>OY728139.1:683729525-693447025 GCA_963277665.1 Viscum album | reverse complement strand
CACGGTTTTGATTATATGTGCCTCTAGATCTCTTCATGAGCTTCGATTTGACTGGTCGTGACGCTTCAACGGACGCCCGGATCAAAAGTTATGGTCGTTTTAGTGATTTCAGGGTTTCTCACGTTTTTTTTTTCATTTCATTTAGCGGCGGTTTTACCGAAACCGCCGCTATTTCGCGGCGGTTTTTTAAAAAACCGCCGCTAATCCTCAAATAAAATTAAAAAAAAAATTAAAAAAAAATTGAAAAAAAAAAAAAAAATTGCCGTTTAGCGGCGGTTTTTTCGCGGTGCTTCTTAAAACCGCCGCGAAATGACGGCCCGAAAATGCGTTTCGCGGCGGTTTTCTTGTAGTGGTTGTTCTTGGTTTGACTGCTAGTTTGAATTTGCAGATTGAGCAGATGGATGTGAAGACAACTTTCCTCCATGAAGATTTAGAGGAGGAGATTTATATGGAGTAGCCAGAGGGTTTTTTTGAAACAAGTAAAGAAAATCATGTCTGCAGGTTGAAGAAAAGTTTGTACGGTTTGAAGCAAGCTCTGAGACAGTGGTATAAGAAGTTTGAATCTGTCATTTCTCATCAGGATTTCAGGGAGATATCTTCTGATCATTTTGTTTTTGTTCAGAGATTTTCTGATGATGATTTTATTATATGGTTTCTTTATGTTGATGATGTGCTCATTGTTGTTCATGATACTTCTAGAATTGACAGATTGAAGAAAGATATTTGCCAGTCTTTTGCGATGAAAGATTTGGGGCCAGTACGACAGATTCTTGGCATGACGATCACTCGTGATAGAAAGGCCAAGAAATTGTGGTTATCTCGGGAGAGATACATTGAGATGGTTCTTCAGAGATTTTCTATGGATAGAGCGAAAGTGGTTAGTACTGCTCTTGCTTTACATTTTAAGCTCAGTACCAATCGGTCACCTTATACTGATGAAGAGAGAGAGAAGATACAACACATACCTTATGAATCTATCGGTGGTTGTTTGATGTATGTGATGATATATACTAGACCTGATATAGCTCATACAGTTGGTGTGGTCAGTCGTTTTCTCTCAAATCCAGGCAGAGAGCATCGGAGAGCAGTGAAGTATATTTTTCGTTATCTTCGTGGTACTTCTGATATGAGATTATGTTTTGGAAAAGAGGAACCTATATTTTGTGGCTTTACAGATTCAGGTATGGCAGGAGACATTGATTCGAAAAAGTCCACTTCAGACTATTTGATCACTTTTGTCAGGGGAGATGTATCTTGGTAGTCTAGATTGTAGAGATGTGTTGTTTTATCTACCAGAGTCAAAGTTTATTATAGTTATTGAGACATGCAAAGAATTGTTATGCATGAAAACTTTTATTCAAGAGCTTAGTTTAAATCAGGGCAGATATGTTTTATTTTGTGATAGTCAGATTGCTCTTTGTTTGAGAAAAAATTCCACTTTTCATGTCAGGTCAAAACATATCGATATTCGATATCATTGGATCTGCAACGTACTTGATCCGAGACGGTTAAAGCTTGAAAAGATCCACACTAATGAGAACAGATCAGACATGTTGACCAAGAGTTTACTCAGAAAAAAAATTTGAAACTTGTTGAAGATGATGAAGATGGCGGCGTCCTACGCGCTTATTCAGGGAACTATGTTTCCCTATTATCTTTATCACAAGCCTATTGATATTCTTAATCTCGTTGATTTTTTTTATCGTTTTTTGTATTCTGAAGCTGTAATTTTTGCATTTTTCTTTCGAGGTTCGGTCACGCCAGCTCCGAGAAGCCGAGGCAGCGGCTTCCTGGGTACAAATACCGAACAACTATACTCCATCTAGCGGAGAGTCACGCCAGCACCATTATCGTTGGCGAGACTGGCTGTGGAAAGACCACACAAATCCCTCAGGTGCTCCCTATCTCTCCGGTGAAGCAATGCATTTTATGAAGTGGAATATTTCACTCCCTTGGAAATTTTCTTCTAACAGCGGCGCGCATTAGCAGGCAGGTTGGGCTGATGGTGGTCGGGTTATAGCTTGCACCCAACCAAGACGATTAGTAGTTCAAGTAGTTTACTGGTTTCATTCTTTTAATTGCTCCTCTAAATCTGTCCCTTGGTCATGTATTACTGCACAGTTCTGTTGCAAAATAAAGATTGTTTCGATTGATAGGTTCCTTCGAATCTGAACCATGAAAGAAACGTTTTATTACAAGCAAAGAATGTGAGATGCATGAGAACCTATTCTATCTCTCAGGCTTATATATGTCATAATAAACTGTTTTTCTATAGGAGGTGCTTTGAAATCAAAGTTCTACCTTAATTTCTTCTGGGAATTTTTTTTAACATTTATATAAAATTCCCACAACTTTTGGCAAACTGGTGTTCAATTAAATGCGGAAAAATGGGTAATTTATCTCAATAGTGGGCTTGTTTTTATCGTTCTTCAATTAAATTCGATATTTAAAATAAACAGCTAATTTTACAAAATGTTTAGTCGGCAGCGTCAAGGGTGGCTGAAGAAATGGGTGTCAAGCTTGGAGAGGAATTCGGGTATGCAATTCGCTTTGAAGATGGAACAGACAAAGTGAGTTTGCTTCTCCTCCTTCCTTGCCCCCCTCTTTATTTTTTTTTTGTTCTTGGTTCATTGCAGGGTTTCATTTTTGTTTTGGTCATCATTCACTCTCCGCTTATTTTTCTAGTTAAACTTCTTAGCCAATGAGATTGATCCCCTTTTTTAGGAATGTGGGGGTGGGGGTTGTTCGTGTAAGGGTTGTCCGTGTATCCTTTTCTTTAGTTGGTTGTGCTGGTTGGGCAGGTCTAGGGGTTGTTGGTAGTGGTTGGGGTAATAAATAGAAGAGAGGTGTGTTTGAGAAGGGTATACAAATCATTTTGGGAATTCAGCCTGGCAGCTGGGAGGCGTCGACCTTGGGAGGTCTCAGCCTGGCCTCGGGAGAGTGGTCTTCCAGTGAAGTTTTTCTTCCTCGTCTCCTTGTTTTACACCTCCTGTATTTCTGTCATTGAATCTTTCAAGAAGGTTCTGTTTTGGAATAACCAATACAAAGAAACAGTAGTTTCTTCTCTCTTTCCCCTCATGCACATATGGTGCTAACAATTGGTTGTCCAGTCTGGTTGACAAGACTTTAAAAGACGAGAAAACAGATCCTGAACCTTCATCTGATCTGATTTATCGACTCTTTTCTTCGATTTTTCTTTTACTTCAGTAAATAGAACATTAGGATAAACTTGTACCAAGAGCCATCCACCAATAACACTCTTGTAATAAGAGTCAGTAATGGATGAACAGGAACATTGACCTTGTAACCTTCGAAACAATGCCAGGCACAAAGCATTTTTTGTCAACAACTTCAAACTAGATCTCCTTGAAATAACCTTTGAATCAATAGTAGCTTCATCCTCTTGTTGCTTAGACAAAAAACATAGCTAGGCACAAAATGAGTTGTTTTCAGTAAACGTTGCTCTTACTGCTAGCCAAACATATTGATTGCAGATTCGGGTAGAAATAGCTGCAATTTCTACCAATGAAAACCCTGCATATGGAGGTATGAAACCTGAATCATAAGCTAATATGAATGTAGTTTCTTACCCTTTGGAAGCTATGGCCAGTAGAGAGCACTGCATACTAGGTGGTGGTGGAAGAATTTCTAAAACCTGAGAACCATCCACATAAGCTTCTAGGTAACAATTCCCTTCATCGATGCTAACCAAAAGTGACTGTGAATCGTTCAGATCTTGTTCATTCCGTCCCAAAGGAAGACTAAGAAATGCAGCAGTAGCTGATGGTACTCTTTGACTCATTTCTTTTATAGTTCAAGGTTTCGATAGACCAGGAGCAAGTTGCTCCTTTGAACACTGTTGAACAGATAATTCTGAAAATTCCCAGAGTTGTGCCTGCATAAATTGTAGGTGCTCACGAACTTGCCCCACGTACTCCGTTTGTTCCCTCCTCTGGTCTTCTTTTAACATTCGAAGCCTCTGTAACTCAGTTGACTATGGTCACATCAACCGTTCCAGTTCTGAATCTATGCTCTCTCATCAGTGTCAGCTTCAACTGCTCTCAATTTGAACCAGTATCATCACTCAACCAAGACAAAAACCTATAAAGTGCCATGTTTTCCACACATAACTGCAACCAAGGCAGTTTCATGTCTTCTAGTGTTTGATTTATTAGGAAGTAAGTCTCTGTTTTCCTGATCCAGCCAAAAAGATCCTCCCCGGTGAAGGAAGGCAGTTCCACTCACTTGGCAATGCTCCTCAAACTGCCAACCAATGTCATGTCAACTGGTGTCGGACTTCCTTCTTGTTTACTACTGATCTCCACATTTCCAAAAGAACATGCCATAGCAGCCTCACTTTGTTTTCCAGATTCTAAATAGTGTTCCACTTGCAGCTGCTTGGGTCAACAGTCCAAACTTTTCCAGGGACCTAATGATTTTCTTAATGAAAACACGTCTACTGAGAACTCATGGGCTTTGCTTGCAAATGGTCTCCAAGGTCTGTCTAAAGAAGATGGTCGAAAGTTTTCAACACTTGAATCTGTGACCCCACTACAGCATGTTCATGATGTTAATGACAGGCTTGGAGATGCACAAATTGAGTCCTCTTTAAAAGCTGGAATCAAGTATAACATTCAGGCTTACTCTGAAGTCAGAGATAGTACAATTGAGAGGATTTAGTTGAATGATTTTGATTTAAATGACAGTTATATTGATTTGGATGACCACGGGGATGAAATTGAGAGGTTTCCTATTTTGGTAAACCTCAGAGTTGGGTCTAGTGAATACCCTCATCATGTACACAACAAGGCTCGAATCATTATATTCCACCCAAGACAAGTGGGCAATCATATTCAACATCTTCCCAATCACCTTCTAGCTCCAATGGTGATGCTTAGAGCTGAACTGATTGTATTGTTTTTAAAATATTTGATTAAGAACCGATGGATATTCGACTTGTCTTGCAAACACAGATTTTTGATTGGTTATCTTACAATCCTTCATACATTGAAAGCTATGTTAGGTTCTTCACAAGTTTGAATACCTCACGTGTATTTCACTTTATATGCACATCATTTTCATGCATGCATATCACATATATCATGCACTTCATTCGTGAACTGTCCCCATGAAATGATATCACATGTGCTGCTCACTTCTTCTTCGCGTGACTCATGAAATGATATCACATGTGCTGCTCACTTCTTCTTCGCGTGACTCATGAAATGATATCACATGTGATGCTTACTTCTTCTTCGCTTATCTCACTGCTCAAAAATATACCTTCACTATTCGCAACACATGTGATGCCCTTCTATCTTCGTAAATCTTGCGCGCAAGTGGCATTTCTCCTTCGTGAAATACAGTGCGGGTGACACTGTCTCGTGGAAGTCTCAGTTCGTGCAATCCAGGAAAAACGCATGAGGGTATCGCGCTTCCTCAAATGGCTTCGTGGAACTCTATTCTTCACAAAGCTCCTTCTAGAGTGTGAAACACTTGTCGAAGACCAGCGGCTTCCTCATCCTTCGTATCAAACTATCGTGAGAATTGCTTCTATCTTTGCGAACCAGAAGGTTACGGTTGCTCTGTTTTCTATGAAAGCAAGAGCTCTCTCAAAGTATTGGTTCATACCTGAAAATGAGCTCCTCGGGGGTATTTATAGACACATAATCCACCGACCTAGCTCGTGTTGGGACTATAAATGATTGTCCCACCGGTGCAGCGATAATCACGAGATAAAATAAAGTGCAAAATGCAGAAATAAAAGAAACACCGGATGTAACGTGGAAAAACCCCCAAATAGAAGGGGTAAAAAAACACGAGCAAATATAAGGATCACTATGAGGTAAAAGTGGGTACACACTCCCTCACTTATTACAAGGAGAAAACCCTCGTAATATTCTATCTTGAATAAAGAGGAAAATTTCCTCACAAAACACCACAAATAACTGGAGAACTCGTGAATGTAATAAGATGGTGATAGGATGCTAGAACCATTAGGGGAGATCCCCTTTTATAGGCTGCATCTCCCCCCTTCTGTTGCCTTCTCCCGCTGGAGGCTTGGTGGGGTTTGGCCACCAACCACATACCACCTCAACCTGCCCCCCTTTGACACATTGATGGGTGGCACCATCTTGGAGAAAAAACTGTCAACACATCTCCCACTTAGAGATTTGATTGAGAATCAATCACATCTCCACACATTCTTTCTATCTACCAAACATGTTGCTCAAGTCTCTACGAGGTCACTAGAGGATCTGCACCATCTGAACTTATCAGAGTTAATCACCTTCGTCAGGAAATCTACCAGATTTTCTTTAGTGTGAATCTTCTGCATGTCCACACTTCCTTCCTCCACCACATCTCGGACAAAGTGATATTGTACCCCAAAGTGCTTCTTCCTGGAATGAAAATATGGATTCCTTGCAATATTCAAGGTGCTCTGACTGTCACAAAACAATGGAATCTTCTCTTTTCTGTGCCCGAGCTCCTCCAGCAAATTTCTCATCCAAATTGCCTCTTTACAAGCATGTGTAGCTGTCATGTACTCTGCCTATGACAACCCTGCTCTTTATTACACACTTAAACATGATTTATTACATAAACTTCACTTGATACAACATAGAAGATCGAGAGGTCCAGTGTCTTTGGGACTTAGAATCATTACATGACAACTTAAAACATTAAATACAACATCTTTATTGAAAACTTTCTTTACATGACCACTACATTCTCACGTACTTAGAATTGCATGGGATAACCTGAGGACATGCATAAGAAAAAGGTGAGCTATAAAGACCAGTAAGGTAATAAACATGAAATAACATGAGGAAAAAAAATACATGTTAGACAATAGGCATATCAATAGAGTACAAGAGAAACATGAACATAAAGTCATGATAAAGCATGATAATCATAACATGGAGATGTGACAACAACACTTAACATGGAATTAATATGAGCCAAGCCTCATTGCACAAGGAGCACGAGTAAACCCTCATTGCACATGAAGCACGAGTAAACCCTCGCTGCACTTGAATTAGCATGAGTCAACACTCATTGAACATGACGTATCATGATACTATACTTTACCCAATACATTGGAGCGCTATCAGGGCGCACCTTTCTTAAACATTTCATTTCATGCATAAGTGTGCCACATGGATCATACAACATGGAATCATTCAACATCATAATTTATTCCACGATAAAGGAATGTGGAATACATAAATGAAACTCTATAATCAATAAGTAGATGTGTGTACAGGTGAATACCCTTGATAGAGAAATGAGCATGGTATTCACTACACAATAACTTTGGCTTGGAAAATCACGGTGCAATTTCAGAAGCATAACGGCGTGACATAGGAATTCATAAAAAAGGTTGATGAGAGAGAAATAAGTGTCTTATCATATGTACATGAAATGTAAAGTAAGAGGTTCATATAGATACATGTCCCAATAAATGTAATGGAGTTTAGATTCATAATACAAAAGAATTTTTTGAATGTAAATGAGGAGAGAGAAATTCCTTATGGAATTTCGGCATGGTAACGAGTGAACATGGGAGAAATTTAATGAGAGAGAAAATGGTATCTCATCATTCAAACATAAAGAGGGAAGTGTGGAGGAGGTGTGAAATCATACCCCAACATTTATAATTGAAAATAAAAGGGCATAACAATAATAAGAAACTTGGATAAAAAGAGAAAGGTATGAATCTCTTGGAAATGTGCTTCCAAAGGCTTGGGAGAGGCTTGAGAGAGGCTTGAGAGAGGCTTCTTGGAAGCTTGGGGCGCCTTGGGAGGATTATAGAGATAGGAGGGCAGAGTTTGGACGAACTCAAAAGGCTTTAAGTGAAGAGAAAGTAGGAGCTTGGGTGAGTTTATATAGGAAAAAAGAAGGTTTTATTTATTATTTAGGTATGGGACACCTCACATTAAACTAATCAAAACCACAAACCAGCCCGTGGTTTTTGCCCATGGTTTTTGTCAAAGGGGAGTGAAAAACAATATTTTATAAGGCCAATGGCCGAACTTATGAAAATAATAGGGTTGATTATGTGGAGTTGAGTCACACTCTCAAGGAAAACAATTTAAAAAGATAAAAATGTTTTATAAGTGATGGAGGGTCCACTAAGGCATCACAAAATTAATAAAACAAATCTAAAATCGCATTATTTTAAGGATAAAACATATATTTGACGAAAATATCCTTAATAGTATTTTATTATATCACTATTGGGTCATTATGATGTCATAAAACACATTATATATTTAAACGGTATTTAATTTTTACCCAAAAATTTGACTGTCTCAGAAAATTATGAAAAATTCACCGTTGAATAATTTCGACGTCCTGATTCAAAAAATAATATTCATTTTATCTAAATAATTTTCTAAATATGTTAATTTTCACTTTTAAAATAAAAACCGACATTTATCGAAAAATCATGGGTTTTGACAAAAACTGTTAGGTCCACAAGGCTGAATACCCTGAGAGGGGGGGTGAATCAGGTATGACTAATTTAAAATTGAAGCCCGTTCTGATCTTGTTTCGCTGTTACGCAAAACACTCTTCTCTCTTTTCCTGTTGCAATATAAACTGAAAGTAAAGCAAGCACAGGACACAACAATTCTACTTGGTTCACCGCTAAGGGCTACGTCCAAGGAGCATACGCCGACAGGTTGCCGGTCGTACCAAATTCCACTATACTTCACTAGATGTGGATACAAAGGTTCGGGCTAGATCACTTCTATGCCCAGGCTCACTGCCTTTACAATGTTTAGGGTCATCTCACTGCTTTCCCAAGGGTCACTCCCTGTTTCTCTCTCTCTGGCTCACTGCTGGTGGAGAGGATCACCTTCCTCCTCTTCCTAAGCTCACTGCTCTGTGAAGGGAATCACTCACAGTTTATAGACCTGTGGGTCTCTTCATTTGCATGAAAGAATGCATCCTTAACTGTTGATAGATGCTCTGTTGAAGTCCAACTTTCATCCACTGATGAATATCACTTTGTCTCTTACCACTGGGCAACTACCTTTGGAAAGTACCTTCACAAAGCACCCTACTTCGTGAAGCTCCCAATTTCGCGAAGCTCAAACAAAACTACGCAAAGCTCCTGCCTTTTCGCGAAGCTCTCTCGCGAAGCTCTCTCGCGAAGAACTCCCGCGAAGCTCAACTCGTTGCAAAGCAACTTCTCTCGCGAAGCTCACTGAGCCAGCGCGGAGCACACAACTTTCGCGGAGCTACAATAGCCGCCGCGAAGCTCCTCTTTCGCGAAGCACACGGGCTCCGCGAACCACCTTCGCAAATCGAGAGCGAATGATCTTCTTTGAAAAATCTCTCTACTTCTCTCGAGGGGGTCAGCCTCTATTTATAGGCGATTCCACCGACCCTCATCCCTTCCGCGCGAAGTCAATGTCACGTCATCTCAAATCGCGAAGCTCCAAAGATTCCGTCGGAATTCTGTCCAAATCGCGAAGCACCACAGCAATTTGCCGTTCGCGAAGCTTGACGTCGTCGCGAAGAATCACCGTCAACATACCTTCGCGCCTTCGCCGCGAAGCTCCCTCGCGAAGCCCTTCTCCGCCGCGATGCACTTCAGCCTCTGCTGTTCGCGAAGCTTGACGTAATCGCGAAGACTCACCGCCTCCATTCTTCTGGTCTTCGTGAAATTCATGCCTTTGCCATATTAAATTATTCTCTTCATGGAAATCCACTTTTCGCGATGCTCACCAAACTCCAAATTTTGGACCCCAAAAATTTGACAAACACTGGGAAACGGCGCCACCTTGTACTGCTCTTTTGTACCGCCTCCAGATCGTCCTTTCCTTTGTCATCGTTCTTTGTTAACAAGGATTGTCAACAACTTCTTGGGAACTCGACAAATATCCATGAAAACCTGTTTTGTCAACAAACACAATCAACCCAAAAATACTGCAATATTACCTTGAGGGATTTTTGCCCAACAAAAACAACATTCAAAACCTTAATAAAAATTACAATTGCATTCATAAAATTATACGATCATTTATATTTAATAAAAAGAAATTTAATAATAATAATAATATTTTATTAAAATATTATTTAATTCAAAAATTCATTAATTCATCAAAATATATTTCTTAGTTGAATGTTAACTAAAAATACTATTTGCGCTTCAAAAACTATTTACAAAGTAACAATAATAAAATGAAAGTATATTATTTATTAATACAAAAAAATAATGCACATAATCATAGTGATAAGGTCTTGTTACATAACTCCTTAAAACCCCTGCATAAGACCTTAGGGTAAGGTGCGTGATGGTGACAGACTCTTGGGGTGACTCGGATAACATCGCTTGGGTGGTAATCTCTATCAACTTCTACTTCTCTCGTAGGCGGTTCCGCTCGAGCTTAACGTGTTCAAGCTCGGATTGGGCTTGGTCAAGAGAGAAACTCAAAGACGTCACCTCCTTTCCGAGCTCTGACAAATGGGCTTCTTAAGGGGCAAGTCTACTAAATGAGGTCATCGCTTCCTTTGTCTGAGTAAATTGGATCTGCTAAAGCCTTATATTTATACTAATCATGTGATCGCTGTTCAATGACTATATTAGAAATGGTCACAATTCTAACGGTATTTAAAAATACAAAAACATAAAGCCAATGAAGTTCACATTTTATATAACCATTTTACATAATAAGACATTGAATTAGATCAAGAGGAATTTCCATTAATGAAAGTTTGGGTCATTACAATCTCCCCCCCTTAAGAAATTTCGCTCTCGAAATTTCTTTTTCTCACACTAAAATAGATGTGGGTAACTCTGCTTCATCATTTCCTCTGATTCCCACGTCACTTCTTCAAACTTGTGGTTTCGCTACAACACCTTGATGAGGGGCATTGTCTTATTTCGTAGGACTTTTTCTCTACGATCTAAGATCTTCACTTGTTGCTCCTCATTAGAAAGATCATCCTCTAACTGTACTACCTCTGAAGAGAGTACATGTGAAGGGTCTGATATGTACTTCCTTAAGAGGGATACATGAAAGACATCATGTACTTTGGCCATGGTAGGTGGAAGTGCTAGTCGATAGGTCACAGCCCCGACATGGTCAAGAATCTAGAAGGGGCCGATGTACCTAGGACTTAACTTCCCTTTCTTTCAAAACCTCATGACCTTCTTCCACGGAGATATGTGTAGAAATACCATGTCTTCAACTTTAAACTCAAGGTCTCGTCGACGGTTATCTGTATAACTCTTATGCCGACTCTGGGCTGTCTTGATATGCTGCTGAATGGTTTTCACCTTCTCCACCATTTCATCTACCATTTCTGGTCCTAGCAGCTTACGCTCACCGACTTTATCCCAACATGATGGTGTTCTGCACCTCTTCCCATATAGGGCTTCATAAGGTGTCATTCGGATGCTGGATTGGAAACTGTTATTATAATAGAACTCAACTAGAGGAAGATGTTGATCACATCCTCCTTTAAAGTCTATTGAACACGCTCTCAACATGTCCTCGTGTGTTTGGATAGTCAGCTCTGATTGGCCATCAGTTTGAGGATGATAGACCATACTGAAGTTCAGTTCAGTATTCAAAGCATGTTGAAGACTCTTCCAAAACTTAGAGGTGAATCTTGGATCTCGATCGGACACAATAGATAGTGGTAATCCATGCTTTTTTACTACTTCCCTGATATATATACGTGCCGGTTGATCCAATGAGAAATCATCCCTAATTGCAATGAAGTGTGCAGACTTTGTAAGACGATCCACAACAACCCAGAATGCATTGTTGCCTTTGGATGTCTTCGGAAGTCCGGTGACAAAGTCCATGGTGATGTTCTCCCATTTCTGTGTTAATATGGGTAATGGTTGCATCATCCCCTTAGACTCCTGTCTCTCAGCCTTCACTTGCTGACACACTAGGCACTTTGATGTATAATCAATTATCTTTTTCTTCATGTTATCCCACCAATAATGCTTTCGGAGATCTCGATACATCTTTGTGTTTCCTGGTTGAATAGAGAAATTTGAACTATGTGAATCATCCAAAAGTTCCTTCTTCAATTCTGGACTTGATGGAACACATAGTCTTTTCCCAAATCTCACAATTCCTTCTTCATTAACATTGAACTCTGAGGATTTCCCTTTTCTGATAGCTTCCACTTTTTTGTGAATTCCCACATCATCTTTTTGAGAATCCTTTAACATTTTCAAAAGAGATGGTTGAACAATTATTTGTGAAAGGATTGATGATGTTCTCTTCTTTATGATTACCATGCCCATCTTCATCAAATCTAAGAAGATTGGATCCTTCTCAATTCTTATCAGTGATAGAATCACTGGGTCCTTTCTACTTAGGGAATCAAACACCTTGTTCACTTTCCCAGGGTAGTATGGATTGAGCAGTCATAGTCTTTGATCAGCTCTAACCATCTTTGTTGGCGCATGTTCAACTCTTTCTGTGTGAATATATACTTGAGTCTTTTGTGGTCCGTATATATTTCATACTTCTCTCCAAAGAGATAATGCCACCAAATTTTTAAAGTGAAAATCACCACAACCAACTCCAGATCATGTGTTGGATAATTCTGCTCGTGAACTTTCAATTGCCTTGAAGCATAGACAATGACTTTTTCATTTTGCATCAACACATAGTCCAGACCCTTCTTCTAAGCATCACTGAATACAACAAAAAGTTCTCCACTTGTGGGTAAAGTGAGCACGAGTGCAGTGATAAGTCTTGTTTTTAACTCCTTGAAGATTTCTTCGCATTCATCACTCTAAGCAAACTTTACTCCCTTCTGAGTTAGCTTGGTAAGAGGGTTAAAAAATCGTGAGAAATTTCTCACAAATCGTCGATAATATCCAGCTAACCCCAAGAAGCTATGGATATCTGTTACTGATGTTGGCCTCATCCATCCCTCTATTACAGCGGTCTTTGAGGGATCTATAGATATCTCATTGCTTATGATGATATGGCTCGATAATGAGACTTCTTTCAACCAAAACTCACACTTGTTGTACTTTGCATAGATCTTCTCCTTCCGTAAGGTCTCTAGTACAGTTCTCAGATGCTCCTTGTGATCCTCCTTGGTTTTGAAGTATATTAGAATATCATTTATAAAGACTACCAAAAATTTGTCGAGGTAATCTATAAAGACTCTATTCATCAAGTCCATGAATATTGTTGGAGCATTCGTGAGTCCAAAAGGCATTACTATGAATTCATAGTGCCCGTATCTTGTATGAAAAAGTAGTCTTGGGGATATCTTCCTTCTTCACCCTTGATAATATCCTGACCGCAAATCCACCTTGGAGAAGTATTGTGCTCCACGCAGCTGATTGAACAAGTCATCAATTCATGGGAGATGATACTTATTCTTTATCGTGATTTTGTTAAGCTCACGATAATCGATGCAAAGGCACATTGACCCATCATTCTTGACGAAGAGGACTGGTGCACCCCATGGTGAATCACTTGGGCGTATAAACCCTTTATCCAGATTCTCCTGTAGTTGTTTCTTCAGCTCCTCAAGCTCCACAACAGTCATTCTATACAGAGTCTTGGATATTGGCAATGCCCCGGGTATAAGATCAATTGAGAATTCAACATCTCTCCTAGGAGGAAGACCAAACAATTCCTCAGGAAACACTTCAGCGAATTCCCTCACAATAGTCATGTCTTTAAGGATGGTTGTCTCCTTAGACTCAATCATTTAATCCAGATACGTGTGCTCATAGGGCAGTAATATCCACGCTTGAGATAATGGAGCTAAAAAAGATTAATCTTCATCCTTGCACTTTTATAGAATCGGGGGTCGATTCTCCACATGGAGAGTGATTTCCCTATCATGGAAATTTATGTTGGCTCTATATAAGGAAAGACAATCCATGCCAAGAATTGCATCAAATTCCACCAGAGGGGGTATGACGAGGTTCATTGGGAAGTTCAATCCACAAATTATGACAGGGGAGGAGTTATATTCATGGGATGCAATGACTTCCCCATTTGTCATACTCACCGACATCTTCACTTCCATGATTTGTGGTGGTGCTGAGATTTTTCTACTAAAATTTAGGGATATAAAAGAATGCATAGAACCAGAATCAAAAAGTACGTTCGCTATTCTTGAATGAATAACTAGTGTACCTGTCACCACTTCATTGTCGGGGTTCACTTCGGCAGTAGTGATGGCAAAAGCTCACCCTTGCTACCTTGGAGGTTGTTGGTTGCCTCCGAAAACCCTTGGCTTAGGGCACTGATTTGCAAGATTCATCGGTTCATTGTAGTTGAAGCAATGAACAACGCGTTGAGAGTCGAACAGAGTGTTCCTCTCCTCTGTCGCAGCCGTGGGTTTTTCTTGTTGGCAGTTAATAGCCAGGTGCCCTTCTCTTCCACACATAAATCATTTCCTCGTCCCCTTCAGGCAATTTCTGGGGTGCTTCTTTCCACACCTTTGGCAAGTGGGGTGCTGGATCTTCTTAGCACCGTTGGATTTATCCATCAAACTGCCAGCATTAAATTCCCCCTTACGCTTCTTATCCCCGTGATACCCCCTAGATTCTCTGATCTCCATTTCGACCTTGAGGGCACATCGGACAATTTCCTCATAGATGTCGAAGTCACGGATCACCAGGGCTTTCCACTGGCTAGTTTTCAGCCCACCAAAGAAGCGGTCAACCTTGCATTCGGGGGTAATGACAAAGCCAGAATCGTATCGTGCAAGCCTTGTGAAGTTTGCCTTGTACGCTCCGACAGATTCGACGTCTTTTTGCTTGAGGGCAAGGAAGTCTCATTCCATCTTAAGCTAGAGGGTGCGTGGAAAATATTTATTGATTTTTTTTTTTCAGAAATCTTTCCATTCCAACACCTTGATCTCTTCCTCAGGCTTCGTATTATTGATCAATGTCCACTATTGATCGGATTCACCCTCCATACGATAAGCAGCCAGAAGAACCTTCTATTTTTCGGAACATTGAAGGATGGAGAAGATTTTTTCAATGGAGTTGATCCATTGTTCGGCGATTGAGGGATCAAATGATCCAGTAAAAGTAGGAGACCTTTGTCTCATGAAGCTCTCGAGGGTGACTTGTTATTTCTTAGAGGGGGTTGAACGTTCCTCTTGACCCATGTTTCTATTCAATTCTTGAGTTAATTGAGAGAGTATCATGACAAAGTTTGTGATTCCTGCTCCCATTGGATTGGAGATCTAATTAGAACAATCATCGGGAGAAGCTAGACCTTTGCAGATGCTCCAGCGGATTGCAGTTGGAGTGGGAGAATTGGTGGAAACATCCAACTGCTGCCCACCATTGGTGTCAAACATGGTTGGTGCACCAACTCCACCTAATAGCATGGTAGGTGGCAGTCATGTTTGAAGCACAAGGTTGGTGGGGGGATTGGTGGGAGAGTTGTGTTAAATTCGACACCTCCCACCATGGCTATATAAGGAGGCTTTGGGGTGCCTTCCTTCATCAATCTAAGTCAAGAAGAGCTCATTGTATCCAAAGAGAGTCGGGAGAACTCCACGTTTGAGAGAGAGGGAGTTGTAGAGAGGGAGTCCCTTGTAACTTTGTTCATGTTGAAATAAAGGCTGGTTTCTCCCTCCATTCTTCTCTATTCATGGTCAGCGAACCACAACATTATATACCATTCTCTTGTCTCGATTGATCGGTAGTACATGTGCAATGTGATATCTATAGATGTTTCTTGGTGGACCGAGCCTGCTCCACATTTTTACCAAAATCGACAAAGCAGCGTTGTTGCTTCTTGGTTGCATCAGCTAAATCCTTTATTTTGTTGTTCCATTGTTTTAATTTTTCATGGGCAAAGTATTCTCTAAGCAGAAATCCTTTCCATATTTAAGCATGACCATGAACCGTGGTGTGTGTTTGATTCAGAGAAATCTTGCCACTGATGTTTTTGATTCTGTGGGTCATGAGTTTGCCATAAAAAAACAATCTTTTTGATAAAATGCAAGAGGAAAGCTAGCTGCAAATTTTGTTCTTTAGTTGTGCATATGAATGCCGCTATCTACTTCCACCAGAACCTAAGTACAGGAAGCATCTTCCTCAAGCAGCCATGGCCATCTCAGATGTCATCTGTCTTCTGCAACAAACCCTTGTCTGCAACACCTTCTTGGGAGGTAGAGGGGCCAATTTCCTCATGGTTTCATTACCTTCCCCGCTTTGTCAGTGCAGCTTTGCTACAGCTTTAAATTGAGATCTAGACTGTCTTCTTCAGATTCAATGCTTGCTCTGCCCAATCTCAATAACGTCTCCTTACTCTTCAGCTGCTGCTCTGCTGACCCTGTAGGTCGAGTTATCAGGCATGGCTTCTGCATGCATCCCTGGTAAAGAATAAGAATTATTAATTTAAAAGAACACCACTACTGCTGGATTAGGTAGAGGCACATTCTTACTTGCATGGGAGGGCCCAGTGTGAGAAATTTGCCATCCGTTGTAGTGCAGCTTGATGATTTCAGCCTTTTACTATGTTCAAAAGTGCCACCTGATGATGGCAAGTCTGCTCTGCCATGGAAAATACCAAACGGGATTTCCAATGAGGGAAGCCACGCCTGCTTCGTCCCCGGAATCTGTATTGCAAAGAGGTAACATTTGGTCAGGTTTTGATCCCATCCCATCCCATTGAACTTCCAAACGTAATCTAATTTTATGTTTCGGAGTTTTAATTTGAATGAAATGAGATGACAGTGAATGGAAAGACTTTGGGGTAAAAGCATTGTGATACAAGTAATAGTTTTCTAGCCATTTCATTTCTTTTTATGATCCTTCAAATCAGCTGGTTAATGATGAAATCGCGTACAAAATAAAATATTTTATTAAAATATACATAATAAAAATTAAGGTATACATAAATGTAAAGTATTTATGGAAGAAAATGTCCTTTCACGAAGCTCCAGAAACATGTGTTCTGTAATTTGATAAAAAGTATCTTATGCGACTTTCTTTGAAAAATAAAAACTATATTTCGTGTTTAAATAATGAAAAATATTTATGAACCTTTATGTTTTTGAGTGCGCACCAAGTGTTTACGAACCATTATTGTTTTAAATATTTATATTTTTTTAAAATAAATATTTATACGAACATTTATGTTTTAGATATATACATGAATTTTAAAATTAAGATATCATAAGTGAATATTTAAATGAATTAGAGTTTTTAAATAATGAATATTTTAAAATAAAAATAGAATAGATTTGGGTTAATGGATTAAAAAAATTGAATTTTAGAAATCTGAATGGATTGGGATTCAGTCAAATTTAGTGGGTATCGAACTTGTTGAATATAGAACATTTATGTACAAACACGTGTTGAGTATGTTTAGTAAAATTCTTCTGTTTGTACATTTTTTTTATACATAAACACAAATTATATATGTAAATGTCATGTATATACATAAATGTATAAACATTAATAAAATACATATATTCTGTCTTCAAAATATTTGAATATATAATATAAACATATGTTTAATAGAATGCAGAACATAAATGTTTACATATATTTAACAAAATCCAACATAAATGTTTACATATGTTTAATAAAATCCAGAACATAAATATTTACATATATTTTATTGAATAGGCGCACGATATTTACAGATTTTAATGTTATGTTCATAAATGTATAAGCATATATATGTGATATTTTAATTAAATAATCAATCTTTTTAATTTTTTTGATATGATTTATATTTTTTGTTAATTTATATATTTAAATATATTTCAAAAATGGAAGTACTTGGACCCGAATCCATCTACTCAAACCCGAACCGTTTCATGTTGAAAATCAATATTCAAACCTCAATCTCAATAACAAATTTAACAACCGTTTGAAACCCGAGGCCAGGAGAGCTTTTTTGGATCGTGGTTACGTGTGTGCCGATTTTGCAGTTATAACCAATTTTTTAATAATAAGTTATTATTTATCTTAGATTTTTATTAATTATAATATAAATTTATTGCTGTATAATTCATTTTTCATTATAAATCACACAAATTTATTTTTTATTTTTTAACATCCCTCTATCTTCACTTTCTTTAATTTAATTTAAATTTCATCTATAAAATATTAAATATTTCAAACACATTTTAAATGAGAGCGGGCAATCCCATATTAAATATTTCAAATACATATTTCAAATATTTCTAACACACCCTTGGTTCGTCCATGTTTATCCGTAATCAGGCGGTCTAACCGTGACCGGCACCAGCTCGGGATGGCCAGATCCGGTTGAAATCTCAAAACGGGTCTCCTATTCGGAGTGGACCAGTGGCCTCACTGACCGATGGTTTGACCGGCCCGTATTTTAAAAACTGTTTTCAATTGTCTTAAAAAAGGTAATTGACCTTGATTTAATTGAGCTGGACACCTCGGTTTTCATTGCCAGCAATATTTCAATATTATGTTTATTAAATGAAAATGAGGGGATAATTTTAAACGATGACAGTTTTGGGGAACTTACAGGCGTGTTATCATTCTCTGGCCATTCAGATTTTTGGATTGAAGGGAGTTCCCTTGTCTGGAACTGGAAGTCCTGCCCGGTGGTATGGTGAGCAAGTTCCTGTGAATTAAGAATCAACGTCCACAGAATAAAAAAAAACTACAAAAGAGCAGGCACGCCGCAGGCGCCCGTTTTTGTTACCATCGAGTGTTGAAATTGGCCCTTTTTCCTTTTCTGTCTCCCATCTCCTATAATATCGGTAGCAGAGTTGTTCCCGTAAGAGCAAACCGGTGGAAAAGAGAGGGAGTGATGAGCGTCAAAAAACGGGGGCAAACTCGGAGAATTTGATGGCATGGGCAGCGGCGGCAGGGGAGGATAGAGGCAGGGCAGGGACTCTGGCGGAGAGTCTAGCAACCACGGCGGCAACATGTCGACGACGCCGGGGCCGCCGTCGTATGACATGGTTTTCTGGTTCAGGATCTTCTCGAGCTCGGCGACGCCGGGGCCTCTCCTTGGCGCCTTGTTGTGGTGGCACCGCGGGTGGCTGGGGTCGGGTGCCATGGGACGAACCCAGATGCGAATGTGGAGAGAAGGAAGGGGGTTGTGAGAATAAAAAGAGGATTCAGTGAACAGAAAGTTCGAGATGGCGGGAGCAAATCTCGGGGGGGCCTGCGGCGGCGGCGGCGGCGGGTTAGGAGGACGGGGTTGAATGCTTGGGGAGTGGCGGGGGGACGGCCATGTTTTTCGGTGAGATGAATTTTAGGGCAAAAGTGTTATTTTGACATCCTAGTTTTGAATTAAAATTTTATAGAATTCAAGAGGCAACCACAACACCCAATGCCCTAATGTTCTCTCCAGTGCAGTGATATTATCCCCACACTCCACTCTTGCCCGTTGACCTATCTCGTGTTCCCCTCCCTTCACATCTTTAAAAAGATGCGGGTGTGAATAAATCATTTTCGTGTGATCATTTTTGTCCGACCTAGGAAATCACAACACCACATACTCAAATGTTCTCTCTAGTGCTATTATTTCCAAACTCGAATCACTACCACAAAAAACAGGTTTTCACTCGGCTCTTTTTTAACATTGTTAATATCATTGAAAAAGAGAGGTTTTTATCTGCGTTTTTTTTACTAGCGGTGATAAATGGTATATTTCAAAAAAATCATTAAAACTAATATATTTATATATTTATAATATATATATTTAAAATATGTTTTAGATAAATATAAATAGACATTTACACTTAATATATAAAAAATTTAGTGAAAACGAGTTATAAAATATTTTAAAAAATATTATTAATCAATAATTTGTTAATTATCATCCAGTAATAATCATTTAATAACAATTTGAAGACACAAAAAATCAAAAAATCAATAAAAAATCTAAAATAAGTTGAAAACGTAACTCAAATTTCAAACGGTCGTAACTTTTGATCCGGATATCCGTTTGAGCTCTACCACGTATCAAATCAAAGTCCGTGACGAGCTCTATGCGTTGGTGACACAAGAGGACATTCTGTTACATTTTCAAGGTCAAAAAAGGTCTAGAAGGCTTCCAAAACTGAGTTTTTAGTCGGGACACTCAATTTTTTTAACATTCGATGGAATTTCAGCCTCGTTACAGGGGGTATTTTTGCCCTTTTTTAGTGGGGACTAAATTTATTCCCAAAAGTTACATTCATATTGATATTATAACTTTGAAATTTCATCATATTTCACAATGTAATGTTATTTATAATCAAATATATAACAATATATACATATTTTTTATATATTCACACATAAAATATATAAATATTTATATACCTATATATATTATACTTACAGATACACACATATATAATATATATAGATATGTATGTATGTATTTATTTATTTACAAACATGCACAAAATAACATATTTTATAAATGTATTTAAAACCAATCTTATAAATATATATTAATATACGAATAAATATATGGATAAAAAATATAATTATATATATATATATAAATAAATAGATATAAATATATATTAATATACAAATATATATATTAATATATATTAATATAACTAAATATACATATATATTAATATAAATCTATATTAATATATGAATATATATAACTATATATATAAATAGATGTATCATTAAATGGAGAACAAAATAACATGAGCGATTGGTAAATGTGCAGGAGTGCAAAGGAGAGGTCTCGAGTTCTAATCCAAGCAAAGGTAGGGATGCGCGGGCTGGTGCAAGGGGGCTAGCACTGTTAAAGGGTGGGTGGGTGCCTAGCACTGTTAAAAGGGGTGGCGGGGGCGCAAGCGGGGGTTCCTAGCACTGTTAAAGGGGGATTAAACGATGTTAAAAGGGAGACTCTCCAATTTAAAGTTTTTTTAATTTTTCTTTTAACTTTTATCAGCGCTTTTTTTTAGCACTGATAAAACAGGTTTATATCAGCGCTTTTTTTTAGCACTGATAAAATAGGTTTTTATCAGCGCTTTTTTAGCGCTGATAAAAGAAACCCCCTTTTAATAGCGCATCGATTATCAGTGTTTTTTTAGCACTGATAAGTCTTTTTTAGCGCTGATAAAACCCTGTTTTGAGGTTGTGACTCTTGCTCCATGAACCATCCTGTGTTCCGCTCCCTTCCACATGTGTAAAAAGATGTGGGGTGTGAAAGAATCATTTCCACGCGTCCATTGTTTTCTCAACGACCATTTCTTTAGTCCGAGAGAGGAAACCACAACACCACATGCTCAAATGTTATGTCCATCACAATGCGATTCTCTTTACTCTCCACTCTTGCTCCATGAATTGTCCAGTGTTACACTCCCTTCCACATATCTAAAAAGATATGGGGTGTGAGAGTCATTTCCTCGCACCTGTTGGTTTCTTAAAGACAATTTCATTTGTACAAGAGGAAACCACAACACCACATGTCCAAATGTTCTCTCTAGCGTAGTGCGATTCTCCCCACAGTCCACTCCTACTCCATAACCCATCTTGTGTTCCGCTCCCTTTCCATATAAGTAAAAAGATGTGGGGTGTGAAAAACCCATTTCCATGAGCCCGTTGTTTTCTCAGCGACCATTTCATTTATCCGATAAAAGAAACCACAACACCACATGCCTAAATCACTACCACAAAAACAGGTTTTCACGGCGCCACCCTTTATCAACGTTTTTTTAGTAGTGCTGATAGGGGGGACTTTATCAACGTTTTTTTACTAGCACTGATAAATGGTATATTTAAAAAAAATATATTTCATTAAAAATAATATATTAATATATTAATATATTAATATATAAATATATTTATATTGATATATATATATATATATTAAATATGTTTTAGATAAGTATAAATAAACATTTACACTTAATATATAAGAAATTTAGTGTAAATGACTTATAAAATAATAAAAAAACATATTATTAATTAATAATTTGCTAATTATTATTGAGTAATAGTCATTTAATAACAATTTGAAGACACAAAAAATAAAAAAAATCAATAAAAGATCTAAAATAAGTAAAAAAACGTAACTCGGACTTCAAACAACCATAACTTTTGATTTGAGTGTCCGTTTGAGCTCTACCACATATCAAATCGAAGCTTGCGACGAGCTATATGCCTTGGTGATACAAATAAACCTCTGTCACATTTTTCGAGGCCAAAAAAGGCCCAAAGGCCTCCAAAACTGAGTTTTTAGTCGGGATACCCAATTTTTTTAACATTCGATGGAATTTCAGCCTCGTTTAAGAGAGAATTTTTGTCCTTTTTCAGTGGGGACTGAATTTATTCCCAAGGATTACATTCATATTGATATCATGGCTTTGAAATTTTTTCATTTTTCACAATGTACTGTTATTTATAATCAAATACATAACAATATATACATATTTTTTATATATTCACACATAAAAATTTAATTTTATAAATAATTTATTAAACATATTTACATATAAAATATATTTCTCAATATATAAGCCTTATCTAAATAAAACTATTATCCATTTTATTTAGAATACAAATATATGAACATTGATATACCTATATAATGTGTGTGTGTGTGTGTATTTGTGTGTGTCTGTATTAACAAACTGTGATATATTATCTATATATTATAACATATGTATATACACATTAATATATAATATATGTAAATATATATAAACATGTATAATTATACTTACATATACACATATAATATATGTGTGTGTGTGTCTGTGTTATATATATGTATTTATTTATTTATAAACACAAAAAAACATATTTTATAAATGTATTTAAAACTGATCTTATAAATATATATTAATATACAAATAAATATACGAATAAAAAAATATAACTAAATATATAAAAATAAATAGATATAAATATATATTAATATACGAATAAATATAAATAACTATATATATATATATATATATATACACGAATAAATATATAAATATATAAATATATTAATAAATATATATATATATATATATATATATAACTATAACTATATTAATATTAATATATATTAATATACGAATAAATATAACTATATATATATATATATATAGATATATCATTAAATGGAGAACAAAGTAACATGGAGGAGTGGTAAAGGGTCCAGACGCGCATGAGAGAGGTCTCGAGTTCGAATCCAGGAGGAGGCAGGAGCACGTGCGTGGGTGAAATTGGGGCTAGCGCTGTTAAAGGGTGGGGGTGGCTTGAGCTTGTGGGCGGGGGTGGCTGGGTCGTGCAGGCAGGAGGGGGGGGGGATACTTCATAGCATAGTTGAAAGAGGTTCAAGCGCTATTAAACCCCCCCGATTTGCATAAATATTTTTTATTTTTTTAACTTTTATCAGCACTGATAAATGACCCTTTTATCAGCATTTTTTAGTGATGATAAAAGACCACTTTTATCAGTACTATTTTTAGCACTAATAAACGAGACATCTTTTAATAGCACCTCGATTATCAACGCTTTTTAACACTAATAAAGGTCCTTTTTAGCGCTCATAAAACCCTATTTTGTAGTAGTGAATGTTCTCTCTAACACAATGTGATTCTCTTCACACTTGATCTTTTGGGGTCACTTGGATAATATTATGAATTTTATAGTATTTTATTTAAAGAAATGTCAAACATCTCACACTCTTATTTTTAATAAGTATAATATTTTTAATATGGTGTTATCTAGAGGATATGTTCTACTATAAATAGTTCTTTGAAAGCTAAAAGATTTATCTTTATCATTATAATTTATTTTTAATTTTTAGTAAAGAAATAATTACCGCAAATGCTTGCACAACACTGATGCGATAATTATTTAATTAATGGAAAAATCAAATAAATGATATTGAAAATATTATAATAAATATAATTTGAAATAAATAATGTAATCAATAAATTTTCTAGATGACCATGACATGCTAGAGATACAATAAAATATTTGGTTCAAATTTTAGATGTTGTCCTAATATTATTAAAGTCAAAGTAGTGAATAGTTCTAAAAATTGACATTATGAATATTTTATAGTAAATCATATTTTATTAAATGATATAAAATTACTAAAAATCTTAAATTCATCCAAGTGATAAGAATAAGGTTTAAAATATCAACTATGGTTGTCATTTTTCATTTTATAATAACTATATTGACCCCTAAAGAGTAAAATTTCATGTTCTCACTCTAATATTTAAATGAGTTAAATAGGGGTTAAAATCAAAAGATAAGGGTAGAAATATAGTCAAAACTTCTCTAATTTTTATTGGATGAGGGGATTTCGACCCGTACTCATCTTATCTTCAAAATAACTCACTTTGGATCTAATTTGAATCGAAAATTAATTTATATTAAATTAACATTTTAAGAAATTCCAAGAGTACCACTCTTCTCTCTTATAAAAGGGCACAACTTCTTCTCATTTCTATACACATCAAAACCCATTTGGTTAATACAATACCTACCCAAATCCCTTCTTATAATCTCTCCCCACATTTTAGAGGTCTTGGTTTAGGCAGAATACCAATCTTAGAGGTCTTAAGGTGTTAAACAAGAGAGGTTTTTCAAAGAAGAGGTATAGTTTTTTTTCTGCATGTTTTAATCCTGTTTCTTCTTTCACTTCCCTCAAACCTTCTTCAACCATGCTAAAATAATAACTCCAGTATCTTCCTTATGTTTATATGTTATTATGTTAGTGTCATGATCTATATCAACCTTTTCTTCCATCAAATGAGAAAATAATTCATTGTTTGTGTATACGGTGGACTACCGCCTCACAAACCGATGTAATTCGTTTTCCATCTCCATCTCTCAAAACTAGTTATATTGATGGAATTAATGTTTATTATGACATTCATGACATATTTATCATTCTAAAAAGACAATATATCATTTACATTATTATCTTTTCATGCAACGAAAAATGATAACGTCGTTCGTGCGTACGTGTGGATTGCCACCTCCATAAAGTGATGTGAACCATTTTTCATCACCACGTCACATGGATGATATATATAATTATATTTGAATAATTAATATCATATTTATGATATTATGATCATTATGTAAATATAAAATAATATTTACCTTCTTTCCATAATGATCGTTGAAAAATGGAAACATTACTCATGCACTACCCAGCGCTAAAAATGGCTTTTATTGGTGCTAGAGAAGCACTGACTATCAGATCCCGATTAAAATCCTCAAGATTTTATCAGTGCTTTTAGAAGTGCTAATAAAGGGGCTTACTAGAGTGTGTTGTAACAACACATTGCATCACCAAAAACAGGGCATACTGTAGTGTGATGTAACAACACACTACAACACCAGAAACAACACAAAAAATTAGCAAAATCAGATACGAATACAGAATTTAAATGAAATAAAATTTACAACACAAATAAAAGAAAAAAACACCACTATAAAGAAAAAAATGCAGCTGTATAAAAGAACAAACCACCCCGCTTGAGCAAAATAGCGCACCTATATAAGAAAACAATTCTTATGTTAGTAATAATCATTATTATAAAACCAAGTTTATCCAGTGTTATGGCTTTAACAGTGCTAGCTAAAAGAATTGTTAATACCCCCTTTGTCAGCTATAGAAAAAGCACTATTAAAGGGGGTCTTTAGCAGTGTTTTTTTAGCGTTGTTAAAAGGGGTCTTTAACAGCTCTAAAAAAGCGCAGTTAAAGGGGGCCCTTTATCAACGCTTGTAAAAAAGCGCCGATAAAGACCCCCTTTAACAATGTTATTAAAAAAACACTGATAAATGAGTCCCTTTATCAGTGCTAGTAAAAAAGAACTGATAAAGGGGGGGGGGAGCTTTATCAGTGATTTTTTACTAGCACTGAAAAAGAATATATTTCAAAAAAATATATTTCATTAAAAATAATATATTAACACATAAATATATTTATATTGATATAAATATAATATATATTTTTTTTAAATATGTTTTAGATAAGGCTAAATAGACATTTAAACTTAATATATAATATATTTAGTGAAAATGACTTATAAAATAATTAAAAAAAATTTAATTAATAATTTTCTAATTCTTATCGAGTAATAGTCATTTAATAACAATTCGAAGATAAAAAAAATTGAAGACGTAACTCGAACGTTAAAAGACCATAACTTTTAATCTGGGTATCCGTTTGGGCTCTACCACATATCAAATCGAATCCTGTGATGAGCTCTACACCCTAGTGACCGAGAGGAACCCCAAGTCATGTTTTTTAGTTAGGGTACCCCTCTCCTCTCTTATAAAAGGCTACAACTTCTTCTCAATTCTACACACTTCAAAACCCATTTGGTTTGGCCAATCCCTACCCAAATCCCTTACTAGAATCCCTCCTCATATTCTAGAGGTCTTAGTTTAGATAGAATACTAATCTTATAGGTCTTAAGGTGTTAAACAAGGGATATTTTCCAAAGAAGAGGTATAATTTTTATCTGTATGTTTTAATTTTTCTTCTTCTTCCACATCCCTCAAAGCTTCTTCAACCATGCTAGAATAATTACTCTAGTATCCTCCAGATACTGATATATTATTATGTTAGTGACATGATCTATATCTATCTCCTCTTCCAGCAAATTGGAAAATAATTCATCATTTGTGTGTATGGTGAACTACCGCCTCACGAACCGATATAATTCATTTTCCATCCCCATCTCTCAAAACTGGTTATATTGATGGAATTGATGTTTATTATGATATTCATGACATATTGATCATTATAAAAAGAGAATATATCATTTATGTTATTATCTTTTCATGTAAATAAAAATGGTAATGTTGTTCGTGCTTACGTGTGGACTGCCACCTCTATAAAGTGACGTGATCCATTTTTCATCACCACGTTACATGGATGATATATATAATTATATTTGAAGAAGCAATATATTATTTATGATATTATGATAATTCTATAAAGATAAAATAATATTTACCTTCTTTCCATAATGGTTGTTGAAAAATAGAAACGTTACTCATGCACTACTACAAAAAAGGCCTTTAACAATGCTAAAAATGACCTTTATCGGTGCTAGAAAAGCACTGACTACTAGAGCATGATTAAAAGCCCTAGGCTTTTATTAGTGCTTTTAGAAGCACTGATAAAGGGGCATATTATAGTGTGTTGTAACAACACACTGCATCACCTAAAACAGAGCATATTGTAGTGTGATGTAACAACACACTGCAACACCAAAAACAACACCAAAAATTAGAAAAATCAGATACAAATATAGAATTTAAATGAAATAAAATTTACAGCACAAATAAAAGAAAAAAAACTATTATAGAGTAAAAGAACGCACCTATATAAAAGAATAAACCATCCTTGCTCGAGAAAAATAACACACCTATATAAGAAAACAATTCTTATGTTAGTAATAATCACTACTACAAAACTAGGTTTATCCAGTGCTATGGCTTTTACAGCATTAGCTAAAAGCACTGTTAAAGCCCCCTTTGTTAGCACTAGAAAAAGCACAGTTAAAGGGGGTCTTTAGTAGTGTTTTTAGTGATGTTAAAGGGGGTCTTTAACAATGCTAAAAAAGCACGATTAAAGGGGGCCCTTTATCAGCGCTTGTAAAAAAGGGCTGATAAAGACCCCCCTTTAACAATGCTAGTAAAAAAATATTGATAAATGGGTCCCTTTATCCGTGCTAGTAAAAAGACATTGATAAAGGTTCCTTTTAGTTGTGCTAATAAAAAAACGTTGATAAAGGGGTCCCTTTATCCGCGCTAGTAAAAAAATGATGATAAAGGGGGGACTTTATTGGTGATTTTTTACTAGCACTGATAAAAAGTATATTTCAAAAAAAGTATATTTCATTGAAAATAATATATTAATATATAAATATATTTATATTGATATAAATATAATATATATTTTTTAAATATGTTTTAGATAAGACTAAATATACATTTACACTTAATATATATGATATTTAGTGAAAATGGAATATAAAATAATTCAAAAAATATTTTTAATTAATAATTTGCTAATTATTATCAAGTAAAAGTCATTTAAGAACAATTAAAAGATAAAAAAATAAAAAAATAATCAAATATCTACAATAATTTGAAGACATAACTCAAACTTTAAACAACTACAACTCTTGATCTGGGTGTCTGTTTGAGATTTACTACATATAAAATCAAATTCTACGATGAGCGCTATTCCCTAGTGGCCCAAAGGAACCCCAAGTCATGATTTTGAGGCAAAAAAGGCCCAAAAGGCCTCCAAAACTGAGTTTTTAGTTAGGGCACCCCCTTTTTTTAACATTTGATGAAATTTCAACCTCATTTAATGAGGTCTTTTTACTCGCTTTCAATATAGAGTGAATTTATTCTCAGGGATTACATTCATATTGATATTATGGTTTTTAAATTTTTATCATTTTTCAAAATGTATTTTTATTTATAATTAAATAAATGCACATTTTCTTATATTTACTTATAATAAATCACTTGTATAAATACATTTATCAAAATATTTACATAGAAATGTATTTTTAAATATATAAAATAAATATTTATCATTTATTTTATTTAAAGTAAAAAATTATCCATTTTATTTACCTTATAAACATGAATTAATATATATATATACCTATGCAATTAATGTTTATATATAACCATGTGTGCGTCAATAATTAATAAATATATATGTATATGTATATTCTAATATATGTAAATAAATACAAATTCAAAAAAATTATTTAAAACAATATCTAACCATTTTTTACAATATACAAATATATATAATGTTTATATATACATATATGTGTGTATTTTTTTAAAACATGGACCGAATGGACCAAACGCCTTCATTTTTATTGAATATAATATAATATATTTAAATAAATATAATTATATATATATATATCACACACAGACACATATTTTATAAATGTATTTAAAAATAATAATATAAATATATGACTAAAAAATATATTTGTAAATATATATATACATAAATAGAAATATCATCAAATCGACAACAAAACAACATGTTGTAGTGGTAAAGGCATTCCATCTTCAAAGGATAGGTGTAGGGTTCAAATCTAAGTGGGCATAGGAGGTTGGAAATTCATAAAACACTGATGAAGGGGTGGTGAGGGTGAAAAGCGCCGATGGGGGGGGGGAGCATTGTTAAAGGGTCTGTGGAAGCACTGATAAAGGGGTTGAGCTCATAGAAGTCTAAAAAATATAATTTTACCCCCTTTAACAACATTAAAAAAAAGTGCTATTAAAAGGGTCCTTTAATAGTGCTAGAAAAAGAGTTGATAAAGGGGAGATTTATTAACACTGTTAAAGGACCCCTTTAACAATGCTTTTTGAGCACTGATAAAAGCCTAGGGCTTTTAACCACACTCCAATAGTCACCAATTTTTAGCACTAATAAATTCTTCTTTTATAGTAGTGAATATAAAGAAATAAATTAAACATAAAGTGTTAATTTTAAACTAAACTTTGAGTCATACTAGGAACACCATGTATCATATTGAGTTGCGGTTGATTCTTGCACGTCACACCATTTCTTATTCATCTTCAAGCATTATCTCTATGAAAATTAACAAAATAAGTATAAGATAAGAATTATAATAAAATTAATTAAGTAATAGTAGATAGAATGACAAAAAAACAATCTAATCTCATTTTCTTAGTTTTGACAATGTGATGCGCATTTTAAACTAAAATGACACTTATATATATTGAAAAGAAGAACTTGGAGTCATACCAGTCACACCATGCATTAGATTGAGATGTAACTGATTACTACATGTCCCAAATTACTTATTTATTATTGTCCTAAAGTATCAAAACAATTCAAATGTGTTTTCTCAGTTTTGAGTACGTCACTTGTGTTTTTTACTAAAATTTCATTTTAAACTGGAAACACGCACATTGAGTCATACCAATCACATCGTGTGTCAGTTTAATATTATATTGATTCCTATATGTCAAAAATGACTTATTAATCATTTTCCTAAATTATTATGACAATCCAAGCATGTTTGCTCGGTTTTCAGTGAGTGGCACTTTTTTTGAACCAAAATGTCAATTTTAAACTGATAACAGACACTTTGAGTCATGAATGACACATCATGTATCATATTGAGGTGTATATTATTCTTACACATTAAAAATGACTTATTTATCATTTTATTAAAGTATCAAAACAATCCTAATGTGTTTTCTTAGTTTTGAGTATGTTGATTATCTTTCTTACTAAAATTAAATATCAATTTTAAATAAAAATTTAGAGTCATATTAGTCAACCATGCATCGTATTGAGTTTTAGATGATTACTACAATTTCTAAATGACTCATGGATTGCTTTACTAAAGTATTAAAATAATCCAAATGCGTTTTCTTGATTTTGAGTACGTCACTTCTGGTTTTTACTAAAATATCATTTTAAAATGGAAACACACACTTTGAGTCATACTGGTTACATCATGTTGATTTGAAATGAGACTGATTCCTACATGTCACAAATGACTTATGATTAATTTCCCTAAATTATTAATATAATTCGATCATGTTTTCTCAGTTTTCACTGAGTGAAACTTTTTGAACTAAAATGTCAATTTTAAACCGATAACATACACTTTGAGTTATGATGGGAACATCGTGTATTGGATTGAGGTGCAGATGATTCCTAAAAATAAAAAATAACTTAAGTACCATTTTCATAAAGTATAAAAACAATCTAAATGTGTTTTCTCAGTTTTGAGTATGTCGGTTGTCTTTTTTACTAAAATTAATGTCAATTTTAAATAAAAAGATGTACTTGGAGTCATATTGGTCACACCATGTGTTAGATTGAGGTGAGGATGATTAATACACATCATAAATGATATATGTATCATTTTCAAAAGTTTTAAAACAATCCTAATGTGGTTTATCAGTTTTGAGTATGTCACTTGTGTTTTTTACTAAAATGTCATTTTAAATTAGATCACACACTTTGAGTCATATCAGTCACATCATGATTCAATTTGATGTAAGACTTATTCCTACACATCAAGAATGACTTATGAACCATTTTCATAAATTATAAATACAATATGAGTTCATTTTCTTAGTTTCTAGTGAGTGACACTTTTTGAACTAAAATGTCAATTTTAAACTCATAATGGGCACTTTGAGTCATGTCGGGAATATCATGTATCAGATTTAGGTGAGGATGATTCCTACACATCAAAAATTACTTATGGATAATTTTACTAAAGTATAAAAATAATACGAACATGTTTTATGGGTTTTGAGTATGTCAATTGTCTTTTTTACAAAAATTAATGTCAATTTTAAATAAAAAGACGCACTTAAAGTCATACCGGTCACATCATGCATTGGATTGAGGTGAATATAATTTTTATATGTCCCAAATGACTTATGTATCATTTTAATAAATTATAAAAATAATACTAATTCATTTTCTCTATTTTGAGTATGTTATTTTTGTTTTTTACTAAAATATCATTTTAAACTGGAAACACGCACTTTGAGTCACAACGATCACATCGTGTGTTGGTTTGATGTGAGACCGAATCCTATGTATAAAAAATAACCTCTGAATCATTTTTCTAAATTATCAAGATAATATTATCATGTTTTCTCCATTTTCAGTGAGTGAAACTTTTTGAACTAAAATACCAATTTTAAACTGATAATGGACACTTTGATTCATACTGAGCACATCGTGTATCGGATTGAGGTATGATTGATTTATACATGTTAAAAATGAATTATGGATCATTTTTATAAAATATCAAAACAATTCTAATGCATTTTCTCAATTTTTAGTATGTTAATTGTCTTTTTTACTAAAATTGATGTTAATTTTAAATAAAAAGACACACTTGGAGTCATACTGGTAAAAACATACATCGAATTGAGGTGATGATGATTCCTACATATCTCAAATGAATTACAGATATTTTTTACTAAAGTATCAAAACAATATAAATTTATTTTCTTAGTTTTGAGTATGTCACTTGTGTTTTTTACTAAAATGTCATTTTAAATTGGAAACATGCACTTCGAGTCATACCAGTCACATATTGTATTAGTTTGATGTGAGACTAATTCCTACACATAAAAAATTACTTATGAATTTATATCCTAAATTATCAAGATAATATGAGGGTATTTTCTCAGTTTTGAATGATTGATAATTTTTGAACTTAAATGTCGATTTTAAACTCATAACAGACACTTTGAGTCATACCGAGTACATAGTGTATTGGATTGAGGTGAATATAATTAATAAACATAAAAAATGACTTATGGATCATTATACTAAAGTATAAAAATAATCAAAATGTGTTTTTTGAGTTTTGAGTATGTTAGTTGTCTTTTTTACTAAAATTAATGTCAATTTTATATAAAAATACTCACTTAGAGTCATACTGGTCACACCGTGCGTCCAATTGAGGTGTGGTTGATTTATACACACCCTAAATGACTTATTAATCATTTTACTAAAGTATCAAAACAACACAAATATATTTTCTTAGTTTTGAGTATGCCACTTGTATTTTTTACTAAAATATCATTTTAATCTGGAAACACGTACTTTGAGTCATACCGGTCAAATCGTGTGTTGTTTTGATGTGAGAGTGATTAATACATGTAAACAATGACTTATGAATCATTATAATAAATTATCAAGACAATCTGAGTGTGTTTTCTTAGTTTTCATGATGGTTGTATACATTCTTGACCCATTTCCTTATTGTCGTTATCTCAGTTATAGCCTCGAAGTCCAATCTTTCACGAGCATGAGCAGTATTGAAAAAACCACCCCAACTTGAGAAAAAGAATACAAATGTATAATAATTTTTTTTTATGTTATTAATATTATAAAAAAATAAATTAAACATAAATATGAAACAATACATTAATAAAATTTCAATTTTAAACTGAAACCACACAATTTGAGTCATACCGGGTACACCGTGTATTGCTTTGAGATATGGTTGATTCCACTTTGTATTTTTATCCTATAGTTAGTTCAACACTCTAGGTCATCTCAAAATATTTCAGTTTGATAACCCATAATGCTGAATTCATTAGAGAATAAAAAGAAGATTGCATTATCATTTGTGAATCATCTTTTTTGAGTGCATGATCATAGTATAGGAGTGAATCATCCTTGTTGATGAAGTAATTTATTCCTAGAAAACATTAACCATTAGTGCAAACCTATTATAATTCATTGATTAAACTAAAATAAATATTTACATATGAGTTTTTATGGAACATAATAAAATCTAACTTTACCTTTCACCATCATAAAGAGTACAAACTCTATGATAAAAAATTTACCTTATTTGATGGAAAAAACTTCAGTGTGACCCATTATGTATTTTCAGAATATGATAAACTCTATTATAAATTTTTACCCCCTTTTGACTATATTAAAGATCAATATAGCCCTTTATAGCATCCAAATGAAACTAAAATCTAGTGTATCCATTAAGTCTTCATGGATTGTGCTATAAATTAGCATATCCTTTTCATTATTCTAGGTGATTATAAACTCTAACATAACATCATCATTATTTGTTCATAAAAATGGGGATATCCCTATTCTTATGTATTTTTTTTATTGAGAATGATGGTGAGTTTTTTTATTAATGATCACATGGATCATTTAACATAATAAATGTTACTTGTATAGACTTCACAAGAATTTGCGATATTGTATCATACTTCTAATTGATGATCGAATAGCCTAAATAATTCCACCACCCACCAATGTGAAATAACTATAATGTTCTTTTTCTGAAAATTCATGATTCAGTAGATGAAATTTTGTATTTATTTATTTTTTAGAGGTTTTGGATCAAGATAATAGCTTATTTTTCAAAGGGGTCTTCATTTTGATTTTTAATGCTTCACAATTTCATTTGAAGCGGATTTTTCATTTTTGGGTATTTCTTCATAAAGTGATTTTTTTCATTTGATGCCATGTTTCCTTTGACACCATCCCTCCTCAATGACCATGATCTCTCAATACTAGTTGTGCTTCAATATTTCTCTCATACACCTATTTAGTTTAGTGATTGAGTACACACATATTTATTCAAAAATTTGAGCTGGATTATATACATATTTGATGATTGGATTGGTGTTTTATGACTCTTAAGGGACTATTTTACCCACTAATAAGACCCTTTCTTTGTAGTGTAGAGAAGCCATGGGAAAACAACTGCATATGTTTTTTTTGTTTTTGTTCAATTTTTTCTTGGTGAGGGGTTGCTTTCACACTTTAATAATATTTTATAGTACTTGGAACGTGCTAATAGAAATTATAGCCTATGATAATTAGTTTGAAAAAATAAGTGGTGTTTTTTTTGTTTCTGAAAAAATTCCTCCACTTAAATTCTTATACAGAATCTCTTAAACAAGTGGTGAAAAATATTTTTTTAATAATCAACATGAAACACTTTCACAATGGTTCTTATCTTAAGTGAAAAGTGTTGTGCACACTTTTCAACAATTTTTTGAAAACACAACTATGGTATTATCCCCATTATAATTCATTTCCCAAAAATTTTATTATTTGTAAGCCATTGCTTTGTCTCTGAATCCACCATCACCTCCGCCTCCTCCATTTCCCAACAATTTCATTATTTGTAGGTTAATGCTTCTAAACAAATAGATTTCCTCCATTATACTTCTCCTTGAGAAATAAATAAAAATAATATATAAACATTCTGACACTAATGATTCACACCCCAAATATATTTCTAAGGTCATAGCCTATACTAGATCACAAACATAGTAAGTAATCACTGGAATTTGTTTCCAACAACCATTCTTCCATTATGTACGCTGCCCACTCATCTATAAACAAATTTACTTCTTCTTTTGAGTACAATGGTTTTTGGAAATCTTGGTAGTACTAAGAAAATATAAACAAACAAATGATTAAGAAATATTTTTAATGAGATTGTAATTAACTCCAGAAATTACCTATTCAGGGATACTGGTCTTTTCAGGGTTTATGATCTCTCTCATAAATTTTCAAACATAATATCCATAACCATTGTCATTATCTTACTTTAGACACTGCAGAATCATTAAACAAAATAAGTAAATTGTTTTGAAATATGTTTTGATCTTTAAATATTTCTATATATAACTTAATTTATTTCCATTTATAGTAATCTATAGGCTTTTTATGTTTAGACATTGACTTCATGCCATGATTTAGCCTATATTTAGAGACCACCCTATCATAGAAAAATTCTTGTTAAAACACTGTCTGAAAGACATAATTTAAATTTTATCTATAAAATATTGATTTTAGTGTATTAAAAAATCACAATACACATCATGTGTGGTCAGTTTGTTGGATATCCATGCATTGGATCCAAAAAATAAATATTTGGGGTATCCAGATTGATTGTGATCAACATCTAGTCCTTCCTAAAAAACAAAAACAAATAATTAATGAAAAAAGTAAAAATATATTTTATGTGATTATATTGTAGAGTTTTACTTTTGAATTTTAGGCATCAAAAATAGTATGCCATCTATTGTTTTTTCTCAAACACTTTGAGTAGATCATCTATTTTCTTCTTAATTTCATCACAATCCAAAGTAAGTTTTTATGTAGAAATGATATAGGGAGTAATGAATCCAAATCGTGATTCGCACAATTTTCCCTTTATATAGTAGTAATATAAATTTTTATAAAATTTATGAATAGTTATTAACTTTAATAAACAAATTATCTCACTATTTGGACAAACATTTTATGAAAATTTACCTTATGTATGTATTCAAAATTGAGACTCTCAGCCATTCATGCTTGAGAATCTCACTTATACTCTCGAGACCAACTACACCCATTATAGAAGTTGCATATATTTCTTGTTCATATGGAATGAAAGACATATTTTTTATCATTAAATATGGTCTCTATATGAAGTTGTAATGATAATAAATGTTGCTCTGGAACTGGCAGGGAGAAGGTACTCTTGGATGGTCATTTGGATTTATTGGCCAATTCGCTGGATTGTCTTGATCTGAACTTCTATTTCCACATCTCTTTATCCATATGTAATAACATACCTCACTTTAGAACTTTTTCATCAAATGTTATAGGTTTTTAATATGAAAATATTTGTTAAATACATACCTCATGTATCTTTATAAAATTAGATGGCCATGCTATGAAAGTTCCAATAGGATCATCGACCGTTGTAATATCCAGATCATCAAGTGGTATAAACAAATTAGCAATCAGATCATGAGATAACTAAATACCCACTCTCATATTATATTTTGGGAGTTCTTTCAGGTGTAGCTTTTCTCCTGGGATATTATACACTGTATCCCTCACAATAAGGCGGTGCGTGGGTGTTGACAGATAGAAATCACATACAACTGTACCCTATTGAATTTTAGTAATATAAAGTTCTCAAAAGTGGTTGGATTCACATTTAAGAGAAAGGGTAATGAAAAAATTGATTACGTCAAGTAAGGTATGCAGTTGAGGCAAATGAATAGCCTCAAATCTAGTGGGCCATTTGGTTCATGTGCGGATCTTTGTTCCATTGCTAGTTCACTTTGATTCTTTCTCATACATTGGTCTACCAAACCTGACCAGAAAATAATATCATGAAAATCATATATTTGTTCCTAAAATCCTTTCAACATATTATATGTATCTTCATGTGGTTTTATCTTCTTGAAATATGTTTGAGGAGACACTCCAGAATCTAATCCTCTAACGTGACCATATTGTTCTGGCTGCTTCAAAGCTTCTAAAAGTAGTTTTTCTTCCAATATAGTCATTGTTTGTTCTTGTATCTAAACCATATAAAAAATATTAACATAAATAGATATTTTTATGTAATACTATTATAAATCATAATGAATTACTATTATGTCATACTTACACACGTTTCCCATATTTCTTTTGTGTTTTTATCAACTAGTTTACCCTCCTTATTTATGTGATCCTTATCTCATAGAACATGACATGGGATATAAGCGACTTTAGATTTTGATTCATCAATATGAATATAAACAAAGGAACATATGTTGTTTCATATCACATAAAAATTTTATTGTTGATTTAAAATACACACCAATTTCTTCTCTAGTGAAGCGTACTCCATACTTGCTTGCATAGGGGTATATTGGTTTTGATGCACATTATTTATTTTCATCACTCCTTCATAAATTAACAATTTAGAATCAAATTAGATAAAAAAATAATTTCAAATAATATATTGTCAACCACAATGCACTGTAAATGATTTCTCATCATGATGACTGATGAAATCATTCCATGTTTCCTACTTTATAATATGTACATAACTAACTGGTGGGTGGAGCTTTAATATCTCCTCGGTATCCCTAAGATGTAACTTAGTAAGAAGAGTCCATAAGCCTCTATGAACTTTTCCAATGGCCATTAAGAAAAATTTATTATAGAAATATTTTAAAATAAATGAACTTTGCAAGGAATAATGAAAATTAAATCAACGCTTCATTATATAATTTTTTGGTAAAATGGAGAAAGTATATCATAATATTACTATTATATATTTCTAAAGGGTTTCCTTTGTTATAGGTTGGATATGACGCCACAAATCAATATCAATCGACACATTCATCCTCATTGCGACCCCAACATAATTAATGAACATTGACTTGTTGGGGTCAACAGGTTGGTCATTTTGATTCCAACCAACCTCAAATTTTATACCCTCACTTATTACCTTGATAATTTTATTCAACACAGTGATGATACCTACCCGAATGGCCCGAAGGCCTTCTTTTTATTTTATTATGGATAATCCCCCTTTTAAGGGTTGAAGGGAAACCCGTACATGACCCATAGGCCCAAGGCACAAGGCCCAACAAACCCGCAATACATGACCTGAAGGCCCAAAGTCATACCATGCCCAATACATGACTCGTAGGCCCAGCCCACTTGAACTGCCCCTCCCCAGCTCTCTACGTCATTGATCTCCTAGCTCTCCACCTTGCATTGATGATCAGATAACATTTCCCCGTACAAAGCTACATGGTGCCTGGTCCCGATGGCGACTACCATACCCTCTCATTCTTCCAATCCGGTTAGCTCTGCATCTGGTGGATGCTACTCATGTTGCTATAATCCTCTTCTGGGGCTTGTTCTGTGTGAACTGGGCTACTCCATGGTCTACGTGACCCAAAGGCCATGTAGCCCAAAGGCCTTTGGTGAACCGAAGGCCCTGGAGACCCATAGGTTTTATCCTATGAATTCATCCAAAGGTAAAAGTTATAGACAACTATCATCCTCATCAGCTTCATCTCCCGAAAAATTATTATTACATTTTTTTGCTTAAGACTCATCCTCCATATCTTCTAGACATGAACCTATATTTCTTGAACTAATTTGAGTAGTAGTCATCCCATACTAGGTACCAATGATCATTTTGGATAACTACTTCTCAGAGTATTCAAAGAAACATAGAAGAGATAAAGGGTGAGTCTCAAGAAAAAAAATGAAATAATAACTATTTGGGAGATAAGTTGGTGAGGATGATAGTTCTCTTAATTTGAAACTTCAAATATTATCTCAAAATGCTAAAAGGTCCCTAATAATACCATGAGAACATAAACTCATCCCCAATGATCTAAATTAACTCTAATCTATGTTACTAGTCCCTTTCCCTCACCTGTATCTCAAATATAAGATCTCTATGTCCACTGAGGTTCATGTGTAGGGTGAGTATAAAAATAAACAAGTAAATACTAACAGGGCTCCTAAAATATACAAAAATGCATATATTTGAGTATATGTTCAAAAGTAGTAACACTCAAAATACACATGTAAGTCAATTCATTATGTACTAACTATGAACCATGATATTCAAATTTACCTACTTCATTTCATACCATTGAATTATACTGATCATACCATAAGTTTATACCATGGTTGTTCCCTAACATTCAAATCATTTCACTAATAAGAGGTTAAAATTTGAATCATTGGAGGATAAAAAATTATTTATCTCCCTCTGGAAATAACCACATCATAGGTACCTTGATATTCAACCTCAGATCCCCAGAATCCAAGACTATCCCTTAGGGATAACCATCACATGTACTTATTGCATCCAAATCCTGAAATGGGTATAAAATATCTATTTTTCTTAGAAAGTGCATCTGAAATATGGGGAAGTATTAACATAATTAGTTCCCTTAGGAAAGAACTACATAATGGGTTCCAAAATAAATTAATTAAACATAACTTCTAAAAAACTATAAATAAGAATAAAAAATATCACAAATATCACATCACTGTCACCCTATCCCTTGATGAATCACTAACATGTCTATAGTAACTCACATTCTAACATACCATACCTAGCCCTCACATAATACCCATCATATTATAATATATGATACTCAAATATCAGCTATATTAGACATTGATCATCTTTCTCAAACGATCACTCATTAGGTAATCTCATAATCTGTAGGCCATAATTCATCACTTACAATATAACCATCATCACATAGTTGAGGATACTTATCAAGTTGTGTTTCAATCCTTGTACATAGAGTACTTTATTGATTGAGACAGTTTCTGGATCTCCAACTGTTCCAATTCCAATTATCTTTCCTTTGGCATTATCACCAAATGTGACTAGACCACCATCCTTTTGAGTTAGAGTTCTGAAATTTGATGAGTTTCCACTCATATGCCTGGAGAAGCCACTATCCATATACCATATGGTCTTTTTGCTCCTGTGACCTGCTTCCTGCAAAGGCCTTTAAACAGATGGTTTTGGTACCCATATTTTATTGGGTCTAGTTGTGTTAGCCAGCAAAGATATGGGAATCCAGACTTGCTTTGTTTTTCTAAAATCAACAGAATCATATAAATTGTTTGAGAAAAAGGCTTTATTTATTCAACTTATCCGGGGTTTCCTTAAATAGAAATTCTTAGAAAGATGTACTTTTACACCACAATAGTTACATATTACTTTTATAGTACTTGGCACAAAGTAATTCTTGTACAGTTTAGGCTTCTCACCTTTACTACCTATTCCATATCTTCCCTTTTTAATCAAATTCTTTCCAAGAATTTCATTTAGTGTATTTTATCCTTTTGTAAAAATAAGAGCCGCAATTTTATATGTTTCTACTTAACTTTGTAGTGTTTTTTTTAGCTTCATGATCTGCATTGTTTGTATTTATCAAATTATATTTTTCCAGTAATTCCTGATGTTGTTTTAGCAGAGTGTCTCTTTCCCCTAAAACATCATTATGAATATTCTTTAATGACTTGTGTTTCTCAAATAAAGAATCATATTTTTCTTTAAGCATGTTTCAGTAGGTTGCAAGTTTATCATTTTTATATCTTTATTCATAATTAGAGTCATAAGAATAATAGGTTTGTACCTCATCAGTTTCTTCCATAAAGCACATATTAGCTTTAAGATTAGATTCCTCCTTTTCTGAATCAGACTTTGATGAGCTACTAGAGTCTTCAGATACACTCCATGTAGCTTTCATTGTATTCTTCTCTTTCTGATCATAATCATTTCTCTTGAAGAGTTTCTTTTTCTTGTCTCTATTTAATTGAGGATAGTCAGGTCTGATATGAACCATCTTCTTGCACTCATAGCATCTAACATTCTTTTGATCCTTTTTAAAAGACTTTCTAAAACCTTTCTTCTTTCTATAAAACTTACTGAATTTTTTGGCTAGTTGAGCTAGTTCCACATCTGAATTTGATGAATCAGAACTTTCTGATTTCACCTTTATTTCTTTTTTCTTTAGCCTTTTTCTTTTACTTTGTGATGACACTTTTAAGGAAATATCTTCTCTTTTGATCAGAATATTATGCTAATTTTCTTCATCCCGCATTTTATCTTCATACATCACGAGAGTTCCAATTAACTCCCTTATTATTAAACCATTGATAGGTGTTGATTGTCTGATAGCACCAGAAATTCCATTCCATCGAGTTGGTAGTACTCTTAGTACTTTCAAGGCTTGATCAGTTTGTTTGATTGGATCTCCCAAAGCAGTTATATTGTTGACAATCTCTATCAATATTCCATTCATTTGGGTGATTCTTTCTCCTTCAAACATCCTAAATGTATCGAATTTTAGTTTGGTAGTAGCATACCTAATCTGTTTGACATTTTCAGTTCCTTCATAAGAAACTGTAATTGTTTGACACATTTCATAAGCCGTCAGGCATTGAGATACTCTATTGAACTCGTCTGGTCCTAGACCACATATGATTTCATTCATATCCTTCGAATTCATGTCATACTCAGCTTCTATAGTTTCACTCCATGTTTCAGGTTTCTCTGGTATTTCATAAGGAGTCAGTATCTTTGAGTAGACTCTGTATCCAAGGTTTTTTAAATAAATGATGATTATTGATTTCCAACATCTGTAATTTTCACCATTGAAGTAAGGAGCTCGAACCATTGACATACAATCTCGTGTATCAGCCATTGTACTCTGTATAAACCAAAGACTTTCAGCTTGTTATAGCTTTGACAAAAGCTCCCCTTTTGATACCAATTGTTGGATCGGGTTATACTAGATATACACAAGAGGGGGGGGGGGTGAATTGTGTCTTTTACAATTTCTTCACATAGTCGTGATCTATCCTTTTATCTTTATATCAAAGATTTAGTAGCGGAAAATAAATAGCATAGGATGCATGATGTATAGTGGTTCGGGAAATAGAAAGCCCCTAGTCCACTCCACCAATGCTCTACTCCACGAGCTTAATGATTTTCACTATCTGATTCTTTTATCAACAGACCGTTCCAAAAATGAGTACAGGCAGTTAACACCTATACAATCTTGAGGCAAAATAGAGAATTCTGGCTCAAACATAGAAACAAATATACAGCTTAAATGAGAAGACGATCACTCAAGATAAAAGAGTATTTTGTTCGTTGAAAAAAAAAACTTTCCCAGTTGTTCTTCACAATTGCAACAGAATGCAATTGATAGTAGATGGATCGTCATCTTCAGAAATGATGATCTTCGAATAAAAGTAGTTCTGATCCAATCCAGTTTCAGTAGATCTTGAAATGAAATTTTCAACTTTAATATCAATTGATTTACAAAAAGATATTCGATGCAGATCAGTAAATCTTCAATTGTGTTTCTTCTTCTTTCGAAAACAGAGGTTTTTCACTCTTCGTAACAACATATCTTCTTTTTCAATAATACCATCCCTGTGTATGTAAAATAATATAGGTATATATAGAATAAATATGAGTGTTCTCCTTTCAAATTTAGATCCACAAAAGTCTCCTTTAGAATCACGATATTCAAAAATTTAAAATAACAGAGCAGTCGTAACTCCCCTAAAAATCCAGCATGAAAATATCCTCTTAAATTGATCCTTTGAATCATAAATAAACATCTTTGAATCAGTCAATGACTCACTTTAAATTTGGGATTTTAATCTGGCTTGAAATTAGCCTGATAATCCGCATAAAAACCATTGCTTTAATAAAGTCATAATTTAAACATCCGACGTCAAACGTAGGGTTGAAATGCATAGCATACATTCTCCGAATGTAAGGTTCACAACATAAGGTTTATCTCAAATGTAAGGTTGATCTCAAACGTAAGGTTGATCTCAAAAGTTTCTCTTCAACTCTCAAACATACGGTATAATACATACTTTTCAATCAAACACACAGTTGTTCATAAAAGTAAGGTTGATGAACCATACTTTTAACAAACAGACTTATCATTTCATACTTACATAATTATCTTCTTCCATACTTTGCTGATTTCCCAAAAATAAGGTTCCTTATAAATGTAGGGTTCCTTCGTAAGGTTCCTTCCAAACTTAAGGTTCCTTCCAAACATAAGGTTCCTTCCAAACTTAAGGTTCCTTCCAAACGTAAGGTTCCTTCCAAATGTAAGGTTCCTTCCAAACGTAAGGTTCCTTCCAAACGTAAGGTTCCTTCCAAACGTAAGGTTCCTTCTAAACGTAAGGTTCCTTACAAACGTAAGGTTCCTTCCAAACGTAAGGTTCCTTCCAAACGTAAGGTTCCTTCCAAACGTAAGGTTCCTTCCAAATGTAAGGTTCCTTCCAAACGTAAGGCTCCTTCCTCCATTCTTTGCCGAAAACGTATTGTTGTTTATCCATACTTTTCTGATATCTCATAGAGTATACACCGAATTCCATCCTTATGGTACACTTCTCAATGTAGGGTATGAACAATGTTTCCAGAACATGCTTAAATAATTCCTAAATATGTAGAGCATGGACTATGTTTCCAGAACATTCTAATTCAAATACTTTAGCAATTAATTCTTATTGCTCAAAAACTTAAATATTTCTTCCAGTAATAAAAATATAAGAAATAATAAATACCTAAAATACACTTAAAATAAAATCATTAGAATAACAAATAAGGGTATTTGTGAGAATCAAAATCATCATAAAGAGATGGAGTATTTTTCTCAACAATCTCCCCCTTTATTAATAATAAAATTATGTATTGTTGAAAACAACACTTTCTCAACACATATGACATACTATCTCCATGATTGTAACGTAGTTAATTTTTTATAAACACATTTAATGGATGGATTTAAAATTATAATTGATTTATAAAAATGATAATTATTTCATGATTATTATTCTATTGATTCTAGAATAATGACCACTATGACCATAATCAAATTATTGAGGTCATTTTGAAGTTATGAACCGAATATCATCAAAATATCTGAAGTGAAATTAATTAATTAATTAATTGTATATAACATTGAAATAAGTGATATAAAATAAATAATGTACTTTAAAAATATTCTTAATCAAGTAGAAATTAACCTAAGTTTATTATTTAGGAAGATAAAGAACGAATGCGATGAGTTGGACATAAGGTAAGGAAATTTCTTTTAAAAATTATTTTTTAATAGTTTCCTTAAAGAACTCTTTTTCTTCCATACCAATATTTTCTAAAAATGTTTTAAAGAATGTTTTTATTATTCTTATTTGATTTATAAAGTTATTTTTACCCATGTTTGACTTTTTACAAAATGGTTTGAAAGGAATATTTTTGTCATTTTCCAAATGAGGTACTTTGTGACTTTTCCGACAAAAGTATGAAAGGAATATTATTTTAACTTATACAACATGGGAGGATTTTCCTTCCTTCATGACTAATCTTTTATTTGAAGATCCCTTTACAATTTCACATGGTTATTTTCAAAGAAAATGTTTTCCTTTGTATGTTCACAATTTTGTTTTTAAATAAGTGATTTTCCTCAAGGAATATTTTTATGATGCAAGCATTCATGTTTTATGTTTATGTTATGGTTCTTGGAAATTGTTTATAATTAAGGATGGTTCTATTATAAGACAAAGTTGGGTGGGTCCGTGATATCCTTCCAATGCATTGGGTATTTTGGAAGTTGACCGTGATGGTTATTTCAAGTGTAACTGTGATGATTACTCAAAGTATAACCATAAGGGTTATTTATAATATAACTGTGAGGGTTATTTCATTTATAGCCACAAGGGTTTCCCTATAAGTAAGTATGATAATAAAATTATTCCCTAATTTACCCATATGAATTATTTATGCTTTCTATGTTTTTACATAAATCTCATGTTTTCCAAAGGTAAGTTATTGAGTTTATGTTCAAAGGAAATAATATGTTACTTCTTAAGGGTGAAAAGTACACCTTTGTGAATTTTTTTAATGAGTTTATCATGTTTTGAAATAAACCTTTATGGATTTTATTTTTCCATTAATATTTCTTATGAAATGTTTTATGGAAATATTTGGGAAGAAAAGGTGATTTCTTGGGTACGCGAATGTCTATTTTAAGCCAAATTTTATTTTGAAAAAGACAAATTTTTATATTTATTTATGGACTGATGGTTTATTTATTTATTTTTATGTCCCTTACTGATCTTTTTGTTCTCATACCAATTTTTAATATGTTTTTATAGGGTTTAAGGATGGGTAAAGGAAAAGAAGAAGTCAATTTTAAAGCCATAAAGATTTGTTATGGGAAGAAATCATGTTTTGTTTTAAAAGTTTCATATTATGAAAAAATGGGTATTGAGTAGAAGTGTATACCCTTTAATATATGAGTTGTTATGTATGATTTATGACCTAATTCTATAAAACTTTAAACTGAAAAGATCCTTAGTATTGTAAGAATGTGAATTCTAGTTCAAGGACCCTAGAATATGTAATACTTAAGGCTGTCTCCCTATAGTGATTCTCCCCACACTCTACTCCCACTATATGAATCGCCCTATGTTCCAATCCATTCCATATATATAAAAAATATGTGGTGTGAAAGAATTATTTCTATGAGCTTAATATTTTTTTAATGAACATTTTTTTGAGAGAGGAAACCACAAATGCACATTCCCAAATGTTCTCTCCAGTGTAGTGAGATTCTCCCCACACTCCTCTCCTACTCCATGAACCATCCTGTGTTCCACTACCTTCCATGTATTTACAAATATGTGGGGTTTGAAAGAATCATTTCCACATGCTCATTGTTTTCTCAATGAACATTTAGTTTTTTTGAGTGAGGAAACCACAACACTATATTCCCAAATATTCTCTCTAGTGAAATGAGATTCTTTCCACACTCCACTCATGATCCATGACCCATCTTATGCTTCACCCCTTCCACATATTTAAAAATATGTGAGGTGTGAAAGAATCATTTTTGTGTGCCTGTTGTTTTCTCAATGACCATTTCTTTTGTCTGAGAGAGGAAACCGCAACACCACTTGCCCAAATGTTCTATCTAGTGCAATGAAATTATCCCCACACTCCACTCCTACTCCATGAACTATCTTGAGTTCTACCCCCTTAAATATATGTAAAAATATGTGGGGTGTAAAAGAATCATTTACGCACACCCTATGTTTTCTTAATGACTATTTCATTCATCTGAGAGAGTAAACCACAACACAACATACCCAAATGTACTCTCTAACATAGTGAAATTCTCCCCACACTCCACTCTTGCTCTATAAACTGTCCCGTGTTCCTCTCTATTCCATATATGTAAAAATATGTGGGGTGTTAAAAAATCATTTCCATGTGCCCACTGGTTTCTCAACGACCATTTCATTTGTCTGAGGAAGGAAACCAAAACACCGCTTTCCCAAATGTTCTCTCTAGTGAAGCGCCATTATCCCCACACTCAACTCTGCTCTATGACATGTTATATTTTCTAATTCCTTCCATATATGTAAAAATATGTGTGATGTGAAAGAATTACTTCTGCATGCTTTTTGTTTTTTCAACAATCATTGCATTTTTATGAGGGAGGAAACCACAACACCACCTGCCCAAATGTTCTCTCTAGTGAAATGCGACTCTCCCAAAACTCCACTCTAGCTCTATGACCCGTATTGTGTTCCACTCCCTTCCATATATGTAAAAAGATGCAGGGTATGAAAAAATAATTTCCTTTCACTCATTGTTTTCTCAACAACCATTTTATTTGTTTGAGGGAGGAAACCACAACCCCATATGTCCAAATTCTCTCTCTAGTGTAGTGCGATCCTGTAACAACCCAAAGTATTTCAATGGAAAATTCACTTCTTATATTTATGTCATAAAAACACAAAATAATGAACTACTAAGTGATAAGTTACCTTTAAACATAATTTTGTCACCCCTATATTTGGAATTTTAAAAATCCGACATACACGGTTGTGTTCAAGATAGTTTTTGGAGTCTAATGAAACAAAAATAATTTTTTGTGAATAGTAACCTACCCTTATGAATAGTAATATAACCCTTATGAATAGTAAATAAGAGTAACATTACCTATGAATAATAAAATAAAATTTAGACATCTTAGAAAGTGACAATTTGACCTTAGTAAACGTTTTTGGTATTTTATAAGTCATAAATAATTAATTATAATTAATTAATTAATTTAAAAGAATATTTATTTTACTGTAATGTATTCATAAATTATTTAATCAATGTCTAATAGTTTTTGGATAATTTTATAATACCCTACATAATTTTTGAAAGAACTACAAAATCAGTTTTAATCTTAAAAACTGTTTTTTAAGTAAATTATGATTTTAGTTAAACATTAAATTAATAATATTTAGAAATTTATTTTTGAAAAATGGACATCATTTTTGGATTCTACACGTCGAAAAATGGTAGGGGTAAATTTTTGGGTTTATTCTGAAATACTTCAATTTTCGGGTGAATAGTAAAAAATACAGTTTTTCGCATAATCGGTATATACTAAATTGCATCATTAATGATGTAATGATGACATAAACATTCTAGAACTTTATTTTTGGCCAAAACATATTAAATTTCATAAATTGTTCCTTTAAATACAATAAATCCAATTCTTAAACCTAAAAAGAACTTTCCAAAGCCTAAAGTCAAAAGGTGATTTCTTAAAGTGTCTTTTTCTCTTTCTTTCACTTTCCTTTTAATAAATTAATGAATTCGAATTATAAAGAAGAGTTAAAGCCTAAAACGAATTATATTATATTGATATATGATTTTGGATGTCAAAAAATTACTATTACAAGTCTAACTTATGATATATTATTTTATTTAATATTTTATACCAAAAACACCTCCCTCCTCATGTATAAATAAGCCCTCCCCCTCCTCTTGCCAAACCACACCTCTCAAGCTTCAAGCATTGTCTAAGCTCTGCCCAATAATCTCTCCTATCCCCTTCCCCACGTCCAAGAGCTTCGGGTCTCATCAAAAGACCAAGCTTAGGCCCTTAAGGAGGTTCTCAAGTGAAGGATTCAAGAGGTAATTTTCATCCCTCTTCTCCTTTAATTTCCTTTCAAGTTCAAGTTCCTTTCTTGATCTCTCCCTACCTATATTCATCCAAATTGTTTTCTAAATCCATTATTATATATATACTGTAAAATTATTATTCTAATGGTATATTATATCACCCCACACCCTTTTCCTCTTCCTTTTATTTTATTAAAGAGAACGTTGTTCATGTGGTGATAATTTATCACCTTCAAAAACGACATGTTCTCTTCTTCCATTTATACCTTCAATCTGGTCATGAAACCATTTTTATGGTTGAAACAGAATATGTTATATGTATTATGTTCTATTTTAAGTTCTGGAAATAACCTATGACCATATTACTAAGTGAAAAGTTAAAATGAGTTTGTTGTGATCCAAAAACCGCTCAAATTAACCCAAATAATCTTCATTTAATTCTTATCTAATGATTCGTCCACATGGATCTAATATAACTCATCATAAAATAATTCAAGATTCTTTAATATAATTAATTACATGTAATATCAGTTCTGGATGTTTACCCATGATCTACCCAAACATCAATTTAAGAATACAAGTGGACCGTTCAAGAAAACCATAAAAACGAACATCCCCGAACAATGTTTTTAAACTCTATAAGTCATCCAAAGGAACATAATATGAAATAATAAAACCAGAATTAACCCTATTAATGTATAAAAGGTTCTGGAATTTCTAATTAATGAATATAATGTTATTATACAGGACATTAAAGAGAAGGAGGCATTCGAGTACAAGGTAAGGGGAAATATCGAACCCAATTTTCTTCTTTCAGGTTCTCCCTCTTTCACTCCATTTTTGATATGGTTACTCCTCAAAGATCATTTGTTCATCATTTCCTTTAATTTTCTGGGATATACATGTTTTTCACTGGTTTTTATGTCCATCAAAATGTTTTCCAAAAGAACTCTTCTTTCAAGATCTCACATTTTACCTCTCATTCAAGGTTGATGGTTCTTGTATCAAGTATGTTGTTCCCTCTTTATTTTGGGAACCCAAAGCTTATGAATGTGTTATTATGAGATGAAACCCATTACTTTACATGGGTTATTTATGTACATGTTTTATATGCGTTCTATGTGGAAATCATGATAATGATAATGTTATGATGTGACGGGTGCGCCCAGAATTATATAGCGCAATATGAATGTTTAAATGTGACGGGTGCGCCCGGAATTATATAGCGCTCCAATGAATTGGGTAAAGTGATGAATCTCATGAGTAAATGTGAAATTATGTGTGAACATGATGATAGCTTTGTTCACAAGTATGTGTGGTAGTTAACCACTAAGACATGATGTTTCATTTTTATGCATTGCCACATTTCAAGTCTTTTATTTATGCTCCTCTCATGTTCATGATCTTTTGCCTACGTCATGATTATTCTCACCCCATGCTATATTGTTCTTATCTATCCTCTTACTGGGCTTCTAGATCACCCCTTTTGATTTATATCATCAGGTGGCTACATGTACTAAGGAGAGGTCAAGTGCCACTAAGAATCTAGTGAAGAAGATGTTGTACCTCTCGAACCCCTCAAGGTTTTATTTTCATGATCACAATCACCCTCATGTTTATCTAATCCTCTTTCAAGTGTTTTTGGATTGATAGGAATCAAATCAGGTGGCCAAGGAATTGGGCCAAGCAAGCTTAAGTGGCAAAGGAACACAAGTGGACTGAAAATCAGTCCACCGGCCAACCGGTGGCTTCACCACCGGTCGGCCGGTGGACCCTGGGAAGGATGCTGAGCCACTGCCATCTCACCGGCCAACCGGTGGCCAAGCACCGGCCAGCCGGTGTCACTCAGATTGAACAGGGTTTGCTACTGCCTCACCACCGGCCAGCCGGTGGCTCTGGCACCGGTCGGCCGGTGGTGCCTGGAAAAGAAGACTCAGCCACTGTCAAGGCACCGGCCAGCCGGTGGCCCTGCACCGGCCAGCCGGTAGCACTGGTCAAACTAGCCGTTGGCTTTGACCAGTCAACTCCAAAAGCCTCCCAACGGCTCCGAGGCCTTTTCCAACGGCTCCAAAGCCCTCCAACGGATACTTGAAGGTTCCTAGCCTATAAATAAAGGCCTAGGAAGCCCCGGAACGATATACAAGCCACCGGACACATTTTTACATCTTTGGCGAAGCTCCGACGAATTGTTCCAAGGGAACCCAAAGTGCTCCAACAACTTCCACATCCAAGAGCACCTCCATAGAAGCTTGGAAGCGGCCCTCAAACATCATCAATCAATCAAAGGCGCCCAAGGCTTCTCCATTACGGGTTTTATTGTTTATCTCTTTTTGAGCTTTAAAATTGGGTTTGTGCCTACAAACCCCAACTCTTTTCTCATCTCCCCTTCTTTGGGTTCTCACACCACCACTAAGGTGTGAAGAGGTTTTCTCAAGCTTTTCCTTTAAAAGGCTTGTGTCTCGGTGAGCTAGTCTTCACCCGTAAAAAGACTAGTGGGTTCTTGCTTAACCATTAAAAGCAAGTGGGTTCTTGCTAAACCAATAAAAGCAAGCTGTAATAGGTCCTAGTGCTACCTCAAAGCCTAGTGGGTTTCTTGCTAAAACCATTGAAAAGCAAGCGGTAGGAATCTCTCAACGGTTGAGTTGGGAGCGGAGACGTAGGCCGGGTTTTGGCCGAACTCCGTTAACAATTTCGTGTGTCTTGTCTCTTTATTTTCCGCTGCACTTTCACTTTGATTTTAATTTGTCAATCATTTTTTAAAAGGCAATTCACCCCCCCCTCTTGCCATCATTCCCCGTTCTTCCGTTCATCGGGGTTTCTTCCGACCTAACATTTGGTATCAGAGGGAGTAATTTGAATAATTCCCTAAAACGGTTTCAAATTAAAGATCCTATTTTTTTTTGATGGCATCAACCTCTTTCGCCCCCGAGGGCCTCTCATTGGGTCGGGCTCCATTTTTTGATGGGACCGACTATAATTATTGGAAAACCCGCATGACCACTTTTTTAAGAAGCATAGGTTATCCGATTTACAAAATAGTCATGCAAGGTTACACTTTGTCTACCCCCGATGAATCCAAATGGACCCCCACCGATATTAGGAATTTTGAGCTTGATGGCAAAGCCATGAACGCTCTCCATTGCGGCTTAGATAGAAATGAGTTCAATCGAGTGTCTACTTGCACCTCCTCACATGAAATTTGGAAACTTTTATAAGTAACTCATGAGGGCACTAACAAAGTTAAGGACACTCGATTAGATATGTATAGACATGATTTTGAGTCTTTTTCTATGCATCCAAATGAATCTATTTCTGAAATGTTTACTAGATTTACTGACGTGTGCAATGGGAGAAAGTCCCTTGGTGATGATGTTTCAGCTGAAGCAATGGTCAAAAAGATTCTATGGGTCCTTCCGAGCTCATGGGCACCAAAGGTGACGGAGATCCAAGAAGCTAAGGACGTCAAAAATATGCCGGTAGAGGAGCTCATCGGATCCCTTATGACGTACGAGATCACGATGAGGAGGCAAGCTCAAAAGGAGGGCACCCCTATCAAGACACCAAAGAACATTGCCCTCAAGGTACAAAAAGAAGTAAGCTCCTCCTCATCCTCATCTTCCTCATCTTCTTCATCTTCAAGCGGCGACTCGGAAATGGAGAATCTAGCCCGCCAAATGCACAAGTTTATGAAGAAGCACAAAAAGAAGAAATCCCGCAAGCACCGAAAGCAAGAACCCACCGCAAGAATCGAGCCAAAGGTAAAATTCTACGGGTGCGGCGAAAAGGGCCATTACAAGCCCGATTGCCCACTCAACAAGAAACGGGCCACGCACAAGGAGAAAGGAAAGAAAAAGGTCCTCAAGGCCACATGGAGTGACTCCTCATCATCCTCCTCCTCCTCCTCAAGTGACCAAGGTACAAAATGCCTAATGGCATTCCATGAGGTAACATCTTCCGATTCCTCTTCCTTATGTTCTTCAAATTCCAATTCTTTAAATCATCTTTCTTATGAAGAACTCTCATTTGCTAGAGACCAATTAGAAAAAGGTTTTCATGAACTCTCTTCTAAATTTGTCACGTTGAAAAAGTCTTTTAAAAAACTTTCCTCCGAAAAAGACCAACTTCTCAAAGAGAAGGAGGAACTCACCCTTAAAATCCAAAACTTTCCAAATGTTGATTCCATGGAATCAACCATCAAAGACCTTAGAGAGACCCTAGCCAAGTTCACCCAAGGTGAACAAAATTTGAACAATTTGCTTGGTTCACAAAGGGTTTCCCGAACCACCAATGGACTTGGCTATACCAACCAAGCCTCCTCCTCCCATGCACCCACTGTTTTTGTAAGGGGGAGCTCTAGCTTTAAATTTTGTAACTATTGCAAAAAATCCGGGCATCTCATTTATGAATGTAATTGTAAAAACGCCCGGTACGGCCAACCCAAATCGATTTTCTATTCCGATGAATTTTATAGGAGAAGACCCGCCATGAAACAAATTTGGATTGAAAAATCCCTTTTGGCAAGTCTCTCCGGGCCTAAATTTGTTTCGGTTTCAAAAACCACTCCCCAGTGATTCTTTGTTTTTATTTAGGGGGAGTTAGGATTTTTTTTTTAAGCCTTGTTGTGTATTCAAAGTTTTCATTTCAAACTCAACACTTGGCTTTGAAATTCAAATTTTCTTTTAAATTTTCTTTTTTAAATATCCAACAGTTGGTGTCGATTTTTCAAAACTCTCAATTTCAAAAATTTCATTTGGTTTCAAATTTCGAATTTCAATTGGTTTTTGATTCAAAACTTTCAATTCAAACTGTTATTCAAATTTTTCAATTCAATTTTTCATTTCAAAATTTCCAACAATTAGTATCATTTTCAATTGTTTTAAAATCTCGTTTTTCATCGAATCCCTCAATCAAGTTTTATGCCCCATTCTATTTTGATAATCACAAAGGGGGAGAAATTTCTTGATTGATTGGGGGAGAATCATTTTCATCATGCTTAGTATTTCCTTTCAATTTCAGCATTTTACATTAATTGTTTTGGTGATTGTGATCATCAAAATAGGGGGAGATTGTTGTACCTCTCGAACCCCTCAAGGTTTTATTTTCATGATCACAATCACCCTCATGTTTATCTAATCCTCTTTCAAGTGTTTTTGGATTGATAGGAATCAAATCAGGTGGCCAAGGAATTGGGCCAAGCAAGCTTAAGTGGCAAAGGAACACAAGTGGACTGAAAATCAGTCCACCGACCAACCGGTGGCTTCACCACCGGTCGGCCGGTGGACCCTGGGAAGGATGCTGAGCCACTGCCATCTCACCGGCCAACCGGTGGCCAAGCACCGGCCAGCCGGTGTCACTCAGATTGAACAGGGTTTGCTACTGCCTCACCACCGGCCAGCCGGTGGCTCTGGCACCGGTCGGCCGGTGGTGCCTGGAAAAGAAGACTCAGCCACTGTCAAGGCACCGGCCAGCCGGTGGCCCTGCACCGGCCAGCCGGTAGCACTGGTCAAACTAGCCGTTGGCTTTGACCAGTCAACTCCAAAAGCCTCCCAACGGCTCCGAGGCCTTTTCCAACGGCTCCAAAGCCCTCCAACGGATACTTGAAGGTTCCTAGCCTATAAATAAAGGCCTAGGAAGCCCCGGAACGATATACAAGCCACCGGACACATTTTTACATCTTTGGCGAAGCTCCGACGAATTGTTCCAAGGGAACCCAAAGTGCTCCAACAACTTCCACATCCAAGAGCACCTCCATAGAAGCTTGGAAGCGGCCCTCAAACATCATCAATCAATCAAAGGCGCCCAAGGCTTCTCCATTACGGGTTTTATTGTTTATCTCTTTTTGAGCTTTAAAATTGGGTTTGTGCCTACAAACCCCAACTCTTTTCTCATCTCCCCTTCTTTGGGTTCTCACACCACCACTAAGGTGTGAAGAGGTTTTCTCAAGCTTTTCCTTTAAAAGGCTTGTGTCTCGGTGAGCTAGTCTTCACCCGTAAAAAGACTAGTGGGTTCTTGCTTAACCATTAAAAGCAAGTGGGTTCTTGCTAAACCAATAAAAGCAAGCTGTAATAGGTCCTAGTGCTACCTCAAAGCCTAGTGGGTTTCTTGCTAAAACCATTGAAAAGCAAGCGGTAGGAATCTCTCAACGGTTGAGTTGGGAGCGGAGACGTAGGCCGGGTTTTGGCCGAACTCCGTTAACAATTTCGTGTGTCTTGTCTCTTTATTTTCCGCTGCACTTTCACTTTGATTTTAATTTGTCAATCATTTTTTAAAAGGCAATTCACCCCCCCCTCTTGCCATCATTCCCCGTTCTTCCGTTCATCGGGGTTTCTTCCGACCTAATAGAAGAAATTAAATAAATGTTTATGGTTGATGTTGTATTTGTTATGTATGGTCCTAGTTTTCCCAAGACACTAAACCTCTGGATCCTCCATGTGTAATACTATTGTATTTTTTATCTTTAAAATTATGTAATAGTAATGTAAGAAAAGGCCGGGTCGCTATAGATCCACCACACACTCCACTTTTTCTCCATTACCATTATACCTTGGGATGCCCTGAGAGGGGGGAAATTAATCATGGTGTCAATTTTTTCTTTTAATTTAAAGGATCTAGTCCCCACATTGATAGTAACTCATTAAACTTGTCAGTTTTTTTCACACTTAACCAATCACATAAGTGCATAAATGAAAAATAAAAGAAAATAAAATTTTACTTGGTTCACCACTAAGGGCTAGTCCATGGACTATACGCTGACAACATGTTAGTCATACCAAAATCCACTATGCTTCACTAGTTTTTGTGTATTACAATTGTTCATCCATATAAACTCCATTCTAGGTGCATTTCCTTTATAATGAATATAGGTAATGTGAACTACCTCCCTTAAATCACTTCCATCGACACCCTTTCTCACTACATTAGATGAAGTCTTTATTAGTTTGATGACTTGCAATCCACTCCCTCATCATTATAAATTTGATGAATATGTTTCATCATGAATTCTAGAATATGATGCTCTAATTCACTTTTTAGTCTTCAAAATAATCACTAGATTCAGCTGTGAACAAATATCAGATAAAAAATCTGCTCATAATTAAGAGCTATGCAATTTACTATTCTCCATATACCACACTACAACAAAATCACACTTCAAAGATGGTTTAAATTGATGCCAAATGGTTTCACGGTGGTTCATAAAAACTACCACTAAAGTTTGAATCGATAATCAACCCATACCTCTTTCACCCATTTAGCGGTAGTTTTTGGGAACTATTGAGAAATGTTTTTTAGTGGTAGTTGCTGTAGTTTTTAGTAGTGGTTTTAGACTAGCAAATATTTTGAGAATGTAGCGGTGGTTTAAACAACCACTATAATTAATAACATATAGTGGAAGTTTAAACCACCATTATTTATCTAACAATATATAGATATAGTTTAAACTATCACAATATATTTTACCATTATAGCGATGGGTTAAACCGCTACTATATATAGATGTTCAAAAAAATAAAAATAAAAAACCCAGTTGTTACTATCCCAAAAAAAATCAAAAAGAGAGAAACATACACATAAACAGAAACATAAATATAAATAGATAACAATGAACACATAATGATTGAAACAAAATATATTTTAAGTAATAATCATATATATATATAATTAAATACAATAAGTTATAGATAATGAGTTTAGTTATACAACACCATAGAGCCCAAAGTAAATCACCATCACTACTAGGTGAACTAAGATCATCTTCATATTCGTCTCCACTCCCTTATCCAAACACTTGTATGAAGATTTTCTTAGAAATTAAATAGTGATCTATATTTAAATTTTAACTTAAAAACAATACAAGTTTGTGTACTAAATGATTATGAAATCATGCGATTTAACTACTGAATCGAGTCATCCATCGACGCAATGTCATCGGGGACACATCCAATCATCTTATGATATAATTCAACCAATTTTTTTTTTGAGAAATGACCTTCACATCCTGAAGATATATACGTGTAACATCACGAGTTAAAAAAAACACTATATTCGATAGCATACATGATATGCTACATCGAGCTTAAATGAGCAAATAAATATTATTATTTAAATTTTATCGTTATAACCTAGCCGTTAGAATGGAGGGTATGAATTTGGTTAAATGAATTATGAAAATATGGTTTACACATGTATATATAATTATTTGAACAATTAATTATAAATGAACTTAAATCCCTTTTTAAAATAAAAGGAAATGTTTTTTTTTGAAAAACTATTTAAATGTGCACAAGTGTGTTTTATATCAATAAATAAATAAATAACTTTTTTGGATTATATTAATGAAAAATATAAACAATAAATTTAATATAATGTTTAAAATTCATATTATATGTTTTTGATACATGATATAAAAAAATCCAATTTTACATAAAAAAGAAGTATTTTTCAAAAAAGACAGTTTTGCCGCCTTTTGATGACACATTTGTTTTAATTCTAGTTTTGAAACTGTAGGGTCCTGAAAAATCTGCAAAGGAGATTCTACCCAAATCCCCCAAAATAATTGGGGAAAAGAATTGAGAAAATTCAAAGAAGGGAAACAAGCAGGACCAGTCCCATGGAAACGCAACGTGGCCAGGCCCCGCGAAGCACCCCCTCCGCGAACCATCATCGTTTGCGAAATAGAGGTGGAGATCCTCCACAGCCGTGAAGCACCCCCTGAGTTCGGTTCTCGAGGGGGGGGGGCGAATCACTCAAATATCCACTGCGAATTACAGATTGACCAAGTCAGCTGTAAACTGGGTATTCGGTCATGGGCCTCTGCAAAAGGTGCCGCGTGACTGCAGATACATTTTTCCCCCACTCTATAAAAGAAGATAGAGGGGGGAAGGATTCAGGGATTCAGATTTGGATGATTCTAAGGCGGAAGAAGAGAAGAGCGATTAGACTCGGGTGGAAGGATTTCGAAGGAAGGCTTAGGATTTCGCAAACAGCGAAGTTCTAGTTCGCAAACCAGAGTAGGTATAAACCTGGGAACGAACTAATAAGGAACCGAAAATGCATAATAATTTGGTGAACTGCGAACTCAAAATAACATAAAAAGAGAATACCGCGAACCATATCCCCTCCGCGGATGCACTCCCCACGGACCAAGGTGTTTATGCCTCTTTTCCGATCTACCGTACTGCGTAGCACCCTCCTACGCAGGCGAAGCCTCGATCGACGGACCCCCGATCGGCGCCGCCCTTGGACGCTACTGCTCGCGTGGGCCCTTCCGCGTACCCCCTGGTATGCAGGCCGAACCCGAAGCCGCGAACCACCCTGGTTCGCGGACGACCTCTCAGTCCGCGGACCCTCCTGGTTCACGGACGACCTATCAGTCCGCGAACCCTACTGGTTCGCGGACAACCTCTCATTCCGTGGACTACCTTGGTTCGCGGACGACCCCTCCATCCACGTAGCACTTACCTATGTGAAGGGTGCCAAAACCTTCAGAGTTCCCGTTCCCCGAGCCAGATGAAAACCCTCCAATTCGGCTCGATTCCCTATGACTCCCTCAATGTCCTACTCATCAGTCCCGAGCCAAGGCCTCCACCAGAGCCACCGGATCCGTGTGGTGTAACCCTCAGGCACATTAGCGCGCCATTTGAGTTCACATACCCACAGTAAGAAGGGGTAAAGGGGTTTCCCCGACCCTTGAGCAGATTCCCGAAGCATTCCTGGGTTCACATTCCCATGGTAATGTAGAGTCTAAGCTTGGGAGTCCCCTTTCTGCCCCTCTACTTGATAAGGGCTCCTCGGGTAGTAAAATACCCATCAGAAGGAAGACCTCATGTACTACAGGAGAGGTGACAGGCACAGGAGCACCCCCTTTCCCTCCCCCGCTGCAATTCATCACCATGGGCCTCCTCAGAGTGTAAGACCCAATTTATTGCCCTGGGCATCCACCTAGGAGTAAGCCCCGACCTTATGGGACTCCTCAGAGTGTAAGCCCCAATTCATCATTATGGGTCGCCCTCATGAATAAGCCCCACTCCACTTCTCATGGATTCACCTTTCACGACGTGATCCTCTGGTCCCTACTGCCTCTTGTTTCTCACACTAATCATAACTCACATGGGATTAGAGTAAGCATCGACCATGACATCCTCTTATGGGACTCCTCAGAGTGTAATCCCCAATCCGTCACCCTGGGCCTCCTTAGAGTGTAAGCCCCAATCTGGCGCCTTGGGCTGCCTCAGAGTGTAAGTCCCAAGCCCCTTGCGAACTACGCGGACTTTGATCCCTGCCTCCTAGGCAGGGTATGTAGGAATCCTCTAAGAGGTTCAAGACCGATCACCATCAGACCTCCGGGTCCACATTCACGTCGGTTCTACGACGCTCCCCTTTAGAACTATGTGGACTTTGATCCCTATCCCCTAGGCAGGGTACGTAGGAATCCTCCATGAGGTTCAATCCCAACAACCGGTCGATCTGACTATCTTCATATCGATTCACCAAGCTGCTCCTAGCACCGTCTCAATGAGTCCAGACTCTTCGGGGTCATTAATCCAACGAGGGATGGTAAACCTCGGGCATAAATGATTCCGAACCCCTATGTTCAGCTGACCATTGCCAACCAAGGGTTAAATCTATGGATACTATGTTTGGGTATAAAACAAAGATTTGCGAACATATGAATACGTCTTAAATCTATAAGAGAGTCCCGGAACAGGCAATAATTCCCCCCAAAAGGGTGTGATGAGCCCGACTTCCCATCATCTCGACCAATGCGAGTTCTTAAGCGTCACTGGTCAGACCATCTAGCGAATGCCTGCCTTTGGAAAGAAGATCCGGCCATCATTGGATACAGAGCTGTTGGGTATTTTGAGGCCGAAACCACGGAACAAAAATGGTGAAACCGATGTGAATCTTTAACCAAGCATGACAGATTTAACTTAATCCCACCCTGTTCCCCTTTTACTCACAAGGAGGGCCAAGTAAGGTCATTAATCGCTCATGGGATCATGAGATGCTGCTTTGACGGGTTTGCTGTTTGTATTTGTTAAAAAGTTTTACAGGTACCTTCAGAAATCCCTTCGATCCAATGTCATCCTGAAGGAACTCACAAGCGTGTGCTTCCAACAATGCAATGAACGGACATCCTCACCTACAGAGGAACCCGTCACCCACCTAGTGTCTTCAACAATGGGTCTCAGACGCACTGATCTGAGAGTACCATGTGAATGGTACTCTCCCAATGGTGGAGGTGGCCATGAATGCCCTCCAATCCACCATAACTCACCGGTCGCCTACCCAGCAGCGGCCACAAAGGCAGATCCAGACAGCCCCTGTTGCTGTCTCCAACCATTTCAGGAGTCTATCCTAGGAACGAGATAATGCGTACCTCCCTTATCTTAGGGAGGCGTATGAGGTCGACGTTGAGGAATTCATCCCCACCGAACAGGGGTTCCGCTCCAAGGACCCCACCGGAAGACTTCATCGCGGTCACGCCGCGATTCAACATCCTCACACCAAGGAGGATGTCTCCCTGAGGATTCAGGCCCACGCTCCCCAAGCTCCGGCCCCTCGGACCGCCTGACGAGGGCGTCAGACGTATAATCAGGGACCGATCATCACCTTGGTCCCTAAGGAGGAGCTCCGCTGCCCAGCCACGGAGACGTACCACGAACAGGCACCTACACCTATTCGCTCCTCCCGAGCCCGCCATCCAGACATGGCAGCATCGTACGAGCCAGAGCACACCCCCGCCGAGCTCCTTCAAGCCCATCGCTCACACAGGACGACACTTACCAGGCATGCACCTCTCCCTACCCAGGGTCGTGAAGCCCACCAACCTGACTTGGTGGAGACTCGGCGCCTATAGGATCAACTCCTAACAGTTGCTTTTAATGCCCTCCATCCTGATATAGTGGAAATCAACAAAGCCTGCCACCTAGATGTGGCGGAAAATCATAGGCGGGAAAGTCTCCCTGCCAACAATGGCCACCAACTCGATACGGTGGGAAAACAATATATACAGGGCCAGCTCCCTGTGGATGAAAGTAAAGCCCACCATCCCGATGTGGCGGAAAATGGAGAGATAAACCGGCGTATCCCGGTACAGGGGCAGATTCGTTCACCTGCCCCGACGCAAGAGAATTGTCAGTACCCACTGACCACCGGAGGACCGGAGCAGGATATTCCTACTCCGATATCAGAATGGGCCTTCATACCCGTTCCAGCCAAAGATGTCTCTCTACATATCCTGGCAATGATGGGGGAGCAGGTATCGATCCCAGATCATATCTTGCAGACTTTCCAGAATGTAATTGCATCAGCGGCAACGACAAGGACTCGATCCCGTGAGCCTGTCTCCCCAATTGAGGCGACTCATCTAAGAGACGAGATAGCCGCCTCAGAGCAGATACGTATCCCTGCTTCTGCCCAGGAGGGTCTCTGACCATATTCCGCGACACAAGGGCAACCAGATCAAGCAGCTTCACTCATTCCAACTGGGGGAAACCCATCCATCACGGTGGATGCTCCAGAGCAGGAATATATCCCTGCTAAAAGTCAAGATGTTCATCGGCGTATCCCGACAGCATCACGGGACCCAATTAGACAGGGAACCAAAGGTGAAGGCCGTTGTCAACAGCAGATGGTCCCCGCTGCCCGCAAAAAAGCACCCTGAATGCGCCAAAGGCAGCTGGAAAATAAAGAGGGAGTTCATGACTCTGCTCTACTGGAAGCTGGAGTTCCCAACGCTGCTAAGCATACATCAAAGGATCAGGACATTGTCCATCCATTACCATATTATGGGAGTGGAAGTAGCAGTTGCGAAGTTCCTCCCTTCAATGTTGCTACTAGCAGATCTGAAGGTCCTCCCCAGAGCACCCATGGGGGCCTCCCCCGCGGGCATATAACGATCGATCATGAGAGATCATCTTTTGATGCGAGTCATGGAAACCCTCCACGTGTCCAAAAGATCGATCAGCAAGAAGGTCCTTGCATGCTCGAGCGTTGTTGGGCACGGGCGACAAATTAAAATTTATACCTACTTACTACTTAGGACAGTGGCAAGACAGGGTCGAACCACAGGGAGGCCTGTTGTTGTGTTTGGTGTTCTAAAAAAAATAAACTAAACAAAAACACACATGAAAAAATCGAGAAAAGACAAGTGGTGGTGGTGAAGTGAAGTGAATGAGACTTAGTGTGTGCAGAGGTGAGAGTGAGATGGTGAGTGCAAAGTGAGTAGACAGATCAGTAAGAGAAATTGGGGTGCAAACAACCAATAGATGAATAGGGGGAAAAGTCCACTGGCCGATTTGATGTTGCTTAGCCTTATTCATGCACTAAGATTTAAAAACATGGATCTGAATAAAAATAACTGGCCAGATTTGTCATCTGGTCAGTTTGTGATGAAATAGCTCTTACAGTCCTTCGACTGTAAGAGTCATTCCAACCAATGGTGAAGAAAAGTCAGAAGTCACCAAGCTCAACTTGTCAGTTGAGTTCGGTGTGTCTCTCTCATTTGAGTATAATTCACTTGTCAAAGAATTACTCAATTTGAAACAGTTTTAATTATGGTACAAACAAGATCGGTTTTCACACAATCTCATTGTTTTGAAAATAAGCTTGCCTGTAAAAAATGAGAGAGATGATCCAAAGGAAAAGAATGCAGTGCATGTATAAGACTAAACAACCCTAATCAACAAGCTTATCCCCCCAGAAGGAAATTATCTAGACATCGTGGTTGGTTTTAATACAACAGTGAAATAGGAATCAATGTAGTTCATGTTAAATCCAATTGCAGAAAAACAGATCACAAGTCAAATAAGAATGTTCGTCTCCCTTCTCGAGCTCTTGGAAACTCTAACTCCTGCCACTTGATGGTGGATGCAATGATAGAACTCACTCGATGTCCCGCCCTGAGAATCGAGGTTTGAAAATGCACTGGTCTCTCGGTACTCGAATCATTCTAAGGGAGATGGTGTAAGTTTTTCCTGCTCCGCTCCCCCAGTCTGGATCAAAGTCCCACTGCTTGTCTCTCTCGATGGAAGTGTGTCCTGACATTTTTTTCCGCTCCTGCTTAGCTCGATTCTTCTATTCCTCTCCCACCTCTCGTGCATTCATCACCTAACCGAAGCCTCTGGAATCTCACCCGGTGAGTTCCCTGGCTTCCACGTGGAGATTTTACTGTAATGCTTCTACCGCGCTAGTCACCAGAGCAATTTCTCCTCACTAAATGAAAATGATATGCGCGCGGCGAACTAATTTCTTCCCTGGACACAGCCAATCCACATGGCGTGCTTTTATGTGCATGTCATTCTTTTTTTAATGAACTCCAAGTGAGTGCAGCCCGCCTCCTGCAATGAACTCGTGAACTCTTCTCGCGCTTTCCCGCTAACTGCTTCTTTCATCACAGCTTCAATGTGTAGCTCCCCGTGCACGGAACACCAAACAAAACGCACGTGAGTCGACTAAAAATAAAATGAAATTATTATATACCATATATTAAATCACAACTTAAAAATACTTATTAATATATATCTATATTTTTATATATTAACTAATATTATTATTAATATATATATGTTTTAATAACTATTATATTCATTTATTAATATATACCTTATTATGATATATAAAAGATTATGTACTATTATTATTAAACTTATTATTAATATTGTATAGTATATGATATATATTACATATTACACATATCATATTATATGTTATAATATAATAGAATAAAAACTAACTAAAAAAAACAAATAGGAGGGGGGTTCTGTTCCGTGATGTGAAGGGGGAGAGGTGTGGGGGAGGTTCTTCATCAGGTGAGGTCGGGGTTCAGCGGTTTGCGGTCCGCGATGGCTAGGGGATTTGAAGCCACGGCTGTGCACAGTAGGGTGTGCGGCGGTTAGGGTTGAAGCAGAGTAGTCGCACGGATGACAGAGAGGTTAAGGATTTGACTTGCGCGGCGCTGTGCGGATGTTCAAGTAGGAGGCGGTGGGTCGGCACAAAGTAGGGAGAGGCAACAGCTAGGGATTGCACAGTTCAGGGTAAGAGTTTGGGGTATTAAGATCTCTGGTTTGATGTTAATAATCTATTTTAGGTTTAGGTTTGTTCTTCATGTATTTTTTTTGTTGCTGCGCCTCAAATATGCGGTTGAATTTGTAATTTTCTGCTCATTTTGCTGGGTTGATGAGGTTTCTTTCTACCGCGGTTGTGGTTAGTGTTGTGCTGCTGTGAATTTGCTGTGATGTTGTGTTGCTGTGAATGCTTCTGGTTGGTTTGCTGCATGATTTGTGTGTGGAGAAGGTGCTGTGAGGAGGCGGTTGATGGCCGGGGAGATTTGTAGCTGGGACACCGTGAACAAACCAGTGAGTTCGTGAATGGGAAGCGGTGGCATAGTGAGTGCTGACACAGTGAGACAGTGAGGAGGGGTACTGTGGCACTGTGAGTGGGGTGGGGATTGAGGCACCGTGAATGCCACAGTGAGACAACAAGGAGAAGAAACGGTGACACCGTGAGTGTTTCTCACAGTCTCACCGTGAGGTAGGGAAACAGTGGCACCGTGATGTGTGTTCACGGTGGGTAGAACGCGGTGGCACCGTTACGGAAACTGTGTGGCGTGCCGCCGTGAATACCTGCAAATAAAAAAGAACAGATTAAATAAATTAATAATTTAATAAACCTAAAATAATAATAGTCAATTAATAAATTAAATTAATCTGAATGGAATTGAAAAATAAATAACTAATACAAAGTTAAATAATAAAATTAATTGTACTTTATTTAAAAGAATGTATTTATTTGGGTTAAAAATTATAAACAAATTAATTAGAGAACTAATAAAGTACATTAATGAATAAGAAAAATTAATTGAATAAAATTAAATTGATAAACTTATTAACTTATTAAAAGACTAAAAACCAAAAAAGAATTATTTATTTACTATTTAAAGAATAAATCATTAATTAATTAAAATAATGAATTTAAAATTATTGAAAACTAATACCAAGAGAATTAATTAAATTAAAATAACAACTTAATTTTATTATTGAAAAATAATAAAAAATAATAATAAAAACACACTTTTAATAAATAAACACATTTTCTTATAATATAATTTAAAAATACAATAATTGATAAATATTACATAAAATACAAAGGTTTGATTTAAAAAAAATAAACAAAAATAAAGAAAAGTATGTGACAGAGAACATGAAAACACTGCCACATCAAACTCCCCCACACTTAAAACCTTGTTTGTTCTCAAACAAGTATATGCATTTGACATAAAAACAGAAAGATGATTTGTGAAGTTCAGTTAAAAACAAAGTGCATGACTAAACTTTAATACCCAGAGGATCAAAAGCAATAGTAGGTCAAGTTTTTTTCAAAGGTGTTCAAAAATGAAGTCCTTCTTAGCTTCAAAATCCCACTGGAAGAAAAGAGCATCAAAAATTCATACACCATCAAGTATGCTGTGCCTCATATGTGTTTTCATTAACTATCCTACTTCACCATCCAATTCAAGTACTGATTCAAGGAGTGATGACATGTTAGAATAAGTGGAACTCAAAAACTTAACCAAGGGAACCTTCTATTCTCACCATCCCCCAGGTTCCAAGAATTAAAGTCCATTAAATTGATCACTTTATTGATTCAAATCAAATAAATATTAACCAAGTCAATTGCTCCCTTCTTCATCTGGGTTCAAAATTCCCCTCACCTTAATGAGTTAATTTTTGACAAGGGCACTTTATTTCACTTTTTCCCAGCCATATTCCATGTGCAGAGCACTGTGCATAGCACTTATTGAGATTGAAATTGGCTTTATTTATTCATAGAAATTCACCCAATGCACCTTGTCTCAGATACTCACCGTGGGATCCCATTTTCCCATTTTACTCCCGTTACAAATGACTTAATTAATAATCAATCAAGTTGACTTCCTAAAGTGATTGAATATTATATTATAAAAATGTGAGTCCCCTGGGTTCCAGTGAGAACTTCTAGTTACTCCAATACATGATCCTTACTCCACAAAAACTATCCTGTCACACTCTCATCCTCAGTTCCTAAATAGACAGATCCATAAAGACAGTGAACAATTGCACTCAGCAATCATTCATACTTAACAGTTTCTGACTCAGTGCCACTCTCAACATCCAACAAACACTTATCCACTAAATAAGACATAATTGAAGTACCAGTGAACATCCAATGACCATCATGTGATGAAAGAATTATGAATATTTTTTTTGAAGGAATTTTGAACCATTTTTTTGACCATTTTTTTAAAACAAACACAAACTTGGGTTCAAGAAGGGGGAATTCGACATGACACTATAATTACCCCTCCCCCCCACACTTAAAACCCAGCATTGTCCCCAATGTTGAATCTCAAGGTGGGAGATAGTGAAAGTTCAAAACAGATGGACATTTCAGCTGAAAAAGGAAATGGAAGGGTATCAATGAAGTTCAAAAATTTTCTTTGCCACATAAAAAGTGAAAGAAAATAAAAACAAAAAAGAACAAAACCCCACCAACCATCACCAACAACCAAGTACATTTTTATTCCTAAAAAGTTCATTCTTTGAATCATTTTGATCAGACAAAAGATTTTAACAATTTACTTCAAAAATTAGCATGTTTAGCAATGATGCGCAGTAGCAGCATAATGAGAATAATAATAATGGGTGCAAGCATGTTTCATCAAATAAACTCAAGTACATTCTCAACTAAGTAGGTATTAACAACTAACACCCAAGCAAGAAAATAAAGTCATTACTCATAGATTGGGAGGAAGTCCCCCACACTTAGTTCACAGCAGAGAGTAAGCAATTAATTGAAAGTGAAAAAGGGAGAACAACACTTCCCTGAATTATTGTCCCTTTAGCAGTGGCTTTCATCAACAGATCATCTTTAGCATCACTGGGTTGTTACTCCTCTTCAGTAACCTGCAGGTTCAAATAAGTAAAATAAGATTTCAGAGTTTAAAGTTTACGAAAAGTAACCTAAGAGAGTGAGTAGAGAGAAATGTTATCCATATGATGTAGTGGATTGCTCCCTTGGGTTTTCTAGCCAAGTTTCTGGCAGCAAAAACTCTCTCTAACATAACAACAGATCATGAGGCACCATCATCAGTCAAGCAATTGAACTGGAGAACAAGCAGCAGAGATTACTTTATTGAAAAACAAAAAATAAAAGAGAAACTACTAAGTAACCATGGGTTAGTTCCCATGAAACACTGAGTTTATAGTCCTCAGTTAAACTTGAATCAGCTCATTCTTCCAACAGAGATATGGCAGCCAAGCCCTTTGGCTGCCCTTCAAAGAAGTGCTTTATTCTTTGTCCATTGACTAAGAAGGGTCTATTCTCATCTCCAACTAGCTCAACAGCTCCATTAACCAGAACTCTAACAATGGTAAAGGGTCCTGACCACTTGGACTTCAACTTCCCTAAAAATAGCTTCAATATTGAATTGAAAAGCAGGACCCTCTCACCAACCTTGAAATTCCTGTTTTGAATGATTGAGTCATGAAAAGCCTTTGTTCTTTCTTTGTAAATTTCATCATTATCATAATACTCTCTTCGGATCTCTTCCAACTCACTCAACTCTAGCAGCCTCCTCTCTCCAGCAGACTTAAAATTAAAGTTAAGAGCCTTCACTTCCCAATAAGATCTCTATTGTAACTCAATAGGTAGATGGCATGCTTTCCCAAAGAGGAGCCTATATGGTGACATCCCTATAGAAGTTTTATAAGAAGTTCTGTAGGCCCAAAGGGCCTCATCCAATTTCCGTGACCAGTCTTTCCTAGAGCTAGACACTGTTTTCTCTAAAATCTGTTTGAGCTCTCTGTTTGAAACTTCTACTTGCCCACTGGACTATGGGTGGTAAGTAGTTCCTGTCCTATGTGAGCACCCATGCTTCTCAATCAAACCTTTGAGCTTATAATTCTTGAAGTGAGTCCCATTATCAGTGATGAAAGATCGAGGCACACCAAATCTAGAAAAGATGTTTTTCTTAATTAATTTCACAACACTAGCAGCTGAATTATCAGGCAGAGCTACTACCTCAACCCACTTGGACACATAGTCCACAACAACCAAAATGTATTCATTCCCATAAGAGGATGAAAATGGTCCCATGAAGTCCAAGCCCCACACATCAAATATTTCAACTTCCAGAATACCTTTTTGAGGTAATTCCTGCATTCTTCCAACATTTCCCAACATTTGACATTTTGAACAGCCAATGACCAGACTCCTAGCATCCTTGAACAGTGTTGGCCAGTAGAAACCAGCCTGTAGGACCTCTTGAGTAGTCCTTTCTCCTCCATGGTGGCCACCCCAAGGTGATGAATGGCATCTCTCAAGTATGGGTAAAATCTCATCCTCAACCACACATCTTCTCAGAATCCCATCAGCACACCTCCTAAAGAGAAGAGGGTCATCCCAAAAATAATATTTCAGCTCAGAAATAAACCTCTTCCTCTGGTTGTGTGAAATATCCTTGGGCATGACTCCAGCTGCCAGAAAGTTGGCATAGTCTGCAAACCAAGAAGACTACTGCACAGAAGCAGCAAACATTTGTTCATCAGGGAAGGAAGTGTTGATCTCTTTTGGTTCCTTACTTGGGGAATTGGACAATCTGGACAAGTGATCTGCAACTACATTCTCAGCCCCTTTCTTATCCTTAATCACTAAATCAAACTCCTGTAGCTGTAAGGTCCACCTCATGAGTCTAGGCTTCGAGTCCTTTTTAGCCAGCAAATACTTAAGGTCTGAATGATCTGTGAAAACTATGATCCTTGATCCTATCAAATACTGCCTGAACTTTTCCAAAGCAAACATCATAGTAGCCAACTCCTTTTCAGTTGTATAATAATTATTCTGGGCATCATCTAGGAGATTGCTTGCATAGAAAATAACATGTAGCTTCCTGTCATTCCTCTGTCCTAACACAACTCCTACTGCAAATTCACTATCATCACACATAACCTCAAAAGGAAGCTTCCAGTCAGGAGAAATTATTACAAGTGAAGTAGTCAAATTCTCCTTGAACAAATTAAAGGCCTCTAGACATGTGTCATCAAAGACAAAGGGTGTGTCCTTAACCAGCAGGGAGCACAAGGGTCTAGTAATCTTAGAAAAATCCTTAATGAACCTTCTGTAGAACCCAGCATGACCCAAAAAACTTCTAATTCCTTTAACATTTTCAGGTGGGGGAAAATTTTGTATGACCTCAATTTTAGCATTATCGACCTATAGCCCCTTCTTAGAAACCTTATGTCCCAAAACTATGCCTTCAGTGGCCATGAATTGTCACTTTTCCCAGTTTAAGACCAAGTTGGTCTCTTGGCATCTTTCTAACACTAATTTCAAATTTTTCAGACATTTCTCAAAGGTATCTCTCAAAACAGAAAAATCATCCATGAACACTTCAATAATCCTCTCAATCATGTCGGAAAAAATTTCCATCATACATCTCTGAAAAGTGTCAGGAGCACCACACAATCCAAAGGGCATCCTCCGGTAGGAAAATGTCCCAAATGGAAATGTGAAGGTGGTTTTCTCTTATTCCTTAGGTGAAATGGAAATCTGGTTGTAACTAGAATAACCATCAAGAAAGCAGAAAAATTCATTGCCTGCCAACCTCTCTAACATTTGATCCAAAAATGGCATAGTAAAGTGATCCTTTCTTGTGGAAGCATTCAATTTTCTGTAGTCTATACAGACTCTCCATTTATTCACTACTCTTGTCTGGATTTGCTCATTCTTTTCATTAGTGATCACTGTCACTCCACTCTTTTTGGGAACCACCTGGACAGGACTGACCCAGGGGCTATCAGAAATTGAAAAAATTATTCCATCATCCAGCAACCTAATCACTTCTTCTCTCACTACTTCCTTCATGTTGGGTTTGAGTATTTTTTGGGCTTCTACTCTGGGATTACACTCAGATTCCATTGGAATTTTATGCATACAGAAGGCTGGACTTATCCCTTTGATGTCAGCAATTGACCAGCCTATGACTGACTTGTATTTCCTCAAAACAGTAAGCAGATTCTGCTCTTGACCCACCTCTAGATTGGATGAAATGATCACAGGAAGGGTGGAATTGTCTCCTAAAAAGGAATATTTGAGATGGGCAGGGAGGGGCTTAAGTTCAAGGATGGGTCGTGACTGGCTTGAGGGAAGACACTTGGGCTTGGGTGGCCCAAGGTCTTCATGCTGCCTCTTAAAAAAGGCAGTAGACAAGGCTTTTTCCTCAGTATAAGAGCTTCCAAAAGATGTCTCCTCAAACTTAGACTCCTCTCTCGGGGTAAGAATATACTGCAAGACAAAATCATCTAGGTTCTCCAAAAATTCACCCTCATACTCATCAAAAAATTCTCTCTCCTTACTTGAGATGATCCCCATGCAAGAGGCAGCAGGGATTTCAGGTTCACTGTTGATTTCAGCTATCATTCTCAGAAACTCTTCTTCCTCCTTATCAACACTACTCTCAGCAGATAACAACTCATATTTTGGGAAAATTGGGTGGGTGGGTTCTTGGATTTTATTAAACACATTTAATTCTTCTTTTTGTTCACCCAAATTGAAAATCAGTTTCCCCTTAGACACATCTATCACAGCCCCCCCTGTGGCCAAGAAGGGGCTACCAAGAATGATAGGAACCTCCTGGTCACACTCTATGTCAAGGATAAGAAAGTAAGCAGGAAAAAATAGTTTGCCTACTCCCACTAACAGATCATCGACCCTACCCACTGGATGAGTGATGAACCTATCAGCAAGCTGTAACACAATAGTGGTGGGTTGGGGAACTCCTAATCTCAGGTAATGAAAAAGGGACAGTGGAATCAGATTAATACTAGCACCCATATCACACAAACAATTGAACTTACCAACTCTATCCCCAAATGTGCAAGGGATGACAAAGCTTCCAGGGTCCTGAAGCTTAGAAGGTATCCTATTCTGCAAGACTGCACTACACTCCTCTGTTAAGATATAGGTGGAAAATTCCTCTAATGTATTTTTGTTTGAACAGATTTTCTTGAGTGATTTCAGATATTATGGGCTTTGAATCAATGCTTCCAATAATGGGATATCAATGTTCATCTTTTTAACCACTTTCAAAAATTTCAACAGTTCAGAATCATGAATTGGTTTCTTAATTCTTTGTGGGAAGGGGATTGCAAGGGAAAAATTCATTACAATTGGGGGCATCTCTATAGCTTCTTCTTCAAAAAATTTCTTCCCTTTATTGTCTTTGTTTTTCAATCCATTTTCTTTGAGTTTTTGAGCTGGAACAACGGAAACTGGAGGAATTCCAGTGGTGCTGTCCAGTTTTCCAGATTCAGGTTCTTTCAGATTTGAGTTTCCAGTTTCATCCATTTTTTCATTTTCATAATTTTGGGGTTCTTTACTAGGCTCTTGGTGAGTTTGGAGACCACTTCTGGTGGTCGAAACCATGTAATTCTCCCTAGGACTGGCTTCAGTGGTGCTGGGCAGTCTACCCTTTTCTCTATTACTAGCATCCCTAGCCAACTGTCCCATTTGAATTTCCAGGTTTTTCATTCTAGCATCCATTTGGAATTTATCAAAATAATTTTTGGTCTTCTGTTCATCAAACCTCCCTATAAATTGATGGAACATGTCTCTCACCTCATCCTTTGAGTTGGATGACTTAGCCTTTGGTTGGGATTGGGGTTGGAATTGCTGCCTAGGAGGCTGCTGGAATCCAGGAGGGGCAGAAGGTCAGAGGACTCCCTGCTCCCTCCATGATAGGTTCATATGGTTCCTATACCTCTGATTGTAGGTGTTGGAAAAAGGATCATCCCTAGGCTGCATCCAAGGTCCATAGCTAGCAAAGATGGCACTCTCATGAGGCTGGACAGGCATATCAAAGTTTGGACAACAGGTTTGAGAATGGCCATACATGCCACTATGGTGACACTGCTCCTTAAGGATTTGATGTGGGTTCTCATTAAAGAACCCAGCAGCTTGGGCTTCATCTTGAGGAGCAGGGGTAGTTTCTTTTCTAACAATGGTTCTCCTCCTAGAGCATTTGTGCTGGGAATTCTGAGATAATGTGTTAAGATCTGTTTGAGCTCCTCAGCAGTCCTATCACTAAAGTCTCCTCCAGAAGACTAATCCACCAAAGTTTGGTGGTAAGGGGTGAGACTATTGTAGAAGGTGTCCATGAGGAATTGAGTTGTACATTGGTGGTTTGGACACTGCCTAAGCAAACCTCTAAACCTATCCCATGATTCATGAAACAGTTCTCCCTCATCCTGAAGGAATCCAGTGATTTTGTGCCTAATCTAAGATGTCAACCTCCTAGGATAGAATTTCATAGTGAAGACATTGTAAACTTGATCCCAGGTGACAAAGATTTCTTCCTCTAACTGTTGGAACCAAGACCTAGCATTTCCCTTGAGGAAGAAATTGAACACTCTCAATTTAAGCTCTTCCTCAGTGAGACCCCTAAGTGGCAGCTACTGGAAACTACAATAGAAGGCTCTAATGAAGTCAAGAGAGTCTTCACTAGGCATTCCATTAAAGGTGGGAAACTGACTAAGCATGGATTGCTTGATCTTGTAATTCCTGAAACTAGGAGAGAGTCTAATGCATGAAGGATTTCTAGACACTGAAGGTAGAAATAACTCTCTCAAACTTTGCCTCTCATCTATCTCATTCCCAAGTGGGTTCATCATTCCATGTTGGTTCACATTCTCAGGAATTGGATTGTTCAGATTTTCATTTCTGTTTTTTTCCATTTTGATATTTTCTTTGTTCTTTTTCACTTCTTTGAGGTGATTATCAATCTCAGGGTTACCAGGTACTAAGTGTTCAGACTTAGACCTGGTTTTCATGTAGTAGGTTCACAATTTTTTTTGAATTTTAATTTTTTTTCATATTTTTTTCTAGTGATTTTTTATGTGATTTTTTTTGTGATTTTTTATGTGAATTTTTGTTTGTTTTTTTTAAGTGCACCCAACCTCCCCAGCAATGGCACAAAAATTTGCACGCTCGAGCGTCGTTGGGAATGGGCGACAAATTAAAATTTATACCTACTTACTACTTAGGACAGTGGAAAGATAGGGTCGAACCACAGGGAGGCCTGTTGTTGTGTTTGGTGTTCTAAAAAAAATAAACTAAACAAAAACACACATGAAAAAATCGAGCAAAGACAGGTGGTGGTGGTGAAGTGGAGTGAATGAGACTTAGTGTGTGTAGAGGTGAGAGTGAGATGGTGATTTCAAAGTGAGTAGACAGAGCAGTAAGAGAAACTGGGGTGAAAACAACCAATATATGAATAGGGGGAAAAGTCCACTGGCCGATTTGATGTTGCTTAGCCTTATTCATGCACTGCGATTTAAAAAAATGGATCTGACTAAAAATAACCGGCCAGATTTTTCGTCTAGTCAGTTTGTGATGAAATAGCTCTTACAGTCCTTCAACTGTAAGAGTCATTCCAACCAATGGTGAAGAAAAGTAAGAAGTCACCAAGCTCAACTTGTCAGTTGAGTTCGGTGTGTCTCTCTCATTCGATTATAATTCACTTGTCAGTGAATTACTCAATTTGAAACAGTTTTAATTATGGTACAAACAAGATCGGTTTTCACATGATCTCGTTGTTTTGAAAATAATCTTGCCTGTAAAAAATGAGAGAGACGATCCAAAGAAAAAGGATGAAGCGCATGTATAAGACTAAACAACCCTAATCAAATAGCTTATCCCCCCTGAAGGAAATTAGCTGGACATCATGGTTGGTTTTAATGAAATAGTGAAATAGGAATCAATGTAGTTCATGTTAAATCCAATTGCAGAAAAACAGAGCACAAGTCAAATAAGAATGTTCGTCTCCCTGCTCGAGCTCTCGGAAACTCTAACTCCTGCCGCTTGATGGTGGTTGCAATGATGGAACTCACTCGAGGTCCCGCCCTGGGAATCGAGGTCTGAAAATGCACTGGTCTCTCGGTACTCGAATCGTTCTAAGGGAGATGGTGTAAGTTTTTCCTGCTCCGCTCCCCCGGTCTGGATCAAAGTCCCACTGCTTGTCTCTCCCGATGGAAGTGTGTCCTGAATTTTTTTTCTGCTCCTGCTTAGATCGATTCTTCTATGCCTCTCCCACCTCTCGTGCATTCATCACCCAACCGAAGCCTCTAGAATCTCCCCCCGTGAGTTCCCTGGCTTCCACGTGGAGCTTTTACTGTACCACTTCTCCCGCGCTGGTCACCAGAGCAATTGCTCCTCACTAAATGAAAATGATATGCGCGCGGTGAACTAATTTCTTCCCTGGACACAGCCAATCCACGTGGCATGCTTTTATGTGAACGTCACGCTCTTTTTAATTAAATCCAAGTGAGTGCAGCCCACCTCCTACAACGAACTCGTGAACTCTTCTCGCGCTTTCCCGCTAACTGCTTCTTTCATCACAACTTCAATGTGTAGCTCCCCCTGCACGGAACACCAAACAAAACGCACATGAGTCGAATAAAAATAAAATGAAATTATTATATACCATATATTAAATCACAACTTAAAAATACTTATTAATATATATCTATATTTTTATATATTAACTAATATTATTATTAATATATATATGTTTTAATAACTATTATATTCATTTATTAATATATACCTTATTATGATATATAAAAGCTTATGTACTATTATTATTAAACTTATTATTAATATTGTATAGTATATGATATATATTACATATTACATATATCATATTATATGTTATAATATAATAGAATAAAAACTAACTAAAAAAAAACAAACAGGAGGGGGGTTATGTTCCGCGATGTGAAGGGGGAGAGGCGTGGTGGAGGTTCTTCATCAGGTGAGGTCGGGGTTCAGTGATTTGCGGTCCACGATAGCTAGGGGATTTGAATCCACGACTGTGCACAGTAGGGTGTGCGGCGGTTAGGGTTGAAGCAGAGTAGTCGCACAGACGACGGCGAGGTGAAGGATTTGACTTGCGCGGCACTGTGTGGATGTTCCAATAGGAGGCGGTGGGTCGGCACAAAGCAGGGAGAGGCATCAGCTAGGGATTGCACGGTTCAGGGTAAGAGTTTGGGGTATTAAGATCTCCAGTTTGATGTTAATAATCTAGTTTAGGTTTAGGTTTGTTCTTCATGTATTTTTTTTGTTGCTGCGCCTCAAATATGTGGTTGAATTTGTAATTTGCTGCTCATTTTGCTGGGTTGATGAGGTTTCTTTCTACCGCGGTTGTGGTTAGTGTTGTGCTGCTGTGAAGTTGCTGTGATGTTGTATTGTTGTGAATGCTTCTGGTTGGTTTGCTGCGTGATTTGTGTGTGGAGAAGGTGCTGTGAGGAGGTGGTTGATGGCAGGGGAGATTTGTAGCTGGGACACCGTGAACAAAACGGTGAGTCCGTGAATGGGAAGCGGTGGCATAGTGAGTGCTGACACAGTGAGACAGCGAGGAGGGGTACTGTGGCACTGTGAGTGGGGTGGGGATTGAGGCACCGTGAATTCCATGGTGAGACAACAAGGAGAAGACACGGTGACACCGTGAGTGTTTCTCACGGTCTCACCGTGAGGTATGGGAAACGGTGGCACCGTGATGTGTGTTCAAGGTGGGTAGAATGCAGTGGAACCATTACGGAAACTGTGTGGCATGCCACCATGAATACCTGCAAATAAAAAAGAACAGATTAAATAAATTAATAATTTAATAAACCTAAAATAAGTATAGTCAATTAATAAATTAAATTAATCTGAATGGAATTGAAAAATAAATAAATAATACAAAGTTAAATAATAAAATTAATTGTACTTTATTTAAAAGAATGAATTTATTTGGGTTAAAAATTATAAACAAATTAATTAGAGAACTAATAAAGTACATTAACGAATAAGAAAAATTAATTGAATAAAATTAAATTGTTAAACTAATTAACTTATTAAAAGACTAAAAACCAAAAAAGAATTATTTATTTACAATTTAAAGAATAAAGAATTAATTAATTAAAATAATGAATTTAAAATTATTGAAAACTAATACCAAGAGAATTAATTAAATTAAAATAACAACTTAATTTTATTATTGAAAAATAATAAAAAATAATAATAAAAACACAATTTTAATAAATAAACACATTTTCTTATAATATAATTTACAAAATACAACAATTGCTAAATATTACATAAAATAAAAAGGTTTGATTTAAAAAAAATAAACAAAAATAAAGAAAAGTATGTGGAAGAGAACATGAAAACACTACCACATCAGTCCTCCACTTGCTATAGTCCACCCTGAAGGTCCTCCCCGGGGTATACACTGCAATCACTCTCCATGTAGTGGGACCACATATTATGGTAGTAGTCCTCGCTATCATAGTTGCAAATGTGGAGGCCCTCCCCGCAGTGACGTATCATCACGACAAGAAGGCCCTCCCCTTGTCGTGGCCTGCCCAGAAGGTCCTCCCCAGGGGTTACGCTGCGATGACACTCCGTACAGCTGGGCATCAGATCACGGTGGTAGTCCTCGCCACCCTGATAATGGATGTCCTCCCCGTAGAGATGTCAAGCAACGAGAAGGCCCTCCCCTCATTGTGGTACATTCTGGAGGCCCTCCCTAGGATTTATCCCACAGATATTCTCCCTACGGCAGCAGTAATAGTAGTCCTCACCATTGCCGTAGCTGTGATGGTAGTCCTCGCCATCACGACCGCCATTGCGAAGGTCCTCCCCGCATTGGCCCCAAGCAACAAGAAGGTCCCCCCCTTATCGCGGTGTGTCCTGAAGGTCCTCCCCAGGATGCACGTCAAACGTCAATCCATGATGGACATCCTCACCATGATGGTATTTGTTGCGAAGGTCCTCCCCATAACAACACTACGCAGCCAGAAGGTCCTCCCCTTGCTGCGACACGCCTTGGAGGTCCTCCCTAGGGTGTGCACTACAAAAGTCCTCTATGCATTGAAGAATCAAGCAGTAATGGTAGTCCTCGCCATTACGGCCGCCATTGCAGAGGTCCTCCCCACGATGACATATCATATCGTTAGGAAGGTCCTTCCTCTACCGAATCAAGCACCGAAAATCCCTCGTATGACGAGGCACTCAAAAGGACAGGATCAAGCATGTCAGATTCCCAGTTAGTCACCGATGACATCCTTCTTCAATCGGGAGATGGTCCAGGGCCGCGTTCGTCCTTTGAACCACCTCTGAATCTCCCACATAATGATTCAGCACCTACCGGTCCCACTACCTCTGACTACACTGACAGCGAGCGTCTCAGTTGGGCTGACCAGCTAGAGGAATCACTAGCGGAGGAATATGCCGATGTGCTGCGCCTAAGGAAACGACTGGCTAGGGATGATATACCAGTTATGTTTTGGCCTACGACCACCTCTCAGTTCGACATACCCAGAGAGTTGTCGGAAGAATGCGTGCACGACATCCTACATAATATATGGACAACCCTACGCCGACTGAAATCAAGCTTCCTGCCCTACGACTGGTATGTAAACCACATCAAGACAATAGGGGACCTCTTACGTCACATCGACCTGGAAGATCTTCCTTCAGCATGGTAACAACGACCTGAGAGGTGTAAAGGAAACATGGAGATAGCCTGCCTCCGTGCGCTGCACCAGCTGCGCCGCCTCATCGGTGACACTTCGACGGGAGTCCATATCAGGGGATGGGGATAACATGGAGCTCTACATTTCACTCTACTCCCCACCTAGAAAAACCCATTCGGCATGGTGTCTTGCAACGTCATCACGTCAAGACAGAAATCGAGTGGTCTCTCTATTCAGGAAAGGCAACACACCCAACAAAGTCAGGCCTTGAGTAAGTCCCAGAAGCATTAGGCCCAACGGAAACGATCCATTCAAGAACTCCCGAATCAGGCCACCGAGAGCATACAACAGGTCTCTCGCCTAAGAGAGGCCAATCAACGACCTTTTCCTGCCTCCCCAGAAGGGATTGATCCACAGGTGAATTCGACACCAAATCCGGTTCACCCCCGAATGGGGGCACACATGATCAAGCAGGTAGCGATAGCCACAACCACTGCTGCAATCTAGGGTCAACCCCAGCCTGCAGGGATGGGGGCATTTTTAACAACAAATTCCCCCGTAAGACCAATGAAACCGGGAAGAGACTCAATGTCCAAGGAACAGAGCCAACCCCAGCCCTCAGGGCTGGGGGCATTATTACCCCCTCAACAACAACCTCCCCATGAGAATCAATATTCTCTCATCTAGGGAGGACAGTCAGAAGAGGATGTTACTGTACTATCCCATCATTTGAATCATCATCCCCTTTGAGAGGAAGTTGCACCGTAAGGTCACATCAAAGAACTCTCCACATCACCCTTCGTCAAGAAGTCTGAAGGCAATCCCAGGACACAAAAGGGAAGGCCAGCAGAAGATACAGGAGATCCTCTTCCTATTTGGAAGATGACGTCCCCTCCACCCCGTGATATGCATTCATCAACGCTATAGAGGCTAAACCCACGGGTGACACTGGGGAAAATGAAAATATGGATGGATTGGGAGACGATAGTTCCGGTCAGGCTATGACTCACAATGAACCACTAGGTGTGCACAACCGGAACCAGAGGGACACCCTAAATATGGCCGTCCTTCCAGCCAATCCTCCTCCACCTACCCAGCGAGCTTCCAACAGGGATAAGAATAAAGGACTAGTTACCCTTAACCCACCTCCTTCTCTCGACAAGAATGAGCCACTCATGCTCGAAGAGAGATTCACTTGACAGGAAGAGGAGATGAAAGAATTACGATGGATTAACGTCGAGCTACTCCAGAGGAACCGCCTTATTGAAAGTGCATCCCAGGAGGAACCGTATCATGCACCCCCAGCAAGTGCACCTCAAAGACTAAGGTTTTCCCCAGCAAATGAAATACAGTCAGGGCTACCATCAAACGAGGCGCCCGACCTTCCCAACTACCTAAACGTAGATTCAGATGAATACCTAGACTTCCCTCCACTTAGGAATCAACCGGAGTGAGTACGCATGAACCCTCCGAAGGTGCCACAAACAGCACACGCACCCCTGGTGCCGGCCAATTCAGATCCTCAGGCAATTCCTCAGGCTACACATTCCCAGGACCGGGCCCAACAGGATGTAAAATAGGCTCTCACCAACACCATCGAGGCACTAAAAACTCGATTGGAAGTGATGGAAGGTCGACGCGCTCCGATACAGCCAGAGCATAAACCCTACCCGGATTGGGTGAGCAACACACCACCTCCACCCAATTTTGGGAGCCTTGTATTCCCTATCTTCAATGGGTCAGGTGATCTGGAACAACATCTGATTCACTACGAATCCTATTGCGACCCTATGATGGGAACTCTGGAACAACAAGAAGCAGTGAAACTCAGATGCTTCATATGGACCTTGTAAGGATCCGCCTTCGTCTGGTACACGAGTCTGCCAGCCTAGTCAATAAAGAGCTAGGAAGACCTTAGGCAGCAGTTCTTGTTCCACTTTAGCTCAACGTTGCCTAAAACAATGGTCATCGATCTCATGAACTACAAGCAGAGGGAGAACGAGAGGGTCTCAGATTTCATCACTAGATGGAAAGGTCTAACCTATTCTCTGAACAGGAAAATGACTCAAGATGAGATTCTAGCCATATGCATCGATAATCTTTGAGATGAGCTACGAACACCGCTCATACCAGTGGAGTGAATCACTAGCTTCCGCCATCTCTCCGCCATTGCCCAGAGAATTGAGGACTCCCTGCAGCGGACTAATTCGAAGTCCCGAATAGCCTCGCAGGCTCCTGCGAAAAGAGCCCCTAGAGCTGAATCATCCGCTATCATACTCAAGACAGCCCCTGTGCCCGCTCCACCACTCAGGCCTCCAACAAATCATCAAGGGACTCCTGCATATCAGCGGCCACCTCCGCCTAAACGGGACGATCAGTGAGAACCGAAGCAGAAATAGTTTGAGGAATGAAGACAAAAAGTATACTCGTTCCGAGACAATCAAGTCTGCGGCTACTTCATTGCCGCCATGAACTGCAACTTGCTCCGCCTTCCGGAGCTGAGGAAACCTGAAGAGGTTGGCCGCGATGACAGGCCAGATTACTTCCCCTACCATCGGATGTTGGGGCATAGTATCTGGGAATGATTCGTCTTCAAAGACCTCCTGCAGAGGATGGTAGACTTCGAACAGGTCGAACTGGGACCACCCCCAGCACATGTGGCATTTGTCTCTACCACCGACTCTGACAAAGAGGAGGGGTGGCAGAAAGTTACCAGCAAGAAGGGGCAGAAATTCGACAACTGGATGACTCGGAAGACTATCAACCGAGCCCAGGGCATACTACGAGCTCAACTACAGCAGCCGGTGTGGCCACCGACAACCCCTAACGTCGCACATCCGACAACATCAGCTTCACAATCCTCCACGAGCCGGTTATCCGGGCAGAGTATAAGAAAGAAACAATCACGAGAGGAGCAGTCTGCGATGGGGACAAAGTTAGTCCCGACCTTGGAAGATTATATGCCCTCGAATTTGGTGCCACGGGCACCGACCCACCAAATGACACCATCAGGGAAAACCGACCAGGTCGATCTGTCAGAGGATGAAGAGCCAATCTTTGGTTCTATTAATTTCATCTATCTTATGGAATAATTCCCTGATGAAGGGTATGGTTACGAACCCGAGTTCCCTGCATGAGGATCCAGGAGGAAGAATCACAGAGGTAGGGGATACCAGGGGAGGTGAAGCTGCGGCCGAAACCAACCCTACAGTTGGACCCCGTCCCAAACCGTTAATATCGCGGAAACCCGTGGGAGAGCCCTTCAACGGACTCAGCAGAAGAAAGAGTGCCCCTCCACCTCCACAAGCAGCCACTCTGACCCTGTTGTTCTGTGATATCCACCAGAGGAGGAACAAGTGTATGGATGCCTAGTACGCACAAAAATACCAGCCGGGCCAAGTCCTCAAAATGCGGGAACGCCATCGATATCTGACCCCGCGGCTGGTCCCTCCCCGTCAAATGCTCCAACCCCTAAAGCACCCACTAAGACTCTCTCGCCAGCGGAGAAGCGTCGGCCGCTGGAGCAGAAATACGATATCCTTAAGCAGCTGGCATCAGTACCAGCCAAACTTTCCATCCTGGATGCCCTGAGTCTGTCAGAAGACCTCAGGGAGGCGCTTATAGAAGATTTGATCAGCCCCCAGGAGTTTCAAGCTGAGGTAGCTACCGCCGAAATTTACCGGACGGAGACTGACCCGGCTGAATGCAATGCGGTGATTTCCTCCACCAATCAGGATGAAGATGACGTCATGCAAGGACACATCAGACCACTATATGTTTCTGACACACTGAATGGTATTGAGATCCGGAAAGTCTTTATAGACAATGGCTATGGAGTTCACCTCCTTCCCCTACAGACACTTCGTAAGTTGGGCTACAATGAGGACGACCTAATTCCCTCGGCCACAAATCTATTGGGTTACGATAAGAGAGAGAAGAAACCAATGGGAAAAATCAAGCTAAAGACCCATTTTGGTGACCTGGTAGCCTACACGGAATTCTTGGTGGTCCATCATAGCACAACATTCAATGCCCTACTGGGAAGGCTGTGGCTTCATAAGCACATGGCTGTTCCTTCATCCTATCACTAGTGTATCAAGTACTATGTCAATGGAAAAAGTGGAACATTACATGCCGACAAGGCCCCTTTCGAGCTCTCCGAGTCACATTACATTGACGCTGGGTTCTATGAGAAAAAGAAAAAGAAGCCTTTGGTCGATGGTGTCGACTGGATCCCCACTCCAAACGGCTTGGAAATGGTTCCTGATGACCCCCTCAGGCAGCTTGGCAGATATTATGTTCTGCCCATCAACCATGTCGAGAGTAGGAGTTCAAGTAAGAACACACATTCAGATGTCCTCATGACTTCAGCCATGATGGCCGAGCACGACAATGCGGGAATGTCCACCAACCCTAGATCTGGGGACGAATACTCAAGTGGGGATGCCCACGATGCGTTTCCCTCAAACCCTCGAAGGCTCAGGCCGGAAACTCTCTCTCTGTCGGATCAAGAAGATGGTGACTTGGGAGAAGAAGAGGGGGAATATCTCAGGGATGTGCCTCCCGCATTTGAAGAAGGTATCTCCACCACTGTGGACGAACTCAGGGAAATAATCCTGGGTACCAAGGAAGATCCAAGGCCTACTCTCATTCGTGCAGCCATGTCCCCTGAGGAGCACGCGGTATATACCTCTTTCCTGAGGCAACATCGGGATGTTTTCACCTGGAATTACACAGAAATTCTGGGACTTGATCCCAAAGTGGAGACGTACCACCTAGGTCTTCCAGAATACCACTGGGGCTATAAACAGGCCGCCAGAAGGACGCATCCCTCACATGCCGCCAAAATAGAGTCTGAAGTGGATAAGATCATTAAAGTAGGTTTTATTTTTGAGGTCCAGTACCCCATTTGGTTGGACAACATTGTCCCTGTTAAGAAAAAGAATAAAAAAAATCTGTGTTTGCATCGATTTTAGAGATCTCAATCGGCATTGACCGAAAGATGACTTCCCGGTTCCAATCACCGAGTTGTTAATCGATGCGACGGCCGGGTACGAGGATCTATCCTTCATGGACGGATATTCTAGATATAATCAAATCAGGATGGCTCGAGAAGACTAAGAATCCACTGCCTTCAGGGCCCCTTAAGGGGTATTCTGTTACAGGGTCATGACCTTTGGTCTCAAGAATTCTGGCGCCACATATTAGCATGCCATGCATCGGATCTTTAAACCATTCCTGGGGAAATTCGTTGAATGTTATGTGGATGACCTGGTGGTCAAGTACAGACAGTGATCGGATCACCTGTCAGACCTTGAGACTGTCTTCAACAAACTCTGACAACATAGCTTGAAGATGAACCCCTTGAAATGCGCCTTCAGGGTCACCTCAGAAAAATTCCTTGGCTTCGTCGTATGCCATCGTGACATCAAAGTCGACTCTGAAAAGACAAAGGCTATCCTTGGCCTTCCACCTCACCGAAACTTCACTGAGTTGAGAGTATTCCAATGACACCTGGCCTATATCAGGTGGTTTATAGCCAACCTAGAAGGAAAATGGTTTCCCCTCACTAGGTCAATGAAGAAGGGGGTCACATACCAATGGAAGGATGACTGCCAAGAAGTGTTCAACAACTTGAAGAAGTACCTCTTAAGACCACCGGTGCTCATGCCCCCGATTGAAGGAAGACTTCTCATCTTGTACGTGACAGCCTTAGAGCGATCACTGGGAGCCTTCCTCGCACAAAAGAATGACGCGGGCAGTGAAAACAGTCTCTATTACCTCAACCGAACAATGATTGATACTGAGACTCGATACTCAAATATCGAGAAGAACTGTTTGGACTTGGTCTTCACAGTTCAAAAGTTGTGATATTATCTGCAGCATCATGAAGTCCATTTGATCTCACGGAGTAACCCACTCAAGTACATCCTTAGTCGCCCGATGCTAACCGGATGCCTATCCCGATGGGCGGTCATCCTGCAACATTTTGACATCCGGTTTGTGCCTCAGAAAGCCATCAAGGGTCAGGCATTAGCAGACTTTCTGGCAGAGCACCCTTTGATAGGGACCACTGCACTAGACGCCGAGCTACCTGATGAAGACATCTTATCGTTTCGAGAGGAGTTCCCAGCATGGGAAGTGTACTTCGACGGCGCATCCTGAAGCCCAACTGAGAGGAGGATGGAGGATCCCAGATTCAACAAAGTGGGTTTGGGGATAATACTCGTGTCCCCAAAAAAGGCAGTCCTACCATATTACTTCCTCCTATCAGAAGGATGTATGAACAATGAAGCGGAATATCAAGCTCTCATTGAAGGCCTAGAACTCACACTCCAGGCACAAGTACAACACCTTAAGGTAAAATGTGACTCAGAGATGGTCATCAAGCAAGTCAATGGTGACTATGCTATTAAAAAGGAGGATATGATCCCCCTTTTTGACCATGTACGAGGGTTAATGGCCGAATTCTCCACAGAACCAACATTGACCTATATTCCTCGGTCTCAGAATGCTCAGGCTGATGCATTTGCCAACGCGGACACAACCCTAGCTGACCCAGACCGAGATGAAATGGTTATCAGTATTGCTCACCATCGAATGGTATTGCCATTTGTTCAGACCAAGATGGAAGAAATCCACGAAGTCAGTCCTGTCCCCAAGCCATATGCTCCTGCCACTGGCTGGATGACCCCCATTTCAAACTACCTTCAACGGGGAGAACTTCCATCAGACGGGGCTGAATGAGAGCAAATACGGAGGAGGGAAATCAACTTTGTCCTATATGGCGGCGTGGTTCAGCAAGAGGTCCTCTACAAATGAGGCCTCGATGGAGTTGTCTTCAGATGCATTGACAGAGAATAAATCGCCACCATAATGAATGAAGTACATGAAAGATCATGTAGAGAACATCAACCGGGGACCAAGCTTTCCCATCAGGTTCGAAGGCTTGGGTACTACTGGCCCACAGTGGCATGAGATTGCGAGCGCTTTACCGCAAAATTCCACTCATGCCAGATTCATTACAACTTCATACAAAAACCCCCAGAGTTACTTCATCAAGCCAAGTACTCTTGGCTTTTTTCCGTCTGGGGAATGGACATCGTGGGACCATACCCTCCCGCCATGACCAAACAGCTGAAGTATATCCTCACGGAAACCGACTTCTTTTCCAAGTGGGCAGAATCCATACCCCTCAAGGAATTCGGGGCAAGGAATATTGTTAGTTTTGTGAAGACCGATATCATTACCAGATTTTGTGTCCCTCATACCATACTGACGGACAACGAAACCAACTTCTGCTCTGCTGAATTGGAGAAACTATACCGCGAGTATGGTATCAAGGCTAACCACTCATCCTGCTACTATGCAGTGTCCAATGGATAGATAGCGGCTTTCAATAAGAACCTATCCAACATTCTCCAGAAAATGGTGGACAAAGACAAGAAGTCATGGCTGGATAAACTCCTCCATGCATTGTGGCCTTATCGAACCACAATCTGCACCGCTACTCGGGCCACCCCATACTCATTGGTGTACGGTATGGAGGTGGTCCTGCCCATTGAACTCCAACTTCCCTCACTCTATGTTTCCATCTGTGATCAATTGTCTGATGATGAGCAGTCAGAGAAGCGGCTAGGTGAATTGGAATAGCTGGACAAGAAGCGGCTGCACACTTTGCACCATCTGGAGGTATACCAGAACCGGATCGCACGAGCCTTCAACAAAAAGGTCCATCTCCGATCTTTCTTGGAAGGAGAATTGGTATTGGTCCTTCGGAACCCAATGATACCCAGAAAGAAGCCTCAAGAGTTGGAGCCCAAATGGGAGGGACCATACGTTGTACACAAGGTCTACTCCAATGGAGCATATACCCTGATCTCTATGGACGAACAATTTACAACCGCTCCTACAAATGCGAGATTCCTAAAGAAGTATTTCACATAGAAACCAAAAATGGAAGTCGTCTTTACCACACAAATTTAAACTGCACGGAATAATTCTTTACCACATGACGTTAAACTACACGAAAGACGTCTTTACCGCACAATGTTAAACTACATGGAAGATGTCTTTATCGCACGATGTTAAACTGCACGGAAGACGTCTTTACCGCATGACGTTAAACTACACGGAAGTCGTCCTCACCGCACGACGTTAAACTACGCAGACCCCCCTTTTTTTCCTTTCACGTCGGGTCACCTACGTCCTTACCACATGATGTTAAACTGCATGGAGTTCGTCCGAGCTGCATGATGTTAAACTGCCAAGCACCCAACAGTCCAAACAAGATGATTTAAAAATGAACTCTTCCCCTGTGTACGGACCAGACCTGCACGGGGTGTATCATCTTTCAGATAACTATGTGGAGCTTGATTCCTGCCCTCGCTGGATACGTAGCGATGCCAGAATTCCACACCCTGGCCCAGCCACCTCAAAAACAAAAATGCCTCTTCCCCTGTGTACGGACCAGACCTGCACGAGGTGTATTCATGTCCTCACCGCATGATGTTAAACTGCATGGAATCTAATAACACCCCTCGTCCTAACCACACGACGTTAAACTGTATAGACCTCGTCCTCACCGCATGACGTTAAACTGCACGGATTTTAGAGAACTACGTATGGATTGATTCCTGCCCTTGCAGGATACGTAGTGACGCAGGGATCCTCTATCCTGGCCCAGCCACTCCCAAATAAAGGTTAATAATGATCCCTCCACCCCGTGTATGGACCAGACCTACATGAGGTGTATTCCTCATCCTAACCACATGACGTTAAACTATATGTCTTTCATCCTTACCGCACGACGTTAAACTTCATGGATAATAAAAGTTAAAAATTCCTCTGGCCCCCGTGTATGGACCAGACCTGCACGGGGTGCAATCCTCATCCTTACCGTATGATGTTAAACTGCACGAATTTCAGAGAACTATGTACGGCTTGATTCCTTCCCTCGTAGGATACATAGTGACGCTGGGATCCCCTATCCTGGCCTAGCCACTCTCAAATAAAAGATAAAAATTCCCTTTCCCCCCATGTACAGACCAGACTGGCACGAGGTGTACTCCTCGTCCTTACCGCACAATGTAAAACTACACAGATAGAAAGATTTAAAAATGCTCCCTTCTCCCCCGTGTACGAACCAGACCGACATGGGGTGTACTTTGCGTCCTTTCCGCACGACGTTAAAATGCACGGACAATAATGTTAAAAATGCCCCCTTCCCCCGTGTACGGACTAGACCTGCACGGGGTGTATACTTCGTCCTTACCGCATGATGTTAAATTGCATGGACTTCGTCCTTACCGCATGATGTTAAACTGCACGGACTTCGTCCTTACTGCATGACATTAAACTGCACGGACTTCGTCGCAACCCACCCAAGACACATGGAGATATGAGATGGAGATACTCCTTGCACATTTGGATGCATCCTCTCCATACATCAGACTCCACGACCCAGAAAATTATGGATCTTCATAACCATTCATGGCTATTGGAAGTGGAAAGTCATCGACCCGTGGACACCTTTGCATGACTACGCATACCATGCCCTCAGCGGCTCTACATAATGTTATCCCCTGGATCGTCTATCAAAGGGAAGATTTCCACAGGCAACACTCTTCCTAGTTCTGTATGCTTACCAGCCTCAGGGCCCCATACCATACCTCCTGATCCAGAAGTTTATGGATAAGTGGTTTACAAGTTCATTCCCCTTTTCACATCCAGGTGTCGCCAGGGTATCCCTATCTGGCTAGCCTATGTGTCCGCCGGTGGTTCACATAGCGACCTGCATCAACGAACATCAAGCCAGGACTAGGCTACTTTGACTCAATGGACAATTGCAGTGAAGACGTTTCTTGTATACTTGGACACCATTATCCCCACGTGCCGAAATCTGCACTGTGAGCAATTGTGGATTCTCATAATCATTCATGGCCATCAGAAGTGGAAAGTCATCGACCCAGGGAAACCTTTGTACGACTATGCATACCATGCCCTCAGCGGCTCTGCATAATGATAGCCCCTGGCTTGTCCATCAAAGGCAATATTTCCTCGAGCGATACTCTTCCTAGCTCCGTACGCTTACCGGCATCAGAGCCCCCACACCACACCTCCTGATCTGGGAAAACTCAAAGTTGCAGTTTACAACCTTCATCCCCACCTTGTTCCAAGTATATCAGAACATGTTGACCCAGTTATCCTTCGAGTGACCGCAACAATAGTCACTCAATGGTCCGAGCTCTATGACAGCTAAACTAGGAGTACCTCATCCTTACTGCACGAAATTAAACTGCATGGAGTAAAGGTAGACCTCCACGTACAAAGTAAATCAGCACAGGGATCTCTCTAAGCTTTAACGACAACCAGGTCTGAGTAGGCCCAACATGTTCTGACATTTCCTTCCCTGATGATAGACTTCATGGCCTAGATAATTGCGGATCTTCATAACCATTCATGGCCATCAGAAGTGGAAAGTCATCGACCCGAGTACACCTTTGTATGACTATGCATACCATGCCCTCAGCGGCTCTGCATAATGATAGCCCCTGGCTCGTCCACCAAAGGCAAGATTTCCTCGGGCGACACTCTTCCTAGCTCCGTACGCTTACCGGCCTCAGAGCCCACATAACATCTCTCCTGATATAAGAAGCCCCAGAACCATGATTTACACCATCAACTCCCCTCCACTTCTTGGACATGCCAGGATACTCGGGCCCAGTTACATTCTAATCAAGAGTGGCCATTTTTTAAACTACGTCCTCACCACACGACGTTAAATTGCACGGTCAATCGTCCTTGCTGCACGACATTAAACTACACATCATTGGTAAAAGAAAGAAAAATTCCCCTCATCCTCGCTGCATGATGTTAAACTACACAACATTCTTTAATACTGATCTTCGTCTTTACCGCATGACGCTAAACTGCACGGTCAAACCCGTCACGGGTTCAGTAAGGAACGAAGGCTTTTATCTATCCTTCAGTGCACGGGTCAGACTGGCACAAGTCACCATCTCACACCCGCATGAGAAGGTATTACTTCACCCATTCTTAGGAAGTTTAGTCTAGATGTTTTCCCCCGTATCCAGACACCCTCTCATCATAAACCATAATCTGCACTCAGAAAAAGCCGAACTCTCATAAGCCACCCCTGGTGGTCCCAAATCTCAACTTCCCTGAAGTTGCTTGGCTATCAGGGGAATACAATCATTGACCTAAGGACACCTTTGCATGACTATGCATACCATTCCCTCACCGGCTCTGCATATTGATAGCCCCTAGCCCGTCTACCAAAGGTAATATTTCCTTAGGAAATGCTTCTCTCCGTACGCCTTTTGGCCTTTGAGCCCCCATGTCTATCCCAGGATTCGGAAACCCTCTGAGCTATAGTTTACCAACCTATTTCACAACCCTGCCTAAATATGGTGGAACGTCTTTGACAAGATTATTGAGAACCAGGAGAAGTCGTTCCATTTTAAATGATGTCCCAGCTGCATGACTTTAAACTGCACCAAACCTCAACCATACCTTATGCTAACTAAATGAGTAGGGAAGTGGTCTCTTGACCACTCTCCTGATTAGTATGGATGTTCCCAAAACCCTTTCATATGTCACACTCCCCTTCTGATCCACCCCTGGTGGTTTTCATAATTTTCCAAGCCACCCATCGTGGTTTCCATGAGCCGGAATTCCATGAAGTCCCCTGGCCATCAGAAATGGATAGTCATTGACTTAAGAACACCTTTGCACAACTATGCATACCATGCCCTCAGTGGATCTGCATATTGATCACCCCTGACCCGTCTACCAAAGGCATGTTTTTCTTAGGCAACGCTCTTCCTACCTCTGTACGCCGACACAGTTCCCATGCCTTGAGGCATACCCTACATTCCATTCAAATTTAAACAGGTTCCCCCCCACGTGCATTTGAAAGGTATTGAGACATCTTTTAACCAGTTGAACCCCATTAGGGCCCTTTCCCCACCATGATTGGTCAAATCTATTCGACCTAAAACATCAGTAATGATAGTCTTGTCGGCGAGACTTTAAACCGCTCACAAAAAGAGGCACAAAGCCTGTTAGGACGAAAACCTGAAAAGGGCGACCTAAGAAAAATTCAGGCCATACCCGCTGGGCTCACGCTAAAAGAGTCCGGGAAAAATTAGGGCATTAAAAGAAAAGACAAAAAGTTTGTGGGGTTTTCTTATAAAATCCTAGCAATAGTCGAACTATGCTCGCTGGACCCCATGGTCTAGGCAAAAGTTAGAGCTTGTTTTCCTGGGTTATGATTAATTATGATTCAGTGAATTGTTATTTACACAACAATTGTTCTAAGTAACAATCAAATTTCACAGCAACAAGTGATTTACAGAGACTGTGTTTCGTTCGAACAAAAAAAAAGGGAGGACATCCACAAGTTGGGGTCTCTCCCTCACAAAAGGGGGGGGGGGTAAGTAAAACAGAGGGTACAAGAGTGGCTTTGATAGTCATAAAGGAGCCTGACTCGCTCTCCCCACCAGATCAGCAACCGTGCGGTGGAGGTCTTTGCAAGACCGTTCCAACACGGCCTTCTCCCTGGCTTCGACCTCATCCACCGGACGAGTATGCTCCACTGTTGTTTGGAGATCGTTGATCCCTTTTCTAGTGGTTTTGATATAACCGGTCACAGCTGACAACCGATTCCTCAGCATCGCTGCCCGTTCTTTATATTCATGCAACTCGGAGGATAGGACGACCGCCTGATCTCGAGAGGTCGCCTCTTGTACCATCAGCTGATGGAATTGTATCGTGGATTCCTCCAGGGCTCAGGTCCCACAATGAGCAGCAGTGAAGTGATCAAGTTTGTGTTAACTAGTGGCAGCTTCCTCACGAGTCATGACAACTTGGAAAGAAAGAGAATGGAACTGCCGATAGTCAAAGTCACCCGACCCCAAACCCAGGAAGAGCTGTTGAAGAGCTTCGGTCTTAGTTTTCATCTCATCTAGAGGGGTTTCAGCAATGATCTCACAAATTCGAGGCCAGGCCCACCTGCGCACAGCTCGATGGTCTGCCATGGCACGAGGATCTTTGGTGTCCTCTCTGAATAGCACGGGAATGAAATCTGGCATTGCAACCAGTGCAGGCATGTTCTTTCTAGAAGTTGGTTCCAAAACTGGAAAGTATGGAGCCTCTAACCTCGGTTTAGGCTTGAGGATCAAGTTGCTAAGCCCAGTGTCGAGTGGAAAAACTTCTGGGATTGTCTCATTGGGACCCAGAACCACAAGGTCATCCTCATCCACATCTAAGAAGGATGAACCCGCCTGAACTTTGGCCACTGTAGGACTGGGAGAGGAAAATCCCCTGAGCCGCTTTGATCGTCGATCCATTAGTAGATCCTCCCTTAGAGATGATGGGGAAGGTGTGGTAGACGCGATAGCCGCAATACCTCCTGAATTGGGAACTTTCCGAATGACCTTCCCTAGTATCCCATTGGGATAGTATTTTTCCCACGCCTTTGCATACTCCATGGAAAGGCCGGAGGCCGCCCCCACGACAGGCAAGGGAATGCTCACGTCAGATCCCTCTAGCGTCAGCATCAGCCACCATTGACGAAGTGTGGCTGGGTGCAGTACTCGAGCCTGAGGAGGGGGAAGGGAAACTTGGACTTGCATGCACCCGAACTGGTGAGAAAAGCGATACAGGACATACAACTCGCACAGATAAACCCCATCAATCCGTGTGGACAGAAATCTGTCTCGCAGAGAGATCATGTAAGAGCGCTCCTCCAGGATCCCCCGGCGGTTTTCAACTAAGACGCCAGAAGGGGCGGGGTAGTGAGTGAAAGAAAACTAGGAAAAGTCGCTCAGAAGCTCGAGGACTTCACCAAGGCTGAGGGATTTCAGGCGAACTCCAGCTATATCAAGCAGGGTAGGCCAAAAAGTAAGAAGCGGGATGATCGTGTTGTGACGATACTCATAGCAGTGACAATAATCCACTACCCAGCCATACAAAAATTGAAATGGCCCACTCAGACAGAAGGGTTAACCGCCCTTCTACATGTGACCCAACAATTCATAAATACGAGCCAATGTGGTCACAACCAAATTCACCAGGCGGCCCTCTGCCAGCTCAACTGCCATCATCAGGGTGCAAGCCCTGATGCCAGGATTAATATACTGAGAAGGGAATAGCCACCCACTCAGGAACATAGAAAACAAACCCGCCAGTCAGAGCATAGGCGGAACACCGGGGCGCACCTCATAACCCCATGAAAGGTAGTCGACCACCTCTAGAACTGCCTAGTAGGAACCTGGGGTGGTTCGTGACTGTTGAGAAGGATGAGTCCTGGGGCGCTTGATCTTCAGCACAGGACCAGTGGTGTTCATAAATAACCCTATCTAGGTACTATAGGGAATAAAAGAGCAAGCACGCAATGCCTGACCCAGTGATAGCTCCGCCATAGCCAATAGATCCCTCACAAATAAAGGCACTTGTTTGACGTCATCCCATGCGTCAGGAGCAGGCATAAATTCTTCATACATTTCACCGATAATAGGGAGTCCTCCCAATTGATGGATATCCCACAGACTAATACCAACTTCACCATGGGAAAGGTGGAAAGTATTAGTGCTTGAACACCAGCGACTGAGTAGGTCTGGAAAGACCAAGGATGGTGGGTAAATGGAAAATTGGGAGGCCCACACTGCGGAGTATAAATTGACTGCTTCCAGTGATTCAGGAAACTCCCGGCAGTGATGATGGACCCATAAATCCCAAGCCCAGTCATTTGAGAAAAGCACGCCAGATCAAAGATCCCACCTAGGAATCTACCCCGCATCGGGATCTACTTGAGAAAGGTTGATAATCGAAGGATAACTATTGAAGACAGCTTCCTGAGAAAAGTTTCGGGCATGCTGATCACATTGGGTCCAAATAGAGCCCCTCAAAATGAAGGCATCTTTCTGGTCAGAGTCGGAAACCATCTCCCCCTATTGGATCAGGTTCACCTGAATACACTTGGATGACGCTTCCAAGAAAGGAAAAGGAAGACCTGAAAAAGTGGGGGGAATAGGGACATCGTCTTGAAGACCAAATCCATGAAGTGGAATTCGATTTGATAGTGGATAATCCAGGAGATCAGGAGGGAGAAAGTCTTTTAAGGCACCATTGTTAGGAATGATGGACTGACTAGGGTCCTCTTGGATGTTCTCTGCTCTGCGAACCATAGATAAAAGTCTCCCTAAACCAATTGGGAGAGGCTCTGCAGCAGGCCTTAGTACAGAACGAGGGGGAACCATATCTTCTCCCTGTATGACGAGAGCCAACAATCAATTAGTCTGGAATAAAAGTCTGGAAAAAAATATCAGATATATGGCTGAGGATCAGTTGAGGATCCTTCATAAGCAAAGTCCGCAAGGAGGCCTCGAAGGATGGTTCGTGATGACAGCATCCCGCGAACCGGCCCTTCGCGAAAGCAGTCCGTGAAACCCTGGTCCGCGGAGCGTTGGCCAGGAAATCGAGAACCAAGTTGCTCTGTGGAATTTCAATCCCAAATTTAAGTGATTAAGTTTGGAAGACTTAGAAAATTTTAAAGATCAAGAGATTTTAGTCCGCGGAGCATCAAAACCACGGAGCATCGAAACTGCGGAGTGTCGAAACCGCGAAGTAAGTTCCTCCGCAGCCCGTCATGACTTACTTTTTAATTAATTAAGAGTAATGGTTCATGGTTGGGGAATTGGTTCGCGGGTGAAGGTGACCACGAAGGTGGAATGGTTTGCGGAAGTCACAGCCGGTTCTCAGAGTGAAGCACTTCGCGAAGGAACGAGCGCGTGGAGGCGAGGGAGTTCTGGTTTCGCAAAGAATTCGGTAAAGGACAAATGAAGGGCCCCCCATATTTATAGGCGTGGTCCCATGATGGGTCCACTGCCCTACCGCAAACCATCTTAGTTTCAGAACCACTTTTCATCGGAATGGAATCCTCTTCGTTTCGATCGGACCCCATTCCGATGGGGGGAATTTGTAGGGTCCTGAAAAATCTGCAAAGGAGATTCTACCCAAATCCCCCAAAATAATTGAGGAAAAGAATGGAGAAAATTAAAATAAGGGAAACAAGCAGGACTGCTCCACCGACCGGTCCCATGAAAACGCAACATGGCCAGGCCTCGCGAAGCACCCCCTCCGCGAACCATCATCATTCGCGAAATAGAGGCATAGATCCTCTGTGGTTGTGAGGCAGGATGGGCGCCGATTTGGTTCACCATCATGAACCGCCCCAACCACGGACCACATCGACCGGTTCAAGCCGCATCCGCTGTCATTCGCAAAATGGAGGCGGAACCCTCCGTGGCCGTGAAGCACCCCCTGAGTTCGGTTCGCAGGGGGGGGAGCACTCAAATACCCACCGCGAATTATGGATTGACCAAGTCAGCTGTAAACCGGGTATTCGGTCATGGGCCTCCGCAAAAGGTTCCATGTTACCGCAAATACATTTTTTCCTCACTCTATAAAAGAAGTCCGAGGGGGGAAGGATTCAGGGATTCAGATTCGGACGATTTGAAGGCGGATGAAGAGAAGAGCGATCAGACTCGGGTGGAAGGATTTCGAAGGAAGGCTTAGGATTTCACAAACAACGAAGTTCCAGTTCGCGAACCAGAGCAGGTATAAACCTGGGAACGAACTAATAAGGAACCGAAAATGCATAGTAATTTGGTGAAATGCGAACTCAAAATAACATAAAAATAGAAGACCGCGAACTATAACCCCTCCGCGGATGCACTCCCCACGGACCAGAGTGTTTATGCCTCTTTTCCGATCTGCCACACCGCGTAGCACCCTCCTACGCGGGAGAAGCCTTGACCGACGGACCCCCAATCGGCGCCGACCTTGGCCGCTGCTGCTCACGTGGGCCCCTCCGCGTACCCCCTGGTATGCGGGCCGAAACCGAAGCCGCGAACCACCCTGGCTCACGGACGACCTCTCAGTCCACAGACCACCCTGGTTCACGGATGACCTCTCAGTCTGCTAACCACCCTGGTTCGCGGACGACCTCTCAGTCCGCGGACCACCCTGGTTCACGGACGACCTCTCAGTCCACAGACCCTCCTGGTTCACGGACGACCTATCAGTCTGCAGACCCTCCTCGTTCATGGATGGCCTCTCATTCCATGGACTACCCTAGTTCGCGGATGACCCCTCCATCCACGTAGCACTTCCCTACGTGAAGGGTGCCAAAACCTTCGGAGTTCCCGTTCCCCGAGCTAGATGAAACCCCTTCAATCCGGCCCGATGCCCTATGACTCCCTCATTGGCCTACTCATCGGTCCCAAGACTAGGCCTCCACCAGAGCCACCAGATCCATGTGGTGTAACCCTCAGGCTCATCATCACGCCATTTGAGTTCACATACCCACGGTAAGCATGGGTAAAGGGGTTTCCCTGACCCTTGAGCAGATTCCCGAAGCATTCCTGGGTTCACATTCCCACGGTAATGTAGAGTCTGAGCTCGGGAGTCCCCTTTACACCCCTATACTTGATAAGGGCTCCTCGGGGTAGTAAAATACCCATCAGAAGGAAGCCCTCATGTACTGCAGGAGAGGTGACCGGCACAGGAGCACCCCCTTTCCCTCCCCCGCTACAATTCATCACTATGGGCCTCCTCAGAGTGAAAGACACAATTTATCGCCCTGGGCATCCACCTAAGAGTAAGCCCCGACCTTATGGGACTCCTCAGAGTGTAAGCCCCAATTCATCATTATGGGCTGACCTCATGCGTAATCCCCACTCCACTTCTCACGGACGCACCTTTCACGACGTGATCCTCTGGTCCCTGCTGCCTCTTGTTTCTCACACCGAGCATGACTCACGTAGGCTTAGAGTAAGCATCGACCATGGAATCCTCTTATGGGCCTCCTCAGAGTGTAAGCCCCAATCCGTCACCCTGGGCCTCCTTGGAGTGTAAGCCCCAATCCGGCGCCCTGGGCTGCCTCAGAGCGTAAGTCCCAAGCCCCTTTCGAACTATGTGGACTTTGATCCCTGCCTCCTAGGCAGGGAACGTAGGAAGCCTCCAAGAGGTTAAAGCCCGATCACCATCAGACCTCCGGGTCCACATTCACGTCGGTTCTCCAACGATCCCCTTTAGAACTACATGGACTTTGATCCCTGTCCCCTAGGCAGGGTATGTAGGAAGCCTCCATGAGGTTCAAGCCCAACAACCGGTCGATCCGACTATCTTCATATCAGTTCACCGAGATGCTCCTAGCACCATCTCAATAAGTCAAGACTCCTCGGGGTCATTAATCCAATTAGGGAAGGTAAACCTTGGGCATAAATGATTCTGAACCCCTGCGTTCAGCTTACCATTTCCAACCAAGGGTTAAATCCGTGGATACTATGTTTGGGTATAAACCAATGATTCGCGAACATATGAATACGTCTTAAATCTATAAGTGAGTCCCGAAAGAGGCAATAATTCCCCCCAAAAGGGTGTGATGAGCCCGAATTCCCATCCTCTCGACCAATGTGAGTTCTTAAGTGTCGCTGGTCAGACCATCCGGCGAACGTCTGCCTTTGGAAAGCAGGTCCGACCATCATCGGATACGGAGCCGTTGGGTGTTTCGAGGCCGAAACCACGGAACATAAACTTTTATAAATTCTATTTGAAAAAATAAACTTACTATTATAAATAGTAATATAAAAATTAACTTTTTTTTGAATTTTTGGTATTTTTCTGATAAGTTTCATATTTTGATGAATAGTAAAAAAAAATACTAAATTTTAATTAAAAATAATATTTTCATATAAATAATTTATAGTGTTAAATTATATATTTTATTGGTTTTAAGGTATAATTAGATCAATTTTTATCAATTAATCCAATTTTTTTCATTGGAATCAATTTCACATTGAATTTGGATATAAAAACATTTCAATATTTTGAAGGTTTTTACTTTAAAAACCCGTTTTCTTATTCTGTCAATGAGATTAATTTTTAATTAATTTATGAAATTTATGGGTTTTGAATTTTAAAAAATGGATTCCATATTTTTAATCAGAAGGTATAAATTTAGTAAATAAGTACCTTTTATTTTTGGACATGATGAATATTAACTTTAGTGATTTTTTTATCAACACGGTTAAAGGTAAATCAGGTAATTAAGTATAAAAATAATACTATAAATATTAGAAAATTGCACTAAAACTTGTAATAATTTTATTAGATGAGTGTTTTTAGAACAAAATAATCATTGGGATGATTTTATGACCTCTTGGAGCCACTTGAATGACTTTAATCCCTTTATATAATTTTATTTTAGAGAAAAGTCAAAGATGTCATACTTATGTTTTAATAACTACAAAATTTTTAATATATGGTTATTTATAAGATATATTAAACTATAAATAGTCTTTAGAAATATAATTTTTTTTACCTTCATCATGGAAATTTATTTTTAATTTTTAAGGAATAAATAATTAAATTAAAGGCTTGCACAATGATGATGTAGTAATTATTTAATTAATGGAAATATAAAATAAATGTTACTAAAAATATTAAAATAAATATAATTTGATATAATTAATATCATCCAAGAATTTTGTTGATGAATTTAACATTTTATTAGTGAATTAAAATATTTTTTTTGAATATATATATTTTTTAAGATATTTTTAAAAAGTCAAATAATTAAGAGTTTCAAAATTGACATTAATGATATTTTAAAATGAATAATATTTTATTAAATGATATAAAATTCATAAAAATATAAAATTTTTCCAATTGATGGGGATAAGTCTCAAAATTTCATGAATTACTCATTTATTGGTCGTTTGACATTTTATAGTGATTATATTAACTCTCGATGTGTAGATTATATGATATCACAGTAAGAATTAAAGAGGTTAAATAAGGGTTAAAACAAAAATATAAGGATTCAAAAAATAGTAAAAACTTGTATAATTATAATTAGATGAATTTATTTTGACCCATAACCATCCTATATTTGAAATAAATAAGTTTGGATCCATTTGGAATATAAAATTAATTTATATTAATTTAATAATTTGAAGGATTCCAAGAGTGCCCCTCCCATATCCTATAAAAGGGCAAGCATTATTTCCTATTCTTAACACCTCAAAACCTATTTGGTTCAACCATGATCTTCCCAAATACATTAATATAATCCATCCCCATATCCTATATCTCTTAGTTTAGGCATAAAACTCACCTTAGAGGTGTTAAGGTGTTAATCAAAGGAGATTGTCCGAAGAAAAAGTATCATTTTTAATTAAGTGTTTTTATTTTATTTCTACTTCCACTTCCTTAAAATCTTCATACACCATAATAGAAATAATAAATATGGTACCCTCAATATAGTGAGATGTTATTATGTTAATATCATTACCTTAATCCATATCCACTTCCATAAAGTGAGAAAATAATAATAGTTCGTGTGTACGACAGAATACCACCTCGCGAACTGATATAATTCGTTTTCTATCACCATCTCTCAAAACTGGTTGTAATGATGAAATTAATGTTTATATATGATATTAATTACATATTTTTAATTATTTAAGAATAATAAATCATATAAATTATTAACAATAACACCCCAATATTTTATGGTATGCATCTTCTTAAATAAATTCAATTCATTTTATAGCTTACATTGCACACAACACCGAGCTTAAACGAACAAGTGATATACTATTAAATATCAACATGAATGTTGGTATAGTAAAGTGAAAATTAGGAATATTAAACCAGGCAATAGAATAGTAACCTCACCTATTAATGTATAAATAAAATTTAGGTATCTCATAAATGAAAATATGATATATTTATATCATAGAATAAGTACGTAAATGTTTTAAAAACGATAAATTAAGTGTTGATATTTTTGTAAAAGGTAAATGTTTATTTCCAATTTTATAATTAATATAATGACTTAAAAGAAAATTTACTTTCATAAAATATATTCATAAATTTATATTTTGTTTTCTTATGATTATAGGATAATTTTATGAGACCTTAACGAATTTTTCAAAGTGTTATAAAATTAGTTATAATTTTAAAATTGGTATTTTTAGAATAAATGATGATTTTAATTTAAAATTAAATTTATCATATTTAGAAAATTATTTTCAAAAAATGGGTTCAATTTTTGAATTCTACACTTTGAAAAATGGTCAGGGTGAATTTTTGGGATTTTTCTAAAAAAGTTCAATTTTTGTTGAATAGTGAAATACGAAAATTTACAGTATAAGCTAAATACATGAATTATTTACTCTTGAATGATGTATGGATGATGTAAGAACCATTAGTTCTAAATCACATGCACTGATTGCTATATTTAGTCATAATAATCAACTATATTCATAGTTTTGAGCCAAAATAATAAACTAAAGAATATAATAATAAAAAAACTCCCCTCTCCTCCATTATAAATACCACCCCTCACCACCTTTTCTATTCACACCCCCAAATAATTGAATCATGTCCAATTTTTTCCCAATCCCTATCCCAAAACTCTTCCCCATGTTATGGTATTTCTGGTATCACCTAAAATACCATTTCAAATTCCCTCAAGAAGGTTCTCAAGGAGAGGAATTCAAGAGGTAAAATATCCTTTTGTTCTTTTTATTTTTTTTAAATTTATTTTATTTTATTATCCTTTCCATACCTACTCTATCCAAACCTGAATGATAACTCCATTATATTATATATATATTAATGTTATTATATTATTGGAATATTCATCATCAAACCCCTTCTCCTCTCCCTTTTATTCTAAAAATGAAAACATCATACGTGATGTGTCGATTTACCGCCATCATGGACAATGAATTTTAATTTTCCATCACCACCATCAAGGATGGTCATAAAAATATTATAATGGTTAAAATAAATTTTAAAATTTATATTAAAACTTATTTATTGTTTTAGAACCAGTATATATACATAATATTAATTAATAAAACAAAACTAGTGTTTGATGATTGAAAAATGCCAAAATAATCTAAACAATCATCATTAACGTTTTATCTAATGAATAATCATCATACCTGAAAAAATGATATATAAGACCATTTAATCTTCTAGAAGTTCATTAATAAAATATAACTTCAATTCTATATAACTATTCCCATTTTACATAATCTTTCATACATGTATACAAGTAAACCAATAATGAAAACTAAGTAAATGAACACTCCAAACGATGAAATTGAATCTTATAACTCATAAAAAAGGCACAAATAAACATAATACAATTATAATAAATAAAATAAATATTAAATAGGTTCTGAATTAAATTATTAATGAATCTAATTTCATTATCCAGGATATTAAGTACAACTACAGAACACTTTCAGACATAAGGTAAGAGATTCTTTATGAACCCCCAGTTTACCTTCGAGTTTCAGTTTCTCTCTCTTTAACCCAATGTAATTATTATTTATTTTTATAAAATTCTTATAAATTATTTGTATATGTTCCAAAATTATACATCCATATCAATTAATCCTTCTCTAATTTGGAAATACATATTTTTATAAGGTTCCTTCTCAATTCCTCCCGATAAGTAAGCCTGACTAAAGGTCAATTTCCAATTTCATACACATTTTCAAGTATAATCCATAATATGTTTTAAACCACAATTATTTTTATAAAATAAATAATTTTATCATGAAAAACTATCTTTTTTCATTTCTAGTTTTATACAAACAATTACACCTTTTCACTTTTAAAGACTCTTTAATATTTTCCCTCCTCCAATGGCCCGAAGGCCTTCATTTTTTATTGATTTTTGATAATACACCTTTCAAGGGGTGAGGTGGAACCCTTACAAGGCCCTTAGGCATATGTATTACATGTCCCATAGGCCTTAGAGGAATTCATTTCCCGTAGGCTTCAAACATACATACTCTTTAATATTTCCCTCAAACCGCACTAAAGTGGCTCATTTCTAACATTTATTAAACACTAATTTTAAATTTTTTCACTTAATTTGGACATCATTTATCATGATTTATGAATATATTCTCTTATGAATATCCAAATATTATTTAAATACATTCTTTCATAGACACCATTATGATATTCCCTTTGGTTATTCCTTATTCACCACTTATTCCTTGTGCGTGGTGTATGCATACTTATCTTTTATTTATGATCACCATTAATTAAAGATTTCATTAAATATCTATATTTCTTATATCATGGATATGATTATTATTATAGCTGCATACCATTTTTACATACAATGTTTTCTTTGAATGTTTTTACTGAATTTAATCTATGTATGTATACTGCTTTGGACTTACAGTGATGGGTGGAGCCCGATTATAGATAGCCCCTCGCTGCATCGATAAGTCTCATGAGACAAAACAATTGATGAAAAACCCTTCATGTATTTTTCCAATTATAATTAGATGGGGTTCTACCTACATAACTAAAATATCTTGATGATATAATGGTTCATGTTCTAGATACATGATGTCCAATGAATAATCATTTTCTTCATTTAGTATTCAGTTATTACTTTCCATGAGATTTTCAATATGAAAAAAATATATGGATGTATTTTCATTCTCAGTTTATTGATGGTATGTGTTTTTCAGTTATTTACCTTACCATAATGATTATGCCTTATTGAATTTGCTTCACTTATTATTGATTCATGTAACCCTTACCGAGTGTTTGAGATCACCCTTTTATTTGTTTTCCTTACCTAGGTTATGAAGATGAAATTATTGAATAAGTATCACGGAGGCAGTTTATTTTCTTTTTCTATGTTCTATATTTAATTACCAATATAATAAGGCAACCGTGTATGTATTTAGTTCTTCAAGACTACTAAATTGATCAATCCTTGGTGATGTGATCACTTGTATCTATTCCATTGTAATAAAACGACCATCAATTCTAGGCTATTGGGGTTGGGGTTGTTATAGTTGGTATTTGAGAAAGTTTAGTAGAAATCTTGGAAACTATATGTTAAATAATCATGATAATTATAATAACTCCTTGTAGTGATTTTTTTGATCAATACACATTTTGATTATGATTTAGATTAGTGTGTTCCATTATTTAGCGATGGATCCTAATGGAAGGAAAGGAATCAATACCCGCAGAAAATGTAGGGATTTCCCCACTAAGAAAGTCAATACAGTTAGTGTTGGATATGATCATATCATGACCATATTACGATAACTTACTCAGGTTGTGATGAATAACCATACTACCCTTATGTTGAATAATCACACTCTTTTATATCTACCCAATCTACTAAGAAAATTAGATATTTTCCTTTTGATTTATCAAGGGATTTGTCAGTCAAAACTCCTAAGGGAAGTCTCATTATAAAAAAAATTTCAGGAAGTTCCCATTATGGAATATAAACATGATTTATTTTCCGAACTTATCATAATACCTATGGTTTAATTTTATATAATCCTCAGTATGTATTTTCTTTCAAAATATGATACAAAAATTTATTGTAAGCAGAAGAAAATTTTGATTTTCGAGGAAGATGTAGAATCCATTATATTTAGAGTTAAAAATTAATCATCTGATTCTTATCTAGATCTATCCTTAGTAGATATAATAAATTAAATTCTTGGGGAGGAAGAGAAAATAACATCTAGGGATGAGTAAATTCATCTTCAAATTGAGGATGTACCAATTTCATAGTAATACATTGATGTATTTACTGAGTAATTACCTAGACACCCCCAGAGTGTGAAGTTGAGTTAACTATTGATTTAATCCTTGATGAAAGAAAAATATGAAATACTCCTTATAGAATGAAAACTCTATAATTAGTGTATCTAAAGAAACAACTAGATGAGTTGAGTAATAAGGGATTTATTCTCCCTAGTGTTTCCCTATGAGGAGCTCCTGTTCTTTTTGTTAATAAGAAAGATGGATCTTTGAGGCTATGCATTGACTATAGAGAAATAAAGGCTATTACAATAAAGAAAAAGTATCCACTACCTCAAATTGATGATTTATTTGTTCAAATCCATGGAGATTAATATTTTTCAAAGATTTACCTTCATTCTGAGTATCATAAATTGCGATTAAATAAGGAATACATCCCAAAGATAGCTTTTTGAATGAGATATGGACATTATGAGTTCACAGTATTTCCATTTGGATTAACCAATGTACCCTATGTTTTCATGGATCTAATAAAAAAAGTATTCAAGGAATATCTTGATGATTTTATCATAGTATTCATTGATGATATTTTGGTGTATTCTAAAAGATATGAAGACCATGAGAATCACTTGAGGATTATTCTTGAGACTCTCATAAGGAAAGAGTTATATGATAAATTTATCAAGTGTGAATTCCAGATTAATGAAATTTATTTTCTTAGCCATATTGTCTCTAAGGATGAAATCTCAGTTGATCCTATGAAGACAAAAGAAATCCAAGAATGAACTATGCCAACAAACATAACCGAGGTATGCAATTTTATTTGTTTAGTAGGTTACTACCATCATTTTATTCAGAATTTTTCCTGATTGGATAACCTGTTAACTAAGTTCACAGGTAAAGGGGTTATGTTCATGTGGACAAAAGAATGTGCAGAATATTTTAAAGAATTGAAGAGAAGATTAGTCAATGATCCAATTTTGACTTTACCATTAGGAAATGATGGTTTTGTAATATACAATGATGCATCAAAGAAAGGAACAAGCTATTTCCTTATAAAAAATGATAAAGTTATTGCATATGCATCAAGACAGTTGAAGACTCATGAAAAAAATTATCCAACTCATGATATCGATTTAGTAACCGTAATATTTTCTCTAATGATATGGATACACTATATATATGGTGAAATATGTGAGATATATACAGATCATAAGAGTTCAAATCATATCTTTACTCATAAATAACTCAACATGAGGCAAAGACGGTGACTCAAGTTACTCAAATAATATGATTTCTCAATACACTACCACCCTAGAATATCAAATAAGGTAGTATATTCACTATATATGAAAGATCACGGACTTATGATCAAAATGACGATTGGGAAAGATCCTATATTCATAGACTTAGTAAATATGGATATGGTAATTTTTTAGGAAGGGAAAACATCACTCCTTTTTCAAATGATTGCTAAACCATCTTTATTGGAGAAGATAAAAATATCTCAATATGATGATGATAATTTTCAAAAGAAAATTAAACCCGTTAAGGATGGAAGATTGGAATAATTTTTATATGAGGATGGAATTTTGAAATTTGGAAAGAGGTTATGTGTTACATCAACACTTTAACTAAAAAGGTAATTATTATATGATTCTTATAGCTCAAATTTCTCTATACACACTGGTAGTAGTATGATTTATAGAGATTTGAAGAAACATTTTTGGTGGGACAATATGAAGTAGGAAATTGCTGATTATGTATCAAGATGTTTAGTTTTTCAATAGGTGAAGGATTAAATACAACATACTAGAGGATTCATGGAAACTCTACCTATATATACATGAAAATGGGATGAAATTACCATGGATATTTTCACTCGGTTACCAAAGACTCAATGATGAAATATGGGTAATTATTGATCGACTTACCAAATCTATACATTTACTTGCTATAAGGGAGGATTTTACACTAGAGTTCCTAGAAAGAATCTATATTAATAAAGTTGTATGACTTCATGGTGCACCTTTATCGATTGTGTTTGATCAAGATCCCTATTTCATATCAAAATTCTAGAAGATTATTTGTAAGACTTTGGATACTAATGTCACGACCTGTCCCAGTGGGGCCCGAGCCGCAACTCCCCAAGCCCACCTCCAATAGGCCAGGGGCTGGTGACTAGCACCGAGTAGGCATGCTACTAACATGGGAGGCATTTCCTATAAACCTGTACACATGAACACACATCTCCAAGCCCACAAAGATGAAAAGTAAAAACTACTAAAAGGAAAAAGATGCATGCATACACTAAAACCCAACCAATAGAGTACGACAGGAAGTTAAAGTACAGAAATGTAAAACACAGGGCCAAAAGTACAAGCCCACCAAAAGAGAGTCTGTAACAAAGTCCAACCTGTAAAGAAAGGTGCTGGGACTGAAATCTGTAGTCGTAGGAACACACCTCGGCCTGTCTGATCTCACTGAGTACCATTAGGTCCTGGTCCGCCTATAATCCTATCAAAGGCTCGCTTGTCTGCAGAATACATGACACGTGCGGGCAAAGCCCGTACAGGGGTGAGTATAACAATACCCAGTAGAACACCCCGAAACCAAAAAGGAATACAAAAAGGGAAAAATACCAAAAAGGAAAGATACATTAATCTCTACATAGTATATGTTTGCAGAACATATAACAAGAATATCCAGATATACTCATACACAAACAACCATTGCGAAACCACCACTAATATCCAGCTCAAATATTCCACTATGCATGCAACTGGGAGAACACACTCCTAGGTCTGAAGAGACAGATACGAAGTACTCATTCTGGGAGAACACACTCCACAAGTACTTTGAGAACATGATGCTCAGATGGGGATCACCACCAAGTCATGGGGTGATTCCGACAACTCAGTCTGAGCTAATCCGCTAAGAAGAGGATCGACGCCCGAGTAAAGTTGGTCACATCGATACCAAGAACTCTACCCAGGGTTCCAGGAATGAATAGAGGATCTGGATCTAAGTCTCATAGAGGGGATTCCAATAACTCTATTCAGGAAGTCCTGCTGAAGGGATCATACTCCTATATGTAGGAAATGATACTGGGAACCTTTAGGAGAAAGGCCAAGGGGACAAACCCTAAGGAAACTAGCCCAAGTGACAGAAGGAAACTGGTTCAAGCCATGTAAGATTTGTTACATGGCGTGTAGTATGGTTATATGACATGTCCCTTGACCCCTGGTACTGCCCATGTAACGGCCTGTGTCATCCGTCCAGGATGTGTAAAACTAGACTACACGGCGTGTAGTAGGCTTACACGCCATGTTCCTTGACTCCGGGTAATGCCCGTGTAAACGGACCGTGTCAGACGTCGAATTCGTAAAGGAAAGAATATACATGACATGTAAGTTAAAGCACACTCCGTGTCCTGCTAACTGGGAAAACACCCATGTACTCTGGTCGGATGCCTATACACGGTGTCCGTGTCCGTGTCGCCTACCCGTGTACCAGTACACGGGGTATCCCGTGTATCTGGCCGGGTTTGGCCAGGGAAGGGTATACACAGCGTGTACTTGGCCGTGTACCCAACCCGTGTCCGTATACTCCCAGAGTACACGCCAGGTAATCCACCGACGAACACATGCTGTGTAGCCCATACTACACGCCGTGTAGTCGGGATTTTTCCAGAATCGCTGTCTTCCTCCATGCGCCTCGGCCAATACTCCGGTTCTTGATCCAGCTGTCCGATCATCACGAAACTCAGGATTATGGGTCGCCTTGTTGTCGTGATGCTGAATCCGGGGGTTTTGGGCCTTTTATCAGCACCGAAATCTGATTTCATCCACCCATGTGGAAAACGCTCGACAAACGATATCTTCCGTTCCGCTTCGATCCGTCCGCCGAAACCGTAATCGCACCTCCGTGGGGTTGTCCCAATGCTAGATCTTCAGTTTGGGATCATTGAGTTGCGCAACAGATGCGCAAAGATCCACCGTTCATACCCCCGTGAAGAACGCGTAGAACGTACACAAAGAACGCGAGAAAGAAAAGAATCAGAATTTAAGAGGGACGAACCTTGATCGATGTTTGTGTCGATCTTGGTTCATCACCATTAGAAGGTTAACCGAAACCAAATTAATTTCAAGAATTAAATCCCCACGATTCCCGCAAATAGCCCATCTTACAAAATGACTGATCCGCGGGATAATCTGTTCATGGATTAGTCCGTGTTCGTCATAGGAATCAAGAACGGGGAAAAGAAATCACCCAACAAACATCCTACCTGGATCCACAGTGTTTTCTGGTGAAGATCCGGTCGCCATGTCGTCGTCGCCGGCGAAGCTCGTCAAGAACACCGTCGCCACGTTGGGAGGTTTTCTCCAGAGCTCTCCAGGGAGACTCCGGGTTATGAGAAATGTAACCCTGATCCCCTACGAAATATCTATTTAAAAAGAAAAATATATTTCGCTGCAACAAAGATTTAATAAATATTTTAAATTAAATATTTTATTAGGGTTACGTCCAAAAACCATATTTCGCCACCGACCTACGCCAGCCGATGTTAGGTCTCTTCTTGGGTAAAACCGCTACTCTGGACACAACGACGCCCTTAGATTTCCGATCCAGGCACCCGTTCAGGAGTTATACCACTTTTTCAGGAAAACCTCATGTGCGTGTTATTTAATTATTTAATTAAATTCAAACATTTTTTCTGAGCTTATCGGGCCTCGGAACTGCACGCCATCTCGAAGACTAGTCTCGAAATAATTACCACATATTTTTTAAGAATAAAGTATGGAAAATCAGATACATTAAATCACACCCACCTTAGGGATTTTACGTCCCCAAAAAGCCAAAACAAAGGCTACTCAAAAATATGTGGATATTGCACATGAATCTGAGCCTCCCGCTCCCACGTGCTCTCTTGGATATTCCCGTGCTGCCACCGAACATGCACCAAGGGAATAGCTTGCCCACAAAGGATCTTCTTCTGCCAATCCTCGATCTCTATTGGGTACTAAGAAAAGGTCGCTCCATCATTGATGTCCAGCTCGTCCCAGTCGATGCCGTGCGATGGATCATGCATGTACCTCCGTAGTTGCGACACATGGAAGACGTTGTGGGGTCCGAGCCACAACTCCCCAAGCCAGCCTCCAATAGGCCAGGGGATGGTGACTAGCACCGAGAAACAAACTCTTCCACACTCTTATTCATTCCTGGCCACCAGAACTGAAGTCAGAGGTCCTTGTACATATTTTCCACGTCTGGATGCACCGCTAAAGGAGATGTATGGAACTCCCTCAGAATCTCCTCCCACAACATCACTGGTACTACTGTACGCCCGCTGAAAAGAAAAACGTTCTCCCCACCTTCTAAATATCCATCATCAGCATCACCTGTGGATATCTGAGCACGTAGAGTCTCATAGATAACATCCTCGCGATATGCTTCCCTGACTCACTGTAAGAGTGGAGGGGTAACAACCATAGATTGAAGGTAAGATCCCTCATCTCCATCCACAAAGGATAACTGTAAGGAGGATAACTGCCTCATCACCTCATCCAGTAACTGCGAACTGGATTTCCTGCTGAGAGCATCTGCCACACCGTTTCCCTTCCCAGGTGTGTAAAAGATCTCAAAGTCGTAATACTGGAGGAACTCAACCCATCGTCTTTGTCTCAAATTCAGATCCTTCTGAGAAAAGATATATCTGAGACTCTTGTGATCAGAGTAGATGGTAAACCACTCGCCCATCAGGTAGTGCCTCCACATCTTCAATGCGAAGACCACTGCTGCCAACTCAAGATCATGGGTTGCGTAGTTCTGCTTGTGTGGCCTCAACTGACGTGATCCATAGGAAATCACTGCTTGCCTCTGTATCAGGACACAACCAAGCCCGGTTCCTGATGCGTCATAGAATAATACATACTCGACACCCTCCTCCAGTAATCTGAAGATCGGGGCGCTCGTCAGACTCTGTCTCAACCGCTGGAAATCCTGCTGGCATCTCTCGATCCACACGAAGGGCTGCCCTTTTTGGGTCAAAGCTGTCATGGGTGCTAAAATATTGGAGAAATAAATAATGAACCTCTGATAGTAGCCTGCCAACCCAAGGAAATTCCGAACCTCTGTCATGCTCCAGGGTGGCTTCCATACTAACACTGCCTCTACCTTGGTTGGGTCCACTGCTACACCATCTACTGAGATAACGTGTCCCAGAAAGTGGACCTCATGTATCCAGAACTGACACTTTGAGAGTTTCCCATACAACCGGTGCTCTCAGAGTGTGTCCAGAACCATCCTTAGGTGTCTCGCATGCTCTTCCTTGGATGCAGATTACACAAGGATATCATCGATGAAGACTACTACGAACCGATCTAGATAGGGATGAAAGATCCGGTTCATGAGTCCCATGAACACTTCCGGGGCGTTCGTCACGTCAAAGGGCATCACCAAGTACTCATAGTGACCGTAGCGACATCTGAAAGCTATCTTCAGTATATCCTCATCCCGTAATCGCAACTGGTGATAGCCTGATCATAGATCAACCTTTGAGAACCATCACGCCCCTCTAAACTGGTCGAATAGGTCATCGATCCTTAGTAGTGGATATCAGTTCTTTACGGTCACCTGATTCAGGCGCCGGTAATCCACACATAGCCTCAAGATCCCGTCTGCCTTCTTGGAAAACAACACTGGGGCCGTCCAGGGTGAAATGATGGGTCTTACAAATCCCTTATTCTGTAAGTCTTCCAGCTGCACCCTCAGCTCACAAAGATCTGCAGGAGCCATCTGATATGCTGATGCTGATATCGGTGTCGTCCCGGGTTGCAACTAAATGCAGAAATCTATCTCTTAACGGAGAGGTAGTTCGAGGACATCCTCTGGAAAGACGTTCTCGTACTCAGCCACTACTACTGGAAACTAGAAACTCGTAACATCCGCTGTGCTGAGGGCTAGGCTATCCAACTGATAGGATATCGGTTGCACCCTACTACGCACGAGTACATCCTGTGCTGCCTAGGTATCTCTTTCACTGAAAAAAGAAAACCTCATTCCATCACTATGGACACACCGCACCCTTCTCCTAAAATAGTCAATCTGGGCATGAACTGTGGATAGCCAATCTATACCAAGAATGAAATCGTAAGGCCTCGACACTACCACCAAGAGGTTCCAACCAAAACTCCCACCTCCAAGGGTCCAGTCACACTGTCTGCAAAGGTGTGTGATCTATGAATCTTCTCTAGTCGGTGTTTCTAAGCGCAAGGTTCAAGTCAATGACTCAACTGGAATCTCAAGGTCTCAAACAAGATAAGCAGCCAGAAAATAATGACTAGCACCCATGTCTATCAGTACGGAAGCCAAAGTAGAAAAGACACAGATTGTACCTCTAATCATTCTGGGAGTACCTGGGTCATAAGACTCTACCACCTACAGCTGTCCCTGCCTTTTTCCACCAGCTCCCTAAGCATGGGGTGGACCTCCTGGGGGTGGTGGTGGTAAAAGGTCAAAATGCCGACCACCTCTAGCTGCTCTCCCATCTCCCCTACCACGTCCGCCGCCCCGTGAATCTGTCTGTTCCACACGTTGCCTCTACCTTGGTGGTCCATCCACTGCTACCATGTTAGTAGTACGACGGGTTGGAAAATCTCGAGCGAGATGTCCCCTACCATCACATGAGTAGCATTGCCTCTCTCGAGGATTGTTGGATGTGCCCTGCGAACCTTGTACGGTAGATACCCTGTCCTGGGATCTCCTCTGAAAACATCTCCCACACCTGGGTCCCTGGCGTCAGCTCCCTGCTGCCAAGGTCTCTGCTCCAGCTCGCCCACTACTGACAACTGCCGGCTGTCCTTGCTCTGCCAAGAAGCTCTCGACCACCAAAGACCGCTCAAGCACCCCATCATAAGTAGGAATGCTCATAGGGATGATTCTAGCTTGGATATCTCTGCGCAAACCCCACTCAAAAGTCCAATCTCTGAAGTAATAATCTCTTACCATATCCATCGAGTACCACGAGAGGTCGATAAACCCCGATGAATAGTCAGCCACCATCATGGTTCCCTGCTGGAGCTGAAGAAGCTCCTGTATATGTACTTCCCTCAGGGTAACCGGTGAAAACTCCTCTCTAAAGAGATTCTCAAACTCCAACCATGAAAGATTCGCCTCATCGTGAGTCTGAATAACCAAACTCCACCATCGTACTGTCGAGCCCTACAGAAGGCTCACTACCAGGATCACCATCTGGTCTGCTGGTGTCCTGACCAAACGGAAGGCTCTAGACACTGCCTCAAGCCAGTCCTCTACCACCTAAGGGTCAGGCTCACCTCAAAACCTGAGGGGTCTCTGTCTCTGAAACTCATGGAGTACGCTCAGCCTGCGATCCTCCTCCACTGGTACAACAGGCACTAAACACTGCTCCACAGGTGGAGGGATAATTGGCACACCACCCAATGGTAAGACTGGGGGATTCAGTCCCTGTATCGAAGCCTCATCACTGAGGGGGTCATCCTCGTGATCGAGCTGTTGGATCCTAGCGGGTGCACGTCGTGGAGGCATCCTGTAATAAAACAAGATGTATCGCAGTCAGTGAGTATATCTAGAGAGCTGACACATGAAGGACATGTAAACCACAACCCATTACTATATGATTCATGTACCATTATTTTCCCCTGCAACTAGTGTTCTCATGTTCCGAGTCAAAAAACAAGTTATCAGAGTCCTGGTGTACGGATACGTCGGTCGCCCGCACCAACACTGGGGTCCCTGGCCTGAAAGCCAAACTCGAAACACTTAACACTGTTGCCCCATACCAACTCACAGACTCTCGGTACTAAGGTAGAACCAACCACCTTTGATACCACTCTGTCGTGACCCATCCCAGTGGGGCCCGAACCGCAACTCCCCAATCCCGCCTCCAATAGGCCAGGGGCTGGTGACTAGCACCGAGTATGCGTGCTACTAACATGGGAGGCATTACCTATAAACCTATACACATGCACACACATCTCCAAGCCCACAAAGATGAAAAGTAAAAACTACTAAAAGGAAAAAGATGCATACATACACTAAAACCCAACCAACAGAGTACGAAAGGAAGGTAAAGTACAGAAATGTAAAACCCTGGGCCAAAAGTACAAGCCCACCAAAAGAGATTCTGTAACAAAGTTCAACCTGTAAAGAAAGGTGCTGGGAATGAAACCTGTAGCCGTAGGAACACACCTCGGCCTATCTGATCTCACTGAGTACCGTTCGGTCCTGGTCTGCCTAAAATCCTATCAAAGGCTCGCTCATCTGCAAAAGACACGACACGTGCGGGCAAAGCCCATGCTGGGGTGAGTATAACAATACCCAGTAAGACACCCCAAAACCACAAAGGAATACAACAAGGGAAAAATACCACAAAGGAAAGATACAGTCAGCTCTACACAGTATATGTTTATAGAACATATAACAAGAATATCCAGATATACTCATACACAAATGACCATTGCGAAACCACCACTAAGATCCAGCTCGAAGATTCCACTAAGCATAAAACTGGGAGAAAAAACTCCTAGGTCTAAAGAGACAGATACGAAGTACTCATTCCAAGAGAACACACTCCACAAGTACTTTGAGAACATGATGCTCGGATGAGGATCACCACCAAGTCATGGTGTGATTCCGACAACTCAGTCTGAGCTAATCCGCTAAGCATAGGAACGACGTCCGGGTAAAGTTGGTCATGTCGATACAAATAACTCTACCTAGGGTTCCAGGAATGAATAGAGGAACCGACTCTAAGTCTCACAGAGGGGATTCCAACAACTCTATCCAGGAAGTCCTGCTGAAGGGATCTTACTCCTGTATGTAGGAAATGATATCGGGAACCTTTAGGAGAAAGACCAAGGGGACGAACCCTAAGGAAACTAGCCCAAGTCACAGAAGGCAACTGGTTAAATCCATGTAAGATTTGTTACATGGTGTGTAGTATGGTTACACGCCGTGTCCCTTGACCCTAGGTACTGCCCATGTAACGACCCGTGTCATCCATCCAGGCTGTGTAAAACTAGACTACACGGCGTGTAGTAGGCTTACACGCCGTGTTCCTTGACTCCGGGTACTGCCCGTCTAAACGGCCCGTGTTAGACGTCGAAGTCGTAAAAAAAACATATACACGACATGTAAGTCAAAGCACACGACGTGTACTGCTAACTGGGAAAACACCCGTGTACTCTGGCCGGATTCCCATACACGGTGTCCGTGTCCGTGTCGCCTGCCTGTGTACCAGTACACGGGGTATCTTGTATATCTGGCCAGATCTGGCCGGGGAAGGGTATACACGGCGTGTCCTTGGCCGTGTACCCAACCCATGTCCGTGTACTCCCGGAGTACACGCCAGGTAATCTGCCAACAAACACACACCGTGTAGCCCATACTACACACCGTGTAGTCGGGATTTTTCCAGAATCGCTGTCTTCCTCCACGTGCCTTGGCCAATCCTCCGGTTCTTGATCCAGCCGTCTGATCATCAAAAAAATCTGGATTATGGGTCTCCTCATCGTCGCGATGCTGAATCCAGGGGTTTCGGGCCTTCGATCAGCTCCGAAATCCGATTCCGGCCACCCTTGCAGAAAACGATCGACGAACGATATCTTCCGTTCCACTTCGATCCGTCTGCCGAAACCATCATTGCACTTCCGTGGGGTTGTCCCGATGCTAGATCTTCAGTTTGGGATCATTGAGTTGCGCAACAGATGTGCAACGATCCGCCATTCATACCCCCGTGAAGAACGCGTAGAACGTACACGAAGAGCGCGAGAAATAAAAGCATCACAATTCAAGAGGGACGAACCTCGATCGATGTTTGTGTCGATCTTGGTTCGTCACCGTTAGAAGGTTAACTGAAACCAAATTAATTTCAAGAATAAAATCTCCACGATTCCCACAAATAGCCCATCCCGTAAAATGACCTATCTGCGGGCTAATCTATTCGTGGATTAGTCCGTGTTCATCATAGGAATCAAGAATAGGGAAAAGAAATCACCAAACAAACATCCTACATGGATTCACGGTGTTTTCTGGCAAAGATCCGGTTGCCGCGTCGTCGTCGCCAGTGAAGCTCGTCAATAACACCGTCGCCGCATTGGGAGGTTTTCTCTAGAGCTCTCCAGGGAGATTCAGGGTTATGAGAAATGTAACCCTGATCCCCTGCGAAATCTCTCTTTAAAAAGAAAAAGATATTTCGCTGCAACAAAGATTTAATAAAATATTTTAAATAAAATATTTTATTATGGTTACGTCCAAAAACCAGATTTTTCCACCGACCTGTGCCAGCCGATGTTAGGTCTCTTCTAGGGTAAACTCGCTGCTTTGGATGCAACGATGCCCTCAGATTTCCAATTCGGGCACCCGTTCAGGAGTTATCCCACTTTTTCAGAAAAACCTCATGTGTGCATTATTTAATTATTTAATTAAATTCAAACATTTTTTCTAGGCTCGCTGGGCCTCGGAACTGCACGCCATCTCAAAGGCTGGTCTCGAAATAATTACCACATATTTTTTAAGAATAAAGTATGGAAAATCTGAGAAATTACAACTAAGCTTCATTTGAGTACTACTTATCCCCCTCAAACTAATGGATAATATGAAAGGACTATTCAAACATTAGAAGACATGTTTAAATCATGGTAACTTGACTTTCAAGGTATGTGGGATTAGTATTTACCTTTGGTGGAATTTTACTACAATAATACTTTCCATTCTAGTATTCAAATGGCGCCATATGAAGCATTATATAGCAAGATATGTCATACTCCAACTTGATGGGATGAATTTGGTGAGAGGAAACTTATAGGATTATAAATTATTGAAGAGATAATGACAAAGGTAAATACTTTCAGGCTCATATTAAATCATCTCAACGTAGTTAAACGAGTTATGCTGACAACCAGAGATTGGATTAGAAATTTCAAGTGAGAGATCATGTATTTCTAAAAGTATCTCCATAGAAGGGTGTATTATGGTTTGATAAGAAAGGGAAAATATGACCCAGGTACATTGGACAATTTGAAATTATGGAAATAATTGGATCTGTAGCTTACCAATTAGCAATGTTTCCAAATCTCACTAAAGTTCATGTTTTGTTACACAAATCATTATTAAATAAGTACATGCCATACCCAACACATGTACTCACCTATGAAAAAATAAAACTAGAACTTAAATTTTATTAATGTGAAGAGCCTATAGAAATTATTGACACAAGATATAAAGTATTGGGAAATTGGACTACTCAATTTGTAAAAGTTCTTTGGAGAAACCATAAAATGGAAGAACCAATGTGGGAACCTGAGGATGTTAAGAAAAAGAACCACCCATATATGTTTAGAAGGAAATATTACTGAAAATTTTGAGGATGAAATTTATGAAGGAGGGAAGAATACAACACCCATAGATTTTATGGTATGTATCTTCTTAAATAAATTTAATTCATTTGATAACTTGCATTACACACAACACCGATATTAAATGAACAAGTGATATATTATTAAATATTAACATGACTGTTGGAATAGTAATATGAAAATTAGAAATATTAAACCGAATAATAGAATAATAACCTCATCTATGAAATTATAAATAAAATTTAGGTATCTCATAAATGAAAATATGATATATTTATCTCATATAATAAATAAATAAATGTTTTAATAATGATAAATTAAGTGTTGGTATTTTTGTAAAAGGTAAATATTTATTTACAATTTTATAATTAATATAATGATTTAAAATAAAATTTACTTTCATAAAATAGATTCATAAATTGATATTTCTTTGTCTTATGATTATAGGATAATTTTATAAGACCTTAATTAATTTTTCAAAGTGTTATAAAATCATTTATAATTTTAAAATTAGTATTTTTTGAATAAATGATGATTTTAATTAAAAATTAAATTTCTCATATTTAGAAAATTATTTTCAAAAAATAGATTCCATTTTTCAATTCTACATGTCTAAAAATGGTTAGAATAATTTTTTGGTATTTTTCTAAAATAGTTGATTTTTTTGGTGAATAGTGAAATACTGTAATTTATAGTATAAGCTAAATACATGAATTATTGAGTCATGGATGATTTATGGCTGATGTAAGCACCATTGGTTCAAAATAACATGCACTAGTTACTATATTTAGTCACAAGAATCAACACTATTCATAGTCTTGATCCAAAATAATAAACTAATGAGAAAATAATAAAAAAACACCCCTCTCCTTCACTATAAATACTACCCCTCACTATGGCATCCCACCTTTTTAATACATAACTTTTCATTACATTTTACAAACATAGGATCTTTAAAGTCTAGTGTCTTGGAAATAAGGAACAAAATACATGAAAATAACATAAATAATTCTTCTAATTCACTTGTAAGGCTTCATCATAAGTTCATCCTATGTACAATTACTACGTCTCATAACCTAGAGACATACATCAAAGGAAAGGGTGAGAAGAAGACCCAGTAAGGGTAAATAAGGCACTACAAAAAAATGAGCACATTAGAGGGGGTTATTTTTGACATTATAAGGGGTTATAACCCCTTCTAAATCCATTAGCGGCGGTTGTGACGAACTGCCGCTAAAGTGGCCGCCTACTTACTTTAGTGGAAGTTTTTAGTAAGTGATGCTAAAGTCATGTTGACTTTAGCGGTAGTTACATTAGAGGGGGTTTAAACCCCCTCTAATGTTCACGTAAACTAACCCGACCGACCACAACCGCCACTAGTTCGAATGCTTTAGGGGCAGTTCAAACTGCTCCTAATAAAGGGGTTACTTTAGGGGCAGATGTGAAAACCGCCCCTAAAGCTTTTTAATTTTTTTTAATGATATCCTATTATCTCTCTCTCCCTTAGGTTCATGCATCCCCTCCGATTCCCCTCACCCTCAGCCCGTATCCCCCTTCGGTTCCCGCCTGCCTCCCCTACCTCCCCTCCGGTTCACTGCGCCCTCACCCTCATCCTCAGCCCACCTCCTCTCCGATTCCTCGCGCCCTCATCCTCTCGGTTACTGCCTACCGCCTCCCCTCCGGTTCACCACGCCCTCACCCTCATCCCCCCGCCTCCTGTACCGCGCCCTCATCCCGATCCGGTTCCCACCTGCGCGCAGCGGCCCCTGTCTCCCCCGCTCCGCCTCCGTAAAGAAAAATGAATGTGCTGGGTTTTGAACTGGTACCACCCAAGAAAGACTTCCGCTAGAACCCCTCCTGCACACCACTACACCAACTATTTTTTGATATGTATATTACACATTCTAATATTTATATATATTTGACTATTTATTATAACATATATTATTAGCATAATATATTTACATACATTTAAATAATAATATATATATATTTTACTATATTTATTTGTATATGTAGTTATATATATATATAATTATATATTTATATATCACCTAAATATATTACACAAGTATATATGTATATATTATACTTATGTGTGTGTGCACGCTTGATAATAATAATAATATTAATTATTATTATTCTTATAAAATATATTATTTAATCTATAAAAATTATATCTTGGTTTTATAAATACTATATATTTATTTTTTGATTTATATCAAATATATATTATATTAAATACATTTATATTATATATTTATGTAAATTATGTATATACATAAATACATATTTATATTATATATATATATAAGTATTTACCTAATATATTTATATAAGGTATTTAAAAATATATTTATATAATGTCTTTCAATACATATATTTATTATTATTTATACTAATAAATATACTTATTTGTATAATCTGTATAATATTATATGAAATTAATATATTATTATTATTATATGAAATAAAATTTATACAAATATTAATATTATATGTAATTAATATTAAATTATATGTAATTAATATTATATTATATGTAATTAATATTATATTATATGTAATTAATATTATATTATATATAATTAATATTATATCATATATTATTAATATTATATTATATATAATTAATATTATGTTATATGTAATTAATATATATATATTATATATAATCAATATTATATGCAATATAATTTTATATTATATATAATTAATATGTATATTATATATAATAAATATTATATAAAATACAATTTATAGAAAAATATAATTAATATTATATGAAATACAATTTTATATTATATAAAATTAATATTATATGAAATACAATTTATAAAAATATTTATATAATATATTTAAATACATATATTTATTATTATGTACATTAATATATATATATATATATATTTCAATAAATATACATTAATATAAATTTATGTCTATAAATTCTATTTCATATAATATTAATTATATATAATATAAAGGCATATACCTATTAGATAAAATATATTTATTAATATCATAATATAATTTATGAAAACTACAAGCTTGGGTTTTTATATGATATATTTTTTAGATAAATTATATTTACGTATATATTTAATTATGGAAGTTTTTTTTAAATAGTGGGGGTTTCAAACCCCTTTTAAATTAATGAAAATAGAGGGGGGTTTTGAACCCCCTCTAATTTAAAGACATTAGAGGGGGTTTTTCACCCCCTCTAATTTAAAGACATTAAAAGGGGTTTTGAACGCCCTCTAATTTAAGAAATTAGGGGGGGGGGGGGGGGTTAAACCCCCTCTAATTTAAGACATTAGATGTAAAGACCCATAAAAATTCAAGGAAATTTTTTTCTTAATTTTCTTTGGAATTTTACAAGAACACAGTTTCTGACGACACCTAATTCCGAGGCCCGGTGTGCCCGGAATCATTTTACGAAGTTTGGCTCGGGTGCGTTCAGTGAACGAATGAGCGGGTTTTTCTAACTTTTGAACCGATGCTTGAAATCGAATTCTGAGGGCACCGATGGAATCACAGTGCCGGTATTTGCTTAGAAACGCCATTTCTGGAGTTGCGTTGTCTCGGGTGTGGTTTTTAATTTTTGGGGTTAAGTTAAGAAATAAAATAAAAGTGGTGCAACACTTTATTTTATTTCACTTAAAGCCACTTAAAGCCACTTAAGCCAAGTTAAGCGGATAGGGTGGAACCCAAAATATCCTACCCACTTGGTAGGATATTTGTGAGGTGGGTCCCACACGAGCCCCACCGTTTCTTTCCCTCTAAGTAACGCACCCGCAACCCCCTCTTTAATTAAAGTCAACCGTGCGTTTTTTTGGTTAAGAAACGCCCCTATTAATTGGGCAGTTAAGTCATCACAATTAATTCATCGAATTAATTGTTCGTTTCTTAACTTTGAATTTCTAATTGTTGGCATCGGGAATAAAATAAGACCAACACTTGTTTTTGTTGAGGGGTTGCTTGTTGAGAGGATTTGGGGAAAGCTCTAAAGCTTGAAGATCTTCATCCTCCTTCGCGAAGAACGCGAAGAACGCATCGTCGCCGACGAAGAACGCCGGCCTTCGACGAAGGGCGACGAAGAGCGCCGAACCCTCGGAGATCGACGACGCCGACGATCCCCCTTCCGCGACGTTTCTTCCGCGATGTTTCTTCCGCGATGTTCCTTCCCCGTGACAATCTTCAATCAACAACCGATTGAGGTAGGGGATTGCGGTTCTTTAATTCCTTTGTGAATTATATCCTCAACATGGGTTTAATTGGTGCAATTAAATCTGTGTGTTTTTAATCCTCAGAGTTTGACTACGCGATGCCGTGTACCGCGATGACAGCGACGCCCCTTCCGCGACGCGACGATCCTTTTCTTCCGCGACGAACTCACGTTCGACGACAACGTTTATGTAGGGGTTTTGATTCTTTTAAATCTTTGTGATTTATACCCGCGGTGTATGATTAAATATTTGTTGTGAGTCTTTTAAAAACCGCTAACGCGGTGGGTGCGGGCCAACAAACAAGTCCGAACCCACCGCCCTTTTCGTTCTTGGTGTGCGGAACGGCGGATGACGACAAAAAATGCCGTGCAGATGATGTGAGGTCCTCTCCGTGAAGGACGGGCCCCGGGAGGGCCATTGGCGAAGACGACGCGTTTTTCCGACCACCGGAACTCGTCCGGTGGTCCGCGGAGCAGCCCGCCGGCGCGCCGCCGCGGAAAGGCGCGGTCCCGCGACCACGCGGGACCGGAGGGGGACGGGACGCAGCTGGCTGTCGTGTCCGCTGGCAAGGGCTGCCCCACGCGGGGCCGTTGCTCATTCAAGGGGGCAGCGCCCCCCTTGCGCACCGCTCGACCGTTATGGCCGAGCCGCTTGGCGACCGGGCCGCGCCCGCGCCGGCCGGGTCGGGTCGCGCCCAGGCTGGGCCGGGCCACCCAGGCCGGGCCGGGCCACCCCGGCCGGGCCGGGCCTCGACGCCCGGGTCGGACCCGGACCCGGGTCGGGTCGACCTGGTCCGGGCCGACCCAGGGGGGTGGGGCCGGGTCGGCCGGGCCCAGACCCCCCATTTCAGACCTCTTTTGGTATTTTACCCATATCTTGGGTTAAAGACCTCCGATCGACGCACCGTTAGCGGCGATGCGATACTTGGATCGAGACGGTCGTTTTGGTATATCACACTCAAGGTTTCAGAGTACTTTGGGTTCGGTCGGGTTGGTTCGTACACGAAACCAACCGAGCCCTCGGAGCGGAAACACTCATAACTTGAGCTCCGGACGTCCAATTGACGTATCGTCGACTTTTCTGGATTCCTCTTAGTGAGACGGATATTTTGGATTACTCCTACCGAGGTTTGGATGAATGTGGAGTACGGTCGGATTGGTTTTGACTTAAAAACCAACCGGGTCCCTGGGACGAAAAAACCTATAACTCTCAGACCAGGCGTCCGATTGAGGCGCCGTCTGCGACATTGAGTTCCTGTTGATGATACGGAACTTTTGGATACATCAACTCTGGATTATGTGTCAGTTGATGTATCATCCCCTCAGCTCGTGGAGCGGACCCTCCCGAACGATCTTGCTGTGTGCGGGAACCCTAGAGCTAGTTGCGTCTGCGACGACAATGAAGACAGTACGAGAATCCTCCATGGGTTTGGTAGTGACCACTACTGTACTTTTTGGGATACATCAACTCCGGACTACATGTCAGTTGATGCATCAACCTCTTGTCTTGTGGAGTGGACCCTCTCGGAATGACCATGCTGTGTGCGGAAACCCTAGAGCCGGTTGAGACTTGACGACTGCTGATCGAACGACTCAGTGTGTTACGGATAGCCCAGTGGGAAGCACTTGGTTGTAGCAGCAGACCCACAGCGGAGGAGCGCTTGGTTGTAGCGGTAGACCCGCGATACTCAACAGAAGGAGTACCTCTGGAGGCTATGAGGGGGAGCGCTTGGTTGTAGCGGCAGACCCACAATGGAGGAGCGCTTGGTTGTAGCGGCAGACCTACGACGGAGGAGCGCTTGATTGTAGCAGCACGGGGGAGCGCTTGGTTGTAGCAACAGACCCACGACAGAGGAGCGATTGGTTATAGAGGCAGACCCGTGGTACTCAACAGAAGGAGTACCTCTAGAGGCTATGAGGGGGAGCGCTTGGTTGTAGCGGCAGACCCATGGTGGGAAGCGCTTGGTTGTAGCAGCAGGCCCACAGTACTCGATAGGTGGAGTACTACAACAGTCTCAGGTTAGAGGGAAGTGCTTGGTTGTAGCGGTATACCCACTGTAATTGATATAGAAGGAGTTTCCCAATAGCTATGGTTTCAACTTCATGATTGATCCTTTGTGGGTCATTGCGGGGGTTAGTACCTATCAATCCTTTCACTACTGGAATTTAGCTTTTTCCCAACGGCAGTATACCAACGGTTTACTTAAACCGTTGGGATAGTGAGTCTTTGCCAACGGTTTAAGAAAACCGTTGGCAAAGATAATTTCAGCAGAACTTTCCCCAACGGTTCACTGGAACTGTTGGGAAAAGGAGACCTTTCCCAACGGTTCAAAGGAACCGTTGGGAAAAGGCAGCTCAAACTCACACATTCCCAACGGTTCCTGTAAACTGTTGGGAAATGTGTGCCTTTGCAAACCGTTGGCAAAGGTTTCCCCCAAATTGCAGGCCGCGATCTCCTCTCCCCATTCGGACAGAGCCCTAATCTATTCACTCCGCTGCTCTCGCGAACCCCATCTCACTCCACTGCTCTTGCGAATCCGAACACCAGTACCCCCATCCCAACAGGTACACCCCATACGAATAGGTGAAATTTGATCTCAACCATATTGTTGTAGTTTTTTTAATGAATAGATTTTTTCCAGGTGTTGGTAGTTTAATTGATTATCCAGGTGTTGGTGATTTTTAATGTTTTTGTATTCTATGTTTGAAAGGAGAGTGTTCAAAACATGTAAATCAGACCAATTTGATATTACTCATGAAATCAATTTGATAATGGATTGTGAGATTTTTTAATGTTTTTGTATTCTGTTAATGTTTTTTGTATTCTATGTTTGGAAGGAGTTGTTGGTGATTTTTAATTATTTTCCAATGGTCGAGCATCATGTGAGATTTTTTCTATGTTTGGATAATGGATTGTGGGAATTATGGATTGTGTTCAAACCAATTTGATATGTTTTGGATAATCGATTGTGGGGGTAGGGGCTGTCCACGGGGGTGGGTGGGTGTCCAAGGGGGTGGGCGGGGGTGTCCACGGGGGTGGGAAAGGCTGTCCACGGGGTGGGCGGAGCTGTCTAGGGGGTGTGGGCTGTCCTGGGGGTCTGGGTGGGGTGTCATGGTGGGGGAGGGGTGTGTGGGGTGTCCACGGGGGTGGTATGTCTAGGTGGTGGTGGTGGGGTTGCAGGGGAGGGGGGTGTGGGCTGTTTGGGAGGGTGGGCGGGGCTATCCAGGGGGGTACGGTGGTGGGCGGGCTGTCCACAAGGGTGGACGGGCTGTCCACGGGGGTGGTCGGGCTGTCAAGGAGGCGTGGGCGGGCTGTCCAGGGGGGGTGGGTGGGCTGGCAACAGGGGGTAGGGGTGTCCAGAGGGTGGGCGGGCTATCCAAGGGGGTGGGGGGCTGTCCATAGGGAGAAGGGGTGTCGAGGGGGGTGGGTGGGCTGTCCACGGGGGTGGTTGGGCTGTCTAGGGGGTAGGGGGCGTCCACGGGGGTGGGTGGGTTGTCCACGGGGGTGGGCGGGGCTGTCCACGGGGGTGGGAAAGGCTGTCCACGGGGGTGGGCGAGGCTATCCAGGGGGTGTGGGCTGTCCTGGGGGTCTGAGTGGGGTGTCCTGGTGGGGGATGGGTGTGTGGGGTGTCCAGGGGGGTTGGTATGTCTAGGTGGTGGTGGTGGGGTTGCAGGGGAGGGGGGTGTGGGTTGTTTGGGAGGGTGGGAGGGGCTATCCCGGGGGGGTACGGGGTGTCTAGGGGGGTACGGGGGTGGGCGGGCTGTCCACAAGGGTGGACGGGCCGTCCACGGGGGTGGCCGGGCTGTCAAGGAGGGGTGGGCGGGCTGTCCAGGGGGGGTGGGTGGGCTGGCCACATGGGGTAGGGGTGTCCAGGGGGGTAGGCGGGCTATCCAAGGGGGTGGGGGGCTGTCCATAGGGAGAAGGGGTGTCGAGGGGGGTGGGTGGGCTGTCCACGGGGGTGGTTGGGCTGTCTAGGGGGTAGGGGGTGTCCACGGGGGTGGGTTGTCCATGGGGGTGGGCGGGGCTGTCCACGAGGGTGGGAAAGGCTATCCACGGGGGTGGGCGGGGCTGTTCAGGGGGCTGTCCAGGGGGTGTGGGATGATCATACATAATGAAGCCTTACAGGATGTGAGATGATTATATCTATGAAATCTACTCAGGTACCTGGTGAGGAAGTGCATATTAATTCAAAAAGGTAAATCGCATATGAGGATACCCTACTAATATGGTTATGGGATGAGGCATGCTCTGATGTGATAACACATTAAGTTCTTGTTGGTTTTACATTTTTTCAATAACACATTAGTATGTTTTTTTCACATGTGTAGTTGATACTATGATTATTTTCTTCCTTTGTCATTTACTTAAATGTATTTTCTATTAAAGTTCAATCCTATTGAATTGTTTATGACAAAATGACTTATATGAATTATTTTTTACAGGAAATGCTTCCGATTGACATGCCGTCTGTGCCTACACGTCACGAATAATAATTAGAATGTTCCACGGTGGTTTCAGCTCAATCCGAGGCCGTCCGCTATGAATTTGACCGTTGGACGCCCGTTCTGGCCGTTTATGACACCCGAACTGCGTTCTCGGTCACCGCGGGCACAGGGCACGTCCGATTGACGTGCCGTCTGCTCGACCACTTCAGAAATCACTCACCCGTATTTGTCGTCTGATTTCAGGCCATTCCGACATCGTTCGGCCCGTTTGGACCCCCCTCACGCGCGTTTACGAAGAGCGCGCATCACTTAAAACACGAATATTGAGCCGTACCGCGCAAACCGCACGTCCGATTGACGTGCCGTCTGCGCGTACACGTTACGAATAATAATTAGAATGTTGCACGGTGGTTTCATCTCAATCCGAGGCCGTCCGCTATGAATTTGACCGTTTGACGCCCGTTCTGGCCGTTTATGACACCCGAACTGCGTTGTCGGTCACCGCGGGCACAGGGCACGTCCGATTGACGTGCCGTCTGCTCGACCACTTCAGAAATAACTCACCCGTATTTTTCATCTGATTTCAGGCCATTCCGACATCGTTCGGCCCGTTTGGACCCCCCTCACGCGCATTTACGAAGCACGCGCATCACTTAAAACACGAATATTGAGCCGTACCGGGCAAACCGCACGTCCGATTGACGTGCCGTCTGTGCCTACACGTCACGAATAATAATTAGAATGTTCCACGGTGGTTTCAGCTCAATCCAAGGCCGTCCGCTATGAATTTGACCGTTGGACGCCCGTTCTGGCCGTTTATGACACCAGAACTGCATTGTCGGTCACCGCGGGCACACGGCACGTCCGATTGACGTGCCGTCTGCTCGACCACTTCAGAAATCAGTCACCCGTATTTTTCGTCTGATTTCAGGCCATTCCGACATCGTTCGACCCATTTGGACCCCCCTCACGCGCGTTTACGAAGTGCGCGCATCACTTAAAACACGAATATTGAGCCGTACCGCGCAAACCGCACGTCCGATTGACGTGCGGTCTACGCGTACACGTTACTAATAATAATTAGAATGTTGCACGGTGGTTTTAGCTCAATCCGAGGCCGTCCACTATGAATTTGACCGTTTGACGCCCGTTCTGGCCGTTTATGACACCCGAACTGCGTTGTCGGTCACCGCGGGCACAGGGCACGTCCGTTTGACGTGCCGTCTGCTCGAACACTTCAGAAATAACTCACCCGTATTTTTCGTCTTATTTCAGGCCATTCCGACATAGTTCGGCCCGTTTGGACCCCCGTCACGCGCATTTACGAAGCGCGCGCATAACTTAAAACACGAATATTGAGCCGTACCGCGCAAACCGCACGTCCGATTGACGTGCCGTCTGCGCGTACATGTTACGAATAATAATTAGAATGTTGCACGGTGGTTTCAGCTCAATCTGAGGCCGTCCGCTATGAATTTGACCGTTTGACGCCCGTTCTGGCCGTTTATGACACCCGAACTGCGTTGTCGGTCACCGCGGGCACAGGGCACGTCCGATTGACGTGCCGTCTGCTCGACCACTTCAGAAATAACTCACCCGTATTTGTCGTCTGATTTCAGGCCATTCCGACATCGTTCGGACCGTTTGGACCCCCCTCACGCGCATTTACGAAGCGCGCGCATCACTTAAAACACGAATATTGAGTCGTACCGCGCAAACCGCACGTCCAATTGACGTGACGTCTGTTCCTACACGTCACGAATAATAATTATAATGTTCCACGGTGGTTTCAGCTCAATCTGAGGCCGTCCGCTATGAATTTGACCGTTGGACGCCTGTTCTGGCCGTTTATGACACCAGAACTGCGTTGTCGGTCACCGCGGGCACACGACACGTCCGATTGACGTGCCGTCTGCTCGACCACTTTAGAAATCACTCACCCGTATTTGTCGTCTGATTTCAGGCCATTCCGACATCGTTCGGCCCGTTTGGACCCCCCTCACGCGCGTTTACGAAGAGCGCGCATCACTTAAAACACGAATATTGAGCCGTACCGCGCAAACCGCACGTCCGATTGACGTGCCGTCTGCGCGTACACGTTACGAATAATAATTAGAATGTTGCACGGTGGTTTCAGCTCAATCCGAGGCCGTCCGCTATGAATTTGACCGTTTGACGCCCGTTCTGGCCGTTTATGACACCCGAACTGCGTTGTCGGTCACCGCGGGCACAGGGCACGTCCGATTGACATGCCGTCTACTCGACCACTTCAGAAATAACTCACCCGTATTTGTCGTATGATTTCAGGCCATTCCGACATTGTTCGACCCGTTTGGACCCCCCTCACGCGCATTTACGAAGCGCGCGCATCACTTAAAACACGAATATTGAGCCGTACCGCGCAAACCGCACGTCCGATTCACGTGCCGTCTGCGCGTACACGTCACGAATAATAATTAGAATGTTCCACGGTGGTTTCAGCTCAATCCGAGGCCGTCCGCTATGAATTTGACCGTTGGACGCCCGTTCTGGCCGTTTATGACACCAGAACTGCGTTGTCTGTCACCGCGGGCACACGGCACGTCCGATTGACGTGCCGTCTACTCGACCACTTCAGAAATCACTCACCCGTATTTTTCGTCTGATTTCAGGCCATTCCGACATCGTTAGGCCGGTTTGGACCCCCCTCACGCGCGTTTACGAAGCGCGCACATCACTTAAAACATGAATATTGAGCCGTACCGCGCAAACCGCACATCCGATTGACGTGACGTCTGCGCGTACACGTCAAAAATAATAATTAGAATGTTGCACGGTGGTTTCATCTCAATCCGAGGTCGTCCGCTATGAATTTGACCGTTTGACGCCCGTTCTGGCCGTTTATGACACCCGAACTGCGTTGTCGGTCACCGCGGGCACACGGCACGTCCGATTGACGTTCCGTCTGCTCGACCACTTCATAAATAATTCACCCGTATTTTTCGTCTAATTTCAGGCCATTCCGACATCGTTCGGCCCATTTGGACCCCCCTCACGCGCGTTTACGAAGCGCGCGCATCACTTAAAACACGAATATTGAGCCGTACCGCGCAAACCGCACGTCCGATTGACGTGCCGTCTGCGCGTACACGTTACGAATAATAATTAGAATGTTGCACGGTGGTTTCAGCTCAATCCGAGGCCGTCCGCTATGAATTTGACCGTTTGACGCCCGTTCTGGCCGTTTATGACACCCGAACTGCGTTGTCGGTCACCGCGGGCACAAGGCACGTCCGATTGACATGCCGTCTGCTCGACCACTTCAGAAATAACTCACCCGTATTTGTCGTCTGATTTCAGGCCATTCCGACATCGTTCGGCCCGTTTGGACCCCCCTCACGCGCGTTTACGAAGCGCGCTAATCACTTAAAACACGAATATTGAGCCGTACCGTGCAAACCGCACGTCCGATTGATGTGCGGTCTGCGCGTACACGTCACGAATAATAATTAGAATGTTGTACGGTGGTTTCAGCTCAATCCGACGCCGTCCGCTATGAATTTGACCGTTTGACGCCCGTTCTGGCCGTTTATGACACCTGAACTGCGTTGTCGGTCACCGCGGTCACAGGGCACGTCCGTTTGATGTGCCGTCTGCTCGACCACTTCAGAAATCACTCAACCGTATTTTTCGTCTGATTTCAGGCCATTCCGACATCGTTAGGCCGGTTTGGACCCCCCTCACGCGTGTTTACGAAGCGCGCACATCACTTAAAACACGAATATTGAGCCGTACCGCGCAAACCGCACGTCCGATTGACGTGCCGTCTGCGCGTACACGTCACAAATAATAATTAGAATGTTGCACGGTGGTTTCAGCTCAATCCGAGGTCGTCCGCTATGAATTTGACTGTTTGACGCCCGTTTTGGCCGTTTATGACACCCGAACTGCGTTGTCGGTCACCGCGGGCACACGGCACGTCCGATTGACGTTCCGTCTGCTCGACCACTTCATAAATCATTCACCCGTATTTGTCGTCTGATTTCAGGCCATTCCGACATCGTTTGGCCGGTTTGGACCCCCCTCACGCGCGTTTACGAAGCGCACGCATCACTTAAAACACGAATATTGAGCCGTACCGCGCAAACCGCACGTCCGATTGACGTGCCGTCTACGCATACACGTTACGAATAATAATTAGAATGTTTCACGGTGGTTTCAGCTCAATCCGAGGCCGTCCGCTATGAATTTGACCGTTTGACGCCCGTTCTGGCCGTTTATGACACCCAAACTGCGTTGTCGGTCACCGCGGGCACAGGACACGTCCGATTGACGTGCCGTCTACTCGACCACTTCAGAAATAACTCACCCGTATTTTTCGTCTGATTTCAGGCCATTCCGACATCGTTCGGCCCGTTTGGACCCCCCTCACGCGCGTTTACGAAGCGCGCACATCACTTAAAACACGAATATTGAGCCGTACTGCGCAAACCGCACGTCCGATTGACGTGCGGTCTGCGCGTACACATTAATAATAATAATTAGAATGTTGCACGGTGGTTTCAGCTCAATCCGAGGCCGTCTGCTATGAATTTGACCGTTTGACGCCCGTTCTGGCCGTTTATGACACCCGAACTGCGTTGTCGGTCACCGCGGGCACAGGGCACGTCCGTTTGACGTGCCGTCTGCTCGACCACTTCAGAAATAACTCACCCGTATTTGTCGTCTTATTTCAGACCATTCCGACATCGTTCGGCCCGTTTGGACCCCCCTCACGCGCATTTACGAAGCGCGCGCATCACTTAAAACACGAATATTGAGCCGTACCGCGCAAACCGCACGTCCGATTGACGTGCCGTCTGTGCCTACACGTCACGAATAATAATTAGAATGTTCCAAGGTGGTTTCAGCTCAATCCGAGGCCGTCTGCTATGAATTTGACCGTTGGACGCCCGTTCTGGCCGTTTATGACACCAGAACTGCGTTGTCGGTCACCGCGGGCACACGGCACGTCCGATTGACGTGCCGTCTGCTCGACCACTTCAGAAATCACTCACCCGTATTTTTCGTCTGATTTCAGGCCATTCCGACATCGTTCGGCCCGTTTGGACCCCCCTCACGCGCGTTTACGAAGTGCGCGCATCACTTAAAACACGAATATTGAGCCGTACCGAGCAAACCGCACGTCCGATTGACGTGCCGTCTGTGCCTACACGTCACGAATAATAATTAGAATGTTCCACGGTGGTTTCAGCTCAATCCGAGTCCGTCTGCTATGAATTTGACCGTTTGACGCCCGTTCTGGCTGTTTATGACACCCGAACTGCGTTGTCGGTCACCGCGGGCACAGGGCGCGTCCGATTGACGTGCCGTCTGCTCGACCACTTCAGAAATCACTCACCCGTATTTGTCGTCTGATTTCAGGCCATTCAGACATCGTTCAGCCCGTTTGGACCCCCCTCACGCGCGTTTACGAAGCGCGCGCATCACTTAAAACACGAATATTGAGCCGTACCGCGCAAACCGCACGTCCGATTGACGTGCCGTCTGTGCCTACACGTCACGAATAATAATTAGAATGTTCCACGGTGGTTTCAGCTCAATCCGAGGTCGTCCGCTATGAATTTGACCGTTTGACGCCCGTTCTGGCCGTTTATGACACCAGAACTGCGTTGTCGGTCACCGCGGGCACATGGCATGTCCGATTGACGTGCCGTCTGCTCGACCACTTCAGAAATCAGTCACCCGTATTTGTCGTCTGATTTCAGGCCATTCCGACATCGTTCGGCTCGTTTGGACCCCCCTCACGCGTGTTTACGAAGCGCGCGCATCACTTAAAACACGAATATTGAGCCGTACGGCGCACACCGCACGTCCGATTAACGTGCCGTCTGCGCGTACACATCAAGAATAATAATTAGAATGTTCCACGGTGGTTTCAGCTCAATCCGAGGCCGTCCGCTATGAATTTGACCGTTGGACGCCCGTTCTGGCCGTTTATGACACCAGAACTGCGTTGTCTGTCACCGCGGGCACACGGCACGTCCGATTGACGTGCCGTCTGCTCGACCAATTCAGAAATCACTCACCCGTATTTGTCGTCTGATTTCAGGCCATTCTGACATCGTTAGGCTGGTTTGGACCCCCCTCACGCGCGTTTACGAAGCGCGCACATCACTTAAAACACGAATATTGAGCCGTACCGCGCAAACCGCATGTCCGATTGACGTTCCGTCTACGCGTACACGTCACAAATAATAATTAGAATGTTGCACGGTGGTTTCTGCTCAATCCGAGGTCGTCCGCTATGAATTTGACTGTTTGACGCCCGTTTTGGCCGTTTATGACACCCGAACTGCGTTGTCGGTCACCGCGGGCACAAGGCACGTCCGATTGACGTGCCGTCTGCTCGACCACTTCAGAAATCACTCACCCGTATTTTTCGTCTGATTTCAGGCCATTCCGACATCGTTCGGCCCGTTTGGACCCCCCTCACGCGCGTTTACGAAGCGCGCGCATCACTTAAAACACGAATATTGAGCCGTACTGCGCACACCGCACGTCCGATTAACGTGCCGTCTGCGCGTACACGTCACGAATAATAATTAGAATGTTACACGGTGGTTTCAGCTCAATCCGAGGCCGTCCGCTATGAATTTGACCGTTGGACGCCCGTTCTGGCCGTTTATGACACCAGAACTGCGTTGTCTGTCACCGCGGGCACACGGCACGTCCGATTGACGTGCCGTCTGCTCGACCACTTCAGAAATCACTCACCCGTATTTTTCGTCTGATTTCAGGCCATTCCGACATCGTTCGGCCCGTTTGGACCCCCCTCACGCGCGTTTACGAAGCGCACACATCACTTAAAACACGAATATTGAGCCGTACCGCGCAAACCGCACGTCCGATTGACGTTCCGTCTGCTTGTACACGTCACAAATAATAAGTAGAATGTTCCACGGTGGTTTCAGCTCAATCCGAGGTAGTCCGCTATGAATTTGACCGTTGGACGCCCGTTCTGGCCGTTTATGACACCCGAACTGCGTTCTCGGTCACCGCGGGCACAGGGCACGTCCGATTGACACGCCGTCTACTCGACCACTTCAGAAATCACTCACCCATATTTGTCGTCTGATTTCAGGCCATTCCGACATCGTTCGGCCCGTTTGGACCCCCCTCACGCGCGTTTACGAAGCGCGCGCATCACTTAAAACACGAATATTGAGCCGTACCGCGCAAACCGCACATCCGATTGACGTTTCGTCTGCGCGTACACGTCACGAATAATAATTAGAATGTTGCACGGTGGTTTCAAGTCAAAAGGGCGTCATTTTAAGTGAAAAGCATCAACTGACATACGGAAAACCGACCAAACACATTCCGAATATGTTGATAATTTATCTCAACAATCCATGGGTCATATGTGACGTGTACGAGCCAACCCGGGATGAATCCGAGTCGCGGTGTGGCCGGGATAAGTCTAAATGGCTCTCTTTTGTTTAAAATGGACACCATTTTAAGTACATACAGAAAAACGACCAAACAGATTCGGTTTCCATTGAAACTTTAGGAGAACGATCCATGGGTCATATGTGACGTGTACGAATCAACCCCGCCACAATCGGAGACGCGGTGTGGCCGACACCACTCAAAGTGTCGGTCTTTTGTTTCAAAAAGAGGTCATTTTAAGTGAAAAGCATCAAGTGACATACGAAAAACTGACCAAAGGCATTCGGACTATGTCGATACTTTATCACAAGGATCCATGGGTCGTATGTGACGTGTACGAGTCAATCCCGCCTCAATCCGAGGAGCGGTGTGGCCGACACCATTCTAACTGTGTCTCTTTTGTTTAAAATGGACAGGATTATAAGTGAAAAGAACAACTGGCATACGGAAAACCGACCAAACGCATTCCGAATTTGTTGATAATTTATCCCAACGATCCATGGGTCATATGTGACATGTACGAGCTGACCCGGGATGAATCCAAGTCATGGTGTGGCCGAGATCAGTCTAAGTGGCTCTCTTTTGTTTAAAACGGACACCATTTTAAGTACATACGGAAAACCGACGAAACGGATTCGGTTTCCGTTGAAACTTTAGGAGAACGATCCATGGGTCATATGTGACGTGTACGAATCAACCCCGCCTCAATTGGAGACGCGGTGTGGCCGACACCACTCAAAGTGTCTGTCTTTTGTTTCAAAGGGACATCATTTTAAGTGAAAAGCATCAAGTGACATACGGAAAATGGAGCAAATGCATTAGGATTGTGTCCATACTTTAGGAAAAGGATCCACGGGTCGTATGTGACGTGTACGAGTCAATCCCGCCTCAATCTGAGGAGCGGTGTGGCCGACACCGCTCCAACTGTGTCTCTTTTTCTTAAAATGGACAACAATTTAAGTACATACGGAAAACCGACCAAACGCATTCGGTTTCCATTGAAACTTTAGGAGAACGATCCATAGGTCATATGTTACGTGTACGAGTCAACACCGCCTCAATCTGAGGTGCGGTGTGGCCAGAACCACTCAAAGTGTCTGCCTTTTGTTTCAAAAGTACGTCATTTTAATTGAAAAACATCAACTAGCATACGGAAAACCGACCAAACGCATTCGGATTGTGTCGATACATTAGCACAACGATCCATGGGTCAACCCCGCCTCAATCTGAGGCACGTTGTGGACGGTAGAACTCCAGGTGTATGTATTATGTTTAAAACGGACATTACTTTAGGTAAAAATATATGGTATACAAAAAACAGATCAAATTATGAATTGACTTCCAGATTCCACATATAATTGTCATCTACATTTTAAATTGAAATCTAAATGAATTATGTATGTTTATAATTACGTTATCAATTCTAATTTAATTATGGATGTGTATAGTTCTACCATTATATATTAAACGTGTATGAATTTGTTCTCTATATGTAAGTGTTAGTTGGTTACTGCAGGTACAATAATTATATATGTATGTGTTAGTTTATTGCAGGTACAATAATTGGATTGAAAAATGAGAGGGAACCCACAAAACTAGATGTGGTGCTGGTCAAATTGGAGACCTGGTTGGGAGCTGCTGGGCAAATTGGGGAGCTGCTGGGTGATTTGCCCAGCAGAGGCTATGCCAACGGTTCAGAACCGTTGGCATAGAAATTGGAGATTAGTTTTACCAACGGTTCATCAAACCGTTGGTAAAACACTTTTCCCAACGGTTTAGAACCGTTGGGAAAGAGTAGAAGTGGGGTTTTTGCCAACGGTTTACCAAACCGTTGGGAAAAACATGAAGCCCCTGTGCCAACGGTTTTAAACCGTTGGCAAACCTTTTTCCCACCTATCTCCACCCTATGCCAACGGTTTGCTGCAAACCGTTGGGAAATGTTTTTCCCAACGACTTACTTACCTACGGTTGGAAGAACCGTTGGTATATGTTATACCAATGGTTTTCCAACCTTTCCCAACATTTCTCAACCGTTGGTAAATATATTATTTCCAGTAGTGTTTGTGGGTCCGACGACTTAGATGAATCAGTGGCTATATCTGATCATCTCTATCGTCATACGAAGAAGTATACCTGTGTGAGATGAATCCTGTTTTGCTTTCCTATGTGGATTGTGTTGTGCTATCCTGTGTGGATTTACGTTTTTCTTTCCTGTGTGGACTGGGTTGTACTTGAGATCGGAAGTTGGAGCGTACTGGAATTGATGACTTAGGTATATGTATGGCAATATACCTAAGCAGTGTCGGATGTTACTTTGTGATTGTATCTTTCCTTTTTGGTTTATCCTTTGTGGATTCTGGGAGACCTTCGGGGGTCTTGGGGTCCCTACTGAGTAGCTTATACTCACCACTGCACGGGCTATGCCCGCACTATGTTGTGTAGGTTGCAGACGACGGACAACGCTGATCGTGGTTGAGGCTTGCAGAGCAGGATGATACCTAGAGGTGGACCACTGGGCGAGACGTACTCGGAGCGGACGGATGGACCCGAGGATCTGTGGAGGCTATCTGTACTCATCCTTCAGGTGGGACTTCCAGTGGGCGGCTCGACGTTGCAGCTTTACTTTCAGTTTCTGTTTTTCCTTTCGAGTTGTACTTTACTTTCAGTTTGGGTTTTTATTCTGGCCCACTTACTTTTCTGCACTTACTGTTGTACCCAGTTTTTACTTAGTGTTTACTTCTCATGCTTGCTTGCTCTGTGGTGTTTGTTTACTTTACAAAGGCAATTCCTTCTCTTTTTTACCGGGAATTACGCCTTGGTGCTAGTCGCCAGCCCCTGGCCTATGGAAGGCGGGCTTGGGGTAGTCACGGCACGGGCCCCGAGGACGGGTCGTGACAAATTGGTATCAGAGGAGTTCGGTTCTACCGAAGAACTTGGGACTCTGATCTTTTTCTATGTGAAGCAATAGTGTTAAGCGTATTGGGTGTGGTTATCAGTTCAGGGAGTCCTGTGTTGGTGCGGCGGCCGACGTATCCGTACACCAGGACCCTGACTTCTGATTTCCGACTTAATGCATTAAAACATTGATTGCATGTGTGTTTCAAGTTTTCTTTCCGATTACTTTATGTCAGCTCACCAGGTATACTGTTTGACCGTGGTGCACCTGCTTCTTTTCAGGATGGCCCCACGACGACAGACAGCTAGGGTTCCGAGAGTTGTGCGTAACGAAAGCCCACCGAGCGACGAGGCCTTAGTACAGGGCCCTTTGACAGCAGAGGCACCGGCGGTACCTCCACCAGCCGAGCCACCGATGCTACCCGCCCCAGCCGCTGACGATGCACGTCGCCTTAGTGCACTGCACGAGTTCCAGCGTCAGTGACCGCCCAGGTTCCATGGGGAGATGGACCCCTAGGAAGCCGAGGATTGGATGGAGGTAGTGGTACGAGTTTTCAGGTTAGTGAGGACACCAGCAGAACTCATGGTGATCCTCGCAGCGAGCCTACTGCACGCGGCAGCAGGCAGATGGTGGAGCTTGATGCTCTAGGTGCACGATGAGGCATCTCTCCTCTGTACGGACTTTGAGAGCCTCTTCCGCTCGGAGTTCATCCCAGCCACCCTCTGTGCGGTGCGCATCTAGGAGCTTCTATAGCTGCGGCAGGGAAGCATGACAATAGCCCAGTACGCGGCGAGGTTTACCGATCTCTCGCGCTATTCCACGGACATGGTACGAGACCCATTTTTCAGGGCCTAAACCTTCGAGCAGGGGCTCAAGCAAGAGATTAGAGCTTCAGTTGTTTCTCACAGCATTCCGACACAGACATGGGTGTTGTATTGAGCCCTCTTAGTGGAGAGTTTCCTTGCTGAGCAGTCTCCAGCAGCATGACCCACCACTAGTCGGCATGCGGCAGAGTCTTCTGCAGCGGGAAGTAGACAGATGACGCAGGGGTCCAAGAGGACTAGACCTACAGGTGGTCGACCGCATGACACATGATCGTTTGTGTGAGGCACCCGGGGTGGAAAACGACTTACCATGAGCGGACAATGTTACTCATGCGGCGGGGTTGGTCACATGGCTCGTGACTGTTCGACCTACCATACGGATGACCAGCAGATGAACGAAGGACCTCCCAAGTAGAGGCAGAGGTTTGATCGAGGCGGACCGCATGGAGCAGGAGACCGTGGTAGGGGAGCTGACCATGCAGCTGGAGGTGGACGAAGCTTCGAGGTTTTGCCACCACCACCACCAGGAGGTCCACCCTGACCGCAGGGAGCTGGTGGACATGGGAGAGCTCAGCTTCAGGAAACTGAGGCCTACGATCATGGAGCTCCGAAAGTAGATGGACAGGAGCGGGACTAGATCCAGACCTGGAGACTTTTGTTTATACTGCTTCTAGCATTGTTGATGTTTGTTTGTAGATGTTTTGTGTCTTTGTACTTTGAGCTGCAGTAATAAAAGACACCTTTCTTTTGGCGTTTACCTTCCTGTCCTCTCTTTGTGTTGTTACTAAGAGGTTCTGGTTTAAAAACTGTTGACTTGACCCTCACTTTGAGATACCTACTGGAGGAGACCCAGTGACCACACACTAATGCCGACAGTGTGACTCAACCCATGGAGGTGAGAGTAACGGTTGGATCTCTTGGTAGTAGAGTCGACGCCTTACGACGTCATCCTTGGTATGGGTTAGTATCATCCATGATGGGATTGACTGTATTAGGTGAAGAACGTGGTTCATCCAGGGGATGAGACCGGATTTCTCTTCTCGGAAAAGAAGAAATCTCAGCACCTCTTGTAGGACCAGAGAAGGTCCAGATCATCCAGGGGAGGATGAGGATAGCTCAGAGCCGGCAGAAGTCCTATGATGACAGGAGGCGGAGGCCACTAGAGTTCGAGGATGGAGACCACATCTTCTTGCGTGTCTCACCTCGACGTGGATTACAGAGATTTGGCCGTGGTGGAAAGTTGTCTCCGCGCTTCATCGGACCATTCTAGGTCCTCAGCAGGATTGGCGAGGTGGCTTATCACCTGGATCTACCACCTCAGTTGCACCGGGTGCACGACGTCTTCCACGTATTTCAGCTGAGGAGATACGTGCATGACCCGACGCATATCATTGACCATGCGGAGCTGGACGTTGATGATGGGGCGACTTTTGTGGAGGTCCCAGTGGAGATCGAGGATCGACAGGAGCGGGTCCTACATGGACGGTCGATTCCTCTAGTGCGCATCAGATGGCAGCACATGAACCTCCAGGAGAGCACTTGGGAGACGGAGGCTCAGATGCGTGCTCAGTACCCACATTTGTTTCCCTAGTTTATGATGTATCTTTACGGGGACGTAAAGACCTGGGGTGGGAGTGATGTAAAGACCCATAAAAATTCAAAGAATTTTATTTCTCAATTTTCTTTGGAATTTTACAAGAACGCAGTTTCTGACGGTACCTGATTCTGAGGCCCGGTGTGCCCGGAATCATTTTTCAAAGTTTGGCTTGGGTACGTTCAGTGAACGAATGAGCGGGTTTTTCTAACTTTTGAACCGATGCTCGGAATCGAATTTTGAGGGCACCGATGGAATTGCAACGCCGGTATTTGCTTAGAAACTTTATTTCCAGAGTTGCATTTGCTCGGGTGTGGTTTTTAATATTTGGGGTTAAGTTAAGAAATAAAATAAAAGTGGTGCAACACTTTATTTTATTTCACTTAAAGCCACTTAAAGCCACTTAAGCCAAGTTAAGAGGATAGGGTGGAACCCAAAATATCCTACCCACTTGGTAGGATATTTGTGAGGTGGGTCCCGCACGAGCCCCACCGTTTCTTTCCCTCTAAGTAACGCACCCGCAACCCCCTCTTTAATTAAAGTCAACCGTATGTTTTTCTAGTTAAGAAATGCCCCTATTAATTGGGCAGTTAAGTCGTTACAATTAATTCATCGAATTAATTGTTCGTTTCTTAACTTTGAATTTCTAATTGTTGGCATCGGGAATAAAATAAGACCAACACTTGTTTTTCTTGAGGGGTTGCTTGTTGAGAGGATTTGGGGAAAGCTCTAAAGCTTGAAGATCTTCATCCTCCTTTGCGAAGAACGCGAAGAACACATCATCGCCGACGAAGAACGCTAGCCTCTGACGAAGGGTGACGAAGAGCGCCGAACCCTCGGAGATCGACGACGCCGACGATCCTCCTTCCGCGACGTTTCTTCCATGACATTTCTTCCCCGACATTCCTTCCCCGTGACAATCTTCGATCAACAACCGATTGAGGTAGGGGATTGCGGTTCTTTAATTCATTTGTGAATTATATCCTCAACATGGGTTTAATTGGTGCAATTAAATATGTGTGTTTTTAATCCTCAGAGTTTGACTAAGCGACGCCGTGTACCGCGACGACAGCGACGCCCCTTCCGCGATACGATGATCCTCTTCTTCCGCGACGAACTCACGTTCGACGACAATGTTGAGGTAGGGATTTTGATTCTTTTAAATCTTTGTGATTTATACCCGCAACGTATGATTAAATATTTGTTGTGAGACTTTTAAAAACCGCTAACGCGGTGGGTGCAGACCATCAAACAAGTCCGAACCCACTGCCCTTTTTGTTCTTGGTGTGCAGAATGGCGGACGACGACAAAACATGCCGCGCGGACGATGTGAGGTCCTCGCAGTGAAGGACGGGCCCCGGGAGGGCCATTGGAGAAGACAACGCATCTTTCCGACCATCGGAACTCGTCCGGTGGTCCGCAGAGCAGCCCGCCGGCAGGTGGCGGCGGCGCCCGGCGCGCTGCCGGAAGGAGCCGCTGCGGCTGAAGCCGCGGAGGCAAGGCGCAGTCCCGCGTCCGCGCGGGACTGGAGGGGGACGGGACAGGGCCGACTGCCGCGTCTGCTGGGAAGGGCGGCCCCACGCGGGGCCGCGGCTCATTCAAGGGGGCGGCGCCCCCCTTGCGCACTGCTCGGCCGTTACGGCCGAGCCGCCTGGCGACCAGGCCGGGCCGCGCCTGCCGGGTCGAACCCGGACCTGGGTCGGGTCGACCCGGTTCGGGCCGACCCAGGAGGGGTGGGGCCGGGTCGGTCCGGGCCCAGACCCCCCGTTTCGGACCTCTTTTGGTCTTTTGCCCATATCTTGGGTTACAGACCTCCGATCAACACACCGTCAGCGGAGATGTGATCCTTGGATCGAGACGGTCTTTTTGGTATATCGCACTCAAGGTTTCAGAGTACTTTGGGTTTGGCCGGGTTGGTTTGTACACGAAACCAACCGGGCTGTTGGAGCGGAAACACTCATAACTTGAGCTCCGAACGTCCGATTGACGTACCGTCGACTTTGCTGGATTCCTCTCAGTGAGACAGATATTTTGGATTACTCCTCCCGAGGTTTGAATGTAGGTGGAGTACGGTCGGGTTGGTTTTGACTTAAAAACCAACTGGGCCCCTGGGACAAAAAAGCCTATAACTCTCAGACCGAGCGTCCGATTGACGCGCCGTCTGCGACGTTGAGTTCCTGTTGACGATACAGAACTTTTGGATACATCAACTCCAGATTATGTGTCAGTTGATGTATCAGCCCCTCAGCTCATGGAGTGGACCCTCCCGAACGAGCTTGCTGTGTGCGGGAACCCTAGAGGTGGTTGCGTCTGCGACGACAATGAAGACAGTACGAGAATCCTCCGTGGGTTCGGTAGTGACCACTATGGTACTTTTTGGGATAAATCAACTCTGGAATACATGTCAGTTGATGCATCGACCTCTTGGATCATGAAGTGGACCCTCCCGGAACGAGCATGCTGTATGCGGACACCCTAGAACCGGTTGAGACTTGCCGACTGCTGATCGAACGACTCGGTGTGTTACGGATAGCCCAGTGGGAAGCGCTTGGTTGTAGCAGCAGACCCATGGCGGAGGAGCGCTTGGTTGTAGCGGCACACCCGCGGTACTCTACAGAAGGAGTACCTCTGGAGGCTATGAGGGGGAGCACTTGGTTGTAGCGGCAGACCCACAACGGAGGATCGCTTGGTTGTAGCGGAAGACCTACGACGGAGGAGCGCTTGATTGTAGTAGCACAGGGGAGCTCTTGGTTGTAGCAGCAGACCCACGGCAGAGGAGCACTTGGTTGTAGAGGCAGACCCGTGGTACTCAACAGAAGGAGTACCTCTAGAGGCTATGAGGGGGAGCGCTTGGTTGTAGCGGCAGACCCATGGTGGGAAGCGCTTGGTTATAGAAGCAGGCCCACAGTACTCGATAGGTGGAGTACTACAGCAGTCCAAGGTTGAGGGAAGCGCTTGGTTGTAGCGGTATACCCACTGTACTTGACATAGAAGAAGTTTCCCGATAGATATGGTTTCAACTTCATGATCGATCCTTTGTGGGTCATTTCGGGGGTTAGTACCTATCGATCCTTTGTGGGTCCGACGACTTAGATGAATCAGTGGCTATATCTGATCATCTCTATCGTCATACGAAGAAGTATACCTGTGTGAGCTGAATCCTGTTTTGCTTTCCTATGTGGATTGTGTTGTGCTATCCTGTGTGGATTTACGTTTTTCTTTCCTGTGTGGATTGGGTTGTACTTGAGCTCGGAAGTTGGAGCGTACTGGAATTGATGACTTAGGTATATGTATGGGCATATACTTAAGCAGTGTCGGATGTTACTTCGTGATTGTATCTTTCCTTTGTGGTTTATCCTTTGTGGATTCTGGGAGACCTTCGGGGGTCTCGGGGTCCCTAATGAGTAGCTTATACTCACCCCTGCACGGGCTATAACTGCACTACGTTGTGTTGGTTGCAGACGACGGACAACGCTGATCGTGGTTGAGGCTTGCGGAGCAGAACGGTACCTAGAGGTGGACCACTGGGCGAGACGTACTCGGAGCGGATGGCTGGACCCGAGGAGCTGTGGAGGCTATCTTTACTCACCCTTCAGGTGGGACTTCGAGTGGGCGGCTCGACGTTGTGGCTTTACTTTCAGTTGCTGTTTTTTCCTTTCGAGTTGTACTTTACTTTCAGTTTGGGTTTGTATTCTGGCCCACTTACTTTTCTGCACTTACTGTTGTACCCAGTTTTTACTTAGTGTTTACTTCTCTTGCTTTCTTGCTCTGTGGTGTTTGTTTACTTTACAAAGGCAATGCCTTCCCTTTTTTACCGGGAATTACGCCTTGGTGCTAGTCGCCAGCCCCTGGCCTATGGAAGGCGGGCTTGGGGTAGTCACGGCACGGGCCCTAGGGACGGGTCGTGACATTAGAGGGGGGTTTTCAACCCCCTGTAATTTAAGATATTTGAGGGGGTTTTGAACCCCCTATAAAATCCATATAGGTATTAAAAAATAATGTTAAAAAATTTAGTGGGGGTTCAAAACCCCCTCTAAATAAATAAATTAAGGGGCTCTATAATCCCCTCTAAATTTTATGTTTAGTGAGGGTTGAATATAATCCCTCTATAATTTTTATAGAAAATGAATTTAGAGGGGGTTTATAACCCCCTCTAAATTCAATGATTAGAGGGGGTTGTGTAGAACCCCATCTAATGTTACAGAAAATGAATTTATAGGGGGTTGTGCATAACCCCATCTAATGTTACAGAAAATGAATTTAGAGGGGGTTGTGCATAACCCCCTCTAAATAACCCCCTCTAATGTACTGTTTTTGTTGTTGTGAGGGAATCCGTTTACCTGTGATATCAATAAGAACTTGATAAAAATAATAAAGGAACGAGAAATGGAAGAATAGGAGTATCATAATAAAAATAATATGAATCATAACATGAATATGTGGCTACAACATTTCATTTAGACATTCATGAACATATCACCAAGTTTCATCCCCAAGGTGTCATAAAAAATTACCATGGTTATTCACCAAGGTATCGTGAAGCTTGTCATCTCTAGAGATTAATTCTTTACCCAATGCATTGAAGTACTATCAGGGTGAACCCTTAATATGTCTTTATTTTCATGTGAGCCACATAGATCATAATCAAACATTTCATAAATAACCTATAGAGAATAAAAGAAATGGGTTTCATTTCAAAATCATGACGTTTTAAAAGTGCTTAAAAACTTGATCGTTATGTTATTTATAACCCATGGAAAAGGAATAAGGGTTTAATGTTTTTCAATTATATAATAATATATATATATATATATATATATATTATTTATGAACACCCATATAAATGAAATAGGTCTGGGTATTCACATAAATAAAACAAGAGAATTTATTAAGAAAAAGAGAGAGAAGTTTTGAGACGAAAATTCTGCAGCATAACAGCTATACAACATGGTTTTAGAAATCATTGAAAAGAGAGGGGGAAAGGGTCTCACATACATAAATGAATAATTTTACAGTATAGGGAAATAAGAAAATATAAATAAGATCATGTTGTGGATATTTGAATGACATACCACATTAAAAGGAAACTTGAAAGCAAAGAGAAAATGTGATTTCTTTTACGAAAATTCGGCAGCCTAACAACATCACTTAAAAATTCAGAAAATAAATTGATGAGAGTGGAAAGGGTATATAATAAATTAGACATGAAATTTAAAGTAAAAAGGATATATAATAACATAACCCCACATAATAAAATAGAAACTAGAAGGTATAACATAAAGGAAGTCATGACTTAAAAGAGGAGGGTGAAAGGTTCCCTTACTTTGAAGAGTGACTTCGAAAGCTTTAAGGTTGGGACCTTGGGGGGATTTAGGGAACCTTGGGAGGACTCCTTGGGAGTTAAAATGACCATAGATTCATTTGGGAGGATTTTGGAATGAAAGTAATGAGGTAATGGCTTGGTATTTATAGCAAAAGTGAGGGAATATTTTGTTAATTTACAAGGGATACCTCATCGGTGGTATTTGCAAAACCATGGGATTGCACATGGTATTTTCCCATGGTATTGGCTAATTTGGACACCTAATAACATATCTTAATATTCAAAAATTTACCAGAATTATTACATCATGATTACATCATTAATGATGTCATTAAACACCCTGAAACTCAAAACTGTATTTTTACTATTCACCAAAAAACAAAACATTTTATAAAAATCTCATAAATTCACCCTAATCTAATATCGATGCTCTGAATTCAAAAATTAAATCCATTTTATGAAAATAATTTTCTAATTATGAGATATTTAATTTTTAAGTAAAACACTATTTACCTGAATAAATACTGATACTTAACTAAGAAGTTCTGAAACAGTTATTTATTTATGATATTACATCACATTACCATTCACGATGCCTAAATTATATTTATACTTTCTTAAGTGAAGTTACTATTCCATTGGTCACATTACTATTCATAATGGTAATATCACTATTCATATTTACTATTCACTAAAAATTAAGTTGATCTTATTAGACTCTAAATTTTTTACTGGTCACAACTATAAAAGACCATTTTTTGAAAATAATTTCACATTATTAATTATTTAAAGTATAAAAAAATATTTTATAATACCCTTCTTCCAAAATTCATCAGTAATATGAAACTTCTATAAATTCATCCTACATTTATCCGGACATTTAAAATTTACAAACTTTACCATAATAAGAAATAACAATTTTATTTATACAAAAGGATTACACAAAGTAACTAAGGTATCGTTACATAGACCCTTATAACACCTGCATAGGACCTAAGTGTAAGGTGTTCTATGGTGATAGAATCTTTGGGTGGATCAGACAACATTGCCCGAGTGGTGATTTCTATCAGCTTGAACTTATCCTGTAGGTGATTTCGTTCAAGCTTTATATTTTGGAGTTCGGCTTGGGCTTGGTTCAGAGAAAAGCCTAGTGATTCCACCTCCTTATCAAGCTCTGATAGATGGGCTTCGTATGGCTCAAGTCTACTGGATGAGGCCATAGACTCTTCTTTCTACATTAATTAACCAAGATCACTTGTATTTATAAACAATAATCGTAACGTTAAGAGTTCAGTTTCCAATGGTCATATTGACCAACAGTCATATAAAAGTCGAAACCCAATGATATCATTTTAATTATACTCACTTTATTAATTAAAGGATATAGTTTCTTGAGTATAAAATAAAATAACACACAAATTTAGGAAACAAAAATTATTCAAAAGTTCAGGTCGTTACACTCACCACCTCTTCTCTTCACACCACCAAAGCCCTGAAGATTGTCCAATTTCTTCCCAATACCTATCCCAAACCTCTCCCCCAAGTTTTGTTCTTTCTGGTCTCACCCAAAAGTCCATTTTAAAGTTCCTTAAGAATGTTCTCAAGGATATGAATTCAAGACGTAAAATCCCCTTTCGCTCTTTTAAAATTCTTTCAATTTATTTTTTTTATTATCATTTTCTTACCTCCTCTATACAAAAATTCATGATAACCATAATATATTTTATATACTTTAATTTTATTATGTTAATTTAATATTAATCATCAAAACATTCACCTCTCCCTTTTATTCTAAAAATGAAAACATCGTTCGTGATGTCTCGATTTACCGCTATTGTAGATGATACATATTCATTTCACATTAACACCTTCAAGGCTAGTAATAAAACTATTATAATGGTTAAAAAAGATTTTAAAATGTATATTAAAACTTATTTATTATTCCGTAACAAGTATATATACATAATATTAATTAATAAAACAAAACTAGTATGCAATGATCGAAAAATGGCAAAATAATCTAAATGATGATTATTAATATTTTATCTAATGAATCATCCTAATATCTGAAAAAAATGATATATAAGACTGTTTAATATTCTATAAGTTAATTAATAACATATAATTTTGATTCTGAATAACTATTCCCATTTTACATGATCTTTCATACATATATACAAGTAAACCAATCATGAAAACTAAGGAAACAGACACTCCTGAACGCCGAAATTGAATATTATAACTCATAAAAAGGATATAAATGAACTTAATAAAATTATAATAAATAAAATACATGTTGAATAGGTTCTAAATTAAATTATTAATCAATCTAATTTCATTATCTAGGATATTAAGTACAAGTGCAGAACACTTTCAACATAAGTTAGGGGATTCTTTTTGAACCCCCATTTACCTTTAGGTTTTGTTTTCTCACTCTTTACCCCAATATAATTATTATTTATTTTTATAAAATTATTCTAAATTCTATGTATATATTCGAAAATTATGTATCTATATCAATTCATTCTTATTTTGTTGGGAAATACATGTTTTTATAAGGTTCATTCTCAATTCCTCCTAATGAGCAAGCCCGATTAAAGGGAACTTTCCAAATTCATACCCATTTTCAAGTACACTCCATAATCTATTTTAAACCACAATTTTTTTTATAAAATCCATAATTTTATCATGAAAATATTTCTTTGTTCATTTCTAGTTTTATATAAACAATTATTACTTTCCCCCTTTTAAAGAATCTTTAATATTTTCCCTTAAACTGCACTAAAGTGGCTCATTTCTAAAGTTTATTAAAAATTATTTTTAAATGTTTTCACTTTATTTAGACATAACTTATCATGATATATTCCTATTTTACCTTATGAACATCCAAGTATTATTAAAATCCATTCTTTCATGTACACCATTATGATATTCGCTTTGGTTATGCCTTATTCCCCAGTTATTCCTTGTGTGCGGTGTATGTATACTTCCCTTTTGTTTATGATCATCATTCATTGAAGATTTCATTAAATATCCATATTTTTGGTATAATGGATATGATTAGTATCTTAGATGTATATCATTTTTACATGTAGTGTTTTATTTTAATGTTGTTATTGAATTGAATCTATGTATGAAGAATGCTTTTGACTTGTAGTGAGTGGTGGGGCTTGATTATAGATAGCCCCTCACTGCATCGATAGGTCTCATGAGAAAAAACAGTTGGAAACAAACCCTTAATGTCTATTTCCAAGAATAATTAGATGGTTTTTTACCCACATAATTAAATCATATTGACGATATAATGGTTTATGTTCCAAATACATGATGTATAATAAAAAATATATGGATGCATTTTCATTCTCAGTTTATTGATGACATGTGTTTTTCAGTTATTTACCTTACCATGATGCTTATGCCTTATTAACTTTGATTCACTTTTTAATGAATCATGTAACCCTTACTAAGAATTTGAGATCACCCTTTTATTTTTTTCTTCCCCAGGTTATGAAGATGTAATTTTTGAATAATTTTCATAGAATCAGTTTATTTTCCATTGTTATGTTCTATCTTTAATTACCAATGTAATAAGGGAACCATGCATGTATCTAGTTCTTAAAGACTAATAAACCAATTGATTATTAGTGATGTTATCTCTTGTATCTATTCCATTGTAATAAAATGACCACCAACTTTGGGATACTAGGGTTGGGGTTGTTACATTACCTTTCCATGCACATGAAAATGATAAATCCATTCATACGTACTTGTGAACTATCACCTCCACGAAGTGATATGATTCATTTTTCATCACCACCTCACATAGATGAGATATATAAGTGAATTTAAATTATTTATATGATATTAATTATTTTATGATTATTCTTGAAAGATAAAATAATACTTACCTTCTTTTTATAATGTTTATTGAAAAATAGAAACATACTCATACGTACATACAACTTACCATCTCCATGATTGTAACATAGTTAATTTTTCATATCCATATGTAATAGATAGATTTAAAGATATATTTTATGTAGAAAAGTGATTTATATTTCATTAATATTTTTATAGATATTATGGACTTATGACCACTTTGACTATTGAAATCATACCAAATTCATTTTGGAATCAAGTACCAAATATCGACAAAACATCCAACATGAACTTAAATTATTAAGTAATTGTTATAACATGTTAATAAGTGATATAAAAGGAATAATAAACTTGAAAAAGGTTCTAAATAAAGTAAAATATTAATATAAGTTTATTACTTAGGAAGATAAAGGGCATACATGTTGAATCAGACTCAAGGTAAAAGTCTTTTTAACTAAAAACATTATTTTAAATGTTTTAAAGATTTATTTTTTAAATATTTTTATTTTATGTCCATATTTTTAAAATTATTTTTATGATTATATTAATATTTACATGAATGTTTTAAAAAATTAATTTTTTATTTTCTCTCAATTATTTTCAAAATAGAATCTTTTTAAGGTTTCATGTAAAGGACTTTCTTTTAAAAAATGCTCTTTTAATGACTCTCTTTCACCTATTTTTAAAAAGATCAAAATAATTTTTTTAACATATATATAATGAATTAAATTTACCACTTTAATGATTATTTAATTATTTAATGTTTCCTTTATAAGTTTTTATAGTTATTTTCAAAGAAATGGCTTCATTATTATGTGAGTAGTTTTTAGATTTTAAAAATGATTTTTACAAAAGGGTATTCAGACATCCAAAAGTGTTTTAAATATGGGTTTAAAAGAGTTTTCAAGGGTTTTATTCATGATTCAGTACTTGGAAATTATATATGAAGGTTTGACCCTCATTATAGCTCATGGGTGAGCCCGATATAGCTTATACGAAGGGTGATCCCCATTATAACTCTCTAATGCATTGGGTACTTAAAAGATAGAAGTAGAATGTAAGGTTATTCCATTTTTAAGGGTTAATGTAAAATTGACATGGTAATGATGTACCAAGACACCTGCATGAATTTTCTATGCATTATAATGAGTTTTTTAAGAAAAAAGATTTTAATGGGTTTCATGTTTTCACTGAACTAATGATTTTATTTCTTTATATCCCTTACTGATCTTTTGTACATATCACAAGTTTTAAAAAGTTTTTCATAGGGTTTAAATATTGGTAAGAAAAATGAACATGTCATGATGAAAGTATTGAATATGTTTCATGAAAAAAAAATCATATTTTATTTTTAAAAAGGTTTCCTTTAGTGAAAAAATGGACACTGAGTATAAGTATCCACTTGTAATGTATGAGTTTACAATGTAAGAGTTTTTCCTAAATCTCTAAAACTATAAACCTAAAATATATTTTATAAAATAATGTGATATAAATATTTAAAATAACAAGAATATATAATGTTTAAGGTTGGGTCCTTACAATTGGTACCAGAGTAGGGTTTAGAAAAATTTGTAGATTAGGATGTTTTCTTAAAAGTTAGGGATATCATCACGAGTTTATAATATTCAGGTTGATCATAAGTTTAATATGTTAGAAACCCCCTTTTAGGCTTTAAGTTATGAAAATTTAATGTGATTAATGGTATTTTTAGAGGCATTTATTTTTAAGATAATTATGAGTTATTACTTTTTGGGATGAAAAATGAAAGGTGTAAGATAAAATCTGAGTTTAAAACATGTTATGGTTATTTATGAGTACTTTATTATATTTTTGGAAATTTATAAGAATTATATAGTTTTAGAAAGAGAAAAAACCACAGGATGGGTGATAAATCATCGCATCCAGTAAGGCCACAAGTTTTAAACCCAAAACCAAAGGGTGACAAGGGGGAATCACCTACAACTGGCCTATGTGAAGTCCTAGTTAGTATGAATTTTTATTTTTAGTTAAACAATTTTATGGATGAAGAATACATTGATTTTGAGAATATACATTTTATTTAATAGATAACCATGGTATTGGAAAATGATTTGGTGATTAAGTGATTAAATTTATTTTAGAAGATGTTCACTATTTTGGGAACTTTATGTGATTAAGGTAAATAAAATATTATGGGATTTTATTAGAGAAATAAATTTTGAATTATATTTTATATGAAAATATTATTTTATGGTTATTCAGGTTATTTAAGGAAATGGTTACCATATCTTGAAGATTATGTGATTTATGTAATTTTTTTTGGGATGAGACATTATGAGTGACTAATGTTATTTAGGGATAAATGTTAAAATTTGTTATAGAAGTCTATGTGATCAAATAATTATGATTTTTAGTTTTTAATCATAGTATATAATGTTTTTTAGGAATTTTAAGGATAATTATTTGTTGAATGATCTATGTTGAACTTTGGGTGTCACTGTTGAATTTTAGAGATTAAAATAGTTTTACATTAGATAAAGGTAAATTATTTTTAGGTAATTGTCTTATATTGTACTAAAAATTTTAGACAGAAAAAATAGATAGTAAATATTTTATGGATTATGTGATTATATAGAAGTTTATTCTAGTTCTTTAGTCTTAAAGAATTCATATTAAATACACATCATTTGGAGAAAAAGATGAGTTTGTGGTGGAAATTGATTAAAGGATGAAACTATAATTTTAAAGTAATTATATTTACTTATGTTCCTAGTCCAAGTAGTAAAATAATTCCTCAAATATATGAAAATTATCTTAAAAAAACATTATCCGTTTACTTTTCTTACTAAAAAATCAACGACCTCTAGCAAATCACATATTTATGGTTTTGTGATTGGGAATTTTCTCATTACCATGTTCTTGATCTCTCTCCATCATAACTTAATAGTTGTTTTTTTATGTCCAAGTTTTCTTACATATAACCCCAGTAAAAGTTATATCACATGACCGTTGTCAATCCATTTTTTTTATTTTATTTAATAAGCCACTTTTTAAGGAAAAGTGGATACCTATAGAAAATCTCACATGACCATTGTAATTTCCTTTCTTTCTTTTAAAGTGGAATTTTTATTAACCTTTGATATGATGTAGGATTTCAATAAAGGTATTTTGAAAAGTCAAATATTAGTTACTGATTCCAAATTAAAAATTTTGGGGATGCAATTTAAAAAATTAGGGAAGAATGTAACATCCCAAGTTAAAAAAAATACTATGTTCGATATCATACATGATACGCCACATCGAGATTAAACGAACAAATAAATATTATTATTTAAATGTTATCATTATAACCTAGCTGTTAGAATAGTGGGTAAGAACATGGTTAACATAATTATGAAAATATGGTTTACGCATGTATATGTAATTCTTTTAAAAATTAATTATAAATGAATGTTATACCCTTTTTAAAATAAAAGAAAACGTTTTTCTGAAAAATTATTTAAATGTGCACAAGTGTGTTTTATACCAATAAATAAATAAATCAATCTTGTTGGATTATAATAATGATATATATATATAATATATAAAATATAATGTTTAAAATGAATCTTATTTTTTTTATACATGATATATGAACAAATCCAATTTTACATATAAAAGAAGTATTTTTCAAAAATGGCAGTTTTGCCGCCTTATGATGATGCACTTGTTTTAAATATAGTTTTTCACACTTATATACATTTTATTTGAAAAAATAAACTTATTATTTAAAATAAAAATATAAAAATTTATTTTGGTTGAATCTTTTTATATTTTTCTGACAAGTTTCATGTTTTGATGAATAATGAAAAATACTGTATTTTAATTAAAAACAACTTTTTTGTCTAAATAATAAATAGAATTAAATTATATATTTGATTGGTTTTAAGGTATAATTAGATATTTTTTTATCATTTAATACATTTTTTGTCATTTTAATCATTTTTTAATTAAATTTGGATATAAAAACATTTCATTCTTTTGAAGGTTTTTACCTTAATAACCAGTTTTCTCGTTCCATCAATGAGATTAATTTTTAATTAATTTATAAATTTTATATGTTTTTAATTTTTAAAAATGGATTACATATTTTTAATAAAAATTTACAAATTTATTAAACAGGTCCTTTTTATTTTTGGACAATATGAATAATAACTTTAGTAATTTTTTTTATTAACACAGTTAAAGGTAAATTAGGTAATTAAGTTTAAAAATAATATTATAAATATTATAATATCACACTAAAACTTATCATAATTTTATTGGATGAGTTATTTTAGACCAAAATCATCATTGTGATGATTCTATGACCTCTTGGATCCACTTGAATGACTTTAAGACCTTTATAGTATTTTATTTTAAAGAGAAGTTAAAGATGTCATACTTATGTTTTAATAACTATAAAATTTTTAATATATAGTTTTTTAGATGATATATTCGATTATATATAGTATTTAGAAATATAAAATTATCTTCATAATGGATTTTTTTTTAATTTTTATGGAATATATAATTAAAGTAAAGTCTTACATAATGATGATGTAGTAATTGTTTAATTAATAAAAATATAAAATAAATGTTATTAAAAATATTAAAATAAATATAATTTGATATAATTAATGTCATCCAAGAATTTTATAGATGACTTTGAAATGTTATTGATGAGTTAAAATTGTTGGTTCAAATATATGTTGTTTTTATTATATTTTTAAAATGTCAAATAATGAATAGTGTCAGAATTAACATTAATGATATTTAAAATAAATAATATTTTTATTAAATGATATAAAATTCATAAAAATTTAAAATTCACCCAAATTTTTTGTATAAGTCTAAACATTTCATCAATGACTCATTTATTGGTCATTTTACATTTTATAGTAATTATATTAACCCTTAATGTGTAAATTACATGATATTATGATAAGAATTAAAGAGGTTAAATAAGGGTTAAAAAAAGATAAGGATTAAAAAATATTCAAAACTTGTATAATTATAATTGTATGAATATATTTATACCCATAATCATCCCATATTTTAAATAAATAAGTTTGAATCCATTTGGAATATAAAATTAATTTCTATTAATTTAATAATTTGAAGGATTCCAAGCGTGCCCCTCCCCTATCCTATAAAAGAGAACATATTCTTCTCTTTTCTTCACACCTCAAAACCTATTTGGTTCAGATAGGATCTATCAAAATTCATTCCTATAATCAATACACACTTTTTATAGCTCTTAGTTTAGGCATAACACTCACCTTAGAGGTGTTAAGGTGTTAATCAAAGGAGATTGTCTGAAGAAAAGGTATCATTTTTAATTAAGTGTTTTTGTTTTATTTCTACTTAAACTTCCCTCAAATCTTCATACACCATGATGAAATAATAACTATATTATACTAAATATACTAATATTTTATTATATTAATATCATCACCTAAATCCATTTATACTTCCATCAAATGTTAAAATAATTAATTGTTCGTGTGTATGAAAAAATACCACCTTGCGAACCGATATAATTAATTTTCCATCACCATATCTCAAGACTAGTTTTAATGATGGAATTAATGTTTATAGATGATATTAATGACATATTTATCATTATTTAAGAATCATATATCATTTATGTTCTTACCTTTCCATGCATATGAAAATGATAACGTTGTTCGTACGTACGTGTGAACTATCACCTCCATGAAGTGATGTGATTATTTTTTCATAATCACATCACATGGATGATATATATAAGTGTATTTAAATCATTAATATGATATTAATTATATTATTATAATTTTGTAAATATAAAATAATACTTACCTTCTTTTCGTAATGATCATTAAAAAATGGAAACGTTACTTATGCATACGTATGAATTACCTTCTCCATGATTGTAACATAGTTCATTTTTATAATCCATATGTAATGGATGGATTTAAAAATATTATTTATATATAAAAGTTATTATTATGTCATGAATATTTTTCTAGATATTATGGTCTTGACCACTTTGACTATTGACATCATACCAAATTCATTTTGGGCTCAAGTACTGAATATCGACAAAACATCCGACATGAAATTAAATTATTAAGTAATTGTTATAACATGATAATAAGTGTTAATAAAGGAATAATAAACTTGGAAAAGTTTCTAAATCAATTAAATTATTAATATAGTTTTATTATTATGTAAGATAAATGGAATATGTGACGAGTCAGACTCAAGGTAAGGTACTTTTTAACTAAAAACATGTTTTAAATATTTATTTTCTAAATATTTATCTTTCATGTACATGTTTTTAAAATTATTTTATTAATGTATTAATATGTACATGAATGTTTAAAAAAATTAATTTTATAATTTCTCTCAATTGTTTTCAAAATGGTATCTTTTTAAGGTTTTATGTAAAGAACCTTCTTTTAAAATATTCTCTTTTAAAGATTCTCTTTCACATCTTTGTACAAAGGTCAAAAGAAATGTTTTTTTAACATATAAGACAAGAACATAATTTCTTGGTTTCATGATTTTTTAATTATTTAATATTTCATTTATAATTTTTCATAGTTATTTTTAAAGAAAATTATTTCATTATTATGTCCACATTTTTTAGACTTTAAAAATTATTTTTTACAAAAGGGTATTTAGATATCCAAAGGTGTTTTAAAAATGGGTTCAAAAGAGTTTTCAAGGGTTTTATTCATGATTTAGTCCTTGGAAATTATATAAAAAGTATTTAGTCCCATTATAGCTCATGGGTGAGCCTGATATAACTTATATGAAGGGTTGATCCCTATTATAGCTCATGAGAAATGGGTGAGCTTGATATAGATTTTATGAAGGGTGAGCCCCATTATAGCTCTCCAATGCATTGGGTACTCTAGAGATATAAGTAAATTGTAAGGTTATTATATTTTTAAGGCTTAATTTAAGAGTTATATAATAATTATTTCCCAAGGAACCTGTATGATTTTTCTATGCATGCTAATGAGTTTTTAAGAAAAGGATTTTAATGGGTTTTCATGTTTTCACTAGACCAATGATTTTCTTTATTTATGTTCCTTACTGATCTTCTGTGCTCATACCAAGTCTTAAAATGTTTTTTTCGCAAGGATTAAATATTGGTAAGGATAAATAACATGTCACTATGAAATTATTGAAGATGTTTCATGAAAAAAAATCATGTTTTATTTTTAAATGGGTTTCCTTTGGTGAGAAAATAGATAACGAGTATAAGTTTCCAATTGTAATGTATGGGTTTAAAATGTAAGAGTTTAATCTAATTATCTAAAAATATAAACCTAAAAGATATATGGGAAAATAAAGGGATATATAGTTTTAAAATAACTAGAATATATGTTTTTTAAGGCTAGGTCCTTACAATATGAGTCCCCTATTGCTGGATTGTGTTCCCTTATTATTGAATTTTGTTTTGTATCACAAGAAACTACCTCTAAGAATCTAGAGGTGGGGAGAATTTACAACCTAGAGTAGATACTGATGAAATCCCCAATGGCCTTCTAAATACCTCAGATGACAATAGTCCAAAATCTATCCTGCACACATGACCATGATGATCCTTCCCAAGGACCTGACCAACTAGATCATCCCAATGGACTGAGAAGGGCTGAACATGATCGAAATCCCATAGTTATTTTATTTTTACCTATAAATAAAATATCAATCAAATTTAAAGTAATACATATTAATAAAGTGATATCTAAAAATAAAGTGTGAATCTAAGTTAGAGTTAATATATTACTGACAACACTAGTTATCAAACTAAGTTTATGTTGAGAATTGATATCTAATTTTTTAACAACTGATGTTTTTTTATAAAATATAACACATATTTTTGATTAACTATAGTTTTTTGGTTGTATATAAAAATTTTCATTGTTATATTGGGTTTCATAATTTATCACAATATTGAAAATATTTGTGTGAACCATTACAATGAAAAAGGAATTCACACCCCAATGTCTTTGGAATGATCATTCACATAACTCCCATCAGATTTTTTATGAACATCCAACAAAATTTCCGTCTAGGATAATTGGTGCCCTAAATTCTTTGTCTATACAAAATAGAGATAAATCCATATTTTAATATATTAAATATATAATATTATCATATAAATATTTGAACCAATAAAAATATTACCATAGTGGATCTATTTCTTGAAAAACTCTTCGAACCATCAATGTGGGGATGATTTGTTTCACTTAGTTTAATAATTTTTTTTCTTGAAAATTCCTTAAATAAATGAATGGTAATTTAATAATAATGTAAACGATTTAATCTCCTATCATATACATGTATATATGTAAAATTAGATTAATATAATAATATATTCTTCAAAACCATGTGCTTATCATGGTGATGGATCTCAAAAAACAATTTACACTGATCTTGAGGCACCCCTACATGTACCTTACCATACATTTGATGAGTGGTTAATGATGTATTTTTTAATTCATTCTAAAATCTAAATGTAAAATATTTAAATTTATTACCTAAATTTTTTAACATATACTTTTGTGTGATAAGATCAATAATGATAAATTGGAAGAATATCTACACAAAAGAATTCATTTTTAAAATATTAGAATTTAATTAAATAATGGAATTCAATTGAGGTGTAATGCATTGAAATTACCTTTATTAGTGAATCAAATACTTCATTATTCCAAGATTGAGGCATATTCCTCTAATCAAGATATGTAATCAGACGGGTTACATGATCAACCACCAACTAGATTAGAATCTAAACAATTCTCTTACAACATCATTTGTGGGGACCCTATAACAATCAAAGGGGACAAATATCTTTAAAAAATTCAGATTCTATACATACAAACTATAAATTTTTGTCTCAGTAGTAACATTGATAATATATTTTATGATAAAAGTAGTATTAGTATAAAAAATTACAGTAACTTTATTCACATTAAAATTTATACCTATAACTGAGACCCTCTAATATCCATGTGAAGAAATAGGAGTGGCCATATATTCCCTCACAGTAGGGAACCATGTTTTGAACATACTAAATTAAGAGGAAATGTTTCAAATGATTATGGGATGGAGAAAGAGGGTGCGGTAGATTCTAATATAAGGGATACTGAGGGTATCCCAGATGTTATAGGGTGGGATCTTGAGGGATCATCAGGTAACACTGATGATATCTGCATGGTTAGGGGAATGTCAACTAACAATCGACTACAATCAATGAATCACATATTACTTATAATTCCTATCATTTAAATAAGATTTTTTTGAATATATATTTCAAAATATTCATGTAGAAAAATAAATTTAAAAATGATAATAGATACACAGTACTGACAAATAGAATATACATAGGTATGTTAATGAATGACTATACATATAAAAAATATTACATTTCCTTTTCAAAATTAAACAAATAATGCATAAAAATAAATTTAAATATGATAATAGATCCATAGTACTATAAATGATTAACAAATAACATATGTAGTTGATAAGTTAATGGATGAATGCATATACAATCATTTTTCCTTCAATCAAGTCTTTATCCTACTCTATTATTTATTCTACTTTATCCACCCTTATAACACTAATATTTTAAATATCATGAGGGAAAAATAAGTCAATTTCTTAATATTGACGGGATTCAATGTCAGAGGTCAAATCTTCCACTTAATTTCCCATATCATACAAGTCTTTTTGTTTCATATGAATAACTACATTCCATTCTTCATCTACAATATCTTCTACATAATATACAATTTTCACTTGTGATGATAATATATAAAAATCATGTACATCACATTCACCAACATCCATCAAGTGAGAGAAGTTCATATGATTAAATTACAAGGAATATATTTTAACACCCCTAGTAATATTGAACCACTTTAATTTGAATAAAACAACTGAAAAATAACTATGGTATTTTAATTTGATAATATCGATGAAATTTACAAAGTATCCCAATTTGAAAATAGTAAATATACCACTATTCTGTGTTTTTAAACCATATTCATGATTAACTGTATGAAATTTGAATCCATTCACATTGTAAGCATTGAACTTTCTAGACCGCTTTAGAGGATCTCGATCCAAAAACTTAAAAATCTTCTAAAAAATTAGCTCGAGTATCGGTATTAATAATCTAAAAAAAGTAATGCACATTATTAGATATAAAAAATATATATTTCAACCTAATATTCATGTTGATTTTAGTATTTATGAACATACAAAATGTGCAAAACATTCTACAATCTCTTTATTAACAAATTTTTCTATATATTTATCATTTCATATTTGAATTATTATGCATCTCTTTGTTTAAATATTTAAATTTTCAATAAATGAAATAAAATTTCACTATTTATTAGCACATATCTATGTTCTTATAATAATTCCATTTCTGTCAGTGTAATATTTGAGATCATCCTAACTAGTCAACCAATAATCAGAGAGATTTTTAATTTCCCATGTAGTTGAGATTGAGTCGATATATCATCAAAACATACAACATTATTGAATATTGTCTCAATATCATCCTAGTATCAAGAGAAAAAGTTAATACACTCCTCTACTAAGTAAACTTCAAAAAATAGATCCTTTAGGATGAGATTTATTTTTTACATATGATTTTAAATGACAAAGGTATCTATAAAATAAAATGAATAAAACATAGTTATGTATTTAATGAAGTGTCAAGAATGGTTTACTTAATATGAAAAAAATATAAATAAAGTACCTCTAAATTGGATACATCCATCTATAATGTACGGTACCTCATAATTTAGTTGCCTTGACTGAATACATGGTTAAATTTATCATGATAGTAAAAAATGATGGAGGAAAGATTATATCCATTGCACAAAGGGTCAGTAAAAATATATCCCCAAGATTTTCAAACTCATCTAGTTATAGAGTTTTCTCACATAGTTTTTGAAAGAATATATATAATTGGAGTACAACTACATTAACCTTTTTAGGTAACAATTTATGCAATGCCAACGATAGTAACTGCTATAAAAAAATATGCAAATCATGACTTATCAATCCATGTAAACTATGATTCTTTAAGTTTAAAGACCTTGAGATGATACTTTAATACCCATAAGATACTCTCATATATTTTAAAATTAAAATGAATATATCTTTATCCCCAATTTTCATTGCAAAAAAATTTTGAAGCATACTTTCCATTCTCATCTGGACATAGATCACTCTTTATATTCATTATTTGTAATTATTTTTGGGTGTTGAGATGGTCCTTTTATTTTCCATGATCATTAAGTAATGTTAAGATAAAATCATCACATATATTCTTTTCAATATGCATAACATCAAGATTATGATGCAAAAAATGAAATTCCCAATAGGGAAGTTTAAAGAATAAAATTTTTTCTTCCATTTATGTGTTTCTATTTCAACTGATGATGAAAATCAAAATCATTTATCACTATCATTCAAATAATTCTCCTTCCCAAATTCTACCTCAATATTTTTTAGTTGTTCCAATATTTTAGAACTTTTCAAAAACTTTAGAGGCAGTCTATGATCAATGGATCCATTGAATTTTTAATTGTTCAACCTAAATATATGAGATACATCGAAAAATATATAATGAAACAAGAAGTACCATTTTTTAATACGAGGTAGTCATTAAAGATCAAAATCAAAATCAAAATTATAAATAGGAAAATCCAAACCCATGTAAGTTTTACAACCATATAAGTTCCCAAGTCTAGGGAATCTATTAATGGTCCACATTAGATCAGCGTGTATTTTGAACATTTTTCTAGAAGTTTCATCATACATCTCAACACAGTTGCACCATAACTCATACAATTATTCATTTAGAGGATACAAGTATACATCAATATAATTTAAATTAATTTTTATTCCAATAATAATTATCAAAATTATGAATGATGTTTGTTGCATACAAATCCATGGAGGTAAATTATAAGGGATCAAAATAACTGGATAAATTTTATAACTGATACTCAATGTCCCGAATGGGTTGAATCCATCAACAACTAATCCCAATAAAACATTCCTAGGATTAGATGAAAAATATTGATGTAATGAATCAAATATATTCCATAATTTTGAACCTATTAGATTTCTTATTAAACCATAATTGTTATTATATATAACATGCCACTTTATGTGCTCGATGATTTTGATGACATGAATAATCTTTACAATCAGCATTTTAATGGGAAGTAACACAAAAACTTTTAATGTGTGTTATTTTTCTCTTATTTGTAGTAGTATATTGATTTAGACTTCATACATTACCCATTAACTTATATTTAGAAGACAAACATTTTTTCCACTTCTGTATACTTGAATCCTTTCCCCAATAAAGCATATAATCATTGGGACAAGCATGTATTTTTGTATAATTTAGAAAAATATTGTTAATAAATTTTTTTATATTATAAAAAGACTCAAGAATCTTAACTTTAGGGAATAAGTCATGAAACAATTAAAATATTATGGAAATCACCTTATCTATAATTCTATATAGACATTTGATAAGTTACAACTTTAGTAGAAAAGAATGTTTTCAATATTTCATACATCCTCTATACATATATTGATTTAAATTTTCAACTAAATCATGAAACAAATTTTTCTACTCAGTAATGTTCCCTCTTACATTAGTCTTTGCAATATTAGGAGGAGGATCTATTGATATGTTAGAATATTGTTTTGTTTGTACTGTGGCTCCAAAACGTCATTTTTCAATTTAATATTTATAGAATCTTCAAATGGTTGTACTAAAATGTTTTGATGTTGATGATGTTTACCTATAACACCAAAAGCATCATTTATAAGGTTCTGAATTTCATTGTCTATTTTTGACGAATTTGGGAGTTCATTCTATTTATATACATCAATGATCAAACTTTTTGTAATGTTGGATTCTCTTTTCCAAATCCAATATACATATCGAGAAGGTAATTGATTCAATATAAAGTGTTCATAAACATCATGTCTCCTTAAACATCTTTTAAATTTATATTTAGGTAATGTTAATATTATTTCCTCATCAATATATTGATTGGTAATTGAAAAATCTAAAAAATCCTCTAAACTCTTAGAATACTGAGGTGTGTTCCTTGGTAATGTGATCCAACTTTTTCCCATATATAATAAAGTTACTAAACTTCATTAAATAAAATTAAAACACATAATTGATATTATTTTATTTAAAGAGGATTCCACCTAACTGAATAAGGATACTCTCAAATTTACTCCTTCAGATGGTAAGGAATCTTATATAGTAGTTTTCTAGAGTGGTTTTGTGTAAAGATCTCGACCCCAGTAGTATAGAGCCAATACCTTATATTAATACATTGGAATATATAAAATACACGAATCCAAAGGGATCGATTATTTTAGTAGTTTTGGAAACCAGATTACGTACATGAACTTTACATTACAACTTGAAAGGAAATACACCATATCCATTTCATTGGAAACACCCATAAACTCCTAGATTATTCCTGTAAGTCATTCATAATATACATATTTGCATCCTAGTAAAAAATAATAAATATTAAAGGGGTGATATTATATGATCAGTAAGGGTAATTAATATAATGGAAGATAATATGTACAATAAGGTACAATTAATAACTAAAAACTCATGTCATTAAAACATAATCTTGAGCATAAAATGGAAAGAACAAAAGTTGATTAAATAATTCAATAATAAAACATAACCATGGATATTCTACTAGTCGAATGAATACATGGATTATAAATTACTAGTTTCATAATGGGGGAATGCATAATTCCATACATCATAAACATACCTTCAATGCCTCGATCAAGACACCATACATAATGGGTAAAAACCCAGTCTAGTTTGTCTCATGAAACCTACCGATGCATCGAGGGGCTATAGTGGTTTCCACCCAAAAATTACTAAGTAAAATTAATTACTCATATAAATGTGGTTAATGATAAAAAATATATACATATGAAATGTAAATAACTTTCCCCAATCTGTATACATAATCACTAACCATTATGAGTAGTATGGTGAATGGTATCAAGATAGCACACCCACAATCAAACTGCTCATAAAACATTTTGTAAAATATGGTGTATGATAAAAATAAGAGATAAATATCAATAAATAATAAAATTAAATATATTTGTTGAAGTAGATTAAAATACTCTAATAAAATTATCAAGGAATTTTTGAGAGAAATACCCTTTTCAATTTCCAAAGAAGAGTTATTTTTGAAAAATCATTTGTTTTTGTCATAATTATTTGTATAAAACCAGAAATGAAAAAAAATATATTTTTATGAAAAACTTATTTAATTAATAAAAATAATGGATTATTAAAATATATTATGGATGGTATTTGAAAATGGGTAAGAAATCGGGAAGTTCCCTTTAATTGAATTTGCTTATCAGGAAGAATTGAGAAAGGAACCTTGTAAAACATGTATTTACCCATAAAAGAAAGAAGAAATAATCAGGATATATGAGTTTGGAACATAGAAATAGAATATATAAGAAGTAAAAAAAAAATAAATAAGAATTACATTGGGGTAAAGATAGTGAAAGAGTAACCCAAAGGAAAAAAATGAAGGTTCGGGTAAAATCCCTTACCTTAGGTCTGAATGTGTTCTGCACTTGACATTAATGTCTGTGTTAATAAAATTAAATATATTAATTAATTAATTAAGAGCCTTTTATTTATTTATTTTATTAATTATAGTATTAATAAGTTCCTTTATGACCTTATTTATGAGTTATAGATTTTTATTTCATCATTCGGGAGTGTTTGTTTTCTCAGTTTTCATGATCGATTCACTTGTTTATAAGTAATGAAGTTCATGTAAAATGGGTATAATTCTACAGAATTAGAATTGAATTTTATTAATAAAAATAAAAAAGTGCAATTATTTATATATATTATTAGGTTATATGTAATGAGGATGAATCATTAGATAAGACACTAGTGATAATCATTTAGATTATTACGACAATTTTTGATCATAACAAACTCATTTTGTTTTATCGTTTAGTATGATGTAGATATGTAACATACATATCATAAAAAGGGTTATAATATAAAATTTAAAATATATCTCAATCATTATAATGGTTTTATGAACATACTTTAAGAAAGTGAAGGAAAATGAAAACTTTTCGTCCTTGAAGGCGATAAAACAACACCTCACAAACGACATTTCCATTTTTAGAATAAAAAGGAAAGGTGAAGGGGAATGAAGATGGATTATTAAATAAGAATATTAAAATTATAGTATATGTAATTTATTGGAGTTTTCATGCTATTTTGATGATGGGAGGTGAGTATAGAATAATAAAATAAAAGAACTCGAAAAGAAATTAAAAAAAGGAAAGAGGTTTTTACCTCTTGATTTTCTCCTACTTGAGAACCTCCTTAGGGTAAAGGTTTTGGTCTTTTGATAAGACCAAGAGCTAATATAAATGGGGGAAGGGATTGGGGATAGTATTAGGTTGAAATTTTACAAGGTTTAAATCTTGAAATGTGTGACGATAAGGGGTGGTGATGGGTGGTATTTATAGTGGAGGAGATGAGTGTTTTTTGAATATTTTATTCATTTGTTTATTATTTTGACTCAAGACTATGAATAGTTTGATAATTATCAAAAAATATATTAAAATAATGAATCATATTTCGATATTATGGGATTAAATTATCCATACATCACCTATGACTCAATAATTCATGTATTTAGCATTTATCATAAATTATCGTATTTTACTATTCACTAAAAATTTAAATATTTTAGAAAAATCACAAAAATTAACCCTAACCATTTTTTGATGTTTAGAATTAAAAAATGAACTCTATTTTATGAAAATATTTTTCCAAATATGAGAAATTTAATTTTTAATTAAAATCATCATTTCCGTGAAAAATATAGATTTTAATATTATAAGTGATTTTATAACTCTTTAAAAAATTAACTAAGGTCTCATAATATTATCTTAATATCATAAAGAAAAAATATTAATATATGAATCTATTTTATGAAAATATTTTTTTAAAATAAATATATTAATTATAAAATTGTAATTAAATATTTATGACCTACAAAAATACCAACACTTAATTATTAATTTTTAAAATATTCACTTACTTATAATATGATATAATTATATCATACTTTAATTTATTATATGGATAAATTTTATTTCTAATTTCATGGGTGAGGTTACTACTCATTTGGCTAGTTTACTATTTATAAGGGTCATATTACTATTCCTAAGGTCAAGTGACTATTTCATCGGTATAGGTTCCTTAACTTCTAGAAATACCTATTATTTTATTCATTATTCATTTATAAAGTTTGTATTGTGTTATATAAGTGATTTTATGTGATTTATAATATATGAAATAAATATAAGAATGGAAATTTCATTGATATAATTATGGGTCGTTAGATTCTCCTGTTCTATAAAAAGTTTTTCCTCAAAATTTCTAAAATGTATTCTCATAAAAAGATTTGGGTAGTTCTTCATCATAAGTTCCTTAGGATCCCACATTTCCTCTTAAATTTTATGATTTTTCTAAAGTACCTTTACCAACTTAGTCATTTGATTCCTCAACACCTATTCTTTAGTGTCTATAATCCGGATAGGCTCTTCATAATAAGATAAATTAGGTTCCAATTATATTCCTTTAGAAGTGAGGACATGGGATGGGTCTAGAATGTACTTCCTTAACAAAGAGATGTGAAACACATTGTGTACTTTAAAAAGGCTAGGTGGCATCACCAAATGATAAGCCATAACTCTAACTCTTTCCATGATTTCAAAAGGTCAAATGTTCTTGGGGATTAGTATCCCTTTCTTCCAAAATCTTATAACACCCTTTCATGAAGATACTTTCAAGAAAACATGACGTTCCACTTTAAATTCCAAATCCTTCCTTCAATTATTATCATATCAATTTTTCTTACTTTGAGTTTCTTTGATATGGGTTTGAATAGTCTTTAACTTTTCCATTGTTTCCTCCACAAGCTCTGGGCCTACAAGCTTCCTTTCGCCAACTTCATCTTAACATGTTGGTGTATGATATCTATTTCCATAAAATGCTTCATATGGTGCCATTTGAATACTTGAATGGAATCTATTATTGTTGGAAAAATCTACCAAAGGTAAATAGTAACCCCACATACCTTGAAAATCAAGTGATCATGATCTCAACATGTATTCTAATGTTTGAATGGTCCTTTCAGACTGCCCGTCATTTTGAGGGCGATAAGAAGTTCTTAAATGAAGCTCATTATTCAACACTTTATAAATATTTTTCCATAATTTCGATAAAAATCACAAATCATGATCAGATATAATTGAAATAGGTTCTCTATGAAGTCTTACAACTTCATTAATAGAGTCGTACAAGATGATTCAATAGAAAATCCTCCCTTATAGTGAGGAAATGTGAAGATTTGGTAAGTTGATCAACAATTACCTATATTGCATCATTATTTCTTAGAGTTTTGGGTAATCTAGTGACAAAATACATAGTAATGTCATCCCATTTCCATGTAGGAATAGCAAGACGTTGCATGAATCCTCTAGATTGTTATGTTTCAGCCTTCACCTATTGGTATACTAAACATATTGATACTTAATCAGCAATTTCACGCTTCATATTATCCCAAAAGAAATGTTCCTTCAAATATCTATACATCTTAGTGATACTAGGGTGTATAAATAAATTCAAACTATGGGCATAATCCAATAAATCCCTTTTTATCTCGGTTATAGAGGGAACACATCACATCCTCTCAAATTTCATAATTCCATCCTCACACACAAAGTCTGTAAACTTCCCATCATTCACAACTTTTTTCTTCTAAAGATTCTCATAATCAGACTAAGAACATTTAATTATTTCAATAAATATATTTGGGAAACCAATTGAAAAATTAAGGATGTTTCACCATATTTGATAATCCCTATATCCATCTTTACTGGATTCATGAACACAAGATCCCTTTCAATCCTCATTTTGTTTAAAACTCCATGATCCTTCTTGCTCAATGCATCAACTACCTTAATTGAATTTCTTGGGTGATAGTGTATTGAAAAATCATAATCCTTGAGTAGATCGAGCCATCAACTTTTCCTTATACTGAGTTCTTTTTGTGAGAAGATATATTTTAAGCTCTTTTTATCTATATATATCTCACATATTTTCCCATAGAGATAGTGTCTCTATATTTTCAGAAAAAAGATTAAAACTACTAACTCTAGATCATGAGTTGGATAGTTCTATTCATGGATTATTAACTACCTTGATGCATAGGCAATGACTCTATAATTTTTCATAAGGACACAACCAAGTCCTTTATTTGATGCATCACTGAAAATCACAAATCCACCATTTTCTGATGGTAGAGTCAAGATCATATCATTCACTAATATCCTACTAAATTATTCAAAAAATTCTTTACATTATTTTTTTCCATATGAACTTAACCCCTATACGTGTAATATTGGTAAATAGTTTAGATAATTGGGAAAAATTATGAACGAAACACCGACAAAAACCTTCTAAACTAATGAAACTACGTACCTCGGTTATGTTCATTGGTGTATTCCATTCCTAAACCACCTTTGTCTTCATAATATCAAATGATACTCCACCATTAGAGACAATATGGCCAAGAAAAGAAACCAATTGAAGTCAAAATTCATACTTGATAAACTTCCCATATAATTTATTTCTTTTAAGAGTCTTCAGAATAATCCGAAAGTGATTATCATGGTCTTCATAGCTTTTAGAGTATACTAAGATATCATAAATAAATGCCAAAACAAATTCATCAATATATTCCTTGAAAACTCCATTTATTATATCATGAAAATAAAGGGTGCATTAGTTAGTCCAAATGGAATTACTGTAAACTCAAAATGATCATACTTGGTTCAAAATGGTATCTTTGGAATATCTTCCTTCCTCATACGCAATTGATTATATCCAGACCAAAGGTCAATCTTCGAAAAATATTGATCTCTATGAAGTTGATCAAATAAATCATCAATTTGAGGCAATGGATACTTGATCTTTATTTTAATATCATTTATTTCTCTATAGTCAATGTACAACCTCATGGATCCATATTTCTTCTTAACAAAGAAAATAGGGGATCCCCATAGAGAAACACTAGGGTGAATAAATTATTTATTACTCAATTCCTCTAGTTGTTTCTTCAACTCTACTAATTACATAGTGTCCATTCTATTAGGAGTATTTTATATAGGTATTGCACCCATAATTAAATCAATAGAGAACTCAACTTCCCGCTCTAGAGGATGTCCAGGTAAATCCTCTAGAAATACATCAATACATTCTTGCACAATAAGTACATCTTCAATTTTAATATTTATTTTCTCATTTATATATGATGTTTTCTCTTCCTCCATAATAATTTCATTCTGTAAAGCTACTGTGGGTAGATCTAGATATGACTTAGATGACGTGGTTTGTTCTCAAAAGATAAGGGATTCTACATCTTCCTCACCAATCATAATTTTCTTCTTTTTTAAATAGTTTTTTGCATAATATTTTTAAAGCTAGTCCATAATGAGGATTATGTCAAAGTCAATCATAGGTATGATGAAAATTTAAGCAACTAAATCAAATTTATGTTTCATAAAGGGGACTTACCGATACATATTTTTTGTAATGATACTTCCTTTAGGAGTTTTGACTGATAAATAATTTATTAAATCAAAAGGAAAATGTCTAATTTCATCGAAAAAATTGGAAGATAGAAAAGAATGCAATGATCCAAAATCGAATAAAGCATTGGATAAGTTTAAGGAAACAATTAAATTACCTACCACCACATCATTAGGAACTTCAACCTCAAAAGTTGTGACCACATAAGCTTGTCCTTGCTCTCTTGGCCTTCTTTAGGGAAAGTTTCTTTGATTCTTAGGACAATAATTTTCATAATGTACCATCTTTTTGAAATTGTAGCATTGAAAATTGATATCTTATTTCTTTCCATTGAAATCACGGGATTGGTGTAATTTTCCACCACACTTGTAACAAACACCCACACCCTTTATGAAAGTGATGAGGTGTTTCTTCCCATAATTATCATAGGATGGAAATTAAACTCTTTGATTCTTTCCATTTTCCTTATTTCCTTTTCTAGAGTCTTCAATAACCCTCTTATTCTCGTAAAGTCATAATATATAGAGAATTATTTTTCTATCTTGATAGCACATGATACCATATCTTCATATGATGAGAATTTTTGGGAGACCAGTTACCTTCAAAAGAACGGTTTTAAACCATCAAAGAATAGATCAATATTTATCCTTGGATTGCATATGTAGTTCATAGAATATCTTTATAACCTTGTAAATTTAGATTCATACTTCACAACATTTTCATCATCTTTTTGTTTTAGACTCAATAATTTCCTCTCTATATCCGCTCTATGTTCATAAGGAAAATATTTTTCTTGGAAAATTTCCTTAAAATTTTTCAATTCCATATTTTCAATTTTTTCTTCCTCCTTTGTGTTTTGAATAAATTACCACCATTGATCAAAATCACCTGAGAGATGATAAAATTCCACAATAACCTTCTCCATTTCATTAATTCTCAAAGAGTGAAATATCTTCTCTAAGGAACTTATCTACTAATCCGCTACAAATGGGTCTGTAGTCCCATTGAATGATGGAAGCTATTGTTGTATAAAGCATTCTAACAATGTTCATCCACATTGTGGATCATGATGCTCCATATGGGTAAGGTTATTTTTCATAACCCAATCCAGATGTCTCTGTATAATTATAAGTAGCCCAACACCAGTGGCTTCTCTAGTACTGGCATCATTATATTTCATAGGAAGGTAATCCCTACATGGAATATGTGCGCTGATATGGTTTACATTCCTTCCTATAGGATCCATTTTTAAATAATGGAATAAATTAAATTAGGTTATGAATCATAATTAATAATCTCAAACTAGAAAAACACTTAATCATAAATTGAAATTTTATGAATAACTAATCTCATAATAATAAACATGGTTTCTTTGGGGACATAATTAAATAATTCATAATGGTTTGTAAATATAAAGAGAATTATTCAAAGCATACCCCCCAAGAGTTTCAAACTAGGTGCACAGTAAGGAATGTTGTTGTATACTAGGTTACCCCGAGTCAGGATCAGGACACTTTTTCATAGTTATTACCCCTAGGTACATCTATTCCAGAACCACATCCACTTTTATTATCTAGACCAGGAGGTATTTCTAGAAAGAACCCACATAATCTATACCTTACCAAAATTCTAGGATGTTCTTCTATGCTTATCCTCAAAGTCTATCTTAAAGTTATATTCCCTAATCTATATTTTCTAAATCTAGTTTCCAAGGTTTCTACTAAACTTACTATGATACCAACTATAAAGACCCTGAACCCAGTAGCACAAAGTTGATACCATATATTAATAAATTGGTATAGATAAAAGACATGAATCCCAAGGGATAGATCAATTTAGCAGTTTTGGAAACCAGATTACATATATGAACTTTACATTACAACTTGAAAGGAAATAAAACATAGCCATTTCATTGTAAACACCCATAAAATCTTAGATAATTCCTGTAAGTAATTCATAATACACATCTTTTCATCTTGGGGGAAAATAAAAACTAAGAAATGGGTGATCTAATATGCTCAGTAAGGGTAAGTAATATAGTGTAATCTAATATAAATAATAAGGTACAATAATTAACTAAAAACTAATGTCATTAAAACATAATCTTGAGCATAAAATGGTAGGAATAAAATCAGATTAAATAATTCTATAAGAAAACATAACCATGGAGATTAATCTAGTCCAATAACCTCATGGATGATCAATTAATAGTTTCATAGTGAGGGAATACATAATGTCGGACATCATAAGCATACCATCAAGGCCTTGGACAAGACACCATAAGTAATGGGTAAAAACCCAGTCTAGTTTGTCTCATGAGACCTACTGATACATTGAGAGGATATAGTAGGCCATACCCATCACTTACTAAGTCCAATTAATTCCTCATATGAATAGGGTTAAACATAAAAATCATATACATATTAAATGTAAATAACTTTACCTAATTTGTATACATAATCATTAACCATTCTGAATAGTATAGTGAATGGTATCAAGATAGCACATCTACAGTCAAACTGATCATAAACCATTTAGTAAAATATGGTGGATGATAAAAATAAGATTTAAATCTAAATAAATCATAAAATTCAATAGAGTTGTTTAAATAGATGAAAATACTCTAATAAAATCATCAAGGAATTCTTGATAGAAATACTCTTTTCACTTTGCAAAGAAGAGTTCTTTTGGAAAAATCATTTGTATTTGTCATAATTATTTATATAAAACTAGAAATGAAAAAATATAGTTTTTCATGAAAAAATTAGTTAATTAATAAAAAAATGGATTCTTAAAATATATTATGAATTGTACTTGAAAATGGGTAATAAATCGGTAAGTTCCCTTTAATCGGGTTTGCTTATCGGGAAGAATTGAGAAGAGAACCTTATGAAACATGTATTTACCCATAAAAGAAAGATGAAATGATAGGGATATATGAGTTTGTAACATATAAACAGAATATATAAGAATTAAAAAAAATAAATAATCATTAAATTGGGGTAAATATAGTGAAAGAATAACCCGTAGGAAAAAAATGAAGGTTCAGGTAAAACCCCTTACCTTGTGTCTGAATGTGTTCTTCACTTGACCTTAATGTTCTGGATAATAAAATTAAATATATAAACTAATTAATTAATAAAATTTTATACTTTTATTTTATTCACTATAGTTTTATTAACTTCATTTATAGCCTTATTGATGATTTATATAGTTTAATTTCATCATCCAGGAGTGTTCGTTTTCTCAGTTTTCATTATTGGTTCGCTTGTTTATAAGCGATGAAGTTCACGTAAAATGGGTATAATTATATAAAATTAGAATTAAATGTTATTAATTAAAATAAATTAGTGTAATTTGTTATATATATATCATTTGTTTAAATGGTATGAGGATGAATCATTAGATAATACATTAGTGATAATCGTTTATATTATTACGGTGGTTTTTGATCATAATGAACTCATTTTGTTTTATCGTTTATTATTATGTAGATATATTAAATAAATAATATAAAATGGTTATAATATAAATTTTAAAATCTTTATAAACCATTATAATGGTTTTATGACCATCTTTGAAGGCGGTTAAGGAAAATGAAAACTTGTCTTCCCTAAATGTGATCAAACAACACCTCACGAACAATATTTCCATTTTTAGAATAAAAGGGAGAGGAGAAGGGGAATGATGATGGATTATTACATTAGTATAATAAAATTAAATTATATGTAAGGGACTGGAGTTTTCATGCTATTTGGATGAGGTGAGGTGAGGAGATAATAAGAAAACAAAAGAACATGAAAAGAAATTAAAAGAAAAAGAAAGAGGTTGTTACCTCTTGATTTTCTCCTCCTTGAGAATCTCACTAGGGAAAAAGATTTGGTATTTTTATGAGACCAAGAAATCATGGAAATGGGGGTTGGTATTGGGTAAAGATTTTACAAGGCTAAAATCTTAGAAGGTGTGAGGAGAAGGTGTGGCGAGGGTGGTATTTATAGTAAAGGAGAGGGGTGTTTTTTGAATATTTTATTCATTTGTTTATTATTTTGGATCAAGATCAGTTTGAGAATTATCACAAAATATATTAAAATAATAAATTTTATTTTGATATTATGGGCTTAAATCATCCATGCATCACCTATTACTCAATAATTCACATACTTAACATTTATTGTAAATTATCGTATTTTATTATTCACCAAAAAATCAAGTATTTTAGAAAAATACCAAAAATTCATCCTAACCATTTTTCAAAATTTATAATTCCAAAATGAAATCCATTTTATGGAAATAATTTTCTAAATATGAGAAATTTAATTTTTAATTAAAATCATCATTTACTTGAAAAATACAGATTTTAATATTATAACTACTTTTATAACACTTTGAAAAATTAACTAAGGTCTCATTAAATTATATTAATATCATAAGGCAAAAAATATTAATATATGAATCTGTTTTATGAAAAAAAAATTCCTTTTAAATAATTATATTAATTATAAAATTATAATTAAATATTTACGACTTAAAAAAATACCAAGACTTAATTATCAATTTTTAAAATATTCAGTTCCTTATACAATGATATAATTATATCATACTTTCATTTATGAGATGAAAAAATTTTATTTATACTTTCATGGTTGAGTTTACTATTCATTTGGTTGGTTTACTATTCATAAGGGTCATATTACAATTCCCAAGGTCAAGTTACTATTTCATCAGTATAGGTTTCTTAACTTCTAGAAATACATCTTATTTCATTTATTATTAATTTATAAAGTTTTTATTGTGTTCTATAAGTTATTTTATGTGATTTATAATATATAAAATAATTATAAGGTAAATTTCATTGATATAATTTTGGTTCGTTACATTTTGTAAGTGGGGAAGTCAAAACAACAATAAAGTCTAGTGTATAGTATCCAAAGGATAAGAAGGGATGTGATTTTTATTCACATACATAGGAAGCTCTGAGAGGGTTCTTTAAACTAGAACCACTTAAATATGAGAATACTGATTCAGATCCCCAAAATCACTATGGTGTGTCTGATGAAAATAAGGTTCAAGAGTAGGAGTCAATGGATTAGGAGAAAGAAAAATTTAAGATGAAAAAAAAATTTATATAACATGATGAGTTTGGAATCACTCTTGAATGTTTCCTTATGTGTTTGATCACATGCAATATGAGGGTGGATTTTTATTTTTATATAGATAAGGGAACTCATGACATGATTATGAAAGATAATCTATCACCTTAATCAAAGTTTTTTTTGAAAATTTTAAAAAACAATAAGTATAAGTATACAAACAAATAATCCATATTGTTTAAAATTATATACTTTTAGATTCACAAGATTTTTTTTGTTAAAAATGTTATAACTATATGAAATATATGTTATAAAATATTGTATCATTTTTAGGATTTTTTAACAACACATGGTATGTGTTTTAAAAAATACAAAACAACAAAAAATATATTTTTTTAAAAGGTAATGGATTTTAAAAACATATATTTCCACAATAATAGAGGGTGTATTGTTAATTAATTTTGATAGTATACAATTTGTGTTGTTAAAATCTAATTTTCTTATTGTAACCCATTGCACTGAATTTCTCATAACATTGAATCTAAAGAAGAAATGAATTTTTCTAGCCATAACAAGGAGGAATGAATGGAGAGATCTACAACAAATATTTTACACTATAATGAGAGAAAAATTGTGGCATAATAGTTGAAGAAAAAGAAAAATTAAAATGAGATATCTCACTGATGGAGTGGAACAACAATAGGGGATGAGGGATGCAAAGGGTGAGAAGGGAGTGAGGGTGACTGTGAGGTTGAGGATGAGGGTGAGAGCAATGATAATGAGGGATCGACAGTGAGGGCTCGAGGGAGATGATCGCAGGAGATGGCTTGAGGGTGGGGGGAAAGGGTGGAGAGGGGTTAGATTGGGGGAAATGAATTCAAGGGAGGGGAGAAGAGTGTTTTTTTAATCTATGTAAATATTTAGTGATGATTTAAAAAACTATCCCTAAATAACTACTATTAATCTATGATTTTAATATACTTTCATGCTATATGGATTAAGATTTACACTATGTAGTCAGCCCTAAAGCTTATGGTACAGTACCTCATGAATTAGCTTTACAATGTGATATAGAATTAGTGTGAGAATCACAAAATCTATGAAAACAACCATGCCATGTGGTCGAATCCTACTATGATGATGAACCTTATTATGTGATTTATCTGACTTCTTTGAAGATCCAATGAAACTATGGATCTTATTAAACTTTTATTTGATACCTAATAATGAGATTAGAAATTTATATATAGGAAAACATATCCAAAAAACTCACTAATCAATGAAATTCCACTTAAACCTCTTCATTAACTGGTATAAATGCTATGTAGTCGATCCTTCAGGATTCTCCCAAAAATACCACCTCCCAATGCAAATGAAATCCATGAAATGGGGGATTTTTGACTTTTTAGAACTCCAAAAATCACCCCCTTCTCATTACAAATGACTCTTATTCCATCACAAACTACCTTTTGTGCTATGTGGTCACACATTATTTCTATGCAAACATATTTACCTTTTCAAATTTTCTCCTATACAAACTTACTATGTTGATTCACATACTTGTTATGTGGTGGCACACTTCCACTTAAAACTATCTTTATCACTATAAGATCTTTATGAAAAACTTTATATGCTATTCTAAAAACCTTTACTAAAAAAGATACAAAGTTTTAGATAAATTCTTTATAGAAAACATCCCTTTAGCTCTACTCCTTCACAAAACTTCACCGAAAACTCAATATTTACAAGCCTAAAAAATTGGAAAATATTGGGAAAATTCACCATTAAGAAGAAAATTTCAAGGTTCCATTTTCCCATAAACAATATTTCTTTAGAGCTCAAATTACTTTACCAGCCCAAAATAGATTGAAAACAAACACAAAACACCATCAATATCTAGCATATACCACCTTAGTTCTTATAATTTCCCAACCCGGACAACCACCTGAACAATGATAAATGGGTCAGGTGTCACTGACCTTAGGCACACCTCCCTAAATGCCAAAGGCTACCGACTAGCAGCGAGGGTGTAAAAATGTATAGTGGGGAGGATATACCCTCTGGGAGGAATATAAGGCACTGGTATGAGCATAATAATATAATATGAAGCAGAAATAAATGACTCAACCAACTTGAACTAGACCTGTAGATAGGAAGCACACCAATATCAAATAAAAACAGCGAAAGTAATATAAAAACAATTGCAATGGAAAGTAAACAGAACAACATGCTAGAAATCAATTATATCCACTCAACAAACCAAGCATGCATCTATAGCAGGTCATACATGTAAATAACAAAGGGTGACCATGGATAAACAAAATAGCTACATATAAAAGTAAGCATGCTGATATAGGAAAGAAATCTAAAAAAACTAAGACTCCAGCTAGGCATGACCTCAAGGTCTATACCAATATCAGTATCAATGGTACTATAATCCAGCTCCTGAGGCTAATACTTTACCTGTATGTAAAACCATAAAGTCTATATGCATCCCAAAGGGCCCGTGTAGGGTGTGAGGAGAATCTCAATAGGATACCACCAAATTGTGCATACCTAGTATAAGTGTTTAAGAATACATGCATCTCTAAGTAAGGAAAATAGTATGATGTCATAAATAAACACAACCACCACTGGTGCTCAGCAACCACTAGGTATTGTCACATGTTTTAGGAAACATTATAATCCTAGAAGTGAAAAGAGTCCTTGGCCCATGGCCCAAGGTAACCCTATAGTCACAAAGCCCAGGTGAACCCTCAGGTTCCACATAAATCATATAACCCAACACCATGTGCCTCATAACAACGCGTGTCTCAAGTACAGACATCCCAAAGGCACACCCAAATAGAAGTAACCCGGTCCCATGGACCCATGCTCAAAAGATCACGTCTGGCCATGGTATGAAAATCAGAGGAACAAAAATGTTTGTCCTCAAATAATAACTGGAGGAACAATGAAGTCTACCCTCAAATAAATAACTGGAGGAACAATGATGTCAAACCTCAATCACATAACCCAGTAGCCTCATCACTACCAACCAAAGGCTCCTCACCTTCCGCGTGGCTTCTTATGGAAAGCACCCCCCAAACCAATAGTACCTAAACGCAACTATCGGAGGACTCTACCCACATGAGTGGTCAAAACCACCTCATCACAGAGTCAACCTATGTGCACATGACTCAAGAATCTTTTGGCCATCATGGGTGAGCGGAAATCACAAAAATAAGAACCCAAAACACACCATCTCTGATACCTCATTTCCCTGCGACCATGTTGCTCAAATCTGATGGCCATGCCATCCAAGTATCCCAGGCCATGACCAACCTGACAGTCACACTACCTCAAACCGGTGTCCATGATGCTCGATCCTGTGGTCAAACCACTCAAGTAAATCTAATTAATGCACAACCTATGATCAACATCACTCAAGAAAATCTGGGCCACGACCAACACAACACTAAGGGTCTCGTCATATGAAATCTCAAACATCACATATATAAAATCACAATAAAACACTTTAAATAGGAAAAACAATTTAACCAATTGTATTACACTAGCTATCAACTATCACATGGAATCTCTCAGGTATTTAATTCCTCTAACAAGATTAACCAATCTTAAAAAATTTAAACATACCAATATAAATCAAGATAATTCATTTAAAACCATTTAAGCACCCATGACCAAAATAACCCAATGAGAAATGGCCTCTCACCCAACCTCGCTCAAGTATAACAGGTAAGAGAATACCCAATGACATCCCACAAGGTATAATAATCAAATTAAAATGAAATAATAGGGTTATGCTAAAAAAACCCACCATTGCACTAAAAGCAGCAACCCCCAAAAGTTCGTGAAAACACAAAATGAAGTATGCACCACCTACCTCGTACTCATATGATAATCCTCATCTAGTACCAGCCTCTAATTAGGTCTAGAACAAGGTAGATCTATACAAAAAGCATCAATACTCAAAATCCTATAACCTGGTCAAGAAGATAAATCATGAAGAATAGATCAAGAGTAACCAAGAGCTTACCAGTGGGGTTTCAATGGATCTAACGACATTTGAATCAGACTTAAGATGATGAATCAAGAGCAAAATGAATCCCTGACTGACTGCTTTGTGAACTCAGGTGAAGAGGTTCTGTCCAGTGATGAAAAATGAGGCTACTTCCCATTTTAATAAAAAATTACAAAGTACACAGTGTGTACATGGGACTACACACTGTGTAGGTTCTTTTACTGTTCCAAATACAATTGAATTTCACTGACTTACTTTCCAGGTCTTACCGATATGACTACATAGCGTGTACTGCGAGTAAATGACATGCACATTATTGGTCCTCTATTCCTTTCCAACATACCTATACGCCATGTATGGCCATCACACAAGGACACACTACATAGAGTGTAATTAGGATTACACAACGTGTAACCCTATTTCAGGCCATGTGATATTCTAATTCCAGTACTTTCCCAGTTTCCCCCTATTTTCTCAAAAACAACCAAAAAAAACTATACCTTAAAGTAAGAACCAGGTTCTTACAGTTACAAAAATTACCCATCCTATGTTCTTCCCCATTCCACACATGTAAAAGGATGTGGGGTGTGAAAAAATCATTTATGCACACCCGTTGTTTCCTCAATGAAATTTCATTTTTATAATGGAGGAAACCACAACACCACATGTACAAATGTTCTCTCTAGCATAGTGTGATTCTCCCCACACTTCACTCTTAATTCATAGTACATCCCATGTTTCACTCACTTCCACATATGTAAAAATATTCAGGGTGTGAAAGAATCATTTTGGTGTGCTCGTTGATTTCTCAGTGACCATTTTTTTTCTGAGAGGAAACCACAACACCACATGCCCAAATTTTTTCTCCAGCATAGTGTAATTTTCTACATACTCCACCCCTAATCCACGACCCATCTTATGTTCCACCCCTTCCACATATGTAAAAATATGTGGAATGGTAAATAATAATGTCTGTGTGGTCATTATTTTCTCAATGACCATTTTGTTTGTCTATGGGAGTAAACCACAACACCATATGCCCAAATTTTCTCTCTATTAATATACGATTCTCACTATACTCCAATCATGTTCTATGACTCATACTATGTTCCACTCCCTTCCACACATGTTAAAAAATTTAGGGTGTGAAAGAACTATTTCCGCACACCTGTTATTCATTTAATGACCATTTTGTTTTTCTAATGGAGGAAACAAAAACACAACATACCCAAATATTCTATTTAGCACCGTACAATTCACCCAAAATTCCACTTCGGCTCTATAAACCATCCTCTATTCCACTACCTTCCACATATATAGTATACAGGGAGTGAAAGAACCATTTCTATGCACCTATTTTTTTTCCTCAAGGACCATTTCATTTTTCCAAGGGTGGAAACCACAACACCATATTCCCAAATTTTCTCTCTGGTATAGTTCAATTATCCCCAGAATCCACTCCCACTCCATAACTAGTCCTATGTTCTGATACCTTCCATATATGTAAAATTATTTTGGGTGTTATAGAATCATTTCTACACATCCTTTGTTTTCTTTTAAATCATTTTGTTTGTTTAAGGGAGGAAACCCTAACACTATATGCCCTAATGTTCTCACCAGTACAATGCGATTGTCCCTAAACTGTACTCTTGCTCCATGAATCATCCCATGTATTGCTACCTTCTACATATGTATAAATATGTTAGGTGTGAAAGAATAATTTTTCACACTAGTTGTTTTCTCAATCACCATTTAGTTTGTCTGAGGGAAGAAATTAAAACTCCACATGCCCAAATGTTCTATCCAGCACAGTGTGATTGTCCCCACACTCTACTCCTTCTCCATGACCTTTCCCATGTACCAATATTTTCCACATATGTAAAACATGTGGGGTGTTAATGAATAATTTACATGCACCTATTTTTTTCACAATGACCATTTAATTTTTTATGATAAAGGAAACCACAACACCACATGCCTAAATGTTCTCTCTAGCACTGTGTGATTCTCCCCACACTCTAATAATGCTCCATGGCTTTTCCTATGTTTTGATACCTTCCAGACATATAAAAAATATGTGGGGTATGAAAGAATCATTTTCAATCGACCATTTTTTCTCAATGACCATTTTGTTTGATTGAGGGAGGAAACCACAACACCACATGTCTAAATGTTCACTCCAACGTAACATGGTTCTCTTCATAGTCTACTCCTATTCCATGACCCACATTTTTTTCCACTCCCTTCCACATATTTAAAATATACGAGGTATGAAAGAATAACTTTTTATTTTTTTAGTTTCTCAAAGGATGTTTCATTTGTATAAAAGAGGAAAACACAACACCATATTCCCAAATGTTATCTCCACCGCAGTGTGATTCTCCCCACACTCCTTCCCCATGATCCATCCTATGTTCTGCTCACTTATACATATATAAAAAGTTATTGGGTGTGAAATAATCATTTCTATGTTCCAGTTGTTTTATTCATAAAAAATTCATTTGATTTATAGAGGAAACCACAACACCACATTCCAAAATGTTCTCTTCTACACAATATAATTATCCCCACACCCCACTCTTACTCTATGACCAGTCCTGTGTTCCACTCCATTCCACATATGTAAAAAGATATGGGGTATAAAATGATTATTTTTTCATGCCCATTTTTTTTATAAATGACCATTTTATTTTTCCAAGATAGGAAACCATAACATCAGATGCACAAAAGTTCTCTCCGGTATAGTGTAATTCTCTGCACACTCCACCCCTACTCGATGACCCATCCCGTGATCCATTCCCTTCTGCATATCTCAAAATATGTGGGGTGTAAAATAATAATTTTCATGCTCATGTTGTATTCTCAAGGGTATTTCATTTGTATAAGACAGGAAACCATAACACTACATGGCCAAATATTCTTTCCAACACAGTGTAATTCTCCCCACACTCCACTCCTACTTCATGACCCATCCTATTTTCTACTCCCTTTAACACATGTAAAAATATTTGGTATATGAATGAATAATTTCCATAAACTCATTGTTTTATCAATGAACATTTTATTTGTTTAATAGAGCAAACTACAATACCACATTCCCAAATATTATTTCCACCATAGTGAAATTCTCTCCACACTCCACTCCCAATCCATGAATCATCCCATGTTCCACTCCCATCCACATATATACAAATATATGGGGTTTAAAATAATTATTAGCACGTTCCCATTGTCTTCTCAATGAACATTTAATTTGTTAGAGTGAGGAACCCACAATACCACATGAACAAATATTCTATCCAATGCAGTACGATTCTCCCCACACTCCACCACTATTTCCACATAAACCATCTTGTGTTATGCTCACTTCCATATATGTAAATGATGTTAGGTGTGAAAGAATAATTTCCACATCTCCGTTTTTTTAAATGAACATTTTTTTTCATAGAGAGGAAACTACAAAACATAATGAAAAAATGTTATCTACATTACAATGAGATTTTTCCCACACCCCACTCCTGCTTGACGACCCATCTTATATTCCACTCCCTTTTATATATGTAAAAATATGTGGGGTTTGAGAGAATAATTTCTGAATTCATTTTGTTTTCTCAATGACTATTTTGATTATTTGGGAGAGGAAACCTATAAGTCCACAACCTTAAACATTAAATAATCTTGAATTAAGTTAATAATCCACATTAAGGATCTTTTCAGGTTTTGAGCTTTAGAGAATTAGGTCATAACTTATACATAACAACTTGAATATTACATGTAGACACTTCTACTCAGTATCCATATTTTTCATAAAATAAAAACTTTAAAAAAAATTAAACATGTTTAGTTTTATGTTTTAAATAGCATAACTTTTCCTTGATCCCATCCATGACCCCATTCATCTTTAAGTCCTATGAAAAACATTTCAAAACTTGGGATGAGCATAAAAAGATCAGTAAGGGATACATAAATAAGGAAAACTGTTAGTTTTTAAAAACAACATGTAAAACATAAATACTTAATCATAAAGTAATACTTTTTACCTTAAAGAAGTAGAAAAACAATTAACTGAATATAATATCATTGCTTACCCTTTTTGTAACCAAAATATTATCATAAAGCCCATAGAAAACAATGTATAACATATAAAGGTAACTTGGGACATGAACATACTTAAATGGAATAACCAAATGGTTGACTTCCACACATATCACTAAATGGAATAGCCATACAGACTACTTCCATACCTAATGAATTGGAGGTTATAATGTAACCACCCGTCCTTGGTTTATCACGGCACCACTTGTCATTTGTTTTATCACATAACCACCTATCAAATGTCCAAGTACCATTACATAATCATAACACATAAAATATTGCAAATATCAACATTTCACTAATAACATTTCATTTTCAATCACAAGAAATCATTTCAAGATATTGAAATACTCAATCCATTTCAAAAACCATTTTCAATATGAAAACACCCAAAAATAGAATGAAATGTTATTACGTAACCACCCGTCACTTGGTTTATCACGTAACCACCCGTCAAATTTCCAAGTACCATTATATAACAATAACACATAAAATATGGAAAATATCAACATTTCACTAATAAAATTTCATTTGAAATAACAAGAAATAATTTTAAGATATTGAAATACTCAATCCATTTCAAAAACCATTTTCAATATGAAAACACCAAAAAATGTAAGAAGGGGTTTCTTTTTCCTTTTAAAAACATTAAGGCTTATAGAGGAATCCAAATAACCATTATGGTGGTAGAGAGGTCATTATCACCGCATATGTTCAAAAAATTCCATTTTTTCATTTAGTAAAATGCTTCATAGATAAAAGATTCCATTTGAATGAAAATAAAAGTCAAAGGGGTTTATTATACACCATGTAAAAGAAGGAGGTGTATATTATCAAAACATGCCTCAATGAAAGGAGATTGAGATGAAGTCCCTTACAAAGATAATTTTGTAAATAAAATGGATTGATTATGTGTATTCACTATAAGTACACATAAAGTAAGTATAAATACAATATATTACATAAAATTAATTTCTCACATAATCATAGAACGATATAATCAAGAAGTAGAAGATCAACCCAAAGAATGGAAATTGGGTTAAGAAGTTCCCTTACCTCATGTTCGACTTGACCTGTTCATTATTTAATTTCCTAAATGATAAACTTAAGTTAATTTATAATTTATTCAGAACCTTTTTCAAGTTTACCATCACTTATCACCTTTATATAACAAGCATATAATTATTCAAGTTTATATCTATCGTTTTGTCGATGTTCAGTACTTGAGTAAAAAATGAACTTGTTATAATTACAAGTTGTCCATGAGGTCAAAAGTAAATTATCTCCAAAATAATATTTATGATTTAAATATCATATATATCAAATATATCCAGTGTATACATATTTATAACAGTCCATATCTTTTGGAGATAATAAATGAAACACACCGTTCATGGAGATGGTAAGCTGTACATATGCATGAATGCTACTTTCATTTCTATTTCATATTTAAAGGAATGAAAACTTAATGATACATAGGTATATTATAATTCCAGTATAATAAAATATTATATATATGTTACATAAGTTCATTAAATCTATCCTTTATACGTTCCATGTATGGCATGAATGAGTCATATCACTTTGAGGGGGCGATAGTCCACACTTCCTCAAATGAAATTATCATATTTATACAACATGAAAGGATTAAAGGTATGTTATAAATTAGAATTACAGAAGCATAGAGATAAAATAAATAAAATAAATATCATATATAATTATAGTTCCATCATAATGACCACCATGATAGGTGGTAGGGAAAGATAGAACAATCATCGTTTCGCGAGGCAGTAGTTCACCGTCCACAGAAACAGTATGTTCTATACCCATTAGATGGAGGTGTGTGTAAGTGTAGTTAGAATACTTATCATAAAAAAAACTTAGTATATTGAGAATACTGGTGTTATTATGTAAAAAAATAATAAGAAAAACATAGGGAGTGGATAAGGAAAATAAAGGAAAAGAACTTGAGAGAAGACGTTACCTTTAAATCGGGTAACTCCCTTTGGTTTGAACCAAAAGGTTTCTTTAATTGCCTTATTACTAGGGGAATGACTCTAGGAGTAATGTAGAGATGTTAGGAGATTATTGGAGTAGACGTTGAATGATCCAAGAGGCTTTAGAGGTGTGAGTAATGGGTTAGAGGTGATGACCTTTTATAAGGGGGAGGAGGGGCACTTAAAAAGAAAGTTTGAAAGTACTATTTTATTATAAAATGATTTTCGGTTTCAAAAGGTCCAAAACTAATTAAATTATAAAATAAGATGAATATAAGTTGAAATAAAATCATCTAATAATAATTTGACAGGTTTTGGATAGTTTTTAATCCTTATCTTTTTTATTTAAGCCTTTTTACTCTTACCGTTTTATCAAGCATTTAACACTTTGAGAAACAAAATAGTTACCAAAACATGAAAAATATCTAATTAAAGAGTCAATAATAAAATTTTAGACTTATGATAACTTTTTGGATGAATTTTATATTTTTTGAAATTTAATAATATTTAATAAAATATTTTATATTTTAAAATATGAATTATGTCAGATACTATTCATATCATGACTTTTTAAAAAATCCAAACCAACTTTGTTATTTATAAAAACCTTAATTATTTCAAAGATAACAAGTAATACTGACCTTTAAAATTCTTGGATGGCATAAAAAGTTTCAAAATAAATTTATTTTAATATTTATAATCTCATTTATTTAAATCATTTATTAATAAGGTAATCACTACATCATCATTATGTCATAATTAAATTTATTTATTTGATATCTAAAAATTATAAATAAAATATAACTATGTAGGAAATATTTTTATATTTCTAATGAATATTTATATTTGAAAAGATAACTTATATAACCCCATATAAAAATTGTTTTAGTAAAAGATATATGTTTAGGTTAAATTTTCCTTAACTTTAAATTAATTTTTATAAAATGTCATTTTCACTTACAAGTGGCTCCATGGGGTCCCAAAATAGACACAAGGATGAAAAGGATCAGACATGTATCATCCAATAGGGTTTGGAAACGTGTTAGGGTAATTTATTATTATTATAATATTATTTTTTACCCTTATTTACCAGATTTACCCTTTAACCATGGTAAATAAAATATTTACTGATGTTACTATTCATAATGTCTAAAAATAAAAGTTAACTATTTACACAATTTGGACCTCCTGATTCCAAATATGGAATCAATTTTTCCAATTTCAAAACATTGAAGTTACAAAAAAAAAATTGAAAATTAATTCCCGTTGTCAAATTCAAAAAGCGTGTTTTTAAGAAATAATAACTATCAAAAGATTGACATTTGTTTATGTCCAATTTCAATGTGAAACTACATATAATGAACAAAATTGGATTAAATTATAAAAATATAATACAATTAAACTTTAAAACCAATTAAAAGTATAATCTAACTATATAAATAAATCAAATGAAAAGACAATTTTAACTTAAAATGTAGTATTTTTCACTATTCATTAAAAAAATGAAATTTATTAGAAAAATACCAAATTTTTTCCCAAAGTAAATTTTGATGTCCTGATTATAAAGAATAAGTTTATTTTATCAAATAAAACATATAAAAGTGACAAAAACCAGATTTAAAAGGGGTTCTCTATCAAAAGGCAGTAAAACTACATTTAAAAAATATTAGAGTATTTATACTTAAATTTGGATCTATTCTCATTTTAAGCCTCTAAATTTTATTGGATAAATGTAAAAACATTTAACAAACATGTTTAACCATAATATGGTTAGTTCTGTTCATTCCCACTAATACAACAATTATGTGTTAACTACCATTTAAAATAATAATAATATTATATTATTGTTCAGTATAAAACAACATTGTGTGCAACGTAAGATTTTGGAGAAATTAATTGTTGCGTGTTGAGTACTCTATAGGAAAAATCACCCCATTTAACATAAAATTAATATCTTATTCATAAATATTAATATTAATAGAAATTATTATTCTACAAATACCTAGGTCGTTACATCCTTCCCCCCTTTTGAGAATTGTGTCCCCACAATTCTATTCACTTATCAAATAAGTGAGAGTATTTATCCCTAATAGAATTTTCAGATTCCCATATTGCCTCTTCAACCATGTGGTTTTTCCACAAAACCTTTACCTGATGAATTACCTTACTCTGCAACACTTTCACTCTTCGGTCATGAATCTGGACTGGTTGTTCCTCATAAGAAATATTCTCTTCCAACTGAACTACCTTTGGACTCAAAACATGAGATGGATCCAGCATATACTTTCTCTACATTGAAACATGAAAAAAATTGTGTACCTTGGATAAACATAGAGGTAAATACACTCTCTATGTAACTGATCCAACTTTCTCTAGGATTTCATAGGGTCCATTGAACCTCAGGCTCAACTTTCCCTTTTTACCAAAACGCATCACACTTTTCTATGGAGAAAATTTGAGAAAGACATGATCACCTACCTCAAAAGAAAGATCCTTCCTCCTATTATCCACATAACTTTTCTACCTACTCTGAGCTATTCTCACATGCTTCTAAATCAACTGAAATTTTTCTACCATCTCTTCAACCAATTATAGTCCCATCAACTTCCTTTCACATACTTCATCCCAAAAATCCATAGTTCAACCCTGATTTCCATATAATGCCTCAAACGAAACCATCTGTATACTGCAATGAAAACTATTATTATAAGAACACTCAACCAAAGAAAGATGTTGGTCCTAAATTCCCTGGTAATCAATTGAAGAAGCACCTAGGATATATTCCAAAGTCTGAATTGTTCGTTCTGGCTGCCCATCTGATTGAGGATGAAAAGCTGTACTAAAATTTAATTCAGTACCCAATGACTTCTGAAGGCCTTTCAAAAAGTTATAAGTGAACCTGAGATCATGATTAGATACAATAGAGAGGGGAACTCCATGAAACCTGACTATATCTTTAATATACAACTGAGAAATTTGATATAGATACAAAGTATCTAGAATAGGAAGGAAATGACTAGATTTAGTCAATAGATCAATAATAACCTAGATTTCATTATTACCTCGAGATGTCTTTGATAATCCCATAACAAATTCCATGGATATATTTTACCATTTCCACTCTGGCACCGGTAAAGGATGAAGTATCCCTTTTAGTAACTACCACTCTTCTTTAACCTGTTGACAAGTTAAACACTTCACAGTAAAGTCAGCAATATCTCTTTTCATTCCATCCCACCAGTAATACTCTCAAAGATCTCTGTATATCTTAGTACTATCAGGATGAATTGAAAATAGAGAACTATGAGCTTCATATAACAACTCTTTCTATAACTGTGAATCAAAAGGCACACATAATCTCTTTCTAAACCTCAAAACACAATCTTTATAAATGTTAAATTCAGGAAACTTACCCTTATGAACCAACTATTCCTTTTTCTGCAACTCACTGTCTTCCTTCTACTCTTGCTTAATTATGTATGATAGAGATGATTTCACTGACACCTGAAACAAAATAGATGAATTTTCTACACTAACAACTTCTATTCCAAAGTTCATCAAATCGTTAATCAAAGGATCTTGTTATAAACACAACACGGTTAATGTAGCATTACTCTTTTGGCTCAAATCATCGACCAATTTATTTACCTTTCTTGAATGGTAATGGACCGTGCAATCATAATCCTAAATTAATTATAGACATCTCCTCTATCTCATGTTTAATTATTTCTGAGTGAATATATACATTAAATTTTTGTGATCAGTATATATTTCACACTTTATGACATACAAATGATGCATCCAAATTTTTAAAGAAAAAACAATAGAAGCTAATTCCTAGTCATGTGTAGGATAATTTAACTCATGAGTTTTCAACTGACATGAAGAATAAGCAATTACATGATCATTCTGCATTAGGACACAACCAAGTCCTTTTAACGAAGCATCACTGTAGATAACAAAATCACCATTTCTAGAAGGTAATGCCAATACTGGAGTATTCACCAATCTTTTTTTCAATTCCTGAAAATTATCATCACATTCATTTGTCCAGATAAACTTAACACATTTTCAAGTTAACTTAGTTAGTGAGATAGATAACCGTGCAAAATTCTCAAAAAACCTTCTGTAATATCCCACCAAACCAATAAAACTAAGAATCTCAGTTATATTTGTGGGTCTTGGCCATTCTTCAACAAATTTTGTTTAAGAAGGATCAACCGTTATGCCATCTTTAGAAACAATATGACCAAGGAATGAAATTTGCTGCAACCAAAACTCACACTTTCTGAATTTCCCATACAATTTATTTTCCTTTAAGGTTTCCAAGAGAACACTTAAATGACTTTCATGTTCCTATTTACTTTTTTAATATACCAAAATATAATCAATAAACACAACCAAAAACTTATCCAAGAACTCATGGAAAATTCTATTAATAAGATCCATGAATACAACAGGTGCATTGGTTAACCCAAAAAGCATAACTACAAATTCATAATGGCCATATCTAGTACGAAACACGGTCTTCAAAATGTCTACTTCCTTTACTTTCAACTGATGGTACCTCGAACTCAAGTCAATCTTTGAAAAATACTAAGCTCCCTAGAGCTGATAAAAAAATCATCGATATGAGGAAAAGGATACTTGTTCTTAATAGTGATATTATCCAAGTCTCTATAATCAATGAAAAGTCTCATTGAACCATATTTCTTGTTAACAAACAAGACTGGAGCACCCCACAATGATGTTCTAGGTCAAATGAAACCTTTATCTAACAACTCCTACAACTATTTATTTAACTATAAAAGTTCAATTTGATCTATTCAATAAGGGGATTTTGAAATTGGATTAGCATTAGGAACTAAGTAAACAATAAATTCAACTTCCCAATCAGGTATAATACCATAAAAATCATTAGAAAAAACATCAAGATAATCATTTACTACCGAAACATCATTAATCTGAACAGTTCCTTTGTTTTCAACAATATATGAAAGGTAACATTCATTTTGATATTTCACTAGTTTCTCAACTTCCTGATATGTTATCAGATATAAGGGTTCATTCTTGTACACAAACTGAATGTTTTTATGAAAAGAATCCTCTTTAGATCTACAGTTAATCTTAGCATGATAAACAGAAAGCCAATACATTCCCAAAATGATATAAAACTCTACTAGAGAAAAAAAACAAGGTTTGCAGGTAAATTCTTTCTATAAATAAAGATAGGAAGATTCTTATAATTTCATTTTTCCTCAACATTTCCCCCATCTATTTTTACCAGAAGTTTAGGATTTATATCTTGAGATGGAATTCCCAATTTATTAGAAAATTTCTCAGAAATGAAAGAATGTCCCGAATCAAAAAAAATACATTAACATAATATTAAAGAACAAACAAAGTACCAGATAACACTTTATTTGATGGTCCCACATCAACCGTAGTAGTAGCAAAAGATTTTTCCTGAACCTTCTTCTTTTGATATGTCTGGTTTCCACCCTGGGTAATCAACTTTGGACACACATTGGCATAATGCCCAAACTCATTGCAACTAAAACATCTTACCGATGGATTTTCATTGCTTGCTTGTTCATCTTCCTTATAGTTACGAGCAATATAACGAGTCTTACCACACCAGAAAAACTTTTCATATTTTGAGAGACATTCTCTAGGATGCTTTTTACCACACTTCTCACAATATGGAAATTTAATTTTCTTACATCCAAGCTTATTTGCTGAATTATTTCCCTTTTTTTTGCCAAATGGACCTCTTCTTTTTCTTGCTCTCTTAAAACACCTGATCATAAGAAAACTCCACTTCTAATTTCTCAGCACATCTGACAAGTTTCTCATAGCTATTGAATTCATGAGAGGAAAATGAATTTCAATATCGCTGCTTCAATCCTAAGTAAAACCGATTTATCTTACTATCAAGATCTCAAATGAACTTTAGAGCATACCTTTCCAGTCGAGGGAAATTTTCTTCGTAAACAGCCACTGAATCATCCTCATACCTCAATTCCAAGAATTTTTTCCATCCTAAGTCGAACCATCTTCGGAAAATATTTCTCAAGAAACATATCTTTGAATTCTTCCCAATAAAGAGCATCAATCTCCTCACTATCCCTGATATTTTTAACCATCGACCACCACTGACCGACTTCTCATTTGAAACAATAAATAGTAAGACAAACCTTTTGATTGTCTGTAAAACCCATGAAATTGAAAATCTTTTTCAGTGCTTTGATCCACTCTTCATCTTGAACAGGGTCAGATAATCCTCTAGATGATGGGGGATGTTGCCTCATGAAATGTTCCACTATAGATATATTCATATGGGGCTGATCTGGTTGATCTCATGCATGTATACCACCAAAATTTATAGCCCGAGTCAACTGTTCCATCACTATGACAAACTATTCAGTTCCGATTCCAACCATCTCAGGATACTGATTCGAAAAGTTATTCTCCTCTATATGACTTCCTAGCACTACTACCCTATTTCCTCTGTGGAAAACCATTTTGAACAAACACATCTTAGGAGAAGCAAAATGGTAATTTTCAAATGCTACATCATTTCAATTTGACCATAATGTAGAAATCATTTATGGATATTCTATTAATAAAATCCTAACTCCTAAAGTTATCTAAAATGACCTCTCATACCAACTATAATGCCCCAGCCTGAAACATTACATAATCTTGAATTAAGTTAATAATTCACATTGAGGATCTTTTCAAGTTTGGAGCTTTAGAGAATTAGGTCATAACTTATACACAATAACTTGAATATTACATGTAAACACTTCTACTCAGTATCCATTTTTTTCATAAAATAAAAACTCTAAAAAAATGAAACATGTTTAGTTCCATGTTTTAAACAGCATAACTTTTCCATGATCCCATCCTTGACTCTATTCATCTTTAAGTCCTCTGAAAATCATTTCAAAACTTGGGATGAGCATAAAAAGATCAATAAGGGATACATAATGAAGGAAAACTGTTAGTTTTTAAAAAAAAAATGTAAACCATAAATACTTAATCACAAATTAATACTTTTCACCTTAAAGAAGTAGAAAAACACTTCACTAAATATAATCTCATTGATTACCCCTTTTTTTAACCAAAAGATTACCATAAATCCCATAGAAAACAACATATAATATATAAAGGTAACTTGGGACATAAACATACTTGAATGGAATAACCATATGGTTGAATTCCACACATATCACTAAATGGAATAAGCATACATCCGACTTCTATACCCAATGCATTGGAGGTTATAACATAACCACCCGTCCTTGGTTTATCATAGCACCACCTATCATTTGGTTTATCACGCCACTCGTCAAATTTCCAAGTACCATTATATAATTATAACACATAAAATATTGAAAATATCAACATTTCACTAATAAAATTTCATTTTAAATCAAAATAAATCATTTCAAGATATTGAAATACTCAATCCATTTCAAAAAACATTTTCAATACAAAAACACAAAAAATGGAATGAAATGTTATTACCTAACCACCTGCCATTTGGTTTATCACGTAACCACCCGTCAAATGTCCAAGTACCATTATATAATCATAACACATAAAATATTGAAAATATAAAAATTTCAATAATAAAATTTAATTTTCAATCATAAGAAATCATTTCAAGATATTAAAATACTCAATCCATTTCAAAAACCATTTTCAATATGAAAAAACCCAAAAATGGAATAAGGGGTTTATTTTTTCTTTTTAAAAACATTAAGTCTTATAGAGGAAGCCAAATAACCATTACAGTGACAGAGAGGTCATTTTCACCACATAAGTTAAAAACATTCCTTTTATTGTTTAGTAAAACGATTAATAGATAAAATATTCCCTTTTAATGAAAATAAAATTTAAAGGGGTTTATTATACACTGTGTAAAAGAAGGAGGTGTATATTATCAAAACATACCTCAATGAAAGGAGATTGAAATGAAGTACCTTACAAATATCATTTTATAAATAAAATAGATAATTTATGTGTATTAACTTTAATTACACATAATGGAAGTATAAATATAATATAGGAAATCAAAATTCATTTCTCACATAATCATAGAACGACATAATCAATAAGTAGAAGATAAACCCAAAGAATGGAAATTGGGTTAAGAAGTTCCCTTACCTCGTGTTTGACTTGACTCGTTCATTATTTAATTTCCTGAATAATAAAATTAAGTTAATTTATAATTTCTTCAGAACCTTTTTCAAGTTTATCATCACTTATCACCTTGCTATAACGAGCATATAATTATTCAAGTTTATATTGGTGGTTTTGTCGATGTTCAGTACTTGAGTCAAAAATGAACTTGTTACAATTACAAGTTGTCAATGAGGTCAAAATTCCATTATCTCTAGAATTATATTCATTATTTAAATATCATATATATCAAATATATATAGTGTATATGTATTTATAATAGTTCATATCATTTTTATATAATAAATGAAACGCATCGTTCATGGAGATGGTAAGTCGTATGTACACATGAATGCTACTTTAATTTTATATTTCATATTTAAAGGAATGAAAACTTAATGATACATATGTATATGATAATTACATTATAATAAAATATTATATATATGTTATATAAGTTCATTAAATCCATCCTTTATACGTTCCATATATGGCATGAACGAGTCATATCACTTTGAGGGGGCAATAGTCCGCACTTCCTCAAATGAAATTATCATATTTATACAACATGAAAGGCATAAAGGTATATTATAAATGAGAATTAAAGAAGAATATAGATAAAATAAATATCATAAATATCATATATAATTATAGTTCCATCATAATTTCCACCATGAGAGTTGGTAGGGAAAAATCAAACAATCATCGTTTCGTGAGGCAGTAGTTTTCTGTCCACAGAAACAATATGTTATATACCCATTAAATGGAGGTGTGTATAAGTGTAGTTAGTATACTTACCTTAAAAAAACCTAGTATATTTATGATAATGATTTTTTTATGTTAACAAAAAATAAGAAGAGCATGGAGAGTGGAGAAGGAAAATAAAAGAAAAGAACTTGAGAGAAGACATTACCTTTAAATAGGGCAACTCCCTTTGGTTTGAACCAAAAGGCTTTATTGAATTTTCTTATTCCTAGGGTAAGTATTCTATGAGTAATATAGGGATGTTGGGAGATTATTTGAGTAGATTTTTGATGATCCAAGAGGCTTTAGAGGTGCGAGTAATGGGTTAGAGGTGATGACCTTTTATAAGGGTGAGGTGGGTCACTTAAGGAAATCTTGAAAGTATTATTTTATTATAAAATTATTTTCGGTTTCAAAAGGCCCAAAAATCCTTAAATTATAATATAAGATTAATATAAGTATAAATAAAATCATCCAATAAGAATTGGATTGATTTTGGATATTTTTTAATCCTTAACTTTTTTATTTAACCCTTTTTACTCTTACCATTTTATCATGCATTTAACACTTTGAGAAAAAAAAAAGTTACCAAAACATGAAAAATATCCAATTAAAGAGTCAATAATACAATTTTAGACTTATGATAACTATTTTTCTGAATATTATATTTTTTTAATTTTATAATATTTAATAAAATATTTTATATTTTAAAATATGTATTATGTCAATTTTGACACTATTCATATCATGAATTTAAAAAAAAATAAAAAACAACTTGATTCTTTCAAAAAACCTTTATTATTTCAAAGATAAAAAGTTATACACATCTCTAAAATTTGTGTATGTCATAAAAGGTTTCAAAATAAATTTATTTTAATATTTATAATATCATTTATTTAAATCATTCATTAATAAGTTAATCACTATATCATCATTGTGTCATAATTAAATTTATTTATTTGATGTCTCAAAATTATAAATAAAATATCATGATATAGTAAATATTTTTAGATTTATAATTAATATTTATAGTCTAAAAGATAACTTATATAACCCCATATAAAAATTGTTTTATTAAAAGATATATGTTTAGGTTATATTTTCCTTAACTTTAAATTAATTTTTATAAAATGTCATTTTCACTTACAAGTGGCTCCATGGGGTCCCAAAATCGACCCAAGGATGAAAAGGGTCAGAAATGTATCATCCAATAGGGTTTGAAAACATGTTAGGGTAATTTAATATTATTATAATATTATTGTTTACCCTTATTTACCAGATTTACCCTTTAACCATGGTAAATAAAATATTTACTAAAGTTACTGTTCATAATGTATAAAAATAAAAGTTACCTATTTAAACAATTTGAACCTATTAATTACAAATATAGAATCCATTTTTCCAATTTCAAAACACAGAAGTTGCATAAATTAATTTAAAATTAATTTCTATTGTCAAAACCAAAAAGTGTGTTTTTAAGAAATAATAACTATCAAAAGATTGACATTTGTTTATGTTAAATTTCAAAGTGAAATTACTTTAAATGAAAAAAATTGGATTAAATTATAAAAAATATAATCCAATTACACTTTAAAACCAATTAAAATAATAATATAACTATATAACCAAATCAGATGAAAAGATAATTTTGACTTAAAATGTAGTATTTTCACTATTCATTAAAAAATGAACTTTATCAGAAAAATACCAAAAATTTACCCAATGTAAATTTTAATGTCACTATTATAAATAATAAGTTTATTTTTTTCAAATAGAACATATAAAAGTGACAAAAACTAGATTTAAAATGGGTTTTCCATCAAAAGGTGGTAAAACTACATTTTAAAAATATTAGTGTATTTATGCTTAAAGTTGGATTTATTCTAATTTTATGCCTCTAAATTTTATTGGATAAATATAAAAACATCTAAAAAACATGTTTAATAATAATATGGTTAGTTATGTTCATTACTTCCAATACAATGACTATGCATTAACTACCATTTAAAATAATAATAATATTATATTACTTTTCGGTATAACTCAACCTTGTGTGCAACATAAGATTCCATAGAAATATGTTGTTGTGTGTTGAGTAATCTATTGGAAAAATCATCCCCTTTAACATAAAATTAATATCTTATTCATAAATATTAATAGAAATCAAAAGTATTATTCTATTAATACCCGAGTCATTACAAAACCACAACACCACATGCCCAAATATTCTTTGTAGTGTTGTGAAATTCTCCCCACACTCTACTCCTGATTGATGACCCATCCAGTGTTCCATTCACTTCCACATATATAAAAATATGTGGGGATGTGGTAGAATCAATGCTACATTCTTGTTGTTTTCTCAATGACCATTTCATTTGTACTAGAGGGAAAACCACACAACCATATTCCCAAATATTCTCTCTTTCACAGTGAGATTTTCCCAATACTCCACTCTTATTTGATGACCCATCTTGTGTTCCTCTAACTTCCATAAATGTAAAAATATCTGTAGTTTTAAATAATTATTTTCATGCACCTGATGTTTTCTCAATGAATTTTTCATTTGTTTGAGAGAGGAAACCACAACACCACCTAACCAAATGTTCTCTCCAATGTAGTGTGATTATCCTCACACTTCACTCCTTCTACATGACCCATCCTGTGTTCCACTAACTTTCACATATGTAAAAATATTTTGGATGTGAAATAATTATTTCCATGAACCCTTTATTTTCTTAATGACTATTTCGTTTGTCTAAGAGAGGAAACCACAATACCACATGCCCAAATTTTCTTCACAATAAAGTTCGATTATACCCACACTCCAATCCTTCTCTATGATCCATTATGTTTTTTACTCGCTTCCACATATGTAAAAAGACATGGGCTGTGAAATAATCATTTCCTTACACCTGTTTTTTTCTTAATGACCATTTCATTTTTTTGAGAGAGAAAATGTCACGACCCTTACCTGGATCCCAAAAGTATGGAATCAATGCCTGAAACATGGTGTGATTTTTTTTATAAATACATGCATACAAAAATTACACATATTATTTCAATACAGAGGATTGATTCAGTTTATATTCTGGAAAATCAGATGCTGCTGAAACACTTCTTCCAAAAACTTGACAAGGTTAAGCTTAATATTTATGTTGTCACATAGGAGTACTAAAGGCTTGGAATAATCTACTAAATCCTATAAAACATAAATCAAAATGTAGGGTGAGCATAATAATTTCTAGTAAGGGGTTTTAAAATGATAGAAAAAATTACCTTTTTAAAACATCCACCTTTTAAATAATCATAAAACGCTTTCTTAAGATGAAAAAATTACTTTCTTGAGGCATGTCATCAATATTTTCAAAGGTTACTTGAAAAAAATTTTCAGAAATAAATTTTATAGGAAATTCATATGTGTTTACTTAAAATCTTCAAGTAAAACATAAATCAGAGTGTGCATATGTGTATAAGAGATATAACAATTGTGAATAATTCATAAATTGATCAATAAAACTCAAATGCATAGTTGTAAACATAAGCATTCATATCGTGATTCATTAGAACTTAAAATGAAATTCATATAACCTTAATATTAGATACCCTTTACTTTTATAACTTTCCATTTGTATACATGATTATTCCTTATGCCTTCATTACCATTATCATAGAAGATTATTAGCCAAGGGTTATTCTATGAGTCGAACAATCCCTTGGTTGATCATTTACCAATACATAACAAGGGAATGTATAATGCTAGACCTTGTCAAGGCCTTACACCAAGACCATAAAACATGACTTAGTATGGGTCATGGATAACCACAAATCCCATTTCCCATAGTAGTATGAGTCAAGGCTAATAGCCAATCCTATTTTCCATAGTATGACAAGCCAAGGACAACCACCAATACTGTCGCACATAACGTCTCATGAGACTCAACTTTACCCAATGAATTAGAGTGCTATATAATTCTAGGCACACCCATCACATCATTTAAGTCTAATACATTCCTCACAGGTCTGGTGTGGTCTTATATTCATAGGGTCCCATACTTACATTCTTATTCCATAATCATTTTTACATACATGTTCATAACTGAAATGGATTATTCCATAAATTTAAAAATAACTAGACTTGTTGGCTTCATATTTAACAGTGACGTACATGAACTAAAATAACATACTCTTCCACATGTAGTAAGAAATAGTATACAAAAAATAACGGGTTGTCACTTGAAATAACAACTCTTTCATTAAACCCTTAAGAATGTGACCTTTTCCAAAATCCATGTTTACATGTTTTGACTTTGGAATAATCATTTAATCCATGCAATGTTAATTATTATATAAAAAATTAAAACATAAACTTAAATAATCAGAGGCATTTCTTATGAAAAATTGGAACACAAGGTATGAATTATTTCCTGTGAAGTGTTCACACACAAAATAAATAATTAAACATGTGTACTCATGCATGAATGAATTTTTATACTTAAACATGAAAACTATCATACAACCTACTTGAGGAATCAAGATCGAAATACATATATGTATTCATATGGGTTTGGAAATCATGGAAAAATATTATATATACTTATATATACTCAAAGTGTGTGTTTGGGATCTACATAACCCAAAACAAGGTTTAATAAATTCTTAAAACTGTTGTATTCTTCATAAAAATGATTTAAATAAAAAAGGATAGGTTCTATGAAAATTCAGTTGTAATCAAACTTATATATATATATATATACTATTACGCATAACTATATATACATGAATTGTAAATAAAGGTTTTTCATATTAAAAAAATGATTAACTAAACTCCTATATGTATTTCATGTTTTAAGAAACATCACTTAAAAACATAAGATCACCATTAAAAGATCATAAACCTAAAAAGGTTTGTTATACAAAGAAATTGTATATATAAGCATACATATAATTTTGAAATTCCAAAATGGGTTAGGACAAACTTATATAATCCGTGAAACTTGAAGATAGATAAGAATGATTTGCATGTAGAAGTTGAAGCATAAAATCCCTTGCATGTGATATATAATCAAAAATACATTTAGAAAATCCAATGTGAGTTAAGGTTTAAAAGAAATATGAAACAGTATACGTATATATATATATATATAAATCTGTATATACATAAGGATATAAGAGTTTAAAAAAAATGAAAAAATAGAAAAATTTATCCTTTAACAGGCTTCAAGAGTGCAACAGGGTTGGTCAGGGGATGTTCTCACATTGAGGAGAAGAAAAAAAGGTGAAATTATGGTTGAAAATATAGGGTTTATATATAAGCGGTGTACATATATATTTTATATATAACTTTTCATACATAAATTATAAACAAAGACTCACAAACTGACTAAAAGAAAACAAATCCAATATTTTACTTAAAGGGAGAACTCAAAATCAATTGGTGATTTTAATACATACATATATATAAATTTTGTGGAAAACTTGAGTGTAATAGATCGGGTTTGTAATAAAATAAATAAAAGAAGAAAGGAGATCGAAGATGAGCTTACAGGTAGAAGTCAAGGGTTAATCCAAAGAGAAAGGTGGGGAATCTCGAGGAAGAAAAAAGAAGAAGAAGAAGGAAGTAACGGTGGGCAGCCATTGGTTTGGTGCGAAGGAGAATAAAATGAAAAGAAGAAGACCGAGAAAGAAATGGACAGTCCAGATCCAACAGGTCCTGATCGGATGACTAGGGTGAAATGCGGCTTAAAAAAAAGATAATCGGCTGAGATTAGATTAGATTTTAACCTGAAGAACTTGAATGATGTGGTGTTTTAAAATGAAAAAATGGCCATGATTAGATCTGAGGTATATCTAACGACCCAAGAAAACATGGAGGTAAAGCCGTAGCAGTGGAGATTCGAAGGTTAGACTGATTGGAAAGTCCATATCGTGCAAGACGTGATCAGACGACCTGTATTGCGTTTTGCCTAAAAAACTCCATCCCACATCGAAACGGGATGCGATTCACAGGTCCCTTATAACCCCATAGCTCTCGGCCTTAGCTCATAATTCTCTTTCTCCCCCTCCCGGTACCACCCCATACCGGCGTTGTGTGGGCGCGCTCTGCAGCCACCCTTGCCGCTGCCCTGCCCCACATGGTGGCGTGCTACTTGGTTCCTCTGTGCACGCTTGAGGTGCACGTACATACCCATCGGCTGGACCATGCTGTGGCTGAAGGCTTAGGCTCAACCACCTACTCCTATAGTATTGTGTGCCGCCTCCTTCGGCCCAGCTAGAGGGCTAGCCCATATGGGGTTTATTTTTTTTTATTAAGCCCAACTTTCAAAATAAACTATATAATCATAGAAAAAAATGAAATTACATATAATCAATTTAATTATACCATGAATATCTTTAATTTTATAAAACATGATTTCTATTTTAAAATTTGGAAGATTAAAGTACACAAATAAAATTATATTTTGTCTTAACCAAGAGTATAACTTTTAATTAATAAAAGTATTCATAAACATGTTTTCAAATTCAAAAACAAAATGCATACCTCTCTTGATATTTTATTTAAAACACAAGAGTTTTGTTTTGAAATCCATTTTAAACCCTAATAAATTTATCCTTTCAAAATACAAAGAGGGGTTTAATTTCCAACATGTTTAAAATATATTGCTTTAACTTAAAACACTCGAAAATCTCAATATTCCTAAATACTTGAGATAAAATAACTAGAATTCCCAGTGGTTATAAGATCTTATAGCCGTTAGATATCCAATGGTCTCCTAAAGGGAAACGGTCGAATTATGGCCTTATAAAAACGTGATTAAGGTGTTCCAACTTCAAACACCGAGACAAAGAAGATGGTGCTCTTTATTCATATGATGCTTAGTATGATTGATGTGGTTCTGGTTATAATGTTCTTAGTCGTGAAAAATTCTATGGTAATCTTATATTTTCTTGGCATGTTCTTGGTGCTTTGGGGTATTCTGGTGATCGTGATTGGTATACTTGTAGGAATTCTGGGTTATTCATGGTCCTTTGACCTTGTTTCAATGTAATCGTTTCAAATGTTTAATTGAATAAAACATGCCTTGTTTTTTTTTTGAAAACATTGTTTGGATAGTATGAAAATTAAGCGAAGTAAAACCATACGGTATTATTATTACGCAAGAAAAATATTTAGGGTGTCACATTATACCCCCTTCAAATAATTGCTCCCTCGAAAATCTAAAACACTCGCACACTTTCATTTCTGAGGTCTCTCCTCTAGAACCACCACTACTGATAATATGCTGATGTCTCCAGGTGGATCCCCATATTAGTTTCCAGTTACTCAACCTCTTTGGACCATATACACCATGAGCAGTTAGGGTCAAACCCATGCATAAAACATTCATTCTTCCAAAGAGTGGCACGAGAGGTGTGGAGGTCGGATATTTGGGAGTGATCTACCTCCCTATAAATCTCTCGAACTATATTGCACTTGAAAACTTCAAATTCTTAAAGAATACCATACATACTAAAACTTAAGACCTATAATAGATAGGTCACTCGAGTGTCACCCTACAAAGAAGCTTCATGAAACTTTCCCAAGGCTCGGTTGTTCTCGGACAAGGTGAAATAATAGAAGAGACCTTCATGGTGCTTTCCTCTCTGCCTATACTCTGCTAGTTGTACAATTACTATGTGGAGATAAACATGACGGTATCCCTGATAGGCCTGAAGGACATTTGGGCTAAGGGACACTTTATAGAAGAATTTTCAATACAAGCGTAGGTTTTTAAAAGGGTATTAATATTCTGAACATATCTTGGAGATTATGGACTCTATAAATTCGGTAGGAAGTGATAAGAGGTTTATCGGTAAACCTACGTCTTCTATATGAAAATTTCAAGGGACATGTTTTACTTAGTAAGGTATTAAAACAAGGATTTCATATTTAAAAACATAATAAAATACCAAAACATAAAACATAAAACTATTTATTTATACAAGGTTCATAAACTCAAGGTGTTATATAACCATCGTAGCGTCTCTCCATAGCTACTACCGGTGTTGGTGATTTACCTAGTTCCTAGTCAAACAGATCCCCAAGGAGATTCCAAACTTTTCAATCTCTTGGGTCCAAATGCAACACGAGCAACTAGGATCAAACACATGTGGACATATATAGTTCAGTGTGAGAAAATCATGATGTGTATGAAGTTGGGTGACATCAGTATGATCTAGATGCTGATAATGAAAATGGGTAGGCTCATACTTAAGAACTTCAAAGTCCATATCTTGACCATAGAGACTGTAGGTCAAGAGTTGACAAAGATATGCCGCTCAGAGGTCACCCTTCTGTGCAGCCTCTTGGAAGTCCTTTCAATATGAAGCATTCCCTGCCAGGGTAAAACATTTAAACAAACCCTAAAAGTATGTTCCCTTCTATTCATAGAATGGGAATTGGGAGTTCATCATAAGAATATAGTCGAGGCCTGCTCCTCAATGAAGTCGGCACACACGTGGAGAATTGGATACAAAGTAGAGGTGTTTTAATGACAAAAAAATGTTTTTAAAAGTCTCGTAGATTTCTACACATGATTTTCCCACTATAGTTTATAATATTTCCATTAGAAGAGATAGAAGGCCTGATTCATCTTCCATATGAAAATGTTAAGAAGGATTATACTTAGTATTACACAATCCAGTAATTTAATGACTTTTTAATTTTATAAGGTTGCCTAAACCGATTGTCTAATACCAACTGTCATGACCCTGGCCCCAGAAGTCTGGAATCAGTGTCTGAAATATGGTGTGCAATTTTTTTCATAAATACATGCATACAAAAATTACACATCTTGTTGCAATATAGAGGATTGATTCAGTTTAGGTTCTGGAAAATCAGATGCTGCTGAAATACTTCTTCCAAAAACTTGACAAGGTTAATCTTCATATTGATTTCGTCACATAGGAGTACTCAAAGCTTGGAATAATCTACTAAATCCTGTAAAACATGAATCAAAACATAGGGTGAGTATAAGAATTCCTAGTAAGGGGTTTTAAAATTATTGGAGAAATTAACTTTTTAAAACATCCACCTTTGAAATAATCATAAAACATTTTTTTAAGAGGAAACATTACTTTCTTGAGGCACATCATCAATATTTTCAAAGGTTACTTGATTTTTTTTTTTCAGGAAGACCTTTTACAAGAAATTCATATGTGTTTACTTTAAAACTTCAAGTAAAACATAAATCAGAGTACACATATGTGTATAATAGATATAAGAAATGTGCATAATTCATAAATTAATCAATCCAACTCTAAATGCATAGTTGTAAACAAAATCATTCATATCATGATTCATTATCACTTAAATTGAAATTCATACAACCTTAACATTAGATACCATTTCCTTGTATAACTTTCCATTTTTATACATGATTATGCCTTATGCCTTAAATGCCATTATCATAGAAGATTATTAGCCAAGGGGTATTCTATTAGTCCAACAATCCCTTGGTTGATCATTTACCAATACATAATGAGGGAATGCATAATGATATACTTTTTCAAGGCCTTGCGCCAAGACCATAAAACATGACTTATTACAGGTCAATGCTAACTGAAAATCCTATTTCCTATAGTAGTATGGATCAAGGCTAACTGCCAATCCCATTTCCCATAGTAGCACAAGCCAAGGCTAACCTCAAGACTGTCGCACATAACATCTCATTATACTCAACTTTACCCAATACTTTGGAGCGCTATATAATTTTGGGTGCATCCATCACATCACTTAAGTCAAATACATTCCTCACATGTTCATAACTGAAATGGATTATGCCATAAATGTAAAAAAAAACTAGACTTGTTGGCTTCAGATTTAACATTGATGTGCATGAACTAAAATATCATACTCTTTCACATGTATTAAGAACTAGTACAGATAAAATAACGGGTTTTCACATGAAATAAAAACTCTATAATTAAACCCTTAAGAATGTGACATTTTCCAAAATCCATGTTTACATGTTTTAACTTTGGGATACTCATTTAATCCATGCAATTTTAATTGTTATAAAAAATATTAAAACATAACCTTAAATAATCAGAGGCATTTCTTGTGAAAAATTGGAATACAAGGTATGGATTATTTCCTGTGAAGTGTTTATGCACAAAAGAAATAATTAAACATGCGTACTCATGCATGAATGGATTTTTATACTTAAACATGAAAACCATCATACAACATACTTGAAGAATCAAGCTTGAAATACGTATATGTATTCATATGGGTTTGGAAATCATGGAAAAATCTTATATATACTTATATATACTCAAAGTGTATATTTTGGATTTGTATAACCCAAAATAAGGTTTAATAAATTCTTACAACTGTTGTGTTCTTAATAAACATGATTTAAATAAAAAAGGATAGGTTTTATGAAAATTCAATTGTAATCAAACTTATATATATATATATATATACTTTTATGAATAACCATATATACATGAATTGTAAATAAAGGTTTTTTTATATTAAAAACATGATGAAATAAACCCCTACATGCATTTCATGTTTTAGGAAACATCACTTAAAAACATAAGATCACCATTCAAAGATCATAAACCCGAAAAGGTTTATTATACAATGAAATCATATATATAAGTATACATATAATTTTTAAATTCCAAAATGGGTTAGGATGAACTTATATAATCCGTGAAACTTGAAGATAGATAAGAAGGATTTTCATGTAGAAGTTGAAGCATAAAATCCCTTGTATGTGTTATATACTCAAAAATACATTTAGAAAATCAAATGTGAGTTAAGGTTTATAAGTAATATGAAACTATATACATGTATATATATATATATATATAAATCCATATATACACAAGGATATAAGAGTTTTACAAAAATGAAAACATAGAAAAACTTATCCCGTACCTGGCTTTAAGAGTGAAACAGGGTTGGGCAGGGGATGTTCGCACATCGAGGAGAATAAAAATAGGTGAAATTAGGGGTGAAAATATAGGGTTTATATACAAGTGGTATACATATATATTTTATATATAATAATTAATACATAAATTATAAACAAAGAATCACAAAATGACTAAAATAAAACAAATCCAATATTTTACTGAAAGGTAGAACTCAAAATCAATTGGTTATTTTAATACATAAATATATATAAAGTTTGTGGAAAACTTGATTGGAATAGATCGGGTTTGTAATAAAATAAAAAAAGAAGAAAGAAGATTGAAAAGGAGATTACAGGTAGAAGTAAAGGGTAGATCCAAAGAGAAAGGTGGGGAATCTTGAGGAAGAAAATAAAGAAGAAGAAGAAGGAAAGAACAGTGGGTGGCCACTAGTTTGGCATGAAGGAAAAGATGATGTGAAGAAGAAAACCAGGAATGAAATGGATGGTCTAGATCCAACGGGTCCTGATTGGACGACTAGGGTGAAATTTAGTTAAAAAAAAGATAAATGATTGAGATTAGATTAGATTTTGATCAGATGGCCTTTAATGACACAATGTTTTAAAATGGAAAGAACTACCATGATTAGATCTGAGGTAGATCGAACGACCCAAGAAAATTCAGTGGTAAAGCCACTGCGGTGAATATTCGAAGGTTAGACCGATCAGACAGTCTAGATAGCGCACAATGTGATTGGACAACCTGGATCACGTTTCACCTAAAATACTCCATCCCACATCAAAACGGGATGCATTTGGAGGCTCCCTTATAACCCCAGATCTCCCAGGATTAGCTCATAATTCTATTTCCCCCCTCCTAGTACCGCCCCGTACCAGTGTTCTGCAGGCACACTTTGCGCCCACCCTCACCGTCATTCTGCCCCACATGGTGGCATGCTACTTGGTTCCTCTTTGTGTGCTTGAGGCTCGCGCACATGCCCATGGGCTGGCCCGTGATGAGGCTGAAGGGTTAGGCTCGACCACCTACTCCTATAGTAGCACGTGCTTCCTCCTTCTACTCAACTAGAGGGATATACCCTATAGGGTTTATTTTTTTATTAAACCAAACTTTCAAAATAAACTATATAATCATAGAAAAGAAATGAAATTAAACATAATCAATTTCATTATACAATGAATATCTTTTAATTTTATAAAACATGATTTCTATTTTAAACTTTAGAAGATTAAAGTACACAAAAAAAATTATATTCTGTCTTAAAAAGAGTATAAATTTTAATTAATAAAAGTATTCATAAACATGTTTTCAAATTCAAAAACAAACTGCATACCTCTCTTATCATTTTTCTTTAAAACAAAAAATTTTCATTTTCAAATCCATTTTAAACCTTAATACGTTTATCCTTTCAAAATCCAAAGAGGAGTTTAATTACCAACATGTTTAAAAGATACTACTTTAACTTAAAACACTCGAAAATCCTAATATTCCTAAATACTTGAAATAAAATAACTATAATTCCCAACGAATATAAGTTCTTATAGCTGTTAGAGATCCAATAGTCACCTAAAGGGAAACAGTGGAATTAAGGCCTTATAAAAATGTGATTAGGGTGTTCCAACTTCAAACACCGAGACAAAGAAGATGGTTCTCTTCATTCCTCCGATGCTCAGTATGATTTCTGCGGTTCTAGTTATAATGTTCTTATTCATGGCAGATCCAATGGAAATCCACTATTTTCTTGGCATGTTCGTGGTGCTTTGAGGTCTTTCGATAATCTTGATTGGTGTACTTATTGGAATTCTGGGTTATTCATGTTCCTTTTACCTTGTTTCAATGTAATCTTTTCAAATGTTTAATTGAATAAAATATGCCTTGTTTTTTTTATTTTTGAAAAAATTGTTTGGATTGTATGAAAATTAAGCAAAGTAAAACCATACAGTATTATTGTTACACAAGAAAAAGATTCAGGGTGTCACAGAAAACCATAACACCACATGCCAAAATGTTCTCTCTAGTGCACTATGATTCTAACCACACTCCAATCTTTCTCCATGAACCATCTTATGTCATGATACTTTCCACATATGTAAAAACGACATGGGTTATGAAATATTAATTTATATGTACCGGTTGTTTTCTAATCGACCATTTCATTTTTCTAGGCAAGGAAACCACAAAACCACATACTGAAATGTTCTATCCAATGTATTTTGATTCTTACCACACACCACTCCTGCTTCATAACCCATCTTGTGTTCTTCTACCTTCCACATATGTAAAAATATATGGGGTTTTAAAGAATCATTTTTTCACACCTGTTATTTTGATAAATGACTATTTCATTTTTCAGAAAGAGGAAACCACAACACCATAAACCCAAATATTCTCTCCAACACGTGATATTCTCCTGACACTTCACTCTTGCTCCATGAACCATCCTTTTCTCCACTCACTTCCACATATTTTAAAATAAACGAGACATGAAATAATTATTTCCATATTCCCATTGTTTTCTCAATGACTATTTCATTTTTTGGGACATGAGAACATAACACCACATCCCCAAATGTTCTCTATAACATATTATAATTATCCATACTCCCCAATATCCACTTCTAATACATGATCCAACAAGTGTTCCATTCCCTCATATATATATTAAAATATATGAGGCTTGAAATAATTTTTTACATGAACACATTTATTTCTCAATGACCATTTCATTTAGTTGGGAGAGGATACCACAAAAACACATACCCAAATATTCTCTCCAACACAATGCAATTATCTCCACATCCCACTCCTGATCCATAACCCGCCCCATGTTCCTCTCCCTTACACATGTTTAAAATGATTTAGGGTGGGAAAGAACCATTTCCATAAACCTTTTTTTTCTCAATGACTATTTCATTTTTATAAGAGTGGAAATTAGAATGAAAAATTCCCAAATGTTCTCTCTAGTATAGTTATATTCTATTAATATTCCACTCCTACTCCATGATCCATCCCATGTTCCACTCCATTCCATATATGTAAAAATATGTTGGGCGTGAAAGAGTCATTTATACACACATTTTGGTTTTTCAAATGAAATTTAGTTTGTATGATAGATGAAACCACAACACTACATTCCCAAATATTATCTCTAGCACACTGTGATTCTCAAAAAAATCCTTCTCCATGATTCAACCCCTGTTTTACTCTCTTCCATATATATAAAAAAGATGTGGGGTGTGAAGGAATCATTTCTGTGTGTCTGTTTCTTTCTCAATTACTATTTCATTAGTCTGAGAGAGGAAACCAAAACACCACAAGGAAAAATGCTCTCTCCAGCACAATGTGACTCTCCCCACACTCCACCACTACTCTATGATCTATCCTTTGTTCCATTCCACTCCACATATGTAAAAAGATAAGGGGTTTGAAATAATTATTTATGCATGTCCACTATTTTATCAATGACCATTTAATTTGTATGAGAGAGGATTACAAAACACCATAGGCCCAGATGTTCTCTCCATCGTAGTGTGATTCTCCCCACACCATGAACCATCCCATGTTCCACTCTCTTACACATATGTAAAATGATGTGGGGTGTGAAAGAATAATTTATTCACACTTTTTGTTTTCTCAATGACCATTTAGTTTGTCTAAGTAAGGAATCCACAACACTACATGCCCAAATATTCCCTCCAACACAATGTGATACTCCCCACACTCCACTCATACTCAATGACCAATCCAGTGTTCTTATCCCTTCCATGTATGTAAAAACATGTTGGGTGTCAAATAATAATTTCCTCACACCCATTATTTTATCAATGATTATTTATTTTGTTTGAGATAGGAAAAAACAACACCATATGCCCAAATATTCTCTCCAGTGCAATGTGATTATCCCCACACTCCACTCCTAATCTATGACCCATCCTATGTTCCACTACATTCTATATATATAAAAATACATGGTATGTATAAGGATCACTTATGCACACTCATTGTTTTCTCAACAACCATTTCATTATTTTGAGTAAGGAAACCACAAAACTACATGACTAAATGTAATCTATAGCACAATGAAACTATCCTCACACTCTACTACTACACCATGAATCGTACCATGTTCTTATCCCTTCCAAATATATAAAAATATGTAGGGTTTTGAAAGAATCATTTCCACATTTCTACTGTTTTCTTAATGATATTTTCATTTGAATAAGGGAGGAAACAATGATACTGCATGACCAAATGTTATCCCTAATATAGTGAAATTGTCCCCAAATTCCACTCATACCCCAATATTCATCCTTTTTTCCAATATCTTCTACATATGTAAAAATATGTTGGGTGTGAAAGAATCATTTCCATGCATCTGTTTTTTTTCAAATACTATTTCATTTTTCCAAGGGAGGAAACCCTAATGCCACCTGCTCAAATGTTCTATCCATCATAGTGAAAATATCACAATACTCGACCCTATATATATGAATCATCTTGTGTTCCAATACCTTCCACATATATAAAAATATATGGGGTTTTTAAATAATCATTTCCTTACACCCATTGTTTTTTCAATGAAAATTTCATTTGTATTAGGGAGGAAACCGCAAAACCACATGCCTAAATTCTATCTCCATTGCAGTGTAGTTATCCAACAATCCACCCCCACTCCATTAGAATATTTTGTTATGATCCATTCCATATATTTAAAATTATGTTGGGTGTTTTAGGTAATCATTTCCACGCACCCATTTTTTTAATGACCATTTAATTTGTATGAGGGAGGAAACTACAACACCACATGCCCAAATGTTCTCTCTAGAATATTGAGATTATCCCCATACTCCACTAATTATATATGACCCATAATATTTTTAGATACCTTTAATATATATATGAATATATGGGTTATGAAGGAATCATTTCTGCATGAATTTTTTTTTCTCAGTGACCATTTCATTTGTTTGAGGGAGGAAAACACAACACCACATACCAAAATATTATCTCTAGTGTTATGCGATTTCCTCCCACTCAACTCCTACTAATTAACCCATCTCTTGTTATGATACCTTCACAAGTGTAAAAATATGTGAGTGTGAAAGAATCATTTTTGTGTGGCCGTTGTTTTCTCAATATCTATTTGTTTGTTTGAGGGAGGAAACCACAACACCAAATGCCCAAATGTTCCCTATAGTACAATGAAATTATAACCACACTCCAATCCTACTATATGATTTATCCTATGTTCCATTCCCATATACATATGTAAAATTATTTGTGGTGAGAAATAATCATTTATTATCAACCATTATTTTCTCAATGATAATTTAATTTGTCTGAGATTTGAAACCACAACACTGCATACCCAAAGGTTCTCCTTTGTGTAGTGTGATTATACCCACACTCCACTACTTCTATATGAACCATTCTATATTCCACTCCATTCTATATATGTAAAAATATTTCTGGTGTGAAATAATCATTCTTGCACTCCTTTTGTTTTATCAATGACCATTTAATTTTTTCAAGAGAAGAAACCACAATACCACATGCCTAATTTTTTTTCCAATGAAATAAAATTATTCCCTCTTTACAGTAAAATAAAATTTTCCCCACACTAAACTCCTTCTTCATTAACAATCTTGTGTACTTATCCCTTCCACATATGTAAACATAAGTGGGTTTTGAAAAAATTATTCTTGTATGTTCGTTATTTTCTCAATGACCATTTTGTTTGATTAAGAGAGGAAACCAAAACACCACATGATCAAAATTTATCTAAAGCATATTGAAATTATCCCCACACTCCACTCATACTCCATGACCCATCCTATGTTCTCCTTCTACATATATAAAAAAATATGGGGTGTGAAATAATCATTTTGATGTGCCCATTTTTTCTTAACAAAAGTTCATTTTTCTCAGAGAGGAAACCAAAACAACATATGCTCAAATGTTCTCTATAACATAGTGGGATTGTACCCACACTCCAATACTAATCCATTACCCATATAGTTTTACACTCCCTTTAGTACATGTAAAAATATTTTGGGTTTAAAAGAATCATTTACCAAACCCGTTGTTTTATCAATGACCATTTCATTTGTTTGAGAGAAGAAAACACAATAACACATATCTAGATGTTCTTTATAGTGAAATATGATTCTCCCCAAAATCCACTCATGCTCTATGACCAATCCTTCATTCCAATTTCTTACATATATTTAAAAAGATATTGGGTGTGAAAGAATTTTTTCTGCGCACCCATTGTTTTCTCAATGACCATTTCATTTTTCTGAGTGAGGAAACTACAATTCCAAATTCCCAAATATTCCCTCCAGTGTAATGCGATTCTCCCCACACTCAAATATTTCCCCATAAACCATTCTATATTCCACTATATTACACATATAAAAAACATTTCTTGGTTTGGAAGAATCATTTTTGTGCATCCATTTTTTTAAATGACCATTTAGTTTGTCTGTGAGAGGAAACCATAACCCCAAATGCCCAAATATTCTATCTAGCGCGGTGTGATTCTCCCCACACTTCAATACTTATCTATGACCCACCCTGTGTTATGAACCCTACCACATATGTAAAAATATATGGGGTTTGAAAGAATCATTTCTATTTTCCTATTTTTTTATCAACAACTATGTTTTTTATTCAAGAGAGGAAACCAAAACAACACATGACCAAATATTCTCTGTAGTGTAGTGCCATTCTCTCCACAAACCAATCCTGATACATAACTCATTTGGTGTTCTACTCACTTCCACATATGTAAAAATATTTGGGGTGTGAATGAATCATTTTCACACACCTATTTTTTTATCAATGACCATTTCATTCTTCTGAGAGAGGATACCACAACACTACATGATCAAATGTTCTCTCTAGCACATTGTAATTCTCCTGAAACTCCACACTTTTTCTATGACCCCATATTGTGTTCTTATCCCTTATATATATGTAAAAATATGTTGGTTTTGAAAGAATAATTTACGTATTCCCATTGATTTCTCAATGACCATTTCATTTGTCTGAGAAAATAAACCACCAAACCACTTTCCCAAAAGTTCTCTCTATCATGGTGGAATTATACAAAAAATAAACTCCTAATACATCACCCATACTATTTTACATTCCCTTCCACATGTGTAAAAATATTTGGGGCATGAAAAAAATCATTTCCGCATGACCGTTGTTTTCTTGATGCCCATTTTGTTTGTACAAGATAGGAAACCACAACATCACATGCCTAAAGGCTCTCTCTAGAATAGTGAAATTATACCCATAGTCCACTCCTACTATATGAACCATCCTATGTTCTTCTCCCTTCCACATTTTTAAAAATATATGGGGTGTGAAATAATCATTTCCATGTGGTTTTTGTTTTCTCAGCAACTATTTTATTTGTCTGAGAGAGGAAACCAAAACACCACATGCCCAAATTTTGTCTCTAGTGTAATGATATTATATCCACACCTTACTCATGATACATGATCCATAAAATTTCATACTACCTTCCATATATGTAAAAATATATGGGGTGTGACAGAATAATTTTTGTGGACCTTTTGTTTTCTTATCAACCATTTCATTTGTCTGAGTGAGGTAACCACAACACCCCATACCAAAATGTTGTCTCTAGTGCAGTTTTATTCTCCCCACACACCACTTAAAATCCATGACCCATCCTATGTACCACTACTTTCCACATATGTAAAAATATTTGGGGTTTTAAAGAATCATTTACACACACATGTTGTTTCTAAATAACTATTTCATTTGTATGTAAGTGAAAACCACCAAACCATAGTCCCAAATGTTCTCTCTTGTTTAGTGAGATTCTCCACACACTCCACTCCATATCCACAAAATTTTATATAATTATCTCACTTTTGTATATGTTAAAAGATATGGGGTATTAAAGAATCATTTCTGCATGCACGTTGTTTTCTCACTAACTATTTTTTTGTCTAGGATATGAAACCACAACACAAAATGTCCAAATTTTATCTCTAGTGACATGTGATTCTACCCACATTTCACTCCTTATCGATGAAAAGTCACATTTTCCACTAACTTATACATATATAAAAAGATGTGGGGTTTGAAAGAATCATTTTTTCACACCAGTTTTTTCTCAATGACTATTTACTTTTTCTAAGAGAGGAAACCACAACACTACATGCATAATTTTTCTCTCAAGTACAATGAAATTTTCCCCACACTCCACTAATTCCCCATGACCCACCCTATGTTCCAATACATTACTTATGTGTAAAAAATGTTGGGTGGTAAATAATCATTTCTATACAACCATTTTTTTATCAATAACCATTTAATTGTTTTGAGTGAGGAAACCAAACCACCCCATTCCCAAATATTCTCTCCAGTGTAGTGTTATTCTCTTCACACACCAATATTGTTCCCTGATCCACCACATGTTTCACTCCATTATACATATATAAAAATATGTTGGGTGTAAAAGATTCATTTCTACACACCCGTTAGTTTCTTAATTTTTTTTGTTTGATAGAGGAAACCACAACACCACATGCCCAAATGTTCTCTCCAGTGATATGTGATTCTCCTCACACTCCCAATCTATCACCATCTTGTATTTTTATCTCTTCCATATATGTAAAATTATGTGGGGTGTGAATGAATCAATTTCATGTTCCCATTTCTTTCTTAATTACCATTTCATTTTTCTAAGAGAGGAAACCACAATACCACATGCTCAAATGTTTTCTCTAGTGCATTTTAATTCTCCTTATACTCCACTCCAAATCCACTACCCATCCCATGTTTTTCTTCCTTCCAAATATGTAAAAAATATGGTCTATGAAAGAATCATTTCTACATGTGTGATGTTTTATCAATGAACATTTTGTTTTTCAAAGAGAAAAAACTAAAACACCACATGCCCAAATGTTCTCTCTAGAGCAGTGTGATTCCCTCCATACCATGAATTTTCATGTGTTCCTATCGATAACACATATGTAAAAATATGTTGGGTCTGAAAGAATAATTTTTTCAAGCCCATTGTTTTCTTAACAACCATTTAGTTTGCCTATGTAAGGAAACCACAACACCACATACCCAAACGTTCTACCCAATACAATGTAATGATCCCCAAAATATACTCCTACTCCATGAACTATAATGTATTACACTCCCTTACACATATTTAAAAACATGTGGGGGTGCGAAAGAATCATTTTTGTGAACCTGTTGTTTTCTAAATGACCATTTAGTTTTCATGAGATAGGAAACCACAACATTGTATGTCCAAATTTTCTCTCAAGTGTAGTACGATTATCCCCACTCTCCACTCCTAATCCACAACCCATCATATGTTCCACTCTCTTTCACATATTTAAAACTACATGGGGTGTAAAAAGATCATTTACACACACCAATTATTTTCTCAATGACCATTTTGTTCTTCTAAGAGAGGAATCTATAACACCACATGCCCAAATTTACTCTCCATCACATTATGATTCTTCATACACTCCACTCCTACATCATAAACCATACCATATTCATATCCTTTCCAAATATACAAAAATATGTGTGCTGTGCAATAATCATTTCTTCATGCCTTTTTTTCCTCAAAAACCATTTTTTTAATAAGTGAGGAAACCAAAGCACCCTTTGCCCAAATGATCTCTCCAGGATAGTGAAATTGTCCCAAAATTTCACTTATAACCCATGACACATACTATTTTCTTCTCCCTACCATATATGTAAATATATTTGGGGAATAAAAGAATCATTTTTTCAAGGAATTTTTTTCTCAACTACCATTTTGTTTTAATGAGGGGGGAAAGCAAAACATTGTCTACCTAAATGCTCTCTGTAGCATAGTGAGACTCTCCCTACACTCCACTCAAGATCCATGACCTATCCTGTGTTCCTCTACCTTACACATATTTAAAAATATGTGGGGTATAAAATAATTATTTCCCTACACCTATTTTCTTTATTAATGACCATTTCATTTATCAAAGGGTGGAAACCACAACACCACATGCCCAAATTCTTACTCCAATGTACTACAATTCCACTACACTTCATTCCTACTCCATTAACCATCTTGTGTTCAAATAACTTACATTTGTAAAAAGATTTTGTGTGTAAAGGAATCAATTATATAAACTCGTTGTTTTCTAAATGACCATTTCATTTGTATGAGGGAGGAAACCAAAACACTACATACCCAAATGTTCTCTCTAGAATAGTTTGATTCTCACCATACTCCAATACATATCTATGAACCATCCAATTTTTTGATCCATTTCACCTATATAAGATGATGTGGTGCGTGAAATAATCATTTCTAAATGCTCAATTTTTTCTCATTTACCATTTCATTTTTCTAAGGGATAAAACCACAACACCACAATACCATATTCCCAAATGTTCTCTCTAGTGCAGTGCAATTTTACCCATACTTAACTCATGCTCATTGAACAATATTGTGTTCTAATCCATTCAAAAATTTAAAAATATATGGGTGTAAAATAATCATTTCCATGTGTCCATTATTTTCTCAATGGACATTTTTTTGTATTAGGGAAGAAACCATGACACCACATGCCTAAATATTCTCTCCATCACAATGTGATTCTACCCACACTCCATTCCTACTCCATGACCCATCCTATTTTTTCCTTTCTCCCACATATATAAAAATATTTGGGGTGTGAAATAATCACTTCCACACACCCATTATTTTATCAATGACTATTTATTTTGTTTGAGCTAAGAATCCACAAAAAAACATGCCCAAATGTTCTATCTAACATAGTGTAATTCTCCACATACTCCACTCTTACTTCATGACCCATATTGTATTCCACTACCTTCCACATATGTATAAATATTCTAGTTGTGAAAGAATTATTTACATGCTCCTTCTATTTTCTCAATGATCATTTAGTTTGTCTGAGATAGGAAACCACAACCCCACATCCCCAAATGTTCTTTCCAAAGCAATACTATTCTCCCCACACTCCACTCCTACTCCATGAACTATCTTTTTCCCTAATCCCTTCCATATATGTAAAACAACGTGGGGTGTGAAAGAATAATTTCCATGTTCCCATTTTTTTCTAAATAACCATTTCATTTGTTTGAGTGAGGAAACCACAACACTACATACCCTAATTCTCTCTATAATACAGTATGATTCTCCCCATGCTCTACTCATACTCCATAAAATGTCCTGTGTTTTTATCCCTTCCATATATTTAAAAATATACAGTATTTGAATAGTAAAACAAGCCTTTGACACATATTATTATATGTTTTTTAACATAAAAATCTATTAATTACAACTTAATGATCAGGAGTCCTAGTGTCTTTGGAATATTAGGCTCATAATACATCAAAGTGAGACTAAAATAGTTTTTTTTAATTTTGTTTTCCATAATGAGCTTCTAAATCCTCTCGAGATCCTAAACTGTATGGGATAACATGGGGAATTTATATACAAAAGGGATGATCTAAAAATTACAGTAAGGGAATATACATGATAAGAAAACATAACATGTGAGTTAGAGGTATAACATGATATTATAAAATAGAAGGCTTAAGAGTAATCACATAAGATCATAACGTAAGAGAAATTGTATCATAAGATCATAACATCATAGGTAAAGTGTAATAAACATAAAAAATTACATAAAAATAACTTAAGACTAATTTCTAAGACAATATCACATTGAGGATAGAATCCCATAATGGATTAGGTTCACTCTCCAATACTATACATGATGTCTTATGAGACTAAAAAATTAACCAATGTATTAGATGTATATATAATTCCAGGCCCACATGTTAAATTTATTTCATGTACATAAAAATTTGTGCTATATAAGGAAATGAATCATAAGGTATCAACATAACAATTACCTATGTAAAAAAATGGGTTGAATTATTTTTCAATTTATCATAATCAAAAGATATTTCTTAAAGAAGAAATGTGAGAAAATATCATAAGGAATTCATTAAACCATTAAAGGATGGGATAGTGAGTTAGGTATATATTTAATAGAAATATATATATAATTTAGAATCATTTCATAACATTAAAAGTTTTTTTCATTGATTAATATAAATACTATTAAAAATATTAAATACAATATTGAGGAAAATAACCTTTCCAATTTTAAAATCTATTTTGAAAAACTAAAAATTCACAAAATATTTCAGAAATAATTTTATTTTAAAGTATACTTAGAAACTTATAAATTAATATTCAAATAAAATAATGGTCTTGATGGTGGGTAATTTTTTACATTCCATATAAGTTAAAAAACTTTCCTTTCACACTTTGTAAAAAAGTAAAAAAGAAACTCGTTAAAAAAAGAAGATTCCTTTTAAACCATTTTGTAAAAAACTCAACATGGGTAAAATTAATATAAACAAGAATATAATAATATTAATTTTTTTTTGAAAACATTTTAAAGAAAACATGTTCATGGAATCAAAATGGTTTTCGACCGAAGAGGGAACTAAAGTTGATTTTTCTTAAAAATATTTAATCAATCATTTGGAGTACCAAAGAGAGAAAAATGGTAATATTATTTGAAAAGTTAATGAATAAAAAGAGTATAATAAAATTAAATGGGTTTAATATAAAATTATCAAATAATTTCTTTTAATGTAAATTCAAGCATAAACAATCCTGATTAAAATGAAATTGAAGCATAAACCCTTAGCTCCTTGGTAAATTTTGAATCATAACCCCCATGAATGACGTAAGTGAATTGTAACATAAAAAACCATTAATTATAAATGATTCATGATATAATATGTAAAGAGGTAGTTTATACACCATATAAAATAAATTAGGTGTATAAAAGAACATGTGTCTTAAAGAAGGGAGTTTTGAGACAAAAACCCTTACCTCAAGTCCATGCTTTGTCATGTATGTATTTTATCTCTTATATAATAAAATTATATAAATCATTGTTTTATTAATAAAATTTTCTAGGTTTAATATCTTATAATTAAAACTCTTACTTCATTTATTTTAATGAAGTGTTTAATTACATAATCAGTTATGTCCACGTCGGGTGTTTTGAAGATGTTCAGTTCATAAATTCAAAACGACATCAGTGTGTTGACTGTAGTAAAAAAGGTCATTATTACATAAAATATAGAATAATAATAATGAAATAATTATAAATTTATAAATGAACTATACTTTTAAAACAAACCAAAAAACATGTTTATGAAAAATGAACTATGTTACAATCATGGAGACGATAGACCGTACATATGCACGAGTAACATTTAAAATTTTCAACAATCATGATGGAAAGAATGTAAGTGTTATTTTATATTTATAAAATGGTTATAATATCATGAATATAATATTATTTATTTAAATAAACTTAAATTTACCATCCATGTGATATAGTAATAAAAAAATGAATCACATAGCTTCGTGATGCGGTAGTCCGCCACACACCCGAACGACACTATAATTTCCAATGGATGGTAAAGTAAGAAAGTGTATGGTATATTAATTTTATAGAATTATTAATATTTCATGAAAATAATATATAAACATTAAATCCATCATCATTAACATCTATGTGAGGTGATTATGTTAAATTAATTATATTGTTTTTGGGCGGTTGTCCACCGTATGTACGAACGATGCTTTCGTTTCCCATTTGATGAAAGAAGAGATGCATAAATACTAAAACATAAATATAATAAAATAATGGTATATAAGATATAATGGTGTTATTATATTATATTTTTAATCCATAATTTAAGGTGGAAAATAATAAGTAAAAATAAGGAGCTTGGTGAAGACGATTACCTTCACTTAGAAGAACCTCCTTTGGATCTCTTATTAAGGATCCTAAGGTTGGTGTTTTGGGAATACCAAAAGATCTATAATATAGATAAGGATGTTGGATTTATATTTTTTTAGAAAATAGTCTAGTAAAAAGTATTGAGATGTGTGAATAAGTGAGTGGTGGGGGAGCCCTTTCATAATTGAGTAGGAGTGACATTTTTCTAAATACACAAAACTATTCAATAATGAGAAGTCACCCTCAAGCCAAGTGCCTATAAAATTAAAAAATAAAGGATTTGAGGATATATGAGTCCAATAAAAACCTATAAATCTAAAAATAAACATTTTTAAAACATTTTATCCTACTTACCTCTAAGGATACTCACTTTTACCAATTTAATTTTTTTACCATGGTAACTATTTTTTTTACTATTTTTACTAATCATTATGACCAAAAATTAATTTGGAATTATTATATAATATAAATTATTCTTATTAAAAATACAGAATCTAATTTATCAAATTTAATTCACATATTTGTGAAATTTAATTTAAAATAAAACTTACAAGCGTGATGAATACCGATTTTTTTAAAATTCATTTTTAAGGAAAAGATATCTTATATTAACTGTATGAATAGAAATCATAATTATATGAATTTAAATTAAAAAATATACATATGAAATATAATTTTTTTATTTAAACCATTCCTCATTAAATATTATTTTAATTAATTAAAATGGAGGAACATTATGTACTTTAAAACAATTTAAAGGAAAATGTGTTTTTAAGCCTAAAAATAAACTTAAAAGAAAATCTAGTATACCAATTATTTAAATGTAATTACTTTTATTAAATATAAATAAATAATACTTATGTTAATTTAAAATAAAATTAAAATAATAAGGATACTTTTAAATTAAATAATTTATTAAAATAAATGAGAATTTTATAAAAACTGACATTTTCCATTATTCACTAAAAAATAAATATTTTCTGAAAAATCCCAAAATTTCACTCTAAGTTAATATAAATATTATTATTTAAAAAATTATGTTAATTTTATAAAATAACATCTATAAAATTTCCCAGAAATTTATTATAATATTTTCTCATGAAAAGTAATAAAAATCATTTTTGAAATAAATGTTTTTATTAAAAGAATTGATTGCTTATTTCCTAAGAATTTGTAAATACATTTATATTGATTATAATATTTATTCCTATTTAATATATTAGTTAATAATATTCATACTTACCAATTTATTGGCTAGGTTATAATGATAATATTTAAATAATAATATTTTAATAATATGTCAAGGTTTGTTTAATCCGAGTGTTGTGTGTTGTATACGCTATCAAATTTTTTTTTTATTTTAAAATATTGGGGTGTTAGATTCTATCCACTTAAATAAATTGAGTCCTAAAAATTATAACTTGTGCTCTATAATCAATGGTTCCACATTTAAAAATTCCCTCTTTGGAAAACCCACATTTTAAAAAGGGTTAATAAAAATTTCTGTTAGAAGAGGGAAAGTGAAATATGAAGGTTATCTAGAATAACACATGACTAAGCTTACAAGTAGGATAATATTGGTTGGAAGTTAAAGTATAGAAATATAAGAAAAGATTAAATAAAAATAGAGAGTTATAGAGATCATTGATCATAATAAATTTAATTATTAAGAAATAATTAACAACCATAAAACCATAAATCTGTGGTGAGTTAAAAGACCATTGATTCATCAGATATAAAGGTAACAGGATAAAAATTTTGTTTCAAAATATTCTTCCTAGAGTTTAGGGAGTATTTTACAATTAATATAGAGAACACCAAAAAATATACTTGATATATTTTTTATTTCATAAAAATAATTTCATCATTTGGTTGTGCTTTGATCATTTTCCACTTTACCTCTTACTCTAAGAAATGAATATCCAATATGAAATTTTTATGCCTGAATCACTAAAATTAACTTTTAATAGGTCATAAGATCTATAAAATAGTAAAAATATATTACTCCTATATTTATTAAAACCACAATGGTTAGCACAAAGTAAGATAATACCCAAAATTAATATGAATATATTAATCTCTAAAATTCAATAGTAAAACCAAAGGTTTATCATAGATCATTCCTTAAATAAATAACCGTATATCCCAAATAACATCAATAACCTCAACATGAAAGAATTTTTTAACCTCAAAGGCTATCTCATACCCTTCAACTCACATATAAAAAAACATAATAGTAATCTTCCCAAATAATCCTTTACGTTAAACCTAATTCTTATATATGCCTCAACCCAATAAAACATTTCCCAAAATATCATTAATCACCTAAAAATACTAAAAATTCAAAAATATTTTATCCAAAAATATGATTCCTAAAATCAAAATAATATTTATCCATCAAATAATTTATTCAAAAACAATGTCATACTAACTAGGACATCACGTAGGCTAGTGGTAGGCACTGCACCTTTGTTTCCCTTCAGATGTGGCTTTAAGCCATATGGTCTTACCAGAGAGGATGAGTTATCACCCAACATGAGAGTTGTCATTTTTATAAAACTATATTAATATAATCACTATAAAATTCCAAATAATATTATAAACATACTCCAAATAACATTAATTATCAAATCAATTTTAACCACTATGGTTTTATATACAGATTATTTTTCCCACAAAATCAAGTAATCTTAATTGAATATTATTACCTTAATATCAAATATAGGATAAAAACTAAAGGTTACCAATACCATTAAACTTATTTCCACAAAATAGAAAGTAATTATTCCTCAAATAACTTTTTTTTACCAAAACCCATACCAAACCTAAGGATTATATTACCACAAATGTCTTCCAAAATACTCTTAATCATCTTATACTTCTATAACTGAAAACATAAAAAGAGATATTTATTCCTTTAAACTTATGATAAAAATTAGACTTATCAAACCAAGAAACTTTAGGTTTAACCTAATTCATCCATGATTATCATCTATTCATGTAATTTATGATGGTTCATAAGGAGTCTATGAATTTCCAAAATGTATCCCTCGAGAGTATCAAACTAGGTATGTAACAAGACCCATTGTCATGCACTAAGTGATAATTGAGTCAATTAACAATGTGCCATTTTTAGAGTTATTAAATCTAGGTACAACTATACCAGAGCTGCATCTATTTTTAGTATCTAGATAGGGATGTAATTTCTTAGAAACCACTCACTTTATACATCACCAAAATTCCAAGATATTTTTCAATACTTCACCATATACTTATACTTATACCTAGGGTTATCACTAAAGTTTTATAATCTTTGTTTCTAAAGGTTAACTAAACCTTTTCTATAATACCAAATATAGAAATCAAAGCCTTTTATATATATTATTACATGTTTTTTTAATATATAAATCTATTAATCACAACCCAAATTTCATGAGGCCAGTGTCTTATGAATACTTGGTTCATAATAAATCAATGTGAGACTAAAATATATATATTTTAATTTTATTCTCCATAACAAGATCCTAAACCCTCTCATAGACCTAAAATTCATGGGAAAAACTGGGGAATAAATAGAAAAAAGGGATGAGATAAAAATACTAGTAAGGGAATAAACATGACAAATACACATAACATGTGAGTCAGTGGTATAAAATGATATCACAAAAGAGAAGGTTTATGTGTAATCACATAATATCATAACATAAGAAACATGGTATCATAAGATCATAACATCATAGGAAAAGTGTAAGAAACATAAAATATGACATAAACATAAGTCAAGACTAACTACCATGAAATCATCAAAAGGTGGATATAGTACCAAAATGGATTAGGTTCACTCCCTAATCCCACACATGAAATCTCATGAGGCTAAAAAAATTACCAAATGCATTAGAGGGATATATAATTATGGGCCCACCCATTACATTTATTTCATGTACATGTATATGTTTTATACATAAGGAAATCAATTATAAGTCATAAACATAATAATTACCCATGTAATGAAAATCGGTTTGTATAATCTTTCCACATATCATAATAAAAAGAGATTTCTTAAATAAGGCATTTGTGAAATAATCACATGGTATAAATTACCCCATCTAAGTAAGGGAGAGTGATCTAGATATATATGTAAGATACATATAAATATAATTTATAAGAATTCCATAACATGAATGGTTGTTTTCATTGATGAATAAAAATAATTTTAGGAAGATTAAAAACAATATTGAGGAAAATAACCTTTCCACTTTGAAAATCAATTCTGTAAAACTAAAAATTCATAAAATATTATGAAAATAATTTTATTTGAAATGAAAATTAGAATATTTTAAATTAATATTCAAATAAAATAATGGTTATGATGGTAGATAATCCCATAAATGCTGTATAAGTTAAAAGACATTCCTTTCACACTTTGGAAAAAATTCAAAAAGTAACCCGTTTGGAAAACAATTAGAATATTCCTTTTTTTTATTTTTGTAAAAAAGTAAACATGGTTAAAAATGACTTTAAACAATAATATAAGAATATTATAACTTTTTTTGAAAACATTTTAAAGAAAACATGGATATGGATGAGAAAATTGTTTCGACTAAAGAGAGAAACAAATCCGATTTTCCTTAAAAACATTTACTCTATAATTTTAAGTACAAAATAGAGGAAAATATAACTATTACTTTAAAAGTTAATGAATAAATAGAGGATAATAAAATAAAATGGTTTTAACATAAAATAATAAAATAATTTCCTTAAATGGAAATTCTAGCATAATCAATCCCAATTAAAAATAGATTGAAGCATAAACCCTTATCGCCTATTTAACTTTTGAATCATAACCCCCTTGAATAAATTAAGTGAATTGTAACTTAAAATACTGATAATTATGAAGTATTCATGATATAATATTTAAATGGGTAGTTTATACATTATATGAATTAAATTAGGTGTATAAAAGAACATGTGTTTCAAAGAAAAAAGTTTTGACACAAAAAAACTTACATTGAGTCCAGGATTTGTCATGTATATTGTTTATCTCCTGTATAATAAACTTATATCAACTATTTTTTTTCTTAAGAAAATTTTCTAGGTTTAATCCCTTAATCTTAAACCATTAAATCTATTTATTTTAATGATGTGTTTAATCACATAATCCGTTATGTCCACATCGGGTGTTTTACAGATGTTCAGTTCATGAATTCAAAATAGAATTGGTGTGATGAACATGGTCAAACATGTCATTGTTCCATAAACTATTTAATAATAATAATAAAAATAGTTATCATTTTTATACATCATTTATAATTTTAAATCCAACCATGAAATATTATTATGAAAAATAAAGTACTTAAAACCATGGATATGGTAGACTATATGTGTGCATGAGTAAAGTTTCTATTTTTAAAAGATCATGATGTAAAGAAGGTAAGTGTTATCCATGTGATGGGGTAATAAAAAAAATGAATCACATCACTTTCCAAGGTGGTAGTCCACCGTACACATGAATGAAATTATCATTTTAAATGGATGGTAAAGTAAGAAAGTTTATGATATATTAATTTTACATAATTATTAATATTTCATGAATATTGTATATAAACATTAAATCCATCATCATGAACAACTATGATAAGAGATGATGGAAAAAAATTTCATTAGTTCATGAGGTGGTAGTCCACCGTACTTATGAATGATGGCTTTATTTCCAATTTTATGGAAATGGATATGGATAAATATTATAAAATCAACTTAATAACATCTCAGTATATAGGATATACTATTGTTATTATATTGTAATTTTTAATAAATAATTGAAGGTGGAAAAGAATAAGTAAAAAGAATGAGCTCGGTGAAAGCGATTATCTTCACTTAGAAGAACCTCCTTTGGAAATATTATTAGAGACCCTAATATTTGTATTTTGGAATTAAAAGAATATTTAGAATGTGGATAATGATTTTGGTTAGAGATTTTGGGTAGTGGTGGGGGTTGCATTTTATAATTTAGTAGGTGTGACATTTTTGTAAATACCCAAAACTATTCAATAATGGGAAGTCACTCTCAAGACAAGTGCCTCCAAAATTGAAAAATAAAGGAGTTGATGAGATTTAAGTATGATAAAAAACCCTTACACTAAAAATAAATATGTTTTAAACATGTTATACTCTTTACCTCTAAGGTTACTCACTTTTACCAATTTAATTTTTTTACCACGGTAACTATTTTTTTATTGTTTTTACTATTCATTATGAACAAAAATTAAGTTGGAATTATTATATAAAATAAATTAAGATTATTAAAAATATGGAATCCATTTTATCAAATTAAATTCATAGAAGTTGTATAATTTAATTTAAAATAAAAACCGCAATAGTGACGAAAAGTGGTTTTCCGAAAAATGCATTTTTCAAGGAAAATATGATCTTATATTAACTATATGATTATAAATCAAAATTATATGAATTTAAATTAAAAAATATAGATATATAATATATATATTTCATTTTAATAATTCCTAATTAGGGGTAATTTTAATTAATTAAAAAGGAGGAACATTCTGAACTTTAAAACATTTTTCAGGAAAATGCATGTTTAAGCCTAAAAATAAACTTATAATAAAATCTAGTATAAAGATGATTTAAATGAAATTAATTAGATTAAATATAACTTTATAATAATTATTTTCATTTTTATTTATATTAAAATAATAATTATACTTTTAAATTACTTAATTCTTTAAAAGAAATGACAGTTTTATAAAAATCAGTATTTTCACTGTTCATTGGAAATTCAATATTTTTTGAAAAATACAAAAAATTAATCATAAGTTAATATATATATTATTATTTAAAAAATGATGTTCATGTTATAAAATAATATTTCCAAAATATCCCAAAAAATAATTATAACATTTTTCACAAAAATTAAGAAAAATTATTTTTGAAATAAATGTTTTTATTAAAAAAATTGAGTGCTTATTTACTAAGAATTTATAAATACATTAATATTGATAATAAAATTTACAACTATTTTATGAATTAGTTAATCCTTTTCCTATTTAATTTCGAGGTTATAAGAGTCATATTTAAATAATAATATTTTAATAATATGTCATTGTTTATTTAATCTCAATGTTGCGTGTTGTATATGCTATCGAACATAATGTTCTTTAAAAATCTCAGGGTGTTATAGTTTGGAAGAATAATTTACACATGCCTTTTGTTTTATCAATTACTATTTTTTTGTCTAATATAGGGAAAAAACACCATATGCCCAAGTGTTCTATCAAGTGCAGTGTGATTCTCCCCACACTCCACTCATCCTCCACGACCCGTCTTGTATTCTACTCACTTCCAAATATATAAATTTATGTGGTGTGTTAATGAATCATTTATATGCACCCATTACTTTCTCAATGTTCATTTAATTTGTCTGAAATAAGAAACCATAAAACCATATATCCAAATGTTCTCTCTAGCACAATGTGATTCTTTCTACACTCCACTTCTACTCCATTACCAGTCCAGTTTTAAAGAATTTATGATTTGTGCCCATTGTTTTTTCAATGATCATTTCATTTTTTGAGAGAGGAGAACACAACACCACATACACAAATATTCTCTCCAACACAATCCCATTCTCCCAACACTACATTCCTTCTTCGTGACCCATCCTATGTTCAACACCCTTCAATATATGTAAAAAAATGCAGGGTGGGAATAAATAATTTCCATACACCTGTTGTTTTCTCCACTATCATTTCATTTGTCTGAGAGAGGAAACCACAACACCACATTCCCAAATTTTCTATTTATAGTAGTGTGATTCTATCACACTCCACTCCTTCTCCCTGACCCATCCTATGTTCCACCCCTTCCACATATGTAAAAAGATATGGGGTGTGTAAGATATATTTATAAATTCTTATTAGTTTCTCAAATACAATTTTATTTTTTAAGAGATAAAACTTAAAAACCACTTTTCAAATATTATCTCCACAACGATGTGATTCTCCCCACACACATTCTCTATTACCCATATTTCATTTCACTCAATTCTACATTTGTAAAAATATGTGGGGTTTTAACAAATAATTTTCATCTTCCTATAGATTTCTTAATGACTATTTCATTTATATGAAAGAGGAAACCACAACACCACATAACCAAATGTTCACTTTATTATATTGATATTCTCCCAAAATTTCACTCTTAAACCATGAGCCATCTAATTTAATACTCCCTTCCACATATATATTAATATTTAGGGTGTGAAAGAATCATTTCCATGTATACACTATTTTCTCAATGACTATTTCATATGTTTTAGAGAGGAAACAACAAAACCACATGACCAAATGTTATCTCCACCACAGTTCTATTCTCCCCACATTCCACTAATTCTCCATGACTCATCCTTTTTTATTCTACCTTATATATATTTTAAAATATTTTTGGATGTGAAAGAATAATTTTCATGCACCCATTGTTTTATCAATGTCAATTTAATTTGACTGAGAGAAGAAACCACAAAATCACATGACTAAATTTTCTCTTTAGTATAATGTGATTCTACCCATACTCTACTCTTACATCATGAAGTTTCTTGTGTTCTTATCCCTTCTACATATGAGAAAAAATATAGGGTGTGAAGGAATCATTTCTAGTCACTAATTATTTCTTAATAACCATTTAGTTTGTATGAGATAAGAAACCACAACACCGAATGACCAAATATTCTCTAAAGCATAGTGATATTATCTAAACACTCAATTCCTAATCTATGAATGGTCTAGTTTTTTATACCTTCTATATATCTAAAAATATATGGTGTGTAAAAGAATCATTTATACACTCCTGTGGTTTTCTCAATGACCATCCCATTCATCTGAGGGAGGAAACTATAACTCTTCATGCCTAAATATAATCTATAACATAATGTGATTATACCCACACATGAATCCTACTACATGAACGGTACTATGTTACTCTCCCTTCCACATATGTAAAAATATGTGGGTTATGAAATAATCATTTCCACACACTCGCTATTTTCTCAAAGACCATTTTTTTTCAGAGAGAGAAAACCACAACACTACATGACCAACTATTCTTAATACTATAGTTCAATTTTCTCCACATTACACTCCAAATCCATGATGATTCTTATGTTCTAATCCCCTTCACATATGTAAAAATATGTGGGGTGTGAATGAATCATTTTTGTGTGCCTACTATTTTCACAATGACCATTTTGTTTGTTTGAGGGAGGAAAATGCATCACCACCTACCCAAATGTTCTCTCTAGAATAATAAGACTCTCCCACACTAAACTCATGCTCCATGACCTATCCTATATTCTACTCCCTTATGCATATATAATAATACTTGGGGTGTGAAAAAATAATTTATTTATGCCTATTTTTTCCCCGATGACCATTTCATTTGTTTGAGGGAGGAAACCACAACACCACATACCTAAATTCTCTCTCTAGTGTAGTATAATTCTCCTACACTCCACTAATACTTCATTACTAATATTTTTTTTCTATTCCCTTCCATATACATAAAAGTATTTGGGCTGTGAAAGAATTATATCTATTCACCTATTTTTTTCTCAACAACCATTTAGTCTGTATGAGGGAGAGAACCACAACACGTGATAACCAAATGCTCTCTCTAGCATAGTGAAATTCTCCACACACTCCACTCATACTCCATGAACCATCCTATGTTCCACTCACTTTCACGTATGTGAAAAGATACAAGGTTTAAAATAAATATTTCCACATGACTATCTTTTTTATCAATGACCATATCATTTGTCTGAGGGGAGAAGCCACAACACCACATGCCCAAATGTTCTCTCTAGTGCCATGAGATTGTCCTCACACTCTAATCCTACTCATTGAACCATCTTTTCTTTTGATCCATTCACAAATGTAAAAATATATGGGTGTGAAAGAATCATTTTTTTTGTCTGTTCTCTTCTCAAAGACAATTTTATTTTTTTGATGGAGGAAACCAAAATACCACATGCCCAAATGTTCTCTCTAAGATAATGTGATTATCACCAAAATAAAATCCTACTCCAAAAATCATCCCATATTTTGTTCCCTTCCACATATGTAAAAATACAAAGGGAGTGAAAGAACCATTTACTAACACATGTTATTTTCTAAATGAACATTTTGTTTGAGGGAGGAAACCACAACACCAAATACCCAAAAGTTATCTCTAGTGAAGTGTAATTATCCCCACACTCCATTACTTCTCTATGACCTATCTTGTGTTATGATCCCTTCCACATATATAAAAATATGTGGGGAGTGTAAGAACCATTTACTTATGCTTTTTATTTTCTCAATGACCATTTCAGTCTTATTTGTGTGGAAACCCCAACACTACATGCAAAAATAATCTTTCTAGTATAGTAATATTCTCCCCAAAATCCACTCATACTCTATAACCCATCCTATGCTCCTCTCACTTACAAATATGTAAGATGAAATGGGGTGTGAAATAATAATTTATTAATACCTTTTTTTTCTCAATGAGCATTTATTTTGTGTGAGGGAGGAACCCACGACACCACGTGCCCAATTATTCTATATATCATAAAGTGATTATCCCCACACTCCACTCCCACTCTATAAAACACCTTGTTTTCATCTCCCTTACATGTATGTGAAAATATGTTGGGTGTAAAAGAATAATTTTTACAAGCCTATTGTTTTCCCAATGAACATTTCATTTTTCTGAGGGAGGAATCCTTAACACCACATTACCAAATGTTCTCTCTAAAGTAGTGCGATTTTCCCCACACTCCACTACAAATCTATGAACCATCCTATGTGATACTCCCTTCCAAACATGTAAAAAGATGTGGTGCATGAAAGAATCATTTCCACATGCCTATTGTTTCCTAAAAAACCATTTAGTTTGTTTGATTAAGGAAACCACACCACCACATGCCCAAATGTTCTATACAATGTAGTGCAATTCTTCTCACACTCTCCTCCTCCTCCTTAACCTATCCTGTGTTATAATATATTCCACATATGTAAAAAGATATGTGGTGTGAAAGAATCATTTCTGTACACCCATTATTTTCTCAATGAACTATTTATTTTCCCAAGGGAGGAAACCACAATACCACATGATAAAATTTTCCCTCCAATGTAGTATGATTCTAGAAACACTCTACTCTTACTACATGACCCATCCTGTGTTCTACTTCCTTCCATATACATAAAAAATTGGGGGTGTGAAATAATAATTTATGAGAACCCATTGTTTTCTCAATGACCATTTCATTTATCATAGGGTGGAAACAACCACACAAAATACCTAACTATTCTCTTTAATGTAGTGCACTTCTCCCCACACTCCACTCCAAATACACATTCCATCCTATGTTATACTCCCTTTCACATATGTAAAAATATGTGGGTTATTAAAGAATAATTTTTTCATGTAAATTGTTTTCTCAACAACCATTTCATTTTTATAAGTAAGGAAAATTCATCACCACAAGCCCAAATGTTCTCACCAACACAGTTTGATTTTCACTATACTCTACTCCCACTCCATGACCTATCCTATGCGTAACTTCCTTTGACATATTTAAAAAGGAATGGGTGTGAAATAATAATTTCCATGTTCCCTTTATTTTCTCAATAACCATTTTGGTTGTATGAGTAATTAATTCATAATACCATATTCCCAAATGTTCTTTCTAATGCTTGTGATTCTCCCCACACTCCACTCTTTATCTATACCATGTCCTATGTTTCACTCCTTTCCACATATAAAAAATATGTGGGGTGTGAAATAATCACTTCTACATGCCTTTTTTATTATTAAAAACAATTTCTTTTGTCTCATGGAGTAAACCACAACAGAACATACCCAAATATTATCTCCAGTATAGTTTAATTCTCCCAATACTACACTTATTATACATTATCCGTCCTATATTTCACCCCATTCCACATATGTAAAAATCTATGGGGTGTGAAGGAATCATTTCCGCACACCTATTGTTTTATTAATTACTATTTCTTTTTATTAAGGAAGGAAACCATAAAACCACATGCCCAAATGTACTCTCTAGTGTAGTGTGATCCTCTCCACATTTCCCTATTACTCTAAGATCCATCCTGTGTTTCGCTCTTTTCCACATATGTAAACATATGTGGGGCATGAAAGAATCATTTTCACACACCCTTTGTTTTCTCAATGTCCATTTAATTTTTCTGAGTGAGGAAACCATAACACTACATACCAAAATGGTCTCTCCAGTGTAGTGAGATTCTCCCAATACTCCACTCCATCTCCCTGACCCACCCTGTGTTTCTCTACCTTCCACATATGTAAAAACATATGGGGTGTTAAAGAATAATTTCCTCATGTAGGTTGTTTTCTAAATTATTTTTTTGTCTGAGGGATGAAATCACAACACCACATTTCCAAATATTCTTTTAAGTGTATTTTAATTATCTTCTCACTCCACTCCTACTCTGTGAACCATATTGTGTTTAGATCCCTTCCTCATATATAAAAAGAAGCGGGGTCTGAAAGAATAATTTATAAGATATTGTTTATTTGTCAAGGACCATTTCATTTATTTGAGAGAGGAAAACACAACACCAAATTCCTAAATGTTATCTCTAACATAATGTGATTATATGGAAACTATACTATCACTTCATGAACCTTCCTATGTTCTACTCCCTTTCATGTATTTAAAAATATGTGGGGTGTGAAATATTCATTTTCACATGACCGATGTTTTATCAATGAAAATTTTGTTTGTATAAGATAGAAAACCACAACACCACATACCTAAATAATCTCATCAGTTCAATGCGATTCTCTCCACAACCCACCCCTACTCTATGACCCATCTTATGTACTATATCCTTCCACATATGTAAAAAGATGTGGGGTGTGAAAGAATCATTTCCATACCCCTATTGTTTTATCAATGACCATTTCATATTTTCTAATGGATAAAACCACAACACCACATGCCCAAATATTGTCTACATTGTAGTGAGATTTTCCCCAAAATTCACTCATGATAAATGAACCATCCTTTATTATACTTTGTTCCACATTTTAAAAAATATGTGCATTGTGAAGGAATCATTTCCACATTCCTGTTGTTTTCTCAATGAACATTTCATTTGTATGAGAGAGGAAACCATAACACCACATGCCTAAATGTCCCTTAGTGAAATTAAATTATACCTACACTCCACTCCTTTCTATGACCTATTCTATATTACACACCCTTCCTGATATGTAAAAATACATGGGGCTGTGAAAGAACCATGTCCACATGCCCATTATTTTCTTAATGACCAATTTTTTTTCCGAGAGAGGAAACCACAACACCACATAACCAAATATTCTCACCAATGTAGTGAAATTCTACCCACACTCTCATACCACTCCATGACCCATTCTATGTTCCGATCTCTTTTACATATGTAAAAATATGATAGGTGTCAAAGAATCAATTACACATTACATTTTTTTCTCAACAACCATTTAATTATCCTAATAGAAGAAATAAAAACCCCACATGACCAAATATTCTCTCCAAGATTGTCTGATTCTCTCCACATTCTACTCCCACTCTATAAATCATCCTATTATATGATATTTTCCAAATATGAAAAAATAAATGGGGTCTAAAAGAATCATTTGATAATGATTGTTTTTTCAACAACAACTATTTTTTTCTAGGAGAGGAAACTACACCACCATATACCCAATTTTCTATCCAACGGAGTGTAATTCTCCCTACACTCTAGCATAGTATGATTCTACCCTCACTCCAATATTTCTTTATGACTAATCCTATGTAATACTCCATTATATATATGTAAAAATATATGGGGCATGAAGTAATCGTTTATAAGAACCCATTGTTTTCTAAATGACCATATCATTTGTCTGAGAGAGGAAACCACATTACCAAATGCCTAAATATTCTCTCTAGTGCTACACAATTCTCCCCACACTCCAATATTTATCCATGAACCTTATTATGTTCCACTGCCTTCCACAAATGTAAAAATATGTGTATTGTGAAAGAATCATTTCTAAAATCCCATTGTTTTCGAAACTACCATTTCATTAGTTTGAGAGAGGAAAACACAAAACCACATGAACAAAAATTCTCTCCAACATAGTGAGATTCTCCTAAAACTCCAATCCCATTACATGACTTGTCCCATGTTTCACATTATTCCATATATTTAAAAATATTTTGGGTTTGAAAGAATCATTTATGTGTGGATTTTGTTTTATCAATTGATATTTCTCTTGTCTAAGAGAGGAAACCACAACACTACATACCCAAATTTTCTCTCTAGAGGAATGAGATTCTCCCCACATTCTACCCCCATTCTATGACCCATACTATTTACACTCACCTCCACATATGTAAAAATACTTGGGGTGTAAAAGAATAATTTCTACACACCCATTCTCTTCTAAATGACAATTTCATTTGTTTGATGGAGGAAACCACAACACCATATGACCAAATGTTAACTCTAGAATAGTGTGAGTCTACCCATACTTCACTCCCACTCCATTACCCATCCTATGTTCTACTACCTTCCACATATATAAAAATATGAGGGGTTTGAAAAAATAATTTCCAAACACTCTCTATTTTCTCAATGGGAATTTCATTTTTATAATAGAGGTAACAACTAAATCACATGCCCAAACATTATATCTAAAATAGTTCAATTCTCTCCACAATTCACTCCTTCTCCATGAACCATCTTGTTTTCCACTTACCAGCACATATGTAAAAATATTTTGGGTGTGAAAGAATCATTTACATGCACCCATTGGTTTCTCAAATCCCATTTAATCCGTATGAGATAGGAAACCATAACACCACATTCCAAAATGTTCTCTCTAGCACAGTGTGATTCTCCCCAAACTTAACTCCTCCTCAATAAACCTTTCTATGTTATGCTTACTTCCACATATATAAAAAGATATGGGGGTGTGGAAGAATCATTTCCATGAACTTGTTGTTTTCTCAATAACCAATTAATTTTTATAAGATAAGAAACCATAACACCACATGGTCAAATGTTCACTCAAACATAGTGTGATTCCCCCCACACTCTTCTCCTTCTCTATGAATCTTTCGATATTCTTCTCCATTACATATATATAAAAAGATTTATGGTGTGAAAGAATCATTTACATATACAAATTATTTTCTAAAAGTCCATTTAATTTGTCTAAGAGAGTAAACCATAACAAAAGATGTATAAATATTATCTACAATATAGTGTAACTCTTTAAACACTCTACTCTTATTCCATGAACCATCCTCTATTTTCTTCCCTTCCACATATGTAAAAATATTTGGGGTGTAAAGGAATCATTTCTATGCACCCGTTGTTTCCTCAATGATAATTTAGTTTGCTTGAGAGAGGAAACCACAACACCGCATGCCAAAATATTCTCTCTAGTGTAGTATGATACTCCCTAAACTTCAATTATTCTCCATGAACTATCCTGTATTCTTCTCCTTTATACACATGTCAAAAGATGTGTGGTGTGAATGAATCATTTACGCACACCTTCTATTTTTTTAATGACCATTTCATTTTTTTGAGAGAGGAAACTACAACACCACATGCCTAAATGTTATCTCTAATGAAATGTGATTCTCCCCACACTCCACCTATACTACATGGATTGTATCGTTTTTCAATCCCTTCCACATATTTAAAAATTTATGGGGTGTAAAAAAATTATTTCCACACACCCTTGTTTTCTCAATGACCATTTCATTTGTATGAGTGGGGAAACCACAAAAAAAACCCAAATATACTATCCAGTACAGTACGATTCTCCACACACTCCAGTCGTACTCCATAACCCATCCCATATTCCTCTCCATTACACATATGTACAAAGACACGGTGTGTAAAATAATTATTTCAACATTCCTGTTGTTTTCTCAAGGATAATTTCGTTTGTCTGAGGGAGGAAACCACAACACCGCATGCCCAAATATTATCTCTAGTGTAGTGAAATTTTCCCCCACTTCACTCCTAATCCATGATGCATCCTATTTTCTACTCCCTTATAGATATATAAAAGACATGGGGTGTGAAAGAATCATTTCTATATGACCATTGTTTTCTCAATAACAATTTTGTTTGTCTGATGGAGGAAACCTCAACATTACATACCCAAATATTCTCTCCAGTTTAGTGTGACTCTCCCCACACTCCACTCCAAGTCCATAACCAATATTATGTTCCACTCCTTTAAGTATATAAAAAATTATGTTGGTTATGAAATAATCATTTTCCCCGCGACCTTTGTTTTATCAATGTCCATTTCATTTGTCTGAAGGAGGAAAATACAACACCACATGCCCAAATTCTATCTCCAGTACAATGTGATTCTTGAGACACCCCACTCATACTCAATGACCCATCCTATGTTCTACTCTATTACACATGTATAAAAACACATGGGTTGTAAAAGAATCATTTATGTGTTCCCTTTGTTTTCTCAATGACCATTTAATTTTTCTAAGGGAAGAAACCACAACACCATATGACCATATATTCTCTCCAGTATAGTAAAATTATCCCCACACTCCACTACATATATATGACTTGTCCTATGTTCTTCTCCCTTCCATATATCTAACAAGTTGTGGGGTGTGAAAGAATCATTTCCCCCAATTGTTTTCTTATCAATGGAAATTTCATTTGTATGGGGGAGGAAACCACAAAACCACATGCCCAAATGTTCTCTACAATATAGTGATATTTTATCCATACTCCGCTCATTCTCATTGATCCATCCGATATTCACCTACCTTCTATATATGTAAAAATATATGGGTTGTAAAAGAATTATTTCCACATGACTGTTGTTTTCTCAAGGACTATTTCATTTTTATGAGAGAGGAAACCACAAAACCACATTCCCAAATGTTCTCTCCAAAATAGTTTGATTCTCCCCAAACTTAAATAATACTCAATAAAACATACTATGATCCACTCTATTCCATATATGTAAAAAGATATAGGTTGTTAAAGAACCATTTCTATGTACCCATTTTTTTATCACTGAACATTACTTTTGTATGAGGGAGGAAACCAAAGCACTAATTCCATAATTTTATATCTAGAACACTATGATTATCCCCAAACTCATAATCCATGACACGTCTTATGTTTTTATCTCTTTTACATATGTAAAATTATTTGGGGTACAAAAGAATCATTTCTGCATGCCTATTGTTTTCTCAAGGACTACTTCATTTGTCCAAGAGAGGAATCCACAAAACCACATGCCCAAATTTTCTCTCCAACACAATGGGTTATACCATCAATGCAATAATTATCCATGACCCTTCATATTTTCCACTACCTTCTATGTATGTAAAATTATTTGTATTATGAAAGAATCATTTGTGTGCACCTATTGTTTTCTCAATGACCATTTCATTTATCTGAGAGGGGAAACCACTACACCAAATGCCCAAATATTCCCTCCAATACAATGTGATTATTCCCACACTCTACTCCTCTATGATTATTCCTATGTTATACTCCCATCCACATATATAAAAAATAAATTGTGTGTGAAAGAACCATTTTAACACACCCATTGTTTTCCAAATGACTATTTCATTCTTTCAAGAGAGGAAACCAAAACAACACATTCCCAAATGTTCTCTCTATCATATCATGATTTTACCCAAACTTAAATCCTACTATTTTAACCAAATTATATTCTTATCCCTTCATTATATGTATAAATATATAGGATTTTAAAGAATCATTTCTAAACACTTGTTGTTTTCTCAATGACCATTTCATTTTTCTGAGTGAGGAAACCAAAACACCACATACCCAAATATTCTCTTCAATAAAGTGTAATTATCCCCACACTACACTCCTTCTACATGACATATCCTATTTTCTAATCCCTTTTAAATATGTAAAAATATTTCATGTGTGAAAGAATCATTTACACATGCTCATTTTTTTCAACAACCATTTTTTCCTAGGGAGGAAACCACAATACCAAATAACCAAATGCTACATACAATAGAGTTTTATTATCCGCAAACTCCACTAATTCCCCATGGAATATCCTCTATTCCACTCCCTTCCACATATTTAAAAAGATGTAAGGTGAAAAAGAATAATTTTTGTGCACCCATTATTTTCTTGATGAACATTTCATTTGTATGAGGGAGGAAACTGGAACCCCGCATCACAAATGTTCTCAATATCATAATAAGACTCTCCCCACACTCCAATAATACTTTATAAACCATAATATTTTCTTCTCCCTTACACATATGTAAATATATATGGGTTTGGAAAGAATTATTTCCACATTACCATTGTTTTCTCATCAACCATTTCATTTATCTTAGTAAGGAAACTACAAAATGACATACCTAAATACTCTCTCAAGTAGTGTAATTTTACTCACACTCTAATCCTAATCTAGGAACCATCCCATGTTCTACTCCCTTATACTTATTTAAAAATATGTGGGGTGTGAAAGAATTATTTCTGAATGTATGTTTTTTTCTCAATGACCATTTTGTTTTTCTGAGTGAGGAAACCACACAACAACATTCCAAAATGTTCTATCCAGTATAGTAATTTTTTTACAACTCTATACTCTTGATCCATGACCTATCATATGTTCTTCTCCATTCTATGCGTATAAAAATATATAGTGTGTGAAATAATAATTTATGAATAACCATTTTTTTCTCAATGACCACTACATTTTTCTGAGGTTGGAAACAATAAAAACACATGACCAAATGTTCTCATCAGCATAATATGATTATCCCCACACTTTATTATTTATCCATGACTTTTCCTATATTATAATACCTTACACATATTTAAAATGATTTTGGGTGTGAAAGAATCATTTTTTCACACCTGTTGTTTTCTCAAAAACCGTTTCATTTGTCTAATAGAAGAAACCAAAACACCACATGAGAAAATGTTCTCTCTAAGATAGTATAATTCTCCCCACACTACACTACCTCTCTATTATAAATATTTTTTTCACTAATTTATATATATGTAAAAATATTTTCAGTTTGAAAGAATCATTTATGTATGCTCGTTGTTATATCAATGACTATTTCATTTGTTGCAGAGAGGAAACCCCCACACCACATGCCCAAATATAATCCTCAATATATTTATATTGTCACCAAAATCCAATCCCAATCAATGAATTGTTTGGATCCCTTACACATATATAAAAATATTTGGGGTGTGAAAGAATCATTTCTATACAACTGTTATTGAAAGTACCAATTCATTTTTCAGGGAGAGGAAACCACAAAACCATATGCCCAATTATTCTATCCAGTGTAGTGAGATTATACCCACAATTCACTCCTACTCCAAGACTCATCCTATATTACCCTACCTTCTACACATATAAAAATATATGGATTTTGAAATAATTATTTCTCTACACCTATTATTTTCTAAAATATAACATCATTTGTCTGATAGAGGAAACCACAACATGACATGACCAAATTTTTTATTCTTCACAGTGAACTTACCTCTATAATCCACTACTTATCCATGAGTTTTCATATGTTCTGATCCCTTCCACATATGTAAAAATATTTAGGTTTTGAAAGAATAATTTTCATGTTCCTATGTTTTTCTCAATAAATTTTTCATTTTTTTGAGAGGAAACCACAACACCACTTTACCAAATGTTCTATATAGTATAATAAAATTATACACACAATCCAATCCTAATCCATGGAACATACTATGTTTTTCTTGATTCAACATATGTAAAAATATTTGGGGGGTGAAAGAATCATTTCTGCATGCCCATTACTTTATAAATGACAATTTCATTTGTCTATGAGAGGAAACCACAAAACATATGCTCAAATGTTCTATATAGTGTAGTGAGATTATCCCCACACTCCACTCCTACTTCATGACCTATCTTTTGTTTTAGTCCCATAAACATTTTTTAAAATATGAAGGGTTTGAAAGAATCATTGTCGTGCTCTCATTTTTTTTTCTCAATGACTATTTCATTTTTATAAGAGAGGGAAAGACAACACCACAAGAACAAATATTCTCTATAGCATAGTGAGATTATCCTAACACTCCAATCATACTCTAATGACTATGTTGGGTTATTATACCTTACACATATGTAAAAATATATGGAGTGTGAAAGTATAATTTCTGTGTGATCATTTTTTTTCAATGACTATTTCATTTTTCTTTGAGAGGAAACCACAACACCACATACTCAAATGTTATCTCCAATGTAGTTCTATGTGCCCACACTCCACTCCTGACCAATAAATAGTCTAGGGTTCTAATATCTTCTAAATGTTTAATAATATATGGGGTATGAAAGAATAATTTATTCACACCTATTGATTTTTCAAATACTATTTATTTTGTCTAAGAGAGAAAACCATAACACCAGATACCCAAATATTCTCTATTGTACAGTGTGATTATACCCACACTTCACTCCTAGTACATGACCCACACTATGTTATACTCCCTTTTTCATATGTAAAAATATGTGGGGTGTGAAAAAACCTTTTTAATTCTCCAGTTGTTTTCTCAATGACCATTTCATTTTTCTAAGGGAGAAAACCACACCACCTCATTCCCAAATGTTATCTACAGTGAAATGTGATTATATCCATAGTACACTCCTTATCTATGAAATATGCAGTGTTCTTATCCCTATAATATATGAAAAATTATGTGGGGTTTGTAAGAATCATTTTTATATTCCTATTTTTTTAACAAACATCTCATTTTTCTAAGAGAGGAAACCACAACACCACATGACCAAATATACTCTCCGATATAATGCAATTATCCCAATTCTATACTCATGATTAATGAATTATCTTGTTTTATTATCCATTATATATATTTAAAAATATTTGAGGTGTGAAGATATAATTTCCACATATCCATTTTTTCTCAAAAACCATTTCATTTTACATGGGTGTAAACCAAAACACCAATTGACCAAATGTTTTATCTAGTTTAGCGTGATGGTCCCCACATTAAACTCCTAGTTTATGAAGTATCCAGTATCCCACCCACTTCCACATATATAAAAATATGTGGTATATAAAAGATTAATATCTATGGGCCCATTGTTTTCTCAACAACCATTTCATTTTTCAGAAGGTGGAAACCACAAAACCACACGCCCAAATGTTCTCTCCATTTTAATATGAATCTCCCCACATTACACTCATGATGTATTGACTGTCCTATGTTCCAATCCCCTCTAAATATATAAAATTTTGTGGGGTGTAAAATAATAATTTAATTAAATCTATTGGTTTCTTAATTATATTTCACTTTTCTGAGGGAAGAAACTATAACACCACATTCCCAAATACTCTCTCCAACATAGTAAAATTATCCCCAAACTCTAGTATTTCTCTATGAACCATCCCGTTTACCAATACCTTACACATATTTAAATAAATATGGGGTGTTAAAGAATCATTTCCACTTGCCCATTTTTCCCAATGGACATTTCGTTTGTATGGGGGAGGAAGCCACAACACAAAATGCCCAAATTTTCTCTCAAATGTAGTTTGATTATCCCCACACTCCACTCCTACTCCTTGATCCATCATATGTTCTAATCCCTTCCACATATTTAAAAATATTTGGGGTGTGAAAGAATAATTTACCTACGCTTATTTCTTTTCTTAATGACCATTCTGTTTGTCTGAGGGAGGTAACCAAAACACCACATACCCAAATTTTCTCTCTAATTCATTGAGATTTCCCCACAATCCACTACTACATGTTGAATTATCTTGGGTACCAATCCATTCCATAAATGTAAAATGATTTTGGTTGTGAAAGAATCATTTCCACATGTTCGTTGTTTTCTCAATGACCATTTCATTTATCTGAGGGAGGAAACCACAAAACCACATGACCGAATTTTCTCTCTAGCATCATGTGATTATACAAACACTCCAATCCTACTCCAAGATCCATTTCATGTTCCACTCCCTTCTATATATGTAAAAATATGTGAGGTTTAAAAGAACCATTTCTATGATCCTATTATTTTCTAAATGAATATTTATTTTTTTGAGAGAGGAAACCATAACAATACATATACAAATACTCTCTACAACATAATGAGATTCTACCCAAACTATACTATTGGTCCATGAAATATACTATATTCCAATACCTTTGACATATGTAAAAAGATATAGGGTGAGAAATAAATATTTCTATGTTCTAATTGTTTTCTCAAAGATTATTTCCTTTTTCTAAGGTAAGAAACCACAACACCACATGCCCAAATTTTCTCTTCAATGAAGTTCGATTATCTCCAAAATCTAATACATATCTATGATCCATTCTATGTTTATATCCCTTCCACATATGTAAAATGACATAGGGTGTAAAAGAATCAATTCTGCTTGCCTATTTTTTTTCTCAATAACCATTTTATTTGTTTGAGGGATTAAACCACAACACCACATTCCAAAATTTTCTCTTTAGTATAGTGAAATTATCCCCACACTCCACTCCTACTCTATGAACTATCCCACATTATGTTCCCTTCTACATAAGTAAAAATATGTCAGGTGTGAATGAATCATTTTCACATGCCCATTGTTTTCTCAATGACCATTTAGTTTATCTAAGGAAAGAAACCATAACACCACATGTCCTAATGTTATATCCAGAGTAGTAATATTGTCCTAAAAAATACTTCTTCCCCATGAACCATCATTCATTCCACTCCCTTCTACATATATAAAAATATGTGCACTCTAAATGAAACATTTTTTCATTCCTTCTATTTTCTCCACAACCATTTCACATGTCTGGGCAAGGAAACTACAACACCACATGACCAAATTTTATCTCCAGTGTCTTGTGATTCTCCCTAAAATCCACTGATACTCCACAAATCATCCTATGTTTTTCTCAATTCCACATATTTAAAATGATATAGGGTGTTAAATAGTCTCTTTGGTGCACCCTTTGTTTTCTCAATGACTATTTTTCCAAGTGAGGAAACCAAAACATCACACAACCAAGTTATCTCTTTAGTGAAGTGAGATTCTCACCACACTCTTTTCCTAATCAATGACCCATCCTATGTTACAATCCTTTCCACATATGTAAAATGATGTGGTGTGTGAAAGAATAATTTCTATGTTCCTGTTATTTTATCAATAGCTATTTCATTTGTCTGAGTAAGGAAACCACAACACTACATACCCAAATGTTCTCTCCAACATAGTGCAATTCTTCCCACACTCCCTTCAATATATGAAAAAATATGTAGAGTGTGAAAGAATAATTTTTTCATGCCCTTTTTTATGACCTGTTCATTTTTCAAATTGAAGGAACCACAAAAACACACACCCAAATATTCTATCCATCATAAAGTGATTGTCCCCATACTCCACTCCTAATCCAAGAACCATCCTATTTCCTTCTCCCTTACACACATGTAAAAATATGTGGGTTGTGAATAGATCAATTAAACACAATCATTGTTTTCTCAATGACCATTTTATTTTTTCAAGTAATAAAACCACACAACTAGATGCCCAAATGTTCTCTATAGCACAACGAAATTCTACTCACACTCCACCCATTCTCTCTGAACCATCTTGTGTTATAATACCTTACACATTTGTAAACTAATTATGGTTGTGAAAGAATCATGTCTGTGCACCCATTTCTTCTCAATGACCATTGTTTTTTCATAGGTAGTAAACTATAACAACACATGCCCAAATTTTCTCACTTACGTAGTGTGATCCTATCAGTACTCTACTCCAGATCCATGATCCATACCATGTAATTATCCCTTACACATATGTAAAAATATGTAGGGTGTTAAAGAATCATTTTTGCACACCACTTATTTTCTCAATGACCATTTCCTTTGTCTTAGGGAGGAACCACAACACCATATTCCCATATGTTTTCTCCAACACAATGTGATTCTACCCACACTCCACTCAAGGTCAATTACCTATCCTATGTTCCTATCCCATCAACATATTTAAAATTATTTGGTGTGTTATGGAATCATTTTCAAATTATCATTGCTTTCCCAATGACCATTTAATTTGTTTGAGTGAGTAAAACACAACACCACATGCCCAAATATTCTCTTCAATGTAATGTGATTATCCTCACACTCCACTCCAAATTCCTAACCCATTATATGTTCCCATCCCTTCAACATATGTAAAAATATGTAGTGTGTGAAAGAATCATTTACACATACCCATTTTTTTCTAAATGACCATTTCATTTTTTAGAAGGGGGGAATCACAACACCAGATACACAAATGTCCCCTACAGTGTAGTGATCTAATCCCAAAATTACACTCCTACTCTATGATCCCTCCTGTGTTCTTCTCCCTTCCACATTGATAAAAATATACGGAGAGTGAAATAATTATGTCTACGTGACCATTTTTTCTCAACAACCATTTTTCTAGTTAGAGAGAGGAAACCAAAACACCATATTCCAAAATGTTCTCTATAGTGTAGTGTGATTCTCCCTATAGTCCACTCTTTCTCTATAACCCATCCTGTGTTCTACTCTCTTTCATGTATGAAAAAATATATATGGTGTGAAAGAATAATTTCTTCTCACCCATTGTTTTCTCAATGATAATTTCATTTTAGAAGAGATGAAACCACAACACCATATGCCCAAATGTTCTCTCCAGCACTGTGAGATTGATCCCACAATCCACTTATAATGTATGTCTCATCCCGTGTTTCACTCACTTTTATATATGAAAAAATATGTAGGTTGTGAAAGAATCATTTCAACATGCAATTTTTATTCAATGACGATTTCATTTTTTTTCTGAAAGAGGAAACCACAATACCACATACACAAATGTTCTCTCCAGTGTAGTGTGATTATACCTAAACTATAATCCTAATCCATGAATCATCCTTTTTTATGCTCCCTTACATATATTTAAAAATATGTGGGGTGTGGAAGAATCATTTCTACATGCTTGTTTTTTTTCCCAATGACCATTTAGTTTGTATGAGACAGGAAAGCACAACACCACATTCCCAAATGTTATTTCTAGAATATTGTGATTCTACACACACTCTTATATTTCTCACTAAACCAACCTATATTCTAATCACTTACATATATATAAAAATATGTGGGGTTTGGATAAATCATTTATGTGCACCCCTTGTTTTCCCAATGACTATATCATTTTCTGAGAGAGGAAACCACAACACCACATTCCAAAATGTTCTTTTCAGTGAAACATGATTCTACATACTCTACAATCCTAACCCATGAACTATTATATGATCCCCTCCATTTAGTATATGTGAAATGATGTGGGGTGTGAAAGAATAATTTCCACGTGCCTTTTTTTTACAATGAGAATTTCATTTTTCAGAGAGAGGAAACCACAACACCACATACCCAAATGTTTTTCCTAATTTAGTGAAATTATCCCATAACTTTATTCCTCCTCTAAAAACCTTCCAATATTATTATCCCTTTGAAATATGTGAAAATATATGGGGTGTGGAAGAATCATTTACATACACCCATTTTTTTTCAACATTCATTTCATTTTTCTATGAGAGAAAACTATAACACCACATAACTAAATATTATTCTCAGTATAGATATATTCTCCACACCTCTTCTCCTACTCCATTAAACATCAAATATACCACCCCATTACATATATGTAAAAATATGTTTTCTATGTTTGAATCAATTTCATGAACCTTTTATTTTCTTAATGACCATTTTTTTTGTCTGAGACAAAAAATCACAACACCATAATTCCAAATGTTCTGTTAAGTGTAGTGTAATTATCCCCACACTCTAATACCTACTCAATAAACTATCTTGTGTTTTAATAAATTTCACATATATAAATATATTTGGTGTGTAAAATAATCATTTCTGAACACCCACTATTTCCTCAATGACTATATCATTTGTCTCAGAGAGGAAACCACAACACCACATGCCTAGTTGTTCTCATCAGTATAACATGATTCACCCAACACCCAAATAATTCTCTATGACCCATATTATTTTTTTATCATTGAATCATATTTTAAAATATTTGTGGTGTGAAGTAATAATTTCCACACACACCTAGTTTTCTCAATGACAATTATGTTTGTATGAGAGAAGAAACCAAAACCCCATATGCCCAAATGTTTTCTCCAATGTAGTGGGATTACCCCCACACTCCACTCCTTATCCTTGAACCTTTTGTTGTTATACTACCTTACACAAATTTGAAATTATGTGGAATGTGAAGGAATCATTTCCATGCATTTGTTTATTTCTCAAGAACCATTTCATTTATTTGAGAGAGAAAACCACAAAACATGCCCATATATTCTCTCTATCATAATGAGATTCTCCCCACACTCCACTCCACCTCTATGACCAATCCTATGTTCCTATCCCTTAAACATATGTAAAAATATATGGGATATGAAATAATCATTTTATTTCACTTGTTATTTTCTCAATGTCTATTCCGTTAGTGTGATAGAAGAAACAACACCAGCACATGTACAATTGTTCTCTCTATATTAGTGCTAGTCTCTCCATACTATACTCCTACTTTATAACCCATTATGTTTTCCATTACCTTGAACACATTTAAAAAATAAGGGTAATGAAATAATCATTTCTAAGTGCCTATTTTTTTTTCTAAATGAGCATTTTATTTTTCTAATAGTGGAAACAACAACACCATAGACCTGAATGTTCTCCCTAGTGTAGTGTTATTCTCCCCACACTCTACTCCTGCTCCATGACCCATACTGTGTTCCACTCCCTCTCACATATTTAAAAATATGTGGGGTGTAAAAGAAATATTTCGACATGACTATTTTTTTCTAAATGACCATTTTGTTTTTTATGATAGAGGAAACCAAAACACAACAAGCCCAAATATCATCTCCAGCGTAGTGTGATTCTCCCCACACTCTACTCTTTATCCATGACACATCATGTGTTCTGCTCCCTTGAAAAAATGTAAAAATACATGGGGTTTAAAAGAATAATTTATGTTCACATGTTTTTTCTCAACAACCATTTCATTTTTATGAGAGAATATGTAACACCCCGAGAGTTTGTGATTTTTTTTTTCAAATTAATTTAATCTTTTTGATATTTTTCATTTCATGCAACACTAAAAATAGTTTATATTAAATAACTATGTTTGGATTGAATTATATGAAAAACAAAGTTAATAGTGCACTACTCGCATAATAAATTTTAGCTTTTTTTACATGAAACACTATGGTTAGCTTGTGTTACATGCAATAATAACTTTCCTCGATAGCTTTTGTAACACACAAGACTGAGTTTTACCGAATAACGATATATTATAAAAATATTATTTAATATAAGCTAGCCAATTAATTAGTATTTATGAAAAGGGTTAACTAACTTATTAAAATCTATGGTTTACCCAAATATAAAATGAATTCATTGGTTACAAATTAATTAGAAATGAATATGAAAATTGATTGAATATAAGGGAAACTATTATTTTTTCCCATAAAGTTGTTTTACCCTAATAAATTAAGTTAATTACAATTAGTGAGTGATATTAATGTGATATATATATATATATATATTATATTAAATAACTTATTTTTTATATTCATCCATCAGATTTTATAGGATTAATATAAAAAGAAACCCAATTTTATGTATAAAATACTATATTTTTATTAAGGCATTTTTACCATCTTTTAATAGAGAACCTATTTTAAATATATTTTTTTGGAAATTTTAGGGATTATATATGTCAAAATAAAATTCAAATTTTAAATAAAAACATAAAAATTATGTTAGGGTTAATTTTTGTTATTTTTCTACAAAGTTTCATTTTTTTAATGAATAGTGAAAAATTCTGAAATTTAATTGAAAACTACTTTTTCATCTAATTTATTTATAAGGTTAAAATATATTTTAAATTTATTTTAAAGTTTAAATAGGTCATATTTTTATAAATTAATCCAATTTAGTTCATTTTAATCAATTTCACTTTGAAATTGACTATAAAACCATAACAAACTTTTGGAGTTTTTTTACTTTAAAAACCCACTTTGTCGTCCCGTTTGTGGGATTAAATTTAAATTAATTTCGGCCAATTATGTGATTTTAATTTGGTAAAATAGATTCTATATTTGTAATAATCACAATTTATAATTTTTAATAAATTCAACTTATTTTTTTACCAAAAATTTTAGTAAAATTAATTATAATTTATTACAGCGATTAAGGTGAAATTAAGATTAACAAGGGACTAAACCTTAAACTTAAGGAACCAAATGACCTATAAACTTGTCCAAAATACATTTTATGGCAATATTTCTACCCTATCCTGCATTTTATATAAGTTTTACCATTATGGGTTCCACTTTACATGTGAAAAACAAGGGTGGAATTCCCTTTCACAAAATTTACATGAGTGCCACTCCACTATAAAAAGGCCTCATATCCTCCCACTTCCTCACACCTCTCAAGCCACTTTGAATAGAAAAATATATTACAAAATATATCTTAAAAATCAATACACTAATCATAGAATCCTCCCATTTGGAATAAAGAAATCCAAGGAAGCTTTTTGGTGAAAAACAAAAGGAGTTACCCAAATAATTGGTAACATTCTTCCTCAAGTTATTTTATGTTATTTCCATTATCCACCCCCTCAACTCACCTTTTTACATGAATATACAACAAAAAAGTATCCTAAATATACTAGTATTTTTTTATGTTAATGTTTTGAACTACACATACACAATCTTCTATCTAATGGGTAACAAATATACTATTTATGTGTACAACGAACTACCACCTCACGAAACGATGATTGTTCATTTTTCCTTTACCATCTCTCATGGTAAGAATTATGAAAGAAACTCTATATATATAAGTTTTATGTTATATCATATTATATTATTTATTAATATTTATTTATTTTATAACACATACCTTTTATAATTTCCATTTTTTTAAATACGATAATTCCATTTGAGGAAGTGTGGACTATTGCCCCCTCAAAGGGATACAATTCGTTCACACACTACATGGAATGTATTAAGTATGAGTTTATTGAAATTATATGATATTTATGATATATTAATTCTAATGGAATAATGATATATATATATATATATATATTTCATTTACTCTCTTTCTTTCAATACAACAATTAAACAGAAACAATGTTCAAGCGTACGTACGACCTATCGTCTCCATGAACGGTGTATTCCATTTTATAATTATATATTATATAGATTATTATAATACAAATATAATGAATATAAATTATATTTATATAATATTTTACATTATTAAAATCATGATATAAGTATAAGGACCATATATATAACAGATTAAGACACATGCGAAGAACAAAACAGATATTACCCAAAGTGAAACATTAACATAGAATAGTTAACAAGTGGGTAATATAAAGTCATAATAAAAAAATATATGATATTAGATATAAGAATATGGTTCTATGATATATGTATAATAAAATTACATTAATTATATATGAGTTTTGAATGAGTATGATGAGAGTCAAGACACAAGGTAAGTGGATTTCATCTCACTTTTTTATTTTTTTGAGATATATGCCTTAATCACCACTCATTTAGTTTGTGTGGTGTGTATACTAACCATGGATGTATTTTATGATTCTTATAATTAATTTTATGGTTATTTACATATAAATTTGATGAAATTTATTTCATGGGGGTTATGTTTCAAAAGTTACGAAATCGGTAAAGTAATTTTGTCTGAATTTTCCTTTTTTGAGGCACATGCCATGTCATGCAAATATATTTTTCTATGAGGTGTATATAATTACTATTGAAAAGTTATATCATGAATAACTTTATTTTCATGATATTTTAAGCTTCATGTAGTGTTATCCTTTCCATGATGAATTAAATTTACCAAAATGGTTACAATTTATTATTTCAATCTCATCGTTTATTAAGATTGTTTATGATTATGTTTCAATTAATGAAATATTATGATACATATATCAATAAATATAATTAAGTATCTTATATTCTTGATAATAATGTTATATACATATAATGGTACCATTTTTACATTCTTTGGTACATAAGATAATTAATAAAATGATTTTATGAAAATCTAACTTTATTTCTCCATTCGGTCAGAAATTTTTGTTCTTTCAAAACTATTATTTCTAAAAATGTTTTAAACAATATTTTGATTTTATCATATGATTTTAAATGAAAATTTTACCTATGTTTTACCTTTTAAAAAATGGTTTTATAAGGAATTTTCTTGTCATTTTTCAATCAAGACATTTTTTGAAATTTTAAGGTAAAAAAGGAATGTTCGGCATGTATGGACATACCCATCTTCATGACCGTAATTTACTTTAGGATTAAATTATTTATTTACAAGTTTATTTTTAAGTAATTTTTTAATATTATTTACATTCATTTTTTAAAAGTGGTTTTCAATGAAATAGGTTTTTCAAAAAAAAATTATGGTTGTCAATGCTACATTTAAAAGTTTTCAAAGCTGTTTTTAAAGAAAAATGTTTTAAATTTTTTTTATGTTTAAAAGGTATCTAAAATATTTAAAATATTTATTTATAAGTTTTTAAAGTATTTTTAAATATATCATTTTCAAAACGTTTTCAATCTTCTTTTTCATGTTTTTGAGTAAAATATTTTTTAAAACATTTTCAAGCTTTCTTTATAAGTTTTCAAAGTGTATTAGAAGAAATGGTTTTAAAAATGTTTTCAACATTATTTTGAAAATTTTAAATGTAAAATATTTTCAAAATGATTTTAAGACTTATTTCTATGTTTTTAATTCATTTTTAAATAAAATGGGTTTGTAAAGGTTTTATGTTTTAAAAATATTTTTCAAAGAAGAATGGATATTTTACTCAAGAAAATTTTTCAAAAATATATTTCAAATTTATTTTCTATCTAAGATAAAATCCATTGATGCTAATATTTCCATTATATGAAATGATCAAATGGTTATATTGACATTATCTCTTGAATGGTTTATGTTCTGATGGAATTATTCTTATGACATCCATTTATCTTCCACATGTTATATGATTTTGAAACCCACTTCTTTTCATGGGTTATACTTTGATTAAATGATTATGAAACCCATATTTTTCCTTATATTAAGATATGATTACATGTTTATTAAACCCATTTTATTTCAAGGGATTATGATAGGATATTTATAAAACCCATATCTTTTTATGGGTCATGATATGATTAAAGTTTTATTTTCTTGTGAAACATGTATGAATGATTTTATTATGAGATGGGTGAGACCTATATATCCCTCCAATGATTTGGGTTAATATCATTATCTAATGAGATAATGATGGGAATCAAGTCAGTGGGCTTGATCCACTATGAGGATATAGGGAAACCCAATCCCTTATAAGGAAAGGACTGCAATTGGGGATGATGGTGTGTCCCACCTAGTACGTGTAATCATCATGAAGATAGAAGATGGGGAAACCTAATCCACTATGGAAATATGGGGAAACCTGATTCACTTTGGGAAGATGGGGAAACCCGATCCATTGAAAGGAAAATACTACGACTAGGGATAGTGGTGTGTCCCACCCAGTAGGTGTAGTTCCCATGAAGTTCCTTGATAAGATCGAGCAATGCATATTAACTTAAAGGGAATGAAATTAGATGTTTATGTATACCAAAATTCCATGACATATTCCTATGATATGATTTCATGGATCATATTATTTATTTCCTTATGATTCATGTCTTATGAACTACAAAGATTTATGCAATGATTCATGTTTCTAATCTTATGATATATAGGGTATGATCTTATAATGTTAACATCACATTAGCATACCCCTATTCTCATGTTTATGCTTACATGTTTCCTATGTCACCCCTTTTTATGTTTCCTTCCTCAGATTATGATGATATGTTTTATGTTTGATGTGTCTAAGAAGGGTTCTAGTCTAGAAAAACCTAGTGGGAGATAATGTAGCTCATTTATGTACCAAGATTTATGATTCCATGTTTCCAAAGGCACTAAACTAATACGGTATTTGGGTGTTTATTTGTGTAATGTTTTAATTGTGCTGAAAAAGTGATGTAATGTCTATTTACGTTAAGTTAGGGTTGTTATTGAAGAAACCACAACACCACATGCCCAAATGTTCTCTCCAGCATAGTGAAAATCTCCCCACACTCTACTCCTGCTCCATGATCAATCCCATTTTTCCCCAATCCACAATTGTAAAAAGATATGGGGTGTAAAATATTCATTTTTTCATTCACATTTTTTTCTCAATGATCATTTTGTTTTTTTGATATAGGAAAAAAAAACACCGCATTCCCAAATATAGTCTCTGGTGCTATTTGATTCTCCCCACAGTCCACTCCTACTCTAGGATTAATCTTATGTTCTACCAAATTCCACATATGTAAAATTATGTGGAGTAAAAAAGAATCATTTATGCATTCCAGTTGTCTTCCTAATAGCCATTTAATTTGTTAAAGGGAGGAAAACATATCACCTCATGACCAAAGGTTCTCTACAGTGCAACTTTATTGTCCCCACACTCCACCCCCACACCATAAAATGTCTTGTGTTCCCCTCCCTTCCACATATGTAAAAAATATGTGGGGTTTAAAAGAATCATTTACACATGCCTATTTTTTCTCAATGACCATTTCATTTTTTTGAGGGAGGAAACCAAAAAACCACATACCCAAATGTCCACTCCAATGCAATAAAACTCTCTCCACACTCCACTCCTACTCAATGCACCATTCTATGTTCTTCTCCCTTCCACATGTGTAAAAATATATGGGGTGTGGAAGGATTATTTCCTTAAACCAATTTTTTTTTATCAATAACCATTTCATTCATTTGAGGAAGGAAAACATAGAACCATATCTCCAAATATTCACTAAAAAACAACACGATTCTCCCCACACTTCACTCATAATATATGAACCATCATTTATTTTAATACCTTCCATATATATAAAAATATATGTGGTGTCAAAGAATCAATTTGGTAGAACCGTTTATTTTTCAACAACCATTTAATTTTTATGTGAGAGGAAACCTCAACACCACATGTACAAATACTCACTCCTGCATAGTGATACTCTCCTTACACTCCACTCCTTCTCTATGAACCACCACATGTTTTTATCACTTTTACATTTGTAAAAATATGTATAATGTGAATGAATCGGTTCCACAGACTTATTGTTTTATGAATAACTATTTTAAATTTTTAGAGAGTAAACCACAACACCACATGCCCAAATTTTCTCTCCACCATAATACGATTCTCTCCACATTGGACTCATTATCCATAAACCATTATATTTTTCTACCCTTCCAAATATATAAAAATATGTAAGGTTTTAAAGAATCATTTCCATGTGACCATTGTTTTTTCAATAATATTTTCTTTTGTATGAGTGATAAAACCACAACACCACATGCCCAAATTTTATCTCGAGTTCAATCATATTATCTACACACCCCACTCTTACACCATAACCCATACTATGTTCCAATCCCTTCTACATATATAAAAAATATGGGGTGTTAAGGAACTATTTCTTCACACTATTTTTTTCTCAATGACCATTTCATTTTTCTGAGAGAGAAAACCACAACACCACATGTCCAAATGTTTTCTCCAGTTCAATGTTCTTATCCTCACACTCCACTTTTACTCTATGAACCATCCCATGTTTTGCTCCTTTCAAAATATTTAGAAATATATGGGGTGTGAAAGATTAATTTCCACACAACGATTGTTTTATCAATGACTATTTCAATTGTCTCTGAGAGGAAACCATAACACCACATGCCTAAATTCTATCTATAGTATAGTGTAATTCTCCCTATACTCCACTACTTATATATGAAGTTTTCTATGTTATACTCCCATACACATATGTAAAAATATGTGGGGTGTGAAAGAATAATTTTTGAACACTTTTTGTTTTCTCAACATACATTTTTTTCTAAGAGAGGAAATCACAATACCACATTCCTAATTATTCTCTAGAGGATAGTTTGATTCTCCTCACACTCTACTATTTCTATATGATTAGTCATGTGTTCTACTCACTTATACATATGTAAAAATATATGATGAAATGGAAAAATAATATTTAAATGTCTTTTTTCCCTCAATGACCATATTATTTTACTGATGGAGGAAACCAAAACACCACATGTATTAATGTTATCTATAGTTCAGTGAAATTTTCCCCACACTACACTGATACTCCATGACCTATATTGTGTTCTAATACCTTCCAAATATGTAAAAATATATGGGGTGTGAAATGATCATTTTTTCACGCCTGTTTTTTTTCTCATCGACCATTTCATTTGTCTGAGTGAGGAAACCATAACACCATATACCCAAATTTTCTCTATAGAACTATGTTATTCTCCCCATAATCCACTCCTTATCTATAACCTGTCTAGTGTTCCATTGAATTCTTCATATGTAAGAATACATGAGGTGTGAAAGAATCATTTTATATATTCCCTTTATTTTTCTCAATGACCATTTTGTTTTTCTAAGTGATGAAACCACAACACCACTTGCCCAAATTTTCTATCCAGTATAATGTGAAAAATCCCACACTCCACTCTTGCTCAAAAAATCCTCTTGTGTTTTGCTCCATTCTACACATATATATATTTATGGGGTGTAAAGGAATCATATTTTCACACCCGTTGTTTTCTCAATGACTATTTTGTTTACCTGAGTGGGGAAACCAAAACATCACATACCTAAATTTTCTCTCCAATGTAGTATGATTCACCCCACACTCCACTCCAGCTCCATGATTTATCCTATGTTCTACTCCCTTCCACATATGTAAATATAAATAGGGTGTGAAAGAATAATTTCTACATGCCCATTTTTTTTATCAATTTCCATTTTGTTTCTATGAGGTATGAAACCACAACACCGCATACCCAATTTTCTCTCTAGAAGAGTGTGATTCCTCCTACACTCCACTCCTACTCCATGATCTTTCTTGTATTTCACTCCCATATATATATGTAAAAAGATGTGGGGTGTGAAATAATCATTCTTGTATTCCCATTGTTTTCTCAATGACCATTTCATTTGTCTGATAAAGGAAACCACACAACTACATGCCCAAATATTCTCTCTAGTGTAGTGAAATTATTCTAAAAATCCACTCCTACTCCATGACCCATCCTGTGTTCCCCAACCTTCCACATATATAAAATTTTTTGGGGTATAAAAGAATCATTTTTACATGTATGTTTTTCTCAAAAACCATTTATTTTTCTGAGTGATGAGAACACAACATGACATAACCAAATATTCAATATATTATTATGAGATTCTCCACAAAATCTAATCATACTTCCTAACCTATCCAGTATTCCACTCCCTCCACATATATAAAGAGATTTAAAGTGTTAAAAAATCATTTATGAATGAATTTTTTTTTCTCAATGACATTTTCATTTGTATGAGGAAGGAAATAATAAAACCACAAGCCTAAATGTTCTCTCCAATGTAGTGTGATTCTCCCCACACTCTACTCCTACTCCATGACCGGTTTTGTATTCCATTCCCTTCTATATATGTAAATAGATGCAACATGTTAAAGAATCATTTTTGTGTGCCTATTTTTTTCCTCAATAACCATTTTGTTTGTATGAGGGAGTAAACTACAACACTACATGCCCAAATTTTCTATATATAATAGTGAAATTCTCCCCACAATCCATTCATACTTCATGAACCATCCTATATTCTAATCCCACATAATATGTAATTTTTTTTAAGTTTGAAAGAATCATTTCTGTGCACCCATTTTTTTCTCCAAAATATTTTTTTGTCTGTGATAGGAAACTAAAACACTATATTCCCAAATATTCTCTCTAATATAGTATGATTATCCCCACACTCCACTCCTCCTCCATGATTCTTTCTATTTTCTTCTCCCTTACACCTATATAAAAATATGTTGGGTGTAAATGAATCATTTCTACACACCCGCTGTTTTATCCATCACTATTTAGTTTTTCTAGGAGAGGAAATTAAAACACCACAAGACTAAATATTCCATCCAACATAGTGTGATTCTCCCCATACTCAACTCTTACTTTATGATCCATCCGATGTTTAGTTCCCTTTCACATATGTAAAAAGATTTGGGGTATGAAATAATCATTTCTGTGTGCCCATTGTTTTCTAAAAAACCATTTCATTTTTTATGAGAGAGGAAACCACAATGCCACATGTCCAAATATTCTCTCCATCATAGGGAAATTTTCCCCAAATTCAACTCCTAAACCATGAATCATCTTTTTTACACTCTATTACACATATAAAAAAATATGTGGGGTGTGAATGAATTATTTCTATATGACTATTGTTTTCTCAATGGATATTTTGTTTGTCTGAGAGAGGAAAATACACCACTATATTCCCAAATGTTCTCTCATATATAGTGAGATTCTCCCCACACTCTACTCCTACTACATAACCCATCTAGTATTCCTCTCCCATCTATACATGTAAAAATATGTGGGGTGTTAAAGAATCATTTTTACACATCTGTTTTCTCAATATCCATTTTGTTTGGATGAGAGATGAAACCACAACACCAAATACCCAAATTTTCTCTCTAGTGAAGTGTGATTCTCACCACGCTCTACTTCTTAATGACCCATCCCATGTTCCGATCACTTCTATATATTTAAAAATAAATGGGGTGTGAAAGAATAATTTCAGTGTACCCACTTTTTTCTCAATGAATTATGTCTTATAGCATCGGTGTCTTCTTCGATCAGTGAATTCTTCGATCGACGAATCCGCATCGGTGAGTCATTTGAGCTATCAGTGTCAGGGACTTAAAAAAACTTACAAAGTGTCTGTCTTATATAGAACAATGCCAGATTAAGTGAAATTCATAATTACATGTAAATATATACCTGTAAATATATTGAATCAGAAATATCCATAGTTTATTAACTTATTTAAATGTATTATACTATATGACATAATTTATATATTTATAAATATATGATTGACATTTGTTATAACTTAAAATATGAATTATCATGATTTGTAAAGTGGCATGGTTTGTGATTATTAAATCAACTATCTTATAGAGGGTCCAACAATATACCCCTTTTTGATAATAAAAAATCATAGCATTAATGAGTTATAAAAGATGTTAAGTAGTAAAAATTACTTGACTTATCATATCAATAGTGAGTATGAATTCTCAATATAACTATAAGGTCTTTCCTTTTAATCTCCCCCTTAGTAAGTTGTATGAGTGATTTTTATCAGAAGTGGGATATATATATATATATTCTATTGATTACATTCCATATTTCCAATTCCATAGTTCTCCCCCTTATATTAAGAAATTACGCGATCCATATCTTTATAGAGAATCCATATCTATATCCCCCTTTTGGGATTAGAAAAAAGGGAAATGAAACATAAAGGATACAGAAATAGAACACATATAAAATTTGAAACATATGGAAGTAAAATTGAGATTCATGAAAGCACAAAATAGTAAAAATATCAAAATACATTCAGAAAAAATACAATTACAAATCCTTATCAAAAATTGATCTATATCTTAAGTCTTGGTATTTTGAGGGGCTTTCCCTTTGTCTGAAGGGTCAATTGTAGGTGCATGAGGTGGTGTTGTGGCTGTAGGAAGGGATGATCAAATGAAAAAACTAGGTAAGGAAACACCTATAGGAATATTAGATACAAGGCTTAGTCTCCTCTATTATAAAACATGACTTTGAGGTTGCTATTGAATCACCAGTCTAATATGAGATATAGCTTGAGATATTGTCATCTAAGTAAGAGGAAAAGAACTAGGTCTAAAGGAAGCAGCTGCTGGGACCGCTATTGCCTCCTCTTTCACATACAGGTATGGATTTAGAAGCTTGATAAAATCATTGATGATGTTAACCCCATACTACATATATTTTTCAAAATTTTCCTTATTCTCCATGAACTTTTCCAAAGTAGGAGTAAACCCCTTTAACTAGCTCACTTTCATTTTGAAGGCCTCAGTTACTGGATACATTTTGAGATTCTCAACCAAGTACTTAAAGTTTCCAATCAGATCATTCTTGGTGTAGATTTTTGAGAAATACCTATCCTCCTTTTCTCTTATTTCTTTTTGAGTATAAGATGATTCATTGGTACAGTGTCTCACCATGTTATAAACAAGGTCTATTTTCTTGTATACTCTAGCTAGAGTTTCTTTATCAGAATCACTTTGAATACCCTTGAGATATTCTATCATCATAGTCCTGAGGGACTCTATATTATCAGTAGAAGACCTGATACCTTTAGAACTAGAGGAACCAGAAATCATCTTTCCAATATTATCCTTTAAATTCTTCAAATCTACACTCAGTAGATGTGTAGCCAGGTTACTAAGAACCTTCACAACACCACCAAGTGTGGTATTGAAATCAGTGGTCAATGATTCAAATTCAGTACTCATCCTCTTCACTTTTTCTCTCAACAATGTATTATGTCTAATAATAGTCTAAACTATTGTGATTAGGTTAGGCTAAATCTCTTGAATCACTATTCTTGAAATATTAGCTGCATAGGCCTCTGAAATATTCAAGGAAGTGGAAGCTTCAGTTCTAACTCCAATAGAAGGTCTCAATAACTCACATATATCTTCTTTGAATTTCTCAAGATCAGCCTTGGTGGCATAGTCACTAGGCACTACAGGCATAACAGGTTCATTAAAAGGAGGTAAGACAGGTGAAGTTGGAGCAATCTGTTCCACTGTAGCTTGTGGAGCAGGAGGAGGAGGAGCTACCATCTCTTTATTTGATTTATAATCCAACCCAAATAGAATATAACCTGTATTCCTATTCCACTCACCAGCATAGGTCCAGTCTCTAGGCTCCACTGTGTCAATACTTACTCTTATTCCTTGAGGCTCAAGTACAATCTAAACTTCATCATATTTTTATTCTTCTTGAGCTCCAGCCAAAAAAACATTCCATGGAACTGGTACTAACTGAACTTTAGGTTCTGATTGAACTCCATCCACTCCAGTCACTCCAACCATTTGAGGATCTCCTTTAATCTAAGGCATATGGGAAATCTGATCCTCAACCTATTCCTCTTGTCCACTAGCTATGATATCATTAATCTACTGAATGATGCCTTGATCATCATTAGGGTGGTCAGGTCTATCCTAATTTCCATCACCTCCAACATCATGATCAACAACATCATCTCCAATAGGATCAACATCCTCTTGTCTATCAGCTCAATCATCAACTATATTTATAGATTCCTCACCAGAAATGGCTTCATAATTTCTATATTTTAGTGAGTCACTCACATGTTCACCTTAATTATCCACCTCCTCCTCCTCCTTATCATCATCATCACCATCTGTTTTTCTTACATATCCTTCAAACACAGAGACCTCAGTCTCTTCCATTTCTTCATCACCCAATAATGGTTCTCGAGAGGGTAATTCTAATGATGGACTGGTAGGTCCATATGACATGTCCCTAGGGATTTACGCTATATATGGGCCACACCTATCATCTGTAGGAGACCCCTCTTCCCTTGGAAGCTCAGATCATCCCCCTATTCATCTGAATAAACCACCTGCTCACGAGGTTTTAGACCTGGATCAGCTTGATCCCTTAGTCTGGTAGGATGATCTATTTGATTATAATACTCATATAGTTTCTCCTCATCAGCTACCCAACATCTCTTCCATGGGTTCCAAAAGATCTTTATCCTTTTACAATTATCCTTGTGTAGGAAAAATCCACTACAGGTAGTAACCACTTCTTCTCCATCCTCTACACATTCTAGCCTCTTCAACATTGTAGAGATCATACTTGGGTAGTATAAACATGTTTCCTTCTTGGATGGGATGATCATATCAGAAATATGTACCATATGGTACCTACAAAAATTCACCTTTACCCCATTTTCAACAAGTAAATCAGGTAAACATGTTGATATTTCACAGCAGAAAAATCTCCCATCCTTGGTCAGATTTGGTGTTGAATGAACTCTAAAATTAATTTTTCCTCTCCATCTAATTCTTTAGTTGTTTCTCTCCTCAATTATTCATTTCCATTCAATTATTTCAAAGTGATTTAATATGAAAATAAATATGAGGTTGTAGGAATGTTACCTTAGTAATCATCAAATATACCCTCATATGGTATCTCTAAACACTCATCCAATTATTTAGAAGAAAAATAAATTTCTTTTTCCCTTTACCAGAGACTTCTTCCGAGCCTCCTCAGCTCCTTCCAAAGACACTTTTAAGTTAAGATAGTACTGATCTACCAGTTGGTGATATAATGTCCTTTTATTATTTTCAAACTAACTGATCCACCCTTTAGATTCCAATACATTCAGTAAGAGTGACTTTCTTGAAAATATCCACTCAGTAGATACTTCCTTCTCAGTAGTTACCATACATCTTCCCAAACCCAGCTTCATAAAACTTTTTTCACTAATCGACTCTCCTTTATAATGCTTGTCCACTGTTTATTCACTTGGTCCTTCTATTACACGCTTCATTCTATCCATTCTGAAGGGTCGGGTTTAAAGGAGGGGGTTGAAAGGTCAAAGGTTTGAAAGGCAGAGTGAGTGTAGTGAAAGGTCAAAGTGTGGATTGAATTAATTTTATCATTTAGGGATTTTACATCATATAAAAATAAAATATAATAATAGTAAAATAAAAAGAATGAAACTGTGTCATTTTATTTTAAAGATATAATCAGACAGACTAATTTACCAAAAAGTACCTATCAGTATCGGTTTCATACTAATGGTATCGTACAATCGGTTTCATGTGATCAGATTTACAAGATCAGTTTCATTCGAACAATTTCACATGATCGATTTAACTGATTGTTTCTACATGATTGGTTTCACACAATCAATTTCACTAATTGGTTTCACTGATCGGTTTCACCTGAACAGTTTCACAGATCAGTTTTGCAGATCGGTTTCACCTGATCGATGTCACCGATCAGTTTCTCCTGATCGGTTTCACTGATAATTTTTTTTCTAAGGGGATAAGGTTAGATAGTATTTATATATTTATAATTCCCAGTTAATGTTTTAGGTATCTCATTCTCTCAGAGTTTAAGGGTTTGGTGAAAATGTCAGCAAGTTGATGCTCAGTCCCAATAAAATCAAGAGTTATATCACCTTTCTGATAATTATATCTCAAAAAGTGATGTCTTACATCAATAAGTTTTGTTCTAGAATAAGAAATTGGATTCTTAAAAATTTTAATATCACTTTTATTGTCACAATTTATTGGGATATGTATTAATTGAAATCCATAATCTAATAAAGTGTTCTTCATCCCCAAAATTTGTGCACAACAACTACCGACAACAATGCACTCTTCTTCAATAGTTTATAATGCAACCAAATTTTTATTTTTACTACACCATGAAATTAGAGACTTTCCAAAAAATTGACATGTTCCATATATTCTCTTTATATCTAATTTACATCCACCAAAGCCAGTATCATAATAACTGACCAAATCAAAAGGCTATCCTCTTTGGTAGAACAATCTTAAATTAGTTTTGTATTTGAGGTATTTGAAAACTATTTTAACATAATTTAAATGAGACTATTTTGGGTTTTATTGAAATATTGTACACATACACACACTAAACATGATGTATATCCTACTAGCAGTTAAGTATAACAAACTCCAAATAATTAATCTATAAGCACTTTGATCAATTGATTTCCCATTTTCATCAAGATCTGACTTACATGTAGATCTCATAGGTGTTTCACTACTCTTAATTCCATCAAATACATATCTTTTCAAACTATCTTTAGTATATTTACTTTGATTTAGAATAATACCTTCTTTGTTTTGAAATATTTGAAATTCAAGAAAATATTTAAGTTCACCCATCAAACTCATTTCAAAATCACTTTGCATCATTTTAGAAAAATAATTACATAAATTTTTTTAGAAGATACAAAGATAATATCATCTACATATATTTTATCTATTAAAACTTATTTATAAATTATTTTTATAAATAAAATCAGATCTAAAACTCCTTTTGTAAAGCCTTTAGAAATAAGAAAGTTACTTAATCTATCATACCAAGATCTTGGAGCTTGTTTCAAACCATATAAAGATTTTGATAATTTGAAAACATGATTTTGAAAATGTGGATTTGTAAACCATGATGGTTGTTCAACAAAAACATCCTCAATTATATAAACATTTAAGAATTCAATTTTGACCTCCATTTGATAAAGTTTGGAATCTAAGTGTGCTGCCTAGGCATGTAAGATTCTAATGGATTCAAGCCTAGATACTCGTGAAAATATCTCTTCATAATCAATTCCCTCTTATTGATTATAACCTTGTTCCACCAATATAGATTTGTTTCTAATTATATTTCCATCTTTATCTACTTTATTTCTAAAAACCCATTTAGTTCACATGGTTAAGGTATCTTTTGGTCTATCAACCATCTTCCACAATTTATTTCTCTGAAACTAGTTAAGCTCTTCATGCATAGACATTACCCAAAATTCATCATTGATTCCGTCATTTTTTTGAGGTTTAAGTTGTGACAATAATTCTTTATTTTCAACTTGATTTCTCAGAGAAGGCATAGTTTGTGTTCCTCTATCTAAATCTACAACTACAATATCTAATGGATGGTTTTTAAGGGTCCTATTTGGTCTAGTAAAAGTAGGTCTAGTTATTTATGGTTCATCACTAGGTTATGGTTCATTATGGCTTGATTTTGAAGAATTTACAGAATTGTAATTTTTAACAGATTCTTTTATGGTATATTATGAGGGTTTGGCATTAATGTTCAGTTTAAAATATCCTATTCATGATTCTCTAGTGAGATCTTAGGTTCATTTGGATCTATTTCATCAAACTTGATATATATAGATTCCTCCACACATTTGGTTATTTTATTAAAGACTCTATAATATTTTCTTGATGATGAATATCTAAGGAATATTCCTTCATCACTTTTTTAGGAAAATTTATCTAGAATATCTTTAGTGTTAAGAATATAGACTTTTTATCCAAACAATTTGAAATAATTTACCTTGGGTTTCCTATTATTCCACAACTCATAAGGAGTTTTCTTAAGGATGGGTTTGATTAAGACTCAATTTATTATATAACAAGCTATATTATCATCTTCATCCCAAAAATAAATCAGTATATCATATTCATTGAGCATAGTTCGGGAAATTTCATGTAGGGTTCTATTTCTTCTTTCTACTACACCATTTTTTTGAGGTGTCCTAGGGTCATAGAAGTTATGACTATAGACATTTTATGAGAAAAAAGATTCAATGTCTTGATTTTCAAACTCACGCCATGGTCACTTGTTAAGGATTTAATTTTATGTCCACTTTGATTTTCTACATTCCTAACATACTTGGTAAAATGAGAGAAATATTCACTTTTGTGAGCTAAGAAAAAGGTCCAAATATACCTAGAGAAGTAATCTATAGGAACATAAACATAGTAATTCCCATTGAGACTTGAAACTCTAGATGGTCCAAACAAGTCCATGTGAACCAACTCGAGAGGTTGAGAAGTTGTATCTTCTTTCTTTGGTTTGAAAGAGATTTTGTGTTGCTTTCCTTTTTGATAAGGACTATATACTATATTGTCTAGAAACTCTAGTTTGGGTAGGTGTTTAACTAAGCCTTTTCTAGTCAATTTATTAAGGGAGTGTACATTACAATGTCCTAGTCTTCTGTGATAGAGCCAAGAATCTTTGTGAAAGGCACTTAGATAAGAAACATTCTGTGATGCTAGTGTGTCTATGTTTATAGCATATACATTATCATTTCTAAGAGAAGTAAATAATAATTTATTGTTGGCATAAAAAGAATAGAATGCATCATTTTTAAATTTTAAATTAAATCCATCACCACACATTTGAGATATGATAAGCATGTTATATTTTAATCCATTAGCATAAAGTAATTTGTAAATTAAAATAGAGTTTGGGTTACCAATCTGTCCTAAGCTGATGATTTTTCCTTTACCATTGTGTCTAAATGGGACATATCCTCCATCAATCTTGATGATATTATTTAATATTGAGTAGTCTCCTATCATGTGTATTGAAGATCCATTGTCCAAGTACCAAACATTTCTATAGGAACTATTTATGCAGTTTCCCACAAAAAAATTCATCCAAGAAATGATTTTGGTACCCATATTTGTCTTGGTTTAGATACATTAGTAATAAAAGATTTAGGAACCCATAATTGTCTTATGGGTTTCCTATATGTCGAATATAAAGTATCCAAAAAATAAACATTATTTGGTCTAGAGAAGCTTGATGTAGTAAAATATTTTTTAGAACTAGAACTTGCAGTAAAATCATGATTTTTGGGCAAAGAATCATATTTTCCATATTTAGTCATAAAATGTGTTTTTGATAAATTTATTTTTCCAAGATGATATCTGATAACATAAGTGTACTTAAGAGCTATCTGTTTACCAAGAAGTTGAGTAAGAGTATCTTTTCTATTGGTTAACTTTTCTAAATCCTTCTTCAATTTCTCATTAGACATTTTTAATTCATTATTTTGCTTGACCAGTTGAGCATTATTTTCCTTTTTGGTAGTAAGTTCAGATTTAGTAGTCACAGTAAGAGAATGCTATTTATTTAAATATTTAAATTTATATTTTAGTTCATTACATGTATCTTCTATCATGTTACAATATCAAATAGTTTATCATTTTTCATATTCTCAGACTCACTTTCATTTACATAATAATAAGAATTGTGTGAAGGAGAGTCTAAGGTTACCTCAGATGTGTTTATTATAAAACACATATTTTCCATGTCATATTTATCATCATGAGATGATGCTGATTCACTGGATTTGTCCTCAGATGCACTCCAGGTGACCTTTATATCTTTCTTATACTTCTTGTCTTTGTTTTCATACTTCTTTTTGTATTTTAACTTCGGACAGTTAGCTCTGACATTTCCTCTCCTCTTGTATTCATAAAAAACTATTTCTTCTGATTTTTTAGGATTCTTCTAATCCTTTTCCAATTTCCTTTGTTATCATATTTTCCTTTAAAGTTTTATCACTTGAAGAACATTTTATTTTTGTAAAATTTTCTAAATCTCCTGGCCATATGTTCCATTTCATCATCACTATTGAAAGATGATTCTTTACTACTTGTGCTCTCAACAATAGCTTGAACTTTCTCTTTGACTTTTTATTTTGGAATTGGTAGTCTTTATGGCTATATATTTCTTCTTTGGCTCCTCCTCCTCTTGATTCAAATTTAGTTCATATTCACACATAATTAATTTTCCAATTAGTTCCTTCACTAGCAGTTTATCAATTTTACATGATTATCTTATGGATAATGATATCCCTAGACATCTCTCTGGTAAGAATTATAGAATCCTCATGATCCGTTCCTTTTTTATGACAAACCTTCCTAAATAAATCATAGTGTTCAAAATTTCATTAAACCCGAGACACATGTTAGAAATAGATTCATTAGGATTCATTCTAAAATTTTCATATTTAATAGTATAAGTATTTAGTCTCATTTTATTCACATTTTTTGTTCCCTCAAGGGAAACAGAAAAGGTGTCCCAAATCTCATGAGCATTTTTACAAGCAGAAATGTGATTAAATTCTTCATCTCCTTGTGCATAGTATAAGGCATTCATTGATTTACAGTTATCGTTATAGGTAGTCTTGGTAGGTTCATCCCAAGTGTTCCTAGTAGTTTCATGGATGACATATTTAGTTTCAATAGTAGTCCAGATTTCAAATCTCATTCTTTCAAAATGTATTTTTATTTTAAGCTTCTACTAAGCATAATTGGTTCCATTAAAGAAAGGTGGTTTATTTTTATAATCTTCTTCTAATCTATTGTCCATAATAAAAATTTGAAAAAGATTTCAAATAGATAAAAAGTTATAAATATAATTTTTCATAAGATTTTGAAATACAACTACAATCACAGTTGAAAAAGTAAGAAAAAGAAACTTTTAAAAATAAAAAAGTCCTAATCCTTTGATACCAAATGTTGGTCGGAGTAGAGTACTCAATATGGGGGTGATTTTAGTATTTATAAAAATTTCTTGTAAAGATTGGATATTTAAAAATTCATCCAATTAAAAATATAATCTAAGTCAATTTGTAGTGAATTTATAAGAGTCCTGAATGTTCAATTAATTTATCAAAATATTGATTAGTTCTTAGCTATATTAATCTAAGGATTAATATAAATTTTGAAACTAACACACTGGTTCAAAACTGTTATAAACACTTACTAAAGTAACTATCAGAGTTCAATTTAGTTTTATGAAATACATGATAAAATAGAGTAAAACTAAAGAGTAAATATACAGCAGATATAAACAAGAGGTTTAGTCTCAAGCTGAGACTTAGTCCTCTCCACTTGGTGATCACCTGCCACCAGGTAGTTTAAATTAATAAACAAGTTTTGATTCAAACACTAGATTTGGGTTCACAATAGCACACAAGGATGTCCAAGTCACACTTTACATCTACCATAGTTATTCGTGGGAAAACAACAAACAGGTTACACTTTACCTCTTCCACAAGTCTACGTGGGATACAAAAGGATAAATAGAGTGAGATTTTGAGGATATCAAGTATCCTACAGTTATGCATAGGAGTCAGTGTGTGTGTGTAACAGATAGATACACACACTGCTCAAAAATGTAAATAATAGAACACAACATATCTAGATATGTAGAATAAGGTTTATAAGTCTCTGTGTGTTATGCAGTGAAGTTCTAGACTCGTTTGATATAGTGGAGTTGTAGTTTGAGTCCTTCTATAGAATTTGTCTCCAAAACAGAGTGTCGTAGATTCTGTGGACTAGATTCCAGGAGTGTGAAATGTTCATCTTCCTATTTGAAAGATGTTATGATCAGCTCAACAAGTTTTGGTTCACTTATTGATCTCCCTATATGTTCTTACTTTGAGTTCTTGGGATTTTGGAAGTGTGCTCGAGAGTTGCAGGAGTTCACATGATTTTATTTTCTTGATACACTTCTACACTTTTCCTCATATGTTTTATGATATAGCTTGTAATTATTTTATACTTTGGGGTCTAACATACATGAAGATCTCCCCACGTGCATGTACCTCGTACTGTATCTTGAATATCCTAAAGAAAACATTAAATAACGTTAGAAACATTAATTTTCCTAAATATGACGGTTAGATATAAATTTGAATTAAGAAGTTAAAAATAGTTTTTATGACTATCGGTGAGTCATAAGTATTAGAGAGTCATTGGAATTGGTCTGGAAACAATGGTTTTTCAGTATCGGTCTATCAGTATTGGTTTGTCAGCATCAGTGACTCTCTAAATCAGTGAGTCCTTTCCATCGGTATTGATGACTTTGGAAATTGGTGAGTCATTTGTGCCATTGTTCTATCTGGGCATCAATGATTCATCATCAGTGACTCATTTTGAAATATCAGTGTGTCTCCCATTAGTGACTCATTCATCAATAAGTCCTTTGAGCTAATGGTTCATTGCTCATCGGTGAGTTGTCTAACAATGAGTCGCTTGAACTATCGATGTGACCGATCATCAGTGACTTATCTGTCAGTGTGAAGTTTGTTCTATCAGTGAGTCCAACATCAGTGTCTTCTTCAATCTGTGACTTCTTCGATCGATGAGTCCTCATTAGTGAGTCATTTGAGCTATCAGTGTCAGGGACTTTAAAAAAATTACAAAGTGTCCATCTTATATAGAACGACACCAGATTAAGTGAAATTCATAATTACATGTAAATATATACTTGTAAATATATTGAAACATAAATATCCATAGTTTATTGACTTATTGAAATGTATTATACTATGTGACATAAGTTATATATTTATAAATATATGATTTACATTTATTATAACTTAAAATATGAATTATCATGATTTGTAAAGTGTCATGGTTTGTGATTATTAAAACAACTATCTCACAGAGGGTCCAACAATCCCAACACTCCACCCTTTCTCTATGACCAATCCGATGTTCCTATATGTTCCACACATGTAAAAAGATGTGGGGTGTTAATGAATCATTTCCACACACCCTTTTTTTTCTTAACGATCATTTCATTTGTCTAAGAGAGGAAACCACAACACCACATGACCAAATATTCTGTAAAACATGATTTGATTTTCCCCACACTCCACTATTTCTCTATGACCCATCATATGTTACACTCTCTTTCACATATGTAAAAATAATTGGTGTGTGAAAGAATCATTTTTTCATTCCCATTATTTTCTCAACAACCATTTATTTTTTCTAAGGGAGGAAACCACAACACCACATAACCAAATGTTCTCTACAGTGTAGTACAATTATCCCTACACCCCTCTATATAACCCATCCCATTTTCCACTCACTTACACATATATAAAAATATTTGGGGTGTGAAAGAATCATTTCCACGTGACCATTATTTTCTCAATGAATATTTAATTTATATGAGAGAGGCAACCACAACACCACATACCAAAATGTTTTCTCTAATGCAGTGAAATTATCAATACACTCCATTCCCACTCAATAACCATTCCAAAGTTCCACTGTCTTCCATATATATTAAAATATATGGAGCATGATAGAGTCATTTTTATGCACCCGTTGTCTGAGAGATGAAACCATAACACTATATGCTCAAATGTTCTCTCTAGTATAGTGAAATTATTCCTACAATCCACTCTATATCCATGAAATATCCTATTTTCTTCTCCCTTTCACGTATGTAAAAATATTTTGGGTTTGAAATAAACATTTACTTATTCTATTTGTGTTTTAAGTGAACATTTTATTTTTATGAGAGATGAAACCACAACAACATATTCCCAAATGTTCACTCCAACATAGTGCTATTCTCCCAATAATACAATCCTACTTGATAAACCATACTATATTCTGATACTTTACACATATATAAAAACATTTTGATGTTTTAAAGAATCATTTCTGTATTCCCATTGTTTTCTCAAAGACATTTTCATTTGTCTGATAGGGGAAACCACAACACCAGATACCCAAAAAAAATATCCAATGCTGTGTAATTCTCCCCACAGTACACTCCTAATCCTTGGAAAATCCTATGTATTACTCTGTTCCACATATGTAAAAAATATTTGAGGTTTGAAAGAATTATTTCTGTGTCCCTATTGTATTCTTAATGTCCATTTCCTTTTTCTGAGTGAGGAAACCACAACACCACATGCCCAAATGTTCTCTCCAGTGCAATGTGATTCTCCCCACACTACACTCCTATACCATGAACCATCCCATGTTAAAATATATTCCACATATATATAAAAAGATATGTGGTATGAAATAATCATTTTCGTTTGCTCATTTTTTTCTCAATGACCATTTTATTTTTTATAGAGAGGAAACACCAAGACCACATGCCCAAATGTTCTCTCTAATATAGTGCAATTATCCTCACACTCCACTCTTTGTATATGGAAATTTTGTTTTAAACTCACTTTAATATATTTAAAATAACATGGGTTATAAAAGAATCACTTTTATGCACTATTTTGTTTCCAAAAACCATTTCATTTGAAGGAGAGAGGAAATCACAACACCACATGCCCAAATGTTCTCTCTAACATAGTGCGATTCTCCCCACACTCCGTTCCTACTCTATGAACCATATTGTTTTTGTAACGCCCCGACCCCAGCTACCCAGAGTCGGTGCATTACTTCGTAACATTGGCATGATCACAAAAGATCAAGTCTCGAAAGACCGATTAGTTTAGTAGCCTTGGAAACACTAGATACATTTGTAAACGTTACATTACATCATAAAGTAAACCAAAACAACAACAACATATTGTCTTCATATCCCCTCAGACTATCCCTGCAGGTCATTCATAATATACTTCTTCAAATCCTGGAAAACATTAAAACATTGAAAGGGGTGAGCTCAGATGCTCAGTAAGGATAACAATATTGCGGAAGCTTTCATAAATAAACATTAACATTTAAGGCAATGTATAACTAAAACAAAATCCTTTTAAACTTGAACTTCAACATAATATGGCAAAAGTAAAATGAGATAATGCCATTCACTTCTTCACATGGATATTCTACTGGCCGAATAATCACATGCAATATCAATAACCACTTTCATAATGAGGGAATGTATAATGCCGGACATTCTGAAACATTTTTTCAAGGCCTCGGCCAAGACATCTAAAATGATTAAGGCCTCGGCCAAAACCATAAATCAAATTGGGAAAGGGCCTCGGCCAATTCCACGTCTAGTTGTCTCATGAGACCTACCGATGCATCGAGGAGCTATAGCGGGCTCCACCCGTCACTTATTAAGTCCAATACATTCCTCATATGAATAGGTTTAAACATATCATAAACCTTAACATAATCATATCACATAAAACATGCATAAAGGAAACATAACATTTCCACATTTCAATCACAAGATATCAATACAACACATTGATATAATAAAAACGCTTTCAAAACCATTTTCAATACCAAAATAAAAGAAAAGTAAAACTTGGTATTTATTTTTCATTAAAAAAAATGATGGCTTGTAGAGGAAGCCGAAACTCAAATAACGGTCACGACGGCGGAGAAGTCATTGTCGCCGCACACGTACGACAAAAACATTCCCTTTTGTCATTTATTAAACGCTTCGTATAAAAAATATTCCTTTTGAATAAACGTAAAAGTCAAAGGGTTTTATACACCGTATAAAAGAAAGTTGTGTATAAAATAAAATATGCCTCAATGAAAGGAGATTGAGATGAAGTCCCTTACAAAGATAATTTTTAAAATAAAATAGATATATTATGTGTATTTACTATAGGTACACATAAAGAAAGTAAAAATACAAAATAATACATAATAATATCATGACATAATTTGAAAGTAGGATATTAACCCAAAGAATGGAAGTTGGGTTAAGAAATTCCCTTACAAAGAGAATTTTTAAAATAAAATAGATCTATTATGTGTATTCACTACAAGTACACATAAATAATGTACAAATACAGGATATGACATAATAATATCATGACATAATTTGAAAGTAGGATATTAACCCAAAGAACGAAAATTGGGTTAAGAAGTTCCCTTACAAATATCATTTAAATAAAATATATCTATTATGTGTATTCACTATAATTACACATAAAGAAAGTACAAATACAAGATATGACATAACAATATCATGACATAATTTGAAAGTAGGAGATTAACCCAAAGAATGGAAATTGGGTTAAGAAGTTCCCTTACCTCGTGTCTGACTTGACTCAACCGTTCTTTAACCTCCTGAATAATAAACTAGAGTTAATATATACCTTATTAAGAACCATTTTTAATTTCATTATCCTTATTATATCACTTATTACAATGATATGAACATTATGTAATTATTTAAGTTAATAACGGTCGTTTTGTCGATCTTTGGTACTTGAGTCAACAATAAGCTTCTTATAATTACAAGTTGTTTATGTGGTGAAATATCCATTATATCCAGAATTATATTCATGATTTATATGTCATATATATCTTATATATCCAGTATATACATTCATTTATAATATTACATAACATTTAGAGGTAAGAAATGAAATGCACCGTTCATGGAGACGGTAAGCCGTACGTACGCATGAACGCTACTTTCATTTCAATTTCATATTTAATGGAACTAAATCATAATGATATAAATTTATAATATAATTCCAGTATAATATAGTGTATAATACCATTTACTCCATCCTTTATACATCCCACATATGGCATTAACGATTCAAATCACTTTGAGGGGGCGGTAGTCCGCACTTCCTAAAATGAAATTATCGCGTTTTACCCATAATGGAAATCATAAAGTAAGACATAAATGAGAAATACAGAAGAATAAGTAAAACATAAACACATTATATATCATATATAAATATAGTGACATCTTAATGGCCACCTTTGAAGGTGTTATATGAGTGTTGAACAATCATCGTTTCGTGAGGCAGAAATTCGCCATCCACAGAAACCGTATGTTCTTTAACCATTAGATGTAGGTGTGTGTAGGTGTAGCTCGAATCCTTCTTATAACAACATCCTAGTATATTGAAGATACTGGTGTTGTTACAAAAGAAATGAATAAAAAGAGTTTAGGGGGTTGGATAAGAAAAATAAAACAAAACAACATTAGAAAAGACATTACCTCAAAATCGGGTAACTCTTTTTGATTTGAGCCAATGGCTTCCTTGGGAAGAGTTCTGCCTAAAGTGAGGCTTCTAGGAGTAAGGGAGGAATGTTGGGAGAGTATTTGGTCAGAGGTTGGCCGAGCCAAATGGCTTGAAAGTGTAAATGTGGTGGGAGAGGTGGGGGCCTTTTATAAGTGGAGAGGAGGGGCACTTTTGGAAAGATTGAAATGTTACATTATTTCACAATGCTTTTCGGATTCTAAAGGTCCCAAACTTATATAATTCAAGGATAAGGTGATAAGGGTTCGAAATATCCTCATCCAATTGGCTTTGGACAAGTGTAAGCCTTGGATGTTTCATTATCTTCCCATTTTATTTAAATCATTAAATAATGAGGTCATCGCTGCATCATCATGATGTCATAAATAATTTAATTTATTTAATGTCTAAAAATTATAAAAAAAATACTATGATGTAGGAAATCTTTTTAGATTTCTAATGAATATTTATAATCAAAATTTGAACTTGTGTAACCCCACTTAAAAACTGTTTTAGTAAAACAACTCATGTTTGTGTCAATTTAATTTCAACATTAAATAAATATATATTAATGTCATTTTCCAACTAAAGTGGCTCCATGGGGTCCCCAAGTTGACCCATGGGTTGTATTGGTCGGCCATGACTCATCCAATAGGAGTAGGACAAGTGTCAAGCTCATATCATATTAATAAAACATTGTTTTTACCTTAAACTACACTAATTACCTCTAATCGCGATTAAGAACTTAAAAGTTACTATTCACCAAAAAATTATTTTGATCTCATTGAACCACATTTTACTTCTTAATGACAACCATGTATGTAGGATTTTTGAAAATCAAATCACAGAAGTGGTAATATTTCATTTAAACGAAAAATCAGTTATTTAACTACCACTTAGTGGTTTCACTATTCATCAAAAATTGAAGTTTTTCAGAATAAGGCCAAAATTTCACCCTAAGCTATAATTGATATCACGAATTCAAAAATGATGTCTTTTTTACAAAATTCCAAACATATTAGTTGCATTAATTAATTTTATAATTAATTCCCGCTGTCACAACAAATAGCGTGTTTTTAAGAAACAATTTATATCAAAAGATTGGCAATTGTTTATGTCCAATTTCAATGTTAAATTAATTCTAATGACCACCATTGGATAAAATGGTAAAAATATATTCTAATTATACTCTAAAACCCCTCAATAGTATAATTTATCACTATGAATTATTTTTATTAAAAAAGTTGTTTTAAGTATTTTTCACTATTCATAAAAATTTTGAAGTTCTCAGAAAATTACAAAAAATTCAACATAGGCTAATTTCAATATTAGGAATACAAAAATGAAGTCCATTTTGAAATATAAAATTTATATAATTTTAAAAAGTGGTTATTACTATTCATAACGGCTACTTTGATTTGTCGCGATGTTTTAGAACTCGAAGTTGCGTACAATGAAAGCTATTGTATTATTGAATGAGAAGCGTATCGTGGAAGCTCGGGGTGTTACATTCTCCCCTCCTTCAATAAATTGCGTCCTCGCAATTTGATATTTTTCTTTAAAAATAAGAGGTTGAAAATAGAAAATACCTTTGTGGAAAACCCACATCAGAAATAAGGTTAATAAATATATAACATTAAAAGAAAGCAGGATAAGTACAAAGGTCACCCGATATAGCCCATTCTAGGATTCTATGAAAATATGGATATGGAAGAAAAACAAACCATCAAGGTCTGATGGAGAGTTATAGAAAACAGGATTAGGAGAATGTTTAACCATAAGAAAATCACAAACTTGTGATTGGTTAAACGGTCATTGAATCCCCAGTTGGAAAAGTTAACCGACAACATTTTTGTTTTAAGTTACCTTTTATAATGTTGAGGAATTTATTTATGAGATTTACTAAGAACGTAAGGGAATATACATACTTGTTATGTATACTTTCATTCGTTAATAAATTTTTACCACAAACCCAACTTTTACTCCAAATGGTAACAGAACTCAAAAATATTCTATTTATCCTAATTGTATAAGGTTCCAAATGTTAACACATACCATTTAGATTAGTAAAACTATTTTGTAATAACCAGGGACTTCCTGTAGGCTAGTGGTAGGAAATAAAGGCTTGTCGCACTATGGTTGTGGGTTCGATTCCTGCAGCTTTGTCCGACGCGACGGGTTATTCCCCACCCTGCAGGTTGTGCTTTTCCTAAAAATATAGTACTATACTATTCCAAAAATAATCTTCATAAATTTTTTAACCATAAACAATACTATCCAAATTTCAACTTAATCCACTCCAACCTTTATAGTTATCCAAAATACCTTCATCCAGACTTTCTCTAAAAGGTCTCTAAATTCCAAAATCAATTGTAACAGATTCCCAAAACAAAGAAAAGTTTCTCTTATTGTCACATAATAAAAATATGATTACCTTAATCATATTAAAACCTTACTGAAATCAAAAAGTACTGCAGTACAATCCATATATATATATTACATTATTCTTATAACCAGAATATAATCCTTGAGTCCAAAAGCACCAATACATTAGTTATTCTGCTTCAACTGTAGTAACAGCATAAGATTGTCCTTGATCCCTTGGCCTTTTCTGAGGTAAGTTTCCCTGACGCTTAGGACATTCATTTGCATAATGACCCATTTCTCTACAATTGTAGCATTCAACTTTGACAGCCTCTTTCTTTCCCTTGCAATCACGAGCCTGGTGACCCTTTTCTCCACATTTATAACAAACTCCCATTCCTTTTAGGCAAGTACCAGGGTGATTCTTCCCACAATTATCACATAATGGAAAATCCTTCTTTCCCTTTTTCCCTTTATCTGTCTCTTGTTCCACCGTTCTCTTCTTCTCTTGCTTTACTTTGTTGTCATAAGACTTAGAGAATTCCTTTTCTGTCTTGATAGCACACGAGACAATATCTTCGTATGATGAAAAGGATTGTGATACCAAAGCTCGACGGAGAAATGGTTTTAACCCATCAAAGAAACGATCAATCTTACTCCTTGGGTTACGTATATAATCGGCAGCATGCCTCGCTAACCTTGTAAAGTTAGCCTCATACTTTGCGACATTCTCATCCTCCTTCTGCCTCAAACTCAGAAATTGCCTTTCCATATCTGCTCGATGGTCACGAGGAAAGTATTTTTCTAAGAAAAGATCTTTGAACTCCCTCCATTCCATATTCGATACGTCATCATCTTCCTTTGTGTTTTGAATCAGCGACCACCACTGATCGGCATCTCCAGTGAGGCGGTAAACTGCCATGACAACCTTCTCCCTTTCACTACTCCCCAAGGCATGGAATATTTTCTCTAAGGAATTTATCCATTGCTAAGCTACTATAGGATTTGTACTCCCATTGAAGGTTGGTGGTTGTTGCCTCATGAAACGGTCTAGCATTGATCCTCCACGTTGCGGATCAGGGTGCTCCATACGAGTAAGGTTATTATTCATAACCTGAGTGAGTTGTCCAAGTATGGTAATAAGTTGATCAGCACCAGTTGTATCTCCAGATCCACAATAATTATCTTGATCAGGAGGGCAATCCCTACACGGAGTTCGTGCATTGATACGGTTTCCATTCCTTCCACTAGGCGCCATTTCTAAACAATGGCATAAACTTTATTAGTTTATGAATCGAAATACATAATTCCATACTTATAAAACACTTAACATAAATTGAACTATTTATGGATATAATCCATAATCATAAAAAGAAATGTTTTCTTTGAGAAAGTATATACTCATAACCCTTCATAGTGGTTTGTAAATAAAATGAGAATTATCCTAAGCATATCCCCCGGGAGTGTCGTAACCAAGAGTGCAGCAAGGCCCGTTGTCGTGCACCAGTTCCCGTTCGAGTCTAGCTCAAAGCGGTGTTTTCGGGTTTTACCCCTAGGTACATCTGTGCCAGAGCCGCCTCTACCTGATCGTATCCAGACAGGGATGTATTGCTCGGAAAACTCACAAAATCTCTACAATAACAAAATTCTAGGAAGTTCTTCTATACTAATCCTCAAAGTCTATCTTTGGGCTATGTGCTCTAATCAGAGTTTATCTAAATCTAGCTTCCAAGGTTAGTACTAAACTGCCTCTGATACCAACTGTAACGCCCTGACCCCAGCTACCCAGAGTCGGTGCATTACTTCGTAACATTGGCATGATCACAAAAGATCAAGTCTCGAAAGACCGATTAGTTTAGTAGCCTTGGAAACACTAGATACATTTGTAAACGTTACATTACATCATAAAGTAAACCAAAACAACAACAACATATTGTCTTCATATCCCCTCAGACTATCCCTGCAGGTCATTCATAATATACTTCTTCAAATCCTGGAAAACATTAAAACATTGAAAGGGGTGAGATCAGATGCTCAGTAAGGATAACAATATTGCGAAAGCTTTCATAAATAAACATTAACATTTAAGGCAATGTATAACTAAAACAAAAGCCTTTTAAACTTGAACTTCAACATAATATGGCAAAAGTAAAATGAGATAATGCCATTCACTTCTTCACATGGATATTCTACTGGCCGAATAATCACATGCAATATCAATAACCACTTTCATAATGAGGGAATGTATAATGCCGGACATTCTGAAACATTTTGTCAAGGCCTCGGCCAAGACATCTAAAATGATTAAGGCCTCGGCCAAAACCATAAATCAAATTGGGAAAGGGCCTCGGCCAATTCCACGTCTAGTTGTCTCATGAGACCTACCGATGCATCGAGGAGCTATAGCGGGCTCCACCCGTCACTTATTAAGTCCAATACATTCCTCATATGAATAGGTTTAAACATATCATAAACCTTAACATAATCATATCACATAAAACATGCATAAAGGAAACATAACATTTCCACATTTCAATCACAAGATATCAATACAACACATTGATATAATAAAAACGCTTTCAAAACCATTTTCAATACCAAAATAAAAGAAAAGTAAAACTTGGTATTTATTTTTCATTAAAAAAAATGATGGCTTGTAGAGGAAGCCGAAACTCAAATAACGGTCACGACGGCGGAGAAGTCATTGTCGCCGCACACGTACGACAAAAACATTCCCTTTTGTCATTTATTAAACGCTTCGTATAAAAAATATTCCTTTTGAATAAACGTAAAAGTCAAAGGGTTTTATACACCGTATAAAAGAAAGTTGTGTATAAAATAAAATATGCCTCAATGAAAGGAGATTGAGATGAAGTCCCTTACAAATATAATTTTTAAAATAAAATAGATATATTATGTGTATTTACTATAGGTACACATAAAGAAAGTAAAAATACAAAATAATACATAATAATATCATGACATAATTTGAAAGTAGGAGATTAACCCAAAGAATGGAAGTTGGGTTAAGAAATTCCCTTACAAAGAGAATTTTTAAAATAAAATAGATCTATTATGTGTATTCACTACAAGTACACATAAATAATGTACAAATACAGGATATGACATAATAATATCATGACATAATTTGAAAGTAGGATATTAACCCAAAGAACGAAAATTGGGTTAAGAAGTTCCCTTACAAATATCATTTAAATAAAATATATCTATTATGTGTATTCACTATAATTACACATAAAGAAAGTACAAATACAAGATATGACATAACAATATCATGACATAATTTGAAAGTAGGAGATTAACCCAAAGAATGGAAATTGGGTTAAGAAGTTCCCTTACCTCGTGTCTGACTTGACTCAACCGTTCTTTAACCTCCTGAATAATAAACTAGAGTTAATATATACCTTATTAAGAACCATTTTTAATTTCATTATCCTTATTATATCACTTATTACAATGATATGAACATTATGTAATTATTTAAGTTAATAACGGTCGTTTTGTCGATCTTTGGTACTTGAGTCAACAATAAGCTTCTTATAATTACAAGTTGTTTATGTGGTGAAATATCCATTATATCCAGAATTATATTCATGATTTATATGTCATATATATCTTATATATCCAGTATATACATTCATTTATAATATTACATAACATTTAGAGGTAAGAAATGAAATGCACCGTTCATGGAGACGGTAAGCCGTACGTACGCATGAACGCTACTTTCATTTCAATTTCATATTTAATGGAACTAAATCATAATGATATAAATGTATAATATAATTCCAGTATAATATAGTGTATAATACCATTTACTCCATCCTTTATACATCCCACATATGGCATTAACGATTCAAATCACTTTGAGGGGGCGGTAGTCCGCACTTCCTAAAATGAAATTATCGCGTTTTACCCATAATGGAAATCATAAAGTAAGCCATAAATGAGAAATACAGAAGCATAAGTAAAACATAAACACATTATATATCATATATAAATATAGTGACATCTTAATGGCCACCTTTGAAGGTGTTATATGAGTGTTGAACAATCATCGTTTTGTGAGGCAGAAATTCGCCATCCACAGAAACCGTATGTTCTTTAACCATTAGATGTAGGTGTGTGTAGGTGTAGCTCGAATCCTTCTTATAACAACATCCTAGTATATTGAGGATACTGGTGTTGTTACAAAAGAAATGAATAAAAAGAGTTTAGGGGGTTGGAGAAGAAAAATAAAACAAAACAACATTAGAAAAGACATTACCTCAAAATCGGGTAACTCTTTTTGATTTGAGCCAATGGCTTCCTTGGGAAGAGTTTTGCCCAAAGTGAGGCTTCTAGGAGTAAGGGAGGAATGTTGGGAGAGTATTTGGGCAGAGGTTGGCCGAGCCAAATGGCTTGAAAGTGTAAATGAGGTGGGAGAGGTGGGGGCCTTTTATAAGTGGAGAGGAGGGGCACTTTTGGAAAGATTGAAATGTTACATTATTTCACAATGCTTTTCGGATTCTAAAGGTCCCAAACTTATATAATTCGAGGCTAAGGTGATAAGGGTTCTAAATATCCTCATCAAATTGGCTTTGGACAAGTGTAAGCCTTGGATGTTGCATTATCTTCCCATTTTATTTAAATCATTAAATAATGAGGTCATCGCTGCATCATCATGATGTCATAAATAATTTAATTTATTTAATGTCTAAAAATTATAAAAAAAATACTATGATGTAGGAAATCGTTTTAGCTTTCTAATGAATATTTATAATCAAAATTTGGACTTGTGTAACCCCACTTAAAAACTGTTTTAGTAAAACAACTCATGTTTGTGTCAATTTAATTTCAACATTAAATAAATATATATTAATGTCATTTTCCAACTAAAGTGGCTCCATGGGGTCCCCAAGTTGACCCATGGGTTGTCTTGGTCGTCCATGACTCATCCAATAGGAGTAGGACAAGTTTCAAGCTCATATCCTATTAATAAAACATTGTTTTTACCTTAAACTACACTAATTACCTCTAATCGCGATTAAGAACTTAAAAGTTACTATTCACCAAAAAATTATTTTGATCTCATTGAACCAAATTTTACTTCTTAATGACAACCATGTATGTCGGATTTTTGAAAATCAAATCACAGAAGTGGTAATATTTCATTTAAATGAAAAATCAGTTATTTAACTACCACTTAGTGGTTTCACTATTCATCAAAAATTGAAGTTTTTCCGAATAAGGCCAAAATTTCACCCTAAGCTATAATTGATATTACGAATTCAAAAATGATGTCTTTTTTACAAAATTACAAACATATTAGTTGCATTAATTAATTTTATAATTAATTCCCGCTGTCACAACAAATAGCGTGTTTTTAAGAAACAATTTATATCAAAAGATTGGCAATTGTTTATGTCCAATTTCAATGTTAAATTAATTCTAATGACCACCATTGGATAAAATGGTAAAAATATATTCTAATTATACTCTAAAACCCCTCAATAGTATAATTTATCACTATGAATTATTTTTATTAAAAAAGTTGTTTTAAGTATTTTTCACTATTCATAAAAATTTTGAAGTTCTCAGAAAATTACAAAAAATTCAACATAGGCTAATTTCAATATTAGGAATACAAAAATGAAGTCCATTTTGAAATATAAAATTTATATAATTTTAAAAAGTGGTTATTACTATTCATAACGGCTACTTTGATTTGTCGCGATGTTTTAGAACTCGAAGTTGCGTACAATGCAAGCTATTGTATTATTGAATGAGAAGCGTATCGTGGAAGCTCGGGGTGTTTCAGTTTTCATCTATTTTTCACATATATAAAAATATGTGGAGTGTGAAATAATCATTTCCAAATAGTAATTTTTTTCACTGACAACCATTTCTTCTATATGAGAGAGGAAACCACAAAACCACATGCCCTAATATTCACTTTAACATAGTATAATTCTCACCACACTTCACTATTTCTCCATGATCTATCCTATGTTTCTATCACTTCCACATATGTAAAAATATTTGGGGTGTGAAATAATCATTTACACACACCCATTGTTTTTTAAGTTCCATTTTTTTGGTTTGAGAGAGGTATCCACAACACCACATGCCCAAATGTTCTGTCCAAAACAGTTTGATTCTCCCTGTACTCCAGTCCTATTCCATGAAACATCCTATATTAATCTCCCTTATACATATCTAGAAAGATATGGGTCATGAAAAAATATTTTGTTTTGTTCCTTTTTATTTCTAAATGATGGATTTTTTTCTTGAGAGAGGAACCCACAACACCTCATCTGAAAATGACTTCTCTAGAATAATTCAATTACCCCCACACTCCACTCCTTCTCTATGGCTTATCCTTTTTTATAATACCTTATAAATTTTTAAATATATGTGAGGGGGTGGGGGGTGAAAGAATAATTTCCATACACCCATTTTTTTAATGACCATTCCATATTTCTGAGAGAGGAAACCACAACACCACATTCCCAAATGTTATCTTTAGTACAATATTATTATCTCAAAACTGTACTCTTTATCCATTAGATATCCTATTTTATTCTCCCCTATATATATATATAAAGATATGTGGTGTGAAAGAATCATTTCCATGAAGCTATTTTTTTCTTAATGACCATTTCATTTGTATAAGATAGGGAACTACAAAACCACATTCCTAAATGTTTTCTCCAATGTAGTGCAATTAGTCTCACATTCCACTCATACTCTATTATTCATCCTATATTATTCCCTATTATACATATCTAAAAATATTTGGGGTGTGAAATAATCATTTACACACTTCTATTTTTTTTTCTAAATGATCATTTTATTTTTTTGATAGGAAAAACCACGACACGACATGCCCAAATGTTCCCTCTAGCACAGTGCAATTCTCCCAAAAATTCACTCCAACTCCCTAAATTGTCCTATGTTAAACTCTATTTAAAATATGTAAAAATATGTGGGGTTTGAAATGATCATTTCCATACTCCCTATATTATCTCAATTACCTTTTAATTTTTTTAAGATAGGAAACAACGACACCACATGACCAAATTTTCTCTCCAACATCGTGTGATTATACCTACACTCCACTCTCACTTCATAACCCACCCTGTGTTCCGCTTCCTTTCACATATACAAAAATATGTGGGGTGTGAAAGAATAATTCTAGAGAATAGTTTTTTTCTCAACATCCATTTGGATTATCTAATAGAGGAAACCACAACACCACATTAACTAATATTCTCTCTAGTACATTAAGATTTTCCCTACACTCCACTCATTCTCAATGACTCATCCTATATTTTACTCCCATCCACATATGTAAAAATATATAGGGTATATAAGAATTATTTATACAAACCCATTTTTTTCTTAATGACCATATATTTTGTCTAAACACTATAATCTCAAATATTATCTCTATTATAGTGTGATTTTACCCACAATCCAATCTTGCTCCATGACCCATACTATGTTTCATTCCCTTCTATATATGTAAAAATATGTGGGGTGTTAATGAATAATTTCCACATTCCTATTGTTTTCTCAAATACCATGTCATTTTTCTGATAAAGGAAACCAAAACACTATATGGACAAATATTCTCTCAAGTTAAATGTAATTATATCTATAGTCCACTTCTAATCCATGAACCCATATTGTGTTTTGATCCCTTACACATATTTAAAAATATATAGGGTGTAGAAAAAGAATTTCCGCAGGCCTGTTGTTTTCTCAATGGAAATTTTGTTTATCTTAGAGAGGAAACTAAAACACTACATCACATAAACCCAAAATTCTAGATCTAGTGATAAAAGCACTTTCTTTAAAAACTATTTTGATACGAAGTGAGATGAACTAATATTTATTTTACAACATTATTACATGTTAAACATTACAAATCATAAACCACCTTACAATAAAAATAATGAAAAGTTTAGTGTCTTTTAGATTTAGTTAGATAAGAAACTTATTTTATGATATTTGGGAATATTTCTCCATATTCAAACTACACTAGATCCACTTCTAGTCATAGCCTAGGTTATTCTCATCTTTATAACCCAGATAAAGAAAAAATAATAAAGGTTTGAGATTTAATTATTAGTAAGGGAATACTTTTAAACATGTTATCATGGGTTAAATCATAAACATATGATAAAACATGAGTAGGGGAGGTATATCATATTTAAAAAACATGGAACAATAATATTTTTCAAAAATTCATGATATACCAACATGAAATCTCAAATGATAAAACATATAACATAGAAAAAGAGTATGAAATATGGAGATAATAACCACAATCTATAGATCATAATCATAGGTATATGGATTGTAAATGTAACATTCCCTTGAAACCTATCATTCTGATGAAATTTATAACAAACATAATCATAATGAAATTATTACATTATGAAAAAACAAAATTTCCACTATTTATATTGTGAATAAAAAAATCCCCATTCTTTATGTTGTGAACAAATAAAATTCCCATGCTTCATGTTATGAAAAAAAATTCCAACACTTTCTATTGTGAAAAAACAAAATTACCACACTTTATATTATGAACAAAAAATTTTCACACTTCATATTATGAACAAAAAAAATGTTCACACTTCATGTTGTGAAAAAAAATTCCAACTCTTCATGCTATAAATAAAAAATTCCCATGTTTTATATTTAAAATAAATAAAATCCCTAGGATATATGTTGTGAACAAAAAAAATGTTCACCCTTAACATCCTTGTCTCATGAGATATAAATACTTAACTAATAAATTAGAGGTATACATGGGACCCCAACCATAAATTATCCATATATATGTTTTCCACTTGAAAAAAATCAATCATCATATCATAAATCACCCATGGAAAAATAATGGGTTTACTAAACCTTTCAAAAACATGAAATAACATGAACTTAAGAAATCATAAGATATAAAAATTAATTTTCAAAAAGGAACCATATCATTATAACATATAAATAGTGATAAAACGATCACTTCATGGAATGTAAATCTAGTATAATAAATATAAGTGAAAATAATAAAGTTTTCAAAAATCGTTTTAAAATATTATAATAAAAGATGAAGTATAAATTACATTCAAAAAAATTTTATGAAGGGAAAGAGAAGAGTTTTGAAAAACTTATTATATAAAGTTAAAAATAAATGATTTTTAAAATACATAAATTTCATAAAAAAATGTGGATAGGTAGATAAAATATTTTATTTTGAAAGTATAGAAAATCCATTTTTTTAAATATTTTAAAATACCTTTGTTTGAAAACCCCCATTTTAAAAAGAGTATTAAATTTTAATTTTAAAAAGGGGTACAGAGAATTAGGATAATTATATAAAATAATTTATGTTATCTTTCCTAAAAAGAGTGGAGAACATTGATGGGATAGAAATCATAGACATGGAAGAAAATATTCATTGGTAAGGGTGTGATTTATTCTTACCAACATTATTCTTTTATTAAAGATTTTTTTTTTCAATTAATTTGTTATTGATGATGATAAGTAATTTTAACAGAGAAAAACAGAAATAATATATAAAATAAATCAAAGTAATAATAAAATAAAGCTTTAAAATTTTACCCTGATAAGAAATACTATGACCCAATGTTTGTGAAATTGATTTGATGCAACATTAACAATATTAGAAATTTTTGAATGAAAACTCCTTAAAGGATATGATTTCAAATAAAACATAAAATATCTTAAATAATGAGTGAATAATTATAAATTATACTAAAGTGTTAGTAGATACACTATTATAAATCAAACATGGTGTATAATAAGAAGTTTGTTTCAAGGAGTGAAAATTTGAGATTAGAAACCGTTACATTGTTTCCCAACTAAGTCAAATGCACTCTAATATCCTGTATAAAAAATAGAAATATCTTAATCAAAATTTTAAGAACATTTTTCATATAAATATACTTTTATAAACTTTATTTATAATTATTATCTTCATGTATATTAGTTATTTTATTATCTCTTTTCAATATCCGGTGTGAGTAACCTTGGTTATTTTGAACTAGTCTCATAATCGTGGTGTTTATTTTCATTATTATCCAAAATTTCATCATTAATAGATCATAAAAGGTAATATAATTGATTTTTTTATAATTTTTTTATAATTATATAATTTCATTTTATGGGTTTTCTGGTTATGTTCTTTAAAATGAATTTGACAATGAGCAAGTTTTGATGATTCTTATAGAACAAAGGTTATTTTCTAAAATAATGATTTAAATATTTATATTACCATTATAGGACCAAAAAACTCATCATTTACTTATTTATATCATATATTACTAGAAATTAATTTCTTATAGTCATCCATGATATAAAGGTATGATATTGTTCAAGTAGGTGGTCAAACCGATCCAAACATGAGCATGTAATGATAGATGGATGATTATGGGGTGGTTTAGTTATAATATCATTATAACATAATAATAATGATCATATTTAGCGTTTATTAGTGTTTTATATCAGAATTATAAATAATTATAAGAAGGAGGTAACCTATAGGAAGCTATTTCATAGTATGAAGAATTCATTTTTTTCTCTTAGAATTCTCTTTTGGATGGTTGAATTTACCACAATTTTTTATTACTAATATTATTAATAGGTTGTCAAATTTCTCTTTAAAAAAATTAATAATTTTATAAAAAAATATTTATCCATTAAACTCATGCTCATTACCATCCATGTAAGGTTTTAATGAAAATAATAATGGAAATTGATCATTCCATGGAGGCGATAGTCCATACTTATTCATGGATGATGATTTCATTTTCCATAGAATGGGGAAAATGATTTATATGGTTTATCATTTAAGAATATACAATATGTCATAAATATCCTAATTATCTATTAAATTCACTATTAGTACTATAATTTTAAGTAGGTTAAGTAAAACAAACACGTTACTTTGTGGAGGTAGTAGTCCTCCCAACACATGGTTAATAGTTTTGTTTTTATTAAAAGAAAAGAGAGAAAGGTGGTTAATGATTATACCAAAATTATAATAATATTAAAGTATACTAATTATACTGATTTTATCATTTTAATATGGTTTAATTTAATTTTATGAATAATGAGTGCATATAAAAAATGGAAATGAGAAAGAAGTAGTTAAAAATTTATACCTCACTATTTGAATTATCTCCTTTGTGAATGGATTTACAAATTTGGGGAATGGTATTTTGGGAAGTACATTACCTCTTTAAGGTGGATAGAAATGTTTAGGATATTTTTGGGAAGATTTTTGTCTTAAATAAATGAGATTTGGTGTTTGGGTAAGTGAGGATAAGAGTGCCCATTTTATAAGTGAAAAGGGATGACATTTTTGTAAATAACCAAAACTTTTCAATAATAGGAAGTCAAAATCATGTAAAGTGGATAAAAAATTGATAAATAATGGATAGGATAAGTGATTAGGTTGTGAAATGACACAAAAAATTCCTGAACATGTTTTAAACGTGTTTGAGGTCTTTCACCACCAAAAGATATTTCATTTTATTAATAAGGAAAACAGTACATGGTAACATAAAAGAGAGAAGGGGGAGGGGGGGGGGGACCTGGAATCATCAAATTATGAATAAATAAAGTATCGGTGTGTCTATACTCACAAATTTAATCCCCTATAGGGTAAAAGAACCAAGATCAGTAAAAAAAAATTTCATGCCTTGATTCACCTTGGAAGTAAGGAAGTTCGCTACTACATTCCCTTCATGCCAAGTATGACTGAAATCAGGGAAGTTTCACACAATCCCTTTTCATTTTCAGATGGTGTATTAAATACTACACTATATTGCATTAAAGAGAACCATAGAATCAGTTTCCAATATCGTGAGGTGGAATTTACTTAGTGTACACAACTGTAGATTGATGATCATTTGTTTTGCTTCTGCTTGAGGGGAGTTCTCACTACCAATAAATACATAGAAGGCTAGAACCACCAAGCCTTTGGTGTCCCGGAGAACTCCTCCACCCTACATAATACCCATTCTACATGATCCATTTATATTCAACTTGATACTTGAAGGGTACGAGTTATAGAAGTCCAATTTTACCTATGCAACCCTAGGAGTATTATAGGGAGAGGAATTACCTACCATAATCATTTGGAGGGATAGAGAAACCTCCCATTTTTCCCCCAGGTGAATCTGATCGATCAAAATATTTATGGTCTTGATGATGAGGTTCAGTTCCCCACCCATTAACCCCTTATTCCTAGCCTCATTTCTTTACTTACAGATGCACCAGCACCCCACCATGAAAATAAGTGTTCCCGCATTCTTTTTTGGGCCATTATTCCACACCCCTTGGAACCACTGGTTGAGAAAACCTCCACCTGATGACCCATGGGGAATCCAACTCATACAACTATTACAATAATGCTAATACTTTTCAACCAAAAACTTTTAAAAAATAGATGATCAATGGATTCAACCTAGGGATTCCTACAACACTGACATCTGGAAGCTAGAGTCACACCCAACTATTGGATGTTTTGCTTGGTAGGGAGGGAATGGTTCCTGACCCTCCACACTTGAAAATTCAAATTTGATGGTATTTATTTGAATCATAGTATATATCCACATTCATCATGATAGTTGGTCAATTACTACACTTTGAGGTAGTATCTTACTAAAAAACACCTAAAGAGGATCCTATAAAAACACATCTTTCTGATTCTACATTAAGTCATATAATTTCAAAAATATTTTTCTGGTCTATGTTTAGGATATCTTGGATGAATCTCAGGTAAGATGAAGATTTCCTAAAAGTGATATCCAGAGTGGGACATCCTGGGAATCCAATCCTTGATCCTATCTAGTTATGCTTCCAAAACTCTATATCATATCTTCCCACAATTAAACAAGTGTGTTGGTGGTGATTCAATACGTGAGGTTGAATCATAATCAATATTATAGAGGGACTCACTCTATACTTTTACATGTCAACCCCATATCTGTCCTACATGGTTTCCCCCTAAAGGGTATTCCCCTCAAAGACCGTCCATTCTAATGTATCATGAAATCCCTGTATTATATTGGAGATGCTTCTAACATTCATACTACCTTTCGAGAGAGGCCTTGTCATCATGTCCCAAGCTTCCCAATGATGCTTCCCTCCCTATTAATCATCCCATAGAAAAAATTCCATGATTTTCTACAGTCTAGAAATAACTGTTTTTGGATCATTAGCAGTTAAAAACAAATGCATTGGAATCTATGAAATCACACTATTAATGAGAGTAATTATTTTTTTATTATATTTTTACTTCTACCATTTTATCTTTTTCCATGATAACTAGTTTTTTTTACCTAATGTAACTTATCCTTTATTCCCAAAAATAAAATGGCAAATTTTACATAATTTGGACCTACTAATTCCAAATTTTAAATCCATTTTATTTAATTCAATTCCTAAAATTTATAAAATTTATTTTTAAAATACTAAATGTATAATGTATTAAAACAAATTTCTAAAAAATATAACTTAAGATCTAAAATGTAAAATATGGATTTATATATTGAAACCAACATTTTTAAAATTTTAAATTTATGTATAAAATATATATTTTGTCTTAGAAAAAGGTTTCATGAATTTAAAATTATTACTTATATACTAATAATGTCATAAAAGTCGTGTTTTTTTGTAAAAATGGTATTTTTCATTGTACACATAAAAATAAATCTTTTTATAAAAATACAAAAAATCATATTAAGTTTATATTATTATTATTAATAAAAAAATGAATTTAATTTTTTCAAATTATATTCCTAAAATTTGATAATTCAATTTTTAAATAAAATCACAAAATATAGCGGAAAACTGTTCATATAAGAAAATAGCTTTTAAAATTGTTAACTAATATTTATTATTATTTATTATCAATTAATAATTAACTTTTTAGTAATATATTATTTATATTTCTAGTATATTTCATTATTATTTTATCTTGTTTTACTTAGTCTTTTGGAATAAAACACAAATTTTAGAAAAATACATTTCTAAGCATATAATTATTTTTTAGTTATTTTAGCTATACTATTTACATTTCATTAGTATTAAAATTACTCTTTATTTTAGTTATACTAATATTTCATATTTGGGTCACTCCTATTCATACATTCTAATTTAATATCTATGTTTAAATGTTCATATTTGATATTTATATTTTACCTAAATATATCACAATTTTTTTTTAGTTCGATGTTGCGTGGAGAGAAAGCTATCAAACACAATATTTGTTTAAGGAAAATATACTATGAAATATCTGGTCATTACATTATCTACCCTTAAATAAATGGAATCCTCACAATTTTAATTATCAATTATTAACAAAGATATTTAAGTGTATTTATAAGATATATATGACTCGAGAGTTAGATTCCAATGTGGATTTAACCTTACTAATTTGGTTGTGACTATGGAAACCATCTATTCCTTCTTAAGAGTAATATCCAAATATTGAGTTTTTTCCATAATCTGAGGTAAAAACCCGTCATGATTAATTTCCCTAGAGAGTTCATAGTCATCCATGAAGTGATTTACAATCATAGATTGATTTGAGATTTTCAATTCAATTTCCCTATTTCAGAAATTAATACAGCATATATGTGGGAATAACCAATCCTCTCTAAAAATATTATTAAGTTCATCTAAAGGTATAATGAAAGGATTCAAATTTATATACACATCAAATTAGGATACAAGAATCTTACAACTAGAAGTTATCTTTTATGCTCAAATCATTGGGGTGGTGATTCATTGCTCTAAGAAAAATTCCAAGACATATTATGGTGGATAGACTAGAGTCCAATAAAAAATCTAGAGTGGAAGATAATTATTACTTAATTATCAGGACCTACTTTAGTATTTATTTCATATTTATTCTAATTTTTCAATAGTTGAGGATTTTGAATAAGTATATTATCCTTGTCATCCCTTGGGTTAGGGAATCAATCTAGATAATGCCCAAAATCCTAGTATCTGAAGCATTAGAAATTCTTCTTCTCTATTGAAACAATCAACCTATTCACCTTAGACTGAAAACTATTAGCTTGATGACCAATTATTCCACTCATAAAACAATTTATTGTTCCTTTTAGGCATTACCTTGGGAGATTTTCCTACATTTTTTATATATAGGATGTGGAATATTCTTTCCTTTATCATCATCATTATCACCTAACTTCTATGAAACTCCATCCTTCTATTCATTGGTGAGTTTGGGATTTTTTATGGTTCATGTTATTAATCATAACTCATATTAGCTCGATGAGAATAAAAAAAATATTTTCAACACCATCTTCTATCCCATTGGGTTTATCATTTGTAAAACTACTATTTTATCCATCACATCCATTATTAACATAGTTAAACCTTGATCTAAATATTTCTAAAACCAAAAGAGTTAATCATGGGTGATAAATATTTATATCATAAAGTAATTATTAAAAAATCAACCTCAAAATGTTTAACTCTTTGAAACCATCAAATTAACTTTTTTATTTAACCTAAATCACTCTTGGTTTAATATAAGTTTCTTTATATTGGGTTATATAATATTCATTAACATAATTCCTTAACATAACAAGTCCTTCATAATTTCTTGTAAAGATAATGTAATTAATGAAAACATATCTATCAGGAGTACAATTAGGAATATTTTTCGATCACTTATTGATGATTGAGTTAATACCCAACACACCCTTTTTAGGGTTATTACACCTTGGTACATCTGTGCTAAATCCTACATCCCCATGTAGTATCCATATAGGGATATTATTGATAGGAAAACCATAAAATATCCACATTAACAAAATTTTAGTATGTTATCCTATACTTAGACTTATCCCTAGGGTTTTGTATAATGTTATCTAACCCTTCTCCACTATAATTACTAATCTAATCACAAAAAATAACTAAACCCTACTTGTATACCAACTAAAGTTCCATGGACTCTCACTACCAGATCTGGTACTAAAAAATATTTCTCTAAACACTATATTTGATACAATGTGATATGAATCTATCTTTATTTTACAAAATTTACATAGGATAAAAATTATAACTCATACATCACCACATAATCCCAAGAAAATAAGGTTTAATTTCTAAGGATTAACTACATAAGAAAATTATTTTATGATACATGTGATCATTTTTCCATATTCGAATCACACAGATCCACTTATAGACATCTCCTAGGTTGTACTCATCTTTAAAACCTAGTGAATGAAAACATAAGAACTGAGTGAGATCAAATAATCAGTAAGAGAAGACTTATTAACATGTTATCAAGGGTTAGATCATAAGAATATGAGAGAAAATGAGTAGGGGAGAAATATATTATTAACATAACATGGAAAAATAATAGTTTTACACAAGTTATGATATAAGGAAATGGAATATCAAATGAAAAAACATATAACACAGAAAAAATGTGAAATTAGGACATAATAAACATGATCTGAGGAGAATTATCATAAGTATATAGCTTAGATATGTAACATTCCCTTGAAACCTTTCATAAAAAATAAATTTTGAATACACATAAGAATAATGAAATTATAAAATCCTGAACAAATATAATTTCCATACTTCATGTTGTGAAAAAAAAATTCACACACTTAATGTTGTGAATAAAAAAAATTCTCACATTTGATGTTTTGAACAAAAAAATTCCCATGGATTATGTTGTGAACAAAAAATGACCAATATTTATGTTGGGATCAAAAAAAAAAAATGTTCATGCTTCATATCGTGAACAAAAAAAAGTTCATACTTCATGTTGTGGATAAAAAAATGACCATGTTTCATGTTGTGAACAAAGAAAATACCCATTATTTATGTTGAAAACAATTAAAATTCTCACTCTTTAATTTGTGAACAAACAAAATTCTCATCCTTCGTATTATGAACAAATAAAAATTTCACACTTCATGTTGTGGAATTTTTTTTTCATGCTTAACATCCATTTATCATAAGATATAAATCCTTAAAAAAATGAATTTGAGGGATATATGGGACCCAAAATATCAATCATCCATACATATGAGTTCCAATTCAGAAAAAAATTATTATATCATAAATTACCCATGGAAAAAAGAATGAGTTTCTTAAACCTTTCAAAACCATCACATAACACGAAATTAAGAAATAATAGGATATAAAGAACCTCATTTTAAAAAAGTAATCATATAATAATAACATATATAGGGCGATCAAAACATAACTTCATGAAAGATAAAATTTTGAGGGTAAATTGAATTAAAAATACATAAGTTTTCACAAAACCTTTTATAACATTGTTATAAATGATGAAGTGGAAATTGATTTCAAAAACATTTTTGTGAAGGGAAAGTGAAGAATTTTGAAAAAATTATTATAAAGAGTTTAAAATTAATTATCCTTTAAAACACATAAAGGTTTTCAAAAAATGTGGAGTAAAAGATAAAACATTTGATTTATAAAGGATGAAAAACATTTTTTTTAATATTTTGAAATAAATTTTTTTGAAAACACACATCATAAAAAGTATATTAAATTATACTTTTAAAAATGGGTAAATATAATTATGAGAATAATATAAAATCTTAAATATTATATTTACCAAAAATATAGGATAAAATTTGTAGGAATGAAAATATAGACATGTAGGAAAAGGTTCATTGGTAAGAATGAGAGTTATTTTTTCCAGAATTATACTTTTATTTTAAAAAACATTTTATCAAAGGAGTGGTTATTGATGATGAGAAGTAATTTACCAAAATATAAAGAGGAAATACAATATAAATAAGGAAAGGTTAGGATAATATAAATCTGGAAAATTATACTCTGTTAATAAAGACTATGAACTGATTTATTGGAAGTCGAGTCGATAAAACCCTTACGACATTTGAAATTTTGGAATAAAATAACCTTGTAGGACATAATTTTGAATAAAACAAAAAATATCTTGAATAATGAGTGAATTATGATAAAAAAATATTAAATTGTAAGTATATACACCATTATAAATAATTCACAGTGTATAATAAGAAGTATGTGTCAAGGAGTAAAAATTTGAGACAAGAAACCCTTACCTTGTTTCCCTGCTTAGTCGAATGAACTATATTTTCCTGTAAAAAAATCTTAATATTCTATTTAATAATATTTATCATATTTATAACCTTTTATAAACTTTATTTATAATTATTCTCTTCAGGTATATTAGTTAGCTTATTATCTATTTTCTATATCGGGCATGGGTAACCTTGGTTGTTTTGAACTAGTTTCATAATCATGGTGTTTTTATTCATTATTATCCCAAAGCTCATCATTTATTGATCATGAAAGTTACTATAATTTTTTTTATAATTATTTATAGTTTTATAATTTCATTTTATTGGTTTCCTGGTTACAATCTTTAAAGATGAATTTGGAAATGAACATGTTTAGATGATTCTTAGCGAACATAGGGTGTTTTCTTAAATAACTATTTAATTTTTATATTACCATTATAGAAAACCAAAAAATTAATTATTGAATTATATAGATAATATATTACTAAAAATTAAATTTCCATATTCATCTATGAAATAAATTTATATCATTGTTTATACTGGTGGTCAAACCAATCTAAACATGAGAATGCCATGATTAATGGATGATTATGGGGTGGTTTAGTCGTAATATAATTTTACCAGAAGAATAATGAAAATATTTAGTGTTTAGAAGTGTTTAATATAATAATTTTAAATAACTATAAGAAGAAGGTAACCTTTAAAAATTTATTTTATAGTACAAAGAAATCATTTTTTTCTCTTAGAATGCTCTTTTAGATACTAAATTTATCATAATTGTTCATTACTCATATTGTTAATAGGTTGTCGAATTTTCCTTTCAAGAACCTTAATAATTTTATAAAAATAACACTTATCAATTAAACCTGTTCTCATTACTATCCATATAAGGTGGTTATGGAAATAAAAAATCTAATCGATCATTACATGGAGATGATAGTCCACATGCACACATGGATGATAATTTCATTTTCTAGATTAATATGGTTTATCATTTTAGAATATAAAATATATCATAAATATCATACTTATTTATTAAATTCCCCATTATTAATATCCTTTAAAATTGATTAAGGAAATTGAACAGGTTTCTTTGCAGAGGAATTAGTCCACATAACACACGATTAACAGTTTCAATTTTCTTAATAGGATGGAAGGACTCAAAGGACTTAGTATTTATTTATTTGTGGTAAATAACCTTTTTTAAATGGATTAATAGGGAACCCTTACATGAAATGAAGGTTCATACACAAAAATACTAAATTACATGGCCTGAAGGCCCAGACGGACAAGCCCAAACATTTATTTAATAACTCGACTACACTGGAACAACCCTTCCCTAGTACTTATTCAAGTTTGCATCAATCCCACCACCTTGATGTTGCTACCAAATTTCAGTGAACATGGATAGAGTTTCATGGGATTATAATTTTTCCTTCATTTTCCCCCTTTATTCATTGTGTTCGGTTTTCTCTACCTTAGTGAGTGCTTCTACTATGATTTATATTCTCGGGGCTGCTCTAGTAAGCTAGTTTGCAATTATTAGTGGCTTATAGGCTCTATTCCCTGAAAGAATTTGATGGACCAAAATTCCATTCGTTATGAATAATACAACTACTAAAATACCTAGATATAATACCTTCTACAATACCCACACTATTACGTTGATAAAATATGGCTATAATGCCTTCTACAGTACTGCTATAGTACATGCATAAATTTCTTCTCACTTGGATTTGAACCCCAGTCTGATGTATGATGATGAGGAGAAAGTTGGTTAATGATTTTACCATTTTTATAATAAAATAACAACATAATAATGATTCTGATTTTATAATTTTAAGATAGTGTAATAAAATTCTAGGAATAAGGAGTGTACATAAAGAAATATAAATGAGAAAGAAGTGGTTAGAAATTTATACCTCACTACTTTAATTATCTCCCTTTCAAAAGGGGTTAAGCCTTCAAGGGATGGTATTTTGGGAAGAATAGAACCTATTTAATGTTTCTAGGGATTTTTAAGATAGTTTTTACAATATTTTGGGCTAAAATAAATGGGTTGTGGTGTGTAGGTAATTGAGGATAGGAGTTACCCTTTTATAAGTGAAAATAGATGACATTTTTTGTAAATACCGAAAAATTTTAAATAACGGGAAGTCACTCATAAGTAAAGTGGATCCAAAATTGAAAAATAATGGTCAAGAGAAGTTAAAAGGTTAATAAAATACTCATAAATAGATTCCCACACATGGTTTAAACTTTTTTGAGGTATTTTACTCTTAGTTTTTTTTACTTTTACCATTTTAGCTTTTACTGTGGTAACTAGTTTTTTACCTATGGTAACTTATAATTTATGTAAAAAATTATTCATTTTTACATAATTTGGAACTAACCAAGTTTGAAATAAATTTTATTTTATTCAATTTCTAAAAGTTATAAAAAATAAATTTAAAACACTAAATGTATAATTTATTAAAACAATTTTTTGAAAAATATAACTTAAGTTCTAAAATGTCAAATATTGGTAGATAAATTTAAAAAAAATATTTTGAAAATTATAAATTCACTTATAAAATACACATTTGGTGTCATAAAAATAGATCATTCATTTATAATTAATACTTATATACTAATAATATCATAAAATTAAGGTTATTTGTAGAAACGATATTTTTCACTATTCACTTTAGAATCAATCTTGTTATAAAAATACAAAAATTTTAACTTATTCTTATATTATTATTATTAATTAAAAAATAATTTCCATTTTTTAAAATTAAATTTAAAAAATTTTACAATATAATTTTTAAATAAAATCATAAAATATAGCAGAAAACTATTCATATAGGAAAATAAAATTTTGAATTTTGAATTATTAGTTATTATTATTTCTATCGATTATTGATTAATTTATTGGTAAAATATTATTCATATTAACAATATATTTTATTAATATTTAATCATAATATAATTATTTTCTTGAAATAAAACACCACTTTTAGAAAAAATGTATATTTAAGCATAAAATGATTTTCTTAGTTATTTTAGTTATACTATTTGAATTTTTTATATTAAAAGTGGTATTTATTTTCATTATACACATATTTAATATTTTTGGTTACTCCTACTCATACTTACCAATTAAAAGTATAGAATTTAACAATCATATTTAATATTTATATTTTACCTAAATATATCATGCTTTTTGATTTAGTTTGGTGTTGTGTGTGGAGTAAGTTATTGGACACAATATTTATTTAAGGGAAATATATAGTGAAATATTAGGTAATTACAAACACCCCATGCCTAGTTTTTATCTCCAGTTTAGTATAATTATCCCCTCACTCCACTCACACTCTATGACCCATCATGTGTTCCAATATCTTCCACACATGTAAAAGTATGTGGGTATGAAAGAATCATTTACGCACACCCGTTGTTTTCTCGATGACTATTTTGTTTTTTATGAAAGAAAACCACAACACCACAATACCACATGCCCACATGTTCTCTCCAGTTTAGTGTGATTCTCGACACACTCCATTTAACACTTAAATATTTTATGATATATATATATATATATTAGAATAAATTTAATTTCTTCAATAAATTTCAATATGCAGCATACCAACTTGTTTGACACTAAACCATGCCCTAAAACGGTGGGCCACATGACCTTAAGAACATATCATTGAATTATAGAGACTATAAACTAGTAGAGAGGGCCTAGGGTGTGTCCGTAGGGAAACTATTCCCTAATATATTAGAGTATACATCGTGGTAAATAATAGATGATAAATAGAGAAATCATAAAATAGAAAGATACAACAACAAAAAGTATGGTACTAAACCAAGAAAAGTAAAAAAAACTGATGGAAACATAATAACAATAGTGAATACAATGAAAATAAGGGCATATCATGCATCTATACAAAAAGGGATCATAAAGGAATAGGGGATACAAAGAATATACTGCATGCTATTCAAAATGAAAAAAGACAAAAAACTGCTACACAACATCTCAAGTATAGGCTCAGTCCTCTTCCCCCAAACTCCATCCTAAATAGCACTTCAACAAGCTTCTGAAGTAACTTTCTTCCCTTTATCTACACCTACAATCATAATGTCTACTTAGGTACCAAATGGTGCCTAAGTAGGGTGTGAGATATAAATCTCAGTAGGTCGATACCCATGATGTCTAGGCTGATCAATTTCATGAAAATAATAAATGAGGAGCATGCCATATATAATGACTATAAAGAAATAAATAAATATCATAACAAAACCTTAGTCTGGTTTTCTAAACGGCCACCCATTCTATACAACCTACTTTATACTAAGTCAAATATATCAAATCAGGTATATAAGCAAGTCATAATATATAAATAGGTCCATATAAAATAATAAACCAATCTAAAAGAAGACCCCAAGATTGTGATTTATCTTGGATGTCACACTGCCATGTCATTATATAAACATGATCAAAATACAACTAAAGGACATGACAAATGAAGTATACATGCATTCTATCAATATGTCAAATCCAATGGTGGAGTCCTGATCCCATCCAAGGTGATATAATAAAATCTCAAGGTTCACTCACCCAAGGCATGACATAAATATCTTTCTAAATAGGTCTATCCTCAGTTTTTCTCCTTGGGAACTATCATCAATCATGAGTATAAGAAACCACCTGAAGATCCTGTACCTATCAAGACAAAGTATCCCTACCATTGAGTCAAAAAAATCCAACTGTGCATGATGAGTCCATCCATGAAATCCTTAATTTGGGACGCGTGTTCTCTCCCATCCCATAACAAGTGAGCCATAGAAAATAGGGAACTTATCACAAGGAAATGCATTTATATAATTGAATGCCATCAATGAAACATCACAACAACACATTCCCACCAATGAACCAATTCATATAATCTAAGCTCAACAACTAAGGCACAATTTATATATGTAAAATCACATGTCACCAAAAATATTTCAATATCACAAGATAACAAGATTGGGAAAACATAATATTCATATAATCCCATGAAAACATGATATCCCTAAAATTTAACTCAACTCAATCCAATCAATTATGGAATAATGAAATAAGCATAAAATTATGGATAGGTCACAATGAGCTTGAAACATCATAAATGTAAGAAATTAAATATATCAATCTCAAGGTATTCACCCAATGCATAATAACAAATTAAATGTAAGGATTGTGGAATTCAAAGTGAAAAATGAAGAATGAATATTTAAATATAAGGTGTGTGACATAAATCACAAGGGACACTCTCATGGATAACCATTTATCTTAATTAAAACTAGGATAAAATACATTTAATCAAAAACCAACTCACATGAGGTATTTAACTAATTAATCCATGGTAAAAGTGTCCAATCAAGGTGGTCACACCTAAAGGGGAGATTGAAGACAAGTTGAACATCCCAGATATGGGTTTCACCATAAGGTGTGGTCACAAGACACACAAAAAACCATTTTAATTAATTTAATATGCAAGAATGAAGCATCATTGAAAGGGTCTGTAGAGCGGAACAATGGTGCGTCAATTTAAAGGTAATGAAACAACGAGAAAGATCCTAGACCACCTACCTCGAAATCATAGCACTCCACTCATCCATTATGAGGCCTTAATTAAACCTAAAAAAGAAGAAATAGAAGTATTTTTCAAATACCATGGAAATAGAGATTTTTTTTGCACCAAAATAGCACAACAGATGGAAGAGGAACCTTGATATAGAGGGGTTCAAAAGGAAGATCTTTTTGAGGGATTTTTGTAGCTTCCGATGATGAAGGATTTAAGTTCCTGATGAAAGAGATACATCAAAACCCCATGGGTGAGGGAGGAGGAGGTCCATTTTTGAAGGGAGTAGAGAAAACCCACTAGAATGGAGAGTTTAAGGAAGAAGGATGGTTAAAAATCATTAAATAGAGAATTTTTTGTAATTTCACCCATTTTTACACTGCACACGGCTTGGCCACATGGTTTTTCCAAACCGTGTGCCAACTATTCACTAGTCACTACTACTAAGGGGAATTTCACATGGTTAAGTTCATGGTTTGACAAACCATGCAAAAACTATGAAAAATATCTTTATCCTAAAATCTTGCAACACCACACGACTGTGCACCCTGGGTTGTACAATTTAAGAAAAATTGTGGGGCCCCATCCGCCTCCTTAATTTCCAAGATCTGGGATTTATTCGAGCCCCAAACAACCCTGAAACCTCCTTTAACATCTTCGTAATCATTACTAGGTCCATTTTATGGAATTTAACAATACATTAAATGGTTTGTACCTTCGAATAAATCCAAGACATTACAAACTCCCCTTCTTAAGACAACTCTTCCCTGAGTTTCCCTTTTGAGGGTAGTAGAACTTCATCTGAGAAGAGTACTGGCCATTGCACACGTACATCAGTCTCCCAATCCTAGGTCTCTTCCTAAAAAAATTCATGATACCATAACACCTAGAACAAAGGAAATGACCTACCTTATATATCCTTAGTGCTATGATCAATGATACATATCAGATGCTCCTCGAAGGATGCATCAGACTTCAGCTTGAAATCACCAGATTTGAACAAATGAGATATGTATGGGTGATACTATCAAATTCAAGACATGTGGAAGACATCATTCATGGAATGGTACCTCTAAGGTAACAACAACCGATAGGCTACCAGCCCAACTCTCAACACTATCTTAAAAGGCCCAACATACCGAGGCGACAACTTGACCTGTCTACTGATTTGTTTATGACCCAATCTAGAGGATACACATAGAAAGACCTGATGTCCCACCTAAAACTCTATAGGTCTATGATGAAGATTAGTATACTACTTATTACTTGACTGAGCTATATCCATACACTTCTGAGTTAGTTGAACTAGCTCTAAAGTCTCCTGAATGAGATGAGGACCCAGTAGAGCTACCTCACCTGCCATAAACCAACATAGAGGTGAACGAAACAGTATACCATATTGGGCCTCATACGCATCCATATAAATCATTTTATGAAAGCTTTTATTGTATGAAAAATTAATCAGAAGAATATTATTTTCTCATGAACCTCTATAATCAAGGATGCAAGCTTGTATCATATCATATAACACCTAAATTGTCAGCTCGGACTGCCCGTCAATATGTTGGTGATATATAGTACTCAAGAGAACCTATGAACCAAATTTCGTTTTCAACCATTTTCGAAACCTCTATATGAATCGTGAATCTCATTACTAAATGATAGAATGAGGTACACCATGAATTCACACTATCTTAAAAATGTATAACCTTCCTATCTCATCAATATATAAGTTCTCCTAGATCGGTAGGAAGTGCACAACTTTGGCCTACCTGTCGACGATCACCTATACTGCATCACTACCTTGAGGGAATATTGGAAAGGTCATCAAAAAATATATGGTGACATCATTACATTTCCACTCTAGAATGGATAGAGGCTGTAGAAGTCCAACAGGTCACTGGTGCTCTACCTTCACCTACTAACAGGTGGAGCACCGAGTAATGAAGCCCATTATCTACCTCTTAGTACCTGGCCACCTGTACTAAAAATTCATGTATTTATACATCTTGGTATTACCATGATGAACTGCCCACACATAGGCATGTGATTCCATTAGTATCTCTTCTCATATATCTAAAGGCACCTATACACACCCATAGTAGAGAAGGGTCTCACTACCATCAACTACCCAACCTGGAGTTGGGTTCTCTCTTATGATGCTCTCACTTATAATGAGACCCTCAGGATCTGATAACTGATGCATCCAAAACCATTCTAAAAGAGAGGATTTCACTGCTAGAGCTGCTAAGAATGGATTACCATGTTGTTCCTGAACCTCCAGGTGCAACTCAAAAAACATAGCCATCATCTACCACTCACTTATGGCTTATTGGATGTCTTGTGTTTGAGCCTTCCATCTCAAAGAATCATCCATGGAATTATCCTTACTAGGTGTTTATGAAAGCTCAAAATTGAACGACTTTAGGTATTTTACTCACCTTCACTACCTCAGATTCAAGTATCCCTATGTGGAGATGTATTTTAGACTTTTATGGTCTGTGTAAATGAAAAAAATAATCACCTAAAATATAGTGTATCCAATATAATAGAGCATGAACCCCAACTGTTAGCTCAAGATCACGTGTTGGGTAATTCCTCTTATGTGGCCTCAGATAGAGGGACCCATATGCCATGATTTGATCACCTTGCATTAGAAATGCACCCAACATGATACCTGAAGCATCAAAATAGGATATATAACTTCTTCCTAGATTAGGAAGAATCAGAATAAAATGTGAAGTGAGTCTACCTTTTAGCTCTTTAAAAGACTTCTCAGAAGATTTAGACCATAGGAAATTCACACCCTTCTTAGCCAGGGTCATAAGTGGTGCTTTTAAGCAAGATAAGTCCTGAGTAAATCACCTGTAATAGCTAGATTACCCTAAAAAGTTGCATATTTCAAACACATTATTGGTATTCTCCCAAGAAATCATGGATCTCACCTTCTCCAGGTCAACATATTCTCCTACCTTAGATATGATATGACCCAAGAAGTGAATCTTACTGATCCAAAAGTGGAATTTATTGAGATTCACATATGTCCAGTGCTCTCTTAGTGTACTCAGTAGTATCTAAAGATAATTTTCATGGTCGTGTTTGGTGTGAGAGTACACAAATATGTTGTCTATGAAGACTACCACAAAGGAATCAAGATATACATGGGAAACTGAATTCATCAGATCTATAAAAACTTTTAGTGCATTTTTCAGACTGAACAACATAACCAAATACTCGTACAAGATGTACCTACATCTGAATGATGCACATGATATTTTTTTTGGTATCACACACACCTGATGATTGAGATGACAAGTTTGGGATATACCTAACACTGAGAGGGGGTGGGGAGTGAATCAGTGTTGGGGACTTTTTTAACCAATTCCAACTATTATCCCTGTACCTCTTGACCTGTTAGGATCTTGATTCTCTTATTCTCTTTTCCCTGTCGCATGCAATAATAGAAAGTAGTAAAAATGTGCACATAGTATTTTTACAAGGTTCACCACTCAATAAGAGTAGCTACATCCTTTCCATGCATGGGAATGACTAGTGCACAGATTCTCCACTATAATGTAATATGATTTTACGATGGAGTGGCTAGGAAAACAATCCTCTAGCCAGTGTAAGTCCCTACACTTTGGAGGGGGGTGGGAAATAATCCTCTTCCCTAGACTGGTGACAGTCTAGTCCAACTTGCAGCCTCTAGCTGGTTCTTTACATTGCCTATAGAGATAGTCTTCTTCCTTCTTGATAAGGTAGGTTCTCCTCTTGGTCTTCTTTAGTGCTCTTCACTAGATTACTCGCAAAGAAATAGGCAAGCATTTCTTCATTCTTTCTTTCTCTTCTTCTCTAGTGCAAAACCAACTGCACTAGACTTCTTCTTTCTTCTTTTAGTGTAATAACCAACTGCACTAAATCTTCTTCTCTATTCTTGGCCAGACTCACATATACCAATGTGATTATTTAGAAACTGAGGATCAACTCACATAGCATCATCTAAATTAAACTGCCCTAAATAATTGTAGGCTTTAATTGGGAATACTCTGTTCTTATTCTTCTTCTTCTCTTCTTTCTATGAAGCAAGCCTGTTAGGTGCACACTCTTCTTCTTCTTCTGCTTCTTCAATGGAAAACTAGCTGCACTGAGACCTACTGTTCTTCACACGTTCTCTTTTAGTGCAAAACCATCTGCACTGAGCTCTTCTTATTCTTCTTCTTTCTAGAATCACAAGTTCTAGCTTGCACACCAATCCTTACTTACACGCCACCCTGCTTGCGTGCCTCCCTACTTGCACGTGACCTGCTTGAACGCCTACTCATTACTTGTCACGACCCGTCCTCGGGGCCCGTGCCATGACTACCCCAAGCCGCCTCCCAAAGGCCAGGGGCTGGCGACTAGCACCAAGGCATAAATCCCAACAAAAGGGAAGACATTGCCTTTGAAAAGTAAACAAGCACCATAGAGTAAGCAAGCGGAAAAGTAAACACTAAGAAAAAACTGTAACAAGATGTGCTGAAAGTAAAAGGGGCTGGAAATACAAGCCCAACTGTAAATTACAACTGAAGGGAAAAACAGCAACTGAAAAGAAAAGCCGCAATGTCGATCCATCCTCTGGAAGTCCCACCTGAAGGGTGGGTATAGTTAGCCTCTACTGCTCCTCGGGTCCACCTGACCGCTCTGAGTACGTCCCGCCCAGTGGTCCACCTCCAGGTACTGTCCTGCTCCGCAAGCCTCCACCACGTTCAACGTTGTCTGTCGTCTGCATCCAACACAACGAAGTGCGGGCATAGCCTGTCCAGGGGTGAGTATAAGCTACTCAGCAGGGACCCCGGGACCCCCGAAGGTCTCCCGAAATCCACAAAGGATAAACCACAACGGAAAGATACAATCACGAAGTAACAACCGACACTACTTAGGTATATTCCCATACATATACCTAAGTCATCAATCCCTGTTCGGCTCCAACATCCGAGCCCAATCACAACCCAGTCTACACAGGAAAGCAAACGTAAATCCACACAGGATAACACAACACAACCCACGAAGGAGAGCAAAACGTAAATCCACATAGGATAGCACAACACAACCCACAAAGGAGAGCAAAACGTAAATCCACACAGGATAACACAACACACTCCACAAAGGAGAGCAAAACGTAAATCCACACAGGAAAGCACAACACACTCCACAAAGGAGAGCAAAACGTAAATCCACACAGGAAAGCACAACACACTCCACAAAGGAGAGCAAAACGTAAATCCACACAGGAAAGAAAGGTAAATCCACACAGGATAGCACAACACAATCCACAAAGGAGAGTAAACAGTAAATCCACACAGGATAGTTCAACACAATCCACAAAGGAGAGTAACACAGGATTCAACTCACACAGGTATACATTATCGAAAATGCGGAAGAGATGATCAGACATAGATACTGAATCATCTAAGCTGGGACCCACATAGGATACAAGACCAGCCGTCTTCATTGTTTTGTTTATGCTGGGACCCACATAGGATACAAGACCAGCACTGAATCATAAAAGATGGGACCCACATAGGATACAAGACCAGCACAGCTAGGACCCACATAGGATACAAGACCAGCTGTCTTCATTGATTCATCTATACTGGGACCCACATAGGATACAAGACCAGTATTGAATCATCAAAGCTGGGACCCACATAGGATACAAGACCAGCACAGCTAGGACCCACATAGGAAACAAGACCAGCTGTCTTCATTGATTCATCTATACTGAGACCCACAAAGGATACAAGACCAGTATTGAATCATCAAAGCTGGGACCCACATAGGATACAAGACCAGCACAGCTAGGACCCACATAGGATACAAGACCAGCTGTCTTCATTGATTCATCTATACTGGGACCCACATAGGATACAAGACCAGTATTGAATCATCTAAGCTGGGACCCACATAGGATACAAGACCAGCTGTCTTCATTGATTCATCTATACTGGGACCCACATAGGATACAAGACCAGTATTGAATCATCTAAGCTGGGACCCACATAGGATACAAGACCAGTACAGCTAGGACCCACATAGGATACAAGACCAGCTGTCTTCATCGTCGCAGTCCACTGAGGATCTTTGCACAGTCGTCGCTGCAGTCCACTGAGGATCTCTGCACAGTCGTCGCTGTCGAAGTAGCAGTCGCAGCCAGCTCTAGGGTTCCCGCACACAGCAAGCTCGTTCGGGTGGGTCTGCTCCACGAGCCGAGAGGCCGATACATCAACTGTCACAAAGTCCGAAGTTGATGTATCCAAAAGTTCCGTATCGTCAACAGGAACTCAACGTCGCAGACGGCGCGTCAATCAGACGCCCGGTCTGAGAGTTATTGGCGTTTTCCTCCCAGGGGCCCGGTTGGTTTTTAAGGAAAAACCAACCCGACCGTACTTCACCTGCATCCAAACCTTGGGCGGAGTGAGCCAAAAGATCCGTCTCACATAGAGGAATTCAACAAAGCTGATGACACGTCAATTGGACGTCCGTAGCTCAAGATATGAGCGTTTCCGCTCCGAAGGCCCGGTTGGTTTCGTGTACGAACCAACCCGGCCGAACTCAAAGTATTCCGAAACCTTGAGTGCGATATACCGAAATGACCGTCTCGATCCAAGGATCGCATTTCCGCTGACGGAGAGTCGTTTGGAGGCCCGTAGCTCAAGTTACGGGCGTTTGTCCGAAAATGGTCCGAAAACGGGGGGTCCGGGCCCGGGCCGACCCCCCCCCCCCCCCCCCCCCCCGGGGTCGGCAGAACCGGGTCGACCCGACCCGGATGGACCCGGTCTAGTCCGGTCCGACCAGGGCGCGGCCCGACCGGTCGGATCGGCCTGGCTCGGCTCGGCTGAGCGGCCGAGCGCCTGGGTGCCGCCCCCGCGGTCTGGAGATGCCGCGGCCCCGCGTTGGGGCCGCGCTGGAGCAACGGGCGCGGCTATGCCGCGTCCCGTGCGTGAGAACCGGACCCGCGCGGCCACAGGTCCGTTGGCCGCCGCCGCCGCGGTTTCAGCCACCGCGGCCTTGTCCGGCGGCGCGCCGGGGCACCGCCGCCTCCGGCTGCCGGCGCCGCCGCGCCGGCGACCCGTGCCGCCGGCCGCTTCCGCGGGCCACCAGAGTTGCTCCGGTGGTCCGTTTTCCTTCCCGTCTGCGCCGTTGTTCCTCCCGGGTTCCGTTCTTCACTGCGGGATCGACAAACTGCCCTTGCGTCACGATTTTCCATCACCCGCCAAAACCGCACAACCACGAAGAACGGCGGAGGGTTGTTGGGCCGTGTTCGTTTGGCCCGCACCCTCCGCGTTAGTTAACAACAACGGGAGAAAAAAATAATTCAACACATGAAACAACAATTTTAATAAAATAAAATTGTTCATTTGAACCGGTTCTTTAATTTTAAAGAAACATTCACGAGAATAAGGGCATTTCCAAAATAAAATCCCTACCTCGTCAAGTCGTCGCACACGCGTTCTTTGCAGAAAGAGGGGATCGTCGCGTCGTCGCGGTATCCGGCTTCGTGTCATCGCGGAAGGGTGTCGCGTCGACGAACTCCGAGGTTCAAGAACAAAAAGATTTAATTAATAATAATTAAATCCATATTGTTGTTTTAATCTACAAGGTAATTTTTTTAAAAAAAAGAAAAGAGCGCAACCCCCTACCTTGTCGCTGCCGATTGAAGGTTATCGCAGGGTTGGATTGCCGTGGAAGAACGTCGCGGAAGAAGAATCGCCGGCGTCTCGGAACTTGGCGTCACATCATTGATTTCCGAGGGCTCCGCGTTCTTCGCGTTCTTCGCGAAGGAGGATGAAGAACTCTTGGTTTCTGTCAAATCCTCTCAACGAACATTTTTCCAGAAGCCATGGTTTGGTCTTATTTTATTATTACGCCAACGGATTTCAAACTGGTTAATAAACGAATGAAATTAATTCATAGAATTAATTTCAATGAATAAACCGCCCATTTAATTCAACGAAGAAAACTGCCCAATTAAATGGTGCGTTAAGAATTTAAGAAAACGCATCAGTTGAATTTCATAATGACGGGTTTTAGCGAGTGCGTTACTTAGCAGAAAAGAAACGGTGGGGCTCGTGTGGGTCCCACCTCACAAATATCCTACCCGCAACAACTCAGCTTAAGCCGCTTTAAGTGGCTTCAAGTGAGTTCCAAGTGGCTTAAGTGAAATAAAATAAAGTGTGTCGTAAAATTATTTTATTTCTTAACTTTAAGCCCGAAAATTAAAAACCACACCCGAGCAAACGCAACTCCGGAAGAGGCGTTTCTAAGAAAATACCGGCGCTGAAATTTCATCGGTGCCCTCAGAATTTGATTCCGAGCACCAGTTCAAAAGTTAGAAAAACCTGCTCGTCCGTTCACTGAACGTACCCGAGCCAAACTTCGGAAAATGATTCCGGGCACACCGGGCCTCGGAATCAGGTGCCGTCAGAAACTGCGTTCTTGTAAATTTCAAAGAAAATTAAGAAAAAAATTTCCTTGAAATTTACGGGTCTTTACTTTACTTGTGCGCCACCATTAAGCATAGCTCACAACTTGCGTGCCACCTTTGGCTTATACACAACACACTTCTTGAAAGAACCTCCCTGCTTGCGCGCCTCTGGCAACTTGCGTGGCAAAACTTGCGCATAAAAACTTGCACATCAAAAATTGTGCAACAAAACTTGCACGGAAAAACTTGCACGGAAAAACTTGCGTGGCTTATAAATAACCCTCAGCTTGCGCGCCACTTCAGCTTGCACGCTGACCTCTACTACTTGCGCGATCAGAGCTCTAATTTTATCTTAAGTGTTGAGAATAGAAAAATGAGGAGGTTATTCCTCTATTTATAGGTATTTTGGTGACTTGTGCACCACATACACCTGCGCTCCGTTCCTACTTGCGTGACGCTTCATCACTTGCGCGCCGCTCCATCACTTGTTCACCCTTCCATCACTAGAATGACACTTTACTTCCTTTTTCATATTTTGATATGATGATTTTGGAATATGACTTGCATGAAATATACACTTACGCACCACTTATACTTGCACGCCAGACTTACACACCACTTATACTTGCGCGCCACTTATACTTGCAGACCACTTTTTGAATTTCATGCCAATATTTAACTTGCACGCCATTTTATTTCCTTTGTCAGATTTTGATGTGATGATCTTGAAATATGAATTTTGCGCCACATATACTTGCGCACCAATACTTTCATGCCAATACTTGTGCACCACTCTTGACTTGCGTGCCACTTTCTTTCCTTTTACAAAATCACTTCTTTACTCTCTCTACTCTTCATAAGGCTTGCATCACAAGTTCTCCAAACTTATGATATTAGTGAAATAAAAATCAGCAAAGCATCATTATAGTTTCGTCCATTTTTTTGGAATATGAATTCCAAAGTACTTCTTCATCCTCACTTCAAATCCTAAATTCCTTTTGGAGTGTTAATTCTAAATAACTCTAATAATCTCTCATCATCCAAAAGTGGATGCTTAAAACTTCTTCACACACCTTCAATGTTACAGACAATGTATCACCTTTAATACATGTATTTGGAACTTTAAGAACAGTGAAAAAATCATCTGATTTCAAGGAAATGTGTAATTCATGACCTTCTAAGAATTCCAAGCCCTTCCACACTCACTCTTCTTCTTCAGCCATCATTCTCCACTTCATTCAAATCATATGATTATTTTCTTCAAGTAAGATCTTGCATGGTTCTCATGCAATCGAGAAGCATTGCATGGTCTTATTTAAATACTCATTCTTCTTCAATCATCCTTAGATGGATGATACTTCACCATTATTCATTATTGTAAACAATGTGTCACCTTTTAAACAAGTTATTTGAACGTAGTATTAGTTAAACAATCGTCTGAATTTATCTTCTTAGAGAATTGCTCAAGTATGACATCCAATTCTATGATTCCATAACAATACTCCAGGAAAACTCACTTTAGCCAATCTCCACTAACTTTTTAGTCCATATTCATCTCCTTATTCATTTTGATCATTATTAACAACTGTTGACAACAAATACAATCTTCATATACAAAGTGTTCCCAACAATCTCCGCCTTTGTATTTTGTTGTCAATACCACAACGTCTCCTCAAATGAATGTGTCAATTTCAAAATAAGAATCTTTTCTCTCCCCTTTACTTTTTTATCTCCCCCTTTCATTTAAAACTTTCATTTCACTTTCTCTCCCCCTTATTGATAAGAAATACAAAGTTCATGGTAGAGAGGGTATCCATCCTTACTTAAGCAGTGTTCCATCAATCATTTCACTCTAAGTCTACTTGAGCTAAGCTCGATGTAGAAAACAAGAGGATTTGATTTAGACAACAAATATTTCCATTATCCATTGATCATGATACCTCATGAGATGAGATCTCCTACACTTGTCTTTAAGGGTTTTCCACTTTCATTCCAGAAAAAATATATTGAACGTGATAGGAAATAATCAATCCTGAAATTCCTGCACTCACTTCAACAAAATGATCAAAAAAATTCAAGTGAAATTAGCAGGATAAGTGTCCTTAGGGAACTTTCATTCTTCTTATGTCACTAATTGACCTGGTTAATCCCACTTTGTAAAAATATATTTATTTTGAGTAACCAAGGAGGAGAGATTAAGAAATGACATACCTTTTCCAATGACATTATCTTCAGATAATCTTCAGAGTAATTGAATTTTATACCAACTAATGTTGATACTAATTGAGATAATGACTCTAACAGCTTCTTAATGTGTCTCCCCCTCAAGGGAACACTTCTCCTCACTGAATCCCAGGTTTTCCCCCTGAGATCTTACTTGACATTCAATTCCTTGCATGATAATAACAAATACAATACACAAATATTTAATGGAATAAGTTGGATCCTCTTTTCTCCATCAATGCGAAATACAAGGTTGAGATGATCTTCTCAACCCAGATGATCCATTATTCACACTTTCACAACTGATATTTAATGATGACTGTGATTGTGTGGACCTCACTATTTATTCCATCTCTTTGTGTGTGAATATTCTTTCCTCAAGATCTTTGAAAGCACTAGAATCTCCTGGTGCAACATTCATCTTCTTGAGGAATTCTTGTTGAGACGGTGTAAATTCAAAGCATCTTCTAACAGTGTGACCAGCCTTGTTTCACCTCACACACATAATTTCATTTTCTTCATGTAGAATATTCCTTTTGATTTTAGCACAAGTATTAGCCAGTGCATCTTCCATATTTCTCATTCTTTCCAAATCTTCTGGATAGACCACCAATATTTCACTAGGAACTGAGGCATCGAGATTGGATATTCTGCATGGATTCTTCTGAGTAGAATCCTTCTTTGTTGTTATTTTTGATGCACCACCCTTCACCTCCCTGGACATAGAATCCAAGGGATTATTATCTTTTCTTCTTGGGATATTCTTGGGAGAATTTGTTTTTACAACATTGTTCTGATTTCTTCTCCAGGATGATTCTTCATTCTTAGCTAGCTATTGTGATCTTCTTTTCTTATCAGATTTGGGTACCTGTTGAGGTGAACATGCACCATTCATGTGACCACTCCTACTGCATATATCACAGATGTTATCTAATATTCCAAATCTATTTGCAGTATACAGATGCTTTTGGATCTGTGAATGTTTCATCTTATTCTCTGGCTTTCTACCCCTTGAGATGGTCTTTCTCTGTGCTTTTACATTTAAGGGGTTGTACCAACAATCCAGTGCACAATGCCCAAATATATTACAGCACCAGCATTGACCAACAAACCTTAACTTCTTTCTATCTTCTTTATAAGGTTGATGAATATTATCCTTGGTATATTGTGCTTTATGTGGGGATCTATCTTCCACACTCTTTTCCCTATCCACTCTAGCCATGGTGGTAGGTTTCTTATCACTTTTCTTCATCCATACTTGTTTATAATTTTTCTTCCAACTTGCACTTTTTGTAGAAGAAATTTTAGAACCATATATACAAGTTGGTATGGAAGGTACCTTTACTTTCTCAGCTTCTTGTGATTGATCAATGAGTGAATCCATGATATTCTTATCACATGTTGGAGGTCTTTCGATAGTATAATCCTCCATTGAGCATTGATTACTAGTAGCAACTGTTTCCTTCTTTTGTGGAGACTCAATATGTGTCTTCTCAAGATTGGTCAACTTAGATTCCAATTCTAGACATCTCATATTGTGAATGACTTCCTGGTCTTCAATCATAGTCATGTTCTCTTCACAATCCTTCTTTAATATTTCAATTTCATCTTCATGCATCTTTAATTTTTTTTGTAATAAAGAGTCAAGTTCTTTGATCTTCTTGGATTTTTCTTCCAAATATATCTCCTTGACATCATTGCTCTTTTTCGGATCATCTTCTAGTGCATGGATCTTCTCTACTAGAGTCTTGTTGACTCCCACTTTCTCTTCAACATATTTGAACCACTTTGAAGAATGTACTTCAAATCCCCTCTTGGTTTCTTCAAAGGCTCCAACCTGTCTGGAGAGCTTTAAACATTCGATAATTTTTTCTTGTAAGCCTTTCTCCAAAGCATCATTTTCTTCTTCCAGTTGAGTGATATTTTCCAGTTTTTATTGAAATACTCCACAAAAAAGAGATGCACTCTCTTCAAGAATAACATGAATAATCATTCTTAATCTGTCATATGATATTTCTTGAGATGTTGTAGATTGATCATCACCACTTGTGCCAGCATTTTCATCATGAGAATAATTTCCAAATGTACTAACACATGCCTCTTTATCATTTGAGGTAGGAAGGTTATCCATATTCTTGGTGGGTACTTGATCCAACTTCTCATAACTTTCCAAGTTGGATGTGTCTTCAATGTCAGCTAGATATGGAGAACCAAATGCTTCCTCTTCTTTAGATAAGATGGAATTCTTCTTCAAATTTTTCTTCTCTTTCTTTTTTCCTGTTCCTCATGGTCTTGGTAGATATAGCCTTATGATCAAAGGTAACTAAATCTTCACCAATACTTCTCTTCATTGTTGACTCAGGAAAGGAACTCAAATCTTCAAAAGGGAATAGATTCACTATAGAGAATTCAACAGAGGTGAACCTCCCTCTAATACCAATTGAGAGAACCAGTTTGGGATATACCTAACACTGAGGGGGGGGGGGGTGAATCAGTGTTGGGGAATTTTTAAACCAATTACAACTTTTATCCCTGTACCTCTTGACCTGTTAGGATCTTGATTCTCTTATTCTATTTTCCCTATCGCATGCAATAATAGAAAGTAGTAAAAATATGCACATAGTATTTTTACAAGGTTCACCACTCAATAAGAGTAGCTACGTCCTTTCCATTCATGGGAAAGACCAGTGCATGGATTCTATACTATAATGTAATATGATGTTACAATGGAGTGGCTAGGAAAAAAAATCCTCCAGCCAGTGTAAGTCCCTACACTTTGGAGGGCGGTGGGAAATAATCCCCTTCCTTGGACTGGTGATAGTCTAGTCCAACTTGCAGCCTCTAGCTAGTTCTTTATAATTCCTATAGAGACAGTATTCTTCCTTCTTGATAAGGTAGGTTCTTCTCTTGGTCTTCTTTAGTGCTCTTCACTTGATTACTCACAAAATAGTAGGCAAGCGTTTCTTCATTCATTCTTTCTATTCTTATCTAGTGAAACACCAACTGCACTAGACTTCTTCTTTCTTCTTCTTAGTGCAATAACCAACTGCACTAAATATTCTTCTCTCTTCTTGGCCAGACTCACATATACCAATGTGATTATTCAGAAACTGAGGATCATCTCACATAGAATCATCTGAATTTAACTTCCCTAAATAATTGTAGGCTTCAATTGGGCATACTCTGTTCTTCTTCTTCTTCTCTTATTTCTATGAAGCAAACCTGTAAGGTGCACACTCTTCTTCTTCTTCTGATTCTTCAATGAAAAATGAGCTACACTGAGACCTACTCTTCTTCACATTTTCTCTTTCAGTGCAAAACCATCTACACTGATATCTTCTTCTTCTTCTTCTTTCTAGAATCACAAGTTCTAGCTTGCGCACCAATCCTTACTTGCGCGCCACCCTTCTTGCGGGCCTCCCTGCTTGCGCGACACCTGCTTGCGTGCCTACTCACTAATTGAATGCCACCATTGAGCACATCTCACAACTTGCGCACCAACTTTGTCTTATACATAGCCCACTTCTTGAAAGCACCTCCCTGCTTGCGCGCCTCTGGAAACTTGTGCGACAAAACTTGCGCGAAAAAACTTTGGTAGAAAAACTTGCACAAAAAAACTTGCGCGTCAAAACTTGCGCGACATAACTTGCGCGACAAAAATTGAGCGACAAAACTTGCACGACAAAACTTGCGTGGCTTATAAATAACCCTCAGCTTACGCGCAACTTCAGCTTGCGCGCCACCCTCTACTAATTTCATGATGAGAGCTCTAATTTTCTCTTAAGTGTTGAGCATAGAAAAACGAGGAGGCTAGTCATCTATTTATAGGAATTTTGGTGACTTGTGTGACATATACACTTGCACGTCGTTCCTACTTACATGCCGCTTCATCACTTGCGCGCCGTTCCATCACTTGTGCGCCCTTCCATCACTAGCATGACACTTTCTCTAATTTGTCATATTTTGATATAATGATGTTGGAATATGACTTTCACACAACATACACTTGTACGCCACTTATAATTGTGCGCCACACTTTCACGCCACTTATACTTGCGCACCACACTTACGCACCACTTATACTTGCGCGCCACTTTTTGACTTGCGTGCCAATCTGTAACTTGCGCGCCATTTTATTTCCTTTGTCAAATTGTGATGCGGTGATCTTGAAATATGACTTCCACACCACATATACTTGCGCACCAACACTTGCACGCCAATACTTGCATGCCACTCTTGACTTGCGTGCCACTTTCTTTCCTTTTCCAAAATCACTTCTTTACTCTCTCTACTCTTCATAAGGCTTGCATGACAAGTTCTCCAAACTTATGATATTAGTGAAATACAAATCAGCAAATCATCATCATAGTTTCATACATTTTTTTGGAATATGAACTCCAAAGTACTTATTCATCCTCACTTCAAATCCTCAATTACTTTTGGAGTGTTAATTCCAAAGAACTCTAATCATCTCTCTTCATCCAAAAGTGGAGGCTTGAAGCTTCTTAAAATACCTTCAATTTTGCAGACAATGTATCACCTTTGATACATGTATTTGGAAATTTAAGAACAGTGCAACAATCATCTGATTTCAAAGAAATGTGTAATTCATGATATTTTTAGAATGCCAAGCCCTTCTACAGTCTCTATTCTTCTTCATCCATCATTCTCTACTTCATTCAAATCATATGATTCTTTTCTTCAAGTAAGATCTTGCATGGTTCTCATGCAATTGTTAAGCATTACATGGTCTTATTTAAATCCTCATTATTCTTAAATCATCCTTATATGGATGATAATTCACCATTCTTCATTGTTGTTATCAATGTGTCACCTTTGACACAAGTTCTTTGAATGTAGTATCAGTTCAACAATCGTCTGAATTGATCTTCTTAGAGAATTTCTCAAGTATGACATCCAATGCTATGATTCCATAACAATACTCCAGGAAACCTCACTTCAGCTAATCTCCACTAACTTTTTATTCCATCTTCAAATCCTTCTTCATTTTGATCAGTATTAACAACTGTTGACAACAAATACAATATTCATACACAAAGTGGTCCCAACTATGATAACCCAACTTCAAATTGATCTTATAGAAAACAGTTATTCCTCGGAGCTGGTTGAAGTGTCCATCGATGCGAGGCAAGGGATAATAATTTTTTTCCTGTAAGCTGGTTAAACCATCTATAATCTATGAACAATATAAGGGTACCATCTACCTTCTTGGAGAAAAGGAAAGGTTAACCCCATAGAGATGTGATGGGTCGAATAAAACCCTTAGACTCTAGATTTTCAAGCTGACTCTTGAGTTCATAGATCTCTATAGGTGCCATCCTATAAGAAGGAATAAACCCTAGTGCCAAAACTTACACTAGATCTATGGTGAACTAAACCTATCTCTTAGGAGGTGAGATGGAGAAATAATCAAGGAAGACATCCCTAAATGATCCACCATAGTAGGGAATTCTATTAATTGCATTCCATGATCACTCATAAGAAGACTTGCCAGCTAAACTATCACTCCACCTAACCTAGTATACTTAGGTCTAGATCAACAAGCCTGGATACCCCATTAACCCTTTTTAATATACATGTTTCCCTAGGGTGATGTGAAGGACACTCGATAGCAATAACAATCCAATTGTGCATGATAAGGAATAGGACAATCTTTACCAAGAATAACATAAAAGTGGGTCATCTCAAGGATGAATAAACTTAAGAAGAAATGAAACCCACCTATATCAATGGGGAACTCCTAAAATTGACGTATCCCTCTATTCTAACCCATAATGGCATGTCAAAGGACATGAAACCACTTAAGTACTCAATTGCAAGGACAAGAATTTCCACAAAAGTAGCAGATATAAAAGAGTATGATGAACTTGTATCAAAAGGGTAGAAACTAAAGTAGAGGTCATCAGAATAGTACCTATTACCATAGATATCCCTGGAATCTGCTCCTATGGTGCTGGATATAGTACATACATATTTCATGAATCCCAACCCTGAGATACTACCTAGATATCCTGAGTAGATCTACTCTGCTGACGCTAAAGTTATTGGGCCTGACTGCCTTGGATGTGAGAACTACTACCTCATCCTAATCAGATGGTATAAGACCAACTTCAATCCTAACATGGAGTTTCATTTCCTGTACTTGATATGGATCCCTTACCACTAGATGCTGGAGGAAAAGAATGGAAGAATAGATGAATTTGAGCCATCCCGCCGCAGACTTAGCACTCAATCAGGTTCCTTGTGAACTAAAGATTCTTATGGAATGCCCTACCACACTGGTGGAATACTATAATATTTTTAGTGCATGTCACCTGGATGGAACCAACCCCACATACACCCTTGAAACAATAAATCATATTGCCAGAAGAACCATCACCCTGTCTCAGAACTGAACCACCCTGGTTCAAATTTCTAGCTTCTTTAAGGTTATGTTATATAATTAGGGATTGGTTAACTATCTCTATAATGGTCATAAACTGAAAGACATTCACCTATGAGCATATGACATGCCCAAGTCCATCCTCAAAGTGCCTCACAATCATTAATTCATCACTGGTTAGAGATGGAGCAAAATGCTGAAGCTCAGTGAAGCGAACAGAATACTCTAGCACAGTCATAGAGCCCTACTGAGGATGCATGAACTCCCTGGCACAATCCTCTCATAGAGTCTATGGAAATAAGTGATCATAGAAAGCTATCTGTAATTCTTCCCAGACTATACCTCAGTAACGCTCTAAATGAGTTATGACATCCCACCAGTGCTTGGTGAAGTCATGAAACATGTAGGAAGGGAGCTTGAACATCATCTCTAGAGGCATATCAAGATGATTGAAGATAGATATCATGGATTCTAACAATGAATCAACAACATGAGGTTAACCCTCCCCTAGGAAGGTGGGAGGATGCTGCTTCTAGAAGTCCCAAGTCAGCTTTGCTATAGTAGGGGAAGGATGGGGATCACCCTGAATAGACGACATAAACCTGAGGAAGCTATCAAAAAATTGAGCATCGATTCCCAATAAGAGATCATATAGAGGTACATAGGGGGCTCTATAGGAGGTACTCTGGGTGGCTTAGGTACCCCCACCTCTAGACTGTGCTCATCACCACTCTCTTAGTGTGTATCATGAGAAAATCGTGGTGTCATTGCTATACAATTTCCTATAACACTCATCATACAAGATTAATAACAGATAAGAAAAATATGTAAATTAAGCAACAGTAAAGGGTGGGTACAAGGAATCCCTTTGAGCACAACATAACTAATAACCTACTCCTAGATACAGGCTTAGATAAGAAGGAGAAGACCTTATAAGGATCACAAGATACATGACCTATATCCCATTCCCATAGTAAGGTGAAATTCAAAGTCACACATTGTTATATAAGGTGGTTATTTCATTTTAAATATGGTATTAATTTTTGACCATTTTTATGTTCAACACATTTTTATAATATTGAATTAGGTGGATCACCATTCCAATTTTTAAGGACACATACACCTTATAAATTGAAATTGTGTGTCTACCCAATTCAACCCATAACACTCTCCTGTAAGGTAAATTGTGACATTTCTATATTTATAACAATTAATTACTAAAAAACATAGTAACTAGGCACAATAATAGTCACATGTAAAGCATGAAGATGCATGATACAAGGTAAATATGGCATGACATAATGTATGAAATTTTAATTCCTATGGTGCCTAATATGATGTATGATTCTAATATTCTCTCATTTCATCAGGCTATGATAATATAAATCCAAGAATATCAATAATTCCATCAATAGTATCAATGACATAATACAAGTGTTTCATTCAAATGGTGAAATCCATGAAATCATAATAGTGGAAGAATTAACCACAATTACCCATCCCAGGAAATTTGGGTTTCCCCTATACGTGTGGTAGTTACTCTTAGGCCTAGGCTCATTAACAAATTCCAACATCCTTTCCTCTAGTCTAACCCGAATAGTAATGCAGAAGTTAAATAGCTATGATACCACTTTGTAGCATCCCACCCCGAGTACCACTAAACCGTGCCTCGATACAGTGGGCCACATGACCTCAAGCGCATCTCCCCGAATGCCAAAGGCTATCAACTAGCAATGAGGGCCTAGGGTGTGTCCATGGGGAAAATATACCCTCATAGATTAGAGTATACAAAATATTAAATAATATATGATAAATAGTGGAAGCATAAAATTGAAATAGATAACAACAAAATGTATGGAAATAAACCACGAAAAGTAAATAAAAAACTGGAGAAAGCAGAAAACAATAGTGAATAAAATGAAAATAATGGCATGAAATTTGTCTATACAAAAATTTGGAACATAGGAAAAGGGGATACAAAGAATATACTATATTATATAAAAAATTAAAAAGGCCAAAAAATTCTACATAGTATCTCAAGCATAAGCTCGATCTGATTCCCCTAAAATGCATCCTAAATAGCACTCCAATCTAGAATCAAATTCATTACACTTCCCTTTATCTACCCTTATGATCATAAAGTCTACTTAGGTACCAAACGTCGCCCGAACAGGGTTTGAGATATAAATATCCATAGGATGGAACCCATGGTGTCTAGGCCGATCCATTTCATGAAAATAATAAACGACCAGTGTTCCATATATAATTAATGTAGAGAAAAAAATAAATATTATAACAGCATATTGGTTTTGGTACCTAAATAGACACCCGTCCCATACAACCTGCTTCGACCTCATCCGAATATCTGAAAGGAGGTACCTGAGCAAGTCATAATATATAAACAGGTCTGCATAAAAGAATCAACCAATGTAAAATAATACCCCAAGCTTGTGCTTTATCTTGGAGGTCACATTTCCACGTCATTATAGAATCATGATTAAAATATAGCTAAAGGACATGAAAAATGAAGAATAAATGCATTCCATAAATCCATCAAATCCAGTCGTGGAGTTCTGAGCTCGTCCAAGGTGATCTAGTAAAATCATAAGGATCACTATAGGTGTCTCTGAATAACCCAATACCTCTAAGTCCATATAGGGAAACCCATATGCAATCCATTATATCACTCAAGGTATGGTGAATATAATCCTATACCAAGTATCTCACAAAGGGGACTGGGTATCACCTGAGGCATGGAATAACCATCTTGCTAAATGGGTCTATCCTTAATTTCTCCCCTTGGGAACCAGCATCAATCATGAGTATAAGAAACTACTCTGCAAGCTTATATCTAGAATTCCAAAGTATTGGTCCTGGTGTATCAAGAAAATCCAACTGAGCATGGTGATTCCATTCATAGAATCCTTAATTCAGGACCCATGTTCTCTCATAGACCATAGAAAGTGATCCATAGCATACAAGGCACTTATAACAAGGTAGTGAATTTATATAATTGTATTCCATTAATGAAACATCATAACAAAACATTCCCTCCAATGAACCAATCCATACAATATAAGCCGAATAACTATGGCACAATTTATATATTTAAAATCACATGTTTCCTATGAAATTTCAATAGCACAAGCTAACAAGATTGGGTAGACATAAAATTTATATAATCCCATGAAAACATGATAAACCTCATATTAAACTCAACTCAATCCAATCACTTATGGAATATGATAATAATCATAAAATGAGTCATAGGGCATAATGAACTTGAAATATCATAAATATAAGCAATGAAATATAGCAATAAGAATGATATTCACCCAATGTGCAACGAAAATTTAAATGTAAGGATTATGGAATTCAAATTGAAACATGAAGAATGAGTATTTAAATATAATGTGCGAGGCATAAAGCTCAAGTTCCACTCTCATGGACAACAATTTATCTTAATTCAAATTAAAATCAGAGAAATTTAATAAAAAACCAATTCACATGAAGTATTTAACCAATTAATCCATGGGAAAAGTGGCCAATCAAGGTAGTCGCACCCGAAGGGGTGGATGTAGACATGGTGAAAATTCCACTGATGGATTTCTCCATAAGGTGTGGTCATAAGAGACATGAAAAATAATTTTAATTAATTTAATATGCAAGAAAGAATCATTATTGGAAGGGTCCTACGAGCAGCACAATGGTGCCTTAATTTAAAAGTTATGAAATAATGGGAAAGATCCTAGACCACATAACTTGATGTCGTATCACTCCACTCATCTTTTATCAAGCCTTGATTCAAACTAAAATGGAAGAAATAAAAGGATTTGTCAAATTCCCCAAAACAAGGAATAATAAATTGCACCAAAATAGCACAACTGATTGAAGATAAACCTTGAAATATAGGTGTGTAGAAGGAAGATATTACCGAGGGATTTCCATAGCCTTTGATAGTGAAGGATTTGAGTTCTTGATGAAGGAGATACCTCAAAACCCCATGGGTGTGGGAGGAGGAGGTCCACACATGAAGGTAGGAGAGAAAAACCACTAGAATGGATGGGTTAAGGAAGAAGTAGGATTAAAAATCATTAAATAGGGGTATTTTTGTAATTTCACCTATTTTTACACTGTACACAGTTTGACCGCATGGTTTAGCCAAAATGTGTGCCAACTATGATCCAATCACTGTTACTAAGGGGAAATTCGTATGGTTAGGAACACAGTTTGACTTACCATGTGAAAAATGTGAATAAGTTATTTATCCTGAAATCCTACAACACAACACCATCATGTTCCTTGGGGATCAAGGTTTCAGACAAACCCTGCAGCCTAATCCACCTCCTTGATTTCCATGTTTCGGGCTTCGAACGAGTCTCAAACACCTCCAAAACCCCATTTAACCTCTTAGGCATAATTACTTTGACCATTTTAAGGAATTAGACCAAAATTTAAATGGTTATTACCTTTGGATAAATATGTAACATTTCACATTATACACAATACCGAGTTTTAAAAAACCACAATTTACTATTAAAATATTATTATTTAGTTTGATTGTTATAACATAGCTGATAAATTTTGTAGTGTGAATAGGAAGAACAAATTTTTAAAATTTAGTATGAAGGTTTTAGATAAATAAAATATATTTATAAATAAATACATATTTTTTTATGGTCTTTATATGCTTCGAAAATACATCTTAAAAAAATAATTTTTATTGATTTTTTTGAACAAATAATAAAAATATTTTTTGCCACTTTTAGAAAATTAATTTTGAAAAATTATTATTATTTTAAATAAAAATTTCAAAATTATATTAGAGTGAATTTTTGATAATTTTATGAAAAGATTAATTTTTTGATGAATAATGAAAAAATACAGATTTTTATTGAAAATTTCCCTTTCGTTTAAAGCATGTAAAAAGTTACATATTGTTTTAAAATTATTTAAAAGTAACATTAGTTCAATTATATTAGGATTAATCCAATTTATTCCATTTTAATGAAATTAATTTTTTATTTTTATATAAACGTTTTTATACTTATGAAAAAGTTTTCTTTGGAAACCCATTTTTTCATCATGTTTGCAGGTTTAATTTTAAATTAAAAATTTCCACTTATGTGAATTAAATTTAGTAAAATTCATTAAATAATTAAAATAAAAATTATTTATATTATATAATAAGTACAAATTAATTTTTTTCTTAATTAATAGTAAAAAGAGTAAAAATTAATTATTACGGTTAAGGTTAAAATGGGTTTACTAGGGGAGGTAAAACCAAGAGGTAAAGGTAAGGTTTCCAATAAAACTTGTCTAAATATTATTTTGTGGATATATTTCAACCATATACTATCCAAAATTAGAATATATGGTAATTTTGAAGAATTTACCTTGGGAATGAATTTATCATTTTGGATTCTTTTGGGAAATTTCCAAGTAGTTTCCAAGTGGGTTTCTTTCCACACTTATATAAGGTAGTATCTTCTCATCTCCTCTCCAAGATACAAGATCATTTTTTTTCAAAACCTAACCAAATCCATTCCTTTATTCCCTTAAAAATTCCTAAAGGCCTTATTTTTTTGGAAACCTTCCTAAGAAGGCTTTTGGTTCTAACCTAAGGAGGCTGTCTGAAGAAGAAGTATCATTCTTAATTGAGAGTTTTTATTTTTTTTAATCTTTAAAATCATTCAAATATTATTTAAATAGGATGATATAATAACATAGTTATCTCAAATATAATAATATTTTATGATGATAATTTCATAACCTATTTCAATATCATCTTCCATAAAATGGAAAATGAAATCATCGATCATGTGTATGGAAGTCTATCGCCTCGCGAACCGATGTAATTTTTTTCATCACCGCCTATCAAGGGTGGATATAATGACGGATAAAAATTATATATATAATATTTATGATATAATTATATTTATATAATTATAATATCACATCTACCATATTACCTTACAACCTGTTGGAAAACGATAACGTCGCTTTTGAGTAAGTGTGAACTACCGCCTCAATGAAGCGATGCGATTCATTTTTCATTTTATTTTGATATTGATGGTAATAAGGTTATATTTAATGAATATATATGATATTTATGGGAAAAAATTATTATTTAAAGTTTATTTATTATTTATCTTTCTTTCATTCCATCTATCAAAAAATTGAAACAACATTCATGCATATATATGTCCTACCATCTCCATGAATGATGTAATTCATTTTTTATATTTAAATTTTATGGAATAATATAAATAAATATATAATGAATATATGTGATATTTATTTCATGTGTAATATTCTAGATATTATGGAACCATGATCAATGCAAAAGAATTGAAAATACTAAACCAAAACATACATGAAAAATGAATCCGTTTTTAACCAAAACATGATTTTATCAAGGAAATTGTTAATAATCGAGTAATAAAATGTCATAAGTAAATAATATATGGTATGATATATATGAGTATTATTTTATAATATTTTTATAATAAAACTCTATTTATTATATATTAGGTTCAAATGTGTATAAAGAAAGTCGAGACTTGATGTAAGGGATTTTTCTCTCACATTTATTTAAACAAGACACATGCCATAATCACTAATTATTTTTTATGTGGTGTATATAATTAACATGAATATATTTTATATTTATTATTATGAAATTAAAGGGGATTTACGATTATATATAATTTTCCTTATTTCATTGGGATTACGATTCAAAATTTACCAAAGTGGTGAGGGTTTGATGTTACAATCTCATTGTTTATCAGGATTGTTTATGATATGCTTCCAATGATGAGATATTATAATACTCCTCTCAATAAACTCATTAATTTTATTATTATCTTATTATTTAACTATAATAATTTTTTTTTCATTTCCCCCCTCTTTACGTACTTAAGGTTCCAAAGGAATGTTTTGAAGGAAATTTGATTTTATTTATCTCTTCATTCAAAAATACTTTCTCTTCCATGTCTAAGTTTTCTAAAAAAAATATAAAGAAATATTTTAAAATTCTAAAATGATTGATTAAATAAATTTTTACCCATGTTTCAATTTTTATAAAATGGATTAAAAGGAATCTTCTTATCATTTTACAAATAAGGCTCTTTTGACTTTTTTCTGAAATGTGAAAGGAATATTCATTTTAATGTATACAACATGAAAAATATTTCCTACCATCATAACCAGTCAATGATCTAAATCTTACTTTAAAAGTTTTAAAGTTTATTTTAAAAGAAATTTTTTTCTTTAATATTTAGGAATTTTTATATTTTATATAAGTAATTTGAAAGTAAAAAAGGAGCTCTATCATATAACCATTGAACAATGTAACTCCTTTCCACTCACTGTATTCTCCATAGCAATAATCTTCCAATGAAAAATACATTGATCAAGAAAATTATAGATTTTATACCATTTTAGATAATAATATGCCCAATACACCCTAATAGTGGGGGGAGGGGGTGAATTAGGGTGTTTAAATATACTTTCTTTCAACCAGATTTTATTATCATATTAGCAAGAACTGTTGAAACATGTTAATCTTTAGGTACACATATGATATTCAGATGTAGAAATTAAACATAGGGACATGATAATTTTACTTAGTTCACCCATAAGGGTTAGTATAAGGAGAATACACAAATAAGGTGTCGACATACTAAGGTATCAAAATACACACAGTATGTGTTACAATAGTTTATAAAATATGCATTGTTGATCCTAGGGTCACTCCCTAATCTTGTCTCTTTTCTCCATGCTTTGAGATAAGGAATATACAAGATACAATATGATGATTAATTATAATAATTCTCTATAAATTAATAACATGAATCCATTAATTTTGTTGTCTTTGAAATTCTATTTCTTCTTCAATCTCTTGATACTTAATGTAATTTTTCCAAAAGTCTTCCCTTTTCTCTAATCTTCTTGATTTTTCAATATATTCAACTATCTTTTTTCTATCTTTCCATCATATCTTCTTTATATCATTGTATTATTTCTCTAAAACATGTTTTTGTTAATTTTCCTACAAGTATCCCACTTAATGGATCTTAAAACCTCTCATGAACCACCCATTAGGTTAACCAAATTCCACAACTCATGAGATAAATTTAAATTCAAATAATATCTTGGATATTTTTTTTTCATGGCGCACTACTACAAATATGCCTTTTATCAGCGCTAGAAAAGTGCATTAACAGCACTAAAATAAGCACTGTTAATCGAGGAGAAGATAAAGGGGGGTCCCTTTTATTAGCACTCAGAAAAGCACTGATAATTAAAGGGGTCTTTTATCAGTGCTAAAAAAGCACTGATAAAAGTCAAAAAAATAAAAAAAATAAAAAAATAAAAAAGAATATTATAATTCGGGGGGGGGGGGGGTGATTTTAACACCGCTTGACCCCACTTTATCAATGCTTGGTAGATCACTCCCGCACACTAGTCGCTGCCCTTACCTATGCGTCCAACACATTCCCCCCGTGCACACCTCCTTGCTTCCACCAGAACATGAACCCGCGACCTCCCCCTTGCGCATTTGCACCATTACCACTAAGCCATTTTGTTTTTTTGTTTAATGATATATCTATTTATATATATATATAGTTATATTAATTCTTATATTAATATAGATTCATATTAATATAAATATATTTATTTATATTAATACATATATATTTATTCATATATTAATATATATTTATATTTATTCGTATAATAATATAGATTCATATTAATATAAATATATTTAGTTATATTAATACATATATATATTTATTCATATATTAGTATATATATATATTTATTCGTATATTAATTTATATTTATATTTATTCATATATATATATATATATTTAGTTATAATTTTTATCCATATATTTATTTTTATAATAATATATATTTATAAGATTAGTTTTAAATACATTTATAAAATATATTTTTTATGTGTGTTTATAAATAAATAAATAAATAAATACATATATATAAAACACACACACACACACACACATATTTAGGAATAAATACATATATATGTGTATTTGAAAAGCCATAGAATGTTAAAACAACCATAAATTCTAATATAGAAGCCGTTTTCAACTCCACAACCAGTCAAATCGAAGAAAATGAAATAATATTCGATATGAAATGTGGTATAGGCCTAACGGACATCCGAATTAGAAGTTATACCTGTTTGAATGTTAACAAATCGGGGTATCCCAACTAAAAACTTAGTTTTGGAGGCCTAATGGGACACTTTGGCCTCTTTGTACGCGACAGAAGCTTTTCATGAATCTTTGGCGCATAGAGCTTGTCACAGGCTTCGATTTGATATGCTGTAGAGCTCAAACAGACACCTGGATCAAAAGTTATGGCCGTTTGAAGTTTGAGTTACATTTTCAACTTATTTTAGATCTTTTATTAATTTTTGATTTTTTGTGTCTTCAAATTGTTATTAAATGATTTTTAATTGATGTTAATTATCAAATTATTAATTAATTATATTTTTTAAAATATTTTAAATCCATTTAAACTAAATTTCTTATATATTAAATGTAATAGTCTATTTATACTTATCTAAAACATATTTAAAAAATATATATTATATTTATATCAATATAAATATACTTATATAAAAATATATTATTTTTCATGAAAAATTATTTTTTTTAAACATAAAATTTATCAGTGCTAGGAAAAAGCGCTGATAAAGGGGTCCCCTCTAATAGAGCTAAAAAAAGTGCTGATAAAGGGGGGGCCTTTATCAGCGCTAAAATAAGCGCTCATAAAGGGCCACTTTTAACATCACGTTTTTTAGTGCTGATAAAAGAGTAGCACTTCTGTTGACCATTTTTGTAGTAATGGTGTGACCCCATTATCACTCTATGAACCCTATTATAAACTCCTTATTCATGGTGTGATGTTCTACACCATCATGTTCTTTAAATGATCATTTTGATCAATATTTCTCATCTAAACCCCATATTTAAACCATAAAATTACCATGACATTATTTTTATAATCTTATTTATATTTAGAATTTTCATGGTGTGACACTTTTCTTCACAATACATACACCTAATTTAGTGCTAAAAACTATAGGGAAAACATTCATGGATCCTACTAATTTTCTATAGCTAGAAAACATGACCCATTTAATCATGCCAGGATTTAGAAACCTCAATGTTACCTCTTATAAATGTTCCTGAACTCAAAAATATATTATGGCATGAAATTTACAATACATTGCGAGCCTCTTCAACTTACCAGAATCAGTAAAAAATATCTGTATTTCTTCATGTCAAGACTAACACATCATGGAATAAAAAATTATTATACATGATCCAAGTGAATCTTTCAGATCAATACTTCATGGAGTGACACTCCTTCTCATGGTAAGAATGACACCTAAACATGTTAGTAGTGTTTCAATACTCTACCACATTTCTATCTAGTTTAACCCTTACATAGCATGACCATAATGTCATTATGTGATTCTCATTTTCTATTTACAAGTTATAACCTGATTATACTTTATGGTGTGGAAATCATTAGATAGGTAGTAATATTGAAATCTACCTCTATCTCTTCATGACAAGGCCAATATTCCCACAATGTAGCTAATTCTTCTCTTATCCTAAAAATCACATAGGATAAATCATTATTTAAGGATATAATTCTATATACATATAATATGGTTTAACACTTTGTAATTTTCCCTCATCTTGATTCATGACATGGCCTATGTTCTCATGATTTTATTAGTTCATGTAGCAACGAAAATCATCACAGGATATCTCCTCCCATGCCTCCAGAATTCATTATACTCACAATAGAGATCCAATTGATGAAAAATATGTATATTACACACTTTGGTTTTGATAAAGGAAGAATAGATTCATTGATTCCATTTTATTATGATAATACATTTATATAATTTTTTTGGATTGTGATAACCTTATTATTAAATGAGTAGCTTTATGATATTTGAACTGAGATAATTATTTTTTAATAAAAATAAGTAAATATATTATAGGATTTAAAAAAAGATGGAAAAGTATAAGTTTTGGTGTAATTTTTTTCAATAATTCTTGAAAATGAATGAAGTGAATATATGAATATATATACATTAAATTATGAATAAAAAAAAGAATATGAGCCTGAATATATATTAACCATAACTCAATTTTCAATGATACTATTTTTTTACCTTATGTTGAAATTATTATAAGCACAATTATTCCCATTTTAAATTAATTTAAAATGAATTTATATTATAATAATAATTATGTAGTACATTATAGGCGTGGATAATTATTTTTTATGAAGCTTTTAAAAAGTGATTGTTTCACCATGGTTTATTTATCATTTAATTTTTTATAATTGTTTTTAATTGAGTATTGAAGAAAAAAATAATGTTTAATTTTAAAAGTAATTAACATCTTACTCTAGTTCAATCCCCTTACCCAAATTAGACTAACAAGTGAAATCAATTCCATGTTTTTCTCTTGATATGAAACACACAAGTTAAAATCATGAATTTAAATTTCAACAATAGTTATGTTCATAAAACACATCAAGCCTTAGTTTGATCCTCAAATATTTTATAATATGGATTTACACTAGTTTTATATGGGTGATCCTCACATAGTTCCTTCATGTATTGTATTTCCTTTCGATAGTCTCTATCTCATGGATCAACTCATAAGATGACTCTACCATGAAAACATCCAATCCATCACATGTCAAATTTCTCTATGTGGATACCCTTTCTCAAGGAGCCTCTCTATGATGCCATCCCCTTACATGAACTATCTCAAGTAGTATCTGATATCTCCCATCAAGAAGTCTTGATTCCCTCATCCTTATTTAGTCTTATTATGTTTTAACTTTCAATAAATATTCACTTTCTAAATGTAATAATTCCCTTAGGACTTTGGTATTGATCTCTTTTATTTTTTATATTTTTAGTAATAAATAATTATTTATATTTGATAGAATGAATTTTCTATTATGGATAATGAAAATTATTTTTTATATTTTATCTATATTGTTGTTTACATATATAATATTTCCTTATTTAGATTCAAACTTGATAAAAAAAATACTTTAGTGCAATAAGACATGATAAATCTTGAAAATTATGTGAAAGATAAACACATAATTTGCTTCATGGTATTTAGAAAAAAATTCTCAATGTAGGACAACATGAAAACATGAGACATGATGTAAATATTTATGAATAAAATTAAAAGTTTAAATAACTGAATTTATAAATTCATTGAAGAGATTTGATGATTTAATATTTTCATGTTTAGAAGTAATTAATGATTTATTCACTAGAATTACTATAATTCTATACTTAATATAATTATTAAACTAAGATCAACCTGATGTAATTTTTATAATGAAAATTATTAAAATATTACCTTGAGTTTTAATCCAAAAGTATCAAATTGAGAAGAATGATATTTAAAGAACTTGTATATTGATGAACTACAAAGTATCTTTGGTACATATTAAATGAGAATCACTTTGAAGTCTCAAAAAAGTAATTAATTGAAGGATATTTAATTAAAGACTATCCATATCATAGATAACCAAGGAGGACACTAGTGAGGATGTAATGAAATATATTTAAATGTGAAATAGTTGAACATTTCACCAAAAAGTGGCCATTAGATAATGATGTAGATGCTAGATTTAACTCTCTGTGACCAAATAACTTTATAATTTTGATTACTAGTATATTAATAAAAATATTATCATATAATTATATATATTGAACCAGTGTTTTTATAAATGGATATTACATATTTTTATATGAATATTCATTACATTATACAAAGACACACTTGAGGATCGTAATAGTTTAGTTCCATTGAAAACTTGGAACAAAATATTTATAATTTGTGAAAGGTCTACAATGTCTCCCTTAAATATATTCAAGTTTATTAATCCTACATAAAACCTTTCTTTATTAACTGGGTAATGGAAACATAAAAAATGGTGAGCTCAGATTCCCAGTAAGGTTAAAAAAAAGGAGATACATAAGCATAACATGAACATAAGTGTATGAGAACATGACCATAAATTTTGAAGACCATACCCTACATATGAATGTTCATAATCCAAAGTCATGTAATAAATATTGGTAGTTCATAAGACATGAATTTTGATACACACATAAGTATAAAAAACCATTTTCTTAGTAGTCAAGGCTCATTGCCAAAAAATATAAGGGAACTCTATGGGAGGATACACCTCCTGGGAGGAACACACCACTATATCCAGTGGAATATCATTCCTCATAGTGGAATTATTACACTCCCCAAACCATCATAGCACTCAAGGTTCACTCCTGAGAACATCATAGTATGAAAACTCCATTACTAAATTGAGTTCACTCCCCGTTCTAATCTTGTCTATCTCATGAGATATAAATATTTACCCAATGCATTTAAGAGAGATATAGGTCCCACACATATTTTGTTATAACATAAATACTATCTTTAGTTATAACATAACCAATATCCGTGGTTATAACATAGAAACTATCACATAATAAAAATTATACAAATGTGTTCCAAAAGATCCTAAAACATTCATCATATTATAACCCATGAAATAAAAAGGGTTTCCTAAAAATTTCATCATATCATAACCTATGTAAAATATTTAGGTTTCATAATCATTTCAACATTTAATTATTTTATCATATTATAACCTATGAAAAGAAGTGGGTTTCATAAGAGTTCAATCATGGAATAACCTACAGAAGAGAAACATGTTTCAAAAACATCTTATCATCATAAAAATAAATAATTCAAATAAATAATAATAATGGTATCCTTGGTTCACATCCCCATTAAATCATAAATTATATCAAATTATGTCATCTTAGATGGAGAAGGATTTTTAAATATCACATGTAACATTTCTTAAGGAAAATAAAATTTCTTTGAAAATCACATTTTAAAACATAAAATGTTTTCAAAATCATTTTCTTTGGAAATAACCCTGAAAAATTATAAAGAAATATTTAAAAATAATTTAAAAATTTATTCAGGGAAATAAAGTTTCATTGATTTTTTTTTAAAATATAAAACATTTTTGAAATCCTTTTATTTCAAAATAAACTTGAAACTTATAAATGAATATTTAAAAATCATTTAATATATTTCTTGAGGGAAATAGATTTTCATTGAAAAACACTTTTTAAAACATAAAACATTTTGTAAATAATTTTATTTGAAAATAAACTTGAAAATTATAAATTAATATTAAATAAATACAATGTCCAAGATTACGAGAAGTTTCATTCATTCCATATAGGTTAAAATAAATATTACTTTCATATTTTTGATAAAATCTAAATGAACATTTGTTTGGAAAGTGACATGATTGTTTCTTTAAAATTTTATGTTTTAAAAGTAAAACATGCATATAATTTTATTTTAAAAATAATTGGAGAATAATAAATTTTTTTTTGGAAACATATTTAGAAAACATTATTTTGTAAGAAAATGGATTTCCAACTGAAGAGAAAAATAAAGTTAGATTTTCATAAAAACATCTTCTCAATTATTTTAAGTACCAAAGAGTGAAAAAATAGTACCATTAACTAAAAATGTCAGTAATAAATATAGGATAAAAAAATTCATGAGTTTATTTAGATATGGATAATAATATTTTATCATCACAAATATATTCATAAACAATACTGATAAACTATATGATTATAACATAAAATCATTACCACTTTGGTTTCTTTGAATCATAAGCTCTATGAAGGGGTAACATAAAATGAAACATAAAAAATAACTAAGATTAATAAATTCAAGATATTACATTTAAAAGGGGAAATATATACATCTTATGAAATAATATAGGGTTATAACTTAATGTACATCTCAAAGAAGAAAAATTGAGACAAAAATCACTTACCACTTTAATAATATTTTGAATCGTAATCCCCAATAAAGTATATCATCAAATGAAAAATTAAATTTCATGAAAAGAAGTATATTAATGATTTAAAATGTCAAATTTTCATTATATACACCAAAAAAATAAAATGATTGGTGAATATGACACATGTCACCCGAAAATAAAAGATAGACTAGAAATCTTTTATGTTTTGACTTCCGTCGTACACGTTCAAACCTACTGTATAATAAATATAAGTTTATTATAAATTTATTATAGAACCAAACATAAATAAATACATAAATACACACACACACACATATATATATATCATATATATATTATTTAATTAACTCATTTTATTACTCGTTTATTAACAATTCTATGTTGAATTCACCTTTTGGGTAATAACCACTCTGTTTTTCTTATATGTATTTATTTGTTATTTTCAATCCTATTAATTTGATCATGGTTCCATCATATCAAAAATAGTCACTATGATAACATAATAATCATATATATACATAAATTATACTTTGAACACATATAATTAAAGATGGTTTTGAGAAATCAAGTATGTTATAATCATGGAGACGGTAGGCTGTACATACGCATGAGTAACATTTCCATTTTTTCAATGATTATTATAAAAAGGAGGTAATTAATATATTATATTTAAATAATTATAATAGGATAAAAAATAACATATTATTTATTTAAATATACTTATACATATCATCCATATGGTGTGGCGATGAAAAGAGAGAGTCACATCGCTTTGTGAAGGTCGTAGTCTACACGTACACGAATGATGTTATCATCTTTTAGTGAGTGCAAAATTAAAAAAATAAATTATATTTTCACTTTTTATAATTATAAATATTTCATTAATATCATAATTATTTTATGTACATCACATATATTTATCCTTATTATCTTCCATGTAAAGAAATAGGGAAAAATGAATCACATCCCTTTAGGAGGTGGTAGTCTGTCGTACACATGAGAAACATTATCGTATCCCCTATAGAATGGAAATAAAAAAGTGATATACTATTTTAATTACTAAATAGTTATAATTATGTTATAATTATCATACATATTATTTATATCCATAATCATACCCAATTGGGAGAGGTGGTAACAGAAAAAATGATATTGGTACGTGAGGTGGAGTAATCCCCCGTATACATAAATGATGATTCTGTAACACATTTGATGGAAGTTGATATGGTTTTAGGTCCTGAAATTAATATAAAAACATTTAAATATATTTTATATACTATTTTGTTATATAATCATGGTGTAATAAAAATTTAAGGAGGTGGGGGAATAAATAAACAAAAACACTCATTGATGAACGTTACCTCTTCCTCGGGTATCCTCCTTAGGTTTACATGAAAATACTTACTTGGTTGGATTTATATAAAAAATAAGGATCATAGGATGATTTTATGGAATTTGGGAATTGATTTGGGAAGGTATTTTTTTAACAAAAAGGGGTTTAAGGTGTGAAGAATAGGGGGAAGGGGGTAGTCTTTTATAAGTTTGGTGAGGGGCACACTTATAATTTTCAAAAAAGATTCAATCATACCCACATTTTTATCATGAAAAAATATTCTAAAATTGTAAATTATAGAAAATATAAGGTATAAGTTCTAAATATTTCCATAAAATGGGATTTGGAAAATTCTTTGGTAAATTTTAACCCATATATTTTTAGTTTAACCCCCGGTAAACCCATTTTTACCATAACTGTGATAATTAATTTTTACTATTTTCCTTATTTCTATTGGTAAAAAATTAAGTTAAAATTATTATTATTCAAAATATGGAATAAAATTTTCAAAATTAAATTAAAATAAGTTGAAAATTTTAATTTAAAATTAATCCCACAGGCACGTTAAGAAAATAGGTTTTTAAGAAGAAAATGTTCAAAAGTTTACAAAGTTTTGTTTATAAAACTTCAATATAAAATTCATTACAATGATCTAAGTTATATTATTGGATTTATATTTGATCTAATTTTACTTTTAAAAAAATTTAAAATATAATTTAACTTTATAAATAATCTAAACGAAAAGGTAGTTTTTAATTAAAATTCAGTATTTTTCACTATTCGTCAAAAAATGAAACTTTTCAGGATTATCCAAAAAATTTATCCTAAGATAATTTTGATATTATTATTTCAAAAATTAAGTTTATTTTTCAAATAAATTTTATAAAAGTTTTAAACATTAATTTTTATATAAGTGTGCCATAGGTGACAAAATAATTGTTTTAGAAAATATAGTTTTAAGCGTAAAATTGGATTTATTATTATCTCTTATCTTGAAAATACAAAAGATAAATGTTTAAAATTTAATTAAATATATAATATATTTATTTATTTAAAATAATTCACTAAATGTGATTCATTTAATATTTTTTATCCCAACACGTTTCTGATCATAAAAATGGGGTTTCAGAAAATGATTTCCTTTATTTTCAAAAGGATTTTATTTTAATTTCTAATTAATTGGTCCCTAAATAATTCATTTTATATACATGTTTAAATCATATATTTTCATAATTTACTTAATCCTATTCATACCCACCATTATAATGTCTAAGAGATCACTATCTTATTAAATAATCTTATTTTAATAATATAACACATTTTGTTTAAACTCAATGTTGCCTGTAACACAAGCTAATCTCACTGTTGCATATAACACAAGATAAACTTAGTTTTTCATATGACTCATGATAAAATCGATATTTCATGTAACAAAAAATATTAAAAAGATTAAATTCATTTGAAAAAAAACATTTTACAAAAATCTCAGGGTGTAATATTCTACCCCCGTTAAAATGAATTTCACCCTTGAAATTCATCTCAGTCATCAAAGGTTTAACATTTAAAAAATTACTTCATAGAAACCCACATAATAAAATTGAATAATAAAACTTTATTTAAAAAGGGAAATTTACAAACATAATGGTCACCCAAAGTAACTCATAACTAGTTTTCCACATAGGAGAACATATGCGGGAAGTGAAGATTTAGACATGAAAGAAAAATGTAAACAATTATAGAGTGATAAAGATCATTGATCATAATAAAGTTGGCGATCCTGAGAAGGTATGTGACCATAAAACCAATGTACAAAGATTTGTAAAAAGGGTAATTGATATCATCAAAAATGGTGATAATAAGATAACATTTTATTTCAGCATCCTTTTCCTAATTTTGAAGAAATTTTATGAGAAGACACACTTACTTGGTTTCATTATATTTCATAATAACAATCACACCATTTGGTTATTACTTGATCAATTAACACTTCATCTCATACTCCAATAAATGAAGGTGAATTTTTTATTCCTAAATCCCTAATCGATCATAATATACATATATAATATTATAAGTCATTCCATCTATATTTATTTATCATCACAACAAAAATGGTTAGCACAGTTAGAATAGGTTATCGAATATATATAGATATTTATATGGTGAAATAATGTATTAATATCTAATACCTCATTCAATGTTCTACATAAACCATTTCATAAATATTTAACCTTATGACCCTTCTGAAATATTAAAATCCAAAACTTTTGAAATAAGGTCACTAAATTTACAAAATGAACTTATCATTAATCCCACCAAAATCATGAAATAGTTCTTAATTGTCACATACCAAACATGTGAATACCTTCATTGTGTATTCTATTGAAACCAGAATTACCAAAAAAAACCTTATTGAAAACATACATTCTTACTTATTTATTATATAAAACAAATATTATTGGATATATTCCATAAATACAAAAATGCTGTAAACTCTATCGATGATAGTATAAAACACTTTGCAACAAAACATTAATTAGTTATAAGGAAATTAGTACTATCCAATTTACTTTATCTCAATCAATCATCTATTTACCCCTACACCATTATCTCAATATTAAGAACATATTAAGGGTTATGTTAAAAATATCACAATTCTATTAAATCACTTTTCTATTTCATCAACATCATTTAATGTATTCTTTCAAATACTTAACCAAAACTTATACAAAAAAAATAATTATATATTTCATGATTCATATAACATAATATTTTAATTATAATTCATACATACTTCATTCACCCCACTTCCTTTTTAAACCATTAACTATGCTTCATCATCTTATTCCTTAATACCTCTTTTATATCATATATCATTTGTAGTCTCTTCATTATTAGCAATATAACCATTACTCATACTTCCTTGTTGATATTATTCCTTAGATTTACCCTTAGGAAATTGATTTTCATAATGCCCATACTTTCCACATTTAAATAATTCAACATTCGATGATATCTTAGGGATACCATTATTATCATCTATTGCATTAATAAAACCTTTTATTTTCTATTTACAGTTACTTTCTTTGTTTCATTATTTTCCATAGTCAAAAAATATTATTTGTTTCTCTAATACATCCACTTGGGTGTTTCTTCCCACCTTCTCAAATCATAGGAAACTGAATCTTATTTCCTCTATGGTCTCCACTACTCAGACACTTATCGAAATCTTTCCATCTCTTCTTTGGCGAGTCTAAGAGTTGGATAAGGGGAAAATTGTTAATCACATTTTATGAAAACTGAATAGGTATAGTCACAAAATCCTTCACTTCATTCATCATCCCATTTAGACACTCATTAGAAAACTTTCCATCACATTCAATATTAACCCAGTTCCTTCATGTTCCCTCTATTTACTATAACCAAAAATCATAGTGTGACAAACACTAATCATAGTGTAAAACTGCATAATCATTAACAAAATAACTTAGAGGATGTATAAATAATTACTCCTTATTTTTAATCTACAACACCTTAGGTTAATAACATTTCATTCAAAGTCATAATCTATTAAAATCCTTCATAATGGTTTGTAAATAGTTTTTAAATTTCTAAACCATATCACCTGGGAGTCTCAAACCAGGTGTGTATTAAGGCCCATTTTCATGCACCAGGTGATGATGAAGTCCAGTTCAATGCACCCTTTTAGATTTATTACCCCTAGGTACCTATATGCTAGAGCCACAACCAGTTGTATCATTAAAACAAGGATATAATTACATAGGTACCACTTGCTCTATCCTTTACCAAAATTCTAGGACATTTTCCTATACTTTGAATCACCCTAAGAATTATCTTTAGAGACATCCCTGGACATATACTTAGAAATATCCCTAGGGATATCACTAAATGTTTTTCATCCTTGTTTCCAAAGGATAACTAAAACTTTCCTCTGATACCAACCATAATGACCTGGTATTTTCATTCATAGATTTTATATGTTTTTATATGAATATTAATTACATTACATAAACACAAACCTAAGGATAGTAATGGTTTAGTTCATTTGGAAACATGGAACCTAATCTTATTAATTCGTAAAATATCTTAAATGTATCCAATAAAGATCTTACCCTTCAGTACTCCTATAAAAAAATTTCTTTATAATCAAGGTAAACATATGAAATGGTGAGCCTATGTGATCAGTAAGGGTACACAAAGGAGATATGTAATCAAAACATAAACATAAGGGTATGCGAACATGGGAATAACATTTGAAAACTATATCCTACATATCAAAGTTCAAAATCCTGAGTCATGGAATAAATATTGGTAGTTCATAAGACACGAATCATAATAAAATAAAAAAACATGATTCATTAGATCAGGACATTGTCATAAGACATATAATTTTGACATACACATAAGTATAGAAAATAATTTCCTTAGTACTCAAGGATCATTTCTAAAAATTATAAGGGCACTCTATGAGTAGCTATACCTCTTGGGTGGGATAAATCACCATCCCCAGTGGAATATTTTTCCTCATAGTGGAATGGGTTCACTATAAAAACCATCATAGTAGTAAAGGTTCACTCCCTATACCGTCATTGAAATTAAATTCCCTTAATGAACCAAGTTAACTCACTATTCCATTCTTATTTATCTCATGAGATTTAAATCTTTACTCAATGCATTTGAGGGAGATATAGGTCCCACCCATATTTGGTTATAATGTAACCACCATACTTGGTTATAACATAACCACTTTCTTTGGTTATAACGTAACCACCATCACATGATGAAAATCATACATATGTGTGCCACAAGATCATAAACCATTAATTATATCATAACGAATGAAATGAAAATAGTTTCATAAATTTTTTATCATATCATGATCTATGGAAAAGAATTGGGTTTCATAATAATTTTATAATTTCATTATAGAATAACCCATGAAAAGAAGTGGGCTTTATAAGAGTTCTATTATGGTACAACACATGGTAGAGAAATGAGTTTCATAAATATCTTGTCATCATAAACATAAACCATTCAGTTAAAGAATAAGAATGGAATCCTTGGTTCATATCCCTAGTAAATCATAAATTATATCAAAGGATTTCATCTTAGATGGAGAAGGATTTTGTAATATCATTTGCAACATTTCTTAAAGAAAATAGCCTTTCTTTGAAAATTAATTTTTTAAACATAACACATTTTCAAAATCCTTTTCTTTGAAAATAACCTTGAAAATTTATAAAGTAAACATTAAAAATCATTTAAAAAATATCTTGAGAGAAAAAAATTTTCATTTAAAAAAACTTTTTAAAACATAAAATATTTTGGAAATCCTTTTCTTTGAAAATAACCTTGAAGACTTATAAAGGAATATTTAAAAATCATTTACAACATTTTTGAGGGAAATGAATTTTTATTTATTTTTTTTAAAACATAGAACATTTTAGAAATATTTTTTCTTGAAAATAAACTTGAAAAATTATAAATTAATATTCAAATAAAATAATGGTTATGGTGCTGAGAAGTTTTATTCATGCCACGTAGGTTAAAATAAATATTCCTTTCACATTTTCAGTAAAAGAAAAATGATAATTTTTTTTGGAAAGTGACATGAGGATTTAATTTTATTTTTCTATGAAGATAAACATGGGTATAAATTATTTTAATAATAATAGGATAAAAATAAAAAAAATAGAAATATTTTTAGTAAATATTGTATTGGAAAGAAATTAAATTTCGATCGAAGATATAAATAAATTCATATTTTTATAAAAACATTTTATCAATTATTTTAAGTACTAAAGAGTGAAAAAATGGTACCATTACATGAAAATATAATTAATATCCATATGATAAGAAAATTCATGAGTTTATTCAGAGATGGATCATAATATTTATCATCATAAACCTAATCATAAACAATCCTGATAAACAATGAGATTGTAACATAAAATCATTACCACTTTGGTATCTTTGAATCGTAATCCCCATGGTGGATTAAAATAAAATGGAACATAAAATATCATAAGTATAAATAAATTCATTATATTACATGTTAAATTATATTTATATACAACTTTTGAAATAATTTAGGTTCATAATATTATGTATGTAACAAAGAAGGAAAATTGAGACAAAAATCACTTACATATTTAGTAATATTTTGAATCTTAATCCCTAATAAATCATAACATCAAATGATAGATTAAATATTATTAAAATAATTATATTAATTATATAAAATGTAAATGTGTTAGTATATACAACACATAAATAAAATAATCAGTAAATATGGAACATGCCTCATAGAAATAAAAGAGAGGCTAGAAATCCCTTACCTTAAGTTTTGACTTTCTTCGTACACATTCAGAGATCCTATATAATAAATTTAATTTTATTATAAATTTATTATAAAACCATACACACACAGATATATATATATATATATATATCATACCATATATGATTTAATAAATTCCTTTTATTTCATTTTTATTAACAATTCCATGTCGAAGTCATGTTTTGGGTAATAATCACTTTGTTTTTCTTATAAGTTTTGATTTGTTATTTTCAGTCCACTTAATTGGAACATGGTTCCATAATATACAGAATAATAATAATTACATAATAATCATATTAATACATCAATTATAATTTTAATACCAATCATAAAATATGGTTTTGATAAGTATGTTACGATCATAGAGACGGTAGGTTGTATGCACACATGAGTAATGTTTCCATTTTTTCAATGATCATTATAGAAATGAGGTAAGTAATATATTATATCTAAATAATGATAATATTATAATAAATGACATATTATTTATTAAAATATACTTATAAATATGATCCATGTGGTGTGGTGCTGAAAAGAGAGAGTCACATCGTTTCGTGAAGGAGGTAGTCCACACGTACACGAATGATGTTATCATCTTTCATTGAGTGAAAAGGTAATAAATAAAATGATATATTAAGTTTTCATAATGATAAAAATTTAATTAATTTAATAATTATTTCATGTATATCAAATATATTTATCCTTATTATCTTTTATGTAAATTGTTAGTGAAAAATGAATCACATCGCTTCACGAGGGGGTAGTCCACTGTACATACAAGCAATATTATCATTTCACCTTTGGAATGGAAAGAAAAAATTTATATATGATATAATGAATATAGAGGTATAATTATTTTATAAATATAATATATATAATTTATATCCATCATCATAACCAACCGTTATAGGTGGTAATGGAAAAATGAATGACATCGGTTCACGAGGCGGTCGTCCACCATACACACAAATAAAGATTTCGTAACCAATTTGATGGAAGTGGAGATGGTTGTAAGTAATTAAATTAACATAAATATATTGACGATAATTAGTTTATTATATCAACTTGTTATAATAATATCTGAATGATTTGGAGTAAGAAATAAAAAAATGCTCATTGATGAACACTAACTCTTATTTAGGTATCCTTCTTAAGTTTGTACCAAAATCCTTACTTGGTTGGATTTATGTTCAAAATAAATATTCTAGAATGATATGAGGGAGTTATGGAAGTTATTTAATATGTTATTTCCCAAAACAAAAGGGTTTTAATGTGTGAAGAAGAGAGGATATGGGGTGTCATTTTATAAGAGAGGTGAGTGACACACTTGTAATTTTATTGAAAAGATTCAATCATACCCATGTTTTTATGTTGAAAAAAGATTAAAAAATGAGATGATCTTTAATATATAAGAGATACGGTTTAAATATTTCAATCCAATGGGTTTTTTATAAGTTTTTGGAAAATTTTAAGCCTTATATGTTTAGTTTAACCCCTAGTAAACTCATTTTTACCTTAACCATGATAATTAATTTTTACTATTTCATTATTTATTTTGGTCAAAAATTAAGTTTAACTCATTAAATAATATAAATTATTCTTATTAAAAATATGTAATCCATTTTTTCGAATTCCATTCACATAAGTGGTAAATTCTAATTTAAAATTAATCCCACAGACGTGATGATAAAGTGATTTTTTAAAAAGAAAATATTCATAAGTTTATAAAGTTTTTTATATAAAAATAAATTATTAATTGATTAAAAGTACATAATTTGGATTATTTTATGCATAATTTTACGAATTATTACTTTAAACTATATTTAAAATGTAATTTAACTTTATAAATAAATTAAAAAAAAGCTATTTTTTATTAAAATTTAGTATTTTTCACTATTCCTAAAAATGAAACTTTTTAGAAAAGTCCCCAAAATTCATCCTAATTTAATTTTGATATTAATATTTAAAAAATTAAATTTATTTTTTAAAATAAATTTTATAGAACTGGTGAAAGATAATCTCTATATAAGTGCACCAAAGGCGACAAAACAATTTTTTTTAGAAAATACTGTTTTATGTATAAAATTGGACTTATACTTATCACATGTATATAAAACACATAATATGAATGGTAATTTTTTTGTTGAATATATAATATATAAATTTAATTAAAACCATTCACCAAAATTGATTTGTTTTATTTATTTATGTGAAATGAGTTTATATGCATAAAAATAGTTTTCCAGGAAATGATTTACTTTATTTTCAAAAGATTTTATTTTCATTTATATTTAATTGGTCACCAAAGAATTCATTTTACATGCATGTGAAAGCTATATATTTTTATAATTTACTTAATCATATTCATACCTACCATTCCAATTTCTAGGTGATAACTATCACATTAAAAAAAATATTTTAATAATTTAACACGTTTCATTTAAACACAGTGTAGCGGGTAGTAGAAGCTAAGATTAGTGTTGTGTATAACACAATATAAACTCAGTGTTTCATGCATTTCAAGATAAAATCAATATTTAATGTAATAAAAAATATCAAAAAGATTAAATTCATTTGAAAAAAACATTCCACAAAATCTTGAGAAGTTACATTGTCATTCTTCTAAGTAACATTAATGTGATAAGGTATTTAGAGTATTTGTGGTTTAAAAAGGTTATATCACCTCCATGATATGATGAGAACCCATATATTCTATGAAAATATTTATAAATATATATCCTATGTTATAGATAACATCTATCCGATGTGACAAGGGAAATTTCTGACTATTAGGTGTCGTGGGCTCATGAGGCACTGAGACTTCTCCTCACAAATTTTACACTTAGTGATATATAAGAAATATGGTTATGAGTAAAATTTATCTAATAGTAATTTCAAATGTTTTATATATCCTTTAATATTAATATATATGAATGTGTTTATTATTCCTTATACTTGAGATTATTATAATGCGTATCAAGAATTGAGTACTTTGATATATGCATGAAAACCATAACAATATATGATTTCGGTGAGGTAACATACATTGGGTGCATCATAAGTGATATAAAATTAATTGAATAAGTCAAGAGATTATTTTTACCTTACATGTTAATCGAAGAAGACATCTTTGGACATTTTATTTAAATTTATCTTTCTAATTAAATCCACAATCATGGTATTTTATAGACAAGTTCATTTTAGAAAGTCAAAGAAAAAAAAATCAAGTATATGGGGTGATGATACAAGTATGCATCCTACTTGATGATATTTCATAAGAAAAATATATTATATTACAAAATAACATTTATAGGAAGGTTTTTATTATTACAACATAAACTTATTTCTATATGGGTGTCTAGATGTATTATTAGACATTGATCTTGTACTTTAGGTAAGTTCAACAGATGCCACTAAGAAAGAGGCTTAGAGTGTCACACACAAGTGTATTCAGGATATAATTAAATTCTATTGAATTTATTATTAAGAATAAAATTTTTCTTAGATTTTAGAAAAATAATTATTCAAGTAAAGTTGGTCCCATAAATTCAATAGTGAGATATTCAAATTTAGAATATGTGATTTGAATTTTATCTCTTGTTTATTATTCAAAAGATAATAAATAAATAAATACTTATTCAATAATTAGGTGAATAGAATAGAATAAATATTTATTTAGTTATGTGAATATTGAAATAAATATTTATTCATGAGTTTAGTGAAAACAATATTAATTATTTATTTAATGAATAATATTTATTTAAATAAATGTTTTCTTATTCAATGATTGATAAATATAATAGAAGGATTAATGAGCCAAGTTAATGACTTGATGGAAATGATTTAATTTATTTAATATCATTTCAAAATTATTTATATATTAATTTAAGAAATGATATATTAAGAAACATATGTCATGAAAATAATAATAATAATATTATTATTTGAAATAAGGTTTACTGCAAATAAAAAAATGATAAATAGATGTTGTTAAATTTTCAATTGTTTAACCATAAGTATAAATTCCAATTTATATCATTTCTTAGGGATGATACTAGTTGTTATTGGTGTAGAATGATTTGAATCACTTGAACCTATCATGCTAAGACCCAAATATTTAAAAATGATATTTGGAGATTCATGGAGCACGTGTGAATACAACTAGAGGAGACTTTATTTAAATTCTCATTAGAAACAAAAATTAAAAGAAGGGCTCATAATGAATTTTGATAAAAGGAATTTCTAGTTATTTGTAATTATAGTTTTAAATTAATCATAAATTTAATGTAAAAAATACTCTCTAAGAGATTATAGGGTTGTGTTCATCAAGTTATTTAGATACTATCCATTGAAACCGATGAAAATAAAAAATTGGGAACCCTTCCAATGCTTCCACAACGATCTAAAACCCTCAAGTGGTATCAAAGTGGTCACCTTATTGTTATTTAAATTTTATTATGTCAATTTCTTTATTTTTTTTTTATTTTTTGAATTTCTTTTTTTATTCTTACGGTCGAGATAACATGTTCATATGAGTTACTATGGATAAGAATAGGATAATACATGCAAAGAATTGTTGAATATCCCATCATGAGGTGCCAAGGTCACATAATTCATGGAATAAATACAAGGCATGTAAGGGTAAATTACATTCTATGTACCCATGGTCAACCCCACAAGGTTCACATCACATAAATATCAATGTGCCACGTGGGTCAGTATGTGGCTTAATTAAACACTTTGTATTGATTAGATATGAAACATGCAGTTTGACAAGGATTAACTAGCATGTAGCCGATGTACATGTTGTGTAACATTGCATTTTTTCACTCTACATAATTCGCGATGAGTCATATAGTCAATATGTGACATCATTACACATGTATATTAATTTCTAGTTGAGAAATGCGACTCGGAAGAATCTACATGGCGTGCAACTGACTTATACACACCATGTAACAAATGTCAACACATTAAAGGTAGATAATCAATGTTTTTTAATATTTTTTGTGGGTCAAAATGAGGATTAATAAAAGTGAGAAAAGATTATAGAGTGTGTAGTTGGTTGTACATGTCGTGTGTTATGAGTTGACCTCACCAGGTACATACTGAGTGAATTTCAATGAGTCGTGTGGCTATATATGCTTAAAATTACAAGAAAAATATATATCCAACTATAAAAAATGTAACGGTCATTGTATACACTATGTAATTTACATGATTACTATAGGTACGTGTCGCATATATTTATGGCATGATTTATGGTCATACATTATGTAAAGACCATGCGACTTAAGCCACATAACTATATTCTATGTATACTATGACATCCCATGTAAATACATAGTATAGGAAAAGTTAAATACACAGTTCATGTCACACAACACATTAAGTGTAAATATACACCATTTAATAATTAAATACCCAAAATGGATTTAATATGATGCAGAATGTACATTTTATGTGGCCATAATAGTAAATGTTGTGTACTTAATTATTTTTAAAACAAAATAAAATTTATTAAAAATTATAAAGTATCATCTTATTATATCTCATGGAATTTTAGTATCAAATACTTAGATAAATAAATAAATAATTAATTAGTTTATTAATTAATTAATTCCATTAAATTTATCTTAATTAAAATGAATTTAAATAAATTCCATCAATTCAAATTGTGTAGTTATTGCATGTTTGATTGGTCCGGAAATTTGACCAATCTAAGTATGTTTTGGATTTTCTATTTAATTTAATTATTTATTGTATGGTTTTATGTAAAAATATATTATTAAATTAAATATTATGATATATGAATCATCCCTTCCTATGTTATTATGTAGAGACGTTCATTTACAAGGTTTTCTATTTAACCCTTAACCCCTAGTACCCCTCACTTGTGTGTGAGTAAACATTTGTAAAATAAAGAGTTCCTCGCTAGAGGATATCATTCATAACCCAAGGTGAGGTGAATCTAAAAAAGGAGATACATTTGAGAATGGAGAAATATTTCATGTTTATCCATGCATAGGCTCAAAGAGTTATTTCCCTCGAGGGAAAGGTAGTTTTATTATGACTCGATAAAACAGCAAGTAAATAAAATATCATGATAATATCATATACTTATTTTATTTTATTATGCATGATTATTTATTTATTCATATAGTGCATGGTTTATTTGGATGATTAAACATGATTACATAAGATAAATAAATTGACAACAATTATAAGAAAAAATAAAATTAAATGAACATGCATAAATTAATTTATTAAACATGGTTAATTAATTATGTATGATCCACGTAAAACTAACTAGAAATTGTATAATAAAATAAATAATATCTATGTATATATGAAACAAAAACCTTCAATTAAAATATTATGTCAAAGAAATCATTAATTTTCTTAGTTAGGATGAAACCATAATTAAAGAGTTGATTTTGATATAATTATTTTATTTTCAATTATTAAGGAGTATTAATAAAGATAATGGGTTAAATTTACCAAATTAATATTAAGAATAATAACTACAGTCTACTTAATATAATTTAGAGGAAAGTGTTGAGGAAATCCAAGTATAGGATATTAAGACTAGGGTTCCCACCCAACAAATCAAGGAGATACAAGTTAATGTAGTTTTAAAGTAATGATTACCTAAATACCTTTAAGTATTTTTCATATCCATAGTATGAGTTATGAGAAGGGAAATATGGATCCTTACCGCTAGAATATATGAGTGACTGGATATTTATAATCCAATGGTGAGGGCTGTTGGAGTTTGATAAAATAGTGGGAGAATAATTAACACATTAATTATATAATAACCAATAATCAAGAAAAGGTACTAAAATATGATTTTATTTATTTTATAAAATAAAAAATTTAATGACAAAAACACCATGATCACATTAAACAAAGAAAATTTCCTCATCATCAAAAAATTCAAAATGTGGTATATGCACTTGTGAATTGTTCTACTATATAATTTTTTTATATGTGATGGAAACCTATATTCCTTGCCAGAAAGATTAGTGATCGAGTAAGGGTAAGAAGGATGCCTACACGATGCACAAAAAACTTGAATCAGATGTTTATTTCATCATGTTATCATCTATGTTTGAAGAGTTGAAGGTGAAATAAAAGGAAATGGATTTACACAGCATGATAACTCATCTTTAAGAACACGAAAATGAGAAAGAGAGGAAAAATATAAATGATATAGTGACTACACTGTACTAGTGTAAACCAAAAATATATACTTAGTTTGTGATCACATACTCAAGATGTTTAAGTATATCGATCAGTTTGTGATGCTAGTTTTCATATAGATAAGAAATTATCGATTAATCAAATATTATCATACTTTCCACCTAGATTATCAATATTAATTAAGAATAATAAAATGAACAATATAGAGAATCAACCGAAGAATATTTTAACCATGGTTCTCAAATTTGATAAGGATTGGTGGGACCATGATTCTGTACACTTATGTTGAATGAAATGAGTGAAAAGGTTGAAAATCCAAAGAAAATCTTAAAGTTAGTGGTTCCTTTAAAACATATTTTAAATAAGCAAAAGATTCCTAGGGATAGAAAAAAGTGAAGGCTATCTACTTCACATGTATCAAGAAAGGTTACTATAAGAGTAATTACAACAAATTGAAGAATAAGTAGGTATAAGATTCTAATTTAGGTATATTTTTCATTTCATATAATGTTTATAATTCTCTTCTTGGATATTAAATACTATATGTGATTCACATATTTTTATCCAAATACAATAACTAAGGATGGTCATAAAGATCACAATAATTAAGTTTAATCTTCAAGTTATTGATGATAATTGACTCATACATCCGATAAATAAGATCATAACCTCAAGATTTCAAAGTGGATTGATTCTCATAAAACCATTATTTTATTTAGTGCGTTACGATTTGTTTTCACAGTCTGATTTTATACATAATGAGAAATTATTTCATGTTAGAATTGATTGTTTGTATGAAATACCACAGTCAATTAAAAGTGTAATAATACTTGAATCAAATATATCGAATATCAATAATTAATTATTAAAATAATATATACATCTCAAATAATATCAATTTGTGGTAAGATGATTCTTTTTCAAGTTAAAATATAAGTAAATTTCAAGGATATACCCAAAAGGGTGTTTAGAATCTCTGGGGATAAGACTCTTAGATGTTTTTAAATGATTACTTGTAATGTATTAAGATAAAGAAACCTTTATAAACTATAGGAGTCATTTCCCTAAAGATTTTAGATATAGTTTAGCAAGATAAAAATGAACTATTTTAAGGAGAATCTAGAAGAAAAGAAATATACTTAATGAGATTAATTTAAGATATTTTAAGAATTTAAAGTGAAGTAGATAATATGTTTAGAAAAAGATAAAAAAATAGCTTTGGGTGGGTGAGCTAATAAATATCTTAACCAAGCATTCATAGACCATTTAAAATGGAGAGTGAATTTATTACTAAACTCACATTACCTTATACACATCATAGTCATGATGTTAGTAAAAGGAGGATTGAAATTGAGTCTTATAACAAATGAAAGTCTTCTACTACTCCTTTCCATACATTCTTTTCAAATAGATGCATTAAGAACTTAAACATATACCAAATTTATTAACTAATGGATATCATATAAGTAATAATAAGAAATTAAATAACCTTGGTGACGTTTTTGTACCAAATTTTGTATTTTTTGTCAATATACCTTTTATGATTTTTGTGTTTTAAGGTAAGAAAAAGCTGCTAAAGTTATTAATAATGTTTTGTTAAGAATTTTAGGAAAGTTTTATTATAGATAACAAGAAACTTTCCTCAAGTCAGATGATTATATGTCAGTATTCATTTTCCTAACATCATGAAGACAATCATGATCCAATATGAGTTCATAAATAGTGCACAAAGGCTAAAGTTGTACAATTTTACTAGATAGAGAATATCATAAAGTATGTAGTATATAGTTTTTTATGATTTTATACAAAGTGATAGAAGTAAAGAGGGGTAGAAATAAAAAGTGTGAGAATTCAAAGTATAAGTGGAAATACATATTCTAAGACAATGTTATGAAAAAAACATGATATATAAATTTAAAGGTGAAATCAGTACAAATTTGATGTTATAAATTTGAAGCTAAACACCTTACGAAGTTTGAATTTGATTACATCAATTTGAGTCTATAGAATGAAGAACCAAAATAACAAGTTTTAGATGTCAAGATCATAAAAATATTAATAAATGTAATAATATGGACAAGTTTCAAGTTTAATTGGATAAATTGAGATATAAAGTGCACCAATTATAGTTATGATCAAAGTAAGTTGAGCTGATCAGATTAAGTTCTATCAGAATGACCTCTGAAAAGTCCTACCAATCATAGGAATAATAGGTGATTTGGTCAAAGAAATTGGTTAACTTATGAAGTCGACAATATAAGTTATGTAATTCAGGATGATTGGACAAAGTTATATCAGGAAAATAAACATCGTAAATATAAACATGATGTAATCAGATGAATAAATCCATGAAGTTTGAGTTGAGACCTAATAAAACAGATAAAGACATGCTATAACATCAGTCAGATCGATCCAGTTAAAGAAGTGTTGAGTTCATTAGATGGAGACTATTGGTTGGATAAATTCATGAAGAGGTGGAGACCCATTTTAATTAGATTAGTTGTGGTGAAGCTATCAGGCCATCTTCACTAGTCAGAAGATTTCTTTATAGATTCATTGTTCAATCATCTATGAAAACCATCAGATAGATATATGAGATGTAACCAAAAAAACATGTTCTATATGAAGTTATTAGGATCTTTATAAAGTTTTTTTAATTCCTTAATAATGACGATGCCGAAACTATTCATTCAGTGTTTTTTTATCTTGCATGGTTAAGGAATTTTGAAAAGGGTCCTTAATTCCATGTTTATGAAATTATAAACAAATGTTGTTGGTGTTGAGTTCATAATAAGTTTCATGAAGGTTATATAATATATGAGAAACTTCTAATGAAAATTATATTGATTGGGAAGTTCAAAAATGAAATTTGAGATGGGTGGGAAAATATTTCCAATTTACATGATTTTCTTCTGAGTGTGTGCCTATATTAAAGAAGTGAATGAATATTAAAATAAATATGTGATAAACTATTCATATTCATAAAAGGTGATGGGATAAATGTTACCAGGAAGAGTTGGTTTCCAACGAAGTTGGTTGAATAAGAATTAAATTGGACATAGTTGTAGTGAGAAGTTTTATCGGATGAATATTCTAGTCAAAGGCATCAGATAGAGTTTTAGATCAGAGTTTCATCAGAAAGAGTTTTGGATAGAGGCATCAATTTTTGTTAATCTAACAAAGTATAAGTCATTAAAATAGAATTTTCTAAGGTACACTGTATGGAGTTTCAAAAAAAATGGTAGAAGGTGAACCCGACAAAATCATGTCAGAAGGAGAATTTCAAGATGAAGTTTTTATGGGTTGTTTCCAAAGGTTCATATCCTATTTTAGATTAGAGGATAATTTTTTTTAACTGACAGGAGTCGGTATAATTTTCAATCAGTAGATATAAAGATCCTAATAGGATATGGATCAAATCATAACCACTTTATATTATAGTTAATTTCCATGGGCCTAATAGAGTGTCCATATCATGTATGTAGTCACCCAAAATGGGGTAAAAACTTGTAAATATAGTGTTACTTATTTTAATTTTCTACCATTTCATGCTTGTGATGTTTTTTTATAAATTTTATAAGGATAAAAAATCTAAAAACATTTAGTGGTTAATTTCAAGAGAAAATAAATTTTAAAAGATCACCATTGATTCAACCCCCCTTTTTAGTGGTCCTCACATTCTTGGGAACTTCAATTGGTATTAGAGAAGAATATTACCCTTTAATATCCTTATCATGGATAATCTCAACTTAGTGAATAGTATAGGTATTCCTATTTTTGAATGGAAAAATTATTATGGATAGAAAAATAGAATGATTCACTATCTTAAATATCTTATCTAGAGGTAATTTAAGAAAATGATATTAGGTTTACATCCATTGAGAAATATGCTCTTATGAAATTTAACAACAAAAAAAATATTGATGTTGATGGGAAGGATAGAAATTTTATTCTAATTTCCTTATTAAAAAAATGCTTATACGAAGCCAATGAGTCTTAAGACTGCTAAGGAAACTTAGGAAAAACTAAAAGGTATCTTCTAGGGAAATTTCAAAGTGAAGGAAGAGAAGATAAATATATAGAGAAGCAAGTTCAAAGATATTATAATTTCATATAACAAAATTATGAATGAGTACTTCACCAATGTTAATGAAATTTTTAGAAACAACATAGGATTTAGAGATATCTAGAAAGATTATACCTTTGTTAAAAAACTCATGTGAAATATTCTAAAGAGTTTTGATCCAAATTTTTTTGTTTTAAAAGATAAATATGATTTATCTCTTGATGAATTACATAAATTTCATATTTCTTATGAGATGAGAAAATCTCTATCATTCAAAAATAAGACTAAGGAAGATATGGGCCTTAAGGCTTTTAAGAAACTGAATATTTATGAATATGAACATAAGACAGTGAACCTCAGTGATTTATAAGTTAAGGAATATTATATTAAATTGATTGAGACTATTTTTTCACTCATCTATAAAAAATAATGAAGAGGAAAAGGAAAGTACAAAGAAAAACTCCCACTGAAATGTTTTGAGTGTGGAGGAATTGATCATTTCTCTATGAATTATCTAAAAAAATGTTGCATAATATGATGATGAATCTAAATAAAAACTTTATTGGAATAAGTGGAACAAAAATTCCAATGGAGATAAGTATTTCACCATAAATTGGAAAATTTTCATTAGAAACCAAAGAAGTATGTTGAGTAAGAAAGTTCAGTACAAATCTATTGAAAAAAGTTATTCAGAAGATTAAAATTATGAAAAGTTTATAAAATTATTTAAAAATGTTGGGAGAAAGAAAGAAACTCTCATAGTGAAGAAGAAAAAGGTGAAGAAACATATTGAGAATATCAGATGAGATCAGAACTTATGACATGTCTTGAGAAAAACAAAAATATCAAGAAATATATTAAAATATTTAAGAAATAAAGTGATAAAAAGAATGCGTGGAATGAATAATTATTGAAGGAGGAAGATGAATACATTGAGTAGATTAATAACTTCAAGATGGAAGTTACAGAACAAGGAAAGATAGTGTAAGAGCTTGGTTAGAAACTCACTACTAAAGAAAATGATATTTGTAAAAATCAATCATGATTCCCTGAGGTTGAATGTACCTTTAATAAGATGGATGATAATTTCAAAAAATATTTATAGATAAATAATGAAACCTCTAAAGATGCTGAAAGAACTCTTTCTAAGAATCAGGTAAAATTTATACCCACTAGACATAAAAGTTCATATGATTGTGTTAACCATGAAGTTTTTAGAAAAAGTAATTGGAAATCCTGGATTGAGAAAGGATAAAAGAAACACATCATATAAATGAAATTTTAAAATGATCACATGAAGAAAAGATTTCCACACTAGGGAGAATTATGTGAAAAAATATATATTGATCCTCAAAAACCGAATACAGGGAAATATCATTTTTCTACATAAGATCGATATTTAGTTGATATTGTTAGGGTTTTGGTATTTATGGGAACAAATCTTATAGTTGTTCGTACAAAATTTATCTCCATATAAGTACAGATTAATTGAGGGGGAGAAATGATATAATAAAAGAGATTATCTTTTTAAATCCATAAGAAGAAAGAAAAGAAAAACGTTCAGAAGATAGAAAGTTACCAAAGAAAACCCATTTTGATTTCCTAGAGGATGTTTGTGGAAGATGTGAATAATTAGGTCATTATGATGAAGAATGCATGACATCAGTTCCAGGAAAATTTTCTTATGCTTGTAAAGAAATTGATCAGGAGAAGAATAAAATTGAGGAAAGAGGTTTTGTTATTACGACTACCTTAAAATCCAACAAAAGGAATAAACATTTAATTCATGAAAATGGTGTTTCCTCACACACGACAGGTGATATGAAAATCTTGGAAAATGTTGAAGAAAATGATGGAGGTGTAGTTACTTTTGGAAATGACAGCTCTTTAAAAATTATAGGAATTGGAACAACTAATATTGAAGCTTAAAAACTAAAGTCACAAGAAGTTTTGTTTTTTGACGGGTTGAAACACAACTTATAGAATTTTAGCCAACTTTGTGATGATTGTAAGGAATTTATCTTTATAATTGATTCTTACGTCATCATAAGTTTGAAAGATATAAAAGTTATTACAAAGGGAGAAAGAACCAACAACAATCTATTCTAGATTTTAAATGTTTTTAACTTGTGTGACTTTTTTTTCAAGGATGAAAATAAGTTGCGGCGTAGAAAACTTTCACTACGGGAAAAATGGTCTTTTGCGATAGGTTATTTGCGATGGGAATAGATCTCGTCGCAAATAGTCCTTCAAACAAATTATTTGCGACGAGAACATAAACCCGTCACAAATAATGAGTTATTTACGTTGGGATAAGCGGTCCTGCCGCAAATGATTTGGCACAGTTTACCCGCCAAACCGCTGGAAGGGTATTTGCGACGAGGGGTGCCTCGTCATCGCAAATACCCGACAACGGTAAATACTTTTGGCAGCGAGGAGGCACCCCCCGTTGCAAATACCTGGCGACGCTAAATACTATTTGCGACAAGATCTGCCCCCATCACAAATAGTGTGTCGGCAGGTCACTATTTGCGACGGGACCCGTCACAAATACCCTTTTAACCACCAACACTAATTAATATGGCTGAAGGTATTTGCGATAGGTCCCGTTGCAAATAATCTTACCTATATATACCCCCATCAGTTTTTTTCATTCTTCCTCTCTATTCCTACTTTCTCACTATCTATAAACTCTAATTTTAGAGTTAAAATTTCTCTGAGTTAATTTTTTTTACAAACAAGTTTTGAAGTCATATACACCTATAAGAGATCAAGTTTAAAGGTATTTATGTTTTATTTAATTTAATATTTATTTTATTTTTCTATATTAATTTTAATTATTGTTAATTAGTTTTAATTAAATTAGATTTAAATTGTATTGTTATCAGTATTTATTTGTAATAATAAATTGAAATTATTAGTGTTAATTATTAATAATTCGTGGTAATTATGAATTATTAACGATAATTAGTAATGAATATAAATAATTAGCGGTAATTAGTAATTAGTAGCGGTAATTTGCATAAATTAATAGTAATTAATGCTAATTAGTAATAATTAGCGGTAATTAGTAATAATTAGTAATAATTAGCAATAATTAGTAATAAATACTAATAATTAGTAATAAATAGTAATAATTAGTAATAAATACTAATAATTAGCAACAAATACTAATAAATAGCAATAATTATTAATAAATAGTAATAATTACTAATAATTAGTAAAAAATAGTAAAAAATAGAAACAAATACTAATAATTAGAAACAAATACTAATAATTAGTAACAAATACTAATAATTAGTAACAAATACTAATAATTAGTAACAAAAAGGAATAATTAGTAACCAAAAGGAATAATTAGTAACAAATAGTAATAATTAGTAACAAATAGCAATAATTAGTAACAAATAGCAATAATTAGTAACAATTAGCAATAAATACTAATAATTAGCAATAATTAGTAACAATTACCAATAAATAGTAATAATTAGCTGTAAATATTAATAATTAGCAATAAATAGTAATAATTAGTAATAAATACTAATAATTAGTATTAGTTAGTAATAAATAGTATTAATTAGTATTAATTAGTAATAAATAGTATTAATTAGTAATAAATAGAAATAAATAGTATTAATTAGTACTAAGTAGTATTAAATAGTACTAAATAGTATTGATTAGTAGTAAATAGTATTAATTGGTACTAAATGGTAATAAATACTAATAAATAGTTATAATTAGTACCAAATAGCAAAAATTAGTTATAAATACTAAAAAATAGTAATAATTAGTAATAATTAGTAATTTTTTTTAATAAATAGTAATAAATACTAATAAAGAGTAATAAATAGTAACAAATGGTAATAAATACTAATAATTGGAAATAAATAATAATAATTAGTAATAAATACTAATAATTAGTAATAAATATTAATAAATAGTAATAATTAGTAGTAAATAATAATAATTATTAATAATTACTATTAATTAGTAATTAATAGTAATAATTAGTAATAAATACTAATAATTATGCATAAATAGTAACATTGAGTAATAAATAGTAATAATTAGTAATAAATAGTAATAATTAGTGATGAATAACAATAATTAGTACTAAATATGAATAATTAGTAAAAAATAGTAATAATCAGTCATAAATACTAATAATTAGTAATAAATACTAAAAATTAGTAATAAATAATTATAATTAGTAATAAATACTAATAATTAGTAATAAATACTAATAATTAGCAAAAAATACTAATAATTAGTAATAAATACTAATAATTATTAATACCTAGTAACAATTAGAAATAAATACAAATAATTAGTAATAATTTGCAATAATTACTCATAATTAGCAATAAATTCTAATAATTAGCAATAATTAGCAATAATTAGTAATAATTAGGAATAATTTGTAATAATTAGCAATAATTAGTAATAATTAGAAATAATTAGTAATAATTAGTAATAATTAGTAATAATTAGTAATAATTAGCAATAATTAGTAACAATTAGCAAAGAGCCATCCTGGATGTTTTCAATGTGGTTCATTCAACCACATGAAGAAGTAGTGTATGAAAAAACCTAGTTTATTCTACAACTTCAATCATATGGGGCATCTTTAGCACTATTGTTGTAGTTCTCTAAGGTCGGGTGTTTGGTACACTTCTCAGGTATCAGAGGTGTCATATGCTTCAATGAGATGAGGGTAGTAGAATCAATCTGGTCAGTAAAACAGAGCTAACCATAGTGATTCTAGGAATACCATTAATCCTCAGGGAGGGAATTATAAATAGGGAAATAAGGAACAAAGTGCAGCGAACAAGAAATTATCTGGAGCTAAACCGGTTATTATCGATGATCAACATGAACCATCTACTATATGGGGTATGATTCTTTTGAATTCGACCCTTTTGTATGATTTTTTGATACATGTGTATCTCTTTTCTTTATTTCTTCTTATTATATTTATTTTTGGAGTTTAAAATTTGAGATCATTCCCTCTGTGATAAAACTTCAAACTACTCTTGGTCAAAGAGAATGTCAAGCCTTCATATGTAGAGAAAGTTTTATAAACATTGATGGAGATAGGATGAAATGGGATTTCTTTGATCTTGAGGAAGATAATTTTGATATAATCCTAGGTATAGATTGGTTGAAAATGTTCAAGGCTCACATCGATTATTATACTAGAAAGGTCAGTTTTACAATGGAAGATGGAGTTAAGAATCTCTTTCAAGGATACTGAAATGAAAGTCCAAGCGAACCAGGATTGTTGGAACCAATAGTTGGAATGATCTCGTACAAATTTGCAGTGTTTTCTTCACCATCAATGGAAGAAATCGATAATAATAGTTTTCAAGAAGCGGTTGACCAGTTTTTATATTTTTTTCCTATAAATTTCACTGGGTAACCACCTATAATGTAAGTGGATTTTACGATTAATCTCTTCCTGAGGACCGTTCATATTTCCCTTCTATCTTATAGGATGGAACCGAAAAGATACTGGAATTAAATGTGTTGTTGGAGGAGCTAGAAACCAAAGGTTTCATTTATCCGAGCACATCAACATGGGTAGCACTAGTCCTATTTTTCAATAAGGTAGATGGAACTCTTTGGATATGTTTATATTATCATAAGATTAACCAGGTGATGATAAATAATAGGTATCCACTTCCATGCATTGACGATATTATTTTGTGGTGTTTGTGGATGACATATTGTTGTATTCAAAGACAAGAACTAAGCACGAGAAACTCTTGGCAATAGTGTTGGAAATATTGAGGGATCACCATCTATATGAAAAATTAACAAAGTGTGATTTTTGGATATATGAGGTACATTTTTTTGTCCTTGTAATCTATGAAAAAGGTATTTTTATAGATCCAAAAAAGATAGAATCTGTTATATCTTGGAAACTTCCAAATAAGTTCTTTGAGATATAGATTTTTCTTGGTATAATTGGTTATTACCAATGATTTATTCATGACTAATCATGATAATCCTCACCTATGACATCTTTGACAAAGTATAATTTTCCATTCCAATAGGACATGGAATTCCATAAGTCTTTCCAAGAGTTGAAAGTTTTATTTACATCATCACCAATATTGATTTTTTTTGGAATTTGGACAAGGGTATATGGTGTATTGTGATACTTCGGGATCAATGTTTGGATGTGTTCTCATGCAAGGATACCATGTTGTTTCTAATGGATTAAGAATGTTACGAGTAAATGAGAATAATTAACCCACACATGATTTAGAGTTCGCTATTGTAGTCTATTATTTTAAGACTTGGCATCACTTTCTCATTGGTGTAAAATTTACTATGTTCACAAATCATAAGAGTTTGATATATATTTTATCCCAATGGGATTTGAATTTGAGGAAAATAACATTGATGGTGTATCTCCAAATGTTTGAATTTGACTTAATGTATACACTAGGTAAAGGAAATTTTGTGGAATATGAATTATGAAGAAAGTCATATGATCAGTTGGAAAAAGAAACATTAGATGAGTGGTGGTTGACATCAGTTCTAGCCAACATGCACTTGGAATGTAAAGATCGAGGTGAAGTTGTGGTTTTCTTTCCAGTTTCTCTTATTCCTAATTTGGTGTAGATGTTTATGGGAACATAAATCTAATGTAGAGTGCATGGATATGAGGTCAAAAATCAATGGTGGGGAGAACATTGAGGGATGAAAGATGGATGATAGTTCAATGTTGTGGTTTAGATATCATATGGTCATACCAAGGGATTTTTAGGAATAATTTCTTCATGCTTACCACCATTCGAGATGGTCTATTCATAATTTGACACAGAAGATGTATAAGGAGTTGAAAGAATTTTTTTGGTGGCTCAAAATAAAAATAAAGATGGATGATTTTATTTCAAGATTATTAAATTATTCTAAAGTTAAGCCACAACATTAGAGACCAGTAGGTAATGTATAGTCTTTACCTATCGCTATTTGGAAATGGTAGCAGATAACTATGGATTCTGTAACAGGTCTCCAAATAAAGGTTAAAAAACATAGTTCTATACGAGTGATAGTGTATTAGCTCAAAAATTATGCTTATTTCATCCACATTCATGAATCTTATATGGTGTAGGACATGTCAAAAATTTATATTTGAGAAGTGTTAAAGAGGCATGGAATACCAATTTCGATCTTAACAGAAAGAGATCTGAGGTTTACATCACGTTTTTGTAAATCCTTATAGAAATCCCTTAGGACTCAGTTGACTATGAGTATATTATATCATCCTCAGATGGACATACAATATGAATGGATGATATAAACTTTACAATAATTGTTGTGGGCTTGTATACTAGATTTTTTTGTCTCATGGAAATAGAATGTACCATTAGTGGAGTTCTCAAATAAAACAATTATCAGACCTCAACACACATGGATACTTTTAAAGAATTGTGTGTGCATCCTTTTCATTTCTTACTTTTTTGGGTGGAAATAGGTGAGAACTCACTAATTGAGCTCAGACTTGTTCAAGAAACAACAGAGAATATTCATTTGATTAGGAAACAGATGGAGACAGCTCAGAGCTGTTAGAAATCATATGAGGGACATCATCAATGGCCATTTTCATTCACAGTGAGTAATCATGTGTTCTTGAGTTTCTCTCCAAGGATTGTTCATAGACATTTCGGTAAGCAAGTAAATTTATCTCCTTGATACATATACCCTTATAAGATACTGGAATGAGTTGGATAGGTTGAGTATCAGTTTGAATTTCCACCATGATTTGATGTCGTGCATATGTGTTTCATGTATCTCAGTTGAAAAAGTATCATCCTGATCCTGACCATGTGATTCGATGGGATCACAGTGACTTAGAGTCATATTCTTCATTGTTACACATGCCAATGTAGATTTTGGATAGGAAAAAGACAGTCTTGCATGGAAAAAACATCAGTCTAGTGATGGTTTTTTGGCAACATGGTCAGATCTAGGAAGAGAGTTGGGAATGAGAGAAGGAAATGAAAGATAAATGGAATGAACTCTTTTAGAGAAGAAATGTTTTTCTAATTTTTGGGGATGAAAAAGTGAATAGTGGGGAGAATGTGGCACCCCTAGTTTAATGTAAGTAACCCTTTCTTTATGATTTTTAGGTATGTAAAGTATGGTGAAGATTTGGAGAGTTTGGACACCTTTTAGAATTTTTAGGGCTTTTATACAGGTGCACAGTTTGAACATTGTTTGGGAAAATAGTCCAACATCTACATGAAACCATGCACATTGAGATTGGGAATAAAGGGAAGACGCACGGGTGGTGCACTGTTTTTCTAAACCATGCGGCAGCCTAGGAGAAACTGTGCCCCTTGAGATAGTGGGATATGGAACTGTTGGTAAATGGTTTTGGAAACCATGCAATCCAATAGTGTGATCCCCTACTAGATATAGAAGTTTGTGCATGTGCATGGTTTGTCTAACCATGCAATTAAATGAGCACAAGTCAAAAGTGAGATCCTAAAATTATGGATCTCACACTTTTTGACCTCTAGGGCCCTTGTTTTTTCACCTAAGTGGCCCTAACTTGATATTCTATTTTCCCAAAGGAAAATTAAGGTTCTCCCATTGATCTAGAGGCAATCTAAAGGCTTCTATTGGTGTTTTAAATCCAAATTATCATGTTAAGTGATCGTTCTTGGTTGTTCTTAGTGGTTTTCTTAGATATACTTCTTTATATTTCTTGGTTTCTCAGATCTAAATACTATGTGGATATATCTAAGATATTTGATACCAAATATGATTATATTTGGTCTTTTTGATGATAAAGGATGAAATCTCAGCCTTTTTTTGAGTTTCAACCCAATTTCATTGGAGTTTGAGTGTTGTTCTTTATTTTCATAACAAAAACTGAGGTAGGTGGATTCACTCTCAACTCTTATATTTAGAATATAAAATCATGATTTCAAATTAGTTATTTTTATTGAAATCAATTTGTTAATTTTCTGGGCAATGGTTTTTGAAAACCCTCTTGAGTGACGATTTGTGGAAACATGGAAATTGGGTGTTTTAGGGAAATTTCTTTGTTCTCTTAATTTAAAAATTTTGATTTTAAAATGTGATTTTTTTAAATTGTGGTAAATGGTATAGTCAAAATGTTTTCAATAAAAGTATGGTTTTATTGAAATGTTTTTAGATGGTTGATTTGAAATTTTTTGTTTGAATGGTTTTAGATAATAGAATAGTTTTATTAAAATGGTTTAATTGGTTGTTTTGGATTTGGTTTTTGGAATAATAGTTGTATTTTGTATGTAAATTAGAGACAAATAATGGTAACATGTCTACCTTGAAAATAGTGGGATGGATAAGGTTTAGAGATCCCCCTCGTAAAAATGTTTCACTAAGTGACGACTTAGTGAAAGGATGACTTACCACTCATGAGTATAGGGAGGTCCAAGTTGCATGCATGGTTGGATGTGCGGTTATGTGTAAAGGAATGGATTATTCCAAAATAGAAATTGTGATATAGTTTTTAAGCATTATATGGTTTCTTTCCTTGTAACTTGGTATTGTTGTGAAAACTTCTTAGTTATGGTACTTGTTTATATTTTGATATAAACTATTTTAGAACTCATTTTATATAAAATGTTTTATATAATTGTGCTAACATGTTCTATCACAATTGAGTGAGTAAGGAATTCATTTGGGGAAAGCCTACTGATTTTCAGTACTCACAACTCCTTTGGAACTTTGGTGCTTTTGCAAATATCATTTATTAGGACATGGGAAAAGGTAAATTATTACACTTCTCTAGCGATGCTTAGTGATACTTGGGTTGTTTTGTAGAGTTAGAGCACATATATTATTAAATCTTGGAGTTTTGTCTTGGAGTCTTTGAGCTTTGTTGGTTTTGTAGTCTTCCACTATGTACTTGGTTATTTTTAGTCTTCCACAGTGGTACTATTGTGTATTTTTAGTTTCATATAAATTGTATTCTTTGAGTTGTCTTTCATTTGAATCATGCATCATGCAGTGGTTTTGGTTATGGCATGTTTGGTTGGTTGTTTTATTTCCAAAAGGTCAAATCATCCCGCAACTGTTAATGAAGTTCTAGGAATTTATTTCCAGCCTTTGGTGTCTTGGGGATGTCAATTAATGCCAAGTAACATTCCCCCACCTTCTTAAGCCAATGATAAGAAGAGGGATGTTACAAGTTGCTTTTGGAAAGCTTCCCCGATGTTTTTAACAAGTTTGGTTCTTTTCCAATTTTGTGTGGTCTTGTATTTTTCTCTTTATAATTATATTGTACATGTTATGGTACTACAATGTAGTATATATGTTATGAATGAATTTATGGTATGGGTTTTTTTTATCTTTTTTCATTATACTAGTTTATGGAGATTAGTGTGTGTGTGTGAATGTACTTTAGGATAAGGCTTCCCATGTGTGTAACATGCGTACTTGATTCAAACTATCAGGATGTAGCCTATCTTAGGTGATATTGGGATGTCATTATCAGCTTACCACTGACCTGGTGGGCCCCAATGGGTCATTTTATGAAACAAATCAAACCAAATCTGAAATAAACCTTGTGAATACTTTATTAAAATAGAAGATTCAAAAATAGTTTTAATTTGAATGAAAACATTAGTTAGATTTCCAAACTGTTAAAAATAATTTTTTAAGTTAAAAATTATATTTATAAATGAATTATATTTCTTCTTAAGTATATATTTATACTGTAAAAGGTTTCATAAACTTTCAATCTATTCTTATGTCATGATAATTTCATAAAAGTGACAATATTTGTAGAATTGGTATTTTTCACTATTCACCTAAAAATCAATTATTTATTAAAAATATCAAAAAATAACTATAATAAAAAAATTATATTATAAATTCAAAAATAAAATTCATTTCATCAAATTCAAATCATTAAAATTTTCAAATTTTTTGATCACATTCATGAATAAAGTTATGTGCATTATGCTCTAATTTATTTAGAATGAACAACTTAATTTTTATAATTGAATCTCAGGTGTTACATGATTGATACTTATAAACTTGAGAAAGATATCACTTTTTGGAAAGTTATGTCTTAATAAGATGTTTCTAAGTTCAATTTATTTATTACATGAATGTCACATTTGATTCCTAGAGATACTAATGGCACTAGTGTTGTCACACTTAATGGGAACATAATCATAAGATATACCATAATGAAAGAGTGTATTTTTATCCAAATGATTTGATCGAAAAAATTACCTATGACTATGTATTTGACTTTTTATATTAATTAAAGGAGGTTTCATTAACCCCTAATCAATATAATTTTTAAATCTCATGGTATAGATTAGTGGCTTACCTGGGTTTTCTCTTGAGGAACATCATTAAAAATTCATTATTCTCTGGTTTTGACACTTATTATTGTTTTAGGGATTTTAAATATAAATAAAACATTTGAATAATTGAAATATAATTTGAACATTAGATAAAAAAACTTAAATACCAAAATAAAAGAAACACAAGTTAAAAATAAAGATCAACCATCAGAAATAATATTAATGATAATCTCACTACCTCAAATGATTTACCTTGCTCATAGAAAATGTGTATATCCCACTGTAAAAATACACATACCATCATCAATTTTGTGTGAATTTTTAATGAACCAAATACCTTTAAGATAACAACCAAAACAACTTTTACTGAGGTTTGATAATGAAGGAGTCCTCAGTCGACAGCATCACCCACTCCCTCCCACGGTGTGTAGCCACACTAATTCCAAACCACTATGTTGTTTCCACCATATAACATATTGGTAATAAATATAAGGAATGAAAATTTTATGACAAAAAGAATAAATTATAATCAAAATAAAGGGTTAAAAACTATATTCACCTACTATAATTCCCTAAACATCTCTAAATTATCAGGGTGAAAGTAATAATAGAAATAATTTAAAATTAGATTAAAACTCAAGAATTCTCCCTCAGCTGAAATTCAGTTATCCCTCTATTCAATAATAGAGGTATATGAACAATATTATTAGGGGAGTGTAATTAATAGCACAAAATTGAAAAGAAAATGAATAAGAATAAACAATTTAGTATATTAAATTAAAAATATAATAAATTGTAAAATTCATAAAACAAATCCAATTAAATTTCAATAAGGCTAGATTTGGAATCATTTAAAAAATAAATTAGGATTTTCTTTATAGGAATAATGGTTTATTTATTCATAATAGTGAAAATTGGGTCTTAAAATTACCTCTTATGGATCTCTTCCAAATGGATCATCCATGGGGTAGGGATTCCCCTATGGTAAACAGAGTCTTGAATCTTTCTATTTTTGGAAATTCCTTCACATAATTGTTACATCCCTTGATTTTTGGATGGATACCATGTGGGATACCACATGGAATTTTCTAGATATAGTCAAACAAGAAGAATTGTGATTTTTCCTTTTGAATTAAGCCTCATATTTTTACATGAAAATTTGTTTTATTCTTACACGGGAATCGATTTAATATAAGGAAAAAGTAAGGATTTTAGTAGCACATCTGATATGGCACATGAAATCCCTTCCAGCTAATCCTACTTGAGAAGAGCTCTCTCAAGAGGCTCGAAGGCTCTTTCTTCCATATCTTTTTCGTCCGAGCTCCGATTTACGATCCGTCAACGGCCACAGGATCGTAACGACGAGGCGGAACTTCCGAGCTTGGATCCGTTGTCTTTCCTTCGGCTTTTCCTCTCCGACTTCCACCCGATGAGGTTTTTCCGGGACGCCGACGAATGTCTTCTAAAGTTGATCTGGGGGAGCGTTGTGACCAGAACCTGTTGAGGTAGGGGTTTTACCTTCGTCTCTCTAATTTTTGAATCATGCGGGGTGGGTATCATTTTTGTTTTCATGATAAATGGTTGAACCTTTAAATAAAAATAATAACTGGTTAAAGAATGGGGATGGGAAGTTTGTGATTGCTGTTACTTTACCTTTTATATCCTGTGATATTATTTTGTGAAATGAATAGGCTTATGCATACTGAAAATCATGGTCATTGGGGGCCTTTGCTTGCACAATTAAATGTTTCCCTATCTTTCTAGACCGTTTTTATGAGTGTAACTTTGTTGAATGTGGAAATTGTTTAATCACGTAAATTTGGCTGTTTAAATGGAAATCTGGAACCCTTGTGTGGTCACCCCAATTGAACCAAAATGGAATAATGAACATGTGGGTGTTGGCTTGGTTACGTGGCATGTGATGGGGGTGTTTTGTGGGCTGTTGTGGTTTGGGTGAGCAGTGGGGCTGCAATTGACTTGGTTGTGGGAAGGTGTGAATGTTTAATGGTGATGGGCAGTGGGGCTGCGATAAATGGTATTAAAGGGATAATGATGTATGGTGTGGTTATGGTGGTTGGCAGCGGGGCTGCATGGATGGGTTTAAATGTGAACGGACTATGGGTTGTGTTTAATAAATAATAAATGTGGAAGAGTTAATGAATGATGGGGCTTGGTAATGAAACGGAAATAATAATCAATGGGTTGGTTGGTTGTTAATAAGGGTTTTGTTGTGCTGCTTGTGTTTCCCTAACATGTTTTGTGGATGGCAGGGATATGTTTTACGAACGATTGAAGTGGTTGGTTGTGGATAGTTTCCAAGTAGTTAAGGAACTAAATAAGCTAATTTCTACTGAAACATGAAAACCTTAATGGGGTTGGGGTTGTTTGTTGGGTTCATGCTTCGTAGTAGTAGTGCCGAGGCACGTGCTCGGTTTCTCTTTTTAGAAGCCATAGGTTGGGCTGAGTGGTTTCTACATATATATATATATATATATATATATATATATATATCAGTATCTTTTGTGTTTTATCGCACCACACCCATGTTGAGCACTTAGTGCCGAACACTCCCAATTCATGGGAGTGGGTGTTTTCCCATAGTTACTAGCTCCTTCATGCTCCTTATCCCCTCAGCTGTGATGGCTTGAGGAGACCTTACACCCAAGACTCTTCGGGCAGGATTATAGGCTATAATGGCTTGAGGCTACCTTACACCCAAGACTCTTCGGGTAGGTTTCGATTCAGGCCCAGGTGTCTTCGAGTGAGAGTTCTATTACTATTACTGTTCCCAAGAATCTTCAGGATGAGGCCCAGGTGTCTTCGGGCGGGGATGTGGTTGTGGTTGTGAGGCCCAGGTGTGTGCGGGCGGGATACGTGGTGGTGAGGCCCAGGTGTGTGCGGGCGGGATGTGTGGTTGTGAGGCCCAGGTGTGTGCGGGCGGGGAGAGTGTGACAGTGTCAGGATGTTCAGCTAACTATTGGGAAATGGTGTGGGGTACCCAATACTCTTGTTCTTATACTACCACTACCTGTTGTGATTGTGTTTTGGTGAGTGTGGCTGGTGAGGTTGGGTGGATAGATTCCCTTGTTAGGTTTCTTCTGTTGTTCTCACGGGACATTAGGATGTCTCCCCACTTGTGCATGAGAGCTTTAGGTTTCCCAACTGAGTATACTTGTATGCTCACCCTACGTTTACTTTCAGGTTTCCAGGAGGACTACCAGGGCCATGCGGGACCCTACTAGTCAGACAATTGGAGTTGTTGCAGTTGATGTTCTCTTGTTTTGTTTTGGTATTGTACTTTTGAGCTTTCTTGTACTTGTACCTTGTTATAAAATTGTTTAAACATGCATGTGGGCTTGGTTTGGGTGTATTTATATACACTTGTCCTTTTTTCTTGTTGGTGGTTGACTCATCCTATTTCCGGATCCTAAATAATAAAAAGGGTAATGCCTCCCATATTTGTGAAAACTCATACCCTTGGTGCTAGTTGCCAACCTGGGGCCTACTGGAGGCGGGACTCGGGGGTCATTATCTCCCTTTCACCATTTCCAGCTCAGGAGGGGCATCTTTGGTGGGAGGGGGTCGTGACAGAATGGTATCAAAGGTGATGGTTGAGAGATAGGATGGAGCCTGGAGTTAGGCATAGTGAGGATTGCCGGGGATGGTATGGAAATAGTGTTAGTTAATCTTGGTGCGTGACATAGGCCAGGGAAGATCGGCTAGGACACGGGATTTTAGGGCACCCCGTGATCCGATGCAAGGAATCTAAGCCTACCGAATGACCAAGTGAGACTACATTGATTGCAGGGTAGAGACCCTAGGGAAGGTACATGCATCATCATGATTGTGTTTTACTCGATTTTGGTGTTCTGGGAAAGAAATTGAGATAAAATGACAATTAAAACTTTTAGAAATTTTCTTACTAATTGGGCTTAGGCGATCCTTGTTTACCGTACAACTGTGGAACCTAGACGTCGTCCCCGGGTGGCTCAGACGGCCGAGGCCCAGCAGATCCAGGCGGTCGATCAGTTGAGGATTGACCGAGAGGAGGAAGATAGCCAGTGGCAGAAGACTCTCTGTTCCTTCCAGCGGAAGACCCTCAAGAAGTACGAGGGTAGTACTTCGGATACAGAGACAGAGGGGTGGATTGAGGAGCTAGGGATCGATTTCACCTTGATCCGTTCTCCGAGGGAGTACTGAGTTCCCCTAGTAGTCAGTCAGCTAAGAGGTGCGGCGCGATAGTGGTGGACGATCTACCTCGGAGAGAGGATAGAGGAAGAGGTTCCATGGGCTGACTTTGAGAAGGAATTCCTAGAGGAATTCCTTTCTTCCATGATCAAGGTGGAGAAGCGGCAGGAGTTACTCTCCCTTCACCAGGGGAGTATATCGATACGAGAGCTGGGGATCAAGTTCAAGGATCTCCTGCGCTTTGCTCTGGATCTCTTTCCGGATGAGGAGTCTCGGGCACGACGTTTGGAGGAGGCACTCCGTCCTTCACTCCAGTATGTTGTCACCCCCTTTACCCTTCTGACGTACTTGGCAGTGCAGAAGAAGGCAGAGGTTGTAGAGAGGATGCACTCGCTGGGAGGTGCACCACGTGAGGTGTTTCAGCCAGGTTCAACGAAGGGGAAGGCAGTCAGCAGCAGGTCTCCTGTAACAGGACCTTCCAGGTTCAGGCCAGTGGGGAGCAGGGCCCAGCAGTTCCAGTTCAGATCTTCGGGTCCTCATCCCTTTTCCACGAGCCCAGGACCGAGGTGTTTTTCTTGTCGAGGTTTCGGGCACGTTCAGAGTTGGTTCCCGACCCAAGCTCCGTACAGTGGAGGTGGGCAGTTTTAGCGCCCACGGCAGCAGCACCAGTTGCCGGCAAGGCCCTTCCAGCAGCAGCAGGACTGTGCTCCTCCGAGGGCAGAATTTGCAGGAGGAGGCCAACCTCAGGGTGCTCCTCAGGGACCTCGACTAGGGCGTGGTCGGGGAAGTGGACGACATCAGAGAGGCAGAGGAGCTGGGCGTGGACAGTTGCATGCAGCAGAGTTGGCAGCTCCAGTAGGACTAGAGGTGGTGCGAGGTACGATTTGTTTGTTCAACACTCTTGTTTCTTCTTTGTTCGATTCGGGAGCTTCGCACTCCTTTATTACACCTGGTCTAGCCCATGCTTTGGGACTAGACGTAGAGAGACTTTACATACCATTGGTGCTGAGAACACCAGTTGGAGGCCAGACCAGCGTATCTTTTGTTTTCTGGGGATGTGGACTGACGTTGGGACCACATCGATCTATTGGGGACCTTCTTCTGTTACAGATGCATCCATACAATGTCATCCTAGGCATCGACTGGTTGTTTTCTGTTGGTGCCATTATCAACTGCTTCCGGAGAAGAGTCGTGTTCTCCGACGTGGATGGGCAGCACGTATCTTTTGTTGGAGAGAGGAGCTATCAGGCGGGAAGCCAGCGTGTGGAGCCTCTCCTTTACTTATTGGGCGGGTTGTCAGTGGTTCTAGCCGATACAGAGATGATGGATGTCCCAGAGGTTGTTGGGGAGTTCCTCAATGTTTTTCCTGAGGAGGTTGTGAATCTACCCCCCCGACGTGACGTTGAGTTCGGGATAGACTTACAACCTGGTGCCCGACCGATTTAGATTGCCCCTTATCAAATGGCACCTTCAGAGTTGCGGGAGTTGCGGATCCAGATTGACGATCTGGTGGAGAAGGGTTTTGTTCGACCTAGCGTGTCGCCATGGGGTGCTCCAGTTTTGTTCATTAAGAAGCCAGATGGTGGTCTTAGGCTATGCATAGACTACTGAAGGCTGAACCAGGTAACAGTCAAGAACCGTTACCCCCTTCCAAGGATAGTTGATCTCTTCGACCAGCTGAGGGGAGCAGGTTGGTTTTCTAAGATTGATCTATGATCGGGATATCATCAGCTGAGGGTGAAGGACAATGACATCTCGAAGACAGCTTTCAGGTGCAGGTATAGGCACTTCGAGTTTGTAGTGATGCCGTTTGGAGTTACGAATGCACCAGCTGTGTTCATGGGACTTATAAAATTTTTCTTCCAAGAGTTTCTGAACCAGTTCGTCGTTGTGTTTATCGATGACATCCTGATCTACTCAAGATCAGAGGAGGAGCACGTTGAGCATCTCAGGGCAGTCTTGGAAGTCCTTCAACACCACCAGCTTTATGGGAAATTTTCAAAGTGAAAGTTCTTGACACAAGAAGTACACTTCCTTGGGCACGTGGTATCTCAGCATGGAGTATCGGTGGACCCGTCGAAGGTGGAGGCAGTTGTTTCTTGGGCAGCACCCAAGAGCGTGGCAGAAGTTCGTAGTTTCCTGGGGTTAGAAGGTTACTATAAGAGGTTCATTTCAGACTTCTCTTGAGTTGCTGCTCCATTGACAGCTTTGACTAGGAAGAATCAGGTCTTCCTATGGAGCAATCAGTGCCAGAAATCTTTTGACTACCTGAAGGAGAAGTTGGTTAGTGCTCCCGTGCTCAGGTTTCCAGAGGAGGAGTTGTTGTATGAAGTGTTTTGTGATGCTTCTGGCCTTGGTCTGTGGTGCGTGCTGATGCAGAAGAAGGGAGTGATTTGTTATGGGTCTAGGAAGTTGCGCCCTCACGAGCGTAACTATGCCACCCATGACTTGGATCTTGCAGCAGTAGTGTTCGCATTGAAGTTGTGGCGACATTACCTCTTTGGGGAGCGCTTTGTGGTCTTCTCAGATCACAAGAGCCTACGTTATATCTTCTCCCAGCGTGACCTGAACTTACGGAAGCGGAGATGGGTCGAGTTTCTCCAAGACTATGACTTCGAGATCTCTTACACTGAAGGTAAGGGCAACGTTGTGGCTGATTCCCTGAGTAGGAAGTCACATAAGGAAGTGGTTTGGGAATCCGCTGATGTTTGGAAGGCGATGGGAGAGTTGGATGCCCTGCACTTAGATGCAAGGGAAGAAGGTGTTAGAGGCTGTTTATTCCAGATGATGGTGCAATCCTCCTTGTCGCAGCAGGTGGAGGAGTCTCAGTGGGGGGACTCTGAGGTAGAGGTGATGCCGTATCGTGTCGATCAGGGGAATGCTCCAGAGGGATGGTCAGAGGACAGCCGACATCAGATGCTTTTCCGTGGAAGGTTGTTTGTCCCAGAGGCGATGCGTGAGGGAGTTCTCCGTGAGTTCCATAGCTCAGCCTTGGCGGTACATCCAGGAGTTTCAAAAATGTACCGAGGCCTGAGGGATCAGTTGTGGTGGCCCAGGGTGAAACGGGCAGTGGCAGAGTTTGTGGCTAAGTGCCTAGTGTGTCAAAAAGTGAAGGCTGAACACCGTGTTCCCGGTGGTTTGTTGCATCCTTTAGATGTACCCAAGTGGAAGTGGGATGGCATCTCAATAGACTTTGTCACAAGACTACCCAGAGCTCAGGGTGGTTATGATGCTATCTGGGTAGTGGTGGATCGTCTGACGAAATCAGCTCACTTCTTAGCAATCAAGGAGTCGGGCCCAGTGAGTACCTTAGCACAGAGGTACGTAGACGAGGTGGTGCATTTGCATGGAGTTACAAAGACCATCGTCTTTGACCGGGATACTCGGTTTACCTCAAGAGTCTGGAGGGAGTTACAGCATGCTTTTGGCACCCAACTACACCTTAGCACTAATTTCCACCCCCAGACCGATGGGCATATAGAGCGGACTATCCAGACGCTGGAGGACATGCTGCGAGCATGTGTTCTGGATTTCGGAGGATCATGGGTACGACACTTGCCTTTAGTAGAGTTTTCCTACAACAACAGCTTCCACTCTACTATTGGCATGGCACCATTTGAGGCTTTGTATGGAAGGCCATGTCGTTCACCCATTTGCTGGGCAGAGGTTGGTGAGACAGGTGCTCTTGGACCAGAGGTAGTGCAGAGCACCACAGAGAAAGTCTAGCTTGTACATGAGAGGATGAAGGCGGCTCAGGACCGACAGAAGTCTTATGCTGATCGTCGGAGGAGGCCTTTGGAGTTCGAGGTGGGAAATCATGTGTTATTGAAGGTTTCCCCTCGACGGGGGTAGCGGAGGTTTGGGAAAGGGAGAAAGCTCTCACCAAGGTTCATCGGACCTTTTGAGGTGTTGAGGCGAGTCAGCGAGGTGGCATATCAGCTGGCCCTGCCACCTCAGATGGAGAAATTCCATGACGTCTTCCACATCTCCCAGCTTCGTCGGTACTTACATGATGACTCTCACATTATCGATCGGGGAGAGTTAGATATGGGAGACGACGCGACCTTAGAGGAACGACCAGTCAGAATCGAGGATCGTAAAGAGAAGGTTTTCCATGGACGAACCATTCCCTTGGTTCGTGTGTTGTGGGGGCATGGTGGTCTCGAGGAGAGCACTTGGGAGCGGGAGACCCAGATGCATGCTCACTACCCGGAGTTGTTTTGACTTGTGTTTTCCCTTTTTCGTATGAGCTTTGTGTTGATGTTGTACTCTGTAACTTTGATATATGGAATGCTTGGCTTGTCAGTTGTGAGACCTTTTGTTTCCTTGTTCCCTGGTAATGTGTAACATGTCCAGATTTGTGGGAAGGGGGAAAACCTGACCCTAAATCGAGACGCATTAATGCGGATGCGATTGAACCCGTGCGGGCCAGTCAGTGTCGCCTAAAGCGGATAATATCTCGACATAGGAGAAGGATTTTCCCAAAACCACGTGTTCGGGCAGTGTGTTGGTTGTGTGGTGTTGGGGGGTAGTTCTAGTTGAAAATCCTAATGTATAGAAGTGGGAAGACCCAATCCTTAATCGAGACACATTAATGAGGATGCGATTAAACCTGTGCAGGCGAGTCAGTGCCGCCTAAAGTGGATAATATCTCGACATAGGAGAAGGAATTCCTAACACCTATAATTAGGATTGTTGGTTGGGTTCCTATTATAACGAGGACCCAAAGAGGTATCTTGTTGGGTTCCCCTGGGTTGATTTTTGAATTCTTGGGGATGAGAATGTTTTAAGAGGTATATGATGTAATGGCCCGGACCTCTCCGGCCCATTCCTTTGTCAAAAAGAAGGCCACGAAGTGTTCTGGAGGGTAAAATGGACTTTTCCCACACTTTCCAGAATTTTGAAACTACACGCCGTGTAGTTTTAGTTCACGTCGTGTACCCCCTTGCCGGGTATACCCCATGTGGATGGCCGCGTCTTTGCCGTGTGGAGATAATGGGTACACGCCGTGTGTCCAGTACTACATGCCGTGTAGTCCCTCCCCGCGTACGCGTTACCGTGTGTTGACCAGTCATCGGCCATGTGCCGCGTTGGAGATGTGTCCCTGCCGAGTGCCATAAATGGGTATACGCCGTGTGTCCAATCTGCACGCCATGTAGTCCTTCCCCGCATATGCGTTACCTTCAAACCGTGTGTTGACCAGTCAACGGCCGCAGAACCGTGTTGGAGGCCGCGTGGAGACCGTGTGAAAACGGCTGAGTACACACCGTGTACCATAAGTACACACCGTGTACTTTTTGCTTTTCATGCCTATAAAAGGAGGGGTCCCCTCCTCCTTTCAACTCACACCTCTCCTCCCCTCTCCTCTGAGCAGAGCTCTCTCAAGAGACTCGAAGGATCTTTCTTCCATAACTTTTTCATCCGAGCTCCGATTTATGATCCGTCAGCGGCCATGGGATCGTAACGACGAGGTGGAACATCCCAGATTGGATCTGTTGTCTTTCCTTCGGCTTTTCCACTCCTACTTCCACCCAATGAGGTTTTGCCGGGATGCCGATGAACGTCTTCTAAAGTTGATCCGGGGGAGCTTTGTGACCAGAACCTGTTGAGGTAGGGGTTTTACCTTCATCTGTCTAATTTGTGCATCATGTGGGGTGGGTATCCTTTTTGTTTTCATGAGAAATGGTTGAACCTTTAAATAAAGATAATAACTGGTGAAGGAACGGGGATGGGAAGTTTGTGATTGCTGTTACTTTACCTTTTATATCCTGTGATATTATGTTGTGAAATGAATAGGCTTATGACTACTGAAAATCACGGTCGTTGGGGGCCTTTGATTGCACAATTAAATGTTTCCCTATCTTTCTAGACCATTTTTATGAGTGCAACTTTGTTGAATGTGGAAATTGGTTAATCACGTAAAGTTGGCTGTTTAAATGGAAATCTGGAACCCTGTCTGGTCACCCCGGTTGAACCAAAATGGAATAATGAACATGTGGGTGTTGGCTTGGTTACGTGGCATGTGATGGGGGTGTTTTGTGGGCTGTTGTTGTTTGGGTGAGCAGCGGGGCTGCAGTTGACTTGGTTGTGGGAAGGTGTGAATGTTTAATGGTGATGGGAAGATGGGCTGCGATAAATGGTATTAAAGGGATAATGATGTATGGTGTGGTTATGGTGGTTGGTAGCGGGGCTGAAGGGATGGGTTTAAATGTGAACGGACTATGGGTTGTGTTTAATAAATAATAAATGTGGAAGAGTTAATGAATGATGGGGCCTGGTAATGAAATAGAAATAATAATCAATGGGTTGGTTGGTTGTTAAGAAGGGTTTTGTTGTGCTGCTTGTGTTTCCCTAACATGTTTTGTGGATGGCAGGGATATGTTTTACAAACGATTGAAGTGGTTGGTTGTGGATAGTTTCCCAGTAGTTAAGGAACTAAATAATCTAATTTCTGCTGAAACATGAAAACCTTAATGGGGTTGGGGTTGTTTGTTGGGCGCATGCTTCGTGGTAGTAGTGCCGAGGCACGTGCTCAGTTTCTCTTTTTAGAAGCCATAGGTTGGGATGAGTGGTTGCTACATATATATATATATATATATTTGTATCTTTTGTGTTTTATCGCACCACACCCATGTTGAGCACTTAGTGCCGAACACTCCCAATTCATGGGAGAGGGTGTTTTACCATAGTTACTAGCTCCTTCCTGCTCCTTCTCCCCTAGGCTGTGATGGCTTGAGGCGACCTTACACCCAAGAATCTTTAGGCAGGCTTATAGGCTATAATGGCTTGAGGCGACCTTACACCCAAGACTCTTCGGGTAGGTTTCGATTCAGGCCCAGGTGTCTTCGGGAAAGAGTTCTATTACTATTACTATTCCCAAGAATCTTCAGAATGAGGCCCAGGTGTCTTTGAGTGGGGATGTGGTTGTGGTTGTGCGGCCCAGGTGTGTGCGGGCGGGATACGTGGTGGTGAGGCCCAGGTGTGTGCGAGCAGGATGTGTGGTTGTGAGGCCCAGGTGTGTGCGGGCGGGGAGAGTGTGACAGTGTCAGGACGTTCAAATAACTATTAGGAAATGGTGCGGGGTACCCAATACTCTTGTTCTTATACTACTACTACCTATTGTGATTGTGTTTTGGTGAGTGTGGCTGGTGAGGTTGGGTGGAAAGATTCCCCTGTTAGGTTTCTTCTGTTGTTCTCACGGGACATTAGGATGTCTCCCCACTTGTGCACGAGAGCTTTAGGTTTCCCTACTGAGTATACTTGTATGATCACCCTACGTTTACTTTCAGGTTTCCAAGAGGACTACCAGGGCCGTGTGGGACCCTACTAGTCAGACAGTTGGAGTTTTTACAGTTGCTGTTCTCTTTTTTTCTTTTAGTATTGTACTTTTGAGCTTTCTTGTAATTGTACCTTATTATAAAATTGTTTAAACATGCATGTGGGCTTGGTTTGGGTTTATTTATATACACTTGTCCTTTTTTCTTGTTGGTGGTTGACTCATACTATTTCCCGATCCTAAATAATAAAAAGGGTAATGCCTCCCATATTTGTGAAAACTCATACCCTTGGTGCTAGTCGCCAACCCGGGGCCTACTGGAGGCGGGACTCGGGGGTAATTATCTCTCTTTCACCATTGCCAGCTCAGGAGGGGAATCTTTGGTGGGAGGGGGTCGTGACATTGGCACTGGTTCAAGATTTATTACTCTCACATGGAGGAGTATTTTAAGATAATTTGGTCCCTTTCATCCCACATTTAATCTTATATGATCTCTTTAACCTTTGGTTAAATCCTATACAATACATTTCATAAAGAGTTATTCCCACACAACATCTTGGATTTATATTTTAATACTACCCAGGTGATACCCTGGCCAATTTATCATTACATTAGGGTCTTAGATCCAAATTAAATCACACATAACTTTTTTAATTTATGATTTAATATCACATGTCTCCCCAAAACACTTTTTTGTATTTTTTAGCATTATCAAATTACACATTAATTATACATGGCTTCTAATTTCACCTAAAAGTAAATATAACACTGAAAATAATTGTTTTATTTTATTTAAATAATTCTAAAAAAATAAATCTATTAAATCATAAATTTAATCCTTTATAAATTAATTCCAAATCATTCTTAATTTATAAATATGTGTTAATTACTCTAAAATAGTGATAACTTGAGGGAGTATTAGAAGTTAAATTCATTTGTTTCCATTTTTATCATGTTATCACTCCCTATACAGATTCAATTTCACATTAAGTAAATTAAAAAGAATTAAATAACAATATTTTCCTTTTAGGTTCAAATACAGAGGAAAAATAAAATAAAACTAACTATTCCATCAATCATTGAAAGTTATCATTCATCCTATTTTAAGTGAATTTCACTACACTTATTATCATCACATTTTTAAATTTTAAATCTATCTCATGAAACTATATTACTTACCTCACATGAAATTCTTCCATCGTCACTCTTGGAAAATTTTATGTTGAGTTGTGATCGTTCATAGAGTGCATGTGATTCACCATAGGATTTTCATGATTTTAAGTTATCTACTATAATAGATAATTATACTAATCATGAGGACTTAAAAAAGTTTATTATGGGGTTCAAGGCTTTATGGGATTAAATATTAAAAAAACATTAAGGAAAAATGTGGAGTTTGAATCTATTATGCATAATATAGGCTACATTTCAACCAATTTACACAGTCAGTGTTACTTACTCATCTCCTCCAAAATGTAGCAATCATAAAATATTTCATTCCCATTTTGTTTCTATGATTCATAGGTAAGATAGTGAATTACAATTAATAATCATCCTCTTATCTCCACTTTTTTCTAATATATTTTTTCTTTATAATATATTTTTCCTAAATAAGTTTTTTTTCATATACACATTTTTTATTGGAGAATAAGAGGGTAATAATAATTTTAATTATGAGTATAATTTAAAACCATACTGACAATAAACAAATGCAAAGGAACCTCACTTTCAACCCAAAATAGTGAATTTCTTACATATATTTACCATAGAAACACCCTCTCCCCACACATGGATGAAAATATAACATGCAATGCACATAAGAGACCAGAAGGTTGGGATTAGTATAATTTTTTGTGTTGTAGAAGCCACAAATCTAGTAACCTAGAGTTGGTTCTTACATATTACATTGTTAAAAGATATAATTGATCACACCATTAGTTTAACAGTCTTAGTAAACTAGACACATTCATGATTTTCTATATTATATTAGAAAAACAAAACATAACATGAAAAACATTATTGCATATTTGAATACCATTTAAATATTACTTCCTTATATTGGATGTTATAATGAGTAAATAAGTAATAATTAATATGGTATATTATATAAAAAACACATGTCATTCAATCAACAAATTGAGGTCAATGTTCATCTATGTCTAATATGAGTATAGAAATCACATGAATAATGAAAATTGAGTAATAAATAAAGGAAATGAATAAATTCATACATTCATGATCATACTATCAAGGCTTTGTCCAAGTTATCATGAATCTTCCCATCATGGACTTGGCCAATATAATTTCATTGTATGGGTAAGTATACACCAATTACCCAACTAATGTTTCCAATTGTTTTGTCTTATGAGACTTATCGATGCATCACAGGGCTCTCTATAATTAGACCTCACTCATAACTTTCATTTCTTATGAATTCCTAATATATTTAATGATCAACACAATTGATTTTCAAAATTACTTATAAATGAATATTTATCTGTATTAAATTAAGAATATAGAATATTTCCCTAGTTAATAAATTTTTTTTTTGAATAAACATCTTTAAACAGATACAATATATAGAAATTTTATAAGCTAAATACAACCTGAAGGTGATAGAAATTATATTATATAAATACATGATACATAAAATATAGACACAGAGTAGAAAGTAATGTCCAATGAAATGATGGAGTGTGGTAGGAAGTGTGAACATGGGAAAGTTAATGACCATAAAACCATAAATCAGTAGAGGATTAAATAAGACAATTAATTAATTAAAATTTAATTTTTTATAGAAATAACAAGTCATTAAAAAATAAAAAATAAAATTGAATAAAAACATTAAAAATAACTTTCATGTAAGTTGTGTAATAATGATTTTATAAATAACTTTAAAAATTATTTTCATTATAGTTAGAAAATAATACCCTTTTATTTTGATAATTATTTTTAAAAAAAATAACATGATATTGAGAAAAATATTTTCTTTAAAATAAATATGGAAACTTATAAAGTGTTTTTTAAAGTAATGAATTTTTATGATGGTATGAAAATTGGTTCAATCAATAAATGTTAAAAACTACTATTTCTTTCACGCCTTTGGTGAAAATTACAAAAGATCATTGTTTAGAAGATGATAAGAATATTCATTTTAAAAATTTGAAAAGAAATTAAAATATGGTTTAAAATGACTTTAAATAATAATTTTATCATATAAAAGAATATTCTTTAAATTTTTTTAAATAACATTGGCATGGAAGAAAAACTTTGTCGGCCTAAGAGGAAATAAGGTCGACTTTTATTAAAAACATTTTGTTGGTCATTTTAAATAAAAAAGAGAGGAAAAATAAGATGAAAACATAAAAACCACATAAAAACCATACTATATGAAAATATATTGGTTTAAAGAAGAATATAATATAAAAGTATTTCAAAAAAAAATACACATAAACAACATCAATTAAAAATTTGATTGTGAAATAAATCTGAATTGCTTTAGTAAATTTAGAATCAAACCCCCTTAAAAGAGAAAACCTAAATTGGTACTTTAAATAGAATGAATAAGGAGAAATTAATTATATAATATTTTAAAGTGGAAGTATATAAACCATATAAAATAATCTAGGTTCATAATATAATATACATCTCAATAGAGTGGATTTGAGATGAAAACCCTTACCTCAAGTACAACTTTCTCCATATGAACTCTTAAACTAATGCATAATAAATTTAGATTTATTATATATATATATATGAAAACTATATTCATAGTTATCATATCATATACATTTCACTTATAAAATTATATCACCCATTTATTAAAAATTCTTTTTTAAAATCATCATCATGATTATTAATTGTTTTATTTTTCATGTAAATTTTAGTCTAGTAGTTTTGATCCTTGTATCTTGGTCATGATTTAATGATATTTAAAATATGAATCATGAAATAATTATAATTCTTATAAATTAAATACAAATATATAATCATTTATTAAATGTATACATGAAAAATTAACCACATCACTTTGTGGATGTGGTATTCCACATGTACACACAACCAATGTTATCATTTTCCAATAGATGAAAGGGTAAGAAGGTAGTTATATTTCATAGCTAGGATCAATGAATCACTAAGAGGTGGAGGGGATTAATCAGTGAAATATTTTTCTTTTAAGTTTCCTTTATTTTGAAACAACATAAGCCTCGTGTTAATAATTTATCACTTTGATGAAAACAAAACAATAAAACATCCATATGAACATAAGAATTTACAAGTTTCACTACATAATAAAACTAGCTACGTACTTGGTATGGTTTGGAAACAATAAAATACCACAAAATCCTTTAGAAAACAATACTTTTGTGTGGATAAAAATTGGTAGGATATATCCTTACACTTGTATAGCATTATGATCAATACAACGGTGCATGTGATTCTTCTAGAAAAAATGATGTAATACAAGTTTGTGTAACAAGTTAGGAAACTTTCACCAATTTCTTCCAAACATGTTACTATGTATCCTTATCAAATTTCACTTTTTATAACTTTAAAAATGATTCTTCATGTTCCAACCCAACAGTAGGTAAGAACTTCTCTAGAATTTATAATGAAACTCAGTCTGATGTCCTAGTCTAATTCCTCTATCTGATTGCTCAGTCTGAAAATATAAGTCTTCTAGAATACTAATGAAACAATTAAAAACTACTTCTTCCTCATTCCAAAAACATCATTCTGATTTCTATATCCAATAACCTAGTCTAATTTGATAACCACTAAATATGATCTTCCTTCTTCTTCTTCTTCTATCCGAAAAACGTTTTTAGGAAATCTATATCTAGAAACCAATTCTCTCTAAAACATCAGAACTTATCTCTCTTTGTCCTCACGTTAACAATGTATTGATCCATTAGAAAGTAAAATGTAGTATATTCATTTTATAGGTGCACCAAAAGTGGTTTACATAGGCATTTGAAAATTTTTCCGGCTTAACAAAATTTCCCAAAACATGAAATTTCCATTCATTTCAGCTCTATCTTTGACTTCATTAGAGCTTTATTACTCTTCTCGGTTTTCTCAAAACTTCTCAAATATTCTCAAATCTTCAGAATTTCGCTCCATTCATTAGTCTGAATCAAATTAAAATTCTAATTTAATCATTATGATGAATAAATGTGGTCACTTTAATTTTCTTTACCTACTTGCTAATACATAAAACCTTGAAACCATTATTCTATAAATATATTCATGACTTCTAAATATTTCATTCCTACTTGAGAAAACATCATCAATATCATCAAAAGTCCCCTTTGAAAAATATTTCTATGAAACTCTTTAATCAATCATTTTTTCTCCTTTTCCTCAGAATGATGATCCAGTGTCCGATGAAGTTATCAATATTAGCCTATGTCAGATGGATTGATCTCTATTTCAATATGATGGATAGATTTCACCTCTAGTTCAATGATTCATCACTACATATTTTATGATGAATCTAGACCCACTTTTAAAATAAATAAAGGTTCTTCTTTCTCTCTTGACTCACTTGTTAAGGAAACATGACTTAATTTCTTCTTAACCCAAGGGAAGACAACCATCAAGTGTTTAATGAAAATTGTTGACTACATTGTTGATGTTCATATGGTTAATCAATCTATGATTTTTCTACACACACTAGTCCCCAAAAAAAATCCACTTCTTTTATTTTTCATTGGTCTTAACTGCTCCCAATAAAAATAATTCTGCCTCTAATTGATCTATAACACACCACATCTGATAGATCAGTGCTAGAAGTAACTTCTTTCTTTTTCTGATTGTGATACAAAAAAACTTCTGTCAATCACCACATTATTTCTCCAATGATTTTATCTTATGGATTTTTGGTTTGACTAAAAACTAGAATAATCATCTTCTCACGTTTCAAAAAAAAACATCCCAGCCTTCAAACAATTCTGTGTCTAGTGATGTCACACGGACGAACTGAGACCAGAATACTATATCTTCAAACTTTATTATTCCATAAAATCCTTCTTTTATAATGAATTATACATGAATTTGAGATCTTTAGAATTAGCATATCACCATCTAACTTACATTAGAAATTATTATAACTTCCCATTCATCCATCACTTCCTTCTTTCCAATAAAACCTCAAACCAATTAGCAACACAAGCTCTCATCATTTCCTTCATAAGGATTTCGTCATCAGTTTCCTAGAAAACTTATGGTTTATAATAAATCTAGGATTATAAAATCATTTTCATATTTAATTTGGATACTTTTAGACTCTGATACAATATCTCAATATGATCGAAACTTTAATTATGGACCAAAGATGAGTCCAATGATCCTTTTCTCCTAGAAAACTACTTTACAAACTAACATCTAATCTTATCATTATAATTAAACCTTTGATACCTTTCATATGATCATTAAAACTTTCAAAGTGAATTGATTTGTTTTCTTAACAATAATAGATAATACTTTTAGCTTAAAATAATTCAGTCTCCCAAAAATAACTTACAAAAACCTTGGTCCCAAAAATCTCCCACTTTGGATTTTATTTTCACCCAAGGTTCATAAATCACTAAACTGGGTAATATCATAAAATGTATCAATTATAAATAGTTATAATCTTATGTGAGCTAACTCATTATAGGAAATAATAATTATTGATAAAAAAACCATGCTATCCAAAAGTCATGACTTACAAAACTTTATCTTCAACCTTCCAAACTTTCCACCTCTTTATAGCTTCTTTATCTTATATACCTATAAACAAAAGTTTCTTATAACCACTCCAATAAATTATTAGAATAGTTCACACACTTATATTCTAAGTTTACAGCTTACCCACAACTCAACCTACATACATGATTTCTTAAAAGGTTTGTTGCATATCAGTGGATAGATTTATGAAACATTATCCCCCTTGAAAGTACTATCAAAATACTATATGAGAGAGGGGAAAAAAATACATACCTCAATTTTTATGAAAAATAGTTTGGATACCCATGATCAGCCTATGTTTGAAAAATGATTCCTTTGGTAACGGTTTTGTGAATATGTCATCAACATTTTCCGATGTAGGAACATACTCTAGCTTGAATTCATTATTTTAAACATTCTATTTGATGAAATGATATTTTATATCAATATATTTTGAATGATAATGTTGTGCTAGGTTTCTTGTAAGGTTGATTTAACTTTGATTATCACAACCCAAGAGAAGAGGTAACTTCACTTCAACAAGTCTTATAACTGTGTCTTCCTCCACATAAGTTGGGTAGTAGCATGGGTGGAAGAAATATACTCAACATTATTCATGCTAAGATTTACAGAATTTTGATTTTTTGTATGAAAACTAACACAAATTTTTTCATAAAGAAAACTACACTAGATATGGATCTTATATCATCAACTTTTATGCCTCAACATTTGAATACCCAAACAAGTCAATACTTTTGGAGCTATCATATCTAATTTTGAAATATGTTGTTTCTATGATATATCAATGAATTTTATTCCATCCAATAGATATGATTTTTTTAGTACTCTGAAATCCTGCACATAAGGTAACAACATCAACGATGTATGGTCTTGAGGTAGTCAAATACAAAAAACATCTAATTAGATTCTATAACTCTAAAGAGTTAACTTCCTTAACTTATCTATCTTTAGTCAAATTAGTTCCCACTACAATTGGTGTCGAAACTAGTTTTGAATTTTCCATTCCAAACATCTAAAGAAGTTCGTTAGCATACTTTTCATAAGAAATAAATATGTGTTTCTTCTTTTATGAGATTTGTAACCAAATTGAATATTTCATTTCACCTAGAAAGGACACCTCGAACAAATTTTACATCTATTCAGAAAATCTATCATAATTTTTTTCATCATTACAAACAAATATAATATCATCAACATAATTTATTATAATGGGGAAAAATTATTGACTTTATTTTATGTACATATTACTATCAAGCCTTCCTTTCTTAAAACTCATATTTCTTAAATAGGTATCAAATTTTTAATACCATTCCTTTAGAGCTTGTTTTATCCCATACATAGATTTATTCAACTTATAAAAATTACTTTTATCCTTACCAATAACAAAGACACACAAATTTTCAATATAAACTTCCTCATCAAGCTCACCATTCAAAAATGACGATTTCACATGCATTAAAATTATTGCAACTTCATTATAAAACAATAGCAAGAAAGATTATGATTGTTTCTAACCTTTTAACTAGAGAAAAATTTTCATCAAAGATAATGCATTCAATCTATGATTAATATTTTCACACTAACCTTACTTTATTTCTTATGACTTCACTATCTTCATTCAGCTTGTTCTAGAACACCCACTTTGTACCAATAACATTTTTATCATTTTCCTTAGGTATCAATTCCAAATTATAGTTCTTCTAAATTTTATCCAACACTTCATTTATAGCCTAAAACCATTTTGGATGCCCAAAAGATTCATTCACATCTTTCGGCTGAAAGTTTTAATATAAAGAAGTATGTGTAATAGCTTTTGATGATATTATTATTTGAACATTTTTATGTTGATCATCAATTATGTTTTGAGCTTAAACTTGCTTCCTCATCTATGATGGATATTTTTGAGATTTTTCCTTATCAATAGAAATATCTAATTCTAATTATTATTCTTGAGTAGGATTAAATTTTATTTCTTTCTTATCAAAAATCATTACAAAAATACTTTCATCCTATTTATCTTCCTTATATACATGAGTTTATTTAGAATATTCCCCAGATTTTTTAACAACTTTGACATCAAAAGAGAAAACTAATATTATTTTCTCTTTGTTGGAACATATATATCCTCTTCCTTCTACAACATAGTTAAGAAAAATTTCATCTTCACCTCTCTGATAATAATTTCCAAGCTTTCCACCCTTTTTATTTATGATGCATGGACTCCAAAAAAATGTTAAGTGTTTCAAACATGGAGTTTTTTTATAAAAAATTTCATATGGATTTATATCTAAACATGGTTTTTAGAAACATATGTTTTGAATATAAATAGAATACCTGAGGTCTTTCCACCAAAAGTAATGAGAGAGACCATGTTCAAGTAAAATAGTTCTTCCCATTTCAACCAGATTTCTTAGTTTTCTTTCAAAAACACCATTTTGTTTAGGAGTGTATGGTGTACTAAACTCATGAAGAATCCTATAGTTATCAAGATAACATTCAAACTATTAATTTTTTTATTCACTACCATTGTTTATTCACAACTTATTTTTTGAATAATCACATTCCTTCTTAGCTTTTATCCTGAAACTTTTAAACTTTTTAGAGAATATGACTTATGTTTCACATACATAAAACAAGTAATGTGTGTAAATTAATCAATGAAAGTAATGAAGTACTTATATATATGAGTTGATTTTTTTTCTCATCGGTCTAAATATATCTGAATCAATATGTTCCAATTGTGGTTTTTGAACAAATGTCAACTTTCTTATGCAGTGATTTCATAATCTTCCTTTCTAGAAAATTTTGATACACCAAGATATTTTTCTTAACATATCATAAATTCTATGGAAATTATCTCTCTTTGATAAATTCTTCATGTTTCTATGACACATGTTTCCTATACTCTTTTTCCATAATTGATTATCTTCCATCATGATTAAGTAACAAGAGTTTTGAATATCACAACATGGAGTAAGTTTCCTTTTGTATGTTGGGATCCTGTAATAACTTTTCCATATTCCTCTCTTTTCAAAATAAAACAAAGTTTTCTGAAAATAACTTTATTTCCTTCCTAAAAAACATGTGAAACAAAAATAATGTTGTGTTTCACCCCATCAACAAAAAAAAATCTTTTTTGGATGTTAAATTTTCTTCCCCGATATATCATATCCAACACATTTGATTATAAGGGATTAATTATGTCCAAATTTGAATATTACTTCTTTGAATTATTTCACATTAAAAATTCTTTTTAAGACCTTTATCATATGATAAGAGCACCCACTATCCAAGATCCAATTTCATTCTCCTTTTGTAGCTTTTATAGAGGTTTCTACAACAAGATCCTTTCATTTCCCTTTATTATTCTTCATATCCAGATTTTGAGAGTTATGAAATTTTTTGTTGTTCTAGTAAAAAAATAATAAACCCTTTTTCAAGATTTCTAGGTTGTTCACATCTTTCAAAAATAGTTTCCAAAGGTTGGAATCTATTTTCAAATTTCACACCAACCTTCTCAGGTTTCTTCAAAACATCCTTCTCAAAATTATTTCTTTAAGAGGATTGAATCCCACTCAAACTTTTCCTTCTGTAAATTTTGGAATAGTTGTGATGTTGTTGATTAAACAAAAATATACTTTCCGTGTGGCTGAGTCCACCATAATACTAGAAGTACACATAGAACGAATATTTTCCTCTGTAACAACTATTTTTTCCAGTTTTTTGTGTAATTTTCTTAACAACCTTATATTCTTTAATATCACAACTATGTTTAGTCCCAAACTTCCTATTCTCTACTAGTTCCATCTTCTTCAGCTCGATTTTATTTTCAGTCTTATTGGAATGAGAATTTTTATGAACTTTTTTGTACTAAGTATTTTTTGAAACTTGTAACTTATCCACTTTATTGATTTTGTACACATACATAAATTTAAAATATTTCTTCTTTTCAAAAACAATTTCAACTTTCTTCTTAACCTTTGAAGGCCACTTTTGATCCTTATCAGATTCAACCTTTCTATAACATTCACCAACTTTAAAGATAGATTTCTTAAAACTTGTAACCCTCTACTTAGATTTAGAAAGTTTTTTTTGAACAAGTTCCAATCCTTCTTCTTTTTCTTTCAACATAAATTATAGATATTTATTCTGATTATTTTGTTTCTCAATATATTTATTTAAGTCATCAATATATTATAGGAAAAAATTATTGATTGTTTGTTAAAGAACTTTCGATTTTCAATTTCCTAATTTCTTTCTCAACCCTCATAATCTTTCTCAAACATTCTATCAATTCTTCTTTCTAATGAAATTTTAATCGAGTTTCTTCTTCTTTATAACTATTACTTCCAAAATCTTCATTGTTAACTATTGCAATGAAAGTATTCTCACCAAGATTCTTAGTATACTTTTCAAATTCAGGTTCACTACCTTCTTCTTCACCATATTTAGATAAAAAACTTATCTTATTAGATTTAAATATTTTTTTATCTTCCCCTTTGGAATAATATTTGGCCTTATCACCCTATTTATTCCATGATCATATTTAACTTCTATAATATTCATCATTGTTGTCTTCATTATTTCTTTGGGGGAAATTTGCAACAAAGTAATCAATAGCTCTACATTCAAATAATTTTAAGGGAATTTTACCTTTATAATTTCCTATACCCATTTTAATATTTTTAGAAAACAAGGATTAAAATTCATCAATGTTTTTACATATTTAAGGTAAGTTTCCATTTATACTTTCTTATAACTTTTTTCACATTTTTTGAAAACAAGGATAAATATTCATCTATATTTTTACATACCTCATTTTCAGAATCAGAATCTCTAGCTTCTTATTATTTAAGAATATTTTTAGTCTAATATTTCTTAGCAACCTTGAAACACATTTATCTATTAACTTTTGTTTTGTATTTCATAACTTTCTACCTTCTAATTTCATAATTGATGAGATTAAAATGAAAATCATCCATAGATAATGTTTCTTGATCTCTATTTTCCAATGAGGAAACATTAACATCGAACTTATCAGGAGTATTTCTCAAGATCTTTTCAAAAATAGTAGAATCTTATAACTTTTCACCAAGACATATAGTAGTACTAATAATGTCATTCACCTTGGTAAAGAAGTATCCAATGGATTCATACTCACCCATATTGATATATTTATACATTAATTTCCATATTACTAACTTTACCTTCTTTAATTTTTTATTTCCTTCATAAATATTCTTCTTCTTATCCCAGATATATTTGGTAGTGGAAACACCATTCACACTTAGGAATTCACTTTCAAAAAGTGATGAGATTAATGCATTCTTAGCTCTTAAATCATTCTCAATATTCTTCTTATCCACAAATGTGAGGGTAACGTTTTCATCAATAGGAATAAATATATATTTAGTTGCTTCTAGAATATTATACCCAAGAGACATAAGATAAGACAACATTATATCTTTACATATATGATAGTTCTTCCCTTCAAAGATTGGAATTCCCTTACTATTCATGTAATTTATATTTTCCATCACAACTTCTCTTTCAAAAACTTAAGCAAAGAGTAAATGAATAGAACTTTTTCCTGATACTAATTAATATTTCCCATCCAGGATCAATGTACCACTAAGAGGGGGAGGCGTGAATCAGTAATATATTTTTATTTTAAGTTTCCTTTATTTTGAAATAACATTTTCCTCCTATTAAGGATTTATAACTTTATTGAAAACAAAATAATCACACTTCCATAAGAACATAATAATTTACTTGTTTCACTACTCTAAAAGAGTAGTTGTTTCCTTCGCATGGTTTGGAAATAATCCAATACAACACAATCCACTAGAAAATAATCCTTTTGTGTGGATACAAACAAGTAGGATATACCCTTAAACATGTGTTGCACTATGATCAATTCAATAGTGTATATGATTCTTCTATCCCAAATTATGTAATACAAGTTTTCTAATAAGTGAATAAACTTTCAGCAATTACTTCCAAACATGTTAAGGTACTGCCTTATCAACTTTCACTTTTTATAACCTTCAAAAAAAATCTTCACTTTCTTACCAACCAGTAGGTAATAATTTTTCTAGAATTCTTAATGAGACTTTGTTTGATTTCCCATTATGATTCCTCAATCTGATTGGTTAGTCCAAAAAATATATGTTTTCCATAATACTACAAAAAAAAATTCTGAACTACCTCTTCCTTAGTCTAGAAATATCAGTATGATTTCTCGGTCTAATGACCTTATCTAATCTAATAACCACTAAATACAATCTTCCTTATTCCTTTTCTTCTATTAAAAAAATCCCCAAGAATGATTTATCTCGAAACCTTTTTTCTATAAAACTTCATAAATTCTCTCCCTTTTTCTTCATGAAAATATTTTTATGATTCGTCAGAATGTACAGTGTACTCTCTTCCTTTTATAGGTGCTCAAAAAGTGGTTAAGGTGGGAATCTAAAATGTTTTCCTACTAAACCAAATTTCTTGAAATATGAATTTCTCCTACATTTTAGCTCTATCTTTTACTTTTTAGTGCTTATTTACTCTTTTCAATTATTCATGAAACTTATGGAATCTTCTCAAAGATATTGAATTTAAATCTATTCTTTGGTCTAATCCCAATTGACATGCTAATTTTCTGATTATGATGAATAAATATGGTCACTCTAATTTTCTTTACCTAATTGATAATACACCAGAATTGAATACTTCTCATTACGATGACCAAATACAAACACAAAACATTAAAACCATTCTACCATAAACATATTCAAAAATTCTAAAGGTATCAATACTTCATTGAAACACTTCAAAAATAGCTTCAAAACCTCCTTTTACAAAGTATTAAATGAAAATGATTAATCAATTCTTCTTTTCTTCTTTTCATTAAAACGATGATCCTGTTTTTGATGAAGTTATTGCTATCAACCTAAGTTTGATAGATCAGTGTCACTTATAGTCCGATGAGTTGGCACCACATATTTTCTAATAAGTCTTGACCCACTTGTACAAAAAATGGTTCTTCATTCTCTCTTGACCTAGTTATTAAGGAAACATAAATTCTTCTCCTATTAACCTAATTGAATACAACCAGTAAATGTTTTCCGAAAAGGGTTGAATAAACTGTTGATATTCATCTAGATGACCGGTCTCTGAATTACCTATACAAACTATTCCAAAAAAAATCCACTTATTTTATTTTTTATCAGTCCAAACAACTCCTAATTAAACAAATTATACCTCTGATTGATCGGAATCACACAATGTTTGATGGACCTGTACCGTCATCAACTTCGTTATTTTCCTGATCATGATAAAAAAACTACCCTTATTAACCAACTTCTTTGTCAAAATATTTAAATCTCATGGATTACTGGTCTGATTGAAACCAACATATTCATCTCCTGATGTTTCAAATAAAACTTCTCAGCCATCAAAAAAATCTGCTTCTGGTGAACTCACACCAATAAATTGAGACCGAAGAATTTGTCTTGAAACATTCTTTTCCCATAAAATCATGATTGTATCATGAATTTTATAACTTTAGAACTGGTATAGAATCATCTAATATAAATTGGAAATTATTATAACTTCACATTCTTCCATTACTTCCCACTTTCCAGTCAAACTTCAAACTGATTCGAAACACTTTTTATCATCCTATCTTTCATAAGTATTTTTCCATAAGTTTTCTAAAAAACATATGATTTATGAGAACTATAGGATCAGAAAAGAATCATTAGATTTAAAATTGAGACTTATACTTTGATACAATTTCTCATTATGATCGAAACTTCCATTCCTGACCAAAGCTATGTTTGGTGAACCTTTTCTCACAAAAAACTTATTTATAAACAAAGGTAATTTCTTAATAAATTTTCATGATATATTCTGATTATGATGAAACCATTAATACATTTTATTCAATCATAAAAAATTACAAAGTGAATTGATTTCTTTTCATGAAAACAAAAGACAATTGATAAAACACTATTTTGTTGAATATTTTACTGATAATAAATGATATAATTTCCTCACATTGTGTTAAATATGTTTATTTATAAAATATTTGGGATTTGATCATTCATTTGAAAATTTGGTGAAAATTCCAGTTTTACCCTTAATAGTGCACTGTAGTATTTCGAATATAAATATTGTTATATTTATTATTTGAATTTGATATTTTGTAAAAATATCCCTAACTTAATTATCTACAACTTTTATGCATGACATGAGATCAAAAGAATGCATTTTAATGGAGTAATTGGACCATAACGTCAAAGTTGGGCTGGACTCTCCAGAATGGATAAGCTTCTGTATTGCGGCCATAACTCCTACATATGGGATTTTATTGAGCCCAACTTTGGAGATGAGATAGAGGACCCATATCCTCACATTTGATCCTTCTGGAAGTCCGGTCAATTCACGCGTTTTTGTGGTCAAATGGGCGGTGAAAGTTGGAATAAAATATTTGGCCGAATTTCCACATTCACACTTGAAACCACTTGTAACCTCTCCTCCCCTCCCCTCTATAAATTGGAGTTTTTCTCATTTTTAGGGGTTGGGACGTGCATTGGGAGATTGGAGGTAGAGTAGAATTTGTTTCCCCCAAATTCTACAACCATTGTAATAGGGGTAGCTCTTGAAGCAAGGATCCCCTCATCGAAGCCTCCTTCTCTTCTTCATTTTGTAATGTTTTCATTTGTGTAATAAACTTCTTTGTTCTTCTTTTATTTCTTCTATTTTCTTCTGTTTTGTTTAAATTTATTCTTCTCTTAATCTTCCTGTTTGGGCTGGAATTCTTGAGTAGAAGCGTTATTGGGTTATACCCATTATAAACCTTTGCACATGCAAAACGCTTCTACGATGATTACGCCACCCATAGAAGAGTAGTCTTTTAGTAATCGATCTATATTCTACCCTCTTCATTTAATTATTTTGAATCATTGAGATACTGTAATTCACTTAATATTATCCATGAATTGTGTTTTTAAATTTTAAGAAACTAAGCAAGCAATTGAATGATTAACACAAAAACACGCGAGGTCGGGATTTTGTGTAAATTGTGAGAGCGCGATCTTAATCGGTAATACAAGACCACACGGGATAAATTTGTAGAGTTCAAATATAATCCCTAAACACAATTCATCTTCATTTCCAGAATGGATATGTGCCTTAATTTACCACTGACCATAAGCTAATATTAGAACATCAATCAAAGCAGGGTGCTGCGATTGCATGTTCCAAAGTTAGCCTAGGGTTAAATTCACATCATCTTCATGGTAAAGTTAATTCTCGTAGGGTTCGGGATTTAACAAATTAAGAGATCATAATTAAGTGAATGTTAATTTAAATGATAATTATTAATAATAAAGTGAAGAGGTATAGATAGATCGATTACGCCTTTTAAATAGATTTCTAAAAAAACATCTTCTTGTTGTGTCATTTTAATCGAAATTCATTTCAAAACTAAAAACAAAAAACAATTATACAATATTCTTCCAGAAAACTTCTTCTAGATTCATAAACTACAAAAAACCCCAATCCGTTAAATTAGTTATTTTATTCTATTCTATTTTATTTTATTTTTTTTAGAATACCTCTAATAAGTTGTTAAATTCACTTCCTCCTTTGAGAGACGACCTTGGTCAGCCACTCTGCTGTACCTAAGTACCCCAAATCACACTAATCATTTAAGGGCGCTCACGACAATGCTCTTTCAAATTGGCTCCATTTCCGGGGAGGCAAGTAATTATTTCAACCAATTAGAGGTATTTATTTTAGTTTACATTTTATTCTCTTCCTCTCTTCTTTCTTCCTTCTTTACCCAATCTGATTTTTCTTCTTCTTCTTTTATTTTCTTCTACTTCTTTTTGGACCATCAACTCAAACTTCTCATTTTTATTTTACTATGGTCCACTTTCTTTCTTTTCATTTTTATTTGATCTATGACATGAACTAATCCCGAAGATCTCTTAGATCTTGACCCTGAGATTGAACGTAGCCTTAGGGCTCGAATCAGAAATTCTCAGTCTACGGGAAGTTTCAATATTCAACCAGTTGGTGAATTCCTCTCTTCTAGAAACATTGAAATTAGAAGCTATTCAAATTCAAACATAAAAGAGGAACCAATGGCTGAAAACAATGGAAATGAACTTAATAGAACCATTCGAGAATTGGCTGCACCTGATATTAACTATCAACCAAATTGTATTGCATACCCAAATCTCGAATCGGACTTTGAACTAGAATCTGGGTTAATTCACTTACTTCCAAAGTTTCATGGGCTCTCTGGTGAGGATCCCAATAAACATTTGAAATAATTTAATGTGGTTTTCTCAACCCTAAAACCTAGAAATGTTTCTGAAGATCAAATCAAATTAAGAGCATTCCCATTTTCACTTGATGGAGCTGCAAAGGATTGGATGTACTATTTACAACCTGAAGATGTAACATGTTGGAACGATTTGAAACATCTTTTCTTGCAGATATTTTTTCCAGCATTAAGGACCACATCCATTCGAAAGGAGATATCAGGGATCAAGCAAGCACAAGGGGAGTCAATGTATGAGTATTGGGAGAGATTCAAGAAGTTGTGTGCAAGCTGCCCACATCACCAAATCAGTGAGCAACTCCTCATCCAATAATTATACGAAAGACTCACACCCATGGAGAGGAGAATGGTGGATGCTGCAGCTGGAGGATCATTGGTGGACAAGACACCAGTAGCTGCACGAGCATTGATCGACAAAATGGCCCAAAACTCTAAACAATTCGGTGATAGAGGTACACCACATGTTCGAGGAGTACATCAAGTAAGCCCTTCTTCTCTTGAAAGTAATTTAATTGATACTAAGTTAGAAGAATTGACAACTATGGTGAGGCATATTGCATTGGATCAAAAGACATCCCAACCCCCTCCTTCAAGGCCATGTGGCATTTTCACTGAGACAAGCCACCCAACTGACTGTTGCCCACAACTACAAGAGACAGAAGATTGTGCAGCAGTGTTCCCTAGGAGACCAGTTCAGCAGCAACAAAAATAACCATATCCCCAAAAGAAGTTTGATACAGTATACAACCAAGGGTGGAAGGATCAGTCAGACATGAGGTATGGATTTGGACAACAACAAAGGCCCCCTTTTCAACCAAACTTCCAGCAGCCTCCACCTTACCAACAGGGTTTCCAACAACCCCAAAGGAGATTCGAAGCTCAAACATCAACGAGTCAGAAACAAGGGAATATCCAACACAAGGTAGACTCTAACACTGATGATCTTTTGAAACAAATTATTCTTAATCAATAGAATGAGATGAAGAGTCAAGGTTCGGAGCTGAGAGAGTTGAAGACTCAAATGAGTCAGATTGCCACCACCCTCCATGAACTTGTGAGTAAGAATTCTAGAAATCTACCTTCCCAACCCACTCCAAATCCAAAGGGGAATGTTAGTGACATCACATTAAGAAGTGGGGAGCAAATTAATGATACATATGGACCTATCATTCCACCGGGATTCACCTCTACTCTAGAGAAGACGCATTCCATACCAACTGATGAGCAATCCAAGGAGAAAGATAAAGGTAAGAAAAAGATTGATGATGTACCTCCTAAACCCCTTCCTTTTCGAAACAGGGTTGTTCAAACCAAGAAGATGGCTGGAGAAGCAATGCAAAAGGAGGTTTTGGACACATTCAAGCGTGTGGAGATCAACATTCCTCTACTTGAATCCATTAAGCAAATTCCAAGGTATGCGAAATTATTAAAAGAACTTTGTACCAATCGAAGAGGGATCAAGGGAAATGAGAGGATCAACCTTGGAAGGAATGTATCAGCACTCATTACACCAACTCTAGCAATGCCAACAAAGTGAAAGGATCCCGGGACATTCACCATCCCATGTACCATAGGGGAGTTGCACTTCTCTGATGCTCTTTGTGATTTAGGAGCTTCAATAAATGTGATGCCTCACTCTGTATTCTCTTCTTTGCAGGTTGGTGAGTTGAAGCCAACAAGAGTAGTGGTGCAATTGGCGAATAGAGCTACGACATATCCAACGATAGTTCTTGAGGATGTACTTGTTCGGGTAAGAGACATGATCTTTCCAGCAGACTTCTATGTGCTTAACATGGAGGATGATCAGGTAAGTTCTCATGCCCCAATTATCTTAGGTAGGCCCTTCCTCAAAACTGCAAAAAATATCATTAATGTCAATGAGGGTACACTTTCCATGGAGTTTGGAGATGAAGTTGTGATATTTAATGTTATGGATTCCATGAAGTACCCCTTAGAGGACCATTCTTCTTTTGTTATCTCCCATTTTGAACCACCAAATAAAAACTCCATAGAATTTTATTGTCCTATGCTTAGGGAGATTATGAGTATTGGTTCGAGTTTGATGTATAAGAGCACTTCCGCACATGTTGCTGATACACAATCCTATCTTGGATTTGATTTTTATGTGGATTCATATTCTGATTTTGATCATGTTCACTCTGATTATGAAATGGCTGTTGAGTATGCTGATGGATTTGATGCTTTATTCTATGATTTTGATGATGTCTATTCTGATACTGATGCTCTTTGTGCCCATATTTTAGTTCCTTCAATGTCTCCATCCATACTACACCCTCCTTCATTAGAACTCAATCCATTGACACCAAATCTGAAATACTCATACTTGTTGAATGGTGAGAGATTACCTGTTATCATTGCTAACAATCTCCCTTTTGAACATGAAGAAAATCTTTTGAATATTTTAAGGTAGAACATCAGGGCAATTGGGTGGACCTTGGCTGACATATCAGGTATTAGCCCCTCCATTTGCATGCATAGGATTCTCTTGGAGGATGGGGATAAACCGGTGAGACAGCCACAAAGGAGACTCAATCCCACCCTCCTGGAAGTTGTTAAAAAAGAAGTTGAGAAATTGCTAGAGGAAAGTATAATCTTTCCCATTTCAGATTCTCAGTGGGTAAGTCCTATTCAGGTAGTTCCTAAGAAGAGTGGTGTTACTGTTGTTAAAAATGAGAAAGATGAGTTAGTTCCAATGAGGGTGCAAAATAGTTGGCGTGTGTGTATTGATTATAGGAAACTAAATCAGTCCACTCGCAAGGACCATTTCCCCCTCCCATTTATTGATCAGATGCTTGAGAGACTAGCTGGGAAGACACACTATAGTTTCTTGGATGGATTTTCTGGATATTTTCAGGTTCCTATAGCTCCATAGGATCAGGAGAAGACTACATTCACCTATCCCTTTGGCACATTTGCCTACCGGAGGATTCCATTTGGACTTTGCAACACCCCAGTTACCTTCTAGAGATGTATGGTGAGTATTTTTTCTGATTTTATTGAGACCTGCATGGAGGTATTTATGGATGATTTTACAGTGTATGGGTCTTCATTTGATGAATGTCTAATTAGTTTGGGAAAGGTGTTGAATCGTTGTATTGAGAAGAATCTGGTCCTGAACTTTGAAAAGTGTCATTTCATGGTAGAGCATGGAATTGTCTTAGGGCATGTAGCGTCAAAACATGGGATAGAGGTTGATATATCAAAGGTAGATATTATTTCATCCTTACCATATCCTTCATGTTTGCGTGATGTAAGATCTTTCCTAGGTCATGCAGGATTTTATCAGCGCTTCATCAAAGATTTTAGTAAGATTGCTCTTCTTATGTCAAGATTACTTCAAAAGGATTCTGATTTTGTGTTTCATGTTTCTTGCAGGAATTCATTCGATGAGCTAAAACAACGTCTGACCACTCCACCTATCATACAACCCCCAAGGTGGGAGATTCCTTTTGAGCTTATGTGTGACGCCTCCAACTTCGCGGTTGGAGCTGTCTTATCTCAGAGGGTGGAGGGGTGTTCACATGTGATCGCCTATGCATCAAGGACACTGGATTCAGCCCAATCAAATTACACAACCCCAGAAAAGGAGTTTCTTGCTGTCATATTTGCTTTAGATAAATTCCGTTCATATTTATTGGGCTCTAAAGTAGTTGTTTTTTCTAACCATGCAGCTTTGAGGTACCTCCTAAAGAAGCCAGATGCAAAGCCATGACTTATCTGTTGGATGCTCCTTCTTTAGGAATTTGATATTGAGATAAAGGACAAGAAGGGATAAGAGAATTTGGTGGCGGACCACATGAGTAGGCTTACTCACACACTAGAGGATGGCACCTTGGACCAGGTACCACTTCGGGACACTTTCCCCGATGAACATCTCAATACCATCTCAGGTACGCATCCTTGGTATGCTGATTTAGTTAATTACATTGTTTCCTCTGAAATCCCAACAAATTTGAAGAAGCATCAAGTCCAAAAATTAAAAAGTGAGTCTAGGTTTTATGTGTGGGATGATCCTTACCTCTGGCGCATGTGTAGTGACCAAGTTATTAGGAGGTGTATTCCTGATCATGAGTTTGAGTCTGTTTTGCAATTCTGTCATACACTTGCATATGGTGGACACTTTGGACCCCAACAGACAGCTAGGAAAGTTTTGGACTCTGGATTATATTGGCCTAGTTTATTCCATGATGCCCATGTGTTTTATAAGTCATGCTATCATTGCCAACACACTAGGAATATTTCTAGGAGACATGAGATGCCCCAACAACCCATACTATTCTGTGAGATTTTTGATGTGTGGGGCATTGATTTTATGGGTCCTTTTCCAAGTTCATATGGTTTCTTGTATATTTTGGTTGTTGTTGATTATGTGAGTAAATGGGTGGAGGCCAAGGCCACCAGGACTGACGATTCTCATGTTGTTGTGGACTTTGTCAAATCACAGATTTTCTGCAGGTTTGGAGTACCAAAGGCCATCATCAGTGATCAAGGGACACACTTTTGCAATAGGAATTTTTCTTCCCTCCTTCTAAAGTATGGGGTGACACACAAAACATTAACACCATACCACCCCCAAACAAATGGCCTGGCTGAGGTTTCAAATCGTGAGTTGAAACAAATCTTGGAGAAAACTGTGCAGCCAAATAGGAAGGATTGGAGCAAGCACTTGGATGATGCATTGTGGGCTTATAGGACAGCATACAAGACCCCCATTGGTATGTCCCCATTTCGGATTGTTTTTGGGAAAGCGTGTCATCTCCCTGTGGAAGTTGAGCATCAGGATTATTGGGCTATAAAGAAATGCAACATGGATTTGGCCCAAGCTGGAATTCAAAGGAAGTTGCAAATTCAAGATCTTGAGGAGATTCGACTGTCATCATATGATAACTCAAGGCTCTACAAGGAAAGATCAAAAGCATCTCATGAAAAAATGATCCAACAAAGGGAGTTTCATATTGGAGAGAAAGTCCTTATCTATAGTTCACGACTGAAGTTGATGCCTGGTAAGTTGCGTTCCAGATGGTTAGGTCCTTATATTGTGTCTAATGTTTTTCCTTATGGTGCAGTGGAGATCACACAAGAGGACATTGGAAGGATATTTACAGTCAATGGGCATCGTTTGAAGAGATACATTGAGGGACATCCTACTGATGCAGTGGATTTTATCACACTGCATGACCCCATCATCACTTGATCACATCAGGCTGTTCCTAACCCTTTCACTTTTATATTATTTTTCCTATTTAAAAATTCTACATTTCATGTGCATATATCATCTCATGGGTTCACATTGAGGACAATGAAATATTTTAAGTGTGGGGGAGGGAACCTTTTAGTTTAGTAATTTCAATTGTTTTCCTGTTTAAAAAAAACCAAAAAAAAATTGCGTGTTTTGCAAAAGAAATTGTGTGTTTTTCAAATTTTGTATGTTTATTTTACAATTTTCTGTGTTTTTTGAAACATTTTGAGCTAAAATTATTCTCATCACCATTTTTAAATCCATATCAATAAGTGAAATAATTTACCCCTTGAAACTAAGCTTAAATGAATGCTGAAATGATTTTGTTTCAAGTTCAAATATTTACTAATTTCATGGAAAGTACACCGAATTTTGAATCCCATGCCACATCTCACTGTCTTTATATTTGAAATCACTTTCCTATGAGGCTTCTGAACCATTATTTTCATATTCTTTACATTCACCTCACTTCTTGAGAGAACCAAACCATACTTGATTTAACCAGAATTTGATTTATTCCTGTCAAAACTTGAGGGTTTGAGGTACTTATGTTTAAATTATTGAGGAATTTGTTTGGTATTAAAGCCCCTATTTCAAAGAATCCTTTTTTGTAATGGCCTACCTTGAATATTTAATCCTTGTATCCCTTAGAAGCCATGCATAGCCTGTTAGGTTTGCCACATTACAAGCCAATTTTCCCTATCCAACCAACTCTTGAAGTGAAATTGCATAATCTAGTTGAGCTTAAGTGTGGGGGAAGATGTCTTGTGTTGTGACACCACATTCTGTGATACTTTGGGTGGAAAATTAAATTCTGAAGAGATGTGTTTTCTACTGAAGAAAGTTGTTATATTGAAAGCTGTGCCTTTTCTAGAGCTTTCATGACAAAGTGAAGCTGTGCCTTTTCTGGAGCTTCTAATTGAGGTGGAAAGCTGTGCCCATCTGGAGCTTTCAAGAAAATCATGTTTGAGAAGATTGAAATTTTTGATGATGGAATGATGAATGGTGTAAAAATTTCATGACTTTTCATGATGATGGAGCTGAATTGATACTATGGGGATTGAATAGAAGACCATATTTAAGTGAAAATGAGATTAATTCAATTTTTCTTCAAAAGAGTCAAGACGTCCTCTTTCAGCCTCAAAGTTTTTCACATCTTAATCCTACCAACTGAAAGCCACAAAACAACCCTGAAAAGTCCTCATGATAAACATATGTCCTTGACTCACATCGGGTAGAGATGTAGGAATATATCAAGCCTATGGTGACCCTTGTATGAGTTTGGATGAGAAAGACATTGCAAAAAAAAAATTGATATTTGAGTGATGAGAGAAAATTCAAGCGAGGTAAGTGTTTTGTGCATGGGAGGATAAATGAAGTGGAAATATATTGAATGATATAAATGGAGAACTTGAATTAAGGTTTTTTATGAGGCATGATATATTTTTTTTCTTGGTGTATAATTGTTTGATCTCAAGGATATGTGTTTTAAAATTGGTTTTGATTTGATATTGATGTTTACTTGACATGTGGTTTTGCCCAGGAGTGCAAAAGGGTAAGTGTGGGGGAGTTGATAAAACACTATTTTGTTGAATATTTTATTGATAATAAATGATATAATTTCCTCACATTGTGTTAAATATGTTTATTTATAAAATATTTGGGATTTGATTATTCATTTGAAAATTTGGTGAAAATTCCAGTTTTACCCTTAATAGTGCACTGTAGTATTTCGAATATAACTATTTTTATATTTATTATTTGAATTTGATATTTTTTAACAGTGTTCCTAACTTATCTAAAACTTTTATTCAGGACACTAGATCAAAAGAATGCATTTTAATGGAGTAATTGGGCCATAAAGTCAAAGATGGGCTGGACTCGCCAGAATGGATAAGATTCTGTATTGCGGCCATAACTCATACATATGGGCTTGTATTGAGCCCAAATTTGGAGAGGAGATAGAGGTCCCATATCCGAACATTTTAGAATTCTGGAAGGCTGGCCAATTCACGCGTGTTGGTGGTCAAATGGGCGGTGAAAGATGGAATAAAATATTTGGCCGAATTTCCACATTCACACTTGAAACCACTTGTAACCTCTCCTCCCCTCCCTTATATAAATTGGAGTTTTTCTCATTTAGAGGGGTTGGGACGTGCATTGGGATATTGTAGGTAGAGGAGAATTTGTTTCACCCAAATTCTCCAACCATTGTAAGAGGGGTATCTCTTGAAGCAAGGATCCCCTCATCGAAGCCTCCTTCTCTTCTTCATTTTGTAATGTTTTCATTTGTGTAATAAACTTCTTTGTTCTTCTTTTATTTCATCTATTTTCTTCTGTTTTGTTTAAATTTCTTCTTCTCTTAATCTTCCTGTTTGGGATGGAATTCTTGAGTAGAAGCGTTATTGGGTTATACCCATTATAAACCTTTGCACATGCAAAACGCTTCTACGATGATTATGCCACCCATAGAAGAGTAGTCTTTTAGTAATCGATCTATATTCTACCCTCTTAATTTAATTATTTTGAATCATTGAGCTACTGTAATTCACTTAATATGATCCATGAATTGTGTTTTTAAATTTTAAGAAACTAAGCAAGCAATTGAATGATTAACACAAAAACACGCGAGGTCGGGATTTTGTGTAAATTGTGAGAGCGCGATCTTAATCGGTAATACAAGACCACATGGGATAAATTTGTAGAGTTCAAATATAATCCCTAAACACAATTTATCCTCATTTCTTGAATGGATATGTGCCTTAGTTTACCACTGACCATAAGCTAATCTTAGAACATCAATCAAAGCAGGGTGCTGCGATTGCATGTTCCGAAGTTAGCCTAGGGTTAAATTCAATCATCTTCGTGGTAAAGTTAATTCTCGTAGGGTTCGGGATTTAACAAATTAAGGGATTATAATTAAGTGAATGTTAATTTAAATGATAATGATTAATAATAAAGTGAAGTGGTAGAGTTAGATCGATTACGCCTTTTAAATAGATTTCTAAAAAAACATCTTCTTGTTGTGTCATTTTAATCGTAATTCATTTCAAAACTAAAAACAAAAAAAAATTATACAATCTTCTTCCATCAAACTTCTTCTAGATTCATAAACGACAACAAACCCCAATCCTTTAAAGTATTTCTTTTATTCTATTCTATTTTATTTTATTTTTTTAGAATACCTCTAATAAGTTGTTAAATTCACTTCCTCCTTTGAGAGATGACCTTGGTCAGCCACTCTGCTGCACCTAAGTACCCCAAATCACACTAATCATTTGAGGACGCCCACGACATCGCTCTTTCAATAATACTTTTAGTAAAAACTCCTTCAATAATCCAAAAAAACCTCCAATAAACTTGGTCCCAATAGGTAGAAGATATGTTATATTTCCAAAATCATAATTATTTTATAAATATAATATATATTCATTAATTTTATATTTATAACTATCCAATTAAAGAGGTGATGAAAAATGAATTACACCTCTATGTGGAGATGGTAGGCTATATATACGCATGAGTGAAGTTTTCATTTTCCATAGGATGTAAAAGGAGATGAATATGGTTTGAAAGAAAAAAATAATAACATTTAATTATGTTTAATAAACTCATTTTATTATATCATCATGGTAAGGATATAATTGAAGGAGATAAAATAATAAATAGAATGAAAGAAATCAGTTAAACCAATTTGTTCGAATTCTTTTTTGGATAACACCTTAAGCCTTCTTAGGATGGTCTTATGGAAATAACAGAATCTCTAGTATGTATGTAAGGAATATATAAAGGTATTTTGTATTAATTTTTGAGTTTAGTGGCTGAAAGTTTATGAATAAGAGTGTACAAGAGGTTCAATTTTATAAGTGAGGTGAGTATAAAACTTGTAAATACTTGAAATATTAATATATAATATGTGTTTAACTCATTCAAAATGGATCTAAATTGAATTATATTCATATATAAAGAGTATATGGTCTAAATATAATCAAAAACTAAATTTTCTACAAGTTTAGGTGTCATTTTAAACCTTATATTTTGGTTTAACCCCCTTAATAACCCAGCTTAACTTCAATTATTGTGACCAATTTTTCACTTTTTAAGATTCAAGAAAGTCATTTTAAAAAATTTCAAGTCACACATATATAAATATTTTTATATAGGATTTAAAATTTCCAATAACTTGAGTCAATATGGTATTTTTATAATTTTATAATGATTTAAAAATAAGTCTTAAACATTAAATTCCATTTAAGGTCATTTTCAAGAATATTCACAGATATTGACTTTAAAGGAATCAAGACAATAATTTAATTTGAATATAATATATTTAACGAACACTTAAATATTATAATTATCCAATAAATTATCATTTAACCATAATTAATCCAAAATATATTACTTTTAATGTATGTAAAATCATTTTTTATTTTTCTACCGCTCTCACAAGCGTCATGTCGGCATTAAGAAAGCATTCAAAGAAATTATACTATTTAAAAAAAATTAAAAATAAATTACTATTATAAATATAATATATACATTTTTAAAATAAATATTTTTAACCAATCATTTATTTTTTTTGTACCTATAATAATATAATAGTAATATTAAAATAAAGAGAGTGAAATTTTGTAATTTTTCTTAACTTAAACTAATATAAAGGAGCCGCTTCCGCGGCAGAGTAGTGGTGAAGGAGAGGGGTACAACAACACCATTCTTTGAGAGGTACAAGGTTCAAATTCTGGGAGTCTGCTTTCAGGGAGAACCTCTCCCCTAGGATCCACTCGCCTTTCTGGGTCACCCAGTTTTTGAGTGGGTGGAAAAAATGAGGCGCCACCCACCCGTGCAGACGAATTGCTTGACGAACCATCGCCGCCCGGGTTGTCACCCTCCGGGACGCTCTGCCATCTCAGCTAGCAACAACTCCTTCCCGGCTGGGTCTCTTTCTAGAGTGACCTCTTTGTGGGGAGGGGGTTTCCTTGTGTGGAGGGTTCTAAAAGGCCAAACAAGGGAATTCCCTTTTCAGAAGAAAACTAATATAAAGGTTGTAATCAAGGAAAAGTCACATCAAAAAGACATATTTTTAAATTTAAGATTTTTATAGTCTAATTAATCCCATAAAATTAAATAAAGTATGTTTTTTGGTTGATTTATATACCTTATTCTATAGTTTTAACCTTAATCAATCTATTTTACCCATTAAAGTGGTGATAAACTTTTACAATGGTCACTATTTATTATGACAAAAAATAAAATCAATCTATTTGAAAAATTTTAACCTGTTAATTTTAAATAAGAAATACATATTTCAATAATCAAGTCCTTGAATTGGAAGAAATTTATTTTATTGTATGTTTTAAAAACACATCTAAAATAATTTCTATAAAAATTTATTTTTAAGCATAAAAATGAACTTCTACCAAAATAAAATATAATAATAATTCCTATTGAATTAAATAAAATATATTTAATAAAATTTATATTATTTTACTTTAAAACCAAATTCATAACAACATGGGAAACTTAAATTACTTGATTTAATGAAAAGAAATGATGGTTTTTGTTATAATATGGGTATTTTTCACTATTGACCCAAAAAACATTTAGAAAAAAACCAAAAGATCATTTTGATGTGATGATTTAAAAAATAATGTTAATTTTTTAATATAATTTCTAAAATTTATAGGAATTAATTCCAATTACCCTCTTATAAAACGCCTAAAAACTATTTTTAGAAGATAATTATATTTAAATCATAAAATAAATTAATTTATATTCTTTGTCGAGTTATAAAAATTTGATGAATTGTAAATTTATTTATTAAATTCAATATTTTTATTAACTAAAACTTACCTTACCTATATTTGAATATGTGGTTATTCCTCTTCATATCCACCATCCCAACAGTTAGGTTATAACAGTAATATTTAAATATTATTTCAGAGTTTGTTTAATCTCAGTGTTTCATATGTTGAATGATATCAAAAATAGTATTATATTAAAAGAAAAATATAAAATAAAATATTTTGGTATTACATTCTCACCTACTTATAAGAATTGTAACCTCAAAAATTTAATTCTTCTTTTCTAAATTGAATATATCATAACATATTAATAAAATCAGATATAGATTTCATCATGAACTTTAATTTACAGGTTATGAATTAGAAACTTGTTATTCATGTACCTATATAAGAATCATAATTTTAAACGAGTTTTTGAAAAAATAACTTGGTAGTTGAGGGTTACATTCCACATAAGACTCTACAGATTTATCCTCAATTTTCTTGAGTTTGATAAATTCATTTACCACTGGTATAAAAAAATATGGTAAAATTTACTTACTTAATGTTATCCCATTATATATGCACGATTTCATCCTTAGATATGAATTATCATCATCATGATGATTTTTTCATTCTTAAAGTACTTAAATAAACTTTTAATCAACTATATGATCTACAAAATAGTGAAAAGTTATTCCTCTTCTTGAAAACCACAATGGTTAGCATAAGCTAAAATAATAACAAATATGAAGAAACCATCATAAAAATCAACCTAAAAAATATTAATTACATCCAACGATCAAATTTAAAAAATCTAAAAATATTCTTGATTGATTTTGAACCAAAAAATCTGAACGATTTAATCGCTTATTCTTCCAAAATCATGTCATTTGTTATCCCCAAAAAACCTTTATCACTTATATGGTTAGATACTCAAATATGTATATTCCCTAATCACATATTCCAAAATATAATTTTTCCTAAATTATCTGAACTAATATAAAAAATACAGTAAAGATCACCACATATCTTTTGAAATGTGTTTATCTAAAAATATCAGTAATTTCTCATTGATTTTAATGCTCATAAACACCCATATTTGTGTTACAAATGAAGCTTATTTAATTGAATTTTAGGAATATGTTTATTGGAATAATTATTTTATTTTAGAATTTATTTATTTTTAAATTTTGTTAAAGATTAATTATCTTAAGAAATATGTACATTTATAAGTATTCATGAATCACTATTTATAACACTATGTTTTAAGTGAACGTAAGGATAATGAACCCTCCCTTTGTAAGGATCAAAACTTTTAGAACCCTTTGTTTGTTTTAAATGTTAGTATTAGAAAATATACTTTCATCAGCCACCCTAGATTTGTGTACTTAACATATGGTTCATCAACCTAACCTTGGTAATCAACCATATATTTTCAACTGTATTTGTGCAGCTTATACTTGCACAGTGAAACCCTACATTTGGTGCAGTTATCTATGATATTTGAATTATGGATTATTTCTGCAATTTCTGCAATAGTTTTATTGGAGTATTATTCTTGGTTAAAGTTATTTAAGACCAATTCAAAGGACATTATTCAATGGATTAAATTTTTCTTATTTCTAAGGGAAGTTATGTTTTTTCCAAGGAATTCAAATTCAGATGATCTCATTTTATTAGGTAGTTTTTTTGATCTATTTTACCTAAAGTAAATCAAGCTTCTTATTAAATAATGAGTGTTTAATCTTAAAAAATTATGATATATCTAGTTCTATAAAGAGATTCATTTCTGCTACATACATGTTTTGATCTTTTTTTTTGTTTAATAGTATTGTTGTTGTTGTTGTATCAATTATTAATGTTTTATTATAGTTCATCAAAGAGACTATTTAAGCTTCACTTTGGAGATATACATGTTTACCATCTACTGAGGGTTCACTCTACTATTCTTAAAAGGTTATTATTCTCTTATTGTATTTCTTTGATGATCATCTACAATAAAGATCACTTCAGAGATGTTGTTTCCTAAAGTCTTTAGTCTTTGTATAAGAACATCCATCTTCTATTAGTTTAGGCTGCAACTATATTCCAAATATATTTTAATAAAAATTATTCCATCTTATTTTCGTGAAGTTTTAGCTTCTCATACTAAATCGTGGTGGAGTGTCAGCTTCTGAAAATAAGTTGTGGCTGTCAAAGTTCCCTATAAAAGAACATGATTTGTTGTAAGGTGCCAGTTTCCTCCACTCACTTATAAAGGTTTCCATATAAGAGGACATGTTTAGTGACAATCATCACACATGCCAAGAGAGTGTCAGTGGGGTAGATTATGGGATCTTTATGGCCCAATCCAGTATAAATATCATTGTATTATTATTTTATATTTTATATTTTATATAATATGTATAAATAAAATAACGTTTCACATAATTATAGTTCTCAAAGAGTGATTAAGTTTTATTCTGTCAAATATTTTTAAAAGTACACAATTCACAACCCCCCTCATGTCTTCATATTATTTTGACCTAAAAGGATCAACTTTTCATATCGTATAATAACCTTAAATGTTATCTATACATTCTTCAATAAATATCTCCAAAAATATCTCATTTTCCTAAAAATAAATTTTCTGGGTGATTGATACCATTCAACATATTTTTCCAATATTCATATTTTCTAAATTTTCTATATAATTGAATATTATAAGAAAAATTCATGTTTGTTTTCTATTAATCCTAATACCAAACTAGCATTGCAAATACCACTACTTAATAATCATATATTTTCTAATTTAACCATAATTACATTGAATTCAAATCCTTAAAGGTTATATTCACCCAAAATGTATATTCTTTGATTTACCTTTGTCTTATAAATATCGATAGATATTCCATCCATAAAGAAAATATTTTTATGAAAAGAAACAACTTGAAATCAATATTCACAGTTACTAAATTTCTCATATTTCCCTTTTTCTTATAAAATATTCAAGAATGATTCTAAATTTATTCTCATGATCTTCATAATCCTTAGAGTATTTTCAATGTATTATCAATTAATAAATAACCATAATTATCAGGGTAATTCTTGATGCTTGGGGAATTGGTTTACATAATGCCCTATCTACTTATAGTTAAAGTACTGGATATTAATATATTATTTATTTCCTTTAAAATTATGTTCAAGACGACCTATTTATCCACAATTGTAACAAATTATCACTCCATTTAAGGATTTTCTGAGGTTATTCTTCCCACATTATTAACAAATTTAATGTTGAATAATTTTCCTTTTATGGTATTTATCACTTGGGCATTCATGAAACTCCACTTTTATTATGTTATTAGGAAATTTAGTTATGTTTATATATTTTTAAAATAATTTAAGATATTTGGTTAGGGATAATCATAATATCATTAAGTCAAACTTATCTCTTGTTTAATTACAATATATGAGAAATAATATTAATCATAACCTGAGTTAATTTCCCTAATGCTTCCATGATCTTCTCACCTCCAACACCCATTGTATTATCATGATTAGTAGGGTAATCCCTACATTAACCATGAGTGTTTATTCCATTACTTTTTCTAGTAACTATCCCTAAACTATGGAACTCTCTTATTTAGGCTAAATTCATCCTGAATATTTATCTATGGAATAAAAATCCCTAAGAAGTTCTCAAATACTCTAGTGGATTATCATAATTGTCATGTTAGTTATGTTAATCTAAAATCTAATTCCAAAACTTTCTTTGATACCAAATATAATAGCCAAAACTTTAGTAACCCAGAGTTGGTGCTTAATTATTACATTATGATAGGATATAAGGGATCACACCAAGAAGGATCAATCAGTTTATTAGTCTCGGTAAACTAGACACATTAATGAATTTCATATTATATTGGAAAATTAAACATATCATGAAAAACTTTATTGTATCCTTGATGATCATTTAAAGTTTCCTTATTTATAACATGTGGAATAGAAAAAAATAAAGGGTGAGATAATATACTCAGTAAGGGTTTTATATAGTGAAAGATATCATGAGTAAGTAAGGTATAATTAATATAGAAGAGTGGATAACCAAAACACATGTCATTAAATCAATAAATTGAGTTCAAAGTACTCCCTTGGATAATATCAATATATAAATCACATAGATAATGAAAAATAAAGTCTTAATATATTAAATTCATAAATATGAACATTCATGATCTTTTTATTAAGTCTATTTCCAAGATACCATGAATCTTACACGCAAGGCCTTTTCCAAGACACCTTCATTGTATGGGTTTGTATATACCAATTTCCCAACTAACATGGCCACCTATTTTATCTCATGAGACCCATTGATGCATTGAGTTGCTATCTATAACCAAAACCCACATTCCACTTACACTTCTTATACATTCCTCATATAATTAATTATTATCATAAATCATTCTCAAAATTAATTATAAATCAATATTTATCCATATTGAATCAAGAATACCAAATCTTTACCCAATCAAAGAAATTACTTTCTTAATAATCATCATTCAACTAATACTGTATACATAAATGGTATATAGTTAATACAACCTCAAATTGGTGGAAATGATGTTTTATAAATCTATAATACTTAAAATATGGACATAAACGAGAAAATAATGTCTAATTATATGATGGAGTGTGATTGGGAATTTGATCATGAGAAAGTTAACAACTAAAAAACTGTACATTAGTCAAGGATGAAAGAAGGCCATAAATTTATATAGAATTATGTTTTTTAGTAAAACCCAACCATTAAAAATTATAAAATAAAATGGAAGAAAAAAAAAATTAAAAATAACTTCCTTGTAATTTTCTATAAGAATGATGTTATAAATAATTTTCCCAATTCTTTAAATTCCTTTAAGAAAATATTACCCTTTTCGTTTGATAACATTTTAAATAAAAATTTACATAATATCGAGAAAAATATCTCCTTTTAAAATAAAAATGGAAAATTATAGTGTAATCTTAAATTTAAATATTGGCTATGATGGATAATTATTTTTTCATTCAGTAAATGTTAAAAACAAAGAGACCTTTCACACTTTTGGTAAAAAGTCCAAAAATGACTCATTTGGAAAACAAAAAGAAGTTTCCTTTTAATTTTTTTAAAATAAAGTAAAATATGGTTGAGAATAAATTAAAATAATAATTTTATTATAGAAAATAATATTCTTGAAAACATTTTTAAGAACATTGACATGGAATAAAAACATCATTGACTAAAGGGGAAATAAAGTCAACTTTTCATAAAAGCATTTTCTTAACCATTTTAAATATGAAAGAGAGGGAAAATTAGATTAAAACAAGGAAAACCTATAAATAACTAGAATATATTAAAATATATTGTGTTTAATGAGATCTAATAAAAAAATTATTTCAATAAAAATTTAATCATAAATAATCTTTATAAAAAATGAGACTGTGAAATAATTTCTTACTGATTTGGTAACTTTTGTATCCAATCCAATCAAAATATAAAATTTGAAATTAAAAATTAAATACCATAAATATATAAGAATTCATGATATAATATTCCAAATTTCTGTTATATACACCATATAAATTAATTTATGTATATAATATAAAATATGTGTCAATGGAGTGGAATTGAGATGAAAGCCCTTACTTCAAGTCCAACATGATTTATATGAACAATTATCCTCATTTACAATAAATTTAGATTTATTATACATATATAAAATAAAAATATTCATAATTATCAGATCCTATATGATTCAAATATAATATTCTAACATTAATTTATTTACAATTCTTTATTAACATCATCATCTCAAATGTTAATTGTTCTATTTTTCATATAAGTTTGGGTTTAGTAGTTTTAGTCCTTGAATCATGTTCTTGATTTAAGTATATATAGAATATTAATAATAAAATAATTATTATTTTTATACATTAAATACAAATTTAGTTACATCCATAAAATTTAGACATGAAAAAATGAATCACACCGCTTCGTGAAGGTGGTAGTCCATACGTTGCACGAGCGACATTTTCATTTTCCAACTGATGGAAGGGTAAGAACGAATATGATAAATTGTATTTAAATAATTATAATTATTTCACAAATATCACATATATTTATTAATTCCACCTTTATAACCATCCAATTAAATCATTGATAAAAAAACCAATTACACTACTACGTGGAGATGACAGGTCGTATGTACCCATGATCTATATTATTGTTTTCCATTGGATGTAAAAGGAGATGAATAATTGTTGTGAAGTAAAATAATAAAATTTAATTATATTCAAGATAATGATGTTATTATATCTCATGGTTAGGATAGAATTAGAGGAGTTAAAATAAGAAATAAAATGTAAGAACTCAGTTAAGAGTTATACCTCTTCTTTGGAATCCTATCTTGACTTACACCTTATGCTTTATTAGGATGATATTAGGGAAATATAATAAACACTTTTATATAAGGAATGAATATATTACGATATTTTGTAGGTATTTTTTGAGATAAGTGGCTTAAATGTTTTTGAATAAGAGTACGAAGGAGGTTCCCTTACATTAGTGGGGTGGGTAGAAAACTTATAAATACTTGAAATATTAATTCATAATATGTATCTAACTTATGTAAAATGGATCCAAAATGAATTATATTTAAATATAATGATTATATGATAAAAAGATATTCAAAAAATAAATTTTAGATAATTTTATGTGTCATTTTAAAACCTATCTTTTGGCTTACTCTCCTCGTTAACTATGTTTAACCTTGACCATTGTAACAACATTTTCACATTTTAAGAGTCATGAAAGTGATTTTAAAAATTAAAATTGGTGAAAAAATTAACAATTCATGATAGTATCAATAATTTCCTATTCACTTAAGTCATGTTTTTATTTTTTTAATTTTCAAATGATTTAAATATAATTTTTTAACATTAAATACCATTTAAGTCATATTCATGACTATTCACATATATTGGATATAAAAGAACCATGATAAAAATGGAATTATAAGATACTTAAAAATTATTTATATATTATAATTATCCAATAAATTATTTGGAAACTATAACTTATCCAAAAATATATTATGTTTTATATTTTTAAAATCATTTATTTGATTTTTCTACTTATTGCACAAGTACTGCATTAGCGTTGCATAAGCGTTCAAGGAAATTATACTATCAATTTTTAATTTAAAAAATAGCATCATAAAAATAATTTAATAATATTAAAAATAACCATTTATAAGATTTAATATCTTATTTTTTCCATAAATAATAATTTGAGATATTAAAGGAATGAGAGTTACATTTTTTAATTTTTCTTACCATTAAATAATATAAAGGCCATAATCAAAGTAAGGTGGCACCAAATTGCCCTATTTTAAAATTTAGGATATTTATAGTAGAATTAATATCATATAAATAAATAAATTCATGTTTTGAGTTGATTTTTAGACCTTATCATAGAATTTTAACCTTAATTAACCTGTTTTACACATTACCATTGTGATAAACTTTTAGTAAGGTTAGTATTCATTATGACTAATAGTGAAATTGAACTATTTACCAAATTTGAACCTTATGATTTTAAATAGGAAATCCATATTTCAATATTAAATTCCTATAATTGGAATAAATATATTTTAATATAAGTGTGCAAAATGATTTGAAAACAATTTCTGGAAAAATGTGCTTTTAAGCATAAAAAGGAACTTATACAAAAATAAAATGTACTTATAATTCTTACTAAATTAATTAGATTATTTTAAATTAAAGGGATATTTTTTTACTTTAAAACAAAATTCAAAATATCATAAGACTTTTAAAATACTTTATTTAATGAAAATAAATGATAGCTTTTGCAAAAAATGATATTTTTCACTATTCATCCAAAAAATTGATCTTTTAGAAAAATTCCAAAAATTAACCATAAGATAATTTTTTAATTACCATTTAAAGAATAATTTTAATTTTTTAAAATGAAATTTCTAAAATTATTAAGAATTAATTCTAATTAACCATGATTAAAATTCCTAAAAACATTTTTAGAAGAAATGTATTTTTAAAGCATAAAATGAATTAATTCTTATTATTTTCCCAATTGAAAAATTAGATGAATGTTGAATTTGTTAATTTAAATCATTATTTAAATTAATTAAAACTACTATTATATATATTTCATAATGTGTTTGTTCTTATTCATACCCACTAACCCAATGACTAGGTTATAACAATCACATTTAAATATTATTTCATAATTCATTTAAGCTCTATGTTGCGTATGGAGCTTGCTATCAAAAAAAAATATTCTTTTAAAAGAATATATAATCTAAAATATTGGTGTATTATAAATTTGATTCAATTAATAGGAAGTTCATGGTTTTTATGGCTTAAATAAGGTCAAATGTAAAGGTGCCCTTCAAAAAATTGATTTCAGAGGTACTTTTTCAATGAATGATGACCTCAATAAAACTGAGTACACTTGAATCCTATAGAATCAAACAAGAATAAAAGAAATTTCATATTTCTAATAATTTCTAAGACTATAAAGAAATTTATTACTAGAAAAAATATTTCAAATAGGCTTAGAATGTCTCTTGGGTAGGGGATAAAAAAATTGGACAATCATTTCGTGGCATAAAAATTCTTATCCAACTTACTAGCATGATTTTTATTTCATAAAGATAAAAAAATATCACATAAAAAATAATTTATAATAAATAATAAAAATATTTAAATAATAAAATATTGAATGATGTTATCACAAGGTAAGACATCATTTAAGCACAATTTTTTTTTCTATTTATAAAAACATAACAAAAATTAAAATAGAAAATAAGAATACAATTTACAACTTAATATTGGAATCACACCCCCAGAATCAATTAATACTACCAAATTTAATTATAAGCATAATACATAATATATTAATTAGTGATTAAAAAATGTTAAGGAAGAATACAAACTGATGTTATTGAGAAGTGGTAGCATTGAGTTAATCTATTATATTATTTTCACTTTAAACCTAAAAAATTAAAACAAATAAATATGATAAACAAAATTTCAAAGTAAAAAAATTTAAATGAGAAATATTGAATGAAAGAATCTTGTATTATCCCCTAAGTGTGTGATATTTTTCTAACAGACTACATCCATGCAGTTGTAGTGTCTCACCCTATCCGAAGGAGGGTTGAATTTTTATAGTAAGAACCACCACACATTAATTTTTCTATTGTCTATTAGTAAAAACTAGAGTAAGATTCCCCCATATAAAGATAATATTAATATGCAAACCAAATTATTAGAAAAGTATAACAGGGGTGGGAATAAAATGAAAGGGGTCATCTTGTTAGTTGTATCACCCATAAAAATATATTATTGATGTAGTTAAGGAGGTAATGAATTCACCATAGTTCATGGGGAATTTTATTCTTCTTAAACCACCTCTTAGGTGTTATATAATTTTTTATCTAGGACTTCCAAATGTACTTTGTAAAGAGTAATATATTCCAGATAAAAAATTAGAGGGAGATGATAGAACACTTTATTAACTTATTTATGTCTTCTCTAAAATACATTTTAAAACTAACACTACTTGTTATGATAACATGGATTTATGAATTTTAGATTATACATTAGATAGTAATGAGTATGGAGAATAATACACCATTGAAGATATACTGGTGTTGGAATAATAAGATAAAGAAGTCCCATGGGTTAATCATGAAGAAAAAACAACACAAGTTGAAATAAATAAGGGTGAATCAAATCTAAATTCATTCTGATTTAATTTTTTGCGATGAGATTTATTAACTGATTCCCTCTATTTTGGGAATATAGATGAAACAAACATGCAATAAGTCCTGGTTAAAAAATAATATAACACCTAAGAGGTGGTTGATGAGGAAAAAAATTCCCCAAGAACTATGGTGGATTCATTACCTCCTCAACTATATCAACAATATTTTTTGATGGGTGATACGACTAACAGGATGGCCCCTTTAGTTTTATTCCCACCCCTGTTATACTTTTATAATAATTTGGTTTGTGTATTAATATTATCTATATATGGGGTACTCCAAGTCTAGTTTTTACTAATGGACAATAGAAAAATTCACGTGTTGTGGTTCTTACTATAAAAATTAAACCATCCTTTGGATAGGGTGAACCACTGAAACTGCATGGTTGTAGTATATTATCAAAATATCACACAATTAGGGGATAATGAAAGAGTATTTCCTTCAATATTTCTCAAATTATTCTTTTTACTTCAAAATTTTTCATCATTTTTTTTAATTTTTTAGGTTTAAAGTGAAAATAATTTAATAGATTAACTCAACGCTACCACTTCTCAATAACATCGGTTTTTATTCTTCCTTAACATTTTTTTAATCACTGATTAATATTTTATGTATTATGCTTGTAATTAAATGTGGTAGTATTAATTGATTCAAGGGGTGTCCAGGGGGGGGGGGGTTCCAATGGGGGGGGGGGGGGCAGTGGGGGTGTCCAGGGTCCAGGGGGGTCTAGTGTGGGGGGGGGGGGGGTCCAGGGGGTCTAAGGTGAGGGGTCTATAGGTCCAGGGGGGAAGGGAGGGGATGGGGCTGCAGGTCCAGTGTGTGTGTGTGTGTGTGTGGGGGGGGGGGGGGTTGCAGTGGGGGGATCTGTCCAGGGGGTAATGCAAGTCCGGGGGGGGGGGGCTACAGGGGGTATGTCCAGGGGGAAGGGGGGTTGTAGGTCCAGTGGGGGGTTGTAGGGGGGAGGGGCTTCAGGTATAGGGGGTCTGTCATGGGGGGAAAGGAGGGGATGCATGTCTAGTGGGGGGCTGTAGGGAGGTGGGGTCTTCCCAAGGGGAAGGGGGGGGGGGGGTATAGGTCCAGTGGGGGGCTACAGGGGGGTCTGTCCAAGAGGGCTTCTGGTCCAGGGGGGTCTGTACTGGGGGAAGGGAGGGGCTGTAGGTCCAGTGGGGGGCTGTAGGGGGGGGGTCTGTCCAGCGGGGAAGGGAGGGGCTGTAGGTCTAGTGGGGGGATATAGGGGGGATGGGAGGGGCTGCAGGGGGGTTTGTACAAGGGGGAGAGGGGGTGCAGGTCTAGTGGGGGTGTCCAGTGCGGGGCTGCAGGGGGGGTATGTCCATGGTGGAAGGGAGGGGCTGCAGGTCCCGAGGGGGGGGGGGGGGTCTATCCAGGGGGGAGGGAGGGGCTGCATGTCTAATGGGGGGGGGGGATGCAAGTTCATTGTTTCATAGTGGTTAATGTGGGTAGCTTTTTTTTTCTGGGAAAACCATCTATACCCATAGTTCAACAAACCGTGGGTATATATACTACTGCAAAAACTATCTATACCCATGGTTTATTGAACTGTGGGTATGTTTGATGTGAAAAAACTATCTATACCCATGGTATACATAACCGTGAGTATATAAGTTGGGATGTAAAAGTGTATACCTACAGATCTATAAACCATGGGTATATATGTACCTATGGTTTACCAGAACCGTGGTTAATATGATATTTTAGTGGGATATACCCATAGTTTTTACAGAACCATGGGTATAAGGCTATCCCAATGCCTCGGGATCCCATGGTTCATGAAACCGTGGGTATAGCCTATACCCATGTTTTTATGGGATATACCCATGGTTTGAAACCATGGGTATAGGGAAATTTTCCAATAGTGACTATTGAATGTGTGGGAGAGAAGGGTTTTCAAGTGTTCCTTCCACCTCCTTAATGTGTTCTCAAGTAATAACCATAGTAATTTCCCCTTATTGTTATTGTTTTATTATGAACTATGTTTCATGAATTCTTAGAGAGTGGTGGTCACATGGGACAAAATTCCCTTCATCTCAACCATCTTGATTTATTTCCCCTTCAATTGTTTGTACAATAGTTGAGAATTGGTTGATATGGATTGTATTACCTCTAATGTTGATTTTTTGTTAGATTAACAGTATAGAGAAATGTGCAGTTATTAATGTATTAGTTCATTTTAATAACATAAAATATCAACCCATCCACTTATGTTCACCATATCTCTCTCATGATACTTCCATTTAGTTTTTCCTCAAGTTCCCATGGGAAGAGAGAGTGTACATTTTTAAATTGTCTGAGCAAGAGTGAATCCCTAACCTCAACAATGAGTTTATCAATATCCATGAACTGGGTATAAAAATTTTGATCCATTATTTAATAATTTCTATACTGTAATTAGTATAAGAGTTGGTAGAAAATAAATAAATAAATAAATAAAAAATGAAATCATAGAAAAGAAACAAGAAAATAATTATAATTGTGCAATAAATAGTGGAATTTATGTCTTGAATCTCCAAAAATAGTGCTATGTTGATGAGAGGAGTTTGTTAGAAAAACCACTTTAGTGTAATTTTTATATCCCAAGGTATATCCTAATGTCTGGCCAGGGTATTCTCTCAAGGAACCTCATTAAACACTCACAATTATTCGGTTTTGTAACTTTTTTTATTTTTTCTATAAAGAAAACATTGGAACAATTGAAAAAGCTGAACTGAATATAAAAAAATTGGATGAATATAAGGAATGAAACACAAGTTATCAAGAAAGAGTAATCCCTTAAGAGGAATACTAATGAGAATATCGCTACTTAATAATGATTTACATTACTATCACACAATGTGTGTTTACTACTATATAAATACACATCCATTAATCACTTTTGTATAAATTTTTAATGCATTAGAGACATCTGAGGACATCATACCAACACCTCTTACGTGGGTAAGATAATAAAGGACTCTTCAAACAAGATCATCCCTCACTCCCTACCCTAATGTGAAATCATACGCATTAAAAACCTCTAATTTGATTCCATCTTATACGAACTTGATGATATGTGGAATCATGAAAGGTTTGTGATAAAAAGAAAGAAAACACAATCAGTACATGGGGTAAAGAACTATTATCACCTTCTCAACTCCCCAGAATTTATATGAATTCTTAGTGTGAAAATAAAATAATAAATAATTAAACAACAATTTGAAACTCAAATTATTCTCCCTTAGTTGAAGTTCGGTTAGCCCTTTATTATAGAATAGAGGTATGGGGTCACTATTATAAGGAGAGATTAATTCGTAATATGGAATTTAAAAGGAAATTAAGAAGAAGAAATAGAGATCTAGATTAAAAATAAAAACAAAAGAAATTATAAAATTCCTAAAATTAATCCAATGAAGGGAAAAGAGGCCCATGATTTGAATCCTTTATGAGAGGAATTTGGAAATGTTTTTATATGTTTATTGGGTTCTTTATTCATCCTGGTGGAAATTATTACCTTTGAGAACCTCTTCTAGATCACCTCCACATGGATTTATTGAGGGCTATGAATTTCCCCATGGTAAGAATATTCTCAAATCTTACCATTTTGTAAATTACTTCACATGATCATTTATTCCATAAATTACCAGATGTATGATGTGTGGGAACTCAAATGGAATTTTCCCAATTTATGTAGACAAGAATAATGATATTCTTTTCCTCTAAATCAAGCCATGAATTTTTTTATATAAATTCTGTTTTATTATTACATGGACATCGATTTAATATGACGTGATGGTTGGGAGTTCTATCATAAAGATGGTGTGGTGTGTTATATCCCTTTGAGATAATCCTACATGAGTGTATGATGTGGCAGTTTATCTTACAAAATAATCATTGAAAATAATTTAATCTCACTTAGAGAAGAATTTAATTTGAGTTGGTCAAATATTAATATGATTTGAGCTTTAAAATCCAATTTTTAATCTGACATGGGGCATGTTTTGATTATTTTGACACAATCACTAGGTCATGGTTTGTTATTCTAACATGAGGGATTATTTTAATCTGGTGTTGGGGAGTATTTTAATCTAACATTGTCCCTTTCTTAATATTTTAAAGATTACATGATCTTATTTACCTTTGATTTAATCATAGTTATCATAAGTTATAGGAATTTATTCTTATACAACAACTTGGATTTGAATTATAATCATGAATAGGTTCTACCCCAATCAATTTATCCTTACATAAGTGTATGGGATCCTAGTTTAATCACATGAATCCTTTAGAATATTTTATTTAATATCACATAGATCCCCAAAACTCTTTTTAATCATTCACAACCTTATAAAATCATAAATTAACCACACATGACTTCTAATTTCACCTATAAATGCCTAGAACAGTCAAAATAATTCTACAATTTAGTGAAATTATTACCAATATATATATATATCAATTAAAAATCATGAATTTAATCTATTTTAAAATTATTTCCAAATTATTCCACAATTTAAAATATGTATTAATTACCCTAAAAATGATAATATAAGGGAATATTAGAAGGGACAAGAATTTTTTTATAATTTTAGTATTTTATTTGTGGAAAAGAGTGAAAATTAATTTTTCTTCTTACTACTCCATGTGACTAAGGATTTTATAAGTAAGTGAAAAACCAGATTTGTACTTTTCCTATCTAGTTGGAACCCTCCAAAGTTGACATATGAAAAACTTATTAATTCAAAAGATTCATATTTTGGATAAAACAAGACTAAGTATTTAGTGACTTTAAAATATTTAAAGACTATTTTAAGAGACCTAAGGTGAGATTTAATTAGTTTGGATAAAAAATAAGTCTAAAGAAAAACACTAAATATAAATTCTAGATGGGTTGTAGTATGGTAAAAAAGGATACTAATCATGTAATATCCCATATTTTTTTTGGTATACCTCTCTCTTAGTTTTTCGTTAACTTTTTTTCTAGGTAAATTTTCCTCCATGTTCAATTTTTTTTTCAAAAAATAGAGAGGATAAATGTGGAGAGATTTGTTTGGTAAATGAATTGAAATTTAAGGATGTGTATTTGTTTGAATTAATGGATTCTGGGTATAAATGAGTGAAGTGTTTTTTTGTTCTTATTATGTTGAGAATATTTAAATGGGTTTTTGGTTGTTTAAAGGGATAATGGGATAAAATACCTTATACATAACATTTACACACCATGTAAATGGATTATATATTGTGTAATTTTTAGGTGTTTTAATAAAAATAATCTATGGTGATGGGTTTTTTGGCATGTAACATTAAAAATATTTACACAATGTGAAACTACATTACATTACATGTAATTATATAACCTACTATTTTAAAATAAGTTATATTGAATAATTTTATTCTATTCTGCTACATCCTTCTCTTCTCAAACTTTGGGAATATTCCATATGAATTTTGAGTGCCAAACTTCCTCTTGGACATCCCGTTTACATGATCAATCCCTAGTAAGTATTTTCAGTTATGTTTTTCCCTTATCTCCCTTATTTTTCTAATCATTTCTATGTAAACCCTTGACCATGTGAATTATTGGTTTTGATCTTGATCAGTTTTGACCTAGGTTTATCTTGTTGATCACATACACCATCTTTTCCATGGGTTATTTCTGTTTTAAGTATTGTCGGATCATCAGTTAAAGGAAAGGGGTCTAAATCTTAACCTTATGGTTTAATAATTTCCAAGATTATGTAATATTGTGACTGCATGAATGTAACATGTTCCCAAGTCAATTAAGTAATGAATGGGATCATTCCTTTGATCTTTTGTTTTAAATTGGATTTGAACCAAGCTTGTGGCTACCCATTGGGTGAGCCAGCCATAAAAATAACTAAATTTGCTAATGGTTTAAAGTGTGTTTATCATGACATGAGACCTTGGGTGATTGCTCGATATAGAATCACTAAAATGTGTATTATTTCTTATTGATATGGCTATTAAAAAATTGTGAATAAATTAAAAGTTGTATGTAAAAGATAAATGGTAATTCTAATAATTAACCATTTACATTTATGATGTGACATTGTGATATCCATTCCGTATAACTGGACTTGTGTTCCATGATTAAATGCTTATATATCAGGCTTGAACCTGGTATATGCACACTTATATTTTTTAATTCTGATATTGAGTGGGATCAGCCTAGTCCCATGATGTAATTCTTATAGAGAGTGGGATCTTCCTAGTATCATGTTGTAATTATTATAAGGCTTTGTCTCAGATGTTGTAATGATAATTGGGATTTGACCCAAGTTGTTGTGACTATACCATGGTTATATGGTAGTGGTGGGTGTGGTCATAAGAAATGCTCTGAGATATTCTTGTATGGTTCGAAAGTATTTTATTTAGCATGGTTATATTGTTGTGGTTGGCATGGTTATAAGGTCTACTCAGAGATATCTCAGTATGGTGCCAAAAAAGGTTGTTGTTGTATTTTATTAATTGTTGAATTAATTAATGCACTTGTTTATTTGTTTATTTCATACACTTATTATCAAGCCGGTTTGTTTCGACACAGTGGTGTCAGTCTGTTAACTTATACTCACACCCTATTCGAGATAAAGTTTGGTACATCGGCAAATTACATGGATTCTGGTTTAGATAAGGGAAAAGGACCTTGTTGTTGATTATTTTCTTACCAGATGGGTTGGAGTTTGAAGGTGGGACCAACATGGGTTCGAGACTGAAGACTTTTGAGTCTTTATTGAGTATATTACTCTTTTACTTATATTATTTCTAGCATGAAATTTAGTTACATCCCATCATTATTACTTTATTCTTTACTTGATTATTCAGTTGTCTCTTATTGTTTTTTTCCATCTACATATATAATTTGATTTATTTTGTTTGTATGGTTTATTTTCAACTACTATGACACTTAATACTAAGGGGGAATAGCCTCCCCACTATACATTCCATAGCCCCACTACTAGTCGGTAGCCTCTGGCATATGGGGAGGCACACTTGAAGTCTCGTAACAAAACCTTTTTGGGAATATGAGAGAGTGTCAGATCAGAGGATGTTACAATGTGGTATCAAAGGGAAATGTTTTCTTTTCTTCTCATTTACTATTTGGAAAAGGTATAATGCATAATAGGATGTGTCAGGACTTGGTAATGATCTTATGCATGGGAGTAGCTAACCCATGTGTGGGGGGAAATCTGAGTACCCATGGATGAGATTGCTATTTGTGTTATGTTCTTATTATAGTTGATGTTATTTCACCTTGGTTGATTCACATGGTGTGTGAGGTTATTGTTTTATGACATAACTATTTCTTGATATTTGTACATGTGGCCTATTTTAGCATGAGATGAGAACACATTCAATATAATAGGCACATATGGATATATCTACATGCATTTTTCATGACCGAGACTTGTATTTCATTTGATATATACTTTCCTATTGAACTGTGATATGAGATATTTGTCTTACATGATACATAAAGTAAATAAAATGAATTGGCGTGTCATCGTAAAACACATGTAAGACATGTTTAGGGAGTCTAGGACTCAGTGGTTCTCTGTTGTAGTCACCTATTGAGGTTGGCCTTGTTCATAACTAGTTTTTTAAGGTGTGTATTTTTATTGTAGAGAAAATTCATCCTCATCATCTTTGACATGAGTGTTAGGAATGTGGAAATTATTAATCTCATAACATAGTTGAACTAGAGCTTTCTTTAGTTCCTAAGGATCACATGGATGTGCAGCTTCGTGATATCTCCCAAAAGGTCATTTGATCCATGTTATGAGAGACTATTCATATTGTTCCTTCGATGTCTAATCTGAAAATAAAGTTTCCACTGAATCATATTCTAATGTTTACTGGGGAAGTAGGACCCCAGGTAGTTATGTTATGGATCGAGACAGTCTAGAAAATCATCAAGAATCTTGAGACACCCATGTATAGGAGGATTAATCTTTCATATATGTTTAATGGACCTACCAAGAGTCAGTGAGATATTCTAGAGAAATTTGGGCAGCCTGATGAGCTATCTTGTAAGAACATTAAGATGAAGTTCCTGATCCATTTCTATACTATCATGTTGAGGGATGAAAAATATTGCGATTTTATGCATTTGATGTCGGAGTTCATGTTAGTGATGGACTATATTAGACATTTCACTGACCTACATTTCTTTATTCCATCTTTGAAAGATGATAAGATCTTCAGGGAAAGAAGTTTTCAGGATGGTCTTCACTATGAGATCGGGTCCCAGGTAAACATTTTTCATTTTAGAAGCACTGAGGTTGTGATAAACTAGGCACTCATCAAGGAATATAATTTAAGACAGGTCTTAGGGAGTATTTAGGATGTTTCAGTAGGGAGATCTTGGATCTCTTCTTTAAGTGGTAAGAAGCACCATTATAAATGTTTCTTCCAATTAGTTGGAAGAGAAGTTAGGGGAGTGGAAACCATCTCATGACTGTGTTCCATTCCAGTGAAATTAGTGTGGAATATTTTTCTAAAAGATCCCATAGTGTCCTTACCCCATAGTAGAGTGTCGTATATGTGGTAGAATGGGTCATATTCAGAGGTTTTATGTGAATTTCCTGCAAAAGACCAGTGGCAGGTGATCTAACAGGAACCTAAGACAGAAAGGGGCTCAGCTACCCCTCAGTGGGCTGGTAACTTGAGTTCCACTAGTCGTTCAAGATGAGGTAGGGGAAATGGTACCCCAATGCATGAGATACTGTTCCAGTAAAGGGAAACAACTTATGGTTTTCAGATTGGATTCCAGGGAAGAGGGACAAGTCAGTTGCATATTATGTAGACTACTCCAGCTATCATGGATACAAGGTCATCTATCATAAAAGGTACGATTCTTGTATTATCAACCTTTGCTTGTATTTTTGTTGATATTGTATAATTGTATTGTTTTCTATAAGATCTTTTTTAAAATATATTATTCATATATGTGGAAATCTTAGATGGTTCTTTGACCATTGGAACACTGTTGAGAGTACGATCAAATAATATCAAATGTTTCAAGGTGTTCTCTCTAGGGATTGGTGGTTACCGTTTATTCTGGAGACAGTTTTTACTAGAAATTATAGTCTTTGACTTTATTCTTGGTATAGATTGGTTAGTTATATACCTGGATCATATAAAATATTATAGAAGGAGAATTAACTTTCTATCACCAGAAGGAGGTAGTTATTCTCACAAGGGTGAGTTAGATCTTTAGGCTGGTCGTGTGAGAACAATTTAGTGTAGATGGGATTATCTCATAACTCTTATAACTGCTCATTCTCTAGATAATGGTGTAATGAAGTATGATTCTTTTCCTCCAATGGTATACTATTTTCATGATGTTTTCCCTAATGAGTTCTAAAAATTACTTCTCGAGCGAGATATAGAGTTCACAATCGATTTTGTGCCTGTAGTAGAGCCAGTTTCTATCCCTCCTTACATAATGTCACTATTAGAGCTTCAGGAGTTAAAGTTCAATAAGAAGATATAGAATCTAAAGGATTCATATGACCTTGTTCTTCTCTTTGGGTTTCTCCATTTCTCTTTGCGAATAAGGATAACGAGTCTTTTTTCTTATGTGTAGATTATTATAGATTGAACTAGAAGATGGTCAAGAACCCGTATCCTCTTCTATACAATGATGATCTTTTAGATTAGTTGAGAGGTGATAATATCTTCTCTAATTATGATTTGAGATCAGCTTACCACCAATTAATGATGAAACCATCTGACATACCTACAACATCTTTTAGGAGTAGGTATGGCTTGTATGAGTTTGTAGTGATTCCATTTTGGTTGACTAACACACTGATGATATTCATGGCCTTAATGAATAAGATCATTCATCCTTTTTTGTACCATTTTGGGGTGATTTTTTTCAATGATATTTTAGTGTACTCCCAGTCAGTAGATGATCATTCCAAACATCTTAACATTGTCTTAAGTACATTGAGTGAGAATAATATTTACACTAAGATAACCAAATGCAGTTTCTGGATTAATAAAGTGCACTTCTTGGGCCATGTCATATCATAGGTAAAAGTTTCAATGGACCCAGAGAAATTCACAGTCATGGTATCTTGGGAACAACTCAAAAATTACTTTTAGATTTAGATCTTTCTAGGTTTTTCAGGTTATTATAAGTGATTTATATGGGATTTCTCTCATATGGCAGCACCAATTTCTGGGATGACCAAAAAAGGGATGGGGTTTGTTTGGTTTGATGCTTGTGTGATATTTTTTAGGAACTGAAAGGAATGCGGACCTCAACACCAATCCTCAATCTACCTATGTTGGGTAAACCATAAATTGTGTACTGCGATGCATCTAGTTTTAGACTCAGAGAAGTTCTAATGCAAGGGGATCAAGTGGTTTCTTATGGATCCAGATATCTAATACCACATGAGAGGAATTACCCTACTCATGATCTGGATTTAGCATCAGTGGTACATTCCCTGAGATGTTGGATACACTATCTCATGGGTGAGAGGTTTGTGGAATACATGGACCACAAGAGCCTTAGGTATATATTTTCTCAGCGATACCCAAACCTTTATCAAATGAGGTGGGTTGAGTATCTACAATATTTTGACATTGAATTGGATTATCACTAGGAAGAGGAAACATCATTTCCAACACTTTGATCCAAAAGAAATAGATTGAGGTATTACAATAGTATTGTTACGAGTGGAAGATAATGGCCCTTTTGTAGGCATGCATCTGGATATTTAAGAGTCTCATGGGTGGTTATCTCTGACTCTGACATCTATTATATATGTACTTTTGGACCGGATTAAGGCTGAGTAGTTTTATGACCTGGAGGGATTATTTGTTAGAGAATAATTATGTGGTGGAGAGATACCATCAGGATGATCTCTTACCAGTGTAAGTTCTCTTCTTTTTCATGATTGATTATGGGTTCCAATGGGCTTACACTAGGAGATGATGAGGGAGTTTCATGATTCTAGATGTTTGGTGCATTATGGTTTAAAAAATATGTATCATGATCTATATAGACAATACTCTTGGTCAATAATGTAGAAGGATGTGGAAATATTTATTGTTATAAGCTTCACTTGTCAGCAAGTGAAAGCATAGAATCAGAGACCATCTAGGATTTTGTATCTTTTCCCCATTACTGAGTGGATATGGGATAATTTCATAGGGGTTTTTTGACAAGATTACCATAGAAAACCCATAAGAATGAAACTGTATGGGTTATTTTGGATCAACTGACTAAGTTATGCCACTTCTTACCCATCATGGAAACCTTTATAGTTGACGATCCAATCAATATTTATGTATGTGAGGTGGTTCAATTTCACGGTGTTCTGAGGAATATTATTTGAGAAAGAGATCCTTATTTCACATCATTTTTCTGGAAATGTTCTCAAAAATCTCTCGGATCATAGGTTCTTTTAAGAACATCCTATCATCCATATACTGAGGGTTAATCTAAGTGTACTATTTAAGTTCTGGAAGATATGTTATGAACCTATGTTTTTTATTTTTGCAGTTCTTGGGAGAAACATATGGAAATCGTGGAGTTTGAATATAATAACAACTTCCAAGCATCGATCCAAAGAGCACCTATTGAGGATTTGTATGGAAGGTTGTGTTGTTTTCCTATTTGTTAGCTGGAGGCTGGTGAGTCAACACTTATTGGGCCTAGTCTCATGCAGGAGACATTTAAGAAGGTGCAGTTGATCAGATAGTGGTTGGTGATCATGAAGAGCATGAGAAAATTGTATGCTAACCATCAGAGATGACCTATGTAATTCTTGTTTGGTCATCATGTTTTACATCAAGTTTCACATAGGTTGGGGAAATACCATATTAGGAAATATGGAAAGCTAGTGCCCAGGTTTGTCTGGTCATTTGAGATAGTGGTAAGGTTCAGTCCAATGGCGTACCATTTAGCCCTTCCACAGTGCTACAGTTCCATTCACAACATGTTCCACATGTCTGAAATACAGAGATATCATCCAGACCCTTCCCATATGATAAGAAGAGAAGATATCAATCTTTGGGATGATGCGTCCTTTGAGGAGAATCTGATACGGGTTGTGGGTCATTGTGAGAAATATATTTTGGGTAGGACTATACTATTGGTTAAAGTATAGTGGCAGCATGAATGTGTTTAGGATGTTAAAAGAGAGAGAGATTCTAACATGTTAACATAGTGGCCAAAACTATTCGCTAAGACCTCATAATGATTCTGGGAGTAACTCAGGGATGAGCTGTTATATGGTGGGGATGTTGTAAGATTGTGTCTTTTCTTAGGCATGTATCTCTCTAATTTTTTCATTAAATTTTATTCTAGGGAAGTTTGGTCTCATATTTAAACCAATATTGGAAAAAACCAAAGAGGATCTATGTGGAGATAATTTTTGGTGAAAATTTATTAATGTTTAGGTATGTATATTTGTTTGAATTAAAGGAGTTTGGGTATAAATGAGTAAAGTATTTCACGGGTTCTTGGTAAGTTGAGAAGATTTAATGGGGGTTAGGTTTTTTTAAAGGGAAAATGGGCTGAATGACTATCAACAAAACATTTACACTCTATATAAATGGATTACACATCATGTAATGTTATGGTGGTTTAGTAAAAATAATTTGAGGCGATGCGTTTTTTAGTGTGTCCCATTAAAAATATTTGAATGATGTGTAACTATATTATACATCATTAAATTCTCCAACAAGATGTTTTAAAATATGTTGTGAGGATTAATTTTATTCTATTTCACTACAATCATCTCTTCTTAGCCTTAGGGAATCTTTTAGACAAATTTCAAGTGCCAACCTTCCATCCATACATCATGTTTATGTGATAAATCCACAATAAGTCTTTTCAGTTAGGGTTTTCCCTTATCTCCCTTATTATTATAACCATTATGGTGTAAACCCTTGACTATGAGTATTATTGGTTTTTATCTTGACCATTTTTTATCTAGGCTTCTCTTGGTGATCATCCACACCTTATTTCTCAAGGGTGATTGTTTTTAGAAGCATTGTTGGATCATCCGTTAAAGGTATGGGGTTTAAATATTGACCTTATAGTTTTATAATTTCCATGTTTATGCAATATTATGATTGTTCAAACTTAACATGCTCCCAACTAAATTAAATAATGAATGGGATCATTCCTTGGGGTCTATTGTTTTTAATTGTCTCTGAACCTGACTTATGGATATGCATTGGGTGAGTGGACTATGAATATAATTCCATTTTATAATGGTCTAAAGTGTTTTTAGAATGACATGATACCTTATATTATTTCTTGATATAGAATCCCTAAGATGTGAATTATTTCTTATTCATATGACTTTTAATCAATTTTTATTTAATTAAATGTGGTGTATGAAAGATAAATGGTAATTATCATAATTTACCATTGATATTTAAGATGTGATATTGTGATATCCATGTTGTATTCCAGAACTTGTGTTCAATTATGAAATTCATAAATATTAGACTTATCCATAGAACACGAACACTTATATACTGTAATTATGACATTTAGTGGGACCCGACCCTATCTCATATTGTTATACTTATAGATACTGGGCTCTTCCCAATCCCATGCCATAATTCTTATAAGGCTTTGACCTGGATGTTGTAATGATTATAGGGATTTAAATCGGATTGTTGTGACTATACTATTGTAATATAGTGGCGGTTGGCATTATTATAGGACATGCTTTGAGGTATTATGGAATGGAACTGAAGTATGTTATTTTACCATGTTTATTTGTTTGGAGTTGGCATGGTTGTTAGAAATTCTCATAGATATTCCGGCATAGAGTCGAAGTTGGTTGTTGTTTTATTTTATTAATTTTTGAATTAATTAATGAACATGTTCATATCTTTATTGTATTCACTTCAAATAAAACTCATTTACATAGATATGGTGGTGTCGACCTACTGAGTTATACTTATGTCCTACTTGGGAATCCATTTGGTACCTGAGCAGATAACATGGATGTAGGTTTGGACAAGGGAAACGGACCTTGATATTGATTGTCTTCTTACAGCATGGGATGGTGTTTTGAGGTGGTACCAACATGAGTTTCGGGACTGGGTTCCATTGAGTATTTATTATGTCTAATAGTCTTTTACTTGTATTATTTCTATCATGACATTTTGTTACATTATCGAATGTCATTACATTATTCCTTTATTATTTATTTGATTATTCTGTTGGATCTTATTTTTGTTTTATGTTACATTTATACTTTGATTTATTTCATTTATATGGTTTATTTTATAATGTTATTACACTTCATATCAGGGTTTATAGTCTCCCTAATATACATTCTATACCCTCTATGTTAGTCAGAAGCCTCTAAAATATGGGGAGTTACACTTGAGGTCTTATAACCAACCTTTTTTTCCCACATCTGCGAGTGCCGAATTAGGGGACGTTATAAATCATACCTTTATATATATTATTTTCCACCATTTTCCCAACATCATCCAATATTAGCTTACATTAATTACCCATAGGTATATTAATTACCTTAAGTAAATCCATGAAAAAAATGCTTAATAAATTAATTGGTAAATTTTATTTGTCTTGTAAAAATTAAATCCTTATTTTGTTTAACTTGAAAACCAAGGAATAACAATAACCCACCCATGAAACTCATTTTAAATTATTTTCTCATTAAATATGAAAAAGCATAAAAAAGATATTTCTTAGTCAAAAAAAATATAATATCATCAACATAAATTTATATATATAAAACATTATTTGAAAACAAGGTATACACAACTTTATCCATTTTTAATTAATTATCCAAGAGTTATTTATTCAATGGCTCATAACAAGATCAAGGGGCTTGTTTCAATTCATAAATTTCCTTACTTAACTTGAATGCATGATTTTAAAAATTTTAGTCCTCAAAACTATTAAGTTTCTCAATATATACCTTTTTATAATTAAAACCATTTAAAAAATCTCCCTTAATGTACATTTGAAGAGATTAATGTTAAAGTGAGATGTGAATTATGACTAGATTTTAATGGATTCTATTCCTAAAAAGGGTGGAAATGGTTAACCATAACTAATACCTTTTTTATTATTATATCATTTTCTACAAGAATCGATTTATTTCTAACTATATTTGTTTTTTTATATAGTAAATTTTTGAACATAAATTTAGTATTAAAAATTGGATTATTATATATTCTTCCAACATGAGCCCAAATATCATTTCTAATGAATTGATTTAGTTATTTTTTATATTGAGTACCAAATTTTCATAATTACTTTAATCTTTAACATTTTGAGGCTCTAGGTGTGAAAGACAGTCTTTATGATCAACTTTATTTAGGATTTACCATCTAGTTTTAGTATTGACATAAAAATATCTAACAAAATTCTCTAAGGGATTGTATTTTGATTTAGTCAATGCCTTTGGAAATGTACTTGAGGGTGATTCTTCCTCAAATTAAACTTTTTTTAAAGGAGGTATAGAACTAATTATTAAGTTCTCTAGGTATTCCTTAACATCATAAATGTGTGGCTGAGGATTAAAGGAATTTTTATGAAATTTAACATGAATTGATTACTCTATGGTTTTTTTTCTCTTATTAAATATTTAGTATCATAATTTGGGTCAGTTTGGATATTTTTTTGGAAAATATGAATGTAGTCACTGACTTCTAAAGTACATCTATCTCTCACCAGGAATGGTCTTTATCCATTCATTCTCTATTTCTGCTTTATATTTAGGCTTCTCTGGTTCCTGAGAATGACTTCCACTTCTATAAAGGATGGATTTAGGATGAATATTTTTTATAGCCCATAACACATGGAAAAACCTACATAGGGTCATACAAGGGTTATGCTCAATAATAATATATATTGATTTAAAAAAAATTATTTAATGGATCGATAACCAATATTCTTTTAGTCCATATATGGATGATATCTAATATGATATTCAATAACTTATTAGACAGATCTAAGATGATTGGAAGATGACAATTTGATGATTCTATCTAATAAAATAATTATCCAGGAAGAAATATGGCTAGAGGAAGAAAATAAATCTTGTGATAGATCACACATCAGATCGATCAAGACTGGAGATAGAAATAAATCTTACTTCCATGCATGCATTTGAGAAAATAAGGTTTTTGTGAAACTTAATATTCAACTAAAATATATTCCTTACAACAGTGACATAGAGATTATTCACCCGCATTTGGTCTCCTATTTATGGTAACTTTTGATAGGCCCTCAATAAGGAGTGTGAGTGGCATTCTATCTTGAATAAGGTGAGAGCCAATTCTTAGTTAATATTCCTATTTTAAATATTTATGGTGTAAATTTTTCATGAAAACCCATTATATATGAAAAAATAAATCTTAGAGGAATTCAAAGGTCTCAAATTAGAAAAAATCCTTAACAATGATGGATTCCTAGGATTTTTCTATATAATAGACTAGGATTGCATCAAGAATTATCTGAAAGTTACGGTGAAATAATTATTTGAGGGAGACCCTATTCCTCTAATCACCTCATCCACTATTTTAGTTCTCATTACCAAAGTATTCCATCCTGATAGATTTAGTTAATTTTAGCCCATTATCTTGTATAAATTCTCTTACAAGGACTTAGTTTTTTCCTTGATAAAAGAATTTACAAGCTCTTACCTTCTCAAATATCAATTTAATAACATGATTTTCTTAAAGGCATGAACATTCAGGGGCTATTGGTATTTCCTAAGAAATTATTTCAAACTCTGACTAGAAATGTTTTGGGTACTATGTCATGATCAAGATAGACATGGAGAAATATTTTGAAAAGATTGAATGGTATTTCATCTTAAAATTTCTCAAGTGATGTAGTTTTTAAGAATATGTTTCTGACCGTTTCTTTCAATGCTTATCGTCACTATATTTTATGGTCTCTCTAATAGGAAAAAGGTTTGGGTTTCTCAAATATATTTTTGGTATCCAGCAAGGATACACCCTATATACCAGTTTATTTATCTTATCTTAGGATGTTATAGGAATAAATATCAACATTGAAATCGTTAGAGGAATGGTGTATTAATTTAGAGGCTGGTATGGATTCACTGGTATTTCTCATTTATTATTTTTAGATGAAACAGTTTTCTTCATAAAGGGTAGAATCAATTATATAAAAATATTCAAATAAACCTTATGTAAATATTGTAATAGGACTGGAAAATATATCAATGTCAACAAGAGTGGTGTATATTGTAAAATCCTGACCATGGAGCCACTAAACGATGCCCCGAGTAAGTGGGAAACATGGCCTAAAGTGTGCCTCATTATATTCTAGAGGATTCTGAATAGATGCGAGGACCTAGGGTGTGTCTGTGTGGAGACTATTTCATCATTTTAGAGTGAAACACATGTGTAATAATAATAACAACCAAATAGAGGATGTAGTTAAAATAATTGAACATTATACAATAAAATATCTAGAAGACTGTAGTAATAAAAAACCAATACAAAAGAAGTTTCACATACAATATAATGATCATGTAATATCACTATAAAAAATAGAAGGAAAATCATGGAAGTAGGCATACAATACAATACATGTATCAAAGGAAAAAAATACCAAAAAGGAACCATCTCTAGCTAGCATCATGAGCATAGGTCAGTCTTGTTCTCCCCTGATCCTATGCATGACCAAATCAAGAATCATAAAGCGGGATCTTGTCCTAGTCCCTAATTGAATCCATGAAATCTATCTAGGTTCCCAACAGTAGTCTAAACATGGTATGAGATAAGCCTCAGTAGTCCACCACCAATAATGTCTGTATCAAGTCCAATCTGGGTAATATAAATAGAAGCAATGTGAAATATCTCATAGGTATGACAGTAATGAAAGTAAAGTGTATAAGGTAGATGAGATCCTATCCATCCAAACATGGAACCCTATAAACAATAATAAAAATCCCATAAATAAAGGAAACTATATAGCATAAATAAAGTATGTGTAAGATTATACGTTCTAACAGTTGTAATATGATACTCATATTAGGGCGATCTATAAGGAATATAAAAATATCCACATTTTCCACACCATTTCATCAAGTATATAACATATATAATGGATTATTCTATGTAATACAATGTCATCCCATGAAGGTTCAGATCCAAGGTATAGAAGATCAAGGAATCCATGTCAATTCTCAGGAGCATCTCCATGGAAACTCGGTAAAAACTTGGGTGGAGTCCAAGGTGCATGTCTATAGAGAATGTCCAATGTGAGTCCAACAAATCTTGATCAAATGGGTATAAAATCCCTTGGTATCCTATGGAATCATGATCTAGGGATTAAAAATTTCCAAGGAATCCACTACCATAATAAATACGGATCCATATAGTAGAAATTTCCATAACATCCAATGGAATCAGGATCCAAGGAGCTTATCTAAGGAATCCACTACCATTATCAATTAATAAATCATTTTCATTCACAACTAACGAGTTCCTTCAACATATTCAACATTTTATATATTAACCATTTATCTATTTTAATTATATTTAATAACTTTTAAAGGAGGCAATAACCTTCTCCCATCAATTAAAATTTATTCTTTTAATTTACAAATGAACACGTAAAACAAGGTTCTCACAACCTTAAACAATTAAATAAATTATCATTAAGGATACCACCAAAATTGGTGAGCTCAAACGCACCCAATGGGGCGGTATAACATGGGGAAAATACAAGGGTACACCCCATGGGTGTCCTAGGTTTAGGAGAATGACCTCCAACCATAGAAATTCACTAGTAGGAAACCCTAACAATTTATAATTCCTTCAATTTAGGAATTCAATTAATTTTAGTTGAAATTTCAGAAATTCTAGCATGCAGAAAAACTACAACATGGTATATAAAACACCAAACCATCAGGGAAAGTTTTAGACCACCTACTATACAAAGATGGTATAACACTTATCTAGTATTGACCTTTGATTCAGTCTAGATCGATAAAAAAAATGTAGAATAGATGAAAACCCTAGAAATAGGTCAAATTAGATTACACCTAAATAACTCCATAGATATGAATACAAATGAATAATGATAAAAGGTGAATAAAACACTTAACAATGAATATCCAATGAGATGGTCAACACTTGAAATAGATGTTTTATGGATGAATAGGATCAAAACCCACCTTTAGGCTTGAAGAATCTATAAAACGGGAGGTGGATCCATTGGAGAAATAAAAATAAAAAAAACTGTGTTTGATTTTTAATTGAAGTTAAGGAAAATGGTAAATTCCCCTCTAATTACTGGGTCAAAAATTTTGGAAGCACGTTAGGCCAAACCGTGAACCAACTGTGCACCCTTCTCTACCTCAAGAGGGAACTCACACAGTTCATGCACATGGTTTTCTAAACTGTGTGAAAACCATGACATATGCCTCTTTCCCATATCACTTGGACTCTTCTAAAAATTGTAGGTGACCATGCATGGGCGAGCAGCATTGGGTGCACGGTTAGGGTGAACCATGAACCCCATTCTACTTTTAATAACATCGTACATGGTTTCCTCAAACCACGTGGACCGGGTTGCACAGTTTGTACTAACTATGTGGCATAGATTCTTTTTCGAAAAACTAGGCATCTGAGCTCCAAAAAATCCCTAAAAACCCCAGAAACTCTTTTTACCTAATTATAAATTCACATTATGTTAGAACCAGTAATTTAAACTAAAATTAATGAGATCTATACCTCAAGAAAAACATAGGATCTTACAATATCCCCCCTTAATGAAAATTTTCCCATAATTTCCCTTCCATGGGTGTTCAAGATTTAGCTAAAAATAACTCTGAACACTAAGAATGTATGTTAGCCTCCCACTCCCAAGTCTCGTCTTATAAAAATCCATGATTGTATATCACCCATACTGAAGAAACCAACCATCTTCAAAGAACATTCAGGCTTCTATCAATGATATGAATAGTATACTCCTTAAAGGATGAATCTACCTACATATCCACCTCTTCTAGTTGTAGAGAGTGAGATGGGTCTAAGTGATAAGGATACCAATCTGGCTCTCTATAATCTCAAACAACCTTTTATATCATGGTGAAATCTTACCCTATCTCCTAATCTATTTGTGTCTCTACCATATTGATATATGTAAAAATAAAAAATCCCTATACTTAAACTTCAAAGGTCATTGATAGAGATCAACATAGGATTTCTGTCTATATTTCATAGTAGTCATCCACATCTTCATCAACTAGACATACTCTAAATTCTACCGAATGAGATGAGGTCTGAGTAAAGATTTCTCTAATACCACTAGACCAAAAAAATGTGATCATAATAGAATACCATAAAAATCCTCATAAGGTTCCATCTATATAATCTCCTGATATCTATTGCAGTATTTAAACGCAACCAGGGGTATATGAATATCCCAAGATCCCCCAAAATTGAGGATTCATGCTCTAATAATGTCATATAGAACCTGTATAAAGTGCTCTGATTGGCCATCAATATGAGGGTGGTATGTTGTGCTCATGATAAATTGTGTATCAAACGCCCTCTATAATCTCTATTAGAATCAATATGTAAAGAGGGCATCCCAATATGATACCACAGTATGAGGAACCCCATGAAGGTGAACAATCTCATAGACATACAACCTCCCAAGATCATATACTGAGAAGGTCCCCCTGATCGATAGGAAATGAGAATCCTTTAGGAGCCTATCCACAACAAACAATACAACATTACTACTTTGTGGTGATCTCAGAATCCCATTCATAAAATCCATTACAATGTCATCCCATTTACACTTGGTAATATGTAACAACTATAAAAAAGTAGTTGGTCACTGATTTTCCACCTTCACCAACTGATAGGTGGAACAAGTCATCAAAAAACCATATACATCACATTTCACACCTGACCACCAATACTTGCAATGTAAATCACAATACATCTTGGTAATGCCATGAAGTACTGCCCAAGCTGAGACATGAAATTCATACTTCATCTCCTTGTGTATTAGTGTTGGAACCGAAACATGACCATGAAAATGCATAATTTTATCTTCTTTAATAGTCCAACCTGGAGGTGGTTCCTCTCCTATCATACTCTCCCATAGGACTAGGCCCTCAGCATAAAATAAATATCTCATCCTCACTCTATCTTGAAGAGTGGAAGTCACTAATAAGGATGACAGAAAATTCTGATTAAGACTATCCTACACCTCCAAGTGCATCTATGAAAATAAGGCCATAATCTCCACTCACTATTGGCCTCCTAAACTGCCTATATATAAATCCTCATGTTCAATGCATCAGTAGTAGCATTTCACTTATGAGTGTGTAGAAAATATTGAATCCAAAAGAATGAATGAATTTATCTAAATTTCATTTCTTCAAATTCAGTTCATTCTTTGTAAATATATACATGAGGATTTTATGGTTTTTGTACACCAATAAAATGATCCATTAGTAAATAATGACTCTAATAGCTCAAGGCATGAACAACAACAGCCTGATCAATATAATGTGTTAGGTAATTTATCTCATTTAGTCTCAACTAAAAAAAACCATGCATCATGAATCACTCATCCTATATCATAACTACTCCTAGCATGATACCTGATGCATCACAATAAAAAGTGTAACTTCTGCTCGACTCTAGAAGAATCAAGACTGATACTAAAGTCAGTCTCAATTTTATCTCCTAAAAGTCTACATCATAGGTATCTTCCCACATAAACTTCACAACCTTCTTAGTCAAGCCCATAAGATGTTCTTTTAAGTGAAATAAGTCCTTTATGAAGCACCTGTAATAACTAGATAACCCTAATAAACTCCAAATATCAAAGTCGTTCATGGGATGCTCCTAGGAAACTTTAGCTTTCACCTTCTCGAGGTTAACTAATACTCCAATATATAAGATAATATGACCCAAGAAGTGAATCTTATCCATCCAAAGGTCGCACTTGTGAGCTTATCATATAACTGATGCTCTCTTAGTGTATCCAAAATGATCTTAAGATGTTTTGTATGGTCCTATAAATTGTGATAATACACTAAGATATTGTCCATGATTACCACCAAAAACAAATCTAGATGAAGATGGACAACTCAGTTCATCAATGCCATGAAAACTGATAGCGCATTTATGAGACCGAATGAAATAACCAAAAAATCATATAAACCATACCTACTATGAAAGGTTTAATGAGGTATGTATGAAGTTAAAACATGCACCTGGTGATAATACAATATCAAATCAATCTTCTGGAATAATTGATCTCCTCAAATCTATTCACAGGGATCATATATCTGTGGAAAATGAGACTAGTTCTTAACTATCAACCAGTTAGATTTTTGATAATCCATGAATATATTGAGGGTACTATCTTCTTTTTTATCAAAAAGTATTGGAAACCCCCATTGAGAAGTATTGGGTCATATAAACACATTTGATTCCAAGTACTCTAACTGCCTCTTGAGATCCTATAACTTAGTAGCTTCCATCATATAAGGAGGATTGGATAATGGTGTAGCTCCTAGCACTAGCTTGATATAGAACTCCACCTATCTATTAAGAGATAAAATAGAAAAATAATCTGGGAAAACATCCCTGAAATGATCCACTACTAAAGGGAATTCAGTCTGTCACGCTTTCCAATCTTCTAGATATAAACTAGATATATGGGCTATCAACCTTCCTATCCCACAATTCTCCGGTCTAGCTCAGCTCACCTAGACATCCCATACACCATTTTGAATAAAAACTCCATCATATGATGATGTGAAGGTCACCCTTCAGTGATTAAAGTCGACATAGTATTGATAAGAAACTATCCAGTCCATCCTATGTATGACGTCAAACCTTGTCTTCTTGAGGAAAAAATATTCTATAGGAAGTGAAACCCACCAATCTCAAGGAGAACTCCATGTACTAGCATACACCTTCCATTCTGATCCCTAATGGAGGGTTCATTTTCATAACTCCCTTATAAAATTTAACAAAAACATCAAGGATCTCCAAAATAAGTACATATATGAATATATGAGAAGAAAATATATAAAAAAAATGTAGATACTAGAGTAGAGTCTACTAAGATCGTACCTCTCACCGTTGATGACCTAGTGCTTTGCTCCTCAGGTGTATGTTGTACAGAATATAACTGGCCTAAACCATGACCCTTTGAAATAACATCACTACCTAGAGTGGGCTCAATCTACCGTCACAATAGAAATAGTGGCTAAATACCTCATCCACAACCCCTCCCTCGGCCTGAAAAACTAGAAATACTCTAGCTCCCATCCTGATGTGGACCTGTTAATCCTCCTGCCAAACCTAGACTCAAAGTTGATCCCATTCCACTGACTGCTGGAGGTAAGTTCCTATAGAAACATTGTACATGCCCCAGCCTTCCACAAGATCATCACTAAACTGGGTCTTGATCACACTGATTACTCAAATTTCTCTATCCCACACTGGTGAAAGAAGATAGAACTACCATCACTAACAGCCTGACTGGTACTCCCCTTATAACAAGTCTCAAAATGATGCTTCCTTCCACTAGAAGTTGAACCACTGGGTCAAGAGACTAAACTACCCTTCTTTGTGCCCCCCATCTTCCCTTAGGATCAATTCAATAATAAGTTCCTAATTCACTATTTCTATAATAGTAATAAGTTGAAACACATTTACCTATTATTAAATGACATGCATAAGACCATCCTTGAAGTGTCTCCCCCTCGATAGCTTATCTGCAAGATAAATTAGCACAATTAAATGAAGATATGTGAATTGAGATGAATAATCCATAATAATAACCTCTCCCTACTCTAGACACATAAGATCACTAGCAATTTTATCTCTTTGGGTCTTATGAAAGAAGTAGTCAGAAATCATATATTTAAAATCCCTGTAAACCATATCTCATAGCATATCAGCCTGGTTCAAAACATCCCATCAGTACATAGTTTCTCCTCGAAGAATATATTTTGTGAGATTCAATATGCTATCATGAGTTGTCTTTAGATGATTGAATATTGATAATGTAGTCTTTAGATATATCTCAACATCCTATGGACCACCATTCCCCAAAAACGTGGAAGGATACTACTATTGGAAAACACACGTTAGATTTTCCATAGGTGAGGAATTATACAGGGCTCCCTGAATGTTCTACATAAAGTGTAGGAAACTCTCACAGAAGTAGGAATCAAAACCCATATCCAATATATCCACTAGTGTTGTAACTGTCTCTATGAGAGGTTTTACAAGTGTTTTATGGCTCACCACCTTCAGAGCATGGTCTTTTCCACCCTCCTGGCACATTACTGGAGGTTGTTGTGGTGTCATGTCTCTACAATACGAAGTACATTCCTTGGAAATGATTAGTAACAAAAATATCATAGATAAAAGCATAGGAAAATTCAAATACTTCCTATAAAAAATCCACACCTCTATTCCTACTCCCTAATCCTAGAATGGGTAAAAGAAACAACCATAAAGAGCACAAGAGACACTGCCTACTTCCCACTTTAAAGTCATCTCAAGGTCAAGTTCTCTATTTCACAATAAAATTTCATTAAAATTCATATTTATTTACAATTATATTTAAATATTTACACCTCATAAACCAACGTGTGGTGTCCACTTGATACAAACCCTAACACATTATAGTCCATGGGACTAATGGTCCTTGACTCAACGTTCCATAGTTGACTGTTCTGGGTGTATGCTATAGCCTAAGTAGGAAAACACCATTTAGGTTATGGAAGTTACTCTATGTATAAACTATGTTTCTCAATCACCTACCCAAATCATTTATCAAAAAAATAGGTATATCACTCATGGAACACATTATAAATATTATGTAGTCAAGTAATGCATCTTAAATGGCATAATGCATGGTATGTGAATTCTATTAGGTTCCTAAAATGATGCATGATATGGAATTCCCTAATATCATCGGGACAAAATAAAATTTTTTATTCATAATAAACATCAAAACTAATGTGAGTCACCCAATGGTGGAATCAAATCAACTGTAATAAGAAAAAACCAGAAAAACATGTCCCATTCTAGGAAATTTGACTTTTTCCCATATGTTGGTTAGCTAATCCCAAGAACAACTCATTAAAAAATTCTAACACATCCTATTATCTTATTTATTATCTCAAAATAGTAAATCTTTAAAAGAAACCTCTAAAACCAATTTGTAACATCCTGACCTAGTATTCACTATATGGTGCCCCGAGTTGGTGGGTCACATGGACACAATCATTCATCCTCGTATGCCAAAGGATACTAACTATAAGTGAGAAACTAAGGTGTCTCTATGGGGTATAATATTCCCTCATATTTTTGTGTTTCAGATCTGTAATAATTATAACAACCAATAATCAGAAGTAGAGAAAATAACTAAATTGTAAACATGAGGTAAAATATTAAGAAGACTATAGTGGTAAACAATAAATCCAAAAGTAGCGTCATATAAAATATGATGATAATTTCATATATCTATATAAAATGGAAGGAAATACATGGTATCATTCATCCAATATAATATTTTTATCAAAATAAAAAAATAATAAAAAGGAACTATCTCTACTTAGTATCAAGATCATAGGTCGTTCCTGTGCACCCCTGCTCATATGTACAACCAAATCAAGCCTTATAAAGTTGGATCTTAATAGAGGTAATATTTTAATTATTTTTTTTGTTTTTTTAATTATTTAATCCCTTAAAATTAATAAATTTTAGATTATTTTCATATTTTTTATATTTTTTTGGGATTTTTGGTCTAAAATGTGAATATTTTCTTAATTATAAAATTTTACAATTTGATGTCACATTAGTATTTTGAAAATAACATTTTCTATTTTTCTCCAATTTGATTGATTCTTATTTTAGTATTAATTGTATGAAACTTTCTCTTATGGACCCAAAACTAATTTTTATCCCAAAGTCTAGAAAAAATTAATCAAGTTGAATTTTTTTTCTAGATGGTAGAATGAACCCCATCTCAGTAAAAGGTTCATAGATCGGCATAAAAATATAAAAATAAGATGATTGTAGTAATAAATGAAATAGGACACTAATAATCATGAACCCATTAAATTCCAGGGATAAATTCACTCATTAAGGCTTTATTTTCATACATTAAATTAGAGGAAGTTGAAGAGCCTCATTGTCCATAAAAAGTTCTCTTTAGTAATTAAGGAATAACATTTTTGAAACTTTTCCAAATAATATGAAATTTTGAGAGTGAATGTCCAAGAGATATGGGAATTTTTTTATCAATACAACTTCCCAATAATCATCCATTTACTATGCAAAATAAACTCAAAATTTTGGTGGATAGAATCTGGAGAGAAATTTGTCCACCTCTTAACCCTATAAATATGTGCATCCATTTACATTCAAAGGAGAAGAAGAAGGTAAAATAGGAATTGTGCTCATGGATTATAACCTTGAAGAGCTTCTTATTTTATGATTTCTCTTTTATTATTTTCATAATTATCTCTTATTCCCTATTCTACTCTATTACCCTTCACATGGAGGGGTAAAACTCTATAGTAATGGGGCAAGGGGGACTTTTCCTTTTTTTAATATCAGAGTCTTGTTCATTAATTTAAAACTATATTTTTTTTATTATATAATTTCTATTTTCAACGGTTCCCAATTATTTTAATATGATTGTTTATAAGGTTTTGTTTTCATTATTTGTTTTGTATCTTTGGTTGAAGTTATTTAATCTCCCTTTACCTAGTGTAGTATGTCTCGATCGAGCATATTGTGTTAGGTGGTGAGTGTTTACCGATCATTAGCACGTGTGTGGAATAAGTGAATTGTTTCTAGATTTCTAAGGAGAAAAAAAATCTTGATTAGGACCTATCTTTTTTTTTTGAGAATTGTTTACAAATTTTCATACATGTGGGATGGGTTTCCATTTCATCCTACAACAAAGGGTGATTGACAACTTGATCGAAGAGTCTTTCATGTATCATTCAACAGGAAGAGGGGGAATTATTTTTATGACCATGGTGACATTGAAAAAGGTGATCATACCCCAATCCCAACACTCTCTTCATCAATTTATATTCAACCCTTATTTTAATTACTTAATTTGTTTTTAAATAAAATAATTAAAAAAAACAACCTTCACTTCTTTCTCTAATTTCAAGTGATAAACATGATTGTTGTGCGCTCCTCTCTAGAGAAAACCGTGGATAACCACTTTACTTTTTTTTAACTTAGTAAATATATTTTTTCTTATCCCATGATAGGAACATGTCAAAACTTATAATCATTGTCGGGAAGGTGGATCGAACAATATTTTTTTATTCTTTCATTATGTTTTCCTTAAAATTACATGACTAGAACCATAAACATTGATCATTTCCCTCAAAATCAAAAAAATTTAAAGATAATTTCTTAATATAATTAGAAACTTTAATTTTCAATTTGAATTTGAGGAAATTTATTTTATAGACTCAAGTGAAACTTTAAGTTTTCACTCTGAGCCTGTCATCATGGCTAGAAATCAGAATCAAACCCTTAGGGACCTTTATGCACCATAATTACTTAATCAAAAAAATGTACTTGCAAATATATATTTATGAAATTTTTTTTATATGACACTTAAAATTATCCCATTGCTTCCAAAATTTCACGACTTGGCAGGAGAATACCCAAATAAACATTTTAAATAGTTCATGTATGTCTTCTCTACTTTTAGACCCTGAGGAGTTGCAGAGAAGCTGGTAAGGTGGAAAGCACTCCCATTTTCATTGGAATTCTATTCCAAATAATGGTTGATGTCATAAAGACAAGATATGTTCATTATTGTAATGAATTTGTGATATTATTCCTGAAAATATTATTCCCCAACTCCATAAGCATATCTATCAGAAAAGAAATCTATACCATCAGACAATCATCTGTAGAAACCCTTTATGAGTAATAGTGAAGATTTAAAAATATGTGTGCGAACTATCCACATAAATAAATTAAGGATCATAAATTTATTGAATTATTTTATCAATTATTATTTTACAATGATAGAAACCTTATGGATGCATCATCTGGAAGTACCTTGATTGATAAGTCGCAAAAAGAAGCCAAGGGATTGACTGAGAAAATTTCCTAGAACTCTCAATAATTTGGTACAAGAGGTACTAGAACAAGAGGTATTAATGAGGTAAGAAAATTTCATCCATCACCCTTATTAGAAACTTGGATTTAATAGATAACCATTTTGGTGAGATAGATGTCCTTGAAACAAGTAGGTGGACAATAAGCGCTAGCTAAGGTATGTAGTTTATGGTTATAACCAAATAATTTCAATAACTAGTGTGATGAAATAAAAGGAATTTAAAGTTTCATGAAAGCCTCATAGCCTAGAAAGTTGCAAAAAAATAAAATATATATAGTTCCAAATGATGTCCAATATAGAATTGGAAATCAATATAATTAAGCTAGACCCCTGTACCAAAACCAGTTCCAAAACCAACCTCCATTCCAGCAAAAATTCCAAAACCCACCACCATTTCAACAAAATCATTATTATAACCATCCTTACTACCACCAACCACACCCTTTCCAAATACACTATGAGTAACCATCCACAAACAAAAAATCTCCTATGAAATAATTATAATCCAAGTTTTAAGGCCTATAGAATAAGTTTGATAAGACAGAAAACATTGTGGGAAATCTTGTTGAAATAATATCCAAAAACCCAGGCAAAGTACCCACTCAAATAGTGAATAACCCAAAATATAATGTCATCCTGATAATAATAATAAGTGTAAAATAACTCTCTCCACCACCATCCCATGAACCTAATATAAAACTACCATAAATGAGGGATAATGAAGTTATAAATTCTAAAAATTCCATGAAAATGAAAAAATAAGAAGAAAAGAAAGAGGAGGGGAGGGATGGGAAGGGTACGAAGAGAAATAAACAACATTGAAAAGGAAACAAAGGGTGAATAAATAATTTCGCCCACAAATTCTATCAACTATGATTGAATCAATGAGATTTCTAGAAGAAGCGATTCAAAAGAAATTCTAGACACATTCCAAAAAGTGAAAATTAATATTTCCCTACTTGAAGAACTCAAAAAAATAAAAGTATTATAAATTTTTGAAGGATAGTTTCATGAAGAAGAGGATAATCCAAGATAATGAGAGGATAAAATTTGTAAGAAGTTTCCCAACCCTTATCATACAACAATTTTTAACCAAATATCATGATCCAGGGATGTTTTCCACTCCATGAACCATTTTCTATTTAAATTTATAAAATTATTCATGTAATATAGGTGATTCAATTAATATATTAACTCACTCAGTATACACTTACATATAGATTGTATTCTTAAATCCCACAATATTGTTAGTCTAGATTGAAAATAGATATATAGTTTTTCAAGAAGAGGTTCTAGAGGACGTGCTAGTGAAAGACAAAGATATCTTATTACTAGCTAAATTCTATGTATTGAATATAGAAGAAGATAAGAACACATCACACTAACCAATAATTTTGGGGAGACCTTTCTCTAAGATGTCCAAAACCATCATCAATGTACATAAAGGGACACTCACCATGGAGTTTGGATATAGTACTATCCACTTCAATATTTTAGAATTGATGAAGCACCCATTAGATGATCACTCACTCTTTTCACTCTCCCATGAAGTTGATACTAAAAAAACTGAAGAATTAGGTATGTTCCATGAATTCATAGACTTAATAGATATTATTTTTAATGAAAATATCACTGAACATGTGGAGGCCTAAAATGATGGAGATTATGATTTCATGTGGGAAGAAGAGGTAAAATATGATTTATTTGATGATTTGTTTAATGATAAAGAATATGGTATGATTTCTTATGTATAGAAGGTACAACCTTTGTAATTATGGAACCTTTATTTAATTTCATCCCTTGATCATACCATATATATGGAATTAAAACCACCACCCACTGATATGAAATATGTGTACCTTGTGGAGGGAGGGAATTTACCAGTGTTAATTGATAATAATCTATCTAAATTTCAATAAATTAATATATTAATATTTTCAAATAGAATTTTAGAGTAATAGTATAGAGCATAGGTGATATCCTAGGAATAAACACAAAAATATTCTCACATAGAATTCTTCTTAAGGTAGATTCAAAACAAGTTAGACAACCCCAAAGGAGGTTGAATCCCAAATTGATGGAGGTTGTATAGAAGGAGATCAAGAAGCTCTTGGAAGCTGGAACCATATATCCCATTCTTGGTTTTAATGGGTTTTCCTCATTCATTTAGATCTAAAAAAATAGGTCTAACCACTGTGAGGAATGAAAATAATGGATTAATTCTTGTGATAATTCAAAATAGCTAGAGAGTGTGTATAGATTTTAGGAAGTTTATTCTAGTCACTCAAAAAGATCATTTCCCCATAAATTTCACTGACCATATGTTAGATATATTGTCAATGAGAACTCTTTATTTATTTTTGGATAAATTTTCATGTTATTTTCAGGAAACTATTTCTCCTGAGGATCAAGAAAAGACTAACTTTACTTGTCTATTAGGAACTTTTTCATATAAATGGATGGAATTTTGATTTTGTAATGCTCCTAATATATTTCATAGGTGCATGGTAAGTATATTTTATTATCAAATTTAATATTTATTATAGGTTTTCTTGGATGATTTCATAGTTTTAAAAAATTATTTTGACCACTGTCTAAAAAATATAGAAAAAGTTTTGAAAACCTACATTAAAAAGAATCTTGTTTTAAATTTTTAAAAGTTTCATTTCATAGTTGATGGATAAATTTTCCTTGGGTATTTCATTTCAAAAAAAGTAATTATAGTTGATAAATCATAAGTTTAATTGATAAATTAATTTCCTTACCCAACTTGTGTGGAAAATGTTATATCATTTTTAGGACATGTAGGATTCTATAGAAGGTTTATGAAAGATTTAAATAACATTGATCTCCCTCTCTCTAAATTAATTTTGAAATATGTTGATTTTGATTTCAATGGTGTGTGTAGGGAATACTTTGATGAGTTGAATAATATATTGATTATACCATCGGTGATGCAGCCACCAAATTACGAATAATTGTGATTCTTCCAACCAAGAAGTTATAGTAATCCATTATTAGTGTATTGAGGGTAGACCACAAGTCATTGACTATGCCTTTTTTACCTTATATGCACCCCAATTAAATTACACAACCAAATAAAAATATTTTTTAGAAGTATTTCCTTGTTTTAGATATATTTAGATAATATATTCTTGGAACTAAAATCACTTTTTTTATGATCATAAAGCTCTTAGGTACGTGATGAAGAAAGATAGAGCTAAACTGAAGCTGGTGAGATGGATGTCACTACACTAGGAGTTAAACATAGAAATAAAAGATAATAAGGGAGCTATAAACCAAGTGTCTGATCAGATAAGTAGACTACCCAATACTATTGAAGCTAAAATTACAGACAAAGAACCACTTAATTATCACTTTATAAGAGAGAATTTATACTTAATTAAAGGAGTAATTCCTTGGGTTATTGACATGGTCAATTATTTGGTAACATATTTGACCCCATTTTATTTAAATTTACACCAAATTCAAAAACCAAAATATGAATCTAGATATTACATCAGGGATGATCCATTTTTTAGAATATTTGTAGTGAACAAGTGATAAGAAGATGTTTTCCTGAAATTGAAATTGATTTTTCCTTTAATTTTTTTCATACTTTAGTTTTTAGGCCACTTTGGACCTCAAAGTATAGAAAGGAAGTTTTTAGAATCTGGATTTTTTCCCACCCTTTTTAAAGATTCTCATGAATTTTGATAATTGTTTGAAAAATGTTAGTTTTATGAAAATATTCCAAAGAGACAAGAAATTACCCAAATCCACTATTTTTTTTTGAAATTTTTGATGTTTTGGGGATATATTTTATGTGTCCTTTCTCAATTTCATTTGGAAATTATTATATCTTTCTTTTAGTTGATTATGTTTCAAAATGGGTAGAAACAAAAGCCACCAGGATTGATGATGCTATAGTTTTTTGTGATTTTTCCAAGGATAACATATTTTTTAGGTTTGAAATTCCTAAATCCATTATCAGTAATTTGGGGAATCACTTTTTAAATAGGATAATAGAGAATTTTCTTAAGAAGTATTTGATGAATCATAAAACATTAACTCCTTATTATCCACATAAAAATGGTCAAGTTGATGTGTCCAATAGGGAAGTCAAAGGAATTTTAGAAAAGACTATTAAACCATAAAGAAAGGATTGGATCCAATAGTAGGAATACACATTATGGTCTTATAGGATAGCCTAAAAAACTCTTTTTTTAATGATTCAATATAGGATTATTTATGGGAAAAGTTGTTACCTACCTACAGAATTGGGACATAAGGAATACTGATTTGTGAGATAGATGAATTTGGAACTTGAAAGTGTTGGTAAAGAGATGAGATTGTTGTTTTAGGAGTTGGAGAACATTTGGATGGAAGATTTTAAATATTCTAGGATTTTAAAAGAGATAACATGCATAGATCATGAAAATATGGTCCAACCAAAAGACTTCCAACTTAAAGACAAGGTTTTGTTATTCAACTCAAGACTCATGATAATGCTAGGTAAACATCATTCCATATTGGAAGGTATATTAATATTTACACATGTATATACTTAAATTATTGTGAATATTGTGAATTAAATAGAGTAGGATCCATTTAATATTAATGAATATAGGATAAATAAATTCTATAGGACCATGCCATCAGATCTAATAGAGGAAATCACACTCCTCTAACCTATTTGTCAATAAAATATATTAGGTCATACCTATCCTTTATACATTCTTACATATTTTGATTCATTTTCAAATATATTTACATGTAAAATAATTTTTAATTAATTGAGTACATTTTATCATTTATGTATGGGGAGGAAGCCTTTTACGTTTATGATTATCAATTTTTTTTGTTTTTTTATTTTCACAAAAAAATTGTGTGTTTTTAAATTTTTTGTGTTTTTTTAAAACTTGTTCACTCAAATGATTATCTTTTCCATTTTTTAAACCTCTTTTAATTAGTGAACTAATTTATCCTATGACATTAAGGTTAAATTAATGTTGAAAATGACTTTGTTTCAAGTTCAAATCATTGGGAATTTCATGAAAAGTACTCTTATTTTTGAATCACATGCCACATCTCACTGTCTGTATATTTTGAATCACTTTTCCATGAGATTTCAGAACCTTTTTTTCATACTCTTTACATTAACCTCACTTCTGTATAAAACCATATATTGCTTGATTTAACCAGAATTTTATTTATTCATGTGAAAACATGAGGGTTTTAGGTACTTGTGTTTCAAATTATTGAGGAATTTCTTTGGTTTTAAATCCCTATTTTTATGAGAATACTTATTATTTTGAAATAACTTTTATATTTAATCCTTGTTTATATTAAAATCCATGAATATGCTATTATTTTATCCTCATTATAAGACAACTTTCTCTGTCCAACCTACTCCTGAAGTAAAATTTCATGATCTAGTTGAACTTAAGTGTTGAGGGAAGTTGTATTGTGTTATACTACCTAATTTGGAGATGTATTTGGTGGAAAAGAAAATGTTTAATAGATTATTTTTTTCCCTTTAGGAGCTTTCAAGATAAATAATTTGTGTCTTTTTAGAGCTTCCAAAGGCAAAATAAAGTTGTTTTTATTTGGATATTTCAAGAAAAATTATGTTTGTGAATATTGACATTTTTTATTATGAAATGTGTATTGTGTGAGATGATATTTTCAAAGTTTCTTGGAGATCATTTTCTTCTATGTAAAGTTAGGAGGAGACTATACTTGAGTGAATATTAGAATCTTTCAATTTTTCTTCAAAAAGAGACAAGCCATCCTCATTAAGCTTCAAAAATTTCACATCTAACTCATTTTATCCAAAATCCATAGAATTACCCTAAAATTTATTCACAATAAAAACATTTCCTTTAATCACGTCAGGTGGAGATATAAAAATTTATCAATCCAATGGTGACTCTTGTATGGGTTTGGATGAGAAAATCCTTGACAAAATTGATATTTTTGTGATAAGAGAAAATTCATGTGAGGTAGGTGTATTGTGTGCATGAGTGGAGAAATAAGGGGAAATGGATTGAATGATATAAATGGAGAACTTGAGATAATGGGTTTTTACAAGGCATGATATCTTTTATTTCTTGTTTTAAAATTAGAGGATCTCATGGTCATGTGTTTTAAATTTTATTTGATTTGATTTTGATGCTTACTTGTCCAGAATTCTAAGTGATAAGTGTGGTTGGCTTGATAGAGCTAATATTTTCATTATTTTTATGAATATTTCAATGATTTATTCCCTTCACATTAATCATTTTGATCTTATTTTCATCATTTTATAATTTTGGTGAGTCATGTGATAAAATGTGAAAAATTATTAATTCTTGAAATTTAAAATTTCTCTTTCACTTTAAAATTTCAATAATAACTTTTATGATTTTGATCTGATTGGAGTGATTAATTTTTTTAGCTTTCCTCTATTTATGGTATGAAACTTTATCTTTAGGACCCATAGCTAATTCTAATCCCATAGGCCTAGAAAAATCAATCAATTTGATAAATTTTTCTCGCCTATAGAATGGACCCCACCTTAGTAAATGAGGCATATCTTAGACTAAAAATATTAAAATTAGGTGATTCTAGTTGTGAATGAAATACGAATAAAATAATAATACTCCCATTAAATACCATGAAGAAATTATCTCATTAAGGCTTTATTTTTATGCACCATAATTTATGAAGTTGAATATCCTACAAATCCATAAAAGTGATATTTAGTAATTTGGGAATAAATTTCTTGAAATATTCCTATATAAGATGATATTTAGAACAAGAATTAACAATATAGATATAAAAAAATTTATAAAGGAAAAATCCTGATGATATTCTATTTAATATGAGAAATAAACTTAAATTTTCAGTGGAAAAAATATGGAGGGATATTTTTTCACCTCTCAACCCTATAAATATGTGAATCCACTTCCATTCAAAGGGGTTGAAGAAGGTAAAATAGGGGTTGTCCTAGAGTATTGGAACCTCTAACATATTTTTATTTTATACTTTCAATTTTATTAGTTTTATAATGCCCTCTTCTTCCCCATTTGACTCTATTACCCTTCACATAGAGGGTAAAAATCTTGAGTGATTAGAGAAGGGGGAGTTTTCCTTTTGTAATATTGGAGCCTTATGCTTTAATTTAAAACTATATTATTCTATTGAATGTTTTTTGTTTTTAGTGGTGCCCAATTATATTAATTTTATTGTGTTTAGGGTTTTGGTTTCATTTGTTTTTTACATCTTATTTTGATGTTCTTTAATCTCCCTTTGCTTAGTGCAGTTTGTCTCTGTCAAGAAGATTGTGTTTGGTGGTGAATGTCTAGAAAGTTTTGAAACATTTGTAGAATAATTGAATGGTTTCTAGATTTATAATGGGTAAAAATTCTTGATTGGGATTTGAATTAGTTTTTTGGGAATAGTTTATGAATTCTCATTCACACAGGAGTGGTTTTCATTCCTTCCTTCAACCAAGGGTGACTGAAAACTCAATCGAGGATTCCCTCATTTATCATTCAATAAGGAGAGATGGGGAATGATTTTTACAATCATTATAAAATTCAAAATGATGATCATACCCTAAACCTATCAATCTCTTCAACAGTTTTTATTCAACCTTTATTTTAATTTCAATATTTCTTTTTAAAATCAAATAATTTCAAAAACAACCTCCACTTATTTCCTTAATTTCATGTGAAAACCTTGATTGTTGTGCGCTAATATTTGGAGACAACCTTGGTTAACAACTTAAATTAATTTTTAACATAGGATATAATTGTTTTTTTTTCACACCTCATGATAGATGTGTGTCATCACTTGCCTTGGTCCTTACTTGCATCCATGAAGTCTATCTGGGTACCCAATTATGACCTAAAAAGGGTGTGAGATAACACTCAATAGGCCGCCACCAACAGTGTCTATAACAAGTCCAGTATATATAATATAAAAAAATGTTGTGTAAAATATATGATAGGTATAACAGTGATGAATGTAAAGTTTCTATGGTCGAAATAAGTTCGTCCATCCAAACATGGATCCCTGTGAACAATAATAAGTCTCCCATAAACAAGGGAAACTATAATGCATAAATAAAGAAGGTGTGATACTATCTAGTGTAACAATTGTAATATGATACCCATACTAGGGATATCTATAAATAATAGAAAAAATATTCACATATTCCATGTCATGTAATCAAGTTTTTAGCATCCACAACAACCTATGTCATGTTATCAATTGTTAGATAATGGAAGATAAGAACTAAGGTATAGATTACCATGGAATCCTTATCACGTCCTAGGATAATCTCAACGGAAACTTGGTAAATACTTGGGTGGAGTCCAAGGATAATGACCATAGATCATATCTGATTCCAGTCCAAGAAAGACAGATCTAAGGGGTAGTGAATCCCTTGTAATCCTAAAGAATCAGTATCCAAGAAGTAGATATGTTCAAGCCATCCACTACCATAATCAATATAGATTCCTGGAGTATAAATTTCTATAGAATCCAATGGAATTAGTATCCAATTATCTTTTCCAAAGCATCCACTACTATTAACAATTAATTAATCATTTTAATTCACAACCAATGAGTTCTTCAAACCCATTTAACATTTTACATATAAACCATTTATCCATTTTAATCATATGGAATAACATGAAAAGGAGGAAGGAATATTCTCCTATAAATTAAATTCAATTAATTCCATTAATTTATAAATAAACATGTAAAATAGGGTTCTCACAACCATAATTTTTTTGATAAATTCTAATTAAGGAAACTTCTACAATTTTAAATCCCACATGCACCCAATGGGGTGGTATGACATGTGGTAGATATAAAGGCACACACTATGGGTGGCGTAGGTTTAGGTGAATGAACTCCAACTGTACAAATTTACTAGAAATAAAATCTAATAGGTTATAATTCATTCAATTTGAGAATTCAATTGACTTTAGGGGAAATTCAATAATGTCTAGCATGTGGCACAACTGTAATAGGATATATAAAACACCAAACGATGAGTGAAAGATATAGACCACCTACCATATCCACATGGTAGAAAACTCATGCAATATTGACCAATTTTTCTTTCTATACCAGGAGAAAAATGAATAATGGATTAAAACCTAGAAATAGGAATAATTATCTTGCACCTAAATAACTTTGTTGATATGAATAAAAATAAATAAATATGCAAGATGAATAAAGAAAATATCGGTGAAAATCCTAAGAGATGGTCAGTGCTTGAATTGAATGTCATACGGATGAATTGGATTAATGCCTACCTTTAGGCCTGAAGAATCTCTAAAACAGGAGGAGGATACATTGGAGAAATGAAAATAGAAATAGGTTTTTGTTTTTTAATTTAAGGTAAAAATAGTTAATTACCCTATAATTACAAGATCAAACAGTTTGGATGCATGGTTGGCTGAACTATGCACTAACTGTGCACCCTTCACTACCTCAAGGGGGACCTTGTATGGTTGATCTGTACAGTTCATTCACATGGTTTGAAAAAACATGTGAAAAATGTACCATATGACTCTATCCTCTATCACCCCTCATATAGTCATGGTGCATGGTTAGACAAACTATGCACTAACCATGTGTTTGAAACGTTCTAAAAATTGTACATGGAATTTGGACCAGGCTGATGAGGCCTTATGTAGAGGGAGGAATTGATCTTAAGAGAATTTATCAGACCATTCAATGCATGCATGAAAAATCATAAAGGGAAGAAGTTTTAGGTATATCTCTATGGGAAGTATTTATTTATAATAATTATAAGAAGTCTCTATCATATTGTCTTGAGTGTGAAGTAAAAATCTCTCAACTTTATATGAGTTTATAGAACCTCATTCCTATCATTAAATTCAACTCTCAATAGATTGTAAGAAGGGGATATATTGACTTCTGGAAAGCTAATTTGGATGACAACTATCTCTTATTACCTATATTCCTAGTTCCTAACATCAGTTTCAGAAAGTATATTTTACATCTGATACTCATTACATCATTACTTGATGAGAACCAGAGATCCATTCATTCCTCTAATCAATTGGTTGACGGGTCAAACATTTGTGTCTTCACTCTAATTCCATCTAGTTCCTTTAACATTTTATCATACCATGATATTACTCATTTATAATATGGTAAGTTTTTTAAGAATAATACAATTTGGTGAAAATGTATTCCTATAAAAATGAACTTCTTGGTATGGAATTCTTATAACCATGTATTACCTATCGACATTGATGTTTATAAGAAAGGAATACCACTGGATTCCAAATTCATGTGTTATGAGATGGAAAATGGGTAATATTTCACCCATTTATTTTTCGAATTGGAGTGGGTAAGACTTATCTATTTCTATTTGGGGGGAATCATGATTGATAACACTCAATTTTATTCCATTGATCATGTCCGATCCTTATATTTTTAAACTCTCAGATACATATCCAAATATTTTTTATGCTTCTAGAAAAATTTATTATGGGTTGTTGGTGATATGGGGATTTCACAACAATGCCCACCACTAAGGAGGAAAACTTAGAGTTCTCTGGATTAAATCAAATCTATTATCTTTTGTGTTGGATTAAATTTCACTTTATAGTATCAATCCACTTTCACCATTTACTAAGAATTATCCTTCCATCACATCTCACCCAAATGTTATAGCTCCTAGTGAAGGTTCAGTTCATTCGGTGTGTTAAAAAGCGCCCAACCATGGTTTGAAATTGAACATGTATGGATTTGGTATTCAAGGAATCATGCGTGGTGGTGGTTATGTACATGACTTCAGGGGCTCAATCCTCCTGGGATTTTTATCTTTTATGGTGATGATAATTCACTGATCGTCGAGGCCTAAACATTTATTTTAAGATTAACCCTTTTCTCCTTGAATAACATTACTCTTTCTATTATTGAATTGAATTAAATATAAATTGTTCATTAACTTTTGAGTTTACTCCCATTATATTAAATTATTTAATATACTGTCAAGACCTATATAAAGATGATTCAACATGGAATAAATATCTTATATGGTGCCTCAGACCCATACTCCTATATCTGGTTCTCATATACACATACTTTACATACTGTATTTGATACTAGCTATAAAATACAGGATATAACCATCCATAATAATAAATTCAATAATTGTTATTACATCTCTTACATATAAAGGATCATTTCAAGATTAGTGATTTGGATAATTAGAACATAATATAAATTGATAAATCTTATTTTTTGTATCAATATACAGTTTTACCATTATATAAGAATGTAATTAATTCATGAAAAAACTTCCACATCTACATGAAATTATTTCACACATGTTACCTTCTAAAAATTTCACATGTACTACTTTTATCCATATCCCAGGGAAATGAAAAACATAATCATAAACATGGAATAAATATTATGTCAAGAATAGCTAAACAACATGAATTCATGATAAAATTGAAACTATAAGAATTTTCTATCCATTAAAATAAATTAAAACATGGATATCAATAATAAAAATCTCATAATGATGGAATGTATAATATTTGACATCAATAACATGTTTTGAAGGCCTTGTGAAAAGAGACTTTACTTGTTATTGAGACCAAATTCAAGACAAATTGTTGAATTGGAAATTCATACACCAAATACCCAATCCAATTTTGTCTCATGAGACCGATCAAAGTATTGAGGGGAATTATATTTTAATGCCCTACCCACCACTTCATTAATTCATATTAATTCACCATAAGAGTCCACATGATTTTTATATCATTCCTTAAGGAACCTCTTACTAAATAAAAACATGGATATTTATATAATGAATAATATAGAATATAAATAAATGATCAATCGATGTTAGTAAAAAATAATCATCCAAAATATCAATACTTGTCCCCATGTAAATAAAAGGTATACCATGATCATAAACCATCCTAAAAAATAAGGTGGATGGTTAAACAATACTTTTTCATCTTTCCAATAATCATTTGTATTGGAATAACAATATATTTTATACCAATAATTTTTTTCGTTTCAAAAGAATAAATTTTTTCTAGGTGAAAATCATACAATATGAATTATATAAAATGTAATGGTCACACGATTTAGATAAATGGTTATACAGTTAATTCAATACCATAATAACATGATTTTAAGCCATCTAGAGAAATAAGGTGGATGGTTTCAAAAGAACATAACCTAAGAAGTGAGGAATATTCATCAAAGGGTTTGAATGGTAGGAATTTATATCCCCAAAAAATTATAGAATACTACATAATACAATCAAATGAAAAAATCTACCTAACTTATATGAAATAAGTTCAAATAATGATCATATCTCAATGAGTGAAAAGTGAGTTACCAAAAACTCTTAGGACTTTGGTAAATCTTGAGTCAAAATACATTTAAAGAGAATAAATTTATTAGGCTTATTTTATCCCATGAATTACAAGTAAATAATTTATAGAATTTTAATGAGATATTAAATCAAAAGAACACTATATAAAAGAAACATGGTCCACAAAATGTATTATGTCTCAAATAATAATAATTGATACCAAGAAAACGTTTGTGACTTGAGTAAAATTTTAATAAAAACCCCATTAAAAGATTGGTCTTGTAATTAAACTTAAAATACCATTATAAAAATATAATTCATGATATGGTATCTCAAATAGGTTGTATATACACCATATAAATGAAATTGGATTCATAATACAAAAAATGTATCAAAGAGAGGAATTATTAATGAAAACACTTACAATATTTAGAATATTAGAAAAAAAATCCCATGAGAAATTTAACATGAAATGAAACATTAAATATCATGAAATATAATATAACCATGATATAAATATCAAAATGGGGTTATAATTCCACCATACAAAAGCAAACATGGTGTATAATATAAATATGTCTTAATAAAAGTAAATTGAGACCAAAACCTTAGATATTGTCCTGAATTCCATGAACATACTTTAACATCCAATTTAAAAACAAATATCCTAATAAATTAATTTATAACCTTAATCACTCATATTTTTATTTATAGTCTTTATAAATAGTCATTCTCTATATGAATTCTACTGATTTTCCCCATCGATTGTTTATAGTTTTGAAAGTTTATACTAGTTCCATAATAGTGGTGTCCAAATTCATTATTCATTCAAGTTTAATCATTAATAAATCATTAAGTTTACTATTATAGGTGATTTATAATTATTTATTATGTTTCAAACTCCTTTAATGAGTTTTATAGTCTTTATCCTAGAAGATGAAATCGATAACAAGCATGTTTCAATGATTCTTGATAAATGAAACATTTTTTTCTTAATTATTGAGTTATATGTTTCTATAAAATTAACAAATAATAAAACTTATATACATATTTATATCATATTATAACATTAGATATGTTTTCATAGTCATCAATGATATAAATTCGAATTACTGTTCAAGTAGGTGGGTAAACCGATCCAAACATGAACATACCCTAATTTAATGAATGATTATGAGGTGTTGTTGTTGTAATATCATTACACAAAAATTATAATGATCTTATTTATTGTCCTTAGTATGATATATTTTATTTTTAAAAAATTATAATAATAATTAATGGATATTAAATCATTACACAATTTGAATAAAATATTATCCTCTTATTATGCTTATTTTAAACCGTTAAATTAACGATGATTATTTGTTGATGATTTCATTAATCCATTATTAATGTTTTCACACCAGAACATTAAAAATATAATAAAATCATATTTATCATTTAATATCATAATTTAATCCATACCTATAAGGTAGTGAATAAAAATGAAACATGTTACGTCGTAGAGGTAGTGGTCCTCACAATGCATGAACATCGGTTTTGTTTCTCCTAATCGATCAGGTATATGAATAAACAATTGTAATAACCTTAATATAGTAAAATAAAAATACATAAATGATAATAATATTATTAAATTAGTTTTTCTAGAACAATTTTGAAAAAATATAATTGACTAAAAATTCAAGTAGTTGATAATACTCATGTTGAGGACTTAATTATTCATTAGAAGTATACATAGAAATAAAGGACTTATGATAACCAAAGGTGAAAAAGATATTTTTAAAATTGGATAGGGTTCTTTGATGAGGAAATTTTTAGAGTTTTATGGGTAGATTCTAAGGTAAGGTGGGCCTTGAATTGGCGAAGATGTTACCCTTTTTCAAGTTAAGGGAACGGTATTTTTGGGAGTAACCCTAACATTTTCAATAATATAAGGTTATTATTTAATTTTAAAAGGATAGAAAATGGAAATATAGGAGATTAAAATGATTTTTGGTTGAAACAAACCTCAACCACTCCTTTTTATACTAATTTAATTTTTTAAGGATTTTTGTAATTTAACTTTTTAACTTTTCCCATAATTTACATTTGCCTTACTAATTACTCTCGAGTACTAGTAATTATTTTTCACGAAAAAGATTAATATTAACATTTTTAACAAATTTTATACTTATAATTTAAAATTATAAAATCATTTTATCAAATAAATTATCTAATGGTGTGAATATTTAATTTTATAATAAATACACTTAATCGCGTAAAAATAATTTTTAGAGAAATAACATTCTTAATATATAAATTTATATATAAGATAAAATTATCATGGATAATGATTTTAATAAAAAATAATAATTTATTATAAAAAAATAAATTATATAAGGGTTTTAAGGTAATCCTAATCTGATTCTCCCTTGAAAATAATTGATTTAAAGAAATGACCAAAATAGTTTTTTTATTAAATTAACATATTAATCAGTTACAAGAAAGTAGAACATAGGATTTAGAGGATCAAATAATATTTTAAAATTTATAATTTTGTCAATATATTCATTTTTTATGAACAAATTTTTTTTAATCTTATTGATCATTCAAATATATAGAAAAAGTCATAGAAATAACAAGTTTCGTGAAAACAATATTTTTTAGTAAAACCAACCATTTTCAAAAAAGTTTAAATACTCATACTAAGTATTTTTTGATATGATGAATAAAAAAATTAAGTTCAATTTTATTAATTTTAAATTCCCAAATTTATAAATTCATTTTTTGAATGAAATCATAAAATATAATGAAAACCAATTTTAATTAGAAAATGAAATTTTTAAATATTAACTCTTTTTATCTTTATTTCATGTCATTTACTAGATAAATTGGTTTTAACCAATTATTAATAACAACCATAATTTATCATTAACCATATATTTATTGAAATAGAAATGTGTATCATATAAAAGACTGTTTTTTAGAAAAATACTTTCTTAAACAATAAATGATCTTATAAATAATTTTAGGTAAACTAAGCGAATTTCATTCACATAAAAAGTAACCTTGATTTTCTATATACATATAATTTATAAAGTGGATACTCTTGTTCATTCATGCTAATTCAATGGATAGGTTTTTAATAGCTATACTTTAATATTTATATTTTATCTAAATATATATTGGTTTTGTTTAAGTTCAGTGTTTCATGTTGAGAAAGTGATCAAACACAACGAAATATTTAAAAATAATCATATATTATAATTTCATGTAGTCACATCCCCCATAAATAAATTTCATCCAAGAAATTTTACGCATATTATTAGAGTAATTTCTATAGGAAACTCATAATTAATCATGCATTGTTGTATGATCATGGATTTATTTGGGATGTGGAATGAGATTTATCTATTTTAAAAATAATTATAAGTTCTTTGTAAATAGAGCTAACCAATTCCTAATTCCACATAGAATTATACTAAGGGATTTATATCTAGATCCAGAAGGAATAACTTCCCATAAATTCTAAAATTGTTTTTTTATGATAATCATACCACCGAAGGTTTTTATTTTTAACTTAATATCCAATAGTTAACAAAAACATACACAAAATATGAACATAGAAATTCATAAGTGAAAACTAACTATCTGAATAATTAGTCATAATTTCTTAATATTTTCCATGTTCTTGTGGTTTTTAGGACTATCTACCTTGTCATCCCTAGGATTGGGACATCGAGTCACATAATTCCCAACACTATTTCAATTAAAGCATTATTTTTTTGCTTCTCTCTTTCCGATAAACATGTGCGTTTGATGACCTTCATCACTTGATCTCTCATGAGACTTTATATTTATATAATTTTCTATGTTTGGGACTTCTACTATGCTAGTGTTGTTAATAATATTTCATGATATCTGGTTTGGAATAATAACAATATTTCTCACTCCATATCCCATTCTGTTTGGATGATCATTGAGGTAATCTCTACATTATCCCTTGTACCCATTGTTACTTCTAATTATAGACATTACTAAAACCAAAAGGGTTTATATGAGTGGTGAGAAATTATCAATATAGTTGAATTATCATATTCAATAACATAAAAGGGATTCAACCATAAATAATTTTACCCTTATCATCATGTCAACATGTAATTCATTTAGGTAAACATAAATCGATCTTAGTTTAACCTATATAATTCTTTTTTCAACCTAGTTTAGTTTGAGTTTGGTTCTCTCATATGTATTGACATAATCCTTAAAATAGTTATCCAAAATTACAATTAAATTTCATGAAATATTAAAACCCAATAATCAATAAAATTTATTCTCCCAAAATCCAACCATCCATCCTCAAAAAACATTAACTATTCCTACAATCATATTCCCAAGAATTTATATACCCTGATCATATACTCTCAATAACATACCTTTCCTATAACCATTTTAATCTCTAATACTGTCATGACCCGTCCCAAGGGGCCCGTGTCGTGACTACCCCAAGCCTGCGTTCCATAGGCCAGGGGCTGAAAACTAGCACCAAAGGCGTAATTCCCTAATCTAGGAAGGCATTGCCTTTATGACCTATAAATGCAAACATCTAGATACAAAACACTAGGTAAACTGTACAAAAAAAGAGTGCTGAAATGTAAAGGGGCCAGAAATACAAGACCAACTGTAAAGTATAAGAAACTGGAAGTAAAAGTACAACTGAAGAAAGGAAAAACAAATGTTGGATCATCCTCCAGAATTCCTATATTAAGGGTAGGTACAGATAGCCTCCACAACACTCCACGTCTATCTGCCTGCTCTGTGTACCGTCATGCCATATGGTCCACCTCTTGGTACCATCTAGTCCTGGTACTCTCAGCCTTGGTCAGCGTTGTCTGTCATCTGCATCAAACACAATGAGGTTCGGGCATATCCCATGCAGGGGTGAGTATAACGATACTCAGTAGGGACCCTGAGACCCTCAAGGTCTCACAAAATCCAACAACGATAAACCACAAGAATAAAACAAACAGATAACCCCACTTAGGTATATGCCCGTACATATACCTAATTTATCAAGTAATCCATCTCAATCATGAGTAAAACACAAAGTTACTAAATCATCTCACACATGTATACAACATATGTAGAGAGTTAGAGATGATTAGATGTAACCACTAAATCATAATTTCTGTCGAACCCACGTAGGATCCAGGAACAGAAATCAGAGCTATCGAACCCACATAGGATCTAGGAATTGTAAACAGAGCTTTCGAATGCACACAGGATCCAGGAGCAGTCGTCAGAGTTGTCGAACCCACACAGGATCCAGGAACAATATTCAAAGTTATCGAACCCACACAGGATCTAGGAATAGTCATTAGAGTTGTCGAACCTACACAGTATCCAAGAATAGTAGTCAGAGTGCAGCCAGCCACACGGTTTCTGCACAAAGTAAGATTGTTTCTGGGAGATTCTGCTCCTCAATCCAAGTGTCGATTAATCAACTGTCACGAAGTCCAACGAAGAAGTATCCCAAAGGTCCACCACATCATAGGGGTATCAATGGAACAGACGACATGTCAATCAGACACTTGATCTGTGAGTTATTAGCCTTTTAGTCTCGGGGCCCGGTTGGATTCGTACATGATCCAACCTAACCATAACTCAACTATACCCCAAACTCCAGTGGGGTATACTCAAAGGTACCATCACACTCCAAGATTATGAGTGCCACTGGCGGTTCTTGAAACGGACGTCCGGTGCCAAAGATATGGCCAAAAGAAAGTAAAAAGTCGCAGTGGGCCTAGGTCGAGTCTGACCCGGTCGGACCGACCCGACTCGACTTAGTATGGGCTGACCCATTGGGTTCGGCCCGGACCAGCCGTCCGCAAAGGCCGCGAGTAGTGCGGGGGTGCGGACCGATCACAAGGGCATGGACCGGCCGCGAGTCAGTGTAAGGGCGGTTCAGCCCAAAGGCACCATGAGGGGCGTGGAAGGCCGCCTTAGCCAGGCACATGTAGGGAACAGATCGGCAGCTCGGCCTGGATGGCTGAGGACGGTTTGTCCAGTGTCGCAAGGGGCACGGCTCAGGCGGTTCGGCCCGAATGGCTGAGGCCAGTTCGGCCTGCACCGTGAGGGGTGAAGCTCAGATGGATTGGCCCGGATGGTCTTGGCTGGTTCGGCTAGCACCACAACAGGCACAGACCGGGTGGCTCGGCTCAGATGGCTGAGTTCAGTTCGGCCAGTGGCGTCGCGGGGCGCCACGGGGCGCAGGGCACCACGGGGCGCGCGAGCCAGCACAGTTCGGTCGGACGCACGGGAGGTGGCCGGGTGGGCAGGGAGGTGGTCGGGCAGGCCAATAGGCAGACCGGATAGCAGGCCGGCAGGCAGGCCGGCGGGGTGGGGGCCAGCTCGGGGCAGCGGCTCGGCTCGGAGAGCAGCACGGCCGGGGCCGGCTCGGCCGGTGGCGGTGCGGGATGCCGTGGGGGGGGGGGGTTGGTGAGTCACGGAGGCCACCGGTAGCGCGGTCTTTGTCTTCGCTGCCTTTGTTGCATCATCATTTCATCACCATGATGAAGGGTATCACAAAAGAGATCGACAAAGGGTATTGGGTCATGTTAGTTTGGCCCGCACCCTCCGCGTTTAGGGTGATAACAATCGATCCTTTAGAACGAACCATAACAATCCACCCAAAAAAAAAAGCATCCTCTTTCTTCGTTTTGAAAGAAAGGAAGAATGTGGAACTTAAATGAAATTAACCCCTACCTTTTGTTCATTATTCGACGACGAAGTCATGGGAAGAAGACAAAGTTGTCGTCGTTCGTCGCGTCCGCCGCACACTTACAATCCCAATCTTTCACATCGATTGTGGAAGACGTTGCATGTCGGTAAGAGTCTGTGGAAGAAGATCGAAGGAGATCGTTGTCGGCGTTCTTCAATGGATGAATGCGTTCTTCATTCTTCATTGGGAGATGAGGTTCTTCATTGGAGAACTCTATTTCTACCAAGCTGTCCTCTCCCCGAAATTCCACCCAAAAGACCAATGCCAACCAAAATAATAGATTGTTTTTATCTATTATTTAATTATTGGAAAAAAATTCAAATCGGTTAATTAATTGGGTTAGCTCCAATTAATTAATTCAAGAGGTTGGCACAAAATTAATGTAGAGGATTTGGCACCATAAATGATTGTGCGTTGGCTCCATTAAGGTGGATGGGTGGTGGCACCATTTACTTGGGAGCTCAAGAGGTTTCTCCCAACTTAATGGGGAGTTCAAGAGGTTTTAACCTCGGGTGGTCCCCACCATATTAAACATGAAGAGGAGGTCAGGTTTGGGAGGGCCCCACCACCATAACCTCTCATGGGAGGTTAAGGTTTGGTGGTCCCCACCTCCAAGTTCCACATGCAGGCATCAACCAACCAAATAAAAATAAAGCTACAACTTTATTTTTATTTAATTCTTTCATTAAAAACCGAAAAACTATGTTTTATTTTTGACCATCTACCGTCAAGGTGAAAGTCTTCTTAAGAAAATATCGATGTTGCGAGTTTAACAGTGCCCTCAAATTTCAATTCAAAGAAACGGTTCAAAAGTTATAAAAAAACTCACTTGTACGTTTACTGAACGTACCCAAACAAAACTTCAAAAATTGATTCTGGGCACACCGGGCCTCAGAATCACGCACCGTTAATTTTTGTGGACCCGTAAAATTCCCATGTATTTAAGAAAAAAAATTTGCACAGAAATTCCAGGTCTTTACATTCTCCCCACCTCAGGTCTTTAAATCCCCGTAAGCTACAACTCGTACTAAGGGAACAAGTGGGGGTACTGAGCACGCATCTGACCCTCCTGCTCCCATGTGTTCTCCTGGAGGTTCATGTGCTGCTAGAGATTTTTCACCAAAGGTATCGACTGTCCACATAGAACCCGCTCTTGTAGATCCTCAATCTCGACTAGAACCTCCGTAAAAGTTTCCCCATCGTAGATGTTCAGCTCCCTATGGTCGATGATGTGAGAAGGGTCATGCACGTATCTCCTCAGCTGAGATACGTGGAAGACATCACACACCCGGTGCAACTGAGGTGGAAGAGCTAAGTAGTAATCCACCTCACCAACTCTGCTAAGGACCTGGAATGGTATGATGAATATCAAAGATAACTTTCCACCTCGGCCAAATCATCGTAGAACTCATCGGGGTGAGACCCGTAGAATGACATGGTCGCCATCCTTGAACTCAAGAGGTCTCCGTCTCCTATCAACATTTGACTTCTGCCTGCTCTATGCAGTCTTAATCCACTTCTGGATGATCTCAACCTTCTCCGTGGTAGCCCATACCATCTTTGGTCCCACAAGTGCTGACTCCCCTGGGTCAGTCCATCACAAAGGTGATCTGCAAGGTCTCCCGAACAACGACTCAAAAGGTTCCATCCATATGGTGGAGTGATAGCTATTGTTATAGGAAAACTCCCCCAAAGGTATTTGGTCCTCCCAGTTGTGACAAAAGTCTAGAACACATGCATGGGGCATGTCCTTGAGGTTCTGAATGGTCTGCTCAGTCAGACCATCCGTCTGAGGATGGAAGGTGGTGCTCAAATGAAGTTGCATCCCGAAAGCCTCTTACAACCCCTTCCATAACTAGGAAGTAATTCATGAATCATGATATGAGACAGTCGTCGAGGGTATACCATGTAAACGCAAAATCACCCACACATAGAGGCATCCCAAGCTATCTACTGTACCATGCTCTCTGATCGGTAGGAAGTGAGCCGACTTGGTGAGTCGGTCGACGATCACCCAAATAGAGTCATGTCCCCTGGACATACATGGAAGTCCTATCATGAAGTCCATGGATATTCCTTCCCACTTACACTCTGGGACCTATAAAGGCTGCACTACGCTTGTTGGTACCTGTTTCCTTGCCTTCACTTGCTGAAAAGTGAGGCATTGAGAGACAAACTCTTCTAATGCCTTCTTCACACCTGGCCACCGGTGCTGTCGTCTGAGGTACTGATACATCTTCGCCACTCCTGGATGTACCACTATATGGGAAGTGTGAAACTCCCACAACACTTCCTATTGAAGTGCCACTGGTACCAAGGTATGTCCTCTGAAGAAGATGATGTGGTCCCCACCTTCAGAAAATCCATCAGGTGCCTGGCCTATGGATATTTGAGTATGTCGTGCCTCGTAGCCAACTTCTCCATGTTGTGCCTCCCTAAATCGCTGTTCAAGTGAGGGAGTGACTATAAGAGACTGAAGGATGGTTTCTCCATCTCTATCCACAAAGGATATCCATAAAGCAGCCAACTTCCCTATCCCCTCTCCTAGCAGCTGTATACTAGATCTCCTTCTAAGCATATCTGCTACAATGTTTCCCTTCCCAAAAGTATAGAATATCTCGAAATCATAGTCCTGGAGGGACTCAAGCCATCACCGTTGTCTTAGGTTCAGGTCCTTCTAAGAGAAGATATACCTGAGACTGTGGTGGTCAGAGTAGACTGTGAAACACTCACCCATTAGATAGTGTCGCCACATCGTTAAGGTGAAGACCACTACTGATAACTCCAGGTCATGGGTGTCCTAGTTCTGCTCATGTTGTCTCAGTTTATGAGAACCATAAGCGATCACTGATCGCTCCTGCATAGGGACACATCTGAGTCCGGTCCCTGATGCGTCGCAGTAAACTAGATACCCTACGCCCTCCTCTGGAAACCTCAAGATGGGGGAACGAGTCAGCCTCAACCTCATATCCTAAAAGCTATTCTAGCATATCTCTAACCACATAAAGGATATCCCCTTCTTCGTCAAGGCTGATAGTGGTGATGCAACTCTTGAGAATTCTGGTATGAACCTTCGGTAATATCCAGCCAAACCCAGGAAACGTTGTACCTCCGTCACACTCCTAGGTGGATCCCAAGCAAGTACCACCTCAATCTTCGCTGGATCTAATGGAACTCCATCCTCCGATATGGCATGTCCCAGGAAGTGAACCTCTTGGATTCAAAACTTGCACTTCGAGATCTTACCATAAAGCTGTTGCTCTCAGAGTGTGTCCAGTACTACCTGGAAATGATAGGCATGCTCCTCCTCAATAGTCGAGTGGATCATAATGTCTTAGATGAAGAATACGACAAATAGATCGACATATGGCTGGAAGATCATATTCACGAGTCCGATAAACGCTGTTGGAGTGTTGGTTATGCCGAATAGCATAAAAAAGAACTTGTAGTGTCCGTGCCGACATCTGAAGGCCGTCTTCTACACAGCCTCATCTCGAACTCTGAGATGGTGATAGCTTGATCTGATGTCTATCTTCAAGAACCACCATGCTCCCTTCAGCTGATCATATAGGTCTTCAATCCTCACGAGTGGGTAATTGTTCTTAACGGTCACCTAGTTCAGGCGATGGTAGTCAACAAAAAGCCTCAAGCTCCCATCCTCCTTCTTGGCGAATAGAATCAGGGCTGCCCTTGGAGAAACAATGGTCTGGATGAATCCCTTCCCCTACAATTCCTCTAGCTATACTCGCATCTTGTGAAGCTCCGCAAGAGCCATCCGATATGCTGGTGTAGATATCGGTGTCATCCCGGGGTACAGGTCAATGTAGAAGTCCACCGATTTGCGAGAAGGTTGACCTAGGACATCATCAAGGAAAACATCCGCGTACTGGTACACCACTACAGGATAGCTCAGACTCTCAACATCAACTACTCCAAGGGTAAGGAAAGCCAACTGATGAGTGATCGGCCTTACCCTCCTCCGAGTAAGTCCGTCCTATGCTGTAAAGGCTCCCATCTCACCGATAAAGGTGAACCTGGTCCCATCCGTACGAACACACCACACTTTGTGCCTAATACAGTCGATTTGAGCATGGACTGTAGATAACCAGTCCATTCCCAAGATGATGTTGTAAGGCCTCGATGCTGCTACAAGGGGATACCACCCGAAGCTCTCGCCTCCTACGGTAATCTCACACTGCCAACACCAGTGCGTAATTGTCAAATCTTCTCTCGTATGAGTCTCTATCCATAAGGATCAAGCCAACAGCTCCGTCGGAATCTTCGAGCTCCGAATGAGGGTAGTGGGAATGAAAGAGTGACTTGCACCTGTGTCTATAAGAACCACAACTAAGGTGGTGTAGACATAGAATGTACCTTGAATCATCTTCGGAGCACCATGATCGTATGCCTCAACTGTATGGAGCTGAGATCTGCCCTGTCTACCTACTCCCTATGGTCGGGGTGGACCTCTTGGTGGTGGTGGCAGTAACACATAGAAACATCACACACCACCATCTTCTCAACCAGCTCCTCTGCCACATCCGCCTACACCCTGTGGACCACCTCGATCGAACCTCTGCCTCTACCTCGGAGGTCCCTCAACTGTCTGCTGATCATCCGAATAGACGGTCAGACAATCACGAGCCATGTGACCCTGCCAGCCGCATGTGAAACATTGTATGTTCATCATATGACTGGCTCTATCTCATGTGCCACACACAACTGAACCCGAGTCCTAAGGTCATCCACCAGATGGTCTAGTCTGCTTGGATCTCTGTGACATATATCTACTGAGAGTTGTAGAAGACTCCGCTATGTGACGCCTGATGGCGGGTCTCACTGCTGGTGATTTCTCATCATGGAAACTCTCCACTAAGAGGGATCACTCCAACCCCCCCGCCAACATCGGGATGCTGAGGGAGATCATCGAAGCCCTAGTCTCTTTCCTGAGCCCCTGCTCGAAGGTCCGAGACCTAAAGAATGGGTCTCGAACCATATCTATGGATAGCGCGATAGGTCGGTGAACCATGCTGAGTATTATGCTACCATCATGCTACCCAACTGCAGATGAAGTAGCTCCTATATCCACACTGCACATAGGGTGGCTGAAACAAACTCCACCTAAAACAGGCTCTCGAATTATGCCCAGAGAAGTGTCTCCTTGTCATGCACCTGGAGCATCAAGATCCACCATATGCCAACTACTGCCTGAAGAAGACTCATGGAAAGGATCACCATAAGGTTGGCTGGTGTCCCTACCAGTTGAAACACTCTCACCACATCCTCCAGCTAATCCTCAGCCGCCTGTGGGTATGTCTCTCCTCTGAACCTGGGTGGCCTCTGGCGTTGGAACTCATGGAAAGAGCTCAAGCCGCATCATCATCTGCTGCTGGGGCTAGTGGCATCGGTGGCCCAACGGGTGGTGGTACCGCTAGTGCCTTCACTGGGATAAGTACCTGCACCGAGGCCTCGTCACTCGATGGGTTGCCATCTCGTACAAATCCTGGAACCCTGGCTGGCTATCTATGTGAGGCCATCCTGAAAAGAAACAGGTGCGCCAGGGTTAATAAGTTGTACCTGGTGAGCTGACTCAAAGATATCACTAAGAAAACTCTTGAAACATACACGCAATTAGTGTTTTCGTGTACTGAGTCAGAAATCAGAAGTCAGGGTCCTGGTGTATGGATACATCCTCCACTACACTAACACTGGACTCCCTAAACTAAAAACCACACTCAATACCCTTAACACCATTACTTCATAGAAAATACCAGAGTCTTAATTTCTACGGTAGAATCGACTCCTCTGATACCAATTTGTCACGACCCGTCCCTCGGGGCCTGTGTCGTGACTACCCCATGCCCGACTTCCATAGACCAGGGGCTGGAGACTATCACCAAAGGCATAATTCCCTAATCTAGGAAGTCATTGCCTTTATGACCTATAAACACACATATCTAGATAAAAAACACTAGTTAAACTGTATAAAAAAAGAGTGCTGAAAAGTAAAGGGGCCGGAAATACAAGCCCAACTGTAAAGTATAAGAAAATGGAAGTAAAAGTACAACTGAAGAAAGGAAAAACAACTGATGTATCATCCTATGGAATTCCTACCTGAAGGGTAGCTATAGATAACCTCCACAACACTCCACGTCCGTCCGCCTCCTCTGTGTATTGTCACGCCGTATGGTCCACATCCTGGTACCGTCTAGTCTTGGTACTCTCATCCTTGGTCAGCGTTGTTCATCGTCTACATCCACCACAATGAGGTGCGGGCATATCCCATGTGGGGGTGAGTATAACGATACTCATTTGGGACCCTGAGACCCTCAAGGTCTCACAAAATCCAACAAAGATAAACCACAAGAATGAAATCAACAGATAACCCCACTTAGGTATATGCCCATCTATATACCTAAGTTATCTAGTAAACCATCTCAATCATGAGGAAAACACAAAGTCAATAAATCAGCTCACACATGTATACAATATATGTAGAGAGTTTTAGATGATTGGATGTAGCCACTAAATCATTTATTCTGTCGAACCCACGTAGGATCCAGGAATAGAAGTCAGAGCTGTCGAACCCACATAGGATCTAGGAACAGTAAACAGAGCTGTTGAACCCACATAGGATCCAGGAATAGTCTTCAGAGTTGTCAAACCAACACATGATCCATGAATAGTAGTCAAAGCTATCGAACCCACACAGGATCCGGGAATAGTGGTCAGAGTTGTCGAACCCATAATGGATCCAGGAATAGTAGTCAGAGCGCAGCCAGCCAAAGGGTTTCCACACAATGCACGCTTGTTTCCGAGAGGGTCTGATACTGAATCCAAGTGTCAATACATAAAATTCCATGAAGTCCCATGAAGAAGTATCCCAAATGTCCGCCACTTAATAGGGGTCTCAACACATCAGACGACACGTCAGTCAGACGCCTGGTCTGTGAGTTTTTATCCTTTTAGTCCCCGAGGCCGGTTGGATTCGTGCACGATCCAACCTAACCATAACTCAACTATACCCCAAAATCCAGTGGGGTATACTCAAAGGTACCGTCACGCTCCAATATTACAATCGCCGCTGACGGTTTGTCAAACCGAAGTCTGGTGCCAATGATATGGCCAAAAGAAAGTAAAGGATTGCAGTGGGCCGGGGTCCGGTCCGACCCGGTCGGACCGACCCGAAATGACTTAGTCTAGGCCGACCCATTGGGTTCAGCCCAGCCCGTTGGGACCATCCCAGCAGGTCGCGAGTAGCACGGGGGCGCAAACTGGTAGCGAGGGCGCAGACCGACCATAGGTCGGTGTAAGGGCGGTTCGACCCGGAGGCGCTGTGAGGGGCGCGAAAGTCCGGCTTAGCCATGCGTGCTTGGGGTGAAGCTCGGAAGCTCAACTTCGATGGCCGAGGCCAGTTTGGCCAGTGCCACGAGGGGTGTGGCCCGAGCTAAATGGCCGAGGCCGGTTCGGCCAGCGCTGCGATGGGCGCTGCTCGGGCATCTTGGCCTGGATGGCCGTGGTCGGTTCGGCCAGCGCCGCGAGGGGCGCGGTTCCGACGGCTCAGCCCAGATGGCCGAGGCTGGTTCAGCTAGCGGCATCATGGGGTTCCGCGGGGCGCGTGGGATGGAGCGATTCGGTGGGGTGCACGGGAGGTGGCGGGCAGGCCAGGAGGCGGTTGGGCAAGCCGGCATGCATGCCGACGGGTGGTCGGGAGGCGGCCAGGCATGCGGGGAGGCGGTCGGGCAAGACGACAGGGCGCGGGCCGACACTGGGAAGCGGCTTGGCTCGGTGAACTGCATGGCCTGCGGGGGATCGACTAGGGTTAGTTCAGCCGGTGGTGGTGAGGGACGCTATGGGGGTGGTACAGGTCATGAAGGTCGTGGGTAGTGCAGCCTTTGTCTTCGCCGCCTTCGTCGCCTCATCATTTAGTCGCCATGCTGAAGGATATCACAAAATAGATCAACATAGGGTGTCAGGCCATGTTAGTTTGTCCCACTCCCTCCACATTTAGGGTGATAGAAATAAGTCCTTTAGAACGAACCACAACAATCCACCCGCAAAAAAAAAGCATCCTCATTCTTTGTTTTGAAAGAAAGGAAGAATGTGGAACTTAAATTAAATTAACCCCTACCATTTGTTCATTGTTCGATGATGATGTCGCGGGAGGAAGATGGAGTTGTCGTCGTTCGTCACATCCGCCACACACTTCCAATCCTGAGCTCGCACGTCGGTTTTGGAAGACGTTCCCCGTCGGTAGGGGTCCAGGGAAGAAGATCGAAGGAGATTATTGCCGGCGTTCTTTGTTGGATGAACACGTTCTTCGTTCATTGTTCTTCATTGGGAGATGAGGTTCTTTATTGGAGAAAACTATTTCTCACAAGCTCTACTCTCCCCAATATTCCACCCAAAAGACAAATTCCAACAAAAATAATTGATTGTGTTTATCTATTATTTAATTGTTGGCACAAAATTCAAATCGGTTAATTAATTAGGTTATCTCCAATTAATTAATTGATGTGGTTGGCGCAAAATTAATGTGGAGGATTTGGCACCATGAATGCTTGTGCGTTGGCTCCATTAAGGTGGAGGGGTGGTGGCACCATTAAGTGGGGATCTCAGGAGGTTTATCCCCATTTAATGGGGAGTTCAAGAGGTTTTAACCTCAGGTGGTCCCCACCATATTAAACATGAAGAGGAGGTTAGGTTCGGGTGGGCCCCACCACCATAACCTCTCTTGAGAGGTTAAGGTGTGGAGGTCCCCACCTCCAATTTCTACATGGAGGCTTCAACCAACCAAATAAAAGTAAAGATACAAATTTATTTTTATTTAATTATTTCATTAAAAACCCAAAAAATATCTTTTATTTTTGACTATCTGTCGTCGATGTGAAAGTATTCTTAAGCGAATATCGGCGTTGCGAGTTCAACGATGCCCTCAGATTTCAATTTCGAGCACTGGTTCAAAAGTTATAAAAAAACCCCCTCGTATGTTTACTGAATGTACCCAAAAAAAACATAAAAAATTGATTCCGGGCACACTGGGCCTCAGTATCACGCACTGTCAATTTTTGCGGGCTTGTAAAATTCCCATGTATTTAAGAAAAAAAATTTCCATGGAAATTCCAGGTCTTTACAAATACATTAAACCATAATGATATTATATATTATTCCAAAAACTAAATATGTATTTAACCCTGAAATGTTATTAACTACTAGTTCATAAGGTCGCACACTAGTCAAATTATATCATAATATCAAAAATGCTCTTAAATTTTATAAAAATATCATGAATAAATTATCAGTCCTAAGGTTACGAATACTATATAACTTGCTTCTGAAAAATAAAACCATCCTTTATTATCTCAACCCCAAGCATATTTTAGACCTAAAACTAATCCACCTCTCAAACATGTTCTCTTAAATAGTTATTCCCAAAAATATAACCCTTCCATAAAATATTTTCTCAAGGCTTTCTCATACCAATTACTATATGATTTAAAATAATTAATTCAAAATGACTAAAGAAAAATACTTAGTTATTTAACATAATACTTACTAAAATTTAGAATATACAAAAATTTCATCTACAAATATCATGTCACTAATTAAATTAGTTAAAAGCGTCATGAATTAATTTATATTATGATGTCAAAATCTCACCACAGGTAATACTAGGAAACTGACCTTTTCATCATAATAGAATAATAATAAGGTTCTCAAACATTTATGTATGTTCCTTTATTTGATTATAATACATAGTTTTTTCTAGGAACATAACTTTCTCAACATCATTTTCATGAACTTATTTCAACCAAATACTAATTTTTTTTATTATAATGTAAAAAATATTTATATAAAAACCTCAATCTGAATAGTTCTTCCCCTATGATACCTATGTTTTTAACATATGATAATTTAGGATAATCCTACGACTCCTTTGCTTAATCCGTTGTTATTCATGGACATTTTTCTGTTAATTAATCTAACCTAATTAGTTAACATTATATTAAATCATTTATAATGGTTTATAAATATAATGTGATTACCCAAATAATATACTCATGGGGTATCTCTCTGGGTGTGTAGTCCTAGGCCAACTCATCATGCTTCAGATTGATGATTGTGTCAATGATCAACCAACCCATTTGGAGTGATTACCCCTAGGTGAATCTATGACATATCCAAATCCACTTTCTAGTATCTAGACATGGATGTATTTCTTGGAAAAACATATACTCAACACTCTACCAATACTTCTTGATTTCATCATATACTTATACTTATTCTTAGTATTTTCACTACAATTCTCTAATCCCAATCCCCAGAAAATTATTTGTTACCTAAATGATAAATCATATAATATCCCAAAGGGTCATCTATACCTTTGAAATCATGATCAACCTAAACTTATCATCCCTTAAATTAACCTAAAAAATATCCAAATATCCATTGTTATCTAAATATTTCCTTTGATACAAACTATGACACCCCAGACCCACACATCCAGATCTGGTGCTCATAGACACATAATTTACATATATTATTTGATACTATCTATAAAATTATGGATATAACTATCCATAATTACAAAATAAATAATAATTATTTCATCTCTTAAATCTAAATCATATTTTTAGGTTAATATATTTTGATAATTAAGACATAATATAAACTAATAAATCCCAGGTTCTCTGTATCAATAGACAATTTTACTATTATATATGAAAATAATTAATTCATTAAAAGTATTTAATGTATCCCACAAATTATTTCATATGTTCTATCCTTATAAACATTTCACATGTTATACTTTTCTCCATAATATAGGTAAAATGAAAAAACAATAAGGGGTGGGATCAAACACTCAAAAAGGGAAACATATAATTAAAGAAATCTTGGCATAAACATTGAATAAATATTATAGAAGGAATAGGTAAAAAATATGAATCCATAATAAACATGAAACTAGGAGAATTATATATCCATGAAAAAAATAAAAACATGGATATCAATAAAACTAATCTCATAATGATTGAATGGGAAGTTTTTGACATCGAAAACAAGCTTTTAAGGCCTTGTACCAAGACACTATACTTTTCTTTGATACCATAGTAAAGACATATTTCTTAACTAGGAAGACAAACACCAAATAATTAGAAATATTTTGTATCATGATACCTATAGATGCATCAAGGAGATATATAATGTTATTCCCTACCCGTCATGTGATTTTTTTCTACTCATTATCTATAAGAGTAGATATGACTGTTAATACCATTCCCTAAGTAACCTCTTACTGAATAAAAGCATGTATATATGTATGATGAAGAATAGGGAATATAAATACAAAATAAACCTATTTTAGTACTAAATAATCATCTATAATTTCAATACTTGTCTCTATTTCAATAAAATGGATAACATAATCATAACCCACCCTGAGAAAGAAGGCGGGTAACCAAAAAATACATAGTCAACTTGTCAATAATTTTCTATATTAGAATAACAATATGTGATATGCCAATACTTTTCCCATATAAATAGAATAACATTAATAATATGTGAAAATAATCCAATATAAGTTATGCGTAATGTGTTAGTCACACCATATAGATCAATGGTTATATGGATAAATCAATATTGGAATAGCATGATCATAAGCCATCCGAAGAAAGAGGGTTCATGATTTCAAAAGAATATAACCAAATAAGTAAGGAATATTAATCAATGTTTTTATGTAGTTTGAACATGAATCCCTATAAAAAAATTTATATAATACCACATAATAAAATAATAGGTATGAATTTACCCAACTTATATGAAATAATTTTAAAGAATGATCATAACTCTATAAATGAAAATTGAGTTACAAAAAACATTTGTGACCGGGGTAACACATGATTCAAAATACATTTGATGAAAATAAATTGACCAGCTTAACTTTAGCCCATAAATTACAATGAAATAAGTTATAAACAAATCATGGGATAATAGACCAATATAACACTATAAAAGGGAAACATGTTGAAAAAAATGTATTATGTCTCAAAGAATCATAATTGAGACCATGAAAATGCATGTGTCTTGAGTAAAACTTTAATCAGAACCCATTGAAATAGTGGTATGGTAATTTAACTTCAAATAAAAATATTAAAGGATAATTCATGATTTGATATCTCAAATAGGAAGTATATAAACTATATAAATGGAATTAGGTGTATAATACCAAACATGTCTCAAAGAGAGGAAGTTGAGGCAAAAACCCTTAAAACTTTTGAAACATAGGAAACAAAATACCATGAGAAAGTTAACATGGAATGGAAAATTTGATATAATTAAATATAATATAATCATGATATAAATATTATAATGGGGTGGTAAGTACACCATATAAAATAAAACATGGTTCATAACATAAACACGTCTCAATGAAAGAAAATTGAAACTAAAACCCTTACCTCTTGTCCTGACTTCGATAAATGTAATTTAACCTCTTGTATCAAAAAAATAGATATGTTAATAACTAAATTTAAAACCTTAATCATATACATTTTCATTTATAATCTTCCTAAATATTCATTCTCTATATGAATTCTACTGATGTTTCTCATCAGCTGTTTATAGTTTTGAACATTTGTACTAGTTGTATAATAGTGGTGTCTGTATTCATTCTTATTTCAAATTTAATCATTAATATATCATTAAATGTACTTTTAGGGACTATTCATAATTATTTATGATGTTCTAAACTCGTTTTATTAGTGTTTTAGTCTTTATCATTGAAGATGAAATTGATAACATGAATGGTTCAGTGATTCTTGATAAATGAAAAGTGTTTTCTTAATTAATGAGTTAAATGTTGATATAAAATTATGAGAACCAAAAAAAATAATTTTCATATTTATATAATATTATACTAGTAAATATTTTTTCCTACTCATCCATGATATAAGTGTTTAGTATTGTTTAAGTAGGTTGTTAAACTTACCTAAACATGAACATGCCCAAATTTAATGAATGAAAATGAGGTGGTTTTGTTGTAATATGATTCTACCTAAATAATAATGAAATAATTCAGTATTTATTAGTGTTATATATAATAGTTTTATTGAATTATAATCATAATTAATTTATATTAAAACATTGCATAATTTTAATAAAATATTAACATATTATTATGCTTATATTAAACAGTTAAATTAATGATGATAATTTATTGATCATATAATTAATGTGTTATTAATTTTATTATAAAATAATATTAATGATATCATAATAATCATATATATATTTTAATTTCATCCTTATATCCATACTTGTATGGTGGTGAAGGAGAACTAAACACGTTATTCCATGGAGGTAGTAGTTTGTATAACACCTGATCAATGGTTTTGTTTTTCATAATGGATTGGGAATATGAATAAAAAATGATATATACTTATTATAGTAATATTAAAGTATAAATAATATACTAATATAAATACATTATAATAGGTATGCTAAATTTTAATGAAGATAATTAAGAAGAAAAACTAAGTAGTTCATAATACTCACATTGGATACTTGAATTTTCTTTGGAAGTATCCTTAGAATTAAAGGTCTTATTATAAATAATAGTGAACATAATATTTTGAATGAGTTATAGGATTTTAGTAGGATAAATTTGGAATATTTTCATGGAAAAGTTTTAAGAGAAGTCATGTCTTGATGTGGTGAATATGTTACCCTTTTATAAGTTAAAGGAATGGTGTTTTTGGGAGTAACCCTTATGTTTTCAATAATACAAGGTTACTATTCAAATTTTAAAAGATAAAAATAGAAAAAAGAGGAGAATAAAATTATTTTAGGTAGAAAAACACCTCAAACTCTCTTTTTTTAGAAAATTTTGAGTGTTCTAAGACATTTTGTTTTAACTTTTACCCAAAATTACTTTTGCCTTGGTAATTACTTTCTAACCTTAGTAGTCAATTTTAATAAAAAAGAATAATATTGAAATGTTTAACTAAATTGATAATTCTAATTTCAAATTTTAAAATCATTTTATAAAATAAATTTTATAAAGGTATGAAAAGTTAATTTTATAATAAATACACTTAATTGTGTAAATCTTTCTTAGGTAAATAACATTTTTAAGATTTAAATTTATATATATAATAAAATAATCATGGATACTGAATTTAATGACATAAATTAATTTATTATAAAAATTAAAGTATATTAGGATTTCAAGTTAAGACATAACTGAATCTCCCTTGAAAGTACTTGATTTAAAGAAATGACTGAAAATGGTTATTTATTAAAGTAACATTCTAACTAATTCCAATAAATGTTAGACATAGGATTTATGTGTCCAAAAATATTTAAAAATTCATTCCATATAATAATATTTTTTCACCTAAAAGGTTTATTAATCTTATAGATCATTTTTTATATAAAGATAAAGTCATAGAAATTATAAGTTTTTTAAAAGCTGTATTTTACAACTAAAAATCACGATTTTCAAGAAAATATAAAAAATCATATTAAGTTGGTTATGATTTTAGGAATTCAAATAATAATATAAATTATATTAATTTAAAATTAAAAAAGTTATAAATTCATTTTTTTAATAAAATCATAAAATATAATGAAAGACTGTTTTCATTAAAAAAATGATATTTTCAAATATTATCTATTATTATTATTACATATAATTTACCAACTAAATTAGTTTTAACAAATTATTAATATTTAAAATAATTTATGATTAATCATATGTTTATTTAAATAGAATTTTTTATCACATAAATAGATTTTTTTAGAAATATACTATTCTAAATAATACATGGTATTTTAAGTCATTTTAGGTAAACTAATTTAATTTAATTTATATTAAATTGAACATTTTTTATACATACATATAATTCATAAGGCATTTAATCCTATTCATTCTTGATAATTCAATGATTAGGTTTTTAATGACCATACATAAAAATATTTATATTTTATATAAATATATATTGGTTTTGTTTATGTTCAATTTTTCATATGGAGAAATATGTCGAAAAAATTGACATATTTAATGGTAATTATATATTAGAATTTGTGGGGGGGGGGAGTTACATTCCCCCACTTAAATAAATTTCATCCTCACAATTTGACTCATATGACCAAAGTATTTTCAATTGTGAAATCATAATTAATAATACACTTCTATATAATCATAGGTTTATTTAGGATGTTGAATGAGATTTATATATATGAAAAATCATTATAATCTCTTTATAAAGAGAGCTAACCAATTCCAAATTTCAGATTGAATTATAATAAGGTATTTAGATATAGATCCCTAATTAATAACTTCCCAAAAATCCTAAAAATTATTTATATGATAATCACACAGCTAAGGGTTTTTATTTATAACTCAATATCAAGTAGTCAATGAAAACTTACCTGAAATTGGACTCTATAAAATCTCGAGTGAAAACTCACTATTAAAATCATTAGTAGTAATTCCATAAAATTTTCTTTATTCTCAGGGTTATTGGTCACTATCTCCCTTATTGGACCTTATATTGGGACATTGAGTCCCATAATTCCCAACACTCTTCCAATTGAAGCAAAAAATTTGTATAGATTCTCTCTTTCCATTATGCTTGTGAGTCAAATGACCTTCATCGCATGATCTCTCATGAAACTCCATATTTCTATTATTTCATGTGTTTGTTACTCCTACTATTTTCACACTGTTAATAATATTTTTTGAAGGGTGGTTTGGAATAATCACAATATTTATCACTCCAGATCCCATTCTATTAGGTTTTTTATTGAGTTAATATATGAATTCTCCCTCATACCCATGGTTACTTCTAGTTCCAGACATTATTAACACTGAAAAGGGTAGAAATATGTGGTGATACATTATCAATATAGGGGAATTATCATTGTAAATAACATAAAAGAGATTCAACCTTTAAACATGTTAACCTTATCATCACGTTACCCTATAATTTCTTTAGATCAACCTACATCAATCTTAGTTTAAACTATCATTCTTAGTTCAACCTAGTTTACTTTGTGTTGCATTCTATCATACTTATTGGTTTAATCCTTAAAATAGAGATCCTAAATTACTAGGAACTTTCTTAAAATTTTATAAACCCAATAGTCATTGAAATATGTGCTATCAAAATCTAACTTATCCTTACTCAAACAACATTAACCATTCCTACAATCATATGTACAAGTATGAAAATTCCCTAATCATATACTATTAATAACATATATTTCCTAAAACCATTTTAATCAATAATAAATTAAAACACAGCGAGGTTATATATTCTTCAAATAACTAACTCTATCATTAAACCTCAAATGGTATTAACCATTAGTTTATAAGATTACACACTAGTCAAAATATATTATAATCCCAAAAATATGAAGAACTTCACCAAAAAATATCATGAATAAATAATCAATCCCATGGTTACCAACACTATATAACTTACTTATTCCAAATAAAACCATTATTTATTATCTCCACATAAATCAAATTTTCAACCTAATACTTATCCATCCATCAAACATGTTTTATTAAATAGTTATTTCGAGAAAAATAACCTTTCTATAAAATCATTTCTAAAGGATATTAATACTATTTAATATATTATTTCAAAATATTAATGTAAAAATACTAAATAATTATCCTTATATATTTCACATAATCCTCAATGACATTTTGAATATACCAAAATGTCATCAATAAATTCTATTCACTAATGAAAATAGATATGAGCATCATGAATTAATTTATTTTATGATATCAACCTCACCACCATAGATTAAAGTATGAAACTATACTTTTATATCATAATAGTCAAATACTAATGTTCTCAACCATTCAAGTATGTTCCCTTATTTGATTATAATACATATTGGTTTTTAGAAACATACCTTCCTCAAATTTATTTTCATGATCCTATTTCAACCAAATACTAAAACCAAAATATTAATTATAATTTCCAAAATATATATATGAAAAAACCTAACTAAATAGTTATTCATTTGGATAAACCTATGAATTCCTTTCCCAATCCATTTTTATCCATTGATATTTTTCTTTTAGTTTATATTAACTATTTATTCAACAAATTTCTTAAATCTTTAATAATGGATTTTAAAGAGAATGTGATTACCCAAAGAATACCCCCATGGGTTTTTCTCTAGGTTTGCATTCTTGGGCTCACTCATAGTGTATCATAGTGATGATTGGTTCAGTGATCAACCAACTCTTTCAAAGTGATTACCCCTAGGTGCATCTGTGCCATAATCACATCCACTAGCTAGTATCAAGACAAGGATATATTTCTTGGAAAACCACATACTTAAGACCTCACAAAAACTTTTGTATTTCATCCTATACTCAGAGTTATTCATAGGATTTCTAATAGAGTTATCTAATCCTAATACCCAAAAAATTTCAATAATACCTTAACATTAAATCATATACTATCCCAAAAGGGCCATTTATACCTTTGAAATCTTGATCAACCTTAACTTATCAGCCATTAAATTATCCTCAATAAATATCCTAATATATAAAGTTATATAAACCTTTTATTTGATACCAACTATGATTCCCTAGACCCAAACTCCTAGATCTAGTTCTCATTAACACTACTTTACATACTTTCTTTGATACCAGCTATAAAAGTCTTGATATCATCTTCCATAATTAAAAAATAAATAATGATTATTTCATGTCTTACATATGAAGGATATTTTCAAGTTTTGAGATTTAGAGAAGTTTAAAACAACCTAAACTAATAAATCCAATGTTCATTGTATCGATGGGAAATCTTCCCATTATACACAAAAACTACTTAATTCATAAAAAGTATTCAACATCTCCCAAAAATTCTATCACACATGTTATCCTTCTAAATATGTTAGGTGTACTTATTTTCTATATATCCTATGTAAATAGAAAACATAAGAAGGGGTGAGATCAAATTCTCAGTAAGGGAAATATAAAACTAAATAAATAATGGAATAAATATGGAATAAATATTATATTAGGTATAGGTAAACAACATGAAGCCATAATCAATTTGAAATTGGGAGCATGTTATATCCTTGAAAATAAATAAAAACGTGGATATAAATAATATTGGACTTATACTAATGGGATGTATAATATTATACATAAAAAACATATTGTCAAGGCCATATTTTAAGATACTTTTCTAGTCATTGAGACCACAGTGAATACATCTTGAAAAATAAGGAAGGCATACACCAAATACCTAAACCTATTATTTCTCATAATACTTATCAGTTCATCCAGGGGTTATATAATTTCTTACCCCACCCATAAATTGATTAAATCCTTTTCATTCACTATAATAATCAAAAAGTATTTTCATACTAGTCCCTAAGGAACCTCTTACAAAATAAAAAACCAGGATATCCATATAATTAAGAATATGAAATATCAATACATGATCAACTGATGTTAGAAGTAAATAATCATATAGAATTTCAAAACTTTTACCCATGTCAATAAAAGGGATAATATGATCATAAATCATCCTGATAAAGAAGGTAGATGGTCAAAAAATACTTATTCAACTTTCTAATAATCATCTGTTTTGGAATAACAATATATGGTACTCCAGTACTTTTCCCATATCAATAGAACAAAATTCTTTCTAGGTGAAAATAATCTAATCTGAATTATGTAAAATTAGATGGTCACACCATATAGAGAAATTATTATACAAATAAGTCAATAATGGAATAACATGATCATAATATATCCTAATAAATAGTGTTGATGGTTTCAAAATAACATAACCCAAGAAGTGAGTAATATTCATCAAAGGTTTTCTGTTGTAGGAATTCATATCCCCAAAAAACAATGATATAATACCGCCCAATAAAATCAAATGGTATAATATACCCATCATATATGAAATTAGTTCAAATATTGATCATAACTCAATGAATGAAAATTATGTTTCCAAAAACTCTTATGACTTATAGAACACTTGAGTCAAAATAAATTTGAAGAAATGAACTCGATTAATCATAGCTAGTATCATGAATTACAAGGAAATAAGTTATAGAATATTCATGGGATATTAAATCAATAGAAAATCGTACAATGGAAACATGGTGAAAAAGATGTATTATGTTTCAAAAAATCATAATTGAGACCAATAAAACACTTATATCTTGAGTAACACTTTAATAAAAAAAATCCCTTGAATGAGTGGGATTTTAATTGAACTTCAAAAACAATGATTAAAAGATAATTCCTAATATTATATCTCATGTAGGGAGAATATATATGAAAAACCATATCTTTCATACACTTTATTTCATGATTTATTACATAAAGATACACTTAATACAACACCAAAAGATTGAGAGGCCTAGTGTCTTTTGGTAATTAGGTACATAGAATAAAAAATTGAAATAGAAATAGAAATACATAAACTAAAAATCCATAAAATTCCCTTAAATTTCCCTGATATTCTAATACTGCATGGGATAACATGGGGATGTACATAATAAAGGGGTTAGATATAAATCCTAGTAATGGAATAATAAAAGAATAACATAACATAAAGTAGTACATATGAGTAAATAGGAATATAAATTTAACATAAGAGGGATGAGAATAATTAACTTGAATATGTAATCATGATATAAATTGATACCTTAAAGGTAACATATGAATGTGGAAACAACATAATACATGAAATCATAAGCATAAGTCAAGGATAACTGATAATACATCATAACAGTGTGATTATGATAACCTCATGTGCATCATACATGGAATCTCATGAGATAAAAACATTACCCAATGCATTAGAGGGATATATAATTTTGGTCCCGCCCATTACATTCGTATCATGTACATTCATAAGTGTTCCACATAGATCATACAAGATAAGGATGTATTTCATCACTTTTTACCATGAGATTAAGGAGTGTGGGTTACATAACTATAAGTACCCAATTAATGAAGGATAGGTAAAACAAGGTGAATACCCTTGAGTATAAATGGGGATATTTATTCACTATATAAATGTTTGGCATGGAAAATCAAAGGATAATTTTGGCAGCATAACAAGGGTACATAAAGATTCAAGGAAGGGTTTAATGAGAGTAAAAGGTGTATCTCATCACTTTTAAATCATAAGTACAATAAGAAGGATCTGTAAAAACATAACAAAACATGAAAAATTTAAAATAAAAAAGGCATAATATAAATAATGTTCTTGAATAATGAGGCAAAGGAGAGGATCCCTTACCTTGAGTGGGAACTTCTAAAAGATTAGGAGGGGATTCTTAAGAGTTAAGGTTCACCATGGGAGGGATCTATAGAAAGAATAGTAGAGTAAATTCATGATATAAGGGTTTTGAGTAAAGTGTAATGCGAGGTTGGGTGGGTTTTTATATCAAAAGAGATGATAATTTTTTATTAATTTATAAACTTAGGTTTTGGACTCTATATGATAAACTGATCCAAGCCACAAAACATAAAATGATTTTTCCCCTCGATTCCTACTAGAGGGGAGTGTATTTAATTATTTTATAAGTCCATGAAGCTAAATAATAAAAATAATACCCTTGGTTATTTGATTTAGTTATGTTTATAAATAATTGATTTTAAAATCTTAAAATATTATATTGATTTTGGAGGATTCATTAAGAGTTTCAAAATTAATTAAATAACTTAGAATTTTTTAAAAAAAAGGTAATATATATATTTTTCATGAATAATATTTAGATTATTTATTACATCACTTTTGGGATTTTATAATGTCATAATAAATACTATTTAACAATACCGTATCTAATTTTTACCCAAAAATTTGAATGTCTTAGAAAATTATGAAAAATTCACCTTTGTATAATTTTAACATGATGATTTCAAAAATAATATATATTTTATCAAAATAATTCTATAAATATGATAATTTTCAATTTTAGATAAAAAACTTCACTTATTTAAAAATAATATGTTTTTTACAATAACGATTTTATAAACATTATAAAAATTACATTCGAGTTAATAAAATTATATTATAATATATATTTAATAAATATTATTTAATAATAATATTTTATTAAAATATCATTTATTTAAAAAATTATTGAATTTATAAAAAAGCGCGTCTTGATTGAAACTATATTTCCTAAAAATACTATTTGTGTTTTGTCATATCAAAATATAATTTTTATCAAACTTTATTATTTAACCATTATAAAGTAATAAGAGATAAATGTAACAATTATTTTATTAATAAAAAAATATAAAAAATCAAACTTTTAACATCCAGATGCATGGACCTTTATTATACCAATGAATTAACTAAGGGTAAGGTGTGTGATTGTGAGATTTTCTTAGTCACAGTTTGGTAAACATGGTTTGGGTCATGATCTCAAGGATCTTTAACTTCTTCCATAAATGGTTTAGCTTGTATTTTTGTTGTTGAATCTCAGCTTAGTATTTTTCAAGGGAAAAGTCGAGTTATGTTATCTCCATTGGAATATCTGATGAATGGGATTTATAGGGTACGATCCTATTGGTCCAAGTTATCACTTCATTTGAATGTATAAATTTGATTTATCAGAACCCTATATATATTAATAATATTATCACTGTATAATTAATATACTATCAATGGTTATGATTTCTATCTGTCTTTTAAATCTGATGGGTTATAACTTATAATAGTCCAAAAAAAAGTAGAAGATATGTTTTATATAATATCATTTATTGATTAGGGATTTTATCATTTAAAAAAGTAATTTCATTTATATATGTTTTGGTCATTATATTATCACCCATTTATAAATTTCGCACTGTAAATTTCATTCATACACTAAAACAGATGAGGGTACTTTTATGTCATCACCTCTTCTAGTTCCCAAGTCACTTCCTAAAAATTTTGGTTCCACTACAACTCTTTTACTATGTGAGTTGACATATTTTTTAGAACATTATATCTAGGATATAAGATCATTATTATCTTCTCCTCATATAAATAATCATTCTCCAATGGTAACACCTTTGGATTCAGTACATGTGATGGGTCTTGTATGTACTTCCTCAAGAGGGATACATAGAACACAACATATACTTGAGATATGTTAGGTGGGAGTTATAGTCAATAGGCCATCACTCCAATGAAATCAAGGATATCAAAGGTAATGATGTATCTTTTACTAATATCTCCCTTATTCCAAAACCTCATGAATTTCTTCCATGATGATATTTTAAAGAATTCTTTATCATTGAACTCGAACTATATGTATTGTGGAATATTATCTGTATCGATTTTATGTCAACTTTGTGAATATTTTATATGATATTGAATAGTATGAACCTTATATATAATCTCTTGGATAATATCAAGTCCCATCAGCTTCCTCCCTCCAACTTTATCTCGACATGTTGGAGTCTAACACATATCCCCTTATAGAGCCTCAAAACGCTCCAATTGAATTCTAGAATGAATTTTTTTATATGAGAACTATACTAGAGGAAGGCTTCGATCCCAAAAATCCTTATAAATACATTTAATAACATCTCAAAATATCTTCTAGAGTTGGAATTTTTCTTTTAGATAACCAGAGGGTGATAATCAGTGTTGAAGCTTAGTTCTGTATAAAACTCTTGATGAAGGCTTCTCCAAAACCTCAAGGTAAACATTGGATTTCAATCATATATAATTTAAAGTTAAAATCCATGCAGTCTTACCACTTCTATTATGTATATCTTGTTGATTTTTTCATGAGAGAAATATTTTTTGATATAAATTAAATGCACTTACTTGGTAAGGTGATTGACTACCACCCAGATGGAATTGTTGTCTTCAGGGGTCCTGGAGAGTCCTATGATGAAATATAGGGTTATATTTCCCATTTCCATATTGGTATGGGAAATGGATTCATCATACCCTTATAATTTTCTTCATTCATCCTTGAATTTTCAGCATACCAAGAATTGTGATACAAATTGTGCTATCTCTCTCTTTATGTTATCCCACCATATTGTTTCTTAAAATATCTATACATATTATTGATTACAAGATAAATATATAAAGATTATATATGGGTATCATCAAGATATTACCTATTTGGTTATAGTTTTTATGGGGCACATATCTGGGTTTTAAACCTTATAACTCAATCTTTAGGAAGATTGAACTTTGGAAAATTTGCTACCTTTTTATGTATCATATCATCATTCTTCCAAGCCTCCTTGACCCTATCAATAATATATATTTGAGATGTTATTTGAGAAATGTGTGATAAATATCCTTTTATTATTCCCATGTCTATCCTTTGTATGTCCAAAAATATTGGATCCCTTTTATTTCTCATCATTGATAGGGTTTCAAGATCGTTTTTACTCAGAGAACCGGCCACTTTGTTTGACTTCTCATGTTGGTAATGTATTGAACAAACTTAATCCTAGATCAGATATAACCACCATCATTGGTGCATATTGAGCTCCCTTTTTTTGAATTTATACTTGGAGCTTTTATGATCTGTATATATGACACAATTCTCCCTATAGTTATAATTCACCAAATCTTTAGCATGAAGATCACAACAGCTAATTCTAGATCATGTGTGGTGTATTTCTTCTCATGGATCTTTAATTTGATGGAATCATAGTATATCAATTTTTTATCTTGCATGAGTATACAACCCAATACTGATTTGGATTTATCACTATAGATCACAAATTATTCCCCCTAGTGGGTAATGTGAGCATAAGTGAAATGATTATCCACTTCTTTATCTCTTTAAATCCTTATTCTCATTTATCATTCTCAAAAACTTCACCACCTTCCAATTAATCTTGGTTAGTGGGATTGAAAGTCATGAGAAGTTTCTCACAAATAAAAGATACTACACAGATAATATAAGGAAACTAAGGATCTCTATCATAGAGGTTGGTTTGGGTCATCCTTTAATTGCCTTTATTTTGAGGTATCCATATATATCCCTTTGATAGTGATAAATTCTTAAGGAATGTTAATTTATCTATAAAAAACTCACACTTAATATAATTTAGATATATCTATCCTTTCCATAAGGTCTTTAGTACAACATCAAAATGCTCCTCATGCTCATTATTTCATTTAGATTAGATATGAATATAATCTATAAATACATCGATTTTTTTTGATATAATCCCAAAATACTCTATTCATTAAGTCTATGAATATTTATGGAGCATTATTGAGTCCAAATGGAATCAATATGAACTCATAGTGCCTATAAATTTTATAAAAAGTAGTCTTGGGGATATCTACCTTCTTCACCTTTACTTGATAATATTCCGAATGAAGATCCACCTTAGAGAAGTATTGGGGTTCGTGAATCTCTTCAAACAAGGAATTAATCCATATAAGTGAATAATCACTCTTTATTGTGATTTTTTTGAGTTCAAAATAATCAATACAAAGGATAATTTACCCATCCTTCTTCCTGAATAAGATAACTAGTGAAAACCATGGTGAATCACTTGGGAATATAATCCCTTTAACCAGATTATCCAATAGTCACCTATTAAGATTATCACGTTTAACAATAGATATTTTATATGGATTCTTAGATATTAGAAAAGATCTAGGTATAGGTTCAATCAAGAACACAACCTATCATCTTTGTGGAAGACTAGAAAATTCATCAGGAAACACATTGATAAATTCCATTATAATGGGTATGTCATCAATGATGATCTTTTTTTCAGTATAAATCATTTGAGATAGATATTCTTTCTCACATGTCAATAATATTCATGCTTTAGATGATGATACAAAATGATATTCATCCTCTAACTTTCACTTATATAGAATTAAAGGGTGATTTGAGATATATAGGTTGATTTATTTATCTCATCAATTTATGTTGGCACTATACAAGGAAACCCAATACATTACCCAAATAACAATGAATTTCTCTAAATGGATTATTAAAAATTTTGTTATGAAATTAAACCCATAAATTTTTACATGGGAGAATTTATATACATTGGAAAAAATAATTTCCCATTTTCCATTTTCATCAATAGGTCTAATTTTATGTCTTTAATTAGTGCTTGAATAGTTATACTAAACTTATGTTATATGAAGGAATTCATAGAACTAGAATCAAATAGAGAATTATCTATCCTTGAATGACTAACTAGTGTACCTATCACCACCTAATTTTTGGGATCCAACTCAGAATATGTGATGGAATAAGATATCCATTGATCTCTAGGCTTTAGAGGTCGTTTTAATTTGTTTTTTTCAATAACCGTTGGCTTAGTGCATTGATTCACTTGGTGTCCTTATTCCTTGTAGTTAAAACGTTGGACAACTGGCTGAGGGTTGACCAGATCACTGTGTTCTTCCATACTATTGGTGGGTTTATTCAATCAGTAATCTATAGAAATGTTCCCTTATTTCCCAAAAATGTTCTATTTTGGCTTTTAGGGAACATTAGACAATTTACTCATAGCTATCAAAGTATTTAATTTACAAATATTTTTTTGTAGAATTAATTCGCTCCATCAAAGAAGTGGTCAACTTTACTTATGGGGTCAATAATAAAGTCAGATGCATATCATGCAATTATTTTGAAGTTCAGCTCATATGAAACGATGGATTCATTATCCTTTTGATTGAGGATAAGGAAATACCACTCTATTTTAACTCATAGAGTGTGAGGAAAAAATTTATCAAAAAAAATTATGGAATTCTTTCTACTCCATTATTTCGATCTCCTCCTTAGGATTTGTATTTTTTATAAACATTCACTATTAACTTTCTTATCCATAAGAACTATAAATATACCATATATCTATTTGTTTTTCTGATCATTTAAGAATGAAGAGTATATAATCAATCGAGATGATCTATTGTTCAATGATTATGGGATCTAAATATCCATTCAAAGTTGGAGGCCTTTGTTGCATAAATCTCTCAATTTAAACTTACTCGTCATTAAGAAGATGCAGGATTTACCTCTAATTCAAGTTTATATTTAAAAAATGAGTTAATTTATAAGGTATTACCATGAATTTTATGAATCCTACTCCCATTAGGTTGGGAATCAGATTTGGGAAATCAACACATTGCTCATTACATTGTTTGATGACTCAGTTCTTCCTATTTCAAACCATTGACAAAAATGAATGGAAAACTAGGGATGAAAATTTTCAAACTATTAAACACATTAATAAAAAACGATGAAAGTTAAAGGAATAACTCATAAATGACATGTATTATCTAAACCTTTAATTCTAAGGTTTCAATCATAGTTATCCATGATCTATTTCATAATATAAATTCATATGGGAATTTTTTCTCCCCTTAATAATGGTTCATAATTAGATTTCAATTTTAACAATGTATATCCCTCAGTAGTGTCATACCAATTGTGAATAAAGTCCTATTTATCGTGTACCATGTGATGATTGAGTTCATCTCAATACACCCTTTTCATGGTTATTACCCCTAAGTATAACAATTTTGGAGCCATGTCAATTTGTAGTACCCAGACAAAAATATATTTTCTTGAAACCACTTAATCAATAATTTACCAAATTTTAAGTATTTTTTCATATTTTTAGTATTATCCCTAAGGATTCAATAGATTTTTTTAATCCTAATCCCTAAAAATAACTATACTTTCCTCTAATACCGACTATATTAACCCAAATATTTCATACACTTTATTTTGTGATTTTTTGCATAAATACACACTTAATAGAACTATATTTATCGTGATTACAATTGTATTAGGTTAATTTGGTACACATTATAAAAACTTGAAATTGATATAAAAAGATATAAACTAAAAGTCCATAACATGCCCTCAAATTTCCATGATCTTCTAAAACTACATGGGATAACCTGGGGATGTACATAAGAAAGGGATGAGTTATAAAGATCAAAAATGGAATAATAAAATCATATAATAAGTTAAATTAGTACATGTGAATCGATAGGTATATTAAGTTAACATAAGATGGGTTAGATTCATAAAATTGAACATCGAAGAATGATATAAGGTAATATCATAAAGGAAATATGTGAATGTGGTAACAATATAAAACATGACATCATAAGAATAATCCAATGATAACAACCAATAAATAATAACATGGTGTTCTTAGGATAACCTCCCATTCACCATATATTAAATATCATTAGATAAAAATATTACCCAATTCATTGGAGGACTATATAATTCCTGGCCCACCCATTACATTCATATCATGTACATGAATAAGTCTGGAACACAGATCATAAAACATGAGGATTTATTTCATCAATTTTAACCCCATTATTAATAAGTGTGGAATAAATAAATTTAATTCCATAATAAATGAAATATATGTGTATATAGTTTAATATTCTTGAGTGTAAATGGGGATGGGTATTAACTATTCAATTTTTTGTTATGGAAAATTGTAAGATAATTTCACAGCAAAATGGTGCTAAATGAAGAATCAATAAAGGGTTTAATGAAAGTTAAAGGAGTACCTCATCAATTGTAAATAATAATAATAAAAAGTGGTATGTTTAAAAAACATATCCTAAAATAAAAAATTTAAATCAAATGGCATAATATAAATAAGGTTCTTGAAAAAAGAGGTGAAGGAGAGGATCCCTTACATTGAGAGGGAACTTCTAAAAGCTATGGAGGAGCTTATTAAGAGTTTGAGGTCACCTTATGAGGGATATATATATGAAAGGGTAGAGTTAATTCATTCACCAAGGGTTTTGAGTGCAGTGGAATGTTGATTTAGGAGTGTTTTTTAAAGCCAAAGACAGTAGAATTCTTTATTAATTTCTAAACTTCGATTTTTGGGCTATGTGTGATAAATTAATCAAAAAATAAAACCATACCATGTTTTTGTCCCACTGTTTCTACCAAAAATGATTTTATATCATTATTTTATAAATATAATAAACTAAATCATTATAATATTATCCTTAGGGGTGTATAATTGAGTTATGTTTATAAATAAATGATTTTAAAACCTTAAAATATAATATTTATTTTAGCGGATAAATTGAGGGTTTATAAAATTAATAAAATAGCTTAAAAACAAATTATTTTAAATAAGAAACATAATTGTCGTCATTTATACTATTTATAGTATTTATTTCATCACTTTTTGGTTTTTATGATGTCATAATACAAATCATATAACTATACCGCATTTTATTTTACCCAAAAATCTTACTATCTTAGAAAATTATAAAAAAATTAATATTGTATAATTTTGAAGTGATGGTTTCAAAAATAATATTTATTTTATCAAAATAACTCTAAATATTATAATTTACACTTTTTAATCAGAAATCCCCAATTATTTAAAAATAATGTTTTTCTTATAATAAAGTTTTCCAACCCTTATAAAAATTATGTTTTCCTCTATAAAATTATATTATCATTTACATTTACTAAATGTTGTTTAATATTAATATTTTATTAAAATATAACTTATTTCAAAAAAATTTGGTTTCATCAAAAAGTGTGTCTTGATTTAAATAATATATTTCCCAAAAATAAAATATATATTTCATCTGATAAAAATATAATTTTTATCAAAAAAATTATTTAACCATTTTAAAGTGATAAAATATAAATATAACGATTATTTTATTGAAATAAAAATATAAAAATTTATACTATTGAGGTCGAGATATATAACCTTTTATTGTGCCAATAAATGCCCAAAGGGTAAGGTGTGTGATCTTGATATTTTCTCGGGGTGGTTCAAAAAACATGGTTTGAGCCATGATCTCAATGATATTGAACTTCTACAATGAATAGTTTCACTCATGCTTAGTTTTTGAATCTTGTCTTGGGATTGGTCAATAGAAAAAGCCGGTGATTCTATCTCCCTCGGAAGTTCTGACAAATAGGCTTCATAGGGTATGATCCTACTGGTTGAGGCCAACATATTATTTTTCTGTGTCAATTGGATTTACCATCACCATGTATATATAGATATCTATATTTCATGAAATAAATATATAATTACTATACTATAAATATTTATAATGTTTAATGTTCTTTTAAATCTAACAATATATAACTAATAACAATCCAAAAACCTAAATACTACACATGTTTTCTATAATTTCACTTATTAATAAAGAATTTACTCATTTAAATAGGTAATTTAATTCATAATTTTTTTTAATTATTATAATATACACCACATAAATGGAATTAGGTGTATAAAACCATACATGTCTCAAAGAGATAAATTTGTGAGGAAAATCCTTACAAACTTTTAAAAATCGGAACCAAAATCTCATGAGAAAGTTAACATGAAATTAAAAATTGAATATTATGAATTATAATAGAATCATGATATAAATTTTAAAATGGGGTGGTAAGTACACCATATAAAAGAAAACATAGTGTATAACATAAACATGTCTCAATGAGAGGAAATTGAGACTGAAATCCTTACCTCTTATCATGGTTTCTATGAGTAAACATTAACCTCCTACTTAAAAACATAGATATATTAATAACTTAATTTATAACCTTACTCCTACCCATTATAATTTATTCTCTTCAAAAATAATCATTCTATAAATTCATTATACTGATTTTTCTCGTCGGGTGTCTATAGTTTTGATTCCTTGTACTGGTTTTATAATAGAAGAGTTTGTATTCATTATTCATTAAAATTTATTCATTAATAGATCCTGAAATTTACTATTATTTGTAATTTTAATTATTTATGTTGTTTTAAGCTCCAATAATGAATTTTTTAGTCTTTAACATTGAATATGAAATTGATAACAATCATGTTTCAGTTATTCTTAACAAATGAAAAGTGTTTTCTTAATTAATGAGTTAAATATTGATATAACCTTACGAGAACCAAAAAAACCATTATTTCTATATTTATATAATATTATACTTGTAAATATATTTTAATAGAAATTAATTATATAAATTCATGCTATTGTTCAAGGAGGTAGCTAAACCAACCCAAATATGAACATACCTTGATAATCCTCTTGGTACGCTTATTTTAAATAGTTAAATTAATGATGATAATTGTATGATTATAAAATTAACAGGTTCTTTGAATTATTATAAAAGAACCTAATGATATAATAAATCTATATTTATCCTTTAGTATCATCATTATATCTAGACTTGTTATTTATTGAATGAAAACAAAACATTTTACATCATGGAAGCGGTAGTCTGCACAACACACAAATAATAGTTTTGTTTTTCTTAACTGATGGGGTATATGAATAAATAATGATAATACCCTTAATATTGTAACATTAAAGTATATTAATTATAATAATGTAATTAAATTAATATCAATAGAATAAATTCAAATGTTAATAATTAAGAATAAAAGACAAGTAGTTGATAATACTCGCGTCAGAGGCTTACATTTTCCATTGAAGTCTCCTTAGAAATGAAGGTATTATGCTAACTAATGGGGAACAGTAGATTTTGAACGTATATTAGGGTTCTGGTAGGTGAAACGTTTACGTTTAAAAGTCCAAAAATAGAAAAATAGGAGATGAAATAGAGTGTATGTCGAAAAACACCTCAACCAATTCTTTTTTAAATTACTTTGGGTATTTTAAGTACTTCTATTTTAACTTTTTATCTTTTATCATAATTTAATTTTACCTTGGTAATTACTTTATAACTTTAGTAATTATGTTTATTGAAAAAGATTAATATTTACCTTTTTACCTTATTTTATACATCTAATTTCAAATTTTAAAAAAATTTATCAAATAATATTTCTGAAGGTGTGAAAAGTTAATATTATAATAAATACACTAAATTATGTAAAAAAAAGTTTTTACAAAAATAACACATTTAAACTTTAAATTTTTATATAAGATATAATTATCATGGATACTAATTTGAATGAAAGATATTAATTTATTATAAAAAATAAAACATTTTAGGCTTTCAAGGAAATCCAAAACTAAATCTCCCATGAAAATACTTTATTTAAAGAAAAAACAGAAAGTAAGTTTTTTATTAGAATGAAATTTTAATTACTTCCAAAAATGATGGTTATGGGATTTATATGATCAAATAATATTTTAAAATTCATGATTTTATTCCATAAATTCATATTTTTTCACCTAAGATGATTTCAATCTTATATATCAATCTTATATATGGATAAATCCATAGAAATTATAAGTTTCATGAAAACAATATTTTTCGACTAAAAACCACCATTTTTAGAAAAAGATAACAAAATTTATTTTCAAACAATTTTGATATGAGGAATTAAAAAATGAAGTTATGTTTTATTAATTTAAAATTCCAAAATTTATAAATTTAGATTTTTAGTAAAATGATAAATATAATGAAAAATAATAATTAGAAAATGAATATTTGAAATAATAAATGTTATTATTCTTATTTAAAATAATTTACCAACTAAATTAGTATTATAAAATTATTAATATCAACTATAATTTATCACTAATCATATGTTTTTTGAAAGAGAAATTCATATCATATAAAATATATTTTTATAAAAATACTTTTCTAATAAAAAAATTATATTATAGGTTATTTTAATTAAACTAATTAAGATTCATTCATATTAAAAGAAACCTTTATATTCTCTCTATATATATAATCCAGAAAGTGGTTACTCCTATTCATTATATCTAATTAAATGGCTAGGGTTTTTAATGGTCATACTTAAATAATTTTATTTTATCTAAATATATCTTGGTTTCATTTAAGTTCATTGTTTCATATAGAGCAAGATATCGAACACATTGAATTATTTAAAGGTAATCATATATTATAATTTCTAGGTGTTACATTATCCCCCCATAAATATATTATGAACTCAAAAATTGAAACATATAATCAAAGTAATTTTTATAGGGAACTCATAATTAATTATACACTACTAGATAATCATGAGTATATTTAGGATGAAGAATGATATTTATCTATATAAAATTTCATTATAAGAAATTTATAAATAGAAATGAATAATTCCTTAGAATTATAATATTTTATTTAGATCAATATCCATAAGTAATAACTTCCCATAAATCCTAAAAAAAGATTTATATGATAATATTACCACCATGGGTTTTTATTTATAATTGAAAATCTAGTGGTTAGTGAAAACTTAAATGACATGAGACACTATAAAATATAGAGTGAAAATCACTATCAGAATCATTATTAATATTTTCATAGTATTTTTCTTGTTTTTATTATTTTTGGTGACTATCTCTCTTGTAATCCTTTGGATTGGGATATTGAGTAACATAATTCTCAACAATCTTTCAAATCAAGAAATAGATGTTTGTGGATTTTATCTTTCCCTTACACTTGTGAGTCTGATGACATTCATCACATGATCTCTCATGAGACTACATATTTCTCTTGTTTGGTTCATTTGGGACTTCCAATATGTTCACATTATTAATCATATTTTTTATATCTGGTTTGGCTTAATAATAATACTCACACTCTAGATCCCATTCTGTTGGGCTGTTGGTTATGGTAACCTTCGTATTATCCCTCTCACCCATGGTTACTTCTAGTTCCATCCATTACTAAAACCAAAATGGTCTAACATTAGTGTAGAAACATTATAAATAATATTTAATTATCATAGTTAATAATATAAAAGATAATCAACCTTAAAAACATTTAACTTTATCATCACGTTATCCTATAATTCCTTTAGTTCAGCCAAAATCATTCTTAGTTTAACATATATCATTCTTATTACATCCTAACTTACATTAATTTGGGTTCTCTCATACTTATTAACCTAATAATTAAAATATATATTACAAATAAATATTAACTTTATTAAAATATTGTAAACCAAATAATCATTTAAATCTATTCTCACAAAATCCAACTTATCTTTCCCCTAAAACATTAACCACTCCTATAATTATATACCCAAATATGTATATACCCAAATATGTATATACCCAAATCACATAATCTAAATTACATACCTTTACCTAAACCAATTAAATATCCATGAAATTAAACCGCAACCAGATTATATATTCTTCCAGAAACTAAAACTATCTATAACCATCAAATAATATTAACCACTAGTCCGTATGTTCACACACAATTCAAATTATATCATAATCCTAAAAATGTGAAGAACTTAAAATAAATACCTTGAATAAATTATCAATCATGATATTACTAATACTATATAAATTACTCCTTCAAAATCAAACCATCCTTTATTATCTCAACATAAATCATATTTTAATCTGAAAACTTATCCATCCCTCAAACATGTGCTCTTAAATAGTTATTTCCAAAAATATAACCTTTTCATAAAATCATTTCTAAGGGTTATTCATAATATTTAATATATGATTTCAAACTATTAATGAAAAACTATTGAAGAATGATCCTTATGTATCTTTGATAATCTTCTATAACATTTAGAATATGCCAAAATTTCAATAATAAATATCACTTCACTACTTAAAATAACTAGGAGAAACATGAATTAATTTACATTATGATATTGACCTCACTACTATATATAAGGCTATAAATCTAACCTTTTTTATAATAATAGTCAAACAATAAGGTTCTCAACCATTAAAGTATGTTCCCTTGTTCAATTATAATACATAGTGGTTTCTAAAAAAAACCTTTCTCAACTTCATTTTCGTGATCCTATTTCAATTAAATACTAAAACCAAAATATTTATTATAATGTCCAAAATATTTATATAAAAACAAAAATCTTAATAGTTTTCCCTTTTTATAACTTTTTTTAACATATGATATTTTTGGATCAACATATGACACCCTTGTTCAATCCTTATTTATTTATGGTCATTTTTTTATTAGGTTATCTAACCTAATTAGTTAAAAACACTATTAAATCCTTCATAATGGTTTATAAATAAAATGTTATTACCCAAAGAATATCATCTAGGAGTGTCTCTTTAGGTGTGAATTGTTAGGCCCACTAATCATGCTTTATAGTGAAAACTTATTCAATGCTCAACCAACCCTTTTCTAAGTAATTACACATGGGTTCATTTATGCCACAACCACATCCACTTACCAATATCAAGAAAGATATGTATTTCTAAGAAAACCAAATACTCAATACTCATCCAAATCTTCTTGATGTTATCTTATACTTAGAATTATTATTAGGATTCTCACTAAAGTTGTCACAACCTAATCCAAAAAAAAGTGCATTATTACCTTAATGTTAAATCATATATTATCCCAATGAATCTTTTATATCTTTGAAATCATGATCAGCCTTAAATTATTAGCCCTTAAATTATTCAAAATAATCATCATAATATCCATTATTATCTAAAACGTTTTATTTTATACCAACTGTCATTCCTCAGACCCACACTCATGGATCCAGTTCTCATAGACACCTGCCTTACGTACTTGTTTTGATAATAGTTATAAAAGCCTGGATATAACCATCCATAATTAAAAAATTAATAACAATTATTTCATCTCTTACATCCAAATTATGTTTTTGGGTTTAAATATTTAGAGAATTATGACACAATATAAACTAATAAATCCCATATTATTTTTATCAGTGGAGAATTTTACTATTATATATGAAACTACATAATTTATGAAAAGTCTTCAATGTCTCCCACAAATTATTCTACATGTATTATCCTTATAAAAAAGTCACATTTAATACTTTTATCCCTAACCTCGGGAAATTGAAAATATAATAATGTGTTATCTCAAATGATCAATAATGGAAAAATATAAGTAAAGTAATCATGATGTAAACACTAAGTAAATATTATTGTAGAAAATAGAAAACAACATAAATCTGTAATCAACTTCAAACTGGGAGAATGCTATATCCATGACAATAAATAAAATCATGAATAACAATAATATTTATCTCATTCGGATGGAATTCATAATTTCATACATCAAACAACATATCATCATACCCTTGTGCCAAGACACTTGAATTTTCATCAAGACTACAGTCAAGACATCTTGCTAAATTGGGCAGACAAACACCAAATACTCAAACATTTTTTTTGTATCATGAGACTTTTCTATGCATATAGGTGTATATAGTGTTGGTCCCCACCCATCACTTGATTAATTTCTATGAAGTCACCATAATATTAAACATGATTTGTCATACCATTCCTTAAGAAACCTCCAGAATCATTTTTTTTTGTATTTTCAAATGACACTTTTAAAGGAAAAGTGTGAACCTTAACAACTTCAGCCAATTAAAACATTGAAGGAAAAACAACCCAAAAATAAACTATAAGAAATACACCTCCCCAGTGACTACATCATTGTGTCAAGCCTCTAACTTCTCATGACCACTCAGAAAGTTGTCCTACGTAGGGTTACATGGGCCTAATAATGATGAAAAAAACCATACCCTCTTTTCTTCCAAATTTGGATGGAAATCTCTGGTGAAAACCTACTACTATTAATCCTCATATGGAGTTGTTACTTGTAACGTTTCTGGGTGCTTTTACATTCCAGAATCAAAGATCACTAAAAACCTACATGTAGATGCAAACCATAAAGAGCCGTGCACAAACAGTCTCAACCCAAAAAACACTTTCAACAAGTGTAATAAAAATTCAAAATAAAAATCAGAAGGACAACCATTTTCATCCTCGAGCTATGCATCTACTATCCTCAATACATGAAAAAAATTATATAAACTCGTTAACCTCTTAGATCCAATAGAGACGGAACCACCACAAGATGCTTTCAGTTGTTTTCACTCACATTCCAAAGAACTATGAATACCACTGCCCAAATCCACCTTGGGGAGAGTCGTGGAGTCCAAGAGCAAGGGAAGAGGGATAAGCAACCAAATCCATCAACGGAGCACATCTCCATGGCCCCCATCACTGATGGCCAACACCAAAAACAAATATTAACAACCCAGAAGCCAAAAATAACAATCAAATCTCATCCAACTGACATCAGATACCATTCACAGAGAAATCCCATTAACTATCATAGATAAATGGATAACAAACTTGGAGAAAGCCTGTGAACTAGAGCTCATCCAACTCAGGACACACAGAGACACTCATGTTGCCATTCCATACCTCCCAAAACCTCAAATAAACCACCGTAGTAGAACCAAATGGTAAGTTTTCCACATAATTGAGAGTCCAAAGAAGCAATATGTGACCTAAACCATAAATAATGACAACAATGACGAGACAAACACTAGAGATGCACTAGAAAGAGACCTCAAATTCTAGCACAATGGATCTCATGGGAATCACATTGGTTGATTTCATACTTGATTCAAACTTGAATCCCATTTCTTCAACCCAAAAATCTCATATTACTTTTATATGGATAATTAAATACCAAAATAACAATATTAGAAACCATCTAGAGAAAGTGAGTGGATAGTTTTAAAAGAACATAACCCAAGAATTAAGGAATATTTATCAAAGAATTTATGTGGTAGAAATTTATAACCCCATAAAACATTGATATAATTCTATATAATTCAATAAAATGGCATAATTTACTCAACTTATCCGAAACAAGTTGAAAGAATTATCATAACTCAATGAATGAAAATTGAGTTACCAAAAAATATTATGATCGGGGTAACACTTGAGTCAAAATTTATTTGAAGAAAATGAATTGATTGGGATTATTATAGCCCATGGATTACAAGGAAATAATTTATAGAACAGTAATGGTATAGTAAATGAAAATAATATCATACAAAGGAAACATGGTTCACGAATGTATTATGTCACAAAAAATAAGAATTGATACCAAAAAAATGTTTGTGGCTTTAGTAACACTTTAATGAAAACCCATTGAAAGAGTGATATTATAATTGAAATTCATATATCATGATTAAAATATAATTCATGATATAATATCTCAAATTTCTATTATATACCCCACATAAATAAAATTAGGCGGATGATAATAAACTTGTCACAAAGAGATGAATTTGAGATGAAAACCCCTGCGTCCTTTGGAACATTAGAACCAAAATCCCATGAGAAAGTTAACATGAAATGGAACATTTAATATAATTAAATATAAGATAAAAAGGATGTAAATATTACAATAGTGTGGTAAGTAAACCGTAAAATGTAAAATGGTGTATAACATAAACATGTTTCAATAAAAGGAAACTGAGATTGAAACCCTTACCTCATGTCATGAATTCCATGGACATAATTTAACTTCATATATCACAAACATATATATATTAATAAATTAATTCATAACCTTAATCATGTTAATTTTTATTTATACTCATCATAAATATTCATTCTCTATATTAATTTTACTAATTTTCCTCATCGAGTGTTTATAGTTTTGAACATTTGTACTAGTTTTATAATAGCGATGTATGTATTCATTATTATTTATAATTTAATCATTTTAGAAAATTAAATTTAATATTAATGGTACTTTATAATTATTTATTATATTCTAAACCACTTTCATGAGTTTTTTATTCTTTATCCTTGAAGATGAAATCGATAAGAAGATTGTTTTGGTGATTCTTGACGAACGAAAAGTGTTTTCTAAATTATTGGGTTAAATGCTTATATAACATTAAAAAAAACCAAAAAACCATAATTTTCATATTTATGTCATATTATACCATTAAATATGTTTTAATATTCATCCATGAAGTAAATTCATATTATTAATCACGTGGGTTGTTAAACTAACCCAAACATGAACATACTCTGGTTTAATGAATTAGTATTAGGTAGTTTTGTTGTAATATAATTATCCCAGAATCATATTTATTTTATTTAATATTTATTAGTGTGATATATTATAATTTTAAGGAATTAGAAGAATAATTAATGGATATTAAAACATTTTACAATTTGAATAAAATATTTTTCTCTTTGTACGCTTATTTTAAACGGTTAAATTAACGGTGGCCATTTCTTGATCATATCATTAATATGTTTTTAAGTACTTACTACCAAAAGAACAGTGATATCATAAAAATAATATTTATCCTTTATTTTTATTCATATATCAATCCTTGTAAGGTAATGAAGGAAAATTAAACATGTTACGTCATGGTGACAATTATCTTCACAATGCACGAATGATGGTTTTGTTTTTCTTAATGGATGAGGTATATGAATAAAAAATGATAATAAACTTAATAAAATGAAATTATATTATATAAATTATGCTAATATAATTAAATTAGTGTTACTATAATAAATTTTAATTAAGATAACTAATAATAAAACACAAATAGTTGATAATACATAAGTTGGGGACTTACATTTTCCATGGAAGTCTCCTTGGAAATGAAGGCATTATGTGAACTAATGGTGACAAGAATATTTTGAAAGTGGGAGAAGTTTCTAGGTGCAAAAAAATTGGAAGAGTTTAATTTATAAATTATAAGGTAATATGGGTCTTTAAATGGTGAATATGTTACCGTTTTATGAGTAAAGCAAAGATAATTTTTTGGAGTAACCTTTACATATTGAATAATGTAAGGTTCCTATTCAAGTGTTAAAGGCCAAAAAATGGAAAACATGACATAAGAAAATTATTTTAGGTTGATAAAAACCTCAAACACTCATTTTTATACAACTCAGAGTGTTTTAAGGCATCTTGTTTTAAATTTTTATCTTTTACCCTAATTTATTTTTAACTTAGTAGTTAATTTCTAACCATAGTAATTAATTTTAATGAAAATGATTCAGATTCAAATTTTTATCAAATTTGATACTTATAATTTTAAATTTTAGAATGATTTTATCAAATTAAATTTATATATGTGTGAAAATTTAATTTTAGTGTAAATATCCTTAATGGTGTAAAAATAGTTATTAGAGAGATAACATTTTTAAGATGTCAATTTATATATAATATAAAATTGTCACGGATATTGATTTTAATGACATAAATTGATTTATTATAAAACAATGAAGGACATTAGGCTTTGTATGAAATCCCAAACCGAATCTCCCTTGAAAATACTTGATTTAAATAAAGTAATGAATGCAATTTTTTCATTAAAGTGACATTTTAATTAGTTCCAAAAATGTTGGACATAGGATTTATAAGCTCAAAAAATATTTTAAAATACATTTTTTATTTCATAGATTCATATTTTATCTAATAAAAGGTTTATTAATCATTTATATCATTATAATATGTGGATAAATTCATATAAATTACAAATTTCATGAAAACTGTATTTTTTTACTAAAAATCACCCTTTTTTTTGAAAAAACTCAAAAACTCATAATAAGTCAATTTTCATATGAAAAATTCAAAAATTAAGTTCAATTTTTTAAATTACAAATTCATAAATTAATAATTTTTTTTAATGAAATTGTGAAATGTTATTAAATATTATTTAAATTGAAAAATATAATTTTCAAATATTAATTGTTATTGTTCTTATTTAATATCATTTAGTAACTAAATTGGTGTAAAAAAATTATTAATAAAGAATATAATTTGACATTAAAAATATGTTTCTAAAAATAAAAATGTTTATTTCCTAAAATAAAATTTTATATAAAAATACTATCCTAAAAATTAAATTATCTTCTAAGTCAGTTTAGGTAAACTAATGGAATTTCATTCATATTAAAATTAATATTTATTTTCTATATACATATAATTAATGAAGTTGTTACTCTTATTAATTTTTAATAATTCAATTTCTTTGTCTTTATTGTTCATGTTTAAATATTTATATTTAATCTAAATATATCTTGGTTTTGGTTTAATTTAAATGTTTCATGTGGATAATGCTATCGAACACATTGAATTATTTAAAGGTAATCAAATATTAGAATTTTTGGATGTCACATCTTGCACACCTGGCATGAGGGCAATTACACAGTGGACCGTATCACTTCCAAAGGATTCTAGGATAAGGATATTATTACCTAATCGATACTTGGTTCTTTATCTATAATTTCTAAGGACATTATTAGAAGGTATGATCTCATGATTTTCCATTTTAGGCCATTGTGATGTATTTTTGTTTCCCCCTTTCACTATATTTCTATTTATCTAATAAAAATATTGAAATTGTTATTTTGTGGGATTTAATTGAGTTAGAATACCCAATAAAATTAACTTCATATAATTTGTGTTCAAATTTACAAATTTTTCCTTGGTGTTAATAATGCATCATTTACATCCAAAAAATTTAAAATAACTAACTTTTGGTTTCTTACATTTCCAAAGTTTATAGGCTGTCTTCTTAAATAAGTGTCTTATGTGGAAAATGTTAAGAGAATAAAAAGTGATATTTGCCACTTTAACTTAATGGTTTTGAGTGATTTTTAATTCATTCAAGATAGTTCTTGAAATATATTTTAGATTTTGTTAATTTATTTTAACAAACTGATTTTTTAAAGAGTTCTAGGAGTGATATAAGAATGATTATAACATTTTTATATACAAATTTCCTTACATAATTTATTTTTAGACCCCCCATGATCACTTAAAATGAATACGATCCTATGACACATTTTAATTTTATATTTTTTGTAAAATTGATAAAATATTTGAAATCTTTTTTTATGTGTCAATAAAAAACCAAATTAAATTTATTATAATAAAAAAATATAAAATTGTAATATATACCCCTAAACTAGAAATTTGGTTCAGAAATAAAATATTAAGGTAAAAAAATAAAGTTCAATAGAAGTAGAAACCTCTTTTTTGCATTTGAAGAAATATTTTTATTACTTTATAAAAGGTCTCACATATAATGTTCTTTTGAATTTTTTTTTTGGAAAATCATGTAAAAGTTCCTTTTAAATGTGATTTATTAGTGTTACTATGTCATAATAACCAAGGCATTTATTCCATAACTGACACTCATTATCTTGAACACTCAAACACTTAACATGTTTTCTGATAATTTATTTTTTGTCAATAACATATACATTTTGAAAATTATATGTAAAAATTAAATGTTTACCCTTATAATAAGGCACTTTACATATAAAATTATGAAAGGAAAGTATAAATACACTATAATATAATTGAATCATTCTTAGAAAATTTTAATTAAGGCCATCAATATATAAAGCATAATTAACATTCTTGGAACTAAAAAAACCAGTGGTATCTATAAAGATGATCTTTCTTATTAAGTTATCACTAAAAGTAGTCTGTTCACCATAAATATTTTCTTGGATGTTAAACTTGGATTAGTATCTACACATATGTCATGAGCATTCTATATCCATGTACAATGTATCTAAATGGGATTTTCTCATGAGAAATTGTTTCTAAAATATATTTTATATAATAAATATTTTTGTACCAAAACAAATTTAAGTCCACTAATGATAGGAAAAAAGATTTAAGAATCCATATTTTCTTTATTTGAGAGTATTTCATAGAAAATATAGAGGATAAGTGAACAATTTTTTGGTCCACCATATCAAGAATATTTAGATTTTAATTAATATATTAGATTATTAGTTTCATAAAAATAATTTCACAAATTTATATTTAGACATATCTCTCAAATATTTAGTTGTTTAAGGAATTAGTTTTAATAGTGAAACTAATTCTAAAAATGTTCTTCTCATGAAATTATTAACCTATAATTTTATGTAAATAATCTTCCCCTTGGGTGATTTTTATAGAGACTTTATAAGCTATTTAATAGTGGAATAAAGTTGATCCAAATTTTGTTGAAATTTAAATTTAAAGTTCAAATCCTCTTTTTGTTTGGAGAGTTGATCATTCTCATTACAAACATGAATATATTTCATTTTAAGCTCTTTGATTTTTTTATAAGTTTATAAAATCATTTTTATAATTAAACTCTAGTAGTTTTAAGGAATTTATAATTTAAATAACTTAAAGAAAAAAAGAATATTTAATATAATTTACCTTGTTGTTTACCTCAATTTAATCTATGATACATTTGGCGATACCATCATAAGATTCATATGGAGAGAGGGAGTCACAACTTACGCTCCAAGTTATATCTTTGAATCATTTATTATTATTATTTATTTATTTAAAATATTTCTTGAAAATGGGACATTAAAGTTTAATTTTCCCCTTATTATTTAATTCATATCAAGTCACTTCAACTTCTCTATATTGATCTGCCTTTTTAATTTGTCAAAATTATTTATTTTTTCTCATGAATTTATTCAACTTTTTTTATAAGTGATAAATTCTCATGTCCCTGTTGGATGATATTCCCTCAATTAATTTGAATTAAATGATCTTATTTTCCTTGAACACTATGGATCCCTTTTAGTATTACATTTTCATTTTGATCTCATAGTTCATGATATACATAATTAGTTCATACATAAGAATATTATTGGTATAATTAAGTTATTGAATAGACATCACCTTACGTGACCAATAAATTAGAAAAACCCAAAGAATTTTATTCACAAGATAATATATATATATCATTGATAATGTTAGTAAAAAACATTAAAATTTTAGTAATTGATTAATTAATATATATGATAACCCATTAAAAGTAATTTCTATACTTGTAAGGTCTAGAGTCTATGACTTTATATGTGACTTTGTGTATTACTTAAATAATTTTCAATAATTCATGACAGTTTTTACACGTGTAAACATAATTGAAAAAATTTATATATATAATAAAATTGATCGTATTCATGGATATTCCATTAATCTAAAAAGAGGATATGTCATTAGGTATCCATTTATCATCTTATTCCTATATTGGAGCAGATCCATGAATAATAGTTTTATATTTTGGATATCCAATACTTATAATTAATGTATAAATATTAGTTTTATAATAGATATAATATATTACATAAAATAATGGACCAGGTCCCATTGAGTATCCCTTGGGAGCACCTTAAGAAATATAGGTGAAGGCCTTCCTTTATAATCATTCCATGGAACTAGTTAAGGTTTAAAAAACAAGGAAGGATCAAATCCAATTGTTCAGATCAGAAGATGGAAATATGTGGTGAATTGTATTTTAAAAAATTAAATATAAAAAATTAAACATATAAATAAAAAAATATAAAATTAAAAATAAAACAGATTATGTGGTGGGAAAATAAAATGAAATAATGTTTTTTATAAAAGTTCATACAAATATAAATTTTCATGAGTGAAACTATCTCCTCTCATCAATATGTTGAGGGTTCTTTTAATACCTTGGAATTATTGGTATATTTGTAACATGAAAATGAAGAAGTACACTTGGGTTTTGTTGGATATAGAAATAAACCTAATCCCTCACTTTAATTATAGTGACGACCCAATAAAATATAAAATAAAGAGGATTTATTATTTTAATACAAAAAAATTGAAGCTAACTTTCTAGTATATCTAAAATATAGGAATTACATTATGATAGAAGAGAGAAAAGGGGATAGAAGAACAATAATGTGAGAAATGAAGTGAAAACACTCTCAAGAGAGTGAAATTTTAGTAACCAATATCAAACAATAATGTTAGGCACTTGTAATAGATTTATGGAGGTGTATTTATGTCTTTTATCCATCTTTTAGTTGATTTAATCCATTAGAAATTGAAGATAGATTTTGGGGGAAATATAGTCATTAGTGACTGTAATTGGGGATATTTATATTTTCTAGAAAATCATACTGAAGTATTGTTCGATACCACCATTGATTAGTTAGAATCACCTGGGAAAAAGTCTTCTTCTTGGACTTCACCTGAGTTTTTGTGCATCTTATCAGAGTTTTAATGGTGGAGCCAGTAGCCATTTCCTTTTCCACCAACATTCCAGTGGGTTTTTAACATCCTTACGATGGGAATAGAGAAAATCACCTTTATTGAATTAGCTTATAGGTTGATTACTTGATGGATATGATTCCCATTAACACTAATTAAAAGCTATATATATATATATATATATATATATTCTATACTAGAACACTTAATAAAAGATGTTAGAAATATAAGGAACAATTTGTGATCATTAAAACAAAACGAAGGGTATGAGATCCATGAAACACACATATTATTAAAATTTTATGAAAAATGGAAAATAATATTAAATGGTTAAACTATATTATATTAAAAATTTATGTATAAGAGTACAAAATATGTATAAATTATCACATATTAAATTAATTTTTTGGTTTGTTAATAAATTCTTCCCCTTTTCTGACTCATTAAAAAAAATTAACTATTAAGTGTATTAGTACATCATAAGTTAGATGAGTAGAAGAGATTATACACTATTATAAACCTATAATTTAGGAAATTATCAAAAGAAGTTAATAAACATTATTATAGAAAAAATAATAAGTGAAAATTACAGAAAAATATTTAAACATATACCATTAGAAATTGTATCTTTATTAATAAGAAATATAATAAAATATAATAATATTAAAAAGAATTGGAAGTCTATTTGGATTGGTCTTTAGTTGGGTAAGGTATTAGGCTATAAATAAGAGAGGTGGTATTGGGTTTTTGGAATTTAGTAGATAGTTGCAATATCCCTGAGATTTTATTGATTTTTTTTATTTTAAATGGAAAATAATGATGTTGAAAATAAGAAAAATTTTTAAATTTTGATTTGAATTGAGAATTAATTAATGTTTCAATGAAATTTTTGTATTTTAAGACCGAAGCTAATCAGAGGTAAATCATAATCAACTATACAATTATCCAACCACATAGAGTAATCATTAATATATTAAAACTTGTTTTTATTTCAAGATTTTGGATAACCTCTTTCCTTATTCTTCCTCCTCCCTCACTTACATGAACTGCATGACCCACTTCATTCAACAGCCCTGAAGGGAATATTTCTTGTCTGTTTATCACTCGAATTGAAGGTAAGATCCAAAAATCCTTCTCATTCCCTCTTATTTACCCACTTTCTTCATTTTATTAATGATTTATTTAGTTCTTAGAGATTTTTAGTAAAAGTTTTGTTGGAGACTATCGCACTTCTAGAAAGATGACATATTTCTACATACCCAAACCATATAAATAGGCCCCTTTCCCATGACATTTTTTATTGTGGCAGTAGGGCTACGACTATAGTCAATAATTGTGGTTATAGGTATTAATAAAGTATTTTTTTTAAATAAAATAAGAATAATAATTTGTTAAATATTAATTATTATAATGTTTTTTCATTATTTACTTATAATTTTTTATCACTTTTTTTTCATGACACAACTTCTTCCCATGAGGTTTACAATCCTTACACTACTATGGACCAAACACAAATAAATCGATAATTCCTTACTAATTACTCTAAAGGAATTATGTAATTATTAATATGTTATAAATATTAATAATATTAATTTAGAAACATAATAAAATATTAAAATAACTACTAAATAAAACTATAAATTCCTAATTAATAATTAATTATTAGTATTACTATTTTAATATTAACAATTAATAGTTAAAAATTTATATTTAATAATTGATAAAAATTTATTAATGATAATTAACTGATATTTATTAACTTATAATAATTATTTACAAATAACTGATAATTAAAAATTAATATTTCATATTTAATAATGAATAATGCATAATTAGTATTTAATTATTATCAATTATTAAGTAATAATAAATAATTGATAATAATTAATAACTTGAAATTAATTAAAAAAGTAAATATTAACAAAATTAATTCTAATCCAAAATTGAGAATTGATAATTAAAAATCACTGATTATAAATTAAAAAAAAATTATTATTTATTAATGTAGAATAATGAATAATGAATAATAAATAATAATAAATAATTATAATTAATAATTAATCCATAATCAATAATTACCAATTAATAATTAATTAATTAAAATATTAAATATTAAATTATAAATAATGAATAATTTAAAATTACTAATTTATGTTTAATAATTATTGATTAATAATAAATAATAACATAATTAATAATTAATAACTATTAGTAATGACTAATATGTAATAGTTAACAATTATTGATAACTCGTTAATAATAAATTATTAAAAATAAATCATGAATTATTAATCATTAATAATTAATCATGAATAATTGATTATTAATGATTAATAAAATTTATTTAATAATAAATAATACTTATTAACTTATAATTAATTATCAGTGATTTATAATTAATTATTAATTTTATATATTAAATAATTAATAATTAATAATTAAAAATAACTACCTAAGAAGTAATAAATAATTAATAATTAATAATTACCAAGGGTAATTAATATCAAATAGTTAATAGTTAATTTATAATAATTAATATTTATTATTAATTAATAATTAATATTTTATTAAAATATAAGAATTAGTTAAACATTAATTCATAATTTATAATTAATAAATAATTAATAATTAACTAATTGACAAAATGACTGATAATATATAATTAATAATTAATAATGCAATAAATTTTAATAAATAATCAATTAATAATTGTTAAGTAATTATAATTTTTTTTACTATATATTTAAATACAAGAATATGGTGACCTCTACAACCACAATTATGTTTTTATGGTTTTATTAATAAAATCAACTTAATGGGTATGGTTTAAAAGTTTTTTTATTTGCTAAGAAATGCATTGATGCCCTTAACCCATTTCCCTTTATTAATATGCATTAAAAATCTTAACTTATTTTATTCCAAAAGGAAACGAAATTTGTGAGATCCAATTGTTTATTTCACATTATGTAAAAAATTTGATATTAATATTAATATTGGAATGAAATTATTAATTAAATTAACCAATGTTATTAATTACATTATTAATATAAATATCATAATTATGATAAATTATTAATATAATTTGTAATTAATTTTATTTTTATGTGCTATAAAATTATATAATAAAAATTATTATACTAATTAATTTCTAAATTATTAAAATTATTACTTTTTTACATCATTATTCAAAAATATTTCTATATTTTGTATTAATAATTATATTATTAATTATATTATATTTTTATTATTATTGTTAATTAGTATTGTTTACAGTTGCATTATTTTTAATTAGTATGGACATTATTTATAATATTACAAAATATATTTAATTGAATAATGTAACTAAAATAATTTGAATAGTGTTGATAATATATAATGATAATAAAAACTCAATAATTAAAATATTTCAATTCATAAGAAAATACAAAACAAGAATGAATACAATAAAGTTCATCCACATCACTTGGGGGGTCTATCCCACAGTCAAGGGTGTGAATTTTATGCATGTGTCAAGGTTATCTATATTAATATTTTGGAGTCTAATGAACTAGAGTGGGATTTGTCTCTTATGGAGGAACCTTAGCTGCATACAATTCAGTTTACTATGATATATCAAGTGGAAGTATCTTCGAGTTATTAAGATATTATGATATATGACAACATCTCTCTCCTACCATGAATGTGTTTGGATATGACACCCATAAAAAATCCTATCGATTTGTGGAAGGTCTTGCACAAATAATGATGATAGGGGAAATAACAGCTAGTAAGAGCTATCAAGGGAGTTTTGGTATCCTGGCTACCATTAAAGCTGATGTACTAATACCTTAAATATTCAAGCGATTGAGGTGGTATATTTAGGTTCTCTTCTTGAGATATTTCCTAACTTCCTTGCCAAATTGTGTACCTTATTTACTTTTTATATCTTTGTTTATTTATCACTTTCAGACAACTAATTAATCAATCATAAAATCCATCAATACACATAATCATTTATTTTCTGAATTGATATTTTTTTATATTATTCTGCTTATATAATCATATATAGTTATATCATTTCTCTTTCAACTTTGTATTATTTGTTTCAGTTGTTGTATTTCAATTATTCAAAAGGTTTTAATTATCTAAAATCTTTTAAAAATAAGGTTGCAGTCTTTAATACATTAATTATTTCCTTTTTTTGAATAAAAATTCACCCTCCCCCTCTTTCCATTTTACCCTACTCTAGCCTACATTTGGTATCATAGGGAGTACTATAATTGTTTTCAAATTCTTTCAAAACTTATTTTTTTTCAAAATCTTTTACTAATTTTTCAAGAAACATTCTTTTTTTAAATGGATTTTTTAAACACCCATGGTGCTTTCGAAGGACACTCCATGGGTCATGATCCTTTTTTATGGTAATAATTATGGTTATTTTAAAACTCATGTCTACCTTTTTTATATCAATTGGTCGTCCAATATGGAAGACAATTATATAATATTATACTCCAACTACTGAAAAAGATAATAAATGGTCTCAATATGATATCTTTTCTTTTGAACTATATGGTAAAGTAATGAATGCCTTACGACGTAGTTTATAATAAAAATATTTAATATAATTTATATATGAAAAATGGCTCGTGAAATTTGGAAACTCTTAGAAGTAACTCATGAAGGAATGAAAATTATAATATATAATATTAGATATGTTTATAATAGTCTTTGAAATATTCTTTATGCATCATAGTGAATATATTATTGAAATGTTTACTCGATTCACAAATATTTTTTATGGTCTAAATACTTTTGGTTATTCTATTTCTATATATAATTTAGTCAAGAAAATCCATTAGTTATTAGAAATAAATTGGGCACCTAAATTTACCACATTCTAAGAAGCTAAAGACATAAAGAATATGGGAGTTGAGTATCTCTTTAGATCTCTCATGAAATATGAGGTCACTAGGAGACGATAATCGGAAAAGGAGGACATGGGGTTAAATATACTAAAAATTCAATAACTTTTAAGGAAATGATTGAAAATAAATCTGAAATATAATCATATATTTCTCATATTATCAAGAGTACAAACAATTAAAAGAAAATTTAAATATATAATCAATGATTTAAAAAGAAAAATCAATAAATGGAAGTTACTTGCTTTAGTTTATGAAACAAGGGTCACATCATGATAGATTTCTCCTTAAACAAAAATTAGTTTAAAGGCAAGATGAAAAGTAAGAAAGAATTAATTTTTTTAAAACTTTTAATGATATTTAGGGAACAATTTTAATATATGATTCAAGTGATAAAAGTATGATGTTCCTAATGGTTGATATTTAGGATTGTGATGAAGTTAATTATGAATGTTATACTTCTTACTCTTCAACTTTTTTAAAATATTATTTAAGTTATTAAGATCTTATTTATTGTATATATTAACTAAAATATTTTTTACTTTTTTAAAAATTTAAAAATAATTATAATCTAGTTATTTTTGGAAAAAGATCAAATTTTAAAATAAAAAGTTGATTTATTTATAAAACTAAAAGAAAAATTAAATGTTGAGAATTTGGAATCAAAAATTAGGGATACAAAAAATACTCTTTCTCATTTCACCCAAGTTAAAGAAAACATGAATAATATTTTTATAACTTATTGTGTTTTTAAAATACATTATAAGATTGGGTTTTTAAAACAATCCAGTTTTCCAAAAAAATCCAAAAAAACTACTTTTTTAAAAGGAAACTTCTCAAAATAAATTTCTCCATTATTGTAATAAATATTAACATATTTTTTATGAATAAAATTGTAAAAATGATAGATATGGTATAAAAAACAGAATTCATATTTCATCTCATATTTTTAATTGAAAAACTTATTCCAAACAAGTTTTGATTCCAAAGTATTGATTAGCTAACTTAAGTGGACACAAGATACGGGTACCAAAAGCATCAGTCTATTAATATTTTATATGATAAGGGCCTTGTGAGAAAAACCTAAGAAGATACTTTGAATATTGATAGTGGGTTATCAAGGCACATGTGTGGTGGTTCTTCCAAAGTCAATAATCTCAAAAACATAGATAAAGGGAATGTCACATTTTAAGATTACCCAAAAGGTAAATCACTAGTATAGCTATTATTGTTTTCTCAAACTATAGTTTAAATAAATATGTTTCATTTTTTAATGTATTAAAGTATACTTTACTAATTATTATTCATTTATGTGATAGAGGATTGAAAATTAATTTTAAAAATTATTTTTTTAATGTTTTTAATCCTAAAGGAAAACATTTATTTACCACATATAATTTTCAAAATATTTATATTAAAGATTTAAAATCTATTGAAATAAATCATATTAATTTTTTAAGTGTCAAATATGATGAATCTTGGATTTGGAATCAGTACCTAGGTCATTGTCACATTCAATCTCTTATCAAGCTCAACTATAATCGATTAGAATGAGATTTACGAAAGTTACTTTTAAAAGATAAATTACTTTGTGAACCTTTACAACTTGTAAATAAGCACAGTCCTCTTTCAAATATAAATTTTTCAAAACCTTAGAACTAGTTTTTCTTGACCTTTTTGGACCAACTCAATTTTCTAGCATTGGAGGTAAATCATACACTTTGTAATTATTTATTTCTATACTATATTTTCATGGGTTTCCTTCTTAGCTAATAAAAATGATTCTTGTAAAGTATTTATAAAATTTTCAAGGACAAATGAAAATTAAAAGGGATACAAACCATTTTCCATTAAAAGTGACCATGGTGCATAATTTTATATCAAATAATTTTATGAGTTATCTACTTTTAAAGGTTATCATCACTCATTATCTTCTCCTAGGCCACCTCAATAAAATAGGATTATTGAAAATAAAATAGGATGCTCCATAAAATTTCTAGGACTATATTGAATGAGTTTAAACTTACTTAATTATTTTAGGCTGAGGTGGTTAAAATTTATTTCTTTATCCTTAACTGTATTCTCATAAGACCTGTCTTTGAAATGAAATACATATGAACTTTGAAAACTCAAGATTCTGAAAGTTTGATTCTTTAATGTTTTCAATTTTAAATGCTTTATTCTTAATAAAAAGGATAATATAGGGAGTTTTTACCCCAAATATATAAAATTTATATTTATTGGGTACTTAAACACAATTAAATCCCATTTAGTCTTCAAAAAGAGGTCTAAGACCTTGTATGAGTTGATTTACATAAATTTTAATGGGAATATTCCAGAATCACATACCCAAATTGGTGACGATATTGGATAAACTAGTTTGAATTTATCTAAACCTCAATATAAAAAATTAATTGAAGATATTATGTAACCCCATTCTACTCATTTACCAAAGGTATGGGTTCAATCTAAATACCATCCTCTTAAGAATATTATTAGTGAATTATAATCAAGAACTTGTACTAGAAGGTCGATCTTAAATGTGGTTAAACATCAATGTTTTTTATCTCACCTTTAACCTTATTCATTTAATTTTTCTACTAATAATGATAATTTAATAATTTCCATGCAATAGGAGTTGAACCAATTTTAATGGAATAATGTTTGTATTCTCTTAGAATGACCCAATAATTGTCATATTATTGGCAGAAATTGGTTTTTAAAAACACATGACAAGCAATGGATTATCATCCATAATAAGGATATACTTATTATTAAAGGATATAATAAAGAAAAAAATATTTATTATGGTGAAACATTTGTACCCATCGCATGGCTAGAATCCAATAGAATCTTGATGGAATTCGCCACTCATTTTAATTTTTAAAAATTTCAAATGAATTTCTAAAGTTATCTTATAAATAGTTTTATTTTTTATAGTGTTTCTATGGATCGACAACTTAGTTTTAAAAATCAAAAATTTTTAAATCATGTTTTCAAGTTAACTAAAGATCATTATGGTTTAAAACAATCCCCTCAGTCTTGGTATGAAAGGTTAATTAAATTCCTTCTATCAAATGATTTAAAAATGAGAAAAGCTGATTCCACATTTTTCATAAAACGTTTTCAAATTATTTATTAATTTTTCAAGTTTATATTGAAGATTTTTTTGGATCTACTAAAGAAATATTTTTAATTAATTTTCTAATTTAATGAATAAAGAGTTTGAAATGATTTTTGCGGGAGAACTCAAATTCTTCCTTGGTAATCAAATTTCTTAAAAATTATTGTGGATTTTTTTAAACCAATGTAAATACACTATTGACATTTTAATTATTTAAAGCATGGATCATGCTAAGGAAATTATAACACCCATGAGTACAGTTAGTAAGCTAACATTGGATGAATCTGGTAAACCGGTTAACAAGAAGATTTATAGAAATATGATTTGAAGTATACTTTACCTAATTGTGAATGGATAGGAAATCATGTTTAGTGTATGGTTTTTTTCTCATTTATAATAATATCCAATAAAATATCATTTAAAATCTCTCAAAATAATATTTATATATTTAAAAGAAATTAAGAACCTTATATTATTGTATCCTAAGGAAACATATTTTAAACTTACTTGTTTTTTTGATGCTGATTTTGGAGGACTCCAACTTGATAGGAAAATTACCAAGGGGAACTTTATATCTAATAGGAAAACCTCTTTTATCATGGAGTAGTAAGAAGAAAAAATATTTTTCTCTTTCTACAACTATAGAAAAATACATAGCCACTGGGAGTTGTTTTTCCCAAACTATATGAATGAAACATACACTCTTTGACTTAAGGATTATATATGATCGTATCCCTATCAAGTTTCAAAACACTAGTGTTATCAGTATACATAAAAACACTATCTAATTCTCTCACCAAGTAAATTGATCTGATACACCACTTTCTTTGAGATCTCTTTCAAAAACTATATATCATTCTTGATTCCCCCCAACCTTCAACTTACTGATATCTTCACTAAACCCTTTATTATTTATCACATTGAATTTATTAATGGCCGGTTAGCTATGAATAAATTTTTATACTTATCTTTTAACCTTGTAAATCTTGAGAAATTTTCAATTTGTATTTTTTTTCAAAATAAAATATTTTCATTATTTGTATTCTTTTCAAACTTTTCAAAATTTTGGTATTATTAAGTGAGTGTAATAATATAAGAAAAATATTCATGTCTGGAAACAAACAACTAGATGTGGTTATACTATTGATTCACCTAGAAGTTATTACCACAAAAGGAGATGGTTGGATTTGTAATATTATCTTCACCCTGGGCAAGAGTAGTGGGTCTTTACTATATACTTGGTTTGACCCTCCCTGATAATTTATTATTGTTTATTAACACATTATTTTATAAACCATAATCTTGGAATGAAATTTATTTTTAAATTTTTAATTTATTTATTTATCTTTGTTTAATGGATCCTCAAATTTATAATTATTTATCATTGGGGGATAAAATCATGTTAATACTAAAATTATCCTAGAAGTTACATTATTTTTATAAATTACATTTTAATTTTTTTATTTCTCACCTGAGCTATGTTTTTAAATAATCAAATTATTATATCTTGTGCCTTTATTGAAAAGGTCTCATTCTAAATTTTGATTTTTCTAATTTTTTTTAAAAAAATTTAATATCATTAATAATGATAAATTTAGTTTAAAAAAATATTTATTTTATTTACTATAACCCTATTTATGGCACCTTTTTAATTATTTTAAAGGGGGATAAATATTTTTTTTTATTTCAAGGGGTATTTTTTTCAAAGGGGGAGAAGTTTTTTTGTTTCTAAAAGGTGGATCAGTATTGGTAATTATAGAAATATCTAGTAATTGTTATTATTATTTTTATTATAGGAAGAAATGATGTTCTTTTACTTTTTCAAATTTTTGTATAAATCATATATTTTTATACTTGTTATATTCTTATTTTATTAACTTTTTATTTAACTGTTTTCAATCAGCAAAAGGGGTATATTATTGTGCTTCTCACCTTATTAAGTTGTAATGATCACAAACACTCTTTAAAGTGTATGATTATTTCATTTAAGTGATTATTAATTTGAATTAATGACATCATGGAGTAAAGTTATCAGACCAAAAGAAGTATTTTGAGCTTCATAGCTTCACTACAGAACATCACTTTTCACAACATCGTAGAAATCCCTAGAAAAAAAATTATGGAATAATGAGAAGAACCACACCACAGACCAGCTCAGTTAAACTTATTCTCCTAGAATTACAGTGAAAATTATAGATTCCATGTCATACTAAAACTTTAGATCCTGTAAACTAGGTAAAAGTCACATTGCAAGGTAGATTTCTATATTTTAAAACTCTTTATATAGGTGTGTTCTACACCACAACTTAAGGGAACATTGTAACTACCTTAAAATCGATATAACCACCAATGTGATCCTAAAATATTTAATGTTTTAATATAAGTCCTATACTAAAAATAACGTCTCCACAATATAGATAAGTATACCGAACCACAAGAGGCTATGATCCTAAATCTTATGTGGTGTATTAAATGTTGGTTAAGAAGTCTTGGCTCAGATCATTAAATCCTCATCTCAACCCAAGACTTCCTCATCACTAATGAAGGATATAAATATATACCTTTATAGGATTGGTAAACAATAATATTACCCTCTCATCCAATCGACAATTTCAATGTTCTATGATCTTAAAATTGCTCCATAATTTCAAAGTTCCCTCCCATATATTCAAGAGTGTGATCTTATTGTATATATTTTTCAACTATAAGAAATATTTTTCATTCTATACTAGTGATTCTTTTTATTATTTTGAGTGAATCAAGAACATTCTTAAACACTATTTTTTAATCAATCATCTCTTCTTCTTATTTATTTTATTACCAGTCCTCACTACCTTTAAAGTGAGGGTCTCAGGTTCTCTTTACATGACCACAAAAGGCAAGGGACTATTTATCAATGAGGTTTTGAGTTATACCCATTAAGCAGATAGAGTCAATTTTATTTTGGTTTCTTTCTATAACAAAAAACAATGGATTTTTGGTATATTCGATACCATTAAAGACAAGGGACTAATACATTAAATCCTCAATCGGTTGAGGTGGTCTCCATAGTGAATTTTATTGATATATTACCAAACATCCTTTCTAAATTATGTTCCTTATTTAATTTTTGTATCCTTATTTATCTTCCACATTCATTCATCAAATTAATTAATCATTTAATCAATTAATACATTTAATCATTTACTTTCTGAATTTATCTTTATTATATACTTCCGTATATAGAAACCTATATAGTTATATAATTACTCTTTAAAATTAGTTTTATTTATTTCAATTTCCATCATAAAATTATTCAAAAGGTTTTAATTATCATCAATATCCGAAAAATAAGTTTTTATTATTTAATACTACATTATTTCATTTTTTAAGGTAAAATCATCCCCTACCATTTTAACCTACTCCAACCAACATATACAACATGCATTGCATACTACATGGATGTAAACAATTATTGTGTATAAGAATTTACATTGAATTTTATTTATGTATTGTGTAATATCTTCTCACCCGCATACTGTATGAAAATTCATCTTCACATATTGTACGGATTCATCATAAAGAATTTAATCATTCGCATGAAATTCTACTTTGAAAATTGTAATTTTTATTTTCATAGAATATGGAATTTTGGGTCACAAATAGTCTTTGAAAGCTACTACTAATGATATGTGATATTCTTTACTTAACTATATTCTTTATCATGTGACATCATCATTATATAATATAGGTTCACCATATAATAGCTTTATAGTTTTGGAGAAAGTAAACAATTATCTCACAAGGGATATAGAGTTTTGTATTTTTACATATTTTATGTCCTTTTCAAAGTGGTCGTGTATACTATTCTTCATGGTTTTTGAAAATCCATACTTAGCATATTTCTAATGTTCTGTCAAGCTTCTATTGATCACACATTGTGATTGAGATCATATGTGTTTGTGTGGAATGGAAACCCTCAAATGCAAGGTAGGATATGATACTTAACTTTATTGAATAACACAAATTGATCGAATCTAAAGACTAAAATATAAATGTATCATTTTAAATGTGGTTAAACAATATCCCACATAGAACCCATCCCATATCAAAACTCACAGTTACTAGCCAATTCTTAATAATTGATCATGTTCCCAACATATAACGGACCATACTTTACATTTAGATATTACTTCAACATTAAAGAATACTTATTACAAGACATAATAAATACCACTCCAGAACCATATAGGTTTAGTGTCTTTTGAAACTGGGAAACATAAACAACTGGTTCATAAAACATATACATTGTCTTCCGCTTATTTCTTTAAAACTAGACTCCTTTTTGACATGTATTACTTAATAACATTCTTCGTGACCCAGAGAAATGAAATGTATGAAAGGGTGAGCTCAAATTCTCAAAAAGGGTAGACAAGAAAAATATCAATTATAACATAATCATAAGAACATAACATTTTAAAATCTTATCCTATTTATAAAATATTAGAATATCAATTCATGGGACAAATCATAAAAGTTCAAAGTAATCCCAATAGTCATAACATAAGACATGAAATTTTGTGGCAAACACACAAAAGCATATAAAATCATTTCATATTATTCAAGGCTCATCACCAAGACCATAATAGCGGACAATGTCCATTACTGAACTGAGTTCACTACTCGTTCCAGCCTTGTATTACTTACCCAAATTTAATTTCCATTTCATTCATGTCTATATCATGAGATATAAATCTTTACTCAATGTATTAGAGGTATATATAGGTCCCTCCCATACCATAATGAAACCATTCTTACATGTTATACAAAAACATAAATAATTTATCATTTCATAAACCATGAAATAAAATGGGTTTCTTAAACATCATTCCATCATAATCCATTTAAAATAAACTGATTTCATAAAAATAATTCAAACATAAAAAAAATTAAATCAAATTAATAATATGGATGGAAACATAACCCTATGTCATCTTAGATGGAAATTGTTTTTGATAAAACACTTAAACTTAATTCCTAAGGAAAATATCCTTTCCTTTTCAAAAACATTTTCTTTTCTCAAAATGCCACAAAATTTTAGATGAAAATAATTGTTTTGAAAATAATATTTAAATTATGTAGAAGAAGCTTCATGGAAATAAGGTGTCAGAAAACCATAAAATTCCATTCATGTTGTATAAGTTAAAAAATATTCTCCTCATACTTTTTCCAGAAAAGTCAAAAAGTACCTTAAATCTATTAATCAAAAAAGATTCCTTTCATATCATTTAATAAAAATTAATAAAAGGTTAAAATTATCTTTAAAATTTTTTAGAAGAATATAAATAATATTACATAATTAGGAAACATGAATGTGGATGATAAATATACCCCATTAAATACTTACGTATAAACAATCTCGGATAAAAATGAGATTGTAAAATTATCCCTTGCCTTAGGTTTGATATCATTTGTATGTATCTGAACCTCTTGTATAATGATTTAAATAACCTTATTGACTTATTCCAGAATAATAATAATTTTTATTATATCATATATGATTATATTATCATCTATTTATTAGTAACATTTCATTCACACTCGTTATTCGGATATTAACTACTTTATATTCTTATGCAAGATTTGTCAGATAAGTTAATTTTCTACTTCTTAGGATATAGTTAAATCATTTATAGAATGATATTAGTATAATATATATCATATTTATTCATTCAATTCATGTATATAGTCATGTTTTAATGAAGATCATCTAGAATGAATTGCATCGCATTGTGGAGATGGTTGGTCGTACATATGCATGAGTGATGATATCATTCCAAAAATTGTTAATGGAATTGAAGTGGATGGTGTATAATATTTCAAGTTTAGTAAAATGTTATAATAAACATATATATTTATTATTTACATAATTATTACCAACCAAGTAAGGTGGTGGTGAAAAACAGATTACACCACAGCTTGGAGACAATAAGTCGTACGTACACACGCGTGGTGATTTTATTTTTCATTGGATCGATAGAAGGTGAAATATGGTTGTTTAATATTTATAATAATATATAAGTACATTAGTTATACTTAGGTTATTACTTTATAATGAATCAAATAATTAATAAGAAGTAGAATAAGAAAGAAGTTTGACAGAATGGGTAGAAGAGATTACCTTCTCCCCGACGAGCTTCCTCAAAATCTCTTCTTAGAGTACTAGAGTTGGTCTTTAAATATGAACAGAACCCATAGAATGAAAATAGGGAAGTTGATAAGGAAAAAGGGCAGGGGATAGCAGTTCTTTAAGGCTAAAAATGAAGTTAAGAGGTGAGGGAGGAAGTTCCCTTTTATAATTGAGGTGAGGGGTACTTTTGGAAACTCTATAAATAATAATTTATAATAAAATTAAAACCTACCAAAAAACCTAAAAAATGTCCCAATTTAGAATATGAGATTATATATGGTTGTAATATCATCAAGAAATAAATTTTTTACAAGTTATTTTATCAATTTAAACCATATCGTTTTAATTGACACTTTGTTATTATATTTAATTTTAATTGAGGTAATAACACTTTAAATATTTAATGGTTATAAATATTTACTTATATGGTGTTAATTAACAATAAATAGATATTCTACGAAATTTTAGACCTTATAATTATCAATTTGTAATTTTTAAATATTTTTATTATTTTTAAATAATTTCATAAAATGTTATTTTTATAAAATATCAATAGTGTCAATTTTGACACTATTTATTCATTTGACTTTAAATAAAATCCACACATATGATAAATTTTAAAAAAAGTTATTTAATACACTCCTAAAATTTCATAGGAACCTATAAATTTGTGGAGCACATTAATTAGTTAATAAGATATTTATTTTAATATTTTTAAAATAATATTTTTGATATTTCTATTCATAAAATAATTTCTATATCCCTATTGTGTCATCATGAATGATAATTATTTAATCTCTAAAAATTATAAATAAATTTCTATTATGTATGTAATTATTTTATCTTTCCATTGATTATATATAGTCGATATTATCTCATTTATATATATATTAAAGTTATTATACTTATATAAAATGAGATTGTAAAATTTTGTCACATTCATTAATTTTTATTATATTCATTTCATATTCATCGGCAATTGGCCATTAAGTTATTCCATTTCGAAAAATAAATTATAAGGTTAGAATTTATTCATCCAATATTATTTTTACAGGTGTTAAGGTAATTTTATAATATTATTTTTACCATTAAATATCCGATTTACCTTTAACCATGGTAATAAAAATAATTACCAAAGATACTATTCACAATCCCTAGAAATAAAAGTAGTATATTTACATAATTTGGACCTTCTGATTCCAAATATGGAATCCATTTTTCAAAATTTAAAACACAAAAGTTGCAGTAATTAATTTAAAATTAATCGCATTTCTGAAATGAGAAAAAGGGTTCTAAAAGTTAAAATATTCCAAAAGATTGAAATATTTTTATATCTGAATTTAATGTAAAATTAATTCCAATGAACTACATTATATTAAGGGGTAAAATATTTTCCATTTAAAATTTTAAAACATTCAAAAATATAATTTAACCATATAAATTATTTCAATGAAAAAAATTATTTTCAATTAAAAGTTGGCATATTTTTACTATTTATCAGGACATGAAAGTTATCAGAAAAATATCAGAAATTCTTCCAAAGTAAATTTTTATATCCTGCTTCAAAATAACATGTTTATGTTTTCATATAAAAATTATTAATGTTTCAAAATCTTAATTTAAAAAGGTTTCTCCATTCAAAGGTGTAAAATTAAACTTTTAAAAAATAGGTTTTTATACATCAAATAGATTTTTATTCATACCCTATGACTAAAATATCCATTGGATGAATATAAAAAATAATTTATTATGTAAATGACACATATATATCAAATTAATTTCATTACCAAAAGTAATTCACTAAAAAATGAAAATATCTAATTGATTTATATTTTTTATAAATAATTGATAGCCAATGATTTCACAATGAATTTCCATAAGTTAGTGACAATTACTCTCGCTAACCTAATGGATGGGCTATAATGGAAATTTTATAATAAGGGAGTCTCCCAATTTTTTTAATCTCATGATTTCGTGCAAATTAATCTACTGAAGAATAAAAATTATTTAAATAAAATATTTTATAAAAAACACCCAGGTGTTTCATTCTACCCCCTTAAACTGAATTTCGCCCATGAAATTCATCACTTGGAAACAAACAGATGAGGATACATCTCCCTCATAATACCATAAAGTTCCTATGTAACTTATTCAAATTGGTTGTTCCTCCATAAAACTTTAACCAATTGAGTGGTCTTGTTTCATAGAACCTTTTCACGACGATCTAGAATCTCTATCAGTTCTTCTTTATAAGAAAGATCTTTCTCTAGTGGTATGAATTTTGATCTTCTTACATGTGAAGGATCAAGTATGTACATTCTCAGAAGAGATACATGGAACACATCATGAACTTGAGAGAGATTTTGTGGAAGCGTCAATTGTTAAGCTACCTTACCAACACAATCCAAAATTTCAATAGGACCGATATACTTAGGGCTCAGCTGGAACTTCTTTCCAAATCTCATTACTCTCTTCTAGGGATATATTCATAAGAACACCTTATCACCAACTTCAAACTATGGGTCTTTTCTTCAGTTTTCAAAATAATGTTTTTTTACTCTGAGCTTCTCCTATGTGCTTTTGAATAGATCTGACATTTTTCCATTTCTTCAACAAGATCAGGTCCTAATAGCTTTCTTTCCCCAACTTCATCCCTGCAAGTTAGAGTTCTGAACTTTTTTACATAGAGGGATTCATAAGGATCCATATAAATACTATAGTGAAAGATATTATTGTATGAAAATTCCACCAATGTTAGGTGTTGATCCAAACCCCCATTGAAATCCATAGAGCAACCTCTCAATGTGTCTTCCATAGTTTGAATTTTCCTTTCAGACAGACCATCTGTCTAAGAATGAAAGGCAGTGTTGAAACGTAACTCTGTATCTAGAGCATTAAGAAGACTTCGTTAGAACTTCAAGGTAAACCTCAGATCCTGATTGGATATAATTGAAAGTGGTACTCTATGAAATATTACCACTTCATTTATATATATATTGACAATATGATCAAGAGATAAATCCTCTCTAATAGCAATGAAGTTTGCTGACTTCATAAGGCTATCAACTATAACCCAAATAGCATTATTGCCTTTGGATGTTTTGGGAAATCTGATAACAAATCCCATTGTGATATTTCTCATTTCCATTCCACTAAGGGTAAAAGTTGTAGCGCCCCCTTAGACTTTTTATCTCAACCTTAACTTGCTGACAAACCAAGCATAGAGAGACATATTTGTTGACATCTCTTTTTATTCCATCCCACCAGAAGTACTCTTTCAGTTCACTATACATCTTTCTACATCCATGGTGAATATAAAATGAAGAACTATGATCCCCATTAAATACATCCCTCTTTAATTTTGGTATTATATGAATACAAACCCAGTTCCTGATCCTTATTATTTCATCATAATCACAGTTGAATTCCGGAACATTTCTCACATTCTTTTGTAGGTCTACATCTTTCTTCGTCACCTCCTTAATATACACTTGTATTGATGGTTGAACATTCATTTTAGAAAGATAATATTTCCCCCATTATTTTAAAATTTCAGGATCCAACCTTTTAAAATCCATAAATATTGGATCTTTTGTGATCCTCATCATGGATAGGCTAGCATGGTCTTGTTGACTTAATGCATATTCCACCTTTTTTTCTTTTCTAGGGTGGTAATGTATTTAGCAGTCGTAATATTTAATCAACTCCAACCATAATATTTTTCACATATTCAGATCCTTTTGTGTGAAAATATACATTAAACTTTTATGATCTGTATAAATATCACACTTTTCACCATAAAGATAATGCCTCTGTATCTTTAATGAAAATATTATCACACCTAAATATAAATCATGAGTTGGGTAATTTTTATCATGGATATTTAACTACAATGATGTATAAGCTATCACTATATAATTTTTCATGAGAACACATCCTTGCCCCTTCTTGGATGCATCACTGTATATCACAAATATTTCTCCACTACAAGGTAGTGTGAGCACAAGTGCAATAGATAACATTCTTTTTAGTTCTTTGAAATTATCTCCACATTCCTTTTTCCAAGTGAACTTAACTCCTTTTTGAGTCAACTTGGTGAGTAGATTATATAATAGTTTAAAATCTTTTACAAAACATCGAGAATATCCATCCAAAACAAGAAAACGTCAGATCTAAATTACCATTGTTGGTCTCTACCATCTTTAAATAACCTCTGTTTCTACTGGATCCATAGATATCCCCTCTGTTGAGATTATGTGACCCAAAAATGAAACTTTCTAAATCCAAAATTCACACTAGGTAAATATGGAATAAACCTTATCCTTTCTCAAGGTATTCAGTACAATTCTCAAGTGATCTTCATGTTATTACTTTCTCTTTCAATAGACAAGAATTTAGTCTATGAATACTACCACAAAATGGTCAAGATAGTCTCTAAAGAGTCTATTCATTAGATCCATAAAGATAGATGGGGAATTAGTAAGACCAAAAGTAGTCACTATAAATTCATAGTGTCCATACCTTATACGGAATGTCGTCTTTGTTATATCCTCATTTTTGACCCTTAATTGATGGTATCCTAAAAGAAAATCAATCTTCAAAAAGTTTTGAGCTCTGTGTAGTTGTTTAAATAAGTCATCAATGCGGGGAAGAGGATATTTTTTCTTGATAGTGATCTTGTTACGTTCTTGATAATCAATTTAGAGTCTCATATATCCATATTGTTTATTAATAAACAGAACATGTTCTCCCCAAGGTGATGTACTAGGTCATATGAATTACTTATCAATATTCTCTTGGCGTTCCTTCTTCAATTTTTGTAACTCAATCGGGGTCATTCTATAAGGGGTATTTGAAATAGGCATAGCACCCAATATGAGTTCTATTGAAAACTCAACATCAATATTTGGTGGAATACTTAGAAATTCCTCTAGAAAGACATCATAGAACTCCTATAAAATGGGTGTATTCTTAATCATGAGTTTCTCACCAACATTTGTGCTAAATAACCTTCATCTATAGGAATAAATACCCATAAGATGGAATAACTTTCTACTAGAATATTATATTCATATTTGCATTGATTGATGATTATAGATTGATCTGGAATATGAAATGTGACTTTACTTCCTTGGAAATTGATATGTTCTTAGTATAGAGAAATACAATCCATTCCAAGAATCATATCAAATTTCACTATAAGAAGGATCACAAGATTCTCAAGAATCACTTTCCCACAAACATCAGCTAGAGAAGAATTATAAAATTTTGATGTGATAGTTGATCCATTAAGAGTTTTCATAGCTAACTCAACATCTAATTGTAGTGGTAATACATAGATTCCCTTAAAAAATTATTCATAAATAAAAAGAGTGGGTGGATCCAAAATCAAATAAAACATTTTCTAATTTAGAGTGGATGGTAAACGTACCTTTCACCACTTCATTATCATACGTCGTGTCATTGATAGTGATTTCATGTGACTTTCCATTGTCTTTGTCCTTAAGAGTTTGTTGACATCGACCATAATCAATAACTCTTTGATTAGGGTATTGATTGGAATAATTCACCATTTCCTTTCACTAATAGCATTAAAGTATAGGAGGTGCATTCTGTGTATCCTTTTCCTTGTTCGCATCATTAGACATATTTTTTCCATCACTTCGACATTCAACTACCTAATGACCTTCTTTTCCACACTTAAAACATTTACTTGTCCCTTTAAGGCAATTCCCTCCTTGTTTCATTCCACACTTTGATCATAATGGAAAAATAATCTTATTTTTAGTGTGGTCTTTATATTTTCCTTTGAATTCCATTTTTCTATTCTTATCAAACCCATATGACTGATGGGTTACTCTGATCTCCATCTCAACCTTGAGAGCACATCAAAGAATTTCCATGTAGCTGCTGAAGTCCCTTATGGATAATTCCCTTTGGAGACTTGGTTTTAATCCACTAAAGATCGATCGATTTTACTCTCAAGTTGGATAATAATTCCAAAAGCGTACCTTGCATGTATTGTAAAATTTGCTTTGTAGGTACCAACAGATTCATCATCCTTCTGGTTAAGTTTATGGAACACCTTTTAAATATTTATTCAAAGAAAATGAGGAAATTACTTATTGAAAAAATAAGTTCTTGAACTCGTCTCATTCTATGGACTCAATTTCATCTCTTTGCCTCATATTCTTGATACAATTCCACCATTTATCAGCTTAACCTTCCAATCTATATACTACTAAGATGACTTTATCATGTTTAGAACATTGTAGAACTAAAAATATCTTTTTAGTGGTACTGATCCATTGTTCAGACACTAATGGATCAGAAGACCCGCTGAATGAAGGTAGACACTACCTCATGAAGGATTCAACAGAATGTTTCTCCCTCCTTTTCTCATTTAGATGTCCGACATGATTCATATCCTGAGAAAGATGTGTGATCATTAATATAATATTTTTCATTCTATCTCCCATAACATTTGGTTTCTTATGGGGAAATCATTTCATTTCCTATAGCATTCATCATTAACGCAGTTCCATCTGGTTCTCGCTATTTACTAAGACCAAGAAGCATAGTGTGAGAAACACTAATAATAATGGGCAATACACACAATTCAAGAATAAAATTTCAATTTAGGAAACTTTAGGTTTTATCCTAGGTTATTCATGAACATATTTAAAATACTAGGATAGGATTATAACCTATACTTAGACATATCCTTAGGGTTCTTACTAAGGATCTCTCATCCTAGTTCCCAAAGGTTAACTATACCTTTGCTCTGATACCAACTATAACGACCCATAATTTACATGTAGATATTAATTAAATATTGAAGAATATTTATTACACAACATAACAAAGAACACTCCAAGACCGTATAGGTTTAGTGTCTTTAGAAACTGGGAAACATAAACAAGTTGTATATAAAACCTCTACATTATCTCCCACTTATTTCCTAAAAACTAGATTTATTTTTGACAGATCTTACTTAATAACCTTATTCATGGCCTGGGGAAAATAATCATATTAAAGGGTGATCTCAAATGATCATTAAGGGTAAAAAAGGTAAATATCAATCGTATTATAATCATAAGAACATAACCTTTGAAAATATTATCCTTTATATAAAATATCATAATATCTGTCATGGGATAAATCATAAAAGTGAAACGTAATCCAAATAGTCATAACATAAGACATGAAATTTCATGGCATACACACATAAGCATATAAAATCATTTCATATTAGTCAAGGCTCATCACTAAGACCATTATAGTGTACAAATTCCATTACTGAACTAAGTTCACTCCTCGTTCCAGCCTTATATTACTGAACAAGATTTACTTGTTGTTCCAGTCTTGTTTATATCATGGGATACAAATATTTACCCAATTAATTGGTTGGATATATAGGTCTCACCCATGTCAAAATGAAACCATTCTTTTGTTTTCCACAAAAAAAAATAAATCATTTATCATAGCATAACCCATGAAATAAAATGGGCCTCTTAAACATCATTCCATCATAATCCATTTAAAATAAATTGATTTCATAAAAATAATTCAATCATAAAAACAATAAAATCAAAGTAATAATATGGATGGAAACATAACCCAGTTTCATCTTATATAGAAAACAATTTTGATAAAACACTTAAACTTAACTCTGGAGGAAAATATCCTTTCTTTTTCAAAAACATTTTCTTTTCCCAAAATGCCATGTAATTTTAAATGAAAAGAATTTAGTTGAAAATAATTTTTAATTCTTGTATAGTAAGCTTCATGGAAATAAGGTTTCATGAAACTATAAAATTCTATTCATGTCGTATAAGTTAAAAAAACATTCACCTCATATTTTTTCTAGAAAATTTTAAAAGTACCTCAAATCGAATAACGACAAAAGATTAATTTTATAATGTTTAATAAAAATTAACTAGAGGGTCAAATTAAATTTAAAAAATTATAGGATAATATAAATAATATTACATAATTATTAAATGTGAATGTGGATGATAAATATACCCCAGTAAATACTTACGTATAAACAATCTCAGATAAAAATGAGATTGTAAAACTATCCCTTACCTTAGGTCCGATATCCTTAGTATGTATCCTAACCTTATGTATTATGATTTAAATAATGTTATTGACTTATTACATAATCATAATAATTTCTATGATATAATATATGATTATATTATCATTTTTTTGTTAGTAACATTTTATTTTCACTCGTTATTCAGATATTAACTCCTTTATGTTCTTATGTAAGATTTGTCAGATACGTTCATGTCCTACTTATTAGGTTATAGTTCAATAATTTATAGAATTATATTATTATTATTATATATATATCATATTTATTCATTCAATTCATTTATATAATCATGGTTTAATGAAGATCATTTATAATGAATCGCATCGCATCGCATTGTGCAGACAGTAGGTCGTACGTACGCACAGGTGATGATATCATTCCCAAAATTATAGAATGGTATTGAATTGGATGGTGTATAATATTTCAATATTAGTAAGATTATATGATAATCACATTTAGTTATTATTTCCAACATTATTCCCATACAATTAAGGTGTTTGTGAAAAACAGATTACATCACAATGTGGAGATGGTAAGCCATACGTACGTACGCGCGGTGATTTTATTTTTCATAGAATGGATAGAAGGTGAAATATGGTTGTTTCATATTTTTAATAACATATAAGTATAGGAGTGACACTTATTATATAAATTTATAATGAATCATCTAATTGAGAGGAAGGAGAATAAGAGAGAAGTTTGAAAGAATCGATAGAAGAGATTACCTCCTCCTCAATGTGCTTCCTCTAAATCTCTTCTTAGAGTACTAAAGTTGGTCTTGGAAGATGACCATAACCTCTAGAATGAAAATAGAGAAGTTTATAAGGAAAAAAAGGAAAGTTATGTCCAACATTTAAGGCTATAAATTAATTTAATAGGTGAGGGAGGAGGTGCCCTGTTATAATTGAGGCGAGGGGCACTTTTGGAAACTCCATAAATAATAATTTATAATAAAATAAAACCCCCCTAAAAACCTCAAAAATGTCACAATTTCTAAGATGAGATGAGATAGTATTGGAATATCATAAACCAATAAATTTTGGAAAAGTTATTTTGTCAATTTAGACCATATTGTTTTAATTGACACTTAGTTATTCTATTTAATGTTAATTGTGGTAATAACACTCTAAATATTTAATGGTTATAAATATTTACTTTTATGGTTTAAATTAACTATAAATTGATATTTTATGAAATTTTAGACCTTATAATTATCACTTTGTAATTTTTAAATATTTTTATGATTTTTAAATAATTTAAGAAAATATTATTTTTATAAAATATCAATAGTATCAATTTTGACACTATTCATTTATTTAAATTTAAATAAACTCCACAGAGAAAATAAATTGAAAAAAGTATTTAATACAGTCCTAATATTTCATATTCACCTATAAAATTAGTAAATCACATTAATTATTTAATATTATATTTATTTTAATAATTTTAAAACCATTTTTTTCATATTTCTATTCATAAAATAATTTCTACATCAAAATTTTGTCGTCATTAATGATAATTATTTAATATATAAAAATTTTAAATAAATTTATATGATTTAGTTAATTATTTTAGGTTTCCAGATACTATCTATAGTCTATATTATCTCCTATTTATTAATTTATTAAAATTAATATACTTATATAAAATGACATTGTGACACTTTCTCGCATTCATTAGTTTTTATTATATTCATGTCATATTCAAAGGTAAGTGGGAATTGAGTTATTACATTTCGAAAAATAAATGATAAGGGTCGAACATAGTCATACAATAGGATTGTTTCAGGTGTTAAGGTAATTTTATAATATTATTTTTACCTTTAATTACCTAATTTACCTTTAACTGTGGTAATAAAAATAATTACAAAAGTTACGATTCATAATTCCGAAAAATAAAAGTAGCCTATTAACAAAATTTAGATATAATTATTCCAAATATGGAATCCATTTTTCAAAATTTAAAACAAAAAATTTTCAGTAGTTAATTTAAAAATTAATTCTATTGCTGAAATGAGAAAACAGGTTCTAAAAGTTAAAACATTGCAAAATATTGAAATGTTTTTTCAAATGAATTTAATGTAAAATTAATTCAAATGACCAAAATTATATTAAATGGTAAAAATATATTCTATTTATTCTTTTAAATCATTCAATAATATAATTTAACCATATAAATTATGTCAATGAAAAAATTTATTTTTAATTAAAATTTAGCATATTTTTACTATTTATCAAAACTTGAATGTTATTAGAAAAATATCATAAATTTATAAAAAGTAAATTTTTATATCCCGCTTCAATTTTTTTTCATATAAAAATTATTAATGTTTCAAAATATTAATTTAAAAGGGATTTTCCATTCAAAGGTGTAAAATTAAACTTTTTAAAAATAGATTTTTATACATCAAATAGGGTTTTATTTATATGATATGACTAAAATATCTATTGTATGAATATCAAAAATATTTTTATTAGGTATATAACACATATATATCACATTAATTTTATTACGAGAAGTAATTCACTCAAAAATAAAAATATCTAATTAATTTAATTTTTTTAAAAATAATTGATAGCCAATAAATTCACAATGAATTTTCATTAGTTATAATTACTCCCGCTAACCTAACAGTTAGAATATAATAGTAATTTTATAATAAGGGAATCTCATGGTTCATTTAAACTCACAATTGCGGGCAAATCAAGCTACTGAAGAATAAAATTTATTTAATGATAATATTTCATAAAAACATACAGGTGTTGCATGACAACTTTTGGTCATGTAACTGGGGTAATATCTTGGACACACTTCACAGACACCTCTCATGGGACACTCCTCCCTACACAGGCCTTTTGTAACCCCTTCATGCTTGTTTACCCATGCATGCACACCCACTTTCATGTGTGTAGGCTTGCCTCTACTATACTCGACTGCCATAGATATCCTTATTAGGCTAGCTCCCACATGATTATGTTAGCCTCTCACATGCGTGGTTGATCTAGATTTAATTGGTTGGATATGGATTGCCCAATTTTTGTAAACTCCCATAAAAAGAGTTAGAAAAAATATTTAATATAAAATGTCATAGACTTCTCAACTTCTTTTTATATTTTGGAATTAAATCATAAATTCTAAATCAAACTTCATTACAATATTTTACCTATTTAAAACATTGTGCTACTCCAAAATTCAATACCACATGTTTTATACACTAAGACAAAATTTAAAATAATATAAATATTTATCACACTATGTATTAAATTTCTCTACATGAGTTCAACAAGCTAGTACTCTTATATTTCCTTTACCATAGACTATGTGAATACCTCAATTAACCTATAGAATTACATAGATTCTTTGTCAAGAATGATTTTCAATGCCTCATCATGAATCCATCACACCCTTCCAAGAATCATCATCTCCTCTTTTAAGTATTCCTTATACATTGACCCTATGATATATATAGACAAAAAATATATAGCATTCATTCTTCAACAACTCACTTAGGCTCTTAAATCTCCCCCTTTTTATTTTTTGTAAATACTTGTTAACTTTTTAAAGATAATGTTCTTATCCCCATTATTAACAATGAGTGAAAAGTTACAATAGTGGTATTATCATTTCACCAATCTCATTCATATTATATCATGACACCCTTTTATCTTTGAATCATTTAAAGAATCATCCTTATCCACACGTGGGAGAATGATGACATAACATGTTTTTCTTAACAAAGATATATTAGATAGAAAAATATAAGTATACATTGGAAACCCCATTATAGAAAATAAGAGTGTATAACTAAGGTGATAAATGTCATCGATAAATTATAATTCATGTGATACCAAACATAGATAACTCATGTTTTAGGTTTTGAGGATTCTTAAAAGAGACCCATTAATAAATAAATTATTTCCTACACATATCTCAATAAGCACATCAAAAATTTCAAGTGAAAAAAGATATATCCACCCATTATTAGCTCGATATAAAATCCCCCTTAATAATACTTTTCAATTTATTTAGAGTATAAGTATGGGAGTTATTATCATACCTAATCTCTTAATTTTACAAAGTTGTTCATAAGTTCTGCATTCATTGTGTAGTGAATATTTAACAGATTTAAATCATAAATTATTTACATCAAGGGATACATCCATATCCTTCAATTAACTATATTATTGTATAAAATCATATAGATTAGATAATAAGTAGATACCTTTTTGTTCCCCAGAAGTATCGCTCATGCTGAGAGTTTCCTCTCACCCTTGTATGTTTTTTTCATCTCAAATTATGAAGTACTTTTCTTTCTATTATCATACATAATTTATTCCATGATTACATTCTTATTAGGAATATCTTCCTCATATGGAGTCATGTTTTCAATACTAGATCTCAAGAAATTTTTTTCCCGTTTCCTTACATCATCCTATTCATACTTTCTTCTTGAGATGGTAGAATCAACATACAATTCTTCATCTTAATCCCAATTTTCCACACCATTCACATAGATTATATTGAATAATTTATTCACTAATTATTTAAGATTACTCATGATTTTTTGTATCATTATTTAGGTATATCTTTTTTATGCATAACCAATTGTTTTACTTCTGCTTTAGCATCCATCTTTTCATTCTCCATTCTATTGGCCATCTCCAAATGATCTGGTGAGATCTCGAAGAATTATTTCTTAACTTTCCCTGCTTCTTTAGGCTTATCATATGTATTTTTAAAAGGAATAATATTACATGAATCCTAATTTTTAGATTTATGAATTTTCTTCCCTTTCACAACATAGGTAATCTCTCAAATTAAAACCTCTGATACAAGATCTTCTACCTTGATAATTATTCAATCCATACACTTATTAATGCTATAGTTATTCAAAATGATCCTTCTTTTTCCAGGGGTATATATTTTATTAACATATAACACTCTCCCTTTAATGTAAGAGAGACTATATCATTGATATTCTTATTCTAAGCATGTTTTACTTTATTTTTTTTCACAAGTACTATTAGAAATAGAATTTTTTACTTTCATAAAACTCTGGTGAATATTTAAATTTCCTAGTTAGACCCTTCATCTCACTATTACGGGAATACTATAATTTAAATTAAATATAGTTACTTAAGCCTTATATAAAAATTTTCAACGCATTTTGAACAATAAGACACATTAATTATGTCTCACTCAGTTATTTTTCCCTTATAGTTAGCTTCTCTTTAAGATCATTAATAATATTTTCTTATTAATATTCTCTAATATTGTGATCCTTTTTCTCATCAGCATAATATTAGTCCTTCTTGAACAGTTCTTCTTTTTGTTTAGTAGCTTTATTTATCTCCTATAGAAATGTATTATTTTCTTTTCTGGGCTTTGTAAGCTTCTCAATACAAGTTTCCAACTCACCCTTCAACTACCATTCCAACATTGTCCTTTATTCTCCATAATTATCATTAATTGATGACTCAAATACTTTATCAAATTTATCAAAGAAAATTATCCACATCATATTAAGAGCTAATTTATGACGAGTAGGATTTATCATGCTTTCTCATCATGTTTATTTTCCAATTTCTAGAATAATTATTTTTCTTTTTTATCATTTTTATTTTTCAAGAATTTCTCATCTTCCTCTTTATATTCAGATTCAGAATCCTTATTCTTTGTAAATTCATAAGAAAAGTATCCAAATATATCACAATGCTAGAACTTTTGTGAATTTTTTTCCTTTTCCTCTCCACTTACCCCTTTTTAATCCTCTTGATATAAAAGAAATAATTTGACTAAGATCTTTATCTTACTCTGCATATAAATCACTTGTTTGTGCAACCTCTTCTTCCTTGAATTTTTATTTTATCATGGATTTTAAGTCAATTTAATCTTTTTTACTTCATATTGAAGGATGGTGAATTTTTCATTTTATAAGAAATGGGTATATTATGTAACTAATCTACAACCATGTCTTCTCTTTCTTTTGGGGCTAGTATTTGTGGATGAAACTAACCTTGAAAGGTTCTCACCAGATTTTTGACAATGATAGAGTCATCAAGATTCACACTAAATCCTCAAATATTACTACCTACATCATTCACTCCTATGAAATAGTCACCAATATTTTCATCATCAATCATTTTGATGTCCTCAAACTAGATCTTCTAAACATACAGTTTGGATTCCTTGACTTTGATATTACATTCATAGATGCTTCCTAATTTTTCCTACATCTTATTTACAGTCTATAGACCCATGAAATTTGTGTAAAAATTCTATGATAGAGTCATAAAGGTCTAATTTTGAGCATACCCATCCGAAACCATATTTATCTTTTTATCTTAAGTCATAAAAGTATCTTCAAAAATGGGTGGAAACCAAAATAATGCAGCATACCTCACTTCCTGACCAAGAGAGAGGAGGTAGGGTAGAATATTATTCCTAAAAATTTGATAATTCATCCCATAAAATGTGGTAAAACAATATCTATTAACTGATTTAAGTTCTTCATATCTCATCATTCTTCTTGTATCTTTAGAGGGGACCATTTCTTTGATACCAACTGTAGAACCCTAGGTTGGATTCCACTAAGAGGGGGGTGAATTAGTGGTCATCTTCTATGAATTATTTTATTTTAATTAAACCTATTAAAATTTTTATTGTTCTCAATAAACTAAATGATATCTCATAGTATCACCACACATATGTTAATAATAATAGAAAACACAACAAAAGATATTTACAAGGTTATGTACTAAGACCTACTCCTTTCCATATTGGTTAGACGACCAAACATAGACTCTCCATTATAATTTTTTCATAAATTAAAAAGACTTAGGCAGTAAAAAGTTATACACCTCAATAGTTGATCCTCCAGTTTATCTTGATTCTACACCCAACAATAAAATATTCAACCTCAGTTGGTTAGACACCCCAACTATCTTCTCTTATATTTGATTGGTTATACACCCCAAATAACCCATTATTCAATGTTGATCCACATATAAAAGGATAGTTAATAGATACTAGTTTATTTTCCACTAAGTAAGAATTATCTTCCTCTATAATTGTGTAGAATTTTCTCCACTAATGTATAAATTGATGTCTATATATGAAGTTTACTTTAGAACATGAACATCTATATTGATCACCCTTAAAGATATTTTCACAATATAAATATTCACAACTCACTAAGTACTTGAATATAAAAGTATTATTCTAAAAATATCTTTCTACTTTCATCTCTTCTCTCTCCTTGATAAAATGGGGTATCAGGTTTCTTTATATTATTCAAATATAAAAACTAGTATTATTCATTAAACCATGAGCATTAAATGGAATTTTTAACCATGTGATTTATGAAAAACCTTTAAATTATCCATAATATATTTCTCATATATTAAGTATAATTATTCCTATGTACATCACATGATAATTTCATAGTATAAATGTCTCACCTTAAACTGTTTATTAAATTATTGACTGCTTCACATACTGATTCTTCACAAACAAGTTTATTATTTTGATTCTTCTTAAAGAAATAGATATTATATTTCACAACCATCATATAATTATAGAACATTATAAATCACATATCTCTTCACTTCACATAATGCATCATTCACATAGAACTTTACTTCGCTGATATTCTCAAAATTTTATCCTTCACAGAAAGAAAAAATTGATTCAAAAGGCCCAATAGGATAAAAATAGGAACTTATAATCATTATAATCACTTCTCTAGAATTAATAACACTTAGATAAGAGTTAAATATTTATTTTTAGGCAACAAAACATGTAATTAATATGTTATAATCCATTAAAAATTCCTAACCAATCATTTGTATATGATGCTAAAAATAATTTTTCCTCACTTCAAAAATGGATTTCCCTTCACATATTGTGATTCACATTGTATTTTTTCATGAATATCAAATATAAGCCTCAATATATTCAACATGAATCACATACTTCATGGTTGAAAAAAGTTATTAAGTATCAGACTTTTCATGGAATTTTCTTCACGTATCACAAACTTTCTTCTCACTCGCATACCACATGCACCTTCATCTTCACATACTACTTGCATGCATCATAAATAATTTTATCATTTTCATAGAATTATCCTTTAAAAAATTAAATCTTCATTCACATGGAATATGGAATTTTTTTCACATATTGTCTTAAAAAAATACTACTGATGGAATGTAGTATTATTTACTTAACTATATTATTCATTGTGCAACCTCCTCATTATCTCACATAGGATCATAACATATTAAATTTTTGGATATGGATAAATGATGAAATTAGTTCAAAAATGCGATATATTATGCACATTTTTACATTTTTTTCTTCCTAAAAAAATCCTCACAAAATATTGTTCACGATTTTTGAAAATCCATACATAGTTGATTTCCAAAGTTCTATCAAGATTATATAAATCACGCATGGAATTTGAGACCGTACACGGTTGTGTGGAATGGAAACCCACATAAATAAGATATAATATGATACTTGTCTTAATCAAATGATGCATATTTATTAGATCAAATGACTATAAAATAAATGTATCATTTTAATAGTGGGTGAACATTATCCCACAAAGATCCCATCCCATATTGAAACTCACAGCAGATAGACTCCACTTAATAATTGATCTTTATCCCAACACCCTTTATCCATGAAATCAGGTTTATCTCCTAGACACACTTCAGACATGTCAATCACAGGTCATGCCTCCCTACGCAAGACCACTGGTACCCCTGCATGCATTCTCACCCATACATTTATACCCACATACTTATGTATAGGCTTTCCTCCACTATACTCAGTTTCCATGGATAACTTTATTCGGATGGATCCCATGTAACTGAATCTATCTCTCAAATGTTTGGTTGAGATGGATTTACATGTTTAGCTATGGATAGACTAATTTTTATAATCTCCCATAAAAAGAGTTATCCAAAATCTTCAAAATAAAATGTCCTAGAATTATCAACATATTGATATATTTTGGAATTCAATCATAAATTACAAATAAAACATCACTTCAATATTTTAACGATTTAAAATGCTGTGTTAATCCAAAATTTATCAATACATGTTTTATACATTAATACTATCTTTCGAATCAAATGAATATTTATTTCTACTAGGTCTTGAACTTCTCTTCTTTAATTATTCAATCTATTTTCCTCATAGCTCATTTTCCAAAGACTATGTAAGTACCTCAATAAACCTATAGACTTACATAGATTCTTTATCAAAAATGACATCTAATTTATCCTCATGAATCCATAATAACCCTCCAAGTATCATCAACTCCTTGTTTAAGACTTCATTATACATTGATCCTATGATATACTGGAAACAAATACAATAGTCATTCTTGAACCATTCACATAGACTCTTCATAGTAGAACATGTGAGTTAACATGAGTATCCATAAAACATATACAACCTCCTCATGGTTTCTTACCATTTTCATTTATTATAATATGTCATGGATCATGTGTGGTATCTTTTAACAATTAACAACTCTCAAAGTTGTTGTCATGTATATTAGAGAAAGTTGATAAGTGGTTATGTGCTGTAAAATGGTACACTAACTAAATTAATAACATATTCTCCTCATAAATATACATGTGAATGATATGATGTATATTAATATCTTTTAAAAAGTAAAGTATGAACTCAAAAAAAATAAAAAACAAGTATGATAATGCGAATTTATTGAATTTCTGCCTACTAGATCTCTATCCCATGAAATGTAAGATATAATATAGATTTCAATATATAGCTCACCCCATACTTAGCCTTCTATGATAAATATAGATTTTTCATATGGGTTTAATATATATGAAATACCACACAATTGTCCAACATGACAACATATTGTGCATGTATCCATCTCTCATTGGCGTCCTTTCTCCCTATCAACATTACAACATGATGTGATGATTATTGTATTGGTGTTGAGGGAATACACTGGACATATCTAAATAGGCACATGAATATATCAACATGATTCCACTCAATAATATTAAAGTGAATAAGAGTAAACAAAACTATAGAATCCTCAATTATAATAGTGTAGTATTGATGCATCAAGCTAAAGAGCACCTAATACGATATCCATAACATTTATAATAATAAAAGAAATTATTGAAAAAGAGTTTATGAGAAATCTTTATAAATAAAAGAATTATAAAATTATAACTTAGTAATAAAAAATAAGTATACACACACATAATCTAGTAGTATAACATTTAAAATAAGTTGATATTCTACCAAATTAGGACTCTACATAATGACATGATGATGTACCTAACTCCACTTATAATATACAGTATGAAAATGATAAATGATAAAAAAATTCATAATCTAATTCACTGTAACATCAATTAACATAAAAAATATGAACATACAATCAACCATGTGGGGTGTTTTAAAACACCTCAATGGGATTATCTAGACCAGTAATAATAGGGTATAGATAAGGGGTGTGCTCCCATTTCCACATATGAATAAGAATGACACATCCTCCAATATCATATTGGTTTGACTAGCATACCATTCATTATTATCTATATGTATATGACATGAATGTAAAGAACCAACTGTATCTACCTACTTAAATTAATTCATTGAGTAACCCTAGATACATCATGTGAATAAACATTTTTGAGTGATAAATCTACACTTTTCCTCCAATGATTCATAAGATATATCCATGTTCAAATCATACAATTGTCTTCTCGTTAACTTCCTTGGGTAACTCTATAAAGTGCATTCCAATCCATCCCATATGTAGTTGAAAACCCTCTATGAATCCATAATCTCCCTCAATGTCAAGTATAAGTAGTTGGTATATATGCTTATAAAAATCTCAATGGGTGACACATGTTACTTTAACACTATAGAGTATGAGATCTAATATAAATAAATATATATATATATATATATATGTTACATCATCTAGGGTGATTCTCATCCCCCTTAGGTGGGTGGGATGTGTGAGTTTTTAGTCTCTATCTCTCAATAAGGTAAGATAGTAAATAGTGATCCACACATGTGAAATCAGATATATCAATGTCATAAAAACCATTCAATCATAGATATGGTACGATGACTAAGGGAGGTGGGACACATAATCTGATTTGTCTAACTGGAAACCCCACAATCAAAACACATGAAATGTGTGACCGATTCCCAATGGGTAATGTACCATCCTCTATATATATGTATAAAGATGGAATAACCATCAACTAATTAAGAAATATATTTAATAGGTTATGGTTAAAGGAATTTATACCTAAATAATTGAATTATTATAGTGTTAATAGGTAATGAAATAAAGGTTTATGGCTCAGGGTTTAAGATATAGGGTTTTATGGTCTAGGAGTTAATAATATATGACATTTTTTTGGGGTTATGTATTACTAATATTATATGTTAATGGATGTCTAAGTTATTAGTTTTATAAGATAATATGAAGAAATATATCTTGTAATAAACTATAGATATATCTATTAATATAAATGGATACATCAATATAAACATAAAATAATACATCATTAACACTGAGAGTTGGAACTATGCCACAAAATATTATGAAATCACTTCTTGTTGTGACCTTCTCCCCAATATATGATGTATCTCAATCACTAAACTTATTCTGAAGGCCAATCCATCTCATTTTGAATGTGGTTAGACTTTGATCTTTCCCATGGATCAAACCAATTTATTTTAGGTATCAAATTAGGTAAGTTTTTGGATAAGTGGAAGTATCATAATTTTTCTATAGGCATCCAATGTGCACTATAACAATTGAAAATGGTATCTAGATGATACATTGGATCAATATATAACTCCCAAGATATGTTTTTTGGGTTGAAGAAAACTCTAATATCCATTTTTTTAAATCTCAATACACTTTACTTTGAAGTTGATTTAACTTTAAGTGTTTTTTAGTTGGTTTTGTTTTTTATAATGAAGATCCAATAAACATAAAACCATAGAATCAATCCTAAGATATAAATTCTGAAAATCCAGTGATATAAATATTCATACCACATTTATTTTTCCAGAAATTGGAGTACTGTAGTAGTGTGGGTTTAATGTATCCCCAATGGAAGTTCCAAAATCCCTCAATAAGGAATATGATGAAAGAAATAAATCATTGGGAATTTTTTTGTCACTAAGTCACCATCTCAAAAGAAGAAGAAGAATATATATGGAGAAGCTAAAGTTTATCATAAATAAATTAAGCAACTAAGATTTTATTTAGGTTAATAATTTTTAAATGTGGTATACATATATAGTGATTATTAGAAATAGAGATCCAATGAAATTAAAAAGAATAAGGAAGAAATAACCTCTGTTAAACCCAATTTAGTATTAGACAGGGATGAAAATAAACCTTTAAATAAAGATGTTAAAAAAAATTTGGTTGAGGAAAAGAAGGTAAAAATTTATTCGTTAAAGTTAAATAATTATTAGATTACTAGCGTAATGCTACCTTATATTACTATCTTTGAAAATATTTTTATAGAGAAATAAATGAAGGAAATGATTGATTTTAATAGAAATGTAAAGGATATAATGATCAAAGAACCTAAAAAAATATTCATCACTTTCCTATTCACATTCTGAAAAAGGTGAAGTGACTAAAATAGTTAAAAGTGTAAATCCATCAGAAGAAGTTTTTATTGAAAATTAATTGAAATTAGCTCCTGTTTCTACTGTTAAGGATGTTAATCTAGTATAAGTTGATATTTATATATAATACATTGAGAAATAATTTGAAAAATATTATTTGTTGAAGTAATATTATGATCACACTTATGAAACTGAGACTTCATACCCCTCTATGAAGTTTCTAGTGGAAGTACGTTCTATGAAAGGGGATTTTGGTTTAAGATTACCTATACCTTGTTTTGATAAAATAAAAAATAAGGGATCACTATAAGAAAGTGATCGAAACAGAATTAGTGTTACAAAATTTGATGAATTCATAAATATTATAGATTTCATTCTATAAAAGGGTAAGATTTTGGGAGTCTAACTATAATAAGCTAAATAATAGATAGAAATATCAGATAGTTCATCAGAATTAGATTCCAGCACTAAATCATGGAGAATTGAATGAAATTTTTATTTTTTGAGTAAACTTTTGAATAAGTTTGATAGTGTGTTTCAAATTTTTCTAGAATTAAATTATATAGTTAATATGATTCATGGTCAAATTATTAACTTTTAAAATTATAATTTGAAAAAATAATTTGCTAGGATATGTTTTTGAAGTTAATGTTAGTTTAATAAATATAAAAAAAATTAATTTTCACTCTCGGAACAAGAGAAATTCTTTAAAATATTTTAAGTCTCGGGATAAATTTATCAAATTCATTAATGAGTAGAAAGTAACCCTATATAAAGATATTGATATGTTAAGAAAAAAATATAAATAATTTCAAGAAGTTTTTAAAGAGAAATGTGAAAATTTTGATCCACAAGATAAGATGATTGAGTAGTTTAAGATCTTAGTTTTTATTTATAATGAAAGGTTATATTCTCAGGAATAGAAGATCAAAGCATAGGATCTAAAGATGGTGGAACAAGAAAAAAATAAGAATCTAAATAATATGATTGAAAAAAAACCCAAAGGAAGAATTAAAATATTAAATTCCCTACATTTTTAGCTTCCATTGATTGTATATTTTAATAATTATATTTTTTTTATTTATTATGGTTGTATTTATTCAAACTTATATAAAATTATTTTTTAAGTGGTATTCTTTCTTAATGTTATTAAATTATATTTATTCTTATTTTTTGAATTATTTTTTAATGTTTTTACTTATTTTTACATTCATATTCAATATTTTCTTACCTCTCGTGATTGTTTTTGAAAATCAAAAAAGTGGATAAAATTTTAAAATGATATATCCTATTAATTAGGGTGGATTTATTATATAGAAGTTATTAAAATTTATCTGTGTTTATGTTAAGAGGGTATAGTTTTATTTTATCATAACTAAAGGGGGATTCATTTTTATGTTTTAAGATGAATGTATGATTCCCTACATGTCCTTTGATTTTCAAAAATGATGATATTTCTTTGTCAAATTCCACTTTAATATCCTTATTTTAATTATAAAAATACACTTTACATTGATGTTTATTTAACATAGAGTGTTGTTTTTAGTCATTTTTGTTTTACAGGATGAAAATTTAGTAAACTTAAAATCTAATAATCAAGCCTAATCCAAAAAGTGTAAAAATTAAATGAGTAAAGGATTCATGAAATATTACATTTATTATATTTTTAAGCACTTTAGAGGTTAATCCTGATGTCAATAAAAAATATAGATTTATGTTGAGTCTATAAAAATATATAGTTGTTTCTTTTGATATCGGTACAACCAAACTCAAGGATTTCGGAATCTAATGATTGGAGCGTTGTTTATAAATATATCCACTAATTTTTAGAATAGGATAATGAAAATAAATATATTTGAGATGCTTTTAAATATTTCAATGAAATTATACAACAACATTTTTTAGAGCTCTCTGTTATGGAAATTTTATTTGAGTGTTTTTATAAGGGTGTTGTTGTATATGGATTTTTTGATTAAGTTATAAAAATTTTATTTACAGTCATTTTTTTTACTATCATACTTATAATGTGTGAAAGAGGGGATTTATAATAATGTTGATTGAGGGGCTTCCAAGGTGAGTAAGAATTTAGTTTCTATCTGGTTTATAATGAGATTTCATTATTAAGAATTTCATATTAAATGTTGTCTTGAAGGATTCCATGTGAAGAATACAGAATACCTTCCAATAATTTTTTAGTTGAGGGACTTATAAGATGGTATTTGGAAACCTTGGATCAGTTTTATTAATCTTCATTATACTTTGGATTAAAAGTGTGGTTTTAATAACATCCTTTAAATGGGTATAAGTGTTTTAATCCTTTACATTGTGTTTTGATTTAATTTTTCTATACTTATTGTTTTATATTTACATTTTGAATATATAGGTTTTTCTTATAGTTTTAATATATATTTTTTAATCTTATCCATGGGTTGATCAGATGTTTCTAATACTTATCATATTACACTTGAGGTGGATGGAAAACTATAAGTTGTTTTTAAACTATAATTCACCCTGTGTTTCAATGTATCTTCCTTATATGTCTTAGATATAAATGTTCACTATTGTGCATGTTACAATGATGTGTTCACATGGAAACATCAAATAATAGACCTTTCACATTCACAATACCCATTATTTATTAATACCATTAACACTCTCCTACTATTATTGGTACTAGATTCATGAAACTCTATCATTGAAAATCAATTTGTTTCTTGATTGAACATTTGTAGTCAATAAGATGAATATTATTCTTTGTTTCTATAAGTCCGTAATTAAAATTGAATCTATATTGAATCTATTGGTGAATTCTATCTTTATCCCACCTCCCTCTTTCAAAAAATTACTTCTTATAATGATACAATGTTTCTTAAACTAGTCCAGTTATAGGTAACTTTCATAGCCTCCTAAATACATCATCGATGCATTACAAAATATTATTGGTCATGTGTCCTAACCTTTTCTCCCATTATAAGTTAAAGTCCACTTATATTTTATTATTTGTATCATTTATCCATAAATATAATGATTATCCCTATAAATCCCTTTTAAACTCTCCTTATAAATTCTCTGATTAGGTGTAGATACTAAAAAACAATTAACAAAATATAGATTGATTACTTTGATGATTACTTTCTCACTATAAATATATATATTAATATTTCACTCTCAACTTTATGATGTCATTCTTCATATATTCATCATGAAAAGTCTTATAATCATTACTAGTGATGAGTCTAATATAGTATCAATGAAATGTATTTGGGGCTCTCCATACAACCTTATATTCATTGATTTCCTCTGTTATCACCCAATGATGATATGATATCAAACATATATCTTGTATGTTCATGAAATTATGGTTAATGCATGAAAAGAACTAACTCCATGAATTATAGTTTTATTTCTCTAAAATTGAAAATACAAGTATAACATGAGCACAATTACCTATTATATTACTTTATTTAGAAATATGATGGTATGATTTACATATTGAAATGTTTTATTGATCTATATAAATAATTATAATAACTGGAAAGTGTAAATACAAGGATCAAATTCCCATTAAAACTGATGAAATGTGATATGATACTAATCAACTGAATAATATTAGGACACATGTTCACTCATGTCACGATAGAACAAAACTTGGTTATTATTCCTCAATAGTAACAATAATTGAGGTAAATATTTATATGAGTCATCCCAATAACTATAAACATTTACTATTTCTATTTTTTCACACTATAACACTTACCATATGAATTCATATAGCCAACTAGTTATTGTATTCCCTCCTGTATAAGGGTTATAGGTACATATCAACATTTCTTAATCATCTCACCAATAATTATTGATATAACTTCACTATATAATACCAGATGGTCTTGTGTAATAATTAGTTTGATTCAAGTATGGGGTATTAAATATTAGAAATATTATAGCCTCTCAAATTAATGTCACGTGTTTCCCTCAAATTCATTCGTAAATCATCCAAAAACTTTTCACACCTTATGATGTATCTTCCCTAATTTGACTAATCAACTAGATAACTAATTTTTAACTCTATATGATACTTCTTAGTTCACGTTTTGGGCATATTTACTTTGAAATTACCTTCAAATATATATTATTTTCCATCAATACAATTTTTTACCTATAAATCTAGTAAATTCTCCCATGTGGGTGATAACATTCTAGTCAAATTCTTACAACTATGAAATTTCTTCAAAACATGTTGAAAAAACATGTGGATGGTTTATATTGTGTTTTGGTTGGTATATGATCATCATATTTTCAATAGATTTTTATCTAGATTCCTTATCATCCTCATATTCATCACTATTTACCCCTTATGTTCAATCATTTGATATATCATTATCCACAAATTGATCATGTGTCATATGTGGAGTCCCAAGTTGTAATGCCCCATCCTAACACAACCATTTCACCACGAAAAAACACAACATATCCTCATGTGTGGACCCTAATTACTAGAGGAAAATTACAAGTATCGATGATCTAAGGATATCTCTAGAGGAGAAATTTACCCTCTAATGATCTATCACATTAAAAATTACAATATAACTATAATAATAATAATAACAAATAGAAACTAATAATAATATTCTCAAATAAGTGTAGAAAATATCCTAAAAATTCCAATATCTGTCATACATCCAATAATGACCATAAAATAAAACTCAAGTACTAAAGTATGAATAATTCAAATAAAAAGTGTAAAAAATAAAGTGAATAAAACCCCTCTATAAGACTCTAAAAGCACATATAAATAGTCTAAGATCTCTTTTGACATCATATCCAAGTTGTAGTGTCATATTGAATTTACTACCAATATTATTCATGTAATATATATACACATGATGTGTGTACATGTAGATAGTGAGAAAAAAAATCTCATTAGAAACTACTATAATCCAAGGAATACCTTGGATTTTAACATGATCATATATACAATTTTCAAATCTTTTAAATGATTTAATAATATCATGTTTAGTTTTCAATTGAAGTGGTAGGTGCTAACTAAGACTCCTAGGTTGTCTCATACCTACTTTAGATGATGATAGTATAATTTATGATATAAATCTTGTAAAAACATAGACAATAACATGACTTACATCCATAAAATTCCAAACACATTCCATTTTATAAATCCTTAACCTAATATAAGGACTATCTAAACTTATGGATAACATTATCAATGTCTTGTTGGATTTTTTTCCTTCAAACCAAATATCATTTACCTTTAATTACATATATATATGTGGTTTAGAATGTTAAAATAATAAATTATAAAATTATTCATGTTATTATACGTAACATTAATATAATAGTGTCATTAGAGTATCTATTGCATCGAAAAGTCATAACAGTACCCTGCTATGATTAGAACCTTGAAGTTTTATGGTGATATTCTTAAATATATGTTCTATATATGTATGGAATCATCTGACTGATCATAGATGATGTTGGATATATGGGGTATGGGGATCATAATACATTGAGACTTATTTTTGTGAAGTTTTCCGTTGGTAATCTCTAAGATATGTGATTATGAGAACATAATTTCCTATAGTAATGCCATATGTTATATATGTTATCAGATATTCTAATATGAAAATTTGTGTATTGGTCCCTAGACTAGAGATTATTATTAATTCATATCATGCGTCACACACTTATATGATTTTTTAAATTGTAATGATATATTCTCATAGTGAAGTATGATATATTAGGTGTGTCATAAGTGATATAAATTTAATAAATATGTTATGAAAGGGTTTTTCCATTTTGAGTTAATGGAAATATATATATTTGTCTCTTTGATTGGCACAGAACTACTTGATTAAAGTCCATCGCTAGGGAGATTTTATTGGCATGTTCATTTTAGGAAATTGAAGGAATATATATCAATAATATAGGTTGATGACACGTGTGATGTAACTTTCTTGATGAGGTATCAAGAAAAAGTGATTATATTACGCAGTGAACATTCTTTGAGGTTTTTGTTGTTGCAACATTAACATCATTGTCTATGGGTACTTTTACATATTGTTAGATTATGGTTTTATACATAAGGTGATTCAACCTGATTCCACTAAGAATGAAATATAGAGGTTCACACACTAAGTGTATTGAAAACCTTATTTAAATTCTTTATGAATTTAAAACTATAATAAATATTATTCTCACATTCCAAGAAATAATAATTATTTGAGTTATGTTGATCACTAATATTAGGTCACTAGTTATTAAAATGAATAAATATGTGAGTTAAATATTAAATTAATATTTATAAATGAGTTTAAGTGAATATAATATTTATTTATTTATTGAATGAATGAATACTATTATGATTTTTTTATTTAAATGAATATTCATTATTCAAGGTTTGATAAATGTGAAGAGGATTGATTAATTAAGTTAAGGGTCCTCCAGTAATTATATATCTAATATCATTTAAATAAATAAATATTTATTTATTTAATAAATGATATTAAAATTATCCATGAGTTTTACAAACATTGAGTAAATAATTATATTATTGTTATAATTAGATGTGAAGTTTGCTAAGGATTAAGTGATTTTATAAGGTATTTTTTACAGTTACCAATTCTCTAACCTATTTATATAAACCAGTTATATCATTTTTAGGGTTATATTATTTTTTAAAAAAATATTCTCTAGAGAAAAATCTCTCAATCCATAAATAGGATAATATCTCAAGAATGATCTTAGGAATAGAGAGATATTCAATCCACTTATCCCCTCTTACGTATCTAAGAGAGTAAGAAGAAATATTTCAAGACTTATAAGCAATTATTGTTGTGATTGATGAAGAATAGCACAAGTGGCGATAATCATTCACACTAGAACTTGGTGATTCAATGATGATATTCATAAGTATATTGAGTATGTGTGGATTATCGCTAGAGATATTATACACTTGAACCTTTCACCACAATGATGATACAACAATATTGGTCAATCTAATTAACAAAAAATAAATAATTTCAAACTAAGATAATAATTTATTATATAAATTAATTATAAATTATATGGTAATGATCCCATCTCATAGATTCCAATGTTTCTATTTTTCTAGTTTTGAGTATTTATCCAAGGAAACCGATGAAACCTCATTATTGGGCACGGACCTGACCACATTTTCAATGCTCTTGAACCTTCATGTATCACATCATATAAAATCCTAAGTCTCCTTGAAAGTGACCAACATCATTGAACATTTAAAAAATAGTTTTGATAAAACATCCTAGATCCAACTTTATTTTGAGAAAAACATGTTGTAATTTAATAGATGGTTATCCAACATGAATAACTCATTAACATTAAAAAAATAACTTTCAAACATTATTAATTCCAATTTTTTTTTTATGATTTCAGACATAATTTACAATAATCATATTTCATATAAAAATAAACATTTCAAGCCATATTAACCCGCTTCCTGTTAAGGTCATTATTTATAAATCATTTTACCTTTTATAATCACTTTGTTTTATAAAAAATGTAATTTCTAAAAGTGCACATCCTTTTATATCCCAATATTATCATAATAAAAATAATTTAAATACATAGTGATATCCTTTAGTGCCTTTTGACGTGTTTACCATCTTATTACAAACTTTCCCATGAATAAACATTATTTATAGTAGTTTAACCCAAACAAAGCACTCATAATGTCAAAAACAATTCACCGCACTTTATAAAAATTCATACATTCATTAAATGAATTTAAGAATAAATAAAAAACACCTTAACAAATAAAATCTATATCAAAACATAAATTTAATCACTCTCATACTCCTCATTTACTCTACCATTAGTTATTACGTCATATTAAAGATTTATATTACCTTTTACATTATTAATTCATGATTCAATACATGAAATTCTATATTTCCATCCCTTAAACACATTTATATAATATATATAACAATTCTAAATTAATTATAAATAATTATAAACCATTAAAAATAATTTCTTAGATACATATCTCATTTAAGTCATTAAATAATAAGAGTGGTGAAAATTTCATATAAAATCATGCCATTAAATTATAAAAATTGTGAGAGGTCACCTACATCATACTAGTGGAATAATGTACACAAAGTTATAATACTTAATTCCTTCTAAAATATAAGTAATCCAAAAAATTTACAAAATAGAATAAAATATTGAGAACTATAATGAAGTAGTGACTAAACCTTGATATCATCACATAAAAAGATAATGATTCCAAATATATTACCATGATGAAGATAATTTCACTAATGTATTTTGATTTGGTATTTAAATTAAGGTGATATCATCAATTGAAGAAAGAGAGAGAAAGAAATATATTAAGGGGAGATAAATTCATAATGTAGTCCTCCTATAAATTTAAAACCCATCATTTATGTTAAATAACATAATAGTAAAAATATATAAAAACCCTATTAAAAACTGAAATTGGGACACAATAGATTCCTAGTTACCAAAATCATCCACCGATGGAAAATCTATAGAGACATACTCCTATATCTTTCTACCGGGTACCTAGAACCCTACCACCAGGTACCCAGTGGCCTTTAATGTAATATTACAATAAATTCTCACCCAAACTCCCCCTCCATGTTACACCAAATTTTTTATCTACTAAAATAAACAAACCTTTGGACCTCAAGTAGCATAATAAGGTTATGAGAAGGTCTGGAAGATATCAGTTCCATGTTAGATGTATCAGAAACTAAAAATCCATAAAAAATTTCCACGAACCCCAACCACACACCTTTTAACACTCTCAGAGACTCAAAATTGACATTCAAAGTTGAACATATAATAAATGTAAGTAAAGTAAATAATGAAGTAACATGAGGAATTCACATGGTTCGGACCAAGTCATGAACCACTAGAAGAAACAACTTCACTAAAAGAGTAAATAGGAGAATATGATGAAAAGATTAACTCCAAATCAAACGTTAATAAAAGATTTAGATGAATCAACCATACCCATTAAAAATTACCCCAACACCAATATATAACATTTATATTCTGGTAAATCTAGTTTCACCGCTAAGTGATCTCTATGCAGTGAATGCCACTTAGATTTGATCATCACAACTATCCCTTCACATAGTCAAAGGCTTTCACAACATCAACCATATCTCTTAATGAATAGTGTATGCTCTTAAAATACATCCCACGTTGAGTCTTACATATTCATGGAGTTAATATTTCATATGGTACTTTGAATCTCCACTGTATTACTACCTGTATCTATGATAGATTCCAGAAATGATCCACCAACTTCAACACTTTCATCCTCTAGATTCACTGCCACTATTCTAATAATGTTCTAAAACCTTTGTTCTAAGAGAATTGTTTCCCCTACAACCAATGTAGGTACAAAGTTTCATAAGATAATTATTTCTATAATATTTAGTACTTATCCAGAAAATAGCTTCTCACACTAAGCCTAACAATCTCCCACATGAGAATCATGTTCAAGGATTCATCACCAAGTCCCTTGGTAAATAATTACTTTGTTCTATAACTCTCTTCTTTAGTTCACTTATTTTAGTTTATTGGTTCTTATAATATCATAATACCTCTATGTTATCCAATCCCCACTAAAGTGTAGAAACACATTATATTTTCTTATGTTATAATATATTCAATATATCAACTAGATTTTGATTCCCTTAAACCTTACATAGTTCTAGAATCTTATCCCTTAAAGTCTTATGGATGGAGTGGTATTTCAAATGAATATTCTTTTTCTAGGATTGAAATATTGGATTTTTGGCCAAGTGAATTGATCCATAAATATCGTATTACAATATATTAATCTCTTTCTTTCTTATGATCTCCACCAATAGACCCTTAAACCACACTAAATCCTCCACCAATTCTATTACAGTAGTGTAATTATCTATTGTGGTGGATATAGAAACTAGCAGTTGTAACTATGACGTCCATTTCATTATAGTGCCTCAAAAAGTGAACACAAAACTAATGGTCCTCTTTCATGAAGAATTATGACTTCCAAAGTTAGAATCTTCAAAACTTTATAAGGGATTTCCTATTTTGAAATATAATACAATATCCAATGGACCTATAAAATAGTTTTAGATTCACTTGAAAGCATCCTAGTGTTCCTTCCTAGATTCACCATGAATCTATTAACCAAACCTACTGCTTGAGTGATATTAGGCCTCGTACAGACCATAGAATTTATCAGACTTACCAAGGATGATGAATATATAACCTCCACCATATACTTATACCCATAATCTATTTTAGGTGCACTCTACAAAATATTGAAATATCATTCAAGGAGAGTACTCATGGGATTCGACTCACTCATCCTAAATCCTTTCAATACTGTATAGATATACTTTATCTGAGAAAGAAATGTTTTTATAGAATTAAAATATCATCTGATCCTCATCTCTAATATCCACTTAGCAGAACAAATATCTTTTATCTAGAAAATTATGGAAAATCCAAACTTAAACTCTTATATCCTATAAATCATAGGTCCAACTAAGAGTAATTCATCAATGAAGATAAAAATAATGATGAAACTTTTATATTAACACAACTTTCAGCAATATTAATGATCCACATAGATCTAGATTAACTTCCATTATGTTATAATGTTTTAAAACTTATGATTCCACTACCTAGGTTTCTTTTTATTCCCATATAATCTTTGTTTGAGATTTTACACCAGGACCTCATTCCATTTTAGTACAAAACTTTATGGTTTTTCCATGTAGAAAAATTGTCTTGACACTATGTTTTTAAAGATACAAACCATATATATAAAATTGGATAAGAACTTTATAAATAGTTAGGTGGTTTACATTAGAAGAGAAAAACACATAGAAATCCACTCTTTATTGGTAGAAACCCTCCATAACTAGTCGTTCCTTGTACTGAACTCTTTCACCTACTTCCTAATTTAGATGAAAAGCCCATTTGTTTTAAATTTTCCTCTTTCCATATAAAAGATATGTTATCTACCATGTATTATAAAAATTAAAGGATAATAATTCTTCCTCTATTGCTAACTCCTGCTATAACGAGTCACTCATAATTCTATCCTCTCTAAGGCTTTCAAGTTCTCCATCATCCTAGAAAAGTATAATGTGAATATGGGAATCAAACCTCTATATTATCCTTATAAACCTAGTTGAACACCTCAAATCCAAGAGGTTCATCTCTTTCTAGACATCATGCTTCTGAAAATATGCCTCGGTCATTCACTTTCTATGGGCATTCATATACATCAGATCTTATTACTTCCAAATCATGATCAATATTCTTTGTTCTGGAACTTGGTTGAACCTCTCAAAATCAATATTTCATCCTCCCTAAATATCCTGACACCACCCAAACTTAGCTCAACTCACCCTCAGATTTATCTATTGGTTTCAGGTATCCCATATCATCTTCCACCTAATTTCAATATTTCTATAAGATATCATCATTGAAGATAATGTTTTGGACTTTGATAACCTTTCACTGATTATTTTTCCATAGTTTTAAACAAAATTTTTAATCACTATAGAATTTTTGAAAACATTTCTAGGCCTTAGATTTTAACTTATCCTTCTCCATATAATCAATATGTTTAATAAATATATTTCATGCATACAGTTTTGTATATAAAAATTCATTTATTTTACAATGAAAATGATTATCCATACCCATTAATTCATTATTTTATCCATTTTATGGAATGAATAATTTTAATTTAATCTAAATAAAAAAGGAAGAAATGATGAATAGTGGAGATTCTGACACTTCATATCATGACATGAAATTACACAACATGACACTAGAAAAGTGGAACTAGATAGAAACAAACAATATTGGCCAATAATTATTCACACTATGCAGTACTACTCAAATTGTAAATAGAGTTACATCAAGGTTATTAACCTATCTATAAGGCTATACAATGTTTGCTTCATGACTTTAATCCTATTCATACTGTGAAAGTTTGAGGAAAAATGTTTCAAATGTGGAAAAACACCATTCATGCCATGAAACATATTTTAAAACATGAAACCATAGTCAATAGCATATTTAATGATTTTAATTTTTTAGAATATTTGGGAAATTTCATTATAGTTTGACCATGATATCTCAAGAATAACTTGGATGAATTCAAGGGTATGTTTTCTCTATAAATAAGATTGTTTGGCTACCACATCAATCATCGATATAGAGGATACATTTGGAGTCTAGAAATATATGAGAGGAATTATATTTCCTAATATGACTCTTGATATATTATTGTCTACTAGGTTATTTTAATGGTATATATCATGACCTAGCCCACTGAGGTCCAATCCGTGACTACCCCAATCACATGTCCAATCGGTTAGGAGATAATAACTAGTTCCAAGTAGGCATGTCCCACAAATGGGTGGCATTAGCCTAAATTACCTACACATATGCACACATATCCAATCCTAGACAATGCTGAAATATAAAACAACTAAAATAATGCATGCATACATTTAAGATCCCAGAATAGAGTATGATTGTAAAAGTACTAAAAGTTAAAAAATGGATCAAATATGAACCCAAAAAAACTGTAGAAGTTAAAATTTCTTCAAGGGTGAGGACTAAGTCAACAGTAAGCTCACAATAACACACCTTGGCCTGTTAAGCTCTACCAATGCTCCACCCACTTTCTGTCCTCCCAGGATACCATCAAAAGGGTCATTGTTTGTGTAAGACATGACACATGCATGAAAATCCCATGCAGGGGTGAGTATAACAATACTCATTAGGAAACACCAAAAACAATAAACATGAATCACCAATTACAATTATCTTAATAAAAAATATAAAAATAGAAGTATAACATAAACACTTGGATATACTTAAGAATGACACCACGCCACCAGGCGGTCATAACCATCTAATAGCCACGGGATGTTTCTAAAATAAATGATCATTTTGGGAGAATATAATCCATGATCCATGCTATCATCAAAGATGCTCAACAAAGAGTTCTATCTCATTGGTCTCTTCCCAAGAAAGCATACCAGTCTAATAATACCTTGATACATGGATAGAGGGTCACACCCAAAACCGCTATGGGACACCACAAACCTAATCTCGATCAACCCTTTATATAGGGGGTTGTATTCCAATGATACCACAAACCCTATTGATACAAACTTCTATATGGAGTATCAACATCCTACATAGAGAGGTGATAATGATTCCATAAAATCTAACTAGGGAACAAAGGATGATATAGGATCACACTCCAATATCACAAAGGGACACCCAAACTCTATTTGAGATTCAGCCTCTAGAGGGGATCATAATCTAGTGATATTAAAGTAATGACACATTTTAACCTTGATGGAAAGGACTAAGGGAACACAATAAACATATACTAGTCCAAACTAAGAAAATAGAGAAACACTAGAAATATTGAAGGGGATACAGGGCGTATACTAGGGGTACACGACGTGTCTAGCTATCCTCATGCCTTCCCCTATGGAAGAGCCTCACACGACATGTAGTCTTTAAATACATAGTGTGTATAAGGAATACACAACATATATAGACACATGGTATCTTTACCATGTCTCTTGGATATTTTTATGTACTAAAGTTGTGTCCGTGTATAAGTACCCGATGTGATGTCTGGACACGTACTTTTACCCTGTGTTCGGGTACTCTCTGAAGTACACAATGAGTCACACAGAAGGGGTCACATAGAATATCCCTAGGGGTATACAATATGTGATTCATAACTCTATATGAAACCCTAGCATCATAACCAAGGGGCCCACACAACATGTAATGCTGGATTACATGTTGTGTTGCTCATGATTTCCCGGATTCACTCTACATTATCTCACACCTAACCAGAGCCTCTGCCCTTACCAGAACCTATAGATCAGGGTTCTTCCAAACCTTGATAACATTGATCTATAGAAAATCGAGCTTTAATATTCTCATAAAATGGATCTACACATTGTTCTTTATTGTGCACTGATGAATGTCAAAGAACGTAAAATCAGGTATCCAAAACCGTTCGATTCGTCTCCACTTCCATACTCGTACCACTATCATGTTGTGTCGATCACAAATATATGATATAGAATTTTTTTGCCAAGAAACGGTGGTGCAATGATAAATTGATCAGGATATGTTGAACTTTGAGAAAAATGAAGAATGCCAATGGTGAATGAAGAACTGGGGGAGAAAGTCACAAGAACAAGTGAGGGGAACAAACAGAGGTCTATGTTTGTGTCGATCTCGATTAATTTTCAAGAGAATAAAAAAATGAATAAATAAATAATTTAAAATAATTTCCCTGATAAAAATACCCATTATAAATCCCGTCCTGTAATATTAATGATTTTGAATTCAATCCGTTAGTTGATTGATTCATGTTCATCGTAGGAATCAAGAATAGGGAAGAAATCCAAAAAACATTCCCTAGTTAGAGTTTTGATTGGCCTGTGATAATGAATGGTTACATTTCCATCATTTATGAGATCTATGGTCTCTATTGGTCTGATGATCTGTAAAACGATCTTGATACATCATCGTTTTCCATGAAAATCTCTCCAATGGTTAGTCTAAAATCTCTAGGGTTTGAGTGGACAACCCTGAATAATGTCTATAACCACATACTTAAATGAGAAAATGGTCCAATGTTTCAAAAAACTTAATTATTTCATTTATTTCACTTAATTTCTCCCATGATAAATTATTCAAAAATGGCCCGCACCAACAAATGTTATGTCACACATTAGGTAAAACTCGCATTCTAAACTCAATGGTGCCCTCAGATTTCTGATCTAGGACCCCTTTTAGGAGTTATTCCACTTCTTCCTAAAAACTATATACACGTGGTATATAATATATATAATATATTTATTATATTTAAAATATTTATTTCAGGTACACTGGGCCTCAGAATCGCACGTCATCTTAGTTCCTGGTCTAAAAAATAATCCATATAATACCCAAAAATAATACACAAAAAAATGAAATATATTAAATTCTCCCAAAATTAGGGATTCACATCTTTAAAATCCAAAATATGGGTTACTCAAATTGAAGAGGGTTCTGGGAATGAATATGAGCCTCCCACTCTCATGTTCTCTCCTGAAGATTCTCATGATACCACTAGACACACACAATGGGAATTGATCACCCATGGAGGATTTTCTCCTTCCGATCCTCAATAATTTTCAGGTATTCTAAAAATGTATCTTTATCTCAGATGATCAAATCTCTCTATTTGATGATGTGTGATGGGTCATGCACATACCTCATCAACTGCAACACATGGATGACGTCGTGTACCCGGTCCAACTATGGTGGTGGATATAAACAGTGCGCCACCTCACCAACTCTATGTTTTATATAGAAGGGACCAATGAATCTCAGAGATAAATTACCACCATGGAAAAACCTCCTCAATCAATGATGAGGTGAGACTCTTAGGAACACATAGCCTCCCTCCTCAAGCAGCAAAGGTCTTCATTATTGGTCCAAATATGGATTATGATGGCTTTGTTCAGTCCTCATATACTCCTAGATGATCTGCACCTCCTCCATAGTATCTCACACCAACTCTAAACCCATGAGTGCTGACTCACCTGGGTTAATCCAAAAAAGTGGTGACATATAGGTCTGCCTGTACAAAGCCTCGAATGGTGTCATGCCAATGGTGGAATGGTAGTTGTTATTGTACACAAACTCTACCAAGGGTAGGTGATCCTCCCAACTATGGACAAAGTCCAACATGAAATATCACAGAATATCCTCCAAGGTTTGGATGGTACACTTTATCTGGTTATCAGTCTAGGGGTGAAACACTGTGATCAAGTGTAAATGAACACCAAAATCCTCCTATAACCCTCTCCATAATCAAGATGTGAAGTGGGCATCATAGTCATAGATGATCATTGATGGAGCCCTATGGAGTCAAACCGTCATGATCTGTCCCCTGGGGCCCATGTCATGACTACCCCAAACTTGACTTTCGTAGGCTAGGTCCTGGCGAGTAGCGCTGAGTAGGAATATCACACAAGTGGGAGGCATTTTTTCAAGTACATATATACATGCACCTGAATCCAAGAAAAAGTGTTGAAACCGAAAACAGTGAGCAAAAATGCATGTATACCACTAAGAAAATACACACATAGTAAACTATACAAACTGAAAGTAAAGGGGGCCAATATACAATCCAGACAAAAGAAAAGTAAAATATCTTGGAATCAATCTATCAAAAATCCAACCTGAAGGGTAAGTACACAAGCTATCAGAAGTCGCTCACGTGCACCTCATCTATTGGGCGTCCCTCTAAGTACCACCTGTGTCTGGCCCCCCAAGGTTCCCATCAAAGTTTTTGGTCATCTACACAAGACATGACACATGCCGGAAAATCCCGTACAAGGGTGAGTAAAACAATACTCAATACAGACCCCAAACCACAAAGCTATACCACAATGAAATACGCAAGGCAGACTACCAAAGAGGTACATGAAGTGTATCCTCTAAGAAGTACATTCAAGAGAGTCACTCGAGAAATCTCACACAAGGAATATTTCTATAGCATGATTATACTTAAGGAAGTCTAGGAATATTCAAATCCAATGAGACGTACAATCTCTACAGGAGACCCATTTCAAATCTTCATAGGAGACCTACTCCGCATCTTTGTAGGAAACATAATTTTCATATACACAGGAGACCTACTTCACATCTTTGCAAGACACTTACTCTGCATCTACTCCAAAGACATACTCCGCTTCTTCACCAAAAACTTACTCTGCATATGTCACAGTTCTCACAAGACTTACCCTACATATGTCTCAACCATAGGATTCCGCTCTTAGCGTGCTTATTCTGGGAGCACCTACTCCTCTAGCAAATAGTCCATACTCCAACATCCTTGAAAACTCTCACAGAGTATCTCAAAATGGCCACCTCATTGTGAGAATTACAATGTCTCAAATGGCCCATAAAACGGACATACATATTGAAAGTTATGAGCCTTTTAGTGAAAATGGGTTGGATGGGTCCGGGTCCTATCCGACTCGATCAGACCAACCCTACCCGACCTCGGGGCCCATAGACCTGGACCCTAGGTCTAAGCCAACCTACCGAGTTAACCCAACCCACTAGGCTCATCTCGATTGAGTGGAATAGTTCTGTCCACCTTGACGTCCTCGATGTTGCATCACCACCTGGTCAATGCGGCTGGTCGCCACATTCAACATGGTTGGATGCCACTTGACCCGCCCAGCGACAGTTGTCGTGGTCCTGCTGGACCGCGGCATCCCACCACATCTCAGTCATGACCTCCAGTAGACACCATCCCGGTGGCCCTGGTCACCACCCGCAGTTGTGCACCGCGGGCCCCTTTCGCCAGCGTTATGCGCCTCCGGGGGGATCTACTCCACGGACCACCTCATCTCTTCCGATGCACTATTTTTCAAAATGGGGATGCCCTTGCGATCCTCTAGTCATCGTATTCATTGAAACGGACTCCAAATCATCTTTCCATCATTTTGGGGGTCCAGGAATATACGAAACCTCCCAACAAAGCCCGATATGACCACGTAGGTCTGTCAGTTAAGAATGCAGGAACGAGGTAGGAGAAAACACCACGAAAACCCAAAGAACGAACGTCGGCCTTGTTCATTTTGACCTTCGTTTGTCCCATTAGAAAAGGGGGACAAAACAAAAAGTATAGTCACTATGGTTTAATCTCTTTATATCACACAGTATAACCATCCCACAAGAACGTTTGAACTACAGATTTACTTGTTCATGGGTTGGTCTTCGTTCGCCATTGAAAACAAGAACGGGGAAATAATTCAAAAGAAAACCCCTACCTAGGTTTGGATAGATTGGTGAATAATGTTTATCATCATCAGTGATCCATCCATGATCTATCTCAATCCATCATCTCATCGTTCTTTAATGAGAGGTTTCACCAACACTTTTCTTCTCTAGAGCTTCCAGGGAATTGTTTCAGGATTGTGAATCAAATCTCATATCCCCGCCAAGCTGTTAAATGAAGAAAATTATTTTCAAAGTCACTGCATCACTATGTTGCAGCATCACCATGCTATTTCATTTATGAAGGAAAATAGGTTGCCCAATTTTGGGGTCACAACATCATTTCATTTCTTTGAATCATCAAAAGAAAATAAAATAAACGTTTTAAGTTTATTTTATTCTTCTTTAAAACATCCAAAAACTTTCTTTCATAGTCGAATTGTGCTAGTCAATGTTAGACCCTTACTAAGGAAAAACCTCCCAATAACTTAGTGGTGGTCTCAGATTTCCAATCCAAGTTTTAATTTATGTGTTATTAGGATTTTAAAATAAAATAATTTTATTTATGCTTGCACCATTTTTGGGTTTTCTCATTGAAGACTCACACCGACTAAAGTTAAGTCATTCCTAAGGTAAACCCACAATTCTAAAAGCAATGGTGCCCTTATATTTCTAATTCGTTCACCTATTTAGAATTTATTCCACCTTTTCAGGAAAACCACTTACGCACGCTATTAAAAACATAATAGTTTTTGTCGAACCATTATGGGAACACTAGGTCTCATAATCACATGTTGTCTCAGTTCCTAGTCTCAAATTTTTTCCAATTAATTTATAAAAATAAACTAGAGAAAATTTTGAGTCATTAAATTCTACCCAACTTAGGGATTTACATCCCGAAAACCCAAAACAAGGGCTACTCAACAAAAATAAGGGGATACTGAGCACGAATATGAGCCTCTCACTCCTAAATGCTCTCCTAGAGATTCCCGTTATACCACCAAATGCGCACCAGAGGAATTGAACACCAACTAAGGATCTTCTCTTATCAATCATCTATATCCATTTGATACTTCACAAATGTCACGCCATCATCAATGTCCAGCTCACCCCAGTTGATAATCTTCCATGGATTCTGAATATACTGACTCAGTTGCGACATGTGAAAGGCCTTATGCACCAGGTGCATCTACGAGGGGTAGAGCTAGGCAATATACTATCTATCCAAATCTTCTCAGAATCAGGAAAGGGATGATGTATCTTGGAGATAACTTGACACCCAAACCAAATCTCTACAATCCCCATTGAGGTGAGACCCGAAAGAAAACATGGTCTCCCTCCTCGAACTCTAAGTGCCTTCATATCCTATTCACATATAATTTATGTATGATCTATGTAGTCCTCATCCGCACCTCGATCATCTAGAACTTCTTAGTGGTAGCTCGTACCAACTCTGGTCCCATGAGTTCTAACTCCCTTGGAACCATCCATCATAGTAGTTACCTACATGGTCGCCCATATAGGGCCTCGAATGGTGTCATACCAATGGTAGAGTGTTCGATGTTGTTGTACGCAAACTCCACCAGAGGTAGGTGATCCTCCCAACTGTGGTTAAAGTCCAGGATGAAAGCATGTAGCATGTCCTCTAGAACCTTAATAGTCCACTCAGTATGGTTATCTATCTGTAGGTGAAAAATTGTTCTCAAGTGTAGTTGAGTCTTGAACACCTCCTGCAATTCCTTCTACAACCGGGATGTAAGGAAAGCATCATGATCCGAATCTATCATTGAATGGAATCCATGGAGTCAAACTATATCCTAGACATAGAGGCGTCCCAATATCTCTACTAAACTCTACTCTTGAAAACCTCATAAGTGGTCCATCATAGTGAGTCAGTCAACGATCACCCATATGGAATCATGTCTCCTAGACATACTTGGTAAAACCATCACAAAGACTATTGATATCCTTTTCCACTTCCTTTAGGGAACCTCAAGAAAGAATGGGAGAAATTCCTTTCAAGAATAGGGGGCTCAACTCGGTGAGTTGATAAACCAATAAATTGATTCAAACAAGTACATATATTTAATATCAATAGGTAATCCCAGATTCAACTCGTTTCTTCTTCCCTGGTGTTCGTCTTAACACCGACATGCATATCATAATGAATCTCACCACTCTAGGCGACCACTATTATCATGAGAACTGAGAACACCATGGCTTAAAATAGGAATTTATGGAACTACCTCAAAACTCCACCTAAAACACCACTCGTACTATTGTCCATCCTCCGAAAAGAACAATGTGCTCCAAACCTTTTGAATACCCACCGAGGGTATTCCCTATGGACACTTGAGCACATAAAGTCTCATTGTTGGTCTCACCAAGTTGTTCCTCCCTAACTCACTATAAGATTGGAGGGGTAACAACCATCAAATAGAGTTTAGATGTCTCAACTATATCCATGAAGGATAACTATAAGGAGGACAACTACTCTGGCACCCCATTCAGTAACTGCAAACTGGATCTCCTGCTAAGAGCATCCGCCACCATATCCCTCTTCCCAAGAGTATAGGCTATCTCAATGTCATAGTCCTAGAGGAACTCTAGCCTTTGCCTCTGTCTCAATTTTAGGTCCTTCTAAGAGAAGATATACTTGCGACTGTTGTGGTTGGAGTAGAAAATAATCTACTCACCCATCAAGTAGTGTCTCCAAATCTTCAATGAGAAGACTACAGTTTTCATCTCAAGATCATGGGTCACATAGTTCTGTTCATGTGGTCTCAAATATTGTGAACCATCGGCAATCATTGCTTGTATATGCATTAGTATTCAAACAAGTTCAATCCCTAATGCATCACATAACACTAAGTACTTGACTCCCTCCTCTGGAAAACTGATGATCAGGGCCCTAGTAAAAATTTGTCTCAACTGATGGCCATCTATACTTGGTAGTGGATACTCATTCTCAATGTTCACATGGTTAAAGCATTGATAATCCACACATTACCTCAAACATTGTGTCTAACAAATCCCTTCCTTTGCAAGTCCTCCAACTGAACCCTTAGCTTGTGAAGCTCTATGAAATCCATATGATATTATGATGTTGATATCGGTGCCAATTTCATGTACAAAAAAATGCATAACTCAATCTCTATGTGGGGAATTAATCGTAGAACATCTTTAGGGAAGACGTCCTTGTACTCTGTCGTTACTGCTAGAAACATGAAAAATCATAACATCTATTAACCCGAGGGTAAGGCTATCTGACTCATGAGTGATCAGATACACCCTCCTATGAATGAGTCCATCCCATGCTACCTGGGTTTCCTTTTCCAATGAAAAATTAAAACCCCATTCCATATATGTGGACATAATGCACCCTTTTCCCAAAATAGTCAATCTGACCATGGATTGTCGATAACCAATCCATACCAAGAATGATTTCATAAGGCCTCGATGCTTCAACCAAGTGGTTCCAACCAAAACTATCACCTTAAGGGTCATATCACACTATCAGCATAAGTGGGATTATAGAGTCTCCTCCCATAGGTATCTCCATACATAAGGGTCAATTCAACGGTTTAACTGAAAACTATAAGTCTTGAACAAGATATGTGAAAAGAAATAATGATTATAACCTATTTCTATTAATATGGCAGCTAAGATTAGACACATACCATACCTCGAATCATTCCTGGATCCCTTGGGTCATATGCCTCAACCGTGTGTAGTTGTCCCCTCCACTATCCTCCAGCTCCCTAATCCTGGTGTGGACCACATGGGGCTGGTGGTGGTAACATGTCGAAATTTATACCACCTCCTACTACATTCTCAACTCCCTACCACATCTAACACCCTACAAATCCATATGTTCCTATCACTACCTCTTCATTGGTGACCCATCCACTGTTTCCTTGCCAGCACTACGACCGACTGGACCATCTCTAGTAATATGTCCCTAGTAGTCATATGAAATGAATTTCATCTCTCCAGGATGACTGGGCTCACCCTATGAGCCCTGAGCTACAGATCCTCAACCATGAGACCTCCTATTATAATTTCTTAAACATCTAGACTCCGATACTAACATTAGTTTTCTTCTACCGTGGTCTCTGCCCCTGCTTGCCCGCTATTGACATTCACTGGCTGTATCCACTCAGCTAAGGTACTTTCAATGAAAAAGGTTTGCTATATCACCCTAGCATAATTAGGAATGAATGGAGGAATAAAACTAGCTATGATTTCCCCAAACACATCTTGCTCGAAGGTCTGATCCCTGAATCATTGGTCATGTATCAAATTTATCGAGTACCTGGAAGGATCAGTATGCTTCGATTATAACTCAGATACTGACATGTCATCCTATCGAAGCTATAGAAGCTCTTGGGTATCCATAGACCATAGCTTATAAGGTGAGAAATCCTTCTCTAAAAAAGGTTCTCAAACTCTATCCATGGAATAGTTACCTCATTGTAAGATCGGGTAATCTAAACACCACCATCTCCATACGGAGCTATATAGAAGGTTCACAGCCAGGACCACCATCTGATCTTATGGTTCCCTAACTAGATGGAAAACTCAAACACCACCTGAAGCTTGTCCTTATACACCTTAGAGTTAGGCTATCCTCAGAACCTGAGGGGTCTCTATCACTGAACCTTGTGAAGTGCGCTCAGCCTGCGCATATCTTCTGCTGGTAATACGGGTACCATGTGCTACTCTACAGGTGGTGGTATATCAAGTAAACCACCGGGATGTGCTGTATATGTTACAAATATTTGTACCAATATCACTTCACCCCACAGATAATCCTCATGATCATGCGGTGGAACCCTATATGACTGTCTACATGGAATACTCTTAATGTAAAACAAGATAACCACGGTCAATAGGGTATACCCGGTGAGCTGAATCTGACTCAATGACAAGATAACATACTCAATTCCTATATGGTGCATGCAACCATTATTTTCATGTATCATGTCAAAGAGAAAAATTTAGGGTCCTGGTGTATGGATAGGTCAGCTGCCACACCAATGCTGGACTTTGTGGAATGAAATCTAAACTCAAAACACATAACACTATTACCGCCAAAATAAATTCATAGACGCTTGGTCCTTAAGATAGAACCATCCTGGGATCTAATACCACTCTTTCATGACCCATCCCCTGAGGCCCATGCTATGACTACCCCATTCCTATCTACCATAGTTCATGGGCTAGTGACTAGCGCCTAGTATAAATATCCCACAAGTGGGAGGCATTTTCCCATGTACCTGTACACACGCACCTACATCCAAGAAAAACTGTTGAAACTGAAAACACTAAGTAGACATGCATTTGTAATACTAAGAAAACCCAACAAAAAATTAAATTTTACAAACTAAAAGTAATGGTGGCCAGTATACAAGCCTAAGAAAAGCAAATTACAATCTCTTGGAATCTATCTTCCGAAAACCCTAATTGAAGGGTAGGTACAGAAGCTATCAGAAGTCACTGAAGTGATCATCATCCACTAGACCTTCCTCTAAATACCATCTGTGTCTTGCCCAACAAGGCTCCTATCAAATTTTTCATTCATATTCAAAAGATACTACATGTAAAGGAAAAGCCCCTGTAGGTGTGATTAAAACAATACTCAACAGGGACCCCAAACCACAAAAGTAAACCACAAAGAAATATGCAAGGAAAACTAACAAAGAGGTAAACTACGTGTAGCCTCTAAGAAGTACAGTCAATATAGTCACTAGAGTCAGATCACACAAGGTATATTTATATAGCATGAGTATACTTAAGGAAGTCCAGGAATATTCAAATCTAATGAGACATACAGTCTCTGTGGGAGACTCACTCCGCATCTTCACAGGAGACCAACTCTACATCTTCATAGGAGACCTACTCCACATCTTTGCATGAGACATGCTCTGTGTCTTCTCTAGAGAGTTACTCTATGTCTTTTACAGAGACTTACTCCACACATTTCACAGTTTATAGGAGAATTACTCTCTATAGGTCTCAACTATAGGATTTCGCTGTTAGCGCGCTCATTCTGGGAGCACCTACTCTTCGAGCCAATAGGTTGTATTCCAACCTCCAAGAAAACTCTCATAAAGTATATTAAAAGTATTTTCTAATTTCAAGGGTAACAACACTGTAAATAGACCATAAGATGGACATATGGTTTTAATGTTGTGGGAATTTTAGTGAAAAGGGGACGGTTGGGTCCGGGTCCTGTTAGACTTGTTCATACCCACCTGACCGAGCCCGTTATTCCTGTCCAACCCGCATTCTCCAGCCTGGCCCACTCAAGAGGGATGGTTTAGTCCACCTGGACACAACCACTTTTGTGGCCCTACCTAGTCAATGAGGTTGGACACCATGTTCAATGTGGCCGGCTACCACATGACCCGCCCCACGGTGGTTGTCGTGGGGTCCTGCCACGGTCCTGTTGGACCGAAGCTTCCCACCGCATCTCGGTCATGACCATTGGCGGCAACCCTTATCCTCACTCGCGTCCATGTGCCCCGATCACCTTCCGCCAACACGGTCCCGCTGAACCACGCCCATCATCGCTACCTTTTCGACATGCTCTGCTCTGCGGACCACTTCATCTCCTCCAATTCCCCATTTTTCAAAATTGGGACACCCTTGCGATCCTCAGGTCACCATCTTCACCAAATCAGGGTCCAAATCATCTTGACATCACTTTGGGGGTCCAAACATGTGAGTAAAATCCCAAAAAATCCCAACGCGACCACTTGGGTCCTTTGGTGAAGACCACAAGAATGGGGTCGGAGAAAACACCAAGAACACTCAGATAATGAACGTCATCCTTGTTCATTTTGACATTCGTTCATCCCATTAAAAAAGAGGTATGAAACAATAAGGAAAATCAGAAAGGTTTAATCCCTTTAAATCTCATGGTCTAACCATACTGTAAGAACGATCGAACCATGGATAAACCTGTTCATGGGTTGGTCCGTGTTCATCACTGAAAACAAGAACGAGGAAAGAATTAAAAATAAAACCCCAACCTGGGTTTGGATCAGTTGGTGAAGAATGTTTGTCTTCATCATCTATCCTTCCACAAGTGATCCTGATCCACCTTCTCGTCATCGTTCTTCATTCACCAATGAAAGGTTTCTCCAATACTTTTCTTCTCCAGAGCTTCTAAGGAATTTCTTTAGGATTATGAAACTAATCCCATATCCCTTCCAATATGTTAAATAAAGAAAATGCATCTTAGCATCACCGCATCGCTATGTTACAGTATCACCACAAAATTTAATTTTTGAAAGAAAACAAGATTCTCCATCGTGGTGTCACATCATCACTGCGTTGCTGCAAAATTTCAAAAGGAAATAAAATAAAAATTTTAAGTTTATATTATTCTACTTTAAAACGTCCAAAAATTATCTTTCACAATCAACCCACATCAGTCGATTTTAGGCCGCGTATAAGAAAAAAACCCCTTACAAACTCAATTGTGGTCTCTTATTTCTAATCCATGTTATTGTTTATGAGTTATTAGATTTTAATATAAAATTATTTTATTTAATTATTTTATTTACGGTTACTTATTTTTCGGGGTTTCTTACTGAAGACCCACACCGACTAAAGTTAAGTCACTCATAAGGTAAACCTACCATTTTGAATGCAATAGTTCTCTCATATTTCCAATCCAAGAACCCATTTAGATGTTATTCCAATTTTTCATGAAAAACACTTATGAGTTCTATTAAAAACTTAACAGTTTTAATCAAACCAATCCAGGCACACCGGGCCTCAAAATCACATGTTGTCTCAACACTTGGTCTTAAAATTTTCCCAATTAATTTATTGAAATAAATCAGAGAAAAAACAGAGTCATTACACAAAATATATCATGTACGTAGAGGTTCCCCAAGCTCTCTACTAATATACGATCTCAGATAGATGGGAAGTGGGATGAATTGGTGAGTCAGTCTACAATCACTAAAATTGTATCATGTCCCCTGGATATATGTGGTAATCCTATCACGAAGTCCTTGGATATATCATCCCACTTCCACTATGGCACCTCAAGGGGTTAAGCTAAACCCACTGGGACATGGTGCTCAACCTTCACTTACTTATAGGTGAGGTATCAAGAGACAAAATTTGCAACTACCTTATTTATACCTGGCCACCAAAACTGATATCTAGGGTCCTTGTTCATCTTTTCCACACTTGGATGTACCACTAAAGGGGATGTATGAAACTCCCACAACACCTCCTCCCGCAACATCAAAGGTACCATTGTACACCCTCTTAAAAGGATGGTGTGTTCCCCATCATCATAATATCCATCATGATCATATCGTATGGATATCTAAGTATGTAATGTCACAGAGTTGGTATCTTCATGACGAGCTTCCCTAAAAAAATCTAAAATTGGTAGGGTAACAACCATAAACTGAAGATATTAATTACTATAATTTTCCATGAAGGACAACTACAATTAGGCTAATTAATCTGATGCCTCATCCAACAACTGATAATAAGATCTCCTGCTAAGAGAATCTACCACCACATTCCCCTTCTTAGGAGTATAGAAAATCTTTAAGTCATACTAATAGAGGAACTATATCCATCAACTCTAAATCATGTTAGGATCCTTTTGTGATAATATATACTTGAGATTCTTGGGGTCAGAGTAGATGATAAAATGCTCACCCATTAGGCAGTGTCACCACATCTTCAAAGAAAATACTACCGCTGCTAACTCAAGATCATGTGTCACATAGTTCTTATCATTTAGTCTCAACTTGAATGTACCATAGGAAACAAATTCCTACCTTTTCATTATCACAGATCCAAGACTGGTCCATGATGCATTGCATAACACTATGTAGTAGACTGCTTCCTCTGAAAATCTCAAGATGGGAGAGCTCGTCAACCTCCATCTCAGCTCTTGAAAGAACTGTTGGAACATTTCTAACCACCCAAAAGGAATCCTCTTCTGAGTCAAAGATGTAAAAGGTCTTTCAATCTAGAGAAGTTGAGTATAAAACTCTAATTTTACCCTACCAACCCAAGGAAACTCTATACCTTGGTAACACTCTTGGGTGGCTACCGGGCAAGAGCTTCATCAACTTACACTAAGTTCAAAACTATTCTAGTTGCAAAGATTATGTGTCCCATAATGTGGATCTATCGAATTAAAAACTAACACTTCGAGAGTTTCCAATAAAGTCAGTTCTCTCGAAGTGTGTCTAGGACCATCCTCAAGTGTCTCACATGCTCTTACTCAGATATCGAATACACTAGGATGTCATCCATGAAGACTACCACTAATAGGTCTAAGAAGGGATGGAATATCCAATTCATGAGTCCCATGAACACTACTGGAGGGTTCCCCAGGCTTAATGGCATCACCAAGTACTCATAGTGATCATAGTGGCATCTGAATGTTGTCTTTGGTATATCCTCATCCTGTAATCACAATAGGTAATATCCTAGCCTAAGGTCATTCTTTGAGAACCATTGAGCCCCTATAAACAGATCATAGAGGTTTTATATCATTGGTATTAGAAAAGTATTCTTCATAATTACATGATTAAAGCACCATTAATCCACACATATCCTCAATATCCCATCCGGCTTCTTGGAAAACAACACTGGGGATTCCTAGGGGGAAACAATGGGTCTCACAAATCCCTTCCCCATAAATTCCTCCAACTTCATCCTTAGCCCTCGAAGCTCTATAATAACCATATAATATGTTGGGGGTAGATATTGGTGTTGTCCCAAGAAACAAGTTGATGCAAAATTCTACCTCTCAGTTTGGTGGTAAAGCTGGTACATACTTAGGAAAGATGTCCAAATACTCCACCACTATTATAGGACCATAATAGCCCAAATAATTCACTACTTTAAGATTCATAGTAATAAATGATGATTACTCATCTACACTCTTCTATGCCTGATCTCATTCATCTCAGCCAAGTCATCATTTTCATCCACAAAGGAAACCATCATTCTGTCACTGCAGACACACTGCATCCTCTACCAAAAGAATTCAATCTAGTTAGGAAATATGGATATTCATTCCATACCTAAAATGAAATTTTAAGGCCTCATTATTGAAACAAATAGATCACAAACAAAAATCTCACCTCCAAGCCTCAGATTGCACTGTTTGAATAAGTTAGAAATCGCTACGTCACAACCTGTCAGAGTCTCCAACCACAAGGGTTGAGCTAATGGTTCAACTAGAATCTCTAAGTCTCGAACCAGAGAAATTGAAAGGAAGGAATGGATATCACATATTTTTATCAATAATATATCTAAATTAGAAAATACATAGATCGTACCTTGAATCATTCATGGAGTCTCAAAGTCACAGGCCTCTATGGCCTGTAGTTTTCCTCGTCCCTACCCAACAGATCCCTAAGCCTAGTGTGGACCAACTGGGGTGGTGGTGGTAATAGATAAAAACTTCAACAACCTCCTACTACACTACTGGCCCATCTACGATGTCCACCACCCTATGGACTAACCTGATCCTACCTTTGTCTCTACCATAGTGGTCCCTCAACTATCTCACAATAAATTGTACAATGTTTTGTGAAATCTTGAGCTAGATGTCCTCAACCTTCACATGAGAAACACCACATGTCCCTCGACTGATTCAACCCACCATGATATCTTTAGAACACTGTCCCTACGTCCTAGGATTTTCTCTTGAAGTATGTGACATGCTTGGAACCCTGTGAATGTTTTTATCTACCTACTACTGAGGCCTCAGCTACTGGGTTCCCACTACTATCTCTCACCATTGGTGTCTGATCTATAATAAATCTCTCTACCAACAAGTATCACTCAATAACTCCATCATAGGTGAGAATGAAAAGAAAAAACACTCATTCCATGATGTCCTAAAACAATACCTTCGTAAAGTTTTGAGGTCTAAATAACTGGTCCTACAACATATCTAAGGAGTAACATGGGAGATATGTAAACCTTGATGAATACTCTTCCACGATCATACTACACTACAATAGATACAGAAGCTCTTGTATTCTTATCAATCGCAATGTGGTTGGATATAAATCCTCCCTGAAGAGACACTTGAAGTATAACCATGAGAGAGTTGTCTCATCATGTGACTGAGACACCAAAATCAACCATCAACTTTTAAATCCCTGAATAAGAATCACCATGAGGACTTCCATCCGATCTAACAGCATACTCATAAGGTGTAAAATGCAAGTGACTACCTCTAGATAGTCCTTAAATACCTTGGGGTCTAGATCACCCTGAACCCTAAGAGGTATCTACCTCTAGAACTCATATAACACATTCAACATGCATTCATCTTTAACTAGTACTTCCAGCTCTAGATACTGCTCAAAGGGTGGTGGTATAGTTGGTAAACCACCCAAAGGTGCTACTCTAGTACATTCCCCCATACTGATCCCCTGTCACTAGGTGGATCATTCTCATGATCATGTAGTGGAATCCTAGCTAGCTGTCTTCATAGAAGAATCATAAAATTAAAACAAGATGTACCATGGTTAAAAGAGTATATCATGGGATCTAACTCAAGAAGAACATGAAACACACACCATTACTATATGATTCATGTACATAAATTTTACTTACAACCAATGTTTAAATGTACTGGGTTAGAAGGTAGGTAATCAGAGTCCTGGTGTAAGGATATATCAGTCGCCACACCAATACTAGAGTCTCTGGACTAAAAGCCAAACCTGAAACACTAAACACTCTTTCCCAAAACTAGACTCACTGACTCTGATCATAAGGTAGAACTGCGCTCTAATACCACTCTTTCATGACCTTACCTACTAAGTTTTGACCCGTCACCACCCTAATCCTACCCATAATATGTTAGGGGATAGAGAATAGCACCGAGTAGGCATATCACACAAATTGGATTCATTATCCTAAATTACATATACATATACACACATATCCAGGCCCACAAAATGCTAAAATGTAAAAAACCTAAAACAATGCATGAATATATCAAAGATCCCATAATCGAGAACAATAGTAAAAGTACTGAAAGAAGAAAATGGGTCCAAATACAATCCCAACAAAAAAATATAAAATTACAACCTACTCCAAGGTTGATGAATAAGTCAACAACAAGCTCCCAATAATACACCTTGTTCTTTCAAGCTCTGGCTCTACTTCACCCTCTCCTTGTCCTCCCAAGACACCATCAAAAGGTTTATCATCTGCATAGGACATGACACACACCAAAAAATACCATGTAGGGGTGAGTATAACAATACTCAATAGGACACCCCAAAAACACTAAACATAGAGAACCACATACAGTCATGTCGATTCAAGATATAAAAATCCATGTATAATAGAAACACCCAGATATACTCAGGAAAGACACCACACCACCAGGCAGTCAAAACCATCTTCTAGCCATAGTATTTTACTCGAATAAATTTTCATTCTTGGATAATCCACTCCATGATCCATGATATCATTAGAGACACTTGATGAAGAGGATTGTCTCATTTCTCCCCACCCAATAAAGCTTACTAGTCTAAGAAGATCCTAATACACAGATAGGTGTCACACCTAGAACCACTAGGGGACACCAAGAACCCAATCTGGATCAGCCAACTACATAGGGGATCATATGCCAACAATACCAAAAACCGTATCTATATGGACTTCTAGATGGAGTATCAACATCATTCTTAGGGATTTCACACTGATTCCACAAAATCTAACAAGGGAACAAAGGATGATAGAGGATCACACTCTAATAACATGGAGGGACACCAAAACTCTATATAAGACTCGACCTCTAGAGGGGGTCATAATCCAGTGATATGGATGTGATTTTGCACTTTACCATCAAGGGAAAGTACCAAGGGAATTAACTCATCCTATAGTGGTCCAAACTAGAAAAATAAATAGCCACAAGCACTCTTTAAGGGGATACATGGTGTGTACCAAGGGGTACATAGCATGTCCATCTATCCCCATGCATGCCCATGTGGAAGAGCCTCACATGGAATGTAGTATCCAAATACACAAAGTGTAGAAGGAGTAAATATTGTGTAGATACGAAAGGTATCCTACCCAAGTCATTGGGTTGTGTCCGTGTACCGAATCTTTTTCTGTGTATAAGTACATGGTGTGCCATCTGGTTGTTTACTTTTACCCAGTGTCTCTGTACACTCCAAACTACACACTGAGTCACACAGAAGGGGTCAGATTTCAAGTGTTAGGGGGTACATAATATGTGATACATAAATCTATCCTATACCCTAGACCCATTTCCAAGGGGTCCACAAGGCATGTAACGCTGGATTACACGCTGTGTTGCTCGCGCTTTCTAGGTCCGTTATGCATCATCTCGTGCCTCATCAAAGCCTCCATCCAGGATGGATCCTATAGATAGGGGTTCTTAGAGACCTTTCCAACACTGATCAATGGAAAAGTGGATTGAATCTACTTGGAAAATGGATATATATGTTGTTCTTCATTTTGTGTTGAATAATGTCAAAGAATGGGAAATTGGGTATTCAAAACTGTTCAATTCACCATCGCTTCCATCACCATACCACTGTCATGTGATGCCAATCCCAAATCCTAGATATCAAATCGTTGTACCAAGAAATTGGTGTGAAACAATTGATTGATTGAGATATGTTGAACCCTGATACAAATGAAGAACGTCTATGGTGAATGAATAACTATGGAGAAAAGTACAAGAACAAATGATAGGTACAGAGCTCCATCGATGTTTGTGTCAATCTAGATTGATTTCTATGAGAATAAAAATGAATAAATCAATAATTTCTAAGAATTATCCCAATAAAAAGCACTGTAATAAAACCCATCCTACAATACACATGATCCATGATTCAATCTGTTTGTTAATTGATTTGCATTCATTATTGGAATTGAGAACATGGAAGAACTCTAAACAATTCCATATGTAGAGTTTGGAATGACCATTGATTAAGAAAGGTTGTGTTTTCATCATTGATGAGTTCCATGGTCTCTATTTGTGCAATGATCTATGATCTGATCCTAATCCATCATTTTTATCCAAGAAAATATCTCTGATGGTTTGTTTAAAATCTCTAGGGTTTGAGTGGCCAGCCTTGAGGAATTTCTATAACCACATACTTAAATAAAAAATAGGTCTCTACATAAAAAATGAAATTAATTAATTAATTCATTTAATTGAAATTGTGAAAAAATTTTCAAAAATGGCCTGTTCCGATAAAGGTTATGTTTTTCCTTGGGTAGAACCCACATTATGAACTCAATTATTTCCTCAGATTTTTAATTTGATCACTTCTTTAGCTTTTATTCCACATATTTAGAAAAACTGTGCATGTGTGATATGTAATATAATTAATATATTTCAAATATTTATTTTGGTCACATCAAGCCTTAGAATCACACATCGTATCAGTGCCTGGTCTCGAAAATAATCCATATAATATCCCAAAAATAATACATGGAAAATCAAATACATTACAATATACCTCTTCATGAATAGTATGAGGGGGTATGTTATCTTGTGTCAAGAAATTTAATCAAAGGGAGAGTGTGTTAGTGTAACTTATTTTCTATTTTATTCAATTATTGGGTTATAAATTCATACATATATTCTAAATATCTTCCATGTCTATTGTTTCATGGCCATTGAACTTCAATTTTGTAATTGATTTTAAATACATGACTAATCATTTTTAATTTCACATAACCATGGAATGATTTTGATTTTTTTTTGTTTAAATAAGGTATTGATACACCTAAACTATTAATGAACCTATGTATTTTAGCATAAGATGGTAAAATTATTAAGTTAGTGAGGAAGTACCAAGTCCAAGGAATTTATTTATCTTGACTCCAAAAACAACATGGCTAAACAAATTATAACTACACTTCACTAGCACAAAAAAAATTAGATTAAAAATATTGGCATGTTATATATTATTTGATTTAAAACCTTTTTTTTCTTATCAGTCACATAAACTTTTATGATGTCTTTTTAATTTGCCTCATAGGTTCGACACTTGAACATACTTTTTACTATGATCATTTAATTAATAATTTTTAGTTTTATTCTTTTTATAAATTTCAAAATTTGATAATACTATAAGAATTAACGATGCCCAGTGGGGGTGATCAAATTTGTGGCTCCATTTCCATAGATGGTGACCAAGTATATTTAGGATTTTTGGGTTTCTTTATTTTACTTTTTTACTGTTTATTTCTATTTTATGTTGTATGTGTTCTGTTTTTTAAATTCATGTTTAAGTATTTATGTATGATTATTCTACTAAATAAAAAGGAAAGGAAATCTTCTACTAAATCCTTGATCAAGAATAAATTCTAAGTAAGATCAAGAAAGAAGAAATCGTAACCATTATTTATACTAAACAAAACCAAGATTCATGATATATAAAACCAAGAGATCTGAGGCTACGAGTGTTCATGGATTATATAATACTATGCAATGTGTGGTTATAACCTAGTATTCTCATACCACAATTAGTTGAAAAATAGTTTAAAATAAAGTCAACAATAATCCTATTGATATCTAACTCCATCCAATTCTCCAAGCTACGACATGAGAATCCAAAAATAACATCTACAGATTTTTCTATAACTTTGTGATACAATTTAGTTTCATAATGTCTCTAATTTTATGCTGAGGTTGATATTATTTTAGTTATCTTTAAGTGATAGAGAAAGAGAGTAGATACGAGGCTTGCCACCACATTCCATCACAACATGGTATGATTTGAAAAAAAACACTTAACTCATTTATTCAATCCCTCAACATCAATGGTAATTCCCATCAAAATTACAAATTTCAATAAATTTGATGAAGAATCACTTTATGATGTTTGGGAGAGGTTTAAAGATTTAATGAGCAAATTCCATCATCATAGAATCAAAATTTGGTTACTAATTCGTACTTTTTATAAAGGTTTATTTCAATGAAATATGTTCTTTTTTGATGTTATAGTTTGGGGTTAATTAATGAAAAAGTCACCAAAATAGGGTTATATATTAATTGATTAAATGAATAGAAACAACTTCTAATAGTAATCAGTAGGAGGAAAAGGGATAGAAATAGACATGGTTGATAACAATAGATGGATTCAAGCTTAAATATAATATCTGACCATGAATGTGGATATCATGATGGTTAAAAACCAACCACAAGGTACATACCCTAAAAAAGTAAATTATATAGATTACAATCATAAAAATAAATTTTAGGGTTGGTGACCACAACAACAATAAGGTAAAAAGTTTCAAATAAGATCTCTAGGATTTTAACAAGCACTACAAGGACCATCACTTAAAATACAAATCTACACACTAGAGGATACTTTGGCCACATTCATGACCACCATTAGTGCTTCCATCAATGAATTAATGTCATATTTAAAATATCAAGTGGAATCCATCAAAGAGATAAAAAATGATTCCAAGGATCAAAAGGGTACTCTATGAATCCTAGAATTTTAGGTTGTTTGGATTGCTAAACAACTTAAAGAAAGGCCTAGAGGAGTAATCTATTGATACAGAGGATAAAAATTAGGATACATAAGGTATATAACCTTAAGAAGTAGATAAATGATGAACGATATCCCTAAATTAAGAGAAAAACAAGATATACACATATAAAAAAAATAGGAAATTAAGAAAAAGAGAAATATAATTATGTAGTAGCAGAAAAAGAAGATGATGAGGAACCCCCACCATCATAAAAACCATCCTTACCCTTTCTAAAGAGTTTTGTGCAAAGGAAAATTGAAGCACAAAATGGTCAGTTTATTTAAAACTTTAATAAATTACATATTAACATACCTTTTTCATATTCTATATCAAACATTCCCAGATACGTAAAATTACTGAAAGATTTGGTGTCTAATAAGAAGAAGTTGGATGTGATTGAAACCATCCTACCCACAAGGGAATGCTCAATGGTGGTATCTAAGGATTTATCAAGAAAAAATAAGACTTGAATATTTTTTTAGTACCTATAAATATCAAGTATAACAACTTTGGGAAAGAAATGCGTGACTTAGGTGAAAGTGTGAATATTATGTCATTCACCCCATTTAGATTCCTCAGATTATAAAATATAAAGAACACCAGAGTTTCACTCCAACTAGTAGATTCGAAAGTAAAGTACCCATGAGGTATGATTAAAGATATTATGGTTGAAAGTGTAAAGATTCATCATCCCGATGGATTTCTTACTGTTGTACATGGAATAATAATGAACAACTCTTATAATAGGAAGACCATTCTCAACTACTGGAAGAGGATTTATAGATGTAAAAAATGAGGAGTTGTGTTTGTAATTTGGTGGGGTTAAAGTGATCTACAATATAAAATGACTTATAAAGAATATATCAAACTATAAGGAAGAACTGGATAAAGCAAGCAAGCTAGAGACTAAAGATATTGCAGTAATTGAAGAAAAACATTAGGTTGTTTCTAAACAAGAAAAATAAAATGGTGAAACTACTGAATATAAAGAGCACATGAGCCTCATCCTAGTTGGTGAGGTATCCTTAAGTGAATCCATGAGACCCAGGTTTAAAACCAGGCAAAGGAATATTTTTGGGGATTGTAGCAGTACTGTAGTAGGTATTGTAACAGTACTATAAGAGTACGGTAGTATAACTGTACACTATAGTAGTATTATAGTAGAATTGTACACTATGCGGTATTTTAGCAGTCACTATAGTAGTTACTTCAGTAGTCGAAACTATTCACCTTGGGCCACCAGTTTGGTCTTGGAGTCCTTAAGGCCTTCGAGACACCCATGACTTCGGGTTAGTAGGGATTTTGGGCCACCTTTTAGGCCTTCGGGCCATGTCAAGGCCTTCGGGCCACATGCAGTTTTCTTAGACAGACTGTACAAAAAAGGAGCAGCCCTAGAGGAGGATTCAGAGCAGGTAAACTCCCCAAAGAAAAACCAAAGGATTTTGAAGAATGATAGGGTATGGCTATGACATCGATACCAGTGTGTGCTTGCAATAGAATTTTAACCCGATGGTCATGAGAAGGTGGAGAGCTACCATCATGATGCAAATTTTGGGGAGGGGTAGCTCCTTGTAGTTATGGTCTGGTTGAATTCCCTAAGACCTTCAGGTCATGTATTTTCTCTTAATCTTATGGGCCATGTAATCACTAAGCCTATGGGACTTGTAAGGGTTCTCCCTCATCCCTTGAAAGGGGGGTTATTAAAAATCAATAAAAATGAAGGCTTTTAGGGCATTCAAGCTAAATATAAAGAAATAAATTTAAAGGATAAGGTCAATGATTATGGAGGAGTATCTAAAGAAAAAATGTTTTAATAGGGACAACAAATATGGATGGTCCAAAAACTAAATTTTTGTTTTTTAGGTCTAATAAATCCCTAGTGGATTGGCTCGATGGAAGTAGAGAAAGTTTTACTATAATAGAGAGTATCAATATTTTCATAGGAAGGAAAAGTGCCCATACATGTGGATAGATCACAAATAAGGAAATTTTTAGATCCATAATAGGTATCCTATTTCTAATATTCCATTACTTGAGATAAAAATTGGTATGTTTGAGCTAAATAATTTAAAAAAGAGCATCTTTTTAGAGGAAACTAGATTTTTTAATATTTTATTAGGATTTCATTTTTTATTTTAGGATCTAGTATCAGTTTACCTTATATTTCTGAGTTTCATTAAAAATTATCATGCACTTTAATTTGATTCATTTTATTTTTTAGGTAAAAAATGATAGGTACATAAACCAAGAAGAATGAGAGGTACAAACGAAAGGGACTATCTCTAGATAGAAACTAAAGAGGCTATACGTGATTCACACAATGACAGGTGAGTTTACATTGTGAATGGTTATAGAATAGTACCTGAGTGCAAGGGATGATTAAATTTCTTGTCCATAAACCTAATCCACCATACTAAAAGGGGATTAATATTTATAATTTTGTTTTTCTATGAATCTCTTGAGTTATTTTGAATCTTTTTTAGAGTATAATTGAAAATGCATGTCCTGCACTTATATTTTTACTTAATTTTTTTTCTATGAGACAAAATTCTCTTAAGATAACCATCATCCCATGTTTTAGATTTATTTTTAATTAAATTTTAATGAGGAAAGTGGGGAATTAATAAAATGGGATAAACATGGAGGAATATATTCTACAAATATTGATTTGAGGGAACTTTATGTAGATGAAATTTTTCTTAAACATTTTATGCCTTGAATTTATAAAATATATATTAATTAATTTGTTACGAGTGTGTATTTCCATGATTTATTATCCCAATTTTATATTCTTATTCTTAATATATTTTCTAAGACTAGTTTTTCCCCATATTTCTTGATTGCATCTCTTAAGATACTCGATCATGTTTTCTTCGTAAACATTATTTACATATTTTCAAAAGTATGATATTAAAAAATTACTTATATATGATTGAGAAAAGTTTATGACAAAAATGTTATATCCTTTGTAACCACATTCACATTGAATCCTAATTTATCCCCCATAATATTTGCATGTCCTTTTGAGGAAAAGAGACACATTTTAATCGAAACATATCCTTTACTACCCCACTTCTAGTGTTTTTCATGATATTCAATAGAATAAGTATGAAGTAGGGATTACACATGGTGGACGAGATGATCCAACTAGAAGAAATATGTTTGGGGGATTTCATTATATTTGTGAAAATTCTCCATCATGTATTATATCATTGTTTTTATTATCCACCCTCTTGAAAAAAATATATAAAATGGAAAAAATAAAATGAGAAAAAATGGGTTGTATCTTTGGTAAGTCAAAAATCACTATTACTTGACCAATGATCTTGTCGAAACTATTATATAAAATTCTATAAGGAGAACTTGTAGAGTTGGGTGGTGGATGTGATAGTTTTCTTAAGAAAAACTTTTGAAAAAAATATAAAAAGAAAAAAAACACAATAAGATGTTGTATCATTCATAGTTTCCATTTCTCATGAACATACTTTGATCTTAGGGGAATGGTGATATGTCATATTTTGAAGGATAATTTTTCAATAAAAATTTATTGATTTCTTCAAATATGATTTAAGAGCTAACCTCCTTTTGATATTTATTGATTTTTAAATCATTTACCTACCTACCCTAAATCCTCAAAATCATTTAAACCTAATTGCTAATACCTCTGATTATTTTTGATTTTTTTCTCTATGGGGTATATATTTGAGGTGCATTACAAGATTATGGTAAAGAATATGATTTTAGGTATGAGGAAAACTCCATTCACACTTTTACCTTAATTGGTGAGTGAAAATAATCCAAGTGAGGTAGATTAAAAGTGTCATTCACATTAATGATGAACTGAAAGATATGAGTTGAGGTAAGTAATAGCATTGTCAATTCAAAAGAGGAAGAGAAAAATTTGTTATCTAAAATATGATGAGTTGAAGAAATTTCATTATGTGTTTCATGAACATTTACCCTATTTTTTATGACTTTATAATTTTTTGGGATTTGTAATTTAAATATTTATAGGATTAAATTCATTTTTGATAATTGTTGATATGGCAAGCTTGATGAAAATCCTGAGTTAAATAGTGGGAAGATTTTATAACTACATTTCATGCATACATTTTTTATATTAAAATTCATTTATTTAGGAATTAGATTTATCATTCATATGCATTTATTCATTGTTTTTTTTTTCTATTTTAGGGAATAAATAATTTAAATTTAATCTATCGTAAAAAAGGAAGAAAATCATAATAGTGGAGATGTGGGAACTTCATGTCATGACATTATGTGACATAACACAACATGATAAGAATAAAGTTGGATAAAAACAAACAATATGATCCAATCATAATTCAAACTATGAAAAACTATTCACACCATTAATAGAGTTACATCAAGGTCACTGACTTATCTATAAGGATAATGGAAGTTATGTTCATGGTATAAATCCTATTCTTACTTTTAATGTTCAAGGAAATGTTTTTTAAAGACCAAGAAGTGTCATTCACCCCATGAAAATACATTTAAAAAAGGTTTAAAGATTTAGTTTTTCAGAATATTTTGGTGATTTTATTTTGGTTTTACCATGGGATATCAAGTGAGACTTAGATGAATTAAAGGGGAATTTTTGGTCTATAAAAAATAGGGTTTGTTTTTTGAATCAATAATCAATGGAGAAAATTTATAAGGAGTTCATACCTACATGAGAGGCATTACTGTTTGATGGGCATGTTGCCACACTTTAGTCTTCTAGGTCTTGTATATGTTATACATCTCTATGACTAGAATGAGTGTGTCATTTATCTTATATAAATCAATGTAGTCAAAGGGGGAGTGTGTTTGTGTAAATTGTTATCCATTTTAGTCCATTTTTGTATTATTCATTCATAATTATATTCTAAATCTATTCCCTCTTTCTGGTTTCATTACCATTGAATTTGAATTTGGGAAGTTCTTTTAAATACATGACCAATCATTTTGAATTTTCAATGACCATTGTGTGATTTATAATGGTTATGTTAAAATATTTTATTGAGACACCTGACCTATTAATGCACCCAAGTATTTGACCATTATAATGGAAAAATTATTATGTTAGGGAGAAGGTACCAAGACCAAGGACTTTCTGTTATTTAATCTTACAATAACATGGATAAAAAAATTATCACCACACTTCACTAGTACACAAACCGAGAAATTAAAAATCATTGAATGTTTTCTCATTTTTGACTTCAAACCTTTTATTTCATGTCAGTCACATAAAATTTCCAAAAGTCTACTTAAATCTGTATCAGGGGTTTAATACTCAGACATACTTTTATTATGACTTTTTTCTTAGTAATTATTAGTTTGAGTATTTTTATAAATTTCTAAATTTGAAAATACCGTAAGAAATAATGATGCTATATGGGATAAATAAATGGGAATATGAAATATATATGAAAATTATTATATAAGTAAATTACACCTTATAATTATAATTTCCTTTAGAAGTTATTGTGTTAGAGGTTTTAAAAGTCTCTAATTCATTATATGAGTTTCACATTTAACTGCTTCATCCTAAAATTATTTCAAAAAACTGAAACATAACCTCATGATTCTTGTGCTCTCATTTACTTTATAATTTATTTGTTTCATAACACTGTTTCACATAGTTTCTCCCGAAATATTATTATACATCAATATTTCATTCATCCAAAAAAACTTCTAGAACTTACTTTTTCTATACTCACCTCCATTAGCAGATTGAATTCATTTAAGCTTCATTTTGACTATAGATTCCACCATGTCTCTCCATATAATGAAATTATAAAATATGTCAAAATTTGTTTAAGTAAAAACACCCACACCTTCTATGGGGAATCATCGATGAATATTATATAATATAGCTCACCCTCATGAGATCGAACTGGTGTTGTTCCACAAATATTCATATGAACCAACTCGAGCTTCTGATTCTTTAGTTCCCTTCCATACTAATTAAATAATACCTTCTGTTACTTGCCTTATATGTGGCCTTCACATGTTTCATACTTCATGTTATAAAGCATAAACAATCCTTTAACAGTCATGTTTCTGAAACTTTTATCACCAATGTGACCAAGATGACAATGCCACAACTTCACTATTCTGTAATTTATTTCACTAGCATGCATGATCTGTCCTGGTTCCCTAGTTAGGTACAACATTCCTTCTTTCATACCATGGGATACCACTATGGAACCTTATGTGATTTTCCACACTCCATCTACAAATATAGTTCATAATCTCGTATCATCAAGCTGACCAATGGAAATTAGGCTATCCATATTTCTAGGACGTCTCAGGTGCCTTTAAAATGAAACAAACATTAATTCTTCATTTGATTGCTCACATGTCCTTGGAGAAAAAACCTAAAGTATCTATTCATCCACATGATAAACCTTTCCAAGGATTTTGGAAACATAATTATGCATACATCAACCATTGTAAGTTTAATTAAATGAATATCTAGAATGAAGAATCCATGTATCCATCGAAATCATGACACTTTGAACTAAAGCACCACCCTCCCATTTAGCTTTGAAATTTATGGATGAATCGAAAGCATACTTTCCAAAATTTACATGAATCTCTAAAAAATCCTTCTGTAAGTGTCCCTAATTTCCATAGTGCAAACATGTGGAGTCAGAAAAACAATCCAAATTTCCATGACTATTATATCTTCTGTTTCCTCCACCTCTTCTCCTCTGCATTATTCGGGTGGATCGTCCCCTATTTTCAATACTAAATTCACTTATATAATTTTATAAAACCAAATTATTATGAATATATTAATTTAATATAAGATCCTGAATCACTTAGATGACCAAGTAATTATTCCAAGGGAATTACTAAGAATGGTCACTACCAAATCTCATGATTCTATAAGCAACAATAGAAAAATCAAGGATCATACAACTTTAATGAACTTCAATGCAACTAGATTTATTTTTCTCTATATAATATTTAACTCAATCATATTACTATCAATTGACCTTCCTTCAAACATTTTCATGTTGAAAATTCATCACAATATGAAAAAAAATCATTATGGAAGGATTCTGATGCATGTTTGTGGGATTATCCATCAATTTTGTAGTTGTTCCAACATCATATATTTTGAAGGATATGTTTTGGGAAAAATCCATCCAAAAAACACCTAGATCATTCATATTTAGTATTTCCCACTTTCCCTTTTAAATTTATTCCAGTTTCTTCATGACCAATGGAAGGTCAAGATCTTTATGGAATAGGTAGTCCTCTACTTGCATCTTACAAAATCCAATGTTTAATCCATAGAACTTATCTAGCCTCAACTTAACTCTTTTAATTTAATATTTCAAATATAGAAAACTTTCATTGAGTTTATAAAAGGATAAAGGAAAAGTACCTCATACATTAGGAAATTCTCTATATGAGATGTCCCTTGGAACTTTGAACCATGATATAATACCACTTGATATACCAAAATCAATATCTACCAAAATGACCCAAATTCTAGACATTAAATGAAAAACAATTTTATTGGAAATTCTAAAAGATAAAAACACCATAGACGATGTATCTGAAGCTGACAATCCATTAAGAACAACCATTCATCATGAAGACACACCTTCCAACCCTATCAGATAGTCACAAAAGGCATTCAAATTTAATCATTCAATAAATGTGTGTAAATAAAATAACAGTGTAATATAAGGAATTTACATGGTTAGTAGTAAGTACTAATCCATATTAAACAATAACTTCACTAGAAGAGTAAATAAAATATTATAATGGAAATATTAACTCCAAAGAAAAAGATAATATAATATTAAGTATAATCAACCATCTCCAGTATAAATGACCCAAAAACAAATATTTTAGTTATCTTCTGGTAAATATAGTTCCACTTCTAATAGATCTACACAAAATTAATTCCCTGTGGATCTAATCTTCATGGTGTTGGATTTAGTTCTATAAAACAAACTTTTATACAATTTATGATAATAATTATTCATTATTTTTAATATTATTAATTTTTTAATAACATCATTATTATTCTTTTATGTGACATTATATTTGATAATGTCATAAAGGATTGTGTTTCACTAAAAGGTTTTAGTAGTTTTCTATTATGATGAGTATCTAGAAGTGACATGAAATTATTCTTCAATATATGTTCTATGGATGGAAGATATCATTTGATGAGTGATAAATGATACTGGCTATCAAGGGTAGAGACTCATTAGAATTTGAGAAACTTTCTTAAGGTGTATAAACTTAGTAATTTTCAGAGTAAGAGATTAATAGAACATGACCTTCAAGGAAGAAATACAATTTTATATGAGTAACTGTATGTTTCTAATTATGGATGAGTGTGATGATCCTTATACTTTAATAGTGTTATTAATGCATTTCATGAGTCACGGACTTTTATGTATTGACAAAAACCATGATGACAAATAATAGTGGTGAAGTAGGATACATTGGGTGTGTCACAAGTGATATTAAATTAATGAATTATAGGAAAAAAGTTTTACCCCTTATATTATTTAATGAAATATGATATATCAATACCTATTATGGGACTAGAAATTCCTTATGAATTCCATTTCCATGTCATTTTGTTGGCAAGTTCATTAATCAAATTTCAGAAAAAGATGCATTGATCGTATTAGTTGATGTAAGTAGTATAAAATCTGTATTATTAGAGATATTTGGATAAAGATATTATATTACACGATGAGAATTCATATGAGGTTGTATGTCATTGAAACATTAACTTCTTTCTCTATGGGTTCCTTAGAATGTTTCTAGATGTTACCCTTGGACATTAAATAGTTTAGCCTAATGTCATTGAGGAAGGGTCCTAGAGGCTCACACACTAAGGGTATCCATAACCTCAGTTAAATTATATATGAATTTAACATGTTGGATAAATATTATTCATGTATATAGTTTAATAATTATTCATTTTTTGATCGTATACATTCAATCACTTGTTATTAAATATAATATTTGTGAGTTCAAAATTTAATAAATATTTATTCAATATTTTAGTGAATATAAAATTTATTTATTTGTGGGATAATAATTATGTGATATTTATTTATTAAATAAATAGTCATTATTCAAGGCCTAATAAATATTGAGGTGGATTAGCTTTTCAAGTTTAATGGTCTGGTGCTAAATGAGTTGTTAAATATTAAATGAATAAATATTAATTTTTTATTCAAGAAAATAATATTTATTTATCTATGAGTTTATCACATTTTAAGTAAATAATAATAATATAATTATTTAGACATGGGTTTCATCAATAATTAATAGAATTATAAGGGCTTATGTGCAATTATTATTCTCTAAGCCATTTTTTATTTCAACCATGTTATGAAATTATATAACCTATCCCTAGACATTATAATCATTATGAAAAATGAATTATAAATAATTCTATCAAGACCTAAATAGATCCTCTCTTAGAATGCTCTCAAGAATGGAGAGAAATCCTCCTCTTCTACCCTCTCAATTCTAGATAGAATAATAAGAGTCCTTACATCAAAAGAGATTATTTTTGCAAACTTTAATGAATGATTTAGGCTTTAAGATTTTTAATTCCTTCACCTAGAGGTTTCTATGGTGGTGTTCAGAGGTTTATGAAGCATGTGTGGATCACTTATAGATGGAATTAACCCTTGATTACAATAAAGAAATAATGGTATGATTCAAAGACATCATCATATTCATTAATGAAGAAATAATTTTAATTCTAGTTAATTGTTTATCTAAATAAATTAATTATAAATTATATGTGACGATATTGTTCTATCATTTCCAGGATTGCAATTCTTTTAGTTATGGATAGAAAACCAAAGGAGTTGATGAATTTCCATTATTGGGTATGCCTAAATCACTTCCTCTATTCCCTAAAACCATTAAGTTATATCAGTAACATAATTAATTTATAATTTTTTATAAATAGTAGATCAATGATATGAATTTATTATTAGTTTTAATTTTTTTTCTATTTTGTATTTAAATCTGAACATTGAAATGTTATTTTCTCAATATTCATTCTCAATCATATAACCAAGAACATGTTAAAAATAAATTAATAACATTCAAAGAATATGTCTTGGTGTGATAAGGATTGTAGCTGGTAAACACATAACAAAACAACATTCATCCCATTGGTATACATCACTTACTCGTATTCACTACACCAGGATAGAACTTGAGAAATTTAGGTCATCATGTAGTAAATACACATGAAGTGTATTAAATGCACATAACATGATTATTGATCTAGGCTAAAACATGTTTTTTCAGGATACACACCATGTAATTGGATTACATGTCATGTAGTCCATATGTTTTCACAATAGAAAACATAGGGGAAAATTATTACCATGTATTTGTTACATAATATGAGGACTGACAAACCATGAAACTTGGAGGTCACACAGTGTGTATTTGGTGTACATGCCACGAACCACTAACACATACATGACCAAAAAACACACCCAGTACCAAGGCATGCATAAAAAATATGGGAAGATTATGTTACATGATGTGTACCCCTAGTACACACCATGTGTTCATGTGTCATTTATTTACTATCCATGCCCTGTGATAGGATTATTAATTATATATTAAATTAATTTCCTGGTTAAATTCTTAATTTTAAGTTTTTTATGAACTTTTCTTTTTAGTGTACTCTGTATGCATTAATGGCATTACATGCCATGTAATTTAAATGTGTCTCTGTGCTCTTTATTGAAGTACACATGTTATAATTATTATTATCTGGGTATGTTATGGAAGTATATGGGCTAGAGTTTTAGAATTTTTATTACCAAATCAACATAACAAAATTCTCTTCTATGATGCACAACCCGATAGAAAATACAAGGATCTTTCATGAAATAATTTAAGAAAAAAATTAAATTGAACAATTACCTCAATCAATTTGAAGGTGTGTCCAGAAACTACACATCATCAGCAACCATTACTCTAGGTATCCAATTTAGGGTCCATTTATATCATCCATTTGGATTTAAAAGTCTATGGGATTGTTGATCATGAATATCCAAGTGTTAAAACAAAGATCTGATGATTCATTTACCATCCCGACGGTCACCACAATGTTATTCCTTTTATCCGTGAAGGGGGGAATGGATCAATTTCATGGATCATATGATTCTCCCTATAGAATTTAGGAAATATTATAGAAGAGATCTTAAATTCAAGTGGCGAATAGTATACCGAATGAGATCCTCCTCTTACTTATATAGTGAAGTATAAAATACCTATAAACAGATATTCGACCCCTGAATATATATTACTCACTAAATAAGCCATAAACAACATGTTATAACCAACTATATCTATCTTAAATTTCAATTATATTTTTATAACATACTTTTAATATAATAAATATTATAACAAATAATATTCATTCATTCAATGAACCATGAATATTAAAATAATATTCATTTGTTAAATATTTTCCCATGTATTCAATTAAATACAATTAAATGAATTAAATGAATACATTAAACTCCAAATATTCTTATAACATCCCAATATTTTAAAATAACACTATGATCGATAATTTATTAAACACGCAACACTGAGTTATAATGAACCATGACATAATATTAAAATACTATTATTATTCAAACGTTACAATTATAATCTATTTGATAAATTAGAGGGTAAGAACAGTATAAACTACTTTATAAAATATATATAAGTTCCGAATAAATATAATTTTTTTAATAATTTTTAATAAATAATAACTGGACTTTTAATAAATACTTTTCATTCTAGAAAAAGAAATGTTTCCTTCAAAAATGATTTTTATTGATTTTTGAGAGAAAATATTATAATTAATTTATGAAACTTTTAGAAATGTTATTTTATAAAATTAACATAATTTTTGAAATTATCATATCAAAAATAACTTATGGTGAAATTTTAGGTTTTTTTGGAAATGTATGAATTTTCAGTGAATAGTGAAAAATAACGATTTTTGAAAAACTATCATTTTGTAGTAAATTAAGTAAATAAAAAGGTAAATTATTATTTTAATTTTATTTGAAATTAAAATAATTATTATATATTTATATTCAATGTAATTAATTAAATTTAAATCATCTTTATACTATATTTTAGCATAAGATTATTTTTAGGTTTTAAAACTTATTTTTCTAAAAACTCTCTTAAAGTACATAATTTTTCCCCATTTTAAATAATTAAAATAACCCTTAATATTTAATTATTTAAATTAAATTTATATAGAATATATATATATTTTTAATTTAAATTCATATAATGATGATTTTTATTCATAAAGTTAATATAAGATAATATTTTCCTTAAAAAATATATTTTTCAGGAAAACCGATTTTTCATCGCTCTTGGGGGTTTTATTTTAAATTATATTATTAAACATCTATGAATTTAATTATATAAAATTTATCCAATATTTTTAATAATAATAATTTATATTATATAATAATTTCAACGTAATTTTTTTCATGATGAATATAAAAATGGTTAAAAAATAGTTACCGTGGTAGAAAAATTAAAAGGGTAAAAGTGAGTAACCTTAGAGGTAAATAGGATCATGTTTAAAACAAATGTATTTTAAAATTAATAGGTGGTTATAGAAATTATATCTCCTATAATCCTTTATTTTTCAATTTTTGAGGCACTTGGATTGAGAGTGACTTCCCATTATTGAATAGTTTTGGGTATTTACAAGAATGTCACTCCTGCTCCCTTATAAAAGGGCATCCCCTCTCCTATACTTTCCACACTTTGAAAACTCATTTTTTTTGACAATACCTACCCAAATACCTTAATTAATTCCCTCATCATTTCAAATAGGACATATTTTTATCATAAATAAAATCTATGGAGGCCTTAGGTATAATCCTAAAGAGGTAGTCTGAAGAAGAGGTAGTGTTCTTGACTGATCAAATTTGGTGTATTTGTTCTTACACATCCTTAAAATATTAACCAATCATGATCATATAATAAAATAAGCATATAACATATAATATTTTTTTTATTATGTTAAGGTAATAACCTAAATTCATCTCAACTTCCATCAAATGGAAAAAACCATCGATTGTGTGTACAACAGACTACCACCTCGCAAACCGATGTAATTCATTTTCCATCATCGTCTCTCATAGATGTTTATGATTATGTATTCAATGTTTACATATTATATTCATGAAATATTAATCATTATTCAAAATTCATATATCATATACTTTTTACTTTACCATCCATTAAAAATGATAACGGCGTTCATGTGTGTGGCAGACTACAGCCTCACGAAGCGATGCAATCCATTTTTTATTACTAAGTAGCATGGATGTTATATTTAAGTGTATTTATAGAAATAATATTATATTTATTATATATTGATATTTATTTATATATAAAATAATACTAACCATATTTCCATCATAATCATTGAAAAATGTAAATGTTACACATTCGTACGCATGACCAACAATCCCTATAATTATAACATAATTAATTTTTAATAAACATAATTAATAGTTATTTTTAAAGTATAATTTAGGTATAAAATTATAATTATATTATTATTATTATTATTCTGGATATTATGGAACAATGACCCCTTTGACCACAATCAACACACCGATGTCGTATCCTCAAAACACCTGATATGGACATAACTCACTAAGTGGTTAAAAAGATCATTAAAATAAATGATGTAAATAATTATGTATAAGAGATTAAACCTATTAATTTTTCTTAGGAAATAATAATTTATATAATTTTTTCATATTGGAGTAAAATACATACACCACAAAGTCTAGACATGAGGTAAGGGTTTTCATCTTAAAACATATTTCTTTGAGACACATATTCTTTTATTCTCTTAATTTATTTTATATGGTGTATATAATTCCACTTTACATCTAATATCATGACTCCTTCATAATTCAAGTTATTTTAAGTTACAATTCATTTACTTCATTCTTAGGGGTTATGAATAAAAATTTACAAAGGTAAGGAAGGTTTATATTTCAATGTCATTTTATTCGAAATTGTTTATTCTTAAATTTAAATTATAGGAAATTATATTATCATTATATAATAAAACTATTTAATTTTATTCTCCTATTTTAATTCATGAAGTTTTCAAGTAATAGTACAATTTCCTCTCTTTGGTAATAAAAATGATTGAGAAATATTTTTTTAAGAAAAATGACTTTATTTCTCTCTTCGGTCAAAAATCCTTTTTCTTTCATTTCCATTTTGTCTAAAAATAATTTAATTACTGTTTTTAATATTATAATAATTATTTATTTAATACATTTTTATCCATGTTTTACTTTTTACAAAATTCTTTGAAATGAATATTCATGTCATTTTTTGAACAATACACTTATTAACATTTTTACAATAGTGTGAAAGGAATGTTTTTTTAACTTATATGACATGTATGGAATTATACATTTCCATGAAAAATAAGCTCTTTGAATATTCCTTTATAATTTTACATGGTTATTATTAAATAAAAATGTTTATATAATATTTTTTCAAATTTTTAGATTTTGAAAATGTGTTTTCCAAGTGAAAATGTTGTTTTTATCAATAAATATTCCATGTAATAATTAAAATACATTTTCATAAACAAAAAAACAATTTATGTTATGGGTTGATTATAAATTATGTATATATTTATCCCACATATATACCTATCTTATTATTCCTTACTTTTATGGGTTAATACATGCCATATGTTCATCTCTCAAATACCATAATAATGAAATTTGTTTTGATTATGATATGAGACAAGATTATGAAACCCATTTTCTTCCATGGGAAATTCTTATGAATGCCTTGTGATTGATTTCAATTAAGTGGAGCACATAAATCATGAACATGTTCTGATGGGTGATCCCATATAGCACTGGGTGATCCTGGTATATCTTATATGTTGGGTGTGCCCAAATAGATCTCTAGTGAATTAGGTAATGTTGTCTCATGAGACTTAATGTATTGGATTTAAAAGTAAAGTTGATTCATTATGTTACATTTTACACCATGTTATATTGTCTAGGTAGTTATCCTTGATTAATGTCTATGTAATGTTATATACTACTGCCAAATTTCCTATGATTCTATGATTTTATGATTATATGTTCTTTATGTTATGATTCCATTTAATTAATCTTGATAATTATCTTTTATGATATCATGTTATACCTTTTACTCGCACATTGTGTTTCATTATCATGTTTATTACCTTAATAGGATTTTAAACTAACCCTTTTTGTCTATGTATTCTCCAGGTTATCCCATATATTTTAAGATCCCTAAATTATTAGAATCTAATTATAGAAAATAAAATAAATAAGTTTTATTTTATCCTAACTATGATGTATTATGGGCTTAGTATTCCAAAGACAATAGGCCTCATGATATTTAGGGTTGTAATTAATAGATTTATTTATTAAAAATCATGCAATATATATGTAGAAGGCTTATATCTCTATAGTTGGTATCATAAAAAAGGTTTATTCAAAATTTGGAAACTAGTTTGAAAAAACTTTATTGATAACAATATTGATAAGACTAAGGATAATTCTATATATAGGAAAATATACTAGATTTTGGGATATGTTTAGAGTAAGTGGTTTCCAAGCATTTACAACCCTATCTGGATATCACAAGTGGATGTGGATAGAGCATAAATATACCTAGGGGTAATAACTATGAAAAGGGTGCATTGGGATTTGACTTGATCATAACATGGTTTATGAAAATGGAATTTTCTACACACCTAGTTTGATATTCCAGTGGGATATGTTTTGGAAATTCACAATATCTTTATGAACCATCATAAAGGAATTGAATTGATGATAATCAGGATAACCTAGGTTAAACCTAAAGTGTCTCTGGTTTATAATTCTATGATTGATTATAAGTTTTAAGTCATAAATACCCCTTTTATGTTTTATTTTATAGAGATCTAAGATGATTAATAGTATTTTAGGAGTCATTTATGGTAATATAACCCTTAGTTTTAGTATGAGTTTTAGTAAAAAGGAGTTATTTAAGAAAGAATGCTTTTATATTTTGTGGAAATAAGTTTTAATTTATTAATAATGTTTAGGTTTTATCCTATATTGAATGTTAAGATAATTATAATCAATTAAGATTATTTATTGTTTTAGGAAAAATAAGTTCTATATAAAACTTTAGTGGTTACAAACTTATATAATGATTAATGTTATTTTTAGGATGTTCATCATATTTTGAGAACATTATAGGAAGTGTATTATAATAGTTTTATAAAAAGTTAAATCTACATGACGAGTGACAACTCATCATATCTGGAAAGGTCATGGGGCTTGAACCCAAAACCAAATGGTGACAATGATGCAGTGCCAACCACTGGACTATGTGTTTTCATGGTTAGTATAAAATTGATTTTTCTTAAAATATTTTGTGGATAAATTTTCACTTGATTTTGGGAAATATATTATTGGATTAAATATATTATATTTTTAGGATATATAGGTGATTAATGATATTTTGGGAAAAGTTTTATTAGCTTGAGATATATGGAAAACCGGTAGGTTTAATTTAAAGGATTATTTAGGAAGAATTATATTATGTTTTTGGAGATGTATGTTGAAGGGTATGAGATAACCTTTTAGGTTAAAACCTTATTTCATGTTGAGGTTATTGAGATAATTTGGGATATAGGTTTATTTATTTAAGGGACTATATATGTTAAACCTTTGGTTTTATTATTGATTTTTTTTGAGATTAATGTGTTCATATTAATTTTGGGTATTATATTACTTTGTTCTAACCATTTGGGTTTTAATAAATATAGGAGGAATAGATTTTTACTCATTTATGAATCTTATGATTTGATAAAATATAATTTTAGTGCTTCGATCATTAAAAATTCAAATTGGATATTCATTTCTTAAAGTAATAGGTGAAGTGGAAATTGATCTGATCATAATTAAATGATGAAATTTGGGTAATAAAATAAAAATATAACAGGTATATTTTTTTAGTTCTCACTATCTTGATAGTAGATGAATCCCTCAAATATAAGAATAGGATCTTGAAATAAAAATATTATCATATTATTTTCATATCGATGAATTAATTTTCTTCTAATTCATCACATATTTATGAATTTTTGGTTGTTAACTTTCTCCTGATCATCTACTTTATTTTGATCAATGATCTATATCACTCTCTATAATTATTTACACATTTATTACATATATATATTTCACTTCCCACAAAAGTTATCCTACTTGGAAACCTATTCATGTGTTATTCTATATGACCTTCATATTTCTCTTTCCCTCTTTTAATAGGAAGTTTTATTAACCCTTTTTACGATTTGGTTTTTCCATAAATAAATTTTCAAATTTAAAAGACTTTATTACATAGAACAAGTACAAATTGTGAGGATGCAATTTATCTATGGAGGTATAATATAACACCATGATACTTAAAAAAAACACTATGATCAGTAGAATATTTAATACACACCACTAATTTTGAACAAACCATGATATAATAACATAATATTAAAATACTATTGTTTAAAAGTTGTCGTTATATCCTAACTGTTAAATTGGAAGGTATTAATAGTATAAAATAATTTATGAAATATATAAAAATTTAATACTCAATATAAATTTATTTATGAATTCTTAATAAATAATAACTCAAAATTTAATAAAGATATTTTATTCTACAAAAAATATGTTTCCTTCAAAAATGATTTTATTGATTTTTTTGTGAGAAAATATTAGAATTAATTTATAAAAATTTAAGAAATATTATTTTAAATAGTTAATTTCATTTCATAAATCATCATATAAAAATTAAATTAGGTTGAATTTTTTGGATTTTTATGAACTATTTGATTTTTAAGTGAATAGTGAAAAATACCAATTTTTGTAAAACTATCATTTTTTAATAAATTAAATAATTTTAATGTCACATTATTATTTTAGTTTTATTTAAAAATAAAATAATTATTATTTCATTATATTTAATCCAATTAATTACATTTAAATCATATTTATAATGGATTTTAGCAAACGTTTATTTTTAGGCTTTAAAACACATTTTTATGAAGCCTCTTTTAAAGTGCATAATGTTTCCTAATTTTAAATAATTACAATAAACCCTAATAAATAATTATTTAAATTTAATTTATATATTATATGTCTATATTTTTTAATTTAAATTCATATAATGTTTTGTTTTATTCATACAATTAATATAAGATCAACTTTTCATTGAAAAATACATTTTTCAGAAAATCATTTTTTATCGCGCTTGTGGGTATTATTTTAAATTAAATTCTAACACTTCTGTTAATTTATTTTTATAAAATTAATTTAATATGTTTAATCATCAAATTTTATATTATATAATAAGGTCAACTTAATTTTTGGTCATAATGAATGGTAAAAATAGTAAAAAAAATATTTGGTGTGGTAGAAAAATTAAAAGGGTAAAAGTGAGTAACCATAGAGGTAAAGAAGAAAAAATGTTTAAAAATGTTTCTTTTTAACTTTATAGGTTTCTATAGGCCTTATCTATCATAAAATACATTATGTTTCAATTTTTGAGGCACTTTTCTTGGGAGTGACTTCCCATTATTAAATAGTTTTGGGTATTTACAAGAATGTTAATCCACCTCCATTATAATTGGGCACCCACTCTCCTCTTTTTTCCATACTCAAAAAACCAAATTGTTCTTAAAATTACTACCAAAATCCCTCCCTTACTTCCCTACCCACATATTATATTCCTTATTTTGATTATAAATTCAAACTAGAGAGGCTTTAGGTATAATCCTAAAGAGGTGGTCCAAAGAAGAGGTAATGTTCTCAACTGATCATCTTTATTGTATTTCTTATTCCACCTCCTTAAAATATTACTCAATCATGATCATATAATAATATAAGTATCTACCATATACTATTATTTTATTATGTTAATTTAATACCCAAAATCCATTTCCATTTCAATCAAAAGTGAAAAGAAACTATCAATCATGTGTACGGTGAACTACCGCCTCATGAAGAGATGTAATTCATTTTCCATCAACACCTACCACATATACTGATGACTATGGATTTAATTTTTATATATTATGTTTTTGAAATATTAATCATTATATAAAATTAACATATCATATACCTTCTTTCCTTACCATCCATTAAAAAAGATGACATTGTTCGTGTGTACGACGAACTATCACCCCACAAAACGATGTGATTTATTTTTTATTAATACATCACATGGATGTTATATATAAGTGTATTTAAAAAATTAATATGATATTTTTGATATAATTATCATTTTATAAATATAAAATAACACTTTCCTTATTTTCATCATTATCTTTGAAAAATGGAAATGTTACACATGCGAACGTACGTCCTACCGACTCCATTATTGTAACGTAATTAGTTTTTCATAACCATAATTCATGGTTATTTTTTAAATTATAATTTAAATATAAATATTATAAATATTTAATTATTTTTATTCTGGATATTATGTAACAATGACACCTTTGAACATGTTCAACTTACCGATTTTGTTTTGAAATTATGAACCAAGCGTCCTCAAAACACCCAACTTGGGCATAACTCATTAAGTGGTTAAATATATCATTAAAATAAATTATGTAAATAGTTTAAGTATATGAGATTATATGTGTGAAATTTTATTAAGAAAATAAATAATTTATATAATATTATTATATAGGAGATAAAATACATACATGACAAATTCTGGACTTGAGGTAAGGGTTTTAGTGTCAAAACATCCTTCTTTGAGAGGCGTGTTCTTTTATGAACATGATTTATTTTATATGGTTTATATACTTTCCATTTACATATTATATCATGAAGCTTTCATAATTCATGTTATTTTAAGTTATAATTCATTTACATCATTCTTTGTGGTTATGATTCAAAAGTTACTAAGGCGGTAAGGGTTTATGTTTCAATCTCATTTTAATCAGGATTATTTATAATTGAATTTCCATTGATGGAAATTATTTGATCATTTTCTAATAAAACCCTTTAATTTTATTCTCCTCTAGTTATTCCTGAAATTTTTAAGTAATAGTTCAATTTTTCTCTCTTTATTACTTAAATTTATTGATAATGTCTTTTAAGATAAGTTGACTTTATTTATCTTTTTTGTCGAAAATCCATTTTCTTCCATATCGAAGTTTTCTAAAAAAATCAATAATGTTTTTAAAATTCTCAAAATTATTTATTAAATACGTTTTTACCCATTTTTTACATTTACAAAAATTATTTTAATGGAATATTCATGAAGTTTTCTGAATGAGACACTTTTTATCCTTTTTACAATAGTGTGAAAGGAATGTTTTTTTAACTTATACTACATGTATATAATTAAACGCAGTTACAACTGCTCAACTATTTGAATCTTACATGATCAGTTTTCTTAGATATTATTAAAAAAATTCTGTGATATTTTATAAATTTTTAGATTTTGAAAATGTGTTTTCAAATTGAAAAGGTTATTTTTCTCAAGGAATATTCCATGTGATCTTTTAAAGACTTTTTCATTGATGATGAAAACCTTTTATGTTATGGATTGCTTCTAAATTATATATACATACATATTACATATATACCTAGATTATTATCCCTTAATTTTATAGGGTAATACATGACTTATGTTCATCTCTAAAATTCCTTCATCCTGAAATTTATTTTGATTATGATATGAGACAATATTATGAAAACCAATTTATTTCCATGGGTAATTATTATGTTATACATTATGATTGATTTATTTTTCGTGACACACATAAATCATGAACATGTTATGATGGGTGTGCCCATATATCATTGGGTGAGCCTGATATAGATTATATGATGGATGCACCCAGATAGTTTTATAATGCATTGAGTAATGTTTTTATCTCATAAGACGTGATGCATGGGATTATGGAGTGAAACTAATACATTATTGGACATTATATAGTATGTGATACTATATAGGCAATTTTCATTGAGTTGTGTCTATATCTTGTTATATGTTGCTTCCACATATCTTATGATTCCATGATCTTATGATACCATGTTATTTATATTATTATCCCATGTGATTACTCTTGAGCCTTCTCTTTTATGATATCATGTTATACCTTTGACTCGTGTGTTATCTATTCTTTTCATTTTTATTCCCTTTCTATGATTTTAATCTCACTATTTTTGTTTATGTATTCTCCAAGTTATCCCATGTATTTTAGGAGATCATTATGGATAATAAAATAAAGAAGTTTTATTTTAGACTCACTTTGATATATTATGAACCTAGTCTTCCAAATACACTAGGCCTCATGGTCTGTGGGGTTGTAATTAAGAAATGTTTTATTAAAAACATTGTAATAATATGTTTAAAAGTCTTGGGTTTCTATAATCGTATACTCTAATAATAATGAGTTTATTTATTTCATGGAAATAATTTATACTCGGACATCTCCTAGACCCTATGATGGGGCTCACTATGTCCTATACTCCTATTCATTAGAATATGTCGAAATTTTTTAATACCCTAAATGTGTGACCTGCTTGGTGTTTATCTCGACAGCAGTGAGTACTAATCATAGAATAGTAGCATATTATAGTAACCCATCAAGTCCCATAATGAGATAAGGAATATTCATAGAAAGTAAAACCTCTTACGAACACATGTTGTGTAATATAATCTCTTTATTTCATGATATCTCATAAATAAGGATGCACATTTTATGTGATCGTCCTTTATTTCTTTATTATTCGTAGACCTTACTAGATATACTTAACTTATTCTACAAAATACATGGATTTAGTGAAGGTACTACCATCATGATCAACTATTCTTGAGATATCACTTACTCTCAAAATAAAAAAATTATAACCTGATCATTCAATCAATTCCATACAACAAATGTCACACCCGATGCAATCTACTTCTCCGTGATATAAATGCCATGGTTTTCATCTTTCATTAAAGTATGTAATAAAATAGTATTAATTGATAGTAATCTAATGTAAGGTGTCCATTACATATGTTTGAATAGGAACATCCAATGATACCTGAAACATTTAGTATTCCTGTTGGTGGGTTAGTCTTCATGACCTTATCTACTGAACATCTCCAAGTGAAAACTTCATAAGAAGAAGAATCAATGTTTATGATTCAATAGATCATGATAGTAAAACATAATCCATGTCACATTAGTATGATGTATCTAGACCATAGGACATAATTTTAAAATTACTGTCTTTGTAGTTCTAGGTTTTCATTATATTTGGGGAACATTTATGACCTTTTGATAAAACATGTAATTGAAGTACAATACCATATAAATAGTGGATAAAAAGTATCAAAACTATTATGGTAATATAAACACGCACACACACATAGATATATATATATATAATTGTATACATGGAATGGTAATAAAAGTTCATAAAGGAGTTGGGTCTAGGGAACCCACTCACAACACTCCCACTTGCACTAGAGCCAACTATTAACAACTATCAACCTGCTATCTCCCAAATGAGAATCATGATTCTACTGAGATATAGATTTAGTCGGGGGGGGGGGGGGGGGTCTTCTATATTATACTCTATCAATACTCTTCTAACTCTAAATTCACCTATATAAGTAAAATACCTCAAGAAATGTGACTTTTTAAGTCTATACTTTTCCCTCTAGTGTGACCTATGATTCTTGGCATGCAACACTACTACCGTATTATCATAATAAATTAGAACATGGTCTAAAATTTTAAGCATGTCACTAATGTTTATGAAAATGTTGTGTATCCAGACTACCTTCTTAGCTTTATTGAAATCCACTATATACTTAGATTCATTTATATAATCGATGACCATGAGTTTATTTGAGTTTTTACATCTCATTGCACCATTATTCAAGAAAAATAAATAACTTGACTGTGAATTCAGATCATAATGATAAGTCTATAAACTAGCATCATTTTATCCCCTAAATACTAGTTCTCATCTCCCCCATAGACCAAGAACATATCCTTTATACATCTCAAGTAATCCATGATAGTTTTTATAGCTTCCTAATGAAACTCTCATGAATTATCTTGATATCTTCCCTCCATGCTCGAATAAAAGGAAACATCAAACCTAGTTTATAGCATGGAATATATGATAGATCCAACTACTGAATCATAATGGATTATACTCATATTTTCAATCTCCTCATGTGTTTATGGACACATTTTCATAGATTGATTGATACCATGTGTCATTGAAAAAAAAACCATCTCCTGTTTTTTTCCATATTATACATTTTGAGTAACTTGTCAATATATTTAATTTTACTTAGCACATGAAACATCTTAGATCAATCTTGATAGATCTTGATCCCTAGAATGTACGGATCTTTGTCTATGTCCTTCATTGAGGAACATTCATTTAACCAAGTCTTAGCTGACCGTAATACTTGAACTTTGTTTCCCAAAATTAATATTCCATTAACATATAAAATTAGGAAAATAATGACATTACCACAATCTTTATTATAGACACGTAGCTCGATTATATTCTTTATAAAACCAGATTCTCCTATAGACTCATTAAAAAAACATTACATGATTATGATGCCTACTTGAACCATTAAATGGATCTCTATAGTTTTTATACTTTATTAGAACTCTTTGACTAAATGAACCTTTTGAGTTGAGTCATTAAGACATCTTTAACCAACATTACATTTAGAAATAGTTTTGAAATCTATTTTCCAAATTTCATAATCATGGAATGCTACTATTTAAAGTAATATTCTGATGGATTTTAGTATCATAACTGGTGAGATGGTTTTATCATAGTCTATGATTTGAAATTTACTAAAACCCTTCATATCTAGTTATTATTTATATATATTTACTTTACCATCCATGTACAACTTTTTCTTGAATAATCATTTTCAGCCAATGGGGTTTACATTAGATTGAGGGTCTACCAAAATCCAAACTTGATTTTGATACATGGACTCCATATTAGAATGCACAGATTCTTTCCATTTAGGAGTATCCTTTCTATATTCTACATCCTTGTAGGTTATAGGTTTATCTTTCTCTAAGAGTAATGTGTCACCTAACTCAATGATGAGAAATTCATATATCTCTATTTCTTTAACCTCTTTAGTTGACCAACACAACACCTTTTTCTTGGGAACATCTTTATCTCTCATTGTCTCTTATGGATATTGTTCTCGCACCAAGTCTTGTACATATAGTAGATTAACTTCATCAAATTCAATCATTATCCCACTATTTTTATTAGAAATGTGTTTCCTTTCTAGAAATATGGAATATTAGGGGTGTATAGGTAATATCCTTTTGTTTCTCTGGGATAATCCATAAAGATCCACTTTGTTCTTAGAGATGGTAATTTTTCTCTTTGTATAGTATTGATAAAAACCTCACTTCCCCGCACATGTATGTGTGATAAATTAAGATTCTTTCCACACCATAACTGATATGGAATAATGTATGTATCTTTAGTTAGTTCTCATTTAAGGTTATATGCCTCTATTTTCAATGTGTATCCCCGAAAGAATAGTGGAAGAGTTCTCTAAGTTATCATTGATTTTATATTGTAAAGTAAGGTATGATTCTTACTTTCACTAACACCATTCCACTTAAATGTATAAGGAGGGATGAGTTGGGATACTATCCCAAACTCCTTTAAGTGATTAATAAAATTTTGGTTGATATACTCTCTACCACAGTTTGAGTAGAGTGCCTTAATATTATTACCAAGATGGTTTTCTACTTCATGTTAGTACTACTTAAATATCTAAAAGGAATATGGAATATAACTCATTAAGTAAAAAAATACATACTTATTGTAATCATTGGTAAAAGTAATTAATTTTTAAAACCCACTCCCTATATCTTTTAGAAAATTACCACATAAATCATTATGAATAAATTTTAGTAGTTCAGTGGCCCTTACTCCTTTTCCAGTGAAGGGTGATTTGGTTATTTTCCCTTGTAAACAAGAGTGACATACATCCAATGTTTTTAACTTAGTAAAGTCCAAATACCCCACTTGATGTGATTTATGTAAATGTACCTCATTTTCATGAACAATCCTAAAGTGTCATATGTGAGTATTATATGATAAGTTTTTACTAGTTTTTTCATTGATTTATAATATAGGGCTTTCAAGTTCAAGTATATACAAGTCATTGTTTATATGACCCATACCATAAAATATTTTATCCTTATAAAAGAGAAGAAAATTATTTCCAAAATTTAAATAAAATATCATAGTGTCCACAATTGACACTAATATTATGTTTATTTTAATTGAAGGAATGTAATAACAATTATTTAATATAAAAGCCAAAACACTATGAAATATCATAATAATCTCCCATTTCCAAGGCTACTAGTCTCACACCATTTGCTTTCTAGAGATACACCTTTCCATTTAAAATATTCTGAAATCAATGTGGATCTTTTATATGAATACAAATGTGTGAGCCACATGCTATATCCAATACCCAACTTATCGATAAAGATAGATTTGATTCAATGAAAAATATACCTGAGGTACAAGAATCTCCTTGATTAATTTTTTATCTAGGATATTCTTCTTCCAAAGGCCTTTTTTTGAGCATGAAAAGAAGATAGCCCCTTCATCATTGTCTTCCCTCTGTATCTTTGGATTCTGGGAAGGATAGTGTGTTGGTGTCTTCAATTTAGGTTTAGCATCCTTTGCCTTGTCCTTCCTCCTCTTATTTACTATAAGGAATGAAGAGCTGGTATTATTCAAATCCTCATCATCTTGGATAACTAAATACCATAGGTATAGGATAAACTTTGACATGATATTCATATTACCATTACCAATAAAATTCAAGAAGCTAGGTGGTGAAGTTACAAGAATGAGATCAATCTATAGTTCTTGGTTCAATTTGAACCAAAGGGATTCAAGTCTCTCATTATAACCAATCATATTGAGTACATTAGTTCTGTGTTTATTCTCTTCTAGTAAACTATACCTATATAGTGCACTTGATATCTCATATCTTTATTATTAATCTCTCTCCTAATATAACCCTTAGAGAGGAGATAACATCTTTTTGGAATCTTCTTCCACATCCATTTTTTGAAATTCACTAGACATCAATGACAACATGAGACACTATAAATCTAGTGTATAATCTATATGACACTTATATTTATCTTCATCTCCTATGATTTGTCCATGAGGAGGCTTAGTAGGAAGTGGGGACTCCAACAAATAAAGCTTGCTCTCTTGGTATTATACTATGAATAAGTGCATGTAAAACTCATGGAAGTTATAAACGGTGAGGATATTATTTTTATCCTGTATAGATCACAGTGATATTGAACAAGTAGTGGTGAATTCCATTTTAAATATAATAAATAAATTTAATATATTAGTACTTTATCTGGATTGTCAATTATACATTACCGATTAAGTAAATCATTAAATGTCTACCACTATTTTATTATACCCTGATATTCCTCACTACTAGATTCAAAACACCCAACCCCTTAAGTATTATATTGGAAATGATCCTTGAAACCCCTTCTCATAGTCCATGTTATGGTTATACCACTACTCTGATAGTTTTAGGGTAGGATTTAGAATGATCAGCCACATTGACTCACGACTCCTTGAATTCTTGAGTGAAGTCCTAGCTTCTAGGAATCATAACCTTGAATTATTCAACACTTTTCCTATTAAGTGGAAACAAACTAGATATAGATAATTATTTGGTGAAATATTTAGTTAATTCAACTCATAACTCTTATAAGAACTCCCCAGTAGTAGGATCCACCCTTAACTAGGGATGAAGAGCACCTTTTACACAAGATTTTGTTCAATTTAAAGTAAAATAAGGCATTACAACTTAATATTTCTATGAGGGTTTTTATTATTACTTGATTAATAAAATCATTTTCTATTTCATATGATCATATTATATGATCGTACTAATTACTGAAAAACTCATTAAATGGAAAATAATCATTGTTACATTATTTGGTTTAATCTGTGCGTTTTAATTTATTATTTTATATGATTTTGTAAACATACATATTAAAAAATAATAATAAACCATGCATAAATTATATAAATAACATGATTGGTCTTGAATATTTACTCTTGTTTGATCCATCAAGCATAGATGGATCAATCACCGCCCTAAGGGTTGAATACCTTAGTCGTGTCTAACTCATGTTGTAGCTCGCACCTTTTTCTAATGTAATAATGTCTCATATGGAATACCTCTATGTCTTAGTGTGTCCTGTGTATTATACTATTATCTACATTATACATAAAAAATAAGGAATTCCCAATGTATATGCAAAAAATACTCATGGGCATGCAAACCCTTATATATATAGAGTGGGGAAAGATGATGGATAAAATATTAAAGAAAATATTATTATAATCATCACACATATTTTCAATAATAAATTAAATTCTAGACATACATTTGTCAGTTGATACTCATGATCAATCGGCTGGTAATATATATGTGACAAAAAAATTAATTTTGTAATAAATTCTACTTGTGCACATTCAAAATTAATTAAAATAATTTTATCTAATTTTATTTCATAAAATATTAATTTCATTATCCCTAAATTTTTTTTAAAACATTCGAAAATAATCCTTATTTATTGAAAAATAAATAATTTTTTTGATACTCCCAGGAGGCCCAAAAACTTCTAAAAGGGGTTTCAGGCCATTTTTGGGCCCGAAAGGGGCCAAGCAGGTTTGGTAAGGACCAAATCGACTTGGGTACTGGTTCAGATGTAATTTAGTGCCCTATGAATTGTGTGGGGTTTTTTATGGAGGTGGGGAAAGGGGTGTCACAACCAACCCATTTATGGGGTGGTTGTTTATCAATGGGCATCTTAGCTACCCCTCTTTTTAAAAAAGGTTTTTTGTTTTAAACCTGCATCATGAGTTCCCCCTGTATATTTAATTTTTTTATTTTCTTTAATAGAGACCCCCTAGTCTTCTTTAAGTTTTTCTATATTTATTGATTAGGATTTTGGAAAAAAATTAACATTATACAATTGTGAGGAAATACTTCAGGCCATAAAATACTATTTTGACCGCCTGAATATGGACAAAGTACTAGAGAGTTCTAGTATTCACCACCACCCATCAATCCATTAAATATTGTAATATATTAAAATATATGTTCTTCAATTTTCAATTACTAGAAAAAGTAGTTTCATTCTGATTTAAAATTTTGGATGGCCATTTCTTGGCCATTATTGATTGGATCAAAGAATAGTTCATTATGAGTGGACTGTTATGATTACCTCTATATGAATTTAATGTAAATTTAATTTAACCTTGTACTAAATATTCATGTGATCCATTTGATACCAATTATTGGTATTGGGGCATGTAGTTGAAGTAAATGCGCTAGGTTTTTAAATTTTTTATCACTACATCAATGTAATAATGTTTCTTTAGTGATGTGTGGCCTAGTAAAAAGCCTGAGGATCTCCTGTGAAAAATTTTAAGAAAAAAATTTAATTGAATAATTACCTAATTTTATTTTAAGGCATGTTCGACAACATAACATCACCAAGGACTATTTGTCTACAGATCTGATTTTGTATCCCTCTAAATACTCCACACATGGTTCGAATGTCCACGGGAATGACAATCATCAGTATTTGGGTGATATCATGAATATTTGATGATGAATTCGATGTCCTGATTATCACCACAATTTCATTCCTTCAATTCATAAAGTTGAACTTCGATCAATTTCTTAGATTGACTACTTATCTCTCTAGGATGTGGGAGAGAAGAGAGAGCAGCTCTCAAATTCAAGTGATGAATAGTACGCTGAATGAGAACCTCGTCTTACTTATATAGTGAGGTTTAGAATACTGGTAAATCACTCTTTGATCCCTGAATATGTATTACCCACTAAATAATCCATAAATGACATGTTATTACCAAATACCTATGTCATAAACATCATTTATATTTTTATCACATACATGAAATATAATAAATATACTACAAGATAAAAGTGATGCATTGACATGAATTGTTATTCTCAACAATATTAAATGAACCTTGGATATTAAAATAATATTAATTCATTAAATATTTTCCCATGTATTCACTTAAATATTAGTAAATAAATTAAATTAATAAATTAAAATTCAAATAATATATACTCATATAATAATAAATTTATTTATTTATTGGTGATTTTTTATACTTAGCCAAATCCCGAGCCCCATGGTGGGGCCCACCATGTCCTATACTCTTATTCATTAGAATATGCCTAAAATTTTGAATATGCTAAGTGTGTAACACACAGGTACCTTATCTTGATAACATTGAGTACTACTCATAGACCAAGAGTGAAGTATTGGAATGCATCAAGTCCCCTAAGGAGATAAGGTATAGTCATAGAAATGATAACTTCCTACGAACACACATCATGTTATATAATCTCTTTATCTCATGATATCTCATAAAGTAGGATGCACACATTATATCATCATCCTTTCTTACTTTATTATCCATTGAACTTACTGGACAGACTTATCTTTTTCTACCATGGCTATAGATTTAGTGAATGGTCTATCATCTTTATCAACTCGGTCCAAATATATAACTTCTTTTCAGAAGTGAAAACTTTTATCGTGATCATTCAATCAATGTCATTCCACAAATGGTGTCCCCAACATAAGCTACCTCACCATGACACAAATTGCATGTTTTTCATGTTGTATAAAAGTATATAATCAAAAAGTATGCACTCATAATAATCTCAAGTCAGCAGTCCATTACATGTGTTTGAAGATATAAACTACCGATGACACCTAAAACATATGGTGATCCTATTAGCAGTTTAATACTCATGATCTCATTTACTCAATATCACCAAGTGTGAACATCATGAGAATCAGTCACAATGCTTATGAGACCCTGAAACCTAATAGTTAAACATCATCTTTGTCCTATCAGTATGATATATCTAGACCATAGGACATAAGTTTAATATTACTATCATGGTATCTCTAGGTTCTCATTATAGTTGGGGAATTTATATAACCTTTTGATACAACATGTAATCTAAGGACATTACCATATAAATAGTGTATGTAGGAGTATCAAAACTATTATGGTAAGATAAACACATGTTTATATTAAACTATATACATGTAATGGAAATAAAAATACATAAAAGAGTTGGGCCTAGGGTAGCCACTCAAAATATTAATTATATGCCACACCATGTATGTTAGATGCCTTGTGAGTATATAATACAAGGACTATGGTGGGCAGTTTGGAAGAGTACATATCGTTTCCTCAAAGTACATGTGTATACTTTATTTATATTAAATAAAATTAATTTATTTAATTTTTATAAAATTATGTATGGTAGAAATTTCCATGATGGTTTTGATGGAATTAAGATAAATTTATTTAAATTATTAATAAGATCATTAATTAAATTAATTTACTGTTATTTATCTTAAATAAAGAATTAATTTATGTGAATACTAGTTATATTGAAATATTTATATTTATTGCATATATGTGGATGATCATGATCTTAGACCAAAACTATGTATGTGAATGATTTATTTAATTTATTATTATTGTGGGTTTTTTAAAAAAATTTATTAAATTAATTGATGGAATGTGTTGTATCCCCTTCTCTCATTATATAAGAGTGTGTGTGTCTGTGGTTTCCTTTAAGTAAACCTCTTAATCAATCCTTTGGTTCCCTTCACCTGCATATAATTAAAGCTCATGTAATGAATGGAGCTCCTAGGTAAGTTGGGGTAGTTTAATTTGGTATCTAAGATGAAACCAATCTAGAATATATATAGATAGACATATGGTATGTTGTATTATGAACTAAATTATGGTTTAAGGTGTTTCCCCCCTAAGTTAGAGGGTTAGTTTCTCATCCACTAGATAAACTAACCGTTAGAAAATATCTTGATCCTAAAAATTTTATTATTTTATTTCTATCAAGTTTCATAGTTAATTTCTTTATGTATATTTTTTTGCGAACATATAAATTAACAAATTAACAAGCATGCAAGATGAAATTAAAATAAACGGGATTGTGTATAATTTTATTGACACGTGGTTAATCACTTAAGTAAAATTCACTTAATATTAATATGTATGTAATAATATAAAATAATAAATATACACATAAAAGATAAAATCCCTTAAATAAATATATTAAGTCGTTATACCCTTACACTACTGAGGTTCAAGTCAAACCATAGTTCAATGTTCTTGAACAACCTCTATTGGGGTGCTTTCAATTATCCGGGAATTTATAACATGAGTTTTGATTTGACTTAACCTAGTTCTCATTAAGGGTTGATTTATTCTATGAGACTTAGTGAAACTAGTAGGTAAGAGTTTAGGAAATACAAATCCAAGATTTTCGGTCTAGGGAGTCCAATCAATGGATCTAGGCGATGCAAGTTCAGGTAGTTATCGAGTTATGCTTACCTAAATACCTTAAAATAGATTTTCAGACCACTATATGATTTATGAGAAGGTATATATGGATCCATATCAATATAATATCCATGTGATAGGATATTCCAAAACCAATGGGGAGGGATAATGTATTTTTCAACAATATAGTTGGATATTAATAAATTTGAAATTTATTATCTAATTTTGTAATCCAAATAATATAATAAATTTTTTATCTTATTTATTATTAAAATGGATATCCACATGACTTTATCTATATCACTATGATCCATATAGAAGATGGATAACCTTCTCAGCATCTTGAATTTTCAGGAATAGTATTGGTGTTTTGAAATTATACTATTCCATGAGTGGAAATTATACGTGTTATAAACCCTAATTCTTGAGTCACTTGTACAGTGGGCTAGTGAGGGTGAGTTGTCTCTCTACCTTAAACATGTGTATGATTCCAAAAATTCCCAATTATTAATGATATCTTACATGTTTAGTAATATTTTTAAGTAACATGAAGAAATGGATTCATATATCATGATGTCTCACCTTTATGATCTATATTAATAGGAGGTGATACATGAGAGATATGAGATATCTAATGCACTATTCATGTGTAAGCTTAGAGATTTGGAGACAACTAGGAAACATGTATTCAAGATGACTAGATACATATATAACTTGTACATCTTAGTATTTAACATCCCTAATGAGTTTCATACAAATCTCATTTTATCCTCACTACCTAAAGGATTATCTAGTTTCATTTAGAACAATAATATGAGCAATAGTGATAAGACTCTTTCATAACTCTATACTTTGATTCACCAAGCTGATAAGGTCATAGGGAATGAAAATCCCATGATCCATATATTTAATAAAAGGAAGAACATGGAAAATGGATCCAACAATTTCTCTAGTTCTAATGATCATAAGAACTATCTTTACAAGAAAAGGAAGATCCAAATATAGAAGAACAAAAAACGATATATGTTTTTCATGCGGCAAGCTATGCCACTGGAAGAATAATTGAACCCAATTAAAGTGGTAAGGGGATATTTTAGGTTCATTCATTATCAATTGAAATATTTCCATATCTATTAATTGGATGTTATATAAAACTTGTGGTATTGAAATTTTTATCCAAATTCAAGAACAAATTATATTTAGGAAGATTACCATAGGAGAGTTGAATCTTAGAGAATCCAATAGGGAGTGAATTGATTTCTTGTATATATGAGAATACCACCTTTAATTTCTAACATGGATGATATTGGTTTTGAAATATTGTCATTATATACCCAGTGTTACCAAGAAAATAATTTTTCTATCGTACCTAGATATATATGGTTTTATTTTTAAATTTAGAAATAAAAGTTTTTTATTTCACAAAGACAACATATGTTATGGGATGTAAAATTTAAATAATGGTATTTATGTAGTATATTACCAAAAAATAAGTATTTAAAATTGATAATGAATAAAATTCACATGACTCGTTTCACACACAGTAGTGGAATCATTGTCTTGGTCATATAAAAGAGAAGTATCTGATAAATCTCTATCAAGATGGTTATTTATACAATTTAAAACTAAATCCACTTGAAATATGACATGCTTATTTACAAGGTAATATAACCAAACCACCATTTGGTATACATGGTGAAAGATATTCAAAGATTCTCAAATTGGTACACACTCATGTGTGTGAACCTTTTCTTGTAAAATCTAAATATTGGTATTCTTACTTCATACATTCTACGGATTATTTGAATAAATATGGTTATGTATACTTGAAGAGGTTTAAGTCTAAATACTCTAAGAAATTCAATGAGTTCAACAATTTAGTAGATAATAATGTTGGTAATAAGATAAATAAGATTCGATATTCCTTATATGGTGAATATCTTAACCCAAAGTTTTTCAAATTTATATGGGATTATGAGATTCTATATCAACTCACTACACCTTATACACCATAGTAAAATGGTGTTAGTGAAAGGAGGAATCTTTCCTTTTATGAAATGGTAAGGTCGGTGATGAGTCAAATAGATCTTCCATTATCCTTTTGGGTATATGCATTATATACTATAGAAAACATTCGAAACCTAGTGCTAATTGAGGTGGAATATTGAATACCGTATGAATTAATGTGTAGAAAGAAATCAATGTTGTAATATACTCATGAATGGTTTTGAGAAAATTTTTTTAAGGTCGTATTTGGCTACAAACTATCACCTTGGGGTATGGAGTGTACCTTTATAGGATATCCCAAGGAAACTGAGGGATATTATATATATAACACCTCATAAAATAAATTTATTGGGGCTGGACATGCCATTTTTCTTGATAGGGAGCACATACTAAATAAAGATAATGGGAGAAAGATTGACTTTGATGAATTTTATGCTCAAGATAAACAATATTTGGTACAACAGCAAATTCCATAGGTCCACATGGAATATATTTTTACTAAAACCAAATTACTATGTAGGAGCACTTGAGAGGTTAGAGAACCAAAAATATATATTTTCTTAGTCCTTGAGGATGGTGAATCATTATTGTTTGACAATAATTTTCCACTTTGCCGCAAGGAGGTTGTATAGAGCTTAGAAACTACAATATTGAAAGAAAATATGAATTCTATGTTGGATTTCATGTATCAGAACCCAGTTTCGGTGATGGTTGATTCACTAGTTTATGTCAATCCAATTAGGTGAAAATGGATATTCAAGAGAGAACTATAAATGTTGGGTAAAGTGAGTACCTATAAATCATGGTTAGTGGTTTAAGGGTTTAAATTACATCATGGAATAGACTATTATGAGACCTTCACTCTAGTATCCATTTTTAAATCCATTATAATTTTAGTTGTTATAATATTTTCCCATAACTATGATATTTGGAAGATAGTTTTCAAAACAGTTTTCTTAAATATGAAACTTTAGGAAGATGACTGTATAACACAACCAAAAGGGTGTTTTACTCCATGTAATGACCAAAAGCTATAAAATTTGTAAAGATATATCTTTGTATTGAATCAAGCATCTAGGTTATGGAAAATTTGGTTCAATGAATCCATAAGAGAATTTGGTTTCATTAAGAATGAATGTGAGTCATGTGTTTAAAAGAAATTTAGTGGGAGTTCAATTTTTATCCTAGTAGTATATTTCGATAAGATATTACTTATTAGAAGTAATATACCTTTATTATAGTCAATTAAGGACTAGTTGAATAAGTGTTTCTCCATAAGGGAGTCAGATGAATCAGACTTTATCCTTAGTATCATGATCATTCATGATAGATCCAAGAGGTTGTTTAGGCTAATTCAAGTTATATACCTTGACTAGATACAAAAGTTACTTAGTATAGAATAATAAAAGAGTGGATTGGTTCTAGTGTCACATGGTATATATCTCTTTAAGAAAATTTTTCCTTAAACACAAAAGGAAACAGAGATAATGGGTAATATCTCATATGATTAGATGATGGGATTAATCATTTATGAAATTTTATATACTAGGCTTGATGTTTCCAATACATTGATCATGGTAGGAAAATATCAAGATGATCTATATGAGCAACATTGATCTATTGTTAAGGTTGTACTTATGTATTTGAGGGGAAATAAGGATATCTTCCTAGTATATGGAGGAGACGAGGGGTAATTAATCATGGGTTATATAGATTCTAGAATTATAATTAATCATAATGATCTATAATCATAGTCTGGATATGGTTTTAGTATTAATGGAGGAGTTTTGAGCTAGAAGGCTTTAAAACATCCCATTGTCATAGATTTTACAATGGATTCCAAGTATATAACAGCTTCTAATGAAATGAAATAATTTTTTTGGATATACATATTTGTCTAAGAGCTTGATGTGGTGCCTAGAAGTAAAGACCCTATCACGTAATATTGTGAAATTACCACTGTGGTGCCTCTTGAAAAGGATCCAAGGTCACACCAATGGATGAAGCACATACTCTCTGGAGAGATTTTTCTCAGAGGGGTGAAGTCTCAGTGAGCAAAGATTCTATGTAATATAATGTGACATTCCCCTTGGACTAAATCCTTTTCATTGTATAAGTATGAATTTCAGGTAAGAGCTAGTGGGAAAATGGTTGTTAGCAGTTGGCTTTAGTGAAAGTGGGAATCTATTTTATTGGGTTCCCTAAAACCAACTTATATATAATTTATGATCACCAGTATTAAGTATTTTGAATGTTAATAATGTTATTATCACATCATGATTATTCTTCTATGTGATAATGTGCTATGTGTACTCATTGCACTAAAGGGTCATAGTAGTTCCCTGCTATGATGAGAACCTAAAAGTTCCCTAATAATATTATTAAATAGATGTTTTATGGATGGATGGTATAATTTGATGAGACATGAATGATATGGGATATCAAGGGTGGAGACTCATAGGACCTTTAGATATTTTCTCATGGTGTATGCCCTTGGTGATTTTTATAGCATAAGATTATGAGAACATAACCCACCAGTGAAAAATTCATATATATATATATATATATTGGTGGATGTTCCTATATGTCTATTTGTGTAATGGTCCATATACTATTATATTATTATTAATTCATATCATGATTTTCATACTTTGATGTATTGATGAAAATAGTGATGAAAAATGATCATGGTGAGGTAGGATATGTTGAGTTTGTCATGAGTGATATTACATTAATGAATAATACCAGAAAGAATTTTTCCCTTATGTTCTTTAATGGAATTTGATATCTTAGACTCTTTTATGGTAATATAACTACTTTATTATGTCCACAGACATGGATTTCTATTTGAAAGTTAATTTCTAGAAATTCAAAGAAAGATACATCAAACATATGGGTTGATGACACCAGTATGCAACCTATTTTATTAGAGATATCAGGATAAATAGATTATATTAAAAGGTGAGAGTTCATATGAGGTTTTATGTTGTTATGGAATTAACTTCTTTCATTATGTGTGACATGGTGTTTTGTTAGATGTTAACCTCGGACTTAAGGCTGTGTAGCTCTATGCCACTAAGAAAGGCATCTAGAGGGTCACACTCTATATGTATCTAGAACCTCAATAAAATTATATACGAATTTAACAAGTTGGATAAATATTATCCCCATGCATGGTTTAGTAATTATTTTTGTTTGTTTAATCACACATATTCAGTCATCAGTTATTCAATATATTTTTCTTGAGTTGAATATTTCATAAATATTTACTCACTATTTTAGTGAATATAATATTTATTTATTTATTGTAAAATAATGCAATGATATTTATTAATTAAATAAACAGACATTATTTAAGTCTTGATATATATTTAGGAGTATTATAGAACCATGTTTAATGGTCTAGTAACATCTACAACCTGGAAGCCACTGAACTGGTGCTCTAAGTTAGGTCGCCCCATTACCTCAAGTGTATGTCCTCGTATGTCAGAGGTTTTCAACTAGTGGTAAGGGTCTGATAACTCACATGGGGAGACTATAACCTCTTTACCAGAGTAATCCATAACACATAAAATATGAAATAATTAAATAATAATCCAAAAAACAAAACATGAATTTCCAAACAGTTCCCAAACAAGGTACAAACCACATCCCAATAATAGATATGTCATGTCATGATAACAGTGCCAAGATTGAAGGAAAACACCAAAATAAAAACCAATAACAAAATCCCCAGAACAGGTCCAGAATCCATGTTTGGATCTTCATCCATGATCTCTCAAGATGAACTCAACTCCCTAGAATATGGACTTTTCCATAGTCCTGACCCGCAGACATGAAATCTGCTCGGGTACCCAACGGTGACTCAAGTAGGGTGTGAGTACAACTTTGTAGGCCACCACTGACATTGTCTACAAAATATACAATATAAACATATAGTGCAGGAAAGAACTAAATAAATAACATAGTAAACAAGAAAACTTAGGTGTTATTAGGTAACAATGTTTACTTTACCCATTTACAACATTAGTTTCTTGTTCATCATTTATTCCATCTTCATCACTTAATTCATTTCCATCACATGTTCCATGGTTAGGAATGTACATTATTTACACAATGTCATAATACAATAAATTACTAAGCATAAGGGTATAAATCAAGTTCCCCATATCTCTAGGGATAATCATTTCATAAACATTCACATCACACTTACCTTGGAGGCTTGGTTCAGGTAGTCTCATCAAATGCATCTGTTAGAGGTATAGAGCCTCAATACCCTTCCCTAACCAATGAATTATAGGGTGGGGTTTAGAGCCTCAATATAACCCAATTATAGGGTGTAGGTCCTCAATTCCAATACCCCATATATACCAAGCCATATGTGCATTATTATTTATCCATTTACCACATATACCCTGTCAGAAACCATACATAATGAAAACAAAGAATAATCACATTTCATATTTCATTTAACACATATTCAACCTTATGCTTTAACTCATTAACACATTTAACATTTACTTAGCATAACCTATTTAACCCATTTCACATATTCCACAATTTCTATACATTAACCATGTTATAATATTCAATAATTTCTATACATTAACCCACTTAACATATTTATCATTTCATATGCCATAATCTATTACTAAAGTTAAATTTTTAATAAAACAACACATTTGTGGAAAAAGTGAGAAACCAAAAAGTGAAAGAAGAAATTAGACACTAAATCATATAATGTAATTATTAAAGATCATCTTAAGAAAACTAGACGCGACATCCCTAAATAGTTTCCAAGAAAAGTTTGTTACCTCTGTATCCGGTTCTTCTGTGATATTCAATTTGAAATGAGAAGCCAATTTTTCCCATGCTTTCAAGAAGTCCTCCTTGATTATCTTCTTCTCATTGTATCCTATGGTCAAAATTAGATGTTGTGTGTTAATCCAATCACTTTGTTCGGTGTTGGTATCCATCTGCATTGGTCTCCCATTCATCCTCTCCACATCCTCCTTAGAAACATGAATGATCAAACCCGTATCCAGCATTTATTCCTCATAATTCATTCGAAGGTCCCATGAATCTTCCCTGGCCACTGCATCCACACTCAGACTTGGATATTCCAAGCTCAACAGTGGATCTTCGGCGATTTCATCCTCTGGTCCAGACAATACCTGCATCCCCTCCTCCCTATCTGCAGTAGAGACTATACTCTCTATCACCTCAACTTCATCCATAAGAGACTTAGATCCCTCAGAAGGGATTTGATTTAATCTTCCAATGACCAAATCCATAGTTATGTTCAAATAGTGGTCTCTTGAGTTAATCTATGAGCCATTTCACCTTGCCTTTTGTTCCGATATGGTTACTATAGTCTTTGGGGTATTCAAGTAGTCTTTGTGGGGTCTTGGTTGTACCCTCCCCACTTGAGGACTGGTAGATTTCTAGTCAAGAGGTTACCTTGCTTCCCATTCCTTGATCCAGGTCGAAACAGAGCCTCCTGCTCAAGTCCGTACTTGTCTGGGATACCCCATCTTGAACACAATCCTCATCATCTTATTACTATTAACATCCAACCTTCTTTAATTTCCATCGTGGGATGACAGTTTTTTTGTCTTCAGGGTCCTCATTTTCTTTACCTTCCATATTCTGGGGAGAGATGAGATTGTGAACCAGGGTTGGATTTTCATCCATCCCTAAACTGGGCACCTAATGACATGGGGACATTGCCTCATACGTGTTAGATACTTTCAAATCCTTAAGCACCCTAGCAGCATCATGAGGATCAGCACCACCATGTTTATATGGAAGATCAAAATTATGAGGTTGAATCCCCCTTGCCGCCTGAACAGTATCAGCAAATGAAGGAGAATAACTAGAGAAGGGACCTACTGGGGTCAGTTCTGTTGGCTTTGGAACACCTAGATAATGAAACAATCTAGCAAAAATTTCATCCATCTCGGGTCTTGTGGACTCGACATAACCGGCTTAACCAAGGAAGAAGGATCCTCTGCACTTGGCTCCAAACCTTTATTGTCTAAGACCACACCCTCCAGTGTAGTGAGTCTCCTTGGTCCATGCCTATAAGAAGTTGTCATGTGACCCAATTTATTGTAGGTGGAACAAAAATTGACCCACCATTTGTAGACCATGAGCTATTTGAAACGAAATTCTTCACCCATTGTGATCCAGAAAAACTCAGAAGCCAAAATCGAGACATCTACTTCCACACAGACCCTCAGATAAATTGGGTGACAGAGGGAATGGGTTATACTATCAAAGAAAAGAAATATTCCCATTATATTACCTAGTATTCTCAAAATAGAAGGGTTCTAAAATTAAAATGGGAGATGTGGGAAACTTACCCAAATCGCAACCAAAGAGGAGTCATGCTTCATGTGGAAGTTGTAAGACCATCAAAAAAGGAATAACTGAGATCCATTGCAGATGTGGGGTGTACTGGACCAGGCCTTGATCAAGTTTACCTTTAATTCAAACCGAATCATCATAAGATTACAGTCGAGAAAGTCCATATTTTCTCTCGTTTATATACCCCAGTGCTTGAAAATAAGACGATCAAATGAGTCCACTAAAGGAAACATCTTCTTTAAGTGAGAAATAAGCACATATTTTAGGAGATCTCACATTGCATTGAATTTGGAGAGAGAAATCAGGAGGTTAGGGATTTTATCAAATAGATATGAAACCATTGGTCAAAGAGATATTAAAGGGAAAGAGGGGAAGAGATCAGGATTAGAGAAGGGGGAGAAGGTCCTAGATTCCAAACAATCCCTTATGCCAATACCAACAACTAGACAAAACTACCACTAGCGCATATTTATAGTTCTAACCAATGTTTCAACACATTTATCATGGGTTCTATTTCAATATAAGTCAATTTAATGCTTAAAATTACCATATTCTATGCTCGGGAATATTGGAACACCCCATAGGTGGAACTAAATCTATATAGTCACTCTTAATGCATCCCATAGGGATCATAAGGGGTTTAATTATACATTTAACCAACAATTTTACCAAATATTACTCAAGGAAACAAAATACGTTAATAAGGGAGAAAGATTCATAACCACTCATGCATAAATATATAACAAAAGTATGGAATATAACTTGTAGACCACCTACCTTGAATCTGATTATGAACACAACCTTAAACATGGCCTTATATCCGGATTCACGTAGCCTTTGAATCCCCAATATAGAGCATTGATCCACAAAAAACAATGATCTAGATGGCCTATAATCAAAAGAGAACCACCCTTGAGATGATTTCGGGGATTAGGTTCATTACTAGGGTTGAGATGAGAAAAAATAGGGAATAGATCAGGTAAGAAACATAAAATCTTGGGGGAGAAGTTTCATAAATTTTTATTTTTTAATGAGGACCACGGTTTGGCGGTACATGCACCAACTGTGAAGAATGCCTCTGTATGAGCCTATATGGTTTGGGTATACCCATTTCATGGTTTCTAAAATTGTGCACCCCTCCTCCTGGCTAGCAAGGTTTGCACTAACTATGCACCAACCATGCAGCAAGCACAGAATGTCCATTTTTTTCTTTCTTTCATGTCCCAAACCCCCGGAACACCTCTGGAACTTCTCATACATATGTTAGACATTAAATTAACCAAAATTAAGTGATTTAAACCAAAAATCGAAACAACAACTTACCTTCATTAATTATGGGATCTTACAACCTCCACGCCTTATAACGGCTTGTCCTTGAGCCGCTCTTCCCAAGAATCACTAGTATTCTGAAGCAAAGAGATTGGTCCATTGAGACCACATATCTGACTCTATGTCTATCAAATTTCTTCCTAAACTTTCCGATGCTACTAAAAAACATGAGCCAAAGGCACAATCTTTCCCCATAAGACGTTTTCACTACTATCCACAATGCAAATTGGATGCTCCTCAAAGGATACATCAGCATCAAGATCAATATCCTCAATATCAATCACATGAGATGGTTCAAGGAGATACTGTAAAAGTTGAGACACATGAAAAACATCATGCATACCTCTATTCTACTTTGGGAGAGAAAATCAGTACACCACTGATTTGATACTCTCCAAAATCTCAAACAGTCCCACTTATCTGGTCGCCAACTTACACTGTTTCTGAATTTGACAGTGACCCAACTTTGATGACACCCTAAGAAACACACTATCACCCACCAAAAACTCAGGAGGTCTATGATGAAAATACTTAGATGACTTACTCCTAATCTGGGACATTTTCATATGTTTATGAATCAACTGAACATGTTTTGATATCTCCTACATGTGACTCGGTCCCAACAATTCAGATTCTCTAGCTTCCATCCAACATAATGAAGATCTAAATGGTCTACCATAGATTACCTCATACAGTGACATCTGAATCGTATCCTAGTAACTATTATGGTAGGAAAACTAAAAAAGTGCTAGATTATTTTCCCATGATCCACTAAAATCTAGGACACAAGCTCTCAACATGTCCTCTAGTACTTGAATAGTACACTCTGACTACCCGTATGTTTGCGGGTGGAAGGTCATACACATAAACACCTGAGTACCAAGCATTATCTATAATCCCTTCCAGAACCATGATGTAGATCGTGAATCTCGATCTAAAATTATCTCATGTTGTACCCCAGGTAACTGTACTATATCCCAAAAATATAGCTCACCCAACTGATCCACAGTGAAGGTCTCCTGAATTTGTAAGTAATGAGCCACCTTATTTAATTGAACCACAACTACCTAGATCGCACCATTATTTCATGGTGTCCTTGAAAAAAAACAATAAAATATATTGTTACATCATCCAATTTCCATTTAAGAATGTGAAATAGCTATAATAATCTACTTGATCGCTGATGCTCATCCTTTACCTGCTGGCAGGTAAGGCTTGATGCCATGAAACCAGCACCCTCTTTCTTCATCCCTAGTTACCAACATTACTTACGAAGATCAAGATACATTTTGGTCAACCCCAAATGAAATTACCACTTGGATGGATGAAACTTACACATACAATCTTCTCGCATACACGTTGGCACAACAACATGGCCACGAACATAAATGACCCAATCATCTCTAATGGTCCAACTAGAAGGTGACTCCCCACCTTTAAGATTTTCCTTCAAAGAAAAACACTATAAATCCTCATGTTTTTTTATCCTTGATCTTGCTTAGAAAAGTGGACTCAACTAACAAGGATGGAAGGTTCATCTTCCCTTGGCCATCCTACACCTCCATATGCATCTTAGAAAACAAATATATCATCTTCCACTCTAAACATGATTCCTAAACGACCTGGTTCTGAGTCTTTTGACTTAGGGAATCAATAATGCTATTTCCCTTTCCTAGTGTGTAAACCAGTTCAAAGTCAAAGGATTGCATATATTCAACCCATCATCATTGATAAAGATTCAAATCATGATTATAGAATAGGTACTTCATATTTTCATGATTAGTGTACACTATGAACCATTCTTCTAACAAGTAATTCCACCAACATTTTAATGCATGAACCATCGTAGCCAACTCAAGATCATGTGTAGGGTAATTTCTTTTATGAGGCCTTAGCTATCAGGACCCATACACCAAAATATAATCATCCTGCATCAACAATACTCCAAACCCAACACCAGATGCATCACAAAACAAGATATACTTCTTACCTAGCTTAGGTAAGATCATAATTGGTGTGGTTTTCAACCACCTCTTAAATTCTTGAAATTCGTTCTCACAAGACCCAGACCACTCAAACTTGATACCCTACTTGGTCAAAACCTAAAATTGTACGACCAAATAAGAAAAGACTTTAATGAACCATCAGTGGTAGCTAGAAAAACCCAAAAATATTCATGCATCAGAAACATTCTTGGGATGCTCCTAAGACACAGTTTCATGAACCTTCTCTGGATCCATAGAGAAAACTTCCTCTGAGAAGATTTTACCTAAGAAATGAACCTTATCGATCCAGAAATGACACTTGGATAGCTTGGCGTATATCATATTCTCTCTTTGTATACTCTGAATGATGTCAAGATGTTTGGAATGATCATCATGAGTGTTTTAGTACAATAATATTTCATCAATAAAGACAAATTTGAAATGGTCTAGATATGAGTTAAATATTTTATTCATTAAATCCACGAAAACTAATGCATTTTTCAACCCGAACGACATCACCACAAACTCATACAACCCATATCTACTCCTGAAGGTAGTCCATGGTACATTTTAAGGTATCACCCTTAGCTGATGATACCTTTATCTCAGGTCAATCTTGGAGAACACTGAATAACTTCTCAACTGGTCAAATATATCATCGATTTGAGGAAGAGGGTATCAGTTCTTAACCTTCATCTGATTCAGCATCCTATAATCGATACAGAACCGCAATGACCCATCATCTTTCTTGGAAAATAGAACCAGAGATCCCCGTGGTGTCATTCTAGGGTGAATTAACCCCTAATTCTCTAGTTCCTCCAATTAATCTTTTAGATCGTGAAGTTTTGCTGGTGTCATTCTTTATGGTGGAATAGAAACTGGTTCTACTCTCGGTAGCAACTCTATCATGAAATCAACATCCCTATCAGGTGGCATCCCCAATAAATACACAATAAACACATACTATAACTAATACACCAAATAAGGAAAGACAATATACTCTAATTACCCATAATCAAGCATAATACAAGACACTTGGGTTGTGATTTCACCTGACTGCTGACAAACTGGGTCTACACGGCCTGCCCAAACATCCTATTCACCATGATGGATGTATGTGTCTCCCTTAAGAGATCTAGATGTTACCCTATGGCAGTAAAAGTCAATATGATATTATTATAACATGATCCAGTCTATACCCAAAATTAGATCAAAATCCGACATCTCAAGAACGAACAAGTCCCATAGGAAACGGTACCCACCAACCTCAAGTGCACACCCCTTACAATGCCTAATATTTTCTGCTCGCACCCCTAATGGTGTATTGACCGCGCTGTCGTGACACATCAAATTTATTATGATTTAAATATTCATTTATAGTCTAGGGAAAGACCTAGGTCGTCTCTTAATGAGCGTTGGTGTCTTATAGTGTGTATTTTTAATAAAGATTACTAAAAGAGGGGGGGGGGGTGTTTTTAAAATAGTTTTAAAAAAATAACGTAACTTAAAGAGTTTAATAGTTGATATAATAAGGTGGAGGATTAAGAATTATGAGATAAGGAGATCACATCAAGTTCACTACACATCCTGGATAGTTCATTGGTTTGAAAATTTCACATGGTTTTGTTTAATTCTTTGGATGGGGGTTGTCAAGATCTTGATTCGCCTCTTGCCTCTCTAAACGTTGCGCAAAGTACCAACCCTTAACAAAAAAGTCATGTTGTCAAGGTTTTCACTTCAAGAATAGATTAAAGGATACCAAATCATACTAATAAATTTTGTATGTGTGAGAGAAAGAGGATCCTTGTGTTACCCAATCGGAGCAACTCAGGTTTGCCACTTGAAATTTCAACCCAATCGGTGTTGAATTGAAAAGCAGTTCACTAAATTAATCCCAATAAATGAACTCAGAGGAAAAAAATTATTAGATAAAACATAAGTGAAATAATACACACACAAATTACAAAAAACCAGTAGAGTATCAAGTGCCGGAACTCCCCCCCCCCCCAAGTATGTGTAGATCCCTCTAAATGATCGTCCACCACTTAGCTCGCCATCGAGAAGAAGAGAAGGAATGGGTGGAACTCCTTCTTCATTGATGACCCACCTATGATTATAGGGGCCTTTGGAACTTCAAGTATGAGGAGAGAACTACTTTGGGTCTCTAAAATACTAGAGATTTTTCAATTGGTCAAACTTTCAAATGAGGATCCCAAGGTTCCATTTTATAGAAAAATGGAAAGGTTGTTTTGAGCACATAAAAATATTAAAACCACTTGTCATAGGTGTTTAGACCTCCATAAAGAATTATCTCGGTTTGAAGAAAATAAAACGTTGTATCCCCACCTCTTGGATGTCTCCACCGAACGTTTGGTACAATTTTGACACTTATAGCCCGAGATATGGACTGATCACAACACATCACTTTTGACTATGTGCAGATTTGGTGTGCTGGACAGATCAGGCCGACGAGGCCATACGATGGCCGAATGAGTCTTGGGTTTCTTCATATTAAATGTATCCCAATAAATCTAGACCCACCCACAAAATTTCAGCCCAATTGGATACATAGTCTAGTAGCAATGTGCAGATTAATCCACTGGTATGCTTGGATCCTGCGTAGTTTTGCCCATTTTTTTGGACATCATCATGGGCCCTCCAAATCACAATCACCTTCAATGAAATTTTCAAGATAAGTAACATTGGCCTTTTTTAATAGAGATAAATAAAAAATAAATGATTCAAACATGGAATTAAATTTGTTATTATTTGTTGGAATTTACAATACATATTCAGTTTAATACTATGGCGTAAGGGTGAAAATGACACAGTGAATCATGGTACGATCACACCCCCATACCTAAACATTTACAATCCTAGGGAAAGTCACATATCCAAATAATATGATGCATATATATATATATTCCCAACATCATGAAGATTTAACATTTGAGGAAATTTTAATTCACTAAAGTAATGTGACCAATGCACGAACCACACCAAGGGGTTCTTCCTAGTGAAAATGGAAAAATATGTCTCATAAATCATATCACAATAAAATTGAAAGAGATTCAAGACACCAACATGAGAAAGGAATTCGAAAGTCAATCATTCCACTAAATCTCCATGTGTGTGTGTGAAAACCATTCCATGATATTCTTTCCACTTTTTATCAAATAAATATAGGTTATTTTAACATTATTTATCTTTAAATTATTTTTCACCAAACCCGTCCTAAATCCTTTACAATAATATTTCCAGACCCACTCACATAAGCATTCCCAAAAGACAAACCATAAGCTCCTTACCTAGATATCCTCATATGTTTCACATTTCATAACTCCCCTCATTTATTATATTTTCTTTGAAGTGGAATTTGGAACACATCTCACACTCATCTCTCAACCCTTGTTTGATCTTCTCACGACACTAATTTCCATAGTTATAACAAGATCAGAGGTTGAGGAGGAGTGATTTTTGACCTTCCCAAGATAAAAATATTTTTTGAGGGAGTACAATAGTCTAACATTAGGTACACACGCATAGGTTAATCTGGTACAGTAGTGAAACAGATCGGATAAGGAACGAATATATGAAAATATCATTTGATGATGAAAAATATTAACCTAAAACATATTTACCTTATATTAAGTAATAAAAATTCATACTTCATGGTTTGGTGAAAAAATGTATGGAGATATTAGTGACATAGTTTTCCTAAAAGTACTCACACAAGGGGAATCAATCATTTCAAATGTTTCACAGTGATACGACCATTTATATCATTGACAGAAAACCAATTCACTAAAAATCACTCCCTAATGTTAAATTATTACAAAAACTCCTTTTCATCATTTTTATGGTATTTTTACATTACCCCCGATATGGTCACCGAATCATGTAACATTGAAATTTTTTGTGGGAAAAAAATGAAAATACCATAAAGAAGGTGAAAAAGAGATGAGAGAAGAAAAAATGATGAAAATTCCTATCTAACCTAGGAATGTACCCATCCCTCCACACATAGAATGTGCAATGTCCCCACTATAAGAAAAGAGGATGTGGAAAGGAAGGATAAAACCTGGTGAGTGTCATTCATAGATTTCTTCTTGAACATGGAGTTCCTTCCTTGCGGACTCCAGAATTGATTCATGGAAGTGCTTCAGCCGCTACCCATTGACAGTGAATGTTTTCTTAGTTTCTTCATTTTGAACCGAGACAACACCAAATGGAGAGACATTAGTAACAGTGTATGGTCCAAACCAGCGGGAATGAAGCTTACCTGGATGAAACTTTAGCCTTTCATTATAAAGGAGGACCTTCTTCCCAATATGGAACTAACGATAAAGGATAAGACCATCATGGGTAGCCTTGGTTCTCTCTTTATAAATCCTGGATTTTTCATATGCATCTCTTCTCATTTACTCTTTCTCCTAAATCTGCAGCTTCCTTTGGTAACCCAGACCAGAAAGATTAGAATTTCAATGTTTGATGGCCCAGTAGGCTCGGTGCTCAATCTCAAGAGGTAGGTGACAAATCTTTCCAAACACAAAAAGATAAGGTGATACTCAATTGGGAGTTCTCAAAGCAGTACGGTAGGCCCATAATTAATCATCAAGTCGAAGACTCCAATCTTTTCTATTGGGTTGAACAATTTTTTCAAGAATCTTTTTTACCTCTCTATTTGACACATCATCTTGACCATTAGTCTATGGGTGATATGCAGTAGAAACTCTATGACCGACCCCATACCGATGCAGAAGTGATTTTATTGTACAGTTGTAGAAATTAGAACCCTGGTCACTGATGATGAACCTAGGTAAGTAAAACCTACAGAAAGTTCTCAAAAATTATACAACTACCTTATAATCATCAGTCCTTGTAGCTCGTGCCTCTACCCATTTTGAAACATAATCAACTACCAGAAGAATATAGAATTTTCCAATGAAATTGGGTAATGGAACCATATAGTAGATACCCAAAAAATAAAAAATGTCATGAAAGGGTAATAGTTGTTATGGCATTTCATTTGTTTTAGATAAATTCCTCATTCTTTGAAAATGAGTACAAGATTTGTAAAAATCATTGGCATCCCGAAAAAGTGTTGGCCAAAAGAGACCAGAATCAAGTACCTTGCAAGCAGTCCATTGGGGAATAAAGTGGCCCCCACAAGCAAGAGTGTGGAAGAATCTAAGGATGGACTGAAACTCACTATCAGTAACACAACGCCTAAGGACATGATCACTATAGGTGCGCCAAAGGTAGGGGTCATCCCAAATATACCAATGGGACTCATGTTTTAGATGACTAGCTTGGTTTTCTTTGAAATCTGTAGGAATAAATGATGCTACCAAATAATTTACAATTTCATCATACCAAGGAATATCATCTTGCACTCGGTACAGTTGCTCATTAGGAAACATTTCATTTATGGGAATACAGGGGTATGAGTCAATGTATAAGGATGGTTAAATCCTACTGATATAGTCATCCACCACATTATCTTCTCCCTTTTTATCTCTAATTTCTATATTGAATTCTTGATGGAGGAGCATCCAACGAATGAGATGTGGTTTGGCTTTCGGTTTTTTAAGGAGGTACCCGAGGGCTGCATGGTCTGAGAACACAATGACTTTGGACCCCAAAAGATATGACCTGAATTTGTCAAAGGAAAAAAAATGGCAAGGGATTATTTTTTAGTTGTGGTGTAGTTTGCTTGAGAAGGGTCCAAAATACGTGAGGCATAGGCTACGACATGTGGAGCTCAGTCGAACATTTGTGACAAAACTTCCCCAACTGCATAGTTAGAGGTGTCACACATGATCTCAAATGGTAAATCCCACCGAGGTGGTTGGATTACCGGGGGTGAGGAAAGACTCCATTTTAACTTATTAAAATCATCCTCACATTGTTTATCAAAAACTAATTCTTTTTTTTATGTAATCGGGAGAGGGGGAGTGCAATTTTACTAAAGTCACGAATGAAATGACGGTAAAATCCAGCATTACCTAGGAAAGACTGCACATCCCATAAATTTTTTGGGGAATGGAAGGGAATAAATGACATCAAATTTTGATTTATCTACTTGGAAACCATCCCCAGAAATGACATTCCCCAAAACTATACCTTGTCGCACCATGAAATTGAATTTCTCATAATTTAATACAAGATTATCTTAAATACAGTGACGTAGGACTAAACCAAGACTACTCAAACATTCATCAAAAGAAGATCCATAAATAGTGAAATCATCCATGAATACTTCAATGTAATTATCTAGGTAATCTGAAAAAAATACTAACCATCCATTATTGGAAAGTACCCGGAGCATTGCACAGACCAAATGGAATCCTTTTATAGGAAAATGTGCCAAAGGGGCAAGTAAAGGTTGTCTTTTCTTGATCCTCAGGGGAAACATGGGTATGAAAGTATCCAGAATACCCATCAAGGAAACAATAGTGGGACTTACCCGATAGCCTCTCTAGCATTTGGTCAATGAGTGGTAAAGGGAAATGGTCCTTCCTCATGCGTTGGTTTAGTCGGCAATAGTCTAGACAGACATGCCAACTATTCTGCACACGAGTTGGAACCAATTCATTGTTTTCATTTTTAATTGCTGTAAGGCTAGTTTTTTTAGGAACCACTTGAATGGGACTGCCCCATTAGAATCATAGATGGGGTAAATTATTCTAGTAGAAAATAATTTTGTTACCTCACTATTCACAACTTCTAGGAGGTTTGGGTTCAGTCGACGTTGTGGCTGCCTCACTGTTTTTGCCTCATCATTTAACAAAATATGATGTGTACAAATTGATGGGCTAATACCAGGAATGTCAGCAAGTATCCACCCCAAATATTGTTTATACTCCCTAAAAAGATCAATCATTCGTAATTCAGGCTCATAAGGGAGTGAACTAGAAATGATGATGGACAACATGTTTCTATTCTCAAGATATGAATATTTAAATCTTGAGGAAGTTGTTATAGTTCCAATTCAGGTGGATTTTTTATTGATTGGAGTGTGTGTGAGAGGACATTGATATCATCTAACTACTCAATGGTATCAGCCTCGGATGAGGATTGATCTTTTACAAGCTTATCAGTATCATCGATGGTCAGTGGATCATCAGTGTTCAAGAAATCATCAATCAACGAACATGCATGACACTTTTCTAGACCACTACAACAATCAATGCATGAATCATTTCCTAGAATTTCTATCAGTGAAGAAAACTCATAAAGGGGATCAAAGGACATAAATGTTGTTTTTAAGGGGATGGAAGTACATCTATATAATTAACATAGAGAGAGGAATTTTCTTCTGAGGGGAGCTTCATGGCATCAAAGATATTGAAATGGACTATGTTACCCCCAAATTCCATAGATCATGTATCATTATGGACATTAATTATGGTTTTGGTGGGTTTTAATACATGTCTCTCCAATATAATCGGGGTATGTCCATTCATCCTATCATCTTCTATTTTAAACACATAAAATTCAACAGGAAAAATTAAATTTTGGACCCTCACAAGAACATCCTCTAACACACAAGAGTGGTGTGCAATACTCCGATTAGCTAGTTGAACAATAATTCGAGTGGGATTCAGTTCCACGACCTACAATTTAGAATAAAAAGAGTGACCCATCACATTAATAGAGGTACCTAAATCAAGAAGAGAATTAGAAAAATAATACTACCCTATGGTGCATGGAATTGAGAATGTATCAGGATCATTGCACTTTGTGGGAAGTGATGGCTCTATCAATACTGAAACATTCATCCCCAAACTCACCTTCTTATCTCCACAAAGTCGCCTTCACTGTGTACACATCTCCTTTAAAAACTTGGCACACCATGGAATTTGCTTCACAACATCAATCAATGTGATGTTAACCTTCACTTTCTTGAAAATTTCCAATATTTCCTTATCAAGTTCATTTTCCTTTTGTTTTCTTGGTTGGGTGTCCCTTTGAGGAAATGGAAGAGGAATGGTTGGGCTAGGTGACCCATCAATATTCACACTCATTCCTTTGGAAGGGATTCTCTCAGGACAATGTTCTTCAACATATGGAATGTTCTTAATGGTTGGGAGGGAGGTTTCCTCAGGAGGGGATGAATCTAATGGAGGATTCGTTTTACTTTCTAGTTGTTTTCCACTCATATGGGTGATGGCACTAATATTTACTTTATCCCTAGGGTTAACTACTGGTTAAGAGGGAATTTTACTTGAACCATGAATTTGAATTTCATCCACTGAGTTAGCTAGTTGGCCTAATTGGGTTTTGAGGTCTTGTATAACTTCCTGAGTGGTTTGTTGGAATTGAATATTCTTAGAAGACATTTGTTTCATCATATCTTATAGGCTAGGATTAGGTTTTGGAGGGGTTTTTTGGAAAGGAATTTGGGTTGGTTGAGGGTTTCTAGGTGGTGATGGTTGATGAATTCTCTGCCCTGGTTGGTTCCATTTTTGTTGAGGTTGGTTTGAATACCCCCCCTGCCTATAGTCCTGGTTCTCCTTCCACATAGGGTTGTGTGGATAGTAAGGTTCTTGCCTAAAGGGTCGGTTATAGGGGCGTCCTAAAAATATTGCCTCATAACTCTCAGATGTTTCCCTCAATTGAGGATATTGGTAAGATTTATGGGTGTCAGAAGAATATATACCACAATGGATAGGAGGAGGAGATTGGGATTTCTCTTGGGAAAGAGAAAGTTGTCAAAGAAGGGTACTTACCTCTTTGAACTTTGTGTCCACCTTCTTCTCGAATTCAGTACTTTTCACCCCATGGAAACCTCGAATCGGTACATTGGTCTTTGAACCAAATTGTAGTGTGTTTTGAGACATGTTCTCAATTAGGGTTCTTGCAGCAATTGGGGTCTTATCAACTAGCACACCAGCTGTAGTAGCATTGATCATATTTCGATCAATAGTGATTAAACCTTCATAAAAGTATTGATTTAAAAGATGATCACTTTTGTGGTGGTGTGGGAAACCTGAACATAACCTTTTAAAACGTTCCCAATATTCATGTAATGTTTCCCCTTGATAATTTCTTATCCCACAAATTTCTTTCCTTATTGTTGTAGTTTGAGAGGCTGGGAAATATTTTTCAAGAAAAAGGCATTTCATGTCTTCTCAGCCTCTTATTGGGGAATTAACATAATATAACCAATCTTTCACAGTGTCTTCTAAAGAATATGGGAATTCTCTAAGCTTTAAATTTTCATCATCCACATTAGTAGGTTTTAATATTGAACAAACAATATGAAATTCTTTTAAGTTTTTGGGTGGATCTTCTACAGGAAGTCCATGGAATCTTGGTAATAGAATAATTAAACTAGATTTTAGTTCAAAATTGGGTTCCTTGCCTTGTAATTGAATGTATTTGGGCTGAATATCTACATCAGGGGAGGTTAGTTATTTTAGTGTTTGATTGTTTTCATCCATGTTATTAAAGTTAATTTTAGTTTTTATTTGGGTTCTCAAAGAATAAGAATAAGGATCAAGATGAGTGTTGATGTTTTGTGCGTCCTCCTTCAAAGTGTTGTCTTCTGTGTCTCGGTGTCATTGATGTAGGGTCCTCTCCGGTTCGGGTTTGAAAGGTTGTAAGTCTCCCAGATTAGAACCCATCATGCACCAAACCTACACAACAAATAGACCATAATACAAAAAGATAGGCAGAGGAATAAAATAGATAAATATTCACAAAATTTACAATTTTTTTTTTCAAAAACACGCACTAAAAATCAAAGCACTCCCCGACAACGACGCCAAAATTTGACCGTGATGTCCTGACACGTCAAATTGATTATGATATAAATATTGATTTATAGTCTATGGAAGATCCTAGGTCATATCTCAGGGAGAGTTGGTGGCTTATAGTGTGTATTTTTAATAAATATTACTAAAAGAGGGGGTGATTTTGAAAACATTTTAAAAAAAATAACATAACTTAAAGAGTTTAATAGTTGATAGAATAAGGTGGAAGATTAAGAATTATAAGATAAAGATATCACTTCAAGTTCACCACACATCTTGGATAGTTCATTGGTGTAAAAATTTCACATGGGTTTGTTTAATTCTTTGGTTGAGGGTTGTCAAGATCTTGATTCCCCTCTTGCCTCTCTAAACGTTGCGCAAAGTACTAACCCTTAACACAACAATCGTGTTGTCAAGGTTTGGGCTTCAAGAACAGATTAAAGGATACCAAAGCATACTAATATATTTTTTATGTGTGAGAGAAAGAGTATCCTTGTGTTTCCCAATCAGAACAACTAAATATTCCCACTTGAAATTTCAACCCAATCAGTGTTGAAATGTAATGCGGTTCACTAAATTAAACCAAAACAATTAACTCAGATGATAAGAATGATTAGATAAAACATCAGTGAAATAATCCACACACAAATTACAAAAAACTAGTAGAGTATCAAGTGCTGTAACTCCCTCCCATGTATGCGTAGCTCCCTTGAAATGATCGTCCACTGTTTAGCTCGCCATTGAGAGGAGGAGAAGGCTCGGGTGGAACTCCTTCTTCATTGATGATCCCCTTATGATGATAGGGGAATCCAGAACTTCAAGTATGAGGAGAGAACTCCTTTGGGTCTCAAAAATACTAGAGCATTGCCTCCTTATCGAACTTGCAAATGTGGAGCCCAAGGTGCCATTTTATAGGAAAATGGGAAGGTGGTTTTGAACACACAGAATTTTTAAAACCAGTTGTCACAGGTGTTTCGACCTCCATAAAGAATTATCTTGATTTGGAGAAAATAACAAAGTTATAGCCCCACCTATTGGATGTCTCCACTGAATGTGTGGCACACTTTGGACACCTATATCCTGAGATATGGACAGATCATAGCGCACCACTTTTGACTCTATGCAGATTTGGTGTTCTGGACAGATTAAGTCGGAAAGGCAATCAGATGAAAGAATGAGTCTTTGGGTTCTTTATATGAAACTTAGACAAAGGAATTTTGGATAATACCACAAAATATCATCCCAATTGGATTCACATTCTAGTAGAGGTATGCAGATTAATCCACTGGTATGCTAGGATCCTGCGCAGTTTGGCATATCTTTTTTTTGACATCATCATGGGCCCACCAAATCACCTTCACCTTCATTGAAATTTTCCAGACAAGTAACATTTCCAATTTTAATATAGATAATAAAAAATAAATGATTCAAAAATGGAATTAAATTTGAAATTATTTTTTGAATTTATAATACAAATTCAGTTTAATACAATGGTGTAAGGGTGAAAATGACACAGTGAATCGTGGTACGATCATGTATCCATAAATATAACCCCACAAAATTTTCCACCACTATACCCAAAACAACCATAAACTGAGAAACCCAAAATAATGTGAGGCACCTGTGTCAAATAAAGCTCTAATGAGTATGGAATCTATAAGTATCATACCTCAAACTATCGATGGCCTAGCCTCACCACCTCCAAGTGTAGTCTAAACTTTATAAAGATGACCTTCCCCTAAATCATGGGCCTCAGTCTAAGTCCCTGGTGATATTCATCTCTACTAGTATGAACGCTCTTTCGCTAGAGTACACATACACCACCTCTATTGGTACGTCCAATCGAACACCAACTGCCTGTCTGATAAGGGGTAACTAATACCCTACTTGTACTTAGAACTGGACTTGAACATCTACCTATTCCCAGCTATCAAGGGTTCATACAGAACCTCTGTACATGCCCCATCCTTCTATATTCTCAGAAATCAACTAGTGGTTAGGGGAACTAACCATTCATGTGTCTTTTCCTACCACACTTGTAGAAAAACACCTAGTCACCACTCTGAGAGGCTGGCCCTCTCATTAGACCACTTTGTGCACTTACACCCTTATGAATATTTCTAAAATAGGGCTTCTTACCCTCAGAAGTAATTCCACTGGTTCGTGCAACTAGAACCACAATCCCACTACATGAATCCTCCTTTAAGTTCCCTTCTAAAATAAGTGTATGATCCATCACTTCATCAAACCACTTTAAATAGAAGATGTTTACCTGAGACCTAATGTCATATCTAAGCCCATCCTGGAATCATCTTGTCGTCACATCCTCATCTGCTGCCAACTCCATAAAGAAGATTGAATGTCTATGAAACAGATTTTATAGTCAACCATTGACATTATTCTCTAGTTCAACCTCATAAAATCTACAGTTTGCTCTTATCTCAAGGTTTTCAGGTAAAATTGTTTCAGAAAAATTTCCTAGAAGTCCTTCCACAGCATACCATCTGCCTATTAGGTTTGAACCAAGTTATCCCACCAAAGATTCACTGATCCCCGCAACATATATGATACCAACATGACTTTCTTCTCTAAAAGAGTCTCTAAGTGATCTATAATTTTCTAGATAGACTCTATCCAGAACTCTACAGCCTTGGGTCCACCCTCTCTGGAAATTGTTGGAGGGTGTTGCAACTGGAACTCTCTGGTCATATCAAATATACTTGGCACCCTCCACCCTAGGTCTCATTCCACCATCTAAATAAAATAACTGAAGTTCTCACATAATTTTCTCATCTCCTTGATTATTCTGAACTATTGTAATTTCCTATCCCACTTATGGAGGATCATGCTCAGCGATTTCCTCGTGTCACCTGATCAACACGCATCATTGTGGAGGCATCTTCCTACAATTCCAAGCATCATCCGTAGAACATATAACATAAAGCATCCATAATTTACATAAAATAAGGCTCTTATCTATCCATAACTACTCATCACAGGCATATTATACCAACGGACATCATCACACCTAGGATACCACCCTCAACCATCCCTACTGCGGGGCATATCTAACGTGGGTAAACCAAAATTCATGGACACAAATATTTCATTAGAAACATTTTTAAAACTATCTCTACATTAACAACATATATCATTCCTCTTAAGAAAATTTACTATTTTTTAAAACCATTATGTTAACTCACTTACAACCCATCATTAAGCACAATTCACTAACCATTTATTATCATTACTCTTTTTTATCCATTTTCATCATCTTTATTAGACACCATGTAAAATGCATCCTACCCTTCATGTCCCACACACCCATCTCATGTGTACATATCATGATGCATTCCACATATATCTCTAACTTCTTACAATGATGCATTAATACACTACCTTATGTCATTCCAGCCACGATAAAAATATCATAAAATAGGCATATCACACAACATGTGCATCACCCAACGGTGAAATATCATTAAATAGTAAAAAAAACATGCCAAGAACAACAATCCCACCCTGGGTGACTTGGGTTTTCCATCGTACAAAGGTTAGCTACTCCCATTCACAAGCTCATTGTCAAGGGCCAACATAGCCAAACCTCCAATCAACCACACCAAATAATTAGCCCATAGAATAGAACTGTTCTGATACCACTTTCTAATGTCACTGACCTAGAATCCATTAAACTGGTGCTCCGAGATGGGTCGCCACATGACCTCATACGCTCCTCCCTGTACGCCAGAGGTTGCCGACTATTGGCAGGGGTCTAATAAGTCGCATGGGGATACTATACCCTATTTACCAGAGTAATCCATGACAGATAATATATGAAATAAGGAAATAATTAGTCAAAAACCAAAACATGAATTTCAAAATAGTTCCCAAATAGGTTACAACCCACAATCTAATAAAATACATGTCATGTCATGCCATCTATGCCAAAAGTGAAGGAAAAACCCAAAATAAAGACCAACAGCTAAATCCCCAAAATGGGTAATAATCCAGGTTCAGATCCTCATCCATGAACTCCCCAATCTTAACTCATCTCCCTAACATAGGGCCTTTTCCCTTATCCTAACCTTCAACCATGAAATATTCTCGGGTACCCAATAATAACCTGAAGTAGGGTGTCAATACAACTCATTAGGTCACTACCAACGATGTCTACAAAATATCGAGTCTAGATAGATAGTGCACGCAAGAACTAAATAAATAACAATGTAAAGATTAAAACTCGGGTGACATTAGGTAACAATGTCTACTTTACCCATTTACATCTTTAGTTTCATGGTCATCATTTAGTCCATCTTCATCACTTTATTCATTTCGACCACAAGTTCCATGGTTAGGCATGTACATCATTTACACAATGTCATAATCCAATCAATTACTAAGAATAAGGGTATAAATAAAGTTCCCTATCTCTTTAGGGATAAACATTTCATAAACATTCACATCACACTGACCTTGTAGCCTTAGTCTAGGTAGTCTCATCAAATGAATTCGTTAGTGGAATGGAGACTCAGTCCCCTTCCCTAACCAATGAATTATGGGGTGGGGTTTAGAGCCTCAGTCTAACCTAACGTGTGTGCGTAGATCCTCAAGTCCAATACCCCACAACTACCAATCCAAGTGAACATGCTTATTTGTCTGTTTACCACTTATACCATGTCACAAACCATACATAATCAAAATAGATAATAATCACATTTCACATTTCATTTAACACATATTCACCCTTAAGCCTTGACCCATTAACACATTTACCATTTACTTAGCATAACCCATTTAAACCATTTCACATATTCCATAATTTCCATACATTAACCCATTTGTAATATTCAATAATTTTTATACATTAACCAACTTAACAAATTTATCATTTCATATTCCATAATCCATTAAGATATTTTCATTTCAAATTCATGACCCATTTGACACATTCACATTGACCCATTTAACATGTTCTCTCATTTTTTCAAAAAATCCATTATCATAACACCAAAAACTAGACACAACTACCACTAGTGCCTCATTATAATTTGAACCAACATGACAACTCATTTATCATGTGATCTATTTCAATCAAAGTCAATTTCATGCTTAATATTACCATGTTCTATGTTCGGGAATATTGGTGCACCCAATAGGTGCCCCTAAATCGGTCTAGTCACTCTCAATAAATCCTATAGGTATCATGAGGGTTTTAATTTGTCATTTAACCAACAATTTTACCAAAACATACTCCTCAAGGAAAAAAAAAGATCAAGAACAAAGCAAGATTCATAACCACTAATGTAAAAATCTAAAAAAAACTATGGGATAAAACTTATAGAGAACCTACCACGAATCTAATGATGAATGCACCCTTAACCTTAGACGTAGATCTGGATTCAAGCACCCTTTGAATCCCTAATATGGATCTTCGATCCATAACTAGTAGTGCTCCAAATGGACATGAATCGAAGAAGAACCACCCTTGTGAAGATTTAGGGGCTTAGGTTCATCACTAGGATTGAGAGGAAAATAAAGGGGGAAGAAATAGGTAAGAAACATAAAATCATGTGGGGAATGTTTCATGAAATTATATTTTTTAATGAGGCAGATGGTTGGCCACACAGTTTTCCAAATCATACACCAACCGTGCTCCAGCTTTTGTCTATGGAAAACCTAAGCTGCATGATTTCCTAGGAATTCTACACGGTTTGGAAAACTGTGTGCAAATCTTTCAAAACACCTATGTCCAAGACCACATGGTTTGGTTCTCCCCTTTGTATGATTTCTCAAACCATTCTCCCGTCCTCCTAGCTAGCACGGTTTTTACTAACCATACGCCAACCACGCAACATGCACAATGTGGACATTGTTTCCATTCCTTCATGTCCCGAACCACCAAAACACCACAAAACATCCTCATGCATCCTTTAGACATTCCATTAACCAAAATTAAGAGATTTAAACTGAAAATTTAAACAATAACATAACTTAATGAATTCAGGATCATCTAGTTCCGGTGAGAAATAAAACATTAAATATTAATTGAAAAATATTTATTTATTTATTCAAGGAAATAATATTTATTTATCTATGAGTTTAGCGCATGGAAAGTGACTAATAATAATATTACTATTATTTAGATATTGTATTCACTAGGAATTAATTGAATAATAAAGGCCTATGTGCAATTATTATTATTATCTAACTCTAATTCTATTTAAACATTTTTATGACATTTCCTTATCCTAGACCTAGTCATTCTAATAATTGTGTATAATTAATTCTAGAGAATACTCTCAAGCTTTGGAGAGATCCTCTCCTAGAATGAACTCAAGAATAAGGAGTGATCCTCCTCCTCAACCCTCTAGATTATAGAGAGACCAAGAAGAGTACTTTCATTTGAAGCGATTCAATGGTGGTCATCGATGAACGACTTAAGAATTAGAATCTTACATGACAGTACCTAGATATTTCTATGGGGATGTCCAAAGGTTCATGGTGTAGGTGTGGATCACCATTTGAGGGAATATTCCAATGATTATTGTGATGAAATAATGATACTATGAAAATACATTGTCTGATTCATCCATGAAGAAAGAATTTTAATGTAAGTTAATTCTTTATCTGAATAAATTAATTATAAATTATCTATGATGACCATGTCTTGTGGATTTCAGGGCTTCAATTCATCTAGCTCTGAGGATAAATCTAAAGTAGTTGATTAATTTTCATTGTTGCGTACGTCACCAACCGCTTTCGCTGCACCCCAGATCAAAATACTTTGCATGTTTATTATTATGTATTCACAATGTTTCTCTTATGTATGGTCATTTGAATCTCCATTATATCGACACATGTATATGTCCTAGATTTTGGAACTCATCCTCAAGCTTTGGCACTTGTATCCTTTGGATTCACCACCACTCTTGTGACAATGTTCAGGACTCTTGTTTCTGAAAGAACTACCCCCTTGCATTTGGTGTAGGTATAAATTATTTGGAAGTTACTCCTTTTTAAAAGCTTTAGTACTTATCCTGAAAATGACATCTCACACCAATCCTAACACTCCCTTATCCTTATTTCACCCATAACCCCCAAAATCAACTCAAAATAAATGAAAATAAATTCAAGAACATCAAAATTTAAAATAAAAATAGAACTCATAACCTGGGTCCATTAAACCGGTGGGTTTCCTTATTCCACATAATACCCAACAACATCATAGTCATGGACCCTCTTCAGCCACTCTTATATGACTATATTATGGAATAACGGTATGTTGTTTCCTAGCATTATAAAACTCCATTTATAATTCCATCAACCTATTATCTGGCTGTTGGATTAATAATCTGGATGCTTACAGCTAGTCCTCATCATCAAGTAATTGATATTCTATATGGAATAACTTATCTTAGTATTATATATGGGTATAATTAATATATTGGATCTCTTAACAAATTTTCAAGTGTAACTACCATTGAATCCCTATCTAAATACCATCCAGTGCAACATAATATTGAATGTTCACCATTCGTGTTGGTTTTCTACTATAAGAAGCTCATTGATCAGTCTGAATGCCTTCATCATAGTAATAGATGTAGATAGAAATTCTTTTCTATGTGATATTATTACTTCAGGTCAAGAAAATTTCACATAGTAGGGATTTTTATTTTATACCATTATCTTTTTTTTATGTTTTCTCTACATGTATACATGACAGTAAAGGTATAATTTTTTAGCCCATACTTTCAACCAAATTAATATTATGTGAGCATATTATTGTATGGAATGTATCACAACTGATTAATTGTGTTCCTCTACTAAAATAAAATATAATCATAATCACAAATATCTAAATTCATGTCATGAATTGGGTACATGAAACCCTTTCATGTAAATTTTTAGAACCGTACAAAACCAAAATCGACTCAAGAGCAAGTAGGATGTGGCAAGTAGTCATCTAATCACCTTTCCGAGAGAACTGAAGTCCCCAGGCCAATGTAGCCTGACCCAAAGTCTCACTACCCATATATCAATACCAAATAATAATCTCAATTCTAATACAATCTTAACACATAATATATAGGAATAATAACTAAACATTAGTTTGAACTTATAACTGTAGAGAAAATGATAACCTTGATTGAAATAACATAAATCGTATACAAGCACCAATCATGTAACTTCCCATATGTATGAGATGATAATGGTAAATGGAAATTTACAAACACTACAAACTCGCCACATTAAATAAATAAATTATTTATAAATTTATAATTACGATAAATAAGTTATTAGTTGATGCTAAATATTATTAATTATTACCAATTTCTAGTAATTACTATTAATAAATTATATGATTAGCTAATCCAAATTACTGGTCATTAGTAATAATTCATTAATAATTATCTCCAAATATTATTAATTAATATCAATTAATCCTAAGGATGAATACTTAATTAATAGTGTATGATCATTACAATTAGAAATTGTTAACTACTACTAATAATAATCAACTATTTATGATTATGAATATCTAATCCTAATTAAACCATATCTATTATATATAATAATCTTGGATTTCCATCTGCCACGTGTCACTCTAATATTCCTCTACATCTTATTTCACATATTTGTCAAGCCACCATGCCTCCACGTCCCTCCACTACTCCCTTTCTATATCATTCCGTCCCTCTCACTCCCGCTCCCGCTCAGCCTCCCCATCACGATTTGCATCTCCCCAGTTTTAATTTTCCACTGCTCCTCCTGTAGAGGGTATCATACATCGCAATCTAGCCTCCCCTCAAACCCTCACCTCTGTCATCCTCCCTCTTCTTTTCAAACCACTCTCCATCAAATTCAAACTTTTCCCTCCACACCACACCCAATGAACCTAGGGCAACCTCCCAACTTTTACCTCCATATTCTAAATCCATCTTCCAACAGATGAATCTAGGGATCCCACACATCGTCCACCTCCGACCTTCTTCGAATACATGATTCTAAAATGTATTATCGTTTCTGAACTATTGGTCCACTTTCAAATCCCTATGGTGAACTTGTTCCTCCAACGCTTAAGGATCTTGGTTTCCTTCGACTACTCTGCCATCTACCAAAACCATTTTCCTTCCACTACTCTACCATTTACCCTAAACCATCAACTGGATCTTTCTCACTATTCTCGTCCATTTAAAATTTCTCCGGGTGACCTGACCTTCTATAAATCTATATTCCTCATTCGGAAAACCAAAACTACAGAAATTGTCGATGTTGTAATAGTGATAGAATCCATGGAACTTTCCTCCCTTCCTTTATAGGTTTGTTAAACTATACATTGAAGCTGGATCATCTTTTTGTACTGCTAGGGTTCTTGTTACATTCAACCAAATGATTTATCCCACATTACTTAAATGTGTCTGCATAATCTAGCTTCCCATTGTTGCGCGACCCATTGCACTTGACAAGGTTTCATCATCATCTCTAGTATGTCCACTGCTCTGGGAATTCACACTCAGATGTTCATTCCAGAATATTGGAATAGGAAATTCTTCATGAATTAAGGCAGTTTAATTTTAAATTTCCTATTATAAGTTTGTTTTAAAAATAATGAAATCATAATCAGTAGGTATCTCATTGATGTTTCCAGATAACTACTACTAAATTTGCAATACTATGACTCATACAACTGCTTCGAACTACAAATAGACTTTTTGCATAACTTCTTCCAATTAAATAACTACAAGATTTATCTCAATATGTAAGTGCAAAGGTTTATAATACTATTACTAATAGGTACTTGAAATCTCTAACTAAGAAACAGTGGAAGTCATGTATTGAATGAAATACGATAGGCATATTACTGCTGATTTAGTATGTGATTTTACGTTTGTTTTGTGCTATGTTTTTAGGTAATCAATTCTCAGGCTTTTTCCTTTTTTGAAGGTGAATAATATTTTAGGGTTCTAAATATGGGTATATGCTGAAATATTTTCACCATTTTTCCTATGCTGGAATAATGGAATTACTTATTTTAACATCTTGACTCTTTGTGCACTTGTATTTTTTCAGATGCAGGTTGTGGAGTTCTTCATGTATAATTTAATTGGGGTTCAAAAGAAATAGGTTATCACTGATATAATTCATGTATTTGGCTTATATAATTCAAAGTGTGTTGGTGCAGGTTATGAAGGTTCACTCTTATGGTTTTTTGGGCAACAAGGTGATTTAATTCATTTAATATTCCAACCGTCTAATTTGTGTTGCAGGTACTTTGATAGGTTACATTGAATCAATTACCAACTTGATAATATTTTTTTAATTATGATAAATTATTTATTTATTTGTGAACTAGTTTTCCCATGAAATATTTTCAGTTGTATAAGCCATGTCTAACTACATTCATCGTTTCTTTGAAACTAGAGGAATCATATTCTTCTTCCTTCCACCATATCCTTTCTGACAGATTCGTTCCTTGTGGTATTAATATTGGACTCTTCACTGTAGTTCAATTCCAAATATTAATGTTCAGTGTTTCATGATTTTAATTGAACAGATTTGTAGTGTTCATTAAATTTTTCTAGGGGTGTTGATTGACATCACTCTTCTTTAACATTGTACTGAATTCGCCTTAAATATTTCTTGGGATTCTATAATATTGGTATGTGTTCAGGAATATTTTCACTCGGTATCCTATAATTGAATAATTGAATTACTTTTTTTTAAATTGTCGAGTGTTTTTCACTCCAATGGTTTCATATGATGGTTATGTCAGTGTGCTTGGATGATTTAATTTGGATTATGAAAATGTAGGTTTTGGATGATTTAATTAATTTATTTGGATTATTTAATTCATGGAGTGGTGATGCAAGTTATGGAGGTTAACTTAGATGGTTTATGGGGCACCAAGGTGAATTAATTCATTTCATATTCCTACTTTATAATTTTCATTGGAGGTACTCTGATAGGTTGCATTGTAGGCCCATGTTTATGATCAAGGATATCATCATGAAGCATATTATTAATGTAATGTAGAATTAATGAATTTAAATACTAGGGAATTCATTAATTTTTTTGTGATGAATTTAAATTTTTTCAAGATTTTTCAATCAAGAATCCTCAAAATTTATAGAGGTTAATATTGCATTAATTAGATTGAATGTGTTTCTTGATAATGATATCATGACATGATCTTTATAAATAATTAATTTTAATCATTAATGATTTGTGATTAATTTAAATTCTTTCCATGTCATAATCTTATGATGATTGCCTGGCTGGTTGTCTAGAAGAATTCACGGAATTGCCTCCCCCCACTCTTCCTGTTAATGATTCTGGATCTTCAACCTCACTATAAACCAATATCCTGGGGTGATTTCATCCTTATGTCTACAAAATATTCCTATTTCTTCCCCTAATGAGGTTTAATAAGTGAAAAGTTTCACTCACCTGGCGTCTCTAATTCATCCAGCAACATAGTTCTCTTCTTCCCCATCATGTGAAGTGATCCCTGAAGTGCATTGTACTATTATAGACCCTCCGGTTCATGGCTGACCCCCCTCTACCTTAGAGGAGCTTATTGATTTTTATAATTCCATGGAAGTCATGGCCCTAACTGGAGATGAACATGTCCCATGTTCTCCGGTACGAGGTATGCAAAGGAAGATAAAGTCCTCCACCCACCTCTCAATAGTGTCATGACATCATCAATGAAAGAGAATATGATTTGTTCCAATAAACCAAAAAAATGTTACAGTCCTCCATCCCTTCCTGCTTCTTCATCATGATTTCCTCCATTATATGGAACTCAAGGGGTTTGAGATCCCCAAACAAAGGTGAATATAATCTCAAATTTATCCGGAGTAAGAAGATTTCCATTTTTGCAGTTTAATGTGTACACATAGGGAATTATGATTAAATTATTATTGCATTTTAAAATTCTGATTAAATTTATGGCATCGTGCATATGCACGGGAGAAGTACTATTTTTTACTAATTAATTAGAAATTGTCATAATTTTTTAATTAATATAAATTATTCCTAATGCTGATTAATTTATTATTAATTTATTCAAATTATGATTAATTAATACTAAGTACTACTAATTATCATTAGTTATTTCTAATAAAGGATTTATAATCCTAATTAAACTTAATTATTTCTACTTAATTAACTGCTGCATCTAATTTTTTAATTAATAGTAATTAATCCTAATGATGATTAATTATTAATTTATGTTAATCATTGTTAATTATTTCTAATCAATTCTAACTATGGTTAATTATTTCTAACTACGATTAGCTAATCCTAATCATACCTCATTATTACCAATTAATTATTAATTATCTCTAATTATTTTTAACTAATAATTATCACTCAAAATGATGATTAATTAATTATTAATGTATGACAATTATTGTTAATTATTACTAATTACTACTAATTATGATTAATTATTACTAATTATGATTAATTACATCTAATTAAACCTCATCATTACAAGTTAATTATTAATTACCTAAAATTAAATTTAATTAATTGTAATAAGTCTTATTATTGTTACTTAATTATAATTACTCGTAATTTCTCATAATTATGTATTAGTTTATGCTAATTAATATTAATTGTTGCTAATGACTAGTAATTGTGTTTAATTATTTCTAATTATGAATAATTAATTCTAATTACACCTTATTATTGCTAATTAATTATTAATTACCTCTAATTATTGTTAATAACCTGCCATTACTCTTAATTATGATTAATTATTTATTTTTTATGCTAATTAATATAAAATATTTCTAAATACTGCTAATTATGTTTAATTATTTTTAATTATGATTAATTCATCCAATTGCACCTCATTGTTACTAAGTAATTATTTCTTATCTCTCATTATGATTAATTAATCCTAAAAGCAATGAATCCCAGTGATCTAGAAGGATTTTACTACTAGTGGCTTTAGAAGGATGTTACATTGGATTTACTTATTGTCGGAATGATTATCAGTGATGGCTTGTCATGGGGTGAATTGTTTTCCATTTAAAATTAAGTGGGGGTTTTCCTTCTAAAAATGATATTTATGAAAATTGGGGTTTTCTTAGGTATGCATGGGTTATGATTTTATCATATAGGATGTAACATACCAAATTTATATATATGAAGAATTCTTCCTTAAAATTATATGTGTTATAGTTAAAAGAAATGTTTTGGTTAACAAACAATAGTATAAGTGAATATTATAAATAAATTGTATACACCATGTAACAAAGTAAGCATTATTTTATTTCCTAATAGAAATTTACAAATAAAGGAAACATATATTTCATAAAATTAATATAAATACAAAGGGAAAATAAACATAAGTAAATAACATAACTAAAAGCGGGAAATGTGGTGACTTGTTGTCTCTCTGAAATACCAAAATTATAAAAAATTCTATACTAAGAAAGAAAAATATTAGAAATAAGATAAGTATTTTTTAAAATAAATATAGGTATTTTTTAAAGAAAAGTAGTTGAATTAGTGGTGTCAGATTTAGTGGTCACACATAGGATGTAGAGGGAATATAAATTTTTCATTGAAAATATAACTATTCGAATAGTTATATGATCGTCCGAATAGTAAAGTGATAATAATGGATAACCGTTGAAATGATCATATATGTCAATCAATACCTTTGATATGAGATAAATACTATAATATTAAATAGCATAAATTAATATATAAAATAATTAACATAATTTTTTAAGTATTTTTAAATCAAATAAAATATAACGATATAATAATTTTTGGTAGTATGTTTTATTTTTCATTATAAAACCTTATTATTTCTATATTCAATTTAATTGTTGAATAAAACTTTTTTAGAAATTTATTTTGATAAAATTGATTAAAAATTTGGAATAATGCATCAAAATTAGACAAGATTAAGTTATTTCTATTTTTTCGAAAAAATTGAATTTTGGATGAATATTAAAAATAAAATCTATCTATACACTATTTTAAGACCTAATTTTGAAATAAAAATGACCAGATGATTTATAAAATGAATTTAATGACTAAATTTATTTAATGAGTTAAATAATGTATTTAAAAATAATAAATTTAATTTCTAATCTTATAGGGAAATTTTTATATTCTAAAACATGTTTTTTTTCAATAGAAATTTGTTTTTTATTTATGATCCATGTCATTCTATTTTGGAAGGGTTTTAATACCAATAAAATTTATTTATTTATTTATTTTTTATATTTATAAACACTCTCTCCCTCCACCTATAAACACCATCATTCACATATAAATTTCACCATTGATAACTCATTTCCCCTCACTTTAAAAAATGATTACTTTTTATAAACTCTATCCATATATCAGCTACTTTAAAAGGTTTAGTAGAACCCCGAAAAACACTGGACCAGAATCCAAACCATCTAATCACCAAAAATATATACCTATAAATTCACCCACAACTAGTCACCAAAGAACCAAAGCATTTCTTGGACCACACCATCGAGAGTGGAGAAGGTATAATATCTTCAGCCATCTACTAACTATATTAATTCTAGCATTTCTAGCGTCCACGTGTCCCTCCACTATGCTTCCACATCCCATTTTTCTAACATGTCAATCACCCCTATCTCCACGTACCTCCTCCTCACAGATTCAATTTGTTTCCTCCGCATACCTGAGTCGCTCCCACATTTCCTACCACTGAGAAACGTGAGGGTTTTGACCTAGCTATCCAGCGTACTCCCTCTGTTGCCTTCCTCACAGTCACGGTCTCCAACCCATCTATATCTGATCACCAGGTACATATTTCGACTGAAACTTCCAGGCGTATCACCTCTGATCACCTTCTCCATCAGTCGACTATACTGTCGACATTTTATGTATTTCCCGGTCGTGGTCGTCTCAAATATTTTACCGACCTAGGGTTCCCGCAAAATCCCCAAGTTGCCCTCATCTACCTCTATCCTTTCTTTAAGTGTGATGCCCTCGCACTTCATCTTCTTCACTGCACTGACTGCAGCATATTCAACCATCGTGTTGAAACGCGTAGTCGGACAACCATATTTCATGAACGGTTCGTGATTTCCTCTCAACCACAACCCACTTCATCCAAGTGATCTTCCAAAAACTTCGATCACTTGTATTATCTTTGAATAAATTCCATGCTTGATAATTGTCATAACTTTCAGTCCATACGTTTGAACCTTCCATACATTTTCTTATTACAGGATGGTACTAACTTGAGTAAAATGTTTCCAAATTCAATGGAAGTATCCTTCCCATCTCAACAACCTTCCTACTATTCGTCTTCCTAGCCGCATCATCTACGCAGCACAGGTATGAATTGATATTCAAAATGGAGAGGCTAAATTCTTTAAACTGTAAATATGGTATCAATTCAATCCTCTAACTGTTCGGGTTCAGTTTCCATATTTTTAATATTCTGTAATAATTTCAATAAAAAATACTTCTACGATGGTTTCTTGTTCAATTTTACTTGAAACTTATTGTGATCTCATTTTGGTGAAGCATGTTGATATCCAACTACACATTTAGTTGTCTGAACTGAAAATACAAGCATCCCAATATAAAAAATCCAATGAAACTTGCTGTTGCTATTTTTTAGGATTTTTTCAACTACAATTTCATTATCCATGAGGATATCCAAATGCATATCTGGTTATCTGATACTAGAAAAACTACATTAAACATAAATGTCTATTGTTTTCTGTTAAATCCCAATTCATCTTTTCGTTTATTATGTAAAATTCTGTGACTATTATGTCCTTTGTGCATTATAAGCTCTTACTGCACACATTGGCTGTAAACTATAAAGATAAAACAAACAAACATGAATTTTCAATCGAACTATAAAGATTCATGGATGCAATAGAGGCTACTAATGAAGGAACGAAAGACAGTTTGTGAGTTGTGTATTAAGTACCCTTGAAAATGTTCTATTATGTTTATTGTGCTTTGTTTAGTAGTTTCACTCGTTACACATGCTACATGTTCAATAGAGACAAGTACTGGAGACTATTCTATGACATCTACAAACCATTCTGCTACCCATTCGAGTAAATTAGTATCAGTAGATGGCATCACATGTGCGGTCTCACGCATCCCATTATCATCTCTATTTATAAATGGTTAGTTTTGTTTGCATTAACCTATAGAATATCTGAGATGTTTCATAGTACATTTCATACAAACTGAAACCATACATACTTGCTTACTTTTATTACAGATCCTGAGCACTTGTATGGTCGGTCAAATACAAACTTATATTGCAAGGATGCAATAGAGCCGGTTTTTGAGTAATCTGCTCCGTCAAACTCTAAGGACACAAGGATGCAACGAATGCTACTTATGAAGGAATGAAAGAAACATTGTGAGTTGTCTATTAAGTACCCTTGAAAATGTTCTATACTTTTTACTAACCTATATAAAGTAGTTATACTCACTACACTTGCAACATGATCAGTGCCGACAACTACTATAGACCATTCTATGTCATCTACCAACCATTCTAGTACTCAGTCGAGTAAATCAGTATCAGTAGGTGGCATCCCACATGGAGTCACATGAATGCCATTATCATCTTTATGTATAAATCGTTAGTTTTGTTTTCATTTACCTATAGAATATTTGAAATGTTCCATAGAACAATTCATACAAACCATAATCTTTCATACTAATTTACTTGTATTACATATACTAGGCAGTTGTCTACTCGGTCAAATTCAGAATTCAATTCCCCATCTAACTGTACAGATGCAAGGATACAACACAGACTACTGATTACGAAATGACATAATTATGGTAAGTTTCCTAATGTCATCACTGAAAATTATTGTGCTTATTAAAAATCTATTTTTCTCTACAAAAATTGACATTTCCAAAGCTTCAGTGGCAAAATCCACTGAAAATTCTTATCTGGCAGCTGATAGCCTGTCTGAATTCCCAAACAATGAACTTCTACCAAGAATTACGAACAAAAATGAAGTCACCGACATTCCATTATCATCTCACTGTAATGATGGTTAGTTCTGTTTAAAATTTCATTTATAAACCATTTAACTACACACTACATTTCACAGTACCAAAAATTATTAATAATTAAGTTATTCATTGTGAACAGTGCCAGAACCATCTGTAGCTACGTCAACAAGATCTGATGGATCTAAAAAATGGAATCAACGATCTACTACCTTGACAGAATCTCCTATAACTTTCTATACGAATCATAACTACTTAATTCCATGCACATATTGTATGTCCTACAACAAATGTAGTCCCCTAATAACATTTCATTCATCATTTTGTGCTGGTTTATTGAATGAAGAAAATACTCTACCTGATTCATTAGTTGATACCTCAACGTAATAAGAACGAATATTGTTTATACACATTACCATACCTTTGATTTCAGTTATACTTATTATTATTCCCTAAACAAACAGATGTTGCCTAACTCCTTCTGCAGATGGGAACTATAATTATTTATCCTTTATAGGAATGATATAGAATATATTTTGACATGAAAAAATATATATAACACTAAATATTCTACATAGCAGTTAGTTGTCTTCTATTGAGGCTTTCAGGTTTAGGAAACCATTCATATATTTGATAAAGAATCAGAATAAATAGTTCTGAGGCTCAAAAAAACAGAACTGATGACATAAATGGTGTAGTAAACTGTAGAGGTAATGAAATTTACATGTTTCACTACTAATGTTACATAGTTATTTAATACTTCAGCTAGTCTAAAATTACATACCGCTTGCTGCTACAGGAGAGTCACTAGAATAGGACAATGCCGAGGACACATGTTTGTGTACTTACTGGACTTGTAGTAGTTGTTCAATAATACTAAGTCATCTTCTCTGTTGTTGAGTTCTTCTTTTTAATAACATTTTCTACATTGAAATTTTGTTCAATCAGGTTATTATGATAGCAGAGAAACTTATAACATTTTTCAACATTGTAATGTTTTCTTTGGTTTTATGAGAGAAAAAATAAATTTTGAAATAGAAAAAACCAACATATTTCTCTATGTTTCTCAATGGAAAAGTTTTCTTTGGACTTGTTACCAGAATGTCCCGAATACCTAAGGATGATGATGTTTGATCGAACTTCTGCTAAAGCCTGATTATTCCAAGACCACATCGATATTTTCAATTCGATGTTTTCATTCACATAAATGGGTGTAATGGTAGATTGGTCATTCAATAATGGTCAATCTCCATGTATATACAGATTACATGGACAAAACTACTATCACATAGGCAATTTATGACCATCTGATGGTCATCCTCCAAGGTTCGCACAACTGCACGTCTACGATACAACACATGAGTGTCAGAATAGAATTCGTGGAATGAGGTATCCATTATACCCAATTATTTATAATGAGTTTACAAAATGTTCACCATTTTATATTAACATTACAAACTACTCCAGTTTTGACGAGAGAAATCAACAATCTTCTATTTACTACAATACCATCCAGAACCTACAACATATGATTCATGAGAACAATGATTTGGATCAAGAATTTATAAATTCAAGGGATGTACTTAACTGTCAAGAGGTTCCAACATTAAATACATGACTCCTTAAAATAAGGAAAACACATCCTGCTACATATAACCTTCCAAATACTTCTGAAATAAAAATGCATATTATTGGTGATATTGAGGATCTCAACCATGAATGGGACATTATCCTTCAAACCAAAAGTGGTTATTTACAAATAATTGATGAGTTTCACCCACTTTATCTTCCATTGCAGTATACTTTTATTTTTATAGGTGGTCAGGATGGATATTACGGCAACGTCTTACATCCGGATACTCAATTCACTACAAGTACTACACTCAGAATGGTAATAATGAGAGAGTACTTTTTATTCCACTTTCAATTCTGTGACGATGATTCATCGATCTTACTAAATTCTATAAGATTACTCCAATAGTTTACATTTGATGCTTATACAATGATTGAGTCTCAAAGACTATCATTCATTCGCTTCAGTCAAAAGAAACTGAGGGTCAAACTTTAAAATGGGTCACAAGATGCATTGTTTCGAGGTGACCGTGAAGGGACATCATGCGGGAAGTGTATCGTATTACCTTCTTCTTTTATGGGTGGACCAAGGTATATGATCCCGAATTACCAAGATGCTATGTCGATATGTAATTGAGATGGGTATCCAGATTTGTTTTTATCATTTACATGTTACCCAATGTGGCCTGAAATAACTCGATTTATTAGATATCGACACCTTCATCGACCAGACTGCCCGAAAATATTATCTCGAGTTTTCAATATTAAAGTCTATCATCTAATGAAATATTTAAGAGACATTTGTTTTTTTGGGAAGTCACAGGCAGGTATCTATTTTTTTACTTTCTTGTAAGTTCAATTCCTTTTTTACATTAATTTTCATCTTCTACTAACTGTCAAACTTTTATCTTACAATGCAGTTGTTCAAACCGTGTAGTTTCATAAATGAGGCTTGCCCCACATGCACATCCTTATATTTCTCTTTTATGAAAATAATGTTCACACTCCAGCAGAAGTAAAGAAAATTGTATGTGCTGAAATTCCAAATAACTGTGACTACCCAAGACTACACAGATCTATTAAAAATTTTATGATCCATGGCCCATGTGGTGATGGCCACCGTACTTCACCCTATGTGAGAAACAGAAAATGTTCCAAATTGTTTCCAAAGAAATTTTTTGGGCATACCACTATTGATGATGATGGTTACGTTATCTATCATAGAATGGAGGATGGAATAACAGTTCTAAAAAATGGAATCCCTTTGGATAATCGGTAGGTTGTACCATAAAATCCTGTTTTTCTATTAAGGTATCAATCTCATGTTAATATGGAATTATGAAATCTGTCATCTTCCATCAAATATTTGTTTAAATATATTAACAAAGGAAATGGTCGTGTAACAGCAGCACTCAATGAAAGCAACAACAATGATTTCTTAGACAAAAATTTGGATGAAATTAAAATGTATTATGATTTTCGGTACATATCTCCTTGTGAGGCCTCATGGAGGATATTTTCTAATGATATCTATTACAGATATCCACCAATTGAGAGGTTATTTTTCTATTTAACAGGACAACATTCTATAACCTACAACGACACAGATAATATTGTTGATGTCTTAAATAACTGTAATGTCAAAGAAATAATGTTAACCTCTTGGTTTCAAGCAAATTCAGAGTACCCAGAGGCTAGGGAAATAACTTTTGTAAAAACCCCAACTAAGTTTGTTTACCACTCAAACGACAGGAAATGGCATTGTTGAAGGCATGGGTTTTCTATTGGTAGGATTTACTATGTTCCTCAAACAACTGGAGATCTATTTTACTTTTGGATACTTCTAACTAAAATCAAAGGTCCTACATCATATGAAGATATCAAAACAGTGAACTCTGTTACTCATGGCACATTTAGAGAGGCCTATTATGATTTGGGACTACTAGAATATGACGCTGAATTTATTGAAGCTATAAAAGAGGTTTCAACTTGGGGAATGGGACATTATGTATGCAGGATCATTGAAAGCATGTTTTTCTCCAATAACATTTCACGTCTAGACATTGTTTGGCAGCAAACCTATCACATTCTAGCTGAAGACATTTTATATGCCCAAAGACATAGGCTACAAATCCCAGGTCTGAATATGTTTGTCAGCATATATTTTCAAACCACTTGCATATAAGTGTTTTCTGTTATATCATCTTTATTATTCTATTCAGAAATATAGGTACATAGAATTAAGTAAAAAATTCAGTGATATTAGTTTATTAAATAATACTTACAGGCTGTTCTATTGTTTATGTGTACTTTGTTCTATCGAATCAGTTATTAGTCCACCGATTTGCATGTATATTTTACTAAATAATTATGTAGATTCAATGAAGGAAGTTTCTTTTATACTACTCTAATACCATGTTTTTCATTTTACTATATTTGACACTCACCAAACATTAAATACATATGTGTGCTCTGCTTGAAATAGAGAAGATATTACGAAGCAATGGAACATTTCTTCGATTTTATCCTCCCATAACAGTACCAGATTCCACAATTCATAGCCATCTAAATCGTTTAGTTGAAGAGGAACTACATTAAAATAGATAATAACTAAGAAATGAGTACAGAACATTACATACTATGCTTACCAATGAATAGATCTAGGTGATGGATGTCATTTTGTCCTCTCTATCTACAAATTCTGGTAGATTCTTATTCTTGCGTGGATATGGAGGCATAGGTATAACATTCATATGGAAAATCCTGACATCATTTCTTCAGTCTGAGGGCTCTATTGTACTTTAAGTTTCTTCGAGGGTAATTTCATCCTTGTTGCTTCCAAGCGGACGCACTGCACATTCTAAATATCGTATTCCAATCTCTATTAATGAACTGTTTGTTTGCAATATTCATCAAGGAAGTGATTTAACAGAACTTCTACAGTCTAAAAAGATGATTATTTGGGATGAGGCTTCTATGGTTCATAAACCCTTCTTTGAGGCTATAGACTGTACTCTCAGAGATATAATGATAGAAAAAAATGATAATGCAACAACTTTACCATTCGGTGGTCTAACAGTTGTATTGGGCGTAGATTTTTGACATATATTACCTGTAATACTAGGTGGTAATAGAAATGACATTGTATTCACAAGTATTAAGTCATCGTATCTTTGGAAACATTGTTAGGTATTAACTCTAACAAAGAACATGAGATTTCTTTCCTATACATCCACCGATGTTTCGAATGAGGTCCATGAATTTTCAAAATGGACTTTGGATATTGGTGAAGGAGGAGTTGGATAACCTAATGACGGTGAAGCGATCTTCCAAATTCTATATGTATATCTTCTTAACTACACTTAAAATGCAATGATTGCCATTGTGGAGCATACTTATCCTTATTTCATTGAGAAATATAGTGAAGTCTCATATTTGAAAGGGCGTGCCATTCTAGCTCCAACCATTGATGTTGTTCAAGAAGTAAACGATTACATGATGTCTCTCACAAACTCTGAAAAGAAATACTACTTTAGCTCTAATTCAGTTATCAATGCAAGTTTTTATACAGATAGGGCCAAAAACATATACACCTCTAGATGTTAAATGGTATAAATGTCTCCAGTTTGGCTGCCCACAAGATTTCTATAAAAATTGTTTTCCCCATTATGTTACTAAGAAATGTAGAACAATCTATTGGTTTATGTAATAGCACCCATATGGTAGTTACACACTTAGGTGATCATGTCATTAGAGCAAAAGTTTTGACTGGTTTTCAATCAAGGTATTCGGCATTCATCCCAAGATTAACTATGAAACACTCTGACGTTAGATGGCCTTTCAAATTATAGAGAAGAAAATATCATTTGACAGTTTCTTATGCAATGACTATTAATAAAAGTCAAGGTCAATCATTGTCTTCTATTGGGTTATATCTCTGCAAACCTGTGTTCTCTCATGATCAACTATATGTTGCGGTTTCTAGGGTCACATCTGCAAGTGGTTTAAAAAATTGTTGTTGATGATAATAATAACACATCATATCATTACAAAAAAAATATTGTGTACAATAAAATATTTGATAACTTGTCATAGGTACCATTTTAAATAACATGTCAATACTTTTATAGTTGTTTGAATTTGGATTGTGTAATTCACTAATTATGAAACTTCTTGATATCTTTCTTTTTTCAACACTAATTAAATTTTTACATATTGAACAGATAATGTCCAGATCAATTACCCCGTTGAATGTGATTACCCCCGAGGATGATGAGACACTAAGGATATAGGTTCGTGTTTTAAACATCTGGTGCAATTCCTCTCCAAACTAATCTAATGCAATTGTTGTTATAGATCTTATACTTACTGATTAAGAGGTAAGAATACATTACATGAATATTTTCAATTTATTTCATTTTTTACTTTTATGATTTAAAAATATGTCTGTATATATATATTTTGTCTCTGTCCTATGCGTCAAACTATTTTAATCTCTTGTCCTATGTTTTTACATTCTATCACAGGGGAATCAAAATTAACTGTACAATCAATACCTGCCAGCTTATCACTAAGTACAGAAATATCATGCAAGAAGGGCTCTGCTATATTTTACAAAACTTCCAAATAGCATCAAACCATGGTAGTTACTTGGGATGTAGACATGACTGCAGACTAATGTTCACATCTATGACATTTTTTCGTCCATGTGAGGAAGAAATTCCTCTTTTCAGTTTTGATTTTAAAGCATTCAATGATATTATTCAAATGAAGGTTCCAGAAAAACATTTAATAGGTATGTTACACTGCCAACATCATGTTAAAGTTTTTTTGTATAAAAGTTTAATAAATTAAACATTATAGTATTTCAAACCTCATCCTTATTTTAATAATGTTATGTCTATTTCTGCCGTATATATTATAGAAATAATTGGACTACTACGATAAACTAAACTGGTGGAATCTATGGGTCCTTCAAACTGGAGGATGCAGATTACTCTACAGGATGACATGTCAATGTTCCTATAAATTTACATTATGCAATGGCACATAATCAATATTTAATCATTTTGTTACTTTATATTCATACAGAGGTTCATAACTAACCTGTATCATATGGGGTGAGTTTGTATATGAAATGACAGAGTACTTGTAAAATAACAAACAAACATCTACAATTATGATATTACAACTCGTCTGGGTGAAGCGGCTAAGCAGTATGGTTTTTATCTAAATTATATAATTTTTCAGTTTGTAATTATTTAATAAAATATGTTGCACGAACACCTAAATCTGTAATTATGCTTTCTTTGACTTCATAATCCATTCATCATCTATTATTTTCACAACTACAAATAATTCAATGGAGATACTTTACAATCTCCATATTCCTGAAGTAGAAAATTTAAGAAGCAGGTAACATTATATATAAAATTTTCTGTCTATTTTAACAAGTTTAATCTCTGTGCATCACAATAGTAATACACAAGCGTTCTTATTAATTATCTTCATGAATTTCATTCTAAAATTAACAGGTCTGGGTTGGTAATAACAACACAGTTACACAGCCCACCTCCAACTATTGCCAACCCCTCTACAGTAGTCTTGTATTGGAATAAAAAGAAAACAATATCAGATGAAAAAACTATTATGAGGTAACTAAATCATCCTTATTTTCAGAAATTCAATATGTTGTATTATGAACTCTTGGCGTAATCCCTGTACTAATGAGATTGTAATTATGCACTCACTCTACTGCAGCCTACACAATGCTTAATATCAGCTACAATACTAAAAGTTCAATGTACTCACAGTTGGGTTTTCAATTCATGTAACTTCTGCATGAAGAAAGTACATGTTTTAGAAGACAAAATTTGGTGCCACAATTGAAAATTGTCTCCTAACAGCACTACTCCCATGTTTCCTATTTTTTATTGTTTAAATTACTTATTGTCACTATGCTACTATCATGCTGATAAAAGAAAATTACATAACAACGCTGACCATGTAAACCAAATATTTAATGCAAAAAATTCCGAGTGCAACTGATGGTTACTGATAGAACAGACTCGTGGTCAGTTGTTTTATTTGACAAACAAGTCATCTAGTTCTTGCATAAAACAGTTGCAGAGTTGAGAAATGCTATGATACATGTATAAATAACTTCATCTATGACCTCAAAAATTTTATAACATATTTTTCCTCACACTGCTTATCATTTTTAATTTTGGACGATGATGTGTATGGTTTTCCTCCACAGTTGAACATTTTCAAATAAAAAAAGTGCTACTATCAGTTGATGTGACCAATTACAATATTCAAAAATGTCATCATTAATTTGAAAAAAAAACTTTAGAGTACTATTTATTAGTGATAATGACAACTACATTAGCAGGTTTACAGATATATTTGAACACAATAAGGTATTATAGTATTGCATTTTTAATTTTCCAAAGTTAACTTAAAATTACACAACTGTACTTTTGGAATTTATTATACTCTACAGGGTCCTCAATGTTGTTGGTCTTCATAGGTTAGTAGTAGTATTGAATTTATCAAGTTACAATGTGCTTCATTTTATTTTCATTTTTCTTAAGTAATAGACATAAGTAATTTTTACTATAATTTTCCTTTCAACCTTTCATAATAGGAGCATCAAACTGGTAGGTCTTCTCCATCAAGTTCAAAAACGTCCAGTATGTTTGATTCTTGTACGTCTAATATGTTATCTACTTAGGTATGTTATAGTCATCTTAAGTGAATAATAACTTATTTCATTTGCTGTTACAATACATGCATGATTAGTTATGAGTTTCAATGTTTTTAATATACATGACATACAATTCTTTAAAACTGTTACTGTCCACTGTTAAATCACATATGTTCTGCATTGATTTCAACTTCAACAAGTAGCTTCAAATTATACTAACTATATTCTCTACATAGAAAAACCTTTCACATGAATTTGATATGGAGGATGACATGAAACATGGTCATTAGATTTGTCAAGGAAATTTAGGTAAAATTACTCATTGTACTCAACAAGAAAGGTGAATGAAGGGAATTTTGAACAAGAAAAATGAGAAAGAAGACTGAAATTTTCTACTCTACTGTCTTGGTAATAATAATTATTGGTTGTTTAATTGGTTTTCATTCTTTTTATTTCAAACCTTAAGTGAAATACATAATGTTTTGTAGATTGTTGTATTTGGAATTGCTCATAGAGGACATTTCAGAATGAATTATCTGTAGGTTTATTATAAAATTTACATACTGGATGATTTTCAAGTAGGACGCTTTTCATGCTGGATGGGTTTCATGACATGCTGGACGGTTTTCATGAATTACGTTTTTGTATCAGTTTTCATTTCTCAATGATTTCTCATTATGTTGGATGTTACTCATTGTGGAATTGAATAATGGTGGGGGTTTTTATGCTGGACATTTTAATGCATTTTTTTAGTTTCTATTACTCACCGTAGATGTTGTTAAAAACTCGGCTATATGTTCTGTATTTGGTTTTCCAAGGATATTGTTGGTTTCTTGTATGGACGTTACGCATAGAATCACATTTTCCCCCTTGTAATAATCTTTAAATGTTTACTATGTTGTTTCACTGTTATCTAATTGTTTTACAAGTATTCATGAATACAACAATAGGAATTGGTAATGACTTCCTATATTGTGTCATAAAGCTGGGAAGTGAACCTCTGTTTCGACCCTCATCTGCTTGCAGGTAATTTGTGCATAAATGTTTCTGAACTCAGTATGAAAATTCAAGACACTAGAAATTATGTTTCATTAAATTCGTATCAAGTAGTTGATAATTTTGTAATTTTTTGTTCATTTCTCATCTGTTCATTACAATTCAATAATTTTTTGACTCACTTGTGGATTCTGGTTTTGGGTTTGCAAAAGACGAAACTGAAATATGACCTCTAGTAAAACATCATATGGATTAATGTAAATCCCATGGACACCTCCAATGGCATTTTTTTTTCAGGATTCTTTATCCAAGGTAGGATATATATATTCTTCCATCCAGGGGATCTGTACTTTAATTCCTGGCTATATTTTCTCTTTGACAGATATGTTTGCTCATAAAATACTTCCAGGGTCTGCTTCTGTTGTCTTCAAAATAAATTTTAAGGCTTTTAGTACTATTTTCCTCATCCCATATCTATAGAAACTTTAATGACTTCAGGATGGGTAATTCTCTATACCTTCAGTTTCCATGATCCAGTGAACCCATAGTTGATGTGTTTTCAATGACTGTTATTTTCACTATTTTCTCATGTATGTCACTGCTGTGGGAAATTATATTAAACCTGCAACATTTTAGATGACAGTATTATTAATTTCAATATCATGTTTCGTACCATAATTCCTACTATTTTTATTATTAGAAATTGGTTTTACAATTAAACTATGGTCTATACTGTTTAGGGGAGCATATCTAATTCCTTAGTTAGTCAAATTGATTTATTTTTTAACACTGCAAGTCTGAGTGAAGACAATGCCTTTACGGATTTGATAACCTACAATATTATTGACATGCATAAGGTTTTAATTTATTATTTCATAACATCTAGGAATTTTTTTATATTATCATGAAGCAGGTTCTCATCTATTAGTTTAAGAAATTTGATTTATCATGATAAAGTTTATCAACTGAACAATGGGTGATTTTATTTTGATTAAGTTCATAGTTTCTTTCCCTTGAAGATTTATCTATTGACTGACTTCGATGATGATTATGCATTCAGAAAAAATGTCTCACTAACTGATGACTCCACACCACCATCAACTTATGCCACTGATATTCATATTCAAAGAAAGGATAACTTCAAATAAACACATAACAAATTGACTATAGCTATGTCTTGCAATACTTATCTATTTTAAAAAACATTTCTACAATCTTTATGTTTAAGAAACCCTGTTTCAAATAATTTATCCACTATTTTTTCTACCTATACTGTAGTTTAGTAATACACTTTAATGAAATTTTAAAATCATAAAACAGATAATCCATGTTCTCTTTAATAATTTTTATTTAATATTTTTTTATTGAAATAAATATATTAAAACTGTTGGTTTTTATTTTTAAAATAGATGGATATTTGTTTGAAACAAGTTCTTATTTGTTTTAATTAATATTTTTTAATAATTTATGTTAACTAATTTATGTTTAACAATTTTTTAACCATTTCTTTTTACTAAATTCTATTTAATGAAATTACAAATTGTTATTCTGTTTAATAATTTATCCACATGAAGGGAAAATAATATACATTAAAAAATTGGTTATTATGTTTAATATTTTGTGTTTAATTTTTGTTTAATAATTTTTGTTCAATTTATGTTTTAATAATTTTCATTTAATTAAATTATACAAATTAAAACAAATTGTTATTTTCATAAAATAGATGCGTATTTATTTTAATAAAAACTGTTTAATAATTTATGTTTACTAATTAATTTTTATCAATTTCTATTTAACAATGTCTGTTAACTAATATCTGTTTAATGAAATTACAAATGGTTATTGTGTTTAATATTTTCTCCACATTATGGGAAAATTAAATACATTAAAATAGATAATCCATATTTTAAAATGTAATGATGTTTTCAGTAATTTAGTTTTCCCATATTTGTATTTCTAGGTATATTCTCCAGTTGAATAGATTTACCAATCTTGAAATTGTTACTATTTTTTTAGTAAAAAAAATTTCCCAATTAATTAGTTTTGATATATCATTCTATTAAAACATATTACAAATTATCTGAATTTTGATGTTTGTTTCCTCTATAACATAATTCAAATATTTTGAATTATTATGTATGTTTCCAGTGAAACTAATTATCTATATTTTTATTAAGTATTTTCTAGACTAAAAGAGTTTTCAATTATTTTGATTTCAGATTTCTTTTTGCTGGATGATGATTCTCAAGAATAGCACAAATCCTAGGTAATAGGATAATCTCTAATTTCATATTTTTAATATATTCTCCTTTTTTATTGATCTTCATATCCAGCTAGAAACATTTATTCCACATTTCCATTTATGTGTTCCCTTATTTTACCCATCTGTGATTTTATGTTCCCATTTAAGAATATATACATGTTGACCTGTAGTGTGGTTTCTTGTGTTTACATTGCAGTGTGGTTTCTTCTATTGAAATTGAAGTCTAGATCAATTCCATACCACAACAGAAGCCTACTACATCATCAAATCATGAAAGGGATATCACACTGGCAAAAAATGAGGTGTTGGTGTAGTCCATCTGCAATTTTGGATCCTTTCATGGTATCATGTTTAAGAAAGCCATCCCATTCTATCTCTATTTTCATCCATCATCTGTTTTTTGGATTTGAGATTTAGAAATATATTTTGTTGTCACCAGCATCTAGATTAAGTTGGATCCTATAGAATTATTAACAAACAACCAATGTTGTTATGTTCATCTTTTTTCTTAATATAATTTATGTAATAGTTATTTTATTATTGCTGTTTCACTATACATATTGACTAATGCCTCTAAAAAAATGATTTTCTTATTTCTGTCTTATGCATTTACTGTTCCACTGGTTAGCTGCAAAATGTAAATTTGATTGAATTATTGATTAGTTCAATATTTAGTGCATATTGAAATAAACAGTCTACCATTAACAGGTTTTCTATTTTTGTAGAGCATCTCTCAATACTTCAAGCCCTAAAGTTAGAACTTATATTCCATGTTGGTTATTTGGTTTATGTTTTGTGATTTTAGAAAATATTCTGCTCATGTTTTTAAATATAATGTAGTAAAATGGTTCATACATTCTTTATATTAAATTTTATATCACTTCGATATCAGGAATTACATGTTATATAATTGTATTAAGTTATGTATCAAAATTATTAGGGATAAAAAAAAAAAAATTTAAGCTGTGGAATAATGTTCTCTGGAGATCCAGTTTTACATACCTACGTTTTTGACTATTTTTTGAGTTTCAATTGTCTAGATTAAGTGTCACTTATGATGTTATAAACCTAATAAGATTCTATAAAAATATTTCAACTATAAAATATTGTGAATCTTACATCTGGTTATTAAAAAAATACCCCTAAGTGACATTGGTTTTGCTTCTAAAACAACAAGTTGAGACAATTTCCATGTAATGAAGAAACAACGAGATTCAATATGTCTTCATCTATTTCTTTGATTAAATTTCACGATGAATACTCTCACTCTGTTTTATTTTTTCCTAAACAAGCCACTCATTCCATATGTTATTATTTCATTTATTTTGACATTTCAAATTTTTATTATTATAACCACTGCCTTGTCTTTGATTTATCTTTCACTATTTTTTTAGTGCCCGCATTATATTTATTATGATTGAAATTGAAAATGAATTCAAATATTATTCCTCAAAATTTTAAAATTCATATACTTTTACTCTTTTTTTTAACTATTTGAATGTTGTCTTCATATTCAAGGCACTATTATTTCATTATCACACACCATTACTTTCTAATTAAAATTTATTCAACATTACTTTTTCATATCAACTTTTATAAATATTAATCTCTTATTATAAGAAAAACCATTAATCAAATATGCCGTGCAATAGAATGAGTGAGTACTAGTTATGTCTAAAATTGAGTTTAACTTACTAGTCACCATTTGTTCCCCAATGCACCCTTCTTTGACAGCACCTACAAAAGAAGATTTTCTATTTGGTAAAGTCTACTCACCAGAAAATGGAATTATAAAGGCCTTATCTGGGGATTTCCTTAGCCATCCTCTAAATGGAGGAGAAAGGGAAGTGAATGAATTTGGATTGAGGCCTCGTAACAGAGCTCTGTATTCCTCATTACCAGAAACTGAAACCTGTGAGTCAGAAGATCACCCTCCCCATCCTTGTTGCGGAGTGCCTTTTTTAGTGAAAGCCAAGTCACACAACTTCGATTCTTTCCTGCTAAATAGAAAAAGTCCCAGTTTGAGCTTGGACCGCTATAATGAGCCTAGCTGATCCTACTTGGAAACTGACTTCACCACATTGAGTCTCCTTTCACACTATAGACTTTCTCCCTTGAAATAGAGTGAATCCTTCATCATCTACAATTAATTGTTTATCTCTAAATTGATACCTTAAATGAGGACAGAGCAAGAAGATGTGTCTGTGCTGGATTTGCAGAAGCCTTCACTGTAGCACCAGATGGGATGATCAGAGGTCCAGCCTCCTCGAGATCCTACTGACTTGCAGACGGCTAAGTGATACTCGGACCACGCAGCTCCTGGGGAGAATTCATGTAGATTTCCTTTGCATTTCCCCTCCCAGACTCAGCCCCACAAGACCTCATCTAATAGAATCAAGGTAGCGATGTAGCCTGAGAGCCGAGGACCACAACTTGATCCCCTTTTTTCGCGTAGAATAAATAAGTAAACATACTTCCCTACACACTGAATCAATTAGCTGAATCCTTCTTTATCTCCGACCGATAGATGAAGCCACTATTTTAGGCTCGGAGCCCGGTGCCGCAGTGGAAGTAGTCATTGCAGAAAACACAAAAGAAGAGAATATTTCACCCAAAGGAATTTTATCACCCGAAGGAATATTACATCACACCCGAAGGCTTTTTACAACTCGCCCGAAGGATTTTTCACTCAGCACACGACACCCATGAACTTACCATTTTTTTTCATACCGTCGATCATCAAAACTGGGACATGCCACTTGATCTCCACAGCTAAGAGGACTTTTGATTCATGGAATCTTCATCATCGCCGTCGACACACCATCATTGTCGTGATCACCATCTTTGCTTCGCACCAGTTACCGTAAACATGACAACCTCTTCCTTGTTTCTCTCTTGGTCACTACATCTTTTCCTTCCCACATTCCAAAACATGCCACCACATCCTTTTATATAGACACCCAACCAATATCTCCAATTAATGCGGTCAACATTCATTATTGCATCATTATTCCATCAATTAATATTGGTAATTACTCTTCATTAATAAACGGATAAAATCCTCCATTAATGTTGAGAAAATCCCTCCATTAATATTTTCTCTCTCCTCATTATTCAAAATTTTAAATCCTCAATCCCAAAAATCTCCACCATGATTTAAAATTCAAATAATCCAAAGTCATCTCCACCATATGGACTAATTTGATCACCAAATCCACCAAGATCTGAATGTCAACCAATGAATGGAACACGTCGCATGACACTTGCGGCCAAGAAGACTTTCGATATTCTAGCAACACCATTGATACCACCGTCATTTTTGATGACATCCAAGTCCTGAGTCCTTAATAAGCTACTACACCAAATTCTTGTCACTGTGTTCTTAAACCGAGTTCTTCGACCAATCCTCTGATACCACTATTGGGGCTCGGAGTCCGACGCCGCATCGGAAGAAGTCGTTGCAGAAAACACAAAAAAGGAGGAGATTTCACCCGAAGGAATTTTATCACCCGAAGGAATTTTACATCACACCCGAAGGATTTTTACAACACGCCCGAAGGATTTTTCATTTGACACACAACACCCATGAATGTACCATTTTTTTGTACCGCTGATCATTACAATCAGGACACACCACTTGTTCTCTGCAACCAAGAGGACTTTCGATACATGGCATCGTCATCATCCTTGTCATCAATCATCGCCGCTGACACACCATCATTGTCGTGATCACCAACTTCGCTTCACACCGGTTACCACAAATGTGGTAACCCCTTACTTATTTCTCTCTTGGTGGCCATATCTTTGCCAGCCCACATTCCAAAACATGCTACCACAACCTTTTATGTAGACACCCATCCCATATCTCTAATTAATGCGGTCAACATTCATTATTCCATCATTATTCCATCAATAAATATTGGGAATTACTATTTATTAATAGTGGGAGAAAATCCTCCATTAATGTTGAGAAAATCCCTCCATTAATGTTTTCTCTCTCTTCATTATTCAAAATTTTAAATTATCAATCCCAACATCCACTGAGGGAGTGTTTTCGAAATGCCCATATCAACACAGAGTCACCCTCTACAAGAATTATTCAAGTGTAAGGTTAGATTATCGTCACACAAGAAACATCCCAGGTGATCACAGATTCATTTGAGGGATTCCAGGTTATAGAATGGTAGCGACAACCGTAGAAAACAAAACCACAAAGCCTACCTTTTACAATATCATCCCCTGTTGAAATAAACTGTCCAATGAAAGATAAGAAATAACCAATTATCATAAATCTATGATTCTGATGACCAAGAATGAGAAAAATCAACATTTTATTGCAAGTGAATGCTAAAATTCTAGTTGTATAGAGGCCTTATAGACCTCATAAATTGCAGATCCCTGACCGAGTTGATGTAATGGTCGAAAAACTCAAACAATAGATGATTTGAATCAAGTCCGGTGATACGATTTTTAATGTGGATGAAATCTTCATCATGAAACTCTACAGTCAAGAATGAAAATGAGGGAAAGCCCTTAAAAGAAGCGGGCGTCTTTAGGGAAACCTGAATCGTAGGGATAAATGAGGTCTCAAAGGTGAAACAAGGGATAAATGATGATTTAGGGCCAAAATAGTGAGTTTTGATATTAAAAAAACCTAGAAAAGTCCAAAAAAGAACCAAATACATTATGAATTTTAAATTGAATTGAGATTTAACTTTAGTAAAAAATAATACTGGTTCTTAACTGGAATTAGGATCATTTTTTGATCCTCAACTATCATTGCCCCATGAGACAACTCTAAGGAGCTCTAAAAGAAATGACGTAGATGTGATCGTTGGCCCGACCACTAGTCTGCATTGAAATGACCCTTTGGATTTGAGGATGAAGCACCCAATGACATCTAGATCTTTCGAATTGGCATTTCTCTCACCACATTAGTCTCCTCTACCATCTATACAACGAGCGTTGCGCCCCGATTCCACATTCTTGGTTTTTTATTATATTGATTTATTTTATCATGTTTATTAATAATATGAATATAAATAATGTGGGTTACAGCTGGAAATGACCGCACACGATGATACAATTAAACTGAAAAAAATAAACAGGTCTGAGGACTCGACCTCGTGACCTACTCCCCAACCCCTCCCTCCCGTGCAACCCTACCCGCGTGCAGATGGTATTAATAATAAAAATATACATAATAATATAAATATAACTATCAAAAGTATTATGTATATTTTAAATTTTATTATCATAAAATTAGTATATATTATTTAGTCTTCATGGAAAATCATTATATAAATATATGTCAAATAGTGGTGTTGTGGGTGCCCTCAAATGATAAGTGGTTTTTTGGTACTTAGGTGCAGCAGAGTGGCTGACCAACGACGTTTCTCAAAGGAGGAATTAAATTAAAACAACTTCTTAGAGGAATTATAAAAATTAAATAGAATAGAATTAATCCACTACTTGAAAGGATGAGGTTTTTTATAGTTTATAAATCTAGAAGAAGTTTTCTGGAATAATATTGTATTATTTTGGCTTTTAGTTTTGAAATGAAGTTCGATTAAAATGACACAATAAGAAGATATTTTTTAGAAAATATTTAAAAGGCATAATCGATTTAACTATAACTCTTCATTTACTTATTAATCATTATCATTTAAATAAATATCCACATAATTATTATCCCCTAATTTGTTAACCCTCAAACCCTACAAGGGTTAACTTAACCACAATGACGAATTTACATAAACTCTAGGCTATCTTCGGAACACGCAATCGCAACACCCTTCTTTGATTGTTGTTCTAAGGTTAGATTATGATAAGTGTTTAATTAGATCACATATCCATTCTAGAAATGAGGATGAATTGTGTTTAGGGATTATATTTTAACTCTACAAATTTATCTTGTGTGGTCTTGAATTACAAATTAAGATCACACTCTCACAATTTACACAAAATATCGATGTGGTGTGTTTTTATGTTAATTGTTAAATTGTTTGATTAGTTTCATATAATTTAAAAACACAATTCCTAGATCATATTATTTGAATTACAATAGCTTAATGATTCAAAATAATTAAATGAATAGGGTAGAAGATAGATCGATCAATGAGAAAACTACTCTTCCAAGGGAGATGTGGTCATCATGGAGACGTTTTGCATGAGAAAAGGATTGAAAGAGTAGAACCTAATCTCGACTCTACTCTTGATTACAACATAGCTAGGAAGATCAAGAGAAGAAGAAAAGGGAACAACACAAAAGATTAATTGAAGAAAAATTCAAAATACAAACATGAAAGAAAAGAAATACAAAGAGGAGGTATGAGAGGAGAGCCTTTTTGGAAAAGAGGATTGCACGAAGCCTTACTTATTCCAAGAGTTTTGAGGGGATCCAAAGAGATACACTTTCAGACACACTTCCCAAAGACTAGACCAGCCTTCCCAAAGAGTGAAAACCAACTTTAAATAGATTTTGTGAGGGCTAGGATTACATAACTTTTTTAAGTGTGAAATGAAAACTCGGCCAAATATTTTATTACCAGTTACACCGCATAGTTGACCTCAAACACACATGAATTGGTCATCCTTATAGAATAAGGATTTGTTCCTAATTATGTCCCCGAGCTTCCCTCAAAATTGGGGCACAATCCAAGATCGGATGAAGATGATACATCCCACATGGTGAAGTGATGTCCAATCTGGATGGTTCTTTACAGCTTTGTCTTCATGGCCCATTTACTCCCCTCAAATGCACGATCCAACTCCCATTTCCTAAATAGAATTTTTATCCCATTAAGTCAGAAACAGAGTTACAAAATTTTATGTAAAAATATTTTAGACAAAAATATTTATGCCCGAAATACTACAACGAATTTTAAAAGGGTAAAGATGGATTTTTCATCAAATTTGCAAATGAATGTTCTAATCCCAAATATTTCATAATTGATCATATTTAGAATAATGTGAGAAATTTATAACATTTATTATCAATAAAATATTCAATAAAATTTCGTTTTATCAACTTCCCCACACTTACCCTTTTGCACTCCTGGAAAAAACCTCATATCAAGTAAGCATCAATATTAAATCAAAACGAATTTTATAGCACATATCATTGAGATCCAACAATTACACACCAAGAAACAAAAGATATAATGCCTCCTAAAAAACCCTTATTTCAAGTTCTTCATTTATATCATTCAATATATTTCCACTTTATTTATTCTCCCATGCACAAAACACTTACCTCACTTGAATTTTCTCTTATCACACAAATGTAAATTTTTTCGCAATGTATTTCTCATCCAAACTCATAAAATTGTCACCACAGGCTGGATAAATTCCTACATCTCCATGCGATATGATTCAAGGACATGTGTTTGTCATGAGGACATTTCATGGTTTTTTTGTGGCTTTCGGTTGGTAGGATTTAGATGGGAAAACTCTGAGGCTGATTGAGGAGTGCTTGACTCTTTTAGTAGCAAAATTGCATTAATCTAATTTCCACTTAAATACGGTCTCCTCATTAATACCCTTATCATCAACTCAGCTCCATCATCACAAAAAATCATGGAATGTTCACACCATTCATCATTTCAAAAACCAAAATGTCAATCTTCCCAAACATGGTTTTCATGAAAGCTCTCGATAGGCACAACTTTCTACCGCTCTTAGAAGCTCTAGAAAAGGAAAAATTTCACTTATCATGAAAGCACCGGAAAAGGAACAACTTTCAATATAATGATATTCTTCAGTAGAAAACATATCTCTTTAGAAATTAATTTTCCACCCAAAGTATCATAGAATGTGGTAGCACAACATAAGATAGCTTCCCCCACACTTAAACTCAACTAGATTATACAATTTTACTTCAAGAGATGGTGGGATAGGGAAAATTGTATTTTAATGTGGATAACATAACATGATGTTCATGGATTCTAAGGGCTAAAAGGATTAAAATTTCAAGTTAGGCCATTATAAAAAAGGATTACTTGAAATAAGGCCTTTAATACCAAATAAATTCCTTAATCATTAAAACATAAGTATCTCAATCCCTCAAGTTTTGATAGGAATAAATCAAATTCTGGTTAAATCAAGCATGGTTTGGTTCTCTCAAGAAGTGTGGTGACTGTGAAGAATGTGAAAAGAATGGTTCAGATTCCTCACAGGAAAGTGATTTCAAATATAAATAATGTAACGACCCAAAATTTTGAATAAATCTTGTTTCCTAATTTCATGTGTTATTTTATTTTTTATACTCAACAAAAATGTTTTATTTGATAACATGAGTATAATTAAAATGAGACAGTTGGGTTTAGACGGTTATATGACCATTGGTCAATATGACCGCTGGAAACTAAATGTTTTGATTATTGCCTCGAAATACAAGTAATCTTGGTTAATATTTATAGAAAGAAGATTCGATGACCTCACCCAGTAGTCTTGGACCGATCGAAGCCCATCTAACAGAACTTGGGAAGGAGGTTGCACCACTGGGCTTTGCTCTGGACCAAACCCAAGCCGAACTCCATCGTGTGAAGCTAGAACGGAATTGCCTTTGCGAGAAGTTCAAACTAATAGAAATTACTACTCGTGTGATGTTAGCCGAGCCTCCCTCAGATTCTCTCACCTTAGCACACCTTACACTTAGGTCATATGCTGGTGTGATAAGGGGATATGTAAGGAGACCGTAACTGCCTTGTGTAATCCTTTGTTTAAAATGAAAATTGGGATTTCTTTTTATGATGATGTTTATGAATTTTTAAATGACCAGATAAATATAGTATGCATATTTTTGATGAATTTTAGAAAAAGGATATTTTAAAAATGGTTGTGTAAACTTTAAATAATTAAAAATGTGTAATGATTTTCGAAAAATGGTCTTCTAAAATTATGTTCAGTACGAAATTTAGAGTCTAATAAGATCAACGTAATCTTTGATGAATAGTAAATTATGAATAGTGATTTTATTATTAGGATTAGTAATGCGTCCAAATGGATTAATAATCTCACTTAAAGAAAGTATTAATATAATCTAGGCACCTTGATTAAGTAATGTGATTCAATAAAATAGTTAAATAATGGTTTCATAAATCATTATTAAAGTATTAGTTTTTTTGGGTGAATAGTGTTTTTTAATTAAAAATTTTATTAAAAATATTTATAAAAATATTTTTATAAAACGGATTTCATTTTTGAACTCAGAGCACTGATATTATGATATGGTAATTTTTGGGGTTTTTTCTGAAAAAAATGAATTTTCGGTGAATAGTGTTTTTATTTAAAAATTAAATTAAAAATATTTAGAAAATTATTTTTATAAAATGGAGTTCATTTTTGAAATCAGAGCATTGATATTTGGTTAAGGTGAAATTTTGGGATTATTCTGAGAAAGTTGAATTTTCGATGAATAGTCAAAATACAATTTTTAAGTTACGTGTGTTTATGACATCATTAAATGATGTATTAAGTATGTAATAAATATGGTCGAATTATGAATAGTAAGATAAGGTATGAGGTGTCCCAAGTGGCCAATACCATGGGAAAATACCATGGGAAAGCCCATGGTTTTTCCAAAACCACTAATGAGGTGTCCATTGGCCATTAATGCCTCGTCACCTCACTTTTCCTATAAATACCAAGCCATCCTCTCATCCATTCGACTCCCCACTCTCACCCAATAAAGTTCTGGTCTCATTACCTCCCAAGGAGTCCTTCCATGGTGCCCCCAAGCCCTCAAGGTCCCAAACTTTGAGTTTTAAGAGTTATGTTTTAAGGTAAGGGATCCGACTTCTCTCTTTCATTTCAAGTAATCTCTTTTATGCCATTCCTTTTATGCTCCATGTTCTTATGTTGGGGGAAGTTCTTTTATACTACAATTACTTCCCTTTTCATGTTCATATAATTAGATATCCCCTCTTACTCTCATTATTTAGTTTTATGAAGTTTTAAGTGGCGCCGTTAGGCTGCCGAAATTTTTGTAACAGATTCTTTCTCCCTTCTCATTTTTCAAGATCTATTTTCATGTAAAGTATTTCAAGTTCCTTTTTATTATGTTGGGGTATGATCTATAAATTTATCATACTGATCTTTTATGTTCATATGATGATATAGCCCATTTTATCTCTTCAATTTAGTATTTTGAAGTTTTAAATGGCGCCGTTAGGCTGCCGAATTTTTAAGTGGTTCTTCACCCTTCTCGTTTTCAAGTTCTACTTTCATGTCAATTATTTCAAGTTCCTTTTTGTTATGTTGGGGGTATGATATCTATATCTATCATACTGGACTCTTATGTTCATATTATGAGAGACCCCATTTGATCTCTTCAATTCAGTATTTTGAAGTTTAAGTGGCGCCGTTAGGCTGCCGAATTTTTAAGTGGTTCTTCACCCTTCTCGTTTTGAAGTTCTACTTTCATGTCAATTCTTTCATGTTGCTTTTTGTTATGTTGGGGTATTATCTCTATATCTATCATACTTGACTCTTATGTTCATATTATGAGATACCCCATTTGATCTCTTCAATTCAGTATTTTGAAGTTTTAAGTGGCGCCGTTAGGCTGCCGAAATTTTTAGGGGATTCTTTCACCCTTCTCATTCTTTTCAAAGTTCTACTTTCATGTCAAGTCTTTAATGTCTCTTTTTAATTATGTTGGGGAATTATCTCTATATCTATAATACTGAACTCTTATGCTCACATGATGAGAGACCCTATTTGATCTTTTCAAATCATTTTTGTTGAAGTTTAAGTAACGTCGTTAGGCTGCCGAACTTTCATAAGAGAAATCTAATTTTTTTCTTCCTTCCATGTTTTTCATTTTAAATGGTATGTCCTTGAAATTTCATTACCATGATCATGTATCCTTCTTATTCTGTCCATCTACTGTTTTATGGGTCATTTATGAATGTCTGACTCATTTTTCCTCTCTTTTTAATGTCTTCTAAAACCTCGTAACATAGCCATTATGCTGCAGAATTTCCGTCTCAAAATGTCTCTCTCTTTTTCTAAAGTTATTTTATATTATTAAGTGAATAATCAAAGCTCTTTCTTCTAAATGGGTATTCAAATATATACCAAAATGTTCTATTTTAAATTCTGGGATTTACATACATGAGACCCACCTTCCTTTTTTGTGGGTTTTAAAGTGACCTAAAGATCATGTCTTTAAAGCAGTTTTTAAAACGTTTTGATTATGAAATGAAACCCATTTATTTTATGCTATATGGGTTATTTATGAAATGTTTGATGATGATATATGTGGCTCACATGATAATAAAGTCAAATTTAAGGGTGCGCCCTGATAGCGCTCCAATTCATTGGGTAATGATGTAACCACTAGAGATTACAATTTTCACGATACCTTGGTGAATAACCTTGGTAATTTTCAAATGACACCTTGGGGATGGACCTTGGTGATATGTTCATGATGTCAATATTAAATTTTGCAGCCACATCTTCAAGTTATGAAAATGTTATTTTTATTATGATATCCCTCATGATTTCATTCTCATGCCTTAAAGTTCTTTTTATGATCTTATTGAAGTATCTCAATTTCACATGTAAAATGTTTCTCTTGTTTCCCTTACTGGGATTTTTTCTCACCCTTTCTTTTGATGTATGTCCCCAGGTCATGTGATGCAGTAATGAACTTAGGATGAACATGAGGAGAATCCTTTCAAATGTTTTAGTATAATGTTTTATGTTTTCTTGTTTAAAGTTCTTGGTTTCCAAGACACTAAACCTTAAAGATCCTTGGTTTTGTAAAATGTAATGAAAGTTTATGTGATAAAAAGGTGGGATGCTATAGTTGGCATCAAAGGATGGTTTAGTTATTTGTGGAAATTAGGATATGAAAACTTTAGGAAGAAGCCTATAGAAAAGTTAAAATATAGGAAATCTTCCTGGTATTTTGGTGAGTATTGAGTAAGGGGTTTCCAAGAAAATACATCCCTGTCTGGATACGAGCAGGTAGAGGTGGCTCTGGAACAAATGTACATAGGGGTAAAACCTGAAAACACCGCTTTGAGCTAGACAAAACGGGAACTGGTACACGACAATGGGCCTTGCTGCACTCTTGGTTACGACACTCCCGGGGGATATGCTTTGGTAAATTCATAAGCTTAGTATGAACCATTATTAAAGGAACAAGGATAAAACAAAATAAAGATTCACATAAGAATATATGATCATGGATAACCTAGATTGGAACCTAGGGGATCACAAGTTAGGATATACTTTTATTCTACATGTTTATCCTTTTATGCTTAAAGTTTCCTTTTCATGATTATTAGATAAGTAAATAAGCCCCTAATTATAGTTTCTTTTCTTAGTTAATGGCGGTAAATGGAAGAACATGTCCCAAAAACCAATGTGATAGGAAATGTGACGATTGTCGTATTAATATGACAGAGATGATTAGGGGGTTAAAAAATGATTATTATTTTGGAATATGTTCACTATTTTGGGGACCCTATATGATCGAGGTAAATAGATTACTACAGGATTTTCATTGAGGAGTAAGGTTGACTTATATTTTGAAGAATCGATGAATTTATGGTGGAATTATAGTAATTTAGGTTACTTATGGGAATGATTAACCTATCTTTGGTAAAATATGTTTAGTTTAGATAATTTTGTTAAAAGATATTAGGAGTGGTTGATGTTGTTTGGAGATGAACAATGAAGTTTATTTTGGAAGACTATGTTATCAAATCCTTCTCATATTTGGGTTTCAATCTTATTTTGGTTTATTTTGAGGAATTTTAAGGACCGTTATTTATGGGATGGTCTATGATGAACTTTGGGTATTACCATGGAACATTGAATATTTAAAATTAGTTTCCATTCCTATGGGATTCTTCCTTTTTGAAGAGTTGTTTAACCTTACCCTTTCTGTTTTTGGGATAATGTTTAAAGATATAAGAAATAGATAGTTAATATTTTGTGGATTATGTGATTCTCTAGAAGATGATTCTTGTGTTTTGAAGAGACCAAGTAGTTTTGAATGCTCATCGTTTGGGAGAAAAGATTAGTTTTGGTAGAAACTTATTAATGGGTGAAACTCTACATGAAGGTAGATATATTTCCTTATGTTTTTGTTCTATGTTGTAAATGAATTCCTCAAAATTATGAAAAGGAACGTAAAACAAAAACGTTGTTGGTTTACGTTTTGTACTAGGTAATCAAAGATCGTTTACACACATCATAAGTTTGGGATTTTATCATGGTTAACTTTCTCCTAATCATATTTTCTATCACTCTCCTTTAGAACATGACCCTTTGTTTTCTCCTCCATGTCCATGTTTCCTACATGGAATCCTAGTATGTGTAAACTCGGGTGGCCTTTGTACTTCCTTTTCTTTCTCTTTTAAAGTAATAGTGTTACTGACTCTTTTTCCGATGTGGGACTTTCAATGAAATTTCAAAACCCAATTTTTTAAAAATTGCGAGGACGCAATTTCTTAAGGGGGGAAGATTGTAACGACCCGAAATTTTGAATAAATCTTGTTTCCTAATTTCATGTGTTATTTTATTTTTTATACTAAAAAAAATGTTTTATTTGATAACATGAGTATCATTAAAATGAGACAGTTGGGTTTAGACGGTTATATGACCATTGTTCAATATGACCGCTGGAAACTAAATGTTTTGATTATTGCCTCTAAATACAAGTAATCTTGGTTAATATTTATAGAAAGAAGATTCGATGGCCTCACCCAGTAGTCTTGGACCGATCGAAGCCCATCTAACAGAACTTGGGAAGGAGGTAGCACCACTAGGCTTTGCTCTGGACCAAACCCAAGCCGAACTCCATCATGTGAAGCTAGAACGGAATCACCTTTGCGAGAAGTTCAAACTAATAAAAATTACTACTCATGCGATGTTAGCCGAGCCTCCCTCAGATTCTCTCACCTTAGCACACCTTACAGTTAGGTCATATGATGGTGTGATAAGGGGATATGTAAGGAGACCGTAACTGCCTTGTGTAATCCTTTGTTTAAAATAAAAATTGGGATTTCTTCTTATGATGAAGTTTATGAATTTTCAAATGACTAGATAAATATAGTATGCATATTTTTGATGAATTTTAGAAAAAGGATATTTTACAAATGGTTGTGTAAACCTTAAATAATTAAAAATGTGTAATGATTTTCCAAAAATGGTCTTCTACAATTATGTTCAGTACGAAATTTAGAGTCTAATAAGATCAACGTAATTTTTGATGAATAGTAAATTATGAATAGTGATTTTATGATTAGGATTAGTAATGTGTCCAAATGGATTAGTAATCTCACTTAAAGAAAGTATTAATATAATCTATGCACCTTGATTAAGTAATGTGATTCAATAAAATGGTTAAATAACGGTTTCATAAATCATTATTCAAGTATTAGTTTTTTCGGGTGAATAGTGTTTTTTTAATTAAAAATTTAATTAAAAATATTTAGAAAATTATTTTTATAAAATGGATTTCATTTTTGAACTCAGAGCACAGATATTATGCTATGGTAATTTTTGGGGTTTTTTCTGAAAAAAATGAATTTTCATAGAATAGTGTTTTTATTTAAAAATTAAATTAAAAATATTTAGAAAATTATTTTTATAAAATGGAGTTAATTTTTGAAATCAGAGCATTGATATTTGGTTAAGGTGAAATTTTGGGATTATTCTGAGAAAGTTGAATTTTCGATGAATAATGAAAATACAGTTTTTAAGTTACGTGTGTTTATGACATCATTAAATGATGTATTAAGTATGTAATCAATATGGTCGAACTATGAATAGTAAGATAAGGTATGAGGTGTCCCAAGTGGCCAATACCATGGGAAAATACCATGGGCAAGCCCATGGTTTTTCCAAAACCACTAATGAGGTGTCCATTGGCCATTAATGCCTTGTCCCCTCACTTTTCCTATAAATACCAAGCCATCCTCTCATCCATTCGACTCCCCACTCTCCCCCAACGAAGTTCTGGTCTCATTACCTCCCAAGGAGTCCTCCCATGGTGCCCCAAGCCCTCAAGGTCCCAACCTTTGAGTTTTAAGAGTTATGTTTTAAGGTAAGGGATCCGACCTCTCTATTTCATTTCAAGTAATATCTTTTATGTCATTCCTTTTATGCTCCATGTTCTTATGTTGTAGGATATTATTTTATACTCATCTTACTGCACTTTTCATGTTCATATAATGAGATATCCCCTCTTACTCTCATTATTTCATTTTATGAAGTTTTAAGTGGCGCCGTTAGGCTGCCGAAATTTTTTTAACGGATTCTTTCTCCCTTCTCATTTTTCGAGATCTATTTTCATGTAAAGTATTTCAAGTTCCTTTTTATTATGTTGGGGTATGATCTCTAAATTTATCATACTGATATTTTATGTTCATATGATGAGAGAACCCATTTAATCTCTTCAATTCAGTATTTTGAAGTTTTAAATGGCACCGTTAGGCTGCCGAATTTTTAAGTGGTTCTTCACCCTTCTCGTTTTGAAGTTCTACTTTCATGTCAATTCTTTCAAGTTACTTTTTGTTATGTTGGGGGCATGATCTCTATATCTATCATACTGGACTCTTATGTTCATATGATGACAGACCCCATTTTATCTCTTCAATTCAGTATTTTTATGTTTAAGTGGCGTCGTTAGGCTGCCGAATTTTTAAGTGGTTCTTCACCCTTCTCGTTTTGAAGTTCTACTTTCATGTCAATTCTTTCAAGTTCCTTTTTGTTATGTTGGGGTATTATCTCTATATCTATAATACTGGACTATTATTTTCATATGATGAGATACCCCATTTGATCTCTTCAATTCAGTATTTTGATGTTTTAAGTGGCGCTGTTAGGCTGCCAAAATTTTTAGGGGATTCTTTCACCCTTCTCATTCATTTCAAAGTTCTACTTTCATGTCAAGTCTTTAATGTCTCTTTTTAATTATGTTGGGGAATTATATCTATATCTATCATACTGAACTCTTATGTTCACATGATGAGAGACCCTATTTGATCTTTTCAAATCATTTTTGTTGAAGTTTAAGTAACGCCGTTAGGCTGCCGAACTTTCATAAGAGAAATCTAATTTTTGTCTTCCTTCCATGTTTTTCATTTCTAATGGTATGTCCTTGAAATTTCATTACCATGATCATGTATCCTTTTTATTCAGTCCATCTACTATTTTATGGGCCATTTATGAATGTTTGACCCATTTTCCCTCTCTTTTTAATGTCTTCTAAAACCTCGTAACATAGCCGTTATGCTGCAGAATTTCCGTCTCAAAATGTCTCTCTCTTTTTCTAAAGTTATTTTATATTATTAAGTGAATACTCAAAGCTCTTTCTTCTAAAGGGGTATTCACATATATACCAAAATGTTCTATTTTAAATTCTGGGATTTACATACATGAGACCCACCTTCCTTTTCTGTGGGTTTTAAAGTGACGTAAAGATCATGTCTTTAAAAAAGTTTTTAAAACGTTGTGATTATGAAATGAAACCCATTTATTTTATGCTATATGGGTTATTTATGAAATGTTTGATGATGATATATGTGGCTCACATGATAATAAAAGAAAATTTAAGGGTGTGCCCTGATAGCACTCCAATGCATTGGGTAATTATGTGACCACTAGAGATTACAATTTTCACGATACCTTGGTGAATAACCTTGGTAATTTTCAAATGACACCTTGGGGATGGAACTTGGTGATATGTTCACGATTTTCAATATTAAATGTTGCAACCACATCTTCAAGTTCTGAAAATGTTATTTTTATTATGATATGCCTCATGATTTCATTCTCATGCCTTAAAGTTCTTTTCATGACCTTATTGAAGTATCTCAAGTTCACATGTAAAATGTTTCTCTTGTTTCCCTTACTGGGATTTTTGCTCACCCTTTCTTTTGATGTATGTACCCAGGTCATGTGATGCAGTAATGAACCTAGGATGAACATGAGGAGAAGCCTTTCAAGTGTTTTAGAAGAATGTTTTATGTTTTCATGTTTAAAGTTCTTGGTTTCCAAGACACTAAACCTTAAAGATCCTCGGTTTTGTAAAATGTAATGAAAGTTTATGTGATAAAAAGGCGGGATGCTATAAATACAGTGTGATGTGGCAAGGGATTCAAAATTCAAATTACTTTTCATGAAAGTTCAAAATATTTGAACATTAAACAAATTCATTTTCAGCATTCATTTAAGATAAATTTCAAGGGATAAATTATTTCACTTATTGATATGGATTTCAAAATGGCGATGAGAATCATTTTAGATCAAACGATTCAAAAACACACAATAAACTGAAAAACAAACTCATAAAATTTGAAAAACACATTTTTTTGGTTTTGTAATTTTAATAGGAAAATAATTGAAATTACTAAACTAAAAGGTTCCCTTGTTATTGGATTTTTGATTTTTGGTCTCCAAATATCTTTTGGGGTTATTGGAAACCTTGTTGGTAAGGTGGAGGCTGCTGGATGTTTTATTGAAAAGGGGGACTTTGTTGTTGTCTAGAGCCATACCTCATGTTTGATTAATGCTTCCACCCTTGGTTGTATGTTGTAGCAAATAAATCAAAATTCTTTTGGGGGTGTATCTGTTTTTGCTTCTTATATGGTCTCCTAGGGAATACTACTGTTCAATCCTCTGTCTCTTGTAGTTGTGGGAATCAGTCAGTTGGGTGGCTTGTCTCAGTGAAAATTCCACAAGGGCTTGAAGGAGGGGGTTGGGATGTCTTTTGTGCCAAAGCAATCTGCCTCACCATAGTTGTCAATTCTTCCAACTTTCTATCAATCAAATGACTTTCAAGAGAAGATGGACTTAACTGATGTACTCCCCTGACATGTGGTGTACCTCGATCGCCAAATTGTTGGGTGTTTTGGGCTATTTTATTGATCAACGCATGAGCAAATACTAGTGTCTTGTCCACGAATGCTCCTCCAGCCGCAACATCCACCATGCTTCTCTCCATAGGTGTGAGTCCTTCATAGAAGTACTGGATTAGTAGTTTCTCACTGATTTGGTGATGTGGGTAGGTTGCACACAACTTCTTGAATCGCTCCCAGTACTCATACATTGAACCCCTTTTGCTTTCTTGATCTCAGAGATCTCTTTATGAATGGATGTGGTCCTTGATGCTGGAAAAAATATCTGCAAGAAAAGACGTTTTAAATCATTCCAACAAGTTACATCTTCAGGTTGTAAATAATACACCCAGTCTTTTGCATCTCCATCAAGTGAGAATGAGAATTCTATTTGTTTGATTTGATCTTCAGAAGCATTTTTGAGTTTAAGGGTTGAGAAAACAACATTAAATTATTTAAGGTGTTTATTTGGATCCTCACCATACAATCCATGAAACATTGGAAGAAGATGAATTAACCTAGATTTCAGTTCAATGTCCGATTCGAGATTTGTGTATGCAATAAAATTTGGTTGATAGTTAATATCTAGAGTAAACAATTCTCAAATTGTTCTATTAAGTTCATTTACATTATTTTCATCCATTGGTTCTTGTTTTATGGATTATTTATAAGTGATTCCAATTTCAATGTTCTTATAGTGGAGAAATTCTCCAACTGTTTAAATGTTGAAACTTCCTGTATACTAAGAATGTCTGATTCGGGCCCTAAGGCTTCGTTCAATCTTAGGGTCAAGATCTGAGAGATCATTGGGATTAGTTTGTGTCATAAATCAAATTAAAATGAAGAGAAGGAATGTGGAACATAGTAAATTAAAAATTAGAAGTTTGAGTTGATGATCTAAGAAGATATAGAAAAAAATAAAAGAAGAAGAAAATAAAAATTCAGATTGGGTAAAGAAAGAAGAAAGAAGATAGAAAGTGAATAAAATGTAAAATAAAATAAATACCTCTAATTGGTTGAAATAATTACTTTCCTCCCCAGAAATAGTTCCAATTTGAAAGTGCACTGTCGTGGGTGCCCTCAAATGATTTCTGGTTTTTGGGTACTTAGGTGCAACATAGTGGTTGACCAAGGTAGTTTCTCAAAGGAGGAATTAAATTCAAACAACTTCTTAAAGGTATTTTAAAAATAAAATAGAATAGAATTAAAACACTACTTGAAAGGATGGGGAATTTTTATAGTTTATAAATCTAGAATAAGTTTACCGGGAGGAGATTTTATTTTTTTGGTTTTTAGTTTTGAAATGAAGTTCGATTAAAATGACACAATAAGAAGATGTTTTTTTAAGAAAAAATTCAAAAGGTGTAATCGATCTAACTCTACCTATTAATTTACTTATTAATCATTATCATCTAAATCAATATACACTTAATTATGATCCATGAATTTGTTAACCCTCAAACCCTACAAGAGTTAACCTAACCACAAAGATGAATTTACTTAAACTCTATGCTAGCTTCGGAACACACAATCGCAACACCCTGCTTTGATTGTTGTTCTAAGATTAGATTATCATCAGTGGTTAATTATAGCACATATCCATTCTTTAAATTAGGATGAATTGTGTTTAGGGATTACATTTTAACTCTACAAATTTATCTCATGTGCTCTTTAATTACCGATTAAGATCGCGCTCTCACAATTTACACAAAATATCAACCTCACATGTTTTTGTGTTAATTGTTCAATTTCTTGATTAGTTTCTTATAATTTAAAAACACAATTCATTGATCATATTAATTGAATTAAATTATCTCAATGATTCAAAATAATTAAATTAAGAGGGTATAAGATAGATCAATCACTAAGAAAACTACTATTCATGGGCGGTGTGGTCATCGTGGAGACGTTTTGCATGAGCAAAAGAATTGAAAGGGAAGAACCCAATATAGTCTCCACTCTTAATTCCAACTCAACTAGGAAGATTAATAGAATAATAAAAGGAAAAAACACAGAAGATTAATTGAAGAAAAATTCAAGATACAAACATGAAAGAAAAGAAATACAAAGTGGAGGTGAGAGAGGAGATCCTTTTTGGAAGAGAGGTTTGCACAGAGACTTACCTATTCTAAGAGTTTTGAGGGGCTCCCAAGAGACACCCTTTCGGACACACCTTCCCAAAGCCTCTACCGTCATTCAAAAATTGTGAAAATCTATTTTAAATAGAGTTTGTGAGGGATAGGGTTACATAACATATTTAAGTGTGAAATGAAAACTCGACCAAATATTTTATTCCAAGTTGCACCGCATATGTGACCACCAAAAAGTGTTAATTGTTCGACATTATAGCATAATTATTTGTTCCTAATTTTTTACCTGAGATTCCCTAAACAATTGGGCTCAATACAAGCCTGGATAAGAAGATACATGCCACATAGTAAAGTAATGCCCAATATGGATGGTTCTGTCTATCTTTATCTTCATGGTCCATTTACTCCCCCAAATGCACGATCCAGCTCCCATGTCCTAAATAGAATGTGTATCCCATTATGTCAGGAACACATTTTCAAAATTTTAGGTCAAAATATTTTACATAACAATATTTATTTTCAAAATACTACAGTGAATTTTAAAATGGTAAAATTGGATTTTTCATCAAATTTAAAAATAAATGATCTAATCCCAAATACTTCACAATTGATCATATTTAGCATAATTTGAGGAATTTATATCATTTATTATCAAGAAAATATTCAATAAAATTGTGTTTTATCAACTCCCCAACACTTACCCCTTTTCACTTCTGGGCAAAACCTCATATCAAGTAAACATCAATATCAAATCAAAAAGAATTTTAAAACACATATCCTTGAGATCCAACAATTACACACCAAGAAACAAAAGATATCATGCCTCATAAAAAAAAATTATTTCAAGTTATTAATTTATATCATTAAATATATTTCCACTTCATTTATTCTTCAATGCAAAAAACACTTACGTCACTTGAATTTTATCTTATCACACAAATGTCAATTTTTTTCGCAATGTCTTTCTCATCCAAAATCATACAAGGGTCACCATAGGCTTGATAAATTCCTACATCAGCACCCGATGTGAGTCAAGGAATTTTTTTTATTATGAGGACTTTTCAGGTTTTTCTGTGGCTTTCAGTTGGTAGGATTTAGATGTGAAAAAATCTGAGGCTGAATGAGGAGGGCTTGACTCTTTTTGAAGCAAAATCACATTAATCTAATTTTTTCTTTAATATAGTCTCCTCATTAATACCCTTATCATCAACTCAGCTCCATCATCACAAAAATTCATGGAATGTTTACACCATTCATCATTTCAGCAACAAAAATTTCAATCTTCTCAAACATGATTTTTGTGAAAGCTCCAGATAGACACAACTTTCTACCTCTCTTAGAAGCTCAAAAAAAGGCACAAATTCACTTATCATGAATGCTCTAGAAAAGGAACAATGTTAAATATAATTATTTTATTTAGTAGCGAAAACATCTCTTCAAAATTTAATTTTCCACCCAAATTATCCTAGAATGTGGTAGCATAACACAAGATAGATTCCCCCACACTTAATATCTACTAGATTATGCAATTTCACATCAAGAGTTGGTGGGATAGGGAAAATTGGATTGTATTGTGGCTAACCCAACAAGCTGTTCATTGATTCTAAGGGGTACAAGGACTAAATTTTCACAGTAGGCCATTATAAAAAAGGATTATTTTAAATAATGGCTTTAATACCAAACAAATGACTCAATCATTAAAACATAAGTATCTCAAACCCTCATGTTTTGACAGCAATAAATCAAATTCTGGTTAAATCAAGCATAGTCTGGTTCTCTATAGAAGTGAGGTGAAAGTGAAGAATGTGAAAATAACAGTTCAGAAGCCTCACAAGAAAGTCATTTCAAATATAAATACAGTGAGATGTGGAATGGGATTCAAAATTCACAGTACTTTTCATGAAATTAAAAAATATGTTAACTTGAAACAAATTCATTTTCAGCATTCATTTAAGCTCAATTTCAAGGGATAAATTATTTCACTTATTGATAGGGATTTCAAAATGGTGATGAGAATAATTTTAGCTCAAAATTTTCAAAAAACACACAAAAAACTGAAAAAAACACACAAAATTTAAAAAACACAATTTTTTTGATTTGATATTTTAATAGGAAAACAATTGAAATTACTAAACTAAAAGGTTCCCTTGTTGGATTTTTTGATTTTTGGGCTTCAAATATCTTTTAGGACTGTTGGAAACCTTGCTGTTAAGTGTAGGCTGGTGGATGTTTTGTTGAAAAGGGGGAATTTGTTGTTGTCCAAAGCCATACCTCATGTCCGATTGATCCTTACATCCTTGGTTGTATGTTGGAACAAATGAATCAATCTTCTTTTGGGGGTGTGTCTGTTTTTTATTCTAATATGGTCTCCCTAAGAATACTAATGCGCAATACTCTGTCTCTTGTAGTTGTGGGCATCAATCAGTTGGGTGGCTTGTCTCAGTGCAAATTTCACAAGGCCTTGAAGGAGGTGGTTGGGATGTCTTTTGTGCCAAAGAAATCTTCCTCACCATAGTTGTCAATTCTTCCAACTTGGTATCAATAAAATGAATTTTAAGAGAAGATGGACTTACTTAATGTACTCCCCTGACATGTGGTGTACCTCGATTGCCAAATTGTTGGGTGTTTTGGGACATTTTATCGATCAATGCATGTGCAACCACTGGTGTCTTGTCCACCAATGATCCTCCAGCCGAAACATCCACCATGCTTCTCTCTATAGGTGTGAGTCCTTTATAAAAGTACTGGATGAGTAGTTTCTCACTGATTTAGTGATGTGGGAAGGTTTCAAACAACTTCTTGAATCACTTCCAGTACTCATAAATTGACTCCCATTTTTCTTTCTTGATCCCAAATATCTCTTTATGAATGGAAGTGGTCATTGATGCTGGAAAAAATCTCTGCAAGAAAATATGTTTTAAATCATTTCAACATGTTACATCTTTAGGTTGTAAATAAGACATCCAGTCTTTTGCAACTCCATCAAGTGAGAATCAGAATGCTCTTTGTTTTATTTGATCTTCAGAAAAATTTCTGAGTTTAAGGGTTGAGAAAAAAACATTAAATTCTTTAAGGTGTTTATTGGGATCCTCATCAGATAATCCATGAAACTTCAGAAGAAGATGAATTAACCCATATTTCAGTTCAATGTCTGATTCGAGATTCATGTATGCAATACAATTTGGTTGATAGTTAATATCTGGTGTAGAAAATTCTCAAATTGTTCTATTAAGTTCATTTCCATTATTTTTATCCATTGGTTCTTGTTTTATGGTGGATTTAGAAGTGTTTCCAATTTCATTGTTCTTGTAGTGGAGAAATTCTCCAACTGTTTGAATGTTGAATCATCCTGTAGACTGAGAATGTATGATTCGAGCCCAAAGGCTGTGTTTAATCTTAGCATCAAGATCTAAGAGATCATTGGTATTATTTCGTGTCCTAAATCAAATAAAAAAGAAAACAAGGAATGTAGACCATTTTAAATTTAAAATTATAAGTTTGAGTTGATGATCTAAAAAGAAATAGAAGAAAATAAAAGAATAGGAAAATAAAAATTCAGATTGGGTAAAGAATGAAGAAAGAAGAGAGGAAGTGAATAAAATGTAAAATAAAATAAATACCTCTAGTTAGTTGAAATAATTACTTTCCTCTTTGGCAGCGATGCCAATTTAAAAGAGCTCTGTCGTTGGTTCCCTCAAATGATTTCTGGTTTTTGGGTACTTAAGTTCAACATAGTGGCTGACTAAGGTCGTTTCTCAAAGGAGAAAGTAAATTCAAAAAACTTCTTAAAGGTATTTTAAAAATAAAATAGAATATAATTAAAACACTACTTGAAAATATGGGGATTTTTTATAGTTTATAAATCAAGAAGAAGTTTTCTGGAAGAAGATTATATTTTTTTTGGTTTTTAGTTTTGAAATGAAGTTCGATTAAAATTACACAATGAGAAGATATTTTTTAGAAAATATTTAAAATGCATAATCTATCTAACTCTACCTCTTAATTTAATTATTATTATTTATCATTTAAATCAATATCTACTTAATTATTATCCATGAATTTGTTAACCCTTGAACACTAAAATAGTTAACTTAACCACGAAGATGAATTTACTTAAACTCTATGCTACCTTTGGAAGACGCAATCGCAACACCCTACTTTGATTGTTGTTCTAATGTTAGCTTATGATCAGTGGTCAATTAGTGCACATATACATTATTTAAATGAGGATAAATTGTGTTTAGAAATTATATTGGAACTCTACAAATTTTTCTTGTGTGCTCTTGAATTATCGATTAAGATCGCGCTCTCACAATTTACATAAAATATAAACCTTACATGTTTTTGTGTTAATTGTTAAATTGATTGATTAGTTTCAAATAATTTAAAAACACTATTAATGGATCATATTAATTGAATTAAATTATCTCCATGATTCAAAATAATTAATTGAAGAGGGTATAAGATAGATCGATCACTAAGAAAACTACTCTTCCATGGGAGGTGTGGTCATCGTGGAGACGTTTTGCATGAGAAAAAGAATTGAAAGGGTAGAACCCAATATAGTCTTGACTATTGATTCCAACCCAACTAGGAAGACTAATTGAATAAAAAATGGAATAACACAGAAGATTAATTGAAGAAAAAGTCAAGATACAAATAGGAAGGAAAAGAAATACAAAGAGGAGGTGGGAGAGGAGAGCCTTTTTGGAAGAGAGGTTTTCACAAAGACTTACTTCTTACAAGAGTTGTGAGGGGATCCCAAGAGACCCCCTTTATTCTACACCTTCCCAAAGCCTCGACCATCCTTCAAAAAGAGTGAAAACCCTTTTAAATAGAGTTTGTGAGGGCTAGGGTTACATAACTTTTTTTATGTGTGAAATGAAAACTCATCCAAATATTTTATTCCATGTTGCACCGCATATGTGACCTTCAAAACGTGTGAATTGATTAGAATTATAGAATAATTATTTGTTGCTAATTATTTCCCTGAGATTCCCTCAACATTTTCCATGCCTGGATAGGAAGATACGACCCACATAGTAAAGTAATTTCCAATCTGGATGGTTCTGTCCAGCTTTGTTTTCATGGACCATTTACTCCCCTCAAATGCACGATCCAGCTCCCAGGTCCTGAATAGAATGTGTATCCAATTATTTCAGGAAAACCGTTTCAAAATTTTAGGTCAAAATATTTTATATAACAATATTTATTCTCAAAATACTACAATCAATTTTAAAATAGTAAAATTGGATTTTTCATCAAATTTTCAAATAAATGATCTAATCCAAAATATTTGAAAATTGATCATATTTAGCATAATGTGAGGAATTTATATCATTTATTATCAATAAAATATTCAATAAAATTGTGTTTTATCAACTCCCTAACACTTACCCTTTTGAACTTCTGGGAAAAACATCATATCAAGTAAACATCAATATCAAATGAAACCGAATTTTAAAACACATATCCGTGAGATCCAACCATTACACACCAAGAAACAAAAGTTATCATGCCTTATAAAAAACCATTATTTCAAGTTATTCATTTATATCATTCAATATATTTCCACTTCATTTATTCTCCAATGCATAAAACACTTATCTATCTTGAATTTTCTCTTATCACACAAATGTCAATTTTTTTTCACAATGTCATTCTCATCCAAACTCATACATGGGTCAGCATAGGCTTGATAAATTCCTACATCGGCACCCGATTTGGGTCAAGGACATTTTTTTATTATGAGTACTTTTCAGGGTTTTTCTGTGGCTTTTGGTTGGTTGGATTTAGATGTGTAAAAATCTGAGGTTGAATGAGGAGGGCTTGACTCTTTTTGAAGAAAAATTGCATTAATCTAATTTTCATGTTAATATGGTCTCCTCATTAATACCCTCATAGTCAACTCAGCTCCGTCAACAAAAAAAGTCAGGGAAAGTTTACACCATTCATCATTTCAGCAACAAAAATGTCAATCTTCTCAAACATGATTTTCCTGAAATCTCCAGATAGACACAACTTTTAGCTGTCTTAGAAGCTCCAGAAAATGAAAAACTTTACTTATCATGAAAGATCTACAAAAGGAACAACATTCAATATAATTATTTTCTTTAGCAGCAAAAACATCTCTTCAAAATTTAATTTTCCACCCAAAGTATCATAGAATGTGGTAGCATAACACAATATATCTTCCTCCACACTTAAGCTCCACTAGATTATGAAATTTCACTTCAAGAGTTCGTTGGATATTGAAAATTGGCTTGTAATGTGGATAACCTAACAGGAGTTTCATGGATACTAAGGGATACAAGGATCAAATGTTCAAGGTAGACCATTATAAAAAAGGATTCTTTGAAATAGGGGCTTTAATACCAAACAGATTCCTCAATCATTTAAACATAAGTACCCCAAACCCTCAAGTTTTGACAGGAATATATCAAATTTTGGTTAAATCAAGCACGGTTTGGTTCTCTCAATAAGTTAGGTTAATTTTAATAATATGAATATAATTGTTTAGAAGTCTCACAGGAAGTTGATTTCAAATATAAAGACAGTGAGATGTGGCATGGGATTCAAAATTCATAGTACTTTTTCATGAAATTACAAAATATTTGAACTTGAAACATAGTCATTTTCAGCATTCATTTATGCTCAATTTCATGAGATAAATTGTTTCACTTATTGATATGAATACCAAAATTGTGATGAGAATAATTTCAGCTCAAAATTTTCAAGAACAAAAAAAAACTGAAAAATAAACACACAAAATTTAAACGACAAATTGTTTTTGGTTTTTTAAAAGGAAAACAATTGAAATTACTGAACTAAAAGGTTCCCTTATTGTTGGATTGTTTATGTTTGGGATTCAAATACCCTTTGGGGTTTTTGGAAACCTTGTTGGTAAGGTGGATGCTACTGGAAGTTTTGTTGAAAAGGGGGCCTTTGTTGTTGTCCAGATCCATAACTCATGTCCGATTGATCCTTCCACCCTTGGTTGTATGTTGGAGCAAATGAATCAAAATTCTTTAGGGGGTATGTCTATTATTTCTACAGATATGGTCTCCCTGGGAATACTATTGCGCAATCCTCTGTCTCTTGTAGTTGTGGGCAGTATTCAGTTGGGTGGCTTGTCTTAGTGCAAATGCCACAAGGCCTTGAAAAAGGGGGTTGGAAAGTCTTTTGTGACAAAGAAATATGCCTCTCCATAGTTGTCAATTCTTACAACTTGGTATCAATAAAATGACTATCAAGAGAAGATGGACTTACCTGATGTACTCTCCTGACATGTGATGTACCTCGATCTCCAAATTGTTGGGTGTTTTGGGCCATTTTGTCGATCAACATATGTGCATCTACTGGTGTATTGTCCACCAATGATCCTCTAGCCGCAACATCCACCATGCTTATCTTCATAGGGGTGAGTCCTTCATAGAAGTACTGGATGAGTCATTGGTCACTAATTTGGTGATGTGGGCAGCCTGCACACAACTTCTTAAATCGCTCCCAGTACTCATACATTGACTCCCCTTGTGCTTTATTGATCGCAGAGATATCTTAACGAATGGATGTGGTCCTTGATGCATGAAAACTTTTTTGCAAGAAAATATGTTTTAAATCGTTCCAACAAGTTACAACTTCAGGTTATAAATAATACATCTAGACTTTCACAGCTCCATCAAGTGGGAATGAGAATGCTCTTAGTTTGATTTGATCTTCAAAAACATTTCTATATTTATGTGTTGAGAAAACAACATTAAATTATTTATGGTTTTTATCAGGATCCTCACCAGATGATCCATGAAACGTTGGAAGAATATTAATTAACCAAGATTTTAGTTCAAAGTCTGATTCGAGTTTCGGGTATGCAATACAATTTGGTAGATAGTTAACATCTGGTGTAGCGAATTATTGAATAGTTCTATTAAGTTCATTTCAATTATTTTCAGCCATTGGGTCTTGTTTTATGGTGGATTTAGAAGTGTTTCTAATTTCAATGTTCTTGGAGTGGAGGAATTCTCCAACTGTTTGAATGTTGAAACTTCCTGTAGATTGAGAATATCGGATTCGAGCCATAAGGCTGTGTTCCATCTCAGGATCAAGATCTAAGAGATATTTGGGATTAGTTTGTGTCATAAATCATGTAAAAATGAAAATAAGGAAATTAGACCATAGTAAAATAAAAATTATAAGTTTGAGTTGATGATCCAAAAAGAAATAGAATAAAATAAAAGAAGAAGAAAATAAAAATTTAGATTGGGTAAAGAAGGATGAAAGAAGATTGGAAGTGAGTAAAATGGAAAATAAAATAAATATCTCTAATTGGTTGAAATAATAACTTTCCTCCCTGGAAATGGTGCCAATTTGAAAGAGAGTTTTTGTGGGTGCCCTTAAATTATTAGTGGTTTTTGGGTACTTAGGTGCAGCAGAGTGGCTGACCAAGGCCATTTATCAAAGAATGAAGTAAATTAAAAGAAATTATTAAAAGTATTCTAAAAATATAATAGAATAGAATTAAAAAACTACTTGAAAGTATGGAAGTTTTTTACAGTTTATAAATCTCGAATAAGTTTGTTGGAAGAATATTTTATTTTTTTGGTTTTTAGTTTTCAAATGAAGTTCAATTAAAATGACACAATAAGAAGATGTTTTTTAGAAAATATTTAAAAGGGGTAATCGATATAACTCTACCTCTTAATTTAATTATTAATCATTATCATTTAAGTCAATATTCACTTAATTATGATCCCCTAATTTGATAACCCTCAAAACCCTACAAGAGTTAACTTAACCACAAAGATGGATTTACTTAAACTCTAAGCTAGCTTCGGAACACGCAAACACAACACACTGCTTTGATTGTTGTTTTGAGGTTAGCTTATGATCAGTGGTTAATTAGACCACATATCTATTCTATAAATTAGTATGAATTGTGTTTAGCGATTATATTTGAACTCTAAAAATTTATCTCATGTGGTCTTGAATTACCGATTAAGATCATGCTCTCACAATTTAGAGAAAACATCAACCTCGTGTGTTTTTGTGTTAATTGTTCCATTTATTTCATAGTTTCTTATAATTTAAAAACAAAATTCATGGATCATATGAATTTAATTATAGTATCTCAATTATTCAAAAAAATTAAATGAAGAGGGTAGATGATAGATCGATCGCTAAGAAAACTACTCTTCCATGGGCAGTGTGGTCATCGTGGAGACATTTTGCATGAGCAATGGATTGAAAGGGTAGAACTCAATCCCGTCTCCACTCTTGATTCAACCCAACTAGTAAGATTAATAGAAGAAGAAAAGGGAAGAACATAGAAGATTAATTGAAAAAAATTCAAGATACAAAATGAAAGTAAATAAATACAAAGAGGAGGTGGGAGATGACAGCCTTTTTGGAAGATAGGTTTGCACAAAGCCTTACTTCTTCCAAGAGTTGTGAGGGATCAAAAGAGACAACATTTCGGACACACCTTTACAAATCCTCGACCAGCCTTCCCAAAGATTTAAAAACCCCTTTAAATAGATTTTGTGAGGGCTAGGGTTACATAACTTTATTAAGTGTGAGATGAAAACTCGGCCAAATATTTTATTCCAAGTTGAACTGGATATTTGACCTCCAACACACGTGAATTGGCCAGCCTTATAGAAGGATTATTTGTTTCTACTTATGTCCCCGAGCTTCCCTAAAAATTTGGGCTCAATCCAATCCCGGAGGAAGAAGATACGACCCACATGGTGAAGTAATGTCCAATCTGGATGGTTCTGTCTAGCTTTGTCTTCATGGCCCATTTACTCCCCTCAAATGCACGATCCAGCTCCCATGTCCCAATAGAATTTATATCCCATTATTTCAGGAACACAATTACAAAATTTTATGTTAAAAGATTTTACATGACAATATTTATGCTCGAAATACTATAGTGAATTTTAATATGGTAAAAATGGATTTCTCATCAAATTTGGAAATGAATGATCTAATCCCAAATATTTCGGAATTGATCATATTTAGCATAATGTGACGAATTTATATCATTTATTATAAATAAAATATTCAATAAAATTGTATTTTATCAATATGTATAGTTTTTATTACACACATATATTTAATATTTATTATGATATTTATTATAAATAATATTGATTATCTATATTTGTAATATGACACTTATTAATTATACTACATATTTCATAGAGAAATTTTTAGTGAAAATTTCCATTGGAAATTTCTGAATCAAATTTCCACATGAAATTTTCAATTCAAATTTTCACTTCAAATTTAAATGAAAATATATCAATACATAAACAAAAAAATGCATTTTTTTACTGGAAATTTCAATTGAAAACTTTTAGTGTAAATTGTAAGGATTCCTAAGAGTCTATAAACACTTTATAAATCATGTTCAAGTAAAATAATCTCTTCCCATGATCCTCATGTATAAAATTTGAAAATGAATAGTACTTTAAATGTGTGTATCGATCACCATAATAACATTTAGTGAATATTTACACATGAAACATTTATTGTAAATTTCCATTCAAATTTTCAGTGGAATTTTTTGATGTATATTTTTCACTAGACATTTCCATTAAAAATTCAGTGCAAGTTTGTATTGTAAATTGTCAATAAAAGTTCATTGTATGATGTTAATTTTCAATGCAAAAAAAAAACACAAAGACAAATAAAAATAAAAATTTTTATGGTGAAATTAAATTATAAATTTCAAATAAAAATGTACAGACTACTTGAAACTGACTCTATCCCCATGAATCTATAGACACAGTTTAATGAAACTGTGGGTATAGATTGTGTGCCCAAACCTATACCCATAGTTTTTTAAAAATTGTGGGTATAGCCCTTTAAATAGGAAACCTCGCTCGGGATACTCCCCCTCCCCATTCATATCCCTAGCTCTCCACTCCCAACAACCTAAGGCAACCTTGTTGCCCCCCCAACCCACCCATACTCAAGCGACCCCCCCCCCCCCTCTTCAAGAAACATTGCACCCATCAGTCAACTGTTCTTCCTCTATTTTTGATAGTTTTTATTGCTATCTTTGAGAGGTAATATTTAATTCTCTCTTATTTATTCTATTGTCTTTTCTTGTGGCCAAGTGTTTTTCTCCCATAATTCCTCGAGTAAGGTTGTGGCATGGTATGATTATGCCATTATTTCAAAAAAATGTTTTGTTTGTGTGAAAAATGGATTCCACGACATAAATGATTTTATTTGTTGTGATTCCTTAGGACTTGTTTGTGAAATGAAATACACTTTTAATACTTTTTGGTGTTTTCTTGCAAAGTAAATTATACCCTCTTCAAGCGTATTGTAAGAGTGGTTATTTTTAACATGTAAAGTGTAGGGGCTGTTTTGGTATTAAACTAGTTTAAAATGTTATGAAATAGAAATATATTATTATAAGAGATTTTTTAATGGTAATTAGTTTCATAATCATGATACGATGGTGTTTTCAAAAATCTTATGCCGAAATTAATCTTTATAAAAAAATTAGTTATTTTCAAAAGAATATTTTTCAGCATGATGGGTATTTATCCCATTAGTGGGTTATTTTAAATTGTTTTAAAATCTGAATGTTTTGTAATTAAATAAAGTGGTTATTTTTTGATTTTTTTTCAATATTATTTCCTCTTTGGTTGTTTAATTCTTGGTATTTATCTATTATTTTGTTTTGGAACTCATTAAATAAGGGGGTCCACAGTTTTAAAATGATATTTTTTTGAAATCATTTTGATTATTTTGGATAGTGGTTTGATTTTGGGGGAATGACAATATTAGGTTGATTTATTATGTTTATTAACATAGGCCTCCTAGAATGGTCTACTGTGAAGATAAAATACTTGTATTTGGGGTTCATTCCACCTTTGATTTTAACACTTCCCTAGCTCCGAATATAGTTTCATGTGCTATATTCTCTTATTTGTCTTGTATCATGGATATTTCTATAGAGATGATATCTAGTGAGCATGTATAGAGACCATATAATTCGTGCGGTTTAAGCCATCATCATAGTCCTGGTAGTTAGATTGGTGAGGGATGGTTTTCAAAGATACATAAATGTGTGCTTGTGTTTTGGCATAACATCTATGAGAATGCCTTGGTTTTTTCTAATGATATGATTTATTCTTTGTTGGGATGGATAGTAGAGTATTTTATAATGGTCACTTAAATCATGCATTGTATTCATTTTGGTTTCATATTAGTGTTATTTAATTTCTTCGACACTATACTTTTAATTTGTATTTGAATTTTGATATCATTATAATTATGGTTTACATTGTTGATTGGAACATAACATTTTCCCCTGTAATATAATGGATAAAAGTTGGATATATCATATCGATCATATTTTAATTGAGTTTCAAGATAATTTTTATTTTTTTTTTAGATTTTTCAATTTACAATGCTTCAGATAGAGGTTGTATACAATGTTCATGTTATAATTATGTTAGAAGATCATGGTTAAGTGGGGAAGAAGTTAGCTACCATATAATGAACTCTAGATTTAAAGAAAACTATTATGTTTGGTATCACAATAGAGAGATGATACAATATTCTACTATTCATGAACAAAAATAAAGAAGTGGTATGGAGAATGAGATATTTGATCGGTTTCCATTTTTACATCATCACGATATTCAAAGTATAACTGTTTAAGAAGACAATGATATCAATATTCATTAGGGAAAGACTAAAGATGATGATGTTGAGAGAGTGAAAAATTTAATGGATGATCCCAGAACTCCTGTATATCAGGAATGAACTAAAATGACAAAGTTGCAATTTTTAAGGTTGTTATATCATGGAAAACCATGTATGGAATTTCTAATACCACCATTGACTATATATTACCTTTTTGAAATATTTTCTTCATGATGGTGAATATATCCCCTCAAATCTTTATAAGGAATGTAAGTTCATTAAGAAACTTAGATTTTCTACTAATAAAATCCCTGGTTTTCAAAAAGACTATAGTTCATTTTGGGATGAAACAACTAACCTTAATGACTGTAAAGAATGTGGTAGATTTCAATGGAAGGAAAATATAGATGGAACACCATCTCACGTGACATAGAAAGTCATGGGGAACTTTCCATCAATTCTCAGGCTTTATAATGTATCCATGTTTTCAGAAATCTCACCCATTATATGATTTCATGATGCTGAGAGAATTAAAGATTGAGCTGGTTCATCTTGTATATGAATTAGAATGATGGGAATTTAATACACAACTTCCTGATTTTGTAGCTGAGGTGTGTAATTTTAGGTTAGGTCTATCATGTGATGGGTTTAATCCATTTGGTCATATGCTTACTGCTCACATCACGTGGCCTATTTTTATTCACCTTTATAATATTTATCTATGGATGTGTATAAAAAACCTTTCACTTTCATGAGTATACTAATATCTAGACCTTCTAATCCATACAATGATACATATGTCTACTTGCAAACTTTAATAAAAGAGTTGAAGCTACTTTGGGATATGGGTGTGTGCACATTCTATACTTCTTCATAAAATATATTTCAGAAGTGTTCTTCCCTTCTATGGACTATAAATGATTTATCATCTTATGAAATGATATCTGGTTGGAGCATGAATGGGAAAATATCATGTCTTGTATGTATGAATAATACACGATTGAAAAGACTTAAATATCATCATAGTTTTTGTTTCATGGGGCATCAATGATTCCTGACAATGGATCCTCGATATAGGAAAAATCAAAAGAGGTTTGATAATACTATTGACATTGAACAACCACCTCAATGTATTTTAGGAACTAATGTTCTTAATGAATTGAATGATTTCAGTTTTTCAGTAGGGAAAGATTAGATGAAATATAAAAAGAGGAAAAATGATGACCTTGAATCTAGTTATAATTGGAAAATGAGAAGTAACTTTTTTGTGTTTCCATATTGGTCTTCCAATTTTTTACATCATTGTTTAGAAGTAATGCACATTGTGAAAAATATTTGTGAAATATTTCTTTCAATTATTCTAAATATCAAGGGGATGACCAAAGATAACTTTCTATCTTGTTGGGAGTTGTTGGAATGGGGTATTCGACCAGAACTACATCTTGTATGTATCGATGAAATCAAAAGGAAAGTTCCTTGTTATTCTTAAGTGATGACACCTTTAGAGAAAAATCAATTTTCAGAAGTATTATAGAATATCAAGGTTCCTAATGACTATTCTAGCAACATATCTAAATGATTCAATGATAGGGATTTGAAACTAAAATCCCTAAAAACTAATGATTATCACACCCTTATTCATGAATTGATTCCAATAACAACATAGAATTTGTTATCTAATAATGTAAGGGTGAAATTGATTCGCATGTTTCATTTTATAGACACCTTTGTTCTAAAATGTAATCAATGTATTTATTGATAAACATGAATGACGAGGATCTATTAATTTTATGTGAGTTGGAATTTTTTTCCTCCATCATTTTCACTTGCATGATGTAATTAAAAGTTCATCTTCCAACTAAACCACTTCTTGGGGGACCTGTTGATTTTCAGTGGATGTATCCTACAAAACAAATATGTGCACAATGAAATGTTATTTCTGAAATAAGAATCATCCTGAAGGTTCCACTGTGAGAGGTTATCTGGATCAAGAATGTGTGGATTTTTGTTCAATGTATTTGTCTGATGTGAGCACAATACATAACCGACCAATGAGAAATGAAGATGATAAGTATGGGGAAATTTATCCCCTGTTTTCATCTCTTCCCCAAATAGGAGGAATTCCTAGGCCACATACATTGGCTACATTGAGCCTTGAAGAACGAGATATGGAACATCACATAGCCTTTTTTAACTATGGTTTGTTCAATGACTATATGAAGTAAGTTATTTGAATATTTATATATTATTTCATACCACGCCATTTCACATATACCTTAAATTTTTATTATCATTTTATATAGGAAACACAAACAAATTATAAGTAAAGTTCATCGATCATTTCCTTTGAGAAGGAGAGAGGCTTTGCATATCTAAGAGTATCCTTCTTGGTTGAAATAAAAGGTATGAAAATAACATTAATTAAATTAAAATATAGATATTCATTTAATTATTTTATTCATATATTTTTTAGGTATTGAGTTTACCTGTTGACTCTTTTTCTCAAAAATTATGAGCATTTAATTTTAGTCCAAATTATTTGGTTTGTGAGGGGAAATCTTTAATAATAAATGGGTGCAAATTTTTTATAACTAATCGAGTGATGAAAATTAGAATACAACATGATGAAATTATGTTAACTACTACAAAAGACTATTATTACAGTGCATCAAATAGTTGTCCCCGATATGAAAATGTGTATTATAATGGATTTGTTAAGAAAATACTATTATTGGATTACTACTCTCATGGTCGAGTCACTAAGATGAAATGTAAATATTTTGATTCAATGAAATTGAATGGTACATTTATTGATGATTTTGGATTCATAGTTACTGAAATGATTCGATTCCTAACCTTTGATCAACCATTCATTTTGGAAAGAATGAAAAAACAAGTGTTTTTTTGGGAAAGGTCATATGAAATCTGATTACGATCTCATTAATGAAGTAATAATAAGACATATTTTTGATGATTTAGGGGATGAAATTGACACCATTGACAACATTGACACACCCATTGGCATTGAACAAAATATTGCATTTGTTGACTCAAAATTTCCCATTGTGAGAGTTGATATTGAACCTAAAGTAGTGGTGTGTAATATATAGAAGCAACCATACATATTCACAGATCATTTAGTATAACTTGACATGGGTTTATCAAGTTAGTATTACTATAATTAATTAAATTTAGTTTCATTTTGGAATGATATGAATGTTTCAGTATTGTTTGGTTTTGTTTAATTTAGTTATATTTATTTCAATTCAGAAAATCAGTTTTAAAACGGGTTTTTAAAAAATGTATAACTTGTTTTTAAATTATTGTTACTAAAACATTTTATGAAATTTTTTATGACTTATTTAAATTCAAAGTTGTATGCATTATTTTTAAAAATTGTATGTAAAAAAATTACATTTCATTTCATGAATATTATGAAAGATACAACAGAAGTTCGAAGGAAGCGATTACTTGATAACGATCGATAGATGCATGAGCACGGGTTGCCTCCTCTACTTCCCTCAATGAGTATAATAATTGTAATATTTTTCTTCTAAATTAAGTATAATTTCATGTTCATATTCTTTATCAACCTTTTTGGGATATTTAGTCATGCCAAATTTGAATCCTCCTCATCCTAATTACATGGGTCCAAGAGGGGATTCCCCTAGACCTCGATGGAGCACTCATCATACATGTTCCTACCCTAACCCACTAGTGGGAACCCCATCTACCACACCTTTCCATCCCCTTCTTGAGCCTCCATGGATGTTTCCACACATGACTCCATCATCATCTCATTTATCCTATTCTTACCATATCATGTCTACGCCACTTCCATGGATGGTGCCACCTTTACCATATCCATATCCATTGATGTATCCTCAACCCTACTACCCATATCATGCCATGTCTACATCACCTCCATTTCCTATTATCCATCTAGGATCTAATGATCTTCTTCCTTTAACTTCCACTCTTGTGCATATAGATCACCTAGAGCATGCATTAGAATAGACACATCCTTCAGAGGCTACTAATCCAGGATAGCCCATAGATCCATCTGACCCTATTGAGCAGCCTGCATCAGGTTTTTTAATTATAAGTGCGTTAAATTATATCACATTATTTTTGTCCTGTTATACCATGACCTAATTCTTCTCTCCCTTATTATATTATTCAGAGGGATATTCTAGTAGGCGACGTGGGAACACCCATTTTCACGAATTTTAGAATCTATTAACACAAATAATGGTTGATTATAATGAAGAAAATAAAATCAAGGCTATAAATTTCAGGAAATGTAGAAGTTTCATGTTGACTTCATGTTAGGAAGAAGTTTTGTTTTGGTTGTATTTGTTGTCCTGATTAAATAATGTTTTTAAACGGATTCAGATGAGAATTGAATTCAAACTATCTCCATGATAATTAGATCTAGAACATTTGGATGAGTCGATACTATCCATCAAATTGGTATGTCGATAAAAATTGAGAAGGTGGTGGAAATCGTATTCACCATCATAATCCAGATGATTTTTTGTGATCAGTTTTGCTACTAAAGAAGAAAGGATTAACCTCACCTTGTAAAATATGATGATTGGACTAAAAAATCATATCCAAGAATTCATTCTATTCAAGAATTAATTGTATTTAGGAATACATCGTATTCAAGAATTCAATCTCATAGTACTTAAAAAATTCTATTATATTCTGATTTTTTGTAGGAAGAAAAGTATCATCAGATCCACCTTGGGTTCGATCAAGGGAAATTTTATCGTAATGATGCTCATATCGTAATGATGTTCTGATTATAATTGTATTCATCATGAATCTAATATAAATATAATGATGCTTTTCTGTTTTTTATTTTCCACAAATCATAAGTATGTTTTGAAACATGTTACACAATATTGATGAAAGAAAGGGGGAGAAGAAGTCCTGAAAATCATATTGACAATCTAATTGAAAGAAAAGACTAGATTCCAATCGTATTCATGTTGAGAAGTAAAGAAAGATATTGATGAAAGATAGGGAAGTTACAATAATTAATTTGGTAAGTTAGATGATGCTAAAGATGATTTTCAACAATTCAAATCCATGAAGGAATTCATGATACTTTCTGATTGATTAAGGAAGAATAAAGTTAGTAAAGCCAAATATTTCTGATCATCACAATGATTCCATTACATTCATATTTGTTTGAAGGCTAAGAAGGTTTGTGGAAAATGTGAGAAACTGAAGGTGATGGTTTTCAATCACACCAAAATTCAGAAGGCATAAATATTTATAGAATGAAGTTTATGAGCATCGTAATCATAAAAGAGAAAGAAGGTGAGTATTGAAAGAACATTTTTATCACATTAAAAAGAGAAATAAGAAATCTGATTTGTTGTTAAGTTCTTTTATTAGTTGGGTCAAGATCCATCGTATCAAAGTTTATATTGATTCATATTTCTAAATTAAAGAAAAATTTGAAGCTGTTGAACTACTTTGTTTATCATTCAAGTGGGTCAAGAGAAAAGAAGAAGAAGAATGTGTTGTTTTACATTTGTCTTCATCGTAATGAGTTCGGTCATAATGGTAATCAGAGTGGAGAATCATAATTGGACTGAGGTTTTCTAAGAATATCAAAGTCATCCATTTCATCATACACAAAAATTATACAGAGCATCATATTGAATAAATAATATTTGGAAATCAGAATGAAGAATCGAGATCATTCTAGAGTTAGTTAAATGTTTTAGAAGAGTGTAGAAGATGTTAGAAGATTTGGGAAGAAATGATAAGTGTCTGGAAGAGTTGAAGAAGTCAAGATGCACCCAAAATTAAAAAAAATGTATAATTCAAGTAATTTGGTTGATCGGGAAATTTTTTAAGGAATCCCACCCAAACTACAATTGGTCCACCTATAAAAGGTGAAAAGTAAATTGTACTTCTTGATACAGGTATTGTTCATGAAAGATAGAGAGAATACAGATTGATGAAGTTTTTTTATAGAGATAAGATGTTTCTGGATTGAGTTTTCTTGAAGAAGTTAGTCAGACAGAATAAGAAGAAGAGGATGAGTAAAATATTATTTAGTTGATTATCGTATTATGATGGTTAATCAAATGAGGGAAATAGTATTGGGTTTTCTGTATTGAGGAAGAAGAAGTTAAATATTGTTTTATTGGAATTCTAATAGATCAATATTATCATATTGAGTAATAGGACTTGAGAATCGTATGGGGATTTCCAAACAGAGGAAGAAGAAGTTCAAAATAATCTCAGTTGTATTCTGGAAGATTTTATAATTGAACAGAGAAAATTGAATTGGGGAATCATATTTGGAAATCGAAATGAGTATCATTACAATGTCCAGGAAGTTCTTACCATCTTCTAGGTAATAAGGTGAAGAATTGTTTTGAAAGATCACATTTTCTAAATTTTATCAAGAAGCATTTTAATATTTTTATTAAAAAACATTGTATTGCATTATTTTTTTCAAGAAAGATAACACACACTATTGGATTGTTTTCATAGTGCTACATGAGTGTAAAGGAATATTCTACTCATTATATTCCACATAAAAGGATTATTTTCTAGTGTATTTTTTAATATTGGATTATTTCTAAACCATACCAAGGATGTAGCTATTATTATTTAATAGTGAATCTTGTAAATACTTATGTTTCTATGTACGTGTCTTTGTTTTGTTTTCATTAGTGAAATAAATATTTAACTGGAGGTGAATGTTGTTTCATTTTTAAGTAAATATAAAAGAAAAATATATCACTGATTCGACGCTTCCCCCTCTCAGTGATATAAAAATCCTAACTGGGCAACTATAATTGGTATCAGAGCAGAAGGTTCCCTTCATTTATTCATTTCTAAAGTATTCGAAGAAGAAGTTGTGATGGAAAATCTGAGTTGTATAAATATTAAAGGGATTCTAATATTAACTGATAGTAATTATCATATCTGTAAAGGTATAATTCTTCCATATCTTATGTATCTTGGACAAGATCTTTCAAGAGATGTTACAGATGGTTTACATCATTGTATTGAGAATGCTCCTCTCAAAAATGCCGACAAAGAAAACTTTGAGAATGATGAAAGAGATAAGAATTATTTACTCTCATAACTTTCTGAAAGTGAGTTTCTCAGAGTAAAAGAATTTCTCACTGCTAAAGGTATCTGGGATAATCTGAGCAACATTTATGATGGAAATAAAAAAATAAATAATATTCAAAGTTACAAATATAGATATTTAAGTATGAAGATCTGAAGATGGTTGAGAATGAATCTATTGGGGACTTTTTTACCTAAGTGAATGACATTATTAAAAATATCGAAGGTCATAGTGAAATTTCATATTAATATACTATTTTTGAAAATATATTTAGAATTATTCCTGAGAATTTTGAGGCCAAAGTTTCTTCATTAGAAGATAGAGATCCTAATTTATTATCTCTAGATGATTTACATTGTACTCTCATCACAAATGAGATGGTAAGGGAATAAGTTATGAAAGGAAAAAACTGATAGAGAAATGTATTTCAAAGTCACCAAGAAAGAAAAGGTTGAGAAGGATCTTGAGGAAGAAGATGTTGCTGAATCTGACTCCAAAAAATGAGGTATTTAAAGATATTAATGAAATTTTATCCTTATTTTCAAAAAATGTGAAATGATGTACAAGATGGTATAAAGGTAAACTTCTATTGAAATGTTTTGGAAGTGGATCCATTGGGAATTTTGTTTCCAATTGTCCACGAAGAGTTGATGAATAATAAAGTGATGAAGAATAAAGTGTAGAAGAAGAAGAAAGGATAAGAAGATATTAGAAGAAAAATGATGATAAACAAAAATCATATTCCAAGAGGGAAGATAAGAAGTTCTCCCAATCCAAAAGGAGAATATTTTTTTGTCTATGGATAATGATAGTGAGGAGGTTACACATAGTGTTGAAGAGAAAATTTTTAATAAAATAGTTAATGAGGAATGTTTTTCTAGTAGTGAAAGTAGTTGTTTTGAAGAAGAAGAAACTCAATTAGAATATCACTTGAAAGAAGAATTGAAATAATGTATGAGCAAGATTGGGAGACCTGTAAGAGATATTAGGGAGTTGAATAGTGAAAACTTGTCAAAAAAATATCACGAATATATTATTGAAGACAAATTCAATATGATGGAATAAATTGACGATTTAAAGAAATATCTCGAGGAATAAAATAATTGTACTGAACATCTATAAGTGAAGATGAGGGAAAAAGAAGAAGAGTTGGAACTTGTCCAACAAAAACATTCTAAAAATGAATAGAAAGGTAGAAGTTTCAAAAACTCTATCTCTGATGTTGGTGAAAGTTCTTGTAAGAAAAAACCTAAGAATGATAAAAAAAAGTTACCTTCAAAGGTTGTGAAGAAATATGGATTTTTTTATAAAAAGAAGAATGTTGGGAAGACTGTATATGTGGATAAGATTTACAATGTGGATAATTCAGTTGTTTCTAAAAAATATGAGATAAAAAAGGTTTCTATTACTTCTAGTTATTATAAGGCTAAAAATAAAACCATGATTGAAAATAATATTCCAATTGAAAAAAAAAGATTGGTGGGAAAAAATTTCTAACAATAAATAAAAGAAGTTTTCAATAAAACATGTTCACAACTCGGGGGAGTATGAAAGTTTTAGAGGTAAATATTCATTATATGGTAATTATAGAATTGGGGTGGATTTGTACATATAGTTAATATGTGTTTGTTCAACCAACATCATTACAACTATTCCATGAGTTATAAAAGGAATTATTTAATAGATATTTTTGATGAGGAGAAATGGTAAAAGTTGTCTAAAATTTTTGTGGAGAAGAAAAAGGAAACACAGAAGATGAAGAAAGCTGAGTATGTTAATAAAACATATTGAGTCCCAAAATAAGGAGTGCTTAGAAATTTGTACAAATAAGATTCCATGGCTAGATAGTTAGAAAAGGTACAAAAGTGAGGCAAATAAAGGGGGAAGAAAAATAATTCTAAATATATGAAAAAGTTGATAAAAATATATCAACAGATCATGATTTCAAGATTCAGAAATTATGTAATAGATGCGAGAAAGAATGAAATGTTACTAAAAGCTTCTTAACTATTTTTCCAGCCCTAGAAGAAGACACGAAAAGGATGTTACAAATAAATTGTAATAAATATGTGACTAATGATGAATATAAATTCACATCCTCATCGAATGAATCCATAGATGAAAAGAAAGTTGTTACAAAATTTGAGAAAGATGAGTAGAAGGAATAAAACACATCCAATACAAAATCCAAGAAAAATAAGAAAAAGATAAGACTGAGAGAGGTCTCTCAGTCTGATTGTTGCTTCTAAGTAACAATTGAGGTTCCTTTTTATTCCCAAAATATTTGTATTTTTAGTAACTTTTAGTGAAATGAAGGAGTTAAAATAAAGGAGCTGATGTTGATGAGTATCTTACTTTTCTTGTAAAAAGAAATTAATGAGGTTATGAAATGTATTTTAATTTTTTGATTATTCACCTGGACTTTCTAATTTGTATGTTGAGATGGGTACATGTTACTTTTATCTTTAAAAAATTATTTCAAGGATTTCCCTAAAAATGAGAATGTTAAAAGAAACATGAAATGGGTATTACATGAAAGTTGTGTTATAGACAATATGTATCACCTTGATTATACACTCTTGTTTTCTACACCAAGTTCAACCACATAGACTTAGAGTTGTTTAGTTGAATTTTCTCTATTAAGAAACTCATGTGATACCTATATTGAAGAAACATGTCAAGAATCAGAGATTAAAATCCCAACCCCTGGAAATGAAATCTTTTTTCAATAAGGAACAAACTTATCATGATTCCCCCTATAAATTTGATTGTAAATAAGGGGGAGAGTTAAGAGAAAGGGGGAGAAAATAAATAGGTGGAGCGAGAAAAGAAAATAGTACCACTTATTATTTTTAATGGTTGAAGTGGTTGAAGTGGGTATTGAAAAAAAAAACACAAAGGGGGAGATTTTTAGGCTTAGGTTGTGTTTTAGTTGTATTTGTTGTCAATAAATCACTATTTTTTAATATTGAAGAAAGAAAGTATGTTGAGAAGATTATGGATTGAAATTCAGATTAATGTAAGATGGAAAGCAGATCCAGATGAGAATCATATTCACACAATCTACATGAGTATTAGATCCAGAACATTTGGATGAGTCAATATGATCCATTATATTAGGATGTTGATAAAAATTCAGAATCTAGTGGAAATCAGATTCACCATCATAATCAGGAAGAATTTTTTTGGTGATCGGTTTTTCTAATAAAGAATAAAAAAATCACCACACTTTGTAAAAGGTGATGATTGAACTCAAAAATCATATTCATGAATTCATCATATTGAGGAATTCATCATATTTAGAAATTCAACATATTCATGAATTTTATCTCACAGTACTTACGAAATTCCATTATATTCAGAAGTTGTTTTTAGGAAGAAAAGGATCATTGGATCCACCTTTGTTTTGATCAAGGAAAATCAAATTGTAATGACGTTCAGATGGTAATGAGGTTATGATTGTAATTAGATTCATATTTTATCTTATATAAATCTGATGTTGATTTTCTGTTTTGTATTTCCCACAAATCATAATAATGTTGTGAAACTTGTGGTGTTAGATTGATGAAAGAAAGGGGGAAGAAGAAGTCCGGACAATTGTATTGAGAATCTGATTGAAATAAAAGAGGATCTACCAATTTTATTCAATATGAGAAGGAAAGAAAGATATTAGTGGATGATATGGAAGTTACAAATCTTTCCTTGGAAAGTAAGATGACCCTAAAGCTTATCTTCAACATATTCAAAGTCATGAAGGAAGTAATAATACATGATGAATGTTTAAGGATGAATAAAGTTGGTGAATCCAAATATTTTTTGTCTTCAAAATGAGTTCATTAGATTCATATTTTTTTGAAGTATGGGAAGGTTTGTGTAAAAGGTAAGAAGCTGAAGGTGCTAGTTTTCAATCAGAACAAATTAAAAAAGATAAAAATATTTAGAGAATGAAGTTGATGAGCATCATAATCAATAAAGAGAAAGAATGAGAGTATTAAAAGATCATTGGTATCTTATTCATAAGAGAAAGAAGAAATATGATTTGTTGTCATGTTATTTCATCAGTTAGGTCAAGATAAATCATATCAGAGTTGAAACCTATTCATCTTTCTAAAGTAAATAATAATTATAAGTGGTTGAACTACTTTTTTTATCATTCAAGTGGGTCAAGAGAAAATAAGAAGAAGAATTCGTTGTTTTACCTTTGTCTTCATCATAATGAGCCATATCATAATGGAAATCAGAGTGGGGAATCAGAATCAAAATGAGGATTCCTAAGAAGATCAAAGCCAACCATTTCCTAACACAAAAAATTGATACGAAGTATTGTAATGAATAAATAGGATTTGAGATATCAGAAAGAAGAATCAGAATCAAACTAGAGTTAGTTAACAGATTCAAAAGTGTGTTAAAGATGTTAGAAGATTCAAGAAGGTTCTAGAAGAACTGAGAAGCATTGAGAAGAGATGAATAATTCAGGATTCACATGAAATTCAAAATAAATATATGATTTAGGTAATTTGGTTGAGCATGAAATTTTTTTAGGAATCTTACCCAAAACACAGTTGGGTCACCTATAAAAGGTGAAAAGAACACTATACTTCCTTACAGAGGTACTTTTAATAAAAATATAGAGAGAAGGCGGATCATTATATATTTTTTTAGAGAGAGGAAGTTTCTAGATTTAGTTTTCTTGAAGAATTTATTTGGATAGAAGAAGATGAGGATGAGGAGGAGGAAGATCGTATTCATCCGATTATCATATCGAGCTGGATAATCAAATCGGGGAAATCGTATTGGGTTTTCCAAATCGAGGATAAAGAAGTTCAAAATTGTTTCACTTTTATTCTAATAGAGAAAGATTATCATATTAAGCTATTATAATTGATAATCCGAGAGGAATTTCCAGACCAGGGAAGAAGAAGTCCAGAATTGTCTCCGTGGTATTCTAGAAGATTTTACAATCGAACTATGAAAATCGGACTGGGGAATCGGATTTGGAAATCGAACTGGGTATCATTACAAACTCTATGATGTTCTTGACATATTTTGGTTAATAAATTGAATAATTTTTTTGAATAATCACATTTTTGAAATTTGATCAACAATAACCGTAACATGTTTGTTACAAAACTTTGTATTACATCATTTTTTCTAAAAATAGAACACACACTATTGGATTGTTTTCATAGTGCCACAAGAGTGTAAGGGAAAACCCTACTCATTGTATTCCACACAAAATGACTGTTTTCTAGCAGATCATGTGGTATTGGATTATTTCCAAACCATACCAAGGACGTAGCTAGTCTTGTTGAATAGTGAACCTTGTAAATACTTGTGTTCCTTTGGATGTGTGTTTGTTTCGATTTCTATAGAGAAAGAAATATTTAATAGGAGGTGAAAGTTGTTTCATTTGTAAGGAAACTTAAAAGAAAAGATATCACTGATTCACCCCTCCCCCTCTCAATGATACAACAATCCTTACTAGGAAACTACACTTTATCCAAGTACCATGATATCATTCTGGTGGAACCAATATCATTAAGACATATCAGTAGTGACAAAAGGACAAAGCATTAACAAAGATATGGGTAATATATATATAAATATATATATATTATTTTGTATTTATATGAATTAACATGTTTATTTCAGCATCAGTTTAACTTTCCCAATGGTGAAAATGCTAAGGTTTTAATGTTGATGGATCTTGGGGAGTTCTGAATATCATATAAGCATGATCTATACACTGGTTGGAGGAGTAGAGTCGATTCTGATTTAGAGGGTGTAACCATATTAATTATCTTTCCAACAACAAAATGTCAAATAATGATCGCATATTGGATGATTGATGAGTTTAAGGTATTCCCAATCTTTAATGGTTTATATATAAAATTTAATTCTTATTACTTGTATTGAATTTTTTTAGGATACGTTGGGAAAAAAAAGAACAAATATTCAATGATGTATCTCCACACATTGAAGAATAATATCTATATTTATACTTTTACTTAGTTAGCTTTGTATACTAAAATGTAAGTTTTATTATCATTAATACCTTTAATATAAGGTTGAAAATACCACTTTCAAATGGCCTAATGTCCAATTGGCCTAAATTACCGATGTCTAATTGGCCAAATGGCCTAATGATCTAATGGCCAATGGACCAATGGACCTAAAGACCTAATGGAAAATTATCCTAAAGGCCTAATGGACAATTTTCCAATTATCCTAATATCCTAAAGGAAAAGTTACCTAAAGGCCTAATGTCCATTTGTCCTAAAGGCATAATGGATAATTGGCCTAAAGGCCTAATTTCTAATTGGACAATCGACCTAATGGCCTAATGACAAATTGGCTTAAATTTCTACTGGACAATTGGCCTAAAGGCCTGATGTCCAAATAACCTAAGGGCCTAAATGCTTAATGTCCAACTGACCTAAGGGTCAATTGGCCAATTGGCCTAATGGCCTAACAGACTATGGAAAAGACCTAATTCCAATTGGCCAATTGGCCAATTTTCCTAATGACCTAATGGAAAATTGACCAATTGTCCTAATGGACTAATAGAAAATTGGACTAAAGGCCTAATGGTTAATTGTCCAATTGGCCTAATGGCCTAATGGCTAATTGACCAATTGTCCAATTGGCCTAATGTACTGTTGACCAATTAGCCTAAAAGCCTAATGTCCAATTGGACTATTGGTCTAAAGGCCTAATGGAAAATTAGCCAATTGGCCAAAGGCCTAATGGATAATTCACCAATTGGCCAAGTGGATTAATGTCCAGTTATCCTAAAGGACTAATGACCAATTTTCCTAAAGGCCTAATGTCCAAATGACCAATTGACCTAATGACCTTATCGAAAATTGTCCTAAAGTCATAATGTAAAATTGGCCTAATGGCCTAATGGACAATTGGCCTAATGTCCTAAAGGAAAATTGGCCTAACGGCCTAATAGCCTAATGTACAATTAGAAAATTGACCTAATGGAATTATGGTCTAATGTCCAATTGTCCTAATGACCAATTGACCTAATGAACAACTGTACAATTGGACTAATGACCTAATGGCCAATTAGCCAATTGGTTTAAAGGCCTAATGACCAATTGGAAAATTTGGATAATGGCCTAATAGCCTAATAGTAAATTTTATAATTGACCTAATGGACTAATGGCCAATTTTCCTAATGGCCTAATGACTAATTGAATAATTATCCTAATGTCCAATTGGCCAATTGGCCTAATGGCCTAAAGGCTAATGGATTAATATACAATTTTCCTAAATGAGTAATGTCTAATTTTACCATTGACCTAAAGGCCTAATGGACAATTTTCCAATTGGCCTAAAGGCGTAATTTCCTAATTAATAATTGTCCAAAAGGTTTAATGGTATAATGTCATAATAGAAAATTATCATAAAGGCCTAATGGAAAGTTGGAAAATCATTCTAATGACCTAATTTTCAATTGTCCTAAAGGCCTAATGGCCTAATGTAAAATTGACCTAAAGGCCTAATTTACAATTGGAATAAAGGCCTAATGTACAATTGGAATAAAGTCTTAATATCCAATTGACCAATTGGAATAAAGGTATAATGGATAATTGTTCTAATGACCAGATGGCCAACATGCCTAATGGCTTGATGGCCAATTGTCCTAATGGAAAAGTGACCAGCTGACCTAATGGCCTAATGGCCAATTGGCCCAATGTCCAATTGGAAAATTTTCCTAATGTACTAATGGAAAATTTTCCAATTGGTTTATTAACCATTAGGCCATTAGCCTATTGACATTCCTTATCACATAGAAATAAATTATTTATATTTAAAGATTATGAATTGTTCATAAATACATAATTAGAAAATTTTAAATTAGGGGACTTATTTTGATATTATCGAAACCACATAAAAATATTTTTGATGAATGATTTCATCAAGGATTAAATATTATTAACTATGTTAAATTTATATTATCTAAACGGTTGGTATAATAAATTGAAATATATTATATTTATATTTAATAAAAATGTCATATATATAAATGAAATTATATATAATGAATAATATGTAGTTAATATTATGAAATGAATATAAATAATTCATATTCAATATTATTTAGTGTTCATAATGAGTAGCTAACATTATAAAGTGTTAATAATTTTTTTTATTTATGAAATTTTCATCAATGTTTATCACATGTTTAAATTTATAAATTATTTATTTATTTAAATGTTATTCCTTTTTATTATTATTCAATATTATAAATTTTTTATATTATGCCTATTTGTATACTAATACATTTCATTTTCAGCATGATGTATTAGGAATTAATGGTCGTGCACCTTGAGAAATGTTTTTTTTGGCTTGAGTAGGAAGAAAAAGGATGGAAGTGCAATAAATGCACAAACACAAGAAAAGATTATATGTTTTTTTATTTATATTTAAAATATTTATTTGAAATCCATAATTAAATATCATTTTTATATTTTCAATAGTATTCAATGGTGGCCCTCAATGATAAAGAATATGACAACTTTGGGCCAAATGATCATTTGAGTCAGGTATTAGGTGAGGTGCACTAGGGGAGAGTCTGATGTCAACCTTGAAAAAACATCATCCCCACTAGGTATCGGTCCTCATTGGGCTTCTCTTAAAACTCCCAAACCATTAAGATGCAAAGTCCTCGTGTAGAAGAAGTTGAGGCAAAAAAATATCTTTATAAGATCATGAAATAAATAAGCCGATCACCAAATAATTCTTGAAATCAATGTTAGTTATAAGTAAATCACTTCCATCAGAGGCTTCTATTACTATTGATTCATGTATTACATCAATGTTCTCTTTAAATTATGGCCTGAGTGATTCCAATGAGGGTCCTAGTGGCGGTCAAGCTGATGGTGGTGGTGATGATGATGTTGATGATATTGCTACTCCAGATGATGTTGTTGGTGATGAGGATGTTACTTATGGTGATGAGGATTAGGATGTTGGGGATAGGGGATTTATTAATCCCCTTAATTTTTGACTTAGTAAAGAGACATGTGGATGTTTTTTAATGAATTGAATCGATTTTTTGTATGGATTTATATGTATGCTATAGTATTGTAAATGGATTGAAAATTATTACAAGCAGTTGGTTGAATGATAAATATACAATATTTGTATTTAATTAAATATGTGTTGTGTTTTATATTTTATTTATAGGTTCATGGGTTAGATGAGATATTGTTGCTACTAAATGGGGATAACTACCTATAACCACAGTATGAAGAACTATTGTTATATGTTTCATTTTGGGAAAGTCTATACCCACATTTTCTATAGAAACCATGTGTATAGTTCTATACTGATGGCTCCCAAGGCCACGATTCCTAAAACTGTGGCTATAGGCTATACCCACGGTTTTAGGGGCTATACCCACGATTCTAAACCATGGGTATATGGTGTTTTTCCAAAAGTGATAGAAGAAATTTTCAGTACGTATATAAAAATATCTATCTAAATTTGCATTGTAATTTTGTGTTTTAAATTTACACTATAAATCCCACCTAAAATAAATATGTACTAATTTTTTTTAATGTAAATCTATCATACACAATTTGAATGAATGTATATATACAAACATACACACACACACACATATATATATGTATATATAAAAATATAAAAATATAATATAATTTTAAGTGAAAATTTACACTGGAGGGTCACATAATCCCATTGAGAATTTCCAATGAAAATTTATAGTTTTTAGCGAATCCTATTTTTATTGATGAAAGTACATTTGTGATATGGTCTATTTTTTATGTTCTTAATTATTCATTATATATCGACTCTGTAAGGATAAATCTGGAATGTATTTGTGTTTTCTTTTGCACTGTCTGTATATAAGATGAAAATTCCCCCAAAAATTTTCAATTCGAATTTCCACTTAAAATAACAAGTAAAAATTGATTAATACATAATTAAACAATGAAAATTTACACTGAAAATTTAGAGTGGATATTTGAAATAAATGTTTTCATATTAAATTTTCAGTTTGAATTTCCACTTAAATTATAAGTGATATTATATTAATACACAAATAAACAATACAAAAATTCAGTGTAAAATTTCATTGTTTATTTCCACTAGAAATTTCCTATAGAAACATCTATTGAAAATTTCCAGTGTTTATTTCCTACACATCATATATTTCATATTATAAATATGAAACCTGTTGGGCAAAAATCCCTCAAGGTAACATTGCAGTATTTTTGGGTTGATTGTGTTTGTTGACAAAGCAGGTTTCCATGGAGAATTGTCGAGTTCCCGAGAAGTTGTTGACATTCCATGTTGACAAAGAACTAAGAAAAAGGAAAGGACGATCTGGAGGCGGTACAAAAGAGCAGTACAAGGTGGCGCCGTTTCCCAGTGTTTGCCAAATTTATGGGCCTGAATATCGCCGATGGAAAATGGCGTGATATGTTGGTGGCAAAGGTTGAGGAGAGAGAAATGAAGGAGGTGCGCGGAAACATTAAGCATGGCGCGAAAAATTAGCGGGTTGCGCGAAATCTTGAAGTGTGGCGCGCAAAACAGCGGGTTGCGCGAAATTGTATTTCGCGCAAAAGATGTTTCAAGGCCGAAAGCTTGAAAATCGGTAAAGCCATGAGGCGCGCGAAATTTTGGAGGTGTGCACGAAAAATTGAAGTGGCACGCGAAATAGCGGATGAAGTATTTCGCGCAAAAGATGTTTCGAGGTCTGAAGCTCGGAAAATGGCAAAGGCATGAGGTGCGCGAAATTATGGAGCAGTGCGCGGAAAATGGTTGTGCGCGGAAGATTTGTATTTCGCGATCAAAGCGGATTACGCGCTCAAGGAGGGTTTTTCGCGCGGGGTCGATTTTGCCTATAAATATGAAGTGACCCTCCTCCATTCAATAGAGTTCAAGACATAGAAAATACCCGAGCTCTGGTGCGCGAAATTGAAGTTAGAAAGGGTGTTGCGCGTAAACTTAAAGTTTGCGCGTAAAGTCAGCTGTTGTGCGAAAAGCTAAGGCTGCGCAGAAAGTTGGTGTTGGCGCGTAAAAGGAAGGTTGCGCGAAAAGTGGATATCGCGAAAAAGGATTGAATTGCGCGCAAGGCAGTTTCCAGTCTGCGCGTAATATTTGGATGTTGCGCGAAAAAGGAATTTCGCGCAAACCATAGAAATTGCGCGCAAGACACCGTAAGGGTTGCGCGTAAAACCTGAGGTTGCCCGGTACATCCGGTGCAAAGTGAGATTCATCTGCGGGTGAAAGTTGGACTTCAACAGAGCATCTACATACAGAGGAAGATGCACTCCTTCATGAAACTGAAGAGACCTACAGGTCTATAAACTGTGAGTGAATCCCTTCCAAGAGCAGTGAGCTTAGGAAGAGGAAGAAGGTGATCCTCTCCACCGGCAGTGAGCCAGAGAGAGAGGAACAGGGAGTGACCCTTGGGAAAGCAGTGAGCTGACCCTAAACATTGTATAGGCAGTGAGCCTGGGCATGGAAGTGATCTAGCCCGAACATTGTAATCCACAGCTAGTGAAGTTTAGTGGACTTGGTACGACCGGCAACCTGTCGGCATATGATCCTTGGACGTAGCCCTTAGCGGTGAACCAAGTAAAATTGTTGTGTCCTGTGCTTGCTTTACTTTCTGTTTATATTGTGCAGCAGGAAAGAGAGAGAAGAGTGTTTTGATTAACAGCGAAACAAGATCAGAACGGGCTTTAATTTTCAATTAGTCATACCCTGATTCACCCCCCCCCTCTCAGGGTATTCGGCCTAGTGGACCTAACAAGTGGTATCAGAGGGAAAGGTTAACAGTTGGTCTTCTCTCAATGGAGGTCACTAATCATAGAGGGATTCCGATCTTCGACGGATGTAATTTTCAGATATGGAAGAATCGAATGCAACACTATTTCCGATCTCTGGGAATGGATGTGTTTTCAGCAGCTATTCATGGTATCACAGCTGATATTACTAGTGGTGCATTATCAGAGGCTAAGCACAAAGAGTTGGATGCTGATTCCAAAGCAATAAACGCCTTAGGGGGAGCCCTCTCTAATCCCATTTATACAAAGGTGATGTCATGCAAAACGTCACATACCATGTGGGAAAAACATTTGAATATTTATGAAGGGGATACAAAAGTCAGAGAGGCAAAGCTGCAAGTGTTGTGGAACAAGTATGAAGATCTCAAAATGAACCCGAATGAGTCTGTTGATGCATTCTTTGACAGGGTAAATGCTGTGGTAGAAGACATGCGGGGTCTTGGAGAAATTATCGAATACATTAAAATCGTAAAGCGCATCTTGAGAAAGCTTCCACCTTGGTTCAATCCGAAAGTTTATGTATTGGAAGATAAAGATCCTAAAGAGCTAACATTGGATAACCTACACAGCACTCTTGTTGCATATGAAATGAGAAATAATGACAACGATGCTGTGGAAAAGGGGAAATCCAAAGAGGTGGAATTTAAGGCCATGAAGAGGCTCACTATTGAAGATTCTCAGGAGGAAGAAGAGTCAGATGAGGTGATGTCGTTCCTTTCTTCAAATCTGCAAAGAGGAAAAGGAAAGTTTAAAGGGAAACTTCCACTAGCATGCTTCCGATGCGGAAAGGTTGGTCATCTTGCTGCAAGATGCCCCAAAAAGTTTCAAGAAGAAAGCGATGAAGATGAAGTTGAGATTCCCATGAAAAAATCTTCAGCCTATGTGAAAGGGAAGAAGCAGTTCAAGAGAAATTTTTTAAGAAGAAGAATCTTATTTCCCAAGAAATTGACAGTTCAGCTGAGTCTGAGGGTGAAGAAGTTGAAGAGATAGAAAACTGTAGAGATCGTGGTCAAAATGCGATGGTGGCTGTTGCTAGTAGCGCTCTAGAAAAGAAAGAAACTGAAACTGATGAATAAGAAGAAGAAATTGAAGGGAGAGTTGACATGGAAGCTGAATTAGAAGCAGCTCTTGAAGAGATAGATGTTTGGCGAGCAAAAACAAAGAAATCCAATAAGATAGTACGTGATGCCAAACTCTACATGCAACAACAAGAAGAAGAGAAGTCTGAGCTTGAGAAAGAAATTGAAAATCTTAAGTCTTCCAGGCCAGAGCACACAGAAAAGGTTGATGAGCATAAGCTCGAGATTGAAGAGCAGAAAAGGGAGATCGATTGCTTGAGTCGAAAAGTGAAAGATCACGTCAAGCGTATTGAAGAGCTTGAAGAGGAAGTTGTCGGTCTGCGGAGAAAAGTTAAAGACCCGGAAAAACCTTTGAATCCCAACACATTCTTGGGAAATCAGGTCGTTACGAAGACGGAAAAGAAGAAAGAAGAGCCTAGTAGTTCAGCAGGAAAGAATCAGCAATTGAACTCAGATGTTAAGGCTGATTCATGGCTTAATCAGAAACAAAAATCTACGGCAGTTGAAGTTAGACCGCAAGCACATGTCCCGAGATTGAAAGTGGATTTGAGCACAAAGCAGAATCAGAATACTCAGAGATCCAAAGGGGAAACTCATAGTGCTGAAGTAACACGAAGGAATGCACCTTATATCAGGTGTTATTGTTGTGGAAAGATGGGACATTCACAGTATGTGTGTTCCATATCCAAAAGATATCGAAGAGAACAAGAACAAAGATGGCATCCAAACAGAGAACGGTTTTCCAAAACTTTTTTTGAAGGACACTATTTTTGGTGCGGAGGATTTGGACACATGTCTAGGTACTGCACTCTGACCATTCAGAAAAATGTGCCAAAGCAGAATCAAAATGATCGCAAGCAGCAGATCAGTAAACCGACAAGTGAGCTAAAAGTTCAGAACAGATTTGCAGTTTTGCAAGATGAAGCTGGTCCATCATACTCTGAGAAAGAACAGAAGCCTCAATCCATGCCGAGTATGAAAGAAAAAGTATGGACTAGGAATAAGAAAACTGAGAAGGCCGTAGTTTCTGAAATTGCCCTTAAAGCATCAGATCGTTCTGGTGTTTGGATCCTTGACAGTGGTTGCACATCCCACATGACGGGTAATAAGGATCTGGTTACAGGCATAAAATATGACAAAGAAGGAGTTGTCAAGTTTGGAAATGATGAAGGCCTGAAGATTGTTGGCTCAGGAAAAGCCAAGTTTGGGGGCAAAGAAATGAGACATGCTGATGTCTTGGTGGTAGAGGGTCTCAGTCATAACTTGCTTAGCGTCAGTCAACTATGTGACTCTGGGCACTCTATACTATTTACCAAGAAGATGGGTATTGTTAAAGGAAAAGATGGAATAGTCATTCTTCAGGGAAAACGAACAAAGGGGAATATTTACCTTGTAGGTGGGGAAGAAGATTCATGCCTTTTATCCAGAGAAGAAGAAAATCAGCTGTGGCATAAGCGACTTGGTCATCTATGTCAACCATATATGGAAGATCTGGTAAAGTGTGATGCTGCTAGAGACCTTCCCAAACTATCACGTGATCGCACTCATATGTGTGATGCTTGTCAACAAGGAAAGATCATCAGGAAGACATACAGGCCAAAGGAACAAAAAGCAACTCGAGTGCTCGAATTGGTGCATGCTGATGTATGTGGACCTATATCACCACGAGCTATAGACGGGCAAAGGTACTATGTTCTTTTCATTGATGACTAAAACTGAATGGCCTGGGTATTCATCATTACCCATAAGACAGAGGTGTTCAGTTGCATAAAGCAGTACAGGAGGGAATCAGAAAAGATGCTTGGGCAGAAAATTCTGAAGTTTCGTACTGATAACGGTACAAAATTTACAAACAGTCAGGTTGAAAACTATCTCGAGAAACATGGGATAAGGCATAAAGTTTCATCAGTGAGAACTCCCCAACAGAATGGAGTGGTAGAAAGGAGGAATCGGATCATTAACAACATGGCCAGAATAATGCTTATTGATAAGGACCTACCAGAGAGATTTTGGAAGGAAGCAGTTTTGACATCGGTCTATGTTTCAAACAGGTCCCTGTTATGTCCGAAGCAAGGGAAGACTCCGTATGAACTATGGTACGGAAAGAAGCCAACGTTGAAATACTTTCGAATCTTTGGAAGTAAGTGTTTCATTCTCAACAAAGAACATCATAGGAAGTCTGAGGCACGAGGAGATGAAGGGATATTCCTTGGCTATTCAGGGAAAAGCAAAGCATATAAATGCTTCAACAAGAGGCTGGGAAAAATTGTTGAGAGTAATGATGTCACTATAGTCGAAAATGAACAGACTACTCAACGACCCAGTGAACAGTTCCAGGATGAAAGTGATGATGAGGTAAGCAACCCAGGGGGAGCAGAAGTGGCAGAAGCTGACTCAGAAGAAAATACTGATGATGAAGAGGAAAGTGTCAAGTTGGTGTCTGCGAGGAAGCCAAAGAGTCGAGCTGAGATTGATAGGAAGAATATCATTGGTGATCAAACAGCTCCAGTTCAGACTCGAAGAATGAAATCATCACAGCAAGCCTCATTTTTGTCTCAAGTGGAGCCGAAATGTTTTTCTGATGCAGCTGAAGATGAAAACTGGGTTCAGGCCATGAACGAAGAGCTTGATCAGATTGAGAAGAACCAGACATGGGAGATTGTTTCGAGGCCAGCGGACAAGAATGTCATTGGGACCAAATGGGTCTATCGCAACAAGATGAATGAAGATGGCACAGTGATTCGGAACAAAGCACGTCTAGTGTGCAAGGGGTACTCCCAAATCGAGGGAATTGATGTTGATGAGACATTTGCACCGGTTGCAAGGCTGGAGACAATAAGATTATTCCTAGCCATCGCAGTGCAAAGGAAGTTCAAAGTGTTCCAGATGGATGTCAAATCCGCATTCTTGAATGGGGTTCTGGAAGAGGAGGTGTATATTGAGCAGCCAGATGGTTTTCTCATTCATGAGGATGAGAACAAAGTTTGCAGGCTGAAGAAGGCATTGTATGGGCTGAAAGAAGCACCAAGGGCATGGTACTCAAGGCTTGATCAGTACTTGAAGAAGCTTGGTTTTCAGCGTGGAGGAGTTGATTACAATCTCTATTTTAGTAATGAGAGTAATCAAAGGATGATGGTGTTGGTTTATGTCGATGACATAATATTTGGTGGATCAGATGACGCACAGTGCAGACAGTTTTCCGAATTCATGAAAAATGAGTTTGAAATGTCAATGATTGGAGAGCTAACGTTTTTCCTTGGTCTACAGGTAACACAAGGAAGGAATGGAACATTCATTTCTCAATCTAAATATGCCAAGGAGGTCCTGAGAAGGTTTGGAATGGAAAATTCCAAGGAGATGAAGACTCCGGTGGCTACCCGGATGAAATTATCAAAAGATGAGGATGGCAAGGCAGTTAATATCACAGAATACAGGCAAATCATTGAATGTCTGTTGTACTTAACCACAACAAGGCCTGATATTGTTTTCTCCACATGCCAAGCAGCGATATATCAGAGTAATCCCAAGGAAAGTCACATGCACGCAGTGAAAAGAATACTTCGGTATATTAAGGGCACGGTGGACTTCGGCTTGACATACAATGACAAATCTCAGACAGAGTTATTGGGGTACACTGATGTAGACTGGGCCGGTTCAGCGGATGATAGAAAATCAACGTCCGGTGGTGCATTCTATCTTGGTGGATTGTGTATTTCTTGGCTAAGCAAGAAGCAAGATTGCATTTCATTAAGCACCGTAGAAGCTGAGTATATTGCGGCCACTCAAGCTTGCACACAGTTATTGTGGATGAAGCAGCAGCTTGAAGATATGGGAGTTGAAGTGAAGTCTCCGATCGGAATCCAGTGCGACAACTCAAGTGCTATAAATCTTAGCAAAAATCCCGTCCATCATTCAAGGACAAAGCACATTGAGATTAAGTATCACTTTATCAAGGAGAAGGTTGAGCAGGGGATCGTGAAGTTGGAGTATGTGCCTACAGAGCTACAGGTTGCAGACATTCTGACAAAGGACTTACCCAAGGAAGCTTTTGAGAGGCATCGACTGGCTCTGGGAGTTCAGTCGATTCCCCACACTTGAAATAGTGTGGATATGGGACCCCCTCTCCCCGAGGTATGGTGTGTTTTTCCCTAATGCGCTTATATGTGTTCTCTACTGTGTTATAGACTAAAAAGGATTGTCCTTTGGGTTCGTTGACAAAGGGGGAGAAAATAGTGTTTGTTAAAAGGGGAGAAAATTGTGACTGGGAGACAGTGTGGAGATTTGATAAATCATAATTGATACGGGGAGAAGCTGATAGGTGGAGCAGCCAGAAAGGGAGAGCAATGAGAAAGGGGGAGTGTATTAAATCTGACGATGCTAGAAGTGATCGATCAAATCATAGAAATCACGACAGCTGAGGATCGTGATAAAAGCAGAACAGTGGTGGTGGAATGGTGTGAGACGGTGTCCAGCTATCAACAATTGGTATCAACTTAAGATTTCACCAATTGGTATCAGTGTGGTTCAACAACTGGTTTTATTTTAAGAATTGGTATCAGGGTGGAATCGACAATTGGGGTCTGACATGAAGTGATTCATTGATGAAATTTTCATACTACTCTTGTTTCTCACGCCGATCATTGCTCATGTGGGCTTAGAGTACATGTTAAGTGATTCCATGAACGCTATCATAATCGCAAGAGGCGAATGCTGGTAGCGACTGGAAGAAGACTCAGTGAGGTATCAAAGTGCAGAAAATCATCCTGAGCAAAATTGTGAAGAGTTGTTAACAAACCCAAAGGGGGAGATTGTTGGGCAAAAATCCCTCAAGGTAACATTGCAGTATCTTTGGGTTGATTGTGTTTGTTGACAAAGCAGGTTTCCATAGAGAATTGTCGAGTTCCCGAGAAGTTGTTGACATTCCATGGTTACAAAGAACTATGACAAAGGAAAGGACGATATGGAGGCGGTACAAAAGAGAAGTACAAGGTGGCGCCGTTTCCCAGTGTTTGCCAAATTTATGGGCCTGAAAATCGCCGATGGAAAATGGAGTGATATGTTGTTGGAAAAGGTTGAGGAGAGAGAAATGAAGGAGGTGCATGGAAACATTAAGCATGGCGAGCAAAATTAGCGGGTTGCGCGAAATCTTGAAGTGTGGAGCGCAAAACAGCGGGTTGCGCGAAATTGTATTTCGCGCAAAATATGTTTCAATGCCGAAAGCATGAAAATCGGTAAAGGCATGAGGCGCGCGAAATTTTGGAGGCGTGCGAGAAAAATTGAAGTGGCGTGTGAAATAGCGGATGAAGTATTTCGCGCAAAATATGTTTCGAGGTCCGAAGCTCGGAAAATGGCAAAGGCATGAGGTGCGCGAAATTATGGAGCAGTGCGCGGAAAATGGTTGTGCGCGGAAGATTTGTATTTCGCGATCAAAGCGGATTACGCGCTCAAGGAGGGTTTTTCGCGCGGGGTCGATTTTGCCTATAAATATGAAGTGACCCTCCTCCATTCAATAGAGTTCAAGACATAGAAAATACCCGAGCTCTGGTGCGCGAAATTGAAGTTAGAAAGGGTGTTGCGCGTAAACTTAAAGTTTGCGCGTAAAGTCAGCTGTTGCGCGAAAAGCTAAGGCTGCGCAGAAAGTTGGTGTTGGCGCGTAAAAGGAAGGTTGCGTGAAAAGTGGATATCGCGCAAAAGGATTGAATTGCGCGCAAGGCAGTTTCCAGGCTGCGCGTAATATTTGGATGTTGCACGAAAAAGGAATTTCACGCAAACCATAGAAATTGCGCGCAAGACACCGTAAGGGTTGCGCGTAAAAACTGAGGTTGCCCGGTACATCCGGTGCAAAGTGAGATTCATCTGCGGGTGAAAGTTGGACTTCAACAGAGCATCTATATACAGAGGAAGATGCACTCCTTCATGAAACTGAAGAGACCTATAGGTCTATAAACTGTGAGTGAATCCCTTCCAAGAGCAGTGAGCTTAGGAAGAGGAAGAAGGTGATCCTCTCCACCGGAAGTGAGCCAGAGAGAGAGGAACAGGGAGTGACCCTTGGGAAAGCAGTGAGCTGACCCTAAACATTGTATAGGCAGTGAGCCTGGGCATAGAAGTGATCTAGCCCGAACATTGTAATCCACAGCTAGTGAAGTTTAGTGGACTTGGTACGACCGGCAACCTGTCGGCGTATGCTCCTTGGACGTAGCCCTTAGCGGTGAACCAAGTAAAATTGTTGTGTCCTGTGCTTGCTTTACTTTCTGTTTATATTGTGCAGCAGGAAAGAGAGAGAAGAGTGTTTTGCTTAACAGCGAAACAAGATCAGAACGGGCTTTAATTTTCAATTAGTCATACCCTGATTCACCCCCCCTCTCAGGGTATTCGGCCTAGTGGACCTAACAAAACCTATTTGTTTGGTGTAAATTTGTAATAAAAATTTTCAGTGTATCCATATATATTATATATTAATATATATAAAGTAATATAAAATTTCACCTCAATTTTTCACTGAAAAATTTCACTACATATTTTCTCTAGAAAACTATAGTTCAAATTTTCACATGAATTTCTAAAGAAAATTTTCAATACAGGTTTCCACACACTATATATTCCCTAATATAAATATTCAATTTATTTTTCTAATTGAATATTTATAGTTCAAATTTCAAATAAATAAATAAAGTATTGAAAATTTATTGTCAAAAAAGAAAATTTCCAATGTAAATATCTGGTGAAAATTTGTATAGGAAATTTATAGTGAATGTTTCCACCACTTAAAATTATAATAAAAATATTATAATTAATAAATATAAAATGTTAATTTTCATTGAAAATTTTTATTGAAAATTTACATTATAATTTTAGTGGAAATTTCTACTGGGATATTTTACTAAAAAATTCAGTGCACTGATAATTTTACTAAAAACTATAATGACAAATTACCACTATAAAATTTTAGTTCATTGATAACTATACTAAAAACGTTTTTAAAAAATTATAAAATAAATTCTTCTTTGAATTTTCAGTTCAAATATATTAACACATAAATAATATAATTTTTCCTTGAAAATTTGAACTGCAAATTTCCTATAGAAATTTCCAGTGAAAACCTCCACCATAAATTTACTCTAAAAACTCCCACTAAAAATTTGTGGTGCAAACATCCATTAAAAATTTTCAATGAAAACATACACTAAAAATTTATACCTCAAATATTCCTTTAAAATTACAATGTAGATATATTAATACATAAACAAAAAATGTGAATTTGTAACAAAATTTTGCATTGAAAATTTACATTGGAAACTTTTAGTGTAAATTTCAACTAGAATATTTTATTATAAAGGACAATTAAAAGTTTATGTGAAAAATTTCAATGAATATATTATACTAATCATTTTAATTTAATTTTCATAGATAAAATTTGAACTAAAAATTTCCATTCAAATTTCCATTTATTATATTTTTATTTATATTTTTTATTAACACATTAAAAATATATTTATTATTAATATATAATAAAAAATCTAATTAAAATGTTATTTAAGAAAAAATTTCTTTAAATATAAAATTTTTTATTATAATATATAGATTATATTAAAATTCGATGTTATATAAAATTATTTTAAATTTTTTAAAAATATCTTAACATAAACTATTGTATCATATTTTTATTTATCTTTATCATTTATATTTTATAATAATAGCTATTATTAAATATTTTATAATTATTTTTATAACTGATATTTTATAATAAAATTTCTAATTAATTATTTGTAGTTATTGTTTTTTTAAAATAGTTTACATATGAGGATGGACAATATGGTCCAACTGTTTCAAATAAACTAATTTGATTTTTAAAAAATGATTTACCTAATAACGGGATTGGGTTCCATATTTACATTTTTCCAGGTGGGGGTCATCCCACCATGTACATGATGCTCAAGTCTACAAGTGGACCTGAGATGATTTTTATCCCACTAGAGCACTACCCACCGAAGCCTCAAGTCGCATAGGAAAGATGTAGTTTCAATAATATGTTAATTAATCTAATCTATACCATTTATTTTCATTTCTTATCATTTCTTATTATACCTATTTATAAATATGGTGAAAAATATGATAAAAGTTTTTGATGTGTGAAAAATCCATATGGAGAAGGTATTTATTACATAATGGGATGATTTTATAATTAGAGAAGATCCCAATTGAGAATAAAAGATAGGTGATCAATGATTTTATATGTGGTAGGTTTATTTTCTCTGAAATTCCTAAACATAGGATGCCATTACCTAAAGGTGACTATTCTTGTAAAGGAATCATGATTTGTTTATGAGATGAGAAGAGGGAAAAAAGCCATCAGAATGCCTGTGATGAGAGTAAGTTACTAGTTGAGAGAGATTTCGGTTATAAAGGAAGCTTTATCTATGAGATGAGGCAAGATAAGTCACTTTTAGGTTCTAGGTTTCTAAGGAGACAAATAATACTTATACAAAAAATCATAATCAAGTAGATACATTGAAACACTTAATATCATCCATTTATTTTGTTTGAAAAATGTTATAATAAAATAAAAAATAATAATTTTCCATTTTTGAAGTCGATCATCCTTTTAAAATGAGTTTGATAAAGATCACTAAGAGACAAAAGTATCCCTCCTATATGGGTATCCACATGATGACTTGAATCACCTTGAATACTTCATGGTAGGATCTCCCCCCTAACCATTAATTATAAGAATATTTGGTTAAAGGTAAGAAGGAAACAATATCTTTGGCTTGAATTTCCAGTCTAGTATGTCAAACATATACATTTAAATTTCCGATACTCTAGCATCAGCTATATATATATATAATATATTAAGAGAATACTCGTAGTATCTATCATTAAATTAAAGGTTTTTTATTTTTGTAATCAATTAAATATTTATCAAACATTAAATTAATGATAAGTTCCATAAACACTTTGAAACTCCTTTTTCATTTGAATATGATCCATTTAATACTTAAATGAATAATGTGAAACACCTTATGAATTTTCATATAATGTATAATCAATGATAGCTAGAGATATAATCAAAATAAGAATTATCATATAATGAATATAGAATTTATGAGAAACAACATCATGGATACACTCACCATGCCCTAATGTAATCTACATGCATGAATTAAGGGACTCAAAATGGCCATGTAATTGTTGGAATTCAACATACTATGGTTTTATACTGTTTTATAGACCACACCATACTGACATTCAATATGCTGTGGTCTATGATTTAGTGCATAATTACATCAATCCTTCATAAGTACAAATGTTTCAATATCCATGTTAAAATTTTACCTGATGTCACATCATATAAAAGAACTTCTCAAATTATATTTAAAAATCCTTTTGGATTTCCTCTAAAAATATTTTTTAGAGAAGCTATCATTATTTTTCACCACATGTCACATCATATATAAAAATTATGAAAAGATATCCAAAAATAATTTTTGATATACTATAGAATATTTTTAACGTAACGATTAATTTTTTATATAATCAATTTATAAAACTAATTCATCATTCACTCAACCACTATGTGCGATTTATCACATCATGATTAACTATTTTATTCCACCCTAACACAAATATTTTAAACTATTTATTATTGTAAACTAAAAATATAATAATGTATTTTAATTCTCATTTGATTCAATTAATTAAAGTTAAATACTGTTAAAAAGAAAAAATTAACTTGTTTTAGTGTTTTCAACATAAGTGTAGGAGATTAAGAAATCCCACGATGAAGTTGAAGAAAAATGGGCCAAACTGCATGGAATCCCAAGCACACATGTGTACCAATTTTCATATTTATAAAAATATATCCATAAAATTGGGATGGAATTTTGTGGATATATTCCTAATGATGTGGGATAAAACTCTTTAGAAAAAAAATAATCCCAGTTCTTTAATTTTGTGTCCCAAATGAAGTGATCTATTCAGAAAACCAAAACAGATTGAAGTCAAGAGTAAATATCAATATTTTGACAATATCTCCAATTTTAGAGGTCCAATGGCCTTAAAATTTTATAGGGATAAATTTTAAAGGCTGAAAAATAACTTTTCATTTTTCTAATGTCAATATACAACTTTTACTTATCCAAATCCACTCCACAATTGGTATTGTTAAATCTATGTGCAAAAACAACTACCTTCCATTGCCTATAAATTAGTATATTGAGTGACTCATTTGTAAGTTTGGAAAAGTGGGTAATAATATGATATTTTTGAGCTCTAAATGATTCTTCTAATAACCCTGGAGGATCTGGAGATCCCTATCCCCATAGAGAGAGTTGAAATGAAGAAAGAAATCCACTCAAGCCTCCTCCTCCTCTCAATGGAAAGATAAACACTGAGTGATTGTTGTGAGGGAGATATAAACGTGTCAAAGAAGTTATGAAACACCTATTAGATATTAGTTTTTTTTTTGTATTTTTGGTTTTAAAATATTGCATTCAGTTCTATATTTTTTTTCATATGTGAATGATTTGTTTTTATTCAAGCCGATCAGTGTGATATTTTGAGTGTGTGACTTGTTTTTTTTCAAATGGATAACAAAAGAATTATTTTATCTCTAAGAAATTTAGGATATAAATTTCATTTGGAAGCTATTATACCATTCATAGGGGTTGTGCCTTGGTTTCATGACTACTATGTTAAGGCTTAGTTCTATATGCATCGGTATAAAGGCTTAGAGGGTAATCAGGATTCCAATTATAATCAACCAAAAACACACTCAAAACCAAAATAAAATTATAAGAAATATGAACTTGACATGATGTGAAGTGAATGTTAAGTGGAAACCTTCTTCTAAATCTCTCAAAACCTACTCCATTTCATAAAACTTAATTTTTTTTCCTTTCATTGTTTACTTAAAACTATTTTTTAACCCCCTTTAGTTTGTGTTATAAAACATAATAAAAATTCACACTCTAAAACCTTAAATTCTATTTTAAAGACAACCTAGGGTATGACCAATTATATATATCATATATAAAGATATAATTAATTTTTTTTCCATGACATTGTGTCCATATTTTGGAACTATTTATGAGGAGTGCAATATTTTAGAGTGTGTATTTTTAATATGATGTTTTCGTATTGTGTATATTTATGTTTTTTATATTCTAGATTTATATATCTAATTGTGTCCTAATTTTTTTATGTAGGTTATATGTATGATGTGTTCTGGTCTAGGGGGATTACCTCCTTTTGAACCAAAATCAAAGATGGTCCTACATCATCAAAACTGAGACACAAAACTCGAACCCTTTATGGTTGAAACACAACTCATAGACAACCCTATAAACCCTTTTTTTGGAACCAAAAATGAACACAAAATTAATTTGTAAAAAATGGAAGAAAATAATTAGACATTAAAAGAATTAACTTCACCCGATGTAAAATATCAACCAGTATATATCTAACATCCCAGGGAAGCACCAAATTTCAATCTAAAAAGTGGTTTAATTTATTTATTACTTAAATTCAATTGAATTACTAGAGAGGACACACATAAACATTTAATGGAATTTCATACTGTATGATCAACATTAAAACCTATGGGAGTGACTGAGGAACTTTTTGAATTAAGATCATTTCCATTTTTTTATAATACAATACAAAAGACTGTTTATATTATGCGAACACTCCAATTGGAGGATGTGAAGATATGAAACAAATTTTTCTTTAAAAATTATTTATATCCTCATAATATAAAAAAATAAGAAAAGAAATTTATGTAATAAAACAACCACAAAGGGTAAAATTACATGAACAATATAATTCTTTAAAAGGACATGTGCAAGAAATCCTCATTATAAAATAAGTAATAAACTACTAATAAAATATTTTTATGAAGTTATAGTACCTAGGGGTCATAGTATGATTTATGAAAATATAGGTGGTGATATAGTAGAAAATACACCAGTCATGTAAAAGAAACTCATTACAAACCTGGCACAAAACATTCAATGGTTCAGTTCTAGGTTTAGTTCCCCTTTAAGAGGAGACCATAAAGTGAAAAGTTTCAATTTAGAGAAGAAGGTTGACATGGATTGTTAAGAGGTAATATACCATCACTGTATTTTATAATTTTTTTAAATTAATTGAATTTTTTTTGATAGCTTTAATTACACACAATTCTAAGTTTAGCATGATTTTAACACAATACCATGTTTAAAATGAAACATGACATATTTTTAAAATATTATTATTTAATATGAAATTTATCACCTAGATGTTGGAATAAAGTTTATGAATAAGATTAACTAAATTATTAAAATATGGTTTACACATGTATATAAGAATAATTATTTGGTTAAAAATTAATTATAAATAAAAATAAAAACTATTTGAAAATAAAATAAATCTTTTACTAAAAAACTATTTTTATGCCCACTAACCCGTTTTACCTCAAATAAATTAAAAAAAACCAATTTTGGTGAATTATTTTAATGAAATATATATATTACATATTCAATAAACAATTTAACATTCATATTATGTTTTTATATACAAGAGATAAGAATAAATCAAATTTCACGCTTAAAAATTGTATTTTTCTAATAAGTAGTTTTTTCTACTTTTTATGAATATATTTTAGACAATTTTTGAAAAATTATTGGAAAAAATAAAGTTTATTTTTTAAATAATCATATAAATTATTTATTTGGGTGAATGTTTGGTATTTTTCTAAAAATATTAAATTTTTGATGAATAGTGAAAAATTCCAAATTTTAATCGAAAACTGTCTTTTCTTTTAACTTATTTATAAAGTTGAATTATATTTTAAATTGTTTTTAAAGTAAAATTAGTTAAATTATAAAAATATTAATACAAATTATATAATTTTAATCAATTTCATATTGAAATTTGATATAAAAACTTTGTAGACTTTTTGAAATTTTGTTTGAAAACCCGCTTTCTCGCTATGTCAACAAGATTGATTTTAAATAATATTTTTCCACTTATGTGAATTGAATTTGAAAATATGGATTATATATTTCTAATAATAGAAATTTATATTATCTTATAATTTTAACATAATTTTTAACCAAAATTAATTGTGAAAATAGATTAAATTATTTACTGTGGTTAAGGTAAAATTAGTTTTACCAGATAGTTAAACTAAAAAATATAATTGTTAAAAATAACCCAAAACATATCCAAAAAAAATTATGAGCATATTTTGACCTTATATATGTATTATTATTTAGATAATGGACCATTTTGGAGGATTATGGCATGATAAAAACATGTGTATGATTGAATCTTTTCAAAAAATTACAAGTGTGCCACTCACCTCCCTTATTAAAGGCCACCCCATATCCTCTCTTCCTCACACCTTAAAACCCTTTTGGTTCAGCCAATATCTACCAAAATAACTTACCAAATTCCCTAATATCAAACTAGAATCCTTATTTTGAGAATAAATCCAACCTAGGATGGAGTTTTGTTCCATTTTAAGGAGTATACCTAAAGAAGAGGAGGTTTGAATGTGTTCGAAGGAAGTCAAGAGTTATAATAAGGGCATTTCTAGTCTCAATTTTATTTCTGAGATACTTATTCCATATTCATTATCCATTTGTTTTGTGTGGTTTATATAATTACCGATGATATGATATATATTGAATATACCTCATTTCATGATAATTAATGTTTCTATTGATGTTATTCTTTCAAGGTGCATAGGATTCAAAAGTTACTCGAGTAGTAAGGGAATTTTTCTCAATTTTACTTATTTGAGAAACATGTTATATTATTCACCTGTATTATTGTATAAGGTGTATATATAACCTATTTATATTTAATATCATTAATTTATTTATCCTCATGATATTTTAAGTTTGATTTAATGTTATTACTTCATGGGGTTTTCATTTCAAAGTTACAGAAGCGGTAAAGATTTTATACTATAATCTCATTGTTTATATGTATTGTTTATGATTATGTTTCTAAATATGAAATATTATGATCCATATCTCAAGAAACTAATGAATTTTCATCTCTTATGGTTATTCATGATATTTTCAAGTAATAGTATCATTTCCACTATTTTCTACTTAAGATAATTGTGAAAATGTTTTAAAGAAAATTCCACTTAATTCTCCTCTTCAGTCGAAAATCCATTTTCTTTAAAAACCATGTTTTCTAAATTTGTTTCCAAAAATATGTTATTTTTATCATATTATTTTTAAAATAAATTTTTACAAATGTTTTAATTTTTACAAAAATGTTTTGAAAGGAATCTTCATGTAGTTTTCCAAACAACGCTCGTTTGGATTTTACTGAAAATGTGAAAGGAACCTTTATTTTAACACGTATAGTATGAAAAAACATCCTATAATCATAACCATTATTTTATTTAAATATTAATTCATATGTTTTCAAGATTATTTTCAAATAAAAATATCTCTAAAATTATTTATGTTTGTAAAAGTTTTTATCATAGTGAAAAGTATATTTTCCTCAAGAAATTTTTTAAATGATCGGTCAAAATCATTTTCCATCTAAGATGATATCATTTTATGTATATTAGGATTTTATAGGGATATAAACCAATGATACCACTATTATTATTTTTCTGAATGGTTTATTCTGAGAAAATGTTGATGAAATCCTATTCTCTTCCATGGGTTATACCATGATAGAGGTATCACAAAACTTGCTTCTTTTCATGGGTTATGCTATGTTGAGATGATGAAATAAGTATGAAACCTGTATCTTCTACACAGGTTATGATATGATGATATTTTTATGAAACTGATTTCATTTCATGGGTTATTATATGATGATTTTTTATGATCTTGTGGCATATATAAATGTGGGTTTCATTATGATATTGGTGGGACCTATATATTCCTCTAATGTATTGGGTAAATATGAATAAATCACGAGTAAATATGTTATGTGTGAACATTATTACATGTTCATAATGTTATGTGTGAACCATATTACATGTACACAGTGTTATGTGTATATCTTTCTTCCATTTACATAATGTTATGTATGGACTTGGTGGCGTGTCCATAAGTTTATACGAGGACTTGATTTAATGTCCTTAACTTAATGAGTGAAATTTTTCTATTTACACATGTTCACAATGTTATAAGATGATGTGTATTATAAAAATATATGTCTTCTTCCAATGTTATGATCACATGGATCATGTTATTTGACTCCCTCATGATTCATGTCTTATGAAATTCCAATCATTATACCATTACTAAAGATTAATATCTTTAATATATAGGGTGTAGTTTTCAAATGTTATGTTTATATTCACATACCCTTATGATCATACTATTCTTATGCATCTCCCTTTTTTACCCTTACTGAGAATACAAGTTCACACCTTCTTATATTTCCATTCCTCTGGTTATGAAGATTGGTTTATGTAGGGTGTGTTTATGAAGAGTACTAAAGGCGAAGATCATTATGGGAGACATCGAAGATCATTCATGAGTTAAGAATACTGTGTTCCAAGTTTCCAAAGGCACTAAACTATTTCATTTATTAGGAATATTTTTGTACAATTTATTGAATACTTATCTAAAGAATGTAATATCCATGTATGAAAATCCCGAGTCTCTATAGTTTCCATAAGAGTAAATGTTTAGTTAACCTTTTGAAACTAAGACTGGAAAAATTTAGTGAGAAACCTATTGATAATTTTAAGGATATATCTATCGATATTACTAAGTATAAGTCTATGGATTAGTAAAATTAGAGGAAAATGTCCTAGAATTTTTGTAAAGGATAGAGTGAGTAGTTTCAATGAAATTACATCCCTTTATGGATACTACAGGTGGATGTGGCTCTGGCATAGTGGTACCAAGGGGTAATAACTTTGAAAAGGTCACATTGAGTTGGACTCAATCGTCACTGAGTTCATGATAACAGACCTTACTACACACCTAGTTTGACACTCCTAAGTGATATTCTTTTGAAATTAAAAAACTCTTTGTGATCTATTGTGAAGGATTTAAGTAGAATATGACTATGAATGATTTAGGATAAACTTAAGGTTTCAAATATTAAAAAGAAATTGTCCAAATTTAGATATCCTATAAGCCGTTTTAATGATTATGTGGTTCCCCACTATGATTATTATTTCTTATGATATGATTTTTAGTTTTAGTCAATGGATAGAACCCAGAGGAACTATATAAATGATGAATACAATGGAAAATGAAATTATTTCCCTCCCAAGAAACCAAATTTTATTGGAGATGTAATTAAAAACCTCATTTTAATGCTCAAAAAACGTTCTCAAGATATGAATCATGCTGAAATTACAAAAAAGAAAAGGAGGGAACAATGTTATGTTGTGACTTTCATGAGGTAATTCCCACCCTCTTTCTGTGGATCCTATGATCCACTAGTTTATGAGAAACATATTAGTACCACTAAAAAGATATTTTATGTTCTTAAGTGTTTAGAGCATGAAAAATTCATTTTGGATGTCTATTGTTTGGAAGGTGAGGCGGATTAATGTTGGACTCTGATTAAGAATATGATGCAATGAGAATAAATTTCTCTATGAAGCGGGATGAGTTTATAATATTATTTTTCAATAATTACTTTCCTCATATTCTTCATAATAAAATGGAGTAGGAATTCCATGAGATTAAGAAAAAGTGTCGTGAATCTGTTGGTACCTATGGAGAAAATTTTATGAGCCTTAAAAGATACTATTTGGGTATGATCATTCATCCTAAAAGTAAGGTTGAATGATGCTTTACTGGCTTAAAACCAAATCTAAAAAGGGAATAATCCACAAAATAATTTGGACGCTATGAAGAAATTGTTCTATATTTTAATAAAAGTGTAAATGTAAGCTATAAACCCTCTTGGTTATGGCGATAATAAAAGGATTATTGGGTTCCTTGAAAATTCCAATAATATGTCACGTGGGGGTAAGAAAAAGTTTTAACCTAATACCTTCCAAAACTATGGGAAGAACCACTTAGGTGAGTGCCTGAAAGGAAAATGAAGGTGTTTCAAGTTTGGTAAGCCTAACCATCGAGAAAAAGAATGTAGAAGTGATGTGAAGAGGATAGTAAATGAAATTATCAGAGAGGGAGCCCAACAGAACACACCACTCACACTCTAGTGTTTCAAGTACAAGGATTTTGGGCATTAAGAAAATCAATTCCCTAATTTGAGGGCTAATTTGGATGATAAGACACAAAAAACTATATACAAAAAGGACAAAGGGAAAGATTATGAAATTATAATGGATTAAGTGAATCATGATAATTAAGGGAACACTTATCCTACACTCCTTATTTGATAATTTCAGGTTTGACTCTATATGAATGATCCCTAAGAAAATATTATTTTAATATTTCATGTGATTATCTCCACCTACATGGATTGAAGAATAATAAAATCACATTTGATATTTTATCAATATAAGGATGAAATAAATCATAAAATTAAAATGTTTTTATATAAGATAAAATATTATATAAGGGATAAAGGGTCAATTAACTTTTTGAAGTGTATATGTATCCATGAAAGATTAACTTAAGAGTTATGGATACCATTATTGGTTTATGAGTATAAGGTTGATCATAAGTTTAAATTCATTAAAACCCCTTTTGTTTATCAATTTTAGTGATATTTTAAGAGAAATTTATGGTAATACAAACCTTTGGTATTGTATTTGTTTTTTTGAAAAAGTTATTACACTCTGTGGACATATGATTAAAGGTATTGGTAAACTTTAGAGTCTATATTATCCTGGATTTTGAGGTAATTATGGGTCATAGTCTATCACATTACAAATTCAAAACACTTCATTACTATCATATAATATTTATCTCTAGATCCTATTTCTATAATATATATATATTAAGGAAGTGGTAAGGTTATATGAAGTACCATATACAATTTTATTTTATTGGGATCATAAGTGTAGCTCGATGTTTTCGAGAAGTATTCAAAAAGATCTTGTTACATAGTTGAGTTTCATTACTACATATCATCAGTAGAAATATGTTCAATTTAAGAGAAGAATTCAAACCCTAGAGTATAATCTAAGATATAGTTCTATGGATTTCAAAGGTGGTTGGAGTCAACACCATCCACTAAGTTTATTTTTTCATCAACAATAGATTTCAATCAAATATTCAAATGGATCTTTATGAAAAACATTATGGAAAGATGTGTAGAAATCCAACTTACTAGAATGAAATCGTAGAAAGAAAGCTATTGGGAACTAAGAAATCTGATGAGATGGAAGATAAGTTTATTTCTATTCAATAACATATAATGAAAACACAAAGCATATATAAAGGTTATGCAGATAATTGTCAACACGATCTACAATTTTAGGTTTCTAAGAGGGTGCTTCTACGAATTCCTATGTTGATGAAAGAAGGGAAAACTAAGCCCTAGGTCTATCAGTCCATTTGAAATTCTTAGTCATATCGGGACCATAGATTATTGCATGGAACTTCCACTAAACCTCTCTTAGGTTCATTATGTGTTCCATGTATCTCTCTTGAGGAAATATATACCCCATCCATCACATGTACTGGTCTCATAGGTCGTACGATTGGTGAATTATCATTATTATGAGGAACAATTGGTGGAGATTCTGGATCTAACATAGAAAGTGATAGGAAACAAGACCACTTTCATGGTCAATATTTTTTGGAAAAACAACCAGCTTGAGAATGCTACGTGGGAACTTGAGGATGTAATGAGGCTAAACTATCCTTAGCTGTTGGTACCAAAGTGACTAATTTTGAGGGTGAAATTCATTTTAAGGGGTGTAGAATATAACATCCCAATATTTGCTGATTTTTTAAAAATAATTTACAATTTTGGATAACTTTCATTACATGCAACACCCAGTTTGTCTTGCGTTACATGAAACACTAAGTTTAAAACAAAACATGACATATTATTACAATATTATAATTTAATTTGATAGTTATCACCTAGCTGTTGAAATAGAGGGTATGAATAAGATTAATTAATTTTTGAAAATATTTTTTAAACATTTATATATGATTAATTATTTTGTGACAAATTAATTATAAATGAAAATCAAAACTATTTGAAAATAAAGGAAATCTTTTTATGACAAACTATATTTATGCGTAAAAACATGTTTTACCTAATATAAGTTAAACATGACACTTTTGGTGAATGATTTAATGAAATTTATATATTACATAATTAATGATCTATTTAAAATTAATCCTATGTGTTTTCTATATTATAGATAAGAATAAATATAATTTTATGCATAAAAACATCATTTTTCTAAAATATAGTTTTGTCACCTTTTTTTGCACTTATTTTAAAAATAATTATTAAAAATTTTATAAATTTATTTGATAAAATAAATTAAGTTTTTGAAATAATTATATCATAATTATCTTATGGTGATTTTTTATGATTTTTCTAAATAGAATAAATTTTTGATGAATAATGAAAAAATATAGAATTTTAATTAAAACCACCTTTTTGTTTAAATTATTTATAAAGTTAAATTATATTTTAAATTTTTTTAAAGGAAAATTTGTTTTATTATAAATATATTAATCCAATTTAGTACATTGTAATAAATTTCATATCAAAATTGGATATTAGAATTTTATAAACTTTTGGACATATTCTCTTTGAAAACCCAATTTCTCATCACTTCTGTGAGATTAAATTTAAATAAAAAATTTCCAATTCTCTGAATTGAATTTGAAAAAATGGCTTCCACATTTGGAATTAGAATAATTTATATTATCTAATAAGTTCAACTTAATTTTTTACCAAAATTAATAGTAAAACTGTAAAAATTATTTACCACAATTAAGGTAAAAATGGTTTTTATGGGGGGATAAACTAAAATATTTAGGGTTAAAAATAACCAAAATCACGTAACAAACCCATTATATGGAAATATTTAGAACTTATATATTCTATTTTGGATAATATACTATTTTGGAGGCTTTTTTAAGGATAAAAACATGGGTATTACTGAATCTTTTCAAAAAAATTACAAGTGAGACACTCACTTTCCTTATAAAATGCCACCCCTTATCCCCCTTCCCCAGACCTTAAAACCATTTTGGATCAGCCAATACCTACCTAAATCACTTTCTAAAATCCCTCCTCCCATCCTAGAAGCCTTAGTTTCGGAATAAATTCAGTCTAGAATGTTTTTGGTGCAATCATAAGGAGGACACAAGGAGAAGATGAGGTTTGAATGAGTATGAAAGAAGTTGAGACTCATTGTAAGGGATTTCTAGTCACAATTTTATTTATGATATACTTAATCCATATTCACCACTCGTTAATTTTTTTGAGATATATACTACCCTATTAAATGATATATCATGAATCAACCAAATTTAATGATAATTAATGTATCTGTTGATGTTATTCTATCATGGGACTTATGAATCAAATGTGACTCAAGTCATATGATATTTTTATGTAAATTTTTATTCTTTGAGAAATATGTTATATTATGTGACTATATTCTTTTATGATATGTATATACAGTCTCTTTAACATGTAATATCATGAAGTTATTTATCCTTGTGATATTTTAAGTATCATTTAATGTTATTACATCATGGGGATTACGTTTCAATGTTACCTAGGTGGTAAAGATTTTATGTTAAAATCTCATCATTTATCGATATTTTTTATGATTATGTTTCTGATGATGAAATATTATGATACATATCTCAAAAAACTCATTAATCTTATTTTCCTCTGGTTATTAATTATATTTTCAAGCAATAATACCATTTCCCCCCTCTTTGGTACTTAAGATAATTGAGAAAATATTTTTTAAGAAAATTTTACTTAATTTATCTCTTCGGTTGAAAATACATTTTCATTCAAAAAAAATGTTTTCTGAAAATAGTTTCAAAATGTTTTTTATTCTCCTATGATTTTTAAAATATATTTTTACCCATGATTTACTTTTTAAAAAAATATTTTGAAAGGAATATTCACGTCATTTTACAAACAATGATCATTTGTATTTTATTAAAAATTTGAAATGAAACTTTGTTTTAACTTGTATAGTATAAACAAATCTTCCCATCATCATAACCATTATTTTATTTTAATATTACTTTATAAATTTTCAAGTTTATTTTCAAAATAAAACTATTTTCAAAATGTTCTACGTTTGAAAAAAGTGTTTTCCAAATCGAAAAGGATATTTTCCTCAAGAAATGTTTTTAATGATTGATAAAATCCATTTTCTATCTAAGATGATATCCTTTGATGTACCTTATTCTTTTATGGATATATTAACTAATGATAGCATTCTTATTATTTATCTAAATGGTTTATCGTAGAAATATGTTTATGAAACCCGATTCTCATCCATGGGTTATACCATGATAGTGCTCTCATGAAAATCGCTTCTTTTCACTGGTTATGCTATGATGAAATAATAAAATAATTATGAAACTTGTATCTTTTCCACAGGTTATGATATGATGAAATTTTTATGAAACCCATTTTATTTCATGGGTTGTGATATTATGAAGGTTTATGATCTTGTGGAAAACATAAATGAAGTTTTCATAATGAGATGGGTGGGACCTGTATACCCCTCCAATTTATTGGGTAAAGATAGATAATCCATGAGTAATATGTTATGTTTGAACCTATTTACATGCTCAGAATATAATTTGTGAACCAAATTACATGTTAAAAATGTTATTCATGAACCTAATTACATGTTAACATCATTGTGCGTGGACCTATATTTCATGTTCAGGATGTTATGTATGGACCTGGTTGCTTGTCCATAAGTTTATGAGAGAGCTCGATTTCATGTCCTTAACTTTATTAGTGAACTGGTTTCTATTTACACGTGTTCAAATTTTTTTATGATTATGTTAATTCCATAAATCTATGTCTTATTCCAATGTTATGCACTCATAGCTCATGTTATTTAATTTCTTTATGATTCTGGTCTTATGAACTACCAATATTTATTCCATGACTTGATATTATTATATTTGATATGAAAGGTTCAGTTTTAAAATGTTATGGTCATGTTATCATACACTTTTGCTCATGTTATAATTATGTATCTCCCTTGTTTACCCTTATTGAGCATCTGAGATCACCCTTTCTCATGTTTCACACCTCTAGCTTATGAACAAAGGTTTAAGTAGGGTATTCTTGTGAAGTGCACTAAATGGGAAGATCTTTATGGAAAACATTGAAGATATTTCATGAGTTAAGAATATTTTGTTCCAATTTTCCAAAGGTAGTAAACTATTATGGTCCTCAGACATGTGTTTCTATAATGTATTTGATATTTATTTAATATTATGTAATATACATGTATGAAAATTTTGGGTCTCTATAGTAAGTACCCTACTATGAAAACATTCTCTTTCCCATGGGAAATACCAACCCCCTTCTCTAGTTCATTGCAACAATCATTCCACCAACTCCCAATATTTTGACTAATTCTGTAAATTGGGAGAACATTCTGAGAGTTTTGAGGAAATATTCCAAGGCCACCCATATAACAAAACCATTATTAAAGAACCATACCATCTATCCAACTCTGTATGGAAATATAACCCAGCTTATAGGTAAGGGAGCATTCCAACCAACCTTAATAGACATGGAATCACTCGGGGTAGGGTAGTCATCCTCTATAACTAACCAAATATCATTAACCACCACAAAGGCCTTTTTAAAAAACCCTCAAAATACCGACCCTATCATAGAAGGATTAATTAAAAAAATGGGAAAAAATAATCTTCAATTATTATAAACAATGAAAGAATCCATACAAGATCTAAAAACTCAATTAGGACAACTCACCAACTCAGTGTGTGTGTGTGGGGGGGGGGGGGGTGGGAATCCAAAGTCAAGGTTTATGAATACTTTCTTGTAGACCAATAGTAAACACATGGAACAAAATAAATGTTAGTTACATCACCCTTAAGAGTGGTACACACCTTAAAATACAAATGACTCCTCCATTAGAGGCATCCCATCCCAAGAAAACAACTATTTTAACCATCCATAAACATCTAAATGATGAATATAATTTTCCTGAGAGAAGTACCACCAAAGGAAAGAGAGTGTCCATTGTTTAACTACATATCTAATTCATTCCTCTTCTATTTATCCAAAGGGACAACCAAACATGGAAACCAAAAGTAACTAAACTTGATAGGTAAATCTTAGAATCATTTAAAAACATACAGGTTAACATTCCCTTGATTGATACTGTGATATAAATTCGTAGATATGACAAGTACCTGAAGGATATGGATATACACTAAAGGTAAATTTATGGTGATTAAAGGGCGATATTGATGATTAATGTCTCAAAAAATATTCCTCCATCACTTCCCAAAAAATGCAATGATTCTAGAACATTCTCAATTCCATGCACTTTATAAGAGTATTTCGTTTCTGATGCCATGCTAGATTTAGGTACCACTATAAATGAAATTAATCACTCCATTTTCTTATAATTTATTGTTAGGGAGATGAATAATACAATAAATTACATTCAACAAGAAAACTATGGTATCGTACACCCTAATGGTGTGCTATAGGATGTTCTTTTGAGGATTAAAATCTTATTTTTTCCTATAGATTTTATATGCTTAAAATAGAAGATAATAGATTGAATGAAATTAAATAATTATATTAGGAATAAAATTATTGAAATCCTAGAAAACCATAATTCATGTACACAATGGTACATTATCTATAAATTTTAGTGGTGATATTTTCTAATTTAACATCCTTGATGCCACGAAGAACCCCCCAAAAGGGCATTCATCTCCTTAAATTAGTGTACTTGATATACTACATTTCCCCAAAATCTCTTCATTTAATAAATAAAATTTCTATGTTTTCATAATTGATAGAAAGTATAGGTAAAGATTCACGTGTTTAATGCTATAATGGTATGGTAATGTCATGTATGTTCATTTATTGATTAATTATTGTGTAATGAGGAAATAATGACCATAACTGATTCTTTAAGATTGTAAAATATTTCTCCTCATCTAAGGATGTAACCATTTAGAAATAATATGTGATCATGGACCTTTCTCTTTCTTTTTCCTTCTCAAAAATCCAAAAACTTCATAATTTGAACTTAAACCAGTACCTTAAAACATAAATATTCATATATTGATAATGGAAACAAGATTCTTATCATTATTTCTAATCAAATCCTTCTAAATCATAAATTACAAATTCTTAACCATTTGAGGGAGTATAAAAAATAATTTGTATGGACACTCATTGACATTCCTAGTATTATACCATCAGTTTTCCGACATCTTATATTATTAAAATATAAGGTTAAATCAATGAGTTTGGAACAACACCAACTAATTCCAAAACTCCTTATTGTCATTAAAAAGGAGGTAACCGAATTATTGGTTTTTGGAATGATTTATCCTATCTCAAATAGCTAATGGGTTAGTCCAGTGTTCCTAGCTTCTAATAAAATAAGGCTAAATTTTATCAAAATTGAAAAATATTTTTGAATTGGTACCAACAAATGTGTTGAATATATGACATGTTGATATAGAATATAATTGACTAAAACAAAATTAGAAAGGACCATTTCCCATTGTTTTTCATTTATAAAATGATAGAGAGGTTAATTGTGAAGTCTAATTACTAGTTCCTAGATGGGTATTCTAGATATTATCAATTCTTTATTCCATTTCAGGATGAAGAAAATAAAAGTTTCTATTTTTCCTCTAGAAAATTTTTATATAAGAGGATTCTATTTGGATTGTGCAATGCTCTAGGTACTTTTTAGCGATGCATAATTAATATTTTTTAAAATTATCTGGATAATTTCATAGAAGTTTTCATGAATGATTTCATTATCAATGGTTCCTCTTTTGATGAGTGTTTGAGTATTTTAAGTGTTTTCCATTATAGTTGTATTGAAAACAATATTGTATTAAGTTATGAGATATTCCATTTCATGGTGAAATAAGGGATAATACTTGGGAATGTCATTTTTATGGATGGTATCCAAGTCGATAAATCAAAATTAGTTGTCTTTTCTTCCTTACCATTCCACAGAAATGTGTGAGATGTGTAGTCTTTACAAACTCATATGGGATTATATCATCGTTTCATTCATGAATTTAGGAAGATTTCACCCCTCTCCCAATTAACCTAAAATAAAAATAATTTGTTTCAGAAAAAACTTTGAGGATGCCTTTAACAAATTAAAATGGAGTCTAACATCACCCCCAATAATCCGACCACCTAGGTGGGATTTTCCATTTTAGCTATTGTGTGACTATTCCAACTACGTAGTTGGGATTGTCTTGTCACAAAGTATCAATTGATCACCACATGTCATTTTGTATGCCCCACATAGATTGATCCCATCCTAGGAAAACTATACCACAACTAAAAAATAATTACTTATCATTTTTCTACTTTAGATTAATTCAGTTCATATATTTTAGGGTCAAAAGTGACTACGTATTCTGACCATGTATCACCTCAGTATCTTCTTAAAAAACTAGAGTCTAAACCAAATGTCATTCATTGGATTGTCCTCATTCAAGAATTCAATTTAGAATATAGGGATAAAAAGATCATAGAAGATGGTGGCTAACCATATCAATATTATCCTTCAATCCTCATACATCAAATCATCCCCATGAATTTATATAAAAGACATGTTTCTTGATGAGAAATTGTATCAAATGAAAGATGTTATTCCCTAGTATTCTAAAATTTTAAATTATTTGATAGCATCTTGTATTCCTATTGATTTCAAGAAAATCATCACAATCATCTTAAATATAACTCTCGTTGTTACATTTGTGATGTATCTTACCTTTGACGCACATGTAGTGATCAATTATTAAGGTGTTGTGTTCCTGAGAGTGAATTTTAGTTTTCCTCCAGTTCTATCACACTCTTACATGTTGGGGCCACTTCATTCCCCAATGGATTATTCATAAGTTACTTGATTCTGGGCTATTTTGGAAAACATTTTTTTGGGATACCCATGATTTTTATAGAGAATTTCCTCATTGTCAAAGGATATGGAATGAATCCAAAATAAGTGAAATTCCATAACAATAATATCTTTTCGGTTACGTTTTTGATGTTTGGTGCATTGAATTTATGTGTCCATTTCATAATTCATTTGTAAACTTGTACATTCTTCTAGTAGTGGATTATATCTCAAAATGGGTGGATTCATGAGCCACAAGGACTAATGACAAAAAAGGTAGTTGTAGAATTTATTACAACCCAAATATTTTATAGGTTTGGATTGACTAGGTTCATCATTAGTGACCAGGATTATCATTTATACAACTGCACAATACACACACATTTATATCGGTATGGGGTTAAGAATCGAGTTTAAATATCTTATCACCCCCAAACCTATGGTCAAGCTTAGGTGTCTAGAGAGGTAAAACTAATTCTTGAAAAAAATAATTACCCAATAAAAAATATTAGAGTCTTAGACTAGATAATTCATTGTGGTATTACTATAATGCTTTCAAAACACCCATTTTCATGTCACCTTATCGGCTTTTATTTATAAAGAGTTGTAACATCCCTATTGAGATAGATAATCGGGCCTATTAGGCCATGCAACAATGAAATTCTAATATTTCTGGTGTAAATTATAAAAAAAAAAATATTTAGGAGTTGGGGAAAATATGAATATATTCATATCAGAACTATTTAATTTATAATGAAATAACCCAGACTTCCCATGACTTTCTTATTCTTCATCGTCAGTTCTAGATTGGGCAGAAGGTCCTCCTTTACAACGCATGCATAAAGTTTCATCCAGGTAAGATTTTTTCCTATTGGTTTATCCCATACACTATGACTAATTACTATCATTTTGAGGTTGTTCAAGATAAAAAATGAAGAAACCCAACAATCATTCACTAACAATGGGTAGGAGCTAACATACTTCCACAAAATCCTTACAGAGTCCCTAATGGAGGAACTCCACCTTCAAGAAGCCATATATTAGTGAAATCAATTGGGTTATATCTTTCCTTTACACCTTCTATTTAATTACAATTTGGACACTAAAGATATGTGGTTTGTGTCTGGGGGGGTAGATATTTTCCTGAGTTAGATAGGAATTTAGTCATCTTTCTTTATTTTCTTTTTTTTCTTACTGCATGGTATTTTTATGTTTCTATCTCTCATTATTCATCATTTTCACTTTTTTTCTAGAATAATAATATTAAATACCAATCTCATCAGGGATTTTATTAAAAAAATAATACATATTTATTTATTTCAAGTTGTTTTAATATTTAAATAAAATTTATTTAACTGATGGCACGTGAGTATGAACAAGAATTTAACATTAAAGGGTGATTTTAGTATAATTGGATATTTGTCAATGATATGATCAATTTAATCTCAATAAAACCATTGATATATTGATACCCTTTGAGTGGGAAAATTATGGGTTAGTTATATCATTTAACATCTCGACAAATCATTTCACACATCCAGGAAATGTGAACCATTTATGCTTACTTGAAGGTATAAGTATATTTAACATTACCCAGCTTTCCAAAATTGTAACGATCCAAGTTTTTAAAATATATATATATACATATTATTTTTTATATATTATCTATGAAATAATAAATGTATTATACTAATTTTTTTATTATAAATTTACATTTCTAAAATATTGATATTTATTTTATTAGATACTATGTAATTAATTGAGAAATTATGGGAATATTAGTAATAAAATAAATTATTACCAATTATTTGATGAAAAATGATAACGACTAATAAATATAAATTTTGATAATAATAAGATATTTAAATTTTACATTATTTTTTTTGAAATAAATATAAGATAATAATAATTATAATACAATTATATAAATTGGAAGTAGATATATCTTATTGTAATGATAACAATCTGAAGTTGTAATTTAATATTTAGTATGGTAGTACTGCCACAAAAATGAGTTTTCGTAGGGCTACTCTTTAACAGTGCTAAAAAAAGAGATGATAAAGGAGGTACCTTTATTAGTGATAAAAAAGGAATTGATAAAAGGAACATTCAACAGTGCTGAAAAAGTGTTGTTAAAAGCACCCCTTTTTAGCTCTTTTTTTAGCACTGATAAAGGTACCCCTTTTATCAGTGATTTTTTATCACTCTTAAAGGGGATCCCTTTATCATTTCTTTTTTAGTAGTACTGATAAAAATGTGTCTTTATCAGCACTTTTTTTACTAGTGTTGATAAAGGGTGTATTTAAATAAAATTATATTTCATTGAAAATAACACTGTTATATATAAATAAATAAATAAATAAATAAATAAATATATATATATATAAATATATAAATATATAAATATATAAATATATAAATATATAAATATATAAATATATAAATATATAAATATATAAATATATAAATATATAAATATATAAATATATAAATATATAAATATATTAATATCTAAATATATAAATATATAAATATATTGATATTGATATAAATATAATATATATATTTTTTATATATTTTTGATAAGTATAAATAGACATTTTCACTTAATATATAAGATATGTAGTGAAAATGGATTATACAATATTTTAAAAAATATTAATAATTAATAATTTTCTAATTATCATCAAGTAATAATAATTTAATAACAATTTGAAAAAACAAAAAAAATCAAAAAATTAATAAAAGATCTAAAATAAGTTGAAAACATTACTCAAACATCAAACGTCCATAAATTTTGATCCGGATGTCCGTTTGAGTTATACCTTATATCAAATTGAAGCCAAGGATTATCTCTATGCGCTGACGACACAAAGAAATCTTCTATCACATTTTTCAAGGACAAAAAGGCCCAAAAGGCCCAAAATTGCTCTAAAACTATGTTTTTAGTAGGGATACCCAATTTTTTTAACAGTTGATGGAATTTGAGCCTTGTTTTAGGAAGTGTTTTTTCCCTTTTTCGTCGGGAAATGAATTAATTCAGAGTGATTACATTAATATTGATATTATGGATTTGAAAGTATATCATTTTTCACAATGTACTGTTATTTATAATCAAATATATAACAATATATATATATTTTATATATTCACACGTAAAAAATTTAACTTTATAAATAAATAATTATACATATTTACATATAAAATATATTTCTCAATATATAAGCCTTATATAAATAAAAACTAATATCCATTTTATTTTAAATAAAGATATATGAATATTTATATACCTATATAACTTGTGTGTGTGTGTTTATATTTGAATGTGTTTGTATTAACTAACCGATATATATTATCTATATATTCTAAAGATATGTATATACATATTAATATATAGTATTTGTAAATATATATAAATATGTACAATTATACTTAAAGATACACATAATATATATATATATATGTGTGTGTGTGTGTGTGTGTGTGTGTGTGTGTATGTTGTATATATGTATTTATTTATTTATAAACACACACACACAAACATATTTTGTAAATGTATTTAAAAATGATCTCATAAATATATATTAATATATGTATAAATACAAGGATAAAATATATAACTAAATATATATAAATAAATAGATATAAATATATAAATATATAAATATAACTATATTTGTGTATATATATTAATATGTATATATATATATATATTAATATAACTATATATATATATTAATATAAATATATATGTATTAATATTAATATATATTAATAAACGAATAAATAAATAAATAAATATACATATATATATATACATCATTAAATGGAGAGCAAAGCAACATGATAGAGTGATAAAGTGTTCAGGCGTGCAGGGGAGAGGGCTCAAGTTCGAATCTCGGGGGAGGTAGGGGCATGCGCGAGGGTTAGTGAAGGGGGGTGCTAGCACTATTAAATAGTTGGGGGTGGGGATGGGGCATGCAGGGGGGTGGTAGGGCATGTTGTCGGGGCTCCAATGGAATTGTTCAGGGGGGGGGGGGGGGGGTCAAGAAACCCCCTTCGATTTGAAATATTTTTTTAACTTTTATCAGCGCTAAAAAAAGCACTCATAAAGTACCTTTTTACAAGTGTTTTTTATCCCTAAAAAAATACCCCTTTTATCAGTGCTTCTTTTAGCGCTGATAGAAGGGGTATTTATTAGAACTTTTTTAGTGCTGATAAAAGGGACACCCTTTTAATAGAGCATCGATTATCATCACTTTTATTAGTGCTGATGAAGGCATTTTTGGCACTGATAAAACTCTATTTTATAGTAGTGTAGTAATTTAAAACTATTGTAATAAAAATAATAATATTACTAAACTAATATATATATATATATTAAGAGATAATATTTTCATTATACTTAAAACAATATAAGGTAATACTAAAAATTTATATTGGTGTTAATTTTTATAAGACGACGAACAAAATAAATAGATTTTGAAAGTAGTATAATACACCATGTGATATGAAATATTAACGAACACAAGAAAGAATGGTATTTGAATTAATTTATATATATATATACACGATAATTTAATAATTTAATTGTAAAATAGTATTTCATAAATTGTAAATGAATTGTGGGGGGTCAGGGAGGTCTGAGATTAAGACCTCGACTTCCTACACGCGTGTGTTTGCATGTTTCTTTGTAGCTTTATAGTTACCCTTCTCCGATAGTTTTTAATAATTTATAAGATATATTAAAGTTAGTGTTAATTATAAAGGGGTAGTTATACATTCTAAAAGTATTGCAATAATTAATGTGATTATAATTACAATAACTTTATGTTTGAATGCATAAAAAATGTTGAAATTGCAAGGGAATTTTTTTTAGGTATATTTTTTAAGAAATAAAATTTATATTTATGAACATAAAAAAAATAATAATAATAAAAGACCCATGGATTTAATCTTCCTCCTCCTTCAGGAAGTAATATGTTCCATTTTCTTATGGTCGGCTCTCCTATCAAGCTCTGCTTGATGCTGATGGGAGTGATCAAGAACGACTACTTCAGTAGGGGAGGGTGACAATGTGGCAGTTGCAGAGAGCGACAACTAAATTGTTTATGGCGGTGAGTATGAGGATATATTTATTCATGGGATTGGTTTGACTGGGTTCCCACTAGATTTTCTGGTTCATGGTTTGCACTTTTCGGGTAAGTGGGATTCCCCTCAATCATAGGGCATGCGAGACAAACACAAACTGATGACATATGACCATTCATTTTCCTAGCATACTCATTCCTTCGACAGTAAGGGAAATTTTACTTAGAGATTTTCCAACAAACGTTTTACATGGGAACATGGAAGGGATCAAACACAGTGTCACTTAGATAAGTTGACTATAATAAATCTCATTAATTTAATGAGGTTCTTCTAAATTAAAATATTCTTTTACCCTTCATTTTCTCATTGTTTTAAATTTTCAAAACCCTCTTAAGTGATTCAAAAATATATTATTATTTTTTTTAATTTTCCATTTTCTCTTGGTAAGAAAGAAAAAATAGTTTAATGTAAAACCACTATTTTAAAATTACCATGTTTTTCTCTATTATATTTTCCAGAATATAAAACTATGTTTTTATATGGTATTTTTGAAATAAAACCTTTATGCAAGGGAAGTTATTTTTTAAATAACATTTTCTATTTAAATATTTTCTTAAAATAATTCATTTTTAAGGGAGAAATGTTTTAAAATTTTCTAATTATTTTTCTTTTATCTTCCAAATAGATTCCTCTTTGGTAAGGGGAACCATAATTTCAAAATTTTAATTTTATCTATAAAGTATTTTTAATCCAGGACTCCCACCTCCTATATTTTTATTAAACCACATTTTCTTGAAAAAAGTAATTATTTTCATAGAAAATATGTTATCCTGTGTAAGGGAAAATTTTAGAATAAAATTATATTTTAATGTTTCCAAAACCTCCTTATAAAAGGAAAGTTATTTTTTTTAAAAAAAATTCTACTATAATGTAAATACTACAGATATTATATTTATCACCATGTAAAAAATATTTCAATAGCGCTAAAAACACAATGTTTTCAAAAGTTCTGATAAAGGGGACCCCCTTTATCGGTGCTAAAAAAGCACTCATAAAGGTCCGCCTTTATAAGCACTATTTATAGCAGTGATAAAGGCCCCACCTACTATAGTGTGGTGTCTGTATAACATCACTCTGCACTAACCTGTAACCTGTACACAAAATATATTTAAATAGAATAAATTTTACATTATGAATACAAGAAAAACACAACTATATACATTTGAAAAAATGTTTTTTATAATTACATTTAAAATCACTATCCACAAACGTTTAAAAACATTAATGTTTCATATTCTTTGACACCCATGACCCCCCTTAAAAATATTCCACCCATGGTATCATTTGACAAACAAATCACCTCAACCCAAGAAAAATAATTCACCTATATAATAAAATAAATCTTATGTTAATAATATTATGAATATAAAAATTAAACACTAATATGGAAGAATACATTAATAAAATGTTAGCTTTAAATAAAATGACACGTAGAGTTATACTGGTCACACCGTGCGTCATAATGAGGTGCAGTTGATTCCAACACATTACAAATGAGTTATGGATAGTTTTCCTAAAGTATCAAAACAATGTGAATTGGTTTTCTAGATTTTGAGTATGTTAATTATTATTTTTAATGAAATCAATGACAATTTTAAAAAAAGACACACTTGGAATTATATCTATCACACCGTGTGTGGGATTGAGGTGAATCTAATTCATACACATCACAAATTTTATATGGATTGTTGTCCTAAAGTATCAAAACAATCCAAATGAGTTTGATCAGTTTTCATTATGTCACTTGTGTTTTTCACTAAAATGTCATTTCAAACTGGAAACACGCATTTTGAGTCACACCAGTCACATCGTGTGTTAGCTTGATGTGAGACTACTTCATAGACATCACAAATGACTTGTGAATTATTATCCTAAATTATCAAGAAAATCAATGGGAATTTTCTTGGTTTTCAATGAGAGATACACATTTTGAACTAAAATGTAAATTTTAATCTGATAATGAAAAATTTGACTCATACCAGTGACATCGTGCATCAGATTAGGGTTAAGGTGATTCCTTCACATCAAAAATTACTCATAGATCCTTTATTAAAGTATCAAAAAAATATGAATGTGTTTTCTTGGTTTTAAGTATGCCAATTGTTATTTTTTTCTGAAATTAATGTCAATCTAAAATAAAAATAGACAATTCGAGTCATATCGATCACACCATGCATAGGATTGTGGCATGATTGATTCCTACACATTAAAAATGACTCATGGATCATTTTCCTAATGTATAAAAATAATCTGAATGTGTTTGCTCGGTTTTATATAGGTTACTTGTTCTTTTTCCTGAAATTAATGTCAATTTTAAATAAAAAGACACACCTGGAGTCATACCAGTCAAATTGTGCATCCAATTGAGGTGCAGTTGATTCCTACATGTCATAAATAGCTCATGGATAATTTTCTTAAAGTATTAAAATAATTAAAATGTAATTTCTCAGTTTTTCAGTATGTTACTTGTTCTTTTTACTAAAATTAATATCAATTTCAAATAAAAAGACACATATAGAGTCATACCGGTCACACCATGCATCATATTGAGGTACATGTGATTTATAAACATAAAAAATGACTTATGGATCTTTTTTCTAAAGTATCAAAACAATCTGAATGTGCTTTCTTGGGTTTCAGTATGTTAATTTTTTCTTTTTAGTAAAATTAATGTCAATATTAAATAGAAAGACATACTTAAAATTATACAGGTCACACCATGTGTCAGATTGAGGTGGGTTTTATTCCTACATGTTATAAATGACTTATGAATTGTTTTCCTAAAATTTTAAAACAATCCAAATGTGTTTTCTCAGTTTTCAGTATGTCACATATTCTTTTCACTAAAATTAATTTCAATCTTAAATAAACCTACACAATTAGAATTATACTAGTCACACAATGAATCATATTGAGTTTTGTCTGATTATTACACATCGAACATGAATTATGGATCATTATCTTAAACTATCAAAACAATCCGAATATGTTTACTCAATTTTTAGTATGTCCCTTGTGTTTTATAATAAAATGACATTTGAAAATGGAAACACACACTTTGAGTCATACTAGTCATATCACGTGACAGTTTGATGTGATACTACTTCATAAAAGTAAAAAATGACTTATAAATCATTTTCATAAATTATCAAGACAATTTGTGTGGTTTTTCTTGGTTTTAAGTGAGTATCACTTTTTGAATTAAAATGTTATTTTTAAACTAATAAAAGACACTCTGGGTCATATTGGGCACATAATTTATCATATTAAGGTGAGACTGATTCCTACACATAAAAAATTACTTATATTTTTTTTCCTAAAGTATCAAAACAATGATAATTAATTTTCTCAGTTTTGAGTATGTCAGATGTCTTTTTTACTAAAATTATTGTCAATTTTAAATAAAAAGATGCACTTTGAGTCATACCGGTCACACCATTCACCGTAGTGAGGTGAAACCAATTCCTACACATATCAAATGAATAATAGATCGTTTTCATAAAGTATCAAAACAATAAAAATGGGTTTTCTTGGTTTTGAGTATTTCACTTGTCTTTTTTACTAAAATTTCATTTTAAAATCGAAACACACACTTTAAGTCATACCAATCACATCGTTTATCGGTTTGATGTGAAACTAATTCATACACATCAAAAATGAATTATGAATAATTTTCCTAAATTATAAATACAATCTGAATGCATTTTCTTGGTTTCCAGTGAGTGATACTTTTTTATCTAAAATGTAAATTTTAAACAGATAATGAACACTTTGTGTCATAAAGGGAACATCGTTTATAGGATTTAAGTGAGGTTGATTCCTACACAAAAATGAATTATTTATTGTTTTACTAAGGTATCAAAATAATATGATTTTTTTCTTGGTTTCGAGTATGTCAGTAGTCTTTTTTTATTAAAATTAATGTCATCTTTAAATAAAAAGACACACTTTTTTTCATACCGATCACACCATGTGTTGGATTAATATGAGACTGATTCATACACATCTCAAATGAATTATAGGTCATTTTCCTTATGTTTAAAAACAATATGAATGTGTTTTCATAGTTTTCAGTACATCACTTGTCTTATTTACTAAAATGTAATTTTAAACTAGAAACACACACTTTGAGTCATATCAGTCACATCATGTGTTGGTTTGATGAATTATTGATTACTACACTTCAAAAATTAATTAGGAATCGTTGTACGAAATAATCAAGAAAATACAATCATATTTTCTCTATTTTTAGTGAGTGACACCTTTTTAACTAAAATGTCAATTTAAACCGAAAATGAACACTTTGAGTCATATCGGTAAAATCACGTATCAAATTGAGATGAGAGTGATTCCTACACCTAAAAAATAAATTATCGATGTGTTTATTAAAGTATCAAAACAATATGAATGTGTTTTTATCAGTTTTGAGTATGCGAGTTATCTTTTTTACTAAAATTAATGTTAATTTTAAATAAAAAAACACTCATGGAGTCATGCTAATCACACTGTGCATCTTATTGAGGTGAGGATAATGACTACATGTCCTAATGAAATTATAGATCATTTTACTAAAATATCAAAACAAACTGAATGCATTTTTTTGGTTTTTATTATGTCAGTTTACTTTTTTACTGAAATTATTGTCAATTTTTAATAAAAATATGCTCTTGGAGTCATAATGGTCACATTGTATGCTAGATTGAGGTGCGGCTAATTCCTGCATGTCCCAAATGACTTTTGGATCACTCTATTTAAGTATCAAAACAATCCAAATTGCCAATGTTACCACAATTTCCATTTTTTTCTTTGTCTAACTACCAACACATCATATTTAGTTGATGTTCTTAGCTGAAAAAATATCCTCTACACTTTTGGTTTTTAATGAAGAGAAATATTTTTCTGCTAAGAACATCGACTGAATATGTAGTTTTGACAGCTCAAAAAATAAAGGCAATAGAAAACATGGTAACGCTGGAAGAAATGAACATGTAATCTCTTTTGTGGCTTCTTGACCCATTTTCTTATTGTCATTATCTTAGTTCAACCTCAAATTCCAATCTCTCATGAGCATGATTATCTTCTAACAAACCACCCCAAACCGAACAAAGGAATCCACCTATGTAATAAAACAACTCTTACGTGAGTAATACTAAAAATACATGAATGAAAAATAAATATTAAACAATCCATTAGTTCAATGGAAGTCACATATTCATGATATTTTTGTACATTCTACAATCAGGTATACTTCCCATTTATTCCAAAGAAAATCTACATCCTCTTGTGAATATGACTATTTTCGACAGTCATAGTAGTTTTGAAAAAATATAAATAGTACTAGAAAACTGGGTTATATTCACGGTTTTCCACTATGGAAATAGACTATATTTCTACAGTGGACAATTGGGTGAGTTATTGCCATGGTTACCAAAACCATGGATATAGACCCTATAGCCATGGATTAAACTGCGGCTATAGCCTCTTAAAACCATGACTATAGGGTTTTTTTCAAGGGTTATAGCCATATTTTTCCAAAATCGTGGCTATAATGTTTTTTTCCAATAGACATGGTTCATTAAAACCGTGGTTATATGTCTCCCACCCTTGAATGGGGAAACAATTAACCCGAAAATATGGAAGGAAGGTCTATAGCCGCAATTTACATACTATAGTCATGGTTCATAATAATATACATAACACAATATATATTTATATACACCAAGGCATCTGTGGTTTAATGGTAAGGTGACAGGTTCAGATAGCGGAGGTAAGGATGTCAAATCCTATTCGGTTCTATTTATTTTAAATCTATAGACACAATTTACATGGGCTACATCCATAGTATTCCACCATGGAAATAGACCCTGTAGCTATGGTTTAAACTGTGGTTATAGCCTCCTTAAACAATGGCAATATATCTTTTCTATATTCACGCCAATTGGTTCCATGACTAATAAAACCATGGTTATAGCTTATAGCCACAATTTTGACCCACATAGCCACAGTTTTGAACTGGGGATATAGACTAAATTTCTACTTGTGAAATACACAAAGGATTAATAAATATTCTAAATGAAATAGTAATTATCTTTGAAAATACCTCTTTGGAGATGGTAGTTTGTTGATGGAATATGATCCCAATCACAATTTTTTCAAACAAAATAACCATAATATTTTCTATTTTCTTGTTTCAAACAATATATGAAAATTGAGAAAAATAATTAAATTGTTTTGATATATGTTTAAATAGTGAAATATTATTATATATAACATACTACTTGTCCAGCTGTAGAAATTTTCAGGCTCCTTTTGCAGATGGATTGTCCCCATGCCGTGATTTTCATGATATTTAAACACCTCCCTATCATAACAGAATTCTTATAAAAACATAATATAAAATATATAACTTAATGTTTAGTTTTAAAATGTTATATGTAGTGTATTGTGGTCAGTTTTTTGGGTATCCATGCAATGATTCAAGGAAATAAATCTTTAGAGTATCCAAATTGATCTCAATATGCATCCAATGTGTCTTAAAAACACAAAAAGGAATAACTAATGAATGAAATGAAAATATATTTTATATGATTAAATTATATAGTTTTACCCCTGCATCATTGGCTAGGTTTGCAACTATTTCATACTTTTTTTAATCTATTTTTTTTGTTATGCAGAAGTGATGTGAAGAGTAATGCGTCCAAATTTATTTTCATGGGGTAATACCTTCAATTTGTATTGATATATACACCTACAAAAAATATGAAATGTATTTAGTCATAATTAACATAGTATATAAAATTTTGGAACAACAAATCATGAAAATATACTTCATGTATACATTTACAACTAAGTATCCTAGCCATTCATAGTTGGAGATTTCATTAACATTGTCAAAAGTAATGTAGTCTGTAACATTCTTTCTATACATTTTTTCTTTAAAGTCAACTACATGACTACTACTATTTCATAAATTTGTATCCTCATTAAGCATCAATGTTAGTAAATTCGGATATTGAATGGGTAGGGTAAAGGTTCATTTGAAAGATATTTTCGATCAGTTGATTGATTATTTTGATAGTTTTGAGTCAACATTTCATTTCACCCATTACCTTTGTCTTTATAAAAAAACATTCATTGTTTTAGAATTTTTTTCATTAATTTTTTATGGTTTAGCGTAAAAAATAAATTTGAAATTAATACCTCATTTTGACTTGTGTTTTTACATGATTTGAAATCCATGCGATGAATGTTACAATAGCTTGGTTGACCATATGAATATCATTATCATCAAGTGGAACATGTATCTATGAATTCATCTCATTAGTTATGCTAATCTCCACTCTCACATGACCTCTTGTATGTGGTCTATTTTTTATTTGTTAATATTGTATATTGAACACCGTAACCTCACTATAATATGATGGGTGAATGTTGATAGATATAAATCACATTAATTTTCACCGTGTAGAATATTAGTATTATAATGGTATTAGTTTCTGTATAATTAAAATTTCATAGAAACAATTATTAGAATATTGATTACCTCAACGAAGAAAACTCTTTAAAGGGAATGACTCACCTCAAAGGTGGTGGGGGTGGGTTTGAATCTTCACTCAATGGTTGTTCTTGATTTGTTTATTCCATTTTCTTCTCCTTATAAAATTTTCCAGTAACTCATTTTTCTAATGAAATTGTTCATCAAGGGAAGCTAATATTACTTTCATCTCTACCATTTCTTTATCTCTATCCTCCTGTTGTTTTTTTCTCAAAATATGTTCAGGGTGTCACCCTAAAACCTACACCTCTGCTGTGGCCATACTGCTCTGGATGCTTAAAGGACACTAATAGTAGGTGTTCATTTGGTACAGGTGTTCATGATTCCTATGACTATATCAAATTAAAAATATTGGAAAATAGATAATCATGGTTATATAAATTAGATTTAAAGTAAAATAAAATTTTATTATATCATACTTACACCTTTTTCCTACACTATTAGTGTGATTTCATCTATCAATATACCATCATTATTTACACATGACTCCTTCCATAGAACATGATGTTGGATAGAAGTGGATTTCGATTTGGATTCATCAATCTACATATATGTAGGGGAACATAATTATGATTTTGTTTCATGTCACATAAAATTATTATAGTGGATTTAAATTTTGTACCATTTTCTTTTCAAGTGAAGCATACCCCCCTCTTGCTTCAAAGTAAGGGAAGTTTGGTTTTGCTACCTGTTCTTTATTTTCAGCACAAAGTTGGTTATTCCTGAAAAAAATTCTTAATCAATGTGATGAATATAAGTATTTTCAAAAAATTTATTACCATACATAATGTACCTGAAAAGGCATATCCACACGATGACCAATAAATGCATCCCACACTTCTTGGATTATCTGGTGTGCATTCATAAGTAGTGGGTGCATGTTTTTTTCCCTTTAACATATTTAAGATTTAATCTAATTATAATTGTGAGAAATCATCTCTAAATCCTTCCTGTAGAAACTAATACATATTTATTGTGGGATTCATCTACAATAAATTCACTATATAAGGGATGATGAAGAGTAAGTCAATGTTTCACTATTTTATTTTTTAGTAAAATAAGGAAATGATATCATAATGTTACCCTAATATCTTCTCAAATAAGTTTCCTAAGAATGGTTACAACATGGTTCTATGAATCTACATCAATCATCATACATTTACGAGTGATGAGACCAATGTAACTACAAAAAATGGCATTGTTGGTGTTAATATTCTATCCATGCACATTCCATCTAACCTCTTATTTAATGCCTTTTCTTTTCACCTTAATGATTTTTTCTAACACCATCAACCTATGTCGCTCCTATTTTTCTGCAGCATCAGTTCTTCACCACCTACTATTTCCCTGGATTCAACATCGTCAATATGTTCTACCTCTTTATTTTTAGCATTGACATGTGCATAAGGTCATTGTTCCTCTTCACTAGAAGCAGTGACAGGTTGAGAAACATGTTGTTCCTCTATAGTGGGAGCAAAAGTAGGTTGAGAAACCTATTGTTCCTCAGGATTGAAAGCATTATCAAGTGAATTAGTCATTATCTACAGAAGTGGTTTAACGTTTAATTTATATTAGATAAATTTTGTAACTAATAGATAAAAATATGAGGTAACATGGTGTATATTACAAAACAATATTACTCGATTGTTGAAATCTCTATTTTTAAGAGGTTTAATATATTTGACCCCTATATCGAGTATAAAAATACCTTCATTATGGTCTCCTATGACATAAAAAACCTTGTCTACATTGGGACCTCTATTAAATTATTTTGACATACCAATGAAAGGGTCATCATTAGATGAATTTTTATCTAAACCTTCAATAGTTTGGGTCAATAAAGAATAATTAACCACTTTCAGTCTGAGGGATCTGGAATAGAAAATAATTTTACTACCTATGATGCCATTATAGATGGTTCTTAATTTTACACTTCCTTACTGAAATACACTTTCATGAATCTCAATTCATCTATTTTAACAGGACTCTTGTTATCAACCCACACTACAACAAAAAAGGCTAATAACAGTAGTTTAAACTGCCTCCATATATTTACATGAATGTTTTCAAAACTAGCCACTAAATTTGGGATTGGAATAAAACCCATGTTGCTTCCATCCATTTACAAGATGTTTCTAGAAACCATCACAAAAACTTTGTTTAGCGGCAGTATCTGCTCCTAAAAAATGTCGAGAGTATAGTGGCGGTTTTAACCACTGCTATATTCTATCCTTTTTTAGGAGGAGAAACCACCACTAAAACTATAAAAATCCATTATAAAAAATGTTAGACCTAATATTATGGTGGTTTAAACCATTTAAAAACATTAATTTGACATATATAGTGGTGGTTTAAACCGTCACTATGTATCACTTTTCAAAAAAATACAGCTGCTGAATCTCCTTCCCTAAAACAACCAAACAGAAAAATATTCTAGTTAGAAAAATAAAAAACAAAACAGATTCAATAGATTTTACATTAATATGAACTAGAAATTTAGCATCATCTAAATGTTATTTTCATGTTACTAAAATTATATTGAGAAGAATTTTTTTTTACCATCAAGTGTTTACGCTAAAACAAATCAGACAGATTTTGAAAATGTGTCATGAAACCATTATATGTTTAGTTAAATATCATCACCAAATCCAAGTGAACCGTAATCACTAAAAGATACAATTTCATCAACATCCCCTCTATATCCATCTCCACTTCCTACTACCATCACCTGCATGATAATTATGTTGAAAATCAAACAATGTTGTATATTTAAATTTAAACTTGAAACCAATAAAAGTTTCTATACTAAATGATTATGATCTTGTATTATTTACCTCCTCACTATTAGTAATTGATGCAATATCAGTAGGAATAGATCTAGTTATCTTTTGATACAATTAAATCAATGATTTCTTCAGAGTATTGAACTTTTCATTCCACATTTTTTTATGAGTCCCCTATTCCTAAATTGTTTTTTCATTATAACAAACTACCTCTATCTATATCAAGGCAAGGAGTTACTACAAACATGAGTAGATATTACTACAATCTTCAATGGCTTACTAAAGACCTAATATAGTAATAGTCCCAATGTAGAGACCCAATACTTGACGTACATGGACATTACATTACTTTTGCGGAATACTTAATACATAAAAAAAACACACAAGGACCATAATAGTTTAGTGTATCTCGAAACTCGGAATATAATCTTCTAATCATGGTGAAAGATCATCAACATATCCCATAAAGATCTTCCACTTTTGTTTTATTACCTAAAACCTTTATTTATATCTTGGGGAAAAGAAAATATATAAAGGGTGAGATCAAATGCTCAGTATGGTTAAGCATGGAGAAAATAAAACAAACCATATACATTTGAACTTCAAAACATGAACATAATGTTTACACATCAAAATTTGAGTAGTGAAATAAATATTGGCAGTACGTAAGGCATAGGTCATAAAGGAACATTAATCATGATAAAATATCATGGGAATAAAACATTTAATTTTGGAAAACCATTAATCACATGATACGATTTCCATAGTAGCCAAGGCATTGCTGCCAAGACCATTGTAGTGGACAAAGTCCCTTTCTGAATCGAGTTCACTCCTCGTTCTAGTCCAATAACACTGAACCAAATTAATATACCCTTCAAGACATGTCTATCTCATGAGATATAAATACTTACCCAATTAATTTGAGGGGGATATAGGTCCCACCCATCTCATAATGAAATCATTATTACTTGTGCCACATCATAAACATAAATCATTCATCATAACCTAAAGAAGGAAATGGGTTTCATAAACATCATCCCATCAAAACATAATCCATATAAAACAAATGGATATCATTTCATCGTAATAAAAGTGAAACCATGTAAATCATAGAGAAATTATAATTGAAACATACACATATGAAATAATGTCATCTTAGATGGAAAATGGTTTTGATAAAACACTTGAAATGAATTCTTGAGGAAAATATCTTTTCTTCTTCAAAATCATTTTCTTTCACAAAATGCCATGTAATTTTAAAATAAAATGATTTTGTTGAAAATAATCATGAAATCATGTAGAGGAAGATTTATTTAAATAAGGTGTTATGAAACTGTAAAAATCCTTTCATGTCGTATATGTTAAAAAACATTCTTCTCGTACTTTTACCGGAAAAGTCAAAAAGTACCTCGTATGGCAAACAAAAGAAATATTCCTTACATAACATGGAAAAAAATTACAAAAAGGGTAAAAAAGACTTTTAACATACATGGAATAATATTAAAAATTTTATCAAAACATTTTTATAAAACAAGGACATGGATGATAAACATAACCCCAGTAAATCCTTACGAATAAACAATCTCGGATAAGAACGATATTGGAATAATTATCCCTTACCATAGGTCCGATATGCCTCGTACGTATATGAACCTCCTGTATAATGATTTAAATAATGTCATTGACTTATTACATAATCATATTTATTGTTATGATATCATATATGGTTCACTTATGACTTTATATTACCCGTTCTTTTGTAAATTCCATGTTAAAGCAGCATTTTGGGTAAAATCTTTTTATTTGTCGTACATGTTTTGACTTGTTGTTCTTGATATTATTATTACTTATATAATGATTTAATTACTTCAAGAATGTAAATTATTATTTATATATAATATATATTCAGTATATATATAATAGGTAGATAAATGAAATGAAATACACCGTTCATGGAGACGGTAGGCCATGCGTACGCATGAATGATGTTTTCATTTCCTTATTGACTTGAATGGAAGTAAGTAGATTACACATATATATATATATACATAAATACAGTAGCTTTATCATGTCATATATTTCATTATTATTTATTATATATACTTTATAATCATTCTTTAATGTTTAACATGGATAATGAATCTCATCGCGTCGTGGAGAGTGTAATCCGTACGTACGCACGAGCGATGATATCGTTCCCATAATTATTGAATAAAATTGGACTGGAGGATATAATATCTCAGAATAATTATGATGTTATAATAACTATATATAGTTATTCTTTACACCATTATACCCATCCAATTATGGTGGTGGTGAAAAAACAGATTACACCAGGGTGTGGAGACGGTATTCCGTACGTACGCACGCGCGATGATTTCGTTTTCCGTAGGATGGATAGAAGCTAAAATGGGGTTGTTTCATATTTATAATTACATATCATTATATTAGTGATTCTGATGTTATTAATTTATAATTAAACAACTAAGGAATAAGAATTTGAAGAAGAAAGAAACTTGAAAAATCGGTAGAAGAGATTTCCTCTTCTTCGACACACCTCTTTTAAGCCTCCTCTTAAGGAACTGCAGTTGGTCTTTTGAGGAGACCAGAACCTCCAGAATGTTTATAGGGAAGTGTAGAAGAGAAATGGGCAGGTTTTGACTGAGATTCAAGGTGAAAAATTGTGTAAAGAGAAGAGGGAGGAGGTTCCCTTTTATAAGGGAGGAGAGGGGCACCTTTGAAAAAACGTAAAATATTATTTTATAATAAAGTCATATTCAGTTTATAATAGCCCCAAATTGATTTATTTAGAATTTAATATGGATATGGTTCGCAATAATCTCAACCAATAGGTTTTAGACAAGTTTAGGTTACTATTTTAACCTTATAATTTAGATTTAACTCTAAGTTACATAATTTAACTTTTACCGTGTCTTCTTGTTTTCTTACACTATATGGTTAATAAACTTACTATAACAAGCCAAAAGAACCCCAAATGGTAAATTATTAAAATATATAACCTTATATAAGTCATTTGGACGAACCATATATTTTTAGAAATATAATAACAATTAATAATATAATATTAGTTTTAAAAAACTATTTTTTGACCATTTTGACACTATATGGTAATTGATTTTTGTGAAAATCATAACAACATGATTAGTTAGAACAATGTTAATTTAATAAATACTAACATATAATATTAACCTATAAAATTAGTGGATTTCATAAAAAGTCTCAAATTACATTTATTTGGGAATTTATAACCTCAATTATGTTAATATTTCATTAATAAGGTAATTACTACTTCATCATTGTGTCATTAATAAACTAAAATATATAATGTCTAAATTTTTTAAATAAAATACCATTATTTATGAAATCTTCTTATCTTTCCAATGAATATTTAAAGTAGAATTTATCTTATGAATAACCCTATATTAAAAATGTTTTATTTATTAAACTTTGATCTTAACTATTTTAACTCGTCTTTAAATAAAATAATAATAACTGTACTAATCTAATCCAAGTAGACCTAAAGGGAAATATTTTATTCATAAGGTTGTTTTTGGTCGAATTAAACTTATCCAATAGAATTAGGACATGTGTTAGGGTAATAATAATATCATTTTACCCTTAATTACCCTATTTACTTTTAACAGTGGTAAATAAAAGTAAAAAGTTACTAATCACCAAAAATTATTTTTATCTTATTGAACCACATTTTACTCCTTGATATTAACCGTGTCTCTCAGATTTTTTAAATTTCACTCATAGAAGTGGTAAGATTATGTTTTATGTAAATTTTCAAATTCTCCTAGAAGGTGGGTAAAAGACGGTGAAAAGTTCAATAAAATTTTTATATATCTAAAATTATTATAAAATTACACCAATGAATTTCATTGAACATATATAGGTATTATGTATCAATTTTTACCTAAAATAAATTTAAATAAAAAAATAATTATTTAAATAAAAAGTCAGCTTTTAAATAGTAATCTAGTGTTTTACTATTCATTAAAAATTGAAATTTTCAGAAAAATATCAAAAATTCACCACAGACTAATTCTGATATTATGAATCCAAAAATGAAGTCTATTTTGAATGATAAAATTTATAAAATTTCAAAAAGTGGGTATTACTATTCACAACGGCTAGTTTATATAGTATTTTAATAACATATCGTTGTTTAGTGAAACTCGGTAATGCGTACAACACACGCTATCATGGAAGGTAGTGATTGCGTGTAAAGAATGCCAATTCATGGTTTCATGTAGTGAAATATTCTTTTGTTTTTGCGTATAATAGAATCCAACCATATTTCATTTATATATTGAATATATATATACACTCAATGTTGCATAGAACAAATACTATCAAAGGAACTTGAAATTGTGTGTAACACGATCCAAGAATAGTGTTGCGTATACTGCAGGCTAACACGATGTGGTGTATAGCACAAGGTAATGTTTTTGTAGCATACCACACAAGACAAAAAATAAATTAAAAAGAATACTTCTCATAAAATCTCGGGGTATTACATTCTACCCCCCTTAAAATGAATTTCTCCCACAAAATTCGTCGAGGTTATGAATCATTTACTACTTGAAAGTTTCTTTCCTAGAAACCCACATTTTAAAAAGGAATTCTAAAACTTCATTTTAAAAACTAATGAATGAAATGTAATGGTTACCCAAATTAACTCATCACTGGGTTTGCACATAAGAGAACATTGGTGAAAATATGGATATGGAAGAGAAATAAAACAATCAGCTTCTAATGAAGAGTGGTAGAGGACATGGCTATGAAAAATCCAACAGTCACAAAGCCATACATTTTTGATGATCTAAGGTACCATCCGATTCATCAAATATGAGTGAACTAGGACCACATTTTTGGTTTTCATGATCATTTCCCTAAAGTTGAATAATTTTGGAATTAAAAGAAATACTTACTTGATTTTGGTATAATCTTACTGTTGTTTGTGTCTTGAACAATTTACACTTCATCTATTAAATAAATGAAGTTGAATTTGTCTTCCATGAAGTGTTAGAAGATCATGCGATAGAATGATAGTTCATTCCATCTGTCTCAAACAAAAGGATAAAAAAAGTTATTAAATATATATAATTCCATCTATAGTGAGATTAATCGTATATGGTTCCTAAAATGGACTTATAATTCATATATCGTACCTATTAATATAATAAAACCAGTTTCTACTAACTAGGGACTTCCTGTAGGCCAATGGTATGTGATAAAGGCATGTCGCACTTCGTTTGTGGGTTCGATTCCCGCATCCTTGTCTGACGCGACGGGTTGTCGCCGGTCCTACGGCTTGTCCTTTTTCTAAAACAATACAATTATAACATTCCAAAAATAATATCAAAAAATTATAGCCTTAAAAAATACTATCTGATGTTTAACTTAATCTATTCCAATCTTTAGGCTTACCCAATCTCACAATATATGGAAAAAGACTGATAGAGAGGTCATCTACCAAGCATGTAAATACCGTCATTTATCCCCATATATCATAAGATATGTCTTTTTGGTCACATTAAAAACATTCAAATGACTTAATCATGTATTCTTTTGAAAAATGAATACCCATTGAACCTTCGTGAAAACATGAATGCAGTTAAAAGTTAACTCTTTCCACATACCAAAATCCCAAAAATTCTATATACTCAAACCATGATATCACTTAGTCCTTATATTAATCATGAGCTCATGAATACTATCAAACATATTATTTTATCCTTATCCATTCGTTATGTGCATATCATCTACTTTCCAAATATATTTCAATCACTTTTCATGGTTACCTGTACCATATAATTATCGAAAACCACAATAAACGATTACATAGATATTCCAATGTTCCACAATACTATAAATGAGATTCCACAACATTATTTTGGAATCCATTTACATAAACACATAATCATTCCACCACATCATTGTCATACTCAACATTGATAATAGTGATCTCATGTGACTTCCCTTTGTCCTTTTCCTTAAGAGGTTTCTCAAGTCATCATTAACCCTTGGATTTGGGAATTGATTAGCATAATGCCCCATTTCCTTTCACTTGAAGCATTGAAGTGTTCGTGGAGTGTTTTTTGTAGTCTTTTCTCTATTCACGTCCTTAGAAACCTTTTTCCCATTACTTTAGCACTCAGCAGCTCGATGACCTTCTTTTCCACAATTGAAACATTTTCTAGTACCTTTTAGACAATCTCCACCATACTTCTTTCCACACTTTGAGCATAAACAAACATTCACCATCCTTTCACCATTGTTTTGAGATTTTTCCTTGAACTCCATCTTTCGTTTCTTATCAAAACCATGAGATGGATATATAGCACCAAGTTTTTGTTCTACCTTGATATCACAACGCAAAATTTCTTCATAGCTACTATAGTCTCTTATCTCTAATGCCCTTCAAAGACTTGGTTTTAAGCAACTGAAGAATCGATCAACTTTACTTTCAGGTTGGATGATAAATCCAGATGCATACCTTGAAATCCTTATAGAATTCGCATCGTATATGCCAAAAGATTCATCATCCTTTTTCTTAAGCTCAAGGAACTCCTTCTCCATCTTTGTTCGAGGAATACGAGGGAAGTAATTATTGAAAAACAAGTTCTTGAACTCGTTCCATTCCATGGATTCAATTTTATCTTGGGGACTTGTATTCTTAATTATAATCCACCACTGGTTTGGTTCACCTTCTAAATGTTAAATAGATAAAATGACTTTTTCATGTTCTAGACAGCGAAGTATTGAAAATATCTTTTCAAGGGTATTAATCCATTGTTCATCAACAAGTGGGTCAGAAGACCCACTGAAAAAAGGTGGACGTTTCCCCATGAAGGACACAATAGAATATTGTTCCCTTCTCTGCTCATTCAGAAGACTAGAATGATTCATATCTTGTGTAGGTATAGCAATAATATTTTTCACTCCATTTCCCATAACATTTGGTTGTTCATGAAGATAACCATTGCATTGTCCATTACAATGATCAACACGGTTCCTTCGGGTTCCATCCATCGTCTAAAACCCAAAAAAAATTGTGTGAGGAAAAAATAATGATAGGGAAAACAATATAATAAAGGGGGAGTACCTTCAATATATAACATCTTATGTTTAATTCGAAGATCGTTACCATAATTATAGGTCAATTACCTATACATATACTTAACCTTAGGGACATCCCTAGGCATACCTTAGAAATATCTCTAGGGATCTCACTAAAGTTTTCGCATCCTAGTTTCCAAAGGTTAACTAAACCTTTCCTTCGATACCAACTGTAGAGACCCCAAATGTGACGTACATGGACATTACATTACTTTTTCGGAATACTTAATACATAAAAAAAACAAACACACAATGATCGTAATGGTTTAGTGTCTTTGGAAACTCAGAACATAATCTTCTAATCGTGGTGAAAGATCTTCAACATCTCCCATAAATATCTTCCCCTTTTGTTTTCTTACCTAAAACCTTTCTTTATATCCTGGGGAAAAGAAAACATATAAAGGGTGAGGTCAAATACTCAGTAAGGGTAAGCATGGAGAAAATAAAACAAACCATATACATTTGAAATTCAAAACATGAACATAAAGTTCACAAATCAAAATCGTGAGTTGTGAAATAAATATTGGAAGTACGTAAGGCACATGTCATAAAGGAAAATTAATCATTACAAAATAGCATTGGAATAAAACATTTAATTATGGAAAACCATTAAGCACATGATATGATTTCTATAGTTTCCAAGGCATTTCTGCCAAGACCATTTTAGTGGACAAATTTCCTTTCTGAATCGTGTTCACTCCTTGTTCCAGTCCTATAACACTGAACCAGATTAACTTACCATTCCAGCCATGTCAATATCATGAGATATAAATCTTTACCCAATGCATTGGAGGGAGATATAGGTCCCACCCATCTCATTCTGAAATCATTCTTACTTTTTCCACAACATACACATAAATCATTCATCATAACCGAAAAAATGAAATGGGTTTCATAAATATCATCCCATCATAACATAATCCATATAAAACAAATGGATATCATTTCATTATAAGAAAAGTGAAACCATGTAAATCATAGAGACATTATACTTGAAACATACACATATGAAATAATGTCATCTTATATGGAAAATGTTTTTGATAAAACACTTGAAATGAATTCTTGAGGAAAATATCCTTACTTCTTCAAAATCATTTTATTTCACAAAAATTCCATGTAATTTTAATAGAAAACGATTTTGTTGAAAATAATCTTGAAATTATGTAGATTAAGTTTTATTTAATTAAGGCGTTATGAAACCTTAAAAATCCATTCATGCCGTATATGTTAAAAAAACATTCTTCTCGTAATTTTGCCGAAAACGTCAAAAAGTAGCTCGTATGGTAAACAAAAGAGTGATTCCTTACATACCATGGGGTAAAAGTAAAAAAAGGGTAAAAAATAATTTGAAAATACATGGAAAAATAGTAAACATTTTATGAAAACATTTTTATAAAATATGGACATGGATGATAAACATAACCCCAGTAAATACTTACGAATAAATAATCTCGGATAAGAACGAGATTGGAATAATTATCCCTTATCTTAGGTCTGATATGACTCATACGTATCTGAACCTCCTGTATAATGATTTAAATAAAGTCATTGACTTATTACTGAATCATATTTGTTGTTATGGTATCATATATGGTTCACTTATGCCTTTATATTACCCGTTATTTTGTAAATTCCATGTTAAAGAAGCGTTTTGGGTAAAATCATTTTATTTATCGTACGTGTTTGGACTTGTAGTTATTGATATTATTATTATTTATATCATGATTTAATTAATTACATAATGTAAATCATGATTTATATATCATATATATTCAGTATATATATATATATATATATAATATAGATAAATGAAATGAAATACACCGTTCATGGAGACGGTAGGCCGTACATACGCATGAATGCTGTTTTACATTCCTTATTGACTTGAAAGGAAGTAATTAGATAATATATATATATATATACATAAATAAAGTATCAATATCATGTCATATATTTCATTATTATTCATTATATATACTTTATTATCATTCTAGAATGGGTAACATTGAGAATGAATCTCATCGCGTCGTGGAGACAGTAATCCGTACATACACACGAGCGATGATATCGTTCCCATAATTATTGAATAGAATTGGAGTGGAGGATATACTATCTAAGAATAATTATGATGTTTTAATAACTATATATAGTTATTCTTTAGACCATTATACCCATCCAAGTAAGGTGGTGGTGGAAAAACAGATTACACCACAGCGTGGAGACGGTATTCCGTACGTACGCACACGCGGTGATTTCGTTTTCTGTACGATGGATAGAAGGTGAAATGGGGTTGTTTAATATTTATAATAACATATCAGTATATTATTGATACTTATTTTATTACTTTATAATGAAACAACTAAATAATAAGAATTTGAAGAAGAAAGAAGCTTGAAAGAATCAGAAGAAGAGATTACCTCTTCTTCGACGCACCACTTTTAAGCTTCCTCTTAAGGAAATAGAGTTGGTCTTTTGAAGATACCAGAACCTATAGAATGTTGATAGGGAACTGGAGAAGAGAAATGGATAGGGTTTGTCCGAGATTCATGGCTAAAAATTGTGTAAAGAGAAGAGGGAGGAGGTTCCCTTTTATAAGGGAGGAGAGGGTCACCTTTGAAAAAACATAAAATATTATTTTATTATAAATTCATATTCGGTTTATAATAGATCCAAATTGATTTATTTGGAATCTAAAGTGGGGATGGGTAGAAATAATCTCAAAAAATATGTTTTAGTTATGTTTAGGTTACTATTTTATCCTTATCATTTAGATTTAACTCTAAGTTAAATAATTTATCTTTTACCATGTTTTCTTGTTTTCTTACACTATATGGTTAATAAACATACTATAACAATCCAAACGAACCCCAAGTGGTTAGTCATTAATATATATAACCTTATATAAGTAATTTTTCCGAACCTTATATTTTTAGGAATATAAAAATACTTAATAATATAATATTTGTTTTAAAAAATTATTTTATGTCAATTTTGACACTATTTGGTAATGGTTTTTTTTGAAAATCATAACAACATTATTAGTTCGAAAAATGTTAATTAAATCAATAATAACATTTCATATTGACTTATAAAATTAGTGGATTTCATAAAAAGTCTCAAATTACATTTATTTGTGTATTTATAAATCAATTAGGTTAATATTTAATTAATAAGGTAATTACTGCATCATCATTGTGTCATAAATAAATTAAATTATTTAATGTATAAATTTTTTAAATAAAATACCTAATGTAGGAAATTGTTTTTTATTTTCTAATGAATATTTAGTGTAGAATTTATCTTATGTATAACCCAATATTAAAAATGTTTTAGTTATTAAACATTGATTTTAACTATTTTAACTCTTCTTTAAATAAAATAATAATAAGTGTCCTAATCTAATACAAGTGGACCTAAATGGTAATAGCTTATTCCTAAGGTTGTTTTTGGTCTAATTACACTTATAAAATAGAATTAGGACATGTGTTAGGGTAATAATAATAATATCATTTTACCCTTAATTACCCTATTTACTTTTAACTGGGGTAAATAAAAGTAAAAAGTTACTATTCACCAAAAATTATTTTTAACTTATTGAACCACATTTTACTCCTTGAAATTAACTGTGTCTCTCTGATTTTCTAAATTCAACTCACAGAAGCGGTAAAATTATGTTTTATGTAAATTTTCAAATTCTCCTAGGTGGTGGGTAAAAGACGGTGAAAAGTTCAATAAATTTTTTTATATATAAAATTATTATAAAATGACTCCAATGAATTTCATTGAACTTATATAGGTATTATGTATTAATTTTTACCTAAAATAAATTTAAATAAAATAAATAATTATTTAAATAAAAAGTCTGTTTTTAAGTAGTAACCTAGTGTTTTCACTATTCATCAAAAATTGATTGTTTTCAGAAAAATACCCAAAATTCACCCTAGGCTAATTTCGATATTCTGAATCCCAAAATGAAGTCCATTTTGAAAGATAAAATTTATTAAATATAAAAAAGGGTGTATTACTATTCATAACGTCATGTTTATATAATTTTTTAATTACATATCGTTGTTTAGTGAATATCGACATTGCGTACAACACACACTATCGTGGAAGGTCGTGATTGCATTTAATGCAAGCCAATTCTGAGTTTCATGTAGTGAGAGATTATTTTTTTATTGAATATAATATAATCCAACCATATTTAATTTTACATTGAATATATATATATACACTCAATGTTGTCTAGAACAACTTCTATCAAACGAACTTGAAATTGTGCGTAACACGATCCAAGAATAGTTTTGCATATACTGCAAGCTAATATGGTGTGGCGTATAGCATAAGATAATATTGGTGTAGCATACAAAACAAGACATCAAATAAATTAAAAATAATACTTCTCATAAAATCTCGGGGTGTTACACCCAATCCCATCCCGTGCACTTGACCAAGATGCTCTTTCCCAAGGACTCCACCAACTGAGTCATCCTAAGAGACTGAAAAAGATCATACGAGACTGACATCCCATAGTTCTTTTATTTTTAATTATAAATTAAATTTCAATCATGTTTTAATTAATACATATTTACATAGTGAAAACTGACAATAAGTTATATTTAACAAAAAATGAATTCATACCCGAACTTCTTTTGTAGTTTCATTAACCTAACTCTAATAAGATTTTGTACAGAAATCAAAACACAGTTCTGTTTGGGATAATTTTTGCCCTAAATTCTTTTACTACATTAGAAAAGGATAAATCAACAATTTTATATATTAAAAATATAATTTTAGTTTATAAATATTTAAACTAATGAAAATATTACCATAGACGATCTGTTTCTGGAAAAACACTTTGACCCAGTAGTGTGAGGGTTGATTTTCTTAGCTTGAATTGATATATTTTTCCTTGAAACATATTGAAATAAATAACATTTATTTTAATATTAATGTATATAATTTCATCTACTTTTCATATTCATATATATATATATATATATGTAAAATTATATTAATATAATAATGTGTATTTTGATACCATATGATTCTCATGATGATGGTTATCAACAAAAACCTTCAATTTCTCTATTGGTACCCTTTAGGGTACCTTATAATAAATATATTGACCTCTTAATGAATTATCATTGAATTAATTCCACAATATCTATTTAAAATATTTCCATTTCTAATCATAAATTTTCAATGTCCACTATCATGCGATTAGATCAGCAATAGTAAAGTGGAAAAACATATGTACAAAGAGATTCATTTTTTAAAAAATAGAATTTAATAACATAATGAAATTCAATTACACAATAATTTATTAAAATTACCTTTATCTATGAATCAAAAACTTCATTTTTCCAAGTATGAGGCACATGCCTCCAATCTGCATAGGTAATTGGAAGAGTAACCAGCTCCGTCGCCAACTAGCCTAGAATCTATCCAAGTAATCTTTTGGAATCATCAGTGGGGACCCCATAATAGTAAAATGGGACAAAAATATTCATTACATTCAAATTATAGACATCTAAACTATTCATTTTTCTCTCTGTAGTAACATTGTTTGCATCTTTTATGAAAAAACAGTTAATAGTATAAAAAAATTTGACAAATTTATTCACAACAAAATTTGTACTTATAACTATCACCCTCCAATATCCTCATGAGACAACGTATTCCCTCCCTAAGGAGGCACTTAAATGGGGATCCATTTTCTTAGATGCTGATGGGATGTTGATAGAGGGTGTGACAGATGCTGATGGAATGGAGGGTGTGAGAGACCGTAAAGTGGCGGAGGGTGTGGGAGGTGGTAAAGTGGAAGAGGGTGTCTTAGATATGGTAGGGAGGGAGACTTATGGATCATCATCTATCGATTTGGTTGAGGGAACATCGATATAGAGTCATCTTGGATCAGTGAAATGCTTCCTCCTTGGCATTCATGTCATTTAATCAAATAAAATTAACTTTAAAACAATTTATCCCCCACTTGTGGTATTAATTGAAATTATCCTTGGGACAACAGAGGATAATAGCCAATTCATAATCTTAACTGGTATCAAATCCACCTCTAAATTTCCCACTATGTTACCCAAGAGTTCAAATGAGAATTTAGAAAGAATAATTTGAGAAAAATCACAAAATCATGATATGCTGTCTAATAAACACACCATGTAAATCACACATCTCACCTCCATTAAACTATTACAATAAATCCCATTTAATTAATTATATCCAATAATCAATCATTTAAGTAACATAACATAAAAAATTCAAAACTCAAAATTAAATAGGAAACCACCAAATGGTTATTTATTTACATGATGAAAACAACATATTGGTTTATAAAATGGGATTTTGAATTTATAAAATGAGTTGAATTCATAATTTTTTTTATAGATATATATAGAAAAATAACATCACTTAAATCCACATTTAAAACAATTTAAAATATAATGAATATATCAATGACTCAAAATCATAATCACAATAAAGGAATATAATATCTATTATTAATACAAACACCAAAAATAAATCCTTATATACGGAAAGAAAATAGATAAATTATTGTAAGACAAACTTAATAAATCATGTTTAGACAAAAACAATATGTAAGAGTCATTTCATTTATAGAAAAACCATATATACATTTTATAAAATATATTATGTGTGCCAATTTATTTTTGAAGTGAAAAATGTAATGAAATAATGAAATTCCCCTTTTAAGTAAAAAATCTTGGAAAAACTTGGATTTTATTGATAAAATAATCATTGATACATTATATTACCTTTATTTATCTAATAAACTTGTTTTAAATTCCATGAACATAATAAAATATAACGAGGTAGTAAAACCAACTAAACTAACTATTTGTTTTGAAAAATGGGGTACTAAATTTTTATGGTTGGGTGTATGGTTTTCAAATGGTGTACCTTATTTATTTATGTTATAAAACACCCCAAATAAAAAAATATATCATAATTACTCATTGGATTCCTAGTTAAGTGAGGCACCCTAAAAATAATTTGAAAATTTAAATTGAACTTCACATATACATACCTTAATTTTCGTATATCCATTTAATCTCTTCAAGATATCAAATCAATGTTATCAAATGTTCTCGCCCCTATATATGGGCAAAAAACATATTAATTATTCTTAAATGATATAATATATATAAAAAAATTGAATTATGACTGAATTGAATGAATCTAGACTAATATAAAATTCAATAAACCCCATTAAAAAAATATTATACCCACAAATGTAGTATGACGTGAGATGAAACAATGAAAATATAATAGAATTACAATAAATTGATAAAAATCAATTCAATAAAAGTCTAAATTAAATGGATAGAGACTAGATATAAAACCAAACAAAAAAACCAAACTACACCACCCTGTACTATAAATATAAAATGCTAACAAAACTTAATTGAATCAAAAAAATTCAACCAAATTTGACATGAACCAGGCCACCACTAATCCACTTAAATCACACCAAACAAAATAAATGTAATTTCAGCAATCAAAACCTATCTAAATCGAATAAAATAAAGTTATACAAAAATAAATCAAACTCAGTTGAATGAAAATGATTTGAAATCCACCAAACCCTATTAACAAGAACCAAAAAAATAACCAACATGAAGAAAACAAAACTGATTTGATAGAAATAAAACTCAAGCAAATTAAAAAATGAACATATTAGATTAGATCTAAACTGACATCAATTGAAATGAAGAACATGATAATGGTAATAGAAAAAAAATTAAGACATAAAGTGTAAATCACCAAGACCTCATGTTCTATAGAAACACAATACCAAAAACACTTCATCTTATAGTAATAGTCAAAATTTATAGTGGAGAAAATATACGAAATTACATTACACAAAGAAAAAATACCTACAGGTAGCGAGGGTGAGGTAGAGGGAGAAAATGAGGGTGAGTGGGGCTCAAGGGAAACCATATATCTAAGAAAGGGTGTGTCTCAAGCCCTATTGAGGGTGAGGATGAGGGTTCAGGGGGGGTTAAGTGATGAAAAGGTGGTGGGGCCTAAGCACCAGAAAAAGAAAAGGGCCATCGGGTTGTGAGAACGTGGGGGGAGGGGGATCAGAGGAAACAGGAGTGGCGACAAGGTGGTTGAACAACGGACCACCAACGAGGGGGTGGTGACTGGGGTTAGGGGTTGAGGTTCTCAGGTGAGAATGGTGGGCGTTCTTAGGGGAGAATCTGGTGGGGAGGGGGCGGGGGGGGGGGGGGGGGGTTCGGAGAAATATTTTTTTAATAAATTCTTAATATTTAGTGGTGGTGTTTAAAAAACTATCCCTAAAATCATACATTTTTTAGCAGTGGTTTATTAAACCAACATTAAACTCTAAATTTTGGGTAGTTCCACTTGCATTGAAAAATTTGCACATGGAATATTTTATAATTCAACTCCCATATTTGTTTGATGATGAAAATGTATAACATATTCTTGTAAATTAGATTTACATCCATAGTACTAAAAATAGTCATCACTTCAGCCATAAGTGTAACTCAACTATTTTCTATGGTACTGCCTTTATCATGTTCATTTGTGTATAACGTATAACCATTAATTACATAACCGTTGTAATATAATACATACACACTTGGTCCTTTGAATATCCATTGAAGTCATTCTGAAATTGAATCCAGATTTTCATCTGACCCCTAACAAATATGGTCTTGAAACCATCATTTAAATTATTAATTATGTATATTTGATATCCATATTTCATCCATTGATGGATTCAAATTCCTAATAATTTTTTTGTGGGGTTCAATATATTGGAAACCCTCTAAACGTTTATAAAAATTATAAAGGTTAACATTATCCTGATATGTAATATTGATTGTAAAAATTTATATTCAAGAAATTTCTTCACCCACAAGTTTCCTAGTGTGATGAGATATTGATAGACCAATGATTTCCACACTGGACATGTAGTTGGTACCCAAATCAATGACTTCCTAAAAAATATATTGCTCTACAATACAACCTAATGGACTAATTGTATTTTTGACACAACCTTTCAAAATCTTCATATATCGTACAATGTGGTACATTAATCTATAGTGTACAAGAAAACATATCAGAATCTCTCTCACAAAGTGAACCATCAAGTGAACCATCATATCAAAGAATAATGGCGAGAATAACATTTCCAATTCACATAATATAATGACAATTTACCTTCCCTTAATCTTCAATTTCATTATGTCTATAACTTTGCTGCATATAACTTTGAAATAGAAATAGAGTTTGGGTAATGTATGATAGATATTCTTGGAAAAAATGCAATGTAACGCTACAAGAATTAGATCTTTCATAAAAATGTGGTAGTCATATAATTTCATCGCCTTTAAATTTATATCATTAATTGACACAATATTAGTAATATTTGATAAATATCCCTCTGAAACCTTTATGTCATTCATGAAGTTGGAAAACTCATATATCTCATGTCTGAAAAGAGTGTAAGTAGATGGAGGAAGAAAATTTCATTTTTCACCCTTCACTAGCACCAATTCTTCCATATTCCCATATCAACTATGTAAAACCTAGCCTTAATTCTATCCTTTGTTTTTCTAGTTGAATTTAGAAATGTTATGATTAAACTATCACACATATTTTATTCAACATGAATAACATCATAAAAATATCTTACATATAGAGTATTCTAATATAGTAATTCAAAAAATCTCCTTTTCCAACTGATTTTCATAAGGTTTTAAAAAAATGTTTAGCTAAAGAAGTTTCCACACATTTTACATTCTCATATAGTGGATCACTTATTAGTGAATATGGTGTCATATGTTCCTCTGAACTTACAACAAAAGATGTCCTCCAAGATCGGTTCTTATTTCATAGGGGTAGAAATCTATGATGAAGTAGGAACATAGTCTTCGATGAATGTTTCAACCAAATTGATAGTGTACCTGGTTCACAAATGAGACACCCTTAAGTTACTTTAATGATATATCTTGAAAATTTTACATAAACAGGAAAGTTATTTATCATCCTATACAACATGAATCTCAATTTGAAATATTCATTTTTGTAATAATCATACAATGTAACACATAAATCCCATAATAATTTCAAATATTCAATTGTGCCAAATAAACATCAATATCATTACCTGATTGTTTTCGTTCTAATATAAACATAGATAACATGATGTATTTTCATTTCATGAATAACCATGGTGGAAAGTTGTAATTTACCAACATAACCAGCCATGTAATATGAGTGCTTCTTTGAAAACCAAAATGATTTACTCCGTCTATATATAACGTAAGAATAATGTTTATCTGCTCATTTCCAAATTCAGGATACTCATAATCAATTCTCTTCCAATGAGGAGTGTTTTCTAGGTGATGAGGTTTACCATCTTTATTTCTTGTATCTGCATACCATGTCAATTGACTTTAATTGTCCACACTTCCATATAAGCGCTTAAACATTGGAATGATTAGAAGGTTCCATAAAACATTCATAGGACCCAATTCATCTTTCTTGAATCATAAAGCACCACACTTTGGTCAATTATTTATGTGAATTTTGGTCCTTAGGAAATAGTATACATTAATTTGAGTAGGCATGTATTCTTTCAGAGATCATACCCATCGAACATAGCATTCATTTAGTATCGTATGTTCGATTATGTAGCTCATTATATTATGGGGTCATATCATTCAAGAGAGAAAGTAGTTTAGTAAAAATGGTTCCACTCCATTATTTCTTTCTTTCAAATTATACAGATTTAGTATGGCATAAAATGCTATATATTTAGTGAAACCCGCATGCAATGCCATCTTTTTCTAACTCTATAACTTCTAATTGTTTTTGGTATAATCACAAAGTTCATCTTCAAATATCATTTTCATTTAATAAATATAATATTCATCACCATTCAGACCTATAATAACATCCTTGATACAATCTTATTCATTATCCACACTTGTAATAATATTAGATGATCCATAAAATGCAGTGCTATCTCTGTCACTTGCTACATTCTCTTTTTCACCGTGTTTATTTGAACAATAATAACTCTGATCAACTTCTTAATGATCAATTCTTCTTCCAACTACTTTGGACTGATTAATCATGAATAAAAATAGTGTAAATATGGAAAATATATTTGAAAAGGGTCATATGCATGATCTTTTGCAAACATGATGATATATTTAACCCCATCTTTACAGTATTTTGTCATAAGATTGACATCCATCCCTTATTTGTTCATATCCATCCTATTTGATTGAGTAATATTAATATTTAACAAAATTAATACACAAAATATATTCAATTAAAGATGGATCTAATGAATTTATTGAATGACAATGGAAATATTGAAAAATGGTTTATCATTCTACATGATCAAACATAAAAACATATTGAAGGAAATTTATAAATACAAATATTGAATGAAATAATGGTAGTATGGAGAAAATAAAATCTATATTATTTGAAGACAATTTTCATAATATAAAATCTGGCTATTGAATATAATAATGGTTTCACAAATAAAAAAATAAATTATTATTCATTTTTAAAAAATAATCCATACCTTTGAGAAAATATGAGTCATTACACGAGACATAAGGGATTTAATACATCAATGTGAGTAAATGTTTTTAAATGGAAAGAGTGGATAAAATTTAAATGATGTTTTTAAACTAGAATTTGAAATTTAATAATGGGTTTTGAAGTGGAATTTTAAATGGATAAAAATACCTTTATAACTATTTTGGGAAATTAAATTTGAATTTGATGGTTTTGAATAAATCTAGAGAAATATTTTATTTTTGATATTTTGGGATATAAACTGAGAATTATAAATGGGTTTACCTTATTAAAAATCATAGGGAAGATCATTTTAAAGAAATCCTTAGGATACAAAGGTATTTTTAAGAAAACCCCTTATATTTGAGAGACCCACTCCAGAACCATCTAATATCATCACCCTTGGAGATAAGAGATCCCCATACCATAAGCATCTGAATATGCCATTTTCTTATCACATAGAGGGAATAACACCCCACCCTAGAACCATCCTCAAAATATAACAGTGGATTAGTTCCCAATCTAAAATTCCCAAAACGAAGATGTTAATTAAGAACCAGATGATTTGAGATCTCAATCATATTTCAAAATTAAATAAAACCAAGTTATAAATACGTCAAAATTAAATCCTAGATTAAAATATCAATATTCAATTAAATAGGTTGGAAATTTCCAAAAAAAAGTTCTATATGCATATTCAACTAGGTTTACCACATTTCATACCCATTTTACCACATTTTCTCATCTTAGGGATTATTATAGGGTATTTATTTCTGGATTACTTGGTAACATATTCACTTATGTTATCCTTCAGGTTGCCTCCTATAATTCGATTCTCATTAGTATAAGGAATTACATTATTAGTGTCTAATGATATATGATTTAATTTTTTTAGTGGACCCCTCATTTACTAAATAATAAAAATTCTGCATGCAACAAATATATATACCATTTATTTAATTTTTAGTTCTATCACATATTAGGTAGACACGAACACACATAATATACACATAGAAGGAGAGAATACTTGAAGGATAACTTAGAGACCACTAAAATTATGCATGTTGGGTTCTTCTAATTGAATATCATCGGGTGATTGGGTAACACATGACTACAATCAAGAAAAATAGAGAAAACCATTAAAATAGGCACAAGTGGGTTTAATTTGCCTAAATATAAAAAATAATGAGAGAAACCATGGAATAGATTCCCAAGGAATTATAGATTTACCCATGGGTTCTACCAGAAATAAATGACATGAATATCTAACAATATTTGATGAATATCTCAATTGGAGATGAAAATATGAATGGGAGAACAATTTAAGGCATGCTCACTATATTCTGGAACAAAATGGACTAAAACCACTTTATATTTCTGGAAAACAGTCTACCCATATTTTAGAAAATCAAAACCAAACTTGTTACACTAAATTTTCAGAAAAATGGGACTCTTATATATATGTACTGTTATATATGGGACCCTTACATATGGGCATTGCCTACACCACTCCATCATCATCATCTAGAATCTGAAAATAAATTATGAATTTTCTACTTCTAGTAGTTTCAAAAATTAATTGGAAAAATTTATTCACACAACTAGAAAATATGAAAATTATAACATTGAGATGACATATGTATTATATATATTTTTCATATGCAAGGTTTTTGACTAATCCAAAATTTTAGGAAACTGTTAAAACTTAAAAATATAACGATATTCACACCAAAACAATTCCAAATCCTTTTCACCACATATAAAATTTGTATAAACTTTCCAACTACAAAAAAATTATAGTAAATTATGCCTAAAAACCAATACACTCCTAATACTCAAGTCCTAACATACACTGGCACCCATAACACATTGATTGAGTCCCCACACACAGAGATAATCAACGATCCAACCCGAACATTTTCGAATACCCCAAAACCAAAATGTATAGGACTACGAAAATTCATGAATCTACAAAATAGAGAAGTAATAATCTAATACCTTAAAGTGTTGACGATTCGTATATGAAGAGCTACACGAGTTTGATTGGGAGAGATGTTGGTAGGGAGATATGGTGACGACAAGCGGCGAAGGTGAATGGTGATGACGAGCAGCAAAGGCGAGTGGTAAAGGTGAGCGACGAAGGTGAGCAGTGATGGAGAGGGCGAGTAATAGTGAAGGCGAACGAGGGTGAAGGCGAGCGATAATGAAGGTGAGAAGTGTCATAGGCGAGCGATGGTGAATGCAAAGGTGAAGGCAAAGGTAGGTAGTGGTGGCAGCACTACGGTTCTGCGAAAGCTTGAAGGCGCGAGGAAGATGGAAATCTGTTATCGGTTTTTAAAGAATATGTAAGGTTTTTTATTAGCATTTTCAAAAAAGCGCTGATAAAGAGTAGTTTTATTAGTGTTAATATAGAAAGCACTGATAAAACTACTCTTTATCAGCGCTATAATTTTAGCACTGATAAACAGATATCATTATCAGCACTAAAAAACACTGATAAAATTCTAATGTTAATAATTTATTTATATTATTATATATATTTGTAAAATTATATATATAATAAATGTATATATATATATACATTTACAATTATATATATAATAAATATATTTATAAACATTTTTATATATTTATATAATTATATATAATTATTAAATTATAAATATAATAAATATAATAAATATATTTATTATAATTTTATAATATAAATAATTATTTATTTACTTATAGTTATAAGTATAAATAAATACATAATTATTTCAATAATTATAAAATTATTTTAAATATATTTATTATATTTATAATTTTATAAATATATATAATTAATATATTTATTATATATTATTATAAAATTATAAATATAATAAATATATTTATTATAATTTTATGATATAAATAAATAATTATTTATTTATAGTTACAAGTATAAATAAATATATATATATTTATATTTATAAGTATAAATAAATATTTATTTATTTAAATAATTATATATTTATAGTAAATAAATTTATTATATTTATAAAAATATATAATTAATATATTTTTTATATATAATTTTAGAATTATAAATATAATAAATATATTATATTTATAATTTTATAATTATTTATAATAAATATATTAATTATATATATTTATAAAATTATAATTATAATTTTTTTTAATTTTATAATAATTTAAAGAAATACATATTTATTTATACTTATAACTATAAATAAATAAATACTTATTTATAATCATAAAATTATAATAAATATATTTATTATATTTATAATTTTATAATTATATATAATAAATATATTTACTATAATTTTATAATTATATATATATATATATTTGTAATTATAAATATTTTTATATATTTATAAATATATTTATATAATTATATATATTTATAAAACTATAAATATAATAAATATATTTATTATAATTTTATAATTATTTAAATACACACACACACAGATATATATATATATAATAATATTAATAAGATAGAGGCGGAGGATGGCTCTGCGGGATGCAGAGCACTCAAGTAATAAAAATTCTTGCATTTTGGAAAGATAGGGTTTGGTGCATATGGGGATTCCACACTCTCGTGGATCGACTCTACTCAGAGGAGGAGATGATTCTGGTGGAATTCGTTGTTTAATGGCGGTGAAAGTAGTGGGATCTGGCTCTGTTACGAGCTTGAACATGTTTCCCATATCCAGTAAGGATGGCGCTTGTAGGGGTGTAATGACATCAGGAAAACCAAGATTGATGGCGGCAAGCATGGTGGGTTGCAGATCTGGTGTTCCTAGAGATGCGACGATGCTGGTTTGTAACCCTCAGGGCAGTGTGGTGTTGAGTATGGGTTGCAGATCTGGTGTTGCTAGAGATGCGACTACGCCGATTGGTAACCCTTAGGGTAGTGCAGTGTCGTCCTCCATAGTTTCAAATCATAGTTATTTTTTGATTTACAGGGAATCTGCAATCGAGAATATTTCCAGAAAGGGAAACATTGCCCATGTCAAAGATGATGCTGAGGTAGTTTTAGAGTGCCTAAAAATCTATAAGCATCCGATCATCACGAGATTAATCTTACCTAAGGGTTCAAAATCATGGAAGATGGAAGATCTCATTGCACAACTCTCAATGGTGTGGGGATTTAGATATTGGAGATGCATCTTGATGAGTAGATTTTTTTTCACATTCTCTTCCCCATAGAGGTTTTGAAGTCGCAGGCATGGGGTCTTAGATCAATCTCTCTCAAGCTCAGTATCTTGAATCTTTGAGAGTGGGAAAGAACTTCAATCTAAGGGAGGTATATAATTCTTTTGTCCCGTTGTGGGTCAAAATGTTTGTCCTTAATTGGTTACTATGGAATCCAAAGATACTCTATGTTATTGCGTTATCTATTAGTGTTCTGATTAAGATTGATAATGAAACCAAGAAGGTTTGATATGGACACTATGCTTGGTTTTTGGTAGAAGTTGACTTGGCATCAACCTTGGTTGATAAGGTCTTTCCTTATACAGATACAAATGATCTTGAATTAAGAGTTGAATATGAAAAAGTTCAAAAGTTTTAAAATGAATGCAGGTTAGTCAGACATGATTTCTCATCTTACAATCAAACCAGGACCTATGGTTTTTGTGAATCTTGTGGTCATGATGAAAGAAAATATTTTAAAGAGGTATGAAAGCATGTTGGAATTGGAGGACAGATACTGAGTAGTGCTAACACCCACTTGCCAGCTAGACGTGAGATGCAGGTTGCTCCAACTCTGGATGAACCTGTAGGTGTGGTCATGGGAGCTATGAAAAGTGGTCACAATGTGATGTCAGTGGGGGATGATTCATATCAGAGGGAAGGTGATGATGCATGTATTAGATCTAAACAACATGAGAACAATAAGGCTTCCAAGTCTTGGGTGAAAATTGGCAAGGATGAGGATGTAACAGAGGATGGCATGGAAAATGTTTCAGGTCACCCTAGAATGAGCATGACTTCCCCTAGTTCGCAGGGTGTGATGGGAAGTAGCGCCATGGATATGGTTCAAGTTTTTGATAAGATGAAGATAAACTCATAGAAAGTGGAGGGGGTGTATCCAATGCATGAATCTATTGATCAATAGGGATAACTTCTGCCTCTTTTAGTGGACATAGGAGAGCAAGAGCATGTTGATATTGCTGCTGATTCTGATGAGTTGCAGAATATTGAAGTGACTATTCAAGCTGAAGTGGACAAAGAATTGATCCAAGAAAAAGCATTGACTTCCTTTAATAGGAAGGGTAAAGCTAATATGCTCATGGATTCTCCTGATAAGAAGACTACAGTGAGTGCCTCAGATTCTAGGTAGTCCCCTAGTTTGGAATGGGATGAAATGAGTGGGGATTGGCATCAAGATAAGACTTGATGTGGGGTCGTCATCTAAAAAATCCCGGCCGAGGATGTGGTCGTGATGATTGGGCTTGTTCATGAGGTCGTGGTCAAATTTCCACCGGGTATTCTCCCAAAGAGCTCACTCAAGAGAAGAAAAATCTTAGGGAGAAGTACGGTATACTCTTCAAGCAAAAGAAGTCACAATCCGAGTGAGAAACTTCAGATGATGATGATAATTTTAACTACAACCACGTGGATGAACCAGAACCTTCTGACCCATAGTGCTCTTCCTTTGATGGAGGGAAGGAATGCTTGTCTCTCCCCATCCTCTCCTCTATTTCATTTACTTTTTTCCTAATAAATTTGATGGGTATGGGTTGGCTTTCCAACTTATACTCTGGCCAGTTTTGAATATAAATAAATAAATAAATATATAATTATAATTATAAATAAATATTTTTATAAATATTTTTATATAATAATAAATATATTTATATCTATATATTTATATCTATATATTTATTAATATATAAATATTAATATTTATAAAATATATTAAATATATTTATTAATATTTTATAATTATATATATATTTGTTTATAATTATAATTATAAATAAATATATTTATAAATATTTGTATAATATATATATATATATATTTAGTAATATATAAATATATATATTTATAATCTAATAATAAATTTATTCATTGTAATTTTATAAATATTTTAATATATATATAGTTATTATAATTATAAATAAATATATTTAAAAAGTATTTATATAATTAAAAATTTATAAATAAAAATAGAATAAATATATTTATTATTTGAATATATTTATTGTAATTTTGTAACTATTTTTGGGAACATATTACGTTAATGGGTATGACATGAATGAATCATACCTAATAAGGTATAGATTATAAAAAATGAGTCATCACATATATATGGAAAACATGATTAATAAGGGTGTCAATGTTTAAATGAACATTCATGAGTTATGAATACATAAAATATGCATATACATCATCGTAATATAGGTAATATTCAAATTTGGATCATAGAAACCCACAATCATGTCCACAAATAAACTTATGATCATATAACGTCAATTATACATACTCACGCATCAATGTATGAACATAAATAACTCCAATAATGTCCATGAATATCATCATTATCTATTGATATATATATATACGATCAAACTGATCAATCAAGGATTTAGAGACCAAATCCATGACTTCAACTTTATTGATAAAAAGGAAACATACTAACGTAAGGAACAATTCATACATGGAATATCCTACCCCCACCAAAACAACAATTCACTTTCTTCACTTCCCTCTAGTACCAATGTTATTAGGATATCTTCCTATGCCTTTTGGTTGTTGTCCTCTCCGCCATGTCCTGCCCTATTTTGGGGGCATAGGATCCTCATCCAATAAATATTTAGAGGATTATTTTGGGATGGAGTAGGTCCTGAACTTCCAATAGAGGTCTCAAAAGTCCATCTATAGGTTAGATAAAAAACCATCCTCAATGTCGATTTCCAAAAACATCTGCACAAATATGTATTCATTAAAACTGAATACATTTGGATCTGTCATGTAATAGGTGGCTAAAAGTTGCAAAAGAACCAGTATGCCACCTCCTTACTGAGGCTTCCAATAGGCCTTTCATCTTCAGCATCATCTGGAAGAATGATATGAGATTTTTTTCCCCGTGTAGTGACAAAATCCTCATCTGAATCCATACCAAATAAGTTATAAGTATTTTTCAAAAGATCAGAAAAATTATATGGGCACCTCCATTCCACAATTCGATTGCTAGATGGAAATTCCACCTAGATGGGGAGTTAATGAATAGGAGAAGTTTGTATCACTTTAGATACGGACACACATGCCATATATTTCTGAGGGAAGACCAGTTGGAATACTTTTTCATTCACCACTATTCTATTACCTTTAATAAAATACACATTCTTATCCACATACACTTCTTGTGGACATTGATAGAAAAATACCCGACATTAATTGTTCCATGCCCATGAGATTGTTCATTATCATTACTTATAGACCTACTATTATGATACCATACACCCTTTGGCCCTTTCACAAGCTTTGTAAGTGGGAAAAATTCCTTGTTTTTCCATTTGCTATAACCTACATCAAAAACTTTCCTTTCACACAATAATTGGGAATCAATTTCAGAATTCACATATGCCTCACATTTAGAATAAGTCCCCTAAGCATCTGTTTAGAAGAAACAACCACTCCTAAAACCCATTTTGTGGGTTTTTCCACTCACACTTCAAATTCACTACACACATAGTCAACAAATCCCATTCCTTCAGGATGATTAGTTAGTCCATCCCCTACACACGCCTGCTCAGCAGCCACCTGTTGAAAAGCTCCAACTGAGAAACCTTCAACCTGCTACCTCGGCTCCACTAAGGCCTTATCCACCTATATTAATGCCACACCTTGGCTTGCCCCTATTACCCGGTTGTTCCCATCCACTATCTGATGACTAAAACAAACTATCCATGAGATATCTCTTGATGAATCCCAACATGAAGTCTTAGGCATGTGAGGAGAAAATCCTTGATTCTGCTCCACTAGACGAGCAACAAGCTCATCATCCAGGACACCCACACCCCTTTTTTCTTGTATATAGGCTGAGTAATAACCGCATCAGTAAATGAACATGGATGCCCTCCAGATATAGGTACACCATTTACATCTCCCTTCCCCACAGGTGCAACACTATTGTTGGTCATTTTAACTTTACAGTCTTATGTTTAATGGTCAGGTTTTCTATAGTTCGTACACCTCAATCCCTGTCGACAGTTCTCATGAACATTCCAAATTGATATGTAATTAAAAAATAAATATGGAACATATTCATACTTAGTTCATAACTCAAAAATCTACTCGAGAACAACCATAAACACTGATTCAATTTATCTAAGGTCAAATTTAACCAAAACCAATGAAAAATGTCCAAATTTGGCTAACTTGGTGGCTTTTTTAATTTTTATTGAAGATCACATAGCCAAGGAGATGTCCTAGAGGATGTATGGGTTATAGAAAAAACTCCTTAATCCTTTAATACAGATCCACGACTACACCACATTATTCACAGCTTGAGATAGATTAAACTAGGGGTCCCAGTCCTAGAATCTTAGGATACCTGGTTTGAGGTTCAAAAAAATAAAACACCAGGCCTTTAACTTAAGGTCATTTGAGGGAAAGGTAATATAATAGTATCCCATATAGAGATACACCATGCACCAACCATCGAAGTCCTAAAAAATGAAGTAGCATCACCCTCAAATCATCAATCTTAAATGAATTAGTCCTCATCAAAGAGGTGATCCGCGCAATAATAGAGTGCCTATATTCTATGATCCAATATTAAAAGAACTTTAAAATTTTTTCAACAAGATCTAGGGAACCGTTCCTCAAAATATGTCATCGCCAAAGCATTGATTCCTTCTGAGGTCCCATGAAGAACCTATCATTCACAGTAATCGATGTCGGTTGTGGATTTTCCGACATCTCTTATGACCTCCGATCAACTTGTTTCTTAGAGAGATTTGGGTGTTCATTCCTCACTGCATCCTGCTCCATAGTAAAAGGTAATGTAACATCACCCAAGCTAGATCCTGAATGTTCCTTCTTATAAGGTCTAATAAAGACCTGCACAAGATCAAATTTGTCATCCAAATGGAGCAACATCCCATAGATCGATCCCTAATCACCATCAAAGAGGAGAGAGAAGCTCTCGATGATCATCATCTCCACATAAACACATGAATATATTAAAAAAATTCATTAGAGACATATATTTATTTATATAATTATAATTAAAAATAAATATATTTAAAAATAATTTATATATAATTATGAATATATAATTATAAACATAACAAATATATTTATTAGTTTAAAAAATATTATAATATTATAATTATTTAAATATATATATATATATATATAATTCAATGTATGTTTTAGAAGAAGGAGAAGATGGAGGATGGTGAGACAAAACTACCAAACCTCAATGGTGATTAGGTTGACCAAACCCACCCTTGAATCTTAAACCAATTTACGTAAAATTATCAGCACCAAATTGCTTCTCAGATGTCGAATACTACGAAGAAGGTGGGGACCCTTGAAAAACTAAAAGTCTCTTCTTCCTTATCTAGTTTTTTGACTGCTACTTTCATCTTCCCAGAGAACCTTGTTGCACAACGCATCGTTAAAAATGGATCTACAACTCATGTCTCAGCCTCAGATGAAGTGATCTCAAAATGGATAGAGCTCAATAAGAACTATTTTATCTCCCATATTTATTTATATAAGGGGGTGAAGAATGGGAAAATTTCCTATCTGGTTTCTCTACTAGCCTATATTTGGGGGTTTTCATGATTTCGAATATGTTTTTCTATGCCAGGGGGTTTTTCATCTATTGTTTCCCTCTACCGATCTTAAGGGTCGAGCATGGAGCTTTGGTTCAGTTAATTTAATGCGAGGAACCCTTAGAATACATGAATGGAATTTAAATTTCAATCATTATAACTTCAAAGAATCCTTTTCTCAGGTTTGGATTAAAATATATGGATTAAGTTGGGTATTATAGAACCCTATAATTATTTATGATATCACCTCTACGATAGGCATAACAATCCAAATGGATTTGGCTACTAAAAAGATCAGTTTTGGTCATTTTTACAGAATATTAGTTGAAATTGATTTAATCTCCACCTTGATTGATAAAGTTATCTTATCCATCCCCTAAGATGAAATAAATCGTTGAATTGTGTATAAAAAATGCCCATGTATTGTGATGCTTGCTGTATCATTGGACATTCTAGATCCAACTGCCAAGAAAACATTATTTGTGATAGTTTCATACTGAAAAGACATGTTTATGCTCAATGTAGAAGGAAGGGGTTCATAATGTTTCCTAGGGTAATGTTGTCTAATATATATAAAATCCTATAAATGAGGCTCCTCACAACACTAGCTCTAGAATTTTAGTTTGTAAAAATATTTAGGTTGAGAAAATTGTTCATGGTTTTACACTATCTAAGGATGATCAACAGATAATGGAGTGAATTAAAAACCCCAGGTTGGATCCCTATCATGTTATTCAAAAGGATATTGAACCCACTCACACTCTTAATATTAATTAATGAACTAATGTCTCTTGGGATAACTAGGAAGAGGAAACTAAATCAACTATGGTGGGTCTATCCTTCAAGGATTCCCTGATTAGGGGTATAGAGGATGGTCAAAGTGAAATAGAATTAGTTGATAGTAAACTTGAGAAATAGATTTCATCACAGGTAGAGTTTAACTATAGACATAGATAGGATGAACTTTCTGTTTTTTCAATATTTCATTATAGAAATACCAAGATAGAGACTTCCACTTCAAAGAAATCCAAGAATAAAAATGATCACATGTATATTGAGAAAAATAAATATAATTTTTGATCACGTTATGAATTAACTTTGAGCTCAAAAATCGCAGAGAATCATAGAACTGTAATGGTGTCATACTATAACACAAATAACCAGCTAAGTCATCATTTTATTTTGAAGGATATTTGTGAAATACCACCTAAATTGATTTCTAAATAAGGAAATGGAGTAAAATATGTGGATTAAAATGATATTGGGACTGTTTATTTTACTAGATGTGAATCTACTCAAAATGTGAAACTTATTGAAAGTGTATTTCCTACATCTGAACCACTGCAATGATCGACTTTTATGGATTACAACTATTATGCTGATAAGGAATCATGAATGCACCTTTTTTCTCCTATAGAATCTGATCTCAAGTAGGTGACCACTCCAATTAATTTTGGTATTAAAATCCATGTTTGACCAAGTGAACCAACAGGTGAATGAAGAAATATTTTCCATACCCCTAGTGATGCATTCAACTGAATTCATACCACTGTAGTAATGCCTATTCTTAGGCATATGATCCCTTCTTAGAATTTTTGGATCCTTCAATATTATACGGATCCAAATGTTACTCGAAGACATGTAAATCCCTCTGATGAACAACTGATGGATACACATAAATAATCCAATCCAAGGGAAGTGATGATTCAAATTAAAAACACTCAAGCTCATATTGGTAATGTAAAGAGTAATGTTAGTTTTTATAATTAACTTGATATGCTTGCTTCTACTAGCAGTGATGGTGATGGGAAAAAGAACGATGGTGTTGTTAGAACAGAAATCATGAATACTAATGTTATGGAGGCAAATTTGGATAATAGTGATGGCTTGTGGATGCAAGTCAATACTTGGAGGAGAGGATGAAATCCCCATGGTAGGGGTGGATGCCTTCTTCATCACAGTATGTGCACTCGCTCTCGAGCATAATTTTTTTTATTTTTTGTAGAACTTTTCGGTTTTTCTAGATCCTCCTCTTTATTTTATTTTTTCAATAAATAGGCCTTTTGAGCCTCAAACTTTTATAAAAATATATATATTTATTTAAAATATTATAAAAAATTATTAAAAAAAATTTATATACATATTCAATTTTTTAAAAATATATATTAATTATAAACAAGCATTTTTTTAATTAATGTATACAAATAAACATTATTTTATAATATATATATAATAAATTTATATAGATTAATTATTATTTTTATTAAAAACTTTTATCAATGCTAATAATAGAGTTGATAAATATATCCTTTATTAGTGCTAAATAAAATACTGAAAAAGGATACACCTTTATCAGTGTTTTTTAATGTCGATAAATATTATCTTTATTAGTGATTTTATCTAGCACTGATAAATGTTCATATTTTATCAGATCATTCTACTTACCACTGATAAAATCTAGTGCATCCCTTCCCTGAATATGTGGTAGTGAGTTTCCAAAACTCCCAACTTCAGTTTAATAAGAACTCCATTTTTACTATATCTTAAAGTCAAGGCCTGTTTTACTGTATTGTTTTTCAAATCAGGCATTAAGAATCTTCAACTCCTTTTAAATTTATAATTTTATATCAAAAAATATTTTTTAAGTGTGATTTCATGGAAAATAATATTCTCTTTATGGATGTCATATTGCTTAAATTACTATATGGACCGACACTATTTTTCTCAAAGATTTTCCATTATTATTTTGAAAAGTATTCTCTTCATGATTTAGTTTAAAATACTTATTGAATTTTATTTCATGAATTAAAAGTGATTATGATCATTTTTCAAAAGTATGCGTTTCTTACATTTTTTGACTTTTCGTAACTTTTATTTATTTCCACCTCCTTGAAAATGTATTTTTTATTGATATTGAGATTTTTTTTAAAATGTTTTAATGAAATTAATATCAAGAAAAGAAAGATATAAAATGTTGTATTAAATTTTGGAACTTTAAATTTTTAAATATGATGAGTTATGAGGAGTTAAATAAAACCTCAATAGAATTTTTCCACCAAGTGATGGGTAGACCTTATATAGCCTTGATTGTTTCAGGATACCATAATGATTTTTTATGATCACTAATTATCATTTTATTTAATTATTTTTTCATTAATAGGTGAAAAGTTTATATTTAAAATAAAATTATTTATTTTTAAAAGGGATTTTAAAGGTTTTTATTTTATAGGAAAAGGTTCTAGTATTTTATAAAGGTAGTATTCAAAATCACTATTTTTTTCTTAAATGATTTTTAAATTTGATTATGATAAATTAATTAAATTTTTTAATCTCAAGGAATTTTGTTTTAGAAGAAAATAATTTTTAGAAATTTTAGAAAGTCATTTTAAAAAAATTATCAATGGTTTAGAAAACCCTTACTGAGATATTTTATGTAGGAATCAAGTTTCAAAAATGTTTTTCATTAGGCTTTATGATGATTAGAAGAATCAAGTCTCTATTTTGAGGATTAACTTTGGTAAAGTTGGATTAATATTGAAGTAGTTAGTATTAAATAGGAAATAAGCTCATTTAGATGAAATATTATGATTTTTTAAATATAATTCATAATTCTCTAAAGCTCTAGACCTAAAAAAGAATCTTTGTAATGCAGGTGACTCAATAATTGGATATGAGACTATGATTATAAAATGTTAAACTTTGAGTCACTTCTTAACTACAAATGTAAAAAAATATGTATTTTTGAACAGGACTTAAGAGCATGGGACTACGCATCATAGTTTATATTAAAGGAATGATTTAGATAAATTTAGAGATTATGATGATATTAGTTAAGGATACTCCATGAGTTGGAATTTTCTTTTGAGGTTTTTGTAATTATATTTTAAGAAGGTTCTTAATGAAAAAAGGAATTATTTTGTTTTATGTATAACTATGAAGTAAAATTTATCCTAGATAATTACAAATTGTGAGGAAACACTTTATTTAGGGGGGAATATAAAGACCAAACCTTTTAATATATATAGTTATATATTATTTTTTATGTTTCATCCAAGAAATAATACATGGATTAAACTAAAAATTTTATATTTTTTTTTTAATTTTGATAATATTGGTATTTATTTAATTATATACTATGTAATTAATTAGGAATATATGGTCATATGAATAACAAAATTAATTCTTATTGATTATTTCATAAAAAATGATAATAACTGATAAATAAGTTTTTTGATAATAATAAGAAATATAAATATTACAGTATAAAATATAAAAATAAATATAGGACGATAACAATTATAAAAAAATTATATTAATTATAAATAGATATATTTAATTATAATGATAATGATCTAAAGTAGTAATGTAAGATTTATTATGTAAGTAATTTAAAACTAATGTAATAATAATAATATTAATAAACTATTGTGTGTATATAGATATATATAAAAGAGATAATATGGTGATATATAAGGCCATATTGAAAATTTATGTTGATGTTAACTTTTATAAGATGATGAACAAAAAATAGAATTTGAAAATAGTATAATACACTATGGGATATGAAATATTAATAAACACATATGATAGTGATAAATGGATTACTTAATATATATATATATATATATTATAATTGTAGAATTGAATGGTGAAATAATATTTAATATATTGTAAATGAATTGTATTATTTTTTTGGGAAATATAAAAATTAAAAATTTTATGTATTAACTTATAAGATAGCTAAAAATGGGTGTATTAATTATAATAAAGGGATAAATTTAAATTCTAAAAGTATTAAAATAATTATTGTGATTTTAATTAAAATAAAGTTATGTTTATGTATATATAATGATGAAATAGTAATCAATAAATTTTTTATGGTATTTTTTTAAAGTAAAATAATTTATATTTATAAACATAAAAAGTAATATTAAATGACCCCTAACAATCATTTTCCTCCTCCATCACACAGTAAGACCCACTATTGCCTTTCAGTTATCTCTCTAATCAAGCTCTACTTGATGACGACGAGAGTGATCAAGAAAGATGACTTTGGTAGGGGAGGATGACAATTAGGTGGTTGCGGCGAGCAATAAATGCATGGTCTGTGTTGGTCGATGTGATGCTAGCTAGTTTCATCTTACTAGTTTAACCAAGTTTCTATTGTCTTGTTTAGTTCTAGCTTAGAGTTGAGGGATTTTCTATTGGTTGAAACTAGCATCGATTCTCTACCATAACATAATTACCAGGCGTTTCAAATAAGATTGGGTATGACCAAGGATGTTTTGGAGACAAATTCCCAACACCTATGGTAACCTTATGATTCCGTTATCACAAAGTTCCACATTGGGTTTACCATTTTATTTAAAATGGATTTATAGGAGATCTATATTTTATCCATAGAAACTCTCAAAGACTCTCATATCCATAATGAGCTAGAAGCATGATTTCTAAAGGCATGAAATCATTGGGGGTTCTTTCCAAAAACACATGATAAATCACATTGGTTTAGAGGATGGGAGGTTAGAGTCATCACACCCTATAATGGGTAATTATTACCTACTTCAGGAATCTCTTATATATTTACGATATGTTTGTGATCCTTTTCGAGATCCTAGTACAAGATTGATTACCCTAAAAAACAGCAGGTTGTCACCTTTCATTGATGTCAACATCTATATGTATTAGAGGTTCTCCATATTAATTACCATTATTACTTGTTGATAATGGTTTGAGTGACTACTTATGTTTCAAATATTCAAAGCCATATGACTAGACACCTACAAATTTATTACCATCCAAAGAGCTGGTTGATGCTCTAGTATTAGGAATAATCCTCCAAGAGGAATATTACATATCCTGTATGTTTAGGAATCAATCCTCATGTAGTTCATTTTGAATAATTCCAAGTTGTTTAACATTATTTGGCAAGGATGTATATAAAGGCATTTGAATATTTGATATAGAAGATAGGGCTCGAGCATTAATGAGGCATCCTATATATTCTATGAGGATTTGAATTAGAGTTCACATAGTTCACATCATTCCAATACCATGAAAGGTATGAAAAAATAGGTTTGAGCAAGGCTTATACACTAAAGCTTCTGTATGATACTCTATCAGGAATATAGACCTTTGGAGTATCAGAAGATGCAATCAAACTTACACATGAAAGGATAACCATATTGGGGCATCAACATTATGCTATTGGTATAATTTTAACCAGTCTCTATGCCCATGTGAGTCATTCTTGGTAGAAGAAACAAGTGGTAGTGAAATATTCTACATATTGCATAAGAGAAAAGGATTAAATATGGGCATGGATTATACACCAAGTTTTCACTGATGTGTGTGAATGGGGCTTACACACTAAGGTTTCCATAATGTACATGAATTGGGATTACAAACTGAGGTTACTAATGTTCCCACATGCATTGTTAATTAAAATAGGTTTCGATCATATTATAATTTCTATTTTACCCAAAATAAACATTCTACAATGATGTAGTATAGTGACTGTGTAGGGTCGATCCCATGAGGACAGTTTTGGCAGGCAAGGAACCATGACTTTGAACCCTATGTGTAGGAGTCCTTAAAAATTGATTTTGGCATGGGATTTGATTAAATATTTTGGGTTTTGATTAGATTTATGAATAAGGTAGGGATCATGCTCAATTTTGGGGTTCATGTACATAAGATAATGTCAATCCTAACTTGGAGTAGTCGTAGGGCTTTGGTTGTGAAGCGATACATAAAGCACTAGTTGATTATGGGAAAACCAACTAGATCTATCTAATATGAAACTATTCCTTGGTCTAGATATAGATATTAACCAAGATTAATTAAGAATATCTTATATGGAATAAAGTTTCATAGGCTAATGGTTATAACCTATTCATCTCTAATCCGACCATGTTTGTTCATTTAAACATACCATGGTTTGGTTTGCCTAAAAGAATAGAATAAAAAATTGTTATGTGACCTGATTACTAGAATTTGGTTTACCAAGTTATGATTTAGAAATTAATTTAAGTTTATAACAACCCTACTCGCTTCCCTTCCCCTAAAAAGATTATCCACTCATGATGATAGTACATGAGATCGAAGAAACCATTACAAACATACTTGGAAGATTAAGAATATAGATCAAACATAATATTTTTCAAGATAGGTGTCAAGAATCAAGAATTTCACAACCAAAATAAATAATAGATCAATCAACCACTTACTTGAAATAATAAACAAGCAATAACATCTAGAGAAGAAAATTTCGAATGGAAATAATATTGTTAAATGGATGTAAAAAAGCTAAATGTTGATGAAAATATTGTAGAACAAATGTAGGACAATGAATGGTGCTTCAATTCAATCAAAAGATTAAAATAAATTATTTAAAGTTGAGTTTGGAGAGAATATAAGGGAGAAAAAACCAGAGAGAGTCAAATAAAAAATGAGAAGAAAGAGTTATGAGCTGCTGTGTGCGTGCTAAAAAGTAAATTGTCAGGATATTACATGATGTGTAAATTTTTTAAATCATGTGATCTTGATCCATGGATTTCTATGATTATTTTTGATTTGGTGAGAATCTCAACTGAAATTTCATGATTTTTATGTTTGGATCATCTCATGATGTGTAATTAACCTTCATGACATGCTTCTTATTATGAATGGAGGTTTAAATGGGAATTCAAATTTGAAAATTACAAGATGTGTATTGGAGATTCACATCATGTAATATTTTCATGTCGTGTAATTTCATCACCGATTGCTTCAGGAATTTTAATATACTATGAATGATTCCTTTATGATGCGTAGGTTATTGTCATGACATGTAATGATCATCTGTGTCCAGTTTCATAATATTTTCCTTTAGAGTCTCAAAAACCTATTCTCATAAATAATCTACCCATACCTTGTGCATTATTGAGTAAAACATGAATAATACTAAATTAAATGACTTTAAAATGTATATACAATTTCACTATATCAAATTACCCCCCACATGAACAATTACATTCTATCAATAAAAAATCATCTCAAAATGGATTCCAAAAGAAACAAATTTTAAAACCAGAAACATTTATTACAACCAGGAAAATAAAACTAAGTGAAATCTTAAAAAGTTAGTCTTATAATATTACTCTTGTATTGAAAATAAATCATGCCTCACAGTTCAGTTCTTTATTCCAATTCTCAATCTTTTAATTAAAATCTGAAAACCGTTTCTTAATTTCTATACCCATTTTTCAATTTACTTCATAAAAAGGTTTCCCTCATCACTCAGGGTAAAAATGTAACTAGAGTTATGATTATACCCTAAATACATGTTTCTAAATATAGGCTTTTATTGGTTCTACCCTATCCACTTCATAAAGATAAATATAAAATTAATCACGATGTATTTAGAAAAAAGGTGAAAACTAATTTGAAGATGAGGGTAGGTGGGTAAAAAGTGAAAATCATCCTCAAAAGGAAGGCGATCTCTAAAGTTTAATGCATGATAAGTGGATATAGTGTAGTTATGCGGTTCATTCAAGATCAAAATTTCAATACTCCATACAGCTCAAACCAGATCTATAAGTGTATTACGTATGTATCAAACATGTACCATGTACCTTTATTTTTTTCTTGTAATTTATTTTTTGGAATACATGTTTATGCCAGATCTCACTTCCATCCCCTAACTACATATGATCCTTCAGGGGATTCATCAGTTTGGAAATGGTGATTTTTTACCTTCTTAATACATAACCCAAAATATTTTTATTTTTCTTTATATATTTTTAAAGGAACATGATAGGCTAAAAATGAAAAAAATTAAACATGGATGATAACAAAGGAGTCTAGTTAGTCTCATAATACGTCTTCTAAATCAAAACCTCTTGTGTCTATCTAATGAAACTTCCCCCACACTTGTTCAAAGTATAATCATGCATAAAACCAAAATTAGGGTAGGAAGGGATAATTGTCTTGGAATAGATATATCCTAAACAGTTTATTCATGGAAACAATGGGCCAAACGAAGAAAATATATAAGTTAGGTCTTAGGGAAAAGTTTCTCAGAAAATATTGCCTCAATCATATTAAAATTTTATTTGTTCAGTGATAGCCTCAATAAGATCTTAATGAATTTTTTTATAGGTTTGCATCTCATAGGTATCACTCAAGAAATATTCTCATAAAATAATATGAAATCAAAGTATCAAAATACTCTTGAGAATGGAAGTAAACAAGAAAAACTTACAATTTCCAACATTTTAAAATCAAGTTAACAATCAATTAAAATCAATTACAAAAATCATTAATTTGAATCAAATTACTAAACTCAGTAATCTTTATAAAAATATAAATATGAGTTAAACATGGATTTTAACAATTAACAACTTAACATTATCTTTTATTTAAATGTATGCAATGAGTTTTCATGTTTAAAGCATAATTCTAATGAAAAATGTCTCCTATATAATTGAAAACAAGAAAAAATATATGTGTATCAGTATTAAATCTAAAGAAAGACTCTACCACACATAAAAATGATATAGTGTTTGCACCGTATTAGAAAGTTCTGTGGTAGAGATATGACATATCAAAGTGTAAAAATTGAAATGAAATTTTTTAAAAGAAATGCTATAGAATTGAGATCTCTGTATAATCAGGGTCACGCCGTGGAAAAATGTGGTGGATCTAAATTTTGAGTTGGTATACGTGCATAATTTGTTTTAAAAACTAATCATACACTAGATAAATCATTAGTCCAAAGGGTTCAAAATTTTTAGAAGTAGTAATATGGGTAGGTGTAAACAATATATAGTAAAGAAAGACATATTAGATAAATGCATATATGTGGGTGAAATATTGTTCTAAGTGACCTAAAAAATTACATGAAAGTTAAAATAGAAAAATCCTAACAAAAAAAATGAGGAAATCAAATGAAATATGGGTTGGAACCCATAAAGCGCTAACTAAGTCATCATTATCCAAACATATAGACAAAAGAATCAATAAAGTGCGGTCCATTTTCTCAGATGTCCTCTATCACCTACAAGAACTGGTGTCCATGTCATCGATATATCGTGGATGTTTGGTGGGATTAACCACCTTATAAGAACACTGAGCATGGATTTGGAGAAAAAGTAATAGAATCCATACTCATCATGGTGGTGATGGATGATGATAATGAATCTATAGTGATAGCTCCTCAAGATAGTGCTCAACATCAGCCAGATGCTGAGTCATCCATAGAATAAGGGCATATGGTGACAGAACAAGTGCATCAGTGACAACAGAATTGGAATAAGATAAAAACATAGATACTATAAAAGTGTAATGAAATAAAAATATTCCAATAAATATTGAACAAAAATTATTTTCCCCTGTATAAAATTAGTTCCATGATACATCGGGGAAATAGAATACATACATTACAAAAATGTGATCGCCCATGCCGAGTAAAAAATGGGGGAGGGTATTTTGATATAATAAGATTAATCAAATCGTCTAGCTAATCATATAATGTACTCTCCTGATCATAGGGTTCTTGTAGCTGGTTTGTCTAGTCAATTGCTTCAATGGAAGAATGGGTTAGCAGATCAACTGTTGGGGGGTGTTTCCATGGTGCTGGTAGATATCTTAGTGGCTGGCGGTGGTGAGGTACTGATCCTGAGTGTGTCTATAGATATGGATTCTAGATCAATGAATGGAACCTTAGTGGATGGTGGAGGGGCTAGTCCCTTACCCCTTTGGGCTAGTTCTATAGCAGGGTTTGTCAGCTCAGATGGAAGTTCGGCTGGGATGGTGGATGGGGAAGGAGTGGTGGATGCTTAAGGGATATCAGAGGCTAGTGGAGGATGATAGGCTTCAGTGGATTATGGTGGTGGAGGGGTCATGAAATGAGAGAAATATATAAAGGTGATGCATAGGTGCTGGGTAATCCGACACAAATTCTTCTGGATGTAAAGGTGCATAGCCCAGTGATCTATGAGATATGATGGGGTGGATGGATTAGTGGGAAATGTGGTGGTGGTAGAGGAAGGAAGTTTGGCGGTTTTAGGTGTGAGAATGGTATTGGTAATTGTAGGGGTTGGGTCTGAGGTGTAAGTGGTATGGGTGGTGTCTAGAGTTGATGTGGAAAGAGAAGGTTCTTGTTTGGTAGCATGATCTCTAGTGGCCTCATCATCATCCTCAAAGTATCCCAGTTCCCAATAGTAAATATTACTATCTTTGTGAGAAACTTCATTTTGTGCAGCAGGAGGATGTCAATGGACTCCATGGGACTGAGAGAGGCGAGGGGAAGTGCGGTGCTAAAAACATCAAGATTACAGGCCAAATGAGTAATAAAAAACCCTTCCAGTAGTATAACACATTTATACTATGCATGAGATATGAATTAGATGGAAAACTATGACTCTATGTTGATAGTAGGGCCACCCATGGCATTATAAAAGATGAGGACATCCATCTGGATGATTCTACCATGAGGATCAGTGAGAGATAAACAGGCATGCGTTAGTACTTGATGTAGAATGTGAAGCACTACACCTCTGAGCTATGTGTATTTGATAATCCAATGATCGTTCTCAGTTTTACTTTCCTAATAAATCACATTCTATAGTTGTTTGGAATCCTCCTTGCTTAGATCGAGTTGCTATGTCAGGTATAGCTCAGAATTGATGAAGTCGACATTATAAATACCAACCCTGATGCCAAACTCAATGATGTATAGCTGATGTGGTCTTCCACCTCGTCGAAAGTGAAGGCTATCGATGGAAATGTTGAAAGTGGCCAGGAACTCAAGGAACAAATCCTGTTAGGTCTCCTCATGCACATCGATAAGGTATGTGATGTGCGAGTGGTCAAGTAGCTAGAGGACCTCATAGCTGATGTACATACACGTGAGGATAGCCAAATATAGAGTATTATTGGTCTACATGGTCTTTTCTTGTAGGTAGTTCAGTGAAATGTCATGTTTTGGGTTGAAAAAAAGTTGGACATGATGTAGGTGGGGGTGATCGGCATCCAACGACTCATTTTACGTGGTGTAGGAATCTTCATGGGAATATTGTGTTGTGGAAGCTGAAGGATAGGTGGAAGAGGAATATGAGTGGGGTGTTGGAGGTAAGACAACCCTTTAGTGCCTGACCGGAGGTGGATCCTCATATTTATCCTTTTAATCAGTAGGAGGGTGCAAAATCTCTTTGTAAACTACAGTGTAGGTTCAAAAAAATAGTGTAGAGGTATGGCCAAAGGAGGAGTGAGGGGAAGGCGTGTTTGAAGGTGGAGGAGGCGGTGCAGGGTCGAGTGCGAGTGGCAAGAGAGGGGTGAGAGGTGGGAGGGGTGTGCATCATGAACCCTAGGTTCACAACATAAATAGGACATTCAATTAAACAATGTATAGTTTAGTACATGATGTTTAATTCACAAGTAAAAATTATTTTGGATGGTGAACCATACACATCGTGTACATGATTACACAACATATAATTGGGGTTTTTGAACATTTTTGGAACCAGATCCCAGTCCTTTGCTCTTATCATGCCCAAAGGCACCCTAAATCTTATTCTATAATATTATAAGCTATGGTGACCTTACCTGGGTTGCCTCCCAGTTAGCGCTTCATTTAACAGTAAGATATTGACTCGGTGGTTCTCAGATTAATTTTAAATTAATGACACATCCCTCGTAGAATGGTACCTGATAAATCATCCATATTTGACCATTAACTTTTAATCTTGATTCTCCTCCCTTCTTAATTTTAATGGTCCCATTGTGTAATTCTTATATGACATTGAAGTGTCCTAACTATCCCGATTTTAGCTTCCTATGGAACAATTTTAATATTGAGTTGAATAATAAAACATTATTCCCTGGTTCAAAAATTCATCACACTATGCACTGATTGTGCCATTTATTTGTTTTATCTTTATAAATATTATAATTTCCATATACATCCTTTCATATCTCTTCTAGTTCATCCAACTATAACATCCTAACAACCCTACCTTTTTGATAATCTGGATTAAATTTTTTAATTTTCCAGTATGAGTGATGCTCTAGTTCTATGGGAAAATTGAATGATTTTTTATACACTAACCGAAAGGGGGTGGTTCCAATGGGAATTTTTTATGTATTTTGGTATGAATAGAGTGCACTATCTAACTTTAGAATATAGTCCTTCTAATTTGTGTTTAAAATATTTTATAGGATTTTTGTGATTTCCTTATCTGATAATTCAAATTTACCACTTATTTGAGGGTGGTAGGGGGTGCATGTGTTATATCAGATTATATACTTCTCTAGTAGTCCCTTAACAACATGATTGGTAAAATGTGTTCCCTGGTCACTAATGATTGTTCTGGGAAATAAAAATATTGAAAATACATTTTTCTTTGAGAAATTCATGACTACTTTGGTGGTGTCATGATTAGTAGCTTCATCTTCTACCCATTTCTAGATATAGTCAACACCAATTGGAATGAAGATCTTTCCATGTGAATAATGGAATGGGCCCTTGAAATATATTACCCACATGTTGAAGAGTTCAACTTCCATGATCAGGATTTTAGGTATTTAATTTCTTTTCGCAATGGTTCCATTTCGTTGGCATCAATCATAGCTTTTACAATAATCTCTTGTATCTTAGTGATGTGTGGTCCCAAAAGAGTACAATTTGTAGGATTTTTTCTACTGTGTGTTTTGGTCCATGATTCCCTCAAGTTGGTGTTGTGTGACACATATCTAACACACTTTGGACCTCATCTTATGGGATATAGTGTCACATTAAACCATCAGAACAAAACATAAGAAGTAGTGGATGATCCTAGTAATAATGTGAAATTTGAACTAAAAATATCCTCCTTTGCTGGTAAGAGAGATCTAGGTAAAGGTATCTCATGTTTTGATAGTTTTCAATGTCTTAAAACCATGGTCATGCCCTTGTGTTTAGGCTGACCAGAATTTCCTCGAGGAGGTCATCCTCAATGTCTATAGTATTATCTTCCTTAATGAGGGGCAATGAGAGTCTAGATAAATGATAAGTGACACCATTTTCTATTCCTTTGGTGTCTTTGATGATTATGTCAAATTATTGTAGTAATAGGTCCACCATATAAATCATGATTTGACATCCTTTTTATTCATAAAATATTTCAGAGTAGTGTGATCAGTATACACAAACACCTTTGACCAAACTAAGTAAGAGAAAAAAAAATTAATGAAAAGAATACTGTCAAGAATTATTTTTTGATGGTTGTTTAGTTCACCAGAGCATCATTAAATGTGTCACTAGCATAATATATGGGGAACAAATTTTAGCTACTCACTATACTAAGATAACACCCACAACAAAGTCACTTTTGTCACACATCAATTCAATGTTTTTTTCCCAATATAGTTAAATGATAACATGGGAGACCACTATGATTTTCATTAAACTATTGAATGCTCACTTACACTCTTCTAGTGAACCCAAAAGGTATATCCTTTACTAGTAGGTGTGTCATAGGGATGGAAAATTTTGAAAAATCTTTCACAAATCAATGGAAGAACCTGGAATGTCCTAGAAAGATCCTTACACCATTAACTGTGGAGGGATCATGTAAATCATTGATCACATTTATTTTTATGGTATCCACTACCATGCCATCCTTGGAGATTTTTTTTCTAATGTTGATTCCTCCTTGAACCATAAAGTGTCATTTCTCCCAATTTAAATCTAAATAATTCTCCTCACAGAATTTCAGAACTAGTTCATGATATCTTAAGCACACATTGAAGGATAATCCATAAACCGAATAACCATCCATAAAAACTTCAAAGAGATCCTACACCATATCATTGAATATATATTTCATACACCTTTGAAAGGTCACCAGTGCATTACACATACCAAATGTCATGCATATGTAGGATAATGTACCTAATTAACATGTGAATGTTTTTTTGGAGTAATCATATGGGTCAACTGAAATCTGATTGTATTATGAATATCCATATAGGAAACAGTATAATTCATGTCCTGTGAGTCTTTCCAGTATTTGATCCATGAAGGGAAATGTGAAATGATCTTTTCAAATTTATATATTTTAGTTCATATAATCCACACATACTATCCACCCAATGAAAGTGTGATTCAAAGTCAATTCATTTTCATTATTATTTTCAACTGTGATACCACCTTTCCTTGTAACTACTTATTGCAGACTCACTCACTCCTTATCAGAGATTGAAAAAATTATTCTAGCATCCAGAAGATTCAGTACTTATTTCCTAACTACCGTATTCATTGGTGGGTTGAGTCACCTCGGGGGATGGCATTTGGGTTTTTCATTTTATTCTAATAATTTTTTATGATTTCATAATGTGGGACTGGCCCCTTTCATTTCAGCCACTCCCCAAGAAATTGAATTTTTATGTCTTTGTAGGACTTTGATCAATTTTTCCTCTTATGGTTGTGCCAACTAAAAGATAATGATGATTAAAAGTGATGTTTTTTCTCTAGAAAATAATACTTGAGTGTTCTTAGGAGAGGTTTTAGCTCCAGTATTGGTGGTTGAATGATCAATGGTACGAAAGGCAGGATCATGAACCTTATGCGAGGATCTATGTAGTTTATTTCCTCAAGTTGACACTCTTCTCCTTCTGTAGGATACATCTCATCACTATCATCCTTCATGGTCATGTATTCATTATTTTATTTTGTGATAAAAATAACTTGGTAGTCAGAAGAATCATCAGGCTATTTTTCTATTTTCACTATGTTGAACAATACTTGTTTATCTCCTACTCTAAATATCAGTCTCCCTTGGTTCACATCAATCATTACTTTCCCAGTGGATAGAAATTTTCGACCTAAGATAATGGGAAGACGTCCTTCTTATACCATGTCCAAAATGAGGAAGTCTTATAGGAGAATGAATTTATCTAATTTGACCAAAACATAATAGATAAGTCCTCAAGGATACTTAGCTAATCAGTCAGCTAATTTTAGTGATACTCTAGAAATATTTAGTTCCTTGATTCCCATCTTGAGAAATACATTCATTGGCATAATGTAAATTTCAGCTCCTATGTCACATTAAGATCTTCCGAAGTTTCATTATCTAATGGTGTATGTAATTGGGAAGATTCTAGTATCTCTAATATTGGGTGTAATTTTCTTCTAAACAATAGAAAATCACTCTTTAATTAGGTAAATGAATCACAGGACTTCCATTTTTCTGTTGTTCGAAAGAAGCTCCTTGATAAATTTTTCATAGGAAGACATTTGAGAAATAACTTTAGAAAAAAAGGATGTTGATGTGAAATTTCTTATATTTCCCTTTAGTCCTTCCCTGTCTCATTCTTTTTAGAAGGGGGAGAGGTTATTTTTAGGCTCGTGGTGAAATGTAGGTATCATATTTGGGTTTCTCTTATATCATATCTTTTTCATGAGGTGGTGATTTTAGAGGTTTCTATTGATCATGTTGATCTACACTTTTGTTTTCACCCCCTTAAATGAATGTTGTAGGATTATTAGGTTACAAAAACATTTTATTTTGTCTTCTACATGGTTTCTGAAAATCTATCTCTTTTTTTCTCCTTAGTACCACAAACTTTTACTCTTCCGTTGGGTATTCTTTATATTACCAGGAATGATACATATAAATCAATCTGAAAAGGTTTTTAAGATTTGACCCATTTTATGTTCGAGAGTTTGGAGGGAATCCACTTGATTTTTAGTTTCTACTTCTTGGGTGTTCATTCTCTGATCTACCTTTTGAACAAAGGCCAAGATAAAATTTTCCCAGTATTTTTGAAGAGGTGTGGCTGGTTGTGGTCATATTTTCATAGCAAGTTGAAATTTTTTTGGCCACTAGGGGGAAAAGGATACTAAGACACTTGTTGTTGTGGCCTAAATAAATGATTCATAGGTGGATATCCCAGTGGTCCTTGACTCCTAAGTGGTGTTCGGCCACTTTTCTACTGGTATTACCCTTGATTGTTTTTCCGCAACTATTTATACGGTCTCTGTTTATAATGTTGTTGTTTTTTCTGGTATTGTTGGTTGTGATTATTGTAATTAATGTAATTATAATCACGGGTTTTTTATCATCGACTCCTAACCTACAGTCTTAATATGGGCATGGACCTCCAAACATTTCTCAAGATTTAATTTCCATGACAGGAGAAGGAGGGGGAGGTGGTACCAGTAGATAAAGTTTTTCCAACATCATATTCAAGGCCTATACTTGTGAAACTAGATGAGTGTTCACTTCAACTTGGTGGATTCTATATTTAGGTAGTTCACAATTTCTCTTCCACGGGATGGAATTGTGTGAGATCTTGTTAATCAATGCTTATACTACTTCAAGTGTTTTTAGTATTAATTTTCCTTCTTTAGAGACATCTATAATTGTATGATAAGTTGGTTGGAGACCCTAATTGATGTTTTGTAGCTAGATCCACAAATTTATTCCATGATATGGTCATTTACATATAAGTTCCTTAAAGAAATCCATGGCTTCCCAGGATGATTATCCATCAATTTGTGTAATGTTTTGGATGTCATTTCGAAGCTTCCAAATCTGTATAGGTGGAAACTGTTTATCCAGAAACTTCTTGGATAGTTCATCCCAAGTCGTGATCAACTCGGGAGCTTTAATTTTAATCCAATACTTTTCTATATCATGCAAGGATAATGGGAATACCCATAATCATATTTCATTAGAAGATGCTACCTGGTTCCTAAAGGTATCATAGACATTCAAGAATTTGGAGACCTGTTCATGAGGATTCATGCTATGAATTCCATTGAACTGACCCATGTTCTAGATCATCCCAATGATTTTAGGTTTTATTTCAAAATTATGCACCTGGAAAGGAGGGCACAAAATACTTGGTGTGACACCATTGAATAAGGGAAATTCATAATCCATAATGGTGAGATCTAACTTCATGTTGGATTATTCTTCTCAATGTTCTGGTGGCTCATACTATATGTTTGGTGGGCTGGGACTTTCAGGATTGATGCGGCCTGCCATGCCTAAAAGGAGGCATGGATAAATTTACCTTACAATTTTTATCTCAAAGGTAAGTGATTATTGGACGTTAAGTCTATTTTAATGATTCATAGAGACCTAATGCATGCACTAGTCCAGAAGAAGAAGGATGTAGTGACATCTAAAATAAATAATAAATAATGAAAATTTAAAGGGGGATGCGTGAGGTAATATGGGGTTTGTACCGAAGGTACCTATTCCTAAATATAGTAACATTTCTCCCCGATAATTGTGCCAAAATTTTATGCACCCGAACATATCATTAATTCAAATAGGCTGCAGTAAAATTAAAAATTATATTTCTCCCAAACTACATTTTCTATAATGACCTAGTATAGTGATAGTGTGAGGTTTATCCCACGAGGAGTGTTTCAGTAGGAAAGAAATGAAGAATTTGAACGCTATGTGTATGATTCTTCATGAATTGGTTTAGGTTTGGGATTTGATTAAAAATATTGGGTTTGGTATAAAATTTTGAAAGAAGGTAGGGATCATGATCAATTTTTGGGGTTCAGGGACAGAGGATAATCTCAATCCTAACATGGAGAAGTCCTAGGGATTAGTTTGTGAAGTAGTGCATAGAGAACTAGTTGATTATAGTCAAACCAAATAGTTCATTATAATATGAAAATATTACTTATCCTGAATATAGCTATCAAAATAGATTAATTGATCATATAATCTATGGTATAAAGTTTCAAAGTCTAATGTTCGTAACCAATTTGACTCCAATCAGTCCAGGTTTATTCATTTAAACATCCCACGGTCTGGTTTTCCTAATATAATGGAATAATAAATTGTTAAGTTACTTAATTACTAGACATAGGATTACCAAGTTATAATTTATTTATTCATTTAAGATTAAACACCCCTAATCTCGACCCTTACCTTAAATAGTTTAGATGCTAAAGACAATAATAATAGATATCAAAGGAACCATTATAAACATGCTTGGAAGATTAAGAAAATAGTTGAAACATGACAATTAGAAAGTGAGGGAATAATAATAAAAACGTTTTCAATAAAAAACAATAATATATCAATCAAAAACTCACTTAAAACAATAAACAAGCAAGAAGGTGCAGTGAAGCTAATGTCATATGGAAATAAAAATAGAAAAATGATGTCGATATGGTAAATGATGATGAAAAAATTGCAGAACATGTGTAGAAAAACCAAATGTGATTTGACTCAATCAGAAGGGTAAAAGAAATCATTTAAAGATGATTTGGGAGAGAAGATAAGGGAGAAAAAACCAAATAGATTCAGAGAAAAAAATGAGAGGATGGAGTTATGTGATACTATCTATGAACTAAAAAGTAACGAGCCGGGAAAATACATGACATGTAAACATTTCACCTCCTGTAATATTGATCCACAGTTTTCTCAAAGTATTTTGGATGTAGAACGAATGTCAGATCGAATCTTGTTAGTTTGGAATTTTGACTCATCTCACGATGTGTAACTGGCCTTCATGATGTGCTTCTTCTTATGGTTGTAACCTTATGAGGGAATTTAAATTCAAACATTACACAACATGTATTAGAGATTCACATCTTATAATATTTTCATGGCTTGTAACTTCTTCCCAACTTACATTAAGACTCATGACATGATTTGAATGATACATACATGTGGTGTAAGTGATTTTCATGATGTGTAATGACCATTTTTGTCTAGTTCCCTCATATTTTCCTTTAGAGTATTAAAAACCTATTCTCTGTAATAATCAACACATACCTAGGGAATTAGCAAGTAAAACATGAATAATACTTAATTAAATGAATTCAAAATGTATATACAATTTTATCTTATCATTTTCCCTAATGTAAATGAATGGGGCTTACACATTGAGGTTTCCCTAATGTATGTGAATGGGGATTACACACTGATGTTCCTCTGATGTACATGAATGGGGCTTAAACACTGATATTTCCTTGATGTATGTGAATAAGGATTACACACTGAGGTTTCTCTAATGTATGTGAATAGAGATTACACACTGAGGTTGTCCTGATGTATGTGAAAGGGGATTACACACTGAGGTTTCCTTGATGTATGTGAGTGGGGATTACACAAAGAGGTTTCAGTAATGTTTGTCGATGGGTCTTACAAAATGAGGTTTCCCTGATGTATGTGAGTGGTTCTCACACACTGAAGTTTCCTCGATATGTGTCTCATTGAGGATATGGACCTTTGAGGAAAGAGTATGGTTGGGGATTATACTAAGAAAAGATTCCTATATTGGGGGGTTCTTCTTATGCCAATGGTGTGATCATAGAAAGTCTCTAAGACTATGTGGGTCATGATCAGTGTGAGAAAGAAAAGATATCTTGAGATCATTGGGATTTCATATGGAGGTGGGACTTACACACTGAGGTCACACTGATACATGAGTGTGTTGGACATGGAGCTCGATCCTTAGGAAGTTATCCTACATATTCTGTTTGGATTGTAATTAGTGTTCTCATAGTTCATATATTCTTAAACTACTAATGGGAAAGGAATTATGGTGGTGATTATAGACATCTTAACCTGATAGGGATATGGAAGTTTTTAGAGGAGAAGGTCTTATGATGACTTAATTCACATACCAAGGGAGGGAGGTCATATAGTCATGTGCTCTATATGAAAAAAGGGTGATAAAATTATTCTCATGATTTATTTGGAGTTTCATGCTTCGCGTGAACCATTTGGAGTCACACGAATGTGAAAGAGTGTGAGAGTACGACCTTTGTGTGATGGTTTCAAAGCCATGTGGTCACACTAAGGAATATGGTATAATCATGCACTTCACTTGATCCTTTTAGAGTTATGCAAACATGAAAGGTCACATGATAATGTGATCATATGACTGGTGAGGGTCCAAGTGAACATATTCCTATCACATGGTTGATATACCATCTCATGATTATATGGATTTATCATTATTAATAGGTTATCTCATGATCATTCCTCATGCAACTCATTCTTCTTTTATTTCCCCGAGTAACTCACCCGGATTTTTTTAGGTGGATGACCCTTATGATCATATGATCACTCCACTATGGAAAGATAACTTCCATGTGCGTCTTCATCCCCCTTGGAATATCCATCTCTTATTCATTTTACATTAATGTGGGGGGGGGCTATTATAAGAATTTCTCCCCATTATCTATACTGATTTTCATGTGAGACAATCCATGTACCTGGTCTTAAGTCAGCAGAAGGACCATCTGTATAATTCAACAATGCATTATGCATTTCACATGGTCAAGTCACACATCTTAAGTTATTTCCTCTTCCTTTCTCATGATAAATAGAAAAAAGATGAACAATCCATCCTTACCAGCCTTCTTGGTCCCTTGTAATGAATGAGGTCACACATTTGAGAATGGGTGCATGACCCGGGATTTGAGTTGAATGTCTACAATTGTATGAAGGAATCATGTAATGTCAAATATGGACATGTATAAGGGTCTTTTCATGATGAGGCTGATATGTCCAAGGGAGATCACATGATTAGGAAAACATTTCCAAGGTCCATCATGTGATTAGGATGACATGTCCAAGGGAATTTGTGTGATCATGTTGACATATCCAAGGGAATTCACAAAATCATTCCAACATGTCTAAGGGACTTTGCATGAGTGATGAATTAATCACATGAACCACATAATCCATTTAAATTCAAAACAATAAAACCCCCATCACATGATGATCCCATTATTTATATCATTTATCATTTCGATACTTTGACATTGTCAAGAAATTTTCCTCCATTTTTTCATCATGGAATCACATGACCAAGTTTGGTATGTCCAAGGGCCTTTGGATGATCAGGAATACATCTCTAAGGGACTTCACATTATAAATGATTTTATCACATGAACTGTGTAATCCCTTTTCTTAAAAAAACATAACTTCTATTTTGTAAAAATACCATCATGGACAAATTTTATCGCATGATCCCCTTGGTGTTTGTCCATAGATTTGTCAATCAATTATTAGGTTAGGTGTAATGCGATCATGCAAATATAATCATTTGACCCGAACAAGCCCATCACATGACTTTATTATTCCAGCATCGATCATATAACTTTAATGGAAATTTTATGATCATTCGTGGGTCACACATTATCATCCAATAATTTCAATGGAAAAAAAACTTTTTTTGTCTTTGGTGTATCTTGTAATATTCTAGGGGTCTTGAATTCATGAATATCACCCAAGAGTTTGATGCATATGCGATCATGATTCTTTATTTTTTCCTTTTTCCAAAGTGATACCTGTGATTTGGGTATTTTTAACTCAAAATTTTCCAATGCTCATTTGAAGAACGTCAATAAATTTCCCCCTTAGAATAGAAGTCCAAAGGAAAGAATAAAGAATCATTTACAAGGAAGTAAATTCTCACCCAAGTCCATTTGTCTTCTTCCCATTGATATATTTTCCACTATCTTGGTATTTTGCATGACCATTGGTAATCAACAAGGAATCCTGTAAATAAGATGGAAAAGGGGTTGGTTATTTCACTTTCACCCAAGATTCTAGAGCTCTTGATTTTTTATCCTCCCTTGTGTAACTACTTCAAGAGACCACGTCACATAATCCACTGCAATACCTGTTCATGTGATCTAATTGCGTGATTACACCGTATGAACTGAATATGTAAGAACCTTATCCAAACAACTCATATAACCAAGAAACTTAACTAATCAATGGTAATATATTCAAATAAAATTTCATATACATTTCCACGGGATTATCTTGAGGGGTCCTAATTAATCAGGTGTTCGGAAATTGTATGATCATTTATGTGATTTGTGTGACCTTCTTATGGACAAGAAATCTTGTATGTTAGAACAAGTCATGCTCTCTGTGTGATGCTACCTAATTCATGAAATTTTTTTATTCATGAATCCTTGTAATATTTAAATATTTACTTATTTTAATTCATGTTTTCCATTTTTATTTATTCCATGTTCAATATGGATTCAAGATTACGAACTCTGTCTAAGGTGGCCGGTTAGAGGGCTATGATTTTTGTGAACCGCAACTATGATCCTCACTATCAAGTATCGTCTGAAAAATATATTTTTAAGGGTATCCATCTAATAAATATTGATAACTATCCTCTATCACATAGTCTTTCATTGTATAAATTTATCCTCTTAGATAACAAGAACATCCTTTCAACCAGTCACAATCTTTCATGTTGTTTGTTTTCATCCTATTATGTATATGTATTGGTGATAATCTATAAGAATGGTTAACCAATATTGGTTTCTTCCTAGGGGTTTTCCCACACAATGAGAAACACTCCTCTAATATTCGATAGCTATTACCTCATAAAATCTATCGCTTAGTGTTATTCAACCACTCTTTATTCTTCATTGGATAATACAAGAGGTCTCTGGAGTTCAAAGTGGGACTTGAAACTTGAGGATCATTTTTTTATGAATGTTACTAACCATTCTAGGTCAATCAATGATTCATAGAATTTTCTGACCATCTCTATATTATCCATATCTATGAGGAAATATGGATTTCTCAAATTATCATGTACAATCCTTCTTAAATTTTTTAAGAATTTATCAGCTATTGGTTCCCCAATGAAAACTCATTCCACCTTCCTTATAGTGATGCGGGAATCATCCTTTAGTACATCCATCATTTTAGGGGAATACCCCTTCTCGGGGAGATGTATAAGGATTTTATTCCATCCATAAATGTTTGGGGTGATCTTGGTCAGTCTCATATCCTAGCACGAGTTATTCTTTTCATTATAAGAGAAAACATGAAGATGGATTGGAGTCTTAACTTAATTATTTCCTTTAAAGTCTAGATAAACATCTTTCTCTACCAGAGTAGATATGAAAAATCTATATTGCATACTCATTGTTGAACCTTCCAATAGGTCAGGGATAACAAAGGTTATTACTGGACCTTTATAGAGGCTAAATAATACATGTCATGGGTATACAAGGTGAAGTCATGTTTATCCTTAAACATTTGATTTTTAGGGTTTCTATCTATGATTTTGAATGGATGGATCTTCCTAGTTGGGGATTAATGTCTCAGTATCCAAACCAGAATCCTAGTGATGACTACCTAATTTGAAAAATTTAAATCTATCAACCATGTTGTATTAACCCTGGATCGTCTCTACCAACTCTTTATCCATATCCTATAGGGTAATACTCCTTACCAGATAAATGGTCCATTACTGATTTTGTTTGGTTGGATAGTTAAACACTTTTGGTGCTATAAATACCAAAATACTATTGAGATCCCTAATTCTTGATTCTATCTCAAGCTTCTGAATGTTTTTGGGGTTGATACAATGCTTTTAAATAATGAGGATATTGTTGATATATTGAGGAAACATCATAGATTCATGTTCATGCCATACTCCGCAACCTTTAGGATGGTTATAAATAATGGATGTCGACCCCTTGATGAGAGTTCATATAAAATCTCACTTCAGGATGAGGTTATTGTATCTCTATTAGAAAAACTAGTCATCTCTACGCCTTATGTTCCTTATAGGTTCACTCGTCAATTTTTATATACCCAGAGGGATTCCCCTCTTCCTTTTGATGGTGTAGGAGGAGAATTATATATGGGGATTATTCAATAATTTTGGATAATACTAATGGGTGAAGATACTAGCGCCAAAATCATTCTTCTACCCACTGATGCTCATACTTATTTTCCTCAGGATTATTCCCAAGAATGGGTAGGATCCGATCTATATGGTATGCTGATATAGTTGGTTTTGTAATGGAAAAACCCCCATTACCTCCCAAACCCCTTACCTTTATCCTTGATAGAACTAATTTTGGACTCAGAGAGCCCCTTAGGCATGTTCCCTTATCATGATGAAGGATATTCTAATGATAAGGAATGGTTTTCTGGGAGAACTAGTCCCTCAACACTAGATGATTTTCCAATTGGATAAAGGTCATAACACACTATTGGTAGAACAAAAACACTATGGAGGCTCTCTTTAATTCTCCACTATCGACTGAGTTGGACCCTCCATCAATAGATTTGATATAAAAATATATTCCTATCATTTCTCCTCACACATTTTCACCTCCTAAAACATCAGTTGAGGGAATGGTAGGGAGAAGATGATCCTATCATCACATATGTGTATTAGTCATTGATAATCCCTAAGGAGAAATTCAAAAAAAAGGGAATGTCTTCACCAACCATTTCTTAACATAGGTGAAAGAAGCATTGATTACTAGAAATTATATGAAGTGGCGTTACATATCATCTTTAACTGGTAGGAGGTATCTGATCAAAAGGGAGATATACAGAATATTGATGACATAATTTTTCTACTCAAATCAATGAGGGAAATTTCATAGGTGCTGGAGTAGATATATCATGAAGCCTCCTAATTACATGATCAAAGGAGAAAAACGATTAAATAAATAAAAGAACATGAGGAACTCATAGATCATGAAAAGTATAATTTTTCAAAAAGAATTATCTTTAATGGATATTACTCAAAAAGAGGGTAAAAATATATCCTCCTCGATGAAGGCTCTCCATTCAATAGTGACAGTGGAGGAAACAGAGTGAGCATCATGTTAACATTAAATTGACATCTCCCACTGAACTCTAACAGATTTGGAGGACTCAATTAACCAAAATTTATCATGGAATTGTTATATTTCTTCCTAGAAAACATGGGAGAGGCTCTGGATTATATATATGCCTCCTCGTTTTCTCATTTCATATTTTCAATGAATGAGTCTTTCAGGTTCCCTGAGTTTTTTTCAAGATTTGTTTCTTCTATAATATGCATGAAATTTTGACTGTTTAGTCGCACATAGATCACTTAATAATCCAAATCCATTCATAATTTTGAATAAACTCAATTTTTAATTCAAATTATCAATTCATATCAGATTCTTCCAGAGGATGGATCATGAGAAATCACTTAGATGAACACTCTTGTCGATGTGTCAACACAAATCCTTTTGAAAATTTCTAGACTAAATAAGTGAATTTAGTGGATGTATTAAGAAAGATAGAGAGTCTTCTAAATTTTCCCTACGTTTTTGGAACTACATAGTACAATTTTTCTTTCTAGGTCCAGATAATTGTCTATACAATCTTTTTATCTCTTATTTCTAACCTTAAAATTTTCATATTCCATTAAAGTAATGGCTCAAAAGGCATGGACTTAGATTTTTATTAGGTATCCCTTTGTGGTTTTTCTACCTAAAAGGTTTTGTATCTTTTCAATTTCATAAGTGTTCAATTTTTCCAAGATCACCGAGGGTGCATGTCTAGAGAACAAATACTCGACTTTTACCCAGGGTTCCCTTTGGGGGTTTTCAACCATGAGAGTGTTGTGTCTATTCTTATTAGCAGTTTAATGTCTTACAAATTGGACCAATGTAACTAATTATTAGTGGAGATCAACATTGAATTTTTTTTCTTCAAAATTTTTGGGTCATATAGATCGGAACTTTTGTTTATGTAGTTTAGGTACATATAACTCGAACCTTCTATTTCCAATGTTTAGGGTGTTATATCATGAACCATCTGTTATTGTAGTTTAATGTCACATTGTTTGGATCTTCTATTTTTTTAGTTTAGGGTCGTATAACTTGAACCTTATGTTGTTGTAGTTTAGGGATGCATACCTTATATATTTTGTTGATATAGTTTATGTTTGTAAGGATCAGACCTTATATGGTTATAGTTTAAGGTTGTATGGATCAGACCTTCTATTAATATAGTTTAAGGTTGTATAGCTCAAACCTAATATTACTAGATTTTATGTTATCATATCTCAAACCTTATGTTGTTATAGTTTAGGGTTGTATAGAACATACCTTCCATTATTTTAGTTCATGTTTGTAGAGATAATACCTTTTATTTCCATAGTTTAGGGATGTATATCTCAAACCCTATATTGATGTAGTTAAAGTTCACACAGCTCCAGCTTAGACACTGACTCTTTAAGGGTCTGACACCCTGCACCCCATATAAGATGGATATTTATGAAGGGTTTTGACACCCTAAATACTATGAAGGATGGATATTTATGTACGGTTCTGACACCATATTTCCAGTGAATGAAGGATATTCATGAAGGTTTATGACACCTTGCATCATATTAAGGATGAATATTAATGAAGGGGTTTGAAACCCTATATTTTATAAAGTATGAATATTCATGAAGGGTTCTTACACCCTGCATAATATGAATTATGGATATTTTAAATGGTTTTGACACCCTACATACTTTCCCAAGAACAATTGCAATATATGATGAGTTAATTACAAGGATGTTGAACCCAACTACATAGTTGGATTATGGATAGTGTAAATGCCAACTCAAGGAGTTTTAATTGAGGATAATAAAATGGGGTAGACACACTAAACATAATCACAAAAAACCCTAAGGTGATGAGTTCCACTATAATGTTTCTAGGGTTCATAGTCATCATATGTCATTTCTTACAAGTAAAAGGTGACTCCGGTTGATGGTTAAAGGGACCTTATGCATGATCCAAGATGGGATTACAATTAATGGTTAAGTAGAGGATTCCCCACTCCTTTCTGATAGCTGTGGTAGAATTTTTATGATTAAGAAACATAGAAAGTGAAGAATGGTCTAGAGGAAGATAAATCCAAGGAGGGTTCTGGAACCCTAGGTATAATTTATATACTATCACAGAAATGGGGGAATTGAGATTATGTCCTTGAAATTTTGAACTGTACATTATGTGGTTTAGAGTCACATGATAAGGACTACCAAAAGGTTTAAGAACGAGGTATCACATTCTTGTATCGAGAATGGGCACAATGTATGGTGATTTAACATTGAGGATTTCTAATCCACTTGAATAGTTTGGTTTTTGGACTTGTAAATCATGATCTAAGAATATTCAAGTCAATGTGAGTGAGTATCAATTGGTAGAGATCAACCACTAGTAATTGAGAAATCTCATATCTCATGTAGTCAGGACAATAACTTATTTTCATTAGGGGGACATTCCCCTAATACCAAAACATCCACAAAGAACAAGATCATATGACTTGTGTTATTCAACAGTGAATCCTAGTGGGGGTGTTTTCATGTATTTTAGTCCCTGTCATTGATTAACTACATGGTAGAACCAAGAGAAATGACTCAAGGCCATGAGGTTCAAATATATGTATATCAACTCAAGGAAATGGTGGGTATCAACTTAGGCTTCAAATACATGACGCTGGTCTATGGAAAACATAATATTCATTAAGGTTTTGATCACCCATAAAGTTGTGTTTCTATATACTGAACATTTTATCATTGAAAGAGGATGTGGAAAATCATTAATCTTACTTTTTCCTAGAATAGAGGGTCCTGTGAGAATGGATCGACTTTTACTAGGGTCATAATGTAGTCCCCACGAGCTTTGTGAATTTTTTATTTTTACTCTAATTATTTCTTAAACACTTTATATGAAGAGTTGAGACAATATAGAGATGAATTTATCTTAGACCACCCTTTGTGGGTTTCCAGTCTGATATATATTATATCTCTTTCACTAAAAGTTTAAGGTCATAAAATTTGGACCAACAAAGGCTAATGTTTAAGGTTATATAACTTTTAACAATGTGTATAAAATTTAAAATTGTGATGAACATACATTATAGTATGTATTTTAATGTCATAGTGTTGGGATGAAGGTCATACAATTTAACATCGTGTGAGAAAGTCATTGAGAATTTATGTGAAAATTATAAAGGATATCCTTCAAGACACCCTACATTGATCAGGGTCATGTACAATTTATATGGATATAATTCCTTTGTATTTTTATATACATACCATAAAGGTAGTAGTCAATTCATAGATAACATTATTTTAAGGAAATCCTTCTACATAGATCTTTCTCACATGTAGAGGGTGGGAGAAATTTTTTTGAGGAGTTACAGTTGGGAATTCGATAGATAACCCTGACATCAATACATATCCTATTAATATAGGAATGAAGCTATAAAAATTTATTCATATGAATCACCATGTAGATCGATTTCACAGGTGGGGAGGGAGGAATTTCTATAAGGACATATACAATATTTTTGAGTCCTCCTCTATATGGATCTAACTCACATGTAAGAAAGGATAATTAAGCCCTACCTTAGTGCAGATTCATTAGAGAAGTGAAGTATTTCTATGAAGGTTCATATACTAAGGTAGGAGACACATTTTTATTATTGAATATTATGTATGGTCCTAGGATTAGGGTATCTAGGCATTACTACATATCCTAATAGGCCAGGAATAAAGGCACATGTAGTTCTCAGAAAAGTTAAGGGTCCCTTGCATGGATCTGACTAATATGTCAGAGTATATATTTTTCATTTTTGAGTACATGTTCCTAAATGAGAAAACCCATGTTAAAATCTCTATTCATGATCTTGATAGTACATAGGATAAGGGAATTTTCTCATTTTGATAATGTGAATGTTGGTCAGGTTCATGGTAGAACACTTAGATGTCACTATGTGTCAAACTGTGATGGGAATAAAGCCTACATGTAGTTCATTATGAAAGTTGCCTACAAATATCATGTTCATGTGTAGGAAAGTATACATTAATGCATTGATAATTATATATATCCCCAAGATTTGGAGATCTGGGAATCACTATGTATCCATTAATAATAGAAATCAAGCCACGTGTCATTTTAGAAGAATCAACCCCCAAGATATCTGATTCATATGTGGGGGGGGGAGAAATTTTTTTATCAAGCATAATGGCTAGAACAAAGACTAGGGGATCTGGGTGTTATTCTGTATACAGTGATATTAGGAATAGATACACATATAGTTCTTATAGATAATCCCCCCTCATTAATCTGGTTCATACATGGGGAGAGGGAACTTCCCTTTCATAGATCTGGATCTCATGAGTGTCATGAGTTTAATAGGGTGGGTCAATCTAACCAGTTTATGTTATTAAAGGGTGGTCCAAGTATCATATAGTTAATAATCATGCGACTAAGATGTTATAACATAGTTTAACATCATGTGACTAGGACATGGTTCCCTATCCTTGAATAAAACACATCTCAACCATGCTAGTAAAAGTGGATTTCTATGTTCTATAAGCTCACATTAGTCATGATAGGTGTGATAAACAAGAGACATCTAGTTCAATTGAGCCACATGAGAGTGATTGATCAGGAAAATGTGGGGGAATTCACATTTTAATGCAAGTGGGAATTTCTACACAGACCTGACTCTCAAGGCGGGACATGATGAAAATACATGCATCGAATTAAAATAGATGATCTAGGAATCACTACATATCCCATAAGTATGGAAATCAGTACACACATAGTTATTTGTAAATAATCTCTGTATATATTTTTATCACATCCAAGGAGGGGTCATTTTTCATAATTGATCAAGCGAATTTTGATATCATAGTTGACTAAAGGGTCCTTTACATAGACCAAGTTCATACACAGAGGAGGGTAATTTACATATTTTATTATGGTATGGAGATGAAACATTTAGTCCCATCACATATTTATAGATAGATTCATCTCCACATATCCTTTCATGGAAATTTCTCTCATGTAGGTAGTGGGTAACATAAAATAGCCATCTCTAAGTAGTTTTATTTCTTGCGGGATGGACCAAAAATCATGTAGATTAATTTTGTGAGATAAGGACTGTATATTTTATTATTTAATGAGATCCGACCAAGACATTAGGGGATGATATTTTATGGTAATGTTGCTTTGATCATAGGGTAATTCTAAGAGTAATGACCAACTTAGGGAATTCTAGGTCTTTATTGGAGATTCATAACCTAAAAATAAAGGGTACAAGAGTATGATTTTATAATCTTACTTTGATAATGAGTATGATGCACAGATGTGTATCATCAAGGGTACCTGAATCCTCTTGAATAGTTGGGTTATGGGAAGTGTAAATCATTACCAAAGAATATCCAAGTCAATATGAAGTGGAAACCAGTGGGTACAAGTTGACCACTAGTAATGGAGGAAGCCCGTGTCACACACGGTTAGGATAATAACTTCCAGGATTCATGGGGACTTTCCTCCAGGACAAAAATATCCATTAGGCACAAGATCTAAGGAATTATGTTATCCATTAGTGAATTTGAGCAGGGTTCTTTAAAATAAGAAAGTCCCTATCACCCATTCAGTAAAGGGAAGTATTAATAGAAATGAATCAAGGTCACGGGGTTCTGAGAGAATCTTAATGGCTAAAGTAATCAATTGGTATCAACTTAGATGTTGAGTACATAAAGTAGATTCATGGGGAACATAATAATCAAGAAGTGGTTGGGCACCCTAAAGGCTACACTAATGTGTATTGAACACATATTTGGGTAAAAGGAATAAAAATCACAACTATGGAGTACAAAATCATCAGGGGAGATGATTTATTTAGTTTAAGGACCTCATGTCATGTAGTTTAACATCATGAAACAAAGACATGGTTCCCTGTCTTTTAATGGAAAGCATCGAAATTATTCTATCAAAGCATCTTTCCCAGTTCTCTAATCTCACATGAGTCATGCTCATCATGAAAAATAAGATATGAATAAGAATTTTATTAAACTATATGAGGATGAAAGATAAGGAGTTTTTAGGGGTTTTAACTTTTTAATGTGGACTAGAACCTCTACATAGATCTGAATATCATTGAGGGATATAGTGGGAGTGATGAAAATATGTGGCTAGGCTTAGAATGAAATATCTAGGAATCTCTACATATCCCATGGTATGGGAATCAAACTAAAAAATTTTATTATAGAAACATTCCCCAACATAGATTTGGGTCATTTTTAGAGGAAAGGTTATTTTTATTTCAGGAATTATGTTTGAGGCCAAGATTAGAAGATCCAAGTGTCACTACGCACCCCATATAATTGAGAATCAAACCACACATAGTTCTTCTATATAGTATCTTATGTGGATCTAACTATCACATAGGGATGGGGGAATTTTATTTTATATTTATATCTAGCTCATGCATAGTGAATTACTAATAAGGATATAGAAATACTATGTAGTTAAATGTATTGTATCCATGACTTACCCCATAGAGTTCAATGTCATGTGGTCAGAAAATTGTTGTAATTTTTAACATCATATTACTCAGTTGCATTCTATAAAATTCAACATTATGCGATAAGGATATGGTATATGTAGTTTAACATTATAGTACAAGGATGTGTTCTATGCAGTTTAATGTCATGTGGAAAGGAAGTGGTCCCTGCAGTTTAATGTCATGCGGCAAGAAAGTGGTCCATATATTTCAACATCATGCCGTAAGGATGATGTTTGCATGTTGGTAATTATGAAAATTATTTCTTGAGAAAACATTCATTATAGTTGGGAATTATGCACTCTACATCCATTATGGAATGTAAGTAAGCTATTTTAGAATATATCTTATATATGTCATAATTAGCTTCCCATTTGAGTTCTATATTTGGGGGCTTCTTTCCTGGTATCATCAGGATTTTGAGAACCGACCTCAATTATATATAGGGGAATGATAGAAGTCAGATTTTTTTTTTAATGATCATGAAATTTTGTTATGATGGGCTTCGATTTTGTGTGATGTATTCTACCTTTCTTTATTGAGTTGTTCTAACTCATAAATTTTCCACTATGGATATCCATCTTCTGAGAGTTTTCCAAAATAGTAGTTTAATGTGAGGGACACTAGACCGTGATGTTCAGAAATTCCTCTATTCTCTAGACCAATGAGTATGGGGTCTCTTATGTGGTAGTGAAGGTTTTGGGGTAGTAAGACCATAATGCGTTCAAGAGCTATCTGACTAATTTTTCTTTCTTTGTTTACCATTTTGGAGCATATTTGATAGGGTCTTTTTGAAGTCATATATCACCCCATTTTCCACTGCATGATAGTGAGATGAATGGTCAGACTCAATGTTGCACTGTTGATATATCATGTTCAACTTGGAAGAACAAAAGTTCATGCCATTGTTCATCAATATCATATGAGGAACACTGAACCTGATGATGATGTTGGATTTTAAAAAGTTGATGAAACTCTTCATCCTAAATTTCTTGAGGGGTATGGACTCATCCCATTTAGTGAATAATTGGGTAGTATTAAGTATTTACTTAAACTGATTAGTTATGGAAAGGGGATTTGGTACCATAATATCCATTCCCTATACAAAATATGATTAGGATTATCTTGCAGAATATTGATACTTTGGGAACTGATGGATAAAGTTTTCATTTATCAGAAATGAATGGATTTTCTTAGTGAACTCCACATAGTCTTATGTAATTATCAACCAGAAAGGGAAATCCACCATTAGTTATCACATATAGAAAATAAGAGGGTTTAATTCTGTTTTTTTATGGAATATTCCCAGTTGACTTGTTTGATCACTAGCTCTGAGTCACCTTTGACATTTCTATAGGTTATCTATAGCTATAGGGAAAGGTTTAGACCAATAATGACGGCTTGGTATTCTACCTCATTTTTAGTATAGCCTTTATATAATGAGAAGAATCATGGAAATATTTCCCTATCTCGGTAAATGAATATGATCCCCAAACCAATCCAGTTGCACTTTGGGATTTCCATTTCCTTCCCAATATAACATCAGGAATCCCCATAAAAATATGTCTCCCATGTTCAGGGAGTGTCATGGGTGTAAAGAACTTCTTCATTTGGAAGTTTTGTATTCACTGGCATGTTTTTGAGGATAGGATGTTCTATGAGGATATAAAACAACACTTTCCCTTAGGTTGACTTCTATAATATGAATTTAATGTCATACTATTACAGGATAACCTCCCATTGGGCTAAGAACCCAGTTAGCATTGGGTGGTTGAGGATATAATTAATCAGGTCAATAGGAGAGACCATGTTGACTTCATTATGATGCAAGTAATGACTCATATTTTTTACCATGAATATGAGCGCGATACAGTTCTTCTAGATATCAAAACATCGAGTCTTAGTGTCTATAATTGTTTGAATGATATATTAAAGATTATTATATTTTTTGAATTATTTTTATGTGTGAGAAAGGAATTGAGAGATTGCTCCCTGGTGGAAACATACAATATGAGTGACTTACCTTGTACTGGAAAAATTAAGACTGGTGGATACTGTAGATACTGCATGAGATCCTAAAAATCATCCTAGCAGTCTTTATCCCACCAGTAGTTGACCCATTTCGTCATTAAATTGGGAAAGATGATATATCTTCCAACCAGGTTGGCTATGAAATGAATGATATAAGTGAGGCTCCCTTGGACTCTCATTGTTATTTAATATTACAAGGAGGTTTTATTTCAAGAATCACACTAGAAATTTCTAGATCCACCTCAATGACACAATGGGGCACCACAAAGCCAATAAATTTCCTTGATGTTACCCTGAAAGCACACTCTAGGGGATTCATATTCTCATTATACTACCAAAATTTCCTAAATTTTGTTTAAAGATTGATGATGTGATAAAAAAATTTCTATATTTAACCACAAGTCCATTGACATAAAATTCCATGATTAATACCAAGAAGGGTTTAAACATATGGTGCATGGAACGTTGACAAGTGGTACCAATATTCATTAAGATGAAGGGAATGAACTAGTAATAGAATAATCTATGAGGTTATCTAAAGGTATAAAATTTCTCATATTTAGGGTCTACCATAGTTTGATTATACCCTGAATAGACATACATAAAGGAAATGTCTTGGAAGCCAGTAATAAAATCTATCATGATTTCTATGATTTGTATCGCGAAATCACCCTTCAGACAATATCGATTAAGATCTCTAAAGTTAAGGTATAACCTGATATTCCAATTCTTTTTCTTAATGATAATGATGCTAGAAATCCATTTGGAGCACTAAACCTCTTGAATGAAGCTATATTTCATCAATTTTTTAACTTTGGATTCTACTATGGTGGAATGTGATGGATGCATTCTCCAAGCCACCTATTTGAAACCTCGATGATCATATGATTGACCCAAAATATGAGTAGTGAGATCAGGGTCTATCCCATGAATATCTATATAATTCAAAGTAAGCATGTATTAGTGATACTTAAAGGATGATATGTACATATTTGGATCTTCTAGATGCATGATAACATTGATAAATGTGGGCCACACATACTCTTTTGTTCCTAGATTTACTTTACTGAGCTCATTAATGGTGGTGGAGATTTCTTCCTCAAGTGTTAGAAGGGCATCCCTAAGGTCATACTTTTACTCTTCCATCTCTATGTCAACGGTAGAATCTTTAGACCTAGGGGATGACATTGAAGTATCTATGTCCCTAAGGAGGGGTAAGAGGTTACGAGATAAAGCACTGACATCTTGAACTTCCATGGATTCCATGGGGGAATATTGGAGGTGCTTTCATTCCTTCCGACTATCATCGAGGGTATGGAAATACTGAGCTATAAGAGATGAATTGGGGGAATTATAAAATTTTCTTGATAGAGAAGGGATATTTTTGGACTTATATAGAGTATTAGTTTGACTATCCTTTGATGAAATCACTTCATCCTAAATAATCATTATCACCCAAGCATGAGCTAACAAAATTTGTGGCATAGAATGGCCTAACATGACTAGATCTACTGCCTTGATTAGGTTTATATGAAACACATAGTCACAACTGAGCATGCTCCAGGGGTTTTTAGGGGAAATTACCAATATGTTGGGTGTATAAATCTACATGTCATCTCACACAATTTCTTGTTTTCCTTCTCTATTTAGAAACTATCCTCAGTATATTAGGATTGACAAGATTCTATGGAGGAGTCCTTGTGACCTAGTATGTTGACCTTATCATTGATGGGTTATTTCAAATATTGAGGGAATACTAATGGAACTACCATGTGGATATGAATCCTAGGCCACCCAAGTAGGAAATTGTACACCATGTCTTGCTAGATAACCACAAAATCGTCATGGGATATGTGGTCCCTAAATTGAGATTTATGTTTGAACTTAAAAAGACGTTTTTTCTTTCTCTTATTGTATTCTTGAATGGTTAGCTTCATTGGAGACAAATCATCCTTGTTTTATCGCAAATGTTAGAGGGTTCATACTAGGATGAGATTAATCCCTAGGATTTTATCAATACGGTCCTATCATATTTTGATATTACTGATCTTGAATGAAACATATAGGGGTCTTATGTGTCCCTAAATATCTTCCTCCTGATATTTATCTCTGAATGAGATGGTGATATTACATTTTTCCATACTAACTTTATCTTGATAAACATTAGATGTGGATACTCTTATCTGAAACTTTTGCGGACTCCAGAGGGCCACAATAAGTGCCTCATTGAGATCTTTTGAAAGATACATAACAAACAAGATTGAGACCTTATCTAGGATAACCACTAACTATTTCAAAATGTGATATTTCTGTACTAGTAGTCTGTGATTCCTAGCGAGGGACTACTCATTATAATGAAAATTAGGGGCTATAACATTTGAAATAGAAGGTTCCATCACTTGGACTGGCATCAAGGGTGCATCTGTTGCTAATGTTGTAGGTTTTATTTGTCTATCCCTTAGTTTGAGTTGATTAGATGGATGCACCCATACCAACTAGTTATCTAAAACAATTGGGATTGGGAGACCATTAGAAGACTCCACAGTGTCTTCATACTTTCATTAAACTTATAGAAGCGCTCATCCACTGGTTTCAGATGTATATATGGATTTAATGGGAATATAACCATAATATTAGGTTTCACCACTAGAGTTTCTCCCCCTATGATCTCAGGTTCTACCTCCTTATCCTTCGGTTCCCTAGTTAGATGAAGGGGAATCATATTAATGGGTGCATTAATCATTATATAAGGGGTTTGTTAAGTGAATAAAATTAAAATAGATGGTGACAAGCTCTTTATCTGATGAAGTTTTCAATTGGTGGGGTGGTTCAAATTTCCTAGATGATGAGGGTAGATAGTTTCCAAGAGTTATAGTGAATTTAAGATTTAGGTATGACTCTTTTTCTTGTGTATTTTTATACTTTTTATGATTATGTATGCCTTAGGGAGAAAGTATTAATGGAGTATCTTTAGGTGTTGGAACCATTACCAATCTACTAAACTACACCATTGGGTAGGCATGAGCTCAGTCAACTATATTTCAGGTCATCAATTTGGTGAACTTCTGTTTACACCACAACAAAACCTCTTTCCAGTCACTTTCTTCTTCTGGTTAGACAACAGTCACATAGGTTACTTTCTCTGGGGTTTTTCCTTATATCACATATCTATAATCAACCATGATCTGAAGGATGTATTTGATGATAAAAAATATTTAATTCTGTGACCTAGTCTCCTATGAAAAGAATAATAGTCAAGATGGTTGTTGAGGCTATCCTCATTGGGTTTCCTTGGCTTATGAATCTCAAGGACGTTATTTTCCATGTCTATGTGGAAATAACCAAGAAGTTACTTATTTAAGAATGAATAATATTTTTTATTATGCCTCTCAAATTGTGGGAAACCTTGATATTTACTAGCCTACAATAAAAGAGAGCTTTGTTGTTGATGCCACTCAACAGGAGGCCCCAGGTGATATGGGGTCTGACTGAGTATTCTGGTGGCTATTGTTACTTGTCTAAGTGTAAAAATGGTGATTTTTTCATTGTCGGACCTTTTCAATTATTCCATGAGTGTGGGATAAGATTTGGGATTAGTTAATTGACAAAAATATTCTAGACACCATGCTGTTTCTGTTAAGTCATGAAATCTATCTGGTTATTTCATTAGGATTAAAGGTATTTGTAGTTCATCATGGAGGTTCTTAGTGAAAAGTTCCAACAACTAAACCTCCACTATTGGAATGATGAGTGTGTATTCTAGACCTTTTATATTTTGATAAAGGCATAGAATATCATTTTTGAGATATTTGTAATTTCAGAGTTTAATAATTGTCATTTTTATTAGAGTAGATCTGAATTGATTGAGTAATTTATGATAAAGGTCTTCCCAACTCATTATGGGTACTCTTGGAAAACTACTGTACCAGGTTAAAGATGGTCCCACATAAGTATTAACAAACTATCACAACTTCCTTTCTTCTAACTAGACTTTAGGAACCATTATAGGGCCACATTATGATACTAATTTCACGAGGATCAATTCTAGATCCCTCATACCATCAAATCTTGGAAAAGTAGGATTACTGAAGTTGGGTGGGGGAAAGTGTTTTTCATTCATTTGGTATACAACTTCCTATCAGTTTTTATGGGGACATGCCATAGTTCCATGGATTACATTAAATTGGTTAATAACTTGATGGTGCTGAGGAGTTCCATGGGTACCATCATTTGAAACACCCTTGAGCATAGGAATTGGGTGAGACTCGATGTAGTTTCCGTACTTCTCATACTAATTATTTATTTGTGTCGATGCCAGATGATCACCCCAATAAAAAGGAGGCTACCATAGTAATGGATAAAAAACATGTTCTTTTTCAACTCCCAAATTTATGTAAGATGGTTTTCTGGAGCCAGATCCATCCTAATGTTCAAGGTAAACCCTTTTAGGTATATTAAATCCCTCATGATAAGCATAGGGAATGAAATTTTCTACCATATAGAGCTGCTACCCAGTGGGAATGTTACCCCTGATTAATTTCTTTTTGATTCATCTAAAGTTATATTTCTCTTTCACATACTGAAAAAGTTGTTCTTCTAAGTAGGGGAATTAAATATTTCTAGGTGGTGTGTGGGATGTTCCCACACCTTTACCTTTATCTATGATGAAATGTAATTGTGATGGTGTAAGATCATCTTCCATAGGTTCTAGGTTATGGTTCTTCCTCTGATTCCACATTCATGAAATGTCAGTTTGTCTATCAACATAATCCCCTCTCAAGGTTAAACATCCACATTGCACCTTGTAGTGTCCATGTCTCTATTTTTGCTGTTTTCTAGATTTATGGTGTTGACATTCATGGAAGAATACTAGAATATAGTGGTAACCCCATCATTATCTTGGTAATATGATAGTTTTATACCACTCACTCCTCCTCTAAGGGTTATATGAGGGTATTTATGCTATCCTTTTACCTTGTTTGGTTGTCTTATATTATGACCATCACAGGGTTTTATTTTCCTTTCTAGATACTCTCTTAGTTTCAGTCTATGAATAGTGACTCTAAGGGAGTCTCCAATCATACTATCATAGTAAGCCTCAAATGTCATCGGTACATTGTACAGTAGGAGAAATCACTGGGGTTCCGACCATTGGTATCTATTACATATCATGGAAAATAATAATATCTCTAAGGGAGATTTTAAAAATCCCCCCATCCCTATGGGACAATTTTGATTTAGGTCCATCACTAGTACTTTATGATCTCATTTTTTGATATTTTATGACTCTTGAGGTAGAGGTTGTGATAAATATGCCCCCAACCCTACAATATGGTGTTGATTTGAAGCCTCCATAAATTTATTTAGGACCCTCATGGGATTTTATGACCCTATGGGTGGAGGCGGTGGTAAAAATATCCCCTTCCCTATGGGATGGGGTAGATCTCGAATCACTTCCATAGTAGTTGTCATCATGATCCTCCTTAGTTGGTGTAGTTTTTATTGTTCCCGGGTTTGGTGTAGTTCCAAATCCTATTGGGAGTTTCTTGTTGTGAGGATCTTTTAGGAAGTCCGAGACTCTATTTTCCTCATTTTATATGCATTCCTCTTTTATATAGGGGCCTGAATTAAGATCCTATTGGCATTCCTCTCCCTCCACTCTTGGCATTTCTATGTTCTCCAAGTAGAGGATCCTTATTGTATTGACCAACTAGAACTTGTGCCCATGAGTCCTACTATCTCTCCCATGGCTATGATATTATATAATAATTTTCATGGGAGATTTTATTGTCTCGAGGATGGGGTGATGTTTAGTGATCCATACCCAACAAGATATTAGATACAAACATCTGACAGGGCCTCAATGATTAATTGTTAGAGAAATATTTGGTTGTGGAGGAAAGCATGTTGTAGAATTTAACTATGATTTTTTGATTTTGATTCTCGATCCATGGAGAGAGTTTCTAAATTAATCTAATGGAAGAGTATATTTATGACATAGAGATGACCCTCATATACCTAATAAAGAGAGGTTTTAAAAAATTAACCATTTAAAGTCATCCCACAAGTTTTGGCTTAGGTAAGACATACACTCCTCTTTCAAATCATTTGGGACTTCATAGCAGAAAGTGGTAATATGCCAAAACATTATTGGGAGGTTTTTTATCTGTTTACTTCCATATATCTAGGTCAACCTCTTCTTCAATAGATGTGTATTACTCCACCTGGTCAGACTACAGAGGTTTCTTCTCTGGTTCATCAACTGACCGAGGTGAGGTGCTGCTGTTAGTTGACGGGGAACTGTATGATTTTAACCAAAATGTTTTGAGAACCTCTTTATAAGTAGGTGTCTGGAAAAGGGGAGGATTTATTTTTCAGGGAATGATATAATAGTGTGGAGGTTTTCAATGACAGATATTATGGGTAGATTATTGGAAATCCATATCTATACTACCATGAGGAGGGATATCATGGTAGTCATCGCCTTCTAATTTAGATGAAGAGTTGAAAAATACCTAAGGTGTTGAAGATATTATATTTATGGCCTCATGGATGATAGAATTGAGTAGGTAAAAAATATGGGCCTCATCATTCATCATGGTTGGATTATTCTTACCTGCCATTTGATGTTGAGTATGAATATGGGCCTACTGTGTGGTGGTCGCTGAAGTATGTCGATGATCATATACTGCAACAAGAATATTAGCCTACTACTTAGAAGTTATTATAGTATACTGATGAGATTCTGTATTATTAGTGGGAATATGAGTTTGTCTTTGGGAGGTTGCTAGATTATGTTGGTATACCCAGGTTGAAGTAGGATTATGAGCCCGATTAGAATACATATTCCCCACCAAAATATACCAACAAACCTCTGGAATGGGATACGGGATATAGTCATCCCACTATATAGTCTCTAAAGGATGTTGGTGAAGTATTTCATTAGAATGGAAAGGATATAAGCCTGGATCCTATAAGATACTAGAATAAGCCTATTTTTTTGAAGGGATATAATCCTACTCTAAAGTGACTATTGGGATATTTTGATGAACTGAATTTGTAATGGGAATATGCGCCTAGTATTGTGCCTCATCCTTCATCAAAATATACCACTAATACTCTCATATGAGATAAACAATATTCACTTTCTCCAGAGTAGGTGTGAAGTCATTTTGAACATGCTGATAGGATTCTATGGTTGTTGGTATATAAATATATACCTTCCCCTTTATCATCACCAGAATATGATGGTGGAGTTCATTTATTATTTCCAAAATGTAATGGATCTTCATATGGGTATGTTTAGGAACATAATCATACACATTCTCTATTTCTAGGACATATCAATAGATTTATTCAATTTAAGTGAGGTTAAATTTCAACTTATATCCTCTTTATGCCATCAAAATATGCTAATGGAATTTAAATACGGGGGTGGGGAATTCTGCCTTCCCCATGCTTGCTGTATGGAAATAATGAAATACTCAGTTTAGGTTTGAAAGTATATATGAATATTCCTCATTTTCCACCAGGATATGTCGTTGGGATTCATTAGTGGAGATAGGGATATGGATCCAATACCTATAAATTATAACATATTTCAATTGGTGAGATCTACTTAGTACCCAAATATGAGCATTTGGGGAGGTGATCTATTAGATAGTTCCCCTCGTAGGTGATTGAAGGGAATCATAAGATTGATTCTAGAAGCGAAGGATGACAAGATCCCTCTTGAGAATATTGTTCACCTCAATAGAGTGATAATTGACTCCTTAATCAACCATCCTAAGATAACGAAGCTATTGAGTTTCATGTTTCTAGGATAGACTCTCAAAGTGGTTTTCAATTGTAATTGGTGTCACGAGATCCATTGTTACCTTCCTTGAGTGAGGTATAATGGAAGGGTTTAATGTATAAAGCCTTTTATGTGTATCCTCAAGGGTCTGGATTGTACCATGTCAGTGTTACTCCATGACCATCATGTTTTCTACCTGATGATGAATGCCTAAGGTAGAAAATGTTGTTTTATGATCCGTAGTGGTTCTTGTTGCAGCTAAGGTTCTAGAATGTTCACTTGATGATTCCATAGCTTTGGATCAAAGTTGGTGTTTTTGATAATGGTGTCTATAGTGGCAAGGACAATAAGAAACAAGTCCTCCAATCAGTGCAGCTTCACAATTAATAAACATGCCTATTTTTTTCTACCAATAGCCTGAAGGACATAGATTTTTATTATATAATAAAACCCCCATTTAATTGAATAAGGGGAAACCCAAAAGAGTTCGTGGACATAAAAAATTCAATAACCAAAAAGACCAATAAAATAAAACCCAGACTGAAAAATTGGACCTAACTCTCCCCAGCATTTAAAACCTGATAAATCTCTCCACCATTGCATGAATATATGGCTAGCAAGTGTCCTATTTCAAAGAACATGCCTGATCTGATGAATGACTCCATACCCTCTCAAACATCCAATTTCATGAAGCTTAAATAGGTGAACCACATACTCTAAAATCTACTTTGAGGATTGTTCCTGAAGGCTGAGTCTGACTGAATCTTCATAACCTGAGTCTTGAAAACAAACCCAACATTTATAAAAAAAGTTACAAGAATGTGCGAGTCCAAACAACACCATCTACCACCATCCTAGACATACCCCACTTCACTCCATGATACACCCCAACCACCATAGCCGTAGAAGCCCAGACAACAATCCAAGGGATGCAAGTCCAATCCATCATTACCTAGGACTGGATAGTCCAAACCTAAACCAAGGGAATTCCATTGATGGGGGGATCTTAGTCGTCCTGCATTAGAAAAACCATTCTAGGAATGGATCTAGTCTGATTAGAACACCAGATACACCCTCATGGGGTTCTGAAGCATGTCGGTCATGGTGGGAAGAAAACAATGGGAAGGGGTAGAGGTGAACTCGTGAAGATGAACCCAAAAAACCAATGTACCACAAGAAAACATCAAAATGAAAAAAATACATAGATAACTAAACCATAAAACCAGAAAAACTCATGGACACACCCAGATCTAGAACCTACCCACTCCAAGACACTGCATATCTGACGCAGAGCCACACCAGTAACCCACCGGAGACATCACCTGGCCATGGCAGACAAACAGAGAAACTGTAACCCCACCATCAACACCATGTAGAACAAGATGCACCAAAATGAACCAAGGTCCGAGCTATGCCACACCAATTTGTCATCGGGAGGTTGATCTATGTTATCACCAGAAGGCTAGGACACACTAAGACGAATGCTGTTTCTCTGCCAAGATAGGTTTCCATCGAAGGCATGGAGACGATGAAACATCACTGGATCCTTATCATGCCACACCGAGACCATATACACCCCACCAAGATAAAACCAGAGAAGCCACACAGTCAGACCCAGGACAGAGGGGCAAGGAGGAATCAACCCTGATGAAACCCTAGCTACCATGGTTGGGAGGGAGGACACCACTCAGAGGCTCTATGATATGTATCATTCATAAAAATTCTTATTTAGATATGCATGTATAACACAATGTTTTTTTTTCAGTTTGTCCATTTCACTTGTGTGGAACATGAATAAATAAGTGGAACAATGTGAGATGGTGCATAATATTTTTATTAAAAGGTTTCACATCGGGTTTAGCATTTTTTTATATTGGATCAGGAATATCCAACAATGTTTAGGTGAAAAAAAGGACTGATGCCTTTGGTAAAATTATGATGATTTAGTTATGAAAAACCGCCACATTGGGTTTATGATTTTTTAAATGGATTTATTGACCATATGGATTTTATTCATATAAATTACCAATGGATGTTATATATATAATGAGTCACAAGACTTCTTTACAAATGTAGGTGGTCATTTAGGTTTACTTCCAATGACACTTGGGAACTCACATTAGTCAAGAGGATGAGATTTCATGCTCATCACACCCCATTGGGAGGAATTATTACCCACTACGAGTCTCAATTATAGATTTAAGATATGTTCACGAACCATTATCAGATCCCAATATGGAACTATTTACCCTAACAAAATAGAGGGTTGTTAGCTTTCACTAATGTGAACATTTGTATATATTAGAGGCTCTTCATCTTGTTTCCCATTATTACGTAATGATAATGGTCTGAGTGACTAATTATGTTTCAAATATTAAAATCCACATGTCTAGACATTTTAGAATTTATTTCCTTCTAAAGTGGTGGTTGCTGATTTAGAATTGGGATTGAGCCTCCAAGAAGCATCCAATATATCCTATATAAACAACAATCAAAACCCACATAGTTCATTTTGAATCATACTATGAAGTTCAATTTAATGTGTAAATGATATATATAAGGGAATTTAAATATTAAAAATATATATAGTGCTTGACCCTTAATGAGGAATTTTATGTATCCTCTGAAAAAAATTATTAGATTCCACAATGTTCATATCATTCCTATACTGTGAATGGTAAAAAAAATAGAGGTTTGAGTGGGGATTATTCACTCAAGTTTCCCCAGATTATCCCATTGAGAATATAGACCTCTAGAGTAGGAGAAGATGCAATTGACCTTATACCTGAATGGAATACCATATCAGGTATTAAACATCCTGATATTGGCACAATCATCACCAGTCTCTAAGCCTATATGAGCCACACTCGGTGTGATAGACAAGAGGAAGCATAAGACTAGAAATATTTCATGAGAGAATAGGATTGAACTTGAGTGAGGATTACACATTATGGTTTCCATGATGTATGTGAATGTGGGTTAAACACCGAGGTTTCCTTGATGTACATGATCAAGGATTACACACTGTGATTTCCCTAACGTACAGTAATGGGGATTACACCTTAAGGTTACCCAGATGTATGTGAATGGGGCATGCACACTGAGTTTTCTCTAATTTACATGAATGTGGCTTACACATTAAGGTTTCCCTGATTTATATGAATAAGTCTTACAAACTAAGGTTTCCATGATGTATGTGAATGAGGCTTACACACTATGGTTTCCCTGATTTACATGAACATGTATTACACAATGAGGTTTCCCTGATGTATATGAGTGGGGAATATGCACTGAGGTTTCCATGTTGTACGTTAATTAGGCTTACACAATGATGTTTCCTTAATGTATGTGAGTGGGGCATACACATTGAGGGTTCCCTAATATTTGTCTCACAAGGGAAATTTCACTTCATGGGAAGAGTATGGTCAGGTTTTATACATAGAAAGGATTTCCATATTGGGGGGGGGGGGTATTTTGGAAATGGTGTGATCATATAATGTCTCTAAGTCCATGTGAGTCATGGTCGACGCGAGAAACAAGAGGTATCTTGAGTTCAGATGCATTTCATATGGGGTTGGGACTCACAGACTAATGTTGCACTGTTACATGAGTGTATTAGATATGGATATTGGACGTTATGAAGGATACCTACATATCTTATTTGGATAGGAATTAGAGTCCTCTTTGTTTACAAAGTCCTAACCCACTCTTGGGAAGGAAATTATGGTGGGGAAAATAGACATCTCATCTCGATAATCTAGGGTGTGTCAAGGGAAATTAAATGGGATATGATGTTTATGAGAGGATAAGGGATTAGAAGAGACTAAGTGACACTAGTGGGGGGGGGGGAATTAATTAATTCACTCCTTGAGAAGAAAGGGTGATCACATGATTCACATGATCCATTTGAAGTCAAGTGAATGAGAATGAGTGTGAGAGAAAAAAAGATTTGTGACCATTTCAAATCCATGTGGGTATGCTAAGGCATAGGTTATAAAATAAAATGAAGTCTTGGTGGTCATTCACTTCCTGTGAAGATAAGTTTAATCATGTGATTCATGTTATCCATGTAATCAAATGACAGATGAGTGTCCAAGTTTCCACATGCTTGTTCCATGATCGGTAGGCCATCTTGAAATCATATAGACATTACATGATCAATAGGTAATATCATGATTGAACCTCATGAAACTAATTATACCACTATTTATCCAAGTTAATCACCATGATTTTTTCAAGAGAAAGATCCTTGCGGTTGTGTGATCACATTGCTCCGAAAAGTCCACTTTTGTTTGTGTATTCTTCCCTCTTGGAAATTCCAACTCTTCTTCCTTTTTCATTTATGAGGGGGGGGGGGGGGTATAGACATCACATCCCCTCCATATATACCAATTTTAATGGGATACAAAATATGTACCTCATCTTAAGTCAGTGGAGAGACTATCCACATAAGTAAAAAATTATTTATGTGTGTTGCATTATCAATTCATGCAACATTGGTGACATCCTCCCTGTTTTTGGTGTTAAACAGTGACTATGTGGGGAACCCATCATTATCATCCTTCTTTATCCTAATTATTTTCTAGGGTAAAACATATGATAATGGGTTTACAATCAAGTATTCAAGTTTCATGTTCAAGACCATATGTATGCATTATGTAATGTTCAATACAAACATATACTAGGACATCGTATGATGAGGAAGACATGTCCAAGGGCCTTCACATGATTAGGTTGACATTTCCCAGGGCCTTATCATGATTAATAATACATTTCCAATGGAATTCACGTTATTAGGCCTACATTTACAAGGGCCTTCATGTGATCATGATGACAGGTCCAAGGGCCTTCAGGTGATCGATGAACTGATCATGCAGACCATGTAAACTATTCATGTGAAAACAATATAACTACAATTTTATGATGATCCCATCATTTATAGCTATTTTCAAAGGAAGAATTCAATATTTTCAAGAATATATCCTATATTTTTCCACCGATACATCATGCAGATAATGCTAATATATCTAGGGGCCTTCGTATTATTCGACAAATATTTCCAAGGGACTTCGCATGATCAATTAACTGATCACACTAACCACATAATATATTCTCATGAAAAACAATATAACTTCAGTTGCATAAGGATCCTTTCATGGAAAACTTTTATTTCATGAATCAATAATTGTTTGTCCCTTGATTTGTTGATTAATTGTCTTCCATGGCATCATGTGATGAAGGGAAGATGATCATGAGACTCACACGAGACCATCACATGACTTGATCATCATGGAATTTATCATATAACATTAAGGGGGAATTTCAAAATCATATGTAGGTCATGAATTAGAATTAAAACCTTATCATAGACAAATTTATTTCTTAGGTACATCATGTGATATTTTATGGGTCTTGTGGTTATGAATATCACCATGGGTCATGTGATATGCATGACCCAGTTCCGTGATGCCTATGTGGTCATGATTCATTCTTTTTCCTTTTTTCTAAAGTGATACCAATGATTCAGGTATTTTTAACTCCAAAATTTTCAATTTTAAGTTGGCAGGAATCAGTAATGAGTTATATAATATATATATTAATGTCAATGATGTAGGATTCCCATCGATCATTGGGTGCATGAGATAAACACAAGATGATTCCATGAGAATCGTCATTTTCATGGAATCCCCATTCCTTAATTAGTACAGGAAAACTTACTTGGAGAGATATGCATAAAAGTATTATTATATGGGAATGGGGAATGGATCTAACATAGTGTCATAATTATCCCCCGGTAGAAAATGTGTCATGTTCAATGATAGATTATGTCTATATTAAAAAAATCACTATAGAAAAAACACACCAAGCTGAATTAATTTTTGAATAGTGTATGGTAATATATAATGGGGTCAAATAATTTATGTATATCTGTTGATCGATACTCTTAACATGATATTTTTATATTATTTTTAGTTGATATTGTTTTATGGTCATCGTGACAGAGTATAAATTATATATATTTAGTAGCATGATATTTCAAATTCTCAGATAGGTTGGATATAAAAAGAGATCATCAACTTGAGTACTAATTTAATAAGGTCCTAGTAAAAGAAAACAAAATTTTTCCATTATTGTAGATAGAGTGTGGGGGATGGAGAAAGGGAGTTTACGAGTTATTATTTTAGAAGGTAGTTCTCCATAAGAGAGAGTTTGACCAACATATTAGGGTAAATGTGATTTTTTTATTTAAAGAATATCATTTTTAACACTTTCATTGAAAGGGATAAATTGTTTTTAATTTTTTTTAAGAAATTAAAACCTTTTAAGGAAAATTTTTTAAAAAAATTTTCTTTTTATTTTTTTTAATAATTTCAATCTCACTTGGTAATGGAATAAAAATGTTTGAAAATAAAATTTATATTTTAAAATTTCTATGTTTTTCTCTCGTATTTTCACAATAAAATAAAGCTGCGTTTGTATGTGATATTTTGAAAATAAAAATTATATGAAAGGGAAGTGTTTTTTGAATAAAAATTTCTATAAAAATCCACTTAGATGCATTAATTTTAATTGTATATTTGTTAAATATTATAATTATTTTAAATTTATCTTCTAAATATATTCCTCTTTGTTAAGGAAAACTCTTATTAAAACATTATCATTATATATATTAAAATATTTTAATCCAAACTCCCACCTCTTATATTTTTATTAAACCATGTTTTCTTAGAGAAAATATTTAACTTCATAAAAACCATGTTATCTTGTTCATGGGAAAAAAATTTATAATAAAATTCAATTTTAAATTTTATAAAACCTCTTTATGTAAGAGAAATTTGTTTGAAAAAAAATCCCCTCTAAAGTTTTGATAACATATTGATTCTTTTTAACAAGAACTCCATTATTTAATGTATCGTTAAAATAAGTTCTAATTTAATATATTTGTTTCAAATAATACATTAAGAAGTTTAAAATTTATTTAAATTTATAATTTTATGTAAAAAAAATATTTTTAAGCATGATTTCTTTGAAAATAATTTTTTTTCATTGATATAGTTTTTATTAAATTACTGTGTATTCATGAAATATTTTCAATATATATGTTACACTATGTTTTTGAAAATTATTCCCTTAATGATTTAATAAAAATACTTATTAAGGATATTTAAAAGAATTAAAATTTATTATGATCATTTATTTTATTCTTTTTTTTTAAATTATGCATTTATCAAAAAAAAAATTGAGTTTTCTTAACCATGCTTTATTTCCCCCTCATTATAAATATATTTTTATTAGAATTTATAATTTTGTAAAAAATATTTTAATGGAGTTAATATTGAAAAATTAAAGATAAAAAATGTTTTATTAAAATTTAGAACTTGTAATTTTAAAACATGATATGGGATGAGGAGTGAACTCAAAAATCAATGGGATTTTCCAACCAAGTGACCAGAAGACCATATATAATGCACAATGTTCTAGGTTAGCACAAATATTTTTTAAGATTAATGATTATCATTGGTTTTCATTAACTTTTATTTAAAATTGAAAATAATTTTATTTAATAAAATATATTTATTTCTAAAATGGATTTAAAAGGTTTTAATTTTAAAGAAAGATATTTTAGTATTTTTATATGGAAATTTATAAAATCTCACTTTTTGTTCTGAAAAAATTTTGAATCTTTTTTTTATGAAAAATGAATTTAATGTTTTAATATCAATGTATTTGGTTTTAAAATAATTTTTTTAAGTCCCTCAATGTTATTTAGAAAAAATATTAATGGTTTTAAAAACCCTTTCTAAGAAATTTGGGTTGACCCCATGTTTTAAAAATGTCTTTCATATGGATATATGATGATTAGAAGAATCACGTACTAATTTTGAGGATTATCTTGGGTAAAGCTAGAGTAGTATTAATGGAGTTAGTATTAAATGGAAAATATGATCATTTAGAATAAATAGTATGAGTTTATATTATAATTACTAAATTTCTTAAGCTATAAACCCAAAAAAATTCTTTAGGATGTAAGTGACTCAATAATTGAATTTGAGATTATGATTATATAAGAAAATTTTTGAGTCACTTATTTAATACTAAAATAAAAAGGTAAGTATTTTTTGTATCGGTCTTAAGAGTGTGGGAATAGGAATCACAAAAATGATTTTCCATATGTTTTTTTCTTATCCAACTTGTTTTATTAGTTAATAGTTTGTCCCATGGTGGGTACCTAGTGTTATTGAGAAAAAAACAAAAAAAAAAGAAAAAAATAAAAATGAAATCCACCAAAAAACATATAGGAAAAAACAAAATAGGTTTGACTTCTGGGAAAGATTAAGTGATTAGATTTTGAGATTTTATTACAAAGGTTATAAGGTAGGTTTGGTGGAAAGAATCAGGTAAGTACAATTTTTTTTAAAATGAACTATATTTATTAGATATAAAGTGGACAGAATAGCATAGAATGGTTTTCACACACACAAATGTTGGTATTTATTGGTTTATTTAATTCATAAATTTAATTTATTATAAGAATATAATGCATCTAATTGACTATTTTTTGATAAAATTTATAAGAAACTTACTTCTATGTTTACTCAGATTAACTCCTTAGTGTGGTTTTTTTCTTGTCTCACATTACTAAAATGAATTAAGTTTCCTCTGAATGTTAAATATTCATGAAATAGGAAATATCTTAATGAATCATTTTATAAAACGTTACTTTTCCTAGGGGTGAAAATATCCAGGTATGGGGGGTGTGATTTCATTGTGATTCACTATTGTATTTCACCCTTAAACCACTATTTTAAAGTAATTTTTATATTAAAAATTCAAAATATAATAAATAATTTAAATTAGTTTTTTATTCAATTAATTAATTTTAAATAATTTTTAAAAGGTAAATTTCACTTTTTTTGTATTTTTATCATAGGTGGGGGTTATTTAGAGAGCCCAATATGAATTTGAATAAAAATGGGAAAAAACTGTATGGAAACCCATGCACACATGTGCACAAATGTTCATATTAGAAAAAATATGTCTGTCCAATTGAGATTAATTTTTTTAGATAAATGAATAAAAATGCTGGATAAAAAAATTAATAAGAAAACTAATCTCATTTCTTCCACCTAGTATCTCAAATTAAGTGATCTATTAAAAAAACTGAAATTTCTCAAAGTGAGGAGTACAACTCATTATTTTGGCACTATCTTCCATTCTATAAGTCTAATAGTTGAATTTTATTTATAAGGAGACATTAAATATTCCTTTAAAACTATTTATTTATTTTTAAATGGTGATATATGGCCTTTTACTTGTACAAATATGATTTATAAGTGGTATTTTGAAATCTCTTTGAAAAAACCACTACCTCCCATTTCTTAAAATTTGGCACCTTGGGTGCCTCATTTGTAAGTTCATATATGGAGATATACTATGAAATTTTGGACATACATGAAAGTATTATCACATCCTTGGAGGTTTTTATCTCCATATCCTCATAATGGGATTGTTTCTGATGCTTTTGATGGGGTGCACATTCGTCGCTTTTGGAGGACGTGCAGCTGTTTCCCCGCATTCCTTCTTTCCAAATGTGGGTGGTATCCGTTGCTTATTCATGGACGTTTTCCCCTAGATCAAAACTGGATGATGGGATGTTGGTTCCTCCTTATGTGGATTCCTCCTCAGAACTCATTGCACAGTCCAGGTCTCCCTCGTAGACATAAGACATTGTTAGTGAATCTCTTCCCAGTGCCATGTCTTCATGGGCGCCGATTAATTACACTACTTTTGTGAGGAAATCCCAAGGGGTCCATTCAGGGTGGAAACCTTCGGTAGTAGGAGTAGTCACATTGTACATAACCGAAATGTCTGGATGTTGAAACACTGATGTGTCTGAGTTTCTTCCCCTTATGATATCGTTCCTCAAGGGCGCAAAAGCTCGAGGTATCCCACGTCGAATGTAGGGATTATATTCCATATGCATGTCTCTGAGGTTTTCCTCACCCTCCCATGTTTTACACATGGTATTCTGTGAGTTTAACATCTAGTGGAGATATATCAGGCTGATCAGAACACTGACAGAAGTGGATCATATGGGTGCAACCCCAGGAGGGATCGCTGATGCTGGGGCTAACGCAAGGTTAGTTACTCTATTACTGCTAGGAGATGCAAGAAGGTGGGTGACATGATCTCACTAGGATTTGACAGCCTGGGTAAGAATCAGGATGGATATGGATGGTTGAGTGTAGTGGATGTAGAATGTGATGGGACCACTATGAGAGAGATGTGATGTTGGGATTGAGCCTTGAAGAAACTTCCTACGCATCCCTATGGTAGGGAATCAAAGTCCACGTAGTTCAGTGGGGATATGGCACACCTGAAGGGGTGGGCCAGAGATGTGGGTCCCAACAGGGGGCACACCAAAGTTTACTTGTGTTTGAGGTTGAACCTTTGGGAGGCTTCTAACGTACCGTGTCTAGGAGATAGGGATCAAACCAAGATAGTTCATCTGACAACAGATTACCATCTTGCATGGCTGGAAAGGGCATACCACTGGATTAGGTACACAATGGATTACCTTTCGGTGGGGTGCAAAATGGATTTCCTTGGGATGGGGTACACAACAACATACCACTGGATGGGGTATAAAATGGCTTACCATCGATTGGGGTTGGACCTCGGTGAGGCTTCCTATGTAACTTGTCTAGGAGAAAAGGATAAAATACTAGGAAGTTAGAAAGGGTACAATTTAAAGTCTTGCAGGATGAAAAGGGTAATAGAGTTTAACATAATTCTAGATGAGGATGGACCGATGGGAAGTAGTTGGGACTGATGCGTGTGGCTCTTGAACCTCAGGGAGGCTTCCTACACACCTTGCATTGGAAATAATCAAAGTCCACATATTTCAGAATAGTGGATACAATTTAACGTCATTCAGGATGAAGGTGACCCGGCGTGAAGGGTTCCGGAAAAGTAGGTGTTGGGTTTGAACCTCATGGAGGCTTCCTACATACCATTCATTGGCAATGATCAATGTCCACATAGTTCGGGATGGTGGATATAGTTTAACATCATGCGGGATGAAGGTGAACTAATGTGAAGGGGTCGGGACAAGTAGGTGTTGGGATTGAACCTCAAGGAGGATTCCTATGTACCTTACCTTAGAAAGGATCAAATTCCACATAGTTCAAGATGGTGGATACAGTTTAACGTCATGTGGGAAAAAGTTGAAATGACGTAAAGGGGTCGGGACAAGTAAGTGTTGGGATTGAACTTTATGGAGGCTTCCTACAAACCTTGCCTTGGTAAGGATAAAACACCACATAGATTGGGATGGTGGATACAGTTTAACGTCATGCAGGATGAAGGTGAACTGATATGAAGGGGTCAGGACAAGTAGGTGTTGGGTATGAACCTTAGGGAGGCTTTTTACGTACCTTTATCTGGCAAGGATCAAAGTCTACATAGTTCGGTATGGATGAAACAGTTTAACGTCATGTGGGATGAAGGTGAACCAATGTGAAGGGGTTGGGACAAGTAGGTGTTGGGTTGAACCTTAGGAAGGATTCCTATGTACCTTTCCATGTCAAGGAACAAATTCCATGTAGTTTGGTACGATTTGGGGATTACATGCTAAGGTGGCCCAAGAAGAGTTTCATGGTCAATTCTTACTCTAAGACCATGGGAGGCTTTCTTAGTGTTAGAAACAATAGGTAGCAAAGACCTGATGATCACGTTGTAAAGGGAGTATCCATGGTATGTGGAGTGGGGCTTACACGTGGTTAGTGGCCTAAAGATGAAACATGAGCTTACGTGTGGTTAACAACCCAGGGATATAGATATTGGGACTTACTACAGGATGGAGGCCCAGTGGCGATAATTCCCATAGGGAGTGGGATGAGATAAAAAAGGTCCATGTGCCCCTCTCACCTCTATAATTTGGCACAAAAAAAGAGAGGAGGAACAGGGACACTTCCTCCTGCAATAAAGGATAGGGTCTTACACAAGGATGGTTGCCATTCCCCGCAGACAGGCACCCGTCCAGCAGAGAGGATCTCATTCCATGTGAGGAATAACTCCCTCCTATGGAGACAAGTGATCGTATAGAATTTATGAGATGGGGAACCCCACGTATGATTCACAAGGTGAGGCCACAGTCTAACAACATATACTGAGGATAATGGTTCCTGGCGGTTTAATTTTCTACAATTCGGATGAGGTGGGTTCACTGCACACCCCTAAGACATACATAACTGATACGCTTTAACCCATGGTAAAGGGAAGGCACCTACAATTCTGTGGAGAGGGGGTGTCATGGAGTGATCCATTGAGAGGACCACGTTAGCGTGGCCGTTAGAATAAGCAATAGCTGTTATCATTCCTAATAGAATAAGAATAAGGTAAAGCAATGCAACATGAAGCACCACCCAAGGGACCTTGAAATCACCTTGTACAAACCTGGAGGGTCGTACAAGAGAAGGGTTTGCGAAGCATGTGGGTTCACAGGAAGGGACATTGTAAAGATCTGGTGCTCCATATATTGGAGGGGATTCATGAAGGGGTATGATTTGTGAAGTGTGGTGGCCTAGCCTAGGCATAGGGAATATGTGCATATGGAGAGTGCTTTAAAAAGTGGAAAGGCTTTCACGGAGTAAGACTTCACAAAGCAAGGGTACCTTGAAAACCATAGCATTGAAAAGAAATTTTCTTCATGAAGCACAGTGACTCGACCTTAGCATATAGTTTAAATGTGTATGGAGGGTACTTCATGAAGAATGAGTGTTTTGCGATGACCCGTGCCTCCTTGAGGTTCTCCCTTCTTTATGGTGGCCTGTGGGATCCGCCAAGGGAATCCCTGCTTGAAGAGGGGTTGTGTTTGAGCTAAGGGAAGGTTACTTTACAATGCTCAAGTACCTGGAAGATCTCATTTTTCTAAAGGTTTTTCATAGCATATGGTGCTTCACAATTTAAGTGTTGACAAGGTGAAAGGATGGAGTATCTATCCTTTGGGATTGAGGGGATCCTGATATTTATAAGAGAGGGGTGAAACAATATAGGGAATACTCGGTGTGAGGCCACATGGTGCTCCACGATTAGATGCTGATTGCATCCAGTTCATTGTAACTACGGAGTTGACCATCATCCCCTCCCAAGCGTGAAGCACAACTAGGTTCTCTACGCAGTGCTCGTAAAGGATTACGTCCAATTAAATAGGTTCACGGTGCTTGATTTAGATCCCTCTACGGCGTGAAGATTTCGGTCAATTGCGTTATAACTGCGGAGCCTCCCACCTCTTTACTCCACGGTGACCATGGTGCGGGACTCTGTCTTCACACTTGCCGTGGTTCAGGGCTCTGCGAATGATCTTCGAAAGTCAGCCCCTCTGGAGTTGGGTTTCTATTTACGATGATTTTCCTATACCCATATTTTTGCACCAATAGTGATCTAAAATTAAGAAGGATATCCACTCAAGAATCCTCTTTATGGTGATATACACAGTGGATGATCAGTAAGAGTTATCTACACACTTTTGATGGGAGTTCTGATAAAACTATTATATACCTGTTTGGTGTATTTGGGATTGAAAACATTTTATTCTGTTATATCTTAATTTTTTCATATTTTAATGCTTTGTTTTGATTCAAATTAAAAAATTCTATTTACTTATAACATATCGGTGTGTGATTTTGAGAGTTTGACTTATGTTATTTCAATTGGACAATATAATAATCCTTTTATTTCCAAAAAATTTAGATATCAATTTTATTTTGAAGCTCTTATACCATGAATATGGGATAGACCTTTGATATATGATTATTATATTAAGGTTCAGTTCTACATGCATCATTATAAAGTCTTGAAGTGTAATTAGGATTCTTATTAACCTCAACCAAAGAATTAATCCAAACATAAATAAAATTCTAAGAAATACGAAACTAAGATATAGTGTAGTTAACTTTAAATGATAAAATTCTTCTAGATATATAAAAAACCACTTCATTTCATAAACTCCAAAACCATTTTTCATTATTTTTTTACTTGAAATAGTTTTCTAACCCCCTATTTTAGTTTTTTTTATAAAAAATATTGAAAATTCACACTCTAAAACCTTTATCACAGCTTCAGAGATGACCATGGGTTTTCCATATGTTATAAATCATACCAAAAAGCATAATTAATTAGATGTTTCATGACAGCATGTCTAGTGACCCCATGATCCTTCATAGAATCAATGATAATTATGAATTATCTAATAAATACTAATAATAAACGATTTTCCTTTAACAAAGAATAAGTTGCACTTAATATAAAAATGGATCTAGAGTGTTCTAAATCAGACACATTTATATTTATCCTTGTGTCCAATAGCCATATCATATACAATATGAATAATCATATAATCTATTTTTACAAGAAATATAGTGATTATGAGATGAAAAATATGTAAATATCATATAGAAAAATCAAACATTCTCAATCCTCTTAGTATAACTGAATGTATGGACAAACAAATCACATTTCATTCACCTAGATAGATGATAAAATCACACGATCCTCATCATAATAGATAATCATGTCACATATCACTTATCTTGGTATGAAAATACACTTATTTATTCTATATAAAATGAGGTCTCGAATGACATACTCATAATAAGAGAGGAAAAATCCCATATAATTGAATCTTAACCAATGACATGATTAACCATCCCCAAACACCCCTATTTAGCTCAACCTCTAGGCTGGCATAAGAACATGATCAAGATGTGAAGGCCAGTATTCTTGGTATCTTGTTAATATCAGGTAATGGAGATTTCTATGAATTAAATACCCTAAATATATAAAATATATAGTGTATAACAGTCCATGTGGTATACTTGATGGGTCATCCCACATAAAAAACTCATTTTATTATTCATAAAGGAATTAAATATCTCTATATGAAACCCAACCAACACTAATCTTCATATTTAATCATAACCTATAAATCTGTATGATGACCACCGACTTGGAATAAATCAAATTCATATTTGATATTCTATGTGTCATAGTTGACCCCATTTTTCATTATTATTTTTATCTATTTTTTTATTTTTATCTATGAATTTCAAGAAATTCCCTTTTTTTAGAAAACCTGAGATTTTTCCTATCACACAGTTTGGATCAAGGTTATTAGAAACCATGTGAAAACTATGCATGTGTGTAAATAGTTTTAATAGAGATGCTTCACATGGTTAGTGAATGATTTTCAAAATCATGTGGCCAAACCATGTGTATTATATTGTTTAAAAAAAATATCACACGATTGGCATATAGTTTACTAAATCATGCATCCAAACCATGAGAAGTGTTCATGTCATTATTAATTGGAAATTACTACCTTGATACATTAGGATCTTCAACAAAAATCTAATCCTCTCCTCTCCCATTCATCTCGCATGGCCCAAGCAACTCCCTTCAATTTCTCCCCCACCTTGCTAATTCTTGGGGATTTCTTTAAGATTAAAGGTTGATTATTTAGGGTAATATCTACTAGTATCCTTCTTCCCTTATTATTCTATATTTTATTATTTCTTATGTAACCCATGTTTCGTCCATTGACCTAGGGATTTTCAGGCTTGATTTTATGTTGTGATTTCTTTGTTTTATGGTTCTCTTTGGTCTTATAGGGGTCCCTAATGCCTTTTTGCGGTGGTTTAGCACAATTCTTCATGTAAAATACATGTATATAGTTGATTTTTCCATGTTTTAACAATTAAATTTATATCCATCATCTTCTTGTTTATTTTATTCATTTTTTTAAGTTATTTTAAATTTTCAATATGTATATTTTATGAATTTCACTTAACGAAGTTGGTTTCCTCATGTTTCTCCACTCTAAAATTAATTTTTTATAAATGAGGCACACCCATTGCTTATTATAAATTCAAAAGAGGATCCTTACATAATTTACTATTTATGAAAATAGTATGAATGGTTTTTTATAGGGATATTATTTTTTGTTTCCTATATTTATTTATTGATTAAATTTGATAATGGTTATGTGAGTTGGTTTTCAATTTGTTTCTTAAAGAATATTACAAAGTCCTGATTGTAACTTTCTAATTATTATTTATAAATTTGAATGGACCCCTGAAGTGTTCACCATGTATTTTTGTATAAAATGTTTGGATTTTCCCCTGTTATAGGAAATATGTTAGATTTGTGTTGTGGTTCCTACATAATACTAGTGCTACATTACATTTTTTGATGGATCTCCTAAATTTTATATGTCATGGGAGAGTAATCATGGATATATGGAATGTATGGGTTCATATACTACAATAGTTTATGATTGTAATATGACTAGAGGTCTAAAGTACGCTGTTCACCGTACTTTGGGATTTTCCCACTTAGTTAGGCCAAGTCAGGGAATATTGAGTTTTAGGGAATTTTAGTTTCATTAGGCACACTGATTGGATGGATTCTATTTAGTAATGTCCTAGATTTTCCTAGATCTCCTAGGTATTCCCATGATTTTGGTTCTTGGTTGCATCCTGATAGATATGGAACTTTTATTTCTATGATGATTGGTTTATGATTATTTTATGATTTATCCTACATTTCTATTACCTTGGATATATTTATATTATGAAGATTAATTTCAAATGAAATGATCTATAATGTTTTGGGTCTCTCCCCTTGCATGTGAGTGTTTTTTAAGGTAATGATTTTAGAAATTGAATTTCTTATAGAAGGAATTTATTCTTTTTTTAGGTTTTAAAAGATTGAATTATTTTGAAATGCATTCCTTCCTTATTTCAAAAGTGAATGATATAACAAATTGACTTCTTGTTATTTTTTTTTGAATAAAATTAAGAAGTTTAAATTTATATATTAATTATCAAACTAATATGAAATGAATTTATTTTTAAAGGTTATCCATGGGGTTTTGTGAGGATAGCTACTCAGGGTTGTTCTCAGGCCTATAATATTATAGGTTTACTAGGTTTCTATTAGATGAAGTGGATGATACTTTGGGATTCAGTTCTATTACATCAGTGGTGAAGAGTGTTGATGATTCAATTCAAACATATAGATATGTTCTTATGATTATTAGTTTATATTGGATTTTTGTTTTTTATGTTATATCATTCCATGTTGATACTTCAACTTTGATTTTTATTTTGGTTTATGTTATAATTATATCTTTGATTCAAATTTTTTAATATTGGGTTGTATCATATTTTTTTCCCTTGTTTTGAATTTATGATCCTTGTTTTCTATTTAGGATTTATTTGGTCATGCTTATTACTTTTCTATTTATTTCTTATGTGTGTGATTATCTGACCTAATGATTGGCCATGTAGGATTTCTAAGTGGAACTCCTTATTGGGTTAAATCATTCCCAAATGAGATTCCTTGATTATTAGGAACTAGCTTATAACTTGTGGGTTTAAGAAATGTACTATGAGCCTAGTGGAAGATCAACTCGTGTACCAGTTCATAGGTAACCCATGTCATTTTTTTACATTAAGTATCATTTAACCACATGTAATATATGAACCCAAAATGAAAGAATGAAAAATCCGAGAGGACTTTAATATAATATGATATATTTTTTATATTATTATACATATCTAAGAATATTATAAAAATCATATATAAGCACTGGTCTTATAATACCCCATATAAAAAACCAGTAGAGTTTCTTTATGTCTATTGAATATTTAATGGTTTTATTAAACTTGTTATATCACCAAGTAATTCCTATTAGGTTTATCTATGTAAAAGAGGTTTTTGACTAAGTATTTGAACATCTGGAAGGAGTGAATCTGGAATTCTTATTCTAAAATTGGACAATTATATTGGATCATAACGACTGAGGTGCAAAAGTTTATAAGTAGGGAGAACAAAAGAGGCATTTGAAACTATTTCCTAGAAGGGGGTGAATGATATCTATGAATTACTGTGATGATTCAAAGTAGGTATGAGATTAATATAATGATCCAATTAAGATTAATCAGACAAAGAGAATTCAAAAGTTTATATAGTTCATCAGAAGGTAGAGTGAAGTTGGAGAATGACATTGACAAAGTGAAGGGATTCCCATAAAGATTATATCCAAAGGTTATACTCTTCATAGAGATATTAAGGAAATATAAATTGATTGATTTTGTGGAACTTTCCTTTATATTTATTGGAATCAATCATTTTTTACTAAGAATAATTTTCATTATTGTAATCATCTTCCATTCCTTAATAAAGAATTTACATCTTTTTCCCCATTGAATAAGACTTCATCCGAACCGTGTAAATACTTGAATTTTTTTTCTATTTTTTTATTTATATCACTATCTTCTAGAAGTTATTTCCATGTGTTAATGTGAGAATTATGGTGCATGGCTAGGGTGATTTTATTCCCAGTTTAGGATAAATCACAAACTTGGGTTCATTCTGATTCGATGGTTCAAAACTTCATTTCATCCTATGGGATTTCTAGACGATAAAATATTAATTGGGTGGATCCAGACCTAGTAAGTGGTATCAGAGCTTGGTTATAGAGTTTGGTTTAACCAGAACATGGAAAATATTTTTTAAAGATCATTTCAACACCATCATTCTACTGTCTTCCATATATGTTAATTTCAGTTAGTAGTTATTAATATCTAATAAATTATTTTGATTTTAGTGGGAGATCATTGATTCTAAAAGGATGGAATTGTTTGAGGGAATGATATGAGTTTAGATGTTCAATGTGACAAATTCAGGATTTTGGAAGACAACGAAAGAAGATTTTCTTTTTCATAAGGATCTTAATCTTTCATTGAGAAGAACCAAACTGAAAGCGATGGAAAATTTCAAAAGACTAGGGCTATTTCTAATGTCACTATCATAGAATGGGGATCATACATTCTGTTATGTGAATAAAAATTTAGAACTTATGAAGACTCTTACTGATATATATGAGAAGTGTTGAGCCTAACATGTGTTAGGATTATTGTTGAGTGGTTGGAAGTTTTAAGAATTGTTAAAGAGGACATGATTGGGTGTGGTGGATTTTATTTTCAATGAATAAATTTTATTCCATGTTTAATAAGATAATCATATGTGTTGTGTTCTTAGTGCTCATATATAATGAATGATGTTCATAATGGAATCTGTTTTGCAAAAGAAATGATGATGGTGGTAAGTGAAAGATACAGCAGACTATGTCATAGTGAAAGTAACACACCACATAATAAATGACCAAGACATAGTGTATTTTTTCATTCTAAAGATCAGAATTAAATTATAATTATCCACAACACAGAGAAGGATCCATGCCACAAATATGATAGGGTTTTATTTTAGTGGATATTGAAACATTAATACCTCCAAGACATATATCAGGACCATGCCGTAGAGGAAGATAGATCGAGTTTTTGTACCACTATAAAAATTGAAACCTCCAGGCCATAACCCTAAGACTACACTGTAGTATGGTAAAACCATGATGAAATATGCCAAATCTATGAGGAAAGTGATGCAATGATAAATTAGTTGGATTTTAACGGTTCTACAAATTTAAGGATCTCTATGTTGTTGTACCTTTGTCCAAAATACAGTCATGATTTTGAGTGAAGTCTACACCACAACCCCATGGATGACACTAAAACCTAACATAGTAGTTATGCGAAAAATACTTATAACTATAAGGTTACACTATAATGGATATGATCACAATGAAGAAGTATATTTCAGGGTAGTTTTAAGGATTTTTATTTAATTGGATTCATCTAAGGAATTTTGTGGTTATTTCCTTCCAAGTTAATTAGAAAATTTGAATTAGATTATCAGGATATTTTGGGAGAAAATATCCAATGTCTGAGTTTGAATGAAGGTAGTTTAATTTTTGAATTTTAATTTCAAATTCAAATTAACGTAAGTGTAAAAATTGGTTTCTATGAAATATTACTATGTGATTATTTTTATGAAAGAAAGTGAGCATAGAAAAATATAGAAGAGTAAGAAGCAGTGCGTATACATTTTTGAATATATTAAAGAATCCAACCTTTGATTATATAGGTTGAAGGAAAATATGAGAAGAACCATATAAATAATTGATGTCTATGGTTGGAAGGATTTCATTTTGTGGATATTAAAATTTTCTACATCATTATCTCATTGTGGGATGCACTATCAAAATAGAGAGACATGATGTTATATTAGTTCAAGGATAAAACCTTACCATTGTAACTACATGTAAAAAATAGTGGGTCATATGATCGTAGTGGAATCCAAATCATTCCAAGGACTAGGATTCTTATTTTAAGAGGTTAACCTTGTAAATATATTGTCCCCTTGTTGTGTGTGTGTTGAATAACAATCAAGGCTCACCCTTATTGGCGATGTGGGTTGTTTCACCAAGAAAATAGAAAATATTTTAAATCACTGATTCACCCCCCTATAAGATATTTCTCATTGATCTAGGAGGTGTCTTTTCAAGTGGTTTTATAGGGAGGTTTCCCTTATTAGTGATTTTATATTTTTAAGTTTGAGAATAAGTATCTCTCTATTCTAAGTGGTTACTTTTGAATTTTTTAGTTTTTCATGGAAAATAATAATTCAGTGAATACAAAGAGAATTCCCCACATTGATACAAAAAAATATTATATTTGGAAGGACAAGATATTACCTTACATTATGTCAACTACTTTTTTATTTCTTGATGTCGAACCTATTAGGTTTTTATCTCATGTTGAGAATTTTTCTCTGATAGTATCATATAGAAATAATATTTAGAATGATGGTCATGCTAGGAATGCTTTACCATCACCACATTATGAAAAGTAATTTCTCAGGCTGAGAGGAATCTTGATATAAAAAGGTGTTTTGGACAAACATTTAAATATCTATCAAGGAAATAATAAAGAGAATTAGGATAAACTATATATTTGGATATTTAATAATTAAGATCTAAAAATTCCATAAGATGAAACTTTATTTTACTTATTCACAAGAGTTAATGAGATTGTGAGTACAATCGAAAGTTACTATGATAAATTAGAAGATACAATATTGGATGATAAGATACTTCATATCTTACCATATAAGTTTGATGCTAATGTTTCTGATCTTGAATACATGGAACTAGAATTAATTACTCTACATGATTTTCATAGCATTATAATTAACTATGAAATAAGGAAATATTGTTCTATCAAGAAGAATATGAAGGCTGAAAATTAATCTCTTTTAAGTTCTCAATGTAATAGATGTATAATAATAAGTCTGATTAAGAAGAAGGTGATTATTCCAACTCTTATTCTAATTTGAGTCAGAAATATGATAAGATGATGTCTCCAATCTCTATAAATATGAGAAGATTCAAGGGAAGATTTAAATATAAACTTACACTTGAATTATTTGTTTTTGGATAAGATATAAGTTTTTTTACAAATTGTCCTAAGTTAAAATAAGATGGATTCAGTGATAATGAAGAAGAAGTATAAAGGAAAGTATTTAAGAATATATCCTCAATATTTTAAAAACTCAGGGTTTCTTATAAGGGTGAAAGTAAAAATTTATCCAAATTAAAAAGGTTAAATTTATATTATAAATGAGAAAGTAGTGATATTAGTGACGAGGAATAACAATTGGATATTTCCAGATATGTTGATGAAATAATGATCATTGCAAAGGTGAATAAATAAGAATTCATAAGTAAAATCCATAATGAAGTTATTGATAATTAAGATACTAAAATGGAATTCAAACTAAAAAGATAACTTAATGCTTCCTTCTAAAAAATATTCATGTTGGATAAATAAATATGAAATATGAAGATGGAAAATCAATCTTCTAGAAGCAATGAATTATTTATTATTGAAGAACAATTGAAATTGTAGAAAGAATTTGATTACTTGAATATATTTTTGGTTGAACTAAATAATTAAAGAGTCAAGTTAATATAAATATTAAAATAAAAAAAATAATTTAGAGATTTTAAAATAAAAATTGAGGTCCACGGAAAAATATCTTGAAATTTTTAAGCTATATTTTTTAAAGACTATTCATGAAGTTGGGGAAAGTTAAAGCAAAGTAAATTATCATAAAAATCTATGCGGATTAGTCTAAAATTTATAGAAAATAACTGATAGAACATTTACTATGTTTCAGAAGAAGAATTCAATTAATAAGTCCATCAATGTAGAAAAATCAAGTGAATTTCCAGATTCTGGAAATTATGAGTGCACCAACTTGAATAAAAAAACTACTGAAAATAGTAAAGACAAAAGGGCTATGAAGAAGTTGGATATAAAGAAGGAATATTAAAGAGTTAATAAAAATTTGGGTTTATAGAGTGGATCCAAAATTAATGACGTGAAGAAGTTTGAAAGACATGCTCATAGTTCTAGACAATATAATGTTAATAAAGGAAAATATGATTTTTATGGATACTGATGATACTGTGTAGGATTTGGGAACATGGAAAGGATATGTTTTTTTAATAACCAATACAAATATGAGTTTATATAGTTTGATATAAAAAAAATAGAGAGATTTATCTCACACAAAAGAGAACAATTCAGACACATCCTGTGAAATCAGAATTGAAAACTACAAATAAATTTCAATCGTTGGAAGATGTTTGTGAATGATGTAAGAAACTGATTCATATTGAAAGAGTGTATCTTTATTTATTACTAGCTCAAATATTCTCTGGATAAATCACTAATAATTCCTATAATATGGAGTATAAATTCCAATAAAATCACCTGGTTTATGACATTGTCTACAAAGAATCCAAAGAAGAGTGTCCATGGATTTTAGACAACAGTTGTACTTCTCATATGATAGAAGATATAAATATTATTAAGGATGTCAAAAAATTTAAAGAAGTATTTTTGACCTTTAAAAATGATGGGTCACTCTAAATCAATGGTTTTGGATCAAAATTTATTGTTAAAGATCAATTTAAATCAAAAAACACAATATATATTGAAGGATTGAAACACAATCTACTTATTGTGTCTTAGTTATATGATGAACGAAAAAAATTGATCTTTAAAAAAGATATGGTTTTTGTGAAGTGATTTATATATGGATAAATCTTGAAAAGAGGTCAGTGAAAAATAGGTATTTTTTTTTTTCAGATTGGGGATGCTAGAAATTATATATATTTATGAACAGAAGAATAAAATAAACCGTGGCATTGAATACTTGACCATATTTTCCAAAATAGAATGTGTAAGATTTTGGATGAAGATAATATCATGATGGTTCTATGCTGAAAAGAAAAAGGAATTGGACGTGTTAAACTTTTCAAAATGGAAAAATTATGAATACTCTACACAAGACAGTTGAAATAGAAACTCTTCCTCCTTTGGAGGTTATTCAATTTTACATTTTCAATAACATGAAAAAAATAAACTAATGGATATAATTATTTAATTTACTTTATTGATATTTTTACTAAAATTTAATAAATTATGTTTATGAAATATAATTTAGAGGCTATAAGATGTTCACAAGTTTTAGGGGAAGTGTAGAAAGAGTGCAGTTATGATTTGAAGAAGATTCAAACTGATAATGGTGCTAAGTATACCTGTGGATAATTTTAAACTTATCTTGAAAGCATGGAATTTGTCATGAATTTAGTAAACCATACACACCATACCAAGATAGTGCAGCTGAATGAAATAATTAAATTATTGTAGATATGGCTCAAACTATTGTGCAATATAATGAAACATCTCATTTCTTTTAGTGACAAATTATTAGAGTATCATTCCATATCCAATTTTTTATCTTTATTGGGGAAAGTTATATATGTCATCATATGATATGATTGAAAAGAAATATCTAAGTTTGATGTATTTAAGCGAGTCTGGAAGCCTGTTAATTATCAAAGTTAAAGGCGAAAATCTAGGCACATTTGAATAAAGAGGGGTTGATGGTATATTCCTTGGTTATCCACTAAATAGAATATGATTTTGGTGTTATAAAAAATATACAATGGATATTATTAATGTTTTTGACATGAACGTGATAGAACACATAAATAAATTTAATTCTCTTGATTTTTTTGAAAAGTGATGATGATTAATCAATTTTCGGAAAACAACAATATGAAGCATCAAAAATAGTGAGAATAATGAAGAGGTTATGAATGAGAAACTTGATTTATTAAATTATAGTGATGAAAAAAGATCTTTTTTACCTCATTCCAGATTGATAAAGCATGGATAGGTCCAAAATATCCATGAAAATCATGGGAAACATATTAAAACTAAAAGAAATTTGAGGACTAGCATTCATATCACATTGTTCTCTCAAGTTGAACTTGAATATGTGGAAGAATAGATGAAACATCAAGAGTGGGTTGTTGTAATTAATGAAGTTCTAGATCATATTGAAAAGAATGAAACTTGGGTGTTGGTACCTAAGGACAAATAAAGGAACATTATTGGAACAAATTTAATGTTCCAAAACAAGATGAATAAAAAAGGTTAATTTTTGAGAGATAAATTAGGATTAGTGTGTTAAGGTTATTCCTAGGTTTAAGGAGTTGACTTCACTGAGACCTTTTCACCAGTTGAAATACTTAAAACCATAGTAAATTTTGTATCTACTGTAGCACAAAGGAATTATAAGATCTTTCAAATGTATTTCAAGTCATCCTTCCTCAATGTTGAATTGGAAGAGGAAGTATATATTGAAAAACCATGTAGTTTCTTTATTGATGAAGATTAAAAGTGTTTTTACTAGTTAAGTACGACTTTATATGATCTAAAAAAATCCATAAGATCTTAGTATTCTATGATTTACACCTTCCGGAAGAAATTGAATTTCAAAAATAAGTTAGTTGAAAAAAATATATACATTAAAGATGATAATAATACATTTATTATTTTTAATTCTCATGTAGATGATATTTTTTTGGAAATGCTGATAGAATTTGTGATGATTTTTCTAGTGAAATGATGATGTTTTTTTGAAATGTCCATGCATAGTGAGATAAAATACTTCATTGATTTACAAATTTCTCAATAAAGGGATTATATTTTTCATTCTCAATATAAGTATGATAATTAAATGTTGAATTTTTTTGGCATGGAATATTCAAATATTGTTTCTATTATAATTTCAAAACGTACATAGTTAACGAAAGATGGATAAGGAAATGTAGTTGATCCAAGTGAATCCCAAAACATGATTAGAAGTTTTCTTTACTTGATATATTCAATAACATATATTGTGTATGTTGTTTCACTTTGTACCAGATATCAATGTGAACTAAAATCATATCATTTTATGTCTAGAAATGGAATAATTTTATATATCAAAGTAATAATATATTTTGGCATGAAATATGACAATAAAGTAAATATGTATTTGTTTAGTTATTCTAATAAAGATTGTAAAGGATGTATTGATGATAGGAGGTCTACATAAGGTTTATATTTCATGGAGAAATATGTGTTTATTAGTAATTTAGGAAGAAAAATTAAGTTACTCTAAGAACTGATGATTCAGAATCTATGGCTGCAACTCATTACTCAACATAACATATGTGGATAAAAACATAACTAGAAGATTTGACGGTTGATGTTAAGTTACTATTACTTTTGGGATGTGATAATTAATGTGAAATTAATATTTCAAATAATCATATTCACCATTCATGGTCTAATAACATTGAAATAAAATATCACATCATCGAAGAGTTAGTGTAAAATAATGTGTTTAAGTTGTAATTTTTTCCAACAAAAGAGAAAATTGCAGATGTGTTTACCAATCCATTTTCAAAATAATTATTTCCAAATCTAAGGTTGAAATTAATTATTCAACCTCCTTATCTCTATGGATAACGTATAATTAAAATTTTCCCTCTCCCTTCTTTTCTTTGGATGTTATTGTCAAAAGGGGAGAAAATGGAAGCCTAAACTATCCACTGATATGTGTTTTACCTTTTAGTGAGAGAATATACTGAGGGGGAGTTATTAAAAAGGGTAATCTATGACTTCGATTTGTGTGAACTATTTTAATAGTTTTCTACAAGTTTTTGTAGGAAAATTATATGTTTGAAGGTTTGAAGTATTTTTTTCGGTGATGACATTATTGTGAATAAATATGAAAATATAAAACTATTTATCAACTTTATGGTATTTATTATTCAAATTTATTATTTCTTACACCAAGTTCACTCATGTTGGATTATATTTATTGAGTGGAAATCCACTACTAAGGGTTCAATGTTTGATAGTGATTTATGTTCTTTGGTTGATAACAAAAACCAATGGGGGATATTTTTGAGGCTAAGATGTACTAAGCTTGTTGTTGAGAGACTGGAAGTTTGATGAATTGGTAAAAAGGATATGTTTGGGTGTGTTGGATTTTGTTTTCAATATCTAAATTGTATTCTATTTTTGATCTGATGATGCTCAGTGATGTGTTCTTAGTGCTCATATATCATGAATGAAGTTCACGATACAAGTTTTTTTAGAGAAGAAGTGAAGATGGTGGTAAGTAAAAGATACAATAGACCATGCCATTGTACAAGTACCATGGAACATAATAGGTGACCATGACATAGTGTTTTTTTCCATTCTATAGATGAGACTTCAATTGGTGTTCTCTATTCTGCAAACAAGGATCCAGGACACCATCGACATAAGGTTAAATTTCAATAGTTCTAGAAAATTCAAGGCCTCCACAACACAAAGTAGGACCACACCGTAGAGGATGATGGATTATTTTTTGGTTCAACTAGAAAAATCAGCAACTCCATACCATAATCCTATGACTATGTCGTAGTATGGTAAAACCACTATGGACTACACCAAATCCGTGAACACCATTCCCCAAAGATGAGTTGGATGGATATTAATGATGATAGAAATTTCGGGAACTTCATTTTGTAACCCCTTGGTCCACGCCACATTCAATATTTCGAGTGAAGTTAATGCCACAGTCCCATATTACATGATGCATCCTAGTGTACATGTAATGTGAAAATTACATATAACTGTAAGGTTATTCCGTAATGCTTATAGGAACACTACAAAAGTATGTTTTAGGGTAGTTAAATGGATTCTGTTAACTTGAATTCATCTAAGGAATTTTGTGGTTATTTCAGTCCATGTTAACTACCAATTTTTAATTGGATGATCAAGATCTTTCAGGAGAAAATAAAAAAAGGATGAGTCTGAATGAAGGTAGTTAAAATTTTGAATTTTATTTTCAAATTCAAATGAAAAAGTGTAAAAAGTTAGCGGTTATGTACGATTACTATGTGCTTTTATGTAATAAAGTGTATAGAGAAGAATATAGAATAATAAAAAGTAGTTTCTATACATTTTTGTATAATGTGAAGTGATCCTACTTATGATTCTATAGGTTTAAGGAGAAGAGGATAAGCACTCCTCCATCAGTAATTTAAGGATATGGTTGGAAGTTTTTTTATATTATTTTTTTATATCATTATTTTAGTGAGGGATTCCCTTTCAAAGTCAACAGACTTGATGTTATATGAGTTCAAGGATAAAACCTTCTTGTTATACATACATTTTAAAACTAGTGGGTCATATAAACTCAATGGAATCTAGATCATTCCAAGGACTAATCTTTTCAATTTGAGAGGCAAACCTTGTAAATATTTTTCCCCTTCTTGTGTGTGTGTGTGTTGAATAACAATAAAGATTCAATCTAACTGTTGATGAGGTTTGTTTCACAAATAAAACATAAAAGATTTAAAATCACTGATTCACCCCCTCTTAGTGATTTCTCATTGATCCATGAGGTGATTTTGAATAATCCAATTACAATGAACACAATTTTCCTATTAAGGAGGCTATATAGCATGATAATTTCATACGTCAATCACACAAATGACCATATGAATAACTTCAACATGATTCGAAGTCATTTGGAATTAGAAAATGTAAAGTTCATAGATCTAGGGTGAGCATTACTATTACTTTAATCACTCCCAAAATCATTGGATGTGATGGTTAAAATTTTGAGAATGTTAAGTGGTAATAAGGAATTAGTTTTTAAATATGTTCAAGACTTAATTTCTAATGAGTATATTCAATTGAAGGAGATCAAAAATTTTATCCGAAATACCTACATTAAAGAAGGTAAGGGACCATCTATTGAATGAAAGAGTCATAAGAACGGAAAATAATGATGAAGTAGAATCTATATTAGCTCAGCTAAAGGTTATCCATTATGTTGGAATTATGGATAAAAGTATATATAAATTAATATTTTAGTTGGTGGAGAGTTAATTATTAAACATATAAAACTAGAAGTGCATCCACAAATGCCATTTTGAAAGATAAGAATTCTCTATTGTTGAGTGTCTCCAGTCTGATTGAGTATTTGATTATATACATTTTTGATTCTTTTCACGTCATATCTGAGATATATATGGAAAAATATTCTTTTGGATGATTCAACAAGGTAAATCCTATGGACATTGAAAATCTTGAGATAGATGGAAGGGGTAATGTTTCTATATAGACACAGAATAAAAGTTTTCAATAATTTTAAGGAGTGTGACACATGCTAAGGTTAAAAAAGAATTTTATTTTGGAAGGATAGTTTAATGTTTAATGTTTCTATAATACTTTTATGGTTGGAGTATATAATGATACACATGGTTCTATAGTGGTGGCAAAAGGAGTGAAATATTGAACAATGTACCTCAATAACAGTTCTAGATGGAGAAAACAATGTTGAAAAAAAATTACAAAAAGAAACAACATGAATTTCTTGGTTAATTAATTTATAATGTGATGAATTTGATTTATAATAATTTAATTTTTATTACCAGAAGCATAGAGTATGAAACATGTAAATAATGAAACCCTAGGAAGTAGTAGAAGAAATCATTCTGAATGGAAGGAAAGACACATAAGGATCAAAAGTTAGAGCAGGTTCATATGTATGTATGAGGCTATACATAAATCCATTATCATGAAGGATTGTTAAATATGTTCTATTTATTGACGATGTGACATAGAAGTCATGGGTGTTCATTTTCTAACAAAATTATGATGTTTTTGAAAACTTTTGTCAATGAAGATCCATATTTGAAAAGATGACCATAAGTAAATTTAAATATTTGAGATTTGAAAATTGTGGTGAGTATGAATTCATGGAATTCAGGAGGTTGAGATAGTGGAAAGGAATATAACATGTGAATAACATTCCGAGGACTCCAAAACAAATTAGTGAATAAGACTTTTTTAGAGAAGGCAAGAAGCATGAGGATAAACACTAGTTTTCCCGAGTTGTATTGGGTGGAGGCTTTGAACTATGTTACCCCTGATGAGTATATGTCCTTATTATCCATTAGGTAAATAACTTACAGAAATATGTTGGTATGGAAAGAAGATTTAAATTTCCCATCTCAAAGTCTTTGGTTTACTCACCTACACCTATATTGGTGCTAAAGAAAGGGACATGTTAGAGGAAAAGTATTAATCATGATTATTTGTATGGTGTGGTGACATAGAATTTAGATTTACGATATGGTATAAAAATTTATATTTTGTGTTAGAATATGGAATGATATATTTAATGAAGAGATCTTGTGGAAATATTGAAACAAAGTTGAAGTTCTTGATGAGATCAAATAATTATCACAATTTGAGGTTTATTTGAATGGAAGTACAGAAGCACCATATGTTTTGAAATGTTTATGGAGTACAAAAGTTCTAGATGAAAAATGTCTATTTGGAAGAAAGAATTCAATTTATGATGGTGTTTACAATCCTAGAAGTTCTGCAAATCTAATAGACTGCGAAAGTTCATGGGAGATCTCTTGAAGGTGTTGTTTTCGAAGTAGTGTTTTTGTAAGTGAAATGACCAAAAAAACTAAGACCCATCCTGGGTGGCAGTAATAGAGAGTGTTCCACCAAATCCCACCTCCACAGAAAAGGGGATTATAACTATGACTGGGTAATCATATGACACATAAAGAGATATATTAGTATAATGCACCTGTACACATCTCACAACTCCATAAAAGATATAACAATATAGAATATATAAATAAAATTTACTAAAATATATAATTCTCATGACAAATGATAAGATCAATAAAGGATAAAATAATATATAATCAATAATAAAAAATGGTCATTATATACTCCAAACAACGTAACAAAAAAACTTACCTAAATAGATGAGATTACGAGGTGCTGATAATGAGCTTTCCCTATACATGACCATTACCCATTTATATTATACCTTGGTACTACTAAGTTCCAATAATACCATTTTCACCATGGTCTCCATTAAATAATCCATCAGCTTCATAAGAAATGAACCATGTAGGTGAATATTCCCATTTAAGGGTTAGTATTTACATACACAGTTGGAAACCTCAAAAAACACAAAGGAATATTATGAAAAAAATAGTCAGAACATAAACATAAGGCAATAAATAAATAATAACCCATGAAAACCTAGATATGTTTTAAAGGATATAGCCTAGGAAATTATGCAGATTTATTCTCTACATAACCCAACCATAGGAGAATCAGTAGGTAGCCCTAATAATTTGAACTACCGAAATCATGTAACCCAAATCACCCATTGGTATTTTTAGCGGGGGACCCGCACCTCACCAAAGGATAAATATTAGTCGAGGGAGTAAAAAAATAATGCGGAGGACCCATTCCTTATCTATGATATTAGATGGGGATGTACGAACTCCATATATAGAGGATCTATTCCTTAAGTATACAGGGGAGTATCAAACCCAATATATGATGTGGGGGATATGTTCCCTGGTATAAACCCAAATCTAGGGGAGTACCAACCTTGAGAATTATTTAATCACCATGTATGATCCCTGTTGTTGACCCTATAGATATAAAGAGACTAAAATGCACGTTTCACCTCATGCATTACCTATAATGCTGATGAGAATTGATCCATTATGTATTACATAGTAAAACACTCTGGATGAACTACTTGTAATCCTAAATCTGAGTCATGAGAAATAAGATAGGAAAACCACAATGGATGAAAAAATTACACAAATTATACTTTAGGAATAGACAACTAGTAGTCCCTTTGGATAATTCATCTTGTAAACTACTTCTTTTCATGGCATGTTATGGTTTACCTACACGACATGTATCATGTGTTACATGGTGTGTGAGACGAGTGAGGAGGTCAACATGTACTATCACAATTTTTAGAAAAAAACCCTTTGGTATTTTTCATTGATTGTGTTTTTTGACAATTATATATGAGTATTGATGTTGACAAATGTTATGGAGTAGCAGTGTTACTTAGATGATTGTTAAGGATTCATTATATCCATGAAGTCTGTGATGCTATAGAATAATGTGTTTGGAATATAGTCATTATTACACAACCCATTAGGATGAGCTATAGAATATGTTTGGATATACCATCCTCTCTACCAGATTTATGGTACCTATTCCAATTGGAGAAACTTGTGATGTAATCTTGTTGAAGAAGATATGTGCACTCTATAGAAGTTCATTAAGCTATGGAAGGTATGTTATTAATAGATCATAATTTTTAGTGATTACTAATGTATATTGGTTTCTACAACAAAACACGTATGGTTGTCTCTTGAGGAGAAGTATAGGAATTACTAAATAATTTCTAATATCACGGGAGTTTCATGGAGGCATACTCTACAGTCATTTGAAAAGAAGATATCCACACCACTATTACAAATTACAGTGTCGAGAGTGTAGATGAGATAGAATGGATGATATAATTCTTATAATCCTATATAAGTCCATTCCATATACAAAGAGGCTCACACAGTTGTCTATCAGGTGTTCAACAGAAGTTAAGGAGATCATTCAAAGATTGTGTGAGTAAAAAATATTGATAGAATTTTGTGAATATGACCATCTATAAGAGGTCACTCCTTTGAGAAGAATTCCTTTCTACAAAAATTTATTGAGATCACATTATATTATAAACAATCTAATTCTATGTAATGGTAAAAGTAGAAATGGACAAGGATACACCATAGAAGAAGTTTCATACCATATCTGATAAGTTACAATCAACTATAGAATCTTGATAGGGAAGTTATGAATGGGATTTTAGGCCTCTTAATGTGAATTAAATGGTCCTTATTCACCATTTTCAAGTGGGAACGACACATGGAATGATCCTAGGAAGGTATATTAATTATTACTTGATTTATCCCTTGAATCATATTAAGGTGGTTGAATTCTATACAACTATATACATAAGTTCATGAGATAGAGTAGAGAAGCATTGGAAACAAGTATAGACATGGGCCTTCTAATAAGTGATGGACAAGATATTTCATGCCTTTCTAGAAAATTAAAAGTGAAAAAGAAGTAGGATATTTCAATATATTTGTGTCACAGGAACACCATTAGGATGTGTAAATGAGAAACACCATTTTAGTTGTATTTTTACATTCATATTTCATGAATAAAATGGTTATCATAAAAGGGGTAGTGAGTTACCTTTTGAGAAGATAGGTAGTGAGATTTTCTCATTTGTGTGAACCGTGAGTTTGGAGGGTCAGTGTAGTCATTCTATTATATAAACAAAATGGAAACAATTTGCTATTGTGTTTTTGGTGCATAGACACATCACTTTTTCATTATCCTTGGACTAGAATAGTTAGGGAGAACACAGTAAAATCTCTTCAATTTTTTATTTTATTTATCAGTCATTGAGATAAATTATGGGAGAGAAAGGAGTATTCCACACATTGAGAGAACAATATTAAAATCATAAGTTTTAATTTTTTAAACTAGAATTACCCAAATTCAGCCTCTCTTAGGATATTATTCTTGATAAGGGACCTATAATTTTTATAAAAATAATAAATTATAGGGGTGATGTTTTCTATCTCTCCAAATCATGGATACTGAAATATGGATAAGAATTTAGAATTTAAAATAGAGAAGGAAAAGAAGTTAGAATTGAAAATAGTGATCAGAAAATTAAAATTTGGAATTTCGGGTAACTTATAGAAGGAAGTTGAGCTGAAGTTAAATATGAAAGAACATGCTCTAACAATAGATAAATTTACCAATATAGTGAAATAAAGTGTTAAAATAATTGAGGAACTTGATGAATAATCCCTTGTTGTTTGAAAAACAAATGTGAGGATCAATAAAGAATCCTTAGACCTGGTATGGTATCAAGTTTCTCCAAGACACCAACCCCATTTAAAGTTATATAATACTTTAGAGTGACTAATGAATAGAGTATTCATATACCAAAGTTAAATTATTTAAAAACAAAGGGTAATCTATAATAGAGTATGGTCGTAAGGGGGAGATATCCATGCTTCATTCTAGACCTCAATAATTTACTCCCTCGAAAAAAGTTGATTTGGGAGAGTCTCAAAATGGTACCGATCAATTAGTAAAGGATGGGAAGATTACACAAAAAAATTGGTGCTATTACTGTGGAAAATTTGGAGACATTCAATATGTTTTCTTTATTGTAAAAAGTTTATTTAGTGAGAAACCACAAAAAAATATGCAATCTAATGGTTATTGATTTTGGTGTCAACGTTTTAGGAATAAATAACCTTATTTTTCCTAAAGGGATTAATGATTAGTGACCCATGAGACTCAAAAAAAAGGAAATCAATAGATGGGAACTTCAAAAACCACATTAAAAAATGAAAATAGATTCTTATTAATACAATATAAAGAGAAAATTGTCAAACTAGGGGAGAATCAGGACTATCAATCGTTAAGAGAAGTTAATCAAAGGTTAGGGATGGAAAAAATAAGATATGGGTCTAAAAAGTTTTTTGATATTTATTTGAGATAAAATCATAGGTCTGGTTTATGTATTATAGATAAATGATGTACCTTGGTGGAAAGGGTCTCAAAAAAATAGATGTTCTCCTAGTTTAAGGTCTTAACCATAATATAATATATGAGATTTAATTAGATGATTCAGGTCATATAGTGTAATTTATGAATAAGTGGTTTACTACTACAGTAAAAGATGATTCATTATTTCTACAAGGAAGATGGACCAAGGGAAATAATTATCTTATTAGTGAAGAAAATTCATGTATTCTGTACAAGGAAGATGAAAAAAGGATATAAAACAAGTGACTCAGTGTTTTGTGCCATTTTTTTGGAAAATATAGTGAATAATGATGGAGCTAATTATTTCCCCATGTTCACATATAACAATACTTATACATGTGATTCACGTCAAAAGGGGAATACTATCTAGAAGACTTGTAATCCAAAGAACGGAAAAATCTTTAAAGGTATTGGAGATTATACATGTGGATGTTTTTTAAAAGATAAATCCTAAAGAATTAGAACAAAATATGTACTATACATTATTTTTGGGTGATTTTAGAATGATTTCATGGTTTATAGTGATTACACACAAAACATTAGCATCTAAGTGTATCACTTGACATCGAAGAGAAACTGAAATGACGCTTGGTGTAAAAATTTAAAAGGTTCACTCTGATAATGGAATGTAATTTAAAAATACCCAAGTTTAAGAATATATAAAAAATGTAATTCAAGATCAAGTTTCAGTGGGGATGGCTCCTAAAAAAACAGATTTGTTGAGAGTAAAAATCAAATTATCCACAACATAGTTATGAACATTCTTATTGAAAAGTTTTTATTGGTGAAGTATTGGAAATAAATGTTTTAAAAATGTTTTATATCTCTAATCGAGCATTTTTATGTCCAAATGAGGACAGGAAACTATATTAAATATATTATGGGAAGAAGACAATAATTAAATATTTCTAGGTGTTTGGAAGAATGAGTTTTATTTTTAACAACAAAAACAATAGAATGTTTGAAGCACATGAGGATAAAGTGATTTTTCATGTATATTTATCTAAAAAAGTAATTTAGAGGATTTAAAAAATGGATGGGTTAAATTTTTATAGTCCATGAGATTTTTTAATTGGAAGTGAGCATATTTTGAATATATGTGATAAATTGTGATCTTAGAATAGTATAATTTACAAAAAAGCAACTCAGTTTCTAAGGAGGAATGCGATAAAGATGTGTCTGACTATAGGGGAGTTTAAATGGATGTAATAAACTTAGATGATATCTCTGATTATGAGGAAATCACATCAAGGATAACAATTTAAAACAAATAATATGACAAAGATAAAATCTTTTATAACATAATATTTGGCGACTAGATATCTTTAGTTCAGGATAGAAGAATGAAGACACAACATCATACTTCATTGGTATATTAAATGGAACAGAATTCATTTAATAAATCCACCATAAATGAATGTTGTGTCAAAGTGATGAATTTGTAGCTTGACTAAATTGAGAAAAAATAATAGGTGTGATGTTATCTCAATATCATAAAATAAGGACATGATCGAAACCAAATGGTTTTTTTGAAACAAACTCAAATAATATGGAATAATGACAAGGAATATGGAACCTCTAGTGTATAAAAGATATTCCAAAATTTATGTAATTGATGTTGAAGAAACATTTCCCTCAGTGGATTAAATAGAAAATATAAGACTATTTGTAGCTATGTCTATGAAAATTGGTTTTAATGTATACTATATGGATGTAAAATCATCATTCTTGAATGGTTTCCATGAATATAAAGTCTATATTGATTAAAAATATTGATTTATTATACATGATGATGATAAAACAATGTATCTATTGAAGAAAGCATTGTATGGGATGAATTAAGAACTAAGATCATAGTACTCATAGCTAGACCGGTATCTAAAGAATATCTGTCATCATAGAGTAGGGGTTAATCAAAACCTATAAATATATAAGGATCAAGGAAAAAAATATGGTGATTCATATATATATTGCTGACATTATCTTCATAGACATAGATGACACCCAATAGAAGTGGGTTTCAAAACATGTGAGTTGTGAATTCAAGATATATTTAATAGGTGAACTATACATTTTCCTTGTTCTATGGGATTCTGAAAGGAAGGATGAAAAATTTATCTCCAAAAATAAATAAACTAAGGAGGTACTAAAGTAGTTTAAAATATATATGATTCCAAACCAATAGATACTCTGCCGAAGACCTGGATGAAATTGACAAAAGATAGTGAAGGTGAGGAAGTTGATGTGACTCTCTATAGGAAGATCATTGGTAGTTTACTCTACTTGATAACCACTTGAGTAGACATTATGTTTTCCACATTTCAGGATATCCATTTTCTATGTTTCCCAAATGAAATTCACTAGAGTGACATTAGAACAATACTTTAATACATCAACCGGATAGTGGACTTTGGGATATATTATTAAATAAATTCAAAGAAGAAACTCATAGTCTATACATATATGGATTAATAATGTTTGGTTAATGTCCAAAAATATACTTATGGATGTGTTTTATATCTAAGAAAAACTTATATTTATAGGTAAAGTAAGAAAAGAAATATTTCATATCCTTAAGCTCCATAGAGGCTGAATATGTTGTGGTAGCTCAAGATTATACCCAATTGATATGGATGCAACAAAAACATGATGATATTGGAATTGATGTGGTATCTCATATCCTGATTAATATTGGAAACTCAAGTGTTATAATCTTTTGAAAAAACCCATTCAATATTCAAGGACGAAGAAAATTGATAAAAAAATTCCATTTTTGAAATGGAGAAAGTGGTGAAATAGTTTTTGAAGAAGGAGTATGTTCGTACTCAGGATCAAGTACCAGATATCATGACAAAGGATCTATATAAGGTGTATTTCAAACAATCTCAGTTGGCTATTGGGGTCTAATTAAATCCATATATTTATATTGTTTTGGATATGAGAACTCCACTAACCTATGGAAATTTATTGTTAAGAAAGGTATGATTTCTCTCCTCGTATCATTTCTTGTATATTAAACTCTCTTTTTCAATCCCTTAAGGAAATTCTATTTGGGTTCATTCATAAAGGGGGATAAAGTAATCATGTGTTTCTTTGAGGGAGAATGTTTTTTTGTAAAAAGGGGATGAATTATCCACATTGATACAATTTATAATGGGGGATTATTTCTAAGGGGGAGTGTATTTGATTAAATATTTAGGGGATTAGTTTATGTAAGTAAAGTTTTGTGTGGAATAGTTTCAGTGAATTAAGTTCAATGAGTTCTAATCATGATTATTATCCAATATAACTCTTTTTTCTCAGACTGAGCATTTCCTCACATGAGATTAGAGGGTGCGATTGATGAATCATCGATTCAATTCAAGAAGTAAAGGGAATAAAAAAGTTGTGAGGTTCTAGTTAGATCTGATTTGGTTGTTCTAATTTTTTATAAAATTAGTTGTGATGTGTTTCCCATTGAATTTTTAATAAATTAAAAGGGGGAAATTATAGGAAGGAATACATTTTTTGTTCAAAATTGATTTTGTTTTTGATAATTACATTTGAGTATTAAACATGAATATGGTTATGGAGTAGAGGTTATTATTTAAGGATTGTTATGGATTCATTAAATCCTTAAGTCCTATGATTCTATAGAATAATTTGTCTGTAATACAGTTATCACAATACAACCCATCAGGCTATATCCTAAAATATATTTAGATATAATATTCTATCTAATAGATTTAGGGTTCCTATGTCACGTATAAAAGTTTGTATTGTGGTCCTATTGAACAATATATGTCCATTCCACATTATCTCATTTCACCATGGAAGGTTTTCTTTTTTGAAAATTATAGGTTTTTGGGGTTTTTCATGTCTACAAGTGTCTACACTACATCACGCCAGGCTACACCATGAGGAGAGTGTAGGGATGACCAACTAATTTTCAATATCAGTAGCGTTTCAAGGAGGCATAAAACATAGAGGATAGGCTATGCTACAATCATTTTATAAGAAGATTTACATGCTGAATTTACACCTTCTGACATGGACGTTATGGATGAGGATTACTGAATGATTTAACAATTCAAAACCTAAAAAATTCTACAAAATATCCAAATAGGATCATGCTACAAGTTGTTAGGTGTTTGAAGTATGTTAAGGATATTATGTAGAGATCATGGGATCATTGATGATTTCAATTATTTTTTTGAATCTTATCGACTATAAGAGGTCACACTATAGAGAATAATACCACACTATATAAATTTACTAATCTCATCTTCTACATAGATGTGTGTGAGGAAATAACACAGTAAAAGTAGAAAAGTAATTGGATAGACCATAGAATAAACATCACTCCATCACTAAAATGTAATAGTAAAATCTAGAATCCTGAAAGAGATTTTTTTTGGTATTTAAGACATTTAATGATAATTAAATGGTCCTAATTTACCACCTTAAAATGGAATATACACATGGAATGATCTTAACAAAAGAGTTGAATTTTTATTTTATTCAACACCATGGATCATATTAAGGTGGTTGACTTCTCTACAATTGTGTACATAAGTTTTTAAGATAGAGTATAGAAGCATTGGAAATGGGAAGTGATAGGTCTCTCTAAGAAGCGATGAATAATGGATTTATAGGCTTAATAGAAAATTGTAAGAGACAAAGAAGGTGGATATTTTATGATCTTCATCTCACTAGAACACCATCATGTTATGAAAAAGTGGAACATAATTTTTGGTATATACTCACATTCCTATTCCGTGAATAATAAAGTTGTCATGAAAGGAGTAGTGAGTTCCTTTTTGTGAAGAAAGGCAACAAACATTTATCATTTGAGTGAATAGTGAGTTCAAATGGCCAGTGCGACTACTCTATTGCATAAACCAAATTGAAGTTGTGTTCTCTAATGTTTCAGGTGCATAAAAAATATCCTTTTCAGGGTACTTATACTTTATTGGATAGAGTGAACCAAGTAGAATATCATATTCCATTAATTACTTTCATCACTCATTGATAGAAAGTAAGGGAGAGAAAGGTGTCTTCCTCACATTGACATAACAAGATAACGATCAATTGATTAATGTTTTTTAATTTATTATTACACTATATCACCACCTCATATTAGGTTATTCACATTTATATGGGACCTAAAACAACCCATATCATGCATAGGAAAAAATACATGGTGTTCCCTAGAGGGTACAAGACATATGTGGCCAAAAAAACACCTAGGCATGCACTACATGTACATGTAGAGATGGTTAGCTTAGGGATACATGATGTGTGAAGTAGTCTATACAATGTTTTATATTTATCATTGATTGAAACCATAAACACCAATTCATTGGTCTTACATGACGTGTGTCTCTAGATTACACATCGTGTGATCACATGTTTGAGCCTAAAATTTTCAGAACACTCATATATTCACCTACATCACTAATCTCAGCCTGATCTAGCCTAATGTTTTACTAAATACCTTTCACCATGGATGCATTGATACATTTATACCCAAAAAATCTAATTATATTTTTCCCTCTCACGATTCAACTTCACTATTCATCAATTTTCATGTCTTGACCCTTTCCGTCATGCTGACATCCATTAGTGAGAAGACCCAAATCCCAATTATTTATTGATACAATCTGAATCAATGAATCTATTAACTATTTTAATGGCCGATGGTGAAACACTAAAGAAAAAATAAGTGTAAAATGATGGATAATAATTCATAATAGATTATTTGGTGTGTGACATGAAGGTTCAGACACCGTTCATTGGGTGCGGATCTACCAATGATGGAAAACAGAGGAAAAACAACACCAAACCATAAATCTCAGGACAAAATAAAATTCACATAACTCACAGGTCCATGCAATAGGGAAAGAAGTTCAAGAACAAATAATCTATGCTAAAAATCATAAATAATATATGAAGATAAAAATAATAAAGTCCTACTACATTTTGGATACCTCGTTATTGAAAACCATTCTCATTTCATGTAATGTTGGAAATATCAATAAATAATTATTTCCCTCAATTTTAGATCTTTGAAAAAATATCCTCCTCCCACTACCTATCTCAAAATAGGAGAGGTTAATGATGTTTAAATAGAGGGACTTAGTTCAGTAGTCTAAATAAAAAAATATATATATATAATTCAGGTAATTTAATCAATTAGGTCCACCCGCTACAACCCAATCTCAGGGACCTCTACTGTGAATGAGGATTATACCACCCCTAAGGTAAAATAACCTCTAAAAATGAAAACACATTATTTAATTTATCATATGAGGATCCAATTAATGGTAAATTATATATTCCCATGAACATGCATACATGGACTAAAAATATATTTTATTATATATATATCTAATAAGGCATCGTAATAGTAAAAACATGCCAGATGATCAACGAACTATCTCAGAAATATTCTAAAGGTTAAATAATAAAGAAATGGGATCTTCATATCCTACCAAACTTCATAGATTTTCACACTAAAAAAAACATCCTACTATAAAATGTGGGGATACTGATCCCACATAATGTTTTGATGCTCTCATTAGATACCCTAATGCTTTTCATGCCACCAGAGGATTGACACTGATGGAATAACTCTGCCACAATGATTCCTCTTTTTCCAATCCTCAATTTTCACCAGATACTCAAAGAAGGTAGAACCTATCTCGATGTAAAGATAAATAGAATACATGAGATGTGGTAGGTCATGAATATATCTTATTAGTTGCGACACATGGAAGACATCAGACACACAATACACCTATAGGGGAAACTCCTGGTGATAAAAAATGTCACCCACACTAAGAAGAATCTCTAATGGACTGAAAACCACGATGATAGATTTCCTCCCCAAAAAAACCTAAAAAAACCATGTTGTGAAGAGACATTTAGGAAGTCATGATCTCCCTACTTGAACTCAACATGCCTCTATCACTGGTCCACATAGGACTTCTATCTTCTCTTAAGAGCCCTAATCCACTCATTGATCACTTGAACCTTCTCTATCATCACCTACATAAACTCCAACCCAATAAATAATCCATATTCTACTACTCTATATTAAAAAAATGAACTAAAGGCTCGGCTATATAGTTTTTTGAAAGGTATTATTCCAATTGAGGACTTATAACAATTTTTTATATAAACTCTACAAAAGGAAAGTGATCCTCCTAAATTTGATCAAAATATTACATGCAAGCCCTTAGTATATCCTTGAGAACATAAATGGTTTGCTCATAATTTCCATCAGTTTGTGGGTGGAATGTTGTATTCATCTAAAAATAATTCATGAATGTCTGCTATAAGATCCTCTACATCAAGGACATAGATTGAACATCTTGGTTGTAAATGATCATAGAGGGTACCCCATGTAGGAATATGACCTATTCCATGTAAAAGAGTCCCAAAATATATACCAAACTCTAGTCATTATTAGAGAGTAAGTGGGATAAATTGAACAATCAGTTGATGATAAACAAGATAACATATTTAATTTTCAGTGATCAGAGGAGCCCATCATAAAATATATCAATATTACATCACACTTCAACTATAGAACCTTAAAGGGTTGGTCTAATCCTGATGAGCCCTGGTGCTCCGCCTTCACTAGATTACAAGTGACAAACTACAATATAAACATGGAAACAAACCATTTCGTAACTGCCCACTAGAACTAATGCATGAGTTCTTTATACATCTTCATCACTCCAAGATATACTTCCAAGGCTAAAGTATCAAACTCTCTCAAAACTTCCTCATATAGTTTGACTGGAACTAATGACCATAATCAAAATAGGACAATTTACTCACCAACATTAGAATATTCATATGATGTATCACCTAAGGATATATAGTTGTGAAAAAACTTGCACTCTATGTCTCCTAATTGGGACCCATTCATGTATTAAAAAAAGAGAGGGGACACCACCATCAATCAATGATAAATCACTTATACCTTATCCACTAAGGAAATATACAATGAGTTAAACTACTTATATGTCTCCCACAATAACTAAGAATGATAATTACAAATCAGGGCATTAACCACAATGTTTCCCTTCCATGGAGTATAGAAAAAATCAAAGTCATAATACAGTAGGATCTCTAACAAAAATATATATTTCTAGTTAGCATATCTCTATGAAAATATCTAAATGAGACTCTTATAGTGTTTATATACTATGAACCACTTACCAAGAATTTATTGCTTATATGTTTTCAAAGAGAAAACTACTATTGACAACTCCATATCATTGGTCCTATTGTTATTCTCATGAGGTCTCAACTATCCGGACCCATATGCAATCACTATTTTGCACTAAATCAACACACAATCAAGACCATCTCCAAAGTAATTGTAGAACACCACATACTAAACTCCCTCATATAGAAGCATATGGTAAGTAGAACTTGTAAACCGATGATTCAGATCATATAAAGATCACATGCATCACTTGGACCAGATGAAAGGCTATCCTTTTCTGGTACGGGCAGTCATAGGGCCATAAATCATGGATAATTCCTCCAAAAATATCTAATAACTCCCTATAAACCCAATAAAACTATACACCTTAAAAAACGCCTAGGTGGTAGAACCACTATGATCTTATTCAGGTTGACAAGTACTCCACCCTTTGAGATGACATGCCCTATACATAGCGAGACTCTTGAATAAAAAACTATCACTTCGAGAACTTTTTAAACTATTGGTGCTCTTGAAGTAAGCCCATAATTGTACTAAGATGATCAATATGCTCATCCTATGATATAAAATAGTTGAATATGTCTTTGATGAAGAAAACTAAAAATATATCTGAAAAGGGATGAAAGTTCTAGTTCATATGTTCCATGAACACAACCGAGCCATTCCTCATGCCAATGTGAATCTCCATAAACTTTCAATGACTATAGAGACATCAGAATTCCATCTTCAGGATATACTTCCTGTGAACCAAAATATAATGATAACTGGACCTGAGATAGATATTTGAGAACCACTTCACTTCCTTTAGCTGGTCAAAGATATCATCAATCCATAGTAGATGGTACTTTTCTTTAATGATACCTAATTCAGGTGATGATAGTCAATACGAAGACTAAATTCCCCATCCACCTTCTTAGAAAAATCACTGAATCTTCCCATGGGGACACATTGGGTATAATGAAACCTTTCTCTATAAGTTCCTCCCATTTCACCTTTATCTCCCTAAGATAATCTTGGTCCATTCGATAATCTATGAAATATATCAAAGTGATATCAGGGTATAATTCAATATAAAATTTGACCTCCCAAGGAGGTGGAAACCCTAGACCATCCTCAACAAAAATTTATATATATTTCTCTAAAACCATATAAAGACGATCATTTGAGGTTTTTACCAGCAATAGTTCCAAACTTACTAGTTTATGGGCTATAGGATTAAACATACCATTAAAAGGCCATTATAGTTTAGAATGAATTCCTCACTTGCCTATGAAGGATAACCTAGACCCTTCAACCCAATAACACATTACACTAAAATGGAATAAATATATTTGGGAACACACTAAGTACAGTGATTCAATAATAAATATGATTTTGTAGGTCTTTATCACAACTATGAGGTCCCATGAAAACCTCTCTTCACTAAGCATAATCTCACAACACCAAAAAATGTGTGTGGGAATGAGATCACTTCCAATATAAGTATCTTGCAGAATTGGTCAAGTTAGTGGCTCTACCATAATCACTAACACTAAAACTAGGGATGAAAAAGAAAGGAATGGATCACACCCTTATCTATGAGTATAGATACCAGTGTAGATTAGTCATAAATCATACATCAAATTATGTTTTGTGCATCTTAGTTATAAATATCCCTCACCATCATCTATCTAGAATTCCAAAACTCTAAGACTAGAATGGATTTATTGGGGATGGTTGTGGTGGAAGAAGATAATATTATCATAATCCTCAATATAATCCTCCTGGAGAACCTCTAGGTCCTCTACCCAATCCACCTCCTTGAGGACCACCATGTTTGCCTTAGAGAGGTCCCTGATCACACTCCTTCCTCTAATGTAGAGGTCTATCAACTACCTAATTATGCTCTTCTAAATTATGGATTAGATAGTCCCATTCCATAAGACCTTATCATACAAAACCGTAGATAATACCATCTCTTGGATAACTAGATCCACTACATGATTCCTGAGTTACATATCCTTAGGTTTGAGATGGTGCATGTGAATGCGACTTATGTTGTGACCAAGATTCCTGATACTGATCGTCTATAGAAGATGAATTTTATCTAAGATAAATACCACCCCCAGCAACTACCCATATTCACTCTTCCAAGAATATATCCATCACCAAGGCTCTCTCCATAACCTTATCATATGTGGGGATGTTGAGGGGGGTGAATCCTACTTAGATGGCTCTGTGTAGGCTATCCTCAAGATTGTTTTGGAAGAATCTACTACAAACCATGACAAGGGAGTACCTTTTAAAATCAATGAATCTCAATGCATACTCAGTAATAGACATGTTACTGTACTAAAACACCAATAACTCTTGGATATATATAGGCCTCAACATCATCATGCTATACTCTTAGAAAAGTTACTTGAACTCTATCCATGGAAGATTCACCTCATTGTGGGTTTAAATGATAATGGACCACTAGTGTCCTGCCACACCATGGAAAAGGCTAGATTCTAGCACTGCCATATAATCATTAGCTGTTAAAAAAGAAAAATACTTGAACCACCATCTAAAGATAGTCCATTTCTTCCTAGGGTTAATATTTTATTAAAATATGGATGGTATCTATCGGTGGAACTCATGTAGAACACTTAACCTACACATATTCTCATCCTTTACACCATAATAATCAGTTTCACAACAAGTGGAAGGACATAGACTTATATTATAGGGGGTGGATTTTTTCACTATACAATGGGTCTAAGTACTTCTCTCCGCACACCCAATGGTAACACCATATGTTTTGGTCCTTGTATAGAAGCCTCATCACTAAACTAGTCAATGAAAGGAGGCTCAATCGTTGGCATAATCATGTCATAACTCTACCTTGAAATCCTAGATAGTTGCCTATGTGGAAGAATAAATTAATTAACAAGATAGACCAATTTCATTAAATCATATATAGAGAGTTGAATCAAGAAGGGAATGGGAATAAATGAACCATTCTTATATGATGCATATAACTATAATGTTTAACCTGTAACTGGTGCTTAAATATACTAAGATGATAAGAAGTTTATTAGAGTCTTAATGAATGACTACATCGGCTATTTCACTACTACTAGATTCTGTAACCTGAAAGGAAAACTCTAGATTCTTTAACACCAATTACCTAAATTGTCAAACCAATCCTCACAAGACATTGAACTCTAAACTCTATCCTCAAAACAAACCCACTCAGATATCACCGTGACATGACCCCACTCATTAGGATCCCTCATAGGTATTGGTAATTCAAGTATTCCACCCAATCCTACATCCAATAGGATACGGGATAATGAACATCCCTGAGTTGTCATATTACACATAATGGGAGGCCATGGACTAATGAATCTATAAAAACCAAACAGCTCCAAAATGGATATAACAATGAAGAATAGATAAATAATACTAATTGGAACATAAAATTCCTGTTAAAAAATATAATATCCCTAATGGTGAAAATAACACATAATACATAAGTTAAAAAGGGAAAGACACATTCCTAATAACCCAATTGAAAAATCAACCAAAATAGTTATGAAGAAGAGGTACCAATAATGAGATAGATACATACATGAACATCACCCACTATTATAACCATATAGTACCACTAATCTTCCTCAATACCACATTCACATAGGTCACCACCAAACTATTTTCCATCAGTAAAATACATGACATGTGCAAGTGAAAACACCCATATAGAAGGATTATTTAAATACTCAGTACAACTCCATGAAAACTAAAAGTAATAGTAAGAAAAACCATTTATCTCATAACCACAAGTAAATAATGAAATAATAACCCATAAAACCCATATATATTAAAAGGAGAGAAACTAGAACATAGGTGAGTATCCTACTCTACGTAGCCCAACCATAATAGAATCATAAAAGAGACCCAAGAATATGAACTATCCAAATTAATTAACCCACTTTACCTCTCTAGAACAATAGTGGGGGACTCATTCCTAATCGAAGGATACATATCACTAAAGGGAGTTACCAATCCAAGTGGAGTACCAATTCAATACCTAAGCTCTTAGATGAGGGAGTACTAAATACCTAAATAGGGTAGCCATTACAGAAGTGTACAGGGGAAAACCAAACCCTATTTATGATTTAGGGTCCACTCTCTAACATAAACATGCAGTAGGGGGAGTACCAACCCTTAGAACATTCCAATCTCTATGCATGATCCCCATCATTAGCCTTATAGAGCTAAGGAGTCAAAATTTCATACATTGCATTGTGTCTCACCATTGATGCTGAAGAGAGGTTCACTATCGTTCCCTATAAAAAAATATTATGTTGGATTACTCACAAGCCCAAATTCTAGTCTTATGCAAGGCGATATGAAAAACCCCCGTAGGATGGAAAAATTAAATGATATCTACATTTGGGGTACATATAATGTAGCCCTTATGGAGAATTCTTACTATATATTACATTGTTATATGGTGTGTAAGGGTCTACCTACATGGTGTGTATGATGGGGTACACAACATTTGAGACCGATTGGGTACTCGGTGTGTACCACCAAAACCCATGTCATGTGCGATCTAGAATATATAGCGCTATCAGGAGGTTACATTATGAGTGTGGCCTAATTTACACCTGAGCATTAACTATTTATACATGCTAATCCATCTGACTTAGGGATAACCAACATTTGAATTATGCAACATGTTGTGTGATATTTATCTTCGAATGAAACCATAGTCATCACTTCCTGGGTGATAAATGGCCAGTGACACTGGATCACACCCCATGTGATCATGTACTTAAGCCCAAATTTTTAGAATGATGATATCTTCACCATCATGAAACATATCACCCCCATTTGAACATGAATCTGTTATAGTTGGAGCCTTATAAAAATTCCATTATTCATTCTTCACCCATTTATTCTTCCTATTCAAACACACAACACAGGGTTCTCCTCCATTTTCCCTCCCAAATAAGGCTTTGGTATACTTCCTTCATATGAGCTCCAATTTGAGTTCCAATGGTGGAATTGGATAGCTATAATCAAGGCTTATATTTCAGTTACTTCTTTTATACTTTTATTTCATTGTTTAGAATTCTATTTCCTTGTTGGAGCATTTTCTTTATTTCCAAGGCGTTTGTTTGATTCTTCATTTTCTATCATTAGGGATTGAATTGAAGGCTATTTTATTTATGAGTAACCACCTATGAGCCTAAGGTAGGTGGTTCTTAGATTTCTATGCAATTATACACGTTCTATGGGTGTATATTTAAATATGAAATGGGGGTGGTCCAGGTGTGACCTTTAATTAAATGTTTTTATTTTATATATTTATTTGATGATTTATATAGGTATTTTCATAACTATTTAAATGTGTTAAGGATATTTATGGACTGGTGTGTGTGAAATGAGGTTTCTAAATCTGTTGGGCTTTTTGTTCATGTTTATGGTTAATTAAATTGTGATATGACAGTATGGGTTCCATGGGAACATGATGGGCATGTCCTGAGGTACATGGGGTGATGTTTATCAATGGGATCAGGATGAAATGGTTTGTTTGATAAAGGTGGATGATAATAAAAAATCTAGTATTGGGATATGAGGTTCGTGTGTAGTGATGGAGTTCTATAGAATTATGTGTCTTAGGAAATTTTGGTGATTTCTACTCACCGTGTTTGGCCAATAGCACTGTCAAAGTCAAGTACACAAAGAAAAGGACTTGTTGAGGTAGTTTTGACCACTCAAAATGGGTGGAGGCCTATCTAAGTGTTTTGGATTAGGGGATGGCATTGACCATTAGTTATGGAGGAGGTAATCTCCATATAAATACATGGTTGATGGTATGTGAGATCATCAGATGGGGTTTGAAGCTCACCACATATGATTAGGATGATGGACTGAAATTTTTGAAGGAAAGATATAGCTATGACTTTGGATGTCAGACAGTTGAGCCAAAAATGGTTATTTAAGAGGAATTCTGAGGGACATGTGATTGATTTCAAGATGTCAAGATACTAAGATGATGATTATCTGAATAATGGAAGTCTAGGGGACTTGTGATATGATTCCAGGTGTGCCTATGGGATGATGGATTAAATTTTGATATGTGGTACTTTCTGTATCCATTGGAATGAGGTAAGAAGTGAATTTTAAAAGGATGGAGACTAAGGGTTCTCCAGTAATGATAAAGAGTGGATATATCTTTCCATTCCAACATTGAAAAAAGTAGGTAAATTCTCCCTTGAGTCCTTTGATCCTAGGGAGAGTGGGTTATGTATTTTTATGAGTGTATTTTCTTTTTTGTTTATGTATATATAGCCTACTATAATTATGGAAGTAAGACATAGACACATTGGTGGTGGCATACTATGTTCATAATCACACCCTACATGAGCCCCTCAGGATGCATGTAGAATTTATATATCTGATATTAGGTAGGATAATTGGTTCATCGTATGGATCTTCATGAGATGGGATGTGTCGTGGTTCATGGGTTTAGAGGACTTTTGGACCAGGTGGTTCCTCTATTCCAAGTTGGATTTTATTTTGGGTGTATGAATTCTTACTTATATGATCATCCATGGGGGACCCTATATGTGTTTTGATGATAATCCTGACATTTATGATAACATGATATTTATATCTTAGTGATTTTGGATTATCATTTACTCTACTTTGTTTATGCTTCTACTGAGTTTGATGAGTGCTTCCATAGTGTGTTTATCTTTCAGAACATTATTTTTTTAATATTAATATTATTATTATTAGTGGTTATAGTCTCCCAAATATCATATAATAGAACCTTGCTTCCAGTTTGTAGCCTTTTTCATTCAGGGCGTGCCTATGTCCCACTGTTCCTCTGTCCCAGAATATAGTTTTCAAGTGGAACCCAGGTCAGGGCACTACAAATGTTATCAAATGTTTCATTTCCTTATCTTATTATAATTTGGACTACAATATACCTTAGACTAGGGACTAGTCAGGAATGGGTGAATATATCATGTTTGGGTGCCTTCTTCCCAATTAATAGGATATGAGCCATGTTTTTATGTGTGGTAAATTTATATTATGTCTTGTGTTTTTATTATTTTTTAATTTCACCCGTGAGTGGAACACTTTTGTGTGATGTTATTAGTTATGTGGTTTCTATCCCTTTTCATAGTAAGGTAATGGAGTAGCATTCATGCATCATAATAGTAAATTGTGATATCATGATATATATATATATATATATGATTTTAAATTATTTAATGGAATATAGAATATGATAATTGGGTTTGATCTACATAGAATGATAACAACAAAATAATAATTTTTTCCTACATAGATTCTTGGTGGAATTATTCTCAGACAACCAAGGTATATGGTTCCTAATTAGATTGATATATGATCATATGTGTTTGATGTATGTGCTAGAATCTAATATGGGTTGGTATGGATGGAATGACGGAAAGAGGTGGGATGTTAAAAGTGTCAACAACAAGCTAAAAGTGTTTTCCTAAATATATTCTTGGTATAATTCTACTCAGCCACCCCAAGATGGTGATTTTTGATATACTGGACATATGATGCTTGACAAATATATGGGTAGGTAAGGGGACATGTGGCTATATTATATGGGATATGGGTTCAGTGGGAAGTATAAGGGTGGTGATATGTGTTACTTGTTACATATTTCCATATTTGTGACATGTAGACTGTTATCGTTGCTACTGGTAATGGTTTTTGGTCTTTAGCATGATGCCACCTAGAGGAGATCTGGTGGAGCATCAAGAGGGCGGATTTTTGGTTCCACTATAGAGTTCATGGGATGAGGTCCGTGAGGGTCAAGATGAGCATGAACCATAGGTAGAGGCTCCGAGATAGGTGAGTTATCCACAACAGATGATATGATTGGGTCTATGTCTAGATGAGTAGCTCAAGTAAATCTTGGTATGCATCGTACAATGTATTAACAAGTGAGCTCAAGGAGATGAGACATCTACGGATTATCTAACACATTATTTATAGTTGTGTATCCCACCTTTGTTTCAGAGTGATGATAGACCATAGGAGTAAGAGAACCAGATCGATTATGAGCAGATGATTTTCAATCAGATCTAGAAACCTCTAGGGTAGAGGGTCATGTTGGATAATTATATGCTTAGGGGACCAATAAAGTGTTAGCGAGACATTCGGGTACATGTAGGTAGGAATGAGGGGCTAGAATTGAAGGATTTTAATGCCATTTTATTTGATAATTGCATCCAGATAATTTGATGGGGGACTGAGACCATGAGTTCATGAACTTGCTATAAGGAGACATGTCAGTCATGGACTATGCTGGGAGGTTCAAAATCATGTCCCAATTTTCACCCTATATGGTAGGGGATACAATTTCTAGGGTGATTCAGTTTGAGGATGAATTGTTTACATTATATCTGATTTTAGGTAAATATCTTCATGTTGAACTCATTCTAAGAGGTAGTAATCTAGATGTTGATAGTTTAGGGAAATATGTAGATATGGCCTATTCATGTTGGGTGAAACCATTATGAGAGTATAGCAGTGGTGCTTTGGGTACATGGAAGAGAGGCCATGGGGGGTTTTAGTATGGTAGATAGGTCAAGGATTTACGAAGACCACTGAGAAGTTGGTTGCTAACAGTGTAATTTTAGTGTGGGCATCCTAGTTATTTTCAGACCCAGTGTGAGTTGCTTCTGATGGAGTTTTGGGCATGCTTCTAGATATGGTACCTAGAGAGGTTATATAGGAAGACTTCTTGAGTATCTGGGAGTCATGGAGTGGGTCAAACTTAAGAGTATGAATAATGATTTGTATTGGTAATAGGTGTATCTATCTGAGATTTTGTTGCATGAACAGGTCATGGCAGGTAAGAGAGATACCCAGTAGTGGGGGCAGTGGCTAGTAGAGGGTGTAGCTCTATAGGCAGGACAAGCATCATGTAGTTGGGATTTAGGTCATATGCATGTAGTTCAGTTACTAGGGGTATAGAATGAAGAGTATCTAATGATGGTTATATTAACTATATGATTATGGGTGTGATATTTTTATTTTTGGCATGTTTGACCTTGGTGTACAATGTTCATGTGTGATTATAGAATTAACCAAATACTGGTTGGTGTGTGGGTACCAGGTATGATGAGTAAGTTGTATAAGATACATATCCATCAATATTTTTTGTGATAATTAGGTATGATTCGATTCTATTATGATATTAATAGGCATAAAGATATTTTGTGGGCATCATATATGTTTATCTGATGTGGGTTCTTATTTGAGCATCAGTTGTGATGCCAAACTTTTGGGTATCAATTACAATGAGAGACTACATGGGTGTCATGTGTGACATGAGTATGTAATGAGAATCAAATAAAATTTAGGACTTATTTTATAAGGTTATTGGGATAGGTGATTCTAAAGTATGGTCAATGGGGCCATTTGGATCATTGGAAATTAGGTCGAGAAGTGGATATGTAGGCAATTCCTTTGGTGGGGAGAAAAGAGAGGAATCAACTTATGACTGAGTGACTAGGGTAGACCAGGATGATGGTTATGATATGGTTATGATTGGCACCATCTCATCATAATACCAAATATCTCAGGGATGATCTATTATAAGGTGGGGATATTTTACCATCCCAATTTTTTGAGCGGGTCGAATTTCGGAGGGAATTTGAACTTTTACATTTTGAGAGTGGGATTGATTTTATGTTGGGATTTAGAACATAATTATGATCCATGAGAATGTTAATGTGGTTTTTGGGATGGGATTAAAGTTCCAAAATGTGTCTCATAGGTTTGGTTCGGTTTCAAGATCAATGGAATTCAAAAACTAGAATTCCAGAGAGACAACACTAAGTGCATGGTAGGCGCACGGTTAGTGCGAACTGTGCGGCCTAAACTATACGACCCATTTGTAAATGTGGATGGTTACTTTTAATTGTATGGTTTTCTAGTAAACCATGTGAATTAGTGCAGTGGGGTAGAGGTACTCACATGGTTAGGTGCATGGTCTGAGTAATTGTGTGTTGTAACTATGCTTGGGTGGTTCCCTTTGGATAGTGGTGCCACACGATTGGTGCATGATTATCCGAACCATATAGTCAAACCCTAAAAACCATAAGGAGGGGGGATTTACCAAAATTACCCTCCCTAATTTATTCTTCATTATCCCCTTTCTTCTCCCCATTCACATGAAAAATATGGGGTTCTCCTCCATTTTTACTCTCAACCTACTCTTTGGCCTCCTTATGTCATACAAGCTTTGATTAGAGCTCCGTCGATGGAATTAGATGGATAGAGGTAAGGATTTTAGTCCACTTTATTCATTTTTAGTTTTATTTTACTCTTTTTAATGATATTTCCATGTGTGATCATTTTACATATTTTCAATTCATTTGTCAGATTCTTCATTTTCTCTCATTACGAATCGAATTAAAGGCTGATTTTTGATGCATGAGTGGCTTTGTGACTATGGTAGGTAGTTTCTAGATTATTACACATTTATATTCATTATATGGTTGAATATTTAAATATACACAAGGCGGTAGTCTAGGATTTATCTTTAATAAAAATTTATACTTTTATATAGTTATTTTATGATGTCTATGGGAATCTTCTTGTCTATTTAAATGTGTTCTGGCCTGGTATGGCATGAATGTGTGAAACAAGGTTTCCAAATCAGTTGGGAACATTGTTCCATTTTCTAAAATTTAATTGATTAGTGATATGACTTTTTTGCTTAAATGGGAATGCTATGGCCATGGCCCGAGGTACTTGGGTGTTGTGGATCACCCGAATCAGGACGACATGGTTTTTCAGATTGAGGCATATGGTAATGAACAAGCCAAGGTTGGGTGATGATGTTTGTGTGTGGTGATGGAGTTCTATCAAATGTCGTGTCTCATGAAATGTTGAATATTTCCACTCACCTAGCACCATTAGAGTGGTATGAATACAGAAAAGGACTAGGTGAGGTGATGTTGACAACTCAACATGGGTAGAGGCATATGTTGACGTTACAGCTTAGGGGATGGTGTTGAAAATTAGTTATGGAGGAGCTCCTCATTGTAGAAAGGAACAATTGATGGTATATGGGACCATTTAATGGGGAGTGAGGATCTCTGTATATGTTTGGGTATATGGGAAAATAATTGAAGGATGGATATATTCATGCATTGGGATGTATAGTTATTGCGCCGATGATGATTATTTAAGTGGAAGTCTGAGGGACATGTGATTTATTTCAAGACACTGGGATACTGAGATAATGATGGTAAGAATAACCAAGGTCCAAGGGAATTGTGATATGAATTTGGGCATGCCGATGTGGCACTTGATTTATTTTGATTTGTTGTACTTGGGGTATCATTTGGAATGAGGTACTTAGTAAATTTTATATGGATGGGGACTAAGGGTTCTATGATAATGACAGACAGTGGATATATTCGTTCATTCCAGTATTTTCCGAAGCAGGTAAATGCTCCCTTATTCCCGTTGAGCGCATGGGGAGTAAGTTATATATTTTTATGAGTGTAGTTGATATTTATTTACATATTCAACACTATTATAATTATGGATGCAAGACATGAAGAAACTATTGGTGGCCTATTGAGTTCATAATCACACCCTACATGGGACTCTCATGATACATGTATACATTATGTATCTAAGATTAGGTAAGGGACCAGATTCATGGTGTAGATCTTAGTGATCTAGGATGTATTGAGGTGCGTGGGCTTAGAGGGTAGTTGGACCAGGTGGTTCCTCTATGCTGAGATGATGTTTACTTTTGGTTTCTGTATGCTTACTCATATTATTAGCCACAAGAAACCACACATGTTTATTCATGGTTATCATGACATGTATTCTTACCCAATATGTATGGATTAATGGTTTTGGATTTCAATACCTCCACTTCATTTATGATTATACTGAGTTTGATGGATGATTATGTAGTGTGTTTATTTTTTTGAACATTATTAATTTATTATTATTATTATTTTCACCAAAGGGTATAGTCTCCCCAATATCACCTAATGCAACCTTACTGCTATTCAGCAGCCTTTGGAATACATTGAGGCATGACTAAGGATTAGTGTTCCACTATCCCTATGCATTGTTTTGAAGTGGATATAGGGACAGAGTACTAAAATTAAAAAGTCAAACAATTCTATACTATTTTTTCATGTTAAAATATCATGAAAATTTCAAGGTCCAAGTTAAAGAAATCCAAAGGGGCAGTTTCGTCATCATATTGAATTTTTGCCAGAAGAGCATGTTTTTTGAAGGAAATAAACTAAGGAAAACCCTTTGTATGAATTCTGTGGATCTAGAGTGGTGAGGATTTAAGAAGGAAATAGAAGTAAAATGTTCCTATCAGTCATGTCATAAAATGATTTTTTTAGACAATTCGAAGTAAAAAATCACCAAATAGAGAATTCATAAGAAAACATGTATTGTGAAAAATGATGAATGTTCATACATTGTCATTAGATGAACCAAAATAGACAAACCATATTGGATGGAAGGTGAATTTGGTAGGTGTTGAGTTTGTACTGTTTTGAGAAAATGAGGATTTTTGAGACGTCAAAAATTACAACGTTTCAAAATCATAGTTTTCTAGAATTTTTTTAAGAATGTTTATACTACATCATCAGGCATAAAAAACTGAACTTTAGTCAAAGTTATTGTTACTGAGTTTTCGATTTTGTTAAAATGAGAAATATATAAAAAAGTCTAGTGAAATAAAGGGGTAGAAGAGGTATTTATTCCTTAAGTGAATGGAATCATTAGAATTTTCAACAATGTAGTCAGCCATCTTTAGTGGGTCAAGAGTAACATAAAAATAATATTTTTACCAGATAGAATTTTTATATGAATTTTTTCAAGTGGATAAGTTGTTGTGATAAAAAATGTATAAATATCATGTTTTTAGGAGTTATGAAAAGGTGATTCTGAAGAAAGTCCATTAGATGAACATTTCATAAGATAGTCCATCAGATGGAATTTTCTATGAAATTGAGCAGAAGAAGATTTGGATATACTGATAAAACTTCCAATCCATAAAAAAATATTCAGAAGAAGATAGAAGAAATAATGAGAAAGGGTTATCCAAAAAACATTTATTTGGATATAGAATTTATTATAAAGTCATAGGATATAAAATTCAACTAGATAAAGACAATTAAATATGTTAAGTTATGTGATCAGATGGAATATTCTTAAATTTTTTTAGGAAATCATTTTCTAGAATAATATTATTGAGTTTCTTTACATAACTTTATAAAGTCCAAAATTTTGATGATGTCGAATATATTCTTCTAATTGTTTTCTCTATAAATCTAAGGTAGGAAAGTTATAATAAATCCATTAAAATAAAAGGTTAAGAAAATATAAGGAATGCTTCAGATACTAAAGTATTAATGAATCTTAAAAAATGTTCTATAAGAGTTGAGAAACATCCAAACTAAATTAAAATGATTGAGAAATTCATATTTGGAAATTCAGTGAGTGGAAAAGTGAAAAATATTTTAAACCTTTTACATTCTGGGAGAACCTATATAAAGGGGTGAAACTTTTATCATACATAACATTATTCACTACTAAAAAAGATAAGATGATACAAAATTTCTGCCAGTTTAATTTTCCAACCAAATTTTGATGAAAATTATTGGACATGGTTTCATTCAGAAAAACCAGAAGTACTTTTATTCAGAAAAATAAAATAGATTTTCAGTTCAGAAAACTATATTGAGAAACTGGATAGTTTTTTACCAATTTTTTGAGGAATATAGGTTTTCATTAACCAAGAATATTTGAAATTAGAATCAGCACTATTTAGTGAGAGGTGTATTGGACAAACATCCACCCAATGGAGAAAATTAGACAGGCGAGTTCCTTATGAACATTTGCTGGAGTAGAATTTCACAAGGTTTATATAGTTTATGATGGCTTGGTATTATAAGAAAACCTTTTTAAATTATTGATAGTGAGTATAATAATACCTATCAGGATATATATTGAGTCTAGAATGAGTTGGATCAAATATTTATTCTCTTCTTGGATAATAATGAATTTCTATAGACTCATGGGAGTGACCATGGAAATGATGTATAATCTCACACTGAGGCCGAACCTTGAAAATTATGCATTCCTTGTTTACCTTCATTTCATTACGTGTTTGTGAGTTTGTTATATAAGTTTATAAGGAAAATAAATATAACAATTTACAGGTGTTAAATTTATTAATGTTAGAAATTTTTAAAAGATAACCACTGATTCAACCCTACCTTCTCAATGTCTCAATGATCGTAAGGAACTTCAATCGGTATAATAGGAAAGGTTACCCTTTTTATTTAATTATCATATAAAATATCAATTCAGTTAACAATAGTGGTATTCCTATATTCGATGGAAAAAATTTCATGGTTCGAAAAACTTGATGATTCCCAAGAATCTATCTCGTGGCCTAGAAAATTTTTATGCTACTATAGTTGGGTTTCCACCCTTGGTTAAAGATTCTACTATGATGGATGCTAGAAAAGGAAACATTATGGTTTATAGAAAAGCTAAGAATTATATTCTAATATCTTTGTTAGAAAATGTGTACATGAATGAAATGGGTCTAAAATCATCCAATATTATTTGGGAAAACATGAAAGTATCTTTGAGGGAAACACTAATTCAATGGAATCAAATCTATAAATCTAGAAGAAAAAGATTTAAGATATTATAATGAGATATGAAAAACCCATTGATGATTACTTCACCTTAGTTAACAAAGATGTTTATAACATTAGTGTTTTTTGAGACATATTTAAAGATTCTATTATTGCAAATAAACTCATGAGAAACTTTATAGACAAGTTTAGCTCTAAAATCTCAACACTAGAAGATAATGATTATTTATCTCCTGATGAATAACATAAATTTCATGTTTCTCATGAGATAAGAAAATATCTGGAATTCAAATATAAGATCAAGTATGAAATGAATATTGAATATCTGAGAAAGATGATAATCCAATATATTGATCATTAAAATATTTAAAATAGTGATTCATAAGATAAAGAAGATGACAAAATGAATGAAAATACCACGACTCTTATTTTAAAGAAAAATTAGACAGGTAGAGGAAAATTTGAAGGCAAAATTCCATTTAAATGTTTCGAGTGTGGAGGATTTAGATATTTTCCCTGAATTATCACAAGAATAGAGTTGGAGAATATCAAGATAATTATGAATAAAAAACTTTATGGATGAATTTGAAAAAAAAAATCAAGGATGAAAAACCATCCAAAAAATATAAGAATAATTTCTCTAGAAACAAAAGAAGTATGTTGAGTAAGAAATTTGAATCTAAATCAACTTACAACAACTCTGAAAAAGATAAATGTATATAGAGGTTTATAACATTCCTTTAAAAAGTTGAGAAAACAAAACATTTATTGAGTAATGAAGAAGAAGAAGGTGGTGAAGAATATTACAGGGAATACCAGATAAAATTAGAACTTCTTGCATGTCTTGAATAAAATAAAAAATCAAGAAATATATCAGAATAATGAAAAAAATTGATAAGAGGAAGTTTGATAAAAAGGAATATCTTCTTAAAAGTGAATATGACTAAATTTAATAGATTAATAATATCTATATGAATGTTGTAGAATAGGGAATCATTGTGGGATATCATTATATAATAGTTGATGCTAAGGAATATTATGTTAATAAAACTAAATAAAATGTTCTTGAAAATGAAATTAATTTAATAAATATGAATAATAATTTTAACAAAGCATTAGAGATAAAAGATAAAACATCTCCAACTGATGAAAATACTAAATCTATGAATCATTTAAAATCATTAGCCATTAAATGAAAATGTTCATCAGATTTTACTAACCTTTCTATTGTAATGAAAAATGTCGAGAAATGATGTGTTAGTAAAAATATGTAAAAATCTATCATATCAAGAAAATTTTGAAGCAACATCTGTAAGAATGTATCCCCATGCCAAAAGGTAACAAAAAGAAAAAGATATCATGAATCTTGGAGAAATTTCTATAGAGAAAGATCCCACTTCTATCATAAGAAAAGATTTTATGATTTTTGTTAGTATTGTGGAATTCATGGGAAATTTTTTTATAATTGTTAACACAACATGTCTCTACGTAGAAATCAGCATGAATTGATGGGGATAAAAAACATAATAAAAGCACGTAACATTCCTAAGCTGTTGGAAGGTAGAAAAGAAAAATATCAATATGTTAAAATATTTCCACTAAAAAATCAGTTTGGAAACCTAGATGATGTTTTTGGAAGTTGTTAACAACTGGTTCAATTTTATGAAAAATGAATGAAAATTATTTTAGGGCATTTTTCCTATGCTGAAAAAGAAAATAAAGCTAGAAAGAAGAAATTTGAAGAAATATCCTTTATTGTTGAGACATATCTAAAAGCAATAAAATGAAACAAATCACTGATTCTTGATAGTGATTATTCCACAAACAAGAATGGAGATATAATAATAATTAATAATATTGAAACACATGATGGTGGAGTAGTTACATTTTACAATTATAGTTCCTTAAAAATAATAGTAATAAGAACTAATGAGGTCGATGCTCATAAACTAAAATCTAAGGTAGTGATATATGTTGATGGACTCGAAAACATTTTTTTGAGGGTGATACAAATTTCTGATTATGTAAAAGTTGTTATATTCATGAAATAGTTCAGAATCATTAGAAGTATGGAAGATAGAAATGTTGTGGGAAAATAGGAAAGAACTAGTGTAAATATTTTTTTAGATTGGAGAAATTGATAAATCCTGATATGTAATTTCCAATGATCAAGAAAGATTGCAGCCCCAAATAAATGGGAATATTGGTTAGAAAAATATTTGTAAATTTTATAAATTTGATGTTGTGGGAAACATACCAACACTAAAGAATAATGATTATGAATTTTTTATAACTTGTAATAAATAGAAAATGGTTGGTAAGAATCAAAATATTTTTTGAAATCAAATCAAACAGACCTATTGATCTTATACAATTAGATATTTTTGGGCCAATGAGACATCAATAAAAAACGATATTTTTACTTTATTACTTTTATTAATGATTTCAGTTATATGAACTACATCATGTTTATGAATCATAAATGAGAGGCTGAAAAGTTTTTTAGATGTTTTAAAGGGGACATTAAGATAGAAATGGGTGAGTGTATACTCATGTTGATAACTAAAAATAGAAAGGAGTACACAATTAATGATTTAAAATCATATTTTATGAAGCATAGAATCATACATGATTACCATGCTCCATACACCCTTCAATAAAATGGAGTAGTATATTAGAAAAATAGATGTTTTTGGGAAATGTGAATAAGTATACTGGATGAGTATAAAATTTCTAAATTTTTTGAGTTAGAAGATTTTATAACGTATGTACATGTTAAAATAGATTTTTTGTGTGAATGGAATCCAACATGAATCCATATTAAATTTAGTTTAACAAAAACCTTCAGTAAAGTATTTCAAGGATTTTGGGATTCCCTATATTCCTAAAATAAAAAATCTGAATCTTGGAAAATTTGATGGAAATAAAGAACGAAAAAGTTTCATTGGATATTCATCCAATGGAAGAAGTTATAAATACTGCAACAAATGTTTAAAAAATTTGGTGTATTATTATGATGTGAAAGTTATTTAAAGTCCAAATTCTGTGATGAAAGTAGTTGAAAATGTTTTGGAATAATAATTCGTGACTTCCAATGAGAATAAAAAAAGTAAAGATGACTGTGAGTCAAAATTGATACATAAGGAATTAGATGAATCGTATGATGAATAAAATATGTGTGGAAGAAAAAAATTTAAATTTATTTCTATAAAAAAACATGTTGAATCTAAGAATATTATTTTAAAATATAGAGAGCTTGTTTAAAAAAGAAGAAAATTGATATTAGAAAATAAAACTTCACTAATCTCACAAGTAGTACTAGAATAAGTTTCAGAGAACGTGTAACACAAATAATGGAGTTATTCAATGAATCAGGAGTTGGATCAAATTTAAAAAATGATACATGGGGACTTGTTCTATGATTGGTTGCAAATAATTTTACTGGGACAAGGTGGGTGTATAAGAAAAACTAAATGTAAATGGAGAATTTTTTAGAAAAAAAATTGGACTTGTTTATAAAAGATAATCATATGTGAAAGGTGTGTATTTTGAATAAAATTTTCCTCCATTAAAATATTGAAAATAATAATAATGTTATTGGTAGTTTCTGCACATCATTTTTACAAATTTTATCATATGGATGTAAAGACATATTTTCCCAAATGGATAAATTAGATAAGAAGTTTACATTGAGAAACCTAGTGGGTTTTTACTTGAAAATGGTGAAACCAAAGTTCATAAGTTCAAGAGATCCTTGTTTGGGCCAAAACAAGATCCATGATCCTGGTACTCCAAAATTGATAGTTGTCAGAAGAAGTTATTTTTTACTAAAGGGAAGGTGAAAACAAACATATATGTGATGGAGACAAAATTAGGTACCCAAATTTTTATTATTTATCTTGATGACATAATTTTTTAATGGGATAGAGAAAATTCTTATAGAGAGTATTCTAAAGAAATAATGAAATACATTAAATTGTCAATCCATATAGAATTAAATTTATTTGTAGGATTATATGTACTTAATATGGAGAAATATATATTTCTATCTCAAAAAAGTATCCCAGATATTTTTTACAAAAGATTAACATGATAGATTCTAAAGATGTTTTTACTCCCATTTATGTTTGAATGAAGTTGAGTAAATATGAAGTTGGGAAAAGTGTGAATTAGAAATACTTGTAAAAATTGAAAAGAAGTTTGATCAATCTTATATCCTCAAGTACATGCATCATTTATGAAGTCAATTTGTGTGCCCGATATTAGAGTGAGCCACATAAATCTCATATGTTGGCTATAAAATTAATTCTCAGGTATGCCAGAGAAACAAATTCACATGAGATGTTATATAACATATGTTTTGATAAGAAATTTATTAGATACAATAATTCTGATTGGGTTGGAGATTTCAATTAAATAAAATCAACAGGAGGATGAACTTTTTTCTTGATATAATTTTGTGTAATTTAAAATAGTAAAAAACAATGTTTAGTGACATTGATCACAGTGGAATAATAGTATTTTTCAAACACCAAATCTTTCAAAGAGATGATCTAGATGAATTTCCTGTTAGAATATTTGATAGTGAACATTTGAAAACCATTAAAGATACTTTGTGATATTTACAACGTCATAGATATTTCTAAAAATATTTTACAACATTTTAGATCAAAGCCCATTGATATTAAGTATCATTTCACTGAACATAAAGTTGTTGGTGGGGATATAATTCTATAATATATTTCTAAAAAGTACCAAATTGCTGATTTTTTACCAAATCCATGCTAAGAGAGATATTTAAAGAAATGAGGTAGAAAATTCTCATTCAATATCCACTGAATATATACTAAAAATTCTTAAGGAATACCATGATATTATTTAGATTATATTGTCAAAGGGAGAGAGAAATGAATAACTTGGTCTTTAAAGGGGGATAGTTACTTTGTCTTATAAAGGGGGAGAGTAAAACCTTGTCCTAAAAAGGGTTGAATGAGTATAAATTTCCTAAAATTAATATGAATCTATGGTCATAAAAAAATGTGGCAGTGAATAAAATTTTTGAGATAGTCATAGAATGAACAAGTTAGTTGAAAACTCAAGGGGGAGATTATCTTTTCATAATTGAAAATTTTCTTGTCATCATTGGATGAAATTCCTTAAAAAATTTACTTTTTATAGTAGTGTGGTGTCGAGACATTCACTATGAGAAATGATACGATTTAATTAAAGTTAAAAAATTGAGTGGTTTAAAATGTTCAAAGTTGTAAATGATTCTAAAAAATACAAAGAGGGTGATTGATTATCCTTTAAGATATTATTATAATAATGATTTGTATTTTTGAAAACTATCTTTGTTAAGAATGTTTCTGTAAATAGATAATAATGTTGTTTTGAATTTATTGGAGGAAGTATGTTCTTAACTTTGTTAAGGAAAGTTCCTAGTAAGTTAGATTATAGAATTCAATTCATTTAAGTTAAAACATCATGAAAATATCATGGTTCAAGCTAATGAAATCCAAAGTGGAAATTTTGTCTCTAGATTGAGTTTCTTCTAGAAGAGCTTGTTTTCTAGAAAAACCAAAATCAATAAACCAATTTGTATAATGTGTTTAGATATAGATTTGTAATGATTCTAGATGTAATGATAGTTACACATTTCCTTTTATTCATATTGTTTTAATCTTATTAACATTTATTGTAAAATTTAATGCTGAAAATCACTAGACAGAGTATTCAAATGAAAAATTGTGTTGTGAAAAATGCTGAATGTTCACACATTGTCATTAGATAATAATAATCAAATGAACACAATCAAATGGAAGGAAGATGTGGAATATTCTGAGTTTTTATGTTTTTGAGAAAATAATAACTATTAAGAAGTTCAAAATTGCATAAGTTTCCAACGTTTAGTTTTTTTACCAACCTTTTATACAAAAGTTTGTACTACATTATCTAATGGAGAAATGATGAACATTGATCAAAGTAAATTTTATATAGAATTTATTTTTTTTGAAACTGAATAAATATACAAAAATTATAAAGAAATTAAAATGGGTATAATGACGTTTTTTAAGTGACTGAAGACTTTAGAAGTTGCTACAATATAGTCAACCATCTTCAGTGGGTCTAGAGCAATGAACAAAGAAAGATATGTTTATAGATATAATTTTTATATGAGTATTTTTAAGTAGCTAAATTGTTGTCTGAAAAAATGTATGAATATTTCATTTTGAGAAGTTATAAAAAATAAATTTAGAAGAAATTCCATCAAAGAATCATTTCATAATAAATTCCATCAGAGGGAATTTCTTGAGAAATTTAGTTGAGGAAAATTTGACTATACTGAGAAAAAAACCGATCAATCAGAAAAAATCTTTTAATACAGAAAATCAGTGGATGAAATGATGTTAAAGTTTCATTGGACAAACATTTAACCAGTTGAATATTTTTTTTCAGTCATCGGATCGAAAATTCAACCAGATAAAGAAAAGTATATAAGTTGAATTATGTGATCATATGGAATGTTCTTAAAAGGTTTATAGGAATAAATTTTCTAGATGAATATTCTTGTGATGCTTTACATAACTTTTGAAAGTCCTAATTATTGATGAACCAGGTTATTTTTTTTCTATTGGTTTTCCTATTAAGGTGAGATAAGTATGTTCGATGAAATTACATAACATATGAGGTTAAGGTAATCTGAGAAAAATTTTAGATATTAAAATCTCCAAGATGCTTCACGAATGTTCTAGAAAATTTTAGGAGTGTCCATATGATATTAAAATTTAGAAGAAATTTGGATTTGAAATTTCAGTGTATGAGAAAGAGAAATGCATTTCACTCCTTTTAAATTCTAGGAGAACCTATATAAAGGGGATTAAAGTGCACCGTACTTAATACTATGAACTACTGAAAAAGTTAAGATGCTACATAATTTTTGTCACACTGAATTTCCAACTGAATTTATTTTGAGATGAAGAAAATCACCAGGCATAATTTCATTCAGAATTGAAACACATGATGATTAGTACCATCGTGCTAGAAACTAGAGTACTATTAGCTATGATTTTAGATCAAATGATCATGTGGGGATCACTGATAAAGGTATTCCACCTTAGATCCTCTTAGGGGATTATGGTATAATTGAATGGAGGTTTGAACGATTAAATCCTTATTTATAGAATGAATATGAATATTGAGGTAATTTTTTATTTAAACTAATTATAACTTTTTCCTGAAAAGACCCTCTCTTGGTTTTGAAGATATTTTTCAAATTTTAATTTACTAAATTCATTAGTATTATACGTTGTGTATTATTCATTGAACCTGACAAATTACAAGGATGGAATGACACAAATAATCATTTATATTGTACTCAAAACCTTCTAATGGTATCAAATAAGTGACGTTCAAGTTTAGAATTATCCAATTTTTTGATCATTATACACCTTTTCAATCATTATTTCATTTATAAAATTTATTCTTTAAATATGAAGGTCATGATCTCATCATCATCTTCTTAATTCATGTTCATATATCAAAAAATAGGTAAATAATATATGAATAAAATTTGATTAACCCTTCCAGAGATGATGGGGATTCTTGATGGATTACACAAGATTATATAGCATGTAGCCCAAATGTACATTTGGTGTATCCTCGTTCATTTATTTGGGATGAGATGTGAAGTTATTATGATGAATCATGAAATAAATAGGATTTATCATAATTAAATACTGCATGTTGATAGATCCATGACGGTACATGGCTTTCCAGATTACATGTAATGCTGTACACTTAATGTAGTAAATGTGATTTCTTAGTGAAAGAACATGGTCAAATAAAATTAATGAATTCATTAAACAAAAGATAATATTTTAGTCCATGAAACATGGAGATTACATGACATATAGATGGATGGTACATGCTGAATACCTCATAAATTTTCACATCTTAAAAACATGCGCAGTCCCTAGGTGGGTGGAACAGATAAATGTTGAGCAGAATACAATGTCTGTTGTTGGCTTGTACATTTCGTGTATCTCATACCTATTTACATGGAAAGAATTAATAATTAATTAATCCATTAAACCTAACCAGAAAACTTTTGTGTGTCATTAATTGATAGTACATATCAGTGATATGTTTTATTACATATTAAAGGTTTAATTAATTTCCACATTATATTTGGAACAACACACCATGCATGGTCTTTACATGCCATACACCGCACATGGATTGAAATTAGTACATTCAAGGAAATAAAAAATTTCCATGTGTCAATTATTGATAGTAAACACCATATAATTACATGATATACCATATACACTACATTCCATGTGAGTTCGAAATACACGAAAAATACCATTCCAAGTAGTTTGTATAGGTACACATAGTGTTTCCTCCAAGTACATGCCATATACTTCATGAATTTAAAAAAAAATCCTTTATTTTTTTATGAGTATAGTGGATGATAATATCAAGGTCCGCTTGGTTTGATATTAAGATAAATGAAATAATTAATTAATTTGATCATGTTTTATCTTAATTAAGAATGATTTATATGAATACTATTTTATTAAATGTGTATTCATTACATGTATGGATGTTCATGAGATTAACAGACCCATTTATATGTTAGATTTAATTTAATTTACTAATATTATGGGATTCTGAAACAATTATTATTAAATTAAAATGATGGTCTTCGAGTCATCCCATACACTTATTATACAAGAAACTGAATGTCCATGGTTTCTTTTATATAAACCCTATAACCATTACATTGGTTCCCCCAACTATGTGTAAGAAAAACATAAGTAAGGATGAAGCTCCTGGGTGATTGGAGGTTGTTCAAGATAGAGCCAATGTGGAATCAACCAAGGAGATACACATGATTGAGGCTGAATACGACAACCCGAGCCAATATTAGCTTATAAATTTTCCCCTAAAGTCAATGGTTTGTTTATTGTGAAAATTTTTATTCTATCTTATGCAAGGTTTTTTTATTTTATTTCATGGATTCTCTATCATGATCTCATAAAAAATGAATTAAATAACAAGCATACTCTGATGGAATAAAATAAAAAAGATTATGCAAAAATTTTGTATCAAAACTTGGTTAATCACTTATATAAAATCTATATAATGTTAACACGGACTGTAAAAGGAAAAAAATAAGTAAATTTACTTAAAATAAATAAAATTACTCATGGAAATATAAACTAATTATATCTTCCATTACCTGATTATAGATGAAACCATATAACTATGTGTTTTCATGACCCTTTTCAGGACACTTACATTTATCGAGGACTTCTTTTGAGTGATTGGGTTGACTTAACCAAGTTGATATAAAGAGAATTATCCCTCACTATACTTATTGTATCTCTAAGTAAAGTGTTGAGGAAATCCAAAATCGGATTTCAAGATTAGAGAGTCAACTGAATAGATCTAGGATCTTCAAGTTTGTGATTGCACAAATATCTACTTAAATACCTTAGATTAATTTACCAAGCCATCAACTAGGAAATGAAAAGGAAATATGGAACCTAGACACTAGAATTTCCATATAATAGGACATTCCGAGTTCAATTTTGAGGTATATTATGATTTGATAAAATAGTAGGAGACTAATAAGATAATTAAATAATTTCATATCACATATTTTGGTAATCATGTAAAGCATTAATATTCTACTTTTATAATGTTATAGTAAAAGGGAATGTTCCTCAATCACACTATCCTTGTTATCAATATTGGATAAAGAAAATATTCTTACTAGTATTAAATTAAAAGAATGGTTTATATGCTTGCATGTTGTATTTTTCCATGTATGGAAGCATTATGTGTTAATGTACCAATTTTATATTCTCTTATAAAGGAGGAAAGTGATGAAGTGTTCAATATCTACAAAAAACACCTAAATTATGTCCTAGATGTCCAATGTTTTATTATATTATCCATATCTAGTGAAATCATGATGTCTCATGAGAACATGGATATTTATGAAAATATCAAGAATATATGTGATCATTATTAGAAGAGAGTTATAAAAGATTTTTTTTTAGATATACAAGGATCTATTTATGAGAAAACATAGAGAAGGTGTGACGACAGGGCCACATGTAGTAAATATTATTGGATACATTGAGCATATATAGATTCTAGGGTATCAAATTCGCAATGAATTACACCCCAATTTTATTCAAACATCTATTCACAGAATCTTATCCGGCTTTATTGTGAATTTTAACATGAACTACATTGATAATTCTCTCGCAGATCTTCTCAGTCTACTTTTCCAGGTTAATATGTATATAAAGCATGAAAATTATACTTTTCTTATGGAAACCATAAAGAAAGGACATGTGAAGAGCTCCAAGTCTAAATACAAGTATAAAGCTTCTTCACAAAACCCTTCTTATAAGAGGATGATCCAGGTGTAATTAGGTTTGTATGATTCAATATATTTTTTCAAGGGGAATGAAGTTCCAATGAAAGAAAAAATAAACCATAGTAAAGAATAAAGGGAATGTTTCTCATGCATTCATTATTGAGTGAAATCTGTAAGTTTCTACAAATTTGATATTAGATATAACTCATAGTGCCTATCTAACATGTTATAATTGTGGAAAACAACACCCAAGTACTTTCTTAATGGAGGAATAGTTTGTATCAATTGTAGAAAAAGTTGGAAAAAGGCTATTTAATGTATGTAAAAGAAATAAACAACTGATATCTAGTTCTTAAACTATAAAGATATGGGAAATTATAAAAACTAATTTCACTTGCATCAATATAACCCCCCATAGAAGAGGATAAGGGTAGACGACTGAGGATATGCAATTACAACAATTAAGGTTGAATTCACCAAATATGTGGTGCCTGGTACTTTGATTGTAACCTCAAATTTTGATAATGATTTTTTTAATTGTAGGATTGTGCACTATTTTATTTCTTCTATGTTCTGCATGAAAATTAGATATGTCCTTTCACCCTAAGAAGTTAGTTGTCAATCAAGACTCCTGGGGGAAGTCTTATTGCAATAAGGATGTGTTAGTTAGATCCCATGATGACATATATACATACCTTTATCCAAAAATGACTAGTATTTCTATGTTTTACTTTGATATAATCCTTGGTATGTATTTTATATAAAATTATAATGAAAAAATATATTTCCTAGAGAAAGGGGTTATGATTTTCATTGGAGATATGGAATCCCATATCATCAAAAGGGATACCACATCATCTTAATCATGTCTAGATCCTCCTTTGGCATCTCTTATAAATGGAATTATTAGATAAGAGGAAAAACAAACTATGAATGGGAAATGCATCCTTATAATAGGGTATGTACTTATTATTCATGAATATAATTTTGTTTTTCCTTAAGAGATACCTAGACAACCACCTGATCATGATATTGGGGTTTCTGTAGATTTTATCCCTAATGAAAAACATATATCAAAGAAAACCTATAATATGTCCAAGTGGAATTTGTGTGACTAAAGAAACAATTGTATGAGTTATGTGATAAGAGATCTATATGACCCAATGTTTCATCATGGAGAGTCCCAATTCTTTTTGTTAAGAATAAAAATGGGTCTATGAGGTTATTCATTGATTACAGGTAAATCAATGACATTACCATAAATAAAACGTATCATCTTACCTAAAGATATGAATTGTTAAATCAAGTATGAGGAGAGTAATATTTATAAAAGATTCATATTTTTTCTATGTGTCACCAATTATTAGTAAATAATGATTCTATTCCAAAGAAAAAATTTTAAATGAGGTATGTACATTATGAATTTATAATAATCCATTTGGATTAACTAATACACCAACTATTTTTGTGGATATAATGATGATATATTATATTATTATCCAGATAATTTTGATTGTAGAATTTATTGATGATATCTTTATATAATCTAAAATATATGACAATCATAAGAGTCATTTTGAATAATCTTTAAGACCCTTAAAGAAAAAGAGTGATATGTATTTTTTTAAAAAGTCATAATTTGAATTTACAAAGTTTATTTTCATATTTATATTGTTTTAAAGGATAAAATATTGTCTGACTCTTCAAAGACTATGGTTGTTATAGAATGAACAATGTGAACAAATATAAATGAGGTATATAGATTCTTTGGATTATTAAGTTACCAATGATGGTTGGTCAAAATTTTGTTCGATTGGATAACCTGCTAAACAAGTTTAAATGTATAGGGATATAGTTCATATGCTTATAATAATGTATAGAATGTTTTTAATAATTAAATATGATACTATTAAATGCACCAGTATTAACATTACCATCGAGAAGGGATGGATTTGTGAAATACCATTATTCATCTATCAAGGGATTTGGATGCATCATTATGCAGAATGATAGATTAATTTCTTATATATAAAGGTAGTTAATGATCTATGAATATAATTTTCCAACCTATAATATTTAGTTTGAATCTATAATACTTTCGTTGAAGATACCAAGGCATTACCCTTATGTTGACGAATATGAAATATATAAGGATCACAAAAGTTTGAAATACATACTATAAAAAAAGAGCTCAATATGAGGTAAAGGAGATGAATAGAATTACTCGTGGATTATTATTTTCTAATACACTACAACCATGGGAAGAAAAATAAGGTGGTTAATACACGGAGTAAGAAATATTATGGGATTTTGACATAATGAAGATTGTAAAAGATCTTATATTCATGGATTTAGTAATGTTGTATATGAAAATCAATATGGAAGGGGAAACAACACATCCAAACCATACTTATTATAGTAAATAAAAAGTTCCCATATTGATGATAAGAATATTAAAATGAGAATCAAAGCCATGAATGAATGGAAATTGGGAGAATTCAATTGTGAAGATGATATATTGTAAATTGGAAAGAGGATATATCTATTCTGGAGCTAAAAAGAGAATTATTAGATTAATCTCAAAGCTCAAATTTATCTATACACCCAAATAGAACCAAAATGTATCAAAATTTTAAGAAACACTTTTTGTGGGATAATATAAAATTGGAAATTTTAGATTATGTATCAATATGCTTGGTTGTTCAATAGGTAATGTTTTTGAGACAACATCATAAAGGATTCATGCTATATTTACCTATTCTTGTGTGTAAATGGGATGATATCATTTGTCATTGGATTTCCAAAGACATAGAAAATGAATAATTCCATATGGTCTGTTTTTTATATACTTATTAATTCCATGTATTTCCTCACCATAAGGGAAGATCTACCTCTTTATTACCTCACATGACTCTATATTAATGTTGTGAGACTTTATAGTGCACCTATTAAATTATACTTGATCATGACCCATGGTTTTCATTGGAATTCAAGAAAAGTATTCAGAAGGATCTCGACACTGAGCTATATTTGACAATTACATATCATCCATAGATATATGGATAATATTAAAGGACTTCTCATATATTAAAATAAATTTCATGGTCGTTCTCACTAGACTTTCTAGGTATGTTGGATTGGTATTCCCCTTTGGTAGAATTTTCATACAATAATGGATTCCATTCGAACAATAAAATGGCATTTTATGAAGTATTATATGGGGAAATATTTCATACACCAAACTATTGGAATAAATTTAATGAAAGGAAGGTCTTAGGTCTAGAACTTTTTGATGAAACAACAATGAAAGTGAGAACTATTTAGAGTCATGTCAAGGAAACTCAAAGAATGAAAAAGAGTTATGTAGATAAATGAATGAAGGATTTATAATTTCAAGAGTGAAATCATGTTTTCATTAAGGTATCTCCATGGAAGGTTGTTATAAGGCTTGGTATGAATGGGAAAATAAGTACCAAGTACATCAGAACTTTTAAATTTCTAGAATGAATTGGAGTTGTATATTACCATTTTGAAATGACACCAATCTACTCTAAATTCTTTTATGTGTTTTATATCACTTTATTAACGATGAAAATGCAAGACCCATCACATTTTCACACATTTAAGGAAATATAAATAGGAATTAATTTTTCTTACTATGAAGAGCCTAATCAGATTCTTGACACTAGAGAACATGGATTATATAATCAGACGAGTTCATTGGAGAAGGTACATTTGGATTAAATCATTAAATAGAATAGAAAATATGGGAACCTAAATAAGTTATGATGAATAACTACCCAAATCTAATTGTGAGGTGATTTTTTTAGAAATTGTGATGATGAAATGTTTATAAGGTTGGAATGTAACACATGAGATTCAATTATAGTAAGTATGTTTTTCTTTATAAAGAAACAATAACATAATGCACATAACTTTATTCAAGAATGTTATTAAAAACTAAGTTATTAATTTTTATAAATTTAATTTTCGAAATTAATTTTATTTTTTAATTCATTATGTTAAAATTTTGTTAGGACTATTTTTTTCATGTTTTTCTGAAATGATTGATTTTTAGGTGAATAGTGAAAATACAGATTTTCTAAAACTACCACTTTTATGAAATTATAATGAAATAATAATAACACAAATATTTATAATAAATATTTATAAACTAAATATATATTAAATAAGTAATATAATTCATATGAAATATAATTTTGAACATAGAAACACCTTCTAAGCATTTTGGAAATCAAAGTAATGTTTTTGTTCAAATAATATGGCTCTTAGTTATTTTCTTTTAATCAATTATTTGAATTTCAGATCTGATGATTAAGTTGTAATATTGTGTAGTATTTCTATAGTTATTTGTAAAGTCATTGAGTAAGTTATATAAGTACCAATATAAAATACTATTGAATACGTTTTCTTAATGAAGTTAGTTCAAAGGTAAATACCACCATAATTAAAAAGGGGGTTTGTGAGTTATGGATAATTTTAGGAATCATTACTTAATTTAGTTAATAAGTTTTCCATATAAAGTGTATAATTAAGTTAATAAATTTTCTTTAATCTTGTTTTAAAATATTCCCCTAAGTCAAAAGATGATTTTTCATTTTTCAAGTTTTTAACATCACGAATAAAGTCACCATACAAGATGAATTTGTAAAAGGTGGATGTTTCTCAATGCTTCCAGATGGGGGTTTATATGAAGTCCACATAGATCACTAGACAGAGGTGATTAGATGAATATGTAGTAGATATACATACCACTGGATAGACTAATTATTCAATATAATAGATAGAACATATATAATGTTACTGATCGTGGGGTTATAATAAGTTGGTGTTGTTGAATTCTTATGAAGTTTTTAAAAATATATCGAATATACTAGATACAGAATGATTGCATGGATAATTATATGAAGTACACAGAACCAAGTTTTTATTTTTTTTGAATAATGTAAAAGAAGTAAAAATGATAATAAATACAAAGTGAAATAAGTGAAAATATGGGGATCGGTGTTTTCATACTAAGTGAAATAGATAGTGACAACCATAAAAAGAGTTATCAGATAGACCCGAGCAATTTTTACTGGTAAAAAATTTAGTAAGATGATTGATAATGAAACACACCCTTACACTGGATGCATTTTACCACTATGAAAGTTATTAAAAAATCATGTTACCCTTATAAAAGGTATAATGTTACTCTTATACAAGGAATAAGGTAACCCTTATGAAAGAAATAAACTATACAAATTCTATATAAAATTATTAAAACATAAAGGGGGAGAAATTAAAAGTTTGATTTTTTGTTATCACCTGAAGAAATCATTTGAGATAGAATTATTTAGAAGTTTCAAAAATTTAATTAGACAGAAAATGACTCAAACATACTAGACATATAAAGCGGAGTTTTTCATATATAAACTTTTTATGTAGTTTAAGTGGTAAAGATTATGCTACAAGCTATATGAAGTTCCATGTTATGAAGTCAAGGAGTGCATTTCTGTTTAAAGGATAATGGATTAAGTCCATCATATAAAGATTGAACAGTAATATGAACATCATACAAATGATCATGATGTTATCAAGTGGATTATTATGTTTTTTATGAACTAATCATAGTATAAAGTTTGATCCGAGGCAAGGTGACTAAAAAAATAAATATTGAATTATTTGAGAGTTAAAAGGGGGATGAAATTATGAATAGTTGATCATTCAAAAATTGACATGAAAGATGAGCATTAGACAGATGATTCCATCAGATTGGATGATCCGAAGGAACTATGCTAAATCACCAAACATATCATATTAGTCAATCATATGTGAGTCTATTAGATATAGTAATTCATTGATGTTCATCAGAAAAAAATTTTGTGAATACTTTGGTCAGAAGAATCACATGAGAAGTACCAGTAAAATAAGTGTTAAATCCATCAGAATGAGTAAATTGGTTGATGAGGATTAGATATAAGAGAGACCAAGTAGATTATGAAAAAAAATGTACTTATAATGTTATTAGATACACACTTTTTGTACCAATTTCTTAAGATATTTAAATAAATGTTGTAAATCCCTCAACAATGATGATTCCGAGATGATATCTCATATTTTATATCTTTCGAGGATTAAGAAGTTTGAAGTAGTTCCTTAAAAATGAGGTCGAATAAGTTTTAAGAATTTATCAGATGATGGAGTCCTCATGAATATTCATGTGTATTATAGAAGATTTGTGTAGTTTTTAGAAGTTTAAATGATAGAGAGAATTCAAAGATTCAATTTGGATAAGCAGGAAAATACTTTTGGGTTCTCACATTTTCTCATAAAATCATAACTATATAAATGGGGTGAAAGTACATGTATGGTTGGAATAAATCCACATTGTTCATGTGTATAATTAAGTGAAAGTGTAGAAATATTTGGATCATCGGTTGTTTCCAAAAAAAATTCCTGGTTAAAGAAGAGGCACATAAAGGAGGTAAAAGTAGAGGTGTACCAGTCAGAGGTTTTGATTAGACGTATAATATATAGATTCACTATCTACAATTATAATAAATAGAGTTATATCAAAAAAATGTACTATTTATAGGTAAAGATTCAAGGTACACCAAACAGGAGGTGATGTGAATCAGATAGAGTCCTAACAGAGAGGCACACTAGATAGAGTCACACTGAATGGAGTTATCAGATAAAGATTTCCCAAATGATGTTTCGGTGCTGCTTACATGATTTTATCTTTTGTTGGATCAAAGCTGTTAGAAAAGTTTCTAACTGATGGTATTTATAATAATTTCCTATAAGGATATTTGAGGAAATTTTTGAGAGATAACTCAACTTGTGGGAGTTAGTATAATATTTCTTATTAGGATAATGGAGGAGTTTTTTTGGGAAATATTTCAAAAATGGAATAAATATAAATACCCCTCACATGTAATTGATGAAAATATTATTATTAGAAGAATCCATGGATTTATGAGAGTGTCAATGGTTAGGATGTAGGTTCCCACACTAAGGTTGAACCATATAAAAATACCCATGTACTATTTTTCCATATGTTTTATTAATAAAATAATTGTAATTTTGGGAGAATGATTTTATAAATATCCATTCATCTTAACTGAAAATATAGGTTTGATCAAGTTAAAGTAAGAAATAACTAAAGTTAAATATAATATTTAAAAAGTTATTCACTACTAATTCATCCCTCTCTCAGGGTGACTAAATGATTCATCTAAGAATTTGAATTGGTATTAGTGCCATAGGTTTTCTTTGTTTATATCAACAATTTTTTTTCTCCAAGTCATGTTTTAACTATTTATAATAATTTGAGATTTTCCAAAAATTGAAACAATATTCTCTCTATAAGATATGAATGTTTAGCCTTAGATGAAGAGTAAATAAGTTTTATATAACTATAAAAACATGATTTTTTCTACTAAAACCTTGAAAAAATTGAATAATAAAGAATCTCAGAAGCTGAGGAATCTATCTTCTCAAAAATTGAAGGAAGAAGGATCCACCACCCCCTAGTTTAATGTGTTTTGTAATAATTATTGTAAATATGAGAAAATTAATCCTTCAATATAATGTTTATCAAGACATGATTCATTTGTACTGTTAAATAATTATATCCTGAAATCAAAGATCCCTGTAAAAAATTCCTTGTTAAAATTACTACATACATACTTTTATATGTAAAGGTATATTAAGAGGAAATTTCACAACTAAAATAAAAACTTTATTACATAGAACAAGAATTAGTAAAGATGTTCAGAGAATATAAATCTCTTACTAAACTCATTAAAGGCAATGAATAAATTATGTTTTTTCCAATAAAAATTCAAACATGTAGAGGAAATTTATAGTGATGTTTTCTTGAGAATATTGTTATTATAGAAGAATATAGAAAAATATTCCATGAATTTGAATCTATAGTTCAAGATAATAAATTTCAGTTGTTTGGTGAATCTAGAAGAATCAAATATCTTGAATAATAAAAATATAAATAAAGTATAATGCATAATAGAAAAAATTATAAGTAACACTAGTGTGACACTGATTCTAAATACTACTATCTTAATGAAAACATAGTAGGGATATATGACTAAAGTTCATTTTTATGGAAGAAACACTATTGTGGAAATCTTGTGAAGAAGATGTATTAAAAAAATTATTAAAGAAAATATCTATACACTATAAGGAACTCACAATGAAAATGTTGAAGTTAATAATTATCAATTGAAGATAAAATAAAATCAAGTAGAAAAACATCGTATTTACTTAAAATAGGTGAGTAAGTTAGATGAATAAAATATATAGAAGTTTGAAGTTGAATGTAAAGAAAAAGTGAGGAATATTGCAAATTATAAGAACACCTTAATCATAAAGTGTCTTAAGTAGGTAGTGAGACTAAGAAACATGGATTATACTCAAGATAAATCTTTACATAATACTGAGATAAGAAACTCTTCTAGAGTTTCAATGTAAATTATGAAATTAGCAAATACTCAATACAATGGTAGATATAATTTAAAAACATCAAAAGCATTATCTTTAAATAAGATGATGAAAAAAACCCTTCACATAAATGAATTTGTTATAAAAAACTCAAATAATATTAGAACATGATATAATTTTGGACCAACATGGTTGAAGAAAGTTATGAAACCCACCTCTTCTAAGAAGGATAGTGTTAAAAAAGAAAAGTGAAAATGATTCTCCAAAGATTTAACTAAGGAAAAAATCCAACATATGAAAAAAACATGTTTTATAGAATGTTTCCATTAGCCAAAATATAACAAAATAAAACAAGCTAAGGTTTCTTTGTTATTGTTGGGGCTATATAAAGTTTTAACACACAGCTATGGATTTTTGGTGAAATATATTAAGGTATTAAGAATAAATAATGAAAACACTAAAGGGGAGTAAAGTGGATGGAAAATAAACTTAACTAAATTTATGAAATCATAAAAATAATGTAAATTTATTGGAATCCAATAGATTTTGATATCTTTAATATTTTTTGAGAGTTTTGGAAGAAATAGATATGGTGAAGAAACATGTTGGTTTACATCTTCCAAGAACCACACTAGTAAAACTAATAGAAATAGGCCATAAAATATGAAATAAAATATAACGAATATAGATTGTAAATATACTTTTGGGTGAAAACAAAAAAGAATAAACTAGAGTTATTACACCGAAGAAGAATTTTTTAGAAGATTTTATACCTAAGAAAAATGTTACATCTATGGAAGAAAAGTAGAATTCATGGAAAGTCATAAAATCACCATGAATATTTAAGATAATAGAAGAAATATCAAAAAGAAAAGTCTATAATTATAATAAATACATAAGGGGATTGTAACAGTGGAATAAATCTTTGATGAAGAAGTTTAAGTTCACTGGAAGTTACCTAAAAAGAGTAGACTATAAGAATATAAGATGCTATGTGGAGGAAGTGAGCTGGCTAGACACACTTCTGCAAATTGCTTCATAATGTTACTAAAATTTTACAGGATTTTAAAAAACAATTAAAATCATCAGAAAGAAGATGTTGTTTTATAAGGAAGTTTGATCATGAGAAGAATGTTGAACATATTTTTATGACTTCCATGGTATTTTTTTAGAATAGTTGGAAAATGTAAGGATTCTATAAGAGGAATGTAATAAAAAAACTAATGTTTCTTGATATTTGTAGTTAAGAAAATTTCACCACACGATATTGATAGAAAAGGTGAATAGAAGAAACCCATGCATCTTATTAAGAGAAATGTTTATAAAATCATGCATGAAGGCTTGAAGAAAGATAATGAAGAGAGAGTCTATATGATAAGAAAACTTTCTCAACCCCGTTTCACTTTCTAGAAAAACTAATAAAGATAAAACTTATTCCCATGTATGTTTCAACACACATACATTAAAAATATTGGAAGTGAAGGTGATAATGTTTAGGGGGAGTCCTGCAAGATGAAGATGGTAATTTTAGATTTTTTAAACTTAAGTAGAATATTAATTCTGGTCAACCGATGTGTTTCGACTTCAGATGATGAAAATATAATGAAGAAAATTGAAGGTTTTTGTAATCCATAAGGCATGTTTTCTAAATCCCTCAAAAATAAAAAAAATTGAAGCACATATCTTAAAGGAAAATTTTAATTACTGATGAAATTTTTTGAATTATCTTATAGAGTGAGAGAAACCTGCTCATTTTTATACTTTAATTATTTTTATATTTTTGTAAATATGGATGCAAGAATGTAAGTTGAATGAAAATATGATTATTTTTTATTAAATAAATTTATGAATAGTTATCATAACTTAAAAAACATCATTGAAAAGTTTAATATTTGAGTTAATCAATCTTGTTTTTAACACCAAGCATTACTCACATAGACATAGAGTCGGTTGACTTTCTGATTATTACTTTAAGAATAGTTATTCTTACCTTATCTAAAAAATTTTTGAGTTAAAACTTAATTCTTAAGAAGAAATTAACAGGAATAATAAAAGTTGAAAACAATGTTCCTCACTCACCCCACAAATGTGAATAAGGGTGGTTAAAAATTTAAGTCATTAAGAAGGAGAGATAAATTCTTCTCTCACTTAATGTTCATGAAAAGAAGAATCCTTTTAATTCTTTTTCAATATGGGGGAGAAACATATCACTAAATTTATATAGAATCATGTTTTGAAAATAAATCCAATGGGGGGGTATTGAAGTTATTTTTAGATGATAAAGTTGTTATATTGTTTATTTTGTCAACATTTTTTTGGAAATTCAATGAGGAAGTTGGATAAGAATGTACCAATATACAAGAACATTTAAGAAGTCAGCTAAAATAAGTTAGATTGAAGGTAAACACCATCATATTTACAAAGGGGGATTTATAATTTATAGAATGGTTTATGAAATTTTACTTAAGTAACTTAATGATGTTTCTATATGAATTGCCTAAAGAAGTTAATAATGTCTCCTAAACCATGTTATGAAAGTTTCCCCTATGTTAGATAATGTTGATATATTCTTCAAGTTCATAACATCATGAAGAAATTCATGATAAAAGATTAATTTTTACAAAAACTGATGCTACTTAATTATACCAGACAAAGGTTTGTAAGAAGTCCATATAGATCACTAAACAGAGGTGACCAGACCTAGATACAGAAAATATTTTTATTACTAAATAGACCAACGAATCAAGATAATTTATTTAACATAGATAATTTTACCTGATTAAGGGTTGTAAGATGCTATCATTGTTGAGTATATATGATATTTCTATAATGTTATTGAGAGAACCAGAAATAGAATGGTTAGATGGAGAATTAAAAGTACACAGAAATGAGTTTTAATTTTTTTGAATAATGGAAAGGAAGTAAAAATTGGAATAAATAAAAAGTGAAAAAAATTACAAAGAGGTAGATCATTTTAATTAGATTGAGTGTAAAAGATTGAGGTAACCAGACATAGAGTTACCAGATAGACCATGGTGGTTATTAACGGTTAAATATTTTTAAGATGATTGAAAATCAAACTTACTCTTATGAAGGATGTATCTAACCTTTATAAAAGTTATGAGAAATCCATGTTACCATTACACAATGAATAATTTTTCTATTATTCAAGAATTAAGGTTACCCATGTGTAAGGAAAAAGGATACCCTTATGAAAGGAAGAAGTAATAAAAATTCTGGATAAATTTTTTCCGGAACAATGGGGGATAAATTCAATGTTTGCATATTTTTTAATAAAAAATAGATATTATATGATAGAATTGTTTATAATTTTTAAAAATTTAATCATGAATAAAGCAACTCAAGAACATCAAACAGATGAAGATAATGTTTCTAGATATATAGTTTGTGTGTAATTAAAGTGGTAAAGATCAGGTTACAAGCATCATGAAATTCCATGTTATGAATTTAAGTAGTGAATTAATGTTTAAAGGCTATTAGATCAATTACATAAGATGTAAGAACATTGTAAAAAATATAACTATGTTATTATACTAACGATTATGAGTTTTTCAAACCAAGCACAATATAATGTTTTATTTGATACGTAGTGTGAGGATTAAGAAATGATGACTTAGATTATAGTAAAAAAGGGGTATGGACTTATGTGAAATAAATCAATAAAATATCGATAAGAGGAATGAGTAGTTGATATATTATTCCATCAGATGATATTATCAGAAAAACATGTGATAACTCATAATATTTATATCTTCCTTTAAACATATGTGAGTCCATCAGATGGAGAAATGCATTAAAATTCATTGGGAAAATATTTTTTTATTGTTATGGTCATAGGAAGCACAAGAGAAGTACTAGTCAAAGAATTGATGATTCCATAATGTTGGGTAAACTGGTCAATTAGAAGCAGGTAGAAGGGAGATAGAGAAAATCCGAATAAAATGTTCTTATAAAGTTATAAGAAACACTTTTATCCGACTTAGTTCTTAGATCTTTACATAAACGTTGTAAATCCTTCAATAATGAGGATGTTGATACAAACATTCTTGTTTTTATTTTTTTTAAAAGGATAAGTAAGACTGAATTATTTATTTAATGTTTTGTGTAAGGATTTTTTAAGAAGGTTACAGATTCTAGAGTCTTTATGATGCTTCAAGAGTATTATATAATAGTTGAGAAGCATCCAGTGAAGTTTAAATGAGTATTATAATTAGAATATTTAATTTATATGATAGGTAAAAATAATTTTTATTCTAAATTTTCTCCTATGACCACACCTATATAAATAGGTATCATGTACAAGTTCGATGGAAAGAAAGATACACTATTCATGTGTATAAACAATCCAAATTGAATAAATATTTAGAGCAATGATAGTTTCCGACCAACAAAATACTTGGTTAAATAAGAAGAATCAAGAAGAGGTATCATGTAGAGGTGTACCAGCTAGGGGTTTTGATCATAAGTATCAGATAGAGGTTCACCATTCAAAGGTACAATGTTTGGAGTTATATCATAAAAGGGTCCTCTTCAGAGTGAAAGTGTCAAGTCACACTAGATGGAAAGTGAGACGCATATAGATGAGCCATTTTGGATGAAGGTAGAGGCACACCAGATAGAGTCACACCAAATAGAGTTATCAGATAGATTTTTCATATAAAAAGTTTTAGATATACTTACCTATTTTAATATTATGTTATCTTCGATCTAAAACCAATGTTTGTAACTAATGTGAGTCATTATAATTTCCTATCAGGAGATAGAAGGACCTTTTTGGGATATATCTCAACTTTAAGGAGTATATATAATCGATCCTATTGGGATATAAGAGGATATTTTTAATAAATAACTCAAATATTGGATGTAGTATCAATACACCTCACTCTTAGTTTATAAAAATATTATTTTTGGAAAAATACATAGACTAGATGGAGTCCCCATAGAATGGATGGTAGTTGTCACACTAAGGAATAAACTTTTAAAAACACAAGTGTTTTGTTATCCTTATATAAACTTCATAACATAAGGGTAAATTAGTGAGGAAGAATTTATAAAGATCCATACATCATTACCGATAATATAGGTTAGATCAACTTAGAGTAATAATGAATTTCTGTTGAATATAAATGTTGTAAATTTATTCACAACTAATTCACCCGCTCTCAGGGTGATCACAAGATCCATCTGAGTATATAAGTATTTAGAAGGTTCATTTTGGTATTGTTTTAGTTTAAAAAATTAAGCCACCTTTAATTTAAAATAATACTATTAATTCCATTTTAATTAATTTTATTGTAAAATCATTGTAATGATTAAAAAAAACATTTTTCTAAAAATGGTTTTTGTTGAAATTTGTGAACATATAAAAAATGAAATTTATTCCACTTATGGAATTTAAATCATTTAAAATAGATTATATATTTTGAATCATTATAATTAATATTAGGTAGCAATTTCAACTTAATTTTTTCTCATAATTAATAGTAACTGTGGTGAATGTTTATCACATTCGTTAAAGGAAAAATGGTTAAAAATGGTCAAAAATAAAGAGATAAGGATTAAAAATAACACAAAACACTTTATAACACCCAATTTGTAGGTTATATTTATACCATAATATTGTCACCTTCTAATATGATTCATTTTGGTGTAGTTATTTTTTTTCGTAAGACACTAATGTATGTTAATCTTTTAAAAAACCCAAGTGTGGAATCTCACTCACTTATAAAAAGATGCCACTTCTCCTTTATTCTCTATAATTAAAAATCCTTGTATATTATCCAATACCTACCAAAATAACTTCCAAAAATTTCTCCCCATTATCTATTAGTTATTTTTTGTTCAAAATACCAGCATTAGAAGGATTATGGTGTAAATCAAAGAAGGTTGTCCAAAGAATATTTATAGCTCTTAAACTAGTGTATTCATTATATTTCTTATTATGTTGATTTCAATTATATTATATCCAATTTGACAGACTATATGTCATTTTGTTTTTTAAGCCTTTATTTATTTCCTTCTCTATCAAATGAGAAACAAACGCATCATTTGTGCGTATGTGTAGACAACCGCCTCACGAAGCAATGTATTTCATTTTTCACCACCAACATTCTTGGATGATTATTATGATAAATATAATTTTTAGAAATTATATTTATAAAATAATTATTATTAATTAAATATAATATATCATTTATCTTATTACCCTTCCGCTCGTTAAAAAATGTTAATGTTACTCATCCGTACATGTAGACTACCACCTCAACGAATTGAGGTGATTAAATTTTCATATCCACCATTCATAGATTATTATATATATGTGTATAATTAATATATTATATTAATATCATTATTAAAATTATTAATATTATTTAACAATGAGAAATATACAAATACCAAATATACCAAATTGAAAATTATAGGAAGAATGAAAAACATTACACTCAGAAATGATGATTTTAATAAATAATTATTAACATAAAGGTGTTTTAATGTTATAATTGGATCATAGTTTATATTATAACTATATATATATAGTTATGGTATATAATTAAAATAAATTAATATTTATTGTATAGTATCTTAAAATCACTTATGAGGAATGTCAAACGTGAGGTAAGGGATTTCTGTTATAATCTGATTTTATTTAGCGATTGTTTATGTTCTGATATCCTTTAGGAAAATTATATAATTCTAATATAATAACCCTAGTATATTTTATTATACTAAAGTTATGTTTTCAGTTTAATTTTTTATTTTTTTATTCCATTATTAGATAAAAATAAACAAGGTACTCGTAAGAGACTTTATTTTAAAAATATTATTTTGAAGTTTCCCTTCCAACTCTTTTCTTACATGTCCATATTTTATTTAAAATATTTTCAAGATTATTTTTATTACTCTTGAAATATTTTTTTAAATTGATTTTTACCCATGTTTTAATTTCTATATATTTTTTAAAATGATTCTTCTTGTATTTTCTTGAACAAGGGACTTTTTATCAAAGTTGCGAACAATTTTTTTACCTTACACTAAAAGAATGAAATTTACCATTTTCATGACCAATATTTTATTTGAAACATAATTTACATGTTTCCATGTTTATTTTCAAATAATTTTGTTTCTTAATATTCAAGAAATGTTGAGATTTTAAATATGATATTTCAAAAATGAAAAAAGAGTATTTTCCTTAAGAAATGTTGTTGTGATCTTTTAAATGTATTATCATATATAGGAATACCCATAGATGATATGGGTTATATGATACAATGATACCGTATTTATTCATACTCTAGATGGTTTATTATTATGATGGTGAAATATAGATGTTTTGTATTCTTGATTCAGTACGAATAATTTTTGACTTATAAGGATTTTTTTTTATTGAATTGTATTGATCATTCAAAATATGAGGAATGCATATCATATATAAATAATGGGTGGGTCCGAGTTATAGATAGACCCTTGATGCATTGATTGGTCTTATGTGATAAAATAATAAGCATTCAATATTACTTGGGTATCTTCTTTACACTTAACCATTTATTAAGAATAATGTCTTCGTTAAGAGATCATGACAACATGATTCATGATATCGTAATTAAAATTTCCTGACCATGAATGTCAATAACTATTAATTTACATCATTAATAATTACATCTTCATTATATATTTATTTTCTATGTTGATATTATCCATGTATGATCATTCAATTGGGGTTTTTGGTTAAATGGAATATGTTTTTATTATCCACTCTTCCATATTGATCATAATTTTTTTACTCCTGATAGCTTCCATTGTACCTAACCCTTAATGAGCATCTGAGCTCAGCCTTTATTTGTTTTCCTTTCCAAAAGATATGAAGAAGGATATTATGAATGATATCAAGGATTCAAGAATGTTTCTTATACAATGTTTTTATATTTCCAATGTAATATGGGAATCATATATGTATATAGTTTACCATGACTGATAAACTATTTAATCACGTGTGGTGAGATCACTTTTATATTTTACCAAAGTAATAAAGTAAAAAATAGCTCTAGGTCACTGGTGTTGTGTTGTTATATTATTAATTCCTTCATATAATGAATAATGATGGGTGAGGCCTGCAAAATCGCCTTTATGCATCGATTGATGTTAGGAGACAACCAAGTTTGGGTATTTGTTTTATTAACTAAAAATTTATTTAAAAATAATTCACATAAGGGATTGAAATTATGATTATGTTTTCTAAAATTATACATTCTACCATTATTAAACTATTTATTTCTATATATGTAGTTATTTATATTATCATGTTATCCATGGATTCATTTCAAGATCATGCAATTAGTTATATGGAATTAATTTACTATAATTTATTTTCTTCCATTTTATTTATTCCTTGTTTATTATATGGTAGCTTATAGAATAAGATTTATATTATTAATCATTTTAGATCACTATACTTATCTTCCCATTTCCCTAGGTTATGAAGAAAATTATTATATATGATATGTCTAAATAAATATAACATGCATAGAATATGTGGGATATATTGAAGACTTATTATGGATTAAGTAGTTAATAATGTAGTGGGAAAAAATTACTATTTGATGAGAAATACATGAGCTATATTAGCTAATGATGTGTCCTAATACTTAAAAAAACTAAACCTAAAAGTTCATAGGAATGAATAAAATGAAATATTTGTTATAAATCAAGTAATTATGTTATAGTTACAAATGTTCTACCATACATCTGCACTATAAAAATATAATAATCTTTAAGAAAATATGATTTAGAATCAAAATCATCAGGCTCATGGTGTGGATGTTTCATTCTATTCATGAAAATTTTCTAATCAATGGATAATGTAAAAATTTTGTTCCTACCACATGACTAGATATTAGATAAATTTAAAGGAAATGTTTGTTCAATTTTTAACTGATATCTCTCAAAAAAATTATGTTATTGAATGGATAAAATTGGGAAGAATCGGATCAGTCATAATAATTCTCTTTCTGTTGTTGGTTTAAATCATAACTAGCTGAGTGTGTACTAATATTGTGATGATGAAAATGGATTTTTTTGGAAGAAATGAAATTCTCATAAAGAAAAAAAAATATTGTAACACCCCGGCCCCAGCTACCTAGAGTCGGTGCATTATTACATAACATTGGCATGATCATAAGAAAGAACAAATCCCGAAAGACCGATTGGTTTAGTAGCCTTGGAAACACTAGATATATTCATAAGTTTTACATTACATCATAAAATGAAAAACTACTACAACCACATAATGTCTGCATAATTCACACTCATATCCCCACATAATATCCCTGAAGGTCATTCATAACTTACATCTTCACATCCTGGGAAAAATAAAACATAGAAAAGGGGTGAGCTCAAATGCCCAGTAAGGATAACAATATAGCGGAACATTCAAAATAATCATAAACATTTAAGGCAATGAATTACTAAAACAAAAGCCTTTTAAAATTGAACTTCAACATAGTATGGAAAAAGTAAAATGAAATAATGCCATTTACTTATTCACATGGATATTCTACTAATCGAACAATCACATGCAATATCAATAACAACTTTCATAATGTTGGAATGCATAATGCCAGACTATCATAACCACATAGCCAAGGCCTCGTGCCTAGACTACAAATAAGATTTTGTCAAGGCCTTGTGCCAAGACACTAGTTTGTCTCATGAGACCTACCGATGCATCGAGGAGCTATAGCGGGCTCCACCCGTCACTTATTAAGTCCAATGCATTCCCATATAAAAAGGTTTAAACATAACATAAACATTCGTATTAAAACTAGCATACGAAATGTCAATAATTTCACCATAAACTATGAATGGTATAAAAATAGCACATCCACAGTCAAACATATCACAAAACCTTCAATACAATATAGAAGTTTTGTATCAAAATAAATCAACTTCAAATAATCTTAAAATCCATCAAAGGATGTTGACATAGATGAAATCAAAATTCTTTTTAAAGAAGTATCTCCTTTTATTTTGAAATAATTTAAGGTCCATATAAAATAAAACATTTTCTTTGAAAATATTCTTATAAGCTTGTATGGAAAGCTTCGACGATTTTATAACGGCGGGAAATAACCGCACCCGCCGTATAAGTTAAAAAAAACATTCTTACCTCAATTCTGTCGAAAAGGTTAAAAAGGACCTTGTTTTGAAAACGACGGAAAGATTCCTTTATAAACCTCTTATAAAAAGTCAAACAAGGGTATAAATGACTTTAACCCATATTCTTGTAAATAGTAAAAATGTTTTGAAATACATTTCGAAGAAACATGGATGTGGATGATAAAGAGATCCCAGTAGATTATTACGTATAATACAACCTCGGATAATGAAGAGATTGTGAAATAACCCTTACCTTGTACTTTTCCTTGGTTGGGGTAGGTTAACCTCCTGTATAATAGTGAAATAATTGTTACTAAATTATACAAGAATCATATACATTAATATGATATCATATATGATCTTTTAATATTGATTTGATAATAATATCTTAGTATTATCGTCGTTTCGGGTGTTAACTTACTCATTTTCTTTATATGTTTTGTTACATAAGTCATGTCTGTTGTATCTTATTCATATCCAGAATGATATCAAGTCCTTAAACATCATTTTTAAATCATTAAATGATAATTATACTTGAATGGATACGATGGAGAATGAATCTCATCGCGTTCGTGGAGACGGTAGTCCGTACGTACGCACGAACGCTATTTCCATTTAATTTTTATTTTAAAAGAATAGAATCCAAATTATACATAGGTATATTACTATTCCAGTATAATATAATATTTTATATATGTTACTTAAGTTCATTAACACCATCCTTTATACGTTCCATGTGTGGTATGAACGAGTCATATCATTTTAAGGGGGCGGTAGTCCGCACTTCCTCAAATGAAATTATCGTATGTATATACAACATGAAACGAATAATGGTATGAAATAAAATGGAATTAAAGAAGCTTATATATAAAATATATATCATTAATATCATATTTAATTACAGTGCCATCATAATGGCCACCATGAGAGGCGGTAAGATGTATTTGAACAATCATTGTTTCGTGAGGCGTTAGTTTGCCATCCACAGAAACATTATGTTCATCATCCATTAGATGGAGTTGTGTGTATGTGTAGTTTGAATCCTTCTTATAACAACATCCTAGTATATTGAGTATACTGGTGTTGTTACAAAAGAATTGAAATAAAAAGAGTTTGGGGGTTGAAGAAGCAAAATAAATGAAAATAATTTAAGAGAAATCGTTACATTTAATTTAGGTAACTCACTTTGGTTGGAACCAAAGGACTTGTTGAAATGCTTCCTGCCTAAGGGGAAACTTAAAGGAGGAGGAGAGGTATGTGGGGAGCTTATTTGGGAAGAGTTTGGACGAGCCAAGTGGCTTGAGAGGTGTGAGGAATGAGTAGAAGTGGTCTCCTTTTATAAGGGAGAGGAGGGGCTCTTTTGGAAAGAGTGAAAGTATTACTTTATAATATAATTATATTCGGTTTATAATGGTCCAAAAATCATTTATGTCGAAGATAAGATGACTAATATTCTAAATAACATCAACCAATAAGAATTGGACAGGTTTTAGATAATATTTTAATCATTATAATATTATTTATTTCAATGATTTATTAATGAGGTAAACATTGCATCATTATTGTGTCATTAATAATTTAACTTATTTGATGTCTAAAAATTATAAATAAATTATCATCATGTAGGAAATCTTTTTAGCTTTCTAATGAATATTTATAATCGAAAATCCAACATGTATAACCCTATGTAAAAATTGTTCTTCTAAAAGATGTAAGCTTATGCCATTTTTATTTTTATTTTTACTTTATTAATATAATGTGTCCCTACCACATAAAAGTGGCTCCAAGGGGTCCCCAAATTGACCCAAGGATGCCCATGGTCGGGTATGTGTCCACCAATAAGTTTAGGACACGTTTTAGGGTAATTTTGTATTATTATAATATTATTTTTTAACCCTTATTTACCGGATTTACCCTTTAACCATGGTAAATAAAATATTTACCACAGTAACTATTCAAAATGTCTAAAAATAAAAGTTACCTATTTACACAATTTGAACATCATGATTCCAAATATGGAATCCATTTTCCTAAATTCAAAACACAGAAGTGGCAGAAATTAATTTAAAATTAATTCCCGCTGTCAAAACAAAAAGCGTGTTTTTAAGAGGTAATAACTATCAAAAGATTGACACTTGTTTATGTTCGGTTTAATTGTAAAATTATGTCCAATGACCAACATTATATTAAATGGTAAAAATATATTCTAAATATACTTTAAAACCACTCAAATTCACAATTTATCACTATTAATTATTTTGATTAAAAAAGTTGTTTTTAATTAAAATTTAGTAATTTTCACTATTCATCAAAATATTAAAGTTATCCGAAATGTACCAAAATTTCACCTTAGGATAAATTCGATATTCCGAATCCAAAAATGAAGTCTATTGTGAAATATAAAATATATATGATTTCAAAAAGTAGGTATTACTATTCACAACGGCTATTTTAATTAGTTATGGTGTGTGTTAGAACTCGAGGTTGCGTACAACACACGCTATCACATTATTCGAAGGGAAACGTACCGTGGAAGCTTGGGGTGTTACATTCTCCCCTCCTTCAAATAATTGCGTCCTCGCAATTTCTAGGGTATTACTGCATAAAAAGACTCGGGTGGTTCTTCATCATAAGTTCCTCGGGTTCCCACGTTGCCTCTTCCATCTTATGGTTTCTCCACAAAACTTTTACCAGACGTGTCGTCCGGTTTTTCAGTACTTGTTCTCTTGTATCAAGAATCTTGACGGGCTCTTCACAATAAGACAGATCGGGTTCCAGTTCTAATTCCTCATAGGTTAGTACATGCGTTTGGTCAGGCATGTATTTTCTCAACAGAGATACGTGGAACACATCGTGAACTTTGGAGAGACTTGGCGGCATTGCCAATCAGTAAGCTACAGCCCCAATTCGTTCTAGAATTTCGAAAGGTCCGATGTACCTGGGACTCGATTTACCTTTCTTACCAAAACGTATGACTCCCTTCCATGGAGATACCTTTAGGAAAACATGATCACCGACCTGAAATTCCAAATCCTTCCTTCGATTATCGGCATAGCTCTTCTGCCTACTTTGAGCTGCTTTGATGTGATTTTGGATTACCTTCACCTTTTCCACCGTTTCCTCCACCAGTTCTGGGCCTACAAGTTTTCTTTCTCCAACGTCATCCCAACAGGTTGGTGTACGACATCTCCTTCCGTATAACGCTTCATATGGTGCCATCTGAATACTTGAATGGAAGCTATTGTTATAGGAAAATTCTACCAGTGGTAAATATTGATCCCACATACCCTGAAAGTCAAGTGAGCAAGATCTCAACATGTCTTCTAAGGTTTGAATAGTCCGTTCTGATTGTCCGTCTGTCTGAGGGTGGTAAGCAGTGCTCAAATGAAGTTCAGTATCCAGGGATTTCTGAAGACTTTTCCAGAATCTTGAAGTAAAACGGGGATCACGATCAGAAATAATCGATTGGGGTACTCCATGAAGTCTCACAACTTCATTAATGTATAGTCTTGCTAGACGTTCCAGGGGTAGATCTTCTCTTATAGCAAGAAAATGTGCTGACTTGGTAAGACGATCAACAATAACCCATATTGCATCGTTCCTTCTAGGAGTCTTTGGTAGCACCATGACAAAGTCCATCGTAATATTGTCCCATTTCCACTCCGGTATGGGAAGAGGTTGCATGACTCCTCCAGGATGTTGCCTTCCAGCTTTCACTTGTTGACAAACCATACATCTTGACACAAAATCAGCAATCTCCCTCTTCATGTTGTCCCACCAAAAATGTTCCTTCAAATCTCTATACATTTTGGTGCTCCCAGGGTGTATAGAGAAATTGGAACTATGAGCATCATCCAGCAATTCCCTTTTTAGATCAGGTATATTGGGAACACAAAGTCTCTTCCCGAATTTCAAAATTCCATCTTCATACACAAAGTCTCTCAATCTCCCATCATTCACAGCTTTAATCTTCTTTTGGAATTCTTCATCATCGGTCTGAGAACTCTTAATCCTTTCTAGTAAAGATGGTTTGGAAACCATTTGAAAAAGCATTAATGTTTCACCTTCCCAGGTTATTCCCATGTCCATCTTCACTAGATCCATGAAAATTGGATCCCTTTCAATTCTCATATTGTTCAAAACTCCATGGTCTTTTCTACTCAAAGCATCTTCCACCTTGTTTGCCTTCCCCGGGTGGTAGTGTATCGTACAATCATAATCCTTGAGTAATTCAAGCCATCTCCTTTGCCTCATGTTGAGTTCTTTTTGTGAGAAAATATACTTCAAACTCTTGTGATCAGTATAAATCTCACATTTTTCACCATAGAGGTAGTGCCTCCATATCTTCAAAGCAAAGATCACAGCTGCTAACTCAAGATCATGAGTAGGATAGTTTTGTTCATGAATTTTCAACTGTCGTGATGCATAGGCAATAACTCTATCATTCTGCATAAGGACACATCCAAGTCCTTTCTTCGATGCATCACTATAAATAACGAACCCATCATTCCCCGATGGTAGAGTCAATATAGGAGCATTGACTAATATTCTCTTCAGTTCTTCGAAACATTCTTCACACTCTTTTGTCCAAACAAATTTAACCCCTTTACGTGTGAGCTTCGTTAATGGGTTAGCCAATCGGGCAAAATTCTGGACGAAACGTCGATAATAACCTGCCAGACCAATAAAACTGCGTACCTCAGTTATACTCATAGGTGCTGGCCATTCTTGGATTGCCTTGGTCTTAGAAGGATCAACAGAGATTCCATCTTTAGAGACAATATGGCCAAGAAAAGAAATCTCCTGAAGCCAGAATTCACACTTGCTAAACTTCCCATATAATTCATGCCTCCTCAGAGTCTTCAAGATAATGCGCAAGTGATTTTCATGATCTTCGTAGGTTTTGGAGTATACCAAGATATCATCAATAAATACCACCACAAATACATCGAGATACTCCTTGAAAACTCTATTCATCAGATCCATGAATACAGAGGGTGCATTAGTCAATCCAAACGGCATTATAGTAAACTCGTAATGCCCGTACCTGGTTCGAAATGATGTCTTCGGAATGTCTTCCTTCTTCACACACAACTAATGGTATCCAGATCGAAGGTCAATCTTTGAAAAGTATTGAGCTCCATGCAGTTGGTCAAATAAATCATCAATACGAGGTAGGGGATACTTGTTCTTTATCGTTATAGCATTGATCTCCCTGTAGTCGATACATAACCTCATACATCCATCTTTCTTTTTAACAAAAAGAACAGGGGCTCCCCATGGAGAAACACTAGGGAGAATAAATCCTTTATTACTCAATTCCTCTAGTTGTTTCTTTAGTTCGACTAACTCTACAGTGGCCATTCTATAAGGGGTCTTCGATATAGGCCTTGATCCAGGAATCAAATCAATGGAAAACTCAACTTCTCGTTCTGGAGGATGTCCAGGTAAATCTTCCGGAAATACATCTACAAATTCTTTCACAACAGGTACATCCTCTATTTGAACATTCCTTTCCTCACCGACAGTTATTTCATTCTCTTCCTCCCCAATAATTGAATTATGTTGAGCTACTGGGGGTGGATCTAAATAAGAATTAGGTGGTGACAATTCTGCTCTAAAAATAAGGTGCTCCTTATCATTATCATCAAGAATCGTAACCTCTTTCTTCTTACAATAAATCTTCGCATCATAGTCCGAAAGCCAGTCCATACCATGGATTATATCAAACTCAATCATAGGTATGACGATGAAATCAGCAGATAAAGAAAATTTATGTGCTCTAATGGGGACTGATTCACAAAACTTTGTTGCAACGATACTTCCCTTAGGAGTTTTAACTGACAACTCCCTTATTAAATCAAATTGGAAATATCTAATTTTCTTAGCAAACTGGGAAGACATGAAACAATGCGATGATCCAGAATCAAATAATGCATTTGCTAAACTTGAGGAAACCATTAAATTTCCTGCCACCACGTCTTTCGGAGCTTCTACCTCAGCAGTTGTGATAGCATAAGCCTGGCCTTGATCCCTTGGCCTTTTCTGAGGTAAGTTCTCCTGACGCTTAGGACATGCATTTGCATAATGCCCCATCTCCCTGAAATTGTAGCACTGAACGTTGGTAGCTTCCTTCTTCCCCTTGCAATCATGAGCTTGGTGGCCTTTTTCACCACACTTGTAACAGACTCCCATTCCTTCAAGCAAGTACCAGGATGTTTCTTCCCGCATTTACCACAAGATGGATATTCAACCTTTCCCTTCTTCCCCTTATTTCCATTCCCAGATTGATCAGCAGGTCTCTTCTTCTCTTGCTTTGCTTTAAAGTCATAAGACTTAGAGAATTCCTTTTCGGTCTTGATAGCACATGAGACAATGTCTTCGTACGATGAAAAGGATTGTGAGACTAATGCTCGACGGAGAAATGGTTTTAACCCATCAAAGAAACGATCAATCTTACTTCTTGGGTTGCGAATATAATCTCCAGCATACCTTGCTAACCTTGTAAAGTTAGCCTCATACTTTGTGACATTCTCATCCTCCTTTTGTCTCAGACTCAGAAATTGCCTTTCCATATCTGCTCGATGGTCGCGAGGGAAGTATTTTTCTAAAAACAGATCTTTGAACTCCCTCCATTCCATATTTGATACTTCATCATCTTCCTTCATGTTTTGAATTAATGACCACCATTGATCAGCATCTCCAGTGAGGCGGTAAACTGCCATGATAACTTTTTCCCTTTCACTGCTCCCCAAAGCCTGAAATATTTTCTCTAGGGAAAATATCCATTGCTCAGCTACTAAGGGATTTGTATTCCCGTTGAAAGTTGGTGGTTGTTACCTCATGAATTGATCTAACATTGATCCTCCACGCTGCGGATCAGGGTGCTCCATACGGGTAAGGTTATTATTCATAACCTGAGTAAGTTGTCCCAGTATGGTGATTAGCTGATCGGCACCAGTTGTATCACCAGCCCCACTATAATTATCTTGAGCAGGAGGGCAATCCCTACATGGAGTGCGTGCATTGATACGGTTTCCATTTCTTCCACTAGGCACCATTTCTAAACAATGGCATAAACTAGATCAGTTTATGAATCAAAATACATAATCCCATACTTATAAAACACTTAACATAAATTGAACTATTTATGGATATAATCCATAATCATAAGAATGTTTTCTTTGAGGAAGTATATACTCATAATCCCTTCAAAATGATTTGTAAAGAAAATGAGAGTTATCCTAAGCATATCCCCCGGGAGTGTCGTAACCAAGAGTGCAGCAAGGCCCGTTGTTGTGCACCAGTTCCCGTTCGAGTCTAGCTCAAAGCGGTGTTTTCGGGTTTTACCCCTAGGTACATCTGTGCCAGAGCCGCCTCTACCTGCTCGTATCCAGACAGGGATGTATTGCTCGGAAAACTCACAAAATCTCTACAATACCAAAATTCTAGGAAGTTCTTCTATACTAATCCTCAAAGTTCATCTTAGGTCTACGTGCTCTAATCAGAGTTTATCTTAATATAGTTTCCAAGGTTTGTACTAAACTTCCTCTGATACCAACTGTAACGCCCCGACCCCAGCTACCTAGAGTCGGTGCATTATTACATAACATTGGCATGATCACAAGAAAGATCAAATCCCGAAAGACCGATTGGTTTAGTAGCCTTGGAAACACTAGATATATTCATAAGTTTTACATTACATCATAAAATGAAAAACTACTACAACCACATAATGTCTGCATAATTCACACTCATATCCCCACATAATATCCCTGAAGGTCATTCATAACTTACATCTTCACATCCTGGGAAAAATAAAACATAGAAAAGGGGTGAGCTCAAATGCCCAGTAAGGATAACAATATAGCGGAACATTCAAAATAATCATAAACATTTAAGGCAATGAATTACTAAAACAAAAGCCTTTTAAAATTGAACTTCAACATAGTATGGCAAAAGTAAAATGAAATAATGACATTTACTTATTCACATGGATATTCTACTAATCGAACAATCACATGCAATATCAATAACCACTTTCATAATGATGGAATGCATAATGCCAGACTATCATAACCACATAGCCAAGGCCTCGTGCCAAGACTACAAATAAGATTTTGTCAAGGCCTTGTTCCAAGACACTAGTTTGTCTCATGAGACCTACCGATGCATCGAGGAGCTATAGCGGGCTCCACCCGTCACTTATTAAGTCCAATGCATTCCCATATGAAAAGGTTTAAACATAACATAAACATTCGTATTAAAACTAGCATACGAAATGTCAATAATTTCACCATAAACTATGAATGGTATAAAAATAGCACATCCACAGTCAAACATATCACAAAACCTTCAATACAATATAGAAGTTTTGTATCAAAATAAATCAACTTCAAATAATCTTAAAATCCATCAAAGGATGTTGACATAGATGAAATCAAATTTCTTTTTAAAGAAGTATCTCCTTTTATTTTGAAATCATTTAAGGTCCATATAAAATAAAACATTTTCTTTGAAAATATTCTTATAAGCTTGTATGGAAAGCTTCGATGATTTTATAACGGCGGAAAATAACCGCACCCACCGTATAAGTTAAAAAAACATTCTTACCTCAATTCTGTCGAAAAGGTTAAAAAGGACCTTGTTTTGAAAACGACGGAAAGATTCCTTTATAAACCTCTTATAAAAAGTCAAACAAGGGTATAAATGACTTTAACCCATATTCTTGTAAATAGTAAAAATGTTTTGAAATACATTTCGAAGAAACATGGATGTGGATGATAAAGAGATCCCAGTAGATTATTACGTATAATACAACCTCGGATAATGAAGAGATTGTGAAATAACCCTTACCTTGTACTTTTCCTTGGTTGGGGTAGGTTAAACTCCTGTATAATAGTGAAATAATTGTTACTAAATTATACAAGAATCATATACATTAATATGATATCATATATGATCTTTTAATATTGATTTGATAATAATATCTTAGTATTATCGTCGTTTCGGGTGTTAACTTACTCATTTTCTTTATATGTTTTGTTACATAAGTCATGTTTGTTGTATCTTATTCATATCCAGAATGATATCAAGTCCTTAAACATCATTTTTAAATCATTAAATGATAATTATACTTGAATGGATACGATGGAGAATGAATCTCATCGCGTTCGTGGAGACGGTAGTCCGTACGTACGCACGAACGCTATTTCCATTTAATTTTTATTTTAAAAGAATCGAATCCAAATTATACATAGGTATATTACTATTCCAGTATAATATAATATTTTATATATGTTACTTAAGTTCATTAACACCATCCTTTATACGTTCCATGTGTGGTATGAACGAGTCATATCATTTTAAGGGGGCGGTAGTCCGCACTTCCTCAAATGAAATTATCGTATGTATATACAACATGAAACGAATAATGGTATGAAATAAAATGGAATTACAGAAGCTTATATATAAAATATATATCATTAATATCATATTTAATTACAGTTCCATCATAATGGCCACCATGAGAGGCGGTAAGATGTATTTGAACAATCATTGTTTCGTGAGGCGTTAGTTTGCCATCCACAGAAACATTATGTTCATCATCCATTAGATGGAGTTGTGTGTATGTGTAGTTTGAATCCTTCTTATAACAACATACTAGTATATTTAGGATACTGGTGTTGTTACAAAAGAAAGGAAATAAAAATAGTTTGGGGGTTGAAGAAGCAAAATAAATTAAAATAATTTAAGAGAAATCGTTACCTTTAATTTAGGTAACTCACTTTGGTTGGAACCAAAGGACTTGTTGAAATGCTTCCTGCCTAAGGGGAAACTTCAAGGAGGAGGAGAGGGATGTGGGGAGCTTAGTTCGGTAGAGTTTGGACGAGCCAAGTGGCTTGAGAGGTGTGAGGAATGAGTAGAAGTGGTCTCATTTTATAAGGGAGAGGAGGGGCTCTTTAGGAAAGAGTGAAAGTATTACTTTATAATATAATTATATTCGGTTTATAATGGTCCAAAAATCATTGAGGTCAATGATAAGATGACTAATATTCTAAATAACATCAACCAATAAGAATTGGACAGGTTTTAGATAATATTTTAATCATTATAATATTATTTATTTCAATGATTTATTAATGAGGTAAACATTGCATCATTATTGTGTCATTAGTAATTTAACTTATTTGATGTCTAAAAATTCTAAATAAATTATCATCATGTAGGAAATCGTTTTAGCTTTCTAATGAATATTTATAATCGAAAATCCAACATGTATAACCCTATGTAAAAATTGTTCTTCTAAAAGATGTAAGCTTATGCCATTTTTATTTTTATTTTAACTTTATTAATATAATGTGTCCCTACCACATACAAGTGGCTCCAAGGGGTCCCCAAATTGACCCAAGGATGCCCATGGTCGGGTATGTGTCCACCAATAAGGTTAGGACACGTGTTAGGGTAATTTTGTATTATTATAATATTATTTTTTAACCCTTATTTACCGGATTTACCCTTTAACCATGGTAAATAAAATATTTACCACAGTAACTATTCAAAATGTCTAAAAATAAAAGTTACCTATTTACACAATTTGAACATCCTGATTCCAAATATGGAGTCCATTTTCCTAAATTCAAAACACAGAAGTGGCAGAAATTAATTTAAAATTAATTCCCGCTGTCAAAACAAAAAGCGTGTTTTTAAGAGGTAATAACTATCAAAAGATTGACACTTGTTTATGTTCGGTTTAATTGTAAAATTATGTCCAATGACCAACATTATATTAAATGGTAAAAATATATTCTAAATATACTTTAAAACCACTCAAATTCACAATTTATCACTATTAATTATTTTGATTAAAAAAGTTGTTTTTAATTAAAATTTAGTAATTTTCACTATTCATCAAAATATTAAAGTTATCCGAAATGTACCAAAATTTCACCTTAGGCTAAATTCGATATTCCAAATCCAAAAATGAAGTCTATTTTGAAATATAAAATATATATGATTTCAAAAAGTAGGTATTACTATTCACAACGGCTATTTTAATTAGTTATGGTGTGTGTTCGAACTCGAGGTTGTGTACAACACACGCTATCGCATTATTCGAAGGGAAACGTACCGTGGAAGCTTGGGGTGTTACATTCTTCCCTCCTTCAAATAATTGCGTCCTCGCAATTTCTAGGGTATTACTGCATAAAAAGTCTCGGGTGGTTCTTCATCATAAGTTCCTCGGGTTCCCACGTTGCCTCTTCCATCTTATGGTTTCTCCACAAAACTTTTACCAGACGTGTCGTCCGGTTTCTCAGTACTTGTTCTCTTGTATCAAGAATCTTGACGGGCTCTTCACAATAAGACAGATCGGGTTCCAGTTCTAATTCCTCATAGGTGAGTACATGCGTTTGGTCAGGCATGTATTTTCTCAACAGAGATACGTGGAACACATCGTGAACTTTGGAGAGACTTGGCGGCATTGCCAATCAGTAAGCTACAGCCCCAATTCGTTCTAGAATTTCGAAAGGTCCGATGTACCTGGGACTCAATTTACCTTTCTTACCAAAACGTATGACTCCCTTCCATGGAGATACCTTTAGGAAAACATGATCACCGACCTGAAATTCCAAATCCTTCCTTCGATTATCGGCATAGCTCTTCTGCCTACTTTGAGCTGCTTTGATGTGATTTTGGATTACCTTCACCTTTTACACCGTTTCCTCCACCAGTTCTGGGCCTACAAGTTTTCTTTCACCAACGTCATCCCAACAGGTTGGTGTACGACATCTCTTTCTGTATAACGCTTCATATGGTGCCATCTGAATACTTGAATGGAAGCTATTGTTATAGGAAAATTCTACCAGTGGTAAATATTGATCCCACATACCCTGAAAGTCAAGTGAGCAAGATCTCAACATGTCTTCTAAGGTTTGAATAGTCCGTTCTGATTGTCCGTCTGTCTGAGGGTGGTAAGCAGTGCTCAAATGAAGTTCAGTATCCAGGGATTTCTGAAGACTTTTCCAGAATCTTGAAGTAAAACGGGGATCACGATCAGAAATAATCGATAGGGGTACTCCATGAAGTCTCACAACTTCATTAATGTATAGTCTTGCTAGACGTTCCAGGGGTAGATCTTCTCTTATAGCAAGAAAATGTGCTGACTTGGTAAGACGATCAACAATAACCCATATTGCATCGTTCCTTCTAGGAGTCTTTGGTACCCCCATGACAAAGTCCATCGAAATATTGTCCCATTTCCACTCCGGTATGGGAAGAGGTTGCATGACTCCTCCAGGCTGTTGCCTTCCAGCTTTCACTTGTTGACAAACCATACATCTTGACACAAAATCAGCAATCTCCCTCTTCATGTTGTCCCACCAAAAATGTTCCTTCAAATCTCTATACATTTTGGTGCTCCCAGGGTGTATAGAGAAATTGGAACTATGAGCATCATCCAGAAATTCCCTTTTTAGATCAGGTATATTGGGAACACAAAGTCTCTTCCCGAATTTCAAAATTCCATCTTCATACACAAAGTCTCTCAATCTCCCATCATTCACAGCATTAATCTTCTTTTGGAATTCTTCATCATCGGTCTGAGAACTCTTAATCCTTTCTAGTAAAGATGGTTTGGCAACCATTTGAAAAAGCATTAATGTTTCACCTTCCCTGGTTATTCCCATGTCCATCTTCACTAGATCCATGAAAATTGGATCCCTTTCAATTCTCATATTGTTCAAAACTCCATGGTCTTTTCTACTCAAAGCATCTGCCACCTTGTTTGCCTTCCCCGGGTGGTAGTGTATCGTACAATCATAATCCTTGAGTAATTCAAGCCATCTCCTTTGCCTCATGTTGAGTTCTTTTTGTGAGAAAATATACTTCAAACTCTTGTGATCAGTATAAATCTCACATTTTTCACCATAGAGGTAGTGCCTCCATATCTTCAAAGCAAAGATCACAGCTGCTAACTCAAGATCATGAGTAGGACAGTTTTGTTCATGAATTTTCAACTGTCGTGATGCATAGGCAATAACTCTATCATTCTGCATAAGGACACAGCCAAGTCCTTTCTTCGATGCATCACTATAAATAACGAACCCATCATTCCCCGATGGTAGAGTCAATATAGGAGCATTGACTAATCTTCTCTTCAGTTCTTCGAAACATTCTTCACACTCTTTTGTCCAAACAAATTTAACCCCTTTACGTGTGAGCTTCGTTAATGGGTTAGCCAATCGGGAAAAATTCTGGACGAAACGTCGATAATAACCTGCCAGACCAATAAAACTGCGTACCTCAGTTATACTCGTAGGTGCTGGCCATTCTTGGATTGCCTTGGTCTTAGAAGGATCAACAGAGATTCCATCTTTAGAGACAATATGGCCAAGAAAAGAAATCTCCTGAAGCCAGAATTCACACTTGCTAAACTTCCCATATAATTCATGCCTCCTCAGAGTCTTAAAGATAATGCGCAAGTGATTTTCATGATCTTCGTAGGTTTTGGAGTATACCAAGATATCATCAATAAATACCACCACAAATACATCTAGATACTCCTTGAAAACTCTATTCATCGGATCCATGAATACAGAGGGTGCATTAGTCAATCCAAACGGCATTACAGTAAACTCGTAATGCTCGTACCTGGTTCGAAATGCTGTCTTCGGAATGTCTTCCTTCTTCACACACAACTGATGGTATCCAGATCGAAGGTCAATCTTTGAAAAGTATTGATCTCCATGCAGTTGGTCAAATAAATCATCAATACGAGGTAGGGGATACTTGTTCTTTATCGTTATAGCATTGATCTCCCTATAGTCGATACATAACCTCATAGATCCATCTTTCTTTTTAACAAAAAGAACAGGGGCTCCCCATGGAGAAACACTAGGGCGAATAAATCCCTTATTACTCAATTCCTCTAGTTGTTTCTTTAGTTCGACTAACTCTACAGTGGCCATTCTATAAGGGGTCTTCGATATAGGCCTTGATCCAGGAATCAAATCAATGGAAAACTCAACTTCTCGTTCTGGAGGATGTCCAGGTAAATCTTCCGGAAATACATCTACAAATTATTTCACAACAGGTACATCCTCTATTTGAACATTCCTTTCCTCACCGACAGTTATTTCATTCTCTTCCTCCCCAATAATTGAATTAAGTTGAGCTACTGGGGGTGGATCTAAATAAGAATTAGGTGGTGACGATTCTGCTCTAAAAATAAGGTGCTCCTTATCATTATCATCAAGAATCGTAACCTCTTTCTTCTTACAATAAATCTTCGCATCATAGTCCGAAAGCCAGTCCATACCGAGGATTATATCAAACTCAATCATAGGTATGACGATGAAATCAGCAGATAAAGAAAATTTATGTGCTCTAATGGGGACTGATTCACAAAACTTTGTTGCAACGATACTTCCCTTAGGAGTTTTAACTGACAACTCCCTTATTAAATCAAATTGGAAATATATAATTTTCTTAGCAAACTGGGAAGATATGAAACAATGCGATGATCCAGAATCAAATAATGCATTTTCTAAACTTGAGGAAACCATTAAATTACCTGCCACCACGTCTTTCGGAGCTTCTACCTCAGCAGTTGTGATAGCATAAGCCTGGCCTTGATACCTTGGCCTTTTCTGAGGTAAGTTCTCCTGACTCTTAGGACATGCATTTTCATAATGCCCCATCTCCCTGAAATTGTAGCACTGAACGTTGGTAGCTTCCTTCTTCCCCTTGCAATCATGAGCTTGGTGGCCTTTTTCACCACACTTGTAACAGACTCCCATTCCCTTCAAGCAAGTACCAGGATGTTTCTTCCCGCATTTACCACAAGATGGATATTCAACCTTTCCCTTCTTCCCCTTATTTCCATTCCCAGATTGATCAGCAGGTCTCTTCTTCTCTTGCTTTGCTTTAAAGTCATAAGACTTAGAGAATTCCTTCTCGGTCTTGATAGCACATGAGACAATGTCTTCGTATAATGAAAATGATTGTGAGACTAATGCTCGACGGAGAAATGGTTTTAACCCATCAAAGAAACGATCAATATTACTTCTTGGGTTGCGAATATAATCTCCAGCATACCTTGCTAACCTTGTAAAGTTAGCCTCATACTTTGTGACATTCTCATCCTCCTTTTGTCTCAGACTCAGAAATTGCCTTTCCATATCTGCTCGATGGTCACGAGGGAAGTATTTTTCTAAAAACAGATCTTTGAACTCCCTCCATTCCATATTTGATACTTCATCATCTTCCTTCATGTTTTGAAATAATGACCACCATTGATCAGCATCTCCTGTGAGGCGGTAAACTGCCATGATAACTTTTTCCCTTTCACTGCTCCCCAAAGCCTGAAATATTTTCTCTAGGGAAAATATCCATTGCTCAGCTACTAAGGGATTTGTATTCCCGTTGAAAGTTGGTGGTTGTTACCTCATGAATCGATCTAACATTGATCCTCCACGCTGCGGATCAGGGTGCTCCATACGGGTAAGGTTATTATTCATAACCTGAGTAAGTTGTCCCAGTATGGTGATTAGCTGATCGGCACCAGTTGTATCACCAGCCCCACTATAATTATCTTGAGCAGGAGGGCAATCCCTACATGGAGTGCGTGCATTGATACGGTTTCCATTTCTTCCACTAGGCTCCATTTCTAAACAATGGCATAAACTAGATCAGTTTATGAATCAAAATACATAATCCCATACTTATAAAACACTTAACATAAATTGAACTATTTATGGATATAATCCATAATCATAAGAATGTTTTCTTTGAGGAAGTATATACTCATAATACCTTCAAAAGGATTTGTAAAGAAAATGAGAGTTATCCTAAGCATATCCCCCGGGAGTGTCGTAACCAAGAGTGCAGCAAGGCCCGTTATCGTGCACCAGTTCCCGTTCGAGTCTAGCTCAAAGCGGTGTTTTCGGGTTTTACCCCTAGGTACATCTGTGCCAGATCCGCCTCTACCTGCTCGTATCCAGACAGGGATGTATTGCTCGGAAAACTCACAAAATCTCTACAATACCAAAATTCTAGGAAGTTCTTCTATACTAATCCTCAAAGTTCATCTTAGGTCTACGTGCTCTAATCAGAGTTTATCTTAATCTAGTTTCCAAGGTTTGTACTAAACTTCCTCTGATACCAACTGTAACGCCCCGACCCCAGCTACCTAGAGTCGGTGCATTATTACATAACATTGGCATGATCACAAGAAAGATCAAATCCCGAAAGACCGATTGGTTTAGTAGCCTTGGAAACAGTAGATATATTCATAAGTTTTACATTACATCATAAAATGAAAAACTACTACAACCACATAATGTCTGCATAATTCACACTCATATCCCCACATAATATCCCTGAAGGTCATTCATAACTTACATCTTCACATCCTGGGAAAAATAAAACATAGAAAAGGGGTGAGCTCAAATGCCCAGTAAGGATAACAATATAGCGGAACATTCAAAATAATCATAAACATTTAAGGCAATGAATTACTAAAACAAAAGCCTTTTAAAATTGAACTTCAACATAGTATGGCAAAAGTAAAATGAAATAATGACATTTACTTATTCACATGGATATTCTACTAATCGAACAATCACATGCAATATCAATAACCACTTTCATAATGTTGGAATGCATAATGCCAGACTATCATAACCACATAGCCAAGGCCTCGTGCCAAGACTACAAATAAGATTTTGTCAAGGCCTTGTGCCAAGACACTAGTTTGTCTCATGAGACCTACCGATGCATCGAGGAGCTATAGCGGGCTCCACCCGTCACTTATTAAGTCCAATGCATTCCCATATGAAAAGGTTTAAACATAACATAAACATTCGTATTAAAACTAGCATACGAAATGTCAATAATTTCACCATAAACTATGAATGGTATAAAAATAGCACATCCACAGTCTAACATATCACAAAACCTTCAATACAATATAGAAGTTTTGTATCAAAATAAATCAACTTCAAATAATCTTAATATCCATCAAAGGATGTTGACATAGATGAAATCAAAATTCTTTTTAAAGAAGTATCTCCTTTTATTTTGAAATCATTTAAGGTCCATATAAAATAAAACATTTTCTTTGAAAATATTCTTATAAGCTTGTATGGAAAGCTTCGATGATTTTATAACGGCGGAAAATAACCGCACCCACCGTATAAGTTAAAAAAACATTCTTACCTCAATTCTGTCGAAAAGGTTAAAAAGGACCTTGTTTTGAAAACGACGGAAAGATTCCTTTATAAACCTCTTATAAAAAGTCAAACAAGGGTATAAATGACTTTAACCCATATTCTTGTAAATAGTAAAAATGTTTTGAAATACATTTCGAAGAAACATGGATGTGGATGATAAAGAGATCCCAGTAGATTATTACGTATAATACAACCTCGGATAATGAAGAGATTGTGAAATAACCCTTACCTTGTACTTTTCCTTGGTTGGGGTAGGTTAAACTCCTGTATAATAGTGAAATAATTGTTACTAAATTATACAAGAATCATATACATTAATATGATATCATATATGATCTTTTAATATTGATTTGATAATAATATCTTAGTATTATCGTCGTTTTGGGTGTTAACTTACTCATTTTCTTTATATGTTTTGTTAGATAAGTCATGTTTGTTGTATCTTATTCATATCCAGAATGATATCAATTCCTTAAACATAATTTTTAAATCATTAAATGATAATTATACTTGAATGGATACGATGGAGAATGAATCTCATCTCGTTCGTGGAGACGGTAGTCCGTACGTACGCACGAACGCTATTTCCATTTAATTTTTATTTTAAAAGAATCGAATCCAAATGATACATAGGTATATTACTATTACAGTATAATATAATATTTTATATATGTTACTTAAGTTCATTAACACCATCCTTTATACGTTCCATGTGTGGTATGAACGAGTCATATCATTTTAAGGGGGCGGTAGTCCGCACTTCCTCAAATGAAATTATCGTATGTATATACAACATGAAACGAATAATGGTATGAAATAAAATGGAATTACAGAAGCTTATATATATAATATATATCATTAATATCATATTTAATTACAGTTCCATCATAATGGCCACCATGAGAGGCGGTAAGATGTATTTGAACAATCATTGTTTCGTGAGGCGTTAGTTTGCCATCCACAGAAACATTATCTTCATCATCCATTAGATGGAGTTGTGTGTATGTGTAGTTTGAATCCTTCTTATAACAACATCCTAGTATATTGAGGATACTGGTGTTGTTACAAAAGAAAGGAAATAAAAAGATTTTGGGGGTTGAAGAAGCAAAATAAATGAAAATAATTTAAGAGAAATCGTTACCTTTAATTTAGGTAACTCACTTTGGTTGGAACCAAAGGACTTGTTGAAATGCTTCCTGCCTAAGGGGAAACTTCAAGGAGGAGGAGAGGGATGTGGGGAGTTTAGTTGGGCAGAGTTTGGACGAGCCAAGTGGCTTGAGAGGTGTGAGGAATGAGTAGAAGTGGTCTCCTTTTATAAGGGAGAGGAGGGGCTCTTTAGGAAAGAGTGAAAGTATTACTTTATAATATAATTATATTCGGTTTATAATGGTCCAAAAATCATTGAGGTCGAAGATAAGATGACTAATATTCTAAATAACATCAACCAATAAGAATTGGACAGGTTTTAGATAATATTTTAATCATTATAATATTATTTATTTCAATGATTTATTAATGAGGTAGACATTGCATCATTATTGTGTCACTAATAATTTAACTTATTTGATGTCTAAAAATTATAAATAAATTATAATCATGTAGGAAATCTTTTTATATTTCTAATGAATATTTATAATCGAAAATCCAACATGTATAACCCTATGTAAAAATTGTTCTTCTAAAAGATGTAAGCTTATGCCATTTTTATTTTTATTTTAACTTTATTAATATAATGTGTCCCTACCACATACAAGTGGCTCCAAGGGGTCCCCAAATTGACCCAAGGATGCCCATGGTCGGGTATGTGTCCACCAATAATGTTAGGACACGTTTTAGGGTAATTTCGTATTATTATAATATTATTTTTTAACCCTTATTTACCGGATTTACCCTTTAACCATGGTAAATAAAATATTTACCACAGTAACTATTCAAAATGTCTAAAAATAAAAGTTACCTATTTACACAATTTGAACATCCTGATTCCAAATATGGAATCCATTTTCCTAAATTCAAAACACAGAAGTGGCAGAAATTAATTTAAAATTAATTCCCGCTGTCAAAACAAAAAGCGTGTTTTTAAGAGGTAATAACTATCAAAAGATTGACACTTGTTTATGTTCGGTTTAATTGTAAAATTATGTCCAATGACCAACATTATATTAAATGGTAAAAATATATTCTAAATATACTTTAAAACCACTCAAATTCACAATTTATCACTATTAATTATTTTGATTAAAAAAGTTGTTTTTAATTAAAATTTAGTAATTTTCACTATTCATCAAAATATTAAAGTTATCCGAAATGTACCAAAATTTCACCTTAGGCTAAATTCGATATTCCGAATCCAAAAATGAAGTCTATTTTGAAATATAAAATATATATGATTTCAAAAAGTAGGTATTACTATTCACAACGGCTATTTTAATTAGTTATGGTGTGTGTTAGAACTCGAGGTTGCGTACAACACACGCTATCGCATTATTCGAAGGGAAACGTACCGTGGAAGCTTGGGGTGTTACAAATATAGAGTTTTTATCTACAAGGTATTATGAACTTAAGGAAACATGTTTCAAATAAAAGTGTCAAAATATGACTAGTATCAAGGTTTTTAATGTGAAACTATATTTTGTAAAAAAATATTGGTTAATCATTGATAAAAGAAAATGAATAATTTGATCAAATAATAATCTATGATAAACATTATTATTTAAAATAAGAATTTAATACTATTTGAAAAATAGGAAATAAAGGAATGACGATGAAAAAACCCAAAAAGTAGTTGTGATTTAGACAAACAAACCAATGAAGCTGATACACTCTGATATGTATGGGCCTATTACAAAGAGGTTACAATATAGAGGTTGGTACTTAATCACATTTATTTATTTTTTAAACAAAAAGACATGCATCATGTTCATGTACCATATGTCTCAAAATCTAGATATATTTAGTTGAAAATCATCAGTCGCATTATGTAAAACTGAGACAGGATATGTGGACATATCACTCAAAGATACTCAAATGATGTGGTTGATGACCTAGCTTGAGAATATGGATATCCAAACTGGATACACCCTGATTATCATATGTGACAATGAATTTTCTATTAATTTGTAAAAATTATAGCACACCATTCTAGGTTATAACACATTATGATTATATAATATTTTATAAATGAGAATGTGTCTAATGGTACATGGAAGATGGAATTTGTTATATACAAGGAACAAGTTGATGATATATTAAGATAGCCTCTCAAAATTATGTAATTTGAAATGTTATGGTTTTAAATGGAATTAAAACCTAATTTCCAACACTGAGGTCGGAAAATTATTATGTTTTCTTATATAACTTCTTATTTTGATTTTTTGATGAGATGTTATAAAAAATTGGGGGAAGTGATTAATCTAGATTTTGAATTGTTTTTAAGTCTATTAAGAGGTGCAGGATAATATTTGTCAAATCCATTTCAGATTTTTTTCATTGAATGGGGTTTTTTAAATTAAAGGTTTTGAGATGAGTTATTATAAGGACAACATTGATGTCTTATTTAATCACTATTATTTTTTACATAGGGATTTCTCACATAGACTTTTAGTTTACTATTTCTTGAATATTTTCTTTGAAAATATTTAGTGGATATTGGATATTTGTTCTCTTTGGTTTTACTACCATCAAGGGGAGAGGAATGAGTAGTTTTGGAAAAAAATTCAAGGGGGGGGGGGTTGCAGAACCCTATTAAGGATCATGTTGTATTTAGTTCAATACATTTGATGTGATACCTAATTATGAGCATTCGATAATCAATAATTATGATAATAAATTTCATGAAATTCTTTTTGGTGGGAATTAGAGCATCATGGATATTGATCATCAGTTTACAAAAAATATTTTTATAGCTACCTTCAATATCATAAAATACCATTCATAAATTCTCTATGAATTATCTGTATTGCTTAGATGAGTTGAAGGATTTTTTTAAATGTGAGGTTTAATGATCTATTCTTAATTTTCAATACATGTACTGGTGATGATAGTGTTGTCTAAACCACTTTATTGATTCTGGATAGCACATAAGTAATCATTGGATGTCATCATTAATAAGGAATCTATTAAAGAAAGTGGAAAGTGTATTTACCCAAGAATATAATATTTGGACGATACTTTGAGTTATGTAAATTTGAATTTGAAGGCTTCAAAATAGTATTGGATAAGTTCTACATATTGCTGATAAATTTTGGATATGTTGTAGCTATTATTGTATAATAGATATAATTCATATGATAGGTTATGATTATTGATAATAAGTCACATATAAAATAAATCCACATATGATATGTAATCATGTATGATAACATATCTCATGAGATTGAAAAAGATCGTATGATATGAGAAATTCATAAGATTTCCAATGAGTATGACATGAAAATCTCATAAGATAGACCACTTTGTATGATATGAAAATAGAAAGACCCTTCAAAGCTTATTAAAATAGTCCAAAAATTCATAGGGATGATTTATTGAGACTCAAAATAGAAAATTATGGGAATTTAAAAGAATAAATTATAGGGAATAGGGGATTATGTTCAGGCGATGTAAAGATTTTTGTAAATTATCTAAAAATAATAATTATGTTAATAATTTTGATTCAAGAAACAAGATGAGAAGTGTCATGAAATATTACCTTCCATATGATATGAAGAGAAATCCCATGTTATGAAGTTGTTAAAGGATAATATCTGGAATAATATGTTTTAGGTGTTTTTTAATGAAACTATATAGAGAAACATCTTGTAGTGATGATGAGCATTATGGGGGAATTTATTAATAATTAAAATAGACAAAAATTTCTATGGTAACTTTAACATGGATCTAGATCATGTGTAAGGACAATGGGATTTATATTTTTATAGATTTATGGATAATCCTTGGATATGAGATCTGTTGGTTACTACATATCCTATAATAATAGAAATCAAGCCACTTGTAGTTCAAATATGGTCACCCCATCTTACTAGTAAGCAAGGGAAGAGAACCTATCATGAATAGGATAAAGGTACCATCACTAAGATAAAGTACAAGGTTTGTTTAAGATTGATATTTTTGATGGGTCTGGTTATTAATATGTAACTATGTGTCATGAAATAATTAAAATCAATACTCACATTGTTCTTATAATGATATCTTCTTTATAGATCTAGATCTTATGTAGGAAGGGGGTATTTTTATATCCTAGTGAGAAATAAAATTAATAGGTGATCCTTACATCTCTCAGGAAAGTTTTATGAAATGTATTTACGGAAATTGTTCTATTACTAATGTACAAAAGTCCCAAGAACTAAGATATAGTTTCAAGAGAAGGAAATTTTATCTTATCACTTATTTGTGGATAAAACCCATGTTAGACACCATAATATGGATTCATATCTCACATAGGTAAATTGTTCTATATAAAACATACCACACTAGGTTTTTAAGGACATACATAATGGAACATGTGTCATGCAGTTTTAAGTCATGTAACAAGGAAAAAATAGATTGAGGATATTTTAACCTAAGCAAATATTTATAGATATAAAACGTCATACTAGTGGTCATGAACTGATCTGGATTGTATAAATATCCAGATGGATCAATCTCAACATTGGACCTGATGGGGGAAACATGACATGAATTGAGGGATCAATAATCAAAATAATGTAGAGATTTGGTTAAGATTTGTGGATGGGACTAAGAAAAAATTTCATGACATCAGTACGAATCCTATAGGGATATGAATCAAGCAACTCATAGTTCTTATCAAGCATATTCTAACAAGATTAATCACATGTAGAGGGTAATAAATATTAGGTTTCACCTTAATAAAATTCTATTGAGAAAAATTAATGAGGATGGGGAGGCTCAAACCCTAAGATAGATGTTTCTGACGCTTTTGCTAGGGCGTATGCGTGTCCGTCTGATTCGGAGATGACAACACTATTTGTTTGATCCTGTTTTTTGAATTTGTAATCTAAATTTGTGTTTTGGTGTTTTGGGTGGATTTTGGATCCTGTTTGTGATGTTTGGAATTGGTTTCTTGGTGTTTGTAATTTGGCATATTGTGAAGTTACCACTCAAACATAAAGTGGATTACAATGAAAATGAAAAAAAGTATTTGAGGTCCTTATTCAGGGACGTTTTCTCCTTGATCAAAATAGGATGATGGGATTTCGGTTCATCCTTCCATGGATTCCTCCTCGAAACTCATTACCTTGTCCGGGTCTCCCTTATAGATTTAATACATTGTTCGTGAAACTCTTCCCAGAGCTATAACTTCATGGATGTCGGTTAATTATGCTGCTTCTGTTAGAACTTTTCAAAGGGTCCAGCCAGGGTAGTAACCTTTGGTCGGGGGAGTAGTCACATTGGACATCACTGGCATGTCTGGACACTGGCACACTAGTGTGTCTAGGTTTCTTCCCCTTATTATAGGGCTTCTTGATGGTGTGGAAGCCAGATGCATCCCACGTCGCATGCGGGGAATTATATTACATAGGCATATCTCTGAGGTTTTCCTCAGCTTCCCATGTTTGACATAGGGTATTCCGCGAGTTTAATGTCTAGCAGAGATGGATCCTACTAATCGGAACACTGACTAAAGTGGATCAGATAGGCATAACCCCTTAAGGGAACACTGATGTCGGGGCTAACTCATGGTTAGTTACCCAGTTACTTCTAGGAGTATTGAAGAGGTGAATTTTCATGGTCTCACTAGAATGTGGAGGCCCAGGTAAGGATCAGTAAGGAATATGGGTGGTTAAGTGAAGTGGATGGAGAATGTGAAGGAGTAGACTCTGGGTGACTATGATAGTAGGCTTGAGCCACGAAGAGACTTCCTACATATCCCTGTGGTAGGGAATCAAAGTCTGTGTAGTTTGGTGAATGTTGTTCATCTTGAAAACGGCTTACCGCTGGTTGTGGTTCCAACAGCTTACTGATAAATGGGGATGAAAACGGCTTACCACTGACTGGAGTGACAATGGGTTATTGCTGAAAGGGACTGACAACGACTTACCTCTGAAAGGGGTGACAATGGCTTACCGCTGAAAGGGGATGTCAATGGATTACTGTTGACAGGGGCTAATAACAGATTACCTCTAAAAGGGGCTAATAACAGATTACCTCTGAAAGGGGCTAACAACGGCTTACCACTAAAAGGGTCTGAACCACAGGTAGGCTTGTTACGTTCTCTATCTAGGAGAGAGGGATCAAAGCCGACATAGTTCAGGATGGTGTTGTTAAATTGATGTGAATGGGGTCAGAATGACCGGGTGTTAGACTTGAACCTCATTGAGGCTTCCTATATACCTTGCCTTGGCAAGGATCAAAGTCCCCATAGTTTGGGGATGGTGGATGGAACCAATTTAAGGTTGGTCGGGTTTAATGGTTGCTGGTGTTTAACTTCCGGGAGGCTTCTTATGCACCTTTACTTGGAAAGGATCAAATTCCATTGAGTTCGGGGGTAGGAATCAGTGAATCGACGTGAATGAGAACCTGAAGTCTAGATGGATGGTGGGCTTGAACCTCATGGAGGCTTTCTATGTACCTTACCTCGGAAAGGATGAATGTCCTCGTAGTTCGGGATGTTTGGTGTGTGGGGATTATAGTCTAGACTTCCCAGAAAGGATTTCATGATCGATGCATAATATAATCCCATGCGAGTCATTCTCAGTGTGAGAAATAAGAGGTAGAAAATACCTGATGATCACGCTGCTAAAGGTGCATCCGTGGGAAGTGGAATGTGGACTACACGTGGTTAACATCCCAAAGATGAAACAAGGGCTTATGTGTGGGGTGGCCACGTGGAGATGGAGATAGGGACTTACTACAGGGTGGAGGCCTGATGGTGATAAATCCCAATAGGAGAGGGATTCGGAAAGGAATAAGATAGGAGGGTACTGATGCCCATCTTTCCCTTTTTCATCCTTTGGAACTGAAGAAGAAATGAGGAGTAGGGGTACTACCTTTTGTAAGAAAGCCTAGGGGCTTACACCAAGGTTGTTTCCCTTTCCCCGTGGATAGACGTGGCTCCAATAAAGAGGATCCCATTCCATGTGACAGATGGTTACACTCCCGTGGAGACGAGCGATCATGAAGAATGTCTGAGCTGGGGCACCTTGCATAGGATACATGGGGTGAGGTCATGGTTTAATGTCATGTGGAGAGGATGATAGTGCTTGGCATTTTAACATCCTGCTACTTGGACGAGGTGGGTTCAGTCCACACCCCTAAGACTTACATGACCGGTACCTCCCACCCCTTGTGGTGGGGAAGGCATCAGAAACGCCGTGCCTAGGGGGTGTCGTGAGGTGTTCCCATTGGGGGTCCATGTTAGTGTGGCTATGCGAAGAAGCAATAGCCGTTAGCTTTCCTAGGTTCCACTATGGTATGACAATGGTGAGTGGGGATTATACATGGAAGATTCCTAGGTGCCATGAAGGAGGGGTAATGGTGAACGGGTCTTATGCAAGGAAGTTTCCTGGGTTCCACTAAGGTGTGGCAATGCCGAATGGGGCTTACACAAGGAAGCTGCCCGAGTGCCGCTATGGAGCGAAAATGGTGAATGGGGCTTAAGCAAGGAAGCATCCTAGGTGCCACTAAGAAGCGGAAATGGAGAATGTGGATTACACAAATAAGATTACCATAATTTATTCCTCATGTCTCTCTATGAGGGAATGAAAACTCACTATTGGGTTGAGGCTTATAATTGGGTTCAATTCCCAAGCACTAGTGCACAAGAAGGATAACGCCGAGGGCATTGGAATTAGTCCGAATAATGGGAGATGATAAGTGTGAATCACATTCCTGGCATTCGTAATGGTGTGAGGGTGGCATGGTGATGAAGGATAAATTTTCACTGTGTTCGAAGCACAACATCCATACCACGTTATCCTGAAATGGGGATAAACAAATGAGGGTCGACTGTTGACCGTGATCAAAACATAGGACCTGACTCAATATGTCGTGAAAATTATTATAGGGTGTTGTACCAAAACGGTAGGTGAGCCGATGAAACATGGGACCAAGATATTAGGGGGTCCCTTCATACATGAAATAGGATGATGATCCTAATGTAGAACACACAAAGCATGGGGTGGAGTGATGGAATGTTTGAACGGATTCCAACACTGTTGAAATTATGCCGTTGTAACCATGGCATGAGGCATCTTTTGATTATTACATAAGGTATATCTTATTTATAACAAGAGTCATCCTATGATTGAATGATAGGGCATACTACAATTTATAGTTATGTATAGATGACTATTGGCATCTTATGCTTGGAGCATATGGAATCTCTTGTTTGGAGCAAGATGCATCCTATATTTGGCACATAGGGCATACTACAGTTTATAGTCATGTAGAGAGGATTGTTCGCAAATTATGCATGGAGCATAAGGCATCTCTTATTTTGAGAAAAAGGCATCCTATATTTGGCACATAGGTCATACTATAGTTTATAGTTATGTTGAGAGAACTGTTGGCATCTTATGCTTAGAGCATAAGGAATCTCTTGATTGGAGAAAGAGGCATCCACTATTTGTCAGAGAGCAAGTGCTACAGTTTATAGTCATGTATAGAGGACTGTAAGGAATAAGGATCCTAACAATGGTTGGTTGTGGGACTTACGCAAGGGCGGCCATGTCTGGTTCAACCTGGCTTAGGAGTTCGGTGATGGGGTTTGGATGAGTTTCATGAGGAATGTATTGAATCAAGGTACTCGGGGAATTGATGATGAAAGTCTCAACTGACAACATAAGAAAAGATCTAAGAAGAATATGTCAACTCAAGGAATTTTATGGTGTGTGGAGGGGTATCTCAAATCATGGTAATCAATAGGTGGAAGGTAGATGTGCATCATGGTGCAATGGAAAATGTCGTCATACCGGTCAAAAAAATACGTAGTGCCACAGTCTATATTTAATGGGCGGTAGTGAAGGTAGAGAAGGGACTGGCCCCGAGGGCTGGGACCACAACCTGGTACTAACACCGAGTAGGGGTCTGGGGGTGCAGCCACCGCGTTATAGATCAACAGGCACAGGCCTGTATACTATTGCATGAAAAATGCACTACAACCAGAATAGGTTATGCGCAATTTGCACTGTGTGGCATAGGTGCGTGAAATATTTTTTATCATGGCACTGTTGTGCGTAATAGGGAAGGTTGGCATGCAATATGGAAGGATTTGCACGCAAGAGGGAAGGATTACACAAAATAGGGGAGGTGTGCGTGCAATATGGGAGACGTGCGCACAATAAGGGACCATGCACACAATTGGGAAGTAATTGCATGTAATATGGGAGGTTGGAACACAGTAGGGGATCATTGCGTGAAATAGGGAATGTGTGCACGTAATTGGACAGGTGCCGCACTTGCCCGCATAAAATTGGGCACAATGGCACTGTTGCGCGAATACAATACTGTTTTGCATGCAAAATTCAAAAATTTGTCCTCTTTACATGGAAAAGTGATTTTTTTTCATGAAAGATGGGGGGTTTTATGTGTAGGCGCGGAAAATGAGGACTTACACGCATTATAGTGGGGGCTGGCCTCCGGGGGCCTCATCAAAAGAAGGGGGTGCACCTGTATTTATAGGAGAAGCCTTGAATGTAGGTGTGAGTAAAATTACATTCCAAACATCCTCCCAATTCCATTTAACATGGAAGATTATTTTTTACTTGCAAGATTCCATTTTTACATGCAAGATTGCCTTTTTACGCACAAATCCATACATTGCCCCAAAATTGTCTTGGATGGCCATTTCCAGCAGCCCGACTTCGAACAGCCATAACTCATGATCCATAACACCATTTAGGATCCCCAATAAGTCAAATTGAAGCATTCAAAATGGTATATGCTCCAGGATCATATTTGGAAGAATTGGGTGAATTACATGGATGCGTTTTCCAGTGCCTACAATGGAGAGGGAAATTTTAGTTGATAGAATTTAAGATAGGTCCTAGGGTATGATATCTAGGTGTCATTATAGATCCTATAATAATAGGAATTAATAAACATGTAATTATTATTATTAGGGTAATTTTACATTAATGGGGGTCCCTGCACTAGTGAATTCTTACATAGATCTGGCTCTCATGTAAGGGTATTTTTTCATATAGAGCATGATTCTTTGAGTTTTTTAATTCCATGTGATGAGAATGAAATATTGTGTAGTTTAACATCATAATGTGAGTATGAAATTTCTTATCACATTCTAAAAGTGAGGAATTTCAATTATAATAATTAGGAAAAACAACCAAAACCCCTAATCTCATGTTATTAATTCTTGGTGTGAGAAACACGAGGTCCTTGAATGATTATCCACATCACACAATAATGTCTCCTAGGAGAAATTATAAACCCTTAAATTTAATTTCATACAATGAGGTTTTAATTGTCATTGATTTGAAATTAGTGAAAAAGGACCAGTTCAAAGCAGTTTAATGTATTACAGGATGGAAATATGGGGGAAAATAGTTTAAGGTCACGACAATTGGATCAAAAAGTCATGCAATTTAGGTTTTTGTGACAAGGACCATGACTATGTAGTTTAGAGCCATTAAATGAGGGGAAAAGGTTCTAGATAGTTTAGAGTTATGATTATTGGACATGGATGTTAAATTTCTCATCATTATCCTAGGATGCTATCATATAGTATTACACAGTGCATCATGGATGAAACGATCCACAATTTTAATTTTTTTAGATAATATGTTTTAGTTAAACCAACTTGAAGTTATCTGAAATACTACTCTAGTAATCTCAAATTGGTAGATGGAGTGAAATGTTCCCCAAAAATTATGATAAAGGAATAAAATCCATTGGATTATACCTTTTGTATAGAATAAGGTCTATCCCATTTTAGTTTGATCTTTAGAGGCTTCTTCCCAAGAATCGTCAGAGTTCTGAGATCCAATACAAGCTCTCCCTAGAGGAATGGTTTAAGTTGAAATTTATTATTGAAGTCTCATGAAATTAATTTTTAATGGACTTATATGTTGTGTAGGGTGTGAAATATTTACTCATTATGCCTCTCTAGTTCATCAAGTCATTTTTGAGATAGTTCATCATCAGAAAATTGGTTATTGATGGTGATGAAGATTGAGGGTAATATAATATCAATGGGATAGACTACCATTGTACCATATAAAAGAGAGTATAGGGTCACTTGTGTGGAGAAACTGTTTGTGGTGTGATAATACTACATGATATGTAGGAATATATCTAGAAAATATTTCTTATATTTTTAGAAAATATTTTGAAGTATATTAGATATCGTGGTATTAAAGGCCTTTATCGGTGCATTTTTTCACCACATGGTAATGGGACAAGTGGTTGTAATAGATGTAATTATACTGATACAACCTTTATAACTCAAAAATATTAGAAAATAGTTCCATTTACCCTCAATATGATGTGAGGGATAGAGAATTTAGTAGTGATGTTTGATGACATAAAATTGATTATAGATTTAATCTCGACTTCCTTGATGGATATAACCTAGAACCAATTAGAGAAGAAATTTGTGGAAAATAAAGATTCACTTTTCATTTCTAAATATGGGGTTGGTAAATGAAATTTTCATGTATTTCAGAAGAATTTAATTTTCAGGTGAATTGCATGAAATCTTATATCACTGATGGAAAAAATATATTGGCCTCTTGATCTGGTGAGAGAGATTGGTTCAAAAATTATTAGAACCATATGAACCTACATGGACTTTCTACATAACAATGAGGGTCTATCATCCATCCATTCAACTGAAGAGGATTCAATCAGATCCTCATTTATAGAGAACTTTCTAAGAATTCATTCCATATAAATAAGGAAGTTTACTTCCCAATAGAAAATATACTCTTTATTGGTTTGGTATGGTGGGAGAATTCTATTTAGAGGTAGTCTAATATGGGGGAAAACCATTTTTTGTGGAATAAACTTATGATAATATCATATCACCTTCATCTGGAGTAATATTGATTTTGTTGATATGTTCCATGTCATTACCAAAAAAATAGAGACCACCATAAGGTGTATGTTACTAATGACTCTTTCATCTTGGTCTACTTCCTCCAAGCCTATGAATTCATTGTACAATATATCAACATGAGCATTGTATGATTGTGCAATGTTAGACAGTGCTACATTAGAGGTGAATTTATCTATTTTTCCTCAGAAATAACTAAAAAGGGAATTAATTTATATTCCATAATAGAATATTCACCATATATTTACTTGATCACTAACCCTAAATCACCTTTTATTCTCAAATGGGATGCAAGTATATATAGTGTTTTATCTAATCATATAATAATGTATTTGTATTATAATTCATTATTGGTGCATACATCTTACAATATGATGTAATATGATAGGGATTCCTTTTTCAGAGAGATGAGGACAATCCCCAAACCAACTCTATTTAATTTTCAGTTTTTTATTCCTTCATATTGGTCTTATGGAAGAATCTCCAAAGTATATATATCCAATTTCATATGAGTTTCATGAGTAGATAAAACTCCTTCACCCAGAGGATATATATCCAGTAACATCTTCCATTTAATATGGTGTTCTGTGAGAAAATTGGCCAACGCCTATCCTCATCCCTCTGAGATATCAGAAGATCACATATTGTTATTGGATGATGGTCTATAATTCTAGTTTCCCAATTAGAATTTGAAAAACGAGGTTTTATTTGAGTGGGTAAATGTAAGATACCAAATTTATCTCATGATACATAGGTAGTATCTCAATTGTTTTATATCAAAGACTAATACAAGGTAGTTCTTCTCAACATCATAGTACCATGTTTTACTATCCAATATTATCATTCAATGTTAGTTGAGAGTGTTTTAATTTCCTATTTCATTCATTTTAATATGTAGGGAAATATGTTTATAAAACCCTGAGATTTTATAATATATTTCTTTTCAAACAAATTTAATTTCTTTGATAGCTTGTGATACAGTCAACCCTGAGTCTAAATGAAGCATAATAAAGTATACCATTATAAAATAGCCATTAAATTAGTTGAGTGAATTGGAATAGACAAATTTTGAAAAAATATGTTTAAAGGGTTTAGATAAAGAAAATATATCGAAAAATATGTGCTCAAATTTTTGTAAATTCAATACATGGTTTAAAAATACATTTCCCTCAAAAATGATTTTAATGATTTTAATGATAAAATAATATAAATATTTTATTATACTTTTAGAGAATTTATTTTAAAAAAATTAACATTATTTTTGAAATCATAATATCAAAATTATCTTAGAGTTGGGTTTTGATAATTTTCTGAACATATTGATTTTTCTATGAATAGTGGAAAATAATTATTTTTATTGAAAACTGCCTTTTTGATTAAAGAATTTATAAAGATACACTTTTTTAAAATGGTAATAATAGTTTAATTATTTTATTTATATTATCAATAAACCAAATACATTAATTATAATTAATTTTATGTTTTATTTTGGTATAAATACTTTTTATACTTTTGAAATCACTTTTTCTGGAAAACCGATTTTCATCGCGTTTTGTAGGGTTAATTCTAAATTTAATTATTATAATTCTATGAATTGGATTTGATAAAATGGATTAAATTTTTTTAATTATAAAAATTTATATAATTTAATTACTATTACTTACTTTTCTTTCATAATTTATAGTAAAACTAGAAAAAATAAGTTACCATAGTTAAGGTGAAAACATGTTTATCGGGGGTTAAAACATGATATAAGGGTATGTTTTCATATTAAACATGTCTAAATAAAATATTATATCTATATTTAGACCAAATACTATCCAAACATAAAATTTCTATCCCTTTTGAATCATTTTTCTTGATTATGACATTATTATATTTTAATCTTCTAAGAAATTCCATATGTGTCCTCTTCCCCACATATAAAAGGATTCCCGTACTTTTTATTCTTTTAAAAATTTGGATAAATATAGATAAAAAACTACAAAAATATATTATATAGTTAAATAACTACTAATTAGGGGTTATGTTATTCTTAATATACAATTCCAAGGGTTTTTAAGAAAGGATATAAAAGCGTCCAACTGAAGGATATGTAAATATCCTACCCAACCACTTTCAAATTATTTATTCTTATACCTCCTATAGATTTGTGATTTTCATTATAAAATAATAAATTCTGTATCCTAAATATATTTAAATGTTTTTTTATTACAAAACCAACTTTTTCCACCTTCTTTTCCATCAAATGGGAAGTGAATATATCACCCGTGTGTACATGTGAACTACCGCCTCCATGTCACGATACAATTAATTTTCCATCACCATTTTTAATGGATAATTATTATGAAGAATTTAAAGTTAATATATGATATTTATGACAAAATTATTATTATATAATTATAATATCATATCAACCTTCTTAACTTATCATCTGTGGAATATGATAACATCGCTCATGTGTACGTGTGGACTACCACCTCTACAATGTGTTGTGATTTGTTTTTCCTTTAGAATTTACATGGATATAAATAAGGATAGATTTAATTTATATATATTTTATTTATTATATAATTATTATTATTTTATTGTACAATAATATTTATATTTCTTTCATGATTTTTATTATAAAATGAAAACAATATTTATGCGTACGTATGACCTACAATCTCCATGAATGGTTTAAATAATTTTCCTATATCAAACTTTTATGGATGATTATAAATATTTATATAATGAATATTTATTATATTTATTTCTTGATATATTTTTTAAATTATGTAAAATGATAAATTTACAAGGACCGGAACAGAAAAAACTAAAACATCCATGAAAAACAAAACAGTTAAGACACAAATGTGATGATTTTAAAAAGGAATTATTAATTAATGGGTGTTGAAATGTTATAATTGGATAATATATGATATAATAAATATGAAAAGTATTATGTTATAGAAATATAATAAATTTAAATTTATTATACATGAGGTTAGATCTCTTTTAATGAAAGTCAAACATGAGGTATGAGATTGATGATTCAATCTCATTTTAATCAGAATTATCTATGATTGAATTTCTATTAAGTGAAATTATATGATCCTTATATGATTAACCCGTTTAATTTTATTATAATCTATTTATATATGTATAATACATGATTTACTTTCATTTTCCACAATTTCAGTACTCAAGCGACTGAAATAATGTTTTTAAAGAAAACCAATTATGTTTGATTATTCAATCAAGAATATTTTTCTTACATATTCATGTTTTAATTAAAATGTTTCAAAAATGTTATTTATATTATACTATCATATTTTAAAGTAATTTTTTACCATTTTTAAATTTATATAAAATTGTTTCAATGGAATATTCTTGTAACTTTCAAAAGATGAGGTACTTTTTAATTTGTTCCAAAAATCTGAAAGGACTCATTATTTTAACGTATGTGAAAAGAACATAATTCATTGATCTCATGAACAATCAAGGATTCCAGGATTAATTTATTTGTTTCCAATGATATTTTTAAAGAACATTTTCCCATAATATTTTGGGAATTTTGAAATTTTAAATAATCTATTTTAAGATTTAAAGGGTATTTTCCCCAAGAAATGTTATAGTGATATTTTAAAGACATTTTTCATATATGATGACATCCTTTTTTGTTACTTATTATTCAATAAGGATATGTTTCTATGATACCATTAAAAAGATGAAATCATATATACTTTTTTTCCTATCATTTAGTTAATTATTTTGATGGATTTATTTGATAATGCACTCAGTATATTCTGAATTATGCAGGAAAGAGGTTCCGAAGGGTTCAATGAATAAAATGAAGAAAAAAATAATATGCCTATTAAATTCTATGAAACCATAGTTTACATCGTGTAATAGAGTCTCATTAGAGGTTAGAAGTCGTGAACCAATTCATGAATCAAGTTGTGAAGTCTTCATGACAATAAACCACTATATATCATGATTTGGGGATACACATCATGAACCACTTGAACAAGAAATCTTCTCTGAAGATTAATTTGGAAAAATAATACACACTATGAGTCATGAATCACGTTGTGAAAGAAGTCAAATCTCATATCCCAGACGAGATAAACATTAAATACACAAAAGATTCAAAAAACACGGAGATGTACATGGATTCAACATTACATGATGTGAAATACATTACACATCTCATAATATTTCTCTTACAAATAATGTCGCCTCATAGTGATTTGAGAGAGCTTTCATAATAGTTTTTCCTGGGTTTTTCATTCCCTTTGAATTCTGTTTTGTTCCCTTTCCTCTAAATAAAATTTATTCCATACATTCATTATTTTTATTAAATAAAATTTCCATGGAAAATTTTTCCTCACCGCTTTCATTTCCTTTTCGCATCTCTATCATCGTTCGTCCTCAATCCTAAAAAAATTCATATTAAATCCATTTCCCCTCTTACTCCAAGTAAATTATGTGATTTAATTGTGATTTACATCTATTTAATCCTTGATTTCATGGTATTCCCCATTTGTGAATATGTATCATTAAATGTGTATTAAATAATTATATTCAATTGTTTTATGTTGTAAAATATGGTTTCAGTTATTTATTTTTTTACAGTCATTCCCACCATGAGTGGATAAACAACCCGGGGTATGGATCCAGAGTAGGTGTATCTGAATATAGTAAATATTTAATTCTAAACATGGAAACCTTAAGGGATAGAAATAGGGATAAATAATCATTGTCTGTCCAATTTTTTTTAACATCCCTAACCACAGGATATTCTAGTGAAGGACCCTATACTGGTTGGAGTAGATTAGGCTCCAACCAATGGCCTAAAATAATTTCTTCCCCAGAATCAAAGATTAATGAATTTAGGTTTTCACTATCTCTTAATCAAGGAATAAGTACCTCCTAGGTAGAACTAGTTTATTTGATCAAAAATCAACTCACGACCTCCGCTTTATTTACAACCTAAACCTTAAGATCATACCAAGTTATAATTTAGGTCATCCTTTCTACAAATACTTGAAATTGATCCCAAACCCTCATTCATAGTTGAAGTAACCATATACCACAATAGATATAGTATTTATCAAATTGAAGAAATATATAAAGGAATCCCACCCCAAAGGGTCTTAAGACATTGAATTTTTGAATCCAGTGTCTCTCCTTATTGGATCAACCCCCAGCCTGTCACTGTACTACGCCTTAGTTTCAAGTGAAGTTTGGGAAACAAAAATACTAATCTAAGTATATTCTGTGTGAATTAAACAATGAGTGCGGGCGTATAAAAGTTTGGAACCATTTTCAGGGAAGAAATTCCGTTCTTACACAGTTCTCTGGAAGAAATACCTGGGTTTACCTTTCCCCAACCCATTTCCTTTTTTATGAATATTCCCTCGCATCTATGCTTCACGGTATAGTTCATGTACCAAAATATTTTGACTCATTAAAAGATCCTTGAGACAAGAGAATAACTAGAATCTGATTATGAGATAGAATGAGACCTTCTTTCATTCCGCTGGTTAAAAATTGATGATCAACACCATCAAGTAGGACCCAATATGCTAAACCATCAAAACATGAAACAAATAATTTTTGGAGAGTAGTCGATGTAGTATGAAATAACCATCATGGATTTTTTCTTTCCATCAATACATGTTACCACACCAAGAATCGTTCATCCTCCAATTTGAGCCCATAATTTTGAAATCAAACCTAGACTCATTCACACGATCCCAATCATGGGGAAATTCAGTGGACTTTAGAGTAAAAATCAGCATGATCGTATCACCAACTTCCTAAAAGAATGTGATACATTCCACAATCAGGGAGTATCTTCAAGAACAATATGACTGTGAGTCTTCCCATTATCTCTATGAGATAGAGGCATGTATTGGATCAATATTCAAGCTCCCAAGTCATTCATGACTTGGGATGATCTAGCCAAGAAGTTCTTGGACACATATTTTCCACCAATCTAGACTTGAATGCTTCAGAATGACATTCAAAACATCACTAAGACATTTGGAAAATACATATGGGAATTATTTGATAGATTTAAGGAACTGATGGGGAAGTTCTTACACCATGGTTTGGACATGTGGATCCACCCTCAAACATTATTTCAAGGCCTTAAACCATCCGCATGCACAGTTGTCGATGCTACCACTGATGGATGACTAATGTTAAAGACACCATAAGTCAGAAGATCCATGTTATATGAAGTCTCAAACAATTAATTCCTATAGAAAAGTGATAATGGACCACCTCAGTGTGGTATCAACAAAATAATGATGAAAATACAAGACTATCAGTCCAAGTTGAAGTGCTAATAAAGAAGCTAGAATCATTCCATCTGCCTGCTACAAAACCCCTTTCGATCCTCGTAATGGAAATAAAATCATGAAAAATATGGGGAGGCCCAAACTTATACTGATACTCTAAGTCATTAGTTGAATGACAATAAGCTCATGATCATAATTATATCAATTACAATCAGAAAAATCCACCATTTGAATAGTAGTAGTAGTACTATCATTAGAGGTCAGATCAATAACTAACTTAGAACAACTAGGGATATTATTAGTAATGAATTGGTAAATAAACATTTCACAATCAAGGACCACCATGGTATCCACCCATGAAACCTATGTGAAGACCCCAACAACAAGTGAATAATCAACCTTTCCCATAAAGAGCAGAACAAAATCTTTATCCAGCTCTTCCAAGACCTTAGTAGCAAACAAAACTACAAAAAAGGTCTTTATCAATACTATAAATGAACTTTATTAGTTCTAAAAAATCACTGATAATCAAAGTGTAGTTGAAATCCTGAAACTTTTATCATTTCTTTTTTAGCACTGATAAAGGAAACACTGTTAAAGGGGGTAAAACAAATCCAGACACCTATGAACCCAACCCATTTATCTATGCTTTCGTGACCCCTATAATGGTGATCCACACCACCTTTATCATTGATTTTATCCCCACAACCCTATTTATCAGCACCTTTTGAATTTCTAGTCTCATGTGTGCCCGCCTGGATTTGAACCCTGCACCAATCCTGTAAAGATGGAACACCTTTACCACTACACGATGTTCTTCTACTATCTGTTTAATGATATTATGTTTATATATACATATATATTTAGATATATTTATATAATTATTTAAAATAAATTTATATAATATATATGTGTTTCTGATATATGTTATATATATTTAAATAAATTATATATTATCTTCATCTAGATATATTAGATTATAATATATATATATCTGTTTATTAATACCCACACACACACACATTTAAAAATTATAAATGTATTTTTTATAATGTAAAAAATGGATAGATATTTGTTTAAATACATTTTTAGAATATGTATTTATTTATATATATTAGAATATACATTTTTACATAAATATGTTGATATATGTATATATATGAGTGATTTATTTTATGTAAATATAAGAAAACAAGAATATATTGAATTATAAATAAAATTATGTTGTAAAAAACGATGAAATTTAAAACCCATAACATCAATATGAATGTAAGACCTGGAAATAAATTTAGTCTTTACTAAAAAATGGAAAAATTACCCCTTCAAAAGAGGCTGAAAAATCCATTGAATGTTAAAAAATCTAGGTACCCTGACTAAAAACTCAGTTTTAGAGGCCATCTAAGAATTTTTTGCAAAGAAAAATGTGAAAAAGTGTCACCTATTTTACTAAGAGAATAGAGATCATCACAGACTTTGATTTGATATGTGGTAAAGCCCAGAAGGACACCCATATCAAAATTTATTCCTATTTGAAGTTCAAGTAACGTTTTCAACTTATTTTAGATCTTCTTGTAATTTTTTGTTTTTTACTATCTTCATATTGATATTAAATGACTATTACATGGTAATAATAATAAATTTATTAATTAAAAATATTTTTTAGTTATTTTATAATCCATTTTTACTAAATATATTATATATTAAGTGTAAATGTCTATTTAAATTATCTAAATCATATTTAAAAAAATATATATATTATATTTATATCAATATAAGTATATTTATATAATAATATATTATTTAAAAAATAATAATTTTTTAAGTATATGTTTACCAGCACTTGTAAAAAATCACTGATATAGGGTGAGACTTTACGAGCACTTGTAAAAAAACACTAATAAAGGTGGGTCTATAACAGTGCTGTAAAATTCCCCCTTAAACAGTTCTAAAAAAAGTGTTGTTAAAGAACCCCTTTAATATTTCTCTTATTAACACTATCAAAGGGGGTTTTTAACATCATTTTATCCAGTGTTGTTAAAGCCCTAGTGCTGGGTAAACCTAGTATTGTAATAGTGAGCATGTTCCTCTCCAAAGTAACTTGGAGAACCTCCTAACTATATTTTTTCAAAAGGAAGACCAGTTAATGAGGACTTAGAAGATAGATATGCAGAACCAATGATATTCCTTGCACAATCATGAAGTATAAATGGGTTAGATCTAGAAAATCTTATCTAACAGAATACCAAGTACTTAACCTGGTAATATAGAGACATACCCAAGGGAAGAAGACAATGTTGTAACACAGAGAATTGGAAATATTTTGGACATTCAACAACCAAGTGGAAGAGATGAAAGGCTACCTGAAGAGACTAAGATGCAACGACTGGTAGAAGAAGAAGTTGATAAAACCACACAAATGACACGTCAAGAAGTATCACTAGCTATAGAAACCCAAAATCATGATCGACCAAAGGAGCCTATTTATATTTCACCACCACCATACAAGCCGCCTATTCCTTTCCTAGAAAGAGAAAGAAAAGGAATATAGGAGGCACAATACAGGATGTTTATGGTGATTTTCAAGCAGCTACATATCAACATACCATTTTCAGAAGGTATTTCTCAAATTCCAAAGTGTACAAAATTCCTAAAGGGTCTTCCATACAGTAAAAGAAAAATGGAAGATCCTGGTGTCATTTAATTTAATGAAGAATGATCTGCTATTGTTCAGTAGAAGATCTCTCCTAACATGAGAGAACCCCTAAGTTTATCAATTCCATGTTCTATTTGAGAATGTATGTTTGTAAGAGCTCTGTAAAATCATAGAGCAAGAATAAACTTAATTCTAATGAGTGTATTTATAATGTTATGACTCTGAGATCACAAAAAAACATGAGTATACCTAAAACATTAAAATCGACCGGTTAAGTATCCTAGAGTAATTCTCGATGATTTTATCGTCAATTTCGTAAAATTTATCTTTCCAGGAGACATCCTAGTTCTGGACATGGAAGAAGAAGGTGACGTCCCCATAATTCTTGGGAGACCATTCGTAGCCATAAGAAAGGATCTGATAGATTTGATTCAATGATGTCTGATCTTTCATGTCGGAGAATAATAGGAAATATTGAACCTTGTCAAATCTGCTAAATAATCATTGGATTATATTGATTGCAATGCCATATCTCTTAACCAAGAAGGAAGTGAATACATTGGAATAAAAGAAAATAGTGAATATTCACTGTTAGATATAAAATAAGATTATTATTTTTAGGAGTTGAGTTTCAATGATCCTATCATGAGGGATACATTCTCTCCCTTCACCCACTCTATTATTCAACAATAAACTCCGAAGTTGATGCCCTTACCCAGTACCCTTAGGTATTCAAAATTATGAGATTTAACTTCCCTGCCAGTGATCATCAACTTTGACCTATCTTAGGTTGAAGAAGAACAATTGGATGAATTATAGAAGAGATACAAGTAGTCAATTTCCCAGAGAGTGGAAGACATCAAAGGAATTTTTTTGACTACATGCACTCATAAAAATTTACTTGAAGATGATTTAAAGCTGAAATATCAACCTCAAAAGTGACTCACACCACCGATGAAAGAAGTTTTCAAATAATATGTACTAAAACATATAGATTTAGGAATAATATTTTCCAAATCCTATAGAAAATGGGTGATCCTGATACAACTAGAGCCTAAGAAATTTGGACTAACAACTGATAAGACTAATGAGAATGAATTAATCTCAACATGCACCATTACTGGATGGGGAGTTTGTGTGGATTATATAATCTTAAATGCAACAATAAGAAAGGATCATTTTTATTTACCATTCATGGACCAAAAGTTAGAAAGACTTACAAGAAATGAATTATAATATTTCCTGTATGGATATTCAGGATACAACAAAACTGTATTCGACCCAGATGATTATCCAAAGACTATATTCACCTGTACATTTGGAACCTTCACCTATTGAATCATGTCATTTGGGATGTTTAATGCTCTAAAAAAATTTCAGGGATACATTAAACATATTTTTCATGATATGGCAGAAGAATTATTAGAAATATTTATGGATTACTTCTATGTCTATGGATGATCGTTTTAATTTTTCCAATGTAATCTGGAGATGGTCGTGTGATGTTGTGAAGAAAAATTCCTAGTCCTGAATTGAGAGAAGTGTCATTTTATGGTTTAAGGAGGCATAATACTCAGATATAAAATATCCAAGGAAGTAATGGAAGTAAATCTAGTGAAGATAAATTTCATAAAGTATTTACCTGAACCTACCACACTTAAGGGTATAAGAAGCTTTTTGGGCCCTCTAAGATTCTACAGGTGTTTTTTCAAGGATTTTTTAAATGTTTCCCGACCAATGAAACACTTGTTTTCAAAATAATTTCTTTATAAATTCACTAAGGAATGTCGGAAGGAATTTAGTACTTTGAAAAATACTCTAATAGCAACCCTGGAAATCCTTTCCACCAATTGGGACATGGAATTCAGACTGATGTGTGATACCAACAGATTTGTGGTTACAGCTGTTTTAGGACAATGAGTCGTTCACATCTTCTATCCCGTCTACTATTTTAGTCATACTACAAGAATTTGATATTATGATCAATGATACCAATGTTGTGGAAAATGTGATTGTTGATCATTTATCTCAACTTCCTCTTCCCTTTATTAAGGATGATGATTATATTGGTATCAAAGTTTATTTACCTGATGAAACCCTATTCAACATTAAAGTGAAACTGTGGTTTGTCAATATTTAATATTATATCGCAATGGGGTTCTTTCACTAAGACCACTCCTTCCAACAGAAGAAAATAATTTTGTCTAATGAGAAACATTACTACTTGGATGAAAAACTATTGTTCAAGCGTTGTGTTGATGGCTTTTTACTCAAATTCATTCTCGAAGAAGAAATACCAAATATAATGGAAATGTGTCATATATCACCAACAGTAGGACATCATGGACCTGGGAACTCTATAAAAAATATTATACAATGTGGAATTTTCTACCCCATGCTACACAAAGATGTAAGGGGATTTTATTCAAATATGTGATAGGTGCTAGTGAACTAGGAATATTGAAAAATGGAATGAAATGCCTCAAAATACCATCGTATAAGTCAAAATCTTTGACGTATGGGGAATAGAATTAATGGGATAAATTACCAAATCACATGGAAAGTCCTGCATTTTGGTTGGCATTGACTATGTCTCAAAATTGGTAGAATATAAAGAAACATCACATGACAAAGTGAAAGTAGTGATGAATTTTATAAAAAGAATGTGTTCTCAAGATATGGACTTACAAGATTACTCATCATTGATCAAGGAACACATTTCACCAAATATGATATGAAAGGATTTATTGAAAAGTATGGAATCTGATACAACACAAGAACTCTCTGCCACCCACAAATAAGTGGTCAAGTTGAACTATCAAATAGGGAGATCAAGAAAATCATGAAGAAAATTGTGAACACCAACTAAAGCAATTGGAGTCTAAAACTAGATGATTCACTATGGGAATACTATAATGCATAATAAACACCCATAGGGATATCACTTTTCAAATTAGTTTATGGAAAACCATGTCATCTCACAGTTGAACCAGAGAATCACTCATATTGGGTAATCATGAAGCTAATTTCGGATTCTGAGAAAGTTGGAGTAGCTAAGATTCTATAGTTGACTGATCTAGAAGAAATCAGGAAGGATTCCTATGATAATTCCAGGATCTAGAAGGAAAGAAAAAATAAATGGAATGATCAATTCATTGAAATGTGTATCTTTGTCCTAGGGACTAATTTCCTCTTATTCAACTCATGACAGAAATTGTTCCCTAGTAAGATGAAATATCAATGGTTCTACCCCTTTTAAGTTGTTCAAGTTTTCCGCTATGGGGCCATCAAAATTTGGAGAGAGGGTTGGCCACCTTTTAATGTGAACAACCAAAGAATGAAAATCTTTCAAGAACACTTCTGCGAAGGCTGTGTTATCAGCCGGAATTTCAATTGAGCCTTAATTGAGTCAAGTTCTTGACTTAGAATGGAAGTGATGACTAAGAGGAAATCGAAGGTAGGACATATTATCCTTGGTTATAATATGATAACCCTTAGGATAGTTTCATAAAATCCAAGAGATGAAGGTTAGGGATGATCATGTTTTAAGCTAAAATATTCAATTATACGTTGTGTAGCCCTATTAAACATCGTGTACCTTTTTCATCCAAAAATTCACTCTAAAACACTAGTACATTACATGAACCCCAGTTACATATCATGTAACTCACCAGAACTACTTTTTAAAACATAGTTCATGAACCCTAGGTTCACAACCCAACCACCAAACCCCCCCACCATCTCCCGATCATCCACCTCCCTCACCGCTCACCTCTCCACATCATTCCCATCACTCGACCACACCATCCCACCACCTCCTCCTCCTCCATTTGTAGCCCCAACCAAAACAAAATCCCTCTCATTCCTTTATCCCTCAACTACCAAACCCCCCTCCTTTTTCATCCACACAACTGCACCCCCTCCAAGACCACAAATATACACCTCTCAACCTTCTTCCTTGATAGAAAGGACCAAGATGATATTCAATCAACCTTCCAAATCCTCATTCGATGACAACGAGTAGCCACATACCAAATGCCCATGTGATAACACACCTCCCAAACCTTCTTCACCTTCTACCACCACCCATGGTCCACCAGCTACTCGAGACTCCTCCTCCTCTACCTCTAAGGACTCCTCTAATGATGAAAACCTCCACCTACATCATGTCATGTGATTCACCAACCCAAAGCATCGTGTAAATATCATCAAGCTACAGGACAAGCTGATACAAACAAACAAGACCCTGGAACTATCCATCCTGGCTTGAGTGAACATCAACGATCCCGTCCTCAACCTCCTGGAAACATTACATTCAGACTACATTGTTGAGGTTCATGAGGGGAAATTTTGGAAAAAATTTCTATTGTTATAGTCCACATTTGAGGTGGTCATTGATAGCCTCAGATCCCACATAGGTGGTCGGCCAAATGAGCCTTCTTTTTCTGATTTTGGTATTGGAATCGACATTTATATAGATGAGTTTTACGCATCCAAGGTCTTTCCAACACTTCAGGTGGATCCACCCAAAGTCGATTCAAAGTTTCTATGAGAGATGATTGCATGGGACCCTCAGCTTCCCCATGACCCATAGATCATAATGTCTACTTGATTATGGAGTATAACTCTATAGATTATTCAGAGGTCAATGACACATAGGTTGTTTTCCTAGGATGATTCATATAGGAGTATTAGCCAGGTGGATTTTCTTATTCTCACAACACCCATGGTTGGTCCACCCATCAACATAGATACCCATTTCACCCACAATTACAAGGCCCATTTGTAACAGATTTGAGGCTCCGTGATGGGCCGATCATTTATTACCCATCAAGAGAGACGCCTAGATGTTTTTTATGAATACCTACCTCTTACCTCTCTATGAACCACCGATCTCATTGACTTTTTGATGCTGCACAAGATGGTGTTATTGGCGATGGAGGATGATTTATATCATTGGGAACCAGGTGTGCATGAGGCCAAACCACATGAAGCAGCATATCCACCAGCAGCAGTATCCCCACAAGATGATCCACACACCGCCTCCCCACCTGCACCACCCACTCATCCTCCTACCTTTACCACATCTTCTACCATACTTCCACCCACTCATCCCACCCTACCAGATCTCTGGGCTATAAAACTATGCATCTTGGAGAATATTTTCTGAATTTACACTCATATTGATTTCCCTTTCATCGAGACTCCTAATTTCACCACTCCACCATGATCATCCCCTGCCATCCCTCCTCTTCTACCATTCCCACATCACCCATGGCCCACCCCGAACTGCCCCCAGATATTACTAACCCTGCTACCTAGAATGAATAATTAGATGAGAAGGCCTAATGTGGAAAGGGTTTGGACACCTCTACATCAACATAGGTACCCTTCGTCGATCTTGCTTCCAGACCCATGACCTCTCTTCAGATCGGTACCTCTTCACCACCCACACCAACCCATATTTCTAGCTCCATTAATCAACCTTCCATCACTAATCAAACCACTCCTACTACAGAAGTATCCAATAATCTAGATAGGCAACAAATGGTACCACTAGTTGGAAATATGACATTAGAAGATATTTTTGGCTTTGACAATTGATCTTCATCATCCATTTTTCTCATTTTTTGTTATAAAAATTCTATTTTGAGGCTGGTAATTTTCATTTTCTCATCTGTGTATTCCCACTTTGAGGACTGATCATTTATATATATATATATATATTGTAATTGATTTGTGTCACTTTTAAATGGATTTTTTTCATATCTTTCATATTTAAAAATATTCATGTCTAGATCCTATACGTCATTCATGGTTGTCGATAGACATGTACCACCATCTCTTCTATTCAAAAGGGTGACCCATAATGTCGTAGAAATAGAATACCAAATTCAGAAACATTCATTGGAGATCCATGCTTAGTAGAAACCAACTCTATCATTGATACCATTCCTTCACATATGGTTCATGCTCAAGCATCCCCTGAATTCATCAATCTAGTTAAGAGATCCCATGAGCTAGAGGACACTACCACCAGTAGTAGTAAACACAAGAGAAGAAACTGAGCCAATGGACCCCACTAATAGATATTTTGTTCCATTCATCTAGCTAATGAAATCCTATTAGCTCTTTATGGGAGGAAAATCATAGTTCATCATTTTCTAAATTGAGTTATCATTTTTGAGTCATTTATTTTTCATTTTTTGTCCCTTTGAAATTTATTGTAAAAATAAACAAAATATAAATAAAAATCATTTCTTATGTTCATCATACTATGTACCTGCCTATTATTATGATTATCAATGTTTTAAACCTATAGACTAATTTTTCATCTAGTGTAGGAATTGTTTACTAACCCATTTTATAGGTGACCTAGATTTTGTAAAAGATATCCCAAGTTCCCTAATGGCATTCCAATTCTTATAGGGAGATATTGATTCCCTCGGTTTTCTAATTTTCAACTACTATTTCAATTTTCTCAACTCTTTATTTTATATAACTCTCCCGCAATAATTCCATGAATAGTGTGTTCATTGACTATTTCTAAGTGTGGGAGAGTTTCTCCTGATTTTCAATTTAGATACACTTGGATTATTTCATGTTTTCATCTATCTAGGAGACATTTTTCAAATTATAAGCATGATTTAGACATGAGATACATTATACCCATTTTAATAAATGAAAAAATTAAGTAGGGAGTTGTTAGAATACATGTTTTGTTACAATTTAGATTGTTTTATAATGATTTCTGAGCCTATAAATTTAATTCAAATTCTATATTTTTGAAATTATGTTTAATTAAATTACTAATTGGTTTTGTACTCTTAGTGTTTTTTAGTTTCTATTTTTTTTCTCATTAGGTGAGAGGATTCTAAGCCTATAATTTCATACCCTTTTCTAAGAATATTTATTGAGTGATACCTAGGACATGTAAACCAATCAGAATATGAAATGAGATCTTATTAAGGCTATGACCGAAAAAGTATAATTTTAAAATGATTTTGGAAATATTTATTGAGATATTATTTCTTGAGACCCACCTTTCTTCTTTCCTTCATTAATCCCATAGTTTCTTTGAATGAACTTATAGGATGAAACTATTCCAATCCAATTTGTCTTTCCTACCCTACTCTTTGTGTAATGCATTAAATTAATTTGAACAAGTGTGGGGGAGTATTTTAGACAACACGACATGTTTTCATAGCAATATTTATTGTGATACTCAACATAATTTTTTATTGAAATCCACATATACATTGTATCATTTCACTTATGTTACATTAATTTAAAAAATACAAAAGAAAAGTGATGTTGACATGGGTTGTGTATTAGGAAGGTCAAAAATCACCATTTCTAGACCGATTAATCCCTTGAAGGATCATATGGGGTTAGGGGATGGATGTGAGTTCTATCCTAGACATGAATTTCAAAAAATAAAAATAAAAAAGAAAAAGGAAAGGAAAATGATACCTTTTTCACTTTCTTGACAAATACATGGATATAATTTGATCTACTAGGAGTATGGACTTGATTATATTGTAGGAGTCATTTAATTACACTTTTCATGACATTAATGCATTATAATTTTGATATTACCATCCTTTTGATCTTGATTTTCTTTTTACCCACTTTCCCACAACCTCAGAGTCATAAAAACCGAATTGTTGAATCCCTCATGATTAATTTTGTACTTATATTTACGAAGTGGAGATGATAGAACCGATGAAAGAGTATGGTTAAGAACATGTAATCAGGGTATGATCATAACTTCAATTTCATCTTACCCTGAGTGATGAGATAAAATTCATTACTAGGTAAATTGAAAATGGTTATATAATTTAGGTAACAATTAAGTGATTTTTATTAAAAGATTATAATTTATTTAAAAGAACTAAGCTATGAGGCATGACTGATTTCCTATGCAAGGATGATTATGGAGACTAACCTTTTCTTCATGAAATTAGTTTTATTTTCTGAGCCATAATGAATGTTTCCTATTTTTAAAATGGAGTATTTTTTTAAATCTCTATTGAGACCTTTTTTCTTGAGGACAATTAATTGTTCCAATGTGGGGGAATTTGATAAGATAAAATAATATATACATTTCTATTTAATTTTGTTAAGGGTTTTCATGGATTTATTGGATAATGCACTTGGTATATGATTATTTTTTCAGGAAATAGGCTCCCAATGTTTCAAAGAAGAAAATGCAGAAAAAGAGCATAAGTTGCCTATTGCACATCGTGAAACCTCAGCTCACATCCTGGAATAGTGTCTCATGGGATGTTGGAAGTCATGAACCAAGTTGTGAATCAAATTGTGAAGTATTCATAAGAATCATCCATTACACATCGTGATATGGGGATACACTTCATGAACCACTTGAATGAGAAATCTCATCCGATTATTCAGCTGAAAAAATGATACACGCCATGAGACCAGGATTCACATCATGAAAGTAGTCAAACCTCATATCTCAGAATAAATACTACACATGAGATATTCATAAGATTCAAAATCTTTGGAGATATACATGGATTGAACATTACCTGATTTGAAATACATTACATGACATTTAATATTTCACCTATAAATAACATATCCCAACAACGGTTTGAGAGAGCTTACACAACAACATTTTTCAATGTTTTTAATTCCCCTTGAATTCCCATATGTTACCTTCCCTATAAAGTCAAATTTCATCCCCTATTTTTTTTATTTTTCACAAATACATGTTTTGTGGATCCCTTTTCATCAACTTCTTCATTTAATTTTTTCATCTCCTCCATCGTTCATCATTAATCATCAAATAATTTTTGTTGATTCCATTTCTTCTCTCATTCTAAGTAAAGTACATGATTGAATTTTGATTTACATCTCCTTAGTCCTCGATTTCATGCTACTCCCCATTTTTTACTCTGAATCATTGCATGTTCATTACATATTTCAATTCAATCATTTTTATCATGTTAAATATGGTTTCAATTATTCATTTGTTTACATTCATTCCTACCATGAGTGGCTAAACCACTCAGGGTAGGGATCAAGAGTAGGTGTATCTAAACATAGTAAATCATTAATTATAAGCTTTATAACCTTATGGGATAATAATAAAGATAAATAATCATTTTTCTATCTAATTTATTTGAACATCCCTGATGATGAGATATTCGAGTGAAGGACCCTATCCTAGTTGGAGTAGATTAGGCTACAACCAATAGTTTAAAATACTTTCTGCCTTATAATCCAAGCTTAATTCATCTAGGATGTCTCTATATCCTGACCAAGGAATAGTTACCTCCTAGGTAGAAATAATTTATTTGATCAAAATCAACTGGAATCCTCCGCTTTCTTCATAATCTAAACCTTAGGATCCTACCAAGTTAGAATTAACATCATCCTTTCTACCGATAGCCAATATTGATCTTGACCCCTATATCTATATTTATTCAACCCTAAACCACTATAGATATAGTATTTCATAAAATAAATAAAACAAGAAATGAATCCTACCCCAAAGTTTCTTAATATATTGAATTTCAGAATCCATTTTATCTCCCCATGGGATTAAACTTGAACATTCTCTATACTACGCCAATGTAGTATGTGATGTTTTGGAAATAAAAAATTCTAATACGACCACATATTGTGCGAATTCAAAGATGCGTGCGGGCATGTAAACCATCATTATTCTCTCTCTCTATGGTTTGTGGTTATGAAGATGAAATATTGATAAAACCTATTTTCTTTTCCATGGGTTAAGTTATGATGAACGATTTCATGATCATTTGTAATACATAAAAATGGATTATGACTATGTTATGGGTGGGACCAAAATTATATAGTCCTTGAATTCGGTAATGATTAATGTTATATTAGATCAAAGGACACACAAGTGGTTATGCCAATATAAAAATAGAGTACACCATAGGTTATCCAAATCCTAAAATAGGGTACACATGAGGTTATCCCAAGCCCGAAGTAGGTACATGAGAGGTTAACCCAAGACTATCATGATATGAATGTATTGGTGGGTAGCCATAACATAATATTTATATGATTATTATTATGGAACTCTTTATTTAACTCTTTCATGAAATGTTATTATGCCAATGTTATGTTCTAATGGAATATGTTATTTGATTCCTTTATGATTCATGTCTTATGAACTACCAAGATTTTTTCCATGACACATGTTTATAACCTAAGGATTGATGGGTATGGTTTTAAATGGTTAAGATCATGTTCATATAACCTTATGCTTAAATAATCATTGATAACTCCCTCATTTACCCTTACTGAGTATCTGATCTCACCATTTTTTATTTTTTCTCTTCCCGAGGATATGAAGAAAGGTTGTAAGTATGATGTTTCAAAGAAGGGTTCTAGTTATGATGTACTAAGTGGAATATGATGTCGGTCATTTAGGTACCAGTTGTTTCTGTATCCACATTTACAAAGGTTATAAACCATTATGGTTATGTTTTGGATCATAATGTTCTGTATTTAATATTCATATAATAAGATGTAAAATTTATGTATAAAAATAATGGGTCGCAATACATGGTATTAGAGAAAGGTTTAGTTATTTTTGAAAACTAATATGAGAAAACGTTTGTGAGAACCCTTAGGATAATCCTAAGTATTGGATTACATCCTATGTCATAGTAAATAAATAAGTGTTGTTTTTCTAAAAAATACATCCTTGTATAGATACTAGAAAGTGTTTGAGGTTGTACCATAGGTTCACATAGAGGTAAAATTTTTGAATGGAGTGGATTAAATATTAACTCTATCATCACTGGTGCATGATGAGTGGGCCTAATACTACACACATGGATAGATACTCCCAAGGGATATGCTTGGGTTAATTTACATTTTTGTTATGAATCATTATGAAGGATTTGAGCTGATTGTGAAAATGGATTACCAAGGTGAAACCTAATGTTTCTTAGATTGAAAAGATGTTTTCATTATTTAGACGTCATATAAATGATTTTTCATGATTATATGGTTCTTCACTATGATTATTATTGCCTACAATTTTTTATTTTCTTTTTGATAGTGGATGGAAACCAAAGTAACCATATTAACACTGGATGTGATGGACATGAAAAGATTTTCCTTATTACAAAACGAATTTTGTGGGAGTTCAAATGAAGAATATCATTTCTATTCTTAAACATCTTTATCAAACTATATGTAATTATAAGCTTCCAAATGAACAAATTAGGGGACAAAATTCCATTGTGTCCTTCATGAGGAAACATTCACATTCATTTAGTTAGTCCTCTTAACAACCAGTTATTGTTAAATAGATCAAAACTATTGAAAGAATATTTTCCATTATTCAAGTTTTAGAGCATAAGAAAATCATTTTGGGTACCTATCATTTGGAAGGTGAAACAGATCATTGCTGGACTCTCAATAAGAAAATTGGGAAACAATTAAAAATTGTCTATGGGAAGTGGGATGAGTTTAAATAGTTATTTTTAGATAATTACTTCACTTGTATTATTTTTAAAAAAATGGGGAAGGAATTACTTATGCTAAGGCAAAATAATGATGAATCCACTAGTACCCATGTGGAAAATTATACAAGACTTTCTAGGAAATATTATGGTATTATCATTGATCCCAAATTTAATATTGATCAATTCTTTAGTGGCTTAAAACTAAGTCTCCAAAGGGCATTATCCATAATGGTCTTCAGTAGATATGAAGAAATAATTTAATGTGATACTATGGTAGATATGGATATTGGTTTTACCTATCAATATAATGGTTCCAATAAGAAAAGAAATATGGAATTAAAAGGAAATTAGTATAATAAAAATAATGGAGTTAAGAAGATGATCCTTCCATTTTTATTGATGTGTGGAAGGATACATGGATGAAATTTTCTTAAGGGGGATAGTAAATGATTTAAGTTTTAAAAGGAAGGTCATTATGAAATAAAATTGTAAAGTTATGTGAATAAGTTAACTAATAATGAAAATAAAGATAAATCTCCACATAAATCACCACCCACACTCTAGTGTTTAAAATTAAAAGAGTATGGACATTATGCTAACCAATGATAAAATATGAAGGTTAATGATGAATATTGAAATTGGAAACTTCTTAAGGATTGAGAAAAAGGAAAATACAATGAGATAACAATTGATGATGGGGGGTATGACAATGAATTGGGGAAATTTACAATTACCATACACTCTAAAACTACTAATATAGTATTTGATTCTAGATTTACCCAATATTTTTTATCTAATGAATTTAAGGGTACCACAATATCACATCAATGATTAGATGTTGAGTTAGAAGGGAAAACTCATAATCCTATGATGATCACATCTTATGTATATAATTCTTGTATGACTAATGTTTTTGGGAATGTTTATGTTGGTAATATCATTCTTCTCCATATAGTTGAATTTGATGTATTTTTGGGTATGGATTGGACTTGTTTATTTAAATACCATAAAATTTCTAATTAAGGGAAGTATAATTTGATATTATAAACTATCCTTTGATCATATATCAGCATGATGATAAATATGAACATCTGAAGGAAATTTCATCCACATTATAAGTCTTAATTCTTATTAAAAAGGAGTGTTAATATTGGATGGTTAGGGAGAAACTCAAGATCAAAGATATTATTGTTGTAATATATATTTTTTGTATTTCCAAAAGAATATGTCTAGTCTTACTCTTTATATTTAAGTAGAGTTTTCAATATAACTCATGCCCGGTGCTACACATATTTCAAAGACTCCATATAGAATGGCCCCAATTGAGTTATAGGAAATGAAGAAAAATATCCAGGAGAATCTTGATAAGGGATTCATTAATCCAAGTGTGTCACCTTGGGGTGAATCTATTCTTTTTGTTAATATGGAATATGGATCAATGTGACTCTATATTCATTATCGAGAACTTATCAAATTTATATTGAATAATAAGTATACTCTCCCCCATATTGTTGATTACTTTGATTAATTATGAAGTGCTAAATATTTTTCTAAGATTGATCTTTGACCTGGATACTATCAATTAATGGTCAAAAGTGAATACATACCCAAGAAAACCTTACCTATGAGGCATGGAAAATATTAATTTATAATGGTTCTATTTGATCTTACTAATTTACCTATTATCTTCATGGATTTAATGAATAGAGTCTTTATATATTACCTTGATTAGTTTTTTTTCCATTATAGATGAAATTATTAAATATTCCAAACGAATGAAAGATCATGAATATTTCTTAAAAATTGTACTGTAGAACTTAAGAAAGGATAATTTGTAGGAAAAACTTACCAAGTGTTAATTTTTTCTACATAAAGTTTCATTTTTGTGTCATATAATCTCATGTGATGGTATATTGGTGAATCCATAAAAGATGGAAGTTAATGAATGTTTCCCCAAACCGAAAACTATAACTGATATCTATAGTTCTCCTGGGTTGGCTAGAAATTATTAACCCTTTATTGATAATTTATCATGGAAATCTAATCCACTCAATATGTTAACTCAGAAGGGGGTCCAATTAATTTGAATAGATAAATGTGAGGAAAATTTCAAGGAACTGAAGAGAAGGTTATTCAGTGCACATGTTCTTACACTAACTTATAGTGGAGAACGATTTGTGATATATAGTTATGTATCAAGGAAGGGACGCAGATTTTTCCTCATGCAGAATGATATGATGATTACTTCTACCTCATGACATCTGATGGTTCATGATAGAAACTACCCAACTCATGATTTGGAGTTAGCTATGATAAAGTTTTCATTAAATACATGGATGAGTTATCTTTATGGAAATATTTGTGACATATACACTGATTATGAAAGCTAAAATTTTATATCCACATAGAAAGAGTTGAATATAGCCCAGTGAAGATGGTTGGAGTTGGTTAAAGATTATGACTTATCAATACATTACCGCACTGGGAAAGTGAACAAGGATTTAAATAATTCGAGTAAAAAGGATCGTAAATCGTTTCTATAACGAGGATAAAAAAGATCCAATATTTATATCTTTTGAAAGGGTGGAATTGGAAATATTTATGGAAGGGGAGAAATATTATCATTCTCAAATTATTGTTCAACCATATATCCATGTGAAGATTTATGAGGCACAGAAGGAAGATTTAGAGTTGTAAAAGAAGTTGAGAAATGTTCATAAGTTCAACCTTGATTTCGATGAAATGATAAGACTCAAGAATTGAGTATATGTCACATTAATATAAGACTTAAAGATGGATTTTTTGGATAAATCTCATAGATCATAATTCTATATTAATCCCATTTGTATGAAGATTTATAGAGATCTGAATGAGTATTTCTAGTGGGATAACATGAAAAGAGATTTTTTAGAGTATGTATCTTAGTGCTTGGAGTGAAAAAAGGTATGGATGAAAGACATATGTTTAAGGGGATTTTAAAACCATTACACATACCAGAATGTAAATGGGAAAATATCACAATGTATTTGGTCATCAGGCTCCCCAAAAAATCTAAAGATCATAATGATATTTTGGTTATAATCGATCACTTTATAAAGTCAGCATAATTTTTTACTATAAGATAAGATTATATTTTGTTCAACATTATAGATTATATATAAATAATTTTTTAAGGTTTCATAGAGTACCTCATTCTATTGTATTTGATCGGGATATGAGGATTACCTCAATGTTCAAGTAAATTCTTTAACAAGCTCTTGATTCAGAGTCCTGTTTCAGTACTACTTATTATCCTTAGATAAATAGTCAGTACAAGAGAAATATTCAAAACCTAGATTATATAAAGTGTTATTTTTTAATTTATTTCAATGTTTATTGGGATTAATACCTTTCTATAGTTGATTTTTCTAAAAAAATAATCTGTACTCAAACATTCAGATAGATCCTTATAAAGACCCCTATGAAAAAAGTATAGAATTCCAATGCATTGATATGAATTTGGTTAAATAAATATATTGATACCTGATATAGTTCAAGAAATTGAAGAAAAGATTAGTTACAATCAGTAGTATATCCTGTAACACCCCTATCCTAGTTTCCTAGAGTCCGTGCATTATTACATAACATTATCATGATATAAGGAAATCATGTCCAAAAAGACTGATAAGTTTAGTATCCTTGGAAGTAATAGATATATTCATATATTTTACATTACATTATAAAATGAAAAATAACAACAAAATTGTATTCATTAACCGCATTCATATCCCATAGACTATCCATTTAGGTCAGTCATAATATTATTTTTCAAATAATGGTGAAAAAACATAGAAAGGGGTGAGCTCAGATGCTCCGTAAGGATAACAATATAGTAGAAACATTCATAAATAAACATAAAAGTTTAAGGAAATGTATAAGACTAAAACAAAAAATCCCTTTAAATGTAAAATTAATCATAATATTACAAATATAAATCAAAATAATTCAATTTACTTATTCACATGGACATTATACTAGTCAAATAATCACATGCAATATCAACACCCAATTTCATAATGATGGAATGCATAATGCAAGACTTCATAACCACATAGTCAAGGCCTTGTGCCAAGACTAAAAGTATTATTTGGTCATGTACTTGTTCCAAGACACTACTTTTTCTCATGAGACTTACCGATGCATCGAGGAGCTATACCGGGCTCCACCTGTCACATACAAATTCCAATACATTACATATATGAAAAGGTTGAAACAAAACATAATAATTCATATTAAAACTAGATTATGAAATGTAAATACATTATTTATACACCATTAATGGTATAAAATAACTCATACACATTCAAACATATCATAAAACCTTCAATACAATATGGAAGATTTGAATCATAATAAATCAACTTCAAACAAGTTTAAAATCCATCAAAGGAAGTTGACATTGATGAAATGAAAACTATTTCAAATAAATTCATATTTCTATTTTGAAACCATTTAAAAGAAACAATTTATTTTGGAAATATTCTTATATGATTTTTAAGGAATCTTTGAAGGTGTTATAAGGGCAGAAAATAGCCTCACCCACTGTATAAGTTAAAAAAACATTCTTTCTTTAATTTTGTCGAAAAGGTCGTAAAGAAACTTGTTTGGAAAACGATAAAAATATTCCTTTAAAAACATCTTATTAAAAGTCAAATAAGGGTATAATTGACATTAAACCATAGTATAATAAATTGTAAAAACGTTTTGAATTACATTGTAAGAAACATGGATGTGGATGATAAAGAGGTCCCAGAAGATAATTACGCATAAACAACCTCAGATACTGAAAAGATTGTAGAATTAACCCTTACCTTATACATTTACTTGGTCAAAGGTAAATTAATCTCCTGTATAATAGATAAATAATTGTTATTAAATTATACAAGAACCATATACATAAATATGATATTATATATGGTCATCTAATATTGCTTTGTTAACAATATTTTGGTATTATCGTTGTTTCGGGTGTTAACTGAATCATTTTCTTTTATATGTTTTGTTACATAAGATAAGTTTGTTATTGATAGGATATATTTGATTCATATTAATAATGATATTATGTTCTTAAAAATTATTTTTAATCATCAGATGAAAATTATTCTTGAATGGTTACGACGGGGAAATGAATCTCATCGCGTTCGTGGAGACGATAATCCATACGTACACACAAGCAACAATATCATTATTTTGATATTAAAATCATATATAAATGGATGGTATATCATATATATAGAATAATGATCATAATATATTTATTATTTACATCAATTATATATCATTATTATTCCCATCCATATAATAATTTATTGAAAAACAACTACACGACGACGTGGAGACGGTAAGTCGTACGTATGCATGTATGGTGACTTTTTCATTAATATGATGGGTAGAATAATAAATATGGTTGTAACATTTTTATAATAACATAAAATTATGTTTAAGATACTGGAGTTATTATTTTAGAATGGAAACAAAAAAGAACGAGGAAGTGGAAGAAGAAAAGAACTTGAAAGAGGTGATGAAATATTTATCTCTTCCTTAGGTTGTTCCTTTTATTTTTATCAAAACGGATCCATAAGTTGGATTTATGACTAAAGTAAGTCCTCTATGATGAAAGAGGATAGTTGAGTGGATATTTGGGTGGGGTTTTTCTAAGACAGAAGGCTTTGGAGGTGTGAATTTGAGAGAAGGGGAAGTTCCATTTTATAAGAGAGGTGATGGTCACTATAGGAAAAGATAAAACTATTAATTTATAATAAATTGATTTTCGGTTTATAATGGCTCCAAAATGATTTATTTCAAGGATAAGGTTGCGATGGGTCGCATAACTCTCAACCAATAGGTTTTATACAGGTTTGGGTCACCATATTAACCTTATCCTTTAGATTTAACTCTTAGTTAAATTGTTTAACTTATACCATGTATTCTTGTATTGTTATAATAATTTGTTAATAAACATATTATAAAATGCCAAGAGAACCTCAAGTAGTTCATTAATAATATACCTATCATTATATAAGTCCTTTGTCCAAAACATAGATTTTTAGGAATATTATATCAATTAATAATATAATATGTTTTTAAAAAACTCTTTTATGTCAATTTTGACACTATTTGGTATTTTGTTTTTGTTAATCTTATAAAAGCCTGATTACTTTGAAAAAAATTAATTTAATAAACAATAACATGTCATATTAACCTATAAAATTATTGTAATTCATCAAAAGTTTCAAATTAGATTTATTTGGATATTTATAATATCAATTATTTTAATATTTCATTAATAAGTTAATTACTGGATCATCATTGTGTCATACATAAATTTAATTATTTATTGTCTAAAAATTAAAAATAAAATGGAATTATGTAGGAAAAGTTTTTAGGTTTATAATGAATATTTATAGTCTAATTTATCTTATGTATAACCCTATATTAAAAATGTTTTAGTTATTAATCATTTAATTTAACACTTTTAACTCTTCTTTAAATAAAATAATAATAAGTGCCCTAATCTAATCCAAGTGGACCTAAAGGATCATATTTTATTCCAAAGGTTATTTTTGGTCGAAAACACTTATCCAGTAAAATGAGGACATGTTTTAAGGTAATAATAATATCATTTTTACCTTAAATTATCCAATTTACATTTTACTGTGGTAAATAAAAGTTAAAAGTTACTATTAACCAAAAATTATTTTCATCATATTGAACCAAATTTTATTTCCTGATATCAACTGTGTCTCTTGGATTTTTTGAATTAAATTCACAGAAGTGGTAAAATTAAGATTTATGCCAATTTTCAAATGCTTCTAGGAGGTGGGTAAAAGACGATAAGAAGTTCAATAAAATTTTTATATATCATAACTTATTATAAAATGAATCAAAATAATTAAATTGAACCTATATAGGTATTATGTATCTATTTTTTCCAATTTTTTTTATTAAAATCAATAATTATTTAAATAAAAATTCGGGTTTAAACAATAACACAGTGTTTTTTACTATTCATCAATAATTTAAAGTTTTTAGAAAAATAAAAAAAAATCACCCTAAGCTAATTTCGATATTCCAAATCCAAAAATGAAGACCATTTTGAATGATAAAATTCATAAAATTTGAAAATTGGGTATTAGTATTAATAAAGGTTAGTTTGACTAGTTGTGGTGTGTTAAAACTCGACGTTTCATACAACGCAAGCTACTACATTATTCAAAGGGAAATGTACCATAAAAGCTTGGGATGTTACATTCTTCCCTCCTTAAAATAATTTTTTCCTCGGAATTTCTAGAATATCATTGCATAAAAAGACTCAGGGGGTTATTCATCATATGTTCCTTAGGTTCCCACATCCCCTCTTCAATCTTATGGTTTCTCCATAGAAATTTTACCAGAAGAGTCGTCTGGTTTCATAACACATGTTCTCTGGTATCCAGAATCTTGACAGGCTCTTCACAATAACAGATCAGGTTCCAGTTCAATATCCTCATATGTGAGTACATGTGTTGGGCCAGACATGTATTTTCTCAACAGTGATACGTGGAACACATCATGACCTTTGGAAAGACATGGTGAAACTTCTAAATGGTAAGTTATATCCCCTATTGTTTCAAGAATTTCTAAAAGTCTGATGTACATGGTGCTTAATTTACCCTTCCTACGGAATCATATAAATATTTTCCATGGAGATACCTTCAAGAGAACATGATCTCCTATCTAAAATTCCAAATCCTTCCTTTGGTTATCGGCATAGCTATTTTTCCTACTTTGAGTTACTTTTGATGTGTGTTTGGATAACCTAAACCTTTTCAATCATTTCCACAACATGTTCTAGGCCTAAGAGTTTTCTTTCACCAATATCATCCCAAAAAGATGGTGTGTGACTTCTCTTTCCATATAACTCTTTATATGTGACATTAGAATACTTGAATGGAAGATTTTTTTATATGAAAATTCTACCAGAGGAAAATATTGATCCCACATACCTTGAAAGACACATGAGAAAGATCTCAACATGTCTTCTAAGGTTTGAATAGTCCATTCTGATTTTACATCAGTTTGAGAGTGGTAGGAAGGGCTCAAACGAAGTTCAGTATCAAGGGATTTCTGAAAACATTTCTAGAATCTTGATTTAAAACGAGGATCATGATCAAAAACAATCTATAGGGGTACTTCATGGAGTCTTACCACTTCATTAATATATATTCTTACCAAAAGTTCAAAGGTAAATCTTCTCTTATAGAAAGAAAATGTTCTGACTTGGTAGGACAATCAACAATGACCCATATTACATCATTTCTTCTAGGAGTCTTTAGTAGTCCTAGGAAAAAGTACATTGTAATATCATCCCATTTCCACTCAGGTTTGGGAAGAGGTTGCTTGACTCTTCTATGATGTTGTCTTCTAGATTTCACTTGTTGAAAAACCATACATCTTGACACAAAATTAGCAATCTTTCTCTTCATGTGGTCCCACCAAAATGTTTCTTTAAAATCTCTATACATTTTAGTACTACCAGGGTGTATAGAGAAATTAGAACTATGAGAACCGTCCAACAATTCCCTTTTAAGATTAGGCAAAACACAAAGTCTCTTCCCAAATTTCAAAATCCCATTTTCATATACAAATTTCATCAATCTCTAATCGTTCACAAATTTAATTTTCTTTTTAAATTCTTCATCATCAGTCCAAGAACTTTTTTAACTTTCTAGTAAAGATGGTTTGGAAGCCATTTGAAAAATCATTGATGTTTCACCTTCCATGGTTATTACCATATCTATCTTTACTAGATACATGTATATTGGATCATTTTCAACTCTCATCTTGTTCATAATTTCATGATACTTTCTGCTCAAAGCATCTTCCACCTTATTTTACTTCCCAGGGTGGTAGTGTATAATGAAATCATAATTGTTGAGTAGCTCGAGCAATATCTTTTTCCTCATGATGAGTTCTTTTTGTGAGAAAATATACTTCAAGCTCTTATGATGAGTATATATCTCACATTTTCACCATAGAGATGGTGTCTCCAAATATTCAAAGCAATGATTATAGCTCCTAATTCAAGATCAAGAGTGGGATAGTTTTGTTCATGAATTTTTAGCTTCTGTGATGCATATGCAATAAATCTATCATTATACATAAGGACACAAGAAATTCCTTTCTTTAAGCATCACTATATATAACAAACCCATAATTCCCCGATGCATCAAGATAAAGGAATTTATTAATATTTTCATTAGTTCTTTAAATCATTTTTCACACTCTTTTATCCAAAAAAATTAACCCATTTATGTGTGATCTTGGTTAATGGGTTATCCAATTGGGCCAAATTCTGGACAGAATGCTGATAATAACCTGCTAAACCAATAAAACTGTGTACCTCAGTTGTATTCATTGCTGATGGCCATTCTTGTATTTCCTTTGTCTTAGAAGGATCAACAAGGATTCTATCCTTAGAGATAATATGACCAAGAAAAGAAATCTCTTGAAGCCATAATTCAAACTTGCTAAACTTCCCATATAATTTATTTCTTCTAAGAGTACATAGGATAATATGCAAGTGATTTTAATGAAATTCGTAGTTTTTTATGTATACCAATATATCATCAATAAACAACACTACAAATTCATAAAGATATTCCTTGAAAACTCTGTTCATTAGAGCCATGAAAACTGAGGGTGCATTAGTCATCCCAAAAGGCATTACTATAAACTCATAATGCCTGTACCTGGTTTGAAATGCTGTTTTCATAATGTAATCCTTATTCACATAGAAATGATGATATCCAGATCATAGGTCAATCATTGAAAAATATTGAGCTCCATGAAGTTGCTCGAATAAATCATCAATACGAGGTAGGGGATACTTGTTCTTTATTGTTATAGCATTGATCTCCCTATAGTCAATGCACTATCTCATATATCCATATTTCTTCTTAATAAAAAGAACATGGGCTCACAATGGAGAATCACTATGGAGAATAAATCCCTTATTACTCAATTCCTCTAGTTGTTTCTTTTTTTCCACTAATTCCACAGTGGAAATTCTATACGGGGTCTTCGATATGGGCCTTGATCCAGGACTTAAATCAATGGAAAACTCAATTTCTCGTTCTAGAGGATGTCTAGGAAAATCCTCTAGAAACACATCAACATATTCTTGGAAAATAGGTAAACCCTCTATTTGAACATTTTTCCCTCACTCATGGTTATTGCGTTATCTTCCTCCCCAATAATTTAATTTATTTGAACTACTGGGGGTGGATCTAGATATAATTCAAATGGTGAAATTTCTGCATTAAAGACAAGATTTTCTTTATCATCGTCATCAAAAATTGTAAACTCCTTCATCTTACAATAAAGTTTCGCATCATGGTCTAAAAGACAATATATACATAGGATTGTATCAAATTCAATCATGGTTATGATAATGAGATCAGTAGATAAATAATGTTTATACGCCTTATTGGGAATTTATTCAAAAAACATTATTGCAATGATACTTCCCTTAGGAGTTTTGACTAACAATGGTCTTTTTAAATCAAATTGGAAATATATAATTTTCTTATCGAACTGTGAAGATATTAAGTAATGGGATGATCGATAATAAAATAGAGAATTCGCTAAACTTGAGGAAACCATTAAATTACCTTCCACCACATCTTTTAGAGCTTCAACCTCAACAGTAGTGATCACATAATCTTAGTCTTGCTCCCTTGGCCTTTTCTGAAGCAAGTTTCCTTGTCACTTAGAACATTAATTTTCATAATACCCCCTTTCTCTAAAATTGTAGTATTCAACATTAACAAACTATTTATTTCCTTTGCAATAACGAACTTGGTGTCCTTTTTCACCACACTTTTAACAGATTCACATTCCCTTCAAGGAAGTACCATGGTGTTTCTTCCCACATTTACTGCAGGATGGATATTCAACTTTTCCCTTCTTCCGCTTATTTCCATTTCTAGAGTGTTCATCAGATTTCTTCTTCTCCTGATTTTCTTTAAAGTTTTCAGACATAGGGAATTATTTTTTATCTTGATAACACATGAGACTATATATTCATATGACGAGAAGTATTGTGAGATTAATTATCGATAGAGAAATTGTTTTAACCCATCAAATAATCGATCAACCATACATCTTGGGTTACATATATAATCTGCAACATGCCTTGAAATCCTTGTAATGTTAGCCTCATATTTTTCGAAATTCTCAACCTCCTTTTGCCTCAGACTCAAAAATTTACTTTCCATATCTTATCGATAGTAACGAGGAATGCATTTTTCTATGAAAACCTCTTTAAAATACCTCTATTCCATATTTGAGACTTCATCATATTCCTTTGTGTTTTGAATCAATGACCACCATTCATCTACATCTTCTGTGAGGTGATAAACTGCCATGATAACTTTTTCCCTTTCACTACTCCGCAATGTATGAAATATTTTCTCTATGGAACTTATACATTGCTCAGATACAAGGGGATTTATAGTCCCATTGAATGTTGGTTGTTTTTTCCTAATGAAGTTGTCTAATATTGATCCTCTTTATTGTGGATCAGGGTGCTCTATACGGGTAATGTTATTATTCATAACCTGAGTGAGTTTTCCCAGTATTGTGATAAGCTGATCAGCACTAGTTGCATCACAAACATCAATATAATTATCCTGAGTTGGAGGGAAATAGTTACATGGATTACATGCATTGATATGGTTTACATTCCTTCCACTAGGCGGAATTTCTAAACAATGGAATACACTAGATTAGTTTATGAATCGAAATACATAATTCCAAACTTTTAAAACACTTAACATAAATTGAACGGTTTATGGATATAATCTATAATCATAAAAATGTTTTCTTTGAGGATATATATACTCATAAATCCTTCATAATGGTTTGAAAAGAAAATGTGAATTATCCTAAGCATATCATCTGGGAGTGTCGTAACCAAGAGTGCATCAAGGCCCGTTGTCATGTACTAGGATACCCCGGGTCAAGCTCGAAACTCCTTGTCAGATTTTTCACTCCTAGTTACATCTTTTCCAAAGCTGCCTCTATCTATTCGTATCCATAAAGGGAAATATTGCTTATAAAATACACAAAATTTCTAAATTACCAAAATTCTAGGAATGTCTTCTATACTAGTCATCAAAGTATATCTTAGGATAATGTTCTCTAATCAAATTTTATCTAAATCTAGATTCCAAGGATTGTAATAAACTTCCTTTGATAGGAACTGTAACACCCCAACCCTAGTTACCCAGAATCAGTGCATTATTACATCACATTAGCATGATACAAGGAAATCATGTCCCGAAAGACCAATTAGTTTAGTAGCCTTGGAAGTACTAGATACATTCATAAATGTGACATTACATTATAAAATGAAAAACAAAAAAAACATTGTCTTCAACAACCACATTCATATCCCAGAGAATATCCCTATAGGTCAGTCATAATATACGTCTTTTCATCCTGGGGAAAATAAAACATAGAAAGGGATGATCTCAGATGCTTAGTAAGGATAAAAATATAGCATAAACATTCATAAATTATTATAAACATTTAACACAATGTATAAGACTAAAAAAAATCCTTTTAAACTTAAACTTCATCATAATATGGAAAATATAAATCAAAATAATTCCATTTATTTATTCACATGGATATTCTACTAGTAGAATAATCACATCCAATATCAATATCCAATTTCATAATGATGGAATGCATAATCTCAGACTTCATAACCACATAATCAAGGCATTGTGAAAAGATACATATACTATTTTATCAAGGCCTTATTCCAAGACACTAGTATGTATCCTAAGACCTACTGATGCATCAAGGAGCTATATCGGGCTCCACCCGTCACGAACTAAGTCCAATACATTCCTCATATGAGAAGGATGAAACATAACATAACCATTTGTATTAAAACTAGCCTAAAAATGTAAATAATTTATCCATAAAACATGAATGGTATAAAATAACACATTCACAGTCAAAAATATCTCAAAAACTTCAATACAATATGGAATATTTATATCATAATAAATCAACTTCAAACAAGTTTAAAATCCATTAAAGGATTTTGACATAGATGAAATGGAAAATATTTGAAAGAAATACCTCTTTGTATATTGAAACCATTTAAAAGAAAACATTTATTTTGGAAATATTTCTATAAACTTTTAAGGGAATCATAGAAGGTGTTATAACAACGAAAAATACCCACACCCTCTGTATAAGTTAAAAAAACATTCATTCATTAATTTTGTCGAAAAGCTCATAAGGTACCTTGTTTGGAAAATGAAGGAAATATTCCTTTATAAACATCTTATAAAAAGCCAAAAAGGGTATAAATGACATTAAACCATAGTCTAGGAAATGTTAAAATCGTTTTGAAATACATTTTTTGAAACATGGATGTGGATGATAAAGAGGTCCTAGTAGATAATTTTGTACAAACAACCTCGGATGATGAAGAGATTGTAGAATTAACCCTTTCCTTGTACTTTTCCTTGGTCTAGGGTACGTTAAACTCTAGTATAATAGTTAAATAATTGTTATTAAATTATACAATATCCATATACATAAATATTAAATTATATATGATCTTCTAATATTTCATTGTTGATAATATTTTAGTATTATCGTTGTTTCAGGTGTTAACTGATTCATTTTATTTTATATTTTTTGTTTCATAAGCCGTGTTTGTTATGGATAGGATGTATTTGATTCATATCCAGAATTATAAGAGGTTATTAAAAAAAAATTTATCATAAAACGAAAATTATTCTAGAATAGTTACAATGGGGAAATTAATCTCATTGTGTTCATGGAGACGGTAATCCATACATACGCATGAGTGATAATATCATTCTCATGATATTAAAATCGTATGTAAATGGATGGTATATCATATATAAATAATCAATAAAATATTTTTTTATATTTTAAATCAATTCTAAATCATTATTATACACATCCAAATAATAATTTAATGAATAATAACTACACCACGACGCGGAGACGGTAAGCCATATTTACGGACGTATGGTGACATTTTCATTCATATGATGGATAGAATAATGAATATGGTTGTAAAATTCTTATAATAACATCAAAATATGTAGAAGAAATTGGATTTATTATTTTATAATGGAAGCAATAAATAAAGAGGAAGTGGAAGAAGAAAAGAACTTGAAAGAGGTGATGAAATATTTACCTATTCTTTGGGTTCTTCCTTTTGATTTGATCATAAGTTATTCATAGGTTAGATTTATGACCAGAGGAAGGCCTCTAGGTTGGTGGTAGGATAGTTGAGAGGATAGTTCGGTAGGGGTTGGCGGAGTCAAAAGGCTTTGGAGGTGTGAATTTGAGAGAAGGGGAAGTTCCCTTTTATAAGAGAGGAGAGGGTCACTTTAGGAAAATCTCTAACTATTATTTTATAATAAACCCATTATTGGTTTCTAATGGCTCCAAAATGATTTGTTTTGAGGATAAGGTGGGTATGGTTCGAAAAACTCTCAACCAATAGGTTTTATACTGGTTTGTGTCACCATATTAACCTTATCTTTTAGATTTAACTCTTAGTTAAATTGTTTAACTTTTAATATGTATTCTTGCATTATTATAAAAATTTGATAATAAACTTACTATAAAATTCCAAGAGAAACTCAAGTTGTTAATTAATGATATACCTTTAATTATATAAGTCCTTTGGTTGAACCTTATATTTATAGAAATATTATATCAACTAACAATATAATATTTGTTTTAAAAACTCTTTTATGTCAATTTTGACACTTTTTGGTATTTTGTTTTCATTAAAGTCATAAAAGCATGATTACATAGAAAAAAATTCATTTAATAAACCCTAACATGTCATATTAACCAAGAAAATTAGTGTAATTCTTCAAAAGTCTTAAATTAGATTTATTTGGATATTTATAATATCAATTATTTTAATCTTTCATTAATTAGGTAATTATTGCATCATCACTGTGTCATAAATAAATTTAATTATTTAATGTATAAATATTATAAATAATATACCATTATATAGGAAATCATTTTATGTTTATAATGAATATTTATTGTCTAATTAAACATATGTATAACCTTATATTAGAAATGGTTTATTTATTAAACGTAGAATTTAACACTTTTAACTCTTCTTTAAATAAAATAATAATAAAAGTCCTAATCTAATACTAGTGAACCTAAAGGATCTTATTTTATTATTAAGGTTGTTTTTGGTCTAAAAACACTTATCCAATATAAATAGGACATGTTTTAGGGTAATAATAATATCATTTTTACCTTTAATAACTATATTTACATTTTAACGTGGTAAATAAAATTTAAAAGTTATTATTCATGAAAAAATTACTTTTATCTTATTAAACCACATTTTATTTACTAATATCAACTATGACTCTCAGATTTTTGAAATTCAACTCACAGAAGTGGTATTATGTTTTATGCAAATTTTCCAATTCTCCTACGAGGTTGGTAATAGACGATAAAAAGTTCAATAAATTTTTTATATATCTTAACTTATTATAAAATGACTCTAATGAATTACATTGAACTTATATTGTTATTATGTATCTATTTTTACCTAAATTAAATTTAAATAAAATAAATATTTATTTAAATAAAAATTTGATTTTAATCAGTAACGTAGTTTTTTCACTATTTATCAAAAATTGAATGTTTTCAGAAAAATAAAAAAAATCACCCTAAGATAATTTCAAATTTTCAAATCAAAAAATAAAGACAATTTTAAAAGATAAAATTTATAGAATTTTGAAAAGTGGGTATTACTATTCATAACAACTAGTTTGATTGGTTGTGGTGTGTTAGAACTCCATGTTGCGTACAACGCAAGCTACTGCATTATTCAAAGGGAAACATATCATAGAATCTGGGGATGTTACACATAAAGGAAGCTCAGAGTCGACAGAAATGTTACACTAATAATAATTGAATAAATCTAGAATTCATTGTTGTTGGGAATGAACTTGTGTGAATTTCTTCATGGTAGAAGGTTTTGAGATTCAAAAAGAAAAGAAATTTGAGGCCTCGATATATTGTTATCCTTTGAGATTCTTGATCGAGTAGGGATGGTAGCTTGTTGTTTGGAATTTCCACTAAACCTTTCTTGAGTTCACGATGTGTTCTATGCATATCTCTTGAGTAAGTATATTCTTGATCCTTCTCATGTACTAAAATCAGAGGTTTTATCTCTATATCATGATATTTATTATGAATTACAATTATTATAAATTCTGTATCATAAAGATAAAGTGATACAGAACAAGACCACTCACCTGGTTAATGTTCTTTAGAGTAATCATAAATTCAAAGGCGCTACATGGGAATTCCCAGAGGTGATGAAACAAAGACATCCTCATCTATTTTCATCAGAGTAATGTAATATTAAGGGAAATACTCATTTTAAGTGGGTAGAATATGACACCCTGAAATTTTATGATATATTTCTCTTCAACTAAAATTAATTTCTTCTATAGCTTTCGATACACACAATCCTGAGTCATTATAAACCACAATATAGTATACTGTCATAACCTAGCTATAAAATTGGTGGAGTAAATCAGAATATTTTTTTGAAACAATATGTATAAAGGCTTTAGATAAATAAAATATATTGAAAAATAAGTAATATTGTTTTAGTATTGTCATTATATGCTTTAAAAATACCTTCCCCGTCAAAATGGGTTTTATTTCATTTTCGGAGAAAGAAATATAATTTATTTATTTAAAGATAAAAAAAATTATTTGAAAAAACGGTATTGATTCTTAGATTAGATTTTAAAAATTATTTTATAGTGATGTTTTGAGAATATTCCAAAAAATATTTTATCTTTGATAAAGAGTGAAAAATATCGATTTTTATTGGAAGATATGTTTTTTAACCCTTTTTGAATGTTAATTTTTTCTTAAAATAGTTGTAAAAGTAAAATTAGTTCAATTATATTTTTTATAATCTAATTAATTGGATTAAAACTATTTTTATGTTTTATTTTGGTATAAAAACATTCTATACTTAAGAAAACACATTTTTTGGAAAACACCATACATCATGTTTTATAGGTTTAATTTGAAATGTAATTATTCCTATTATATGAATTTAACTTGAAAATTATTTTTTAATCGCTTAATTATAGTATAGTTAGTTAGCCCTTAGGTTTTCTATGAAAGAAGAGTGCTCAAAAAATGTGTTTTTCAGTTTTTATTGATTTTATAAAAAGTTGGGTTTTAATTTATTTTGGGAAACTGATAGAATAAATCAGTTTACATGATCGATTTTAAAAAAATTTAGAAAGATTGTGATTCGAGCGATTTTTCCTACACCTAGTGTTATGTTATCATCATTTACAATTCTTACCAATTCTTCCTTCATTAACTGGTAAGATATATATTCTTCAACTGATTCATCTCTCTTCCTTGGCCAGATGGTAAAGATGAAGGTGTTCCTAATGAAATAATCAATTGGTCTACCCTACTTCTTTTGTGTGAAACATTATAGTGGGCCCTTTAGATAAATTAGCATGATCCTTAATTGGGTATTTTTATTCCCTAATATTCAATAGTTCCAGCCATTATCAGATGCATGTGTTAGTGATCACTAAGATTTCACCAACCAAGCCTAATATGTTATGTAGAAAACATATGGAAATTTTGTGGTGGGAGATATGGATCATTAACTCTGGAAATTAAAATTAAATTATTCTAACCCCAATGTAGACACATTTTGAATTAAAAACTAAATTAAAAATTGAAACTAGTTGGCTGAAGAAAGAAATAATTTTATTTATTTATGTGATGAAACTCAAACATAGAATTTGGTCCAACCTCCCCCTTTCCCAACCACTCACAAAACGTCCCCTCCTCGTATGGAGAAGTCGAGTTGATTCAAGAGAGGGGAGACATCATAGGAATATAAATAAAGTAAAAGAAAATGGAATTAGGGAAATAAATAAGTATAAGGCCATAATACAGAACATCCCCCTCACTGTGTGATCGAATCAATCCCATCATTGCCTCTAATTTATAGGTATAGATTTCACATGGGATTTCATAAATGACCCATTAAATGGGTAAAATAATTTATGGGTCGTTATGTAGTTTAAAATTCATCCACCATTAATTTCACCAGATCCACTAAATTTTGGTCTTTTCAAAGGGTTTCATGTCCTGAATGATTTTCATGATGTGTAATGTGCTATAACATACCTCTAATTTCTGAAATATTTCACATTGTGAATAGTAGATTCATGATGTGAAATGGGGAATTCTAATAGAATTTTCCTAGTTTCAACCCAGTTCTTCAGTTATGAGCTTCATTCGTGGGACTTGACATATCCTTGACACTACTCACTTTCAATCATTGTTTAAAAATCCTATTTCAATCCACATCGTAAAGTGGCATGACATGATGTTTTTTAGTTCACTATTTTTGTCTCTTCTTGTTCATTTTTTTATAAAACTATGTATCCTACCAGAAAATATTAAAAAAATAAATTATTCCTAGTTAAATCAATTAAATTGAATAAATATTGTGTTTTATAACAAAATAAACATAAAAAATATGAATCATTCAAATTTAAAATTAATTTTTTTCATAATGAATATTAAACTGATAAAATTATGTTACCATGGTAAAGGTGAAAACAGTTTTACCTGGGGGTTAAACAAAGAGATAAGGATATGTTTTATAATTAAACATGTCTAAAAACTATTTTTTGGATATATTTTGACCTCATAATATTCCACCTTAATATATATATATATATATTCATAAGAATTTTTATTGAGTATGGAATTACTATATTTTAATCTTTTAATAAATTCCAAGTGTGTCATATCCCCCAATTATAAAGGGATACCCCACTGTTCAATTCTTTAAACCACTTTGATACATATAGATAAACTAAACCCTAAAAAATTGTCTTATTAACTTCCCTATCCATTAATTAGATGTTCTAATATTCTTAAAATACCACTACAAGGGTCCTTACAAAAAGATCTAAATGACGCCAATTGAAGAAGAGGTAATCATCCTACCCAACCTATTCCAAATGATTTAATCATCTAAATCCTTTAAAACAATGGTATTCATCATAAAATAATAAAATAAGTATCCTCAATATGCTGAAATTATATTATAATTATTTAATAACCATTATTCACTCTCTTTTTCATGAAATGGGAAGTGAATGTAAGGCTCATGCGTACTTGAGGACTACCGCCTGCATGTAGCGATGCAATTTATTTTCCATAACCATATTTTATGGATGGTAATTATAATGGGTTTAAAGTTTATATATGATATTTATGAAATTATTGTACTTATTTAATTATAATATCATATCTACATTCATACCATCTCATTTATTATAAGGTAATAACATTTCTCATTTGTACATGTATACTACCACCTCCACAAGGAGATGTGATTTTCTTTTCAATTTTGCGTTACTTGGATGGTAATAATGATATATTTAATGAATATATATGTAATTTATGATGTAATTATGGTTCATTAATGACAAAGTAAATTGTATATTTCATTCATTCATTTCGTTAGAAAATGAAAACATCGTTCATGCGTACGTATGGCATACCATCTCCATGAATGGTGTAAATCATTTTTCTATCTATACATTTTATGGATGATTATAAATATAAATATATATATAATGAATATATATGGTATTTATATAATAAATAAAATCATTGATATGATTATACCATTATCAAAGTATAGGGAACTACTGGAAATGTTATCTTTTCCAATGGTTTTAAACCCTTGGTAAAGGCTGGACAAATGATGGGTCTTGAGCCATGGGGATAGACGTATCCCACCAATTATATGAGAAACATTGGGATATGTCTAAAAAATTGAGTATATACCAATAGTTCATTGAAACCATTGTTATAAATGTTTACCATGCGTTTAGAACCGTTGGTAATATCAAAAACCATATGTATACCAAAGGTTTACTAACCGTTGGTATAGCCTTTTACCAACAGTTTCCCAAAAACCATTGGTAAATATCAAGTTAAAATAACTATACCAATGGTTTTTAAACGGTTTGTATATAGTTTTATCAATGGTTTACATAAAATTGTTGGTATAAGTTCTGTTTTTACAGATATGTCAATGGGTTTAAACCATTGACATACCCTTTATGTACCTGCAGCAGCAAGACGACCTCCCCCTATGCACCTACATCAATTCCACCAGCTTCCACCCGCAGGCCGGCATAATTGATACACAATTATGAATACCTTCAGAATACATACGGGGTGTTGGGGAGGCGTTCCATACAGAATACCTACACAATTCTAAATACCTGAAAAATTCATTCACAATTCTGAATACCTACACAATGTTCAATAGCGATAATGCATACATAATTTTGTATGAATTCACAGATAATTCATTCAACACATAATTCATACAGAATTCTGAATACCACCTATTCTGTATTTAATTACCCCCACACACATACAGAATTGACACATAATTCGTATGTTAATTACACCAAGTATACACATACAACCAGTATACACGTACAAAACAGTATACCTATGCACCATTAACATATAATTAATAAGTTAATTAAATACATAAATAATTAAATTCATAATTCATTGGTTTGGGTGGCTGTTCAGGGGGTTTTGGTGGCTGTCCATGGGGGTATGTGGTGTCCAGGGGGTGGGGGGTGTCCATGGGGTTGTCCAGGGGGTGGGGTGGTTTCAAGGGGGTTGGAAGGGCTTCCCAAGGTTGTAGGGGGTGTCAAGGGGGGTGGGTGTGTCCATGGGGTGGGGGTGTTTAGGGGGTGGGGTGGTGTCTAGGGGGTGGGGGTGGTCCATGGGATGGGGGCTGTTCAAGGGGGTGGGTGGTGTCCAAGGGGGGGGGGGTATCCAGGTGGTGGTGTGGTGTCTAGGATGGGGGGGGGCTTCCAGGGGTGGGGGCAGTCTAGGGGGTAGGGGGGTGTCCATGGGGGTGGGGTGTCCATGGGGTTGGGGGTTTTCATGGGGTGGGGGTGTCCAGGGGGGTGGGGGTGGGGTGTTCAGGTGGTGTGTGGTCTCTAGAAGTGGGGGGGGGGATTAAGGGGGTTGGGGGGCTGTCTAGGTGTCGGGGGGTTGTCCATGGGTGTCGGGGTGTCCAGGTGGTGGGACAGGGGGGTTTCCAGGTGGTGGGGTGGTGTCCAGGGGGGTTAGGGCTATCTAGGGGTTGGGGTGGGGGGTTTCCAAGGGGGTGTGGGGTATCCAGGGGGTGGGGGTGTCCGGGTGGGGGGGGGGGTCCACGGGGGTGGAGGTGTCTATGGGGGTGGGGGTGTCAAGGTGGTGGGGGTGTCCAGGTGGTGGGGTGGTGTCTCGATGGGTGGGGGCATCTTGGGGGTTGGGGGTGTCCAGGGGTAAGGGTGTCCAGGGGGTGGGCGTGTGGGGGGGGGGGTGTCCAGGGGGTGGGAGATGTCTAGGGGTTTGGGGGAAGTCTAAGGGGGTCGGGGTGGCCAGGGGGTGTCCAGGGGGATGGGGGTGTCTTGGGGTGGTGAGGGTGTCTAGGGGGGTAGGCAGGCAGTCCACGGGGGTGGCGGGGCTTTCCAGGGGGTAGGGGGTGTCGAGGGGTGGGAGGCCTATCCATGGGGGTGGGCGGGAAGTCTACATGGGGTTGGGGTTTCCATGAGGTTTGGGGGTATCTATGATGGGGTTTGGGGTGTCCACTGGGGGTTTGTGGTGGGCAGACTGTCCACAAGGGTGGGGAGGATGTCCATGGTTTGGGGGGGTCTATCCATGTGGGTGGTGGGGCGGTCCAGGGGGTTGGGGGTTTCCATGAGGGGGGATATAATGGCTTTAATTGAATAAACTTCATTGATTTTAATAACATTGGTATTTTTAAAATGGTTTTTAATAGTGTTTATTTCTATAGTATGTGTTTCTTTATGAAAAAATGAATCCTTTAAGTGTGTATGGTAGTAAGGGGGATTTGTTTGTTAAGAAATGGATCACATTTTTTTTGTGGGACAAAAATACTCTATGATTTTTGAAATGGAACCTTAAAAGGTATTTTTATAAAAAATTGGAGAGTTTTTAATTGAAAGAAGTATCTATTATGTGATTTTGAAATGGTTTTATGAAGAATTATTTATGATGTATCTTTATGGGATTTGTGATTTTGTGTCCCTTGTTTTAGAACATCAGATTATTTTACTAAAGGTTTTTTTATAATTCGTTATAATGTTACAACTATAAATGAATAAAAAAGTCAACAAGGGGATATCTCAGGTAGTCATTCTTATAATCCAGCTATTGTATTACAAGTCTTGGTCTCTACTCAAACTCATGTGGAAGTGGAATAGCCATGTTCTTCTAGGATCATTGATTATGCATGGGTGTTTCTGAAAGAGCATCCAATATTTTTTTGGTGATCAAGGATCCCAGGAGGCAACGAAGTGGCTAACTATGATTAATGGGATCTTCGTGTTGTTAGAAACCCTATAATCCACATGGGTTGGGGCTGTCCAGGGGGGTAGGGGTGTCTAGGGGGTGGGCGGGGTTGCCCATAGGGGTGGGGGGGACTGGCTAGGGGTAAAAGGTGTCCAGGGGCTGGGTGGGGCTATCCAGGGGGTACGGGGGTGGGAGGGATGTCCAGGGGGGGTCGAGGGTGTCCAGGGGGTAAGGGTTTTTCAGGGGTAGGTGGTGTCTAGTGGGGTGGGTGGGATGTCCATGGGGGTGGCGGGGCTACCGAGGGGGGTGGGGGTGTTCGGAGGGGTGTGAAGGCTATTCACGGGGGTGGCGGGGCTGTCCATGGGGTGGGAAGGATGTCCACAGGTGTGATAGGGAAGTCCAGGAGGGTAGAGGTGTCCAGGGGGTTAGTTGGATGTCACGGGGGTCGCGGGGGGGGGGGGGGGGGGGCTATCCATGGGGGGAGGGGATGTCCAGGGGTGGGCGGGCTCTCCAAGGGGGAGGCAGAGCTGTCCAGGGGGTTAGGGGAGTCCAGGGGGTACGAGGTATCCAAGAAGTGGGCGAGATGTCCAGGGGTGGGAGGGGCTGTCTAGGGGGTACGGAGGGTCCGGAGGGTTCGAGGGGGGGGGGGGGGCTGTCCACAGGGGTGGCGAGGCTGTCCAGGGCATAGGGGGGTGTCCAAGGGGTTGGGCAGGCTCTCCACGGGGTGGGAGGCTGTCCACGGGGATGGGCTGTCTAGGTGGTGGGAGGGTTGTCCAGGGGGGTGGGTGGGGCTGTCCAAGGGGGTACGTGGTGTCCAGGGGTGTAGGCATGGCTGTCCTGGGGGGTATGGGTTGTCGAGGGATGTGGGTGGGTTGTGCACATGGGGAGCTGTTCACGGGGGTGGGCAGGCTGTCCATGAGGGTAGGGGGCTGTCCACAGGGGGATGGGCAGTCCAGGGGTGGGGGTGTGAGGGATATCCTTGGGGGTGGTGGGGTGTCCAGGGGGTACAGGGTATCTAGGGGGTGGGAGGGCTGTCCACAGGGTGGGGGGGATATCCAGGGGATGGGTGAATCAGTCACAAAAAATTATCATGTCATGATTTATTATTTATAGATAAAAAAATAAAGACGATGTGACATACCTAATCACACATATATTCAGGCAAAACAAATCTATATACATCAAAGGTCGGTAATATCAGTTAAAAATGTAACAGATCAATCTATCCCTCATCACCATCACTATCATCACTATCATCATCAGCCTCACCCTTGTCCTCATCATCGTCCCCATCATCATCCCCTTCCTCCTCAACGCCCGCCTCCCCACCCTCCTCCCCATCCTCGTACTCAGCCTCAACCTCCTCATCACTCTCCTCCTCCGCCTCGACCTCCTCATCCTCCACCTCAGCCTACTTCTTGAAATCGCATCAAACACCACTATAACTTCCACATGGTGCACCTTATATAGAATTCATTGGTGACATATATTCATCACAAGCTTTGCAGGCCTCTGGGGGAAGTGTTGGACATAAAACATCCATCAGTTTCCTTAATGTAGTGTTTTCCCTAGTAGACTATTATGCCATCTCTGTGGCCCGTTTTCTAGCATTTATGACTATTTAGTATCTTATCGGAACATGGTGAGACTAAAACTCATACCTAAGGAGGTCCAATACCTTTCCAGAACTATATTATTCTTAGGTCGGTAGTGTACTCTAACATGGTGCTCATCTCCCCACACATGATGTAAGTGATCTTTTGGCCCAAATTTTTCAGGTTCTTGGTATCAAGGGCCTAGAAAGAATCCTGTTACAAATATAAATAGATAATTAATTTACAAAATTGAGATTAAAATTTTATATCTACAATGTAACACTTACAATCTACTCCTGAGTCAGTTCATTAACTGCACATCTATCTTTCTTCCTTCTACTATAGAAAAACAGTTTTTATCAAGGCACACATCCTTCTATATTCAATTTATTCCACTAAAATGACATTTAATTTAGTAAAACATAATTAAAAATATGATACCAATAATTAATTGTATAACTAAAATTATATAACAACTTTAGCAATTGAATATATTATAGAGGAAGCAATAGAAAGTTCAAGTAGTAAAGAAAAATTATAAACTGTCATACCTGCTCCCTCTCATGATCTGGAATTGTAGTATTTCCCAATTTGTGGAGGTATTTTATAGCATCATTTTTTTCTTCTGCATGATTCCTAAATAATCATCAATAATTAGTATTAACGAAAAACATGAACATTTTCATTTAAATACCTCTAATGTGTTTAATACCTTAAATTGGATAGTCGTCCAATGAGTAATCATCAGTCAATATTGTTCTAGTGGAAAATCATCCACAATAGGGACCGCCTCAAACTCTATACCCACTCAAGAATGCTAGAGAATATAAAATTTGTTCTTATAATCTCTCCAAAGCTCGCCTAAATCCTTTAGATGTGTTGGTTGTGTACCCTCACCATCGGGAAAATTAAACCGAAGATCACATGAAAATATTAATTCATATAAATAAAAATAATTATATATTGCATTAAAGAAAACATATTTTCTTACCCATATCCCTACCTAAGCTTTATCCTTGACTTCATTAGGAAACTATCTCCATGAGAGTGGGATGATAGAAATGATGTCAGAGTATTTGGAAAGAATCGCCAAATAACTCTGACATTGCTGCCCTGATTTTACAATCATTTGACTATCCTCATTGTAGTCCACCATCAACTGCGTGCGGTAGTTCCACACCGCATGCATGTGTGTACGCCCCTACCCCTTCCTCCTATCAGTAGATGTATCTGTTATGAAATAAAAAGATTTTTTTTTCAATACACGTTATAATGAAAATAAATAATGGTGTAAAAATATGTTAGGGTTTTATAAGTATACCTATGGTGGTCTGATCAATGGGTGCCACTGGATCCGTAGAAACTGAAGGAACACCCTGTACAGTTGGAGTGGGTCCCAATGTATGCTCTGCAGGGACATACTCTGGAGGAGTATGAGTCGAAGAATATGGAATATAAAATCCCAGAGAGAAGGAAGCATAAGTAAAAGAAGATGATAGGGATGGCCGACCAAATGCTGGATGGGGGATGGGAATTATCATCGAATCTGGTACAGATGGGTGAGTAGGCTCAAATGTAGAGGGTGGTGAAAACATGGGAGGCATAAATATCATATGTGTCCCTAATGACACACCGAGATCAGAATGTGGAATAGACGATATTTCAGTGGGAGGGTTAGGGTCTAATCAGGTACACCGGCCAGATCATCTAGCTCTCGTACCCCCCCCCCCCTTGTATGGACACCCTGAGTATTGAGACCACTACTAGGCTACTCATCAAATAACTGCCGCCTAATATATGAATCCTAAAAAAAATTTGAAAACAAAATTAATCACATAACATTATATATTATTTAAATATATATATATATATATATTTGAAATAAAATACTCACTGCAGGCACTAGTGGTGGAATGCCTATCACATTCATGCAACAATTATTGTCTATCATATGTTTTCGTCGCCTCTCCTCAATTGGATGAATTTCCTACATATGAAAAAAAAATATGAAAGTAATTAGAAATGGATAACTAATAAGTAACCCAAAAAACAAAATAAATGAGCTTGAATAGTTATATAATAAAGTCAACAAATTGTACAAGATGTAATAAAGAAATTTAATTATTGGTGGGATGGATATTTACCAAGTGTCAGCAGTTTATTAAAATCACAGAACCTTGATTCTACCAAATTCATAATCGGTAAATTAGTTAACAAAATTAAGGAAAAAATTAATTTCTTCAGCCTAGGTAGATGATGCAGCTTTCTATACATGTTTTGCAGAAGAATACAAACCATCATGTTCATTACCTATTAAAATGTTAAAGAGAGGTCTTAGAGTTATACTAATTTAATACAAATCACTGTTGAAGCATTGAAATGTTCACCAAGTTAGAAATGTTGGTTTTGTAGGTCTGAATATAGTTCAATTCCAAATTAGAAAACGCAATTCAAATAAAATTGAAACTAATAAACATTGAAAAGTCACATAACGACCAGGTCAGATACAACATATTGGTAATCACTATTAAATCAATTTGAATAGTACCAACTTTAACAACCCAAGTCAAGGTAAACCAAAATAATTGAGAACATGAATGGAAGATTTTATATATTTCCCACCATAAGTGGGTGGGGTGTCCAGGGGGTGGGGGTGTCCAGGGGGTGGGAGGATGGCCGGGGGTTGGGGGGCTATCCACGGTGGTCGAGGTGTCCAGGGGGTGGGCGGGCTATCCCTAGGGGCGGCGGGGCTGTCTAGGGGGGTCAGGGGGGGAGGGGGTGGGAAAGTTGTCCCCGAGATTAGCAGAGCTGTCTAGTGGGTACGGGGTGCATAGGGTGTGGGCGGGCTATCCACAGGGATGGAGGGGCTTTCCATTGGGGTGGACAAGCTATGCATGGGGTGGCAAGGCTTTCCAGGGGTACGCTGTGTCCAAGGAGGCAAGAAAGCTGTCCACGGGGGTGGGGGGATGTCTGGGGGGTATGATGTGTCTAAGGGGTGGGAGGGCTATCCATGGTGGTGGAAGGGCTGTCGAGGGGGTCGGGGGGGGGGGGGGGGCTTTCTAGTGGTGGGGGATGTCTAGGGGGTAAAAGGTGTCCTCGTGGTGGGCAGGCTGACCATGGGGGTAACGACGCTATCCAGGGCGGTACAGGGTGTCCATGGGGGTGGGAGGGTTGTCCACAGGGGTGGTTGGGTGGGGGGGGGGGGGGCTGGCCAGTGGGGTACGTGGTGTCTTGGGGGGTAGGTTGTCCACAAGGATGGCAGGACTGCCTAGTGGGGTTGTAGGGGGGGGGGCGTCCAGGGGTACGAGGTGTCTAAGTGGGTCGTCGGGCTATCCCTAGGGGTGGCGGGGCTGACTAGGGGGTACGAGGTGTCCAGGGGGTGGGCGGGCTGTCCAGGGGGTATGGGCTGTCCAGGGGGTGGGTGAGCTATCCACGGGGGTGGTGGGGATGTCTATAGGGGTAGGGGGTGTCTAGGTGGGTGGTCGGGCTTTCTACAGGGGTGGCGGGGATGTCTTGGGGGGTGTCTATAGGGGTGGAAGGGGCTATCTAGGGGGTAGGGGTGTCTCGGTGGATTTCCACAAGGTTGGTGGGGTTGTCCAGGGGGTAAGGGGTGTCCAGGGGGTTAGAGGGATATCCATGGAAGTGGTGGGGATGTATAGGGGGTACGGGGTGTCCAGGTGGGGTGGGCGGACTGTCCACAGGGGTTGGGGGCTATCCACGAGGGTAGGGGGTGTCCAAGGGGGTGGACGGTCTGTCCACAGGGGTGGAGAGGTTTTCTAGAGGGTATGGGGTGTCCATGGGGGGGGGGGCTGTCCAGGGGTTGGGGGTGTCCATGGGGGTTGGCGGGGCTGTCCAGGGGGTTAGGGGTGTCCGGGGGGGGAATAGGGGTGATGGGGCTGTCCAGGGGGGCGGGGGCAGTCGATGGGGGTGGCGAGGCTGTCCAGGGGGGTTGGGGGTGTCAAGGGGTGTGGTCAGACTATCCATGTGGGTGGGGGTGGGGGGGCTGTCCACGGGGGTGGCGGGGCTGTCCACGGTGATAACATGGCTTTCTAGGGGGGTTGGGGGTGTCTAGGGGGTGGGGTCGTGTCCAGGGTGTGGGAGGCTGTTCGGGGGGTGGGGGTGTCTGGGGGCTTAGGGGGTCTAGGGGGTTAGGGTGGCTGTGAAATGGGGTAGGGGGTGTCCAAGGTGGTGGGGGGGTTTTCCTGGGTGTGGGTGTTCGTTGGTTGGGGGCTATCTAGGGGGGCTACCATGGGGGTTGGGGGTGTTTTCCAAGGGGGTAGGGCTATCTAGGGGGTGTCCAGTTTACATTTATCATCAAGAAGGACAATTTCATAACCCAATTAACCTATAATTACCACTGGATATGGGTTCATGACTCACATGTCCAACACAAACCAATAACCATATAATTATCCATTAATATTAAGAAAAATAAAACACTCTATTATTGATTCCTAATTCCCAGAATAAAAGAAAAACTATATAATCCACGAAAGTTCACAACAACACCTTAGGTGCACCTCCACAGACGTCAAATACTATTAACTAGTGGTGAATAATTACGTACACATGACCATTTTATTTTGTTTCATGAGATATATATGAGAGAGTAATTAATGTGTATGAAAGAACAATATTGGTGAGTTCTATGATGGTTATACTCCTTTATTATGGGTGCCTTCATACGATAGATAATGATATAAATACATTAATAATTCTTTATAACTACCTAAGAAAAATGTACCATGAATTCCTAACACTCATTTTGAATTTCAAAAAATATTACAAGTGTATGGCTGAACTGCTTGATAGGTTAGGAATAAATGATCGTGTAATAGAGTAAATTTTGGTTTTATGACCATTCACACATGAAAATGACCCCAAAACCACTCTGGTGGTTTATGTGGAAGAACTACTTCATTAAATGACTTATTGTCTAGGTATCATCATCTTAAAATTAGAGTGTGATATTTTAAGGACAACATCTATGGGTACATTCATAATTCATGAGTATCTTATCATTCTTCTTAGAAAAAAAATTATATAACTGTATATATGTCTAAGAAACAAAATCATTTCAATAGACCTTAAATTTAAAATAAACCATAGATAAAATAACTCAGGATCATATTGATCTCTTCAATATCAACCAAAATTATTCTATACAGATAAATCACAGCTAAACCACAACCTAAAATGATATATTGTTTGTGTTCATAAGGGGATCAAAATACACAGTACATTGCAGTGAAATGGAATGAAGAAAAATCTAAAATAAATGAAGGCACACCTACCAATTTAAAATGGAAGAACTAAAATTATTGGAATGAAAGATAGATGCCCAGTTGGAAATTAGAATTAGAACTCTCGAGAATAGGTTGGGAAGTAGGGTTCGAACCACAACCTAAAATTATATATGCCTTCTATTTGTAATGGGATCATAATACACACTAAATTGCAACAAAATGGAATAGAAAAATCTAAAATTAATGAACTAACACGTACCGATTTAAAGAACAAGAACAAATCATTGGAAACTAGAACTGTTGTGACGGGAATTGGCATTTTCATTGAGATTTAGGGTCAAATATTCGAGACGGCTGGGGTTTATGGAAAAATATTTGAGATGGTGTGTCGAGCTCTCATTTAGGGTAAAACATTCGAGATCTCTGGAGTTCGAGATCCCTGGAGGCATTGATAATTAAGGATTTTCTTTCCTAATGATTTTAAAAAACTGTTGTGAAAGTAATGTTATCAAAATTGTTTATAACTGTTGGGAAAACAATCTTCTGAACTATACCCAATGGTTTAAAAAACATTGGGATAAACCTCTTAATCAATAGTATACCCAACGGTTTCCTTAAACTGTTGGGAAAACAAAAATACAATATGAATGTTCCAAGGTTCTACAGAACTATTGGTATAATAGCCTTTTTGCCAATGGTTTTTTAAACCTTTTGGGAATATTGTGTCGGTATAGGTGGGATTTCCACCAGTGGGGACTGGAACTACTGAACTGAAGCATCCTTGAAAAATATAATCGTTAACAACTTAAAATTGTGATTTTAATAATGAATTATTAATAAATGGGTGTTGAAATGTTATAAGTAGATTATATATTATATTATAAGTATAAAATTAATTTTGGTATAGAATTTTAATAAATTTAAATTTATTATATATGAGGTTATAGAACTTTTGAAGAAATTCTAACTTGAGTTAAGTGATTTATGTTTCAATATCATTTTTATTATGATTGTCTATGATTGATTATGAATTTTAGAAAATTATATGATACATATTTAAAAAAGACATTCATATTATTCACCTCTAGTTATTTATGGGGAATACATTTTTTCCTATGATTTTCCTCACTTTAAGCTCTCAAGAGACCAAAATAGTGTTTTTAAGAAAAACCGATTGTGTTTTACGATTCAGTCAGGAATATTTTTCTTCCATGGACATGTTTTATTTAAAAAAATTTCAAAACTGTTTTCCCTATTATCATATTATTAATTAAACTCATTTTTACCAATGTTTTACTTTCTATAAAAATATTTCAAATAAATATTCTTCTTATTTTCTCAAAGAGGTACTTTTGACTTTTTAACAAAAAATAGAAGGAATATTTGTTTTAATATTCATTGAATAAAAAAAATTATTACATCATGAACTATTAATTATTTTTGGCTTACTTTACATGTTTAAAAGGTTATTTTCAAAGAAATTTTTTTTGTTAATATTTTTCGAAAATTTTAAATTTTTAATTATTTATTTTAAATTGAAAAGGGTATTTTCCTCAAGAAATGTTCTAGTGATATTTTAAATATATTTTTAATCAAGGATAACATCCTTTGATATTACTTATACTTCACTAGTGATATTATTATATGATACCATCCATATTGTTTGTCTGGATGGTATATGGTTATTAAGATGAAATGTTTATGAAACCAGTTTCCTTTTTATGGGTTAAGTTAGGATAAATGATTTCTTGATCTTATGGCATGGATGTGAATGGATTATTAATATGTGATGGGTGGGAATAGAATTATATATCCCTATAATTTATTTGGTAAATATTTATGATCTATGAGAGAAAATGTATACAATAAGTAATATCAATTCCAAAAGAGGCTATATTAGAGGATATATCATGTCTGAAAGTAGGTAAACAAGAGGTTATCCCAATATTTAAGATGGAACACAATTGGTTATTATGAGCCTAAGATGTTATGAATGTCTAAGTGGGTAGAATTTTCCTAGTATTTCTATGATTATGATTATCCAGAATTTATGTCACACTTTTATGACATGATCTTATTCCAGTGTTATGATCTCATGGATCATTTTATATTGTTATATTATGATGCATGTCTTATGAACTTCAAAAATTTATGACGTGACTCGTGTTTATGATCAAATAATTATTGGGTATGGTTTTCAAAGGTCTTGATCATTTTCTCACACCCCTGTGCTCATTTTATGTTTAAATAATCATTGATAACCAGTTGTTTACCCTTTTTAAGCATTTTAGATAACCCTTTTTTATGTTTTTTCTATGACATAATGAAATTTTTTAATTATGATGTGTCAAATAGAGGTTTGAGTTGTGATATACTAAGTGGGAGATGACGTAGATTGTTTATGTACCATTTTGTTATGTATCGAATTCTATAAAGACACTAAACCTTTAGGATTCTGGTATAGATCATAATGTTATGTAATAAAAGTTCATCTAATATGATTTAATATCTATGTATGGAATTTGTGGGTTGATATAAAGTGATATGTCCATGTTTTCCACATAAACAATGTGTGTATTTTCTTATACCGGTGGCATTAATATCGGTGGGATCAAGAGGTATTTCATAAGGTTGTCAAAGGATTCTTGATAATATTAGTCTCATTGATAGTTGAAACCTTCATTTATCAAATTTATGAATTATAGAAACATTCCTAAATGGATTTTTAAAAATATTATGCGGTAAGTGAGTCCCCTATGAATCCCTGTTAACTCTATGACACTTAGAGGAGGTAGCATGTCAAGGATTTCCTTAGTCTTCTTTTGGTTAACCATGATGTCACGATAGACTACCACAAAGATGAGAAGTTTTCATGATGTTACTTTGAAGGTGAATTTCAATGGATTAATATTTAAGATATACTTCCTTTTTTTGAAAAATTTACCCAATATTGCAATTTGATCGCAACATTCTTGGTATTTTACTACCAGATCCTTAACACAACCCTCCCTAATTTTCCCATGGAGGGACCTGAATATATGGTGCATGGAATATTGATTTGTAGAACCGATGTTTCTCAATCCAATGGGAATTAGTTATACAAATATACCCCTTGGGGTGGCTAAAGTATTTGTATTACTCATCTTTAGGGGCCATCAATATTTTGTTGTAGTAGGAGTACCCATCCATTATGGTGAGGGATTTGACACCATCCATTACATCATGATTGGGATTGAGAAATAATATTTAGAGAAATTATTGTTGGGATCCCAAAAGTCTATACATACCCTGATTATTCTATTCTTTTTCTATATGGGGATGATTTTGAAAATCTATTTCAGGTATTGAACTTCGTGAATAACATTATCTTTGATCAGCTCATCATCTTTGCATTTGAACAAAGAATCATGGGTCATGTGAATTTTCATAGATGAAACTTATATAAATAGTGACCCTTAGGTAGACACAAATGATGGATATCCACATCCAGATAAAGTATAGGAAAATATCTGTAATTTCAAAAAAAGACATATTAGTATTTTTATAGGAAGGATGTGAATGTTTCTTGCTCGTTATGAGACATGGTGTAACTGATCAATATGGGATTAAAATCTTTCTCTATATCTTGATTCACCTATATGACTTCATTAATGGTGATAAATAATCCTTCCTCAAATTTTATAGGGGGTCTATGGGTCCTTCTTCCTCTCTTTCCTCTACCACAATTTTAGTGTAAGTAAGTGAAGAATGGATACTTTTAGAATTGGAAGATAATACAACAGAATTTCCTTATTATATAAAGGGAGAGGATATGTCTATAGAATCAAAGGGTGATAATTCATAATTATAAATGGAATTATGGTTATTATACTGTAACGCCCCGACCCCAGCTACCCAGAGTCGGTGCATTAGTTCGTAACATTGGCATGATCACAAAAGATCATGTCTCGAAAGACCGATTAGTTTAGTAGCCTTGGAAACACTAGATACATTCATAAATGTTACATTACATCATAAAGTGAAAAAATAATAACAAAGTCTTCATAGTCCACACTCATATCCTCTTCTGACTATCCCTGCAGGTCATTCATAAAATACTTCTTCACATCCTAGAAAATATTAAAACATTGAAAGGGGTGATCTCAGATGCTCAGTAAGGATAACAATATAGCAGAAGCTTTTATAAGAAAACATAAGCATTTAAGGCAATGTATAACTAAAACAAAAGCGTTATTGAACTTGAACTTCAGCATAATATGGAAAAAGTAAAATAAAATAATGCCATTACTTACTCACATGGATATTCTACTAGACGAATAATCACATGAAATATCAATAACCACTTTCATAATGAGGGAATGTATAATGCCAGACATTCTGAAACATTTTGTCAAGGCCTCGGCCAAGACGTCTAAAATGATTAAGGCCTCGGCCAAAACCATAAATCAAATTGGGAAAGGGCCTCGGCCAATTCCACGTCTAGTTGTCTCATGAGACCTACCGATGCATCGAGGAGCTATAGCGGGCTCCACCCGTCACATATTAAGTCCAATACATTCCTCATATGAATATGTTTAAACATAACATAAATATCCGTATTAAAACTAGCATACGAAATGTCAACAATTTCTCCATAAACTATGGATGGTATAAAATAACACATCCACAGTCAGATATTTCACAAAATGTTCATTGGAAGTTTTGTATCATAAATCAATTTCAATTAAACTTAAAACATATCAAAGGATGTTGACATGGATGAAATCAAAGCTATTTGAGAGAAATATCTCTCCTTTTTGAAATCATTTAAAAGTCCCATAATTATAAAATAATACATTTACTTTGAAAATATTCTTATAAGCTTGTTAGGGAAGCTTCGACGAAGTTATAATGGCGGAAAATAGCCGCACCCGCCGTATAAGTAAAAAAACATTCTTACCTTAAATTTGACAAAAAAGTCAAAAAGTACATTGTTTGGAAAACGACGGTAAAATTCCTTTCAAAAACGTATAAGGGTATAAATGACTTTAACCCATTTTCCATTTAATAGTAAAAATGTTTTAAAAGAAATATTTAAGAAACATGGATGTGGATGATAACAAGGTCCCAGTAGATAATTATGTATAAACAACCTTGGATAATGAAGAGGTTGTGAAGTAAACCCTTACCTTGTACTTTTCCTTGTTTGGGGTAGGTTAACCTCCTCTTCTTCAGATTCTTCCTTTTGATTTGATCAAAAGGACTCCTTAGGATGGCTTTCCGACTAAAGTAAAGCTTCTAGGATGAAGGGAGAGACGTTGGGAGAGTATTTGGGCAGAGGTTGGCCGAACCAAAAGGCTTGGAAGTGTGAATAAGGTGGTAGAGGTGGGGGCCTTTTATAAGTGGAGAGGAGGGGCACTCTTGGAAAGTAAAGAAAAGTCACTTTATTATAAAATGAGTTTCGGATTTTAGAGGTCCCACATTTATATAATTCGAGGCTTAGGTGATAAGGGTTCGAAATCGCCTCATCCAATAGGCTTTGGACAAGTGTAAGCCTTGGATTTTGCATTATCTTCTCATTTTATTTAAATCGTTAATTAATGAGGTCATCGCTGCATCATCATGATGTCCTAAATAATTTAATTTATTTAATGTATAAAAATTATAAAAAAATACTATGATGTAGGAAATCTTTTTAGATTTCTAATTAATATTTATAGTCAAAATTTGGACTTGTGTAACCCCACTTAAAAACTGTTTTTGTAAAACATTTCATGTTTGTGTCATTTTTTTACTTTAACATTAAATAAATATATATTAATGTCATTTTCCAACCAAAGTGGCTCCATGGGGTCCCCAAGTTGACCCATGGGTTGTCTTGGTCGGCCATGACTCATCCAATAGGAGTAGGACAAGTGTCAAGCTCATCTCATATTATTAAAACATTATTTTTACCTTAAACTACACTAAGTACCTCTAATCGCGATTAAGAACTTAAAAGTTACTATTCACCAAAAAATTATTTTAATCTCATTGAACCACATTTTACTTCTTAATAACAACCATGTATGTCAGATTTTTGAAAATCAAATCACAGAAGTGGTAATATTTCATTTAAACGAAAAATCAGTTATTTAACTACCACTTAGTGGTTTCACTATTCATCAAAAATTGAAGTTTTTCATAACAATGCCAAAATTTCACCCTAAGCTATAATTGATATTCCGAATTCAAAAATGATGCCTATTTTAAAAAATTCAAAACATATAATTTTCATTAATTAATTTTATAATTAATTCCCGCTGTTACAACAAATAGCATGTTTTTAAGAAACAATTTATATCAAAAGATTGGCAATTGTTTATGTCCAATTTCAATGCTAAATTAATTCTAATGACCACCATTGGATAAAATCGTAAAAATATATTCTAATTATACTTTAAAACCACTAAATAGTATAATTTATCACTATAAATTATTTTGATTAAAAAAGTTGTTTTTATGTAATTTTCACTATTCATAAAAAATTGGAAGTTCTCAGAAAATTACAAAAAATTCAACTTTGGATAATTTCGATATTACGAATACAAAAATGAAGTCCATTTTGAAATATAAAATTTCTATAATTTTAAAAAGTGGTTATTACTATTCATTACGGCTACTTTGATTAGTCGCGGTGTTTTAGAACTCGAAGTTGCGTATAATGCAAGCTATTGCATTATTGAATGAGAAGCGTATCGTGGAAGCTCGGGGTGTTACATTCTCCCCTCCTTAATAAATTGCATCCTCGAAATTTGAAATTTTTCTTTGAAAATAAAAGGTTGAAAAGAGAAAATACCTTTGAGGAAAACCCACATCGGAAATAAGATTAATAAAATTTAGCCTTAATAAGAGGGAAAGGGAAATGAAAAAGTCACCACCCAATTATGAACTCGATTAGGAGAACATTGGTGGAAATTAGAGACATATAATTAGAGGGAAAACGTAAATATTTTTAGGGAGTGATTGAGGTCATCAATCACAATCAACTATCAAATTGAGGGCCTCAAAGCCTTCAATCTATGTTGATTTAAAATATCATCAGTTCAACAAGACATAAGTTATTATGATAACACATTTTTTTGTTTTAATATCCCTTTACTAAAGTTTAAGAATTAATTTATTCATTGAATAAGAGATAGGTATATATATTTCTATGCTTGACAATTAGAGTTACAACCTTCAACTCATCCTTCACTCAAAAAGATAATAGAACTCAAAAATATTATACTTATCCTAATTGTATAAGGTTCCAAATGTTAACACATACCATTTAGATTTGTAAAATTATTTTGTAATGACCAGGGACTTCCTGTAGGCTAGTGGTAGGAAATAAAGTCCTGATGCACTATGATTGTAGGTTCGATTCCTGCAGCTTTGTCCGACGCGACGGGTTATGCCCCACCCTGCAGGTTGTCCTTTTCCTAAAACTATAGTATCCAAATATTCCAAAAATGATCTTCATAAATTTTTTAACCTTAAACAATACTATCCAAAGATCAACTTAATCCACTCCAACCTTTATAGTTATCCAAAATACCTCTGTCCAGACTTTCTTTAAAAGGTCTCTTAATTCCAAAATCAATTTATCAGATTCCCCAAACAAAGTAAAGTTTCTCTTATTGTCTCATACTAAAAATATAATTACCTTCATCATATTAAAACCTTACTGAAATCAAAAAGTACTGCAGTACAATCCTTATATATATATATCACATTATTCTAATAACCAGAATATAATCCATGAGTCCAAAAGCACCAATACATTAGTTATTCTGCTTCAACTGTAGTAACAGCATAAGATTGTCCTTGATCTCTTGGCCTTTTCTGAGGTAAGTATCCCTGACGCTTAGGACATTAATTTTCATAATGCCCCATTTCCCTACAATTGTAGCATTCAACTTTGACAGCCTCTTTCTTTCCCATGCAATCACGAGCCTGGTGACCCTTTTCTCCACATTTATAACAAACTCCCATTCCTTTTAGGCACGTACCAGGGTGATTCTTCCCACAATTATCACATAATGGAAAATCCTTCTTTCCCTTTTTCCCTTTATCTGTCTCTTGTTCCCCCGTTCTCTTCTTCTCTTGCTTTACTTTGTTGTCATAAGACTTAGAGAATTCCTTTTCTGTCTTGATAGCACACGAGACAATATCTTCGTATGATGAGAAGGATTGTGATACTAAAGCTCGATAGAGAAATGGTTTTAACCCATCAATGAAACGATCAATCTTACTCCTTGGGTTACGTATATAATCGGCAGAATGCCTCGCTAACCTTGTAAAGTTAGCCTCATACTTTGCGACATTCTCATCCTCCTTCTGCCTCAGACTCAGAAATTGCCTTTCCATATCTGCTCGATGGTCTCGAGGAAAGTATTTTTCTAAGAACAGCTCTTTAAACTCCTGCCATTCCATGTTTGTTAATTCATCATCTTCCTTTGTGTTTTGAATTAGTGACCACCATTGATCGACATCTCCAGTGAGGCGGTAAACTGCCATGACAACATTCTCCCTTTCACTACTCCCCAAGGCATGGAATATTTTCTCTAAGGAATTTATCCATTGCTCAGCTACTATAGGATTTGTACTCCCATTGAAGGTTTGTGGTTATTGCCTCATGAAACGGTCTAGCATTGATCCTCCACATTGCGGATTAGGGTGCTCCATACGAGTAAGGTTATTATTCATAACCTGAGTGAGTTGTCCCAGTATGGTATTAAGTTGATCAGAACCAGTTGTATCTCCAGATCCACAATAATTATCTTGAGCAGGAGGGCAATCCCTACACGGATTTCGTGCATTGATACAGTTTCCATTCCTTCCACTAGGCGCCATTTCTAAACAATGGCATAAACTAGATTAGTTTATGAATCAAAATACATAATTCCATACTTGTAAAACACTTTACATAAATTGAACTATTTATGGATATAATCCATAATCATAAAAATAAATGTTTTCTTTGAGGAATTATATACTCATAACCCTTCATAGTGGTTTGTAAAGAAAATGAGAATTATCCTAAGCATATCCCCCGGGAGTGTCGTAACCAAGAGTGCAGCAAGGCCCGTTGTCGTGCACCAGTTCCCGTTTGAGTCTAGCTCAAAGCGGTGTTTTCGGGTTTTACCCCTAGGTACATCTGTGCCAGAGCCGCCTCTACCTGCTCGTATCCAGACAGGGATGTATTGCTCGGAAAACTCACAAAATCTCTACAATACCATAATTCTAGGAAGTTCTTCTATACTAATCCTCAAAGTTCATCTTAGGTCTACGTGCTCTAATCAGAGTTTATCTAAATCTAGCTTCCAAGGTTAGTACTAAACTGCCTCTGATACCAACTGTAACGCCCCGACCCCAGCTACCCAGAGTCGGTGCATTAGTTCGTAACATTGGCATGATCACAAAAGATCACGTCTCGAAAGACCGATTAGTTTAGTAGCCTTGGAAACACTAGATACATTCATAAATGTTACATTACATCATAAAGTGAAAAACTAATAACAAAGTCTTCATAGTCCACACTCATATCCTCTTCTGACTATCCCTGCAGGTCATTCATAAAATACTTCTTCACATCCTAGAAAATATTTAAACATTGAAAGGGGTGAGCTCAGATGCTCAGTAAGGATAAAAATATAGCGGAAGCTTTTATAAGAAAACATAAGCATTTAAGGCAATGTATAACTAAAACAAAATCCTTATTGAACTCGATCTTCAGCATAATATGGAAAAAGTAAAATAAAATAATGCCATTACTTACTCACATGAATATTCTACTAGACGAATAATCACATGAAATATCAATAACCACTTTCATAATGAGGGAATGTATAATGCCAGACATTCTGAAACATTTTGTCAAGGCCTCGGCCAAGACGTCTAAAATGATTAAGGCCTCGGCCAAAACCATAAATCAAATTGGGAAAGGGCCTCGGCCAATTCCACGTCTAGTTGTCTCATGAGACCTACTGATGCATCGAGGAGCTATAGCGGGCTCCACCCGTCACATATTAAGTCCAATACATTCCTCATATGAATAGGTTTAAACATAACATAAATATTCGTATTAAAACTAGCATAAGAAATGTCAACAATTTCTCCATAAACTATGGATGGTATAAAATAACACATCCACAGTCAAATATTTCACAAAATGTTCAATGGATGTTTTTTATCATAAATCAATTTCAATTAAACTTAAAACCCATCAAAGGATGTTGACATGGATGAAATCAAAGCTATTTGAGAGAAATATCTCTCCTTTTTGAAATCATTTAAAAGTCCCATAATTATAAAATAATACATTTACTTTGAAAATATTCTTATAAGCTTGTTAGGGAAGCTTCGAAGAAGTTATAATGGCGGAAAATAGCCGCACCCGCCGTATAAGTAAAAAAAACATTCTTACCTTAAATTTGTCAAAAAGGTCAAAAAGTACATTGTTTGGAAAACGACGGTAAGATTCCTTTCAAAAACGTATAAGGGTATAAATGAATTTAACCCATTTTCCATTTAATAGTAAAAATGTTTTGAAATAAATTTTTAAGAAACATGGATGTGGATGATAACGAGGTCCCAGTAGATAATTATGTATAAACAACCTTGGATAATGAAGAGGTTGTGAAGTAAACCCTTACCTTGTACTTTTCCTTGGTTGGGGTAGGTTAACCTCCTCTTCTTTGGGTTCTTCCTTTTGATTTGATCAAAAGGACTCCTTAGGATGGCTTTCTGACTAAAGTAAAGCTTCTAGGATGAAGGGAGAGAAGTTGGGAGAGTATTTGGGCAGAGGTTGGCCGTACCAAAAGGCTTGGAAGTGTGAATAAGGTGGTAGAGGTGGGGGCCTTTTATAAGTGGAGAGGAGGGGCACTCTTGGAATGTAAAGAAAAGTCACTTTATTATAAAATGAGTTTCGGATTTTAGAGGTCCCACACTTATATAATTCGAGGCTTCGGTGATAAGGGTTCGAAATCTCATCATCCAATAGGCTTTGGACAAGTGTAAGCCTTGGATTTTGCATTATCTTCTCATTTTATTTAAATCGTTAATTAATGAGGTCATCGCTGCATCATCATGATGTCATAAATAATTTAATTTATTTAATGTATAAAAATTATAAAAAAAATACTATGATGTAGGAAATCTTTTTAGCTTTCTAATGAATATTTATAGTCAAAATTTGGACTTGTGTAACCCCACTTAAAAACTATTTTTGTAAAACATTTCATGTTTGTGTCATTTTTTTACTTTAACATTAAATAAATATATATTAATGTCATTTTCCAACCAAATTGGCTCCATGGGGTCCCCATGTTGACCCATGGGTTGTCTTGGTCGGCCATGACTCATCCAATAGGAGTAGCACAAGTGCCAAGCTCATCTCATATTATTAAAACATTATTTTTACCTTAAACTACACTAATTACCTCTAATCGCGATTAAGAACTTAAAAGTTACTATTCACCAAAAAATTATTTTAATCTCATTGAACCACATTTTACTTCTTAATGACAACCATGTATGTCGGATTTTTGAAAATCAAATCATAGAAGTGGTAATATTTCATTTAAACGAAAAATCAGTTATTTAACTACCACTTAGTGGTTTCACTATTCATCAAAAATTGAAGTTTTTCAGAACAATGCCAAAATTTCACCCTAAGATATAATTGATATTCCGAATTCAAAAATGAATACTATTTTAAAAAATTCCTAACATATAAGTTGCATTAATTAATTTTATTATTAATTCCCGCTGTCACAACAAATAGCGTGTTTTTAAGAAACAATTTATACCAAAAGATTGGCAATTGTTTATGTCCAATTTCAATGTTAAATTAATTCTAATGACCACCATTGGAGAAAATCATAAAAATATATTCTAATTATACTTTAAAACCACTAAATAGTATAAATTATCACTATAAATTATTTTGATTAAAAAATTTGTTTTTAAGTAATTTTCAATATTCATAAAAAATTGGAAGTTCTCAGAAAATTACAAAAAATTCAACTTTGGATAATTTCGATATTATGAATACAAAAATGAAGTCCATTTTGAAATATAAAATTTCTACAATTTTAAAAAGTGGTTATTACTATTCATAACGGCTACTTTGATTAGTCGCGGTGTTTTAGAACTCGAAGTTGCGTATAATGCAAGCTATTGCATTATTGAATGAGAAGCGTATCGTGGAAGCTCGGGGTGTTACATATACTTCTCCTATAAACTTTTATTAGGGGTATAATATAAGCCAACATCATAAAATTTGGAAGAAAATATGTTGAAATTTTCAGTTTTTGGGTGATGTAGATATTTCATTTGATCTCGATGAGAATGAAATAATCTTCTTGTGTGTTAGGGATATAGATAGAGAATTTTTATTTAGGGAAGTTACATCATTACCAAGATCAAATTCTTCTTTTACATGGATGGATTCTTCCAATGTGAAAAATATCATAATGATTAGGAAAACCATGCCCAAACCCTATGTCTGCATACTTCTCTAAGGGGTGTGTTCTACTTGATAAAAGATCATAGACTCTATGGTTGGGAGATTATTAATACCAACCCTTATGTATATATGCTTAGTATTAATATTTATCCATATATGTGGCATGGTTCAGTTTTTTTGTTCAATTGGTGGCTTCTTAGTTGGGGAATGCACTTTACCCTCATATGATAGAAATCTAATTAGATTATTTAACATTCCAAACGATATTCACATGAATTTAGGATTACATAGATCTGGATAGATATTTTTGACTTGATTAATGGATAATACATAGTCATCAACAGGTTTGTTGAACAAGTTTTTTAGTTCAGTCCCCAAAATGTTGGGGGTAGTCACTTGAGCAATGTTATCAATCATCGACTACTTCTCCTCCTTTTAGTAGAATTATACTTTTATGTATTGAGATTTGAGGAAGTAAAATGGGATATTTCACCATACAACACTCATACATTCCATTCAAGAGAGTAATTAACGCATTGATGGTATGATGAGGTCCCTTCTGAATGTGAACGGAGTTATGGACTTCCCAATAGGGTGTTTAAGGTAGTATCATAATAGAAAATAATGAATATGGAATTAAATAAAACACTAATATAATTTCTTGTATTTGTGGTCAGGAATTTGCAATGGGAAATTGTCATATCACAAATAGTCTTCAGAAATGAATTGTTTTGTGATGAATGTACTATTCTATCACAAAAGGTAATTAGTTTTTAGGGATTAATTCATCCTTCAAAAAAATTGGCAGGACATACCGCCACCCAAAACGTAACATATCAGTGATGGGAAGTTGTGACAGACTCCAACTTCCATCACCAATTTCCTTTAACACAGAAGTGTATGTGATGGGCATTAATTCCCATTACAAAAAGTTTGAGAGAACAAAAATTTATGATGGAAATAATTCTGTCGCAAATATCCATTCAAAATAAATCTTTTAATTTTTCCCCTATGAACATCCTTTATTCTTTCTCTCCTTTCCCTTTTATCCTCCCGAATCGCCGCGACACACGCACTACAATGGGACTATTCAATTTGTATCGCTCCGACGAACATCGTTGTAGGTGATTTTTTATAGATTGAACTTCAATTCTCCTTGGTATGGATTCTTCTTGTCTGTATTTTCATTATTTTTTGGTTTTATTCAATTTAAAACTTGATTTAGTTTTGGAAAACCGTGAGTTGAGTAATTTATCCAATTTTCATCTTTTATTTGGTATTTAGGATTGGTACACATTTATTATTTTCTATTTAATATTTATATGGGTGTGTGTGTGTGTGTCTTAATATATTCCCTATTTTATATTTTTATGTGTGTTCAAACTCTAGTCTTTGCAATTTATCTGATTCCCACTTCGATTTTTTGAGTTTATTATTCCCTATGTAATTTTGATATTTGTATGAGAGTTTGTGTATATATATTAACATGTGAGTCTTTATATATATATATGTATGTATGTATGTATGTATGTATATGTATGTCTATATATATGTTTATATCTATGTATATATAAATTTGATATTTTTATTGGTTTAAAAAAATGTCAGAATATATTTTCTGTATTTATATTAATTAAGAAATCTTTTTATATAAATATATACAAATAATACTTTCTGAATATATATATAAACATTTTCAAAAAATGGAGAGGTTATATATATATATATATATTTATAAAAAAATGCGTAAGGTTTTTAATATATATATATATGTATGTATATTAACATGTGAATATATATATATACAAGCTTTAAAAAATGTGCAATGTTTTTGATATATATATATATATATATTTACACACACAAATATATAATCATTTCAAAAAAATCATATAAGGTTTTTGATATATATATTTATTTATGTATGTATGTATGTATGTATGTATGTATGTATGTATGTATTAATATGATATGTATATATTATTTTAAAAAACATGTAAAAATATATTTGATTATGAAATCATGTAATATATATATATATATATTAATATCTGAATATGTATATATAAACATTTTTAAAAAAAGATGTAAGGTTTATTATATATGTATATATATATTTGTTTATATAGATTTGATATGTATATATGTTTAAAAAATAGTGAGAATATATTTGATGTATTTATATTAATTATAAAATCGTGATATAAACATATATCGTAATCATTAAAAAAGTAATAATAAACTAAATAATTAATAATAAAAATTAAATTATTTATAATAAATAATAAATATTTATTCAATATTATTAATAAATAGTAAATATTAGTGTAAATTACAAAAAATTATTAATAATTTTAAAATTTCAAAAAATTAATAAATTTTTTAAAAATTTCTAAAAGAAAAAATAAGAACTAATTGTAATGGTTAAATTTAGTTATATTTATTATAAATTCAGTTACAAATAATAAATAATTAATATTACTTAATATATAATTATATCAACTAGTAAAAATAAAAGAAATATTTTTCATAAATACTAATTTTTTGTCAAACCTTGCAAAAAAAGATAACAAATAATAACTTTTATAAATTCAAAATAATTAATATAAATGTTTTATTAATTAAAATAATTTTTATTAAAAATTTGAATAAATTTTGTAATATATATATATATATATAATATTAATTAAATTTTAAAAAACATACCCTTGCGTGTGATATTACGAAACACCCAATGCCCACAAATGCTATATCATGTCTAGCATAAACCTCACATCTCAGACCAAATGATGGTCTCCTATTTTTCATATGATACATAGTTAGAGATATGTTTTAATTTCTTTAAGATAATATTATAAAAATACTAAATGAATTACCCTCGAGTGCAATGTAACCAAACACCCAATTCACATAAATTTTATGTCGTACATGGGGTAACCCCAACATCTTGGACCTAACCGTGGTTTTGATTTCCATACGATACACCATTTGGGAGATACTTCAACTTTTTGTAGAAAAATTATAATAAAAAATTCAAATCAAGTACCATCAAGTGTGATGTTATCAAACTCTCAAATCAAACAAATTCTAGGTGGTGTCAAGTGTAAACTCCACATCCCAAACCAAATGATGGTCTTCAATTTTCATTTAATACAAATTTTGTCAGATGATTAAATTTTTTATGAAAATTTATAATATAAATATTAAATGAATTAGTCTTCCATGAAATGTAACCAAACACCCAATGCACACCAATGTTATGTCAGACCTAGGGTAAACCCAGCATCCCTGATCTATCAGTGGTCTCAAATTTCTAATATGATGCACTGTTATGGAGATACGTAATTTTGTTTTTGTAAAAAACAATAATAAAAATATTAAATGAATTACCCTCATGTGTAATGTAACCAAACACCCGTCACACACATATTTTATACCGCACCTAGGGAAAGCCAAACATCCCTGATCTAGCTATTGTCACATATTTTTGATATCATATACCATTTTAGAGATACATTAATTTTTTGTATAAAATACAATAATATTATTAAAAGTTGTTACCTTCATGTGTGGTGTAACTAAACTCACAACGCACACAAATGTTATATTGTGTATAGGGTAAACCCCCCATTCCATACCTAGTAGTGGTCTCATATTTCCCATATAAGATAGAGTTTGGGAGATATTCTACAATTTTTGATAAATAACAAGTGATTGATATAATATATTTAATATTTTTATTCTCTCTATGATGAGCTTCACCATTCCCCAGATTATAGTGCTAACCCAACGCCTCACCCTAATCATATTTCATAAAATATTTAAATGTGGGAAAATATAATTATTTTTTTAATTAGTCAAAAATTATCAGAAATAATTATTCTTGTTTATGTTGTTTTTTTAAATAACTACTAGCTCAGGAAGTAGACACTAGTTTTTATTACACGATCGTGATTGGATAAATCATCACAAAAATACCAACAGATCTGGTATAAATTCTATCTACATTAAAGGTGTTGAAAAAATTATATCATTTTCATCATTAAATTCATATTTTTTTATGGAACAATTATGTTTCCATGTAATAAATGTGATCTTAGAAGATTCAAAACATTTGACAATGTTGGACTTCATCTATTGTGTTTTGGATTTTGACAAGATTTTATTTTTTGGTATTAACACGGGGAACATAATTTAGCAGAAAAAGAAATTATTTTTTGTTTTCAATCCATTATTTCAGAATTTAGTACATGAGGATGATAGTCTGTATATTCTGGAAACAACAACTCAAAATGATATTCCAAATCTTAAATCAGAACCTTCTTAGTTTTATAATTTGTTGAAATCTTTTAAGGAGGCCTTATATCCAGAATCCCAGATCAGAAGAATTGAAGCTATTACAAAAATTATGGATATTAAATCAAATTTTAGAATGATAAATAGTTATATAAATGAGATATTACTATTGGTTAAATCATTATTTCCTGATGGAAATACATTACCTCTAAGTTTCTATGAAAGTGAGAGGTTGGTACATAATTTGGGTCTTAGTTATCAGAAGATTCATGAATGTTCAAATGACATAATATTATATTATAGTGATTACGAATACATGGTTAATTTTGTAAAATGTGGGGAATCAAGGTATAAAGAGTCACAACAAGGAAATTCCAATTTCCTGTGAAATAGTTGAGGTATTTTCCAATTATATCTCATTTAAAAGCATTAATTTATGTCTCAGAACACAACTTCATTGATGACTTGGAATAAATCAAATATTTCCATTAGTAAAAGCTTAAATCATCCATTTGATGGAGATTCAAGGAAATAATTTGATCAGATGCATCTTTCTTTTTATTCATAACCTCGTAACAGCAGTTGGGTCTTTATACCAATGGTTTTTGTCCATTTTTCACTTATGGAAGTCAATATTCTTGTTGGCCTATTTTGATCACTCCATAAAAAATATCTCCATATATGTAGATGAAAGAACTATATATATATTTGGTTCTATTAATTAAAGGGAATCCAGATAATAATATTGATATTTATTTAAATCTACTAATTGATGATTTAATTTCATTATGGAATAACAGTGAGACTGTATTTGATATAGCTGTAGATTATAATTTAACCCTAAATTTTATGGACAATATATTAATTTATGACATATGGTATGTTATCTTGATGGAGAAAAAATGTTCTAAAATCATGTCTACATTTTAGGGCTGAGAAAAAATGTTAATTCTTGGTAATGAGAGAAATACCAGTTATTTTGACTTCTATGAGAGATTTCATCCAACACATCATCATTTTCAATGGAAAAAAATAATTTTACAAGAGGTTGAACTAAAAGTTATGAACCTCAAGAAATACTATAAGGTATTTAGGTTAAATATATCTTCTCTATATACCCTCCCATTACTTTTGGAACAACCATAAATGAATGAAAAATAAATGGATTCTCAAAAGATCAAAATTGGATAAGGCATAGTATTTTTTGGGACCTTCTATATTAGTCTGATTTTTTGGTTCATCATAGGTTAAATGTAATGGATATTGAGAAGTTTTTTATAACATGTTTTTACTATTGTGGGGCACACCTGGTAAGACTAAAGATAATGTAAAAGAACAATTATATATTTCCAAGATTTGAAAATGTCTTGAACTTGAATTATTTGAAGATGAAAGATCACAAAATTTAAAGAATCCAAAATCTAATTATAGAATTTATAAATAAATTCATATATTAATTTTTCAATGGATTTTATATTTGAGGTTACAAGATGGTTATACTAATTATTTGTCTCACTATGTTAGAAAAGGGTATATTACTAGTTTGAAAAGCCGGATTTACCATTTCATAATGGTAAGATTACTAAATGTTGGTCTTAGACGACTATTGAATTCTTCAATTTGGGATGTTTTGAACGAAATATAATATTATTATTATATATTTGTGCAGTGACATCTTGTTATGATTCATTTAGTATGATTCAAAAGGATTTATTAAATTTTTAAGTAAATTGGAGAAATTATTCCCACCAGGCTTCTTTGAATCAATGGAACATTTAATATTTCACTTTCCATATGAATATAAATGTGGAGGATCATTACAATTATAATGGATATAACCATTTGAGATATATATGTAAAATAAAAATAATAAATTATTCAACAAAGCATATGTATAAGGGTCAATTACATAAGCATACTTTTAGGAGGAAATTTCAAATTTCTTCTCTTATTAGTTTCAATTTTGATATCATTCAAAACATAACTGGAGGATCATAATGAGAAATTTTTTGATGATTTTACAAACCATTAATATTTAGTTTTTAATTATCCTGATCTTGTTTTAGTGGTTATCTAGAATAATGGAATTCAGATGATGAAATCCACTAAGATCATACGTATGTTCTTCTGAATTGTGATGAAATTACATGATTTGTGTAGTAAGTACTACATTTGTATTGTTATTTTACAATTTTATAAAATATACCTTTATTTACAATATTCTTTATAGACTGTATGATGACCATAAAAAATAATTTATAAAATTTACATTTGCGGCTCTTAAAGAACATCGTTAAGAAACATTTTCCTATTGGGTTCAAATAATGGTATGTAAAGTTGATTTGGATGAAACAATAAATAAATTTTGTAATGAAATCCGTTATTAATAATTTTTATTATTTTATGGAAACATAACATGAAAATAAAATTTATAGTCGATTAAGTGTGATCAAAATCCCTCCATATAAATTAGTAAAATATTATAATGGGTATTTGGTTAATGGATTTCAATTCCATACAAGCATATATAGTGAATAAAAGAAATAAATGAATAGTGGTGTTTTTTTAAAAGGATATCATAAAAAACAAAGTGAAGTTGAATTGTATAGTATGCTGGATGAAATTATTATGTTATGTAATCTGTGACCAAATTGTGCAAAAATGTTAAATTTTATTGGTTTGATACTGATCAGGGGTTGTGAGTTCATCCAAGGAATGGAGTCAATGACATAAATATAACTATATTATTTCATATAGTGAACCATTTATATTGTCACATCAAGAAAATCATGTTTATTATACAAATTACTATGATGCTTTGAGAGATTTGAAATACTGGTGGAGTGCGATAAAAATTAAATCACTTGGTAATCAGTATATTAAAAATAATATTGGTTTTTTGGAAGGGAATCATATTTATTTTTATCAAGAAACAACCCAAAATATATCTTACCCAATTAGATATAAATATAAATGATGAAAACCCCTAGTTATGAGTTGATGATATGTAGAGACCCGAATCTTGACGTACATTGACATTACATTACTTTTGCGGAATACTTAGTACATTACAAAAACACACATACAAGGACCGTAATAGTTTAGTGTCTTTGGAAACTCGGACTATAATCTTCTAATCGTGGTGAAAGATCTTCAAAATCTCCCATAAAGATCTTCCTTTTTTTTACCTAAAACCTTTCTTTATATCCTGGGGAAACGAAAACATAAAAGGGTGAGCTCAAATGCTCAGTAAGGGTAAACAAAAGAAAATCAATCACATCACATTCATAAGAACATAACTCTTGGATTTCTTAACCTGTAAAAGAGAGCATAATTTCATAACATGGGATAAATCATAGTAGTGAAATGTAATCCCAATAATCATAACATAAAACATGAAACTTTGTGTCATACACACATAATCATAGAGAATAATTTCCTGTTAGTCAAGACTCATTTCCAAGACTATCTTAGTGGACAAAGTCCCTTTCTGAATCGAGTAGCCCTCGTTTCAGTCCTGTTTCACTGAACCGGTATTACCTACCATTTCAGCCATGTCTATCTCATGAGATATAAAATCATTACCCAATGCATTGGAGGGAGATATAGGTCTCACCCATCTTATAATGAATCCTTTCTTATGTGTGCCACATAATCATAAAACATACATCATCGCATAACACATGTAACAAAAATGGGATTCTTGAAACATCATGACATCATAAATCAATTTATATAAGATAAAGGAATTCATAAACATAATTTCATCACAACATAGTCAAATCAATGTAAAAATATGGATAGAAACAGAACCCTTTATTATCATAGATGGAAAATAATTTTGATAAAACACTTGAATTGAATTCCTGAGGAAAATATCCTTTCTTCTTCAAAATCAATTTCTTTTCACAAAACATCATGCAATTTTAAAAGAAAGAGATTTTATTGAAAATAGTCATTAAATCTTTTAGAGGAAGCTTCATGAAAATAAGGCTTTATAAAACAGTAGAAATCCGTTCGTGCCGTATAAGTTAAGAAAGAACATTCTTCGTACTTTTGTCGGAAAAGTCAAAAAGTACCTCGTACGAAAAACGACAAAAGATTCCTTTCATACATATTACTAAAAACTCACCGAAGGGTAAAAATGGATTTAAAAAATTGTAGGTGGATGGTAATAATATTACATATTGATGAATCATGGATGTGGTTGATAAAATACACCCCAGTAAATACTTACGAATAAACAATCTCAGATAAAAATGAGATTGTGATATTTCCCTTACCTTAGGTCCGATTTGCTTTGTACGTGTCCGAAGCTCCTGTATAATGGTTTAAATAATGTCATTGACTTATTACAGAATCATATTCATTGTTATGATATCATATATGGTTCACTTATGACATTATATTACCCGTTCTTTTGTAAATTCCATGTTAAAGAAGCGTTTTGGGTAAAATCGTTTCTTTTATCGTAGGTGTTTTGACTTGTTGTTCTTGACATTATTATTACTTATATCATGATTTACTTACTTCCAGAATATAAAATATGATTTATATATCATATATATTCAGTATATATATATATATAATTGATAGATAAATGAAATGAAAAACACCGTTCATGGAGACGGTAGTCCGTACGTACGCATGAACGCTGTTTTCCTTTCCCTATTGTCTTGAATGGAAGTAAGTAGATGACATACATATATATACATAAATCCAGTAGCTTTATAATGTCATATATTTCATTATTATTTCTTATATATACTTTATAATCATTCTTAAATGGTTAACATGGAGAATGAATCTCATCGCGTCGTGGAGACGGTAGTCCGTACGTACGCACGAGCGATGATATCATTTCCATAAATATTGAATTGAATTGGAGTGGATTATAAAATATATCATAATCAATATGATGTTTTAATAACTATGTATAGTTATTCTTTACACCATTATACCCATCCATGTAAGTTGGTGGTGGAAAATAGATTACACCACAGCGTGGAGACGGTATTCCGTACGTACGCACGCGCGGTGATTTCTTTTTCCGTAGGATAGATAGAAGGTGAATTAGAGTTGTTTCATATTTATAATAACATATCAGTATATAATAAATACTGATGTTATTACTTTATCATGAAACAACTAAAGAAGAAGATGTTGAAGAAGAAAGAAATTGAAAAGATCGGTAATGGATATTACCTCTTCTTTGAAACGCTTCTTTGAATCCTCCACTTAGGAAACTAAGATTGGCCTTTGAAGAAGACCAAGACCTCTAGGATTATTCTAGGGAAGTGGAGAAGGGATTTTGGCAGGGGTTGGCCGAGCTTGAGTGCTCAAATTGGTGTGAGGAGGAGGGGGAGGAGGTGTCCTTTTATAAGGGAGGAGAGGGGCACCTTAGGAATATCTCAAAATATTATTTTATATTAAAGTCAAAATCGGTTTATAATGGTTCCAAAGGGTCTTATTTTGAAGCTAAAGTGGGGATGGATCGAAATCCTATCAACCAATAAGATTTATACAAGTTTAGGTTATTATTTTAACCTTATCAATTAGATTTAACTCTAAGTTAAATAATTTAACTTTTACCCTGTCTTTTTGTTTTCTTACATTATATGGTTAATAAACATACTATAACATGCCAAAAGAACCCCAAATTGTATATTATTAATACATATATCCTTATCTAAGTCATGTGACCGAACCTTATATTTTTAGGAATAAAATAACAATTAATAATATAATATTTGATTTAAAAACTATTTTGTGTCAATTTTGACACTATTTGATATATGATTTTTTTGAAAGTCATAACAGAATTATATGTTCGAACAAAGTTGATTAAATCAACACTAATATATCATAGTAACCTATAAAATTAGTGGAATTCATAAAAAGTCTTAAATTATATTTATTTTGGTATTTATATTATCAATTATGTCAATATTTCATTAATAAGATAATTACTGCATCATCTTTGTGTCATAAATAAATTAAATTATTTTAAGTCTAAAAATTACAAATAAAATACCATCATGTAGGAAATCTTTATATCTTTCTAATGAATATTTATAGTCGAATTTATATTATGTATAACCCCATATTAAAAATGATTTACTTATTAAACATTGATTTTAACTATTTTAACCCTTCTTTAAATAAATTAATAATAAATGTCCTAATCTAATCCAAGTGGGCCTAAATGGTCATATTATATTCATAAGGTTGTTTTTGGTCGAATTAAACTTATCCAATAGAATTAGGACATGTGTTAGGGTAATAGTAATATCATATTTACCCTTAGTTACCCTATTTACTATTAACCGTGGTAAAAAAAGGTAAAAAGTTACTATTCACCAAAAATTATTTTTATCTCATTGAACCACATTTTAGTCCTTGATATTAACCATGTCTGTCGGATTTTCGAAATTCCATTCACATAAGCGGTAAAATTAAGTTTTATGCAAAATTCAGTTTTTAACCTACCACTTAGTGGTTTCACTATTCATAAAAAATTGAAAGTTTTCAGAAAAAAAGCCAAAATTTCATCCTAAGCTATATTTCATATTCCAAATTCAAAAATGAAGTCTATTTTACCAAATTCATAACATAGATGTTGCATTAAGTAATTTTATAATTAAATCCCGCTGTTAAAACAAATAGCGTGTTTTTAAGAAACAATATCTATCAAAAGATTGACACTTGTTTATGTCTGGTTTAAATGTGAAATTACATCCAATGACCAACATTGTATTAAATTGTAAAAATATATTCTAAATATAATTTAAAACCACTCAAATTAATGATTTATCACTACTAATTATTTCGATTAAAAAAGTTGTTTTTAATTATAATTTAGTAATTTTCACTATTCATCAGAATATGAAAGTTATCCGAAAAGTACCAAAATTTCACCTTAGGCTAAATTCGATACTCCGAATCCAAAAATGAAGTTCATTTTGAAATATAAGATTTACAGAATTTTAAAAAGTGGTTATTACTATTCATAACGGCTAGTTTTAATAATATTTTAATAGCATATCGTTGTTTAGTGAAACTCGGTATTGCGTATTACACACGCTATCGAGGAAGGTCGCGATTGCGTGTAATGCAAGGCAAGTCAAGGATGCATGTTGTGCAAGCTCCTTTTGGTGTAGCGTACAACACAAGACATTAATAAAATTAAAAAGAATATTTTTTTATAAAATCTTGGGTTGTTACATTCTACCCCCCTTAAAATGAATTTCGCCCTCGAAATTCGTCGGGGTTATAAATGGTTTACTATTTGAAAGTTTCTTTAATAGAAACCCACATCGTAAAAAGGAATATCAAAACCAATCTTTAAAAACAAAAGTATGAAACGTAACGGTTACCCAAATAAACAAATCATTGGGTTTCCACATAGGTGAAAATATGGATATGGAAGAGAAATCTAACCATCATGTTCTGATGGAGAGTGGTAGAGAACATGGCTATGGAAAAGCCAATAATCACAAATCCATAGATTTGTGATGATATAAGGTACCATCTGATTCATCAGGTATAAGATCACTAGGACAACATTTTTGGTTTTCAAGATCATTTCCCTAAAGTTGAAAATTTGATTTAGAATAAATACTTACTTTATTTTCGTACAATCTCACTATTGTTCGTGCCTTGAACAATTTCCACTTTATCTCTTAAATAAATGAAGTTGAATTTGTTATTCGTGAAGTGTTAGCAGATCATGTGATAGAATGACGAGTCATTCCATCTGTCTCAAACAAAAGGTTAGTAAAAATTATATACATAAGTCGATCTATAGTGAGATTAATCATATATAGTTCCTAAAATGGACTTATACTTCATATATCATACTGCTTAATATAATAAAACTAGTTTCTTCTAAACAGGGACTTCCTGTAGGCCAGTGGTAGGCGATAAAGGCCAGTCGCACTTCGGTTGTGGGTTCGATTCCTACAGCCTTGTCCGAAGCGATGGGCTGTCGCCCGTCCTGCAGGTTGTCCCTTTTTCTAGAACTACGTTACTATAACATCCCATCAATAATATCGAAAATCTTCTATCCTTAAACAATACTAACTTATGTCCAACATAATCCAGTCTAATCTTTAGGCTTATACATAATACTGCAGTCCACTCTCATAATATAGTGACAACGATTACCAGAGATTTAATACTGTCGTTGATCCCCACATATCATAAGATATGTCTTGTTGGTCACATTCCAAACATTCAAATTCCTTAATCGTGTATTCTCTTGAATACCTTAGTGAAAACATGAGTGCAGTTAAAAGTTACCAAAATCCTCAAAATTCTATATACTCAAACCATGATATCACTTAGTCCTTATATCAATCATGAGCTCATGAACATTTCATTTTCTCGTCTTCATTATGCGCATATCATCTTATTTCCAAAAAATATCTCAATTACTTTGAATACCACATCAATAAATATTGCAATACTCAATGATACAACATTATTTTGGAATCCCATTACATAAACACTTAATCATTCCACCACATCGTTGTCATATTCAACATTGCCAATAGTGATCGCATGTGATTTCCTTTTGTCCTTTGCCTTCAGTGGTTTCTCATGTTGATCATCATTAACCCTTGGATTAGGGCAATTATTAGCATAATGCCCCATTTCCTTGCACTTGAAGCATTGAAGTGTTGGTGGTGCGTTCTCTGCAGTGTTTTCTTTATTCACATCATTAGAAACCCTTTTTCCATTACTTCGACACTCAGCTGCTTGATGACCTTCTTTTCCACACTTAAAACATTTTCTAGTCCCTTTAAGACAATCTCCACCATGCTTCTTTCCACACTTTGTGCATAAGGAAACATTCATCTTCTTTTCACCATTATTCTGAGATTTCTCCTTGAACTCCATCTTTCGTTTCTTGTCAAAACCATGAGATGGATATGTAACACCAACTTCCATTTCTACCTTGATAGCACAACGCACAATTTCTTCATATCTACTGAAGTCTCTTATAGCTAATGCCCTTCGAAGACTTGGTTTTAAGCCACTGAAAAATCGATCAACTTTACTTTCAGGTTGGATGATAATTCCAGAAGCATACCTTGCAAGTCTTGTAAAATTTGCTTCATAGGTACCAACAGATTCATCGTCCCTTTGCTTCAGTTCAAGAAACTCTTTCTCCATCTTTGTTCGAAGAATACGAGGGAAGTACTTACTGAAAAACAAGTTCTTGAACTCGTCCCATTCCATGGACTCAATTTCATCTCTTGGCCTCGTATTCTTGATAAGATTCCACCATTGATCAGCTTCACCTTCCAAACGATATACTGCTAAGATGACTTTATCATGTTCAGAACATTGAAGAACTGAAAATATCTTTTCAGTAGTACTGATCCATTGTTCAGCCACAAGTGGATCAGAAGACCCACTGAAAGAAGGTGGACGTTGCCTCATGAAGGACTCAATAGAATATCGTTCCCTTCTCTGCTCATTTGGAAGTCCAGAATGATTCATAGCTTGTGTAAGTATAGCAATAAGATTTTGCACTCCATCTCCCATAACATTTGTTTGTTCAGGAGGGCAATCATTGCATTGTCCATTGCATTGATCAACACGGTTCCTTCGGGTTCCAGCCATCGTCTAAAACCCAAAAAGAATAGTGTGAGAGGCAAAAATCATGCTAGGGAAATCAACATAATAAAGGGGAAGTACCTTCAATATCCAACATCTTAGGTTTAATTCTATGATCGTTAGCGTAATTCTATTACTATAACCTATACGTATACTTATCCCTAGGGACATCCCTAGACATACCTTAGAAATATCTCTAGGGATCTCACCAACGTTTTCGCATCCTAGTTTCCAAAGGTTGACTAAACCTTTCCTCTGATACCAACTGTAGAGACCCGAAGCTTGACGTACATTGACATTACATTACTTTTGCGGAATACTTAGTACATTACAAAAACACACACACAAGGACCGTAATAGTTTAGTGTCTTTGGAAACTCGGACTATAATCTTCTAATCGTGGTGAAAGATCTTCAAAATCTCCCATAAAGATCTTCCTTTTTTTTTACCTAAAACCTTTCTTTATATCCTGGGGAAATGAAAACATAAAAGGGTGAGCTCAAATGCTCAGTAAGGGTAAACAAAAGAAAATCAATCACATCACATTCATAATAACATAACTCTTGGAAATCTTAACCTGCAAAAGAGAGCATAATTTCATAACATGGGATAAATCATAGTAGTGAAATGTAATCCCAATAATCATAACTTAAAACATGAAACTTTGTGTAATACACACATAATCATAAGGAATCATTTCCTGTTAGTCAAGACTCATTGCCAAGACTATCTTAGTGGACAAAGTCCCTTTCTGAATCGAGTAGCCCTCGTTTCAGTCCTGTTTCACTGAACCGGTATAACCTACCATTTCAGCCATGTCTATCTCATGAGATATAAAATCATTAACCAATGCATTGGAGGGAGATATAGGTCCCACCCATCTTATAATGAATCCTTTCTTATGTGTGCCACATAATCATAAAACATACATCATCTCATAACACATGTAACAAAAATGGGATTCTTGAAACATCATGACATCATAAATCAATTTATATAAGATAAAGGAATTCATAAACATAATTTCATCACAACATAGTCAAATCAATGTAAAAATATGGATAGAAACAGAACCCTTTATTATCTTAGATGGAAAATAATTTTGATAAAACACTTGAATTGAGTTCCTGAGGAAAATATCCTTTCTTCTTCAAAATCAATTTCTTTTCACAAAACATCATGCAATTTTAAAAGAAAGATATTTTATTGAAAATAGTCATGAAATATTTTAGAGGAAGCTTCATGAAAATAAGGCTTTATAAAACAGTAGAAATCCGTTCGTGCCGTATAAGTTAAAAAAGAACATTCTTCGTACTTTTGTCGGAAAAGTCAAAAAGTACCTCGTACGAAAAACGACAAAAGATTCCTTTCATACATATTACTAAAAACTCACCGAAGGGTAAAAATGGATTTAAACAATTTTAGGTGGATGGAAATAATATTACATATTGATGAATCATGGATGTGGATGATAAAATACACCCCAGTAAATACTTACGAATAAACAATCTCAGATAAAAATGAGATTGTGATATTTCCCTTACCTTAGGTCCGATTTGCTTTGTACGTGTCCGAAGCTCCTGTATAATGGTTTAAATAATGTCATTGACTTATTACAGAATCATATTCATTGTTATGATATCATATATGGTTCACTTATGACATTATATTACCCGTTCTTTTGTAAATTCCATGTTAAAGAAGCGTTTTGGGTAAAATCGTTTCTTTTAACGTAGGTGTTTTGACTTGTTGTTCTTGACATTATTATTACTTATATCATGATTTACTTACTTCCAGAATATAAAATATGATTTATATACCATATATATTCAGTATATATATATATATATAATAGATAGATAAATGAAATGAAAAACACCGTTCATGGAGACGGTAGTCCGTACGTACGCATGAACGCTGTTTTCCTTTCCCTATTGTCTTGAATGGAAGTAAGTAGATGACATACATATATATACATAAATCAAGTAGCTTTATAATGTCATATATTTCATTATTATTTCTTATATATACTTTATAATCATTCTTAAATGGTTAACATGGAGAATGAATCTCATCGCGTCGTGGAGACGGTAGTCCGTACGTACGCACGAGCGATGATATCATTTCCATAAATATTGAATTGAATTGGAGTGGATTATACAATATATCAGAATCAATATGATGTTGTAAAAAATATGTATAGTTATTCTTTACACCATTATACCCATCCATGTAAGGTGGTGGTGGAAAATAGATTACACCACGGCGTGGAGACGGTATTCCGTACGTACGCACGCGCGGTGATTTCTTTTTCCGTAGGATAGATAGAAGGTGAATTAGAGTTGTTTCATAATTATAATAACATATCAGTATATAATAAATACTGATGTTATTACTTTATCATGAAACAACTAAAGAAGAAGAAGTTGAAGAAGAAAGAAATTGAAAAGATCGGTAATGGATATTACCTCTTCTTTGAAACGCTTCTTTGAATCCTCCACTTAGGAAACTAAGATTGGTCTTTGAAGAAGACCAAGACCTCTAGGATTATTCTAGGGAAGTGGAGAAGGGATTTTGGCAGGGGTTGGCCGAGCTTGAGTGCTCAAATTGGTGTGAGGAGGAGGGGGAGGAGGTGTCCTTTTATAAGGGAGGAGAGGGGCACCTTAGGAATATCTCAAAATATTATTTTATATTAAAGTCAAAATCGGTTTATAATGGTTCCAAAGGGTCTTATTTCGAAGCTAAAGTGGGTATGGATCGAAATCCTATCAACCAATAATATTTAGACAAGTTTAGGTTATTATTTTAACCTTATCAATTAGATTTAACTCTAAGTTAAATAATTTAACTTTTACCCTGTCTTTTTGTTTTCTTACATTATATGGTTAATAAACTTACTATAACATGCCAAACGAACCCCAAATTGTATATTATTAATACATATATCCTTATCTAAGTCATTTGGACGAACCTTAGATTTTTAGGAATAAAATAACAATTAATAATATAATATTTGATTTAAAACCTATTTTGTGTCAATTTTGACACTATTTGATATATGATATTTTTGAAAGTCATAACAGAATTATATGTTCGAACCAAGTTGATTAAATCAACACTAATATATCATAGTAACCTAGAAAATTAGTGTAATTCATAAAAAGTCTTAAATTATATTTATTTTGGTATTTATATTATCAATTATGTCAATATTTCATTAATAAGATAATTACTGCATCATCTTTGTGTCATAAATAAATTAAATTATTTAAAGTCTAAAAATTACAAATAAAATACCATCATGTAGGACAGCTTTTTAGCTTTCTAATGAATATTTATAGTCGAATTTATATTATGTAAAACTCCATATTAAAAATGCTTTACTTATTAAACTTTGATTTTAACTATTTTAACCCTTCTTTAAATAAATTAATAATAAATGTCCTAATCTAATCCAAGTGGGCCTAAATGGTCATATTATATTCATAAGGCTGTTTTTGGTCGAATTACACTTATTCAATAGAATTAGGACATGTGTTAGGGTAATAGTAATATCATATTTACCCTTAGTTACCCTATTTACTATTAACCGTGGTAAAAAAGGTAAAAATATACTATTCACCAAAAATTATTTTTATCTCATTGAACCACATTTTAGTCCTTGATATTAACCGTGACTATTGGATTTTCGAAATTCCATTCACAGAAGCGGTAAAATTAAGTTTTATGCAAAATTCAGTTTTTAACCTACCACTTAGTGGTTTCACTATTCATCAAAAATTGAAAGTTTTCAGAAAAAAAGCCAAAATTTCATCCTAAGCTATATTTCATATTCCAAATTCAAAAATGAAGTCTATTTTACCAAATTCATAACATAGATGTTGCATTAAGTAATTTTATAATTAAATCCCGCTGTTAAAACAAATAGCGTGTGTTTAAGAAACAATATCTATCAAAAGATTGACACTTGTTTATGTCTGGTTTAAATGTGAAATTACATCCAATGACCAACATTGTATTAAATTGTAAAAATATTTTCTAAATATACTTTAAGACCACTCAAATTAATGATTTATCACTACTAATTATTTCGATTAAAAAAGTTGTTTTTAATTATAATTTAGTAATTTTCACTATTCATCAGAATATGAAAGTTATCCGAAAAGTACCAAAATTTCACCTTAGGCTAAACTCGATACTCCGAATCCAAAAATGAAGTTCATTTTGAAATATAAGATTTACAGAATTTTAAAAAGTGGTTATTACAATTCATAACGGCTAGTTTTAATAATATTTTAATAGCATATCGTTGTTTAGTGAAACTCGGTATTGCATATTACACACGCTATCGAGGAAGGTCGCGATTGCGTGTAATGCAAGGCAAGTCAAGGATGAGTGTTGTGCAAGCTCCTTTTGGTGTAGCGTACAACACAAGACATTAATAAAATTAAAAAGAATATTTTTTTATAAAATCTTGGGCTGTTACATGATATAGATAATGTTGATGAAATAAAAAGGGATGATGAAACTAAAAGTCGTATGGAATTTGATGATGCTGAGGATGAGGATGAAGACATTATTCTCATTAGAAATGATGGAGAAAATAGAGATTTATGTATTATCTTCAAGTATCTATTAGTTTTCTATATTTTATATTTATATTAACAATTATTTCCAGGCAATATTGTTTTCAGATAGATGGACCCGATGATCTGTTATGTTCCTTCATTGATGCCAATAATTATTGTATTTTTTATATTTGATATCTATATTAAAAATATTTATTGGTTAAATTATTATGTTTTGGAATTTATTTATAAGTAATAATTATATTATGATATGTATTAGTTTTTTATATTACATATTTGTTGTAACACCCCAAGATTTCATAGTGTGTTATTTCTTCAAAATAATTTAATAACTTGCACTACACGCAACACCGAGTTCAATTGCACCATGACTTACCAAAAAAAAGCCATTAAAAGAGGTCATGAATAGTATTAACTAAATTTTAAACTTTATAATTTTAGAATCCATATTATGAGTTTCTTAGTCATAATGCAAGAACAGATTCATTTTCAGTATTGCACTTTTATCAACTTTTGATAGTGAAACCTTTTTAAATACAGTATTTTAAACTTTTTGAGTAAATGGAGACATCAAAAAATTTAAAATGAAACTTCCCAAGCTTCCACGGTACGCTTTCCTTTGAATAAAACAGTAGCGTGTGTTGTATGCAACTTCGAGTTTTAACACACACCACAACCAATCAAACTGGCCGTTATGAATAGTAATACCTAAATTTTGAAATAATATATATTTTATATTTTGAAATGGACTTCATTTTTGGATTCGGAATATCTAATTTAGCCTAAGGTGAAATTTTGGTACTTTTCGGATAACTTTCATATTTTGATGAATAGTGAAAATTACTAAATTTTAATTAAAAACAACTTTTTTAATCAAAATAATTAATAGTGATAAATTATGAATTTGAGTGGTTTTAAAGTATATTTAGAATATATTTTGACAATTTAATATAATGTTGGTCAGTAGACAAAATCTTACAATTAAACCGAACATAAACAAGTGTCAATCTTTTGATAGTTATTATCTCTTAAAAACACGTTTTTTGTTTTGACAGCGGGAATTAATTTTAAATTAATTTCTGCCACTTCTGTGTTTTGAATTTAGAAAAATGGATTCCATATTTGGAATCAGGATGTTTAAATTGTGTAAATAGGTAACTTTTATTTTTAGACATTTTGAATAATTACTGCGGTAAATATTTTATTTACCATGGTTAAGGGTAAATCCGGTAAATAAGGGTTAAAAATATTATATTATAATAATACTAAATTACCCTAAAACGTGTATTAACCCTATTGGTTGATACATGGTCGACCATGGGAATCTTTGGGTCTATTTTGGGACCCCATGGATCCACTTGTAAGTGATAATGACACTTTATTTTAATTAAGTTAAAATGAATTCAAAAATGACACAAGCATATATATTTTAGAAAACCAATTTTTACATAGGGTTATATATGATGGATTTTCTATTATAAATATTCATTAGAAAGCTAAAAGGATTTACTACATAATGATATTTTATTTATAATTTTTAGACATTAAATAATGTATTTTATATATGACACAATGATGATTCAGTAATTACTATAATAGTGAAAAATTAAAATAATTGATATTATAAATACCCAAATAAATATAATATAAAACTTTTAATGAATTAAAATCATTTTCTAGGATAATACGATATATTATTATTGATTTAATTGAATTTGTTCGAAGTAATCTATCTGTTATGAGTTTCACAAAAATCAACTATTGAATAGTGTCAAAATTGACATAAAAGAGTTCTTAAAACAAATATTATATTATTAATTGATATTAAATTCATAAAAATATAAGGTTCGGCCAAGAGACTTATATAATGATAGGTTCATAATTAATGTACCACTTGGGGGTCGCTTGGATATATATAGTAAGTTTATTAACCATATTATATAAAAATACAAAGAGACATTGTAAAAGTGAAACTAATTAACTTAGAGTTAATACTTAAAGATAAGGTTAATATAAGTACCCAAACCTGTCTAAATTCTATTGGTTGAGTGGTTTTCGACCTATCCCAACCTTAACCTTTGAATAATAAACTTTTGAGCCATTAGAAACCGAATATGAATTTATTATAAATTAATATTTCTAGCTTTTCCAAAGGTGCCCCTCACCCCTCTTATAAAAGGGCACTCCTCCTTCTCATTTATTCACACCTTCAAAGCCTTTTGGTTCGGCCAAACTCTGCCCAAATACTCTCCCAACATCCCTCAATACAACCTAGAGGCCTTAGTTTGATCAGAAAGCCAACCTATGGAGCCCTTTTGATCAAATCAAAAGGAAGAACCCGAAGAAGAGGTAATGATTTCACCACCCTTCTCCAAGTTCATTTCTTCTTCCACTTATTCTTCCTTTGTTCTTACCATTCTAAAATAATAAATCCAGTATCTCACATATACTGTGATGTTATTATAAATATGATACAATCATATTCAGTATTCTATCCACCCTTTGAATAACATGTCACCATACGTGCGTACGTACGGCTTACCGTCTCCACGTCATGGTGTAATTGTTATTCAATATAATATTATTTGGATGGGTATAATAATGATGTGTAACTCATGTAAATAATAAATATAACATGTTAATGATTCTGTATATATGATATACCATCCATTTATATATTATTTTAATATCAAAAGAATGATATAGTCGCTCGTGCGTACGTACGGACTACCGTCTCCACGAACGCGATGAGATTCATTCTCCATCGTATCCATTCAAATATAATTATCATTTTATGATTTAAAAATAATGTTTAAGGACTGTATATCATTCTGGATATGAATAAGATACAACAACCATGGCTTATGTAACAAAACATATAAAAGAAAATGAGTAAGTTAACTCCCGAAACGACGATAATTCTAAGACAAATCAATGTTAAAAGATCATATATGATATCATATTAATATATATGATTCTTGAATAATTTAATAAAAAATATTTCACCATTATACAGGAGGTTAACCTACCCCAACCAAGGAAAAGTACAAGGTAAGGGTTTACTTTACAACCTCTTCATTATCCAAGGTTGTTTATACGTAATAATCTACTGGGATCTCTTTATCATCCACATCCATGTTTCTTAAAAATGCATTTAAAAACATTTTTACTATTTACTAGAATATGAGTTAAAGTCATTTATACCATTTTTGACTTTTATAAGTGGTTTATAAAGGAATCTTTCGGTCTTTTTCAAAACAAGGTCCTTTTTAACCTTTTCGACAGAATTAAGGTAAGAAAGTTTTTTTTAACTTATACGGCGGGTGCAGCTATTTTCCGCCGTTATAAAATCTTCAAAGATTCCCTTACAAGATTATAAGAATATTTTCAAAGAAAATGTTTTATTTTATATGGATCTTAAATTATTTCAAAATAAAAGGAGATATTTCTTTAAAAAGAATTTTGATTTCATCTATGTCAACATCTTTTGATGGATTTTAAGATTATTTGAAGTTGATTTATTATGATACAAAACTTCTATATTGTATTGAAGGTTTTGTGATATGTTTTACTGTGGATGTGCTATTTTTATACCATTCATAGTTTATGGTGAAAGTATTTACATTTCGTATGCTAGTTTTAATACGAATGTTTATGTTATGTTTAAACCTTTTCATATGGGAATGCATTGGACTTAATATGTGACGGGTGGAGCCCGCTATAGCTCCTCGATGCATCGGTAGGTCTCATGAGACAAACTATTGTCTTGGCACAAGGCCTTGACAAAATCTTATTTGTAGTCTTGGCATGAGGCCTTGGCTATGTGGTTATGATAGTCTGGCATTATGCATTCCAACATTATGAAAGTGGTTATTGATTTTTTTTGCATGTGATTATTCGATTAGTAGAATATCCATTTGAATAAGTAAATGGCATTATTTCATTTTATTTATGCCATACCATGTTGAAAGTTCATGTTTAAAAGGATTTTGTTTTAGTTATACATTGCCTTAAATCTTTATTCTTATTTATGAAAGTTTCCGCTATATTGTTATCCTTACTGGGCATTTGTGCTCACCCCTTTTCTATGTTTTATTTTTCCCAGGAAGTGAAGATGTAAGTTATGAATGACCTGTAGGGATATTATGAGGGGATTATAGTATGGACTGTGAAAACATTATTTTGTTGTAGTAGTTTTTCATTTTATGATGTAATGTAAAACTTATGAATATATCTAGTGTTTCCAAGGCTACTAAACCAATCGGTCTTTCGAGATTTGATCTTTCTTGTGATCATGCCAATGTTATGTAATAATGCACCGACTCTGGGTAACTGGGGTCGGGGCGTTACAGTTGGTATCAGAGGAAGTTTAGTACAAACCTTGGAAGCTAGATTTAGATAAACTCTGATTAGAGCACGTAGACCTAAGATGAACTTTGAGGATTAGTATAGAAGAACTTCTTAGAATTTTGGTATTGTAGAGATTTTGTGAGTTTTCCGAGCAATACATCCCTGTCTGGATACGAGCAGGTAGAGGCGGCTCTGGCACAGATGTACCTAGGGGTAAAACCCGAAAACACCGGTTTGAGCTAGACTCGAACGGGAACTGGTACACGACAACGGGCCTTGCTGCACTCTTGGTTACGACACTCCCGGGGGATATTCTTAGGATAACTCTCATTTTCTTTACAAATCATTTTGAAGGGTTTATGAGTATATACTTCCTTAAAGAAAACAATCTTATGATTATGGATTATATCCATAAATAGTTCAATTTATGTTAAGTGTTTTATAAGTATGGTATTATGTATTTTGATTCATAAACTGATCTAGTTTATGCCATTGTTTAGAAATGGCGCCCAGTAGAAGGACTGAGAACTCCGGAAATGCACATGATCCAAAGAGAAGGAAGGATCATATCTTTCATGGTCTTAAGCTAGAATTTATAAGAGAAATAGTCTCCCATGTATTATCATCATATGAAGAAATAATATCATGTATTGATAAGATAAGTAAAGAGATTACTGAGTCCTATGGCTTTGAAGGGAAGCAAGAGAAGAAAAGGATAGAAGAGAGAAAGATGGATAAAGGGAAGAGGGAAAAGAAGAATTTTCCCATATGTGGTAACTGTGGAAAGAAACACCCTGGAACTTGCCTGAAAGGAATGGGAGTTTGTTATAAGTGTGGAGAAAAAGGGCACAAAGTACGTGACTGCAAGGGTAAGAAAATGGTTTCAAATGTACAATGATTCATTTGAAAGGAGTTTGGACACTACGCGAACCTATGTCCCAGTCATCAGACTATGACGCAAATGATGCTATTGGATAATAATCAAGTTATGATACTACCACAGATGAAGAGGAATGATTAGAGTTCTTATGTTGATTATGTCAATTGAGTGTTGTATCAACAATGTACTTGTTATAATAATTATGGAGTATATAAGGATTGTACTGCAGTACTATTTCATTAAGGACTTGAGATTGTGTGGAACAAAGAAAAGTGACTCAATAGCAGGACAAATTTTTGGAAAATATATGGTTGAGAGAATGATAAACCATAATATAGTTCTGATACCGAGGTAGTGATTTTCGAATAATACATGATTATTTTGGAAAAAATATATTGGATATTCTTGACTACCTTGGAACTGATTAATGATTTGTATATTCCATCATTGTTGGGGTTTAAAACATTTTTGGATTGATGAAGTATATCCAGCATTCTATATGGAATAAGGGAGCATGAATGTAATCAATAAGGAATATGGTAATACCTGATGAAGGTATTCATATGATATTACGGGGTAAAAAGGATCTATATTATGTTTACCTTCCTTATAAATGTTAGACTGTGAGTTTGGAAAGAAGTATTTTGGATTGTTCTAGTTTGGATTATTTTGGATTTCCATAAAAGGACAACCCGGAGGTCGGGCGGCAACCCGTCGCGTCCGACAAGGCTGCGAGACTTGAACCCGCAACTGAAGGGCGACAAGGGTGTATCACCTACCACTGGACCATGAGATGTCCTGGATTAAATAATGTAGTTTTTATTAAAAGATCATGTAGATGAATTATAAATTCGTTTATTTTGGAACCCTATACGAATAGTGTAAATAGAATTTTTTTTTACATTCTGTTATCTTTTAGAGTGAAAGATGAGTTTGTGGTAGAAATTTATTAATGGATAAAACTCTAATTATAAAGTAAGTATATCTCCTTATGATCTTAGCCAATCTCATAAATAAATTCCTCAATATTAAGAAAAGCAACTTTGAACAAAAATGTTTTCCTAGATGGTACCTTAAATCATCACTAATATATGGCTTTGGGATTGTTGGCCTTTTTATAGCCATGTTCTCTACCACTCTCCATCAGATAATTGATGGTTATATTTTTCTTCCATATCCATATTTTCCTACATGGAACCCTAGTATGTGTTATTTTCGGTAATCTTCATACTTTCGACTCTTTATTTTAAATAAAGGCCTCATTAATTCATTTTTCGATGTGGGATTTCAACTAGGATATTTTGAAACGTCAAAAATGTGTTATCCTAATACCCTATGTTTTGTTGAACTGATGGTATTTCAATTCCTCATAGATTGATGAATTTAAGGACCTCAATTTTATACTTGTTTTTGATTGATGACCTCAATCACTACCTATAAATATTTAGGTTTTTCCTCCGATTATATGTCTCCAATTTCCACCAATGTTCTCCTAATCGAGATCATAATTTGGTGGTGACCCTTTGATTTCTCTTTTCCTCATATTAAGACTAAATTTTAGTAACCCAATTTCCGATGTGGGTTTTCCCACAAATATATTTTCTACTTTCAACCTTTTATTTTCGAAGAACAATTTCAAATTGCGAGGACGCAATTTATTGAAGGAGGGGAGAATGTAACACCCCAAGATTTCATAGTGTGTTATTTCTTCAAAATAATTTAATAACTTGCACTACACGCAACACCGAGTTAAATTGCACCATGACTTACCAAAAAAAAAGCCATTAAAAGAGGTCATGAATAGTATTAACTAAATTTTAAACTTTATAATTTTAGAATCCATATTATGAGTTTCTTAGTCATAATGCAAGAACAGATTCATTTTCAGTATTGCACTTTTATCAACTTTTGATAGTGAAACCTTTTTAAATACAATATTTTAAACTTTTTGACTAAATGGAGACATCAAAAAATTTAAAATGAAACTTCCCAAGCTTCCACGGTACGCTTTCCTTTGAATAAAACAGTAGCGTGTGTTGTACGCAACTTCGAGTTTTAACACACACCACAACTAATCAAACTGGCCGTTATGAATAGTAATACCTAAATTTTGAAATAATATATATTTTATATTTTGAAATGGACTTCATTTTTGGATTCGGAATATCTAATTTAGCCTAAGGTGAAATTTTGGTACTTTTCGGATAACTTTCATATTTTGATGAATAGTGAAAATTACTAAATTTTAATTAAAAACAACTTTTTTAATCAAAATAATTAATAGTGATAAATTATGAATTTGAGTGGTTTTAAAGTATATTTAGAATATATTTTGACAATTTAATATAATGTTGGTCATTAGACAAAATTTTACAATTAAACCGAACATAAACAAGTGTCAATCTTTTGATAGTTATTATCTCTTAAAAACACGCTTTTTGTTTTGACAGCGGGAATTAATTTTAAATTAATTTCTGCCACTTCTGTGTTTTGAATTTAGAAAAATGGATTCCATAGTTGGAATCAGGATGTTCAAATTGTGTAAATAGGTAACTTTTATTTTTAGACATTTTGAATAATTACTGCAGTAAATATTTTATTTACCAAGGTTAAGGGTAAATCCGGTAAATAAGGGTTAAAAAAATTATATTATAATAATACTAAATTACCCTAAAACGTGTCTTAACCCTATTGGTTGATACATGGTCGACCATGGGAATCTTTGGGTCTATTTTGGGACCCCATGGATCCACTTGTAAGTGATAATGACACTTTATTTTAATTAAGTTAAAATGAATTCAAAAATGACACAAGCATATATCTTTTAGAAAAACAATTTTTACATAGGGTTATATATGATGGAGTTTCGATTATAAATATTCATTAGAAAGATAAAAAGATTTCCTACATAATGATATTTTATTTATAATTTTTAGACATTAAATAATTTATTTTATATATGACACAATGATGATGCAGTAATTACTATAATAGTGAAAAATTAAACTAATTGATATTATAAATACCCAAATAAATATAATATGAAACTTTTAATGAATTAAAATAATTTTCTAGGATAATATGATATATTAGTATTGATTTAATTGACTTTGTTCGAAGTAATCAATCTGTTATGAGTTTCACAAAAATAAACTATTGAATAGTGTCAAAATTGACATAAAAGAGTTCTTAAAACAAATATTATATTATTAATTGATATTAAATTCCTAAAAATCTAAGGTTCGGCCAAGAGACTTATATCATGATAGGTTCATAATTAATGTACCACTTGGGGGTCGATTGGATATATATAGTATGTTTATTAACCATATTATATAAAAATACAAAGAGACATTGTAAAAGTGAAACTAATTAACTTAGAGTTAATACTTAAAGATAAGGTTAATATAAGTACCCAAACCTGTCTAAATTCTATTGGTTGAGTGGTTTTCGACCTATCCCAACCTTAACCTTTGAATAATCAACTTTGGAGCCATTACAAACCGAATATGAATTTATTATAAATTAATATTTCTAGCTTTTCCAAAGGTGCCCCTCACCCCTCTTATAAAAGGGCACTCCTCCTTCTCATTTATTCACACCTTCAAAGCCTTTTGGTTCGGCCAAACTCTGCCCAAATACTCTCCCAACATCCCTCACTACAACCTAGAGGCCTTAGTTTGATCAGAAATCCACCCTATGGAGCCCTTTTGATCAAATCAAAACGAAGAACCCGAAGAAGAGGTAATGATTTCACCACCCTTCTCCAAGTTCATTTCTTCTTCCACTTCTTCTTCCTTTGTTCTTACCATTCTAAAATAATAACTCCAGTATCTCACATATACTGTGATGTTATTATAAATATGGTACAATCATATTCAGTATTCTATCCACCCTTTGAATAACATGTCACCATACGTGCGTACGTACGGCTAACCGTCTCCACGTCGTGGTGTAATTGTTATTCAATATAATATTATTTGGATGGGTATAATAATGATGTGTAACTCATGTAAATAATAAATATAACATGTTAATGATTCTGTATATATGATATACCATCCATTTATATATTATTTTAATATCAAAAGAATGATATAGTCGCTCGTGCGTACGTACGGACTACCGTCTCCACGAACGCGATGAGATTCATTCTCCATCGTATCCATTCAAGTATAATTATCATTTTATGATTTAAAAATAATGTTTAAGGACTGGATATCATTCTGGATATGAATAAGATACAACAACTATGGCTTATGTAACAAAACATATAAAAGAAAATGAGTAAGTTAACTCCCGAAACGACGATAATTCTAAGACAAATCAATGTTAAAAGATCATATATGATATCATATTAATATATATGATTCTTGAATAATTTAATAACAAATATTTAACCATTATAAAGGAGGTTAACCTACCCCAACCAAGGAAAAGTACCAGGTAAGGGTTTACTTTACAACCTCTTCATTATCCAAGGTTGTTTATATGTAATAATCTACTGGGATCTCTTTATCATCCACATCCATGTTTCTTAAAAATGAATTTCAAAACATTTTTACTATTTACTAGAATATGAGTTAAAGTCATTTATACCATTTTTGACTTTTATAAGTGGTTTATAAAGGAATCTTTCGGTCTTTTTCAAAACAAGGTCCTTTTTAACCTTTTCGACAGAATTAAGGTAAGAATGTTTTTTTAACTTATACGGCGGGTGCGGCTATTTTCCGCCGTTATACAATCTTCAAAGCTTCCCTTACAAGCTTATAAGAATATTTTCAAAGAAAATGTTTTATTTTATATGGATCTTAAATTATTTCAAAATAAAAGGAGATATTTCTTTAAAAAGAATTTTGATTTCATCTATGTCAACATCTTTTGATGGATTTTAAGATTATTTGAAGTTGATTTATTATGATACAAAACTTCTATATTGTATTGGAGGTTTTGTGATATGTTTGACTGTGGATGTGCTATTTTTATACCATTCATAGTTTATGGTGAAAGTATTTACATTTCGTATGCTAGTTTTAATACGAATGTTTATGTTATGTTTAAACCTTTTCATATGGGAATGCATTGGACTTAATATGTGACGGGTGGAGCCCGCTATAGCTCCTCGATGCATCGGTAGGTATCATGAGACAAACTAGTGTCTTGGCACAAGGCCTTGACAAAATCTTATTTGTAGTCTTGGCACGAGGCCTTGGCTATGTGGTTATGATAGTCTGGCATTATGCATTCCAACATTATGAAAGTGGTTATTGATTTTTTTTGCATGTGATTATTCGATTAGTAGAATATCCATGTGAATAAGTAAATGGCATTATTTCATTTTATTTATGCCATACCATGTTGAAAGTTCATGTTTAAAAGGCTTTTGTTTTAGTTATACATTGCCTTAAATCTTTATTCTTATTTATGAAAGTTTCCGCTATATTGTTATCCTTACTGGGAATTTGAGCTCACCCCTTTTCTATGTTTTATTTTTCCCAGGAAGTGAAGATGTAAGTTATGAATGACCTATAGGGATATTATGAGGGGATTATAGTATGGACTGTGGAAACATTATGTTGTTGTAGTAGTTTTTCATTTTATGATGTAATGTAAAACTTATGAATATATCTAGTGTTTCCAAGGCTACTAAACCAATCGGTCTTTCGAGATTTGATCTTTCTTGTGATCATGCCAATGTTATGTAATAATGCACCGACTCTGGGTAACTGGGGTCGGGGCGTTACAGTTGGTATCAGAGGAAGTTTAGTAAAAACCTTGGAAGCTATATTTAGATAAACTCTGATTAGAGCACGTAGACCTAAGATGAACTTTGAGGATTAGTATAGAAGAACTTCTTAGAATTTTGGTATTGTAGAGATTTTGTGAGTTTTCCGAGCAATACATCCCTGTCTGGATAGGAGCAGGTAGAGGCGGCTCTGGCACAGATGTACCTAGGGGTAAAACCCGAAAACACCGCTTTGAGCTAGACTCGAACGGGAACTGGTACACGACAACGGGCCTTGCTGCACTCTTGGTTACGACACTCCCGGGGGATATGCTTAGGATAACTCTCATTTTCTTTACAAATCATTTTGAAGGGTTTATGAGTATATACTTCCTTAAAGAAAACAATCTTATGATTATGGATTATATCCATAAATAGTTCAATTTATGTTAAGTGTTTTATAAGTATGGGATTATGTATTTTGATTCATAAACTGATCTAGTTTATGCCATTGTTTAGAAATGGTGCCCAGTAGATGGAATGAGAACTCCGGAAATGCACATGATCCAAAGAGAAGGAAGGATCATATCTTTCATGGTCTTAAGCTAGAATTTATAAGAGAAATAGTCTCCCATGTATTATCATCATATGAAGAAATAATATCATGTATTGATAAGATAAGTAAAGAGATTACTGAGTCCTATGGCTTTGAAGGGAAGCAAGAGAATAAAAGGATAGAAGAGAGAAAGATGGATAAAGGGAAGAGGGAAAAGAAGAATTTTCCCATATGTGGTAACTGTGGAAAGAAACACCCTGGAACTTTCCTGAAAGGAATGGGAGTTTGTTATAAGTGTGGAGAAAAAGGGCACAAAGTACGTGACTGCAAGGGTAAGAAAATGGTTTCAAATGTACAATGCTTCATTTGAAAGGAGTTTGGACACTACGCGAACCTATGTCCCAGTCATCAGACTATGACGCAAATGATGCTATTGGATAATAATCAAGTTATGATACTAACACAGATGAAGAGGAATGATTAGAGTTCTTATGTTGATTATGTCAATTGAGTGTTGTATCAACAATGTACTTGTTATAATAATTATGGAGTATATAAGGATTGTACTGCAGTACTATTTCATTAAGGACTTGAGATTGTGTGGAACAAAGAAAAGTGACTCAATAGCAGGACAAATTTTTGGAAAATATATGGTTGAGAGAATGATAAACCATAATATAGTTCTGATACCGAGGTAGTGATTTTCGAATAATACATGATTATTTTGGAAAAAATATATTGGATATTCTTGACTACCTTGGAACTGATTAATGATTTGTATATTCCATCATTGTTGGGGTTTAAAACATTTTTGGATTGATGAAGTATATCCAGCATTCTATATGGAATAAGGGAGCATGAATGTAATCAATAAGGAATATGGTAATACCTGATGAAGGTATTCATATGATATTACGGGGTAAAAAGGATCTATATTATGTTTACCTTCCTTATAAATGTTAGACTGTGAGTTTGGACATAAGTATTTTGGATTGTTCTAGTTTGGATTATTTTGGATTTCCATAAAAGGACAACCCGGAGGTCGGGCGGCAACCCGTCGCGTCCGGCAAGGCTGCGAGACTTGAACCCGCAACCGAAGGGCGACAAGGGTGTATCACCTACCACTGGACCATGAGATGTCCTGGATTAAATAATGTAGTTTTTATTAAAAGATCATGTAGATGAATTATAAATTCGTTTATTTTGGAACCCTATACGAATAGTGTAAATAGAATTTTTTTTACATTCTATTATCTTTTAGAGTGAAAGATGAGTTTGTGGTAGAAATTTATTAATGGATAAAACTCTAATTATAAAGTAAGTATATCTCCTTATGATCTTATCCAATCTCATAAATAAATTCCTCAATATTAAGAAAAGCAACTTTGAACAAAAATGTTTTCCTAGATGGTACCTTAAATCATCACTAATATATGGCTTTGGGATTGTTGGCCTTTTTATAGCCATGTTCTCTACCACTCTCCATCAGATAATTGATGGTTAGATTTTTCTTCCATATCCATATTTTCCTACATGGAACCCTAGTATGTGTTATTTTCGGTAATCTTCATACTTTCGACTCTTTATTTTAAATAAAGGCCTCATTATTTCATTTTTCGATGTGGGATTTCAACTAGGATATTTTGAAACGTCAAAAATGTGTTATCCTAATACCCTATGTTTTGTTGAACCGATGGTATTTCAATTCCTCATAGATTGATGAATTTAAGGACCTCAATTTTATACTTGTTTTTGATTGATGACCTCAATCACTACCTATAAATATTTACGTTTTCCCTCCGATTATATGTCTCCAATTTCCACCAATGTTCTCCTAATCGAGATCATAATTTGGTGGTGACCCTTTGATTTCTCTTTTCCTCATATTTAGACTAAATTTTAGTAACCCAATTTCCGATGTGGGTTTTCCCACAAATATATTTTCTACTTTCAACCTTTTATTTTCGAAGAACAATTTCAAATTGCGAGGACGCAATTTATTGAAGGAGGGGAGAATGTAACACCCCAAGATTTCATAGTGTGTTATTTCTTCAAAATAATTTAATAATTTTCACTACACGCAACACCGTGTTAAATTGCACCATGACTTACCAAAAAAAAAATCCATTAAAAGAGGTCATGAATAGTATTAACTAAATTTTAATCTTTATAATTTTAGAATCCATATTATGAGTTTCTTAGTCATAATGCAAGAACAGATTCATTTTCAGTATTGCACTTTTATCAACTTTTGATAGTGAAACCTTTTTAAATACAATATTTTAAACTTTTTGACTAAATGGAGACATCAAAAAATTTAAAATGAAACTTCCCAACCTTCCACGGTACGCTTTCCTTTGAATAAAATAGTAGCGTGTGTTGTACGCAACTTCGAGTTTTAACACACACCACAACCAATCAAACTGGCCGTTATGAATAGTAATACCTAAATTTTGAAATAATATATATTTTATATTTTGAAATGGACTTCATTTTTGGATTCGGAATATCGAATTTAGTCTAAGGTGAAATTTTTGTACTTTTCGGATAACTTTCATATTTTGATGAATAGTGAAAATTACTAAATTTTAATTAAAAACAACTTTTTTAATCAAAATAATTAATAGTGATAAATTATGAATTTGAGTGGTTTTAAAGTATATTTAGAATATATATTTACAATTTAATATAATGTTGGTCATTAGACAAAATTTTACAATTAAACCGAACATAAACAAGTGTCAATCTTTTGATAGTTATTATCTCTTAAAAACACGCTTTTTATTTTGACAGCGGGAATTAATTTTAAATTTATTTCTGCCACTTATGTGTTTTGAATTTAGAAAAATGGATTCCATATTTGGAATCAGGATGTTCAAATTGTGTAAGTAGGTAACTTTTATTTTTAGACATTTTGAATAATTACTGCGGTAAATATTTTATTTACCATGGTTAAGGGTAAATCCGGTAAATAAGGGTTAAAAAAAATAATATTATAATAATACTAAATTACCCTAAAACGTGTCTTAACCCTATTGGTCGATACATGGTCGACCATGGGAATCTTTGGTTCTATTTTGGGACCCCATGGATCCACTTGTAAGTGATAATGACACTTTATTTTAATTAAGTTAAAATGAATACAAAAATGACACAAGCATATATCTTTTAGTAAAACAATTTTTACATAGGGTTATATATGATGGATTTTCGATTATAAATATTCATTAGAAATCTAAAAAGATTTCCTACATAATGATATTTTATTTATAATTTTTATACATTAAATAATTTATTTTATATATGACACAATGATGATGCAGTAATTACTATAATAGTGAAAAATTAAAATAATTGATATTATAAATACCCAAATAAATATAATATGAAACTTTTAATGAATTAAACAAATTTTATAGGATAATATGATATATTAGTATTGATTTAATTGACTTTTTTTGAAGTAATCAATCTGTTATGAGTTTCACAAAAATCAACTATTGAATAGTGTCAAAATTGACATAAAAGAGTTCTTAAAACAAATATTATATTATTAATTGATATTAAATTCCTAAAAATCTAAGGTTTGGCCAAGAGACTTATATCATGATAGGTTCATAATTAATGTACCACTTGGGGGTCGCTTGGATGTATATAGTATGTTTATTAACCATATTATATAAAAATACAAAGAGACATTGTAAAAGTGAAACTAATTAACTTAGAGTTAATACTTAAAGATAAGGTTAATATAAGTACCCAAACCTGTCTAAATTCTATTGGTTGAGTGGTTTTCGACCTATCCCAACCTTAACTTTTGAATAATAAACTTTGGAGCCATTAGAAACCGAATATGAATTTATTATAAATTAATATTTCTAGCTTTTTCAAAGGTGCCCCTCACCCCTCTTATAAAAGGGCACTCCTCCTCATTTCTTCACACCTTCAAAGCCTTTTGGTTCGGCCAAACTCTGCCCAAATACTCTCCCAACATCCCTCACTACAACCTAGAGGCCTTAGTTTGATTAGAAGGCCAACCTAAGGAGCCCTTTTGATAAAATCAAAAGGAAGAACCCAAAGAAGAGGTAATGATTTCACCACCCTTCTCCAAGTTCATTTCTTCTTCCACTTCTTCTTCCTTTGTTCTTACCATTCTAAAATAATAACTCCAGTATCTCACATATACTGTGATGTTATTATAAATACGGTACAATCATATTCAGTATTATATCAACCCTTTGAATAACATGTCACCATACGTGCGTACGTACGGCTTACCGTCTCCACGTCGTGGTGTAATTGTTATTCAATATAATATTATTTGGATGGGTATAATAATGATGTGTAACTCATGTAAATAATAAATATAACATGTTAATGATTCTGTATATATGATATACCATCCATTTATATATTATTTTAATATCAAAAGAATGATATTGTCGCTCGTGCGTACGTACGGACTACCGTCTCCACGAACGCGATGAGATTCATTCTCCATCGTATCCATTCAAGTATAATTATCATTTGATGATTTAAAAATAATTTTTAAGGACTGGATATCATTCTGGATATGAATAAGATACAACAAACATGGCTTATGTAACAAAACATATAAAAGAAAATGAGTAAGTTAACTCCCGAAACGACGATAATTCTAAGACAAATCAATGTTAAAAGATCATATATGATATCATATTAATATATATGATTCTTGTATAATTTAATAACAACTATTTCACCATTATACAGGAGGTTAACCTACCACAACCAAGGAAAAGTACAAGGTAAGGGTTTACTTTACAACCTCTTCATTATCCAAGGTTGTTTATACGTAATAATCTACTGGGATCTCTTTATCATCCACAACCATGTTTCTTAAAAATGCATTTCAAATCATTTTTACTGTTTACTAGAATATGAGTTAAAGTCATTTATACCATTTTTGACTTTTATAAGTGGTTTATAAAGGAATATTTCGGTCGTTTTCAAAACAAGGTCCTTTTTAACCTTTTCGACAGAATTAAGGTAAGAATGTTTTTTTTAACTTATACGGCGGGTGCGGCTATTTTCCGCCATTATAAATTCTTTAAAGCTTCCCTTACAAGCTTATAAGAATATTTTCAAAGAAAAGGTTTTATTTTATATGGATCTTAAATTATTTCAAAGTAGAAGGAGATATTTCTTTAAAAAGAATTTTGATTTCATCTATGTCAACATCTTTTGATGGATTTTAAGATTATTTGAAGTTGATTTATTATGATACAAAACTTCTATATTGTATTGAAGGTTTTGTGATATGTTTGACTGTGGATGTGCTATTTTTATACCATTCATAGTTTATGGTGAAAGTATTTACATTTCATATGCTAGTTTTAATACGAATGTTTATGTTATGTTTAAACCTTTTCATATGGGAATGCATTGGACTTAATATGTGACGGGTGGAGCCCGCTATAGCTCCTCGATGCATCGGTAGGTCTCATGAGACAAACTAGTGTCTTGGCACAAGGCCTTGACAAAATCTTATTTGTAGTCTTGGCACGAGGCCTTGGCTATGTGGTTATGATAGTCTGGCATTATGCATTCCAACATTATGAAAGTGGTTATTGATTTTTTTTGCATGTGATTATTCGATTAGTAGAATATCCATGTGAATAAGTAAATGGAATTATTTCATTTTATTTATGCCATACCATGTTGAAAGTTCATGTTTAAAAGGCTTTTGTTTTAGTTATACATTGCCTTAAATCTTTATTCTTATTTATGAAAGTTTCCGCTATATTGTTATCCTTACTGGGCATTTGAGCTCACCCCTTTTCTATGTTTTATTTTTCCCAGGAAGAGAACATGTAAGTTATGAATGACCTGCAGGGATATTATGAGGGGATTATAGTGTGGACTATGGAAACATTATGTTGTTGTAGTAGTTTTTAATTTTATGATGTAATGTAAAACTTATGAATATATCTAGTGTTTCCAAGGCTACTAAACCAATCGGTCTTTCGAGATTTGATCTTTCTTGTGATCATGTCAATGTTATGTAATAATGCACCGACTCTGGGTAACTGGGGTCGGGGCGTTACATTTGTATTAACAATTTATTACATGTAAGATTATTTTATTATAGTATTTATTTGTTTTTATATATGAAATTTGTATGAAAAATTTCTTATAGGTAAGAATACTTTTTTCAGATGGCTAGAGATGCTTCTAACAATCTATTTTATTTTCTCAATCTATTAGGAGGGGGTGTGGTCTTTCTTGATTGATGATTCTGGATCTTGTTCAAGAGATATGACCATATATTTATTTTGGTCCACATTTATGAATGTATATTTACTTGTTCAACATATGTTTTTTATATTAAATTCCTTTTTATTAATTTTGGAAATAATTCAATGATTATTTGTTTTTATTTAAATAGTTTTTCGTATTTATCTATTTGAAAGGCTGGTGTGATTCTATGAAATTATTTTTCTAAGGCATGGGTGTCATGGGGAATGGTTCCCATTATCTTTCATTTTATGGTGTTCGACCACTGAAATGTATGTTATTAAATAATATACAAATTTTAAAATTTATTCAATAACTAACAATTTTTTTAACTATATTATAGAATATATTTTATTTGATTCTAGATAGCTAGAGAGTTCTTATCTAAAAGGCATGAGAAATTTTTATATGTGATCACTTTTATCAGTTTCTAAACAACTATAAAAAGATACCAGTGGATAAAGATTTTACTACTATTTTGGACCAGTCTTGTATCTCTCATTGACCTGAATATATCTCATCTTAGCTATGAGATAGATTTTTCTCCTACTATCTATGAGATAATTTTAGGATGAGGTGATCATTTGAACGTCAGATTCTGAGGAGGAAGGCAGTCACAAATATTTTTGATATATCAATAACATATGGTCAGTGATATATTTTATTAATGTATATATCATCTAACTATAAAATGTTACTTATATTATACAAGATTCTAATGACCCATCTATAATGGATTTTGTAGTTTATAAGAAGATGTATACTGATCCCTATATCGGAGAAGTTCTAGGCGACCAAAAATTCCATGTTGTGGTTAGTAATTTTTCTTAAAAAAATTCATAATTATTAAATTTATTATTATTATAATTTGTAATTATATTTGAAGGAAATGTATGAGGTTGTGACTTCTCATTCATGGGAAATCGAAGATGGGAGTGAAAAGATGCCACTGGTGAGTCGGGTTATGATGAGGGGTCTAAGATAGAGGTGACTTTACATGGTGTCAAAAAAGGCTGAGTGATTGGTATTGGTTCCCGAATGCCACTTACAATTTATTATGGTACTTCTACGATGCCATCGGGGAACTCGAAGGGGGATTTTGGAGATTCATTGTAGATGTCGTTATGCATTGCAAAATATGAGGAGAGGTTCAAAGCTTAGGATGAGATTATGCAATAGATACATAGAGAGGGAGGAGGATCGTGAGTAAAAGTTTCTAAGAAATGATAAGTTGTTGGAGTATATGCAATGGCTTATAGATGACATTGGTATGGAGTTTTCTCCTCCTGGTCCTTCTAGTGATCATCCTCATCCAAATGTTTGTTGATGATTTGTAAAGTGTTATAACTAATTTGAAATTTGGGGTGATAAAATATTATGTTTGAAATAATGTCTTAGTTTTAGGTTTATTATAATCGGTTTAATTTTTTTAATTTTTTAATTTTTTTGGTATTTTTTTTAATTTTTTTAAAATTTTTAATTTGTTTTAATGATATTAATTTTTTTTATTGCTTTAATTATTATTTTTTAATTATTTTTAATTTTTTTAATTATATATATTTTTGAAAAATTTATAATTATTTATAATTATTAATGATTTTGTTAGTTTTTTATTATTTTTATAAATTTATTGTTATATTTACAAAAATTTAAATAAATTTAATAAATTTAATTTTTGTAGTTGTTTTTTATTATGTAAAATTATTGTTCCTTTTTTTAATTTTTGGTATTTTAGTTTTTTTCAATATATAATAATTCACGAAGAATGAAATATCCATCCCAAATAATAACAATTGTGATGGACCGTTGTAATTGAGATTAAAAAAATGAAAATCATTTGCGACATGTGATTTCCTTATCAAAATTAATTTCTATTTGAGACGACTATCACAAATAACTTCATTTGTGATTAAATTTTTGAAAACAACACATTACTGATGGGTTCTGTCACAAATGACCTTTTTCCACCGATGTCCATCGCAAAAGCACCAAAAAATAACATAATATCAAGTAGGGAAAGGTCCCCAAACTAGTTTCTTAAGAATGATCTATACAAGAGTCTTTTTCTTATTTTTGGAAAATCCTTGTACTATAAAGGTGGAGTGAGACAAATTAGCTTCACTATAGCCCAATATTGAAAGATTTTATACTAGTATTAGACTGATTCTTGACCCATTATCAATGAGATCTTGGTGGACATCAACATCATCTAGATTTGCAGATATGTACAAGGAACTGATATGTACTTATTTGGATGTCTCTCTATCCTTTTCTAGGATGTAAATTATAGAGATTATACTTTTATTACATTAATTTTAAATCATTTTAATGATAATAAAAAAACATTACACCATAAGGATCGAAAGGTTTAGTTTCTTGGGAGAACTAGGACTATACATAACTTTTACAACCTAAAACATAACAATTTATTTAATTTATTCTTCTCTAGATGCTTATTAGCCCTGGGGTTCTCCATAGTACACATAATCACTTGAGTATATACATAATAAAGGGGTGAGATAAAATCCATGAAAGAGGACAGGAACACGAGACAATAAAACCTGAGGTGAGCATAATCATTATCATCAAAACATAGGCACAAGATCATAAACATGATAAGAAGAACTAATAAAAGGATTAAAAAGTGGTGATGCATAAAAATGAAACCTTATGTCTTAGTGGTTAACTTCCAAAAATAGTTTTTAGCATAGCTAGAATCATGTTCACACATATTTCACTTCAACTCATGAGATTCCTCATGTTACCCAATGCATTGGAGTGCTGTATAATTTCAGGTGCACCCATCACATCATAACATCAACATTACGGCATATAATTCCACGCGCACCCATCACATCATAACGTTAAATTTATCATTCCTTCCACATAATATATATATATAAAACATGTACATAAATAAACCTTGTAAAGGAATGGATTTAATTTCATAAATCACACATTCATAAACTTTTTGATCCCAAATGTAATAAAGAATAACATACTTGATACAAGAACCGTCACCCTTGAGTGAGAAGTAAACAATGTGTTTTTGAAAGAAAAGTTCTTTTTAAAAACATTTCGTTTGACATAAACACCAGTGGGAAACATTTATATCCTATAATATTTAAGATAATTATGAAGAAATTATTTTTATGGAATAACCATACTAAAAATTGAGTGAGAGAGTGAAAACCTGAAGAAACAAAGTTGGGTTCGAGAATTCCCCTTAACTTGTGTCCGAACACATTATTCACTGTAATGTTCTGTATAATCACATAATTTTCATTAATTAACACTTAAAAACATTTTTACATGTAATTTATTCATTATTGTTTTATAAATTTCTGTTACGGGCCTTTAGATGAGTTATAAAGTTTAAATTCACTTTTTGAGAGAGTTCTTTTTCTTAGTTTTCATGAACAGTTCACTCGTAAACATGAATGGATGTTCATGTAGAACATGGATAAACATGAGGAATTTATATTACATGTTATTAATGATCTTATAAGATTTTAAATTATCTTATAATGAATTTGGTTATATACCATGAGTATGAATCATTAATTAAAAATTAATGATGATTGTTCTAGGTTAATTTGGGTGGTTTTTGGATCACAATGAACATGTTTTGTTTTTTAATTTAGTATTATGTATAAAAGTTTTTTTTCAAAAAATAAAATGGGTTATAAAATACATATTAAAATCTTTTTTCAAACATTTAATGGTATTATTGAAATCTTTGAAGGTGTTGAATGAAAATGGAAGTGCAGCACCCACGATGTAGGTAAATTAACACATCATGGGAAATGATTACATCTTTATAAAAAAAGATATGGAGAGAGGAGTATAATGAATAATATTACATTAACATGATAGAATAGTAGTATATAAATAAAAATTGAGTTATTATGAAATTTTAAGAAGATAATCTGAGGATAAGAGAAGAAAAGAAATGAAATTTAAAAGGAATTTAAAATAAGAGAGGGAGAGAATTTACCTATGGAATTATCCTCTTGAGATCCTCCTCAAGGAACCTAGGATTAGTATTTGTATGAGTCCAAGAGATCATGGATACGGGGGAGTACCTAAGGAAGTGGGTTGGGCAGAAATTGGACAAGGATTGATGTTTGAGAGTTGTGAGGAAATGAGGTTGTGAGGGGTGGTATTTATAGTGGAGGGGAGGGTTTTTTTTCTCAATATTTAATTCATTAGTTTATTAATTTCCCTAAAGAAAATAAATTGTGATTATTACATGAAAAAATATAATAAATAGGGAATGTGAGTTAGAACCAATGGCCATTTACATCATCCATGACTCAATCATGTTGCAGAAATTCATTTATTTAGTATATTTTTCAAATTATCGAATTTCACTATCCACAAAAAATTAATGTATTTCATAAAAATCTCAAAAATTCACACTAACCATTTTTCAATGTATAGAATTCAAAAATTAACACCATTTTATGAAAATAATTTTTTAAATATGTGTAATTTACATTTTAATTAAAACCATATTTTACTTGAAAAATAAAAAATTTAAAATTAAACTAATTTTCTAACACATTGAAAAATTAACTAAGGTCTCATAGAATTATCATATATTCATAAGGCATCATAATACTTGTTTATGAATAAATTTTATGAAAAAAATTTATTTTAAGTTATAATTTTAATCATTAAATATTAATGAGTTACAAAAATACTAACACTATAAAATAATTATATCAAATTGTCACTAATAGGATGGATAAATTTTATTTATATTATCACTTGAGAAGTTACTATTCACTTGGAAGATTTATTATTTATAAGAGTTATATTACTATTCACATGTTTTTCAATACTATTCATAAGGGTATGTTACTATTCACCAAAAATTAAGTTTTCCCTATCAGACTCCAAACATCTTACAGATTGCAATCGTGTATGTCACATTTTCAAAATTCTAATCACAGAAGTGGAAAAAATATGTTTAAAGGTCACATAAAAATTTATAGTTCATTTAAGAATGATTTGTAATTGTGTTTCTTAATATTATTTCATGTTATTATATTATACGATATTACTATAAGAAGGGAGAAATTGAATTGATAAAAGTTTGTGTTGTTATATTCTTCCCACCTTTTGAAATTTCTCCCTCAAAATTTCATTTTACATAAATAAGTGAGGATAATTCTCTTTTTTCCCATTATCCAGTTTCTAATTTTCTTCTTCATACTTATTGTTCCTCCACAAAAAATTAACAAGGTGGGTTTTCTTGTTGCATAGAACCTTATCTCTTTGGTCTAGAATCTTTACCGGCTGCTCCTCGTAAGAGAGATAGTCTTCCAACTATACCACCTATGAGTTCATTACATGTGAGGGATCTGGTATGTACTTTATTAGGAGTGATAAATTAAACAAAAAATGAACTTCAGCTATATTCGGTGGATGTTCAAGCCAATAGGCCATGAATTTTATGCGATCAAGGATCTCAAAGGGGACAAAGTACCTTGGGCATATCTTCCCTTTCTTTCCAAACATCATGAATCTCTTCCATGGTGATATTTGAAGGAAGAATTTATCTTGAATATTGAACTCCAAATCCCTTAGATGGTTAATATAGCTAGTTTTCCATCTCTGAGAAGCTTTGATATGTTGTGGGATGGCTTGAACCTTCTCGATCTTCTCTTGTACAATATCAGGTCCAAGTATATTTCTTTCTCCAACTTCATCCCAATAGGTTGTAGTTCTACACTGCTTCCCATACAGAGCATCATATGGAGCCATCTGAATACTTGAGTGGAAGATAATATTGTATGATAACTCAACCAATGAGATTTTCTGATCCCATACACCTTTGAATTCTAAAGAACAAGATCTTAACATATCTTTGAGCATCTAAATAGTCCTTTAATATAGGTCATAAATTTTGGGGTGATAGGATGTGATGAAATTCAATTCAGTACTCAAGGCATGTTGAAGACTCCTCTGTAATTTAGATGTGAACCCTGGATCATGATCAAAGGCAATCAAGAGTGGAACCCCATGTAGTCTCAGAACCTCTTTAACACATATATTTTATGGTTTTTCAAGTGAGAGATTTTCCCAAATAGCGATAAAGTGGGCAGTCTTGGTGATTTGGTCCACCACAACCCATATTACATTATTTCAATTGGATGTCTTTGGGAGACCTGTGACGAAGTCCATAGTGACATTCTCTCATCTCCACATGGGTATAGGCAACGGTTGAATCATACCATTAAAATTTTATTCCTCTTCATTAACATAGTAACATATCAATTACATTGAGATATAATTAAAAATATCCTTGTTAATTTTGTCCCACCAAAAGTGTTCTCGGAGATCACAATACATATTGGTGCTACTAGAACAGATAGAGAAAGGCGAGATACTTTCATTATAAAATAGCCTATTCTTTATCCCAAGCGATGAAGGCACACAAATTATCATTCCAAAACTAATCAAACCGTCATAGTTGATATGTAACTCTTGAAGCTTCCCTTCCTATACAACATTCAACTTCTTTTGTAACTCCAGATTATCCCTTTGTGCCTCATTAACCTTCCATTGTATAGATGGTTGGGATATAATTTGGTAAAGGTAGGATGTATTCCCTATCGTTATGATTTACAAATCCATCCTTTCCATATCCATAATGATAGGGTATTTCCCAATCCGAATCATTGATAGAGTAGCAGCTTATTTTCGACTAATAGCACCAGCTACCTTATTTACCTTTCTAGGCTGATAGTGAATAGATAAATCATAGTCTTTGATTTTATCTAACCATCCCCTTTTATGAATGTTGAGATATGTTTGTGTGAATGTATACTTTAGGATATTGTGATGGGTATATATGTCACACTTCTCACCATAGAGGTAGTTCTGATAGATTTTAAAAGAAAAAATCCCTTCTTCAATTTACAGATCATGCGTCAGGTAGTTTTTTTCATGGATCTTCAACTGTCGTGAGGAATTGGATATCACATTATCATTTTTAATGAGTACACAACCTAGGAATTTCTTTGAAGCATCACTATATAAAAAAACATTCTCCACTTTTGTGTAATGTGATTATTGGTGTAGTGATCATCCTTCTCTTTAGCTAATTAATCCTTTCCTCACATTCTTCCATCTAGACATACTTTAGCCTTTTCCTTGTTAACCAAGTTATCAAGATTGAAAATCATGAAAAATTCATCAAAAAACATTGATAATACCTAGATAATCCAAGAAAACTATGGATTTATGTTACAATAGAGGGTATGGGTCGTTCATTAATCACCTTTATTTTTGAAGGGTCTACAAGAAATCCCTCACTTGTGATCACTTGTCCCATGAATGTGACATTATTTAACTAAGAGTCGCAGTTGATGAACGTGGCATAAAAGTTATCATTTCCCAATGTCTCCAACATGGGCCTCAAATGTTATTCATGTTCCTTATTACTCTTGAAGTAGATGAGAATATCATCGATAAACACTACCACAAATTTTTTGAGGTAATGTATAAAGACTATATTCATCAAATCCATGAAGATTGAAGGGGAATTAGTAAGTATGAAGGGAATAACCAGAAACTCATAATTCAAATATCTTGTACAGAAGGTAGTCTTTTGAATATCTTCATTCTTCACCTTTTTCTAATGATATCTAGAATTAAGATCTGCCATTGAGAAGAATTGAGCTCTGCATAGTGATCTAACAAGTAGTCAATCCTTAAGAGAGGATAATTTTTTTATGGTGATCTTGTTGAGTTCTTGATAATCGATACACAACCATATTGATCTATCCTTCTTCTTCACAAAGAGCACTGGTGCACCCCAAGGAAATGCACTAGGGCATATGAACCCTTTGTACAAATTCTCTTGTATCATCTTCTTTAACTCCCCTAGTTTGATAGGAGCTATCATATAGGGACACTTTGAGATATGAGTATCTCTAGGTATTATTTCTATTGAGAACTATACGTTTCAATCTGAGGGAAGTATGGGTAACTCTTCAGGAAATACATCATTATATTCCCTCAGGATGAAAATTTCCCAGAGGTGGACACTCTCCTTTAACACACCCATTTGAGTGAGGTATGCCTATTCACAAGGAATCAACACACACACCAATGAATTATTTTTCCGAAGAGATTGATTATATTCCTTACATTTTAAAAGAATCTTGCGATGGTTCAAAATATGAAAAGATATTTCCTTTTACCAACATTTGATATGTTCTCTATATAATGAGAGCTAATTTATTCACATTATAGCATCAAATTCCACCAAGGGAAGTATCATGAGATTCCCATGAAGAATCTTCCCACATACACCAATAGGATATGAGTCCAACACTTGGGTTTAAATGATTTCAACACTTTCTGTTTTTAAACATATCTCTACTTCAAGGCTTCAGGGCTTTGATTCAATAGTCATATAAAACTTGTGAGATATAAAGGAATGCGTAGAACCAGAATAAAATAATAATTTTTACATTATTGAGTGAATATGAAGTGTACCTTGTAAAAATTCATTTTCTTGATCCATATCTGTAGTAGTTATGAAATTATACTTCCCTTGTTCCTTTGGATTTTTTGGATGCTGACACTAATTACCCTCAAGGACTTGAGGTTTATTGCACTAACATAAATATTTACCATTCTACCTACATTTGTAACATCAAACCACGGTTGGTGTTCTACTTTCCTCCCCCACATTCATCTACTTTCTCATGCCTTTTCATCACTCTTGAGCTTGGTGGACTTCTCTCTTACACTTTAATCATTTCATCATCCCTTTTATATGATGTTCCCATGATGCTTCTTCCCATATTATTTACATGTAGGTGGTTGATTTTTCTTTCCACCTTTCTCATTAATTCCTCCAGCATGAAACTACATCTTTTTTTTCCTATCACCATAGCCATGGGACCATTATCCAAACTCCATCTCCACTTTGAGATCAAACCGAATAACTTCTTCATAACTTCCAAAGTCTTGAATTAAAAAATCCTTTGAAAGGTGTGGTTTTAATCCATTAAATAATCTATCATTTTTATATCATTATTGATAACTAATCCCAAAGAATACCTAGAAATCCTTGTGAAATTCTCTTTGTAGGGTGTGAAATATTATCCATCCATTTTATTTAGATCTATGAATTCTCTATTCATCATAATACGAAGCGTTCATGGGAAATACTCGTTTAGAAACATTATCTTAAAGTATCCCCACTTCATCTATTCAATTTCATCTCTCGTCTTGGTGATCTTAATCAAAGCCCTCTATTGGTTGGTCTCTCCATCGAGATGATAAAAAAGATAGATTCCCCTATCCTTTCATAGAAAAGTGAAGCATGAAAAAGATATTCACCATTGAGTTGACCCATTTTTTCCAAAAAAGTGGATTGAAATATCCATTAAATATTGGTGGCTGTTACTGCATAAAACACTCGACAACCAGTTCCTCCCTCTTAGGTGAAGGAGGGTGTTACACATTATTCAGGTTATTATTCATAACATAAGACAATTGGTTAAGGAACTCCATTATGTTTTTATCTCCAAATCCAAAATAATTTGGGATATTGTTTGGGCAATCACTGCATTGTCCCTCCCATGAGTTATTATACTGGTTTCTCTTGGTTCACACCATCTTCTAAAATAGAAAAGGTTAGAAGAAAGAATAAGTCAATAAGTTATGAATAATTTATTTACTCCATTTTATAATTAAAACCAAAATCATATCTTATGATATCCCTATGTTTAGAAAATCTTCTTGTGTTCCTACATATACTTAGTCTGATATTAGGGTTTTCACTAAAGTTATCTAATCCTAATTCCACAATTAACTAAACCGTGCCTCTGATACCAACTATACGGAACCTGCTTTTATTATATTAATTTTACATTAATTTAATGATAATAAAAAATAATAATTTCATCATGAGGATCCAAAAGTTTAGTGTCTTTGGAAAAATAGGACCATACATAACTTTTATGACATAAAACATAAACATTTAATTAATTTCTTGTTCTCTAAATTCTAATTGGCCCTTGAGTTATCCTTAGTACACATAATCACCTAAGGATATACATAAAAAGGGATGTGATAAAATATTTATTAGAGGATAAGAACATGAGGCAATATAACATGGGTTGATAATAATCATTATCATCATAACATAGGTGCAAGATCATAAACAAGATAGGAAGAATTAATAAAATGATTGAAAAGTGGTAATGTCTAAAAATGAAACCTTATGTCTTAGTGGTAACTATCAGACATAGTTGTGAAATAATATAGTATCATGTTCATGAATATTTCACTTTAACTCATATGATTCATCACATTACCCAATGTATTGGAGCACTGTATAATTCCAGGCACATCTGTCATTTCATAACATCAACATTGCGCTATATAATTCTGAGCGCACCCATCACATCATAACGTTAACATTATCATGAATGAAACATAAAACACATATCAATATTGGACATTAATAAATCTATAAAATGAATGGGTTTCATTTTATAAATAACACATTCATAAAATTTGGGTTCCCAAATGAAAGGGGGAAAACATACTTGATACAATAATCATCATCCTTGAGTGAGAAGTAAAAGGTGTGTATTGACGCTAAGATTCGTAGAAGGTCCACGATTGGAGGATAAAATAGTATCAAATGAATCTAGGAGGGAAAGAGAAGATTCTAGGGCCCAAGAGGTAGGTGAACGCAATATTAAGGGTACGCATGCAAGCACCCTTCCTGCGCACAAAATCCTGCACGCCCAAGGCGCTAGCAAGGTAAAGTTTTATTTTCCAAAATAGTTTAATTTTTGGTGAATATTGAAATACAACAATTTATGAAATAAGATAAATACATGAATTTTTGAGTCATTGTTGATGTATTGATTATGTAACTGCCATTATCTAGAACACTCCTTATCTATTTAGTGTATTTATTCATAGGTATAAATCCAAATTATATTCTTATGCTAAAATAATAAACTAATGAATAAAATAATCAAAAAACACCCCTCTCCACCCCTATTTATACCACCCCTCACCCATATCCTTCTCACACCCTATAAGGCATGAATATTTTCTAAATTGTTCCCAAATTATATTACCAAGGCTCTTATACTCGTCCAATAGATACTGGTAATAACAAAAGACCAAACTCATGTTTCCTAAGGAGGTTCCCAACAAGAAGAAATTCCTGATGTAAAATCCTCTTAAGTTCTATTTTAATTTATTTTATTTTATTTTATTATTATCTCCTCACTAACCCTATACAAAAGTGACATGATATCTCAAGTATATTATATAAACTATAATTTTATTGTTTTAATGAAATATAGATCAAAAAAACTCTTCTCATCTCCCATTTATTCTAAAATTTCAAATATCATCCGTGATGTGTAGATTCACCACCTTCTTGGAGGACAAGATTTCATTTTCCCTTATCACCTTAAATTATGGTCCTAAAACAATTATTATGGTTATTTATGATTTTATTATCGATATTATAAGTTTTATAATGTTATATCACAAATATATTATCATGATATTTAATATAATTACATAAGTTCATGAAGGTTGTAAAAACGCCAAAATTAATTAAATCTCTTTCATTAAAGTTTTATTTAATGAATCGTCTTCATACCGTATAATGAAATGGTATATAAGGACATTTATACATTTAGAAAAACTTTAATAATATATAATTTAAATTCTTGATAATTATTCTCATTTTACATGAACTTCCATATTTGTATACATGTGAATCGATCTTGAATACCAAGAAAACAAACACTCCCAGAACGACGAAATTGAACTCTATAACTCATCAAAATGGCAATAAACGAACTTAATAAAAATATAAAAAATAAAGTATAAGTATAATAGGTTATTAATTTATTAATTTATTAATCAAATTTTATTTTCTAATATATTAATTTTAATAAATCATTCATATATAATGTAAGGGTATTCTCGAACCCAACTCTTTTATTTTGGCTATTCCTCTTTCATGAAATTTTTTTGTGTGGATATTATTTTAATATTCCTAAAATATAATTTAATTTTCCTTCCATTTTATTTTCGTAGATATACATGTTTCTATAATTATTTTATGACAAATTCAAATATTTTCCTAAATAACTCTTCTTTATAAAACACATTTTGACTCCTCTTGAGTTGTTTCTTCTTTGCTCAAGAATGATGAATATTATACCAATTTTTTACATTTTCATTTAGGGACCACTAGTTTATTTATGTTTGATGAAATCATTATGAAACCCATTCCTTTACATAGTTTACATCAAGAATTTTATTGATATACGTTCTATATGGCATGCCTGATTATGTAAATGTTATGATATGACAGGTGCACCCTAAAATATATAGCCCTAAAACGAATTTTTCATTGTGATGTTTATCGTGAGATAATGTGAAATATTCATGAACATGATTCTATATTTTTTCACAATTATTATTTTATAATTATGCACATATTTTATACGTGAACATGATACTAGCTTATTTCACAACTATGTGCGGTATTTGACAACTAAGAACTACTTTTCCATTTTTATGCATTACCAAATTTCATGACTTTGTTTGAAGCTTCTTATAATGATTATAATGAAGATCATATGCTTATGATTTGATAATGATGATTATGATCACCCATTTTATATTGATTCTGGTCCTTATTTATCCTCTTACATGGATTTTAGCTCACCCCTTTCTTTGATGTATATCCTCAGGTGACTACATGTGCTAAAATGAATGTGAGATTTATAAGGATAAAGAATAATATTTTTAAATAAATGTTAATGTTTTATTATGAATAAGTGATGTATGGTCCTAATTTTCCCCAAGATACTAATCCTTTGGATCTTGGATTGAAATGATTTAATGATGTTTATTTTAAAAATGATGTATTAGTCATGTAAGAAGAAACTGGGTGACAATAGTTGGTATCAGAGTATGATTTAGTAAATTTGGTAATTAGTATTAGAAAACATTATTTTAAAACCTTATTATGATTGAACATATACGTAAGAATACAAGATTCTTTGTTCTAGAAAAATTCTAAACATAGGAATCCTAAAAAATATGCCTTTAAATTTAATTAAAAATGGAATAAATTATTTATTCTTGACTTTTTGACTTAGGTTTTGTTTAAAATTTTCCTATTTTTTAAAATGTTGGGAACCAAGAGAAACTAGTCCAAAAAACTGTGTGAGGGAGAATATAGTGATTTCTCAAACAACATCCCCAATGACTTGGGAGGAGTTAAAAATTTAATAGAGATGTTTATCATGTAATATTAGGCTATGAACAATAATCTGAACAATGTGGAATGTATGCCTTCAACTAAGAGGGAGTAAATGTCTGTCAAATATATTATGTTGAAACTACCACCAACATTTAGTGGATATGCCGATCCACTAGATATAGAATAGTGTGTTTACTCAATAGAGAAGATATTTTTTTCTCTTTACACTTTTGAGATGGAGAAGATAACTTTAGATGTTTACCATTTAGATGGAGAGGAAGATAAATGGTGTGTATTGATTAATAAAACCAAGATGAAGGATTAAATTGAAGAGATGGAGTGGGAATAATTGAAGAAAGTATTTCTTAACAAGTATTTAACTCAAAACCTTTATACAAATCTGGAGATAAAATTCACCAAGTTGATGAAAAATAAAGGTTAATCTATCATGTAATATAAAGAAACATTCCCAAGGATTTCAAGGTATGCCTCAAGTTTTATTATCAACAATGATTGAAAAATAGATAGATTCTTTCCTAGTTTAAAACCACACCTTCAAATGGATCTAGAAATTTGAGACTTTGGGAGTTATTATGATTTTTTCTGATGTGCTCTCAATGTGGATATGTAGTTTGAAAAATTTTCCCATGGATATAAAGATAAGAAAAAACGATGGTGTTTCGAGATGGAGGATCTAATGAAAAAGGTGGGAAGAAATCCAAACCACTCACATGTCAAACATGTGGGAAGAAAAATTATGGTAATTTACTCAAATGGATAGGGAAATGCTTCAAGTGCAGGAGAGAAGAAAAGAAATATCATGAATGTTCAAGAGACATAAATAATCCATCTAATATTATGGAGGAAATGACAGAATCACCCATGGTTGAATGCTTCAACTATAGGGAGAAAGGGAACTAAACAATGCAGTGAACTAAACCTCAGGTCCTTGAGGGTAATCAGTGTCCACAACCTCCAAAGAAAAAGGATCAAGGGAATGATTATGCCATCAATACTTATGAAGTGGATCAAGAAAATGATTTTTACATGGTACACATTCTATTCACTCAATAATGGAAAAAGTTTTATTTGATTCTGTTTCTATGAATTCCTTTATATCTTGCATGTTTTATAGAATTGTTGAATTGAATCCCCAAAATCATGAATTAGATATATCCATAAAAACACCTACTGGTTAAGTAATTGTAACACAGGTGTTGGAATCTTCTCATATTGGAATATGTGGGAAGATTTTTCCATAGAATATTATGGTACTTACCGTGGTGGAATTTCTTGTTATACCGGGCATGGATTAGTTCTTGATGTATATAGAACACAATAACTCTTAGGAAAAGTAAATAACTTTTCAAATTATGAACTATCCAATAATCCTATAAAAATGAATGTAATACCCTGAATATCCTTTGGATAATCCCTCAACAGTGTGGGTGTTGGTTTTCTATGAATAAGAATACCTCCCTCAAATGGTTGAATCAAAGGAAGGTATCAACCTTAAGGAAATTACTTTTATGAGGAAATATAATGATGTATTTCCTGAAGAGTTACCCAGTGTTCCCTTAGATTATGAGGTAGATTCCTCTGTAGAAATCATACCCAGTGTTACTCGAATCTCAAAATTCCGCAATAGGATGGACTCGATCAAACTAGAGGACATAAAGAAGGATCTCCAAGAGAATTTTTGAAAATGGTTTATACACCAGAGTCCATAACCTTGGGGTGTGCTAGTGCACTTTGCAAAGAAAAAGGATGGATCAATGTAGCTGTGTATTAATTATCTAGAACTCAAAAAGATCACCATAGAGAAAAACTGTCCTATTTAATGGATCAATGACTTATTCAATCTACTATGAGGAGATAAATACTTATCAAAGGAAGATATTCATTCTATATATCATCAAATAAAGGTGAATAATGAAGATATTCAGAGGACTGCTTTTTATACAAGGTATTTACACTATGGGTTTCTAGTGATTCCCTTTGTAATTAGTAATTCCAAGGAAATATTTGTGGATTTTATGAATAGAGTATTTAGACACCAACTTGAAAAATTTATGTTGGTGTTTATTGATGATATTATCATCTACACCAAGAGGAAGTAGGAACATGAAGGTCATATAATAATTATGATGGAAACATTAAGGAAGGATAAATTGTATGCCCAGTTCAGAAAGTGTAACTTTTTGTTGAAATGAGAAACATTATTTGGACACATGATCACTAGTGATAAAATTTCTATGGAACCTTCAAAAACAAATTCAATTGAGGAATTGACTAGACCCAATAGTGTCATTAAAATTCATAGTTTTCATGGATTAACAGGGTACTAATGAAGTTTTGTGAGAAATTTTTCATAATTTTATGGCCCACTAAACAATTTAACAAGGAAAGGGGTAAAATATGTATATATGGAGAAATGTGAGGAAAACCTCATGAGTATAAAGAAAAGACTTATCACTTCACCTGTAATCACATTAGCAAGATGCGGTGAATGTTTTGGGATATACAATGATTATTCAATGAAAGGCTTGGGTTGTGTACTCATGAAAAATGATAAAGTGATATCCTATTCCTCATATTAGTTGAAGATCCCTGAGTAGAATTACCCAAGGAATGATTTGATGTTAACAGCTATGATCTTCACTATGAAGATCTGGCAGCACTATCTCTATAGTGACAAGTGTGACATATATACATACCAAAAGAGTCTAAAGTATATATTCACATAGAATGAGCTCAACATGCATCAAAGATTACAGTTAGAGCTAATAAAGGGCTATTATTTCTCTATTAACTACCATTATAGAAAGGAAAATAAGCTAGCTGATTCTATTAGTAAAAAACAAATTTCTAATCTATCTATGATGTGTATTGAGAAATAACTTATCGTCATGGATATTCAACGGATGGATTTGGAAATCATAAATATAGGGAATACATCCTACCTTCTCCAACGATTTCATAACCATCTATAAAAGAGAAGATTAAGGAGGCATAAAGTGATGATCTAGAGTTAAATAAGAATGTGAATAAAGTAAATGAATGAAATATACATGGGTTCCACATCGATGATAATAGTGTGATTTAGTTTGGATCTTGGTTTTGTGTGCCTTAATCACCTGCGATAAAGAAGGATCTATTGGATAATTCACATAGTCAACCTCTCTCCATCCATACTAAAAGTAAAAAGATGTATCGTGATCTTTGTGGAAACATATGGTGGGATAACATGAAGAAGGAGATTGTGGAGTATATCTGAAGGTGCTTGATATGTGAACAAGTTAAAGTAGAATGATATAAGTATAAGGGGATGATGAAACCATTTCCTATAACAATGTGGAAATGTGAGATGTCACTATGGACTTTGTCACTGGTCTCCTGAAGATATATAAAAGAAACAATGTGTTATGGGTTGTTGTGGATCGACTCACCCAGACTGCACACTTTATCACTATTTGGTAAGATTTCTCGCTTGAACAACTTGCAATGATATATGTGAAGGAAGTGGTGAGGCTTTATGGGGTACCACTTTTGATCATCTCTAATTTGGATCCATGTTTCACATCTAAATTATGGAGAAGTGTTCAATATGATTTGAGTACTGAATTGAATTTTAGTATGTCTTATCACCCCCATACTAATATCCAATTAGAAGAGGACTATTCAAATGCTCGAGGACAAGGTAATAGCCTGCGCAATGGAATTCAAAGGTGGAAGGAATAGGATCTACCACTAGTTGAGTTCTGATAAAATAATATCTTCCACTAGAGTATTCAAATGTATCTATATGAAGCTTTGTATGTAAATATATGTATAACTACAACCTGTTGGGATGATGTTGGTGAATGAAAGATGCTTGGACCTAATATTGTCCATGAAATGAGAGAGAAGGTTCAATCCATCCAATAACATATCAAATATGCTCAGAGTCAGAAAAAATATCTACTAAAAACCATCAAGGGACTTGAAATTTGATGTTAGAGACAAAGTTTTCCTTTGGATATCACCATATAATGGATTAATATAGTTTGGAAAGAAAGGTAATCTTACCTACAGTAAATTTCCCTCTTTTAGATCCTTGACCTCGTAGGAGTAGTGGCCTATCATCTTGAACTTTCATAAAATAAGGATGAAGTTGATGAAATTTTCTACACATCACTCCTGAGGAAGTACATAGCTTACCCCTCACATGTACTAAATTCGATGGTGGTACAACTATAGAATGTCCTCTCATGTAAAGAGAAGCCAATAAAGATCTTGAACCAAACAAACAAAGTCCTATGAAATAAAACTACTCACATTTTCAAATTTTTTATAGGGGAATCATAAGTTTTAATAAGTGACATGGGAACCATAATAAGTAATAAAGTAGAAGTATCTTCACATGTTTTCAACTTAGTAAGTAAAACCAAATTTTGAGGGAGAAATTTCAAAAGGGGGGTAGAATGTAAAAACCCAATATTTTTCCAATAGAATTTTTGATTTCTTATAAATATGTTATATGGTATAAAACACACACATATCACAAAGATTCCAACAAAATATTTTTCTCATAAATAAATAATGAAATAAGTGATATTTACAGAAATTAAGGAACCTATACAGATGGAATAGTAACCTAACCCTTAGAACAATAACATGACCGTTAGTAATAAAAATCCATCATATAGAATTGTAACATCGCCTATAAAAGTATAAATAAAATTTAATCATATTATAAATGAAAATATGATATAATTAAATCACAGTATAAGTAAATAAAATTTTTAAAAATGAAAAATTAAGTGTCGGTTTTTTTGCAAAACATACATATTTATTTACAATTTTATCATTAATATAATGATTTAAAAGAAAAATTTATTTCATAAAATAGATTCATAAATTAATATTTTCATGGTTTATAAATATAATATAATTTTATGAGACCTTAATTAATTTTTCAAAGTGACAAAAAACCATTTATAATATTAAAATCGATATTTTTTAAATAAATAATGATTTTAAATTAAAATTAAATTCATCATATTAAGAAAATTATTTCCAAAAAATAGAGTCCATTTTTCAATTACACATGTCTAAAAATGGTGTGGGTTATTTTTTGTGTTTTTTCCAAAATAGTTGAATTTTTAGTTATTAGTGAAATATGATAATTTATGAAATAAGCTAAATACATGATTTTTAAGTAATTGTTGATGTATGGATGTTGTAAGGATCATAATATAGAAATATAATTATATATTTACTATAATTAGTTATTATAATCAACTATATTTATAGTCTTGAAAAAAATAACAAACTAATGAATAAAATTATCAAAAAAACACCCCTCTCCTCCTTTATAAATACCAGCCCTCACCACCTCTTCTCCTCAAACCTTATAATAGTTGAATATTGGCAATATTTTTCACGTATTCTATTCCCAAGCCTCTTTCCCATGTCCATGATATTATGGTCTCAACAGAATATCAAACCCAAGTGCCATAAAGAGGTTCTCATGAAGAAAAAATTCAAGAGGTAAAATCCTCTTTTTTAATCATTTAATTTATGTTCTTTTCTTTTCTTATTTTCTTCTCACATTCCCTATCCCAAAGTGGCATGATAACTCCAATATATTATATATACTGTAATTTTATTTTTTTAATTTAATTAATATCTATCTTAAAACCTCTTCTTCTATCCCTTTTATTCTGAAAATGAAAACATCATCCGTGATGTGTAGATTCACCACCCTCATGGATGGAGAGTTTTCATTTTCCATTAACACATTCAGGGTTGGTCATAAAACAATTATTATGGTCATGTAATATTTCATTATTAAAACTATAATTTATATAATGGTCTAACACCAATTCATAAAAACAATGTTAAATACAATGATATAAGTTCGTGATGTTCGTAAAAACTACCAAAATAAATTAAATCTTTTTCATTAAAATATTATCTAATGAGTCATCCAACTACTATATAACCACATGATATATAAGACAATTTAAACTTCTTTATGTTAATTAATAACATATAATTTCAATTAGGTATAATCATTATCAATTTACACGAACTTCCATAATTCTTTATTAGTGAATCGATCATGAATACCAAGAAAACGAACATTCCAAGAATGAAGGAATTAAACTCTATATCTCAAAAAAATGGCCACACATTATCTTTATAAAATTACAATAAATAAAATACATATATATAATAGGTTCTGGATTTAGTAATTAATGAATCTAATTTTATTATCTACGATATTAAAGTGAAGAATGAATTCGGACATAAGGTAAGGGGATTCATAAACCCAACTCTTTTTCTATGGTTTATTCCGCTTTCATGACAAATTTCAACATGGAAATTCTTTTAATATTAATAATAATATAATTATATTTTCATTCCCTTTAATTTTCTTGGATATACATGTTTCTATTATTATTTTATAACAAATACAAATATTTTCCAAAAGAACTATTCTTTCCAAAACACATTTTTGACTCCTCTGGAGTTGTTTCTTCTTCACACAATAAATATGAATCTTATCACAAATATTTTTTTTCCATTTTCAATTGGTAACCCCAAGTGTATTCATGATTTATGAAAGCCTTATGAATCCCATTCCTTTATATGGGTTACTTAATTACTTTGATTGATATATGTTTTATGTGTCATGCATGATTATGTAAATGTTATGATATGAAGGGTGTACCTGGAAATATATAGCACTCCAATGCATTGGGTAATTTTTTGTATACCACGAGATAATGGGAAATACTCATGAACATGATGCTATATATTTTCACACTGATGATGTTATTAATATGCACATATTTTATGTGTGAACATGATTCTATCTTTTTTACAATTATGTGACATGATGTTTCATTTTTATGCATTTACATATTCCATTACTATATCTAAATATTCCACTCATGATTATGATGATAATCCTATGATTATGTTATGATTATGATGCTTATTCACACCCATGTTATATTAATTCATGTCCTTATTTATCCTCTCACGAGGATTTTATCTTACCCCTTTTTTGATCAATATCCTCATTTGACAACATGTACTAAAGGGAACATGAGATTTATAAGGATAAAAAATAATATTTTTAAATAATTTTTATGTTTTATTATTCATAAGTGTTTTATGTTCCTAATTATTTACAATATATTAAACCTTTTGATCCAGGATTGTAATTCTATTATGATGTTTATCTTAAAAATGATGTAATAATCATGTAATAAAAAGAATAGTCGCTATAGAACTCTAGTTGGAATTGGGATATGAGCCCGATCCTGATCTTTATTCTTCAATAGTGTATCTTGAAGATCCTAATGATTGAGAGAGATAATATGGATATGATTATGGGTAGCTCCAAAATTATTTTTATTAGATACAATAGTGATGAGGGAAGAAATGTTTGTTTATCCCCTATTGAATTTTTATATATACTAAGAAAGGATTTTTTTCTACTAATTCATAAATACTATGATAGTTCTATAAAGTATGAATATGTATATAATCCTATATTTATATTGTGTATAGAATAGGATAGTGGTATTATTCAATAAAAAAGGGAACATGGGATTATACTTTTATGGGAGTTAGAATATGAGTTATCCACAATCCACTAGTTTCTGTTGGGATATGCCAAAGAGAGTCTTGTGTAGGGTAAAGAATATTGGATTTTCCCCAGGTTTCCTCTAGGATATTCCAACATGCTCCACCAAATGTTGCAAGAGTGAAATGGAAGGTCAGATTAGTGGTAGTATGAATATGGTCCTGCCCCTTATTTGATGTCGTGATATGATAATATGGTTCTTATGGTGCTGCCAAAGTGTGATGGAAGACTTTATGAGCAAGAATATGAATATTTTCCCACTCATTAACTACCTCTATATTATATCATTGGACTTATTCTAAGGAAGGGTGGATATTATCCCACTACCTATTTATTGTATTTATTTTCCCTTGGAGGGTTCTCTATAGTGCTTGGGTCCAGATGTCTATGTTAGAGACTTTCGGGGAAGAATCCTCAAAATATTGATGAGGATTATGATCCTCATGGTACTGAAAGTGGCAGTGGTTGATAAGATCCCTCTTAGACATTTCTTGATAAGTATTAAGTCCATATTCAACCGCTTGATTTTCCTCCATAACATAAGAGAGGTGTGAATTATTTCAATCTAGGGAGCGGTTTCCGAAACAGTTGGAGGTGGTCATGGGTGCCACTTACTTCCTCATGAATAGTAGTTCAGTTTCATTATTGTGAGTCTTTATGTCCATAAATGTTTCATGCGTAGCCTCTAGAGTTTTTATAATACCATTTAGATGGTACTCCCATAAAATAGCGTTTTTTTGTAGTGTTATAGACTATGATTTGGGGGAATCATCCTTTTGGTCTTTTGGGACAAAACCTATGAATAAGTTATGGAATATGAGTAACATTTTTTATATACTAAGGGGTTTCCTGTTTTGAATATCCTAAGGATCAATAAATAAAAACAATAAAACTCATTAATGAAAGATATCATTTAAGATAATTTATAACTAGTTTCTTTTATAATTAAATGACTCATGTTAGGTTTCCCATTTTTTTCAATGTGAGATGAATCATAGAGTTCAACTCACCTGGTCAGGATGCCCGTCAAAGGGATATTGGGTTTTGTTTTATTATGAGTCTGTATAGACTTTCTTTATAATATCTATCAGTCACAAGGAACTTTCTAGAAACACCATAAAATGTTTATTGGTTGAGAGAGCGCATGTTCATGCTCATCCAAATCCTTTGAGAGGGAATTATTACCTACTCATATAATCACTTATACATTTAAGATTTAGTTTGTAATCCTTCACGAATATCAACATTAGACTGGTTACCCATGTGCTAGTGATTGGCCAATTCCAAGAATCAATGTAAATATCTACATGTATTAGAGGTTCTCCATCCTTCTCTTATTAAATAGTGATGATTTGGTTTAAATCTATCCATCCAGTTACTTTGGAATTTATCTATATCTAGGGAGGTGGTGAGTGGTTATGGAATTTTAATTGGCCCCCCTAAAAGGGATTCATACATACCTCTATGAAGGGAATCATCACCCACATATTTTAGTTTCACTTAATGGGGAACATAATTCCTTTTAATTTCATGTGAAAAGAAACATTGTGTTTATTTTTATGGACCGGGAACCATGCCCATTTCCAAGTAGTTTAGAGTATTCAAGAGTGTAATTTTAGGGAAAAGGTGTTCATAAGAGGTTAGTGTAGGACATAAAAATGGAAGACCCTTTCTGTTTGACCTAAAATGGAATACAACCCAATGTGGAAGGGTTTTTTTCATAGGTAACATAACTGCATAAGACATGTGGTTGGTTTGGGTAATAGGGATATATCATGTTGTCCTAGGTATGGTCTCATTGGGAATGTGCTATAATAAGAAGGATTCTTAGGGAATATAGACCCAATGAAATAACATCCATTCTCAACGGGGATATGGCATGATGAGGAGGGATGTAGGTGATTTTAGGAGGAATACGGAACTAGTAATATGGGTTTAAATGGAATATGGATCTATTGAAGGTGTGTATGGGTCTCAAATGGAATATAGCCCATTGATTAAGAATGTATATGGTCATAGGGAAAATAGACCGATGATGAAGGATATAGATGGTCATGATATTGGTTCCAGACCTCAAAGAGGTGTCCTGTGTATCCTTATAAAATAGGAATAAAATCCCACATAGTTTTAGGTTCATAGTTTAAGTTCATGTGACAGGATTGGACCATGCAGTTTAATGTCATGTTGTAAGGATGTTGTCATACAATTTTATGTTGTGTGACAAGGAAGTTTGTGTCATGAAATGAGTGATGATGGATGCCTGAATGGGTTATACACATTTAGGTTTTTGTTAAACAGATCTCAAATGAATCTTCAGTATGATATCATTAAATATGGAATGATATATGGTGTCATCCACAAAAGGTGAATTAAATAGGGTGATTCATAGGGTCTATGGCCCTTTGAATGAATTTATTACATAAAATATGCAAATTTGAAAGAGTATTTGTAGCTTAAACCTATGGATGAGGACCAAAATTCATATCCTAATTGATGATTGAGGTGATGGTATGGAGAGTTTGGGATTAAAAATAGTGGGAGGACAAAAGTGATACTCAAAAACTAGGAGAGTTTCAATGGGGTATTAAAGATGAGTTTTTACTATCTAGATTTGGGTGACCCTAGATCATTTATGATCATAGTTATGATATCATAAATGGGAACATGAATTATGCTTACACCACATAAGTAATCCCATATCCACATTACTCATTGAGTTGACTAGGGTATCCTCAAAGCACTCACGACAATTAGTATTATACTAGAATCTTCTAATTTGATTTGTATGAGACGAGATAAGTCTCACTGGTACCATCCTTTTTTAAACCCATGTTATCAAGGAACCAATTTTGTTGAGAAATTTGGAAAATGAAACTGAGTTGGATTCAAAATATCAACTTGTGTTTAAATGTCCTATCCAACCTGAGCTCAAAATTATTGTCCTTCCCTCCCCTCTAAATAATCCCTTCATAAGTTATATTTTGGAATGTTTTGTGGAGAATAATATTTAAAACATTTTGTATCAATTGGTTGTTGGTTATCCCACCAGTATAAACAAGGATGGTCATTTTAAATCACACTTGGTGTGGGGTGATCAATGTAGGGAGAGGTTCCCCATGTTTGGGCTTGTTCAAAATTGATTTCCAAAGGAGTGAGGGGGTGAGAATAGAGGAGAGGGATGAATAATGAGAATTATAATGTCTAGGATAACTTACTTTGGTCCCCAGCAATGACACCAAAATTTGATTCTCGCTCAAATTTACCCAAGAGAAGAAGGTAAGACGGTCCTTGTAGTTTAGCTTGTGTTGTCGAATCCTCAGAGACCTAAGAAGTAACCTATAGACACGTACATTCTATGGAATGTTTTTTTCTACGAATTGGACAACTTAGGTTGATTTTAGTTGGGTTTAAAGGAACTCTAAGATACTTAAGTGAATTAAATTTAAAATAATGAGTTGATCCTAGGTTATCTCTCGGGGTGGATTGGACGTATTTCCTTTTTAATGATTTCAATTTCTTATATTTGAGATGGGTTCATTTAAGGAGATAAAAAAACATCATCACTTACTAGCTTAATTACTACACCCTATAATACTAATCACCTATACACTTGAAGGATCAATGTTTTGAGCACTTCAAGGTAAAGGTTCATATTAGCACTTGAAGTGTGTGGCCTTAAATTCAACAAGGATGATGGAGTTTAAAAAAAATCAAATAAAAATCTAAATTAAAAAAGTGATTATAAATTAAAGGGGTGATAAATAAAATCCAATACATCCCCTTTATACCCCCTTGTATCAACCCATATGTGGTTTATCCCACCATTGATGTTATGGTTTCAATGGAAGCAGAAAGTAGGCTCATGAGGGAGGAAATGGAGAAGTAAAAAAACTAAAATCGATCACTCCTCCGTTGTGTGATAAATATCACAAGGTATGGTGTGAATAAATTCACACCTTGAACCAACGGTATCAACATGATAATCAGGAGAACAAAATAAGAGTAAAGGAATAACTTTTATTAAGAAACTAAGGTGAATTAAACAACTTAAATGAGAAAGAAATGCGATTACAAACACAAAGCGGCGGCATAACACTACAATGAAACCAAGCACCAAAGATTCTTCAAACCTCCAACACCACTGCCTTAAATAGGAATATTTGAGCCCTTGGGTCGAGCCTCCAACAGTACAAGTCTTCTAAATTAATTTTGGTAGGCCATAGGTGGGTGGAAAGTAAGGGAGAGTTGATTTTTCCACCCTTGACCCGAGGTGGCCTCCATCTTTCCTTCACCGAACAGATGCTCTTGGAAGACCTTCTAGATGACCGAATCATATTGGGCCATAGAAAAAGAAAATGGATCCTATGATGTCTTATAACTTCCTGTAAACGTTGGCCCCAATTGGAGTTGTGGATTCCGAGATATGATCATATTAATGAGCTGTTTTTCTGGGCCGCAGAATCTGGCCCAGAATATTATCTCTAACTTGGGCCGCCTAAATGGACACCATGGAGGCCGAATTAGCATTGTATAATGAAGGGGGATTTGTTCCTCTACATGTATTATAGAAGACCACGAAATATGGGATTCATTGGGACTGTATTTTGGGCCCCACATTCTCATCAGTGGGATGGTGTCCAATCTGCCTTCTCCAGAATTGCTTCCTTTCATTGCCAAATATGTCCATCATACTTTATGAATATTTCATTGATCCTTTAATGAAAAATGTTCATATTGAAGTGAATATCTAGTTAAAAAGAATCTCAAATTAAAACATGTATAATTAGATTCTTTAAAATTGGATGAATCATTGGGTACTTCAAATGATGTAAAAAAATGTACCACATAATAGTGCATTTTAAGAAGGTATTACAATCATAATGTGAAATGATGTTCAAAGTGTAAAATGAAATATAATGGTGTTTATGAATAAAAAATAACATGAATATTATGTATATTAACAATGAATATTATCCTAATTTAGTGGCTAATTAGGTATCCTCAAAGCACTCAGGCCAATTAGTATTATACCAGAATCTTCTAATTTGATTTGTATGAGATGGGGTAAGTCTCACTGGTATCATCCTTTTTTAAACCCATGTTATCAAGGGATTATAGGATTTTGACTATCCTGGAGGCTCTCCCATTTAAATAGGATTTTTTTTCTGAGGCACCTTTTATCAAGGAAACATACGATCAAAGTAGTGCATACTGGTGTCTATACAATGATCATATTTATCCAATGGTTCTGGATGAGGTATGAATTTGATTTTGTGTTTGTATTAACCTTGTAGGAAGGGATCCATGAATTTATTTTGGGTTGGCATGGACAAGATAGTTATAACACACTATGATTTTGGAAAATATTTTTTGTAAATTAATACTATGTTCGATATCTTTCTCCACACATAACAACGAACTAAAATGATCCATGACATATTTATTATTATGAAAATTGTTGAATAATACAACATATAGTAAATAAAAAATTTCAATCAATTATAAATTCATACAAAATATGATTAAGAAAATATAATGTTTTAAAAAGGGAATTTTTCAATAAATGTAATTTTCTTTTTATATTGCAATTTCATTTAATAGATAAACTTATAAAATTTATAATATGAATTTTTTAAAATGAACATTATTTTTCTATTCAAAATTTCTTAATTATAATTGGATGTTTTTTATTTTCTTAAATAACATATTTTTAGGTGAATTATGAAAAATATAGTTGTTATTAAAATCATAGAATTTATGACTATATCAAGAAATAAGTACAATTCAACAAATCCTGAAATAGTTTTCATGATCAAAGATACATATAAGAAGTAAAATATAAATTTCTAAATTCTATTATGAATTTAAAAAACCAATGTTTATATTTCAATTAAATTAATTAATATTTTCCAATAAAAGAAACTATTTTTTCTGTTCATTTAATTAAATGTTATTATGGAAAAAATTTAGTTTTGGATTTATATAAAATTAACATAATTTTTTTTAATAAACCAATTTATATCATGAAAATAAAAAAAATTATAATTGTATCAGATACATAAATTTTAAACTTAAACGTACACTTTTTTCTAAAAATGGGGTTTGACATGTTACATGCAATAATATTAAAATTAATTTTTATTAAACATATAAATTTTATTTGATAAAATGGATTTTAAAATGGGATCATATAGGTGTAAATTATTTAATAAATGATATTTTATTTTTTATTATAAAAAATGAATTAGGTAAAAACTAGTTACCATCGTAAAATCCATAATAGGTAAAAAGGTTTAACTGAAGTAGTATAAGGACTAACATGTTAAAAATATGTTTCTAATTGATTTTTTTACGTTTTTATTGATTAACACTTATATAAAATCCATTATTTTTAATTTTTTAATATTATTCACTAGTGAAACATGATCCCTCTTAATATTAAGAAAAAATAATTAAAATAATGTTATTCTCAGTTCTCATAAAATGGGCCTCCCACAAAACCTTTATTAAAAAAACAAAATTTTGGTTTCCTATCTAAAATATACCCTTTTTCCTTCCCATATAAACATATTTCACTCCCTTAACCTTTTTTACAAAATAGGGTTTTCTAATTCCTCCCTTTCTAAGGACTTATCGAAGGGAAAATCCGAGGTCTCGATAGAATTACTAACTTTTCAATAATGTTGTTTATCTTCTATATTTCCCATTAAAATCTATTTTTACAAATATTATATGATTATATATGTATTTTAGTATTCTTAATGTTTTTATACTTAAAAAGTCATTTTAAATAAAACGTTCTCCCTGTGTTGTTCTTTGTAATCTTATAATCTACCATTTATTGAAAATGAATATTGAATAATGGATTCCATATTTTAAATAAGGATTTTAAAATTTGGTAACTATGACCCTTTTATCATTCCCAATGTTTATATATCTGGTTACTTGTTGGTTTTTTCTTCTCCTTTCCCCTTATCTATCGATCATGCCTGCTCTTTCTCCTTGATCCCTTGATTCCTTCTAGGTTGGTCGAGTGCACCAGATATGTTGGGAGTTTTGCGATTTGTATGGGGAGCGGTAAGAGGTCCCTAGTGGATTGAAATATGGTGGATTTCTCAAGTTACAATGGTTTTTCACATTTCTCATTTGATGATGTTTTTAGTTTTATTGGGTGGCCGTTAGTGATGTTCACAACGCTATCGCGCTGCTGGTTTATGTGGTTCAGTGATGAGGGATGTCGGCTAGTCTCAATGTTTTATTATGATTCGATGATCTGTGGCGTTCTCTAGTTCACTGATGTGGTGTTTGGTTTATGACAATGACAATGGAACTAGTTTGGTGTAAATGATAGTGACAATGACAATGTGAAACTTTGAGACATCGGTGAAGATGAAGATGACGACGATGGGGCTTCTGGTAGGTCTTGCTGACGTGGTGATGATGGGTGAGGCAAAAGAAAATGATGTTGGAGGTAATAGGCATTCGACTCGAGGTAGGTGTGTGACTCAAGATTCACGTGGGTTACGTTTTTTTTTCTTCAAAGTTGTCATTTGAAATTTGAATTTGTGGACTATCATGGCTTTTGAACATTTGAAATGTGAAATTTTGAAATGTAAGGTTTCCCGCTAACCCTAAAATAGGCCTTTTGAAAATGGAAAAAAATTGATTTGGAGGAGGTAATTATGACCTTTTTATTTATGGCCATTATCATTAGTAACCATAGTAAATAATTTCCACCATGTGTGGGTAAAGTGTTATATAAAGGTTAAAAATAATGTGATAATGCAGTAAAAATCAACCCCAAAAATGACTTAAATTCATTAGATGAGTCTATTTCATCCATTATCAAAAAAACGTCAGAAATATGATTTTTTTTAATTTTTCCATCTTTTTTACCTTTATAAAATTCAAGTGAGAGTTATCAAAAAAATGTCACTTTGTTTCTTTTAATATCTATAATAATTTAGGATAGGGAGAAAATAATCATATGTTCAGTTATAATTAGTAATTTTAAAGATAAATAATTTTTTCTATCATGGTAATAAATTTATAATTATTTTTGATGAAATAATTTCCTTAATTGTGTGTTCAACGTTGTCACAAACATTTATTATATTAATAAAAAATTGAAAATTGATTTTAAAAATAATAAAAATAACATAATTTGAAGTAAGTATTGTGTTCCACGAACTTTATTGATAAATATAACATTTTAGTGATGTGTGTGAGTATTATATTTTAATTCACTCTTTTTTTATTTATTTGAATTCAAATTAATAGAATGGTGTAAAAAATGACATTAATAATATTTTATACTAAATAATATTTTATTAAATTATTTTAAACTCCTAAAAATATTATATTTGGATAAATTAATATGAAATAGTTTAAAAAATAAACCATGGCCCTTTTATGGTTTTTTTACATTTTATAGTGACATTATTGAACCTAAATAGTATAAAACATTAATATTGTGGTAATTGAAAAATGGGTTAAAGAGGGGTTACAACTAAAATATAAGGGTAAAAACACAACCCAAACTATTCCCAAATTTTATTGATTCATTGATTGATACCCTTAATCATTATATATTATAATTATATTAATTTTTAAAAATTTAACTTTGAAAATTATTTTATATTAATTTAATACATTAACAAATTCAAAAATCCCCCTCCCCTCACATATAAAAGGGAACCTACCCTCCACTTTTAATCATAGATAAAAAACTTTTGGTTCTAAAAATACTTATAAAAATACCTTCTATAAATCCCTCCCAAAAGCATTGAGTTATTGGTATGATCTGAAAGAAAATGTTGGATGGCACTATATATAATAAAAAAAGGTTGTCTGAAGATGATGCATCATTCTTAACTCTTAGTTTTTGTTTTATTTCTTTTCCCTCATCCTTAATATATTTTTCAACCATTAAAAAAATATACCACATAAAAAATGATGTCATTATGTTAATTTAATATATTATATCTATATCTTCTTCCATTTAAAGGGAAACTAAACCATCGCCATGTGTTCAACGAACTTATTCCATGTGAACTGATGTAATTCATTTTCCCATTGTTACATATCATGGTTGTTTATGATTATGGATTTAATTTATACATATTATATTCATGAAAAAAAATTTATTTGGAAAATTAATATATTTTATAATTTCTTACCTTACCATTATCCATCCATACGTGTGGACTACCACCTCTACAAAGCGTTGTGATTCGTTACCCACCACCACATCACAAGGATGATATATATAATTTTATTTAAATAAATAATATTTAATTTATTATATAATTATAATTTTGTAATGATATAATAATACTTACATTCTTTCGATCATGATCATTGAAAAATGGACATGTTACTCGGGCTTACATACGACCTACCATCACCATGATTGTTATGTAGATCATTTTTCATAACCATAATCCAAGGTAGGTTTTAAAATTATAATTTATATCTAAAATGATAATTTATCATGATTATTATTCTATATGTGAGGTAAAAAATTCATATTCTACCATTTTCAATCTACTAAAGTCATGTTGGGCATATGAAGCAAATAACATCAAAACACTAAACATGAACAGAATTAATTAATTAATTAAATATAACATAGTAATAAATAAAATAAAAGGGATATCAAACATGAAAAAGGATGTTTTGAAAGAAATTAATTTACATAAGTTTATTACTAATTATGTTAAATATTTTATGTAAAAAATTGGACCTGATGTATAATATTTCGTTGAAGATTGAACTTCATAATTATATATTTTCTATTATAAACCTATATTATTTTATGTGGAGTATATAATGTACCTTTTAATTATTTAAAATTAATATTTATTTATTTATTATGATTAATGATTTAATTCATGTTACTATTTCTAGAGGAATGTTTAAAAGAAAATCTTGCCCTATTTTTATTTTTGATCATGTATATTTTGCATCAATATCCATATTTTTAATTTTTTTATAAAAGTCCTTTTTATTTATCCGAATATTTTTTAAGGATATTTTTAGTGTTATTTTACTTTTTAAATTGTTTTAATGAAATATTTATAAATAATCTTTTAAAAAAAATATTTTCAAGATTTTTTATAAAACATATATAGGAATGTTTTCTTTTAACATATATTTCATTAATAGAATTTCCCTTCACCATAATATTTTCATTACCTTAATCTTATTCTACAACATTTTTATGATTTTATAATGTAATAAATTTTTGAAAAATAATTTAAAAAATAATTTAGATTTTTTTCTATATATTAAAGGAATATATTTTACATCAAAATCAAATTCTGAATGGTTGTTCCAAACATCTTGATTAACATTACCTTGAATAATTCCCTTTTATATTACCATTGAAAATTTTATTTATCCTAAATATAAATACTATTTACCACGAATGCATATATTTCTTAAACATTATATCATTTCTATATGGGTCTTACTATGAACGTTATTTTATTGAAATGGGAAAACATGATTAATCTATATTATTTACTAAATACGGTCATTTTTTATAATGATTTTTTTATAAATTTAATTGACAATTAAATATAACTATAAAGCATTGGACATGGAGTGATGGGTGGGACCATAAATATATATCCCTTTAATGCATCGACTGGTCTCATCAGATAAATAAGTAAGCTATCCATAAATGGGATTCTGGTTTATACCTACACATTGATTAAACTATCTTTTCACAATGATTTGATGATATAGATATCATGATGTATAAAATCATGATGTGCAATGTTAATCATTTCCTTAATTTTTATTTTCATTATTACTTTGTACGAGATTTATACATTTATATAATTCATTAATACATTTCATTTCTATGTTATTGATTAAATGTAATATATTTTCAGTTATTTACATTGACATATTTATTAAGCCTTATTGATTCATGATAGACCCTTTTGTACACAACTCTTACTGAGCATCTAAGATCACCCATTATATGTGTTCTTTTCCTCTAGTTATGATGAATGATATTATGAATAATATCAATTATGGGAATATGTTTTTTATATGTTTTTTATATATCCAATGTAATATGGTAATCATAAATGTATCTGGTACATCATGAATAATAAATTGACATTTCCGTTGAGATTAGTTCCCTTATAACTTTTCCAATGGAATAATTGATACACCAGCCCTATACTATGAGATCTAGGGTTGATACAAAGATAAAAATCATAGAGGGTTATTCTTTATTTAGTCATAATATCTTTACAATTAATTATGAAGGATTTATTACATAATGTAATAATGATATAGAATATGATCAAAATCATACTCTGTAAAACTAGAATTAACCAAAAATGACTTCGGTAGAATGAAAATGTAGTGTAATAATTTCAATGAGTAAGCCATTTTGAAGATGATTTTTTCATGTAATTATCTTACAATATTTTCCTTTTAGGGTTTTTTACCCACCTTAACATCTTTTGGTTTTAGTAATTTGTTAATATTTATAGATTCCAATTGTCAAGGGATTCCATTAATATTATTGAGATTGTACCACAACCAAACTAATGATATAATAAAATAATTGAGAAACAATGTGACTAATATAAACTAACTATAAAGAATTACTATTGAAAATGTGAAGTTAGTTGAGTTCCTAAATAGTCCAAACAGTAGAAGGATGGACAATCATGGAAGTTAGGGAGGTAAATATGATGAAATAAAAAATATTAAATTTTCTACATGTTATAAATACAGAAAGAAACATGGGGTAAACTACCCTTAATGGGAAGGTAAATGTTGAGTTGGAAGTCTTACTTTATATTTTTCCTTCCATTAGTTTTGGAAATCACAAAAACATTCTAAAAATATTATTTCAATAGAATTATACAAAAAATGTATTTTAGTATGATTCTTTAGAAAAAAATATTTTTATATCAAACATAGAAATAGTTCTATTATATAACGAATATAAATATTTATTATTCAATACAATCCATTGAAAAAAAGTTGTGTCCGATAAATTGGATAAACTATTATTATGACCAGTGATTAGACTTATGTATTATTTCTCATAGTGAAAAAATTAATGACCATCAGACTAACATTTGTACCAATACATTTGATTGACCTTTATTCAATTCATCAGATTGAAAAATGATAATGAATTGCATCTGTATACTCAATGATTATAATCATATTAATTATAATTATATCTATTGGAAAGAATATGAAATAGAATTGTAAGTGTTCTAATACCAATGACATCAAACAAATGAAGTAAAACTCAATATTAGTTGTTAAGAATCAAGATTCAGACCATTATGAGCTCTAAATATGAAAGCTTTTTAGATTCCATTGCAAAAAACATATAAATATGACCATTGGAGCATTCTCTATAAATAAGAGGTCATTTTAAGCATTTAGAGATGATTCATTTTTCAACTCAACATGCCTATGTTTTTTTTCTTTGAATAGGTAATTCAAAATTCTTTGTAATTACATATAGAGTTGAAGTTGTAAGGAATTTGGGTGAGGATTGTAAATTTTATTGAACATATTGTTTTTATATTCACTATGTCTGATCTTGGTATTGGTAAAGGGATTATGGAGATAGATATATGGTTGCATATTATCCATTGGATCAAGCGCTTATGAAGATGGAAGAAATATCTTTTACCGATCATCATATCAAGAGACTTCCTAGTAAAAAAATATAGAAATTTATAGTAGGTATTGAACCTGTGGATATATGAAGTCAAGATATCTGACTTCCTTAGATCTTATTATTAAAGATTAATTTTTTTGTAATGTTTTTAATTCATTATTACTTTATTATGCTTTTTTTATTTATGTTTATAAATTTTTTTACATCCCACTATGCATATTTGTAAGAAATTAAGTTTCTTAATGATATTTCTAATATTTTTTATTACACTGATTGTGATACTGATAATCACATTGATATATTTGGACTCTTTGGGGATCCAATTTCAATACATTGATTATCAAAAAATGTTTGAGTCCAATATTTTTGACGTAAGTAGATTTTTTGTTTTCTCTTAGTGTAAATTTTTTAAACTACAATTCACCCCTCTTATAGCCATCATAACTATTATGATACAAACAATTGTATTAGAGAAAATTTTACTATAATAATATTTGTGTTATTAATTTTACTATCATTTGTATGTTATTATGTTTTGTTATAAATAGTTGTTTTTAATTTGTTTTACAATAATTTGTTTGGTAGAAAATAGTTTCTTTTTGAAAACACGAAATGTGTTAATATTGTTACGTTAGAAAATCTGAATCCCTGTCGACCAATTAATTTTTATGGAAATAATTATGAATACTGGAGAGTCAGAATGAAGAATTTTTTATCAATATTGGTGTTGATAAAATTTTCATGTTAACTATAAATTATGTGATTTTGGAAAAATAGGTTATTACTTTTACAATTCTGGAAAATAAAGAATATCAATTGACTTATTGAGTATAGAATACTCTACACTTTTCTCGAAAAATAAATATATACAGTAAAATTTAATCATGTGAATTACATAATAGTATATGAAAAAATTAAGAAGTTTCACACTTTAGAAAATCAAAATTTGGTGAGACTAGAAGAGCTTTGGTGAGAGACAACAATCTAGTTTTGGATCTTTGACCAAGTGAATCAGTTTAAAATTTGCATCATAGATTCATTACTATTTTAAATATTTTACATTCTATTAGAAATAAATATCTAACATATCAAATTATGGTTGATAAAATCATAGATAATGTGACAAATGAATGAGAATCAAAAAGAAAATCCTTGGACATTACATTAAAGATTACTGAGAATTCAAATGACTCCTTATGAATCCATATATAGAAAGAAGTTAATTAATTTTAAATACATGGTTAAAATTTGAGAAATAAATATATTGGAAACGAAAATAGATAATCAAATGGTATATAAGGTGATATCCATTAAGAAACACACCAACTTATCTCAAAGTGGACAGATGAGTTATAATGACAATTGTTAGGGAGATATGGAATTCAATGTTGGTTAAAATGTATTACAATGAACTTATCAATAGAATAAGGATACTATTTTTATAAATAAGGGAATTTTGATCACTAGATATATTGTTCCCATCAATATTCTTTGATCGAGTATAGAATGTAGCTTATCGCTTAACACTTCCACCGAACCTCTCTCATGTTCATGAGGTGTTCCATGTATCTATTCTGAGGAATTAGAAACATGATTCTTCACATGTACTAAAGTCATTGTTTTTAACAATATATAATGATATTTATTAAAAATAAAGACTTTTATAAATATTTAATTGTAGATATAATTTTCTATAAAACAGGACTTCTCACCGGTTAATGTTCATTAGATGAATCGGAAATTAGAGGAAGTTACAAGGGAACCTAAGGTTGTGATGAAGTAGAGATATCATCATTTTTTTTGTATCGAATTGTTTATGTTTTTAAGGAATATTAAATTTATTAAGGGTTATAATGTAACACCCAATGATTTTATATGTATTTCCTTTTAAATAAACTTTAATTATTTGATAACTTACTTTACACGTAACTCCATGTCTAAATTAACTATGATATAGTAATTCATTATAACATATATGATAAATTGGAATTTATGAATACTAATAAACACATTATGAAAAAAATGTATAATGGATTTAAAAAATTAATATTTATTTATTAAATTATAATATATATGTTCTGAGTTTTCAAAAAAGTTATTTTATTCTTCAAAAATATATTTTCTTCAAAAATGATTTTTATTGATTTTTGAATAGAAATTGTAATTAATTTATAAAAGTTAATAATTATATTTGTGAAAATTAATATAATTTTTTAAATATTCATTTCAATATTATCTTAGGTTTACTTTTTAGTTATTTATAAAAAAAGAACTATTTTTCAGTTAAAAGTGAAAATACCATTTTTTTCTAAAACTGTTATTTCTTTTTATTAAATCATGTAATTTTAAAAGGATAATTATTTGTATTTATAATTAAAGTATACTAACTTCAATTTAATTATAAATAATATAATTATTTATATAGGAAAAAAATTATACATGATTTTTGTATAAGTTCATTTTGTGGCCTAAAAACACATTTTTGTAAAAACTCTTTTTATACGCACATTGGGTTTTTATATAAATAAATTAAATTAATATATATTTTTTAATGGTTTTAATAAAATTTATATATTATAAATTCAGTAATATATTTATTAATTCATTTTATTATTTTTAAACTTAAATGAATTAATGTATATCTAGTTTCATGCTTAAAAATTCATTTTTCTTAAAAAGATATTTCATCACGTTTTGTGTGCTTATTTAAAATTAAATTCAATAAATTATATAAATTTAATATATAATAATATATTATATATAGTTAATGGGAATAATTAATATAATTTTATATTTTTAACTTAATTTTTTATCACAATGACTAGTAAAAACACTAAACTTTTGTTACCATAGATAGGGTTAAAATGAATTTATCGGGGGTTGAACAAAGAGATAAAGATAATAATTCCAGTTACAATTGTATAATTATTATTTATTTTTTATATTTAATACTTATATTATCATAAATTATTAATCATTTAAATTTAGAGACACTTTCACATAATTGTTTCTATATATTATTGAAATATTTGTTGTGAAATTTCATGTTTCTCCCTCCCCTCACTTATCAAAGGCCACATATTCTACTCCATTATTCACAAAATTTGAGCCTTATATATCATAAAATACCTACAAAAAAAACTTCTTATATTCCTTTATTTTATCATAGATAATATTTTATTCTTCTATGACTAATCTTTCATGGATTTAGGAGTACGCTAAATGGGGTCTCTCAAAGAAGAGGTAGAAATCTTAACCGAGCCCTTTCAATTTTAATTCATCTTATAATTCATCTAAAACTTCTATATAAAAAAAAATAAGTTTATTATAGTATAATAAATATATGGATATGTTATTATCCTTATAGAACAACCATTTCCCACATCTTCTCCATCAAATGATTGATGAAAGCATTGCTGATGTGTACGTTTGGACTGCCAACTCCACATAGCGATATGATTCATTTTACATCACTATATTTCATGGTTGGTTATTATGATAGATTTAATATAAATATATGATATCTAATATATATTAAGAATTATTTAAAGGTGAATTATTAATTAAATTTGTTTATTTTAATCCATCTAAAAATGGAAACCTCACTCGAGCTTATGTACATACTGCTGTCTCCATGTAGTGATGTAATTAATTTTAATCCCTGATTTATAAGAATAGATATAAATATTTATATAATTAATATATATGATATTTATATCCTAAATAAAACTCCCTTTTTTTAGAAACCATGATCAATGTGTAAGGATCACAACTGTTGAACAAAAACATAAATGAAAAATGGAGCAGTTAAGACCCGAAATAATAATGATAGAAACATGTTGTTAATGAATGGGTGATAATATGTTATGAGTAAACCATGTAGGGTATTATAGATATCAATATTTTTCTATTATATAACTATAACTAATGATAATTTTTTATAAAGGATTTTATATTTCTTATGAAGAAAGATGAACTTGAGGTTAGGGTTTTATGTTACAATCTCACATTTTTACTAGGATTGTTTATGCTTACGTTTTAAATAATGAAATTATATTATTTATCTCTCCAAAATAGTATGATTTTTCTTATAAACCATTTAATAAAATATATGACATTTTTTATTTCATTTTTCTCTATTTATGTACTCAATATACCAAATGAATATTTTTACGGAAAAACAAACATTTTTTTTCTCTTCGATCGAGAATATTTTATTCAATGTACACATTTTATTTAAAATGTTTTCATATTTTGATGAAGATTATTTAATGTATATTTTAAGTATATTTTCTTTCTTTATCATGGTTTAAAAGGAATATTTTTATCATTTTCCAAATGTTGTACTTTAGAATTTTTACTGAAAATGTGAAAGGAATCTTTATTTTAATGAACATCATATGTATGGATTTTCCCACTATTGTGAATAATGAATAATTTTAAGCTTCCAATACTAGGTTTCGTGGTTCATGTCAAATAATTTTTTTCCCTTAACATTTTTCAGAAATTTAGTTTAATAAATAAGTTGTTTTAAAACAAAGAGTTTATTTTCTTCAAGAAAAATTCTAGTGATATTTTAAATATATTTACAACTATAACTAATACTTTGATGTTTATTATGGTTTACTAGGAATGTGATCCAATGTTACAATATTTATTATTTTTCTATATGCTTTATGATTATTATGATGAAATATTTATGAAATATATTTTATTTTCCCTCAGATAGGCTTTGATGGAATGATAAATGTTTTCATAAAATTGTGGCATACATATTAATGGATTAAGAAATGTGGGACCATTATAGACCACCAATGCATTGGTTATAGATTAATGTTTTATAATATAAAAGGATGCATAGGAGGTTATCCCAATCCCAAAATATGGTACACACAAGGTTTTCCTAATATCCAAATAATTTACATAGGAGGCTATCCCAATCCCAATAGATGGTTCAAATGAGATTTTCCCAAGTCCAAAAAAGGGTACATGGGAGGTTATCCCAATCCTAGAGAAGGTACATGGGTGGTTATACAAATCGTAACATGTGATGAATGTATTTATGGGTATCATTGACATAGGATTTATAATATTAAGATTATCCCACACATTATCCCACTCTTTTATGAAGTGATCTTATAATTATTTTTATGCTCGCATGGATCATGTTATTTGATAACTTTAGGATTCAAGTCTTATAAACTTCCCATATTTATTCCATGAATCATGATTTTATGAATTCTTTGGTATGAATTGGAAATTTTATACTCATTTTATCATACCCTTATTCTAATGATTTTCATATATATGATCACAGATTCATATCTCCCTTGATTACCCTTATAGATAATATGAGTTCACTATTTATTATGTTTCGTTTTTCTATGGATATGAAGAAAATTTCTAATTATGATATGATTAAGAATGGATATATTTGTAAATAACAATGTTGTAGATGATATAGTTATTTTAGGAACTAGTTTTTTCTTTGTCATAGTTTTGAAAGACACTAAACCTTTACTGTTTTAGAATGGATTATAATGATATATAATGACTTTTAAACTATAATTATGTAATATTTATTTATGTAATGTTTGGGTCACTATAATTTTCCCCTGGTCATGGATCACAGATGGGTATATGAATAAATAACATCACTATAACACTATAGTTTTTCTATTTAGTCATTGGAAGAGATGACTTAATGTGATGGGAATTATAATTTTGGAGTCATGGAATGATTATTCTAATGTTAAAAAGGGATAATGCATGCCGAAGTTATGTTATTATGGATTACATAGAGATCATTTGAATTGATACTCTAGTGATTATGGGATACTTTAACTTTTTCTAAGTCCAAGGGACCTAGAAAGCATGGTTTGATTTTTTTTGGTATCATATAGTAGACACAAGAAGCTTTGAGTCGTTTATTTTATTTAGGACTAACCTTTTTTAAGCCTCATACGGGAAAATCATGGTGGGAAGGAAGTCAAATTTTCATTTTTACTCCCATTATATAATTTCATGTTAATAATTTGTGAAGACGTATTTTTAAAGATGCTCCTTTTTTTGGATCATGTAGTGTGTATGTCCGATGAGAGGAGACTCGATTTTTTACTAGGAAACCCTTTGTGGGATTTCAACCTAGAGAGTTCAATGAATCACACTACTGGAAATGTGACCTTTCCCAACACTTCTCTACCCTCTTTCCCAACCGTTTGTCCAAACCATTTGGAAAGACCACTTTGTGGCCACGTTTCCCAACGGTTTTCTAAAACTGTTGGGAAAAGTCCCCAAAATATAAACATCACTTCTCAGATTCCAAGGACCTATACCAACGGTTGTGCCAACCGTTGGTATAGGTCTTTTGATTTTTTATCTGATCCTCTTAACCAGAACATTCTATAAATCAAAATTTAAATTAATTATGATAATACATATATATATTTATGAAATTATGTTCACAAAAGTCATGTTAGGTTAGTGGTTAGGTCGTTCAATGATAAACCAGGAGGTCCTAGGATCAAATCCCAGCGGATGTTTTTTTGGAAATACATATACCAACGGTTTTATTGAACCATTGGTATAGATTTTCATATTACTTATACCAACGGTTTTCAAAACCATTGGTATAGGTCTATACCAACGGTTTTCCAAAAACCGTTGGTATAGACCTATCCCAATGGCTTACTTACCTACGGTTCTCCAAACCGTTGGTATAGGTTAGTTTTCCAATAGTGTCATTCATTAGGAAATTTAAGGTCATTTATGTGAGAAAAATGTAGATAACATTTCTATTCAAATAATTTTGACCAAAATTTGATACAATTTATCAAGAATAGGAATGGAAGAACCTAATGTGAATAGAGATCACTTTTCTTGTATCATAGATCATCCCATGGGAAGGTGCATGTAGTTTAGGGTCTTAATGATTTGACCAATGGTGATGGTGTTTAAGGTTATGCAACTTTGACCACATATCACTAGAGTTTAAGGTTATATATATCTAACCTAAGGTGTGGGATATTCTTTATTGAAAATATAAGGAATAAAACCATGGTAATGAAGGAGTCGTTGATCGTAAAAAATATCTTAGGAATTGGGGAATTTAGGTTTTTGTTCATGATGCTCGGACCATTATGACATGCACTTTAAGGGCATGTGATAAGGAAGAACAAATGTATTTGAGTTTAAATGTCAAACACTTACTATAGATATTTGTATGAGGAAAAAGGGAATAACATAGAAGTATGAAATCCGTATGAGTAATTGGATTATGGGACGTGTAAGTCACATATTAAGATATTTGAATTATTGGATGCTGTTAAGGAGAAGGTTTGCATAAGATTCTAATGGAACACATTCAAGTGATGGGTTCTGGGATGATATTTATAAGGCATATAGATATTAGAGGGACATTCCCTTGAGATGAATTCACCACCAGTTGACAGTTCACAATTTGGATGAATATAAATATCCATATTAGGGGAATTTATCATAGTCAGATAGAGGGTCTCTTTAGAGTTTAATACACTCATTACTAATAGTCATGAAATGATTAAGAGGATTAAAACATCTTATAAATGTTGTATGTTCATAAATAATAAGGTAAAAAAGAAGGGTTTCATCACCGTAAATGTTATTCCCCCATGTATTGAACACATTCTTAGTGAGAAAAGTCTAATATCTGATCTTTATGACTTTTTCATGAACCAATGGGTCCAAATATAATATCATGAATTTTTCAAGAGATGAATGTCACACTGGTTTGACTTTCTACTGCATGGGTTTAAGGTCACATAACATTGACTAAGTTGTGAGAAAGTCTACCAAGAAAGGGAAAAGAAAAAACCCACTATGAATAAAGTGTTCATTTCTCATATAGGTTGTCTTACTATACGGTTTTAAGGTTATGATGCTTAAACCCAAGTATGAAAAGTAATTTTGTAGTGGGAATATTATAGGGGATCTTGGAGTCCCAATATATCATAATTTAGCATAAATAAATACATACATAGTTATTAGGAATGATAACTCCTTCATTGAGCCAGATATGATATAGGGAATATAAAATTTTATCTTTGTGAAGCTTGATCTTTGAAAAAAAGATTATTACATTGATTTAGCTCTCACATAAGAGAAAAGGATCTTATAAATAGGATAAACCAAATCAATCAAGAGGTTCTATAAATTATATTTAATGTCGTATAGTTCAATTATATAACATGAGGAACCAAAATATATAGGATAACATCTTTCTATGGGGATGATAATTGTGGGGAATTTTGTGTTTGGTGAAAAATGAAAAAACAATGTTGTGGGAACATTTACACAGATCTGGATCACATGTAAGGACAAGGGGATTGTGATTTTTATAGATTAATGTATAGAAAAAAATAGAATAATAATGAATTACTATATCTCCTATGATAATTGGTATCAAGTTACATGTAGTTATTATATGGTTAAACCATTTTTGTGGTATGAAATGGAAAGGAACCTATAAAAAATAGGATGAAGGTACCATCACCAAAGAAAAGTATGGGGAAAATTTTAGATTATGTTTGTGGATGGTTTTAGTTATATAATGAACCAACATGAGCTACTGTCGACTTGACACTCAAATCTGTTTTCCACAAGGCATAAAGGGTATTCCTGATCCCACATTCTACAAATCTATGCCTGGGAATCAAATGAATCCTTTTTAGAAATATTTTTCAAAAATTAGAGTTGAAAGAAAATGGAATAATATTATGAGAAACAAAAAATAAATAAGTACACAATCCAAAAAAATCCTAACCAACTACACTGATCCAAGATGTTTTCATAAATATAAACATGATCCATAAAAACAAATATATAACATGGAATAACAACTATAAAATTACCCAAAAAATGAAACAACAATAAACCAACTAAAGTAGATCCTGAAACCCATCTCTGTGAAACATATGGTTAATCACCACCTCCTAAATCACCCCATGTTGGCCTGAAGATCAAAACCCAAATCCAACTAGAAATATGGAACTTGAAATATTATGGTGTGATCTAAAAAACCTAGTAGGACACCAAAAACCTCTAAGACTAGGAAATTTTTTATATTAAGGAAATTTATAAATGATATTTTTAAATTAAACTAAAAATTAGGGTTTCCAAATATTGCTTATGAAAAACCAAACCATTTCCATAATAAACTTTCAAAGAATTTATCTTTTTTTTTTCTTAAAATAAAAACATAGGCATTAAAAAAATTTCCATCGGGCCAACCCATTTCAAAACCACACACCCATTAACTTTTATCAAAACAAGTTATTTTTATTTAAATTAAAATGGTAAATTTATAAAAATTTAAGCATAAAAATCCATATTTAATCCAAAACACCCATTTTGAAACCCAATATAAAAACCAACATGGGATTATTTAAATTCATAATAGGTTTTCAAAAAATATTTGAAAACTCATTCTAAAAAGGAAATGGCCCAACTGAAAAAGGTCAAACGTAAAAATTTATGCTCCATTCATCACAAGGCCTATAATAGTATCATAAAGATATGGTTTCTACAATAATAAAAGCAGGGTAAATGATACAAACCAGTACTATATCAAAATGTTTTATATTCATAATTGATCAAGAAATTGAATATTTCATGGGAACTATAGAGGATACCAAAAAATGAGATGCATCAAACAATATAAGAGTATTCCCACCCTTGAACTAGCTACTAGTGTGTACTAGAGTCCAAACCACTAGACATCCTGCTAGCCCACACAATCCTCATTGCGATGAAACCCCTATCCTTTCTATAGTTCCTAGAACTAATAAAGGGCCACAAGAGGCATGTGTACTAATTAGTGTAATAGAAATAGATCTCTCACTTATTACCTAGTTTACCATGACCAATAATGATGTCATGAGAAAGGACATTAAAGCTAATTCTGACACACAAGGCACAAACGATGGCCAACCCTCACCCATATCACCCAAATAATAAATATCCCCACATATCTCATACACCCAGGTAATAAACAATAACATTACTACATACAGAGAGAAAAAATAAAGTAATAAATATAAAAAAACCACACAAGGGGTAAACATGTCAAAGGGGGTAATCAAGGGGTGTCTTTCACATAAATAATTTAAAACCAAAGTGCCACCCAATCCATTAACACGAAAACATAGCTCCGAATTCCAATAAATTTAACATTTAATCAAACACCACTTTAAACATTTTTAAAGGTTCAATAAAATCACTCATACAATTAAATCATTTCAAAGCTACCCATCAAACATGGGTTTTTTCATTTAATATAATATAAGGAAAAAGTACTACCACTTCCTTCTAAAAATATTAAAGGAGGAACTAAGGAATTTTTATGAGGGGAAATCATCCACATTCTATATCAAAACATAAAATACTATACGGAACCCCTTTATAAGATAAAACCATTTTGAAAAGATCAAATCATAATGAAATGGTTTTAAATCATCAAAATGATATAAAAAATATTCATACTTTTATAAAAAATGGAATTTAGAAAGTTCCATCATACATTGAATTTAAAATGATACAATTTCATAGAAACACCAGCTTTTAAGAAGGTGGAACCAAACCAAACCATGCCCCATTCAATGGAACAACCCATGAAATTGAAAATACCACCTCTAGAAGCCATAAGAGACCAAAGACCTGTGTTAAAACCATCCACACCCCCTCCATAGCTTTCCCATCGAACTTTGGTTTCTGGAGAAAGAGGAAACCTAGGAAAGAAGAAGGAAGGTAGAGTTGAGAAGAAAGAGAAGAAGAAATACCTAGAAATACCTTAAAAACACTAATTAGATGAAATTATCAAAGGAGGAGGAAGATATAGCTCTTCTTTAGGCTCTTAAGGGTCAGATTATGAAAATGGGGGAGAAGAGGTGTGAAGACCCCTTTAATTTGAAAAGGGTATTTTTAGAAATTAAATAAAATTTAACACTTGGGAAAGTTGCATAGTTTAAAAAACCATGCACCAACTATGCACTGTCCACATATCAGGCAAAACAAAACTCACACGGTGAACCCTTAGACACTGCATGGTTGAAAAAACCAAGCTCCAAATATGCCAAATGGAAATATTAAAATGTCAATCCAAATCCTATACTTGTCCCACAGTTTACCTAACCATGTACAAGTAATTCTCTATACCCCAAATCACTAAAGGCCCCACATAGATTCTCCTACAACATTCATGGTTTAGAATAAAACCATGTTTCACCCATGCAACTCAATCCATGATCATTCAAAATGAATTACATGCAATTCTACCATGGGGCCACACAAGGGTAGCCACACAGTTTCCCTAAAATCATGTTCCTTAACCATTCAATGAAGGAAAAATTCCAAACTTCCATGTTTTGGGTTAAAACTCCGTGGAAACATTAAAAAGACCCTCAAATGCATAAAACAATACAAATTCAACAACATAGTGACATTGCGGGCATTAGAAAATCCCCAACATGCCACATTATTCCCTTAAAAAGTTGTTGGTTTAAAATTATAGGTAAGATAAATGGAAAGATCCAAAAAGGACATAACCGAAGAATATATCAACACAAACCGGCCTCGAATCGAACAACTGATAACCTCAAAACAATCAAACCTATCAACCAAAATGTTACCAAACATCTCCAAGTCAAAACAAAGCAGTAAAATAAAAAAGGATTCCCAATAGCATGGGGAGACCAAACACAGCCTCCCCAAAAATCATTATCCATCTAACATGGTGACACCAAAGAAAAATATTCAGAGATACATCCTAGAAGAACTGATCAACCATAAGAGAAACTCACTATTAAACCAAAACCACTTCCAGACTAAACAATAAAAAATAACAACCACAAGTACCCTGAAAAGAACAATATGATCTCTTACATTAGTTCATGAAACATGCAGATAACCCTGGCTCAAAATGGAATCACCCTCACACAAGTTGGATCCCAACCAACCAAGAAAAAGAAAAGATAGCATACCAACTCAACTGGTAGATCACACATATCCTTGTTATATAATCATGCACTAATGGACTTTCTCATTTTAAAATAATGAGAACAAAAAATGTCTCAACAAAACAATCGGTGAAAACTGCTTCTCTCTAGAAGGGTTATCACAAGAAATGAGGATAAAAAAATAAAACCCATAGCCAACCACAAAATACTGAAGCAAAATAGAGCAACAACCTCAAAATCCATCCAAAAGAGATATTCCTCAAAAGAAAAAAAAGAATTACACAAATGGAAATTTCATAGCTATCCAAAAAGAGGAACCATCAACAATATTACATTAATAATCACCAAATCTCTAAATGATTAACCTACATTACCACCATAAAAAAACTCCCAAAAAAACCATCAAAAAAACCCAAGGCCTCTTCTGAATACCTATCATACAAACATTTTAAGATGAACCAAACAACCCCATAGAAGTAGACTTTATGAGACATAAGATAAGAGGTCTTAGAGTATCATTGATCAACACACTAGAAGAATATTAGGGATCCTATCTTCTCATGAGTATAACCCATTACTTCTATCTCTAGCTCATCTTTATTCTACTCCTCACTCACCAGACTATCCTCGTTCCTATAAAATGAGTCCATGGAATCACCCACCACTAGATACCTAGACTGGTCATACTCTACTCAAATGTCATCATTGAAATCATCCTAAAAATATTTCATGATATATTTTAGTATACTATACCAATGTATGGGTGAAGACTTCTGATGAAGAAATGATATTTCTGAGTATCATTGATGACCAAATTCAGAGAAAAGATGCCCAACTCTAAAAAGTAATCTATGATACCCCTCAATGATCGATCTCCCTAATAAAGCCTAAAATGATCAAGTGATCTCTCACCATTAACTACATTAGGGAATAACCTCTAGATAAAAACATTCATAAGTAACATCTAATATATACATTCATGTAGCTAAGCAGACACCATTGAATCCCATCAAACCTGACTAGAACTAATAGTCATGCTCTATAAAACTCTTAACCACGATGATTCAAGTGTTAAAATAGAATTTAGGGTTATCTGAATCCCTTTCAACCACTTTACAAATTATGTTTCCCCCTAATTACTAGATAAATAAGTAATACACTACATTAATATATCTAATATGGGGTTTGAGATCAAGGAAGGTCCCAAACCCGGCACTACACTTAGAGTCAGGGTTGATACTGGAAATGAAGAAACCCTCTCGAAAGTTTTGAGAGGCATACTAAAAAAATACATGAAAAATATACATTTTTTCCTCAAAACATAAACCAAATATTTCCTTCACGATCCAATAATAAAAAAACAACAACTAGTCATCATGAAATTCACACAAACTTCACACCAATAATATAAACATTTCTCTTGAAATCGCTAATTTTCAATAAGGAATTTTAAAATCACACTTCACAAAGGTTTAATATTTAACAAGATGACATAACACTCTTTTAAAAAATAACCTTAGAGGAATATAGACCACCCAGATGAGGCATGTCTTAAAAACACCGTTCAAAATTCCATTCTATTCTTTAAAACCAATTTATGTTATGAATGCACATCAAAACTCAATTTCCATTTTTTAACACATTCTAAAAGTGTTTCAAAATAGAAATCACTTTTTTGATCCAATAATTTTTTATAAAATCCTTTTTTAAATCAATTACATTTGGGAAAACCCAAGGAATAATGTTTGAAACATCCCTTTTTCAAAACACCATAAGGGGAAAAATTAATTCATAAAACCAGGGTTTTAAAATAACCATTTCAAAAAATTCATTTCTTTTCCAAAACAGGGTTTAAAAAAGTGAAATCAATACACTAAAAAAATCAACCAGTTGTCACAAAAAAATCCTAATATAAGAAAAAAACACCCCTCAATCCACCTCCCACAAGTGAGCATCACTTTAGAAGAAGTCCAAGACCATTAGGAGTTAAAATACCTTAATTGAGGAAGAAAAAAAATGACACATGGTTTAGTCACACAGGTTGGGAAACCATTCTAAAAAAGTGAAACACACTCGTTGAATGGGGAAAACTCTATAGCATAGGTTCCACACAATTTCCTAAGTAATATGAGATAATATTATAGCTTTAGTTCACCCAAATGTCTACCGCAAAACAAATTTAAATACCAATATCACTTATATACTCAAAGGGGGTGGAAGAAACATTAATATACATCAAAATACATCATAAAAAATATAACTAAACATGAATATGTAATTCAAAACCTACCTTCCCCTGGAAGCCTGAAGTTCAGGACGAGAAAGATCTTGCTAGACTCTCCCCACCTATACCTCTAAAGCCCCATCAAACTAAACCTCATTTCATTTAAGTAATCCCCAAATAACAAGGGATATTCATGAATATTAGGATCTTACCAAATAAAACCTAAACACTTGATATCATATTATATCAAACCAACCCCTTCAACCATTAACGTGACACCAGAATCGGTTTTTCACAAGACCTAAAGGGAATTATCAATCAACATGGGCTGAAAACTAGTATTTGGGAATTATAGGAATACCTTTGGGAATGATTTCATTTGAATTATAGTTAAAATATAATGAAACAATACTATGAAAAACTAAAATAAATAAATTCATAAGAGAAATAGGTCATAACCAATTAAACTAAGAATCACATTTGTATAAATATAAATTTGATCCATAAAAATAAATATACCATTAGAAATAAAAAATAAAACACTATCCAAAAATAAAATAACTACAAACCAAATCAAGAAGATCCCAAAGACAATATCTGTGAAACCTCTTGTTTCTTGTCACATCCTATCTCTCCTCATGTAATCCTCATGATCAAAACCTAATTCAAACTGGAAACTAGGAACCTAAAATATATCGGTGTGAGGTAAAAATCTTAGTAGGCACCACAACTGATTGAAACTATGTAATTTGTTACCCTATTCGATTAATAAATCCTAATTTAAAAAATAGACAATGAAGTTATCTTTACATTTATATATTATGAAAAACAAAACCAATTACATAATCACCTTTCAAAAAATTTCAATTTGTTTTCATAAATATAAAGCATGGGATTTGAAGTAAATTCCATTATCATAATAAATTTCAAAACCACACTCTGTTTAGCATTTCTAAAAAAAATCACTTGTTTTATTTAAATTAAAATGGTCACTTTATAAACATTTAACCAGTCAAATTAATATTTAAGAAAATAACTAGTTTCAAAATAAACATAAAAACCACACGAGAGACATTAAATTAAAAAAAGATTGTCCAAAAATCATTGAAAACTAATTTTCTAAAGGAAATTCTCCAAAACATGAAAGTTAAACATAATAATACAATCACCATTTATCAAAAGACCTATTACATGTAAAAGAATGATATGGATGCTACCTAATTTATATAGGGGAAATGATAGGAATGAAAAAATAAATTCAAATCCTATATATATTCCACTGATCAACCAATGGAATGTGTCATAGGATCTACTCTGGATCCCTAATATGAGATGTGTCTAACCTTATAAGATTATTCACACTCACAATCTGGAAACCAGTGTGTCCTGAAGTCCAAAACATGAGTCATCCAACCCGCCCATAGAATCCTCATTGTGATGATACCACATTCAATCCTTAGTGCCTAGAATGACTAGAGGTCCACTTGGGGCATGAGAACCAACTAGAAAAACATAATTGGACCTCCCACTTAGTACTCAAGTTCCCAAGACCAACAGAGAAGTGATGAAAAAGGAAATACAAGCCATGTCTAACTTGAAAGGCACAAGGATTGTATAACCCTCACCCCCGACACCAAATAATGAATAGACCCACATATCTCATGCATCCATGGAATAAATTATCTAATTCCCACACAAGGATTTCAATAATCATCTAATAAAGATAAAACCCCCATAAGGGGTAAAAAGTAAAAGAGGGTAATTAAGGGGTGTCTTTTTCATCAACCATTTAAAACTATAGTTCCTATTGGGACATTAATTCCAAAATATGAAACAAAAATTAAAAAACCATTCACATTTCAACAAAACCCACTGTAAACATTTTTAAAGGATTAATGAAATTACTCACACTATTAAAACATTTCAAAGCTACCCTTAAAACATTCTACTTTTACTTTTAAACCCAAAACAAGGCCAAAGTCCTACAATTTCCTTCAATTTTTTTTAAAGGATCCACTAAGTCATTTTCATAGGTGAAATATTCCTCACACATTCCAAATCATCATTTGAAATCCAATCAGGAACCCCTTTATAAATAATTTTGAGATCAAAACCTCACTTTAAATTGAAACTCCCATTAAAATATAGCTTTAAACCATTGAAAAATAAAAATGGATTAAAATCCAACACTCGCACTTAAAACCATCTCAATATAACCATATACATCTTACAAAAGATTTTCATGATAAATCATTCCATTTCAAGCAATTAATTTCTAAGAGAGACCCTTTATTACATGCTCAAATAATAATGAAATGGTTTTAAATCATCATAAGGATATCAAATATATTTATACACTGTTAAAATATGAATTTAGAAATTTCAGGTATAATTTGAATTCTAAAATGAAAATATTTCATAAAAAAAACTTGGAAGAATTATAAACCAAGTAAAAGAGAGTCTAATTCAATGGAAAAGAACCAATCATGGAAGAATAACTCACCAACAATCCATAATAGGTGAAATCCATAGGTTAGAACCATCCCAACCACACTACCTAACATTAATAATGAACTACGGTTCCTATAGAAAGAGGAATCCTAAGAAAGAAGAAGGATGAATGAGTATAGGAGAAAGAGAGAAATAAATACCTAGGAATCTCATGAAAAACAAAAATGGGAGGATAAGAATCAAATGAGGAGGAAGGTGGAGATCCTCCATTGGATTCCAAGGGTTAGCTGATATTAATGTGTGATAAAAGAGGTTAAAATCCTTTTAACTCGACAAAGATATTTTTAGAAAATTCCAAAAAATTTAGCACTTGATCAAGCCATATAGTTTAGCCAAATAGATTTAAAAACCATGTTCCAACCATTCACATTCCAATACCTAAGAAAAAAACCACTTTCACAGTCTTCCATTAGACACCTTATTGTTGGAAACACCATGCTCCAAACATTCCAAATGGAACTATTAAAATATAGATCCAAACCACACCCTAGTCACATTGATTACCTAACCATGAACAATCCCTGTGGTATTCCTATAACTCACTAAAGGCCTCACATGAATTCTCTTAAGAATGACATGGTTTTTAAGAATATCATGAGCCACCCATGCAACCCAAACCATGCAAGTTCCAAATGAACTGCCTATAAGGGTATCCTAGAGCCCTATAGGGCTTGCTGTATAGTTTCCCTAAAACCATGTTCTTTAACCATGTACATAAGTGAAACACCATATTTTAAGGATTTGTGATGAAACACTATGAATACATTAATAAAACCCTAAAATTCATAAAATAATACAAAATTGACCCCACAATGGCATGATGGGTGTCATAGGTTATTTGAACATCACTGTGTAGCCTAAAATAATAGTAATTAAGCTGCATGTAGTTCATTTAATTAGATATTTTTCAAATATCTATCTCATATGTTGGAAAGGGAAATTTTCCTATTCTACTGAGAAATCAAATTATGCGTGGATCATTAGTTTCTCTCAAGATAGGAATCTAGTTTTCAGGTGGTGTAAGTGTTCTGATACAAATACAGGGAAGTCCCAAAAACATGGATATAGTTTCAGGAGAGGGTCATTTTAACCAAGAACTTGTTTATAGAGACACCCTATGTCGGTAACCCTTAAATTTTTTGTAGATCTAATATAGGGAATTATTCCATATAGAATACATCACTCAATATAGATTAAGTTCATGCAAGAATGAACACATTTAATGCTGGTTTGATTCATGAAAAACAGACTGTATAGATAGAGGAGATTTTGACATATGTAGACTATTATAGTTATGAAAACCTATACCAAAGTTCTTACATAGATGTAGCTTTTACATAGAACACAATGTCTGTGTATAAATGGTGGACTTATTGAGATAATCATTGAATGAATTAATGGGGCCAATAATCAAAATAGATTAGGGAGTTGGTCATGATTTGTGGATGGTACTAAGATAAGTGATCATGGTGCCACTACATATCCTACTTGGATAGGAATAAATCCACATAGATTTATAATCAATACTATTATAAAAATATTAATCTCATGTACATGGGAATCAATATTGTTTTTTTAATTTAAAACTGGTCCATTGAGAAAAAATATTGTCGATAGGGAGGCCTTAACACTAATGTCGAGAGGGGAATTTTTTAGTAGAATTTATGAATAAGAATTGGATATAAAATTCAGGTGACATTATAGATATTATAATAATAGGAATCAAATCATATATAGTTATTATTATTAGGTTACTTTTACATGAATGGGGGTCCTTATTCTAGTAATCTATTACAATGATCTAGCTCTTAGGTAATGATATTTTTCTATAATGAGTGCACCAATATATGAAATTTAACATCATGTGGTGAGAATGAAATTTTTTTAGTTTAAAATCATATGGCGAGGATGAAATTTCTTCCTAAATTCCAAATATTAGGCACTTCAATTAAACTAATTAAGATAACCCACCAAAACCACTAATATCATGTGGTTCATGACCACTGTAAGAAAAAAGAGGTAATTGAAATATTATCTACATCTCAAAAGAGTTCAAACTAGTAGAATGTTTTATCCATTCATCTTAACATAATTCAACAAGGATGGAAGTTTCATACATTTTAAGGTCATGTGGAATACATAAGTTTTAAATGGTTTTAAGTATGTTGGAATGGACTTATGAGGGAATATTGTTTATGGTCATGTTTTTTATTCTAATATGTCATGCAGTTCAAGATTTCATGATAAGGAATGAGTCTCTACAGTTCAAAGTCTTATAATGAAGAAAAAATGGGTTGTGTAGTTAAGATTCATGCTGGTAGGACTACACTGTGTAGTTTTACATCCTGTAGCAATGAAATTATTGTGAATTTTTATATTGGACTATAAATTTTTTCTAGAATATGCTACCTCACAATTTTTTTTTAGAATTTAATGGTTCTTCTTTAGTATCATTATATTTATAATTACCAATACTAGATCTCCCTAGAGGACTGATTGAAGGTGAAATTTATTGTTTAAGGATCATAAAACAAATATTTCTTGTAACTCTAAGTTATCCAGTGTGTGAAAGTTTTTCTCATTGGGTCACTCTAGTTCATCTAGTCATTTATGAGATTGTTCATCTAAATAAAATTGGTTGTAGATGGTGATGAAAAGAAGCGTAGTTTAACTTGAATTGGAAAAATTTCCTCTATCTGGTATATAAGTAAAGATAAGGTTATTTGAGTGGTCGTATGGATTATGGTTTGATAATACCATAAAGAAAACAAGAGTTTAAATGGAAAATTATTTTCCCCTATATTTTGGACTGTGTTTGATAAAGTATTATTAAAATCCTTTATCTATCCATTTCTACCGCACTGTGTTGGAATAAGTAGTTTCGTTGGATGTTATTTTTCTAATACTTTTTGGTTTTGTATGAATATAATAATACTTATTAGACACTATAAAAGAAATTGAAAACCAAACCCAGGGATATCTCATAATAGATAAATAAAACATGCGATAAATTAAAAATTAAAAACTATTATAATGTTGGTGTATGTTACACTAAAGATCATCTACAACCTTTTGATCCTTATCTGATATGATTAATAAATATCAAAAAGTATAAAACATAGGCTTCAAACATCAATATTGTATCCATGGTCCAATATGAATAATCCTTATTATGTATAGAAACCACACTATATCCATGACATGCTAGTTCCTCAAACACAAATGAGAATAATGAAGATATATTCAGGTTCCTAGGATTCACTGGTTGAATATCCACACCCATTCCATCATATGGTAGTAGGGATTATATAGAACTTGAGGATGCTTCTCAATGGTGTCCTCATTAATTAATGCATTTGTATCTTATGTATTAATGACTTGACTAAATAATGTATCATATACATGAATGAATTTAACTCCCATTAATTTATTATTATTAAACAGTTTCATAAATCACATCTTATGTGGGAAAAATAAATAATATCAATTTATCTTTTTTAGGAAATCAAAAATTACATAAAATAATATACTCTTTTGGTGCATGAAAATCATAATTTTCATGATATATATATATATATATAAGTCTTTAGGGAATATCTCTACCAATATCCCACTTTCAATAAATCCTAATAGACTATGTATAATTTCACCTTATATTGCATCATATATAATAAATTGTGAAACCATATCTAAAATAACATTTGGATATCTTCCATTTTTATGTAAAACCATCATTAACCTCACCTAATATCACATCATATGTGATACCTTGTGAATACCCATTTTAAACACCTTTTGATTAACTCTGAAACAATTTGAGAGTAGATCTTTGAGTCAAAATAATTCATTAGTTAGTCTAAAAAATGTGTGACCATACAGTCCTTTAAAACATTAAAAAAAAATAAAAATATCAAAATCCATATATATAAGCAATGATTGGACTTTATCCAAGAATAAATGCTACTTGATCTATAAAGGGATATGGTATGATTTCCATCAAACATATGTTTATCTATACCTATTTCCACTAGACTTCATCATATGAAAATATGAATTCTCATATTTTCTCTTTATATGAGACATTGAGTGACCATGGGACATGGAATATTTCAATCCCATATAACTAATTCCTTAATTCTAAATTCTCAGAATATAGACTAAATTGATGGAGGAATATATCACATTTCATTCATCCTTCTAGATAAGAATATCGCATGCCCCTTATCCAGAGAGATATATATAATATCTATCTCCAGACACACACTCCAATATTATATCTCAATAAATGGTCCTAATTTCATAATCATCATACGATAAGACAGATCCCATATTGGTTAATCTCCAACCGAGGTCATGATCAATAACATACTCAACCACCCCTGTATTAGTTAAGTCAATATCTATACATGAAAAAGTAAGGTATCAAATTATGAAGGTTCTCATGCTAGGTATCTCACTAACCCTAGGTGGTGGGGACTCAAATATTATCTATACACCCTTAATATACAAAATAAATCTTTTTAGGACCGTCAATGTGGTATATTTAGTAGGTTATGTAGTGAAAAAAAATCATATTATATGTCTTGTTCCCTACGAGCATATTATGTATCTCAATATAAGAATCCTACTCATGATAACCAAAAAATTTCATCTTGACATATACTAATCAGTGACCATAACAAGGTTAGGATAAACCTGAAGTCATACATTGAGTAGTCAATTAGAATTTCACTTTAAGAATTCTATATCTATATATGAATTTATGTATCCCACATGAAATAATCATAAAATGGATGTTTCCGTTTAATATGACGAGTTTTATTATTCTTAAAAAAATTTAGAATATTTAAAAAAACATAACATAAGATTTAGTTTATCAGATCATATATGATAAAGTTCCTGATCGGTCTTATGTTTACTACACTTTCTGGGATTGTTAACATGTTACATCATATGTAACCAAGCCACATATCTATATGGCCATCTGATAAAACCCTCCCAATAAACTCTTTATTGTGAAATATATATGAAGTAATATATTTTGAATCATGGTGAGACTTAGGAATCATATTCCTAATTATTCAACTTCTTGAACATATTCAAACATCATAACTTCACACCATCAAATTTTATAATGTTAAATTCTGTTGTCTACTTAAAACTCCTTCTAAGATCATCATAATCATCTTTGGAACCCTATTCCCCCAAAAATATTCCTTCAAATAATGTAACTACTTACATTATTTTTTATGAGTCCTCATAACCACTTGTAGGATAATGTGACAATTACATTAACATAGGATTTGTGTAAATCCATCAAAGAGTTTTATTTATTACTTGAAAACAATCTTCATTCTCCAAACATTTAGTGTTTTTATCTTTCTAGCCTTATATATATTTACAGTACTTTATAAAACATACAGTTGTTATGATATATCTATTATAATAATGGATTTGATTTCAATAACCAATAAATTTTTAACGAAACCTTAGATGAATCAATCAATACATCTATAAGAATATATATTAACTTATTAAATAACTTCAAAATTTATTTATTGATGATGTAAATGTTGTAACACATAGAATTTTCCTTAAGAAATTTTCTTAAATTACTAATCTTATGAACGTTTCTTAAGTTACCAATCTAAATAGTATATTACATTAAACTTATCCTTATCAAGTATTTGATCATAACGTTTATCTTGATGATGATGATGATATTATCTTCCATAGAATATTTTATCAGATGAGTACCACTTTTTAAAATGTTTCAAAAAGGAATTTTATTTAATGGGTTCCTACAAAAATGATGACCCCTTTAAAATCGATCATACCCATTAGTGGTCCAAGATCTATATTTCACAATGAAAATGGCCCCTCTTTTGTTTGAAACTCACCTCTAGGTAATTTAGGTAGGGCATCATCCTAATCATATCAAATATGAATCTCAGATATTTGAGGGAAAAACTCTTTTTCCAATCCATCATGTTGATAAACCCAAATATATTCTTATAGTTTCCCAAACCTCAGGGTATCCTAGTTAGTGTAACCCAAAGAAAATGTCAAAAATGAGTTATTCAAAAGAAATCCTAGAGGCACATAAATTTGGTATAAAATTACCTAAGGATTATCTAGGATCACTCATTACTTTCTTTCCTGACACAAGATAATCCAGGGGCTCCCCACTTTGGCATGAAACTACCTGGTTTCTTGATCAAGGTCTTGAAAACTGACACTTTGGATGGAATCTCAAAATTAGTATATAAATGAGTTTCTAATCGCATCATATTATCTCATTTTATTCCCATTTATGTATTAATTCTTATAGTAATTTAGTTTCTAATTTTATTCCCTTTACCAAATCAATATGTTCAAACCATATTGAGGTGTAACCCTTTACACAACCCACAAGTTTGTGTTACTCACAATAAAATATGATCCAAACATATTCATACATATCTAGATTCATCATATGTATAAGGTACAAGAACACTTAATTAAATGGAATAAATTTACCCATAAGATTAACCTTTGTTTGATAGATAGCGAATCCCATTCACTATCCTAGATAAGTAATAATCCTCTAGGTAGGTAGGTAGTTCGACCCCAAGTGCCTCTACCCGAGGATACATTACTCAAGATAGAATTAAATTCAACATAACTCAATAAATCAATATGAACAAACTATATTCAACAACCTAATTGAAGCTAATAACTTCAATTACAAATTGAGGTAATTTTAGATGTAAAAAAACATCATTATTGGGTTATTCCTAGCATGTAATGTAAGGAACTATTTAGAATAAATTTAATCATTAAAGTAACACATACTCAATTAATCATATAAATAATTTATAACTATTAATAAAATATGAAATAAAATTTAAATAATTTAATAAATCAAATATTTAAACATGATATTACCATTTATGAACAATAAATAAAAAAAATAAAAAAAATTTATAATATCATATTTAACACTATGAACATTCTGTAATTTTGAATATAAATTTTTATATTCATTTTAATATTTATTTTTTCATATTTTTCATTATATATAATTTAAATTTTAAATATATGAAATTATACAAATTATAAATTATTTATAATCCAACTTACATTATCTAAACATTTTATATAATAAAAATATAAAATACCTGATCATTATTCAAACCATGATCATATCAATCATCAAAACACTTAATATGTGTATTAAATAATATCCAAATAAGTCCCTTTCAATTTGGATAATTACAATTTATTAATTATTAGCAATTTATAATTTAAATATAAATTTTGTATATTTTTTCCATATTTCATAATTTATAACACTTAATAAATTATATTATTGTGATTTCTAAATGAGAACGTTTTTTCTTGATCATAAGACATGGAACATAAATTAGTATAAAGTTCTTTCAAAAGTTATAAATTAATATTTTGTATAAATAAAAGTTTCATAAACATTTATTTAATTAATTATAAACAATTTATAATTTATTTATTTATTTATAAACACTTCATAGATTAAATATTCCCAAAATACATTTCATAAATATTTATAAACATTTTACATACCATCAAAACCAATTTATAATTTAAAAATAAATTATAAAAACGTTTCTGTATACCCTTTCCTAGATACCATATTTTGTTTAAAGGTAACTTACTTATACCCTTACATGGAATAAACTTCATAAGAGTACAATAGGTCATACGTTTAATAGGACCAGTTTTGATTTCATTGATTACATCAATTTTATTACTAGAAAATGGAGAGACAACATTATGGAATTTTGATGAACATTACATCCAGGTCTAGATATACTAGGGTTTTTGATTAATTTCAAATGCATCAACAGAAGAATTATATGATCATGAAATGTGAGATATTATTGGGTTAGAGGGTAATTCAGCCATTATCCCTCAAACATAACCAAGAATATAAATTAATTCTTCTTTATTAATTGAATATTAAACATTAATTTTATTGATAACCCCCTTGAATCACCTTTAATGATGAAATGGTGACCAGTATCTATGGAACTACCTCCAACCCTAAAATAATGGCTTGTTATTCCACCTCATTATTGGTTCATCCCTATGATAATAGTAAATAATATGGAAGTAATGAATTTTCAAGAGAGATATGGACAATTCCCAAGACAAACTTATTTAGTTTTGGTTTTATATTCTCCAACCAATTAGTCATATCGATGCTTCATCAAAGTATATCTCTCATGCTATATAAGCATCATGAACTAATAAAACTCTTTTTATGAGGTGCTATGTATCCAACAACCTCTTATTTAGAACATGGTGTGCTATGAGGAAATAATCCAGTGCATGTCCTCTGCCTTTTGAGATATAAAAAATTCCACATTTTTGTGGGATGATTTCCTATTATAGAAGACATCAACCTATCATCATAAAAATGAGGATGTTTTGAGCGGGTCAATGTGAGATACAAAATAGATCATGTGAAGTTATATGTTGGGTCTTAAATTTTTCAAATACAACGAAACATGAAAGGAAGTTCTTATTAAAATTGGAGTGTTACGTTTCGGCACGCTATATTGTCCTTATAAGATAACATATACTGTTTTCATTCCCTATATCATTATTTTATATTTAGAGGTCATCTAGTTATTGGTCCAATATTTCTACATGAAAAATGAATAGTTTTACTTTAATGGGTGACATCAATACCTGGGGCTCAAGAGGTATTTATTGAGGTTGTTGAAAGTTTCCTGAAAATCATAGTCCCTTTGTTAAGTGACTCCCTTCTTCATCAACTTTTTGATGGGTAGAAACCTTCATGTAAAGTTTTCTACAATGAACTTAATATAAGAGAGGAATCCCTGAATCCATTTGAATTCTTTGAGGTTTTCACAAGGAATTTCATGGATTTTCTTGGTTTTCATAGGGTCTACCTAAATGCCACTATGGTGTACTACTATGATGAGAAAGTATCCTTATGTTACCTTAAAAGTGAATCTAAAGGGATTTATCTACAATATATGTTTCCTTAGTATTTCAAAAAACTATCACCATATCAATAAGATGATCAAAAAGTTGTTGGTATTTAACCACTATATCCTCAACATAGCACTCTATAGTTTTCCCTAGGAGTGGCTTCAAGATATGGTGTATGACACATTTTCATGTTCAAACCAAAGATAATAACTTGAATTAAATATACCATATGGAGCACCTAAAATCCATAGCATCCTTATCTTAAGGGACAATATGAATTTGGTTGTAGCTGGAGTATCCATCAATAATTGAGAGAGCATGGAAACTAGTCATTGCATCATTCAGAAGCTCTATGATTTGGACTAATAAATAATTCTATGGTAATTCTGGTTGAAATCCCTAGAATCTACATAGACTCTTATTTTCCCATTATTTTCATTATAGGGCTAGAGTTGGAAATCCATTTCAAGTATTGTACTTCCTAAATGATGTTCCATTGATAATATTTTAAACTTCATCTTCAACTTTGAATTTTTGTATTAGGTTAATTAATCTAAATGATTATTTTATACATGGTAATCCTTTGTAATACCCAAATAATGGATGTCCACATTTAATTTATTTGTAATTATTATAAAATACTTCTCATTTCTACTTCATGAATTAGATATATGTTTCTTGAAATTTCTTGAGACATATAGATTCTAATTATTGTGGGTCATAGATCCATATCTATAACAATAATCATCTATCTATGTTCATAAATATATGAATATATTCCTTCCATAAATGGTGTAGGGGCATCTCTAAGACCAACTTTCACTCTTTTTTATACATTTATTTTAGTGGGGGAAGGATATAAAGCGATATTTTTTGAATCAGAATAAATTATAGTGTAATTTTTACCCTCAATTAATGGAAATGATATGTATTTGAACATTGAGGATTCTCATGAATAATTATTGGAATAATTATTGATATTGCATCCTACCTCTTCACTATCATTGAGGATAAATTATATGCATATATCTTGAGATTCAAAAGATGATACGATGGAATTTTCATTTTTGGGGTTATGTGGAGATTTTATTCATTCCTAATAACAATTAAAGGATCACCTTAGGTGTTAATGATAGTGAGGTACCTTTTTTTGGAATAAGTTTCATCATTATCAAGATCACATTCTTCTTCTGCATGGCTAAATTTAGCCGACATGGCCAATATCATGAATATGGAGGAAAACATTCCCAAACTTTGTGCTCGCCTATTTATGCAAGTGGTGAAATGTACTTATTCAAGGAGCCTTGACTATGTGGTGTAGATATTGGTCACACCATCCCTTTTACAGATATTCATTGGATTAAGATTTTTCAGCATTGGAGGTATGTTTCCTCTTTTCTTTTCCAGTGATTTCTACTCAATATGGGTATGTGAATGACCATCATACAATATAAGGTAATTGAATTCCTTGCCATTTGAAATTATATTCTCATAAATTTATGATCTCTATGATAGGGAGAAATAGACTCGATTTGATTGGTGGTTAGTATGTAGTATTTACCATGTTCATTGATCTTTTTGATAGGAGACATCTCTCAACTATTGGAGGCATTTACTTGAGTATCTTTATCGTTATTTGTGAACTCTCCTTTAATATAATCCTATGTTTATGTATTGGGATATGAGGGATTTGAAATTGGAATTGTCACCCTACAACACTCTAACTTGTCCTTTTAGAGAGTACTTGAGTCACTAATGGTATGATGAGGGAACATTCATTAACTAATTAATTAATGGTCTTATTAACAGGCCATTAATGTCTGTATGATGACAAAAAATATGAATTCAAAATAAAAGATGTTGTCCCCAAACTGATCTCTAAGATGTATCCATCCAAAGTAATTTTTCAAAAAAAAATCATAGCCATGTATTATCAAGGTAGAGGAATACAAACCATTTCATCATATCCCAATAATCTGTGAGTTTGGAGTGATATTTGATTTATTTAGAACCATTATCAATTAGATCTCAACTTCCATCAATGTGGTCCATATTTATAGATACGTACCTGGGCATTATATTTCCTTTTGTAGTAGTATCTCTATCTTGTTATGTGAAGGAGTTGAATATTTGTAATTCCGCAAGATCAATATCTATATGATAAACTTCAGTGATAGTGACCTCAATGATGAACTCTTAAGGAATTAAAAGGATCTTAATAAGTGCTTCCTAGAGTTCCTTTGACAAATGAACGGAATCTAAGATCAAGAGTTTGACTAGAATAAAAAGTATACTATTTCACAAAGGTAAAATTTTAGACCAGGTTCCTACACTTCTCACTATGATACTACTCTATGAGTTAATGCATTGAATATGGAGCTTCCTATTCTAGTGACTGCATTCCTTAACCAAAAATCAAGGGAATTATTTTTATCTATGGTTTTGGTTTAGCTGACCTCCCTATGATTTGACACTGACCAGGAAAGTTAATCATTTCTATTTTTCTTATAGTATGATTGGTCCCAAATGAGCCTTAGAAAAATTGGGAGTATATTGGTGCTCTTGTTAATGATACTAAATTACATGACTTTGGGTTTTTGTAGCATATATGGATTTAGTGGATACATGGATAAAATGTTGGGATTTATGTCTTGCTTGTCTTCCTTGACCCCATTGTCCTATGTAAAATAATCCCCCTCTAACTCGATTGTGGGAGGGTAATTCAGGTTTATTTTAATCTCCTTCATTAAATAAAGGATATTCCACGTGAATAACATTGACATATTTGTATTGGAACTCTTTATTTGGTGAGAATTTCAGTTGGCGAGGATGTGTTTGTAAGACCATTTAATGAGATGGTTCTTGTCCTCCTAATTATGTATTTGAGATATATTAGAGAGTGTGAATTGGTTTGGGTGTTATAATGGGTACCAAATCCTACAATTTATTATTATTATACAGGTTACAATGGATTTTAAAAGACCACATTTTAGACTGTGATACTAAAGAAGATGGTTTAGTCATCACAGAGGGAACTGGGGCCAGAATTGATAGATTCATCTATGAACTAAAGATAAAATGTTCTCAATTAATAGTATTTTTTCATCCAATTATTAAATTTCTATTTTCCTATATTTTGGACTACCTTTCATCGCCACTCGTCTTCTAGTGGGATGGTAGAAATATACAAAACATTCTTTGGATTCATTCCTACTTTTACAGTCTCCTAATCCATCATAATTTATGGGATGTGTTTGATGTCAATGAACTCTTGAATGGTGTGCCCCAACATTCAATGTTAGATTAAATATTTATGGGGGCTGTTAATGAAAACAACCTCAAGAATACCGGGTTTTATTACATTGAGGATATTATTCACCCTATATGCGAGGGAGTACCTAAAAAGATACTCATTGAAATAATACACTTTATTCTTATAATCTAAAAATGTAGGATTAATTTTATCTTTTATTCCATATATCGAGGACAATTATATTACTGTTTTGGTCATGGGGAGGCACCATATGATATTACATGGGTTTAGGTGACAAATGAGGTGTTAGGGCCAACTCGATAAAAAAATTTCTAATTCTACTTTGAAATCCCACTTTCCTTGAGCATCCCATATAGGATGAGATTTTTTACTTTAAGTTCTAGATGGAATTATCCATCCTTTAAGACAGCATGGTGAAATCAAAAAACTCTCTAGGAAATTTCATTAGGATCAACATTATCTTTAATTCATCCTGGATATTCTCTATGAAAATCACTAGTATCTAATGCCATGGGAGATACATGTTATGGGAATAGGTTTGACCCTTCCATCTAGAGATGATGTTTAGGACCATATCATTCAATCATAGTTGTAAATTTTAGATGTTGAGGATCATCATTATTCACATTGTGGAGATGAATTGGTAGATAATGTTTTGATGAAAGTCTTTCCAGCTTATAATTGATCTAGACAGAAGATTAAAATCCTAGGAAAATGATGCTTCATCTAGAGTCTATATGAAGTACCAAAGCTTGGATACTTCATTCTTCTTGAGTGTTCCCATCATAGGTCCAAATCAATACATAAAATGAGCTATATACTATAATGAGTCCCCAGTTCTATTGAAGACTGGGAAAGTAAATTTTTTATTTTAAGCAGAGGAGGGGTTTCATCCACCCATTTAGATTATGGATTACTTTATGGATGTAATAATGTGTGTGAACCCTATATAGCCTCCATTATAATCTATAAGTACTTGATGGAATCAAGTGGTTTTAGAGGGACTATTGGTCATTCATACATTTTAGTAGTTGTAGTGGGTGGAGCTTAATATGGTCAACTTTACCTAATCGATTATTGATACCAAGTAAAATATGTATTGGGTGTAGATCTACTGATATGGATCCAGATGCTACCCCAGTGGATGGAACTCTTGGTATCCCTCAGTCATTAGGTTTATATATACTAGTATCCTAAATCATAAATTTGTTAGATGACCATATTTTTGATCTTATTCATATGGTAGTCTCTTTTTCCTGGGTAATATTTTATAGAGGTGAAACACAAGTTTCCTCTTAGAGGTAATACTCATCAGGGATACTTCCACTGAATAATTCAGTATTGAGCAACTTTAGATCCTCTATCTCAGAATCATACTACACCAATATCTCATCGACAATGAGAGTCTCAATTTCCTCAAGTGTAGGATGGGATGTGTCTACACCCTTACCTTTTTTATTTTATAGAGTCTCTCTGGGTGTGAAACAACTAAATATTTTAAAGGTTTCCCAAATTTTACGTTTTTCTTTAATGTTGGGTATGAAAAAAATCTCAATCACCTCAGGGAAGACCATGTTTTGGATGGGCATTTCCTTATTATATGTTTTTGGATCCTCGTCATTATCTATGATATCTACATGACTGATGTTGATGATATTCACTAATTCATAGTGCAATATAGTGATTGTTTTCTCATCATAAGGGTTGGGGGATCTATATCCCTATGAGTACTAATTTAGAGATAGGTCATAATATTTCTCATTCTTCTACCTCTTTGTGGATCATTTCATATTTCAACCCCAAATAGGATATAGAATGTAATTTAAATGTTTTCTTAGAATTTATCTATTTAGGGTAATCCTAAATTAATCCATAATGATTTTTACCCAGTTATTTATTAATGATAACAAAGGGTAATTCAATGGGAAATATGATGAAGTATTATCTTTTAATACTTCCCCTATTACAAGGAAGACCAATTTTCATGGGGGAGGAGCATGATAAGATATAAATTTTCCCATCCATATGGCCTAGTGTTGACTTTGATATACCACCATTAATTTATGGACCCTATAGTAATTTTATTATCCCAATAGTGGTGGTGTTGGTGGTGGTAAAAATTTACCAACACTATGGATTGGGTGTGTTTTTGAATAGTAATTACATCAACTACTGATGTCGCCCTCTTGGTTTTATAGGATTCAATATGTTCCAGAGTTATAATGAATGTGAAGTCCCTGATTTACCAATTTACTATCGAGTATAGTGTTTTAGAGATTGTTTTTATATTCTCAAGAGTGAACCATGTTCAAAAAATTTAGATTCGTAATTTAGGATTTTTTCAATGCCATACTCCCATTTGGTTTTCTCTTTTTTGATCTTTTGAGATAGAAGGATTTTGATACTGTTGGTTCCAAAATGTGGGAAGACGAAGAAGAAACGAAAAGCCTGAATGGATACCTGACAAAGCCCCTTTGCGGAGTCCTCCTAGCCCTGTGGCCATTGCAGAGCAAGGCGGAGGGATGCTCTGTGAATGCCTTTGATTTTCACGAGCCCGCTGTGGAGCAAGGAGGAGGGATGCTCCGTGAACGAATTTGACGTTCACGAGCCTACTGCGGAGCAAGGATGAGGGATGATCCATGAATGAATTTAATGTTCACGAGCTTACCACGAAGCAACGAAATCCCTCTTCATACTAAGCATGCTCTACTTCACATTGCCTATTGCCTATAAATATCGGCCTCCGCCCAAGTCCATAAGACATATCATCCAACCTTTCAAATTTCTAGCTTCCGAATTGTGAAGCACTCTCTGCTTTGAAAACCATGAGCTATGCGAGGTATTTTTGCATTGCAAAATTCCTCCCCTGACATTAATTATTCCCCTCTTTAGTGAGGTATGCCTTTCGCAGAGCCTACGGGCCTCTGTGAAGTAAGGGGATCACCAAGGGGACCCGGGTCGTTATGGAGCATTTATGCTTCGTGAAACACCCCTCAGACACATGTGGCTGTTATGCTAAGGCAGGGCCACTATGCCTCGAAAAGCATAATGCTTAAAACCCTACGCTCCATGAGGCCCCATTTCTTCACGAGTCATTGGTCCATGAATCCCTTTCCACTTTGCAAAGCACCTTCCACATGCCCGATTCTTAGGATATGTCACCCCAATTCGTGAAGCACACCCCTTCGCAAGTACCCTCCACTATGTGGAGAACTAGAGCTTCACAGGGCCCTTGACATTGCACTCATTTTCTTTTCAATTCCTTTTCCTATGTGACCCTCTAGGTTTGCACGAAGTGATTTCAATGTCCCCTGGACACCACTTCCCGTTTCATTGCTTCACCTCATGCTTCTTTGCATAGGCACAATAATTACTATTTCTTCTTCACATAGCCATGCTAACATGGACCCCTCAGTGGATCACTCCAAGACACCCCCTAACCATGCCATTTTTGATGCCTTCCCTTCCCCAAGGTGCAAGAGGTACCCTTCATGTAAGTCATAGGGTTTTGGGTGAACCCACCTCATCCGAGCCGCAAGATGTTAAACTGCCAAGAACCATCGTCCTCAACACATTACGTTAAACTATGACTTCCCCCCATGCATCCTACGCAGGGAAAGGGAAACCATCTTGGTGTAAGCCCCTATCATTTCTTGCAGGGGGAAACATCTTCACTCCTCCTTTCTTCTCCGATCCCAAGGACCATGGGGGGGGGGGGTAGGGCACCAGATCCCTCTCTTCCTCGGTGCCAAATACCACTCCCTCCCGTCTTTGTTTCCATATAGGCCTCCACCCTTGGGTAAGTACCAATTTCTATCTCCGTGGGCCGCATATTTTGCATAATCCCATGTTTCCTCTTTGGGCCACTAACCACGTGTAAGCCCCATTCCACTTCTCACGGACGCACCTTTTGCAACCTGATCATCAGGTCTTTTCTCCCCTGTTTTTGTCACACCTAGAATAAATCATGTGGGCTTAGAGTAAACACTGACTATGACATCCTTTCCAGGCAGCCCGGAGTGTGAGCCCCACATATCCCCATTACCGAACTATGAGGACTTTGATCCATGCCAGGAAAAGGTAAGTAGGAAGCCTCCACGAGGCTCAATCCCACCATCTACCCGGACCCCATGTCCTTATTCACATCGTTTCACCAACCCCTCCATTCCGAACTATGAGGACTTTGAGCCATACTATGGCAGGGTACATAGGAAGCCCCAATGTGGTTAAATCCCAACACCTGGTCATTCCGAACTCCTTCACGTTGGTTTTCCAAAACCCCATTTCCAAATAACGTGGACTTTGATCCAAGCCAAGGTATGGTACATAAGAAGCCTCCCTAAGGTTCAAGCCCAACAACCATTGGTCCCGACCATCTTCACATCGGTGTACCAATCCCCATCCAATTTATGAGGACATTGATCCTTGCCAAGGCAAGGTATGTAGGAAGCCTCCATGAGGTTCATGCCCACCATCCACTAGGACCCTAGGTCCTTATTCACATCAGTTCACCAACTCCTACCCACATGAACTACATGGACTTTGATCTTTTCCAAGGAAAGGTATGTAAGAAGCCTCCCTAAGGTTCAAGCCCAACACTTGGTCATTCCGACATCTTTCACGTCGGTTCACCCACACCATCCTGAACTATGTGGACTTTGATCTTTTATAAGGAAAGGTATGTAGGAATCCTCCATGATGTTCAATACCACCATCCTTTAGGACACCAGGTCCTTATTCACATTGGTTCACTGACTCCTCCATCCCGAACTACGTGGGCCTTGATCCCTATCTTCTAGACAGGGTACGTAGGAAGCCTCCCCGAGGTTCAAACCCATCAAGCGGTAAGCCGTTGTCACCTATTTCAGTGGCAAGCTTTTTTCATCCCCCATTCAGTGGTAAACCGGTGGAACCCTAACAAGTGCTAAGTCATTGTCAAGATGAACTACATTCACTAAACTATTCAGAATTTGATTCCCTTCCACGAGGATACGTAGGAAGTCTCTTCGAGGCTCAAGCCCACCACCATTGTCACCCTGAGTCGACTCCATATCATTCTCCATCCACTTCACATAACCACCCATCATCCATCATGATTATTACCTGAGTTTCCACATTCTAGTGAGATCATGCAAATTCACCTCTTCGCTGCTCCTAGCAGTAACTGGGTAATGAACCACATGTTATCCCTGACATCAGTGTTCCCTCAAGGGGAAACACTAATATGATCTAATTCAGTCAGTGTTTTGATCAGTACGATCTCTCCCCACAAGATTTTAAACTCACGACATACCCTATGTTAAACATGGGAAGGTGAGGAAAACCTTAGATACATTCCTGTGTCATATCATTCACTACATTCGATGTGGGATTCCCTGGGCCACCACACCCTCGAGAATCCCTATAAGAAGGGGAAGAAACCCAACAACAAAAATTTTCCAGTGTCCAGACACGCCAATGGTGTCCAATGTGACTACTCCCCTGATTGAAGGTTGCTACCCTGGCTAGACCCATTGGAATGTCCTGACCGAAGCAACATAATTAACCGGTGTCCATTAAGATATGGCACTGGGAAGAGTTTCAAGAACAATGTATTAAATCTATAAGGGACACCCGAACTAAGTGATGAGTTTCGAGGAGGAATCCACATAAAGAAGAACCGAAATCCCATCATCCCATTTTTTATCATTGGGAGAACTTCCCTGAATATGGAATGGATGCCACCCACCTTTGGAAAGCGGGAATGCAGAGGAACAGACAACGTCGTCATCCCCGAAACAGACAGATGCACGCGCCCCGATGAAAGTGTCAAAAATATAAATGGTGACCCCGACATGAATTCCTTATCCTCAACTTGAAGACTAGTAGCGTTCGATGCATCAATAGATTAGAGTGTCACTGGATCTAGTTATCTGGCACCAGGTCCCGCCAAGAAAATAGCGGGCCTTGCGTGAAACTCAACAGATGTTGGCGTAGTCAAAATGTTGGGCATCCCGATCTGCGACATTGTTAGTGTGGATCCCTCTTACCGGTTATGGTTTACAGAATGGTGTTGGGGCATTGGTAGTAAATTCCTTTTTCTTTCCGCACTAGTGAGTTAATATCCCTGCTTTCAGTAACCATGTTCCTGTATCCGAAAATCTATCATTGTCCGCCCACCGACGCAGGGGCTGGGGAAATGCCAACGTGGTAATCCTGCGCGGTTCTGCCGCTTCTACGACGGTCTCAATAGCCACGACCAGTGGGTGCCCACGCCCCATCTCACCATCATAAGTTATCCAACTAAGGTTTATTAATGACATTGTATGCCGGTATGAGGAGGAGAGGATCATCCGTACGAGGGACACGACCTGCATGGATTTAGAGGCGTCTGCGCCTTGTCGTCAACACCGCCCCCAAGGGTCGTGCAGGGAGCCACTACTCTCCACCCAAACATATAATTCTTTCAGGAGCCTATCCCTGGAACGCCTCAACAACTCCTTAACCTACGCCAACGAGGTAGGGGACGTACAAGCCATCCCGGTTAGAGTCCCATTCCAGGGCTCCCAACAAGGGCTCCCACCCAGCCGCGTCAGCACCACCGCCCAGTCTTATGGGTCGAGGAGCAGTTGATACACATGCTTGCACCACCAGATCCGGTCTGTCTGACTTAATGCCAGCGTTGGGTGAAAATTGAAGAGGATTCCCCCCAAGGGGTGTCAATGTCAACAGATACTATGGCCGAGCCACCATTTACACATCTCACCAACTCCCAGTATACGCTGAGGAGGGGCAGTTATACGCCCGGCCTGGATTGAGGCCCCATCCATCCCACGGGCAGGCTGGGTCAACTCTCTCGGTCACCGACACAGGCAGCGGCTGACGGGGACTAACCCACTATGATGCCACCCAGTATGGAGGCCCTCCACGTAACACTACCATGGAGAAAACAGGTCTTCCCCACTTCCAAGTTCGGCATGGAGGTCCGCCTTGTGCCACCTTCAACCTAAATGGGGGTCTCCCCAACGACAGTAGCACTCAGTATGGGAGTCTCTCCCACACTCACTACACAAGTTATGGAGTCATTCCTCCTACCGCAAGTCATAGGTATAGAGACATTGCACATTCGGTCACTCTCCAACGTGGGGGTCCTCCCCATGTCCTCGTAGCAGCTGGTGATTAGACACTAAATGAGGATATTATTCGTTGTTAATATATATAATATTAATGATATTTATTATTCATAAACACCATTTTAGTGCATTTTACACATTGAACATCATTTCACATTATGATTGTAATTCCATCTTAAAATGCACTATTATGTGGTACAATTTTGAAAATAATTTAAAGTACACAATGATTCATCTAATTTTAAGGAATGTAATTATTCATATTTAAATTTGATATTTTGGGAAATTTTATCTACACTTTATTATGTACATGTTTCATTCAGTTATCAATAGAGAATTCATGGAAGAAGATGGGGTTATTTTGTGATGAATGAAAACAATTCTGGAAAAGCCAGATTCGACACCAGCCCACTGATGCGAATGGGGGGCCCAACATACTGTCCCAATGAAGCCCAAATTTCTTGGGATGCTATAAGACATGTATAGGATCAAATCCTGATTCAACATACAGTGCTAATTCATCTCCCATGGTAGTTATTAATGCGTCCGAATTTGGAGATAAAATTCTGGTCCAGATTCTGCGGCCCAGAACAAATCCTACCAATGTAATCATAACTCGGATTCTAGAACTTCAAATGGGCCCACATTTTACAAGCCGTTAGGATACATCTGGGGCTCCATTTCCTTCGTGTATGGGACACTCTAATTCTTCCATATAGAAGGTCTTCCAAGCACTTCTATTCGGCGGATGAAAGATGGATGCCACCTCGGGTCAAGGGTGGAAAAATCAACTCTCCCTTAACATTCCACCCACCTATATCCTACCATAATCAAGTGGGATGCTTTTTACTATTGGAGGCTCGACCAAAGGCTCCCAAAATGCCTATTTAAGGCAGTGATGGTAGAGGAGTTGAGGATCTTTGAGCTTTGTTTCGTTTTAATGTTATTCTGCCAATTTGATGTTGTAATCGCATTCCTTCAATTGTAAGTTCCTTGTATTACATTAGTTTCTTTATAAAAGTTCTTCATATTATCTTTTTATATTCTTCTTATTATCACATTGATACCATTGCCTCAAGGTGTTAAATTCTTCATACCAAACCTTGTGAGATAATCACACAATGGTGGAGCGATTGTTTTTTTCATTGTTATTTATTTCTCCAATTCCTCCCTCAAGAGTCTACTTTCTGCTTCCATTGAAACCATGGGATCAATGGAGGGATAGCCCATTTATCGGTAGATCCAAGGGATTAGAAAGGTGATGTATTGGATGTTATTTATCACTCCAGTAATGGATAATCAATTCTTTTAAAATAGATTTATATTTGATGACTTTAAAACTTCTTTATCCTTATTGAATTTAAGGTCACACATTTCAAGTGCTAATAAGAACCTTTACCTTGGAGTGATCAAAACATTGATCCTTAAAGTGTATAGGTGATTAGTATTAGGGTGTGTAGGAATTAAACCAATAAGTGATGATTTTGTTTGATCCCCTTAAATGAACCCATCTCAAATATAAGAAATTGAAATATTTTTACAAGAAAAAGAATGCATCCACTCCACCTGTTGTAATAACATAGGATCAACCCTTCTCATAATTTGAATTCACTTAAAACATTTAGTGTTAACTTAAATCCATCTAAAAGAAACCCAAATATGGCCACTCAATAGTCAAAAATAGTCCATATAATGTACATGTCTATAGGTTACTTCTTAGGTCTATGAGGATTCGACAACCCAAGCTAAACTACAAATACCGTTCTACCATCTTCTGTTGGGTAAATTTGAGGATGAATTAGCTGGCAAGAGTCCTCCTCACCCCACCAATCATATGAGTGGAGGTCAACATAACATCACCAGCACCCAGCACGGAATTCCTACCCGTGTTTGGCTAGACCAGTACTAGGACCTTCCTCACACAGAAATAATCAGGGGAAATTAGCATGGAGGTCCTGCTCGTGCTCCTGTCAGCTCCGGCGGAGGTCCTACCCACTCCATCACTTCCCACAAAGATCCTTCCCATGCACCCTTCTATATTTTCCCCAGTGCTTCTCACACCCCTGATTATTCATGAATAAATCCTCTCCACCTCAACACCAGTATGGCTGAAGGTCCTCGCTATGCTGGAAATCTACCATGTCATGAAGAGCAATCCCGGGGAAGGAAGGTGGGTCATCACTGCCATAAAAATAGCACTGGGAAGATTGGGACTGAGATCAAGCCAGTATGCTTCTTAGATTCTGAAGCATATTACGAATTGAATATGGAACCATCCCCTCAGTCCTCTGTGTTAAGGGATGAGTCAGTAACGAGGTGCATCAGCCTTGTGCTCTTGGAAAAAGAAGTCCACCGGATTCCCACCTCCCTCCGCAGGTATATCCAGGAGGAAGAAAACATGGCAGCCTCACAGGTCATGGTTGCGCAATCACCACCATCATTTGAAAAATCACTCTCTAACTCCACTAGAGATCATAAAGAGCTATTCTGGTGACCAAAGGTGGATGATCAGCAGCAAAATCCATCAGCAATATCCCTAGTCCCTGCCCTAGGAACGACAGATATTAGACCATCCTACCACGATTTGGAGGCTATTTTGCTACGCTATTCGGAAGATAACCTGAGATACGTTGGTCTTTCAGCTCGCTCACTGTATTCTCCACCGGATAGCCTACCGTCTCAGTGGTCTGCTTCGGTACCGCTACTAGTTCCTCAGCCGCCTCCGGTTGACGAGTGGGGAAATGAAATGCCAGACCCTGTATCTGAGCCAAGGAGTTTATGGAACATCCCCACAGTGGACCACTTCCCAGAGATGTTTTTTCTGGTTGCAGTGACAAAGTTTTGTGCGCCATAATCCCTCACCCAAGAGGAAGTTGGTTATTTCTGCCAGACCCTCTGGGTGACTCACTTCCATCTACATCGTCACCGAGGGGCTTACCCGAAGAGCCAAGCACACTTTGAGGACATCAGCGAACAAAGCTATCTGGTTTATTTGGCCGCACTCCCCGTGTCCCAATGCCCTGAGTCACCAGGTATCCATAAAGATTTCCATAAAAAATGCATACATAGTTTCAAGATACTCTGCAAGATTATCATGGAGGCTTCCCCCCACATACAGATCTGTGGCAGGAGGCAGTATGTTGCCCTCCTCTTTAGTTATATTCGACGATTGCCTGAACTTGCATGTGATATCGAGGAAATTCCCCCAGGTAGAGTCATGATCAACATGGAAAGCATATTAGAAGGGGAAAATGAGCAAGAACTAAATGATGGGGACCTTACCCCTGAGAGCGTACCACCTCAATTGGATCCATCGGGAAGGGTCACTCACAAATAGAGAAAACTATTTTGTCCCCCTACGCCCACTGAGGCATTAGTCCTTAGCCGAAATCTCGGTAAGGGTAATGATCACCTTGGAGCCACCAAACACTCCGACCAATCCGCCTCAGTGTAGAAGGAGGAAGACTCTGAAAAGTTTGCACTGCATCAGCAGCTTGTCGAACAAAAGAAGCTAGTCGACAAACTCCTGGCTGAACATGCTGCGGAATAATGACCAGACTACAATGATCCTCGTCCAGGACAGCAGGAGCATGCACAAATTCTCCTTGGCGAGCTACCCCCGGGTGACCTCTATCATGCTGCTAATGCAGACGGGGTTGATGTCAAAGCTTACGACAACGGAGCATGGTATATATCCCCAAATCTTCTTGATTTGTGTAACAACCCTCAGTACCTCGATCGGGCTCTCCCAGCCACTCAACAGGTCATTCTGCCAGCCGCTCCATGGGTCGTTGGGCCTGCTTTCTAAGTTAAAGTACTGGGAAATGTAGTGGCAGTCAGGGATCCCCGTTAAGACAGGGACCCCCACCCAGATGATCTGATGGTGGCACTCATTTCCCACCTCGAGGAATTTGAAACACAAAAGGAGGCACTCCCACCTGATGGCATGTTGTACCCGGTGTGGACGGATGATATGCCAACAACCCCGAGTTTTTGGAATCCCACCTTCCCCCCCTTCAATGGGACAGGGGACCCGCCAAAACACTTGGACCACTTCATCTCAAGGTGTGAACCCATGTTAAGGGCCCTAGCACTGTAGGAAGACACCAAAATTTAGTGTTTTGTGCAATCATTGGAGGGAAAGTCATTAATCTGGTACATCCAGCTCCCCATCGGGTCGGTAGCTGGTTGGGAAGACCTCCAGAGGCAATTCCTCTATGTGTTTAGTCATACCACCCGGAAGATGAGTATCTCAGACCTCTCAAAGTAAAAATTGAGTCCTGATGAGCGTGTCGTAGAATTTGTCACCCTGTGGAAAGGGATCACGTACTCTCTTGACATGCCACTGACTCATGATTAACTACTGAAAATGTGCATAGGGAACGTCATGACTAAACCAGACCCCTCTTTGATCACATAGAACTACCCCATTGGATTCTAAGAATTCCCTTATAAGGCCCATTACCTATAAGAATACCTAGAAGAAGCTAGCTATGCATGCTCGTTGCCTCCTGTAATTCCTGCAAGAAGGGCCACTAGAGCCGAGCCCACTGCAGTGGCCCAAATAGAGGCACTCATGAAACAAGAATTGCTACCAGTTACACCGACTTCACAGCCTTGCAGAGTTCCTCCACCTCAGGTGCAACCTCCGGGCCAGCAGTGCCCACCGCAGAATCGACAGGTTCCCACGCGTAATGCACCACCGCTCCCTAGGCAAGATAATTAGGTGCCACATCCCCGACAAGCTCCTCCAGCTTCTCATTAGGGTCAATCTCCAGGGGCCCCCTTTCCAGATAGTAGAAACTAGACATACTCTTTCAAATTGAATCAACATCCTTGTTATTTTCAAAGTTCCTTGGAATAGGGGATTGTCCGTTTTCTTAAATGTAGAAGGCCAGAAGAGGGAAACATCATTGATCACCCCAACTACTATCCTTATCATCGAATCATGGGGAACACTATCAAACAGTGCTATGTGTTCAAGGAATGGCTCTAAGACTAGGTAGATAACACCATAGTCTGGTTGGGCCCTTCCTCGGCACAGGTGGTGTGCATCTTCCTGAGGGAAGAGAACAGAAGTGACAGTGAGGGCGAGTGACGGCAGGTTTCTAACCATGGGTCCCAGAAGTATGATGACCGGATGGATCCAAAAATAGTTGTTCATGCCTATGGTGTCATCTGTGCATTCCTTAATCATCCAGAGCCTTTAGAAGCCACATCCACCACTTCTCCATCGTCATCTCATCCATCCTTTTCCTAGAAGAGAAAGTCTCGATGGAATAAGGGAAAACAAAGTCCCCAACTGATGCCATCATCTTCCCATACTCTCGGAAACTTCATGAATCCAGAGATGTCAATTCCTCTCTGAATCCACCCAGTAGTGGATGAATCTTCAAGTGAAAGTCAAGGGTACGCCTTGGTTAATACCGTTGAGCTGGTAAACCCCTACATGATTCCTGATGATGAGGAGCGTCAGGAAGACCCTCCCAACGTCCCTAATCGTCGTCAGTGTTGGTGGAGCCGTGGCTATATGGTCCATCAGATTTCTACGGTTATCATGTCCTTCTAGGCCATACATGTTGCTGAAACTTGTTAGGTGGCTCAACACACAGCTCATCAAGCGCAACCCTCTCATCTGGTGTCTTCAGGTCTGCCATCCCCATCATCCGTGCTACTAGATCAGGTAGAGCCGCCTAGACCTCGTCGTGACTCGCCACGACATACTACAGGCCAGTCTTAGTCATTTGGTCCACCTCTGGTAGTCACTCCATATGCTTCATCTCGTGACCTATGGGATATTCCCAGCACCAGTCATTCACTGGTCCAGCCGGAAAGGTCCACCATAACTCTTGCTATAGAGAGACCCCCTATAAGTATATTTTTTCACCTAACATGGATGTACGATGTCCTCAAACATATTTCCAATATCCAAGCATTAATCTCCATCCTCGAAGCTCTTCACCTATCATCAGACATGCGTGAGACCCTCACCGAGGCTTTACGAAGCCCCCTCCAGTTTGAGATGGCGGTAGCAGCTGCATAAGCCTTCCATGATGAGGCAATTGAGAATGCTGAATTCCAGTCAATTATCTCATTCTTGGGAGAGGATGAAGGCTCTCCCATACTGGTTCACATTCACCCACTTTACATCACTGGTCAGTTCAATGTTGTGGAGGTCCACCATTGTCTTGTTCACATGGGCTCTAGCATCTACCTAATCCCGACTTAGAAATTGCGAAAAATGTGGTTGTCTAAAGATGATCTGAGCCCCTCTAACATAAGGATCTAGGGTTATGATAGAACAGAACATATGTCGGTCGGTATGATCCGCATGAAGACCTGGTTCAATGGACTAGTTTCTAGCACCATGTTTATGGTCATCTCTCAGGGCACGGCCTACAATGCATTGACGGGCAGGCCATGGCTCCACCTACACATGATAATACCCTAATAATATCACCATTTTCTTAAGTACTCCCTCAATGGTCAGTTGGGCATGCTTCAAGGAAAATCATCTCCCTATGCCTCTTGTGAAGCCCGCTATTGAGATGCCAACTACTAAAAGGGAAAGGCCAATCAGATTCAGACCAACGAGGTCGAGCATGCCACGACTGCAACTGACCCTAGACAGATCTAGATGATGCCTATGTTTTCCTAATAAACCGATTGGAGGATACAACCCTAGACATGGGACAATGCTTCATTGTGTTTGGAACGATGGGGAAACACATTCCAAAGTCTAAGAGACAACGGAAAATCACCTCGTACTCTAATACCAATCAGGCTCATGCGATCCTGGAGCCTCCCAATTCTATAAGATATCGGGATGTCCGCCTCATGGCTACAACAGGGCGTCATACTTGCCTATTTTGCTGGGCTAGGATAAACTGGGTCAAGTTGATGTGCCACTACTTCTACGAAACCATCAAGAATGGCCCCTTGGGACCATGACTAGATGGGATCAGATCGACAGCCTTAATTGCTTTGGCTGCGACAACACAAGGGTCTTCCGATATAGTATCCATTGCCACATAGGTTGGTACCTACTTATCATCAGGATCTTCCAATATGGAATAAACTCCTCCCGCTAAGGTTACTTCCTCCATTAGTGGAGAAGAGGATTTAGAGGATTCCCCCTTCCTTTGAAGAGGGTTTCTCTATCATTGTCGACGAATTGGTACATGTGAACCTCGGTAGTGAGGTAGAACCAAGACCCACATTGATCAGTGTTTCCATGCCCCCCTGAGGAGCAACAATAGTACATGGACGTCCTTAAACAGCACCGTGATGTGTTTGACTTGAGTTACAACGAGATGCCAGTACTAGATCCTCAGGTATCCATCCACCGCCTCAGTCTTCTGGAAAATCATTGCAGGTTCTATCAGCCCCTAGAAAAATGCACCATTCTCAAGGTTCCATGACCGAGGCCGAAGTTGAAAAACTCATCAAGGCCAATTTCATTAAGGAGGTCTAGTACCACAGATGTCTGGACAACATCGTACCAGTCAGGAAGAAGAATGAACAGATCAGAGTGTGCATCGACTTCGGGGATCTCAACTGCCACTGTCCGAAGGATGATTTTCCCCTTCCTGTGATGAAACTTTTTATTAACACAAAAACTAGATTCCAAGCCCTCTCCTTCATTTATGGGTACTCTAGGTATAACCAGATCCACATGGCTCCTGAAGATGAAGAATCTACAGCCTTCAGGGTGCCACAAGGAACTTTCTATTACCAAGACATGCCCTTCAGTTTAAAGAATGCATGTTCCACCTATCAATGGACCATGCATCGCAGATTTAAGTCAATCCTTGGGACATTGGTGGAATGTTATGTGGATGATCTGGTGGTCAAATCCCTCCAGTTCTAGGACCATGTCATGGATCTTGATAAAGTGTTCGACTTCCTCTGTTCTCGCAACATGAAGATGAACCCATTGAAGTGTTCCTTCAAGGTCACCTTCAAGAAATTCTTTATCATTGTTGTTAGATACTGGGGCATCAAGATTGACCTGAAGAAGATCATGGTCAACTTCTAGATGGCTCCCCCATGCAATATTTGGGAACTTTGAGGTTTCCAAGGACACTTGGCATACATACGACGATTCCTTGCAAATTTGGCTGGCATGTGTAATCCCTTTTCTCGGCTCATGAAGAAAGGAAAAACCTATGAATGGGATGAAGTGTGCCAGACCACATTCGAGGTAATCATGCAGTACCTACTCTAGCCTCCGTTCTTGATGCCACTCGTCCCCGGAAGGCATTGGTACTTTTTTTGACCACCCTAGAATGACCCCTCAACACCCTTATCACCCAGAAAAGCAATGAGGGTATAGAGAAAAACCTTTACTACCTTAGCCACATGATGCTCAATACAGATACTAGAAACTCCCCTATCAAGCAGAGCTGCCTTGGGCTAGTGTTTGTAGTTGAAAAGTTGTGACATTACCTACAGCACCACGAGGTGCAGCTGGTTTCTCGAGTAGATCCAATAAAGTATATATTGAATCGCCCCATGTTGACAGGCCGTCTGGATCAACAGGTAGTAATCCTCCAGCAGTTCGACATCATGTTTGTGCATCATATGGCTATCAAGGGAAAAGCATTGGAAGACTTCCTCACTACCATTCCACCCCCCAGACCGGTCTCTAAACCTAGATTTTCCCAATGAGTCAATCCGCTTGGTGAATCATGTCGTCCCATGTTGGAAAATGCATTTCGATGGTGCCTCCCGGAGCCCCATTGGTAGATGGATCAAAGATCCCAGACTCAACAGGGTAGGCCTGGGTATCATCTTCATTACCCCAGAACAAGACATTCTTCCATACTCATTCCTACTCTCAGAAGGTTTCCCAAATAATGAAGCAGAGTATTAGGCCGTCATTACTGGATTCGAGCTATCCCTTGAGATTGACATGCCCCATTTTCATGTGAAAGGGGACTCCGAACTAGTCATCAAACAGATCAATGGTGACTATTTCGTTTATAATCCAGAGCTCGTACCATTTTTGGAATTCATTCTCCAGCTAATGGAACAGTTCACATCTCGGACAGAGGTTACCCATGTCCCTCGGTCACGGAATAGTAGAGCAGATGCCTTGGCAAGCATGGCTACATCATTATTAGATCCCAAACAGGATGACCTGATTTTCCATGTGGTGCACCAGAGAGTCATTGCTCCCATTTCCCCAGATGACGATGACAACCCACAGGTAAGCCATCTTAATGCTGATACCTGCACTTCAGGACCCCCAGGTCCCCAATATGTAGTGATTGAATTGAATCCTGATTATAGGATACCCTTTTTTGAATACCTCCAACACGGTAATCTACCAGTAGACCGGGCCGAGCGCAAGCAAATATAGCACCACGCATTGCAGTTCACCCTTCGGGATAGCCTAGGTCACGAGAATATCCTCTACAAATGCCGTTTTAATGGTGTTATTCGCCATTGCATTCAAGGAGTCAAGATTTCTTAGGTCATGTAGGAGGTTCATGCTGGTTCCTGTGGTTCCCACCAGATCGGGTCGATGCTGTCCCATCAGATCTGAAGACTGGGGTATTTTTGGACCTCCATGATCCATGACTGCATTGAGTTCTCCATGAGGTACCACACATGCCAAATTCATGCTAACTCCATGCTTCGGCTGAGAGAGCCTCTCCATACTACCAAGTACTCTGGCCCCTTCGTAGTATGGGGACTCAATGTCGTGGGGACATATCCACTGGAGACAGCTTTCCAGTTCCAGTTCATCATGACGGCTACAGATTACTTTTCCAAGTGGGTAGAAGATGTTCCTCTCAAGGAGGTCATGGACCATTCCATCATTGACTTCGTGAGCACCAATATAATCTATCAATTTCGAGTATCTCATGTCATCCTTATTGATAACGACACCAAATTCCGAGCAGTTGAGTGTGTGAAATTTTATTCCAAGTACAAAATTCATTCTAACCATACCTCCCATTACCATGAGCTAGAAAATGGACAGATCGAGGTGTTCAACAAGACCCTCTCTAACATTTTGTAGAAAATGGTTGGTCAGAACAAGAATAGTTGGATGGACAAGATCCCCAATGCCAAATGGGCTTATCAGACGATGATTCATAATTCCAACGAGGTGACTCCATATTCCTTGGTGTATGGAATGGAGGCCATCCTTCCTGTCGAGATATAGTTGCCTTCATTATGTACAGTGGTCTATGACCAGAAGATTCCAGATAAGGTAGCTCAAATCTGTCTGGGTGAATTGGAAGCACTTGATGAGAATAGGCTTTGTGCCCTGAACAATCTAGAAAGGCACCAGAACAAGATGGCTAGAGATTTCAACAAGAATGTTTACCTCTATTCCTTATTGCAAGGAAACTTGGTATTGGCACTCAGGGCGCCAATTCTAACTAGCAGGAAACCACCCAAGTTAGAGCCCAAATGGTAAATACCTTATGTTTTACACAAGGTCTACCCCTATGGTGAATACTCTTTGGTGACCATTGATGGTGAGCATATAACTCCTCCCACATATTCCAGGTTCCTCATGCAATAATTTTCCTGAGCCACTGGGTCCATCATTACCCTAAACTATCAGGTTTGGCTTGACCATAAACTACACCTGGTCTAACATTACTTTAAATTGTATGGTCCTGTATGACCCTAAACGGCCCGGTCCCACATGATTCGAAATTGTTGGTCCCAAATGACCTTAAATGACCATGTCTCGCATGACATTAAATTGTACATTAACCAAAAATATTATAAAATTCACCTTATTAGAACTAATTTTTCCTTGATTCACATCCACATGGCATACTTAGGAATGCTCAGACGTTACGTCTTGAGTGCATCCCCCGAACCCGTTTCTTTGACTATCCCCCTAGGTATAGTTCTCATGGAGGACCATGGTGTAGTGCGTGCTTATTTAGCTCCCACTCATATCAGTAGTATGAGGGTCGCACCATGTGCTCCCTTCTCGTTCTTCTATTATACTACATCATCACCGCACAATGCTAAACTACATGTCCTTCTAGAACTATGTGTGGCTTGATTCCCATCCTCATGTGATACGTAGGACCACCCAGACATTTAGTATGTTGGACCAACCAAAACATGATAATCTCCCCTCGGGTCCATCGACCCTCAGGTCCCTTGACCCTTATTGGTCCCTTGACCCTTTTGGCCCCATGGAACTAGTCCACATTGGGGAGTGTGCAGTGTGGTTTGTACTCACATCCTCATTCACATTGGGAAATTTTTCGACACCCCACACATATCCATTAGACATTCCACCATCCATTTATCATCCCTTCCACGAACATAGGACCTTCCATGTTTTGTGATCCCCATCATTTGGGTTCCCATTATATTTCATATCAAAAAGGACCCCCGATTGGCATGGATATTTAGCCTAAGGGTCATCCTAACATTTCAGGCCAACATCCTCAAGTATTTTGAGTGATGAATTAGTACAAGTCTCGTGTTGCGAATACGGTCAATGATCGACACCCAATTGATTTCCATGGTCACTCAAGGGGGGAGGGATGTTGTGTTGTGAATTTGGTCATCAATTTTCCTTTATCATCATTGGAACCCAGTGGTCTTCCATAGGCATGATGATTCTCCATTTTCATCCAGCTGTCCCTTTTGTATGACATTATACTAGGCATTTATGGTCTGAGATCTATGACCTTAAACCAAAATCACTATCATCCTCCCTACAAGACATTAAGCTGCAAGCTGGCTGTGATCTTCTATCTGTAGCCCATCCTCTGGTACCTTAACATTCTTGGGCCCCAGGCCCGACGTATCACATAGGGCCGTACGATGTGGTATGGGATTATATCCTCATTAATGTCGGGTTACACACCATTCCATATGCATCCCTCATTTGGTTATCCTACCCTTACTCCACGTCCTTTCCATGAGAAGTTAAATTGCACGACATCTTCAAGAATTATGTGTGTCTTGATTCCCATCCTTGTGGGATACATTGGAATACCGAAACATTTCATCTATTGGCCCATCCCCAAATTTCAGAAATATCCCTATTATCTAGGCCCATTGTTCTATATTCTTCCATGAGAGGGATATATGGTGTGGTATGGGCTTATGAACTCATTCACGTCGGGTTTGTTACAACCACACCACGTGCCTCTTTCTCCCTGGGAGTTCACTGTCTCTTTATTCAATACTCATCTATTCAAATTGTTTGATCCCATTTGGAGCCCCTCGACCCTCTACAGTGATTCAAAAATGTGCCCAAGAGTACTTTGGTTTAGCTCCTGGAGTGTCAGACTTTACCCGGACAAGATCCCACTCGCATTCCAAGAATCTAGTTCCCCTTTACCAGGGCTTCCATCATCTTTCACAACTGAAAGGACCCCCGAATGGCATATATTCTCAGCCTAAGGGCCCTCTTTCCTTTACCGGACCTCATAATCGAGGGTTTCCAAAAACAAATTGATACAAGTCCTGTGATGCGTATATAGTCTACAGCCGATGCTCATTTGTTCTTCCTATTTCAAGTCAAACAGTATGGATACTGTTTTTCAAACATGGTCAATAGTTATCCTCCATCATCACACTAACCCCATTAAGCCCAAAATATCAGTCACATGATTCACACCACCTTCCACCCCATCATGACCGAGTGGAATCATGAAACTTTGGGTGTTGTCCCTCAGTGAACATTCTCACATTAGGAGGACAAAGCTGTGGTATTGCGTTCTTCGGGGATCCACACCGACTTCCCCTTTAAGCACATTCCATGATTTTCAAGGATCTCCTCTGCCCTTGTTTCTTACACTGAGTTCAACTCATGTAGGCTTAGGGATTGGACTGAGGTTTGTGCCTATTTGGAAGGATTATGTTTCTCCATGGTTCAATCTCTAAGGCCATAAACTAAGATCTTTACATAAAACTAAGTAGACCTTGATTATCATTCTCATGGGATATGTAGGAACACACATGCATCTTGTCTTCGGGTCCAGCTCAATTGGGAACTAGTTTCTCCATTCCCTTTTCCTCTAATCATTCCTGGCCCCTTGGAATGAGTTTTCTCTCTCAGAATCTCACGTGGAATGGTATGGGATTATATCCTCATTCACTTCAGGTATTCTTTATTTCACCATACACATTCCCCTGGCCGCACGACGAAAAAAAGGTACTGTGTCGTGGTTTCCTCACTCGAGGGGACACCATGTTTGGCATTAGTCACACACCATACCATTTTTCAATGCCTGCATACGGCTTGATTCTTGTGGCGATTCTTGGACTTTCTATCCCAGGTCTGTTGCTTCACAAACAAAACACCATTCATCATAAATGACAAACAAGATATATCAAATACTGCTCCATTCAGTGCAAGGGACAGACTCATGCAACCTTATTATCCCTGGAACTGGTATCTTACTGTGCCATCTTCTAGAACTATGTATGGCTTGATCCCCATCTTTATGGGGTATGTAAGAAAGGTTGTGCACCTTTTCTCGGGCCCATATTAACTTTTTTTTTCAGTCCCTCAACCTAAAACCCCCCAAGGAACACATGGTGGTTGGAACCCCAGGTTCACATTCACGTCGGGTTATGTAATTACAATACCATGTGTCTCCTGCATTTCTGGCCATCCATGGTCTGAGTTCTACGACCACAAACTAAGACCACTCCATGTCCTTTCCGCAAAACATTAAACTGCATGACATCTTCCAGAATTATGTTTGGATTGATTCCCATCCTCATGGGATACGTAGGAACGCCTAGGTATTTTTTTCCAGGTCCAGCACTAAGAATCTACAATCTTGCCTCTCTTTTTTCAGCCCCTTGGCCCGAACTCTTTTGGGAACATTTGGTGTGGTGAGTACCTCCCGGGTCCTTATTCACGTCGGGTTTTTCAATAGCCTCACCATGTTCTTATCAAGTCTTTTCCTAGAACGGTCCGAGTTAAATGAACAAAAACTAAGATCTCCGCATGGGAAATGCGCGTCACATTTGTCTATTTCACCACCCTATGTAAATTAAATTCAATCAATCCACCTCTTAACGGTCCACCCTAGGACCTTAAGTGAAAACAATGTGACTCTAGGAACCTTGTCCTTGCGAAGGGACTCGAATCCTTCCATCTGATACATCTCATTTTCGTACTCAGATGTATTTTGACAAAGATCCCACATTGTGGAGTTTTCATGGGGACATTCCCCTCATTCCATGTCCAAGCTTCTGGAGCCCTTTATTTCGATCCACATCCTATTACACATCTGAAGGGACCCCATTCATGACCTGATCCCATGCCACATTGGCTCACCTACTGTCTCGGGCCAATATCCCTAAGGACCTAAGACAACATTTGTGACAGGTCCCGTGTTCCAAACATGGTCAGCAGACGACCCTCATCTATTTGTCCCCATATCAAGCTAACACAATATGGATGTTTTGTTTTGAACATGGTCATTAGAAATCTCCAATCATCACGAAATCATCATTGTGGTCCAGATCCCGAGCATCATGATTCACATATTTCCACTACTTTATTTTCAAGTGGAATTCCGACATACTCAGATTTACTTCTTCACAAATCTAGGTGCGCTGCATGGACGTGTTATCATCATTGGGATTATATTCACCTAACAAACCTTCTCCCCTAACATGTTCCTTCCTACATCAAGAAAGTCCCGCCACTACTTCTTGTTTCCCACATCGAGCACGACTCACATGGGCTTAGTCCTTTTTGTAGGGTGTGTACTGGCACAGCCATGCCCTTCCTCACCCCGCATGATGTTTTAAAACACTCACAAAACTATGTGCGGATTGATTCCCATCCTAATGGGGTATGTAGGACCACCCGACCACTTTGTTTCGGGACCATCCTAATCTTCACTTCAGTTCCCTTGACCTAAAAGAACATTCTCCGGGGATGCATGGAGTGATGCACACTCTTTATGTCCTCATTCTAGTTGGGTTTCTAGCTACTGCACCACAAAGTCCCTTCCTGGGATCTTCCCTTTCAGTCATTGTACTTCTGTATGATGTAAAACTACTTATCATTCCAGGTCCTTACCAAAGAGGTCCCGTTTGGAATTGTGTCTGATCACTAATCAACCCGATGCGCCCAACCAATGTGTTTTTACCACAGTGATGTAATTTTATGTTTTTTAGAATCCTTTAAAAAAACCATCACCCCACCCAGCATGCTTTGCGTGCCCCTTATTCAGAACCTTGTTCCTTTTCACATCTAAAGGATCCCCTTAATGATATGGATACTCAGTCTATGGCTCACCTACTGTCATGGGTTAACGTTCCATAAGACTAATGGATAACATTTCAAGTCCGGCCTCGTGTTTCGAAAATGGTCAGTGGTTGGCCCTCATTTGTTATCAAATTTCAGGCTAACGCAATTAGGATACTGTTTTTCAGAAACGGTCAATAGTTATCTTTCATTGCCACGACACCCCCATAGTGTTCTAAATCTGGGGTATCATAATTCACACTTTCCACTCCCCTGTGTTTGGATTAATTAAAATTCCCCAGGTTTTACCCCGCGCATGCACAAGTGCACATCAGGAAAATGGAAATTTGGTTGTTCTGTGGTCTCCCCCCTCTAGCCAGGCCTTTTACCCTTTCTTTCCAGGAATCCAGATTGGCTGTCAAATCCCCCGGATACCTGAATCTTAGTTTTCACTCACAAGTTTTAATGGAGTAATAAGGTGGACACCCCTTGTTTCTAACATCGGGGCCAACCCACATGAGCTTAAGGAATGATCGATGGACTTACCATGAATGTCATAGGGATGAAATAAACCAACACAAATAATGGAACTCATGCATGCAGTTTGCATAAAATAATCATAGCATGAAAGTACGTTTAAAATTTATGTGCATTAAAACACCTGAGGATCGACCTCTCCCACTAATGGGTTGACCCCATCAAAAGAGTGATGCATCTCTGTCACCCACTGGCTTGTGGCGTCTTGGATTTGATGTCGCCTATTCAGCTCTCGCTCCTCCTCTACAACGATGGGACACAACTCGTCAGCTGCTACCCAGGCCTGCTCCATGCAGGTACATATAATGACCATCACTTTAGAGGATTTCTCCAGAAACTCTTCAGCCACCCCCAGCTGAGCCTTCAATCACAATACCAGATTAGATTGCGCATTGATGGAGGATGAATGCTTGTCCGTCCGACTCTGCAGCCCTTGAACCTAATTTTTAGCCTCCTGGACCCTTTTTATGTTCACATCATTCCTTCTCTTCCAGCCGACACTAAGATAACAATTATACTCCCGAATCTTCTCCGCTATTAGATCTTGGACGTGCATGTGAGGATTCTAGGCATCCACTCCCCCAGCACATAGTTTGCGCAGTCAAAATAAACTTCTATCCATCTCATCTAGCCATAGTGCTTGGGGGTGTTATTGATGAAGCGCATGATCAACTTCCATGATCATCGATGAACTATTTTTCTTTCCTCTTCATCAGAGGTCGTCTCGTCCCAGTCAGTGCGTTTGGTAGGCTCATATGTGGGGTTTTCCCTCAAGAAATCATCAGCAGGGTCTACATATGGAATTTGATCAGGCGTGGCGGGACATGGGCTATCTGATAGATCCTCATCATCAGATCCCTCCTCAATGATATCAGGCACAACCCCACTGACCGTCCCAACAGTGATCAGGAGCAGCACAGTTTGGTTAGTCTAGATATTTGCCTCCACAATCAGCATCATTCCTCTGGGAATTATGCCTCAAGATGTCCCGAACAACCTCACCATAGTAGCCCATTCAAATTAAAGAACAGTACACACCAAAAGAGGGACATGAACATCAGTTAGCATGGTTAGGGGATGGCAGTCATGAATTGGGTTGAGGGGGCTTACAGAGATTGAATTCATGGCCTTGTTCTTGGGTTGATGTCCTTGGGACCACGAAGTGTGGTCCCCCGTATATTATTGGGAGATCTGAAAGCATCAGATGGGTCGACTAAGGTGTTCTATACCCGCTATAAGTATCAATGGATGCGGTGGTAGGTGTAAATCCTGAAGGTCCCGTATCTGAATCCACTGAGGGACAATTACAAGTTCTGTGTATGAGACTCTCCTGCACAGTTCAGATGTTAGAAAATAGTCTAGAATGACCTCAAAGAATGCCATGAAGAAATGGGTTCTAGATTTTTACCTCAAGGGCCTCTATGAACTATTTAAGATTTGAGTCTTGATCTTCAACTTGAACCTCCTCCAATGGGCTCCCTCTCTCGGCCTCTTCCCCTGAAGAGGACTCTTCTGATTCTTCCGATAGAGGGAACCATTACCTTAATTCGGCAGCCGACAACTACAGGGGGGTGGGGGGGGGGGTAGTGTGATCGAGAAACACCTTGATGTGATCTATCATTAGACAAGGAGAACCCCGAGAGTGCAAGAATTCCTCCATATCTACCAGATATTGTGCCCCATTAGCTTGGGACACCAGAAATTCATCCCTGATAGGGCCTATCTCTGAAAAATTCATCCCAAGATGGGTCAGGTGTTTCCACATCTCTGACGGGCCGAGTAATTTCCTATTGACATCCCAGATCTCCTAGTCCTCCGGAAATACAAAATTATTTGGCATGTCAATGTGGCACAACAGCTTCCCCGGAGCCTGAGAAGGTATTCTACGGAATCCCCTAGGTGGCCTCCCCTCAGGATTTCTCTACTCTTCTAGGAAAACTGTGGCCATTGTCGTTACTACCGCCCCCTCAACTGATGTGGGCCTCGCTGCTATGACATCCCCACCACCGCGGGATTCCCTTGCTTCCTTTCGGCCCCGGACCTGAGGTCGGAGAAGCTCACCATCATTGAATCGACTGGTTGGTGGCTTCATCATCTCCCCTGGGATGGCCTCCTCCCAGCTCTGGGCATATTCCTTTACAAGCCTGAGGACAACGATTGGCATAGGCAACTCATTTCACATTTTCCCATTCTCCCGTGTGAACATGAGCCACATCTACCTCATCACACATGGGTGTTCCTTGAAGAGAACCCCTAGAAAGACCTGCGGGGTCAGTCATTGCATACACCGAAATTTCTGAGAAAATCGGTGTGGGGTGTACGACCCACAAAGGGGCTCACAATCCACTCTTTCCACTAAGACTCCGCCACGAATGGCCAGAAGATAGGCCCTTTTCTCTTCCATTCCCTAGCCATCATCAGTGAACACCCCCGTCGACAACAGAAATGTGTGAAAATTGAACTCCTCTACCTTCCACACCCGGTTCAGAACTGATGGTGCAATCAACTTGGTTGGAAAGCTCCTTGCGGTGTTCAGGATGGAGGGGAAGAAGTTTGAGACGAAAGGAGATATGAGTTTGAGGGATTTTTAATCCCCCTGATGTGTGCCACTATCCACCAATATAGGAGGTTTAATTGACCATATATCCTATGCGACCTTTTCCCCTCTATAATATGCCACATCATCTTATACAGTTTGGTGAGCATCAGGATCCCTAGGTTGACCTGCCCTCCTGTCAACAACGTGGATGCCATGATAAATGTGTTTGGTCGCACTCCCATGTTAGTATCCCTCACCAGCAGGATCCAACCATAGATAAGAGCCAAGATGAAAGCTGCCAGCCTGATTATTGGTTGTTGTTCAGTGCTGACACTGAACCCCCAAGTTTTCTACTAGTTGTCCTCCAAGATTCACCAGTACGAGTGCTCCTTGCCCCGTTGAGCCCCCTTCGAGAAAGTCTGATGTCGTGTCAGAAACTGCCTATTTTCTGAGATGTTCATGAACAGTTTGAACCACCACCTGAAATAGGAATCCTTTACTTCTTCCTTGTACTCCCCAGGACCAAGTGCCATCAATGTCATCGCTAGTCGTGGCATTTGTTCTAGATCCTCGCACAAACTCATAATAGGGAGGAATTCTTCGTACATCGCCCCCATTATCGGGACCCCCCGAGATCTGGTGGACATCCCACAAGCAGATACCGACCCCCTATGGTGTATGTTGAATGTATTGGTCCTCGACAATCATAAGCTCAACAGCTCTGTAATCAACTTTTTGGGTTGATATATGTGGAATTGGGAAGCCCAAGCCGCCTCATACAAGCCCACTCTCCTCAGATCATCCCCAAACTCCTCAAACAAGGAGCCTACCTAGTAGGCCCAGGCCCAATCATCTGTGAAGTTACCACCCTAGCACGGGTCAACCTCTTAAGACCACCCCTTCCCCAGGTTCCTCAAAGCATCCTTCAAAATCATGTAGTACATAAGGGGATATGTCTTCAGATGTAATTCTTTCCCATCAACATTGTTCATGTGGTTGTATATTTAGTCAGCAATGATGGGTGTGAAGTCTTCATGGGCATGGCTGTCAGCCACCCTAAATCATCAGTGCTGGCACAACGTGCTCCTCAACCAGTAAGCTGGTTCGTCCAGAATTCCTTCTAGGATGAAGGCATCATCCCTCATCCCAAATCCATGAAACGGAAGCCTCTTACACAATGGTTTGTTCTTCAAGATCTATGGTAGAAGTGCCACCAACGAACCATGGTTAGAGTGGCTCCCAATTAACTATCCTAGACCCAGACTGTTCGACATCTCAACCCTACGGGCAGCATCCACAAGGACCCCCTGGATACTTCTTGAGGAACCATTCAGTTTTTAAGTATGGGATATTTTCAGGTTGGTTCGTGAAGCTCATTCGTAGAGCTCTTACGAGAAGCCGATTCGTAGAGCCCTACCTCAGCCATCAAATTCAGAGTCACCAAGAGATGAGATGCAAAGACAAAGACTAACTATGCACCACAAAGCAGAAGGCTCGATTCCCGGAGAGAAATCGCGGAGTATGAAGAGCTTCGCGAATTGAAAGAGCTAAAAGTTCAAAATCATGGAGAGGAGAAAAGAAAAAAGAGAGTTAAGGTCACCTATTTATAGGGGAGGGCCCCTGGGAGCTTCGTGGCACATCTCGACTGCAACGAGCTTCGTGGCGCATTTAGCTGGACTGCTGATTTCTGGCATTACGAGCCCTCTTCGCGAGATAGCTTCGCGAATGATTGAGGATTTTGGCTATCGACCCTCAGACTTCGACCCTTGATTTCTGCACGGCTCCAAGTATTAGGGGGGAATTTTTTGGTGCCAAAATGTGGGAAGAAGAAGAATAAACAAAAATACCGAATGGCTGCCTCGCAAAGCCCCTTCGCGGAGTCCCCCTGGCCCTGCAGCTGTCATGGAGCAAGGAGGCGGGATGCTCCGTGAATTCCTTGGACGTTTGCGAGCCCGCCGCAGAGCAAAGATGCAAGATTCTCTATGAACGAATTTGATGTTCATGATCCCATTGTGGAGAAAGAAGGTGGGATACTCCATGAACTAATTTGACAATCACGAGCCCATCGGAGAGTAACGAAATCCCTCTTCGCTCCAAGCGAGTTCTGCTTCGTGGCACCTCTTGCCTATAAATACTGCCCCCCAAGTCCAGATGACAGATCATCTGACCATTCAACTTCCTAGATCTTAAATTGAAATACACCCTCTACTCTGTGAACCATGAGCTACACAAGGTATTTTTGCATCGCGAAATGTCCCCTAGCATTAATTCTTCCCCTATTTAAAGAGGGATTCCTTTCGTGGAACCTATGGGCCTCTACGAGGGAAGGGGATCCACAAGGGGACCTAGGTCATCATAGAGCATTAATGCTTCACAAAAAACCTATCAGGTACATGTGGCCAGTATTCTAAGATGGGGCCACTGTGCATCACGAAGCACCTTGCTTCACAACCCTAGGCTCCGTGGGGCCACTTTTCTTCGCGAGGCATTACTCCGCGAATCCCTTTCCACTTCGCAATGCACCTTCCACATGCACCTATGCCCTATGCTTAGGCAATGCCACCCCACTTCATGAAGAACACCCCTTCACAATTACCCTCCACTACGTGGAGCACCAGATCTTTAGAGGGCCCCTGACTATGAACTCATTTTCTTTTTAATTCCTTTTCCCATGTGACACTCCACGTTTGCATGATGTGATTTCAAAGTCCCATGTACACCACTTCCGATTGCGTTACTTCACCTTAAGATTCTTCACATAGGCACGCTAACGACCATTGCTTCTTCACATAGTTATGCTAACGTGGACCCCTAAATGGATCACTCCACAACACGCCCTCACCATGGTATTGTTGATGCCTTCTCTTCCCCAAGGGGCAGGAGGTACCAGTCATGTATTTCTTAGGGGTGTGGAGTGAACCCACCTCGTCCGAGCTGCAGGCCATTAAACTACCAAGCACCATCATCCTTAGCCCACGATGTTAAACTGTGACTTCCCTCCATGCATCCAATGTGGGGATAGGGAAACTATCTTGGTGTAATCCTCAAGCTTTTCTTGTATGAGGAAGCATTTCTGCTCCTACTTTCTTCTTCGGTTGCAAGGAACAGAGAGCAGGGGATGGGAATCAGAGCCCTCTCTTCCTCAGTTCCAAATCCCTCTCCCCACGGGCTTTGTCTCCATCTAGGACTCCACCCAAGATTAAGTCCAAAGTTCTCTCTACCTAGGCCATGGATTACGCATAATCCCCTGTTTCCTGTTTGGGCCGCTAACCACGTGTAAGCCCCATTCCACTTCTCATGAACGCACCTTTCACGACATGACCGTCAGGTCTTTTCTCCCTCTTTTTTATCACACCGAGCTTGACTCATGTGGGTTTAGAGTAAGCACTGAACATGACATCCCTTTCAGGCAACCCAGAGTGTATTCCCCAGCCATCCCCATTCACGAACTATGAGGACTTTGATCCTTGCCAAGGAACGGTACGTAGGAAACCTCGATAAGGCTCAAGCCCACCATCTACCCAGACCCCATGTCATTATTCACGTCTGTTCACCGACCCATCCATTAAAAACTATGAGGACATTGATCCATGCCATGGTAGGGTACATAGTAATCCACCGTGATGTTCAAGCGCAACACCTGGTCGTTTCGAACTCCTTCACGTCGGTTATCACAAACCCCATTTCCAAACTATGAGGACTTTGATCCATGCCATGGTATAGTACATAGGAAGCCTCTCTAAGGTTCATGTCCAACAACCATTGGCTCTGACCATCTTCATATCGGTGTCCAAGCCCCATCCGAACTATGAAGACTTTGATCCTTTCCAAGGCAAGGTGTGTTGGAAGTCACCATGAGGTTCAAGACCACCATCCACCTGGACCCCAGGTCCGTATTCACTAACTCCTGCCCACACAAACTACGTGGAATTTGATCTTTTCCAAGGCAAGGTACATAGGAATCCTCCCTGAGGTTCATGCCCAATAATTGGTCATTCCGAACTCCTTCATGTTGGTTCACCCACACCATCCTAAACTACATGGACTTTGAGCTTTAACAAGGCAAGGTAAGTAGGAAGCCTCCATGAGGTTCAAGACCACCATCCATCTGGACCCCAGGTTCTTATTAATGTTGGTTCACCGACTCCTCCATCCTGAACTATGTGGGATTTGACCCCTATCTCCTAGACAAGGTACGTATGAAGCCTCCCAGAGGTTCAACCCTAAATAGAAGAAAGCCATTATCACATATTTCAGTGGTAAACCGTTTTCAGCCCCTATTCAGTGGTAAACCACTTGAACCCTAACCAACGATAAGCCATTTTGAAGATGAACTACGTTCACAGAACTATGTGGACTTTGATTCCCTTCCACATGGATATGTAGGAAGTCTCTTCGAGGCTCAATCCCACCACCATTGGCACCCTGAGTCGACTCCATAACATTTTCCATCCACATAACTTAACCACCCATCATCCTTCCTGATTTTTACCTCGGCCACCACATTTCAGTGAGATCACGCCTATTCACCTCTTAACTACTCCATGTAGTAACTAGGTAAATAACCACGTGTTAGCCTCAACATTAGTGTTCTATCAAGGGGATATACCTATCTAGTCCAATCTAGTCAGTGTTCTGATCAGCCTGATCCGTCCCTGATAGATGTTAAACTTGTGGCATACCTTTTGTGAAAAATGGGAAGCTGAGGAGAACCTCAGATACATGCCTATGACATATCATTCCCCACCTTCGACATGGGATTCCTTGGGCCTACGTGCCCTTGAGAATCCCTATAATAAGGGAAAGAAACCCAGACGTGCCAATGTTCCACAACCAGGCATGCCAGTGATGTCCAATGTGACTACTCCCCCGACTGAAGGGTGTTTCCTTGGCTGCACCCATTGGAATGTCCCAACAAAAGCATCGTAATTAACCAGCGTCCATGAAGATATGGAACATGTAAGAGTTTCAAGAAAAACATATTAAATCTATAAGTGGGAGACAGACTAGGTGACGAGTATCAAGGAGGAATCCATGGAAGGGATAACTGGCATACCATCATCTCGTTTCAGTCAAGGAGAGAACGTCTCTGAATAAGGAACAGATTCTTCCTGCCATTCAAAAGCTGGAAAGTGGGGAAACAAACAACGTCGGCATCCCTGAAACAGATGAATGCACACTCCCCAATGATAGTGTTGGAAACAGATACACTAACAAGACATAATATATATATATCCCAAGCAAGAATGTTGACTGAAGGAAATTAAATTGATGTATACCTTCCTCAGTAGACTCAAATTACTTGCTATTGGGTTAAATTATAGTGATTCATGCTCACCCCATCCTATAATTCACATATCAGATAGGAAATCAACAATCATATAGCATAGATCCTTCAAATATTTAAGGGGTGATATGTTGTAATTTTGCATTATACTTTTATGAATTTGGTTGTCATATAATATAAATGGATATCAGGCTGATTTGGAAACCAATTTCACCTATCACCTTAACATAGTTGTCACACTAATCATTAAGAAAATTATTTTTTTGAGATGACGATTAGTCATCCACATAATTATAAAAACATAATGTTTTTATTACTCACTCAATGTTTATGGAATTTCAAACTCCAAGGTGGATGTGGGACAAAAAACAACCATTATATTATCTTTATATAAGTCCTTCTTCATAACTGTGGTTTTATATATATCTTGTAAAAGGGATTAATCCACTTAATCGAACAAGAGTGGTTGTTTCCAAGATACCAAATTGAGGGGAGTTGAATTCGTTAGAATATCCTATACTATAACAAAAAAGGAAAATGGTCTGAAGGTGGTGCATTTTATGAAAATTCCCTCAAACTATCTTTGGGTTGATAAAGTATATCACCCATCAGAGATGGTGAGAATGGTGTGGCTAGCCTAAATCCCTGAAGTGCGTCTAGATATGAGGTCCTTCTCAAATTAGCTTCAATAAGTGGAGGTAATTACTATCAAAATGACATGTCATTGAGGGGAGGACTTTCACAGTTAATGCTACGAGAGGTCCTCTATATTTATTTTCAAATTCAACATTTTTCAGATGTACCCTATTATGGAATAATTTATGACTTCAAGGATGATTTAAACAACTTATACACTAGGGTGGAATCCCAGTGTGAAAAAGTCTGGTATCCATGGGGAGGAAATTAAGAGTGACTAATTCTTAATATATTAGCAAGGGTAAGGCCTTTTTATTGATTGATATTTCATCCATGATATGTATTTTTATGGAACCGACTATGAGAGAAGTTCCCATGACTGGTATTTTTGTTTCTTTGGGGAGAACCTTCATAGCATATGCATCGGGGAGGAAATATAGAGTTATTAATCATATTATCGTAGGGAGGACTTCTATAACTACAACTTCTACCTCTTTATGGTGATGATTTAGTAGAATCTTGGGATTCTTTCAATATATATTGAACCAAATTAGGAAAACCATGGTTGATCAGGGAAAGTATATGGGCCATCAACTATGTTATATCCCATCTATTGAGATATCTATATCGGGATTCTCTCTATCAGGTAGATGGGATTGTGTATATGGTATACTGAGCTTGATGAGTGGGATCCCTTCTTAGAGACTCTCATATTTTCATCATAATATAACAACCAATATATTTATATTGAGAATTAATATTTTCCCACCCATTGTTGACCACTGAAATATTCTTGTGGGTTTCCTCCAAATTGGAAGGAACATGTGCATGCCCCTTAGTTACATCCGAAATACTTCATCAAACTTACTTGAACTAATGAGAATACCATATATAGTCCTGATACAGAAAAAAATTCAGGAAATTTTTGTGAGTTCTACTGAATTTGGTATGTATATAAGCTTTCTATGGAGTACCGACCAGGATGAACTAGTGATCTATAGTTTTAACTAGGATATGATCTCATTTCTGGTATTCATCCTTCTTTGGAGAATAATGATAGTCCTTCTAAATGGGATAAAGAATATGTGATTTCTTATATATAGTTACCAACGTATACTGATCATCTACTATAAAAATGGGGGGGGGGATTTATGTTTGTCCCTTATTGACCATTGATATACACTTACAATGGATTTATACTATTGCTATAAGAATATGTTGATTGTTCTAAAAGTAATTATCCGAGATATAAGCCAACCAATCACACACCAACCCTAATATTTCTAATTAATTAATTAATTAATTTTATATAATTATTTTATATTCTTGGATCTTTTTATTTTGAAAAAAATAAAATTTTTAAACATTATGAAGTTGCGCAGTTTGGCCGCATGGTTAGCCAAGCCTTATTACAGCCATGAAGAAAGGGTATGTATTTTAATTGTGTTGTTTAACATATATGGTTCATTATTTTTGCAACCATGTTATCCAACCATGAAACTTCATTGGTGTGTATAGTATGTGGTGCACAGTTTCCACACAGTTTGTCCAAACCATGCGCCAACCATGTGTTTTACACAATCTATAAAAAATTGGATTTTAATTTTTTCCCTTAAAATTGTTTAACACAAAAGAAATATATGACTCCCCCTCACCCTAATGTTGTACAAAAAAAATCCATAAAACCCCTCAAGTTCCAACCCTCTTGTTAACCTCTTCGATCTTTGGTGTTCCATCATTTGATTTCAAGCATTTGGTGAAGGTTAGGGTTACCTTTCTTCTCCTCATATAATTTTTTATTCTCCCTCTAATTTTATGTATCCCCTTGAAAAATTCATGATTGGTCAAAACCCTAGGAGGATACTCACTCGAATTTATTTCATATTTATTTCCTAGGTTTTACAATCATCCAAAATAAATTATAAGGCCCCATTGAAACGTTCTAAATAAATGATTAAGCCTTTGATTTATTTCTAATTTAATGTTACATGGGTGTCTATGTAGGAAAATGTATTTGTTTTTGGTTATTATCTTAGTTAGAAATTGATTTTACATATATTATTCCATGTGGTTGTTACTAATATTCAAACATCATGGGAACCCAAGCTACTTGGATAGTAGAACCTATATCGGGATGTGTTCCCTTTGTATAAGTTATGTGTGTTAAGTATGTATTTTTAACCCCGTTCAATCATAAAATGATGTTTTATTAGTATCTTCCACTAAATTTTGTTTTCCATAATCAATGGAATTATTTTTCTGTTTCCCCTAGACTTAGTGAACTTATGGTGCTTTTCCAAAGATGATACCTTTAAATTATTATTTTTATGAGTCCCTTTTTCTCTTAAATTATTTTAAACTACCCATGATTTATAGACTTTTCATTTTATGTTGAGTATTATTAATCATTAGGGAAATAGTATTAAAAATTATATTAGAATTCATATTTTAAAAGTGATTTTATTAATTAAAGAGAATAAATATGAAATTTTAAAAAAATGATCAATTAATTGATTTGACTTTATGTAATTATGAAATAAAAACACTATTTTAAATATTATATTTCAAACTAGCATATAAAGAATATTTTATTTGAAAACATTACTTTGGGAATGGTTTCATTTGGTAGTCCTTCTGAGCTCTTTTATCATGCTTATCTTTATCATTCTAGTTTCAGGTTGTGGAGATTTTACTTCCACTCTAAATGCATTGAGATTTTATTATTGGATGGTGACTTGTAAAAGAACATAGTGGTATGTTGGTTGTGTTTTTATTTATTTTTCATTATCACATTAACCAAATAGGAATTTTCTCCCTTTATATTTTCATTATGAGTTGAACATTGTATGTGTATAGGTTGTAGTGGAAATCAAAGTTGGTTGTAGGGGAGGGATATTGGAGGTGAATAAGATATTTCATTGTTTAAATTATTTCTATTTCAATATATCTTTTTTCCCTACCTATCTGATTTGGTGTGGATTTCTGAATTATAGATGGTTCATGATGAAAATTTATTTAAATTTTTCCACTTTTTAACTTTATTCTTTTTGGATAAATAATCCCCAATGATTTCATATGATTCCAATGTTTCTTTCCATCATCTCATGGGGATCGGTCCCTATCTATTTGGTAATTTTGGTAGATAGAGATAGGATTTTCATGGATTAGAAGGTAGGTCATGGTTTCGTTCCTTATCAACAAAAATCAAGAAAAAAAATAATTTACTATGGGATGTAAGGATATGAAATCTCGTATTGAGCATTGTTTTTACACTGTAATTTTTTTTATTTGAATTGATGGTATTCATAATTGAATTAATGTTGTGTGAATTTAATAATATATTTATTGTGGTTTTGGATGAATTTGGAGTATCGAAGGTGGATCACGGTGACCTCACACTACTTCGTAGACCGTGTGGAGATAGTTTACACGGGTATATGATTCACTCGATGACGGTTGTGTGGTTCGAATATCATCCACCAAGCCATGTAGAAAATTTATGTATGATCACTAGTCCCATTTAAGATGGCCTTATGTTGAGTGTTATTTATTTATAGGTTTCTTATTTGGGTATTGATAAATATATTTTTGGTTTTAAAATAGTTTACAAGGAATTTTTATTATTTTAAAATGGAATCATGAATTTTGAAATGGTTCCAAAATAAATAATGGTTTTTTGCTATCAAAATCGATTTTTAATTTTGGAACGGGAGTTTTTTGATGTGTTTAATTTTTAAAAATGTATTTATATGGTCTTTATATTGAAAAACAAGTTTAAGGGAATGAAAATTCAGTATTAAAATTTTATAACGACGTCTTATAAAATATTTTATAAACAAATGACATGATATAAATTTGAAACATGGCCTTAGAAATAAATTTATAATTAAAACTATTTTCAGTAATGAAATAATTTTTTTAATATTTTAATGGTGTACTTGAAAATTTTAAAAAGTTGTATTTTTCATGTGGGGAATTTAATTTAAATTTCCATATTTTTATAATTAATATTTGGAAATTTTTTGATTTTGGTTCGGTTGGGTTTTCAAAGGGAGATAATGTTTTTCAAATTATGATATTTTTTTTCAAAAATCGGCTTTTAATTTTTGGGATGAGTTTTATGATTTATATTGGAATTTTTTGATTTTAATCTGGTAGACATGAAAGGATGGATTCATGTTTCATGTTATTTTGAGTAATCCTAAGAAATATATTGATAAAGGTGGCTAGTTGATCTTGATGAAAACTCCATATGTTGTCGAAATGAGGATTTGTTTTGGCACATGGTGATGGTTCTCCATTTGAGGTTTGTGTTTTTTGAGTTAGTGTAGTTTTTGTCATTGATGAAATTATGAATGATTATTTCTATTAGTCTACCTGTCATTATTTTTTGTGTACAGATTATTGTTTTTGGGTGATCATTCATTTTTATTACATGTTTCTCGGTTCAGAATGATATCTTTGATTTTTATAGGGAGTATTGGGTGAGTGACTAGGGTGATTGTGATTGATTCTCTATATTTTAATCAATTCAGTTTCATATGGGGTTAATATTAGTTTTCAATTTTATAATATTGATGTATATATTTTCTTGAGGAATTATTGGGGGTATCTTTATTTTATCCATTTTTTGTCTTTGCCTGAGGGATTAGGTCTTCTAAGTCATTGGTTAAAATTAAATGTCTTAGGTTTATTTGGAGTGATACTATTTGAGATATCATGGATATTTGGTATTTTTTTATAATATTGGATATTGATAAATCTTCTTAGAAAGATTTTATTATCTTCCCCCTTTCTTATAAATTAAAATGTTTCTAGTTTTTTTATTCAGGATCGTCATTCAGGTGGTTAACCCCTTGCGTCATTTTGGATAGAATTTTGTCATCTTAATGGAATTATGTATAAGGTTCTAGTTTTCATGATCAATTTTGGGTTTTATACTTTGGTGAGTCTAAGTGGAATATTTTGGATCCGGTTTCATCTCACTCACCATGATTAATGGAAATATTATATGGTGCAAATACCTCTTGAGAATCATGGTTTTGGATTTCTTCCTTTTGAATTATTTTTATTGATCATATTCATAGAGATTTTATGAATAGTGTTTTGGGTTAGGTTTTTTTCATTTTCCTTTAGTTTTCATTTTAATCTAAAATGGTGTCTAAATTCCTCTACTGTCTTGAATTCCATGTCATTAACTGGAACTGTGGTGCCTTTATGGGTGAAGAAAGGGCTATAGTGAAGAAAATTTTGACACACCAACCATAATATATCTATTTAATCAATTATTTATATTTAAATATTTAATTTAATGGATTGAATATTTTTATATTTAATTTGTTTGAAATTAAATTTTAAACATTTGAATGTGGCATGGTTTAGTCACATGGTTTTCCAAAAAATGTGATAAACATGTGGGAGGGGTATGCATTTTCATAGTGTTTTTTACATAGTTTGAACATGGTTTTTCAAACATTATGAATTCGCAAGTGTTCACAGTATGAGGAACACAGTTGGCGCATAATTTTAACAAATCATGTGTCCACCGTGTGTTCTACCAAGTCGTTGACAAATAGAATTTTATGTTTTCCCACATTTATTTTTTAACCCCTAAATCTTTCTCCATTCCATAATCATCACATGAAAATTACTATATGAGAGACCCCCTTCACATGTGACCCCTCCTCTCTTCCTCTTTGATCCTTGCTGTTTTCAGTCGATTTCAAGCATTTGGTCCAGTTTAGGTTCCCCTTTCTTCTTATCTTCATCTTTTCTCTCCTCTATCTCATTTTCTATCCACCATTATCATACAAGTGATTAGTAAGAACCCCATGAATTTTAAGGTTATGATTTCATTCATTCTTGGTTTGCTTGGGTGTAAAATCTTCCCTTGAGGTTGTCCTCTCAATGTTTTTCAATGTTATGGACCTCATCTACCAAAATTAGTGAGTTCTTTGTACTTTTCCCCATGTTTAAGGATTTAAATTCTATAACAATTACCTTGTTTCTTTTTAATCCTTGTTTTTGATAACTAATAAATTTATTAAATATGATTATAATCCCCTTTAAAAGGGAAACCGAGTTCTAATCGATTTCTATTAATTATGATGGACTTTTATCTTAAAAACAAATAGTTTTAAATTTATCTGACAAATTATTTGCACACTACATGTTTAATAAAATGAATGAAATTATTTTTCTCACGATTGTTTTTTATTTTTTAATGGTGGTAAATTTTCAAATTGAATTCTTAGTTTTCAATTGGATTTTACTTAGCATTTCAATTTGTGCTTGAAATTCCATGCATCTGTTAAGCAGTATTTCAAATCTATTTTGGAATTTAAAATCTGAGGTTTTGAAATTTCATGTGAAACATTTGGTGGTTATACCCATATAAATGGGTGAGTGTGTGTGTACATGTACAAATTCACATATAAATATGTGAATTTTTTCAATGATTGGTATGTCTGTCTATGTGTGTGTGTATATATATTTATATTAGTAACTGTATATAAGTATAAAAATAAAATGAAACTTTGGGAAATTTAAGTTGATGTTCAAACATGGATTCCATATGAGATTTGAAGTGAATTTTTAAGATATATTTTAAGTCCCTATTTTCACCATCCAAATAAAAATTTATGTCATTGATTGATTTCCAAAGGAATGTTTCATGGGTCTTACCTCAAGAAAAAATGTGTTGATTGGACATGGTCACAATTAGATATTGATTTTATATATATTATTCTTTGTGGGTTTTTATACTATTCAGACTTTATTAGATCTATGGGTGATTGGGTATGAGATCCTATATTGAGACAAGTTCTTTCTCTTCTAGTATTCTAATATAGTATATGTTTGGCACCCCATTCCATCAACCAGGGATATGTTACAAGTTTCCTTCTACTAATTGAAGGCCCCTTTAATTATTTTTGTTATTTATATATTTTTTTCACACATAGTGACCTTATTTTGTGTTTCTCGTGATACTTATTTTAAATTATTTATTGTATGAGTCCCCTTTTATCTTTCCTTACTTTACAATACCCATGATTTATATACTTTTAATTCATTATTTAGTATAATTTATATTTAGTAAAATGGAATTCTAAAGTGTACTAGAAATATTAATTTAAATGTTTTTATTTTCATTTAATGTGAATAAATATTAAATTTTATAAAATTATTATGAAAATAGTTTTAATTTATGTTATTAATCAATAATTTTTTTAATATTGTATTTCAAACTAGCATAAAAGTTATATATTTTAAGGAAATGTATTTGTGTGTGGTTTCAATTAAATTTATTATTGAGCTCTTTGATCATTCTTATCTTTACCATTTTAGTTTTAGGCTTTTTATATTTTATCACTGCTCTTATAGGATTGAGATTTTAGTATTTGATGGTGAATTTTAACGTTAGAGGGAGGTATGTTGGGTATTTTTTATTTTATTTACTTTTCTTTGTCACATCATCAAAATATTTCTTTTTCCCATATTCAGTTATCATTATGGGTGGAAAACTATATCTATAGAGGTCACCATGGGACTCAGAGGTGGATGAAGGTCTGGGAGCATAGGGAGTGAGTGAGGGATTTCTTTCTTTAAATTATTTGGTTACTTTATATTTATTTCTCATCATATTTGATTTAGAGTGGATATCCATCTTTTGGAAGGTTTTTTCCAAAATTATATTTAAATTTATACCCCTTGTTTAATTTTATGATATTGAAACTTTTCGTTAGCCTAGGGGAATCATTGATACCCCCTGTTGAGTCACGGGCCAGGATGGGAATTCGATGGATGGATGGATCATGATGATCTATAAAACTCCCCTTTGATTTCTTCTAGGATATATAGGTGGTATTCTTTAATATTAATTGAGATATGGGCACTTTCTTAAATTGGAGTGGTAATATGATCCCACTCTAGTCCTTTAGTTACTATTTGATATGCTAGCAGGATTCTTGTGCCAAGGAAAGAATATAGGATTGTACCCCGATTATAGTTGGAATATGATAGCATGCACCTCCAAATTTTACTAGAGTGAACTTGTAAAAAAGATGAATGAGATAATTGATTTAGTCTTAACCCAATTATATGTCAGTATATTCTGACATGATACTTATTGGGATATTAAAGTGTTTTGGATTACTTAATAAGCGTGGAAAATAATATATTCCTACTCATTGACTACCACCCAAGTCCATTTGTGAAATTATTCCATTGAAGTTGGAATATGATTCTACTACCCATTTTTAGTGGTTCTCCTCTCTTAAGGGGATCTCTTAACTTCTTAGGTCTAGTTGTTCGAGACATAGACTTCCTAGGAAACATCCTCGGTAGGTTTCTAAGGATTTGAATCCATATGAAAATAAAGGTGACGATGGTTGGTAGAAGCCCTATTATGGGTCTCTTGTTTGGTTTTGAGGCCACAACTGACCTCTTGATCTATATCACAAAGATAAGAGTGGTTTAAATTGTTACATTCTTGGGAGATGCTACCAATATAGTTTCAGGTAGTCATGGATTCCACCCTCTTCCTTATTCCATATTTTTGTGTTGATGGTTTGTTGGTCTTCTTGTCTTAATGGGTATTAATTATATCCTCTAGATTTGGGATATTTTCATTTAGACAATACTCTACAAAAGGCTATTTTTTCACCTAGTTGTATAGACACTAAGTGGGTGACATTGTCCTTTCAAGTTTTAAGGGCATATTATTTTCCAAAGTAAAAACATTTTATTGAAATTTTGGGGATTCTATTGATTTATATTAAATGGGGATCTTGCCCTAAATTTCATAAGAATCCAAAAAATTAAACAAGAAAAATAATTAATGTAACATAACATGTAATATAATTCATAACTAATTGTTTTTATAGTTAACGACTTCATGTCAGCTTCACCCTGTTTGTTTCCAACGACTTATCCATCATGTTGTTTAAATTATGTGTTTATAACATGTTCCAAAGGTTGACCACATTTTGTTTTGTTTTGATATTATGTGAACTTACTTCCCAAATATTGGCATTATCTATGACCATTACAATAACACCTTAAAATTTTAATTGGCTGATATGATAGATGTTCAGGCTCATCCAAACCTTTTGAGGGGGGATTATTGCCTACTCTTAGAACCTATTATAGATTTAAGGCTTGTTTGTGAATCCTTTCCAAATCCCACTGTGGGACTGGTTATGCTTGTTCTATGAATTAGTCATTTACATGAATCAATGTGAACATATATCTATTTCATAGGTAATTCATCCTTATCTTATTAATTAGTGATGGATTGGTTTAAATGGACCGATCTTGGTACTCTAGAATATATCACCATCTTGAGAGGAGGTGAGGGTTCGTGGAATTGGGATTTCGACCCTAAGAAAGGCTTCATATGTATGACTACGAATGGAATCACTACCTATGTAGATTAATTCTACATAATGGGTCACATCGTACCTTTTAAGGTTGTGTGCCAAGGAACATTAATGGTGACTTTTAAGGGTCATGCAATAATGATTGTTTCCAAGTATTTTAGTGTTATGAAGAGTTTATATTAATGTAAAAGGTTCCTATTAATGGTTATTGTGGGATATATGCATGGGAAGCACTTCATGGCTGACCTCAAAGGGGATATTGACCATTTAGAATGATTGTTTTCCTATGGAATATGCACCCATGATATATGTGGTCAGTTTGGATATTAGGGATATGGTCCACCTACATGGGTATGGTTTCATCAATAAAATGGCCTAATGAGAAGGGTTCCCAATTAATATGGCCCTAGTTAAAGGATGTCCATGATAATAGGCAATATGGATTGGTAGGTGAGGATATAGGTGATATATTTAGGACCATGTCCCTAAAAAGATGGATTCATAGGGAATATATCCCTTCAGAAGGTGTATATGGATATCATAGGTTATATAGAGTAGTGATCATGGATATTTAGGATTAAGGTGAATATGACTTAGTGAGAAATGTCGTAGATAGTTATGATGTTGGGTTTGGATTTAAAGGGGGGTATCTTAGGTATCTTGTTAACCTAAGAATCAAATACTACATAGATCAAGGCGTATGGATTTATTTTATATGAATGTACTGTACCATGTAGTTTAAAATCATGTAGTAAGTAACTTTTTGTATAATTCACATCAGGTGACTAGGATTTTTGTGTAGCGAAAGGATATATAATTGAATATTGAACAGTGTTTACACAATGAGGATGCCCTTATGTGGATCAATAATTAATTTTTGAAAAAATATCATTATTGGGGAGATGTTTTATTCGGGATTATACCAAAGAAGAAGGATTTGGGATGCTATATATTGAATAATACCACTGAAGGAATATCTCACATTGAATATATCCCTTTGATAGATTATTTTAGGCTTAAATATTTATAAGAGGCACAAAATGAATTTCCTAATTGATGATATAGGTGAATGTAGGGAGACTTGGGGTTTACACCTAGTAGGATTCACAGAGTGATACTCGAGAATTGGGAGAGAATTAGTGGGTATTACACATGAGTTTGTGATACCCCGAATATTAGTTTCCCTAGATCATTAACGAATCAAGGTTATGAAATAATTAATTGGAACATGGTTGGGGATTACACCCCATAAGGAAACCCATGCCCACATGGTTCATTGAGTAGAACATGGTTCCCACCAAGCACCCAGGATTATCTAGCTGAGACCTAAATCAAGCAAGTTGAGTTTCATAAGTGAGGGAAAGTCAAATTAATATACTCCTAGTCAAAACCCACATTATCAAGTATGTAAATGATTGTGACTACATAGGTAACCCAACCATTTAGGGATATCTCATGGAAATGATTATATTCTTATGTTACCTATTTGTAGTTGGGTTACTTATATTTGTCTGTTATTTATTTTATAGTGTAAGTATCAGTTCAAAATTTATCTATATTGGTTGTAATGATATTTTTTAATAAATTTTTTAATATTTTTACTGAGGTTTATTTATGGAGAGTCTTGATTTTAGTGGATGATGGTAGAATTTGTTTTAGTACTATATGTTTCTATTTGAGATAATGAAGATGCCTTTCGATTTCTATAAGTATTTTTCTTTATCTGGGTGTTGGATTTTTGTTGTCCCTAAAATGAATAATGTTCTTGATACACATGGTAGTGTTGCTTCATGTGATGATATCTTGAAGTTATCTATGGTTCTAATGGAACTATGAATTTGAACCTATCTAAGGAGAGACAATGATAGTGAGGATTATTTTTCTTACTAGAAAAGAGTATTTTCTCAATTTTATGAAATAGATGGATCAATATTGGACATCCCTTGTCACTCATTGATCATATTTTAGTGGATGATTTCAATTTTGTTGAGATGTTTCTTTGTGTGGTTGTTTCAGACATGAATTTGAAAATGGATTCTTTGTAAAATGATTTTTGAGCTTAGGTGAAGGAAAAACATTCTTATAATTGATGTTGTATATGATTTAGTTGATTCACACTTTTTATTTTGTTGATGTGTCTTATGTAGGTCATGATTTCATGCTGGGTACATTTGGAGTGAGTACCTTCAATAAAAACGTTGTTTTCTGTGATGATGGCATGTTGTAACCAAATAGTTTGATGTAATGTATCCTTTTTTACATGATTTTATGATACATTAATGTTTATATACATAAATTATTTGATGGTGCAAGGTTTTATACCTCATACATGTATTATAACTTTTTATTTCTTTAATAAATTTCTTTCGATCATGAGTTGGGTGACCAATTACTAGATCAAATTGGTTATTAAAAGGAATACATGATCGAAGGGGTGTATATTGGTGTGCGTGTATTGATTATTTTTATTAGGTTATTTTTTTGAATAGGTAAGGATTTACCCTTTTCACGGTATCATTGTGGCCCAGTTAGGAGACCTAGGAAAAGGTTAGGATGTATATAAAGTGAATTTTTTTATTTTTGATTACATTAAAATGTGGATTTTATGGGGAAAAATTCTACAAAAATTAAAACCTATTAAAATGGGGGAAATGGATACACTTTATATCTCCACATATTGCATAAGATAATATCTATACAATGTAGAGGATTTCATAGAACGAATTAAAGGGGATTCATGAATGGCCCTCATATGATCCCCATTCTCAAAGGTCTTCCCAAGCTTATTCATTCATGGAGTGTTTCATAATCCTTATTTCATGACTTTATTGGGGATCTATTGGCTACATAAGTATTTCTTTGCTGAGGGCGATTTGAGTCACCTAGAAGTTTTCAAAAGAGGAAAGTCTCATGACATGGATTTATTTCACTACTCCTTCTATGTCTACATTGATCTCAAAATGGGGTATTTATAGATGGTTCTAGGTAATCACCTCTCACATTGGGTATTCATATAGGTATTATATGTTAGCATACTATAACTTCAGATGATGGGGCTTGCATATAGAAAATGGTGTCCACAAATTTATATGCGGGGAAACAAAATATCCACCTATGTGCTACAAATGGAGTAAACTTATAGAAAAATGATCCTCCAAAAAAACACCATGATGGAATCATGTGACGGTCTTCAAATTACTAACTCGTTCTAAAAAATGAAAATGTTTCATGGGTGTTAATGTCACCTCATGAAGAATTAAAATTCTTCATTAAGAACTAGAGTTGATGATACTATATTTGATTAGTGACTATCTCTCTAGTTTTTTCTTTAAATCATCATGACATTGTAGGTCCCAATATTGGTACCTTCTATAGATTTAATCCATGAATTAATATATATTCTTAGTAGGTAATCATGATATCATTAAATTCATTTTCTAATTTACCATTGAATTGTTACTCATTTTCCATTGATATATTCAAATAAATTGTTTCTTTTTCTAACTCCATTGAAATGAAATATTATACTAGAAAACATATGATTTATTCCTAAAGTCTCTATAATGGAAAATACACGACTCAAAAACACGACCTTCCATAATTTTGATTGGAATGCCTATGAAAATTTGATTATTGGTTTGTTGAATTCCAAACTTCATTTATGCTTTTTCATGGGTATCTCTCTCTTTTCAACTCCCCCCAACTCCACTAGATGTAAAATAGAATTTTTATGAGTTTTCACAGACCATACAATTCTATTTTTTAAGACAAACTTTATTAGTTGAAATAGATTAGGTAATATTGGAATAAATAGTAATAACTTTCACCATTCTCTCTCTGTTGGGTCTCAGAACCCCTTGATATGATTCACCCTAGACATGAAAATATTTTTTTTAGTTTTGTTTCATCATATTTAAGGTTTTATCAATTGTAAGAAACCTGGATTGTGTCTTACTTAACTCTTCTTTATTTTCAAAAAAAAATTACATCATGATCCTTTCAATATTTTATCTTATAATACAATCCTCATCATAAAATTAATAATTTCTTTACTTGTTATCATTATTATTCTTGAGTAATTCATCTTCATTATCTCTCTTATGACCAAGTATTTTGAATATTTTCTTGATTTTTGTGTTTTTATCAAGACATTATACAATATTATATTTCAACATATGTTCGGTGTTTCTCTGTTTATCAAACTCATCATAGATTGAGGTGACTCAATAATCTTAAATATGATCCATAAATGTTTTATATTTACCTATGGTGATATAATCTACTGAATCACTACTTTGTGATAAATATTTATCATCTTAAAATTTTCTCATTAGATTCATCCTCCTACTTCTTGGGAACATGTTCATTCCATGTTCATTATTTTTTCGTTATTACCCATTTTATTTTTCATAAAATATTCTTCTTTCTCATCATACTCAATTGTTACACTGTTCATCATTAGAAAATCAACTACAAAATGCCCAATTTTATTCCATTAAAATCACTTTATTAAAATCATACCTTTATATTTATTTTTATTCTTCAATTTTTTAGTAAGAGGTATGATTATATCTAGTACTTTATCCCTTTATTTATCATATTTATAATCAAAAAATGATTCATCCTTATTTATTTTCATCATTATACCTTTCATGAATATCAATGGAATTTTCTTCTCTTCTTTAATAATATTTCTGAAAGTAGAATCAATTAATATTTCATAGTAAATAATAAAAATATGTAATTTATTGACATAAAAGCATTTATATCCTTTATGGATGAAATATTTGCATCAAATATACCAAGGAAGTATCACATCAACTTTTTTACAATGGTTGAGTCTTCTAATGTTTCTTTAAAACCTCAAATATTTCAAACAGTTTCATTCACCCCTATAAATTAATAATCGTAGGTCTCATCATAATCCATTATAAAATCATAAAACTTTTTACACCAAATATTTAGTCCGGTTTCTTTCACTTTAACTTCCCTTCAAAAATTATCTCAAGATTTTCCCATATTTATAGGATATATTTGAGTCCCATAACTTTAGAATAATCTTTTTTGGATAAGAACATCATAATAGTATTCATTTATTTTCCATGAACCTCAAAATTTCTATTGTCTAAATGTTTCATAGGAGTATAATTATCAACATGTATAAAACCCTTTATCGCAACATCCTTTACTTCTAGTCCATGAGAAATAAGATATGGAACCATCATATTCTTATAACCATTGTAGTTGTTTGCTTCGAATAAAATAACACCTCTTCAATTGACAGGATTGAAATTATCTAACATCACCATCATACACCATAGGATCATTTAGATGTAACTTGAATTTGATATCGGTTTAAGTGACCGGGTATGTGATGAGGTATCACTGAGATGGAAGGTTGTATTTGGGATACTTATTTTTACTATTTCTTTTATGAAATTAACCTTTATGGATAGTTAAAGTCTCAATACACTCTCTATTTAAACTCTCACTCTTTCTAGTATGAAACAAAATTAAAGAAGTTTATGGAATATATGCATATTTATAAGGATTTCCCCCAATATATAAAATAATGCTTGTTGGGTTTAGGATGAGTTCCAATGTCAATATTTAATCACTAATAAAAATAGTGATTACAATAGATATCATTCAATGTAACACCATGATATTTCAGAATATTTTTCTTTTAAATAAACACTGTATTTATAGATTTATTCACACAAAACACCACACTAATTATTGTCATGAAACATTAGATAAGTATTTTTAACAAAATACAATAATAATAAAACCGTGAGTAAATAAAAATACATTAATAAATTAAAAAATCTTAAAAATTAGGATTAATAGCACTTAATTGTGAGAAAAATATTTTTCCAAAATATAATTTTTTTATTACTAAATATTTTAATTTTAAAGATAATACTATACGATGGGTTGAATCTGACTCTACACTTACTATGGAGGTGTTTAATACTCAGTCAATAAATGTTCCTTAGATAATTCTCCCGCATTAGTTGAAATTTATTCATAGAGACAATTATTTAAAATTGCATATAACACATGATTATAGAGAAGTGAACTAACTGATAAATGTACTATCAAAAGGGTCCATTTTAGAATTTGGTTCTATGAAGTCCTTTTGTACACCAATATAATCTATTCACTTGGTATATTTAGATTCTATGGGTGATAATTACTACTATAATTATATATCCTCTTGGTAGAATTAGAATATTTAATTATTTATTAAATTTTAAGAATGAGAATACTTTGTCCTGAGACCTTTCAAATTATATAGATCATAAATAAATTTTAAAAAATCCTAATTTAGTAAGAATAGTTAAATAATGTTTTAATAAAATATAAATTACTTTGTTAAAACTGGTTACCTAGGTAAAAAACAAAATGGAAATGTTTAATAATTAGTATTAAAAGACATGAAGCATATTTATAACATGTGAGAAAAAATTTGAAGGAGGCTTAAATAGCCTTATCCCATCCTGAACATCATTATTCCATATTTTGGATTCATTTACCCTTATGTCATACCATCACTGAAAAATTAACTGGTATTCAAAAACAATATTCCATTTTCTTAACATATAAAACGAGATAACTTTCACCACATTTATAAACCATTTACAATGCAATAGATCTTCCAAAACACTAACATAGTCTCTCCTAAAATCTCTCCACAAGTCTTTGAATCCTTCTTCTTTCTAAGAGACTAAGTTATTACTCCTTAAATATTTACCCAATGGAGATTATCCAAAGGGAGAGGTAATTTTCTCAACCAATATCTCTTAATTTTTTTTTCTTCTTATACACCTTAAAATATAATCTATTCAGTAAATTATGATAGAATTATAATTATTAATATTATTAAATGTTATTATACTAAGGGAATATCATTTTTATACCTTCTTCTAAAACAATTTCGAAACTAAAGTCATCATCATGTGTATCTGTGGTCTACTACCTTCATGAATGACGTGCTTAATTTTTCATCACTGCATTAAATATATAGTTATAAATATATATTTAAATTATTATTAATATATTTATAAAAATATTATTATTTTGAAAATATAATTACTTCCCAAATTCGTTATGTTCTATATAAATGAATGCATTACCTGTGCGTACGCATGAACTACCGCCTCCGTGAATGTGTCGTATTTAGTTTTTTCACTATGGTCTTTTATTATGTATCAAAATGTATTAAAAATAGGTTATAATCCTTAATAAAACCTAAAAAAATCATTAAAATTCAATAATAATGATAATATTCCAAAATGATCACTTTTTTAACCATACTCATCAATAGATTATAGTTTTTTCTTGTTTCATTTTGTTAAACCACATACTTGAAAACTTCTATAAATTTATATCATGGATGACTATGGAAACACAAATTTTAGTTTTATTACACATTGATGATAAAATAATTTTTTCTCAATGTTTTTGAAATGTTTATATACATATTAACTTATTATTATTCGTACCACCTTTTGTTTTTTATAATGTACTGAAATAAGATCATCCCAAAATTCATCATCACAAATCAGAAACAAAATTCTTATGACATTTAATTAGAAAATTATGTATCATTATAAAATAACTATTACATTACCTATAATTATATTATAATGATGAAATTATAATGTACAATAAAGATTTGACACTACCATTATGAATCTATTAAAAAACTAACAATCTATGCTAATAACATGTGATGATGAAAATAAAGTATAAAAACAATTAAATTTGTAATTAATGATGATAAATGAAGATTATAAAAGGGTATAGGTTTGAATAATGCTCTGAAATAGTTGATTAATGTTGTTAATTTTTTATAGGAGGTCATATCACGTTCAGATAAGAGGGGTTAAAGGTATGGGTGTTTCCTCTAAATTTACATTCTATTAAGATATTCTTTTATTTTATACACCTAATTTAATTTAACTGGTGTGTATAATTCCGATTTGATAAATAATGTCATTAATTATATTTTATTCATGGAAATTTAAGTTCAATTTCAATCTCTATCTTGTAGTGAGTTTCTACAAAAATGTTTCTTAATCCTTATGGGTTTTTCTTGAGTCATAATTATTACATTTTTAATATGGTTTCACATATTTGGATATTTCTATTATATGATGATATCATAATTTTTTTCCTCAATATTTTTTGGTGAGTTACAGTTATTCATTTCTTTCTTTATAAAATTTAATGATGTTGGGAATAATCTCCATCCTCTATAAATAAAATCTGTTTCATCCATGTTATGTTGTTATCCTCTCATAAATGTTATTATTTATATTTGGAAACCTAATTATATTTTTCCCACTTAAACCTTATATTTCCATTATTCTCTTTAGAAAATGGAGTTTTTATACTATTTTATGATGTGGATTTTCAAGAAATGTATTTCAAAATATTAAAAATGTTTTCCATGCATTCATAATCAAATATTTTATCTTACACTCTACAATCATTTTCTCATAAAATTAACATATTTCCAAGGATCTATTATTGAAATTTTTTTCAAATGTAGCCATTTTTAAATTTTCTCACATAAAATTTTCAAAACTAAAATTTTAATGTGATATTGAAATTCATATTTTATGACAATGTTAAAAAAATAAAATAACTCTTCTATGTTTTTGCTACTATTTTAATATTCATGTAAAAAGGATTTATTTATTAGAAATTATATTTCTTGAATTACCTTCTAAATGTTCCTATGAAATAAACATTTAGTGTGATATAATTTTGGTTGTCAACCATTTAAATTATTGAGGTAAATTTAGGTTATACCATTAAGAAATGTTGTGTAACCTAATTTTTCTTTCCATGGGTTATTTATGATTTGATTAATGAATATTTTAAATTTGTACACTTATATATGGATGATTTATGGGTGTGGTCCCATATATCTCGTCAATTCATTGGTTATGATTTTATATCTAATTTGATAATGTAGAGTGAGGATTCTTGTACATGCTCAGAAACTAAAGGGTGAGCCTTATTAGATATATACGCAAACTAAAGGGGTGATTCTTTTTATATATGCTCACAATATTATGATACCCTATACATATATTTGGGCCGAAGTTACTTTTTTTTCTATATCTCAAGCGAATGTTATATTTACATGATATTTGTCTTTGATTATGCTCTATAGATAATTTTTTGTATCTCATGATTTCACACAATTTTTCTATAGTAAATATTTTTTTATTACATTTCCTTCTATCATAACTTATGGAAAACTATTATGGTTTAATATTATTTTAATATGATATTTATCACATTCACATGTTTTATCATATAATTAAGATATTACCCTTTATGACATGATGATAATTAGTTTCTTACAAATAGTTTGAGCTCACCCATTTCTTATGATTCCATTAACCATGATATGATGATGAGTATAGTCACTGAAGAGTCTAGAAGGGGGTATATTGTGGTTCGATTATAATGAAATGATTACAATTATTGCAAAGTATGTTTATTATATTATTTCAACATGAATAAAATAAACCTTATATTCATGATATTATGTTACTATTTGTGAGATTTAATATTTAACATTTGAAAATGATGTAAAATAAAAATTCAGTTCATCTCACTTTGTATCAGATTCAGTGTTTAAAGAAATTATTTTTAGCATCCGGTCCTAGAGTATGAGTTATGGAGTGTTAGTTGGTATCATAGCATGGTATAGTTATTTTTATTGATTAGTTTAGTTATTTTTTTATTATGATTAGATAAATTTAGTAATATCCCTATTGATATGTCTAAGAGATATGTCTAAGCATAGGACACATCTCGTAATTCTTAGTAAATATTTGAGTATGTGGTTTTCTTATCAGTTACATCTGTATAATGATTTTAGAAAGTGGATATTGATATAGAACAGATGATCCTAATCAAAATAACCCTAAAAAGTATAGTTGTGTATCAACAAAATCTTCACTTAGTACATGATGAGTGGGCCTACGACTGCACACCTGGTTACACACTCTTGGGGAACATACTTTGGTTGATCATATTCTATCTATAAACCATTATAATGGTTCTAAATGGAATTATATGATATAACATAGAAATAATTCAGTTAAAAAATAATAGTAAAATAAAAATGGATAACATATGTTAAATTGAAGGGTTGATAGGTTTATACCATTATATCCTTGTTGAACCAACGGTATAAAAATGAAGTTGTTATCTGGGAAAACACCTTGTTTTGAGTTTTCATTTTCATATGATCATTTAATATAATTTTGTTGGTTTTTATATATTTTAGTTATAATACTTTGATGGAAATTTTATCAAGAAAATGAATCTATTAATGGAGTCTCCCTAGAAACACCCATAACTAACTAAGGATATTTAGTATATATTTTTGAGTTAATGGAAAAATATCAATATATACAGATTAAGTAGGAAATGAAGAGTCTCTTACTATCTATGATTATGAGGTTAATATCTTAGTAAGAATATATATCTTGATATTCTAATGAATACATTAGTTTCTTTCATTAATAGTTGATAATTAAAAATTTTAGGACACAATTTATTAAAAGGGGGATGTAATACCCTGTGATTTCAAAATATATTTTAGTTTAAATAATTAATGTATTGATACCTTTCTTCACATTCAAAACTGAACTAAAATGATCCATGAAACAGTAGGTGAATATTATTATGAAAATTTCAGAATAATAAATCCAATTCCAAATAAAAATATAGTAATCAATTAGAAATTTTTATAAAATATTATTAAGAACACTTAACGATGAAAAAAAACATGTTTCAACAAACATTTTTTTCTATATATTAAATTTTTTAACTTCAAATTTGTTTTATGTTATTTATAATTTTATTTAGTTTATATGGATGTTATATTCAGATTTTGAAAATTAAAATTTGGTAAGAAGGGATACCTTGTATTTTTAATAAAATATGAATTACTTGTGTAAAACTAGTTACTATGGTATAATAAAAAATGGTAAAATATAAGAATCTAGTGGTAAAAGACGTGAAACATTTTAAAAACATTTTTTAAAATGATTGGTAGATTATTTATAGTATATATCTTACCCCAAACTTCAATATTTCCCAGTTTTGGATCTATTGAACCTTGAATTTTATCATTTAATTATTGAAAATGTAATGGACATTTACAAAAATGCCACTCTCTTGGCTTATAAAAGGATACCACTTCCACCATGATTTTCCAAGATTTACAAACAATTATCTCAAAAAAATCTATACTCTAGTCCGTCCTATACTCCCTCCCTATATCTTATAATCATTGGTATTTCCAAAATACCATTTTTAGGATCCTTATAATGTTACCCAATGGATAACATCCCTAGAGAGGTGTAATATTCTCATCCGAGCACTCTTAATTATATTCAAATTTCACCCCATCACACATATTATGTCAAATAAAGTATTTTAACATCAATTTCATTAAAATTCTGAAATTTTATTATACTAATTTAATATCCATTTTCCAACTTTTTCTAATACCATTTCAAAAATTAGGACATCGTCCTACGTACATGCGAACTACAACCTCTATAAATGTCAGGATTGATTTTTTAACCATAACAGATGGATATAAAAGTATTTTTAAAAGAATAATAGGATATTTAAAACAATAATATTATTTTTAAAATATAAATCAATTCCTACCAAATTAAAATTATATGTAACGAAATGAATCACCCGTGTGTACATGTAAACTATCGCGTCCATCGAAGTGACATATTTTTTTCACTCTAGTGTTTTATTATATATCCAAATCTATTAAAATATGTGTTAATATCTTAATAACATATAAATAATATAATTATTCTACTATAATAATTATATTATTCCTAAATAATCACTTTCTTAACCATACTCACCAATAGATTATAACTTGTTATTGTTTGGGATGGTTTAACTCCCTACTTGAATAATGATATAAATTTATATTATGGATGAATGTGGAAACATAAATAATAGTTTTATTATAAATTAATTACAAAATATTTTTTTATTTATATTTATTAAAAGGTTATATTAATATTTAACTTTTTATAATTTGTACTACATTTTTTTGTTTTAAATTAACAAAACAAGCTTGTCAACAACTTCACCATGATGAATCATTTCCAAAATACTAATAAAATGAAATTATAACACTGAAAATAATTATAAAAAATATGACCATGTACATAAAATTATCTTACAATAATGAAATTTGAATCAATAAATGAAAATTAACACTGCCATTACAAAACTAGAACTAAGGAAACAATTGAAGTTAATAACATCTATTGATGAAAATAAAATGTAAATAAAAATTATATTTTTAATAAATTATTATAAATAATGTTTATAAAAGGTTATATTTATGAAAAATGTTCTGAAATTGGTGATTATGATAGTTATTATTTTATACAGGTAGTTGGAGGACATTCTATTAAGCGAGATTAAAGGTAATATCAATTCATATCAATTTACTTTTTATTGAGACATGTTTTGGTTTTATACAAGTAATTTATTTTTATTGGATCCATTGCTAACTATTTTATATATAATATCATGAGTTATATTTCATTATTATTAATTCATGTATAAATTCAATCTCACTCTTTCAAGAGGTTTCTAGTCAAACGTTTCCCAAGTTGTAAGGGGTTTTTCCCAACTCACCTTATTTTCTTTAATTATAACTATTCATTTTTGAATATGGTTCCACATGAAATTTTTACTCTATTATATTATTATATTATAATATATTTACACAACCTTTTCTAGGTAATTACTTTTATGCGTTTATCTCTTGATAAATGTTTATGATGTAGTGAATTTTTCCTATCCTTTATAAATAAGTTACATTTATTCCATGTAAACATTTTATCTTCAAAAAAACATTTATTATATTCAGAAACATAATTTTTTTCTCTCATGTGACCATCATATTTTACTTCCCATATTTTGAAAAGGAAATTTTATAACTTGTTTTATGATGTTGATTTTCATAAAAGGTATTTAAAAATATTAAAATTATTTCCATTATTTCATAATCAAATGTTTTATTTTTCACTAAAAATTCATTGTTAAAAACATCATGTCATCCCAAGGATCTATTATTGAATATTATTTTTATAAGTAACTATTTTCTAATTTTTTTCCTTAAAATTTTTAAAAATAAATTTTGAATGTGATATGTTGCTTCAACTTCTTCAATAATGTTAAAAGAATTTTTTAAAAACAATTTTATTATTTCACAACTATTTTCCATTTCATATATAAATGATTTATTTCATTAGAAATAATTTTTCATTAATAACCTTCAAAATGTTTCTTTGAAGTAATATTTTATATTGATTGAATTTTGAGTTTCATTCATTTACATTCTTGTGGTCAATTTTGGTCACATCATCTAAAAATGATGTGAAACCCTATTTTTCTTTCCATGGGTTCTGTAGGATGTGATGAATGGTAATTTTCAAATTGAATGCATGTGTATAGATGACTTATTGGTGTTCTCCAATATCCCCCCCCCAATGAATTGGTTAAATTTTTATATCTCATTAGATAATGTAGAATGAGTCTTCTTGTATTTGATCACAAACTAAAGTGTGATCCTTCTTAAATATGACCAAAAATTAAATGGGTGAGGCATATTAGATATTCTCAAAATATAATGATACCCAATGCTTATATTTATGTGAAAGTTATTTTCTATGCTATATTCTACAGAATTTTACATTTTCATTCCATATTCCTTTGATTATGCTCTATAGATATCATTTATTATCTCATGATTTCTCACTCTTTTTCTATGGTATATGTTTTTTACGTGTCCTTCTATTATGACTTATTGGAAAATAATATGGTTCAATATTTTTCTAATAATATATTTCCCCCTAATCTTATTTAACTATATTATTATTATTTTACCCTAGATAACATGATGACAATTTTTACCTGACAAAGTGTTCGAGATCACCCCATTATTATTTTTTCCATTACCCAAGTTATGAACGTGAGTATAACCTATGATGAGTCTAGAAGGGGATTTATTGTGGTCAAATTATGTACAAATGTTCATAAGTATTACAAAATTAGTTTCTTAAGTAGCTAACCCCAATGAAATTAACCATTTATTCTTTGGATTATGTGATTATTTTTGAGATGTAATGTTTAGGTTATGGAAATTATGTAAACCATTGATTGGTTCCTATCACTTTGTGTTGAAGATAATGTTTAATGGATGTTTTTTATCATTAGATTTGAGAGTGTGGGTTTGGGGATTTACACATAATATCTAAGACTTTTTAAATATTTAACAGTCTCTTATTTTTTTATACTACCTCCTACCGATTAAAAACATAAATCTAAACATAATGATAAAGATCATCATTAATCTATAGTATGATTGAAAAATAAATATAAGATATTCTTCAAGATATTAGAATATCCAATAACATATAATCTACCTCTCTATCAAGATCTTGATGTCCAAAATTTACAATAGTATATATAATATCAACAGTAATATAATCAATATCGTTCACTTAATTTTCTAAATAATTATAATCTTTGATAAACATGATCTTCAAGATTACCACACTATTTGACCTCTCTCTTATTTTTCAATAATCACTTGTTATATTTCATTTGTTCTTATATACTCAACATCTCACCTCTATATTGTTTTCAAACATTGAATTTTAAATCGCTTCAATCTTATCACATTATTATCCATCATTCTCAGACATAAATAGTAATTTAAACTGATCATATAAAACATCTTCATAATTCCATGTTTTTTAATCTTCACAAAATTTATATAATAATCAGAAATTTATCTTTCCACAAAATTCATGAGAACATAATATCCATTACTACATGATAATATATATCAGAACTATTTTAGTGTGAAAGAGTATCTATAAACATGATTTCATTTATTTATTTCTTGGTTGTATCATGAAATTTCCTTTTACACCATACCAAAATATTTCATCCCATTCATGGGATTCTTCATGACTTCATGTCCTTTTTCATGGTTCAAATATATTCTTCTCACCACGTAACATAAATCAAAATATCCCTTTGAATCATTGTAATGTTTAATTAATTGAGGAAAAACTTCAAATTCATCATATTATGAACTCCCAAATACACATACTTTTCAAAAAATGCAAAAAGTTATGTTAGATATATCTTACACATCATAGTGGAATGATTTGGTACATTATGAATTTTTAACATCAAAAAATTCTTAGGTATCAACCAAAATATTAAAAATTACTTAAGGTATGTAAAATATCATAATATAAATTTTTCCTTTTCCATTTCTACATGAAATTTTTAATAAAACATATTAATTCCTCAGCGGATATTATATATCACAATAATCTTCAAACCCTTTACAATTTCTCAGTTTTTGACCCTTTTACCTATGAATTGAAATTATCTTATGTATTAATGTAAGGTTTGAATATTCTATACATTTTTCAATGAGACACGAAAAATATATTATGTATGCTTTGAACATATCTTACATATCATAGTAAGAAATTCATTTTTGATTCATTTAATTATATTATATGGAAAATATATTAAATATTCTATGAACATATATTAAATATAAAAATTAATCTACTCATTTGAAAATTTTATTCTCTACCTCATAGTTATTATAACATACTACCAATGAAAATCCTTATATATCAGGCAGAGGAACCCCGACATGTGTTTTTCTGTTAAATTTTCCAAAATATCTTATTTGTAGAATTTTCAAAACTTCATCCAAATTATTAAAATCAAAATTAAATTCCTTCAACTATCTCAAATAAACCCAAAAACCTTATTAACACCTCACACAAATCCTTAACATCTTCTAACGATTCTCACATATGATCGAAAAAGAATAAAACATATTCTAAAAAATGTTAAGGAGTTGTTAAGTAGGAAATATATATTTATCAGTACTTTTTGTGTATTTAATATATTACATGAATTTTAAATGATAAAATCTTATCAAATTTCAACATTTATTTTCCGCTAATTTATGATCATCATGTATAATTAGGGGTGGTGATGTTATGTTATGATTCACGTGAGTAGTTTCATGTATTTCATGAAATGTAGACTCTTGAGATAATAAATAGAGAATTATTATCTAGAATGGATGAAAACAATATTTCACATGGAATTTCATATGGCAAAGATATTAACCTAACTAATAATTGATAGTGTAACATTGAGATATGTTGTTGAATTAGTGTTACCATTTTATATTTTGATTAAAAAAATTAATCTATGTGACTTGTTAAAGTTATGATCCTCATAACCTTTTAAATATCACTCTTATCCATATATATCCAATGTATAGTAAATAAAGGCACATAGAATTTTAAAATGTTTTCCCCTAGAATGGGTGGCCATGTCCTTGTTGGGTTTGGGTTGAGGTTAAGTCATATACATATCGTAGATATTAAGAAAAGTTATTATAATGAGGGAAGTTTTCATCCTTAACCGAAGAGTTTTCATTACACTTTTGAATCATTACATTTATTTAAAATAGATCCATATAGTTTAAAGGTGGTTTCTAAACCATAAATTAAAAGACCTTCAATAAGCTCTAGGATTCATCAACATCAATGGAAATTTAATATCATAAGACTTTAGAATATACATTGTGAATTCAATCTCACTCTTTATTTATTAACATTGAGATCTATAATATTTCATAATAATTTTCATATTGTTTGTTTTGTTCCATCAATAATATCTCATCACACTGAAAAAAATAAATTATAAAAAATATATTTATTGAGAATTTTTATAGGTTTAGGATGTAGAGGAGTGGTCTTTTGATAATCGGGATTGTAGTTTGGTCCTTTGAAGGAAATATATATCATATTTTATAAAGTGAACCATCAATTATTAAATAGATATATATTCCATAAAATATTTGATTTAATTCATTTTTATGGTTTGTATAAGCTGATAATATATATATATATATATATATATATATATATTTGAAAATATTTAGAGGATTTATGAGGGGGAAATCATTAAAATTGGGGATTAAAAAGGGTTTTAAACAAAAAAAAATTAAAATGAGATATTATATAATAAGGTAAAATGTTTTTCTAATTATGTATTTATTTAAAGTGGTTGAATATACAATGGTATATGGCTAGGAGACTAGGTAGACCAATCATGTTATTCCCAATTCATTATTTATTGGATTTTATTGATGTCCAATTTATTAGAGATGATTTATAGGATTCCATGGAAACATGGGATTATTTTTAAAATTATTTATTAACCATGAAAAATTTATAGGCTTTTCAGAATGTATGTGGTTCTTAGATAGATATAGTGATGAAGATTTCATGTATGAAACTAATGATAAAGATACGAAAGATAAAATAAAGACTAGATGAATTCAGGATAAGAATGATATGGATTTTGAATTGGTGTGAGGATAATTGTTTAGTAGATAGGTAATATTTTCTAGAGCTGAAAGATTATAATATCCACAATTTAATGGGTTATATTGTAGAGACTCTATTTTCCAATGTAATTATTTGGAATATTTTTAGATATATTTTTGGAGCTCGGCCCTGAGACATCGTGCAATTCCAAGGCCCAGTGTGCCAAAAAATAATTTTATAAAAATATTTAATATATTATATATTATAAATTGATAGTTTTTTAAATAGAATTATATAACTCCTAAAAGGAATTTTGGGTCTGGAATATGATACCATTGTTGAGTCCTGAAAGTGAATTTTAACCTATATGTTATCTAAAATAGGTCAAAGTTGGACGTTCAATTAAAATTATCCATTGAAGGATGCATTTAGATAAATAAATATATAATTTTATTTATTTAATTTAAATTAATCTAATAAAAATTACTTTAAATATACTATTATGTAATTTTTTTTAAGGTTAGCTACATAACTCTAGAACTGTTGGGAGGAGCGTTCTTCCACCTCTATTGGTGAATCAGAATCACACAACGACGAACATACGGATTCAGGATTATCAATGAGAAGTGAAAAAAATGACTCATCTTCTTCATTTTATAGCACAATATTCATCAATTAATGATCCCAAACTAGTTTGGACTCATCAATTCATGGTTTATTCCCCTATTGACTAATTGTTTTGAGCAAGATCGATTCTACTCCTTCGATCATCACTAATAGTAAGAATGTTCATGCACCGATGTACATATTTAAGTTGAATAATAAATTGTTTCTCACCCCAGGCATCCTTATTTGTGTTCATTGGCCAATTACACTTGAGCAATGATCATTGCACTATTTTTTATTGTGATTTCCCTCATACATTTTTTACATACTTCACCAATTAGTCTATGGGGTCTTGGTTTGACATTGATGAGTAGGACCGAGACCGATTAGACCCCCGCATTCTAAATGGAATTTTGTGATAAAAATGGAACATCGAGTTATGGATGGATTCGAAGAATTTATAGGACTTGAGTGATTTTTTTGTTGAACCGTGTTCGAAATCAAAAACTTCAGGCGATGGAAACACATGCGGGGTGCATTCAGGCATTGAAAAAACCACAGATATCTGATTTCCAACCACTAAAAGGACAAAACCAATGAATGGAGGCAGGATCCAGTAATTTTGGGAGGCCTTGAGGAAACACCTATGGTGGAGGACACATATCTAGAATGTGAATATATAGATCTAACTTTTTGGAAAAACCCTAACTACATCTCATGTACAAGGATAAACAGATATCGTGTAGTACCCATACGACTACGATGATAATGTTTTAGATAATTTAAGGATCACATGTTGTGTGACCCTCCCCAGGTGGAAAATCTGTGTGACAGAGCACATTGATAGGTCCTCGTGTAGGCGAACACAATTAGTAACCAACTACATGGACATGGGAATAAGGACATGGACACAGCCAGAGGTAGGGATGGGACCTCGAGTGGTTGAGGAAAACTATTTAGTCCACATACATGTTTTTTTGTGCTACATGGTTAGTGATACATGTAATATAAGGGAAATTCCAAGCAACGGAGAAAGACCACATGTCATGTGGGTCCCTTACACGATGTGTACCCCCTCATTTCTTTTTTAAGAAACATATACCTCTCTCATCTCCTTAGTTTGGAATTATATTTTTTATAGTGAGTAACATATCCAAAGTTTTTTACCGCATAGAATGTGATGGTGGATTACATAGTGTATTTTGTGATATGATGTAATATATTATGGTAGTAATTCTTGTTTATGTGGTGCTCGACGATGACAGTGATCAAGCAGGATAATTAGAGTGGCACCCACTTGACGGACTAGGGTAGGGTTCCTCTATTTATCTTATGAGTGGTACCCCCATGACAGATCCTGGTGTGGGTCCTCTATTTATAAATTAGTAAACCCTATGGAATTAGGGTGTGGGTCCTCTAACTATTGAGAGGTAACCCTTTATGGAATTAGAGTTCATGTCCTCTATTTACTGATTAGAACCCCCATGGAATTAGGGTGTGGGTCCTCAATCTACTGAGTGGTACCCTCCAATGGAATTAGTTTGTGGGTCCTCTATCTATTGAGTGGTACCCCCCCCCTCTGGCATTAGGGTTCAGATACTTTATCTATTGAGTGGTACCCTCTATGGAAATAGTGTGCAGGTCATTTACCTACTAAGAGGTACCCCTAGTGGAATTAAGGTATGGGTCCCCTATCCACCATGTTTTACCCCCTAATTCACTATATAATGGGTCCTATTATTATATAGTGTTCCCCCTTGACTGTATGACATAGTGGAGATGCTTGGTCCCTCAATACGGTTACTTATTTGGATTGACGCATGAGATTCTTAGCATCTTCGAAGGACTTTTTGAACTAATGGAACTCTTTTCATTGGATTGGATGTGTGGTGGAGATACCCTTCTATATCATTTGGGGTTTTTTATTGAGAAGACAAACACACACACACTCACATATATATATATATATATACACACATGTGTGTGTGTGTGTGTGTGTGTGTTTGTGTGTACCCATGTTGTTGGATTTGTACTCTCTTTCATTGGGTTTATCTTTCTATTATCTAATTATTCATATCATGTATCTTACATCTCCTGTTTATATTTTTTTGAATCGTACTAGGTATATATTAATCACTCCTTAATAGTATTTTCCTACACATGTGATGTCTTATATAGATGACAGATAGGTCGAAGGTTATTATAGGAAACCGTAGGGATGCTTGGTACATTGGACTATGTATTGTGGTTGGATCATGGAGATTAGGATATGAGATATCTTATCATTCTATTTTATAGTATTGTCATGTTAGGAAATATTTCTAGTTTGGTGTGTAATTTTCCTCATTAGTTTTTAGTTTTTCAAATTTGTACTCCTCTACACCCTAGAGGTTTTAACATGCATGGTTATTCTCTATATATTAAATAATAATATTATTATTCCTCCACACTTCTGCATTGCGATGGTCAAGTGTGTGCATATAGGTAAATTAAGAAAATGTATCCCATGTTAATTATGTCTTTCAGTGATTATCTCCACCCCTGTACTATATAGGTGGGCTTGGGGTAGTTCTGGCTTGATCCGCATTAGGTTAGGTCATGAAAAAATGGTATCAAAGGTGGTTCGATCTTTGGGATGGTGTTTAGAGTAGTCCCCTTATAAGGATTTGGTTGGGATTTAGGGAAAGGATGTTAAAGTGTCTCAAATGTGGATCTCAGGCTAGAGAACCTAGTATTGGTGTGGTGGATGACATATCTGTTCACCAGGACATTAACTACCTACTTTTCGACTCAACATACTGAGACGTTGGTTGCAAGGATCCATGGTACATGAATCATCTAGGATTGAGTCTTTTGAATGTTCTTCTTAAGTTATATTCCTATTGTATATATATATATATATATGATTATCTGACCATAATACATCTTGATTAATTTTTTTAGAAAACATCCACAACGATATTCACCCAGGTTACCAATTCCAGATCTTGATGATGATCCGATGAGAATTGAGGCCTTAGTTCAGGGTTCATCTCATGAGATCCTTCTTCTAGGTGGATAGGTAGCAGCACCCCCACATGTTAAGAAGCAGATCATACTAGCAAGGGAGGAAGAGGATGCATAATATCATAGGGAACTTTGTGAGTTCCATCTCCATATGTCGATGAGGATCCATGTCTAGCTAGATCCCTAGGCAGTAAAAAATTTGATAGAGTTAGTGTTCCCTGTTTTTAGGATTATCTAGACACCGATGGATTAGGTGGTTGCACAAGAAGCTATAAACTTCAATGGAGAAGCTAGGAACTGGTGGACTCTTTTTACATAGATGCAATGAGAGACAACACACTCATGTCCCGACATTTATTATTTGTTTCATGAGGAGAAATAACCCTCTTAATTATTCACAATTTATATTTAGGAGATTCTCAAGCTGCAGTAGGGAGGGATGGTGATGACTAAGTCTTATTTTAGGTTTAAAGACCTTACATGGAATTGCCTTGACATGATCTAGGATGGCTACTTTCGATCATGTAAGATTGAGAAGGATCTCAACAGAGATATATGTGCACATGTAGTACAATTTTGTATCCCCACCTATGCTATGGAGTTGGAGATGTCATAGTGATAAAGATCATTTTTTCAGGGGGATGCAATGTAGTTGGAGATAGTAGTGTGTATTATAGGTTCGATACATCTATGGCTGGTAGAAGGCACCATTCGATAGGATATTGGTGAAGGAGACCTTCCCATACCCAGAATAAATCACGTGGTCTTGTGGAATAGGGATATCACTGAGGACCATAATAGCTTGGAATGGGGTGGTTCTAAACATGTGATAGGTGAGTTCACATGGTGCATGATTTCCTGGCCCGATTTACTAAGGAGGGAAGGTTGGTAGTATATGGATCACTACGTCAGAGGTAGTGTCATGAATAAGGACTTATTAGTTGAGGTAAGGGTGGCACATAGGGATATGGAGCTAGAAGATGAGAAGGTGGAGCTCCAGGGGGGAGATTTGGGTTATGGGAGAAGCTATGACATCCTTCCACCACCACAACCACCAGGTGTCCCACATCAGGCTCAGTGAGATGGCAGTCCAAGGCATGGATGTAGCGGTCTGGAATTACTTCTAGTGGACTATAATTGATACCTATCAGGGAACTCCATGGGAAACTACACCCCCTGGGCGGGACACACCACCATCCCCAGTGGCATCCATTTCCTCATGAAGCCCTTGGGCGGAGAGCCATGCTTCGTCCAATGCTCACATGTGAGAGTTCCCAAGGATCGGATACATTCCTACCTCCTTTGCCTCTGATACCAACTATAGATACCCAAATCTTGACGTACATGGAAATTACATTACTTTTATGGAATACTTAGTACATAACAAAAACACACACACAAGGACCATAATAGTTTAGTGTCTTTGGAAACTCGGAATATAATCTTCTAATCGTGGTGAAAGATCTTCAACATCTCCCATAAAGATATTATTTTTTTCTAAACCTAAATCCTTTATTTATGTCCTGGGGAAAAGAAAACATAAAAGGGTGAGCTCAAATGCTCAGTAAGGGTAAACAAAAGAAATATCAATTACATCATATTCATAAGAACATATCTTTTGGAAATCTTAACCTTCAAAAGAGATCATAATTTCATAACATTGGATAAATCATAGTAGTGAAATGTAATCCCAATAATCATAACTTAAAACATGAAACATTTTGGAATACACACATAATCATATAGAATCATATATTATTAGTCAAGACTCACTGCCAATACTATCTTAGTGGACAAAGTCCATTTCTAAACCGAGTCACCCTCGTTTCAGTCATGTTTCACTGAACTGGTATAACCTACCGTTCCAGCCATGTCTATCTCATGAGATATAAAATCTTCACCCAATGCATTGGAGGGAGATATAGGTCCCACCCATCTCATAATGATACCATTATTATGTGTTCCACAAAATCATAAACCATACATCATAGCATAACCCATGAAATAAAAATGGGAATTTTAAACATCATGACATCATAAAACAATTCATATAAGATAAAGGAATTCATAAAAATATTTCCATAATAAAATACATGTAATAATAGGGATAGAAATAAAACCCTATATTATCTTAGATGGAAAATAATTTTGGTAAAACTCTTGAACTCCATTCTTGAGGAAAATATCCTTTCTACTTCAAAAACACTTTTCCTTTCTTAACATGTCATAAAATTATGAACTAAAAGAATTTGATTAAAAATAAACTTGAAAACTTGTAAAGGAAGCTTCTTGGAAATAATGTTCTAAAAATACATTAATGGAGTATAAGTTAAAAAAAACATTCTTCACTTACTTTTGTCAGAAAAGTCAAAAAGTACCTCGTACGAAAAACGACAAAAGATTCCTTTCATATATTTTACTAAAAACTCACCGAAGGGTAAATTTGGATTTAAACAATGGTAGGTGGATGTAAACAATATGACATATTGATGAATCATGGACGTGGATGATAAAATACACCCCAGTAAATACCAAAGTATAAACAATCACGGATAAAAATGAGATTGTGATATTTCCCTTACCTTAAGTCTGATTTGCTTCGTTAGTGTCTGAACCTCCTCCTTTTGATGCGCCTTCACTTAACCTCCACTTAAAAAACTAAGGATGGTCTTTGAAGAAGACCAGGACCTATAGGATGATAATAGGGAAGTGGAGAAGAGACTTTGGCAGGGGTTGGCCAAGCTTGAATACTCAAATTGGTGTGAGGAGGAGAGGGAGGAGGTGCCCTTTTATAAGGGAGGAGAGGGGCACCTTAGGAAAATATCAAAATATTATTTTATATTAAGGTCAAATTCGGTTTATAATGGTTCCAAAGGGTCTTATTTAGAACATAAAGTGGGTATGGGTCGAAAGCCTCTCAAACAATAGGATTTAGACAAGTTTAGGATATTATTTTAACCATATCAATTAGATTTAACTCTAAGTTAAATAATTTACCTTTCACCGTGTCTTTTTGTTTTCATACACTATATGGTTAATAAACATAACATAACAAGCTGAAAGAACCCCAAGTTGTTTAATATTAATATATATATCCTTATCTAAGTTATTTGGCCGAACCCTAGATTTTTAGGAATTGCATAACAATTAATAATATAATATTTGTTTTAAAAACTAATTTATGTCAATTTTGACACTATTTGGTACATGATTTTTATCAAATTCATAACAGAATGATAAGTTCCAACCAAGTTACTTATATCAAAAATAAAATGTTATATTAACCTATAAAATTAATTTAAGTCATAAAAAGTCTCAGATTACATTTATTTGGGCATTTATAACATCAATTATGTCAATATTTCATTAATAAGACAATTACTGCATCATCTTTGTGTCATAATAAATGATAATTTTTTAATCCCTAAAAATTATAAATAAATTCCTATGATGTAGATAATTGTAATAGATTTCTATAGACTATTCATGTTATAAGTTTCATGAAGTTTAACACTAAATTAAAATTGTTATACTTCTAAGATTTAAGAAAGTGACATGTTGTCACATTCTTTGGTTTTAATAATAATTAATTTATTTTCATGGAAAAAGTCCATAAAATGAATCTAATCCGACCCTTAGGTTATATGGGTCTACTTTTAGCCATCCAATAGGTTTTTTCCAAGTGTTAGGGTAATTTTATAATCTTATATTTACCCTTAATTACCCGATTTACCTTTAACTATAGTAAATAAAATTTACCGTAGTTACTATTCACAATGCCCAAAAATAAAAAAGTAGATTATTAACATAATTTGGAACCACCAATTCCAAATATGGAATCCATTTTTCCAAATTCAATACACAAAAGATTCAGAAATTAAATTAAAATTAATCTCGTTGTCGAAAGAAAATGGGGTTTTCATTAAAACGTTGCAAAAGATTGAATTGATTGAACCTACGAATTCAAGGTAAAATCAATGCTAATGACATACATTATATTAAATGGTAAAAATATATTCTATTTATACTTTAAAACCATTCAATATTATAATTTAACAACATAATATATTATGATGAAAAAAGTTGTTTTTAATTAAAATATAGCGTGTTTTTACTATTCACTAAAATATGAAAGTTATCGGAAAAATATCAAAACTTTATCTAATATAAATTTTTATATCCTGATTCAAAATAAGAATTTTATTTTGTCAAATTGAACATATAAACATGTCAAAAACTAGATTTAATGTGGGTGCGCCATCAAAAGGCGGCAAAACTGCATTTTTTTAAAAATACTTATTTTACCCAAAAAATTTATTTTGTTCTTATACCATGTTCTAGAAAATGTGTAAGATGAATAATAATGTTATAAAATTAAAAATTTAGTTAACACTATTCATAACGGCTAGTTTATAACAATATTATAATAATATATCGTTGTTTAGTAAAACCCGGTATTGCATACAACACACGCTATGGATTAAGGTCGTGATTGCGTGTAATGCAAGCCAAGTCAAGGTTGCGTGTAGTGCACAACTCCTTTGTTGTTGCGTATAACAGAATCCAACCATATTTTATTTATACATTGAATATGTATATATATATATATATACACTCAATGTTGCGTAGAATAACTTTTATCAAACGAACATGAAATTGTGTGTAACAAGATCCAAGAAAAGTGTTGCGTATACTGCAAGCTAATACAGTGTTGCGTATAGCACAAGATAATCTTGGTGTATCGTAAAATAGAAGATATGAATGAAATTAAAAAGAATTTATCTTATAAAATCTTGGGTTGTTACATTCTACCCCCCTTAAAATGAATTTCGTCATCAAAATTCTTCAGGGTTATAAATGGTTTACTATTAGAAAGTTTCTTTAATAGAAACCCACATCGTAAAAAGGAATACCAAAACCAATCTTTAAAAACAAAAGTATGAAACGTAATGGTTACCCAAATAAACTAATCACTGGGTTTCCACATAGGTGAAAATATGGATATGGAAGAGAAATCTAACCATCATGTTCTGATGGAGAGTGGTAGAGAACATGGCTATAAAAAAGCCAACAATCACAAAGCCATAGATTTGTGATTATCTAAGGTACCATCTGATTAATCGGATATAAGGGCAGTAGGACAACATTTTTGGTTTTTCATGATCATTTCCCTAATGTTGATGAATTAAAAGAAATAATTTCATGATTTTGGTACAATCTCATTGTTGTTCGTGAATTGAACAATTTCCACTTCATCCCTTAAAGAAATGAAGTTGAATTTGTTATTCGTGATGTGTTAGCAGATCATGTGATAGAATGATTGGTCATTCCATCTCTTTCAAACAAAATGTTAGCAAAAGTTATAAGTCCATCTTATGGTTAGATTAATCGTATATGGTCCAAAAATGAACTTATACTTCATATATCATACCGCTTAATAAAATAAAACTAGTTTATACTAACCAGGGACTTCCTGTAGGCCAGTGGTAGGTGATAAAGGCCAGTCGTACTTCGGTTGTGGGTTCGATTCCCACGGCCTTGTCCGGCGCGATGGGCTGTCGCCCGTCCTGTAGGTTGTCCTTTTTCTAAAACTATATTACTATAACATCCCATCAATAATATCGAAAAACAAACAATACTAACTTATGTCCAACATAATCCATTCCAATCTTTAGGCTTATCCATAATACTATAGTCCACTCTCATAATATAGTGAAAAATATTATCATAGATTTAATACCATCGTTGATCCCCATATATCTTAAGATATGTCTTGTTGGTCACATTCCAAACATTTGAAGGCCTTAATCATGTATTCTCTTGAAAAATGAATACCCATTGAACCTTAGTGAAAACATGAATGCTGTTAAATGTTAAATCTTTCCACATAACAAAATCCTCAAAATTCTATATACTCAAACCATGATATCAATTAGTCCTTATATCAATCATGAGATCATGAATAATCTCAAACATTTCATTCTCTCCTTATCCCTTCATTATGCGCATATCATCTACTTTCCAAAATATTTGAATCACTTTTCATGGTTACCGGTACCTTAAAATTTTTGAAAACCACAATAGACCAATACATAAATATTTCAATACACCATAATAGTACCTCAAAAACATTATTATTGAATACCAATACATAAACACTTCAGTCCATCCACTTCAATGATTATCCTGGAATAAGTCCTTCCTTGATTTAGAGGTAACTTTTTAGGTCAGGGCATTAATTTGGGTAATGCCCATGTTCTCCACAAATAATACATTGAACTCCATAACAATCTGTCACTCTATGACCCTTTTCTCCACACAGATAACATCAGTCCCTCCATTTGAGGTATTCCTCAAGGTTCTTCTTCCCTTCTTTAGAAATCTCAATATTCCTTTCTTTATTCTCCTCAACATGCGAACATGAATAATAGTTTATCTTCCTCTTCTTTGATGAATTAGGCATACCACTAAATTTCACCTTGTTAATCATATATCGCGATGACTGATTCAGCATAATCACAATATCTTTCTCTCTAGGAATTACACAATTTTGTTGCTCATAGTCACCCATTTGTCCATTGGATTCAATGTTAACCAAATTCCTTCTGGTTCCCTCCATTAACTAAAACACAAAAAGAATCTTGTGAGGGGAAAAAATCATGCTAGAGAAAACAACATAGTAAAGGGGGAGTACCCTCAATATCTAACATCTTAGGTTAAATTCTAAGACCGTTACCGTAGTTCTAGGACTATATCCCATACATATACTTATCCTTAGGGACATCCCTAGACATACCTTAGAAATATCTCTAGGGATCTCACTAATGTTCTCACATCCTAGTATCCAAAGGTTGACTAAACCTTTCCTCTGATACAAACTGTAGCGGTCTGGAATTACTTCCAGTGGACTATAATTGATACCTATCAGGGCACTCCATGGGCGGATACACCCCCTGGGCGGGACACACCACCATCCCCAGTGGCAGCCATTTCCTCATGAAGCCCTTGGGCGGAGAGCCATGCTTCGTCCAACGCTCACATGTGAGAGTTCCCAAGGATCAGATACATTCCTACCTCCTTTGCCTCTGATACCAACTGTAGAGACCCAAATCTTGACGTACATGGACATTACATTACTTTTTTGGAATACTTAGTACATAAAAAAAACACACACACAAGGACCGTAATAGTTTACTGTCTTTGGAAACTCGGAATATAATCTTCTAATCGTGGTGAAAGATCTTCAACATCTCCCATAAAGATCTTCTTCTTTTTTCTAAACCTAAATCCTTTCTTTATGTCATGGGGAAAAGAAAACATAAAAGGGTGAGCTCAAATCCTCAGTAAGGGTAAACAAAAGAAATATCAATTATGTCATATTCATAAGAACATATCTTTTGGAAATCATAACCTTTAAAAGAGAACATAATTTCAAAACATGGGATAAATCATAGTAGTGAAATGTAATCCCAATAATCATAACATAAAACATGGAACTTTGTGGCATACACGCATAATCATAGAGAATCATATCTTATTAGTCAAGACTCATTGCCAAGACTATCTTAGTGGACAATGTCCATTTCTGAACTGAGTCACCCTCGTTTCAGTCCTGTTTCACTGAACCAGTATAACCTACCGTTAGAACCATGTCTGTCTAATGAGTTATAAAATCTTTACCCAATGCATTGGAGGGAGATATAGGTCTCACCCATCTCATAATGATACCATTCTTATGCGTGCCACAAAATCATAAACCATACATCATAGCATAACCCATGAAATAAAAATGGGAATCTTAAACATCATGACATCATAAAACAATTCATATAAGATATAAGAATTCATAAAAATATTTCCATAATCAAATCCATGTAATAATAGCTATAGAAATAAAACCCTATATTATCTTAGATGGAAAATAATTTTGATAAAACTCTTGAACTCCATTCTTGAGGAAAATATCCTTTATACTTCAAAAACACTTTTCCTTTCTTATCATGTCATAAAATTATAAACTTAAAGAAGTTGATTAAAAATAAACTTCAAAACTTGTAAAGGATGATTCATGGAAATAATGTTTTAAAAATAAATTCATGCCATATAATCTAAAAATAAAATTCTTCACTTACTTTTGTCGGAAAAGTCAAAAAGTACCTCGTACGAAAAACGACAAAAGATTCCTGTCATATATTTTACTAAAAACTCACCGAAGGGTAAAATTGGATTTAAACAATGGTTGGTGGATGGAAACAATATTACATATTGAGGAATCATGGATGTGGATGATAAAATACACCCCAGTAAATACCAAAGTATAAACAATCTCAGATAAAAATGAGATTGTGATATTTCCCTTACCTTAAGTCTGATTTGCTTCGTAAGTGTCCGAACCTCCTCTTTTTGACGCGCCTTCACTTAACCTCCACTTAAAGAACTAAGGATGGTCTTTGAAGAAGACCAGGACCTCTAGGATGATACTAGGTAAGTGGAGAAGATATTTTGGCAGGGGTTGGCCGAGCTTTAATGCTCAAATTGGTGTGAGGAGGAGAGGGAGGAGGTGCCCTTTTATATGGGAGGAGAGGGGCACCTTAGGAAAATCTCAAAATATTATTTTATATTAAGGTCAAATTCAGTTTATAATGGTTCCAAAGGGTCTTATTTCGAAGATAAATTGGGGATGGGTCGAAACCCTCTCATCCAATAGGATTTAGACAAGTTTAGGTTATTATTTTAACCTTATCAATTAGATTTAACTCTAAGTTAAATAATTTAACTTTTACTGTGTCTTTTTGTTTTCTTACACTATATGTTTAATAAACTTACCATAACAAGCCAAACGAATCCCAAGTTGTTTATTATTAATATATATATCCTTATCTAAGTTATTTTTCCGAACCTTAGATTTTTAGGAATTAAATAACAATTAATAATATAATATTTGTTTTAAAAACTAATTTATGTCAATTTTTCACTATTTGGTACATAATTTTTATGAAATTCATAACAGAATGATAAGTTCAAACCAAGTTACTTATATCAACAATAACATGTTATATTAACCTATAAAAGTAATGTAAGTCATAAAAAGTATCAAATTACATTTATTTGGGCATTTATAATATCAATTATGTCAATATTTCATTAATAAGACAATTACTGCATCATCATTGTGTCATAATAAATGATAATTCTTTAATCCCTAAAAAATCTAAATAAATTCCTATGATGTAGAAAATTGTATTAGATTTATGTAGACTATTTATGTTCGAAGTTTCATGAAGTTTATCACTAAATTAAAATTATTATACTTATAGGATTTAAGAAAGTGACATGTTGTCAAATTCATTGGTTTTAATAATAATTAAATTATTTTCATGGACAGAAGTCCATAAAATGAATCTAATCAGACCATTAGGTTATATGGGTCTACTTTTATCCATCCAATAAGATTTTTCCAAGTGTTAGTTAATTTTATAATCTTATATTTACCCTTAATTACTCGATTTATCTTTAACTATAGTAAATTAAATTTACCGTAGTTACTATTCACAATGCCCAAAAATAAAAAGTATCTTATTAACATAATTTGGACCCACTAATTCTAAATATGGAATCCTTTTTTCCAAATTCAATACACAAAAGATGCATAAATTTAATTAAAATTAATCTCGTTGTCGAAAGAAAACAGGTTTTTCTTTAAAACATTGCAAAAGATTGAATTGATTTAACCTACGAAATCAAGGTAAATTCAATGATAATGACATATATTATATTAAATGGTAAAATATATTATATTTATACTTTAAAACCATTCAATATTATAATTTAACCACATAATATATTACGATGAAAAAAGTTGTTTTTAATTAAAATATAGCATGTTTTTACTATTTACTAAAATATGAAAGTTATCGGAAAAATATAAAAACTTTATCTAATGTAAATTTTTATATGCTGATTCAAAAGAAGAATTTTATTTTGTCAAATTTAACATATAAACATTTCAAAAAATAGATTCAAAGTGGGTGCGCCATCAAAATGCAGCAAAACTGCATTTTTTGAAAAATACTTATTTTACCCGAAAAATTTATTTTGTTCTTACACCATGTTCTAGAAAATGTGTAAGATGAATAATAATGTTATTAAATTAAAAATTTAGTTAACACTACTCATAACAGCTACTTCATAACAATATTATAATAATATATCATTGTTTAGTAAAACCCGGTATTGCGTACAACACACGCTATCGAGGAAGGTCGCGATTGCGTGTAATGCAAGCCAAGTCAGGGTTGCGTGTAGTGTACAACTCCTTTGTTGTTTTGTAAAACAGAATCCAACCATATTTTATTTATACATTGAATATGTATATATATATATACACTCAATGTTGCGTAGAATATCTTCTATCAAATGAACTTGAAATTCTGTGTAACAAGAGACAAGAAAAGTGTTGCGTATACTGCAAGCTAATATAGTGTTGCGTATAGCGCAAGATAATCTTGGTGTGTCATAAAATAGAAGATATGAATGAAATTAAAAATAATGTATCTTATAAAATCTTGGGTTGTTACAATGGAAAAATGTGGGATATTGAGGCATATGATCCCATGGAAAATGAGATGATTAGAGGTATGATATATATTTATTCTACACTTTCCTTAGTTTTAGTAAACATGGTTATGAGACATTCATTCATCTCTTTACTTCAATTGAGAGAGCTAGATCCCCCAGATGAGGTGTTAGCTTTGTAGATTTTTATTGGAATTTTTACAGGGAATTATTCTTCTATATATTATATCTTCTAGTAGTGTGAGCTATCATTTGGTGGAGATATGTTATTTTGCGACCTTTTGGTAATAATAAAATAAACCTATGTCCTCATCTTGTGTATGAATTGGTTATTCGCGGCCTAAGGCTAGATTGATTGTCAGCACAGATGAGTCATATATCTTTTCACTAATGGGATTAGATTTTAATTTACTATAGAAATATATTTATTAGTGGGATTAGTGGGTTGTTTTAGCAGGATTTTGTATCCCATCAGCCATAAGATAGAAAATATCAACCTTGGTGTAGTCAACTCTTTTGGTATTTGGATTTCTTCTGTTGTGGAGTATTTTATGGATGTCTTATCTGAGGATGATTTAGGAATAAATATGAGGTGGAATATGGAGTTATATATCAACTTGAATTCTGATACAACAATGATATCTTTTTATACATATCATATGGCCCCTACTTAGCTCCATGAGCTACAATTGTAGTTTTATGACCTTTGAGAAAAGAATTTTATCAGGACGGGTGTCTCCCCCTCGATATCCCCAGTGTTATTCATCAAAAATGTAGATGTGAACTTACATATTTTCATATCTTATAATCACATGGATTAGGAAATGATAAAGAAAAACTACACCTTTTCTAGGATTGAGGACCTCTATGATTATTTGTGAGGTAGAAGATGGTTCTCTATGATCAATCTTCATTCTGGATTCCACCAGTTGAGGGTTAGCGAGGCTGATGTTTTGAATTTGGTATCCCAATGTCACTATAGACACTATGAGGCCCTTGTGATTACTTTTTTTATACGATGAATTCTCCCACTATATTTATGGATTTGATGAAACATATATTCAGACAATACTTGAACAATTTTTCATTTTATTTATTAATGGAATACTCATGTACTCTACATTAAAGGAGGATTATACAAAACAATTATGTATGGTCCTAGATTTTTGTTAGGTGAATAAGCTTTATGGTAATATCGGAAAGCAGTAATTTTTGGATAAATGAGGGTCATGTTCTGGGGTATGTCATTTCTGAGCATGGATTAATTGTGACCCAGGTAAAGATTGATGCAATGTTTTCTTGGGAGGAACCCAAGAGTGTATCAATGGTACATACATTCCAAGGATTGGTTGGGTACTACCAGATGTTTTAGGTAGAATTGTAAAGAATTACAGCCCCTTTCAGTACCCTAATCTGAAAAGGGAGTATGTTTACCTAGACTGAGTAGTGCTAAAGGGACTTCAAGGAGCTGAGGATGGGTATAATGATTGATCTTTTGTTGATAATACTAGAAGAGAGTGTGGATTACTTAGTTTATTTTCATTACTTAAGAGTTGTGATTGGTTGTGTGTTCATTCATAGGAATAAAATTATCACATATGGGTCATGTTAATTAAGACCCCACAAAAAGAACTACATGACTCATGACCTAGAGCTAACAGTGGTGGTATTCATTCCGAGGATGTGGAGGAACAGTCTTTTGGGAGAGCACTTTGTGGTTTACTTAGACCATTAGAGTATTAGGTATGTATTCACAAAGAGATACTTGAAAGTGAAAAAGTGTCACTAGTTGTAGTTTCTATATGACTATGTTTTTTAGATAGTCTATACTCGGGGGAACATAAATGTGGTGGAAGATGCCCTTACCAGGAAATCACATGATCATTTAGTTTAAGAGGAGTCTGAGCTGTTATCTTTTTTGAAGATAACCCTACTGGAATTGGATGGTGTAACATTTATTCAGTTGATAATGTTGAATCCTCTATACCTTCGATGTGTTAGAGAGTTTTGTTGGGAGACATCGACTATGAGGTCTTGTGTGACCATATATCCCCAATAGATTCATCTAATGGATTTTTTGAAAGAGGGAATCATGTCACCCTTTTCCAGGGTTGGACGCTGGTCCCAGTAATAATGAGGGGGAAGGTGATGATAGAGTTCCACACATATACTTTATTTTTACATCCCAATGTGATGAATATGTAAAAATACCTTCAATGGTAGTTTTGGTGGGATTACATGAGGAGGAGATTAGATGATTTCATCTATCAGTGCCTCACCTATCACCAGGTGAGGGATGGGTACTAGGTCCCAACATGTCTGTTGTAGCCCCCTAATATCCCAGAGTGGAAATGGGATGGCATATCCATGGACATCATGAAATGGATTATTTGGACCGTGAAGCTCTGCAATGAAATCTAGGTTTTAGTTCACTGACTCACGAATTCAATAAACATCCTTACTATTAGGGTTTAGAGTTCAGTATAGATTTTTAAAAATATATACATATGAGATATTACTCAACTTCATGGGGTTCCCTCTGATATTATCTCTGATTGTGATGCACAGTTCACATAATATATGTGGAGAGGCCTAAAAGAGGAATTTGGGACCCATATAAGGATGAGTAAAGCCTTCCACTCCCATAAATATGGTAATATTGAGCACACTATCCCTTTGTTGGAAGATATTATAAGGGATTGTTTGTTAAAACTCTCATGAAGTTTGGGGGATCACTTGGAATTGGTAGATTTTGTGTGCATTAATAGATAACACTCTACAATTGACATGGAACCATTTAAGGCCATGTACGAGAGACCCTATGGGTTACCCATATGCTATATAGAAATCGGGAAGGCATCCCTTTTTTGAATAAATATGGTGGAGGTGATGAAGGAGAAGGTCTAGGTTATCCACGAGAAAATGAAGATAACCCAATGTAGAAATAAATATTATGAAAATCGACATCATATGCCCATGGAATTTGAGTTGGGAGGCCACATTTTTCTGAGAATTTCCTTATGAAGAGGATCATAGATATATTTCCTGGGAGGTAAGATATCCCTAAGGTTAATTGGGTTAATCAAGATCTTTTAAAGGGTTGGAAAGGTTTCTTACCTCCTCACCCAACCCCAATAGTGAGATTATGTGCACAATGTATTCCATGTGTTTCAAATGAATAGATACATGCATGACCTCACACATGTTATTAAATGGGGAAATCTATAAATAAAGGATCGAGAAACTTTTTCAGATCTCCCAGTGGTGATCGAGGATTGGTAGGAGAGGAACCTTCAAAGATAGCCCATCCTCTTGGTTTGTATTCAATGATAGAAAGAGAACCTGTAGAAGAGATCCTAGAAGCAGGATATCATAATGCGAGATTAGTATCCTGAGATTTTTGTTGATATTTTACTCTTTGGGGAAAAATATTGAACGAAAGAATGATTTAAGGACAATATTTTTCTGTTTAAGAGTTTTGAATATTTCTAGATATATTTTTAGATCCTCGCGCTGAGACGACATGAAAATTTGAGACCTAATGTGAGCAAATTTAATTTTATAAAAAATACTAAATATATTTTATATTAAAAACAAATTTTTTTTTATAAAAATGGAATAAATATTAAATGGAATCTAGGATTAGAAATTTGAGACCATGGATGAGTTCGTAATGTCTGGGTTACCCTAGGTGCGACCTAAAATAGGTCAGTGCAAGATGTTCAAATAAAAGTTGCCATTTGAGGGTGAGTTTAGCTAAAAAAAATATATAATTTCATTTATTTAATTAAATTAACCTAACCAAAATTCCATTAAATAAGTATTTATGGTAGTTTTATAGGGGTACGTGCATAACCCATGAACTATTGGGAGGAGCTTTCTTCCACCACCGTTGGTGAATCTAAATCACATGATGACAATCCTCTGGATCTAGGTAGATCAATGCGCAATGAATGAAGAAACACCTCTTCCTCATTGGTGAATGAGATATTCATTGAATAATGATCCAAAACCTTATAAGACACATCAATTCATGGGTTACAACGCTATTGATTAAATTGTTTGAGAAATATTGATTACACTCCTCTGAGTAGCACCAATTGTGAGCCTCTATATGTGCTCGTGTATATATTTAAATTGATATTTCAATTTTTTTTCACTTCATGCTTCCCTGTTTTTTTTTGGAAAATAATTCATGGACAACGATTGTTAGTCTCTTTATTATTACGCTTTTCCCCATTTTTTTTATTCTTCACTAATTTTCCTACGGGTTCTCGGTTTCTACAATGTCAAGAGGAAATAAGACTGATTGGACCATAAAATTCAAGGTAGAATCATGTGTGATGAATAAAATGTAAAATTTGGGAAAGATTCATGGGATTTGTGGTTTTTGGTTGATCATTTTTTTGAACTAGGTTCTAAATAAATGATGTTGGGTGACAACAACGCATGCACAGTGCATTTGGGTGTTATATGAACCATCAAAATCTAATTTTCTTCCACCAGAAGGCCAACAATGATGGAAAAAAGGCAAGATCGATGGAATTATGGAGACTTAGTGGCAAGATACATGGTGGAGAAGCTAGATCTAAAATGTGGGGAAATAAATCAATCATTATGGAAATTCCTGACTGCACAGTGTGTAGATGGATGAACACACATCGTACAGTACACATATAGATATGGTTCTAGGGTTTTGGAAGATTTAATTATTAAATTCCATTTGAATAGGTAACACACTATGTGACACTACTTGGGTAGAAAATCCATGACACAAAGCACACAGGTAGGTCCCCATGTGGTAGAAAATGTCGTGTACCTTTGTACACAGACATTGGTATATTTACACAGACACGACTAGAGGCACGGGTTGGACAACGAGTGGATGATTCACACCTTGTAGTACACCTAAAAACGTGTAATTCTACATGATTTGTGATCCATATACCATCATGGATGGGGATAGGAAGAAAAGCAGGACCACATGCCATGTGGGTCCCTTATAATCCATGTACCCCCTTTTTTCCTTTTTTAGGAAACCTTAAACTCCTATATATTCTTTGTTTGAACTTGTATTTTGGCCCAAAATTATCCTATCTTGAGTATTTTTTTCACAAAGAACCTGATTGTGGCCTCTGTAGTGGAGTTTGAGATATAATACGATATCTTACAATAATGACACTTATTTAGGCAATTCTCGACAAAGTAAGTGATTGGGCAGGATCATAAGAGTGGTACCCATTGATGGACTAAGGAATAGATCCTCTATATATCTACCGAGTGGTACCCCCTGACTGATCAGGGAATGTGTACAATATCTACAGATTGGTACCCCTTATTTCATTAGAGTGCAGGTCCTCTATTTTTGGAGTAGTTCCCCCTATGGTATTAGGGTGGAATTCCTCTATCTACTGAGTGGTACCCCTATTGAATTATGGTACATGTCCTCTATCTACTAAGTTTTTTCCCCTAAAGAATTAGGGAATTAGGCCCCTATCTACTAAGTGGTACCCTATGACATTAGGGTGTAGTTCCTCTATCTATCGAGTGGTACCCACTATGGAATTTGGGTGTGGTTTCTCTATCTACTGAGTTGTTCCCCCACCCACCCCCACCCTGAATCTCTAGGGATCAAGTCCTCTTCTTGGAGATTATTCCATCTTGACTGTGTGATATAGTGGTGAGGCATGGACCCTCCACGTGGTTACTTTTTTGGACTAACATGTGAGATTATGGGCATCATTGTTGGAATTTTGGAATTGATGGAAATAGTTTCCAAGGATTAGTTGTGAGATAGAGATCCACATCTCTATCAATTAGGTTTCATTGATTTGAGAATATATATATATATATATATATATCTAGGTTGTTGGATTTGTACTCTCTTTCTTTGGGATGAGTTTTCTACCATCTATATATTCTTATCATGTCTCTTATTACTCCCCCTTTAGCTTTTGGGGCATCCTATTGGGTATGTATATACTCACCCCTACATGGGATTTTCCGACATGTGTAATATCTTATGAAGAAAACTGATAGGTTGAAGGTGATTATAAAGGAGATTAAGGATACATATTACATTATACCACATATGGTGATCAGAGTTTAAAGATCAGGAGAAGGTATCTCTCAACATTTTACTTTCAAAAAATTTCAGCTCGGGGGTATCATTCTGGTTGGGTGTGTATTGTTTCCTATTAATTTTTAATTTTCATAATCATTCTCTTATACACCATAGATGTTTTCAAATAAATGGTTTTTATCTAAATATTTCATCTTTTTATTACTATTCCTCTACACTTATTCATTGAGATGGTCGGGTGTGTGTGGGAACGTACATTAGGAAAAGGCCTCCCATGTTAGTTATGCCTTTTCTGTGCTAATTTCCATGCACTGGCCTATGGAGACAGGCTTGGGGTAGTTGTGCATTGAGTCTTGTTAGGCCATGATGTGACATATATTTACTTACTAAAGGCTCTTAGGTGATTGATAGACTTATGTTCAATTACTTATTAGAATTAAATTTAATGGAAATATAAAGTAGTTTATTTCTACAAGATAGAATATCCTATATAACTGTGATATTTGATCTTATATATTTCCAAACAGTATAATTTGATAAGGGACATAAAGGGGAGTAGTATTTAGGCAAAGTGATGAGTAAGGATGACCCAACTTATATTATAATTTGGTATCATGAAGTTTGATTTGACTCATATATATGATGTTTGTTTGTTGTAATTCTAGGTTGTAATTGATTTGTACATTATATTTTTTATAATATTTACCATGGATGCATGATTTCAACATTAATAATATTATTTTTCCATCAAATATATATGGTAGTTATCTATGTATGGTATGAATTATATTGATACATGAACATCGTGGTATATGATTTTCAAATTGTTCTCATTGTGTTGGGTTTGAGTTAACAATCCATGTGATATGATATTATTCAATCAATGGTGTGAGTATTATCACCTTTCTATTTTTCCTCTTTTCATGGCTATGATGGGATGCTCTAATGACTTGAAATTATTCCCTCTCAGCCCAATCATGCAAGGATTCTCCCCGTGATTTGATTTTCCCATTATTAAAATGACTCATGAGGTTGCACCCAAGAGGAGTAGTTGTTAATTTTTTTCTATAAAATATTACTTAATGATATTTTTGTGCAGTTTTATCCAATATATAATTATTTAATAATTGTTGGGTGATTCTATTGAATTTCACACACTTGATCATGTTCAACAATTATTATCTAACTCACTCATTGGATTTGAGGGTTCTTGTGTAAAATCCAATTAATTTATTTTTACTCTCACCTTTCAAATGTAAAATGTGGTTCCATGCATACACTAATAAATATAGTTTTATTATACATGTTCATAATGAGATTAAAATGATATATACCAATATGTTAAGAAAATATAAACGTGGAAATAACTCCAGAGGTAACAAAAACAAGGGACATAACCCCAAACATAAGTATAAATGAATATTTTCTATTGGAACTGTTAGCGTATTGCTAACCATGACACCATCAAAACATTAGAAAATTTTATTTTTTACTCATAAACTGATTTTTTTTTCTATCTCTAAGCCTAAAATAACTTTTACTTCTGGATTTAATAGTCTTGGTAAATATTGTTATACTTTTATAGGTGGAACTTCTAATAATAGAAAATGTGATTCATTGTGGGTCTATGCACATGACTCTATAGGTAATGTTCATATTTTTTATGATGATTCTCAGTCTATGACATGTGAAATAATTTTTCAAGACAAGATCTTCTTCTATAATTTTGTGCATGCCTGTAATAAATATCAAGCTAGAATAACCTTTTTGCATAATATATCTTCCCTTAACAACACTATTAAACCACCTTCGGTCATTGTCGGCGACTTCAATGCTATCCTTGGACCGAATGAAAATTTGGGACCCTTATAATCAAACACTTAAATTATAGTTTTTAAACACTTTATTGAAGATAATAACCTTTTGAGTTTAATTTGGTTGGGTTTAATTATACCTTTTTATAGGATAAAATACAATATTATTTTAGAAAGTAAACATGATAGAGATTTAAAAAAAGTCTAATCTCTAGATAACTTGAATACACTCTCTATTATTACTTTTCCTTGGATTAATTCTATTCATCATCTAATTTTGGTGACCCTCAATACTAGAGAAAACAAACCTATTATTCCTTTTAGATACAATAATGTCTGGAAATATGTTTAGGATTGTAATAAATTTTTCAAAGACACTTGGAGTTCGATCATTTCGAATGATACGTTTTTATGTATTATAGAACTAAAACTTCTAAAAAAAACTAAAAATAATGTGAAAAGGAAAAACTCAAAAAAATGATAATGAAATTAACTCCCGTGATAATTCTATCAATAAAATTAAAACCGAATCAACCCATAATGACTTTACTACTAGCCCAAAATAGGATGTTTACATAAGAAATAAACTCAAATCTCGTATCATTTTAAGATAGAATCTTTGGAAACAAGCCCTCAGAATCAACTAGCTCAACGATAGAGACAGAAATACTAAATTCATTAATGCACTTCAAAGGTTTATAAAGGCCAATATACCTCGTGCCTTATTTAAATATAAGTATAATATCATTGGTAATGGAGAGATAATAGATAATCATGTCACCTTCTACTTTAGAAATATCATTAATGGACCTAATCTAAATAAGGATACCAAATCTGATATCATTCCTCTCCTAGTTGGGGATAGTAATAATATCCTCTTGAATAGTATTGAAATTGTTCATGAAATTGAAGAAGTGGGATTTAGTCAAAATCTGGATAGTGCTCCAGGTCCTAATGGCTTCCCCAATTATTTTTCCAGCATCATAGAGACAGTATTTGCAACAATTTTTGTATCCTTGTCACATCATTATTAATCCATGGATACCTCCCTAATAGTATTAATGCACACAATCTTACCCTCATTCCTAAAGTAGATAATTATTTGGAAATCCACATTTTTAGGTTTATTTCCCTTATCAATACTATGTATAAAATTATTTTTAAGATTTTAGCAATGAGATCAGAACCGATTGCCAACAAAATTGTCCCTTCGATCCAATTTTTCCACCTCAAATGGAGGAAAATCCAAGATTGCATTTTCCTTTCCACTAAAAGTACAAACATTCCAAAAAAGAACCAAATTGGGGGAAGAGTTTCCATAAAACATGACATTAGAAAAGATTTTTATTCCATTTATTGGAGTTTCTTTTTCAAAATCCTTTATAGTTTTGGATTTATTGAAAACCTGGTAAGCAAAATAAAACCCTTTTAAACACTTCCCACATATCTATTCTGATTAATGGCTCCCCAAAAATAAAATTTCTCCTGTAAAAAAGTTTTAGACAAGGTGACCCCTTTCTTCCATCCTATTTGTAATTTACGAGGACTACTTCCGCATTCTTATTACCGATTCGATCAATAAGGGTGATCTTAAATCCATATTTTCCTCTAGAGATATGAATGTTCCCTCACATATTTTTTATACAGATGATATAATTATTTCCCTCCAAGGTGATAAGAAGAATATATAAGAGCTTATAGATGTCCTCTCCCACTATAAAGAACTCTCTAGTCAATCCATAAACTGGGGTAAATCTTCCATTTTCATTAGTAAATGCTTCTCGTTTAGTAGGAAAGTTGATATTATGAATTATTTGGGAATAAAGGAAGGATATTTCACCTTTATGTATCTTGGGGTCCACAACATTCGGGGAAGACCCAAAAACATTTATTTTTTAAGTATTTTTTATCAGATCAATAGAAAACTATCTTACTAAAAAAGAAAAACCGTATCAATGATAGTGCCGATATGATTTTTCAAATACTCCATTGTTTTTAAAATGGTTTATTCAGTGATGGTCTATAAATGGACTACTGATCTTTTCAAAAAGATAAATAGAATAATTTAAAAAAAATTATAGATGAAGCACTCTTGAATGGAAACATGTCATAGTTCCTTTGAAAAGATTTTTCACTCCCATTGAGAATGGTGGCCGTAGTATTAATAATATCAGTCATTTTAATGAGGCCCTACAAGCCAAACATACTTGTAATATTGTGAAAAAAAATTCACAGGCTTATGATTTCCTATGTGGAAGATTTTACAATAACATTAGAAAAGGAAAGCACTTGTATATGGAATCCTCTATATTGCCTTCCATTAAACACACATTCTAAAAAATCATGTCACACTCTTGATAGATAGTTAAAAGGGACCCCTCGATGAAGTTTTGGTTGGACAACTAGAATGGAATCCCTTTTTATAACATTATTGAACCCATGAAATTACCCACAAGTTTAAACAAATCCATTAATGATTGGTTAAACTACCCTGATATTAATTAACCTGATGAAATCTCAACTATTATTAACAATTATACCTTTATCAGTACCAATTATTTTTTTCTAGTAAGATGCATATAATGGTATTCTAACCGCTAAATTCTACTATAATTATAATGTCAACACCCACAACATTGATTTCAACTGGGTAATGGAATTTATCAAAAGATGGATTTGACCCTCTCGACTCACTCTAGTGTGTATATTTTCACATAATATAATCCCCATAGATTATAATATTCAGATGTGTTGTATTCAACTTTGATCTAAATGTCGCACATTCAACCAGAACAGAGAGGATGCTAATCACCAATTTCAATCTTGTGCATCTACTTATTCTATATGGAAATATATTTTTGATATTTTTGATCCTAGATGGAATTTTTTGAGCTCTATTGGACTGCATCTTTAGATATTCACTGTTATGGATACCTCTTCTCAAATTACTCAACTTTTCATTAGTGTTGTGGCATAAATGACACATATTATTTGGTATGAAATAAATTCTATTATGAATAAAAATAAAACTTTTAGTTTTTGTGCAGCTAAATTTAAGATATATACTATGATCAAGGATTCGTGAATCATACAAACAGGGTCTCGTCATAAATTAATTAATGATTTCACTATACTATGACAGATAGGCATCAAATTAAGATATAGACCACTGACAGGATTACTAGAAGTTTTTTAGCAACCTTCTATTCCTGGCTAGATCAAAATCAATGTTGATGTTGCTTCAAAAGGAAATACTGGACATACAGGCAATGATTTAATTTTTAGAAGTGAAAATGGTGACATACTTGTATGTTTCTTGGGTTACAATGGTCACGCCTCCTCCTGGGAAGCCGATATTTACAGTGTCATCAATGTTGTTGATTTGATTAGACAAAGAGGATGAAACAATATATAGATTTAAAATGATTCAACTACCATTGTCCAGGCTTATAGGCATGGTATGATTCCCCTCATGTGGACCTTAACTTCTAAATGGATCACCTTCCTATGACACCTATCAGATCTCAATCGTATTATCACTCATGCAAATAGAGAGGTGAACAAGGTGGCAGATGGTCTTGATAATAAGGGTTTCTACAGAAATATAACATGAATGGAGAATCATGCATCTAAGTTCATCCCTTGCATCAAAATTATTTTAATAAAATCCCCTCTTTTAGACTACTGTAACCTTTTTATCATTATATATCTCAGTGCTTTGGTCTTTTGATCAAAGCATCATCTTTTTTTGAAAAAAAGAGTACGTTATAGTTTTGGAGTCTAAGTAGATGAGAAGATTTTTTTTCTATTGGGTTAATGATCATTACATGAATTTCATATTCATATTGAAGAAATTTATGTATTTTCATTATTTTATATATATAATATTATATAATGGATTTTGTGTCTTATTGGATGCATTTTATAGATTCTTGAGTTTTATTTCAATTGTTACTTTGATGTTGTGGGATTCATTATAGATCTGTGTGAAACATTATTTTATAGATTTATAATTTATGGATGGAATAATTACAAATGCATAATATTATATTTTCATAGGAAATTAAATGTGTATTTTGATCCAAGTAAATATTGGGAAACCTTTTCCTATTGATAAACATTAAACCTTAATTCTCGTTTCCAACCTTAAGTGATCGAATGATAATTATTGATGTAATGTGATGGTTTGAATATGGATATGGAGTAATTTAAGTAAAGTTGTTACTTTGTAGATTATAATGTGATATTTTGTGAATAGATGAAATGTGGACAATATCATTCTTCCCCATAGGGAATGTATATCCTCTAAAAAAATTTGTTTTTTAGATAATTCATTAAACCTATGAATAATGATATTTTTCATAAAATAATTATTTATATTAGAATGGTAGAAAAAATTAATGTATTTAAAGAAAATTTTAATAGATTCATATTCCTCTTTACTATTTAACCTTATTTTTACTAATATTAAAAAAACATTTTAATGGTTATATTTAATCGGGATCGAAATAGTTTTTACAAAATCCAAATAAGAAATGTGGATTTGATAAATTATATTTTTTTTGTTGATCAACAATCTTTAAAAACCTAAAAATATTCATCATATTTTCTACATTAATGTTACACAATAAATTATAATTTTTTAGATTGATAAATTTTCAATAATACAAACCATTTATAAGAGTATTTAAATCTTCTAAATTTCTTCATTTCCTTAAATTCACCAAGTAGTTAGCTTTGTGAACCCATAAATTTACCAATTCAATTTGTATCTCCTTATAATTATTTAAGTAGTGGTATTCTAATCAATAACTCTGAATGGTTTGGAAACCTACTATACAATTTTATCATGTTTAACTAACTTGGATATCATTTGATTTTTTCTATAAAACTTTATATGATGTCATTAATAATTTTAATAATTCTTTCTTAAAATCACTTAAAAATGTTATAAGATCATAGACAATTAAATAATTTTCAGTTATATTCCAATGTTTTTTAATTTTTTCTAGTTTTTTTAAAATTTACCTTGAATTTAATTATTTCATTTTACACTAAACATTCATAGTTGGAATATGTACTATTAGTTATGTTAACTATACCTAATATAGAGACTAATAAGAAATTATGAGCATCTAATTCATAAAATATCAAAAATTCTTTTCAATTTACATTAATAAGAAGAGATGATAAATCATTTATGAAATTGAGACATGTGATACATCCTTTTATAGGTATTTAATGTTATTGGGAATCAACTCATTCAGGTTAACGTTGATAAAAAATCATTTCATTACTATAAATTCTAATTTAGAAATGAAATTATTATTTAACTCATTCATACATTGGTATATACTATAAACTAAATGTATTAACATATATTATGGTTGTTTAAATGTGAGATTAACCATAGTAAATATGAATGATTAGTTTAATATCGCTTATAAAATAATTATCCACGCTTAATTAAATAATAAAACGCCCTTAATCTCTTTATGTGACTCTATAATAAAATAATTATTCATCATGAGGTTCCCCAAACCCACATTACTGGGTCCAATGCAAAAAAATTTTCTTAAAACATTTTATTTGACAAAAATTGATACAAAACAATCTTTATTTTTCAAAAATTCTATATATTAAATATTATAACTCACAAATCATCTCATAATCCAAATAATTAAAGGTTTGGTGTCTTTGATGACTAGTAATATAGAAAAAATATTTTACATATCCTATGAAACTTTATCCACAATGGAACTATACATGAATACCTTCAATAATTTTCATATGCTATACTAATATTTATAACCTAGGAAAGGGAAACAAAAGAAAAGAGTGAGGTCACATGCACAATAACGGTAATTATAAGATATAATAGTAGTATATCATAAATGAGTTTATGTTTAGAATCTATGTATTATTAGTTTAAATAATAAATCTATAACCAAAAAATATTAGATAAAAAATCATTTAATAATTCATGGAATAACATAAGAAACATCGTGAAAATTACACATATCAAAGAAATAGAGAATACTTAAAGAATTTTGGAACAACCATAAGTAAAGGAAAATTATTCCATTATGAAAAAAGAAAATGTATATTCTTCATTATGTGAAAATAATAAAATGTCCATGATTCATGTTGTGAAAAAAATATTCATGCTTCATTATAGAGACCCTTATTTTTCTTACATAACTATTGCATCATTTAAAGATAAAAAATACAATAGTGTTACAAAACCAAGATCCAAAGGTTTAGTGTTCTCAATAAAATTAGGTGCAACACCCTGAGATTTTATGAGATAGATTATTTTTAATATCATTGATTCCTTGTGGTTAGTTTGTGCTATACACAACACTGTATTAGCTTGCAGTATACACAGCAATATACTTGGCTTGTATTCCACACAGTGTCATTTCCTTTTGATAGAATTAATTTTACACAACAATGAGTATAGATTTTTATGAACTTATAAATGAATTAAGGTTGGATTATTTTATATGAAAAACTAAAGGAATATTTTACTACATGCAACACTAGCATGGCTTGCGTTACGTGCAAGGGCCGCCTTCCTCGATAGCTTGTGGGGTACGCAATACTAAGTTTCACTAAACAATGATATATTATTAAAAATTATATAAAATATCTGCAATGAATTTAATTAAACAGATTTTTAATTTTATATAACATTATCAATCATCTTACACTTGATATTATAACTAATTCAAATTTTCGGATAAAAGATGTATTTTTCAAAAAACAGCAGTTTTACTGCCTTTTGATGGAGCACCCATTTTATATCTAGATCTGGAATCCTTTATATGTTATATTTGATAACATAATATTCTTCTATGGAGTAATTATATAAAAATACACTTTGAATAAATTATTTATATTTTTCTGATAACCTTCATATTTTGATGAATATTGAAAATATGGTAAATTTTAATTGAAAACAACTTTTCATCGAAATAATTTATATGGTTAAAATATATTATTGAATGGTTTTAAAGTATAAATAAAATATATTATTATATTTTACTACAATTTAAGTAATTTTCATAAATTTTACATTGAATTCAAATGTAAAATCATTTCAATATTTTGCAATGTTAAAAAAACCCATTTTTTCTACAACGAGATTAATTTTAAATTAATTAATTCAATTTCTGTGTCTTAAATATGGAAAAATTGATTCCATATTTGGAATAATGAGGTTAAATTATGTAAATAGGCACTTTTTAATTTTGGACATTATGAATAGTAACTTCAGTAATTATTTTATTTACCATGGTTAAAGGGTAAATCTCATAAATATGGGTAAAAATAATATTATAATAATATTAAACTACCCTAACGCATGCCCTAATCCTATTGGATGAGATATTTCTTACCCTATCCATTCTTGGGTAGGATTAGGGACCCCATGGATTCACTTGGATGAGAAAATGAAAATTTATAGAAATTAATTTAATGTAAAGTTAATTAAAACATAAATATATATCATTTAGTAAATCAATTTTACAAGAGAGTTACATAACTGTTCTCTATTCATATAAATATTAATTATAAATACAAAAAAAATTTCATACATCAGGATATTTTATTAATAATTTTTATAGATTATATAAATGGTTTTATTTATGACACAAATATGATGTAGTGATTACCACATTAATGAAAGATTAAAATAAATGAATTTATAAATATTAAAAAAAATATAATTTGGTTATTTTGATGTCATCAAAGAATTTTTTGGATTACATTGAGAATTTATAATTTATTAAAAGCCTTATTTTATAAGGAATAAATTTGTTATGAATTTTTAAAAAGTCAAATATGAATAGCGTCCAAAATTTACACAATTCATAACTTATAACATAAAATAGTTTATTAAATGATATTAAATTCCTAAAAAATAAAATATTCATCCAAATAGTTAATAAAAGTACAAATATATCATAAATAACATTTTTTGGATCGTTTTACATGATATGGTAATTACATTCACTCACAATGTGTAAATAACATGATAGCACGGTAAGATTAAAAAGGGTAAAATAAGGGTAAAACTAAAATGATAAGGATACATAAATAATCCAAACATGAAATAAATTATTATATTATGGGTATTCGAACCATAAAAATATTATTTTCTATTTAAAAAAATTTTAGACAATTTTTAGTCGAAATTGGATTTATAATAAATTAATATTTTAACAAGTTTTTTAAAGTGTCCCACTCTTCCCATATAAAAGGAAACCCCCTCCCTCTCCTCTTCACTCCATTTTAATTTTTCAAAATCGTCCAAACCCTGAAAATTTATATTATTAACTTCCCTAGTTACATTTAATAGATTTTTTCTTCTCAGAAGACCAACTATAGTTCACTAAGAGGAAATCTAAAAGAGGCATGTTGAAGAAGAGATAATGTCTTCTACTGATTCTTTCAAATTTATTTCTTCTTCTACTTACTCTTCTTTATTTTTTTAATTATAAAGTAATATCATAAGTATCAATAATATAATTATATATTATTATAAATATTTAACAACCCTATTTCACCTTCTATCCATTCTACAAAAACTGAAATACCCGCACGTGCGTACGTACAGATTATTGTCTCCACACCGTGGTGTAACCTTTTTTTTCACTACCACCTTACTTTGAAGGGTATGATGGTGGAAATTATAAATATATATTAATATTATAACCTGATATTAATTCTAAAATTTTATACACCATCCATGTCAATACCATTTAACAATTTTGGGAATGATATCATCGCTCGAGCGTACGTACGGCTTACCGTCCCCGCGACGCGATGAGATTCATTCTCCATGTTAACCATTCCAGAATGATTATAAAGTATATATAACTGATAATCATGAAATACATGAAATAATAATGATATTGGATATATATATATATATTTCATTTATTGACTTCCATACAATTTCATAAAGAAACGAAAACATAGTTCATGCGTACGTACATCCTACCGTCTCCATGAACAGTGTATTCCATTCCATTTATCGATCTATTATATATATATATAATGAATATATATGATATATAAATCATGTTTTACATTCTGAAATTAATTAAATCATGATCTATGTAATCTTATGAATAATAAAAAGTCCAAACATGTACGATAAGTCAAACGATTATTACCCAAAATGTTGCTTTAACATGGAATTGAAAAATGAACGGGTAATATAAAGTCATAAGTGAATAATATATGATTTAATAAATATTGTTATCGTTTAGTTACATGTTAATAATATTTTTAAACCCACTATATAGTATTTTCAGACACATACAGATGAAATTGTACCTAAGGTAACGAATAAATTTTCAATCTCATTTTTATCAGAGATTGTCTATAGGTATGTATTTACTGGGGTTATATTTATCATCCATGTCCATGTTTTATAAAAATGTTTTCATAAAATGATTTCTATTATTCTATGTATGTTTAGAGTCAGTTTACCCATTTTTTACTTTTATTTCATGGTATGGAAGTAATCTTTCTTATGATTACTATACGAGGTAATTTTTTAATTTTTTCGGTAAAAGTATGAGGAGAATGTTTTTTAACATATACAAAATGAATAGATTTTTACGTATTCTTAACACCATATTTCTATGAATATTACTCTAAAATAATTTATGTTTATTTGAAACCATTTTATTTTCTTTTAAAATTGAATGTCATTTGGAGAAAATAAAATCTTTTTAAATAAGAAAGGATATTTTCCTCAGGAATTAAGTTCAATTACTTTATCAAAATTATTTTCCATCTAATATGTCATAGGGTTAGGTTTCTATCCCTTTTATTACTTTTATTTTATTATGTTTATGATGAAATTATTTTCATAAAGTCCTTTTATATTATAAGGATTATGTTATTATGGAAAAATGTTTATGAATCCTATTTTATTTCATGGGTTATGCTATGCAGAATGATTTATGTTTTTGTGGAACATGTAATAATGATTTAATTATGAGTTATATGGGTCCTATATGTCCCTCAAATTAATTTCTTAATGATTTATATCTCATGATATAGACATTACTGGAACTACAGGAAAATATGGTTCAGTAATACATGGCTGGAACAACAAGTAAACCCAGTCCAGTAATGGACTTTGTCCACTATGATGGTCTTGGAAAAAATTCCTTGATACTATGGAAATCATGTTATGTGTTTATTAGTTTTCTAGAATCATATTTTTTATTCCAATGATATTCTATCATGTTTAGTGTTCCTTAATGATATATGACTTACGTACTTCCAAGATTTATGTCATTGCTCAAGATTTTGATGTTTAAACACTATGTTCATGTTTTTACATTCAAATGTTTATGGTTTGTTTCATGTTCTCCATGGCTACTGTAATTGAGAATTTGAGTTCAACCTTTATATATTTTCTTTTCCCTAGGATATAAAAAATGTTTTTAGGTTGGAAAACAAAAGGGGTAGATCATTATGGGAGATCTTAAAGATCATTCACCATGATTAGAAGATTATGTTCTAAATTTCCAGAGATGCTATTATAATATGGTATTTGGGTGGTTGTTTTTTCATATATTATGTTTTCTGAAAAATTAAGGTAATTTAAATGTACATCAATATTGGGTCTCTATAGTCGGTATCCGAGAAAAGGAGGTAGGAATGAATCTGATCCTTGGGAACACTCACGTGTGAGCATTGGACGAAGCATGACACTCCCCCCAAGGGATTTGTGAGGAAATAGATGCCACTGGGGATAGTGGTGTGTCCCACCTTGGGGGTGTATCCACCCATGGATTGCTCTGATAGGTATCAATTCTAGTCCACTATAAATAATTCCATACAGCTACAGTTGGTATCAGAAAGAAGGTTTAGTCAACCTTTGGAAACTAGGATGCGAAAACTTTAGTGAGATCCCTAGAGATATTTCTAAGGTATGTTTAGGTATGTAATAAAGGTTAAGTGTAACTATAAGTTACGGTCCAACAATTATGGTAATGATCATGAATAATCAAGTATTAAAACTAATTTGTTAGATATTTAAAGTACTCCCCCTTTATTATATTTTTTTATTAGAATGATTTTTTCCTCTCTGGATATTTTTTTGGGTTTTAGAAAATGGCTGGAAACATGAGTATTCATGTTAATGGAGAATATGGTGGACAATGGAATGATATTATCCATTAGAAAACAAATTAAATAGGAGTTGGAAAGAGAAAATAATTATTATTCCTAATCATCAATCTCATAATATGATGAATAATCTCAACTTTGGTGAATTTCCTAAAGAAGATAATAAGAGAAAGGTGGAGCTTCACGATGATCATAGAGGAAAGAAAGTTCAATTATCCTCCTGTAAATAATGTGGGAAGAGGCATTAAGGAGAATGATTCAAAGGAACTATAAGATGATTTGATTGTGGAAAAGTAGGACACAAATCCAGTAATTAAAAAGGAAAAGGTTCTGTTAACGCGGTGGACAATTATAATGGTATTATTAAGACATCAACCATAGTTAAATGTTTTAAATGTGGAATGTGTGAGCATTATGAAAATTTATTCCCTAAGGGAAAATCTCACAAAGAGATTTAGTATGGTCATATGAGTATTTTTTATATTGATGATGATGAACATACTGCAAATGATATATGAGATGAAAGAACTGTTGAGGAAAAAAATGATGAAGCCCAGTCAATGGTTTGAGAATGTAGTGGAATGATTTCATTTTTATCAATAGTAATGTTGTATAAGTAATTTAATGGTACCATGGAATAATGAAACATATAAGTATAGTTACACTATTGTATTTCCTTAAGTATTTGAAAGTATATTTTGTATCGTACCAGTAACCATAAAAGGTTATTCAGATATTTTTGGAAATCATATGATATTCTCATAATGAAGGTATATGTATATAAGGATATTTTTTATAGTATTAATGAGATCATGACTGCTATAAGGAAAAAGTGATATCATGGTTTGATTATGTATAATATTTTGGATTTTGGTTTGTGGAAAGAGTTATGTTTTGACGTCATTCGTGTTTTCACTAAGATTCTGTGGAAATTCATGTTTCAAGAGAATACATGATCAAGGTATTCAAATGTTTGGAATGTGACCAATAAGATATATCTTGTGATATATGGGGGATAAATGATAGTATTCACACGATTTTTATATGAAATTCTGGGTAATTTTTTTTCTTTGTAATGTGCCATTGGGCAGAAGTATTTTGTATAAGCCTAAAGGTTAGAATGGGTTAAGTTAGGAATCAGATAGTATTGTTTAAGGATAGAACTTTTTTTAATATTATTTCTGGAATGTTATAATCGTATTGTTTTAGAAAAAGGACAACCCATAAGATGAGCGAAAACTCGTCGCATCAGACGAGGCTGTGGGAATTGAACACACAACTGAAGTGCGACATACCTTTATCACCTACCACTGGCCTACAAGAATTCCTTGGTTAGTAGAAATTAGTTTTATTTTATTAAGAGGTATGATAGATGAAGTATAAGTCCATTTTTCTAACCATATACGATTAATATCAACATAGATGGACTTATGAATATTTTATTACCTATGATAACATTTTTTTGAGATAGATGGAATGACCGATCACTCTATCACATGATCTTCTAACACATCGAGAAAGAAAAATTTAACTTCATTTCATTGAATACGAGATAAAACAGAAATTGTTCAAGGCGCAACCAATGATTAGATTGTAATAAAATAAATTAAGTATTTATTCTCATGAAAAATTATTAAACATTAAGGAAGGGTTCTTGAAAACCAAAAAAGTTATCATTGTACCTTATTATTTGATTAGTCAGATTGTCCCTTAAATCATTACTGATTTATTGTTTTCTGAAAGTTAACATTCTCCAAACCTTATTATTTATCACTATCCATAAGAACTCCATGGTTAGATTTCACTTCTGTATCCCTGTTTTCACATCCCACCTATGTTATTCTATGTGAAAAACTAGTGATAAGTTAAATTGGGTAACCATTACGTTTCTAACATTCCATTTTAAAATTATGTTTTAGTATTGAATTTTATGATGTGGGTTTCTATGAAAGAAACACTCAAGTAGTAAAAAATTTATAACCTCGATGAATTTTGAGGAAGAAAATCATTTTTTCCAGGGTATAATGTAACACACTAATATTTTATGTGATAGATTTTTTTTACTTTCATTTATGTCTTGTGATTATCTTGCGTAATACACACCACAGTATTAGCATCCGGTATTGTGATTATCTTGCGTAATACACAACACCGTATTAGCATCCAGTATTGGAAACAATATACTTGACTTGGGTTGTATACTATTTCATGTTCTTTTGAAAGAATTCATTTCAAAAAACACTGAGTATAGATTTTTTTCAATTTATAAATGAAATAAGTTTGGATTATGTTATATGAAATACCAAAGGAAACTTTCACTATATTCAACTCTGACATGGCTTGCGTTACATGCAAGAGAGACCTTCCTCGATAGCTTGTGTGGTACGCAATACCGACTTTCACTGGACAACAATATATTATTAAAATATTATATAAACTATCCATTATGAATATTATTAACAAAATATTGAATTTTATATAACATTATCATCCATCTTATTTATGATATGAGAACAAAATCAATTTTTTCAGATAGAAGATGTATTTTTAATAAAAAATATCATTTTACCGATTTTTGATGGCGTACCCATTTTAAATATTGTTTTTGAAACTTTTATAATTTATATTTGATAATATAAACTTATTCTTTTGAATAAGGACATAAAAAATTTACTTTGGGTGTATTTTTGATATTTTTCTGATAACATTAGTATTTTCATGAATAGTGAAAATATGGTAAATTTTAATTAAAGACAACTTTTCATCAAAATAATTTATATGGTTAAAAAATAGTGTTGAATGGTTTTAAATTATAAATAGAATAATTTTTTTATTGTTTAATAAAATGTAATTAATTTTCATAAATTTTACCTTGAATTCAAATGTAAAATCATTTATAACTTTTGCAATGTTTTAAACAAAAACCCAATTTTTCGACAATGGGATTAAGTTTAAATTTATTACTGAAACTTTGTGTTTTGAATTTTAAAAAATGGATTCAATATTTTGAATCAGAAGTTTCAAATTCTGTAAATAAGAACTTTTATATTTTTGGACATTATGAATAGTAACTTCAGTAATGATTTTATTTACCATGGTTAAAGGGTTAATCATGTAAATAAGGGTAAAATATAATATTATAATAATATTAAACTACCCTCACACATATCTTAGTCCTATTAGATGATTGTTTTACGACCATGGTCATCCTTTTATGATCGTTTCACAATCGATGCCTTATAGATTTTGGTTGAAATATGGTTCAAATGGTTTTGTCCCGGGAAGTTGTTTTTGAAAAAGTACATTCATTTTGTAAGAAGTGTCTAGAATTTTGAATCATTCTTGTGAGTGTGGTGAGCAGAAGAGGATATCACACCCCTCCCCTAATACAAATTAGTTTGGATAGAGATGGATAACTCCAAAATTACCCATCCATCAACTATTGTTGATAACAAAGGCAACTAGATCACTTTAGATGCCTCCACCTCCCTAAATCCCCCAGTTGGGGATGTACAAGAGGATAATCTCTCGACACCCTATTATGAACTACCTACTTCAAAGACCAATATTAGTGAACGGGGAGGGGGAAGAGGTTCAATCTGATTTTGATGAATCCATACAAGTTGAACCCGATAAATCTTGTCAACTAAAAGATGAGTTCTTGAAATAAAGGTCTAAAAAATGAAAGAAATCAATGGTGGCCTCAGATGGTTTTTTCACTCCGAATTATAGACAAAAAAAGGGTAAGGAAAACTACAAAACCGAGAGAAAAATTATTACAAGATCCCTGGCTGCCCATATCATGGAAAAAAATATTATTCCTCCACAACCCATGCCAAATGAAATGCTTGCAACATATTCAGAATCCTCCTCCAGTGTGGATGATGAGAATGAACCTGCAGTTAGCGATTCTTATGTAATGGAAGAAAAATTGGACTTCTCAAAATATCTTGACTCGTGGATAGAAGAGAATGACACAATCGCCTTTAGAAAGTACAAAAATGGTAACATGAGCGCTGACACTTATCTTGAACTCCAGAAAAGTATTTTTGTCATTGTTGTTGAGGAATTCAAGAAGGAGCCAAATTTCAACTTCAAAGAGACTCCATTGAAATGATCTCCCCGATGTTTTTGAAGTTTAGGAATCTTGATTTTTGTCTCTGCAGTTTCTCTTGTGATATGTTTTCTTTTGACAGAGCTGTCTATCATGAATTTTGTTGGCAATGCTACTGTTCGACTTCTGAGGGGATGCATTGGGGTGATCACATATTTTTTAACCATCTGGACCCTCTGTTATCTCTTAGGTTATTCTTCTTCTGATTCAGTTGATGTCTATTCTGAATTTCTGATTGTTTATTTCTAATCTTTATGAGCATGCACTGAACTAGACCTACATTTTATCTGAAATTATGCTCTGTTCCTGTTGGCTTCTCCTTTGATGTCCTAGAATATAGTTTCAAAATAGATCTGAATTATTTAAAAGGAATATTATTCTAATGTTAAATCTATTTTTTTTATCTGCTCACTTCCTAGATCATGATTCTCTGGCTAACTAGATTTTTGTTGCCTTTTGGAAAGTAGAGCAGGCTGATTGTATATTGATGCTGGGCAGTTTTGATTGAGAGCTCCTTTTCAGATTTGTAGTGTGGAGAAATCTCAGTATGAATTTATATTTCATACAATCTTATTGAATCTCAGTTTTTATGCATGTTATTATGGTTTCAAAGAATTTTTTGGACATCTTATAAATTTCTAGAAATCTTGCAGAGGAGATTCACACTACTCTTGTTCCTGCCTTGTGCTCTAATTTTTTGGATTGTTTTCTTCCCTGTCACCTTTACTTTTGATCTGTTTCTGATTTTAGACATGAAGGTTTGATCAAATGATCTCTATGAATAAAAGACAATATGTTTTAGGTTGTGCTTGGTATTTGGGAATGCACAAATCCAGAAAGGCGATCTTGGTGTCTTCACTGTCTTTCATGGATTGGAGGTGTCTTCACTTGAGGATATATAAAGGTTTGATTTTATATATTGGCCTCTTAGATCATTTATTGTTTATCTAATTATTTATATAACTTTGTGAGGGTTTATTCACTTTTCACCTCGAGAATACTTTGTGCCCTTTTGATTTAATAAATTTCTTTAGCATGGACTGGAGATCAGTTCATGTCAACTTGCATAAAAAATATATAGAATTTATAAATATTAAAACAAATATAATTTTGATATTTTGATTTCATACATGAATTTTTTGGATGATAGTGAAATATTATCTTTGATTTAACGCCTTATTTTCTAATGAATAATGTTTTATGAATTTTTAAAAAGTCATGTATGAATAGTGTCTAAAAGCAACACAATTCATAACATAAATCATAAAAGAGTTTATTAAATGATATTAAATTCTAAAAAAATCTAAGATTCATAAAAATGGTTAATATAAGTTCAAATATGTCATAAATAACTATTTGGCGGTCTTTTGACTTGATATGATAATTACATTAACCCACAATTTTAAATAACATGATATCACGATAAGATTAAATAGGGAAAAATAAGGGTAAAACCAAAAAATATAAGGAAAAAATAATATTCAAAACTTGTAAAAAAACTATTTTATGATGTGTACTAGAACCAAATTCATATTATATTATATATAATAAGTTTTGGACAATTTTTTGTCGAAATTTAATTTATAGTAAATTAATATTTTAAAGAGTTTCTTAAAGTGCCCCTCTCCATTCTTATAAAAGGGCACCTCCTCCGTCTCCTCCTCAGTACATTTTAATCCTTAAAACTAGTAATACCCATCCCATATATCTTATAAACATTCATAGTTACATTCTTGGGGTAATGGTTTTCTCAAAAGACCAAATCTAGTGCCCTAATAGGAGATATAAAGGAGGCACGTCGAGGATGAGGTAATCTCTTCTACCAAATCTTTCAAATTTATTTCTTCTTCTACATCAACTTCTTTAGTTGTTTCATTATAATGTAATAACATAAGTATCAATAACATAAAAATATGCTAATATAAATATGAAACTAACCTATTTCACCTTCTATCCATCCTACAAAAATTGAAATCACCGTGCATGCATACGTACAAATTACCGTCTCCATGTCGTGGTGTAATCTATTTTTTTCACCACCTCCTTATATGGATGGGTATGATAGTGGAAATAATAACTATATATGATTATTATAACATGATAATAATTCTAAGATACTATACACCATCATCATCAATATCATTCAACAATTAGGAGAATGATATCACTGCTCGTGCGTACGTACGACTTACCATCTCCATGAGGCGATGAGATTCATTATCCATGTAAACCATTAGAAAATGATTATAAAGTATATATAAAATATAATAATGAAATATATATAATAATAATTCTACTATATTAATGTATATATATATATTTAAATTATGTACTTCCATTCAATTTAATAAGGAAGCGAAAACAACGTTCATGCGTACGTACGACCTACCGTCTCCCTGAACGGTGTATTCCATTCCATTTATCAATCTACTATATATATTTATATACTAAATATATATGATATATAAATCATGTTTTACATTCTGGAAGTCTTTAAATCATGATCTATTTATTCATATGAAGAATAACAAGTCTAAACACGTACAATAAATGACATAATTATTACCCAAAACATTGCATTAACATTAAATTAACAAATGAACGGGTAATATAAAGTCATAAGTGAATCATATATGATATCATAAATATTTTTAAATTTATATAACACGTTAATAATATGTTTAAACCCACCATACTGGAGTTTTAAAAACATACAGAAGAAATCATACATAAGGTAAGGGATAATTTTGTAATATCGTTTTTATCTGAGATTTTTTATACGTAAGTATTTACTGGGGTTATATTTATCATCCATTTCCATGTTTTATAGTTTTTTTCATAAAACATTTACTATTATTCTCTATATTTTTAATGTCATTTTTACCCATTTTTTACATTTACTACATGGTATGGAAGGAATATTTCTTTTGTTTACACACAAGGTACTTTTTGACTTCTCTGGTAAAAGTATGAGGGGAATGTTTTTTAACTTATACAGAATGAATGGATTTTTACGTATTATTAAATCCTTATTTCCATTATGATTCTTCTATTATATTTCATGTTTATTTTCAACTAAATTATTTACTTTTAAAATTTAATGACATTTTGAGAAATGAAAACATTTTTAAACAAGAAAGGATATTTTCTTCAAGAATAAATTTCAAGTGTTTTATCAACATTACTTTCTATCTAACATGACATAGGGTTATGTTTCTATCCATATTATAAATTTTATTTAATTATTTGTATGATTTCATTATTTTTCTAAATTCAATCTATCTTATATGGATCATGTTATGATGGCATGATGTTTAAGAATCCCATTTTATTTCATGGGTTGTGCTATGCTAAATGATTTATGTTTTGTCGAACATGTAAGAATGATTTAATTATGAGATGGGTGGGACCTATATCTCCCTACAATTAATTGGGTAAAGATTTATATCTCATGAGATAGACATGACTGGAATGGAAGGTAAATATGGTTCTGTAACACGTGGCTGGAACAACAAGTAAACCCGGTTCAGTAATTGACTTTGTCCACTATGATGGTCTTGGAAACAATGCCTTGGCTACTATGGAAATCATGTTATGTGTTTATTAGTTTTCCATAATTACATGTTTTATTCCAATGCAATTATATCATACTTAATGATCCTTTATGATCTATTCCTTACATACATCCATGATTTATGTCATTTCACAAGATTTTTATTTTTAAACATTATGATTAGATTTTTACATTCAAATGATTATGGTTTGTTTTAGGTTCTCCATGTTTACCCTTACTGAGCATTTGATTTCACCCTTTCTATGTTTTCATTTTCATAGGATATAAAGATAGGTTTTAGGAAGTAAAACAAAAGGGGAATTATTTTATGGGACATGTTGAAGATCTTTTACCATAATTAGTAGATTATGTTTTGAATTTCATAATAAATTAAACTAATATAATCTTTGGGCGTCTGTTTTTGTCATATATTATGTTTTTTTAAAAAGTAATGTAATTTCCATGTCAGTTAAGATTGGGTCACTACATTAGGAATAAACATAACTTTTTCATAATAAAACATAAAAATTTATTTAAAATATTCTTCTTTATAATTCTGAATCTCACAATCTCCTTAGTATATATAGTCACTTGAGGATATATATCAAAAAAAGGGGTGAGCTAATAACGCAGGAAGAGGATAGATAAGAACATGAATCAATATAAAATGGCTGAGGATAATCATAATCATCATAATATAATAAAAAATCATCAGTATAGTCATGAGAGTATGTATTAGATAATGTAATGGAATATAGTAATTCACATAAATGAATCATCATGCCTTGGTGGTCAACTAAAATGAATATTTGTGAAATAAGAATGCATCATGTTCACACATGACATATGTGAATAATCAAAACATAATAATCATTTTAAACATATATAAAATAATTTTCATGCATTTTTCACATTATATCAGTGGTACATTACATTACCCAAAGCATTGGAGCTCTATATAACTGTGGGTGCACCTGTCACAACAAAACATTTACATAATCATGCATGACACATAAAATGTATAACAATATTTCCCATAAATAAACCCATTGAAAGAAAATTGGTTTCATGAGAGTTTCATAAAGAATGAATTCATGTATAAACTTCAGGTTTCCCAAAATATATACTGAATAAAATACAAGGTATAAGAATCTTCAATCTTGAGTGAATATGAAACAATATCAAGAGATGTAAAAGATGTGTTTTTAAAAAGAATATTTATTTTGAAAAAATATATGAATTTGTCATAAAATAAAATCTGAAACATGTATATCATCAAAAATAAAAGATAAATGAAATGGTAATAAGATAAGATGAACATTCATCCTATGGATGAAAGAATAACCCAAAGAAAGGAATTGGGTTCAAGAATCCCCATACCTTATTTATGACAACTATATTCACATTAATATCTTGGATAATAAAATTAGATTGATTAATTAATATATAAAAAACCAATTTTACATGTATTTTATTCATTATAATTTTATTAATTTTGTTTATAGACATTTTTTGAGTTTTAGTGTTTAATTTCGTCATTCCAAAAATGTTCATTTTCTTGGTTTTCATCGACTAGTTCACTTGTATACATGCATGGAAGAACACATAAAATGTGAAAAATTATATAGAATAAAAATTATATGTTATTAATGAACATAAATAATTTTAATTGGACTTATGTCTTATTATATTTTCAGATATGAGAATGATTCATTAGATAAAAGTATAATGAAAATTGTTTAGATTAATTTTTCCGATTTTCGATCACAATGAACGTGTTTTGATTTATTATTTAATAATATGTATATTAGTTATTTCAAGAACATAAAAAGGTTATAAAATAAATTTTAAAATATACATCAAAATAATTTAAATCGTTTTATGACCATCTTTGAAGGTAGTGAGATAAAATGAAAATTCATCATCCATGATGGTGGTAAATTGACACATCACAAATGATGATTTATATTTTCAGAATAAAAGGAAGAGGAGAATTGGTTTGATGATGAATTATTAAATTAACATAATAAAATTATACTATTTATAGATAATATAATTATCAATTCACTTGGATAATTGTAGGTGAGGATAGAATAAGAAAATAAATGATATTGAAAAGAAATTTAAATAATAATAAAAGAGAATCTTAACTCCTGAATTATTCTCATTGAGGACCCCCTTAGGAAAATTGGTATTGGTATTTTGTTGAGAAAAAATGATATTAAACATGGTGTAGAGTATTGGGAAGATTATTGGGAATAAATTGTACAATATTCAAGGCTTTGGAGTTATGAGAGGAAGATGTTGTGAGGGTGGTATTTATAGGGGAGGATATGTGTGTTTTCTGATTATTTTATTCATTAGTTTATTATTTTGGCTCAAGAATATGAATAGTTTGATCTATATCACTAAATATATAAAATAAATGATTATTATAGATTATTGTTCTTACATCATCCATGATTTAAGAAATTGTGATTTTAACTTATACTGTTATATATTAGAAATTAATTTACCTCATTATTCACAAAAATTAAACTATTTTAGAAAAATACCAAAAATATACCATAATATTTGTTTTAAGTGTATAACTAAAAATTAAACCCATTTTATGAAAATAATTTTCTAAATATGTTAAATTTATTTTTTAATTAAAATATTTATTTATTCGAAAAATACAAATTTAAAAATTATAACTGATTTTATGACACATTGAAAAAACACTTAAGGTCTTATAAAATTATTTTATAATAATAACATAGTGAATATTTTATATATGAACTTTTAAAAAAAATACATTTTATTTTAAATAATTATTTTAATTACAAAATTTTAAATAAAAATTTATGTATTATAAAAACATCAACAATATATTTATCATTTTTAAAATATTAATTTACTTATACTATGATCTAATTATATCATATTTTTATTTATACGGTGACTAAATTATATTTATAATTTCATAAGTGAGGTTACTATTCTATTGGATGGATTATTATTCCTAATGGCCATGTTATTATTCAAATGGTTATGTTATAATTTCATTGGTAAAAGTTCCTACATTTCTCTTATTTAATTCATACTTCATTTTTATAGTTTGTATTGTGTTATAAAATTTATTTTAAGTGATTTATACTATATGGCCTAATTATAATAATGGAGTTTCGATTAAGAACATTTTGGGGTGTTACATTCATCCCCATTATAAAATTTCTCCCTCGAAATTTTATTTTACATTAGTTCTTGAAAACATGTGAGGGTACTTATCCATAATCACTTTCTTTGGTTCCGATATTTCCTCTTCATTCTTATGGCTTGACCATAGTACTTTGACCAGGTGATTAGTCTTATTTCATAGAACATTATCTATATGCTCTGAGATCTTCACAAATTTCTCCTAGATAGAGAGATCATTTTCCAACTGTACCACCTTTGGATTCAGTACATGTAAGGGATCTGGTATGTACTTCCTTAAAGGGGATACTTGGAATAAATCATGTTCTTGAGACATGGTTGGTGGAATTTCTTATTTATAGGCCACACATACTACATGATCAATAATATCAAAAGGGTTGATGTTCTTGTGGAATTGCAATACCTTCTTCTCAAATCTCATGATCCTATTCCATGGATATGTGTGGTTGAATACCATATCTCCAACCTCAAACTCTTTGTAAAACCCGAAGAATTCATAGTACATTATTTATTCAAATTAATTCAATAACTTGCACTACACGCAACACTGAGTTCAAGCACACAACAAAATTACCAAACTTGTCGTTCAAAAGCGATTACAAATAGTAATAACTGAATTTTTAACATTAAATAATCCTTATAATTTTAGAATAAAAATTATTAGTTTATTAGACATAATGTAAGAATGAATTCATTTTTTGAGATAAAAGATATATTTTTCAAAAAATGCAATTTTACCACCTTTTAATGGCAATGCCTTTTTAAATCCAATATTTGAAACTTTTATATATTCAATTTGACAAAATAAACTTATTCTTTAGAATAGGGACATAATAATTTAGTTTCAATAAAATTTTGGTGTTTTTCTAAAAACTTTTATATTTTTGTGAATAGTGAAAAGTACTATCTTTTAACTGAAAAAAACATTTTAAATCAAAATAATTTATATTTTTAAATTATACATTTTAATGGTTTGGAAGTATAAATAGATTATATTTTTACCATTTATTCAAATTATGGTCATTGTATGTAATTTCACTTTGAAATTGGACATAAACAAGTGTCAGACTTTTGGTAATTGTTATTTATTTAAAATACACCTTTTGGTTTTAATAGAGGGAAACAAATTTAAATTAATAAATGCAACATTTATGTTTTTCATTTGGTAAAATAGACATCATTTTCGAATTCTGAATATCAGAATTAGGTTATGGTAAATTTTTGTTATTTTTCTTAAATCTATTAATTTTTTATGAATAGTGAAAAACATTAAGTTATAGTTTAAAACTGAAATTTTATTTAAATAATTATTTATTTTATTTAAGTTTATTTTATGTCAAAATAGATACATACTACCTATATAAGTTCAATTTAATTCATTTGAATCAGTTTATAATAATTTTAGATATATAAAAATTTTATTGAACTTTTCACCGTATTTTACCCATCTCCTAGGAGAATTTGCAAATTCACAGAAAACATAATTTTACTGCTTCTGTGAGTGGAATTTCAAAAATCTGAGAGACACAGTTAATATCATGGAGTAAAATGTGGTTCAATAAGTTAAAAATAACTTTTGGTGAATAATAACTTTTCACTTTTATTTAACACGGTTAAAAGTAAATAGGGTAATTAAGGGTAAAAATGATATTAATATTACCCTGAAACATGTTCTAATTCTATTTGAAAAGTGTATCTCGGCCAAAAACATCCTTAGGAATAAAATATTATCATTTAGGTCCACTAGGATTAGATTTGGACATTTATTATTATTTAATTCGAAGAAGAGTTAAAATAGTTAAAATCAATGTTTAATAACTAAAAACTTTTAATATAGGGTTATACATAAGATAAATTGGATTATAAATATTCATTAGAAATATAAAAATATTTCATAAAAATTGATATTTTATTTATAATATTTATACATTAAAAAATTTACGTTCTTTATGACACAATGGTGATGCAGTAATTACCTAATTAATGAAATATAAAAATAATTGATATTATAAATATCAAAATAAATGTAATTTGAGTATTTTTATGAATTAGACTAATTTTATATGTTAATATGACATGTTAGTATTGATTTAACTATTTTTTGTATAAGTAATAATGTTTTTATGATTTGTACAAAAATGAAATACCAAATAGTGTCAAAATTGACATAAAAGAGTTTTTAAAACAAATATTATATTATTAATTTATATTCTATTCCTAAAAAATCTAAGGTTCTTCCAAAAGACTTATATAATGATATATGTATCATTAATGGACCGCTTGGGGGTCTCTTGTAAGTTTATAGTATGTTTATTGACTATATAATATAAAAATACAAAGTGACATGGTAAATGTCAAACTAATTAACTAAGAGTTAAAACTAAAATATAAGGTTAGTATAATGACCCAAACCTATCTAAAATCTATTTTTTAAATGTATTTAGACCCATCCCACCTTATAATTTGAATAATACACTTTGGAGCCATTAGAAACCGAATATGAATTTATTATAAATTAATAATTTATGTTATTCCTAAAGAGTCCCTCCTCTCCCTTAAAAAGGACACAACTTCTAACCAATTATTCACACCTTAAAAGCCTATTGGTTCAGCCAACCCATAACCAAATAATCTCTCAACTTACCTGAATTTGTCCTATATTCCTTAGTATTATCAGAAAGCCAACCTATAGATCCTTTTTGATCAAATGAAAAGGAAGAACCTAAAGAAGTGGTAATGTTTTCACCACCTTTTTCAAGTTCCTTTCTTCTTCAATTTATTTTTCCTTGGTTATTTCTTTTCTAAAATAATAACTCCATTATCTTCTATATAATGTGATGTTATTATAAATATGGTACAACCATATTCAGTATTCTATCCATCCTTTGAATGACATGTCACCATAGGTGCGTACGTACGGTTTACCGTCTCCACATCGGGGTGTAGTTGTTATTCAAAATATTATTACTTGGATGTGTATAATAATGATGTGTAATTCTTGTAAATAATAAATATAACATGATAATTATTCTTTATATATGATATACCATCCAATTATATATTATTTTAATATCAAAAGAATGATATTGTCGCTCGTGCGTACGTAAGGACTACCGTCTCCACGAACACGATGAGATTCATTCCCCATCGTATCCATTCAAGACTGATTCTCATTTAATGATTAAAAATAGTGTTTAAGGAATTGATATCATTATGGATATGAATAAGATACAACCTATCCATAACAAACAGGTCTTGTGTAACAGAACATATAAAATAAAACAAGTAAGTTAACACCCGAAACAACGATAATACTAAGATATTATTAACAAAGAAATGCTAAAAGTTCATATATGATATCATATTAATTTAAATGATTCTTGGATTATTAAATAAAAAAATTTCACCATTATAGAGGAGTTTATCCTACCCTCAACCAAGGAAAAGTACAAGGTAAGGGTTTATTTCACAATCTCTTCATTATCCGAGATTGTTTATACGTAATTATCTACTAGGACCTCTTTATCATCCACATCATTGTTTCTTAAAAATGTATTTCCAAACATTTTTACTGTTTTATAGACTATTGGTTAAAGTCATTTATAACCTTTTTGACTTTTTATAAGAAGTTTATAAAGGAATCTTTCCATCGTTTTCCAAACAAGTTCCTTTTTAACCTTTTCGACAAAATTAAAGTAAGAATGTAATTTTTAACTTTTACGGCGGGTGCGGCTATTTTCCGCCATTATAAAATCATTGAAGCTTCCCTTACCAGATTATAAAAATATTTTAATAGTAAATGTTTTCTTTTAAAATTATGTGACTTTTAAATGATTTAAAGATTTATCTTTCTAAATATTTTTAATTAATGTCCATGTTCTCAAAAAGATATTAAGGATTTATTTATATGGACATGAATGTTTTGAAATGATAATTATTTTCAAAAGATTCAAAGTGGAATGGGACACTTTGATTCAAAAAAATCTTTTAAATTAATTCCTTTATAAATGTGTGACTTTTCAATGATTTCAAAAAAGAGATATTTCTCTCAAATAGTTTTCATTTCATCTATGTCAACATCCTTTCATGGATTTTAAGATTATTTGAAGTTGATTTATTATGATAAAAAACTTCAATATTTTGTTGAAGGTTTTGTGATAGGTTTTACTGTGGATGTGTTATTTTATACCATTCATTGTTTATGAATAACTTATTGACATTTTGTATGCTAGTTTTAATATGACTGTTTATGTTATGTATAATCCAGTTCATATGGGGAATGAATTGGACTTAATAAGTGATGGTTGGAGCCCGCTATAGCTCATCGATGCATTGGTAGGTCTCATGAGACAAACTAGTGTCTTGGCATAAGGCCTTGAAAAAATATATTTTGTAGTCTTGGTACGATGCCTTGGCTACGTGGTTATGATAGTCTGGAATTATGCATTCCATCATTACGAAAGTGGTTATTGATATTTCATGTGATTATTAGACTAGTAGAATATCCATGTGAATAAGTAAATTCCATTATTTCATTTTATATTTTCCATATTATGCTGAAGTTCAAGTTTAAAAGGCTTTTTTAGTTATACATTGCCATAAATGTTTATGCATATTTATGAAAGTTTCCACTATATTGTTATCCTTACTGAGCATCTGAGCTCACCCCTTTAAATGTTTTATTTTTCCCCGAATGTGAAGAAGTAATTTATGAACGACCTGCATGGATAGAATGAAGGGATAAGAAGAAAAGATGTTGTTGTAGTAGTTTTCACTTTATAATGTAATGTAAACATTATGAATGTATCTAATTATTCCAAGGCTAATAAACTAAATGGTATTTTGAGACTTGATCTTTTGTGATCATTCCAATGTTATGTAATAATGAACTGACTCTGGGTAACTGGGGTCAGGGCATTACAGTTGGTATAAGAGGATGTTTAGTACAATCCTTTGAATCATGATTTATATAAACTCTGAATAGTGCACATAGCCCTATGATATTCTTTGAGGATTTGTATTGAAGAACTTCCTAGAATTTTGGTATTGTAGAGATTTTGTGAGTTTTCCGAGAAATACATCCTTTTCTAGATACGAGCAGGTAGAGGTGGCTCTGGAACAGATGTACCTAGGGTTAAAAATCAAAAACACTTCTTTTAGCTAGACTCAAACGGGAACTGGTGCACGACAATTGTCCTTGCTACACTCTTGGTTACGACACTCTCGAGGGATATGATTAGGATAATTCCTATTTTCTTTACAAACCATTGTGAAGGGTTTATAAGTATATACATCCTCAAAGAAAACATTTTTATGATTATGAATTATATCCATAAACTATTTAATTTATGTTAAGTGTTTTACAAGTTTGGGATTAGTTATTGCTATTCATAAACTAATATAGTGTATGACATTGTTTAGAAATGGTGCCCAATAGAAGGAATGAGAACTCTAGCAATGCACATGATCCAAAGAGAGAGAAGGATCATATCTTTCATGGTCTTCAGATATAATTTATAAGGGAAATAGTCTCCAATGTATTACCATCATATGAAGAAATAATATCATGTGTTGATAAGATAAGTAAAGAGTTTTTAGAATCCTATGGATTTGAAGGGAAGCCAGAGAAGAAAAGGATGGTAAAGAGAACGACAAATAAAGGAAAGAAGGTAAAGAAGGATTTTCCCATATGTGATAACTGTGGAAAGAATCACCTTGGAAAATGATTGAAGAGAATGGGAGTATGTAAAAGCGTGGAGAAAAAGGACACCACCTTCGTGATTTTGAGCGTAAGAAAAAGGTTTCAAATGTAAAATGATTCATCTACAAGGAGTGGGGAACTACACGAATCAATGTTCATATCATCAGAGTATGCCCCAAATGATGCTATTGGATAATAATAAAGTTATGATACTACCACAGATGAAGAATAATTACTAGTGTTCTTATGTTTTTATTAAAGAATTATTTCATTTGAGTGTTTTATCAATGATGTACTGGTTATATGAATAATGTAGATACATAAATATTGTACTTCAGTACTATTTCATTGAGGATTTGAGATTATATGGTACTATGAAAAGTGACTCAATAGTAAGATAAAACTTGTTTCGAAAATACTTGGTTGAAGGAAAGGTAATCCTTAATGTGGTCTTGATACTGAAGTAGTAATTTTGGAATAAGAGATGGTTGATTTTGATAAATTATATCAGATATTATTGACTACCTTGGCACTGATTAATGGTTTGTTTATTTCATCATTTTTGGAATATTCAATGTTTTTTATATAAGAAATATATCTAGTATTATATAAGGAATAAGGGAGCATGAATGTAATAAATAAGAATTTATGGTAATTCAGGGTGTTACCATATTTTAAAAGAATACATGATGAAGGTATTCACATGTTATTACGTGGAAAAGAAAGATCTTCATTATATTTACCTTCCTTATAAATTTTGGACTGTGAGTTTGGACAGAAGTAATTTGGATAAGTCTAAAGGTTGGAATGGATTATATTTTAAATTTGATACAATTTTTAAGGTTAATTGTTTTTGGAAGATTATTTTTGGGCTGTTATAAAAATGACTACCCAGAGGTCAGGCGTCAACCCGTCGCGTCCAGCAAGGCCGTGAGACTTGAACCCACAATCGAAGGGCGACAAGGGTGTATCACCTACCACTGACCGACGTGATGTCCTGGATTGAATAATGTTGTTTTTTTAAAAGGTCTGGTAGATTAATTATAAATTAATTTTTTGTAACCCTATACAAATAGGATAAATAGAATATATTTTTTAGGTTCTATTATATTTTAGAGTGAAAGATGAGTTTGTGGCAGAAATTAGAAAATGGATGGAACTATACTTGAAAAGTAAAATATTTACCTTATCGTATTCTATGAAGAAATAAATTCTTAAACCATAGGTAAGTAATCTTAAAAAAATACGTTATCCTAATACCTTACATTTTGTTGAACCGATGGTATTTTAAATCATCAAAGATTGGTGTCTTTGAGACCCACAATTCTACAATTTTTTGTGATTGATGACCTCAATCACTCCTTATAAATATTTACGTTTTTCCTCCAATTATGTGTCGCTAATGGCCACTAATGTTCTCCTAATCGAGATCATAATTAGGTGGTGACTTTTTTATTCCCCTTTTTCTATTATTAAGACTAAATTTTATTAACCCAATTTCCGATGTGGGTTTCCCCACAAAGGTATTTTCTATTTTCAAATAATTATTTTCAAAGAACAATTTCAAATTGTGAGGATGCAATTTATTGAAGGAGGGAAGAATGTAATACCCCAATATTTCATAGTACGTTATTTCTTCAAATTAATTCAATAACTTGCACTACACGCAACACCGAGTTCAAGCGCACAACAAGATTACCAAACTAGACGTTCAAAAGCGATTATGAATAGTAATAACTGAATTTTGAACATTATATAATCCTTATAATTTTAGAATCCATATTATTAGTTTCTTAGACATAATTTAAGAACGAATTAATTTTTTTCATATAGAAAATGTATATTTCAAAAAAATCAATTTTACTTCCTTTTAATGGAAATGCCTTTTTAAATCCAATATTTGAAACTTTTATATATTAAATTTGAAAAAATAAACTTCTTCTTTAGAATTAGGACATAATAATTTAGTCTCAATAATTTTTAGGTGTTTTTCGGATCACTTTCATATTTGGGTGAATAGTAAAAAGTACTATATTTTAACTGAAAACAACTTTTTATATCAAAATAATTTATATTGTTAAATTGTAAATTTTAATGGTTTGTAAGTATAAATAGAATATATTTTACCATTTAATCCAATGATGGTCATTGTATGTAATTTCACTTTGAAATTGGACATAAACAAGTGTCCATATTTTAGTAATTAATATTTCTTAAAAACAAGCCTTTTGGTTTTAATAGCGTTAATAAATTTTAAATTAATAAATGCAAATTTTATGTTTTTAATTTGGTAAAATAGGCTTCATTTTTGAATTTGGAATATCAAATTAGCATAGGGTAAATTTTTAGTATTTTTCTAAAAAAATTTAATTTTTGATGAATAGTGAAAAACACTAAATTATAATTTAAAACCGACTTTTTATTTAAATAATTATTTATTTTATTAAAATTTATTTTATGTCAAAATAGATACATACAACCTATATAAGTTCAATGTAATTCATTTGAGTCAGTTTAATATAATTTTAGATATATAAAAATTTTATTGAACTTTTCACCGTCTTTTACCCACATCCTAGGAGAATTTGCAAATTCACATAAAACATAATTTTACTGCTTCTATGAGTGGAATTTCAAAAATCTGAGAGACACGGTTAATATCAAGGTGTAAAATGTGGATCAATAAGATAAAAATAATTTTGGTGAATAGTAACTTTTTTACTTTTATTTACCACAGTTAAAAGTAAATAGGGTTATTAAGGGTAAAAATGTTATTAATATTACCCTAACACATGTCCTAATTCTATTTTACAAGTTTATATCGACCAAAAACATCCTTAGTAATAAAATAGTTTCATTTAGGTCCACTTGGATTAGATTCAGACATTTATTAGTATATAATTCAAAGAAGAGTTAAAAGAGTTAAAATCAAAGTTTAATAACTAGAAAATTTTTAATATAGGGTTATACATAAGATAAATTGGATTAAAAATATTCATTAGAAAGATATAAATATTTCATACATAATGGTATTTTATTTAGAATTTTTAAACATTAAATAATTTAATTTATTTACGACACAATGGTGATGCAGTAATTACATATTTAATGAAGTATTAAAATAATTGATATTATAAATATCAAAATAAATGTAATTTGAGACTTTTTATGAATTAAACTAATTTTATAGGTTAATAGGACACGTTATTAGGGATATTACAATGTTTTTTCGAAGTAATCATGCGGTTATGATTTTCAAAAAAATCAAATACAAAATAGTGTCAAAATTGACATAAAAGAGTTTTTAAAACAAATATTATATAATTAATTTATATTCAATTCCTAAAAAATCTAAGGATCGGCCAAGAGACTTTTATAATGATAGATGTATCATTTAGGGACCACTTTGGGGTCTCATGGAAGTTTATAGTATGTTTATTGACTATATAATATAAAAATACAAAGTGACATGGTAAATGTCAAACTAATTAACTAAGAGTTAAAACTAAAATATAAGGTTAATATAATGACCCAAACCTATATAAAATCTATTGGATGAATGTATTTCGACCAATCCCCACCTTATACGTTTAATAATCCACATTGGAGCCATTATAATCCGAATATGAATTTATTATAAATTAATACTTTATGTTTTTCCTAAAGAGTCACTCCTCCCCCTTATAAAAGGACACAACTTCTAACCAAACCTTTACACCCTCAAATCCTCTTTGTTCGGCCAACACCTACACAAACACTCTCTAAAAATACCTCACTTAAACCTAGAGGCCTTAGATTGATCAGAAAGCCAACCTATAGATCCCTTTGGATCAAATCAAAAGGAAGAACCCGAAGAAGAGATAATGTTTTCACCACCCTTTTTCAAGTTCTTTTCTTCTTCAAATTCTTCTTTCTTTGTTATTTCAATTCTAAAATAATAACTCCAGTATCTTATATATACTTCTATGCTATTATATATATGGTACAACCATATTCAGTATTCTATTCATCCTTTGAATGACATGTCACCATACATCCGTACGTACGGCTTACCGTCTCCACGTTGTGGTGTAATTGTTATTCAAAATATTATTATTTGGATGGGTATAAAAATGATGTTTAATTCATGTAAATAATAAATATAACATTATAATGATTCTGTATATATTATATAACAACCAATTATATATTATTTTAATATCAAAATAATGATATTGTCGCTCGTGCGTACGTACGGACTACCGTCTCCACGAATGCGATGAGATTCATTCCCCATATTATCCATTCAAGAATAATTATCATCAAATGATTAAAAATAATTTTTAAGGACATGATATCAATCTGGATATGAATAATAGACTACCTATCCTTAACAAACATGACTTATGTAACAAAACATATAAAAGAAAACGAGTAAGTTAACACCCGAAACAACGATAATACTAAGATATTATTAACAAAGCAATGTTAAAAGATCATATATGATATCATATTAATTTAAATGGTTCTTTTATAATTTAAAAAAAATTATTTCACCATTATACTGGAGTTTAGCCTACCCTAAACCAAGTAAAAGTACAAGGTAAGGGTTTATTTCACAATCTCTTCATTATCCGAGGTTGTTTATACGTAATTATCTACTGAGACCTCTTTATCATCCACATCCATGTTTCTTAAAAAAGTATTTCAATTTTTTTTTACTATTTTATAGACTATGGGTTAAAGTCATTTATACCCTTATTGACTTTTTATTAGATGTTTATAAAGTAATCATTCCATCGTTTTCCAAACAAGTTCCTTTTTAACCTTTTCGATAGAATTAAGGTAAGAATGTCTTTTTTTAACTTATACGGTGAGTGCACCTATTTTCCTCCATTATAAAATCGTCAAAGCTTCCATTACAAGATTATAAGAATATTTTCATATTAAATGTTTTCTTTTAAAATTATGTGACTTTTAAATTATTTAATGATTTATCTTTCAAAATTTTTTAAATTTATGTTCATGTTTTCAAAATGATTTTAAAGATTTATTTATATGGACAGGAATGTTTTGAAATGATTATTATTTTCAAAATATTCAAATTGGTTTGGGACAGTTTGATTCAAAAATATATTTTAAATTAATTCTTTTATAAATTCGTGACTTTTCAATGATTTCAAAAAGGAGATATTTCCTTCAAATAGTTTTCATTTCATCTATGTCAACATCCATTGATGGATTTTATGTTTTTTTTAAGTTGATTTATTATGATACAAAACTTCCATACTGTATTGAAGGTTTTGTAATATGTTTTACTATGGATGTGTTATTTTATACCATTAATGGTTTATGGATAAAGTATTGAAATTTCGTATACTAGTTTTAATATGAATGTTTATATTATGCTTAAACCTGTTCATATGAGGAATGCATTGGACTTTATAAGTGATGGGTGGAGCTCGCTATAGATCCTCAATGCATCGGTAGGTCTCATGAGACAAACTAGTGTATTGTCACAAGTCCTTGACAAAATCATATTTTTAGTCTTGGCACGAGGCCATGGCTACATGGTTATGATAGTTTGGCATTATGCATTCCATCATTATGAAAGTGGTTATTGATATTGCATATGATTATTCGACTAGTAGAATATCCATGTGAATAAGTAAATGGCATTATTTTATTTTATCTTTGCCATATTATGCTAAAGTTAAAGTTTAAAATGCTTTTGTTTTAGTTATACATTTCCATAAATGTTTATGCTTATTTTTGAATGTTTCCGCTATATTTTTATCCTTAGTGTAAATCAGAGCTCACCCCTTTAAATGTTTTATTTTTTCCAGGATGTGAAGAAGTAATTTATGAATGACCTGCAGGGATAGTATGAGGAGATAAGAAGACAAGATGTTGTTGTAGTAGGTTTCACTTTATGATGTAATGTAAACTTTATGAATGTATCTAGTCATTCCAAGGATACTAAATTAAATGGTCTTTTGAGACTTGATCTTTTGTGATCATTCCAATGTTATGTAATAATGCACTAACTTTGGGTAACAGGGGTCGGGGCATTACACTCTGGGTCTCATTGATGATTTTCTGCACAATGCTTTTGTTGAATTTTGGATTTCTTGATGTTTTACTGAATGGTTTTCACCTTTTCCACCATTTCTTTGATCATTTCAGGTCTTATAAGCTCTTTTTCACCATCTTCATCCCAAAATAGTTGTGTTCTACAGCTTTTCCCGTAATGGAATTCATATGGATCCATTTGTATAATTGATTTGAAACCATTCTTGTACGAGAACTCCACCTGAGGTAGATATTGGTACCATCCTCCCTTGAAGTACATATAACACGATCTCAAAATTTCTTGCAGTCTCTGAATTTTCTTTATAGATTGTCCATCAATTTGAGGATGATAATCCATACTGAAGTTCAACTAACTATTTAGAGCATGTTGGAGAATTTTCCAGAACATGAAGGTGAATATTGGGACTCAATTAGATAAAATCGATAGTGGTAATCCATGAATCCTTAACACTTCTCTAATATATATCTGTGTAAGTTGACCCAATGGGAATTCCTCTTTTATTGAGATAAAGTGGTTGGTCTTCATTAGTTGATCCACAACAACCCATATAGCATTTTTCCTCTAGATGTCTTTGGAAGTATGGTGAAAATGTCTATGGTGATGTTTTCCCATCACCATATTGGTATGGGTAATGGTTGTTTCATCCCCTTATACATTTTCATTTTATCCTTTAATTTATTACATACCAGACACATTGATGTATATTTAGTGATCTTCTTTTTCATATTATCCCACAAATAATTGTCTCATAAATCTTGATACATCTTAGTGATCCCTAGGTGAAAATATAAGGTTGAGCTAGTAGTGTCATTCAAAATCTATTTCATTATCTGTAGATTGGATGTTACATGTAGTCAAGACCCAAATATTACAACTTCTTCCTCATCAAATTTGACCCTTAAGGATTTCCCCTTTCTCATGGATTCTACCATCTTAAATTCCACATCATTTCATTGCACATCCTTTATTTTTTCCAGGAGGGATGGTTGAGTAATAATTTAAGAAAGGATTGATGATGTTCCTTACTTAATGATTCCCATGTCCATCCTTTGAAATTATAAGAATAATGTATCCTTCTCAATTATCATCAATGATAATTTTACAAGATCATTTCAATTTAGAGCATCCACCACTTTATTTTCATTTCTGTAATGGTAGTGGATTGAGCTACATAATCCCTGATGATCTCTAACCATATTGTCCAGAACATATTATGATCCTTTAGTGTTAAAATATATTTGATGACATTATGATCAATATATATTTCACACTTCTCCCCATAAAGATAATTTCACCATATTTTCAACGGAAAAATCATAGCTTCCAACTCCAAATCATGCGTGGGATAGTTTTTTGTCAAGAATTATCAACTGCCTTGAGTCATAGGCTATCACTTTATCATTTTTCATCAGTACACATACTAATACCTCCATTATAGAATCATGTTATACCACAAAAAGTTCCCAGATTTTGGGAATTGTGAGTATTGTCGCAATGATAAACCTCTTTTTTAACTCTTAGAAGAAGTTTTCACATTCACTTATCAAGAACAACTTTTCTCTATTCGGAGTCACCTTATGTAGTCAGTTTGAAAATTGGGATAATTTCTTCACAAATCACCAGTAATAGCTAGCTAGACCATGGAAAATATGGGTATCCATTATAGATGTTGGGATGGCCCACTCTTCGATTGGATTTGTCTTGGAAGGGTCCATAGATATTCCTTTTCTAGTGATAACATCCGCTACTAAAGAATGTCCAGGTTAAAAGGGGTAATTTTTCAGTTTAGAAGGGTTTATAAATCCTTTTAAACACATTAACATCAGTTGTGTTGTACCTATGCTAATGTGCCTTCAAACTTTTATAATAGGTGGTTTTGAAGAAACATCGGTAAAGTGGTACGAAAATTAGAAATAATTTATTTAGAAGGGGTTAAACCCCCCTCTAATTTCACCACAAAATCATAGTTTATAATGGTTTTAACCCTGTATAATTCATATGCAATATTATAGGCAGTTTCCAACATCTGATTTTCTAGTTATAGAGAAAATGTTAGAGTTAGTTTCTCAATCACCTCTAAATTGAGGGACAAAGTAGAGGGTATTTTAACCCTTTATAATTGAGTGACAGATTAGAGGTGATTATGAAAACTACCTCTAATAATTTATTTAAATTTATTTTTTAAATATGAGCTCACCCAACTACCTCACTCATATTTCCCCCATCTCCATATAGTTCTCCCTTCCCCCTCTTGTTCCCCCCCCCATATCATCTGATTATCCCCTCCCACTCTTGTTTCCCCCCATCTCCCACTCACCACCATCCTCCTCCTGTTATTGGTCATCTCCCTCTAGTTGTACAGTTAATGTGATCTTACCTACCTCATCTACCAGCCTTCTCTCTAGTAATCCAAGTTAGCATGATCCCACCCTCTCTCCTGTTCTGGTCCCTCGACTTCCCCATTCTTAGTTTGAAAAATTTTAACCTCATCATCTGGTTTCGAACTGTGCATCTCCACTCAACACCGCCGGCAGCATTCCATCACACCAGATGGTTTTTTGTAATTTTTTAATACATTACTCTATTTATATATATTATGAATATGTTTAAAATATATATTATTTCAATAAATATTAAAATATATATAAATATATTACATATATATATAAATTAATATATACATTTTTATATTATGTATTTAAATATTTATATTATCATACATTTATATTATATTCAATTTATGCATTTATATAAACTATATATTTTATATGTGTATTTATATACATTTGAGTAAATATACTATATAATTATATTTATATTATGTATATACCCGCATATTTAATAAATTATTTATTAACTTAAATACTTATTTATATATTATGTAAATTTTTATAATATATATATATATATATATATATAATATTTTTATATTATGTCTTTAAAAATATGTTCATTATTCTGTATATTATTAAATATATATTTTTATAAACTCTATAATTATTATATATATTTAATGTTTAATTAATATTATATGGAATAAATATATATGAAATAAAATTTATAAAAATATTTATATAATGCTATATGAAATAAAATTTATATAAATATTTATATAATGGATTTAAATACATATATTTATCATTATGCACATTAATATACATGTATTTCAATAAATATAATTGTATAATATTTTTTACATTAATATATATTAGTATGTATAAAATACATATCATATAATATTAATTATATATAATATAAAAACACAACCATATCATTTAAAAAACATCTCTTATTATTATAATAAAAATTATAAAAACTACAAGATTTAGTTTTTATATGATGTATTTTATAAAGAAATTATATTTATATATATATTTATATAATATGATTATGATTTTATATTATATATATTTAATATTATATGAAATACAATTTATACGAAGAAATATATATTAATGTACACAAAATTATAAAATTATATTTATGTATATTTATAAGTACATTTATATAAAATGATAAAAACATTTTATATAATATGTATATATAATGTATTTAAATACATTTATATATAGTGTTTTAATTATATAGAAGTGTTTATATTGTGGATTTTTTTAAAAAAATCATGGGCATTCAACCCCCTCTAATAGAGGACAGATTAGTGGTGGTTATGAAAACCTCCTCTAATTAGTTATTTATTTATTTTTAAATTTTGAGAAAACCTTCCTCCCAACCTCTAATTAGTCATTTTTATATTCATATAATATCCTTATATATATTTATTATAATTTATTTAAGTACATTTATATAATGTGTTTATATAATATATATATACACACGTGCTCACATAAACATATATATTATAAAATTTGAATTTATATGATATTTATTTTAAAAAATAAATAAAAATTTATAGGGGGTTTAAAAACCCATTTATTCAAAGGGATCAGTAGAGGTTCATCCCCCCATAAAATTATTTAAATTATAGGGTTTAAAACACACCTCTAATGTCATCAATTATAGTGGGTTCAAACCCCCCTCCAATGTCATCAATTAATGGTGGTTTGAAACCCTCTCTAATTTCTTTAATTAGAAGGGGTTCAAAACCCCCTCTAATCTATGGGACTAGAGGTGGTTCATGAACCCCCTATAATATCATAAATTAGAGGGGATTGTGAATCCTCACTATTTCCTTTTCAAAAATCAATTATATATATATATATATCCAAATGAATATTATATATATATACATATAGCTCTTATAAAATCAAACAAAAATATAGAAGCACTAATTATTTAATTAGTGGTGGTAATCGCCTCTAAAATCCAACCAAATACTAATATAATAATGCTAAAAATTATAGAAGGGTGTGTGAACCCCCTATAAATTTTATGATGCTGGTGGTTTTTCGTAACCCCCTCTAAAATAAATTTAGAGGGGGTTGTGTATAACTGTCGGTATAAAAGTGCCTCTAATCTATAGTTTTTTGTAGTTTTCATCTATCTAGAAATCACATTTACTATACTTGGTGTAAATTTTCTCCCTTCACAAAGTCTTTAGAATAGAATTCAAGGGCTCCTCATGTTTCTCCTTGGTCTTGGAGTATATTATAATATCATCAATTAATAATAACACAAATTTGTTGAGGTAATCCCTAAATACTATATTAATTATGTCCATCAATATTGTTAGAGAATTAGTGAATCCGAAAGGCATCACTAAGAACTCATAGAGTCCATTCCTCATTCAAAAATCCATCTTGAGAATATATTCAGTACTCACCTTTAACTGGTGATATCATGACTGAAGGTCCACCATAGAGAAATACTTGGCCCCACATAGCTTATCGAACATGTCATATATATGTGGAAGGGGATAATTATTCATTAACATGATTTTTTTGAGATTAGTATAATCAATACATAGTTACATTAATAAACCATTATTCTTGACAAATAGAACTGATGCACCCGATGGTGAAGTAGTCCTACCTATAAAACCCTTGTCCAGATGCTCTTGTAACTGATTCTTCAGTTCCTCTAACTCCATGGTTACCATTATATAAGGTGTATTTTAAATAGGTAGATATCCCAAAATATGTTCAATTGATAACTCAACCTATCAGTCGGGAGAAATACTATATAATTATTCTAGGAATACATCAATTTAGTCCATCATAATTGAAATGTCCTTTAGCATGATTCTTTCCATTGTCTCATTCATTTGAGCTAGATATGCTTGCTCACAATGAATAAATATCCACAATTGAGATGATAATTCTGAAGGAGATTTATACTCCTCCTTACACTGGTACAAAATTGGAGGATTCCCCATGATTTGAAGAGTGATCCACCTTTCGTGACAGTAGATGTGGGATTTGTATCAAGATATCCAATCCATGCCCAATATAGCATCAGACTCTACCAAAGGAAGTAAGACAAGACTTTCTAGGTGGTTCAGTTAACAAATATTAATTGGGTAAGAGTTAGATACTTTGGAAGCAATAATTTTTCCAATTTTAATTCTCTTAGATATCTCACCCCCCATATTTTGAGGTGGTTTTTGAATAGTTCTACTAAACTTATATGACATGGAAGAATGCGTAGAACAATAATCAAATTGTATGTAATATATTCTTGAATGAATAATTAGTGTACCTTTCACAACATAATTGTTGGGATACACCTCAGTAATATTGATAGAATAATTGTTCCCTTGATCCTTTGTATTTGGTGGCTACTGATGTTGATCACCATCGAGGACTTGGGGTTTCGTTCACTAGCTTTCATAGTTCCCTTTCTCCCTACAGTTGAAGCATTGGACCATTGGTGGTGCTCTCATTTCCTCCACTACATTTTCTAGCTTCCTTATGTCTCTTCAAAATTCATGAGCTTGGTTTCCTTCTTTCCAACACTTAAATCATTTCCTTGTCCCTTTGAGGCAGTTTCTAGGATTCTTCTTCCCACATTTTTTACATGTGAGTTGTTGACTTTTCATTCCACCTTTGTTATTAAACCCTCAACATGAAAATCCATCATTTTTATCTCCATAACCATTTGACCATTATCCAAACTCCATATCAAATTTTATATCACATAAAACAACATATTCCTAACTCACAAAGTCTTAAATAGTTAGATCAATTGAAAAGTGTGATTTTCAACCACTAAAGAATTGATTTATTATTCTATCATTTTTATAACAAAACCCAATTCATACCATGAAATCCTTTTTAAGTTTTCTTATAAATAATGAAAAATTCACCATCCTTTTTCTTTAGCTCTATGAATTGTCTCTCCATCTTTTTCGAAGGTGCTTGAGGGAAGTACTTATTAAGAAATATTTTCTTAAAGTCTTATCACTCCATATCTTCAATTTCATCCTTTATCTTTGTGTTTTTAATCAACCCCCACCATTGATTGGACTATCCATCTTAATGATAAATAACCAAAGTCACTTTTTTAACTCATAATAGTAAAGCACAAAAAAGGCCTTAGCCAGTGAGTTATTCACTGTTCCGCAACTACTGGATTAGAGGATCCACTGAATATCAGTGGTAATTTTCACATAAAAACTCAATATCTAGTTTCTCCCTCTTAGGGGAATACTGAAATTCCATATTATTTAGGTTATTATTTATATCCTGATATATATGGGTAAGAATCACCATGAAATTTTGAAATCCACCTTCCAAGGCATTAGGGATGTCGTTCCGGTAGTCATTCCATTGTCCCTCACATGTGTTATTATTCTGGTTTCTCTTAGTTCCCACTATTTTTTAAAATATAAAAGTTTTGAAAAAAAATGTCAAGTCATGAATGAATTATTTATCACATAATGAAATGAACTCTAAAGTCATATCTTATGGGATTCCTATATATAATATTTTTCTAAATAAATCTTCTTGGGTGATTTCACATAACTATCCTCATACTTAAGGGGATTCAATGATGTTATATAATCCTAATTCCCAAATTAAATAAACTGTGCAATGAAGCAAACTATAGAGACCTTGTTTTTCATACATTACTATTTCATATTTTAAAGATAAAAAATATAATAATTTTACAAAACCTGGATCCAAAGGTTTAGTGTCTTGTACAAAATTAGGACCAAACATAAATTTTACATAATAAAACATAAAAATTTATTAAAAATATTATTATCTATCCTTCTAAATATAACTATCTCCTTAGTGCATGTAGTAACAAGAGGATATACATCAAATAAATGGGTGAGATAAAATCCTAATAAAGGGACAAATGAGGCCATGAATCAATATAACATGGGTGATCATAATCGTCATAATAATGAAATAAGCATTGAATCATCATCATAGTCATGAGAGGAATCATTAGAAAAAAACAAGAAGTGTGGAAATGCAAAAAAAAATTGAAACATCATTCCATATTGGTCAACTACCAAAAATAGTTATGAATAAATCTATACTCATTTTCACGCCTAACATATGTGAATAATCATAACATCATCATCCTTGTGAAAAATATATATCATCATGTTCACACATATTTCACATTATCTCATGAGATACATCACATTTAAAAATGTATTGGAGTGTTATATAATTCTGAACACACCCATTACATAATAACATTTACGTAACCATGCATGCCACATAGAACATATAATAATATTTGTCATAAAATAACCAATTGAAAAGAAAATTAGTTTAATGAAAATTTTATAAGCATACATTCATGAATAAATTATATGGTTCTAAAAATAAAAAGTTAATAATATACTTGGTATAAGAATCATCAATCTTGGGTGATGAAGAAACAATCTCAAGATATGTAAAACATGTATTTTTATAATGAAGAGTTATTTTGGAAAAATATTTCCTTTTCATATTAAATTATATTTGAATCAAATATAAACTAAAAATAGAAATTTCATTTGAATACCATAATATGAACATTCATACCTATTTACACTCCTTAAAAAGATTCAAAGAGTACAAATGAATCATCAACAAATATCCAGAAACTTCACGAGCGAGCCATGCAGCCATGCTTCGTAAGAGAGCTATGCGACCGAGCTTCATGAAAGAGCTATGTGGATGAGATTCATGAAAGATATATGTGACTGATCTTTGTGAAACAGCTATGCATCAGAACTATGCGCGAGAAGATTTGGGGTGCCTCTACTTGGAGCACCTGCATGGTGGAGCTATGCGGCATCTCTGCGCGACCAAATTTTCGTCGGCCAGGCCCATTCATGCCTATAAATAGGACCCTTGGTCTCCACATTTGAGGACTGATATTTTTTGAAAGAATCTCTAAAGATCCCATTGCGTTTCTCTTTCGCCTAGATCTCTGAAATTATCTCAGGTAGTTCTCTAAACTCTGAGAGAAGGGAAAATTGTTGGGAATAGGCATGTCTTTGAAGTTCTTCAAATTCTTCAGTCACCATTCATACCAACGCAGTATACCTGTGCACCATACCTATATAGTACTAATACACAGTACATTAGCGCACCATACCTGCATGATTGAGAAATGCAGGGTACCTACATGGAACATCTGCATGATGTACCTACACGACTAGATCAAATATCCTTTGAATCCTTTCAAGGCGGGGTATCTCTTTATATGGTTCCCTTTTTCAAAAGGGGTTATGTTGAAACCTCCCCTGAAACCTCTTGACTTCTCAGAACTTTGGGTAAGATGCATCAGTGTGTCTCCAATTTGGGTTTGTATTTCTACAGTCAGAGGTTTCCACAATTTGTTTCACAATGGGGTTATGATTCATTGGATGCTTGTGGGTTTTTATATCTGCAGTCCCATGGACTTTCCTCTCAGTAACAATGATGGGAAGTTCCTGGTTTGGAAGACGGGGGGCTTTCGGCCTCTCCCTTTTCAAAGAGGTGAACTGGGACCTCAGTTCTCTGGTAGGGAAGGTTCACTTCACACTTTTCATTCCGCGCAAGTATAGGAGAAGTCTCCCTCCCCTACCAGAACAAATTTCATGGAATCCATCTGGGTATAATCCCCTCACCTACACTTCATCTTCGTCACATTGGATCCTTGTCCAATGTAAATAGAAGAGAGGGATGGCTCGTCGCCTCGCCCTCTTCCGCGGTCGACATACCCTCTTCCATCAGTGGAGGAGGAAAAGTGTGAAGTGTTGTTTTTGAATCATTCATATCCTCTTCTTTCTCACACTGAGCATGACTCACATGGACTTAGATATAAGTGACGATTACAACATATGCACAAACACTCATTTTCATTGAACTATGAGAACTCTAATTATTGTTCAATCTAGGATACATAGGAATCCCTTTTAGGGCCTGAGCTTATTGTATATCCTCCTAATGAATCCTACCCTAATTACCCCAATTTAGGCATCATTTTTCAAGAAGTATTCCCAAACTAATCATTATTAGAGGACTATACTCTCCTATGAGATTCATTGAACTACATGGGCTTTGATTCCTATCCATATGGGATATGTATAAATCCTCCTTGAGGTTCAAACCCATCACTTCAAATAAAACATGTTCATCGTTGGGCCACATTCCCAATAGGGTCTGATCCTACATGGAAACTCATATTCTTTCCAAGTTCCTTGGGCTTCTTCAACATATGTCCGCCACCAACTTTGAAACTAAGTAACATCCCCTTAGGGTCCTTATCACGTGACCCTAAAAGGTATGATGTGTCTTATTAAGCAGCACCGAACTATGAAGATTCTGATTCCTTTCACAAGGATACGTAGGTAGCTCATTTTATGAGCATGATCCCATGATCCAAACAAATCTTCATCTCCCTGGATGACAATAAACTCTACAGTGCCCCACTAAGTGGCTTAAAAACCAGTATCATCATAAACTATGATTAAAAGACTCTCTAATTAGTATATTAGAGGATACCATTGATGGGAAACCTCCCATACATACTGATTATACTAAAATTTTACACATGTTAAATAAGTTATTTTAAATTCCATGGGATACTTTTGATATACATGGTGAATTAATAAGGATTCGTGAAAATATTTTTAACTTCAAAGAGAGTCTCGGACAATAATTCCCCCCAAATGGGTGTGATGTGTCCGATCTCCCATCCTCTCGACCAATTCATGTCCTTAAGTATCATAATGTTCAAAACATAATGAACACCTGCATTTGGAATGCAGGTCCTATTTAGATAAATAACTGTTGGATGTTTCTGGTGCCATGAATAAATCCAATGGAAACCACCTAGAAACAAAAATTCTAAAATTTAGAATATTACGTTTCAAGTACCTACAAAACAAAAAATGGTTAACCCGAAGTGAATCCTTAACCATGTTAATAATGTTACCCACATGTTAGGCCCCTATCAATTGATAAAGGAAGGTCAGACAAAGAAATTAATCACACATGTATCTATCTGAAAAGATTTCATTTTAATATAACTTATTGGTGTTCTCATTTTTCCACAGAATTCCATTAAATCCAAATAATGGCTTTCTCAAAGACAACATATGTGAACATCCCGAAAGTTTCCCATGTTGGATCTCCATCCACGGTATGTACTTTACCACCAACCCAACATCTTCAACATTGGGTCTCCAATGGGCTGCTAAAGGAATATCACCATCATGGTACAATTTCGACTTTAGAGGCTACTCGATAGGCCCTCCAGGTCAACAAAAATCCTCGATCATCTGGCCAACAACGACCAATGATCAAGAAGAAAACGGTTCCAAACACCGCTTCCACCATTTCCGGTCTTTATACTCAGAACGAAACATTCAATCTTTCCCATACTACAGGGAGGTAGATCAATAAGTCGTTGAAGGCCTCACTTCAAGAATACAAGATTCCTTCTTGAGGACTCCCACCAGCAATCACCACCAGAATCATGCGGTAATATATCACCAACATGTTGGCGATGTTTCCTTCAAAAATTTTTCCTAGGCCTCTCAGACTCGGTCATGCAAGACAAACCATCAGGGACAGTGTCTGGTTAATAGGAAGAAGGTTCTCACCTCCACCTCCCCCAGAGAAGTCCATCGATCAAATTTGATGACAAATAATGAGCCGGCACATACACCCGTTCATCCTAATTTTTTTTTCTCAGCAATATCATCTAACAGAAACCCACCCATACCATGAGATAAACCCGGTGGATTACCATGAAAAGGAAAATACACCTATTTACAAGTTATCATCCAGTCATCAGGCTCGTCAGACAACATTTAAAGAGAGCCACCAATCTAATATGATGGCAACTGGTAAGCAGGAACATATACCTGTTGACAATCACCAATTATGTTAGTAGTCTCATCTTCCAGTATTGAAGGAAACCCATCAACCATACTTGATGATGAATATCTAGTAGCTACATACAGATGCCAATGTTCATCAAGTTGGCCAACAGTCTCATGTGGTAGCACCCAGAGAAGTCAGTCTGAAACCACCGACGACAAATTTGGAGCAGACTCATCTCTCTGCACCTATGCATAAGTATTGTCAATATCCGTTGACAGGAAAATGAGGATTGGATCAGGCACATACACCTACTCCAGATACAAAATGCACATATATTCCTGTTCCGGCTGCTAAAGTCCCTAAACACATCTTCTCAATTGTGAAAGGGCAGACTCATATCCCTACCAATATTCTGGAATCATGTTAGGATATTTTAACAACTACTTCAGTAGTATAAAGGGAATATACACATAAATCTGTCCCCACACATGGGATAACACAACAAAATTCCATCCCAGAGAAGATACACACCTCTGTTCTAGTCTAGGAGGGTCATGCGGCATACTCCCCCATATCATACAGACAACAAGATCGGGAACATACACCCTTTCCAATTGGAGGTAGCTAGTCTGTTTCAGTAACTAATCCAATATAGGCACATATACCTTCCCATGATAACCACTGTTCCTATCAAGTGGTCCTAACTTAGTATAATAGAAAATACAAGAAGAAATCTCACAAAATACCATTGGAAAATCAAGATTCAAGCTATAATTTAGCTCCTCGTAATGCTAGAGTTCTTGAAGCCCTCAGATATTTATCTGTTACTGGTCAAGATCTTACCCTCCCATTATCAAATTTTGGGAGTGGTAGTTGTAATTCTAAAGCTTCCCATTAGACACTTCATCATGAAAACTTTCATCATGAAAACCTGGTCAATCTAGAGTGCCTATATTTGGATGAGATCCAGGGTAACCATCAGTGTGGCCCAAAGACCAAGGAGAAAGAAGATTTATCCCTTGCTATAATCCACTATGGTGATCCTCCCCATGTTGGCTTTAGCTGCGAAAGTCCTCTCTGCGGCAGTATTTCACATTGTCAAAAAAAATCAATAATGGATGATATAGTAACAAAAAATCCCTCATATCTCGAGGTACATGAAAACATAAGTCATGTCATGTCTTATACCTTTTAATTTATGGGTGAAACACATTCTGAGTCAAAAGACATCTTAAGGGAACAATCATTCTCGGAACCTCCCTTGGGTCATTTACCCTCAAATTCTGAGAATCCATTTTGGTCAAACCAAGTGGAGAAACCTCTAGTAGAAGATGATGAATATGTGTTGATAAAGAGAAAACAATTAGCTAAAGGGGAAATACCAGTCATTTTATGGCCTTCATAAAATTCTCAATTTGATATTCCATAATTGATGACAGAAGATTGTATTCATGATATTCATTTCAACTTATGGAAAACTCTTTGTCAGATGAAAACTAAAGTCTTACCATATGATGAATATAAAAATCATATAAATGTAATATAAGGGTTTCAGTGCCAAATTGACTTGGAATCTCTTTCATTTTCCCAATATCCCAAGGTTGAAAAACAACAGATAACCCTTCAGCGTGCATGTATCAATGCTTTGAAGAGGCTACACCAATTAATTTATGATTCCCCATCTAATGTTCACATCAGAGGATGGGGTGCATATGGGGAATTTCATTTCACTACACTCCAATATCAGAAAAGTCCTCCAAAAGTAGTTTCATGAAATGTTATGGCCAACAACCAGCCCCAATCAATAGGTTTTGTATGCAATCAAATGTATGCTCGAGAACAGGCCTTAACCAGTTCTCATCTGAATCAGGCTCAATGAAAAGAAGTTATTGAGATAATTTTAAATCAAGACTCTGAGAATCTTGAGAAGGAAACTCATTTAGAGGATGTCAGATGTCAGATGATGCAAATGTATGAAATAACACAACGATATTCTGAAACATGTGGTGTGAATGATGGTCGGATAATGCGCCCATCTAATGTCCTAACCAAAATCCGCAAAATAAGAATAGCAGTTACATGGATTTCAGATATAGCAGTTCAAGAATCACCCTAGATTGTGAGGCTTGGGGATAATATAAATCTATAATTGAAATCATTAAACAATGTTCAATTATTTGAATAAGAAGAACAAGAACAACCCCAGCCTACAAGGTTGGGGGCTTTTTCACGTTTGCAATCCCCTCCTAAGCAGATGTCAGTTTTCTCCCGATTAGGGAAGAAGCCACAAGGAAATCATGTGACTGAATTATCCAATGATATCCTTCAGATTACTTTCTGCCGAACAATTCCAGAGAATTCCTTATATTGGAAAATGGAGTCTCATAGAAGATAAAAATGGTGACAATCTAGCAGAAGAACTAATTGAATGCCAGCAATGCGTTATGCATCGATAAATGTCATCAATTCCACTGTAAAAAAATCCCCAGAACATGAGGCTCACATAGAGGGATCAGATGAAGAAGTTCTTGCATAGGAAGCTGTACGCACAGAAACAAATGAAGGAGGTGTGCATACCAGAAGCCATAGGGTTGCCCAGAGGCAAGACATTCTTTCGAGCAATTCCCTTCCATACTTCAGAAAGGCACATGCCAAGGAAAAAGGTAAAAATCAGGTTACATCCCACCCTACCTTTTCAGAAGCCCAATCACTCTCATTAGAGGAAAGGTTCGCGCAACAAGAAGAATAAATGAAGGAGTTAAAGAGGTTAAATTCAGAACTACTTCAAGGTAGTCATACTCCTAAGCAAGTTGGAGTTAATCAATCATGGGAATTTGTTGCATCAATTTGGATGGATCCTGAATATCCCATATTACAAGTACACCCTCATAGGTCTAATACTATAGGTCATATGCAACAACAATCACCAATACTACCATCAGTGGCAGTACCGATCATCACCCCCATCCAAACTCCTGTTATTTAATCCGCTCAGGTCCAAGATCAACCATATGATTCTCAAAAATTAATGACTACCATTGAGTCATTAACATCTCGGCTGGATGCTATGGAAGGAAAACATGCACAAGTTCTGCCAGAAAATAGTGCTTACCCTGAATGGGTGGATGAAATTCCTCCCTCATAAAATTTTGAAAATACCACATTCCCAATTATTAGTGGTTCGAGCGATATAGAACAATACTGACCACATTTTGTTTCTCATTGTGATCTGATGATGGGAACTCCTCAACAAAAAATAAGTAGTTAAGATTGGGTATTTTCTGCAGTCATTACATGGAAACGCTTTTGATAGGTATACAAGTTTGCAATCTCTGTCAATTACTGGGTGGGAAGATCTCCATCAAAAGTTCCTTCTTCAATTTAGCTCAAGATTACCAAAGATGATAGTTTTTTATATTAACAATTGTAAAAAAGGGAAAATTAATGATTTTTAGATTTCATTGCTTGCTAGAAGGGATTAACATTTTACTTATGTTTAGAACTCCCTCAAGAAGTGTTGCTGCCAATCTGAGTGGAAAATCCGTGTGATGAATTACGCACACTGCTGATCCCTGTGAAATACATAGGAGGGTTTTGAGACCTTACTTAAATCGTTAAACAGATACAAGACTATCTTATAAAGAATAAGGCTAAAACTTGTTTAATTCCATCAGTTCTGGGATGGAGAACAGGGAAAGTAGAGACTGCTATAGTTACACTTAAACAAGCTCTTGTACCATCTTCCACTTCAAAACCTTTATCATATCAAAGAGCTCCTCCTCTGGAGCTTCAACAACAACAACGGCCTCGTCAAGATGATCAAAGAGGTCAAAGGCAAAAATAGTTTGAGAATTTAAAGAACAAAGTTTATTATTTCCGGAATGAACAAGTTCTTGGTTACTTCATCTAGGCTCTGGAAAATAATCGGGTTCATTTTTCAAGGCCCAAAACGCTGAACAAAGAAAGAGATGAAGTCCTCCCCGACTATTTCATGTTTCAACAGAAGTTGGGGCATCGCATTTAGGAGTGTATTGTATTAAAAAACCTCTTGTAAATGATGTTGGACTCTCGAGAAGTAAAACTAAATGGTTCCTCATCCCAGGTACCATGTGTTACTACTACTGATCCAGAGGAAGAGGGCAAGTGGCATGAAGTCAAAAATAAAAATGCGTAGAAATATGATGATTGGATGGTCAGAAAAATGATCAACCGAACTCATGCCATTTTACAAACACAATTGAATCAACCAATTGTTTCTTTTACTATTTATGCCATAAAAACTCCCTTCACCAGAATGAAAATCCTAAAAGAAGCGGCGTAATTTGAAGAAAGAAGAGCAATTAGAAGAAGAAGAAGAGCTTGTGTCAAAGCCTATGTTGTCTTTGACTCTAGAATATTTTAATCCATATGCTTCAAAAGCATGGGCACTGCCCAACCAAATGGCATATCCTAAACTGGCTCATCAGGTCGAATCTTCATTAGATGAAGAATTGATCTTTGGTTGTATTAACATGATTTATTTAATGGATCTCTATGCTATTGACAATTTCGATCATGATGAGCCTAAGTTCACTCCTTTTAATAGGGGAGTTAGAGGAAGAGACATAGGTCTAGGATACAGGGGAAGATGTGGATAATCAAGAATCAACTATTTCAATCCTACCCCATCTAGAACTGTAATGTGGTAGAAACTCATGGAAAAGACCTTCAGCGGGTTCAACAGGAACAAGAAAGTTCTTACATACATGGCAGATTTGGTCTTGACATAGTTTTTTTCGAAGACCGGTTAAAGGTTACACCTTCTTCTTCTTAGAAAATTGATAGACCTAGTTGGTCTATTCTACAGAATCCAGGAGTGTTTCTAATTCCTTCCTCCATGTGAGATGCATCTACTTACAAAGCATCAACTTCCAAGGCACCTGCAAAACCACATTTTCATGATGGGAAACACAGACCTTCGCACCAAAAGTATAATGTATTGAAACAATTTTCCCATGTACCAGCCATGTTATCAGTTATGGATTCCTTGAATCTATCAAAAGATCTTCAGGAGGTGCTTATTGAGGCTTTGTCAAGTCCTCAAGAATTCAAAACTGAAATTGCAGCGGCTCAGGTCTACAATATAGAGAATGATCCTGTAGAATGCCATGCAGTAATATTTTTTACATATGAAGATGAAGATGATGTTGTACAACGACATATCAGACCTATGTATCTATGTGGAAAAGTCAATGATATAGACATTTAATGAGCTTTTATTGATAATGGCTCAGTTTTCATCATCATCCCTATTCTTACACTTCATCGATTGGGATTCACTGAATATGATTTATATCCTTCTACATTGATGTTGTAAGGATATGATAATAATGAACAAGAACCTCTAGGAGATATTACACTCAGAACTCAGTTTGGAGACCTTATGTCTAATTCAGATTTCATGGTTGTTCGCCATGACACAACCTTCAACATTTTTCTTGGAAGACCTTGGCTCATCAACATGTGGACATACCTTCATCATACCATCAATGTCTCAAATATTGTTTCCATGGTCAAATTGGGACATTTTATGGTGATAAAGCCCCATTCAAAACATGTGAATCTCAATACATTGAGGCAGAATTCTATCACATGGAAGGAAATGAATAAATCCATGGCAAAGGAGGTTACCAAAATTAATGATCCAAATAGTTTGCAAATGATTCTAGCAAACCCATTCATACATGTGAGTACAGATTATGTGTTGCCTATCAGTCAAATTGACAGGATAGTCCTAAATAAAAACACTCTTATGGAAACTTCCATAATGTCAATTACGGATACCAGTCGAGACAACCTGAGAGAAATTGTTGATTTTCCAAGCAGTGATGAAAGCTTAAATGGAGATTTCTTCCTTTCATCCACTGAAATCCATTAATTATATACTCCATCAACCTAGCCAGTAGAAGTTATAGAAATGTCCGAGGAAAACAATGATGTTTATTTTCAATCCATTATATCCTCTTGATTACCCCAGGAAGACCATCCATCATCAATTGGTTCTGAAATGACAGTCTCATCTTCAAGATGCTCATATTTTAACTTCTCCCTGGATTATGGGAATTCTACTTCGTCATCTACTATGAAAATAGAAACAGAAGAAGTAACACATATTGAAGATGAAGAGGAAGATCTAAGGAATTCTCCTCCAGCATTTGAAGAGGGTACCTCTACCATTGTGGATGAACTCAGAGAAATAAATCTGGGTACAAAAGAATATCCACGCTACACTTTAATTAGTGCTTCCATGACTCTTGAAGATAATGAAATGTATGCTTCATTTCTAAAAAATCGAGATGTATTTTCTTGGAATTATAGAGAAATTCCAGGTCTTGATCCTGATGTTTCCACTCATCATTTGGGCTTTCTATAAGAACATTGAGGATTAAAGCAAGCCCCAAGAAGAACACACTCAACTTATGCTTCCAAAATTGAAGCTGAATTTGATAAGATTATCAAATTTAACTTCATCAGAGAAGTTCAGTATCCCAAATGGATGTCTAATATTGTCCCTATGAAAAAGAACAATGGAAAAATTAGAGTTTTCATTGACTTCCGAGATCTTAACAGGAATTTTCCTAAAGATAATTTTCTAGTCCCGATTACAGAACTTCTAATTGATGCAACGTCTGGCTATGAAGAACTTTACTTCATGGATGGATATTTTGGGTATTATCAATTCTGAATGGCTCCAGAAGATGAATATTGTACAACCTTCAGAGCCCCTCAAGGTGTGTTTTTCTATCGAGTAATTCTATTTGGCAGGAAGAATGATGGTGCAACGTAGCAACGTGCCATGCACCATATCTTCAAACCCTTTTTAGGAAAAATTTGTTGAATGTTATTTGGATGATTTTCTGGTCAAATATAGACAACTTTTAATCACATGAATGATCTGGATATCATATTCAACAAACTTAGACAACACAATTTTAAGATGAACCCCTTGAAATGTGCTTTTGGGGTAAACTCGGGAAACTTTTCGGCTTTATTGTATGCCATTGTGGTATTGATGTTGATCCTGAGAAAAAAAAATCTATCCTTGGTATTTCAACTCCTAGAAATTTGAAATGATTATGAGGAATTCAAGGACACTTGGCCTATATTCGGCGCTTTATCACTAATTTGGTAGAGAAATGTTTACCCTTCACCAAATTAATGAAGAAAAGAGTTACCTACCAATGGACTAAATATTTCCAAGAGGAATTTGATACCCTTAAGAGATATCTCTTAATTCCACCGGTATTAATGCCGGCTATTTAAGGAAGGCCACTTATTCTCTATGTGACAACTTTAGACCGATCATTAGGTACCTTCCTCACCCAAAAGAATGATTCCGAGAGTGAAAACGACCTTTACTATCTCATTCGCACTATGCTTGATGCGAAAACACAGTATTCAAATATTAAAAAAATGCTACCTAGAATTAATATTTACTGTTCAGAAATTGAGGCATTATATACAACATCATGAGGTCCAATTGGTGTCTTGTAATAACCCACTCAAATTTATCATGAGTCATCATATACTTACAGGACGTCTAGCATGATGGGAGGTTATATTGCAGCAGTTTGATATTAAGTTTGTGCTTCAAAAGGAAATAAAGGGTCAAGCCCTAGCTGATTTCCTTGCTGAGAATCCTTCCATGGAAGATAAATCATTTGATAAAGAACTTCCTGATAAAGAGGTCTTCTATATTCAAGATAATTTGTAGACATGGGAAATGTATTTTGATGGTTCTTCTAGAAGTACAACAGGGAATAGACTAGAAAATCCTAAACTCAACATTGTTGGAATAGGAATAGCCCTTATTTCCCCATAAAAGACAGTATTGGGTTATTCATTTCTATTATCGAAAGGTGGTACCAACAATGAGGACGAATATCAAGCTCTCATCGTAGGTTTGGAATTGTCCCTTCAGGTGAGAATGGATCATTTTAAGGTAAATGGTGATTCAAAATTGGTAATCAAACAAATCAATGGGGAATACTCTATCAGAAAAGAAGAGTTAATACCTCTGTGTGATTACGTCATAAAATTAATGGCTGAATTTCTCTCAGAGACCACATTGTCCTATGTCCCGCGATCACGAAATTCCCAAGCATATGCACTAGCTAATGCAGCTACAGCCTTGGCAGATCCAAATCAGGAAGAGATAATTATCAGCATACCCCATTGTCGCTTGGTTTCACCTTTTATTCAAACCATGAGGGAGGAAATCAATGAAATTTCCCCTATTTATGAACCGTATGGTCATACCACTGGATGGAGAACATCCATCATGGAATATCTTCAAAATGGGATACATCCACCAAATAGGGCTGAGAAGGAGCAGATCCAATGATGAGCGGAAAATTTTACTCTATATGATGGTCCAAATCACCGAAAGATCCTTTATAAGCGAGGCTTTGATGGGATTCTCTTTAGATGTATTGATGGAGAAGAAATCGTGACTATCATTAAAGAAGTTCATTCAGAATCTTGTGGTGCCCACCAATCTGGGCACATAATCTCTAATCAGATTCAAAGGCCTGGATACTTTTGGCCTTCAATGATACAGTATTGTACATACTTCACAAAAAAAATTCATCTTTGTCAAGTGCATGCAAACTTCATTCATCAACACCCAGAGTTACTACATATAGCTAAATACTCTTGGCCATTTTCCACATGGGGAATGGATGTAGCAGGGAATTATCCTCCAATGAAGGCTAAGTAGTTCATGTATATTATCACTTCTACTGATATCTTCTGTAAGTGGGCTGAGGTAATACCTCTCAAGGAAGTTGGAGTTAAAACATCATTAGTTTTTTCAAAACTAATATCATCCCCAGATTTGGCGTCCCTCACACTATTTTGACAGACAATGGCACCAAATTTTGTTCTGATGAAGTAAGAAAGTTATATCGGGAATATAATATCAAATCCAACAATTCATCTCGCTATCACACAGTGGCCAATGGAAAGATAGAGGCATTCAATAAAACCCTATAAAATATACTCCAAAAGATTGTGGATAAAGATAAGAAATCATGGACTGATTAACTTTTTAATTCTTTATGGTCATATCGAACAACTATCTGTACTGCCACCCAAGAAACACCTTATTCATTGGTATATGGAACTGAACTGGTTTTGACAATTGAAATGAAATTTCCTTCACTAAGGGTTGCAATATTTGATCAATTATTAATAGATGAAAGGTCTCAGAAACGGTTCAATGAGTTGGAATGATTAGATGAGAAAATATTGCATACTTTGCATCATCTACAAGTCTATCAGAATAGAATTGCATGAGATTTTAAAAAGAAAGTTCATCTTCATTCATTCCTTCAAGGAGAATTGGTATTGTCCCTTAGAACTCCAATGATATCAGGAAAGAAACCTGTATAAGTTGAGCCAAAGTGGGAAGGACCTTATTCCATACATAAGGTTTATTCAAATGGTGCATATGACTCAATCTCAATGGATGGAGAGCTCATCACAATGCGAACCAATGAAATATTTTTGAAGAAATACTTTGTATAGTTTATCATAATTAGTCCTCACTGCAAGAATTTAAATTGCACGGTACCACGTCCTTGCTGCAATACATAAAACTACACATCCCCGTGTCCTAGTTTCAAGACATTAAACTGCATAACAACCATATGAGTCCATGCTTCCTGATGTTAAAGTGCATAGCATTTTCGTCCTTGTCACATGACATTAAACTATATGACATCATTTGTACAACTAAACTTTTCTCTATACCACGTTAGATGTTTCCATAATTAAATGTTGATGAAATCATCACTACTCTTTAGTAGTACATGAGTCCTTCTGTTTACTATGTCGGAGTCAGATCTTTATTGAGACCATGTTTCAAGAACTACATATGGCTTGATTCTCATTGTCCAATGAGATATGCAGAGACACCTAAATCTCCAATTTTGGCCCTAGCCGCAATAAAAAAACAACAAATCCCCTTTATTTCTGGTATGAAAATTAAATCTAAATAAGAAATGAATAAAAATTATGCATGAATTGATTATTTATCTAGCAAGAAACACAATGAAATTTACGTTTTATCAATTAATCCAGTTATAATGTGTCTTTTCTTTCATATTGGTTCATTCTCATCCTTACTGAATGACATTAAACTCCATGGAAATTTAACACCCCTATTTCTCTCTTGGATCGCCTTTATATTATAAAATAAACCCTTACTAATCCTTGTTTATCACACCAAGCATAGCTCATGTGGGCTTAGGAATTGGGTAAATGGATTCTTTATATAAATCAGTTGTTTTCAATTTCTTATGGGTTTATCAATGTCGTCACTACATGACTCAAAACTGAATAGTATAATGTCCTCAATGCATGACTTAAAACCGCACATTACCATATTCATTCAAAGTAAACAAAGAAAGCCTCTATTTTACATATGAGTCAGATCTATGTAAAGGATATCAAATTTATGGTGAATATTGATTCAAATATTTCTCATATACATTGGCCATAACCCCCTTCCATATCTCACACTCTTAATCATGAATTTTTCTTTCATATTTTCATAATCTTTCTTACGGTTTCTGGTAATAAGGTTTTCAATATTTGAGAGCTCATTTTCCTGACTATGAAGCATGTGCCCTTAGGCGGCCTTGCATAAGTTACCTACATAACAGGCCTGTCAGTCAATAGATGTCATTATTTTACTATTCATCATTTTCACCAGTTGGCCCTACATAATACAGCCCCCATAACGGGTTTTTCAAATAATGGTAAATTCATTCTTGGTTATAGTATATTTTTCCACTTTAATATTTGAAGATAATATACGAGAATCTGTATTTTAAAATAGTCATTCAAGTGTTTCTAATAATTGGCGTTTTTCCTAGAATATACTAGTAAATCATCAATTAACGAAACTATAAATAAATCTAGATAACTCTGAAATATCTAATTCATTAATGCCTTCAACACGGCTGGTGTCTTTTTAAGATCCCAATATATAGCCAAATACTCATAATTTCCATAATAACTTTGATAACATGTTTTTGGGATATCTTCCTTCATAACATGAAGCTTATGGTACTCTAATCATAGATCAATCCTTTAGAACCATGAAAAACATCTCTATTGATTGAACATGTTGTCAATTCGAGGAATAAGATATAAATTCTTTATCATCACTTGGTTAAGTTTATGATAATCCACACAAAGAATAATAGTTCCATCTAACATAGTTATAAAAATAATCATTACTACCAATAGAGACATACTGGTCTGAATGAAACCTTTTCTATCCAATTATTGTAGTTGATTATTTAATTTCATTATTTCTATGGGTTTTATCCTATAAGATAAAAGTAATATAGGACTGGTCCCTAGTAAGAGATAAATCATAAATTATACTTCTCTTTTGAGTGGTAACCAAGAGAAATTATCTTGGAGAACATCATGGAATTAGTATATGATAATTTTAAAATCTATATCTGTGATTTATTTTGAAGATTATAGGGTAAATACTAAAAACTGATAAGAGATCTTCCCGACCACCGGTACTAAGTATAATTATTTAGTTTCTTTAATGTACCAATACCACTTAAATATATATTTAATGTCATTATAAGTAGTGAAACTAACTTGAAGGTCATAAAAGTTGATGTGGCCCTTGAATTTCATCATGAAACCAATTCCCAAAATTACTTTATAAATGTACTTCTCAAGAATGGATAAATACCAAACCAATTCGGAACTATAGATTTTTATACAACAAACATTACAATTAAAGGATTGAACCTGTCATTGTCCATGAGGTGTTTTATGATTGAAAATAGAAGTAATAATCTCAAAATGAAAACCCATATGATTGATAACATGAAAAGAAATAAAATAGTTGGATGCATGTGTATAGAAAAAGGTCTATATAAGGGAATAATTCAAAAGAATCATACCTCACACCATTCAAGGACTAGATTGGTCATCCATGATCATCATATCATCACCATAAAGTTTCTTATTTGGCTACCATTATTCTTTAAATTTCTACCATATATTCACTACATTAGGATTCATGGTTTTCGTAGAATCACCCTTTCTTACTTAGTTCTGATTAATAGTGTAGTTCAATCAAGATTTCCCAGTTGAATCATACAATGTATGAGAAACATGTGATGTATTATCGGCTCCTTATTTAGTAGTACTATAACGATAATTCTAGATATTTTCAAAAATAATTATTGTTTTGAAATGATATAGGTGGTGTTGTACAATCATACATGATATGCTCAATGGAATAACATTTGATACAAGTCCTCTTACTTTTTGGTTGAGGAGGAACATTTAATTATCCAACAGTTTGATTTTGTGACATTTCTATTAGGATAAATATGATCCCTCCAACCATATTCCTAGATATATCTCTTTATTCTACTGTTTACCTCTTTACAATATATATATATAATATGTAATACAAATGAAAACAATCATTGAGAGAAACTTCAATCACATCCCTAATATAATGATACATGCCTTCAAAGATTAACTAGAAACAAATTCTAGTGTAAAGAGAACTATGTTCATAAACACAGCCTCATACTCTATTACAAAAAGGACTTTCTTCTTAAAGATAAAGAAATATATTATTATTGTGATCTTGAAAGAGTGAGGATATAGTTTTTAATTAAAAAAATCTTCAGTGTTCTCCCTGTAATTCCTTGGTTGAGTTTGGATATGACAACAAAATCCTACCATTGTCATACAAGATCTTCAATCATATAAGTTTCTATCTAGACATTCATCTCATCCAAATTTCCAAGGAAATAGAAGATTCAATTCATTCTACTCATCCATACATCCACTTTCCCAATTTTGGAACTGCCCTCAAAATATTGGTGGATTTTGTTTCTAAAATTGGATGGAGTAATATAAATTTCAAGGATCGTCATTCTACTTCCCATGATCAGTGGATTGAAATGATTGAGTGATGCTCTGGATAAAGTTCTAGATCACTTATGTACTAAGAGAGACCATATTTTCCATGGACTTTTTCAGATGGTTCTTATGATGTCTACCCGGTTCCATTTTCTTTAACAAGAACAAATATCCATTAAGTAAATAACTCTCTAGAAACTGAACACTTGGAAAATTTCAACTCAAAGTATAAATAATCGTTATAACTAGCTTTTCAAAAATCAGTCATTAAAATCATTTTTACAATTTTTCATAACTCATGAAACAAAAAATGAACAACGTAGTATAAGTAGTAACACTCTCTATCAATGAATGAAATGAAAGAATATTCAGATAAACCCACAACATTTAGGTGAAACACCCCTATAATTTTATTAAATTTTTTTTTTACTTAGACTACACTGGTAATTTGGAGTTCAACATAAAAAGGTTACTTGTGTATTTTTAAGATATAAGTTTCATGTTCTAGAATTCATATCTACTTGATACCATCTAAAAAAATTCACAGACCAATATTAATAACATTTATAAGATCCCACCCCTCCTCATTGGATTAACAGGTGATGAGGGTGTTACTGTCTATAGGTGACACCCTCGAGGAACCCAAGGATGAAAATATATGCTAAGGTCCTAAAAGAACATTAGGGATGATTTTACCTAAATAAACGAAAAAACTGAAAAAAGTATAAGAAAAACATCCAAACCATCTATAGAACACACGAGTCAAAGGAATACAATTAAATTTACAACCAGAAGAAAAAAATAATAAGGTAATATAAAAAACAAGAGGCATAACCACTAAAACTGAAAGACAATAAAACTCAAAGACACCAAAGTGGATTCATCTGAAGCCAGACCTGAATTATATCCAAGCTCCAACTCCATATGAACTACCCATGAAATCAATAAGTACTAATAGATAAATATGACACCTTTTACTTTACTATTTATAATTAAAATGTATCAGCAAACACAATGAAGTTACCAAGTATGGGTGAGTATAAAATCATTAGATATTCACCAAATACTTCCTAAAACATTCCCCTAAGACAAGAACCAGATAAAAAAAATTATATAAAAATAGTTCAAAAGAATATAAGTAGTATATGTAAAACTAATTAAACATATCTTTAGAAAATAGTAAAAAACATTAAAATTATTTAATTTCACATGGAATAACTATTCATGTGATTACACACACATAAATATGAACATAAAAGAATGGTGTTTCTCATTTTGATAGTGGTACCTCACGATTATGCTACATCCACTTTTTAAAGTGTTACTTAATGACCATTCTCCATTCCATTAATGCACATGAAAATATTTATGCCAAATTCCATTCCAAAAAACCTCACATAAAAACATTTCGTTCATGAAATAATTTCATCGAACACTTTACATGCATAAAAACAAAACCATAATTTTCAAAACAATCATTTTAAAATTTTAACCAAAGTGGGTTTTCCAAAATCTATCCTATTTCCCATATTTCAAAAACATTAAAAAATGGTTTCATTTATGAATCACACAACATTTCATTTGTGAAATCAAGAAAAATAATTTATCAAAACCAATACATTATGTTCTATAACTAGTGGATATGAAATAAAATCCACTTACCTCTTAATAAATGAAAAAGATGATAAAAGAAACTAATATCTTCTAAATATAAACTTACAACACCTTCTCAGTGAATCTGGATATCTGCAAGAACCCATAATTATTATTTTAGGTATGTTTTTCCTTTTGTGGTTGTTTTTGGAGAAAAGAGGAAATTCTGGAAATTTATTATGTATATACCCTGTACTTTATGAGTACAAGCCATGTACTTTATGAGTACACGCCGTGTACCTCCTTGCTGAAGGAGGCCGTGTGATGGCCATGTAATAACCACACACATGACCATGTGGGAGTGACTTGGAGCCTGCACACAGCTGTGTGGGAGTGACTTGGAGGCCTCTTAATGCAGAGTACAGAAAAAGCGAGTAAACACCATGTACTTCATAAGTTCACGCCGTGTATTTTTTTCATTAAATGCTTCGGGGTCACCTCTGATAGATAGAACACCCTTCTTATTGGTCTCGTTCATCCAAGAGAGTCCATACGGTCGTGGATCTTCAACGATCCCCTGAGCCTCTGTCCGTCCTCAGAATCATACACTGTTGGTTGTGTTGGAATCACATCAGTGAGTTCTCTATTCATCTTGAGACTCATTTCATGATTTCTCTTCTCTTGAGAGATATCATGGGTTGAACACTTTAGACTTTTTTGTAGATATTTGACGTTCTAAGGAGATTCAAGCTTCGAGGTTCACATATAGAGATATCCTAACCCCGAGGTAGGTGGTTTGTGCCTTTACATTCATGTCCTTGAGTATTATGTAAAAAATCCACCAATAACCTTTAACGGGGTATTGCGTGTTTACCGTTTTACCCCTGTTGATTTTCCTGCCATGATTGTGTTCTTGTGTAGAGATAATTTGGGTATGAATAAGGTTGATTTCCATTCTTTGGATGTTTGTCCCTTTCCCGTTCTGTTTACGACCTTTTGGTCTTGTTTTAGCTAGTTTGGTTGCCTTGCCTGTTTTCCATGCCTATTTCTATAGGATAGAGAGTTTATATTATGACATTCTTGTTAGGCGGTAGACTATTAGCAAAGTAGTTTTGTAGGTTTACTTTTCCATATTACACTGCTATTCTCTTTGACTTACACAGGGCCGTGAGAACCTTGTGTAGTAGACTATAAGGGGAATTGACAGGTTCATCATCCTTATGGAGTCTTTGTGCTCTTTGGACTATAAGAGGTATTGAATGAGTGAGCATCTTCAGAGATCCTAGAATCACTTATAGCTATAAGGGGAATTTACCGACTGAGCTTCCTCAAAGAGTACTTGATTTCTTTAGACTATAAGGTGATTGACCATGTGAGCTTCCTCAGAGAGTCTTTGATTTTATTCTTGAATTGCTTATACTATAAGGGGAATTGATGGTGAGTGCTTCCTAATAGAGTCTATGAATGACTTGGGATATAAGGGGAATTGACTGATAGAGATTTCTCAGATTCCTTGAACTTGGGGCTATAAGAGGAATTGATCGCGTGAGCTTCCTTAGAGAGTTCCTGACTATCTTAGACTATAAGGGGAATTGACTGTGAGTGATTCCTCAGAGAGTCTTTATATATTGAACCAGAGGGGTTAGGAAGTGTGCATTACTGAGGGGGTTACCTTTTTGTGTTTAGCTAGTTTATTATATATTTCTTGATGTTGAAAATGTGGATTGATTACTACAAAGTAATTTCATGTTTACTTCTTTCTGTACTTTGCCTGCCATATATTCATTGATAGTTTGGAACAAATTTTCGGGTGGTTACCTATAGGGATTTGGTCTCACACCCTGTTTGGGTCATTCTTTTGGTCCCAAATAGATTATATTGCTGTAGGTATAGATAAGGGAAAGGTCCCTTCTACTGTAAGTACTTGACATGCTCTGGAGCTGGAAAGCATGGGACCATTTTATGGAATGCGATGCTGAGGAGATTATCTATTTTATTTTGCACTTTGGATGAGCACTGTTTCTATTTCCAACGTTGTGAATTGTTTGGCTCCTTTCCTAGATATATGTATCATTCATCTTTATATATATATATATGTGTGTGTGTGTGTGTGTGCCCTAGTTTTTTATTATTCCAGTGTTCCGCTATTTACTATTGTGGGATATTTAATGCTTCAGTTATTTTATGTATTTGTTTACGGCCACTGTATACTCTACCAGTAATGGCATAGTTTCCCCACTATCACACCCAAGGCACTCGCTGCTAGTCAGAAGCCCCTATAATTCGGGGAAATGCGCTTGAGGCCATATGACGACCAGGGTATAGGGCGCCTCTAGGTGGCTTCCGGAATCATGATGTTACAAAGTGGTATCAGCGAGATTATTTTCTATTGGTTTACTATTTGGAGCCTTATCCAGGGATATGATGGAATATGTATTTGGTAATAAGCTATGCCTGGGTGTAGCTAACCCGTGTACAGGGAAAAGCCAATCTACCTTGTTAATTTCAATCTCTCTTCTTTTTCAATTAAGAAAGTTTATTTGATTTCATATTGAGTGATTCACATGATTTGTGATATTTTTGTTGATATTATCGAGGTTCTATTTCTATCTCAACATGATGATATGAGGGTATTCCATCTCATACATCATATAAGCACTTTCTAGAAATCACTTGTCAGGAATTTTTGCTATGCCATCTTGGATGCATTAGTGATTTCATGTTGTTATGATAGATGATATGTAAAATATGCATATTGTTTTGATAGTTTCCTTGATAAAATACCTACAGTTTGATTGGGTTCTGTTTTGTGTAATGTTTTGCTTGAATGGACGCAAAACATTGGTTCTTGAGGTGTTATGGGCTCTCATGGACCGGAATTTGGTAGATTATTGCTCTGTTTTCCCTATTATAACATGTATAGGATGACAGACTTTGATTCATGGGGAGTATGGGCCCTCACAGTTCGGAATTTGGCACCTTCAGTGTTCGTTTTAGTGTTTTTGGGGTTCCGGAGTATTTTTGGAGGCTTACGGTCCATAAAATCCAGAATACACGCCGTGTAGTGTTATGTACATGACATGTGTTCTTCTATTCAGGAAGAAACTATTTTTCTTATGTACACACTGTGTACGTTTTGTACACGCCGTGTAGTCTCTAACTATGTCGTAGGCCGTGTTGGCAGAGACACAGGATGAGGAATTTCTGGTGGGAACACGTTGTGTTCCATAAGAACACGACCTGTAGTGTCGACCCTATGGCCGCCCATGTAACCAACAACACGGACGGATAATACCTTAAGATATACATTCCGTGTCCGCATTAAAAACGCCATGTGGTCTGACCTAGGTACCCAACTATGTCATCAACAACACAGGTCAGGGTTTTACTTTCACAAACATGTCGTGTTCGTTCAGAACACACCGTGTAGTGTGAGATGTGTGACAGCCTGTGTCACTAACAACATGGTCTAGGTGAAGATGTCTAGTACACATCATGTCTGTCTTGAACACGCCATGTAGACTTGTCTTAAGAGAGCTGTGTGGCTTAACCATGTAGAAGGACTCTAACAGGGGAAGAGGATTCAGGTACATGCATTGTGTTATGAAAACATGTCGTGTGTTTGGGTTGTTACATGAACAATTTAGGTAGGAGTACACACCCATGTAAATTTTTAAAGGGAATACGCTGTGTAGGAAATGTATAGGCAATGTAGTCATGTTTTGTAAAACATGAATGCTTTCTTTCCAATGTTCCCTTCTTACAATCCTTGTTTTCAGTCCTTGAAAATCTTGATCTATGGTCTGTGCTTGACCTTGTAGAGTCATTCCACCGAGCCATTCTCCAGTTTTGTGCAAGTTTCCAGATTGTGATCAGACACCAGACATGGAGGATCAGGTACTACCTACAGATCCTCTTTTTGTGCCATCCATGATGCCAACCGTTGTACCTGACATAGGTGCTAATGCACAGATCAGGGAGAGATTTCTGAGGATGATTCATACCTTTCTGAGAGTGCTGCCTCCTGCCCCATTGATGGATGATTTGATACGGGTCTTCTAGCAGCAGCAACCTCCTACTTTCTTAGGGGATGGAGGACCTTAGGCTACAGAGTCATGTCTAGAAGCCACATGGATGATTTTTGAGAATCTAGAGATACCTCTATAGAAGATGGTGAAGCTTTCTACCTACACGCTCCGAGACTCCGCCAAGAGGTGGTGGGATGTGATCTCATTGGAGGGATGCCAACTGAATATAGCTTGGGAACAGTTTCAACACATCTTCTGTAATTAATTCTATCATGAGACTTTGAGGGATGATTGTGCATGAGTGTTCATGAGTCTGGAGTAGGGTACTCTTTTTGTTATGCTGTATTCCTCTTGCTTCACAGATCAGCTATGTTTCTTGTCTATTGTAGAAGGCGATGAGTTGTTTCTTGCACAGAAGTTTTAAGATGGTCTGAGTAATGACATCTAGTCTCTCATGAACATCTTCTGGTTGACCACTATATCCTCTATCGTCAACTGTGTTCTGATTACAAAGTGTAATATAAGCTATTTAGCACCTGTGAGCCAAGGCGGTTTGGCATCTAGAGTTAGTGCTTCGCCAGCTGATGGCAGGAAGTGCCGTAGGGATGCCGCATGAGGAGATTAGAGTAGGTGAGATCCATCTTCCCTTAGCTTGGTGGAATGATAATAGTGTGGGAGAAGCAGACATATGAGGCCATGTTTCTCAAGAGACCGAGTGGAGTGCCGATCTTCTGGAAAGATGGACACCTTCTATGCTTTTGTCAGTTCTTCTCTCCAATAGCTGGTGACAAAGGTTCTTCTGTGACTTCTTGTTCAGGAGCAGCGCCACCAGTTTCTCACCAGTCTGGGAACTAGAGTTCTTCTGGCCATTCTGGATGAGGTCGAGTTCATGGTTGTGGTAGTCATTCTTTGGTTATTCAAAGACAACAGGGTGGATTAGCTCATAGCGGTCAGGAAGTGTCACAGGGTCATGGGATAGGCCAGACATTTTCAGTGGAGAAGACCCAGCTGTAATAGGATCTTGTACCCTCTATAGTTTGAGGTACGATCTTCGTAGCCTCTGTTTTATCTTCTGCTCTTTTCAATACAGGGGTTCCCATAGCTTTATCTCTGTCACTGTTGTGGAGATCCATAGTCTCTATATCTATTCCTCTACCAATATCGTGATGCTAGACACTCCGTTGGGGACTAGAATGGATAATGTACATCATTTCAAGGAGTTCCCTCTAAGGTTGGTGGGGGTCACTTTTTATGGGACCTCTATGTCCTAGAGATGACAAGCTATAATGTCATTCTCAGAATGGACTGGTCATTTCCCTTCTAAGAAGTCGTCGACTGTTATCGACACAAGGTGAGTTTTATATCACCAGAGGGTAGATCCTTTCTACATAGGGGATAATGGGATGTCCAGGTGAGCAGAGCGGTTCCATAGCATCATTTGTTGGGAGGATTTACAGCCCAAATCGCTAGATTATATCTGGATGATCAGAGGAATTCACAGTTATACTTTCCTCCAATGGTTGATCATTTCAGGGAAGTCCTTCTAGAAGACTTCTCAGGTTTTCCTCCAGAGCGTGAGGTTGAATTTTCTATTGATCTTGTCCCAAGAGAGGAACCCGTGTCCATTCCTCCTTACAGGATGGATACACTAGAGTTACAGGAGGTGAAGAAACAGTTGGAGGAGTTTCAAGCCAAGGGTTTCACCCAACCCAGAACTTCTCCTCGGGGTTCGCCTGTCCTGTTTGTGAAATAGAAAGATGGTACCCTTAGGATTTGTGTGGATTATCAGATGATGAACTAGTTGACAGTCAAGAAATGATATCCCTTGTATAGGATTGATGATCTCTTTGATCATCTTCAAGGAACCCGTGTGTTCTCGAATATTGACTTGTGGTTCGGTTCTCATCAGTTGCATGTTAGAACATCTAATATACCACTTATAGACTTCTTGAGTAGGTATGGTCAATACGAGTATATGGTTATGCCGTTCTGTCTCACGAATGTGCCTGTAGTTTTCATGGAACTGATGAACCGAGTGTTCCATCCATACTTGGATTCCTTCGTGGTGGTTTTCATGGATGATATCTTGGTGTACTCTCACACTCAACACAACTATACTACCCATCATGAGGCCGTTTTGAGTACACTAAGGGAGAATTAGTTATATTCTATGATCTCAAACTGCCACTTTTGGTTTGATTAGATTCACTTCATGGGTTATGTTATCTCAGAGGAAGGGGTATCAATAGACCCAGAGAAAGTGAGAGCTGTAGTTTCTTGGGAGCAGCCGAAGAATGTATTTTAGGTGATGATTTTTTTAGGGATGGATGGATACTACAAAAGTTTCATACAATACTTTTCCCACTTAGCAGCACCGCTGACAGGTCTGACTAAGAATGGTGTGAAGTTCTTAGGGTCAGATTCTTGTGAGTCAGCCTTTCAGGAGCTGAATGGGAGGTTGAATTCAGCACCAATACTAGTCTAACTAGAGCCATTAAAGAGCTATAATTTTTACTACAATGCTTTAGGTATCTAGTTGGGGGCTCTTCTTATGAAGGGAGATTGAGTTGTTGCATATGGATCTCGATAGTTGAGGCCACATGGGAGGAATTACCCGATGCACGATCATGAGTTAGCTGCATTTGTTCATGCCCTACGCTACTGAAGAAATAATCTTTTGGGAGCACATTTTTTGGTTTTCATCGAAAAAAAACTCGAGTACATATTCACTCAGCGTGATCTGAATTTGAGACAACGCATGTGGGTAGAGTATCTTCAATCCTTTGACTCTGAGCTTTCTTAAATGCCTATGAAGGGAAAGGTAGTGGCTGATGCATTGAGTTGGAGGACTCAGATACAGGTTTTTAAGGAGGCCAGAAGTGTGTGGTAGCATATGGATCTATTATCTGAGATGAATTTGAAGGTGCATGACAGATAGGGGCATACATTTCTATCATATGTAGTGGTTACCTCTACTCTTCTTGATCGAGTTTGAATGAGGAAGCTATCAGATTCTGAAAGCCTAGTCCTAATGGAGTGTTTGTTTATAGAGGACCCTATTCCTAGATGGACCATAGGTGAGTATGAGATCTTGTGTTTCAAGGGGAACATATGGGTGACAAAAGACATACGTGAGGAGCTGATGCGAGACTTTCATTACTCAGTTTAGGTAGTTCATCCTGGTGTTACCAAGATGTATCCTGATCTACACCGTCAGTATTAGTGGCCGGTATGAAGAAGGATGTTTCTGGTTTCGTCATGAGGTGTTCCACCTATCAGAAGGTGAAGGCGGAGCATCAGTGGCAAACATGGCTTTTACAGTTGTTACCCATTCCTGAGTGTAAGTGGAACGACATCATGATAGGTTTCATGGCAGGGTTACCAAGGTCACCTCGAGGTAATGAGGCTGTTTGGGTTGTCATTGAAAGACTCATGATGGTTTCTCACTTCTTGCCGATCATGGAGACTTTCGGTGTTGATGAGCTGGGATGGTTGTATATCTGAGAGATCATATGTCTTTAGGGATTTCCACAATCCATTGTTTCAGACAGGGATGCATGTTTTACTTCTCGGGTCCGGTAGGGGCTTCAAAAGTCATTGGGTACATAGGTACTTTTGAGTACAGCTTACTACCCCTAGACATGTGGCCATTCCAAGCATACGATTCAGGTGCTTGAGGACATGCTCCGAGCATGAATCCATGATTTTAGAGGTTCTTGGGAGGAGAAGATACCCTTTATGGAGTTTTCCTACAACAATATTTTTCAAGAGACTATTCAGATGACACCTTATGAGGATTTGTATGGTAGACCATGCCAATCAACCTTATTTTGGCTGTAGGCAAGAGAAGTAGCTTTGCTGGGACCTCATCTTATTCAGGAGACCACAGAGAAAATAGAGTTGATTCGGAAGAGGATGGCTACTGTACAATCTTGACAGAATTCTTATGTTGATCCGCAGAGACGACCTCTGGAGTTCATGGTCAGGGATCAGGTTTTCCTGCATGTCACACCAAGGATGGAACACAATAGGATTAGGAGATAGGGTATGCTTTCACCGAGGTACGTTGGGCTATTTGAGGTGTTGGAGAGAGTTGGGATAGTTGCCTACCGGTTTCAGTAACCTCAGAGGTACTGATCTATGTACGATGTTTTCCACGTTTCTCAGCTTCGACGTTACTTTTCAAACCTGTCTCATGTTATCCAACCCGAGGAGGTTGAGTTGGAAGTGGATTCGTTCTTAGAGGAGCATCCTATTCGGATTGTGGATTGTAGTACCAAGGTTCTCTATGGCCAGTCTATTCCTCTGGTACGAGGGATATGGCAGCACGGGTGGGTGTATGATGAGACTTGGGAGAGGGGGACGATTTACAAGCACAATGGTCAGAGTTGTTCGAGGATTATTATTCTACGCCGCGCTTGGGAAATTTGGGGATGAATTTTTTTAAGGGGGGATGTTTGTAAGAACTCAGACTTTCCTTTTAGGATTGTTTTTTCTTTTCTGGACGTTTTTGGAGAAAAAAGGAAATTATGGAAATTGTCTAACTACACGACATGTACTTTATGTACACACCATGTACTTCCTTGCCAATGGAGGCAGTGTGCTGGCCGTGTAGTAGCCACACACATTTCCATGTGGGAGTGACATAGAGGCTGGTTAAAGTGGAGTATGAAAAAGGCGAGTACACGCTGTGTACACCAAAATTACATGCAGTGTATTTTGTTTTTTTCATTAAACACACAGGGGTCACATCTAACGGAAAGAACACCCTTCTTCTTGGCCTCATTCGTCCAAGAGAGTCCGTACAACCATGGATCTTTGAAGATCCCCCGATCCTTCGTCCTTTATCCAAATCAAACACCGCTGGTTGCATTAGGATCACATCGGCGAGTTCTCTCTTTTTCTTGATCCTTGTTTAGTGATTTCTCTTCTCCCATAAGATATCATGGATTGAACATTTTATAAATTCTTGTAGATATTCAACGTTCTAAGGGGATTCAATCTTTGAGGTTCACATATAGCGTCTCTTAACTCCAAGGTAGGTGGTTTGTGCCTTTCTGTTCTATTTTTTGAGTATTATGTGCTAATTCCACCAATACCCTTGTACGGAGAATTGCGTGTTTAACATTTTACCCATATTGATTTTCCTGCCATGCTTGTGTTCTTGTGTAGAGGTAATTTGGTAATGAATAGGTTTTATTTCTATGCTTTGGATGTTTTTCCCTTTCCTATTCTGTTTACGATCGTTTGGTCCTGTTTTAGCTAGTTTGGCTGCCTTGCATGTTTTCCATGCTTGTTACTATAGGATGGAGAGTTTATATTCTAACATTCTTTTTATGATATAGACTGTTATCCAAGTAGTTTTTTAGGTTTACTTGTCCATATTACACTACTAATCTATTTGACCTATACAGGGCCGTGAAAACTTGGTGTAGTAGACAATAAGGGGAATTGACTAGGTGAGCTTCCTCAGGGAGTCTTTCAACACATTTGGTTATAAGGGGGATTGACCGAGTGTGCATCTGTAGAGAGCCTAGAACCACTTAGGGATACAAGGGTAATTGACTAAGTGAGCTTTCTTAGAGAGTTATTTATTGCTTTAGACTATAATGGGATTAACTGTGTGAGCTTCCTCAGAGAGTTTTTGATTTTTTTTCCTGAATTCCTTATACTATAAGGGGAATTGACGGTGAGTGCTTCCTCAGAGAGTTTATGAATGACCTGGGTTATAAGGTAAATTGACTGAGTGAACTTCATCAGAGAGTCCTCATACATGGGGTTATAAGAAGGATTGACCGCGTGAGATTCCTCTTAGAGTTCCTGAATACCATAGATTATAAGGGGAATTGACTGTGAGTGCTTCCTTAGAGAGTCTTTATATTCTGAACCAGAGGGGTTATGCCGAGTGCACTACCTATAGGGTTACATGTTTGTGTTTAGCTAGTTGATTAGATATTGCTTGATGTTGAAACTGTGTATTATTTACTACTGATTACTTTCATGTTTACTACTTTCTGTACTTTTCCTGCCATATATTTAGTGACTGTTAGGCATAGATCATTAGGTGGTTTTTTACAGGGATTTAGTCTCTAACCCTTTTTGGGTCATGCTTTTGGGCCCAAAAAGATTATGTTGCTGCATGTATAGATACGGTAAAGCGCCCTTCTACTTCAGTTACCTGACATTCTATAGAGCTGGACAACATGGGACCAATCTATGGCTTGCGATGCTGAGGAGTTTATCTGTTTTCTTTTGCACTTTGATTTATCACTGTTTGTATTTCCGCCACTGTGACTTGTTTGGATGATTTCCTAGACATATGTATCTTGCATTATAATATATATATATATATATATATATTTGTGTGTGTGTGTGTGCTCCAGTTGTTTATTATTCCAGTCTTCTGTTATTTACTGTTGTTAGATATTTAATGCTTCCGATATTGTATGTATTTGTTTACTACCAATGTGTAATCTTCCAATGAGGTCATAGTTTCTCCACTATCACAACCAAATCCCTCACTGCTAGTCAACAACCTCTGACATTCTAGTAAATGCGTATGAGGCCATGTGAAAAACTGGGTACGGGGCACCTCTGGGTGGCTTCCAGAATTGGGACGTTACAATCTCCAAAATATATTAATTTTCCAAAATTTGATTTAGGATCAAATTGAGTCTCCAATGAAGCCTTGGTAGGAAGGTAATTTTGATATCATTGAATAATAAGGGAAAATGAGGGTTTTGGGGCCTTAATATTGGTTAAATCAAAATTTTGAAATCAATTAATTCACCTCACATGTTTTGGATGCACAAATTTTCAAATCGTGAACCAACTATGAACATGCCATTGGACATCACCTGAGTAGTTGCATGATTAGGACACACTATTTATAAAAAATGCCCCAACCCTATAGTTCTACTATTTCAAGGCCACACCTCACACAGTTGGCTTTCACGGATAGACAAACTGTGTGCCAACCGAGATTTTCCTCGGTTTCACTTTTCACAATTTCTCATAGGCACTCACATAGTTTGGCTGACCATCATGATTTCCTATGGACACCCAAAAAAACTTTTATGGTTTATCATAGGTGGTTCATGGTTTCTATGAACTCTTCTCAACTATGAACCCATCAAAACGCATTCAAACCACCTCATAACTATCCCGAAACTTATGAAACTGAACCCAGGTATTATATAAGCTCAAAATACATAATAAAAGGGAATTTTATCTAAAACCATGGGTACTACAAGATATGAATATATTATAAAAATTAAAAAAAAACAATATTAAACGTACGTGTAGTAAGACACACTAAGATTCTAGATATATTTATAAAATTCATTTCATGAACTGGTTTCCATGATTTATCCATAATAGGTTTTATATAATACTCATGTGAGTATTATATGATTTACAAATATCTAGGATAAATAGTTTTGAAGTATCCTTTTAATAATTACCTTAATTTATAATATTTTATTTTGATAAATATGAAAATTAAGATATAATTATAATTCTCCCATCAAATTCATTTAAAATTTATTTGAAATATTTTTTGAAAACTCATTAAATTTTATTCGATTTTTTGGTGGAAAGTTAGTGTCATCTACTTAAATTTTGACTAATAAGGAAGATTTGGAGACAAATGTTTTAAAAAAGGTCACTTTTTCATACTTTTGATAAAATAATTTTCAAAAATAAAATATTTGACATTATATAATGGACAATAGGTGATTGTTTGAAAACATAAATGACCATATAATGTTACAAACCATATTAAAGATGATCAGAGTTTTTGAAACTAAAATATTATCCCACAAACACATCACATAAAGTTTATCCATTTCAAGAAATAATTTTCATTCAATTTAAAAAATTAAAATTAACTTAAGATGCATTGGTTATGTGGATCCAAATAAATTACAATATATTAATAGTGGTACCTGATTCTGTATAGTCTATGTATTATACTTTATTATATCCATTATATACTACTATTGTTTAATTTATTGTAATTATATATTAATCATCCATATTAATCCTAAAATACAATTTTTACCAATTATATGAAATTATAAATTTCATTCAACATGATTCCATAAAATAATTACATTAAAATTTATTGAGATATTCTTAAATGGATATAGTTTTAATTTCATATTTAATTAATTTATGAAATATGTTTTTGGTTTAACTATGAAATAAACATTTTATCTCTATATTTATTTCATAATATAATTTTTTATCGAACACTAAAATCTACACCACAAATGATAGAGTCATGAGGATGATCTCAATGTGGCATGATTTACCTTGGTATTCCACTACCATGTTCAATAGTTTATTTAAAATTGGATTCAAATTTATTTTTAATATGTTCAAAATGATCTTTGGGACAAGGAATAATAAAATAAAGTTTCAAATTTTATAAATACTCTTATATGAAATTTTTTAAATTTTGAGAGTTAAGTGAATAACATTCATCAATTTTGACAAGAATAAACACATAAAATTCTTTTAAATTTTAATTTAAACATTTATATGTTTTATTTTTAATATTTAAATAACTTTAAATTTTCCCTCATAAATATTTGAGTCCTATATACATATATTATATTTCACATTAAAGATGTATTATTTTTACTAATTCCAAATTTTAGCTTTATTTCATTACATTTATGATGTATATTTTGATTAAAACTTTTATATAATTATGAATTGTATTATAATATAATAATTTGTGATTAATGTTTCCATAAATAATTAATTGATAACTTATATTTTATGATAGTTTTTTAGGAACTTTTTTATAAATTAAATTTCATCAATTCCATAGTAGTATTTTATAGGGATTCAAGGTGAAAAATGGTTATGGTTAATGTCATTTTTTGAGAAAAATATATAAAATAAATCTTTTATAACTCAATAACTTGTTAAATTTTTAAAAATATTTCTGTAAAAATGGTTTTATTATGAAACATCAATCAAAACATTTAAAATAAATTGCTTGAATATTTTTTCTTCTAAAAATTAGAACCCCAGAAAATTTGAAAATATCAATGATAATAATTATGAAATAATACTTTCCACCAGTAATTCTTTTCTATATCAGATAAAAAAATTATTACTACACTATCAACAAAGGTTGCATAATAAAAATTCAAAAATTCATTGGATTGAAAACCTATTTAGTTTCCTCATTAGACATGTATTATAAAATATTACTTTTAAAATAGTATGTTTTGGAAAATAAAAAACTAAATTATTTGTAAAATATCTTCTGATTGAATATTAAAATCAAAATATTTTTCATTCTATAACAAATTTCCATATATTTCCTCATTAAAAAACACATCATCTTGTTTATAAAAAATATATTGTCTAATGTAAAATTATTACCATTTCATAAGAAAATGGAATTAATTAATAAGAAATGTGATAGTATAACCTTCATTGCACAATTGAGAAATAATATGATAGATATATTTTAATCATTGATAAAAAATAGCTTTTTAAATTATAATATATTTTTTATCACTTATATATCAATGCCCATTGATTTTTATTTTTGGATAGTTTATAAAAGTTATAATAACTCCAAATTGTTTTTATGAAGTGATAAAATATGAGTTTCCCTAAACTATATGTTTTTAGTAAGAACAATTTAATAACCATATATATTTTATAGTTCTAAATTTTTATTTATCTTCAAGAGATATATAAATTATTGATTTTTCTATCCATGATTATTAGGTATAAAAATGTGAATACTTAATGACACAAGTTTTTTAGTTCTAGAAAAGTCATAATTTCTAAATATAATTGAGAACCATTGATAATAAATAACTAATAAAACCACCAAATAAATTATATACATTAATATAATTTTTATATATATTTTACTAAAATGCCTTAGTAATATTATCTCACATCAAATATGGATTTACTTTTAAAATATTCTAAACATAATTTCTATAAATTTCATGTTGTAGTTGTTCATTATAAGAATTACACTGGTTATTTTTCCAAGGGTATTTGGATTTATAGTATTTTGTTTTGTTTTTCCTTGTGAAAAGATTATTTCAAAATATTCCATTTTGTTCTTCAATTTTAGCCACCAAATAATTTATATTATTATAATTTTTATTCATGAAAACATTAATTTATTTATATTCTATATCAATAACATTCCTTATTATATTTTTTTCCATATATTATTACATCATAATACTTTTTTATCAGCTTATGATTCATTTAAAGATTTTAACATTTGAATTTTATCCCTAAGAAACATTATTTAATGAAGTGGCCTTGATTCTTACTATCATATACCCTGTGTGTAACACCCCAAGATTTCATAGTGTGTTATTTCTTCAAAATAATTCAATACCTTGCACTACACGCAACACCAAGTTCAAGCACACCATGACTTACCAAACAAGCCGTTCAAAAGAGGTTATGAATAGTATTAGATAAATTTTAATGTTTATATAATCCTTATAATTTTAGAATCCATATTATGAGTTTCTTAGATATAATGCAAGAACAAATTCATTTTCAGTATTGCACTTTTTTAAACTTTAATAGTAAACCCTTTTTAAATACTATATTTTAAACTTTTTGACTAAATGGGGACATCAAAAATTTAAAATGAAACATCCCAAGCTTCCACGGTACGCTAGCGTGTGTTGTACGCAACACCGAGTTCTAACACACCGTAACCAATCAAACTAGCTGTTATGAATAGTAATACCTACTTTTTGAAGTTATATGTATTTTATATTTTGAAATGGACTTCATTTTTGGATTCGGAATATCGAATTTAGCCTAAGGTGAAATTTTGGTACTTTTCGGATAACTTTCATATTTTGATGAATAGTGAAAATTACTAAATTTTAATTAAAAACAACTTTTTTAATCAAAATAATTAATAGTGATAAATTATGAATTTGAGTGGTTTTAAAGTATATTTAGCATATATTTTTACCATTTAATATAATGTTGGTTATTGTACATAATTTTACAATTAAACCGAACATAAACAAGTGTCAATCTTTTGATAGTTATTATCTCTTAAAAACACGCTTTTTGTTTTGACAGCGGGAATTAATTTTAAATTAATTTCTGCCACTTCTGTGTGTTGAATTTATAAAAATGGATTCCATATTTGGAATCAGGATGTCCAAATTGTGTAAATAGGTAACTTTTATTTTTAGACATTTTGAATAATTAATGTGGTAAATATTTTATTTACCATGGTTAAGGTTAATCCGGTAAATAAGGGTTAAAAAATAATATTATAATAATACAAAATTAACCTAAAACGTGTCCTAACCTTATTGGTGGACACATACCCGACCATGAGCATCCTTGGGTCAATTTGGGGACGCCTTGGAGCCACTTGTATGTGGTAGGGACACTTTATATTAATAAAGTTAAAATAAAAATAAAAATGGCATAAGCTTACATCTTTTAGAAGAACATTTTTTACATAGGGTTATACATGTTGGATTTTCGATTATAAATATTCATTATAAATCTAAAAAGATTTCCTACATAATGATATTTTATTTATAATTTTTAGACATCAAATAATTTAAATTATTAATGACACAATAATGATGCAATGTTTACCTCATTAATAAATCATTTAAATAAATAAGATTATAATGATTAAAATATAATCTAAAACCTGTCCAATTCTTATTGGTTGATGTTATTTAGAATATGAGACATCTTATCTTCGACCTCAATGATTTTTGGACCATTATAAACCGAATATAATTATATTATAAAGTAATACTTTCACTCTTTCCTAAAGAGCCCCTCTTCTCCCTTATAAAAGGAGACCACTTCTACTCATACCTCACACCTCTCAAGCCACTTGGCTCGTCAAAACTCTGCCCAACTAAGCTCCCCACATCCCTATCCTCCTCCTTGAAGCTTCCCCTTAGGCAGAAATCATTTCAAGATGTCTTTTGGTTCCAACCAAAGTGAGTTACCTAAATTAAAGGTAACGATTTCTCTTAAATTATTTTCATTTATTTTGCTTCTCCAACCCCCAAACTCTTTTTATTTCCTTTCTTTTGTAACAACACCAGTATCCTAAATATACTAGGATGTTGTTATAAGAAGGATTCATACTACACATACACACAACTCCATCTAATGGATGATGAACATAATGTTTCTGTGGATGGCAAACTAACGCCTCACGAAACGATGATTGTTCAAATACATCTTACCGCCTCTCATGGTGGCCATTATGATGGCACTGTAATTAAATATGATATTAATGATATATATTTTATATATAAGCTTCTGTAATTACATTTTATTTCATACCATTATTCGTTTCATGTTGTATAGACATACGATAATTTCATTTGAGGAAGTGCGGACTACCGCCCCCTTAAAATGATATGACTCGTTCATACCACACATGGAACGTATAAAGGATGGTGTTAATGAACGTAAGTAACATGTATAAAATATTATATTATACTGGAATATTAATATACCTATGTATCATTTGTATTCGATTCTTTTAAAATAAAAATTAAATGGAAGTAGCGTTCGTGCGTACGTACGGACTACCGTCTCCACGAACGCGATGAGATTCATTTTCCATCGTATCCATTCACGTATAATTATCATTTGATGATTTAAAAATGATGTTTAAGTACTTGATACCATTATGGATTTGAATAATATACAACTTATCCTTTACAAACATGTCTTACGTAACAAAACATACAAAAGCAAACAAGTAAGTTCACACCCGAAACAGCGATAATACTAAGATATTATTATCAAATCAATATTAAAAGATCATATATGATATCATATTAATGTATATGATTCTTGTATAATTTAATAACAATTATTTCACCATTATACAGGAGGTTAACCTACCCCAACCAAGGAAAAGTACAAGGTAAGGGATTTTCTTATCTCACATTCAATTCTGTGAGATTTCCATTATTCGCCACTAAATTATTGAAAGTGGTGTATTGTGTACTGGAATTTGATATATATTATCATGATTATCTTTATATTCATGTTATTCTGTAAATAATTTGGTGGTTATTAACTTTTGGCCATACGACTCAATTGATTAACGTGGTAAGGGGTTTTCATCTCACTCTTTATTTCCGTGAGATTCATGCCATATATCCACTATTATCTTTTGTGTGGTGTATGTACTGCCCATAATTGTATTCTTTGTGTATTACACTTTACCTTATGTGTATTTACATTTTCATTGTATGATACCTCTTTCATGGGTTGTATGTTTCATAAGTTACCAAATTGGTAAGGGTTATTTCACAATCTCTTCATTATCTGAGGTTGTTTATATGTAATAATCTACTGGGATCTCTTTATCATCCACATCCATGTTTCTTCAAAATGTATTTCAAAACATTTTTATTATTTACAAGAATATGGGTTAAAGTCATTTATACCCTTGTTTTACTTTTTATAAGAGGAATCTTTCCGTCGTTTTCAAAACAAGGTCCTTTTATCCTTTTCGACAGAATTAAGGTAAGAATGTTTTTTTAACTTATACGGTGGGTGTGGTTATTTTCCGCCGTTATAAAATCTTCGAAGCTTTCATTACAAGTTTATAAGGATATTTTCAAAGTAAATGTTTTCTTTTATAATTATGTGACTTTTAAATGATTTCAAAAAAAGATATATTTCTCTCAAAAATATGAAAATCCAGTGCAAATGTATACATATTTAACGCAAGCTTAAAAATGTTTTCAGAAAACCCGACTCTCGAGTGTGGTAGACAGGAAGGGATTGGGAGTGGACCCATCATGGCCTGTAATTAATCGAGTAGTATCAGAATTAGTTATTTTGTTTTCAGAAGCTTGCATAATGTTTTCAGAAAAACACTGGAGTATATTTTAGCAATTTTAAACGTAAGTATCTTCTAAAAAAAATTGCATCGGTAGGTCTCATGAGACAAACTAGTGTCTTGGCACAAGGCCTTGACAAAATCTTATTTGTAGTCTTGGCACGAGGCCTTGGCTATGTGGTTATGATAGTCTGGCATTATGCATTCCAACATTATGAAAGTGGTTATTGATTTTTGCATGTGATTATTCGATTAGTAGAATATCCATGTGAATAATTAAATGGCATTATTTCATTTTACTTTTGCCATACTATGTTGAAGTTAAAGTTTAAAAGGCTTTTGTTTTAGTAATACATTGCCTTAAATGTTTATTCTTATTTATGAAAGTTTCCGCTATATTGTTATCCTTACTGGGCATTTGAGCTCACCCCTTTTCTATGTTTTATTTTTCCCAGGATGTGAAGAAGTAAGTTATGAATGACCTGCAGGGATTTTAAGAGGGTTTAATAGTGTGGATTGTGGAAACATTATGTTGTTGTAGTAGTTTTTCATTTTATGATGTAATGTAAAACTTATAAATATATCTAGTGTTTCCAAGGCTACTAAAGCAATCGGTCTTTCGAGATTTGATCTTTCTTGTGATCATGCCAATGTTATGTAATAATGCACCGACTCTGGGAAACTAGGGTCGGGGCGTTACAGTTGGTATCAGAGGAAGTTTAGTACAAGCCTTGGAAGCTAGATTTAGATAAACTCTGATTAGAGCACGTAGACCTAAGATGAACTTTGAGGATTAGTATAAAAGAACTTCCGAGAATTTTGGTATTGTAGAGATTTTGTGAGTTTTCCGAGCAATACATCCCTGTCTGGATACGAGCAGGTAGAGGTAGCTCTGGCACAGATGTACCTAGGGGTAAAACCCGAAAACACCGCTTTGAGCTAGACTCGAACGGGAACTGGTGCACGACAACGGGCCTTGCTGCACTCTTGGTTACGACACTCCCGGGGGATATGCTTAGGATAATTCTCATTTTCTTTACAAACCATTATGAAGGGTTTATGAGTATATACATCCTCAAATGAGACATTTTTATGATTATGGATTATATCCATAAATAGTTCAATTTATGTTAAGTGTTTTATAAGTATGGGATTATGTATTTTGATTCATAACCTGATCTAGTGTATTCCATTGTTTAGAAATGGCGCCCAGTAGAAGGAATGAGAACTCCAGAAATGCACATGATCCAAAGAGAAGGAAGGATCATATCTTTCATGGTCTTAAGCTAGAATTTATAAGAGAAATAGTCTCCCATGTATTATCATCATATGAAGAAATAATATCATGTGTTGATAAGATAAGTAAAGAGTTTACTAAGTCCTATGGCTTTGAAGGGAAGCAAGAGAAGAAAAGGATAGAAGAGAGAAAGATGGATAAAGGGAAGAGGGAAAAGAAGAATTTTCCCATATGTGGTAACTGTGGAAAGAAACACCCTGGAACTTGCCTGAAAGGAATGGGAGTTTGTTATAAGTGTGGAGGAAAAGGGCACAAAGTACGTGACTGCAAGGGTAAGAAAATGGTTTTAAATGTACAATGCTTCATTTGCAAGGAGTTTGGACACTACGCGAACCTATGTCCCGGTCATCAGACTATGCCGCAAATGATGTTATTGGATAATAATCAAGTTATGATACTACCACAGATGAAGAGGAATGATTAATGCTCTTACGTTGATTATGTCAATTGAGTGTTGTATCAACAATGTACTTGTTATAATAATTATGGAGTATATAAGGATTGTACTGTAGTACTATTTCATCAAGGACTTGAGATTGTGTGGAACAAAGAAAAGTGACTCAATAGCAGGATAGATTTTTGGAAAATATATGGTTGAGAGAATGATAAACCATAATATAGTTCTGATACTGAGGTAGTGATTTTGGAATAATATGTGATTGTTTTGGATAAATTATATTGGATATTCTTGACTACCTTGGAACTGATTAATGATTTGTATATTCCATCATTGTTGGGGTTTAAAACATTTTTGGATTAATGAAGTATATCCAGCATTCTATATGGAATAAGGGAGCATGAATGTAATCAATAAGGAATATGGTAATACATGATGAAGGTATTCATATTCTATTATGGGATAAAAAGGATTTATATTATGTTTACCTTCCTTATGAATGTTGGACTGTGAGTTTGGACAGAAGTATTTTGGATAGTTCTAGTTTGGATTATTTTGGATTTCCATAAAAGGACAACCCGGAGGTCGGACGACAACCCGTCGCGTCCGGCAAGGCTGCAAGACTTGAACCCGCAACCGAAGGGAGACAAGGGTGTATCACCTACCACTATCCCACGAGATGTCCTGGATTAAATAAAGTAGTTTTTTAAAAGATCTGGTAGATGAATTATAAATTCGTTTATTTTGGAACCCTCTATGAATAGTATAAATAGAATTTTTTTACGAGTGAATGATGAGTTTTTGGTAGAAATTTATTAATGGATAAAACTCTAATTATAAACTAAGTATATCTCCTTATGATCTTAGCCAATCTCATAAATAAATTCCTCATCATTAATAAAAGGAACTTAGAACAAAAATGTTGTCCTAGATGGTACCTTAAATCATCACTAATTTATGGCTTTGGGATTTTTGGCCTTTTCATAGCCATGTTCTCTACCACTCTCCATCAGATAATTGATGGTTAGATTTCTCCTCCATATCCATTTTTTCCTAAATGGAACCCTAGTATGTGTTATTTTCGGTAATCTTCATACTTTCCACTCTTTATTTTAAATAGAGGCCTCATTAATTCATTTTTCGATGTGGGATTTCCACTAAGATATTTTAAAACGTCAAAAATGTGTTATCCCAATACCCTATATTTTGTTGAACCTATGGTACTTCAAATCATCATAGATTGATGAGTTTAAGGACCTCAATTATACACTTGTTTGTGATTGATGACCTCAATCACTACCTATAAATATTTACATTTTTTCTCCGATTATATGTCTCTAATTGCCACCAATGTTCTCCTAATCAAGATCTTAATTTGGTGGTGACCCTTTCATTTCTATTTCCTCATATTAAGACTAAATTTTAGTAACCTAATTTCCGATGTGGGTTTTCCCACAAAGATATTTTCTATTTTCAACCTTTTATTTTCGAAGAACAATTTCAAATTGCGAGGACGCAATTTATTGAAGGAGAGGAGAATGTAACACCCCAATATTTCATAGTGTGTTATTTCTTCAAAATAATTCAATAACTTGCACTACACGCAACACCAAGTTCAAGCACACCATGACTTACCAAACAAGCCGTTCAAAAGAGGTTATGAATAGTATTAGATAAATTTTAATGTTTATATAATCCTTATAATTTTAGAATCCATATTATGAGTTTCTTAGATATAATGCAAAAACAAATTCATTTTCAGTATTGCACTTTTATCAAATTTAATAGTGAACCCTTTTTAAATACTATATTTTAAACTTTTTGACTAAATGGGGACATCAAAAATTTAAAATGAAACATCCCAAGCTTCCACGGTACGCTAGCGTGTGTTGTACGCAACACCGAGTTCTAACACACTGTAACCAATCAAACTAGCTGTTATAATAGTAATACCTACTTTTTGAAGTTATATGTATTTTATATTTTGAAATGGACTTCATTTTTGGATTTGGAATATCGAATTTAGCCTAAGGTGAAATTTTGGTACTTTTCGGATAACTTTCATATTTTGATGAATAGTGAAAATTACTAAATTTTAACTAAAAACAACTTTTTTAATCAAAATAATTAATAGTGATAAATTATGAATTTGAGTGGTTTTAAAGTATATTTAGAATATATTTTTACCATTTAATATAATGTTGGTTATTGGACATAATTTTACAATTAAACTGAACATAAACAAGTGTCAATCTTTTGATAGTTATTATCTCTTAAAAACACGCTTTTTGTTTTGACAGCGGGAATTAATTTTAAATTAATTTCTGCCACTTCTGTGTTTTGAATTTAGAAAAATGGATTCCATATTTGGAATCAGGATGTCCAAATTGTGTAAATAGGTAACTTTTATTTTTAGACATTTTGAATAATTACTGTGGTAAAAATTTTATTTACCATGGTTAAGGGTAAATCCGGTAAATAAGGGTTAAAAAATAATATTATAATAATACAAAATTAACCTAAAACGTGTCCTAACCTTATTGGTGGACACATACCCGACCATGATCATCCTTGGGTCAATTTGGTGACCCCTTGGAGCCACTTTTATGTGGTAGGGACACTTTATATTAATAAAGTTAAAATAAAAATAAAAATGGCATAAGCTTACATCTTTTAGAAGAACAATTTTTACATAGGGTTATACATGTTGGATTTTCGATTATAAATATTCATTAGAAAGATAAAAAAATGTCCTACATAATGATAGTTTATTTATAATTTTTAGACATCAAATAATTTAAATTATTAATGACACAATAATGATGCAATGTTTACCTCATTAATAAATCATTTAAATAAATAAGATTATAATGATTAAAATATTATCTAAAACCTGTCCAATTCTTATTGGTTGATGTTATTTAGAATATGAGCCATCTTATCTTCGACCTCAATGATTTTTGGACCATTATAAACCGAATATAAATATATTATAAAGTAATACTTTCACTCTTTCCTAAAGATCCCCTCTTCTCCCTTATAAAAGGAGACCACTTCTACTCATTCCTCACACCTCTCAAGCCACTTGGCTCGTCCAAACTCTGCCCAACTAAGCTCCCCACATCCCTCTACTCCTCCTTGATGCTTCCCCTTAGGCAGAAAGCATTTCAAGAAGTCCTTTGGTTCCAACCAAAGTGAGTTACCTAAATTAAAGGTAACGATTTCTCTTAAATTATTTTCATTTATTTTGCTTCTCCAACCCCCAAACTCTTTTTATTTCCTTTCTTTTGTAACAACACCAGTATCCTATAAATACTAGGATGTTGTTATAAGAAGGATTCATACTACACAAACACACAACTCCATCTAATGGATGATGAACATAATGTTTCTGTGGATGGCAAACTAACGCCTCACGAAACGATGATTGTTCAAATACATCTTACCTCCTCTCATGGTGGCCATTATGATGGCACTATAATTAAATATGATATTAATGATATATATTTTATATATAACTTCTGTAATTCTATTTTATTTCATACCATTATTCGTTTCATGTTGTATATACATACGATAATTTCATTTGAGGAAGTGCGGACTACCGCCCCCTTAAAATGATATGACTCGTTCATACCACACATGGAACGTATAAAGGATGGTGTTAATGAACTTAAGTAACATGTATAAAATATTATATTATACTGGAATAGTAATATACCTATGTATCATTTGTATTTTATTCTTTTAAAATAAAAATTAAATGGAAGTAGCGTTCGTGCGTACGTACGGACTACCGTCTCCACGAACGCGATGAGATTCATTTTCCATCGTATCCATTCAAGTATAATTATCATTTGATGATTTAAAAATGATGTTTAAGGACTTGATACCATTCTGGATTTGAATAATATACAACTTATCCTTTACAAACATGTCTTACGTAACAAAACATACAAAAGCAAACAAGTAAGTTCACACCCGAAACAACGATAATACTAAGATATTATTATCAAATCAATATTAAAAGATCATATATGATATCATATTAATGTATATGATTCTTGTAAAATTTAATAACAATTATTTCACCATTATACAGGAGGTTAACCTATCCCAACCAAGGAAAAGTACAAGGTAAGGGATTTTCTTATCTCACATTCAATTCTGTGAGATTTCCATTATTCGCAACTAAATTATTGAAAGTGGTGTATTTTGTACTGGAATTTGATATATATTATCATGATTATCTTTATATTCATGTTATTCTGTAAATAATTTGGTGGTTATTAAATTTTGGCCATACGACTCAATTGATTAACGTGGTAAGGGGTTTTCATCTCACTCTTTATTTCCGTGAGATTCATGCCATATATCCACTATTATCTTTTGTGTGGTGTATGTACTGCCCATAATTGTATTCTTTGTGTAATACACTTTACCTTATGTGTATTTACATTTTCATTGTATGATACCTCTTTCATGGGTTGTATGTTTCATAAGTTACCAAATTGGTAAGGGTTATTTCACAATCTCTTCATTATCTAAGGTTGTTTATATGTAATAATATACTGGGATCTCTTTATCATCCACATCCATGTTTCTTCAAAATGTATTTCAAAACATTTTTATTATTTACAAGAATATGGGTTAAATTCATTTATACCCTTGTTTTACTTTTTATAAGAGGAATCTTTCCGTCGTTTTCAAAACAAGGTCCTTTTATCCTTTTCGACAGAATTAAGGTAAGAATGTTTTTTTAACTTATACGGTGGGTGTGGTTATTTTCCGCCGTTATAAAATCTTCTAAGCTTTCATTACAAGTTTATAAGGATATTTTCAAAGTAAATGTTTTCTTTTATATTTATGTGACTTTTAAATGATTTCAAAAAAAGATATATTTCTCTCAAAAATATGAAAATCCAGTGCAATTGTATACGTATTTAACACAAGCTTAAAAATGTTTTCAGAAAACCCGACTCTCGAGTGTGGTAGACAGGAAGGGATTGGGAGTGGACCCATCATGGCCTGTAATTAATCGAGTAGTCTCAGAATTAGTTATTTTGTTTTCAGAAGCTTGCATAATGTTTTCAGAAAAACACTGGAGTATATTTTAGCAATTTTAAACGTAAGTATCTTCTAAAAAAATTGCATCGGTAGGTCTCATGAGACAAACTAGTGTCTTGGCACAAGGCCTTGACAAAATTTTATTTGTAGTCTTGGCACGAGGCCTTGGCTATGTGGTTATGATAGTCTGGCATTATGCATTCCAACATTATGAAAGTGGTTATTGATTTTTTCATGTGATTATTCGATTAGTAGAATATCCATGTGAATAAGTAAATGGAATTATTTCATTTTACTTTTGCCATACTATGTTGAAGTTAAAGTTTAAAAGGCTTTTGTTTTAGTAATGCATTGCCTAAAATGTTTATTCTTATTTATGAAAGTTTCCGCTATATTGTTATCCTTACTGGGCATTTGAGATCACCCCTTTTCTATGTTTTATTTTTCCCAGGATGTGAAGAAGTAAGTTATGAATGGCCTGCAGGGATTTTATGAGGGGTTAATAGTGTGGATTGTGGAAACATTATGTTGTTGTAGTAGTTTTTCATTTTATGATGTAATGTAAAACTTATAAATATATCTAGTGTTTCCAAGGCTACTAAACCAATCGATCTTTCGAGATTTGATCTTTCTTGTGATCATGCCAATGTTATGTAATAAGGCACCGACTCTGGGCAACTAGGGTCGGGGCGTTACACTGTGATTTAAAGTTGTTGGAGATATAGAGTCTGAGTATGGAGGTGAATCGTTTAAAAATATTTTAGCCGTGGATTCTAATATAATGCATATAAATGTTTGGTATTGTTTTTTCAGCGTTTTCAACACTTGTTGTGGTTGTTGGACTTTATTCGTATGGAAAATATTTATTTGTAAAAGTAATTAATCCAACATAAGTAGAAAATAAAAATGACTAACTTCTGATCATTTGATTGAGATGGTGGAGTGGAAGTGAGGATGTTTGGGATTCTTAAAGTCAGGAAGACTAGATTTTGAAAGATATATGAAGTAAATCATATGTTTCCCATGACAAGATTGATGGAGGCCTTGTGAAAGATACAATGGACACGAGTAAAAGAAACTACTGGGAATATAAGATTCATTAAAACGGATTATTATGTTAATTTAGGTGAAACAAATCATGTAAGAGTAACATATACACATGTAATAGTAAAATTATGAGTTTTCTGAAAGTAATAATTTTATACCAGAATGTGGTGTTGAGGAAGTGAATGTCTTTAACTAATTAGAAGGATTAATATAATGATATGTGCTATGTGGAAGCACTCTCCATAGAGATCAGAATATTGATCGATTAATTTCACTTGATAGACTCTACTATATTAGTAGGGTAAATCACTTGTTATATGGATAGTGGAATTATAATATTGTAAACATATTTTGACCCATGAATAAATGTAAATTATTATTCCCAAAATGGGTTAGAGATCACAATTTTGCCACCAAAAAATCCAATGTTTTTTTTTCTTATTTTATATTGATCAATATGTTTGGTAATTCATTTTTGGGTCATTTCAGGGTTTTGAATTGTGATGGAATGATATAGGTGAGCCATGTCCTCTATATTCTGAAAAACATTTCCCAAAATCATTATTTTAATTTTTTAGCTAGTATTTTCTCAAGCATATATTTCATTGGTCAGATCATAAGTTATTATGATCCCAAAAGTGCTCTTAGATCTTTTCTAGGAGAGTTTTGAAAGGCCATAACCAAGGGAAGGAGATTCAAATATTGATTTAGTATCATCATTATACCATTTTTAGTATAATATATTTCATGTAAGAAGTTCCTTATATCAATTATGTGTTCATGATTTTAGTGGGAGTTCAATCTCTATTGAATGTAATGGAATTGGATAAGGGTAATGTATCTGTTCAGAAGTTTTAAGGAACATATTTTGTGTTCTAAAAAATGAAGATATGAGATTTTATACTATATAATGACAATTATCTTCTATTTATGGGTACTGAGACTAATGTAACAAATAAGAAAGAATAAGCGAGTATGAACAAGAAATAAAAAGGGATGATTAAGAAGTAATTACAAAGAACTTATCTGATAACATCATATAGGCGAATTCCTCTTCTAAACTTTTGAAATTTCATGATAATAAGTTTTAAAATTTGACTACAATGAATAAGATTTTCCTTTTATGAAGGTTCTATGTATAGAGGGTGTAATATTTTAAACCATCTGTAGATAATATCAATGAATTAAACATCATGATAATCTAGTTGGGATCATTGAATGTAAACATTTGAGACCCATAGTGTGAATTTTTTTATCTTTTATTATTCCTCGTGTCTTGCAATGTGATAGTTACTTCATTTAGAAACATAATTGGAAATGTAATCCTCACATTTATGTATATTAGATACCTAATCTTGAATATATAACTTCATTATATAACTATCTAGGAATCTTATGTAAATTATTATAACATTGAAGGAAGGGGGTTTCTGTCATCCTAAAAATGCAACAAGAAGAATAAATGAATAATAATTCAAATATGGAGTATGTTGGTGGAAGTTGGTCCCATGAATTTCCATTATTGGATGAAATGCCACCTAAAACCATTTTCAATGAGTGGAGAGTGAATTATAAAAGACAAACATTTATAAGTGGATATGTAAATAATTCATTAGAAGTTACAATAGATGTACATTTGAGTTCGTCCTGCTTGGTGGAGTATTGGATTATAGACTATGGATAATTATTTCACTCAGTATTCGGGATAGGGAGTACAAGGAACTATAATATTATAAGAATAAACAAGAATTATTTTACAGATGAATAATGACAAATTATTGATAAAAAATGTGATGTTTCTATCTAAGCATGAAAGGGAATTTTATAGGAGTCTGAAGACATGAAACACATCATAATGTTAAGGCAGAACATAATTTTTTTGTATACTTATAATATGGGAATTTATATACCACATTCATAGATGGTTCATGGAATATTTTATGCCATTCCATGGTGGTTCTATGGAGTGAAGGATGGAATTTTGTACCTAAAATGAGTGTCTAAAGGTGTAATGAAAACCCGATAAGTAACTTTTTAAATATAATGGAATTATCATCTCATCCAATTAAGTGTGAAAGGGATGAATATCATCTCTAGTAAATGTATTTTACAAATCAGATGCATGTAGTATGGGAAATGTGAATACTGTATCTTTAGAAAATTGGTGAAGGATTCCTATAAAATGGAAGGTCAGACACCAATGAACTAAAAGTTAGATTTGGTTTATTCAGATGTATAGATTTAAACATTGGTTCTTTATCATAGAGTGTAATTATATCACATTTCATTCATCGATAATACAACAACAAAAGTATGGGTGTAATTTCTTATATATAATTGTGATATTTTTAGAACCATTTTAAGATAGATATCTATGGTGGAAAAGGATACCATGAATAAAAAACAATTTTTAGGTTTGATGATGGTGGGGAGTACAGAAGCAGTAAGTTCTAGTGGTTGTACTAAAATAAATGAATATAGTTTGAGAAAACCATACCAGGTACTTTCTAATATAATGAGGTCACATATATAATGAAACAAATGTTTTTTGAGAATTATAGGAGCATGATAATTCACATAGTATTCTCAATGGTATTTTTATAGGAAGATGTGAATTTTTGGGATTACTTGATCAATAAGAGTCTCTCTTATCTATTGTGGATAGAGATTCTAGAAGTATGTTGGTATATAATAAATTTTAGTTTATCGAATATAAAATTATCTATCTCTCTCACATATATACATGTTGATGCTAATAACATGGACAAGATTAATGATTATAATGTTACTTTTTTGGGGATGGGGATACATATTTTGGTTTTGTATCTAGGATAAAAACACAAAGAAGGATGAAAGAATTCAAAATATTTTCTTTAATGAAGAGATATGGTGGATTCATTATAATATGAGGATTAACTAAATGGAAATATTGATATTATGTATAATCTATAGAATTACGGGATCACACCAGTACCAGAAGCACCATATAGTCTAAAGGATGTTCCAAAAGGATTTCATGTTCCAATGGTGCAACCACTGATGGAAATACCAAAAATATCTAGGATTGTAGAAACTAATGATAGAGTTTTAGAATAATTAGATCATTAAGAAAAATCATTGAATGATTTATTACTAAAAGGAGTTGAACAACATAGTGTGTTTTATATATCTACTAGAGTTATGATCCATGTGATGAGATACAAAAGTATATTGCCCTAATTTCTTCTCGTGGATGATGGAGAAACATAGAGATTGAATGTAGCAATAAATAAAAAAATACATAAATAAGTTGATGTTATCTATAAGGGATGGTATTAGTTATACCTATGTATCTAAAACATGGGAGATGATATAAATGTTTAATAGAAATACATTACTTTATAAAAAGTGGGATTTTTCTGCTGAAGGAGGATGTAGGTGGTAGACAGATGCAAAAGCCTTGAATTTTCTTGAAATGTATTCAATAATTGAAAGCGGTGGATTTATTTGAGATTTATAACTTTTTTATACATAGAAACATTAATATGTCACTTAGTATATTTTAAATGGAATAATTCATCTAGAATAGTTGAATATCTAGACATCATTTCTTCATGGTGACATAGATAAATAAATTTAAATAGATAAGGAAATAGGATTTGTGGATCAACAAAACATTAATCTTATGTTCAAGATAAAGTGTATAATTTAATTATTTAAGAAGGAACCAAGGTAATATAATTAAATGTTTAATGAATTTATGTTTGAGAATTTGTTTATTAGATTCTATATGGATTATTCTAGTTTTTAGATGTTTTTTATGATGGGTTATTCATCATCCTACTTCTTTATATTTAAGATATTATAATTATAGGTACAGGGAAATAAAAGATAAATTACTTGAATGATTAATTCTATGGAATATTATAAATAAATAATATTGGATAAATATATATTTGGGATACATATCATGACATACTAATGTTCACGTACATTGCACATGACTCTATCAGATTACATTCGGAAGGTATTTGAGTGATTCAGTATCAGTGAGGTGAATACTAGGATAACACCCCTAATCATACAATTCATGTTAATCAAGGAGAAGAAACCATGAATGTAATATGATTTAGAGTACATGGAAATATGTCCAAATGAATTAGTAGTTGGAAGCCTGATATGTTCTACTATTTTTACTTGACTGTATATTTCACTGTAAGTTTCTGTTTTTGGAAGGTATATGTCTAATCTTATAAGTGAACCATAATAATCTAAGTGTTTACATTAAAAGATAATTATTTGAGTTGGATATATAAGCTTCAACTGATAGTTTCACTCTCAATAATAGAAGTGGAGTATATTTCTTTAATAGTATCTAGGAAGGATTAGATTTGGATAAAGGGGTTGTTGGAAGATCTTAATAGTAGGTATGATCATGGGATGATATTTTTCTATTCACAAAGTTCATTTCACTTGGCCAAAAATAAAACATTTAATTATAGGACAAGGTATATTCATCTTATGTATCACTTCCTCTATAATCTATTTGAGAACAAAGTTCTATCTCTATAAAGTTTAGATAGATCTCATAATCTAGAAGATATGTTAATAATTGTTGTAGTTAAGGATTTTCTAAGGTGGTGTTTCACCTTATTCATCCTAGGATAACAATATTCATGGTAGGGGAAACATGCGACTATAAAGGATGTTTGCCGAATGAAATAAGGATTACTAATGTTGATGGATTTCTTGGTAATGAAACTTCTATAATGATTCTAAAGTGGTATATTATTGGGATTTATTTGTGTCATAATTATTGTCATGGTAAGAAATTAATCAAATAGAAGTATTCACATTAAGATACTTACTTCTAAATGTTTGATAAAGATAGAGGAGAAAAAATGAAGTATATCAGTCTATAAGTTTTGAAGACTGGTTTATGGAAGCCAGATAATGTCAATTGTAAGTAACCCTCCAAAACAATTGATGGTGACAGTGTGGAATACATAAAGTACTTTCCTAAAAGTAACTATTGGGAATACAATATTCATTCCAAAATGATTCCCCTAGTGGTGTTGTGGAAAAGGGAATATATAATTGTAATATATGCATACATAAGTGTAAACTCAAGAGTTTTCTATAAGTGGGGATTGTTTACATGATTTTTGAGATGAGGTGGTGGATTTATTTAATTGAATGAAGAGATTCTTATTAAGAGAGGAGAAACATGGAGGCACTCATCATATATATCCAAAGATAACCCAACTGTTTTCACTGACTGGACTGTACTATATAAATAGTGTTAAATCACTTTTTTATATAGTGGATTTATTCTATTGTAATCATCTTATTTTACATGAATAAAATTAATGAAATGTTCTCTTCCTGGATTAATACTCATGGACGAACCATGTAATAATAATGTGTTTTTTTTGCTTAATTTTATTTTTGTATTTCCTTCCAGAAATTCTTCTTTATTTCATTTGTGGTTTTTAATTTTAGTGTGTTGATTTAGGTGTGGAGTGTTTTTTATGTTCCTGAAACCATAAATCAAGATCATTTTAATACTTGTTTACTCCAATTAGGTTATGGTGGTCCAGTAATAAGTAATCCATGAAACCAATTTTAGTTTTTCTCCACATAATGTTGTGTAGTAATGGTTCTTAAGGGAGGGTAATTGAGTTTCCTTAGGTCACTAAGAAGCTCATATAAGATAATAGTTTTTTCAACAATGATGTTAATTTATTAAAATAGTCATGTATTAGGTCAGTTTTTATTTATGTGATTTAATGATGTTTCTTTATATAATATAGAGAGAAACCACCTCACTGTTTTCAACATGGCTGAAAAATAATATAGATTATAGATCAATTCTCTATGGTTTAATCTCTAGGGTTGAATATGAACTAAATAAATAATATTGTGAATTGTTTTTTACAATATAGTTTTTTGTTAACAAATTGTTTGGAAAAAAAGTATATTGTAAGAATTAAGGGGATTGAGGGATTATTTCTTAATAGTTTACATATTTATATTGAAAAATATAAACCACAATGTGGTTTATGGAACCATGTCTTGGATTGATCCACCAAAATTTAAATATAAATATATCAACCTCATTTTCCCAAATTTAGTACATGCATCACTTTTATGAACTTTTATAATTAAAAGACCTCCTTTATATATTTTTGATTGCCCTTTAAGAATATATTAGTTCATAACCTCATGTGTTTGAATCCAAACAATGTAATATATATTTTACGTTGGTCAATATTTTTCATTGGTATTATTATTTTTTGGAGTTATTTGGGAAGTATTTGAAGTGTTTAAGTGGATAAGTATTGATTAATGGATGATGGATTATATATTGGATGGAGTTATTTTAGAAATAATGAGATAATTAGAGTATTAAATAATGTTTTTTTATAAGAATGATGATTTAAACTTCAATTGTGGTTGGTCAATTAGAAACATTTCTATTTACTTTTAGTTTTAATGTGGATTTAATAGGATTTTGTTTTCTTCTGATAGAATATTCAGATTTTCCTAATTTATAAGAACTAAATTATAATCCAACAATTGGAATGAGGCTGTTACAATGATATATGTAATAATTTTTTTATTCTTTTTTTCATATTTGAGTATTGAATGAGGATATTGTATAAGGAATTTTGATATATCATGTAGTGGTATAATAAAGACATATTTTAATTTGGTAATGGAATACGAATTGGGGAAGCTCATTTGATGTGGTGTGTTTGCAAGGAAAAGTGTGGATAACATGCTGCAATTTTCAATGGATATGGAAATGTAATGAATGAAATGAAAGAATTGATAAGTGATTTGGAACGGGATATATATTTATGAACAAAATGAATAAATTATGTAAAAATTAATTGAATTAAACTAGTGAGTAATTCATGAGGTATTTTAAAATTTAATGGGTACTTTAATGAATAAGTTTAATAACTTATATGAAGAGTGTATAGTAGGTTTATGGAATTTTTAATTGATGGAATTAATTTTCCAATGTGGTTAATGGATTGTAAATGTGTAATGGATTGATTCAATAAAATATCATGTTAATTATTAGATGTGGTTAATGAATGATGTAATCATTGATAAATGATACTGAAATGGGATGAATAATTTTATGAATTCTTAATTGGATTGCGTGATGATGTGTTGACTTCATTATGTGGTCATAGGTGACTATGGTTATTTAGTGGAGGTGTTAGTGTTAGGATGGGTTAGTTAAAGATACATTTTGATATGATATTGAACCAAATATTGGATTTTGTACTATTATATATCATTATATATTATTTTAATTTCTAACACAACACCACTAGAGTCGAGTAACCGAACCTATTCCTATGTGAGGTTTTTAGTTCCAGGTGAATCTCTAAAATCCAGGATATGTGTGATATGAACGGATGGTTACTCCACCTATAATATTATTTCATCTAGACATAGTGTTATCTTGCAGATGGGATAGTGTCTGTGATGTGCAATGGACATGGATATGGTTCATTGATATGGTATATTGTTTTCATTTTACGATGTGGTATATGGTTATGGTATATATATTTGGGAATCAATAGGTGTGCCAGGATGTTCGTCTTCTATATGTGAGGGTGAATATATTATTAGGAAAGTAGGTGTGGGGTACCTCTTTTCTATATTTTCATGATTCAATAAAATTATATTGTATATTAATTTAGAGACTGGTCTAGTAATGGTATTGGTTTTTAGTTGACCTTGGATGATACTTGAGCCTTCTTCACAATCTATTCCCTAATTGTTTAATATTCGTATTCTATACATACCCAATGGTTTTAAAGGAGGAATATCTAGAGTATACTTGTATTATCACCCCTATATCTATATAGTATTTTTATAGATTTGTAGGATAGTGATGGGGAATGGTATAGACCTTACTAGCTCACGGAATGGTGATTGGATGAAACTTAGAGGTGTTCTTTTAGCTTTGTATAATCTTTATCATTTCATGGTATTATATAAGAGATATTGTTATTTTGGTCTCTATTATATTCATGATTTCGTATATATCCTAGTTGTATTTCGGTTTTTTATCAATGAATTTGGTGTTGATTAGTGGATTACTTTATCTTCCTTGGTTTAAATTGGGTAATACCTTCCTTATTATTTGTTATGTATCCTTAGTGATATTCACCAACTCCTGGCCAATTGGTGGTAGGATTTATGGTCTCACTTGACTTTAATACCAACAAAGGAGGGTTTAAATTGGTTCCAAGTTAGGATATAATAACATTAAAGATAATGGTTTCTTTTTTGGATGGAATTTAGTGTAGGAACTGGTGAGGAATGAATTTATTTTATATGGAAAATGTTTATTAGAGAATAGAATGAGATGTATGCTAGATAAACTCTATACGATATAGAAGCCCCCCCCCCCAGAATCCACGTAAATACATTAATAGTCTGTTGATCATTCTTATGAAAGGGTGTACTTATTTCACGGTGGAGACCAGTGTGTTATAAATGGATCTTCCTATTATCATTCGTGTTTTCATTGGGGGATATAAAATAAATTTAAAGTAAAAGACATTAAATTTATTTCATATCATTGTATAAAGAAAGTTTATTTTGTGTGTGTATACATGGAACAAGGATGAAAACCACATGTTTTTTATGCTGGTGAGGTGTAGTACGATGTTTTGAATATTGTAGTTGGGTTGACCTAAGAGAGGACGATTTGTGAGGTGTGACCTTGTACGAGTTTTAGTGAAAGAGTATGAAAATTCATAAAGGAGATATTTTTATTATGATATTGATAGGTGGCTAGAAGAGATTAAGATCTCATTTGGGCATGATTTACATGTAGGAAGATAATTATATTCCTTTGAAAACTATTTTTTTATAAACTAATTGAAAATGAAAGCCCATTAATCTCAATTACAAAAATGATTCTGAGGTCGCATGAGAAATAATCTTAATTAAGTTTTATAAAAAGTTCTTATATTTGATATTGATGGAAATGTGGAAGCCAAATTTTATCACCAGATGATAGTGTAGCTCCATCCATTTGGAAGTTAGATTAATTCCTATAAATTTTCTTTGTTATTACCTAATCATTTACTCAATAATATAGAAAGGTAATGAAACATTGGGGGGGGGGGGGTATTTTCATCCTGAGATTTAGTTTTAGTTTAATCCTTTCATGTTTCCATCCAATAATCAGTTTCTAATGAATATTTATGTTTTCCTGAAACCCCTAGAATAGATGGTCTCACATCAAGAAGGATGTTATCATACCATCTAAGAGTTTAGATTAATATATTGATACACACATTTTTCCAGGTAGTTGAGGTTTTGACCTATGAGGATCTTCTTATTTCCCTTATTCTATCATATTTATAGACCTAGTTATTCTCTAAATTATACATGAGATTTCGGGAAAAAATATTTCTATAGAGGGTGTGGACATTATGTCCTACCTTTTTTTAGTAATCACTATAAATGCCCTGAATCTGCACTCCCAGATCTAGTACTAAAAAAATAATCATTGCATTTCTGTGTTTGACACTGATTAATGTGACCCAATTTTTTCCATCCAAAAATTTCAAAATCAAAAAGAAAATATTAGGTCACATACATACCAAAGGACCTTTTAGGATTAGATTTTTATAGACCTATGATAAACTCTTTCCTGGATTCAAGAGAGTATTTTTTCAACTATTCTGAGCTTTTGTTTTTAAATATATGTCTTTCAAAATTTCCAATAATTTTCTTCACTAATAAAAACTTTATAGAATCAAATAATATATTATCATTGTTCAAAACATGGTGAAAAGGAAACATAATAAGAGTGGGCTAAATTCTCAGTAAGGGTCAACATAATCATTAATAATTGAATATCACCAATGATCATAAGATGAACATAAGGTATAATTAAATAAACAAAGTGTGTGAGAACGACATAAGAGAACTCATGCCCATTAATGCCTCGATCATAAATCATGAGATGTGGAATAAATATTTAACATAATACAAAAATCATAGAATCGATAACCATGATTCATGAGATTTTAATCTTGACTATAGAAAAATTGTATAAACCATAATAAAAATAAAGAACATGTATTGGTATCTTGGGACATCATATTGATAAAACCATTAGAAATTTAAATCAATTAAAAAATTAAAGTAAAAAATTAAATAATTTATTGATCAATTCACAGATAAGAATGGCAAATAAAATGAAATGAAAAATGTTATAACCTAATGAATGGAAATTCGGTTAAGAACCCCTTTACCACTTGGTAACGTTCAATTAAATTACTCTTGAATTAAATAATAAATATTACAATACAAACTACCACGAAGGGTGAGTTATTCATGGTATAACATGAAAATGTGTGTTATATACTCCAAATGGAATAAATTAGGTTCATAATAATAAAATATGCCTCAATGAAAGGAAATTTAGATAAAATCTCTTACCTGAAGTCTGTAATTTTTATATAGGCCCTTTAACACCTGTATAATTAACTTAAACCAATTATTTTATTTATTAATAACCCATTATAGGATTAATAACTTATCCATAAACCACTTTTTCATTTATTACAATAAAATATTGAGTTACTAACTCAGTTAGTGTCAATGTCGAGTGTTTTGATGATATTTAATTCATATATCCAAAATAGATATGGTGTATTCACCACAGTCAAATAGGTTAATTGTTTCATAATCTCCGAAATAAAAATTATAAAATAATTATAATTTTTATAAATTAAATTATACTTTTAAAACCAATCATAAAAATAGCTTATGAAAAAATGAACTATGTGACAATCATGGAGACAGTAGGCCATACGTACGCATGTGTAACATTTCAATTTTTCAATGATCATTTTGGAAAAAAGGTATGTATTATATTACATTTAAATAATGATGATAATATAATAAATACTATATTATATACTTATATATATATATATTCATTTTGATGTGGTGATGATAAACGATTTACATCACTTCATGGTGGTGGTTTTCCACATGTACGCACGAACAACGTTGTCATTTTTCATTTAATGGAGAGATAATAAAATATATGATATATAATCTTGTAATAATGATAAATATATATTGAATATAGTATATAAACATGAATTCCATTTTTATTACTAGTAAAGAGAGGCGGTGATGGAAAACAAATCTTCTTTGTCTATGAGGTGATAGTCTATCGTACACATGAATGATTGATTATTTTCCCATTTTATAGAGGATGTAGATGGATATAGGTTATGTAATTTATATAATAAAATATATGTATATTTTAGATACTTATTTTATTATTAAATCTTTGTTAAATACTATTTTTAATTGGTTAATGAAGATGTAAAACAAATACAATCAGTTAAGAACGATATCTCTTCATTGGAATGTCTACTTTGTTGAATACATTAATCCCTCAAAGGTTAGTATTATATTGAAAAAAGACCTCTATAATGAGGGTATATATTATATGAAGTTATTTGGGAAATAAATTTCTACACCAAATATTTTTTGAATAGCTAATAAGTTATAAAAATAGGGTTCCTTTTATAAGAGAGGGGAGAGTCAATCTTGGAATTTCTTAAAATATTGAATTAATATAAATTAATTTTGATGAAAAAATTAACCCAAATAAATAATTTTAAAATATAATAATATTATGAGTCTAAATAATCCCATAAAATAAAAATTTTATATGTTTGGATCACATTTTTACCCTTATCGTTTTGTTTTAACCCTTTATTAACCTTTTTGATGATTAACATTATATTAAAGGTCTCTACCCTTTAAGGGTAAATAATGTTACTAAAAAATAAAAAACAATTAAATGGGAAATTTTTGATTCCACTAACCATATCCCATTGATTTGTAAAAATATAACATTTTTTGGAATTTTAATGTGTTTAATAAAATATTAGATTTAAAAAATATAAATAATTGAAAATTTAAGACTATTTAATCACATTGAATTTTATAACATCAAAACAATTACTGAATGTATAAATAATTATTTTAATAAATCCCTAAAATGATATTTTTATCAATAAAATTCGTCTATCTCACAAATATTTCAAATTTTACTACTTTTAATATTTTTAATATCATTTATTTTATTATTGCATTAAATCGAGAATTATTATGCCAACATTGTGTAAGCATTTAGGGTAATTTTTTATTCACTAAAAATTAAAAATAAATTACCATGATGAATATAAACCATTGGGATTTAAAATTATTATTTATAACTGAATATAACCAGTATTTATACACATGATAAAAATATTATAGTTATTAAAAACAAGATTGTCACATTTTTTTAACATTTTTTTACATAAAATATTATAAAGGTCATAATTACATAAAAATAAAAAATGAAATATAATAGAATATTGGATTACTATGGATTAAATATAATAATAAAATAAAATTAATACAATTTTTAGGTTTATTTTATAATCCTTATCATATTATTTTTAACATTAATTTCTGAATTTACCCTTTACTCTAGTAATAAAAATTACTAAGGTTACTATTAATATTTACCAAAAAAAGGGGGAATATTTAACAAATTTATTAATCATGATTTTAAATATGGAGACTAATTTTTATAATTCAAAACACATAAGTGACATAATTTAATTAAAAATAAATTGAAAAATGTAATAGAAAACAATTTTTCGAAAAAGATGCCATTTTTTGTATAAAATGTTTTTATACTAAATTAAATTATAAACATCATATAAAAATCATAATTGTATTATTTAAATTCATAATTAACTAAATAAATTTTAAATATAATCCAAAATATAATTTTACCTTTTAAATTCTTTAATAGAAAATAATGTTTTTAATAAAAATCAGTACCATTCACTGCTCACTGAAAAATCAATCCATTTAGAAAATAACCAACATTTCACCCAAATATAATTTATTTATGATGATTTAAAAAATGTTATATTTTATATAAATAAAGTTACAAAGTTCAAAAATTAATTGTATTATTCACATGAAAAAAGCAATAAAAACCCAATTTTTGAAGAAAACATATCTAAGAACAATAAAATGGATTTACTAAAAATTGTGTACTTATTTCAAAATAATTATTCAATAAAAAATAAATCCTTTATATATATATATATTTCAAAAAATAGTTAATCCTTTTCATACCCACCAATTTAACAGAGAGGTTATAATGTCCATATTTAAATAATAATATTCTATGGTTCGTCTAATCTTGGTGTTGCGTATTTTGTACCCCATCAATCATAATGTCATTCTCTTAAAATATAACGATATTACATTATACACATTTAATAAATTTCGTGCTCAAGATTTTAATTTGATCTCGGTAACAAGGATTGTGTAACGCCCCGACCCCAGTTACCCAGAGTCGGTGCATTATTACATAACATTGGTATGATCACAGGAATGATCAAATCTCGAAAGACCGATTGGTTTAGTAGTCCTGGAAACACTAGATATATTCATAAGTCTTACATTACATCATAAAATGAAAAACTACTATAACAACATATTGTCTCCATAATCCACACTCATATCCCCACATAATATCCCTACAGGTCATTCATAATTTACTTCTTCACTTCCTGGGAAAAATAAAACATAGAAAAGGGGTGAGCTCAAATGCCCAGTAAGGATAACAATATAGCGGAAACTTTCATAAATAAGAATAAATATTTAAGGCAATGTATAAGTAAAACAAAATCCTTTTAAACTTGAACTTTTAACATAGTATGGCATAAATAAAATGAGATAATTCCATTTACTTATTCACATGGTTATTCTACTAATCGTATAATCACATGCAAACTCAATAACCACTTTCATAATGATGGAATGCATAATGCCAGACTATCATAACCACATAGCCAAGGCCTCATGACAAGACTACAAATAAGATTTTGTCAAGGCCTTGTGCCAAGACACTAGTTTGTCTCATGAGACCTACCGATGCATCGAGGAGATATAGCGGGCTCCACCCGTCACTTACTAAGTCCAATGCATTCCCATATGAAAAGGTTTAAACATAACATAAACATTCGTATTAAAACTAGCATACGAAATGTAAATAATTTCACCATAAACTATGAATGGTATAAAAATATCACATCCACAGTCAAACATATCACAAAACCTTCAATACAATATAGAAGTTTTGTGTCATAATAAATCAACTTCAAATAATCTTAAAATCCATCAAAGGATGTTGACATAGATGAAATCAATATTCTTTTTAATGAAATATCTCCTTTTAATTTGAAATAATTTAAGATCCATATAAAATAAAACATTTTCTTTGAAAATATTCTTATAAGATTGTAAGGGAAGCTTTGAAGATTTTATAATGGCGTAAAATAGCCGCACCCGCCATATAAGTTAAAAAAAACATTCTTACCTTAATTCTGTCGAAAAGGTTAAAAAGGACCTTGTTTTGAAAACGACTGAAAGATTCCTTTATAAAACACTTATAAAAGTCAAAAAGGGTATAAATTACTTTAACTCATATTGTAGTAAATAGTAAAAATGTTTTGAAATACATTTTTAAGAAACATGGATGTGGATGATAAAGAGATCCCAGTAGATTATTACGTATAAACAACCTCAGATAATGAAGAGATTGTGAAATAACCCTTACCTTGTACTTTTCCTTGGTTGGGGTAGGTTAACCTCCTGTATAATGGTGAAATAATTGTTATTAAATTATAAAATAATCATATACATTATTATGATATCATATATGATCTTTTAATATTGATTTGATAATAATATCTTAGTATTATCATTGTTTCGGGTGTGAACTTACTCATTTTATTTTATATGTTTTGTTACATAAGACATGTTTGTTGTATCTTATTCATATCCAGAATGATATCAAGTCCTTAAACATCATTTTTAAATCATCAAATGATAATTATACTTGAATGGATACGATGGAGAATGAATCTAATCACGTTCGTGGAGACGGTAGTCCGTACGTACGCACGAGCGACAATATCATTCTTTTGATATTAAAATAATATATAAATGGATGTTATATCATATATACAGAATCCTTAACATGTTGTATTTATTATTTACAAGAGTTACACATCATTATTATACCCATCCAAATAATATTATATTGAATAACAATTACACCACGACGTGGAGACGGTAAGCCGTACGTACGCACGTATGGTGACATGTTATTCAAAGGGTGGATAGAATACTGAATATGGTTGTACCATATTTATAATAACATCACAGTATATGTGAGATACTGGAGTTATTATTTTAGAATGGTAACTACAAAGGAAGAAGAAGTGGAAGAAGAAATGAACTTGGAAAAGGGTGGTGAAATCATTACCTCTTCTTCGGGCTCTTCCTTTTGATTTGATCAAAAGGGCTCCATAGGTTGGCTTTCTGATCAACCTAAGGCCTCCAGGTTTTAGTGAGGGAAGTTGGGAGAGTATATGTGCAGAGTTTGGCCGAACCAAAAAGCTTTTAAGGTGTGAAGAAATGAGAAGGAGTGGTCTCCTTTTATAAGGGAGAGGAGGGGCTCTTTAGGAAAGAGTGAAAGTATTACTTTATAATATAATTATATTCGGTTTATAATGGTCCAAAAATCATTGAGGTATAAGATAAGATGACTCATATTCTAAATAACATCAACCAATAAGAATTGGACAGGTTTTAGATAATATTTTAATCATTATAATCTTATTTATTTAAATGATTTATTAATGAGGTAAACATTGCATCATTATTGTGTCATTAATAATTTAAATTATTTGATGTCTAAAAATTATAAATAAAATATCATTATGTAGGAAATATTTTTAGATTTCTAATGAATATTTATAATCGAAAATCCAACATGTATAACCCTATGTAAAAATTGTTCTTCTAAAAGATGTAAGCTTATGCAATTTTTATTTTTATTTTAACTTTATTAATATAATGTGTCCCTACCACATACAAGTGGCTCTAAGGGGTCCCCAAATATACCCAAGGATTCCCATGGTCGGTTATGTGTCCACCAATAAGGTTAGGACACGTTTTAGGGTAATTTTGTATTATTATAATATTATTTTTTAACCCTTATTTACCGGATTTACCCTTTAACCATGGTAAATAAAATATTTACCGCAGTAATTATTCAAAATGTGTAAAAATAAAAGTTACCTATTTATATAATTTGGATATCCTGATTCCAAATATGTAATCCATTTTTCCAAATTCAAAACACATAAGTGGCAGAAATTAATTTAAAATTAATTCCCGTTGTTAAAATAAAAAGCGTGTTTTTAAGAGATAATAACTATCAAAAGATTGACACTTGTTTATCTCTGGTTTAATTTTGAAATTATGTCCAATGACAAACCTTAAATTAAATGGTAAAAATATATTCTAAATATACTTTAAAACCTCTCAAATTCATAATTTATCAATATTAAATATTTTGATTAAAAAAGTTGATTTTAATTAAAATTTAGTAATTTTCACTATTCATCAAAATATAAAAGTTATCCGAAAAGTACCAAAATTTCACCCTAGGATAATTTCAATATTCCGAATCCAAAAATGAAGTCCATTTTGAAATATAAAATATATATGATTTCAAAAAGTAGGTATTACTATTCACAACGGCTAGTTTAATTAGTTGTGGTGTGTGTTAGAACTCGAGGTTGCGTACAACACACGCTATCGCATTATTCGAAGGGAAACGTACCGTGGAAGCTTGGGGTGTTACATTCTCCCCTCCAAATAATTGCGTCCTCGCAATTTCTAGGGTATTACTGCATAAAAATACTCAGGTGGTTCTTCATCATAAGTTTTTCGGGTTCCCACGTTGCCTCTTCCATCTTATGATTTCTCCACAAAACTTTTACTAGACGCGTCGTCTGGTTTCTTAGTACTTGTTCTCTTGTATCAAGAATCCTGACAGGCTCTTCACAATAAGACAGATCGGTTTCCAGTTCTAATTCCTCATAGGTGAGTACATGCGTTGGGTCAGGCATGTATTTTCTCAACAGAGATACGTGGAACACATCGTGAACTTTGGAGAGACTTGGCGGCATTGCCAATCGGTAAGCTACAACCCCAATTCGTTCTAGAATTTCGAAGGGTCCGATGTACCTGGGAATCAATTTACCTTTCTTACCAAAAAGTATGACTCCCTTCCATGGAGATACCTTCAGGAAAACATGATCACCGACTTGAAATTCCAAATCCTTCCTTTGATTATCGGCATAGCTCTTCTGCCTACTTTGAGCTGCTTTGATGTGATTTTGGATTACCTTCACCTTTTCCACCGTTTCCTCCACCAGTTCTGGGCCTACAAGTTTTATTTCACCAACCTCATCCCAACAGGTTGGTGTACGACATCTCTTTCCGTATAACGCTTCATATGGTTCCATCTGAATACTCGAATGGAAGCTATTGTTATAGGAAAATTCTACCAGTGGTAAATATTGATCCTACATACCATGAAAGTCAAGTGAGCAAGATCTCAACATGTCTTCTAGGGTTTGAATAGTCCGTTCTGATTGTCCATCTGTTTGAGGGTGGTAAGCAGTGCTCAAATTAAGTTCAGTATCCAGGGATTTCTGAAGACTTTTCCAAAATCTTGAAGTAAAACAGGGATCATGATCAGAAACAATCGATAGGGGTACTCCATGAAGTCTCACAACTTCATTAATGTATTGTCTTGCTAGACGTTCTAGGGGTAGATCTTCTCTTATAGCAAGAAAATGTGCTGACTTGGTAAGACGATCAACAATAACCCATATTTCATCATTCCTTCTAGGAGTCTTTGGTAGCCCCATGACAAAGTCCATCGTAAGATTGTCCCATTTCCACTCCGGTATGGGAAGAGGTTGCATGACTCCTCCAGGCTGTTGCCTTCCAGCTTTCACTTGTTGACAAAACATACATCTTGACACAAAATCAGCAATCTCCCTCTTCATGTTGTCCCACCAAAAATGTTCCTTAAAATCTCTATACATTTTGGTGCTCCAAGGGTGTATAGAGAAATTGGAACTATGAGCATCATCCAGCAATTCCCTTTTTAGATCAGGTAAATCGGGAACACAAAGTCTCTTCCCGAATTTCAAAATTCCATCTTCATACACAAAGTTTCTCAATATCCCATCCTTCACAGCTTTAATATTCATTTGTAATTCTTCATCATCGGTCTGAGAACTCTTAATCCTTTCTAGTAAAGATTGTTTGGAAACCATTTGAAAAAGCATTGATGTTTCACCTTCCCTGGTTATTCCCATGTCCATCTTTACTAGATCCATGAAAATTGGATCCCTTTAAATTCTCATATTGTTCAAAACTCCATGGTCTTTTCTACTCAAAGCATCTGCCACCTTGTTTTCCTTCCCCGGGTGGTAGTGTATCGTACAATCATAATCCTTGAGTAATTCAAGCCATCTCCTTTGCCTCATGTTGAGTTCTTTTTGTGAGAAAATATACTTCAAACTCTTGTGATCAGTATAAATCTCACATTTTTCACCATAGAGGTAGTGCCTCCATATCTTCAAAGCAAAGATCACAGCTGCTAACTCGAGATCATGAGTAGGATAGTTTTGTTCATGAATTTTCAACTGTCGTGATGCATAGGCAATAACTCTATCATTCTGCATAAGGACACAACCAAGTCCCTTCTTCGATGCATCACTATAAATAATGAACCCATCATTCCCCGATGGTAGAGTCAATATAGGAGAATTGACTAATTTTTTCTTCAGTTCTTCAAAACATTCTTCACACTCTTTTGTCCAAACAAATTTAACCCCTTTACGTGTGAGCTTCGTTAATGGGTTAGCCAATCGGGAAAAATTCTGGACGAAACATCGATAATAACTTGCCAAACCGATAAAACTGCGTACCTAAGTTATACTTGTAGGTGCTGGCCATTCTTGGATTTCCTTGGTCTTAGAAGGATCAACAGAGATTCCATCTTTAGAGACAATATGGCCAAGAAAAGAAATATCCTGAAGCCAGAATTCACACTTGCTAAACTTCCCATATAATTCATGACTCCTCAGAGTCTTCAAGATAATGCGCAAGTGATTTTCATGATCTTCGTAGGTTTTGGAGTATACCAATATATCATCAATAAATACCACCACAAATTCATCGAGATACTCCTTGAAAACTCTATTCATCATATCCATGAATACAGATGGTGCATTTGTCAATCCAAACGACATTACAGTAAACTCGTAATGCCCGTACCTGGTTCGAAATGCTGTCTTCGGAATGTCTTCCTTCTTCACACACAACTGATGGTATCCAGATCGAAGGTCAATATTTGAAAAGTATTGAGCTCCATGCAGTTGGTCAAATAAATCATCAATGCAAGGTAGGGGATACTTGTTCTTTATCGTTATAGCATTGATCTCCCTGTAGTCGATACATAACCTCATAGATCCATCTTTCTTTTTAACAAATCGAACAGGGGATCCCCATGGAGAAACACTAGGGCGAATAAATCCCTTATTACTCAATTCCTCTATTTGTTTCTTTAGTTCGAATAACTCTACAGTGGCCATTCTATAAGGGGTCTTCGATATAGGCCTTGATCCAGGAATCAAATCAATGGAAAACTCAACTTCTCGTTCTGGAGGATGTCCAGGTAAATCTTCCGGAAATACATCTACAAATTCTTTTACAACAGGTACATCCTCTATTTGAACATTCCTTTCCTCACCGACAGTTATTTCATTCTCTTCCTCCTTAATAATTGAATTAAGTTGAGCTACTGGGGGTGGATCTAAATAAGAATTAGGTGGTGAAGATTCTGCTCTAAAGATGAGGTGTTCCTTATCATTATAATCAAGAATCGTAACCTCTTTCTTCTTACAATAAATCTTCGCATCATAGTTCGAAAGCCAGTCCATACCGAGGATTATATCAAACTCAATCATAGGTATGACGATGAGATCAGCCGATAAAGAAAATTTATGTCCTCTAATGGGGACTGTTTCAAAAAACATTGTTGCAATGATAATTCCCTTAGGAGTTTTAACTGACAACTCCCTTATTAAATCAAATTGGATGTATCTAATTTTCTTAGCAAACTGAGAATATATGAAATAATGCGACGATCCAGAGTCAAATAATGCATTTGCTAAACTTGAGGAAACCATTAAATTACCTGCCACCACGTCTTTTGGAGCCTCTACCTCAGCAGTAGTGATATCATAAGCTTGGCCTTGATCCCTTGGACTTTTCTGAGGTAAGTTCTTCTGACGTTTAGGACATTCATTTGCATAATGTCCCATCTCCATGCAATTTTAGCACTGAACGTTGGTGGATTCCTTCTTCCCTTTGCAATCACGAGCTTGGTGGCCTTTTTCACCACACTTGTAACAGACTACCATTCCCTTCAAGCAAGCACCAGGGTGTTTCTTCCCACATTTACCACATGATGGATATTCAAACATTCCTTTATTCCCCTTATTTCCATTCCCAGATTGATCAGTAGGCCTCTTCTTCTCTTGCTTTGCTTTAAAGTCATAAGACTTAGAGAATTCCTTTTCGGTCTTGATAGCACATGAGACAATGTCTTCGTACGATGAAAAGGATTGTGAGACTAATGCTCGACGGAGAAATGGTTTTAACCCATCAAAGAAACGATCAATCTTACTTCTTGGGTTGCGAATATAATCTCCAGCATACCTCGCTAACCTTGTAAAGTTAGCCTCATACTTTGTGACATTCTCATCCTCCTTTTGTCTCAGACTCAGAAATTGCCTTTCCATATCTGATCGATGGTCGCGAGGAAAGTATTTTTCTAAAAACAGATCTTTGAACTCCCTCTATTCCATATTTGATACTTCATCATCTTCCTTTGTATTTTTAATCAATGACCACCATTGATCAGCATCTCCAGTGAGGCGGTAAACTGCCATGATAACTTTTTCCCTTTCACTGCTCCCCAAAGCCTGAAATATTTTCTCTAGGGAAAATATCCATTGCTCAGCTACTAAGGGATTTGTATTCCCATTTAACGTTGGTGGTTGTTGCCTCATGAATCGATCTAACATTGATCCTCCACGCTGCGGATCAGGGTGCTCCATATAGGTAAGGTTATTATTCATAACCTGAGTAAGTTGTCCCAGTATGGTGATTAGCTGATCGGCACCAGTTGCATCACCAGCCCAACTATAATTATCTTGCGCAGGAGGGCAATTCCTACATGGAGTGCTTGCATTGATACGGTTTCAATTTCTTCCACTAGGTGCCATTTCTAAACAATGGCATAAACTAGATTAGTTTATGAATCAAAATACATAATCCCATACTTATAAAACACTTAACATAAATTGAACAATTTATGGATATAATCCATAATCATAAAAATGTTTTCTTTGAGGAAGTATATACTCATAAACCCTTCATAATGATTTGTAAATAAAATGAGAGTTATCCTAAGCATATCCCCCGGGAGTGTCGTAACCAAGAGTGCAGCAAGGCCCGTTGTCGTGCACCAGTTCCCGTTCGAGTCTAGCTCAAAGCGGTGTTTTCGGGTTTTACCCATAGGTACATCTGTGCCAGAGCCGCCTCTACCTGCTCGTATCTAGACAGGGATGTATTTCTCGGAAAACTCACAAAATCTCTACAATACCAAAATTCTAGGAAGTTCTTCTATACTAATCCTCAAAGTTCATCTTAGGTCTACATGCTCTAATCAAAGTTTATATAAATATAGCTTCCATGGTTTGTACTAAACTTCCTCTGATACCAACTGTAACGCCCCGACCCCAGTTACCCAGAGTCGGTGCATTATTACATAACATTGGAATGATCACAAGAAAGATCAAATCTCGAAAGACCAATTGGTTTAGTAGTCTTGGAAACACTAGATATATTCATAAGTCTTACATTACATCATAAAATGAAAAACTACTATAACAACATATTGTCTCCGTAATCTACACTCATATCCCCACATAATATCCCTACAGGTCATTCATAATTTACTTCTTCACTTCCTTGGAAAAATAAAACATAGAAAAGGGGTGAGCTCAAATGCCCAGTAAGGTTAACAATATAGCGGAAACATTCATAAATAAGAATAAATATTTAAGGAAATGTATAACAAAAACAAAATCCTTTTAAACTTGAACTTTTAACATAGTATGGCATAAATAAAATGAGATAATGCCATTTACTTATTCACATGGTTATTCTACTAATCGAATAATCACATGCAAAATCAATAACCACTTTCATAATGATGGAATGAAAAATGCCAGACTATCATAACCACATAGCCAAGGCCTCGTGCCATGAATACAAATAAGATTTTGTCAAGGCCTTGTGCCAAGATACTAGTTTGTCTCATGAGACCTACCGATGCATCGAGGAGCTATAGCGGGCTCCACCCATCACTTACTAAGTCCAATGCATTCCCATATGAAAAGGTTTAAACATAACATAAACATTCGTATTAAAACTAGAATACGAAATGTAAATAATTTCACCATAAACTATGAATGGTATAAAAATAGGACATCCACAGTCAAACATATCACAAAACCTTCAATACAATATAGAAGTTTTGTATCATAATAAATCAACTTCAAATAATCTTAAAATCCATCAAAGGATGTTGACATAGATGAAATCAATATTCTTTTTAAAGAAATATCTCCTTTTAATTTGAAATAATTTAATATCCATATAAAATAAAACATTTTCATTGAAAATATTCTTATAATCTTGTAAGGGAAGCTTTGAAGATTTTATAACAGCGTAAAATAGCCGCACCCACCGTATAAGTTAAAAAAAACATTCTTACTTTAATTCTGTCGAAAAGGTTAAAAAGGACCTTGTTTCGAAAATGACCGAATGATTCCTTTATAAACCACTTATAAAAGTCAAAAAGGGTATAAATTACATTAACTCATATTCTAGTAAATAGTAAAAATGTTTTGAAATACATTTTTAAGAAACATGGATGTGGATGATAAAGAGATCCCAGTAGATTATTACGTATAAACAACCTCGAATAATGAAGAGATTGTAAAATAACCCTTACCTTGTACTTTTCCTTGGTTGGGGTAGGTTAACCTCCTGTATAATGGTGAAATAATTGTTATTAAATTATAAAATAATCATATACATTATTATGATATCATATATGATCTTTTAATATTGATTTGATAATAATATCTTAGTATTATCGTTGTTTCGGGTGTGAACTTACTCATTTGCTTTTATATGTTTTGTTACATAAGCCATGTTTGTTGTATCTTATTCATATTCAGAATGATATCAAGTCCTTAAACATCATTTTTAAATCATCAAATGATAATTATACTTGAATGGATACGATGGAGAATGAATCTCATCGCGTTCGTGGAGGCGGTAGTCCGTGCGTACGCACGAGCGACAATATCATTCTTTTGATATTAAAATAATATATAAATGGATGTTATATCATATATACAGAATCCTTAACATGTTGTATTTATTATTTACAAGAGTTACACATCATTATTATACCCATCCAAATAATATTATATTGAATAACAATTACACCACGACGTGGAGACGGCAAGCTGTACGTACGCACGTATGGTGACATGTTATTCAAAGGGTGGATAGAATACTGAATATGGTTGTACCATATTTATAATAACATCACAGTATATGTGAGATACTGGAGTTATTATTTTAGAATGGTAACAACAAATGAAGAAGAAGTGGAAGAAGAAATGAACTTGGAAAAGGGTGGTGAAATCATTACCTCTTCTTCGGGCTCTTCCTTTTGATTTGATCAAAAGGGCTCCTTAGGTTTGCTTTCTGATCAAACTAAGGCCTCTAGGTTGTATTGAGGGAAGTTTGGAGAGTATTTGGGCAGAGTTTGGCCGAACCAAAAGGCTTTTAAGGTGTGAAGAAATGAGAAGGAGTGGTCTCCTTTTATAAGGGAGAGGAGGGGCTCTTTAGGAAAGAGTGAACGTATTACTTTATAATATAAATATATTCGGTTTATAATGGTCCAAAAATCATTGAGGTCGAAGATAAGATGACTCATATTCTAAATAACATCAACCAATAATAATTGGACAGGTTTTAGATAATATTTTAATCATTATAATCTTATTTATTTAAATGATTTATTAATGAGGTAAACATTGCATCATTATTGTGTCATTAATAATTTAAATTATTTGATGTCTAAAAATTATAAATAAAATATCATTATGTAGGAAATCGTTTTATCTTTATAATGAATAATTATAATCGAAAATCCAACATGTATAACCCTATGTAAAAATTGTTCTTCTAAAAGATGTAAGCTTATGCCATTTTTATTTTTATTTTAACTTTATTAATATAATGTGTCCCTACCACATACAAGTGGCTCTAAGGGGTCCCCAAATCGACCCAAGGATGCCCATGGTCGGGTATGTGTCCACAAATAAGGTTAGGACACGTTTTAGGGTAATGTTTTATTATTATAATATTATTTTTAACCGTTATTTACCGGATTAACCCTTTAACCATGGTAAATAAAATATTTACCGCAGTAATTATTCAAAATGTGTAAAAATAAAAGTTACCTATTTACATAATTTGGACATCCTGATTCCAAATATTTAATCCATTTTTCCAAATTCAAAACACAGAAGTGGCAGAAATTAATTTAAAATTAATTCCCGTTGTTAAAATAAAAAGCGTGTTTTTAAGAGATAATAACTATCAAAAGATTGACACTTGTTTATGTCTGGTTTAATTGTGAAATTATGGCCAATGAGAAACATTAAATTAAATGGTAAAAATATATTCTAAATATACTTTAAAACCACTCAAATTCATAATTTATCAATATTAATTATTTTGATTAAAAAAGATGATTTTAATTAAAATTTAGTAATTTTCACTATTCATCAAAATATAAAAGTTATCCAAAAAGTACCAAAATTTCACCCTAGGATAATTTCAATATTCCAAATCCAAAAATGAAGTCCATTTTGAAATATAAAATATATACGATTTCAAAAAGTAGGTATTACTATTCACAACAACTAGTTTAATTAGTTGTGGTGTGTGTTAGAACTCGAGGTTGCGTACAAAACACGCTATCGCATTATTCGAAGGGAAACGTACCGTGGAAGCTTGGGGTGTTACAGATTGACATTGGAAATAAAAATTTGATGAAATCTAACATTGTAAAATGATTTAATAAAACTTTATCTAGAAAAGAGAGAATGGGAAATACGAAGGTCATCTGAAATAACTGAAAACTATTGTTTTGAATTGGGTAATATTAATCGGAAGTGAAAATATGGATATGGAATATAAAAATAACACCCAAGGACTAAAAAAGAGTGGTAGAGAACATGATCAGGAGAAATTTGATCACCACAAAATCATAAATCATTGATGGGTGAAGATACCATCGAGTCATCAGAAGTCAAGATTATGTGATAATATTTTTCGATTCAAGATCCTTTTCTATATAGTTATGGAATTACTTCACTATCTAGACTATGAAAATAAGGAAATATTCATACCTTCCAAGTATAATTACATTCTTTAATAAATTTCCACCACAATCTTAACCTTTTTTTAAATAATGAGTAATGAAGATGAATTTTTACAACTCGAATCACTAAAATAATAATCTAACTGATCACGTTATTCCATAAAAGGATAATATGTTATTTGTCATATCTTTAAAAATTAACCAAAAAAAAATATTTTTCACAGGATAAGATAATTCCCAATATGAATAAATCTTCATATCAAGAAATAATACATTAAGATCCAAAATCCAATAGTAATACTTAAATATCAAACTAAATAATTCTATAAATAATTATTTTTTTTAAGGTTGGGGCTGAATCCTCAATTATTTTTTAAAGCAAAGACCTCTTTCAAACTGGGTAGAGGGGGACCCATTACATAGCCCGAAGGCCCAAGACCAAGTGGTCCGAATACAAGGAATCAAAGCCCATTTTTTGGCCCAATGATCCCTTCAGTGAATAGTACTACTACAGTACGTGCTATAGTACCGCCGTTGCTATAGCTCCTGCTACAGTGCCTCCATTTCTACAGTGCTACCACTGATACAGTTCCACGACTGCTACAGTGCTGCTACAGTTCCCCCAGAAATTAGTCACTGTCCAGATTTGATCCTGGGTCTTTTGGATGCCAAGCAAGAGCCTTTACCACTTGGGTACAGGCTCGTTGGCAATAAATAATTATTCATAAAAATATTCACAATATTCCCACTAGAATTGAAACTCAATGATTAGAATGATTTGATCACATATGCTTCCAACATTTATCACTAAATCACATTAATCACTCTTCAATTATGATACAATATATGCAAATTACATAGTCATATAAACTCCAAAATATGCTAATAATTCCATAAAAGACATGAATAATCATAAATCCACCCTAAAATCATATATACCTCCAATATATATTTCAAACTTTAATCCTAAAAGGAAATTATATAATTTTCTATTTACCTTAATTAGATAAGATGACCAAAATAGAGTATATGTTTCAAAATAACATTAATATTCTAGTCATGAAATAACTTTTCAATCTTTGGGATATCTCTATGATAAAACATATTTTCCCAAAATACATATAATTATAAAAACAATGTAATTATAAGAATAAAATCACTTAGTTCAGTGGTAGGTGTTTCAAACTTTTCACCCTTCGATTATAGATGTAATCCCTACAACCTTACCAAATGTGACAAGATTTAACCCAACCTATGGGTCAACATTTTTCTAAAAATATATGAATATAATTCCTATAATCATCCAAAAATATGATAAACATCATAAAAAATATCATTAATCCTAAAATTAATTGTCAACCTCTAAGGTTTTCTATATATCTAATTTTTCAAAAAAATAAAATAAACTTAAATAACTATCATAAAGCAAAAATTTACTCAAAGGTTTATTCATCCCTTTATCATATGTACTTAAATGCATGTCTCTGAAAATTAATAACTTTTTGCTACACTAGTTTTAAAAGGTATTGATTTTATCTAACATTTGTTTCCAAATTTTGAAAATAAAATATTCTATATAATGTTTTATAATTCTCATAATATTTATAATATATCGTAATATAATTGATAAACCAATCCATTATTCAAATTATTTAATAAAACTTTAACCACAATTTTTTTTCTTATTCAATGATATAAAATATGTCCTCGCGATTCATTAATATAAACTCACTCCTGATTCATACAAAGATCATAATAAAATATTTCAAACCTTAAATAAAAATATTAAGTCCTTTTGTTATGATTTGGGTAACCCCTTTATCTTCCAATATGAAGTTCATGTCTCTAGAAAATAAAAATTCATCAACATGAGGGTATTTCAAATGCTGAATGGGATAGATGAATGGATATTTTGAAATCAAATAAAAGAGATTCCATGATCCATGTAAGTTTTGGAGAAAAGAAAATGTGTTTTATTATAAATACAATATCTATAGAAATTATATAGCACAATAACCTTCAAATCCTATAAAAACCCATAATAACTTAAATATTAAAGAATTTTTTAACCCCAAATTTTATCTCATAACATTCTTCTTACATCCCAAAAAATGTAAAAGAATTCTTCTGAAAAAATCCTTCATGTTAAACCTAATGGTTACACACACCTCTACCTATTAAAATGCCTCCCAAAATATCATTAATCACTATAAAATATAATAACTTAAAATATTTTAAATGGAGTCTATGAATTTGAACTTTTTATTGGCCTAAAACTTATAAACTCATGAGGGTATACATAACTCTTAATCCCCTCAATTGGTGGTGTAGTATTAAGGGTTTTGGAGGGGTGAGGGGAAGGTCTTGAGGTTATGTCCTCGGGCCTTTGATTTACTATAATTTTCGTACATGTTTCGTATTCCATATTGGAGGATGTAATCGAACTTGTATACATAAATCTTATGGTAACCTCAAATGAAAACATCGTAATCTCCAATGTTTTAAAAACCCTTTCAAATAAGGGTTTTCATCAAAAAACAGAAGCTTGATAATAAAAAATATAGTATTACCAATACAATACTATTTTGTAAAAAAATTGAATCTCAGAAAAATAATTCAAATATAGTTGTTTGAAAAAAAAATAACCTTTACACACTAAGGTTTTTTCTATAAAAATAAAGAAACTTTGATAAAAATTTAATTTTTTTTATTATAGAAGTGTTTTTTCCTAAAAATAAACATTTCATAATAATATTGAATAAACATGTTTGAAGAATTTTTAAAAATACAATTTCTCTTACCTTATTTTATACAGAAGATCCTCTTATTCAAAGGAAGACTATTACTGGTTATCTCTATTTTCCTCACATCTTCCTACACACCCCACACTGGAAACTCATGATTGGGTTTTCTTAGTAAGTAACCTTGGAAGGAAAACCTATTATATAAAACATTATTTTACTATTAATTTGAATATAAAATTATAAGTGGGGATACTAATACGTTTATTTTGTATTAATGTCTATATATATATATATTCCATTTATATTCTGGTTGTATGATTCCACTGGATTAATGAAGGGAGATCGTGATTTATTGATACCTCATAGATTTCCAACTGTCATTCTTCAAGGAAGTCAAGATACTTGCAAGTAAATATGATAACAAAGTACTAAAAATCAGGCCTTTAATAATGTTAGTAAAGGTATTTATCAGAAATATAGAAGCACTAAAAATAAGATCAACGTTAAAGGGTTGGCTTCAATAGTGATTGAAAAAAGTGATGATAAATTCCATATTTAACAGTACTAAAAAGCTCACTAATAAAGGGGGGATTTATCAACCATTTGTAAGTGATAGTAAAGGCCACCTTTATCAGTTTTTTTGCATTGTTAAAAGACCCTTTTAAAAATGCTAAAAAAGAACTGATAAAGGCAATGCTGATAAAGGGGATAAATTTTTTTTGTTCCTACCCCACCTTTTTATCATCACTCCACTGCCTTTATCAGTGCTTCCACATACCCTTTATCAGTGTTTTAGATCATCTAACCTCCATACATGCACCACCACCTCTAATGAGTTTCTAATCTGATATCTTCATCTTTTACACATGCACCTTTTCCACTCCATTATATGGTTTTGTTTGGCATTTTATGGTATATATATATATATATATATATATTGTTAATTTTTTTATCCCTATATTTAGATATATGTTTATATATATATATATATATATATATAAAGAGATATATAAAATATGCTTTTGTGTGTGTGTGTTTATAAATATATAAAAAATACATATATTTATCTATAAATATATATGTTCATCTATAAATATAATTATACATGATGATAATTTTTTATGTATATTATATATTAATATTTATATACATATATAATAGAATATATAGATAAATATATATCTATTTGTTAATACACATACAGAAATATATATATATAAACAATATATATAAATTAATTGTATAGTTATATAAATATTCATATATTTTTATTTTAAATAAAATGTATATTGCATTTTATTTAGAAAAGGTTTATATATTTAGAAATATATTTTATATGTAAATATGTTTAAATATGTATTTATAAAATTAAATTTTCATTTTTTAATATATAAATAATAGGTATATATTGTTATATATTAGATTATAAATAATAATAAAATATAGAAAACGATAAAATTTTAGAAGAATAATATCAATATAAATAAAATGCACATGAATAAATTCAGTACCCACTAAAAAAGGGAAAAAATAACCTCTTAAACGAGACTTAAATTTAAACGAATTTTAAAAAATTTGTGTACCGAGACTAAAAACTCTGTTTTGGAGGCCTTCTGGGCCTTTTTTGGTCTGAAAAAACAAAACTAGGATCCATGTTAGATGATGGGGTGTAGATATCATCATCATATTTGGATTGACATGTGGTAGTGCCCAAAAAGACACCCAGATCAAAAGTTATGGTCATTTGAAGTTTGAGATACGTTTTCAACTTATTTTAGATCTTTTATTAATTTTTTATTCTTTTAATGTTCAAATTGTTATTAAATGATTATTAATCGATAATAATTTCAAAATTATTAATTATAATTATTTTTAAAATTATTTTATAAGCCATTTTCAATTAATATATTATATATTACGTGTAAATGCCTTTTTAAGATAATCTAAAACATATTTAAAAAATATATATTATATTTATATGAATATAAATATATTTATATAGTACTATATTATTTTTAATGAAATATAATTTTTTTTGAAATATACCATTTATCAGAGATTTTTTACAATTGCCAATGAAGGTTCCCATTTAACAATGCTTTTTTAGCACTATTAAAGATCCCTTATAACAACTCTTTTTCTATCACTTACATTGGGAGGTTTTTAACAGCACTATTAATGCTCGGTCACTGGATAAACCTAGTTTTGAAATTGTGGTACGTAGATAAATGATACATTATTATTGATATGAAATATATACATGAATTTATATATATATATATATATAACTTGTCACAGCTGCTGATGTGATCTGAGAAAAATGAGATACCCAGGAAATCTAATCCATCTGCAACCAATCATTTTAAAGGTACAAAATGATAGAGAATATATATTTATATATACCCTTAATTGTTAGAAAGGGTGCATCCTGATTCACTACAAATCTAAACCATGTTTTCACTGGTCTTCAATTAAAAGAATCGATACTTTGACTTTATTGTTTTATAAATCTTTAGTGTTGATTGTGAAAACACTCAATTGAAGATCATGGAAAACAACTTCACCAACATTTAAATATAAAGAATTTAATTCAACTGATACAAACACACACAAACACACACAGATATATATTTATATATATATATTACTCATTTAGGTATACTTAAATGTGTGTTTTTTAGAACATGATGACACTCGTTGTTAAATTTAACATCGATTTGGACCATCAATGGTTATGAAAATAGAGAGATGAAAAATCCTACACTAATGTAGGGTTAAGAAGTTGAAATTGAAGGTTTTCTAGGTGATGTGCGATATAAAATATTACATGTGAATATATTAGATAACTCATACAGATTTGATTGGATGAATTTTGCTATGTTAATCTATCTTTATGGTGGAGATCTAATGCCCGTGTGTGTGTGTATCCCACATCGAAACTTCAATAGGTTTTGTGATTTTTTATTAATTAACCACTTTAGATATTAATCTGTGACAAGAAACCAAGTTATTGACACTCAAACACACCACAACACAAGCCCACCACAGGCCATTCCACACATTCCACTAGCTTCCATGCACACACTAGGCACACCCTTGGGCATGCATCCCCTGTGCTCACTCTTCCCTCTCACATCCTTCCACCAAGATGCATTCTTGGGCTGGCCCACCCCGGTGGGTTGATTTTTCACCCCATATATAGGGTAGTAGGGTTTCCTCTTATTGGCTGTTAGGTTGGACAATTTATTTATATAAAGTAAGTGTAAATATCTAATTACAATATTAAATATATCGAAATATATATTTATATATTTATCATTTTATTTTAAATTTGAAATTAGTATAATGTTTTCATTCTATTATTGTTTACATATATTATATTACAACAAATATTAATAACTTAGTAATAATATATTAGTACCTATAAATTTAATTTATTTGTTTACAGATTAGTACTAGATAATATTTAACAATTTTTTATGAAAAATAATTAAAATTATTTATTAAAATTAACTTATAAAATTAAATATTTTCAAAAGGGTTTATTATGTAAAACTAAAAACTAACATCTTTATAAATATTGAATGAAAATATATTCTAGCTTGTTTAATTCTCAAATTAATAAAAATTTAAGAAATTTTCATTGACAAAAAAATACAATTTCTAAGAATATAAAAGTAATATTTTTATAATATGATTATATTAACTTAATATATAACCAAAATTAAAATTTATTATAGAAAATAATTTAATTTATATTAAATTAGACCTTATCTAGATTTAATTTTGAATGAAATCATTTCATACAAAATTAATTAAAATAAATTTATTTCTTAAATTATTAGGATGTTATATTCACCCCCCATAAAGTAAATGTGCCCTCAAAATTATTTCATAATAATTAAATAAATTCTAAACCCTCATATGATAACAACTGTAAAGGACTCAAACCCACACTCCCAGATCTGGTGCTAAAAACATATTCTTTACATTTCTGGCTTTGATACCAATAAATGTGTCACAATTTTTTTCAACCAAAACATACTAAATAAAATATAATTATTGGATCATTTACATATCCTATTACCTTTTAGGTTTCTAGTCTTAGAGAATTAATAGAAAAAAAAATCCCGAGTCTAAGATAATTTTTTTCCAAATATACGTAGATATTCATATTCTATATTAAGCCTTATACATCTCTCCCACAAATGTTTTCACTTATAAAACCATTATAGAATCAAATCATTTATCATCATTATTCATAACCCACAGAAAAGGAATCATTATAAGGGTCAACTCAAATTTTCAGTATGGGTAAACAAAAGAATTAACAATTAAATACCACTATTGAAAATAAGATGAACATTAGGTTATGATGATATAATCAAAGTTCATGAGAACAACATAAGTGAACTCACACCCATCCATAATTGGATCATCAATCATGAAACATGGAATAACTCTTTAACATAAGACACAAGTCATAGAATCAATAATCTTGGTCCATGTGATGTTAATACCGATTACATGAAACATTTGTAACCCATAGTAAGAATAAATAAAATATGCTGGTATCTTAGAACATCATATTTATAAAAACCTTACAATTTGAATAACCATATGGCCAATTTTCTATATAATTATCTAGAGAACATTATCATTACCCAATGCATTGGAGCGTTATCTGGGATCACCCATCATATATCCTATATCATGCTCACCTGACACTATCTAGGTTCACCCATAATAAACATTGACCAAGAACCATAACACGAATAAAAAATTAGAAGCTTACACATTTTAATGTAAGACCCTTGAAAAACATCCATCACAACTTTCTTATCCCGTGAAAAAGAAACGAGTTTCATATAACTTTGAAAAAATTATTGAAAGTAAACTAAAGAAAGAAGATTGATGGTATTATAATATCAGAATCCCAATGAAATATAGTTATCATTAATGTATGTTCTCAAAGAAGAAAATACAATAAAAATATCATTAACAACATTTTTTAAGAAAATAACCTTTTCACTTGAAAAATATAATTTAAAAACTAAAAAATTCTCACATGTTAAAGAAAAAATTAGTTTAGAATAACTTTGTAAACTTGTAAAGTAAAATTCAAATCAACGATCCATCTTGATGGTGGGAAAATCCATTCAAGTAATAAATGTGAAAAATTAACACTCTTTTCAAACATTTATTAAAAGGGAGTAAAAAGTGACCCATTTGAAAAATATTGGAATTTACTTTTAAAAAACTTTTTAAAATAAGGTAAAATTTCATGTAAAATAGATTTAGAAAATCATTTTTTTAAAGAATAATTTCTAAAATATTTCTGAAAACATATATATGGAAAAAACGATTCTTGATCTAAAGGAAGATGCATGATCAATATCACTTACAAACAACATACTTAATGTTTATTCAGTCAATATGGAAGGAAATGGGAATTAAACATATAAACCTAAATCATAACTAGAGGATAATAAATTATATGTGGTTCAAGAATATAAGTGCATATGATTTCCTCCAAGTAACCATGAACATGAACAATTCTTAAAATAAAATATATTGTAACATAAATCCTCTGCAAGTTTGTTAACATTTCGATTGCAAGACCCTTGAAAAAATAAATTTAGATGAAACATTAAATATCATGAACAAAAGTAGATTAATAATATTACATGTTCAATGGGAAGTATATATACCTCATTAAAAAAGTATTTATATAACATAAACGTATATCTCAAAGAAATAGATTTTATGATTAATATAAATCAATAGAGATATTATGTGTGAAAATGAAAATCCACAAAAAACAAGTGGAAATACTGAATAAAAAAATTTATAAATAAAGTCACATGTAATCATGGAATTAAAAAATTAATGGAAAACTTGGAACATCTTTATGAAGGCATCTTAACGAACTATCCAGACTCCCAAGTGTAATATATCCTGTGGATTTTGTTTAGGGAGGTTGATTCCAAACAACTCAAACTGTTATTCAACGATTCCATTATATCATTTGGTGGTGAAATAGGTTATGTGTGAGGGTTCTCACTTTTCCTTAAAAGTGTTTGAAAATAAAAAAATTTACGTTAGTTAAGAAAACCTTTATCACTTGGTAACTTTCAAGTCAAATCCTCTTGGATGAAATATTTCAAGATGAAACATAAAATTCCATGAAGAATTAATTGCACATTATTTAATATGTTAAAGGGAGTTATATACACCATATAAAATAAAATTGGTTAATAACAATAAAATATGCCGCAATTAAATGACATTGAGAGGTAATCTTTTACCTTGAGTCCAGACTTTCTATTTATTCCCTTTAACACCTGTATAATAAACATATATCGATTATTTTATTTCTTAATAACATTTTCCTAGATTAATCAGTTATCCTTAAACCATTTTTTTCATTTATTACAGTGACTAATTTAATTTTTTTAGTCACTTTAGTCTACATTGGGTGTTTTGAAAATATTCGGTTCATAAGTCCAAAACATCTTCACCATGTTTCCTGTAGATGAAATGGGTAATTGTTCCATCATATCAAGAATAATAAGCATGAAATAATTATAATTTTTATACATTAATTATAATTGAAAAAAATATAAAATATGGTCCTGAAAAATGAACCATGTTATAATCACGAAGACAGCAGGTCGTACGTACACATGTGTAGCATTTCAATTTTTAAATGACTATTAGGGAAAGAAGGTATGTATTGTTTCATACGTAAAAATTATCATAATATCATAAAAAAATATTATATACTTCTATATGTAATCCTTTTTATATAGTGATTAAAAACGAATCACATTGCTTCGTGGAGGTGGTAGTAGACACATACGTACTGACGATGTTATCATTTTTTAGTGAATGGAAAGGTAAGAAAATAGATGATATATTATCATTTCTTAATGATAAATATGTAATGAATATCATTTATAAACATGAATTCTATTATTATAACCAGACATTATAGGTGGTGATGGAAAATTAATTATATCAGCCCGGGAGGCGATAGTCTGCCATACAGGCGAATAATCAATGATCAGGGGCAGGTGGATATGATTCCTATCAAATTGGTGTTATCTAAATAATTTGGAGTTCAAGTCAATTTAAAAAAAGTGTATCAGTATAGTGATTTGATGAAGGGGAAAATTGATTGTTGGAGTGTTGTTCTAGCTACTGATACAACTATATAATGCCATCCATGGAATGAATTAGACGCATTATATGTTTGATATCATTGATTTATCTTAAATAAGAATGATATTCATTGATATGGATGGTAAAAATCTAACATTTAATTGTTATATCAATTATTATATGCAATAGAGACATCATAATCCTATCACATCATAACTAATAGGTTTTATATTTAACTTGGTAAAAGTGTAATCATAAGGTTATTTCACATTATAAAATGGATTCTCAATGTCATATCAAAGAGGATATATAACTACCCCCTAATGAAGAAAAAGTTCGAGATAGAGTTATAGCCTGGTTTTTACTATATTTCCCCACTCATCAACTAGGGGTAACTGAGGAACTGGCAGTAGCACTGAATTAGACTGTTGGGATGACGGGCTGGCTGGCAGAGAATACGATGAGCGAGCTGACTGGCCACCAAATAATGGCTTATCCTCTGTGGACTGTAGTGACCTGGCCACTATATCATGATAGGATGAATCGGGGATCAGATCTTCTGACACAACATCAAAATCTACTGATGGTTGGCTATGTCGTGACTCTTCCACCATTGACCACCAAAATAGCTCTCTGTGGTCTCTAGCCAAGACATAGGGTGCTTCCGGAGATGACTGTGGGGACTGCATGGTCGGTCCCTGGGAACATTCCAGGTTCTTGTCCTCCTGGATATTTCTTCGGAGGGTGATAGGAATCCTATGGATCTCGCATTCCGGGAGTACGAGGCTGATGCGCCTCATTCCTGCCCCAACCACTGACTCGAAGGACTGAGTGGAGGGCTTCAGCGATGAGTTGTACTCTTCCTCATAGTCTGAGAAGCGGAAAAGTCTGATTCCCGTATGGACTTACCCAGAATTCCACTTGCAGTGACGACCACCTGCTCTCTTGCCCTAGGGTGCCTCATTGGGGAAGGGCCCACTTCTGGCATGAGGAGGCCCTTCGGCCATACTGATGATGGGGCAGAGAGAACTTCTGCCAGGGTGGGCCGCGGTGCGAGGAGCACCGAGGAAAATTTTAAAAGGGTCACAGGGAGGACCTCCATGCTGGCAAGTGACCAGACATGCACTGTATCCATACCTAAAGTCTGCGGTAGGGGAAGTGACCCCGTACTCAGTGTAGTGAGCGTGGGAGAGACCCTGATACGGTGTATTGATGTCACAGGGAAGACCCTCTCTTGTGTTTAAGGTTGCACGGGGCAGACCTCCAAGATGAGGTCAGAAGTAGAGAGGACTCGCACCTTCTGTAGTGGTGGTACAGAGTGGGCCTCTGCACTGGGTGTCATTGCTACGGATTGGTTCGCAGAGGCCATCACATGTGCCGACGACTTAGAGAGTCAACCCAACCTACCCGTGGGGTGATTGGGGCCCCGATCTAGGTTGGTCCTATAACTTCCCCTAGTCAACGTATGAGGGGAGTTGGGGATATGAGTCAGTGGTGGCTTAGACCATAGTATTCACTTACATTGACGCCACATGGCAGGCATCCTCTGCCATTTGCGCCCAACACTGGCGCAAGGTCAGATGAACTGGAGCTGGTGGTGCAGGCGCGTGGCTTAGTTGCTCCTTGGATTGGGGAACTAGGTGGTGGTGCTGATGCAGCTTGGTGGGGGCCCTCACCGAGATCCCTTGAAGCGGGACGCTGATCAGACTGACCCGGGTATCCCCCACCTCGTCGGCATTGGGAAGGGAGTTGTCAAGGTGTTCCATGGACAAGCTCCTGAAATGATAGAATGTTGGGGTGGGGAGAAGCGGCTCCCTATGCAGCCCTTAGGGGAGGCATTGACTGTGAGGCACAATGGCCACTTGATCTAGGCGGGCCATACCCTTGTGGGGATGATCCCTTCCTCCTCGTACCTGCGTACAAGGCCATCAATTACCCTTCACTGGATAATTTTTTATGGGGAGAGGGGGTGTGAGCGCCCAAAAGTTGTGGCAGCTGAGGTCTTCATGGAAGAGGCAGAACCACGTGGGGTGGCTACGTCGATATTGCCTCTACCCCTGCGCCGACGGGCAGGTGGTGACTGGGTTCCAAATGAATCAACTTGGTTCTTGAAATCAGGGAGATGAACTCATTAATACTGATAAGAAATGAAATTGACAACCAGTGGCCTAGCGTCGTTCCATCTTCCGTGGATGGTAATAGGGATCCACTCTGACAACGTCATAGAACAGGATGCTAAACGTCCCATATTCCCCAACTTTCAGAGAGTTTCACATCAGGTCTGCTATTTTCATAGTGGGGACATGATCTAGATGACGGGGTATGATGACATGCTAATCCACCAATTCCCGGAACGCTACTAGCCTCCTTCTTGAGGATAATATCTTCACGTCGGGTTCACCATTTCTGTTTCTGATGCTTTCATCGGGTCATGTGCATCCGTCACGTAGAGGAAGCGCAGCTGTTTCCCCACATTCCCACTTTCCAAAGGTGGGCGACATCCGCTCCTTATTTAGGGACGTCTTTTCCTTGATCAAAACAAGATGATGGGATTTCGATTCTCCCTTCTGTGTATTCCTCCAATGAGCTCATCACTTAGTTCGGGTCTCCCTTATATACTTAAGACGTTGTTCATGAAACTCTTCCCGGTGCCATATCTTCACAGACACCAGTTAAATATGCTGCTTCTGTCAAGAAATTCCAAGGCGTCTAGTCTGGGCAGTATCCTTCGATTAGGGGAGTAGTCACGTTGGGCATCACTAGCTTGTCTGGACGCTAGGGGATTTGCATGTCTGTCTTCTATCTCATATTATAGAGCTTCTTGAGGGCGTGGAAGACCGAAGCATCCTACATCGAACGCGGGGAATAATATTCCATGGACATGTATCTGAGATTTTCCTCAGCTTTCAATGTTTAACACAGGGTATGCTGCAAGTTTAACGTCCAGCGGAGATGGCTCAGACTGATCTGAACAATGATTAGAGCTGATCAGATGGAGGAACCCACTGGAGGGAACACCGATATTGGGGCCAACATGTGTGTGGCTTCCTGAATGCTGCTAGGGGGAACAGGGAATGGGGGTGGCATGATCTCACCGAGATGTGGCCGCCTGGGTAAGAATCAGAATGGATGATGGAGAGTTTGAATGGAGTGGAGGGGGAATAAGATGAAACCGTTGTTAAGGTGATAGTATTATTGGTCATGAAACTTTAAGAGACTTCATATATATCCTTGTGGTAGTGAATAAAAGTCCACGTAGTTCGATGAGATGATGGGACACCTGAGCAGGCGACCTGTGAGAATGTATGCATGGATGGGACCTATAGGAAGTGCAAACTCTGGTTAGGGGCATAAATATCTTGAGACACATAGGCTCGATGGAGAGATCAGGGTGAGAATAGAGTGATGGGATTGATCCTCATGGAGGCTTTTTACGTACCTTAACATGGCAAGGATCAATGACCACATAGTTCAGATGGAGAATACAGTTTAATGTCATGCGGGACAGGGGTGAACTGATGTAAAGGGGTATCATAACGACCGAGTGGTGGGCATGAACCTCTTGGAGGCTTCCTACGTACCATGCCTTGACATGATTCAAAGTCCTTAGAGTTCGAGTTGGGTTGGAGTCAGTGAACCGATGTGGATAGGGACCTGGGGTCTTGGTGGTTGGTTGGATTGAACCTCATGGAGGCTTCCTACGTACCATGCCTTGACAAGGATCAAATACCATGTAGTTCAAATAGAACGGATATTACACTCTAAGGTGGCCCAAGGTGTTGGTATTGAACCTCGTGGAGGATTCCTTTTTACCATGCCTTGACATGGATCAAAGTCCACGTAGTTTGGGATGGGTTGGGGATTACACTCTGAGGTGGCCCAAGGTGTTGGGATTGAACCTCGTTGAGGCTTCTTATATACCATTCCATGACATGGATCAAAGATCACATAGTTCAGAATGGGTTGGGGATAACACTCTGAGACGGCCCAAGGTGTTTGGCTTGAACCTCGTGGAGGCTTCCTACGTACCATGCTTTTTCATCGATCAATGACCACATATTTCATATGGAAGGAGGCTTACACTATGAGGCGGCCCAAGGTGAGGGGCTTGAACCTCGTGGAGGCTTCCTAAATTCCATGCCTTGACATGGATCAATGTCCCCGTATTTTGGGATGGGAAGGAGCTTACACTATGAGGTGGCCCAAGGTGTTGGGATTGACACTCGTGGAGGCTTCCTATGTACCATGCCTTGACATGGATCAAATACCACACAGTTTAGATGGGAAGAGGATTACACTCTGAGGTGGCACAAGGTGTTGGGATTAAACCACGTGGAGGCTACATACGTACCATGCCTTGACATGGATCAAGGTCCATATAGTTCGGGATGGGTTGGGGCTTACAGTCTGAGGCGGAACAAGGTGTTTTTCATGGTGGGTACTCACTCTAAGCCCACATGAGTCATGCTCGGTGTGAGAAACAAGAGATAGCAGAGACCTAACAGTCACGTTGCGAAAGGTGCATCTGTGGGAAGTGTAGAGGGGCTTATGTGCGGAGCGGCCCAAAGATGAAACATGGGTTTATGGGTGGTTAGTAGCCCAGAGGGGTTGGGATTTACTCCAGCATGGAGGCACAAGGTGACAAAGCACAGAAGAAGAGGGATATGGGATCGACAAAGGAGGAGCACCATTCCCTACAGTGCCCTTTGCTGGCCCTGGGGACTGAAGATGAAAGTAGGATCAAAGATGTTGTGTCCTTCATGAAAAGTTAGGGTCTTGCACAGAGATGGCTGCCCATTCCCCACAGACAAACTCCACTCCGATAAGGATGATATCATCCCCTATAAGGGGTGATCCCATCCCCGTGGAGATGAGTGGGCTTTGGGAATGTCCTAGGCGGGAGGGACCCTACGTGTGAGGCATGGGACCTGGTCACTGTTTAATGTCATGTGCTGAGGACGATGATTCTTGGCAATGTAATGTCCTGTAGCTCGGACGAAATGGGTTCACTCTACACCCCTAAGACTTAAATAGCTGGTACCCTCTACTGCTTGTGGAATGGAAGGCATCAGCAACGCCGTACTGAAGGGGTGTTGTTGAGTGAACCATCGAGGGGTCCACATTAGCGTGGTGATGTGAAGAACCAATAGATGTTAGCGTTCCTGTATGAAGAAGCATGAGGCAAAGAAACGCAACTGGCGGTATCTTCCATGGTACTTTGGAGTTACTTCGTACGAGCCTAGAAGTTTGTACGGGAAAACGATGCATGATGTGGATTCCTGGGGCGTGAGAGATGCACGCGAATGGCATCCATAAGAAGAGCGTCGGGCACTCAAGAAATGGTACACCTAGGGAGCAACGAGGTGAGGGGTCCCCCGGAATTGCGCGCAACCTTTGAGGCTTGCATGCGAAATAAGTAGCCCTGTGAGAAAAACACGGGGATGGCGTGAAATCAGTGATGATTTCACGTAAATGGAGCTAAGGATTTGCGTGAAAATAAAATGGATTGCACTCAAGGAGTATGAATTGTACGCAATCGGGAGAGGCTGCGCACAATGACTGGGGTGTGCACAATTAAAGGGGATGGTGCACAGTTGGATGGGGTTCATGAAATTTAAGGGGATTGCGCGTGAGTGGCTGGGGTGTGCCCAATTGAAGGGGATTGCGTGCGATTGGCCGGGGTGCAGGCAATTGAAGGGGATTGCACGTGAGTGGTTTAGCCTGAAAGTTGAAGGGGGTCGCCATTTATTTATAGTCATTTGGGGGCATGGAAAACATGTCGGCATGAAATAATTTCATACCGATGTTGGTGGTGTGAAATATCAACCGTGTGGGGCTTGGGCGCAAAATTTTCCCACGCCCACACTGAGGAACTCTTGTGAATCCCGAAACATTCCGCATGGGGCATAATGTTTTCGTGCACCTAGGAATTGTTTTTGTGCCACTCCTCTGACCCCCCCCCGGACTGCTTCCCCAGATCTGAATATGACTGTACATTTGTCATTTGGAAACCTTCTTTAGAACCTGAGCCCATTTCGGCGTCTATAGTGAGGAACCTAAAATGTTAGTTGTTCTGTATAACATACCCATGAATGAAAAAGGAATGAATTTTCTGATAGTATTATTAGTGGTATTTTTAATTATAGTAGTTTCATACATAAAAATCAATATTGAAATGACAGAGCATAAATTATGTAGTGAACTAATTTGATCTTACAGTGATGAGGAGGGATCAACTAACTCCATAAAAGTACGACCATTAGTATTCATACCATGTATGAGTAATTTTTGGATATGAAGTTGTTAAATAGAAATATAAAAAATTGACAATATACTTAAACAATGTTCATTGAAACCATGCTTACAGAAAGAAATACTATGTTTCATCATGGTATTGAGTTGTTGTTTTTTCTTTTTTGATCTAGCGTATATCGTTGACAGATTTGAACAGTCATGAAGGGCTAAGAAATAGGGAGATGAAAAATTGTAGCAAGACATGGTTACCTTATTTTCAATATGAAATCAATGTAATTAAATTTGAGATAGTAAATGGAATGCACCAGTGTTGGATATAGGGGATAATGGAATGCAATGATGTATTTATGTGTTATTAGCTTGTGTGACCAATTCAACTTGAAAACATTGTACAATAAATAATGTATCGTAAAATTCTTAGTACTATTTGAATACACATTTTCAGTAATCAAGATAATATATTAAAGAGGCATGAAATTTCTATTTTTTATATGATAACTAAATACAAATTAATGGACTTTTTAAATTGAACTTACCATTAGTGGGTAACGGTGAAAAAGTCATACCTATTCCTATTTGTGTTCTTCCTATTGGTGTTATAGATTCAGTTTCATTAATGTTTTCAAGAGGTATTCTTCCTATGGAATTAAAATAATATTAAATGTATAAGTTTCTAATTGATATATAATAGAACAATATCAGGAGTACAAAATAAAAAGAAGACAACCTGATTGACATTGTTGTTGTAGTAGTGTTATTTGAAGCTGTCTTTCTCTTTATCTGAATGGGGATTTCATGTTTATGTGGTGTATATATCTATTTTATTGTAAATGAATTTAAAAGAACCAAAAAACCATTCAATGCATTATTGTGACCAGATTATAGACAATGTATATTCTAAAGAAAAATGGTCCTTAGAATGTGTTTGTAGTCACATTCTAATGGTTTTATGTCTAAATAGTACCATTCATAGTTATTTTCTATGATGAATATAATATAAACAATGTCATTAATGAATGGTCAATGATAAATGGCCAATAATATTAAGAATTTCTTATAGTAGGTAATACTATGATCATAGTATAGACAATGTAATGATTGAAGACAAATAATACATAGAATGTGCATGTAGTCACTCCTATGGTTGGATATCAAGTTGCAGTGTAATGTAAGTGCGGATGAAAAATAATACATGATGTATTGAAATAGGATAATGTATTATGAATGTTTCATTACCTTATGGGACAAGAAAATAATTTATAGAAGAATAGATGGGATAGGTATCGTAATCCTGTAGGATAACATACTTGTTGCAGAAGGGATTGTGGGAGTTGAACCAAGGAGAGCCTGAGTGAACTAACTAAGTAGTGTAGTGATTATTTTAGAGGAATACAGATGTTAAGTTAGTGAAGGATGATTTAGGAGTTACTGTATCAGATGTACATGAAGGAATTGACGGCTTTCAACGGTGATTGGGCCCTGGAAGCCAACCACGAAGGTCCTTAAAACCTATATTTGGGAGACTAAATGGTGTAGCATACCAAACCCTAGATTATAGATATCAGAAGAGTTGAAGCTGTGTTGACAATGATCAATTACTTTAGAATTGGGAGAATGATCTTGGTGAAATTTTTGGACAATGAGGAAAGGAAGATGGTGTAGGTTTACAAATTAGCGATTCAGAATAGTTATGTCGTGAAGGAGAGGATATCGGTAGACATTATGATGAAGTAGCAAAGTTGAGATGGGGTGGTGATAGGAATAGGGGAAGATGGAGTCATGAGATGCAGTGCAAAATATTTATTTGAGATGCTGATTTCAGTGAAATAGTTGGATAATGAGGAAGGTAGATATGTAGAGGTATTGAAACTATAGAAATTGAAGAGGAAAGTCACAATGGGAAGAGAAGGTAAGGTGAAGGAATAAGGGTAGAGGGTTACAAGATAGTATATGGAGTTGATGTGGGACTGACACGTGGCAGAAAAAAAATCCAAATTTAGTAAATTTACAGATATAGATTCCTCATAATTTTACTCAGGGAATATAAATTTCACTAACTATATTCCCTTATTCTATGTGTACATTGGGATAACATTCTCCTCTCTCCCTTACGATGATGCGGTATGGGGAGAAGGAAGATCGAGGTGAACAAGATGATCTTGTCCAAATGTGATCGAAGGAGCAGATTAGTGTGCAATGAATGTGGATCAGGGATCAATGGTGTGGGATTTTGAATATTCAATGATACACCATGATTTAGGTCATGTTATTTTCAATTCCTCCTCATTTTGATTTGGAATATATTTCTACTTGATATTTTGAAATTAGTATTGCCTTATTTTTGTCTTTTTTTTGGAGTGGGATCAAATCCTGGTAGTTTTGGGTGAAATTGGGAGATCTGAGAGAATATAGGTAAAACTCCACCATATCAATAACATGAATACATTTAGAGATGATGTAGAGTTGGATGATAATGGTTGATCCGTCTTTGATGGTATCCAAACTTGGAATTTTTGGGGACACATTTGTTTTTGAAGTTCGATACCCTCCAAGGAATTATTAAGAATGAAGTGTCTATTAATGAAGATGAGTCTTGGGAATAATAATTTGAGTTCAAATTGAGTGATGACTCTTCATAGATATATATATATACGTGGGTTTTAAGGGATGCTACAAAACTCTAGATGGAATCCTTATTGTTCATACACCCCGAGTTAGAATCAATGCTTGCGGTATAGGATTTGGAGATAGGTGATGGGTTATTCACTCACCTCTAATATTGGCCTCCTTAGATAGCCTCTTTTATAATAATTTGTTTCTTTTCCCCCTTTCATCTATGGATTTGGAAGATAATATGGTGGTCATAGAATACGTATAATTGTCCCTATTCATTGGACCATCGATTTAGATGATGGGTTCTGATGAGCAATGTGGATATGAGACATAGTTCATTCTGTAGGGTTGTGTTATAGGATGAGGCTCCTATTATACATTGTTGATTGATTCAATTATTACTCTCTTGATGTTGTGGGGTTATGGGTCTTCTAGTCTAGGTTATGTTATTGAGGACCCCCCCTCTAGTGAGGTGTGAGATTTTCCTTTGTTGATGGAAATGGAACTCTTCATGTATTACCTTTTCCCTTGGTGTGGTGTGGGATCCCAGATGCAGTTTCATTATTGTATTATTTTTAGTGGTTTTTTTTAACATAGATGAATAAATTTCAAAGGAAAACATCCCTCGTCTGGATTATGCCTTTTGGTGAAACACGGGTCCCCAAGATGATTATAGGTTTTGAGGACTAGTGATGGTGATAAATGATCTTTATATATGGTTCATGAACTCAGGGGCCTATGGATCATGGATTTCCCCAGTCATTATTTATCTATGTACATCCTAGTGGAGATTTGGTTAAAATAGTGGTTGTGGTTCAGTTGATCGACCCTTCCTCCTCTTGAGTATAACTAGGATTTTATGATTATATCAAAGGTATTGGGTTGGTTGAAGAGGTTTTTTCCCTCATGTAATTTTCTCTAAAGAGTGGGGTGTGAATTGATTCCTTTCAATGGAATATTGAGTGAAGGGTGTCAAGAGTGAAAGGTTCAATTATCCATCTTCTTCATTGGGGATTGTTTTGATAATGATGTAACATGGATAATAACTTGTATTACACCCTACTTATAAGGATGATAATCATAGTATTAGATGGAGTGTCTTATATATTGATATAATTTCCTTTAGAAGGATCTCCCTCACTAGTTCCTTGAAGGATTATGGTGATGTCTCAGATGGTAGATACTCCATTTTGATAGATATTGAGTGATATTCGAGTCTATGATAGGTTAGGGAGGTGTCTTCCAATGATACAAGTAGGCATGGATGTGTCCTCACCTAAGGTTCATGGATTTTTCCACCGTCGGTGGTTTTTTTCACATTCATGAGGGTTATCACTAGAAGTGCCCATTGGGATTTTTTGGGGTCTTATTGAGTAGTAGAGGGGTCATCTCTCACCTAGGGGTTCTCTCTTCCATTATAGAGTTGGGTGACTGTATGGTTTGACCATGAACATGAGTTGTCTTGTTGCCCATTAGTTTTTGTGGAATCTAACTAGGTATTTTTATACCCACCCCGGCATGGGATCTGTGCCCACACAAGTTGTGTCTACAAAGATGGTGTACAGGTTGGGGACCATTCAAAAACTAGGTTATAGAGCCATGTGATAATGAAACCAGAGTTTTATTTAACTTAATGGGGATTTATGGAAGATGATTCAAGGGATTATTACTAGTGTGACATGATGATATCTTTTTTGGTTATATTAGGTAAGTTCAATTGCATGTGTATTTTATATTTCTTTTAGTGTGTATATCATGTGTAGTTGTTCCTTCAATGTCACCACCCGACCCAATGGATCCCACCTGGCTGGAAGAGATTTGAGCCACAACAACCCCAAGCCCACCTCCATAGTCCAGGGGCTGGTGACAATCACAAAAAGGCATAACTAATATGGGAGGCTTTTTCCTAACATACCTATACACACACAGCTAACCATCTCTATATAGACGTGAATATGAATAAATACCAAATACATTAACATATAGAGTAATATCCATTCGTGTAACAACCTCTAGGGAATACAACATTTTGAAAACATAATCTGAAAGGTAATGGTCAAAATACACACCCACCCAGAAAGATGTCCCAACTTTAAAATAACTTGAAAATTAAGTGATGAGATTTCCTAACTCGAGATTTCTAAGCCCTGACCAACTTACATAGTCAAATATACCCAGGCATCACTTATTATCATTTTAAATCACTGCTAACCTATCCTACATCTACCTAAGACATGACACATGTGGGAAAATACAATTAAGGGGTGAGTATATAGGTACCCAGTACAACGCCCCAAAAACATGAGAGGAGGCAATGAGAGACAAGATATAAGAAGTCAAATAAACTCATAACATGAAATAAAATCTAAAAATAAAGATGTATATATAAATTCTCTGAACAGAAATCTAGATGATAGATAAAGGGGATGTACCACTCATAGCCCTGACCTAGGAAAAGAGTATGCCTACAGTTCCAGGAGGTCCATCAACTATGCCTAACATCTTGTTTGTCTGTCTGAAAAAGTATCCATTCCAAGACACACCATTCCATTGTAATTCACAGTCAAGGGGAGATAGTCACTATGTAGAGGACCCATAATATGATACAATAGGTGGGTGTCACTCCATATGTAGAGTAACCATGCCCCAATCCAACAGTATGGTTCCACATAGATGATAGATAACCCATTCCCTAACCATGAATGAGGGTTCCACTCAGTAGATAAAGGAGTCATTCCCTGACACAATAAGAGGGTTTCACTCAGCAGATATATGACCCAGGACCTAAATCCATAGGATGGTGCTACTAAGAAGATAGACTACCCATGCCCTGACTTTATTGAAGGGTGCCACATAGTAGAAAGTTGACTCATGCCTTGACTCTATAGGAGGGTTCCACTCAGATGATAGAGGACCCATGCCATGAATCGGTAGGATAGTGTCACTTTGTAGATATATAACCTTTTCCAATATGTATATAGAGGACCCAATTAATTATACATGAAACAACACTCAATATAGGCTACTCACATGCCAAAATACAAGTTAAAATGAAGGATATATGAGAGGTAGAAGCTCCCTAAAAAATGGGGGTACACATCATGTGAGGGGTCCCCATGTCATGTGGCCCTGCTCCGCTACTTGGCCATGTCCTCTCCAACACATGGATCACTGGACATGTAGTACCACATGATAAGTAAGGACACAACATGACATATGTTGGCCACCCAGGGGTGATCCATGTTCTCATAGCCATGTCTATGTACACTTTCCATGTACCGATACATAGAGTGTGTCTGATGATGTCCATGTTTGGGTACACTTAGAGTACAATCCATGCCTCTAGCAACATATCACATGATGTGTGGGTGTCCCACATGGTTTGTGATACATAACTTACCCAGAAACCCTAGCTACAATAGTTTAGTCACTACCTCGAGTGTGTTCATTCCAGTACATGTTTTGTTGTAATAATTTTCAAAGAATGTTAGATCTATGCTATGTGTTCCATATCCACATCCATCATGTCAAATGAGACCAAATTTTCACCTGAAATTTATGGGGGAATTCCTACGTTCCTTGATTTCGTCTCTCTAGTGGCTAGAAATTAGTATATATTGATCCACGGTGGTCCGTCGCTTTTCCCACACATGTCATGTCATTATCGATTAGTCTAGGATCAATGATCAATGGGAATCATCACCCATATCCAAAAAAGAATATAGATCAATCCTAAAATAATCAATCCATTAATCACACATGAATATATCATGAACGTTTGGGTTCGTTCACACTCGATCTTGTCGGACAATGTCGAACCATACCCCCATAGGCCAACAACGATGCTCGTGAAAAACTATTGGGGAAAAAATAATCAAAATTTCAATAATCATTGTTTAAGAATTTGTGGATAAATAATATATATTTGGGATATATGGCGTGAGATACATGGTAAAAAGAGGTTAGATTGAATAAATAATCGAAATATGATACACGAGAACATGAAAAGGCTCAATTTAATCTCAAATCAAAGAATATAATTTTTATCATTATTAATTTATAATCATGATGGAGTAATACAAAACTGATGAGTCATACCACAATATTTGGTTGATCACTGGTGAAGAACACACTTGGAAATGATGGGGGAAGATTTGGTGTGTTAAATGCACCATGATTCACCTATAACCAGAAGCTCTTCATCGTATGACATCAATTTGATAACGATGGGTGGTATAACCTCCTCTCAATGATCAATGGGTTATTCGGCTTACCCTTGTGACTTTCCACAATGGGATAATTATTGGGGAATTAGGTGTTTTTATGCATTATATGAATTAATAAAATATTTTAATTAATTAATTCACTTAACGCACCCATCAATGATCACCTTATCCGAACATCCCACACCGACCAATTTTTGGTCACGCCTAGGGTAAATATCAAACTCCTAATTCAATCATTGCCTCATATTTTTCATTCGAGACTCCATTTAAGATATATCTCATTATTTCTGAAAAACCATGGGATCATGATATAAAATATATAAAATATTTTTATAAAAATAATATCTGGTGTGCCGGCCCACAAAATCGGGTGTCGTCTCATCGCCCAGCTCTAAAAATATTCCTTGGTATATTTCATAGTCTTAGAAAGAAAAAACAGGTTATATAAATTATTAAATACTTTAATATTTTTTAATCCTTGGAAATAAAAAACTAAGCAAAAATGGTGGGATACTAATCCAACATCTGGCTCTCTTACTCTTAGGAGCTATCCTGCATGCTCTCATACTTCCATAGTACAAGAAGAAAAGGAATGGTCCATCCATATAGGATCTTCGCCAAAAACCTCCGATCACCACCAGATGATTCGAAAAGGTGGATCTATCCTTGACGTATAGATCACCCCATTCAATAACATTCATGGGATCATGCATGCATCTACTCATTTAAGACACAAGGAAGAAGTCATGCACCCGCTCCAACTGTGGGTATAAGGTGAGGTGGTAGGAAACCTTTCCAACCCTATGCAAGACCTTGAACGGTCCAATGAACCTTATGGATATCTTCCACCCTTATCAGAATCTTTGAAATCATACTCATGGGGATACTCTCAAGAAATCATGGTCTTAATTATTGAACTACAAGGGCTTATGGTGTCTCTACTTAAAATTGTTTCCGATATTGAGTTTCCCCATTCACTCATGGATCACCTGGACCTTCTCTTTTATCACCTGCACCTTCTTCGTCCCAATAATAGATGCCCCACCGATTTCAATCCAGCATAAGGTTGACCTGTAGTGTCTTTGATAGATGGACTCAAAAGGTTTCATGCTGATAATAGAGTGATATAAATTATTATAAGAAAATTACACCAAGGGTAAGTGATCATAGAAACTATGACCAAAGACTATCACACAAGCCCTTAGCATATTCCCCCCGCACGAGGATATTGCACTCAGTCTTCCCATCTATCTGGGTGCTGAAAGGCTATACATACCCTCATCTTGTCCCTAATTTCCTGTTACGGGCCTCTCTAACCCATCATGTTAATTAATATTCATGGTCAAAGATAATTGTCGAGGGAACCCCATGATGGGGGATGATCTCCCGCAAGTACAACTACCCCTAAATCTCTACCAAAATCTACTCCCTAATAGCATGGAAGTGTGTTGACTTCATAAGTCATAAAAATATCACCTATATGGTGTCAGGAACACTCAATATTTGTGGATTCATTTTCATAAATTCTATGTACATGCCATCCAATTTCGACTTTGGAATCTCAAGAGGTCGTAACAAATGTTCCAGAACTTGGTTCTCATCCTTCACCTACAAAGATGTGAGGCACCAAAAGATGAACTCTTCAATTCTCTGTCTCGATCTAGCCCACCAAATCCACAATAGAAGGTATATGTACATCATCCATACACTGAGATTTATGGATAAAGTAGATATTTGAAACTATCTCATCACCTCCTCCCGCATTGTGACTGAGACTACCGTCCATTCCTAAAAAAGGATGACATGATTCCCTCCTTCAAAAAATCCTTCTGGAAAATCTCTTGATGGTATCTGGTAACATAGTACCTCATAGTTGTTGTATCCAAACTGATACACCTTCACACAAATGATAAGCAGAGGGGTCAACAACATTGACTAAAGGAAAAATGTACTCTCCTCTTCCAGGTTCTTCTGTAACAAAGCTGTCTATTCAGATGATTCCTCCACCAAGGGATCCTTAGACTTCCTACTAAAGGAATTTACCACCAAATTTCCCTTCCCATGAGTATAGATTATCTCAAAGTCATAGTCATAAATGAATTAAAACCAATGCCTCTGTCTCATGTTCATGTATCTCTACGTGAAAACATACTCAAGACTCTGTTGGTCTGAATAAACAAAAAAGCACTATCCTAAAGGATAGTGCCTCTACATCCTTAGTGTGAATACTATCACCTACAACTCTAGGTCAGGAGTCCTATAATTATACTCATAGGGTATCGACTACCTCAACCCATATGTGATCACTACCTATCTCTTCATCAATACACCTCTAATCATAGATCCAAAGGCATCACAATATACTACATACTCAAAACCCTTCTTCGGTAGTCTCAAAACCAGATCACTCATCGACCTCATCCTCAATTTCTCAAAGTATCTATGGCATTTTTCAATTCAGGTAAATGGATTCCATTTCCACATTAGGCTGGTCAAACGGTTTTCAATCCTAGATATGTTTTCTGTAAACCTCTTGTTGTACCCCTCCAATACATGAAAACTCTACATCTTTGACATGATCTTGGGTGGATCCCAAGAAATAACTATATCAATTTTTACATGGTCTTTAGTTAATCTATGATTAGAAATTACATTACACAGAATGTGAATCTCATGGATCTAGACTGGTACGTAGATATATTACCATAAAAATAGTGCTCTTGAAGCAAGTCTAGGACCATCCTCAAGTGTTGTGCATGCTCCTCCTTTGACGTAGAGTATAAGAGTATGTAGTCAATAAAGAAAACAAATAATCGGCCCACGTATGGATGAAAGGTTTTGTTCTTCAAATTAATAAAATGGGATAATTCATCAGAATGAATGGAATAACCAGGAACATATAGTTTCCATAGAGCCATCATCATGTCAACTTCAGAATATCAGCCTCATGAACTATCAACATGTGGTAATCGATCTGGAGATCGATCTTCGAGGACCATCTCACACCTCACAACTGATAAAAGAGGTCATGAATCATCAGATAGGTGTACTTTTTATTTATCAGGGACTAGTTCAAGTGACGATAATCCACACAATACATCATTCTCACATCCAACATATTTCAGAACAAAACAAGTACAACCTAGGGGACAAATCGGTTCTAATGAAACACTTCTCTCGATGGTCCTCCAACTTCAACTGAATCTCCTAGAGCTCAGTAGGGTCTATCAAATATTCCACAGAAGATATTGGAGTAGTCATGGGGTGTATGTTGATGAAAAACTTGATCTCCCATCTTGGAGGTAATACTAGGACATCCTTAGGGAATGAATCCATATAATCCTTCATAGCTAAGGGAATTGAGATTCTTGATGAGCCCACTGCACTAAGGGATTAACTCACCAAGTAAATAGTGATGGGTTTTAACCCCTTTCTTGCAAAACCCATCATCCAAGTTTGAGATATATATCTCTCCCCTGAAAGAGAATCTTGTCCGATCTATCAATAGAAATTTGACTATACTGCAGTGATAGTCAACATAGGATCATATTGTAGACAACCAATCCATACTCAAGATGATTTCATAAGTTATCATCATGATGACCAAATGGTCCCAAGAAAAAACTATCTTCACCAAGAAATAGCTCTCACTGTTAGCAGATGAATGATATCAAATAATTGTTCCCTATTGTAACCTCAAAGAAAATATTCTAGGCTAAAGCATCATATAGGATCCCCATAGCATTCACTAGGACTTATGAGATGAATTAATGACTCTAAAATTTCACTACTAACACCGAATCAAGTGTAGAATAAGCACATATCAAACCCATAATAATCGCATCAGCTGTTGAGTCATATTTCTCTATAGCCTGTAGTTTTCCATGACCCTGACTGTTATCTCCCTAAGCCTGATGTGGGACTCCTGGTTGTGGTGGTGGTGGAAGTAGCTCATAAAATTCTCTACCACCCACAAATCCTCCTCCTAAATCCCCACCTACTTATCTGACATCTCCACCTCCCTGAGGGATTCTCTATCCACACCTTGGAGAACCATGATCATGGTGTTGCCTCTATTGTGAAAGTCCATCCACTATCTGTTTGACCTAATTAGTATGTTAGGCCAATAAATCACATTCCATTTTACCTCTCCTATAATATGCATAGCATCGCCCCTCTCCGAAAATCCATTTTCCTCTATACGATCTCTGAACTAGATGACTATATGCCCAAGTACGGTCTTGTGAATATCTGTTACACTGAGATATTGTCTACTAGATCTAGATAGATGTTGTAGCTGACTCATCCAACCAATGCCCACCGCCAACTCCAACTGCATGGAATCCCTCTTATATGAATCTCTCCATCACCAACACCTGCTTTAACGCTCCAAAATAATTTAGAATGCAATGAGGTACAACACTAACACAAATTTCTCTGTGGAGTCACTGGTCAAAAATATGTTCTTGGAAGTAGACATCCCAAATTTTATCTAGAGAGTACCACATAAGGTCAGTGAACCCCATAGAATACTCATCTTCTAACATCCCTCTGTATTAATTCTTCAAAAGATCCAAAATCTGAATTGAATGTAGGAACGATGGATAATAATCCTCATGAAATAAAAACTGGAGGTCGACCCATTAGAGTTTTAACTGATCATGCATTTTCATAAACAAACTCCACCATCAGCCAACTCATCCATGGAAATGACTCGATGTTAGTCAAACAACTTTTTTAGTAATTGTTTTGATTATTTTGAAAACTCAGATCACCGACTCTAGCCAATCCTCTGCTGCTAGGGAGTTTGGCTCACCAAGGAACCTCAACGGCCTTTGGAACTGGAACTCATAGAGTGTTTTTAGCCAATGTGCATCCTTAGCATACTATACTGGTATAATATTCTACTCAAAAGGTGTGGGTGCTACTACCTATATTCCTAGAGGAAATATCAAATGTGATGTCCCCAGAACTAAGGCCTCATTAGTCATCAGATCATTGTTGTGATCCTAAATCGATAACCTGGTTGGCTATCTCTGAAGAGGTATCCAAAAAGTAATCAAGCCATACCACTATTGGATTAGAATATATATATATGTACATATATATGTATTGAGATTTGACTCCATAATGATAGTCAAAAACTCAATCCAATATAATGTGGGCACCAAAATTCCCTGAAACCAATGTCTCGATATGCCGAGATGATAAGTAGGAAGTCAGAGTCCTAATGAATGGATAAGTCAGTCACCACACCCATACTAGGTTCTATAGCCTAAAATCTACACTTGAGAAACATTTATAATGTTTCCCTATATTCCCAAATAATCCTAATTTGGGGAAAAAACTCAAAACATTGTCTTGAGGTCGAACCACCTTTGATAGTAATTTCTCATGACCTGACCCAAAAGATCCCTCTTCGCTAACAGAGAGCTAATCCACAACTACCACAAGCCTGCCTCTATATATCATGGGATGGAAATAATCACTGAATGTCCTAACTAATATGGGAGGCCTTAACCTAATATACCTGTATGCACACACCCAATTATTTCCATGCATAAGTACAACGAAATAAATATAAAAGACAATATAATCTATAGTAATATCCATTCATGTAACAACCTCTAGGGAATAATAGAGTAAATAACATATTCTTAAAAGTGAAGGTGAAAATTATACACACAACAGAAAACATTTCCTAACTTGAAATAAACTATAAAATTAAATTATGAGATATCCCGACTCCATATCTCCAACCCCTAACCACCGTATGAGGTTGAATTCACCCAAGTATCCCCTATGATCCTCTAAAATTGCTGCTGACCGTTCCGTTTTGTGTATATGTTAGGAAATTTGTAGTAAAATCCCATGAATTAGTGAGTATTTACATACCTAATAGGATTTGCCAAAAACTAGAGGGTAATTAATAAGATACATGATAGAATAATGCAACTAAACCAACAACGAGAAACTAAATCCGAATAAAGGATGTGTCTGTCTTTGTGTATACTAAAAAAACAAATCTAGATGGTAGAGAATGGAGATATCTATCTCAAAACCCCAACCCAGGAAAAGAGTCATCCAATAGTTCCAAGAGGTCCATCAACGATGCCCAACATTTCATGTGTTTTAATGAAAAAGAATACATGTTGAGATAGACCTCGCCACAATTCAACATACTGTAGGGGAAAAAATATCTCTATATATTACCCATACCTTGTTACAAAGGGAGGCTGTCACTCCATTTGTAGAGGACTTGTGACCTGATCCAATAGGAAGGTTCCAATCAAATGATAGAGGACCCATGCCCTGGCCCTGTAGGAGGGTGTCACTCAGTAGATAGAGGACCCATTCCCTAACTCACTGGGAGGGTGAAACTAAGTAGATATAGGATCCATTCATTGACTCCACAAGTGGCTTCTTCTCATATGATAGAGGATCCATGACCTGATTCTGCAGGAGTGTGCCACTCAGTAGATATAGGACCCACTACCAAACTCTGTAGGGGGTGGATCTCAGTCGATAGATGAAACATACCCTAAATTCTCAATAGGGTTCCACTCAGATGATAGACGAACCATTCCCTGACTCCACAGAAGGGTTCCACTCAGTAGATAGAGGACCCATGCCATGACTCTCAAGGAGGGTACCACTCTCTAATGTTCCTGAATGATCACTACCATCGGCGAGCATTTCCTAATGAACAATCATTCTCTTAAAATATCACATCATATCTAAAAATACACTATAAAGGCCTCCATCATGTTATACATGTGAAAACACTCAAGATAGGATAGTCACATTCTAAAATTTTAGTTCAAACTAAGGAGATATAAGATGTTGAAGTTTCCTAAAAAATGGTTGTACACTGATTGTATGGGGCCCACATGGTGTGAGGCCCCTCTCCTCATCCTGGCCATGCCCTCCCCAACAAATGGCTCACTGGACATGTAGTACCACATGGTGTGTATTAATACATCATGGTGTGCCTCAGCCACATGGGGTTGAGTCCTATTCTCATAGTCCTGTCCATGGACACCATCGATATGCCCATACACCAACTATGTCTGGTCGTGTTTGAGTTTGTGTACTCTTAATGTATAGGATAGACCAAAAAAATATAGTCATAGTTAATATGGGCCTCCTATATGGAATGAGAAACTTAACTTACCCAAAAACACTTGGCGTCACAGTTGGGACACTACACGGTGTGTGTTCATCCCAGTACACGTCATGTAGTCTGGTTTTTCACATAAAGATATATATATATTCCATATGATCTAGATCCGCCTCTTCTATATCAAATCATGTCTCACGTTTTCCCAAAATTGATGGTTAAGGCATTTTTTTCTATTACATGCATTGGGTGATAGGAAATCAGAATCTATTGATCCATGGTGGTCCGTCGCACACCCTGCGCGCCTCCCATCACTGTCGATCGGTCCTGGATCCTAGATCCACATGAATCATCACTCACATCCCAGAACACATACCGATAAATCCTCAAATATTCCATATGTTCATCATACATGAATTCATCAAGAGTACTAGGGTTTTATCATGCTCGATTCCGCCTAGAAATGTCGAACTATGGCCACTTGAGCCAATAATGAATATCACAGATGACGATGGGGAAAAAGAAAAAAAAGGTTCAATAATGATTGGTAATGTTTTCATAGAAAAGTAATTTAGATTGGAAATATCTATGTGGAGAAAAATGGAGCAACCTGGATAGATTGAATAAAATGTTAAAATCTGATACACAGACAAATGCAATGTCTATATTTAAATGTATATCAAAGAATATAATTTTTAAAATTCAACAAAAATTTAATCATAAGGGTGGAATCCAAAAATGATAATTCCGAACTCAATATTTGATCAATCAATGGCGCGTAATCTTCTCACCAATGATGGGGGATGATCCCTTATGTTTGTTTCAACTTGATTCACTTGGACCTGGAAGCTCATTGATGTCAGTTCTCAATTTTCCAATGATGGTTGGTAGAAACTCCTCTCAAGGATCCCATGGTTATGCGGCTAACCCTATAGATTCTTTATAATAGGATAATTATAAGGTAATTATGTTTTTAGACATTAAATGAATAAATTAAACATTTGAATTAATTAATTCACTTAAAGTACCCTCGAACAGTCGCCTTATCTGAATGTCCTACATCGACCAATTTTAGGTCTCACCTAGGGTAAAAAATATTCTTTGAATTCAACCATGGTGTCATATTTTGGATTCGAGAATCATTATAGGATATATCCCATTATTTATAAAAAACAATTACATATGTTATAAAATATATTAAATATTTTTATAAAATTAAGTCAAGGTGCACCAGGCCTTGGAATCACGCATCTTCATAATGCCATGCTCTGAAAATATTCCTTTATAAATTTCAATGTCTTATAATGAAAAAATAGGTTCTCTAAATTCTATTTCAATATTGTTGGTATATTATTTTTATTGGATGTTTATGATATGGACTCAAATATATGAATATTATTTCTTGGTGATGGTCACTTTCTCCTGGACTATTTGTGGAAGGCATGGGGTGGCATACAACCGATCGCTACATAGGACAGGTTTAAGTGGGTCAAGTCATGTCAAGTTTGATAGGACATAAAACCTAGGATGAGATGGTGTTCTTTTATAAATCAATGTAAATTATTATTATTTCATACACACCACCACCTAATTTGGGTAAACTAATATAATATGATATTTTTAGTACCATGTGATTCCCCGACATCAAGGATATAGATGATATAGATGTTTGAATACTTCCCTGTTCCCTGTTTTCTTTACGGTCATAGTTTGGTTATCTGGAAATGGTATTGGTTGTAATTTTGTGTGCACCAATCTTCGATTTTGGGATGAAATATCTGGTTATGGTTTTCATATACATTGTGTGGTAATGGTATGTGGATTTGGGAAGGAATGGAAGTGGCAAGAAGTTTCCTATTGGAAATTAAGTGTTACTATATTTGGGGGGATGAAAGTGTGGGGAACCTATCTATATTTTCACGATTTACTATATTTGTATTTTTTTATTATTTTAAGAGTGATCCTATGGTGATATGCATTAATAGTTGACCAATAATTGGACTCAATTCAGATTCAATGTTTTTTTACTTTGGATTCTGTATTAGTCTTCCATATTGGCTAAAGAGTTTCTAAGGAGGAACATGTTATGTATAGTTTAATGCTCCCCAAAAATTATATATATATATATATATATATAAATTTGTAGGATGGTGTTAGAGAATGTGTTGCACTATACTAACTCATGACATCATGAAAATGAAATTGATGATGTCTTTCAGTCATGTTTTTAAATAATGTGGCTAATTAGTAGTTTTTTATAATAAAAAGAACTACATAAAAATGTTTTCTAAAAAATGTGGCTGATTTATCTATTTTTTTCCCAAAAACATGGTCGATTTAGTGATCAATATATATGTAATACAATTTTATTATATTAAAAATAATAAAAAAAATATATAAAAAAATTAAATACATAAAAAAATATGTAAACATATATTTTATAATTATATAATCATAAAAATAAACACACACAAACACACACATTCTATTGATATAAATTTATATATTATAAATTTATGTATAAAAATAAAAACATATATATAGAAATGTGTTCACAAGTGTATGTATATGAATATACATATACATATATTTGTATATAATAAAATATATAAATTTGTTTGATGGTAGTTCAATAATTATATAAATAAAAAAATATTCATTTAAAATAATAGAACATTAAATTTTTCAGATCATAAATAGTAAAAAAATTTAAATGGAAATTTAATTTTTGAGGATATGTTGGTTCTCCCTGAAACCTACTATACCATGGGAGATTACTTATATAGTTGGTGTACCAAACAATATGGACAAAGAGATAGTAAAGTAAATTTTTGGGACCTTTTTCTTTCTATTAGTAGCATTACACCATAATATTTAAGAATTCACGATCTTTAAAAAATATATTAGATAACATGTGATATATGCAACACCGAGATAAAACGAAAATGATATGATTTAAAAATGGTCGTTAAGATCTAGCTATTGGTTTAGAGTGTATGAATATGGAATAACCATATTATGAAATATATTTATAATGTTATGCATTAATAACATGAATAATCAATCATACATTTATTTTTAATTAGTTGGAAATAAAGACAAAATATTTGGAAGGTGAAAGATATTTTATAAAACTATTTTTATGTGTGGTGTATTCTTATTTTAATATATTAAGTTAATATAAATTTATAAATTATTAAAATAATTATATACATAATTTAATTACTTAAAATTCATTTAATTGTGGCTATTATAAATTCAATGACAATAGAGTCATTTTATGCTTATAAAACTACATTTTATTCAAAATTATTTTATTGCATTTATTGTGTAGATATTATAAATAATTTATACAAATTTTGTTAATTTATTTTTACAAAATTGATATCAATTTTGAAATAATCATTTCATAATAGGGTAATGGTGATTTTTAGTAGTTTTCTAAAAAGATTGATTTTTGAGTGCATGGTGAAAAATTCGGATTTTTCAAATACTATCACTTATATGAAATTATTATGATGTAAGAATGAATTAATAAATTTTAAATTTTTTTTATTGACCAATGATGTTTTTATGGAGTAAAAAAATTATTTTAAAAAATTATTTTGAATTTTGGAACCTGAGATTAACTTTTATGAATATAAATTATATTTTATACAAATTAAAAACAATTTTTTGGTGTTTACATTTTATGGTATGGTTTGAAGGTTCCATTATGTTTTTTATTTTTCAAAAATTCATAAATACTCCCTTTTTTAATTAAATAACTAAAAAAATGTGGAAATCAAAGTTTTTCTTAATTTCAATGTAAAATGATTTCTACCCTTAAATCAGAATTTTCCTGGAAACTATTTTCCATGTCTTTTGTGTTCTTATATTAACATAAATTTTGAGAACTATATAAATTGAATCTATTTAAATATATTATAACTTTTTAATTAAAATCTAAAATGTTTTTTATAATACACCATTTATTTTTGGTCAAATAATTATTTCACCATGGTAAAAAGTTAAGTTAGCACGAATAAGATTAAAATGGGTGGTTTAACTATGAGATATGAATTTAAATGCCTCAAAAACATATATAAATCTGATTGGTTGAGTTCATTTCGACCATATAACACCTTTCATATGAATTTGGGTTTCCTTGTTTCATCTTGACATGATTATGATATATTCTTTTTTTAAATATTTTAAGTAATTCCATGTGCATCCATTCCCTCATGTATAAAAGGGAGTCAATTATCCTCTATTATTCACTCCTATTGATCCAATTATCTCAACCATGACCAAACCATATCCCCTAATATACTTCCTCTCTATGATCTAGAGGCTATGTTTTCATCAAAAGACTATTCTTGAAGGAATAAGGTGTAAGCCAAAGGTCTGTTTTTGAAGAAGAGGTATAACCATTAACTGAGTGTTTTTAATTTTATCTCTTCTTCTAACTCATTAAAATATTATTTAAATATGATGAAATAATAACTTCATTATCTTAAATATTATTTAACTTCATTATTATTATTATTATAAAATCCTTTTTCATTTCATTTTCTATCCAATGTGAAATGAAAACATTGTTTGTGTATAAGTGTGGACTGCCACCTCCACGAAGCAATGTGTTTTGTTATTCATCACTAACACACAAGAATGGTTATTATGATGGATTTAATAAATATATTATATTAATTAAATAATTAATTTTAATTAAATATATAATATTACTTATCTTCTTACCTTTCCACAAGTTGAAAAATCATAATGTTGCTTACGCTTACGTGTTGAATATCACCTCCACGAAGTGATGTGATTCATTTTTAAGGTCTGTCTTCATGGATAAATATGTAATTTTATTTAGAATAATTTTTTTTAATTTTTTATGTTTAATTTTATGGATATGATTTTATATTGACTCTTATGACCATGGTCAACCTTTCCATGTTGTCTTGAGGATTTTTAACTGAACGCCCTCAAAATGTCTGACATGACCTTAATATATATAGTAGCTATTTAAAACATCATAACAAATGAAATAAAGGAAATTATTATAAGGTAATAAACCTGAATATGATTATTAATAAATTAAATAATTAATACAATATCGTTAGATTGGAGTTAAATATAGTGTGTTGAATCTTTGGACACATGGTAAGGGATTTCTCATCTCAATTTCCATTATATGTGACATATGGCATTTTAACCACATGTTTTTCTTCATGGGGTATAAGAACTTAAATATGGATTTCTGTTTTTATTAGTTTACTGAAAAATAATTTGTTTACAAATCAATTTGATGTTAAATTCGTAACATCTATTGTTGTCAAAAGCAATGAAGGTCGTAAAGGGTTTTCCTTTAAAACATTATTTTATAATTTTTAAACTCTTCTCACTCCAAATATATATTATTTTAAAGGATTATATAATTTTATTATTTAATATTAAAAGTTTGATAACGTTAATTTTCAATTATATATTACTTTATTTACAAATTTAAGAAAAATATTTCCAATGTTTTCTATATGTGTTTTTTTCGATTTTTACAAAATTGAAATAAAATGATTTATTAATATATCGATTCAAATAATCTTTTCCTTCCATCATATCCATTAGTAAAATATAATTTAAAAAATATTTTGAAATAATATCCAATTATTTATCCTCTGGTAATTTTTCTTTTTTAGTAGTTTTTAAAGAATAAGGATATTTCTCCTAATAATGATGCAAAAAATGGAAAGTGTTTTTATTATAGGATAAAATATGTTCTCCAAAGGATTTATGATAAAAAATTTAAAAATCAAATATTTTTTACTCATGATATGGTACTTGACAATTATATATAATGATGAGTGATACCAATACAGTTAATAATGGATGAGCCACATATAGCTCTTCAATTCATTGGGTAATGATTAATTCTTGAAAGGAACAACAATTAAGGGAGATAATCAAGATGGTTACTTCTATAGAATTAACTAGGTATAAATTATTTATAACATGGTTTAAACATGATTTAACATTGGTCATAGATATTATGACCTAAGATCCCAATTTTATGCATGGAAAAAATGTATTTATGGAAATATTTTGATTTCATATGGTTAGGAAAGTTTGATAAATTTAAAAAGTGAAATACTTATATTTTAGAGAAATATTTTCATGATGCATTCCTAGTTTTCCTATCCCTTATAATGTGATTCAATTTTTTTCATTGAGAAAAGTTTTATTTTCATAAGGGGTTATGTTTTATTTACGTTCTTGAAGTTATGTTGTGAAAAGGGTAAACATTAGTATGGCTTTTCTTAATAATCACTTGATTAATGTGATTTTGTTATTTTTATATCCCTTACTACGATTTTTTTCTAATCCCACATTTTAAATTTTTTTCATTGACTTAAAGGATGTATTGGAACTATAATAAGGTAAATATATCTTCATGGTGACTTATATTAAAAGATAAAGAAGTGTTTTGAAGGAAGTTGGAGTTTAAATTTAAGACTCCTTGTGGAAAAAATGAACATTGTGTGTTAGTGTTCTATGTGTAATTATATGTTTTTCTTAATTATCTAAAACTTTAAAACTACGATATCCTTGAAATGTAATAAAGTGAAACCAATGTAATAAATTATGTAATTATATATTTTCAATGTTATGGGGCATTATATTTGGTGTCAGAGGAAATGTTTAGTTAACATTAGAGTTTAAGATGATTAAAATGAAGATATTTTAATTGTTTTATATGCCATCAAAAGTTAATAAGTATAAGTCAATTCATAATTTTACAGGTGTAGATACCATTTTTATTTTTTATCTGATGAGAGTTTAAGATAACTTAGTTTATTTTGTGAGAGATTTATGGTAATATAACACATGGATTTTGTCATTGTTTTTGTGAACAGTTTATTTGAGGAGGAATTATTATATATTTTTTGGACACACATTGGAAAATATTAATAAATTTTCAGTTTAATATAATAATTGATGTTTAGGTGAATTTAGTTAATTTTGATAAAGGGTTACATTATGTAGAACAATATTTGATTATGGTAAATGGTAATACTTTTTGGCAAAGTAAGATTTTATTTTTGTAATAATTGTTAAATTAGCATTTAGAATAACATATGATTTTATTTTGGATTTATGGTGATTTAGTTTATTTTGGCAAATAATTTTCATATTTTGTAGAATATATGATTATGAATTATTCATTTTTGGGTATGTAACTTTAGTAATTATTAATGTTATTTTGAGATAAATTTGTGTTTATCATGGAAGAATATGTGATAAAATATTTTAGATTTTTGGCTTTAGAACATTGTCAGACATATTTTGAATGGTTTCTAGGTTAGTTATTTGTGGAAGGATTTATGTGAAGATTTTACTGTTATTTTTGATTCTTTATATTTTATTATAGTATTTAATTAAAAGAATGTTTATTAAAATTGGATATTCTGTTATCATGGGATAACAATTTTTTGTTTAAGTTAATGGATAAAAAATGGAGAAATAACTGGTTGTCTTTTTATGGATCTCATGATCTGTTGAATGATAATTTTAGGGCTTAAAGCATGAAAAATAAATATTGAATATTAATTTCTTTGGATTAAGAGATGATATAGAAGTGTAAATTGATAACATCACAATTAAAGGATGAAACAGTTCTAATGAAGTAGAAAGAAATCGAGTCAGTATATTTTATCATATTCTCTATCTTGATAATAAATGAATCCCAAAACTCTAAGAAAAGGATCTTGAATGAAAAATGTTTTAATTTCACCTTTATTTACGAGGAATTGATGGTCTACCATATCCCATTCTAATTTATTGTTTTTTTCATTAAATTTATAATGATCGGGTTCTTTATCACTCTCTATTAATTTGTGAATGTTAATTTTCTCTTCCATGTCCATATTTTTACTTCCTGTCAATGTCTCCTTATTTGGTATCAAATTATGTGGTATTCCAGTTGACCATAATATTTTTATTTTTATATTTTCAAAATGACGTGTTATTAACCCTTGTTATGATGTTTTTCACATGTTTATTTTTACAAAATATAAGTTTTTTCTTTTATGATCGTATTTTTTATCTTCCACTCACTTGAATTGTTATTTAAAAAATGTTTTCACCCCTTTCTATAGGAAAACTGATAAAATTGATAAGACTCAATATCATCATGGGGGTATAATGTAACACATCAATATATAAAAATTTATTTTCATTAAATAATATATTCCATATCATGTAGTATACGTAACATCGATCTTAAACGATCATGAATATAATTTAAATATGACCATTAAGACCCAACACTTGGTTTAATGGGTATGAATATGAATAATTTTATTATGAAATTTATGTAGGATAGTTTTTATTAATAAAATCAATAATCAATCATACATATATTACCAATTTTTTTAAATTTACATAAAATCTTTTGATGGTAAAAGAGATATTTTTAATAAAACAATTTTTATGCGTGCAATTTAGTTTTTATTCTTAGATTAAATTGATCACTATTTATAAATAATTATAATGAAATATTTTGATTATATATATCTAATTTAATTAATAAAAATTCATTTAATTATGACTATTATGAATGGAATGAGAAATAATTCATTTTATTCTTCATAAAATTACATTTTATTAAAAAATTGTTTCTATTTCATTTTGAGCACATATATTATAATTAATATTTTTTCACTTTTTTAAATTTTATTTTAAAGAATGGATATCATTTTTGAAATCATCATTTCATAATTTTTTTTTGATGAATTTTAGGTAATTTTATGAAATTATTAGCTTTTGAGTGAGTAGTGAAAAATGACTATTTTTCAAATACTATTACTTTTATTCCATTGTTATGATGTAATCATTACATAAAAATATTTAAAACCTTTTTCTCTAGAAAAATATATTTTTATGGAGTAATATAATTCTTTTAGAAAATTGTTCGCAATTTGGGAACCCATGCTTGAATTTTATGAACATAAATTTTATTTTATTCAAATAAAAACTATTTTTGGGTCTTTGAATTTAATGGAATTTTGGAAGGTGAAATTAGGTTTTTTATTAATAAAATTTTAGAAAACCTTGACTAATAAATAAACAAAAAAATAGTGGAAATCAATCTTTTTAAACGATTTAAATATAAAATTAATTTTTACATTTAAATATAGTATTATTCCTAAAAACTTTTTTTATATGATTTTTGTTCTTATATGAAATTTAATTTCTTCCACCCCTAGAAATTGTTTCTGTTAAAATTTATTACACATTTTATGTTTAAGGTTATAAAATTTTTAAAGTTTTGAACTAGGAAATAAGGCTTAAAAGGCCACAAAAACTTTTATAAATGTGATTTTGAATTTATTTTTCCTCTATCACATTTTATCTATGCATTTTTTGTGTGTTAGTTCCACTTAAAAATATTAATATATATATTATATTTAAATCTTTTATGTTGTTCCAAGTGTGTCATTTCCCTCACTTATAAAAGGGTATAACTTCTCATGTTTTCTTCACACCTTTTGATCCACTTATTTAGACAAATATCATTCCAAATACCTTCCCAAATTTTATCCACATAACTTATAGGATTATTTCTCATCCAAAGACAATCCTAGAATACTTAATGTGAAATAAAAAGGTGGTTTTTTATGAAGAGGTATAACCCTTAACCAAATGTTTTTTATTTTATTTATTTTGTACCTCATTCAAATATTATTTAACAATGATGAAATAATTAAATAAATATATTCCATACAATAAAATGTTATTATGGAAAGGATACTACACTTTTTCATCACATTTTACATCCAATGAGAAATGTAAACATTTAACATGTGTACCTGTGGACTACCACCTCAACAAAGTGACGTGTTTTTTTATTCACCTCCTCCCAAGGATAATTATTCTGATGGATTTAATAAATATATATGTTATTTATGACATGATTATGATTTTTTAAATATAATATTTTATTCACCTTCTTACTCTTCCACCAGTTAAAAATGACTATATCATTGAAGAATATGTGTGGAATACCACCTCCATCAACCGATGTGATTTTTTTTTCATGTAATATTTACTAAATGATTCCGAAATTTTATTTAATTTATAAAAATGATAATTTTTTCATGATTAATATTCTTGAGATGATGTTCAAATGAACACTTTGACCTTGGTCATCCTTTTGAAGTTGTTTTGGGGAATATGAATCCAACAAACTGAGAACATTGATTAAGTAACTATATTAGATTTTTTAATAAATTAAATAAAAGTTATTATAATAAGTTATTAAGCCTTAAAACTGTTCTTAAATAGATAGTTAATTAATATAATTTCATTATAAAAATGTTAAAGAACATATGTGCATATTAGATATATGAGGTAAGGTATTTCTCATCTCAAATTCATTTCTTTGAGACTTATACCATTTTCAAAACATGTTTTCTATCATGTGGTGTAAGAACTATATTATTTATATATTTTATCATTATTATAATGAAAAAGTGGTTTTCAAATCCATTTCATGTTATATTTTTCAACATCCATTTGTTTCAAATGTTATTAAGGTTGTAATTTATTTTCCATTAAAATGTTCTTTTAGATATTTTGATCTTCTCCTTTATATCCATATTCTTTTATAGATTTAAAGAATTTTTTTATTTATGATTCAAAGGATTATATTGGTTATTTTTAACTATATACTAATTTCTTTAATTTTTTTTAAAAAATAATCTTTTCAATGTTTTCTATATGGGGTATTTTCATGTTTTTATAAAAGTGTAGAATGAATATTTTTTAACATATAAATATGAATGACCTTTTCCCACCATTATATAAATTATTCAGTATCAAGATTCCTCTAAAACATAAAATGTGTTTTCAATGAATATCCAATTCTCACTCTTTTGGGAATTTTTCATTTTTATTAGTTTCTAAAGAAAAATGATATTTATACTTATGAATATGAAATAATAGAAAGTGTCTTTCTTATGGGATCAAATAAGTTTTTAAAGGCTTTATGATGAAAAAGTGAAAGCCTATAAATGTTTTATTCATATTATGATTCTTGATGCACTAATGTGCATTAGTAATTCCCGTTCATTTAATCATATTGAAAATGGTTGTTTGGATAGATTTTTATGATTTTAAGACCTAAAAATGTTTTTATAGGTATAATTTAGTCACTAAAAGAAGTAAGATTATGATATAAAATAACCCAGCGATTCAGATGGAAATCAGTGGCATTTGGTCCCTTTTTCCATGGTGCCTGCTACTACTAAGTCATCCAAACCGAAGCACCCCAACCCCAAAGACAATACGGATCTAGGAGCATAAAGAAAGAAACTCTTTCACGGTTTTTGAACATTTGACAAACTATGTGGACACTCTATGAAACTGGGCGAGATGTGAAAAATTAGAGGCAGAGGCTTACCGCACGGTCTTCAAATAGTTTCAAAACCATTTAGTCAAGTCCATGTACCAATGAACCTCTTCTTCAGTGGAACAAACCTTGAGAATTTTTGTCTCATAGTTTATGTAACTATGAAACTTAACCACGTGATAATCAACATGACACCACCTACCTTATATTTACCCATCCTACCCATCATTTGACCAAATATTTGGACCCCTAACTACCCCGTGACAGTGGGGAATGGATAATTAATGCTCTTAAGAATCTTTTGTAAGAGGTTCATCATCTAGAGGAGATACATTTATATAGAAGGATAGAATGAAACCCATTATAGGAAATTTTTTAAGGTTTTCATATGTGATTGTGTGCATTTTTCTTTTATGTATAAGTTGTAACAAATATTTCAGGTATTAAGTGTTTTCTTTCATTTATTCAATTTGTAGCTAACTCCCCTCCTGTGTTGGGGTTGTGGAAAATGGAGGTTCTATGGTAATTAATTTTCCCATTGTGTTTGTGTTATTTCATCTTCCTCTCATATAATTCCCCCAATGTATCTTTCTATTTTTCATTAGAAACTCCATATCAGACCAAGAAATGTGTTTCCTAGGGAACTCTAGGGATGTTACGACAAGTAAAACCATGATCATTGGGTACAATTATCTTCTCTGTAGGGGTGATTTTAATAAAGTTTATTGGAATGAATTTCCAGACCAAGAAATTGATCCATATTAACTTAATCAAAAGTCACTAGACCAAAATAGTTCTATTACTTTGGAAACCCAGTGATGTGAGTTATTATGAACAACACAACACAATAGTCAAATCAATTCATAATGACCTTCACAAACATCCACATCCCTAAATCATTACTCCCATTAATCTATAGAAACCATTTTCTCCATTTTTCTAGTTTTAAAGTAATCCATTCATGAATTTGAAGAGTTAGTCATTCTACCATCATAAATAGCCCTCAATATACTCAAACATCGACTCTAAATTCAGAAAACCATCACATAAATAATTATGACTTAAGGAACAGATCTCATTAACTCTCCCTATGAATAGAAACCATAATTACGCTATACTAGTAGTAAGAGTGGGCACCAAATTATGAAATCGTTTGAGGAGAAAGCTAAATGGAGATCTGTTAATTTTAGTTTTTATCAATTATGTTAAAACAAAAATCATAAATTCTGAAACATTATATTCTTATCCCCATTTCTATATTCATTTATTTTTTGTTTTCCATTTTATTCATGGTGTGTTATTTGGTGTTGTGTATAACCATAGGTATATGAGCCACTGAATTACTCATTCCAAGAGCATCGTGTTAGTGAAGAAACTTCTTGTTTGACACTAAAATTAAAAAAACATTATCAAGGAGATGTGGGGAACATATGGGTAAACACAACCCAAAACACACCATTGAGAATTTTGAAGATGAATAATCGACAGTTGTCCAAGGATTTTTACAGTATTTTTCATTGGATAGAAATAAAAACCAACAGTTCACCACTAATGGTTAACCAAGCCAAAATCATTTGGCCAACATTACGGAGTTTGATCAATGGAATCATCAAAGTCCATCAACTAAATTTATGCCATGATATATTCAACAAGAACCCCAGAAATATTTTCCACTAGTTCAACTTCCATAAATGCCTCTAAATCAATGTCCATATATATCATAGGAGCAGCAGTATATCCCCCCACATCCTCAAGAACAAATTCCTCCACCTCATACCCTTATAGGGTAAGGGGTTACAGTAAATCATGGGGAAGATACTATAATTTTTAGGAAACCATTTCTATCCCAAAACATTGAGATTAAACCATCCATTATGAAACTTCTTCAAAATACAGTATAATTTCGTGGTCTACAAGCCATCTTTTGAATTTTCTGGAGATATGCCACACGTTCGGTTACCATGGAGTATTAGAAGATGCAATTCAGCTCTGTCTATTTCCCTTATCAATAAGGAAAAAATATAAAGATTGAATTGAAGGGTTTCCTCAACATTCCATACTCACTGTTGAGGCATTGGCCCAAGAATTTTCGTCCAACTTTTTTCCTCCCTAAAAAATAATAATATTTTAGAATGAAATTCAAAATTTTCAGTTTCATGAGTTTGAGTCATTTTATGAATATGGGGATCACTTCATAAAGATTTTGAAGAAATAAAGTCATTATGGAATTCTGTTGTGGATGTATGTCCAAACCTTACATGGGTGTATCACTATGAACACTTAATCATTGGTGGATGTAGTTATTGGAGGAACAGTCATGAGAAAATCTCTTGATGAACGTTTTGATCTTCTAGAAGACATGCCTTTAAATAATTTTCAGTGGCATTCTAATCAAGGAACTCAGTAGAGGGGTATGCATAGCATTCATTCTACTACGATGCTCATTTCTTAACTTGATGTCGTATCAATGAAAATTGATGCATTGAATATCAAAAGAACTTCATAAGTTCAAGTGGTGAATCATACTATATAAAATGAATGTGGTAACAACCACATCATGGGTGAATGTTTTGGGTCTAGTGTCATCCCATCAAGAAGTGAATTAAATTTTGTTTCTCTTAAAAAGGGACTAACATGTACCCTCAATACCAAAACTCTGCATGGAATGATAATTTGAACATGGGTTGGAGAAAACAACATCAATATCCTCATCCATGACCCTAGAGGCCACCCGATTATGGTCAGCAACAGTATCAAAATCTATATCTTCGAAATAAATAGGGAAAACAATATCAGAATGGATCTTATCAGCTATAAGGGTATCATAACCATCCTCTAGTGAAACCTCTGCGATAGCCGCAACCTTATCAATTTTTACAACAACAACCCCGGGATGAGAAACCATCGAATCTAGAAGACATGATTTCTAAATTCATTAAAATAGATTAGAAAAGATTTATGAATCAAGAGGAATCCATTATAATCCTTGAGAATCATACTGGACAACTTTTCAGTCCACATTCTCTAAGTAAAACTCACACAGTACCGGGAAACACCAAAAAGAACCCACAGGAAGAGGCTAATGCAATCACTTTAAGAAGTGGGAAGGAGATTCCTCACCATGTGACTAAAAATAATGGTAAATCTAAAAATATATACAAAACCACACCATAATTAGATAAAGAAGACATGGTTGAGGATCATTCCTCATAATAATATTTGTCAAAATGGAAAGACGCTACACATGATAAAGGAAAAGAGGTGGTCAAACCCTATGAACCCACCTTATCATTACCAGAATGCCTGAAACAAATGAAATTAGACCATTAATTTGGAAATTTTATGGAGTTTTTTAGGAAACATCATAATAACATTCCCTTCATGGAATCATTGATCCAAATTCCAACATATACAAATTTTTTGAAAGATATACTTTTGGAAAAAAGGAATATGGAGGATTTGGGAACCATTCCACTCACTAAAAAATACTCAGTAGTGGTTCAACACTCTATTACATCAATGCTTCATGATCCTGGAGGTTTTACTATCCCATGAACAATAGGATCTTATGATTTTTGTAAATCCCTATATGACATCGGGGCTAGTGTTAATATGATGTCATTTGAATTTTATAAAAATCTAGGGACGAATGATCTAAAAATGAATTTTGATGCATTACAACTAGCTGATTGCTTCATTAAGTGTACAAAGGGGTTAATTGAGGATGTGTTGGTCAAAGATGTAAAGTCAATTCTCTTGGATGATTTTATCATACTCGATATGGAGAAAGATGCAGAGACACCCCTAGTTTTGGAAAGACCATTTTTGGCCATTGGAAAAGTGTTTATAGACGTTCACCAAGGAGAATTGATTTTTAGAGTCGGGGATAAAAGAGAATATTAAAAAATTATCAAAGATATCAAGAAAGATTCATTTGTAGAGAATGAGGATTTTTGTGCATTAAATATATATGAAATTTTTGACTATATAGAGGGTGACATGGGATGTTTCTTTACTTTTGATTTACTAGATTTAGAATACATCCAGGCCCAATATAAAGAAGAAGAGTTGCAGTTTATTTTATGCTAGGATGGTAATTATTTGTAATGATAGGTGGTTCCAGATATCTTAGAGAGGCATGAGGTAGGACCAATTTTGCCTTTAGTTCTTAAATCCCAACTTCTTGAATTAAAACCTCTCCCATCCTCATTAAAATATGGGTACTTGGGCGTTATGAACACACTGCTTGTAATTATCAATTTATTACATACAAAAGATTAAAAAAAATTCACTTTTATAGGTTCTAAGAAGAAGGAAAAAATATATTTGTTGGATGGTTGTTGACCTTAAGAGAATCAATCCATCCATTTCACACACAAGGTGAAATTTGAGGAAAGAACCAGGTCCTCTAGGAAACTGAAGCGATGGTTAAATCTTCCAATGAATGAGGTTGTGAAGAAACAAGTGGCCACACTTTTAAATATAGGTATTATTTATCCAATTTTTGTATACCCCATGGGTGAGTACCATTCAAGTAGCTCCAAATATGGGGGGATCATCGTGATTTCCAATGAAACTAATGAGCTTATCTCAACAAGGATGGTTACCGGATGGAGGGTTTGTGTGGATTACTAAAATTTCAATGATGCCATATGGAAGGATCACTCACCACTTCCCTTCCTGGATCGAATGATGGGACAATTGGTGGGGAAAAAATTATTTTAATTTTATATGTTTACTAGGGGTATAACCATATTTCTATTTCCCTTAATGATAAATATAAAAGATCCTTCATGTGTCCTTATAGAACCTTTTCAAGTCATTGTATTCCTTTTGGCATGTGTAATGCTCCTACCACCTTCCAATGGTGCATGTGTGATATCTTCCATAACATGGTGGAGTATATTCTGGAAGTTTTCAGAGATAATTTATTTTTCTATGAAAACTCATTCAACACATGTTTGGGGAATTTTTAACTAGTCTTTGAGTGTTATTAGCACACCAATCATGACTTGAAATGGAAAATATTACATTTTTAGTGAAGGATGGTATTGTCTTAGTCCACCGGGTCTCAGAAAAGGGAATAGAAGTTGATCCCCCAATGAATGAAGTGATATAACACTTGCCCATTCAAACTTATATCCAGGCAATACAAAGCATTAATAGATATGTAGGGTTTTATAGGCTGTTTGTGCCGGATTTATCAAAGATAGCCGAACAACTAACCAATATCATTTCAAAGGATAATATCATTGAATTTTATGAAACATGCATCGAATCCTTTCAACTCTTGATGAAGAGATTGGTTGACGCACCAATCATGATTTCACCAAACTAGGATGAGAAATTTGAAATTATTTGTGATGTGAGAGAATATTCTATGGGATATTTCTTTATACCATGCATGGGTTACATTTTTTTGGCCTATCTACTATGAATGTCGATCCTTAAACAAAGCCCAAATCATATTCACTACCATTGAGAAGGAGATGTTGGTGGTGGTTTTTTGTAATCGACAGATTCCGCTCATATCTATTGATATCAAAATTCGTCGTTTATAATGAACACACAACACTAAAATACTTTTTGATCAAGAAGGAGGGAAAGACAAGGATCATTTGTTGGGTGTTAAGTCTCCAAGAGTATTATTTGGAGATTTTTGATAATAAAGGGAGTGAAAACATGTTTTTTGATAATCTCTCCCACATGGAATTAACCCATTTGGAAAAAGAAGGAGACATGGAAATTATAGAATAATTTCTGGACGAGCACATTTTTTTAGTGGTAAACACAGCTCTTCCATGGTTTTCTAGAATAAAAACTTATATGGTTACGAGAGTACTCTACATTGATCCCACTTTCCAGCAAGGTAAACTCTTTCCGCCATAAGTAAAGAGATATTTTTAGGAAGACCTTATGTGGTGCCGAAATGTTGGAAGTTGCATCGATAGAAACAAAAAATCAAAGAATATTAAAAGGAAAAAATAGAACAATATCACATTGCATTACGTGGTTTGGAAAATAATCCATATTCCACAAAGAGGAAGAATATTAAATATAATTTCAGAGCACAATTACTGAGTTTTTCAGAAACGCTATCCCAAAAATGGGCTACAAATTGGGGAAGACGATCAAGTATTACACCAGTCAAAGAAGAAGTATGTGTCGTTGTAGTGAAAGGAATCCAATATAGTCAAAAAGTGTTACAGTGCCTGCTAGTTGGAATTCCAAAAGGATACGATAATGTTGAGTTCAATGACTACACTGCTACAATGCTCTATCGGTGCCAGTCGACTAGATTTACTATAGTGGTCAGAGATGCTACAGTTATCAATAAATTGGGCTAGGGGGCTTCAGCCCTTGGACCCCAGAAGCAGGGGTGTGTTGACCCTAAAACCCCCAATGATCTCACCCCGGATCTCAACCTGTGAATGTTGTACACCATTGTTGAATATGGGACACATGAATTTGGCCCAATCAGATTAGGACATATCAATCAAACATGATGCTCTTCCACTCGTGTGGATATGGATTAATTTTCCACTACATCTTTGAGGAAAAAATCAATGGAATTATTGAGTTTTTTCACCCCTCCCTAGATGGGGGCATCATAGACCATACCAAACCATTTCTATGATTCTGAAATACTGATTGTTTTGGCCAACCATGCATATGTATGACTGAAATTTTCTGACACAATGTGATAAATACTAGCTGACAGGTAACATTGGGCATATATTTGAAGTGCCTCAACATCACATCCTTCAATTCAAAGTGTTTGACATATGGGGTATTGGATTCACAGGGTAATTTCCCCCATCATATAGAAATACATACAGTCTAGTATGTATGGATTATGTATTATAAGGGTGGAATCTACTGTCACATACCTTTGGATATTTCCCTATTTCGTTTGGTCTATGAAATACCATGTCACCTACCTTTGGATATTGAAAAAAATCATACTGGGTTGTGAAAGCTTTAAATTAGGATTTAAAGGCCGCTAAAGAGAAACACTAATTTCAATTGTTAGGGATTGATGAAATCCATTAAGAGACATAGGAAAAGGACAATATTTATAAATAATAGACAAAGGCAGTTCATGACCACATTATTTTTTAGAATTCAATCCTGTCCGGCGATCGGGTATTATTTTTTAAATCTTGGTTATGATTTTTTTCCAAGAATATGAAGTCCCTATGGTTGGGACCTTTCAAAGAGGTCAATTTATTGCACCATGGTTTGGTGGAAGTTGCTGGAGAAGACTATCAATTATTTAAGTTGAATGGGAAACCTCTAAACCCTTATATTCAAATAGAGGACATTATGGGCATGGTTTACTACATGAATTTCCGGTAAAAAGTGGCCTAGGTATGTGGAGATCGAGAAATTAAACATTGCATCGATTGCGACGTAACCCAGAATTTCAAAAAATTATTAAAATAATTGTTTATTTTTGTGTGCTTAAGGGATCTTGATTGTGTGTTTTTCATTTTGGTGTGTTTTAGTTGTAGGATAAATGCATAGTGATAGGTTTATTATTTAATTTTTATTATTATTGACATAAATATCCTATGGAAATCAATAAACATCTTTAAAAAAATGGGGGAACAAGTGTTTTCATTTCCAAGGGTTTCATTACATTCAAATGAGGAGAACATTCCATATTTTTTAAGACATATTGATGTGAATGGTTTGCGTACGGTCAAAAAAACCATGCACCCTAACTGTGTGTAATGGTGACTCGTTACATTAACACTCTACATAAATACCACATAGTTTATTAAACTGTGAACTGAAACCGTGTGACCCCTTTAAAAACCTAAAATTTTAAAAACGTAAATTTTTCCCCCATTCTAGAACACTAAAAATCATGTGATACCCCTCCTCCTCACTCTACGCAATGCTTCCCTCTCACTCTCCTTTAACATCCAGCCCATTCACATTCCTCTTTCCTCCAGATCTTCGACCACGGCTTGTTGTCTTCTCTCATTCCCTTCTTATTCTCCTTCTTTCTCTTTTATTCTCATCTCTTTCTTCTATAGGGTCTGATTTTTCATGATCATTCCCCTCCCCCTTATTTTATTTTCTATTGATTTCCATTTTTTCTTCTTTAAACTTCTTCAACTACATTTTTTTCTCAAATATTTCACTACACAGCCGCATAACAATGATTTTCTAAAAAAACACTGCTTTCATATGCTCATTTTTTCATATTTGGAATTTTCTATAGTTTTTTTATGTTTTGTATAATAAACATTCAATTATCGTTATATTATTATTAGAAAGTATGTAATTCTTTTTGTGTGTATTATAATTCCTGTACGATCACCCATTCAAACCCCATGGCCTTATTCTAGTGAGCTCATGCTTCTTCTTAGGCCATCCCCCCTATGCCCCCACTTAAAATTTAGAAAAAAAAGAGGAGAATAATAACATTCACCTATTGCTTACTCGTGAGGTTAATACCCACCACTACTCATGGTACAACATCATGAAGAATTGGGAATTTATTGAGGAGCTAAAGAACCTAATTTCACAAGGGAACCTCACTCATGAATTTGGTGTAAACCATTCCACATTCAAGGAACTTATTCGTGAATTCAGGGCTATATTTTAGTGCGGTGACTGATATGATGATGAAGAGAAGGGATTGATGATGAAGGGTGATGGTGAATTAACATTCCACCTAATGAATCATCATTTTAATTTTTGGCTAGCCAAATTCACTACATTTTTTGGGATTTATGATCTAAGCTATGTTTAGAGTGTCGAAAATGCTGAAGAAGCCCGTGAACATGATCTTGTGGCTGGTAGAGATTATTTTTCTACTGTTTCCCAACCTAGAGATATATATGTTCTGTAGACTACTAGGGCATCCCACCTCCTTAACCCCATCCACCGCCTATTACATCGAATCATCACCAAATGTTCCCCACCTCATTCCGATAACGACGGAAATTCTAGAATCAAAGATTTGTTCATCTTTCCCTCCATAATTACAAAAACTCCAGTCAAACTTATCTTCATCTTCACCAAATAACATCATCAGATGTTCTCCAAGAGAAAGTGGGGCATTTTGGTAGACTATTTACTACATCTTTTTGACATTTTTTCAGGGGATATATTCTGTTCACAATTCCATTTTCATATTTTTAATTTTTCCCCCTCCCCTTTTATTTTTTATCGCTTCCCACTCAACACCACATTACCGCACTCATGGGGGACCATGATTGGTTTTATTTGTGGGGGAGGGTGCCCTCATATGGCAGCCCATGTGGTCACTGCCGTATCATTTCCTAGGATGAAATGTTTTTCTTAGGGATTTTCTGAAGAACAATTAATTGAGCTACACATGTATATCATCTAGATAAAAAGGAATTTTTGATAAATATGTTTATAATTCTTCATATGTTCAGATTGATAAACTCATTTTTGATATGAATAAACATTGTAAAACTTGATGAGAAACCTTTAGATATTAATTAATAAAAGTTTTTTTTTCAAAAATGAACATTTTGATAGAGTAGTTTAAACTAAAGAACCGATTAAAATGGGAATCAATTCATACAAAAATGGAAGTGATGTATGGAAAATTTTGATGTCACACTAGAGGTTATTACATTGTCTTAATTTCATGAATACATGAATTTCTCCCCAAATTCATCTTCATTATACATGAAAAATTTGGCCCAATTTTTATGCTAGTATCTCATCCCAATGAAAAAAAATTTATATATGAAAAGGCATTCCCAAATTTGATGATGACCAATCAAAATTTTTCAAAATATGAAAGTTAATGAGTTTGTGTGGACTATAAAAGTGATAGTAAACCATTTGGTGATGATGAAATCATTGCTCAACCAAAATAAGTGTATGATGATATGTAAATGGAGGTTGGAACATTCATTGAATGAAAAAGGAAAAATTATGTTCTAAACAAAAATTGTTTTTTATGAATACTTAGATGTTTTGAATTAGGATTGCTTTTTTGGATAATTCCAAAGATTGGTGAGTCATGAAGGATTCCTGTATTAATTTTAATAAAAATTCATCCAAAATCCATATTTGTTTAGTTGATTTAATCTGTTTCATTTCTACCTATTTCTTTGGTAACTCCTTTGAGATGATTGCTTTGGAATTAGTTTGAGGACAAAAAATTGATAAGTGTGGGGGAGTTTGATGTGATGATGTGCATTATGAATTTCTGTTCTTTTATGCATATTGAAAATGGGTTTTCAGATAAATTGTTATGATTTTACAACAGAAACTTTTTTTGATAGGGATAATTTAGTCACCAAAGGATGGAAGTTGAAGATATTTCATTACCTGGTGATTTAGTTGGAAATCAGAGGCATTTGAACCCTTTTTCCATGGTGCATGTTAATGCTAATTCACCCAAAAAAAGTACCCCAAACCAAAATAACATGCAGATCTAGGAGCAAAAATACAGAACCTCCAACATGGTTTCATCAGGATTTGCAAAACTATGTGGAACCCCTATGAAACCGTTCAGGGTGTGCAAGTTTGGAGGGAGAGGCTTACCACACAGTCACCGCATAGTTTCCAAACTGTGCTGACTAGCCCAGGTACTTGTGTGTCGCATCCTCAGTTGACATAACATTGATCATGGTTGGAGCATAGTTTAACTAGCTATGCAGCAGTCAACTGGTCACCACCTACCTTCTATCTACCTCTCCTACCCATCATTTGACCTAGGATTTGGACCCCTAACTACAATAGGATAGTGGGGGATGGTTAATTAATTCTCAATATACTATTTTGGAAGAGGAACATCATCTTTAAGAGACACATATTTTAAGGTGGAGAGCTTGAAACCCATTCTAGGAAATTTTTGATGGTATTCTGATTATTTTGTTGTCATATATTCAATGTGTATCTAATTCCCCTCATGTGTTGGGGTTGTGGACAATGTAGGATAATTAATTTTCTAATTGTGTCTCTGTTGTTTCATCTTCCTCTTATAAAATTCCCCCACAATCACTTTATATTTTTTTGGGAACTCCATATCAGACTAATAATGAAGTTTATAGGGAACTCCATGGAATTTTTAGCAAGTAAACCCATGATCATTGGGTATAATTTTCATCTCTAAAAGGACTATTTTAATGAAGTGTATTGCAATCATTAGCTAGACCATGAAATTGATACCTATTAACATAATCAAAACTCATATGACCAAGGGAGTAATGTTACATTTAAAACCCATAGATGTGAGTTATTATAAAAAAAACACAATAGGAAAATAAATTCTTGTTGAACTTCACAAACATCCACAACCCCGACGAATTCCTCCCATTAATCGTAAAAACAAGTTTATGTTTTTTTATTGTTTTAAAGTAAACCATTATAGAATTTGAAGAGATAATCATTCAACCATCGTAAAAAACCTTCCCAAACCTCAAACATTGACTCTAAACTCAGAAATCCTTCAGTTAATTAATTAATATTTAATAAATAGAGCACATTAAATCACCACATTGATAGACTCCATACTAATGCAAAACTGGTAATAAGAGTTGGAAATTAAATTTGGGCAACTAAAAGTAACATTTTAGTCAGAACAAAATTAGTACATGATCATTATAGCTGATGATAGATGATCTTGATATAGCTCATGAATAATGGTGGTCCCAATATATATCTCCAATTCATTGGGTAATGATTTAATATTTGAAGGTGAAAACCAAGGGTGAAAATTGGATGGTTACTCCTATGTAATTGAATGGGATTATGTTATTTATGACATGGGTTAAACATGAGTGAAAATGAGTTATGATTACGATGATCTAAGATAAGTATTTTATATGCTTTCAGAATAGAATGTATATGTAAATATTTTGATTTCATATATAAGTAATGTTTGTAAACATTTAAAAGTGAATATTTTTTCAATGAAATGTTTTCCAGTTTATTTCATTGCTCTCTTATTCTTTATAGGTTTTATAGGGGTTCTTTGTGAAATTATTTATTTTATCATGTGTATATGTTTTATTTACGTTCTCAAAGTCATATTATGAAAAAGGGAAAACATTAGTAAATATTTAACTACACTATTGAGGTTTCTTTATTTTTATATACCATAATGAGATATTTATCCCATAGTTCATTTTCCATTTTTTCAAACGATGTTAAGTGGATTATGAACTATATAAAGGTTAATATTTCTGTTATGATGAAACATCTTAAGGGATGAAGATGTTTTTTGAATGAAACATGAGTTTAAATTTAATAATAATGTCTCTATATAAAAAATGTACATTGTGTTTTAGTGTTCCTTATAAAATTAAAGGATTTTCCAATTATCTAAAACTCAAAACATTAAAGATCATTGAAATATAATAAAGTGAAAATATTTTTATAAATCATATAACTAATGTTCATTAATTTCATAGGTTATTATAAGTAAAGGCTGATCTTATCTCCCCTCTTATCAAAATTTTAATTTTAAATTTAGATGAATACCAATTTGATTTAATTAATGTGGAAAAAGTTCTTATCTTCTACAAGGTATGTAATATCATAGGTCATAATTTTGAAAAATTTCAAAGAGGGGTGGTTTGTGGAAAATGTGGGATAGGTGTGAACATTAATGATGTATATGGGAGGAAGATGGAGTCTAATTAGAACCTTGGCTATTTCATGGGTCAGGTGGTTAGTGAAACAAAAGGTTTATCTTTCCTAAAGGCAAAGAAAAATGTTGATTCAATTAATGTGGAACTGATGAGTTATGTTCAAGATATTGTTGACCTAGATTCCCACCTACCTGTTAATGCTGCTTTTGAGTAGATTCGAAATCAATGTGGGTTGGGTTCCTCTCAAAATAATTTATATCTAGTGGCACAAAAAACATGTATCGCTACAAAATGCATGAACTTGATTAATCATGTTCAATTGTGTGATTGCTGAACATATAATTTAGGGTGTTTTTCATGAGTAGTATGGATATGTGATTACTAAATATATTTTCTTAAAATAATTAGATTCTAAATATAATGATTATTCTACTGTTTCATAAGTTGATTATCTATGTAATTTTATTTATATTTTAATTTTCAATTATAAAAATAAAAACCAACATTTACTGAAAATTCACGGGTTTTGATAAAAACATCTTTGAAACCTTAATAAAATTTACATTTGTATTCATAAAAATTATACAATAATTTATATTTAATAAAAAATGATTTAGTAATAATATTTTATAGAAATATTATTTATGTAAAAAATCCATTAATTCATCAAAATATATTTTTTAATTGAATATTAACTAAAAATACTATTTTTTCATTAAAAAACATTTACAAAGTAAAAATAATAAAATGAATGTATATTCTTCATAAAACAAATAATGCACATAATCATACTTATAGGGTCTTCTTACATAACCCCTTATAAAACCCACATAAGACCTAATGGTAAGGTGTGCGATGGTGATAGATGCTTGGTGTGGCTTTAATAACATCACTCATGTGGTAATCTTTATTAACTTCCACTTCTCCTGTAAGCATTTCTGTTCAAGATTAACATGTTGAAGCTCAGCATGTTCTTGGTCAAGAGCGAAGACAAATGATGCTACCTCATTTTCGAGCTTCAAAAAATGTTCTTCGTAGGGATAAATTCAACTAGGTGAGGCCATCCTTTAATTTGTTTGAGTAAATTGGATTTTTTAAGGCCGTATATTTATACTAATAATGTGATCACTGTTCAATGGCTATACTAGAAACGATAAAAATTCTAAACGGTATTTTGATATCTAAAAATATAAATCAAGTAAATGCATATGTTTTATAAAACCATTTTATATAATAATACATTTAATTAGATCAAGAAGAATTTTCATTAATAAAAGTTTGTGTCGTTTCACAAGAGATGGGTGTAGAACATTGTTTTCAGGATGACATGGGTGATAAAATCATCCCTCTGACGTATTTAGATTTTGAAGAGTATATGAAGGTTGAGGATCTCAATCTTCTGGGGTGAAAAAAGGGATGAATATAGGGAATAAGGTCAGAAGACATAAATATTATTACATTTTACATAATTTCATTATGATAATATATCTGGGTAGATTTAGGGGATATAAGGTAACAGTTAATGAATCTCATGATCCTGAGAATCTTAATTTTTTGGACACCGGTGATGACTCACAAGTCTGAGGAAAAATACAATGTGAATCTGCTTTCAGAAAAGAGGGAGATTCCCTATTTCATGTTGCCTCAATAGTGAAGTTCATGCACTCCAAAGAGACTATGGAAGATAAAATCAAAATTAAATCCCAAAAATCCATTATTTTATTGAAGAATAAAATGATTATTGATTTCCAATTCAATGATAAGAAATAAAATTGTATTGATATGCTTTTTTTTGGATTCAAGGCCTGGATGAGAAGAAATTTTACCCAGAGGATTATATAAAGGGTTGCACTCGCTCTGAGTTATAGTGGGATCCTTCAAATAATGATTTGTTTCTTGAAAAAGGAATAGGGTATGAATACCTTATGAGTTGTTTAGGATATATCAACTAGCTCTTCGATGGAATAGATGACTAGAAGAACATTGGTTTGAATTGATTCATTTAGGAGTAGATATTCTTTGGAGGATTTTTAATGAGGTATTTATTTATTTTTTATTGAATCATTGTAATGGTGAATGATTTTTAATCCCTTCGATTATGGGGTGGTTTATAACATGATTCAATTTAAATGTACATTTTTTGATGTGGGTGACCATAAAACCCCCAATGTTGTTCTTTCTTAATAATATAAATTTGTAATTTTATGTGTTATGTGTAAAAATTGTAGCTTAAAATAATTTTTTTTTGTAAAAGTTTCTTTCATTATATATAGTTCCCTTGAGAAATTGATAATATGGATATATGTAAAATTTCATTTTCGAATTAGTATCAAAATATATTCAAACATTAATAATTTTTTTAAATTTTTATAATATAATAAATAATTTTGTTAAAATTTTGTTAAATATTATTTCTATTTGAGTCAGGTCATATTATAGGGGTGATATCATTTTCTAAAATCGTGAAACATATCCCTTCCCCTTATTGACAATTTTAGTTGTTTTTCAGAAAAGGAAACTACCATTTTTATATATTTATATGTTATAACTCCTTTTCACTAAAAATTGTACATAATTAATTTTTCAATAAGAATTTAAATTTTTAGATCCTTAATTTTATTGGATTATCTGATAAAATAATTAACGCACCTCTACTAGGTGGTAAATTGATAAACACTTTTGAGATTTCACTAGTTAACCACTAGTAGTACTTGAGACAAAATGTTGTTAATAATATCAATTATTGAACTTTAAATTTGTTAAATCATTTCACCATATATCATATTAGAATCACCAAACTTTATTTTTATAATTTAAATTATTTTAAAAAATTTATTCCCCCATATGCTTTAATAATGTTTTCTCATATCATAAATATAGTGAGATATTAAGACAATTTATTAAATTGAATAAGTTATAATCCATTAACAAATACATTTATATTATTTTAATTTTAATCATTTTCTAACTCATGGATTCCTTTCAAAATCATAGAGTCGATAGAAATGATAATCAATGGTTTCAATCCTTTCTAAAAACGTTTATATTAATATCATAATGATAAATATATATTTTAAAATTATATCACACAAAATTATGTGCATTGAAATATAAATATCCTTTCAATGATATTATTTGTGAAATATTATATATGTGTCTTTTATTTTTATTTTTTATATTATGTAATCAAAATATCACATGGTGGTGACCAGATACCAAATATTGTTTTGTGAGCTTAAGAGGGGTTAATTGAATTCTATAATGTTTTTTATTATTTTAGGTATGTTCAGAAGTTGGTTTGAATAATATTACATTTTTAAAACCTATGATTAAATCATCATGGAAAAAGAGACTATAAAATGTAATAGGTAGTAAATAACCTAGGTTTATAGTTGTTTTAAGGCCACAAAAACCACTATTACGCCACTCCCCCAATAGTCAATGCGAATATAGTTATTTTTCACTAGTAATGTATAATTTCATGGTATTTTATAAAAACATTATAGATGAGTGAAAATCAATAATATGATAAAATATTCATCCCAAGATCATAACCCAAGACTAAACCCTATTTGTAATCACAATCTATATAAATATAGTGTGTAAATAAGCTTTTTCTGTAAATATGAAGAAAAAAAATTGTTAATAATTTTTTTGTGACCAAAATAGTGTTGGGACCACTTTGTTTATAAGGTTGTATTTCATTTAAATAGTTTCCAATGAATATAAAAATGAAGAAGATCAATAAGTACTCTAATGGAATGGAGGAATGGAAATTTTGATGATTTTTGTACTAATCATAAGTTCAAAGAATATGTGTCAACGGTGACACATTGTTTACAACAGTGAAGAATGGTGAGGTATAATCCATCTGAGGATGACTAAAAAATAATGGGGATTTGATGAAGACCATGAGGAATGGAAGTTCAGATGATTGTTGTACTGATCATAATTTCAAATAACATGTGTCAGAGGTGACACATTGTTTACAACAGTGAAGAATGGTGAGGTATAATCCATCTGAGGATAATTAAAGAAGAAAAAGGATTTGATGAAGACCATGAAATTATTTATGATTGCTTGAGAACCATACAAGAGACTTCTTGAAGAATAGAATCATATGATTTGCATGAAGTAGAGAATTATAGTTTAAGAAGAAGACAGTGTTCAAGGGATTGGAATTCTGAGATGGCCATGCACATCACATTGTCTCAAAATATGATGATGATAAATATGATCTATGAAACTATATATATCATGATATTGGAGTTTGTGATGAAAGAAGAAGAGTTTTTGAAGAAGCCAAATCACATAAAATAAGCATGAAGGTTATGGATGAAGCATACATTGAAGGTGGCACCGTTTTCCAGTGTTTGCCAAATTTTTGGACCTCAAAATTGTCAAATGGAGAAAAGTGTTTTTGGAAAAGGAACATGCATTATGATTACTTGGAAGATTGTAATCTTGCACACCATATGTTTTTCAAGATCAGAACATCAAAATATGGAAAAGGGAAAAGGGGTTCCCAGGTTCTGAAGTTGGTCGCACAAGTGATTTGTGGGGGTTGAGACTTGTGCACCGAGACTTGTGTGTCGTGGGGAGACTTGCGCACCGTCGCGCAGGGTGTCCAAATGCCTATAAATACAGGTCATCCCCTCCACATTCCCGAAGATCTCAACACATAGAGAAAATCAGACCACCTGTTGCGCAGGTGTGGTTGTCGCGCAAGTGGTGTGTGGTCGCGCAAGTATAAATTGTGCACCAGTCGTTTGTTACATGCCCAAGTCGGTTTGGGTGAGAAAGGAAGGAAGTCACCCATGTTTTGAGTTGAATAAGGCTATGTCGTGCAAGTGGTTTGGTGATAATTGCGCACCAGATTGTGAAGTTGCACTCTAGTTGTTAGTTGCACGTCAAAATAGGTTTGGGCATAAAAGGATGTGAGTCGCACAAGTTTGAAGTTGAATAAGTGAGTGTCGTGAAAGTAATTGGGGAGAAATTGCATGATGGTTTGGACTTGAGTTCCTAGACTAGCGTTCCACCTTGAAACTAGCACGCTGGGCATGGAGAAGTGTGCCAGGTGTGGTTGAAGTACGCCAGTCTTTCTAGGGCTACACGAAAGCTGGTAGTTTTCCTGATACCTTTAGTGTAAAGTGAGATTAGTCTACGGGTGGAAGTCAGACTTCAATTGAGGATCTACATAAAAAAAAGGATGCATTCTTTTTCAAGGATGAAGATACCTTCGCGTCTATAAACTGAGTGGGACATCACCAAGGGTAGTGAGCCAGGGGGAGACAACGGGAGTGACCCGAGGGATGCAATGAGCTATCCCTGAACAATTGTAAAGGCAGTGAGCTTGGGACAGAGTGACTGTGCCCGAACCTTTATAATCCACAGCTAGTGTTGTTTAGTGGAATTTGGTATGTCCAAAAACCTGTCGGCGTATGCTCCTTGGGCGTATCCCTTAGTGGTGAACCAAGTAAAAATTTATGTGTCATCCCTCTGCATGTGAATGTTTTCTTTCTGATCATATTCTTCATACAGGTTTAACACATTCCTACCAATGTGGTAACAAGATCTATCACATTAAAAGAAAAAGTTGACACCCTGATTCACCTCTCCCCTCTCAGGGTGTACCGAGGTCCTATAAATAGATATAAAAAATAAGTTATTAATGTTGACATTTTTTATCCCAAGAGGAGATAATATTTCCACTATATATAATACCAAATCAATTATTCAATAATAGGCTGGAACAATAGGATTTTCCAATATAAATGATGAATGTTTATTAGAGAATATGATCCAGAATAAAACTCTTTCATTAAGCTCATGATTAATATATTTTCCTGATGGATGAAATTTATTTAAATAGGTATGGAATTAATTTTATTGATGTTATTATTTTAGGTTATCTTATTTCATATGCATTATTTTTTAATCCCAATTTATTTAGTAGTTATTTTAATATGATAATTTTATTATGAGATTTTTTTACCAAAAAAATATTCTTCTACTTATTGACTAGGTTTTATAAAGACAACCATTAAATACAAGAGGTTTTTATAATTTTTTAAATAACCTATAATTTATAAAATATAAAATAGTTAAAAACTTTTCCATAAAATTATTATACTTCCATTGATGAAAATATACCTTCAAAACATCTTTTACATAATGAAATTAAACTTTTAACTTATATATATAAAAACACTACATGGATGACCTTTTTTATTTTTAATTTAATTTAATTAATATAAAAAAGTAATTATGTTTTTTAGGTTATTTCACTACCCTATAAAGATGATCTAACACTTAAAGATCATGATAAAAAATTACATAAACCTATACATCACTATATATTTTGACTTGGGACTAAAAAAAGTTTTTGTAAATATTAATTTATCTATTAAAAAAAATTTACACCTTGAGATCATTATTGATAATCTTATGACTTTCAAATGACTTTCAAATTGAACGGTTTGTGCTTATAGTACAGGATAAAAATTTACATAATCCTATAAATGATTTTGATATGTATAGAAGAATTTATTATAGATTATTTCACATAAATTAGTCAATAATTATGATACATTGAAAAATAATCGATGGAAGAACATATTTTTACTTATAGAAGGTCAATGTGGATGATTTTTGACTGATAATCACATTGAATTTTACATATGGTTATATAAGAGAGAAAATTTAGTTTCATTGATGAAAATGATTAAAACTATAAGAATAATTATAATTTACATGTATAAAAAATACTAAATATTTAAAACCTTTCATGTGAATTTATTTTTCACATATAGTTTTGATATGGAATGTTTTTCAGTTACAGTAAAATATTTCAAGAAAAATTATCTTAAAAATCCATTCTAACGTGAATCGAATATGTAAATAATTTTTTTAAATTCCATGCCAATATATGATGATAATTAGTAAATTTTTTACATAATTATATTATATTTATCCATTATATGTAGAATGTTTTTCAAACATGGGTTTTAAGGAGTTATCAAAATACCAGATCATTAAATCTATACACCAAAAAAATTACGAATAACAGTTAATAATTACCATTATAATTACCATGAAGAACTGACAATGCTAAACTCTACTGGCCCATTCATGTACTGAAAAAGACTGACTATAACTATTCAAGGTATGACTACGATAATGCTTCTTGAAGACTACCGCCAATGAAGGATCATGACATGGAATCCCTCCCACACAATATTTAAATTTCTTGATCATTCCTCTGTTGATGGAATTATTTATAGGCGTTACTAAAGGATATGTCCCAATTATGTTGAGTGGATCCTCACCACTTAATTTTTTTTACATTTTGTATAATTTCTAAGCTCTCATTCTAATCACTAAAAAATAGGTCTTGAAAAGAGAAAAAGATTTTCCTAAATTAACTGAATCCAATATAATAAATTTTTCATTATTATTCATTTTCTTATTATTATTATATATATTATTATAATTATATCCTCCTTAGTCTGTGTTAAGTATCATGTTGAAATGATTTCCTAACCATATTACTACATGTTTGAAACATAATATTATATGTATAAAATTTAAAGATATATGTCTAAACTATATGACTATTTTTCTGATCCTTAACCACAGTATGTCTGAACCTTATGTGGTGATTGTCTAAACCTTACGAGTATGTATCAACTATACAACCAGTTTCTCTGAACCTTACAAGATGAACCTAATAATATTTTTAAAAAATGAATGTAAAATAAAATGATATTGAATCTTAAAAAAATTATGAACCCTACATGAATGAAACTAACATGATTATGAACGATACAATAATCAGAAAAATATTTAAATATTATTATATATTGATTTTTTATTTATTTTAAATAACTATTAATGTCTATTTATCAATTATAAATTTTAATTTGAATATGAAACTTGTTTTCAAGGAGATTAAATGGTTATGTAAAGGAAAATATTTATGAAAAAATTATTTTGTATTTTTTTCAAGGATTGGAGGTATCATAAGGGGGATTAAAATCTTTTCCCTCATTAAATTTTTTGGTTTGTACATACAGTAAGTTGAATGATAGTGTATGTGTTTGTTTATTCATGTGGTCAGTTGACTAACCATATGGTCACTAGTTTTTTTATTACAGTCAATTTATTGATCAAATTATCAATCATTCCTTTGTTCTCATGGTAAAATGTTTGTTCATGTGGTCTTATAGTTAATTGTATGGTCAATCCTATCATGACTCTTTTCTTTCTTTCTCATAGTTAATTGTTTGTTTGTGTGGTCAATTTTTTGTTTGTGTGGTCAAATTCTTGGAGATTTGGTCGATCTATACTTTCCATCACGTGTCGATCTATGGTCATGTGGTTGATCCTTTCTCTTAAATAGCCAATCAGTGTTCATGCGACCAATCCATTTCAGCATGTAGACAATCCTTTGGTCTCATGGTCGATCACTTCATGTGATAACATGGCAGGTCATGTTGTCAATCCTTTCTCCATTCGTTGATCCTCTGGTTTTGAGTTCAATTCCTTAATTCTGTTCCCTTTCTACTTCTCATGGATGATACCATAATATGTTGGTGTTGGGGTGGGACTAATCACCCTCTCATGATTGCTCACAAAAATAGAGAATAATAAATGCACATAGAGGGACACGATTTACGTGGATCGGTCGGATGACATACATCCATGGGGAAGGCATCCAGAATTTTTATTCAAATAGGGATACATAGTTATATAATCCAACACATACCTTATCTCATAGATTATCAACACACATATACATTAGTGTAGGATAAAAAAACCAAGTGACCCCTATAAATTTCATTGGGCAGTCACCAACTCATGCATATTTTTCTTCCTGGGCGACCACCAAACATCTGCATTAAGTCTCATATGGTGGCTTGTCTTCCTAGTGGGTCCCCCAAATTTTTGCACGGTGATATTTTTCCACAAAACATCAAAAATGTCCACCTTGATAAAAAATATCACCATGTTTTCTCTCAAACAAAACACCATGATTTTGATAAAGCAAATCATCATTATTGTTAATGCCTTCCCGATGTCCAAAGGCATCTCAAGTTCGAGACATACTGATAAAGTCCAAACAATGTTGGAACTCAATCCCTGTTTCATATTTCTTGTCCTTTAGTGGAGGAACAAGATCCCATATCATATTCTAATGTAGTGAATTCATAACATCTTTCATAACAGACTTCCTCCGATTCATTTCTTTTTTATCCAAAACATCCCTATAGAAATATGGAACACCATACTCAACCACAGAAAGAGCATAACTAACTAATTTTTCATATCTATAATGTCTATTTATAATCCTTTATGTTACACCAGTTGTGATACTTTTATCTGATGTCACTGCTCCACTTATAACTATATCACCATTCAAATAAAACAAAGAACCTTTTCAAATACCTTTCATCACAAGAAGTATACCATAAATAACATTGATTAATCCATCTTCAATGGATTTCTATTAACCAAGCTCGTCCAAAAGTCCAAGCGATATGAGGTTCTTCTCCAATTCTGGTACATATATAACATTTGTAAGGCATTGAGTTGTACCTTCATGCATCTTCAACTGTATAGTTCCAATACCTCTCATTGGAATTGGGTGGTTATTTCCCATAAACACCACACCTTCATTTGGATCATTGTGATTGGAAAACCAATCTTGATTTCTGTACATGTGGAATGAATAACCAGAATTAACAAATCCATCCTTCTGAATTGTTAACCATCAGGCAAAAAAGGGTTGCGTCTTCAACATCTTCAATATCCTCGATTCTCGGTATAACATTTTCCTTCGATATCCAAATTCTGGGAAAATCCTTCTTCTAATGCCCTTTTTCCTGACAATAGGCACACTCGTCTTTTTCAAGACATCTAAAGCTTGACTCACCTTTTGACGTTGACCATGATTCATCTTTTCGAAATCTTCCATATTTCCCCTTAGACGACCTCCCTCTAATTGTCATCAATCCCTCCAATACAGAATCCCAAGGGTAATATTTTTCTTTCCACCTATACTCATTGTTATCTAATGAATTTGAAAAATCAACCAATTTCTCTTCATCTTTACTATACAACAATGTTGTAGTAAGGTGATCATAACTCTCTGGTAGAGAGTTCAATAGAAACATAGCCTTATCTTCATCTCCATTTTTTACCTCCAAACATTTTGAATCTGCCATAATTTTATTAGATGAATCATGGTGCTCAATCATAGACATACATTTCTTGTACTAAAATCTAAACGATTTATTTTTCAAGTTCAACCGATTTTCAATGATTTCTTCCATATAATTATACTCCATAATACAGCACAAACCTTTTGCTGAAGTATCCCACATAACACTATATTTTTGATCTTTATCCAAGAAAAGTCAGATCATACCGCATGCTTGACAATTGTGTCTTTTCAAATCACCATTAGAGATATTGTAAGTCCTTTCATCCAAGGTGATATCAAACTACTGTTGAGTTAGAATATCCAAAACATTACATTGCCACATTTTGAATTTCTTCTTCTTGTCAAACATCTCCACCTAAAATTTGGTACTGGACACCATACTTCTACATCTAAAAGTATTTTCAGTACTGGCATGTGTAGCTAGAACAATATCTTAGGGATCCTAGGGTGGTACTGAACTATTTTCGATTTTGGGATTCTCCATCACAAAAAAATCTGAATTTTGAAAAAAAATACAGTACCAATGAATCTGAAATAGTCAAAAAAGATGAAATCAACTATTTAATTACATTAATCGAATCCCCAACATTAACAAAACTTTTCTTCCATGTTTTTTAATAAAAAACACAAATGCGAACACAATAACTTGGAAAAACCAAATCCCTCTTGTTTTTTGTGTGCCTTGGACAACTCATACGACCCACCCCTAATAATGTTTTTTTAAATCACCTTTACCTTTTGACTTTCACATACACAAAAGGATAAAAAGAAAATCATACTAATTCAAAATAAAAACACTCACACTTTTCCTTCTTTCCCTACCCCATATGCCAATAAATTATTTTCTATTTTTCTTTTTTTTATTCCCACTCCTATCTCCCTTATCTTCCCCACACAAAACATAAACACAAAGTATCATCATTTTGGTTTTCACAGAATGCACAAACACAAATAGATATCAAATCAGACAACATGACCTGGTTCCAGTCTCCAACACTGAGAAGGAAACGAATATCAGATGATGTGTTGTGGACAAATGCAAATTCACTGGTGTGAAAACTGCGGGTTTCAAAGAGAAAGATTTAGATTTGCAGACACCGGATCAAGAAGGGAATGAAAATCTATGAGTTTTCAAGAGTTATATTACCATGTGATCAAACTTACCCCATTGATACCACTTTTTTGGGGTGGAACTTCTCACCCTCTCTGGATCGCTCACAAAAACAGGGAAGAATAATCCCAAATAGAGGGACATGGTTTACGTTGTTCGGTTGGACGACCTATATCTATAGGGAAGGTAGGAAAAATTATTATTCAAATAGGGATACACAATAACAAAGTCCCACACATCCCTCATATCATAGGTGAGCACCACATATATACATCAGTGGATGAGAACAAAAACAATTGACCACTGCAAATTTCTTTGGGCAGTCACTAACTCATGCATATTTTTCATCATGGGAGGACACCAAACATCTGGCGTAAGTCTCCTCTGGTGGATGGTCTTCAATGGTGTTCACCCACCTTCCTGTCCGGTGATATTTTTCTTCAAACCTCAATAGTTGTCCCTATAAGAAATAAATGCCAGTTTTTCCAATAAATCCAAGAATGATGTAAATATCTCTTATTAACATAAATAAGGAAATATTTTATGGAAAATGGGGTTTCAAAAACTAAATTAATTGAATATAATTATATCATTGAATATCATAAAAATAGAGGTTTTAAATGGGTTATTCATTTGGAATTATATGGAAATCAATAAAAAATATAATTAAAAGGACAGTTTGACTTAGATATTGGAAATATCAGAGAGATACAATAGTCCACATTTTCTATCTAAAAACCAGAGAGTTTTTTATTATCTCATTTGAGTATACTGTTTCTATGATTTTGGGTGATCAAGAATTATCTTTTTAGGTTATTCAAGCCTTTTATGGTCATCCAAATATTCTTCCTCCTAGTTTCCAGCCTCCATGCACCTCCTTTTCTCCTCCTTTCATAGTGTAGGGAAATCATGAAGCTTTATTCTATGATGTAGGGGATCCGACACATCAATTTTATTTTATATCCAATTATGATCGAATAATTATTTTTTCCTCTTTCTATATAGGAGTGATTAGCCTTAAATGGATAATAATTTGGATATCACATAAAGAATGATTATTAAATAATCTGGAAATTATAAGAGAAGATGAAGAGAAACACACATGAAATAGAATATACTTAAAATATTTTCTATTATTTAAAGAATAGAAATATAAGTAATATTACATACTGATGTCTTTTTTGTTTGTCAAATAATCACATGTTTTAGGTTGACAATATTATCTTGGAAATTATTTTTGAAATATAAATGAGATAATCACATGAAGAATACTGAATTTTATAGTGGAGTATAGAAAATTTAAGGTACAAAGATGAAATCATATATTTACATTTTATTTTATTATATTATTATGTTAAACATTATTTTTGATAACAATTATTTTTTATAATTTAGAAAATATTAGAATTTAAATTGGATTTATTATATGATATGGATAATTAAAATTCCACGACATGGATATTTCAATAAATGGTTGGGTTTGTGATCTCATAAGCTATATGTTATTTCATATTGACACCCATTTTTATTTAATTAGATAGTTTTCTGTATATTTAGAAATGTTTTGGTATACAGGATTGACTCTGACTAGAAGACTCGGACACAATACATATTATGCATAATGCAATTCAAATCCATTTGTCTAGTTGGGGAATGTGTGGTGTGCTCTGGGACTGGCAGAGCCCCCTAGTGGGAGGTGAGCATTAACCTTTCACTTGTTTTCCCCCATGGGTGTAGCCTTGTGGTGACCACTTTAGTGGGTCTCATGGGTATTCTCGATTTCATGTTTCACTATGTACTTGTTGGTTTCATAGTTTTTCATTTGATTGTATGCCAATCCCCCGAACTGATGTATTATTTTGAAATTTTTTGGTTATTGTTTAGAATGGTTTAATTTACTGAAATTGGATATGATAAAATCATAAATAAAAGAAATTATTGGAAGAGGTATAATAAATTTAATTCCTTTTTTAAGGCTGTTGAGCATGGAATAAAATTTATAGCTACTTTATATAGATTTTATTCTATTTTTATGTACTTCCTATATGTTTCTTGATATAGAAAACCTTTTCATAATAAACAAGTTAATCCATGATGGAATTGAAAGGATTGTTTTATAAAGAATTTTGTTTTTGGATGAAATATCATGTCTTTATTGTGAGATGCTTTTTTCCTTGATGTCATGGCCTTACTGACTTTTTGGTGTATGGAAAACATATAGATAATATGTATGTATTCAATTTGATGATTGGTGACTTTTTGTAACTAGATGTGATTATCGATAACCTTAGGCGGGGAGCATGGGGGTGAAGTAATTGTCAACGATGGTGATGGGGGTATAGATTATGACATGCAGAATGGTATGAGAATGACATCAGAGAAGTCTGAATTAGTTCAGAGTGAGGTTTTCTTGGAGATATATTTTATCATAAATTCTTGTTTGATGGATAAATATAATATATTAAATGACCAGTTTCCAAATACTTGATGCAGTTAAACATTATTTAGGAAAATTAAATCTTGATGTTGTGTCTTAGCCTGAGTCTTAATGTACTCAAAAAAATTTGAAGTGAGAAATTAGTTAATAAAAGAATAAGGACGATTTTTGTATTCTAAATGATGATAACAAATTTTAGAATATATAAAAGAGAATGTTTGGTATAAAAAGTATGTGGATTAAATGATAAATGTGTTAATTGATAAAGAAAATACTAAAAAATATTAATTGATATATGATTAATTAATTAATATAAAAATATTATTCTTGTATGGTTTCATGTGATCAAGACCAAAACAATAGTAGTCGAGGGTCATTTGTGATGATAATAATAGATGATTCTAAGTCAATGTGGTTTCCCTTAGCATGTTTGTGAATGAAATTATTCTATATTTACTGATTTCATAAGTTACACCAGTCGCATCGATAGGTCCTAAACCTAAGGTTTGGGGGGTGTTTTCATTATCATTTAGGATGATGGGGGACATGTGGATAACTTCTCTCTATCCCCCACTATCCCATCAGGTGTATTTACATGTAAGTATGTGTTGAAACCCCCTTTTTCACAGAATGATGTGAAGTTTCAAAATGAAATATTCCATGTATAATAGAGGAGGAAATGTCTGGAAGGGTGATCAACACCCCTTAAGTTTCATGCCTTCTCCCAAGGGTATCTCATGCCAGCAACTTACACAGTTCAAACATGTGAGACCCAATGTGCACAACCAAACCCTCATGTAGGTCACACCTACTCCATGAACTTGCGTGAGTGGCTTTTGTGACATCCTCCTTCACCCTGGGTCCTGAGTTTTCCTATAACTAGGACCATGGATTCCTCATTTTCATCGACTAAAAGATAGAAGAAGTTGAAGGAAGCTCTTCTCTTGCTAGACCTTCGCCCATGTCTTCAAAACACCCCAAGTAGTCATCCAAGTACCAAAAGAAGAGGAAATTAACTAGGGTAAATATATAAGTGTCCCTATAAGTTCTAAAATGTTAGAGTATAGTATAAAGGATCACCTCTCCATGGTCCAAGAATACTAGGGATAATTCCACTTCCCAGGATCAAAACCTATGCGAGACCCATCCAGAAGCACATGTGGAGGCCCTTGGAGGTCCATGAAAGGCCTTGACCAAATTTGGCTATCTAGGTTTCTCTTCGCCCTTGTCTCCCAGGCCTCAACTACGAATGGTTCAAATATGTCTCCAAAAGCCTCACCTAGGTGAGATCCTCCAAAGTGGGCCAAGCCTCACGTGAGAAAGACAATATCCTCCGCCCATGCTGCATCTCGACGAAGCCCAATCCTTCACCCAGAAATATTCTAGGGAAGATCCTCCAAAGTATCCCAAGTACAACCTGGGAGAACCCCCCAAGACCTCCTACAAATCATCAATGGTAGGTCATCTCTTTCCATTGGGGCCTCGTCTAGAGGAATACCAAATCAAGACCCCCCTCCAAATCCTCTTGACAAGTATGATCAAAGCATAAAACATACCAACGTGTCCTCTCAATCTTCTATCCCAATGGTAAAGGGGGTAACCCCATATTTAACATTCTTTGGGGTTATGGTACTCTTCATTTCAACCATTTATTCCAATGGTAATGGGGGTCTTATACATTGATATGATGCAATTAGGTTTGACAACAACGTCCATTCCCACATGCTGCTTGAAATATGATGAGAATCAGACTATATCTATTTGTATGCATATCCCCTGACCTGGGGGCATGAAAAAAAGACAGGAGATGGGAAAACCTAATACCCATCCCTCTTTTGGCTACCCCACCGTAGCCTCATCATCGTCCCCCAGCAGATGAAGGGGATCATTAATACCAAGGATCTGGGCAAGGGATGCAATGGGTTTTATCAGTGCTATTTTTATAATTGATAAAAGCTATTAAAAAAAATCATTAAATTATAAAAAATTATTATATTTAAATTCAAGAACAATGTTTATTTGTATACATTAAATAAAATATGAATTTTTAATATATATTTATATGTATATTAATAATTCATATATATATATATGTATTGTTTAAAAAATTTATTTATAATATTATAATTAGATAAACATATATATTATATAATTATAAGAATATAATAAATTTCATTAAATAATAAATATAGTTACTAGATTTATTAGTTTTATTGGATTTATTAGATTTGTTATATTTATTAGATTTATAATATTTATACAATTTATATGATTTATTATATTTATTATTATATATAAATACTTTTTAATGAAACATATTTATAATTATAATTATAAATAAATATATATCTGCTTCCAATGAATATAGTCAGTAAATATTTTGATGTGTGAGTATAATTGATGTGTATATATGTTATGTATTCATCATGAATGTTCATTTATACATCACGCCTTTCTTATTATTCATGTTGTCTATATGTGACAACTCTTTTTATTATCTATACATCACTAGGTATCCAATTCATTCATGTTATACAACTGAATCTATTATGTTATCAAAATACTTATAAAATTAAAATAAATATATTCAGATAATAATATATTTAATATATTTATAATTTTTAAATTTTAATTATATATAAATACATTTCAAATATATTTATTAGTAATTAAAATTATAACTATATATATTCAGGAAAAATGGTACAGACCATGGGTTATCATCCCATGATCTCAAAATTTATTCAAAAAAATTAAATGTAGCATACATGATGGTTTGGGAAACAAAAACTAGTGAATAAACACTATTAAAAATTGAACACAACCAGACACAAGAGAATCAGTGGGAGTGACGACCCCCATATCTGCCTTGTGGATGTCGTCCTCTCATCCACGTCTTAGGTTGTTTCTAGGACTCATCATTTTCTTGAGGTTCAGTTTCCTTTGGTGATGTGGGTCTAGGAAAATCAGGCTGCTATTTTGAAATCAAGAAAGCTCTTACTACAGTAATTATTTCAGAATCATGCATGCTCTCAAATTCATCTCGGAAGACTTCATTGTTGTTTGATATATTAAGAATGTCAATCAAACTAAATGAATTTGTCCCAGAATATGGCACTTCATCCATGGGAATAACCACCCTATGTTTTTCTTGAGGGACTGTAACTGCAACCTGAGAAGCAGCATCGACCATGATCAGTGGCTGAGGAGAGTTAACCTGTTTCCCTTTCCTTTTCTTATAAGAACAGTGGTCCTCCCAAAAATAAGTATAATATCTCATTTGGGAATCATGTTCCAAATCAGACACACCAAATCGGGATTCATTTTCTTTAATTCAGACCAAATGAATATCCCAAAATATTGAAATAAAATTTTTCTTACTAAATTCACAACCCTCTTTGCCAGATAGAGAAGAATCATTCTATATAGGAGTTCAACCAGCTAGTGTGTCACCACCTATAGATTTCTGAAGAGCCTCTGCCTGCTCCTCCCCTTGTCTAGAAAGAACCAAAGGGACTAGCACCTAGACCTGCTTCAGCGGCTGTTCAAGGGGATTGATCTTGTCCTCCATAGAAACCACCTAGGTCCCACTAGGTTTTACCCTCACCAAGGAACTGTGATACCTATTTACATGGGCTTAAGATCCCACTTTTATCAGAATTTTTCTCACATTCCTACAGTCAAAAACATCACGAACAACTAACAGAAAATAATTACAGAAAGAGGGGATTGATTCATAAGCAAACTCAATATCAAATTTCTCACCATTGACCACCAATTTAACACAGTCTGCTAAATTATTCTACAAGTCCACATCATCTAAAACTCTAGAAAATTAGCCAAATTTCCCATGCACTGTATTCTCGTCCATATTCATGGGGACACTAATGCATGAGACTAAGTCATTCAAAATTAAGTGATGCTAGTACACCCAACTTATCCCCTTGATTTTAACGCAAATAAATGCATTTGAGTGCTTCTATTGGTAGGGATCAAAAATTAAATCCCAGGAAGACAATCTAAAACTTCGTGGGTTAAGAAAATAAAACCCATTTCTCCATGACCACAATATGTCATTTTCAGATTAGAAAGGAAGAGGAAAATAGCGTCTACCAATAAAGGTTATCCTCCAACCAAGAAAACCAAAATTTGAGCGATTCTATGCTTTAACTCATTAGTGTTAATTAGTTTATCACCCTTAGATAGTATTAGCCGACCAACAAGGGAAACTTTGCAGACCTCTACCCATTCCATGATCGCTATCGGATGATCAATTACTGTGAATTTTCCATCATCAGATCTAGAGATGTGGGAGTCCCGCATCCTAGGGGAGAAAAACTCCTTAGCTATATATATATATATATTTAAATAATTATAAAATTACAATAAAAAATTCTATTATAATTTTATAAATATATATTTAAATATATTAAAAATTATATACAAATATTTTTAAATATATGTATTTATAGCTTATAATTACAACTATATATATATGTAAATAATTATAAAATTATAATAAATATATTTATTATAATTATAAATTTATAAATAGTCATAATTATAATTCTAAATAAATTAGTATATATTTAAATAATTATAAAATTAAAATAATTATATATATTTATATATATTTATATACAAATATTTATATATAAATACATATAGTTATCATTACAATTGTAAATATATATAGATATATTTAAATAATTATAAAATTATAATAAATATACTAATGATATATGTTAATAATTAAAAATATAAATATATATATTTATTATAATTTTTATTTACAAATAAATCAATATTTATTTATAGTTATAAATATAAATAATTTTTTTCTTATATAAATAATTATAAATTTTTTAAAAAATATATTTATATTATATAAAAATATTTCTAAATAAATACAAATATTTATAATTATAATTCTATATATATATATATATATAATAAATATAAAATTATAAAAATATATTAACTATATATATTTGTAAAATTATAAGTATAAAAAATACTGTTCTGATAATTTTATAATTATTTATATATATATAATTATAACTATAAATAAATATATATTTATAATTATTTTTTAAATTATATATTTATATGAATATATATTTAATATATATATATATATAAATATATATTTACTATATATTTATTTTATTTATAATCTTATAAATATATATAATTAATATATTAATTATATATAAAATCAAAAATATAAGAAATATAGTAATTAAATTTGTATAATTATTTAAACAAATATATATAAATTTATAGTTATTGAATAATTATAAAATTATTATAAATCTATATCAATATTTATAATTATAATTTTATATATATATATATTTATATTTAAATAATTATAAAATTATAATAAATATATTAGTTATCTATAAATATAAATATAATTATAATTATAAATAAATATATATATTTATAGTTATTATTATAAATAAATAAATATAAATTTATTATACATACAATTTTATAAATATATATAAAAACATAAATAATTTATTATCATTCTAGTTTTATCAGCACTAAAAAGCGCTTAAAAAGGCTTGTTTTATCAGTGCTTTCAATTTTAGCACTAATAAAACGTGCCTTTATTTGGGGTTTTTAGCTAGCACAGATAAAAATTTTACCCGATTTTATAAATAATCTCTAATAGTCTCCTTCTCTCGCATGCCTCATGCTCTCATAGTAGATGAACCTTGTAGAATCCCCCTCCTCCTACTCCGCCTTTTCCTCTGATATTTTCGACTCCTCATCCTCCTCTACCACCGCAAATCCCTCCTCCACCGTGAACATTAACTTCAACGTTGAACCCCATTTTCTATGTACCTCACCTCTGCCACGTGCCTAACCATACCTCTACCTTGAACCCTTCCTTTGCCACAAACCAACCTCATCCATATTCCCCACCACTGCTACTGAACCTCACCTCCATTGTGAAGCCCTTATCCTCTGTGAATGTACCTCCTCCATGAACCCAGCACCTCAGGTTCTACCACTGCGAGTATTCTTGTAATTCTCTATGTATTTCCTTTTTATTTTCTCATTGTATAATTTTCCATGATCAATTCCATGTCTGCAACTTTTATATTTCCGATCAAGGATATTGATGAGCTTCTAGGGATATAATATTTATTTTCCAAATTACCATGTTTGATGAATTTCTGGTATAGATTTGTCTCTGATCACTATATTGAAGTGGGTCTTGGGGAATTAAGATACCTATTTCCACCAATGAGATATTAATCAATGAATATTTTGGATTAGAACTTGATACCTTGTAGTAGGTATACAGTCATGGATGTTTTGGTTGTGGATCAACAATACCTAGGATCAACTCTATAGATCCTCCAAAACATTGGGTAAAAGAAACATGTTGATTTGACTGAAATTAGATTTTTAATGAATTTTTTTTAGAATCTAGAGGATTATAATTGTTGACTTCTTAATTTTTTTACATTTCATCTTCATTTCCACAATGTTAATATTTCTATCGAATTGTGAATCACATTTGATCGATTGTGCCTTATATTGAAAATAAACTACTTCAGTAAATTCTAGATTTATATAATTTTATTAATATAAAATTATAATAACAGATAAATAATAAATTTTAGTGACATAAAAATAGCGAGTCTAGTTTGTGACTTGAACTAAAACCCCCCATGTAGTGATGTATCTAACATATAATTTTTTTTCAACGATGGGTGGAATTATAATTTTTTGGGGTGATGATTATGTCTATATTGGAGAGTTGGATATGAAAACTAGTAATGTAGGACCTATATTTTTGTAGATGTGTAGAATCATTGCCCACTTTTCTAGAGTAATTTTGGATGATAGAGAGAAACATCAGTCAGTATGTCATAATTTCATTATCAAGTTCCTAGATGTATTTTTCAAGGACTTCTCTAGGATACCACCCAAGAGATATGTTAAGTTTAGGATTTTGTTCTTACCTAGTTTGGAGAATATATCTATTCCAATATATAATATGGATCATGTAGATCTATTAGAGAAGAAGTCTCAATTGAACATCTTTGAGATGAAGGGGTTCACATGAATTATTATGTCCCCTTGGGGTGCCATAGTTTTTTCCATAAAAATTACAATGGATCATTGATAATATGTGTGTACTATTTGAGTTTATGATAATTGATTTAAATGAACTTATATTGATTTTATGGTAAGTAATTTTGATATAACACATAATTTATTTCGGATTACATATATATTGTATGGGTATCTACTGATGTCATTCAGTTTAAAAAATACAATGGTAGTGTTCATGGATAAGATGAATTGTGTATTCCATCCTTATTTAGATAATTGTGTAGCCACATTTTTCAATCATATCATCATGTATTCCTAGTTGAGGGAGGAACATGATCAATATCTGGAGATCAATTTGAGAAAACATGGGGAGCATCAACTCTAGGACATGATCTCAAAGTGTATGTTTTGGATTGATAATGTAAACTTCATAGGGAATATGATATTAGGGGATAGTGTAATTTTAGAACCTAGGAAGTTTGATGTTATAGTTTAGTTAGAGTGGCCAAAAAAAATTTGAGATCCAAATATTTTTTTGAATTTCAAGTTATTACCAGAGGGTCAACTAGTATTTTTCTTGATTGGAATCCCTAAGAAGGCCTTAATCAAGAATGTGGTATGGTTCCTTTTCTTATATTTTCATGAAAGATCCTTCTATGACCGTAATGTGTGATTGATGATAACCCCAATATTAACCATAAATGATCATGTTAATGAGTATGGATTATATTGTGTTGTATCAGGGGTCAGGGATTAAACAGTTCCTGTCCATGGTGGTCATGTGGCTGCTTATGGGTCTAGACAATTAAAGACACATAAGATAAACTTCTCAAATCCTTTCCAAGATTTGGATATAGTGGAGACTTCCATGAGGTGTTATTGGTATTATCTTTTGGTTGAGATATTTTTGGAATACTCTAAAAAAGTGTTTGAAAAATATTTAATCACAATGTGATATGAACCATTGATAGCAGAGATGGTTTGAGTAGTTGTAGTATTTTAACTATGAACGAATGTATACCCTCAAGAAGGGGAACATTTTTTTCTAATTTACCGTATTGGAATGACCATGCTTAGGTAGAACATGATTCATGTATCCAGTGAAAGATGGTTTCCCACTTGGAAGAGATGTGACATTATGATTGAAAGTATCATGGAAAAGTGACACTTATGTATTTATCTATCCCTTATTCAATCCTCATTTTTATTATGTGAGTAAACTATAGGATTCATATTATTTATTCACAATATACATGATAATGCTTTTATATCATTATATTTTATATTATAGTGTCCCAGACCCTCTTGGTCCATTAATTTTCGAAATTTCTAGTGTTTGGAGCATCTTGGGGACCATTAGTGACTCATTAAAGAGTTATCCAAAAACTCAATTCCACCAAACATTTCCATCGTAACGGTGGCATTGGTATGGTGTCTCACCGAACGATGTCTCACCCTTTACACTTTTTTCAAGTTTCGGAGCTTTTCCAGTCTCGTTCCTGTAACGTATATTTTGACGTAAAAGATTTTTAATAACATTTTTAATGACATTAAATGACATTAAATGAATTCTTAAACCCCCAAGAGTAGTGTGACCTTTCAATTACAAAACAATGTGTGGCATTTTCCTCAGTGTCACACCATTCCTCATTCTTTCCAGCTTCATCCCTATTTCATGGTTTACTTTGTTTAGAGGATATCTATTAACTCCAAACCATTATCTCAACCATCGTTTAAGATAATTATTAAATAAAAATTAATTCCATCATGTGTAACCACCCAACCACATGGTAAAACCATGTTATTATTTTTAAGCGATTCGAGACTTTGTATCCCGTAACTCTAGGATTTTGCATTTTATGACACGCATATTCTTTTTCTTCTTCATTGATTCCTTTATTTTCTATAGAGATCTTGGATTCCCTCTTTTGGAGAATAATCGTGTGCCATGCTGGAGCCCTTCCCACTCAGCCTTGGAGACCTTGGAGTTCTTCCACTACAAGTCACGCAACCCCAATTCATGGAACGAAATGGAAACATCGATTCTTGATAATCCAATTAGGGTTTTACATAGTCCCACTTTATTGTGTATCATGTGGGGTGGGTATGATAATGTTTCCCTAGGACGTGGATGAAACCATACCTTAACGAATATAACAAATGGATTTTAATGAATAATGGGGTGTGTTTGATGATGATTCTTCTCTACTATATTATCTTCGTTTATATGTTGTGAACCGTATGGGATTATTCCCACTGAAAATTGAGGTCGTTGGTGGTCCTTTATTGTGCCCTAATGCACCACTATTTTATAGATTATATTGTGATCAAATGGCTGTAACATAGAAATTGGATAATCATGTAAACATGGATGATTAAATTGATGCCCAATAAATAATAATCCTTGTTTGATCACACTGGTTAACGAAACAAGATTAATGAACCTGATAAATGGTGTAGTTAAATATTAGAACTCCCTTTCTCTATTTTTCTAATAAGAACAGTTTATCTGCTTGATGCTTGTGGGGTGAGTTGTATGAGAATGGGATCCCCTATTGTTTAGTTATTGGTTTTGGGTTATATAGATGCGTGGGGATATATGTTGGGGGTTGGTTTGGTTCCAGAATGTTGAGGGATCTCAAAGATCCCTTTTGTTGTTGTGAATTTACAAAAGAACCGGGTGTGAATGCATAAATTGCAGTTTGGCTATGGTTATTAGTTTCACGGTAGTGGAGAATTATTTCTATCAAAATCAGTTGAACATGATAAAAATAATGGGTTAAATGAGGAACTATTTTCCAAAATTGGGGGTTCTCTTTTTGTGTTTTTTGTACTTTGTTCATGTCTGAATAGTAATGGGGGTGTTTCTGTATGGGTTGGTTTTGGAACCCTTTGGATGGGATGAGTTCTTGGTTACCATTATGTATAAATTTAGTTCTTTTGTTTCTTATTCGCACACCACCAATGTTGATCACTTCATGCATAACACCCCTATTTCATGAGGGAGGGTATTTTCCCCAACATTATTATTAGTGGCTGGTTATTAGATCCTTTCTACTCCCTCTCCTATGTAGCCCAAGACTCTTCAAGTAGGCTATGATGGCCTAAGGTCCATTATGGCCCAATACCCTACATAAAGGGTGCCTTGTGGTGGTTGGCACATGTTTGTGCAGGAAAGATTATTTCCCTAGTGACATTGTGATTAGGACCTGGTGTCTTTAGGTGAAAATGTGGTTGTTCTAGCCCACGTGTCATTGGCCGTGGTGGTGGTTATTGTAGATTAGGTGTCTGTGGGAGGGGATGCGTGTGGTTGTGGTGGCCCAATTGTCTGTGGGCAGGGATCTATGTGGTTGTGGTGGAACATGTGTCTGCCAGTGGGATGCGTAGAAGTAATAGCCCGTAAGGTTGTTGTTGGGGTAGTAGTGGGACTTCATTAGAAATTATGGATGAGGTTTGACACATAGGATGTCCTAAATAACCAGTGGGGAAGTAGTGCGGGGTACCCAATCCTTGATGTTCTATTACTAATACTTTATCTGTCTTGTGTTATTTGGAGAGTGTTCCTTGGTGAGGCTGGGTGGATAGTTTCCTTTATAGGTGCATGGGTGATCTCTATTTTCTCATGGGGAATTAGAATTCTTCCCCACTTGTGCGTGATAGATTTAGGTTTTCCCTAATAAGTATACATGTATACTCACCATATGTATATAAAACTATTTTTAGGTTTCCAGTTGTAATTTGAGGATAGTTCCAAATATTACTATCATGGACGTCAGCATAGTTGTTATTTCTGTTTTTCTTTATTTTGGTACATTTCATCATAGTTTTCTTGTACTTTGTATCACATTATTTTGAACATACATGTTGAAAAAAGTGGTTTGGATTTATATTTACTTTACGTATTTGGAGTTGATTGAGATTTACCATATTATCTCCAAATATTTTTATATAAAAAGGGTAATTACTTCCATATTACGTGTGATTAAATAACCTTGGTGCTAGTCACAACTCTAAGGCCTATTGAAGGAAGCACTCAAGGCTCATTTTCTATCCTTCCACTTGAAGAAGGAAGCGTTTGGCAGTTTTTTCCCCTTCCCTCATCTTGGTGATGGTAGGTTGTGACAGAATGGTATTAGAGGTTTTGGTTGAGAGATATGATGTTGTTCTGAGTAAGGAATAGTGATGAATTCCTGCTCTTTTAGGGAAATAGTGTTAGTCAATATTGGTGCATGAAATAGGCTAGGGAAGATAAGATGTAAAATAAGATTTTGGGGCCCCCCGTGATCCGATGCAAGGAATCTGGACCTACCGAACAACCAGGTGATGCTAAACGAATTCAAGGTTAGAGACCCTAGGATAAGAACATGCATTATAAATACTTGCATTCTTGTTTATTCTTGGGTGTTTGTGGGGGTTTAAAATGAATAACATGTTTATGAAAAATTTAAAAGAGATATTCTACGCTACTTGGGATTAAGAATTTCATTCTTTACCTTGTAACTATGGCACTCGGAGGGAGACCACAAGTAGTGTAGGTGATCGTGGCCCAGGAGGATGATTTGGATGATAAGTAGAGGGATTGTCGAGAGTAGGTTGATGACTAGTGGAAGAATATTCTATGTTCCTTTCGATGACATACCATCGGGGCGTATGGGGGCAGCGTCTTGGTCATGCAGATGGAGGGATGGCTCGAAGATATGGGGATAGATTTCAGCTAGAACTAGGCTTCGAAAGAGTACTGTTTTCATCTAGATGTAATTCTAATGTCGGTAGGGGTGTGTCCATTGTGTATTGTATATCTCAGGGAGAAGAGGGAGGTTGGGGTTTCAAGGACTGACTTTGAGAGGGAGTTCCGAACGGAATTCCTCCCTTCCACAATGAAGGATGAGAAGATATAGGAGCTAATTTCTCTTCAACAGGGGAGTATGAGAGTAAGGGAGTTGGGGATCATGTTCAAGGGTAACCTTTTTTTCTCCCTACCTCTTTCTAGATAAGGTGTATCGGGAGAGACATTTAGAGGAGGCACTCTGACCTTCCCTATAGTACAATGTTACTCACTTCACTCTACTGACATACTTGGAAGTTCAGAAGAAGGCTAATGTGGTGGAAAGGATGCACATTATGGGAGGTGTTCCTTGAGAGGAGAGACAATTGAGCTCGTCGATAGGGAAGGCCATTAGTAAAATTCCCATAGCCTCAGGGCCTTCCAGGTTTCAGCTGATGGGTAGCAGGCCCCCGTAGTTCCAGTTTCGATCTCTCGGTCCTCGCCCTTTGTCTACGGGACTAGGACAGAGATTATTTATCTGTAGAAGCTATGTAAATCTTCAGAATCAATGCTCAGACAGAGTGAAGTACAGTGGAGGTGGGCATGTTCAATGCCCACCTCATCTATAGCAGTTTCCAACCTGGCCTTTTCAGCAGCCGCAACACGGGGCAGCGATCTCCTCCTCCTCTGAGAGAAAACATTGCAGGAGGAGGATGGCCTCAGGGCACTCCTCATGGACCTCGACTAGGGCATGGTCCGGGAGGTGTCCTATAGCCAATGGGAAATAGAACTAGGCATGGATAGTTTCACGCTGTAGAGGCAGCAGTTCTAGCAGGGTCAGATGTCATTCGACGTATGATCATCTTGTTTAGTACTCTTGCCTGTGACATGTTTGATTCAGGATCTTTACACTACTTTGTTGCTCCCAGTCTATCCCATGCTCTAGGTCTAGATGTAGAGAGGGTTCTCGTGCACATGGTATTGAGTATGCGAGTCAAAAGTTAGACCACCTTGTCTTATGTTTTCCAGGGATGTAGACTGATGTTTGGGCCACATCTGTCTAGTGGGGAACTTATTTTGATACAGATGGAGCCATATGATATAAATTTAGGCATCAAATGATTTTTCAATGTATATTCCATTATCGACAGCTTCCAGATAAGGTTTATGTTCTCAGATATGGGTGTCCAGCTTGTAACTTTCATTGGTGAGCGGGGTTTCCAGGATGGCAGTCGATGAGTGGAGCCCCTTCCTTCCTTGTAAGCTAAAAAGTCAGTGGAGTTGACATATAAAATGATTTTTGAAGTCCTAGGGATCATCAGTCAGTTCCATGATGTCTTCCAAGGAGAGGTGGTGACTCTACCCCCTCGACGTGATGTTGAGTTCGAGATAGACTTGCAATCTGGATCCTATCCGATTTCAGTAGCTCCATATCAGATGTTGCCTTCTGATTTGTAGGAGTTTCAGATCCAAGTTGATGACCTGATGAATAAAGGTTTTATCAAAACATGTGTGTCACCATGGGGTGCTCCGGTCTTTCTCACAAAGAAGGCAGAAAGTGGTCTCAGGTTGTGTATAGATTATCGAAGGCTGAATCAGGTGACGTTTAAGAACCGTTACCCCCTCCCAATGGTCATCGACCATTCTAACCATTTAAAGAGAGAATGATGGTTATTTAAGATCGACATGCATTCGAGATATCACCATTTGAGTGTGAAGGAGGGAGACATCTCAAAGACCGCTTTCAGGTCCAGATATGGGCAATTTGATTTCATGGTCATGCCTTTCAGCATTACGAATGCACCAATGGTGTTCATGGGGCTCATGAAGTCCATATTCTGGGAATATCTGGACTGGTTTGTAGTCGTGTTTATTGACGACATCTTGATCTACTTATGATCATAGGAGGATCACACAAAGCATCTGATTATGATTTTAGAGGTCCTCTGACACCACTAACTCTATGGGAAGTTGTCCAAGTGCATGTTTTAGACACAAGAGGTTTACATGGACATGTGGTTCCCCAGTAGGGAATAATAGTTGACCCGTCAAAGGTCAAAGCTATTTTTATTTGGATATACCGTATAAAGTGGAAAAGGTTTGTATATTACTAGGTATAGTATGTTACTATCGATGGCTCATGCCCAACATCTCTCGAGTTGCAGCACCTTTGATATCCTTGACCAAGAAAGACCAGGATTTTGTATAGAGTGAGAAGTTCTAGGAAGCCTTCAATTATCGGAAGGGGAAACTGGTTAGTGCCCCAATGTTGAGGTTTCCAAAGGAAGGGGTAATGTTTGTAGTGTTCTGTTATGCTTCAGTCTTAGGCTTGGGATGTTTCCTAATGGAGGTGTGGGGAGTGATCTCTTATGTGTCTAGGAAGGTGCACCCCAATGAGACTAACTATGACATCCACAATATATAGCTTGAAGTGTTTGTGTTCTCACAAAAGTTTTAGTGGCTTTACCTTATCAGGGAATGCATTGTGGCATTCACAGATCATAAGAGATTGGGGTATTTCTTCTCCAAGCATGACCTGAACTTGCAGCTGTGGAGGTGGATGTAGTTTCTTCTAGACCATGACTTCGATATCTCCTACACCTCAGGAAAGGGGAACGTGGTGGATGATTCCATGTGTATTTATTCATAGAAGGATGTTGTTCTAGAATCAACACATGCTTGGTAGGAAATGAAGGAGTTGGCTTCCATACACCTAGATGCGTGGGATGATGGTGGTAGAGGCTGTATATTCCAGATGATGGTGTAGTATTCCATGGAAAATAAAGTGGAGGAGTGTCAGTGGGGGGAAATAGATGCTGAAGTGATTCGTGATCCTGTCAGGCAGGGTAATGCTCTGGAAGGACAATAATAAGTTTTTCAGAATCAGATGTTGTTTCATGGAATTCTATTTTTTCTTGTGGTAATGAATGAGTGATTTGTTGATGAGTTCCAAAACACACCCCTGATGGAACACCCGAGAGTTTCCAAGATGTAACAGGGATTGAGGGGTCAGTTTCGGTGGCCCAGGTTAAAGCAAGGAGTGGAATAGTATGTGGTAAAGTGCCACATGTGTTAGTAGGAAAAGACTAAACACCGCCTCCCTGGAGTTTAGTTGTATCCTTTTTTCCCCCGAGTGAAAGTTGGATGACATCTGGATAGATTTCTTCATGGGACCACCTAGGTTTCAAGGAGGTTGCATTTCTATCTGAGTATTGGTGGACCGACTGACCAAATCAGCTCACTTCCTGGAAATCAAGGAGTCAAGTATGGTGGATTCCTTGGAAAATATGTATTTGTAAAAGGTGGTATGGTTTCATGGAGTTACAAGGTCCGTATTCTTGGATAAGGATACACAGTTTACCTCGTAGGTCTAGAAAGGATTGAAACATGATTTTGTCACCTATCTATGCCTCAACAATACTTTCCACCCCAAGACAGATGGGAAGATAAAGCAAACCATCCAAACATTGGATGATATTCTACAGGCATGTGTTTTGGACTTCTGGGGATCAGGGGTACGACACTTTCCTCTGGTAGAGTTTTCCTACAAAAATATCTGTCACTCTACCATTTTCATGGCTCCATTCGAAGCCTTTTATGGAAGAATGTGTCGTTCACCCATGTTCTGGATAGAGGTTGAGGAAACAGGTGTTCCTGGCCTGGAGGTAGTGCAGAGCATGACGGAAACAGTTTATCTTATATGGTAGAGGATGGAGGTAGATCAGGACCGGAAGAAGTTGTATATCGATCATAGGAGGAGACCCAAGGAATTTGAGGTTGGGGACTATGTGTTCTTAAAGGTCTCTCATCGGTGAGGGAAATGGAGGTTCGATAGGGGGAGTAAGATTTATCCTAGGTTTATCAGACCCTTTTTGGTGTTGCTTCAAGTCAGTGAAATGGAATATCATAAATCACTACAACCTCTTCTACTGAGGGTGCATGACGTTTTCCATGTTTCCTAGATATATTGGTATCTACACAATAATTCACACTTCCTTCACTGGGGAAAGCTGGATATCAAGGATGATGCGACATTCATGGAGTGACCGGTGAGGATAGAGGACTGTGAGGAGAGGGTTCTCTGTGGATAAACCATTCCCTTGGTTAATTTGATATGGAGGGATAGTGGCCTTGAGGGGAGTACCTGGGAATGGGTGGCACAAATGAATTCCCATTACCGAGAGGTGTTTTGAGTTTTGTTCTATATTTTATTATATTTGACTGTGATGTAGTGATTCAACATGTTAACTATGTGATGGACTCTTTTTAATTTTCTCTAAGTGTGTGAAAATACCTCACAATGGGGAGGGGGGACCTGATTCCTAATTGATATTTAATAATGTGGATGTAATTAAACCCGTGCGGGCGAGTCAGTGCGACCCAAAACAGATAGTATCTTAACATGGGGGAAGAGACTCCCTAATCCATATGCCTCAATGGTGTGAATTTTAAATATTCATGTGGTTACTTGGGGGAGAAGAGAAGTGGTGTATCCATATTTGTTTATGAGATTGGTGAGGGAGATGTGTTCCAAGATGTTGTGGTTTGCTCTAGATTTCAAACAACGCATAGGTGGTTTTGTCCCTAAGAGGTATCTTACTTGGTGGATGTTCATACCCCTCTCTTTTCATAGGGTTTATTCATGGATTATTGAGGATTCTAATAGTTTGAGAGGAGTCTGATGTAATAGCCTAGACCCTCATGGTCCATTAAGTTTCCAAATTTCTGGTGTTTGGGGTATCCTGGGGACCGCCAGTGGCTAATTAAGAAATAGTCCAAAACTCAGTTCCACCAAACGATTCCACCGAAATTGTGGCACATGTCATGGTGGAACTGTGATGGTGGCCTTGTGAGGGTGGCACCATGACGATGGCATCGTGATGGTGGTACCATTAGACTGGAACTGTGACAATCGCCACATAACGGTCACACTGTCACGATCACACACTGAAAAAATGACACCCCATACGACGTTCAACCAAATAGTGTCCCAACCATTTCCCTTTTTTCCAATTTCATAGTTTGTCCAATTCTTTTCCCATAACATATATTTTGACATAAAAGTGTTTTAATACCATTTTTAAATCCATTTAAATCCAATTATAGATTTTTTAAACCCCCAAGAATTGGGCGACCCGTTAGTTACAAAAATCATGGGGCTTTTTCGTAGGTGTCACACCTTTCCCCATGCCTTCCATATTCGCCCATGTTATGTGGTTTTCTTTGTTTAGAGGATATTTAGAAACTCATATCCATTATATGCACCATATCAGAGGATAATTGTTAAATTACCATTTATTCCCTCGTGTGTAATAACCGAACTGCATGGTGAAACCATGATCCACATTTATGCACTTCGAGATTTCATTTCCCGTAACTCCGTGATCTGGCCACTAATCACACAAAGATCCTTTTTTTCTTCCTTGATTACATTATTTTCCATGGTTTTCTTGGAGTCCCTCTTTTGGATACGAATCGTGCATCGCAGTGGGTCCATTTTTGCTCATCCTTGGAGATAGTAGAGTTCTTCCTCTACAAGTCGCGCAACCCTAGTTCTTGGTGCGATAAGAAAACTTCGATCATTGATCATCCAATAATGTTTTCCATTGTCTCTATTCACTATGTATCATACGGGGTGGGTATAATAATGTTTCCTTGGTGTGTGGATGAAACCAAACCTTAATGAAGATAATAAATGGATTTTAAATAATGAAGGGGTGTGTTTGATGATGATGATGATTTGCTCTTTTATCTTCGTTTATGTGTGGTGAACTGTATGGTATTATTCAGATAGAAAATCGTGGCCGTTGGTTGAGCTTTATTGCAAAACAATGCACCTTTATTTTCAGTATAATCTTTTGATTGAATGGATTTAACACAAAAACTAGTTAACCATGTAAATTTATTGATTAAATGGAATCCCAATTAATAAGAATCCTTGTGTGACCACCCCCGTTAACGCAAAAGAAGGAATAAAATTGATAAATGATGTAGTTAAATATGAAAACTCCCTTGATTTATTCTGCTAATAATAATGATTGTTCTTCTTGTTCAATGTGGGGTGATGTGGATGGGGACGGGATCCCCTGTTGTTTATTTGTGGGTTTCTGGATCTGAGTTTGCGTGGGGCCATATGTTGGGGCTTTTTTGGTTCCATTACTTTGAGGGATATCATAGATCAAATTTTTTGTTGCGACTTTACAAGAGAACTGGGTGTGAAAGCTTTAATTGATGTTTTCCAATGCCTCTTAGTTTCCCATTAGTAGAGAATTATTTCAAACAAAATCACTTTACCATGATATCATGAATGGGTTCAATGGGGAATTGTTCTCTAGAAATTGGTAGGGAACCTTTTGTGGGTTTTTTACAATTTTCATGTGTGAATATTAATAAGGGTGATTATTTATGGGATGGTTTCAGGATCCTTAGGTTGGGATGAATGCTTTTATAGATATATATATAAATTTAGTTCTTGTTTTTTATTCACACCCTTCCCAAGATGAACACTTGGTGCCAAACACCCTCATTTCATGGAGGAGGGTGTTGTTCCAAACATTATTATGAGTTGCTGGTTATTAGCTATTTTCTTATCCCTCTCCTAGGTAGACCAAGACTCTTTGGGCATGCTGTGTTGGCCTAAGGTCTATTATGGACCAATAAGATTCGGGAAGGGTGTGTTGTGGTGGTTGGACCAGGTGTGTGTAGGTAGGATTGTTTCCCCCAGTGTCTTTAGGATGAGGCCCAGTTGTCTTCGGGCACAATAGTTATTGTTCTAGCCCATGTTCCTTTGAGTGTGTTAATGGTTTTTATTTCATAGGTGTTTGTGGGTGGGGATGTGTGTTTTTGTGGTGGCCCAAGTGTCTGTGGGTGGGATTCATTGTTTTGATCACCAATACGGTTGTTATTGGGGAAATTAATGAAGTATAGTGGAATTTATAGGGGAGGTTTGAAGCGTAGGATATCCAAAATAACCAGTGGTAAAGTGGTACGGGGTAACCAAACCTTGATTTGCTATTACCATTACTTTACCTAACTTGCGTTATTTGGGGAGGGTGCCTTAGTGAGGCAGGGTGGATAGTTTCTTTGGTAGGTGCTTGGATTATCTCTGTTTTATCACAAGGCATTAGAATGACTCCCCACTTGTCCATAATTTCTTTTGGTTTTCCAAAACTAGTATACATGTATACTCTCCCTACGTAAATAAAACTGCTTTCAAGTTTCTAGGAGGACATTGAAGACTATGTTGGACATTACTAGCTTGGACATCAGGACATTTTCATTGCTATTTTTTTTCTTTTAGTAATTTTCATTAGAGTTTTCTTGTACTTTTTAGCATTTTACATTGAACATGCATGTGGAAAAAGGGGCTTGGCTTTACTTTTACATCTTGTATTTGGAGTAGTTTGAGATTTACTATCTTATCTCCCAATATTTTTCTATAAAAAAAGGTATTGACTTCTATATTATGTGTGATTCTGTACCTTTGGTGTTGGTCCCCACTTAGGGGCCTATTAAAGGTGAGACTCAAGGGTCATTGTCTCTCCTTCAACTTCAATAATGAAGGATCTGGCAGTTTGATGTCCCTTCCATAATCTTGGTGAAGGCGGGTCGTGTCATACAAAATGGTCGTTATTTTTTATTCATTTATCCTTTATATTGTTCCTCTATTTTTATTTATGACATTGTAAAAATTACTATATGGATCTTTTAAAATGATTCTAGTGTTTTGAAATGTTTATTAAGAAACAATACGTCTTCAGCATAAAATTTTATAAGAAAAAATATTTAAAATGATTTAAACACCTAGCGTGAACTTAGATTGCATTCCATGTGTTTATCATCTCACTTTATTGACTTTCATAACGGGATGTGAATGTTTTGAATGCGTATTTAATACTAGTGTAATTTTAAAAAACATGTGTTATTTTAGAGAGGAATTTTTATAAATGGGTTTTAATAGGATTTCAATTGTGATTTTATAAATATTTTTTCGATGTAATTTGGTTTTAGCTTATAAGGGGACGAGCCGTAGGAAAAAATGGAAAAATAACTATCATTCAAATGTGGAGTTCCAATTATTTGAAAGACACCTTTTTTGTATTTATTTATTTAAATTTTAAAATTGTTGAATCTAATAGTATGGATATTAATAAAGAATGGGTTTATTCCAGTCGTCTGAAAAAAGAGTACGAAGATGGAGTGAAACAGTTCATTAAGTTTGCAAAATATCATGCATACTATCATTTCTGAATCCAATGTTTGTGTTTACGCTGTTGTTATTCAAGACAAGTTGGTCTAGAGGAGTTGTATTAACAGTTGATATTAAATGGAATAGATAGAATTTATAAATTTTGGAATAAACACTGCGACAAAGTGAATGTAGCTAGTGGCTGGGATAACACTGCATGTTATAGATCATGTGATATGATTACAAGTGTGGAAAATAATGAATACTATATTGAGGACATGATTAGAGGTTTGAATGATGATAAAGATTTTATTGAGGAAATGACAAGGATAATTGAAGTTGAACTTTTTGATTTTCCAAAATTGTTGAGCAGTTAATGAGTTTTTCAAAGACACCATGTTATACTGGTTTCACTATATATAAAACATTGTCAGCCATACAGAAGCTATATAATTTGAATGTATGAAACCGATGGAGTGATTCCAGTTTTAAAGAACTAATTTCTCTCTTGAATACCACGCTTCCTGACGATAATGTGCTCCCGAGACAAACAAATGACGCCAAATGAATCCAACGATTGATGGGTATGATCTATGAAATAATACACACTTTCATAAATGATTATATATTATTTTAAAAGGACAAAAATCCACATAAATAATACCCAATGTGTGGTTCTTCTCAATAAAATAAAAAGTAATCCGGCCATATGAATGTTGTATGGTAATATCCAATAATTCCAAGTTTAAAGAACCTATATGGAAGTGAGGATACTGTAGGGAAGTTGACCCGACACATAGATACAAGAAATAACGATGGGAAACTACGTCACCATACAGACTCTCCTCAGTGGAAGATAATTGACCACGAGTATCCTGAATTAAGAAACATGATAATAAGCCTTTATCTTAAGTTTTCTACATATAAAGTGAATCACTTTGGGATTCAATTTAGCACTCACAGTACATGGTCAGTTATGTTGGTAAATTATAAATTTCCATCATTTTTGTGAATGAAATGAAAATACAACATTTTATCTATGCTTATATTAGGACAAAAATAACTAGTTAATGATATTGATGTTCATTTGGATCCATTGATCGAGGATTTTCAATTATTGTGGGATTCAGGTGTTACATTGAATGATTCCCACATGAATAAAAAATTCATGCTGAGATCCATGTTTTACGGGACTATTAATTACTTTCCTACTTATGGATTTTTTTAGGATATAACATTAAAGGAACTCAATGGTGTCCCATATATGAACAAAGTACCCAGTCAATTAGGTTGAAACATTTATTGAAAACCATGTTTTAAGGACATCACATATTTCTACCTTGACGACATGAGTACGAATCAGGGACAAGATCAATTGACGGAAGTTTGGAAAAACATAAAACATTGTATCCACTAATAGGGTATAAATAATTTAAAAATGTAAAACTGTTGACACTACGGTAAAATTGATCATATAAAATATATTTTCATTTATTTCATTACATATTCCTTTGTTAAGAAGTATTGGATTCTCATTATAGTAAATTTGGATTCTCCAAATATTTATTTCCGAGATTTAAAACATGGAAATACAAAAGAAAAACATCCACACATGGTGATTTTTGTCAATTTTTAATACACAACATTTAATGTTTTTGAACTAATCATAATGATTTATATTATATTTTATATTTTAATGGGGATTCTGTAACGATAGGGTAGTGGATAATTATCATAAAAAACAAGGAATGTGGCTAGTGGATATGGATGAGAATGAAGAAAAGTACTTCAACTGGACAAGTTTCATGGTATATATAATAATATTTCACTATCTAAACACATATCAAAACAAATTACTTATTCTACTCAATGTTTCTACAGTGTATGAAACAAACCAATTTAAATGACTATTGTTATTATGTTTGTAAATTTATGAGTGAGATTATATGTCATGAACAAACTAGAATCACTAAAGAGTTATTTTTGAAGATATTTATTATTTCATTTAAAATATTTATTAATATTTTGTGTATTTATATTTTTCCAAATCTACTCTGATTGTCGAAAAGACTCATATTCAAAAAACGATATACATACGCTTAGAAATGAATAAGAAAGATACTTGATGGAATAATGTACACAAATATCATGAACATATGACTTCCATTGATTTAGTGGATTATTTCATATTTACGTTAAATTATATTCTCTTTAGTATTAATCACATTAGTATTGTTTTCTTATACAAGTGTATTCCCTATTTGAGTCAGGGCAATTTGTTCAAAATTGATCATGCTTATGAGAGATTGGACTTAAAGGCTGTAACTCAATATTCAATGTGAATGTATTTTTTTTGTTACAGTATGTTTTCCCCCATAATATTATCCGTTATCTACTACATTAACATAATCTAAATTAAATGTTTGATTACTGTAGAAGAAAATGAATTCCACATAATTATTCTCCCACAAAACCTTTTAACCCCTTAATTGTTGGAATTTATCACTTTACTTCAAATATAGTAGAGGTAACTTGAAGGAATGTGATAAATCTCAACAATGCAGTATTTACATTCCAACAAATAAAGATGATGGAAAGCATGGTAGCATCTTTATACTCTTGCTATCTTTATATGATCAATTATATCTCCTTTTTTACACTTATTAAGAATATATGATCCCCAATTATTACTTTTCATATCCTTTTTTTATTTATAATGATTTTAGAAAGGATATTTTCAAGAAGTTTTATAGTAACGAATTACATTACGAGAGACTCTTATGAACTAGTTCTTTATGTATTCATGTTTCCAAAAGAAATAGACCTAAAATATTTGATAATTAATCATTATATATAAGTAATATTACTCTAATCTGATGTGATATCTACCTATGAAATGTTAGGGTCCATATAGTTGATATTAAAAGAACTGACCTACTCAAAATTGAGAAAAAATAACAAGTGACCAGTATCACTCAAAGTGTGTATTTTTATTTAAAAATGACATTAATTTTACTAAAAAGACAAAGGGACATATTAAAAACTGACAAAACACATTCATACTATTTTGATACCTTAGGAAAAAAATCCATGATTCATTTTTTGATGTGTAGGAATCAACCACACCTCAACCCTATGCATGGTGTGATTGGTATGATTAAAAGTGTCCGTTACCAGATTAAAATTGTCATTTCAGTTCAAAACATGTTACTCCCTAAAGACAAAGAAAAAAATCTGATTTTTTAATAAATTAGGACAATTATACATAATTAATTTGTGATATTTATAAATTAGTCTCATGTAAACCGACGTACAATGTGACAGATATGACTTATAATGTGTATTTCTAGTTTGAAATGAAATTTATTAAAAAAACACAACTAGCAAACTAAAAATTGAGAAAAATCCTTAAGATTGTTTTGATATTTTAGAAAAATGATCCATGAGTCATTTTTTATGTGTATGAATAATTCTCACCCCAATACGATGCATGGTGGGACTGGTATGACTCCAACAGTCACTTTTTATTTAAAATAGACATTAATTTTAGTAAATCCAACAAGTGACATACTAGAAACTGAGAAAATACATTCAAATTATTTTGATATTTTATAAAAATGATCTATTTGAAATTTTTGTCATGTAGGAATCATACACACCTCAATACGATGAATAATTTGTCTTTTATAACTCAAAGTGTCTCTTTTTATTTAAATTGGACATTAATTTAACTAATAAAACAATTGACATACTAAAAACTGGGAAAAAATAATATGATTATTTTGATACATTAGTAAAATGTTCAATGATAAATTTTTGATGTGTATGAATCAACCACACCTCAATCTGATGCATGGTTTGACCAGTATGACTAACAATGTCCGTTATCCATTGCAGATTGATATTTTATTTAAAATGTATTATTAATTGAAAACCAAGAGAACATGATTCGATTGTGTTGATAATTTGGGAAAGTCATTCATTAGTCATTTATGACATGTATGAAGTAGTATCACATAAAACCGATGCACGATGTGACCAGTATGACTCATAATGCATGTTTCCAGTTTGAAAAGACATTTTAGTAAAAAAAACACAAACGACATAATGAAAACTGAGCAAACATTTTCAGATTGTATTAATACTTTAAAAAAATGATCCGTTATTAATTTTTTATAGTTATGAATTATTCACATCTCAATCCAATGAATGGTTTGACCGGTATCACTCAAAGTTTGTCTCATTATTTAAAATTATCACCAATTTAAGTAAAAAAAACAAGTGACATACTAAAAACTCAGAAAAAAAAGATTCAGATTGTTTTTGATAGTTTAGGGAAATTATCCCTGAGTCATTTGTGAGATATAAGAGTCCACCTCAACTCAAAATGATTCACATATTGAATTATATTACTCCTACCATGTCTTTTTTTGAATTTATTAAAATTTAATTAAAAACAATAAGTGACATATGGAAAATTGAAGGAATTCATTCATATTGAATTGATATTTTAGTACAAATATTAGTAATTTTGGGAATATAGGAATCATAAAAACCCTAATAAGACAGACGATATTACTGGTATAACTCAAATTGTATCTTTTTATTTAAAATAGACTTTAATTTAAGTAAAAACAACAAGTGAAATTTTGAAAACTGAGAAAAAAATTAGAATTGTTTTGATAATTTATTAAAATGTTTCATTAATCATTTGTACTACTTATGAATCAACCACACCTCAATCAGATACACGATGTGACCTATATGACTAAAAGTGTCCGATATTTGTTTAAAATTGACATTTTATGTCAAAATGTTTCACCACAGAAATACAAGATAATGTGGTCTGATTGTCTTGATAATTTAGGATAGTGATTTATAAGTCATTTTTGACATGTATGAAGTTGTCTCATCTCAAACCGATGTATGGTGATACCGGTATGACTCATAATGTGTGTTTTTAGTTTTAAATGAAAATTTAGTTAAAAAAACAAACAATATGCTTAAAATAGAGAAAATGTATTTAGATAGATTTTATAATTTATTAAAATGATCTACCAGTAATTTATGATAGGTAGGAAATAGATGCACCTAAATCAGATGGTTGATGTGACCTATACCACTCAAAGTGTGTCTTTTTATATAAAATTCACATCAAATTAATTTTAAATTAGAATTTACATACTAAAAACCATAAAAACACATTCATATTGTTTTTTATGTTTTAGGAAAATCATACATGAGTCATTTGTGATGTTTTCAGTCAACCAAACCTCAATAAGGTATATAATTCACTAGTGCAGAAAACATTTTTTATGGTGGTTATTTTTTATTTTTAACATTGGATTTTGGCCAACGTTATTATAGGAGATGTTATAAACAGAGTTTTTTACATCGGTTATTATACAAACGATGTAAAAACACAAATCCAAAGCATTTTTCACGTTGGTCGATAAAAACCCAACATGGAAAAAGCTTCGGGGAGAGATTTATGACGTCATTTATTTAATAACCAATGTCATATATACCCTTTAACATCGGTTATTATATAACCGATGTCATAAAGCACTCTTCTGAAGCATTTATCACGTTGGTTATTTTTATAACTGACGTGATAAACTTGTCTACCAAGAGGTTTTTAATGTCGGTTTTATAATAACCGATGTAAAAACATATCTACGACGTTGGTAATTTTATAACTGATGTAAAAGACAATCCATTTCAATTTATTATGTCGGTTTGAATTTTTTTAAATAAATACAAACCACTCCTATACCCACCCAAATAACCTAAATAGAGAAAAGGTGTTCAAAAAATATACCAGAATAGACCAGAACCCCCCCTGGACACCCCCACACCACTAGACAGCCCCCACCCCCTGGATAGCCCCCCACACCGCTGAACATCCCCACCACCCACTAGACAGCCCCCACACCCCTGGACAACCCCCCCACCCTCCTGTATACCCCCACCCCCTAGACAGCACTCGCACACCCCTGGACAAACCTCCCACACACTTGAAACAGACCAAAAAGTTACCAAAAATAGACCAGAACCCCCTCACCCCACTGGAAATCCCCCACCACACCCCTAGACACCCCCACACCATAGGACTGCCCCCACCCCCTAGACAACACCAAACACCCATGGACAACCCCCACCCTCTTGGACGCCCCCCACACCCCTAGACTACCCCACCACCCCCTGGACAGCCCCCCACACCCCTGGAAAACCCCCACCCTCCAAGACACCCCCACACCGCTGGACTGCCCCCTCCCCACCCCCGGGACTTCCCCCCACCCTCCTGGACACCCACATACCCCTGTATTGCCCCACCACCCACAGGACTACCCTCACACCCCAAGACAACCCCCACCCTCATGGACACCCCCCACACCCCTGGACTACCCCCACCCACAAGACTAACCCCACCCTCCTAGACACCCCCACCCCTAGACTGTCCCCCACCCCCTGGACAGCACCCCACACCCCTGGAAAACCCCCACCCTTTAGGACACCCCACACCCCGGGATTTCCCCCCACCCCCGGGACTACCCCACCCTCCTGGACACCCCCACCCATGGACTACCCCCACCCCCTAGATGGCCCCACACACCCGTGGACATCCCCAACCCTCTTGGACACTCCCAAACCCTTGTACTGCCCCCACCCCTGGGACTGCCCTTACCCTCAGGACTACCCCCACCCTCATGAACACCCCCCACACACACCCCTGGACTGCCCCCACCCCTGGACATCCCACACACCCCTGGACACCTCCCCATCCTCCTAGACACCGCACACCCCTGGAATACCCCCACCCCCTGAACTGCCCCCCCCACCCCACTCCTGGACCCCCCACACCCCTGGAATGCCCCCACCCCCTGGACAACCCCCCCCCCCCCCCCAGCCCTGGACACCCCCCCTCCAGGACACCCCCACACCCCTGGACTGCCCCCATCCCCAAGACTGACCCCACCATCCTAGACACCCCCGGACATACCCCACACCCCTGGACTGCCCCCACCCCCTGGACACCCACCACACCCCTGGACACCCCCCTCCTAGACATCCCCCCACACCACTGGACTCCCCTACCCCCAGGGCTACCCCCATACCCCTAGACACCCCTACCTCATCGGACACCCCTAGACCAAAACATGACCAAAACTAGACTAGAACCCCCACCCCACTGGACAGCCCCCAACACACACCCCTAGACACCCCCACACCCCTGGACTGCCCCACACCCTGACAGCCCCTAGACAACTGGTGTTGGGAGAGGAGGCGTAGGCATCCCTTGGGGGGCACACTGCTGGGAGGTACTCATCACTCCCATATGCGATGCTTGAGCTATCAAAATGTTTCACATGTGGGAGTGATGAGTACCTTCCAACGGCGTTCAGCCACCCGAGGGATGGAGACTCCTACTTTCCCACACCCCTGTGACTGAACCCACCCTCTTGGACACCCCAACCGCTGGACAGCCCCCACCCCCTGGACAGCCCCCACACCCCTGGACAACCCCCCACCCACCTGGACACCCCCTCACAAGACCTGGACTTCCCCCACACCCAGGACTGCCCCCACCCCTCTTGGACACCCCCACACCCTAGACTAACCCCCACATCCTGGGCAATCCCCACAACCCTGGGCACCCCCACCCTCCTACACACCCCCACACCCCCTGGACTCCCCCCCAACCCCCAGGACTACCCCCACCCTCCTGGACACCCCACACACCCCTGGACTGCCACCCGCCCCCTGGATAGCCCCCACACACCCCTGGACACCCCCACCCTCCAAAACACCCCACACCCCTGGACTGCCCCATCACCCCCGGACATCCCCTACACCCCTGGACTACCCCCAACCTCATGTACACCCCCACACCCCCTGGACTTCCCCCACCCCCAGGACTACCCCACCCTCCTAGAGAACCCCACACCCCCAGAATTCTCCCCTGGATGGCCCCCACACCCCTGGACAACCCCACACCCTCTTGGACACACCCAAACCCCTAGACTACACCTACCCTCAAAACTGCCCCCACCCCTCCTAGACACCCCCACACCCCTGGACTACCCCACCCCGTAGAAATCCCCCCCACACCTTAGGAAAACCCCCCAACCTCCTAAACACACCCATACACGCCCCTAGACTGCCCCCACCCCTGGGACTGCCCCCACCCTCCTAGACACTCCCCCCCCCACACCCCTAGACTGCCCCCACCCCTGTATAGCCTCGCACACCCCTGGACAACACCCCACCTTCCTGGACACCCCCACACCCCTGGACTATACCCCACCCTAGGATAGACCCCCACACCCCTGGACAACCCCCACCCACCAGGACACCCCCCAAACTATTAGACTGTCTCCACCCTCGGGACTGCCCCCACCCTCCTGGACACCCCCTAGACATCCCCCAACACCCTTGGACTACCCCCACCCCCTAGAAAACCCTCAAACCCCTGGAAAACCCCCACCCTCCGGGACACCCCCACACCCCTGGACTACCCCCACCCCTAGGACTACACCCACCATCCAAGACACCCCCCACACCCCTGGACTACCCCCACCCCTGTGCATCCCCCCACACCCCTGGATAACCATCACCCTCCTGGACATCCTAACACACCATTGGACAAACCCCAAACCTCCTGGACACCCCCCACACCCCTATACATCCCCCACCCCCGGGACTTCCCCCACACCCCTGGACATCCCCCCACTCGCCTAGACTTCGCTCCCACCCCCCAGGACACCCTCCCACCTCACGGGACAACCCCCACCGCATCCTTGGACCCCCACCTCACTATACACCCCAGACCAAAACCCGACCAAACCCAGACCAGCACCCCCACCCCACTGGAAAACCCCCACCACACCCCGGGACACCCCCACACCCCTAGACTACCCCCACCCCCTGGACAGCTGGTGTTGGGAGAGGAGGCATTGTCATCCCTCATGGGGCACGCCGCTGAAAGGTACTCATCACTCCCACATACGAAGCTTGAGCTCTCAAAATGTTTCCCATATGGGAGTGATGAGTAACTTCACGCGGCGTTCATCCCCCCGAGGGATGTTAGTGCCTCCTCTCCCACCCCTGGACTGCCCCCCCCCCCCACCCCACCGGACAGCCCTCCCAAACCCTTGGAAATCCCCTCACCCCACAGGACACCCCCACACCCCTGGACATCCCCCACTCCCTTGGACTGCCCTTCCACCCTCTTGGAAAAGATCCCACCCCCTAGACTACCCCCCACTCTCCTGGACACCCAAGATACCCCCACCTCACCGAATAGCCCTCCCACACCCCTGGATACCCCCAGCACATTGAAAACCTCCCACACCCTTGGAACCCCTCCCCCCAAATCAGAATCCATACCAGAAAACCCATCCTAAGTAGACCTACATAATAAGTAGAGAAAAAGTAAACATTCACATATATAACATGAAAAACATACAATGTCAACCTGAAAAACACTATATCCAACCTAAACGAATACCAAATATACAATTACAGTGGCAATATTCAAAATTACATTTTACACTACAAACAACTAAAATTAAATCAAACCTGTAAAATAAATTGAGCATTCCACTTGTAAGTGTTTGATGTCTTGAGAAATACAGGGTTTAGGGTCCTCAAATAGCTAAAAATTAAAAGGATAATAGTTAACATGTATAATGAATATATCAAATGAAATATTAAAGAAATGTTTAAAAAGAAAACTTACCAGGTCAAAGTTCACAACTTTCCTAGTTGTTATTATTTCATACAAAAATCTTAACATATAATATCTGCATTCGATTACGCCTTGTTGTTAATGAAAATTATGTTTGAATGAGTGTAAATTCAATATATTATTTTTATGTAATAAATCAAAAATTACTAATTATAAATGCATATTTACCTTTACCTTTACATATTTGTTCCCCGCACTCCTTTTCTTTGTGTTTTTTTGAAAGTAGACTCATACCCTATTTGAAAATAATAGGAATGGGATAAATTTAAAATTCATTATAATATATAAAACTATTGTGAAATTTAATCTTACTTTTCCAACATTTTCTTAAAACTTTCCTGCACATCACCATGGATAGAGCATATCCAATAAAGTTTCTTCTCCATTGGGAAAAAAACCCATAACATCCAATGATCACTGATAACAGAAAATATAAGGTTAGTGGTTTTTTATGTTAAAAGATAATTAAATCATTGAAAGAGATATGTTTCATACCTCAAACAAAAAGTCATCATCCAACATTGTGTGACCATATTCTGTTCAATTATTTCAACAATATAAAGCATTCTTTGTTCCTCCTCCAATGCACATGCTTCAGGGGAAATCAAATGCTGGTCCATGAACCCATATACATCTATCTTTTAATTCTTCTCACAAATGTTATAAATATACCTAATACAAAAGAGACAAAAGTATAAATTTTTAATAAATATAACGTAGGGAAAAGGTGTTAAGACTTACATGGAAAAAATTTGCACTACGTTGATTCCCAAATTATATCCAGTAACAAGCTTAATGATATCATCTTTCATAAACCCCACAGTTATTGCACATCCACAAACATGAGCTTCTATTTGATACTCATAATGATCTGCCAAAAAATTTGAATATAATGAAAATCTGTCAAAACTACTAGAATCTATATCTGATGTCATAGCCATTTGTCATTGTTGTTGTCTCTACAATATTTATATACCTTTGATGTATTCCTATAAAAATAAATAGATAAATATATTTATTTTAAAATTATAAAACAACTTTATAAAAAAATAGAAGATATAACATACATACCTCTATGATAATGAGTCGAAGAAGTCCGGATGGACAAATTAAAAAAGGGCTGATACTATGTCCAACGGTCATCACCTCATCTGTATGTAATGGTACTTGAGAAGATCTATCTATAATATCCTGTACAGTGACCCTCTGATTCTCTACCTCTAATTTTTTATGATGCAATGTATCTCCTATAAAATATACCAACTTATATGAAACTATATGATGTTGAGGATCATCAACATACCACTCAAAATAAGTAAGAAGCTGCGGTGGAGGAGTAGGATAAAAAATGGGGTCCACGGGCTGAGGTGGGGGAGTGGGAGCTACTGGCGAAGGTGGATGATAAATAATGAGGTCCGAATGGGGAGTTAGGGGAGTGGGAGGTACTGGAGGAGGTGGAGGTGGAGGATAAATAATGGGGTCTGTATGGGGAGGTGGAGGAGTGGGAGCTTCTGCCTGAAATTGTCTTTGCTTGTCAGCAAATATAGACTGTACCGACGCTCTAATTTTTTCCTCCTTCATTGCATTAGTATTATGAACTTCATCCTCCAAGGATTCAATTTTTTTATAAACACCCTCAATAGTTGAAGGACGTGGCAACAATTTTCTTACCAATTCACCTACCAGATATCCTCATACACGACCAGGATGTTCGATCTTTCCCAATGCAGTAGATAAAATATCTTGCCTCCTAGCAGCTGTAAATACCCCCTGTGAGCTCTACTCCTTAAGAGAATCCTATATTAATTAATGGAACATTTCTGTAATGATTGAAATTATATGAAGAAAATAGTTAACTTAAATAAATAAAATAGATATCTTACAATCCTATAAGCTACGATTCTCTAATCTTTTGAAAGATATTTCCCTTTTTTCCCATCTGAGCTCTCTTACATTTTTCATGTCTATATGGAGGGGATGGAGGGGCCACCTCTCTAGAGCTTGAAGACTCAGCTCTTAGTTTTTGTAATTTTCCACCATCATTTGTTCTTCCAATAATGTATACCCTCCCCGAGATAAACTATGAGGGTATACATTTTTAGATTGGATCTCCTGATGATATTTCCTTGTTTGCTGTAAATTATGAATAAGAAATCATTAACAAAATAGTAATAAGATCATTTATATATGAAAGATTATAAAAGTTTACATTTCCTTTACCAAAAATGAATCTTTTCTTCTACTTTCAAAAAACTGTCTCTATATGTCTTCATCTATGAATGGATATATACGACATGAATTGTCATGAATCCTATGACCAAAAATGAAATTAGATGTGACGGTTAATTGGAGATCCCTCCATCTCCTGCATCCATCGATAAGCATTTCCTCCTGACTCCTCCCGTGTCATGAATATAAAATTTCATCTGATAAAGAAGAGGTTAAACATATTATATATACTAGAAAGATTTATAGAATAGGAAAACAATAGAAAAAGATCATTCCAAAATAGTCTCCCACAACTGAGAGATTATATCGTTGTCCACACTTCTCTAGTCAGCATACAAAATTCTTACTTTTCCCTTACTCTGAGTTGATACAAAAATCATTAAATATTTTGCATTTGGACCTCTAGGAATATCATCCTCATAAAACTCAATGAGTATCCTCTAATCCTATCTATGTTCAAGTGATAATTTTGGTAAACATGTGCAACCACATTTACTAAATCTTGAACACTTTGTAGTAATGGGAGCACATGAGGATGATTGGGGAACATCAATAGGAGCATGTGAATGTTCCTCCCCAGAGGTATGACTAATATACTCATCTCCAGAATCATGTGGTTGATAAATTTATTGATATGTCATTATCCTTAAAATAAAAAAACAAACATTAGTTCACAAATATAAAAATTCAAATATTTTAATACTACTATAATCAGAATATATAAAATTGTACTATGTTATATAATAGTAAACGTGGTTAATATGGTAAGCATGCTAAACAATGATAAAGATGGTAAAGATGGTCATGATGGTAAACATGTTAAACCTGGTAATCATGGTAAACATGGTAAAGTAATTTTCACTGAATAGAAATAATATATATATTATTTATGTAATGGTAAACATGATAAAGTAAAATAAACAAAATTAAAACATGGAAACCCTGGTAAACATGGTAAAGTAATTGTAACTGAACACAAATAACAGATATATAATTAATTTAATGGTAAACCTGATCAAGTAAAATAAAAAACATTAAAACAAATAAAAACTTACACTTATTTAGTTTTAATACATGTTTTAATAAAGAAAACACTTACAATATCTACCATTTTATAAAAATAATAAATGTAAAAAAATAAACAAATGTTACTTGTAATTTTAGTAAAGTACAAATGGATTGTTTTCCCAAATTCCTTCATCGTGATCATTCCTTATGGCACAAACCATGTCTTAAACATGCTCATCATTATGTTCTGTTAATATTTCCATGGAAGTAGGGATCTCACATAAATTAGAATCTTCATCAAGCTCATCCTCACCAACATATTGTTTTTCCCTTGTAAAAAAATAGCCCACTTCATATCTGATTGATCTACTACATATAAATTTTTTTTTCACGTGTTTCCATTATAAAAAAATCTGTTGTGTCTTCCAATCTATTCATTTTAACAACATTCATTCCAAATTCATCGTTTCTAACACTGTTGTTACCGATAAACCATTTACAGTTAAAAACAGGAACTTTAATTTTAATGTAATAAACCTCCCATATGTCTTCAATCACTTCATAATATGAACTTGATGCCGAAATTGGGATTTTTTCCTTAGCACTCAAAAAATGAATTTCTTCTACAAACACCAATACACCACTATTTTGAACTGCACTTATGTTGTCCTGAGCTTCTGTATGAAATGTATAGCCATTAATTTCATAACCATAACATGTTATCACATTTAATCATGGACCACCCACTATCCATTTTATTGTCTCTAATACATCTGATCTACCAAGAATGGTCCTTTTAAACCATGGAAAAAATGTTTTGTTGTGCTCATTAAAAATCCACATTTCTTTCTTCTTTGGATGACATTGTTTCAACTCATTAATATGAAATGTGATATACGGTTGAGAATCAGCTATGTTATTCAAGATGTATAATTCTAAATTCTTCATATGTTCAGCTAACAACGATTTGACTTTCAAGCCACAAATCCTCTTTCCCTCATTATTAACTCGTTCATGGAGAGATGGAGGCAAACCTATGTTCTACGCCACAACCAAGTAACTCGTACAAAACTCTGCAACCTCCTCAGAAATAAAATTTCCAATAATGGAGGCTTTAGGTCGATATGGATTCTTAACATACCCCTTCAATATTTTCATATAACTTTCAAAAGGATACATCCAATAAAGATATATAGTTCCACAAAGCTTTATTTCTTAAACTATATGAATCATTAAATGCACCAATATATCAAAAAATGATGGAGGAAAATACATTTCCAATTGAGAAAGTATACAAATTGTATCCTTTTCCAAAAAATTTCAAAGCATTAACATCAAGCATCTTATTACAAATTGAATTGAAAGAATAACACAACTTCATTATAGTCTTTCTGACATGGATGGGCAATATTCCACATAATGAAACTGGTAGAAGTTGTTGCATCAGGACGTGACAATCATGGGATTTCATACCTATCAACTTCATGTCCTTCAATGAGACCCAATTTTTTACATTTTATGAATAACCTTGAGACACATTGATATCATGAAGACACTGACAAGAGATAATTTTCTCCCTCTTTGATAATGTATGACAATCTGGGGGAAGAAATGTTCATCTTCCATTAAGAATGGGAGTTAACTCCAAACGATTTCCCATTGTTATTAAGTCTAATATTTCATTCAACCCATATTTTTTATTTCCTATAATATCTAATAGTGTTCCAATCAAACTATCACAAATATTCATCTCCATGTGCATGACATCAATATTATGTTTAACTTCATGATATCTCCAATACAGTAGCTCAAAAAATATTGACTATTTCTTCCAAATATGTCTATCATTACCAGATTTATGTGCCTTTCCCAATGTCACATAATGGGTTTTCACCCTAAAATACAGATCATGGGATAAAGGTTTTGGAAAAATATCCAATTCTTGTGATCCATTGAATTCCTTTTTTGGTCTTCTATAAGATTGATCCATAGGAAAAAACATTCGATGAACCATGTACAATTTTTTCCTCCCATGATGCAATTGATAATATGACGTCTTTTGTTCGAAAATTGGACATGCTTTATACCCTTTAACGCGGTATCTAGACAAATTCCCATATGCTGGGAAGTCATTTATAGTGAACAAAATATCTTCATGCAGTTGAAAATATTCCATTTTATAAGAATCATACACCCGAATACCATCCTCCAATAAAAGATTCAAATCATCAATCAACGGTGACACGAAAACAGCAATATCATTGTCGGGTTTCTTCGAACCAGAGATCATTATACTCAACATGACATATTTTTTCTTCATACAAACTTTAAGAGAGTGGTTGTAATTTACCAATAAAATAGGCCATGAACTATGTGTACTACTGAGGGTTTGGTATGGATTCATTCTATCTATGCACAACCCTAGTATGAGATTTCAAATTTCATTTCCAAATGTAGGATACTTCTCATCAATTTTCTTCCATTGTGAAAAATCAGCTAGAATGACATATTTTTCCATCACATAACTGCTTATCAGCATTCCATATTAACCTTTTTTCACTATGTGAATTAACAAATAAACATTTGAAATGATGAATTATTGGAAGATACCAAAATACCTTAGCAGGGATCTTTGTAATCTCTACATCAGCCTATGATTTTTCTTTCATCTTATACCATGATGTCCCACATTTCGGACACCCTGACTGAAATTCACAGTCCTTCCTATATATCATTCAATCATTTGGAAAAGAATGTATTTTATTGTATCCCAATACCATAGGGAAATATATTTTCATTGCCTTATAATGTTAATTAGGAAGATCGTTATCTTTTGAAAGAATTCCTTTCATCAATTGTACTAGCTCTGTAAAACTTCTGTCACTCCATCCATGTTTCTCCTTCAAGTTAATCAATCTTAAAACTGCTGAAAAAACTGTAAAATCCATACAACCAGGATATAATGGGTTTTTAGCATCACCATATAGACACAAAACTGTCAGTTCTATCTCAATTTATTCTACTGTAATATTGCAATTCATTTCTTCTATTCCATCAGAGTCGCCACCTTGTAAATCATCATCATTAGTAAAATTCTGTCTAGTTTCACCATGCCAAATCCAAGGGATATTACTTGGATTAAAACCATTACAAATCAGATGATCTTTTATCTCTCTACTTTTCTACTTCTTCATATTCAAACATTTCAGGCATGGATAAAAAAATGTCACAACATGGAACTTTTCATTTAGAAAATTTCAGAAAGGCATCAACACCTTCCTCATATTCATTTTCTCATTCGATGGTCCATAATCCAACTTTGAATCATTATTAACTATAACAAATATCAAAAATATACATCTTTTTAATATTTGACAAATATATGTTTATATGAGAAAAATCATAATTAGAATGTAAAACAATTTTGAAATATAAAACAAATCTTTGCGTATTTAAAAAAATATTCTTTGATATGATTTTAAAAAGAAAATATAGTTAGATATAACAGTTTTAAATTCCTCTTGGATCCTTTCTTCTTAAGGTACACAAAGAATACACACTGGTGCAACTGGTTACCAAATTCACCCTTCCGTAAAAAAGAAATATGAAGTACAAATTTTAAAATATGTATTCATTCACTATAGAAAATTACACAGATCCTAACAATTTGAAACCTCTAGACAACCCCCCACCCCTCTATACATTTTCAACCCCCTGGACACCACCCCCAACCCCTGGGCATCATCCCCACCCCCTTGGACACCACCCCCAACCCCTGGACACCCCTACCCCCTTGGAAAACACCTTCCACTATAACGACCCAAAGTTATTCAATGGAAATTACCTTCTTATAATTATGTCATAAAATAACATGAAAACAGAACATAATGAAATACTAAGTTATAAGTGACCATTAAACATGATTTTTTGATTTATGTGTTTCGAATTTTGAAAATATGACATACACGGTTGTGTTCAAGATGATTTTTGGAGTCTAATAAAGCAAAAATAGTTTTCCTTTTGAATAGTTACGTACCCTTGTGAATATTAACCTACCCTTATGAATAGTAATATAAACCTTATGAATAGTGAATAATCTAACATAATATTATCCTTACCCATGAATAATTAAATAAAATTTAGACATATTAGAAAGTGACAATTTGACCTTAATAAACGTTTTGGTATTTTGTAAGTTACAAATAATTAATTATATGTAATTAATTAATTTAAAAGAAATAGTATTTTTATAAAATTTGTTCACTAATTATCAACTTAATGTCTTATAGTTTTTAGATAATTTTATAATACCCTACGTAATTTTTGAAAGCACTATAAAATCAGTTTTAATCTTAAAAACATTTTTTTAAGTAAATTATTATTTTAAATATTTATTATATTAATAATAACAAGAAAATTATTTTAGAAAATTTGACTTCATTTTTGGATTCTAAACGTCGAAAAATGGTTAGGGTTAAATTTTTGGATTTTTCTGAAATACTTCAATTTTTGGGTAAATAGTAAAAAATGCAGTTTTTCGCATAATCGGTGTATCCTAAATTGCATCATTAATGATGTAATGATGACCTAAACATTCTAGAAATTTAGGTTCAGTCAAATTATATTAAATTTCATATATTTTTCCTTAAAATACAATAAATTTAATTTTCAAAACTAAAAAAGAACTTTCCAAAGTCTAAAGTCTCAAGGTGATTTCTTAAAGTGTCGTTTTCTCTTTCTTTCATTTTCCTTTCAATAAATTAATGAATTCGTATTATAAAGATTAATTAAAGCCTAAAAAGATTTATATTATATTAATATATTATTTAGGATGTCGAAAAACTACTATTACAAGTCTAACATTTGATATCTTATTTTATTTAATATTTTATACTAAAACACCTCCTTCCTCATGTATAAATAAGCCCTCCCCTCCCCTTGACAAACCACACCTCCCAAGATTCAAGCATTGTCTAAATTCTTCCCAATCATCTCCCATATCCCCTCCCCCAAGTCCAAGATCTTCTGGTCTCATCAAAAATACCAAGATTATGCCCCTTAAGTAGGATCTCAAGAGGAGGATCCAAGAGGTAATTTATCTTCCTCTTTCCTTTAGTTCCCTTTCAATTTAATGTCCTTTTCTTATTCTCTCCCAACCTATATTTATCCAAATGGTATGGTTAATCCAGTATCACACATATAGTATAATGTTATGATACTAATGGTATATTATTCCATCCATCCCCCTTCTCCCATTCCTTTTATTTCATAAAATAAAACGTTGTTCGTAAGGTTTTAATCTATCACCTTCAAGAACGACATGTTTTCCTTTTCCATTTCTACCTACAGATCTGGTCCTGAAACCATTTTTATGGTTGAACCAGAATATTATATATGTATCATGTCCTATTTTATGTTCTATAACTAATTTTTTACAAATTACTAGATGAGTAAACAAAACAAGAACGTTGTGGTCGAAAAACCGCCCAAATTAACCCAAACGGTAATCATTAAATTCCTATCTAATGATTCATCCACATGTTATAAAATTTAATTCATAGAAAGATCATTTTAACTTCTTTAATATCATTAATAACATGTAATGTATGTTCTGTATGTTTACCCATGTTCGACACAAACATCAATTCATGAATACATGTGAAACGCTCGAGAAAACCATAAAAAACGAATATTCCTGAAAAATGTTTTTGAACTATATAACTCATCAAAATGCACATAGAATAACTTAATGAAACCGTAATTAACCATATTAATATAAAAAGGATCTATATTTCAACTTAATGAATATAATTTCATTATACAGAACATTAAAGAGAAGGAAGTGTTTGTGTACAAGGTAAGGGGAAATACTCGAAACAAATTTTCATCCTTCTAGTTCATCCTCATTCACGCCAATTTTGATGTGGTTAATCCTTAAAATTATTTTGTTAATAATTATCTTTAATTTTATGGGATATAAATGGTTTTCACTAGTATTTTTGAAAAACCAAAAGTTTTTCAAAAGAACTCTTATCTCAATAACACACCTTTTACGACTCTTGTAACATGTATAATATTCCCTCATTCTTTTGGGAACCCAATGTTTATGAATGTGTTCTTATGAGATTAAACCCATTCCTTTTCATGGTTTCATTATGTTCATTTTTTATATGTTCATTGTTTCATTCATGATAGATGACAATGTTAGGATGTGATGGGTGTGCCCTGAATTATATAGTGTTCTAATGTATTGGTTAAAGTGATGAATCTAATGAGTAAATGTGAAATGATGTGTGAACAAGATGCTATCTTGGTTCAAAAGTCTGTGTGGTAGTTAACCACCATGACATGATGTTACATTTTTATGAATTGCCACATTTCATGTCTTATATATGATTCATCTCATGCCCATGGTCTTTTCCCCATGTTATGATTATGATCACCCCATGATATATTGTTCTTATCTATACTGTTACTGTTCTTATAGCTCACCCCTTTTTGATGTATATCCTCACATGGCTACATGTATTAAGGAGAGGTCATGTTCTAATAAGAAGCTATAGAAAAAGAAAATAAATAAATGTTTATGCTTGATGTTGTATTTGTTATGTGTGATCCTAGTTTACCTAAGACACAAAACCTTTGGATCCTATATGTATAATACTATTATGTTGTTTATCTTTAAAACAATGTAATAGTAATGTAAGAAAAGGATCGGGTCGCCATACCCACCCCCTTGGACACCAACCCCCACCCCCTTGGACACCCACTGGACACCACCACCCCCTGGACAGTCCCCACCACCCCCCTGGACCACCCCCACCCCTTGGACACCCCCTGGACACCACCACCCCCTTGGACAGCCCCCCCTCTGGACATCCCCCCACCCACTGGACAACCCCCGCCCGTCTTGACAGCCCCCACCCCCTGGACACCCCCACCCCTCCTAATAACCCTAGAACACATCGATTACTATTAAACCTTCAATTTAAAAATGACCAAACATCCCTAATAATAGAATGAATGAAGGAGAAGAAGAAGTGGATGAAGAAGAAAAAAAATAAACAAAGAATAAAGAAATAAGAACAAGGAATAAGTTAATTATTTATGGAAATTACTAGGAATCCAAGAAAACCATGGGGCCTCCAATAGTTTATACAAAATTGGAGAAAATGGAGTAAACCTGAAAATAAAATCAAATTTAAAATAAAAACTCAGATGGAGAAAATCACACAGTAAAGCCTATCATCACAGTACAATGAGTGTAGGATAACTATGAATCTTTGAAAACCATGACATGGTCACCCCCATAACCCATAATTTTCTCATAGTCAATGACTAGACAAAATATATAAAACCAAATATAATCATATTGCAACACCCCTCATCATTTCATAACGCTTGATTCCCTAAAAATCATAGTGGAAACCCAAACATAGACTATTCCAACCCCCATGGACACCACCCCCCATAACCTTGGACACCACCCCCATCCCCTTAAACAACACTAATAAATTATAGCCTAATATCCATGAAAAAAATACAATCATCATGTCATAATCTCACAAACAAAAATGCAATAGTAAATCCCAACTGACACTTATCCCCCACCCCCTTGGACACGAACCACACCCCTTGGACACCACCACCCCCTTGGACAACCCCCCACCCCTTGGACACCACCCCCACCCCATTGGACACCCCCTGGACACCTCCACCCCCTTCGACATCCCCCCCCCACCTCTCTGGACACACCCAACCCCCTTGACAGCCCCCCACACCTCTAGACACCCCCACCTCATACCCCCTTGGACACCCCAACCCTCTGGACAACCCCCAGGACAAACCCCCCAAACCCTCTGGACAGGCCCCACCCTCTTGGACAACCCCCACCCCCTTGGACAGCCCCAACCCCCTTCGACACCCCCCACCCCCTTGGACCCCCCCCCCCTCCCCACACACATCCCCTGGACTCCCCCCCCCCCCCCGCCACCACAATGGACACCCTGAACACCCCCAACCCTCTGGAAAACCCCTTGATCCCTCTGGACACCACCCCTACCCCCTTGGACACCCCCTGGTCACCACCACCCCTTGGACAGCCCCCACCCCTTGGACACCCCCACCCCTCCTGGACACCACCCCACTCCCCCAACCACCTTGGACACCTCCCTGGACACCCCCAACCCTCTGTATAGGCCCCTGGACAACCCCTCAAACCCTCTGGATAGGCCCCCACTCCTTTGGATGCCCCCCCCTTTGATATCCCCTCCAGCCACTTCGACACCCCCACCCCCCACACACACCCCACTGGACCCCCCAAACCCTCTGGACAGCCCCCACCCCCTTTGACATCCCCTACACCCCCTTTGGACACCCCCAACCGCATTGGACAGACCCAACACCCCCTTGGACCCCACTCCCACCCCCTTTGACACCCCCTAGACACCCCCACCCAACTGTTCAGCCCACCCAACCCACCTGGACACCCCCACCCACTTACACAACCCCACCAGACCCTTGGAAACCGCCTGTACGCGTGCACACACATGATAGAAAACACAAAAATCGTAAACATGCATGATACTACATCCAGAGGTTTATTTTACCAGAAATGAAATTAGCATGGTATAGATGAACACTATGAAACTAACCATGATTTCAAGAACAAAGAAAAATAACATCTCAAAAAATTCGTTTAGGGCATCATAGAAAAAAACTGAAAAGGATTCGTTTGAGGCTTACTTGAGAGTTGTGAGTCGACCTGATATATCTGATAATAATAAATATGAAGATTGATGTTGGAAAAACGCGGCTAGATGGAAAAACCTCGATGAATCAATTATAGGTTTTCCACATGAGATAGACGAGTCGCAGGTCTCCCGATTGAAGAAAATAGAATGACTAAATACAGGGTGCGATAAATCATTTAATAGATTTATCACATTGGTTATTTAAAAACCTCTATGATAAACTATTTTTTTAATGTTTATAATGTCTATTATTTAATAACCGACGTAGAAAACACTTTATCACGTCAGTTATTTTATGACTGACATGATATATGTTGCTTCATACCAACATGATTAATTGCTGATATTGGCTTTATCACGTCGGTTTTTTAATAACTGACATGGTAAAGTGTCGAGATTTACTTTATCATGTCGGTTATTTAATAACTACTGTGATAAAGAATTGAGCTTTCCTTTATCAGGTCAGTTATAACCGATGTGATGAAGTGCGCCAGATTTGATTTGCACGTCGGTTATACAATAACATACATAAAAACACTAATCTCCATATATTTTACATCGGTTATAAAATAACCGATGTAAAAGATAGATCCAGATCGATATATCACATCAGTTATAAAATAACTGACGTGATATATCGATCATTATATCTTTGTTTGTCGGTAATATAGAACCTCCGTAAAAAATGCTGACATGTTAAATGTTTTTTCCACGTGTTTAAAATATGACCGTTATGACTCCGACAATGTCTTTTTATTTAAAATTGACATTAATTTAAGTAAAAAAACAATTGACATACTGAAAACCATAAAAACATTCATATTTTCTTTATATTATATGAAAATGTTCTATTATTAATTTTTGGCATGTAGTAATCATCCTCACCTCAATACAAAGAATGGTGTGGACAATATAACTCAAAGTGTTTATTTTTTATTTAAAATTTACATTAATTTAAGAAAAACAACAAGTGACGTCTCAAAACTGAGAATAAAAATTAATATTATTTTGATACATTCAAAAAAATGATCCATGAGTCATTTATGATGTTTAAGAATCAAAGAGACCTCAATATGGTGAATGGTGTGACCGAGTATCTCTCAAATTGATTGTTATCAGTTTAAAATTGACATTTTAGTTCAAAACGTGTGACTCACTAAAAACCAAGAAAATACTCCCCAAATATCTCGATAATTTAGGAAAATGATTCATATGTAATTTGCGATGTGTTCGAAGTAGGCTCATGTAAAACTGATACATGATGTGACCAGTAGGACTCATAATGCGTGTTTTTAGTTTAAAATGTCATTTTAGTAAAAAAAACACAACCAAAAAACTAGTAACAAAGAAAACCTATTCGTATTGTTTTGATACTTTAGGAAAATGATCCATCAGTAATTTTTCATAGGTAGGAATCAACCTAACCTCAATTCGACCCACGGTGTGACCGGTATAACTCCAAATGTGTCATTATTTAAAATTGACAATAATTTTAGTAAAAGAAAAAGTGGAATAATAAAAACCAAGAAAAATCATCCATATTTTTTTGATATATTAGGAAAATTATCCATCACTAATTTTTGACATGTAGGAATAAATCTCAAATTAATAGCACAAACAGTGTGACTGGTATAACTCCGAATGTCTCTTTATTATTTAATATTGATATTTTATTAACATATTCATTCATATTAGTGGTTAATTTATTTTTGTACAGTATCACTTACATAATATTTCTTTCCTTATATAGGCAGATTCTTTTTATCAGGTAGAGATAATTTTTTCAGTAAGAGATACCATTGGTGGACATTTTCAAGAGGGGATTATGAGCATCAAATGATGAAACATTATTGTTTTTAAATGTTTGATGGATAATTGTATATGTAAATATATAATTTTTTTGAAATGTATATTGAAGTGTTATTTTGTTTGTACCATGGGTGAAATTTTATGTATTCTTGGTGTCACATTAAATGTATATTGCATTGTTTGAAATTACAGGTTTTTGTATGTTTTTTTACTGGTGTGTAGTTATATTAAAAGAACCTTTCTTCTAGATAGTCCTTTATTAGTGTTGTTTAAATTTCTGATAATGGATGGAATTTATGAGCGCTAATTAAATTGTTGATAAAGGGGACCCCCCTTTATCATCTTTGTAATTAGATGTTCTTTTTTAACGTTGTTAAAAGCCATTTTGCACACTGTTAATGGGAATAAGTTTAGTAGTGCATGCAGGTTATCAGAACTTCCATCTCCACTTATTTCCCACACTGAGAATCAATAATGTAGGATTAATGATTGGTGGAGATCTTGTCTTCAATTTGGTCACAAACCCTTATTTGGTTCTCCTCTATAGGTGCAAGACACAACTATTCTAAACTACATGATCTTTGATTCCTATATTCATTGGATGTGTTTGAAACCTCCTTGAGGTCTAAACCCCAGAGTTTCAAACCACCATCATACTTACATTCCCATATTACCTATAGGATCATACCCCAAACTAGAAGGCCATCTTCTTTTATAGATCTTCCAAAATGGGTCACTTCAGCATAAGTCCCAGACCACCCTTTGGATATAAACCTTCACCCAAAGGTATTTTGATGTACATCGATTTCACTAGTATTTTTATAATTTTATAACCTAGTTTTAATTAATTACTTTAACCATTTTTTTTATTTTTAGTTTCTTTTTTTTTGTTTTATAGAATTTTAGATATTTTGAAAAATTTTAGTTAATATATATACTTATATGAGTAATTAAGTATTTTTATTAGTTGTATTAATTTTATATATTATATCTAACAATATATTATTATCAATGGTATAAATAAATTTAGTTTATTTTAGTTTTTTATTTTTTACTATGTATATATTTTAATTTCCCGTTAACATTTTTTGTATTTCATTATTTTTAAGTATTAAAAAAATAGTATCTTATTATTAGTTTATTATTTTTATTATATTTAACTTTAGTATTATATTTTATTACATGTCCAAAAATAAATATATATATATATATATACATATATGTATATGTATTTTAAATCTAATTAAATATGTATTAATATTTAATAATAATAATAATAATAATAATATAATTATAATAATTATTATTATAATTATTTAACTTAATTAGAGTATTATATTTTTTAATTTTTAATTTTATTTTCTAATTTTTTTTTTGTTTTTTGTTTCTGAATTCCCCTTACACTACCTTTCCCCATATTCCCCTGCCACCCACCCTCCCCTCTCACACTCACCTCAACCCCTCACCCCACCACCTTTCCCCAGCCCACCCCTTTCCACCTCCCCCCCCACATCCACACCACCCATATTTCCCCCCTTCTCTCCTCACGCCCATCCCCCACATCCCTAGCACCCCTATCCCCCCATTCCCCACATCCACCTCCTCCCCGCCTCATCACCTCATCCCTTGTACCTCCTACCCATAAATCCCACAACCACTCACTACTCCAGTGCTCAACAACATAGAGTGACCTCTCATTGGTCTGACCCAACAGAAAACCACCCTCAACTTCAACATGTTGTTGAACTAATCTCCTCCGTTGAACACCACAATAGCCAATGATCAGACCTTCTAAATTTGTATGTGCAATGGTGGTTTGGTCGAGACATCAACATTCACAGAGGTTTTCTTTTTCTTATGAAGATTGAAAATGAACGGTGAGAGTAATCTAAGATGTGATTATTTTTTCGGTGGTGTGATGGTTTTTTTCGACGTTTCAATGATCAGTGGAGTGATGTTTATTATTTTAGATCATTGACAGTGACTTGTGGTGATAATCATGATGACATGATCAAAATGATATCAATTTATTATTTTATGTGTTTTGTTTTCATCATGGATGACTAATATTTTTAATGTCGGGGTTTTGATAAATATGGTACATGATTTCCTACATTTTATTTACATGCTTTATTTCCATTCAAATTAATTAATTGTAATGGGATACTTATTAAATTAAATATATCTCTGTTTTAATTAAAATTCTTTTGGAGTTTTAAAATATGCTTTTTTTCATTTGTGTGATACCAAATAAGTAATCACCTGTGAGATATCATCAGACAACTTATTAATCTGGAAATCGTTCATGCGCGTGAGAGAATTGTAAACCGCATGCGATCTAATTTAAAGTAAGTAAATATATTAATAGAAAAAATTAATATTTTTTTGTGTATTATCCTCCAAAATTTTATGAGTGATACCTACTAAATAATCTCATGTGAGTGAACCCAACGAAGGTAAATACTTCAACTTTGTGAGAAATGGTTTGTTGTATTTCACCATGGGAATCAATGATAAAATGTCATGAAAATTATTCTTCAGGGAAAATAATGAAATGATGGATACTTTTTTTGAAAATTAGAATACTGTTTAACATCAAATAGTGAGATTGGATATTATTTTTATTTAATTTGGAATCGACGATAACTGAATAAATAAAAATTTGGATGTGGGAATTAAATAATTTACATTTCATGCACCTGAACAGACATCACTACTCTGTCACTTCTATCTCCACCTGTTACTTCAGTATCATAATTTAGTTCACTTAGATAGTTTTAGTTAAAATATATAATCAGTTTTAAATATTCTTTTGTTTTTATATATTTTAATAACTAACTACATAAAAGAATTATTCTACTCAAAAATTCATTCCAGATCATATTTATAATGTCCACTCACATTCTCTTTATGGATAGAATATTATCTATGATTCTTTAGTAGTTAATAGTTCAATAAATATTTCAAATTTCACACATTGTGATGCATATGAGAAATGTTTAGCACCATTTTCTGGGAAAATAGTAGCATTAAGAGCTCCCTAAAAAGAGTGATTTAGGTCAAAAATAAAAAAAATGAAATTTCATACTCTTATAATTTATGATTGAAGGTAATTTCAAGACACACAAATGTTTAGAATTTCATGGGAAGCACCACACATCCACAATCAACTTCCACCCAATGCAACAATAGTACATGGTATGATGTATAATGATTCACCACACATGAGATCTCTAGGTAACTCTTTTTATTATAATTATTTTTATTCAATTCCATGTTATGATCTATATAAGAATGCTACAGTATGTTGTGATAAAACATTGTACCCACCATTTGATCAATTTCAAAGTCACCGAATACTTGAAATTTCATAACATGATAATTCCTGTGAAACATTGATTCAGTAATTGGGATCATGTTGGTTTCTTCATTCACTGAGAAAAATTAGGTGTTTGAACATCAAGATGAATGTAATAAAATGATTCATTCCTCAATAAGAGATCTATGTAATGCCCCGACCCTCGTTACCCAGAGTCGGTGCATTATTACATAACATTGGAATGATCACAAAAGATAATGTCTTGTATGACTGATTAGTTTAGTATCCTTGGAATCACTAGATACATTTATAAGTCTTACATTACATCCTAAAATTGAAACTACAACAACATCTTGTCTCCATAGACCACACTCATATCCCCTCATACTATCCCTGTAATTCATTCAAAAAATACTTTTTCACATCCTGGAAAAAATAAAAAATAGAAAGGGGTGAGCTGAGATTCCCCGTAAGGATAACAATACAGCGGAAAATTTCATAAATAAACATAATCATTTAAGGCAATGTATAACAAAAACAAAATCTTTTTAAATATGAACTTCAGCATAATATGGCAGAAATAAAATTAAATAATGCCATTTACTTATTCACATGGATATTCTACTAGTCTAATAATCACATGCAACATCAATAACCACCTTCATAATGATAAAATGCATAATGCCAGACAATCATAACCACATGGTCAAGGCCTTGTGCCAAGACTACAAATAAGATTTTGTCAAGGCCTTGGGAAAAGACATTATTTTGTCTCATGAGACCCACCGATGCATCGAGGAGCTATAGCGGGCTCCACCCATCACTTATTAAGTCCAATGCATTCCTCATATGAACAGGTTTAAACATAACATAAACATTCATATTAAAACTAGCATATGAAATTTCAATACTTTCTCCATAAACCATGAATGGTTTAAAAATAACACATCCACAGTAAAACATATCACAAAACCTTTAATACAGTATGGAAGTTTTGTATCATAATAAATCAACTTCAAATAAGCTAAAAATCCATCAAAGGATGTTGACAAAGATGAAATCAAAACTATTTGAGAGAAATATCTCTTTTTTTAATCATTTAAAAGTCACATAATTATAAAATAAAACATTTAATTTGAAAATATCCTTTTAATCTTTTAAGGTACGCTTCAAAGATTTTAGAATGGTGGAAAATATCTTCACCCTCCGTATATGTTAAAAAATAAATTCTTACCTTAATTCTGTCGAAAATGTTAAAAAGGACCTTGTTTGGAAAACAACAGAAAGATTCATTTATAAACATCATATAAAAAAGTCAAAAAAGGTATAAATGACTTTAACCCATATTCTATAAAATATTAATAATGATTTGAAATACATTTTTATGAAACATGGATGTGGGTGATAAAGATGTCCCAGTAGATACTTACGTAAAAACAACCTCGGATAATAAAGAGATTGTTAAATTAACCCTTACCTTGTACATTTCCTTGGTCAAGGGTAGGTTAAACTCCTATATAAGGGTGAAATAATTGTTATTAAATTATACAAGAATCTTATACATTAATATGATATCATATATGAATCTTTTAACATTGCTTTGTTAATAATATCTTAGTATTATCGTCGTTTCGGGTGTTCACTTACTCGTTTTCTTTGATATGTTTTGTTACATAAGCCGTGTTTGTTATGGATAGGTTGTATATTATTCATATACAGAATGATATCAAGTCCTTAAACATTATATTTTGTCATAAAAATGAGAATTATACTTGAATGTATATGATGGGGAATTAATCTCATCACGTTCGTGGAGGCTATAGTCTGTACGTACGCACAAGCAACAATATCATTCTTTTGATATTAAAATAATATATAATTGGATGGTATATCATATATGAAGAATCAATATAATGTTATATTTATTATTTACTTCAATTAAACATCATTATCATACCCATCCAAATAATAATGTTTTGAATACCAATTACACCACGACGTGGAGATGGAAAACCGTAGGTACGCACGTATGGTGACATGTCATTCAAAGGATGGATAGAATACTGAATATGGATGTACCATATTTATAATAACATCACTGTATGTAGAAGATACTTTAGTTATTATTTTAGAATGGAAATTACAAAGAAAGAATAAGTTGAAGAAGAAAGGAACGTGAAATAGGGTGGTGAAAAAATTACCTCTTTTTCGGGTTCTTCCTTTTGATTTGATCAAAAGAGCTCCATAGGATGGATTTATGACTAAATGAAGGCCTCTAGGATGAAGTGAGGGAAGTTTATAAGTTATTTGGGTAGGGTTTTTCCAATCCAAAAGGCTTTAAAGGTATAAATTTGAGAGAAGGGGGAGTGTCCTTTTATAAGTGGGGTGAGGGGCACCTTAAGAAAAACTTAAAATATTATCTTATAATAAATTCCAATTCAGTTTATAATGTCTCCAATGTGACCTATTCCAAGTATAAGGTGGTTATGGGTCAAAATAATTTCATCCAATATATTTTAGATTGGTTTGGGTCACTATATTAACCTTATCATTTATATTTAACTCTTAGTTAAATAGATTGACATTTTCCATGTCTCTTTGTGTTTTTATATTATATGGTTAATAAAAAAAGAATATACTTTAAGATAACCCCATGTGGTTCATTAATGATAAACCTATCATTATATAAGTCCTTTGGACGAACCTTATATTTTTAGGAATAGAAAATGAATTAATAATATATTATATTTTAAAAAAAATCTTTTATGTCAATTTTGACACTATTTGTTATTTTTTTTCTAAATTCATAACAGCATTATGACTTCAAAAAAATTCATATAACCAATCCTAGTATGTTATATTAACCTATAAAATTATTTTAATTCCTAAAAAGTCTCAAATTACATTTATTTTGATATTTATAATATCAATTATTTTAATATTTTATTAGTTAGGTAACTATTGCATCACCATTGTGTCATTAATAAATTGAATTATTTAAAGTCTAAAAATTAAAAATAAAATATCATTATGTAGGAAATATTTTTTTATTTATAATTAATATTTATAGTCTAATTTATCTTATGTATAACCCTATATTAAAATTTTTTAGTTATTAAACATTGATTTTAACACTTTTTACTCTTCTTTGAATTAAATAATAATAAATATCCTATTCTAATCCAAGTGGACCAAAAAGATTCATATTTTACTCCTAAGGATGGTTTTGGTCGAATTATACATAGACAATAGAATTAGGACATGTGTTAGTGTAATAATAATATCATTTTTATCCACAATTACCCTATTTACTTTTAACTATGGTAAATAAAAGTAAAAAGATACTATTTACCAAAAAACATTATCCTATTGAACCACATTTTACTCATTGATATAAACAGTGTCTCTCATATTTTTGAAATTCTACTCACAGAAGCGGTAAAATTATGTTTTATGTGAATTTGCAAATTTTCCTACGAGATGGGTAAAAGCCGGTGAAAAGTTCAATAAAATTTTATATATCTAAAATTATTATAAACTGGATACAATGAATTATATTGAACATATGTACGTATTATGTATATATTTTGACATAAAATAAATTTAAATAAAATAAATAATTATTTAAATAAAAATTCAGTTTTAAACTATAACTCAGTGTTTTTTCACTATTCATCAAAAATTGAACGTTTTCAGAAAATTACCAAAAATTCACCCTAGGATAATTACTATATTATAAATATAAAAATGAAGTCCATTTTGAAATATAAAATTTATAAAAATTCAAAAAGTGGGTATTAATATTCATAACGGCTAGTTTGATTGACTGTGGTGTGTGTTGGAACTTGAAGTTGCGTACAATGCAAGCTACTGCATTATTAAAAGGGAAGCATACCTTGGAATCTTGGGGTGTTACATTCTCCCCTCCTTCAAATAATTTCTTTCTCTAAATTTCTATAAAAATACCGCATGAAAAGACTCTGGTGGTTCTTCATCATAAGTTTCTTAGGTTCCCATGTTGCCTCTTGCATCTTATGGTTTCTCCATAGAACTTTTACCAGATGATTCATCTGGTTTCTCAGCACTTGTTCTCGAGTATCATGAGTCCTGACAGGATCTTAGCAATAAGAAAGATTGGGTTCAAGTTCTACTTCCACATAAGTGAGTACATGCTTTGGGTTAGGCATGTATTTTCTCAATAGTGATACGTGGAACTCATCGTGAACTTTGGAGAGACATGGTGGCATTTCCAAACGGTAAGCTACATCCCCAATTCGTTCTAGAATTTCAAAAGATCCTATATACCTTGGACTCAATTTACCCTTCTTACTGAAATGTATAACACCCTTCCATGGAGATACCTTCAAGAAAACATGTTCTCCTACCAGAAATCCCAAATCCCACCTTCGGTTATCGACATAGATCTTCTGCCTCCATTGAGCTGCTTTGATGTGGTTTTGAATTACCTTCACCTTTTCCATTGTTTCCTCCACTAGTTCTGGGCCTACAAGTTTTCTTTCACCAACGTCATCCGAACAGGTTGGTGTACGACATCTCTTTCTGTATAACGCTTCATATGGTGCTATCTGAATACTTAAATGGAAGCTATTATTACAGGATAATTCTACCAGAGGTTAATATTGATCCCACATACCCTAAAAGTCAAGTGAGAAGGATCTCAACATGTCTTCTAAGGTTTGAATAGTCCGTTCTGATTGTCTATATATTTGAGGGTGGTAGGCAGTGCTCAAACGAAGTCCAGTATCTAAGGCCTTCTATAGACTCTTCTAGAATCTTGATGTAAAACTTGGATCGCGATCAGAAACTATCAATAGTAGTACTCCATGAAGGCTTACAACTTCATTAATATATAGTCATGCTAATCGTTCAAGTGGTAAATCTTCTCTTATAACAAGAAAATGTGCGGACTTGGTAAGACGATCAACAATGAACCATATTACATAGTTCATTCTAGGAGTCTTTGGTAGTCCAATGATAAAGTCCATCGTAATATTATCCCATTTCCACTCAGGTATGGGAAGAGACTGCATGACTCCTCCAGGCTGTTGCCTTCCAGCTTTCACTTGTTGAAAAACCATACATCTTGACGCAAAATCAGAAATCTCCCTCTTCATGTTGTCCCACCAAAAATGTTCCTTCAAATCTCTAAACATTTTGGTGCTCCTAGGGTGTATAGAGAAATTGGAACTATGAGGATCATCTAACAATTAACTTTTTAAATCAGGTATATCGGGAACACAAAGTCTCTTCCCAAATTTCAAAATTCCATATTCGTACACAAACTCACTCAATCTCCCATAATTCACAACTTTAATATTCCTTTTAAACTCTTTATCATTGGTCTTAGAACTCTTTATCCTTTCTAGTAAAGATGGTTTGGAAACCATTTGAAAAAGTATTGAGGTTTCACCTCCCATGGTGATTCACATATCCATCATTACTAGATCCATGTATATAGGATCCTTTTAAACTCTCATATTCTTCCAAAATCCATGATCCTTTATGCTAAAAGCATCTTCCACCTTATTTTCCTTCCATTGGTGGTAGTGTATCATGCAATTATAATCCTTGTGTAGTTTAAGCCATCTCCTTTGCCTCATGTTGAGTTCTTTCTGTGAGAAAATATAATTCAAACTCTTGTGATTGATATATATCACATGTTTTTCATCGTTGAGATAATGTCTCAATATCATCAATGCAAATATTATAGTAGCTAACTCAAGATCATGAGTAGTATAGTTTTGATCATGAATATTCAGCTGTCATGATGCATTGGAAATAACTCTATTATTCTACATAAGGATACAACCATGTACTTTCTTTGATGCATCACTATAAATAATGAACCCATAATTCCCAGATAGTAGAGTCAATATAGGATAATTGACTAATCTTTTCTTCAGTTCTTCAAAAAATTCTTCATACTCTTTTGTCCATAAAAATTTAAACCCTTTACGTGTGAGCTTTGTAAATGGGTGAGCCAATCAAGCAAAATTCTAGACGAAACACCAATAATAACCTACTAAACCAACAAAACGGTGTACCTCGGTTATACTCGTTGGTGCTGAAAATTCTTGTATTTCTTTAGTCTTAGAAGGATCAACAAAGATTCCATCCTTAGAGACAATATGGCTATGAAAAGAGATCACTTGAAGCCAGAATTCACACTTGCTAAACTTCCCATATAATTCATGTCTTCTAAGAGTCTTCAGGATATTGCGCAAGTGATTTTCATGATCTTTATATCTTTTGGATTATACCAAGATATCATCAATAAATACCACCACAAAATCATTGAGATATTCCTTGAAAACTCTATTCATTAGATCCATGAATACATAGGGTGCATTATTTAGCCCAAAAGGCATTACTGTAAACTCGTAATGCCCGTACCTGGGTCGAAATGCTGTCTTCAAAATTTATTCCTTCTTCACACACAACTGATGGTATCGAGATCAAAGGTCAATCTTTAAAAATTATTGAGCTCCATGCAGTTGGTCAAATAAATCATCAATGCGAGGTATGGGATACTTGTTCATTATTGTTATATCATTGATTTCCCTGTAGTCAATACATAACCTCATAGATCCATCTTTATTCTTAACAAAAAGGAAAGGGGATCCCTAAGGAGAAACACTAGGGAGAATACATCCCTTATTAATCAATTCCTCTAGTAGTTTCTTTAGTTCAACTAATTCCATAGTGGCCATTCTATAAGGGGTCTCCGATATAGGCCTTGAACTAGGAATTAAATCAATGGAAAACTAAATTTCTCATTCTGAATGATATCCATGTAAATATTCCGGAAACACATCTACATATTCATTCCAAATAGGTAAATCCTCTATTAGAACATTCCTTTTGACACACACAGTTATTTAATTCTCTTCCTCCCCAATAATTGAATTTAGTTGAGCTACTGGGGGTGGATCTGGATAAGACTTTGGTGCTGACGATTATGATATAAAGATAAGGTGTTCCTTATAATCATCATCAAAAATCGTATCCCCCTTCTTCTTACAATAAATCTTCACATCATGGTCCGAAATCCAATCCATACCGAGGATTATATCAAATTAAATCATGGGTATGACGATGAGATCAGCAGATAAAGAACATTTATGTGCTCTAATGGGGACTAATTCACAAAACATTGTTGCAATGATACTTCACTTAGGAGTTTTGACTAACAACTCCATTGTTATATAAAATTGGAAATATCTAATTTTCTTTGCAAAATGGGAAGATATGAAACAATGCGATGATCTAGAATCAAATAATGCATTGGATAAACATGAGGAAACCATTAAATTAACTGCCACCACATCTTTCAGATCATCAACCTCAGCAGTAGTGATCGCATAAGCTTGGCCTTGATCCCTTGGAAGTTTCTAAGGTAATTTTCCCAAACGCTTAGGAAATTCATCTGCATAATGTCCCATATCCCATCAATTGTAGCATTGGACATCGGTAGCTTCTTTCATTCCATTTTAATCACGAGCATGGTGGCCTTTTTCATAACACTTGTAACAGACTCCCATTCCCTTCAAGAAATTACCAGTGTGTTTCTTCCAACATTTAATACAGTATGGATATTCAACATTTCCCTTATTTCCCTTATTTACATTCCTAGAGTGATCGGCAGATCTCTTCTTCTTTTTCTTTTCTATAAAGTCATAAGACATAGAGAATTCCTTTTCTGTCTTGATAGCACGTGATACAATATCTTGGTACGATGAGAAGAATTGTGAGACTAATGCTCGATGAGGAAATGGTTTTAACCCATCAAAGAAACGATCAATCTTTCTCCTTGGGTTACGTATATAATCTGATACATGCCTCACTAACCTTGTAATGTTAGTGTCATACTTTGCGACATTCTCATCCTCCTTTTGTCTCAGACTCATAAATTGCATTTCCATATCTACTTGATGGTCTCGAGGAAAGTATTTTTCTAAGAAAATCTCTTTGAACTCCATCTATTCCATATTTGATACTTTATCATCCTCCTTTATGTTTTGAATCAATAACCACCATTGGTCATCATCTCCAATGAGGTTTCAAACTTCCATGATAACGTTTTCCCTTTCACTACACCCCAAGGCTTAGAATATTTTCTCTAAGGAATTTATCCATTTCTCAGCTACTAATGGATTTGTACTCCCATTGAATGTTGGTGGTTGTTTCCTCATGAAGCGATCTAACATCGATTCTCCACGCTGTGGATCTGGGTGCTCCATACGGCTATGGTTATTATTCATAACCTGAGTGAGTTGTCCCAGTATGGTGATTAGGTGACCAGCACCAGTTGCATCACCAGCTCCACTATACTTATCTTGAGTAGGAGGGAAATCCCTACATGGAGTGCGGGAATTGATACAATTTCCATTTTTATAATAGGCGCCATTTCTAAATAATGACATACACTAGATTAGTTTATGAATCACAATACATAAATCCAAACTTGTAAAACACTTAACATGGATTGAATAGTTTATGGATATAATCCATAATAATAAAAGGGTTTTCTTTGATGAAATATATACTCATAAACCCTTCATAATGGTTTGTAATGGAAATATGAATTATCCTAAGCATATCTCCTGGGAGTGTCATAACCCAGAGTGCAGCAAGGCCTGTTGTTGTGCACCAGTTCTCATTCGAGTATAGCTCAAATAGGTGTTTTTGGGTTTTAACCCTAGGTACATATGTGCCAGAGCCACCTCTTCCTTCTCGTATCCAGACATGGATGTATTTATTAGAAAACTCACAAAATATCTATAATACCAAAATTCTTGGAAGTTATCATATACTAATCCTCAAAGTCCATCTTATGTCTATGGGCTCTAATCAGAGTTTATCTAAATATAGCTCCCAAGGTTTTTACTACACATTCTTTGATACGAACTATAACGCCCCGACCCCAGTTACCCAGAGTTGGTACACTGTTACATAACATTGTCATGATCACAAAAGATCAAGTCTCGAATGAATGATTAATTTAGTTTCCTTGGAATCACTAGATACATTCATAAGTCTTACATTACATCATAAAATGAAAATTAAAACAACATCTTGTCTCCATAGACCACACTCATATTCCCTCGTACTATCCCTGTAGGTCATTCATAAAATACTTCATCACATCCTGGGACAAATAAAACATAGAAAGGGGTGAGCTCAGATGCCCAGTAAGGATAACAATATAGCCAAAAAATTCATAAATAAGCATAAACATTTAAGGCAATGTATGACTAAAAAAATCCTTTTAAATATGAATTTCAGGATAATATGGCAGAAATAAAATCAAATAATTCCATTTACTTATTCACATGGATATTCTACTAGTCAAATAACCGCATGCAATATCAATAACCACCTTCATAATGATGGAATGCATAATGCCAGACTATCATAACCACATAGGAATGGCCTTGTTCCAAGACTAAAAATAAGATTTTGTCAAGGCCTTGTGAAAAGACAGTAGTTTGTCTCATGAGACCTACCAATGCATCGAAGAGCTATAGCGGGCTCCACCTGTCACTTATCAAGTCCAATGCATTCCTCATGTGAACATGTTTAAACATAACATAAACATTAATATTAAAACTAGCAAAAAAAATGTCAAAACTATCTCCATAAACCATGAATGGTATAAAAATAACACATCCATAGTCAAATATATCACAAAACCTTCAATACAATATGGAAGTTTTGAATCCGAATAAATCAACTTCAAATAAGCTTAAAATCCATCAAAGGATGTTGACATAGATGAAATCAAAAATATTTGAGAGAAATATCTCCTTTTATTTAAATCATTTAAAAGACACATAATTATAAAATAAAACATTTACCGTTAAAATATTATTATAATATTGTAAGGGAAGTTTCAAAGATTTTATAATGGATTATAATATCCGCACTCGCCGTATAAGTTAAAAAAACACATTCTTACCGTAATTCTGTCGAAAAGGTTAAAAAGGACGTTGTTCGGGAAATGACAGAATGATTCCTTTATAAACATCTTATAAAAATTAAGAAAATGGTATAAATGACTTTAAACCATAGTGTATTAAATAGTAAGAATGATTTGGAATAAATTTTTAAGAAACATGGATGTGGATGATAAACATGTCCTAGTAGATACTTACGTAAAAACAACCTCAGATAATAAAGAGATTGTGAAATTAACCCCTACCTAGTACTTTTACTTGGTCAAGGGTAGGTTAACCTCCATTATAATGGTGAAATAATTTTGATTAAATTATATAAGAATTATATAGATTAATATGATATCATATATTATCTTTTAACATTGCTTTGTTAATAATATCTTAGTATTATCGTCGTTCCGGGTGTTCACTTACTCGTTTTCTTTTATATTTTTTGTTACATAAGATGTGTTTGTTATGGATAGGTTGTATCTTATTAATATCCAGAATTATTACAAGTCTGGAAACATTATTTTTGATCATCTAATAAAATTATACTTGAATGTATATTATGGGGAATGAATCTCATCGTGTTCGTTTAGACGATAGTCATTACGTATGCATGAGCGACAATATCATTATTTTGATATTAAAATAAAATATAATTTGATGGTATATCATATATAAATAATATTTATAATTTTATATTTGCTATTTACTTCAATTACACATCATCATCATACCCATCCAAATAATAATGTTTTGAATAACAATTACACCACGACATGGAGACGGTAAGCCGTACGTACGCACGTATGGTGACATGTCATTCAAAGGATGGATTGAATACTGAATATGATTGTACCATATTTATAATAACATCACAGTATATATAAGATACTGGAGTTATTATTTTAGAATGTAAATAACAAAGAAAGAAGAAGTAGAAGAAGAATGGAACTTGAAAGAGGGTGGTGAAAACATTACCTCTTCTTTGGGTTCTTCCTTTTGATTTGATCAAAAGGGATCCTTATGATGGATTTATGACTAAAGAAAGGATCTAGGATAAAGTGAGGGAAGTTGAGAGGTATTTGGGTGGGGTATGTCCAATCCAAAAGTCTTTGAAGGTATGAATTTGAGAGAACGGGGAGTGCCCTTTTATAAGAGGGGTGAGGGGCACCATAGGAAAAACCAAAAATATTATTTTATAATAAATTCATATTCAGTTTATAATGGCTCCAAAGTGACTTATTTTGAGGATAAGGGGGTGATGGGTCGAAATCCTTCCAACCAAAAGATTTTAGACAGGTTTGTGTCACTATATTAACCATATCATTTATATTTAACTCTTAGTTAAATATTTTGACATTTACCATGTCTCTTTGTATTTTTATATTATATGGTTAATAATCTTACTATATACATCCAAGGGAACCATAAGTGGTTAATTAATGATACGCCTATCATTATATAAGTCCTTTGGACGAACGTTAGAATTTTTAGGAATAGAATATGAATTAATAATATAATATATGTTTTGAAAACTCTTTTATGTCAATTTTGACACTATTTGGTATTTTGTTTTTTATAAATTCATAACTGCATTATTACCTCAAATAAAATTAATCTAACCAACCGTAATATGATATATTAACCAATAAAATTAGTATAATTAATTAAAATTCTCATGTTACATTTATTTTGATATTTATAATATCAATTATTTTAATATTTCATTAAATAGGTGATTACTTCATCACCGTTTTGTCATAAATAAATTTATTTATTTAATTTCTAAAAATTATAAATAAAATATCATTATATAGAAAATATTTTTATATTTCTAATGAATATTTATAATCGAATATATCGTATTTATAACCCTATATTAAAAATGTATTATTTATTAAACATTGATTTTAACTCTTTTAACTCTTCTTTGAATTAAATAATAATAAATGATGTAATCTAATCCAAGTGGACCAAAAAGATTCATATTTTACTCCTATGGTTTTTTAGGTCGAATTATACTTAGTCAATAGAATAGGACATGTGTTAGGATAATAATATTACTATTTTCACCCTTAATTACCCTATTTACTTTTAACCATGGTAAATAAAAGTAAAAAGTTACTATTCACCAAAATTATTTTTATCTTATTGAACCATATTTTAATCCATGATATTAACCATTTCTCTCGAATTTTATAAATTCCACTTACAGAAGCGGTAAAATTATGTTTTATGTGAATTTGAAAATTCTTCTTGGAGATGGGTAAAAGACGGTGAAAAGTTCAATAAACTTTTTATATAACTAAAATTATTATAAACTAACTCCAATGAATATAATTGAACCTATATAGGTATTATATATATATTTTTATCTAAAATAAATTTAAATAAAATAAATAATTTTTTAAATAAAAAATTGGTTTTAAACTATAACTGAGTGTTTTTTCACAATTCATCAAAAATCGAACTATTTTAGAAAATTGCCAAAAATTTACCCTAGGCTAATTTCGATATTCCGAATCTAAAAATGAAGTCCATTTTGAAAGATAAAATTTATTAAACTTCAAAAGGTGGGTATTTCTATTCATAATGGCTATTATGATTGGTTGTGGTGTGTGTTAGAACACGAAGTTGCGTACAATGCAAGCTATTGCATTATTTAAAGGGAAGCGTACTGTGGAATCTTTGGGTGTTACATCTATAAAATAAATTTAAGAGATTAGTAAATAAAAGGACTCATATTAATGAAATAGTTACCTCATGACCATTTGATGATCCAGTTATGAACAATTCGTTTGAGGAACGTGTAGTAGTGGCTCTATATAGAAAACATTCATTTTATTATTCTGAGGATGAGACTACTTTGAATGATTTGTCTTCCAATCATACCATTAATTAATCATATCCATAAAAATATGATTCATCCAAAATAATCACATTTCAAGAATATAATATATTAGTCTCCAACCCTTTTGAATATGATGGTCCCTCAAAAAAAAATTTTCCTGTCCTTACTCTATGATTTCACAACCCATATACCCCAATGTGAAAAAGGATGTACACAGTGTATTTAAAATTACACCTTTTGAGGATAAAGATGATAATGAACTAGATGCTTCTTTTCCATGATAGAGTTATAATTGAGAAAATACACCATGAATTGTATATTGTAAGAGTAAATCACTTCAAATAAAATTGACTCCGCTCTTTCTAAAAATATATATGTGACTAAAAAATTATAAAAAATAGTGACATATATAACATTAATGAAGTCGAAAAATCTCTCATAATTGGTGGAAGATAACACTCATAATATTATTGGAATGATGGAAGAATGATATTTCCTATATGATCATAAGTTTATAGTGCCACTTGTGCCAAGACATAAATATAATTAGGGCTGTATAGAAGAAAATTTTGAAAAAGATTCCATTCATGAAAAAATGGAGTCACCTACTCCAACTGGGTCTGCCATGTTCTCATAATGCCTGAAACATGCTCTGTGTTGGAAACAATGGGAATTCCCATTGCTTGAGGTTGGTGGTGAAAATGAATTAGGATACATCATCAACCCAAATACTGCATTTGAGGATATGATGGACACAATCCAACCACTAAAATATTATGGTAAATTATTTTTTCACCAGTGGATATTCAAAGAGGTAATCTTCTTGATCTTTCCCCTAACGACCTTTTTGAAAAATTGAATTATTCAATGATTCTTTCTTCAGGTGAGATATATTTGTTCCCTTTCATCTTCTCTATTTTCATTTCATTCCATACATCCATTTGACCAACAATTATTTGTTAAGATATTTTTCAGCTTTCATGTTAATTTTTTTTGACTAATGGACTCCACACTCCCAGTGATAAATAAGAAGATGCATGGTAAACATTCCCATTTGATTCTAGTGGAGTCTAGTTCACATATGGATGAATACATAGTAAAATTAGTGCTCAATGGGAGGAAACACATCATTATTTTGTTTTTATTTCACTACATTTAGTTTCAATTAATTTTTATAAAAAAAATGGATTGTATTTACCACTATCCATTATCTTCTAGAGGAATAATGGATTTGAGAAAATTTATCACTGGGTAGAACTATAATTTCAATCTATCTTTTAAAATAGAAAATTTATAAACATACCACCTATATTTCTGGGTATTTTGAGAGCATGATTCCTATTTGGAATGCTTTGATCCTTGATCTCATGGCTTAGATGACGTCTACTATTATTTCTTGCATCAAAAATAGTTTTTGAAAAGTTCTGTATTTTTTAGACACTTATTTTCATCCATTCTCAGATGTGATTTCTAAAATTATATTTCTGTACTCGTGAGGACTCCAGCCCATTTTGCGTCATCTCTAGCTTCTATTTTTTCTTAATGGAGTATCATCTATGTTATTTCTTCTATAACTATTCATGTTTTCCATCATTGGAATGAGAATTTTTTAAGTTTCATGCAAAATATGATGAATTGTTTTTGAAATTTTTATCCCCTTGGACCCACTGAGTCACCCGTACATTTTCTCCTTCATGTAGCCCTTATAATCCATGAAGAATCCTTTTAGAAAAATACCACATCTGATCCCCTTAACTACCTATTTCCTTAATATTTCATGACGATTTTCAATCTCTGTGAAGGGGGAGATTTATTCACGGTGATAGTTGATTGAGGGACAGTAAGGCAATTGATGGACATGGATCAACATTATCCCATCAGGATTTTATGGGTTATATTTATTGGTAGATGAATTCATTACAAGTATTTTTATATGATAATGTATATTCTTTTTGGTTCCAATAACTAGTACTTTGGTGTTCATTACACGATACCCTCACTTTATGAGATACCTTTAAAAGCCACCACCACAAAACCAGTTTTTCACAGTGCCCCCCCTTTATCAGCGCTAACGAAAAAGCGCTGATAAAGGGGGGTCCCTTTATCAGCGCTAAAAAAAGCGCTGAGAAAGGGTGCCTTTATCAGTGCTAAAAAAATCCCTCATAAAGGCACCCCTTTATCAGCGCTTTTTTTAGCGCTGATAAAGGGACCCCCCCTTTATCAGCGCTTTTGTTAGCACTGATAAAGGGCCCCCCTTTATCAGCTCTTTAGTTAGCGCTGATAAAGGGTCGACTTCAAAAAAAAATATATATTAATATATTAATATATAAATATAGTTATATTGTTATATAAATATAATATATAATTTTTAAATATATTTTAGATAAGTATAATTGTACATTTACACTTATTATACTTAATATATAATATATTTAGTGAAAATGGCTTCTTAAAAAATAAAAACAAATTAATTAATAATTTGATAATAATTCTGGAGTAATAGTCATTTAATAACAATTTGAGGAGTACAAAAATTAAAAAAATTAAAAATAGATCCAAAATATGTTGAAAACGCAACTCAAACTTCAAACGGCCAAAACTTTTGACCCAGGTGTCCGTTTGAGCTCTACCACATATCAAACTGAATCATGTGACGAGCTCTATGTCTCTATGACCTAGGGTGACCATGGTCAAGCGTTTTACGAGGCCAAAAGAGGCCCAAAAGGCCCCCAAAACTGAGTTTTTTGTCGAGGTACACAAATGTTTTAACATTTTGTGGATTTTCATCCTCGTTTAAGGTGGTATTATTGGCTTTTTTTGGTGGGGACAGAATTTATTCCATGTTATTACATTCATGTTGATATTATGTATTTTAAATTTTATCCTTTTTGATAATGAACTGCTATTTATAATCAACTATATAACTATATGTACAATTTTTTTTTATATTCATACCTAAAAATTAATTTTTTTTAAATCAATAATTAAACATATTTACATATAAAATATATTAGCTTTATCTAATTAATAAATAACATCCATTTTTTTAAAATATAAATATATGAATATTTATATACCTGTATATTAATCAAACTATATATATATTAATCTAACTATATATATATATATATTAATCTAACTATATATATATATTAATCTAATAACTATATATATATTAATATATCTACATATATATATATATATATTAGTATTACTATAAATATATATATTAATATCACTATATGTATATTAATATAACTATATATATATTCACATAACTACATATATGTTAATATAACAATATATATATATATTAATATAAATATATATTACTATACGAATAAATATAAGTTAATATATACATATATAGATATAGATATATATTAATATCACTATATATATATTAATATTACTATATATATATATATTAATATAACTATATATATATATTATAATATGACTATATATATATATTATAATATAACTATATATATATTATAATCTAATAACTATATATATATTAATATAAATATATATTACTATACGAATAAATATAACTAAATATATATATATAGAGATATCATGAATTGGAAGACAAATCAAAATAGAGTAGTGGTAAAGGCTTAAGCGCGTAGGGGGGAGGTCTCGAGTTCAAATCATGTGGGAGGCAGGGGCATGCGTGCATGGGGGAATATAGCAGAAATCGCTGTTAAAGGGTTAAGGGGGTGCGTGGGGTGCCTGGGGTGCTCTATAGGGGAAGAAAAGCACTGTAAAAAGGGGGGGGGGGCTCAAGCACTATAAAAGCCCACCCGATTCGCAGTATTTTTTAATTTTTTTTTATATTTTTTTAAAAAAAAATTTAAATTTTTTTAACTTTTATCAGTGTTTTTTTAAAAGCGCTGATAAAATGGTCCTTTATCAGTGCTAAAACGAAAGCGCTGATAAAGGAAGCGCTGATATAGGACCCCTTTATCAGCACTAAAAAAAGCGCTGATAAAGGGGTACTTTTATCAGCACTTTTTTTGAGCGTTGATAAAGTGGTCCTATATCAGCGCTTTTTGGAGCGCTGATAAAGGGGATCCCCCCCCCTTATCTTCGCTGGCTTTATCAGTGATTTTTCTAGCACTGATAAAGGAAATTTTTAGCGTTGATAAAGGCCGTGTTTGTAGTAGTGAGCGATGATTCATTACTCCAGGATCTAGTGAGTTTTCTATATGAACAACTTTCACTGAGATTCCAATGAGTATAAGATACTTTTGTACCTTTATTTTGGGATTTTTTGACATTTATTTCTAGGGTTTTGGGATTGTTACTCACTAATTTTTCTATCCATCATATTTGAGTGGGTTTTGTCCCTTATAAAATTGATTTTAAAAAACCATTTTTACATTTGGATATTCATATGCTTGGGGAAAAGAAACATTTTAATTGTGGGCGGAGAGATTTTGAGGGATAAAATTGTATGGGAACTTATCACATATTTATTTCCATAACAAGTATGTTCACTCATGTATCATGTGACATACCACACCATTACTCTCATAATTCAAAACATTTGATCAAAACTTTTCACAATTATCAAAAACATGAAATCTTACTATATGATTGCCATTAATTTCACATCTACACTAGTGGAAACCAAATGAAAACACTAATCATGAGGACTTCAAATTAGGTTCAAATGTCTTTGAGGAAATAACGTACCCATCACCCCATCCCCCCATTTCCCCATTATCTATTCGCCCCCATCCCCTCATCCCCAGTGCCCACATCCCCATATCCCCTCCTGACCACCTCATCCCCTCACCCCTTGTCCCTCCTACCCAAAAAACACACATCCACGCACCACTCCAGTGAATACCATCATATGGTGACCTCTCCTCGGTCTAACCCAGTAGCAAACCACCCTCATCTTCAGCATACAAATAAACATAGCTCCTCCACTAACCAGCACATTAGTTGGCGACCACGCCTCTTCCATTCTGAAAGTGCATCACTGGTTCGAATTCATCATTGACATGCATGGAGGTTCACCTTAGCTTCTAGAGTACAAAATTGCATAGCAAGATGAATCACATATCTGATCATGTTTTTGGTAGCATGATGGTTTGGTTTGATGTTTCCTCAATCAATTGAGTGAAGCATATTAGTTTCAATCATAAATGGTGGCTTGTAGTGACAACTATGACAACACATTCACTATTATATCTATTTCATATTTTATGTGTTGTGTTTTCATCATGGCATAATAATATACTTGGTGTCAGTGTTTTGATAAAGGTTATGATACTCACATGATTTTGTTTTATTTATAGGTTTTATTTCATTTTAAGTTAATTACTTTTAATTTAATGTTTTTTAATAGTTATATATATATATTAATTAAATGTCATTTGGAGTATGTACAAATGCTTTGGTGCCCGTCCGTGTGATACCTAATAAGTAATCATGAGCGGTAGATCTTGGAAGAATTTATTTACCTGGAATTTGATCGCTCACATGAGAGAGTCATAAATCACATGTGATCAAATTTGGAATAAATACATATATTAATCGAAAAAATTAAATTTTTTTGTATTCTCATTGAAACGTGAATGAGTGAAACCCAATAATTAATCTCATGGGAGCGAACCCAATGCGAGTAGATAATTTGACTTTGTGAGAAATGGGTTGTTGTATATCACCAAGTGATTCAGTGCTATGATGACATGTTTATTATTCACCAGGATAGATATCAATATTATGTATAATTTGTGTGAAAATAAGAATATTTTTTAACATAACAGAATGAGACCTGATAATATTTTCATTGAATTTGGAATTAGTGATAATTAAATAAATAATTATTGAGATGTGAGAATTAAATAATTGACATTGCATGCACCAGAATGGATGTCACAACTCTGAAACAACCATATCTATTTGTTTCATCCATAGGTTAACTTAGTTCACTTAGACTGTTTTAATTAATGTAAATAGTTGTTTTTGAAATATTGTTTAGTTTTTATAATTTTTAATTGTTAATCACATTACATAATTTGTTTTTCTGAACATTCTTTCCATAGGATATTCCTAGTGACTACTCACATTCTATATGTGTTTTGACCCTCCTCACTACTTCTACAGTAGTTAATAGGCTTATAAATATAGAATATTTCATGTGTTGTGACACACGTGTCCTCTTTTCTGCACGATGTTAAATTGTATGGTCTATTCCTTGTCACATGATCTTAAAAGGTATGATGTGTCTTATGAAGTGGAACAAAAGTATGTGGTCTCTGATTCAGCTCATGAGGATACGTAGGAAGACCCTATTATGGTCTTGATCCCACAACAAGATAACCTCTTTCTTTTTAAATTATGATGAATTCCAGAGTGCCCAAATACAGGTCTTGAAAATAATATCAAAGAATAATAAAATATAGTCATGATGTAGAACCAATGATACATACAAATGTTTACCATAAAAAAATTACTATAATTATTTGTTATTTCTTAAGGGTGACTAGTTCAATTTTTGGAATTTAAAAAGATATTCATGAATACATCTTAAATCAATAAGATATTCTCATAGTAGGAAATATTTCTCCCTAAAAGGGTGAGATGAGATCGTCCTCCCATCCACTCGGACATTGTGAGTTTCTAAGTGTTGTTGGCTGAGTTCCCCAATGAATTATTACCTATGGAATGTAGTCCCATGGGTAATCATGGATATGAGACCAGTTAGGTGTTTTTCGTTTCATGATCCATTGTAAACTAAAGAAAATATTGGACTAGATGTTAAATATTATGCAACATATTCAAACCCTCACAATCAATCACTGAGCCCAAAAGCATTCATAAGAAAAAATGGTGATCTCAATTTTAATATTATCATTGAAAAATATAACTTTGCCTCTTAAATTTCAGGACCGTTCATGGTCTCATAAGATTTATAAAAAACAAGGATCTTCTAAGTGAATCATTTACAGTTGCATTCATTTGTTGTAATGTTTCTTTTTCAAAAACCTTGTTTGTGTTTTATTTATAATCCTCTATACACTTTCAATAAGAAATCTGTTTAATAAATTGTTGTTATAACAACTAAAATTGATATATGCACCAGCTAATATGTAATATAGACCCTTTTCTAACATTATCATAATGTCCCTAACCCAACAACTTATACATTGGGTTTTGAATGCACTGATTCGGGAGTTACACCATAATGGTATCATCCCAATATTAGAGTCTTCATGGAAGGCCATCCAAGACATGAAGCCCAAAAAACCATCCACATAGAGATGGTTGGTGTCCAAAAATATGACAACACCCATTTTAGTATAAAATTTATTCGAGAGACTACAACAAGAAGGTAGTAACCAGTTCCCCCTTACCTTAGAGAGGTGTTCCATGTGGATATCAACAACCTCATCATAATAAATCAGGACTCTTTGCCAAGGGCCCCTACCAATAACCACCACCATCTGTATTGAATGATGCCTAATCGTCAGCATGATGGGGTTGTAACCCTATGGGCTCTAGCTTAGGCCACCTAGAACCAAGAATCTAGGGAATTCCATTGAGGGTGGTGATTAAACAACTGGGAACATGCTCACATTCCTATTACCAATAGAGAATCCCACCCACATCACAACATATAAAACAATGAGCCAGACCATATATCTTCTTATTCACATGAATACAATTAGTATATATTGATAGGAAATGGAAGAAAGGGGAAGACATATTTTCCTACTCCAACACCATAACGGGAATATATCTGTGATCCCACCAAGAATGTCTCTCAAAAACATATATTTAATAGTGAAAGGATACACATTCAATCCAAATCATATACTACAATATTTTCAAGACATAATCATGTAAACAACAATGATTTGAGTGCTAAACCCCATTGCATCAATTAGGGTGACACACATACACAATAGCATGGTCACTCAGGTGAAGACACATATCCCAGCTCCTATCTAGGATAGTCATCGGTAAAATTCCATGATGAAAGAACAAAAAATTAGGTACACATCCCTGTTCCAAATGGAGGTCATCTCCTCATTCTAGTGGCCACTCCATGTCAGACATATATCCCCATAAAATCCACCAATTATTTTTGGTGTGCTCTAAATGAAACACAATAGTCTTTCAGTGTCTCTCCCATATATGGAAATCGCTATCCACAACACGCGATTCCAGCTTCCCAATGGAGAAAATCATAAGAGAAATTCCACCCATGGAAGTATAAAATTACAGATAATGATAATATAACTACTCTACTAAAATGTGGTGTTCTTTAGGCCATAAAATATCTATAAATGTTGGACTACGATCTTCTTTACCTATTACCAAATTGCAAAATTAGCAGTCACAATTTTGAAGGTCCTCCTCGTAACATTGCTACTAGAAACTTTTATGGTCCTCCCCAAACATTTATCATGAAGGATTCATTTGTGCTCATATTGTGATTGACCGTGAGATATCATATCTTGATAAATGTTGTGGTAGCCCTCTTCATGGTTAGATAAATAGACATTAGAGAGGTCCTCCCATGCTATCATCTACCCTGAAGGCCCATCCTAGAGTAAGGCTTCATTTCAACAAGGAGGTATTTCTTATTCCAAATTAATTATGAAGAAACCCTTGTATTCTAACGAAATTTAGAAAATGTGTCTAGTCATGCCTAATATCATACATTGATAAGATATATCCTTTATCAAACAGAGGGTTTCCCAAGGAAACAATCATCCTCCAAACCACATCCAGACCGTTTGTATTCCAACATTGAAAACAAGATCCCTATTAGTCCAACTATTTACAAAAAACAATGGGGAACTCAGAACATGGGGAATATATAGTTGAGGAATCCCAATAGAATAAGAGGGGAATATGTTACTTATGATAAGGTCATTTTATAAGGATAATATACTAATTAGATTTTGGTTGTCATCCACTTATCAGTTTAATATTCTAGAGGTATGGTCAGAAGAATGCATGGAAAACAATTTTCTGAACCATTGGAAAACACTTCACCATGTGGAAAGAATTTCATTCCATACGAAGGATATTCAAACTATGTTATGGTTATATAATAACATCATCTCCAATTTTACTTAGTTGACCTTATTGATGCACATCACCTAAAATCAAGAAAAAGAATAAGGATCTTACACTTTGATGCTCCATTACATCACACAAATTACATCAATTGATCAGTAAAACCCCGCACAATGTTTATATAATGGGATGGGGTAAACACAGAGATTCACATTTGACCGCACTCTCTGATCAATAAAATATAGCATAAGTAACATCTGGTAATTTAATTTCTCCAAGTGGGCACTCATATGCAAGCCTCACTTAAGGAATATAGTGCACTAAACAATAATTCTCCCCAATTATGTCTCAGAAGTGTCAGGTCCAATGAGAGAGATCAATTGAAGGACTCCAACACCATGTGGTTTAGAACATTTAAAATGATGATTTCATAAGGGGAGATAATTATCAGGCATAATTGATGATCCAAGAAGAAAATGGTTTATGTGTAGCCCAAAGATTACACTGATTTCATGGTTGGACAAGGATGTGTAAGATCAAGGGATAATTTTTTTTAGAAATAGATGTCTTAATATATAAATAGCCCCAGGCCATGGGGAAAGGGGATTTGTTTACACAACCCATCCCTTAAAGGCCCACAGATTTGGACTGAGGCATGATAATAAGGAAACAAGATCAACCTCATCCCATAGGGCTGGGGAAATTTTACCTCAACCTACCCTCGAATGGAAATCAATCTTTTCCCATTTAAGAAGAGTACTAAAAAATTAATCATCATAGTTAATCTCATCTCATGACTTGGTTCCCTCATCAAGAACACGTATGAAAATGTTTTATAGTGGTTCCCTACATGTAACCCTTTTCCAAGAGGCTCCAAGGCTACCTTGAGATGGAGGGAAAAGGCTTTGTAATGATCTAAAAATCCATCCTATCATTATAATTCTAGTATGACATGTGTAATACATTAAGTATAAGTGAAATTCATCGACACAAATCCTGAAGATGCTACAGTGAATGACGCCAATGCATAGGGGCGAGAAGAGGATGTTTTCATTTGGAACATAGTCTACACTATGATAAATAATGTGGATGTGCGTACCCATAATTAAAAACTCACCAAAACATGGAATCTCCTGTGAATGTTCCACCACCACTCCCTTGATGAGCTTCCACCAAATAAATGGTTACGGGAATGACTATGTCCCACAATATACCAAAAAGATTCAAATAAATTACAGTAGAAGAGAGGCTCATACAACATGAGACGTAAATGTAGGAATTAAGGAAGTTAAATACATAACTACTCATATGAATTAATCACAATGGGTATGTTATTCAAGTGTAGCCTCATCTCACCCACCTAGAAAATACCCCTCGACAAGGGGGATATTCATACCAATAAGACCAAACCTAGAACACCCGCTCATCCCTGGGTCCAAAGAACCCATTTTTTGGACCGAATGATAGTAGGGTATCAAGAATTCCATCCGTTGGGGAAATGAGTAGAACTGTACTAGGAAAAAAATTAATTTTTACCCAATGTTGTGTGTCAACTGTAGGTATTGGAAGAGCCGACACATCAAGACATTCCTATTGCTTCCTTGGTTCAAACTCTTATTCAGATAAACTTCCTCCATGGTCTTATTAATATTATAGAGTTATTTGTAGCTACATTGGAAGATATGTTTGACTGGAATGCACCAGTACAACCTTAAATAAAACATTAAACTGAATGGGTGGATTCTACCCATCCCCTAAAAAACTTTTGGATCCTTATGTTTCAAAACATTAATGGATTAGGGGACCCAGAGCAACAATTGAAACATTTCGTGTCCCATTTTTATCCCATGATTGGAACCCTTTCACAACAAGAAGAAATGGAATTCAGGTGCTTCATACAAATATTACATGCGACACCATTTATTTTGTATAATAGTTTTCTAGAATGGTCAACCACAGGATTATAAGTCATTTTTCAACAATTTCACTTTGAATTCAACACAACGTTGTATAAGAAAACTATTATCGACCTCTAAAACTACAAATAGTAAGATAATGATAGGGTTTTATAATTCCTTGATAGGTGGATGGGTTTGACTTACTATCTAAACCTATTTCTTCCCCAACAATATTTATTATATATATATATATATATATTGAAAATCATCATAATGAGCTGTGAACATCGCTCATCCCTTTGAAATATAGAGGCGTGTTTCGGGATCTTTCCATAGTTTCATAGAGATGGGAGGATTCAATCATAAAAACTAAATCTAAGCCCAAACTAATTCCATCATATTAAGGGAATATATAAGGAAAATATGACGATGTACCTATCACACATTAACCAGCCCCTACACTAGAAACATCTCAAAATCTCTCACCATATCATGTGATACCCCCTCATGAGAATAAACAACTACAAGCTCCTTCTCAAGATGTGTGTAAGAGACCAAGAATAACTCATTTCAAGTAATTGATAAATATTATTTACTCTTTATGAGATAATAAAGTCTTTGGATGATTCATATTATCTATTGAGAATGATTTATTCTACTTATTAGAGCCGAAGATGTCCGACCATGTTGGTCCTGATGATCATTCAAATTATTTCCCCTTTCAATGGATGTTGTGGAATACCATCTTGGAATGCTTATTTTCAAATTAACTCTAAAAAAGTAGCTGACTACGAGAATGTGAAATTAGTAAAACAACCATCATATGTGGAATTTTTTTCCATTATTTCCCTAGAGGAAGATGGTGAGTTTCAAAATGTTTCTAGAAAATGTGTGTATAATTTCAATGAATGGTTTACGAGGAAAACATTCAACCAAACCCAAGCTATCATCAAGGTGTAGTGGAATCAACCAGATGTGCCCCCAATTTCTCTTTTTGTTCCATGACCATCCATTCTAGCATCATATTATTTCAAAAATAGATACAATTAGAGAATAAAAATTCATTTACAAGAATAAATTCTTATACAGATGCCAAACCATCCTGGATTCTATAATATTTAATGTCTCTAGCCTATAGGACATGAGCACCCCCCCCCCAAACATTAAAACATAAGATGATCATCCGGACAGAATCCTAATCATACAAATAATTAATCTTGGTTCCATTACCATCATCTACATAATGTATCCCTTATTTGATGGTGGGTGTAGTTATGATATAAAGATTCCTACACCAGATTTGGTAATATAGGAATAGTCTGTAGGATATGATGGTTTAGGGGAAGACATAGTTGCGATAGAAACCATTATCCCTCCCTCAACCCTTCTAGGAATGTATATTCTGTTGAAATTCATGAGAGATCCCTCCAGTTAACTTATAAAGAGTAGGGAAGTCCCCCCACATATTTTTGGAGACTCCTTTACTTGAACGTCTCATAATATTGAAAAGAGGGTATATAATTGTTTGATCAGCCTTGACAAGATGGAAGACCTATTCTGTCTAATAAAATTAGCATAAGAGAACCCTTGATTTCTTGTCCATCGTCTAATCATCCAAAATCAGGTACATCATCCCCTAAATAACCTATGAAAGATCAGACTCATGTTATGAAGTGCAGAGCATTATCCTAGAAGATTGACCTCTTAATGAAAATTTCCCCAGTGCTGACTAGGTTGTCAATCCAAGAAGCTCTTAGTTTATCAAATATCATCTGGAAAGTTAATAGAGGCTATCTTGATCCCTTAAGAGTTTAAAGATGAGGTTTATGCTAATGAAGTATATTTTATAGTGATTGATCATGCAGAATGTGACATGATTATCTCTTCCAAAGAAAAATACAAATACACAGTTATATAGGGTCACATCAGAACCTTGTATGTGTCTAACCGAAAAAATGATATTGATGTCTGATGGGATATAATTGATAATGGCTCATGAGACAACCTCATTCTAGTCCAAATTATTTATCAGTTGGGCTACAATGAGGCCAACCAGCACCCTTTCACTCTAACACTTTAGGGTTTTGACAAGAGAAAGAAAAATCTTCACGAAAAAATCAAGCTCATAGGTTAGATTAGGGACCTCATATTTGACTCAAAATTTCTAGATGTTCATAAAGATAGGTCCTTTAATGTTCTCATAGGAAGTCCTTGGTTGTAACAACAAATGATACTTTTGACGCTCCTTTCCATCACAGAGTCTAATCGAATGAAAAGGGAAATACCTTGAACACAAAGTGATTCATCCTTTGAAGAAACAACAAAAATTGACTAAGGAATGAATAAAGATTCGTTTGTACTTGGGTCGCGAAAGTTTCACCAAGTTCACGCAAGTATACTTGTGCGCCGCCTAGCGGTCGCGCAAGTGACTTGCACGCCCTCTTTTGATTCTCGCCCAGGGTCATGAGCAGCCTGTAAATACCCCAGATGGGCCCCCATTTCAGGACGGAAAAATTCCAAAACTCATATTCGATCTATGGTCACCCAACTACCTTCTAGAAGTCTTCCGAACACTTTTAGGGTAATTTATTACCTAGAATGGAAACTCTAAATAGGGGAAACAAGGCTTAAGTGTTGAAACTCATCAACACATGCGCGCCTAAGTGGCCAGACCTTAAGGGAAATGGCCACACATGCGCGCCACCTTATCCTTTCAATAAAACATGCACTCCACTCTTTTGGAAGCCTTTAGGGATAATACTAAGGGTTTTAGCCATGTATCGCCCAAGTATTACCCTAAGGATTGACCGTCGTGGAAGTAACCATGTGTGGCGCAAGTACTTGTGCGACCAGAAGTTGCTCGCCCACGCTGGAATTGCGCGCCTCTATCTTTTTGGGTGCCCCTCTTACCTATTTCACCTCTCTTATGTCTATCCACTTCTCCTATTAAAGATTCAGCCTTCAGGACCATCTTCAAAGCCATATATGGCTTGGTTCCTTCCTTGGCTTCCTTATTTGAAATGAATTTTGTAGATCATCTCTCAAAACATAGTGATTTACACATCTTCATGTCACTATGGTGAGATACTTCACTCATTCGACCTCATCGTTTTAAGATCAGAGGTTCCCTAACTGAGCCCTCTTTTACAGGAGTAATTGCCAGTCATAATTTCTCTAAATCGGGCATCTTCCATAAAAGTAAGCCCCACTCATAAATTCTATTAACCTAGGCCTTCTTCTCATGAATAACTCCTTAACAAATGGTCCTCCTTCTCAGGAGTAATCCCCAATGTCAAATCCCCAAATATGGGCATCCTCTTTCGGAGTAAGCCTCATGTCCCCTAACCTGGGCCTCTTTTTCAAGAGTGATCCCCTGTCATCAAGTTCCCAAATATGGGCCTCCTTCTTAGGAGTAAGCCCCCAATCATAATTTCCATTAACCAGGGATTCCTTCTCAAGAATAAATCCCAGTTCTCAAATCCCTTAACCTAGGCCTCCTTCTTAGGAGTAAGCCCCAGTCATAATTCCCCTTAAGCAGTCTTAATTTACTTTTGATTTGGGCTTCCTTCTCAGGAATAAAATCCAAACATAAATCCCCTATAATTTGGGCATCCTTATCATGATTAAGTCCTATGTTAATTATCCAAATCTCCATAAAGCAGATATAAATTTATGGATCTTGTTCTCAGGTTTCTTCCCTGAAGTAAATCTTAATCTTCATCTATCTCGGCAGTCATACATACATAAGCCCCACATCATTTCTTATAATTGCATATTTCATGGCACAATATTCTGGTTTTACCAATACATATTATTTCTCACACCGAGCATTGACTCATGTGAGTTTATAGTGTAAAAGTAATTATGACATCTTTCTTTGATCCATCAAACATGCATAAACGTCATACTTCTTTACTCGAACTACATGGGTTCTGATTCCTTTTCCAAAACAAAGGATACGTAGGTAGCCCATTTGCGGGTATGATCCCAACTCTGAAATAATCCGTGTCCTTATGAATGACAATAAAATTCATGTGCCCCTCTAAGTGGCTTTAAAACTAGAATGGTTATCATAATGACTAAGAGATTTCTATATAACGTGTCGAAGGATGCTATTGACCAAGAATATCAAACAATATAGATGACTCTCTTTCGATGAAAAACCTTGAATACATATAAAAGATTCTCAAAATCTCATACATACAAATCATTGATTGTCAGATCTAAAGGAATGCTCATTTTCATACTTGGTAATTTAATAAGGATTCATGAACATATATTAAATCTATAAATAGAGTCCTGGAGTAGACAATAATTCCACTAAAAAAGGTGTGATGAGTCCGACCTCCCATCTTCTCGACCAATGAAAATTCTTAAGCCTCATCAGTTCACAACTAATGAGAACCTAACTTTGGAAAGTAGGTCCAAATGGATATGGAATCATTGGATGTTTCCGATTCTATGAACAAACATGTTAGAAACCACATGGAATGTTTGAACCTTAAATCAATGAGTTCATCCCATATTTTAGAGGAAACAAAAAATGGTGAACCTGACGTGAATCCTTAACCAAGTTGAAATGATGTTTTACTTATTTGATAGTCCCCTATCTAAACTCAATGAGAGGGAAAACAAAACAATCAATAACATATTTTATCATACAAAAGATGTAGTGGCTGAAAAAATCATTATTATGACTGTTATATCAAACATGAACTCTTTTCCAGGATCATCTTCATTACAAAAACGGATTCTCTTATCTTCACACCTGTGAATACATCTGTTGTAAATGTCGCTGCTGCTACTCCTACTAGATCATCATCCACTCTGAGGAAGACATCGCCTACTCAGTGTTTTCAACACTGGGTATCAAATGAGCCGGTAAACGGGTACCATCAAAATGATACTATTCTGACTCTGGTGGCCGCTCGACAAGCCCTCCAAGTCAATAATTCACCCTGGTTGTCCGGATAGTGACGACCAGCAATGACGAAACAGGTGGTGAGAACCACCATTTCCAACTGTTTTGGGTCGTTATCCACGGAACACAATCACAAGTCCCTCCCATATTCTAGGGAGGTGAATGAGTAGGTCTCTCAGGTCATTAATTCAAAGAGAGAGGAGTCCTTCCCAAGGATTCCCATCAACAATCGCCGCTAGACTCGTGTGGAGGTGCACCCTCAACATGATGAGGGTGTCGTCTCCATGCATTTGGGTCAGGTCCCTTGAACACAAGCAGTCAAGATGAACCACTAGAGGCGCCGACTGGTTAAAAGTGAGCAGGTTCTCATATCTACCATTTCTGGAGAAGTCCACCAACCTAACTTGGTGGAAAGCAACGAGCGAGCACACACACCCGTCCATTTTAATTCCGCTTTCCAGCAGACTTGTTTGGAAGCAACATGCCATTCCATACAAGAAATTATGCCAGAGTACTATAGATAGGAATATACACCTATTTATAAATCATCAGCTAGTCAGCAGCCTCGTCTGACTACATGCGATGAAGCCCGCCAACCCAATTTGTTGACAACTGGTAAACATGCACATACACCTGCTTACACTCATCAATCCTGCCATAAGCCTCATCAGTAGTATTTAAGGATGTTCATAAACCACATTCGGTGGTGTGTAATCAACAGGCACCTACACCTGCTAGTATTGATCAAGCCTACCAACAGTCTTGTTAGGTAGCATTCGGAGATGTCAGTCAGAAAGCTTCGGTGACAAACAGGAGGCAGACTCAACTCTCTGCCCCCACACATGAGTACTATCAGAATTCACTGACAAGAAAAGGAGTACAAGAGAAGGAACCCACACCTAATCCAAGCATGGAGTGGACATATATTCATGTTCCATCAGCTGAAGTCACCAATCATATTTTGTCAATTGTGAAAGAGAAAAAGAAAATCCCTGCTCATTTTCTGGATGCCTTCCTGGATATTATAACAGTTTCAGCAGCATCACAGGGGAATAAATGAAAATCTATCCCTACCAGGGGAGTGACACATCAACAATTCACTTCTAGCAGACACACACCTCTGTTCTAGTCCAAGAGGGTTATGGGGCGTACTCCCACATATCATATGGACAACCAAGTCATGCACATACACCTGATTTGAGTGGAGATAATTAGCCTAACCTAACAATTTCTCCTCAGTAGGAACTTACACCTGGCCATAATAACCACTTTTGTTGACAAGTGATTCCTAAAGTGAGTAATAAGGCATCTAAGAAGAAGATCTGTCCAGCGCAGTCATGAAATCAAGGTCCAATCTGTAATAAGGCCTTACTCGATGCTGCAGTTCAGGAAGCCATCAGACAATTATCTATTGGAATTCAAGATTCTACTCTATCAATTACCAATAGTGGGAGCATTAATTCTGAATGTCTTCATCATAAACTTCTTCATGAAGGCTTGCTTCATGAAAATTCGGTCGATCTCAAAGTTTCGTCTTCAGATGAGAGCCACAGGAACCCTATGTGTGGTCAGAAGGCCATGGAGAAAAATGTTTTCTTTTTTGCTGTAACCCACCATGGTGGTCCTCCCTATGATAATGAATTCAGATACAAAAGTCCTCTCTGTAGTTATAATGCACATTGCCTAGAAAATTCTCTAACGGACTATGTAGTGAAGAGAAGTCCCTCTTATCTTGAGGCATTTGAAAATGTGAATCCAGTCATGTTTGATGCTTTACCACTATCAGGTGAAACACTTTCTCAATCAGAAGATATCCCAAGGTGTCGGTCATTCTCCAAACCACCCCTGGGTTGTTCAATTTCTAGTTTGATTAGTGAATTCTCTACCGATCTTGTTGAATCTGATGAAATAACAAGGAAGCACCATCTCTGGTAAAATCAGTTAGAAGAATCTTCATTTACTGATAAAAAGAAAGTACTGAATATGATAAAACAACTGGAGAAAGGTGAAGTTCCAGTTATGTTTTTGGCATTTGGCTGATTCTCTGTATGACATTCCAGAGATGTTGATGGAAGATGAAATTCATGATATTCGTCTCAACATATGGAAAACTCCTTGTCAGTTGAAAAAGAAAATATTAACTTATGATGAATATGAAAATCATGTCAATATAATAGAAGGGTTACAATGCCAAATCTTCTTGTCATCTCTCTCAATTTCTTGATATCCGAAGGCTAAAAAGCACAAGAGAGCCCTTCAGCGTTCATGACTTGGCGCACTAAGAAGATTTCGCCAGTTAATTGCCAATGCCCCATCTGGTATTCATATCAGGGGATGGGGTGTTCATGGAGAGCTGCATTTTACTATACTCTCCATCCATCAAAGCCCACCAAAAATGGTCTCATGCAATGTTATTGCCCGTAGCCGGCCATAGCCTATTGGATTTTTTTGTAATCAAAGGCTCACTCAAGAACAATCCTCATCTTCTTCTTCTCAAAATCAAGCATACATAGAACATATTGTTGAATTACTCATGCATCAAGCAAACAAGAATATTGAAGAAGCCTCTCATTTGGAGCAATCAAATCATCAAGTGACAAAAGTATCAGAAATCATCTGACGTTCTTTTGAGACGGTTTATAAGATTGGATTTAGGTTGATGAATCCATCCAATTTCCGGACTAAATTCCATATGATCAGGAGAGATTTCAAGAAAGTATCAGATATTGTAGCTCAAGAATCACCCCAGCTTGCTAGACTTATGACTCTTTCACCCCAACCCTCAGAATCAACAAATAGGATTCGAGGAGTTGAGCATAGACAGTAGGAACAGTCCCTATCCATAGGACTGGGGACTTTTTCGAATCCTCAATCTCTCCCTCAGAGAATGTCAATCTTCTATAGATTAGGGAAGAAGCCGCAAGGGGAACGAGGAGCCGAATTATAAAGAGAATCCCTCCACATTATGGTTCGTCAAGAAGTTCCTGAGGGATCAAATCGACAAAAGGTAATGTATCATCATGGACATGAAAGTAGACAATATCATAGAAATTCCGATAGAAGGGATCCAATGCATTATAAATCAATAAATGTCATCAATGTCATTTATCCTGATCCCCCAGATGAGGCTCACTCAGAGGGATCAGATGAAGAGGTTCCTTCTCAAGAAGTTGTACGCACAGACAAAAATGAAGAAGGTGTGCATACATGAAATCAAAGGCTTTCCCAGAATCTGGGTGTTCCTTAAAATAACCCACTTCCCCCTCTCCAAAAGGGATCCAACAAGGAGAATGTAATGAATCAAGTTACATACCCTTCCTATAGAGAAGGAAAATCTCTCTCACTAGAGAAAATATTTTCACAACAGGAGGAAGAAATGAAGGAATTGAGGAGGTTGAATGTAGAACTAATTCAGGGTAGTCTTCCTCCTAAGCATGATGGAGTTAGTCTATTAAGGGAATTTGTTACGGCTACTGAGATTGATCAAGAATATCCTCCTCTAACAGTACACCCTCACAAGTCTAATCCTACAGGTCATATGCAACAACAACCAGTAGTGCTACCATCAGTTGTAGTACCATCCACCACATCTGTCCAAGTTCTAGTCATTGCACCAGCTCAGGTCCATGCTCAACCGGATGTTTCTCAAAATTTAATAACTACTATTGAGTCATTAATAGTTCGGTTGGAAGCTATGGAGGGAAAGCATTCCCAAATTCAACCATAAAAGAGAGCTTACCCTAAATGGGTTGATGCAATTCCTCCCCCATCAAATTTTGCAAGTACCACATTCTGAATCTTTAATGGTTCGGGAGATCCAGAAAAACATTTAACACAATTTGTTTCTCATTACGATCCTATGATGGGAACCCCTCAGCAATAGGAAGCAGTTAAGCTCAGGTGTATTGTACAATCATTACAAGGTCCTTCTTTTTTCTGGTACACAAGCTTGCAATCTCGGTCAATTACCGAGTGGGAGGATCTCTGTTAACAATTCCTTCTTCAATTCAGGTCAACATTTCCAAAGACAACAGTTTTTTATCTTACAATCTGTAAGCAAAGGGAGAATGAAAGGGATTCTAATTTTATTGCTCACTGGAATATATTAACATATTACCTATTCTTAGCACTCCCTCAAGAAGAATTGTTGCCAATGTGTGGGGCAAATTTGCATGATGAGTTGCGCACACCGTTGATCCTTGTGAAATATATAGGATGCTTTCGAAACATTACTTCAATCACTCAATAGATTGAATATTATCTTATGAATAAAAAGGGTAAAACTCATGTAATTCCATCAGCTCTAGGAAAGAGAATAAGTAGAGTAGAGACTACTACAGTTATGCTTAAACAAGCTCCTATACATGCTTCTACTTCAAAACCTACATCTTCCCGAAGGGATCTACCTCCTGAGCATCAAAAACAGAGACCATTTCATCAAGATGATCAAAGAGATCAAAGATGGAAACAATTTGAGGATCTAAAGAGAATATTTTACTTTTTCCAAAATGATCAAGTTTTTGGTTACTTCATTTCAGCTCTGGAAAATAATTTGGTTCAATTTCCAAGGCCCAAGAGGCCAAAAAAATAAGGAGATGAATATCATCCCTATAATTTCCCATTTCCTAAAATGTTGGGGCATCTCATTCAGGAGTGTTTTGTTTTTAAGGACCTCTTGAAAAAAATGGTCGACTCGGGACAAGTCAAACTGAAGGTATCTTCAGTTCTGGTAGCATGTGTTACTGCTATAGATCCAAAGGATGAAGGCAAGTGGCATGAAGTCAAGAACAAAAATGTGCAAAAATATAATGATTGGATGGTCAGAAATATGATCAACTGAACTCGTGCTATTTTGAGAACACAGTTGAAGAAGCCAATTGTGTCTTCTTCCATGAATTCAACAGCAAGACCCTCTTTATCAGAGGGAAAATCTTCGAAGAAACGACATAATTCAAAGAAATAAAAACAATCAGAAGAAGATGAAATCGTGTCAAAGCACATGTTGTCTTTGACTCTGGAAGATTTTATTCCATCTACTTAAAATCCACGGGCATCGTCCCACCAAACGACACAACCTAAACTAGCTAATCAGGTAGAGTATTTTTCAGACGAAGAGTTGATATTTGGTTCTGTTAACATGATTCAATTAATAGATCCATATTCTAGTCACAGTTTCGATTTTGATGAGCCAAAGCTCCCTGTATCAAATAGAGGAATCAGAGTAATTTCAAGAGGCTTAGGGTACAGGGGAAGACGTGGATCTTTCCAAGGCCACTATTCTAATTATACCTTTTCTAGAACTGTTTATGTAGAAGAAACTCATGGCAGAGCCCTTCAACAGGATCAACAAGAATAAGAAAATTCTTCTAAAAATAGCAAACTCAGTCCCGGAAAATTTTTTCTGTAAGATCGATTGGAGGTTCCTCTTTCTTCCTCTCAGCATGTAAATATACCTATTTGGTCTAATCTTCCAAAGCCATGAGTATTACCAACTCCTATCCCGATACAAGATTCATCAACTTCAAAAGCATTAACTTCTATGGAACCTGTGAAACGACATGTTCCTGTTGGGAAACACATACATTTGGATCAAAAGTATGATGTATTGAAACACTTGGCCCAAATACCTGGAAAGATATCAATTATGGATGCTTTGAATTTATCAAAGGATCTTCGGGAGGAACTCATCAAGGCTTTGTCAAGTCCTCAAGAGTTTGAAACTTATATTGCTGCAGCTGAAGTCTACAATCTAGAAAATAATCCTGTAGAATGCCACGCAGTGATATCTTTTACTGATGAAGATGAAGATTATGTCGTGCATGAACATATTAGACCTTTGTACATCTATGGAAAGTTCAATGGTGTAGATGCCCGAAGAGTTTTCATTGGTAATGGTTCAGAAGTCAACCATATCCCCATTCGTACACTTTGTCGATTTGCCCTCACAGAATATGATTTATCTCATTCTACTACGTTGTTACAAGGATATGATAAAAATGAACCAGAACCACTGGTCGAGACTACACTCAGAACTCAGTTTAGAGATGTTGTATCCAATTCAGATTTCATAGTTTTTGCTCGAGGCTCAACCTTTAACATCTTTCTTAGAAGGCCCTGGCTACATCAACATGTGGCTATCCCTTCATCATACCATCAATGTCTCAAATATTGTTTCGATGGTCAAATTTGGACATTTTATGGTGATAATTCCCCATTCAAGACATGTGAATCTCAATAAATTGAGGCGGAATTATATCACATGAAGGGAAAGGAGAAATCCACAGTAAATGAGGTTACCAAAGTTAATGCTTCATATGGTTTGGAAAAGATTCCAGTAAACCCATTCACACATGTGAGTACAGATTATGTGTTGCCTATCAGTCTAATTGACAGGATGGACCCAAATCAAAATACTCTTATGGAAGCCTCCCTAATTTCAATTACGGCAATCAAGCCAGACAGTATGGGAGAATGCTGTGATCCACCAAGAAATGATGAAAGCTCAATTGGAGATGTCATCATTTCATACACTGAAATCCAGTAAGTCTAAGCTTCGTCAATTAGGCCAGAAGAAGTTATAGAAATTTCAGATATGAACGATGATGGCAATTCTCAATCCATCATCTCCTCTATATTACCCAGGGAAGACCCTTCATCATCAATTGGGTCAGAAATGGAAGCTTCTTCTTCAAGATGTTGAAATTTTAATATCTCTTATGATCATGGAAATTCTTCTTCATCATCTACAATGCAAGTAGAAATAGAATAAATATCACATATTGAAGAAGAAGAGGAAGATCTCAGTGATGCTCCTCCATCATTTGAACAGGGTATCTCTACCAATATGGATGAACTAAGAGAAATAAATTTGGGTACAAAAGATGATCCATGCCCCACTTCAATTAGTGTGGCCATGACTCTGGAAGAGAAAGAGATGTATATTTTATTTTTAAAGAAAAATCGAGATATATTTTCTTGGAACTATAAAGAGATTCCATGGATTGATCTTGATGTTGCCACTCATCCTTTAGGTTTTCCAGAAGAACATCGAGGATTCAAACAATCCGCTAGAAGAACAAACCCAACCTATGATTCCAAAATTGAGGCTGAAGTGGATAATCTTTTCAAAGTAAATTTCATCAGAGAAGTTAAATATCCCAAATGGTTGGATAATATTGTCCTAGTGAAAAAGAAGGATGGGTAAATTAGAGTTTTCATTGATTTCAGAGATCATAATCTGCATTTTCCTAAGGATGATTTTTCCAGTATCGATTATAGAACTCTTAATTGATGCAACAGCTGTCTATGAAGCACTTTCCTTCGTGGATGGATATTCTGGATATAATCAAATCCAAATGGCTCTAGAAGATGAAGAATCAATAGCCTTCAGATCCCCTCAGGGTGTGTTTTGAAATCAGGTAATGCCCTTTGGCCTAAAGAATGCAGGCGCAACATATCAGTGCGCCATGCATTGTATCTTCAAAGCCTTTTTAGGGAAGTTTGTTGAATGTTATGTGGACGATTTGGTGGATAAATCCAAACAACTTTCTAATCACTTGGCTGATTTGGAAATCATATTCCACAAACATCGACAACATAATTTGAAGATGAACACCTTAGAATGTGCTTTTGGGGTACCCTCAGGAACATTTCTTGGCTTTGTTGTATGCCATCATGGTATAGAAGTCGATCCTGAGAAGACAAAGTCAATCCTTGTTATGTCACCTCCTCGAAATATGAAATAATTGAGAGGAATTCAAGGACACTTAGCCTATATTTGGAGTTTCATTTCCAATTTGGATGGAAAATGTTTACCCTTCATAAAATTGATGAAGAAGGGAGTCACTTACCGGTGGACTAAAGAATGTCAAGAAGCATTTGATATTCTCAAGAAGTATCTCTTGATTCCATCCGTGTTAATGCCACCTGATGAAGGAATACCACTTATCCACTATGTGAAAGCTTTAGAGTGATCATTGGGTGCCTTTCTTTCTCAGATGAATAATTCTTGGAATGAAAACAACCTCTACTATCGCAGTCATACAATGATTGAAGCAGAAACCTGATATTCATTTATTAAGAAGGGCTGCCTACCATTAATCATTGTAGTTCAGAAGTTGATACACTACCTACAATATCACTAGGTCCAATTGGTATCTCACAATAACCCACTCAAGTTCATCCTTAGTCATCCAATGATTATAGGACATCTGGCAAGGTGGGCAGTTATTTTGTAGCAATTTGATATTCAATATGTATCTCAAAAGGCAATAAAAGGCCAATCTCTAACAGATTTCCATGCTGAACACCCTTCAGTAGAAGATACATATTCTGATATTGAAATTCTTGATGAATAAGTAATCTTTGTTCAAGATAGTCTTCAAACATGGTAAATGTACTTTGATGGTGCTTCCAGAAGACCAACTGCGAGAATAATGGAAAATCCTAAATTCAACAAAGTTGGGTTAGGAATTGTGCTTATTTCTCTATAAAAGGCAGTGTGAGCCTATTTCTTATCATTGTTGAGAGGTGCTACAAATAATTAAGTGGAATATCAAGCACTTATCGTAGGATTGGAGTTGGCGCTTCAAGAAAAAGTGAATCACTTAAAGGTGAAAGATGATTCAGACCTAGAAATTAAACATGTCAATGGGGATTATGAAATCAGAAAATAAGAACTAATCCCTTTGTATGATTACGTCAGAGAGTTAATGGAAGAATTTCCTTCGGAACTGATATTATCTTATGTCCCGAGATCACAAAATGCCCAAGCTGATGCACAGGCTAATATAGTTATAGCTCTGGCAGATCCAAATCGGGATGAGACAATAATTATTATTGCCCACCATCCTACAATTTCACCTTATGTTCAAACCAGAACAGAGGAAATAAATGAAATTAGTCCCATCTCTGAACCATATGGTCATACTACGGGATGGATGACACCTATTAGGGAATTCCTTCAAAATGGAACACTTCCACCTGATATAGTTGAGAAATAACAAATCCGGCGATTTGTGGTCAATTTCACACTTTATGATGGCCCAGATCACATAGAGAAAATTATCTACAAAAGAGGTTTTGATGGAATTCTCTTCATATGCATTGATGGTGAAGAGACAATGACTGTTTTGAAAGAAGTACATGCATGAGTCTATAGTGCCCATCAATCTGGACATAGACTATCTGATCAAGTTTGAAGGATTTGATAATTTTGGACTTCAATGATACAAGCTTGTGTTGATTTAAAAAAGAAGTGTCATTCTTCCCATGTACATGCCAATTTCATTCATCAACCCCAAGAGTTGCTTCATACAGCTAAATACTCATGGACATTTGCCACATGGGGAATGGATGTAGTAGGATCTTATCCTTCAGCTACATCCAAGCAGTTTAAGTACATTCTTACTCCTACTGATTTATTTTCCTAATGGTAAGAGGAAATACCCCTCAAAGAAGTCACTTCTCAAAGCATTTTTAGCTTCATGAAGTCTAACCTCATTACCATATTTGGGGTCCCTCATACCATATTTAAGAACAATGGAACCAACTTCTGTTCATCCGAGGTAATGATGTTGTATCAAGAATACAACATCAAATCCAATCATTCCTCTCGGTATAATGAAGCATCCAATTGAAAAATATAGGCTTTCAAGATGACTCTTTCAAACATATTGCAAAAGATGGTGGATAATGATAAGAAATCATGGCATGATGAACTCTTTAATGCTTTATGGGCTTATCAAACCACCACCCACACTACAACATGGTCAACTCCATATTATTGGTATTTGGAACGGAAGCAGTCTTGTCCATTGAAGTTCAATTACCCTCTCTTAGAGTATCCATTTGTGATCAGTCATCTATAAATGAACAATCTCAAAAGTGATTGGATGAATTGGAATGATTGGATGAGAAAATATTGTGCACCTTGTACCACTTTGAATTCTATCAGAATCAAATAGCACGAGCTTTAAACAAAAAACTTTGTCTTTGTTAATTTGTTCCGGTAGAATTGGTATTGGTTCTTAAAAATGAAATGATACCTAGAAAGAAACATCCCAAGATGGAGCCAAAATGGGAAGGACCTTATTCAATAAGTAAGGTCTACTCCAATGGAGCTTATTCTTTAATGTCAATAGATGGAGAACTCATCACCACTCCAACCAATGATAGATTTATGAAGAAGTATTTTTTTTAACACAAATACGTTATCGTCTAGAAAGATGTTAAACTGCATAATCACCAGTCCAAGCATATGACCATAAACTATTTGCACACATTTCATCCAACATGACGTTAAACTGTGTTGTCCTTGCTGCAAGAGTTTAAATTGAAAAGTCCCTTATGTCCAGCAAGACGTTAAACTACACCATCACCGGTCTATGCATATGACGTTAAAATATTCACACCATCGTCCAACATGACGTTAAACTGTGATGTCCTAGCCACATGATGCTAAACTATACAGAAGTCCCTTACATCCAGCAAGACATTAAACTATGACAAAGTCCCTAATACGTCCAACATGACGTTAAAATGTGTCAACTTTGTCCTTACTGCATGACATTAAACTGCACAGTCCCCCTTTCGTCCAACATGATGTTAAACTGTATTGTTCCCATCGTCTTAGCTATAGGATGCTAAACTGTACAACACCCTTATTGTCCAACATGATGCAAAACTGTGTTCACGTCCAACATGACGTTAAACTGTGTCCCTATATTTTCCCTACATAACGCTAAACGATACTTCTCATTCATCTTACATGACATAAAACTAGAAAAGTCCCTTAATACATCCTATATGATGTTAAACTGTATTTTTTCCCTACTACATGAAAGTAAATTGTGCAGCACCAAAAGTCCTTACTGCATGACATTAAACGGCACATTCCCTTTATATGTCCTACATGACATTAAATTGTACATCGTTAAGGTTGTTTCCACCTCTTGTTTCTCACACCGGGTATGACTCACATGATATTTGATTAATATTCAACCATAACACTCTCTCTGGGCCGCTATTTTTACGTATGTCCCAAGACCATTTTCGGTCATTGTCCCCAAGAACAACTTGATCACTAATTCATTCTTAAAATTAACTATGTGTACTTTGATCCTTGCTTTCTACGCTGGGAACGTAGGCAACCTCTCGAGGTTCATGATCAAAACCAATCTCTTCGCAATCGGTTCACCTCCGTCCAATACGATGTTGATTCGGGAAGTCACCCCCATAATCTTTATCTTTACATTGGTTTACCTTTGTCCTTGCTATATGACGTTAAACTGTACAACACGTTTGTCTTGTATGACAATAAACTACAACATTATTTGATACCCTCACCTGAGATAGAATCATTATTTACATTGATCTCCAATCATGTTATATTCTGAAGACTACGTGCATACATGGTAATGTGTGAACCTTTTATCTTGGGTCAAACCATCATAGCACCAAAGTCTCCTTTCACCCTTCACTTGTAAGAACCAAATTTGTACCGAGGGTATTTCTAGAACTATGTGCGGCTTGATTCCCATCCTTATGGGATACGTAGGAATGTTCGAGCATCCCTCGAATCCAGCCCCAAGTCATTGGGCCTAACCCCAAATTTTACTTTCAGTCCCCTAGCTGAAAAGTACCTGTGAAAACACACATTGTGTATTCATTATTATGGTCCAATTTCTATGCCCCTAAACTAATATTCCCCATACTTTCATCCCACATGACATTAATCTGTATTTTAAGAACTACATAAGTCTTGATTCTTGTCCTTATGGGACACATAGAGAAGTCCAACATCTCAAATAATGACCCAGTCACAACATGATTATGGTCAGTATTGGTCTATGTATCTCCTTCATGCATTTGAAAATGACCATTTTTATGTGTCATACTCCCAAAATTAAATAATTCCAGATATCCATAACCCTTTTCTTGAATTATGGTCACAAAATGTCCAATTTTTTAGAGTTCTTTTTCCCGACTATGTAGCACGTGCCCTTAGGCGGCCTTGCATAAAACAATCTACATAATAGACATATTAGCCAAAAGATAATATTATTTAACTATGCATCCAATTCCCTTTGGTGGCCCTGCATAATTCAAACCCCTAACGGGTTTTTTAAAAAATGGTAACTTCATTTTTGGGAAGAAAACCTATTTTGTCCTATGTTTTATTTACAACTATATGTAGGGATCCACAAAAATAGTCATCCTTAACATATTTTTTCCAATACACATTTTCATGATATGAAAATATTAAAGTCTATGGTTTATATTTATTTTCCCTACATTTGGGTCAGACCTTCATAAGAGTGACATTCATCCAGTTCATTGACAATCTTGTTTGGAAATATCTTCTCCATATTCAAGTACCTCTCTCCATATAGAAAACTCAATGCTTTGAAAAATTTGGATCTCCATAAACTTTCACTAACTTTTTAGCAGTAGAAATATAAATTTCTGAGAGTTATTTTTCCTAACTATGTAGCACGTGCCCTTAGGTGGCCTTGCATAAGTAGTCTACATAACGGACCTGTGAGCCAAAAGATACTATTATTTGACTATGCATCCAATGCCCCTAGGTGGACCTTCATAATTCATCCCCCTAACGGGTTTGTTAAATAATCGTAAATTCATTCTTGGGAACTACTTCTTCTAATGCATTTTATCCCTTTTTCAAATAATTCATCAGATTCAAAATTTCATAAGTCATCGTTTACATTTTTCCCCCATACATGAACATGGTAATATATTTTCAGTTAAATTATCAAGGAATTGAGTCAATTCTAATCCATTTGTTCAAAGATATTTTGAACATAAACATTAGACTTTTTATGTCTAACGTGCGTGACATTAAACATTCCACAAAAGACAAGGGAACCCTGAATAAAAGTCAAGATACAGCTCACTAAACATACATTTTGTATGATTATAGGTAATATTGAGCAATAAAAAGATTCAAATTTTGTAGGGTCATTTATAATAATCCTAGAAAGAATCAAACTATTCTTATTAGGCCCATTGGCTTAGGTAAATTTTAAATCATGGAGCAATAGAATATAAGCAAAAATGATGGAAGCTGAATGTATTCTTCATTGATGCACAAAATTTATAAGGAAATCCACAGACTGGAGTCTCTTCTCTTTTCTAAGAATTACAAAAGGATGTCAACATAAATCTTCATTTGATTTACAACATCCCGAGCTTCATCAGCAGCCACTTGTAGCTCATGCACTCAGCCAGCTTCACTCTTTTCAGCTTTATGGAGTTCTTTATTAGTATCTTCAATAGATTTAATACCATTCATTTGAACTCCTTCCAATGAGTTGTTAAGCTGGTCAAGTTCCCTAGTAACAACATATAACTGTTGCTGAAGTTTCATCTGTTGGATGTCCTTCTCTTTGATTTTATGTATCTGATCTTTCAATTTGGCAGCATGATCAGCCTCAGCTCAGGACACCGGAGCCTCAAATTCATTGATGTTGACTGACAGCCTCACCCGGGTCAAATATTGATGGCACTTTTTCTCGTTATCCCTTCATTAAGATGACTTGTTTCACCACGGCCTGGATCTCATGATATCCAAAACCGTCAAGTCCCAACATGACAAATAGGGATGAAAGTCACGGGATCTTCAATGACATCTCTTCTAAAGGAAATTGGGATATGGTCTTCCATATGTTCTACAATACCTTGCGTCGTGAAAATTGGAGCACCTTTTGTCTTTCAAGTCCGACTCAGCATCACTGTCATTGGGGGGAATATAATCCATCATTAATGCACTTAGGGAAGTTCCCTATTCTACTCCTTCCCCCCTGACCCATGTTTCCTCACTCTCTCTTCCCGTTGGGGCAGAGGTTGAGGCTTCACCTCCATATCTAACCACTGAAATTAATGTCCCTACATAATCAATTGAAATCTATGGTTAGTTTCAAAGGACAACAAATCTTGATTGGTTGTCTTGCAAATTAAGTACAGTCGCAAATATTGTTATCCCTTACCCAACTGTAGATCGGTAACTTGAGAAGGCTCCTCCCCGCCTGTCCTAGCTTCAATTGGATTTTCAAGACGAGTTTCAGGAAGCTCTACCAGGTTAAACTCCACTTGAGCTAATGTCTCTGCAATAGTAGGGTTTTTTGTACCCCCTTCAGGCATTGGCAGTTCAGCATCTTGCTCAGATGGAATAGCATATTTGAACTGATCTTGATCAGATATGTAATAAGAAGTTGTTTTTTAACAGGACGAAGGATAACACTCACTTCCATAATCTTCTAACTTACATGGTAATTTAACATGTTCTAAAAAATCGTCATGAAATGAACCAAGTTCCATCTTTTCATACAATTTAATCTCAGAATACTTGTTAATCTCACCAGTGGGAGGATTCGATATTTCTTCTTGATGCACTTCATTCTGCGGCCTCTAACCTTGAACAGCCTCTTCAGATAAAATTATGGCATCAGTTGCAATGGCCACCAAGATCTCTAGTGTAGGGGTTGAACCTAAAGTATCAAAGAATGGAAGTCAGTTGATGTTTCATTCAGAATTTTATGAAGAATTGTTAGCTTACCAGAAGAAGGCTCTTTTCTTGTTACAACAACAGCAGCAGGGATACTGGGAACATACGTTGGATCTTCTCTAAGAGCAGCCAAGTCATCCTAAAGTTGTGATTGTTCACCAGTACCCTCCGTGGTCCTCAAAGGAGGATCAGTTCTCTCCCTTATATGGGAAATTTAATAAGCCCCTGAAATCCCATAATGTATGAGCATCCTTTTCATAGGTTAAGACTCATGATTATCCAAAGGAATTACCACTACTGATGAAGAACTTAGTTGTGGACTTCTTCCTTCGATGCCTTTGTCTCTTTAGTTTTTTGAGAGTGTCGAAAGTCTCCTTAACAAGTACATGAATTGGTGAATGGAAAGCCATGTCCATCTCCTTATCCATTGTTTGATGGCCTGAAGATATTTCACCTGGCTCATGAGGAGATTCAGCAGCCCTGATGGCAGTACCACCATGTCTATACAATGGTTAATGAACCTCTGCAGTTCCTTTCTTTTCAAGCTGCAGGATAAAGAAAATAATATCCTTGAGTAAGAAATCTTTAACTTGAATCAAGTTACAAAGGAAATAAGGAAAGAGACTTACATCTTCAGGAGCCACGTAATCATGCCACTCCTCAACTTCGGAAGCACAAATCCCCTCAGTGGTTCCACGAACTATCATTTCCTTCACCCTCTTAGTGACGTGAAAGGAATCATCGATGGAATATATGATCATTTCCAGCTCTCTGCTGTAATCTCGCACTTCATTTGGGTTATCCTTGAAACAGATATCGGTGGAGGCCAGAAGATTCTCTATTCTGGGGATGTGTAGCCCCTTGCACAAATCCATCCAGGTAGTTTCAGCATCATAGTATAAACTCCGCCATGTCTGGATAGCCTCTGGTCATAGATATTCAGTATGTGTACCAGAAGGCTGCAAGGAAGGTCCTACAATCTAGGACTTCAGCTTCTTCCCAGCTTCTGCAACTACAAATAGAGAATAAGAAAATAAGACTTGTTGCTCTGTAAAGTAATGATGATTAAAGTGCCTTAAATGAAGTAAATCACTAAGAGTTGATGGAGTTGTTCTTTTGATTCTGACGGGAGGATTATATCTGGAATGTGGCCACTTTGTCACATATTGTGCCTCATCATCCCATCCTAGGAATTCGGCGAATCAGCTCCGGGTGGTGTAGAAGAATCACCTTCCATATTAAGGGTTTCTTTCTCTATAGTTCTTTTCCTTTTCCCCACATGGTAAACTGGGTGATTTAGTACCCATTCAGGGTATGATGCTGTCCAGTTCTTGGCTTACCATGTCATCAAGTTACATACCGCTTTATCACCTGGTAGATCAAATGATGCCCATGTCTTCTCCATAGATGTCAGCAACCATAGTCGTCGGGCAACCATTGGATGTTTCTCTATCCTGACCTGCATAGGGGGAGATACAACAGTTTTCTACAAACACTTAAATTGATGTACAAATATATAAGGAGCATAGACCTTACATATAATATCTCCATCAATCCTAGTGACAAGTACACCATCTCTGTAGGCCAGCATATATGCCCTTAATTCCAGGATGACTATTCCATCATCAACAAACCGCCCGGTTGGCAGATTTACATAAGGAAAGAAATATAATTCCTTATACATGCTCAGCCTCACCTTCATGTCATATGAATTGAGATCTAGTGGAGCAATTCTAGAGAATGCCTGCACTGATGTCCTGAAAGAACTTCCAGGGATCTGTACTCCATTCTATACATTATACGTCATGAAGTGAGTGGCGATCCATCCCCACAAAATGTGGAATGGTTCCACTATTCTCAAAGGAGACATACCCATGAATACATGGAGTATTCTCATGTGCATATTTGCTAAAATGGGGGTAGGTAACCCAACCATTTTCCCCTCAGCCAACTAGGCTGTAACAATGAAGGTCCCTGAAGTATCGCCTCCCTTCGATTCCCTGACTGGAAAAAGATAAACACTAAGCCATAAGGCCATGAAGCCCTCCAGACGAGTCTTCTTTGGGATTATTTGATTTACTTAATATCCCCCCATCTCAAATTCTCCTGCTTCCGAGGTCAGCCAAAATGTGTCAGAAGCAACCCTCTTCTCAGTTTTGGGGCAGGTAGTAGGACGAGTACAGATGCCCCCCTTCTCTTTGGGCCCCTTCCCCATTGATCCCTTCTCCTTCGAATCCTTCTCCTGCTTCTTGGTGAGAAACATATTCATCCACTCCTCTGGATGAATATCCTTTCTAGAATGAGTTAAGGAGGTCTTTGAACTCATGATCTTGTGAAATATTTTGAATAAGTCCTGAGCCAAAGTCGGGGTCTTCTCCAAATCATTCCATGTTTCCATGGGGGGTGAATTCTTCATACATGTCACCTAGAATTGGAGCCCATGAGATCATGTGGACATCCCATAGACTGATTCCTACTTATCCATGAGTCAGATGGAATGAATTGGTTTCTGGGATCCAATTGCTGACTATCTCCGGCACAATGTGATCATTTCTGTAAACATATGTTTGCCCAGCCCAGACGGATTCATATATTTTAGCTCCTTTTAAATCCTTGACAAACTCATTATAGGTTTGTCGCACCCAGTATGTCCACATCCAAGTTGGATTCACACCTCCTCCTGGATGAAAGTCCCAACTCTTCTTCCAGCCTTTGGGTTGATCCATCTGAGAGTTTAGAAAAATTGATGGATAACAATGTGGTTGCAACTCAGGCTTGTGAGGTTTTAGATATGAGATACATGGGATATGATGTATTATGTAGGCCTTCTCCACTGTTCCAGTATTTATAAATGCTCCTCCACTAGAGATATTTTCAGAAGCAACGTTGGTGTAATTCTGAAACCAAGAATGCAGGAGGTAGTTCTTTGCCTATGGAATGGTGACTTCTCACAGATGACCATAACCATACGGAGGTAGATAAATTCTCTGTAGGAAGTAAAGATGATACTTATTCAAATACTTATCCAAATATGGATGAGTGTTATTGCAGATAGTATAATAATCATGGCCAACGATTCTCATCATATGATCAATTCGCTTGCTAGCCAGTTCGCCAGCTGTTCCGATTCTCCTGGGATCCATTTTAGCATCACAATGGTTTAATAATTAACTCTTAAGTATGTTTATTTTTCATAAAATTTTTGAAAAAAATTGAAAAATGGCTAAGGAATTAAGGCACGCAAGTCCCAAGTTGGTGAACAAGTATAAGCGTGTCGCACATGTTTTGGCATGCAGGTATCACTGTGCAAGTCCAAATACCTCTATAGCAGCGCGACACAAAAGGAAGCAGCGGAAAACTGAGTAACTTTTACGGTGAAAGAAACTGGCACGACCAGAGCAAGAATTTCGAGAATCGGTGGCTTTGCACGAGAATGTATGCATATTTATAGGCCAGGCCACACCCCTACATGCTGATGCTTGCGCAACTCCACTTGTGCACCGCCATCTGCGTGCTAGACACTTGCGTGCTGGAATTCCATGGTTTTGTTCTTCACCTCAGAGTCACATCCTATTTCTTTCAGATCCAACTCTCAAGGAGGACTTTTGTTGATTCTCCTTTCCGTCACAAAGTCTAAATGAATGAAAAGGGAAATACCTTGAACCCAAAGTGATTTATCCTTTGAAGAAACATATAAAATTTACAAAGGCATGAATAAAGATTCGTTTGCACTTGGGTCACGCAAGTTTCACCATGGTCACACAAGTATACTTGTGCAATTCCTAGTAGTCGCACATGTGACTTGAGCACCCTCTTTTGATTCTCGCACAAGGTCTTCAGCAGCTTATAAATTCCCTAGGTGGGCCCCCCATTTCAGGATGGAAAATTCCAAAACTCATATTCGAGCTCTGGTCACCCAAGACTCTTCTGGAAGTCTTCCGAATACTTCTAAGGTAATTTATTCCCTAGAATGGAAGCTCTAAACAGGGAAAACAAGGTCGAAGTGTTGAAACTCATCAACACTTTCATTCTTAAGTGGCCATCCCTTAAGGGAAATGGCCACACTTGCTCACCGCCTTATTCTTTCAATAAAACTTTCACACCACTCTTTTGGAAGCCTTTAGGGATAATACTAAGGGATTGATCCAAGTCCCGCCCAAGTATTACCCTAAGGATTGACCATCGTGCAAGTACCTATTTTTCACGCATGTATACTTGCGTGACCAGGACATGCGCACCCACGTAGGACTTGTATGCCTCTATCTTTTTGGGTGGCCCTATTTCATATTTCACCTCTCTTATGTCTATCCACCTCTCATATTCAAGATTCAGCCTTCAGGACCATCTTCAAATCCATTTATGGAATGGTTCCTTCCTTGGCCTCCTTATCTGAAAGGAATTTGGTGGAACATCTCTCAAAACATATTGATTTCCTATCATCATTCACTAAGGTGAGATACTTTATTCATTAAACCTCATCCTTTTATGATGAGAGGTTCCATAACCTAGGCATTCTTTTCAGGAGTAAGCCCCAATCACAAATTCTCTAAATTGGGCATCTTCCTTAGGAGTAATCCCCACCCATAAATTCCATTAACTTGGGCCTTATTCTCAGGAATAAGTCTTATGTCTCATGTCACCTTAACAAATGGGCCTCCTTCTCAGGAGTAAGTCCCAATCTCAAATCCCAAAATATGGGCATCCTCCTTAGGAGTAAGCCCCACGTCCTCTAACCTGGCCCTCCTTTTCTGGAGTAAGCCCAAGTCTCCAAGATCCAAAATATGGGCCTCCTCCTTAGGAGTAAGCCCCAGTCATACTTTCCCTTAACCTGGGCTTCCATCTCCGGAATAAATCCCAATTATCGAATCCCTTAACCTGGGCCTCCTTCTTTGGAGCACGCCCCAGTCATAATTCCCCTTAACCAGACATAATTTACATTTTATTTGAGATTCCTTCCCAAGAATAAAACCCAATCATTAATCCCCTCAAATTTGGGAATCCTTCTCAGGATTAAGTCCTAAGTTAAGTATCCAAATCTCCATAAAGTACATATACCTTTATGGACCTTATTCTTGGGTTTCTTCCCTGATGTAAATCCTAATATTCATCCATCTGGGAAGTCATATGTACATAATCCCCACATCATTTCTTATAATTGCATATTTCATGGAAGAATTGTCTAGTTTTACCAATACATCTTGTTTCTTACACCGAGCATTGACTCACATGAACATAGAGTGTAAAAGTAATTATGACATCTTACTTTGAGCCATCAAACATGAATAAACCTCATACTTATTTACTCGAACTATGTGGATTCTTATTCCTTTTCCAAAATAAAGGATACGTAGGTAGCCCATCTGCGGGTACGATCCCAACTCTGAAATAATCCATGTCCTTCTGAATGAAAATAAACTTCTTGTTCCCCACTGAGTTGCTTTAAAACCAGTATGGTTATCATAATGACCAAGATATTTTTGTATAATGTGTCGAAGGATACCATTGTCCAAGAATCTCTAGCAATACTGATGATTCTCTATCGATGAAGAACCTCAAATACATATAAAATATTCTCTAATTCTCATACATACTAATCATTGATTTTTAGATCTCAAGGAAAGATCATTTTCATACTTGGTAACGTAATAAGGATTAACAAACATAACATAAATCTATAAACTGAGTCCCGAAGTATAAAATAATTCCCCTAAAAAAGGTGTGATGATTCCGACCTCCCATCCTCTCGACCAATGAAAATTCTTAAGCCCCATCAGTTCACAACTAATGAGAACCTACGTTTGGAATGTAGGTCCAAATGGATATGAAATCATTGGATGATTCTGATTCTACGAACAAACCAGTTAGAAACCGCTTGGAATGTTTGAACCTTAAATCAATGAGGTCATCCCATATTCCAGAGGAAACAAATACTCCCCTAATTATACCACCATTTCATCAAATATTTCATTAATGAGATAACTGAAGTATTCCATGATTACCAATCCCCATTTTAATCTTGTGAATCATAATACATTGATGTAGGACTCTCTAGGAGGGATGGGAAAAAGCATAGGATTGATAGTGTCTGTTAGGTCACTACCTTGAATGGTTTGGAAATAAACCTCACCAGTCCATTCTGACAACTCAACAATGAATACATGCTTTCAATTAATCATATTGAACATATGAGCCCAAATTTGGGTTCATATTCAACAAGATTCATGTTATCTATAAGAACCATGTTTTCCATTGTTCAAAAGTTCATATACCCTCTTAACAATGATTATGTATAGAGTGAACATTACCTCACTATATACCCCATGATTCAAAAAATTCCTTCATCATCATAATAATAATAAAAAGATTTCACACCACTGGGTGAGAGTGGAGGTCCTCGTTTGTCCCTCATCTCCCATTTGGGGATTCAAAGAAACCCGACATTATTATACTGCTGGGAGGATGCTATTTCATGTTCTAGATGTCAAAATTTGGACTCATCACATAACTCTAAAAAGTTTCCTCCATCACCCACTGTCCCTAAGTGTGATGAAAAAGTGGAAGTGACAGAGGAAGTGGACGAGGAAAAGGAGGAGGACACTAGAGATTCCTCCCAAACTTTCAAGGAAGGAGACTATACCATTATTGATGAGACCATACAAATAAATCTGGGAATATAAGATGACCCAAAACCTATGTTGGTGAGAAAATTATTTCTTCTAATGAACAATATGTATATAAATCCTTTCTAAATAAACTTTGCGACCTTTTTCATGGAATTAAATGGGAATTTTTGGCCTTAATCCATAGGTGGCCACTCACCACCTAGGTTTTCTAGAAAACAATTATTTATACAAACATTCCGCTAATAGGATGCACCTGATTCACTCTTCCAAAATAGAAGTTGATGTTGATAAGGTCATCAGGGCCAATTTCATTCAGTAATCCCAATATCCAAAATGGTGATCCAATGTAGACTTTTTCAGGAAAAAAAATAGTAAAATTATTGTTTGCATCGACTTTAGAAATCTCAATCGATATTTTCCAATATTTGACTTACCAGTTTCGATCACAAAATTACAGATTGATGTGATGAATAAATATCATGTCCTTATCTTTATGGATTTATATTTATGGTATAAACAAATTTTGATGGCCCCTAATTATAAAGAAGCCACCACATTAAAATTTCCCCAAAGGGTATATTATTATCGGTTAATGCCTCTTAATTTGATGAATAAATGAACAATATACAATCACTCCTTGTATTACATCATAAAACTCTTTCTATAAATTATGGGAATACTATGTCATTTATATGGCCGTAAAGACAGAACAAATTTATTAAAATCTTATGGATATTGAAACATTAATCAATAAAATCTATCAGTATAACATCAAACTGAACCCCCTGAAGCATGCCTTTTGCATCACCTTGGTAATGTTTGTCACATTTATAATATACTATCCTGACATCAGAATTGATCTTGAGAATAAAAATTATATCCATGGACTATCACCTCATAAAAACCTCAAATAATTTAGGGGATTATGAGGAACCCTTGATTAAACTAATGCTTCTTTGAAAACCACATCGGAAAATGCTTTCCATTCATCAGGTTGATGAAAAGGGGGTAACATATAAGTGGACCCATCTCTGTCAGGAATCATTCAACACTCTAAATAAATATTTATTGAGTCCAGCAGTGTTGATTCCAAATGTCAAGGTGAGGATTATTATTTTATATGCAGTGGAATTAGAATGATCACTATGTTATTTCCCCATTAAAATTAATGAATAGAGAAGAAGAACAATCTCTATTTTCTTAGTCAAATAATTCTCAATATTGATAATTTTTATTTAGATATCGATAAAAGATGTTTGAAAATAAACTCTGTTTTATAGAAGATGAGTAATAACTTGAAACACCATAAAGTCTACATGGTATCTTTAACTAACTCGATCAAATACATACTCAATCATCCTATGTTTACAGGATATTTTGTCACCGTGGGTGATCATCTTGTAGTAGTTTGAAATTCAGTTTGTGCCTCAGAAAGTGGTAAATGTATATACATTATTATACTTCCTTGTAGAAAACCCCTCTATAGAAACAAAAACATTGAATATTGAATTTACTGATGAATATATCTTTTCAATTCAAGTGGACCACCAAATATGGGAGATGTATTTTGATGGGACTTCTAGGATCCCAATAGGGAAGAGAGTGAAAGACCCCAAGCTCAATAGTGTTAGTTTGGTAGTTTTTATTATCTCCTAGAAAAGGTATTCTTACCTTAATATTTCTGATTGTCAAAATATTGCACAAAAAATGAGAAATAATATCAGTCCATCGTAAAAGGTCTAGAATCGGAACTTCAAGTATTAGTGAACCATCTATTGGTAAAAGGTTATTCAGAATTGGTGATCATGAAGATAAATAGTGATTATGCCACAAGAAAGGATGAGATGACCCCCTGCTCAACTATTTCCGAGGACTAATGGAAGAATCCCCTAAAGACATGACATTGAATCACATCTTATTCATTCAAACTATTAAGGATGATGCATTGTAAAATGTAGTTATAGAATTGGGAGATCCAAATTGGAATAAATAGTCATTAGTATTTCACATCATTGAATGATATCTCTTTTTGTTCATACTGATATATAATAAATAAATGAAGTCAATCCCATCCCCAATCTAGATAGTCCTGTGAATGGTTAGATGATACCCATTGTAGACTATCTTCAAAACAGAGTTCTCCCATAAATAAATGTAGGAAAAGTTAAAATTTGATAAAGAGAGACCAACCTTACAATTTATTATTTCCCAAGTCACCCAAAAGTACTCTATTAATGGGTATTTGATATAGTCCTTCTCTGGTTAATTGATGGATAAGATACTTCTGCTATCATGAAAGAGGTACATATAGGATTTTATGGATCCCACAAGTACATGTTCAATATTTCTCATCAAATCCAAAGGCTTGGACAATTCTTCCCTTCAATGATATATTATTACACAAAATTCTCAAAACATATCATTCATTTTCGGTTCATGAAAACTTCATCCATCAACCCTAGAGTTTCCACACACTGCAATATACTCATGTCCAATTTCCATATAGGGAATGGATTCCATTGCGAAATATACTCCCACTAAATCAAAGCAATTCATGTATATTCTCACTGCAACTTACATTTTCTCCTGGTGGTCCAAGGATATACCCCTGAATGCTGTCTGTGCAAGTAATATTTTATGCATCTCGAAATCCAATATCAATACTATTTTTGGTTTCCTTCATATTATATTGATAGAATACTATAACAAATTTATATTATTATGATTTGGAAAGTCTATATCCGAAGTTTGATATCAAATAAAACCATTCATCCTACTATCATCCAACAACTAATGGACAGATAGAGTCCATCAACAAGGCCTGGTCAATCATCATCTAGAAGATGATGGATAAATATATTAGTTTATGGCCCAAAAATATCATTCATGCCTGGTGGGATTATCAAACTATAACTCGAACCTCCCTATAGAAAACCACATATTAATTGGCATACATGGAAAAAGAAGTCTTTCCCATTGAGGTGAAATAACCCGTTATTTTCATTTCCATATGTGATTAGCTATCCATTAGTGAAAAATCCTAGAAATGTATATATAAATTATAGCAACTGGATGAGAAAATACTGCATACCAAACATCACTTAGATGTCCACCAAAATTAAATGGTTCCAAATTTTAAAAAGTAATTTTTCTCATGATCATTTTTTAAGGGAGAACTTGTATTGGCCTTTAGGACCATGATTATACAAAGAAATAAATCTCAAAAATTAGAGCCAAAATGGGAGGTACCTTATGCTATACACAAGAACTAATCCAATAAATCTTATTCTATCATGTAGATGGATGCAGATCTTATCATGACCCCTACCAAAGAAAGGTTCCTCAAGAAATATTTTGTTTATGTAAATACTTCATTCCTTTTGAGACAATGTAAAATTGTATTGAATGGTTCTTATCATAAGAACATAAAGGCATGCCTTTTGATCCATTTTTAATCACTTGAAATTTCATGGTCCATGTTGGATGACCTTAAACTAAGAGTTGCGCCTATGGTCTAAGCATTAAGAACTTAAAATATTTACAACCACACAAGTCCTTTTAACATGAAATTAAACTACATGGTAAACACTGTTAACACATGATGTTAAACTATATCCGTACCTTGTTTGATGAACATACAATGAATCTTATCACAAATACGAGATGATACAATGTCCTCGCCAGAGAGCAACACCCATCTGATATTGGCCACCTACCAATCCTTTCTCAAGAACTATGTATATATTGATTCCCATGCTTTGTGGGATAAAAAGGGATTCCATAATCCTACATTCAGTACTAGACTCAGTACAAACCTATTTTTATGGCCTTCATTGGTCCAACCATCATGTCCTTAAATTACATACAAAATGTTTTGGGATTTCCTTTTTTTATAGTGTACGGCCTTCTTGGATTTTCTTCATGTCTGGTTTTAAATTTTATACAAAACCCAAATATTATTGAAGTACATAAACCCCTTTACTTCCAAATAGTGTGACCTTAAACCTTCATTGTTCTCCTATCACACCATACCTTGAACTACAGGAGGCTTGATTCTCACCCTAAGGATATGAATAATGATGATTGCATCCTACGACACAACTTAGTTTCCACACGATAAAATGCCCTCCCCCTATAAAAGAACTCACCTAATATGGGGTAATTCAATATGAGAACTACATTAGTCTTAATTATCATCCTAATGATATAAAAAACGACATCCAAATCCTATATCCTATGTCCATCTATAAAACCAAAAAAACTCATCTTCTCTACATGTGGTTTAAACCCGTGTAAGGAATGTTCATGCTATGAACTACATACGACTTTATTCTCACCCAAATGAGATAATTAGTGATTCCTAGATATTATATCCCAAACCACCCATATTTTAATAAAAAAATTCCCAATCCTTATATATAATCTGGATTAGTGGGGGAAACCCTCTTCAAGAACTTTTTACATTTTGATTATCACCCTAGTGATATACATAGTGAAAAATGGATTTTATATCCTATAACAGCCTTTGTTTAAACATTAAAAAATACCTCCATTCCATTTATAAGACATAGGTACTTGCAAGAGAGTCTTTGCAAGAACCATGTGACTTTTGGCCCAAATGTTTTACTGAAATCACATGAACACAATCACAAAGTTCACAAGATTAAATAATTCCTTCACATTCTATGGAAAATATTATTTTCATAACCATGCCCCATGTATTGAGGAATTTGGATACCCATAAACTTCCATGGTTATCAATGATAAGAAAATAGAATTATAGAGGACATCTCTATTTTAACTACGAATAATATGCCCTACTTTATCATTATATAAATCTACCCCCAGTTGTTCTTGTAAACCAGGAGCACCTTCTTCCTTGGGAGAAACATCTTCTTTCTTTGTCTGCCTCAACAACATTGTAACATGAGTATTCAATCTAAAAGTGGTCTGTGGTCATCCATTATGTGATAATCCCATTTCACTCTCAGATCTAAAAACCCTAGGATCATGGTTTGGGACTCCTCTTTCCACATCCATAATATGCTAAAACATCTTTGGTCTATATGCTTGTTTCCTCTGGAAATGGGGATGAACTCATTTTGTTTAAGGTTCAAACATTCCAATCGGTATCTAATGGGTTTATTCGTAGAACCAGAAATATCCAATGATTCTATATCCATTTGGACCTACTTTCTAAAGGCAGGTGCTAATTAGTTGTGGACCAATTAGGCTTAAGAATTTGCATTGGTCGAGAGGATGGGAGGTCAGACTCATCACACCATTATGGGGTGAATTATTGTCTACTCTGGGACTCTCTTTATAGATTTAATTTATGTTCATGAATCTCTATTAAATTAAAATTAATGGAAACGAGTTTCCTTTAGATCTAACAATCAGTAATTAATATGTATGAAATTTAGAGAATCTTTTATATGTATTTGAGGTTCTTCATCGATAGAGAATCATCTGAATTTGTTTATAGAATCATAGTCAATGTTATCCTTCAATAAATTATATATAAATATCTTGGTCATTATGATAACCATACTGGTTTTAAAGACACTCAGTGGGGCACTTGAAGTTTATTGTCATTCATAAGGACATGGATTATTTCAGAGTTGGGATCGTACCCGCAGATGGGCTACCAATGTATCCTTGTTTAGAAAAGGAATCAGATCCCACATAGTTCAAGTTAATGAATATGAAGTTTATCCATGGTTGATGGCCTAAAGAAGAGATTTCATAGTTACATTTACACTCTAACCTCACGTGAGTCATGCTCGTTGTGAGAAACAAGAGGTATCAGTAAAACATGATGATTCTGCCACAATATATGCAATCATAAGAAATAATGTGGGGCTTATGTATTTATGACTACCCAATATTGACGAGGATTGGGATTTACATCAGGGAAGAAACCCTGGAACATGGTCCATAAAGGTAATTGTGACTTATGGAGATTTGGATACTTAACTATGGACATAATCCTGAGAAGGATGCCCAAATTAGTGGGGAATTATGATTGGGTTTTATTCCTAGGAAGGATGTCCAAATCAAAAGAAAATAAGAATGGTTAAGAGAAATTATGACTGAGGCTTATTCTTGAGAAGGAGGCCATGGTTAAAGGGACTTGAGAACCGGGGCTTACTCCTAAGGTGGATGCCCATATTTGGGAACTGAGGGATTACTCCTGAGGAGGATGCCCATTTTAAGGGAACTTGGACTAGGGATTTCTCTTGAAAAGGAGGCCCATGTTAGGAGGAAAATTCTGATTTGGGTTTACTCCTAAAGACGATTCCCGTATTAATGATATTATCATATTAAAGGATGAGGTTGAATGAATGAAATATCTATCCTTATTGACATAAATATATGTAAATCACTAGGTTTTGAGAGATGTTCCACAGAATTCCATTCAGATAAGGAAGCCAGCAAAGGAACCATGCCAAAAATGGCCTTGAAGTGGGTTTTGAAGGGTAAATCGTGAAGAGGAGAGGTGGATTTTAAGAAAAGAATTGAATAAGCAGAAGGGAAACTTGAAAAGATATAGGCACACAAGTTTTTTTGGGGCGCGCAAGTACTGGTCACACAAGTATATTTGCACGACACATGTGTACTTGCACGATGGTTAACCCACAGGGTAATACTTGGGAGAAACATGTCTCAAGACCTAATTATTATCCATATAATCTTCCAAAAGTGTGGAGCGCATGTTTTGTTGAAGGGATAATGTGGAACGCAAGTGTCTTAGTTTCCCTTAAGGGTTAGACACTTAGGTGCGCAAATGTCGGTGAATTTAAACACCCGGACCTTGTTCCCCCCCTTTTGATCTCCCATTTTAGGTTATAAATTACCTTAGAAGTGTTCGAATGGCTTCAAGTATAGACTTGGGAGCTGGGTGCTTAAACTTGACTTTTAAAATTTTTATTCCTCGAAATGGGGGGCCCACAAGTGGTATTTATAGGCTATTAAAGACCTTAGACAAAAATCAATTAGGGTGCGCAAGTCACCCGTGCACCCAATATGTGGCATGCAAGTATACTTGCACGACCATGATGAAACTTGCATGACCCATGTGTAAACAAATCCTTGTTCATGCGATTGTAATTTTTTTTTGTTTCTTCCAAGGATTAATATCTTTGTGCTAAGGTATTCCCCTTTTTCAGTCGTTTAGACTCTGTGATGGAAAAGAGCATAAAAAAAAGTTCCCCCCTTAGAGTTAGATCTGAAAGGAAGGGGGATTTGACTCTGAGGTAAAGGACAAAACAATGGAAGGGCGGGGCACAAGTTTTGATCGCATAAGTAGCGGCGTGCATGTGAGAGTCGCACAGGCTTCGGCATGCATGGGGGTGGCCTTGCCTAAAAATATGCACCCTATTCTCACTCAAAGCTGCTGACTTTGAACGATTCTGAGCTCTCTCCACACAGATTTCTCTTATCGTGCAAGTATACTAATTTTCTATAGTTTCATTGCTTCTGTCAGTGTCGTGCTTCTGCAGAAGTAGTTTGACTTGCGCAGTGATACTTGCGTGCCCAAACCAGCGTGACATATATACACATGCGCTCCAACATTGGACTTGCACGCGTTAAGGACTTAGCCATTTTTCAATTTTCTTCACAAATTTTAATGAAAAATCATCTTACTTAAGAGTTAATTTTTCAACCTTTGTGCAGATTAAATGGATCTCAGAAGAATTGGAACGGCTGATGAAATGGATATCAAGTGAATTGATTATATGATGAACATTATTGGCCATGATTTCTATAATATCTGAGAAAACACTCTCCCAGATCTAGCAAAGTACTTGAAGAAGTATCATCATAATTTTCCACAGAACGTCTACTTGCCTCTGAATGGCCATGGTCATCTGCAAGATGTAAACATTTTAGAGCCAAATAATTATCTTCCACATTCTTAGTTTCAAACCTAAACCAATTTTTCTTCAGCAAATGTCTCAATGGGAGGATCATTTGTTAATATTGGAATAGTGGAGACGACCTACATAATGCATCATAGCCCTTGTGCCCCAGATCTGAAACCTCACAAGCCTGAGCTGCAACCACATTTTTATCCCTCAATCTTACAAAATTCCCAGATAGATCAATCCAAAGGCTGGAAGAAGAGTTGGGACTTTCATCCTGGAGGAGGTGTGAAACCAACTTGGTTGTGGGCATATGGAGTGTGAAAAACCAGTGCATATTTTGTCGAGGATTCGAAAGGAGCTACAATATATGAAGCCATCTGGGTTGGGAAAACATATGTCTACAGGAATGATGACATCGTGCCAGAGCTAATCAGCCGCTGGAGCCCAGAAAACAATTCATTCCATCTGACTCATGGAGAAGTAGGCATCAGTTTGTGGGATTTCTAGAAGACCTTGGGGGTTCCAATTTTGGGTGATATGTATGATGAATTCATCACCCCCCCCCCCAAATTGAATTGGAATGATTCGAAGAAGACTGCAGCTTTGGCTCAGGAAATATTGAAATTTTCTATAAGCATAAGAACTCAAAGACCTAAAAAACTCATTCTAGAAAGGATATTAATTTACAGGAGTGGATGGATATGTTTCTTACTAAGAATGAGGTGAAGGGTCCCACCTGTACTCGGCCTACTACGTGCCCCAGAATAGAGAAGAGGGGTGCTTTTGGCACATTCTAGCTGACCCTGGAAGCATGAGAATTTGAGAAGTGGGGGTACGATGTGGATCAGAGAATCCCAAAAAAGACTTCTCTAGTGGGCTTTTTTGCCTTGTGGCTTAGTGTTTGTTTTCTGCCAGTCAGAGATTCGAAGGGAGGCGTCAGGCCAAGTACCTTCATTGTCGCATCCATGTTGGCTGAGAAGAAAATGGTTGGGTTGGCCACACCAATTTTGGCGAAGATTCACAGGAGCTTACTCTATGTATTTATGGGTAAGTCTCCTTTTAGAATAGTGGGACCATTCCATGGTTTGTGGGGATCAATCACCACTCATTTCAGGACATATGCTGTACAGAACCAAGTACAAGTTCTTGTAAGCTCTTTAAGGCCATCAGTTCATGCATTTTCTGGAATTTCTCCATTAGCTCTCAACTCCATTGATATGAAGGTGAGGATGATCATGTTAATGGAATTCAATTTCATTCCTTATGGAAACCCACCAACCAGGAAGTTTGTTGATGAGGAACAACCGACCTGGAATTGAGGTCATACATGCTATCTTGTAGAGATGGTGTATTTGCCACCATGATTGATGAAGAGATTATATAAGAGGACTATTCCCTATACATATTTGCACGCCAATTCAAGTGTCTGTTGCAGACTATTGTATCCCCTCTTGTGCTTGTCAGGTTAGAGCAACATCTGATGGTTGCCCGACAACTATGGTTGCTGACATCTATGGAGAAGACCAGGGCAGTGTTTGATCTACTAGTTGCTAAAGTGGTGAGTAACGTGACTACATGGTATGCCGAGAACTAGATAACATCATTCCCTAAAGGGGTGATGAATCATCTAGTTGAACGGGTGGGGAAAAATAAAACAACTATAGAGAAATAAACCCTTCATCTGGAAGGTGACTATTCCCCACATGGAGATGATTCACCAAGTTCCTCACCTGGGGACGACTTTCCAGAATCTCAGTATGGGGATAATGAGGCATGAAATGTGTCAAAGAGACAACGTGCTAGATATAATACTCCTATCAGAATCAAGAGACCAAATCCATAGACTCTTATTGAGTTACTTAATTGGGGAAATTTAATCACCATTACTTTATATAGAAACAAGTCTTATATTATTATCCTTTATCTGTAGTTGCAGTAGCTGGGAAGAAGATGGAGTCCAAGATTGTAGGACCCTCCTCATATCCTTCTGGTACACACGCTGATTATCTACGACCAGAGGCTGTCCAAACATGGTGGAGTTTATATTGCGATGCTGAAACTGCCTGGCTAGACCTATGCAAGGGGCTACACATCCCTGGAATAGGGAATCATTGGGCCTCCACCAATATCTGTTTTGAGGATAACCCTGATGAAGTGCGGGCTTACATCATAGAGTTAGAGATGCTCATATGTTCCACCAATGATTCCATTACTATCACCAAGAAGATGAAGGAAATGATAGATCATGGCACCACTAAGGGGACTGGTGCTTCCAGAGATGAGGTGCGGCACGATTACATGAACTTTGAATATGTAAGCCACTTTGCTTATTTTCAGTGTAACTTGATGCCAGTTAATGATTTCTTACTCAAGGAAATTACTTTCTTCATCCTGCAGCTTGCATGTAAAGGAACTACTGAGGTTCCTTCACCATTTGTATAACGGTGGTGGTACTGCCATCGGGGCTAATGAATCTCCTCACGAGCCGGGCGAGGTATCTCCAGGACAATAGGCCATAGAGGAGGAGTTAGATATGGCTCTTCATTCTCCAATTCTTGTATTTGGAGATGATGATGTCATCACTCCCAAAAAGCCTATGAAACAAAGACATTGAAGGAAGAAGTCCCCAGCTAAACGTTTTATTAGTAGTGGTATGTCCTTCAGATAGTCATGAGTCTTAACCCATGAAAATATTGCTCATACTCTTTGGGATTGTAGGGGATTCTTAAATTTCCCCTTTGAGGGAGAGGACTGACCCTCATCTAAGAACGATGGAGGGTGCTGGTGATTAGTCTCAAATTCATTCTAACTTGGCCGCTCTTGAAGAAGAGCCAGCGTCTCTTCCCAGTATCGCTCCACCAACTGCTTCTAGGAGAGAAGAGCATACTTCTGGTAAATTAACAATGCATCATAAGATGTTGAATGAAAACATCAACTGACTTCCATTCTATAATACTTTAGGTTCAACCCTTGCACCTGATCATTTAACGGCCACTGCAGCTAATGCCATAATTTTATTTGAAGATGTTGTCCAGGGTTAGAGGTCGCAACATGAAGGTCGCCAAGAAGATGTATCGAATGCTCCCACTGGTGATACTAAACAGGAATCTGTGATAATATTGGATGAAATGATGGAACGTGGCCCATCTTTTGAATATTTTTTAGTTCATGTTAAATTACCATGTAATTTAGATGATTTTGGATGTGAGTGTTATCCTTCGTCATGTTAAAATAACTTCTTATTATATATCTGACCATGATTGGTTAAAATGTGAAGTTCCCTCTGATCAAGCTGCTGAACTGCCAATGCTTAAAGGGGGTATAAACAAACCTACTACTGTAGAGACACTAGCTCAAGTGGAGCTGAACCCGGTAGAGCTTCCTCAAACTCATCCTGAAAATCCTATTGAAGCTAGGAAAGATAGGGATGTGCTTTCTCCTACTGTTCATCTACCTTTGGATAAGAGATAACAATATTTGTGGTTGTACTTAAATTTCAAGAAAACATAATCAACTTTTGTCATCCTTTGAAACTAACAAATAACATTCAATTGACTATGCAGGGCCTCCAATTTCCATGGCTAGATCTGGATGTGAAGCCTCAGCCTCCGCTCCAATGAGAATAGAAAGTGAAATAATAAGGGTCAGGGGGGAAGGAGCAGAACATGGATCTTCTCTAAGTGCATTAATCCCAGATTATATTCCCCCTGTGACAGTGATGCCGAATCAGACCCAAAGGTACAAAAGGCGCTCTAATTTTCACATCACAAGGCATGGTAGAACATATGGGAGATCATATATGAAGTTCCTGTTGAAGAGCTATCATCGAAGATTCCACGACTATCATCCATGTTCATCATGTTTGGACTTGGCAGTTTTGGATATCAAGAGACCCATGCCACGGTGAAACAAGTCATCTAAAGAAGGGAGCAGGAGCAGAGGTACCTTCAAGACTTGACCATAGTAAGGCTGTCATCCAATATCAGCGAATTTGAGGCTGCGATGTCCCGAGCTGAGGCTGATCATGCTGCCAAGTTGAAGGAGCTGAAGCATAAGATCAAGGAGAATGTTGTCGAGCAGATGTACCTTCAGCAACAGTAATATGCTGTTACTGGAGAACATGACCATCTTAACAATTCAATGGAAGGAGGTCACACAAATGGTATGAAATCCATCGCTGAAGCTAAGAAAGCACTCCATCAAGCTGAAAAGATTGATGTCGGTCGAGTGCATGAACTTCATGTGGCTGCTGATGAAGCTCGGGATGCCATAGATCAAATGAAGACTTATGTTGAAAGTATCTTGTAATCCCTGAAAAAAGGGAAGAGACTCCAGTATGTGGATGTCCTTCTAACTTTTGTGCTTCAAATGAAAAACACTTTCATCTTCAATCATTTTTTCATGCCTTCATTTTCTACCTGTGTTAAATTTTTACCTAATCTAATGGGCCTAGTAAGCATAGTTTCATTTTTTTTCTAGGATTATAAAAATAACCCTAAAAACATTTAATTTTTTTATTTTCTCAATATTACCTAAATCATTCAAAATGTATGTTTAGTGAGCTGAGACATGACTTTGGTTAAGAGTTCCCTTGTCTTTTGTGGGAAGTTTAAAGTCATGCATGTCAGACATAAAAAGGATAATGTTTATGTTCTAAATATCTTTGACCGAATGGATAATGGATTAAAATTGATTAAATTCCATGATAATTTATCTGATTTTTTTCATATTCAAGTATGAGGGAAGAATGTAAATTGTGACATAAAAAATTTTGAATCTGAGGAATGATATGAATATAGGTCTAAAATGCATTAGAAGAATTATTTCCTAAGAGTGATGTTACAATTATTTAACAAACCCATTAGGGGGTTGATTTATGTTGGGCTACTTAAGGGCATTGGTTGCATAGTGAAATAATAGCATCTCTTGGATGAAAAGTTTGTTATGTAGACTACATATGCAAGGCCACCTAAGGGAACGTGCTACATAGTCAGGAAAAATAACTCTCATAAATTTTACTTTTCTATTGCTAAAAAGCCAATAAAAGTTTATGGAGATTCAAATTTTCCAAAGCATATAGTCTGCTGTATTGAAAGTGTTACTTGAATATGGAGAGGATATTTCCAATCAATATTGTCAAATAATTAAATGAATTTCACTCCTACGAAGGTCTGACCCAAAAATAGGGAAGGTAAATATAAACCATATAATTGAATACTTTTATATCATGAAAAAGAACATGGGACAAATATGTTATGGATTGTTATTTTTGCGGATCCCTACATATTTTCGTTAAGAAAAATAAGCAAAAAGAGGTTTTCTTCACAATAATGAAGTTACCATTATTTAACCAACCCGTTAGGGGGTTGAATTATGCAGGGCCACCTAAGGGCATTGGCCACATAGTCAAATAATAACATCTTTCGGCTGACTGGTTTGTTTTGTAGACTACTTATGCAAGGCTACCTAAGGGAACTTGCTGCATAGCCAAACAAAAGAATTCTCGAGTATCAAACATTTTGTGACCAAAAGTCAATAAAAGGGTTATGGATATCAGGAAGAATTTATGATTAGGAGTATGACACCTCAAAATGGGCATTGTTTGATGCATGAAGAGATACACAAACTAATGCTAACCATAATTATGTTGTGGATGGGTCCTAAATTAAGATGTTGGACTACACTACATATCTCATTAGAATGACAATCAAGCCAAATGTATTTATTGAAATACAGTTTAACGTCGTGTGGGATGAGAGTGTAGGAAATCTTAGTTTAGGGTCATAGAGCTTAGACCATAATAATAAATACACAGTGTGTGTTTTATAAACCTGATGTGAATGAAAACCAGGGTTTTCATACCACATTCATGTCTTCACAGGGGGGCTTTTTAGCTAAGGGACTAAAAGTGAAATTTGGGGTTATGCCCAAAGACAGGGGGCTGGATTCGAGGGATGGTCGAATGTTTCTATGTATCCCATAAGGATGGGAATCAAGCCACACGTAGTTCTTGAAATACCCAATGTACAGATTTAGTTCGGACATATGAAGGGTTAAAGGGGACTTTACTGCAACGATGGTTTGAACCAAGAATAAAGGTTCGAGAATTGCCATGTTTGCACGTAATCATTTGAATATTACATGATTGGAGATCAATGTAAATAATAATTCCATCTCAGGTGAGGGTGTTAAAGAATATTGTAGTTTATTTTCATACATAAAAAAGTGTGAATAGTGTAACATCATATAGGAAGGACGACGGTGAACCAATTTAAAAAATATTGGTTCTGGGGGTGGTTTCACGAATCAACATCGTATGAGACTGAGGTGAAATGATGTGAAGAGATTGTTTTTGGGCTTGAACCTTATGAGGTTTCCAACGTACCCATCCTAGAAGGCAAGGATCAACGTCCGTGTAGTTCTATTAAAGAATAAATTGGTAATCAAGTTGTTCTTGAGGACAACGACCTAAAAAATGGCGTCGAGACATACACATGGTTAGTGTCCCTAAGAGGGTGTTATGGTTGAAGTTTACTATAAGATCACGTGAGTCATACTCGGTGTGGGAAAAAATAGGTAGCAATAACATTAACGATGCATAGTTTAATGTCATGTTGGACAAAGAAGGGACTGTGTAGTTTAATGTCATACAGTAAGGACTTAGGGAGAGACTATGCAGTTTAATGTCATGTCGTAAGGACAAAAAGAGGGGCTGTATAGTTTAATGTCATATAACAAGGAAAGGTTCTATACAATTTAGCGTCATGTATCTAGGACGCATGGCTATGCAGTTTAATGTCTTATAGTGAGGATAATGGGGACACAGTTTAACATCATGTTGGACGTATTAGGGACTTTTTAACTGTTTAACATCATGTGGGACAAAGAGGTGCACAGTTTGACGTCGTATAGCTAGGAAGACATAGTTTAATGTCATGTTGGATGTTGGGGTGGTGTATAGTTTAGCATCATGTAGCTAGGACGTAAGAGGTAAAATACAGTTTAACGTCATGTTGGAGGATGGAACAATTTAACATCATGTTAGACGAAAGGGAAACAATACAATTTAACGTCATTTTGGACGAAGAGTATTTGTGTTATCCAAAATACTTCTTCAAAAATCTAGCATTATTTGGAGTCTTGATGATTTCACCATCCATTGAGATTAAAGAATAATCTCCATTGGAGTAGACCTCATGTATTGAGTAAAGTCCTTCCGATTTTGGCTCAAGCATTAGAGGTTTATTTCCTGGTATCATTGGAGTTCTGAGAACCAATACCAATTATCCTTGAATTAATGAAAGAAGAAATTTTTTTTGTTGAAATCTCGTGCTATTTTATTCTGATAGACCTCCAAGTGGTGCAGGGTGCACAATCTTTTCTCATATAATCGTTCCAATTCATCCAATCCCTTTTTAGTTTTTTCATCTGTAGATGACTGATCACAAATGGATACTCTAAGCGAGGGTAATTTGACCTCAATGGTCAAGACTGCTTCTATTCCATATACCAATGAATATAGAGTTGACCGCGTTGCAGTGCGGGTGGTGGTCCGATAAGCCCATAAAGCATGAAAGATTTTATCAGGCCATGATTTCTTATCTTTATCCCCCATCTTTTTCTGTATGTTTTAAAGAGTATTGTTGAAGGATACTATTTTTTCATTGACCGCTGCATGATACCAAGATGAATGATTGGATTTGATGTTGTATTATTGATACAACATCCTTACCTCAGATGAACAGAAGTTGGTGCCACTGTCCGTCAATATGGTATGAGGGAAACCAAATCTGGTAATGATGTTAGTCCTGATGATGCTAACAATGCTTTTAGAACTAACTTCTTTGAGAGGTATTTCCTCTACCCATTTGGAAAAGAAGTCAGTAGTAGTGAGAATACAATTAAACTTATTGGATGTAGCCGAAGGGTAAGGTCCTACTACATCCATTTCCCATGTGGCATATGGCCATGAGTATTTTGATGTATGATGCAAATATGGGGGTTGATGAATGAAGATGGTATGTACATGGAAATAATGACACTTATTAGTGAAATCAACACAATCTTTTATCCAAAATTATCCAATCCTTCGAATTTTATCAGATAGTCTATGTCCGGACTGATGGGAACCACAGACTCCTGTATTCACTTCATTCATGACATCCATTGTCTCATCACCATCAATGCATCTAAAGAGAATTCCACCAATACCTATTTTGTAGAGAATTTTCTCTAGGTGATCTGGGCTATCATAAAGAGTAAAATTAACCACACGTCTCCAGACTTGTTCTTTCCCGGATCTATTATGTGGGAGTGTTCTATTTTGAATATATTCCTTGATAGCTGTCATCCATCCTATAGTATGACCATATGGTTCAGAAATGTGACTAATTTCATTGATTTCCTCTGTTATGGTTTGAACATAAGGTGAAATTGTATGAAGGTGGGTAATACTGATGATTGTCTCGTCCCGATTTGGATCTGCCAGAGGTGTGGCTATATTAGCCAGTGCATCAGCTTGGGAATTTTGTGATCGCAGGATATAAGAAAATGTCTGTTCAGAAAGAAATTATGCCATTAACTCTCTAATGTAATCATAAAATTGGATTAACTCTTCTTTTCTGATGGCATAATCCCCACTGAATTGTTAGATTACTTGTTCTGAATCACCTTTCACCTTTAAGTTTTTAACTTGTGCATGAAGCGCTAACTCCAATACTTCGATGAGATCTTGATAATCTCCTTTATTATTTGTATCGCCTTACCATAATAAGAAGGAATAGGGTAGCACTACCTTTTCCAGGGAAATAAGTAAAATTCCTAACCCAACATTGTTGAATTTGGGATCTTCAATTTTCATTCCTGTTGGACTTCTGGAATCACCATCAAAGTACATTTCCCATGTTTGAATATTATCTTCAATAGAGAATACTTCTTCATCAGGAAATTCAGTATCTAAAGATGTATCTTCAATTGAAAGATTTTAAAGAAGGAAATCAGCCAGAGCCTGGACCTTTATTGCCTTTTGAGACACATATTGGATAACAAATTGCTGCAAAATAACTACCCACCGTTTCTAGATGTCCTGTAAGAATTGGACAAATAAGGATAAATTTGAGTGGGTTATTGCGAGATTCCAATTAGAGCTCATGATGCTACAGGTAGTGTCTCAACTTCTGAAATGAAAATAGTAATGCTAGGTAGCACTTTTCAATACCTGAATATCGAGTTTCTGCTTCATGCATAGTCCGACTGAGATAGTAAAGGCTATTTTCATTCCCAAAATCATTCTTATGGGAAAGGAAGACACCCAATGATCACTCTAAAGCTGTCACATAATGAATAAGTGGTATTCATTTAATAGGTTGCATTAATACCATTTGACTCAAGAGATACTACTGGAGAATATTGAATGCCTCCTGACATTCTTTAGTCCACTGGTAAGTGACTCCCTTATTCATCAATTTGGTGAAGGGTAAAGTTTTTCCTTCCAAATTAGTGACGAAATGCTGAATATAGGCCATGTGTCCTTGAAGTCCTCTCAGTTATTTCAAATTTTGAGTAGGTGACATACCAAGGATTGACTGTTTCTTCTCAGTATTGACTTCGATACCATGAAGGCGTACAACAATGCCAAGAAATTTTCCCGAGGTTACCCCAAAAGCACATTTCACGGTGTTTATCTTCAAATTGTGTTGTTGAAGTTTGTGGAATATGACTTCCAAATCATCCAAGTGATTAGAACGTTTTCTGGATTTAACCACCAAATTTTCCACATTACATTCAACAAATTTCCCTAAAAAGGGTTTGAAGATACGATGAATGACACACTACTATGTTGCGCCTACATTCGTTAGGCCAAAGGGAATTACCCGATAGAAAAACACACCCAGAGGGGCTCTGAAGGCTTTATATTCTTCATCTTCTAGAGCCATTCAGATTTGATTATACTCGGAATATCCATCCATAAAGTAAAGTGCTTCATATCCAGCTGTTGCATCAATTAAGGGTTTTATGATCAGAACTGGAAAATCGTCCTTGGGAAAATGCCGATTAAGATCTCTGAAATCAATTCAAACTCTAATTTTTTCCATTTTTCTTTTATGCAGGGACAATATTAGGCAACAATTTGGGATATTGAACTTCTCTGATGAAGTTATCTTTGATATGCTTATCCGCATCAACATCAATTTTGGAAGCATAAGTTGAGTGCGTTCTTCTTGCGGCTTGCTTGAATCCTCGATGTTCTTCTGGAAAACCCAAATGATGAGTAGTGACATTAGGATCAAGCCCTGGAATTTCTTTATAATTCCAAGCCAATATATCTCGATTTTTCTTTAAAAATGAAATAAACATTTCTTGCTCTTCAAGATTCATAGCCGTACTAATAAAAGTGGGGCATGGATCTTCTTTTGTACCCAGATTTATTTCTCTGAGTTCATCCACAATGCTAGAGAAACCGTCTTAAAAAGTTGGAGAAGCATATCTGAGATCTTCTTCTACTTCTTCAACATGTTTTATTTCTTCTGTTTTTACTCTCATAGTAGATGATGAAGAAAAGTTTCCATGATTATGAGAGATGTTAAAATTTGATCATTATGAAGAAGAAGCTTCCATTTCTAACCCAATTGATGGTGAAGGGTCTTCCTTGGGTAATAAAGAAGAGATGATGGATTGGGAATTGATATCATCATTCACCTCTCACATTTCTATAACTTCATCTAGCCTGGTTGGTGAAGTATAGAGTTTCTGGATTTCAGTGGATGAAATGAAGACATCTCCATTTGAGATTTCATCAATGCTTGGTGAATCACCAATTTCTCCCATGTTGTATGGCTTGATTGCTGTAATTGACATTATGGAAGTTTGCATAAGAGTATTTGGATTTGGGTCTATCCCATCAATTTGACTGATAAGTAACACATAAACTGTTCTCACATGTATGAATGGGTTTACTAGAATCTTTTCGAAACCATATGGAGCATTAACTTTGGTATCCTCCCTTATTGTGTATTTATCTTTTCCCTCCATTTGATAGAATTCCACCTCAATGTCTTGAGATTCACATGTTTTAAATGGGGCCTTATAACCATACAATGCCCCAATTTGACCATTGAAACAATATTTGAGACATTGATGGTATGATGATGGTATAGCTGCATGTTGATGTAGCCAATGTCTTATAAGAAAAATATTGAAGGCTTTGTCATGTCGAACAACCATGAAATCTGAATTGGATACAAGATCTCCTAACTGAGTTCAGAGTGTGATCTCTCCTAGAGGCTATTGTTCATTTTTATCATATCCTTGCAACAACAAATTTGAAGGAGATAAATCAAATTTGGTGAGGCCCAATCGATGAAGTGTATGAATGGGGATGAGTTTGACTCCTAAACCATTATAAAAAAATCTCTTTGGATGTCTACATCATTGACCTTTCCAGATAAGTACAATGGACTAATATTTCCATGAACAACATCATCTTCATCTTCATATGTGAACAATATCACTGAATCTAATTCTTTAGAATTATTCTCTACATGGTAGACTTCATGTGTAGCAATTTTAGTTTCGAATTCCTGAGGAAATGACAAAGCCTCGATGAGTGCCTCCTGAAGATCCTTTGATAGATTCAAGGCATCCAGAATTGATAACATGGATGGTACATAGGACAAATGTTTCGAGACATCATATTTTTGATCCAAAGGATTGTGTTTCCCAACAAGAACATGTGGTTTCATAGGTGCCTTAGAAGTTGATGCTTTGGATGTAGATGCATCTTTTATCAGGGTAGAAGTTGCTAAAACTCCAGCCATTGGGAGATTAGATTGATTAGGTCTATTTACTTGTTGAGAGGATGAAGGTGTAACCTCCAATCGATCCTCCAAAATAATTGTGCCAGGACAGAATCTTCCATGCATGGAAGAACTGTCTTGTTCCTGTTGAGCCCACTGAAGGGCTCTACCATGATTTTCTGCTACATACATAGTTCTAGTAGGGGTAGAATTTGAATAGTGGTTTCTAGGATATCCACGTCTTCCTCTGTATCCTAGACCTCTGTAACTCTCTCTAATTCCTCTGTTTGATACAGGGAGCTCAGGCTCATCGAGATCGAAACTGTGACTGGAATAAGGATATTTTAAGTGAATCATGTTAATAGAACCAAAGATCATCTCATCATCTATTGAAGACTCTGCATGATTAGCCAATTTAGGATGTGTCTTTTGGTGGGGCGGTTCCCGTGGCATTGAAGTAGATGGCATAAAATCTACCAGGGTCAAACGAAACTTGGGATTTAACACAATCTCATCTTCTTCTGATTGTTACTCTTACATTGAATTATGTCATTTCTTTGAGGATATTACCTCTAATGAAGGAGGTTTTTCTGTGGCATTCATAGAAGAAGACACAATTGGTTTCTTCAATTTCATTCATAAAATGGAATGAGTTCAGTTGTCCATTTTTCTGACCATCCAATCATCATATTTTTGCACATTTTTTCTTTTGACTTCTTTCCACTTGCTTTCTTCCTCTGGATTTGTAGTAGTAACACATGCTCCCTGAGCTGAAGAACCTTTCAGTTTTACCTGTCTTGAGTCCACAATCTTTTTTAGGATGTCCTTGAAGACAAAACACTCCTAAATGGGATGTCCCAATATCTGATTAAATGGGAAATATTTTGGACGTTCTTCATCTCCTTCCTTGTTCGTCCTTTTGGGGCTTGGGAATTGAACCAAGTTATTTTCCAAAGCCAAAATAAAGTAACCACGAACTTGTTCATTTTGGAAAGAATATACTTTGCTCTTCAAATCCTCAAATTGTTTCCATCTTTTATATCATTGATCATCTTGACGAAACGACCTCTATTTTTGACGCTCATGAGGTGGATCCCTTTGATAAGATGAAGGTTTTAAAGTAGAAGCAGGTATAGGTTCTTGTTTAAGCATAACTGTAGCAGTCTCTGCTTTACCCATTCTCCTTTATAGAGCTCATGGAATTACAAGAGTTTTATCCTTAGTCTCCATAAGATAGTCTTCAATCTGTTGAGTGATCGAAGAAAGGCATCAATACCATCCGGTGTATTTCACAGGGATCAACGTTGTGCGTAATTAATAACGCAAATTTTCCGCACTGATTGGAAACAACTCTTCTTGAGGGAATGATAAGATTAGAGAATATAATAATCCCTTCTAGCGAGCAATGAAATCTGAAACCCTTCAATTCTCCCTTTTCATACAATTTTTAAGATAAAAAACTATTGTCTTTGGAAACGTTGAGCTGAATTTAAGAAGAAATCGTTGACGAAGATCTTCTCATCTCGTAATTGACCGGGATTGCAAGCTTGTATACCAGATAAAAGCAAGCCCTTGTAATGACTATACAAAACACCCGAGCTTACCTGCTTCTTGTTGCCGAGGGGTTCCCATCATAGGATCCAAATGAGAATCAAAATGTGTTAATTGTTGCTCTGGGTCTCCCGAACCATTAATGGTTGGGAATGTGGAAATTGAAAAATTTGATGGGGGAGGAATTGCATCATCCCATTCAGGGTAAGATCTATTTTCTGGTTGAATATGTGCACGCTTTCTCTCCATATCTTCCAACTGAGCTGTTAATGAATCAATGGTATTTATTAACTTTTGAGAAACATCTGGTTGAGCTTGGACCTAAGCAGGTTCAATAACTGGAGCTTAGACTGGTGTGGTGGCTAGTACTACAATTGATGGTAGCACCGCCGATTTTTGTTGCGCAAGACCCATAGGACTAGACATGTGAGGGTGTACTGGTAAAACAGGATACTCTTAATCCATCTCAGTAGCTGCAAAAAATTTCCTTGGCTGAATGACTCCGGCATGCTTAGGAGGAAGACTACATTGAAGTAGTTCTACATTCAACCTCCTTAATTACTTCATTTCTTCCTCCTATTGTGAAAATCATTGCTCTAGTGAGAGTGATTGGCCTTCTCCAGAGGGAGGGTGGAATGTAACCTGATTCTTTCCTTTCCACTTGTTGGATGCCTTTCAGATAGGGGGATGTTGGTTACATGAAAGAATACCTATATTCCATGTAAACCTTTTGTTTTTTACACGCACAGCTTCTTCATTTTCCTCTATGTGCACATCCTCTTGAGTAGGAACATCTTCACCTAATCCATCTGAGTGAGCCTCATGTTCTGGAGGATCAGAAACAATGTAATTGATGACATTTATTGATTCATAACTCATTGCATCTCTTCTATCGACATTTCTGCGTTAATTTCTTTTTCCATGTCCCTGATGAGACATTGACTTCTATTGAGTTGATCCCTTAGGAACTTCATGAAAATATGTAATTTAGAGGTAACTACTAATAATTTGGCTCTTCATTCCTCTTGTGGCTTCTCCCTTAATCACGAGAAGAATGACTTTATCTAAGGAAGAGATTGAGTATTTGAAAAAGTCCCCAGTCCAGTGGACTGGGGCTGTTCCTGCTCAACTCCTCGAATCCTATTTGTTGATTCTAAGGTTTGGGATAAAAGAGTCCCCATTCTAGTAAGTTGGGGTGGTTCTTGAGTTTATATATCTGATAATTTCTTAAAATATATCCTGATCTTGCGGACTTTAGTCCGGAAATTGGGTGGATGCATCAACCTACATCCACTCAAATCACATGGCTCAAAATACCATTGGATGATTTTTGACACTTATGTCACTTGATGATGTGCATGCTCTAAACGAGAATCTTGTTCGATATTCTCATTTTCCTGATACAAGAGTAATTCGACAACTTTTTCTCTGTATCTCTGACTTTGAGAAGAACTAATTGAGGCATGTTACTGAGCAAGACTTTGATTATGCACAAAATCAGTTAGATGTGGCCAGTTCTGGGAAATAACATTAAATGAGACCACCTTTGGTGGGCTTTGTTGACTGGAGAGTACATTGAAATGTAGTGCTCCATGAACACCCCATCTCCTGATTTGAATATCAGATGCGGAATTGGAAATTAACTGATGCCACCCTTTTAGTGCACCAATCCATGAATGTTGAAGGGCTCTCTGTTGCTTTTCAGCCTTCGAATATCGAGAAAATGAGAGAGAGGACAAATCAATTTGGCATTGTAACCCTTCTATTATCTTGAAATGATTTTCATATTCACCATAAGATAATATTTTCTTTTTCAATTGACAAAGAATTTTCCACATGTTGAGACAAAGGTCGTGAATACAATCTTCAATCAACATTTCTAAAATGTCACACTGAGAGTCATCCAAAGGCCAAAAACATGACTGGAAATTCAACTTTTGCCAGTTGTTTTCTAATATTCAGCACTTCCTCTTTATATTTCGATGAAGATTATTCAACCTGATTAGACCAAAGGTGGTGCTTCTTTGTTTCTTCATCTGATTCAACAAGATTGGTAGAGAATTTATTTATCAAACTATGAGATGAATGACCCAAGGGTGGTTCGTAGAACGACCTACACCCCATGCCATCTTCTGATTGATAATGTATTTCACCTACTAGCGGTAAAGAATCAGACATGACTAGATTCACATTTTCATGTGCCTCAAGATAAGAGTGATTTCTCATCATTGCATTGTACTTCGAAAATTTTTCCAATCAATGCGAATTACTAGTGTCGAGAGGACTTTCTTAGCTAAATTCATCATCATGGGGATCACCACCATGGTGGGTTACAAAAAAAGATGAAACCTTTGTATCCTTGATCTTCTAGCCACACAGAGGTTTCTTGTGGCTCTCATCTGAAGATGATAGTTTGATATAAATCGAACTGTCATGAAGCAAGCCTTCATGAGGAACTGTCTAATGAAGACCTTCAGAATTTATGTTCCCACTATTGGGAAATGAGAGAGTAGATTCTTGAGTTCCAATAGATAATTGTGTGAGGGCTTCAATGACTCCAGCATCGATCAAGGCCTTGTTACAGATTGGCCCTTGATTTATTGACTGTGCTGGATGAGTCTTTTTCGTAGATGCCTTCTTACTCACTTTGGGAACCACTTGTTGATGAAAGTGGTTACTATGGGTTGGTGTATGTTCCTGCTCAAGAGAAATTGTCAGGTTAGGCTGATTATCTTTATTCAAATCAGGTGTGTGTGCCTAACTTGATTGTCCATACAACATGGGGGAGTATTACCGACAACCCTCTTGGAGTGGAATAGAGGTGTGTATCTGTTCCGGAGTGATATGTTGACGTGTCACTCCACTGGTAGGGACATATTTTCATTTCAATTACCTGTGATGATGGCTAAGGTGTTATAATATTCTAAAATGCATCCAGAATATGAGCAGAGATTTGCTTCTGCTCCTTCACCGTTGTTAGAATGTTCGTGGTGACTTCAGCTGCTGGAACATGAATATACATCAATTTTGTGTTTGGAGTAGGTGTGTATTTCTGCTCCTGTCCTCCTTTTCCTGCAAGTGAATTCTGAAAGTCATCATGTGTGGGGGCAGATAGTTGAGTCTGGTCCAAATTTGTCGTCAGAGTTTTCCGACTGACTTCTCTGAGTGCTACCAAACAGGACTGTTGGAAGGCTTGATTAATAGTGGAAGGTGTATGTGCCTGATATTTATTCTTCATCAAGTATGTTTGATGACATTCCTTTAATACTAGAAGATGAGATAACTGACATAATTGTTTATTGTAAACAGGTGTATGTTCCTACTTATCAGTTTCGACCATATCATATTGGAAAGCTTCTCTAGTTGTAGTCAGACGAGCCTGCTGACTAATTGACGAGTTATAAATAGGTGTATATGCCTGCTTCTAATACTCCACCAGAATTTCCAAGCGGGAATGGAATGTTACTGCCAGACGAGTCTATTCGTTAGTAACATCATGACAGACGGGTGTATATGCCCGCACATTTCTTGCCATCAAGTTGTCTGGATGGACTTCTCCGGAGGGGGAAGAAGTAATAACCTCCTCCCTATTGACCAGATTTCGCTTCTGGAGGTTCATCATGTAGACTCGAGTCTGAGGGACCTGAGCAGAACCCCTAAAGGCGATACCCTCATCATGTTGAGGGTGCACTGCCTCACGAGTCTAACAACGATTGTCGATGGGAGCCCTAGGTAAGGACTCTTGTCTCCTTGAATTAAGGCCTTGAGTGACCTTCTCATTAAACTACTCATAATTTTGGAGGGACTGGCGATTGTGTTCTGGGGATAACGACCCGAAAAGGTTGGAGACGGTGGTTGGCACCACCTACTTCTTGATCACTGGTCGTTGCTGTCTGGACATCCAGGGTGAATTACTGACTTGGAGGGCTTGTCTAGCGGCCTCTAGAGTCGGAATGGTACAGTCTTGATGGAATTCCTTAATCAGTGCATTTGAGACCCAACATTAAAGATGCTGAGTAGGGGATATCATCCTCAGAGAAAATGAGAATCCAACACAAGTATCCACATATTCATTCACAGGTGTGAACATTAGAGAAGCCATTTCTGTAACGCATTAGATCTTGGAAAAGAGTTCCTGTTTTATATAACAGACATAATCAAGATAAGTTCGGCCACTACATCTTTTGGATGAGCACATATTTTATTTATAGATTTGTTGGCCCTCTCACTCAGATCAAATAGTGGTCTAACAAATAATTAAAAAATCATTTTAACTTGTTTAAGTATTCACTTCAGGTTCACCATTTTTTGTTTCCTCTATAAATGGGGATGACATCGTTTTGTTTATGGCTCAAAAATTCCAATCGGTTTCTAACAGGTTTATTTGTAGAACCAGAAACATACAATGATTCTATATCCATTTGGACCTACTTTCCAAAGGTAGGTGCTCATTAGTTTTGGACCAATGAGGCTTACTAATTTGCATTGGTCGAGAGGATGGGAGGTTAGACTCATCACACCTTTTTAGGGGGAATTACTTTCTGCTATGGGACTCTCTTTATAGATTTAAGTAGTGTTCGTGAATCCTTATTAAATTACCAAGCATAAAAATGATCTTTCCTTTAGATCTTCCAATCAATGCTTAATACGTAAGAAACATAGAGAATCTTTTATATGTATTTGAGGTTATTCATCAATACAGAATCATCTGTATTTTTTGAGATATTATTAGTAAATGTTATACTTCAACACGTTATATAGAAATCTCTTGGTAATTATGATAACTATACTGGTTTTAATGCCACTTAGTGGGGCACTTGAAGTTTATTGTTGTTCAGAAGGACATGGATTATTTCAGAGTTGGGATCGTACCTGCAGATGGGCTACCTAAGTTTCCTTATATAGAAAAGGAATCAGAACCCACGTAGTTTCAGTAAAAGAGAATGATGTTTACGCATGGTTGATGACCCAAAGAAAAGATGTCATAATTACTTTTACGCTCTAATCTCACGTGGGTCATGCTCAGTGTGAGAAACAAGAGGTATCAATAAAACCTAACGATTTTGCCACAAAAGATTCAATCATAAGAAATAATTTTGGCCTTATGTATGTATGAATTCCCAACATAGGTAAGGATTGGGATTTACTTTTGGGAAGAAACTTGGGAACAAGGTCCATAAAGGTATATGTGACTTATAGAGATTTGGATACATAACTTAGGACTTAATCCTGAGAAGGATTCCCAAATTAGAGGGGACTTATGATTTGGTTATATTCCTGAGAAGGAAGTCCAAATAAATAGAAATTAAGACTGGTTAAGAGAAATTATGAGTGAGGCTTGTTCCTGAGAAGGAGGCCCATGTTAAAGGGACTTAAGAACTGGGGCTTACTCTTAAAGAGGATTCCCATATTTGGGAACTTGGGGCTTACTCCTAAATAGGATTCACATTTTAAGGGAACTGGGACAGGGGCTTACTCATGAAAATGAGGCCCAGGTTTGGAGGAATGTTATGATTGTGGCTTACTTCTAAAAAGGATTCCCTTATTAAAGATCTTCTCATATTAAAGTATGATGTTGATTGAATGAAATCTCTAACATTAGTGACATAAGGATATTTAAATCACTAGGTTTTGAGAGATGTTCCACAGAATTCGTTTTAGATAAGGAAGCCAACAAAGGAACCATTCAAAAAATGGCCTTGAAGAGGGTTTTGAAGGCTAAATCATGAAGAGGAGAGGTGGATTTGAAGAAAAGAACTGAATCAGCAGGAGGGCCACTCAAAAAGAGGTAGGGGCGCAATTCCTGTTAGGGATTGCAAGTACTTGTCATGCAAGTATACTTGCACGACACATTTGTACTTATGTGACGATTTACCCATAATGTAATACTTTGGAGAAACTTGGCTCAAGCCCTTAGTATTATCCCTAAAGGCTTCTAAAAGTGTGGCATGCAAGTTATGTTGAAGGGATAAGGTGGTGGGCAAGTGTCTTCATTTCCCTTAAGGGTTAGACACTTTGGCGCTCAAGTTTTGGTGAATTTCAACACTCAGAACTTGTTCCCCCACTTTAGAGCTTCCATTCTATGTAAGAAATTACCTTATATGTGTTTGGAAGAGATCAAGTAGAGACTAGGGCACCAGGAGCTTAAATATGACTTTTGGAATTTTTCGTCCCCAAAATGGGGGACACACATGGGGTATTTATAAGCTACTCTAGAACATGGTAGAAAATAAAATATGGCGCACATGTCACCTACATTCCCAATATGTGGTGTGCAAGTATACTTGAGTGACCATGACAAAACATGTGAGACCCATGTGTAAACAAATCCTTGTCCGTGCCTTTGTCAATTTATGATGTTTCTTCAAAGGATGAATCTATTTGTGCTAAGGTATTCCCCCTTTTAAGTCATTTAGACTCTGTGATGGAAAGGAGCATCAACAATGATCCAATTATAGACTTTGTTCTTTGACACAAGGACAATGTTTTGTTCCCTTAAATTTCCACACAGATTGGACAATCGCCTTATTCCCTCTTATTTTCCAGATTGAGAATTAATCATGTAATCTTAGAGACTTTTATTAATTATGCTAGTTTGTATGGTTACATCACGTCAAAACTGAGATTTTAGAAATGATGGTCTTGAATTCAAGACGTTAAAAGGCCTAAAATCTATTAAAAGATATGTGACCTTAAACTCTAATGAAAAATCTATCCATGAACTAGAAAATTAAACTAAGTGAATACAATTTTTTGATCTTTTACATTATAATTTAAGGATCTTTATTCATGTCTGGTATGTCCTTCCCATCTTGAGGTATAGAAAATATCACTAACATTCTATATGGTCAAAGTAATTTTATCTTAATCTCTATCCACACATCATTCTGATAAAAGATATTAAACTATGTGAATACATTTGTTGGATATTCTACATTATCATTTTAGGATCTCTATTCAAGTTAGTTATGTCTTTCCCATCTTATGGTAATTGAAAATCTCAATAACCTTATATATGGTAAAAGTTGAATGAACATATAATCTAGACCCAAAATTTCAATGATGAACGATGCTAAACTAAATGGTCCATATCCCTATCACATGATATAAATATACATGATGTTTCAACCCCCAGTTCAGAGGGAAAATTCCTTCTAGTGTTGGTCATTTACTACATAATCATAAGGAACTACATGTGGATTTATTCTCACTTCATCAATATATATATCGACACATGGATCTACCATCCTAGTCTCAACCATAATGAAAAAATACCCCTCCACATTTTAGTCTGATCAATACAGAAACCTAAATATCGATAACTAAAAAAACATATGGTTTGATTATATTCCTAACAAGATACATTGTGATGAATAGATCCTCCATTATAGGCCTAGTTTCAAAAAGTTATAAATTTCTCCTAGGATTCATTACTATAAATATCATGATTGAGATATGATTCCCCTTCCTGAAAATAAATCAAATTCATATAGGATGTTCCCCATATGTGGCCAATTTTGGTCTAAGTACTTCCTTCATTCTAAAAAACATTTTTCACCTGATTCACACTTCATATCATTATAAGAATAAATTATCACAAGTTTTCTATAGCCCTAAATTATAATATTGTCTAATTCCAAAGGAAGCCTCTATTTTAACTATGCATAATACACCTCAATCATGCATTTCATAAAATCACCCTTAATGTCGAATGTCAACCATTTCCACCTGCATCGTTAAGATGAACCTATTCTGCCTTTGTATTCCTTGAAAACATTACAGTATGAAACTACTTCTCGAACATAGTCTATGGTCATCCTTTAAATTCTTACCTCATGAAATTTCATTCTCAGGACTAGGATTCCCAAGGATATCACTTAAGAAAAAATGGTTTCCCTTCCTCATATTCAAAGGGTAGTTGAATAATTCTGGCCTTGTAAGCATAATTTGGGTCATTATACCCAAAACATATAGTCAAATATATTTGACCTAAAACACTAGTATAATTACTATAGATTGAAAGACTATAAACTACCTAAAAAGGGGCATGATAATCTCTAAGTCGAAAATTCTAAAAGAGGTGCCTTCGGGAAGAGCTGTGCTTCAGATCAATAAATGTGCACTCTATATGGTTTAGGAATTTTTTTGAGCAATGAAAATAAAGAGACATAAAAAATTTTATGTTGAAAACTCGTAAAGTCCTCCTTAAGAAAATTCAAAGTCTTACTCACTAAGTATTCTTTATGATGAAATTAGGATATAATTTGGGTTATGAAACAAAAAAAAAAATTTAGGATCTTTCATATGAATCTAGAAAAATTCAAACTATGCTCATGGGTCCCAAGACCATGAAAAATCATAGAGTATATTCCTATCCCTATCATTGTAATTAATACACATTGACACAAGGATGTTGAAATAATAAATACAGCTTCATGTTTTGTGTTATAATTATTGGAAAAAAAATATAGAGAAATGGAAAATAATGAAAAATTCATTTCAATTTATGGATCAAAATTAAGAAGAAAATACATAGGTCGGAGTATTTTTGTTAGATGTTACAATATTCCATAAATCAAAATTTTAAACTATTGAATATTCAGTTCAGCATTGTCAATAGTCTGATGAATTCCACTCATCTCATTCACCTCAGCCTCCTTAGCAAGGGGTATTCCTTCACAACATTAGAAATGGCACCCTTTCCCTAATTCTAGACCTCTCCCATTGATTGATGGAGTTTTACGAGCTCCACCTTAGTGGTGTCCAACTCGTATTGGAGGTGTGTTATTTTATTATAATTATCCACAACATAGTTCTAGAACCCTTTATCTCTTTAACATGATTAAATTTCTTGTAGGATATTGAGATTAAAAGATAATGAATTTTGTAAACATTTTTTCATTGATAAGGAGATACTGTGACTAGTATTATTTCTCCTGAAGATGAATGACCTACTTTATAGTATAATAAATCACAAAGAAATTAAATCTGTTATACCCCAGTATGTGGAACATGCCATGGAGCAGATGAAATTGTGAAGGCTGATCCATAATGGGTGTCATCAAGACTAAATCCCAGATGTCAGGCAATATGAATTAGAGGCATGCCAGAAAGGAATCATGAGCCTCTTGTATTTACAACGAGCCGGTCTCAAGGGGAGAGGTGTACTCTAAGATCGATTCTCTTTTGTAAGAAACATTCATTTTCCTTTCTGGAGTGACACCACCCTCAAATTGTATAGGTTGTTGAGTTGGGATAGAGGTCTCCCCTTCTTGTGTGACATCTAAAACAGACGACACTAAAAGCTGATGAATTGGTCTCTTGCATCAAGATATAATGAAAAGAGATGTGATAATGTGATCAAATCTGTTTATTTCACTCAATCATTGATGGCCTAGTTTCTTGGATGGATTACTTCATAGTATCTATATCCTCAATAGTAAGAACAAGTTTTCCTAATAAAAAACATCTTCCTAGGTTTTCTCAGGACCCACTTGGTAAGGCTCATCAGAACATCCCATTCTAGGACTATGAGCTTGTGTTCCCTTAGAAAAAGAGATAGGAGAGATGTTTATACCTTAGTTATGAATCACCTTGTAAATATTCTCTACAAGAAAAATATTCATAAGTCAAGGACATCGATTTAATGCAGCAGACAAAGGGAATTCATCCAAGTGTTAACCATAAAAAAGTGAGAGAAATCACATCTATCCAATTCCCTATAAAAGTCCCCAAACTCTTCCAAAAAGGTAGTAATATTTTTTTTTAAATATCTTCAAATTTCATTAGTTCATTATATAATTCCTAACATATCTCAACATCTTCAGAAATAGGGGTACCCAGAACGTGCAACTAAGAACCCAAGCTAATACCACTATCAGTCTCATCTGTTTTCTTCTCAGAAGGAAAATACGTATCAGGAAACATAAAGAAAATATCGATATTAATATCTTCATCAGATGAACTAAGGTCTTGATTGTCCCCTTATGAGGTGGTGGTGAGACAAATGGATTTTTTCATGGTATCCTCAAGTATATGTGGTGGATCTGAAATATCACAAGGGGGAAATGAGTCATTAATGAAAATAGATCACCTTGTGAGGTGAAATAGAAATTAATAATATTTTACTCTCCCTTTTTAGTGTAAATAATATTTAAAGTTTAATCCCATTACACTTCTCCCATCCAAGGGATTGACTTGTCATAAAGGATTTGTGCCTCATTAAGAGTACCCTCCTCCATTCTCAGATGCATAACTCTGAAACCCTTGAGAGAATAAATGGAAGTTGATTATGTATTCCAAAAGCTATATTAGATTCATATTACATATAAACCAATAATAAATGATGTTGTGGCAACTCAACATGACTATTGAGGATTTTGGCCAATATATTTACTCTCTTTCGTTCCCTCACATTCAGTAGAGGAAGGTTAGAACCCATTTCATAAAAAAAATGGGTATTATAGAAGGATGGAGAGGATCTCATCCATCCATTTCCTCTTACATGTGCCTTTTCTTGGGTATATAACTAAACATATTCGGGATTATACCCCACCACTCACATGGCAGTGCCCGTTAGCTCATATCATGGTGACTCAGACTCTACCTCGGGTGCCCTGCCTCCTTCCCACTATAAATTAAAGTCATATATCTCCAATAAAAAGTGTGGGGGTATATATGTAAATAATTATTCATGAATAATAATAAGATAAGTGATGCGTACCTCACTAACATCAATGATGTCATCCCACTAATCATTAGTTTGATTAGAAAACCCATCAATAGCACCCAGATCTATCATGTCTTTAACTCTCCTCAATGTTGTAACTTATTCATGAGTGGCAGATATGAGAATCTCTAATTACTAATGAAACCTTTTCAATATAGTTTGATCATTATAATAGTGAAATATTGAAGAGGCATGAATGCCCCCAAGCACTAGAAAAATTATACTAGCTTAGAGAGGTGTCCACAGATCTTCGATTTTAGAGGTCATATCCTACAATAATTCAACTCTTGCAGGTATCAAAAAATATGATGTTTCCTTAGTAGTTTGTGAAGAGGGAATGATATCCCATGACTTCACCAACTGTTCATAACTCTATTCTAGTAGGAGGTTAGGAAGCTAGAGTATGATATTCCTCCGGATGGTGATGACTCGATCACCTAGGCCTGATACATGCGGTATCTTCAACCTCAAATGGTGAAACCCTTTTAATATTTGTGGGATGACTAGCCTACATCTGAAAATATTTATATGATATAATATCATCTTTATCACCATCCTTGGGATGGGCCTTCCTACCAAATTTTCCCCACCCAATAGATGTTATAATAAAACATTGTTAATTCCTGTTGTGAATGTACCCTAAGGGTACGATGAGATCAAAGTATTATCATAAAGAGTAGACAAGTCAATGGATTGAATTTAGTTGAGTTTTACTGATTATTGATAGTGATGTATCTAGATCCTTAGGGATCTAGAGTTATCGACCCACCATACGGTGCTTCTATAATCAGACATTGATGGGAGGGGATATATTTGGCTATTGTAGGAACTTATGTTGGTAATAAAATATATATGGGGTATAGGCTTCATAAATAACCTCATTTTCAATATTGGTCACTATTATAATATCCTTAAAATCAATCATATATGATCCCAAGTCATTATTGTCATTTCTATTTTTTTGAACATTCTAGTGGATGGATTCACATATGGATTAAAGTTTAATTATCTCCAAAGATTCATATTATTCAAATATTTACCTCAATTCAAGGATAGGGGATAGATGTTGGAGATAATTTGAGAAAAGGGTCAAAATTGACCTATAGAGACACTGACTTCACAAATCAGGGCATACAAAAAAAATTGTGTGGAAAACCATCCCCACAACACTTATAAAGGCCCCAAAATATGGAGTGGGAACTTCTTCATGTGCACATGAATGACACATCGATGGATAGTTTCCAAGATTGGGTCCACGAACCATATGTGGTTCCCATCTTCTAACTTACACTTTATGATGAGTGTCCCCAGCCTCACAAAACCATTTTATTCACAAACAAGTAGTAGGTAGGTGCTTAAACACATTTCTAGTATTCTATTAATGAATTATTTGGTATGGATGTAAAACATGACTGAATACCCCCATTGGTCATACTGACCCTGTTCTAGTGTAGGCCAATATTTACCCAGGATGCCCTGCTTCTCCAATGAGGGACATCTTGTCTAGCCCCAGAAGATAAGAAGTTTTCTTTTTATATCTAATAAGGCCTTTATCCATGCCTCATAGTGAACATAATCTCTTGGATGAGGGACTCCCTTTCTTATATCCCAAGATATTTTAAGTAGTTCACGATCTTAAGTGGGAGTTCTCTTAAAATTATCCCACATTTCATTCAAAGGTACGATATTGTCACACATCCCTCTAATAATGGTTTCTACAAATATATTTTAAAAATACCATGAGTTGATATTGACGTCTTCATGTGTTATATTGAAATTGTACATCTTCAGGCTCTACAAGATTAATATATATGGAATGATGTCGGGGTTCTTGTACACATATGTTTGGGCCACCCATATATCCTCATAAATTCCAATCCCTTTTAGTTCAAAATCAAACTCATCATAAGTCTGGTGCACCCAGTACACCCACATCTATTTAGGTTAAACATCTCATCATGAAAAGAGGTCCCAATTTTTCTTTCAACCTTTTGACTTTTCAGTCATGGAGGCATGAAATATAGATGAGAAGCAGTTTTGTTTTGATTCAGGGGTGTGAGTCTTTTTGTTTAGAGTATAGATTCTATGATTCATAACACATGAAGAGGGTACTTTCCTATAACGACCCATACTTTACATAAATTGTTATTACTTGAAAATTGAATCACACTTATTACAATATATAAAAAAACCAGGAAAGGACCATATAGGTATAGTGTCTTTAGAAACTGGGAAACATAAACAACTGGTTCATATAGCGTCTACACTGTCTCCCATTTATTTCATCATATCTATAGTCCCTTTTGGAATATCTTACTTAATAAACTTCTTCTTGACCTGGGGAAAGAAAACATACAAATGGGTGATCTCAAATGCTCAATAAGGGTAAACAAAATAAATATCAATCACATCATATTCATAAGAACATAACATTTTGGAAATCTTAACCTGCAAAAGTGAGCATAATTTCATAACATGGGATAAATCATAGTAGTGAAATGAAATCCCAATAATCATAAATTAAAACATGAAACATTGTGGCATACACACATAATCATAGAGAATCATTTCTTATTAGTCAAGGCTCATGGCCAAGACTATCTTTGTGGACAAAGTCCATTTCTGAACCGAGTTCACTCCTCATTTCAGTCCTGTTTTACTGAACCGGTTTAACATGCCATTCCAGCCATGTCTATCTCATGAGATATAAAATCTTTACCCAATTAATTGGAGGGAGATATAGGTCCCACCCATCTCATAATTATACCATTCTTATGTGTTCCACAAAATCATAAACCATACATCATAGCATAACCCATGTAATAAAAATGGGATTCTTAAACATCGTGACATCATAAAACAATTAATATAAGATAAATGAATTCCTAAAAATAATTCCATCACAACATAATCAAATCAATGCAATAATAGGTATAGAAATAGAACCCTTTATTATCTTAGATGGAAAATAATTTTGATAAAACACTTGAACTCCATTCTTGAGGAAAATATCCTTTCTACTTCCAAAACACATTTCCTTTCTTAACATGTCATACAATTCTAATCTAAAAGAAGTTGATTAAAAGTAAACTTGAAAACTTTTAATGGAAGATTATTGGATATAATGTTTTAGAATCAATTCATGACATATAAGTTAAAAAAACATTCTTCTCGTACTTTTGTCAGAAAATTCAAAAAGTACCTCATACAAAAAACGACAAAAGATTCCTTTCATATCCTTTACTAAAAACTCACCGAAGGGTAAAATTGGATTTAAACAATTTTAGGTTGATGGAAACAATATTAAATATTGAGGGAACATGGACGTGGATGATAAAATACATCCCAGTAAATTCCAAAGTACAAACAATCTCGGATAAAAATGAGATTGTGATATTTCCCTTACCTTAGGTCCGATTTGCTTCGTAAGTGTCCAAAACTCCTGTATAATGATTAAAATAAGGTCATTGACTTATTCCAGAATCATACTAATTGTTATGATATCATATATGGTCATATTCGTAGCTTCTTATTAGTAATATTTCATTACTACTTCTTATTCGGGTGTTTGTTACTTTTTGTTCTTATGCGTGTATTGTCAAATAAATTCTTATTCTTCTATTTAGGTTATAGATACCTCATTTTCAGAATGTTATTACTGTAATATATATCATATTAATTCATTAAATTCATTTATATAATCATTATGTAATGAAGATCATGTAGAACGAATCACATCACATCATGGAGACGGTATTCAGTACGTACGCACGAAGGATGATATCGTTCCCATGATCGTGGAATTGTATTGGTGTTTATGAATACTATTTCATAATCAATATAACTTTAAAATAATCATATATATTCATTATTTACACCATTATACCCATCCAAGTAAGGTGGTGGTGTAAAATAGATTACACCACGGTGTGGAGATGGTATTCCGTACGTACGCACGCATGGTGATTTCGTTTTCCGTAGGATGGATAGATGGTGAAATAGGGTTATTTCATACTTATAATAAAATATAAGTATATTTTTGATACTGATGTTATTACCTCATAATGAAACAATTGAATAAGAAGAAGTGGAAGAAGAAATAAAGATGAAAGAATCGGTAACAGACATTACATCTTCTTTGAAGCGCTTCTTTGAGACCTCCTTTTAGGGCACTAAAATTGGTCTTTGAAGACAACCAGGACCTCTAGGATGTCTCTAGGGAAGTGGATAGAAGAAATTGGCAAGGTTGGGCCGAGCTTGAAGGCTCAAAGTGGTGTGAGGAAGAGGGGGAGGAGGTGCCCTTTTATAAGGGAGGAGAGGGGCACCTTTGGAATAACTAAAAATATTATTTTATTATAAAGTCAAATTCGGTTTTTAATAGCTCCAAATTGATATATTTAAAAGCTAAGGTGGGTATGGGTCGTAAGCCTCTCATAAAATAGAATTTAGACAAGTTTAGGTATCAATTTTAAACTTATCATTTAGATTTAACTTTAAGTTAGATAATTTAACTTTTACCGTGTCTTCTTGTTTTCTTACACTATAAGGTTAATTAACTTACTATATCAAGACAAACGAACCCCAAGTTGTTTATTATTAATATATATAACCTTATATAAGTCATTTGGCCTAGCCTTAGATTTTTAGTAATAAAATAACAATTAATAATATAATATTTGTTTTAAAAACTATTTTATCTCAATTTTGACACTATTTAGTAATTGATATTTGTAAAAATCATAACAGAATTATTAGTTCTAAAAACGTTAATTAACTCCATAATAACATGTCATATTAACCTATAAAATTAGTATAATTCATAAAAGTCTCAAATTACATTTATTTGGGTATTTATAACATTAATTATGTCACTATTTCATTAATAAGATAAATACTGCATCATCTTTGTGTCATAAATAAATTAAATTATTTAATGTATAAAAATTAATAATAAAATACCATTATGTAAGAAATATTTTTAGCTTTATAATGAATATTTATAGTATAATTTATCTTATGTATAACTCCATATTAAAAATGATTTACTTATTAAACATTGATTTTAACTATTTTAACCCTTCTTTAAATAAATTAATAATAAATGTCCTAATCTAATACATGTGGGCATAAATGGTCATATGTTTTTCCTAAGGTTGTTTTTGGTCGAATTACACTTATAAAATAGAATTAGGACATGTTTTTGGGTAATAATAATAACACTTTTACCCTATTTACTTTTAACCGTGGTAAAAAAGTAAAAAGTTACTATTCACCAGAAATTATTTTCATCTCATTGAACCACATTTTAGTCCTTGATATTATCCGTGTCTCTAGGATTTTCAAAATTCCACTCACAGAAGCGGTAAAATTAAGTTTTATGAAAAATTCAGTTTTTTTAACTACCACTTAGTGGTTTCACTATTCATCAAAAATTGAAAGTTTTCAGAAAAATACCAAAATTTCACCCTGGGCTAATTTCGATATTCCAAATCCAAAAATGAAGTCCATTTTGAAAAATAAAAATTATAAAATTTCAACAAGTGGTTATTACTATTCATAACGGCTAGTTTTAATAATATTTTAATAGCATATCGTTGTTTAGTGAAACTCGGTATTGTGTATGACACAAGCTATTGAGGAAGGTCGCAGTTGCGTGTAAAGCAAGCCAAGCTAGTGTTGTGTGTAGTGAAATATTCCTTTGGTAAAAACAAAATATTTCTCATAAAAGTCTCGGGCGTTACATTCTAGCCCCCTTAAAATGAATTTCGCCCTCAAAATTCTTCACTTTGTAACAAAAAGATGAGGATACCTCTCCCTAATCATATCCTCAAGGTTCTATGTAGCTTCTTCTAAATGGTGGTTCCTCCATAAAACTTTCACCAATCGAGTGGTCTTGTTTCGTAGGACTTTTTTGCTATGATCTAGAATCTTTATCGGCTGTTCTTCATAAGAAAGATCTTGCTCCAGCGGTACAACATCTAAGCTGAGTACATGTGAAGGATTAGGTATGTACTTTCTCAGGAGAGATACATGGAACATATCCTGAAATTGATAGAGATTCGGTGGAAGCGCCAATCAGTAAGCTACCTTTCCAACACAATCCAGTATTTCGAAAGGACCAATATATCTAGGGCTCAACATCTCCTTCTTTCCAAATCTCATGACCCTCTTCCAGGGAGATATTGGTAAGAACACTTTATCACCCACTTCAAACACTAGGTCTTTTCTCCAGTTGTCAGCATAACTTTTTTGTCGACTCTGATCTTCTCTTATGTTTTGTTTAATAGATCGGACCTTTTCCGCCATCTCATCAACAATATCATGTCCTAATAGCTTTCTTTCCCCAACTTCATCCCAGCAATTTGGAGTCCTGCATTTTTTTCCATAGAGTGCTTCATAAAGAGCCATCTGAATACTGGAGTGAAAGCTATTATTATATGAAAATTCCACCAAAGGTAGGTGTTTATCCCAACCACCTTTGAAATCCATAGAGAAATCTCTCAACATATCTTCTAGAGTTTGAATTGTTCTCTCAGACTGACCGACTGTCTGAGGGTGATAAGCAGTGCTGAAACTCAACTCTGTATCCAGAGTATGCTGAAGAGTTTTCCAGAACATCGAGGTAAATCTCGGATCCCGATCAGATATAATAGAAAGTGGTACTACATAAAATCTTACCACTTCCTTTACATATATCCTGGAAAGATGATCCAAAGAGAAATCCTCTCTAATAGCAATGAAGTGTGCAGACTTCGTAAGACGATCAACTATGACCCAGATAGAATTATTGCCTTTGGATGTTTTAGGAAGTCCGGTGAAAAAGTCCATAGTGATGTTTTCCCATTTCCATTCGGGTATGGGTAATGTTTGTAACATCCCCTTAGACTTCTGTCTCTCATCTTTAACATTCTTACAAACCAAGCATCGAGAGACATATTCAGCAACATCTCTTTTCATGTCATCCCACCAGAAGTACTCTTTCAGGTCCCTATACATCTTCGTGCTTCCATGATGAATAGATAATGCAGAACTATGAGCCTTATCCAACAGATCCTTCTTTAATTCGGCGATGGGAGGAACACAAAACCGATTCCGGAACATTATTATCCCATCAAAATCAAGGTTGAATTCGGGAATATTTCTCACCTTCTTTTATAACTCCACATCTTATTTCTGTGCCTCTTTAATCTTCACATGTATAGATGGTTGAACATTCATTTGAGAAAGATACGATTTTCCCCCTTATATTATAATTACAAGATCCATCCTTTGTAAATCCATAAATATTGGATCTTTTGTGATCCTCATCATGGATAAACTGGCATGGTCATGTTGACTTAATGCATCTGCCACCTTGTTTTCTTTCCTAGGGTGGTAATGAATTGAGCAGTTGTAATCCTTAATCAGCTCTAACCATCTTCTTTGGCACATATTCAGCTCCTTTTGTGTGAAAATATACTTTAAACTTTTATAATCAGTATAAATGTCACACCTTTCTCCATAAAGATAATGCCTCCAAATCTTTAATGCAAAGATTATCGCAGCTAACTCCAAATCATGTGTTGGGTATTTTTGATAATGGATTTTCAACTGTCTTGAGGCATAAGCTATCACCATATCATTTTGCACGAGAACACACCCCACCCCCTTCTTGGATGCGTCACTATAGATAACAAACTTTTCTCCACTACAAGGCAGTGTGAGAACAAGTGCACTGGATAACCTTATTTTCAACTCCATGAAATTTTCTTCACATTCTTCCGTCCAAACAAACTTAACTCCTTTTGGAGTCAACCTGGTGAGTGGATTAGATAATCGTGAAAATTCTTTCACAAAACGTCGATAATATCCAGCCAAACCAAGAAAACTTCGGATCTCGGTTACTGTTGTTGGTCTCGACCATCTTTCGATAACCTCTGTTTTTGCTGGATCCACAGATATCCTCTCTTTTGAGATTATGTAACCCAAAAATGAAACTTTTTGAAGACAAAATTCACACTTGGTAAATTTGGCATAAATCATCTCCTTTCTCAAGGTCTTCAATATAATTCTCAAGTAATCTTTATGTTCTTCCTTGCTCTTTGAATAGACAAGAATATCTTCTATAAAGACTACCACAAATTGATCATGATAGTCTCTAAAGACTCTATTCATCAGATCCATAATGATAGCAGGGGAATTAGTAAGACCAAATGGCATCACTATAAATTCATAGTGTCCATACCTTGTACGGAAAGCCATCTTTGGTATATCCTACCTTTTGACCCTTAATTGATGATACCCTGAACGAAGATCAATCTTGGAAAAGTATTGAGCTCCGCGTTGTTGGCCAAATAAGTCATCAATGCATGGGAGAGGATATTTATTCTTGTTAGTGATCTTGTTAAGTTCTCGATAATCAATGTAGAGTCTCATTGATCAATCTTTCTTCTTAACAAACAGAACAGGTGCTCCCCAAGGTTAGGCACTAGGGCTTATGAATCCCTTATCAAGATTCTCTTGGAGTTGCGTCTTCAATTCCTGCAACTCAATTGGGGCCATTATATAAGGTGTCTTTGAAATAGGAAAAGCACCCGGTATGAGTTCTATTGAAAACTCAACTTCACGATTTGGTGGAAGACCCGGCAATTCCTCCGGAAAAACATCATCAAACTCCCGTACAACGGGCATATTCTTAATCGTGAGATTCTATCCAACCATTTGAGATAAATAACCTTCATTTAGTGGAATCAAGACCCATAAGATGGATGAAATTTCCACTGGAAGGTTATGTTCATCCTTGCATCGATATATGATCATAGATTGATCTGGAATATGAAATGTTACTTCCCTTCTTTGGAAATTGATATGAGCTCCATATAAAGAAAGCCAATCAATGCCAAGAATCACATCAAATTCCACTATAGGAAGGATCACAAGATTTGTAGGAATCACATTCCCACAAACTTCAATCGGGGAAGAATTATAAACTTTTGATGCGATTGATGTGCCATTAGGTGTTGTCATAGATAACTCAACATCTAATTGTTGAGGTAATACGGTGATATCCTTATAAAATTCTTCAGAAATAAAGGAGTGGGTGGATCCAGAATCAAATAAAACATTTTCTACTTTATAGTGGATGGTAAGTGTACCTTTCACCACATCGTTATCGTACATCACATTGCTGATAGAAATTGCATGTGACTTTCCTTTGTCTTTAGCCTTAACAGTTTGTTGATGTCGATCATCATCAACAACCCTTGGATTAGGGCATTTATTGGCATAATTCCCCATCTCCTTTCACTTGAAACATTGAAGTGTAGTAGGTTCATTCTGTGTGTCCCTTACTTTGTTTGCATCATTAGACATCTTATTCCCATCATTGAGGCATTCAAATGCCCGATGACCTTTCTTTCCACATTTGAAACATTTACTTGTCCCTTTAAGACAACTCCCTACATGTTTCTTTCCATACTTTGAGCATAAGGGAAAGCTCATCTTCTTTTCAGTGTGCTCTTTATATTTTCCTTTGAATTCCATTTTCCACTTCTTATCAAACCCATATGACTGATGGGTTACTCCAATATCCATCTCAACTTTGAGAGCACATCAAATGATTTCCTCATAGCTATTGAAGTCCCTTATGGCTAAGGCCCTTCAAAGACGTGGTTTTAAGCCACTAATGAATCGATCGATCTTACTCTCAGGTTTGATAATAATACCAGAAGCGTACCATGAAGGTCTTGTAAAATTTGCTTCATATGTACCAACAGATTCATCATCCTTTTGCTTTAGTTCAAGAAACTCTTTCTCTATCTTTGTTCGGAGAATACGAGGGAAGTTCTTATTGAAAAATAAGTTATTGAACTCATCCTATTCCATGGACTCAATTTCATACCTTTGCCTCATATTCTTAATAAGATTCCACCATTGATCAGCATCTCCTTCCAAACGATACACTACTAGGATGACTTTATCATGTTCAGAACATTGAAGTACTGAAAATATATTTTCAGTAGTACTAATCCATTGCTCAGCAATTAATGGATCAGTAGACCCGCTGAATGAAGGTGGACACTGCCTCATGAAGGATTCAATAGAATGTTGCTCCTTAATTTTCTCATTTGGAAGTCCTGCATGATTCATAGCTTGAGAAAGTTGTGTGAGCATGGCTAGAAAATTTTGCATTCCAGCTCCCATAACGTTTGGTTGCTCAGGGGGACAATCATTGCATTGCCCATCGCATTCCTCATTAACACAGTTCCTTTGGGTTCCAGCCATTGACTAAAACCAAGAAGAATAGTGTGAGGAACACTAATTATAATAGGAAAACCACATAGTAAAATTTCACACTTAAGGTCTTATCCTAGGTTATTCATGGCCATTTCTAAAACACTAAGATTGTGTTCTATGCTTAGACTTATCCTTAGTGTTCTTACCAAGTCTTTCACATCCTTGTTTCCAAAGGTTGATTATACCCTTCCTCTGATACCAACTATAACGACTCATACTTTACATACATTGTTATTACTTCAAAATTGAATCACACTTATTAAAACATATAACAAAACCAGGAAAGGACCGTATAGGTATAGTGTCTTTAGAAACTGGGAAACATAAACAACTGGTTCATAAAGCGTCTACACTGTCTCCCATTTATTTCATCATATCTATAGTCCCTTTTGGCATATCTTACTTAATAACCTTATTCCTGACCTGGGGAAAGAAAACATACAAAAGGTTGAGCTCAAATGCTCAGTAAGGGTAAACAAAATAAATATCAATCACATCATATTCATAAGAACATAACATTTTGGAAATCTTAACCTGCAAAAGTGAGCATCATTTCATAACATGGGATAAATCATAGTAGTGAAATGAAATCACAATAATCATAACATAAAACATGAAACTTTGTGGCATACACACATAATCATAGAGAATCATTTCTTATTAGTCAAGACTCATGTCCAAGACTATCTTAGTGGACAAAGTCCATTTCTGAACCGAGTTCACTCCTCGTTTCAGTCCTGTTTTACTGAACCGGTTTAACCTGTCGTTCCATCCATGTCTATCTCATGAGATATAAAATCTTTACCCAAAGAATTGGAGGGAGATATAGGTCCCAGACATATCATAATGATACCATTCTTATGTGTGCCACAAAATCATAAACCATACATCATAGCATAACCCATGTAATAAAAATGGGATTCTTAAACATCCTGACATCATAAAACAATTAATATAAGATAAAGGAATTCATAAAAATAATTCCATCACAAAATAATCAAATCAATTCAATAATAGGTATAGAAACATAACCCTTTATTATCTTATATGGAAAATAATTTTGATAAAACACTTGAACTCCATTCTTGAGGAAAATATCCTTTTTACTTCAAAAACACTTTTCCTTTCTTAACATGTCATACAATTATAAACTAAAAGAAGTTGATTAAAAATAAACCTGAAAACTTTTAAAGGAAGCTTATTGGAGATGATGTTTTAAAAATCCATTCATGCCGTATATGTTAAAAAAACATTCTTCTCGTACTTTTGTCAGAAAAGTAAAAAAGTACCTCGTACGAGAAACGACAAAAGATTCATTTCATATCCTTTACTAAAAGTTTACCGAAGGGTAAAATTGGATTTAAAAAATTGTAGGTGGATTGAAAAAATATTAAATATTTAGGGAATATGGACGTGGATGATAAAATACATCCCAGTAAATTCCAAAGTACAAACAATCTCGGATAGAAATGAGATTGTGATATTTCCCTTAGGTCTGATTTGCTTCGTAAGTGTCCGAACCACCTGTATAATGATTTAAATAAAGTCATTGACTTATTCCAGAATCATACGCATTGTTATGATATCATATATGGTCATATTCTTAGCTTCTTATTAGTAATATTTCATTACAACTTGTTATTCGGGTGTTTATTACTTTTTGTTCTTATGCGTGTTTTGTCAAAAAAATTCTTATTCATCACTTTCGGTAATAAGTACCTCATTTACAGAATGGTATTAGTGTAATATATATCATATTCATTCATTCAATTCATTTATATAATCATTATGTAATGAAGATCATGTAGAGTGAATCGCATCACAATGTGGAGACGGTATTCCGTACGTACGCACGAATGATGATATCGTTCCAATGATCGTGGAATTGTATTGGAGTGTATGTATACTATTTAAGAATAAATATAACATTAAAATAATCATATATATTCATTCTTTACACCATTATACCCATCCAAGTAAGGTGGTGGTGGAAAATAGATTACACCACGATGTGGAGACGGTATTCCGTACCTACGCACGCGCGGTGATTTCGTTTTCTGTAGGATGGATAGATGGTGAAATAGGGTTGTTTCATATTTATAATAACATATAAGTATATTATTGATACTTATGTTATTACTTCATAATGAAAAAACTAAATAAGAATAAGTGGAAGAAGAAATAAAGATGAATGAATCGGTAACGGACATTACCTCTTCTTTGAAGAGCTTCTTTGAGACCTCCTTTTAAGGCACTAAAATTGGTCTTTGAAGAAGACCAGGACCTCTAGGATGTCTATAGGGAAGTGTAGAGAAGAAATTGTCCGGGTATGGCCGAGATTGAAGGCTCAAAGTGGTGTGAGGAAGAGGGGGAGGAGGTGCCCTTTTATAAGGGAGGAGAGGGGCACCTTTGGAATAACAAAAAATATTATTTTATTATAAAGTCAAATTTGGTTTTTAATAGCTCCAAATTGATATATTTCTAAGCTAAGGTGGGTATGGGTCTAAATAATCTCATCCAATTGAATTTAGACAAGTTTAGGTATCAATTTTAACCTTATCATTTAGATTTAACTTTAAGTTACATAATTTAACTTTTACCGTGTCTTCTTGTTTTCATACACTATAAGGTTAATAAACTTATTATATCCGGACAAATGAACCCCAATTTGTTTATTATTAATATATATAACCTTATCTAAGTCATTTGGCCGAAGCATAGATTTTTAGGAATAAAATAACAATTAATAATATAATTTTTGTTTTAAAAACTATTTTATGTCCATTTTGATAATATTTAGTAATTGATTTTTTTGAAAATCATAACAAAATGATTAGTTCTAAAAAAGTTAATTAAATCAATACTAACATGTCATATGGCCCTTTAAAATTTGTTTAATTCATAAAATGTCTCAAATTACATTTATTTGGGTATTTATAACATTAATTATGTCAATATTTCATTAATAAGATAATTTCTGCATCATCTTTGTGTCATAAATAAATTAAATTATATAATGTCTAAAAATTACAAATAAAATACCATTATTTAGGAAAGATTTTTATCTTTCTAATGAATATTTATAGTCGAATTTATCTTATGTATAACCCCATATTAAAAATGATTTACTTTTTAAACTTTGATTTTAACTATTTTAACCCTTCTCTAAATAAATTAATAATAAATGTCCTAATCTAATCCAAGTGGGCCTAAATGGTCATATTTTATTTCTAAGGTTGTTTTTGGTAGAATTACACTTATACAATAGAATTAGAACATGTGTTAGGGTAATAATAATAAAACGTTTACCCTTAATTACCCTATTTACTTTTAACCGTGGTAAAAAAAGTAAAAAGTTACTATTCAACAAAAATTATTTTCTTCTCATTGAACCACATTTTAGTCTTTGATATTAACCGTGTCTCTCGAATTTTAGAAATTCCACTCACAGAAGCGGTAAAATTAAGTTTTATGAAAAATTCAGTTTTTTTAACTACCACTTAGTGGTTTCACTATTCATCAAAAATTGAATGTTTTCAGAAAAATACCAAAATTTCACCCTGGGATAATTTCGATATTCCGAATCCAAAAATGAAGTCCATTTTGAAAATAAAATTATAAAATTTCAAAAATTGGTTATTAATATTCATAACGACTAGTTTTAATAATATTTTAATAGCATATCGTTGTTTAGTGAAACTCGGTATTGCGTACAACGCAAGCTATTGGGGAAGGCCTCGGTTGCGTGTAAATCAAGCCAAGATGGTGTTGTGTGTAGTGAAATATTACTTTGATAACAACCAAATATTTCTCATAAAATTCTCGGGCGTTACATTTCCCCTCATTGATGAATACACCATTGGATGAGAATTTGGCTATCAAAATAATCATGCACTCGAAGAACGAATAATGTAGATAATAATGTGAAATATTTGGAATAATAATTTATCTATAATGTTTATGGCCAAAAATAAGTAACCATTAACTTTTTGGATATTCAAGTTGGTGCATTCTAAGGCACATCACCAAGTCCGGTGGAGTGGAGTCTTGTATCTCATAATAATATATCCCAATGATCCCCCTCACTTACTCGATATGGGCACTAGATTTCTCGAAAAAGACTCTATCCTTTTGAGAATATATTGGATATATATAAGGAAATATATGGATTTTCATTGAAATGAATATTTCAATTTGGAAAATTAATATATTGTGAAAAGGACTAGCTTTGGCATGGTCACTCACTGAAGTGTCCTTTTGCAGGTCTCTCACCCATGTGACCTTGCATGGGTCAATCACACAGGTGGATATGTTGTTTGAATGAATACATATTATTCATAATAATATATAGAATTATCTTCTGTAACATGGTGATTACTATAATGATAAGAGCATATAGAGGGAAAAGTAGTTTGAGTTAAATGAATGATCACATGAAGGACACACTATTTATAAACGAGTGGGTGCTTGCATGATCCATGAGTGCGATCACCAAGCGCACTCACCTAATGTTGTTCACCCATTCACATATCTCTTTTGTGGAACACTAGACGTAGTGATGAAAATTCTTGATCATTAGTGTATATGGACACATGAAGGACAATAAATGAAGGATATATTATCATCCATATTGCTTTCTCATTAACTTAGGATAAGATCCTCTTAGTCCGATCAAAACCAATCATGAGGGGGGGATTTATTAACACTCACTTTTTCATATAAGGATTGACGTTTTTAATGAAATATTCTATTTATATGGTAGTAGGATAATTAATAAATGGTTAAAAACAACCCTTAAGTTCCCTGCCTTCACCCATGGGTATCTCACACAGGTCAAACTTGTGCAACCAAATGTTCATTACCGAACCCTCGCATAGCCCACACCCACATGATCAACCTACATGATTGAAACTAAACGAAAATCATCCTTCACCCTGGTTCCCAATTTTACATATAAATATGATCCTTGATCTCTTCATTTACATTGGCTAAAAGCTGGAGGAAATAGCTAGAAGCTTTTCTCATTCCAGTCCTTTTCCTAGGTATTTAAAACACCATAGGTAGCACTCTAAGACCCAAAATAAGAATAAATGACCTGTGGTTAATGTATTATATTCACTATATGTCCTAAGATGTCATATGTTCAAGTAAAGGATCACATCATCCTAATCTAATAATACTAGGGAAAAACCTCTTTGCATGCACAAAACTATTTGACACCCATCCAAAATCACCCAAGGTGACCTTAGAGGTTCAAATAAGGTATTACCCATGTTTAGTTTCCTGGGTTTATCTTCTCCCAAGTCTCTCTGGCCTCACCTAGGCAAATTTATCCTATGTCCCCTATGCCTCAACTGGGAATGATCCTCCTATACTACCCCAACCTCACCTTGTTGAGACCAAATCCTCTGACCAATCATAATATGGGTGATGTCTAATCCTTCACCTGGGAAAAACCAGATCGAGATACTCTCATGTATCCCAAGTCCCACATAATAAATGTACCCAAAAATCCATCCTTCATATAATCAATGGAAGGTAATCTTTTTCCATAGTGCCTCCACCCAAGGAAGACCAAATCAAGACCCCACCAAATCCTCCAAACATTAATGATCATAGCATAAGAAATAATGACATGTCCTCATGATCATGTATTCCGGCAGTATAGTGAGTAACCCCACATTTAACCTCCTTAGAGGTTGGGGTCTTTGTTATTTCAACCATTCATTCCCATGGTAACGAGGGTCATAGCCTTAGGAATGGTGGAAGTAGATTCAAAAGTGGTGGTCATTCCCATATACTTCCTCAAATATAATGTGAATCATGCCATATACATATGTATTGTTAAGCCCCAAACTTAGGTCTGGAAAACAAATGAGGATATGGGCTCACCTAAGCCTCATTTTTCTTTTGACTACTCCACCATATCCTTACCCTCTTCAACCAATGGATAAAGGGGATTGTGTAGCTTTTTAGATCTTCCACTTCCACCTGTTTCTCACACTGATCATGAATCACATAGGTGAGAGGTTAGTAGAAATATTATCTTCATCCCAATCACACACCCTTATTTGGGCCTCCTTCATAGGTGTAAGCCCCAATTATTTTTAACTACGTGGGTTTTGATTCATGTATTCAAGAGATATGTAGGAAGCTACCTTGAGGTCCAATCCCAACACAATCAAGCAATGATAATCCTCACAGGGCCATATTACCCATAGGATCATACTCTGACATGAAAGGACACATTCCTTACCGAATCAACCTAATACATAAGTCCCACACCATCCTCTATCTTAGACCCATTTTCCCTAACATCCTTATTACATGAAATTAAATCACATGGTATGGTCGTTGTCATATGACCTTAAAATATTTGATGTTTCCAGTTAATTGGAACTGAACAATGTGGGCTCTAATTTCACTCATAAGGATTCATAGGATTCCCCTATTGTGGTCCCTATCCCAACATCAAAACAACCTCCATATCACTAGATGATGATGAATTCAAGAGTGCCCAACTATGGGTATTGAAAAAATAATAATGAAAAATAATAAGTAATCAATATGGAGATCCTCCTATAAATATAGATGGTTTCCCATAAATACAAGTCCATAATTTTTTTAATTCTTAAGTGTGCCCATTTCCATGCGTGTAATTTAAAAAGAGATTCTAGAATATTTTTTAAATCTATGAGGGTGTCTCGTATTACGAAATATTCCCCCCAAAATGGAGAGATGAGATCTACATCTTATCTAATCGACCAATGTGATTTATTTAATTTCATTGGAGTAGTTACCTAAAAAAACCACCCACTAGAAAATAAGATCTTGAGTCATAATGGATACGATAGCTATTGGGGGTTTTAAGATCCATGTACCATTGGAAACCGAAGTGAAAATTGGATATGATGAGACCGATTATGCAACATATTCAACCCCCAAAAATCAATTTTTGAGACCCAATGTTTCCATTGAAAATACTGTGTCCTAGGATTTAATGGATTATGGTGCATGATGGGTTCGAACCTCTACTATAATGGATCATTATTTAATTATACATTTTTTAGTAAAAATTAAGTTATAAAAAATAATTGAATTCGATCATAGTGAGAATTAATTCCCATGGGTGTACATCCATGGGCTATGATGGATTGAGTTATAATGATTGTAATCATGTTGTAGGGTCTTCCAGTCATACACTTGGTTAATATATTAATGTGATGATGAAAACATCCTAAGATTTATAGAATATAGAATGGTTGAGATTCTTATGCATGGAATGTAAGATGACTCACCAGATGAATGAGTGACAAGGGAAATATTTTCAATAATTATTCTTTTAATTTCAATTTTTTGTTCCTTCCAATGTGTTATTTTATTGTAAATTTTTACATTTTTAGGTTTTAGTAGTAATTTTATCTTAATTTCAAAAATGGACTTATTTTAGTTTTTTAACTATTTTTATTTACATTCATATTTATATCATCACCTTTCTTAAACTGATCAATGTTATGAAATTTTTTTTAGGATTATATATTTATTGGGATACATTTCAATTAATAATATAATGTAATTAATCCAAACATGGGAAACCTTTTGGTCCTTGAAATCATTTCAATGTTTGAGAAACATCCAAATTTGGGACTATATGTAACACCCCGAGATTTTATGAAAAATATTCTTTTTAATTTCATTAAGGTATTCTATTGTACGTTACACCAAAAGGAGCTTGCACAACATGCATCCTTGACTTTCCTTGCATTACACGCAATCACGACCTTCCTCGATAGCGTGTGTAGTACGCAATACCGAGTTTCACTAAACAAAGATATGCTATTAAAATAATATTAAAACTAGCTGTTATGAATAGTAATAACCACTTTTTGAAATTTTTTAAATTTTATTTTCCAAAATGGACTTCATTTTTGGATTAAGAATATCGAAATTAGCTTAGGGTGAAATTTTGTACTTTTCCGCTAACTTTCATTTTCTAATGAATAGTGAAAATTTCTAAATTTTAATTAAAACCATCATTTTTAATAGAAATAATTAATAGTGATAAATTATTAATTTGAGTGGTTTTAAATTATATTTAAAATATATTTTTACAATTTAATACAATGTTGGTTATTGGATGTAATTTCACATTTCAACCAGACATAAACAAATGTCAATCTTTTGATAGTTATTATCTCTTAAGAACACGCTATTAGTTTTGACGACGGGGATTAATTTTTAAATTAATTAATGAAACCGATATGTTTTTAATTTGGTAAAATAGACATCATTTTTGAATTCATAATATCAAATTTAGCTTAGGCCTAATTTTTGGTATTTTTCTGGAAACTGTCATTTTTTGATGAATAGTGAAACCACTAAGTGGTAGTTAAAAAAATGATTTTTTCATAAAACATAATTTTACCGCTTCTGTGATTGGAATTTCAAAAATCTGAGAGACACGGTTGACGTCAGTAAGAAAAATGTGGTTCAATGAGATGAAAATAATTTTTGGTGAATAGTAACTTTTAACTTTTTTTTACCACGGTAAAAAAGAAAATAGGGTAATTAAGGGTAAAAATGATATTATTATTACCCTAAAACATGTCATAATTCTATTGGATAAGTGTAATTCGACCAAAAACAACCTTATGAATAAAATATGACAATTTAGGCCCACTTGGATTAGATTAGGACATTAATTATTAATTTATTTAAAGAAGGGTTAAAATAGGTAAAATCAATGTTTAATAAGTAAATCATTTTTAATATAGGGTTATACATAAGATAAATTCGACTATAAATATTCATTAGATATCTAAAAATATTTCCTACATAATGATAGTTTATTTGTAATTTTTAGATATTAAATAAGTTAATTTATTTATGACACAAATATGATGTAGTAATTATCTTATTAATAAAATATTGACATAATTGATGTTATAAATACCCAAATAAATGTAATTTGAGAGTTTTTATGAATTACACTAATTTTCTAGGTAAATATGACATGTTATTATTGATTTAATTAACTTTTTTCGAACCTATTATTCTGTTATGAGTTTCACAAAAAACAATTACTAAATAGTGTCAAAATTGACATAAAATAGTTTTAAAAACATATTATATTATTAATTGTTATTTTATTTTTAAAAATCTATGGTTCAGAAAAATTACTTAGATAACGTTATATCTATTAATAATAAAAAACTTTGGGTTCTTTTGGCTTTTAATAGTAAGATTATTAACCTTATAGTGTAAGAACACAAAAAGACACGGTAAAAGTAAAATTATCTAACTTAAAGTTAAATAAAAATGATAAGATTAAAATAGGAACCTAAACTTGTCTGAATTCTATTGGATGAGAGGATTTCCACCCATCCATACCTTAGCTTTTAAATAAATCAATTTGGATCTATTTAATACCGAATTTGGCTTTATAATAAAATAATATGATTAGTTTTTCGAAAAGAGCCCCTCTCCTCCATTATAAAAGGGAACCTCCTCCCTCTCTTCCTCACACCACTTTGAGCCTTCATGCTCGGCCAAAACCTGCCACATTATCTTCTCCCTTTCCCTAGAAACATCCTAGAGGTTCTGGTCTTCTTCAAAGACCAATTTTAGTGCCCTAAAAGGAGATCTCAAAGAGGCGCTTCAAAGAAGAGGTAATATCCGTTTCCAATTCTTTCAAATTTATTTCTTCTTCCACTTCTTATTCATAGGTTGTTTCATTATGAAGTAACAACATCAGTATCAATAATATACTGATATTTTATGATAAGTATGAAACAACCTTATTTAACCATCTATCCATCCTACGTAAAATGAAATCACCGCGTGTGCGTACGTACGGAATATCGTCTCCACGACGTGGTGTAATCTATTTTCCACCACCATCTTACATGGATGGGTATAATGGTGTACATAATAACTATATATGATTATTGTAGAGTGATATTGATTCTGAAATAGTATACATACACTCCAATACAATTCCATGATCATGATAATGATATCATCGCTCGTGCGTACGTACGGACTACCGTCTCCACGACGCGATGAGATTCATTCTCCTTGTTAACCATTCATGAATGATTATAATGTATATATAATAATTAATAATGAAATATATGACATAATAACGATACTGGATTTATGTGTATATATATGTATGTCATCTACTTAATTCCATTCAACTCAATAAGGAAAAGAAAACAGCGTTCATGCGTACGTACGGTCTACTGTCTCCATGAACAGTGTATTTCTTTCCATTTACTGATCTATTATATATATATATATTCTGAATATATATTATATATAAATCATGTTTTATATTCTAGAGATAATTAATCATGATCTAAGTAATCATATGAATAATTACAAGTTAAAACACGGACGACAAATGAAACGATTTTACCCAAAACGCTCTTTAACATGGAATTTACAAACGAACGGGTAATATAAGGCCATAAGTGAACCATATATGATATCATAACAATGAGTATGATTCTGGAACAAGTCAATGAAATTATGTAAATCATTATACAGGAGTTTCGGACACTTACGAAGCAAATCGGACCTAAGGCAAGGGAAAATATCACAATCTCATTTTTATCCGAGATTGCTTATTCGTAAGTTTTTACTGGGGTGTATTTTATCATCCATATCCATGTTTCCTCAATATGTAATATTATTTCCATCCACCTACAATTTTTTAAATCCTATTTTACCCTTCGGTGAGTTTTTAGTAAATGATATGAAATGAATTTTTTGACATTTTTCATACGAGGTACTTTTTGACTTTTCCGACAAAAGTACGAGAAGAATGTTTTTTTTAACTTATAAGGAATGAATGGATTATTAAAACATTATTTCCCAGAAGCTTCCTTTACAAGTTTTCAAGTCTATTTTTAATAAACTTTCTTTAGTTTAGAATTTTATGACATGTTAAGAAAGGAAAAGTGTTTTTGATGTAGAAATGATATTTTCCTCAAGAATGGAGTTCAAGTGTTTTATCAAAATAATTTTCCATCTAAGATAATAAAGGGTTCTATTTCTATCCCTATTATTACATTGATTTTATTATGTTGTGATGGAATTATTTTTATGAATTCCTTTATCTTATATGAATTGTTTTATGATGTCCTGATGTTTAAGATTCTCATTTTTATTACATGGGTTATGCTATGATGTATGGTTTATGATTTTGTGGCACACATAATAATGGTATCATTATGAGATGGATGGGACCTATATCTCTCTCCAATGCATTGGGTAAAGATTTTATATCTCATGAGATAGACATGGCTGGAACGGCAGGTTAAACCAGTTCAGTGAAACAGGACTGAAACGAGGAGTGAACTCGGTTCAGAAATGGACTTTGTCCACTAAGATAGTCTTGGAAATGAGTCTTGACTAATAAGAAATTATTCTCTATGATTATGTGTGTATGACACAAAGTTTCATGTTTTATGTTATGATTATTGGGATTACATTTCACTACTATGATTTATCCCATGTTATGATATTATGATCTCTTTTGCAGGTTATGATTTCCAAAATGTTATGTTCTTATGAATATGATGTGATTGATATTTCTTTTGTTTACCCTTACTGAGCATTTTATCTCACCCTTTTATGTTTTCTTTTCCCCAGGATATAAAGAATGGTTTTAGTTAAAAAAAAGAAGATCTTTATGGGTGATGTTGAAGATCTTTCACCATGATTAGAAGATTATATTCTGAGTTTCCAAAGACACTAAACTATTACGGTCCTTGTGTGTCTGTTTTTGTTATGTATTATGTATTCCACAAAAGTAATGTAATGTCCATGTAAGTTAAGATTAGGGTCTCTATAGTTGGTATCAGAGGAATGGTTTAGTCAACCTTTGGAAACTAGGATGCGATAACTTTAGTGAGATCCCTATAGATATTTCTAAGGTATGTATAGGGATGTCCCTAAGGTTAAGTATACATATACGTTATTGTACTAGAATTACAGTAACCCAAGACGTTAGATATTGATGTTACTCCCCATTTATTATATTGTTTTCCCTAGAGTGATTTTTGCCTCTCACACTATTCTTTTTGGGTTTTAGACGATGGTTGGAACCCGAAGAAACCGTGTTGATCAATGTAATGGACAATGCAATGATTGTCCTCCTGAACAAACAATTGTTATGAGATATGGAGTGAAAAATCTTATTGCTATACTTATAAAAGCTTTGAATCATTTTGGACTTCCAAATGAAGAGATAAGGGAACAATATTCTATCGAGTCCTTCATGAGCCAACGTCCACCTTTTTTCAGTGGGTCTTCTGATCCACTTGTTGCTGAACAATGGATCAGTACTACTGAAAATATATTTTCAGTTCTTCAATGATCTGAACATGGTAAAGTCATCTTAGCGGTGTATCGTTTGGAAGGTGATGCTAATCAATGGTGGAATCTTATCAAGAATACGAGGCCAAGAGATGAAATTGAGTCCATGGAATGGGACGAGTTCAAGAACTTATTTTTCAATAAGTACTTCCCTCGTATTCTTTGAACAAAGATGGAGAAGGAGTTTTTTTGAAATAAATCAAAAGGATGATGAATCTGTTGGTATATACGAAGCGAATTTTACAAGGCTTGAAAAGTATGCATCTGGAATTATCATCCAACCGAAAAGTAAAGTTGATCGATTCTTCAGTGGCTTCAAACCAAATCTTCGATGGGCATTAGCTATAAGAGACTTCAGTATCTATGAAGAAATTGTGCGTTGTGCTATCAAGGTAGAAATGTAAGTTGGTGTTACTTATCTATCTCATAGTTTTTACAATAAACTAAAGATGGAGTTCAAGGGGAAATCTCAAAATAACGGTGAAAAAAAGATAAATGTTTCCTTATGGTCAAAGTGTGGAAAGAAGCATGGTGGAGATTGTCTTAAAGGGACTAGAAAATGTTTTAAGTGGGAAAAATAAGGTCATCGAGCAGTTGAGTGTCGAAGTAATGGAAAAAGGATTTCTAATGATGTGAATAAAGAAAAGACTGCAGAGAACGCACCACCAACACTTCAATGCTTCAAGTGCAAGGAAATGGGGCATTTTCCTAATAAATGACCTAATCCAAGGGCAAGTGATGATCGACATGAGGAACCACTTAAAGAAAAGGACAAAGGGAAGTCACATGCGATCACTATTGGCGATGTTGAATATGACAAAAATGTGGTGGAATGATTAAGTGTTTATGTAATTGGATTCCTAAAATAATGTTGTATATAGTATCGTGGAATATTAGAATATTTATGTATTGCTCTATTGTGGTTTTCAATGGTAGCGGTAACCATAGAATGTGATTGAGGAATTTTTGGAAAAAAATATGATATGCGCATAATGAAAGGAAAACGAGAAAATGAATTGTTTGACTGTATTCATGAGCTCATGACTGATATAAGGAGAAGGTTATATCATGATTTGAGTATATAGAATTTTTGGATTTTGGTATGTGGAAAGAGTTAACTTTTGACAGCATTCATGTTTTCACTAAGGTTTAATGGGTATTCACTTTTGAAGAGAATACATGATTAAGGTATTCACATGATTGGAATGTGACCAACAAGATATATGGGGGATAAATGATGGTATTCACATGCTTGGTTGATGAAATTTCAAGTAATCGTTTTCTTTATACTGTGAGCATGGACCGAAGTATTTTAGATAAGCCTAAAGATTGGAATGGATTATGTTGGAAATAAGTTAGTATTGTTTAAGGATATAACTTTTTATTGATTTATGGGATGATATAGTAATGTAGTTTTAGAAATAGGACAACCTGCAGGACGGGCGAAAGCCCATCGCGTCGGACAAGGCTGTGGGAATCAAACCCACAACCGAAGTGCGACTCGCCTTTATCGCCTACCACTGGCCTATAAGAAGTCCATGTTTAGTAGAAAATAGTTTTATTATATTAAGAAGTATAATATAAGAACTATAAGTCCATTTTAGGAACCATATATGATTAATCTCAAAATAGATGGACTTATGTATATTTGATAATTTTTGCTAACCTTTTATTTGAAACAGATGGAATGACCCATCATTCTATCACATGAAATTCTAACACATCACGAATGACAAATTCAACTTCATTTCTTTATGATATAAAGTGGAAATTATCCAAAGAACGACCAACGGTGAGACTATACCAAAATCACGAAAGTATTTCTTCTAATTCCAATTTCATCAACTTTAGGGAAATGATATTGAAAACCAAAAATGTTGTCCTAATGCTCTTATATCTAATGAATCAGATGGTACCTTAGATCGTCACAAACTTATGGCCTTTTGATTGCTGGCTTTTCCATAGCCATGTTCTCTACCACTCTCCATCAGAACATGATGGTTAGATTTCTCTTCAATATCCATATTATCACCTATGTGGAAACCCAATATTAGTTTATTTGGGTAACTGTTACATTTCATACTTTTGTTTTTAAATATTGGTTTTGGTATTCCTTTTTACGATGTGGGTTTCTATTAAATAATCTTTCGAGTAGTAAACCATTTATAACCCAGACGAATTTCGAGGTCGAAATTCATTTTAAGGGGGGTAGAATGTAACACCCCGAGATTTTATGAAAAATATTCTTTTTAATTTCATTAATGTCTTGTGTTGTACGCTACACCAAAAGGAGCTTGCACCACACGTATCCTTGACTATCTTTGCATTACATGCAATCACGACCTTCCTCAATAGCGTGTGTAGTACGCAATACCGAGTTTCACTAAACAACGGTATGCTATTAAAATATTATTAAAACTAGTCGTTATAAAAATTAATAACCGCTTTTTGAAATTTTGTAAATTTTATTTTTCAAAATGGACTTTATTTTTGGATTCAGAATATCGAAATTATCTTAGGGTGAAATTTTGGTACTTTTTGGCTAACTTTCATTTTCTGATGAATAGTGAAAATTTCTAAAATTTAATTGAAAACAGACTTTTTAATAGAAATAATTAATAGTGATAAATTATTAATTTGAGTGGTTTTAAAGTATATTTAGAATATATTTTTACAATTTAATACAATGTTGGTTATTGGATGTAATTTCACATTTAAACTAGACATAAACAACTGTCAATCTTTTGATAGTTATTATCTCTTAAGAACACGCTATTTGTTTTGACGAGGGGAATTAATTTTTAAATTAATTAATGCAACTGATATGTTTTGAATTTGGTAAAATAGACATAATTTTTGAATTCATAATATCAAATATAGCTTAGGCCTCATTTTTGGTATTTTTCTGGAAACTTTCATTTTTTGATGAATAGTGAAACCACTAAGTGGTAGTTAAAAAAAATGAATTTTTCATAAAACATAATTTTACCGCTTATGTCAGTGGAATTTCAAAAATCCAAGAGACACGGTTGATTTCAGTAAGAAATATTTCATTCAATGAGATAAAAATAATTTTTGGTGAATAGTAACTTTTAACTTTTTTTACCACGGTTAAAAGTAAATAGGGTAATTAAGGGTAAACATGATATTATTATTACCCTAACACATGTCCTAATTATATTGGATAAGTGTAATTCGACCAAAAACAACCTTAGGAAGAAAATATGAGCATTTAGGCCCACATGGATTAGATTAGGACATTTATTATTAATTTATTTAAAGAAGGGTTAAAATAGGTAAAATCAAAGTTTAATAAGTAAATCATTTTTAATATAGGGTTATACATAAGATAAATTCGACAATAAATATTCATTAGAAATTTAAAAAGCTTTCCTACATAATGATAATTTATTTGTAATTTTTAGACTTTAAATAAGTTAATTTATTTATGAGACAAAGATGATGTAGTAATTATCTTATTAATGAAATATTGACCTAATTGATGTTATAAATACCCAAATAAATGTTATTTGAGACTTTTAATGAATTACACTAATTTTATAGGTTAATATGACATGTTATTATTGATTTAATTAACTTTTTTCGAACTAATAATTCTGTTATATGTTTCAAACAAATCAATTACTAAATATTGTCAAAATTGACATAAAATAGTTTTTAAAACAAATATTATATTTTTAATTGTTATTTTATTCCTAAAAATCAAAGGTTCGGCCAAATTACTTAGATAAGGTTATATATATTAATAATAAAAAACTTGGGGTTCTATTGGCTTCTTATAGTAAGTTTATTAACCTTATAGTGTAAGAACACAAAAAGACACGGTAAAAGTAAAATTATCTAACTTAAAGATAAATATAAATAATAAGGTTAAAATAGGAACCTAAACTTGTCTAAATTATATTGTATGAGAGGTTTTCGACCCATCCCCACCTTAGATTCTAAATAAATCAATTTGGATCTATTTAAAACCGAATTTGGCTTTATAATAAAATAATATATTTAGTTTTTCCAAAAGAGCCCCTCTCCTCCCTTATAAATGGACACCTCCTCCCTCTCTTCCTCACACCACTTTGAGCCTTCAAGCTCGACCAAACCATGCAAAATTATCTTCTCCACTTCCCTAGAAACATCCTAGAGGTTCTGGTCTTCCTCAAAGACCAATTTTAGTGCCTAAAAGGAGATCTCAAAGAGGGGCTTCAAAGAAGGCGTAATATCTGTTACAAATTCTTTCAACTTTATTTCTTCTTCCACTTCTTCTTCTTAGGTTGTTTCATTATGAAGTAATAAAATAAGTATGAATCATATAATGATATTTTATTATAAGTATGAAACAACCTTAATTCACCATCTATCCATCCTACGGAAAATGAAATCACCGAGCGTGCGTAAGTACGGAATACCGTCTCCACGTCGTGGTGTAATCTATTTTCCACCACCACCTTACTTGGATGGGTATAACGGTGTACATAATAACTATATATGATTATTGTAAAGTGATATTGATTCTGAAATAGTATACATACACTCCAATACAATTCCATGATCATTAGAACGATATCATCGCTAGTGTGTACGTACAGACTACCGTCTCCATGACGCGATGAGATTCATTCTCCACGTTAACCATTCATGAATGATTATAAAGTATATATAGTAATTAATCATGAAATATATGAAATAATAATGATACTGGAATTATGTGTATATATATGTATGTCATCTTCTTAATTCCATTCAACTCAATAAGGAAAAGAAAACAACGTTAATGCGTACGTACGGTCTACCGTCTCCATGAACGGCATATTTCTTTCCATTTACTGATCTATTATATATATATTCTGAATATATATTATATATGAATCATGTTTTATATTTTGGAATTAATTAATCATGATCTAAGTAATCATATGAATAATTACAAGTCAAAACACAGACGACAAATGAAACGATTTTACCCAAAACGCTCTTTAACATGGAATTTACAAAAGAACGGGTAATATAAAGCCATAAGTGAACCATATATGATATCATAACAATGAGTATGATTCTGTAATAAGTAAATGACATTATTTAAATCATTATACAGGAGTTTCGGACACTTACGAAGCAAATCGGACCTAAGGTAAGGGAAAATATCACAATCTCATTTTTATCTGAGATTGCTTATTCGTAAGTATTAACTGTGGTGTATTTTATCATCCACATCAATGTTTCCTCAATATGTAATATTATTTCCATCCAAATAAAATGGTTTAAATCCTATTTTACCCTTCAGTGAGTTTTTATTAAAAGATATGAAAGGAAATTTTTGACATTTTTTGTACGCATTACTTTTTGACTTTTCCGACAAAAGTACGAGAAGAAGGTTTTTTAACTTATACAGCATGGATGGATTTTTAAAACATTATTTCCAAGAAGCATCCTTTACAGGTTTTCAAGTCTTTTTTTTAATCAACTTCCTTTAGTTTAGAATTGTATGACATGTTAAGAAAGGAAAAGTGTTTTTGAAGTGGAAAGGATATTTTCCTCAAGAATGGAGTTCAAGTGTTCTATCAAAATTATTTTCCATCGAAGATAATATAGGGTTCAATTTCTATCCCTGGTATTACATTGATTTTATTAAGTTGTGATGGAATTATTTTTATGAATTCCTTTATCTTATATGAATTGTTTTATGATGTCCCGATGTTTAAGATTCCCATTTTTATTACATCATTTATGCTATGATGTATAGTTTATGATTTTGTGGAACACATAAGATTGGTATCATTATGAGATGGGTGGGACCTATATCTCCCTCCAATGCATTGGGCAAAGATTTTATATCTCATGATATAGACATGGCTGGAACGGCAGGTTAAACCAGTTCAGTGAAACCGGACTGAAACGAGGAGTGAACTCGGTTCAGAAATGGACTTTATCCACAAAGATAGTCTTGGAAATGAGTTTTGACTAATAAGAAATTATTCTCTATGATTAAGTGTGTATGACACAAAGATTCATGTTTTAAGTTATGATTATTGGGACTACATTTCACTACTGTGATTTATCCCATGTTATGATATTATGATCTCTTTTGCATGTTAAGATTTCCAAAATGTTATGTTCTTATGAATATGATGTGATTGATATTTATTTTGTTTACCTTTACTGAGCATTTGAGCTCACCCTTTTGTGTTTTCTTTTCCCCAGGATATAAAGAAAGGTTTTAGGTAAAAAAAAGAAGATCATTATGGGAGATGTTGAAGATCTTTCACCATGATTAGAAGATTATATTCCGAGTTTACAAAGACACTAAACTATTACGGTCCTTGTGTGTCTGTTTTTGTTATGTATTAAGTATTCCGAAAAAGTAATGTAATTTCCATGTACGCTAAGATTAGGGTCTCTACACTATATATTCTAATATACGAATATAAATGAGATAAAATATTATTTAGAGAATGATAAGATGTTAAGGATAATTTTCAACAACTTTAGAAGAATGTGATTCAGTCTCATTCATAGTCATAAATTCATGGAAAATCAGAACATTGGAATTCAAATAGACTTAGAACTAGAATTAGTTTCATGTGTAAATCAGTTATAACATTTTCTACACTAGTATAATGAAGCAAAAATTTGTAATGAGTATGTGAAATAAATAGTCAAAAAAAATTCAAGCATGATTTTTTCCAAAATTCTAACATTTAATGGGTCTATCATGAAAATGATTTAGATTCTTATTTGAAAAAGATGGACATTTTAGTTATCCATTTTCTATACCATTAAAATGTTTCACTATTTTATTATATTTATATACTTTTAATATATATAAAATTTCATTTAGTATTATACTTTTTTATACTTTGTGTTTTATCAACTATTCTTCTCACTATTATCACCTATACTCATGATTATGTATAACTAACCTGAGTACTCCCATAGAAGAGTAATCTGGTTTCATACCCAAGTCTTTTATCATTTATTATAAATGTTTCTAATTTTTCATATTGTTAGTCCAAGGGGGATATTAGAGGGTAAGCCACCTTTTTTGACGCACTTTTCACTAGAGGTAAATCAGTTTTTCATGCATGATTCTCCCTTGTTTGAGGTTGTAGATATGATATATATGTGGATATTATTGAGAGAAAAAAATATTCATCACCTAGGTAGAAGAGGATATTCACACATATGATGAAGTGTATTAATTATGTATATATGATACAAATAATAAGATAATAAAGGTTTACCTTGGGAAATTATTCAATGTGAATTTACTTTCATCCTAATATTATTTTTTCTGCATTCATTATGTTTTCAAATGTATGTTCAATTTTTTGACAACAGAAACAAAATCCGCTTATTTAATTACTTTCAAAAAATGGTAAACACCCAAAAATAATAAGTGATTAGGATTAGTGAGTTCATGGATATGAATCTATTCAATTGATAAGAACCTGGTTAATCAATATATTACACTAAGAAAGGATATTAATTTCTTTGTGACACCCCATAAATGATGTGTGCGGTAACATTTTTTTGTAGGTGGAGGAAACAAGTGGTCATTAAATTACTATTTATATTCACAGCATGTAAATAATTTTCTTGTTTTCCTAGAAAAATACATTAAAAATATATATTTCCATGTTGTGTACAAAAATGATTATTATTCATTGACTAGTTATTCTCAGGTTTCACAAGATGTTGAAAATAAAAATAAAATAGAAAGCACAATTTAATAGACTTATAGAAGACATAAAGAAATTAAATAGAAGAATAGATTGCATATAAGAATATGTTTATGAATTTTAAAAGTAGTAGTTTGAGCAATAATAACCAGAAATAGTGGTGGAATAGGCATTCCCACTAAAATATATGTTAATGAACACAAGGTGGTTGAGAATAAATTACATGAATATTCATTTGACTTGTAAAACCCATTACACGAGGAGGTTCTTGAAGAATCAATGATAGTTGATGTAGTTATGAGTGATTAACATCACTTGTAAGAATATTTTATAGATTTTCTATAAGCTAAAAAGGTAAATTATTCTCCCATATCTGACAATTAATGATCATCACAAAATTACCTATTTTATATTTTGGAAGATAAAATCACTTAAATATTGGAGTTTGAAGAGAATATGGGGAAGATTAAATATTTTCCACCATCCAAAACAATCAAACTCCAATAATCCTTGAGAAAGAAAGAAGGATTGGAATCTAAAACAACATAGGTAGGAAATCCTTTCTTAATATCAATTTATATTTATTTTATTTAAAATTAGTTGAAGATTAAATCCATCTATTTTATTTATTATATTAAAAAAATAATTAGACTAAATGGGAGGATAATTTAGAAGAAGATGATGCACTTAACAAGGAATAATTGAATCCCCCTTATGTGATTGGATAAATTTTTTAGAATGAAAATGTAGAATTCCAAATAGATTTACATGAAGACACAAACTTCAGAGTTGATTTACATGAAGGGTAGGATTTCTATACCAATTAATTTTTCTTTAATTTTTATAAAATCTGGAACTCTCATGGACATTACCCTTCCTTGATTTTATATTTTTTCATTCTAAATTTATCATGTATTGTGTTACTATTTTTTTGGGTGTGTTTTTAGGATAAATACATGAACATTAATTTTTTTTGTACATATAGAAAATATCGTGGTGGTTTTGATATTTTCTCTAAATTTGATGATTCTTAAATTATATGATTACTAAGAAATATTTTCCACTTAATTCATGTAATTTTTTTAGAATTGGGAAACGGTTTTTAAATGGAAGAAAATTTAGTCGAATTAGATTTATAACACGAGGAAACTGTAATTTTAAAATATTTCATGAGTGACCTCTTATTTTGAAATAGAAAACATTGAGGATCCAACCAAAAAACATCTATATAATTCCATTGAAATAAGAGTAAAATGGGAAAGGGGATTTAACATAATGTTTTGATATATTTCGTCAGGGAGAAAAAGAGAAAATATAGTGCCACATTGTATAAAATGAATGAATTTGGGTGAGGGGAATATTGAATGACTTATGAATAAGCATAAAATTAGTATATAATAATTTATTTTTGGTTTTATCATGGATGGGTGAAATGCGATTTAGTTTGAGGATCTTTGGAAAGTGGGATTTATGGTAGTTCCACTTTTTTAAATGTTGATCACATATTTATTTATTCCATTTACAATAATAGAAATTGATCTTTTTCTTGAAATAAAGTGGGGTAGTGGATATAAATTTTATAGGAGGAGTGATATTTTATTATAGATGAATTAATCTTTATTTCTCTAAATTTAAATATTTTTTATTTGATCTTAAACAAGATAATTATTTTTGTTAGTATAATTATTTTAATTTCCCTAGTGTGTTGTGTTTAAATGTTGGGGAATTCGAAATGTTAATATTATAAAGAATTTTACATTTAATTCAAATCTATTAACCATATAAATGTATTATGTTATAGGTAATTGTGACATTTTTAGGTTGTAGTAGTAAATTTAGAGTAAGTTCAATATATATATATAAGTAGTATTATATTTTTAATGTTTTTAAGGTATTTGGTATTTTTGATAAAAAATATCCATAATAAAAATTTTCAATTTTTTAGGCTTATATATTCATTAGGATAAGTTTTCTTAATAGGAGAATTTTTGGAATCCAATAATTATAGGCTGAAAAGAATCTTTCACTTTAGGTCTCAAAATCTATGCATAGTTATAGAGACTTTTAAAGATGAGCCTATATCTCATAAAATGTTAAACTAAAGGAGATGAATTTTTTTAAGAGAATTATATGAGGTAAAAGATAATTTTCTTCAACTATATCTATATGTGATTATAAATCCTTCATGGTTATAAATATAATATAAACCATAACATTGTAATTTGAGTAGTCTCTATGAAAAAAGTATTTTCTCAAGTAAAGCAGTCAAAAGTTTTTTATACATGTCCAGTGAAGTCGAATGATAGGGGAAACACTTGAATGATAGGTTGGAATAATTATAAAGAAGAAATAATTCTCAAATTCATTCATTTTATGGGTATACAATGTGTAATATAATTGAGGATGAAATTGGAGATAAATTTGGCCACACTTTTTTCAAGATAAGTGCATATCCTCTCCATTTCAAAAAGTAATCAACTCTAGTTATCCATTTTCTATAGAATTTTTGTGTATTTATACAGTATTATAATTATATAATTTTAATTTATTTGATCTTACATTCATTCTTATAATTTTATTTCTGTTTTCTGTTTCCTCCACTACTCTTCTCACTATGATCACATTACTCATGATTATGAGTAACTGACTCGAGAACTCTAGAGGTTTAATCTAGTGGAATGCCAAGTATTTGGACTTTAATTATTAATGTTTCTTATTTTTATATAATTATTTGATGGTTTATTTTAGTTGGCATGGATCCATTGTGTCTCTACTTACCACTATAGTATTATATTTTTCTCAGGAATTATTCTCCCTTGACTAAGGCGGTGGATGTGTTGGAGATCCTTGAGTGCATAAAAAATTATAACATTTGAAGAAGTGTGTGTTTTCAAATATTATGGAGTATTCTTGGTAAAACAATATTATAATTTTAAAAAGATAATTAATTTTCACACTTGGAGATTATTTTGGGTGAATATCCTTTCCTCTTAACATAATTTTATCTATATTCCATCTATTTTCATTTTCTTGTTTACTTTTATATTTTTCCATTACCTAACCCAAAACCCCATAATATTATTACATTAAGAAAATATAAAACTCCAATAAAATAATATTTTATTAGGAATAGTGATGGATTGACTATGAATATCCTCAAGTGAGATGACAATGGTCATCCATTGTGCTACATTTGAAAAATAAATTAATTACTTTTCCACACCCCAAGAAAGGTGTGAACCAATGAGAATAGGATGTGTGGTATTAATGAATGAGGGTGAAAAAATAGTGGGGAATATACAGTGGGGAACCTTAATTTATAAATATTATTTTGATATTAATTGTTTTACTTTTTTCAGTACATTGTGAGTGATCCATGGTGAAGCTTGGAAAATAGTATGACCTATTTAGGTTATGAGTTGGTTTCATTGGTTTATTCACTAGTATTTATATTCATCAGTCATACTTTTACCTGAATGGTTTGAAGGAGGATCCTACTGAGTATACATGTTGTGTTAACCCTATAAATACTAATTTTTTCAGGTCCACAATAGTTAGTTGGTTATTAGTATAAGAGGTAATAGTTTGAGGAGTTATTCTAGAGATGTATGAGATTGTGGTCACTAAAAAATATTTATTTTTCGTATTTTTAAATTTTAAATTTTAGTTTTTCCAATTATGTATGAAATTAAATTATGTGGTGCGATAGATATTGGTTTGTGCATGGGGTTAGTTGGATATTTTACTTATTATCTCTTATTCAATAAAAAATACAATGGTAATGCCTCTCATGTGTTTGATTTATATACCCTCAATTATAGTCTCTAACCTATGCCCTATTCGAGGTAGGGTGTAGGTCTCATTATCTCCTTATCTTTATTTCCAACCCATTAGAATAAATTTAGAGGTACAGGTTATGATTATTCATGATTTATTGGAATATTAATTGAGATTAAAGGGTGATGAATTTGAAAATTTATTACTTTTTTAAAATTTTATTTATCATTTTAATGATATGATTGTTTTACATGATGTTTTTTGTTTTACAAGGTATCATAGTGTTTTAAATAGAAAATCCATGTGAATATTATTTTGTCATTTATGAAATAAGAACTCATATATCATCTGGGAACTCAGTATTGAATCACTAATGATATTTTAACAACTCTGAATTATTTTTTTATTTTTCAAATCTCTTCTGTGAGATGAATCATTGGAAAAGATAGATATTAAACATTTATTATTTTTCAATGTATTTTTATATGCAGTAATTACTTTTTGAAGATGGAATTAGTGAAGAAACAAAATAAATATAGTTTGATATAATGAATAGAAAATTTAAAAGTTGAGTATACATGAAGTTGGCCAGATCAAACTCGATATGTAGTGTGAAAAATAGATATGTTCTACACAATATGGTAATTTAAACTTTTTTTATCATTTTTTCTATAATCATAACTCTGGACTTCAATGTGATAAACCTCACTGTTGAAGTGATCTAAGGATTCATAAACCATATAAACAATTAGTCTATTCTGTTTTCTATGGTACAATATTTTTCCCATATTCCTCGTGTGTGTTAATGGTTGTTTATTATTATATTTAAACCATGACTATCTAGGGTGTGAATCCCAATTAAAATATTTGATTTCGGTTATGCCTTGGTCTAAATAAAGTCATGGTTAGTTCTTCATCCACCTAAAAATATGGTTCTTCTAGGTTGTTCTTCAAGTTGTGTAAAAAAAGAGATGGGGGTTGTGCCTTTATTTGTGAAAATGGATGGTTGTAATGGGTTGTGAATCACCATAAAAAATCTATTCACATTATAGTGGGTTCCATACTCTCACATTGAGAGTTTGAGGAGTTGATACAATATTACATTGATCTAAAATATTATAAAAATTTCTTTTGTACATATTTTATTTTTCACTACATATTTACATAAAAATGATGAATATTTAAAATTTTATTAATTTGTAAATTTACCCCTATTTTTCATTAATTCATCCTTATATATGGAAAAAACAAATAGTTTTAATGTTTTCAAAACCAATCCCAAATGGGAATGTAGGATGTTCTCTAACAACACATTCCCAATCAACAAACCATTCTTCATATTAAATTTTCTAGGAGTGGGTTATTTATAAATATTATCATTAAACAGGGTTATTATATAGAAGTTTCACAACTGGTAAGAACTATATGGGTTATGAAAAATCACATTCGACACAAAATTATGATTGCAGCTACATGTAATAATCGTAACCACCAAAAACATATAAATAATTGTCTATGACCACTATGAGGGCTATATTTTTTGAGATGTTATATTTTAGCCTATTTTAACAAGTTCTTATAGGATAAATTAAGATATTTATAGGAATGGTTTGGTTGTTTTTGAAAATGTTTTTTTTCTCTATTCAGAATATTTTAGTATAACATTTTCTTCGAGAACATTTCCATTATATAAGTGAGTTATTTTTTATTATTGTCATATTTTCAATTATTATATTATTATTATTAATAAAATTAATTTCTATTACCATTTCTTTATAGGTAAAATTTATTTATGAAAATGTTTTTTTATCATGGAATTCAAATAACACATTACCTTTTCCAGTAATAAGTGATATATTAATATCAAATTATTCCAAGTAAGTACATGAATTTCCTTCATTATAGTTTGATCACCACCAACATAAGTTTATAAAATAACTAATATTGTGTTTTTAGATATATTAGGATGAAAATAATATAGATCTCGTTAATTTTTCATTATTTCAAGAATCACATGATCCTTTTTGATTAAATTATAAAATAAGAATATGTTTTTCTTTATTGTTATTCATTTTTTTCCAATTTTATGATGATGGATTGAAATCTGACATGGTTGTGAAAAATTAAACATTGTATTTTTTCAATATATAATGAGTATACTAATAATTAAATTATATCCATATGGCATTTAATATTAATATATATATATAAGAACCATCAATGATTTCTCTATTTATAGGATCATAAAATATAAACAAAATATAGACATGACTATTTTCCCATATAAGGATTTTTAAAAAATTTCATTCTAGAGATATGATAAGTATATTTTAATTAAGTATATGCATAATATGAAAATATAACTCAACTAAGACACAATATATATATATATATATGAATCAATTTATTTTTAGTTTCATCTAGTTTTCAGATTATTTTTATGCCTGGCTAAACCCCTCAAAAGAGAAATCTTACCAAGTATTAAGTGAATTACAAACAATCATGAACTCTAATCCATTTTACCTATAGATAAATGATAATTCTAATAATACATACACTTTATTTTATAGATAAGTACTAGTCAAATTAAAGAGGTAAAACATTCAATTATTTTTGTTTTAAGAATTTGTATAGTATTTTGGTAATTTTTCACTCTCAAGAAAAAAATAATATTTCTCAACCTATAAACACAATGAAATTAATATTATAATGATCCCATTGATATTAAACTGATTTATTATATATTTTTAATGATTCTTATTCTTTCTTGATTTAGTATGGTTTTATCAATTTAAGTGGATTGAAGCCATTTTTATAGATTTTCATATAAATTTAAACTAATGGATAATATCAAGTATTAAAATATATTTTCATGAAATTGATAGAACTAATCCTATAAAATACATGGATATCGCTATCAATAAATCTCAATTATGTTTAATAATTGAAAGGTGTGATTCAATTTTAGGTGTCTTTGATCAAATTTCGTTATCTCTAAATAATGAATCCTCTGGATATTATGTTGGGATCATAAAAGAAGTATTGATACTAAATAACTTATATTTATTTAAATGGATTAATAAGAAAAGGATTCAAATTCTAAAATTCATGGTTTCATTAAAATTACACTATAGTTACTAATTATATATTGAAGAAAATTGTTCTTTATTTTTGATATTTTAGAATTTATTCCCCTATATATTCTATTAGAACTCTCATATTAATAAATTAAATTTATTAATTTATTAGTTTTAAGTATAATGGATTATTTTTTAATCCCTATAAATTTAATAGAATTTACATTTTTATATTTTTTTAGTGTAACTTCTCTCCATATGTGTATTTATATTCTCTAGTAATTATATTATTCATTAATAATAGTTGATTCCTTTCTCATGTTATTTTGAGTTATGAAACAGGAATGCAGAAGCTATTATTATGTATAACACTCTTCAATTTTTTTTTCAAATTATATTAATTGTTAATTAACAAAATTAGTTTTTATTTTAGGTTATACTCTTGAATAAATTCTTAGATAGAATATTTTATATGTCAAAATTAATGAATTATATTTTCCATATCAATTATGATAGAGAGTTTCAATAATTTTTATATCTTTCTACATGGTATGGAAATGTATAGTGTGGTAAAATAGTATATGTGATTATTTATCAAATGTTTTATGTGGGTGGGGGTGGATGTTTCATCATGGTTCATGATAAAGAACCTGTTGAGGTCCTAATGGTATCATGATAAAACCCACACTATAACCTTAATTATGACCATGATGATGTATAAATAAAGAAAAATGGAAAATGTATAAATTAAATATCATGAATTTATCTTTTTTATAATATTAACTTTATTTAAATTAAGTATATATTTATAAATGTTTGGTCAAAAATACAAGGGTTATTTATGATTACCTATATTTGAAAAAAAACATTATGTTAACTTTTATTTATGTGATGAAAGATCCATCCCATATTTTCTTTGTGTAAAATTTTAGAAAATCTATATTGTATTTTTATAATTATTATGTAAGTGATATTAATAAACATAGAATATTTTATCACAAATTTTCCATAGTATAAGGAGAAGATCCCCTAACTTGTTTGTTATCATTTTGAATTATATATACATAGTATCCTATAGGGTGTCCATGTAACTAATCAAATTGTTATTTTTATTCTTAATTTCTTATTATTTATTCTATTAGAATATCCAAATATTAACGGAAAGATATAAAATAGTGTTTAGTTATTGTATAGATAATTTCTTTTATCACTCGAAGATGCCTACAATGTATATATTGTAATTATTTTATTCTTGTTATATAGTAATTTGATGTAGTAATGTTGTTTAAGGGTAAATTTTTTAAAATATGTATTCATGGAAAAAAATTATTTAATAAATTATACCAATGTACTTTTGGGGTTTCATTATAATTTTTTATTTAAAACCCAAGCAATGATGAAAATAAATAATATTTTATTTTTCCACCGTGAAATTCGTTATGTTGATATTATTTCTTAAGTGAAGGATTGTGTGGTAAATATTTTTGGATGTATCAAAATCAATGAATATCACATTTACTTGGGGGTACCGCCAGTCATTATAAATTATCCTGAGTTATATAAATTCTAATTTCTTATCAATGGGTTTAGAAATTACATTTTATTTCTATGGGAGTATCACTATCTCCTACTAATATTTTTTAATTGATGGACCCAAGGTCTTATTAATAATACCTAAAATATGATTTGGAAAATTTTATAAACCAAATCTATCGACAAAAAAATTAAAACTATTTCAATTTGTATAATTCCTCAAGATCATTGACATGGGGGGATTAGTCATCAATGACCTCCAAATATTTAATAAATCCATTCTCAAAAAATTTACATGGAATAATATAAAATCAAATGAATCTTCACTTCAATTTATGTAAAATATGATTAGAAAAACACTGCTGAAAAGATACCCCCACTACCTTGCCTCATCTGTGTGGTTTTCCCTCATAAAATCATTTAATGATCTTGTATGTCAAATTTGTGTTTTTTTGAGCTATTCCACTGTTTTTTTAGTCTCAAAATTATTACATAGTTTCCTTGAGAGGTTTTAGTGAAAAAAAAGATCTTGGGTTTGGAAGTAGGTGGCGCCTGGTTGGTGCATGGTTAGGGGAAATAGTGAACCCTTACCTAGGAAACTGTGTAACCCATTTTCTTTTATGGAAGGAGGAAATCCCATGTTTTGGTAAATTTTTATGTCCAACCATGAGGCTTATTACTCTTGGACTATGTGGAATGCCCAGTTTCCTTATATTTTGGACAAACATGCCGATTGATAGGTCACTAAAAGTGTGAATTTCCTCTTCTACCCCTTTGTATTTTTAACCCAAAACACCAATTTACTCATTCTATTGGATTTTTCATCCCAAATGGGAACATCCCTTCATCTCCAAGTTTCCTATCCTCTCCTATAGATTAGATATAGGCATTTCGTTAAGGTTTTGGGGAAAATATTCAAGTTAATATTCCCCTCTTTCATTTATCTCCCCATTTCTTCCATTTTCTCTTGATCTCCTCTTCTAGCATGGTCATGTGGATCTAGGGATCATGTATCTATGTGTTTAAATTGGGGTATTTTTGTGTTTATGATTCCCCTTGTTTTTTCTTTCTTCCTTGAGCCTTTATGAGGTAATTTTGGGTGGGCGTTGTGGAAATTCCAAGAGATTGAGGTAGGTTTCCCTTTTCACTTGTATTTAAAATTATATAATCATAGATTTATTTATTTTTACTACTTCATTATATTTTAATTTGTAATGTATGACTTTTTCAATAATTGTTTGATATTAAATGAGGAAATTCACATTCTATTTTGATGTATATTGATTTTTTTGTTAAGTGTTTCCCTCCAAGTGTTTGATAAAATGTCCGGTTAGATTTTTTATGTGATTTGTGATATTTGATTCACGGGTTTTGATTGATATAGGTACTTGTATTCAAGAAATTATCTTTTTAATTTCTTTAACATGTTTTTCTAAATGGTTTGGGGTTGGAAAGCAGTGTATATTTGATAGCTTAGAATTTTTTTGGCATGTGACGATGGTGTCTGGACTGTTTAGAATCATGATGAAAGTGGTATTGGTTTTAAAATGTGTTGTGAGTGTTTAAATAAAATTTTCTAAAATGATTGTTAAAAAATGGTATGTTTTCTCCTTTTTAGAAATTTGTATTTGGTTCTTTGAAAAAGGGTGCTTTCTTGAAAGGTTCTTAAGGCCCATTTGGCACATTTTTTGAAAATGATCATCTTGAAAAGTCTCATATGATAATTCTAGTTCATTTTTTATATTTATTATTTTGGGCGACCCACACATAGATACTCTCTTGTGATGAGATGGTTTATAGGGAATGAGATTGTTCCTTTTCATGACTTGGGGGTGACTTATTGTTTTAACTTCTTATATGTGATATATGTGCATGTGATTGGATGCTCAGTTGTCATTGTTGGATCAACCCCATTTTGTCGTGACATAGAATCCTTACATAGATAATAGATTTTTGGTAAACATTTGTTTCACTAGTTTACAATGTCAATCTGTCTAGTGGACCATAACATGAGATTTGTTTTATTTTTGTTGTTAGGGGATAGTGCCCCTCAGTCAGACTAGGTTGGGTGTGATCGAGAATGTGGGTGATAATTGATGCCATCAGGTGTGGCATGACTTCTAGGTGAGTCAAGATGTATAGTATGTTCTAGATTATTCCACTGTGCTCCTAAGTTCTCCCATGTCATTTGGAACTTTGTTGTCTACATAGGACAATTGAGATGCATTGTTGGTTGGTTACTTGTTTGTGTTATTTTTCCATTTCCATTATTATGTGATCATTGATACCACCTAATTGTACGAAATAATTCTTGGATAAAAATCGTGTTTTACTTTTTAAGGGTTTAAAAACTTGTTTTGAAAACATTTTTCACTCCCTCTACCCATTTTAAAATGAAAAAAATCATACAGGCCCTTGTAAATTATAACATCTACTTCATAGAAAAATATCTTAATTTGAATGGAAAAAGGGAAATGGACAATTATTGATTTTAAACCGAATGTTTATGTAAAAATACTAGCTTTATATATTTTATTTCAAACCTGATATTGATGTTAAATTTTTTAATGGAAATGCATTGGAAATCCAATGAGCCTTTTCCCAAGTGTTAGAGGCTCTTCCTTGGCATCCAAAAGACCCATTATCAAGTCTTCTTGGGGGTGAATTTGTAGGTTACTATAGAAGATTTGTAGAAGGTATTCTGTGTTGTTGTATCATCCATAATTATTCATCCAATCAGTCCATTAGAGCAAATGGTTTGGTCCTATGGGTATTAGAGCATTCGATCCACCATGGCCTTCAGGACATAAGACATTTGGTCCACCAAACAAGGCCTTTGGGTCACTGGTCATCTGAAACTCAAAGGACCAAGAATTAGCCTTGGTAGAACACACATGAGATGGCTTGAAAAGAGGATTTAGAGAAAGTTAAATCCTCCATAGTGGAAAAACTATATAGGAAGAAGAATAGGGTATGACACTTTTCATCGCTTCTGGGAACTGTTCATCTCTACTTTAGGAAATGCAATCCAATCAGCCATGTGAGGTGGGTGGTTATGTGGCATCAATGATTCAATATGATGAAGAGGGGTAGTTTAAAAAATTATATGCTGGTCTTGGGCCATCAATGGCCATATACCAGGCCTTTTGCCTCTGGGACATTGGGTCATGTATGGGCCTTGATCCTCAAGGAATTGGGGTCATGTATTAGTTCCCTCTCAAACCTTAAAAAATGGATTATCTAGAAATAAATAAAAATATAAGGCCTTTAGGATTTTAAAGTAAGTGCATTGGGAATATATTTCTTTGGGAAAGTCTACAGAGTTCTAATACTCACACATATAGTTCATTATTGTTTTTAGATTTTGGTGTAGGTTCTAGCTTGGTTTTGAACATCATGGGTGATGGTTGGATTTTGTATTAGAGTGTGGTACTTGGGTTCACATGCAGATATTGTGGTCATTAGGTTAATATTGGGATTTATTGTATTTTTAGTTTTGTATAAATTATGTTCATTTTGGAATATTGTATTTATTTGGGATCCTCTGTTTATTTTATGTTATTTAGGTTATTTTATATTGTGTGAAATAATTCCCTTGGTTATTTGTTGATGTGTCGAAACAATTTTCCATCCCAAGAGGATTTGAAAAACATATTAGGAATTTTTAAGCTGACTCGGGTGATCAGTTTAGGGTCAATCTTATTTGGTTGATGATAAAATAAAATCAAAGGCAGGTTGAGTAAGGGATCTATATTTCAGAGCACCATTTATTATTTGGGATTTCAATGTAAATAAAGTAGAACTGCTGGATCATGGGGTGTATGTATGGGGTAGATTTTGGATAAAACTTTCTAGAATAAACCTTTAGTTACCATGAAAATTTTTGGTTTCATTTTGTTTCTATGGTTCTTTTTTGTTTATTTGTGTTTGGGAAAATAATAATAGAGTTAGGAAAATGGTATTGTTGATATCACAGGGCCTGGAAAGCCATGTAAGGATGGGGATATTGTCATAAAATAATCATCATGAAAATGGAATGACTAAAAAATTGCTTCCAACCATATTTCTAAGTCACCCATCGACACTAGTTCATCCTTGTGAGTTGTTTTGGGTACCCCTTGATTTTGAAAATTGTTCTGAAAACCCTTATTTTAGAATTTATAAATAACTGGATTTAATGTGGTAATGATTTTTTTTGGAAGGATCAAAAATTATTTTTCAGATTTATCTTGAAGAATGTTTTAGAAATATGGTTTTCTATAAAATGAATCTTTAATTAAATAATATTTGATGGAAATGTTTTGAATGGATTGAATTAAATTATTGGATGGAATTCAAGGAATTTTTTTGAATAGAATATAATGGATCAAATTGTATTTTTGGAAAACGGTTTTTAATTTAGTGATTGGAGTTCTTTTTTTTGTGAATTTTGTAATGGGATGTGAATTAAGAGTATGAATGTTGGGTTGAATGTTTTGATTTAGAAAGTGGAAAATTTCCATTTTTTCCCTTTAGTTTTATTATGAGTTCTCACATAAGAGGATGTGTATGAAAGGGTGAATAGTTGATGGTATGAGTGGATGGGTTCTTGAACATGCATAGATATGTCAATGTGAGTGTGTTGATTGTGAAAATTATCATGATTTTTTTCTTTTCAAAAGTTCTCATAAGAGGAAAAGTTATTATGCATTGATAACCAGTGACTGTGAAGCATATTTACCTGTGTTTGTTTATATGGTTTTTTTAATTTTAGTTCTTGGTGATACATTTTTTATGTGATGGTTAGTGGGTTTTTGGAAAAATATTTTATTGGAACCCATTGAGTTAGTCCCTATTTTGTTTTTGGTGTTTTTTTGGGGTGAGTTTTGGTAAATATATTGGTTTTCATTGAGTTCTTGTTTTTCTTGTTTCTTAGTGTATGCCCCCAAAAAATATTAGATAGATATTAGAGGTATATCTATAGGTTGATCACCGTTAGAGGACTATCCAGTTCATCAACTCAAATATTTACTTCTTGAAATTTGAAAGATGAATCCTCCTCTAATTTATGGTTTAGTGGATCCTATTAAAGATGAAGAGAATATGAGAAAAAATTGAGAGAAACATTAGTTTCCTTGAGTTCGGCGAGTTTTAATGGTAAATTTTCTCCATTTATTATTTATGTTCCAAACTAGAAGTGGCGGAGGTCAATCTCTCAAACCAAGCCCCCCAAAAAACATACCTTGGAGTTCTTTAAGTCTTCGTTCATTTGAAAATATTTCTTTGATGTAATGATGGTGAGGAAAGAGTTAGAGATGTCTTGTCTATAGCGGGGTGGTAGATCAGTTTTGGAGTTCTTTTTTTTTGTTTTTTGTATCTAGTGATATTCCTTCCTAAATGGGATGAATAAGATTCCTTTAAGGATACATATTTTGAGAACAAGATTCACCCTGATTTGTAGTCGAAGGTGTCAGAGATTGGTCTAACATACTTTTCCAAAGTGGTGAGACAAGCTATTTGAGTTGAGGATATGATACCAGGATTGCTTGAGGTTTTTAAACTTCATAAACTGTCTTAATCCAGGGAAGGGAATTCCAGTATGGAGACCATAAAGTGGTTGGCAGTTAGTGGTGCTGGTAAGGTAATTAAAAGTCCTATAGATCATTCATCATCTTCTTCTAAGCACAAGTTCATGGCGTTCCATCAGTGAGGCTAGATGAATCATAATATTTCATCATGTATGAATGATCAAAATACCTTCCATTCCCATATATTCTTAGGTTACTTGTAATGGTTCTATAGGGATTTTTCTATGAAGTAATGTGGAGCCATATTCAATAATTTTGAAGATAGAACATCTTGTTTATAGGAGTAGGGTGCTATTTTGGGACCAGTTAAAAGTCCCTTTCTCTATGGTGATTATTTTTTTTGGTAATGTTTGTATTGGGTGGTATTTTGTTTCATTTTAATTTATTTAAAATCTAAAAGTGGATGTTGTGGATCTACTGAAAACTTCAATTTTAATTAAAACATTATTTTCATTTAGAAATTTTGAAATTTAAAATTTTATATGGAGGTGTGTTCCATAGGTATGTTGTTCTTGATATTTCTCTATTGGGTGAAAGAGGATGATTTGATTGTATCTCTTAGTTTGGTGAGAATACCTGGTTGGGGTAATGTGAGATCCATGGAGTTTCATAATCCTATGGTTCTACCTAGTGTGCTATGTGGCTTCTTATATCACCAAAAATTAAGTGTTATGATCAAGGTTTGTCGGCTCCTAAATTATGGGTATTAGATGCATCAAGACATTAGGGATCCCTCCATTGGTCTCATAGGGAATATCTTCACGTAATCAGAAATCATTGGGTGTGTGGAGAACAATGGATCAACTCTTTTTTCCTCTGTTGTAATGTAGGTATTTTAAGTGTTTCCATTGTAGTTTTACTTATTGGTGTAAGTTTCTTCTTTCCGATAAAAACCTAGTGGCCTTATCTTCGTGTAGTTATAGTGGTTGTGAATTTTTTGGGTGTGAATCTCTACTCAGTTTTCCTTATGTGGATAGCACTGGTGTGTTAGTTTTGATTTCTCTTTGAGGACTTCTATAGATGGGTGTGTCTTGTTGAGACACTGAATCGTGGATTGGGTCACCATTTGGGGTGGGGTCTCTTTCATTAGGACCTCCTTTTGAGGGAATGTTTTAGTCTTGGTGAGGAATTCCTAGGTAAGTATTTTTTAGGTTTACCTTGTTTGTCTATGTTAATTGGATTAATTTGGTCAAATATTAATAGTGGGGTGACCCACAATATATCTTTTTGTGGTATCATATAGTGTTTTTTTATGATAACTAGCTCTAATGATGGGGATTCCATTATAGCCTCGTATTTTTGAAAATGGTCTGGTATTTGGTGTTAGTTTTGCGCTATGTGGTTTCTTTCAGAGTTATTAGATCTTGGGTCTTTTTTATTTGGATGGACATTAGGCTTTTAGAGCATGCCCAATGGTTCTTGTCCAGGAAATATTGTAGAAGTTTTAGTTAGATTTTTCCCTACTTTTTCAATAACTGATTTTGGATTGCATGTTTATTTTAGGTAGTTGTGTATTCTTTCTTTTTGTTAGTGGTTGAGGTGCTTTTGGATTGAGGAGTATAATCGAGAAAGTGTAGGAACCGTTGTCTTTGATAGATCAATTACAGTTTTTTTGAATTTTCGTGGATGAAATTTTTTCATGGTGGGATGATTTGTCACATTAATGTTTCTTACGAAGTATTCCATTGTTTTTTTGGTCCCATAGTCATTCCTTTGTTTCCCCAAGAGTTTCTAATTGAAAATAGAATTTCTTTCTTGGTAACCAATGGAGAAGAGTTAGGGTAATCCATGAGACCAATTTTTTATTTTGGATTGTGGAAACTGTAAGGATATTACAAGGTTTGATAAACTATGTGGGATAATTATAAGACATATTCCACTTGTATAGTGGGGGACACATGGTTGCCTCATAGTTTGGAAAACCATACAGGAAAATTATTTAACATTCCCTTGTTATTAAAATTATGAATTTCTTCTTCTATCCTCTTGGGATTTTTAACCCCCTAATTACCATTTCCTCCATCTATTGGTTTTTTCAACCCAAAGGGGCCCCACCCTTCTTCTCCAAAGATCCTCTTCCCTCTGATGGGTTGGATCTAGGGTTATCTTCATGGTTTTGGGATACGTATTTAGGTAATAGTCTCTTCTCTTCTTTATCTTACTCTTTATTCCATTTTCTCTTGAATCCCTCTTCTCCCTTTGTCATGTGGATCTTGGGTTCATGGTTGACTGTGTTTAAATTTTGGGTTTTGTGTGTTTATGATTCCTCTTTGATATTATTTATTCCTTGATTCTTTCTGAGGTTTTTTGGTTGGGCATTATTGAAGTGTCGTGAGGTTGAGGCAGGTTTCCCTTTGTAGCTATCCTTTAAATTTATGAATCATTGATTTCTTAATTTTTTTCACCTTTATTAAATGATAATTAGTGATGTATGACCTATTGAAAAAAAAATAATGTGAAATGAGGTAATTTTATTCTTGTTTTTTAAGTATAAGTATTGGTTTTCTTATGTTTTGCACACCAAGTGTTTGATAAAATGTTGGGTTGTATTTTTTATGTGATTTGTGATAATTGAAGCATGGTTTTGGATTGGTAAAGGTACTTGTATAAATAAATGAAGGTTTAGATTTATTAAATTGGTTTATTATTAATTTTTTGGGGTTTTAAAGAGATGTATGTTTGATGGTTTGGAAAATGGTTTCTCATGTGATGATAGTGTGTGGCCAATTTGGAATTCTGATGAAAGTGGATTTAGTTTTAAAATGTGTTCTGAGTTTTTAAATGGAATTTTGAAAAATTATTGTGAAATTAAAAATGGAATTTTTATCACCTTCTTGGAAAGGTGGATTTGGTTCTTTGAAAAAAGGTTGGTTTCTTGAAGGGTGTTTGAGGCCCATTTGGAACTTTTTTTTGAAAATGATAATCTTGAAAACTATCCTTGGATAATTCAATTGACTTTTCTTAGGTTGATTTTTGTGGGAGAACCATACTGAGTGGTTCCATTTTGATAAGATATTTTAAAGGCAATAGATTTCCCTTGGGTTAACTCAGGGGTGACTTGTTGTGTTAATTTCTTCTATGTGATATATGTGCTTTTGATTGGGATCTTTACTGGCATTTTTGTCTCACCACCACTTTAGTCATGACATGGGATCCATGAATAGCTAGTTGATTTTCAGTGAACGGTTTCTACACTAGCATACGATTTCACACTATCTAGTGGCCCATAGAGGGGGTTTTTTGTTTTTATTTCTATGTGATAGTTCCCCTCAGTCAAAACAGGTAAGGATTGATCATGATTGTGGGAAATAATTGATTTCATTGGGCGAGGAATTCATTCGGGATTATTCAAGATGTATAGTTTGATCTAGATTATTTGAAAGAGCTCCTAAGTTCTCCCATGACTCTTGATCGTCAGTTTCATGTGGTGGATGGTTGAGATGCATGGTTTGTTGGTTACTTGTGTGTGTTATTTTTTAATTTCACTTGTAATGTGATCATTTCTACTGTATTCATTTATATTGTACTAATTGGAAAAAATCAATGTGTTGTTTTTTAAGGATATATAGAAAATGTGTTGATTTATTTCACAAACTCTCCCCATTTTTTAAATGAAAACATCATCTCCTCTATTGTAAATGCAAACATCTGTTTCTTGTAAAAAGATATCAATTTGAATGAATAAAGTGAAATGGACCATGTCTAGTTTTAAATAGAAAGAGTGTGTGAAAATACTAGTTATATGTACTGTATTTCAAACCTGAGAATGATGTTTCTTTTTTTAAAGGATGTGCATTGGACATATATTTGTTCGGGAATTTCTACTGAGTTTTAATACTCACACATATTGTTTATTCCGGTTTTTATGTTTTTGGTTCCTGTTCTAACTTGGTTTCAATCTCCATCGGCAATAGTTGGTTTTGTTATCAAAGAGCGACCATCGAGGTCACATGGGGACATTGTGGTCATCATGTTTAGATTGCGATTTTTTTAATTTTTTCTTTGTTCAATTTTGTATATGTGATGTTAAATTTAGAATATTTTATTTATTTAGACTACTCTGTTTATTTTATATTGTTAAATTGATTTTATATTTTGAAAAATCATTCCCTCATTTCTATGTTGGTGCCCTGACACTAGTTTCCATCCCAGGAGGATCGATAATGCCACTCGGGCCGTGTCGCTGGCCGACATAGGTTACCGGTTCGGGGTTAACCCATGTTTGTTTATGACATTATGTGTAGCTCAAAATGGATTGTTTTCATACATTCAACATGAAATTCTAGATTACTCTTTTGATTGGCACACTTCTTGAAAACATCATGAATTTACCTCTATACAGACATCACATGATCGTTGATGATATTATCCATAATAGTAACAACCCAAATGAGATTATCCCTCCTCATATATCCCTTGAGATACATAGGAACACCTTTATAGATAAGGACTCTCATATAGAAGATGTATAAAAATGGTCATTTCAATGATAAATAATTCATTAGACTAAAATACGACGGATCTTCTAACATCACCTCACGGTTGCTAAACTTTCAACCCCTTTCATCCATCCTAAAATTTTACTGCTTCTCTGTAAAATCCATAAAGGCCAATTTCCTACCCTTGAGTAGCTAAAAATAACTGGTCACCAGTTTCCATCTTACTTCCACCTATTCCCTATGGCTCAGGAGAATATACAACACACATTCATTAGTTGAGTCTTTGCTTTCAAAATCATGGATTTAATATAGGAGTTGATCGATATTTAGATATACATGGACAACCATCTCGAGGGACTAATGGTGTATATCGTAGATTCTAACCAGACATAACAAGTCAAAAACCCATTCCATTCATCCAATAGCTCAACCATTTAATTCATTTAGAGTGCCAGGAGTGCACTCTTTTTTTAAAACAAATCCACCTCTCTTCATGAAGGTATTCTTATCACACAAATGGATTTTTTTACTACTTCTATGATTAAAATAGGTGAGATTGAAAATTGAGTTTATGATATAAACATCTTATGAATCATGGTTGTTAATGGAAGGGAAAAAATTGAACTTCAGTTCTAAAACACATTTACTGGATTCCCCCAATCCCATAATGGATCAATTTGAATGTCGATGGTGAGGCCTTTCGAATGGAAGGACCTTTAGTTTTTGGAGGTGTCCTTTATACCCATCATGGATTTGTTATGTAAGATTCTACCATTATATGAGGATTTAAATTTTAAATGAAGATGAATTAGGGCCCATGATTCATTCCATGAATCATGTTGTCCACCATGAATGGAAATACATTTGGATTGATTCAGATTCTAAACTGGTTGTTGAATCCCTTAAGGCCAGAACTAAGAATGTTACTTGGAGAGTATTACCTTATTAGGTGGATATAATTCAATCTACTATTGATCCGAACCGAGTTGTCTCACATTCATACAGAGAGTCCAATCAAGTTGTATATTCCCTATTGAATGGAGTGATTATAGAGATGAACACTATTTTGTCCTTCTTGACCCCTGATTATTTCACACCTTTTGCGGATATTGATATGTGGGGTGATATTAATTTTCTTCTTTTTAAAAACCCTTATAATTATTAAACATATTATTTTCACCTCATTTAATAAATTTATGAATCTAGATCAGTAAGATCTAAACCTTTTGGATTGTCTTATATTATGATTTTTTTGTAGAGGTTTTCAGGTTTCCTGAAATAATTTTCAAAATAAATCTATATCACACTATACATTATGGTTATATTTTAGGATGTGGCATAAAATACATGTTCATATGATATAAAGTTTTGTATGTAGACTTATGCCATGTTATTCTGCCACACTAGATATCCTTATTTTGAAAACAATTCATAATATTACAAGTTTATAAAAAATTTATAATTCTTGTATTAATTATTGAAGTGATTAGTAATCAAATAATATATAATATAAATATAGTCAATGTGTTAAAAAGGTTATTATGTATGAATTGGTTTGGAAATCTAAGAAAAAATATATTCCATTGAATCAAGATTTATTTAATAAAGGATGGATATAATTGTATTTTCATGTTTGATGCATGAAAAATGATGTAAGAACCCAAATTGTTTGAATAATAATTCTTTCATGAAAATGCCTGTTATACTATTTTATGAAAAAAATTGTATCTCATTAATGATTAAGTAATTATATTTTAATGTGACTTTTGAGTTTTGGCCATTATATGACCATTGGACAATTATGGTCATTGGACAATATGACCATTGGTCAATATGATCATTGGAAACTATACTCTTAACATTAGGATTATTGTTTATATATAGAAATGATAATGATTAATTAATGCATAAAGACGTGTCGATTTCCTAATCTAGTAGAGTCATGTCCTATGAAGCACATTTTTCAGATCTTGGGAAGGAGGTAGCATCACTGGGATTTTCTCTAGACCATGCCCAAGTCGAGCTACAATATGTTAATCTTGAAAAAAATATCGTACAAGAGAAGTTCACGTTAGTGGAGATTACCACTCGGCCGATGTGATCTGAGCCACCCCAAGAGCCTATCATCATCTCACACAAAACCATTAGGTCGTATGTGGGAGTTATAAAAGTTTATATGTAAATTCCTTAGTCACTTAATGTGTAATTCCATTGTTTAAATAAAATGTTTGTTTCATCATTTCTGTTTTAAGAATTGTTTTTCTTAAAAATTGAGATGGAATTTGATAATTTCATTTTTAGGTAAACATTCTACCTTTTTGATTAATATAAATTATAATATTTAAACTAATGTTTTATTAATGTTTATTATAATTAAATAGTAATATCAAAACAGTCTTTTTGAATTATAAATGATAAAATAATTTTATTTTTTTCATGCGTCAAAAATATTACTATATATTTTACTATGCATTTTATGTCCGCTAATATTTTTTAAAAATAAGTATTTTCATAATTAAAAATTAAAATTATAATATTTATAGAATTAGTATTATAAAATAAATTAAATTTTCGAATTCAGAATGTTGATATTAGGTCATAGTGAATTTATGAGAGTTTCATGAAATAGTTTAGATTTTTTTGAAAAGTAATAATAATGTTTGAGTATTTCAGAATGATTAATGACATAATTAATTATGTAATGAGTAATGTAAAATTATACTCAACTCCTGTGGAATAAAATATGATAATATGTGTCCCAAGTGGCCAATACCATGAGAAAACACCATGGGCTAGACCATGGTTTTGCAAATACTACAACTGAGGTGTCCAAGAAAATTAATAAAAAACTCCATCAATTTTTCTATAAATACCCCCCATTCATTCATTATATTTAATTAGAAATTCATAATCCACAAATATCAAATATTATTACTTTCTATGGTGTCCTAAATCCCCCACGGTACTGATCTTCGAGTTTTAGGAGTCATTCTTCTAGGTAAGAGAAATCAAAAATTCTCTTTTCCTTTCATGTTCTCCTTTTATGTGGTATGTCTTTAAAATGTCCATACTTTGTTATTATGTCCATTTTTCTATACATTTAATGTATTAATTTTATTTTTTGAATTGGATACACATTTACCCTCTTTTTTTAATGTTATCTAAAACCACATTTTATACCTGTTATGCTGCTGATTTTACTTCTCAAAATTTCTCTCTTTTCTCAAGAAATTATTTTATTTTAATTTGGGAATACCCAAAAAATAATTCTTCTATAGGGGTATTAACATATATGTAATATATGATATATTTTATTATGTACTTAACACTCATGAATGCCAGATTCCTTTTCCATGGGATTAAAATCAAAAAATGATCTTGTTTTTAAGAACATTCTAAAACACCATGATTTTGATATGAAAATTGTTTCTTTTATTCTCCCTGGATGATTTATGAAATATTTTATTGTGATATATGTGCATAAAATTAATTAACACATATGAATGGTTTCTCATGATGTCTCTCCAATACATTGGGTAACAAATTTATTTTCTAGAGATGACAATGTTTACGATACATTGTTGAATAACCTTGAAATTGTTTTTGACACCTCATTGATAAACCTTAGTGAAATGTTTATGAATGACTAAATAAAATGTTTTAGCCGCATTTACATGTTATGAATCATTTTTTAATATTATGATATTCCTCTATCAAGTATTTATACATTTCCTCACATTCTTCTGGATATTCCACAATATCACAAGTAAATTGTTTCCCTCGTTTACCCTTACTGGGCCTTCAACTCACCCTTTCCATTGATGCATGTACCCAGGTTATGTGATGAAATAAATGTAATTAAGATGAATCATGTGGATGTTTTTAATGATTAATAGAAGAATGTTTTACATTTTCAGGTATTACTTACCTTTTTTCAGAGACACCAAACTTTAAAAGATCATCTCTTTGTAAAATGCAGTGAAAAAATATGTAATAAAAAGGCGGGATTCCATAGTGGGTATCAAAGGATGATTTAGTCAACTATGGAAATTTGGATTTGAAAAATTTAGAAATAACCCTAGATAAAAGTTTAAATATTAGAAAACTTCTAGGTATTTTGGTGAAATATTATGTAAGTGGTTTCCAAACAAATAAATCTCTTTCTAGATACAGAGAAGTGGATATGTATTTGGAATATATGTATATAGGGGTAAACGTGAAAACAATTCTTTGACCTAGTCATTAATGGGAACTACTGCATGGAAATAGGCCTTGCATCTCTCCTTGTTTGACCCACACGGGGGATATGTTTGGTTAATCCCATAATTTTTATGAATTGTTAAAAAGGATATATAGAAAATTTAATTTTTTTAAATGAATACCATGATCAAGAATGGTGTTATATTACATAAAATATCCATTGGAATTATAAAATTATTATATGAAATGTGTTTCTCACTAATGTTTACTTCTTTTAGATAATTGTAGGAAATATGAAAAACCATATAAATAGTGAGCTCAATGGACCAGGTGCTCATGGAATTCTGATGGAATCTTGAATGGAAACATTAATGAGAATGATGAATCAACTGACTCGAGTTATGGACAATAACAAGGATCAATTTTAGAGACCGAATTCACCTCTTAGGGAAAAACATTATATTCAATCCTTTATTCATTAACAACCACATTCTTTTAGTGGATCTACAAACCCAATGATTACTAAAAAATTCATAAGCTCTATCTAAATGATATTTTTTGTAATCCATTGTCCAAAATAAGATAAATTCACCATATCTATTTTCTTATTAGAGGTTGAAGATGATCAATGTTGGGTGATGATAAAAAAATATGAATCCCAAAGAGGAGATTGAATCCTTGAAGTGGGATGAGTTTAGGGGTACCTTTTTGAAAAAAAACATATTCCCCATTCAATGCAAATGAAAATTAAGAAGGAATTCCTAAATTGAAGAATAAGGAAAGAGAATCTATCTGAAGATACATGTTTAAATTCATAAGACATTCCCAATACACATTTGGCTTTATAATGGATCATAATATAAAGGATGATAGATTCTTTTGTGGACTAAGACCTCATCTACATAGGAATCTTTCCACCCATGATTTTGAAATCTATGAGGAGATCATGAGCAGTGCTATGAATTTATAAATAATGTTCATAGAGATGCAATGGTCCCACAAATCAAATGAAAAGAAGATATATTTGGATCCAAACATAGGGTGGATATTTGACCAAGGAATAAGAGGGAAAAAAGTGCCACACTCTACATAAAAAATGTAGGAAGAAGCACTTGGGGAACTTCCTGATCAAGAGAAGGAAGTGTTACAAGTTCTGTAGATATTTTATATTGCTCAAAACTATCGTATTGAGGTGTAGCCTCAACATCCCAACACTAACGATAAAGGGAAGATGATGCAGACACTGCCTAAAGTCCAATACTTCATGTGTGGATAGCTTGTCCACTTTTCTAATCACTTTCCAAATATAAGGACAGTGAAGGGGAACCAATATCATCCTTAGAATAGGTCAATGGAGTACGTTTATGATTTTTATATCATGACTATTGAAGTTGAATCTCCAAATGATGTGGTGGCAGGTACTCTCATTATTCTATCCAAGTATGCAAGTACTTTGTTTGATTCTCTTTCTACGCATTCTTTTATTTCCTCCATGATTGAAAAGAATATAGAATCAATATATGAACTAATAGAATTATATAAATCATTAAATACTCCCATTGGGATTATCTAAGAATTAATAGTTTATAAAACCTCTAGTATTCACTTTGGTGAGAATAATCTCATCGTAAATATGGTAGTTGTTCCCATGTTGTAATTTTACATTATACTAGTTATGGAGTGACTCTAAAAGATTAATTCTAAAATAAAGTATAGAAATAAGAAAATATTATTATTCTTCAATGAAAACTGATAGTTGTTTTCAAATGAGAGATATATTGACCTGTTGTTTTCTAGAAGCTCTACCTGTAGCCTTTTTAAGAAAATGATCAGTGTGGATAAATAAAAAAATGAAAGTATAAAAATATATAATTTCCCCATGATTCTTGAATACATTGATGTATTTCCAAAGTAGTTACCTAGGCCCCAAATAAAGAGAGGTAGAGTTATCTATTTAACACATGCAGGGTTCCAAGTTGGTTTCAAAAACCCCATATAGAATGGAAAATGTGGAGCTAGAGGAATTAAATAAATAACTACAGGATCTTTTGAAGAAGGTGTTAATCTAGATAAGTGTGTCTCTTTGGGGAGAACCAGTTGTATTTTTGAAGAAGAATGATGGATCAATGTAGTTTTTCACTGATTATGGAGAACATATTGGGATTATAGAGAAGAAAAAGTAACCACTTCCAAGAATTGATGATTTATTTCACCAGATTTGTGGGGATCGATTCTTCTCCTAGATTGATCTTCGATCTGGTTATCATAAAGTAAGGATAAATAAATAAGATATTCCGAATAACATCTTCTGATCAAGATATGGTAATTATGGGTTTGTTGTTTTGAACATCGTCTTAAATAATGCTCCAGCAATTTTTATGGATTTAATGAATAGAGTCTTTAATGAGTACCTTTATAACATTGTGGTAGTTTTTATTAATGAAATTATGATATATTAAAAAATACATGTGTATTATGAGGATAATATAAGGGTAATATTGAAAACTCCATGGATGGAGCAGTTGTTTATAAAGTTCAAAAGATGTGAATTTGGGTTAGAACAAGTTTTTTACTTGGGGTAACATTGTTACCAATCAAGGAATCTTAGTTGACTCTAACAAGAAAAGGGTTATTGAGGAGTGGCCTTAACCTACAATAATAACTATGATTCATAGTTTTTGGGATTTGAGGGATATTATAAGAGGTTTTTGAAAAAAGTTTCATGAATTTATAATCTATTAACCATGTTAACTCGAAAAGGTGTCAAGTTCATCTTGTCAAAGGAGTGTGATGAAAGTTTCAAAGAGCCAAAGAAGAGATTGGTAACTGCACCCATGTTAACTCTACTATCTATCGAAGAAGGAATAGTTTTTTAGGGATTCATATTTTAAAGGGATAGGATGAATCATCATGAAAAATGAAAAGTATATTGCTTATGAATCTTGACAATTAAAGCCTCGTGTGTTGAACTATACTATGCATGATCTAGAGCTATCTGTGTTTTTTTTCCTTGAAGATATAAAAACCCTATATTTATGTGAAAAAATGAGATATATATATATACCATGACATTTTGAAGTATATTTTCATGTAAAAGTAAATTAATATGAGACATATGATATGGTTGTAAGTTCATAAGGACAACGATTTATCAATTCATTATCATCCTAGAATAGAAAACAAAGTTGTTAATTCATTATGTATGAAAGACCCTATTGTGTTGTTAATGATGATGATTCAAAGAGACAATTTTATCGAAGACCTAGTAAAACTGGACATAGTAATAGTATGGGAAAGGGCATCTTTAACCATATCCCAAATAATTTCCCAACTACCATTACTAGGGAAGATCAATAAATCTAAAAGAGAATATCCTTTGTTACAGAAGAAGTTAGAGGATTTGAATATTGGGAAATTTCTTAAGATAAATATTCATCAAGAATGGTTACTAAAACTTCATACAAGGCTATGTGTTCCATATATTCTGGAAATACCAAAGGAGCTGATGGATAATGTTTATAGTTATACATTATCTACACAACATGTATGCACAAAAATGTATAGGCACCTTTGTGATCATTATTGGTGTGATAACATGGAAATGGAGATTAATAACAGCACTAAGAGGTTCCTAGTGTGTCAACAAGTGAAGTAATAGTGATAAATTCCTAACGGTGTATTTCATCCACTACCCATACCAGCATGGAAGTGGGACAATATCACTATAGACTTTGCCAATGTTCTCCCAAGAACATACAATGGAAATAATGACATATGGGTTATAGTGGACCATCTCACAAAGACATTCCATTTTATCTATATCCGAGATGATTTATCACTTGACCAACTTTCCATGATATACATGTGTCATGTAGTAATGCTTCATGCAGTTCCACATTCCATTGTATTAGATCATGATCCAAGGATCACAGAAAAATTATGGAGAAGTCTTTAACATGATCTGAGTACTGAATTGAATTTATGTATAACCTATCACCCCCAAACTGGGGTCCAATCTGAAAGGACTATTCAGTAATCCAAGGATATTCTGAGAAAATACTCAATATAATTTAAAGGTGGATGGGATCAACATCTCATATTATTTTAGTTCTCATAAAACAACAACGTCCATTAAGGTATTCAAATTTCACCCTATGAAGCTCTATACGGGAAGTGATGTAGAAATCATTCTTTTTGGAATGAAGCAGGTGAGTGATATATTATTGGACCTTGTATTGTGTAATGGATGAAAAGAATGGTTCATTCCATACAACAACACATAAAGGATTCTCATATTCGATAGAAGAGATATGATGAAAACCGTTAAAGGGACTTGGAGTTTGAAGTAAGTGACAACGGATTCCTTTTACTTTCACCATAGAAGAGAGTCAGGAGGTTTGTGAATAAAGGTAAGATCAACCCTAGGTACATTGGGCCCCATTAAATCCTTGATTTCATAGCAGGAGTGGCCTAACGACATGCACTTCCTCAAAATATACCACAAGTACATGATATTATCCATGTATCTCTCTTGAAAAAGTACATACCTAACCTTTCACATGTTTGAAATCTTGAAGTTGTACAATTATAACATTATCTCTATTATGAGGATCATACGGTGGAGATCTTGGACTATAGAGACAAGGTTTTATGCAACAAGACTAACCACCTTGTTAAATTGCTGAGGAGGAACCACAAATATGAAGAAGTGGCTTTGGAACTTGAGGAAATAATGAGAAAAATGTGCCCAAACCTTTTATTAACTAAGAGAACTAGTTCAAATTTCGTGGATAAAATTTATTAAGGGGGGAATAATGTAATGACCCAAAATTTTTTATTGATAATTGTTTCCTAAAAATGTGTGTTATATTATTTAACAAAAAAACAATATCTCAATAATAATGAAGTAAGTATATTTTAATGTGACCAGCAGGTTTCTACAGTTATTTGACCATTGATCAATAGGACCATAGGAAACTATTTTCTTAACGTTATGATAATTGTATATAAATAGAAATCATAATGAGTAATCAATGACGAAAGAAGAGTCTATGTCTTCATCTTGTAGAGTCATGTTGTATGTAGCCCAGTTTTTAGATCATGGGTAGGAGTTATCATCACTGGACCTCTGTTGGGTCCAATCCCAGTCTGATCTTCAACATGTTTATCTTCAACAAAATTTCATATGATAGAAGTTTAAATTAGTAGATATTACCACTTGGGTTATTTTATACTAGACACCCTAAGAGTCTATTACCATCGCACACCTTACCCATAGGTTGTATGAATGTGTTATAAGGGGTTATGTTTCAATTCTTTAGTCACTTAATGTGTAATCCATTTGTTTAAATAGAATTTGTATTTAATCATTTCTGTTTTAAAAATTTTTAGCAAAAAACATTAGATGGAATTTGATAAATTCATTTTTCATGTAAAAATTTTACTTCTCAGAGATATATAAAATATAATATAAAACTATGTTTTTGTTAATGTTTATTATAAATAAATAGTATTATCAAAACACACTTTTTTAATTACAAATGTTAAAAATAATTTTAAGTGGGAACAATTTTATTATCCATTTTTCTATACATTTCCTAGCCTTTATTTTTTTAAGAAATAATTATTTTCATAGTTAAAAGTGAAATTTATCATATCTAATGAATTATTATTATAAAATAGATGTTATTTTTTAATTTAGAATGACAATATTAGGATATAGTGAATTTATAATAATTTTATAAAATACTGTAGTTTTTAGATAATAGTAAAAATAAAGTATGAGTATTTCAGTATGTTTAAGGACATCATTAATAGTGTGATGTGTAATATAAAATTATAGCTGAGTCATGTGAATTAAAATATAATAATAGGTGTCCAAAGTGGATAATACCATGGGCGAGCCAATGTTTTTACAAATACCACTACTGAGTTGTCCTAGGAAATTAATAAACCCCCCATAATTTTTCTATAAATACCAAACTATTTCTATATTATATTTCATTCCCAATTCATTATTAATGAATATATAATATCATTACCTCCAGATCACTCTTACCCATGTTTTCCTCCATCCCATAAGGTCTGGATCTTCGTGTTTTAGGAGTCACACTTCAAGTTAATTGAAATATCAACTTCTCTTTTTTATGTGGTATGTCTTTCAAATTTTTAAACTATGTTCTTTTGTCAATTTTGTTATACCCCTTTACAATATTAAGTTTATTTTTATTAACAAGATACCCATTTATTCTCTCTTTTTCATGTTTTCTAAAACCATGATTTATACCTGTTATGCTGCCGATTTTACTTCTCAAAATTTCACTTTTTCTCAATAAATTGTTTTATATTATTTTGGGAATACCCAAAACACATTATTCACTAAGGGTACTAAAATTGATGTAAAATTTATTTATTCTATTCTGGGATTAACATACTTGATACCTAAATTCCTTTCTCATGGTATTAAAATGAAAAAAGGATCTTGTTTATGAGAACATTCTAAAACACAATGATTTTGATAAGAAAACAGTTTCATTTATTCTCCATGGGTTATATACTAAATATTTTATTATGATATATTCACTACAAATTAATTAATACATATGACGTGGTCACTATAATAGCTCACCAATTCATTGGGTAAATAATTTAATCGCTAGAGATGACAAGTTTTACGAAATCTAATTGCATAACCTTGGGGTCATTTATGACACCTGAGTGATAAACCATTGTGATATGTGTATGAATGAATCAATAAAATGTTTTTTTCTATATTTAAATATTATGAATCATGTTATATTTATTATGATATGCATTTTTCTTAGTCCTATATATATTTCCCCATGTTTTATTGATATTCTTCAAGATCACAATGTTTCCTTTCTTTACCATTACCGGGCCTTCTACTCAACCTTTCCATTAATGCATGTCCCTAGGTCATGTTATAAAATAAATTTACTTATGATGAATCTTGAAGAATAATTTCCAGATGAATATAATAGTGTTTTATGTTTTCATGTATTATATACCTTTTTTCCAAGACACTAGACTTTAAAAGATCTTCTGTTTGTAAAATGTAATGGAATGTTATATAATAAAAATTCGGGATTCCATAAATTCACTAAATGTAAATGCTAAATTAATACATATTCCTCCCATATGTCATAGTACTATACTCATGAAAATTGGAATGGTGGGGGTTGTAAAAAATAGCAAGTTTCCAGATTCTATGTTGGAAACTACACCATAATAAGGATACTTTCTAACCATTAGAGCATCTTGACATGATTGATAACATGGAAAATGTAGCTAGAAGCACTGATTTACTATAAAAAAAGAATAATAAAAACATGACATAACTTTGACATAACTTATACAACTAAAAATCATCACATAATCCATGAATCTCAGCTACTTTCACTCATCACCTTCATCATCTTCCACCCCTTGATTATAATAATATTTTTCCCTTTGTACTATCATCATTAAATTCATCTTGAACTTCGTACTATGAATTATTAGATTCCTCATTTTCATCATGGAATTGATAACCTTCTTCTTAAATTATAAAATCATATGGTTTTTATATTCTACCTTCTGTTTTGTAGCTTTGGCTTCATATGGTGGTTTCTTAGAATCATTCATATTTCTCTACTTTTCCCCAGTAGCATTTCCAATAGCTGATATAAAATTTAAATTAGAATTGACCATTTTTAAATTATTCCACATATCCTCTAGAATCACAAATAAATCACTCAGATCCATCTTTAGCTTATTCAGATCCTTGATTGTTTATGTCTCCATGCTATACTTATGTTCTTTAGTTACAACTTTTTGATTCACATCTTTCAGAGTCAACAACATCCTTCAAATATTTCTTCTATTACTTATTTGGAGTAACCTTTCCCTTTATGGAATTCATGATCTCTCAGAAATAATTCCAATAATATTTATCACTCCTCCCTATGAAAAAATAGGTAGGAAAATGAACATAAATAAAGTAAAACCAATGTAAAGGAGACATTAATTAGGGAGTTAGACACATTTTAGATGATCTTGGGGGTTGAGCTTTGGGATTCCATTGTACTATTGAAATATTTGATATCCTAAAAACTATTAGGTGGTTTTGGATCCAAATTAGGTAACTTTTTAAATAAATTTATGTTTTTGAGAAGAAACTGAAATTTATGAAGAAAATCGATATCAAAGACAACCAATGTATATATCATTAGTTCTGATATAGAGATGGATGATATTAATATACATTGGTAATTGTATTTTGTATTGGGAAAAGTGTTGTAGGATTTTTCACTATGATATAAAAATTTAATATAAACCATTGTATCTCTTTTGATGTTGAATATACAGTAAGCCAAAATAATTTGAAATCCTTATTTTCTAGGATATAGAGAGGAGTGATATAGTAATATCAAAATATATGCTTTAAAACATTGTGTTGATATTTTAATTTATGAATAGATGATGTGAATTACTCATAACATGTAAATTACTATGAAATTCCCATTTATATTATATACAATAGTGATATAGGATATCATTATAACATTTTCCCCCACAATATAAAGTATTGAATTTTTTTCTATTTTCAATTAATAAAAAAACACAGGATTTATAAATTATTAAAAAATTATAAAATAATACAATATATAATTTTTATATGTAATTTATGAAATATTCATAAATTTCATTAAAATTAGGAATAACTCATAATTTAATTATAAAATAGTTTATAAATTTAAAATTCTCATATTAGTTCTTATCAAAAAAAATATTCTCCGCCTAGTGTTTATTAGGCCTCTAATGATTTCATGTGAATTTATGCAATGTAATAAGTGATTTTGATGATACAATAATCTTCTAAAATTGATTTGACATGAAATTAAATTAACATATATAATTTCAAAATAATGTAAATTGTTTAAATATGCGTAGTATTTATATAAAATACAATATATAAAGAGTTTATTTTTATATGATTGTATTTTGTTAAAAAATAAAAATTGTTTCTGTAAAACATTTGATCATGTTCTAAACCATGCAATTTACATGAAAAAATTTTATTACAAATTTTAAAATTTTAACTAATAAAAATTGATTAGATTAAAAAATACGAAATGTGAATTTATATTTTTAATAAATATGAATGGTTTATATTAACCATGTAATTTTTAAATATTAAGTGATTTTATTTTTAACCTATATATGGATTATCTCTATGAATTGGATTTTAAATTATAAAATTTTTATATATATGTTTATATTATATTCCTTGTAAAGCATGGGATAAACAAGGAGACAACCATAGAGGGGGTCATGGTGTAAAAATCATATCCAATTTCAATAACTTATAACTAATTATCCCTCAAATCCCATTTAGATTATGACATTTTTTTGTTAAGGATGACGTTTATGATCTTCTTCTAATTTCTCATGTGTTTTCAACCACATACATTTACAACTAACACAAAAAATATATATGTAAATGTCACCCAACAAATTTAATCTTTTCAACCAATATGGGCTATATAAAAGGTAAAAATGGTAGTTTATTTACCATCACTGATATTTCTATTTCTTTATCATGATTATAAAATTTAGGGGAACCACCAAAGGCTCACTTCCAATGTATGTGTGGATAAATTTCATTAAAAATAGACTCATGGAGTTAACATAAAAATATAAATATTTGAAACAGTCTGTGATAGATTTAACCTTCAAAATGGTGATCCACTATATCATAGATTGTTTCCTCTTCTTATCCATATTTCACATTAGCCTCCTTATAAGTGCAATGATACTCTTCCTTTTCATCACTCACTCATAAATTCATTATTACACCTCCATATCACTTAAAATGGATATTCCATAAATTTCACTATCTTTACTCTTTCCCTCATTGTAAGTTCCCCACTATTGGAATTCTGCCTCACATCCTTGTCACAATGTAAATCCTTTTACACTTATAATCCAAAACCTAAATTTATATGATCATTGTATATTTACACCATCTCTTCTAAGACTACTACCATCTAAATGCACTGATTACTCACATTTTTCATTTTCCCATCACTTCTTTTTGACCATGAATTGTTAGAATAATCATGCATGAAAATTATTTATATCTTGTATGATTCTAAATTAATTTAATATCTTCCACTACCAAATCTATTATTCCACAGTGACCTTATTAAATAATTAGGAAAACCCAAATAAATAGTGGTATAATCCTAGATCACATCATCTCCTCCATGATAACATTAATATTTCTATAACATCCTAGATTCAGATGCCACAAAAGGTGATCTGAGTTGGGTTTTCCACATGTCCTCAAGCATATCTTCCCTAATGTTAGAGGCTTATAACTAGAAATGAGGGCCAATGCATGTTAGTGTGGAGTCTGTTTCATCATCACTAGAGTGTAACATAGGAGAAATACAATATAAAATATGTAACATAGGTAGTAAATCAATCAAATAGTTGATAAATGGAAAAAATAGATATAAATAAAAAAACATAAGGAATCTCATATGTATAATGATTAGTTATACATATCATTTCACTACAAAATATCCAAAATTGGTATACATGACATTATTAAAATACATGGAACAAAGTAACAAAATTTACAGAAAGCTATCTAGCTTGAATCAGAAGCCTAATATTTCTCCCATTCTCCCATGATGCTAAGAAGAAATAATGAACATGTGCGGGGCACTTTCCATTATCCATTAGAGCAATCATATAGTCCCATCAGGTACCATTGGTGGCCTAAACAGGGTGTGAGATATAATATTAGTCGAAAACCATCCAAAGGTTTAGTTCCATCTAGTTTGTGAATATATAATAATAATAGTGTGGAGGTAGTAATAGAATATATAGAGGAATCACTCAATGTAAACCACCCATAAAGGGTCAGGTTCCCTTGGTCACCCTTCCCTTGCTACCTGATTTTTCCTAATCAGAATATCTATGAATAAATTTCCAGTCCTATCTCATTTTATAATATGGATATTTTAATGAATAAATATAATATAAAAAATATATCTCGATCCTTGGTATATAGCCCAACATCCTCCATGGGTATGTGTCATCAATGATGCCTATGTTGGCCATCATTATAATATAAGGCATAGACTAAATCGATGATTTTTTTTGTCTTGGTGGATGCTTCATATAAATCATTTCATTAGTTTCTCAATTCATAACATAATCACATCCTTCACATTCCTAATTTAGAATCTATGTATTGCTCTAGGTGTAGTATAAACCAAGCACCTTAGAAGCTTGTCCTTGGCATTCCGCATTGGAATCCTAGTATCACTCTATGTGTGGTGTAATAACATATCCACTCAAGTCCATCCTTTTTGGTCCACTATGGGATCCCAAGTATCACCATTGGCGTATATAATCAACATCCCTCTGAGTATATCCATGGAAATCCATAATTATTCCATGTATTACTTGTGTGTATAATAGTTATCCCCATGACTATGTCCTTGGTAGTCCCTAAGGGAGTCCAAGTGTCAATCAAGTGTAAGCATGGTAGAATCCAAAGGAGTCTCTCCATGGTGTTCGTATAAGAACCCATGTGTCTCCCCAAGACATATAGTAACATTACATTAATATCATTTAACCATTTCAAGGTTATTACCAAGAACATTTCATTTAATCCCCACCTCATAAGGTGTCTCAATGAAAAGGTAAACTTAGAATGCTTTCCCTCTTAATTTCCTCACACAGGAATATCATTTAAAAATTACAATTGAATCATAAGAAATTACATATTAAGAAACTAGCTACATCGGCATGCCATTCCCTTCCATTAATAAATTCAATTTTCAACTAAATAATCATTTACAATTTACAATTTAACATCCCATAGAAAGAGGTCAATGAAACCTAAAATGCATTCAAAGTCATATGCTACCCTTAGTGGTCCAATTATTTATACAGTACAACCAAGTGGTGGTTCCAATTCAGGCTTCATAACCTTTAATCATTATTAATAAGTCTCATTAATTACATAGGTCATACCTATCCATTTTTTAAAAGGATTAAATTCTATTTCAAGGGCATCACTATGATAATTGAGAAAGGATAAAAACAATATATATATATATATAATCTTAAAATTTAAGGGAAAATCATGAGATCCAATACCATATGTCTATATTAGATTTCTCATCTAGTATCATCTCTTGATTCGACTAAGATCTAGAGAAAATTGAATAAGAGACGAAGAAAATAAAATTATGTAATATTATATTGAACATAAATAGAGAAGTCAGTTCTAAAACAACCAAAGAACTGAATAAAAGGAATGAAGATATTACTGAGATGGACCAAATGATTCTGATAGATCACGATTCCAATCTTGGATGGATGAGGTCCCTCGATTCATAGTTTAAACATCAAAGGAGATCTCAAAGGATCATTCCATCCAACGGGTGAAGAAAAAAGTGAACTAGGTCTGAAATAAGGATTATGTGGGGGGATGGTAAATTTACCAAAATCATTGGGTCAGACTTTTTGGTCACACGGTTATACAAATCGTGTTCAAACTGTGCTCCCCTTACCATAGGAAAGGGGAACTCTGAACAGATTGTATATATGGTTTGACTAACCTTGAACTAACTATGTGAAACTCCTCTATAAAAATTATTTAGTATTTCACATGAATTTTCACGCCAAATTTCCTAGTTTTTCTAATCATACAGCCTGTAGGACTCCACTATACAACCTCAAATGGTTAGAAGTCACTGTGCAGCCTGCCCCTCATGGTTTTTTCTAATAGTTCGCCATACCCTTTTCACTACAAAAGCTAGGTTTTTGGGTCCGAACATGCCCCATACACCCTCTATACCTTTATTAACTCAAGGTAAATTCACATTAGGTTGTAATTAATCATTTAAACTTATAATTGATGGAATTTAAATGATTATATACCTTATGAAAGAACATAGTTTCGAAAAACATCCCCCTTAAAGCAATTCATCGCCAAATTTCCCTTCCAATGGTGTTGATGCATATTTTTTGAAATGTATTACCACTATGCCAATAAATTAACCCCTATCCTATTTAGCATCCTATAAATTACCCTTATTATAGAAAACCATTACTATATGAACAAATTTCCCTCAAGGACCTTTCATTATATGATCCACAATTCTAATCAGATTCATTTGAAGGGTTGAATATACTTATAACTCAACCTCCTCAGGATTTAAATCCTGATATGAGTCGGAATGGTAATGAAACATTTGATATAAATAGATGATTTCATTCATGGCTAGGTAACTCTTAGGTAACTACACCTGATAGGCCATCATATCGACTCTCTCTCCAGAATATCAAATGACTCGACATATTGTGGTGAAAGTTTTCCATGTCCCTGATCCTCCAATGTCCCAGAATCAGTGAGAAAAGAAGACATGATACTTGACCTCCAACTACAGAGGTTTTCTATGGTGATCTGTATAAGAATTATATCAAGATTGTGTGGTGTCCATTTTCTATAAAATCAACTTAATTGCTATATAGTCTCATGTAAAAAATGAGGTCCAATTATAATAGCATCCCCTTACTCTAACCAGAACAAGGGTGATCAGAATGGACTACCATAAAAAACTTCATAAGGTTTCATCTAAATAGTATCCTAGAATCTATTATTGAAGGATAATTCAAAAAAGGGTGTAAGCCTCTCCTAAGAGGCCCCAAAATCCAAGACGTATTCTCATATCATGTTATAAATTACAAGTATCTACAATCTTAATGGCCATCAATCAGAGGGTGTTAAACTATGCTCAGAATCACAAGTGTACCCAACTTCCCCTATAGTCCTTTCTAGATCCAGGAAGTGTATATTGTGTACCTTTCTTAAACAATAGTACGGGGGACCCCGTGAAGTCGTACTATCTCACAAATATACAACCTTCTAAGATCATCTACTGAAAAGGTCTCCCTTATAGATAAGAAATGATAAAACATTGTAACCCTATCAAGAACAACCCATACAACATAATTTTTTCATGGTGACCTCAATAAACCTTTTATGACATCCATCACAATTTAATTCCATTTTCACTCATGAATGGTATGTTTTTTTAAATGTCCAGCTAGTTTCTAGTGTTCTACCTTGACCCACTGATAGGTGGACATCAATCATGATAAAATATATCTACATCTCTTTTCATACCCTACCACTAACATTTGCGATGTAAATACTGATACATCATGGTGGCACTAGGCTGCACTTCCAAATATGATGGAAGATATCCCAACATCAAATCCTCAAGCATGTCTTCTAAAACCCATATGCATCCATGAACATGAAGAATTTCATGTTTTTCTATGATCCAACTTGGAGGAGGGTTCTAACCTACCACACTCTCCCATCAGACCAGACCCTTAGAATCTAAGATATGACTTGTCCTCACTCTCTCCAATAGTGTAGAGGTCACAACTAAAGATGATAGAAAATTTTTCCCATGACTGCCATGCACCACCATGATCATCTCATTGAACAAATCCATAAAAAACCACTGTCTACTGACATATTGAAGTACTTGTATCTGAGAACTCCTTCTCAGTGCATTGGACATTGTATTTCCCTTTCAAGGATTGTAAGCAATCTCTATGTTGAAAGACTATAGGTATCAAACCCACCATCACTTCCTCATATTCAGATCACATTGTGTAAATATGTAGTTGAGAATTTTTTTGTATGTGTACACTATAAAATTATATCCAAGTAATTAATGTATCCAAAAGTTAAATGCAAGATCAACTGTATCAAACTCAGGATCTTGAATTTAGTAATTCCTCTTGTGTGGCTTCAACTACTAAGAATCATATGCTACGACACTATCTCCCTACATAATAACAACTTTTAGCCTAATACCCAATGCATCATAGAAAACAGTGTAACTAATTTCTGGATTTTTAAAAATTAGTATCAGTGCTGGATTCAATCTCCCATTCATCTCCAAAAAGGATGAACTAAAACAATATGACCATTCAAACTTCACACCCATCTTCTTCATGCACGTTAGTGGAACTTCTAGGCGTGATAAGTCCTATATGAAATTACTATAATATCTAGCTAGTCCCAAGTAACTCCACATCACAAATATGTTCATGGACTAATCCTATAAATCTACAACATTCCTATTCATTAGGTCAATTGATACTCCTATCTCTGAGATAATGTGATCTAAGAAGTGAATATCATCCATCAAGAATGAACACTTTGTGAGATTATTATATAACTTATATTCTCATAGTGAATTCAAGAGAATACAAAGATGTTCAGCATGGTCATGTTGAATGTAAGAATACACCAATATATCATCCAAGAATACCATGAAAATGAGTCTAGATAAGGATGGAAGACTCAATTTATTAGTTCCATGTAGACTGCTGGTGTATTCATGGGACCAAACGACATAACCTAGAGGTCATATAGAAAATAACTTATATGAAAGTTCATGTGAGGTGCATATAAGGGTCTAACACAAACTTGGTGATAAACTGATCTCAGATCAATGTTCATGAATACCTTAGCACCTCGAAGATGGTTGAAGTGTTCATCTATCTGTGATAGAGGATACTGGTTCTTAACTATGAACTGGATAAATTTTTGGTAATTCAAAAATATTCTAAGGGTACCATCTACCTTTTTTTGCAAAAAGTATGGTGAACCGCATATAGAATTACTAGGTTGGATAAAACCATTTTCCTCTAAATCCACTAGCTGCCTCTTGAGGTCCAACATCTCAATAGTAGCCATCCTGTAAGGAGGAATGGGTACTAGTGCATCTCCTGGAACTAATATATAGAGAACTTTACCTCTCTCACTGATGGAAATCTTGAGAAAATGTATAGGAAAACATCTCTAAAATTTTCAACCATCAAAGGGAAATCTTCCTGATGTTTTTCTTAATCATATTGTTATAAACTCACAATCTAGACTATCATCTCACCAATCCTACAATGGTCAGGTCTGACTTAGCTCTTATGGGTATCCCATTCACCCTTGTGAATAAACTATATTTCCAATGGTGATATGGGTGTCACCCTATAGTGATAACAATAAACCAAATCATAAAATGGAACCAACCATTCCATTCCATGAATGATGTAAAAACTATCATCTTTATAAAAAATAGGTCCCATTCATAGTGACACTCACCAATCTCAAGGGGACACTATATGCATTGACACGCATCCTCTGTTAAAATTCACAACAGAGTATAAAGTGTCAAAAATCCATCAAAAGTCTTAAAACTAAGACCAATTCTCTTCACAAAAGGTACAAATATAAACATATGAGAATATAATGTATCAAAAATACCATATAATAAATACAGTTGCTACTAGAATAGTTAATATCATTATATAAGGTCCTATATTTTTCTCCTCAGGTGTCGATTTCACTATGTATAACTATATTGATATGTACCTATGATACAACTTAGCACCCCTGATTAGATCTGATCTGCTATCATTGAAAATATGGGGTCTGACTACCATGGAAACAACCACCACCTCAGCCTAATCAGTAAATTTTACTCTGGATTCCTAGATGATTAGAAGTTGCAGACCCTACTCTTATATGTGGAGTCGGTGAAGAACCTCTTTCATTGTCTACCGGAGGAAACGTTCTACCAAATAACTGTATGTGACCCCTATATATTTATTATCGATACTAAAATTGGTCTCTCATGCACTGAGGTATTATATATCCTGGTCTACAACACTGGTGATTCCTCACTTTGAATCATAAGTATGTGCTCTGACTGTTAATGTCACAATGTGGAAGATTTAGATGCTACTTCCTAGTACCGGTCAATGTAGCACTAGATCATGCTGTCGCGACACCCTAGATCGCACCCCCAACCTCCCTCAAGTTATGATCTGTGATAAGAGCCTAATTCACAATTTTATAATGGTTTTCAACTGAAAGAAATTCACCGGTGATCTAATGTTGTACTAGATTCCATCCTTAAATCACAAGGATTTAGATAAATCATCACCCATCGGAATATCTATGATGTGTGGGAGCTCTATAAAACGGTTTGAATAATCCATATTTGATAACACACCATGATCTATGTTCATGAACTCCCAGGCTCTATCAGACCTCATCTTCTTGGTATATAATTAGTCATAATAGGGTGTATGAAAATACCACAAACCCAACTCCTGATGATGATCTGTTTGGGTAATGACATCCCACCATCTCATGATGAAATACCACAGCATATAAGTAGCGAGATATACCCCCATATTGGGAGTCATATAAATATGGTCAAATATAGATATCATGTCTTCTAGAAATGAATATACAACACATTTTCCACCATACCCAAAAACATTTACACATGTTACAGCTAAAAATCACACTCCATCTCTTCCATAGTCATGGTAGGTCACAGTTCTCTTTGAATGTTCTGAATGAATCTCATAAATCAATCATATTATTGTGCCTTCTTACCAACACCTTATATAACTACTGGTTCCACAACTGTCTCTAAAAATGGATCTATCAGTATCCCATGGCCCAAAAACTCTAGAGCATGACTTTCACCCCATTCTAGGCATTCGACTCGAGGACCCCTCGGTGGCATACCTCTACATATTATAAGCACACACCTTAGACCAAGATAATTATGAACATTCATAGATATTAATAACAGAAAGTTAAAATCATTACTATTTAAGAGCGCACCCCTATTTCCACTCCTGGAGTTAGGTCTTGGCGACATAAAAATCCTATGAAAGTAAGAGATACTACCTACTTCCCACTACTAAGGTCGGGTCTAGGTTATGTTATCTTCTAGAAACATTTCAGCTCCATTTATTTGACTTTTATTTCCTATTTCAATTTCATTATATCAGAATTTTATTAAATGGATGTACCATATGGTTCACCAAATTATGATCCATAAGGTCCCATAATCCTCATGAATCCGAATACGGTGTCCACCTAATTCACACGACAACCCATTCATGTCCAAATAACTAAACAAAATATGTTTCACATAATATTTATATCAATCATGAAACATCTCAAAATAGCATGAATATTTAAAATGTATTCGATAAGTAATGACATAATTCATGGAATGCTATTTCTATCAAGATCCAAAAATGATTAATGAGATGGAATACCCTTATCTCATTGGGTTTCAGCACAATAGGACCCAAAATAATATCAACAATAACACCACAATTTCAGTGCATCACCTAGTGGTGGAATCAAATCATCTATAAAAGAAACAATATAGAAAACAACAATTATATTTATGGAAATATGGATTTTTTATTTATGTGGGCTAGCTATGCCCAGGATTAACTCATTACCAAATAAATATTACTTCCTATACCATTATATTATCTCGAATTAGTAAATAACACCATAAAAGAATTATTTGATACAAATTTGTAATGTCCTAGACCTAGATGCCACTGAAGGATCCCCGAGCCTGGTTGGCCACATGGACTCAAACGCATCTCCCCAAATTCCAGAGGCTCGTGACTAGAAGCGAGGGCCTTTGTGTGTCAGTGGGGAGACTATTCCCTCATCACCAACATGAATAAAAACAGAAATACAATATAAAATAAGTAGTCGATGTAGTACATCAACCATAAATATGTTAAATTAATTAGAAAGATATAAATAAAAAATAATGTAAGGAATCTCATTTACATGATGATTAGCCAAACACATCATGTCACTACAAAACAACCAAAATAGGTATACATGGAATCATTAAAATACACAAATCAGAAGTAAAAATATGAAAAAATATCAATATAGCATCACAAGACTAATTTTTCCCATTCTCCCTTACTCATAAGTGGAAGTCATGAAACTATAGTAAGGTGATTTCCTTTATCCAAGCTTGCAATCATATAGACTTTTCAGGTACCATTGGTGGCTTGAACAAGTTGTGAGATATAATCCCAGTAAGCAACCACCCAAAGGTATAGTGTCATATAATCAGTGAATATATAATAATTATAGTGTGAAGTAATAGAATATGTAAAGGAATTATATAAAGTAAACAACCCATAAAGGACTAGGTTCCCATGAACACCCATTCTCTGCAACCTTCTTCAGACTAGTCGTAACATCTCTGAATAAATAGTTAGTTCTATCTCATTTTTTAAGAAAAATCTTTTAATTATTGAATCTCATTTAATAAATGATTCACGATATCTAGCAAATAGATCAAAATAATCTATGGATATATGTTCCCAAGGATACCTAATAGGCCACCAATATAGTATAAGGAAAATACCAATTACAAGTTTATACTTTGGCTTGGAAGAAACACCATATAAATAATTTCATTAATTATTTAATTCTGAACTTGATACCATCCTTGACATTTTTAATGTGGAATCTAGTAATCACTCAAGGTTTATCATAATACAATAACCTTATAAGACCAGCATAGCTATTCCTAATTGGAATATTTATATCACACTAGGTGTGTTGTAATAACATAGACACTCGATTTTGTCCTTGGTGGTCCACTGAGGGAGAACAAGTATCAAACATGAAATATATAATCAGTTCCCACTAAGTCCATCCTAGTAAATCCCTAAGGATTCCATGTATCACTTAGGAATATAATAGTCCTACCCCATGAGTCCATCCTTGTATTTCCCTAGGGGAGTCCATGTGTCACTTGCGCGTAATCAAGGAAGAATCCAAATGAGTCCATCCATGACGTTTTTATAAGAACACATGTGTCACCCTAAGGCATATAATAACATTCAATCAATATCATTTAATAAATATCATTTAATAAATATACTTTAATCATGCAAAGTTAATTACCAAGAACATTTCCTTTAAAATTCACCTTAGAATGTGTCTTAAATAAAGGATAATCTAATAAGAATTTTCCTCTTAATTTACTTATGTGTGAATTTGATTATAAAGGAAAATCATGTTTAGTAATAAGTTACATGGAATAATTCCAGTGTCATGTTAATTCCATTACCTTCCATAATAAAATTCCACTTACAACTCAATCATTAATTATAATTTATCATTTAAGTTGAAATGTCATGGGGTAAACCAAACCTAAAAAAATTCAAATTTATATGCCACTTATTATGGTCAAATTAATTTTAAATCACACCCATGGGGGTTCCATATCAAGCTTCATAACGTTTAATCATTGTTAAAGAGTCTCATTAATTACATTGGTTATAACTATTCATTTTAAATAGGGATTAAATTCCATTTCAATTGTATCACTATGATAATTTCATGCGCGACAAAAAATCATAATTATAAACACAAAAAATTTAAGGTAGAATCATGAGACCACCTAGAATAGGTCCATAGTTCATTCCTCATCTAGTATCGGCTCTAAATTCAACTTATATTGATAGAAAATTGGATAAAATATGAAGAACTTAAAATTAGGGAATATTATCTTACACCTACAAAGTGAAACTGACACCAATCCATCCAAAGAATAGAAAAAAGTGAATAGAGATATTACTAATACATATTTTATGCATCTAATGGATCTTGATTTCGAGTTTGGATAGAGGATATCCCTGTATTCCAAGATTATACGTCAAAGGAGCTCTCAAAGGAGTCTGAGGTCTATAGGGTGAAAAAAAGGACAATAAGGTTTGAAATAATAATTAAGTGGAAAAAATGGTAGATTCACCAAAATACTTGGGTCACATGGTTTTCCACACAATTGGCCAAACTGAGTGCCAACCAAGCACCCTTTTCTATAGGAAAGTGGCACCCCACATGGTTTGTATCCAGAGTCTGACTAACCGTGTGAAACTAAGGTGAAAAACCTCTATTTAATGTTAGAATTGTTTCACATGATTGGGAACCCAAAATAACATGGTTTTACTAAATAGGAAGTCTATAAGACACCACTATCTAGACTCTCATTATTAGAAGTAACAACGCGGCCTTCCCTGCATGGTTTTTACAAACATTGAGCCAAGAATTTTTCACCCCAAAAGCTGGGTTCTAGGATCTGAACAAGTGTCATGAACACTATAATCCTCCAAAAACTCAAAATAAATTCACATTATGATTTTATTAAGAATTTAAACTAAGGATTGATGGAATCTAAATGATTCTATACCTAAATAAGGAACATGGTTCTTAAAATTTCATTTTGTAACATCCCATGTCTCTATAAAAATTTCCATCTTTATAACACACATTGTTAAAATTCATCCTTAAATACTACTATATAAATAAATCCTATGAACCATGAAAAAAACTAAGAAATATTTTATTTTCATAGAATAAAATTATTCAAAAAGGATTTATATACTCTATAAGATTAGTACAAGTATAATGGGGAAATAAAAAGATTTATGTAACATATTAAATATTTTGAAATATATTTGGTCATGGTCTTATATAAATACCAAAATGGGGAAAAACTATGAAAAATTGAAAAATAATTTGTAAAAATACAATAATTTAGAGAACCCTCATAGAAAAATATATTAATGATTAGTGAATGAAATAATATGGTATATATTGAATATATAAGTATTATATGACCATAGTATAGGAGAAATGGAGACATTGGATTTTTTTTAAATGGTTGGGGGAACCACCAATATTTTTATCAGGAAAGATATCTATACTTTTAGCTGTTACTAGAGGTGACTGATATATGACCCAAAGTCATGGAGGCACAAAGGTCCATTAAAATTTGATGGCATGATGTCCCTGTATCTTGAAAGCCAAATTAGATGACCTGAAGGACCAAGATGATCATCCAAGATTCACATCATGATCCCGTTATTCTCAATGGGATACCCTGATACCATCAGTCATTACATTGATCTTTTCACTTTGATATCATGGAAGAGAACCCATATTTAAACGAGATTTGGGTATTGGTCCAGATGAAATGTTCTAGTGCACCCATCACTCTTTCGAGCTTCGCACCCAGTGATGCCTACATATCTCTATGAAAAGTCTCCTATAAAGATTCATCACTTCACCTATCTAGTCATCACCGTTTACATGATGCATCATCCCTTCTAAAAAGAGCCATAACATTATACCTCCCATTATAATTTCATGGAATATAATCCCTCTATCCCTAGTAGTTTGAGGGCTAGTTGATATTTTCCAATTCACCTATTTCCCTTTCGAGTTAACTACCTAGTAATGCTACCTAAAGCCACGCTTCACTACAAACTGAATGTGGTGCACTGCTCGAATGGTCACTCTATATCACCAATTGGTATGCGGTTTTCTAGAGGCCCTAGGCAATGAAGTAATTTTTTCTATAATTCCCTATGGAATGAAGTCCCAAATTTATGGCGCGTAGGCCAAATCGGATGAATAGTTATCCTACTACAATAACTGCTACAGTACCTATTAAAATACTATAATAAAGAGGAAGAAATTACACCCATACCAAAATTTGATTCTGGGCTTCTTGGGTTCCAAGAATGAACCTTTACCACTTGCGTACAAGGACATTGGTATGAATCCATTGGAAATATGATTTCTAGAATAGTTACCAAACCATTTCAATTTTAAAATAAATGTCAGGTTGTTAGATAAAGTAACCATTTGGGAGATGTTTTTGAATCATTAACGATATGTATATAAGTATAAAAATACAATTAAATTATCACGTCATCCCTTCTTCTTAGTGTAAGTATAAGTGTATTTTTTCAAAAATAGATTTTAAATCTTTTAGTGAAATCATCAGTCTTTATAATTAAATAAAAATATTGGAATTACCTAAATTAGATATTTATGTTGATAAAATGGATTTAAATTTTTTAATCAATATTTTTAAATTAAATATTTGTGATGTTTTGGTAATTTTTATAAATATTTAAAAATAGTGGAGTATAGTTGAATACAGTTCAATACGATACTTTATAACAAGGTAAATACCTGGATAAAAACACCAAGAATAATTTATGGATGAGTTAAGTAAGATTTGATTCCGTATCACATGCATAAATTAATATATTTAGTCCAAATAATCAATATTATTCATAGTATTTTGAATAAATATTTTTTTAAGGAACATTTTATTCAAAACATGCATCTTCTTCAGTTAAAAATAAATCCTCCTCCCATTTCACCACACATGTGAAACATATTCCAAAGAGAATATCTAATAATTTATCTCATTAAAAACATTTATACAAAATTTTTGATGTTATTTTTAGTCCAAATAACATTATAATATTCCTTAATATTTATTTCAAAATAATAATTCCAATGAGAATGGGGAGATGTTCAAATCCCCATGAAATAATTGTCTTTCTCTTCTTACCACTTATCTATTATTGATTCTTATAAAATTATATATCATACTATTGAAGATTAAAAGGAAAAGTATAGATTAATTGATGAAAATATGGTGATGGAAAATTTATGATGCAAGAAATTAGATCATTTTCAGAAATATGATCCTTTATATCCATGTAGTACCTTTCCCAATTGGTCATCATTTATGAAATTTTGGAAAATATACTTTTACAGTGCATACCATCCTTAAGGTCATCCATCACTTTGAACTAATGTGGTGGTGATAATTTTCAACCATTTAATATTATCATAATTATTTAATTCTTTCTTTCATGTAAATGGTAATACTTTTTTATAAAAATCTATTCATGATTTGTGTTAAGGTGATGATGATCCTTCACAACCATGTAAAATTCTCATGCCTACAAATCACATTGCAACATCATGACGGTGACTCTACACGGTCATGGGTATCTTATGTGAATTTATATGCATGGAAGGTGATTAAAAACATCTTACTATATATACCCATCAAGCATACTAAAAAAGAGACACATCATTCAAGAGAAGCACAAATTTTGAGGATATATTTCCTTATTTAATACTAATCCAATAGAGAAGTCAAATAATTTGAAATGTATTTTATTTATTCCAAACATCAAAGAAGCATCTTAGTAAACTTGTATGTTTTATCTGGATAGAAATAGGGGAAGATCAGGATGTAATTATTTTGTGATAATTCTCCTCATTTATAAGATCTTTGTGGGACCTCCCGTAAAAAATCCTTTTTGAATGACTCTTCAAAGATTCATTCATAGAGGGATTCCCATATAACTTCTTCTTGAACCAGAAACCTAAAAACCCAATACATTAGAAAACCTAAACCACTAGTATAAAACCCCAATCTTATGTGAGGATAAAGGTTCTTAATGTTTATGTTTGTGACATTAAAATGGTCCATTATCATGGAATACATGACCTATGGTTTTTTACTTCATAATTGTCCCATATTATGGGGTAATGGTCCTCATTTACATCACTTATTTTTTGCATGTCAATTAATTAGGATGTATTAATCCAAATTAAATTATCAACATCTTTTTATGATGGTTAAAGCCTAAAAATTCTCAATCTATTAAGGACTACGCCATGACATACTAAGATACATGACTAGGATATACACACCAGAGTTCCCACTTCGATTTTGATTTCCTTGGAAGATTGGACTCCATTGGAAATCCAACATAAATAACAGGACCCTATTTGTGATAAAAATATTGTATCCCCTTGGTAATAAGGAATCTTATCATTAGGTGATTGATAAAACATCCCCTAGTTCAATATGTTTATCTTGGATTCCCCAAACTTGATTCTGTAGCCTTTAAAAATACAACTACAATTATTTGGTCCCCTCAATGAGTGAGGGACAAGTGTAGGACTCCTATTAGGTTTAATCCCCAACCCTTTTTAACTGAGATATTTTATACATGATTCAAATCTTTATTTCACATCTATATATAAACAAACAGGGGGTAGATAAGCATGCCTAAGCTTCTAAATATGTCTAATAAAAAATAATATTCCAATTTATGACCAAATCCCTCATCCAATAAATGTGAATTATACATCCAAATGGGCCTCTACTTTGGTGTAAGACCTATCCCATCCCCACTAGAACTTGTTCCATATGATTCTAGTATTTCTTATTTGTCTAGTTACCAATATAAAATATGGACGTTGATATATGATCCATCAATACTGTGTAAGATAAAACCCATCCACAAGTCTTGTTTTCCTTACTCATACAGAAATTAATATACATGGGGTTATATGTTCATGTATGTTCCTTATACAATGTTTAATCTCTTATTGTTAATAATAAAGACAAATAATAAAGGAGTTCACATACAATAGTCCCACACCGACCATTTCTAGGAATCAATCACCTGGTAGTACCTTCTACAAGTCTTTAAATTGAATAACATATTTCCAATATTTCATGGAATGCATTTTATTAGAACGTGTGCTCAACATGTGATCATAAAATTAAATTCAGTAGTTCATTGTTACATGAACCTAAAAAGAACTAAAGTAGTCATGTTTACACAACCATAAATGTTTGGATCCGTCCAATTAAGTGGAAGTAAACTACATTGGTTAATGTTACCTTTATAGGTATACATAGGAAGACCCTATCATAGATTGATCCTAACTCCAGAACACATACCACCCCCATAAAAGATTATAAATTTAAGAGATTACTGCTATGCGGCTTTAGAAATTTTTTTACCCAATCAATGACTTGTAAACCATTGATGGAGAACGTCGACACATAGAACCATTCACATTGATGCATGGGAAAAATTTATCTCCATCATAAAGGAAACAATTAATATTAATACTCGAACGGATTTCATGAATATTCCTTAAATATATAAGAGAGTTCTAGAATATCAAATAAGACTACATATGGAATGAGATGACCTCCCATCCTCTTAACCAATTTGAAACCAAAAGTGTCAATGTAATGACATAGTGACTAGATCTAGTTGGAATGAATGTTAACACCAAAAAAAAAGGTGGGGTGTAGAGTCACATCAAAAATAGAAATGTTTACACAACATTGTGTCTTTTACCGATAAAAAATATTGACTAACTATGCACTCTTTCTTGTGATGCTTCACTAATTGGTTTATTTTTTTGTGGTTGTTGTATATTTTAGGAACTCCATTATATCCACATGGAATCAGAAAAAGCATCATTGTATGAAAAGGTCCCTGAAATGGTTGATAGTTGATACAAGGTACCTTAGGACATTGAGCATAACTAGCTAAAACACTATAAATATTACTAGGCTACAATGAATGTAATGACCCAAACTTTTATAAATATAATTCCTATTGTGATTGAACTAAATTACCTACAATGGTTATAGAAAAAAATCCACATCATTAGTTTTATTAAATACTATATAATTAAAAAGACCATATATAATAATAAAATTATATAATATAGTAATTTAACAGGGATCATAATATTAGTATAAATATGAGGTTTTGATAAATCTAATTGACAATGAAAAATGAAATTATGACCACAACCAGTGGTATAGTACCCTATAAAACGCATTTATCAGATCTTATGTATGATATATAATCACTAGGATATGACCTTGACCAACACCAATCCTAAATCCAACAACTAAAGCGTAAGGAACACCATTTTTCAGAGAATTTAAATATTATTGAGATCATAGATCGTACCATGTATGCCAAACCACCCTATTAATGTATCACCACCACAAACCGTACCCTTCGGTAAATTTCTGGTATAACAAAGGGATATATATCAAGACCATAATAATATGAATATAAATTATTTATAAAATAATGAATATATTTTCCTCTTATTATTGTTACTTAATAAATGGTTTTTATTTTTATATGATAAACCAAAAATTGTAATTTTGGATAAAATACACTTCAATGTAGAAATTAATTTTAATGAATTAATAGATTTTTGAAATAAATAATAATTTCATTAAATTTCATTATTAAATAAATTTTATTAAATATAAATTAAATATAATTTTTATCATTTAAAATATAATTTTTATAAGGGTTAAAAACTGTTATTGTTAAAAAACCAAACATTTCTCAATAAATGTTGATTCTGTTTTCAAAAATAAAATAAAAATATTTAGTTTTTTCTATTAAATAAATAATATTTTCGGAATAATCAAATAGAAATTATCAAATTATGAACGATTTATAATTTTATGAGATAGTTGAATTTTTGGGTAAAAATTAAATATGGTATAAATATATGGTGAGTATTATGACATCATAATGACCCAAAACTGATTTAATAAATTCTATAAATGTTATCCATTACAAAATATATTTTAATATTTAAATTAATTAATTTATGTTATTTTATTAATTTTATAAATGATTTATTAATCCTCAAAAACCTATATTATAATTTATGGTTTTAAAATCATTTCGTTAATAACATGGCTCACGCCCACATCCCCAAAGGTAATATTTTAATAATTTTGTAAATTTTTCTTATAAAAAAATGAACACCACACTTATTTGGAATGGAAAAAGGTTGAAAAACATAAAAAAGTTTGTTTTTTATAATACATTATTATGTAATGTCCAAAACCTATGTTTGGAAAATAATAAATAACTCCCCTCTATTTTATTGAATAAACCCACATAAGTCCCCCATAGTATTCACTCAAAAAACATGGATCACATACTCAATACCAAATTCCCTCTCTAGATGCCTACTAATGTTCCCCAAATATTCCTAAAATACCATCCCAAGTTTTTGGAAGAAACCTCTCAGAGAATGGGATCCTCCCATTCTCCTCTTTATTCAATCATCTTCATTATCCTATGCCTTTAATCCCAAATTCCTTATGCTTCGATATGTTATTAAATATCCCCCTTATCAAACATATGATTTCAAAATGATGAGATACCCCTTTATATATCAGAAATCCCTACCATTAATATTTATGTTCACACATTATTCTATTAAAATTTCACTGCAATTTTATATTCCAAACAATTCTGTTGTGAATACCTAAACCCATTTACTATCAAGGGTGATCACCTTTATGAACTTATAATTCATTGATAGGGGCTTACATGTATTTAATACACACTCACATATCATGGGATTAAATATGATGGAATATGTTCTTATGTATATGGTCTATGTTGGACACTTATGCATGTACATGATATGATTATGATGGGTGCATCCATATAGCAATCCAATGCATTGGGTAATGTTTTATTCTTAAGAGATTCCATGTATGTTGTATGGGAGGTTATCCCAAGAACAACATTTGAAGTTTTCTTGGTGGTTAACCATGAATTGTTGTTATTATATCATTTTCAAAGTTGATACTAGATTCTCATGTTGCCTTTATTTTATCATGCTATATCATGCCACATTATTCATGTTTATGATTATTACCCCTTTTTTGTCCCATAAAAACACTTATAGTATAACCTGTAATAATTTCATCATATTATGCCTTATTTATTCCCTTACTAGACTATATAGCTCAACCCATTCTTATTTATGTTTTAAGGTTATCCATGGAGTTTTAAGAATGATGGAATAATATGATCATGTAAAAGAAGTTTTCAATAATATCAATGAACCCCCTATTTTATGTTGTTATGTAATGTACCTATTCCCTAAATACACTAGACATATCAATATTCCAGGTTGTATTATGTGTATTATTATGTAATTAATCGTGAATTGATGTGTAATAAGAATAAGGTTTGTTATAGTTGGTATTAATGGAATTTTTAGTTATTTTTGGGATTATGATTAGAAAAATATAGTGAAAGCATCAGGGATAAGACTAAATAGAAGAATAAATACCGTAATTTTAAAAATGTATAGAGTAAGTGGTTTCCAAGAAAATATTTAGTTGTCTAGATAATATATCTGGATGTGGATTTCGCACAGATGTACTTAGGTGTAACACTTGAAAATATTGTATTGACCTAGAACTGATTGGGAACTAGGGCCTGAAAATGGGAATTTTTGTGCACACCTTTTTTGACACACCTAGGAAATAGTTATTGGTAAATTAATAACCTCATTATTACCCATTTTGAATTGAAAAATTACAATAATATTCTATTTTATGAAATAGATAATGTATAACTTATATTGATGACTGAAAATTCATAAGTTAAGGACTAAATATATTTTATAAATTACAACTTTAATGTTATTGGGTCCCTATTTATGTGTTTAATAGTATAAAGATACTCATCCCTAATTTTTCCTTTATTCTAGAAATTGTACAAAAATAGGATAAACTTAGTAAACAACCTATGTGATGGGAAATTCGATACATCAAAAATGAGAAGCCCAAACCGATGGGAAAGGAATCAAAAACACTATAAAGATACTCAATTAGTTAGAACTTGTTTTGAAAAGAAACCTGAATCATGATGAATTACCAAATACCCCTAATATAGAAAAATCTATAATTGATTCTTTTATGTGATTCTTTCAATGTATAATATGATCCCTTAATCATGGAATAATAGATCAATTCCATTGAGAAGATCTTCTCTAATCTTCAGTGTTTCATGTAAGAGTTTTATATTGGTTGTTTATTTTATAGAGGGAGAAGCTGATAAGTGTAAGAAATTGATCATGAATATGATGATTGTGGAATATTTTGATATGATGGGTTGGAAAGAATTCTAGAAAATGAATTTTCAAAAATATTTTCCTCACACTGTCCAACATAAAATGGAACGGGATTTCCTTTCCATGAAGCCAAAATACGATGAATTAGTAAAGGCATGCAAGGAAGACATCATAATTCCTATACAATACACCTCTGTCTTTATCATTAAACCCAGAATGAAAAGTTTAATTTTTTATTTAGTGGGATAAAATCATGTCTATGAAAAGCCCCGGTAATCCGAGACTTTAAAAGCTATGATGAAATGTTTTGGTGTTCCATAAATGTTGAAATAGAGATTCATGAATCTAAATAATATCATGGTGATAAGAAGTGTAATGTGGAGTTCAATTCTGGGAGTATGATGGAGAAATGTAATAGTGTTATGATGTTTCAACATTACACTTGTCAAAAGTGTATAATGAAGCACTCCTACAGTTCATAATGTGGATAAAGAATTGATTTAGGTGTGGAAAGGAAGGGCACCTAACATGTGATTTCCAATGGGAGAAACCTACCAATTAAATGGAAGAGATAAAAGCTCCATCCTACCCTCAACATATTTTCCAATTTTTCAACTAAAAGGAAAAAGGACATTATGAGAACCACTACCCTAATCCGAGGGTTTTGATAGACAATAAACACAATAAACCTCCAAGGAAACAAGGGAAATCTTATGCCATCACAACCGAAGAGGTGGATACCATCGTTGATGTGATTATAGGTACACTGTTTACTCATTTAAGAATAATTAAAATACATTTTTTATTCTATTTCTATGAATCCCTTCATATCATGTAGGTTTATTAAAACAATTCAAAATCCACCACAAATCATGGAAGTACAATTGTTGTTTGAAATTAAAAATTGGGATATTATTACATCCCAAGTATATAACTCATCCCCTATTTGAAATTGTGAGATGAAATTCGTATTGAACCTTGTGATATTTCCTTTAGTAGAATTTGATTCAATTTTATGTATGTATTGGTTTTCTATATAGATATCCAATTTAAATTTCCATGAGAAGGAAATAACTCCATGTATCGTTATTCATCCCTCAATTATAACAATTGCAATGAGTAGATGATTATTATTTCGCTCTAACATCTCAAGGATGGATATTATTTCCCTATGAGAAAGATTATCTATCACAGATGACCGATTATAAGTAAAATATCATACGTGAAGGCATGCCCATTGTGTGGGAATACACTGTTGTGTTTCATGATGAATTTATTGGTCTTCCTCCAAGACGATGGGTTTAATTTTCAATTGATATTATACCTGGGTATTTTTCATTATCCAAGAATCCATAGAGTATGGTTGTTTTGGTACATGAGGAGTTGGACAAACAACTACTAGAGAATCTAGATAAATGGTTTATACGCACAAGATCTTCACCATGGGGTTCACCACTCCTCTTCATCCAGGAGAAGGATTGGTCAATACACATTTTCAATGATGATTATTATGTAAAAAATATCACAATAAATAACAGTTATTATATTCCATTGATTGATGACTTTTTTGGTCATATACGTGGAGCCCAATACTTATCCAATGTGGATCTATGGTTAATGTATTATCATGTAAGGGTGAAACAATGTATATCCCCAAGGAAAATTTCCATACAAGGTACAATAACTATGAGTTCCTGGTAATGCCATTCAGTCTGACTAATGCACCAACAATATTCATGGACACGATTAGTAGAGTATTTAAAAATTAACTCACTAAATATATGGTTTTATTTTTATAATATATTATAATAAACTAAAAATTCAAGGATCATGTGGCTCATTTGAGCATTATGTTAATGACCATAGGAGTTGAGAATATTTATGAAAAGTAATTCATAAATAAATTTTGGTTGAAGGTTGTACCATTCTTAGGGAATATTATCACAAGTTATTGGATATTCATGGACCCTTAAATGATATAACAAATTTAAGGATATAAAATACCCACCACCCCGACAGAAATCCATAGATTTTATGGGTTAGATGGGTACAATTGTTGATTTGTGAGAAATTTCTCAAGATTGCTAAACACTCTAACCAATATAACTCTTAACACCCCAATGATTTACAAATAAATTTAATATAGAATGTAATTCACACAACACCAAGTCTCTGTGAAACAACAATTTTTTATTTAAATTATTTAAACAATATAGTTAGAACCTAGATATTAATAACAGTTTTATTAATAGTAATAACTAATATTAAATTTTATTTATAACAGTTTCACATTAATAAAACAAATTTATAATTAAATGTATAATTTTTGGAAAATATTTATATGTTTAGAAATACTTTCCTCTTAAAGGAACTCTTTTTTATGTACTTATATGAATAATAATAAAATTAATTTTCGGAACTCTAAGAAATTGAATTTGGTAAAATAAACACAATTTTTTATTCTACATGTAAAATTTAATGTTTGATGAATTTTTACTATTTTTATGAGATGTTTCATTTTTTTATGAAGAGTGAAAAATATTGTATTGTAGTTAAAAGCATTGTTTTCTATTCATTTAAATAATTATAAAACTTTAAAATAATTTTTAAAATTGCAATAGATAAATTATATATATATATTAATCCAATGAAGATCATTGGAATCATTTTTATATTGAAACCAGATATAAAAACTTATTTAACTTTTGAGTATTCTTTTTACCTGCCATCTCGCCACAGCTGTGGGATTAGAATTTAATGTATTTTTTCCACATTAATGAATTGAATTTATAAAAATGGACAAAAATAGTTGTGATTGGTAAAATATTTAGAGTCTGATGGGATCAAATTATTTTTTTAGAGAATAGAAACTTGACCCATTGGAATAGTAATGTTACCCTTATGAATAATAATATGATCCTTTTGAATAGTAAATCGGCCAAATGAATAGTATCATCACCCATGAATGTAAAAATTACATTTTGTCATCTCATAAATGAAATTATGATATAATTATATTATTGTATAAGAAAATGAATATTTTTAGCATTATTAATCATGTGTTGGTATTTTTGTGAGTCATAAATATTTAATTACAATTTTATAATTAGTAAAATGATTTAAAATAAAATTAATTTTAGTAAAATGTATCCATAAATCAATATATTGTTTTATTATTAGTCTAGATTAATTTAATGAGATTTTTGTTAATTTTTCAGAGTGTTATAAAATTAGTTATAATATTAAAAACTATATTTCCCGAGTAAATGATCATTTTATTTAATAATTAAATTTCTCTGATTTAGAAAATTATTTTCACAAAAATCAGTTAAATTTTAAATTTTACATTTCGAAAAATGGTTAGGAGTAAATTTTGTGTATTTTCTAAAATACTTGATTTTTTAATAGTAAAATACGACAATATATGATATATGCTAAGTACATGAATTGTTGATTCATATGTGATGTATGGATGATGTAAGCCCATAATATAAAAATATCTATAAATATTTTTATTTATTTAATGTTTATTCTTAAACTATTTATAGTCATGAGCCACAATAATTGACAAATGAATAAAATATTCAAAAAATCCCCTCTCCTCCATAATAAATACAAACCATCACCACCCTTTCTTCTCACACCTTCCAAGGTTCGATATTTGTAAAATGTATTCCCAATACTCTTTCCAAGACTCTCCCCCAAGTCTCGGGGTTCTTGGTTTCAACAGAAGACTGAAAACACGTTTTCTTAAGAAGGCTCTCGAAGTGGAGAAATCAAGAGGTAAAGCCTCTATCTTTTTCTTTTAATTTCCTTTAAATTTTCTTTTTCTTTTCTTATCCAAAAACCACCAACTCTGTCAAAATAAGAATTATAAATTCAGTATAATACAGTTAATTTTATTTTATTATATTAATTTAATTTAATTCATCAAACTCCTCTCTCTCTCTCTCTCTGTATTTTTAAAATGAAATTATCGTCTTTGAGGTTCCAATTTACAACCTTCATGGATGATAAATATTGTTTTTAATTTATTAATCAAGGATGATCATGAAACAATTTTTATGAATAATAAATACAATAATATATACATTAAATCCTATTTAATTTTATATATGTAGTCTATATAAATAATATTATGTCACATAACAAAACTAGTTCGTGATGATAAAAAACAGCCAAAATAATGTAAATGATTATCACTAATGTCTTATGTAATTATTAATCCTATAACATATAACCAAATGATATATATATATATTTAATATTTTTTGTTAATAAATAAAATTTAATTATAATTATAGATAATTTTACACACATTACATGAACTCCATTACTAATAAACAAGTTAGCTGATCATGAAAACTAGGAAAATGAATGCTCTTAAATGATATAATTTGACTATAAAACTCATAAAAAATATATAAATGAAATTAATTAAACTATAATGAATCAAATACATATATATAAGGTTCTTAATTAAATAAATAATGGATTTAATTTGATTATCTAGTATATTAAGGTCAAATATAGAGCATGTTCATATCTAAGGTAAGAGTTTCTCCCCAAACCTCCATTTTCATTCAGGTTGTGATTTATTCCATTATACACCAATGAAATTTTCCATTTAATTTATATATCAATTATAAAATAAAATAATATCTTCCGAAATAATGTATTATTATCATTTCATCTTTATTTTGTGTAAAATACCAGATTTACACAGCCCCCATGCCAATCCTTCCCGATACGCAAGCCCAACTAAAGGGTGCATCTCAATTTCCTACCCATATTTTTTAAGAATCCATTATTATTATAAAATAAAAAATTTTCATGAAAAACTATCTAATTTCATGTATAGTTTTATAAAAATATTTTTCCAAAATAACTCTTTTTTTCAAAGTAAAAATAGTATATCTCTCAAGAATTCGTTAATGATATTATAAGAGTTTTTTCATCTATTTAAACATCCTTGTTGATTTTTATGTATAATTGGGATTAATATTTTATGTTATAATCCTGTATATTTTATTTAATGGTTTATTATAAGTTTGAATAGGGATATTCTATCCTGATACCATTCACAATATTACTCTAAATGGTTAGTGATTAGGTTTACTATTTGGTAAAAGTTGTTCACATTTCATATATTAGTTTCAATATGAATGTACATATTGATTATGTTTCAACCCTTTTATTTGAGGAATACACTGGACTTATTAAGTGTCAAGTGGGGCCCATTATATCTTCTAGGTGCATCGATAGGTCTCATGAGACAAACTAGTTTGGGTATGGGATAAAATCATACTCAATTTTGTATAGTGTCTTGGTCGAAGCCTTGGTGGTATATTTATTATGTACCGCATTATGAATTCCCTCATTATGAGATTATTATTTGATATTTCATGTGATTTTTTAACTATTAGAATATAAATGGGTAAGAATAATTTTCATGTTATTACTTATATGGTATTATTTTGTTCATTTTTTTATCCTTGCCATATTATTCTCATTTTTTTTATTTTAATAGAAAGCGTTTTTAGTTATTCACCTTTCCTTATGGTTTATTTTTAGCTTCCACTGAATTATTTCTTCACCAATTAATTTTTTTTATTTTCCCCATGCTACCATGATGAATTTTATTAATAACATGAAAAGATAATCTATAAGAATAATAGTGTATCCAAAGGAGTCTACATGATGTATTTAATTTAATGTTATAATGTTCAAATTATGTATCTACCTGGTTTTATAGATCTACTAAACAATTCATTACATTAGGTTGAATCTTCCATATTTACTTGAAATTATAATAAAGTGAGGCAATGGATTTGGGATTCTTGGTTCATGGTCCTTACAATTGGTATCAGAGGATGTTTAGTAGAAAACTTGGATACTGTATTTATAAAACATTGATTAAGGAACACAAAACATAGATAGAATTTGAGGATAAGAATAGAAGAACATACTAGAATTTTAGTAAGGTTATGTTTTGTGTATCTTCCTAGTAATATATCTCGTCCTAAATAATACAAGTAGAAATGGTTCTGGTACATATGTACCAAGGAGTAACAACTCTGACAAGGTATCCCGGGCCTTACTCGGGGTAACTTGGTACATGAAAACGGGCCTCACTGCACGCCTGGTTTGATACTCCTAGGGATATGATTAAGATAAATGATACGTTATTTACAAAACATTATGAAGGATTTAAAAGTAAAAATTTCCCCATGGAAACCATCTTTACGATTATAATATTATTTATCCATAAATTTATCAATTTATGTTAAGTAATTCACTAGTTTTGGGATTATAAATTATGTTTAAAAATTTTATGATATAATATAGTGTTTGAAATTGTTTTGAAATGGAGCCAACCTGAAGGAATGTTAACCACATAAATGCACACAATCCAAAGAGTAATAATGACCATTTCTTTGATGGGTTTAAGAAAATATTTTAAAGGGAACTGTCCTCTCAAATGTTCTCATCTTATAAGGATATAATATTTTATTGTATAAATAAGGGGACATAATTGTTTTATGTATTATGGATTCATAAGGAACCAATATAAGAGGAGGAAAACTAGGGAAATGATATATAAAGGGAATGATGGAAAGGATTGTTTTCCACATGTGATAATTTTGCAATGAAACATCCTGGTAATTTCATGAAATGAATGAGAGTTTGAGAAATGTTTGGATAAAAAGGCCACTATGTTTTTTATCGAAATGGTAAGAAATGTTTTTCCAATGTTCAATGCTTAAACTGCAAGGAGATGAGACACTATGAATATCATTACCTCAAGTATCAAAGGATTATATACCAAAATAGGACAGTGGATCATGGTCAAGCCTATGCTTCCACCATATATTAATAGTATTGATTAATATGCTTGTTTTTGGATTAAATAATTATGTTATTTGAGTATTTTGTAAATAATGATTTGTTTATAAGATTCATGATATATATAAGGATTATATTTCCATACAATTTCATTAACGATATAATAATGTATGATAGTACTAAGGAAAAGTGACATAGTAGCAAGTTAATATATTGGGAAAGTGTGTGGTTGAGGGAGAGAAACCCTTAATATGTTCTAGATACTAAGATATAGATTTTAGAATAAAGATATGATTGATTTGGATAATGCCAATGGGATGAAACTTACTATCTTGGATATAAATGATGAAAAATAAATGAAGTGGTTTATGCTCTCATTGGTAGAGTCTATAACATTGTGGATTGGAAGAATATATCCCATTTCCTTGGTTTTACATAAGGTACAAAGAAGCATAAATGTATTAAAATTCATGTTATTAACATGCTTCAAGAGACTAAAAGGAAAATGAACCCACATGCTGGTTTGTGATTATTAGAGCCAAGTCATGTTGATTAATAAGTTCATTATGGAAAATCAGTGACCTTGTTTCTAAAGTGTTTTATCATGATATTTTGGAAACGTTTAACCATTTATGGAATGTTTTAAGTTGATATTTGTATGAGGATTTTGAGGTAAATGTATTACATCACCACATGATGCAACATGTTCTAAGAGATGAATTATAGATGGTTCAATGAAAAATCAAAGGATTAGATTGTGTTTTTTGAAATAAAAAAGTATATTTATACCCTTATGTAGTGTAATAATTACTCAACTCTATGAAAAGTGTCTTAAAATGTGTTTTTCCCTATTATCATATTTTTTATGATATTAATGATCTTTTTAATATATATAGTTCATGGGATTGTGATGATCAAATTTATAATGACCATATCCCCTCTAATTCTACATCAAAACATGATGGTTATATTTATTTTTCATTTCCATTATTTCACTTCCCAGGAATATTTTCCTATTCAAAAGCATATTTTTTTGGTGACCACCTCATTCACCTTAACCTATTTTTAAGAGGATATTTTATTAACCCTAATTCTAACGCGGGGTTCCCATAAAAGAATTTTCTAGTATCAAACTTTAAAAATAAAAGTGATATTTAAAATTATGAGGATGTAATTTATTTAAGGAGTAGATAATGTAACACCCTAGGTATTTAAAAATAAATTTAATATATAATGTAATGTATGAAACACTTAATCTCTCTGAAATAACACTTCGTTATTATAATTATTTTAAAATTATTGTAATAAAATAGCTATTAAACAAAGTAATATTAATATTAATCACTACCATTAAATGTTATTTATAATCGTTTCAAATAAATAAAACATATTTATAATAAAATTTATAGTTTTTTGTAAAATAATTATCTGTTTAGAAATACTGCTCTCTTAAAGTAACTTCATTGTATGTACTTCTATGAATAATAAAGAATTTTTTATACACTCATAGAAATTGAATTTGGTAAAATAAACATACTTGTTTATTCAAAATTTCAAAATTAATATAGTGTGAATTTTCACTATTTTTTGAGAAGTTTTATTTTTTTTGATGAATGGTAAAAAATACTACATTTTCATTAAAAATGTGTTTTTTGTTTAAATAATTATTACACTTTATATTAATTTTTTAAATAAAAATATATCAATTATATTTATATCAATCAATTTAATATCATTGGAACCATCTTTATATTGGAAATAGATATAAAGAATTATTGAAATTTTAACACTCTTTATACCCACCTTCTCACTACGTATCCGAGATTAGAATTAAATGTAATTATTCAACTTTGGGGAATAAAATTTTGAGAAACGCACATAAATTATTGCAATCCATAAGATATATATAGTCTGATAGGATAATATTTGTTTTTTGGTTAATAGAATCATTACCCTTTGGAATAATAATGTAACCAATATTAATAGTAAATCATCTATATGAATAGTAACCTCACCCATGACTGTATAAAAAACATTTAAGAATCTCATAAATAAAATTATGAGATAAATTAATAATAGTATATGTAAATGGATATTTTATAAATTAGTAATGAAGTGTTGGTATTTTTGTGAGTCAAAAATATTTAGATACAATTTTATAAATAATAAAATGATTTAAAATAAAAATTATTTCCCCAAAAAGTATTCATAAATCAATATTTTATTTTCATGTTATTTATGGATAATTTAATGATACATTTGAAAATTTTTCAGAGTGTTATAACATCATTTATAATTTTAGAAACGGTATTTCTCAAGTAAATGGTGATTTTAATTAAAAATTAAATTTCTCATATTTAGAAATTTATTTTCATAAAACGATGTTAATTTTTGAATTATACACATTTAAAAATGGTTTGGAAGATTAGTTCATATTTTTAAAAAATACTTGATTTTTTATTAATAGTAAAATTCTACAATTAACAATAAATGCTAAATAAATGAATTATTGAGTCATAGGCAATGTATGGATGATGTACACCCATAATTGAAAAATGTTCTTCATTATTTTAATATATTTTATTATAATACTAAAACTATTCATATTCTTGAGTGAAAACAATAAACCAATGAATAAAATACCAAGAAAGCGTGGAAGCCGACGAAAGTCAGACCCATAAAAATATATAAGAAAAAAAGAGAATAACTGAGCCAGAGTTACAAGGGGTTATTACATATCCGAGAGTGAATCACACCACACATATCAGAATTCACCATTACGTCACACCAATTAGTAATTGTAAAAGACCAAAACATTCCTATCTCACTGACATCCTTCTTGGAAACCACATTTGCAACATGATTTACTTCTCGATATGTGTGAGAGACTTCCAAATTGAGATGAGTGCTCTTAATGAGACACTCAACCCAAAGAGGTAGAATCTTCCACGGTACATCTCGTGTCTTTTCCTTTAAAGCTTTCAAAACAACCTCAGAGTCAGATTCAAGCCACAATGGTGCCTAGTTGTACCGAGTAGCATAATCAATTGCATATATCATGGCCAATAACCCAGCCTCACATGCCATTTTAATTCTAGTGGAGTGATAAAAATAGCCCTTGATGAATCCACGATGAGTATGAAATACACCTCCACCTCCCGAGGGGCCGAGAATTCTTATTGCATCCCCATATACATTAACTTTTAACCATGACACATTTGGAGGAATCCAGTGAATGTATTTAACCATTCTAGGTTTCCACGGTCGACTTGCAACACCCAAATGTCTAAGAATGTTCAACTCTCAGATTGTCTTAAAGATACCGCCAGGTTTCACAACTGATGTTTCATAGACCGCCTTGTGTAGTGCCATCATCCCTGCATAAATAAAAGGCTTTATTTCATTGAACAACAGTTTATTGCGGGCATTCCAGATGTGAGATACCACCGCCGCAGCTGCTATAAGTAGTAGGTGGAAAACCTGCACACTGTAATTGGCCATACAAAGTGCCTTCATCCACTCTTCAAACTGGTTGTTCCTGTCAAATTCCATATCAAACATCATTCCAATATATTCCCAATGTGTATGCACAAAGTAACATGCAATGAACAAATGATTTGTGCCCTCTTCAGCATGTTGGCAGTGACAAAAAATGGAGGGCGTATTAAATCCAGCATTCTTAAGTTGATCCTGAGTGGCCACCCTTCCTTTACAAATTTTCTGTAGCAACACAAACCTTGAAGGATAAATGAATGATTTTTTAAACTACATTAGCAACACTGGTGGTTGGGTAGTACCACCTCATTATAGTTTGTAAAACTCTTTTTCATTAAAATTCCCCTGCTGATTGTGCTTCCATATGATAGTATCATAGTCCATAAATTTATAATTCTGAATGTCCAGACTGATCTAATGAGGAATGGTGTCAAACCTAGAAATCTGTGATAACAGGCTTACAATTGACATGTGAGTGTCTTCTATAGGGACATCAATGACATCCTGAAATGGTGTATCCAGCCATACGGTAGTCCGGCAGTTACGTTGTGAGTCACTACAAACAATCCACATGGTGTCATGTGTGATTTTCCAGAAGGAAGACTTAAGAGGTGTCCAGACATAGGATGTGAGGTTATATTTGTTCCATTGAAGAGCCTCCCATAGAATCTGTTCAGTATGACCTCAGGAGAATTATCACTCAATATAAGATTCCAAATGAATTTCCCAATCAGTCCATCATTAAAAATCCTGAGATCTTTGATTCCAAGGCCTCCCATTTCGATGGGTTTAATGCACCCAGACCATGCAACGGTGGCCAACTTCCTCTCATGAACAAAGCATGTCCATATTAAATTTCTGATCATTCCTTGAATCTCCTTCACAAGACCTCTAGGCCATTTATATAGTGAGAAAGAGTAGAAAAACATAGAAGTCACAACAGAGTTAACCAGACACACCCTTGCAGCCTGGTACATGGATTTTCCTTTCCATTGGGCCATTTCATTAATAATTCCTATCTGTATGCTTTCATGGTATTTACTCTTTACCTTTCCATAAAATAAAGGCACTCCAAGATAATTAAAAGGATGTGAGGCCCTCTTAATGCAAAGCCTCCTGGTTATCCTATTTTGTTTGTTGATTCTCACACCATCACCAAAGACAATGGAGTATTTATCCAAATTTATGACCTTCCCAAAAACATCCTCATAATGGGAAAAGTTCCCATTGATAATAGTAATGGTCTTTTTTGAGGCCTGGTAAAACAAGAGTATATCATCCACATACAAAAGATGTGAAGGGACCATATTTTACCTCCAATATTTGATTTGCTTATACAGTCCAAGTAAAGCCAGATCATTGATACATTTTCTCAGGTAATCTTTAGCCATTGAAAATAGAAGCCCTGACATAGGATCACCCTAACTCACACCCCTAGTGCACTGAAAAAACCTCTAGGTGCCCCATAAATAAGAATGGATAGTTTGAAGATTCTAGGATTAAATTAATGAGCTTGATGACTTCCTTTGAGAAACCCTACCTTCGAAGGATGTCAAAAATAAATCTCCATTTCAGCGTATCAAAAGCTTTTGATATATCAACTTTGAAGGAAAATTTTCATCTTTCGTTGGTCTCCTCACCATGTTTACTCCTTCTGATGCTATGTAAAAACAGTGTTGAATGCTTCACCCAGGGATGAAACTAAATTGGTTTATTGATATATGTTCCTTTATAATCTCCCATATCCTATTCATAAGGTTCTTGCTAATGACTTTAGGAATCGTGTTCCCAAGAGCCACCGGTCTGTAGTCCTTGATGTCAAACACATTATCGTTCTTTGGTATCAAGGCAATGAAGTTGTCATTAGCTGCATGTGGCACTGAGAAGTGAATAAAGAACTCCATGATAGCCTGAGTCTCATCTTCTTGTAAAATATTCCAATAGAACATTAAAAACATATTTGTGAAGCCATCGGGGCCAGGAGCCCTTTCCTTGTTAATCGAGAAGATGGTAGCCCTGATTTCCTCCTTGGATGGGGCCATCAGTATGTTGCTGTTATGGTGTTCCTCAATGTAAGTGTTGATATTGGCAATTATTTTTTGAGTTCTGTTCACTACATTATCAGAATTAATCTTCTGAAAATATTCCACAACTATTGGTCCAATCTCACTTTCAGAGGTGAAAACGATTCCATTTATTTTTATTACTTTAAGCCCCCCTAGCCTTCCATTCTTTGTGCAATTTGTGAAAAAATTTGGGGTTTCTGCCTCCCTCCTTCAGCCATTTCATTTTCAATTGCGCTCTCTTGAGCATCTCCTTCGTAATAAGAAGGCCATCATGTTTATTGTGTTCTTGTATTTCTTCCCTAGACGGTCTGACCTACTGTCGGCTAACTGCTTGACTATGGGCAAGGCAATCCTCAACATTTTTAATGTCAATATCCAATCTGGAGGAAATTTTTTTACTCCATTCTTTATGCATCCCCTTAAGATGCTTTAGCTTCACAATAATCCTGTAAAAGGGACTACCAATGGGCATCAACTTCCATGCTTCCATCACTGTCTCCCTGCATCCATTTATCACAAGCAACCCATTATTGAAATGGAATGGAAGAGGCACTAACCTTGATGGATGCATGCATAGGCACACATTGATAGTATTGTGGTCAGAGTGATGCCTTAGGAGAATAAATATCGACATTCCAATAGGAGAAGTCCTTTCATCCATTTGGATAAAACACATATCCATCTTACTTTCTTTCCACTCGTGCATCATATATCTACGTAATGTGATGTCTGCACCCACAATAGGTACCTCAAGAAGGTCACAATAATCAATATAGGAGGAGAATTCCATGGAGGCAATGCTATTGAAATTTTCCATATTTTTTCTTTAGGCCTTAAAATAGTGTTAAAATCCCCAATAACCAACCATTTCCCATTAATGTTATCGGTACTAGATTTGTGCTCTCTCCATAGTTCCATCATCTTAATATATGATGTCGCTGCATATATAAAAGATACCATCAATTCACATCCTGAAATGCTGCAAGAGACTGTGACACACTAAGAAGTTTGGCTGAAGGAGTTAATGTGAACAAACTCTTGTCCTAACACCTAAATATGATCAATATTGGTGGCAGGAGAGTTCTGAGAGATGAAGCTATATCCACGAGATTTCCATTTAAATCCCTTCCAATTGCTAAACAATCATTTGGGTTCAGCAATGCCAATTAGTGAATGTTTGTGGGCCACGATAAATTGTCGAAGGGCCCTGGCCATGGGGTTATCCCCCAGCCCTTGACAGTTCCAATAAAAGATCCTCATTTTCTAGAGGTCATTCCCCTTGTCTGAGGGCCTGCTTATTGTGTCACATCTTTTTTATTTTTTTTCCTTTCCCTTTCCATTTTCTCTCATTCCCCTCTGCTTTGCTCTTATCTTCCCGTCCAGGTGTATCTGCAGAAACTTCCTCACCTTCATTTAGAGGGTGAACATCTCACTCACTGGTATGCATCTCTTCATCATTCATTGCTACCTCATTTGGGGGTTCTACAGCCCAGTCGATCCCATTCAGAGGTGTGGACATATTTGTAGAGCACGTAGATTACTCACTTCCCCTTAATGTGCTTCTCTTGGCTTCTTTGTATGGTGGAACTAGTGAGAACCCCTCATCATCAGTGCCACATTCACCTTCCCCAGCTTTAACTAATAGCTTCCCCATATCTCCATCATAAGATGGCTTTACAAATTGCAAGCCATCAGTTTCCAATGCCTTTTGAATCTTCGATTCATGTATGCCCAGATTTTGCTCAGTTCCCTCAGTAATGACCAGAGCTTGAGCTTATCATCCCCTTTGGGCATCGATGTAGTCCTTAAGCATCACCTCAATCTTGCTCCCACTTATATCAGCAGTGACATTGCTCCCCCATTGGAGGCCTTCTCGGGCAGCTTGGTCCAAATGTTTCCCCCCAAGCATACCTATCTCATCATCAACAACTGTAGGTTGCACGAGTTCAGCCTTCCGTTTTTTTTCTACAGGCACTGACATCATGCCCTCTTCTTTTACAAAAGTCACATTTATTCTCCCTTTTACATTCAGCCAAGAGATTCCCAAAGAGATTACACTTTGTGAAGAATTTTGGCTTACCTTCATATTGAATACCAATTCTAATTGTATCATCCCTTGTTGTGAGCACCACCTTCTTCAACCAATGTAATAGCCATGTCATCCTCCATAATAATACGAGAAAAGTGTCCAAAATGTGGGTTCTCAGTTTGCATGTCCATTCTAACGGGGTTTCCAATAGGGGATGCATTATCCCATAATATTTTAGGGTGCCAATAAATCCACTTCAGTTTGATTTTGATCCATACATGAGCACAAGTATTCCGAAAATTATCAAGGTCAAAAGTCTCTATCCCATTCTTGAATTATTAGAAATCCAGGCTTCAAAGAAATGAATCCCATGCTCCATGCCCTTCTCTTTTGATCGTCAGATGAGAACAGGATATGATATAATACTTTTCCCATAGAAATCATTTGCTAATCCGAAAATCCCCAGACCTCCACAAGTCACCAAGTGAGATCAAAGTAACTCCACCATTTATCTCTTTTCAAGACCAGAACTCTGGCGATGACGGAGAATTTTCATAGATTGAATCTCTACTCAACGACATCCTAATTGGTAGTGACATGTGCAATCCACCCCTTCCTAACAAATCTTCCAGACGTGGGCGCATCAAAATTAGAGAAATATTGGGGAGTGAGGAATCTTACCACATTAGGAATTTTCTTCCCAGTGGATTGGGTCCCCTCCTTGTTCGGGTTATGCCTCCTCGCGAGATGGAAGATCTCCTTGTGTCCAACATGTTCAGTCCCACTTTGCTCACTCGAGATAACAACCTGATTGCTAAGGTTAACTCTATTATGTTCCACCGGTTTAGGATTCCCTACATTCACGAGCGTCGAATCCACCGTAATCTTCCCTTGTTCACCCTTTTTCACAGCTTCAGAATTCTCCGCACTCGCGATGTTAGGGTTCTCCTCCATCTTCCCATGTTCCCCCTACCCCACCATCTACTCAAAACTAATGAATAAAATATTCAAATAACAACCCTCTCCTCCACTATAAATACCACCCCTCACCACCCCTTCTCCTCACACCTTCTAAGCTTTGAGCCTTGTCAAATTTCTTCCCAATAATCTTTCCAAGACTACCCCCACGTCCATGATCTATTTATATAATCAAAATACCAAAAACAAAGTGCCTTAAGGAGGTTCTCAAAGAGGCTAATTTAATAGGTAAAGACACTTTTTTTATTATTATTTTCCTTTCAATTTTCATTTTCATTTCATATCCTATACTCACCTCCTATATCCAACAGATCATGATTACATCCGTATAATATGTATACAAGAATAATTTCATGTTAATGTAATATTCTTAATCAAACTCACCCCTCTCTCTCCCTCTCTCTCTCTATCTCTCTCTTTTAAAAAAATCATAATTTGTAAGGTTCCAATTTACAACCTTTGTGGATGATGCATTTTAATTATTAAATTTCTTATTCATGTATGATTATGAATCAGTTATATGTGGATAATAAGTAATATAATATATTTATTACATCCTATTTAACGTAATGCAAAAAATAAATATATATAATATTTTGTTTTGAAAAAAATAGTTCACGACGATTGAAAAAATGAAAAAATAATATAAAGGGTTATCACTAATGTCTTATCTAAATATTCATCCCCAAACCATATAAAAAAATAATATATATATTTAATGATTTAACATTTTATATGTTCATAATTAACATATTATTACAATTCTATAGAATTATAACCATGTTACATGAAGTCTATTACTTATAAACAAGTGAGATGATCATGAAAAGTAAGAAATTGAATGCTCCTAAACTATGAAATTAAACACTGTAACTCATAAATAAAGCTATAAATTAACTAAATAAAAAATTAATGAATAAAATAAATATATATAAGTTTATAAATTTATTAATACATTTAATTTTATTATCCAGGACATTAATGTGTACTGCAGAACACATTCAGATATATGGTGAGGGTTTCTCCCCAAACCTCTATTTTCATTTCGGTTGTGCATTATTTATCTATACACCAATTTAATTCTTCATTTAATTTATATAATTATTCTATATTTTTATTATATGACACACAATCATGTATTTTTATTATTTTACCTTTCATTTGTATAAAATACATGTTTTACAAGGCCCCCTTCTCAATCCTTCCAGATACACAAGCCCAATTAAAAGAACTGTCTCGATTTCGTACCCATTTTCAAGTACCATATGTAATCTATTTTAATAAACCATTATTTTTATAAAATAACTACTTTTTTTCATGAAAATCTATTTTATATCACTTATTGTTTTAAAAAAATATTTTTCAAAAAAACTCTTCTTTATAGAGTAAAAAGAGTATTTCTCTCATGAGTTCATCGATGATTTTAAATGATTATTTTCAACTATTTTGATACCATTTTTGATTATTATGTATAAGTGGGATTAATATATTATGATATAATATACCATATTTTATTTAATTTTTGTTTGATTAGTTTGACTGAGGATGTGCTATCTTAATACCATTCACCATGTTACTCTGAATGGTTTGTGATTATGTTTCCGGATTTTAGAATGATATTCAAATTTAATATGTAAGTTTTATTATGAATGTATATGTTGATTATGTTTCACCCCTATAATATGAGTAATTAATGTGAGTTCGTAAGTGTAGGGTTGGGCTAGTTATAGCCCCTCAGTGCATCAGTAGGTCTTATTATAAAAACTAGTTTGGGTATAAGCTAACGTCTTACCTAATTATGTACGGTGTCTTAGATAGAGCCCTGATGGTATATTTATGATACCCCTAATTATTAATTACCCCATTAAGATATTAGTATTTGATATTACATGTTATTATTCAACTAGTAGAAAATCCATGGGTCGGTATCATTTTTATGTGATTATTTATATGGTATTATTTTTTTAGTTTTTATTCCAATCATATTATGCTCATGTTTTGGTTTTAAAATCAAGTTTTTTAGTTATTTACCATTCCTTATGGTTTTTTTTATCTTACACTAAATTATTACCCTTATCGAGCATCATATCTCACCTCATTCATTTGTTTATTTTCCCTATGATTCCTAGTTAAATTTTATGAATGACATGCAATGATATTCTAGAAGAATAAAAGGGTTTCCAAAGGAGTCTCAATGATGTTTTTAATTTCAAGTTGTAATCATGAACTTAAATATGTATCTTGTTTTACAAATCTATTATACTATTTATTCCTTTAGGATGTCCCTTCCTTGTTTTATATTTCAATGTAAAATAGTAAGTCACTAGTTCTTGGATAATGGGGTCAGGGAATTTACATAACGTTGCATGGATTCAACTTTGTTTAGAATAATGAACATGAAGAAAGCTGTATGGAGTTCAAAAAGAGGCTTATCACTAAAACTGTACTTGCACAACCCAGAGATAGATATATTTTCATTGTATTCACGATTCTTAGAAGAAGGTTTTGGGATATGTACTATGTGGAATGATAAAGTCAATGAGTATTTCTCATGTAAATTAAAATTTCAGGAATAGAAATACCTAACACATGATTTAGAGTTGGATATAGTGATATTCAAATTGAAATTATTTCACTATTATCTATTTGGGGAGAATTTCGAAATGAATACAAATCATAAGAGACCCATTTATATATTCATAAATAAATTGATGAATATGCACCAGTAAAGATTGTCAGAGATGATTAAGGACTATTAATGATAAATCTATTACAATCATGAGAAAGAAAATAAAGTGTCAGATTATCTACGTAGAAAGGATCCAACAATTTTATCATTGATGAGAATTGAGAAGGATATTATCATCTTAGACTTGAAAGGGAAGTACATGAGAATCAAAAAGGAAGTAAAATCTTTGATACCTTCAAAAATTATTTCTAAACTATCCCATATAGAGAATATAAAGGATGCTAAAAGAGACAATGTATAAACTCCGAAGAAGGTGGAAGCTATAAGAAAGGGGAAAACCTACGAGTTCATAATTAATAAGGAAGGTGTTTTATGATTTGGGTAATGAATATGTGTTCCATCAAATACTGAGATAAAAAATGCATTGTTGGATGATTAACAGTGGTTAACCATCCCCATCCATCTAGGGAGAAAAAAGATGTATCATGATCTTATATATCACTATTGGTGAAGAAATATAAAGAAGAATAATGAGTAATGTAAATCAAGATGTCTTGTATTTCATCAATTGAAAGATGAAATGAAAAAATCAAACAATATGATACAATTAATACTCATACCTACATAAAAATGGTAAAACATTCCCATAGAATAAGCCACTATTCTTCTGGAGACACCAAGAGAAAATAATTCTATATGGGTTTTGGTGGATATTATTAAAAAGACATAGCACTTCATTACAATGTTATATGACTTATCACTTGATTAGATTTCACATATATTCATTATAGAATTGGCGAGGCTTCATAAAAAAACTATCATCTTTTTCTAAACAAGATTTTAGATTCACCTCCATGTCATGGAAGATTATATAAGATGTCCTAAAAACTGAGTTGATCTTAAATATAATTTATCACCATCAAACTGATGACCAATTTGAGAAGACATTCCAGACACCTGTGGTCAAATTGAGATTATTCTTGATTTAATTTGAAAGAGGATGGGATCAATGTATTCCTATGGTCAAGTTCTCATACAATAATAATTTATAATAATTCATACAAATAGATCCCTATGAAAACATTTATTGGAAGATGTGCATAACACCTAAAATATGTGATGATGTTGGTAAACTGAATTTGATGGGTCCTAAAATGGTCGAGGAAATAGTGGATATGGGCATGAATATTTAAAAACACATTTGGGATGATCAGATTTAATAGAAGAGCAATATTGATAATCATCGACGAGACCTAGATTTTTAGGTTGGAGATAAGTTATTCCTCCATATATCTCTATTGAAGAAAGTCAATATATTTGGTATAAAGGTAATGTTTATTCCATGATCCATCGGTCCCTCTGAGATCCTTGATTGCGTAAGAGCAGTGGCCTATCGACAAGCAGTCCCACCTAACCTATATCTAGTAAATGATGTGTTCCAGGTATCCCTATTTAGGAATTAAAAACTATTTCCCTTGAATATTTTTAATCCATAGGTTTCATTTTTGGATAATGATCTATTATTTTAGGAGAATCCTATGATGATCTTAGACCATACAGACAATGTTCTATGAAATAAGATAGTTCACCTGGTCAATGATCTAGAGAGAAACCAAATATTTAAAGAAGTGATTTGGTAATAAAAGGAGGTTATGAAATAGAATTTCCATCATCTTTTGAATCCCGTAAAAGGAAAATTTTGAGGGATACATTTCTGAATGGGGGAATATTGCAACAACCCAAATGTTTATAAATAAAATTATCTATATGATTGAACTAGGAGCCCTATTATGGTTATAGAAAGCACATGAAATTATTTAGATTCATTATCTCGTAACATATTTGAAAGAAAATTATGAATCATAACTATCGATAATATATCCATTGAGAAGTGATCATTTTATTAGTATAAATTTAAAGTTGTGATAAGTCCAATTGACATAATCAAAAGAAGCGATGAGCTCAAAAAATAGGATCATATGCTATGAATACTATTTATTGAATTTTATAAGGGAGATAACATCACTAGCATTTTCTATTGACCATGACCAAAAATAGATCCATAAATTAAAGCACAAGACAGACTATTTACGAGAGAAGTTCAAGCTCATTGAGATAACGACTCAAACTATGTACGTCGAACCACCAAATGAACATCTAAATTTATATACATTAAACTTACGATGTTTTATGGTGTAATAAAGGGATATATATGGAGAATATAATAATATTAATATTTATATTGTATAAAATAATGAATATATTTTCGTATTATTATTGTTACTTTATAGATGAAATTTATTTTGATACGGTAAAATATAAACCGTATTTTTGGGTAATATGTAACTTCAATTAAGAAATTTATTTTTATGAGTTAATGGTTTTAGGAAATTTTATTTTTATTAAAATATTATTATTAAATAATTATTATGAAATGTAAATGAAAATATGAATTTTTTATGTCAAATGTAATTTTTATATGTGTTCAAAAACCGTTATTTGAAAAAATCCATCATTTCTCAATAAATGTCGATTCTATTTTAAAAGTGAAAATTGAAATATTTAGAAAAATATTTCTATAAAATAAATATTGTTTTTGGAATCAGAAAATTGAAATTATAAAATGGTGATTTTTTAATAATTTTCCAAGATAGTAGAATTTTCAAGTAAAAATTAAATACGGTATAAATATACTATGTGTATGAGAACATCATAATGACCCAAAAGTAATGTAATAAATTATATACAAATAATATAAGAAAAAATATAAGTTTCCCAATTTAATCAATGTGTTTTTAGGTTATTTTACTAATTTTATAAATCATTTTTGAATCCTCGAATACCTATAATATATTTTAAGGTTTTAAAATCATTTTTTTAAGAACATGACCTACTTAAAAATCAACAAGGATAATATTTTAAAAGGTTCATACCTTGGAATTATAAAATAATATAAAATTGTATTTTTTATTTACCATTTTTAGAATTCATTAGAAGGTTTTTAGATTTGATTACTTTATTTTATAGAGTCTAACACCTATGTTTGGGAAATAATAAAGAACATAACTCTCTTTTACTATATAAACACACAAAACCTCCCCTTTCACTCAAAAAACAGTGTATAATATCTTTAATATTCCCTCACTTCTCTATATTCTTCCTAATGTGGCCATAGTATCTCAATAGTCCCCTCCCAATATTTTCAAGTCACGATCTCAATGTAAGGGATGCTCTCATTCTCCCATTAATTCAAGAATATTCATTATCTTATTCTTTTTATATCTAACTATTAATGATTTGATATGTTATTCCATACCACCATTCACCAATTATGATTTATAACTCATGATAGACCCATTTGACATTCATTAATCCCTCCAAAAAACACATATGTACCACAGTTAGGCTACGGAAATTTCACCATGATTTCCCATGAAAAACAATTGTTTAGTGAATACTCGTACTCATTTTCTATAAAGGGTGTTCACCTTTATGAAATTATACCTATTTTATTGGAAATTTACATGTATTTAATCTGAATTACATTATCATGGGATTAAATGTGATGAAATATGTTCTTATGTATATGTTTTATGTGTCACACTTATGCATGTATATGATATGATTATGTTGAGTGCGCCCAGATAATGTTCCTTTTCATTGGGTAGTGTTTTAGTCAAATTATACTCAATTTATAGTGAACGAGAAGTTATACATAGAAAATAATGTTATGTTTTTTGGTGGTTAACCTTGAACTATGCTTATTATGCCATGTTTAATGTTGTTTCCACATTCCCATGTTGCCTTTATGTGATCATGATCCATCACGCATCATTGTTCATATTTATGATTATCACCCCTTTTATGTCCCATGGAAATACCAATGGTATAACATGTAATAATTTCTTTATGTTATTCCTTTTTTATTCCCTTATTTAGATCAATATCTCACCCCATATTTATTTTTAACCCAGGATATCCCATACAATTTAAAGAATGATGGAATTTTATGAGCATGTTATGATTTTTTTCAATAATATAGATGTTCCCCTATTTTAAGTTCTTATATAATGTACCTAATTCTCAAAGACACTAGACTTATCAATCTCTTAGGTTGTATAATGTTTATTACAAAATGAAAAATCATGAATTGATGTATAATAAAGATAATAGTTGTTATAATGAAGGTCATGGCCTTGGAGTCGTGATAAACATTATCACCAAATGAAAACCTGTAGAACTATTCAGTGAATTAAATAGTATAATAATACCATATCAAAGTCTCCATCTTAAATTTATATAATCTTTAGGAGAGAATTAATATAATGAATCACCATCAGTTATCTAATCAGCAATGGGATTTAGTGAAGTATGTGGTGTATATTTCCAATTCCAACCACTTTATGAGCCTATTACCCAATGAAATGAAATATATACCTCACTTACCATAGATAGGTGTAGGAGGATATACAGTTCAAACTCAACAATAAATATGAGGTATCTAGGAGGGATCCTACCAGGCGCTATCACAAAGAGCATTATGAGACGCAAACTACTAATGAATTTTCTAAGTAGATAACCCTTGGGATCCCAGAAATGGTGTTCCGAACATAGAAATCTAGCAGAATGTCCCACTAGGTGTATCAAGAAAAATATGTTCTATATTAAGATCATATCGTTTATCCAATAAAAATTTCCAAGCATGCTCATATTTATACCCCATCGATACCGTGGAATGTGGATATATCCATGATCCCATGTGTGCAGGTCATCAAAATATTTCGATGGAAACTAGAAGTGGGATCATATCCCTACTCTCATCCATGATGGTTTTTTTTTCATATTTGGATGGTATCCCATGATGAAGCTCATATCTCTCTTCCAATCCATGAAGGTCTTCATCATATTTCTATAGAAAATGAGGAGCAGTCACATATCCCTACTCCCATCCATGAAGGTTGTCAATATATTTCTGTAAAAAATAGGATAAAATTAATATCTTTACTCCCATATAGAATTCTCATTGGCATATCTCTATTACAATTTAGGATTCACCCAGGATGTCTCATATTCATTATGTCCACCATCCACATTACACAACCCCAATAGTGATTGAGGTTTTTACCCCAGTCACCTAAGTGAGAATGTCTAGAGGGAGGTATCATAATGAAAATTCTATAATTTAGAATTAGGATCATATATATTCACATGTAAAAAATGACATCCTTAAGGCTTGTCAACATATTTCAATAGTGATAAAAGTTTGTGGTATCTATTCATCAACTAGATATGGATTCCATATCAATGAATTTTTCCCCATGGTTATACGAAATTTAACTATAGAGGTCCTCCCCAAAGCATCAATCATGGTGGTTCTCTCCAAGAAATTATATAAATTAACCAAAATGGTCCTACATATATTTATATGAATACCAACCAGGTAGGTCCTTCCCATGGTGCATACTTTTGAGGCCTTCTGCACCATATGATGATATACAGACAAGGAGGTCCTTTCATTGACAACTAATCATAATGTGGTAACCACATAGGCACTACACATGAGAAACAAACCAATAACTCTATAGTTCATCCCCATTATATATATTTTAGAGGTCCCCCCTATAAAAATGTAAATATAAAAAGTTAAAATACACAACATATGTGAAAATATAAAATCAGCGACCATAGAGGTCCTACCTAGGGTGTTCATTGAATATCACTCCTAGTGGCGATTCATCATATCTACACAATGATACTACCCATGTTGAAGATTATTTTGTGTTTTCCATCATGTTGGGAGGTACTTGATAAATTAAGTATAAGTATATTAGGTATCTCATCATCAATTAGTGACATCACCCCCACTCAAAAGGTATTTCAAGGTGACGATCATCATATGTGCCTCTCCAGACCATAAACCCTTTGACACAACTAAGAACATTTCAAATGATCCTGCTCCACATGAAAAAGTTAAATAGTAATAACATTTATGGCCAGATCAGGTAAAGAAATCCCTTACCCAATAGGAGGATAACTAAATCATTATGTGTAGACTGATGGCGATGGAAAAATTCATGTTATGTTTTGGACCATCAACATTCTCCATTGTGAAATTTTAGAGGAATTAAAATATAAACACATGCCTATATTTTTTCATAACTGTTGGGAGAATCTCCATCACCTAAACACAAGATAAATTTTTTATAGGGAGTACTCTAGCCATGTAAAGGTGATAAGTGTTCATTGTATCAAAGTTTACTTTTTTTCCTTTCAGTGTCTGAAAAACCTCAGTTTGGTAGATAACTTGAGAGTCTCCTACATTAATACCTCATCAATATAAAACCACTTTTTTAATATCCACTGACAACTCATTTGATGTGCAGATTTGAGGGTGGGGTGAATATAGAGCTCTATATTTAATCCCTCTCATATAGAAAAAGGTTATTTGTGGAAAATGTTTACAAAGGAATCACTTCAATATATATCTTAGGTCCATGTATTGTACATGCTTGTTAGCCCATCTAATGAAATATTGAAATTCTTGAATCCAATATGAGGTTCACTCTATGGGAGTAGGCCATTGATAACCTCTTGCGTTAGGCAATAAAGAAGTTCAAAAAAGTCTATTATATGAGGAAAAAACCTATACTCATGGTGGAACCCTTAATATTGACCATATCTCACCGTAAAAATACATATCATTTTGATTGTTCTTGAGTAGAGTCTTGAAAATAAAAAAATCTTTTGATTGAAGAAACCTTGGCATAAATACATGAAAAACTCCAGACCATAGGTATATTCACATTTTTACCACTATCACCATACTTGGATTCTTTAAACACACATCAGAATAATGTAATAATGGAGGGAGAGAACCATTGATCCTAGCCCACATTGAGGGGTAATTATTATTTCCACCTTGTGAGTAATTTAGATTTATCTAGTCTAGAGTAAACATTATAATAGATCACATCATTGTTTCTTTCAATTCATGCTCTTTATCCTTTAATGGGAGAATATTTACTTAAATAAATTATAAAATCCCTCATGATGAACCATAATAAAATACTTTTAGGATATAATCTATGATAGTGAGTGAAATATGGTAGGGGTCATAAGTTAAAATGGTGCAAAAAGAAAGAAAATATTAAGAGTATTATGATTTATCACTCGATATATATTCATAAGAGAATAAATCACCTAATAACTATGATAATGAATTTACTCTTACTATATGATTTTTTATCGTAAAATTTTATTTATGTTAGTCATGTAGATTATATGGATAATGAAACTTATGTATAAGAAATCAACAAGGAGGAATCCATCTAAAAAGTGGATTGTATAAAAATACATGTAGAAGGAATGTGTACTAAATAGATGATTCCAATTCAAGATCAAAGAGATCCTCTGAGTATTTTGTTATTTCATACTCAGTTAGCCTCTACCAATGATAAAGGAAAATACATTGATATAACCAATCCACCACCCAAAAAATCTCATAAAACCTCCACTAGGTAGAGGACTACTCAATATGAATTCAATATGGAGATACTGATGTAGATCAATTCCAATCCACTCAATTAAAATAACATTATTGATTTGAACTCACAGACTGAGGCTAATATATATCCACAAGTGATTCGAGTCATCAAGAGGGAACAAATTGGTCCTAAAAAGTACTGTCCAATCATTTATCTAACCCAGGGATAATACAATTATCTTTTCTAACCTCAAAAGTACAAAATAATCAATAATATACTCCCTTGAAGTAGAATCCACAAAAATTTCAAGTGATCATCACCAAGATGTCTCAATCTAGATATCAATAGTTGCTATATGTGATATTACCCATATAGGTTCTTACCACTACATAACTCAAGCATTATCCAATGATAAAGTCTGACCGAAACTCAATGAACCCATTGAGTTTCTTACTACATGAATTTAATATATAGAGGGGAAAGATGCAATGGTGTAACCATATCAGAAACCATTCCATTAAGGGGTGGACTTGAATCCACTCCACTTATTTTTATGAATCCAACCTTCATTATTTCAATGGTACGAGATATCCAACATTGGATCTCATGTACTTCACATCCCAATGTGACCCCATGATGGGAACACTCAAACGAAAAGAGGTAATAAAATAGAGGTGTATGATTCCATCCTTGGAAGGGATAACATTTTTTTGGTATGAAATCATACCAGGTAGTTCATCCTTTAATTATTATGATCTTCAATGGTTGTACCTTTATCAAATAAACTCCACAGTAGGGAAGGAAAATATCCCTGACCTCTCAAATTTTATGTAGTGTGAAATTGATATGGATTCATACACCATTCTACAATGGAATGGCCCAACCAAATATTTTAATATACCACTTCAAAAATTTCTACTATTAGAAATATTCATATAAAATCACTGATATGAGTTGAAAACAATAAATAATCCTTTGAATTATCATGGTGGTTTTGGAGATTTTATAATACTTTCACCACAACTAAAATATTACATTCGAAACTATAAGGCCTATTCATGACTAACATGATCAAAATATAGAAATAATCTATAGGAAGTAGAATATGTGGTATTCGTAATAATGCTACACACACACACACAACAATTCTTATTCCTAATCCCACTCAATATAATTTTATGTCTCCTCTAAAACAATAATGTTATCAATCGTGCCCTTATCATTACGAGAAAAAATATATTTTTAATTTCAAGGACCAGATCAATAACGTGTATTATTTCAGAAAAGAATAAGTCATGGGGATCATTATAGAGGCCTTAGTGAAATACATGATGAAATTACTCGGGAGAATAAGACCAAAAGAGATCAATATGAATGATCGAATGGACATCATTTTTTACCAACATATTAGGAATAATTTCAATGAATAATTAATATTTAGGTATATACTCTAGAATATGGTTTAATCTAAGTAGGTCTTGATAGGTAAACATAAGTGCAGATGAGCCATTATTTCGTTGCACCGCTAAAATAATATGGTAAATGATAGGATATTCCAAATAGTCGTGCATTGAAATTCAATGACTGAATGAAAATGATATCAGTCAGATGGGTGGAAAATATAAATAGGTTACAACAGATTCATCCATTTATGAACGTAATTCAATATATGAATCGTTTGGTGAAATTACATCATCACATCCATCTTGGTATTGGTGTAGTTGTCACCAGAGAAAAATGTAGCAGGAAGAATAGTACGTTCTGACACTAAATCCAATACAAACTCTTTTTTTACATCTTAACCCTATCCCTGGGAGAATGGATACCACCCTAAAAATTGATATTTTCGACCAATGTGGAATCAAATTTAAGCTCTATAAATTTAATCCACTTGACATACCACATTTCATATGGGAATGACATATATAAACATTTATTTTCTATCAATAGTGGGTGAAGATACTATAAGGGTTAGAGAACATGGAATCAAGGTGGACCCTACTAGTGAGGAATTATATTTTTCAAGTACATATAAATAAAATAAACAAAAATATAGTAACTCTAATGGGATCAATTAAAATATCAATCTGATACTCAACCACCTTAGGCTCAATCGAATCCAATCATACTGGAAGAATAAATTTAACACATGTCATTTTTTAGTTGACATTGACATATGCGATGACTTTTTATTCCTAAACCAATGGACACAATATATGTTCCCAAATTCCATTAAAGGAATGGATTAGATGACACCATCATCCTAGACCCAAAACCCTCAAGTCTAGGAGTAGCCTCTAGGTAGGAATAATCAATCCATGGTCTAAAAATACGAAATCTTAAATCCTCTCACTATCATCCAAACCAAACTCTCTATATTGTATGTCATTCACATACAAAAAGAGACTAGAGAATCCCCCATTAATTATATTTCAATCCACCAATATCTTGATATTGAAGTTACTACATTAAAGATGTATCACATAGATACCATATCTGTTGAATACCACAAAGCCATTTCTTTTACTGTAAAAGATTTGGAGGCTACAATATAGGTACATATAAGACCCCAATATATACCTAGAAATATTGATGACATCGATAACTATTATTCCCTAATTGATAATGGCTGTATGATCAACCTCATGTTGATCCAAATAGTTAAGCTCCTAGTATACAACGAATCTTTCTTTCCCCCTTCCAACATTATAGTCCAAGGGTATGACAAGAGAAAATATTGGATCCTCAAAATAATATGCTTAGAAATAAAATTATGGACATTATCAATAACTCATAATTCATGGTGGTATTATAATACACAACATTCAATGTCCATTGCGAAGGATTTGGCTCTATATTCTGACATTAGTTCCATTATCATATCACTAATGCATGAAATATTATATTAGATGACATTTTGAGGTACCATGCAAGGATATTTCCCTATTGAATCATTTTAACCAAAGTATATTGACATAGGGTACTAAAAGAGGGTGGACAAATATGTGGTAAATAAATCCATTAATATTTCTTATCATAGTGGTCTTGAAGATAATATTTTCAATATTTGGATAAAACTCAGAAAATATTGTGCTTCTGATCAACCAAATTGAGGAAAAAATCATGATATATAGTTTCATAGAGTTGTGAATTATAAATGGGCTAATATACTAAACCACATAGTCACATTTCTCTTGTATGAGGATCATTCTGATGCATCCATTATGAATCCCCCACCTATAGAGGAGAAGACCATTGGGTGATCCATATGTATCAATATATCCCATGAATATCATTACTCGAGTGAGGGTATCACTAATTTTCCAATGAAACGTCAATGGATAATTGAATGTATGAACATGAATTATCGTAAATGAGAAATATTTCTAATCACTTTTAATCTTATTTTCATGGTTGTAGATTCACTAGAAAACCCCAATCATTCTTAATAATGATTCCATCTCAATGTAGATAAATATGTCCCCATTTCTTATATGAAATCTCAAGATGTTATTTCAAATTATAATCCTAATGATGGTGATGTGGAAGTAAAATATATTTTGGATTATAATATAGAAATATAGGTAAGTGTTTCAACCACCATTGATGAGCTCATACATGTTATTTTGGGTATGGGGGATGATTTGCGACCTATATTGATTAGTGCTTCCATGAACCCTGAGGAATAGTATATTTAAATATCATTTATGATGAAACACCAATACTTATTTATATTTTACTAAAAGAAAATGAATTAATTATATATATAGAGTTTTGTCCATCATTTGGGATTCCAAGATAACCATTGTGGGTATAAGCAAGAGAAAAGAAGATTTAATCGAAACCATACATCTAAAGTGGAAGCTAGATTTTATAATATTATTGATGAAAAATTCATTTGGGATGTTAAATAACCAAGGTGTATTGAATTTTTTTCCTTATCATAAAAAGGAAAGGGAAAATCATGGTCTACATTTATTTAAAAGATCTCAACTGATAATGCCTAAAATAATATTTCCTTATTCCAATAACATAACGACTTATATATTCAACACATTATTTCAGAGACCTCTCATTTATATATGAGTATTTAAGAAACAACTAGATCAAATTATCCCCAAAATATGAGTATTCTGCAAGCCCTTGGTAAACCCATGGGGTACATTTTTATCATGAAATTCCCATTATCGTGAATAATACTAGAACAATATACCAAAATTACCTAATCTATATCTTCAAGTCTAGTATATTGAAGACTATGGAATTCTATGTTGATGATCTAGTTAAAAAATAAGAATAATATTTTTCTTATTTATCAAATCTCATTGTAGTATAAAATTATCCATGAAAACATAGCATGAAAATAAATACATTAAAATTCACTTCCATGGTATCATCATAAAAATTACCGGGATTTAAGGTCTGTAATACTGGAATCAAATTCAACCATGTGGAGATAGTGATGATAAGGGATATCAATACTCCATAAAACAATTAAGAGTTTAGAGGACTATGGAAGTATTTCTTATATTATGAATTTCACATCTAACCTAACTATAAAATATTTTCCTATTAATATTTTTATGAAGAAATGTACCACATATCACTAAGATGAACATTATCAGAGAGCCTTGAATTATCTCAAATAGTAACTTCTACACCAACCTGTCTTGACTCCACTAATAGTAGGGAATATACTCATCCCCTTTGATAAAACCATCATGATATTGGTAGGAACCCTTCTCACTAAAAATAAATACTTATATATAGAAAATAGATTATATCATCTCAAAAAAATATTAGTTGTTGAGACGTGTTTTTTTATATCAAGAATAAATGTCTTGAATTAATACTCAAAATTAAAAAACAAATAATCTATCTATTGAAGTATGAGGTCTATCTAATCTCTCAAATGGATCCTATCATGTACATCTTTAGTTGACCAATTCTATATGGGTATCTAGCATGGTGGCTAGTTGTTTTAAAATATTTTTAAATCAAATTTTTGTATCATATGATTGTTATGGGGAAAGAATCGTCAAATTTACCAAAATAACACCATATCTTGGACAAGTAACCATCGGACACAAAACACCTTGATGAAGAGTTATTCTATATCCATGAGCCTCCTAGTAATTAAATATGTACTTCTATGTAACCTTTATATTTATAAGCTTTATATTGATGGAAGATCTGAATCTAAAATTGGTAATCTCAGGGATTGCTTAAATATCCTTAAAATCGTAGCATTTTTCGTACAACTTACTGATGTAAGAAGGATTGAAAAAAAGAGAAAATGATGAGCCTGCACTACATGATTAGAGTTATTGCTACAAATACAAATTGATTTATTGAATATCATGGGTGATTGACAGTTGGAAATCAGGAAAATCAAAGTAGACTATTCCATCATGAAGGAAGAATAGACTCTATTACATGACTATATATGAGGGTTGATGGAATAATTTCCCTCAGAGCCAACACCATATCACATCTCATGTTTCTATAATTCTTATGAAAATAAACTAGAAAATGTAGTTATATCCCTATAATATCCTGACTACGACGAGAAAATTATTTTCATCACACATTACAAGGTGGTATTTATATTAATAAATAATGATATGGAAGAGATCAATAAGGTTAAGACCATACCCAATCATGGAAAAACTCTGCTCTCATAAATTTATACCAAAATAGGATGGATGTCTTCGATAATATGCAACTTATAAAATGGAATTCTGTTGTCAGATAAATCCATGATTGAATAGATCCATCAATGCATAAAAATTTTATCCTAAATAATGGATGGGATTCATAGAGAATCCTTTACAAATAACACATTCATGTGGTCTTTCTCAAGGGCATCGAAAAAGATGATACCATTACCATTATAAGAGATGTTCGTGATGGTTCCTACAGAACCCACCTAGTATGATCTAATATCGTCAATCATTTCATGCGAAATGGATATTTATATTCATTTATGATGTAGGACTACATGGAATTCACTATAAAATACCATTCTTTTTAGATTCATTATAACTTTATTCATCATCCCCCATAGATATTACAAATAATAAAATACTCCAGGATATTTTTAATTAGGTGGATTGATTTCCTAGGTATATACCCTCTATCTATAGAATGATATCCAAGTTTTTCCTCACTACAATTGATTTATTCAATAAATATTCAAAAAAAATATCCCCTGAAAGAATTTGGAATAAAGGCTTTAATAAATTTTGTGAATTATAATATGATCACATGTTTTGAAAATTATTTCACAATATCTATAGACAATGATAACAATATATGTGCTACCAAATTGAATATGATTCATCTATTATACAATATCTAGTCAAAACATCAATCCCATTATCATGAAAGGGTTGATGATAGATAGAATCCCCAAAAAACACTATCTACCATCCGTCAAAAATGGGGAAAATAGATAAGATCCATTGGATAAAAAAAATATATACTTTCCATGGTCTTATTTCACCATGACTATTAATACCACAAAAGTGAATCCATACTCACTTGTATATGGTATAATGTTTGTCCTATGTATTAAAATCCAATTTCCTTTACATAATATTTCAATTTTTAATAAATTTTCATTAGATACTTATTCTAATATAAAAATGGATTAGTTAGATAAAGTTAATGAGAAGCGATTAGACACACTCCAAAAACTTGAAATCTATCCAAATAGAGTAAGATGAGTGCTATATAAGAAGGTTCACCTTTTCTCATTTATAAAAGTAAAATTAGTTCTAGACCTAGGAACTCAAATGATAACTACTATAAAACCTATGAAATATGAAATTTAATGTCAATGAACATACATAATATATAAGTTCTACTCTTATAGAGCCTATTCCTCGATCATAATGGATAAAGGGTGTATCACCCCCATTAATAATGAAAGGTTTCGTAATAAATAATTTACATTATTTCATCTATGATACATAAAGGTACTCATAAAATAACCTTAAAATGTACAACACCAATATCCTGGTCACATGATGTTAAAATTCATGAAATATAGATAATTACACATGAATTTAAACTTCTTTGATCTATTCCTAGTCACATTACCTGAAACTATTAAATAGGATTGACCATGCTATATGTTATTAAAAAAATATAGTGCATTATTATATATGACATGATTCAATTATTTATTATCCATATCTATATAAGGGTTACCAGTGTACAAGCTTACCAATTTACATATAATGTTTCCCTTATAAATCCTACAATATAAATAAACCTTTTTATTATCTCTTTTGCAAGATCTAGATCAGCATGGGGATTCACTTCAAATAATAATATATTTCTAATTTCCTATTATTATTGGATATGTAGTGTCACATGAGTTACTTATCTCAGAACTAACTAAAAATATACCATACAAATACATTACCCTTATGTATGGTAACCTTAATCATAATGGATTTTCAACATCAACCATATGTTCAAACCCTATATATGAAAATATAGATCTCATATCTTGTGGAAACCCATGAAAATTATTCTGAATCCAATACTTCACTGAAAAAATTCCCCTTTATAGAACTACATGTTTGTCGAATCTTCTCATTTCAGGATAGATAGTGACACATAGAGGTGTCGAATTTGGTCCAGTTGGAATTCCCACCAGCTCTTATCCTACTGATCAAACTTTTACCCATTCATGATGGGTTAATCAATATAGCCCAACATTGAGAGTAATTTTTTATAATTTTATCCATGTAGATGATCATGATTTGGGTAGAGGCTAATATTTTATAACTTTTTGTGTCTCGAATCTTATTATCTCATGATAAATAGTGGTTGCATGATATCTTGACCCATGTATAGTCATAGATCTCACCAATATTCAGAATCAAAGTGTTCCCTGTAACATTTATATTGGTCCCTAAAATAGCCATGAATCTTGATTGATGCATGATAATCTAGAGTTTTGTGTTGATTTATTTCTATTATTTCAAAATACATTTCAAAAGATGGATCACTTATTCAATACCAAACTAAATGTTTTTCTATTATATAATATCTCAGTGTGTGGAAATCTCTAATTATCATTGAGTTATCTACACTATCAATATAATGATACCCCATTATGAGAATTAGACCTTTTATATTGGTTACTATTATAGAGCTCACCTGTAGTTTTGAACATGTAGAGGAGTTTAAAAATAACCCCCTAATACAAATATGTATGGATTTATTTATATTATTTTATGATATATAGTGGTTCCTTGTTATATATCCCAATCCTAGGTAAATATTTCCATCAAATTCAAGACCCTACTATAGCTTAAGTTCTGTTTAATTCACAATGATTATTTTTATATTATAACCTATGATAGAATGATAAATATTTTAAAAATGACTAAATATTACCTGATTATTTCGATCATAAGACTCATAGTTTATTCAACATTAGGGTCATCAATAATAACATGAGTTTTATTATATATTCTAGGTTATTTATTCCCCTTTATTTAGGTTCCATGTGTATTAGGGGAATCCTCATTAACGTTAGGTTATTCTATCCCCTATCATTGGATATGTCACATCATATTTGGCACACACAATTTGAACATAAAATTTATCACCTTGTTATAAAAGATATGTGAACATAAACACTATATATTTATTGATTAAATTTAATAACATTAAAATAAAATTTAAAATCAAAACAAAGACTCACGAGCTTCACAACTTGTAAAAGGAAACCGATGAAAAATTTGGGACTCTGTTTGCTATGAAATTTCATTTCGTGTCATAAGAAAAAGTGACTATGATACAATAAAGATATAAAGAAAAGTCAGGTTGAAAACCTAAAAAAAGTGGTCTGACTAGTAGTTGAGTCTATGCCATCTTAGAAATTTACCTTCATGAATATTTATTTCACAATGAATTATACTTCTTCCTAATGTTATTAAATAAAAATAATTCTTTCATGGTTTTTGGTAATGACTGTATGAGATCTTAAAAGTTCACTTACAATTTCTAATGATATAAATGATTCCATATCTATTATACTAAACTGATTTATGTTATCATCATTAAGATAAGGTATTATCTTCTCATATTCCCCTAACCATACTACCATTAAACTCATTACCAAAATTTCATATGTATTCATCCTCAAAATACTAATTTCATTATATCATTTCTAGATTCAGATGTCTCATGTTTTGATTTTCATATTTCATAATGATACTACTCAAGTGGATTCAAATGACCTAGATCCTACATTGTTACACATTTTTCACATTTTAAAAGTGAGATTATAAAATCCCAAGCTTGTACCCCCTTCATATCAGAGTAATAATTTTCTATGAAGAAAATAGTTTCTCGAGTTGGGACACTCTAATTGCAGCCAAAAAGAACTACATGCGTCTTGATTTCTACAATTTAGAGATACATACTAACATCAGAGCCATATATCTCATACTCAATCATTAATCGCCATCCATTTACCATATATTTTAACATTATATAACATCCAAACCATGGGAAATTTTGGATTAAATTGTTCTAATATCATCTTGAAAACCATTTTTCGATATGTCACACATAGTTCCTTAAATTTAGTATAACAATAAATCATTAATGGCCATTTATAAAGAGAAAATTTTACTGTAAAATGAAACTGATTCTTGATAATGTGACATCCATTCCATCATATTTTTTCTACCAACCATAGGAATGTTTCATTCATATGATAAGTTCCTGTAATCTTATATTAACTTGAAAATATTTCCATATAGCATATTATTCAAATATCAGTTAACAGTCATTATCAGTATACACAGTTAATTTCATTACTCCTTTATTGTAATACCTTATGTTATGATGTTTATTACTCTTATTCCTTATTAAAATATGATAGATAACTCATGGGGTATAATCCCCATTTGTGTTTTTATATCACACCCTTTACTTCTATTCGAAGAACCATGTCTTGAAACAATATGAACCCCTATTTGAGGTGGTCTATATTAGTATTGGGTTTCATTCATGTAAATTAATCACCTTTCCATTTCTATATATACTAAATTATGATTTAATTAATTTCGAACAACCTTAAAACCCATAAACGTTTATTTTGAGAACTATGACCTAATAATATAAGAACCATAAACTCCAGAAACACTAGCCTCCCTTGAAATACATTAAACTACTAATGGAAAGATGAATTATACAATATAGGATGAAAAAATGTAAATTGAATCATTGGAAAATATTAGTCTCTTCTCACTAAGAATTAAACATGTATATTTTATTAAATAATTATAGCATTTGAAAAAATGGAAAGGCACAAAACATGTTAGGTTGAAAACCCACAAAGGGTTGCCTGAGAAATAGTTGAGTTTCTGGCCACTAAGCCTCTCCCCAGTTGGGGTATAAGAAAAATTTTCGTCTATAAGAAATTAATAATATATAAAACTTCTAAGGACCCCAATTAAACCATGTAAAAATCAATCTATGCTCACCAAAATTATCAACCTAGGAGAAAGTTAGACTAACCCTTAGTTCCCTACATATTTATTCTGATGTTTTGTGAGAAATGCATGAACATCAAATTTTTTAGTACTCGATTGTCACATACATGACTTATTTTAAAGTTAAATTTCATTTATTTTTCATTTATGATTTGTTTTTGGGGTTTGTCAAGCTTTTATGGTGGAATGGGTGAGTTTTCATGAATTGGGCCAAACCGTGAGCCCAATTCCAGATTTAAAAATAAATTTTGTTTCTTTTATAACTTTTTCAATTTTTAATATTTTTCACCCATTCAAGTTACTAAATGGTCTACCCTGATATAGAAACACCACCATTGTAGTTTGTAGCCTTTAGAAAACCATAAACAAGTTGTATATGGGTTTTTATTTTTGGGATTGGGCCTGCCCGAAAGCCCAATTCCAGTTTTAAAAATAAATTTTGTTTAATTAATAACTTATACAATATTAAGGATTTTTCGGTGATTCCAAGCCCCAAACACTCCCCTTGAACCCAGCCTCGCTTCGCATATCCTCCCACCATCTTTGAAGCTCCGTTTCATCGCGGTTTAGGTCGAAACTTCTGAAACACTCACATTTCGGGCAGATTAATAAAGGTAATTTGTTTCCTTCATAAACCCTTCAATTCTCACTCTTTTTTCCCCATTAAAATTCCTACATGGTCTCATAATCCTTGTTCGAACATCCCTTGAATGGTTGGATGTTTTCAGATTCAGAATCTGGTGGATTTTGGGTCGTTTTATTCATGATTGTTTTGAGTAAGTGTTTCTCTCTTCAATTTTTCATTCTCCTTAGGGTTTCCTCCCTCTTTCATTATATTCTAAAATGTCCAGAAGGTAGGGTTCGATCCTAAGGTCTGATTTGGTATCTTTTGGATCAATTTTTGGTGGTCTAGGTATGGATTTATATTCCTTGTGGTGTGGCGGTGGTGCGCTTAAGGTTTCGCACCAAGTTTTGAGGATTTCGACTCAAAAGGTAGGTGATTCCATGTGTAGCCATTTTATGATGAGTTAGCTTGCATGGATTATTAATTTAGCATGTTTATAATCTGTTTTATGTGTTTTGAAAACAGTTTTGATGGATTTGGTTGAACATTTAATTTTTAGTTGCATTATAGCTTGAAATTGGGTACTTTTCATGTGTGACTCTTGGGGTAATGTTTGGGGTTAGTTTATAACATATGAAAGTGATTTATTAGTCTTGAAAGGGGATTCCAATTCTGGTTTGTTAATTCCTTATTGTCATGTTGGCCTTGAATGTAGGTTTTTTTAATGAGTTTAAGGAGTAAAAACATGTTGTACTTCTTGAAGGTGATTTATGAAAACGTGTGTTTTTCATGTGTATCTTTGTGGTATTATTTGATGTATTTTTATAACATTTGGGGGTGGTTTAATAATTGTTTTAGGGCTGAACAATTCTGTCTTGTATTGGTATTGGTATGATTTTGCTTTTAAATGAGGGTTTTGAAATGGGTTTAGTGTGCAAACAATGGTTATACCTCTTGGGTTTGTTTTATAAAAATTGCCAATGTTTTATTTGGTTACACAAAGTTGGGAAAGGGTGTATATGTACTGTTTGGGTGAGTGTGTTCACCTAATGTGGGTTTTTGAATGGTAAAGTGGTGATTTGAGATGTTGAACATTTTTATAATTTTTTTTATAAATTGTCGAAAAGTTTTACTATATTGTGTTTTGTGTGCGAAACACGGGTGTGGGATATTTCATGTGAGTTTATTTATAAAATGAATTGTGAAGGTGAGAATGGTATTGTGTGACATGTGTGTGGGCTGTTATGTGAGTTTAATATCTTGTAATGGTTTTATAAAATTGTTTAATGGATTTGTGGAAGTGTTAATGAAATTTGAAAAGTGTTGTAGGCAATTTGGAGTGAGTTTGATTTCAAAATTCATTTGAATGAAAAGTGGAATTTTTGACTTGTGTGATGTACATGGGGCTGTTTGGTTAATTTGTGATGTGGAAGTGATATTTTCATGTGAAAACTATACTTCTTGGATTTCTGAACTTGTTTGAGCACAAAGGGAAAACCCGGGTATCTAGGTGGGTGGACGTGTACTAGTATGCTAGTGAATCTGTGAGGTTTGGCCTCAGTTTCACTTAGAAAGATTGACGCTTACAACTCTAACTAAACTATGATGATGATTATTGGGGACCACTAGGTTATGGGTATGTTCCCTACTAGTGGCTCGTGCACGAGAATGGATATTTGTGATGGTTACCTTCACCGAGATACGAGGTACCTGGGACCCACATCTAGCTAGTGCCTAGGGGTTATTTCCCATTGCTTGTGCTCACTGAATACTTTGTTATTACCGTCGGTATACGGTATGAGAGGCTGGAAAATTCAGTAGCTATGGTATTTATTTTAAATATTTTTATCCTTTAAATTATCCCACCTAAAAACTGTTTTTATTTAATGTTGCATCTTTTAGAAATTTTAACTAGCATCTCATGTCTTTGAAAACATGCATGCTTTTCGCCATTAAATGTTTATCACATGGAATCTATTAGTGTTGGTATCCTATTGGGCTTTGCCTCACACCCTACTTACACCCTTGGGTGTAAGTAGACTTGGTTATTTTTGTTGTCGCAGGTTGGGTACAGTTTTTTTTTGTTCCAGTGGTTCGGGTTTCTAGCAGGTCCTTAGTAGTGAAGTCTTGTGGAGATAGCATAAGGGTGGTGCCCCTTGACAAAAGGGTTCTTGGGCTGTCCTTATTTGTTTTTTTACCTTTTTAATGGTCTTTAAATGTAGTTTTAACTTATGTAATTCAGTTCTGAAATTTTGTAAAAGATGGTTTTAGTTGAAAAATCCAGATTTGTTTTATTGAGTTTTTTTTGTTGTTTAATGTTTATAGAATCAGGTAAATCGTTCCCAATTATCATTTTATGATACCCGGGCACTTGTGCCAGCCCGTGGGGATCGGGAACGCCCTTCGGGCCTTGTCACGGGCTTGGTTTGGTGTCGATTTTGGCGGCGACCAGATTTGGTTCGTGACAAAATGGTATCAAAGGAGGTTTGCTGCATTTTAGTCATGTTATTTGGGAAATAGTCAACATAGTCTAGAGCTATGATTTTTGGGACATGGAATTCTGGTTATGGGTAGTGTGCTTGATCACCACACCTCATTTCAGGATTCAAGTCTCCAGGGGAAGTTGGGATTTGTCTATGTCTTTGGGTTTTCTTGGTTTGATGATGATTAGGGGAAATGAAAAGAGAGTTGGGTTAATGGTCTCAATGAGCTCGCAGGGTCTGGCAAGCCATGTGGAGCCGGGGATATTCCCTAGAACACTCTCTGTGACAGTGAAGTGATTGGAATATGGCCGCCAACCATATGTCCAAGTCACCCACTGAAACTAGTTTCCTCTTGCATTGTCTGGTGTTCTTTAGTTTTGAAATATTGGCATTTTGGTTTTAAGGTGACTTGGTTTTAAGAAGCGTAAAGTTTTTATGAAATGATTTTCAAATAAAGAGGGAATGGTTGGGTTTATGAAATGGCAGAACTGAATTTTCAGAATTGTTTTGAAATATAAAATGGTGTGCTCACACCTCTTTGAAAGCGGGAACTATATTGAAGTTGGTTTTGAAAAGTGTTTCCAATAGAGTTTTCTAAACAATCAGAGTTTGCTTTAATGGGATGAGATGTTTTGAAATTGATGTGAATATCTTGAAAGTGAGTTATTTTCTAAATGGTTGTGACTTTCTGAAATTTTTTTTAAGATGTGAGTTGGGATTTTGATCTCATGGTTAGCGGTTTTGAGGAAAAAGGATGTGTTGGTTGACCGTTTTGGTTTTGAAAAGTGGAACAAATTTTTGTTTTAACCTTTGGTATTTTCGTGAGCAACCACATGCATGGGGTTATATGGGAAGATGGATGGTTGATGAAATGACTGGATGAGTGTCGAGATGGATACGAGGAGGGTGCCCAGTGTGGCACAGAAACATGCATGTGTAAGGCCCATGGGGTACCATTGGTGGATGTGCTAACCGCTGAACCATTTGTTTTTAAAGAACTGTTTTTAAAGAGAAACATGAAGACTTGATGAATTGTATGGAATGGTTTATATTATGTGTTTTTGGAAAATGTTGATGTTGTGGGATGTTTTGAGTCCAAGAACCCCTCCTGTTTGAACTGTGTTTTGGGTTTGGGTTTGGTCAGTAAGTTGTGTTATAGGGACAATTAGTGGTCTCTTTTGAAAAAAAATTTGGGGCACCTTTATGATGGTTCCCTTCATGTGTTTGGATATGGATTGTGGTATATTTTGACCAATGAACCATCTTGGTTGGTTCCTTGGGTTCTCCCATTGGATAAGGTATGCCCCCATTTAGGGTTAGTGCAGAACTGAAGTGCAACCCATATTGTTTCTCCATTGGAAAATCCTCTAGTTGATCAATATAAGGAATATTTTATAGATCATTGTTGATTGAGTCTACAACCATTCATTTAGTTGATTTGTAGATCCTCTTGTAGTGGGATAGTTCTTGTGGAAGGTTGAAAGAGGACTTGGTTTCTTAAGTTTCTTGATTCATCGATGGTGGAAGTGTTCTTTGGTTGTTAGTGTGGATGAGTGTCATGATGGTGTCTAAGAGGGCCTCTGGGTTCTTCATAGTTTCCTTGAAGAAAGAGTTATTATTAAACCACCAATTTTGAGATTTTGGTCCTGATAGGATATTGTGTCCACTTTTTGGACTTTTCTATTGTTTAGGGACTTGGAATATGGTCATGTTCCATGTATTGTTTCTATCAATCACAAGGGTCATGTTCGGTGATGCATTGTGATGTTGTGTGCTCTTTTGACTATAAAGGTCAAGGTCACACTATCCTCTTAGGTTCTATGTTATGTTGGGAGTATGTATCCCTTGGGAAATACATCAAATCCTCTACCTTAGAGGACAATGTTTATACGTGTACTGCCCTTCTGTTGTTTCTCAGCCAAAGAAAAAAAGGTGTGATGTGTGTGCTTATTCTGATCCCTTGTTTCAGTGAAATGTCTGGTTTTGGTAAAGTGAGTTATGGAGTGTGTTATGTCTTTATGAACCCATCAGGGTATGCGGTGTAGTTGTTTGTGGCACCGAAAGAAGATGTTCCACATAGGGGTTTCAACAGCCAAACTGTGTGGCCGAAGATGCTTCAATATTTTGAGCTCCAGCCATAGGTCCCGGAGAGAAGCTGGCGCGTAGTCAGGGGAAACCCCAGTGTCGTTTAAACCCTTGTACAAAGTCCTATCCTCAGTATGAAAGATAAGAAGAGTTTAAACCTATGGTGTCATCATATTTCTTCTGTTGTTCCCGTTCTGTGGAAATAGGTGGAGGGTTTTGTACCCATGTCATCACACAATGTTATTCCCTCCCCATTTGGTTTCCATTGAGTCTTTGAAGAATGGTTGGAAATTTGGCTTGAAAAGTTGAGCACGTGGTTTTCACATGGTTAGTTCTAACCATGAACAAAAAAAAACAATGTAGATAGAAGAATCTCCACTATTGGTTCATGGTTTCCCAAACCGTGAAGACTCACCATGTGGTCGTCCCAACACTTTATATTTTGGGGTCTTTCTGTACCGGCCCATGCTGGTCGATTAAGATTGTTGGTTCTTATGGTGGGGAGCCTATTTTTTTCCCCAATACCAATAACTTAGTATTATCCAAGGTCAAGGATTGTTGGTAGGTAGTCTCATTCATATCTATCAAGATACCTAAATCTTCTTTGGGTAACCATTGAGATTGGAGAGTGCCCAATGGTTTAGTCGTAGCAAGGTATGTGTAACCTTGTTTGAAGTTGTTGTTCGTTTGGGTGAATTGCTTGAGTCTTGTTCGGATAGCGTTCGAGGAGTTTCATTTTGGGATAATGTATGAATGTGATTGATCATTTCAGTAATGTAGTGTAAGTTTGGGTTGTGAGATTAATCATTCCTTAATTGATCACTGGAGGTGTTTTGACCCTTGGGGGCAAAGCTTGGCAAAGAATTACATCTTAGTTTATCGGTTGGGCATGGTTTTGGTATCTGGCCTTGTGGTCACTTTACGGGGACGGAAGGTTTTCATGGTGGGGTGAATTGTCACATACATGACTTATTTTAAAGTTAAATTTCATTTATTTTTCATTTATGATTTGTTTTTGGGGTTTGTCAAGCTTTTATGGTGGAATGGGTGAGTTTTCATGAATTGGGCCAAACCGTGAGCCCAATTCCAGATTTAAAAATAAATTTTGTTTCTTTTATAACTTTTTCAATTTTTAATATTTTTCACCCATTCAAGTTCCTAAATGGTCTAACCTGATATAGAAACACCACCATTGTAGTTTGGAGCCTTTAGAAAACCATAAACAAGTTGTATATGGGTTTTTATATTTGGGATTGGGCCTGCCCGAAAGCCCAATTCCAGTTTTAAAAATAAATTTTGTTTAATTAATAACTTATACAATATTAAGGATTTTTCGGTGATTCCAAGCCCCAAACACTCCCCTTGAACCCAGCCTCGCTTCCCATATCCTCCCACCATCTTTTAAGCTCCGTTGCATCGCGGTTTTGGTCGAAACCTCTGAAACACTCACATTTCGGGCAGATTAATAAAGGTAATTTGTTTCCTTCATAAATCCTTCAATTCTCACTCTTTTTCCCCATTAAAATTCCTACATGGTCTCATAATCCTTGTTCGAACATCCCTTGAATGGTTGGATGTTTTCAGATTCAGAATCTGGTGGATTTTGGGTCGTTTTATTCATGATTGTTTTGAGTAAGTGTTTCTCTCTTCAATTTTTCATTCTCCTTAGGGTTTCCTCCCTCTTTCATTATATTCTAAAATGTCCAGAAGGTAGGGTTCGATCCTAAGGTCTGATTTGGTATCTTTTGGATCAATTTTTGGTGGTCTAGGTATGGATTTATATTCCTTGTGGTGTGGCGGTGGTGCGCTTAAGGTTTCGCACCAAGTTTTGAGGATTTCGACTCAAAAGGTAGGTGATTCCATGTGTAGCCATTTTATGATGAGTTAGCTTGCATGGATTATTAATTTAGCATGTTTATAATCTGTTTTATGTGTTTTGAAAACAGTTTTGATGGATTTGGTTGAACATTTAATTTTTAGTTGCATTATAGCTTGAAATTGGGTACTTTTCATGTGTGACTCTTGGGGTAATGTTTGGGTTTAGTTTATAACATATGAAAGTGATTTATTAGTCTTGAAAGGGGATTCCAATTCTGGTTTGTTAATTCCTTATTGTCATGTTGGCCTTGAATGTAGGTTTTTTTTAATGAGTTTAAGGAGTAAAAACATGTTGTACTTCTTGAAGGTGATTTATGAAAACGTGTGTTTTTCATGTGTATCTTTGTGGTATTATTTGATGTATTTTTATAACATTTGGGGGTGGTTTAATAATTGTTTTAGGGCTGAACAATTCTGTCTTGTATTGGTATTGGTATGATTTTGCTTTTAAATGAGGGTTTTGAAATGGGTTTAGTGTGCAAACAATGGTTATACCTCTTGGGTTTGTTTTATAAAAATTGCCAATGTTTTATTTGGTTACACAAAGTTGGGAAAGGGTGTATATGTACTGTTTGGGTGAGTGTGTTCACCTAATGTGGGTTTTTGAATGGTAAAGTGGTGATTTGAGATGTTGAACATTTTTATAATTTTTTTTATAAATTGTCGAAAAGTTTTACTATATTGTGTTTTGTGTGCGAAACACGGGTGTGGGATATTTCATGTGAGTTTATTTATAAAATGAATTTTGAAGGTGAGAATGGTATTGTGTGACATGTGTGTGGGCTGTTATGTGAGTTTAATATCTTGTAATGGTTTTATAAAATTGTTTAATGGATTTGTGGAAGTGTTAATGAAATTTGAAAAGTGTTGTAGGCAATTTGGAGTGAGTTTGATTTCAAAATTCATTTGAATGAAAAGTGGAATTTTTGACTTGTGTGATGTACATGGGGCTGTTTGGTTAATTTGTGATGTGGAAGTGATATTTTCATGTGAAAACTATACTTCTTGGATTTCTGAACTTGTTTGAGCACAAAGGGAAAACCCGGGTATCTAGGTGGGTGGACGTGTACTAGTATGCTAGTGAATCTGTGAGGTTTGGCCTCAGTTTCACTTAGCAAGATTGACGCTTACAACTCTAACTAAACTATGATGATGATTATTGGGGACCACTAGGTTATGGGTATGTTCCCTACTAGTGGCTCGTGCACGAGAATGGATATTTGTGATGGTTACCTTCACCGAGATACGAGGTACCTGGGACCCACATCTAGCTAGTGCCTAGGGGTTATTTCCCATTGCTTGTGCTCACTGAATACTTTGTTATTACCGTCGGTATACGGTATGAGAGGCTGGAAAATTCAGTAGCTATGGTATTTATTTTAAATATTTTTATCCTTTAAATTATCCCACCTAAAAACTGTTTTTATTTAATGTTGCATCTTTTAGAAATTTTAACTAGCATCTCATGTCTTTGAAAACATGCATGCTTTTCGCCATTAAATTTTTATCACATGGAATCTATTAGTGGTGGTATCCTATTGGGCTTTGCCTCACACCCTACTTACACCCTTGGGTGTAAGTAGACTTGGTTATTTTTGTTGTCGCAGGTTGGGTACAGTTTTTTTTTGTTCCAGTGGTTCGGGTTTCTAGCAGGTCCTTAGTAGTGAAGTCTTGTGGAGATAGCATAAGGGTGGTGCCCCTTGACAAAAGGGTTCTTGGGCTGTCCTTATTTGTTTTTTTACCTTTTTAATGGTCTTTAAATGTAGTTTTAACTTATGTAATTCAGTTCTGAAATTTTGTAAAAGATGGTTTTAGTTGAAAAATCCAGATTTGTTTTATTGAGTTTTTTTTTGTTGTTTAATGTTTATAGAATCAGGTAAATCGTTCCCAATTATCATTTTATGATACCCGGGCACTTGTGCCAGCCCGTGGGGATCGGGAACGCCCTTCGGGCCTTGTCACGGGCTTGGTTTGGTGTCGATTTTGGTGGCGACCAGATTTGGTTCGTGACAAAATGGTATCAAAGGAGGTTTGCTGCATTTTAGTCATGTTATTTGGGAAATAGTCAACATAGTCTAGAGCTATGATTTTTGGGACATGGAATTCTGGTTATGGGTAGTGTGCTTGATCACCACACCTCATTTCAGGATTCAAGTCTCCAGGGGAAGTTGGGATTTGTCTATGTCTTTGGGTTTTCTTGGTTTGATGATGATTAGGGGAAATGAAAAGAGAGTTGGGTTAGTGGTCTCAATGAGCTCGCAGGGTCTGGCAAGCCATGTGGAGCCGGGGATATTCCCTAGAACACTCTCTGTGACAGTGAAGTGATTGGAATATGGCCTCCAACCATATGTCCAAGTCACCCACTGAAACTAGTTTCCTCTTGCATTGTCTGGTGTTCTTTAGTTTTGAAATATTGGCATTTTGGTTTTAAGGTGACTTGGTTTTAAGAAGCGTAAAGTTTTTATGAAATGATTTTCAAATAAAGAGGGAATGGTTGGGTTTATGAAATGGCAGAACTGAATTTTCAGAATTGTTTTGAAATATAAAATGGTGTGCTCACACCTCTTTGAAAGCGGGAACTATATTGAAGTTGGTTTTGAAAAGTGTTTCCAATAGAGTTTTCTAAATAATCAGAGTTTGCTTTAATGGGATGAGATGTTTTGAAATTGATGTGAATATCTTGAAAGTGAGTTATTTTCTAAATGGTTGTGACTTTCTGAAATTTTTTTTAAGATGTGAGTTGGGATTTTGATCTCATGGTTAGCGGTTTTGAGGAAAAAGGATGTGTTGGTTGACCGTTTTGGTTTTGAAAAGTGGAACAAATTTTTGTTTTAACCTTTGGTATTTTCGTGAGCAACCACATGCATGGGGTTATATGGGAAGATGGATGGTTGATGAAATGACTGGATGAGTGTCGAGATGGATACGAGGAGGGTGCCCAGTGTGGCACAGAAACATGCATGTGTAAGGCCCATGGGGTACCATTGGTGGATGTGCTAACCGCTGAACCATTTGTTTTTAAAGAACTGTTTTTAAAGAGAAACATGAAGACTTGATGAATTGTATGGAATGGTTTATATTATGTGTTTTTGGAAAATGTTGATGTTGTGGGATGTTTTGAGTCCAAGAACCCCTCCTGTTTGAACTGTGTTTTGGGTTTGGGTTTGGTCTGTAAGTTGTGTTATAGGGACAATTAGTGGTCTCTTTTGAAAAAAAAATTGGGGCACCTTTATGATGGTTCCCTTCATGTGTTTGGATATGGATTGTGGTATATTTTGACCAATGAACCATCTTGGTTGGTTCCTTGGGTTCTCCCATTGGATAAGGTATGCCCCCATTTAGGGTTAGTGCAGAACTGAAGTGCAACCCATATTGTTTCTCCATTGGAAAATCCTCTAGTTGATCAATATAAGGAATATTTTATAGATCATTATTGATTGAGTATACAACCATTCATTTAGTTGATTTGTAGATCCTCTTGTAGTGGGATAGTTCTTGTGGAAGGTTGAAAGAGGACTTGGTTTCTTAAGTTTCTTGATTCATCGATGGTGGAAGTGTTCTTTGGTTGTTAGTGTGGATGAGTGTCATGATGGTGTCTAAGAGGGCCTCTGGGTTCTTCATAGTTTCCTTGAAGAAAGAGTTATTATTAAACCACCAATTTTGAGATTTTGGTCCTGATAGGATATTGTGTCCACTTTTTGGACTTTTCTATTGTTTAGGGACTTGGAATATGGTCATGTTCCATGTATTGTTTCTATCAATCACAAGGGTCATGTTCGGTGATGCATTGTGATGTTGTGTGCTCTTTTGACTATAAAGGTCAAGGTCACACTATCCTCTTAGGTTCTATGTTATGTTGGGAGTATGTATCCCTTGGGAAAAAAATCAAATCCTCTACCTTAGAGGACAATGTTTATACGTGTACTGCCCTTCTGTTGTTTCTCAGCCAAAGAAAAAAAGGTGTGATGTGTGTGCTTATTCTGATCCCTTGTTTCAGTGAAATGTCTGGTTTTGGTAAAGTGAGTTATGGAGTGTGTTATGTCTTTATGAACCCATCAGGGTATGCGGTGTAGTTGTTTGTGGCACCGAAAGAAGAAGTTCCACATAGGGGTTTCAACAGCCAAACTATGTGGCCGAAGATGCTTCAATATTTTGAGCTCCAGCCATAGGTCCCGGAGAGAAGCTGGCGCGTAGTCAGGGGAAACCCCAGTGTCGTTTAAACCCTTGTACAAAGTCCTATCCTCAGTATGAAAGATAAGAAGAGTTTAAACCTATGGTGTCATCATATTTCTTCTGTTGTTCCCGTTCTGTGGAAATAGGTGGAGGGTTTTGTACCCATGTCATCACACAATGTTATTCCCTCCCCATTTGGTTTCCATTGAGTCTTTGAAGAATGGTTGGAAATTTGGCTTGAAAAGTTGAGCACGTGGTTTTCACATGGTTAGTTCTAACCATGAACAAAAAAAAACAATGTTGATAGAAGAATCTCCACTATTGGTTCATGGTTTCCCAAACCGTGAAGACTCACCATGTGGTCGTCCCAACACTTTATATTTTGGGGTCTTTCTGTACCGGCCCATGCTGGTCGATTAAGATTGTTGGTTCTTATGGTGGGGAGCCTATTTTTTTCCCCAATACCAATAACTTAGTATTATCCAAGGTCAAGGATTGTTGGTAGGTAGTCTCATTCATATCTATCAAGATACCTAAATATTCTTTGGGTAACCATTGAGATTGGAGAGTGCCCAATGGTTTAGTCGTAGCAAGGTATGTGTAACCTTGTTTGAAGTTGTTGTTCGTTTGGGTGAATTGCTTGAGTCTTGTTCGGATAGCGTTCGAGGAGTTTCATTTTGGGATAATGTATGAATGTGATTGATCATTTCAGTAATGTAGTGTAAGTTTGGGTTGTGAGATTAATCATTCCTTAATTGATCACTGGAGGTGTTTTGACCCTTGGGGGCAAAGCTTGGCAAAGAATTACATCTTAGTTTATCGGTTGGGCATGGTTTTGGTATCTGGCCTTGTGGTCACTTTCTGGGGACGGAAGGTTTTCATGGTGGGGTGAATTGTCACATACATGACTTATTTTAAAGTTAAATTTCATTTATTTTTCATTTATGATTTGTTTTTGGGGTTTGTCAAGCTTTTATGGTGGAATGGGTGAGTTTTCATGAATTGGGCCAAACCGTGAGCCCAATTCCAGATTTAAAAATAAATTTTGTTTCTTTTATAACTTTTTCAATTTTTAATATTTTTCACCCATTCAAGTTCCTAAATGGTCTAACCTGATATAGAAACACCACCATTGTAGTTTGGAGCCTTTAGAAAACCATAAACAAGTTGTATATGGGTTTTTATATTTGGGATTGGGCCTGCCCGAAAGCCCAATTCCAGTTTTAAAAATAAATTTTGTTTAATTAATAACTTATACAATATTAAGGAGTTTTCGGTGATTACAAGCCCCAAACACTCCCCTTGAACCCAGCCTCGCTTCCCATATCCTCCCACCATCTTTGAAGCTCCGTTTCATCGCGGTTTTGGTCGAAACCTCTGTAACACTCACATTTCGGGCAGATTAATAAAGGTAATTTGTTTCCTTCATAAATCCTTCAATTCTCACTCTTTTTTCCCCATTAAAATTCCTACATGGTCTCATAATCCTTGTTCGAACATCCCTTGAATGGTTGGATGTTTTCAGATTCAGAATCTGGTGGATTTTGGGTCGTTTTATTCATGATTGTTTTGAGTAAGTGTTTCTCTCTTCAATTTTTCATTCTCCTTAGGGTTTCCTCCCTCTTTCATTATATTCTAAAATGTCCAGAAGGTAGGGTTCGATCCTAAGGTCTGATTTGGTATCTTTTGGATCAATTTTTGGTGGTCTAGGTATGGATTTATATTCCTTGTGGTGTGTTGGTGGTGCGCTTAAGGTTTCGCACCAAGTTTTGAGGATTTCGACTCAAAAGGTAGGTGATTCCATGTGTAGCCATTTTATGATGAGTTAGCTTGCATGGATTATTAATTTAGCATGTTTATAATCTGTTTTATGTGTTTTGAAAACAGTTTTGATGGATTTGGTTGAACATTTAATTTTTAGTTGCATTATAGCTTGAAATTGGGTACTTTTCATGTGTGACTCTTGGGGTAATGTTTGGGTTTAGTTTATAACATATGAAAGTGATTTATTAGTCTTGAAAGGGGATTCCAATTCTGGTTTGTTAATTCCTTATTGTCATGTTGGCCTTGAATGTAGGTTTTTTTAATGAGTTTAAGGAGTAAAAACATGTTGTACTTCTTGAAGGTGATTTATGAAAACGTGTGTTTTTCATGTGTATCTTTGTGGTATTATTTGATGTATTTTTATAACATTTGGGGGTGGTTTAATAATTGTTTTAGGGCTGAACAATTCTGTCTTGTATTGGTATTGGTATGATTTTGCTTTTAAATGAGGGTTTTGAAATGGGTTTAGTGTGCAAACAATGGTTATACCTCTTGGGTTTGTTTTATAAAAATTGTCAATGTTTTATTTGGTTACACAAAGTTGGGAAAGGGTGTATATGTACTGTTTGGGTGAGTGTGTTCACCTAATGTGGGTTTTTGAATGGTAAAGTGGTGATTTGAGATGTTGAACATTTTTATAATTTTTTTTATAAATTGTCGAAAAGTTTTACTATATTGTGTTTTGTGTGCGAAACACGGGTGTGGGATATTTCATGTGAGTTTATTTATAAAATGAATTGTGAAGGTGAGAATGGTATTGTGTGACATGTGTGTGGGCTGTTATGTGAGTTTAATATCTTGTAATGGTTTTATAAAATTGTTTAATGGATTTGTGGAAGTGTTAATGAAATTTGAAAAGTGTTGTAGGCAATTTGGAGTGAGTTTGATTTCAAAATTCATTTGAATGAAAAGTGGAATTTTTGACTTGTGTGATGTACATGGGGCTGTTTGGTTAATTTGTGATGTGGAAGTGATATTTTCATGTGAAAACTATACTTCTTGGATTTCTGAACTTATTTGAGCACAAAGGGAAAACCCGGGTATCTAGGTGGGTGGACGTGTACTAGTATGCTAGTGAATCTGTGAGGTTTGGCCTCAGTTTCACTTAGCAAGATTGACGCTTACAACTCTAACTAAACTATGATGATGATTATTGGGGACCACTAGGTTATGGGTATGTTCCCTACTAGTGGCTCGTGCACGAGAATGGATATTTGTGATGGTTACCTTCACCGAGATACGAGGTACCTGGGACCCACATCTAGCTAGTGCCTAGGGGTTATTTCCCATTGCTTGTGCTCACTGAATACTTTGTTATTACCGTCGGTATACGGTATGAGAGGCTGGAAAATTCAGTAGCTATGGTATTTATTTTAAATATTTTTATCCTTTAAATTATCCCACCTAAAAACTGTTTTTATTTAATGTTGCATCTTTTAGAAATTTTAACTAGCATCTCATGTCTTTGAAAACATGCATGCTTTTCGCCATTAAATGTTTATCACATGGAATCTATTAGTGGTGGTATCCTATTGGGCTTTGCCTCACACCCTACTTACACCCTTGGGTGTAAGTAGACTTGGTTATTTTTGTTGTCGCAGGTTGGGTACAGTTTTTTTTTGTTCCAGTGGTTCGGGTTTCTAGCAGGTCCTTAGTAGTGAAGTCTTGTGGAGATAGCATAAGGGTGGTGCCCCTTGACAAAAGGGTTCTTGGGCTGTCCTTATTTGTTTTTTTACCTTTTTAATGGTCTTTAAATGTAGTTTTAACTTATGTAATTCAGTTCTGAAATTTTGTAAAAGATGGTTTTAGTTGAAAAATCCAGATTTGTTTTATTGAGTTTTTTTTGTTGTTTAATGTTTATAGAATCAGGTAAATCGTTCCCAATTATCATTTTATTATACCCGGGCACTTGTGCCAGCCCGTGGGGATCGGGAACGCCCTTCGGGCCTTGTCACGGGCTTGGTTTGGTGTCGATTTTGGCGGCGACCAGATTTGGTTCGTGACAAAATGGTATCAAAGGAGGTTTGCTGCATTTTAGTCATGTTATTTGGGAAATAGTCAACATAGTCTAGAGCTATGATTTTTGGGACATGGAATTCTGGTTATGGGTAGTGTGCTTGATCACCACACCTCATTTCAGGATTCAAGTCTCCAGGGGAAGTTGGGATTTGTCTATGTCTTTGGGTTTTCTTGGTTTGATGATGATTAGGGGAAATGAAAAGAGAGTTGGGTTAATGGTCTCAATGAGCTCGCAGGGTCTGGCAAGCCATGTGGAGCCGGGGATATTCCCTAGAACACTCTCTGTGACAGTGAAGTGATTGGAATATGGCCGCCAACCATATGTCCAAGTCACCCACTGAAACTAGTTTCCTCTTGCATTGTCTGGTGTTCTTTAGTTTTGAAATATTGGCATTTTGGTTTTAAGGTGACTTGGTTTTAAGAAGCGTAAAGTTTTTATGAAATGATTTTCAAATAAAGAGGGAATGGTTGGGTTTATGAAATGGCAGAACTGAATTTTCAGAATTGTTTTGAAATATAAAATGGTGTGCTCACACCTCTTTGAAAGCGGGAACTATATTGAAGTTGGTTTTGAAAAGTGTTTCCAATAGAGTTTTCTAAACAATCAGAATTTGCTTTAATGGGATGAGATGTTTTGAAATTGATGTGAATATCTTGAAAGTGAGTTATTTTCTAAATGGTTGTGACTTTCTGAAATTTTTTTTAAGATGTGAGTTGGGATTTTGATCTCATGGTTAGCGGTTTTGAGGAAAAAGGATTTGTTGGTTGACCGTTTTGGTTTTGAAAAGTGGAACAAATTTTTGTTTTAACCTTTGGTATTTTCGTGAGCAACCACATGCATGGGGTTATATGGGAAGATGGATGGTTGATGAAATGACTGGATGAGTGTCGAGATGGATACGAGGAGGGTGCCCAGTGTGGCACAGAAACATGCATGTGTAAGGCCCATGGGGTACCATTGGTGGATGTGCTAACCGCTGAACCATTTGTTTTTAAAGAACTGTTTTTAAAGAGAAACATGAAGACTTGATGAATTGTATGGAATGGTTTATATTATGTGTTTTTGGAAAATGTTGATGTTGTGGGATGTTTTGAGTCCAAGAACCCCTCCTGTTTGAACTGTGTTTTGGGTTTGGGTTTGGTCAGTAAGTTGTGTTATAGGGACAATTAGTGGTCTCTTTTGAAAAAAAATTTGGGGCACCTTTATGATGGTTCCCTTCATGTGTTTGGATATGGATTGTGGTATATTTTGACCAATGAACCATCTTGGTTGGTTCCTTGGGTTCTCCCATTGGATAAGGTATGCCCCCATTTAGGGTTAGTGCAGAACTGAAGTGCAACCCATATTGTTTCTCCATTGGAAAATCCTCTAGTTGATCAATATAAGGAATATTTTATAGATCATTGTTGATTGAGTCTACAACCATTCATTTAGTTGATTTGTAGATCCTCTTGTAGTGGGATAGTTCTTGTGGAAGGTTGAAAGAGGACTTGGTTTCTTAAGTTTCTTGATTCATCGATGGTGGAAGTGTTCTTTGGTTGTTAGTGTGGATGAGTGTCATGATGGTGTCTAAGAGGGCCTCTGGGTTCTTCATAGTTTCCTTGAAGAAAGAGTTATTATTAAACCACCAATTTTGAGATTTTGGTCCTGATAGGATATTGTGTCCACTTTTTGGACTTTTCTATTGTTTAGGGACTTGGAATATGGTCATGTTCCATGTATTGTTTCTATCAATCACAAGGGTCATGTTCGGTGATGCATTGTGATGTTGTGTGCTCTTTTGACTATAAAGGTCAAGGTCACACTATCCTCTTAGGTTCTATGTTATGTTGGGAGTATGTATCCCTTGGAAAAAACATCAAATCCTCTACCTTAGAGGACAATGTTTATACGTGTACTGCCCTTCTGTTGTTTCTCAGCCAAAGAAAAAAAGGTGTGATGTGTGTGCTTATTCTGATCCCTTGTTTCAGTGAAATGTCTGGTTTTGGTAAAGTGAGTTATGGAGTGTGTTATATCTTTATGAACCCATCAGGGTATGCGGTGTAGTTGTTTGTGGCACCGAAAGAAGAAGTTCCACATAGGGGTTTCAACAGCCAAACTGTGTGGCCGAAGATGCTTCAATATTTTGAGCTCCAGCCATAGGTCCCGGAGAGAAGCTGGCGCGTAGTCAGGGGAAACCCCAGTGTCGTTTAAACCCTTGTACAAAGTCCTATCCTCAGTATGAAAGATAAGAAGAGTTTAAACCTATGGTGTCATCATATTTCTTCTGTTGTTCCCGTTCTGTGGAAATAGGTGGAGGGTTTTGTACCCATGTCATCACACAATGTTATTCCCTCCCCATTTGGTTTCCATTGAGTCTTTGAAGAATGGTTGGAAATTTGGCTTGAAAAGTTGAGCACGTGGTTTTCACATGGTTAGTTCTAACCATGAACAAAAAAAAACAATGTAGATAGAAGAATCTCCACTATTGGTTCATGGTTTCCCAAACCGTGAAGACTCACCATGTGGTCGTCCCAACACTTTATATTTTGGGGTCTTTCTGTACCGGCCCATGCTGGTCGATTAAGATTGTTGGTTCTTATGGTGGGGAGCCTATTTTTTTCCCCAATACCAATAACTTAGTATTATCCAAGGTCAAGGATTGTTGGTAGGTAGTCTCATTCATATCTATCAAGATACCTAAATCTTCTTTGGGTAACCATTGAGATTGGAGAGTGCCCAATGGTTTAGTCGTAGCAAGGTATGTGTAACCTTGTTTGAAGTTGTTGTTCGTTTGGGTGAATTGCTTGAGTCTTGTTCGGATAGCGTTCGAGGAGTTTCATTTTGGGATAATGTATGAATGTGATTGATCATTTCAGTAATGTAGTGTAAGTTTGGGTTGTGAGATTAATCATTCCTTAATTGATCACTGGAGGTGTTTTGACCCTTGGGGGCATAGCTTGGCAAAGAATTACATCTTAGTTTATCGGTTGGGCATGGTTTTGGTATCTGGCCTTGTGGTCACTTTCCGGGGACGGAAGGTTTTCATGGTGGGGTGAATTGTCACATACATGACTTATTTTAAAGTTAAATTTCATTTATTTTTCATTTATGATTTGTTTTTGGGGTTTGTCAAGCTTTTATGGTGGAATGGGTGAGTTTTCATGAATTGGGCCAAACCGTGAGCCCAATTCCAGATTTAAAAATAAATTTTGTTTCTTTTATAACTTTTTCAATTTTTAATATTTTTCACCCATTCAAGTTCCTAAATGGTCTAACCTGATATAGAAACACCACCATTGTAGTTTGGAGCCTTTAGAAAACCATAAACAAGTTGTATATGGGTTTTTATATTTGGGATTGGGCCTGCCCGAAAGCCCAATTCCAGTTTTAAAAATAAATTTTGTTTAATTAATAACTTATACAATATTAAGGATTTTTCGGTGATTATAAGCCCCAAACACTCCCCTTGAACCCAGACTCGCTTCCCATATCCTCCCACCATCTTTGAAGCTCCGTTTCATCGCGGTTTTGGTCGAAACCTCTGAAAAACTCACATTTCGGGCAGATTAATAAAGGTAATTTGTTTCCTTCATAAATCCTTCAATTCTCACTCTTTTTTCCCCATTAAAATTCCTACATGGTCTCATAATCCTTGTTCGAACATCCCTTGAATGGTTGGATGTTTTCAGATTCAGAATCTGGTGGATTTTGGGTCGTTTTATTCATGATTGTTTTGAGTAAGTGTTTCTCTCTTCAATTTTTCATTCTCCTTAGGGTTTCCTCCCTCTTTCATTATATTCTAAAATGTCCAGAAGGTAGGGTTCGATCCTAAGGTCTGATTTGGTATCTTTTGGATCAATTTTTGGTGGTCTAGGTATGGATTTATATTCCTTGTGGTGTGGCGGTGGTGCGCTTAAGGTTTCGCACCAAGTTTTGAGGATTTCGACTCAAAAGGTAGGTGATTCCATGTGTAGCCATTTTATGATGAGTTAGCTTGCATGGATTATTAATTTAGCATGTTTATAATCTGTTTTATGTGTTTTGAAAACAGTTTTGATGGATTTGGTTGAACATTTAATTTTTAGTTGCATTATAGCTTGAAATTGGGTACTTTTCATGTGTGACTCTTGGGGTAATGTTTGGGTTTAGTTTATAACATATGAAAGTGATTTATTAGTCTTGAAAGGGGATTCCAATTCTGGTTTGTTAATTCCTTATTGTCATGTTGGCCTTGAATGTAGGTTTTTTTTAATGAGTTTAAGGAGTAAAAACATGTTTTACTTCTTGAAGGTGATTTATGAAAACGTGTGTTTTTCATGTGTATCTTTGTGGTATTATTTGATGTATTTTTATAACATTTGGGGGTGGTTTAATAATTGTTTTAGGGCTGAACAATTCTGTCTTGTATTGGTATTGGTATGATTTTGCTTTTAAATGAGGGTTTTGAAATGGGTTTAGTGTGCAAACAATGGTTATACCTCTTGGGTTTGTTTTATAAAAATTGCCAATGTTTTATTTGGTTACACAAAGTTGGGAAAGGGTGTATATGTACTGTTTGGGTGAGTGTGTTCACCTAATGTGGGTTTTTGAATGGTAAAGTGGTGATTTGAGATGTTGAACATTTTTATAATTTTTTTTATAAATTGTCGAAAAGTTTTACTATATTGTGTTTTGTGTGCGAAACACGGGTGTGGGATATTTCATGTGAGTTTATTTATAAAATGAATTGTGAAGGTGAGAATGGTATTGTGTGACATGTGTGTGGGCTGTTATGTGAGTTTAATATCTTGTAATGGTTTTATAAAATTGTTTAATGGATTTGTGGAAGTGTTAATGAAATTTGAAAAGTGTTGTAGGCAATTTGGAGTGAGTTTGATTTCAAAATTCATTTGAATGAAAAGTGGAATTTTTGACTTGTGTGATGTACATGGGGCTGTTTGGTTAATTTGTGATGTGGAAGTGATATTTTCATGTGAAAACTATACTTCTTGGATTTCTGAACTTGTTTGAGCACAAAGGGAAAACCCGGGTATCTAGGTGGGTGGACGTGTACTAGTATGCTAGTGAATCTGTGAGGTTTGGCCTCAGTTTCACTTAGCAAGATTGACGCTTACAACTCTAACTAAACTATGATGATGATTATTGGGGACCACTAGGTTATGGGTATGTTCCCTACTAGTGGCTCGTGCACGAGAATGGATATTTGTGATGGTTACCTTCACCGAGATACGAGGTACCTGGGACCCACATCTAGCTAGTGCCTAGGGGTTATTTCCCATTGCTTGTGCTCACTGAATACTTTGTTATTACCGTCGGTATACGGTATGAGAGGCTGGAAAATTCAGTAGCTATGGTATTTATTTTAAATATTTTTATCCTTTAAATTATCCCACCTAAAAACTGTTTTTATTTAATGTTGCATCTTTTAGAAATTTTAACTAGCATCTCATGTCTTTGAAAACATGCATGCTTTTCGCCATTAAATGTTTATCACATGGAATCTATTAGTGGTGGTATCCTATTGGGCTTTGTCTCACACCCTACTTACACCCTTGGGTGTAAGTAGACTTGGTTATTTTTGTTGTCGCAGGTTGGGTACAGTTTTTTTTTGTTCCAGTGGTTCGGGTTTCTAGCAGGTCCTTAGTAGTGAAGTCTTGTGGAGATAGCATAAGGGTGGTGCCCCTTGACAAAAGGGTTCTTGGGCTGCCCTTATTTGTTTTTTTACCTTTTTAATGGTCTTTAAATGTAGTTTTAACTTATGTAATTCAGTTCTGAAATTTTGTAAAAGATGGTTTTAGTTGAAAAATCCAGATTTGTTTTATTGAGTTTTTTGTTGTTGTTTAATGTTTATAGAATCAGGTAAATCGTTCCCAATTATCATTTTATGATACCCGGGCACTTGTGCCAGCCCGTGGGGATCGGGAACGCCCTTCGGGCCTTGTCACGGGCTTGGTTTGGTGTCGATTTTGGCGGCGACCAGATTTGGTTCGTGACAAAATGGTATCAAAGGAGGTTTGCTGCATTTTAGTCATGTTATTTGGGAAATAGTCAACATAGTCTAGAGCTATGATTTTTGGGACATGGAATTCTGGTTATGGGTAGTCTGCTTCATCACCACACCTCATTTCAGGATTCAAGTCTCCAGGGGAAGTTGGGATTTGTCTATGTCTTTGGGTTTTCTTGGTTTGATGATGATTAGGGGAAATGAAAAGAGAGTTGGGTTAATGGTCTCAATGAGCTCGCAGGGTCTGGCAAGCCATGTTGAGCCGGGGATATTCCCTAGAACACTCTCTGTGACAGTGAAGTGATTGGAATATGGCCGCCAACCATATGTCCAAGTCACCCACTGAAACTAGTTTCCTCTTGCATTGTCTGGTGTTCTTTAGTTTTGAAATATTGGCATTTTGGTTTTAAGGTGACTTGGTTTTAAGAAGCGTAAAGTTTTTATGAAATGATTTTCAAAGAAAGAGGGAATGGTTGGGTTTATGAAATGGCAGAACTGAATTTTCAGAATTGTTTTGAAATATAAAATGGTGTGCTCACACCTCTTTGAAAGCGGGAACTATATTGAAGTTGGTTTTGAAAAGTGTTTCCAATAGAGTTTTCTAAACAATCAGAGTTTGCTTTAATGGGATGAGATGTTTTGAAATTGATGTGAATATCTTGAAAGTGAGTTATTTTCTAAATGGTTGTGACTTTCTGAAATTTTTTTTAAGATGTGAGTTGGGATTTTGATCTCATGGTTAGCGGTTTTGAGGAAAAAGGATGTGTTGGTTGACCGTTTTGGTTTTGAAAAGTGGAACAAATTTTTGTTTTAACCTTTGGTATTTTCGTGAGCAACCACATGCATGGGGTTATATGGGAAGATGGATGGTTGATGAAATGACTGGATGAGTGTCGAGATGGATACGAGGAGGGTGCCCAGTGTGGCACAGAAACATGCATGTGTAAGGCCCATGGGGTACCATTGGTGGATGTGCTAACCGCTGAACCATTTGTTTTTAAAGAACTGTTTTTAAAGAGAAACATGAAGACTTGATGAATTGTATGGAATGGTTTATATTATGTGTTTTTGGAAAATGTTGATGTTGTGGGATGTTTTGAGTCCAAGAACCCCTCCTGTTTGAACTGTGTTTTGGGTTTGGGTTTGGTCAGTAAGTTGTGTTATAGGGACAATTAGTGGTCTCTTTTGAAAAAAAATTTGGGGCACCTTTATGATGGTTCCCTTCATGTGTTTGGATATGGATTGTGGTATATTTTGACCAATGAACCATCTTGGTTGGTTCCTTGGGTTCTCCCATTGGATAAGGTATGCCCCCATTTAGGGTTAGTGCAGAACTGAAGTGCAACCCATATTGTTTCTCCATTGGAAAATCCTCTAGTTGATCAATATAAGGAATATTTTATAGATCATTGTTGATTGAGTCTACAACCATTCATTTAGTTGATTTGTAGATCCTTTTGTAGTGGGATAGTTCTTGTGGAAGGTTGAAAGAGGACTTGGTTTCTTAAGTTTCTTGATTCATCGATGGTGGAAGTGTTCTTTGGTTGTTAGTGTGGATGAGTGTCATGATGGTGTCTAAGAGGGCCTCTGGGTTCTTCATAGTTTCCTTGAAGAAAGAGTTATTATTAAACCACCAATTTTGAGATTTTGGTCCTGATAGGATATTGTGTCCACTTTTTGGACTTTTCTATTGTTTAGGGACTTGGAATATGGTCATGTTCCATGTATTGTTTCTATCAATCACAAGGGTCATGTTCGGTGATGCATTGTGATGTTGTGTGCTCTTTTGACTATAAAGGTCAAGGTCACACTATCCTCTTAGGTTCTATGTTATGTTGGGAGTATGTATCCCTTGGAAAAAACATCAAATCCTCTACCTTAGAGGACAATGTTTATACGTGTACTGCCCTTCTGTTGTTTCTCAGCCAAAGAAAAAAAGGTGTGATGTGTGTGCTTATTCTGATCCCTTGTTTCAGTGAAATGTCTGGTTTTGGTAAAGTGAGTTATGGAGTGTGTTATATCTTTATGAACCCATCAGGGTATGCGGTGTAGTTGTTTGTGGCACCGAAAGAAGAAGTTCCACATAGGGGTTTCAACAGCCAAACTGTGTGGCCGAAGATGCTTCAATATTTTGAGCTCCAGCCATAGGTCCCGGAGAGAAGCTGGCGCGTAGTCAGGGGAAACCCCAGTGTCGTTTAAACCCTTGTACAAAGTCCTATCCTCAGTATGAAAGATAAGAAGAGTTTAAACCTATGGTGTCATCATATTTCTTCTGTTGTTCCCGTTCTGTGGAAATAGGTGGAGGGTTTTGTACCCATGTCATCACACAATGTTATTCCCTCCCCATTTGGTTTCCATTGAGTCTTTGAAGAATGGTTGGAAATTTGGCTTGAAAAGTTGAGCACGTGGTTTTCACATGGTTAGTTCTAACCATGAACAAAAAAAAACAATGTAGATAGAAGAATCTCCACTATTGGTTCATGGTTTCCCAAACCGTGAAGACTCACCATGTGGTCGTCCCAACACTTTATATTTTGGGGTCTTTCTGTACCGGCCCATGCTGGTCGATTAAGATTGTTGGTTCTTATGGTGGGGAGCCTATTTTTTTCCCCAATACCAATAACTTAGTATTATCCAAGGTCAAGGATTGTTGGTAGGTAGTCTCATTCATATCTATCAAGATACCTAAATCTTCTTTGGGTAACCATTGAGATTGGAGAGTGCCCAATGGTTTAGTCGTAGCAAGGTATGTGTAACCTTGTTTGAAGTTGTTGTTCGTTTGGGTGAATTGCTTGAGTCTTGTTCGGATAGCGTTCGAGGAGTTTCATTTTGGGATAATGTATGAATGTGATTGATCATTTCAGTAATGTAGTGTAAGTTTGGGTTGTGAGATTAATCATTCCTTAATTGATCACTGGAGGTGTTTTGACCCTTGGGGGCAAAGCTTGGCAAAGAATTACATCTTAGTTTATCGGTTGGGCATGGTTTTGGTATCTGGCCTTGTGGTCACTTTCCGGGGACGGAAGGTTTTCATGGTGGGGTGAATTGTCACATACATGACTTATTTTAAAGTTAAATTTCATTTACTTTTCATTTATGATTTGTTTTTGGGGTTTGTCAAGCTTTTATGGTGGAATGGGTGAGTTTTCATGAATTGGGCCAAACCGTGAGCCCAATTCCAGATTTAAAAATAAATTTTGTTTCTTTTATAACTTTTTCAATTTTTAATATTTTTCACCCATTCAAGTTCCTAAATGGTCTAACCTGATATAGAAACACCACCATTGTAGTTTGGAGCCTTTAGAAAACCATAAACAAGTTGTATATGGGTTTTTATATTTGGGATTGGGCCTGCCCGAAAGCCCAATTCCAGTTTTAAAAATAAATTTTGTTTAATTAATAACTTATACAATATTAAGGATTTTTCGGTGATTCTAAGCCCCAAACACTCCCCTTGAACCCAGACTCGCTTCCCATATCCTCCCACCATCTTTGAAGCTCCGTTTCATCGCGGTTTTGGTCGAAACCTCTGAAAAACTCACATTTCGGGCAGATTAATAAAGGTAATTTGTTTCCTTCATAAATCCATCAATTCTCACTCTTTTTTCCCCATTAAAATTCCTACATGGTCTCATAATCCTTGTTCGAACATCCCTTGAATGGTTGGATGTTTTCAGATTCAGAATCTGGTGGATTTTGGGTCGTTTTATTCATGATTGTTTTGAGTAAGTGTTTCTCTCTTCAATTTTTCATTCTCCTTAGGGTTTCCTCCCTCTTTCATTATATTCTAAAATGTCCAGAAGGTAGGGTTCGATCCTAAGGTCTGATTTGGTATCTTTTGGATCAATTTTTGGTGGTCTAGGTATGGATTTATATTCCTTGTGGTGTGGCGGTGGTGCGCTTAAGGTTTCGCACCAAGTTTTGAGGATTTCGACTCAAAAGGTAGGTGATTCCATGTGTAGCCATTTTATGATGAGTTAGCTTGCATGGATTATTAATTTAGCATGTTTATAATCTGTTTTATGTGTTTTGAAAACAGTTTTGATGGATTTGGTTGAACATTTAATTTTTAGTTGCATTATAGCTTGAAATTGGGTACTTTTCATGTGTGACTCTTGGGGTAATGTTTGGGTTTAGTTTATAACATATGAAAGTGATTTATTAGTCTTGAAAGGGGATTCCAATTCTGGTTTGTTAATTCCTTATTGTCATGTTGGCCTTGAATGTAGGTTTTTTTTAATGAGTTTAAGGAGTAAAAACATGTTTTACTTCTTGAAGGTGATTTATGAAAACGTGTGTTTTTCATGTGTATCTTTGTGGTATTATTTGATGTATTTTTATAACATTTGGGGGTGGTTTAATAATTGTTTTAGGGCTGAACAATTCTGTCTTGTATTGGTATTGGTATGATTTTGCTTTTAAATGAGGGTTTTGAAATGGGTTTAGTGTGCAAACAATGGTTATACCTCTTGGGTTTGTTTTATAAAAATTGCCAATGTTTTATTTGGTTACACAAAGTTGGGAAAGGGTGTATATGTACTGTTTGGGTGAGTGTGTTCACCTAATGTGGGTTTTTGAATGGTAAAGTGGTGATTTGAGATGTTGAACATTTTTATAATTTTTTTTATAAATTGTCGAAAAGTTTTACTATATTGTGTTTTGTGTGCGAAACACGGGTGTGAGATATTTCATGTGAGTTTATTTATAAAATGAATTGTGAAGGTGAGAATGGTATTGTATGACATGTGTGTGGGCTGTTATGTGAGTTTAATATCTTGTAATGGTTTTATAAAATTGTTTAATAGATTTGTGGAAGTGTTAATGAAATTTGAAAAGTGTTGTAGGCAATTTGGAGTGAGTTTGATTTCAAAATTCATTTGAATGAAAAGTGGAATTTTTGACTTGTGTGATGTACATGGGGCTGTTTGGTTAATTTGTGATGTGGAAGTGATATTTTCATGTGAAAACTATACTTCTTGGATTTCTGAACTTGTTTGAGCACAAAGGGAAAACCCGGGTATCTAGGTGGGTGGACGTGTACTAGTATGCTAGTGAATCTGTGAGGTTTGGCCTCAGTTTCACTTAGCAAGATTGACGCTTACAACTCTAACTAAACTATGATGATGATTATTGGGGACCACTAGGTTATGGGTATGTTCCCTACTAGTGGCTCGTGCACGAGAATGGATATTTGTGATGGTTACCTTCACCGAGATACGAGGTACCTGGGACCCACATCTAGCTAGTGCCTAGGGGTTATTTCCCATTGCTTGTGCTCACTGAATACTTTGTTATTACCGTCGGTATACGGTATGAGAGGCTGGAAAATTCAGTAGCTATGGTATTTATTTTAAATATTTTTATCCTTTAAATTATCCCACCTAAAAACTGTTTTTATTTAATGTTGCATCTTTTAGAAATTTTAACTAGCATCTCATGTCTTTGAAAACATGCATGCTTTTCGCCATTAAATGTTTATCACATGGAATCTATTAGTGGTGGTATCCTATTGGGCTTTGCCTCACACCCTACTTACACCCTTGGGTGTAAGTAGACTTGGTTATTTTTGTTGTCGCAGGTTGGGTACAGTTTTTTTTTGTTCCAGTGGTTCGGGTTTCTAGCAGGTCCTTAGTAGTGAAGTCTTGTGGAGATAGCATAAGGGTGGTGCCCCTTGACAAAAGGGTTCTTGGGCTGCCCTTATTTGTTTTTTTACCTTTTTAATGGTCTTTAAATGTAGTTTTAACTTATGTAATTCAGTTCTGAAATTTTGTAAAAGATGGTTTTAGTTGAAAAATCCAGATTTGTTTTATTGAGTTTTTTGTTGTTGTTTAATGTTTATAGAATCAGGTAAATCGTTCCCAATTATCATTTTATGATACCCGGGCACTTGTGCCAGCCCGTGGGGATCGGGAACGCCCTTCGGGCCTTGTCACGGGCTTGGTTTGGTGTCGATTTTGGCGGCGACCAGATTTGGTTCGTGACAAAATGGTATCAAAGGAGGTTTGCTGCATTTTAGTCATGTTATTTGGGAAATAGTCAACATAGTCTAGAGCTATGATTTTTGGGACATGGAATTCTGGTTATGGGTAGTCTGCTTGATCACCACACCTCATTTCAGGATTCAAGTCTCCAGGGGAAGTTGGGATTTGTCTATGTCTTTGGGTTTTCTTGGTTTGATGATGATTAGGGGAAATGAAAAGAGAGTTGGGTTAATGGTCTCAATGAGCTCGCAGGGTCTGGCAAGCCATGTTGAGCCGGGGATATTCCCTAGAACACTCTCTGTGACAGTGAAGTGATTGGAATATGGCCGCCAACCATATGTCCAAGTCACCCACTGAAACTAGTTTCCTCTTGCATTGTCTGGTGTTCTTTAGTTTTGAAATATTGGCATTTTGGTTTTAAGGTGACTTGGTTTTAAGAAGCGTAAAGTTTTTATGAAATGATTTTCAAATAAAGAGGGAATGGTTGGGTTTATGAAATGGCAGAACTGAATTTTCAGAATTGTTTTGAAATATAAAATGGTGTGCTCACACCTCTTTGAAAGCGGGAACTATATTGAAGTTGGTTTTGAAAAGTGTTTCCAATAGAGTTTTCTAAACAATCAGAGTTTGCTTTAATGGGATGAGATGTTTTGAAATTGATGTGAATATCTTGAAAGTGAGTTATTTTCTAAATGGTTGTGACTTTCTGAAATTTTTATTAAGATGTGAGTTGGGATTTTGATCTCATGGTTAGCGGTTTTGAGGAAAAAGGATGTGTTGGTTGACCGTTTTGGTTTTGAAAAGTGGAACAAATTTTTGTTTTAACCTTTGGTATTTTCGTGAGCAACCACATGCATGGGGTTATATGGGAAGATGGATGGTTGATGAAATGACTGGATGAGTGTCGAGATGGATACGAGGAGGGTGCCCAGTGTGGCACAGAAACATGCATGTGTAAGGCCCATGGGGTACCATTGGTGGATGTGCTAACCGCTGAACCATTTGTTTTTAAAGAACTGTTTTTAAAGAGAAACATGAAGACTTGATGAATTGTATGGAATGGTTTATATTATGTGTTTTTGGAAAATGTTGATGTTGTGGGATGTTTTGAGTCCAAGAACCCCTCCTGTTTGAACTGTGTTTTGGGTTTGGGTTTGGTCAGTAAGTTGTGTTATAGGGACAATTAGTGGTCTCTTTTGAAAAAAAATTTGGGGCACCTTTATGATGGTTCCCTTCATGTGTTTGGATATGGATTGTGGTATATTTTGACCAATGAACCATCTTGGTTGGTTCCTTGGGTTCTCCCATTGGATAAGGTATGCCCCCATTTAGGGTTAGTGCAGAACTGAAGTGCAACCCATATTGTTTCTCCATTGGAAAATCCTCTAGTTGATCAATATAAGGAATATTTTATAGATCATTGTTGATTGAGTCTACAACCATTCATTTAGTTGATTTGTAGATCCTTTTGTAGTGGGATAGTTCTTGTGGAAGGTTGAAAGAGGACTTGGTTTCTTAAGTTTCTTGATTCATCGATGGTGGAAGTGTTCTTTGGTTGTTAGTGTGGATGAGTGTCATGATGGTGTCTAAGAGGGCCTCTGGGTTCTTCATAGTTTCCTTGAAGAAAGAGTTATTATTAAACCACCAATTTTGAGATTTTGGTCCTGATAGGATATTGTGTCCACTTTTTGGACTTTTCTATTGTTTAGGGACTTGGAATATGGTCATGTTCCATGTATTGTTTCTATCAATCACAAGGGTCATGTTCGGTGATGCATTGTGATGTTGTGTGCTCTTTTGACTATAAAGGTCAAGGTCACACTATCCTCTTAGGTTCTATGTTATGTTGGGAGTATGTATCCCTTGGAAAAAACATCAAATCCTCTACCTTAGAGGACAATGTTTATACGTGTACTGCCCTTCTGTTGTTTCTCAGCCAAAGAAAAAAAGGTGTGATGTGTGTGCTTATTCTGATCCCTTGTTTCAGTGAAATGTCTGGTTTTGGTAAAGTGAGTTATGGAGTGTGTTATGTCTTTATGAACCCATCAGGGTATGCGGTGTAGTTGTTTGTGGCACCGAAAGAAGAAGTTCCACATAGGGGTTTCAACAGCCAAACTGTGTGGCCGAAGATGCTTCAATATTTTGAGCTCCAGCCATAGGTCCCGGAGAGAAGCTGGCGCGTAGTCAGGGGAAACCCCAGTGTCGTTTAAACCCTTGTACAAAGTCCTATCCTCAGTATGAAAGATAAGAAGAGTTTAAACCTATGGTGTCATCATATTTCTTCTGTTGTTCCCGTTCTGTGGAAATAGGTGGAGGGTTTTGTACCCATGTCATCACACAATGTTATTCCCTCCCCATTTGGTTTCCATTGAGTCTTTGAAGAATGGTTGGAAATTTGGCTTGAAAAGTTGAGCACGTGGTTTTCACATGGTTAGTTCTAACCATGAACAAAAAAAAAACAATGTAGATAGAAGAATCTCCACTATTGGTTCATGGTTTCCCAAACCGTGAAGACTCACCATGTGGTCGTCCCAACACTTTATATTTTGGGGTCTTTCTGTACCGGCCCATGCTGGTCGATTAAGATTGTTGGTTCTTATGGTGGGGAGCCTATTTTTTTCCCCAATACCAATAACTTAGTATTATCCAAGGTCAAGGATTGTTGGTAGGTAGTCTCATTCATATCTATCAAGATACCTAAATCTTCTTTGGGTAACCATTGAGATTGGAGAGTGCCCAATGGTTTAGTCGTAGCAAGGTATGTGTAACCTTGTTTGAAGTTGTTGTTCGTTTGGGTGAATTGCTTGAGTCTTGTTCGGATAGCGTTCGAGGAGTTTCATTTTGGGATAATGTATGAATGTGATTGATCATTTCAGTAATGTAGTGTAAGTTTGGGTTGTGAGATTAATCATTCCTTAATTGATCACTGGAGGTGTTTTGACCCTTGGGGGAAAAGCTTGGCAAAGAATTACATCTTAGTTTATCGGTTGGGCATGGTTTTGGTATCTGGCCTTGTGGTCACTTTCCGGGGACGGAAGGTTTTCATGGTGGGGTGAATTGTCACATACATGACTTATTTTAAAGTTAAATTTCATTTATTTTTCATTTATGATTTGTTTTTGGGGTTTGTCAAGCTTTTATGGTGGAATGGGTGAGTTTTCATGAATTGGGCCAAACCGTGAGCCCAATTCCAGATTTAAAAATAAATTTTGTTTCTTTTATAACTTTTTCAATTTTTAATATTTTTCACCCATTCAAGTTCCTAAATGGTCTAACCTGATATAGAAACACCACCATTGTAGTTTGGAGCCTTTAGAAAACCATAAACAAGTTGTATATGGGTTTTTATATTTGGGATTGGGCCTGCCCGAAAGCCCAATTCCAGTTTTAAAAATAAATTTTGTTTAATTAATAACTTATACAATATTAAGGATTTGTCGGTGATTCCAAGCCACAAACACTCCCCTTGAACCCAGACTCGCTTCCCATATCCTCCCACCATCTTTGAAGCTCCGTTTCATCGCGGTTTTGGTCGAAACCTCTGAAAAACTCACATTTCGGGCAGATTAATAAAGGTAATTTGTTTCCTTCATAAATCCTTCAATTCTCACTCTTTTTTCCCCATTAAAATTCCTACATGGTCTCATAATCCTTGTTCGAACATCCCTTGAATGGTTGGATGTTTTCATATTCAGAATCTGGTGGATTTTGGGTCGTTTTATTCATGATTGTTTTGAGTAAGTGTTTCTCTCTTCAATTTTTCATTCTCCTTAGGGTTTCCTCCCTCTTTCATTATATTCTAAAATGTCCAGAAGGTAGGGTTCGATCCTAAGGTCTGATTTGGTATCTTTTGGATCAATTTTTGGTGGTCTAGGTATGGATTTATATTCCTTGTGGTGTGGCGGTGGTGCGCTTAAGGTTTCGCACCAAGTTTTGAGGATTTCGACTCAAAAGGTAGGTGATTCCATGTGTAGCCATTTTATGATGAGTTAGCTTGCATGGATTATTAATTTAGCATGTTTATAATCTGTTTTATGTGTTTTGAAAACAGTTTTGATGGATTTGGTTGAACATTTAATTTTTAGTTGCATTATAGCTTGAAATTGGGTACTTTTCATGTGTGACTCTTGGGGTAATGTTTGGGTTTAGTTTATAACATATGAAAGTGATTTATTAGTCTTGAAAGGGGATTCCAATTCTGGTTTGTTAATTCCTTATTGTCATGTTGGCCTTGAATGTAGGTTTTTTTTAATGAGTTTAAGGAGTAAAAACATGTTGTACTTCTTGAAGGTGATTTATGAAAACGTGTGTTTTTCATGTGTATCTTTGTGGTATTATTTGATGTATTTTTATAACATTTGGGGGTGGTTTAATAATTGTTTTAGGGCTGAACAATTCTGTCTTGTATTGGTATTGGTATGATTTTGCTTTTAAATGAGGGTTTTGAAATGGGTTTAGTGTGCAAACAATGGTTATACCTCTTGGGTTTGTTTTATAAAAATTGCCAATGTTTTATTTGGTTACACAAAGTTGGGAAAGGGTGTATATGTACTGTTTGGGTGAGTGTGTTCACCTAATGTGGGTTTTTGAATGGTAAAGTGGTGATTTGAGATGTTGAACATTTTTATAATTTTTTTTATAAATTGTCGAAAAGTTTTACTATATTGTGTTTTGTGTGCGAAACACGGGTGTGGGATATTTCATGTGAGTTTATTTATAAAATGAATTGTGAAGGTGAGAATGGTATTGTGTGACATGTGTGTGGGCTGTTATGTGAGTTTAATATCTTGTAATGGTTTTATAAAATTGTTTAATGGATTTGTGGAAGTGTTAATGAAATTTGAAAAGTGTTGTAGGCAATTTGGAGTGAGTTTGATTTCAAAATTCATTTGAATGAAAAGTGGAATTTTTGACTTGTGTGATGTACATGGGGCTGTTTGGTTAATTTGTGATGTGGAAGTGATATTTTCATGTGAAAACTATACTTCTTGGATTTCTGAACTTGTTTGAGCACAAAGGGAAAACCCGGGTATCTAGGTGGGTGGACGTGTACTAGTATGCTAGTGAATCTGTGAGGTTTGGCCTCAGTTTCACTTAGCAAGATTGACGCTTACAACTCTAACTAAACTATGATGATGATTATTGGGGACCACTAGGTTATGGGTATGTTCCCTACTAGTGGCTCGTGCACGAGAATGGATATTTGTGATGGTTACCTTCACCGAGATACGAGGTACCTGGGACCCACATCTAGCTAGTGCCTAGGGGTTATTTCCCATTGCTTGTGCTCACTGAATACTTTTTTATTACCGTCGGTATACGGTATGAGAGGCTGGAAAATTCAGTAGCTATGGTATTTATTTTAAATATTTTTATCCTTTAAATTATCCCACCTAAAAACTGTTTTTATTTAATGTTGCATCTTTTAGAAATTTTAACTAGCATCTCATGTCTTTGAAAACATGCATGCTTTTCGCCATTAAATGTTTATCACATGGAATCTATTAGTGGTGGTATCCTATTGGGCTTTGCCTCACACCCTACTTACACCCTTGGGTGTAAGTAGACTTGGTTATTTTTGTTGTCGCAGGTTGGGTACAGTTTTTTTTTGTTCCAGTGGTTCGGGTTTCTAGCAGGTCCTTAGTAGTGAAGTCTTGTGGAGATAGCATAAGGGTGGTGCCCCTTGACAAAAGGGTTCTTGGGCTGCCCTTATTTGTTTTTTTACCTTTTTAATGGTCTTTAAATGTAGTTTTAACTTATGTAATTCAGTTCTGAAATTTTGTAAAAGATGGTTTTAGTTGAAAAATCCAGATTTGTTTTATTGAGTTTTTTGTTGTTGTTTAATGTTTATAGAATCAGGTAAATCGTTCCCAATTATCATTTTATGATACCCGGGCACTTGTGCCAGCCCGTGGGGATCGGGAACGCCCTTCGGGCCTTGTCACGGGCTTGGTTTGGTGTCGATTTTGGCGGCGACCAGATTTGGTTCGTGACAAAATGGTATCAAAGGAGGTTTGCTGCATTTTAGTCATGTTATTTGGGAAATAGTCAACATAGTCTAGAGCTATGATTTTTGGGACATGGAATTCTGGTTATGGGTAGTCTGCTTGATCACCACACCTCATTTCAGGATTCAAGTCTCCAGGGGAAGTTGGGATTTGTCTATGTCTTTGGGTTTTCTTGGTTTGATGATGATTAGGGGAAATGAAAAGAGAGTTGGGTTAATGGTCTCAATGAGCTCGCAGGGTCTGGCAAGCCATGTTGAGCCGGGGATATTCCCTAGAACACTCTCTGTGACAGTGAAGTGATTGGAATATGGCCGCCAACCATATGTCCAAGTCACCCACTGAAACTAGTTTCCTCTTGCATTGTCTGGTGTTCTTTAGTTTTGAAATATTGGCATTTTGGTTTTAAGGTGACTTGGTTTTAAGAAGCGTAAAGTTTTTATGAAATGATTTTCAAATAAAGAGGGAATGGTTGGGTTTATGAAATGGCAGAACTGAATTTTCAGAATTGTTTTGAAATATAAAATGGTGTGCTCACACCTCTTTGAAAGCGGGAACTATATTGAAGTTGGTTTTGAAAAGTGTTTCCAATAGAGTTTTCTAAACAATCAGAGTTTGCTTTAATGGGATGAGATGTTTTGAAATTGATGTGAATATCTTGAAAGTGAGTTATTTTCTAAATGGTTGTGACTTTCTGAAATTTTTTTTAAGATGTGAGTTGGGATTTTGATCTCATGGTTAGCGGTTTTGAGGAAAAAGGATGTGTTGGTTGACCGTTTTGGTTTTGAAAAGTGGAACAAATTTTTGTTTTAACCTTTGGTATTTTCGTGAGCAACCACATGCATGGGGTTATATGGGAAGATGGATGGTTGATGAAATGACTGGATGAGTGTCGAGATGGATACGAGGAGGGTGCCCAGTGTGGCACAGAAACATGCATGTGTAAGGCCCATGGGGTACCATTGGTGGATGTGCTAACCGCTGAACCATTTGTTTTTAAAGAACTGTTTTTAAAGAGAAACATGAAGACTTGATGAATTGTATGGAATGGTTTATATTATGTGTTTTTGGAAAATGTTGATGTTGTGGGATGTTTTGAGTCCAAGAACCCCTCCTGTTTGAACTGTGTTTTGGGTTTGGGTTTGGTCAGTAAGTTGTGTTATAGGGACAATTAGTGGTCTCTTTTGAAAAAAAATTTGGGGCACCTTTATGATGGTTCCCTTCATGTGTTTGGATATGGATTGTGGTATATTTTGACCAATGAACCATCTTGGTTGGTTCCTTGGGTTCTCCCATTGGATAAGGTATGCCCCCATTTAGGGTTAGTGCAGAACTGAAGTGCAACCCATATTGTTTCTCCATTGGAAAATCCTCTAGTTGATCAATATAAGGAATATTTTATAGATCATTGTTGATTGAGTCTACAACCATTCATTTAGTTGATTTGTAGATCCTTTTGTAGTGGGATAGTTCTTGTGGAAGGTTGAAAGAGGACTTGGTTTCTTAAGTTTCTTGATTCATCGATGGTGGAAGTGTTCTTTGGTTGTTAGTGTGGATGAGTGTCATGATGGTGTCTAAGAGGGCCTCTGGGTTCTTCATAGTTTCCTTGAAGAAAGAGTTATTATTAAACCACCAATTTTGAGATTTTGGTCCTGATAGGATATTGTGTCCACTTTTTGGACTTTTCTATTGTTTAGGGACTTGGAATATGGTCATGTTCCATGTATTGTTTCTATCAATCACAAGGGTCATGTTCGGTGATGCATTGTGATGTTGTGTGCTCTTTTGACTATAAAGGTCAAGGTCACACTATCCTCTTAGGTTCTATGTTATGTTGGGAGTATGTATCCCTTGGAAAAAACATCAAATCCTCTACCTTAGAGGACAATGTTTATACGTGTACTGCCCTTCTGTTGTTTCTCAGCCAAAGAAAAAAAGGTGTGATGTGTGTGCTTATTCTGATCCCTTGTTTCAGTGAAATGTCTGGTTTTGGTAAAGTGAGTTATGGAGTGTGTTATGTCTTTATGAACCCATCAGGGTATGCGGTGTAGTTGTTTGTGGCACCGAAAGAAGAAGTTCCACATAGGGGTTTCAACAGCCAAACTGTGTGGCCGAAGATGCTTCAATATTTTGAGCTCCAGCCATAGGTCCCGGAGAGAAGCTGGCGCGTAGTCAGGGGAAACCCCAGTGTCGTTTAAACCCTTGTACAAAGTCCTATCCTCGGTATGAAAGATAAGAAGAGTTTAAACCTATGGTGTCATCATATTTCTTATGTTGTTCCCGTTCTGTGGAAATAGGTGGAGGGTTTTGTACCCATGTCATCACACAATGTTATTCCCTCCCCATTTGGTTTCCATTGAGTCTTTGAAGAATGGTTGGAAATTTGGCTTGAAAAGTTGAGCACGTGGTTTTCACATGGTTAGTTCTAACCATGAACAAAAAAAAACAATGTAGATAGAAGAATCTCCACTATTGGTTCATGGTTTCCCAAACCGTGAAGACTCACCATGTGGTCGTCTCAACACTTTATATTTTGGGGTCTTTCTGTACCGGCCCATGCTGGTCGATTAAGATTGTTGGTTCTTATGGTGGGGAGCCTATTTTTTTCCCCAATACCAATAACTTAGTATTATCCAAGGTCAAGGATTGTTGGTAGGTAGTCTCATTCATATCTATCAAGATACCTAAATCTTCTTTGGGTAACCATTGAGATTGGAGAGTGCCCAATGGTTTAGTCGTAGCAAGGTATGTGTAACCTTGTTTGAAGTTGTTGTTCGTTTGGGTGAATTGCTTGAGTCTTGTTCGGATAGCGTTCGAGGAGTTTCATTTTGGGATAATGTATGAATGTGATTGATCATTTCAGTAATGTAGTGTAAGTTTGGGTTGTGAGATTAATCATTCCTTAATTGATCACTGGAGGTGTTTTGACCCTTGGGGGCAAAGCTTGGCAAAGAATTACATCTTAGTTTATCGGTTGGGCATGGTTTTGGTATCTGGCCTTGTGGTCACTTTCCGGGGACGGAAGGTTTTCATGGTGGGGTGAATTGTCACATACATGACTTATTTTAAAGTTAAATTTCATTTATTTTTCATTTATGATTTGTTTTTGGGGTTTGTCAAGCTTTTATGGTGGAATGGGTGAGTTTTCATGAATTGGGCCAAACCGTGAGCCCAATTCCAGATTTAAAAATAAATTTTGTTTCTTTTATAACTTTTTCAATTTTTAATATTTTTCACCCATTCAAGTTCCTAAATGGTCTAACCTGATATAGAAACACCACAATTGTAGTTTGGAGCCTTTAGAAAACCATAGACAAGTTGTATATGGGTTTTTATATTTGGGATTGGGCCTGCCCGAAAGCCCAATTCCAGTTTTAAAAATAAATTTTGTTTAATTAATAACTTATACAATATTAAGGAATTTTCGGTGATTCCAAGCCCCAAACACTCCCCTTGAACCCAGCCTCGCTTCCCATATCCTCCCACCATCTTTTAAGCTCCGTTTCATCGCGGTTTTGGTCGAAACCTCTGAAACACTCACATTTCGGGCAGATTAATAAAGGTAATTTGTTTCCTTCATAAATCCTTCAATTCTCACTCTTTTTTCCCCATTAAAATTCCTACATGGTCTCATAATCCTTGTTCGAACATCCCTTGAATGGTTGGATGTTTTCAGATTCAGAATCTGGTGGATTTTGGGTCGTTTTATTCATGATTGTTTTGAGTAAGTGTTTCTCTCTTCAATTTTTCATTCTCCTTAGGGTTTCCTCCCTCTTTCATTATATTCTAAAATGTCCAGAAGGTAGGGTTCGATCCTAAGGTCTGATTTGGTATCTTTTGGATCAATTTTTGGTGGTCTAGGTATGGATTTATATTCCTTGTGGTGTGGCGGTGGTGCGCTTAAGGTTTCGCACCAAGTTTTGAGGATTTCGACTCAAAAGGTAGGTGATTCCATGTGTAGCCATTTTATGATGAGTTAGCTTGCATGGATTATTAATTTAGCATGTTTATAATCTGTTTTATGTGTTTTGAAAACAGTTTTGATGGATTTGGTTGAACATTTAATTTTTAGTTGCATTATAGCTTGAAATTGGGTACTTTTCATGTTTGACTCTTGGGGTAATGTTTGGGTTTAGTTTATAACATATGAAAGTGATTTATTAGTCTTGAAAGGGGATTCCAATTCTGGTTTGTTAATTCCTTATTGTCATGTTGGCCTTGAATGTAGGTTTTTTTTAATGAGTTTAAGGAGTAAAAACATGTTGTACTTCTTGAAGGTGATTTATGAAAACGTGTGTTTTTCATGTGTATCTTTGTGGTATTATTTGATGTATTTTTATAACATTTGGGGGTGGTTTAATAATTGTTTTAGGGCTGAACAATTCTGTCTTGTATTGGTATTGGTATGATTTTGCTTTTAAATGAGGGTTTTGAAATGGGTTTAGTGTGCAAACAATGGTTATACCTCTTGGGTTTGTTTTATAAAAATTGCCAATGTTTTATTTGGTTACACAAAGTTGGGAAAGGGTGTATATGTACTGTTTGGGTGAGTGTGTTCACCTAATGTGGGTTTTTGAATGGTAAAGTGGTGATTTGAGATGTTGAACATTTTTATAATTTTTTTTATAAATTGTCGAAAAGTTTTACTATATTGTGTTTTGTGTGCGAAACACGGGTGTGGGATATTTCATGTGAGTTTATTTATAAAATGAATTGTGAAGGTGAGAATGGTATTGTGTGACATGTGTGTGGGCTGTTATGTGAGTTTAATATCTTGTAATGGTTTTATAAAATTGTTTAATGGATTTGTGGAAGTGTTAATGAAATTTGAAAAGTGTTGTAGGCAATTTGGAGTGAGTTTGATTTCAAAATTCATTTGAATGAAAAGTGGAATTTTTGACTTGTGTGATGTACATGGGGCTGTTTGGTTAATTTGTGATGTGGAAGTGATATTTTCATGTGAAAACTATACTTCTTGGATTTCTGAACTTGTTTGAGCACAAAGGGAAAACCCGGGTATCTAGGTGGGTGGACGTGTACTAGTATGCTAGTGAATCTGTGAGGTTTGGCCTCAGTTTCACTTAGCAAGATTGACGCTTACAACTCTAACTAAACTATGATGATGATTATTGGGGACCACTAGGTTATGGGTATGTTCCCTACTAGTGGCTCGTGCACGAGAATGGATATTTGTGATGGTTACCTTCACCGAGATACGAGGTACCTGGGACCCACATCTAGCTAGTGCCTAGGGGTTATTTCCCATTGCTTGTGCTCACTGAATACTTTGTTATTACCGTCGGTATACGGTATGAGAGGCTGGAAAATTCAGTAGCTATGGTATTTATTTTAAATATTTTTATCCTTTAAATTATCCCACCTAAAAACTGTTTTTATTTAATGTTGCATCTTTTAGAAATTTTAACTAGCATCTCATGTCTTTGAAAACATGCATGCTTTTCGCCATTAAATGTTTATCACATGGAATCTATTAGTGGTGGTATCCTATTGGGATTTGCCTCACACCCTACTTACACCCTTGGGTGTAAGTAGACTTGGTTATTTTTGTTGTCGCAGGTTGGGTACAGTTTTTTTTGTTCCAGTGGTTCGGGTTTCTAGCAGGTCCTTAGTAGTGAAGTCTTGTGGAGATAGCATAAGGGTGGTGCCCCTTGACAAAAGGGTTCTTGGGCTGTCCTTATTTGTTTTTTTACCTTTTTAATGGTCTTTAAATGTAGTTTTAACTTATGTAATTCAGTTCTGAAATTTTGTAAAAGATGGTTTTAGTTGAAAAATCCAGATTTGTTTTATTGAGTTTTTTTTTGTTGTTTAATGTTTATAGAATCAGGTAAATCGTTCCCAATTATCATTTTATGATACCCGGGCACTTGTGCCAGCCCGTGGGGATCGGGAACGCCCTTCGGGCCTTGTCACGGGCTTGGTTTGGTGTCGATTTTGGCGGCGACCAGATTTGGTTCGTGACAAAATGGTATCAAAGGAGGTTTGCTGCATTTTAGTCATGTTATTTGGGAAATAGTCAACATAGTCTAGAGCTATGATTTTTGGGACATGGAATTCTGGTTATGGGTAGTGTGCTTGATCACCACACCTCATTTCAGGATTCAAGTCTCCAGGGGAAGTTGGGATTTGTCTATGTCTTTGGGTTTTCTTGGTTTGATGATGATTAGGGGAAATGAAAAGAGAGTTGGGTTAATGGTCTCAATGAGCTCGCAGGGTCTGGCAAGCCATGTGGAGCCGGGGATATTCCCTAGAACACTCTCTGTGACAGTGAAGTGATTGGAATATGGCCGCCAACCATATGTCCAAGTCACCCACTGAAACTAGTTTCCTCTTGCATTGTCTGGTGTTCTTTAGTTTTGAAATATTGGCATTTTGGTTTTAAGGTGACTTGGTTTTAAGAAGCGTAAAGTTTTTATGAAATGATTTTCAAATAAAGAGGGAATGGTTGGGTTTATGAAATGGCAGAACTGAATTTTCAGAATTGTTTTGAAATATAAAGTGGTGTGCTCACACCTCTTTGAAAGCGGGAACTATATTGAAGTTGGTTTTGAAAAGTGTTTCCAATAGAGTTTTCTAAACAATCAGAGTTTGCTTTAATGGGATGAGATGTTTTGAAATTGATGTGAATATCTTGAAAGTGAGTTATTTTCTAAATGGTTGTGACTTTCTGAAATTTTTTTTAAGATGTGAGTTGGGATTTTGATCTCATGGTTAGCGGTTTTGAGGAAAAAGGATGTGTTGGTTGACCGTTTTGGTTTTGAAAAGTGGAACAAATTTTTGTTTTAACCTTTGGTATTTTCGTGAGCAACCACATGCATGGGGTTATATGGGATGATGGATGGTTGATGAAATGACTGGATGAGTGTCGAGATGGATACGAGGAGGGTGCCCAGTGTGGCACAGAAACATGCATGTGTAAGGCCCATGGGGTACCATTGGTGGATGTGCTAACCGCTGAACCATTTGTTTTTAAAGAACTGTTTTTAAAGAGAAACATGAAGACTTGATGAATTGTATGGAATGGTTTATATTATGTGTTTTTGGAAAATGTTGATGTTGTGGGATGTTTTGAGTCCAAGAACCCCTCCTGTTTGAACTGTGTTTTGGGTTTGGGTTTGGTCAGTAAGTTGTGTTATAGGGACAATTAGTGGTCTCTTTTGAAAAAAAATTTGGGGCACCTTTATGATGGTTCCCTTCATGTGTTTGGATATGGATTGTGGTATATTTTGACCAATGAACCATCTTGGTTGGTTCCTTGGGTTCTCCCATTGGATAAGGTATGCCCCCATTTAGGGTTAGTGCAGAACTGAAGTGCAACCCATATTGTTTCTCCATTGGAAAATCCTCTAGTTGATCAATATAAGGAATATTTTATAGATCATTGTTGATTGAGTCTACAACCATTCATTTAGTTGATTTGTAGATCCTCTTGTAGTGGGATAGTTCTTGTGGAAGGTTGAAAGAGGACTTGGTTTCTTAAGTTTCTTGATTCATCGATGGTGGAAGTGTTCTTTGGTTGTTAGTGTGGATGAGTGTCATGATGGTGTCTAAGAGGGCCTCTGGGTTCTTCATAGTTTCCTTGAAGAAAGAGTTATTATTAAACCACCAATTTTGAGATTTTGGTCCTGATAGGATATTGTGTCAACTTTTTGGACTTTTCTATTGTTTAGGGACTTGGAATATGGTCATGTTCCATGTATTGTTTCTATCAATCACAAGGGTCATGTTCGGTGATGCATTGTGATGTTGTGTGCTCTTTTGACTATAAAGGTCAAGGTCACACTATCCTCTTAGGTTCTATGTTATGTTGGGAGTATGTATCCCTTGGGAAAAACATCAAATCCTCTACCTTAGAGGACAATGTTTATACGTGTACTGCCCTTCTGTTGTTTCTCAGCCAAAGAAAAAAAGGTGTGATGTGTGTGCTTATTCTGATCCCTTGTTTCAGTGAAATGTCTGGTTTTGGTAAAGTGAGTTATGGAGTGTGTTATGTCTTTATGAACCCATCAGGGTATGCGGTGTAGTTGTTTGTGGCACCGAAAGAAGAAGTTCCACATAGGGGTTTCAACAGCCAAACTGTGTGGCCGAAGATGCTTCAATATTTTGAGCTCCAGCCATAGGTCCCGGAGAGAAGCTGGCGCGTAGTCAGGGGAAACCCCAGTGTCGTTTAAACCCTTGTACAAAGTCCTATCCTCAGTATGAAAGATAAGAAGAGTTTAAACCTATGGTGTCATCATATTTCTTCTGTTGTTCCCGTTCTGTGGAAATAGGTGGATGGTTTTGTACCCATGTCATCACACAATGTTATTCCCTCCCCATTTGGTTTCCATTGAGTCTTTGAAGAATGGTTGGAAATTTGGCTTGAAAAGTTGAGCACGTGGTTTTCACATGGTTAGTTCTAACCATGAACAAAAAAAAAAACAATGTAGATAGAAGAATCTCCACTATTGGTTCATGGTTTCCCAAACCGTGAAGACTCACCATGTGGTCGTCCCAACACTTTATATTTTGGGGTCTTTCTGTACCGGCCCATGCTGGTCGATTAAGATTGTTGGTTCTTATGGTGGGGAGCCTATTTTTTCCCCAATACCAATAACTTAGTATTATCCAAGGTCAAGGATTGTTGGTAGGTAGTCTCATTCATATCTATCAAGATACCTAAATCTTCTTTGGGTAACCATTGAGATTGGAGAGTGCCCAATGGTTTAGTCGTAGCAAGGTATGTGTAACCTTGTTTGAAGTTGTTGTTCGTTTGGGTGAATTGCTTGAGTCTTGTTCGGATAGCGTTCGAGGAGTTTCATTTTGGGATAATGTATGAATGTGATTGATCATTTCAGTAATGTGGTGTAAGTTTGGGTTGTGAGATTAATCATTCCTTAATTGATCACTGGAGGTGTTTTGACCCTTGGGGGAAAAGCTTGGCAAAGAATTACATCTTAGTTTATCGGTTGGGCATGGTTTTGGTATCTGGCCTTGTGGTCACTTTCCGGGGACGGAAGGTTTTCATGGTGGGGTGAATTGTCACATACATGACTTATTTTAAAGTTAAATTTCATTTATTTTTCATTTATGATTTGTTTTTGGGGTTTGTCAAGCTTTTATGGTGGAATGGGTGAGTTTTCATGAATTGGGCCAAACCGTGAGCCCAATTCCAGATTTAAAAATAAATTTTGTTTCTTTTATAACTTTTTCAATTTTTAATATTTTTCACCCATTCAAGTTCCTAAATGGTCTAACCTGATATAGAAACACCACCATTGTAGTTTGGAGCCTTTAGAAAACCATAAACAAGTTGTATATGGGTTTTTATATTTGGGATTGGGCCTGCCCGAAAGCCCAATTCCAGTTTTAAAAATAAATTTTGTTTAATTAATAACTTATACAATATTAAGGATTTGTCGGTGATTCCAAGCCCCAAACACTCCCCTTGAACCCAGCCTCGCTTCCCATATCCTCCCACCATCTTTGAAGCTCCGTTTAATCGCGGTTTTGGTCGAAACCTCTGAAACACTCACATTTCGGGCAGATTAATAAAGGTAATTTGTTTCCTTCATAAATCCTTCAATTCTCACTCTTTTTTCCCCATTAAAATTCCTACATGGTCTCATAATCCTTGTTCGAACATCCCTTGAATGGTTGGATGTTTTCAGATTCAGAATCTGGTGGATTTTGGGTCGTTTTATTCATGATTGTTTTGAGTAAGTGTTTCTCTCTTCAATTTTTCATTCTCCTTAGGGTTTCCTCCCTCTTTCATTATATTCTAAAATGTCCAGAAGGTAGGGTTCGATCCTAAGGTCTGATTTGGTATCTTTTGGATCAATTTTTGGTGGTCTAGGTATGGATTTATATTCCTTGTGGTGTGGCGGTGGTGCGCTTAAGGTTTCGCACCAAGTTTTGAGGATTTCGACTCAAAAGGTAGGTGATTCCATGTGTAGCCATTTTATGATGAGTTAGCTTGCATGGATTATTAATTTAGCATGTTTATAATCTGTTTTATGTGTTTTGAAAACAGTTTTGATGGATTTGGTTGAACATTTAATTTTTAGTTGCATTATAGCTTGAAATTGGGTACTTTTCATGTGTGACTCTTGGGGTAATGTTTGGGTTTAGTTTATAACATATGAAAGTGATTTATTAGTCTTGAAAGGGGATTCCAATTCTGGTTTGTTAATTCCTTATTGTCATGTTGGCCTTGAATGTAGGTTTTTTTAATGAGTTTAAGGAGTAAAAACATGTTGTACTTCTTGAAGGTGATTTATGAAAACGTGTGTTTTTCATGTGTATCTTTGTGGTATTATTTGATGTATTTTTATAACATTTGGGGGTGGATTAATAATTTTTTTAGGGCTGAACAATTCTGTCTTGTATTGGTATTGGTATGATTTTGCTTTTAAATGAGGGTTTTGAAATGGGTTTAGTGTGCAAACAATGGTTATACCTCTTGGGTTTGTTTTATAAAAATTGCCAATGTTTTATTTGGTTACACAAAGTTGGGAAAGGGTGTATATGTACTGTTTGGGTGAGTGTGTTCACCTAATGTGGGCTTTTGAATGGTAAAGTGGTGATTTGAGATGTTGAACATTTTTATAATTTTTTTTATAAATTGTCGAAAAGTTTTACTATATTGTGTTTTGTGTGCGAAACACGGGTGTGGGATATTTCATGTGAGTTTATTTATAAAATGAATTGTGAAGGTGAGAATGGTATTGTGTGACATGTGTGTGGGCTGTTATGTGAGTTTAATATCTTGTAATGGTTTTATAAAATTGTTTAATGGATTTGTGGAAGTGTTAATGAAATTTGAAAAGTGTTGTAGGCAATTTGGAGTGAGTTTGATTTCAAAATTCATTTGAATGAAAAGTGGAATTTTTGACTTGTGTGATGTACATGGGGCTGTTTGGTTAATTTTTGATGTGGAAGTGATATTTTCATGTGAAAACTATACTTCTTGGATTTCTGAACTTGTTTGAGCACAAAGGGAAAACCCGGGTATCTAGGTGGGTGGACGTGTACTAGTATGCTAGTGAATCTGTGAGGTTTGGCCTCAGTTTCACTTAGCAAGATTGACGCTTACAACTCTAACTAAACTATGATGATGATTATTGGGGACCACTAGGTTATGGGTATGTTCCCTACTAGTGGCTCGTGCACGAGAATGGATATTTGTGATGGTTACCTTCACCGAGATACGAGGTACCTGGGACCCACATCTAGCTAGTGCCTAGGGGTTATTTCCCATTACTTGTGCTTATTGAATACTTTGTTATTACCGTCGGTATACGGTATGAGAGGCTGGAAAATTCAGTAGCTATGGTATTTATTTTTAATATTTTTATCCTTTAAATTATCCCACCTAAAAACTGTTTTTATTTAATGTTGCATCTTTTAGAAATTTTAACTAGCATCTCATGTCTTTGAAAACATGCATGCTTTTCGCCATTAAATGTTTATCACATGGAATCTATTAGTGGTGGTATCCTATTGGGCTTTGCCTCACACCCTACTTACACCCTTGGGTGTAAGTAGACTTGGTTATTTTTGTTGTCGCAGGTTGGGTACAGTTTTTTTTTGTTCCAGTGGTTCGGGTTTCTAGCAGGTCCTTAGTAGTGAAGTCTTGTGGAGATAGCATAAGGGTGGTGCCCCTTGAAAAAAGGGTTCTTGGGCTGTCCTTATTTGTTTTTTTTACCTTTTTAATGGTCTTTAAATGTAGTTTTAACTTATGTAATTCAGTTCTGAAATTTTGTAAAAGATGGTTTTAGTTGAAAAATCCAGATTTGTTTTATTGAGTTTTTTTTTTGTTGTTTAATGTTTATAGAATCGGGTAAATCGTTCCCAATTATCATTTTATGATACCCGGGCACTTGTGCCAGCCCGTGGGGATCGGGAACGCCCTTCGGGCCTTGTCACGGGCTTGGTTTGGTGTCAATTTTGGCGGCGACCAGATTTGGTTCGTGACATCGATACCTTTTGAGCAATGGAATCCTCATTTCAAAAAAAACATTCATGATTTTCATTATAATATGTCATAAAAATCTCTCATATCATATGGGATAACCTTATATTATGGTTATGGTACATGTGACTCCATATTGATCCCAACTATATCCATCTAAAGAAACATGTTTAAATGATGATGAATTAATTCATAAATATCATCCCTGACATAGGTTTTCTATATTTATGATTTAACCAATATATTCTTATACAATTTTACATTGAATGTTGTTATTATGAAATTACTCTCTGTTAGTTTTTTGGATTATTAATAACTGATAGGAAAGTTAGCATAGAATGTAGAAATTTATGAAAATCCAGAATAACGTTTTTATAATTATTTGATGAAAATGGAGAGGAACATAAAAATAGGTTCTGACTCTCTATTCATATAAAAAAGGAAGTGTTAATTGGATAATATTATAATGATTGTCTCATCGAATCTAAATATTATGTTATTGTTTGATCTGAGTCATTGATGGATTAACACAACTAATCCAATAATGAAAATTCTACCACTACATAAAGTCATAGTTCCTCTACCATTACAAAAAACATTTATCCCATTATTTCTAGGTTAATTTACAATTTTTTCTATTCCTATTCCAAATTCCTAGTTATGAATCGATCTTAAATAAGTACATCCACTGTATTTATTTATTCTAAAACTTTTTTACAATGTTTCCGACACCACCAAATGTTTAGAAGCATCATGTAGTGATACGGTTTTGAGGCCTAAGGAGAGGGACATATATTATATAGTAATGTGATTCAACTAGTGTTTTCTTAATAACTCTTAATTTCTAATCACATATTTAATGTTAGCGTAGAGTATGGGATAATTATACCATCCATATCCAGTAATAATGAACATGAGTTGAAGGTGATACAGTTCTCCTTTTAGTTGTTTTGGGGGGGATCTAAAAAAGTCCTCCAGATATTAATCCATACCTATAATTATATCCTCTATTGAATTAATTCATACTTTGCTTCTGAATCAGAATCCATCATAAATTTTAGAACATACTTTGGAACTAAATCATTTAAATTTGATCTAATAATAATATCCCATGATTGTATTTGTACAAAACAAGTCAGTACCCTTATACCTTCCACTAACTGAGGCACCGAATTAGAGGCACCTTGAGTTTTTAAACTCTGAGGTTAGATTATCAAAATAAATACCTAGAATATTCTAGTTAACAGTTATGAGAGAATATCAAATAATATAATGTGTGGATAATCACCTTTATTAACCTGAGTGTAAAATTCTAAAATCAGCATCACCATATTTAAATGTTCAGAAGAAGGGTCTTTTTATGATAGTCTCCATAAAATACATCAGAAAAAATGGAAATCCTTCAAAATCACTATACTATGTGGTGAAGTTATATGCTCAATTCATCTTTAGTCATGTTACATCTTAAGGATCACTGTTGAGGATTATAAATGAAAACCAGTATTGATTAGCATAACTATTAAAGAAGTATGTATGATAGGATTAATACCCTTCATACAAAAAAGAATTGAATATAGTGAAATCTAACATAAGATAACTAGGATGGTCTTTAACAATAATAAGGTTATCCACTGATCTTGAATATGCTGACTCTTTGGTCGAAACATTGAAGTTAAGATCTTACACTTTTCATTCTAGTCCATCACCTATTTAAAAACAAAAGGGAGTCCTTTATTGGATTCTATAAGTTAAATACTATGAAAAATAAAACATCCCTAAGTCTATCAACAACAAAGCAATAGTTGAGTAATCCATTTCATCAACATGAATCATAATGGTAACTTGGAAGATACATATGTAGATATAAATTTTACCTATCACCCCGAAGTGGTGTAAGAACTCTAGAAACCTCACATACCCTCGCTTATTCATTTCCACAAAGGACAGGTCCATGGGAGGATATATTATTGGTTACAATAGAAAACCCCATGTAATATAAGAGGACATAGAAAAAATTTGCGTCATTATGGTAGGGGAATCTTCTTCTTTAACACAATTACCCATGAGAGAACTAGGGTTGACTAATGTTACATTCAAAACAATGTTCCAAAGATATCATGGGAGATAGAGTAAATTCGGATTTATAAAATAATAAAAAAGGTAATTATTGATGGAAATTATTGTTTTACATTATGTATAAGTGGGGGAAACATTTTACCTTTTACCAGGAAGATCTTTGATCATCCTCTTCTTCACTGATAATATACCTTACCTCCAAAACACACCTTAAATCACATATTTATTCATCATCACTCTGACCACTTTTTAACATAGGTTATATAAATTCAAGTACTTTATTCATGTATAAGGTTCCTATTTTGAGAAAATATACCAGGAATTTGAGTTCATTAATGTTAGAATCCACTTCTTTATGTTGGCTCTCACATGAGATGTCAATGGGTGTGGTCACCCGCCAAAATTATATCTGAATGCCTTTTTCCACTTAAATTACATCCAAAATATCATTTAGATAGGAGGTAATCCCCCATGAATCCCCTCAATAGGATTTTAGGAATGAATATTAAACATGTGTTGAATAGATCCATAGAACATAATTTATCTTTTGATAAATACTTATTCCCTCACAATTTGTTTTATATGAATCATAGTTTATTATTAATTTATGTACTAATAATATTATTATTATTGTTATCATTACTTATAATTTATTAATTGATAATTTTTATTGTTAATATTGTTGAATTATTATATTATATCTCAAATTTTATGTTAAAGATTTCTCTATGGACAAGAAATACAATACATATGAAGATTTTATTAAAGTTAAATTATGTATGGATATTTTTAAGGAATAATATTACATATCAAATTTATTTGAGAAATATATTATGCAATGAGATTTTGGTAAAGGGAAATTTGTTACTCATACAGAATAAAAATTTACATAAGTAAATTTTTGATATTTCTCTATAGAGAAAAACTTATATTTGGGATGGAAAACATATGTATCAAAATAATTTTTTGAAAAAATTAAATATAATGTGATTATTTTTGGGAAAAATTATGAATTTAATTTATATTAGAAAATATTACATTATGATATTTTTCATGTGATGAATTCATACATGATTTTTTGGATGTTAAGAATTTATGGATATATTAATAAAACTTATGCATCACAGGGAATGGAAGAAAATCATATGTCTCTTGAAGAAGCCCTTAAATTTTATGTTTAAATTTTTATAAAAAAACTATAAAATGGAAGCATGGGATATATAGGTTGAGAATTATTATTATTTTTAATTTGAAGATGCCTTAAGAGGATATGTATGATATGACATGCAACTTCATTATATGACATCAATTATCATCATTTAGAATACCTAATGTACTTTATAATATTCGAAGAGTGATATATATGATTGAATGAAATTCCTTAAGGTTACAATTTATCATGGATGTATGGATATATATATATATATATAATAGATGGAGAAGAATGAATTTTATGTTTCATGGATTATCTAAATACACCACATGGAAAACATGGGATTTATGATATTAGTTATTATAAAATATGATTCAATATTGAACACAAATTTATAATTTTAGAAGATTGGAAGTGGAATATTGACAATATTGAATTATTTTTTTTGAAATATGAAGAATATAGAATGAACTCTTATGATAAAACACTATTTTATGGTTCTTAATAATCATATTATTATATTTGATCATGAAGATACAATTAAACTAACATCATCTAAGGGATTAGGGAGAGAATATGATATTGGTGAAGAAAAATCGATGTCATGATTGTAACATAACCTGATATTACTATGTATTTTTCCTTCATGTAAATATCACATTGAGTAACTTTCTCCTCATGTAGCACAAAACTAAAAAAAATAATTGATATAATAAAAATATGAAATTATTTAATATGATCATGATATAATAATCACTAAATTAGTGGGTATAAATGTAACATCAAAAGTAAGTAATGAATAATAGATATTTTTATCTATGTCTTTTAATGAATTAGATAGCGTTTTAGAGGCTTAAAATGGAAATAAATCCAATCTTAAGCATGGAATACAGTAATATTTTTTAAAGGATTGTTTTACTGCCTTTTGATGGAATTTTTTTTTAAATATATCTTTTGACAATTTTATAAGCTATGATTATAAAAATAATCTTATTCTTTATGATTGGGACATCAAAATTTACTTTGTGTAAATTTTTGGTATTTTTCTGACAATGTTCATTTTTTTATGAATAGTGACAAATACTGTATTTTACATCAAAACTGCTTTTTAATCTACATTATTTATATGATTAGATTATCTTTTGAATTTGTTTTAAAGTTAAATTAGAATATATTTTTACCATTTAATCCAATGGTGGTCATTAGGATTAATTTCACTTTGGAATTTGGCATAAACTAATGCCAAACCTTTCATAGATATTGTTTCAAAAAAAACATCCGCTATTTGTTTTGACAACGGGAAATATTTTTAAATCAATTATTGAAATTTCTGTGTTTGGAATTTGGTAAAATGGGTGACATATTTGGAATCAGAAGGTCTAAATTATGTAATCAAGACTCTTTTGTTTTTGGACATTATGAATAGTAACGACAGTAATTATCTTTAATTATCTTGATTAATGAGTAATCGGGTAGTTAGGGATAATAAAATGATATCATAATAATACAAAAGACCACAAAATGTGTCCTAAGGCTACTGGTTGTCTCATGGCCTACCATGGGATTCCTTGTGCCAAACTTGGGGGCCCCATGGAATCACTTTTGTGAGAAAGTGACTTTTTATCTTTTTAATTTTAAAGAATGTTAAATGTGACAAAGAATGTATCACCTCAGTAAAATATTTTTAATTTTGTCTACATAAATGATCTTTTGGACTATAAATATTCATTTTAAATATAAAAAGATTTTCTAAATCATGATATGTTTTTTATAATTTTTAGACATTAAATTTATTAAATTATTTATGACATCATGATGATGCAGCGATTACCTCATTAATAAAGGATTTAAATAAAATGAAATGATAATGAGAAATATATGAACTACACATGTCGAAAACCTATTGTATGGGTGGATTTAGAACCCTTATCACCTTACCCTCGAATTATATCAATGTGGGACCTTTTGAATCTGAAAATCATTTTCAAATAAAGTAACATTTCTTTACTTTCCAAGAGTGCCCCTCCTCTCCTCTTATAAAAGGCCCCCACCTCTACATCCTTACCCACACTCCCAAAGCCTTTGGCTCGGCCAAACCCTTCCCATTTTGTCTCTCAACTTCCATATCTTACTACTTTAAGCCTCACTTTGTGAATAAGTCTTCCCAAGGAAGCCTTTGAGCTCAAACCAAATGGAGTTACCCGATTTTAATGTAATGTCTTCACTTGAGTCCTTTTGTTTTATTTTGCTTCTCCATCCCCCTATACTCTTTTTATTCATTTATTTTTTACAACTCCATTATCTTCAATATACTAGGATTTTGTTATAAAAAGGATTCGAGCTACACTTACACACACTTACATCTAATGGTTAAAGGACATATTGTTTCTGTGGATGGTGAATTTATGCCTCCCGAAACGATGATTGTTCAACATTATTTTAAAACCTTCAAAGGTGGCCATTAAGATTTCACTATATTTATATATGATATATAATATGTTTATGTTTTCCTTAAGCTTCTGTATTTTTCATTTTGGGCATACCATTATGGTTTCCATTATGGGTAAACGTGATATCTTCATTTAAGGAAGTGCGGACTACCGCCCCTTCAAAGTGATTTTATTCGTTAAATACCATATGTGGGATGTATAAAGGATAGAAATATGATATTATATATGATATTATAATGGAATTATAATATAATTTTATATAATTATGATTCCATTCTATAAAATACGAAATAGAAATGAAAGTAGCGTTAATGCGTACGTACGGCTTACCGTCTCCATGAATGGTGCATTTCATTTCTTACCTCTAAATGATTATGTAATATTATAAATGCATGTATATACTGGATATATATGATATATACATCATGATTATAATTCTGGATATAATGGATACATGAACAACTTGTAATTATAAAGGGTTTATTTTTTACTCAATTACCAATGATCGTTAAAACGACCGTTATTAACTTAAATAATTACATAGTGTTCATGACATGGAAATAAGTGATATAAAAGGAATAATGAAATTGAAAAAGGTTCTTCATAAAGTAGAAATTAACTCAAGTTTATTATTCAGGAAATTAAAGAACGATCGAGCCAAGTCGGACCCGAGGTGTGGGACTTCGTCTCAATCTCCTTTCATTGAGGCATATTTTGGTTTATACACAACCTTCTTTTATACAGTGTATAAACGCCTTTGACTTCTACGTTTATTCAAAATGAATATTTTTTATACAAAGCGTTTAATAAATGAAAAAAGAGAATTTTTTTGTCGTATGTATGCGGCGATAACAACTTCTCTGACGCCGTGACCATTATTTGAATTTCGGCTTCCTCTACAAGCCCTACCTTTTTTAAAAGAAAAATAAATACCATGTTATACTTTTCTTTTATTTTGGTATTGAAAATGGGTTTCATAATGTTTTTATATCAATGTGTTGTATTTATATCTTGTGATTGAAAGGTGGAAATGTTATGTTTCCTTCATGCATGTTTTATGTGATACGATTATATTGAGGTTCTTGGGCATTATTATGAAGATGGGTGGTTCCGTGATAAACTAAGGGCGGGTGAGCCCGATATAGCTCTCCAATGCATTGGGTAACTCGAAGGAGTGAAACTTTAAGGTTTCTCCGAAGAGATTTAGGGAATATACTGTGATGGGTATTCCAAACGTAACCAAGAGGGTTACACCCTACGTAAGAATGTTATGAATGCCTCAAATTACCTCTATGTCTTATGATTTCTATGATTTATTCATGATTTGATGAGGTATGTTAAAGTGCTAATGTTTTATGGGTATAGTATGATTTCATTCTTATTTATATATGTGCCCATGTCTCCTTTCCATATTTTTATATCCCTTACTGAGCTTTTTATGCTCATCCCAAATTTTTTGAAATGTTTTTCACAGGTCAAGGTAAAGGTACATGATATGATGATAGTGTCAAGGAAGTGTCAAGAAAGAATCCATGTTTTATTTTAAATATGTTTACATTGATGGGAAAGAAGAATACTATCTTTATGTAACCATTTTGTTTATATGTGGAATGTAATGCATGTTTTATGATCTAATTCTCTAAAACTCTAAACCCGAAAAGATCCTTAATGTGTAATCTTGTAATAACTCAAGATTAAGTAAGGTTTAAGGCTGGGGCCTTATAATAAATATATGTAACCACATTATGAAATATATATAGAAAAAAAAAACATTAATGGAATCATTTATTAGAAGCCTTTTGTAAAAGTATAATTTTATTATGCATGGAAATGAGGTATAGTCACTACGGCTATCCCTAGACCAAGCCTATGTAGAGAATTGGTAAGTATAGATTGAGAAAAATAATCCATGGGTGAACATAAAGCTAATTGAAATCATTAAAAGGTATATGATCAATGAATCACCAGCCACAACTCCATCCATTTCTTATCTTACCCTTATATCTTGTATATTGGTATTGAGGTATTATTTATGTAGAAGTTGTAGTGATATAAAAATGTAACTATTAATGTAATAAATGTTAATTTTGTTTATAAAAATTAAAAATTTCTATAAAAATTATTAAAAAATTAATTAAATTATAAAGGTAGTATTTAACAAGAATATATTGATAAATATTAGTCAATTATTGTTTAATAAATTATAAACTATGAACAAAATACTTAATTTCGAGAAAGTCATACGTTTTTCTTAGGGTTGTACTTGTCTATGTGTTATGAATATTTATATTAATAAACCAAATGATCAATTTTAAAGGGTTATTATAATAAAATGTTTCGGTTAAAAACAGATATATTAACACTCATTTAAATTTGTAAATAATAAGAAGTAATACTAAAAACTATTAATATATTTAAAGACTTATTTTCTATAAAAATTGATTTTTATACATAAATTATATATTTAATTTCAAAGTAAAATTTATAATATTTTGAAAATTAATTTGATAAAATACATTTATTTTTTAAATTCATCTAATTAATTTTGTGTAAGTGATAAAATTTAATTTTTATGCATAAAAAGTAGTCACTGATGAAATTTTTCTTTATCTCGGTATAGGTTAAACATTCTTAAATTGTTAAAAATAATTGACAAGATATAAAAATATAAAAATACTATATCTATGAATTTTTAGATAAGTGACTTTATGTCATTAACCTATCATAACCACTCTAATTAATAATTTTTTATCCACCTTCCTCACTTATGACATCTATTTTTTAAATGAATAAATTTTATTTAACAAAATGATACCCCTATTACATATAAAGGACCCCTTCACTGCCACACTTCTACTCACTCATAAATCATGTATTCACGGTAAAAATCACAAATAATCATGATCATATCCCTTTTACACATAAAATATGTTATATCACACTAAAATACTAATCTAACAAGGATCAAGGAATTGTGCTAAGTATAATGGAAAGAACTTTTGATCAGTTTTTCATTTATATTCCTCTATAAATTTTCCTCTTCTTTGTCCACTGAGTATGTCATATAATTCCTTATATAATTAAATAAATATAATAAATGTTTTTAAATGTTATTTTTTTAATGGAATATCCTTCTCCTATCTTCCACCCATCCATTCTATAATGGAACCGTCGCCCATGTTATTTTCACAACACCGCCTCTATAGTGGAATATTTCATTTTTCATCACCTCATTACATGGAATGTGAAAAGGATAAAATTATTGAATAAATATTATATTAATATGTACATATTTTGTTTTTATGTTTTTGATGTTAATATTAATATTTAATACATTATTATGATACCCCCATTTTAAATTAAAAAATCACTAAAATAAGCAGGTTACAGGTTTTATTGTTAATAATAGTACATAAAACAAAAATTTAATGAACATGGAACATAATAAAATATTAAAAATATTCTATTTAATAACCTTGAAAATTATGATGATAATATTTCCAGGAAAATTGAATGAGATCCGAAATTTTTATACCGACACAAGTAAGGAACGGTTAAAACTGTTAACACTGATGATCAATAGTAATTAAAATGAAATATAAAATATGTAATAATTAATGTAAAATATAAATATAAAATTTAATAACAATGAATAAGGTTATTTAGAATATGTTTAATGAGTCTATTATTATTATAAATTAGGTTATGTCATGTTCAACCAAGCGATAATCAAAGACTACAGTTTGGTCGACTCAATTTCCTTTTCCTTGGGTCATAAATAACCGTCATTAACTATGATTTACACAAATCTATTATTATCAAATTTATTGGTTATATATTATTTTTTCAATCTATATCCAGGTAATTTACATTTTATCATTAATATCATCTTATTCAATGAATATCATTATTAATGAAAATTTACTATTGTTCAGAATAATTCCTACCCATACCAATATAACTTTCTCCATAATTTCATTATTATTATTATGATCATAAATTTTTATTTTAGTATTTATTAATTTAATTATATGTGATCTTAATTAATTTTAACATCTCCCTTAATCATTTTATTAATGTAAATGTTAACCTTTTTCTCTGATGTGGGGTTTTCTTTAAAAACTGTCCAATAACATAAAAAACATTTCCCTTGACATTCAAACATTTTATCATCAAAAAATAATTCATTTAAATACTTTTTTACTCCTATAAATGATCTATTATTGTGAACCTTTTAAAGCTATATTTTAAAAAAAATTCTTTTACCTTCTTGGAAATTATCACATTGAAAGTCAGTTGTAACTGTGACTTTTCCAGTAAAATGACATGTGAAACTTTTTTATGAATTTTATTCAATTATACTATATATTTACCAAATTTATATCTCTCATGGAGAAAATTTCATTATTAATCTATAATTTAATTATTTTGATTATATAATTTTGGAATCTATGAATATACTCTTCAAATCATTTTTTTCAAGACTCATTAAAACTCATTTTCATTCCATGGATTTTTTTCACTGTTTGATAAATGAATGACTTCATCTAGAAATTATATATATGGTATATAATTATTTTGTTGGATTGTACCTATATAACACTATAACACATTGGATAACATTTTATGCCTCGTTATATATTGATGTTAATGGATAGGTGTGACTAGGTTTTCTCATATCATTATGCATTGACAAGAATGAATTTGTTCATAACATAATGTGGCGGTATGATTGGGTTCCCTACCAATGTTATGATTTACTATAATTATTCTTATTCTATATATCATTGTTATGCCACAATTTTATGTTACATTTCCATGGTTATCATTATTGACACATGATTTGAAGCCATGGTAAATGTTTAATTCCTTTATGATAGTCTTTTTATAATCTGATGATCTCATTCCATAATATTTAACTTTCTACCATTGATTATGATTATCTATAATAATTTTATGGTCCTTTTAAAAACGTTTTTCTCATAATTTCAGGATTTTTCTCATTTATATGATCTCAATATTTTATGAAGCATTGATATGTTTTCCCTTACTAACTATTTGAGATCACCCCAATTTTCATTATCATTTATTATGGAATTATTAATAGGATTATATATATAAAAAGGCTTAATGTAGGGATGGTCTTGGGAGATGTTGAATATATAATGTGTAATAATATTCCTATTTAGTTAGTCAATAAATTAATCAAAACTTAGGGTCTTGGAATTATGAGGATATATTAGTGATGTAATATTGAAATTATTGAAATAATGTAAAATACATATTTTGTTTATTTGAGGTTATATCAATTGGCATCAAAGTGGGAATTAGTTATTTTTTAAGGATTAGGTAAAAAATACATTAGTTTCAATATTTAGTATAAGGATAAATATTGTAAAATATCCTAAAATTTTAGTAAAGTGTATAGTTTGTGGTTTAATATAAATGACATCACTGTATGGATCCAAAAAATGTTTAAAAAAATCTAATACAGATACACCAAGGAGTAATAATATATAAAAATGTTTGGTTAGGTTTTTACTTTATCTTCCCTAGGTACAAAATAAACAATCCTAATTGCAAAATTTATTTGACACTCTCAGAGGACATTCATTTGTTTACTTACATTTACTTTACATACCATTATGAAGTATTTGAAAAACTTTTATGGTATGGTAAGAGAACCTCATAGGAATAGACTATGGATAAAATAGATTGAATAATATAAATTCATAATTCAAGGTATACATGTCATTTAAGATTTATTCTTTCTATAGTAATATTTTTTCTATTTATATTCCTATTTAAATAAGAATTATCATCCTTAAATTTACATTATTTTAGTAAATGGATGGTACTAGGATGAATAATGTTATGAATGGGTTTGAGGAAAAATGTGGTGACTATACCAATGTTAAACTAAATTGGATATGAGTGTGACTCAAAAATATTATAGAAATTCTCACCCAACTATATCAATTAATGTACAATAATGTAAACCATGTTATGATCTCACATGAACCATAGAAAGTAAATCTTGTTTTCGAGTCATTCACAGGAATATGAACACCCTCCTACAACGAGTGGTTAATTAAATTATTTTTTTGATCAATGTATCAATGAAATTGAAAATATATTCCCCATTATCCAGTACATGGACCATGATAATTTGTTCTTATATGTGTATCACTAGAAGGAAGAGGCTGATCAATGGTGGAAAATAAATACAAAGGAAAAAAGAAAAGGTTTTACTCTATGAAATGGGAGGATTTATTGAAAATAATATTCACCAAATATTTTACCCAAAATATTATCAATAATAAAGATAAATAATTACTAGATCTAAAATAAATGGAATATTAATCCATTCATATATATAAAGTAAAATTCATGAGACTGTTATGATACAACTCCATTTTTATTACTTACACTGAAAGTATGGGTGATTGATTCGTTAGTGGCCTAAACCATGTCTTTTAAGGAAATTAAATATAAGATACATTGATATATATGAATATTTTTTTAGGATTATAGTTAAGGAGTAAATGTAAATTTTAGAATCTAATTATTCTCATAATTTTGGTTATATTGAAACAGAAAATTTAGTTTCAAGGAAAATTGAATAAATGATAACATGGAGAGAAGAAAAATCAAACAACTACTAATAGAAAATGTGGGAGGAGGCTTCTAGAAACTTATCTCAAGGGATAAATAAAATTATATACCTATGTTTAAGTATGACACTAAGCACACAATTGCTAAAGAAATTCATATAGTATAATTAACATAATAGAGTAGAAGAAGGCCTTAATAAATAATCCACCACCCCTAAATACTTTAAATGTAATGATGTTTTAAATTATAAAAATAAATACACAAATATAAAGGATAATGAGGATAATAGGCATCATCAACCTCCTATATTAAGTGAATAAGGAAGATATTATGAAATCACTGCAATTTAATTGGACCTTGATAATTATGTGGTTAATGGTTCACTTATTATACACTCCTTATCTATGAATTTATTACATTATTATTGTTCTTCATATTTTTTCACATCAATAATGCTTTCTATGAATGTTTATTCACCACATAAAAAATTAGATATTTAATTATTGGTGAAAACACCTTATAGTGTGATGATTGTATTAAAGGTATATAACACTTCTTCAATCAATGTTTTTTGGAAGATACTTCAAAAATACCTATTAATTCTTGCTCTGGTATAATTTTATGTCACATTAGCAATGGATTGACTTTCTCTAAATTGTGGTCATATAAATTTTTTTTAAATAAAATCTCATTCCATTTTTGAAATAATTATATTATAATGTATGAGTGATAATATTATTATAAAATCCATTTAGAAGTGAATTATATAATATGGGTCTCGATACCCAATAACTAGGGACTGTAATATAAAATGGTAATGGTGGAAATAAACATTAGATCCATGGAAATAATATAAGAGTATATTTAGTAATGAAATAACTAGTGTTCCCTAGAACATGATGTTGTTTTTTCAATTTAATTCATACTAGGTTCTATTCCCATATCAAAGAGTCCTTATAGAATAACAAATGTTGAAATAAAAGAATTAATGAATTGAATTAATGAGAATCTAGATAAAGGAATTATATTATCAAATGATTATTCACGGGGTTCCTCAATTCTCTTTTTCATCATTAATTATGGATCAATGAGTCATTTATTTTTTATCCCGAACACAAAAAAGTAATGATCAAGAACAATTATCGTTTATCTCGTATTGATGATCTAGTTTATCTATGTAGAGGGTCTTACTAATTATTTAATGTTGGTATTTAATCTGGATTCCATAAATTAAGGGTAATAAGTGAATATATCCCTAATAAAAAATTATACATAAGATATAGATACTTTGAATTCAAAGTGATTCTATTCAGGTTAAAAAATTACCATGGAATCATTAGCGATATGATGAATAAAGAATTTTTATATTACTTTAACTAATTTATAATATTTTTTAAAGAAAATAGAATATATTTTAAAAATAATTAGGTTCATGAAGATAATTTAAGGATTGTTTGGTGGCCATATTAAAGAAAAACCTATATACTGAGTTTAGGAAATGTGAATTTTTGAAAACAAATTTATCATTATTAGGAAATGTAATCACAAGTGAGGGTATATATGTACATCCTTCAAAGATAGAGGTGATCATTGAATGAATTAGAACAACCATATAGACTGTGATATAGAGTTTTCGTTATATATATATATATACCATCTATTCCTTGTAATAAATTTACGATGATTATAAAATCCACGAACTATGTTAACATAAAAAAGAGTGAACTTCATCTAGATAGAAAAATGTGAAGAAATATTCAAGGATATTAAGAAGGTGGTGTTCATTTTACCAAAACTCACATTAACATGGAGTGAATATGGTTTTTCATATATATTTATTCCTAAAAGAATATATTGGGATGTGTCTTGATATAGAAGGATAAAATAGTTTCTTATGAGTCAAAAAAATTAAAAAACGCTGAGAAAAATTACCCAATAGATGATCTGGAGTGGTGATAATATCTATTAATTAAATATTTGGTAGTATTATATTCATGTGGAACTTTATATATATATATATAATAATCACATGATCTTAAAGTATATATTCACATATATGGAATTTATCATGAGCCAAAAGATATTGTAAGATTTAATTAAAGACTTTGGTTTCTCAATACATTACCATCCAGGGAAGGAAACAAAGTAGTAGATTAACTATGTAAAAAGGATCATGATACCATTCCCATTATTAGTATGTAATATAAACCAATATTTCAAGATATTAAATGTAAGAATATTTAAATCATAGGGTAAGGGATGATGTAACATACCATTACCTTCGTCAAGTTAGTTTTCACTCCCTGTTCTGATCTCCTTTTTTTGGGAGATTGTCATGGGTTGTTTATAGTTCCTTATGATTTTTTAAAAGTTTTGGGAATGTGAACGATTGGAGAACAATTAGGGAAAACCATATGGATTGAAATAAAAAACCATGAGGTTGCCGTTGGTTCACTGGAGGGGGGTACATAGTTAGTAAAAATTGGGTTGCCTCTCCCACAAAAAATGGAGCCATGGATAGAGTTGATTCTCATGGTTAACGTATAGTTATTTTAACCATGTGAACAAAACATGAACCCTTTATATAATCCTAATAAGGATTTATGTTTAGGATCATGATTACTACTATCCGTGGAACCTATCTAGGAAAAAATGTGTGTGGGTTTTAATTTCCCTTAAAATGTTTACTATAAATTCTTCTATCCCAGTTTAAAGTGTTTATCACCCCTATTTCACCCTAACATGTTCATTTCTCTTTTGGAGACTCCTAAGAGTATTACATGGCCCCTAAAACCTATTCTATTTCAAATTAATGTCCTCGTGGAAGAGTAGATCTCTATCTAGTATATGGTTTCTCCCTATATTTTGATTTTTAGTCTCACCTCCTTTTATCCATTTTGAGAATGATTAATCATAATTTTGGAAATTGATTATATATTTAATTTGATGGATCTTGATTCTAGGGATTATTCCTTAATAATTTTCTCCTTCATATTTTTTTGGCGTATCAATTTGTGGGTGTTAATTTGATCATGTGAATAAAGGTAAGTTCATTAATAAGAATCTACTATAGAATTGAAAACCTAAATTGATTGATTTATTTGATGTTTTTTTATTTGATTTAACTTTTTTGATTTGATATGATTTTATTTTTTATTTAGAAAGTGAATGGTAATTTTGAATGTCACCCAATTTCAATGGAATTGATTATTTTGGGTGGATTTTGAAAAAAATATGGACTAAATTGATATTTTATTTGATTTTGTTTCTTGAGTAAATTAGATTTAAATAAAATATGATTTTAATAATGCATTAACTTGATCAAAACCCATGATTTTGTTTTAAAATTTAAATGACATTTTGCACTTAAGTTTGATAAATTAAACTCTGAATTATGAATTTAAATGATTATTTTTACCATGAATGAATAATTTATTGATTGATGAATATGTGGTATTTAGTAGTTAAAGGTGATTAGAAAAATCATGAAAGTAATTTGACTCCTTAAAAATATATTTATGATAATAAATCAAATAAAACATTGTTCGACATGATTATCCCTAATGGGATGTTGATTTATTTGTATCTAGGAATTGATCCTTAGGGGTGTGTGCACATAATCTTGAGCCATTTTGGATGATTGAGTAGTGTGTGGATCCTATATCTAGGAACTAATAAACCTTAGGGTATATGAAAATTGTTCTTTATATCCATTTGATTATTAAATTCCATTGATTTTTGAAATTCTTTATTCCTATATCCTATATATTTTATAAATAAAATTAATTAAACAAATATTTGATATATCTTCCATAATATTTATTTGAAATATTTTCTTGTTTTAAAATACGATAATGAAATGCCAATACTTGTTTTCTTTAAATTAAAATAAATAATCATTTATTGTTATATAATAGCTTATGGAATGGTTAGTGGTATCCTACTGGGTATTTTTTGTCACTCCCTACTTTTTCCTTTTGGTGTCTATAGATTGTGCTATGCTAGGTGATGTTAAAGGGAATGTACCACTTGAAGGGCATATGAGTTTTTTAATTCAGGGACCTGGAGTGTGGGAGGTGACTGTTGGAAATGTGATACAGTTATTACATGCGTTTCCCAATTTTTTTCATGATAGATATTATGTCTTTTGATGGTGTAACATTTTTTTATTTCTTTATTTATATCATCGTGTCCCATTTTCCTTGAAGAGTTCTTAGAATACTGACTTTTTGTTGTTTTATCTTCCACTAATATGCTATTCTTGTGGAAAAATTGATCTTTGTGACTTTGTTTTGATGTCAGGTTGTAGTAACCAGCCCTTGGGGATTGGAAACACCCTTTAAGATATGTCTGGATTGGTACTGTTACTGGTGTATCAGAGTATTTGGGTTTGTTAAAAATACTAGTATCATAGGTGTGGGGTTTTTAATCTCTATTGTCTCTATGAAGTATGATATGTACTGGTAAGAATTAGGCATGATTTTTGGGACCTAAGATGGAGTTACGAGTAAGTTACTAGCTATCTCTAGTCGTAATAAGCCTTAATCCCCCATGGGTATTTAAGAAAAGTATCTTAGAAGAATAACATAATCTAAGAATTCTAAAATTCGAGAACATGGCTTATAATTGATTGAATTAATACTCCAATATATCTTAATTAAGTTGATTATCTAAGTATATTGATGATGATTTTCATGTTTATTATCGATGTTGTGTAGAATCATGCTTCTGAGATGTTGTATGAATATGCTACAAGATGATGCTATTGGTGAACCACAATAATAAAATTCTATAGTGTACTATAATCTAGTTGAGGTAATGGTGAATGATTTCCAAGACACGAGACATGTAGTGTCACCCATTTCAATTCAGGCTCCAATAGTTGAATCTCAAAGGGATGAAACTAGGAATCATTTTCAAGTGTTTATTTTTTATAATCCACTAGTGTTAAAAGGATAAAATGATCCACAAAAGGTATGGGATTTCTTGAAAAATATTTATATGATTTTCAAGTTTATATAAATTCTATATTCTATTAAAGTGAAATGTGGTACCTTCTATATTGAGGGAACTAGTAAGAGTTTGTATAATTAAATGGTTACAAAAATGGAACAACATATCTTAGAGTGGAAAGAATTTAGAGTTATTTTCATAGTGGCTTTTACACCAAATATATGGTGTGGGAAATTTATATGGTGTTTCTTAGTCTATTGGAAGGTGATAATGACGCGACATAGTTTGAAAACTATGTTTCTGAACTTTTTCAGTTTTCTCCTAAATTATTGATGAATAAGAAACATAGGGATCAAATATTTGAGTTGTTTCTTCAAATTGACATATAATCATATGTTTTGATAATAAATATTACTTATTATATAGATGTTATGCATAAATAATTGATAGATGAGATTGAACTAGTTGGTAAGTTAGGGTTAATGGGATTTCTATTTTATCTAGGTTGTATTTATTTTAGTATGTTTAAAGGAAATATTAGGCATGGCGAGTCTCATGGTGGATTTCTATAGATGGATTCATCGAAATATCCTACAGTTCTTGGTATAGGCCCTTTAACTTCCATATAGTGTAATATTCTTGGGGATCTGAAATGGGTTTGCACTGAGGAACCAAAGATCTGTGGTTCATACAGACACTACGATCACATATATAATTTCTATCATGTATTCTTCTCCATATAGTGACATGATCTCATCATCACCTAATGAAAATATGGTGAAATCATATGCTTTAATAACTAATGGGCTCCACCCACATGAATCTAGAACAAAGCTTCTTCATGTGGTAGAAGAGTTATAAGAGGAATTTGATATAGGTCCAACAATAGTGACAGGTACCATCACTATAGATTTATCATTGGTAACTAGTATATTCGTTACCAGTGCATCTCATTCATTCATTTTGACTCTTGCTGTGAACATTATAAACCTTATTATATATATATATATATATATATATTCTGAAATGATGGATATTTCTATACCCCTTAGAATGAATAGAGAGTATATAATTTTAGTCCCCTATTATGCATTCCATTTATCAAAGATTGAGCTTACCAGGAATATTCTGATTCTTGACATAAAACCTTTTAACGTCATTTTAAGTATGGATTGGCTAATAGCCCATAAATTTAACATTGAATGTTCTCTTTAGCCGGTTTCCTTTACTATGTCCAATGGTGTGTGTGGTATTTTTCAAGGACATTAAGACTCAAAGATTAGTATAGTTTTAATTTCTTTTATAGAGTTAGGAAGGGTAATATCTATTTTTTCTTTTTTACATGCTTAATATATATTTTATTTGTGATATCCATCAAATTTTCAATGAGTTTCTAAATGTGTTTCGATTCAATATTTTTAGTTTTCCACTAGTATGGGAAGTATATTTCTCTAATGACATAGCACCGGGTACACAAGCCATCTCTATTACTTATTAGTATATATAAATAGATTAATTACAATATTTTATGACCTATATGGATGATTTTTTAGAACAAGTATTTATAAGATTTAGTGTGTTACCATATTCCCCACCTTCTATTTTTTTCAAAGAAAGATGATGGGACACATCACCTTTTTGTTGATGATCAAAAACTTAATGATGTTGTGATAAAGATAATGTATTTGTTTCATAGATTGAATATTGTTTGATCATTTGGAATGGGTGAAATGGTTCCAGAATTTGATCTCTAGTCGAGTTACCACTAATTGATAATTAAATAGTCTAACAATCTATAGAACACAATTCGGAGAAGGTTTGGCCATTATGGGTATCTTGTTATGCCTTTTGGTATGACCAATTCTCTTATAATATTTATGTTGTTAATGAATAAAATATTCCTTGAGTATATTAACACTGTCTTGGTGGTGTTTATGGATGAAATTTTGGATTACTGCAAAACTACTAAATATTATGTGCATCATCTGGGAGTACTTCATGAAATCTTAATATATTACTGACGTTACATGAATTTTTCAAAATGTAATTTCTAGATTGAAGCATTTAATTTATTAGGACATGTGTTATTAAAAGATGGTATTTTAGTTGATCATGAGAAGATGAAAGCTAAAATGACATGAGAGAAACCATTTATTGTTTTGGAGATTCTGAGTTTCTTTGTCTTAGCAGGTTTTTACCACTGGTTTGCTAATGATTTTTCAAATATGGATTCTCCATTTACACCTCTCACTTGTAGTAGAGTATTTTTCATGTTGTATTTGAAAAGTTAGAGTGAGATTGACATGTTTAAGAATATCCTGACTTCTAAACTAGTGTTGAATCCCCCGAAGGATGGAAAAATACTTTTAGTTTTTTTTATTGCACTAGGTTTGGGTTTAGGATGTATTATCATGTAGGGTGATCCCATGGTGGCCTACAGTTCCTGGTAGATTAGTCCACATAGGAAACACAATCTGAAACATTTTCTTTATAAAGAATCTAGGATGCATACTCTGAAGATTTTGTGACATTAACTCGTCCTAGAATGTTTTATCATATATTCTGATAAAAAATATTTAGTTTTATATTCACTCAATAATATTTTAACCTTAGCCTGAGATAATGGCTGGAGTACGTACAATCCATTTATTTTGACATTCAATACACTCTTTTAAAGTGGAATGTAATTTCTGATTCTTTAATTAAGAAAAATCCAATCCATGTAATGCAATGATCATCACAAGAGTAGAATTCGATTGATCTCTTTTCATTGTATCATTTAAGAGTCTAGAAGGATAAGACAAATATTATTATGGAAATCCCTCCATTGAAATCTACTCTTCTCTAGATGATTCTTAAAAAGTAGTATCCTAATGAATCTTTTAGATTCAAAGTAATTAAGGAATATCTTTATAGTGGGGAGACTATTGGTTTTCAGTGTATTTTTTCTAAGGATATCATTTGACTATGGAACTGGATTGTTTTACCATTTCCTGTGAGAAAAACATTGATGGGGTATTTCCAAAATTCCCTATTTGAAGTGTACCCTATTATCTTGATGATATTCTATGACATGAGGTGAAAATTCTTGTGGCATAGTATGAGAGAAGACATCAATGACTTTTTCTCTCATTGTTATACCTATCTAAAAGTTAAGGACGAGCACTAGAAGTCTCTTGTTCTTCATCAAACTATTCTAATTCTGACATGGATGTGGGATTATATTTCAATGGATTTCAAGGTTGGGTTTATGCATACCCTTTTATGGAAGAATGTTATATGGGTATAGATTGATCATCTGACCAAATCATATCACTTTATTCCCACTTATGGTTCAAAAAAGTTATAGATTTGGAACGTCTCTAGGTGAAAGAGGTTTTAAAGTTGTAGGAAGTTCTATCTGTTATATTTTCTTATATGGATCACCATTTTACTTATTTTTTTGGAGGGTCCTCAATGAGGAAATTTTATCCTAGGTTCAATTGAGTATGTAATGGCATCCATGGATTGATGGTGAGGATGAATGATCAATAAATATTATTAAAGAGATGCTACGTGATTGTGTTTTTGAATTTGGTGGAGCTTGGGAAAACCATTTGGTGCTGGTTGAATTTTCTTATGATAATAAATACATGTTAGTTATTTGAATTTCACCTTTTGAGGAATTTTATGGTCATCCTTGTAGATAACTTCTTTTTTTGGTCAGAGACGAGTGAATCTTCCTTGGTTGGGTTAAGTTTGAATTAAGAGATGATGTATAATATTTAGTTGATTCGGCATAGAATGGTAATGTTATAGAGATAGTATAAATCCCATGATGATCATAGACATAGATCAATAGAGTTCATAGTTGGTGACCATGTTTTTTTGAAACAATCATCTCGATTACGTCACCGACAACTTGGAAAATAGGGAAAAATGCACTGAGGTCTGTCAGTCCCTTTTATATTAATGAGAATATTGGGAAATTGTCTTTCCATTTGGAACATCCACCTCATATACCATAAATAAAAAAAAATGTTTCATATATCACTTATCAGGAAGTATCTTTCTGACACTTATCATGTCTTGGGCTGAAAATATCTTAATGTGGAGCCAAAAAAAAATTTGACAGAGCATCCGGTTCAGATTTTTTTTATGAGACAATGGTTCTTCATGGGACGTCAATACTTTTAACCAATTCACAATGAAATCATGGTTATGATTCCTAAGATATTTTGAAGTGTTAAGCACTAATGATAGAGTATTGGCATCATCTCATTGATATTGGATCTTCTTGAAAGGATTTCAAAGGATATAATGTGTTTATGGTGTATAGGTTGTAACATCTCTTTACCTTCTTTTAGGAACTTCTAACCACTTTTTTGATATCATTTTTTGGGCCTTGTTTCGGGTTTTTTCTAGTGTCTTTTGATAAATTTTTCAAGGTTTTGGGGCTATGAATAGTTGGTTCATGTTTAGGGAAAACCATGTGGTTTGGTCCGACAAACAATGTTTCCTATGTTGGTGCACTATAGGGAGGATGGTTAGTACAAACCATGAGACCCACCACACAAAGAATGTGGAATGGGATATAAGGGGTTTTCATGGTTAGTAATTTTTTAGTTCAAAAATGTTGCCAAACTATTCACCTTTTTAAGAACCCTAGTAATGGTGCAAGATTAGGTGCACGATGACTACTTACCACGCGAACCATATATGAAACCATATGCATGGGTTTTAATTCCCCAATTTCTTTTCAAAAATATTTGGACTCCCATTTAATGTTCTAAACAAACCCCATTCAAACCTAAAATAATCTTTTGGAATTTGGTGGATCAATAAGGGATTTCTTGCCCCGTCCGTCATTTTTATCCTGTGAATCAAAGTGCTCATGGAAGAATTGATCCCGCTCTGGTATGTTTTTCACCCTTTATCAATTTTTTCCCTGCCCTCACAATGTTTTCCTTTTGTGAGCAATAAATCCTCAAATTGTTTTATGGATTCAATATTTTTTTTAGATCTTGATTCAAGTTTTGATTCCTTTATCTCCTTCACCTTTTTCTTAATTAAAATTTCCCATTATGATTATTTAATTGATCAGTTGATTGAACTTATGATATTCGATAAGGATTAACTCTACAATGGAAACCATAATTTTCATGAATGATTTAAAATGATTTATTAATTGATTTAAAACCAATTTGATGTTTTATTTATAAATAGAATTGTAATTGTAAAATCCCACAAATTTTAATGGAATTGACATTATTGTGTCAATTATTAGAAATTTTATGGCATTAATTGAATGTTTATTTGATGAAATCATTTTATATTGATTCTTGGGAAAGTTCACAATAAATTAATGTTAATTTGAGAAGGTATTAATTTGATGAAAACCTATGATTTAGTTTTGATGATGAAATGGATTGTTGAACATGAAATTAGGAAATTGATCTTTGAATGAATAATTAAATTGAAATGATTGACTCGAAAAAGATTTAATTAATGATTTATTAAATCACATTGTAGCCTATGTATATAGTAGGTGATTAGGATAAGCACTATAGGAATCTAAATCCTAATGAATTGATTGAAAATGAAAACTCTAAAAAATCCATGTTCGACATGATTTCCCCTAATAGGATGTTGATTGATTTGTCATGAGGGAATGAGAATTAAGGACATGTGCACAGATACTTGAGCTATGGTTAATGATTGAGTAGTATGAGGATCATACTAATTAAAACTAATTAACCTCAGTGAATATGACTATGGTTATTTATTTTTATTTGATTATTAAATGACATTAATTGTTGAACTTATTTATTCATATATCCATTCTTTTTTAGGAAAAATATTAATTTAAGAAAATATTGGATATATTTTTTATCTTATTGAATTAAAAAATTGTTTTTTATCTGTCTTGGTTTCCAAGTGGTGCTTTTTTTATACCCTTAAATAAGGTTTATTGTGATCGATTCTTAGCACCCAAAAGTTTTTCCCATGTGGAGGATAGTCACTGATGTGGTGGTTGATGGCAGTACTGATGGACTTGGGATGACTGTCATACAAAATGAAATTTTCATCGTGTATCGTTGGATTTTGGTGAAATATATTGGTTCTAAGATATTTATGAAGTAGGGATAACTCACCCGGATGAAGGTACAAGCATAGGAGATGGGCATACCGACAAAAGATGAATTCAATGAGAGATTTATACCAATCAGGGGGAAGGGGGATAAATTACATTTCTTTCACAGATCATGGGTTGTCAGCGATCTTGATGGATACTCTAATACTGAATTTATTTTCCATTAGGCCTATGGTTCATGTAATAGGCTCCCTTAGCTGAGATAAAAAATTTGGGTTTCCATGTTTAATAAAATAGTGAGGTATTCTATCATACCTATTTAAAAAATAATTTTTTAATTAAAATATTCCAATGAAATTCCTTGTCTCGTTTTATTTAAGTTGAAAGTAATAATGTTTTATTGTTATAGAATTGATTAAGTATTTTTTGTGGTATCCTAATAGGATCTACTTCTCAGACCCTATGTTTTCAATTGGTTATATATAGGTTATATTTTTTTCATGTGTATGTAAAGGTAAAACACCACTAGAAGGTGGAAGGAGGCCACACTTCATGGGACCTAGAGTGTTGGAGGATATTAGTGAATATGTGATCCACTAGTTTCAAGGGTTTCATGAGTTTTATCATGATAGATTTTGTGTCTCTGGTGGATGTACAATTTTGATATTTCTTTATCTATCATCTAGTGGTACTTTACCTTTGAGGAGTGTTTCAAATACTAATTTTTTTTTGAATTCCACTATTCTATCATTATCTGGGAAAAAATAATTGATTTTGACTTTTTGTTGATGCCTGGTTCAAGTCACAAACCTGTGGGCACAGTGAATTCCCTTCAAGCTATAGTAGGATTAGTCCAGGTGCTGATTTACTAGGTTATTCAGGTTTTTGTATGATATATTATATCCAAAAAAATCCCAAATTATTACTCAATCATACATATATGTTAATATCTATGACGCATAGAAGGATAATACATTGTCATGGAAGAATGTACGAAGTATTCTGGTGTCAACTCGGAGAATAGTGCATTTATAAGAATTAGGAAATTAATATGTGTCCCCTTAGAACCAGAATTGAAGAAGGAGATTCTAGTTGATGTACATAAATATTATTTCTCTATTCACTCATGAAGAGAATATAAACATAGAGATATTAAGAAACACATCTTGTTATAAATCATGAAAAGGGATATTGTAGACAATGTGTATCGATTCGTGGTATGTCAGTATGTTAAAGTGGAGTGATAAAAGTTTAAGAGGTAATGTAAATATAGGTTGTAACAATATAGAAATGGGAGAACATCACCATGAATTACATCATTGATCTCCATAAGATTGTTAAAGTTTGTAATTACATTTGTGTAGTGGTGGGTAGACATTCAAAGTTGGCACACTTCATTTCTATTTGAGAGGACTTTTCACTCGATCATATTTATATGTTATACATAATGAAAGAGGTGATACTACATAGAGAAAAAAAAATTAATTATATTTGATTAATATCCATGGTTCACCAATTTTTTGGAGAAGTCATCCAAAATCATTGGATACATAATTGAGATTAGGAAACACATATCATCCTTGAACTGATGTTTACTATTAATGAACCATTCAGACATTGTATAATAATATTATATCATACTAAATGGATTTCATTGGAATTTGGGATCAATATCTTCCCATGGTTGTGTTTTTATATAATAACAATTTCCATTCTTATGTCCAAATTCAAATATATGAGGAATTATTTGGGAAGATATGATGAACTCTAACATACTGGGAAGATGTTGGAGTACTAAAACTAATGGCCAGATATTATCAATGACATGCAATAGAAGGTTCAAACTTTTCCCTGACATATTAATTCTTTACAAAGTTGATAAAAGAGTTATTTTGATAATTGTAAATGACATTTAGAGTATTAAGAGCATAAAAAGTGTTCCATTACATATCTCCATGGAGGAGGGTAATGAGGTTTTGAAGGAAGAGTATGATAATACCAAGACACATCTCTTTATTAATTTTTATTGATTGTATATATACTATATCTTATCACTTAATTGTAACACCAAACCACTGTTAGGTATATGATGTGTTCTACATATCGTATCTGTGTAAGTGAATACCAGATCCATCCCATTTTTGAACTCAGAATCTATAAAATTGGAATATGATCTCTCTTATATGGAAAAAACATTTGAGAACTTGTATTAAATAGATAATGTGTTGAAAAACATGTATAATCACCTAGTAAAAGTTCTATGGATAAATAATAAGTTTGAGGATGAAATGTGGAAACCAAAATATGTGGTCAGAAAAAATTACCCTAACCTATTTCCATCTTATTAATGAAATTTCATTGAATTTTTTTTATTAAGGTGGTACAATGTAACAACCCACGATTTCAATATGTATTTTCCTTTTAAATAAATATTTAATTGAATAACATTCTAAACAAAAGGATACCATACTAAAAAAATAGGTATATACTAACAAGATAAAATTATTAAATATGACCATTATGAAATAATATTTGAATTAGAAGGTATAAATATAAGTCACTAAATTATGGAATATATCTATGAAGTACATTACATGGAATAAATTAGAAGAATGCTTTCCTATATAGATCATTTTAATAATCTTGAAAAGGAGGTAGCATCACTATTCCTAGGATGAACTTCTATAAGTATGTATTCAGAGAAATAATCCATGGGATATGTTTAAGATCATGGAAATCACTTCAAGGTCTATGATCATTTTATCACCACTAGTGACCACCACAATTTCATATCTTACCCTTTGATCTTATCTAGATGCCTTTAGGGATTTTATATGAATGTGTTATGGTGAAATAAACATGTAAACATTAATTTAATAAATATTAAATGTGTTTATAAAAATTTATCTTTTTCGTAAAATTTAGAATAAATGTAATTAAATAATAAATGTCATATTTAACACATATGTATTTATAAAACCCAATTAATTATATATAAATTAATAATAAATTAGGAATAAAATAATTAATTAATAAAAAATAATTATATTTTTTCTAAGGGTGTCACTTTTAATGGGTTATAATAATATGATTTTTCAATAAAAAAATAAATTTATTCTCATTTGAATTAGTTTTTGATATATAATTCCACTAAAAACAATTAATGTTTTTAAAGACCACTTTTAAATAAATAATAGTGTCTTTCATATAATTTATCTTATAGTTTAAAATCTAGATTTATCATTTATATAAATATAATTTGATAAAGTGGATTTCATTTTTTGAATAATATTTTCAAATTTTGGAATGTTGGTAAATTTATTTTTTATGCATAAAATTAAATTACAGAGGTATAAAATTAATTACCACAGTAAAGCTTAAATAAGATAAGTATGGTTAACACTATGTAAAAAATAGAAAATATCACAAATTCCAATCACTAATTGTGTTGATGATGGATATATATACATTTTTATATCTTTTATAAATAATTATAATTTTTGGTTCCACTTTCCCGAGTTATGACATCTATTTTTATATTATGAATTTATATTTACAAAAATGTTACCCCTCTTACCAATAAAGGGTTCCCTTTACGACCCCACTTATCCTCACACATAATGAATCTTAGATAAATAAAAATCTATAACAAAACCTTAAAACATTATTTCTTACATCTAATAGGTTCTGGTGTGACCGAAATACCATTATAGATGGCTCAAGGAGTTGTCCCAAGAAGAAACGTAAGAACTCATAATTACTTTTTCATTTCTATACCTTTAAATTTTCTTATTCTACCTCCCCCAAGTATATTATATCCATAATAATATAATTAAATCAGTATAATAAATAAAAATATATGTCATTATGTTTATGTAATATCAATGAACTATCCTATACACATATATTCAATAATTAAAACATCGCACATGTTATAGTTTTTTCACTATCTCCAGGGATGACTATTTCATTTTCCACAACTACCTTACATGGATGGTTATAAATTTTCATTTAATGAAAAAATATGATATTAACAGGTTAATAATTATCTATTTTTAGAATGGTAATATTAGTATTCAAATCATCATTAATATGTATCTTTTTGTTTGTTAAAAATTATCGAAATAAGCCCTTTAATAGTTTTCATCTTGATAAACCATAACTATAGAACCAATGGAATGAAAATGAAACATCATTAAATTTTATGAAACTTCTATTAAGTTTCCCTAGAAATTCAATAGATAATAAACTTATGAGCACTGAATGAAAATAAGATCTTTTATACCGAAATATATAAGGAATGAATAAAATTGCTAACACCAATGGTAATTATTAACTAAATATATATTTTGACTTTGTATAAAATTTGTTTTAAAGATTTATATTAAATTTAATAAAAAATAAGGTTATTAACACTAGTGCATAAAGTGTTTTAAATTTCAATTGTAATTCCTTTTCTCATCAGTTTTTAAGTGATGTTATTTGTGGTGATGTTGTAAATAGCCATTTCACGTTGGTTAACTAAAGATGACTTAATAAATTAATATAAATGTTATCAGTTTTTCATGTCAAGTTATTTAATAACCGATATGAAAAAAGTTTTTCCACATTGGTTATTAAATAAATGATATGAAAACCAATGTTGACCATGTTTTTCATGTCGTTTATTCAATAACTGATGTGAAAATCCTTTTATCACATTAGTTATTTTTTAAAAATGACTTGATAAAAGGATTTTCAGGTCAGTTATTACTAAACCGATGTGAAAAAATTTTTTGGTTTATTTAGACTATAATTAATCTTTCACAAAAGCATCCAAATGAAATAATATAAGAAGGAAAAGGCAGAGGACAACCATAAATACACTTACATATGATCTTAAATATTTACAATGTATATTAAAAATAAACAAAAAATCAATCAAACCAATAAAATGATTATCACATTAAATTTGTACATTTTTCAACTCCATTACACTATATGGATGTGGGTTATCAAAAAGCAACAAAATAATACAGAAATCATTTGAAACATTTTTTTAATAAAACACATGAAATATTAAGGAATGATTAATAAAGAATTATAACCTTGTAAAACTTTGTAACTACCCTAGTTGAAATTATTTCACACATGAATCTCAAAACATAATATCCACTTTCTTTTACACATTCTTGTTTATTAAATAGTTTTAAAGACATTTTAATTCGATATAAAGTTTTTCTGTAATATATCAACTATTTAGTTATTGTAAATGAAAATCCACCTTATCTTTTACAAATTTAATCTTTTAACTCTTCTTTCTTATCATCTATATATTGAAATTCCATTACATGTTTTAAAATATTTTCAATAAAATAAATTTTATTTATTATAATATAAACATTTATTAAAATAATAAAAATTACTTGATCAATATATTCTGAAAAGTTTCTCTCACATCGCCATGGATAGAGCATATCGAGTACAATTTATTCTCTCTTAGACAAAAACACCCAATATCCATTGAACACTGATATAAAATAAAATTTAATATGTGTTTTTAATATTTTAAGAGATATATAACACTTTTACAGAAAAAATGTTTCATATTATTCAAGATATGGAAACATACAACACTGAAAGATGACATTCTTCTGAAATATTTCAACTTGATAAATTTTTCTTTCATCATTAGTCATTGTCAAAGATATAGGAGAAATAAATTTTGGGTCCATTAATATATATAAATCTTTTATTTCATGATATGTAAAAGTTTTATATAGATACATAATAAAAATTTGTCATAATTATAAATTCTAAATAAATTAATGGAATGGAAAGATTTTGGTAATTTAATTATATGGAAAAAAATTTCATCATGTTGATGCCTAATTGATCTCTATCTACATGGTCCATGATATCAATTTCCAAAATCGACATAGTCATTGCATGACCACAAACAACAAAATCATTTGTAATATCATATACTCCCAATAACAAATTTGGGTATACTGAAAATCTATCAAGACTTATAGAATCCGTGCATAAAGTCATGAAACATTGAATTTATTTCTATAAAATATTTCTTTAACATTAAACTATTTTAGTAAAAAATTACATGAATATAAAAACATTAAAATGAGCAAAAAAATTAATAAAAAAAATAAAATATAACATATAAACATACCTCTATGAAAATAATTCAAATTAATCTTGATGGACAAACAAAAAAATGGCCGATAAATTGTCAAAATGTTCTCACCTCATCTATAGAACATGATATTTTTGATGATCTATCTATAATATCATATACACTGACCCTATGATGCTCTATATCAATATTTTGTTGATGAATTTGATCAAGGATATAATATATCTTCCCATATACAATAATATGATAAGGATCATCAATATATTACTCATAGTAACATGGAAGCTATGGAGGAGACGGTGTTGGGGTAGGATAAGAAGGATTTGGTTTCGGGGGTAATGATGTGTGCGTTAGATAAGGTGGAGTGGGATATGATGGTGGGGGTGTATGAGTTGGATTGGTTGGCAAATTCTGTTTCTAAATGTCTAAAAACATCGACTGTACCGAATCTCTGAACCTTTCCTCCATCGTCATTTGAATATCCCAAACTTTGGCTTCCACAAATTCTATTTTTTTATGTACATAATCATTTGATGATGTTTCTGAACATGGAAACAATTTTATTATCGATACATCTACCAGGTATCCTCGCACACATCCTGGGTGTTCAGGCTTTCTTGATTCAATAACTAAAATATCCTTTCTACCCTCAATAATAAAACCCTCTTGTGTGCTCTGCTCCTCAATTGAATCTTTTGTGAAATATTTGGAAAAAACTTTAATGAATTACAATATATAGAGTCTATTTGACTCCAATAAATAAATAAAAATATTATAATCATATCAACTATAATTCTTTACTATTCGATAAGATATTTTCCTTTTTTTCTCATCTGATCCCTCTTCTATTTTTCATGTCTATCAGGGGGTGGGACGGAGGGGAAACCTCTACAGACCCCGATGACTCTACTTGCAGCTTTTGAATTTTTTCTTCTATCATATGTTATTCCAATAACATATAACATCCCCGATATAACACATGAATGTATCTATTTTTATCTTGAATTACTTTATGACATATCCTTGATTGCTGTAAATTTTCAATTAAGAATAAAGAAATAATAAATGTGGTAATTAATCTAAAAAAATTATAAAAAGATAAAATTACACTTACCAAAATCTTTGATCATCGTCTACTTTCAAAAAATTGATTCCATGTATATTCATCTATAAATTGATATATATCTCCAGGATTTTCATGTTGCCTATCTTTGAAAAATGAACCATGATGTGAAATTGATATATATCACCTAGATTTTCATCTATAAATTGATATATTCATCTATAAATTGATATATATCACCTGTAAATTGTTATAAATATTATAATTAGAGATAAAATAAAATAAATTAATGTAAACTACCCCATATTAATGAGATATGAAATGAAGTTGTAAAAATTCATAAAACTGATCAATCATTTTTATAACCAAAATATTTTTTTATAAAACACAATATTTTATGTTTTTATTTAAAATATTAAATTTAAAATAATTGGTTTTCATCTAAATAAATGAATATATATATTACATAAGGGGAAACATAGAAAACTAGGAAAAATTAAACTAATATAAACAAATCATTTACCTTATTATATTTAATATGTGTTTTAATAAAGAAAATAAAATAAAAATATCTAACTTATGAAATTGTAATATTTAAACCATAATTAAACATATATTACCTAAAATATTAGGAGTGTGATAAAATATTTTTGTAACTAAATGTTTTCTCTATGATCATACTATATGGTACAAACCATTTCTATGATGTTCTCATCAATATTATTTGTTAATCATCCCATGGAAGAAGGGATCTCACATAAATCATCATCTTCACAAGTTTATCATCACTAACATACAATGTTTTCCTTCAATAAAAATACCACATCATATCAGATTGATCGAGAAGATAGGAATTTTTTTCATATGTTTCCATGATAAATGAATCATTGGTGTCTTCCAATTTATTCTGATGAACAATTTTCATTTCAAATTCAACATGTTATACACTATTGTTACGAATAAAACATTTACACATGAGCATCGAAAAATGAAATTTAATATAATAAACCTCCAATATTTTTAAATGAATCATTATAATGAATTTCATGATGATATTGGGCTTTTTGTCTTTTGCACATGAAAAATGCATTACTTCTATGAACAAAAACACAACTCTATTATGAATAACCCTTATGTTGTCCTGATCTTTCATATGAAAAGTTTATCCATTAATGTTATACCCAGACCATGTTATCATATTTAAATTTGTACTACCCATTAATGAGCCTAATGGTTTGAATGCATCTGGTGTACCTAGAATAGTCTCTTGAAACCATGTCAATTTTTTGTTGTTATGCTCATTTGAAATCCACATATATTTCTTCTCTGGATGAATTTATTTCAACACATTAATATGCAATGTTTTATATGATTGAGAATCATCTATGTAATTCATGATTTTTAAATTTCTATTATTTATATGTTCACCTCTCAATAATTTGACAATGAAGCCATGATTCCACATTCCCCCATAATTTACTCATTCATTTTAAAATTTAGGAAAATTGATGTGATACACTATAGAAAAATTTCTTTTAAAAAACCTACAACCTCATAAGAAATATACAACTCAATAATGGATGATTTAGGTCAATATAGATTTATAACATAACCCTTCAATATCTTTATATACCATTCAAATGGATAAATCCAACATATATATACAGGTCTATAATTATTTATTTCTCTCACAAAATGATTTGTTAAATGCACCATGATTTCAAAAAAAGATGGAGGAATATTCATTTCGAATTGAAAAATTATAAAAATCGCTTCATTCTCAAAAAATATCAAAGCATTCAAATCAATCACCTTATTGAAAATTTAATTAAAAAATAACACACCTTCATGATTGTCATTCTAACATGGGTGGGTAATATTCCATGTAATAAAACTGATATGAGTTTTTGGATCATGTCAAGACAGTCCAAGTATGATATTTCTAACATCATTTATATATGTAGGAATATGGTGATCAATTTTATTCCACTATGGACAACTAGTTGGATAATGTATTTTTCCATCACATATCTTCTCAAAAACAAGTCATATTAACATTTTTATCATCATATATATTAGAAAATAAATGTTTCAAATGAGGTATTATAGGAACCTTCCCAAATTCCTTGGAAGGAGCATTTTTAACTTCTAAATCAGCCTATTATTATTCTTTCAACTTATATGATGAGGTCCCAAATTTAGAATACCCTAAAATAAATTCTTATTCTTTATTATATTGCACACAATCATTTGGGAATGCATGTAATATTTTGTACACTAATCCCATTGAGCATAATAGTTTTTTCTCTTTATAAAGTGAGGTTGGAATATTATTTTATTTAGAAATAATAAATTTCAACAATTGTAACAACTATGAAAAATTATTGTCCCTCCATCCATGTTTTCAATTAAATTTAATCAATCTTAGCACCATTGATAATATTATAAATTCCATATAACCCAGATACAATGGTTTTTAGCATCTTCATATAGAAACAAAATTTTTGATTCATTCCCAATTTAATCAACTTCAATATCATAAATATGTTCTTCAATTTTATCAGTCTAATCATCTTGAAAAGCATCATCAAAAAGCAATATAACATTCTATCCAGTTTCACCATGCCAAATCCTTGGGCTATAATATGGATTGATACCATGAAAAATTAAATGATCTTTGATCTCTCGTCTTTTCAACTTCTACATTTTTTAACATTTTAGCCACAGATAGTGAAACATGTTTTTGTTTGGAAAATTTTGTTTAGAAAATTAAACAAAATCATTAACACCTTCATCATATTCATCACTTTTCTAAGTACCGTAATCCAACATTGACTCGTTATTATCTTTAAAAAATATAAAAAATAAATATAAAAATCAAAGGGATTAATTTATAAAATATTAATATTGTAAATGAGATAAAAAAAATATCGAAAATCAATAATTGAAACATTAGAAGGAAAATAGAAATTTCTGATGAGAAAACTCATTCATGGAGAAGGAATTACAAAAAGTATTTGGTTCAAAAAAAATTGAATTTTTAAAAAATGAATATAACCTTCTGAAATTATTATAAAATATGTACTATGATATCTGTAATGTAATATCCTTAAAAAAAATAATTTATAGTTCATTATTTATAAAAATAAATAATTTATTCAATTTTTAAATTAATAATATTTTCAAATCATAAAATAAGTATTAGTTTTAAAAAATATCACATTAAACCTTGATTCATGGGACATAATATGGTAAAAATTATACATTAACTGGGTATATAGTTGGTCTCCAACTTTAAACAACAGACCCATCACAAATTCATCCCTTTTTCAATTCCCTAGAGTGCCATCAAAACATATGTCCATGCATAAAAACACAACCTAAAGATGCTATTAGTCTCAAATTCTCATTTGAGTCACATCTATCATATCACAATTACATCCATATAAGGAATTAAATCTACCATGATCGGTCCATCCCAACTATTTTTTAACAAAAACACTCATTCTATATTACAATACTTATATTCTGTCTCTTAAACAAATAATATATTAGAAAACCAAACATGGAAAAATATATTGAATGAAAATAACTAATTCAAACTAGAAATAAAACCTGGAATAACTAATTAACACATTATAAAATATATTGAAACCATATAGATCTATTTGGAGATTAGACGATCTAGAATAAAATGTGTACCAATAAAGCTGACAAAACCTGTGTGTATGAAGATGGTATTCCATGAATTAAATCCACCTGATTGAATAATCATCGGTTATAGTTTCCACTCCAAATAAAAACCGAAAAGAGAGAAATGAAAATGTGTGAGGCTTGCTTCATATCTATATTTGATGTGTAAAATAAGGCCGATGAAATCTGAGGGAGTATTGTGATTTTAATGAAAGATTAGACCACCAAATAGAAGAAATGAGAGAGTTTGGGCTTGGGTGAGAGAGAAATGAAACCTTTATCTCGATATTGGAAGACTGAATTGAAACCTACATAGAGTCATAAAATTTTAAATGATTTATTACATCGGTTATATTATAACTGACATGAATATAGTGTTTCTAAAATCATTTATAAAATAATCGATATAATAAATAAACTATCCAAAATGATTTAATTGTATAACCAACGTGACATAGAAAAAATATGAATTTTTCACATTGGTTTTTATATAACTGATGTGAAAATTCCTTTTCTACCTCTCTTAATATAGAACCGACATAGAAAGTCAATAATCGTAGATTTTTATGTGAGTTAAAAATAAAAGACGTGAAAAATGTGTCATTATAAATAATATTTCTTCATGTTTTTATAGATCATTAATTATTCTATGTTTATTATGTAGGATTTAATTGCTTTTCAACCAAATGGGAATCCAAGGTAAGGGTTTCATTTAATCAATTTTCTTTTCAATGGGTCATAAAATATCTTCCATGATTATGCTATTCCATAACACTTTATTTTGAAATTTCACTACCATATAATTTGTTTTTTATTTATCTCTAGAGAATTGAAATTTTAACATAAAAATACAATTCTTTGATGAATTCTATTCTTAATAAGAAAATATACATTTTCATGAATAATTCCCATAGTTTCTATTGAATCTATCATCGCCATGTCTATATTCTTCAAAAAATAATTATTTCTTTTCCTATTTTAAATCTAAGAATATATATTAATAAAAAATTACTATATCTCTCTTTATCATTTTATAAAGGGATATTTTTCTCCTCTTTCTCTAATATCGTTTTTTCTTTAATAACTACCTAAAATCATAATAATGCATATCATTTGTTATTCATATATTTTTATCTTCGACTCCATTTTAATTTACATAATTTTAATTTTGTTCAAGGTCCCATTATTTGGGAATATTTTAAAGGTATATTTTTAATATTATTCCTTTAACCTTGTCCAAAATGTTCTCAATAAAAGCGAGTCAGAACATGGAAATTTATAATAATTATAAAAATGATTTCTGAAAACACTTTTTATGAATTATATTATATGTTACTATTTATCTATAAATTTAAAATCACTCATCAATTAAATTTTATGATATCTCTCTAATTTATTTTTTTGAGTGTTTTTTGGTATTTATGAACCTACTATTGATTTAACATTATATTATATTGTTTTAAATCCAATTTAACTCTATGATATTATTTTTAATGTTATAAGGAATCATTAAATTAATTTGGAAAAAATATATCTAGTATATCATTATGTGATGGGTGAGGTCCTATATATCTCTAAAATTCATTGGTTAATGTTTTATGTCTCATGATATAATGATGTTAATGTAAGGGAATGAAAATGTTTTCTCATGTTATAATTCATAGACATGACTATGCTTGTTCACAACTTTATGTGTGTGAATTTTTGGGTTATTTCACAATTTTTTTATTACCTATGCTTATTAATATTCCACCCAGATATATATATAATGCCCCAATTATGTTTTATGATTCCAAGGTCATGATTATTTTCACATGATTCGACAATAGGGTAAATGTTTTATGCCAATATGAAAATCTTTTTATGATCTTGTGAAATCATGGAATAATCTATGATGTTTTAACAAAAATTTTAGTTATATGTTATTATTTTATGGTAAATTTGGTAAAATATTATTCCATGTTTTTGATTTATCACATTATTATGATCTAAATATTTTAATAATTATTGATAAGTTTTCCCTTAATGAGAATTTGGTTCACCCATTATTTTGTTTCACATTCCCCAAGTATTTATATAAAGTATCATGTTGAAAAGGATGCATTATGTAGATATGTTCATGGGATATATTGAATAGATATTGTGTAATAGTATGTTTATGTAGCTAGACTCCAAAGACACTAAATCTTTGGGTTTTTTTTGGAATGTGAGATTATTTATGAGATATATTGATTAAATTATAGAAATTATTTAATTTTTTTAGTATTATCCTAGTGATAATATATTTCATGTAGATTTATATATTTCTATTTAATATAGAATATTATTCTTTAATGTCTCTAGTATAACTATTCTATAATTATTTTTAAATTATAAAAATTATATTGTAATTATATTAAATGTTTTTATAAAATATTGGTGGGGTTTTTTACTATAAATTATTGAATACCAATATGAGAAGGTTGCCATTATATTTCATCCAATGTAATTTTCAAAAGCTGTGTGAGAATCCATTATAGGAAAAATTAAATATAAATATATAATTTGAAACTATATTTCATAGTTAAAAACTTTATTGTGAATCACCAAGATCTTTTTTGTGAAAAAGCATGTAAAATTCCATTGTGAAGATATAATAAAGAGTTTATTATCAGAAGAGTTATGGGATACTGAAAACCAAATATTATAGAGATTTTAAATACGTATTTAATGATTATTTACTTAGAAGGATTATCATAAAGCTTTAAATTACAATTTTAACCATTATATGTATCATTATTGATATGAATTTCTTGAAATATGATTTTAAATTATCATATCTATTTAAATTTTATAACAAAAGAGTTTTCAAGAACAAAAAAAATGAAAATAATAGTTCTAAAATCATAGAGAATACTCTGGATCTCACTCACTATTTTATTTTGAATTATCAAATAAATAGAATAAATAAATTACTACTATTATTATTTATGTTATATATATATATATGGGAAGGATAAAGAATATTTGTAATAAGAACACATTTATAAATATAAGCATTAAAATAGTAAGAATGTATAAAGAATTGAATTACTTTGTATACTCAATTATTCTTTTATCAGTGTTTACTCAAGAATAATGTACCAAATAATGAAATAAAAAGAATTTGTTTCATTAAATATTTTATATTACTATTTCTATGTTTATTTAAGATCGTGTTTCTTTGAGTATCTCTTTATATCTACAATAAAAATAATAATTGTTTTCTAAAAGACGTTTGGTCTAATATAAATGGTATTGAAAACAATTAAATGATGTTGTTTTCATTTTTATAACACATCTATTTCAATTATATGTGTCAACAACATTTTTATATTTTATTTAAGTGTTAATTATTCCTACTTAGTTATTTGGTCCCTAATAAAGGTATCGAAAGGCTAGTTAAAATAGATATTGTAAAAAGAATCAATTTATTTCACGCATTTATGAGACCCCAAGGGTTATTTTATGAATAAATATCCAAGAATGTACTAGGTGTTAGTGGAATGGACTAATATAAGTTATTTTATCCCCAAATCACTATAAAACTATTATTTTCCCTACTATTTATGTTATTTAATTCCATTACATTAATCGATTGAAAGAGAATGGATGACCATAATCCAACCACATGAGGTAAGATTTAAATTGGTGATATTATTTTTAAAGGATCCAGTTCACTCATCCTCTTAAGACATTTTCTATGTTAGAATTGGGACAACAATTGTTATCATGGAGGTTTTATTTATGGATACCATCTTTTTTTATAACAATAAGTGGTATCAAAGTTTTTCTCTTAGAATCTCTACATTTAATAGTGGAAGCTTTAAGATAGATTTATATTCTTCTTAATAACAATATTTTTTTACCAGTGCCTAATCTTTAATATTTTATCTTTTATGCCTTAACATGATATATGGAAATATCTAATAATATAAGGACATAATACAATTTCTAATCATAGAGAAGGTATGTCTATGATTAGAAATCATTATATTATTGGTGATGAAGTTTCTAAAAATATGGAATGATTATATATTTAAATAATCTTATTTTGTAAGATTATAATTTGGGGAAACATTCTATAATATTACATCTAGTGAACTTAGGATATAGTTTGTTTCTCAAGAAGATGATTATGATTTAAATTAAAACTCTATGGATTTAATAATTTATATATTTGGAATTGATTAATTTAATAATGTGTATCGATTTGATACAATTTATGATATGTCGGAGAATATTTCTATTTCATATTAAGGAAATTATAATGTAATAATATTATGTTATAATACTCTAAATCAAAAATTTGGGACTTTATGTTTGTTTTATGGAGATAATGTTACTCATAGGAATGAGAGTCTCACAGAGATAATGAATGATTTTGGTGCTTTGAGAATTACTATACCTAAACATGATTATGATTTTGAATATCAACAAGATCTAAGTATTTAATGGAGCAGAATATATTATACTTTTTTATAATATACAGCTCTCATATATCTAAAATTGTAGAATTTATCTTTAACAATCAAGATGTATGAAGCTGAGATGTTTGAAGATGGTTGATCATGTTCCTATATAGTAGTAACCAAAGATGGAAAATCAAGAAACATAATGGAATCTAATATGATAAATATTCTATTAATATTAATTCATGTGACAAACTTATATAAATTTAGAGAAAAATCAACAAATTCTATAATATTTGGAAAGAAAAATCTATGAACGATGATTGAAACTCAAAGGAGTTCAGATGATATGAAAGTAAGAAACGAAGATATACTAGACACGAATTACCTCTAATAAAGTCATAAAATAAATCTAGATGATATGATTAAAAAAACAATGTAAATTTTTTTATGAATTCTACTTATAGTGGTTATTACAATTTTGGTGATGCATATAAATCTAACTCTAAAGCTAAGAATTGAAATCAAAAATCAAATATGTAAGTTATTTCTGAGACTAAAAAAATGTAAAATATATTTCTAAATCTAAAAATTAGTATTTTTATGAAATAAATGTGTATTATTTCAGTTTTTAAGATAAATATTATCCCTTAAAGGATGAACTTTGAAATCTATGAAAATAATGTAATTTTATTCTTATTAAAAAAGTTGATTTAATAATACAATGTTTAGAAGTAATGTGTAAATTTGATAAAACGAAATCTTTTTATTCCTTTAATGATTATATATTAAATGATTTATTATATTAAGTTGAATTTTTTTGAAATTGGTTACTAATTGTTTTACTTAATTATAGGATTAACTTAATAAAATCCTAGGTACCTTCAACTGAAACAAAGGTAAATTTGGAATTAGAATAAATGGTGAAAATCTAATGCTTTAAAATCATTATTTTTTCATACTTTGTAATCAAATGTGTTTCCATAGTTACATGTTTTAATTATGAAAATTTTCAAATTTATAATAATTATTTATATTTTAAAATCCCCCCATTCAGTGTTATTAAGAATACCTATATTTATAAGTATTTATTTAATTACCAAGAGGGTATTTCTATTAAAAATAATGATATTCAGTTCCCAAAATATCTTTTTATAACACTACTAGATGAAAACTAATATGGGAAAAAAAATATTTTTGTAAATTATTCTTTTGAAATACCCATAATAAATTTAATGTTAAATTAAATATGGAAGTACTCAAAATATATTCATGAATACATATTAAATTTACTATTAACATAAATATTAAATTTGTTGAGATAATTGTTAAATAAAATTTAAGATACATGTGATTATATATTTAGAGGAATTATTTCATTCACTTTAATCATAGTGGAAATATTTTTATTATATTCTCTAAATATTTTATATTGGGGTTTTTTATAATTGTTTTAATATTTTTCTCTAATATTAATTTATCTTATTTTTTATTTAAGATGATATATTATTAATATAAATTACTTTATTAGTTGAATTAGATACTTTTGACTATGATTAAATTGATGATGATGTATGACTTTGGTAGAGGGTCAAAACATTAAGAAGGGGGTGTCATCCGCATAGTTAGGGTGGACAATTTAATTTTCATACTATGAGTAACCATTCTTATACCAATCGATTATTTCATCAATTATTATACATTTTATTTTCATTTTAAGGAAAAATTGGTTTTTATGACCCCCACATCTCCCTTTGGAATTTTTTTGATTTTATTAATAAATGGGTCTCATCCGAGCATGCTAAAACAATATTATATTTTATTAAATTTCTTCGAGTGTGTAAAATATTTTAATTATATTTATTATTATGCTGGCATGAGAATATATTTATTGTGATATACTTTTAGTAAGTATCTATTTATAGTTTTCTCATTTGGTTTGCTATCATGTTTTATCAGTACTATATTATTTGAGGCCCTAAAATAATTATTGGAATTATTCTGTTATATTGTAGTTGTGTATTATGCATTAATGACTATCTATAGTGTACATGACATGTTCCTAAACTAGTTATGTTCAATTACTTGAATATATTTTATTTTAATACCTAAATATCTTAGAAAAATTTATAAAATGTTTCTGGGGGAGTTATCTTTATTGTCTAATATGTTCTTAAATGACTTATTCGATTGACTTATAATAAGATATTAGTTAACTATTAATTTTTTTAAATATATTTAAATTATTATTATTTTTCAATATGTTTTCTGGTTATGTATAGTTTATGGATTTATGTAGGTGATGTAAACTAGTGATAATTCATTTCCTTATCATTTCAAAGCTTTCTTATATTATGGTATAGTTTATATTATTATTGAAATACTTATTAGAATTATTTTATCATATGTGTTTAAGAAGAGTTATTATTTCTTGATGAGCATTATTGTGTTTCAAATGGTTATTTTTTATTATATAATTTGTATAATTTTATATTGAATAATTATATCTTCGGTTAATTATGATCATTTAATTAAAAGTGGAAGAAAAATAATACTATTTATTTTGAGAGATTGTAAGTTTTGTTAATGATTATTTATTAAAACATGTGTTTTATATACGAAATTTTTTATTAAAAGGTGGAGAATGTATTCCCATTACCCAAGGATTTTGTTTTATTCTATTACATGAGAAGTTTTATTTTATTTAAATAATAATAGATTCTGTTTATTTTATTTTTTGCTTTACACCATTATTACCCTTTTTTATCCTTATAATAAGGGGGAGATTATTTTTTATGAATTTCTGTTTTGTAATTATCAAAAAGTATGATAATTGTTATTTCATCCTTACAACATTATTTATGTTTTAAAAATTTCTTATTTCCTAACACATTGTTCTATATTATTCATAATTTGTTAATATTTATCTATTATTATTCTTTATGATATCATTTTTTATAATTTATTTAATATGTATTATATTATTCATAAAAGTCATTTGGAAGGGTACCTAAGGGTCACAATGAAGGAACATCACAATATGGGGATGTGGTTACATAATTTTGGATCATTTGTAGAGGCATGATGCCAATTATTCTAGTTATAGAGTTAAAGTAGATGGGGGTTTTCTGTGCTATATGAACTGGGAAAGCCAACACTGTGGGACCGATCCGTTATAGTCTATTTAGGGTGTATGTTTTGGATCATATGAGTCTATTAAAGAGGATATTATAAAGTCCATGGATAAATAAGATGAATTTAGGTAGGTGGATTTTCAGGGAAATGTGGCTAGACAAGATAGTTCTCTACCAGGTGAGGATTAGATGATATCACATGGTTAGGATGGTGTTCGACACGCTTTAATTCAAAAACTGATAAATGAAAAGATGAATCTTCATTAATTATATGGTAGATGGTATGAATTGGAAGATTATGATATACAAAATAATGAACCTTATAAATAATAATAGTCAAAAGGGAAGAATATACTCATTGATAGTGAGGGTTATAGACTATTCATCTTTGGAAAATAATACAGAGGAAGGAATACTCTTAATTTTTCACCACCCATGATGACATGATCTAATAGACCTCTAAGGTATATCAATGATTCAAAATATGTCTTTGATTATGGTGGTGATTTATCATATTAAGACCAATGATGTTGCATTTTATTTATTTATTTCTTTCATTCTTTTTAAATTATGTATGTTTTGGATTTTCCTACTTTATTACATTATATCCTTTTTATTTTCTTAATAGTGGGACATGATTTTTTGGAACCTCACCCTAATTATTTTTATTATTTCTTATTTATTCATTGTTAATGTTTATTTTTAATTTTATGGAAATATTATCTTATGTATTACATTTTAGGATAAATGTTTTTCTATAGATAGGAAATATATTTTTCATTTAGATCTGCAAAAAATTATAATATATTTTGATTTTCAAAAAATTAGAATATTTCAGATCATATAAATTTGAAAAACATATTATATATTCAGATTTTGGATAATAGAAACTTATAATGAACAGATATAAAATTTTACATATAAAAAGTTTGGGTATTTTACAATGGGGAGAGAATTATGTTTGAGATGAAAAACTAACACATCTAGTGATGGTTTAGAGAAAATACCTATCTCGTGATTTATTTTTATAAACATTTGAATTTAATTCGTATTTTTAGATACAATGTATGGATATTTCTCAAGTGACGAATCTTATGAATTCCATTTTTATGTTCTAAATTTGTAGCTATGTTTGAAAACATATGTTTCCCAAAGAAGGGAGGGAAAAAATAGGTTATACATATAAATTACCATGGAGAAAAACATCATATCAGAAGAAAGTGACATACATGTTGATCTATAGGATTTAGAGTAATCAAAATCTAACCCATATAGATACACACAATACAACATTCAAATTTATTTCTACACATGATTATACAACATGATTAATAAGGAATGTAGTATATGATATCATGAGTAGGTGGGATACGATAAAAAAACAACTTCAGGTAATGATATATTCATGATGTCTTACCACATGTGCAATGGAATATAAGAAATTAATTTTTTATTAAATTTATTATCTAAATAAACCACTTGAATAAATTTTCTTTACCATACCTGTTATAAAAATATATGATTCTTTTCTAAATCCACTTTATAATTAATGAAACATCAAAAAATATACACAATATATGAAAAAATAGTTTTTCATGACATTAAAATCACATAATGAAATATTGAGATGAAACTATTTATTATGATGATTAAAAAACATACTCATAAGTTACAACTCAATGATATAATTCTATTAATATCATGTATGGTATTAATGTATGAATAAAATGTTGGTGGAACATAATCAGCATCTTAATACACTATTTCACTCTAATTTTGATATTTCTAGTCCCTACAAATTATTGTAGTTTATTCTCTGTGGTATAACTATTTCATAGTCATTATTAAATTCTAAATATTCTATTCTAAGTGTTTTAAATTTGTTGAAATATAGATTGATTGAGTTATTTATTGGATGTTCTGATCATCCTTATGTGATGGTTAAATTATGTTTAAAAGAAATTAGGATGTCTTGTAAGGATAAATTATTGGGAAAAAATATTTTGATGAAGAAATGAAATAATATATTTTTTTAGTCAAATTTATTATTAAGAAGAATCAAAATGTCATATATAATAATAATGAATTTTTAAATTATGTTGTCAGTTTATGATGATGAGTTATTAATATCATATTTTTTACAATATTTTGAAAGATGATTTTTATAAATATTTTGAATAGGTAATTAAATCTGATGGACTCTGTGTGGTTATACTAAATATTTAAATATGGATTTACAATTATTATGAAAATTATAAATGATTATGATTTTTTTATATTTGATTTCAAATTATTGTATGTGATTAATTTTTTTAACAGATGTTTCTTAAGAATGTAAAATTCTAATTACTATGATAAAATTATAGAGAAGGTCAGGGATATCATTAACTATTTTATTTTGAATTGTAAAATATATACAATACTATGATGAATAGTAATATTATTTGTGATATATATATATTCATTTATATTAATTGTAGTATTAGGAAGATTTTCTTTGAAAATACATACAGAAATATACATACACATGCTGCAACTAAGAAGAGATAATTAAATTACATTGTATATTCAATTATTCCCCTACATCATCTTACTGAAGAATACTATTAAAAAGAAATAAGGGGAAATAAATAATATCATGCTTCCATAAATACTCTTTATTGTTACTATTGGTTTCATTAAATATCCAGTAATATTTACGATCTATTTGGAACTACTATATCTTGAATGATTTTTCCTAAATGATGATTCATCTACTATCAGTTGGAGAGAAAACTATGCATTGAAGATATTTTCATTTCTATACCACATATATATCTATGAAAAGTTTAATATTATTTTACATATATTTTGTTGATGTGGAAACCAATAATGACCCCTCCCTCTAAATAAAACATAATTAGGGGATATTGATAATGACCCCTCGAGTCCTGCCTGCAGTAGGTCCCAAGTTAGAGACCAGCACCAAGGGTACAAAAATATAATTTATGGGATGAATTACCATCTATAATATAAATAGGATCATGAGATAATATGAATTTAACTTAAACAGATCCATGAAAATAATTTAAAATAATTACCAAAACCATTTCTCAATGCATTTATAAATAATTATGGTAGAAAAAAATCTCCAAAGTAAATATGCAAAAGAAAATCTAAATCAATGAAACAAAAAATGTCCAATGGTATGAGATAGTAATGTACAACATGGTCTATGGATTACTCTTAGAAAATTAATAATCATTTTATATACATAGGGTGAGAATACAAGATTACTTATTAGGAAAACCAAAGTCTCTCATGAATATGTAAAAGAAGATATTAATTCATCTGTGAGCAAACAAAAGAACCAACCAAACCTATATTGGTTAACTATCTAACCCAAAACTCACCATGGAATTCTCACAAAATAACTAATTCCATGTATAGAAACATAATTTGAAGAATATCAATAAAGGGTACCCTGCACACTTTCCTATTGATTTTCCACTCTCACAACACAATTACGTATATCATAGTCCTCCCAAATCTTACATATATCAAACTATGCCAAGCATCCAAGTGAAACTGACCATCCTATCATATATCATCTCACCCAAACAAACATGTGCGATCACATCACCTCACATCCATTACTATAGAAGTAGGGTAATGTGAACATGTATAAAATCCACCTTGTGACCTCCTCCCACCATACACGACCCCCACAATAGACTACCTCAAAATCTCACTCAAATACTTCTAGGTCATCACATTTCACCTAACCGAAAGACATGTAGTCCATCTCATCACATCACAGCATATCTCTATATTGAAACATTTAAATTATGGAATTTACAACCCATTCATGTCATCATCATCGCTTGGAAGAGTGTGTAGTATAGAGCGGGTATTCCACCGTCCATCCTCACCATTGGTATGTTGGAAAAAATACCCCCAAAAAATTTGGTTGTTAGCAATAGGGTCTCAACATGGGTGGGTTTCATATAGAATATGAACAAAATTTACAATGTATATAAAATCATAACACACAATCCCAACCTATGGGTTCCCAAAAATAGTAGAAACCAACTCCTACGTCCCCCTACATTTTTATACCTATAAATTCATACAACCACAGAACAAGCCATAAAACACAAATTATTTTTTTTCATGCCAAACCATTTCCAGATATCCCATTACCATCCAAAACCATTCATTAAGTGAATTTATTTTTCCATCACATAATTATTCATTCATTATATATTCACAATTAATTAACCAAACCAAACCCTATACATTAAACGTTCATAATTATCATTTAATATTCCAATACTAACCAGAAAACTAATTAATCAGAACTACCTTCTACACACTAACCACATCTCAACCCCACATCAACATCCCCCATCACAACCATGCATAACTTCCCCACAACATGACCAAATATTTAATCATACCCACAATCCACTACAACACATCACCACCCCACAACATGACCATACCTCTCATTAGCCCCAATTTTCACATCATCACAGCTCCATCCTACCAAATTACCATACATCACAAAAAAATGTTTTCTACTTTTAGAAAAGGGATTTGATAAATTTCACTTATTTATTTATCGAAATTCTCACAAAATCCATATGTACATGAAAAACCATTTTATTAGTTGAATATAAGTGGTTAATAGATTTCCATTTTAGTATAATGCCAAAAAATCACAACAAGGTTCTATAATCCCAACAATAACTATGAAAACAAATCCCCAAGGACTATGATTCATTGTGGTGTTTTAAACCATAAAATCAAAATTTCAAGATAATAATATGCATTTTGATAAATTGTGTGGATAAAAAACCAATTCAAAATTTAATTTCAATTAAAAATTTAATTCATCTTGATTAAGATAGTGAAAACCATGTCCCATGGATAAATAATAGAAACCCCTCCAATATGATACAAAAACTAGATTTACTATCATGTTGTGCACTCTAGATTGATGAAGAAACTTCATAGAAACCACCACCACATAAGGAAATAATTGATCAGGATACACCACACCAATAATCCAAATAAATGTATCCCACATAGACCCTAAACCAAAACCACACCACCGTAGTGAAACCCAAAATAATATATGAAGGAAAATAGGGGGATAGAGGGGAAAAATAACCACATATCACCAAAAAGAATCCACTGGAACCTAAGGATTGATTCAAGGGGGAAGAGGACTAGAATATATCATAAAATGTTGTGTTCATTTGCAATGGGATAGAGATAAGTATGACTAGATCATTTTTTCTCATCGAATCCGCAAACATAGCTGGTATATAAGATATGAATTCAATGGATTAAAAATCCATGAATCATTCATAACATGACTAAGGGTCACATCATAAACCACAACTGGTAGTAATCATGGAGCTCTAGGTACACTTATCTCTCTAAACCTCATTTAGGAACAATTGAATACCAAAACAGTAATGTAATGAGAATAAAGGCATATTTATTTACCTCATATACCTCTCAAATGATTCTCATCCTCGAGAATCAAAACCAATCCCAAAAAAGGAATGGTGTCTGAATAATCATCTCTTGAGATTCCTATCATGGATCCCATCACACCAAAAATTATGTCATTATATAAAAATTCTTACCAAAACACCCATGGAACACACTACACAACAACATCCCAACCTCTCACCGAGCATAACACTATATCATCTGGTACCATCCACAACCACCAGATGAACAAAACCAACATCTTCCACTGCCAACAAAAAACTATTAGAAACACAAAAATCAGGTAATTTAATCTTTCATATGAAGATATTATCCTTTATGGGAGTCACAAAATCCCACTATGTTTTAATTTCATTAAATTATTACACTTTTTGATTACACTACTATAAAAAATCCCTATAGCCATTAATTTTACAGTAAATGTGACTATTGGCCACACATATATCCATGATTTTACAAAAACTATGGTTATTGATCATAATATAGAAACATTTTTCAAAAACTATTGATATAGGTATTTTTTAGAGGATATAGCCACAATTATATAAAACCATGGATATATATCTTACCTATAGCCATGTTTCTTGAAATCTGTAGGTATTGGATTCACATGGTGATGTGAGGGGAAAAACCCCATAGGAAATCATAGAGAATTTTATTACCATAGTTTAAGGATTATTTCCATAGTTTATAAATATATATAAGAATATATCCATAAGTACCAATATTATTATATAGAGTAGTGGTTATGAAGTAAGTTTCTGATACTGGAGGTTTAGGGTTCAAATATGGATGGATTTTTTTTAGAATCCTATAAGAACATTTTTAAAAAGATATAGACATGATTTTATTCCATGGAAATAGAAATATATCCCTTTTTGAAACTATGGAAATTAGTCTATTTCTATAGTGGAAAACATAGATGACTATTTTGATAGTTCAGAAACTGTGGAAATAAGTCTATTTTGAAGGTAGAAAACTATGGAAATAGTTCTATTTACATAGTAGAAAACCATGTCTATATGACTTAAAGACCTGACCAAGCCTCGTATTTATAGTGACACCAATAGTATCCTTGACCAACTAGATCGTGGATATATTCTATAGACATTGTTTTTAACTCCATATCCACAATGTTTATCCATGGTATAAGTGAATTTTCTAGTTGTGCTCAGATTTACGTCATCCACTTTTCAATTGTCAGAAACATTATCACACATCACACATCCAAAAAAACATCCCATATCTATATAAGTTCCAAACTTTACATCAATAGGAAAATAGTATAAAAAAAACTCATAACATTCTGAGGTATTGGGAACACATATGTGTCTCACGCTCCCAATTACTCTTCTCCAAGACACAATGCATATAAAGTACATGGAAAAATGGAATGGTCTTTCCTCACGACACCTTCTCTAAATGATCTTGGATTATCATTGGTAGCTCCATGAACATCATGTCATCCTCAATGTCTAACTCTCCCCAGTCAATGACATGTGATTCATCGTGAAGATACCGATGGGGTTGAGAGACACGAAAGACATCATGGATCTATTCTAACCATTATGGCAGTGATAAGTGGTAAGACACCTCATCAATGCACTCAAATAGATCAGAGAGCCCAACAAACTAGGGAACTGTCCTTTTTCCCTTTCTAAACCTACATTTCCCAAATCGAGGGGAATCCTTCAATAACATGTGGTCTCTAACCTCAAAACTATAAGGCAATCTTCCTATGATTGTAATAATACTTCATTTAGTCCTATGATATATGTATCCTCCGATAGAATTGTTGAACCATTTTTTCATGTTTTTCACATCATTTGTATTTATAATTAATGACTCCCCAACCTTGCCCCCAAAAAATATAGATTGACATGGTCACCCATATAACGCCTTTGATGGGATTATATCAATGAATGAGTGAAATTTTTTTTTGGTAAACTCATACGAAGGTAAATTATTTTCATATGATAATCTAAAGTTCAAGACCCATATCTACAAAATTTACTCTAGTGTCTATAAATTCCACACTATTTTCCTGGCCTTATAAGGTTAGAATAGAGTGATGGGCTGTAACTGATTGAGAAAAGTATGTTATAATCCCAATTATACTAACAAGGTAAAATTAGTATCACAATATGAGAAAATAGACCCCATAATGTTATGAAACCACATAACCTCTTCCATATACATAATTTCCAAAACATACATAACACATGACTCCATGATTTTTAGGAAGTGAGGTGATTTAATTCACCAATCCATGATCACATAGATAGAATTACAACATCCCTGAGCTCAGGGTAACCTACTGATGAAATATAATGAGATATCATACAATTTACATTCAAGAACATAAAAAATCTATAACAAAACTCTAGGAAATTGATTCCCATCAATTAACTATTTGAAATACAGACACCAATCTGCAAACCCCTTACACTTTTCATTTCATCCCTAGCCACCAAAACTGCATCATCAAGTCATGATGCATCTTATAATTCCCAGGGTGTACCTCTAATGGTGATATATGATACATAAAATTGAATCCCTCATACATATCTACTAGAAAAAACAACCTACCCTAAAACATCATCTAGTTCTGATCATCCCTCCAGAGTATCACCATGGACACCAGGATCTGTATCACCTCTTCCTCTAACACTACCTACTGGTACTCAACCATCTGCCTCAATAGAAAATACTAAACATTCATTTAAAAGAGAATCCTCCTCCATAAATCACCCTTTCTTCAAAGTTCATGGAAACCAACTTCTACATTAGCCTCCAAGCATCATCAAATTCATAAACAATAGCCTTCTATGACATTCTTATCAAAGAATTGACCACAATATTTCCACTTCCAAAGGTTCATGAGATCTAAAAATTATAATCCTGAAAAACTCTATCCACCTCCATTTCCATAGGTTCAGGTCACACTAATAATGGATATAACTAAATCTATTTTGATCAGCAAAGATCAATAATATTTCCTTAAAGAGGTAATTCCACCAAACATTAAGCATGACCATAACAACGAAAAACATTAGACCATGGGTGGAATAGTTACACTCGTGGGGAAAAAATTACTAGGGCTATAATATATAACCACTATATAGCGACTCAATATTAATCCGAATCCTAGATGAGATGTGCCACTGAAAACATCAAACAACCCACCCTACTTAGGAAAATAGAGCACTAGAGTGCTGATGAACATTCCTTTTAGATAATCGAACAGTATCTAACACTAATGAGTCTATAAAAAACATCATCCCTTCCAAGTAAATATTGTTACAAAGGATGAGACATGAGATAAATTGGGTAAAAACATCTAATAATATCACGTTTGACCATAAAAACTGCAAACCTGTTCTATATTATTGGGTGTTATCGAAGAAACAATTGCCTTAAATTTCGAATAGTCCACTTCCACACCCTATCAAGACCCCACATATCCATTTAAATACACTTATCACACCCAAAAATCACATTTTTAAAACATCCCATATATCTGGTGGTGTTAAATGACCTATAAAATAACTTTAAGATGCTCGACATGATCCTCCTATGACATAGAGTAGACCAAGATATCATTGATGAATACAACAAAGAACTGGTTGAGGAAATCATGGAACATAGAGTTCATAAGCCATATGAACATAAATGGTGAATTAATAAAAGAGAATGACATGAATAAAAAATCAAACTACCCATATCAGAATCATAAGTCACTATTCATGATACCATCATCCTTTACCCTCAATTAGTGATATTCATACTACAAATCGATCTTAGATAACTAGATATATGATCTACACTAGTCGAACAGATCTTATATTCTTCAAATAGGGTATTTTTTCTTTTCTTTCACATGATTTATCTTTTGGTAGTCTATAGACAACCTCAGAATACTATCTGCCTTCTTGGAGAACAACTGTTTAGCACCCCATAGTGTCATGCTAGGTCAGATGAAACCCTTTTTTATCCGATCATCTATCTGAAACATCAATTATTGTAACTTAGAAGGTTCCATTTGATAAGGATCCATAGAAATTGGAGAAGCACCAGGCTATAAATCTATCCCCCACACAACATTTTGTTAAGGGGGTAGCATCACTGACTCCATATAAAAACATCCACAAACTCCCAGACAAACCGGGGAATATCCATTATTCCAATGTTTATTGATTCCATTGACAAACCATCCAAAAATGATAGAAAGGTCTATACAAGCCTAATTCCAACCTGACAACCCCACTCTGCAATGGAAACCACACATTTAACATCAACTTCAAACAACACGACTCTCCTCTATAATCATTTTATAACCAAAAACATGAAATATGACAAGTCGATTACAAGGATAGTATTGTATAGATACATCTAATGTAGAAAAAAATCTCTAAAAGATTGATGTTTCCCCATTACCAGTCTACACCCCTAATACACATCAATGAAGTTGGTATTTCCTCTGACTTGCGTCAACACTAAGGGAATGAGAAACCTTACTATATCTAATATTATAGAGAAAACTATAGTGAGTTAAAAAAAAGGAGTTAGAAGATTATGAATCAAACAAGTAACAAGCATGGGTATATGATAAACAGATCATACATCGAATAATTTCTGGTCCCTTCGGCTCTGCTGCCTCCACAACCTATAACTGACCATGCCCCACTCCTCTCCCTCTCTGTTGATGACCGCCTCCATGAACTTTCTCAGGTCGAGATCCCTAATAGAAAGGGGCATCCATAGGTCATCCCCTACCTACCATATCTAATCATGTCATATAATAACAAGTCTATCTCAGTTACTAAAATATCCTCCATGGAAACTTCTAGTGAAATTACTATTGAAACTGACCACCTCTACCAAGTCGATCCCTATGAACTACTTGTTATCAATCATGAAGATGACCATGTGACCCGCAAATGAATCAAACTAGCCCAAAACTCCCATGATTCTGGAATTGGAGATATTGTGGCCTAATCCTAGAATGTCAAAACCTCTAAGTAATTGGAACCTAAGACCTACCACTGAAATATATACTCCTTGAGGAACCATTATGGCTTCCCTCTCAAGGTAAGCCTACTTGCAAGTGCATCTTCTCGATCACTTCCACCTTCTTTAAAAACTCCAGATTCATTGGAAATGTAAATAGAGTAACTGCACAGTGGATCAATGGATGTAGTGACTCCATAAGATTCTTTTCTGAGGACTTCTCATCTATGAAAAGATCTCGGTAGAATCATAAAAGTTACTTGAAAGGGAACTATCACATCACCATGACCTGAATCAAATTGAAGGAAATCAAAAGATCCCCCCACTATCTCTCGATCTCCAAATGAGAAACTCAACCCTCATTCTTCTCTAATGCCTTCCACTAAAAAGTGTGTAAATCCCATATCCATACTGCATCCTCCTTTGATGCTCTAATTATATAATTATTAACCATTTTAGCCGACTAAACCTCAACTTCCTGAGAGACTCATGGATGAATAACATGATTCATTCATTAAAACACAGAATACATCTTATGATTGGTATTATATAATTTTTATTAAGATTTATTTATTTTCCTTTAAATCCTTTTTTATCTTCCTAGAACCAAAACCACCCAATTTAAAAAATAACAAAACTCATTATGATGTATGGTCTCTACCCTTCAAGAATGTCCACCTCACTTAGAAATTAAATAATCTTAGATCTCATGGATTGGATCCCAAGGGGTCCTAAAATCCTATTTCCAATCCTATATCTCTAGCCTATGTCATGTACCATGATCAACTGGAACTATTTCCATACCAACCCACACATTTCTCACTATGCCTAACTCTAAAATCCATCATATCTCTCAGCCATCTGCTATGATACCACTTCGGCATGACCCCCTCCCTTCAAAGAGACCTCAATGTGGGGAGAGAGATAATGTCCCTTGAATCACAACTCTAGTAATCCCCAGGTTGGATATTAACACCAAGAGTATAAAAATATAATGTATGGGAGGAATTACCCACTATAATATAAATAAGAACAGGTGATTAGAAGAATCAACAACAAAAACATCCATTCAAATAATGTAAAAGTATGCAAAAAACCATCCCAAAATCCATATATATAAAAAATGGTACAAATAAAAGTCTCCAAATTAAATACACAAAAGAAAAGTTAAACCAACGATACAACAATTATCCAATGTTTTAAGCTAGTAATATCCAATATGGTCCAAACAATCCTGCTAGAAGCCTAAAAATTTGTTTATATATATAGGATAATAATATAAGTATACTTATTAGGAAAACCAAAGTCTCTCATACACATGTGAAGGAAACATACTAATGAACTTTTGAGAAAACAATAGAACTAACAACCCCAAAATTGGTAAAATATACAACCCATTTATCCCCACGACATGCTCACCAAAGTATAATAACATAATTTGAAGAATATCGATAATCGTAATCCCACACTTCTTTCCCACTGATTTTATGCTTTCATACACCAATGACGTATGTCCTTCTTATCCTAAATCTTGGGTATATCACATCATTTCTGACACCCTACATGAAATCGGGAATCTCATCAAATCACATCTCCACCGAATATAGCTAGGACATCACATCATGTCTCATTCATAACCAGAGTAGTAGGGTATTAGGAACATGTGGGACATCTACTTCATTCCCTCCAACTATAATCCACAACCCCCACAATAAACTACCTCAACATATCAACTAAAGAATCAGGGGTTATCATATCTCACCTCTGAAAGGCACCAAGTCTATCACATCACATAACAATATATCTTGAAATCCAAACTTTTGACTTATGGCCAGTATAGGTCGTGCTAGTCATCATCATCTCTAGATAGAGGGAGTGGGAAAGAGCGGATATCCATCTATCTATCCTCACCATTGGGATATTGGAACCCCCCCCCCAATGCATTTGGTTTTCAGTACTAGGTGATCAACATGGGTGGGGTTCATAGAGAATATCAAAATAATATACAATATATATAATATCATAACACACAAGGCCAACCTATCAGTTTATAAAAAAAGTATCAACCAACTCCTGATCTTCCTTTACTCTGATGCTCCCTCTTAATGCATAAAACCACACAAAAATCCATAAACCCCAGAACACATTTTCATTTCATTCCAAACCAACTCTAGATTTACCATTACCAAAAATACCATTCATTTAGTCCATTTATTTATCTACACCATATTTAAAAATTCAGTATTCCATCACATTCCATTAACCATATCAAAACCCCCACTATTTCACATTCATTATTATCATTTCATATTCAATAATGGCCTGAGTAAGTAACACATCACAACCACCTACCACACACAAACCACATCTGAAACACACATCATCATCCCACATCACAACCGTATATCCCCTCACCACAACACAGGCTTATGCCAACTACACATCACCCTATTTCAAATTATAACCACACATCACTACCACAAAACACAACCAAACATCTCATAATCCCCACATTCCGCAACAACACATCACCACCCAACAACATTACTATATATCTTATATTCCCCAAATTACAAAACCACACATCATCCCCCCACAACACTACCAAAAACACAACACATAACATTTTATAGTTTTAGAAAGGGTATTTTGTCAATATCCCTTCTTTATTTAAGGGAATTCTCACACATTCCATATATCATGAGGAAATGTTTTTTGTTATCCAAATATAAGTGGTTAGACACCTTTAATTTTAGGTTGACCCCAAAAAATCAGAACAAGTTTCCATAATTACAATGAACACTATGAAAAAAAATCCCCCAACAACCATGGTTTTTTGCATTGCATTTAGCTCATTCAAAATCAATATCAAGATAATAATATCAATGATGTAAAAAATGAGGATCAAAATTTATTCCCCATAAATTTAAAATATCTATTTAATTTATATTGATTAAGATATTGAAAATAATCCTCTATAGATAAATAAGAGAAAAACCTCCCACATGATACAAAAAAAGTGAGAAAAAATGTATAAACTACCTCAAATAAGATTTCCAATCTTATTCCCAACCATAGGGTGTCAAAGAAACATCCCAAAAACCACTACTACACATTAAACTCTTAGATGGAGCTACACTACACAATAGATCTATCATAACTAAGCCCACAGACACCCCAAACATAAATTTCACCACTTTAGTGAAACCGAGATGAAGTTCTGAAGAAAAATAAGTTGATAAATTTGATAACTCACCACATATCACCAATGAGAATCCACTAGAACCAAAAGATAAAATAAATGGAGAAGAGTGCTAGAAGATCACCTCAAGGGTGGATAAGGGTCATCTGGAATGAGAGTGAGAGAGAGGGATGTATGTCTGAAAGAAAATAATTTTGGAAAAAGGGTTATATAATAACCTAGAACTCAAAACTCTCAAGTTGTATAGCACATTAACAATGTGAATTTGAAATTTTCCAATATTAACTGAAATTAATATCTCTTTGATCGTTCATTATATACACATAATGAATCCAACTTTCAAGAGGTGAATATGCTTCATAGACTCCTCCAAATTATCCAACATATAAGCCCTGAATTCACCAGCTGTACAAAAAATGAATCAATCATTCATGACGTAAATAAGGTTCATGTTGTTAACCACCACCCACAGTACTTCTATAACTCCATATCCACCAAGCCCTCTAGATATCCTCCCATCACATATGACTACTCAAACATCAAAGTAACAGATCTGAAAAGCACAATCCATTACACTACGACACATACATAGTTGAGATGTATTTCTTAAAAGGATCGTAAGGCCCAAAAAAATATTTATTAAAATAAGTGTAAACTAATTCCAATAAATAATGATATCCCAAGGAAAAATATTTCAATTAAACCACCAATATTATATTTGGTCCTTCTGGATTTTTTTTAGTGTTCACGCCCTTGGGCCTACAGATCATGAATTTGGAATAAGTTCCTCTAGGCTTACGAGCCATGTAAGATTATCCCTTATCCTCCTTTGAAAAAGGAAACAACATCTATTGGTGGTGTAGAATATGGTATCTTTTTGTATTTCATAACCAATATAAAAATATTGTGTATCATATTATTTTATTTATTTATTTACACTACATTCACTGATTAAGATAGAAAGGATGATTTTAATACAACTTATATAGAGATTTTTTATATTTTTGAAAATATTTAAAGGGAAAATTTCACTCTATCTTGATATGATTTCAATATTAAACTCAGGAAACCCATTGGGACTGATGATATAAGGAATGTCCCACCCATCAAGCAAGGAGTTTTTAGATGCGTCACGTATTTCCTAGGAATATAGTCTATTAGATGATTTATTATTTCAAGACTCTTAAACGGAATTCCATATTTACTGTACACTCATGTTATTCCCTACATTTGTTCACCATGGGATTTATTTTGAAGCACCAGGTCTGTATAGCGCTTATAGAGGCTTGAATGAATCAGATACTTTATGTATTCATTTGACCACTGAAATGTGGTATTGAGCAGTATAGGGGTAACATAAATACCCATATCCTTTTATATGAGACGAATCTATAATGATAGACCACTATGCGGGGTTATTTCACTCATTTACTTTATGTTGTAGTGAGGTACTACTTCCACACATTCTAGAATTGCATCGACCTAAGATTTCACTCTATATTTCCCATAAATAAATAATGTGTTTGATAGATTTATCGGCATGAAAAATAAATTTAAAAAGAAAAAAATTATAAATGTAGGTAAAATGAAAATATTAAATATGATAGTTAAAACCTAGCCATTTAATTTTTAGGCACAAATAAGATTAACCAAAATATGCAATATGTGCATAAAAGAAATATAGTTTAATTTTAATACTGATGAAATGAAATTAATTTATTTTAAATATTAAAAAATAATTTTACTAAGATTAAATAATAATATAATATATCCATAATATTAATAAAATATTACCAATAAATTAATTATAAATTATGAAAATATGAATAAGGAATAATTATCATTTTGAAATATTATTTTTTAATAAAATTATATTCCCGCTATATTTTGGGATTTTATTTAAATATTGAATTATAAAATTTTAGAAATTTAATTTAAAAATATATTTATGATTAATCATATTAATATAAGCTTAATATAAAATTTTTGAGATTTTTCTGAAACATTGATTTTTAAGGTGAATAGTGTAAAATATTGTTTTTACAAATAATATTACTTTATCATATTATTATATAATTATGAATTTAAAATTTTTGAAACATTTTAATAAGGTAAAATATTTATTTTATAAGATAATATGTAACTTAAATAAATTTGGTTTCAATTTATAATACGATATAAGATATTTTAGAATTAATATTATATTTTAAAAAAATTGTCTTTAATACATTATAGATTTGGAATTATTGAAAAAAATAAATTTTATAAATTTAAAAAATTGAATAAAAAAGTGTAATTTAAATTTTTAGTACTTAGGTCTATATTATATAATAATTACCATTTTACATTTGGTCATAAAGGATTAATTTTCAAGGTAAAAACTTGTTACATAGGTGAAAATTTAAATAGTCAAAATGAGGAACCTTTGAGGTAATGGGAAAACATGTTTAAAACAAGAATATATTTAAATAGTGGAGGTTTATTTTGACTTTATCTCATCTAAAATAAATTATGTTTCAATCTGGATCGATTTTCCTAGTGATTGACATCCAAATTTGAAAAGTTTTGGGTATTTAAAAAAATGGTACTCATTTTAACTTATAAAAAGGGGAACTCAAATCCACACTTAACCCCAAAACAAAAACCCAAATTTTCTACCCAAACTATAAATAAAAACCTTCTCTATTATAATATCCATCTTAAGGATGTTCTAGTATTTTAAAAAGACCATCCCGCAATTGTTTCATTCCCTTCAGAAAGTGGATAATCCATGATGTGATCTATATGTTCATAATCCTCTCTTTCTTTATTAATTTGATTAAGGTATTTTATTATTACTCAAATTTATTATTACCATATATTAATGATAAAATAAGTATAATTATTATACTATTATGTTATTATAATTATGGTATAATCCTTAACCAACCTACCCTTTTCCATTAAAAAAATAATAAACATGAAATGTGTGTTAATCAGACTATCGCCTCCATGACACATCATATTTCATTTCTGTTCACCACCATATAAGTGTTTTCCCAATATGGAAATAAATATATAATTATGATAATTATGAATTATTTTATACTCTTAAATTATTAAACATATTACTCATTTTTTCTATAGGAAACAAAATCATATACCTTGCGTACGTGTGGACTTCCACCTCTATTGAATGATCGATTTCCATTTTTAATTTAAAATCTTTAATACATGGATGGTTAGGATAATTGTGTAAGTATAAATATATTTTTTATTACCTCAATAATTTTATGTAAATTCAAATTGAATATCCTCTTAATAATATTAATGGTAAACAATCATTATAAAATCAATCATCTCAAATAGGAAAACTAATAGGAAAATGTATTATTAAAATATAAAATTGTTTCCTATACTTAATGTATTATAATAACTAATTATAAATATTATATATCAAACTAAAATAGTAAAATTTACATAATAATTATGCTATTATAATGATATTTTAATTTAATTGCATCACAAGCATCCATTAATCATGGGATATTCATGTTTGGGTTTGTTTGATCACCATCATAATCAATTCCATAAAATTATTTTGTGGATGATTAGGAAAAAAAAAATTATTATTATTTGATATAATTATTTAAATAATTATCTTTTTATTTATGTAAATAATACATCAATGTATTATAATTTATTTATGAAAACACCCTTCGTATGTTAAAAATCACCAAAAAATGCTCATTGTCGATCTAATCTTCAAGGATAAAGAATGAAATACTCATTTTAGAAAATTAAAATTTCATAAACCATTATAATCCGTCCATTAATTTAAATTAGTAAAATTTTAATTATGAAATTGTGGAAATTAATGAACATTGACACCACTCCTATTAAACTTGTACAAATGGTAAAAACTATAAACACCTGGTGTGGGAAAACAGAAAAACACTAACTAATATACATGTGGATGATTATTAACTGTAAAATTATAAGTTTAATTAGTTATGAATATTGTTAAAAAATCAGTATATTATATATTTTTCACCTAGTATTTTATAGTGTATCTGATTGGTCAGGGAAATAAGGTATGGGTTTTGGGTCTCAAATTTAATCTCTTGAGACATATTTCTTATTATGCCTTATGAAATATTTGATATGGTGTGACTATTTAATAAGGGATTTCATTTACCATATTTATGTAATTGATGAGATTTTAAGATCCATGTGATTTTATTTCTTCAAATTGATTTTGATTCAAACGATACCAAGGTCATAAGGTTATTTGTTAACAAAAATCCCTTCATTGATATAAATGATTCTACTATAACCTCTTCCTTCCAAGATTTTTTTTCACTCCAAATTTCCTTTGAAACCTTTTTATATTTCTCATGGATCCATTATTAGGTATTATTTTTTAATGTAATTGGTTAAAAATTGTTGTAACATCCCTTTTAAATCATTATGTTTTTTTTCAAGTCTCTATTAGTAACAAATCTTTTAAAATTACAAGTTTTCATTGTATTTTCAAATCCCATTTTTGAAAACATTATATCTTTTTCATTTATCCATTTTATAGGTTATTTTAAAAGTAGTATTTTTGATATTATTTTCAATAATTGTTTTTAAAAATTTTTGAGTTTTTCAGGCCTTTATTATTAAAAAATAATTTAAATGTGAGATTTTTCAAAGTATTTTCCCATCCATTTTTTGAAATAGTTATTTATTTTTCAATTCTCATTTATTAATAATTAATTATAAAGTAAATGTTTTCAAATTATTTTCACTTCAAATTTATGAACACATTAGTTATTTTTGAAGTATAAATTATTATATATGCTTTTAAAACTAAACTTTTTCAAAGTAATTTCACTTCCCTTTTTTGGTAACATTATGACTTTTTCAAATATCTATAGTTAAGTATTATTTTAAGAGAGATAATTTTTAAAATTTTATTACTTATCCTGTTTTAAAAATTTATAGGTATTTATGGATAGTTTTCTTTTAACTCCTAATAATTTTTTAATGTGTATTCTCTTTCAAATCACATAATAGTATTTTTAAAAGTAAATTCTAAATTAATATTTTAAAATATTTAATGAACCCTATTTTATTTTCCCTAATATATATTATAAAAGGAATTAATTACTTCACATGATGTTTTTATCAATAATTTTATTCTATTATGATATTATTAATTTTTTAAAATGATATTTTTGATTTTATAAGATTTTTAAGTTCATGTTAGGTGTTTATTTTGAATATTTTAAGAAACCCATTCTTGTTTCAATGGGTTCCTTAATATATGATAGATAATTGATTTTATTATAGTGGTATCTCTGGATGAGGAAAAGTTTGTCTTATATCTCCTTACAATGAATTGGTTAAGGTTTCATATCATATGAAAAGATGTAATGTAGCGTAAATGAGATGTTTAAATCTTAGTTCAAATGTGTGTTGTGTGAAAGCGATAGAGGAATCATTTTTCATAGTATTGTTTCTTGAATTGAATGTGGGAAGGTTTTTTAACATGTTTTTTTAATGAATGAGATTCATGATTCCATTTTCATATTTTTCAATGTAAATGTGATGTGGGAATATCCATTATTGAGCCTTTTAGTGGATGTGATACAAAAAATATTTATTCATAAGATTTTCTATGCTTATGGTAGTGTCACATTTCAATGTGGTATACCAATTTATTCCAAATGATAATGATTTATTCAATTTCAATGAAATTTATTGTCTTCATGATAATACATTATTTTTTAAAAGTATTCCACACTTTTATATCATGCTCTCTTTTTATATGATTATTGATATAGCTTATGAGCCAGGTCATATATTTTATGGTTCCTTAATTTTAATTTTACGATATTGTGTTTCTGTATCATATTTTATGAATTTTATCCTTGTATTTTTATATCTATTATGGTATTTATGTCATTCTAGTATTATCCTTTATGTTTTTGATCTAATTATTTATGATATTTGTTTTCCCACACTTAGAATTTGAGCACAACCCTTTGTTAGATTTCCAATACCCAGGTTATGATGATGATTGTACCATGTGAGATGTCTTGAAATGGTCTAGAGGATAAATATTATTGATAATATTATTCATTTTTTTTGAATGATTTATTTATATAAATAATCTCCATGATTCTAAACCATTCAATCCATTGGTTTTGCGATAAATAGTGAGACATATTATTTAAACCACTGTATTATTATACTATTTAGTCATGTTTTTTATGGTCACATCAGTTTGTATTATAGATGATTTAAATTAATTTGGATATTAGTTTAGTTACATTTGTTGTTAGTGTTAAAAAATCATAGAGAATACCTAATATATGAGACTATGTATATGATGATATGCTGGATTATTGGTAAAGTCATTAGTAGATGGTTTTACAAAGAAATGCATCCGTGTATGGATACGAAAATTGGATTTAGGATCTATAATATATATATATACATATGGATAATAACCCTAAAGGGAATATTTTTCATTATCTTAATCATCAATGGGTCCACATCAAAGCGTCCTAACTACACACTTAGTTTGAAACTCCTAGGGGATAAGAATTAGTTGATCAAATGATATTTATAATCCATTTTGAAGGATTTATTTCCTAGATACATTGATGAATTAGGTTGAGAAGTATGATACAACATAACTTACGGTTACATTTGTTAAACAATGTTGGTTATATGATTATTCAAGTGTTACATAATTGAAAATAAATCATTATTTGTCGAAATGAAGGTGTCATTGCAGATGACATATTTGGATTAGTCTTTCATAATCATTTTATGGTTTACAATTGTTATATTATACATTATCATAACCTCGTGGGTAGTATATATTTTTGGTAAATTGGATCATGAGAATAAATTTGTGAATGTTATGTCCCTAAGATCTCCAAAGAATCATTTGTTTAAAAAGTATTTCCCTTATCATATAAAGGATAATGAGGTGGATATCTTAGTAAATGATATATGTTGAGTTGAATTTTTTTTTCTTATCTCATTCCTTTAGAAAGTGGTAATTAAAAGCCTGAGTATGCAATTTATTAACTCTGGGGATAATGTTACAAACCAAAATTACACTATTTATTTTCCATAAATAAGTAATGTGTTTGATAGATTTCTCCAAACACAAAACTTAAATACAATGAAAAACAAAATTTATGTAGGTAAAATATAAATTTAAAATATGTCCATTTGAATAAATCCATTGAATTTTCAAAAATTAATAGGAGTATCTAAAACATGAAACATGTGTATGATCAAACTGAAGACAAATTTTAATACTAATGAAATACAATTAGTATAGCTAAAAAAATTAGGAAGTACTTTTTTAGGATCAAATAATAATAAAACATATTTATAATTTGAATAATAAATTACCAAAAAATTAATTATTTAATGGAAATAGGAATATTTAATAGTTAACATTTTCAAAATATATTTTTGAATATGATCAGTTTTCCAATATAGTTAGGGATTTGTGTAAATATTAAAATCTAATGTTTTATAAATTTAATTTGAAAAAACTAAAAAGATTTTTGGATTAAAAATAATAATATAATATTAACTTTATTTTTTTTGGGATTTTTTGAATCATTTTATTTCTAGGAGAGTAGTACAGAATATCATATTTTCAAATTACATGAACTTTTAACATTATTAGTATATATATATATGAATTTTAAATGCATATTTTCTTTAATACCAAATATGTATATATAAAGATAATTTAAAATTATAATCAAGTTTATTTTTAATTTAAAAAACATTATTTTACATTTTATAAGTTATCTTACAGTTTTTGAAAAAACGTACATTAATGAGTTTTATTTTAAAAATTCATTTTTATCACTTTTAAAAATGGGATAAAAAATTTTTTAAAAATTTTTAATCATTATTTACATATTTCTTGTTAATGAACTATTTTGTTGGAATAAATGAAATATTAAATATGTAAAAACATATTAATGAGGTGAAAACTAAAATGGTAAAAGTGAGTAACTTTAGAGTTAAAGGGCTAAAATGTTCAAAAAATATTTCTATTTGATTTGTGGGGGTGTTTATTTACTTTATATCTTTTAAAATTATTTATTTACCAATTTTCTTCCAAATTACATGAGATATATTTCCCATTATTGAAATTTTTCTGGTATTTACATAAAACCATTCATATTCACTTATAAAAATTGGAACTACTCTCCTCACTTAAACTCACAAAAAACCACAATTTTTTGTCCAAAACTCTACACAAAAATATCTTACACTCTATAATCCATATTAATTAGGTTATTTTATTATAAAAAGAGCATCCCTCAATGGTTTAATCCCCTTATCAAAGGAAATAATTGAAGAAATGAGCTATAAGTTCTTAAACATCTATTTATTTATATTTATTTAATTGATTTTATTTATAATAAAATTAATTTTCACCACATATTTATGATAAAATAGTAATTATTGTTATATTTTAATTTTTTCATAAATATTATCCAATAATTAACCACCCTCTCATTTTCCATTAAGAATAAGAAAAATGTGAATCATGTGTTGTGCGAACAACCGCCTAAATGACACAACATGTTTCATTTTCATTCACCACCTTTTAGGATAAATAAAATAAGAAATTGAATTTTTAATGATTGTATTTATAAAATATTCTAAATACATAAATTATAATTCATATTACTTCTTTTCCCCATTCTATAGAAATCAAAATCATCAATATTGTGTATGTATAGACTACCACCTCCATGAACTGATTGATTTTTTTTTTCATTTCATATCTATCTTACATGGATGGTCACTAGAATGGTTATAATGTATAAATATGATTATTTTTATATGAATAATTTTATAGAAATAAAAATTTAAATTTCCCTTAATGATAATAAATGGTTATAAAACTATACTTCTTAACTAAGCGAACTAGAGAAACAATTTATTAAAACTAAAAAATTGTTTTGTATCCATAACTTATTATCATAATAATTTATAATTATGATATATAAAACAAATAAATACTAATTTAAATCATTAATACTTTTTTATATTGAAATTTTAACGTATTCACATAATAATCACCCATTAATCATGGTATGTTCAGGTTTGGGTCGGTTTAATACCCTACTTGAAAGTGCTCTAAAATTATGACAGTGATGAATATTAAAAAATAATTAATATTTTAATATTATAAATATGTAAATAATTATTTTTTTAGTTCTATAAAGTTTTTATGAACTTTTAACTCGTTAATTAATAAAACACACTTCATCGGTTAAAAATCATAAAAAAATGATCGCTGTCAATTTCAGCTTCATAGATAAAGAATTAAGGACTAAAAAAAGTAAACTGAAACATCATAAATAATTATATGTAATCAATTTTAGTAACACTATTGATATTTTAATGATTTAATTTTGAATTGTAATGATTATTTAAGCTCTTCCTATGAAACATTTACAAATGAACAAAACTATAAACACTCATTGTGGGAAAATAGGTAAAAACTAACTAATATACATTTAGTTAATGATTATATAAGAAAATTATAAATATTATTATAAATTAATATGGTTAAGAAATTATTTGTTATGATATTTATTATTTTTATACATGAGTTGAGAGTATATCCAACTATGTGGAGAAACAAGTTATGTGTTTTGTGTCTCACATTTAATCTCTTGAGATATAATTCTTATTATGATCTACAACATATTTTATATGGTGTTATTATTTCCTAATTAATTTAATATATGATATTTTTATAATTAATTATGTTTTAGGAGCCATATCATTATATTTGATTAAATTTATTATGATTCAAATATTCCATGGTCATGAGGTTCTTTGTAAACCCAACTCTCATAATTGAGTTAAAGTTATTCTTCATGAACTTCTTTCATACATGATTGATTTAATCCACTTGAAATTTTTTATATAGAGTTTATTTATTTTTAAGGTTTCCATTACTATGGATTGTTTTTTAAAATTAATAGATTTCATAGTAATTTCACTTCCCCTTTTGAAATCATTATATATTTTTAAATTATGCATTATTATTGATTATTTTAAAATGTAAAAGTTTTAAATGTATGGTTTACTTTCCCTTTTTTGTAAAAATTATATAATTTTCATTTCTCCATTATTGTATATTATTTTAAATGTTAAATTCTTAAATGCATTTTCACTCCCATTTTATTTGAAAATATTATATATCTTTTATGTATTCATTATTAAGGACACTTTTAACAGTAAATGTTTTCGAAGTATTCTCACTTACCTTTTTTTAACCTTTATATGTTTTCAATTTTCCTCTATTTAATATTTTTTTTAACATAAATTTTTCCAATGTATTTTCACTTAACATTTTTGATTAATTTTTGATCTTTTCAAGTATCCATTATCAGAGATTCTTTTAATCATAAATGTTTTCAAATTATTTTAAAATACCTTTTTAGGGAAACATTATTTCTTCTTAAAGTCACCATTATTAAAGTACATTTTAAAAGATAAAGATATCAATTTTTTTAACATATCATTTAGGAAACCACTATGTCATTTCAAGGATCTTTTATTTCAATCATTTAATAAAAGGGTTTGTATTGGACTTATCTTTCCCATGATAAAATGTATTTTTGAAAGTAATGTTTAAGTAAATGTTTTAAAATATTTTGTGAAATGTTTTTTTTTTCATTTATATTTACACTACAAGGTTTATCTTCCATGTAGTGATGTTTTTGTCACCCTTTATCTGTTATTGTGATATGATTTCATTTTAAAAATTAGTTCTTTGGTATTCCATTATTTTTTAAGATCATTTTGTGCGATTTGTTTTGTTTTTTAATAAACCCATTCTTTTTCTAAGTGATAATTAATATATAATGAGTGTTTTATATTCATATAGAACTCATATTTGTGGATGATGATTGGTGGGGTCCTATGTCACCATCTAATGAAATTATTAAGGTTCTATATCACATGATATTATTTAATGTTGTGTGAATGAGATACGAAATGCTATATTCACAAGTTTATTGTGTGAATGATATGGGAGAAGCTTTTTTCAAATGTTCTTTTGTGTTAATGAGATAAGAGAATATTTGATCAATTTTTTTGCGTGAATGAGACAGGGGAAGATTTTTTTTATATTTTTGTGTGATTGTGGTACAAGATCCTTTTTAAGAAGTTATTGGGTGAACATGATGCATAAATATTTTTTATACGATTTATATGATTATGGTGATGTCACATTTCCAGGATTTTTATATCTAATTATGCTAAATTTTCAAAAAGAAGTTCATTTCCATGAAATTTCATGTTTTCCTGATTATTACTTATTCATTTAATGTATTCCACACTTTTAAATCTGGATTACATGTTTTATGTTTATGAAAATGTGTTTTGAGATAGTTCACATATTCTATGATTCCCTAATGATCTATTTATTATATCATATTCTGCCATATTTTTTATGATTATTATCCATAGTATTTTAATCTTTAATTACGTTTTTAAGACTTCATCATATTTTATTCATGTCTATAATCTAATTATTTAAAATATGTTTTTTTCCTAATTGATAATTTTATATCACACCATTATTATGTCTCTAACACCTAGGTTTTTTAAATGATTGTACCATGAATGATTTCTAGAATGGGAATAGAGGATCATTATTAGGGATAAAATATTTCAAGTGTTTTAAACCAAGTTATTTCTATAACTAATATCTATGACACAAAACCTTTTGTGGTTTGAGTAGTTTTATTTATTGGGAGATGTATTATATAAATAATTAGATTATAGTACAATTTAAGTCATGCTTATCTAGGTTTACTTGATTAATTTCCTCCAAAATCTGTAAGGTGAATACTCCTCGTAGATGATATCCCCATTAATCTAGGATGTTACCACTCAATCTCTAAAAGATATCAAATATTATTGTTTTGGTGCAATTTAATTTCATTATCAGTTATTACGATGTTCTAGGATATATATTTCATAAAGATGAACTAGTTATGGGTGTTTGGTATGTTTAACATATATCTGTCATTATGTGTTAGTGTCTTAACTCCACTTATGCTCTGACGGAAGGGATTGAATCAAATTCTAATATATATTTTTCATTGATGATATATTATTCTCATATATGGGCTTTGATATAACACAATTAAACCTAAAAAGGACAAAAAATATTTAGTGTGAATATCCCTATATAGATGTTCCCTTAGTGCAGATATAGACTAAATAATATCATCATCATTATATTGATCTTCTTACCAATTTATACTTGGTAAAACATCTCAAATGTCCCCAAACTAACCTCATAATGTGACACCAACACACACACCAATAAAATTTACTCAATGATGAACATTTCATGGAAACCCTATACAAGGACTAACTTGTTAAACCAAGGAGAAACCTCATAGCCCCATTCCATGAATCACCTTTTCACATATGTTGGCCAATATGCACCCAATGCCTTATGTGTAATATATATTGGGAATTAGGCTTCCTTTTCTATGGTTCTCGGTCACTAATAATGATAAAGAGATCAACCTAGATGATAAAAAAATTATAAATTTGGTGGGGAAGATTATAAACCACGGGTTTCCTCTTTATCTAGAGCATATCCTTTTTCAAATGGAGGGTGTTATTATATGAATTACAACACAAAGATGTTTTAGGGATGAATTATTCATACATATATACCAAAATCAGTGCAACGTTAATCTTATGAAATTCAAGTGTCTTATTCTAACCTCTGCCTAAATCATGTGTATTGTGTTTATGCTAGGGATCCACCTATTAATCTTATTTTGGATGATTTTCTTATTACCGTTAAAGAATTAATATGATACACATACTTCTTAATATACCACTACTTCCAAATTACCTTGACAAAACCCTGTAGATATTTTCTGCAGTAAAAAAGGTTTGATCCTATTCTATACTAATAATGATTTTATGGTGAAGGTTCTAGCTTGAGTATGACCTTAAACTATGATCAGTGTTGGTATTTTTCATAATGTACGAATATTTATAGATCTCATGTAATAGAATCTGTTGTTCTTATTTTAATGGCAATGTGGAATACCTGAGGTTAGATCCCTCTATATAATAAACTATATTAATGATGCATCCCACCATCAAAAGCTAGCGTGTGATATCCCATTGTGAATGTTAATCAAACTCCTTAGTAAATTATCTAGTCATGAGGAATGCATTGGAACATTATCCAATAGTTTCAATCCACATATGGGTAGCCATTCTAATATGGTGCAGTTTGGAAGGCTTGCTCCCAATTTCTTTGATAATAGTTGATGTATTGGGTGAATATGTTGGCGTTGAATGGATATAAAACCATTGATCATCTATGTTATCCTCCAAAAAATAACATGAGTAGTTTTTTCTTATGTTAACCCTATAAATGAAAAAAATCCTACAATTTATAGGAGGGGAATATAATAAATCATTAAAAATGGAAAAGTAAAATGTTTATAAAAGGATTTACTGAATGTATGACCTATATAAAAACAGCGCAAATAATTTGGTTCTATATAATTACCTGGTGAATAGAGAGGTTTTCATAATTCTTATATGGTTCCACAGTAAGTTCATTTGAGAATGGTTTCATTAATGAAAACCTTTATTCACAAAGAGATTCATTTGTGAAGCATACAAAAATAATGATCAATCATAAAGAAATTTATTTATAAATAATATAGGATTTTTAATATTATATATCAACCTTAATATGTTTGGAATAAGGCCCCTAGTTATCTTATATATAGGGGTTCAAAATATTATCGAAATCTCCTTAATCTTTTTTAGGCTATAGGATTCTCATAATTCATACCTATTTGTTCCAATAATATTTTATTTTGAGTTGTGGCATTTTATGATTCCCAAAAAAGAATATATCATCATCAAAAATATTGGAAGGAAAAAAATGAAATAAATAAATATAATATAGAAATATTTAGTTTACCATGAAGTGAACCATATCATTTTCAATAAGCCTGTCATTTACTGACACATATTATTATTCATCGATGACCATTATTAAATTAATTCAGTTGAGGATGCATCATTCCCTAAAAGCATCCTCTAAACCAACTATTTATTGATATCGAGTAATGGAGGTATTTTGTGGTTGGATAATATTCTTGCAACTTTGAATCATTTTATACCATTGGAATGGTGATCCATTATAATCACAGGTGTTTATCACATTACAACAACATGAAAATGATCCTCCACATACATGTAAGATTCTTACTATTGTGCATCTCTTTGTGAAAATCATTATGATACAACTACATAGTCTCATACATCCAATGCATCTATATATTCTAGGAAGGTAGTTACAAATCTCCTCCGATAAATATTTTTAACACAAATTGAAAAAGGGTCGCATACTTCAAGAGTAATACATATTTTTACGAGAAATTTTCGCTATCATAGGTACTATAAGAGTAAAATCATATATTCTGTGACATGTTTAGTTTATAATAACTTTATAATAAACCTCTCATATATCTTCAATTCTTATTCTAGCGTGACAATGCAGTGGGTGATTCATTTATAACATTCAAGATAATTCTCCTTTAGCAAAATATATTCATGGGTCCTCTAACATAATGTCTGTCATGAAGGAACCCCATTATATTCCTTCATAGAGGGATTCTCATGTATCTCTTTTGAAAAACCACCACCTCAAAATACAAGATATTCATGAACCAAACCTACTCATTTAAAACATAAATATTATAATTTTTTAGGGGTTACCAAATTATTTTTTAGCCTCTAATAAATTTTATATTACCATGAATGATTTGAGCCACTGTTTTCCACTTCATGAATAACCCCAATTATTGGTAAATGTGCTTTATTTCCATCGATTATTTTTCCTAGGTTATCAAATTGTGTTGGATTATTCAATATAACTGTATCAATTTCTATTATCCATGTTTGGATCCCCAAATAACCTAATCTAAAAGGACATAATTCAAAAAATACTCTCATATATAACTTGGTAATGCAAGCCACTGTACTTCCCTCTGGTCACTATATTCATTGGATAATTGGTCTCTCCTAGAAATCCTCCCTAACCTAGAAGAATCATAGGATGATAAAACTATCAAGGTACTATGTTAAAAGGGATCATTTGTAGTGATAATGATATGTTTGAGTGATGAGGAGATAATTAGTATTAATGTTTTTTGGAATTCTGAAAATACCTAACATTGTTCAAAAATACCCCATGTGATTAAATTGAGTGATAATAATTTATCAGAAAATAATAAAATTATATTTTGTTTATCCATTATGTATTTTTTATTTATAATTTTCTTATAGTAGATTCTATAGTTACTATGTTTTTTCGTTGTCTTAACCTTAGAAAGATTTTATAAATCTAACAGTATGGACTTTATGAGGTAAAGGAACTTTATGATGTTATGTTTTGTTAGAGAAGTATAAATTTATGTTCACATAAATTAAAATTAACTAAAAAAACAGAGAATATTTTTATGCACATATAGAATCATCATTATATAAATGTAGTTCATTCTTATGTAGAAATAAATTAATACTTATAAGTAAAGTATGAATTCATGATTACATAAAAAATGATCCCTACAGATACCATTCTTATGGAATTCAAGATTACAATATTTTAATCATTATGGAGATTCTTTTATTAAATATATTTAATGCATACATAATTATCACACATAAATTGTATTGATGTTAACATTGATATAAAAAAGTTATTTATGAATAAAAAAATTATTATTTAAAGTGAATTTCAATACTCTGTTTTCATTTAGTAGTAATATTATAATTATCAAATTTTTATTTGATTTATTTTAACAATTTTATTAATTTTTAAAATGAATATATATTATACCTATGATATTTAGATTGTTTTTGACTTTTATTATTAAATATAAACATGGGGATACTATTTTTAAACTATGCATGATATTTCTATAGTGGGTATTGATATTGTTCTCTGGTTATGTTATTTCAAACCATAGAGTGCTATGATTTGTTTATATGGACGTACCAAGGGATCATGAAGACATTCCAATAAATGAAAAGGGGAATATCTATTAGAATGTGACTGGGAGTCATTGATAAAATCACGGAATAGATCATTAATTTTAGACACATTAATATGGATATAAAAGTTTTATATAAGGTTCAGAGTAGTGAATGGAAAATTGTGAATTCTATTCATACTACAACCATTAGAGAACATCGACATTTGATCATTTAGGATAAAGTTATATAAGACACATCATCATTTATATGATACTATTCATTCGTCTTTTATTTTTAACTATTGTATTATTTTATTTCTATTAGTTCTATAAATAGTTATATTATGGGTTTCCCCATAAAAATAATGTATGTTTTGATTATACCTCATAACTAAAAGGAAAATAATTAGAGTCTGATGGTTAAAAGAAGTCATGATTTTGGGTTATTCCTAATTCCACAGAATTTTAGGGCATGTATTTTTGGTTTCTTCCAATAATTTCCAAAGGGTAGGTCATGTAAAAGGTTATCAAATCATTTATAATGTGAGGATAAAAATAGTTAGTTCTGTTCCTCTCACTATGTTAGAGGAGGGGAAAGAGTAGATATAGGATAATTTGATCTGAACTACTATAAAAATCTTTTGTTCATAACTTTTATTTTCCATTGAATATTATTTTTTAATACTAAACTACATTACACTATACCAATACAAAATAATGTCTATAATTTATTAAATTTTTATGAAATTTAAAGGGCTTATTCTCCCCTCCCTATGAAAAAAAATTTCATCTCAAAGGGGCCAATAATTGGTATCAAAGAAACTCACTTATATGGATGGGTTTTAAGGAGTTAATTGTTCTTTTTTCATTTTATTATTGATAAACATATCAAATACCTAATAGCATAAGGAAAATTATTTTATAAATATATAAGTAATGATGTCATATGGTGGGAGGATACCAAAAAACCATTAATTGTTTTATGAGAATTATTGTGGTAGTTTTTAGTCTTGATTAGAGGCAGATTTCCAACATTTAATTGTTGATCATTGGATGATAACTATGAAACCATGTATGTTACCAAATGTAACATCATGGACCTGAATGTCACTCAATAGTTCCTAGATATTGGTTGGACACATGGACTCAAGCATATCTTCCCAAAATCCATAGGTTACCTACTAATAGTGACAGTCTTGGGTGTGTATTTGGGGAGAATTAGTCCTCTTACCCGAGTGTAACACACCGGAATATAGAATAAAAAACAACTATTGAAAGAAGTAAGCAATAAATAAAATGGATATATAATATGCAAAAATAAAAATATCAATGTAATCTCTTATATAATGATTATGGTACGTTTCAGATGTATCTAATAAAGCCGAAAAAACATATATACATTGAAATTGTAAAATGAATGGAACAAAATTACAAAAAGAAAAAAGTATCAATATAGAATCATAAGTCTCATCTCAATATTGTGGTCCCCTATGTAATACCCTAAACATCCATGGTATGTTTCCCTTTGAATAATAAAATGGCTTGTGTTGTACGCCACTTCGAGTTCAAACACACCACAAAAGATTAAACTGGCCGTTATGAATAAAAATACCCAATTTTTGAAATTTTGTCAATTTTATCTTCCAAAATAGACTTCATTTTTGGGTTCAAAATATCTAAATTAACTTAGGGTCAATTTTGGGTAATTTTCTGAAAATTTTTATTTATTGATGCATAGTGAAAAACACCGAGTTATTGTTTAAAACCAACTTGTTTATTTAAATTATTTTTTATTTTACTTAAATTTATTTTAGGTCAATGTAGATACATAATACCAATATAAGATCAATGTAATTCATTGGAGTCATTTTATAATAATATTATATATATAAAAATTTTATTGAACATTTTATAATTTTTTACCCACCTCTTAGGAGCATTTGCAAATTTACATAAAACATAATTTTACCGGTTCTCTGAGTTGATTTTAAAAAATATGAGAGACACACTTGATATAAATAAGAAAAAATGTGGTTCAATAAGATGAATGAAATTTTTGGTGAATAATGACTTTTAACTTTTATTTACCACGGTTAAAAGTAAATAGGGTAATTAAAGGTAAAATTGATATTATTATTACCCAACCACATGTCCTAATTGAACTGGATAAGTGTTATTCGACCAAAAACTACATTATGAATAAAATATGATCCTTTAGATCCACTAGGATTAGATTAGGACATTTATTACTATTTAATTCCAAGAAGTGTTAAATGTGTTAAATTCATGTTTTCGTAACTAAAACATTTTTAATATAGGGTTACACACAATATAAAAGCATCTATAAAAATTTATTATAAATCTAAAACAATTTTATACATAATGGTATTTTTTTTATAATTTTTAGAGTGTAAATAATTAAATTTATTTATGACATAATTATGATGCAGTAATTACTTTATTAATGAAAGAGTAAAATAATTGATATTATAAATATCTAAATAAATTAATTTGAGACTTTGAATGAATTAAACTATTTTTATAGGTTAATATGACAATTTAGGGTTGATTAAATGAATTTTGTTTGATGTAATAATGTAACACCCCATGATTTCATATTAGATTATATCTTCAATGTAATGCAATGACTTGCACTACACGCAACAATACCTTTTAGCGCACCACGACTTACCAAACTAGCCGTTCAAAAAAAGTTATGAATAGTATTAATAGAATATTTAACATTATATAATCCTTATAAATTTATAATCAATATTATGAGTTTCTTAGAAATAATGTAGGAACTAATTTATTTTTTTCAGATAAAAGAATTATTTTTCAAAAATTAAAATTTTACTGCCATTTAATGGATAACATTTTTTAAGTCCAATATTTGAAACTTTAATATATTCAATTTGAAAGAATGAAATTCTTCTTTAGTATCGAGATATAATAATTTAGTTATAATAAATTTTTGGGGTTTTTCTGATAACATTCATATTGGGTTGAATAGTGAAAAGTACTATATTTTAACTGAAACCAACTTTTTTAATCAAAATAATTTATAGTGTTGAATTATACATTTTAATGAACTGGAAGTATAATTAGATTATATTTTTTACATTTAATCCAATGATGGTAATTGTAATTAATTTCACTTCGAAATTGAACATAAACCAGTGTCAGTCTTTTGATAGTCATTATTTCTTAAAAATACTATTTTTTGTTTTGTCAACAAGAATTAACATTACATTAAATAATTAAACTTCTATGTTTTGAAATTGGTAAAATAGAATTCATTTTTGATTTTAGAATATGAAAATTTACTTAGGGTGATTTTTTTCTATTTTCTTGAAAACTTTCAATTTTTGATGAATAGTGAAAACAATGAGTTATAGTTTAATGCTAATTTTTTTTAAATAATTATTTATTTTAATTTAATTTAATTTAGGTCAAAATAGATACATAAAACTTATATAAGTTAAATTTAATTCATTGGAGTTAGTTAATAGTAATTTTATATATTTAAAAGTTTATTGAACTTTTTACCATCTTTTACCCACCTCCTAGGTGCATTTGCAAATTTCCATAAAACATATTTTTACAGCTTCTGTGAGTTAAATTTCAAAAATACAATAGAAACGGCTGATATCAGTACGTAAAATGTGGTTCAATAAGATGAAAATAATTTTTTGTGAATAGTAACTTTTTAATTTTATTTACAATGGTTAAAAGTAAATATGGTAATTAAGGGTAAAAATGATATTATTATTACACTAACACAAGTCCTAATTATATTGAATAAATTTAATTCGACCCAAAACAACCTTAGGAATAAAATATGATCATTTAGGTCCACATGGATTAGATTAGGACATTTATTATTATTCTATTTAAAGAAGAGTTAAAGGAGTTAAAATCTAAGTTATATAACTAAAATATTTTTAATATTGGGTTATACATAAAATAAATTCGAATATAAATATTAATTCGAAATCTAAAAAGAGTTCTTACATAATGGTGTTTTATTTATAATTTTTTGACACTAGATAATTAAATTTTTTTATTAAACAATGACGATTCATTAATTACTGTATTAATGAATGATTAATATAATTGATATTATAAATATCCAAATAAATTTAATTTGAGACATTTTATGAATTCCACTAATTTTCTAGGTTTCGATGACATGTAAGGGTTGGTTAGATTTATTTTTTTCGAAGTAATAATGCTATTATGAATTTTTCAAAAACAAAATACCAAATATTGTCAAAATTGACAAAAAAGTGTATTTAAAACAAATTTTATATTACTAATTGATATTCTCATGGTTGATTGGTTTATGACCTATACCCACCTTAGCCTTTAAATAATTTATTTTGGAGCCATTAGAAACAGAAAATGATTTTGTTATAGAATAATATTTTTTGTTTTTCCTACGGTGCCCCTCACCCCTCTTATAAAAGGGAACTCCCCATTCTATCTAATTCACACCTTCAATGCCATTTGGATCGGCCAACCACTTAACAAATACTCTCTCAACTGTCCTGCCTTAATCCTATAGGCCTTACTTTATTCAGAAATACAACCTACGGAGCCCCTATGATCAAATCAAAAGGAAGAACCCGAAGAAGAGGTAAATATTTCATCACGGATTTCAAGTTCCTTTCTTCTTCCACTTCCATTTATATGTTGTTTCCATTCTAAAATAATGACTCTAGTGTCTTCTATATACTATGATGTTATTATAAATATGTTATAACCAAATTGATTATTCTATCCATCCTTTGAATGACATGTCACCACACATGCGTACGTACGGCTTACCGTCTCCACGTCGTGGTGTAATTGTTATTCAATACATTATTATTTTATGGGTATAATAGTAGTGTGTAATTGATGTAAATAATAAATGAAACATGATAATTATTCTGTATATATGATATTACTTCAAATTATATAATATTTCAATATCAAAAAAATGATATTGTTGCTCGTGCGTACGTACGGATTACCGTCTCCACGTACGCGATGAGATTAATTCCCCATCATATCCATTCAAGACTAATTTTTATTAGATTATTAAAAATAATGTTTAAATACGTAATATAAATCTGAATATGAATAAGATACATCATATCCATAACAAACATTAATTACATAACAAATCATATAAAGGAAAATGAATCTGTTAACACCTGAAACGATGATAATAATAAGATATTATTTACAAAGAAATGTTAAAAGATCATATATCATATCATATTAATGTATATTATTCTTGTATAATTTAATAAAAACTATTTCACCATTATACACGAGTTCAACCAAACCTTGACCAAGCAATGTACAAGGTAAGGGTTAAATTCACAATCTCTTTATTATCCGAAGTTATTTTTACTTAAGTATCTATTGGGACCTCTTTATCATCTACATACATGTCCCTTAAAAATGTATTTCAAATCATTTTTTCTATTTACTAGACTATGGGTTAAGGTCAACTATAACCATATTTGATTTTTTTAAATGGTATGAAAGGAATCTTTCTGTCGTTTTCCAAACAATGTACTTTATTACCTTTTCCACAAAATTATGGTAAGAATGTTTTTTTATCTTATATGGTGGGTGCAGATATTTTCCGCCGTTATAACATTATCAAAGCTTCCCTTACAATCTTATACGAATATTATAAAAATATATGTTTTCTTTTATAATTATATGAATTTTTAATGATTTCAAAATAGAAAGAGATATTTCTCTAAAAAAATGTTTTGATTTAATTTATTTCAAAACAAATTGTTCAATTTTAAGATTATTTGAAGTAGATTAATTACGATACAAAACAATCATATTATATTGTAGTATTTGTGATATTTTTGACTGTGAATGTGTTATTTTTATACCATTCATGGTTTATTGATAATGTATTGAAATTTCGTATGTTAGTTTTTATATGAATGTTTATGTTATGATTAACCTTTTTCATATGAGGAATGCATTGGAATTAGTACGTGACGGGTGGAGCCCGCTATAGCTCCTCGATGCATCGGTATGTCTAATGATAAAAACTAGTGTCTTGGCACATGGCCTTGAAGAAATCTTATTTGTAGTCATGGAAGAAGGACTTGACTATGTGGTTTTGAAGTCTGGTGTTATGCATTCTATAATTACGAAAGTGGCTATTGATATTTCATGTGATTATTAGACTAGTAGAATATACATTTGAGTAAGTAAATGGAATTACATTGATTTTATCTTTTCCATATTATGCTGAAATTTAATTTTAAAAGGTTTTCGTTTTAGTCTTAAACATTTTCCTAAATTTTTATGCTCATTTATGAAAGTTTCTACTATATTTTTATCCTTACTGAGAATCTGACCTCACCCCTTTATATGTTTTATTTTTTCTAGGATGCGAAGAATTATATTATGAATAACCTATAGGGATAGTCTATAGGATCTCAGAGTTGTCTATGGAAACAATGTTGTTGTAGTTTTCCTTTTTATGATGTAATGTAAACCTTATGAATGTATCTAGTGCTTCTAAAGCTACTAAACTAATCGGTCTTTTGAGACTTGATCTTTTGTGATCATGCCAGTGTTATGTAGTAATTCACTGACTCTGTGTAACTAGGGTCAGGGAATTATAGTTGGTATCAAAGAAAATTTAGTACAATCCTTGGAAACTATATTTAGGTAAACGCTGACTAGAGAAAAAATCCATAAGATATACTTTGAGGATTAGTATAGAAGAACTTCCTAGAATTTTGGTATTATAGAGATTTTTTGAGTTTTCCAAGAAAATACATCCCTGTCTGGATACGAATAGGTTGAGGCAGCTCTGGCACATATGTACCTAGGGGTAAAACCCGAAAACACCGCTTTGAGCTGTACTTGAACGTAGATTGGTGCACGAAAATGGGCCTTGTTTCATTCTTAGTTATGACACTCCTAGGGTATATGCTTAGGATAATCCTCAGTTTTTACAAACCATCATGAACAGTTTATGAGTATATACTTACTCAAATAATTTTTTTTAATGATTATAGATTATATCCATAAACTGTTCAACTTATGTTTACTGTTTCACAGGTTTAGATTAATGTATTGTGATTCATAAACTAACCTAGTGTATGACATTGTATATAAATGGTGCCCAGTAGAATTAATGTGAACTCTATCAATACGTATGATCCAAAGAGTAAGAAGGATAATATCGTTCACTGTATTAAGAGAAAATTTAGACCAAAAATAGTCTCCCATGTATTCTCAACATATGATGAATTAGTATCATATGTTAATAAGATAAGAAAATAATTCTCTGAGTTATATGGATTTGAAGGGAATAAAGAGAAGAAATGGATGGAAGAGAGAAAGATGAATAAAGGGAAGAGGGAAAAGGAGGATTTTTCCATATGTGTTAACTGTGGAAAGAATCACTTTGGTAAATGCTAGAAGGGAAAGGGAGTTTGTTATATCTCTGGATAAAAGGGACACCAAGTATGGGATTACAAGGGTAAGAAAAATGTTTCTAATGTACAATTCTTCATCAACAAGGAGTTGGGACACAATGAAAATTACTTTCCAAATCATCAAAGTATACCACAAATGCTGTTATTAGATAATATTAATGTTATGATAATATAGAAGATGAAGAGGAATGATTAGATTTCTTATATCGTTATTAAAGTATTGTGTCATTTTAGTGTTGTATTAATGATGTACATGTTATAAGAATTATAGAGTATATGAGGATTGTACTGTAGTTCTATTTCATTAAGTACTTGAGAATGTGTGGAACCAAGAAAAGTGACTCAATAGTGGGTTAAATTTCTAGAAAATATATGATTGAGAGAATGATAAACCATAATATGGTTCTGATACCGATTTAGTGATTTTGGAATAATACATGATTGATTTGGATAAATTATATTGGATATTCCTGACTACCTTGAAAGTGATTGATGATTTGTTTATTCCATCATTGTTAGAGTTTACATCATTTTTGAATAGGAGTATATACAGTATTTTATAAGGAATAAGGGAGCATGAATGTATTTAATAAGGTTTTATGGTAATTCCAGATGATGTAGTGTTTTAAAAGAATACAAGATGATGTTGTTCACATGTTATTACATGGAAAGAATAATCTTCATTTTGTTTACCTTCCTTATTAATTTTGGACTGTGAGTTTGGATAGAAGTATTTTGGATAATTCTAGTTTGATATTATTTTTGTATTTCCAAAAAAGGACAACCCGGAGGTCAGGCGACAACTTGTCGCCTCCGGCAAGGCCGCGAGACATTAACCCGTAGCCAAAGGGAGAAAAGGGTGTAACACCTACCACTGGCCCACATGATGTCCTTGATTGAATGATGTAGTTTTCTAAAATGGTCTGGTAGATAAATTATAAATTCATTTTTTGGAACCCTCTATGTACAGGATAAATCAAATATTTTTTTATGTTCAATTATCTTTTAGAGTGAAAGACGAGTTTGTGGAAGAAATTAGTTAAAGGATGGGACTATACTTGTCAAGTATATATGGAATATATGTATGAAGTAGATTACATGAAATAAATTATAATAATTATTTCCTATATGGATCATTTTTATAATCACGAAAAGGATGTAGCACCACTATGCCTAGGATGAACTTCCACAAGTATGTATTCAGAGAAACAATCCATGGGAGATGTTAAATTTCATGGACATAACTTCAAGAACTATTCTAATTTGATAACCACTATTGACTACCACAATTTCCTATCTTACCCTTTGATCTTATCTAGATTCCTTTATGGGTTTTATAGGAATGTGTTACGGTGAAATAAACATGTAAACTTTAATTTAATAAATATTAAACGTGTTTATAAAAATTAATATTTTTAATAAAATTTAGAATAAATGTAATTAAATAATAATTGTCATATTTAATACATATGTATTTATATAACCCAGTTAATTCTTTTTAAATTAAAAATAAATTAGGAGTAAAATCATTAATTTATAAAAAAGAATTTATTTTTTTTCTTAGGGTTGTATTTTTTTATATATTATATTTATTTGTCTTCATAAACTTAATGATCACTTTTAATGGGTTATAATAATAGGATTTTTCAATAAAAAATTACATTTATACCAATTTCAATTAGTTTTTGATATATAATTCCACTAAAAACACTTAATGTTTTTAAAGACCACTTTTTAATAAAATATAGTGTCTTCCATATAATATATGTTATAGTTTAAAATCTAGATTTCTCATATTTATAAAAATATTTTGATAAAGTGGATTTCATTTTTGGAATAATATTTTCAAGTTTTGAAATGTTGGTAAATTTATTATTTTTTTGAAAAAAATTAAATTACAGATGTATAAAATGAATTACCACAGTATTGGTAAAATAAGTTAAGTATGGTTAAAACAATTTATAAAACAGAAAATATCACAAATTATAATCCGTAATTGTGTAGGTGATGGATATATATACATTTTTATATCTTTTACAAATAATTATAAATTTTGGTTCCACTTTCCCCAGTTATGACATCTCTTTTTATATTATGAAGTTATATTTACAAAAATGTTACACCTCTTACCTATAAAGGAATCCCTTCACCACCCCACTTATCCTCACACATAATGCATATTAGATAAATAAAAATCTATAAAAAAACCATCAAAACTCAATTTCATACATCTAATAGGTTCTGGTGTGACCGAAATACCATTATAGATGTCTTAAGGAGTTTTCCCAAGATGAAAGGTAAGAACTCATAATCACTTTTTCATTTCTATACCTTTAAATTTTATTTTTCTACCTCCCTCAAGTATATTATATCCATACTAATATAATTAAATCTCTATAAAAAATAAAAATATATGTCATTATTTTTATGTAATATCAATGATCTATCTTACACACATCTATTCAATAATTAAAGCATCGCTCATGTTACGGTTATTTAAATATCTCCAAGGGTGAATGTTTCATTTTCTATAACCACCTTACATGGATGGTTATACATATGTATTTAATGAAAAAATATTATATTCACACGTTAATAATTATCTATTATTTGAATAATAATATTAATATTCAAGTCACTATTAAGATGCATCTTTATGTTTGTTAAAAATTATCAAAATAATCCCTTTAATAGTTTTCATCTTGATAAACCATACCAATATAACCAATGTGATGAACTTGAAACATAATTAAATTTTATGAAACTTCAATTAAATTGACTTGAAAATTCAATAGATAATTAACAGATAAGCACTGAATGATAATAAGAACTTTTATACCGAAAGATATAAGGAATGATTAAAATCTCTAACACTGATGGTAATTATTACCTAAAAATATGTTTTAACTTTGTACAAACTATGTTTAAAATATTTATATTAAATGTAATAAAAAATAATCTTATTAACACTAGTGCATAAAGGGTTTTAAATTTCAATTGTTATGCCTTTTCTCATCAGTTTGTAAGTGATGATATTAGTGGCGGTGTTGTAAATAACGGTTTTATGTCGGTTAACTAAAGAAGAATTTATAAATTAATATATATGTTATCTGTTTTTCATGTCAGATATTTAACAACTGATATGAAAAACTGTTTTACTAATTGGTTATTAAATAACTGATATGAAAACCAATTTTGACCATGTTTTTCATGTCGGTTATTCAATAACTGATGTGAAAACCCTTTTATCACATTAGTTATTTTTTAAAAATGACTTCACAAAATGATTTTCATGTCGTTTATTACTAAACCGACATGAAAAACATAGTTAAATAATTTTTTCACATTATTAATTTAATAACTGATGTGAACAACATTTTTTTGTTTAATTATACTATAATTCAGCCTCAACCAAATCAACCAAATGAAATAAGATAAAAATGAAAATGCATAAGACAACCATTAAGACACATACAAATGAACTTAAAAGTTTACAATGTATATTAAAAATAAAAAAAATCAATCAAAACAATATAATGATTATCCCATTTAATTTTTTCATTTTCCAAATCCTTTACACTATATGGACATGGGTTATAAAAAATATACAAAATAATATAGAAAGCATTTGACACATTTTTTTAATAAAACAAATGAAATATTAATAAATGATTAATAAAGAATTTTAACCTTGTAAAACCTTATAACTACCCTAGTGAAAATTAATTCATACATGAATCTCAAAACATAACATCCGCATTCATTTACACATTCTTTTTTGTTACATGGTATCAAATATATTTTAATTCAAAATAAAATTTTTCTGTAATATATCAAAAATTTAGTTATTGTAAATGAAAATTCACCATATCTTTTACAAATTTGATCTTTTAACTCTTGTTTCTCATCATCTCTCTAATGAAATTCCATTACCTATTTTAAAATAATTTCAATAAATTAAATTTTATTTCTTATAATATAATAAAGTATTAAACTAATAAAAATTATGTGATCAATATATTTTGAAAAATTTCTCTCACTTCACCATTGATAGAGCATAGTGAGTACAATGTCTTCTCTCTTAGACAAAAAAACCCAATATCCTTTGAACACTGATATAATGTAAAATTTAATATTATTTTTTAATATATTAATAGATATATAACACTTCTTCAGAAAAAATGTTTCATATTATTCAAGATAAGGAAACATACCACACAGAATGATGGTATTCTTCTGAAATCTTTCAACCAGATAAATCGTTCTTTCAGCATCGGTCATTATAAAAGCTATATGAGATTTAAATTTTGGGTCCATTAATACATATAAATCTTTTTTGTCTTGCTAAGTAAACATTTTATATAGATACCTAATACAAATTAGTCATAATTACAAATTCTAAATAAATTAATGGAATGAAAAAATTTTGTTATTTGAATTAGATAGAAAATATTTGCATCATGTTGATACCTAATTGATATCCATCTATATGCACCATAATATCAATTTTCAAAATCCACATAGGCAGTGTATGCCCACAAACATTAACATCAATTGTAATCTCATATACTCCCAATAACAAATTTGGGTATACTGAAAATCTATCAAGACTTACATAATCTACGTATAAAGTCATGAATCATTGATTTTTATTGTCTATACAATGTTTATTTAACATTAAACTATTTTAGTAAAAAATTATATAAATATAAAAACATCAAAATGAGAAAAAAATTAATAAAAAAATAAAATAAAATATAACACATATACATACCTCTATGAAAATAATTCAAAGTAATCTTGATGGACAAACAAAAAAATGACATATAAATTGTCAAACTGTACTCTCATCATCTATAAAACATGATATTTTTTCTAATATATCTATAATAACATATACAGTGACCCTATGAAGCTCTATATCAATCTACAGATGATGAATTTTATCACTGATATAATATATCTTCCCATATGCAATAATATGACAAGGATAATCAATATATAACTCATAGAAACATGGAAGTTATGGAGGAGAGGGTGTAGGGGTAGGATAAGAATGATTAAGTTTTTGTGGTAATTATGTGTGAGTAGGATAAGGAGGAGTGGGATATGATGGTGGAGTTGTAGGAGTCGGATTGGTTGGGAAAAGTTTTTTTTGAATGTCTGAAAACATTGACTATACTAAAGCTTTGATCCTTTCCTCCATCATCATTTGAATATCTTGAACTTTGGATTCCAAAAATTCTATTTTTTTGATGAGCATAATCATTTGATGAAGTTTATGAACATGGAAAAACTTTTATTATCGATACATCTATCAGGTATCATCATACTCATCCTGGGTTTTCGGGCTTTCCTGATGCGATAACTAAAATATCCTTTCTACCCTCAATAATAAAAACCACCTTTGTGCTCTACTCCTTAATTTAATCTTTAATGAAATATTTAAAAAACCTATAATGAATCAGAGTATATAAAGAGTTTAGTTGACTTCAATAAATAAATAAAAATATTATAATATTATCCACTATAATTCTCGAATATTTGATAATATATTTTCCTTTTTTTCTCATCTGATCCCACTTCTATTTTTCATGTATATCAGGGGGTGGGAAAGAGGGGAAACCTCTACAGACCTTGATGAATATTCTCTCATATTTTGATGTTTTTCTTCTATCATATGTTCTTCCAATAACATATAACCTCCCTAATATAATACATGTGTGTGTCTATTTTAAGCTTGATTTGATTTATGACATATCAGTGATTGTTTTAAATTTTTAATTAAGAATAAAGAAATAATAAATGTGTTAATTAATATAAGAAACATATAAAAAGGTAACATTACACATACCAAAAACTTTGATCATTATATACTTTCAAAAAATTGAGTCTATGTATATTAATCTATTAATTGATATATATCACATGGATTTTCAAGTTTTCTATCTTTGTAAAATGAACCATGATGTGAGGGAATATTTAAAATCCCTCCATCACCTAGCACCCATTGATTATCATTTCCTCTTGAATCCTCTAGAATTAGAAATATCATATGTCATCTGATAAAAAGGGGAAAATAATATATTACTATAAATATTTCAATATATGAAAAATATTAAGAAAGAATCTTTCCAAAATGGTCTCCTACAATTGTGATAATGTCACTTTTTGAACAGTTCTCCAATCACCAAACAAAATACTAACTTTCCTTTTAGCCTGTACTAACACAAAAGTATTGAATTGTTTTGAATTTGGACATCATGGAATATCATTTTCATCAAATTATATTGGTATCCCTTGTTCCTGACTATAATCCACTGATAATTTTGGAAAACATGGGGTGTCGCATTTACCAATCTTAAAACTCTTTTTCCCCCATGGAAGCATATCTATTATGTAAATAAGGATGAGGAGGCTAATCAAAAGAAGCATGTGTACATTACTCCCTAGAGGTATTACTAAGATCATATCTAGAAATATGTGGTGGATCAGAGGATTAATATTTCATTATCATTAAAATCGATTTAATATCAATTAGTAAAAAAAATATAAAAATCCAATAATAAAATACAAATATAAATAAAAAATAAAAAAATATATTGAAAAAAGTAAAGTAAAAATAAATTTAACAAATGTTTATCCATATTTTTTATAGATACCTATATTGCTAAAAATATTATATTGAGAGATAAAATGAAATAAATTAATGAAAAATACCCCATATTAATGAGATATGAAATGAAATAGAAAAAATTTACAAACCCGATCAATCATTTTTATAACAATTTATTTTATAAAACACAATATTTTATGTTTCCATTTAAAATAATAAATTTAAAATAATTGGTTTTCAACTAAATCAATCAATAAATATATTACATAAGGGGAAACATATAAAACTAGGAAATATGAAGCTAATATAAATAAGACATTTACCTTATTATTTATAATATTTGTTTTAATAAAGAAAATAAAATAAAAATATCTAACTTATGAAATTTTAAAATGTAAAACATAATTAAACATATATAACATAAAATATTAGGAGTTTAATAACATATTTTTTAACTAAATTATTTCTCTATGATCATACTATATGGTACAAACCATTTCTATGTTGTTCTCATCAATATTATTTGTTAATCGTTCCAAGGATGAAGGGATATCACATAATTAACATCTTCACAAGTTTATCATCCCTAACATACAATGTTTTCCTTGTGAAAAAATATACCACAACATATTGGATTGATCGAGAACATAGAAATTTTTTTTCATATGTTTCCATGATAAATGGATCGTTAATGTCTTCCAATTTGTACAGATTAACAATTTTCATTTCAAATTCAACATGTTAGACACTTTTGTTAACGATAAAAAATTTACACTTGAGCACTGTAACATGAAATTTAATTTAATCAGCCTCCAATATTTTTTTAAATGAATCCATATCATGAATTTGATGATGAATTTAGTGGATTTTGTCTTTTTCACTTGAAAAATGTATTACTTTTATGAACAGAAACACACTACTATTCTTAACCACCCTTATGTTGTCCTAATCTTTCATATGAAAAGTGTATCCATTAATTTTATACCCAGACCATGTTATCAAATTTAAATTTGTACCTCCCATTAATAAGCCTAATGTTTTGAATGCATCTAGTTTACCTAGAACAGTCTCTTGAAACCTTGTCAAAAATGTTTTGTTATGCTCATTTGAAATCCAAATATATTTTTTCTCTAGATGAACTTATTTCAACACATTAATTTGAAATGTTTTATATGGTTGAGCATCATATATGTAATTAATGATGTTTAAATATATTTTATTTATATGTTCACCTGTCAATAATTTGACTGTGAAGCCATGATTCCCCTTTCCTCCTTAATTTACTCGTTCATTGTGACATTTAGGAAAACTGATGTGCTCCACTATAGAAAAATTCCTTTTAAAAAACTCTACAACCTCATCAGAAATATATATATAAATAATGCATGATTTAGGTCAATATGGATTCATAATATACCCCTTAAATATCTTCATATAACATTCAAATGGATACATCCAACATATATATACAGGTCTATAATTCTTTATTTCTCTCAACAAATGATCCGTTAAATGCACCATGATTTCAAAAAATTATTGAGGAAACTGCATTTTGAATGGAAAAAGTATAGAAATTGATTCATTCTCAAATTTTTTCAAATAATTCAAATAAATGACTTTATTAAAAATTGAATTAAAAAATAACACACCTTCATGATTGTCATTCTTACATGGGTGGGTAATATTCCACGTAATGAAACTGATAAGAGTTTTTGGATCATGTCAAGATAGTCTAAGTATGAGATTTCTAACATCAATTATAAATGTAGGAATGTGGTGATAAATTTTATTCCACTATGGACAACTAGTCGGATAAAGTATTTTTCCATCACATATCTTCTCAACAGCATGTATTATTAACCTTTTTTCATCCTATAAATACGAAACTAAATGTTTCAAATGAGGTATTATAGGAAAATTCCCAAATTCCTTGGCAAAGGTATTTGTAACTTATAAATCAGACTATTATTTTTATTTAAACTTATATCATGACATCACGCATTTAGAATACCCTAAAATAAATTCTTCTTCCTTCTTATATAGCACATAGTCATTTGAGAAGGCATATATTTTTTTGTACCCTAATCCCATTGAGCATAGTACCTTCTTCTGTTTATAATGTGAGTTTCAAATATCATTGTATTTATAAATAATATCTTTCAACAATTATAATAACTCTAAAAAAATATTGTCCCTCCATCCATGTTTTGAATTCATTTTAATCAATCTTAGCACCATTGATAAAATTATAAATTATATACATCCTAGGTACAATGGTTTTTTGCATCTTCATGTAAACACTCAATTTTTTTATTCTTTATCAATTTCTTAAACTTCAATATCATGAATCAGTTATTGAATCTTATCAAACTAATCATATTGCAAAGCATCATCACAAAGAGATATAACATTCTATCTGGTTTCACAATTCCAAATCCATGGGCTATAATATGGATTAAAACCATGAAAAATTAAAAGATCTTTGATCTCCCTGCTTTTCAACTTCTACATTTTATTACATTTTAGCCATGGTTAGAGAAAAATGTTATTGTTTGGAACATTTTTTTTATAAAATTAAACAAAATCATTAACACCTTTATCATTTTCATCACTTATTCTAAGTACCATAATCTGACATCAACTCATTATTATCTTTAAAAAATATAAAAAAAATATAAAAAAGTGATTAATTTATAAAATATTGAGATTGGAAGTGAGAAAAAAACATATAAATTAAAAAATTGAATAATTAGAAGGAAAATAGAATTTTTTATGAGAAAATTCATTCATGAAGAAGGAATTAAAAAATGTATTCATTTCAAAAATATTTGAATTTAATAAAAATAAATACAACCTTATGAAATTATTATAAAATATGTACTATGATATCCATAATGTAATTTCCATAAGACAACAACTAATTTATAGTTTATTATTTATAAAAAATAAATAATTTATTCTATTTTTAAATTAACAATATTTTCAAATCATAAAATTAGAATTAGATTTAAAAAATAGCACACTAAACCTTCATTCATGGGATATAATATGGTAAATTTTATTCACTAACTAGGTATCCAATTGGTCTTAAACATTAAACACTAGACACATCACAAATTCATTCCTTTTTAAATTCCCCAGAGTACCATCAAAACATATGAGCATGCATAAAAAAACCACCTAAAGATGCTCGTAGTCTCAAAATTCTCATATGAGTACCATCTATCATATCACAATTACATCCATATAAGGAAATAAATCTACCATGATCGGTCCATCCCGACTAGTTTTTTACAATAACACTCATTCAATATTACAATACACATATTCTATATCTTAAACATATCAGACAATAGAAAACCAAACAAAGAAAAATATATTTAATGAAAAAAACTAATTCATACTAGAAATAAAACCTGGAACAAAAAATTAACACATTATAAAATATATTGAAACCATGTAGAGCTAGTTTGGGATTAGAAGATCTAAAATAAAATGTGTGCCAATGAAGCTGAGAAAACCTGAGAGTATGAAGATGGTATTCCATGAATTAAATCCACCTGATTGAACAATAATCGGTTATAGTTTCCACTCCAAATAAATACCCAAAAGAGAGAAATGAAAATGTTTGAGGCTTACTTCAGATCTATCTTCAATGCGTAAAATCATGCCGGTGAAATTTGAGGGAGTATTAAGATTTTAATGCAAGATTGGACCATAAAATATAATAAATAAGAGACTCAGGGAATGGGTGAGAGAGAAACTAGTCCTTTATCTCAATAATGGAATACTGTGAATTGAACCCTACACTTAGTCAAAAACATTTAAATGATTTATTACATCGGTTATATTATAACCGATGTGAATATATAGTTTTTCACATCATTTATAAAATAATCTATATAATAAATAAATTATCCAAAATTATTAAATTGTATAGCCAATGTGAATGAGAAGAAAATGTGAATTTTTCACATTGGTTTTTATATAACTGATGTGAAAATTCCTCTTCTACATCTCTTAATCTCAAAACCGACATAGAAAATCAATACTCATAGATTTTTATGTCAGTTATAAATAAAAGATGTGAAAAATGTGTCATTATAATCAATATTTCTCCTAGTATAAATAGATCATTAATTATTCAATGATTATTATATAGGATTTTATTGTTTTTCAACCAAATGGGAATCCAAGGTAAGGGATTAAATGAATCAATTTTCTTTTAAATGGGTCATAAATAATCTTCCATGACTATGCTATTCCATAACACTTCATTTTTAAATTTCACTACCCTATAATGTGTTTTTTATTTCTCCCTATAGAATTAAAAATTTCACATAAAAATCCAATTCTTTGATGAATTCCATTCTTAATAATAAAATTGAAATTTTCATGAATAATTACCATACTTTCTATTGAATCTCTCATCATCATGTCTATATTCTTCCAAAAATAAATGTTTCTTTTCCTATTTTAAATCTAAGAATATATAATCATCTAAAATTACTATATCTATCTTTATCATTTTATAAAGGGATATTTTTCTCTCCTTTCTCTAATATGGTTTATTCTTTAATGACTACCTAAAATCATAATAAGACATAACCTTTCTTGTTTATATATTTTTATCTTCGACTCCATTTTAATTTACTTAATGTTGAATTTGGTTCAATGTACCATTCTTGGGGATTATTTTAAAGGTATATTTTCAATATTATTCCATTCACCTTGTCCTAAATTTTCTCAATTAAAGTGAGTCAGAACTGAGAATTTTATAATAATGATAAAAATGATTTCTGAAAACACTTTTTATGACTTATATTAAATTTTACACCGTATCTAGAAATTTCAAATCACTCATCAATTAAATTTTATGATATCTCTCTAATTTATTTTTTTCGAGATTTATTTTTTGTATTTATGTACCTACTATTTATTTCAATTTATATTATATCGTTTGAAATCCATTTTAATTCCATGATATTATTTTTAATTTTATGAGGAATCATTATCATAATGTGGAAAAATTATATCTGGTATATCATTATGTGATGGATGAGGTCCTATATATCTCTAAAATGCATTGGTTGAAGTTTTATGTCTCATGATCAAATGATGTTAATTTTTGGGCATGACTATGTTATAGTATGTTATAATTCAGAGACATGATTATGCTTGTTCACAACATAATGTGTGTGAATTATTGGTTTTTCTCAAAATGTTTTCATTACATATGATTATTAATATTCCACCCAGATATATATATATATAATGCCCCAATTAATTTTTATGATTCCATGGTCATGATTATTTTCACATGATTCGAAAATAGGGTAAATGTTTTGTGCCAATATGAAAGTCTTTTTTATGATCATGTGAAATCATGGCATAATCTATGATGTTTAAACATAACTTTTAGTTATATTATTATTATTATTATATAGTACATTTGGAAAAATATTTCTCCATGTTATTGATTTATCACATTTTTATGATCTAAATATCTTAATAATTATTCATAAGTTTTCCCTTAATGAGAATTTGGGTTCACCGATTATTTTGTTTCCAATGACCCAAATATTTATATAAAGTATCATCTATAAAAGGAAGTATTATATAGATATGTTTGTGGGATATGTTGAAGAGATAATGTGTAATAGTATGTTTTTGTAGCTAGACTCCAAAGACACTAAATATTTGGGTTTTTTTGAATGTGAGATTATTTATGAGATGAATTGATTAAATTATAGAAATTATTTAAGATAATGTTTTTTTGGATTATCTCAGTGATAATATATTTCATTTAGATTTATATATTTCTTCTTTATATAGATTATTATTCATTAATCTCTCTATTATAAATATTCTATAATATTTTTAAATTATAAAAATTATATTTTAATTATATTCAATGTTTTTATAAAATATTTCTGGAGTTTTTGACTATAAATTATTTTCTACTATTATGAGAAGGTTGGCATTATATTTCAGCCAATGTAATGTTCAAAATCTATGTGAGAATCCATTATGGGAAAAAATAAATATGAATATATAATTTGATACTATGTTTCATAGTTAAATATTTTATTGTGAATCACCATGAGTTTTTTTTCATTCAAAAAAACATTTAAAATTCAATTTTTAAATTATAATAAAGATTTTTTATCATAAGAGTTATAGGATTTTGAAAACTACATATTATGGAGATTATATATATATATTTAATGATGATTTACTTAGAGGGATTATCAAAATGATTTAAATGAAAATTTTAACAATTATAAATATAATTATTGATATGAATTTCAAGAAATATGATTTCAAATTATCATATCTATCTAAATTTTATGAAAAATAATTTTTCAAGAACAAAAAAATGAAAATGATAGTTCTAAAATCATAGAGAAGACTGTGGATCTCACTCTTTATTTTATTTTTAATTATCAAATAAATGGAATAAATAAATTACTATTATTATTATTTATGTTATATATATATATTGGTAGGATCAATAAGATTTGTAATAATAACATATTTATAAATATACCAATGAAAATATTAAGAATGTATAAAGAATTGAATTACATTGAATATTCAATTATTCTTGTATCTGTGTTTACACAAGAATAATATTAAAAATAAGGAAATCGAAAGAATGTGTTTTACTCAATATTTTAAATTTCTATTTCTATGTTTATTGAAGATCAAGTTACTTTGAGTATCTATTTAGTACTATAATACCATAGAAAATTGTTTTCTAAAAGATGTTCGGTCTACTATCGACTGTATAAAAAACAAATTACTGATTTTGATTTCATTTTTATAACTCATCTATTTCTATTATATGTGTCGACTACATTTTTTATATTTGATTTAAGTGGTAATTATTCCTTATAAGTTATTTGGTACCTAAGAAAAGTATCTAAAGGCTTGTTAAAATAGCTATTGTAAAAATAATCAATTTATTTCACTTATTTATGAGACCCCCAGTGTTATTATTTGAATAAATATCCAAGATTGTACTGGGTGTTATTGGTATGGACTAATGTATGTTCCTATATCCCCAAATCACTATAAAAATATTAGTTGTCTTACTATTTAGGTTATTTAATTCCATTTCATTAATCGATTGAAAGAGAATGGATGACCATAAGCCAACCTCCTGAGGTATGACTTAAATTGGTGAAATTATTTTTAAAAGGATTCAGTTCACTCTTCCTCTTGAGACATTTTCTATGTCAGAATTGGGGAAAAAATTGATATCATAGAGGTTTTATTTATGGATACCATCTTTTTTTATACCAATAAGTTGTATCAATGTTTTTCTCTTAGGATCTCTACATTTAATAGTTGGGGCATTAAGATAGATTTATATTCTTCCTAATAAAAATATTTTTTATCAGTCCCAAATCTTTAATGTTTTATCTTTTATGCCTTAACAGGATAGATGGAAATATATTATAATATAGATACATATTAAAATTTATGATCATAGAGAAGGTATGTCTATGATCAGAGATCCTTATTTTATTGGTGATGAAGTTTCTAAAAATTTTGAATTATTATATATTTAAATAATCTTGTTTTGAAAGATTATAATATGGGGATACACCCTATAATATTACTACTAGTGAACTTAGGTTATAGTGGGTTTCTCAAGAATACGATTATGATTTAAATTAATATGATATGGATTCTATAATTTATATATTTGGAATTGATTAATTTAATAATGTTTCTCTATTTGATATTATTTATGATATGTGGGAGACTATTTCTATTTAATATTAAGGAACTAATAATGTAATAATATTATGTTATAATACAATAAATAAAAAATTTGGCACTTTATGTTTGTTTTATGGAGATTATGTTACTCATAGGAATAATAGTCTCACAAATATTGTGAATGATGTTGCTGATTTTAGAATTACTATACCTGAACATGATTGTTATTTTTAATATCAATGAGATCTACATATTTAATTGAGTAGAATATATTATACATTTTTATAATATACAGCTATCAGATATCCAAAACTGAAGAATTTAACTTCAATAATCAAGATTAATGAAGGTGAGATGTTTGATGTTGGTTGATCAAGTTCCCGTATAGTAGTAACCAAAGATGGAAAATCAAGAAACATAATGGAATCTAATATTATAAATATTCTATAAATTTTAATTCATGTGATGCACTTATATAAATTTATAGAAAAATCAACAAATTCTACAATTGGTTAAAAGAAAAATCCAAGAAATATGATTGAAACTAAAATGAGTTCAGATGATATTAAAGTAAGAAACCAAGATATACTAGACATGAATTACCTCTAATAAAATCATAAAATAAATCTAGTTAATATGATTAAAATAATAATGTAAAAATTGGTATGAAATCTACTCAGAGTGGTTATTATAATTTTATTGATGAATTTAAATCTAACTCTAAATCTAGGCATTGAAGTCAAAAATCAAATATGTATGTTATTTTTCAGACATGAAAATGTAAAATATATTTCTAAATATAAAAATTAGTATTCTTATGAAATAAATTAGTATTATTTCAGTTTTGAAGAAAATATTATCCCTTAAAGGATGAACTTTGAAATATAATAAAATTATGTAATTCTATTCTTATTAAAAAATATTTTTTAACTGTAAAATGTTTTGACGTAATGTGTAAATATGATAAAAATAATCTTCTTATTCCTTTAATGATAATATATTAAATTATTTATTAGCTTAAGTTGATTTTTTTTTTGAAATTTGTTACTAATTGTTTTACTTAATTAGAGGATTAACTTAATAAATCCTAGGTACCTTCAAATGAAACAAAGGTAAATTTGGAATTAGAATAAATGGTGAAAATCTAATGCTTTACAGTCATTATTTTTTCAATCTTCAAAAGAAAATGTGTGTCCATAGTTAAATGTTTTAATTATGAAAATTTTCAAATTTATAATAATTATTTATATTCTTAAATTCCTCCATTCAGTGTTATTAAGAATACATATATTTATAAGTATTTATTTAATTACCAAGAGTTTATTTCTATTAAAAATAATTATATTTGGTTCCCAGAATATCTTTTTATAACACTACTAAATGAAAACTAATATGGGTAAAAAAATATTTTTGTATATTAATTTTTTGAAATACCCATAATAAATTTAATTTTAAATTAAATATGGATGTCCTCATCATATATGAATGAATACATATTAAATTTACTATTAAAATAAATATGAAATTTGTTGAGATAATGTTAAAATAAAATTTAATAGACATGTGATTATATAGTTATATGATGTATTTCATTCAATTTAATCATAGTGGAAATATTTTTATTATATGCTCAAAATATTTTATATTGGGGGATTTTATAATTGTTTAAATATTTTTCGCCTATATTTATTTATTTATTTTTTATTTAATATGATAGATTATTAACATAAATTTATTTGTAAGTTCAATTAGATACTTTTGATGATGATTCATTTGATGATGATGTAAGACTTTTGTAGCAGGTCAAGACATTGAGAATGGGGTGTCATCTGCACCGTTAGGGTGGATGAGTTTATTTTCATACTATGAGTAACCATTATTATACCAATTGATTATTTTATCAATTATTATACTTTTTATTTTCATTTGGAGGAATAAAATTGTTTTTATGACCCCATCATCTCCCTTTGGAATTATTTTTAATTTTATTAATAAATGGGTCTCATCCGAGCATGCAAAAAAATATATTATTTTATTAAATTTTTCCAGTGTGTAAACTATTTCAATTATATTTATTATTATGTTGGAATGCGAATATATTTAATGTGATATACTTTTAGTATCTATTTATAGTTTTCTCGTTTGGTTTCCTATCATGTTTTATCACTACTATATTATTTTATGTCCTAAAATAATTATTGGAATTATTCTATTATATTATAGTTGTGTATTATGCATTAATGCATATCTTTATTGTACTTGACATGTTCCTATACTAGTTATGTTCAGTTCCTTGAATATATTTTATTTGAATACCTAAATATCTTAGAAAAATTTATACAATTTTTTAGGGGGTGTTATCTTTATTGTCTAATATGATCTTAAATGACGTATTCGATTGACATATAATAAGATATTAGTTAACTATTAAATTTTTTAAATATATTTAAATTATTATTATTTTTAAATATGTTTTGTGGTTGTGTATAGTTTATGGTTCTATGTAGGTGAAGTAAACTAGTGATAATTCATTGCATTATATTTTCAAAGCATTCTTATATTATAGGAGAGTTTATATTATTATTGAAATATTTATTAGAATTTTTTTTATCATTTGTGTTTAAGAAGAGTTATTATTTTCTGATAATCATTACTGGGTATCAAATAGTTATTTTTTAAAATATAATTTGAATTATTTTCTATTGAATAATTGTATATTTGTTTAATTATGAACTTTTAATAAATGGTGGATGAATGATAATACTATTTATTATGAGTGATTGGCATTTCTGTTAATGATTATTTATTGAAACATGTGTTTTATATAAAAAAAATTTATTAAAAGGGGAAAATATATTCCCATTGCCCCATGATTTTGTGTTATTCTATTACATGAGAAGGTTTATTTTATTTTAATAATAATAGTGTCTGTTTATTTTTTTTCATTGCACCATTATTATCCTTTTGATCCTTATAATAATGGGGAGATTATTTTTTATGAATTTCTGTTTTGTAATTATCAAAATGTAGGATAATTATTATTTCATCCTTGTAAAATTATTTATGTCTTGAAATTTTCTTATTCCCTAACACATTGTTTTATATTATTCATGATTTATTAATATTTATTTATTATTATTCTTCATGATATCATTTTTATAATTTATTTGATTTGTATTATATTATTCATGGAAGTCATTTGGAAGAGGACCTAAGGGTCACAATGAAGGAACATCACAGTATGAGGATGTGGTTACATAAATTTGGATCACTTTTAGAGACATGATGCCAATGATTCTAGTTATTGAGTAAAAGTAGATGGTGTTTTTTGTGCTACATGAACTGGGAATGTCCACCACTATGTAACTGATCCATTATAGTCTATTTAGGGTGTATGTTTTGGCTCATCTGAGTCTATTAAAGAGGATATTATAAAGGCCTTGGATAAATAAGAAGAATTGAGGTAGGTGGGTTATCAAGGAAATGTGGCTAGACAGGATAGTTTTACACCAAGTGAGGATTAGTTAAGATCACATAGTTAGGATGGTGTTCGACACACTATAATTCAAAAACAGATAAATGAAAAGATGAATCTTCATGAATTATATGGTCGATGGTATGAATTGGAATACGATTATATACAAAATAATGAACATTATAAATAATAATAGTAAAAAGGGACGAATATACTCATTGATAGTGAGGGGTATAGACTATTCCTCTTTGGAAAATAATTGAAAGGAAGGAATAATCATAATTTTTCACCACCCATGATGACATGATCTATTGGACCTCTAAGGTGTATCTCTGATTAAAATTTAGACTTTGATTATGGTGGTGAGTTATCATATTAATACTACTGATGTTGCATTTTATTTTTCTTTTTATTTCATTCATTCTTTTTAAATGAGGTAAGTTTTGAATTTTTCCCTTTTCTTACAATATATCCTTTTTATTTTTATAATAGTTGGACATGATTTTCTGGATCCTCACCCAAACTATTTTGTTTATTTTTTATTTATTAATTGTTAATATATATTGTTAATGTTCTGGAATTATTATTTTATATTTTACATTTTAGGTTAAATGTTTTTCTAAATAGTGTAAATATATTTTTCATGTAGATTTGCTAAAAATTATAATATATTTTAATTTTTAACAAATTATAATATTACAGATCATATAAATATGAGAAATGTATTATATATTGAGATTTTGGAAAATGGAAAATTATAATGAATAGATAAAAAAATTTATATATGAAAATTTTTAAAGTTTTACTATGGGGAGAAAATTATGTTCTATATGAAAAACTAACACATCCTGTGATTGTTTAGAGAAAATACCTAACTGTTGAATTATTTATATAAACCTATGAATTTAATTCATATTTTAAGATACTATGTTTAGATATTTTTCAAGTGAATAATCTTATGAATGCCATTTGTATGTTCTAAATTTGTAGCAACATTTGAAAACATATGAATCCTAGAGAAGGGAGGGAAAATAGGTTATGCATATAAATTACCATGTAGAAAAACATTATGTCATAAGATAGTGACCTACATGTTGATCATTAGGATTTGGAGTAATAAAAAGCTACCTCATATAGATACACACAATACGACATTCAAATTAATTTCTATACATGATTCTTCATTGTGAATTATTAGGAATCTAGATTATGATATCATGAGGAGGTGGGATACGATCAAAAGAAACAACTTCAGGTAATTATTTATTTATGATGTATGACCACATGTTAAATAGAAGATAAGAAATTAATTTTATATTAATTTTATTATTTAAATAAACCACTTCAATAAATTTTCATTACCATACCTATTATAAAAAAAATATTATTCTTTTCTAAATCCACTTTATAATTCATGAACCATAAATAGATATACAAAATATATGAAAAAAGAGTTTCATATGACATTAATAACACATAATGAAATATTGAGATGAAACTATTTATTATGATGACTAAAAAACATACTCTAAAGTTGCAACTCAATTATATAATTCTATTAATATCATTTATGGGATTAATGTATGAATAAAATGTTGGTGAATCATAATCAGCATCTTAATAAACAATTTCACAGTAATTTTGATATTTCTAGTCCCTACAAATTATTATAGTTTATTCTCTATGATATAACTAATTCATAGACATTACTAAATTCTAAATATTATATTCTAAGTGTTTTAAAAGGGTTTAAATATGGATTTATTGAGTTATTTATTGGATGTTATGGTCAACCATATGTGATGGTTAAATTATGTTTTAAAACAATTTGGATGATCTGTAAGTATCAATTTTTGGGAGAACATAATTTGAATAAGAAATGAAACAATATATTTTTTATTCCAATGTATTATTAAGAATAATCAAAATGTCTTATTAGACGAATAATGAATTGTTGAATTATGTTGTGAGTTTATGATGATGATTTATTAATATCATAAGTGTAATAATATTTTGAAAGAATATTTTTATAAATACTTTTAATAAGTACATAAATCAGATGGACTCTGTGTGGTTATACTGAATATTTAAATATAGATTTACAATTATTATGAAAATTATAAATTATTATAATTTTTTTATATTTGATTTCAAATTATTGTATCTGGTTAATTTTTTTTAACTGATGTTTTTTAAGAAGGTAAAATTTTAACTACTATAATAAAATTCTAGAGATGGTCAGGGATATCATTAACTATTTTATTTTGAATTGTAAAATATATACAATACTATGATGAATAGTATTATTATTTGTGATATATAGATATATATTTATTTAAATTCATTTTAGGATTGGTAATATTTTCTTTGAAAAAACATACATAAATATACGTACACATGCTGCAACTAAGAAGAGATAATTAAATTACATTGTATATTTAATTATTCTCCTACTTCAATTTAATGAAGAATACTGTACAAAAGAAATAAGGGGAAATAAAGAATCTCATGCATCCACAAATAATCATTGTTGTTACTATTGGTGTCATTAAATATCTTATTATATTGACGATATTTTTGGAACTACTGTATCTTGAATGATTTTTCCTAAAGGAATATTCATCTACTATCAGTTGGAGAGAAAACTATGAAATGAAGATATTTTCATTTCTATACCTCATATATATCTATGAAATGTGTCATATAATAGTACTTATATGTTGGTGACATGTCAGCCAATCATGACCCCTCCCTCCAAATAAAACACAATTAAGGGATATTGATAATGACCCCTCGAGTCCTGCCTCCAATAGGTCCCGAGTTAGAGACCAGCACCAAGGGTATAAAAATAATATTCATGGGATGAATTATCATCTACAATATAAATAGGATCATGAGATAATATTAATTAACAATAAAAAATTCCATGAAAGTAATGTAAAATGTTTCAAAAAACCATTCCTCAATACATTTATAAATAATAATGGTACAAAAAATCTCTAAAGTAAATACGGAAAAGAAAATCTAAATCAATGAAACAAAAAATGTCCAAAGGTATGAGACTGTAATTTACAACATGGTCTGTGGATTACTCGTAGAAACATAAAAATCATTTTATATACATAGGGTGAGAATACAAGTGTACTTATTAGAAAAACCAAAGTCTCTCATGAACATGTAAAGGAAGCATATTAATACATCTGTGAGAAAACAACAGAACCAACAATACCTAAATAGGTTAACTATCTAACCAAAAACTCACCATGGAATTCTCACCAAATAACTAATTCCACGTATAAAAACATAATATGAATAATATCAATAAAGGGTACCCTGCACCACTTTACTATTGGTTTTCTTCTCTCACAACACAATTATGTATATCATAGTCCTCCAAAATCTTATATATTTCACATTATGCCAAGCATCCAATGTGAAACTAACCATCCTATAATATATCATCTCACCCAAACAAACATGTGTGATCACATCACCTCACATCCATAACTGTAGAAGTAGGGTATTGTAAACATGTAGAAAATCCACCTTGTGACCTCCTCCCACCATACCCGACCCCCACCATAGACTACCTGAATATCTCACTCAAATACATCTAGGTCATCACATACCACCTAACCCAATGACACCTATGCCATCTCATCATTGCACAACATATCTCTACATCAAAATATTTGTCTTATAGAATTTACAACCCAGTCATGTCCTCATCATCACTTGGAAGAGTGATTGGGAAAGAGAGGGTATCCCACCATCCATCCTCACCATTGGGATGTTGGAAAAAACACCCCCAAAACATTTGGTTATTAGCAATAGGTGCTCAACATGGGTGGGTTTCATATATAATATAAACCGAATTTACAATGTATATAATATCATAACACACAATCCCAACCCATGGGTTCCCAAAAAGAGTATAAACCAACTCACAACCTCTCTTTACTTTTTTTCTACCTATAAATTCATAAAACCACACAACAAGCCATAAAACATAAAACAGTTTTTTATTTCATGCCAAACCATTTCCAAATTTCCCATTACCATCCAAAACCATTCATTATGTGAATTTATTTTTCCATCACATAATTATTCATTCATTATCCATACACATTTTATTAACAAAACCAAACCTTATACATTAAATGTTCATCATTATCATTTAATATTCCAATACAACCCAGAAAACTAATACATCACAACTAACTTCCACAAACCAACCACATCTCAACCACACATCAACAACCCTCATCACAACCATGCATCACTTCCCCACAACATGACCATATATTTAATCATCCCCACAATCCACTACCACACATCACCACCCCACAACATGAACAAAACTCTCATCAGCCCCATTTGTCACAACATCACATATCCATCCTACAAAATTACCACAGATCCCAAAAAAATGTTTTATATTTTTAGAAAAGGGATTTGATAAATTTCACTTCTTTATTTATTGACAATCTCACACAATCCATATGTACATGAAAACACATTTTATTAGCTGAATATAAGTGGTTAATAAATTTCCATTTTAGTATAATGAAAAAAAATCACGACAATGTTCTATAATCCCACCTATAACTATGAGAACTAATCCCCAAGGACTGTGATTTTTAGTTGGGTTTTAAACCATAAAATCACTACTTCACGATATTAATATGCATTTTGATAAATCATGTGGATAAAAACCAATTCCAAGTTTAATTTCAATTAACAATTTAATTCATCTAGATAAATATTGTGAAAACCATCTCCAATAGATAAATAATAGAAACCCCTCCCATATGATACACAAAATCAAGAAACAAAGGAAAACTTACCTAAAAGTAAATTTACTATCTTGTTGTGCACTCTAGAGTGATGAAGAAACTTCATAGAAACCACCACCACATATGGAACCCATATATTCGTCTACACCACAACAATAATCCAAAATAATGTATCACACATAGACCCTAAACCAAAACCCCACCATCATAGTGAATCCCAAAATATTATCTGATGGAAAACATAGGGATTATAAGGACCCAACCTTTAACCTTACATATCATTGTATTAAATGAATAATTAACATTAAGGATCTTTTCAAGATTAGAGTTTTGGAGAATTAGGACATAAGTATTACATCTCAAAATAATTAAAAAGTAGACACTTCTATAAAGTTTCTGTTTTTTTACAAAACACGAACTCTTGAAAAAAAGAGATTCATGTCTAGTTCCATGTTTATGATAGCATGACTTTTCATTTATCCCATCCATGAACCTATTCCACATTATGTCCTGTGAAACAAATTTCAAAAACATGGGATGATCATAAAAAGCTCAGTAATGGATACATAAAGAAGGAAAACTGTTAGTTTTTCAAAACAACAAGTAAACCATGAATAATTTAACATAAGTAATACTTTTCACCTTTATGAAGTTATAAATACTTTTCACTGAATAAAAGATTACTACTTAGCCTTTTGTAACTGAAATATTGACATAAAACCCATATAAAGAACACATAACATATAAAGGTAACTTGGTACATTAACATACTTAAATGGAATAACCATATGGTCAACTTCCACACATGTCACTAAATGGAATAGCCATACGGCCGACTTCCATGCCCAATGCATTGGAGGTTATAACATAACCACCAGTCTTGGTATTACCAACACCACCCTTCATTTGGTTTTTCACATAACCACCCGTAAAATGTCAAAGTACCAATATAAAATCATAACACATAAAACAAATATAAAGGAAAGAAAACATTTCCACATTTCAATCACAATATATTAACTAAATATATTAACATAACAAATCCATTTTCAAAACCATTTTCAATACATAAAATACCTAAAAGTGTATAAGGTATTTATTTTCTTTTAAAAAACATTACGGCTTGTTGAGGAAGCCAAAGAACAAATAATACTCGTGGTGGCGGAAAAAGGTCGTTTCCACTGCTTACGTTAAAAGAAACATTCCTTTTTGTAGTTTAGTAAAACACTTCATAGAAAAATATTCCCTTTGAAAATTCAAGGGTGTTTATAAATCGTATAAAATAATGTTGTGTATTAAAAAAATATGTCCCAATGAAAGGAGATTGAGACGAAGTCCCTTATCTCATGTCCGACATGACTCGATCATTATTTAATCTCCTGAATAATAAAATAATGTTAATTTCTACTTGCTTATGTGTAACGTCCCGACCCATATGCCACTAACCGGGGCTTCGAGCCGGTTCGCCACATGGCCTCAAGCACATTTCCCCAAACTCCAGAGGCCACTGACTCGCAGCGACGGCCTTCGGTGTAATAGTGGGTAAACTATTACCTCATTGGAAGAGTACACAGTGGAAATAAATAAACATTCAATAGCAGAAACAGTGAATAACCATCAATAATAAATAGTGGAAGACTGCGTCAAAAAATTTGAGCACATATATATATATATAGAATGATGCCAAATACAAATCTAGGAAAGAAGCCAAAAAAGTCACAATGCTGAAAACACCATAGCACCAAAACAAGTACAAAAGAAAAGAAAAACAGCTCCTCAGCATCACAAGCCAAAGCTTGGTCCCTTGCTATTCTACTCTAAGCAATCATGTTCCAGAAGACAAATAGCGCTTTCCCTCGTCTATACCTGCAAAAACATAGTATGCTTGGGCCCAGAAGCATGGCCCAAACAGGGTGTGAGATAAAATCCCATTAGGAAACCACCCAAAGAACTGTGCCTAACTGTTAGTGAGTAAATGGCAGGTAAAAGTACAATAAGTAGTAAACAACAACAGCAGGGCAATAGGAAGTAAAGCAGTATGATACACAACAGTAATAAATCCACAACCAACAACAGCAGTGAAGCAGACAGTGATCAAGTAGGAAAACCCTCTAGGAAGTACCCACATCTATCCACTCTAGTCCTATCCAAGAAATACCACAACCCTCTAGGCAGTGCACTCAGCCTAACCCATCTGGTTTGGTCATACGAATTTATGACTCTCTCTGGGGAAGCTCACTCGGTCAATTCCCCTTATAGTCCAGGGTAGTGAGGGACTCTCTAAGGAAGATCACGCAGTCTAACCCTCTTAGCCCAATGTTTTAGAGACTCTCTGAGGAAGCTTTCTCGGTCAATTCCTCCTCCAGCCTCGGGTATACCATAGACTCTCTGATGAAGCTCGCTCTGTCAATTCCCCATCTATCCTGGGATGTTTCTTAGAAAGAAATCAAACAAGGTAAGACTCTCTGGGGAACCTCACTCTTTCTACCCTCCTGTAGTCTATAAAATCTGAAGGCACTCTGGGAAGCTCTCTCGGTCTATCCCCTTTGGCCTATAATATATAAGACTCACTGACGAAGCTCACTCGGTATACCCTCATGTATTCTATAATGTCAATGACTCTCTGGGAAGTTCACTCGTCTATCCCTTATAGTATATAGCACCAGGTTCTCTTAGCCCCGTGCCAGTCAGTGCATAATAATGCTATAAAGAAAATGTACACCTATAGAGCTACTTGGCTAAAAAGTATATAAGGCAACAATCATGTAATGAAAAACACTCCATCCTATAGACACAAGGCATGGTAACAGTCATAACGGCCAATGGATAAAAGGACCCAAAATTCGTAAACATATCAATGAAAGGGAAAAACATCCGAGCATAACAAATTATCCTCTAACATGATTAATTTACCTCTACAGAAGCATACAATCAAGGTTGGAAACATCAACGAAAAAAAGGTAAACATGCAATACCCTGTTCACAGGTATTGGTGGAATTTGGACATAAAAATCAAAGACATTGAATGGTAATGCACAAACCACCTACCTTGATCCTAGGAGATCGATAAACTTGAACCACGACGACTGATTCTCCCTTGAACATCATAGATCACTATGGTTCCAACACAATCTACGGTGGTCGAATCAGCCAAAAAATGGAGGCTCGGGAATCCAGAGAAGTTTCATGGCCGTACGGCGTCCCTCGGTCGAACCATACCTAGAAGAAGACGTTTATGGCGATGGGTGCGCGACCCTGGTTCGTTTAATAAAAAACAATTATGTACACGGCGTGTACTTTTAGTGTACATGGCGTGTACTAGGTCTTTTCATACTCCACAAAAATCAGCCACCACGTCACCCCTACACACCGTGTGTGTGGCCCAGACACGGCCAGTACATAGCTTCAAGCGGGAAAAGAGTACACGGAGTGTACTAAGAAAGTTCACGGTGTGTACTTCAAAAATTCCCAGAAACATTATTTTTCTCAAAAACTCAAAAAAAAGAAAGGTAATACATGAAACGAAGATCTGGGTTCTTACAAACTCCACCCCCCCCCCTTAAAGAAATTAATCCCTAAATTTCCCTAGAGGGGAATAGAATAAGAAACCTCAAACAACTCCGGCCACTGTGATCGAACCTCGACCTCCCTCTCCCATGTCTCTTCATGTACTGGCCCATACTTCCATAGCACCCGTACTAAAGGAACAGACCGCCCATGGAGAACCTTTGTACTATAATTGACAATACGGATTGGATGATCCTCAAACGATGAATCTGCTTCGAGCTCAACCTCCTTGGGCTGAAAGACATGTGACAGGTCTGAAATGTAAAGTCGGAGCTGAGAGACATGGAAGACGTTTTGCATTCCCCGATACCTATGAGGTAACTGCAACTAATAGGAAACCAGCCCAACTCTTTCCAAAACCTCATATGGCCTGGCATACCGCGGTGAAGGCTTACCCTATCTCCAAATCCTATTGTGTCCCAACCTCAGTGCGACACGCAGAAAAATCGGATCCCAGTCCTCGTACTCCAGAGGTCATCTCTGCTGATCAACATAAGACTTTTGCTGAGACGTTGTGGTAGCCATCCGCTTCCGAATATGCTCTATCTACTCTGAGGGAGCTTGAACTAGACGAGGTCCCAGCAAAGCTGCCTCTCCTACTTCCAGCCAGCAAAAGGGTGATCGGCATGGCCTACCGTAAAAATCCTTATATGGTGCCGTCTGAATGTTCGCCTGAGAACTGTTATTGTAGGAGACCTCCACAAGAGGTATATACTTCTCCCAAGAACTTCCGAAGTCTACAATGCATGATCGAAGCATATCCTCAAGAACCTAGATCATGCGCTCGGACTGGCCATCAGTCTGGGGATGGTATGTTGTACTCAAAAGTACCAGTGTACCCAAGGCCTTCCGAAGTCCCTACCTGAACCAGGAGGTAAATCACGCATCCCTGTCTAAAAAAATGGAGTGTAGAACTCCATGTAGATGTATAATATCTTGGATGTACAACCATCCCAGATCATCAACACTGAAGGTCTCCTCATCCTTAATAAGTGAGAAAACTTTGTAAACCTATCAATGATAACACAAATAGCATCGTTCCCTCGAGGCGACCTCAGAAACCCTGTCTTGAAGTCCATCACGACATCATTCCTCTTCCACTTAGGAATTGGAAACATTTTTAAAAGACCCACTGGTCGTTGATGCTCCCCTTTCACTTGCTGACAAGTAGAACACCTCATGACAAACCTAGCAACATCTTTCTTCATACCTCGCCACCAGTACTGGCGGTGTAGATCACGATACATCTTGGTGATGCCAGGATGAACTTCCCAAACTGAGGAATGAAAATCCCACATCATCTCCTCACATATGTCTACTGGAACCCATACGCGTCCCTTGAAATTCAAGATCTCATCCTCACCCATTGTCCATCTAAGAAGAGGGTCCTCTTCTAACACACTCTCCCGCATGACTAATCCTTCTGAGTCTGATAGTTTCCTCATCCGTACCCAATCAAGTAGTATAGAGGTAATAGCTACAGATGATATAAAAGTATATCCTTGTCTATCGTGCACTTCAATGTGCATCTGAAAGAATAGATCCATATGCTGCCACTAACAACTGGCCTCCTGAACTGCTTGAATCTATGTTCTCTTGCTCAACGCATCTGCCACTACATTGCCCTTTCCTGGCGTATAGATGAGATCGATGTCAAAAGAATGAAGGTGCTCGACCCACCTGTGTTGTCTCAGATTTAGGTCACACTGAGTGAAGATGTACTTGAAAATATTGTGGTAGGTGAAAACCCCAAAGTGCTCTCTCAGAAGGTTGTGCCTCTAACAGCGTAAGGCATGGCCAACTTCTGCCAACTCTAGATCATGCGTAGGGTAATTCCTCTTGTGTGGCCTCAACTAAGGAGACCAATATGCAATGACTCCACCTCCCTGCATAAGAACAGCTCACAATCCGATACCTAAAGCATCACAGTAAATAGTGTATCCCTTGCCCGGCTCCGGAAAGACTAGTATCGGTACTGACGTCGAACTCCCCTTCATTTATTGAAAGGCTAACTCACAATAATCTTACCATAAAAACATTTCCCCCATCTTGGTCAGACCTATCAATGGTGCTACATGGCACAAGATGTCCTGAATGAAGTTTCAATAGTATCCTGCCATCCCTAGGAAACTCCTTACCTCAAAGACGTTCTTCAGATTCACCTAGGAAACTACATCTCTCACTTTCTCTAGGTCCATAGATACACTAGCCTCTAAGATAACGTGACCCAATAAGTGAATCTGGTCCATCCAAAAGTGGCACTTAGAGAGTTTAGGTTATTGTCGATGATCTCTCAGTGTACCCAGAATGATCTCAAGATGTGTACCATAGTCGTGCCGAGTGTGAGAGTACACCAAGATATCTTCCATGAAGACCACGATGAAGGAGTCCAAGTATGGATGGAACACTCGGTTCATCAGTGCCATGAAAACTGCAGGCACGTTCGTGAGACTGAACGGTATGACAGTATTCTTTTATAGACCACACCTACACCTGAAGGCTGTAAGAGGTATATCTGATGGTCTAATGCGCAACTGATGAAACTAGACCTCAAATTGAAATTCGAGAACACCCGGGATCCTCGAAGCTGATAAATGAGGTCATATATCCTTATAAAGGGATATCGGTTCTTAACAGTCAATTGGTTTAGCTTTCGATAATCCACAAAAAGCCGAAGGGTACTGTCTTCCTTCTTCGCAAATAGGACAGGCGAACCCCAAGGATAAGTACTGGGTTGAATGAAACCCTTTGCCTGCAACTCCTCCAGCTGCTTCTTGAGCTCCTGAAACTCAGGTGTAGCCATCCTATAAGGAGGTATGGACACTGGTACCGCTCCTGGAATGATCTCAATCAATAAATAAACCTCACGCTCTGCAAAAAAAACCTGAAAATTCCTCTAGAAGGACATCCCTGAAACGATCCACCACTGGGGGAAATTCTAAATGTGAATTCCCCTGGTCATCTAGATAAAGGCTGGAAATCTGGGTTGTAACTTCCCCTTTCCCATGATGATCTGGTCCAGCTCTACCTTCCTGGACATCCCACTCGCCTCTATGAAAAAAAGATCTGTCCTCTGATGATATGAAACCAACCCTACGGTGATAGCAGTCGACGACTGCCTGGAAGGGAACCAACCAGTACATCCTGAGAATGAAGTCATAGCCCGACATTTATAGGTCATAGAGGTCCCATATGAAGTGACACCCTGCAACCTCTATAGGACAGTCTCTTCACTAACGCACTCTAGATGTCCTCGTTCCCAACGGCGTGTCAAGATTCAACAAGTCGGAAGACAAAAAGATACAGAACCCAAGGCTCTCCACAATCGCAACAGAGATAAAGCTATGGGATGCACCTGTATTGAAAATAACTGAAGATAAAACTGAGGCTACTAAGATCATACCTTGAACTATAGAAGGGACATGATCATACTCCTGATAGGTCTGCCCCTTGGCGAAAGACTGGCCTGCACTGCGGCCCTACGCCCCTAGATGACCACTCTGAGCTGATCCACTCTTCTGTCGCTGATGACCTGGTGACTGACCACCATGGCCGTGACCTCCACCTCATCCCGAATGGCTAGAAGAACTCCAGTTCCCAGAATGGTATGATACTAGCGAAGCATCTCCAGAACGCGGGGTCATAGAGAAACCCCAACCACCAGATGAAGGTGAGAAGATGTTACAGAAGCACTGAAGATGGCCCATCTTTCCGCAAGATCGGCACTCCATCAGATCTATCTAACACTGAGGCCTAGTATGCCCACTTTTACCGCATTTGTAGCATACAACCTGGCTGCCAAAAGATGCATCCTGCGAACCCCAATCTCTTCGAGGAGACTCTCTACGATGCTTCCTACTGTACGTAGAAGTAACACTAGCTCTGGATGTCAAACATCCCTGGACCACTGCTCCAGAATCCCTCATATTCTGCTCAGTAATCAGCTCCTGGTTGACAATGGAGTATATAGAAGTAAACTGGAAGATATTCACCTAGGAACAGATTTCCTGCTTGAGACCATCCTTGAACTTCTTAGCAAGAAACAACTCATCAACTGCTCGGATTGGTGTGAAATGATACTACTCATTGAAGCGAGATGAGTAATCCATAATAGAAAGACTACCCTCCTACAGAATCATAAACTCCCAGGCTCGATCGGCCCTCAGGGTGTCCGGATAAAATTATTCATAGAAGGTGCGTCGATACTTGTCCCAAGACGTACCCTGCTGATGCCCTGAATATGAGATCACCTCCCACCACCTCATGGCGGTGTCTCGGAGCATATAGGTGGCCAGCTATACCCTCTTTTCTTGGGGTATCTCCAAATTCTCAAAGATAGTTAGGGTGGCCTCAAACCACAACTTTGTATCCTAGGGTCCTCCATCCCCTGAAAACGTAGGAGGATGCTGCTGGTGAAAAACCCTCGTCAACTCAGCCATCAATGGGGCAGAAGGCCGCGCCCCCTGAAAAGTCTTCATCATCCTCAGGAAATCCTCCCTGAACTGCGTATAGGCTCCTTCGATGGGTATAACTGCTAGTGTCAAGGATGGAATAATAGGAGTATCAACAGGAGGTTCCTGATCGGCTATATCCGGTGTCTGGTCACCGTCTAGCAACTGACGCATGACCGGAGGACGTCTCAGAGGCATAGCTTTGTAAGATAAAAAAGCACACCTTAGACCATGATTAACAAGGATTGGAAAACACAAGAGTACAAAATGGGAATAGGGGAAAGAAACTATCATGTTACACAAAATATGACTACACAGCATGTATAGAAACTAAACAATGTGTCTTCTTTAGCTTTTAACATGGGCGTGTACTCCTTCCCCTACTGGTTGTGTAACACCCCAAACTACACGACGTGTTATTCACACAAAAGGCGTGTACTTGAAATATAAACCCTTGCCCGAGTCTCCTGACACAGCTAACCCACATGGTCCAACTAACACCAGACTACATGGTGTGTTACCACGGGACATGGTATGTACTAGACACGGTCTCGGTGGCCCGTGTTGTTATTTACACGGTCGTCTACAAGGCTGCCCTTACACGGCGTGTTCCGAACAAACACGGCATGTATATGAGAAGATAACATTGACACATGTTGTTCATGACACGACTGGGTACCTGGGACAAAACTACACAGTGTGTTATTTACCCACATGGCGTGTTCTACTCGATCTTCCCTGGCCCGTCTTGTTAGTGACACGGCCGAGTACACGGATCTAATCTAAATGGCATGTTCCTGAATCTATTTTCAAGACACTTTGTTTCTGCTCACATGGTCAGTTACGTGGCCTAAAAACTACAGGGCATGTATCCAGAAAGTACATGCGGTGTATTCCAGGTTTTTCTGGGCAGTAGCATAGAAACTGCACAGAAACCCAAAAACACTGAAAACAAGGTGTCATTAGAGATGACATATTGGGATTATTCTTTCATACTCATTTTATTTTTTACTATGATTATATTATTATATTTCCATAACCTTTTTGGTCATATAGATTGTTTGTAAATATGATTATGAGAATAAATTTGTGGAAGTTATGTCCCTACTTGAAAATGCTATAAAATTATGACATGGATGAATATTAAAACATAATTAATATTATAATATGATATATATGTAATAATTATTTTTACTATTCTATAAAGTTTATATCAACTTTTAACTCATTAATTAATGAAACACAATTCATTGGTTAAAAATCATAAAAAAACGACCATCATCAATTTCATCTTCCTAGATAAAGAATTAAGGACTGACAAAAGTAAACTGAAACATCATAAATCATTATATGTAATCAATTTTAGTAACACTCTTGAAATTTTAATGATGTAAATTGGAATGGGAATGATTATTAAAGATCCTCCTACGAAACTTTTACAAACTGCAGAACTATAAACACTCGTTGTGGGAAAATAGGTAAAAACTAACTAATATACAATTAGTTAATGATTATATAAGAAAATTATAAATACTATTATAAATTAATATGGTTATGAAATTATATTTTATGATATTTATTATTTTTATACATGTGTTGAGAGTATATCCAACTATGTAGAGAAACAAGTTAAGGGTTTCATGTCTCACATTTAATCTCTTGATATATACTTCTTATTATGATCTACAACATATTTGATATGGTGTTATTATTTCCTAATTAATTTAATATACCATATTTATGTAATTAATTAGGTTTTAAGAGCCATATCATTATATTTGATTAAATGTATTATGATTAAAATATACCATGGTCATGTGGTTCTTTGTAAACCCAACTCTCATAATTGAGTTAAATTGCTTCTTCATGAACTTCTTTCTTACCTTATTGATTTACTCCACTCCAAATTTTTTATAATGAGTTTATGTATTTTTAATTTTTCCATTACTAGAGATTATTTTTTAAAATTAATTGATTTCAAATAATTTTCACTTACCCTATTGAAATCATTATATATTTTTAAATTCTATATTATTAATGATTATTTTAATAGTAAAAGTTTTAAATGTATTTTTACTTCCCCTTTTTGTAAAAAATATGTGTTTTTCATGTCTCAAAAATTATATGTTATTTTAAATGTAAATTTATTAAATGTATTTTAACACCACTTTTCATTGAAATCATTATATATTTTTTATGTATTCATTAATAAGGATTTTTTTAACAGTAAATGTTTTCAAATTATCCTCACTTCCCTTTTTTTAACCATTATATGTTTTCAAGTCTCCTATATTTAATATTATTTTTAGCATAAATGTTTCCAAAGTATTTTCACTTACCCTTTTTGATGAATTTTTTATCTTTTCAAGTATCCATTATCAGAGATTATTTTAATCATAAATGTTTTCAAATTATTTTAAAATCCCTTTTTTGGTATAATTTATTTCTTTTTAATGTAACCATTATTAAAGAATATTTTAAAAGATAAAGATATCAAATTTTTAACATATATTTTGGAAACCACAATGTCATTTCAAGGATCATTTATTTGAAACTTTTTATAAAAGTGTTTTTATAATAATTCCCTTTCCCATGAAAAACAATATTTTTGAATGTAATGTTTACATAAATGTTTTAAAATATTTTGTGACAAGTTTTTTATTTTAATTTATATTTACACTACAAGGTTTATCTTCCATGAAGTGATATTTTCAACACCCTTTAAAGGTTATTGTGATATGATTTAATTTTTAAAATTAGTTCTTTGGTATTACATTATTTATTAAGATCATCTTGTTCGAGTTTTTTTGTTTTAATAAACCGATTTTTCTTCCATGTGTTAATTAAGATATAATGAGTGATTTATATTCATATAGAAATCCTAATTGTGGATGATGATTGGTGGGGTTCTATGTCTCCATATAATGGAATAGTTAAGGTTCTATATCACATGATATGATGTAATCTTGTTTGAATGAGATACGAAAAGCTAAATTCACAAGTTCGTTGTGTGAATGATATGCAAGAAGCTTTGTTCACAAGTTTTTTGTGATAATGATATAGGAGAATATTTGTTCACATATTTTTTTTGAATGATACAGGTGAATTTGTTTTAAAATTTATTTTTTTAATTGAGATACCAGATCATTTTTTAAGAAGTTATTGTGTGAACATGTTGCATAACGAATTTTTATAAGATTTATATGATAATGGTGGTTTCACATTTCCATTATATATATATATATATATATCTAATTATGATAAATTTTGAAGAAGAATTTCATTTCCATGAAATTTCATGTTTTCCTGATTATGCCTTATTTTTTTAATGTATTCGACACTTTTAAATCAGGATTACATGTTTTATGATTATATAATGTGTTTTTAGATAGTTTAAATCTTCTATGGTTCCTTAATGATCTATGTATGATATTATATTACTCCATATTTTTTATGATTATTATCCATAGTATTTTAATCTTTTATTATGTTTTTTAGGTCTTCATTGTATTATTATTTATGTCTATAATCTAATTCATTATAATATGTGTTTTCCCTAATAGGGAATTTTATATCACACCATTATTATGTCTCTAAAACCTAGGTTTTTTATATTATTGTATCATAAAAGATGTCTAAAATAAGAATAGAGGATCATTATTAGGGATAAAATATTTCAAGTGTTTTAAACCAAGTGATTTATATAACTTATCTCCATGACACAAAACCTATTGGTATTTGGGTTGTTTGATTGATTGGGAGATGTATTATTTAAATCATTAGATTATAGTACAATTTGAGTCATGCTTATCTTGGTTTACTTGAGGAATTTCTTCCTAAATTTGAAGGTGAATACTCCTCATAGATGATATCCCCATTGATCTGGGATGTTACCACTACATCTCTAAAAGATATAAAATATTATTGTTTTGGTGCAATTGAATTGCATTATCATTCATTACATTGTTTGAGGATATATATTTCATAAATATGAACTAGTTTTTAAATTTTGGTATGTTTACCATATCTCTATCATTAAGTGTTTGTGTCTTAATTCCACTTATTCTCTAAAGGAAGGGATTGAATCAAATTCCTATTTTTTTTTCATTGATGATATATTATTCTCAAATATGGGGTTTGATATAACCCAATTAAAAATTAAAATGAAAAAAAATTTAGTGGGGATATCAGTATATAGATGTGTACATGGTGCCGATATAGCCTAAATAATATCATAATCATTATATTGATCTTCCTACCACTTTATACTTGGTAAAAAATCTCAAATGTCCCAAAACTAACCTCATAATGTGAAACCAACACACACACCAATAAATGTTACTCATTGATGAACATTTCAAGGAAACCCTATAAAAGGACCAACTAGTTGAACCTGGGGGAAACCTAATAGCCCCATTCCATGAATCACCATTCCAAAAATGTTCGCCAATATGCACCCAATGTCCTATGGGTAATATATGTTGGGCATGAGGCTCCCTTTTCTATGGTTCTCAGTCACTAATAATGTTGAATAGATCAACCCAGATGATAAATGAATTATTAATTTGGTGGATAAACCATGGTGTTATTCTCTATCTAAAGCATATCCTTTTTCCACTGGAGGGAGTTATTATATTAATTACCATAAAAAGATCTTGTAGGAATTAATTATTCATATATACCAAAATTAGTGCTACATTAATCTTATGAAATACAAGAGTCTTATTCTAACCTCTGCCTAAATCATGTGTACTGTGTTTGTTCTAGGGATCCACCCATTGATCTTGTCTGGGATGGTTTTCTTATTACAATTGAATAATGAATATGATACCCATACTTCTTTATATACCACTACTTCCCTATTACCTTGAAAAACCCCTATAGAGATCTGGTGAAACAAAAAGGTACGATCCCATTCCATAATAATGATGATTTTATGGTGAAGGCCTTAGCTTGAGTATGACCTTAAACTCTGATCAGTTGTGGTCTCTTTCAATATGTATGAATATTTATAGATCTCATGTAATATAATGTGTTGTTATTATTTCAAATAAAATGTGGTATACCTGAGGTCAGATCCCTCTATATAATAAACCATATTAATGATGCATTCCACCGTCAAAAGCTAGCTTGGGATATCCCATTATGATTGTTAATCCAACTCCTTAGTTAATTATCTAGTCATGGGGAATGAATTTGCACATCATCCAATAGTTTAAATCCACATATGGGTAGCCATTCTAATATGGGGTAGTCTGGAAGGCTTTCTCCCAATTTCTTTGAGAAAAGTAGATGTATTGGGTGAATATGATGGCGTTGAATGGATATAAAACCATTGATCATCTATTTTATCCTCCCAAAAATAACATGAGTAGTTTCTTTGTTATGTTAACCCTATAAATGTAAAAATCCTACAATTCATCGGAGGTGAATAGAAGAAATCATTAAAAATGGAAAAGTAAACTTTTAAAAAAAGTATTTACCAAATATAGGACCTATATAAAAACAACAGAAATAATTTGGTTCTATATAATTACCTGGTGAAAAGGGAGGTTTTCATAATTCTTATATGGTTCCTCAGTAAGTTCATTTGAGAATGGTTTCATTAATAAATACCTTTATTCACAAAGTGATTCATTTGTGAATAAAAAAAATTAATTATTAATCATAAAGAAATTTATTTATAGATAATATAGGATTTTGAAAATTACATATCAACCAGAATAAGTTTGGAATGAGGCCCCTAGTTAACCTACATATAGGGGTTGAAAATATTATCGAAATCTCCTTAAACATTTTGAGGATATAGGGATCTCATAATTCATACCTCTTTGTTCAAATAAGAATTTATTTTGAGTTGCGTCATTTTATGATTCCCAAAAAAGAATATATCAACCTGAAGAAGATTGGAAGGAAAAAAATGAAATAAATAATGATAATATAGAAATATTTAATTTACCATGAAGTGAATCATATCGTTTTCAAGAAGCGAGTCATTTACTGACTCATATCATAATTCATGGATGACCATTTTTAAATTAATTTATATGAGGATGCATTATTCACTAAAACCATCCTCTAAACCAACCATTTATTGATCTTGAGTAATGGAGGTATTTTGTGGTTGGGTAATATTGTTGCAACTATGAATCATTTTATACCATTGGAATGGTGATCCATTATAATCACAAGTGATTCTCACTTTACAACAACATGAAAATGATCCTTCACATACATGTAAGATTCCTACTATTGTGCATCTCTTTGTGAAATCATTATGATACCACCACATAGTATCATACATCCAATGCATCCATATATTCTAGTAAGGTAGTTACAAATCTCCTCCTATAAATATTTTGAACACAAATTGAAAAAGGGTGCAAAATTCAAGAGTGGTACATATTTTTGTGATATATTTTTTCTAACATGGGTACTATAAGAGAAAAATCATATATTTTGAGAAATGTTTAGTTTATAATAACCTTATAATAAACCTCTCATATATATTAAAATATTATTATGGCATGAAAATGAGGTAGGTGAATCGTTTAGAACATTCATGATAATTCTCTTTTAGCATAATATATTCATGGGGCCTCCAACATAATTTCTATCATGAAGGTCCCAAATTATATTTTTTAATAGAGGGATTCTCATGTATCTCCTATACAAACCCACTACCTCAAAATAAAAGATATTCATGAACCTAACCCACTAATATAAATCATCAATATTATATGAGTTTAGGGGTTCCCAATTTATTTTTTATCCTCTTTTCAAATTTATATTACTATGAATGATTCGATCCATTGTTTTCCAATCATGAATAACACCAATTATTTTTAAATGTGCCTTATTTCCATCAATTATTTTTACTAGGTTATCAAATTTTTTTGGATTACTCAATATTATCGTATCAATTTCTTTTATCCATGTTTCGGTCCACAAATAACCTAATCTAACAAGACAAAATTCAAAACATCCTATGATATATAACTTGTTAATGCAAGCCAGTGTACTTCCCTCTGGTCATATATTCATTGGATAATTAGTCTCCCCTAGAAATCCTCCCTAACCTATAAGACTCTTAAGATGATAAAAATATAAGATTACTAGGGTAAAAGGGATCCTTTATAGTGATAATGATATGTTTGAATGCTGAGGAGATAATTTTTATTAATGTTTTTTGGTATGCTGAAAATACCAAACATTGTTCAAAAATACCTCACTTGATTAAATTGATTGATAATAATTTATCAAAAAATAATAAAATTATATTTTGTTTATTCATTATGTATTTATTATTTATAATTTTCTTATAATAGATTCTACAGTTACAATGTTTGTTCATTGTCTTAACCTTATAAACGTATGATAAATATCATAGTATCGACTTTATAATGTAAATGAACTTTATAAAGTTATTTTTTTAGAGAACTATGAATTTATGTTCACATAAATTAATATGACCTTTCAAAAAACAACGAATATTTTTACGCACATATAGAATCATCATTATATCAATGTAGTTTATTATTATGTAGAAATTAATTCATACTTATATGTAAACTATGAGTTCATGATTACATAAAAAATGATCCCTATAGATCCCATGCTTATGGAAATCAAGATTACAATATTTTAATAATTATGGGGAATTTTTTTAACATATATTTTATGCATACATAATTATCCAACTTATATGGTATTGATGTTACATGGATATACAGAAGTTATTTATGAATGAAAACATTATTATTTGAAGTAAATTTCAGTACTCTGTTTTTTTTATGTAATATTATAATTATCAAATACTTATTTGATTTATTTTAACAATTCTATTAATTTTTATGATTAATGTATATTATACCAATTATATTCAGATTGTTTTTGAATTGTATTATTAAATATTTGCAAGGGGATATTATTTTTAAACTGTTCATGATATTCCTATAGTGGGTATTGATATTTTTCGGTGATTAAGTTATTTAAAACCATATAGTGCTATGATTTTTTATATGGAAGGCCCTCATGATCATGAAGATATTCCAATAAATGAAAAGTAGGTTATCTATTAGAATGTGACTGAGAGTGATTGATAACATCAAGGAATAGATCATTAATTTTAGACACATTTATATGGATATAAATTCTTTATATATGGTTCAGAGTGATGAATGGTAAATTGTGAATTCTATTCGTACTACAACCATTAGAGAACATCAACATATGATCATTTAGGATAATGTTATATAGGATACATCATCTTTTATTTGATATTATTCATTCATCTTTTATTTTTGACTATTTTATTCTTTTATTTCTATTGGTGTAAAAAATAGAAAGATTATGGGTTTCTCCCTCAAAATAATATATGTTTTTATTATACCTTATAACTAAAAGTTAAATCCTTGGAGTGTAATGGTTTAAAAAAGTAATGATTTCTGGTTGTTCTTTAATCCATAGAATTACAGGGCATGCATTTTTTGTTTCTACCCCCATGTTCCAAAGGGTAGGTCATGCAAAAGGTTATCAAATCATTTATAACGTGAAGAGGAAAATTGTGAGTTTCATTTCTCTCACTCTGTTAGAGGAGATTAAAGAGTAGATATAGGATCATTTGATCTAAACTAATATAAAAATATTGTGTTCATATCATTTATTGTTTATTGAATATTATTTTTTAATACTAAACTACATCACACTATACCAATACAAAATATTATATCTGATTTATTAATTTTTTTTGAAATTTAAAGGGTTGATTCTCCTCTCCCTAAGACAAAATTTTTCATCTCAAATGGGCCAATAATTGGTATGAAAGAAAGTGGCTTGTATGGATGGGTTTTAAAGAGTTAATTGTTTATTTGTCATTTTTTAATTGATAAACATATCATATATCTAATATCAGAAGGAAACATTATTTTAGATATATATAAGTAATGATGTTAAATGGTTGGTGGATACCACAAAACCATAAATTGTTTTATGAGAATTATTGTGGTTGTTTGGAGTCTTAATTAGAGTCACATATCCAACATTTAAGTATTGATCATTGGATGATAACTATAAACCTTGTATGTTACCAAATGTAACATCATGGACCTGAATTTCACTCAATAGTTCCCTGAGCTTGTTTGAACACATGCACTCAAGAACATCTTCCCAAAAGCCATAGGTTACTGACTAATAGTGCAGGTCGTGGGTGTGTTTTTGGGGATACTTTGTCCTCTTACCCAAGTGTAACACGCCAGAATATAGAATAACAAAAAAAATATTGAATGAAGTAAACAATACAGAAAATGGATATATAATATGAAAAAATAAAAATATCAATGTAATCTCATATATAATGATTATGGTAAGTGTCACATGTCACTAATAATGTCGAAAAAACATGTATACATTGAAAGTGTAAAATAAATGGAACAAAATTAAAAAAGTCTAAAAGTATGAATCTAGAATTATGAGTCTCATCTCAATCTCGTGGTCCACTATGTAACACCCTAAGCTTCCACGGTACGTTTCCCATTGATTAAAACAATGGCATGTGTTGTACGCAACTTTGAGTACAAAGACCCCATAACCGATCAACCTAGCCATTATGAATAGAAATACCCACTTTTTGAAATTTTTTCAATTTTATCGTTCAAAATAGAATTCATTTTTTGGTTTGAAATATTGAAATTATTTTAGGGTAAATTTTATGTATTTTTCTAAAAAATTTCAATTTTTGATGCATAGTGAAAAACACCGAGTTATTGTTTGAAACTGTTTTTTTTTATTTAAATAATTATTTATTTTTATTTAAATTTATTTTAGGTCAAAATAGATACATAATACCAATAGATTTTTAATTTAATTCATTCGAGTTAGTTTATAATAATATTAGATATATAAAAATCTTATTGAACTTTTCACCGTTTTTACCCACCTCCTTGGAGCATTTGAAAATTTAGATAAAACATAACTTTACCGCTTCTCTCAGTTTAATTTATAAAATACGAGAGACACGGTTGATATCAAAAAGTAAAATTTGGTTCAATAAGTTGAAAATAATTTTCAGTGAATAGAAACTTTTAACTTTTATTTACCACAGTTAAAAGTAAATATGGCAATTAAAGGTAAAAATAATAATATTATTAACCTAAAACATTCCCTAATTATATTGGATAAGTGTTATTTAACCAAAAACATCCTTAGGAATACAATATGATCCTTTAGGTCCAGTAGGATTAGATTAGGACATTTACTACTATTTAATTTAATGAAGTGTTAAAAGTGTTAAATTCAATTTTTCATAACTAAAACATTTTTTATATAGGGTTACACACAATATAAATTTGACTATAAAAATTCATTAGAAATATAAATTTTTTTTCTACATAATGGTATTTTATTTTAAATTTTTAGAGAGTAAATAATTAAATTTATTTATGACATAATGATGATGCAATAATTACCTTATTAATGAACGAGTAAAATAATTGATATTATAAATATCCAAATAAATCAAATTTAACCCTTTGAATGAATTCCACTAATTTTATGGGTTAATATGACATGTTAGGGTTGTTTAAATGTATTTTTTTCAATGTAATAATGTAACACCCCAAGATTTCATAGTACGTTATTTCTTCAAAATAATGCAATAACTTGCACTACCCGCAACACTGAGTTCAAGCGCACCACGACTTACCAAACTAGCCGTTCAAATTAGGTTATGAATAGTATTAACATAATTTTGAACATTATACAATCCTTATATATTTAGAATCCATATTATGAGTTTCTTAGAGATAATTTAAGAAAAAATTCATTTTTTCAGATAAAAGAATTATTTTTCAAAAATTACAATTTTACCGCCTTTTAATGGTGAACCATTATTAAATATTATATTTGAAACATTTATATATTTATTTTGAATGAATAAAATTCTTATTTAGAATAGGGACATAATAATTTAGTTTCTATAAATTTTTGTTGTTTTTCTAATAACATTCATATTTTGGTGAATAGTGAAAAATACTATATTTTAAATGAATTTTTTTAATAAAAATAATTTATGGTGTCGAATTATAAATTTTAATGGTTTGGAAGTATTATTAGATTATATTTTTAACAATTAATCCAATTATGGTTATTCTAAGTAATTTCATATTGAAATTGAACTTAAACCGGTGTCAGTCTTTTGATTGTTATTATTTCTTAAAAATATTTTTTTTGGTTTTGACAAGAGGAATTAATTTTAAATTAATTAATAAAACATCCTTGTTTTTGAATTGGTAAAATAGAATTATTTTTTAATTCAGAATATAAAAATTAGCTCAGGGTGATTTTTTTCAATTTTTTTGAAAACGTTCAATTTTTTATTTATAGTGAAAAAAACTGAGTTATAGATTAAAACCCAATTTTTATTTCAATACTTATTTATTTAATTTAAATTTATTTTCACTAAAAATAGATACATAATACTTATATAAGTTCAATTTTATTCATTGGAGTCGGTTTATAGTAATTTTAGATATATAAATAGTTTTTTGAACTTTTTACCGTCTTTTACCCACCTCCTAGGAGAATTTTCAAATGTACCTAAAAATTAATTTTACCTCTTCTGTGAGTCGAATTTCCAAAATCTGAGAGACACTATTGATAACAGTAAGTAAAATGTTGTTCAATAAGATGAAAATAATTTTTGTTGAATAGTAAATTTTTAATTTTATTTACCACGGTTATAAGTAAATAGGGTAATTTAGGATAAAAATGATATTATTATTAACTAACACATGTCCGAATTTTATTGGATAAATGTAATTCGACCAAAAACAACCTTAGTAATAAAATATGATCCTCCAAGTCCACTTGGATTAGATTAAGACATCTATTATTATTTTATTTAAAGAAGAGTTAAAAGAGTTAAAATCAAAGTTAAATTACTAAAATATATTTAATATTGGGTTATACATAAAATAAATTAGACTATAAATATTAATAAGAAATCTAAAAAGAGTATCTATATAATTTTGTTTTATTTATAATTTTTATATACTAAATAATTAAATTTATTTATGACACAATGATGATGCATTAATTTTCGTATTAATGAATGATAAAATAATTGATATTATAAATATTTAAATAAATTTAATTTGAGAAGTTTTATGAATTCCACTAATTTTATATGATTCTATTACATGTTAGGGTTGTTTAGATGAATTATTTTTGAAGTAATAATGCTATTATGAATTTTGCAAAAACAAAATTCTAAATAGTTTCAAAAATGACAAAAAAGAGTTGTTAAAAAAATATTATATTATTAATTGATATTATATTGGTTGTGTGGTTTTCGACCCATACCCACCTTATCCATTAAATAATTTATTTTGGAGCCATTAGAAACCAAAAATGATTTTATTATAAAATAATATTTCTAGCTTTTCCTAAGGTGCCCCTCACCCCTCTTATAAAAGGGCACTCCCCCTTCTCTCTAAATCACACCTCAAAAGCCATTTGGATCAGCCAACCTCTTCCCAAATACCCTATCAGTTGTCCTCCCTTCATCTTATATGCCTTCCTTCATTCATAAAGACAACCTACGGAGCCCTTATGATCAAATAAAAATGAAGAACCCGAAGAAGTGGTAAATATTTCATCACCACTTTCAAGTTCTTTTCTTCTTCCACTTCCTCTTTATTTCTTATTTCCATTCTAAAATAATGACTCTAATATCTTCAATATACTGTGATGTTATTATAAATATGGTACAAAAAAATTCATTATTCTATCCATCCCTTGAATGACATGTCACCATACGTGCATACGTACGACCTACCATCTCCAAGTTGTGGTGAAATTGTTATTCAATACATTATTATTTGGATGGGTATAATGATGATGTGTAATTTATGTAAATAATAAATATAGAATGATAATTATTCTTTATATATGATCCTCCATCCAATTATACATTATTTTAATATAAAAAAAATGATATTGTCGCTCGTGCGTACGTACAGATTACCGTCTCCATGAACGCGATGAGATTCATTCCCCATCGTATCCATTCAAGACTAATTATCATTAGATGATTTAAAATAATTATTAAAGACTTAATTTCATTCTTAATATTAATAAGATATATCCTATACATAACAAACATTACTTACGTGACAATGCATATAAAGGAAAACAGATCTGTTAATACCCGAAACGACGATAATACTATGATATTATTAACAATGAAATGTTAAAAGATCATATATGATATCATATTAATGTATATGATACTTTTATAATTTAATAACAATTATTTCACTGTTATACATTATGTTAACCAACCCTCGACCAAGGAAAGTACAAGGTAAGGGTTAATTTCACAATCTCTTTATTATCCGAAGTTGTTTTTACTTAAGTATCTACTAAGAACTCTTTATCACCCACATCCATGTCTCTTAAAAATGTATTTCAAATAATTTTTAATATTTACTATAATATGGGTTAAGGTCATTTATTTCCTTATTTTAATTTTTTAAAAATGGTATGAAAGGAATCTTTCCATTATTTTCCATACAAGGTACTTTATTACGTTTTCGGCAAAATAATGGTAAGTATGTTTTTTTAACTTATATGGTGGGTGCAAATATTTTCTGTCATTATAAAATCGTCAAAGCTTCCCTTACAAGCTTAAAAGAATATTTTAAAAATAAATGTTTTCTTTTATAATTATATGACTTTTAAATGATTTCAAAATATAAAGAGATATTTCTCTAAAAAAAGGTTTGATTTTATCTATGTCAACATTCTTTGATGGATCTTATGCTTATTTGAAGTATGATTAATTATGATACAAAACATCCATGTTGTATTGTAGGTTTGGTGATATGTTTGACTATGAATATGTTATTTTTATACAATTCGTGGTTTATAGATAATGTATTGAAATTTCTTATGCTAGTTTCAATACGAAAGTTTATGTTATTTTTAAACCTTTTCATATGAGGAATGAATTAGACTTAGTAAGTGACGGGAGGAGCCCGTTATAGCTCATTGACGCATCATTAGGTCTAATGAGATAAACTAGTGTCTTGGCACAAGGCCATGACAAAAATTTATTTGTAATCATGGCTCAAGGCCTTGACAATGTGGTTTTGAAGTCTGGCGTTATGCATTCCGTCATTATGAAAGTGGCTATTGATATTTCATGTGATTATTCAACTAGTAGAATATCCATCTGAGTAAGTAAATGGAATTAATTTGATTTTTTCTTTTCCATATTATGCTGAAATTCAATTTTAAAATGCTTTTTTTAGTCTTATACATTGCCTTAAATTTTTATGCTTATTTATGAATGTTTCTGCTATATTGTTATCCTTACTGACCATCTGATCTCACCCCTTTCTACGTTTTATTTTTCTTAGGATGTGAAGAAGTATATTATGACTAACCTGTTGGGATAGTCTATGGGATCTTAGTGTTTTCTATGGAAACAATGTTTTTGTAGTTTTCCATTTTATGATGTAATGTAAACCTTATGAATGTATCTAGTACTTAGAAGGCTACTAAACTAATCAGTTTTTCGAGACTTGATCTTTTTTGATCATGAAATTGTTATGTAATAATGCACTGATTCTGGGTAACTAGGGTCGGGGAATTATAGTTGGTATTAGAGGAAATTTAGTACAAACCTTGAAAACTAGATTTAGGTAAACTCTGATTAGAGCACATATCCCTAAGATAGACATTGATGATTTGTATAGAAGAACTTTCTAGAATTTTGGTTTTGTAGAGATTTTGTGAGTTTTCCAAGAAATACATCCCTGTCTAGATACGAGTAGTTAGAGGCATCTCTGGCATAGATGTACCTAGGGATAAAACCTGAAAACACCACTTTGAGCTAGACTCGACTGGGAACTGGTGCACGACGATGGGCCTTAGTGCACTCTTGGTTACGACACTCCCTGGGGATATGCTTAGGATAATTCTCATTTTCATAAAAAACCATTATGAAGGGTTTATGAGTAAATACTTCCTCAAAGAAAACATTTTTATGATTATGGATTATATCCATAAATTGATCAATTTATGTTATGTATTTTACAAGTTTGGATTTATGTATTGCGATTCATAAAGTAACCTAGTGTATGACATTGTATAGAAATGGCGCCAAGTATATGGAATGTGAACTCCAGCAATACATATGATCCAATGAATAAGAAGGATAATATATTTCACGGTATTAAGTCAACATTTAGAAGGGAAATAGTCTCCCATGTATTCTCAACATATAAAGAAATAGTATCATGTGTTAATAAGATATGTAATGAATTCTCTAAGTCCTATGGATTTTAAGGGAAGCAAGAGAAGAAAAATATGGAATAGAGAATGATGAATAAAGGGAAGAGGGAAAGGAAGTATTTTCCCATATGTGATAATTGTGGAAAGAATCACCTTGGTAAATTTTGAAGGGAATGGGAGTTTGTTATATGTGTGGAGAAAAGAGACACCAAGTATATCATTGCAAGGGTAAGAAAAAAAGTTCAAATGTACAATGCTTCATCTACAAGGATTTGGGAAACAATTCAAATCATTGTCCAAATCATCAAAGTATACCACAAATGATACTATTAGATAATAATAAAGTTATAATACTACTAAAGATGAAAGGGAATGACTAGATTTCTTACGTTTTTATTAAAGTATTATGTAATTTGAGTATTTTATTAATTATGTACATGTTACAATAATTATAGAGTATATAAGGATTGTACTGTAGTTCTATTTGATTAAGGACTTGAGATTGTGTGGAACCAATAAAAGTGACTCAATAGTGGGTTAAATTTTTAGAAAATATATGATTGAGAGAAAGATAAACCATAATATGGTTTCGATACCGAGGTAGTGATTTTGGAATAACACATGATTGATTTGGATAAATTATATTGGATATTCAAGACTACCTTGGAATTGATTGATGATTTGTATATTCCATCATTGTTGGAGTTTACATCATTTTTGGATAAAAGGAGTATATCTAGTATTCTATAAGGAATAAGGGAGCATGAATTTAATTAATATGGTTTTATGGTAATTCAGGATGTTTCATTCTTTTAAAATAATACATGATGAAGGTTTTCACATGTAATTATGTGGCAAAAAGGATCTTCATTGTGTTTACCTTCCTTATAAATTTTGGACTGTGAGTTTGGACAGAAGTATTTTGGATAATTGTAGTTTGATATTTTTTTTGGATTTCCATAAAAGGGAAACCCGGAGGTCGGGCGGCAAACCATTGCATCCTGCAAGGCGGTGAGACTTGAACCCGCAACCAAAGGGCAAAAAGGGTGTATCACCTACCAATGGCCCACGTGACGTCCTGGATTGAATGATGTAGTTTTTTAATAGGTCTGGTAGATGAATTATAAATTCATTTTTTGGAACCCTATATGTATTGGACAAATAGAATATTTTTTAATTTCTATTTTCTATTATAGTGAAATATCATTTTGTGGTAGAAATTTGTTAAAGGATGGGAGTCTAATTGTCAAGTATATATTTTTTCTTCTCTATTTCTATAAAGAAAATAATTCTTAAACTTTTGTTAAGGGATAATAAAACAAAAAAATGTGTTATCCTAATACCTTTTGTTTCGTTAAACAAATGATATTTTATATCATCGTATATTTATGGCTTTGAGAACCTACATTCTACAATATTTAGTGACTGATTACCTCAATCACTCCCTATACATATTTATGTTTTCCTCCAATTATGTAACAACCCGAGATTTTATAAGATATATTCCTTTTAGTTTATTTCATATATTCTTTTATAGGCTACACCAAAATTATCTTATGCTATACGCAACAACAAAGGAGTCTTGTACTACCCGCAACCCTAGCTTGGCTTGCATTACATGCAATCACGACCTTCTTCGATAGCGTGTGTTGTACGCTATACCGAGTTTCACAAAACAACGATATATGGTTATAATATTAATATGAACTAGCTGTTATGAATAGTATTAACCAGATTTTAAATTTTATAACATTATAATTCAGCTTACACATTTTCTAGATTGAGGTATGATAACAAAATAAATTTTTCGAGTAAAATTAGTATTTTTCAAAAAAATGCATTTTTTCCACCTTTTGATGTAGCACCCACATTAAATATAGTTTTTGACATGTTTATAAGTTTAATTTGACAAAATTTAATTCTTTTTTTGAATATGGATATTAAAATTTACTTTGGATAAAATTTTCATATTATTCTTATAACTTTCATATTTTAATGAATAGTAAAAACATGCTATATTTTAATTAAAAACAACTTTTTTAATCGAATTATTTTATATGGTTAAATTATAAAATTGAATGGTTTTAAAGTATAAATAGAATAAATTTTTACCATTTAATATAATTTTTGTCGTTATCATTGATTTTACATTGAATTCATTGGTAAGATCATTTCAATCTTTTGCATTGTTTTAACTTTTAAAACTCATTTTTTTGATAATGGGATTAATTTTAAATAAATTTCTGCAAGTTATGTAATTTTAATTTAAAAAAATGGATTCCATATTTGGAATCAATATATCCAAATTATGTTAATAAGATATTTTTTATTTTCTGTCATTATAAATAGTAACTACGGTTAATTTTATTTACCATAGTTAAAGGTAAATCGGGTAATTAAGGGTAAATATAATATTATAAAATTAGCCTAACACATGTCCTAATATAAATAGATGATTATATCTTACCATAAATCATACTTGGGTCCAAATGGAATATAATGGAACCCACTTGTATTTGATTAAGCCCTTTTATTTAGTTTATTTAAACGAAAGTGAAATGTCTCACTCAAACCTTAATAATTAGATTATTTTTAATATCTAGTTATACAGAATATAAATTCGATTATAAAAACTAATTTGAAATATAATTTATTTTTCATTATCATGGTAATTTATTTGTAATTTTTATGAAATATTTTATTACCTTAATAGCTTATAAATTAATGATGCAAAAATTATTTATTTAGTAAAAAATAAGTAATATAGTTTTAATTCAAATTATAATACCTCTAAAAGACCCAAAAACTTGACCAAAACATAGTTTTCGATTATTTCTATACCCTAATCATCCAAGGGTCGATATTGGAAACATTTGGTGTCTTATAAATCCGATTAGGACATTTGTATTATTTTATATTAAATGATGTCAAAGATGTCACATTCATAATTGAATTAATATAACAATTTAAATTTTATGATTTTAAGATGATAAATTAGAGTAAAAATATTATTATGAAATTTATTATATTTATCATTATCATAGGATTTTAGTTTTAGTTTATTTCAACTGATAAGTATATTAAATGATTATACAAAAATGATGTAGTAATTGTTTTATTAAGAGAAATACAAAATAAATGGTTTTATAAATATTAAAATATACATCATATGAACTAATTAATGTTATCCAAAAATTATATTGATGAATAATACATGTTAGTAATCTATTAAACATTTTGGTTCGAATATATCCTCTGTGTGAATTTTATTTAAATTCAATTACATGAATAGTGTCAAAATTAACACTATTGTTATTTTATAAAAATAACATATTATTAAATTGTCTAAAATCAACTTAAATATTTAAAAATAATATATTCAACATTATATGTTCTAAAATGTCATAAATTACTCAATTAGGGAAAATTCACAACATAGAAATAATTATTCAAAACAATTTAAAATTTAGAATATTGTTACCACAATTAAGATTAAATAAATTAAATATCAATAAATCAAGTTGATAAGGTTTAAAATAAATTTAAAACAAGTCTAAATTTTATGGGTTGATGATATAACAACCCTATCTCATCTAATGTTAGAATATGAGTCATTTTTGGATGTTTTTAAGTGGGGTTTGATTTATTATAAATTAATATTTTTTATGTTTCCAAAGGTTCCCCTTTCCTCCCTTATTAAAGGGAACCTCCACCCTCTCCTCTTCACAACACTTTGTGACTTCATGCTCATCCAAACCCTTCCCATTTCTCTTCTCCACTTTCCTTGAAATATTCTGGAGGTTCTGTTCTTCTCAATACACCATATCTAGTCCCTTAAGAGGAAACTTAAAAGAGCTGCATCGAAGAAGACGTAATCTCTTCTACCGATTCTTTCAAGTATCATTCTTCTTAAACTTATTCTTATTTAGTTGTATCGTTATAAATTCATAACTTCAGTATCACTAATATAATGATATTTTATTATAAATATAAAACATACCCATTTCACCTTTTATCCATCCTACGGAAAACGAAATCACCGCGCGTGCGTACGTACCGAATATCATCTCCACGGCGTGGCGTAATCTATTTTCCATGACCACCTTACTTAGATGGGTATAATGGTGTAATGAAAAACAGTATATGGATATTATAACATCATAATGATTCTAAGATATTATATCAACCACTCCGATTCCATTCAATCATTATGGGAACGATATAATCGCTCGTGCGTACGTACGGATTACCGTCTCCACGACGCGATGAAATTCATTCTCCGTGTTAACCATTCAAGAATGATTATAAATTATATATAATGAATAATAATAGTATATATAATATAATAATTCAAATTTATTTATGTATATATATATATGTGTATATATATGTACGACCTACCATCTCCATGAACGGTGTGTTTCATTTCATTTATCTACCTATTATATATATATATATACAGAATATATATGATATATAAATAATGTTTTAAATTATTTAATTAAGTAAATCACTATATAATTAATAATAATATCATGAACAAAAATTCCAAACACGTATGATAAATGGAACGATTTTACCAAAAACGCTGCTTTAACATGGAATTTACAATACAACGGGTAATATAATGTTATAAGTGAACTATATATGATATCATAAAAAATGAATATTATTCTTTAATAAGTCAATGACATTATTTAAATCATTATACATGAGGTTAGGATATATAGGAAGCATATCAGACTTAAGGAAAGAGATAATTATTTCAATCTCATTCTTATCCGAGATTGTTTATTCGTAAGTATTTACTGGGGTTATATTTTACATCCATGTCCATAAAAATGTTTTTCATTATTCCATATATGTTTAAAGTCATGTTTACCCACTCTTTGACTTTTAAATTGTTTTATGGAATGAATATTTCTTTTGTTTACCATACGTGGAGCTTTTTAACTTTTCCATAAAAAGTATGAGGATAATGTTTTTTAACTTATATGGCATGAACAGATTTTTATGGTTTAATAAAACCTTATTTTCATGAAGCTTCACCCACAATAAATCATTATTATTTTCAGCAAAATCCTTTTCTTTTAAAATTTCATGGAATTTTGTTAAAAGAAAATGATTTTTGAAGAAGAAAGGATATTTTCCTCAAGAATTCATTTCATGTGTTTTGTCAAAACTATTTTCCATCTAAGATGACATTATTTAGTGTGATTACGATTCAAGTATAATGTCTCTATGATTTACATGGTTTCAATTTTCTTATGAATAAATGATATCCATTTTATTTATATCGATTATGTTGTGATGTGATGATGTTTTTGAAACCCATTTTATTCCTTGGGTTGTGATGAATGATTTACGTTTATTTTGTGGCACAAGAAAGAATGATTTAATTATGAGATGGGTGGGACATATATCTCCCTCTAGTTTATTGGGTAAAGATTTATATCTCATGAGATAGACATGGCTAGAACATAAAGTTAATCTGGTTCAGTGATATAGGACTAGAACAAGAAGTGAACTCGATTCAGAAAGGGACATTGTCCACTAAAATGGTCTTGGAAGCAATTCCTTGGCTACTATGGAAATCATAACATGTTATTAATAGTTTCCCCAAATTACATGTTTTATTACAATGCTATTTTATCACAATTAATTTTTCGTTATGATTTTTCCTTACATACTTCAATGTTTTATGTCATTGCTCATGATTTTGATGTTTAAACATTATGTTCATGTTTTTTTAATTTCAAATGTATATGATTTGTTTAATTTTCTCCATGATTACCCTTACTGAGCATTTGATCTCACCCTTTATATGTTTTTCCCCAGGATTTAAAGTACAGTTTTAGGTAAGAAAACAAAAGGGGAAGATCATTATGGGAGATGTTGAACATCTATAACCATGATTAGAAGATTATGTTCCGATTTTCCAAAGACACTAAACTATTATGGTCCTTGAGTGTTGGTTTTTGTTATGTATTAAGTATTCCGAAAAAGTAATGTAATGTCCATGTATGTCAAGTTTGGGGTCTCTACAAATTATGAGTCTCTAATTTCCACAAATGTTCTCTTAATTGAGATCATAATTTTGTGGTCACTTTTTCATTCCCCATTTCCTCTTATTAAGACTAAATTTTATTAACCCAACTTACGATGTGGGTTTTCCCACAAAGGTATTTTATATTTTAAACCTTTTATTTTCGAAGAAAAATTTCAAATTGCGGGGACACAATTTATTGAAGGATGGAATAATGTAACACCACAAGATTTCATAGTACGTTATTTCTACAACGTAATGCAATAACTTGCACTACATGCAACACTGAGTTCAAGCGCACCACGACTTAACAAATAGCCATTCAAAAGAGGTTTTGGATAGTATTGACTGAATTTTTAACTTTATATAATCCTTATAATTTTAGAATCCATATAATGAGTTTCATAGATTTAATGTAAGAACAAATTCATTTTTTTTCAGATAAAAGAATTATTTTTCAAAAACCGCAATTTTAGAGCCTTTTAATGAAGAACCTTTTTTAAATACAATGTTTGAAACTTTTATATATTCAATTTGACAAAATAAAAATCTTATTAAGAATCGGGACATAATAATTTAGTTTTAATAAATTTATGGTGTTTTTCTGATAACTTTCATTTTTGGGTGAATAGTGAAAATTGCTATATTTTAGCTGAAAACAACTTTTCATTCAAAATAATTTATAGTGTTTAATTATACATTTTAATGGTTTGGAAGTATAATAAGATTATATTGTTATCATTTAATCCAATTATTGTCGTTGTATGTAATATAAATTTGAAATTGGACATAAACAAGTGCCAATCTTTTGATGGTTATTATTTCATAAAAATACATGTTTTGGTTTTGAAAATGGGAATTAATTTTAAATTAATTAATGAATATTATATGTTTTGAAATTGGTAAAATAGAATTCATTTTTTAATTCTTAATATCAAATTTAGCATACAGTGAATGTTTGTTATTTTTCTGAAAACATTCGATTTTTGAGGAATAGTGAAAAACGCAGAGTTATAGTTTAAAACTGGGTTTTTATTTAAATAAATATTTATTTTAATTAAATTTATTTTAGGTAAAAATAGATACATAATACCTATATAATTTCAATGTAATTTATTGGATTTAGTTTATATTAATTTTATATATATATAAATTTTATTGAACTTTTTACCGTCATTTTTCCACCTCCTAGGAGCATTTGAAAATTTACATAAAACATAATTTTAACACTTATGTGAGTTGAATTTCAAAACTCTGAGACACATGGTTGATATCAATAAGTAAAATTTGGTTAAATAAGATGAAAATAATATTTTACGAATAGTAACGTTTTACTTTTATTTACCACGGTTAAAAGTAAATAAGATAATTATGGGTAAAAATGATATTATTATTACCCTAACACATGTCCTAATTCTATTGTATATGTTTTATTCTACCAAAAACATACTTAAGAAAAAAATGACCCTTTAGGTCCGCTTGGATTAGATTAGGACATTTATTATTATTTTATTTAAAGAAGAGTTAAAGGAGTTAAAATCAAAGTCTAATAACTAAATCATTTTCTATATAGGATTATACATAAGATAAATTCCACTATAAATATTCATTAAAAATATAAAAATATTTCCTACATAATGGAGTTTTATTTATAATTTTTAAACATTAAATTAATAAATTTATTTATGACACAATGATGATGCAGTATTTACCGTATTAATGAATGATTAAAATAATTGATATTATAAATATCCAAATAAATGTAATTTGATAATTTTTATGAATTACAATAATTTTCTAGGTTAATATGACGTTTTAGGGTTGGTTAGATGAATTTTCTTAATGTAATATAGCTGTTATAAATTTAGCAAAAACAAAATACCAAATAATGTCAAATTTGACAAAAAAGAGTTTTTAAAACAAATATTATATTATTAATTGGTATTATATTCTTAAAAATATATGGTTCATCCAAAAGACTTATATAATAATTGTTGTATCATTAATGAACCACTTGGGGTTCTCTTGGAAGTATATAGAAAGTTTATTAACCATATAATATAAAAATACAAAGAGACATGGTAAATGTCACACTATTTAACTAAGATTTAAATCTAAAAAATAATGTTAATATAATGACCCAAACCTATTTAAAACCTATTGGTTGAGTGGTTTTAGACCCATACCCACATTATACTATAAATATTTCATTTTGGAGCCATTATAAATAGAAAATGATTTTATTATAAAATAATATTTCTTACTTTTCCTAAGGTGGCCCTCACCCCTCTTATAAAAGAGAACTCCCCCTTCTATCTAATTCACACCTCCAAAGCCATTTGGCTCTACCAACACCTACCAACATAACCTATCAACTATTATACCTTAATCCTAGAGTACTTCCTTTAGTCCAAAAGACATCCTAAGAAGCCCTTTTGATTAAATCAGCAGGATGAACCCGAAGAAGAGGTAAATATTTCATCACCTCTTTCAAGAACCTTTCATCATCCACTTCCTCATTTTTTGCGATTTCTATTCAAAAATAATAACTCCAGTATCTTATATATATATATTAATCCATTTAAAAGAATCCCCTATAGATAAATAAGGGAAAAAACTCCCAAATGATACAAATAAGTGAGAAAAAATGTATACACTACCTCAAATAAGATTTCTAATCTTAGTCCGCAATATAGGGTGTGGAAGAAACATCACAGAAACCGCCACTACACAAGGAAGACATAGATTTACCTGCACTATACAAAATATCAATCATATCCAAGACCACAGACACCCCAAACATAAATTTCACCACTTTATTGAAACCGAGAAAGAATTTCAGAAGAAAAATAAGTTGATAAATTTGATAACTCACCACATATCACCAATGAGAATCCACTAAAACCCAAGGGTAAAAGAAATGGATAAGAGAGATATAATATCACATCAGGGTGGATAATGGTCATCTATAATGAGAGTGAGAAGGATTTATGTATGTCTGAATTAAAATAATTTGGGAAAAATGTTTATATAATAACATATAACTCAACACTTTCAAGTTGTATAGCACATTCAAAATGTGAATTTCAAATTTTCCAACATTAATTGAATTTCATATCTCTTTGATCTTTAATTATATACACATAATTAATCCAAATTTCACAATGTGAATGTGATTCATAGGCTCCTCCAAATTATCCAACATATAAGCCCTGAATTCACCAGCTGTATGAAAAATGAATCAATCCTTCATGACATATATAAGGTTCATGTTGTGAACCACCATCGAGAGTACTCCTACAAATACATATCAAACAAGCCCTCCAAATATCCTCCAAACACCTATGACTACCCAAATATCAAAGTAATAGATCAGGAAAGCACAATCCATTACACTACCACACATTCATAGTTGTGATGTATTTCGTAAAAGGATCATATGGACCAATAAAATCATTATTATAATAAGTGTAAACTACATCCAATAAATAATGAGATCCCATGGAAAAGTATTTCAATTAATCCACCAATATTATATTGGGTCCTTCTTGGTTATGTTTTAGTGTTCACACCATTAGGCCTACCGATCATGATTTCAAAATAAGTGCCTCTGGGCTTACGATACATTTAAGTCTATCCATCATCCCCGTTTAGAAAGGGAAAAAATTGATAAAAATTTATTGGGCTTCAGGTATGGTGGTATTATTCGTGGTGTGTAATATGGTATCTTTTTGTATTTCTTAACCAATATATAAATATTATATATCATATTATTTTATTTATTTATTTACACTACATTCACTAATTAATAGTGAAAGGATGATTTTAATATAACATACATAGAGAATTTTTATATTTTTGAAATTATTTAAAGGGAAATTTTCACTCTATCTACATAATTTTTTAATATTAAACTCAGGAAAACCGTAGGGAACGATGATAGAAGGAATGCCCCACTCATCAAGAAAGGAGTGTTTAGATGCCTCTTGTATTTCCTAGGCATCCAGTCTATTAGATGATTTCTTATTGCACGAATCTTGAAAGGAATTCCTTATTTATTGTACACTCATGTTCTTCCCTAAATTTTTTCACCATGGGATTTATTTTGAGGCATCAGGGATGTATACTACTTACATAGGTTTGAATGAATCAAATACTTTATATATTTAGTTGACCACCCAAATGTGGTATTGAGCAGTAGAAGGGTAACATAAATAACCATATCCTCCTATATGAGAAGAAACTATAATGACATACCACTATGGGGTGTTATTTCACTCATTCGCATTAAGGTGTAGTGAGGTACTTCTTCCACAGATACTAGAATTTCATCGACCCAATCTTTCACTATATAGTTCCCATAAATAAATAATGTGTTTGATTGATTTCTCGACATGAAAAATAAAAAAAATAAAATAATGATAAATATAGGTAAAATAAAAATATTAAATATTATAGTTAAAACCTAGCCATTTAATATTTAGGCACAAATAAGAGTATCCAAAATATGCAATATGTGTATAATGGAAATAAAGTTTAATTTTAATAACGATGAAACAAAATTAATTTATATAAAATATTTACAATATAATTTTACTATGACTAAATAATAATAAAATATATTAATAATATGAATAACATATTACCAATATATTAATTATAAATTATGGTAAATATGAATATGGAATAATTATCATTTTGAAATGTTATTTTCCAATAAAATTTGTTTCCCGCAATATTTTGGGATTTTATTTAAATATAAAATAATAAAATTTTAGAAATTTAATTTAAAAATATTTTTATGATTAATCATATCAATATAATCTTAATATGAAATTTTTTGGATTTTTCAGAAACATTGATTTTTGAGGTGAATAGTAAAAATATTTTTGTTACAAATAACATTACTTTATCATATTATTATATAATTATGAATTTTAAAATAATGAAACCTTTTAATAAGGTAAAATATTTATATTATAAGATAATATTTAACTTCAAAAATTAGGTTTCAATTTTTAATCCCATATTAAAAATTTTAATATTTAAGTTATATTTTTTAAAAACGTTGTCTTTAATACATTATAGATTTGGAATTATTGAAAAAAATTCAATTTTAAAAATTGAATAAACAAAGTGGAATTAAAATTTGGAATACTTATTTCTATAATATATAATAATTTTATTTTTATTTTTGTTTATAATGGATTAATTACCAAGGTAAAAACCCGTCACCCTTGTGAAAATTAAAATGGTCAAAATGAGCAACCTTTGAGGAAATGGGACAACTTGTTTAAAACAAGTATATATTTTAATAGTGGAGGTGTATTTTGAAATTTTCTCATCTAAAATAAATTATGTTTCAATTTTTATCCATTTTCCTTGGGATTTACATCCATCATTGAAATGTTTTGGGTATTTAAAAAATGGCACTCATTTTAACTTATAAAAGGGGGTTATCAAATCCACACTTAACCCCAAACCAAATACCCAAATTTTCTACCCAAAATATAAATAAAAAACTTCTCTGTTATGCTATCCATCTTAAGGATGTTCTAGTATTTTCAAAATACCATCCCTCAAAGGTTTCATTCCCTTCAAAAAGTGGAAAATCCAAGATGTGAACTATATGTTCATAAACCTCTCTTTCTTTGTTAATTTGATTAAGTGATTTTATTATTACTAAAATTTAGTTTTACCGTATAATAATGATAAAATAAGTGTAATTATTATACTATTATATTATTATAATTATGGTATAATCATTAACCAACCTACACTTTTCCATTAAAAAAAGAATAAACATGAAATGCGTGTTAATCATACTATCGCCTCCATGACACAATATATTTCATTTTTTTTCACCACCATACAAGGGTTTTAACAATATAGAATTAAATATATAATTATGATACTTATGAATAATTTTAAACTCTTAAATTATTAACCATATTACTCATTTTGTTTTCTATGGGAAACAAAATCATCTACCATGCGTACGTGTGGGCTACCACCTCTATAGAATGATCGATTTCCATTTTTAGTTTCAAATATTTAATTCATGGATTGTTAGGATAATTGTGTAAAAGTAAAAATATGTAGTTTATTACGTGAATAATTTAATGGAAATTCAAATTGAATATCCTCTTAAATATATTAATGGTAAACAATCATTATAAAATTAATCATCTTAAATAGGAAAACTAATAGGAAAATGGATTATTTAAAATATAAAATTGTTTCTTATCAATAACGTATTCTAATAAATAATTATAAATATGATATATCAAACTAAAAAATTAAAATTTACATCCTCATTATTATAGTATAATGATAGTTTAATTTAATCGCATCACAAGTATCCATTAACCACGGGATGTTCATGTTTGGGTTGGTTTGATCACCATCTTAATCAATTCCATAAAAAAAAATTTTGGATGATTATGAGAAAAAACATTATTATAATAATTTTATATAATTATTTAAATTATTATATTTTTTATGTAAATAATACGTTATTGTATTATAATTTAGTTATGAAAACACTCTTCGTATGTTAAAAATCACCAAGAAAATGCCCATTGTTGAACTCATCTTTAAGGATACATAATGAAAGTCTAATTTGAGAAAATTAAAAATTCATAAGCCATTATAATCCATCCATTATTTTAAATTAGTTATATTTAAATTATGAAATTTGGGAAATTAATTAATATTGACACCAATCCTATTAATCTTGTTCAAATGGTAAAAACTATAAACACCTGGTGTGGGAAAACAGGTGAAAACTAACTAATATACATGTGGATAATTATTGAACTATAAAATTATAAGCAGTATTAGTTATGAATATGGTTAAAAAATAGGTATATCATATATTTTTTCATATAGGATTTTATAGTGAATCTGATTGATTAGTGAAATAAGGTATGGGTTTTGGGTCTCAAATTTAATCTCTTGAGACATATTTCGTATTATGCACTATGAAATATTTGATATGGTGTGACTATTTAATAAGGAATTTCATTTTCCATATTAATGTAAATGATGAGGTTTTAATAACCATGTCATTTTATTTCTTCAAATTGATTTCGATTTAAAGGATACCAAGTTCATAAGGTTATTTGTTAACACAAATCACTTCATTGAGTTAAAATGATTCTTCTTTAACCACTTTCTTCAAAGATTTTTGTTCACTCCACATTTCCTTTGAGACCATTATAAATTTTTCATGGTTCCATTATTAGGTATACTTTTTTAATGTAATTGTTTTAATATTTTTGCAACTTCCCTTTTGAAATCATTATGTTTTTTCAAGTCTCTATTAGTAACAATTCATTTAAAATTTCATGTTTTCAATGTATTTTCACATCCCATTTTTGAAAAAATTAAATGATTTTAATTTATACATTTTATAGGTTATTTTAATAGTATTTTTGATATTATTTTCAATGTTTTTTTAAACATTATTAGTTTTTCATGTCTATATTATTAAATACTCTTTTAAATATTAGATATTTTAAACAATTTTCCCATCCAGTTTTTGAAATAGATATTTATTTTTCAATTCTCCATTATTAATAATTAATTTATAAATAAATGTTTTCAAATTATTTTCACTTCAAATTGATGAAAACAACAGTTCTTTTTCTTGTTTCTATTATTATATATTCTTTTAAAACTAAAATTTTTCAAAGTAATTTCACATCCGTTTTTTGGGAACATTATGTCTATTTCAAATATCTATAGTTATGTATTATTTTAAGAGTGATAAGTTTTAATATATTATCACTTATCCTATTTTAAAACATTATATGTTTTTATGGATAATTTAATTTTAACAACTAATAATTTTTTAATATGAATTCCCTTTAGGTTCACACAATTGTATTTTTAAAAGTAATTTATAATTAAATATTTTAAAATATTTAATGAACACATTTCTATTTTCCTTAATATTTTTGATCCAAGGCATAAATTTCATCAAGTTATGTTTTTATCACTAATTTTAATTAATTATGAAATTATTAATTTTGTAAAATGATATTTTTTATTTTATAAGAATATTTAAGTTCATGTTAGGTGTTTCTTTGGAATAATTTAAGAAACCCAATATTTTTTTCATGGGTTCCTTAACATATGATTGATAGTAGATTTTATTATAGTGGTATTTGTGGATGACGAAAAGTGGGGTCTTATATCACTTTAGACTGCATTGGTTATGGTTTAATATCTTATGAAATGATGTAATGTAGAATAAATGAGATGGGTAAATCTTGGTTCAAAATTTTGTTGTGTGAATGAGATATATGAAGAATTTTCACAATATTGTTTCTTGAATTGAATGCAGGAAGGTTTTTTCACATGTTTTTTGAATAAATTAGATTCATGATTCCTTTTTCACATTTTTATGTAAATGTGATGTGGTAATATCCATTCTCAATCCTTTGAGTGAATGTGATACAAAAAATATTTATTCATAAGATTTTCTATGCTTATGGTAGTGTTGCATTTCTATGTTGTATACCAATTTATTACAAATGTTATAGATTAATTTCATTTCAATGAAATTAATTTCCTTCTTGATAATACCTTATTTTTTAAAAAATTTCCACACTTTTATATCATTCTCACTTCTTTATATGATTATTGATATAGGTTATAAGCCAGGTCATATATTTTATGGTTCCTTAATTATATTTTTAGGATCTTGTGTTTATGTATAATATTTTATGAAATTTTTCCTTGTTTTTTATATCTATTAGGGTATTTATTTCTTTCTCGTATTATCCTTAATGTTTATAATCTAATTATTTATGATATTTTTTTCCCATACTCCGAATTTGAGCTCAACCCTTTGTTAGATTTCCAATACCAAGGTTATGACGATGATTGTACCATGTGAGATGTCTAGAAATGGTATAGAGGATAAATATTATTGATAATAGTTTTCAATTTTTGTTAAATGATTTATTTATAAAATAATCCTCCATTATTCTAAACATTTTGATCCATTGGTTTGGCGATAAATAGTGAGACATATTATTTAAAAAAGTATATTATATATTATTTAGTCATGTTTTTATATGGTCACATCATTTTTTATTATAGATGATTTAAATTAATTTTGGAGATTAGTTTAGTTACATTTGGTGTTAGTATTATAAAAAAATAGGGAATACCTAATATATGAGACTAAGTATAGGATGATATGCTGGATTATTGGTAATGTCATGAGTAGATGGTTTTACCAAGAAATGAATCCATGTCTGGATACAAAAAGTGGATGTAGGATCAAGAATATATATACTTAGGGATAATAACCCAAAAGGGCGTATTTTTTATTATCTTAATCATCAATGGGTACACATCAAAGCATCTTAACTACACACTTAGTTTGAAACTCTTAGGGTAAAAGAATTGGTTGATCATATGATATTTATGAACCATTTCGAAGGATTTATTTCCTAGATACTTTGGTGAATTAGGCTGAGAAGTATAATATAACATAACTTAAGGTTACATTTGTTAAACTATGAGGGTTATAAGATTATTCAAGTGTTACATAATTGAAAATAAATTATAATTTTTTGAAATGAAGGTGTTATTAGAGATGACATATTAAGATTAGTCTTTCATACTCATTTTATGGTTTACTATGATTATATTATATATTATCATAAGCTTTTTGGTAGTATAAATTTTTCTTAAATTGGATCATGAGACTAAATTTTTGAAAGTTATGTCCCTAACATCTCCAAAGAATCATTTTTTTGAATAAGTTTTTTCCTCATCATATAAAGGATAATGAGGTGGATATCTTAGTTAATGATATATCTTGAGTTTAAAATTGTTTTCTTATCTCATTCCTTTAGTAAGTGGTAATTAAAAGAAAGAGGATGGAATTTATTTAGTATTGGGATAATGTTACAAACCAAAATTCCGCTATATATTTTCCTTAAATAAATAATGGGTTTAATAGCTTTCTCCAAACACAACACTTAAATACAATGAAAACTGATATTTATGTAGGTAAAATTTAAATATAAAATTTGACAATTTTAATAACTCCATTGAATTTTCAATAATGAATAAGAGTATCAAAAACATTAAATATGTGTATAATGAAACTAAAGAAAACTTTTAATAATAATGAAATACAATTAGAATAGATAAAAGAATATAGGAATTACTTTTTTAGGAGAAAATAATAATAAAATATATTTATAATATGAATAATAAATTAACAATAAATTAATTATTTAATGAAAATAGGAATATGTAATAGTTAACATTTTCAAAATACATTTCCGAATATGATCACTTTTCCACTATAGTTTGGGATTTTTATAATTATTAAAATATAATGTTTTAGAAATTTAATTTGAAAAAAGTAAAATATTTTTGGATTGAAAATAATAATATAATATTAACATTTTTTTGTATTTTTTGAAACATTTGATTTTTAGGTGACTAGTGGAAAATATCATATTTACAAATTACATGACCTATTGACATTATTAGTATATATTTATGAATTTTAAATGCATAAAAATTATTTTAATACCAAATATATATATAAAAAGTTAATTTAAAATTATAATAACGTTTATTTTTAATTTAAAAACCATTATTTTACATTTTATAAGTTATGTTACATTTTATTAAAAAATGTACATTAAAGAGTTTGTATTTTAAAAATTATTTTTTATCACTTTTAAATATGGAATAAAAAATTGGTGTAAAATTTTCAATCATTATTTACATATTATTTATTAATGAACTATTTTTTTGGAAGAAATGAAAAATTACATATATAAAAACATATTAACGTGGTGAAAACTAAAATGGTAAAAGTGATTAACTTTATAGTTAAAGGGCCAAACATGTTCAAAATATATTTTTATTTTATTTCTGGGGGTGTGTATTGACATTATATCTTTTAAAATTAATTATTTACTAATTTTTTTCCACTTTACATGATATCTATTTCCCATTATTGAAATGTTTTTGGTATTTACATAAAACCATTCATATTCACTTATAAAAAGGGGAACTCCTCTCCTCACTTCAACTCGCAAAAAAACAACAAATGTTTGTCCAAAACACTACACAACCATATCTTAAGCACTAAAATCCATATTAATTTGGTTATTTTATTATAAAAATAGCATCCCTCAAAGGTTTAATCAACTTATCAAAGGAAATAATAAAAAAATTGATTTATAAGTTCTTAAACATCTATTTTTTCTATTTATTTAAGTGATTTTCTAATTACTAAAATTTATTTTCAACATATAATCATGATAAAAATGAAATTATTTTTATATTTTAATTTTATCATAAATATTTTCAAATAATTAACCACCCTCTCCTTTTCCATTAAGAATAAAAAAAATGTGAATCATGTGTTGTGCGGACAACTGCCTAAATGACAAAACATGTTTCATTCACCACCTTTTAGGATAGATTAAATATGAATATGAATTTATAATAATTATATTTTTTAAATATTCTAAATACATAAATCAATAACCATATTACTTCTTTTCCTCATTCTATAGAAATCAAAATCTTTAATACTGTGTATGTATGGACAACCGCCTCCATGAACAGATCAATTTTTGGTTTCCATTTCATATCTATGTTACATGGATGGTCACTAGAATGGTTATAAAGTATAAATATGATTATTGTTATATGAATAATTTTATGTTAATAAAAATTTAATATCCCCTTACTGATATTAATGATAAACAATGGCTATAAAACTCCCTTCTGAAATAAGTGAACAAGAGGAACAATTTATTCAAACTAAAATATTGTTTTGTATCCATAACTTATTATCATAATTATTTAAAATTATGATATATAAAACACATAAATACTAATTTAAATCATTATGATTATTTTATATTGAAATTTTATCTTAATAAATTCATAATCACTCATTAATCATGGTATGTTCAGGTTTGGGTCGGTTTAAACTCCTACTTGAAAATTATATAAAATTATGAAAATGATGAATATTAAAACATAATTAATATTATTATATGATATATATGTAAAAAAGTAATTTTTAGTTATATAAAGTTTCTATCAACTTTTAACTCATTAATTAGTAAAACACATTTCATCGATTAGAAATCATAAAAAAATAATCATTGTCGATTTCATCTTCCTAGATAAAGAATTAAGTACTGACAAAAGTAAATTGAAACATCATAAATCATTATATGTAATCAATTTTAGTAACACTCTTGAAATTTTAATGATGTAATTTATAAGGGTAATGATTATTTAAGCTCCTCCTACAAGACTTTTACAAACAGTCAAAACTATAAACACTAAGTGAGGGAAGATAAGTAAAAACTAACTAATACACATTTATTTAATGATTATATAAGAAAATTATAAATAATATTAGTAATTAATATGGTTTTGAAATTATATGTTATGATATTTATTTTTTTTATACATGAGTTGAGAGTATATCCAACTATGTAGAGAAACAAGTTAAGGGTTTTGTGTCTCACATTTGACCAATTGAGATATAATTCTTATTATGATCAATAACATATTTGATATGGTGTTATTAATTCCTAATTAATTTAATATACCATATTTATGTAATTAATTAGGTTTTAAGCGCTATATCATTATATTTGATTAAATGTATTATGATTCAAATATACCAGGGTCATGAGGATATTTGTAAACCTAACTCTCATAATTGAGTTAAAGTGATTCTTATTGAACTTCTTTCTTACATTATTGATTTAATCCACTCTAAATTTTGTATAATGAGTTTATGTATTTTTAATGTTTCCATTACTAGGGATTATTTTATAAAAATAATATATTTCAACATAATTTCACTTCCCCTTTTGAAATTATTATATATTTTGAAATTCTCCGTTATTAATGATTATTTTATAAGTAAAAGTTTTAAATGTATTTTTACTTCTCCTTTTTGAAAAAATTATGTTATTTTCATGTCTACATTATTATATTTTATTTTAAATGTAAAATTTTGAAATGTTTTTTCACTCCCCTTTTCTTTGAAAACATTATATATATTTTATGTATTCATTATTAAGGATTTTGTTAACAGTAAATGCCTTCAAAGTATTCTCACTTCCCTTTTTTAAAACCTTTATATGTTTTCAAGTCTCCTATATTTAATATTATTTTTAACATAAATGTATCCAAATTATTTTCACTTACCCTTTTTTATGAATTTGTGATATTTTCAAGTATCCATTGTCAGAGATTCTTTTAATCGTAAATGTTTTCAAATTATTTTTAAATCCTTTTTCAGGGAAACATTATTTCTTTTTAAATTCATCATTATTAAACTATATTTTAAAAGATAAAGATATCAATTTTTTACCATAACTTTTTGGAAACCACTATGTCATTTCAAGGATATTTTATTTGAAACTTTTAATAAAAGTGTTTATATAGGACTTCATTTTCCCATGAAAAATGTTTTTGTGAAAGTAATTTTTACATTAATGTTTTAAAATATATTGTGAAGAGTTATTTATTTTCATTTATATTTACACTACAAGGTTTATCATTCATGAAGTCATTTTTTCATCACCCATTATATGTTATTGTGATATGATTTCATTTTTAAAATTAGTTATGTGGTATTCCATTATTTCTTAAGATCGTGTTGTGTGATGTGTTTTGCTTTTTAATAAACCCATTATTCTTCCAAGGTTTAATTAAGACATAATGAGTGATTTATATTCATATAGAACTCATATTTTTGAATGATGATTGGTGGGGTCCTATTTCACCATCTAATAGAATAGTTAAGGTTCTATATCACATGATATGATGTAATGTTGTGTGAATGAGATACGAAAATCTATATTCACAAGTTTTTTGTGTGAATGTGATGTGATAATCATTTTTCACATGTTTTTTGTGTTAATGAGATAAGAGAATATTTTTTCACATATTTTTTTGCGTGATTGAGACACATGAAGATTTTTTTAAAAGTTATTTGTTGATTGAGATACAAGATCCTTTTTATGAAGTTATTGCATGAACATTATGCATAAATTTTATTCATATGATTTATATGATTATGGTGGTGTCACATTTCTATGATATATACCTAATTATGCTAAACTTTCAAGAAGAATTTCATTTCAATGAAATTTCATGTTTTCCTGATTATTCCTTATTTTTTTAATTTATTCCAAACGTTTGAATCAGGATTACATGTTTTATGATTATTAATTTGTGTTTGGGATAGGTCACATCTTCTATGGTTCCTTAATGATCTATTTATGATATTATATTACTCCATATTTTTTATGATTATTAACCATAGTACTTTAATCATTTATTGTGTTTTTTAGGTCTTCATCGTATTATTATTAAAGACTATAATCTAATTAATTATAATATGGGATTTCTTTAATTGATAATTTTATATCACACCATTATTATGTCACTAACACCTAGGTTTTTTATATGATTGTATTAAGAAAGATGTCTTGAAGGGGAATAGAGGATCGTTATTAGTGATAAAAGATTTCACATTTTTTAAACCATGTTATTTATATAACGTATCTCCATGACACAAAACCTTTTCGTATTTGGGTTGTTTGATTGATTGGGAGATGTATTATTTATATCATTATATTATAGTACAATTAAAGTCATTCTTTTCTTTTTTTACTTGAGGAACTTCCTCCTAAATCTGTTAGGTGAATACTCCTCATAGATGACATCCCCATTGATCTGGGATGTTACGACTCCATCTCTAAATGATATCAAATATTCATGTTTTGGTGAAATTTAATTACATTATCAGTGATTACATTGTTCGAGGATATATATTTCATGAAGAAAAACTTGTTATGGAAGTTTGGTATGTTTACCATATCTCTGTCACTAAGTGTTAGTGTCCTAACTGCACTTATGCTCTAAAGGAAGGGATTAAATCAAATTCCAATATATTTTTTTCATTTATGATATATTATTCTCAAATATGGGGTGTGATATAACACAATTAAACCTAAAAAGTACAACAAATATTTATTGGGGATATCTCTATATAGATGTGTCTATCGTACTAATATAGCCTAAATAATATCATCATCATTATATTGATCTTCCTACCACTTTATACTTGGTAAAAAATATCAAATGTCCCAAAAGTAACCCCATAATGTGACACCAACAGACACACAAATAAATGTTACTCAATGATGAACATTTCAAGGAAACCCTATATAAGGACCAACTAGTTGATCCTGGGGTTAACCTCACTGCCCAATTCCATGAATCATCATTCCACAATTGTTGGCCAACATGCAACCAATTTCATATGGGTCATATATGTTGGGAATGAGGATTCATTTTCTATGGTTCTCAATCACTAATCATGATGAAGAGATCAACCCAGATGATAAAGGAATTATTAATTTGGTTGGGAAGATTACAATCCATGGGGTTCCTCTCTATCTATAACACCTCCTTTTTCAACTAGAGGGAGTTATTATATGAATTACCACACAATGATGTTGTAATAATGAATTATTCATACATATATACCAAAATCATTGCAACATTAATATTATGAAATCCAAGAGTCTTATTCTATCCTCTTCCTAAATCATGTGTATTGTTTTTTTTTCTAGGGATAACCCCATTGATCATGTCTGGGATGATTTTTTAATTACAGTTGAAGAATGAATATGATACCCATAATTCTTTATAAACCACTACTTCCCTATTACCTTGAAAAACCCCTGTAGAGATATGGTGCAACAAAAGGGTCTGATCCTATTCCATACTAATGATGATTTTATAGTGAGGGTCCTTCATTGAGTATGACCTTAAACTCTGATTAGTGGTGGTATTTTTCATAATGTATGAATATTTGTAGATCACTTGTAATAGAATGTGTGGTTTTTATTTCAAAGGCAATGTGGTATACCTGAGGCAATATCTCTCTATATAGTGAACCATATTAATGATGCATCCCACCATCAAAAGATAGCTTGGGATATCCCAGGATAATTGTTAATCCAACTCCTTAGTTAATTATCTATTCATGGGGAATGAATTGGCACATCATATATTAGTTTAAATCCACATATGGGTAGCCATTCTAATATGCAGTAGTCTGAAAGGCTTGCTCCCAATTTCTTTGAGAATAATAGATGTATTGGGTGAATATGATGTAGTTGAATGGATATAAAATCGTTGATCATCTATGTTATCCTCCCAAAAATAACATGGCTTTTTTTCTTATTTTAACTCTATAAATGGAAAAATCCTACAATTCATAGGAGGTGAATAGAAGAAATCATTAAAAATGGAAAAGTATATTTTTCAAAATTGGATTTACCAAATGTAGGACCTATATAAATACAATGAAAATAATTTGGTTCTATATAATTACCTGGTGAAAAGGGAGGTTTGCATAATTCTTATATGGTTCCTTAGTAACTTCATTTTAGAATGGTTTCATTAATGATTACCTTTATTCACAATTAGATTCATTTGTGAAGCATAAAAAATAATGATCAATCATAAATAAATTTATTTATAGATAATATAGGATTCTGAATGTTACATGTCAACCGGAATAAGTATAGAATGAGGCCCCTAGTTAACCTATATATAGGGGTTGAGAATATTATCAAATTCTCCTTAAACTTTTTTAGGCTATAGGAATATCATAATTCATACCTCTTTGTTCCAATAAGATCATATTTTGAGTTGTGGCATTTTATGATTCCCAAAAAAGAATATATCATCCTAAAGATGATTGGAAGGGAACAAATAAAATAAATAAAGACAATATAGACATATTTCGTTTACCATGAAGTGAATCATATCCTTTTCAAGAAGGCAATCCTTTACTAACACATTTAATAATTCATGGATCGCTGTTATTAAATAAATTTATATGAGGATGCATCATTCCCTAAAACAATCCTCTAAACCAACCATTTATTGATATTGAGTAATGGAGGTATTTTTTGGTTGGGTAATATTCTTGAAACTATGAATCATTTTATGCCATTGGAATGGTGATCCATTATAATCACATGTGTTTCTCATTTTACAACAACATCAAAATGATCCTTCACATACATGTACGATTCCTACTATTGTTCATCTCTTTGTGAAATCATTATGATACCACTACAGATTCTCATACATCTAATGCATCCAAATATTCTAGGAAGGTAGTTAAAAATATCCTCCTATAAATATATTGAACACAAATTGAAAAAGGGTCACATACTTCAAGAGTGGTACATATTTTGAGGAGATAGTTTCTCTATCATAGGTACTATAAGTGAAAAATAATATATTTTGAGATGCGTTTATTTTATAATAACCTTATAATAAACCTATCATATATCATAAAATCTTATTCTGGTGTGACAATGTGGTAGGTGGATCATTTAGAACATTCATGATAATTATCCTTTAGCATAATATATTCATGGGGCCTCCAACATAATGTCTATCATGAAGAACCACCATTATATTCCTTCATAGAGGGAATCACATGTAACTCCTTTGCAAACCCACTACCTCAAAATACAAGATATTCATGGACCTATCCCACTCATATAAAAAAATCAATATTATATGAGTTTAGGGGTTCCTGAATTATTTTTTGTCCTCTTATCAATTTTATATTACCAGTGATGATTTGAGCCAAAGTTTTTCACTTCATGAATAACACCAATTATTGGTAAATGTTCCCTATTTCCATCGATTATTTTTCCTATGTTATCAAATTGTGTTGGATTATTCAATATAACCATATCAATTTTTTTTATCCTTGTTTGGATTCCCAAATAACCTAATCTAAAAAGACATAATGCACAACATCTTATGATTTATAACATGGTAATGCAAGCCAGTGTACTTCTCTCTGGTCATATATTCATTGGATTATTGGTCTCTCCTAGAAATCCTCCCTAACCTATAAGACTCTTAGAATGATAAAAATATCAAATTACCATGGTACAAGGGATTATTTATAGTGATAATGATATTTTTGAGTGATGAGGAGATAATTAGTATTAATGTTTTTTGGAATGCTGAAAATACCTAACATTGTTCAAAAATACCTCACTTGATTAAATTGAGTGATAATATGTAATCAAAAAATAATAAAATTTTATTTTTTATTCATTATGTATTTATGATTTATAATTTTTTTATAATAGATTCTACCGTTACTATGTTTTTTCGTTGTCTTAACCTTATAAAGGACTGATAATTCTCATAGTATGGAATTTATGAGGTAAATAAACTTTATGAAGTTATGCTTTTTAGAGAAGTATGAATTTATGTTCACATAAAATAAAATGACCTTTAAAAAAACAACAAATATCTTTACGCACATATAGAATCATCATTATATCAATGTCGTTCATTATTATGTAGAAATAAATACATAATTATATGTAAACTATGAATTCCTGATTACATAAAAAATGATCCCGACGGATCTCATGCTTATGGAAATCAAGATTACAATATTTTAATCATTATGGGTAATTTTTGTTTACATATATTTTATGCATACATAATTATCACACTTACATGGTATTGATGTTTACATGGATATACAAGAGTTTTTTATGAATAAAAACATTATTATTCGATGTGAATTTAAGTACTCTATTTTCTTTTAGTTGTAATATTATAATTATAAAATATTTATTTGATTTATTTTAGGAATCCTATTAATATTTTTGAAGAATATATATTATACCTAGGATATTCAGATTGTTTTTGAATTTAATTATTAAATATTAACATGGGGATAATATTTTTGAACTGTTTATGATATTCCTATAGTGGGTATTGATATTGTTCCATGATTAATTTATTTCAAACCATACAGTGCTACAATTTTTTTATATGAAAGACCCAATTGATCATGACGATATTTCAATAAATGAAAATGGGGTTATCTATAAGAATGTGACTGAGAGAGATTGATAAAATCAAGGAATAGATCATTAATTTTAGACACATTAATTGGGATATAAAAGTTTTATTTTTGGTTCAGAGTGATGAATGGAAAATTGTGAACTCTATTCGTACTACAACCATTAGAGAAAAACAAAAATTGATAATTTTGGATAATGTTATATAGGATACATCATCTTATATCTAATATTATTCATTCATCTTTTATTTTTAACTATTTTATTATTTTATTTCTATTGGTGCAATAAATAGTTAGATTATGTTTTTTCCCATCAAAATAATATATGTTTTGATTATACCACATAGCAAAAAGGTAAATCTTTGGAGTGTTATTGTTAAAAAAAAATCATGATTTTGGGTTGTTCCTTAATCTATAGAATTGCAGGGCATGCGTTTTTGGTTTCTACCCCAAGGTGCTAAAGGGTAGGTAATGTAAAAGGTTATCAAATAATTTAAAAAGTGAGGATAAAAATAGTTAGTTCTGTTCCTCTCACTATGTTAGAGGAGAGTAAAGTGTAGATATAGGATTATTTGATTTCAAATACTATAAAAATCTTGTATTAATATCTTTTATTTTCCATTGAATATTATTTTCTAATACTAATCTACATTACACTATACAAATAAGAAATAATATATCTGATTTATTAAATTTTTATGAAATTTAATGGGTTTATTCTCCCCTCCCTAAGACAAAAGTTTTCATCTCAAAGGGGCTAATAATTGGCATCAAATAAAGTGACTTATATGGATGTGTTTTAAAGAGTAAATTGTTAATTTTTCATTTTATTATTGATAAACTTATCACATACCTAATAGCATAAAGAAAATAATTTTAGAAATATAGAAGTAATAATGTTAAATGGTGGGTGGATACCACAAAACCATAAATTGTTTTATGAGAATTATTGTGGTTGTTTTCAGTCGTGATGAGAGGCACATCTCCAAAATTTAAGAATTGATCATTGGATGATAACTATGAAACCTTGTATGTTACCAAATGTAACATCATGGACCTGAATTTCGCTCAATAGTTCCCAGAGCTTTGTTGGACACATGGACTCAAGCACATCTTCGCAAAAGCCATTGGTTGTCGACTAACAATGAGGGTCTTGGGTGTGTTTTTTGGGAAGACATTGGCCTCTTACCAGAGTGTAACACACTGTAATATAAAATAACAAACAAATATTGAAAGAATTAAACTATACAGACATTGGTTATATAATATGAACAAATAAAAATATCAATGTAATCTCATATATAATGATTATGGTATGCGTAACAGGTCTCTAATAAAGTTGAAAAAACATGTATACATTGAAAGTGTAAAATGAATAGAACAAAATTAAAAAAGGCCAAAAGTATCAATATAGAATCATGAGTCTCATCTCAATCCCATGGTCCCCTATGTAATACCATAAGCTTCCACGATACGTTTCCCTTTAAATAACACAATGGCTTGTGTTGTACGCAAATTCGAGTTCAAACACACCACAACAGATCAAACTAGCTATTATGAATAGAAATACCCACTTTTTGAAATTTTACCAATTATATCATTCAAAATAGACATCATTTTTGAGTTTGGAATATCAAAATTAGCTAAGGGTGAATTTTGGTTATTTTTGTTAAATTTTTTAATTTTTGATGCATAGTGAAAAACAACGAGTTATTATTTAAAAACGACCTTTTATTTAAATAATTATTTATTTTATTTAAATTTATTTTAGATGAAAATAGATACATAATAACAATATAAGTTCAATTTAATTCATTGTCGTCAGTTTATAATAAAATTAGATATATAAAAATTTTATTGAACTTTTTACAAATTTTACCCACCTCCTAGGAGCATTTGCCAATTTACATTAAATATAATTTTACCGCTTCACTGAGTTGAATATCAAAAATCCAAGAGACACGGTTGATATCAATAAATAAAATTTCGTTCAATAAGATGAAAATAATTTTTGGTGAATAGTAACTTTTATCTTTTAATTACCATGGTTAAAAGAAAATTGTTTAATTAAAGGTAAAAATGATATTATTATTACACTACCACATGTCCTAATTTTATTGGATATGGGTTATTCGACTAAAAACAACATTAACAATAAAATATGATACTTTATTTCCACTAGTATTAGATTAGGAGATTTCATTCTATTTAATTCAAAGAAGTGTTAAAAGTGTTAAATTCATGTTTTCATAACTAAAATATTTTTAATATAGGGTTACACATAATATAAATTTGACTATAAAAATTCATAAGAAAGAAAACAAAAATCTACATAATGGTATTTTATTTATAAATTTTATAGATTAAATAATTAAATTTATTTATGACATAATAATGATGTTGTGATTACCTTATTAATGAAAGAGTAAAATAATTGATATTATAAATTTCCAAATAAATCTAGTTTGAGACTTTTAATGAATTACACTAATTTTATAGGTTAATATGACATGTTAGGATTGATTAAATGATTTTTTTTCGATGTAATAATGTAACACCCATATATTTCATAGTATGCTATTTCTTCAAAGTAATGCAATAACTTGCACTACACGCAATTGTGAGTTCAAGCACACCACGACTTAGCAAACTAGCAATTAAAAAGTGGTTATGAATAGTATTAACTGAATTTTGAACTTTATATAATCATTATATATTTAGAATCCATATCATTATTTTCATAGACATAATGTAAGAACAAATTCATTTTTTTAGATAAAAGAAATATTTTTAAAAAATTACAATTTTACCGCCTTTTAATGGAGAACCTTTTTTAAAACCAATGTTTGAAACTTTTATATATTCAATTTGAATGAATAATATTCTTCTTTATAATCGTGGAAAAATAAGTTAGTTTCAATAAATTTTTGGTGTTTTTCTAATAACATTCAAATTTGGGTGAATAGTGAAAAATACAATATTTTAACTGAAAAAACCTTTTTTAATTAAAATAATTTACAGTGTCAATTTATACATTTTAATGATTTCGAAGAATAATTGAATTATATTTTTACCATTTAATCCACTGATGGTCATTATAAGTAATTTCACTTTAAAATTGATCATAAGCTAGTGTGTGTTTTTATAGGTTTTTTCAAAAAATTACTATTTTTGGTTTTGACAACAAGAATTAATTTTAAATTAATTAATGAAACTTATTTGTTTTGAAATTGGTAAAAAATAATTAATTTTTGAATTTTTAATATAAAAATTTGCATACGGTGAATTTTTTCTATTTTTCTAAAAACATTCAATTTTTTATGAATAGTGAATAACACTTAGTTACAGTTTAAAACTGAATTTTTATTTAAATAAATTTTTATTTTATTTAAATTTATTTTTGGTCAAAATAGATACATAATACTTATATAAGTTCACTTTAATTTATTGGAGTCATCTTATAGTAGTTTTAGATATATAAAAAGTTTTTTGAGCTTTTTACCGTCTTTTAACCACCTCCAAGGAGCATTTGCAAGTTTACATAATATTTAATTTTACCACTTCTGTGAGTTGAATTTCAAAAATCCGAGAGACGCGATTGATATCATTATGTAAAATGTGGTTCAATAAGATGAAAATATTTTTTTGGTGAATAGTAACTTTTTAATTTTATTTACCACCATTAAAAGTAAATAGGGTAATAAAGGGTAAAATGATAATATTATTACACTAACACATGTCCGAATTCTATTGGATAAATTTAATTCTACAAAAAACCACCTTAGGAATAAAATATGATCTTTTAGGTCCACTTGGATAAGATTAGGACATTTATTATTCTTTTATTTAAATAACAGTTAAAAGAGTTTAAATCAAAGATAAATAACTAAAATATATTTAATATTGGGTTATACATAAAATAAATTCGACTAAAATATATTAATTGGAAACCTAAAAATAGTTCCTATATAATGGTGTTTTATTTATAATTTTTAGACAATAAATAATTAATTTTATTTATGACACAATGATGATGCATTAATTACCATATTAGTGAATGATTAAAATAATTGATATTATAAATATTTAAATAAATGTAATTTTAGACGTTTAATGAATTCCACTAATATTATAGGTTTATATGACATGTTAGGGTTGGTTAGATGAATTTTGTTCTAAGTAATAATGCTATTATGAATTTTTCAAAAACAAAATACCAAATAGTGTTAAAATTGGCAAAACAATAGTTTTTAAAAAAAAATATTATATTATTAATTGATATTCAATTGGTCGAGTTATTTTCTAACCATACCCACCATAGCCTTTAAATAATTTATTTTGGAGCCATTAGAAACTGAAAATGATTTTATTATAAATTAATATTTCTAGCTTTTCCTAAGGTGTCTCTTACCCCTCTTATAAAAGGGAACTCTCCATTCTCTCTAATTCACACCTCAAAATATATTTCTATCAGCCATCATCTTCCCAAATACCCTCTCAACTTTCCTCCCTTTATCCTATAGTCCTTCCTTTATTCATAAAGAGAACCTTCAGAGCCCTTATGATCAAATCAAAATGAAGAACCCGAAGAAGAGGTAAATATTTCATCCCCGCTTTCAAGTTCCTTTCTTCTTCCACTTCCTCTTTCTTTATTGTTTCCATTATAAAATAATGACTCTAGTATCTTCAATATACTTTGATGTTATTATAAATATGGTACAACCAAATTCATTATTTTATCCATCCTATCAATGACAAAGTCACCATACATGCGTACGTATGGATTACCGTCTCCACGTCGTGGTGTAGTTTGTTATTCAAACACTTCATCATTTTAATGGGTATAATAATGAGTAAAAATGATGAAAATAAATAATATAACATGATAATTATTCTGTACATATGATATTTCATCCAATTATATACTATTTTAATATCAAAAAAATGATATTATCGCTCATGCGTACGTACGGATTACCGTCTCCACGAACGCGATGAGATTCCTTCCCCATCATATCCATTCCAGAATAATTTTAATTAGATGATTAAAAATAATGTTTAAAGACTTAATATAATTTTTAATATTAATAAGACACATCCTATCCATAACAAACATTACTTACGTAACAAATCATATAAAGGAAAAAAATCTGTTAACACCTGAAATGATGATAATACTGTGATATTATTAACAAAGAAATGTTAAAAGATCATATATGATATCATATTAATTTATATTATTCTTGTATAATTTAATGACAATTATTTCACCATTATACATGATGTTAACCTACCCTTGACGAAGTAAAGTACAAGGTAAGGGTTAATTTCACAATCTCTTTATTATTCGAAGTTTTTTTTACTTTAGTATCTTCTAGGACCTCTTTATCATCCACATCCATGCCTCAAAAAAATTTATTTCAAAATATTTTTACTATTTACTAGACTATGGGTTAAATTCATTTATACTCTTCATTGAATTTTTTTTAAAATGGTATGAAATGAATCTTTCCATCAACTTCCAAATAAGGTACTTTATTAAAATTTTGAAACAATTATGGTAAGAATGTTTTTTAACTTATATGGAGGGTGCGACTATTTTCCGCCATTATAACATCGTCAAAGCTTACCTTACAAGCTTATAAGAATAATTTAAAAATAAATTTTTTCTTTTATAATTATATGACCTTTAAATGATTTCAAAATCTAAAGATATATTTCTCTAAAAAAGGTTTTGATTTAATTTATGTCAACATCATTTGATGGATTTTAAGGTCATTTGAAGTAGATTAATTATGATACAAAACATCCATATTGTATTGTAGGTTTTGTGATATGTTTGACTAGGAATGTGTTATTTTTATATAATTCATGGTTTATGGATAAAGTATTGATATTTCGTATGCTAGTTTTAATACAAATGTTTATGTTATGTTTAAACATTTTCATATTAGGAATGTATTGGACTAAGTAAGTGACAGGTGGAGATCTCTATAGCTCCTCGATTCATCGGTATGTCTAATGAGACAAACTAGTGTCTTGGCATAAAGCCTTGACAAAATCTTATTTGTAGTCATGGCACAAGGCCTTGACTATCTGGTTTTGAAGCCTATCATTATACATTCCATCATTACGAATGTGGCTATTGATATTGCATGTGATTATTTGACTAGTAGAATATCCATTTGAGTAAGTAAAATGAATTACATTGATTTTATATTTTCCATATTATGAAGAAAATAAATTTTAAAAGGATTTTGTTTTAGTCTTATACATTGCCTTAAATTTTTGTGCTTATTTATGAAAGTTTATGCTATTTTGTTTTCCTTACTAAGAATCTGATCTCACCCCTTTATATGTTTTAATTTTCTTAGGATGCGAAGAAGTATATTATGAATAACTTATAGGGATAGTCTATGGGATATCAGTTTTTTCTATAGAAACAATGTTGTTGTAGTTTTCCGGTTTATTATTTAATGTAAATCTTATGAATGTATCTAGTACATACAAGGCTACTAAATTAATCGGTATTTCAGGACTTGATCTTTTTTTATCATTCCAATGTTATGTAATAATGCATCGACTTTGGGTAACTGGGGTCGGGGCATTATATATGGTATCAATGGAAATTTAGTACAAACCATGGAAACTAGATTTAGGTAAACTGTGATTAGAGAACATATCCCTAAGATAGACTTTGAGGACTAGTATAGAATAACTTCTTATAATTTTTGTACTATAGAGATTTTTTGAGTTTTCCAAACAATAGATCCCTGTCTAGATTCGAGCAGGTAGAGGTGGCTCTGGCATAGATGTAACTAGGGGTAAAACCCAAAAACACCGCTTTGATCTAGACTCGAATGGGAACTGGTGCATGACAAAGGGCCTTACTGCACTATTGTTTACGACACTCCCAGGGGATATGCTTAGGATAATTCTCATTTTCATTACAAACCATTATGAAGGGTTTATGAGTATATTATTACTCAATGAAAACATTTTTTTGATTATGGACTATATCCATAAACTATTCAATTTATGTTAAGTGTTTTACAAGTTTGGATTTAAGTATTGTGATTCATAAACTATCCTAGTTTATGAAATTGTATAGAAATGGCTCCCAATAGAAGGAATGTGAACTCTAGCAATACATATGATCCAATGAGTAAGAAGGATAATAACTTTCACAGTATTAAGATAACATTTATAAGGGAAATAGTCTCCCATGTATTCTCAAAATATGAATAAATAGTATCATGTGTTAATAGGATAAGTAAAGAATTCTCTGAGTCCAATGGCTTTGAAGGGAAGCAGGAGAAGAAAAGGATGGAAGAGAGAAATATGAATAAAGGTAAGAGGGAAAAGAAGGATTTCCCCATATGTGATAATTGTGGAAAGAATCACATTAGTAAATGCTTGAAGAGAAAGGGAGTTTTTTATATGTGTGGAGAAAAGGGACACAAAGTATGTGATTTCAAGGGTAAGAAAAAATATTCCAATGTACAATGCTTAATCTAAAAGGAGTTGGGACACTAAGCGACTCACTGTCCAAATCATCAAAGTATACCACAAATGATGCTATTAAATAATAATAATGTTATGGTGCTACTGAAAATGAAGGGGAATGATTAGATTTCTTACATTGTTATTAAAGTATTGTGTAATTTGAGTATTGTATTAATGATGTACATGTTATAAGAATTATAGAGTATATAAGGATTGTATTGCAGTACTATTTCATTAAGGACTTGAGATTGTGTGGAACCAAGAAAAGCGACTCAATAGTAGGTTAAATTTGTGGAAAATATATGATTGATTGAAAGATAAACCATAATATGGTTCTGACACCGAGGTAGTGATTTTGGAATAATACATGATTGATTTGGATAAATTATATTGGATATTCCTGACTACCTTGAAACTGATTAATGATTTCTATATTCCATCATTGTTGGAATATACAACATCTTTGAATAGAAGGAGTATATCCAGTATTCATTAAGGAATAAGGGAGCATGAATATAATCAATAAGTTTTTATGGTATTCTAGGATGTTGCAGTGTTTTAAAAGAATACATGATGAAGGTGTTCACATGTTATTACGTGCAAAAAAGGATCTTTATTGTGTCTATATTCATTATAAATTTTGGATGATGAGTTTCGAAAGAAGTAATTTGGATAATTCTAGTTTGAGATTATATTTGGTTTTCCATAAAAGGACAACCCAGAGGTCGGATGGAAACCCGTCGCGTCCGGAAAGGCCGCGAGACATGAACCCGCGACCGAAGGGCGAAATGGGTGTATCACCTACCAATGGCCCACGTGTTGTCCTGAATTGAATGATATTTTTTTAAAGGTCTGGTAGATTAATTATAAATTCATTTTTTGGAACCCTATATGTATAGGATAAATGTAATATTTTTTTTAGTTCTATTATCTTTTAGAGAGAAAGATGAGTTTGTGGTAGAAATTATTCAAAGTATGGGACTCTACATGTCAAGTAAATATTTTTTTCTTCTCTTATTATATGAATAAATTAATTCATAAAATTTAGTTAATAAATCTAAAAAAATGTATTATCCCAATACCTTATGTTTTGTTAAACTGATGATATTTTATATAATCATAGATTGATGGCTTTGTGGACCTCAATTCTACAATTTTTTTTTGTCTGATGACCTCAATCCCTCCCTATAAATATTTGAATTTTCCTCCAATTAAGTTCATCTAATTGCCACAAATGTTCTCCTAATTGAGATCATAATCTTGTGGTGACTTTTCATTACCCTTTTCCTCTTATTAAGACTAAATTTTATTAAACCAATTTCCGACGTGGGTTTTCCCACAATGTTATTTTCTATTTTCAACCTTTTATTTTGGAAGATCAATTTCAAACTGCGAGGACACAATTTATTGAAGGATGGAAGAATGTAACACCCATAGATTTCATAGTACATTATTTATTCAAAGTAATGAAATAACTTGCACTACATGCAACACTGAGTTCTAGAACACCACGAATTACCAAATAGCTGTTAAAAAGTGGTTATGAATTGTATTAACTAAATTTTGAACTTTATATAATCCTTATATTTTTATAATCCATATTAGGATTTTCTTAGTCATAATGTAACAACAAATTAATTTTTTTTAGATAAAAGAATTATTTTTCAAAAACTATAATTTTACAGCCTTTTAATGGAGAAATATTTTAAATCCAATATTTGAAACATTTATATAATAAATTAGAAAAAGTAAACATCCTATATAGAGTCGGGACATAAGAATTTAGTTTCAATAAATTTTTGGTGTTTTTATGATAACATTCATATTTGGGTGAATTTTGAAAAATACTATATTTTAACTGGATAAAACTTTTTTAAATTAATTAATGCAACATCTATGTTTTTAAATTGGTAAAATAGAATTTATTTTTGAATTCAGAATATCAAAATTAGAATTGGGTGAATTTTTGGTATTTTTCTGAAAACATTCAATTTTTGATGAATACTGTAAAACACAAATTTATAGTTTAAAACCGATTTTTTATTAAAATATTTATTTATTCTATTTAAATATTTTTTAGGTCAAAATAGACATATAATACCTATATATGTTCAATGTAATTCATTGGATTCAGTTTATAATAATTATATATATATATAAATTTTATTGAACTTTTTACCGTCTTTTACCCACCTCTTAGGAGAATTTACAAATTTACATAAAACGTAATTTTAACACTTCTATGAGTTGAATTTCAAAAATATAAGACACAAGGTTGATATCAGTAAATAAAATTTGGTTAAATAAGATGAAAATAATATTTTATGAATAGTAACTTTTTACTTTTATTTACCACGGTTAAAAGTAAATATGATAATTAATGGTAAAAATAATAATATTATTACCCTAACACATGTCCTAATTCTATTGGATATGTGTTATTCGACCAAAAAACCCTTAAGAATAAAATTTGATACTTTAGGTTCTCTTGAATTAGATTAAGACATTTGTTATTATTTTATTTAAAGAAGAGTTATAATATTTAAAATCAATGTTTAATAACTACATAATTTTCTATATAGGCTTATACAGAAGATAAATTACACTATAAATATTCACTAAAAAAATAAAAAAATTCCTAAAAAATGGTGTTTTATTTATAATTTTTAAACATTAAATATTTAAATTTATTTATGACACAATGATGATGCAGTAATTACCTTAATAATGGATGATTAAAATAATTGATATTATAAATATCCAAATAAATGTAATTTGAGAATTTTTATGAATTAAAATACATTTATAGGTAAATATTAAATTTTAGAGTTGGTTAGATGTATTTTTTGAAGTAATAATGTTGTTATGAATTTAGCAAAAACAAAATATCAAATAGTGTCAAAATTGACAAAAAAAGAGTTTTTAAAACAAATATTATATAATTAATTGATATTCTATTTCTAAAAATCTATGGTTCATCCAAAAGACAAATATAATGATAGGAATATCATTAATGAACCACTTGGGTTCTCTTTTAAGTATATAGTACATTTATTAACCATATAATATAAAAATACAAAGAGACATGGTAAATGTTAAACTAATTAACTAAGATTTAAATCTTAAATATAATGTTAATATAGTTACCCAAACCTATCTAAAACCTATTTGTGACTGGATTTCGACCCATACACACCTTATACTTTAAATAATTCATTTTGGAGCCATTATAAAATGAAAATTATTTTATTATAAAATAATATTTCTAGATTTTCCTAAGGTTCCCCTCACCCCTCTTATAAAAGGGCACTCCCATTCACTCTAATTCATGCCTTCAAAGCCATTTGGCTCATCCAAAACCTACCAAAGTACCCTCTCAACTATTCTACCTTAATCCTAGTGGAATTACTTTAGTCCTAAAGACATCCTATGGAGACCTTTTGATCAAATCAAAAGGATGAACCCGAAGAAGAGGTAATTATTTCATCACCTCTTCCAAGTTCCTTTCTTCTTCCACTTCCTCTTTTTTTCTATTTCAATTCTCAAATAATAACTCCAGTATCTTCTATATACTGTGATGTAATTATAAATATGGTACGACCATATTCATTATTCTATGCATCATATGAATGACATGTCACCATATGTGCGTACGTACGGCTTACTGTCTCCACATCGTGGTGTAATTGTTATTCAATACATTATTATTTGTATGGGTATAATAATAATGTTTAATTGATGTAAATTATAGATATAACATGATAATGATTCTGTATATATGTTATACCATCCAATTATATGTTATTTTACAATCAAAATAATGATATTCTCACTCATGCGTACGTACCAATTACCCTCTCCACAAATGCATTGAGATTCATTCCCCATGGTATCCATTCAAAAATAATTTTCATTAAATGATTAAAAATATTGTTTAAAGACGTAATATCATATTTAATATTAATAAGATACATCCTATCCATAAAAAACAAAACATACGTAACAAATCATTTAAAGGAAAACAAATCAGTTAACACCCAAAACGATGATAATACTAAGATATTATTAACAAACCATATGTTAAAAGATCACATCTGATATTATATTAATTTATATGATTCAGGTATAATTATATGAATATTACTTAACCATTATACGGGAGGTTAACATACCCTTGACCGAGGAAAGTACAAGGTAATGGTTCATTTCACAATCTCTTTATTATCCGAGGTTTTTTTTATGTAAGTTTCTGATGGGACGACTTTATCATCCACATCCTTGTTTTTTAAATATGAATTTCAAAAAAAAATCACTATTTAATAAAATACATAATAAATTCATTTCTACCCTTAATTATATTTTTATAAATGGTTATAAAGGAATGTTTCTGTCGTTTTCCAAATAAGGTACTTTAGGACCTTTTCGAAAAAATTAAGGTAAGAATGTTTTTTTAAATTATACGGTAGGTGCTGCTATTTTTCACCATTATAAGCACTTTGAAGCTTTCCTTAAAATAATTTAATAATATTTTAAAAATAAATTTTGTCTTTTAAAATTTTATGACTTTTAAATGATTTCAAAATAGAAATAGATATTTCTCTGAAAAAAGGTTTTGATTTCATCTATGTCAACATCATTTGATGGATTTTATGCTTATTTGATGTTGATTAATTATGATACAAAACATCCATATTGAATTTAATTTTTTGTGATATGTTTGAATATAGATGTGTTATTTTTATATCATTCATGGTTTATGGATAAAGTATTTACATTTCATATTCTAGTTTTAATATGAATGTTTATGTTATGTTTAAACTTTTTCATATGAGGAATGCATTGGAATTAGTATGTGATGGGTGGAGCCCGATATAGCTGCTTGATGAATCGGTAGGTCTCATGAGACAATCTAGTGTCTGGCCAAAAGGCCTTGACAAAATCTTATTTGTAGTCTTGGCACATGGCCTTGACTATGTGGTTATGAAGTCTGGAATTATGAATTTCATCATTATGAAAGTGGCTATTGATATTTCATGTGATTATTAGACTAGATGAATATCCATATGAGTAAGTAAATGGAATTATTTTGATTTTATATTTTCCATATTATGCTGAAGTTAATGTTTAAAAGGGTTTGGTTTTAGTCTTATAAATTGCCTTAATTTTTTTTCTTGTTTATGAAAGATTCATATATATTGTTATCCTTACTGAGCATCTAATATCACACCTTTCTATGTTTTATCATTCCCAAGATGAGAAGAAGTATATAATATCTGACGTGTAGGGATAAAAAATGGGATTTTAGTGTTGTCTATGGAAACAATGTTGTTGTATTTTCCATTTTATGTTGTAATGTAAACCTTTTGAATGTATCTAGTACTTCCAAGGCCACTAAACTAATCAGTCTTTTGAGACTTGATCTTTTGTGATCATGCCAATGTTATGTAATAATTCACAGACTCTATATTATTTGGGTCGGGCATTACAAAAAATGTTGTTATGAATTTAACAGAAACAACATTGCAAATAGTGTCAACATTTACATAAAAGTGTTTTTAAAAAATATATTATATTATTAATTGATATTCTATCCCTAAAAATCTAAGGTTCATCCAAATTTCATAAATAATATTATATATGTCTTTAATTAACCACTTGAGGTTCTCTTGAAAGTTTATAGAATTTTTGTTAACCATATAATATAATAAATACAGAGAGACATTGTAAATGTCAAACTATTTAACTATGAGTTAAATCTAAAAGATAAAGTTAATATAGTGACCCAAACCTGTCTAAAACCTATTAGATGAATGGTTATCTAACCATCTCCACTTTATACTCGATATAAATCATTTTGGAGCCATTATAATTGGAAAATAATTTTATAATAAAATAATATTTCAATCTTTTCCTAAGGTGCCCCTCACCCCTCTAATAAAAGGGAACTTCTCCTTCTCTCAAATTCACACATTCTTAGCCATTTGTCCCAACCAACCGCAGACCAAATATCCTATAAAATTTCCTCCATTTATCCTAGAGGGAATCCTTTAGTTAGAAAGCCAATCTTAAGGATCCCTTTTGATAAAATCAAAAGGAAGAACCCGAAGAAGCGGAAAATATTTCATCACCACTTTTAAGTGATTTTCTTTTTACACTTCCTATTTCATTGTTATTTCCATTCTAAAATAATAAATCCAGTATATTTTATATAATATTATGTTATTAAAAAAATTGTACAAACCATATTCATTATTCTAACCATCATATAAATTACTGAGTCACTATATAAGCTTACATACAAATTACCATCTCCACGTTGTGGTGTAGTTTGTTATTCAAACACTTCATCATTTGTATGGGTATAATAATGATTATAAATGATGAAAATAAAAACTATAACATGATAATTATTCTGTATATTTGATATTACATTCAATTATATAAAATTTTAATATCAAAAAATGATATTGTCACTCGTGCATACGTACGGATTACCGTCTGCACGAACGCGATGAGATTAATTCCCCATCATATCCATTCAAGAATAATTTTCATTTGATGATTAAAAATAATTTTTATAGACTTAATATCATTATTATTAAGAATAAGATACATCTTATCCATAACAAAACTTTACTTATTTAATAATGCATATAAAGGAAAAAAATCAGTTAACACCTAAAATGATGATACTACTGAAATATCATTAACAAAGCAATATTAGAAGATCATATATGATATCATATTAAAGTATATGGTTCTTTTATAATGTAATAACAATTATTTCACTATTATATAGGAGTTTAAACTATCCTTGACCAAGGAAAAGTACAAGGTAAGGGTTAATTTCTCAATCTCGTCATTATCAGATAATTTTTATATGCTATTATCTAATAAGACCTCTTTATCATCCACATTCATGCTTCTTAAAAATGTATTTAAAAACAATTTTACTACTTAATAGACAATGGGTTTAAAGTCATTTATACCATTATATGCCCTTATATGTTTTGAATGGAATCATTCCATCTTTTTCCAAAGAATGTACTTTATGACCTTTTTGACAAAATTATGGTAAGAATGTTTTTTTAACTTATATAGCGGATGTGGATATTTTCTACCATTATAATATCATCGAAGCATACCTTACATGATTATAAGAATATTTTAAAAAATAAATGTTTTCTTTTACAATTCTATAAATTTTAAATGATTTAAAAATAGAAAGATAAATTTCTCAAAAAAAGTTTTGATTTTATATAAGTCAACATCCTATGATGGATTTTCATATTGTTTGATGTTTATTTATTATTATACATATATTCCATATTGTATTGAATTTTTTCTGATATGTTTGATTTTGGATGTGTTATTTTATACCATTCATGGTTTATGGATAAATTATTGACATTTTGTATACTAGTTTTAATACGAATGTTTATGTTAGGTCTAAACCTTTTCATATGAGGAATGCATTGGACTTAGTATGTGACGAGTGGATCCCGCTATAGCCCCTCAATTCATCGGTAGGTCTCATGAGACAAAATAGTGTCTTGGAACAAGGCCTTGAAAAAATCTTATTTGTAGTCTAGGCACAAGGTCGTGACTATGTGGTTATGAAGTCTGGAATTATGGATTCCATCATTATAAAAGAGGCAATTGATATTGCATGTGATTATACGACTAGTAGAATATCAATTTGAATATATTAATGGAATTATTTGATTTTAACATTTCCATATTATACTGAAGTTAATTTTTAAAAGTATTTTGTTTTAGTCTTATATATTTCTTTAAATATTTATGCTCATTTATAAAATATTCTGCTATATTGTTAACCTTACTAACCATCTGAGCTCACCCCTTTCTATGTTTAATTTTTCCCAGGATGCGAAGAATTATATTATGACTGACCTATAGGGATAGTATGTGGGATATGAATGTGGTTAATGAAGAAAATTTTGTTGTTATTTTTCATTTCATGATGTAATTTAAATATGATGATTGTATCTAGTATTTCCAAGGCTAACAAACTAATCGGTCTTTCGAGACTTGATCATTTGTGATCATGCCAATGTTATGTAATAATGCACTAACTATGGGTAACTGGGGTCAGGGAGTTATAGTTGGTATCAGTAGAAGTTTATTACCAACCTTGTAATATATATTTAAATAAACTCAGATTAGAGCACATTACCCTAAGATAGAAATTGATTATTAGTATAGAAGAACATCATAGAATTTTGGTACTGTAGAGATTTTGTGTGTTTTCCAAGAAATAAATCTCTGTCTCAACACAAGTAGGTAGAGACGGCTCTGGCACTGATGTACCTAGGGGTAAAACCTGAAAACACCACTTTGATATAGACTTGAATGGGAACTGGTACAAGACAATGGGCCTTGCTGCAGTATTGGTTATGACACTCCCAAGGGATATACTTAGGATAGATTTCATCTTTTTACAGACCATTATGAACAGTTTATGATTATATACTTCCTCAAATAAAACATTTTTATGATTATGGATTCTATCCATAATCTATTCAGTTTATGTTATCTGTTTTACAAGCTTGGAATTTTGTATTTCAATTCATAAACTAATCTAGTTTATTCCATTGATTAGAAATGGTTCCTAGTGGAATGAATGGAAACTGTATCAGCGCACATAATCCATGTACGGATTTCCCTCCGACTCAAGATAATTATAGTGGATCTGATGAAACAACTGGTGTTGATCATCTTATCTACATGCTGGGACAACTCACTCAGGTTATGAAAAAGAGCCTTACCCTTATGGAGCACTTTTATTACACCGTGGAGGATAATGTTAGATCGCATCATGTGGAAACAACCACAAACATTAAATGGGAATATAAATCCCTTGGTAGTTGATCAATGGATATGTTCCTTATAGAAAATATTTCATACTCAGGGGAGTAACGAAAGAGAAAAACATATCATGGTAGTTTATCGCCTCGCGGTAGATGCAGATCAATGGTGGTCATTGATTCAAAACACAATGGAAGAATAAGAAGTTTCATAATTGGAATGGCGGAAGTTTAAAGATATTTTCATAGAAAACTACTTTCATTATGACCATCAACCGGATATTGAAGGACAATTTATGAGCCTGGGAAAAGAGGAGGATGATAATGAATGAAATTATGAAGCTAATTTTACAAAGATAGCGAGGCATGCTTCAGAATATATACATAACCTAAGAAGTAAGATTTATCATTTATTTTATGGGTTAAAACCATTTCTTCGTTGATCATTAGTCTCACAATCCTTCTCATCGTACGAAGAAATTGTCTCTTGTGTTATCAAGATAGAAAATGAATTATCTATGTATTAAAACGTTAAATCAACGCAATAGAGGAATAGATCTGTTGAACACTCTAGAAATAGAAATTAGGGGAATAAGAGAAATTTTTAATATCCATTCTGCAGTAAATATGGGATGAAACGACCTGGTACCTTCCTGAAGGGAATGGAAATCAATTACAAGTGTGGTGAAAAAGGCCACCAATATCATGATTGCAAGGGGAAGAAAGAGGCTATCAATGTTGAATGCTACAATTGTAGAGAAAGTGGCATTAGCCAAATAAATCTCTGAAGCACCAAGGAAACGTATCTTAGAAAATACCATGGGATCAAGGCCAGGCTTATACTATCACTACTACTAAGGTTGAAGCTCTGAAATATGTGGTTCTTGGTAATTTAATGGTTTCCTCAAGTTTAGAAAATGCTTTATTTGATTCTGGATCATCGTATTGTTTCATATCTTCCCAATTATCTAAGAAAATTAGATATTTCTAATTTGATTTAACAATACATTTGTCAATCAAAACACCTAAGGAATGTACCATTGCAAAAACGTTTTGTGAATCAGTCCCCATTAGGACATATAAATGTTCTTTATCTACTCATCTAATCATAAAACACATGATTGAATTTGATATAATCCTCGGTATGGATTTGATTTTGTACCATGATGAAAATAGTTATTGTAAGAAGAAGGAGGTTAAAATTCTCGATGATGATAAGGAGTACAGTATCTTTAGTGAAGAAAAGTCACCACCTGATTATTATCTAGATCCACCCCTAATAGATCAACTAAATTCAATTATTGGGGAGGAAGAGAATGAAATAACTGTTGGTGAGGAAAATAATGTTCAAATAGAGGATGTACCTATTGTGTTGGAATATTTTGATGTGTTTCCATAATATATACCTCGACATCCTCGAGAATGAGAAATTGAGTTTTTCATTGATATAATTCCTGGTTCAAGGCCCATATCGAAGACCCCTTATATAATGGCCACTGTGGAATTAGTGGAACTAAAGAAACAACAAGTGCAATTGAGTAAAAAGGGATTTATTCCCCCTAGTGTTTCACCATGGGGAGCCGTAGTCAATTTTTTAATGAATAAATATGGATCTATGAGGTTATGCATTGACTACAGGGAGATCAATTCTATAACAATAAAGAACAAGTATCTCCTACCTCACATTGATGATTTATTTTACCATCTTCATGGAGGTCAATATTTTTCAAAGATTGACCTTTGATCTGGATACCATCAGTTGTGCATGAAGAAGGAAGACATTCTGAAGACATCATTTTGAACCAGGTACGGGAATTACAAGATTATAGTAATGACTTTTGGATGGATGATTGCACCCCTTGCCTTCATGGAACTAATGAATATATTTTTAAAGGAATATCTTGATGAATTTTTAGTGGTATTTATTGATGATATCTTGGTATACTCCAAAAGCTATGATGATCAACAAAATCAATTTTTCATTAACCTAATGACTCTTAAAAGAAATGAATTATATGGAATTCTTATCATGTGTGAATTCTAGATTCAAGAGATTTATTTTCGGGGCATTATTGTCTCGAAGGATGGAATCTCTGTTAATCCTTCAAAGATCAAGGCAATCCATGAATGTCCAACACCGACGAGTATAAGTGAGGTACACAGTTTTTTTGGTTTTGCAGGTTTTTATCGATTATTCATTCATAATTTTTCCTGATGGGAAAACCCATTAACCAAGATTATAGGTAAAGGGGTTAAATTTGTTTTGAAAAAAGAGTTTGAAGAATGTTTTGAACAACTGAAGAGAATATTATTCAATGAATCTATATTTATTCAACCATCTGAGAATGATGGGTTAGTTATTTATAGTGATGCTTCAAAGAAAGGACTCGGTTGTGTCCTTATGCAGAATGAGAAGGTTATTGCCTATGGATCACGACAGATAAAAATTGACGAACAAAACAATCTGACTCACGACCTTGAATTAGAATCCGTAATCTTTTCTCTGAAGATATGAAGACATTATATATATGGTGAAAATGTGAGATATATACCGATCACAAGAGTTTGAACTATATTTTCTCACAAAAAGAACTCAACATGGGGGAATGGAGATGGCTTGAACTACTCAGGGATTATGATTACACTATACACTACCACCCGAGGAAGGAAAATGAGGTGGAAGATGATTTGAGACGAAAGGATCATTGTGTTTTGAGTAAGATGAGAGTGGAAAGGGATCCTATTTTCAGGGATCTAGTTAAAATGGATATGGGAATAATCATGGAAGGTGAAACATCAATAATTTTTCAATTGGCTTCCAAACCACCATTACTAGAAAGGATAATGAGTTCTTAGACTGATGATGAGGAGTTTCAAAAGAAGATTAAATCTTTTAATGATGGGAGATTGAGTGAAATCATATATGAATATGGAATTATAAAATTGCGGAAGAGACTTTGTGTTCCGGATATTCCTGATCATAAAAGAGAATTTTTGGATGATGCTCATAGCTCTAATTTCTCTATAAATCCCAAGAGAACCAAGATGTATAGATATTTGAAGGAACATTTTTGGTGGGACAACATGAATATGGAGATTGCAGATATTCTATAAAGATGTATGGTTTTTTAATAAGTGAAAGCTGGAAGGCAGCAGCTTATAGAAGTCATGCAAACTTGTCCCATACAAGAGTTTAAATGGGATAATATTATGATGGAATTTGTCATGGGACTACCAAAGACTCTTAGAAAGAACGATGCAATATGGGTCATTATTGATCGTCTTACCAAGTCAACCCATTTTTGTGCTATAATAGAATATTTATGACTTGAACGTCTAGTAAGACTATATATTAATGAAGTTGTAAGAAATCATGGATTACCCTTATCGATTGTTTCTTACCATGATCATTGTTTTACATCAATATTATAGAAAAGTCATCAAGAAGCCCTGGATACCGAATTTTGTATGAGCACTGCCTACAACTCTCTAACTAATGGACAATCAGAATGGCATATTCAAACCTTTTAAGACATGTTGAGATCCTGCTCACATGATTTTCAAGGTATGTAGGATCAATATTTACCTCTGGTAGAATATTCATATAACAATAGCTTCCATTCAAGTATTCAGATGGCACCATTTGAAGCATTATACTGAAAGACATGTCACACACCAACTTTTTGGGATAATGTGGGTGAAAGAAAAAATGTATGTGAAAAACATTTTGAGGAAATAATGGAAAATGTGATGGTAATCCAAACCCACATAAAAAAGATCAAAGTAAGCAGAAGAGCTATGCTGATAACTGAATAAATGATTTGGAATTTAAGGTAGGAGATGATGTCTTCATGAAGGTATCTCCATGGAAGGGAATTATATGATTCGGTAAGAAGGGTAAATTGAGTCCCAGGTACATCATAGCTTTCAAAATTCTAAAACGAATTGGGGTGTAGCTCACCATTTGGAAATGCTTCCAAGTCTCTTCAATGTTCATTATGTGTTCCAAGTATCACTATTGAGAAAATAAATGCCTGTCCCAATGCATGTACTCACCTATGAGGAATTAGAACTAGAACCTGATCTGTCTTATTGCAAATAGCATGTCATGATTCTTGATACAAGAGAACAAGTGTTGATAAACCAGACGAATCGTCTGGTAAAAGTTATATGGAGAAACCATAAGATGGAAGAGGCAACATGGGAATTGGAGGAAATTTTGATGAATATCCACCCAAATATTTTTATGTAGTAATATTCTAGAAATTTCAAGGAATAAATTATTTGAAGGAGTGGAGAATGTAACACACCATGCTTTTACGGTACGTTTTCCTTTGATAATACTATGGCTTGGGTTATACGCAACATCGAGTTCAAACAAAACATAACCAATCAAACTATCCATTATGAATAGTGATACCCACTTATTAAAAATTTTATCAATTTTATATTTTAAAATGGACATCATTTTTGGATTTGGAATATCAAAATTACCATAGGGTGAATTTTTTGTATATTTCTCAAAACATTCAATTTTTGATGAATAGTGTAAATCATTGAGTTATTGTTTAAAATCAAATTTTTATTTAAAGAATTATTTATTTTATTTAAATTTATTTTAGGTCAAAATAGATACATAATACCAATATAAGTTCAATTTAATTCATTGTAGTTAGTTTATAATAATTTTAGATATATAAAAATTTTATTGAACTTTTTACCGTCTTTCACCAACCTCCATGGAGCATTTTCAAATTTACAAAAAACATAATTTTACCGGTTTTTGTGAGTTGAATTTAAAAACATTGAGAGACACATTTGATATCAGTATGTAAAATATGGTTCAATAACATGAAAATAATTTTTGGTGGATAGTAACTTTTAACTTTTATTTACCATGGTTAAAAGTAAGTAGGGTAATTAATGTTAAAAATGATATTATAATTACCCTAATACATGTCCAATTCTATTGGATAAGTTTTATTCGACCAAAAAAACCTTAGTAATAAATTATGATCCACTAGGTCTACTTGGATTAGATTAGTACATTTATTTTTGTTTAATTCAAAGATGAATTAAAAGTATTAAATTCATGTTTTCAAAACGAATACATTTTTAATATAGGTTTACACATAATATAAATTTGGCTATAAAAATTAATTATAAATCTAAAAAAAATTCTAAATAATTTTATTTTGTTTATAATTTTTAGGCATCAAATAATTAAATTTATTTATGACACAAATATGATGCAGTAATTACCTTATTAATGAATGATTAAAATAGTTGATAACATAAATATCTATATAAATCTAATTTGAGACTTGTAAAGAATTACACTAATTTTATAGGTTAAAATTATATGTTAGGTTTGACTAAATGAATTTCTTTCGAACTAATAACGAGGTTATGAATTTATCCAAAACAAAATAAACAATAGTGTCAAAATTCACATAAAAGAGTTTTTAAAAAAATATTATATTTTTATTTGATATTATATTCATAAAAATTTTAGGTTCTTCCTAAGGTCTTAAATAATATTAAATATTTCATTGATGAACCACTTGAGTTTTGATATAAAGTTTATAGTATTTTTATTAACAATATAATATAAAAATAGAAAGAGACATAGTAAATGTCAAACTATTTAACGAAGAGTTAAATCTAAAAGATAATGTTAATATAGTTACACAAACCTATCTAAAACCTATTGGTTGAGTGGTTTTAGACCCATACCCACCTTATCCTAGAAATAAATAATTTTGAGCCACTAGAAACAGAATATGTTTTTATTATAAAATAATATTTCAATCCTTTCCTAAGGTGCCCCACTCACCTCTTACAAAAGGGAACTTCAGATTATCTCAAATTTACACCTTCAAAGCACTTTGGATCGGACAAACCCTGCCCAAATATCCCCTAAATTGTTCTCCCTTCGTCTTAGAGGCCTTACATTAGTTATAAATCCAACCTAAGGATCCCTATTGATCAAATAAAAATTACGATCCCGAAGAACCTGTTAATATGTTATCACCACTTTCAAGAACTTTTCTTCTTCCACATCATCTTTATTTGTTGTTTCCATTCTAAAATATTTACTCTAGTATCTTATATAAAAATTTATTTTATTATAAAAATGGTACATCCATATTCATTTTTCTATCCATCCTATAAATGACAACATCACCATATGTGCGTACGTACAGATTACCTTCTCCACGTCGTGGTGTAGTTTGTTATTCAAACACTTCATCATTTGAATGGGTATAATAATGAGTCAAAATGATGATAATAAATAATATAACATGATAATTATTCTGTATATATGATATTTCATCCATTTATATACTATTTTAAAATTAAAAAAAATGTTATTTTCACTCATGCGTACGTTCGGATTACTGTCTCCATGAACGTGATGAGATTCATTCCCCATCGTATCCATTCGAGACTAATTTTCATTTGATGATTAAAAATAATGTTTAAATAAATAATATCATTCTGAATATGAATAAGAAACATCCTATCCATAACAAACTTTTCTTATGTAATAAAACATATAAAGGAAAACGAATCATATAACACCTAAAATGATGATACTACTGAAATATCATTAACAAAGCAATATTAGAATATCATATATGATATAATATCAAGGTATATGGTACTTGTATAATTTAGTAACAATTATTTTACCATTTTACAGGAGCTTAACCTACCCTTTACTTGGGAAAAGTACAAGGGTTAATTTCACAATTTCTTCATTATCCGATAATGTTTATACATTATTATCTACTGCGAGCACTTTATCATCAACATACATGATTCTAAAAAATCTATTTAAAACCAATTTTAATATTAACAATAAAATGGGTTAAAGTCAATTATACCCATATTTGTCATTATATGTTTTGAAAGAAATTGTTCCATCGTTTTCCAAACCAGGTACTTTATGACCTTTTCGACGAAATTAAGTTAAGAATGATTTTTAACTTCTACAGCGAGTGCGGATATTTTCCACTATTATAAAATCATCAAAGCATCCCTTAACATCTTATAAAAATATTTTAAAAAATAAATGTTTTCTTTTATAATTAACTGAACTTTAAATGATTTCAAAATAGAAAGAGATAATTTTCAAAAAAAAATTTTGATTTCCTCTAAGTCAACATCCTTTGATGGATTTTAAGCTTGTTTGAAGTTCATTTATTATGATACAAATCATCTATATTGTATTGAAGGTTTTGTGATATGTTTGACTATGGATGTTTTATTTTATTCAATTCATGGTTTATGGATAAACTATTTACATTTCGTATGCTAGTTTTAATACAAATTTTTATGTTATGTTTAAACCTTTTCATATGAGGAATGAATTGGACTTAGTAAGTGAGGGGTGGAGCACGCTATAGATCCTCGATGCATCGGTATGTCTCATGAGACAAACTATTGTTTTGGCATAAGGCCTTGAAAAAATCTTATTTCTAATCTTGGGAGAAGGTTTATACTATGTGGTTATGAATTCTGGCATTATGCATTCCATCATTATGAAAGTTGTTATTGATATTGCATGTGATTATTCGACTAGTAAAATATCCATGTGAATACGTAAATGGAATTATTAGATTTTATCTTTGCCATATTATGCTGAAGTTCAAGTTTAAAAGGATTTTGTTTTAGTCTTATACATTGCCTTAAATGTTTATGCTTATTTATGAATGTTTCATCTATATTGCTAACCTTACTGATGATCTAAGCTCACCCCTTTCAATGTTTTTTTCCAAGGATATGAAGAACTATATGATAAATAACCTGTAGGGTTTTTCTATGGGATATGAATGTGGTTAATGAAGAAAATTTTGTTTTTGTTTTTCATTTCATTATGTAATGTAAAACTGATGAATGCATCTAGTATTTCCAAGTCTACTAAACTAATCGGTCTTTCAAGACATGATATTTTGTTATCATTCCAATGTTATGTAATATTGCACTGTCTCTGGGTAACGGGGGACTGGGAATTACACCCTACTCATTTGAAATCATCAATAACTTGTATTAGGGAGCTTCCCCTATTCAATACCTGAAATCATATAATCTATTTGGGTACCCAAGGTGGCCTGAATAGGGTGTCACACATAATCCCAATAGGCCGCCACCCAAGGTCAAATTCCATCCAGTAATTGAATATATAACAATAATCGAGTGAAGACATAAATTTAATAAGGAAGTATGTACTATAAGAGAACATCCTATATGTTCAATTTCTCATTTTATAACCATTTCATTTAATTGATATCTCATAATAAGAAAGTCTCTGATTTAACAGTCAAGCATGTGTCTTTATAATCAACTTCATTTAAACATTCAAAATAATTTAATTTATAAATCTTGAGACTTGAAATAAGTCCAAACGTCCCCCATAATAACATGATCAATAGATACCTAACCATGTTATCCATAAATTATAAATATATACTGAATCCAATTTTGTGTGTTGGATTGGAAGACATGTCATATAAACCATTTCATACATTAATTCATTTAGAAATCTGAGCATATCCATGGAATTCCTAAGTTGGAATCCAAGTATGACTCTAGCTGTAATATAATCCAACACCCAATAAGCTCATCCACATAGATCCTATTAAGAACTTAAGTATCGATCTAGGTGTGGCATAACGTCATTGCCATTCGAGTTTGTCCTTGGTGGTCCACTAAGGTATCGTAAGTATCACCCATTCACATATAATCCATACCCTCTGAGTATATACATGGAATTCCATAAGGAATTTTTGTTTCACTTTTCATAGAATATTCAATCCTATGATTCTATCTTTGGTATTACTCTTGGGAGTCCAATTATCACTTGGGAATATACAAGGTAAAATCCAAATGACTCCATCCATGGCATCTTTCGATGAATCCATGTATCACCAATTGTATACAAGCATTTAGTCAATTGAAAACAATTTAATCAATTAATATAAATATTTAAAGTTCAACGCCACGAACAGTTCATTTCAAACTCATCAAAAAAGGTGACACAAAGTGTTGTCCAAGCTTAGAATCCTTTCCTTTACTTAACTCACATTTTCATTTCACTACAACAAGAAGCACATGCATAAACAATCCTTTACAAGGAAAGGGAAAAGGATCATGATCAATCAATCCATTACCTTTATCCAACTAATTTACAATTGATATTATAATTTCACTCAAATAACAATTCATAATTAAACATCAATTGATAACTCATTATTATCATTCTATGACATGGGGTAAGGGGGACACCTCAAAGGGTCCAACTTCATATGCCCTGAAAATAAAAAATTTAATATACAATGACCTAAGGGGTGGCTTTAAATAAAGGTTCTCAACCTATGACCATTCATTAATAACCCTTTTAATTACATATTACGTGATAAACAATTCAAGGATTTATTTTCATTTCATGGTGATGCCTGAAAATTGGGCATGTGGGACAAAAACATATATAAACACCTTGAACTTTTAAAAAGGCACAAGACCACCTACTATAGGTCACTAGTTGATAGATCATCTAATATCAGCTTCAGATTTTTCTCATATTGGGGAAAACAGAACATACAAAGAACCTATTAATTGTGGAAATTATCTTGCACTGAATAGTGCAACTGATGTCTATAAGAATGAAGAACCAATAATGATTAAAAAGGAATAAATTATTTAGAAATGTCGATCCAATGAGAAAATATATTGTTGAATCAGAGATAGGATAAATAGATGCGATCAAATCCTATAATAGCCACAAAAAATCTCTCCAAAAGGGGATACTATGAATTGGGAGAAAAATTTAGGTAGGGTTAGAAAAAGATGTTAATTTGGGAAAAAATGATCACTTTACCCTGAATATTTGGGTCACACAGTTTAGGTGCATGGTTTGGAAAACCACATGCCAACCATGCATGGTTAGCTGTATGAAAGGGGCACCCCCAAGGTTTACCCACACAGTTTGTCTAACTGTGTGAAAATAGTGCCAAAACCCACTATCAAAATAGCATATATGGCCGCATATCTGTGCGACACAAATCATATTTTTTGGCCGAACCATATGTCAGGCCCCCACTCAATGTCCATCCTCACACCGGTTTATCTAACCATGTTGCCTGACCTGCATAGTTTAAATTAATCATAAAATAGGATTATATCACCTAAAATTAGTGGGCTCTAAAATCTCCCCATACACCCCAATACCTCCATAACTTCAATGTGAATTTATATGAGTCCACATTTAAACTATGAAATTAACGAAATTAAAGGATATGTACCTCAAAAAAGAACATGGTTATTAAACAATTCCCCCAATAAATCATTTTCCCCCAAATTTCCTTATCAAGGGTGGTCAACCACTTCTTATAATAAATCTAGCCATTGTGATCATACATTGGTCTTATGCTCCCATGTCTCATCTTTTACTCAGTCATGATTCCATAGAACCCATACTAGAGAAACTGACATGACTTGGAGAACCTTTGTGATACGATCCATAATATGTATAAGATGTTATTAAAAGGAAGCATCTACCTGTAACTCAATATCCTTGGGCTGAATGTTCTTAGATTGGTCTAAATAATAATGGGGAAAATGAGATAATTGGAAGATATTGTTCATTACCCAATACTATTTAGGTAACTTCAACTGATAGGATACCAGCCAGACTCTCTCCAGAATCAAAAGTGCCCCATCATACTGTGCTGAATGATTACTGTGTATCCTAATCCTCATGTGCTCCATCCTCAATGAAAAATGTATAAATATCTGATCCCTAACCTCAAAGTCTAGAGGTCATATACAGTAATAGATGTTTGATTTCTGATGAGATTGCACAGTAGCCACCCACTTCCAAATGAACATTACCTATAATGTGGTGTCATAAATAAGAAGAGGTCTAATCATAGCAACATATCCCACCTATACCAAAAACATGGGCGATCAACATGGCCTACCATACAAAGCCTCGTAAATTTCTATCTATATAGTGTACTAAATGCTATTATTGTAGGAAAATTCAACTAGGTGGATATGCCTCTCCTAATATATCCTAAAATCTTGGACCCATGCACACAAAATCACCTCAAGCACCTGAATCGCGTGCTCTAACTGGCTATCATTCTAGGGGTGTTATACTTGTTGGATCTAAATAATGATGTAGATGCTCAATATACAAGAGGGGGGTTGAATTGTATACTTTAAAAATTCCTTTGGAACCTTTAAAGTTAGTTATGAATAACTATGGTTTCTTTAAGCAAAGAAAAGGGCTATGTTTAACAAAGTTAAACTTAAGCAAATTCACAACACCTCTAACACCAAATGAAAACTTGTAAAGAGATTCCGAAAGTTGGTTCTAGAAATATGTTTCCGGAAAATGAAACTTAACAAAAGATTACAATTTGAGATTCAACCATAAAGTGTATAGAATCTAAATGAAACAGAGTACAAGTAAGGAAGTATAAGAATGTTATACTTTCCTTATAATACGAAATGAAGTGGAAATAAACAAGTAGTAAAACTACAAGTAACAAGATATAAGTCTTTTAACCCAAAGACAAGGGTATCCAACAACCTTGGATAAAGGTCCCTTTATTTATACTTTCAAGCAAGTCTGTCTTACCCACACCAGGGTAAGCCCTTGATACAAAGATCGGAGTCTCTGTCTTGCTATCCCCGCAAGCCCTCAACTTCAATGTAGTTGGAAACCTCTATCTTCCTTAGCAAGGAAGCCCTCAACTTCAAGGTGTTGGAAACCACTGTCTTCCTATCCCCAGAATTCCTCGAATATAATCACCAACATTCGGAGTCGCAAAAAGAAAAAACTGAACGATCGGTTCAGTACGCACAAGGCATGAAAAGATTTCTCTCTATAGAAATCACCTTAGCAGCATGTGGTCTCTAGATTGATCAAATTAATTTTCTCTGAGCTCTTTCAAATGAGCTCTATTTATAGGAAAATTTACCACGGTCAGCTCCCTCTTCCAACGGTCATATTTTCCATGAAACTCGGAGGGACCTGCACACGTGTAACTCAACCAAAGGTTAATTAGAAACAGAATAGACGACATCGTTTTATAAAAAACTATGTATAACTGAATGCACAACATCATTTTGAAACAAAGCATTTGCGAGTAAAAGCTAATCAATAGTTTGGAGTGTAAGTAAGTCAAAAGTTCGGAGTCTAATCAAGATGAAGTTAGGAATCTATGTTAAGAAATATTATGATTCTTTTTTATAGGAATTCGGAGTCTGGTTTCACCAGAGATCGGATTCTGAACCTGTATAGTTCAGAGTCAAACTTTTTAAAAGTTCAGAGTAGAACTTCTTAATAGTTCGGAGTCGAGATTCTTAAGAGTTCGGAGTCGAACTACAACAGAGTTCGGAGTTGAACTATTCAGAGTTTGGAGTCGAAGTACAAAAGAGTTCGGAGTCAAACTTCTTTAGAGTTCGAAGTCGAACTTCTTAAGAGTTCGGAGTCGAACTACAAAAGAGTTCGGAGTCGAACTTCTTCAGAGTTCGGAGTCGACCTACAAAAGAGTTTGGAGTCGAACTTCTTTAGAGATCGGAGTCCAGAATTAGGATTAGAACTATATTACAGATCACATCCAGAATTCAGATCCTAAAAATAGAATACTTCAAATATTTTCATTATATGACTCCAGAAATTTGGTTATGAATCCGGTTTTTGAATTTATGAATAATATTGTTATGTATAAGAAAATCTAGGTTATGGTAAATTTCCTTAAAGAAGTAAATTTTCCTTATGGGGGTAAAAATAATATTTTCTTAAGTATAAGGTGTTTGTGATTTTCAAAACAAGAAGGAATGGAAAAGTCATACGGAAAACCTTATTGACTCAACAATACTATGATTAGAAACACATGTTTACCAAACTCCCTCTGTAGAACATTATATAAACATGAATAAAAATGTGTTTCTCTTTTTTAAATGATAGTATTCAGGACCCCAAAAACTCCTACTATCTCATGGATATACAACCTCCCATGTTCATCCACATTGAATATTTCCGTGATCGTCAAGAAATATGAAACCTTCATGAGTCTATCAATAATAACCCATATGACGTCATTAGCCCAAGGTGACCTTGGTAAATCTATCACAAAATACATTGTGACACGATTCCATTTCCACTCAGGAATGGGTGTCTTCAGTATAATTCCATCTAGTCGCTAGTGTTTTTCCATTACCTAATGACATGTTGAACATCTTATGAAAAAACCAACTACATCACTTTTCATACTCTACCACTAGTATTAGCGATGTATATCCCGATGCCTTTTAGGGATGCTAGGGTGCACTACCCAATCTAAAGCATGAAAATCTCCCCTCATCTCCTCACTCCTATATGAAGAGACCCATATACCACCATGTGCATATAGAATTTCTTCCTTTCCTATGGTCCAAATAGGATGGGGGTCCTCACCTACCACACTATCCCATAGTACTAAGGCTTTTATTTCTAATAGCTTCCTCATCCTAGCTATATCCAGAAGTGTAGAGGTAATAAATAAAGTTGATATAAAATAATTTTCATCACTATCCTACACGTCCAAATGCATCATAGAGATAAAATCCAAAAGATTCCACTCACTACTGACCCATTAAACTGTCTGCATCTTTGACCTAATTCTTAGTGTATAAGCCAATGCATTGCCTTTACAAGGCATGTAGGAAAGACCAATGTCGAAAAAATGTAGGTATTAAACCCACCTTCGCTGCATTAGATTGAAATCATGCTATGTAAATATGAAATTGATTATTTCTTAGGTATGTTTACACCGTAAAATACTCTCCTAGTATGTAATATCTCCAACAACATAATGCATGAACAACTACGGATAACTTGAGATTATGCATCGAGTTATTCCTCTCGTGTGGCCACAACTGCAAAGACCAATACACCAAAAATCTATCTACTGATATAATAACTGATCCTATATAGATACCGGAATCATCGTAGTATATAGTGTAACTCCTACATGACCCTTGAAAAATCAATATATTCATGGAAGTCAATCTCCCTTTAAGCTCATGCAGGGTTGTCTCATAGAAATATGACTATATGAACTTCATAGCCATCTTAGTCAATCCTATGAGTGGAACTTATAATCATGATATTTTCTATTTAAAAATTATATAATATATAGATATCCTTCATAAACATTATACCCCAAAGACATTCTTGGGATGCTCTTAGGAATCTATTACTTTCACCTTATTTTGGTTGACTGATAATCCTTTCTCTGAGATAATATGACTTAAGATGTGAATTTGATCCATCATGAAGTGGAACTTTGTGAGATTATAGTATATCTAATTATATCATAGTACACTCTGTACTATCACATATTGTTTTCAGGGGTCATTTCGATTATGAGAATACACCAGGATATCATCCATGAAAACTGCCAAAAATGATTCAAGATAAGGATAAAAGACTCAATTCACCAGTGCCATGAAAACGGTTGGCACGTTTGTGAGATCAAATGAAATAAACAAATACATATAAACCACATATGTAAGGAATAGTTGTGAAAGGTATTTCTAATGGTCTAACATGCACATGATGCTAACTGAATCCCAAATCAATCATTGGGAAAACCTGAGCTCCATGAAGACAGCTGAAGATATTATCTATCCATGGTATGGGATACCAGTTCGTAACTATTAGATGGTTATTTTTTTAATCCATGCATAGCATGATAGTTTCATCCATCTTTTTCATAAAAAGGACTTGAGAACCCCACACAGATTTATAAGGTTGGATAAAACCCTATCCCCTGAATCCTCTAAAAACATCTTAACCTCCAAAATCATAGTAGTAGATGTCCTGTAAAGAGGAATGGATTCTGGTACACATCCCAACACTAGTTTAATAGATAAATCTACATATATCACTGGAGTCAAACTTGATAATTCATACAAGATAATGTCCCAAAAATGATCAACCACTAGAGGGAAATCATCATGATGTGTTCCCCAACCATCCATATATTAAATCACAATCTAGGCTATCATCCTACCTAGACTATGAAGATCAGGTCCTTCTCATCATTCATATACATCCAATTCACTATTTTGAATAAACCCTCCCCCATTTAGTGATGTGATGATCACCCTATGGCAATAAAAATAGACAAAATAATGAATGTTAAACAACAAATCCATCCTTATAAATATAAATAATCCTAAAATTTTTAGGGAAAAGAGGTCCCATGTGAAGTGACACCCACCAATATAAAGGGGGAACTCCCTACACTGACATACATCCTCTGTTATAATTCCCAACATAGTTTCAAGTATCACTAAACCATATGAGGTAAAAACACCGAGTCCAAGGATCTCTACAACAATCCCTGATATAATGTGATGTGAAGCCTTTATATCAAAATGTAAATAAGATAAAGTAGAGGATAATAGAATAGTACACCTTATAGTAGAAGAACCATGATCTAGATCCTAAAGGGTTTGTTGCACTGTGTATATCTGGTGTGAACAGTGACCCTGGGATACTGTCTGGGTACCCTGAGTAGATCCACACCTACTTTTTCTATGAAACCAGGGTCTAACTACCATAATTGTGACCACTATCTTTTCTGGATAAAACATCTTTAATATATATCCTTGTCTAATGAGAAGCTGCTTCCACTAATCCGGAACATGTAGTCAGTGCAGACCCTATATCACTGGCTTTTAGAGGAATCCTTCTACAGAAGCATTATAGATGTCCCATATTTCTACAAGATCTGCACTCAACTAGGTCTCTAGTACATTGTGGCCTCATATGTCTTGACCAACCAAACTGGTGGGACCTAACATTGATACCTGAGTATATTCTCTAACTACTAATATCATATCGTGGATCCTTCAGATGATGTTTCCTACTACCGATTGATTTAGTACCAAGTCAAGATGTTGAACCACCCTGGCTCACACCTCCATCCTCTCTCAGGTTATGGTTTCTGATAAGTGACCGATTTACTTTTCAAGAAATGGTGGTCGACCAAAATAAATTCATTTTTATTAGATTTCATATTAGATACCATCATTGAATCTCCTAGATTTAGATACCTTTTCACCTATCAGAATAGGTGTGAAGCACTAAAGATTGAAAAAATGGTCCAAGTAATCCCTAACGGATAGTGAGCCTACCTTTAGGTGCATGAACTCCCAATATTGATCAATAATTAACATATTGGGATAGAATTATTCATTGAAGGATGTATGAAAATATCTCTAGGACATCTCCTAATGACGCTCCGTCTGAGTTATGACATCCCACTATCTCATGGAATAATCACACAACATATACATAGTGAGGTTAACCCTACTCTCAAGAGTAGTTTATTGATTCTCAAAGATATATTGTATGGTCTCTATCCATGAATATATAGTATGTGGTACACCACCCCTAAAATCATGATGTTGTTATTGAAACTCATCCATCAACTCTACCATAGTTTGGGTAGGACGTGGTGCTCCCAAAATAGTCTATATAAAGTGTAAGAACCCATCATGGAATTATGCCTCAGCACCCATGTCTGGTATAATGAAAAATTCCACAATTGAAACTACAAGAGGATCCATGGGTAGCCCATGAACCACCATATACAAATTGTGGTCACTTCCACCCTCCTTTCATATTAATGGAGTTAATCATGGTGGAATGACTCTATAATTCCGAACACACATATAAGCTCAAATTTTTTATCAAGGATCTCAGCTACGAAGTGAAGATATTTTGAGTGAGACATTTATAAGTCTTACTCTATAAGAACACACCCATATGCCTTCTCTATGAGTCAGTTCTGGGCATTGAATAGATCAAATTTATGTAAGAGATTGTACCTACAACCCACTACCAAGGTTGGGTATTAGTCATGTTCTCTATTTTAAGAGTTTTAGTTTCCATTTTAATTATCGCTTGAATTAACATATTCATCTTCATTTGAATTTATTCACATTTCAAATTTATCACAATTCACTTTAAATTGGTTGAACCAAATGGTTTTCCATATTCTGATCAATGAGGGACCATACTCCTCAGTAACCAAATTATAGAGTCCACCAATTTCATACCATATCCCAATATAGAAAACCTATCACAATCAAAGGTATATCTATCAAGACACCTATCAAAATAGTATGTAACCATTAATTGATCCAAAATGGAATGACATAATGTAGGGTATGTGATTTCTAACACGTGCCTATATGACGCATGAGATGGAATACAGTAATCTCATCAGGTTACAACAAAATAGTACCCATAATCATATCAATAATAATATCATAAATTAAGTACATCACCCAATGGTGAAATCAAATAAACCGTAATATCCATAATCTAAAAAATAATAATATAATTTGAGGGAAATTGGATTTTCCTATACATAGGATAGAAATGTCAAGTCATAGATCATTACCAATTTCTATTTCCTTTCAATCTGTTTTGGTTGACTCAAAATAGTACTCAAGACCATAAAAGAATCCTATGATACCACATTCTAATGTTCATGACATGGATTCCACTAAACCTTACCCCGAGCCCAGTTGGCCACATGACCTCAAGTTCATCTACCTAAACACTAGAGACTTCTAAATAGTAGGGAGGACCTAGGGTGTGTTAGTGGGGAGACTATTCCCTCTTACTATATTGTAACATATCGGAATATCCAATAACCTAAAAAGATTGTACGTAGTAAACCATACTAGAATTGGATACACAATGAGAACATATAACAATATCAAAGGAAGATCATAAAAAATGATGATGGAAGGTGTCATATGGATTTAATAAATAATCCAAAACATGTATACATAGAAGGTGTATAATTCACTGAATAGAATTAGAAAAGTCTAAAAGTATCTATCTAGCATTGCAGCCCCAATTTAGGTCCCATGCTCCCCTACTCCTATGAAATCAATAATAACCTATAGTCGGGTGCTTTACCTTATTAATATCTATAAACATATAATCTATTTTAGTACCCAAGATGGCCTGAATAGGGTGTGGGACATAATCCTATTGGGAAACCACCCATGGTCAAGTGTTATCCATTTATTGAATATATAATTGTCATAGTGCATAGACAATAATATAATAAGCAAGGAGGTATATAATGTTAACATCCTATATGTTTAGGATGTAATTTTATAGACATTTAATTTAATCCATATCACTTAAGAATTCAGTCACTAATTTAATAGTTAGTCCTATATATTTCACTCAAAAATATTATTTTATTACACATTTTTTTGGAAAAAGTGAGAAACCACAGAAGGTCGAACCTGAGAAAATCAAATAGAATTTGAGGTAACAAGATTATTGAAAGAAAAATTGAATCTATTAGAAGTAATCTCATTAAAAAGATTCTAGGAGAGGATAATTACATTTTAATTAGTTTTATCATTGATAAGGTCTTTAAAGGTATAATATATATTTTCAATGTTTGGATGAATTCCTATAATATTATTTACCTTTTTCTAAAGCCTCTTATCAAAATATGAAATTTCCTTTTTAACTAGTATCTATGGTCCTTATTTGTTTTCACAGTAATTAATATATCATCCATTTTAAAATATTAGATTTTCCTTGTATTATATTTAGATATTTTTTGGATTTATTTCGAGACCAGGCACTGAGATGGCGTGCGATTCTGAGCCTCGGTGATCCCGAAAAAAATATCTGAAAAATATTAATCTTTTTAATATCATGCACCTGTTTTTCCTAAAAAAGAGGAATAACTCTTAATTAGGTGCCTGAATCGGAAATCTGAGGGCACCATTGAGATAATATTGGAATATTTACACTAGGAACAACTTAACATTAGTCTGCATGGGTCATTGTATAATAATTCACAGAGGACATTACCATAAATAAAATAATTTAATAATGAAATTATTTTGACTTAGTGAATTTATTTTTATTATAACTTTTTAAAATATTTTAGTTAGAATCATAACCCATGAATATATATTGTGGTATAGAGAAATAACCTCTAGAAAACCCATTGGCATATGATGACAGATAAATCTTACGACCCACCTCAGATTCGATGAACCAAGTCGTTGGTGACAATGATGCAATGTTCTTCATCAGTGATCGATCCTAATCGAGGAACGGCATGTTGTATCAAATTTTACCACCATTCTATAACTCTAAAATGAATTCATAACAAAAAATAAATAGATTGTCCTATAGATCGATCATTTTTGTGGGATGACATATTATCAGTAGGATTATCAGGAGATTTATATTTATTACACATCATTTATCATTATAATGGAAATGGATTGTGGCCAAAATGAAAAAAGATCAAGGTTCCTTACTTAGGGTTTATGTTTGTGAATTTCTCACTCTGTCGTTCGCATTATTCACCATTGTAACCATATTGTCCTGGATCAACATTTTCGGGTGGCTAAGAACATGACCAGACTCTAAAATTTGAGGAAATTCGACAAGCGAGGCCGAATCAGGGTAGATCAAGACCTCAGGTTCTAATATATACAACTATTTGAAATTTTGGGCATCCAAGAATGAGTTATCACTCATTAAATAAGAGGTGTTTGTAGTCAGTACCATGGTCAGAAATGGATATGTAGGACGTTGCCGGTGAATGTGAAGACTGGGACAATCTAACGTGTTGGGCCAAGCATCCCCCACCTGAGTGGGCCATGATAAGAGGTTCGGGCCGGGCCAAGTGGGAAGGTTAGACCAGAGGAATATTCAGTCCATGGTTGACCATGGACGTCATCCATGAACTACAGTTGCTACGATGGCCAGGACAGGTGGACTGACCACCATGGTCGATCCATCACAGGCAATCTGCATGGTGGTCGAACGCCATGGTCGACCATCATTATCAGTGAACCGGCTGTGTGCTCAGTCCGTAGGCCCAATGAACCAATTTAAAACCTAAAATGACCATAAATTATAAGTAGATCATCCATTTGATGAGCCATCTATGGAATTCATACCTTGACTTTGAGAAATTCCTTTCGAGACAAGTGATGTGTTTTTAGTTTGGACCAGTATATTTTGAGAGCATTCCCTGGGTCCTTTCCTTGAGGGTTCAATATTAAATTACATCCACATCACTGGATTATAATCTCCTCTAGAGGGTGTGTCTAAGGTAGAGTATCATATCCCTATGAGGGATTGGAATGAAGTCTTCTTTAACCCATAGCAATGTTTTTTTCAAATAGGCATAACCACCGAGTGCGGGGCGTTGGTCCACCATCTAGAAAGTCATATCAGTACGGTCAGTTGTATTCCCCAATTTTTTTATGCATGATCCTCTATATTTCGGGTTGATAAATATTACATACATTGTATTACCCAGTATGTTTGTTTAGTATCCCTCTCCTTTTATCATAGTATTACTTGAACAAAGCATTCTCTTTTCATGGGGCCCAAATGAACTAAACATCTTAATGAGTGTCTTTGATGATATCATTGTTCAAGGAGTGAGTTATCCAAAAATGAGTATGATTCGAGAAGAATCATATGCATGGTAATTGCTTGTGGATTTCTTCTAGAATTTCTTTCTTGGATTGAGTATATATTTATTTTCCTGTTATATGTGCTGTAGATAGATACATATGTAGAGCTAACAGTACTTTATTTTGTGTTATTCCTTTGTGATTTTTTATGTCTCAATAAGTATAGTAATACTCACCCTGCACAGGATATTCCTGTATGTTTTGGGTCTTATGAAGATGACCGACCATTCGATGAAGTCCTAGGTAGACGAGGACTAGGAAGTGTACACCCTCGTGCGTAGTTGTGCATGGGAGATAAACTAAAATTTATAACCTACTTACTACATAGGACAGTGGCAAGACAGGGTTGTACCACAGGGAGGCCTCATGTTGTGTTTGGAGATCTAAAAAAAACTAAACAAAAACACACATGATAAAACAAGAAAAACAAACTTGGTGGTGGTGAAGTAGAGTGAATGAGATTTTAGTGTGAAGAATTGAGGGTATGCTAGTGAGTGCTAGGAGAGTAGACAGACCAACAATAGAAATTGTGGTGTAAACAACCAATAGATGAGCAAGGGGAAAGTCCACTAGCCAATTTGATGTTGTTTAGCCTTATTCATGCACTGAGATTTAGAAATATGGATCTAAATAATGTAGCCGGAAAGATCTGTCATCTGGCCAGTTTGTGATGAAATAGCTCTTATAGTCCTTCGACTATAAATGTTATTCCATCCAATGGTGAAAATACGTCAGATGTCACTAGGGTCAAATTGTCAGTTGAGTTCGGTGTGTCTATCTCATTCGATCATAACTCACTTTCTAGTGAGTTACTCAAATTGAAACATTTTTTATTATGGTGAAAACAAGATCGGGTTTAACTCGATCCTATTGTTTTGAAAATAAACTCTTTTGTAAACAATGAGAGAGAAAATCCAATTAAATGATGTGGTGCATGAATGCGACTAAACAAATCAAATCAACCTTCTTATTCCCCCTGAAGGAAATTAGCCAGACATAGTGGTTGGTTTTAATGAAAAAATAGATTTAAGAGAAATCAAATTCATATTGAAAAAAGTTTTAGAAAAACAGAGTGCATGGAAAAATAAGAAGTTCGAACTCCCTACTACTACTATCGTTAATTACAACTCCTACTGCTTTATGGTAGAAGCACTTTGGGAATATGCTCGATGTACCACCCTAGAAATCGAGGTATCAAAAATGCTCTGATCTGCAACTCTCGGTGCTCAAATCTACTCGCGATGGAAAAATGTTCATTCCTCTTGGTCCTGCTCCTTTCTTCTCGGATGATCTCTTCTAGTGTTCCGAACTATCTCCCCGACTCTCTTCTCTTCGCCAGATACCTCTATGTCTCTCCCTCATCTCATGCATTCATCACCAAATCAAAATCTCTGGAATCTCCCTAGAGGATTTCCCGGGCCTCCACGTGTAACTATCATTATGTTTCACCACCCGCGCTGGTCACCAAAGCAATTTCGCTTAACCGAATGAAAAATATTCACGTGGTGAGCTAATTTCGTCCCTGGAAATCGCCAATCCACGTGGCGTGCTTCAACACACTCATCACCAGCTTCTGATGTGGACTCCTTGTAAGTGCATAAAACCCCGGTGGCACCGTGACCATGAAGAAACTGTGGCGCACACAGAAACACCTTCAAAATAAACATAATTAATTAAATCCATAATAAAACAAAAAACAATATAATAATAAAATAATGAATTAAATTTACAAATAATAATTTTAAAAAATAAATAAGTAAGGTAAAATTAATTATTCTTTATTAAAAATAATGAATTTATTTGGGTTTAATAATTTAATACACATTAAAAAAATACTGTTACTTGTTTAGATTGATTAACCAATTAATTAAAAAACTAATTAAATTAAAGAATAAAAATATTAATTGATTAAAATTGAATTGTTAAAATAAATTTAATTATTAAAAGACTAAAAAAACTAAAATAAGTTATTTTTTACAATTTAATGAATAAATAATTAATTAATTTAATAAATGATTTAATAAACTAACTAGAATGAAAAATTATAAAAATAAATGAATAAATAAATAAAAGTCTAATCCGCAAGACTAAACTATCTTAAGAATTATTTAAAATGACACTAATTCACATTAAAACACATGTTTTAAACTACATACTTATTATTTTATATAGAAAGTAAAAAAACACAACACTTATCAATTGTTTAATAAAAACAAAGTTTTAAAATAAGAGAGTCAATAAAAATACAAAAAGGATGTGGCAAATAGTGTGAAAACACTCCCACATCAAACTCCCCTACACTTAAATCTTTGTTTGTACTCAAACAAGTACATGCCATTATCCTTAAAATAGAAATATGGTTTGTGAGTTTCAGTTCAAAAAGTGCATGATTTTACTTAAACATCAAGAGGAGGAGGACCAAGAAATGGGTCATGGAATCCAAAGGTGTTCAAAAAAGATGTCATGCATACCCTCAAAATCCCATAGGAAAACAAGAGCATAAAATATTCACACATTGTCAAGTATTTCATGCCTCCTACTTGTACTCATTAACTATCCTACTTCACCTTCCAATTCAAGTGCTAATTCAAGGAGTGTTGACAGGTTAGATGAAGTGGAACTCAAAACATAACAAAGGGAACCTTTTATTATCACCTTCCTCCAGGTTCTTGAAATTAAGGTCCATTAATTTCATCACATTATTGACTCAACTCAAATGAAAATTAACCATGTAAATTTCTCCCTTCTTCATCTGGGTTCAGAATTCCCCTCACCTTAATGAGGTCATTTTTGACAAGGACACATTATTTTACTTTTTCCCAGCCATTTTCCATGTGAAAATCACTATCCATAGCACTTATTTAGATTGAAATTGGATTTATTTATTAAAAAAAATGCACCCAATGCACCATGTCTAAGATACTCACCATGGGATTCCATTTTCCCATTTTACTTCTGTTACAAATGACTTAATTAATAATCAATCAATTTGACTTCCTAAAATGATTGAATATTTTTTTATAAAAATGTGAGTCCCATAGGTTCTAGTGAGAACATCAAGTCACCCAATTTCATGATCATAACACGAAAAAACATATACTTGAATTCTCCCATCCTCAGTTCCTAAATAGATAGGTTCATAGAGATAGTGAACAATTGCACACAACAATCATTCATACATAACAGTTTCTGACTAAGTGCCACTCTCAACATCCAACAAACAATTATCCTCTAAACATGAAATAAATGAAGTACCATTGAACCTCTAATGACCATCATGTGATGAATGAATTTGAAAAATTTTGAAGGAATTTTGTTCCTTTTTTGAATAAAATGGAAAAAATTGACCATTTTCTTAAACAACTAAAAACTCAAGTTCCAGAAGGGGGAATTTGACATGACACTAGAATAACCCCTCTCCCCCACACTTAAACCCAACATTGTCCCCAATATTGATTTTCCAGGTAAGAGATAGATTAACTTCAAAACATATGGAAATTTCAGCTGAAAAATGATATAGAGGGGTATCAATGATGTTCAAAAAAAAAATATCTTCCACACAAAAAGTGAAAGAAAAAAAAGAACATAAAAAATACATACCCCACCAACCATCACTAGAAATCATGTACTTTTATATTCCTAAACATTTCATGATTTGAATCAGTGTGATCAGACAAAAGACTTTATCAATTTACTTCAAATAGAAGCATGATTAACAGTGATGTGCAGCAGTAGCATAATGAAATTGAAAGCAATGGGTGCAAGCATGTTTCACAAATCAGCTCAAAATAAATTTTAAATTCTCTAGATACTACTAGATAACACCCATGAAAGAAAAAATAGTCATTCCTAACAAATTAGGAGGAAATACCCCACACATAATTCACAGTGAAGAGTAAGCAAGTACTAGAATGTGAAAAAGGCATAACAACACTTCCCTGAATTATTGGACCTTAAGTAGTGGATTTCATCAAAAGATCCTCTTCAGCATCACTAGGTCGTTACTCCTCTTCATTACCCTGCAAGTTCAAATAAGTAAAATAAGATTTCAGAGTTTAATGTTCAAGAAAATTAACCCAAGAGAGTGAGTAGAGAGAAATGTTACCAATATGATGCAGTGGATTTATCCCTCAGGGATTCTTGGCCATGTTTCAAGAAGCAAAAAATCTCTCTAAAACAAAATAAAATCATGAATCACTATCATGCAATTAATAAATTGAACCGGGGAACAAGAAGTATGTATTTACTTTATTGAAAAACATAAAATAAAAGAGTCACTACTAAGAAACCATGGGCTAGTTCCCATGCAACACTGAGATTATAGTCCTCAGTTAGACATGAATCAGCTCATTCTTCCAACAGAGATATGGCAGAAAAGCCCTTGGGATGCCCTTTATATAAGTGCTTTATTCATTGAACATTGATTAAGAAAGGTCGATTAACTTCGCCAACCAACTCAACGTCTCCATTAACCAAGACTATAACAATGGTTAAGGGTCCTGACCACTTAAACATCATCTTTCCTTGAAACAACTTTAATCTAGAATTGAAAAGCAGGACCCACTCACCCACCTTGAAATTACTATTTTGAATGATTGAGTAATAAAAGCCTTTGTTATTTCTTTGTAAATTTCATCATTCTCATAGGACTCTCATCGAATCTCATCCAGCTAATTCAGCTCTAGCAATCTCCTCTCTCCACCAGACTTAAAATCAATGTTAAGAGCCTTCACTGCCCAATAAGATCTCTTTTTTAAATAAATAGGTGGATGGAATGTATTACCAAAGAGTGGCCTATATGGTTACATCCCTATATGAGTATTATAAGGAGTTCTATAGGCCCAAATGGCCTCATCCAACATCCTTGACCAGTCTTTTTTATAGCTAGCCACTATTTTCTCTAAAATCTGTTTGAGCTCTCTGTTTGAAACTTCTGCTTTCCCACTGGACTGTGGGTGGTAAGTAGTGCATGTCCTATGTGAGAACCCATACTTCTCCATCAAACCTTTGAACATATAATTCATTAAGTGAGACCCATTATCAATGATTAATGCTCGAGGAACACCAAATCTAGGAAAAAGGTTCTTCTTAATGAATTTCACAACACTAGCAGCTGAATTATCGGGTAGAGCTACTTCCTCAACCCACTTGGACACATCGTCCACATTAACTAAAATGTGCTCTTTCCCATAAGAGGAAGGAAATGGTCCCATGATTTCTAAGCCCCAAAAATCAAATATTTCAACCTCCTAAATACCTTTTTGGTGTAGTTCCTTCCTTCTTCTAACATTTCCAAACATTTGACATTTCGTACAGCCAATAACCAGACTCCTAGCATCTTTAAATAGTGCTGGCCAGTAGAAACCAGCCCGGAGGACCTTTTGAGCAGTCTGTTCTCCTCCATGGTGGCCACCCCAAGGTGATGACTGGCAGCTCTAATGTATGGGTAAAATCTCATCCTCAACCACACATCTTATCATAATCCCATCAGCACACCTCTTAAATAGAAGAGGGTAATCCCAAAAATAATATTTCAGTTCAGATATAAAACTCTTCCTATGGTTGTGTGAGAGATCCTTGGAAATGAGTCTAGCTACCAAAAAGTTGGCACAGTGTACAAACCAAGCAGACTACTGCAAATAAGTAGCAAACAATTTTTCATCCGGGAATGAAGTGTTTATCTCTTTTGGATACTTACTTGGGGAATTGGGAAATCGGGACAAGTGATCTGTAACTACCTTCTCAACCCTTTTCTTTTCCTTAACCACTAAATCAAATTCCTATAACTACAAGGTCCACCTCATGAGTCTGGGATTTGAGTCCATTTTAGCCCGCAAATACTTAAGGGTTGAATGATTTGCAAAAATTATGATCCTTGATCCTATCAAATACTCCCTGATCTTTTCCAAAGAAAAAGTCACAGCAGTTTCAGTAGTAGAATAATTCTTCTTGGCATCATCTAGCAGCTTGGTTGCATAGTAAATAACGTGTGATTTCCTATCCTTCATATGCCCTAATACATCTCCCATAGTTAAGTCACTAGAATCACACATAACCTCAAAAGTACGCTTCCAGTCAGCAGCAGTGATTAAAGGTGATGTAGTCAACTTATCCTTGAGAAGATTAAATGCCTCTAGACATGTTTCATCGATGTCAAAGGGTGTTTCCTTAACCAACCGGGAGCACAGAGGTCTAGTGAACTTCGAATAGTCCATAATGAACCTCCTGTAAAACCCATCATGACCCAAAAAACATCTAATTACTTTTACATTTTCAAGTGGGGAAACTTTTTTATGACCTCGATTTTAGAATTATCAACCTACAACCCCTTATTAGAAACATTGTGTCCCAAAACAATGCCTTTAGTGGCCATAAATTGGCACTTTTCCCAGTTGAAGACTAAGTTGGTCTCTTGGCATCATTCTAACACTAGTTCGAGGGTTTTCAAATAGTTCTCAAAGTTATTTCCCACAATAGAAAAATCATCCACGAACACTTCAATAATCCTCTACATCATGTCAGAAAAAATTACCATCACGCTCCTTTGAAAAGTGGCAAGAGCACCACACAAGCCAAAGGGAATCCACCGGTAGGAAAATTCCCCAAAGGGACAGGTGAATGTGGTTTTCTCTTGGTCCTCAGGTGCAATGGAAATCTGGTTGTAACTAGAATAAACAACGAGAACGCAGAATAATTCTGTGCATACGAATCTCTCTAATATTTGATCCAATAATGGAATGGGAAATTGATACTTTCTTGTAGCCACATTCAATCTTCCGTTGTCTATATAGACTCTACATTTATTCACTGCTTTGGTCTGAATTTTCTCATTATTTTAATTAGTGACCACTATAACTCCACCTTTTCTGGGTACCACCTGGACATGACTGACCCAGGGGAAATCAATAATTGGAAAAATTATTCGAGCATCAAGTAACCTAATCACTTCTTCTCTCATAATTTCATTAATGTTTGGTTTGAGCCTTATTTGTACTTCTACTTTGGTCTTACATTCAGGATCCACTGGATTTTTATGTATACAGAATACTGGACTTCTCCCATTGATATCAGCAATTGACCATCCTATGACAGACTTGTACTTATTCAAAACAGTAAGCAGATTTTGCTCATGTCCACCTCTAGATTGGATGAAATGATCACATGAAGGGTGGAATTTTCTCCTAAAAACGAATATTTGAGATGGGTAGGGAGGGGCTAGAGTTCATGGGTGGGTGGTGACTGGCATGAGGGAAGACACTTAGGCTTGGGTGGCCCATTTTCTTCATGCTGGCTCTTGAAGAAGGCATTAGACAAGGCTTTTTCAATAGTGAAAGAGCTTCCAAAAGATATCTTCTCAAACTTAGACTCCTATATCGGGTTAAGAATGTGCTATAAATAAAACTCATCTATGCTCTCCAAGAATTCTCCCTCATATTCATCAAGAAATTATCTCTTATTACTTGAGCTGATCCCCATGCAAGAGGCAGCAGAGATTTTAGGTTCACTATTTATTTCAGATATCATTTTCAGAAACTCTTCTTCCACCTTACCAACACTACTCTCATCAACTAACATCTCATATTTTTGGTAAAATTGGGTTGGTGGGATCTTTTATTTTCTTAAACAAATTGAATTATTCTTTTTGTTCACTCAAATTAAAAATTAGTTTCTTCTTAGACGCATCTATCGTAGCTCCCCCTATGGCCAAGAAGGGCCTAACAAGAATGATAGGAATCTTTTGGTCACACTCCATATCAAGGATAAGATAGTACGCAAGAAAAAATAGTTTTCCTACTCCCACTAACAGATCAAAGACCCTACCCACTTGATGCGTAATGGACCTATCAGCATGGTGTAACACAACAGTGGTGGGTTGGGGAACTCCTAATCTCTGGTGCTGAAAAATGTGAAAGTGGAATCAGATTAATACTAGCTCCCAGATCTCATAAACAATTGAACTTACAACCACTATCCCTAAATGTGCAAGGGATGACAAGCCTTCTAGGGCCTTGGGTCTTAGGAGGTATCCTACTCTGCAAGACTGCACTACACTCCTATGTTAAGCTATAGGTGGAAAAATAATCTAATGTCTTTTTGTTTGACCAGATTTTCTTGAGTGATTTCATATATTATGGACTTTGAATCAATGCTTCTGAGAATGGGATATCAATGTTCATCTTTTTAACCACTTTCATAAATTTCAACATTTTAGAATCAAGAGTTGTTTTCTTAATTCTTTGTGGTAAGGGGATTTCAGTGGAAAAATTCTTCACAATTGGGGGAATCTCTATAGATTCTTCTTCAACAATTTTCTGCCCTTTATTTTCTTTGTTTTCAATCCATTTTCTTTGTGTTGTGGAGTTGTAACAACATGAACTAGAGGGATTCTAATGGCGCTATCTAGTTTTCCAGATTCAGGTTCTTTATGGTTTGAGTTTCCATCTTCATCCAGTTTCTCATTTTCAGCATTGTGGGGTTATTGTCTAGGCTCTTGGTGAGTTTGGAGACCACTTCTGGTGGTCACAGCCATGGCATTCTCCATTGGATTGGCTTCAGTGGTGCCAGGAAGCCTACCCTTTTCTCTATTACTAGCATCCCGGGCCAACTTCCCCATTTGAATTTTCATGTTCTTCATTATAGCATCCATTTGAACTTTATAAAAATAATTTTTGGTCTTTTGTGCATAAAATCTCCCTATCAACTGATGGAACATGTCTCTCACATCATCTTTTGAGTTGGATGACTCAGCCTTAGGTTGGGGTTGGGATTGGAATTGCTGCATAAGAGGCTGCTGGAATCCAGGAGGGGCTGTAGGTCGGAGGACTCCCTCCCCCCTCCATGAAAGGTTTGGATGTTTCCTATACCCCTGATTGTAGGTTTTGGAAAAAGGATCGTCCCTAGGCTGCATCCGAGGTCTATATCCAGCAAAGATGGAACTCTCATGAGGCTAGATAGGAAAATCAATGTTTATACAACATGTTTGAGAATTTCCATACATTCCACTATTGTGGCACTGCTCCTTCAGGATTTGATGTGGGTTCTCATTAAAGAACCCAGCAGCTTGGGCTTCATCTTGAGGAGAAGGGGTGGTTTCTTTTCTCACAATGGTTCTCCTCCTAGGGAATTTGTGCTGGGAATTTTGAGCTAATGTGTTAATGATATGTTTGAGCTCCTCAGTAGTCCTATCACTAAAGTCTCCTCCAAAATACTTATCCACATCGGTTTGGTGGTAAGGGGTTAGACTATTGTAGAAGGTGTCCATAAAAAATTGAGGTGTACATTGATGTTTTTTACACTCCATAAGAAACCCTCTAAACCTATCCCAGGATTCAGGAAACAGTTCTCCTTCATCCTGAAGGAATCCAGTGATTTTGTGCCTAATTTCAGATTTCAAACTCTTAGGATAGAATTTCATTGTAAATGCATTGTAAACTTGTTCCCAGCTGACAAATATTTCATCTTCTAACTGTTGGAACCATGACCTAGAATTTCCCTTGAGGCACAAGGGAAACACTCTCATTTTAAGATCTGGCTTAGTGAGACCCCTAAGTGGCAGCTTCTAGACACTATAATAGAAGGCTCTAATGAAGTCAAGAGAGTCTTCAATAGGCATTCCATTGAAGGTGGGCAACTGACTAAGCATGGATTTCTTGATCTCATACTTCCTGGACCTAGGAGAGAGTCTAATGCATGAAGGGTTTCTAGAAACTGAAGAAAAAAAGAACTCTCTAAAACTGTGTCTCTCAACTATCTCATTCTGAGGTGGGTTCATTATTTCAGGTTGGTTCAAATTCTCAGGATGTGTGTTGTTCAAGTTTTCATTTCTGTTATCTTTCATTTTGAATTTTTCTTTGTTATTTTTCACTACCTTAATGTGATTATCAATTTTAGGGTTACCAGGTACTAAGTATTCATACTTATACTTGGTTTACATGCAGTAGGTTCACTAGTTTTTTTAATTTCAATTTTACTTTTTGCAGTTTTTTTTGCAGATTTTTTTTGTGATTTTTTTGTGATTTTTTATTTGATTTTTTTTTGGTTTTTGTTAAGCACCTAGCCTCCCTAGAAACAGCACCACCCCCTACCGTATTCCTCTATCTACATCACTCAAACTGACGGTGCCTCCTGCTCCACACTCATATCATGGACCTAAACCCTCTCCCCTTCACTTTGCCGAATAGACCCCCTCTCCTATTTGGGTTTTATGGTTGTTTTTATTTTATTATACTATAAAATTTGATATGATATATGTAGGATGTCATATATATGATATATTATACTGTATTAATAATAGGTTTAATCCTAACAGTATATAAGCTTATATATATCATAATATTATATGTATTAAACTAATATAATAGTTATTATATATATTAGTAATATTTAATACCTATAAATAATATATATAATAGTAAATATAAATATACATTTATATATAATTATAATATTTACATTTTTCTATTTTTGACATGTTTTGTGCTTTTTGGTGGATCTACATAGTGGGGAGTTGGGCGTGCAATGAAAATTGTGGGCACTTCGCAGGAAAGACATGAGAACATTAATGAGTTTGTTGTAGGGGTTCTTTGAACTGATTAGGAATTCACTCTGATCTAGTGACAAGCATGCGGATGATACCCCACGTGGATTATTGGCCTCTCATTTTTCTCTGTTTTTTTTTTAGTTTCTTTGAATAAGAGGATTTGGATTCCTGTCTTCCGCAGGAGGGCCGAGGCCGAGGGTCAGAACAAGAACAGGGGTGGGCATCATTCCACATAGGGAGGAGGAGGCTCTATCCTAATTCACACATCCATTTCATCCACATCTCATGGATAGGGATAGTCTTCGACATGAAGACGGGACCTGCTCCTCCATTCTCCACCTCACCCCCGTTTCTCTTTTCTAGTTATAATTTCAATTGTGTCTGTAAATACTTGTGTTGCGTGTTTTGTAATTAGAATTGAGATGTTAGTTATGATTGATTGATTGTGTCATTCATCCATCCTCACATCGTATTGTGATATCGAATCTCTAGAAATGGAGATCTAATCTGCGAGGAAAGACCCAATTTATGACAATCAACACAATCTGGATATCCACACATTAACACGAACACGTTCTTTTTAATCACCTTCGTAGATCACGTCTACGAGTTAGATTTAGAGAGGGAGAGATCTCGCATAGGATGATTTTATGATTTCATTTTTAAATTATTCTCCCCTTCCTATCGTGATTTCTCAAACTAAGAATCAATCTTAGTTCTTTGATGTGAAGATCTTAGTGGAATCATTCTGGATGGTGAGAAATTATTTCCAGAATGACTTTTCTAGGTGAGTCACCTTGCAGTTCAAAGGAACACTTGAGTATTGAAGATCATTGATGGTTGAGTGTTCAATTTATTGGAGAGATTGGTATGTGATCCTAGACACCAGTCATGCACTGAGCGAATTCGAGAATTGTTACCCAATTACTTAAGCTGATCTAGGATAGGGAGTAGAGGGTGAATTTACGCAGTTCTTTCCTTGTTCTCACTAACTTTTTTCAACAGTGTTTTGGTGTCCTTTTCTTTGTTCTGTGTATTTTTAGGTCTTGTGTTGTGTTTTTCTGCTGTCTTTTCTTGTTCCATGTAGATTTGTCCTCTATCTAGTTTTTTTGCACTTTTCCATTACTATATTTCTCTCAAATGTGCTCTTCAGCACTGATCAGAGTATTCTTACAATTAGTGTTATATTGTTTTAAAAAAATTAAAAAAACAAAAAAATTATTTTCAGAACTACCATTTAGTCACTCAACACTACTTCCTTGAGAGCCACCTCGAGGTTAGCCATTGTGCTATATGTTGGTTCTTTATAAATGACAGTTTAACGTCCTCGCGACAAGGATGCCCATCATATTTTTCACGCTCGTGAGTCATTGGGAACATGTGACAAACTAAAATTTATAACCTACTTACTACTTAAGACAGTGTCAAGATAGGGTCGAACCACAGGGAGGCCTCATGTTGTGTTTGGCGATCTAAAAAAACTAAACAAAAACGAACATGCAAAAACAAGCAAAAAACACATGGTGGTGGTGAAGTAGAGTGAATAAGATTTTAGTGTGAAGAAGTGAGGGTAAGATAGTGAGTGCTAGGAGAGTAGACAGACCAACAAGAGAAATTGTGGTGTAAACAAACAATAGATGAGCAGGGGGAAAGTCCACTGGCCGATTTGATGTTTCTTATCGTTGTTCATGCACTGAGATTTAGAAATATGGATCTAACTGAAAGTAACTGGCCATATTTGTTGTCTGGTCAGTTTGTGATGAAATAGCTCTTACTGTCCTTCGATTGTAAAAGTAATTCCATACAATGGTGAAAATAAGTCAGATGTCACCAGGCTCAACTTGTCAGTTCAGTTTGGTATGTCTCTCTCATTCGAGCATAACTCACACGTCATTGAGTTACAAAAATTGAAACGGTTATAATTATGGTGAAAACAAGATCGGTTTTCACTCGATCCTATTGTTTTGAAAATAAACTCATCTGTAAACAATGAGAGAGACAATCCAATTAAATGATGTGGTGCATGAAAGAGACTAAACAAATCAAATCAACCAGCTTATTCCTCCCGAAAGAAATTAGTCGGACATAGTGGTTGGTTTTAATGTAACAATATTGTTAAGAGAAATGAAATTCATATTGAAATAAGTTTCAGAAAAATAGCGTATAGGGAAAACTAAGATGTTTGAACTCCCTTCTACTGCTCTCGGAAATTCCAAGTCCCACCGCTTGATGGTAGAAGGAATTCTGGAATCCGCTCGATGTTCTACCCTAGGAATAGAGGTATGAAAAATGCTCTGATCTGCAAGTCTCGGTGCTACAAACTACTCACGATGGAAAAATTTTCATTCCTCCTACTCATGCTCCTTTCATCCCAGATGATCTCTTCTAGTGTTCCGAACTATCTCCCCAACTCTCTTCTCTTCACTGGATCCCTTTATGTCTCTCCTGCCTCTCGCGCATTCATCACCCAATTGAAGTCTCTGAAATATCCCCTGATGAGTTCTCGGGCCTCCACGTGTAACTTTAACTGTGTTTCTCCTCCCGCGATGGTTACCAGTGCAATTTCTCTTCACCAAATGAAAAATACGTGCACAACTAGCTAATTTCTTCCCTATAAACAACTGATCAATGTGGCATGCTTCAACACACTCGTCACCAGCATTTAATGTGAACGCCCTGTATGTGAATACAACCCCGGTGGCACCATGACCATGATGAAATTGTGACACACTTAGAAACACCTTCAAAAGAAACATAATTAATTAAAACCTTAATAAAACAAAAAAATGGGCTAATAAATTAATGAATTAAATTAAATAATAATAAAATTAAAAAATAAATAAATAAGATAAAATTAATTATGCTTTATTAAAGCTAAAGAATTTATTTGGGTTTAATAATTTAAATCACATTAAAGAAATACTTCTTCTATCTTAGATTGATTAAATAATTAATTAATGAACTAATTAATTTAAAGAATAAAAATATTAATTGAATAAAATTAAACTGTTAAAAATACTTTTATTATTAAAAGTCTAAAATACTAAAATGAGTTATTTATTATAATTTAATGAATAAATAATTTATTAATTTAACAAATGATTTAATAAACTATCTTGAATAAAAAATTATAAAAATTTAATAATAAATAAATAAAAGACTAATTCCCATGACTAAATTAACTTAAGAATTATTTAAAATGACAGTAATGCACATTAAAACACATATTTTAAACTAAAAACTGATTATTTTGAACAGAATGTACAAAAACAAAACACTTATCAATTGTATAATAGAAAAAAACGTTTTAAAAAAAATGTCAGTAAAAATACAAAAAGGATGTGGCAAAGGGTGTGAAAACACTACCACATCATAGTAAATTGTGAGATAGGACAGAATGAGCTGTGTTCCTATATATTTTCAAACAATATTCCCCATACCACTTTTCGAACAAGTTAGGCTTGTTGTTGTAGTGTCATTTTGGTTGGAATTTATTTGACTATATTTACTTTCTTTTACATTCACTATTGTAATCTAGTTGTGGGATATAACGGTTTTCATTCATTTTCTACATAGTGTTTTTACATTTCATCATTTGTCGATGAAATATGTGTGTGTTCATACATGTACTTTAGGAAAATCCCTCCCATTTGTGGGATATGTCTACTTAGTTATTATTACTAACCTCGGACCTATTCGAGATGGGATTGGAGTAGTCATGAAATGGGCCCCTCTATGATGGGTCGTGAATGAGGGGTTTCAGAGTGGGGGTCAGTTCTACATTAGGACTGGGAGCCTGTGGGATTGGTTTGGGGAAATACTATTATGTGTTTAGAGTTTGTATTTCAGACCATGGAATATAGTGTTTGTGTGGATGCCGATGTATCCATACACAAGGACTCTTTGAACATTCTTTTTGACTCGATGTATGAAAACAATGGTTGCTCGGAAAATAAATGTTACATGCATCATATAAGAATGGTTGTGTTCTCCATATCCTTCTAAATTCATCTCTCTAGATATACTCTCTTGACTATGGTAAATCTTGTTTAATTTCTGGATGCCTCCACATAGACATCCACCCAGGATTCCACTGTGTGATCATAAGGATGATCCTCTTAGTGACAAGGAATCCATATAGGGGACTGTACCAAAGATATCAACTCTATGTGTTTTACTAGCTATACCACGACCCATCGAGTAGAGACTACAACCAACACTACCAAATGAGGCTACACATATTCTGAGTTCATTTCATGAGTCTAACAGGCTATGACCTCCTAGGTTTTGAGTGAGCTAGATCCTAATATGGATGAGTATTGGATAGAGTTAGTCACTCATGTTTCCACCTTGTCAGGTCACCTGTTGATTAGACGAATGCCTTTCCCACGAGTTTTTTTAATGGTTCTCTGGTTCAATGGGGGAGTTTAGTGACTCAGAAACCAGGAGAGATAGCTCTCTCCTAGACAAACATCCATAAAATATTTATAGATGAGTTCAATACATCCATGTTGTTATTTTTTCTCTTATAAGAGCTTCTACATTTGATGTAGGGAGGTATTACTATGGTAGAGTATTCAGTGATGTTTACTGATATTTCATGCTACTCAATGGATATGGAGCAGGACCAATTCTATAGGGATTACACCAGGGCATCAAGGAATTAATGGTAACACTTAAAATTCATATCTATGTTGGTGTAATTGAGTGATCCCTTCTAGTGGAGAGTATTCAAGTGGAGTAGACATAGGTAGTGAGAGCTAGCCTTGGGAACTGGGTAGCTGAGAGCTCAGAAGATGGAAACCGACGATAGTAGCCGGTATCTAAGCGATCTAGGAACCTAAAGTGGTGATCCCAAGACATAGGGTCAGTGGTGTAGAGATCCCAATAGATCATGAATCATCTAGGAGATTGATGGTGCTACTCTTGCAGAATTCGATGACATCTATCACGAGATTTCATGACCTGTCATATAGTTGATCTGAAAATGGTAAAGGGACCATTGAGGAAGAGGAAGATTTAAGAGTAGGGTGGTTTTCACGGTGTTTAATATGGCGAATTAGTAGGTAGGAAAGATGGATATGGTCAGAGGTTTGAACAATTACCACCACCACCCCAGGTGGTCCATGCTGGGATCAGGGAGATGATAAATAAAGATGAGGTTAGTTTCAGGCAATGGTGGCTTATGATACGGAGGCTCTGAGGATGATTCGAGGTATGAACTATGTCTTTTCCACCTTATATGTAGTTTTGATATACCCATGTGCTAGTAATTCCATTATTTACATGACTCCTATTGGAGACTCAAAGATTTTGGTTGAATCATTGACTCGACCCCTACACTTGGAGACTCATATGATAAGATATTTTATGTTCAAATACTGGTGTCAAAAATGTGACCGGACTCTTGGATCTTGATATTTTTTGTTGAGATATCTTGGTCCTAGAATCAAGCTCTTACGGCGTCATTCTAGTTTTGACTGGTTATCCACACTTCATGCTCAAATTGACTATTTTAGGTGCAGAAGGTGGTGTGTCTATAGTGATGGAACTTGGTTTTTTTATGATGGTGAAAAGGAAACATATGAAGCATATGATAGACTCACCCATAGGAGTTTTGAACCAATAACTCATTTGTTTATTAGACTGACCCTCAATGTAGTGGATGATTTGAGTCACCATTTCTCTATAGTGGTCACAAAGTATGAGGATATCATTCTTAAGGACATTCGAGGATTCCCTTCCCAATGGGAGATATACATATTCATTGTTCTATACTCAAATACAACACCAACATCTACACCATATTATCATATGTCTCACGTAGATCTTCATGATCTGAGGGTATAGTTTGAGGACTTGTGGAGGAAGGGCTCTGTGAGACCCACTATTTAACCCAAGGCAACACTAGTTTTGTTTTCCATGAAGGAAGATGAGAGATTGAGGTTATGTGTGAATTTAAAACACTTAAAACAAGTGACTATGGAAAATAATTATCGACTATCGAGGATTGATAACCTCTTTGATCAGTTGAAAGGTGTGAGGTGGTTCTCGAAAATTGTCCTTGGATCTGGCTACCACCAGCTATGAGTACGGGATGAGGATATACCGAAGACAACCTTAAAATGTCATTATGGATATTATTAGTGAATTATGATGTTTTTTGGCATGATGAACTCCTAGAAATATTCATGGGACTCATGAACAAGATCTTTCATCCAAACATGGAACAGTTTGTGGTGGTCTTCAAGGATGACATCCTAGTGTACTGAACATCCAGGGATGGGCATGTGAGACACTAGAGGATGGTTCTGGACACACTCTGAGAGCACATAAATTATTCAAGGCTATTGAAGTATCAGTTTTGGATTCAAGAGGTCCATTTTCTTGGATAAATCATTTCATAGGGTGGAGTTGTAGTGGATCTATAGAATATTGATGGAGTTATTTCTTGGTAGCCACTAAAGAGTGTTACTAAGGTGCAGAGTATCCTTGTTTTGGAAGGGTACGATCAGAGATTTATTAATAACTTATCTAGGGTGTAATCATTCTTGATAGCTTTGACTCAAAATGGGAAACCTGTAATGTGGATGGAAAAGTTCTAATAGATTTTTCAGCAGTTGAGGTAGATATTGATGAGCACTCCCATCTTGATATTACCAAAGGATGGTGCTGAGTACATAGTGTTCTGAGATGCATCATGAAATGGTCTTGGGTGGGCCATGATACAGAGGAATGTGGTGATTTCCGATGTTTCATATTATTTGATATTACACAAGAAGAACTATGTGACCCATGATATTGAGTTAGCAGTGATAGTCTTTTCATTGAATATGTGGTGATATTACCTGATGGGTTAACAGTTTATCATCTACTCTTATCACAAGAGTCTCATGTATATCTTCTCTTAGAAGGATATGAACTTTATATAAAGGTGATGGACAGAGTTCCTCTAGGACAATAACTTTTATATTATCAATAATGTTGGAAATGGGAACATGGTGGATGCTTCTCTTAGAAGTATATTTAGTTCACAGTTGCTGAATGATGCATTAGAGTAGTCAACCTCATTGTAGTTATACTTTGTGGATGGAGATGGGGAAGCGTACCTCCATTCGATGGTTATCACCCTTCCACCCTTATAGTGAGTAAGGGAGTAACATATTGGGGATACCAACTATGAGACCTTACGTGATCATATTTCCATAGGTCATGCTTCTGAAGTACATTCGAAAGGTTGGGTGCACACAATTATTTTCAGACGATATATAGTAGTACCAGTGTATTTGTAGAAGGAGGTTCTGAGGGAGTTTCAATTTTCTCTTTTGGATGTGCATCCAGGTGTGTAAAAGACGTAATATGACATATGATGCTATTTTTGGAAGATAAGAATTAATAAGGGATTTGTAGAGTTTATCTTTTGATTCCATACTTATAAGTAAATGAAGGTTGATCTCTAGGTTATAGTGGTTTTGGGTTAACCCCTCGAGGTTCCATAACGAGAGTGGGATGAGTTATTTATGGACTTCATGATAGGTTTATTACATATGTCCATGGGACATGATGCAATATGGGGGATTGTTGACCAAATCACCAAGAAACACCACTTCCTAGAAATCTGAGAGATGAGTTTTGTAGAGTGTTTGGGATTCATCTATGTGCAATAGATATTTTACTCCATGGATTTCCATCAAGTATTGATTCATATCATGATGCTTTCTTTAAATACAGGAAATGGAATTGATTAAAGGAGGTGTTTGGGACCCATTTACTCTTGAGCATAGTGTTCCACCCATAGAAAGATTGTCAGAAGGAGTGAACCATTCTGGTTCTAGAGGATACGTTGAAGGATTTCATGTTAGACTTTTGTAATAGGTGGGAATATCAACTACCACAAGTGGTATTTTCATACAACAACAGTTATAATTCCACAATTAGTATGGAACCATTATAGGCATTGTACGAGTGAACCTATAGGTCAACGCTTTTCTGGACTGACCTAGGAGAGTAAGTACTCATGGGTTCAAAATTGTTGAAAACTACTACAGAGAAGGTGCAGACCATCAAGGAGTGGGTGAAGACTACATAGAGCTATCAGAAGTCCTATGCTGATTGGAAATAAAGGCCATTGGAGTTTGATGAAGGAGACCATGTGTTCCCTTATGTTATACCTCTATGGGGATTATGGAGATTTATATGGGGTGGAAATCAATATCCTAGGTTCATCGACAATTTATAGATAGTATTAATAGTTTGTGAGGTAGTGTACCACTTCACTCAACCTCCACAGTTACAGCGGGTATACGACATCTTCTATGTGTTAAATCTAAGGATGTATGTGCATGACCCATTTCACGTCATTGAATGGGGTGAGTTGGGCATTGATGATGGAGAGACTATTGCTGAGTACCTGGTAGATGTTGAGGATCGGTAAGAGAGGATCCTTCATGGGAGAAAAATTCTATTAGTGTGTGTCCATTGGAAACATGAAAATCTACAGTAGTGAACATGGGAGCATGAGGCTCATATTCATTCTTAGAACCCTCATCTATTTGATTAGGCCTTGTTTTTTTCATTTGAGGATGTAAATCCCCAATGTGGGGAGAATGAAATGTATTCGATTTTTCAAGTATTATTTTTAGATATTATATAGATTGATTTCGATACCAGACCTTGAGATAATATGTGTGATTCCAAGGGCCGGTGTTCCTTGAATAAATCGTTGAGAAACGTTAAACATATTAATAGAACTGGTGTGTATTTTTCATAAAAAACAAGAATAAATCTTAATTGGATGCCTGAATCAGAACTATTGTGGCACTGATGAGCTTATAATGATGGATTTACCCTTGGAATGACTTAACTTTAGCCGGAATGGTCCATCTGTAGAAATAGTCATCAAGGACATAACTGCAAATAAAATAATTTAACAAAGAAATTATTTTTACATTGGAACATTATTTTTATTAATAATTATTCATAAATTTAGGTTTGTCATCATAACCATGGAATTCCAATGGAGGTGTGTGGAAATAACATCTCAAGAAACCATTGGCAGATGATGAAAGATCGATCGAACAACTCACCTTGGATTCGTGGAACCCTGCCAACGATGAAAACAATGCTTCATTCTTCATCAGTGATAGAACTGAATCATGGTAGGGAATGTTTTTTTGTGTGTTTTCCCCATTCATTAACTCTACGATGAATTTGGACCAATCAACAAACAGATTTTCCAATGGATCAATCATTTTTGCATGATGGTATATTATCTGCTGGGTTATCAGGAGATCGATCGTTATCCTTCTTCATTCATCATTCCTACAAAACAGATTGAAGCTAAAATAAAAAAATGATTATTTTTATCCCTAACTTTTTTCCTTCATTTTGTTCATTGTTGGAAAATTATGGTCATGACTCAACCATTTCTGGTAGCTCCAAACACGATCTGACTTCTGGATTGGAGGAAAATTGACAACAGAGTCTGGATCAGTGTAGATCAAAACCTGAAGAACCCAAATCTAAGACCATTTTAAATTTTGGGAATCAGGGGAGGTTTTGAGGTTTCTGTAAGAGGAGGTGGTGGAATATGGTGAATGCAGTGTCTCAGTGGAACCACGAGACATGGAATGGTTGTGGGATGTAGTGGTGGCAGCTGCTTGGGATGCAGACGATGACTGCCTGGGATGTGGCGAACAATTGTCTGGTATGTGGACGATGAATATGTGGATCAGGCTAAAAGAACAGGCTAGGCTGAGTGTGATTGTCTAGGTGGACCAAGCCAAGCAGGCCTGGTCTGGCCACGATCAACCATGATGGTCAACCGTGAGCCACGACAGCTCCAGCTGTAGTGGTCACAGCAGCCGCATAACCATGAAAACAGATGGTCAACCACCATGGTCGGTCAACCACGACCAGTGAAATGACTAAAACAGTCGTTCCCCGATGATCAATCATTGGGGTGGTCAACAACCATGGTCGATCATCATAGTTGGGGGACCGATCGTGCGGTCAGTTTACAGGCCCTATCACCCCCTTTAAAACATCAATGGTTATAACTTCTAAATGAAGCAACTAATTGATAAGTTGTATATGGTATTGTGACCCTAATGTGGAGAATGTCATTTAGAGACATTTGGTGTCTTTTTAGTTTGGAATTGTATAGTTTGAGAGCATTCCCTCGGTCATTTCTTCAAGGTTTCAGTATGGAATTACATCAACATCACTGGATTGTAATCCCCACAATAGGTCGAGTCCCAAATACAATATGGTATCCCTCAGTGGGACTAAAGTCAGATACTATATCAACCATCATGGATTTTTTGGAATCTATTTATCCACCTAGATAATTGAATTAGTCCTCCATCATGAGGGCCACATCAGTAGGGTCATTGGTTCCTTAGTTTGTTTGGGCATGATCCTCTGCATTTTGGGTTGATCCATATTAGGTATGTGGTATTCACTAGTGTGTCTGGGTAGTATCCCTTATTTGTGTATCATAGTCTTACATGATCAATGTGTTCTCTTTAGGTAGGGATGAAATGATCTAGACCTATTTGTGAGTATCTCCGATGATATCATGGCTCGAGGTGTGAGTTTACCCGAAATGAGCATGATTAGAGAAGAATAATGTGGTTGGTAATTGGTTGTGGCTTACCTCTTGACACTGTGTCTTGGATTGAGTATATCTAGATGTTCATGTTATATATTATGTAGGCATATACCTGTGTAGAGATGACTGTGCTTTCCTTTGTTTTATTCTTCTGTTAATTTAATGTGCTATACTGAGTACTGTTAAACTCTTCCCTTCACAGGTTTTTCCCACATCGTTCATGTCTTGTGTAGCTGATCAAACATTCGAAAGCGTCCTTGGGAGACCAGGACGAGATGGTGTTTAAGAGATAGGCCACAAAGAGGTGTGTTCCTAAGTCTTTTTCAGATATCAATTAATGTACCTATTTTCTTATAAGTTGGACTTTTGGTTAGAGATTATTTTTGGTGGGATTTTATTTTTTCCTATTTACTTTTCAATACATTCACTATTGTATTTTGGTTGTGGGACATAGTAGTTTTCATGAATTTTTTACTTAGTTTTTTTACATTTCAACATTTGTGTCTAGATGATATGTGTGTGTGTAGGTACTTTAGGCTAATGCCTCCAATTTTTGTTATATTCTGACTTAATTCTAGTAACCATCCCCTATCCTATTAGAGGTGAGATTTGGGTAGTCAGTGAATGGCCCCCTCTAGAAAGGGTCATTAAAACCATCCTTTCAACATACTCATCAAACACATTAAAGATCAGATCCTCCTCCAACATAAATTCCTCTAAGTGCGGGAGAGGATCCCAAGACCCTTCCTCTACCTGCACCCCTATGGCCTATTGTGGGCTAAGCCTGGGTTCCATTGGGGCATCAGCATTTGAATTATCATCTCTAGACTTCCCTAGAGAAACCCTCAGTACATATAAATTTATCATAGAGTCTCCCTAGGACCAAAGGTCTTTTTTGACCTCTATCTTCTTGATTTTATGCCACTTAGATCCACTACCTTTTCCCATTGAATTTTCATTCATATAAGTAAATATACTCTCTTTCAACTACTCTATCCTAGAATGAAAACATTCTTTTTTCCTTGGACCCAATTTTCATGGCTGATCTTGTTTCCATGGGTTTCTATAGGAATGAGTAATATTTATTCCTCTTTGACTTCTTACTCTTTCTTACGATGTGACTTACCAGGTCCCTAAAGCATCACTTCCCCTTATTCCAGCTTTTTCTATGAAAAAGTACTCATATCCCTTAATTGTAACAATTGTATGAGTCTAATACATAACCTCTCAGATTATTTCTCAAAGAGGTTGGATCTCTCTTCCGGAATATCTTCTCCCAGGACATCAAAATTATTGCTCGGATTCAAGTGAGACATGGTCCTTCTTTGGTTGGTACCTTTCTTAACATCCATCCACATCACAAATATTTATTGAGATTTCTCCTGGGTCGAACATCCTCTAGATCCTCCGTCAATTTTAAACTATACCCTAACTCCAGGGGCATTTACACCACCATGGAGCATTAACCATGTGTAAGATTCGGGGATATGATTGCATGGATTAGTAATCATATCATTGATAGTATTTACATCCCCAATACCCATTGAGTCATTATGAACATACACATCAGACACAAGAGCACCCAAATCTGACCTAATGTATTTATAAATATCCATCACTAACAGGTCACCCTCATGTGATCCACCACGAACAATGTTGCATTATTTGTATCCACAGAAATAAAAAACTGGTTTTCCAACATTTATCAGATCTAGGAACCAATCCCTTATCAATGCCTCTTATATATGTATCAACCTACTGAGTGATTTTATTCCTCACACAACTACAGTCTGACATTGAGGAACCCAACCTATTACACAATGAGAAAAAATCACCCAAGACTCAAAAACCACATGTTTCTCCCAGCGAAACTTTTCACCTACTATAATAAAAAAATCAACTATCCTTATTCACACATCTACCTCCATGAAGATGTAGGGAAGGTAAGGGTGAAAATTTATTTGGTATTACTATTAGAGCACAAAAATATACCTACAATATTTAATAGCATACATATAATTGAAGGATTATGAAATGGTAGGGGGCTTAGAGAAACATACCTAGATCACTGTGGTTGGGCTATCACGTTTCATGTGAAAGTCATAAGTACACCGAAATGAGTAGAACTATAAGCCATTTAAAATGTAAGGGTAAGTGGACCAATCCCTAAACAAATAATTTTATGAGTTGAACCAAACCATGATTTGTTTTATACTTTGGAGACCCACCATTGCTCGATCTTGAAAACTCCAGAATCCAAATATATGTCTGTCAAAATAATCAATAAAAAGGTGAATCTATTTGAATCGACCAATTAGTTTCAAGTTCAATAAAAATGAGTCTTTTCTGAACTCTAAAAATGGAAGAAGATGATGATGTCATCCATCGAACAAGTAAAGGAATTTAGGGAAAAGAGAAATCGATGGTATTGAGGGAAGGAAGTTGGGGTTGGATAAAGGGGAGAAGGATGTATGGGGAGATTCCTACAATTACGAAGGAGGTCCCTAACCTATGATAACATCATCAAAAGATTATAGAATAGTCCATCCATACAGTATAAAAAATAACGGAATCCAGGTTTTATCTTTGGATTGGATGACCTTTTATATAAACCATTTCATTCATTAATCATTCCAAAACCATATCCCCACCTTAAAATCCCTAAGTTAGAATCCATGTATCTCTCCATTTGTAATATAAACCAACACCCTAGATGGATTTCTTTGATGATCCTATCAATAACCTTGGTATCGCTCTAGGTGTGGCATAACATCGCTGTCATTCGAGCCCGTCCTTAGAAGTCCACTATGTGATCCCAAGTATCACGCCTAGTGTATACAATCAATTTCATATGAGTCCATCCTTAAAAAATCATAAGGAAAAAAGTATCTCCCGACATATAATAATCAATCCTCTGATTCCTTCTTTGTTAGTCCTCTATGGATTCCATGAATCATTCGGGTATATGCAAGGTAAAATCCAAATGTGTCTATCCATGGAATTATTATATGAATTCATGTATCACCCAATGAATACAAGCATTTAACCAATTAAAAACCATTTAATATATTCATAAAAAAATCAAGGTCAAACCGAAGAATAATTCATTTCAAAATCACCTCAAAAGGTGGAACAAGTCATTCACTAATCATAGAAGACATTCTTTAACATAACTCATTTGGGAATTTCACTACAAAAATCATCGCATGCCTAAACAAGCCATTACAAGGAAAGGTCCTAGGTTCATGGTCAATCCATCCCTTCTCATTGACCAACCAATTTACAATTGAGTTTATAATTCAATTAATATAACAATTCACAATTAAATATCAATTGACAACTGATTCTTAACATCCCGTGTCATGGGGTAAGGGGGAACACCTCAAATATTCCAATTTCACATGGCATCAAAGTGGCCAATTTAATACAAAACACAACCATGGTGTGGATTAAAATCAATGTGCTCAACCTATAACCATCCATTAATTAACTATTCAATTACATAGGCCTTTATGAACTATTCCAAGATTTCATTTCATTTCAAGGTGATTCTTGTAAATTTGGCGTACCTCACAATGACAAATACAAACACCTTGAATTTTGAAATAAGGAACAATACCATCTACTTGAGGTTGGTGGTTGATAGCTAGTCCGGTATCAAATCCAGATTTGGTTTAGATATTAAGATAATTTAAGAACTGATGAAGATCAAACTAGTATAGAAATTTAGATTGCACTGAAATAGTGCACCCGGTATCTAGAATAAAGAATAACTTATAAAAAGGGATCAAATACTCATCGTTGTGTATCCAATGTTATGTTCTACGATTGAATTAGATATTGACCAAAGATTCTAGATCAAATTCAAGAATATACACCAAAAAGCTCCCCAAAAGGGGTTTCTATGCTCGAGAAAAAAGTGAGGAAGGGTTATAAATAGATTTTAATTAGGGTAAATGGCAATTTTAAACCAAATATCTCTGTATCATGGTTTTGGTGCACAGTTTGACAAACTACGTGCTAAACGTGCATGGTTAGCTATAGGAAAAGTGTACCTATACAGTTTTTATAACCATGTGAAAACCATACCAAAACCCTCTGTCAAAATTGAATACCTGGCTGCATTGCAATGAGGCCCCAATTTCATAACTTGGCCTAACCATGTGACCTTACCATTCTCACATTCCAACATCACATTGTTTTAACTAACCATGTTCCATACCCTTCATGGTTCAGATTGACCGTGCACCATGATAATTTCACCCCAAATAATGGGTTTTGGGCTCCGAACCATCCTATGACAACCTCGATATCTCCATAAATTCAAATGAAATTAATATTAATCCATATCTATGCATTTAAACTGTGTAATTATGGAAAGTAAAGTATTCATGAATCCATGAAGAACTGGGTTCTTACACTAAATATTGATCTAGATTGTCTTATAAGTAAATATATAGTAAAGAATTATTTGAATTCAAAGTAATGAATATATTATACAGTGATATTCATGATTTTTTATAATTATGTCTCATTTTTTAGGAAATAATAAGAAATTATAAGTATTTTTCAAGTCACAAACTTTGGATTGGACAAGCTTCATGGAAGAAAATTGGGTTTTATAGAAACAAATTTCATATGCTATAGAATTGAATAAGATGAAGTTATAACCCAAATTTTATACATATAGAAATGTATCATCAAATCTACAAGTTTAGATGGAAAGGTTTTTGATAACAACATTTATGTTAAAATGGTGTCACAATCACAACGTAAAAATTCGATTGTAAATAAAGTTTCAATCACTAATTTGATTTATAATACAGTGTAAACCTATGTTGAAGAAATTTTTAAATAAGGATATAGTAAAAAAAATATTTAATTCAATTCTAATATAACTGTTGAATCTTAGTCTTAATCTGAATATCAAGAAATTGAGAATGATGAGAGGAACATTTTCACTATAGAAATTTACACCCTTATAAATTCTAATAAATATTCATGTAGTATTCCTAATAGAAAATTAAAAAGGAATTTTAGAATGGTCACAAAAATATTAATAATGATATATCAGATCATATATATTATGTGTTAAAAATAAATGAATTCATTTAGTAAAACAATCCTAAGATAAATTTATTAAAAATTATAAGTACTGTAAAAATATAGTGATTCAAGAATTTTATAGTGGATGGAGCTAAAATGGTTATTTTTATTCAAGTAGAGATCTTGGATGTAAAAATTATGATGTTATCATTTCTATGATGGCTACATGTTCTATGTTATGGGATTATCCTGTTACAATATTATTAAAACGATCTGTTTTTCAACTACCATTAAATATGAAAATAATTTATATTGTAGTAATGGATATGATTACGAGTCAGTAAATTGAAGGTTTAATGTGGTATAGGATGAATATAAGAAATTATGGTAAGATGTTTTAGAAGTGGATAGGTTATATTAAAATTTGAAGGGGGAAATGTGAATCTGTTATGGAAAATAATAATTTGAAATGGGGAAATGAAAAACAAAAAATTATTTTTTAAAGACTAAAGAAAATAAAAAAGGATGCTAATTAAAATGTATCAACCATAGATTACACAAAAAGTTTTTTTGAGAATGTTATTACTAAAGACAATCATTTTAAGAATAATGAAAGTGGAGAAAAGAATATTTTTTGGATAATATGACTCTTATTGAGAAAGAATGTATGAATTATAAGAAACAATAACTACTACAAAATACAACTCCACATTCTAATGAAGAAGTATGTTGTGATTTAGAGGCTACTCCAAAAGGGAATAATAATTTAAAAAATAGTTAATCTAAAAGAAAACATTTCAATGTTTTTAGGTATATAAACATGTGATAATATGATGTCAATGATTAAACCAAACACAAGTAGTACTTTTTTTTCTATAAAAGTAAATTACCATTGATAAATAAGGCTTTTTTTGTTGAGAGATCAAATAGTAGTGTTTCAAGTGTAATGATTTTATGTGTAGAAAGCAATGAAAACTTGATAATAAATTATCATTAACATTTACTTATCATTTTGGTCATAATAAAACTCAAATTTAAAAAACCTTTTAGACAACCCAAACATAAATGTTCGAAAGTCCGTTTGGGTGCTTAGGTGTTCTACTATTAATTCTACTAGATCCAGGATAGCATGTGTACAATAATAATATTAAAAATGTTTTATCCTTCAATTATTCTCTAAGAGTGTCAATGATTCATGGTAGATGGAAATTGTCTATTCCAAACACTTCAAAAGTGTTATTTCCAAATTTTCATCTTTTAATTCATATTAGAGAGGCTCTGTTAATTTTTGAGATAACTCTGAAGGAAATATCCAAGGCTATGGTGAAGTTTTGTTTTCTAACAATATTATAATTTATAGGGTTCTACATTCTCAGGGTTTAAAAAACAATTTAATTATTATATCATATTTTTTTGAGGATTAGATTCATGTTATATTTGAAAATGATAAATGTATAATATTTATGGATGATTCAGATTTTTATAGAAACATAAATAATATATATATATATATATATTATTTCACTTAACACACCATCAAAATGTTATGTCTATAAATGATATTTAAATATATGATATTGTTCCACATATGTGTATTTTATAAGATTATATGTGGCCATTGCTAAAAATTTTAAAGCATAGACATGTTCTATATCAAACCAAACTTCATGTATGTTAATGTTTTATTTACGAATTTGGTTTCAAAGTTAATCAATATAAGAGGATTTTTAAACACACTAATAAAATTATAACATCTATACCTATTGATCTTTTAAGTATAGATTTATTTGGTCCTTTATAAATTTCTAGTTTATTTAGAAAGAAGTATGTTTATAATATTATTTATGATTATAGTATATTAACATAGAATTTTTTATGGCTCATAACATTGAAAAATTAGTGGAGTTTGGTTAATATTTAAAATTAGTTAAAAAATAAAAAATATTTTTTAATAATATCTATTAAAAGTTAAAATTGGGGTGAATTTATAAATCTATAATTCTAAATCTTCTCTGATGATAACGGTTATTTATTTGTTTTCTCCTAGAATACCCCAACATAATGGTTTTATAGAAATAAAAAATATATCTATAATTTAAATGGATAGGTTTGTTCCTAAGGATTATAATTTCTATAAATGTTTTGGGTTGACGATGTTAACACAATTTTTAATGTTTTAAATAAATTATGAATTAGACTAATAAAAAATAAAACCAATTATGAATTGCGTAATTGATTTAAACCAAATTATGTATATTTTAGGGAATTTGGTGGTAGAATATTTCTAATAAATACTAATGATCAAGGTATATTTTATTCAAAAATTATGATTGAATATTTCTAGGATATTATTTTTCTAGTACGGTTTAGTGGGGTTTTAATAAGTGAAGAATTGTTTTTTATGAATCTGTACAAGTTAAATTTGATGAATAATGTTTTAAAAAGAGAATTTTAGATTAGATAATGTTAATGAAGAATTTTGATTGTGTTAATTTGGATAATATAAACTTCAAAACGATAATTTATCAATAAATTTGGAGAAAATTTGTTCTTAATATGATTCTAATGTCTATATAACTCAAAAATATCACCCTCTTGAAAAAGTTATGGGAAATGATGAAACTATAATTCAAAATAGATATTTTTTATTATTATTTTTACAAATTCAAATTTTTTTCCTGATTTTGTGCCTAATAATGTTGATGATACTACAAATGATTCAAAATATTTTGTATCTATTAATTTTGAACTTTCTTAATATTCATGAAGTAATGTTTGTAATATAATTGAACCTCTTTAAGATATAAATATTATCCGAGATTATTTAATTTTTAAATTATTCTTTATGAATTTGGTAATATGGTTTAAAACGAAGTCATATTAGTTTCCCAAGGATATTCTCAGGTAGAAGGTTTCTATTTTCAACACATTCATGCACTAGTTTCTTGGATCGAATATATTATGATTTAATTTTATTTTTATTATTTTCAAAATTAAAAATCATTTCAAATAGATGATAAAAATTATTTTTTTCTTTTATTAATCTCTAAAGTAGTGTATTTTAATCAATCACCTGTATTTAAATATTAAAAATTTCCAAAACATGCTTTTAAACTATAATGAGATTTATATTGTAAGAAGAAATATCCTAGATCTTGGTATGATAGATTGTTATTTTATTAATTTAATAAGGGTTTTAATAATTGAAAGTTAATCGAAATATGTTAATTAAATATTTTTCAAAAGATATTTTCATTATTCTTATATATAGGGATGATATTGTGTTTGGTACTAAAATTGATTTTATTACTAACGAATTTAATATTGATGGACTTTGAATTTTATATTAGTTTAATGGGTGAAATTAAATTCCTTTAAGGTCTTTAAATTAATTATATAAAATATAAAATAATTTTTTCTCAATATAAATATATTAAATTTACAGTCAATAGGGTTAATATTGATCCTTCTAAATATTTTTAAACCCCGTTGTTTATTAATTCTAAATGGTGCATAGATGAATCTGGAAAATATATAGATAATAAACTATTTTGAGGCGTTATTGGAAGTCTTTATCTGAAAACATCGAGACCCAATGTTATATTTTTAGTTTGTTTATATTCTATGTTTTAATATAATTTGAAATAAACATATCTAATGTATGTTAAAGGAATAATTGTAATGTTAAAATAAGTTTCAATATTGATTTATTTTAATATAAATTCAGAAATTTATTGGTTCAATATTTTATTTTAATTTTTTTATTTTAGGTTGTAGGCTTGATAGAAAGAGAACATTAGGTATTTTTCATTTACTCGGTAAATTTTTAATTTCATGAGGTTCTAAAAATAAATTATTTATTGAATTATCTATAATTTGGGTTGAGTATATTACTACTACTAATTTATCAAATCAATATCTTCATATAAAATATCATTTACTGATTTCAATGTTTATTTTTATAAACTACATATGTAAAGGCAAAACACATTGATGTTGAGTTTCATTTTAAATGATTTCATGTTAATAAAGGGAATATTTATTTATAATTTATATATGAAAATAACCAACTTCATGATATATTTATTAAACCTATACATTCTATAATGTTTGATAATATAAAATTTATACGTGGTATGAAAAACATTTAGCCAAAATTGTTAGAAATTTAAATTCTTATTAATAATTTTTTTAACAGGAAGTATATTTTATATTTTATAGTCTTTTAGTTTGAATTATACTAAATATTTAGGCTGGTATAATTTTCATACTTTTATTTATGGAGATAATTTGTTTAAATTTTATTAATGATTATTATTTATCCCTATTTTATTTGTCATACATAATATGTTTTTTAGGATCATATTGAAAAACTGGTGGGAAGCTATTGGAATTTTCATTAACGAATATACACGTTTTACATATGTGTTAATTATGGGCGATATTTAATGATTTTATGACAAAAAATGTGGAATTGTTTTTATTATATCTTAGTTTTCAACCTCATTTAAGAATTACTTTGGTTCGTAATATTTTTAATTGATTCACAATGAAATATTGTTTCTTATCGTACTAGGAGAGATTTTTTAATCTAATTGTTACCATCTATTAAATTATTGATAAAATTTAAAAAGGTGTAATTTTTTCTAATAACTCAAAAAATAATTTCAGTTTGGTAATTTCTTAAATGGGGAATATTTTAGGGCTGGGACTATGTTTTAATGATAGAGATATTGTTTATGTTGAAGTTTTTTTCTATAATTTAAATTCCTCATATTGTTTACAAATACCTCACATGTCTAAATTGAGTAATTAAAATTTCTCATAGCATTGTTAAATAAACTTTTGCTTATTTGGGACGTTTTATATTGTATATAATTTTTTATATAGGAATCTATAGTCACTATGTTTTCCCATTATCTCAACCTTATGAAATTCTGCTAAATCTACAAATGTGTACATTATGAGCTAAATGAAATTTATATAGTCTTGTTTCTTTAAATTATGTATTTATGTTTACACAAAATAAAATTATTATTCTTAAGATATACATAAAATTTACACACATATAAAATCAATTTTATAGAGGTGTAATGCATTCTTATAAAGAACTAAATCCTTGCATATTCACAAAGCATGTATATCAAATTTTCATCCTTATAAAGAATTCGTTCTGATTAATATTTTATGATTATGGGATTATCATGTTGATTGGATATTCACATTTACTGGGATATAAAAATGATTATTACATAAAACTTATTTTATCATTTTAAGAGAATTTTAATACTTTATTTTCTTGTAGTTTTTGTATTATTAATTATTGGGGTATTATATAATAAATTTTAGATATTTTATTAATTTTTAAAATAATAATATGTGCTAATGACTATTTTTGGTGTGTTTTTAATTATCATATGAATGATTAATGTGGGATTATTCTTTAAATTTTGCATGATATTCCCATAACAGGTAACAATATTATTCCATGATTATATTGTTTCTAATCATTCAAAGTTGGGATTAGGTTTCATGAAATTCCCATGATATACTGATATTTTTTTTGAATTAAGGAAGATATGATTAGTTATTTGAATATTATCATGGAATCTTGATAAATGCATGAAAAAGATTAGTTAATAGAGATCGATCGAGATTTAATATTTTTGAGATACGATTTGAAGAGTGTTGTAAGTGAGTATATTATTTTAATTATTATTATGATCACAAGATAACTTCACCTATTGATCCTTTACTACTTAATTAATCAATTCTAAAATAAGAATAAATATCATTGACCTTCCTCTCTTCATTATTATTCTGGTTTTAACTATTTTATTATTATTTGTTCTGTTTGTAATACTAATAATTGGTTTATGTTTTCCCCAATTTAAAAGTCCATATTTATTGAGTATATTTCCTAACCAAAAGGTATGTCTATGGGTTGTGTCTCCCAAAACAAATATCAGGATTTATGGGTTTTCCTTGGACAATAGAAATGAGGGATAAGTATTTCTGGGTTATTCCTGTTGGTGTGAAAAATGTATGTATTTTAAAATGTTAGCACACCCTTTAAAAAGAGAGTCTAGATCAAGTGGGTACCATTCCCCACACAGAGTTGTAGGGGAGTTAAAATTTTATGTAAGACCATTTTCTCTAAACTACTATAACAATAACATGTTTATATATTTTTTACATTTCATTTTCTTTTTAAACATGAACTTGTATTATAATGTTCTGGCATGAAATAATATAGTCTATTTTATTTATTCATTTAAGGAATTCAAAATGTTTGTTCACCACCCCTCAAGAAATTTTTTTTCATATGAACCAGGGTGAAAGTCATATCATAAAGTGATTTTTAAATCATATCATTGTTTATGCTATTTATTCACAATTCTCCAAAATGGTTTCCATATCATTGAATCATCAACCAAGTTTATTTGTTCAATGAACTATCCAAGGTTATGTATAGGACCAATATTAGGTATAAGAACCACCACTTCCACATAGACCCTTGTTATGTATGAGTATATTCTTCCATTATCATCTTTATACATATTGACATATATAGACATGCATTTATTAGAGTCTTACAAGGTGTATTACCAAATGATATCCACATTTGTAACATCATACCTAATCCACACATTGATCCAAAAACCTTTCAGTGGGACTCTAATTTAGTGTAAGACCAATTCCTTCCTCACTAGTCCATATCCCTCATGATTCTAGTCTTCCCTCTTAAAAAAATTGCCAATATAAAGGATATGGAAATCAATATATAGGTCTATGATCTCGTTTGAGATCTAATCTATATATCGGTTCAATCTTCCTTCCTCATCCAACTTATGATAAATAAGAGTTTTGACATACATTTAGGGGCCTCCTACTAGTGGTATAACCAAATAAAACTCTCTCTTGTATTGTTAGAAATATAAAAGATAAACTAAAATGGTTTGACCGTGAATAAGTCCTAAGAAGCACCTATCTAGGATCCTTCTTCCATGTTGTCCTTACTACATGTCTTCAAAATTCATCGGATATAGTTCATTCCACATGATGTTAATCTTGTAAGAGTATGTACTAGATGCATGAAATTAAATGTAACTATAATATATCATGGTTTCTAAACCTTAAAAGGGACCAAAATGGTCATTATCCGAAGACTGTGAATGGAATGACAATTACTACTGAGAATCACTAAACTATAAGGGGTTTTATTTTATTTATAGATATATATAGGAAACCCCTCTAATAGAATCGATCCTAGACCTAAAAGACCTATCATATCCCCTTATAGTGATAAATTATAGACACCCCAGCTATGTGACTTTAAACAATAGTATAATCAATCAAACTCTAGTAAGAGAAAGATTTAGAAAATATGATTCATATAGATGTTTAAATTGATGTGTGATATAAATTAATCACTCCCATTATGGTATGTAGTTTCATTACTACTGGGATATATTTAATTAATATATCATAAAATATATAATATATTCTATAAATAAGAAATAATACACCTTAAGGGATGATATGACCGCACATCTTATCGACCAATGTGAAACCCAAGGTGATGCTAATATTCCCCATTGACCACCTACCAATAAAAAGAGTTTTTTTACTAATCCAAAACATATAGGCATGAAGGAAAATTATGAACTTATATATCTAAGTTATCATTTTAAAAACGATAAAATTATAGTAAAAATAAACACTAATATATTTCTAAAACCATAGCTTAATAGTTTTTCGTTATTTTTAATATCTAGTAAAACCATTTTTCACCTATGGTAGATTAATACTACATAAGTTAATGAAGAAGTTAAACATTCACTTACACCTTCCATGTATATTTCAATAAAATATTTCTCATTAGAAAATTTATAATTAAAAATAAATTATTGAAATTTTAATGTTATAGAGTGATAATATGTTTTTGATATCAATGATGATAATAATAAACCATCTTAATATGTTTAATCAGTAATAAAAAATTCTAATTGAAAAATGTATCATAAATTGTGACTATTTTAGAATATTTTTTATACTGTAGAATGTTTTTACTATTGAAATTATATAATACCAATAACATGAAATTTCTATATCATATATAACCTTGGGACAAATATCGTTGACAATTTCATTTATACCAAAGTTCTTTTAGAACAATGGATCGAGAAACCTTATATGCTTTGAATGGAAAAAATAAATCTACTAAATAGAAAATTAAATATAATACATGTATAATAATAGTTTAAATTAACATAAATAATTTTAAATAATATATAATTAAGTTATTTAATATGGTAATTTAATAAGTTATAGGAGCATTCAATGTGAGTCAGGGCTCAGGGAAATGGGACTCTCCAAAAAGTCATTCCTTTATTTAGATTATTATCTATACATACCTCTATATACAACCCTATATCACACCAACTTTCACATATAATCCATTAATCCTATTCATAATTCCGTTTTTCTTATCTACATCATGATATGATTTCCTCTATGGTATCCTTCAATTTCTTATATATAAATCCATGAATAATAAACAAGTAAATCTTTTTAAAATATAATTCATTCCATGTATCTATTCACTCATGCAAGATTATTTCAATATCCTATAATTTTAATATTATATTTTCTTTATCCTATATTTTTTTTGTATTTTCATTTCATTATTTCTTTTTTTATGAATCGTTATCCTGATCGTATGATTTTTGTATGATATTATATCTTAAACCTCTCACGATTTTCATTGTTGTTTCCATAACCTTTATTCTTCTGTTAATATCATATAATATTTTATTATGTTATAAATTAATACTTTTAAGGTTCAATATGATTTATTTTCATCTTATTTTTGTATAATAACAATATTATACCTCAATATTTTTTAATGAAATTATTATATAGCCCATTTCATTCCAATTAGTTTATTCTATTTTTAGGTTTGAAGTATGATTTTTATATGTTGAATATATATGATTGAATGACAAATGTGAGATGGGTGTGTCAAAAATTATATAATAACCTAATTTATTGGGAAATTCTTATATCTCATGAAATATTTTATGGTGCATGGAAACCTATCCTGAATATTTTTTTTGAGATATATTAGAAGCCACCCTAAAAGTATTTTTATGAAGAAATGTTTTATTTTTGTGAAAAAATATTATAAATCATATTATTAACATGTTTTAATGATATTATAATTCTTTTTACATGTTTTTATGTGATGATTTATTTTATTTTGTTAATATCTCAAGATATGCTTATTGAATTATGTGATTTCTCATTATTTTATATTTGTCCTCTTATTGGGTATTTTAAATCACCCATTATATTATATTGGGTCCTAGGGTTTCCCATGAAGTGAAATAGTACAATTAGATCTTGTACAGTATATCAAATATAGAGGTACAATATTAAATAGTGTTATTTTAAAATTTTATATTATATAGTTGACATACCAAAGTCATTAGACCATTAATGTATAGGTTTATAATATGATATAATTTTTTTGGAATGTTTTTTTAATATTATTTGTATAAGATACATTAAATTATATTAAATATCAATTATAGGTATATATATATTTATGGATAATAGGTTAGTTAAAATAATTATAAATATCACATAAATAACCTAGATTCAAACATAGGAAGTCATAAGTTATAATATATGAGGGATTCATGATTGATTTGTTATATATTAATATTTCTATTATTATTAATAATTAGAGTAATCTGATTATTTTATTTTCTTTATATTAGTAAAATTACTAGAAATAAGAGGAAACATGTTAACAAACAATGTGATGGGAAATGTAAATTGTTTCTAAACGAGGTGCCCAATATGGTGGAGCATGAGTTATAATACACATGAATGTACACTAACAATTGAATTAAGATATAAATAATAACATGAAACATGTAGAGAAAAACAAATATTCAAAGAATAAATCACTTATAGTTTAGGCATTTATATAATATTGATCACCATATTGTTGTTGATTGTTTGATCCCATAATGATGATGTAATGGATACATTCAATTGATATGATAAATTATCTTCTTAAATTATCTATCAGAGAGAAATAAATATTATCTATTTATCACTAATATGGAGAATCTAATTAATTGTTGAAACAAATAGAGAATACCATGCCCAAGGATAATACTTATTCAACTGAATGGGAATAATTCAAGAAAATATTTTCAAAAAAAACATATGTTCATCATCCATATTAAAATAAAAAGGGAATTTCGTGGGAAAAGTCCAAGGGAGGATGAATCAATTGGATCTTATAAATAAAAATTCATAAGACATTCATGGTATATCTCTTGCATTTCATCGACCATAAAATCATGTTCAACCATTTTTTCAATGTCTTAAAACTAATTCTTGCAAAATATTTAATTATTTTGTATTTTGATAACTATGAGGAGATAGTTTTCTATTCCATTAAGAATGTGATTGAGATTGGATATTTTTAGTGGTACTATTGGACTAACTAAATTAAGGGAAGAGATATTTTTAATATTGGCACTTCTTATTAAAAGGGTTATAGAGTCCTCGACTTCTCATACATAGATATTATATATTTTTAGATGAATATTAATTACATTTTACAATAAAATGAAAAAGAAATATAATAGTTTTGTGCCATTGGAACCTTGGAACAAAATTATCAAATTTGAAGAATGTTATATGGTTCTTACCACAAAATTATTTCTTTTTAGTACACTTTATAGACACACCCTACATAAATAATATCTTAATAACCTGGATAAATTAAACATAATAATGGGAGAGAATAGATGTTCAGAAAGGTTAAACATGAGAGATTTAAATATATGATCATATAATATAATAAGATAAGAATAAAGGTGTGTCATAATGAACAAAACTTATGAAGTTCATACCCAATCTATCATAGATCATAAACGTAATTCATGGAATAATGATTGTCATTTTATAATATATAAATCAAAATGGTAATCAAAGAACATGATCTATGAGAGAATAACATTGGAATAAAAAATTGATTTTTGGTATAAACATCAGCTTATAACATTGTAAATTTTTATAAATAGAAACAGGTTCTCTTATTAAGTTAAGTACCGGAAACCAAAAACTCACATAAACTTATGGACATGAAACCAGGTCCATGCATTACATTATAGACATCAAAGGAAGGTCCAAAAATAATTTCATGAACATGTAATGAGTATCATGAATAATATGGTGAACATGTAATTAGGTTCACTGATAACATTGTGGACCTAAAATATAGGTCCACACATAACATCATAATAGAAAAAGGCTCACTACTAAGACCATCATTGCATACAAATTCCCTTTCTGAATTAGGTTCACTCTCCATTACAGTATTATCTATCTCAAAAGATATAAATATTTACCAAATTAATTGGATGGAGATATAGATCCCACCCATCTTTGGTAATAATGTAACCACAGTCCATGGTTATAACATATCCATCGTCCTTGGTTATATTTTAGCCACTATCACATAATTAAAATCATACATATGTGTGTCATAAGACCATAAAATATTCATCATACCACAACCCATGAAATGAAATGGATTTTATAAACATTTCATCATATAATACCCTATGAAAGTGAAACAGATTTCATAATCATTTCATCATGTCATCATTGTAGAACCCATGGAAAAAAGAAGAAGCTTTAGAAAGAATTTTATTATGGTATAACCAATTGAAGAGAAACATGTTCCAAAAAGATTTTTTCATCATAAACACAAACCATTTAGAAAAAGAAGAAGAGTGGTATACCAGGATCATAACCACATGTAATCAAAACTAACCCAAAATATTTACATTTTAGATTGAAAATAATTTTGTGGGACTACATGGGACATTTCATGAGGATAACAACTTTTCTTTGAACATAAATATTTAAAATCTAAAACATAATGAAAATACATATCTTTGAACATAACCATGAAAACTTATAAAGGAAAATTTTAAAATTAATTCAACACATTTATTGAATACAATATCCTTAATTATTTTTAAAACTCTTTTTAAAACATAAAAAATTTAAAAATTTATTCAAAAAAACATGGTTTTTGAATACAATCGGTTTTGGTCTGAAAATATAAAATTTCATAGTAACATTATTTTTAAATCATGGGTGAATAAAGAGAGGAAAATGATGGGAAAAAATTTATTCCCATGAAATAACCATTGTAAAATTAAATTTAGGATTTTATAGCGAGCTGGATCATAATATTTCACCATTAGAATAATAATCATAAAAAATCCCAATAAATAATGATATTATAACATAATAATATTACCAATCTGGTAACTTTAAATCCTAAGACCCATGAAGTAATAACATATATGGAACATATAATATATTTAGGATGAATAATTTACTGATATTACATGTAAATGGGTCTGTATATACACCTTGTGGAAGAATATAGGTGCAAAACAAAACATATGTCCCAATGAAGTAATGTTTAGATAAAAACAATTTCCCCACAAATAACATTAAAACAAAAAACCAAAGGAAAAAATAATCAAAAAATGGAAATATAAATACAAAAAAATAGGATAATAATCATAAAATACAATCATGGGTAGTATATACACCATATAAAATAAAAATGCTTTGAATATGATATTTATCCCACAAAAAATAAAAGTGAGACGAAAATCCATTACCTAATGTCATGGATTCCATCGTACTCGTTAAAACTTGAGTATAATAAATTGTATATTAATATAAATTTATTTAAGAAACATATTCATATATAAAATTCCATATATTATTTTATTATGAAATTTTATTACATGTTTGTTGACAATTTCATGTTAAAGTAACATTTTGGGTAATAACCACTTTGTTTTTTTGTATATGTTTTGATTTATTATATTTTTCATCCTATTAAATTTATCATTGTTAAATAATATAAAGAATGATATAAATTATATAAATATAACATATATTCAATAAATATGTGTATTTATATTAGTCCATAAAAGTATGTGAAGGAATATTAAATACAACATTAATTGAGACGGTAGTTCGTACGTACGCGTGAACACTATTTTTTCATTTAATTTTTAGTTTTGAATAAAGAAAAGTAAATGTTATATATTATTATCAAATAATAATTTTTATTTCATATATACATCACATATGTTCATTAAATCCAATTTTAATTGATTCTATGTAATGATTGAATGATTCACATCGCTTCATCTGGCGGTAGTCTGGCTTACACAAGAGAGACATTATCATATTCCCACAAATTGGAATGAATGAATATATTTGTGAAATAAAAATTCTAGAAATATAATAACCTTATAAATATAATATATATATATTTCATATAAAAAAATAAATCCATCATTATGACCATCCTTGATAGGTGGTATTGGAAAAATTATTAACATTAGTTCGCAAGGTGGTTGTCAGTCGTACACATAAACAATGATTTCATAACCCATTTGATAAAAGTGTATATATTTTGACATCATTAACATAAAATAACCACATATTATTATTTATAAGATACATGTTTTTTGTATAATCATGATATAATAAGAATTGATGAGGGTGGAGTAAAAAATAAAATAAAAATGCTTGTTGATCAATGTTACCTCTTCTCCATGTGTCCTCCTTATGTTGGTAATAAAGTCCTTCCATGGTTGTATTTATGTAAAAATAGGGAATCTATTATGAGATAATGGAATGTGAGAAGTTAATTGGGCATTGTTTTGGCAGAACCAAAGTTTTTTTAAGGTGTGAATAAGATAGAATAGGGTGACCTTTTATAAGCGAGGGAGGGGACACACATTGTATTTTTAAAAAGAAATAAGTTCTCCCACATTTTTCCTCTGAAAAAAGGTAAAACATTGACTATTATGAATAATTATAGGTTTAATGGTAATTATATTTCCATACAATAGTCTTTATAAAATATTATAGGTTGATTTTATACTTATCTTTTTAGTTTAACCCCAGGTAAACCCATTTTAACTTTAACCATTGGTAATTAATTTTTAAAAAAAATCGATTTATTTTGGTAAATAAATAAGATGAAATTATTAGAAATTAAAAATTATTATGATTAAAAATATAGAACCCATTTTTTCAAATTTAAATCAACTAAGTGAAGAAAAATTAATTTAAAAATATTCCTACACACAATATTTAAAAGAGTATTTATAATGTGAAGATGATCAATAGTTTATAAAGCCTTTATATCCAATTTCAAAATGAAATTGATTTCATTAAACAAACTTGTTTTAAGGGGTATATAATTTTAATAATTATACATTAAATGAAATTTAAGGAAAAAATTATCTTTATAAATAAATTAATCAAAAATACATTTTTCAATTTAAATTGAGTATTTTTTCACTATTCATAAAAAATGATACTTTTCAGGAAAATCTTGAAAAACAATTGTAATATAATTTTTTCTATATATATCAATAATTAATACATGTTTATATTATATCACTTTAGATTAATATTCCATATATTACAAAAAATACATGCCCTACTAATGTAATAATTTTGTCTCTTTGACAACAGAGAAACTAATCTTTTAGTTTGGTGAATGATTTTCAACATCTCTTATAAAGATATATCCTTTAGTAATCATTCATAAAACCATTCTTCATAACCTGACGAATGAAAAAATAAGAAAGGGGTGAGAAACAATTATCAATAAGGGTAAAAAAAGAGATATGTAAGGGTAATCATTAGCATAAGGTTATGAGAACATGATTGTACCATTAGAAGATCATACCTTACTTATCAAAGATCATATCCAAGAGTCATGGAATAAATATTGTCAGTTCATAAGGCATTAATCACAAGGTAATTGAGATCATAATCCATAAAATCATAATATAGGAATTGTATATGGAATTTTTTCATACATATAAAATGATTTCTATAGTAGTCAAGGATTACTGTAAAGGAAATATTAGAGGAAAAAGTCTTTTACTGAACTAGGTTCACTCCCCATTCGATCCTTGTATTAATGAACAGGGTTCACTTCCCCTTCTATCCCTATATAACTACACTAGGTTCACTTCCCATTCTAACCCTATTTTACTAAACATAGTTAACTTCTTATTTTATCCTTCTATTACTAAATCGAGTTCACTTCCTATTCGAGTATTGTATTACTAAACCGATTTCAATTTCCATTCTAACTCTGTATTACAAAACCATATTAACTTCTTATTTTAGCCTTGTATCACTAAATTGATATTATTTCCCATTACAGACATGTATTACAAAACTTATTTCACTCCTTATTCCTACCTTTTCACAATAAATTGAGTTAACTTATTATTAAAAACCTCCCATACTCATTAGATATAAATCTTTATCCAATTAATTGGAGGGATATATAGGTCCCACCAATATCATAATTAAATCATATGTATGTGTACTATAAAATATTCAACTTATCATGACCCATAAAATGTGATTGGTTTCATAAAAATTATTTCAAAATGAATTAAATGAAATGGGAATCATAAAAACTTAATCATATCATAAGCTATGGAAAATATATAGGTTTTCAAATTCATTTAATCCTACAATAACCCTTGATATAAAGTAGGTTTCATAAGAATTTATCATTGTATAACCTGTTGAATAAAATAGGTTTGTTAAATATCAATCCATCAAAATATAAGCAATTCAAATAAATAATAATAATAGTTTCCTTGGATCATATCCCTACATATCATATAATATAACCAAGGATATCATCTTAGATGATGAAGGATTTTGAAATATCTCTTGGATCAAGAAATTTCATTAAAAATCATTAAACAATATTAACAAATATATATGAATCATAAAAATCCTTTAAAATATTACATGAGGAAAATATCTTTTCTTCTTTGAAAATTTATATATTTATAAAAAATCCCGTTTTGAAAACATTTTCTTTTGAAAATAACATTTAAAACATATAAATAATGATTTTAAAACCATTTTAAACAATTTCTAAAATGTAAAATATTTTTGAAAAACTTTTTCATTGAAAAAACAATAAAAAAATTCTAAAACATTAGGAAAACATTTTATTTTATAAATATAATTGTGAACTATCAATTGATTCTTCAATGAAATTATGGAGGGTATATCCATATATGATGGACATTCCTTCTGCACTGTATAAATTATATAAATGTTCCTTGATCAGAAAATGAAAAGGAGTGTCCTTTTAAAACATGTTTTTATTAAAAAGGTTAATCCTAGTTTAAAATGTATTTTACACTTTACAGTAAAATATTTTTTAATATTTTTTATAAAACATGGTTTCGTGGAGAAAACAAATTTCCAACTAAAGTGGGAAATAAAATAGTATTTTCTTAAAAACATTTTCTTAATTATATTTAGCACCAAAAAGTAGGAAAATAGTACTAATACGTGGAGATATCATGGATAAATATAGGATAATAAAATTCATGATATTTCTTGAGATATGAATTATAATATTTCTCTAATGGAAGCATAATCATATAAAATTTTGTTAAAGGATAAGATTGTGGAAATAAACCATTACTAGTTTGGTAACATTGAATCTTAATTATATGGAAATAATAACATTTCATGAAACCTAAAATAATATTAAAAGATGTATATTCATGATATAACAAGTCAATGTTCAGTATATACATCTCATAAAAACATATTGGAGCATAACATGGCATGTGTCTCAAGGAAGGAAAATTATGACAAAATTACTTTCCTAATTTGGTAGATCTTGAACCATAAACCCCATGAAGTAAATATTGTCAAATGGATGTGTAAATACCAATAAGTTTAACTATAATAATCATAAAATACATTCATGGGAAACATATACACGACACAAAATAAATGAGTGGTGAATAAGTCTTATGTCTCACAGAAATAAAAGTGAGAGGAGAAAACCCCTTACCGTAAGTCTAGAATTTCATTATACTAGTTCAAAACTCCTGTTTAATGAATCTAAGTTTATAATAAATATACCATCGAAAAATATTATTATATCTAATTAAATTTATTATTTTTATGACTTTATGATACCCATTTGTTAAAAACTTTATGTCAATGTTATGTTTTGGGTTATATCATCGTTGTTTTTCATAGTCAGTTTGGATTTTTATTCTTGGTCCTATTATAGAGATCATGATTGAATTATTCTAAAATTTAAAACATGATATAAATATCATATATATTAATCATATATGTATTCATAATAATCAATAATATATATAAATTTTAAATGGAATACACCATTCATGGAGATGGAACGTCGTACATGCACGTGAATGTTGTTTCCATTTTATTATCGTATTGAAAGAAAGAAAATAAATGAAATATATATATATATATATATATTCATGTGTGTGTATGTGTGTGTCTAATATCATTTAATTAGAATTATTATTTCATATATATATCATATAATTAACATTATATTTAAATTTTAAATAGATTACATCTCATTTAGGTGGTGGTAGTCCACACATCTACAAATGAAATTATCATATTTAAAAAATATGGAAAGCATGAAGGTTTGGTTTATATAATAATTATAGAAGAATAAAGAAATCATAAATATGATAAATATAATACAAAAATATAGGGTACATCATAATTCCCACCCATGAGAGGTGGAAAAGGAAAAATGATAAACATCATTTCGTGAGGCGGTAGTCCGCCGTACACACAAACAGTAAGTCCCTCACCCATTTTATGGAAGTGTGTGTATGTGTATGTCAAACCCATATAATAAAAACATTTCAGTATATTGATAAAATATAGGATATTATAAATCATGTAATAATATGATTATATGGGGTACCAAATGAAAATAAAACAAAGGAGGTTGAGGAAGGATGTCACCACTTTTTTGAGAAATTCTTCTAGTTTTCCACCAAATGGATTCCTTGTATGGATTTATGAACAAAGGGTTTTTATTGGATTAATGGAGAATTTTTTTTATAATATTTGAGTATATTTATTTTATCCAAATTTCTTGATGTTTTTGAATAAGTGAGACGGTTGAGTGCCTTTTTATAGTGGAGGAGAAGTAGCATTCTTGTAAATTTTTGAAAAGGGAAATCCACCCATATTTTTCCCAAGTAATGTGCCTCCAATAATGGTAAAAAATACTTAAAAGTGAGTATATAGTATAAATATTAACATAAAATTAATTTCTAAAAGTTTCTAGTTCATTTTTTCTTTTATGTTTAAGGAATTGTCCTTCGTTAAGCTAATTTTTCTCTTAATCATTGTAATTAATTTTAATCACTTTGACTAATATTTTTTGCAACAAACTAAGTTAAAATTATTATAAATTATAAATTATTCTTATTCAAATTAATTAATACAATTTTTAAATTCCAATAACATATTTGTAAATAATTAATTTAAATTAATATCATAGATGATATGACAAAGTGAGATTTTAATGTAAAAAGACATGAAAGTTTAAAATGTTTTTGTATGCAATTTCATTGTGAAATTAGAATCAATGACCTAATTTGGATTAATCGATGAATAATTGATCTAATTATACTTTAAATATTAATGAAAATATAATTTATCTATATAAAAAAATTATATTAAAATCATTTTTGATTTAAAACTCAGTTGTTTTCACTATTCCCAAAAAATGAAATTTCATAGAAAAATACAAAAAATTCATACAAAGTAAATATTTATATTATTCAACAAAAATGAAGTTTATTTTTTCAAATAAAAATTATAAAAGTGAAAAAAATATATTTAAAATGGATTCTCCATTAAATTGTGGTAAAACAACCTTATAAAAAAATATATCTTTTTATTCATAAAATTGGATTATTTTTTATCGTATACCTATCAAATATATTGAATGTGAATAATATTTTTTATTGATTTTAAAATATATAAATTTTATATAAAACATTAATCAAAAGTAGTTTGTTTAAATTATTGTGATAATATTTTATTTGTACAGTGAAATATATTTTTCTTAGAAAAGAAATTTCATTATTTTCAAAAATTTATTTCATTAAATTATACTAGTTGATAAGCAAAGGATTAATTTTATATACATGTATAAATAATATTTTCAAGTTTTAGTTTATCATATTCACGACCTCCACACCAACAACTTTGAGGTAGCTATAATATGATTTTAATTATAATATTAATAGTATATTGTAGTTTGGAAAAACAAAGTCTCACATGTAACACAAGCTTTCAAAGGGAGTTAGTATTGTGTGAAATTAAATCCATAAATTGTGTTATGTTTACCACATGATAATATAATTATTACATTTATTGAATGATTAACTAGGTGTTTCTTATATTGCAATCCAAACGTCGTGTTTTAATATAAAAAGCTATATTAAATGTTTGGTGAAGTCCAAAATATCAAAAATATTAAATTAATTTGAAATAAAATATTTCACAAAATCTAGAAGTGTTTCATTCTACCCCTTTAAAATGAAATTTACTTTCAAAATTAATCTTTGTTATCAAATTTTTAAAACATGAATGTTCACTTCTTAGAAACCCACATTATAAAAATGATTACTAAAAATTAAAAAAAACACTATATTCATAATGGTTACCCTGGGTAACACATAAACAGGTTTACAATTAGGATAAAATAGGTGGAAGGAGAAAAATATGGACGTGGAAGAAAAATCTAAATGTCCAATTTTTATGGACGGTGATGGTGAATATCGTTTAGATAATGTTAATGATAAGAAATCCATAACCCAATGAGTCTTCAAATAGGTCATTGATATCATTAAAATGATGATAAGTTGATAACATTTTAGTTCAAAACCTTTTTACCAAAATTTGAATATTTTTTAGAAAATGACATGATTTCATGATTTTTGGAAAACCATACCCTTTATTGTGCCTGGTCAACTTTCAGTTCATCTCTTATTTAATGAAATAATGGTTAAATTTACATTCTATAAGAATTAACAGATCAAAAGATACATAAATACAATGATATTTCATTCCATATATCGTCATCCCAACAAAAAGTTTTTCACAAGTTATCAATTATGCATAAATCCTTATATGGTGAGGTAATATTTTGTTCTCTAGAACCACATAAGATGTTTAAGATAAACAATTCCACAAATGGTTAACCTTATAACCAGTGCAAAAGATGGACGTCAAAGATTTAAAAATAAGGTCACTAAAATTCTATAAAACCTCTTAGCATTGATTACCCATATATCATAAAGTTGATATTGGTTGTTTCATACCAAACATGTGAATACCTTCATCAAGTATTCTCTAAAAATAGTATAATAACCTTAATTACCCAAAATACATATTGGAAACAAGAATATTTCGTTTTTCTAATGTTTATTGGATATATTAATTAGGTCCAAAAATGTTTTAAACATCATCAATGATAGCATAAAAAACTTGTAAAATATATCCTTAATTAGTTCTAAGGTAATCAGTAACACCCAATTTACTTATTCATATCCAAACAGATCACTATCTGAACATCATTATCTGTACATAAGAAACATATTAAGGTTTATCTTTCCCTTAATAAAATTTTCACCTTTCCATTAAATAAATTTTATATTCCATCGTAACCATTAAACATATTTTTGAAAGTCCTTAGAAAAAAACATAAATCAATATATGCTTACAAAATTCACCAGTCATAATTCATGAATCCAAATTCATAAATACATCAATTATTATACTTCATTGTTAATATATAACAAGGTTACATCATCATATGACTTAACATATCATTCCTTTAACATTTCATATATAGTTTCATCATCATTAACAATATAAAATTACTCATACCACCTTTATGATTCTCTTTCGGATATTTCTATAGAGGCCATCGATTTGTATAATGACCATTCATTCCACACTGAAAGCATTTAACTATCAATGATTTTTTAGGGAGGCCAATATTCCCATCCATTGCGTTAAAAAAATATTTATTATTCATTAGTAGTTACCTTATTTCTATGTATCTTTTCTACAATCTAAACATATTATTCTTCCTCTAATAAATTTACTTGGGTGATTATTTCTACATTCATGGAACAAATGAAACTGAATCTTATTTCTTCCACGGTCTCTATTACCCTGAATCAAATAGAACTCATTCTTTATATTCATTGGGGAGTCAGAGAGTTGGTTAAAGTACATGTTCTTAATCATGTTCAATGAAAACTGATTAGGCATGATCATAAAATCCTTCACTCCAATGATCGTCCCATTTTATTACACATCAAATTTTCTAGAACATTCATTATTAATACAATTCCATATACTTCCCTACATCGACTAAAACCATAAATCACAGTGTTAATATCACTTATCATAGCGCAAAAACCACAAATTCATGAAAAATCACTCATAGGATGTCAAAATTATGACACCTTCTTAGGGAAAATTATGATTATCTTTATACACATCCCTAGATATATCCTTATAAAAATATCTCGGTATCTCACTAAGGTTTTCTCATCCTAGTTTCCAAAGGTGGAAAAAACATTTCTGTTGATACTAACTATAGTGACCTAATCATAAAAATGTAGAGATTACATCACGTTTGATGAAGATTTAGTACATTGAAAAAATACATACCTGAGGACCATAATAGGTTTGTGTCATTAGAAACAAGGAACCCAATTTTCTAGATTGAAGAAATATCTTCAAAATCTCCTTCAAATACCTTATCCATTATTATTCCTATATATAACCTATCTTCATTACCTAGTTAAAGCAAACTTAAGAAAGGGGTGAGGTAAAATACCAATTAAGGGTAAATAAAGAGATATGTAAGTAGAATAATTATCATATAGGTATGAGAACATGATCATATCATTATAAGATCTTACATTGTATATCAAAGATCATAATCAGAGTCATCGAATAAATATTTGTAGTTCATATGACTTGAATCATAAGGTAATTAAGATAATAATCCATGAAATCACAATAATGGAAAAATACATCGGAGTTTTCTGAAATATAATATTATTTCCATAGTATTCAAGGATTACTGCTAAGGCCATATTAATAGAAAAATTACTTTACAAAACTAGGTTCACTCCCCATTACATACCTATATTACTGAACCATATTCAATTCCCATTATATCCATATATTAATGAACAGGTTCACCACAAATTTAATCCCTCTATTACTAAATCAGGTTCACATCCCATTCCAACCCTATGCTGTTGAACTGAGTTCAGTTCCAATTCCAAACATGTATTGCTGAACTGAGTTCAATTACCATTGCAGCCATGTTTTACTAAACTGAGCTTATTTCACATTCTAGACTAGTATTACAGAACCAAGTTCACTTCCCATTCCAACCTTGTATTACTTAACTGGGATCACATCATTTTCCAACACTATATTTCTAAACTGAGTTCACTCTATATTTCAGCCCTATCATACTGAACTGAGTTCACCTCCCATTCCATCCCTATCATAATCATGAGAAATAATGCTTTTCCTAATGCATTTTAGGGATATATAGGTCACAATCATATCATAGTGAAATAATATATATGTGTTCCATTAAAAATTCATTTAATAATAACCCAGAAAAATAGATGGGTTTCATAAACAACATATCATAACCCGTGAAATAAAATGGGTATCGTAATAATTTAATCATATCATAATATATAGAAAATATTTAAATTTAAAAATTCATTTTAACATATAATAACCCATGAAAGGAAGCGAGATTGATAAAAATTTATCCTGGTGTGCCCCATTGAAGAGAAACATGTTTCATAAATATAAAGTCATCATACCATAAACTATTTAGAGAAATGATATGAATGGTTCCCTCAAATTATATCCCTATTAAAGCATAAACTAAAACCAAGGATTTCATCTTAGAAGTATAATTATTTTGAATTATCACATTGAATATAAAACTTCCATAAAAATAATGAAAAAGATTTGAAATCTTATATAAGAATCACAAAAAATATTTAAAAAAATTTTCTACGGGAAATATACTTTCCCCTTTGAAAAACACTTTTTTTAAAACATAATCATTTTGAAAACATTTTCCTTTTATAATAACCTTGAAAAATTAAAATGGAATCATTGAAAAAATTTTAAATAATTTATAAAATATAATATTTTTTCAAAAAACATTTTCTGTGAAAAAATATTAAAAAACTATATTTATAGAATATTGGGAAAAGATTTTCGTTTAAAAACAACCTTGTATACATTCAATGTAATCTTCAGAGAAATGACATCAGGAAAATCCATACATGCTAAACATTATTTACACTATAAAATGTTTATAAAAGTTCCATGATCGAAAAAAGACAAGGAGATAACTTTTAAATAATTTTTTATAAAAAAGATAAAACATATGTAAAAATTTCTTTTATACATCATATTAAAAAAATGTGAAAACATTTTCAAAAAATATGGTTTTTTGAATAAAACAAATTTCTCACCGAAGAGAGAAATAATGTCATATTTTCTTGAAAATACATTCTAAATTATCTTATGTACCAAAGAGTGGTAATGCAATACCAATACAAGGATATATCATGGATTAATAGAGGATAAAAAAATTCATGTGATTTCTTGAGATATGGATCATAATATTGCATCAATGTAAGTATAATCATAAACAATTTCGATAAATTATGAGATTGTAGTAACAAACCTTTACCACTTTGGTAACATTGAATTATAATAATATTGAAAGAATAAAAATACATGATAATTAAAATATTATGTATATATGTATATTAATGATATAATATGTCAAATATATGAATATACATCTCACAGATAAATATAGATGCATAATATGGAATGTGTCTCGAAGAAAGAAAATTAAGACAAAATTACTATACTGATTCGGTAACTCTTGAACCGTAAACCCCATGAAATAAATATTATAAAATAGATATGTAAATACCCATAAATGTAAGTAATTAAATAATAAAATAAATTCTTGGGTGGTATTTAAACCACAAAAAAATGATTGATGAATAAAGCATAAGTCTCACATAAATAAAAGTGAAACGAGAAAGCCCTTTACCTTAAGTCTTCACATTCTACGTATATGTTCAAACATCCAGTATAATATATATAAGTTTCTTATAATTCTACCATAGAACCATATTGTTATATATAATACCAGATTTTAATTTTTATGAGTTTGTATTACCAGTTTATTAACAACGCAGTGTCAATGCTACATTTTGGGTAATATTCTCTTTGTTTTTCATAGAGTATTTGGATTATTATTATTGATAATATTACATAGTTAATGATTTAATTAAATCCATAATTTAAAAAATGATATAAATAACATATATTTTCATTGTATATGTATTTATAAAAATATATACAATATATAAATATTAAATAGAATACGCCGTTCATGGAGACAGTTGGTCGTACGTACACATGAATATTGTTTCCACTTTATTGTCATGTTGATATGAGGTAAATAAAGTAAATGATATATATATATATATATTATTATAGTATAATTAATAATTAATATATATCATATAATCTCACTAGACCTATCCTTAATATATTCTATGTAAATTTTGAATGAATCACAACACTGTGAGGAGTTGATAGTTCACACGTCCACAAACGAAGTTATCATATTTTAAAAAATAAAACTCATGAAGGTCATTATTATATAATAAGTAAATAAAAATAAATACAAAATAAATATAAAATATATCAAATATAAACATATATTCAAACCTAATTACTACTGATTATAGGTGTTAAATGAAAAAAACAATATCATTTTGTGAGGCGATAGTCTGTCATACACACGAATAGTAAATTTGATACCCATTTAATAGATGTGTGTATATTATTATGTTTAAAAATAATAATAGAAATTTTTAATTATATTTATAATAATTATTTTATTACATATTAATGTAATAAGAATAGTTATGGTGGAAAAGAATGAAAATAAAAAAAGGATTTTGAGGATGGATTTGACCTATTATTTGGGTAACTCTACCTAGTATGCACCAAATGGAATCTTTGTTGGATTTACATCCTCATGGGGGGTTCTAGGGTTATTTGAGTGATTTTTGGAGATTATTTAATCATATTTTGGGTGAGATAAAGGGCTTGAGAGTTGTTAATAAGTGGGAGTGGTTAGAGAATTTTTATAGCGGGGGATGGGTGGTATTCATGAAATTTTTGAAAATGGAATTCCATACACATTTTTCCAATGTAAATTGGATATAATAATGGTATAAAATTGATCCATGGTAGGATAGGGTGTTAATATTGACAAAAAAAGGATTTTGAACAATATTCTAGGTCATTTTGGGTTTAAAATTAAAAAAATAGTCCTTTGTTAATCTAATTGTTTTTGAACATATTAAAAATTAAAATTAATATTATTTTAAATATTTAATCCATAGTACAGAATTACAATAACATATGTTCCATAAAATAATTTTAAATTATTCCTACAGATGAGAAAAAAATGCATCCTTTTAATGCGAAAAGGTCTTAATGTTTGAAATGTTTTTATATCTAATTTCATTGTGAAAATGGTTTCAGTTAACTACATTGGATTAAGGGATTTAAAATTTATCAAATTAAACTATAAAACCTAATTAAAACAAAATATAACTATATAAATAAATTAGATGAAAAATTAGCTTTCAATTATAATTCACGGTTTTTCAATATTCATCAAAAAGGAAAAAATCTATGAAAATTAACAAACATCATCTAAAAGTTAATTATTATAATAAAATTAAAAAACATATGTTTTACTTTTAAAATAAAAATTAAAAAACTGTGAAAAAATTTATTTAATATGGATTCCCTATTAAAAGGTGATAAAATTACATTTTTGAAAAATACATCTTTTTATTCATAAAATTGGATTTATTCATATCTTAAAACAATAAAATATATTATATGAGTATCAATAATTCTAATTAAATATATAATAAAAAAATTATTGAAAAAATTAATTAAAAATTTGGTTTTTAATTTATTTAGATAAAATTGTGTTTATACATAGGAAATAGTTTTAATAGAAATGTAATTTATTTATTTTCAAATAGTCATTTCATTCAACTAGACTAATTGAGAACCAAAGGATTCATTTTATATACATTTGTAAATAATATTTTAACAATTTATTTATTCTTATTTGTAACTTTCATTTCAATGGCTAGGTGGTATCTATAATAATATCTTAATAATAATATTAATAGTATATTATAGTTTGGTAAAAACTATTCTTGAATGTAACATAAGCTATCGAAGGGACACGATACAGAGTGTAATAAGAGTCAAACATAGTTTTTTTCTACCAAAATCAAATCTAAGTGTTGCAAGTAGTGAATGAATATCCTTGTGTTTCATATAATGCGTGCCAATCTTATAGATTTTATATAAAATAATATAATCAATATTGTCTAAATATAAAAATATCAAAATGATTAACTTAATTTAAAAAATAATATTTCAATAAATCGCAGGTTGTTACATTGACATTTTGAATTCAAAACTGAATTTTATTTTTACAAATTCAATTTTTAAGAGTGTTAAAAATTAATTTTATTATTGTAAACAAAAATTGATTAAAAACACTTTTTAAGAAAATATTATTTTGGGACATATAAAGACATTATCTAAAATTATTTATTTTATTATTTATATGTTTTAAATTTCTAAATCCATTATACTTAATGTTTAAAAATTATTTATTAATATTCATATATTTATGTTTAATATCTACGTTAAAACAGTCGCATTTAAATAAATAAATTAATAATGTATCATGGTTTTGTTAAAACTCGGTGTTTCATGTAATGAAACATAAGATAGTGTTGTGTGTCAAATAAGATTAAATTGGTGCTTCATATAAGGAAAGCATTACATGGTGTTTATTGTGATGTAAGACATCATAGAAATTAAATTTATTTGAAAGTGAATAAATAACTCATGAAAACTAGCAGTGTCAAATTATATCCCCCTTAAAATGATTTTCGCTCCAATAATTCATTATTTTGATACAAAACAATGAGGATATTTAAAATTCAATATATCATAATGTTTCCACATAGATTTCTCAAGCAGGGAAATTTTCCACAAAAAATTGACCAAGTGAGTAGTCTTACTTCATTGAACCATATCTATTTGATCCAAAATGTCTCTTGGTCACTCTTCATATGAAATATCATAATTCAGTGGTATGACCTCTAAGTTTACTAAATGTGATGGATAAGATATGTACTTACTCAGAAGTGATTAATTATACACATCATGAACCAAATAGAGGTTGGGTGGAAGGTCCAAATGATAATCTACTATCCCAATATGATCATGTATTTTAATGGGACAGATATATATAGGGATTAGTTTTACCTCATTTCATCCATGGAGAAATTTTTAGATAGATATTCTCACTAAAAGAAAAATATAGATCACATCAATGACTATCATCAAAATATCTCTTCCAACTTTTTGTAGTCTTTACAAGTTGCTGAATAAATTTAACCTTCTCTAAAATATCATCAGCTTGCCAAGGTCCCAATTGATTTATTTATGCAACTTCATTTCAATATGTTGGAGTTATACACTTCCTTCCAAAAAGGTCTTCATATAGAGCCATGGGAATGATCATGTGAAAGTTATTATTGTACGAAAACTCAAAATTAGGAACATATTGATACTAACCACCTTTTCAATACATTGGAAAAGATCTTAAAGTATCCTTTAATCGTATTTTCACAAGATGTAAAGGAATCCCTCCTTAAATAAATTTTCCACTATATATAATTCCAAAGGGATTTATTTCCATACATGTCTCTTAAAATATCATTATTATTGATAAAATCAGATCACATAAAAAATCAAAATGGGGTATTAATAACTCTAAAACAATCATCAACCTTAAAATCAATAAACCCATAATGGTGTCAATACTCTTATATCAATTGTACCAGGAGACATATATGATTCAAAAATATAATTCACCCATTATTTCTTACATATGATATTATCTTATAAAAAACATTTTCATTGGATGATTACATTTATCCTTGTATTGATATAATATAAAATGTAATTTTATTATTCCGTAATCCCTATATTTGGAGAAAATCACAAGATATTTCACTAAACGATGAAAAAAAATATTTTCATTGGGCACATTCAAACATTATCAAAAATGAAATTCCCAACTAAGGAGCGGAGGATAAGTGTTCCATAATTATCGAGATTCACTTCATCCATTGTGATTGAATAATCTTACACTTTATCCTTTTTCTCTATAGGTTGTTTCAAATTATTATCCTTATTAAACATTGAATTGGGGTATTGTTTTAAATAATTCCCAAAGTCCATTGAATTAAAGAATAGAAGTGTGGGTAGGGAATTCTGTGGATCTATTTCTCCAGTACATTCATTGAAAAGCCTCTTTACATTACTTCTACATTATATTTCATGATGTAGAGCCTTATCACACTTGAAACACCTTCTTTAACCTTCTATGAACTCACCTAATTACTCATTCCCACAGTTTTGGAATGTAAGTGCTTAAAAATTTTTATTCCCTCCATGTCAAATATAGTTTTATTTTCCATGGAACCCCAATTTATTTTTCATAATACAATAACCAATATGGGTTACACATTAAGTATCCAATTTTAGTGAACATTGAATTAGTTATTCCTAGCATCCAATGTACCTTATGGATAATTCCATTAAGAAATTTGGTTTCAATCCAGTGAATAATCTTCCAACATTACCTTATGGCTGAATCACAATTCCTAAAGTGTACCTAAAGTGTCTTGTAAAAAAAATTCATAGGTACTAGTAGATTCATTTTCATTCTGCTTATGCACTAGGAATTAGTTTTCTATTTTTATATGATGAATACGGGTAATGTAATTATTAAAAAACAAAGTTTTAAAATCATCTCATTTAAAGAGTCAATTTATTCTCATTGCATCATATTCTTAATAAAATTACACCATTGATCTGCCTCATCATCCAGTCAGTAGATATCCAGAGTGACTTTTTCATGCTTTGAACACTGCCTAATGCAACATTATCATTTTTCTAGTACTAATCCATTGATCAAGAAAATAGATCAGTAGAAATAATGAATAATGGGGGGTGTTTCCACATATTGTACTTAATAGATTATTGTTCCATCTTTTTGTTATTTTGTTGTACACCAGTATTCATAGCTTGATAATTTTATGTTAGAGTATCAACATGGTTTTTCATTCCATATCCCAAAACATTCAGTTTAGTAGGAGGAAAATAATTGGATTATCTAATCCATTCCTTATTAATAAGGTTCATTCAGGTTATAGACCTTGACTAAGACCCAAAATCATATGTGAGAAATACTAATCATAATGGAAAGTCGCATAATTTGAAAAATTGTTTAGTTATTTCAAATCAAGGTATTTTCTTTTTAATATGTGACGCCTTATATTTTTATGATTCCATTCATTATCTTCATCTAATTAAATCTTTCATTCTAGTTTATAGAGTGTTTTTTAATTCCTAAAGAATATCCACCATGAGTGTCAATCAATGTTTTCAACAATGCATATTGTAATGAACTAGTTACTAATTGACTTTACCCCAATCAACTGTTTTTAGGGTTGTTACATCAAGGTACATTTATGACATATTCACATCCTCTTGTAGTATCCAGATAGGGATGTGTTTCTATAAAACCTCTCACTCGTTCTTTCAACAAAATCACATAATAATTTCCTATAATTTGAATCATCCTTAGACATATCCTTATGCATATAAAAAGGTTTTCTAGACATAGTTTCCAAATGTTAACCAAGGACTTTCTTTGATACCAACTATAGAGACCCAGGCATGTCATACATTGATATTACTTCCTTTTAGATGAATATTCATTTCGTTCCACAAAAAAAGTTCTTGGGGACTATAATATTTTATTGTCATTGAATTCTTGGAACACAATCTTCTAATTAAGTGAATTATTTTCAGTATTTCCCATAAAGATCTTAATTTTTAATCATCTTTATAGACATACCCTACAAAAAACCTTTCTTCATAGCCTTGGTAAAGGAATGATAATAAAGGGATATCTAATATTATTAGTAAGGTTAAATATAAGTGATATAAATCTATGATCATAAGAATGAATACGATAAGAATAACTGTATGCTATAATGAACTTAAAATACAAAGTTCATACCCAACCTATCATAGATCATAAACATGGGCCATTTAAAATATTGGATGTTCATAAGACATGAATCCTTTGGGAATCAAAGAACATGAGAAAAAGATCATAAAATTGACATAAAACAAATATTTTTTGAATGTATATCAGATAATACCATTGTGAACATGTATAAAAAGAAATTGGTTCAATCATTAAATTAAGGAGATTAATTTTGACCCTTTCATAAACTTATTTAAATACAAAAAGGACCAAACCTAACATAATGGACATGAAAGGTACGTCTAGGTAAAACATCATGAACATGTAATTAGGTTCACTAAAAACAGTGTAAACATGTAATCAAGTTCATAAATAATATTAAGGAAATGGAATACAGGTCACACATAATATCATAATAGTTACAATTCACTCCTAAGACCATCATAATGGACCAAGCTCCTTACTAAACTAGGTTCACCCTCTATTGCTGTATTATAATCTCATGAGATATAAATCTTTACCCATTACATTGGAGGAGGATATAGGTCCCACCTGTATTTAGGTATAAAATAACCACCATCATTGGTTATAACATAACCACTATCATTGTTTATATTCTAACCACCATCTCCCAAATAAAATCTACAAATATGTTCCTTAATATCATAAAATATTCATCATATCATAACCTAAGAAATTCAATGGGTTTGATAAAAATTTCATCATATAATAATCTATAAAAAGAGACACGTTTTATAATCATTTCATCATTGCATAACATATGAATAAAAGTGGGTTTCATTAAAATTTATCATGGTATAACCCTTAGAAAATAAATGAGTTTCATAAACATATTTTAATAATAAAAATAAAACATTCATAAAATGAATCAGAATGGTATACTTGGATCATAACATAAGTAAATCAGAATTAACCCAAAATAATTTCATCTTATATGTAAAAAATATTTTATATAATACATGGAACATTTCATTAGGAAAATATCTTTTATTTTAAAATAAATTTTTAAAACATAAATCATTATGATTTTTTTTCTTTGAAGATAAACATGAAAATTGAAAAATGAATAATTAAAATATTATTTAAAGTATAACTTTAAGAAAACATCATTTATCATTTTAAGAATAAATTTTTAAAACATATAAAATTTTGAAAATATTTTTTAAAAATCATTTCGTTATAAAAAATGTTCTCAACGAAAAAGTTTGTTTTTCATTAAAACATTATTTTAAAATATTTAGGAAATAAAGAGACGAAATTGATGGGAAACTATTAATTCTCATGATATAAATAGAGTATAATAATGTTCATGAGTTTTTGGTGAGTTGGATCATAATATTTCATCATTGGAATTATATTGATAAATAATCCCAATAAATGATGTGATTATAAATTAGAATGGTTACCTCTTTGGTAACATTGGATCATAATACCTATGAAGGATAATATAAAATGAAACATAAAATATAATTAGGATTAATATATTAAAGATATTAAATTTAAATGTTTTTTATATTCATGACATTAAATAATATTGGTGCATGATAAAACATATGTGTCAAAGAATGTAAATTGAGACAAAAATCCCTTACCACATTGATGACGTTGAAACCGTAAACCCCATGAAAGAGAGATCATAAAATAAATATTAAAATAAAAAAATTATGTGTAATAAATATAAAATATATTCATATATATCATATAAACCACATAATATAAACATGTCGTGAATATGGCATTTGTATCACGTAGAATAAATGTTAGACCGAAATCCCCTACCTTAAGTCTTGGCTTCTGTTGTACTTGTTAAAACCTCATGTATAATAAATATAATTTTATTGATCATATATTATAGAAATATATCCATATATATGATACCGTATATGATTTTATTGTGACATTTTTTTACCCATTTATTAAAAATTCCACGTTAAATTTATGTTATAGGTAATAATCGCTTTTTCATATATGTATTGATTTTTTATGTTATTGGAAAACATAATTAGATCATGGTTCCATAATCTCCATAATGAAAACCATGATATAAATATTATATATATTATTGATACATGTATTTATATTAATCCATAAAATTTATTTATAGATAATGAAATACACCGTTCATGGAGATGATAGGTCGTACGCATGCATGAACACTATTTTTTAATTTTGTTATCAGTTTGAATGAGTGAAAATTAAATGATATATATTATCATTAAAAAATCATGGTTATGTGATATATATATCACATATTTTCATTAAACCCATCATTAATACATTACATGTAAATCATGAATGAATCACATTACTTCGTGAGGCGGTAGTCCACCATACACAAGAACGACATTATCATATTCCGCAAAACGGAAGGCATGGTTGTATGTGTGATGTAATAATGATAGAATTATAATAAAATAATAAAATAATAAATATCATTTATAAAATATAAATTCATCATTATGACCATCCTATTAAGTGGTAATGGAAAAAATGAATGACATCAGTTTGTGGGGCGATAGTTCGTCGTACACACAAACGATGATATCATAACTAATTTGATGTTTGTGTTGATGCTTTTAGGTAATTAAATTAACATAGAAAAATATAATAATATGAATTATACACACTATATTATATAATCATTATATAAAAATAATTTATGATGGTGTAGGATGAAATAAATCAAAAATAGTAGTTGATGAACGTTACCTTTTCTTTAGGTATCCTCATTAGATTTGCACTAACATTGTTAATTGGATGGATATATGTCCAAACTATGGATTATAATATAAGGTTAGGTATGTTTGGAAGTTATGTGAGTGGTTATGTTCTAAACCAAATAGTTTTTAATGTGTAAATAAGAGATGAGAGGGGTTGTCATTTTTTAAGTGCAGGAGAGGACATACTTGGTATTTTTTAAAAGAAATAATTACTCCAACATTTTCTATATTTCACAAGGGTAAAGAATTTAAAATTATGGATCCAAAGAGGTTTTATGGTCGAAATATGTACATATAATAGTATTTAGATAATTTCATAAGTTAATTCTACCCTTATTATTTTAGTTTAACCCTCGATAAACCCATTTTTGCCTTATTTACAGTAATTATGTTTTACATTTTTTATTTTTCATTTTGGTCAAAAATTAAGTATAAATTATTAGAAAATATATATTATGATTATTCTAAATATGGAATAAATTTTTAAAAATTAAAATCACAAAATAAAAAATAATAATATATAATTATTCCCACATACATGATGAGAAAGCTGGTTTTAAAGAAAAAATGGTGAAATGTTTACAATGTTTTTATGTGACAATTCAATATAAAATTGATTCCAATGTACTATATCAGACTAATATATTTATAATTAAACTAATTATAGATAAAATATTTAAGATATAATCTATCTTTATATATAAATTAATCAAAAAGGTAGTTTTCAATTAAAATTATGAAATTTTCAATATTCATTAAAAAATGAAACTTTTTTTCATATTCTAGAAAACTCACCATAAACTAATTTTGAAATTATGAATTACAAATTAAATTTAATTTTATCAATTTTTATTTTCTAAAATTCTCAAAAATTAATTTTATTATAGTTTAAAAAAACACATATAAAACATTATTTGTGAATATTATTTTTTTGAGGCATATAAAGTCATTCTGGAAATTATTTATTTTTTATTAATATGTTTTATTTATATAAAGACAATATAATAAATATTTTAAGTATATTTATTAATATTCATATACTATGTTTAACAAATATGTTATAATAGTTGTTTTAAAATAACTAATCTAATAATATATCGGGGTTCTGTTAAAACACAATATTGCATGAAATACAAGATAAGCATGTGTTACATATAATGAAAGATTTACATGATGTGGCATATAACTCAAGCATAAATTGGTTTTATGTATAAAAAAACCCATCTATGACATTTTATTTATTTCAGAATACAAAAAAATATAATTCTTATAAACTCGTTTTGTTACAAGGGTCATCGAGGGAAGAAGATTAAACAACCAACATATAAAAGACATGGGAAGAAACGACATTAATTATTAATAAAAAGAATGACGAAATGTCACAACCTGTCCTTGGACCTCATGCCGTGACTACCCCATGCCCGCCTTCCATAGTCCAGGAGCTGGATACTAGCACCAAGGCGTAAAACCCGACAAAAAGGGGAATCCATTTCCTTAATAAAGTAAACAAACACCACAGAGTAAACTAGCTGAATTAAACACTAAGTAAAGTGAGTATAATAGTAAGTGCAGAATTTTAATGGGCCAAAATACAAACCCAAACTGAAAGTAATGTACAACTAGAAAGAATGTACAGCAACTGAAAGTAAAGTAGCAACGTCGAGCCGTCCACTGGAATTCCCACATGAAGGGTGGGTACATATATCCTCCTCAGCTCCTCGGGTCTAGCCGTCCACTCCGTGTACGTCCCACCCAGTGGTCCACCTCCAAGTACCGAGTGCTCCACTAGCCTCAACAACGATCAGCACTGTCCATCGTCTGCATCCAACACAACGTAGTGCGGGCATAGCCCGTGCAGGGGTGAGTATACACTACTCAGTAGGGACCCCAAGACCCCCGAAGGTCTCCCAGAATCCACAAAGGGTAATCCAAAAAAGACATATACAATCATGAAGTAACATCCAACACTACTTAGGTATATGCCCATACATATACCTAAGTCATCAATTCAAGTTCGACTCCAACATCTGAGCCCATGTTCGATCATATCCACACAAGATAGTACAACCAAATCCACATAGGAAAGCACAACATAATCCACATAGGAAGCAAGTCAATCATATCAAAGATAATGATTGAAATTCAAGAATCAGCTCACACAGGTATACTTCTTCGTAAGGTGATATAGAAGATCAGATGTAGCCACTGATTTATCTAATCTGGGACCCACGTCGGATACTAAACCAGCTAAGCTGTCATACCCACGTTGGATACAAGACTAACTACTCTGCCAGACCCACGTAGGATACAAGAACAAAGTCAAACACTGTCGGACCTACGTAGGAAACAAGAAAAGTAGTACTGCCGGACCCACGTAGGATACAAGAACAGTAGTCATCATCGTCGCGCCCATGGAGGATTTCAGTACGATCATCATCGATGCCGAACCCAGGGAGGATTTCACTGCAGTCGTCATCGTTGTCGAACCCACGGAGGATTTCAGTGCAGTCAGCATCGTCATCGCAGTCGCAGCCAGCTCTAGGGATTCCGCACACAACATGCTCAATTCCGGGAGGGTCCATTCCACAAGCCAAGGGGGTTGATATATCAACTAACACGTAGTCCGGAGTTGATGTATCCGAGAGTTCCGTCTCGTCGATAGGAACTCAACAGGATAGACGGCACGTCAATCGGACGCCCGGTCTGAGAGTTATTGGATTTTTCGTTCCAGGGGCACGGTTCGTTTTTAAGTCAATACCAATGTGACCGTACTCCAACTGCATCCAAACCTCGAGTGGAGTAAGGGAAAAGGTCCGTCTCACTATGAGTAATCCAACAAAGTCGATGGCACGTCAATCGGACAGCCGGAGCTCATGTTATAAGTGTTTCCGCTCCTAGGCCCCGGTTGGTTTCGTGTTCGAACCTACCTTGATGTACTCCAAATTTATCTGAAACCTTGAGTATAATATACCGAAATGACCATCTCGATCCAAGTATCACATTGCAACTAATGGTGCATCGATCGTAGGTCTGTATCCCAGGTTACGGGCATTTAAACAAACCTGCCCGGTTTTAGGGTGTTTTGGGACCGGACCGACCCGCCCCAAGACCCCATGGGTCGGCCCGACCCAGGTCGACCCGACCTGGGTCCGGGTCCAGCCCGCTAGGGCGCTTCCTGACCCGGCCCGGCCTAGGCGGCCGGTTGGCATGGCGCGGGCGCGGCCCGCATGGCCAGCTCAGTGCTGGCCGAGCTGTCGCGGAAGGGGGGGTGCTGCCCCCCTGTTTTGAAACAGAGGCCCCCACGTGGGGACCGCTCCTTTTGACAGTCAGGGGTTACAACCCCCATCCTTCTCCGAACGGCCGGCCTGGCTGGCCGGCCGGTGCCACCGCCGCAGGACCCCGTGGTCCCGCCCCTCCGATGCGCCGGCGGCCGGCAGTTTCTGTCGCCGCTCCCTGCTCCGCCGCGGCCTTGGTTCGATTGGCGCGGCGCGCCGTGCCGCGCCCCTCTTCCTCGTCCCCACTCCAGTTGCGGTCTCTTCGTGGTTCTCCGGCGCGGTGCAACGGCGCCGCACCCCTTTGTCGTGGCCCCGCTCCGGCCACATCTTCTTTCGGCCTCAACGGCGCAGCGCGACGGCGCCACGCTTCTTTGACGCATTCCTCCAAGTTTCCACGTGGTGTCGTTGCACCATGCCACCTTCTTTCGAGCCGCAACAAACACAAAAACAAAGGAGGAGGAGGGTCATCCATGTTCGTGCGGTCCGACCAACTCCCGTTAAATTGATAACAAGTGGCCCAAAGAAATTGACGATGAACATCAAAGAATATTCTTGAACAAAATCAAACCCCTACCTCGATAACGAGATGACGATTGATGAGCGTCGCGGAAAACAACGTCCTGGGGTGTGGCTCCGTACACGTTGACGGAGATTGTCTGGGGTGAAATGGCGTCTCCCTTCCTTTGACGTGGGAAAAAGAATGAAGGAAGGTTCGTCAGTGTTCTTTGCGTTCTTCAAGGAGGATTATGGAGTTCTTCGATGGTACAAATCTCACTCTCTCGACACAATGAAGCAACCAAAATAAAATAAGGCTTTAGCCTTATTTAATTACATTTTCCAACACTTTTAATATTCAAACATTCATAATTTAATTCACTTCATTTAATTTAACAGAACTTCTCAAAATTAATTGAAATGATAAGTTGGAAACTTTAATGACAAAAGAGGTTTTAAAAAGGAGTTAAGGAAAAATGAAAAGGTGGGGGCTCGTGTGGGCCCCGAAACATCTTAAATACTCTCAAGGGGGGTTAAAACATCAGTGGGTCCCTCCCCAACTCCCTCACATGGGCTAAACCACTTAAGAATATGGAATAAAAACTGTAACAAGATTTTTATTTCACATTAATCTTAATCCCCCTTTTTTAAAACAACTAAATCTGAGCAAACGCAACTCCAAAAAAGGTCTTCCTAAGAAAAAAACGACACTGCAGTTTCATTGGTGCGCTCGTATTTCGATTCTGAGCACCCGTTCAAAAGTTAGGAAAACCTGCTCATTCGTTCACTGAACGTACCCGAGATAAACTTTGGAAATTGATTCCGAGCACACCGGGCCTTGGAATCAGGTGCCGTCAGATACTGCGTACTCGTAAAATCCCAAAGAAATTTAAGAAAAAATTTCCCTTGAAATTTCGGGGTTTTTACATTACTCCCACCTCAGGGATTTACGTCCCCGTAAAGATACATCACAAACTAGGGAAACAAATGAGGGTACTAAGCACGCATCTGAGCCTCCCGCTCCCAAGTGCTCTCCTGGAGGTTCCCGGGCTGCCACCTAATGTGCACTAGAAGAATCGACCGCTCACATAGGACCCGCTCATATCGATCCTCGTTCTCCACCGGGACCTCTGTAAAAGTCGCCCCATCGTCAAGATCCAGCTTCTCATGGTCGATGATATGCATCGGTTCATGCACGTATCTTCTCAGCTGAGATACGTGGAAGACGTCGTGCACCTGGTGCAAATGAGGTGGTAGATCTAGGCGATAAGTCACCTCGCCTATCCTATTGAGAACATGGAATGGTACGATGAAGCACGGAGATAACTTACCGCCTCACCCAAATCTCTATAATCCACGTCGAGGTGAGACCCGCAAGAAGACATGGTCACCATCCTTGAACTCTAGTGGTCTCCACCTTCCATCAGCATAAGACTTCTATCGGCTCGGAGTTGTCCTCATCCACTCCTGGATGACCTGGACATTCTCTGTAATGGCCTAGACCATCTCTAATCCTACAAGTGCTAACTCCCCAGGGTCTATCCAGCACAACAGTGATCTACAAGGTCGGTCGTAGAATGCCTCGTATGATGCCATCCCGATGGTGGAGTGGTACCTGTTGTTTTATGTGAACTCCGCCAAGGGTATTTGGTCCTATCATATGAGACGAAAGTTGAGAACATATGCACGGAGCATGTATTTGAGGGTCTAAATGGTCCTCTCCATCTGACCATTCGTCTGAGGGTGAAAGGTGGTTCTCAGACGTAGCTAAGTTCTGAATGCCTCTTGCAACCCCTTCCAAAGCCGGGCAGTAATGCGATCATCTTAATCGGAGATGATAGATGATGGAACACCATGAAGCCGTACAATCTCCCATACGTAGAGACGTCCCTTTCTCTCTACTGAGCCATCATCTCTCATGGGTAAGTAGTGGTTCGACTTGGTGTGTCGGTCGATAATCACCCAAATGGATTCGTGACCTCTGGAAGTACGTGGAATTCTAGTCACAAAATCCACAGATATCCCATCCCACTGCCACTCTGGGACCTCCAAGAGTTGTACCATGTCTGCTGGTACCTGGTGCTCCGCATTCACCTACTGGCAGGTGAGGCATTGAGAAACAAACTCTGCCACAACCTTCTTCATAACTAGACACCAATGCTGACGTCTAAGATCATGGTAAATCTTCGCCACTCTTGGATGTACCGCTAAAGGGGAAGTGTGAAACTCTCTCAGCACCTCCTTCTACAAAGCAGCTGGTGCCATGGTACTTCCTCTGAAAAGGACGACGTGCTATCCTCCTATAGAGAATCCATCAGGTGCATGTCTTGAGGATATCTGTGCACACCGCATCTCATAGTCAACGTCCCCACGCTGTGCATCTCTGGCCCACTGAAGAATTGGAGGAGTGACTGTGAGTGACTGAAGAAAGGCTGCTCCATCTCTATCAATGAAGGATATCTGCAAAGCAGATAGATGCTCTATCGCCTCCCCAAGTAGATGAATTCTCGTCCTCCTGCTGAGAGCATCGGCTACTACATTCCCCTTTACAAGAGTATAGACTATATCAATGTCATAGTCCTGGACGAACTCGAGTCATCGCCGCTGTCTCAGATTCAAGACCTTATGTGAGAGGATGTACCTGAGACTCTGGTGGTCATAGTAGACTGTAAAGCGCTAACACATTAGATAGTGTCACCACATCTTCATAGCGACGACCACTGCTGCTAACTCCAGGTCATGGGTAGCGTAGTTCTACTCATTCTTCCACAACATCCATGATCCATAGGCGATCACCAACCGCTCCTATATCAGGACACATCTGAGTCCAGTCCTGAATGCATCGCAGTAGACTACATACCCTATTCCCTCCTCAGGTAGCCTCAAGATAGGTGCGCTGGTCAACCTCTGTCTCAGCTCCTGGAAGCTCTGCTGACATCTGTCTGACTACACGAAGGGTTTACCCTTCTTCGTCAAAGCTGAGAGTAGTGCCACAACTCTAGAGAAGTCTGGCACGATTCTCCGGTAGTACCCAGATATCCCCAAGAAATTCTGCACCTCCGTCATGCTCATGGGTGGCTCCCAAGCTAGAACTATCTCGATCTTCGTAGGATCCACCGCAACTCCTGCCTCAGAGATGACGTGTCCCAAGAAGTGGACCTCACGTAACCAGAACTGGCACATAGAGAGCTTACCATAAAGTTGGTTCTCTCGGAGTGTGTCCAGTACAACCCACAAGTGGTGGGCATGCTCCTCCTCAGTAGTCGAGTATATCAATATGTCTTCGATGAAGACCACAAAAAATCGATCGAGGTATGGCTGAATGATCTTGTTCATGAGACTCATGAACACTACTAGAGCATTGTCATGCCAAAAGAATCACCAAGAACTCATAGTGGCCATACCGACATCTTAAGGTCGTCTTCTGCACGTCCTTGTGCCGAACTCTGAGCTGATGATAGCCTGATCTGAGGTATATCTTCGAGAACCACTGTGCTCCCTTGAGCTGATCGAAGAGGTCGTCAATCCTTGGTAGCATATACATGTTACTCACAGTCACCTAGTTCAAGCGATGATAGTTGACACACATTAGCATGCTCCCGTCCGCCTTCTTGGGGAACAAAATCGAGGAATCCCAGGGTGAAACACTGGGTCAGATGAATCCCTTGCCCTGCAAGTCCTCCAACTGTACCCGTAGCTCTTGAAGTTTAGCGGGGGCCATCCGATATGATGGAGTGGATAACGGGGTTGTCCCGGGGTACATGTCAATATAAAAGTCTACGTCTCTGTGAGGAGGTAGTCTTGGAACATCATTAGGAAAAACGTTTGCATACTGATCCACCACTATAGGAAAACTCGGACTCCGCACGTAAATTGCTCCTAGGATGAGGCTAGCCAACTGATGGGTGATGGGATGTCCTCTCCTCTGCGTGAGTCCATCCTGCACTATAAAGGATCCCTTCCCACTGATGAAGGTGTACCTACTCCTGTCGGTGCGAACACACCGCACCTTGCGCCTAATACAGTCAATCTTAGCATGGACTGTACATAACCAATCCATGACAAAGATGATGTCGTAAGGCGTAGACGCCACTACAAGAAGATCCCAGTCGAAGCTCTCACCTACTATAGTAAGCTCACACAGCCGGAAATAGTTCGTAATCATTGAGTCTTCTCTCGTAGGAGTCTCTAGCTGTAAGGATCGAGCCAACGGTTCCGTCAGAATCTCCGAGCTCTGAACAAGGGCAGCAGCAATAAAAGAATGAATCGCTCATGTGTCTATAAGAACTGAAGAAAGGGGGGAGTAGACACAGATAGTACCTCGAATCAACTCTGGAGCGCCGTGGTCGCAGGCCTCAACTTCCTGAAGCTGAGCCTGCCTCTGTCCGCCAGCTCCCTGTGGTTGGGGTGGACCTCCTGGTGGTGGTCGTAAAGCCTCAAAGCATCGCCCACCACATGCTGCTCTTCCACCTCATCTTCCTCATCCTCATGCTCCATACAGACCACCACGGTTGACCCTCGGACTCTTCCGGGGTGGCCCCTCAACCGTCTGCTGCTCCTCTGCATGGCGGGTCGGGCAGTCACGAGCCATGTGGCCCTGCTCACTGCATGGGTAGCACTGTCTGCTCCTCAGAAGGCACGCTCTGCGCCGGGTGCCCCAAACCTCTAAGCCAGTGTCTTGAGGTCATTCGCCTGATGTTATGGTCTTCCTTGACCCCTGTGACATCCGTCTACTGCCAACTACAGATGACTCTGCTATGTTCCGCCCTCTAGCAGGCCTCGCTGCTGGTGTGGGCTCAGTAAGAAATCTATCTATGATAAGGGCTCGCTCCAGTACTCCTACATACGTCGGAATGCTGAGGGAGATCATCGATGCCCTGATCTCATTCCTCAGTCCCTGCTCAAAGGTCTGGTCCCAGAAGAATGGGTCTCATACCATGTTCCTCGAATAGCGTGAGAGATCATTAAATCTTAAAGAGTACTGGGCGACTGTCACGTTGCCCTTCCGTAGCTATAGTAGCTCCTGAATGTGCACCACACGGAGGGTTCATGGGAAGAACTCCAAGATAAAGAGGCTCTCAAAGTCTGTCCAGAGGAGAGACGCCTCGTCGTGCACCTAGAGCATCATGCTCCAGCATCTTCCTGCCGCCGCGTGCAGGAGGCTCGCTGCAAGGATCACCATGAGGTCAGCTGGTGACCCCACTAACCTGAAAACTCGCACAACCACCTCCAGCCAATCCTCGGCTACCTAAGGGTCTGTCTTCCCATGGAACCTAGGCAGTCTCTATCGCTAAAACTCGTGAAATGCACTAAGGCGGCCTGCACTCTCAGCGGCTGGGGCTGGTGGCATCGGTGGCTCGGCGGGTAGAGGTACAGCCGATGCCTCCGCTGTAAAACGGCCCTGCACTGAGGCCTCGTCGATCGGTGGGCAGTCATCTCGCAAAAAGCTCTGAACCCTTGTTGGCTGCCGTCATGGGGGCATCTTGAAAAGAAACAGGTGCACCACGGTCAAAATAGTATACCTGGTGAGCTGACAGAAAGTAATCACAAAGAAAACTTTTGAAACACACATGCAATCAATGTTTTCGTGCATTGAGTCGGAAATCAGAAGTCAGGGTCCAGGTGTACGGATACGCCGGTCGCCGCACCAACACTAGACTCCCTGGACTGATAACCACACTCAATACCCTTACCATTATTGCTTCACATAGAAGGAAGATCAGATTCCTGAGTTCTGCAGTAGAACCGAACTCCTTTGATACCAATTTGTCATGACCCGTCCTCGGGACTCGTGCCTTGACTACCCCAAGCCCGCCTTCCATAGGCCAGGGGCTGGCGACTAGCACCACATCGTAAATCCTGAAAAAAGGGGAAGGCATTGCCTTTATAAAGTAAACAAACACCACGGAGTAAGCGAGCAGAAGTAAACACTAAGTAAACTGAGTACAATAGAATGTGCGTAAAGTAAATGGGCCAGAATACAAACCCAAACTGAATGTAAAGTACAACTGGAAAGAAAGTACAACAACTGAAAGTAAAGCATCAATGTCGAGCCGTCCACTATATGTCCCACCTGAAAGGTGGGAAGAGATAGCCTCCTCGTCTCCTCGGGTCCAGTCGTCCGCTCTGTGTACATCCCGCCCAGTGGTCCACCACTAGGTACCGACTGCTCCACCAGCCTAAACCACAATCAGTGATGTCCATCGTCTCCATCCAACACAATAAAGTGTGGGCATAGCCCATGCAGGGGTGAGTATACGCTACTTAGTAGGGACCCCAAGACCCCCGAAGGTCTCCCAGAATCCAAAAAGAATAATCCACATACAAAGATACAATCATGAAGTAACATCCAATAATACTTAGGTATATGCCTATACATATACCTAAGTCATCAATTCCAGTTCGGCTCCAACATCCGAGCCCAAGTTCGATCACGTCCACACATGATAGTAAAACCCAATCCAGATAGGAAAGCACAACACAATCCACACAGGAAGCAAGTCAATCATTTCGAAGATACTGATTGAAAGTCAAGACTCAGCTCACACAAATATACTTCTTCGTAAGGTGATAGAGATAATCAGATGTAGGAAATGATTCAACTAAGCTGGGACCCATGTAGGATACTAAACCAGCTAAGCTGTCGGAGCCACGTAGGTTAGAGACCAGCTACTCTGCCAGACCCATGTAGGATACAAGAATAGAGTCAAACACTGCCAGACCCATGTTGGATACAAGAACAGTAGTACTACCGGACCCACATAGGATACAAGAACAGTAGTCATCACCGTCGAACCCACAAAGGATTTTAGTACAGTCATCATCGCTGCCGAACCAACGGAGGATTTCAGTGAAGTCATCATTGTTGTCGAACCCACGGAGGATTTCAGTGCATTCGTGATCGTCGTCGTAGTCGCAACCAGCTCTAGGGTTCCCGCACACTACATGCTCGATTCCGGGAGGGTCTGCTCCACGAGCCAAGGGGGTCGATACATCTAATGACACTTAGTCCAGTGTTGATGTATCCAAAAGTTCCGTCTCGTCAATAGGAACTCAACATGATAGACAGCGCGTCAATCGGATGCCCGGTTTGGGAGTTATTGGCGTTTTCGTTCCAGGGGCCCGGTTGGATTTTAAGTCAAAACCTACACTATCGTACTCCAATTGCATCCAAACATTGAGTGGAGTAATCCAAAAGGTCCGTCTCACTATGAGTAATCCAACAAAGTTTACGTCACATCAATTGGATGTCCGGAGCTCAAGTTATAAGCGTTTCCGCTCCGAGGGCCCGGTTGGTTTCGTATTCGATCCAACCCGGCCGTACTACAATGTTCACTGAAACCTTTAGTATAATATACTAAAATGACCGTCTGGATCCAAATATCGCATTGCAATTGATGGTGCGTCGATCGGAGGTTTGTAGCCGAAGTTACAGGCATTTAAACGAACCTGTCTGGTTTTAGGGGGTTTTGGGCCCAGACCGACCCGGCCCAAGACCCCCATGGGTCAGCCCGAACCGTGTTGACCCGACCCTGGTCTGGGTCTGGCCCGATAAGACGTAGCCCGACCCAGTGGGCATGGCCGGGCGGCGCCGGCGCAGCCAGGCCCGGTGGGCACGACCCCGCCCCGCTGGGGCGGCCCGGCTTGACCTGTGCGGCCTGGCCCAACCTGGGCGGTCGGTTGGCCTAGCGTGGGTGCGGCCCACGTGGCCAGCTCGGCACTGGATGAGCTATCGCGGAAGGGGGGGCACTGCCCCCCTGTTTTAAAATGGTGGCCCCCATGTGGGGGCCGCTCCTTTTGCCATCCGGGGATTACGACCCCCGGCCTTCTCCGAACGGTCGGCCCGGCTGGCCAACCGGTGCCGCCGCCGCCGGACCCCTCAGTCCCGCCCCTCGGATGTGCAGGCGGCCGGTGGTTTCGGCCGCCACTCCCTGCTCCGCCGCGGCCAAAGACGGCGGCCTTGGTCCGACCGGCGCAGCGCGACGACGCCCCTCCCCTTTGTTGCGGCCCTACTCCGGCCGCGGCTTCTTTCAGCCTCAACGGCGCGGCGCGATGGCGCCGCACATCTTCGACGCATTCCTCCAAGTTTCTGCGTGGTTCCGTTGCACCGCGCCGCCTTCTTTCACGCCACAATGAACACAACAACAAAGGGGGAGGAGTGTCGGCCGTGTTCATGCGGTCCGACCTCCTCCCGTTAAATTCATAACAAGCATCCCAAAGAAATTGACGATGAACGGCAAATAATATTCACGAACAAAATCAAACCCCTACCTCGATAACGAGTTGAAGATCGATGAGCATCGTGGAAAACAGCATCACGGGGTGTATCTCTGTACACGTTGACGGAGATTGTCTGAGGTGAAACAGTGTATCCCTTCATTTGACTTTGGAAAAAGAATGAAGGAAGGCATGTCTGTGTTCTTCACGTTCTTCAAGGAGGATGATGAAGTTATTCGATGGTATAACTCACCCTCTCTTGACACAACGAAGCCACCAAAATAAATTAAGGCTGTAGCCTTATTTAATTTCTTTTTCCAACACTTTTAAAATTCAAACATTCATAATTTAATTCACTTCATTTAATTAAACATAAATTGTCAAAATTAATTAAAGTTATAAGTTGGAAACATTAATGAAAAAAGAGGTTTTAAAAATAAGTTAACGAATAATGAAAAGGTAGGGGCTCGTGTGGGCCCCACCTCATCTTAAATCCACTCAAGGGGGGTTAGAACATCAGTGGGTCCCACCCCAACTCCCTCACATGGGCTAAACCACTTAAGAATGTGGAATAAAAATTGTGACATGATTTTTATTTCACATTAATCTTAATACCCTTTTCTTAAAAAAACTAAATCCGAGAAAACACAACTCCAGAAAAGGTCTTCCTAAGCAAAAAACGACGATGCGGTTTCATCGGTGCCCTCCGATTTCGATTACGAGAACCGGTACAAAAGTTAGGAAAACCCGCTCGTTTGTTCACTAAATGTACCCGAGCTAAACTTTGGAAATTTATTTCGGGCACACCGGGCCTCAGAATCAGGTTCCGTCAGATACTGTGTACTCGTAAAATCCCAAAGAAAATTAAGAAAAAATTTCACTTGAAATTTACGGGTCATTACAAGAAATGATTCAATTAATGAAAATAGTAAATCTTGGTCAGGATTATTGAAGGGATATAAATAAGCCATTCGATATTATGTATGAAATTAATTATCCTTTAAATAATAAAACCATGTTATAGTGTTTCAACTATAAGGAACATTGAAACTATGATTATAAACACCCCAAGGGAAGGATGTTTATGGATAATCAAAATGAACAACCACTAAATCTAAGAGAACAAGTGATGCATTTCTTTATCACTACCACTGAGCTGGTTTAAGGAAATGATATGGTAAAAATTACACTTTTTTTAAATCAAGAATAAAAATATTCCTATTTTTGTATTCGTCTATAAATTTTTTACATCATGAAATTTATCTTCAAATATCTAAACACCACATTATGGAATGTAGGTTATGTTTTTGTTGAAAACACCAAGTGGTAAAATCAGTTTATCTAAAATATAAAAATCATCCCAAATTAACATTTATTTGATGAATCATCCAAAAATTATTGAAATTCCACCTCTATTATAATTTGATGTTATACCATTCACTGATTGGTTTTCCTTATATTGATCCAATATCCTCTGATAATATTGGGAAAATCAATTACTATCCTGAATCATCCTTCAGTATTATAAAAATGCAAGAAGAACTATAAATTTCTATTGGGAACTCCTTCTCATGTATGGGTATCATTTACTTAAGATAAATCAAATCCTAAATAAATGGTTGTGACACATGAAAAGATTATATTTTAAGATATTCAAATTATGGGGGAATATGATGATGTGTTCCTAAAAGAATTATCTTGTATACCCCTAGATCAAGTAGTTGTGTTATTAATAGAATAAATACCCTATTCTTTTCCCATATCTAATGGTCACTTTAGAATGATTCATATTGAACATAATAAATTAAAGAAGAAAGAATGATATAATATTTACAATTGTTTTATATTCCCTTATTCATCAGCACAAGGTTCCCTAATACAATTTTCTATGAAAAAGGATTGGTCAATGGATCTATGTATTTATTATTATTATATTAATATGATCATGAATAAAACAAGTATCCATTATCAATGATTGATACCTTGTTGATCCACTATATTTGGATCTTTTATTCTTATAGATGGATATTTGATCATGATATCATCAATAAAAGGTGAAAAGGGTGGATATTCCGAACAAACCTTTTAAAGAGAAGTAAAAAATAAAAGTTCATAATAATGACTTTAAGGCTTCAAAGTTTTCCATAAATATTTATATATTTTTTAAATGATGTATTTAGAGAAAAATTCAACAAAATATTTATGCACTTAAAAGAAGATATTCTATTATATTCTATAAGGAAGGAATAGAATGAAGAGAATTTGAGTATATTGTTTTATATTTTTTAAAAGAATGAGTTTTATGAAAAGTAATAAAATGTGACTTATGGATAGTAAAATTTATATTCCTAGGGAATATAATGACAACCATGGAAATCTTTATGGATCCTGTAAAGAAAATGATGATTGGATAATCTACCAAACCACTTTATATGATTCTAATCCAACATTTCCACATATAATATTTCTATTATCGATGGTTTGTAAGTAATTTTCCATTTTTTTAGACCAAATTACCAATTAAATATGCAAATGTTTTTTTGGGAAATATAATGTGAAGATATTTTCTAGGAGTTTAAGAAGAGGATAGTTATAGTTATAGTTCTCATACTACCTTGAAGCGGAAAACTGATTGTGACATAAAAAAGATTTTTTAATGAAGTTAAAGGGATTTTTATTCATTAAGAATTATTTGTGATAGACAATTCATAAAGATAGTGAAATATAATCAATAAAATTTACATGAATCATGAACTGGAGTTGTAAGTTTCAATGATTTCATTTAAGATTTAATAAAATTTCCTATTTGGTGTTCTATAAACAGAGGGAGTCAGAAACAATAAAATAGTTTTATAGATGAAGAAATTTTTGAAGAAAGAATTACATAGGACATAGATATTTAATTGGTTCGGGAAATGATCCCTATATCCACAAAGAGGGAGAAACGCTTCACTATGAATTGTGGGAGCACAATTTATGTGGATTATATTATATTTTCTAGCACTCAAAAACCCTAACCCAAAATGAGATAATAAATAATATAAAGCATTATTCCACCAACCACACAGAAATTACAATACATTACAATGAAAGGTAGATGGAAGTCTACATCGCTATAGTGTCATGACCACCTATGTCCTTGGAGTTACAGATGCTGGTGGCTAGAAGATTGAAGAGCTATAGTACCACTGACTCCAAAGTCCAAGCTATTATAGTGCCCTATTGGTGTTGGAAGAAATATCTTCTATAGTCAGTAAATGTTTCTATAGTGACCCAAAATTTGGGTTGGGGGCCTTTGAACCCTAGATCATGGGAATATTTTAGTATGAAGCACCCAACAAGCTCACTGTGGAGCTTTACTTGTGGAGTTTCAACATTATGTGTAGTATGAGCTGCAAGCATTCAACCTAACATCATTTAAATAGTATTGGGATACACCAATAAAAATTTTTGAGATAGGTTTTACATATATAATGATCACAAAATTTTAATTTTAATAATCACTCATAAAGTGCTTAAGATGCACCAATGTAGATGGTTAAAACTGATCAATGAAAATGACTATTTAATTACATAATATCTTTAAATGATAAAGAATTTAGAGGATTACTAAAGTAGAAAATATCCTGAATCTATATCCGAGATGATGATTAAGTGGGATCCAATATAAATCTATATTTAATGGATTATAATTGGTATTATAAGGATGATATAAAATAATACATGGATAAAATGATTTTGATATGTCATAATAAAGATTAAGAAGGAATAAATGGATGATGGAGAGATACAAAAGTAGGTGGAGGACATGAGTAAGTGGAAAATCTCAGAGTTCCAAAATGATAATGATAGGTATGGATGATTTGGTATAAAATTGTGTGTAATATCAGTGAAAAAAGTAATCGTGGAGCTATTAGATGAATCACATAACTAATATTTCTCTATCAAACTAAAAAGAAAAATTATGTACTGAGATATTTGATATAACTTCTTGAAATAAAAAATAAATAATTATATTTCTAAATTTACATCAAATTTCATGGAATGGAATTAAATCAAGGGAAGATGATAAATATATATGGTGATGATTTATCCATTACCGATTCCAACATTGAAATTGGAGAAAATCGCCATGGATTTTTTATGAGGTATTACAAGGAGATATAATGGAAACAATCTCATGTGGATTGTATTGGATCCTCATACAATATATATAGACTCCATATTTATCCATGAATACTCCTTATTTGATTAAATTTTAATGATATATATTAAAGGAAGTGGAATAATTGCATGTAATAACTCTAGGGATTATATAAAATCATGATATGAGGTTTATTTAAAAGTTATAGAGGAATCATTAAAATCTATTGAACATATATTTTTACATCAATACAACATAAACATCATTAAAACTCTGGAATACATTCCCGGAATATTCTCTATCAACCATAACGGCGTTTGTGATCAATATATTCCCCTATTGGAGTTTTCATGAAATAAAATATTCCACCGAATCATTCATATGTATCTATATGATTTTATCAAGGGGAATAATAGAATAACTCTAACAATATTGGATAAATATAGGGAAGGGAAACAATTTTTACAAAAATAGTGAAAAAATAATAGAAAAGTCGATGATATTTAGTAACACATCATAGTATCACTTAGTCAATAGAAGATCTGTGATAATAATCATTGAAGAGAATAAGATATTTACGATGGATATAATTTATTTGTTCAAATATTTGATGGTTATGGGAATATAGGATGTGTCATATGGGGAATTCCCAACATGAATTTTGGTCATCATTGATGATTAATATGAGATATACATGGAAAATAAAAACTATGAACAATGGAATTAAATCAAAGATAAATTAAATGTGAGAATTATAGAAAAAATTTGAAGGATCATCACATATTTTTTCTAATTAATTTAAAATAAGTATAATTACCTTGACATGAATTACTTATTCATTGATAGATATGAAAACACATCTATGTTGTACTGTCACAACATTGCAATAGTCAATAGTATATTCCATCTAGTAGTGATCCACATGTGTTCATAATATCAGCAGAGGAATATGCAGCTGCTATCATGGAATATCCTAATTCTTGCATAATTCACTTTCGATCATCTATATAATCCCTTTCAAAGGACTCTCCTTGAACTCTATTAAATCAATAGTGGAAGGTGGAGGAATGTCCCTCTCCATTTTGAGATAATTCTACGAGAAAGGTTCCCTCATGGGCTTCGAGAGGATTCTCCATAGTTCATTATGCGCAACAAATGAAATGGATCTACCATTCTGAACATTATATAATTATTTTTATATAATAATAGGGTTAGAAAATAATATTTCAAAATGTTCCCTTATCATTTTCCATCATCCCATTGATCCCCATGTCTATAATAATAATATTATTATTTGTTAACAAGATCTAGTCTCATAAATTAAATTAAATATTCTTTATTTAAATAATATTAAATATATATTATTTCTCACTAAAAATACAAAGAAATCTACCATTCCTCAACATTATTTATTAGCCCTTGAATAATGATAATTTATTTTATAAATAAATATCATTTCATTACCTTTGAAAAAATAAATAAATATTATATTTACTAAATTAAAAATAAATATTCATTCAATATTATTCTCACAAAATATTATCTTAAATATTTGGTGATAGCATATATAAGATCAAGCATACAAGAATGATTATTAAAACAAATTTAAAAATAACACTTATTCAACATGTTAAATATTAAATAAGATTATTATTAAACTGAGGTTTTGGATATAGATAGTCGGTGACCCTCTAGGCTTCTTTCTCAGAAGAAATAGGTGAAGGGGCCAGAATTACTTCTTGAGCATCTAGAAACATGTCATGACAACCATAGAAAAATAATTTATTATCATAATGAGATAAAATGTCACGTGGACACTCACCATTCAATAAAATCCCTTTATCATGATATATCTAATCAATTAGGATTCATGCTAGTTCCATCGACCTATGTGACCAATGTATTTTTCTTTAACATTCTTCAAATTGAACTCACCAATAGAACACCATGTCCATGGATTTATTAAGCTATATCATATCTATTAATGTGCCTTAGATATGAACTTCCATTATAGAACACGAAGGGAAAATCATTTTAGGAATTATTCATTAATGAAATATTACTTGTGCCACACCCAACATAACCTACCTCATTGCAAACATATGTTATCGAAATTTTCATCAATGCATAAAAGTATGAAACTCATAATATCCATTAATAATAATTGTAAATTCTAAGGATCGATACACATTTTCAAATATATGAGTAACCAATGAGACATATAAATGTGGATTTATTTCTGGTGTGTCTCGCGCTCATAGTCTCCTACACTAGAAATTACTAAGGGCGAACACCATGAATAAGTGCTTCAAATTCATATGAGTATCCACCCTTGATATCCTATATCATCTGTTTCCATCAAATGATGTATTCTAGGTGTTGAATATATATATATATATATGTATATATATATATTATATCATGGAACTTCTAGGTTCACATCATATTAGAGGAAAATTATGAACTTTCTATATTAGATCTACTATTTTGATATTATAACAAAAAATGGTACGCATAAGAACAACAAAAATATGATAATGAGTTTATTAATATTAAAAAAATGAATACATATTTTCAAAAAGTACCATGATGATTTTCTAGGGAACCAAGTCCAACAGAGCTCAACTTGCACTAGAGCCAGTTACTAGAAACATTTTATCCTCTATATCTCTCATGATAGTCATGATTCCTTTCAGTTAGGCCTTTAGTGAAGGGGCCCACCATATTATCTTTCACGGAAACTCTTCTAACTAAACCATCACCCCTCTCAGAAAAATACCCCAAGAGGTGAATATTCTAGAGTATCTACTTTTTTCCATTGGTGTGAGCATTGCTCTTTATCAAGAGCCATAAATGTAGTTTATATCAATATAATGTGATAAGATCATAACTTATAGGATCCACATCAATATTGAAGAAAAGGATTATATTCAAAATGATTATTTGGCTACATCAGGACCCACTATACAATCAGAATCCACAATAGAATTAGAAATCACTAGATTCTTGGTACCCTTACATTTCACAACTGCTCCATTGATACATAAAACATGTTCTGACTACAAATTCATAACAATTTGACCTATTTGAATAATAGAATCAGTATAACACCAAGTTAATATATCCTCATTTCCTATATATGTTTGGAATATATCATTAGTTCTTCTCAGATATGTGAGGATAGCCATAATAGAAGGCCAATTTTTTCACCTGGATCATTTGTATATCTTCATGTTGTGCTTAATGCATAGGAAACATCTAGTCTAGTGAACAACATGGCATATATGTTTGATCATATCGCCTAAGAACATGGGATCTTAATCATTATATATTTATCCTCTTGTATCTAAGTAAAAATTTCAAAATTCATGGAATCATTCCATCTTATATTTTTTGTGATCTCTACTACCCCTTTTTAGAAGAGGGGTTCATTATAGTCAATTAAGAGAAGGTAGCCATCTTCAATGTTAAAAAAATAATATCACTATAGTTCACTAACCTATATATTGAACATATATATTACATATGTTTTAGGAAAAAAATTATTCAATGGGACCTGTAGAATTTTTACATTTACTAAATAGTTTATATATGGATAATTAAATTCATTAAAGACAATGTTTCTCCCACAATCCTTCTTGAGGTTGTTCTCCCACTGGACAAATATAAATTATCCAGAAATAGTAACATTCTTATCTAAGGGTTTTTATAGGTAGTTATCCCTTTTTTATTTAATATTCCCTATAAATATACACTCCCTTCCATGAGTCGCCAGTTTTATTTCATGACAAGGCCTTAAAAACACCCTACAACAACATACACATGTATGTGAAAAATATAATTATTTCAATTTTTTTTTTAAAAATCAATTCTATTTATTAATTTAGTTGGTACATAGATTAGTTTGTGTACCACAGTTTTTAATATATCTCCCCAAAAGGATAATGGGAGATCTACATCACTCATCATCAGACTTACTATTTATAGTATGGTGTGATTCATCATTTCTATAATACAATTTTCATGGGGTGTGTAAGGAAGAGTGAGGTAAAATTGAATCTCAAAATCATATAGATTTTTGATAGAATATAGGATAATCTACCTGAGATTCTGGTCTGCCTGGACCCATGAGTTATCCATTGACTACCTGCTGTAGAAGACTCTGCTACGTGCCGCCCTGTAGTAGGTCTCGCTACTGACGCAGGCTCAGCAAGGAAGCTTTCGATCAAAAGGGATCGCTCCAGTACCTCTGCCTGTGTCAGAATGCTGAGGTAGATCAGCGTTGCCCTAATCTCTTGCCTCAATCCCTGCTCGAAGGTCTGGGCCCCGAAAAATGCATCTCGTACCATGTCTGTCGAGTAGCGCGAGAGATCAGTAAATCTCACCGAGTACTTGGCGACCGTCAAGCCGCCATGCCGCAGCTGTAGAAGCTCCTGGATGCGCACCGCATGGAGGGTGGCTGGGATGAACTCCGAGAGGAAGAGGCTCTCAAAGTCCATCCAGAGAAGAGATGCCTCATCGTCCACCTCAAACATCAAGCTCCACCATCTTCCTGCTGCCGTATGTAGTAGGCTCGCTGCGAGGATCACCGTGAGGTCTGCTGGTGTCCTCACTAACCTGAAAACTCGTACAGCTACCTCCAGCCAATCCTCATCTGACTGAGGGTCCATCTCCCCACGGAACCTGGGCAGTCGCTGACGCTGAAACTTGTGTAGTGCACTAAGGCAACATGCATTGTCAGCGACTGGGGCTGGTAGCATCGGTGGCTCGACGGGTAGAGGTATCGTCAGTGCCTCTACTGTCAAAGGGCCTTGTACCGAGGCCTCGTCGCTCGGTGGGCTGTCGTCACACATAACTCTCGGAACCCTAGCTGGCTGCCATCATGGGGCCATCCTGAAAAGAGACATGTGTGCCACGGTCAGAACAGTATACCTGGTTAGCTGACACAAAGTAATCACAATGAAAACATGAAACACACATTCAATCAATGTTTTCATGTATTAAGTCGGAAATCAGAAGTCGGGGTCCTGGTGTACGGATACGTCGGCCGCCGCACCAACACTGGACTCCCTGGATTGATAACCACACACAATACCCTCAACATTGTTGCTTCACATAGAAGAATGATTAGAGTCCAAAGTTCTGCGGTAGAACCGAACTCCTCTGATACCAATTTGTCACAACCCATCCTCGGGGCCCGTTCCGTGACTACCCCAAGCCCGCCTTCCATAGGCCTGGTGCGGGCGACTAGCACCAAGGCATAATTCCGGGGAAAAAGAGAAGACATTGCCTTTGTAAAGTAAACAAACACCATAGAGAAAGCAAGCAGAAGTAAACACTAATAAAAACTGGGTACAACAGTAAGTGTGGAAAAGTAAGTGGGCCAGAATACAAACCCAAACTGAAAGTAGAGTACAACTGGAAAGGGAAAACAAAAACTGAAAGTAATGCAGTAGCCTCGAGCCGTCCACTGGAACGCCCACCTGAAAGGTGGGTACAGATGGCCTCCATAGCTCCCCGGGTCTAGTCGTCCGCTCCGAGTACATCCCACCCAGTGGTCCACCTCCAGGTACAGACCTGCTCCGCAAGACTCAACCACGATCAGCGCTGTCCTTCGTCTGCAACCAACAAAACGTAGTGCGGGCAAAGCCCATGCATGGTTGAGTATAAGCTACTCATTAGGGACCCCGAGACCCTCAAAGGTCTCCCAGAATCCACAAAGGATAACCGACAAGGAAATATACAATCATAAAGTAACATCCAACTCTCCTTAGGTATATGCCCATACATATACCTAAGTCATCAATTCCAAAACACTCCAACCTCCGAGCCCATGTTCAATCACATCCACCTAGGAAATCACAAGCCGATCCACATAGGAAAGCATAAAGTAATCCACATAGGAAAGAAAGTCAAGATTCAGCTCACACATGTATACTTGTTCGTATGATGATAGAGATGATCAGATATAGCCACTGATTCATCTAAGCCGTCGGACCCACAAAGGATCGATAGGTACTAACCCTTACAATGACCCACAAAGGATCTGACCCACACAAGATCGATAGTTAAGTAACCCCCGCAATGACCCACAAAGGATCTGACCCACATAGGATCGATAGGTAACTAACCCCTGCAATGACCCACATAGGATCAGACCCACACAGGATCTGTAGGCGCTGGCCCACACATGATGGTTGAGCGCTGACCCTCAAAGGATTTGACCCACACACGATCGGTACCACTAATCCACGTAGGATCACTGAGTGCTGTAGTCGTCGTCGTCGAATCCACGTAGGATTTTTGTATAGTCGTCATCGTCATTGTAGTCGCAGCCAGCTCTAGGGTTCCCGCACACAACAAGCTCGTTCGGGAGGGTCCGCTCCACAAGCCGAAGGGCTGATACATCAAGTGATACAATGTCCGGAGTTGATGTATCCAAAAGTTCTGTATCGTCAACGGGAACTCAACGTCACAGACGACGCGTCAATCGGACACCCAGTCTGAGAGTTATTGGCTTTTTCATCCCGGGGCCCTAGTTGGGATTTAAGTCAAAACCAACCCGACCATACTCCAACTGCGTTCAAACCTCGAGCAGAGTAATCCAAAAGGTCCATCTTACTTAGAGGAATCCAACAAAGTTGACGGCACGTCAATCGGACGTCCAGAGATCAAGTTATAAGTGTTTCCGCTCCGAGGGCACGGTTGGTTTCGTGTACGAACCAACTCGGCCAAACCCCAATTTCTCCGAAACACTGAGTGTAATATACCAAAACGACCTTCTTGATCCAAGGATCGCTATGCAACTGACGATGCGTCGATGGGAGGCACATAGCTCATGTTATGAGCAACAGACCGAAAGAGGATCGGTATTAGGGGGTTCGGGCCTGGTCCGACCTGGCCCGATACCCCGAGGGTCGGCCCGAACCGGGTCCAGGTCCAGCCCACTTGGGCGCAGTGCGGCCCGGATGGTGTGGCGCGGCCCGGCCCGGCCTGGGCGCGGCCCGACCCGGCCTGGGCGCGTCCCGGCGGCTCGGCCTGGCGCACTGGCACTGGCCGGGTGGCCAGGCGGCCGGCTCAGCCGTTACGGCCGAGCGAAGAGGGCAGGGGGCGCGCTGCCCCTTCAGGGAGAAACTGTGGCCCCCATGCGGGGGTCCGTTCCTACTGGCCAGCAGGGGGTTATGACCCCCAGCGCTTTCCCCTGACCGGCCGGCCCACACCGGCCGGCCGGCTGCTACCGCCACGGGACCAGCAAGGGTCGGTCCCCCAGCTCCGATACTGACAGCCCGGAACCGGCCGCCGGTTCCCCTGCTCCGCCGTGGCCTGGAACAGGCCACGGAATTTGTCCGTCCAGCGCAGTGCGACGACGCCACACCCCTCCACCGCGGCCCCGCTCCGGCCGCGGTGCTTTTGTGGTTCACCTGCGCGGCGCGACGGCGCCGCGTCTCTTGTTCGTCTTCAATGGTGCGGCACGACGGCACCGCGTCTTTGGTTCGTCTTCAACGGTGCGACGTGACGGCGCTGCGCTTCTCCCACTTTCCTTAACAATTCCCGCACGGTGCTTCAGCACCACGTTCCCTTGCTCGTTCCGCAACAATATCAAACAACCAAAAGAGAGAGGATGGTCGGCCATGTTTGTGCGGTCAGACCCCCTCCCGTTGTTGCGGTAACAGGCAGCTCCAATAAAAGAGAAGAAAGGAAATAGAAGAATTCATGAACAACAATTAAAATAAATCCCTGCCTCATCAAATTCGATGAGCAAGGATTCGTCGTGGAAATAATCGTCGCGGAAGAAGGCGTCGTGGAGGGAGGATCGTCGCATCACGGATATGCGTCGTGGAAGAAGCATCGTGGAAAGAGTGTCGCTGGTGTCGCTGTACACAACGTTGCATAGTCGATCACTGATGTTTTGGCGTTCTTTGTTAGAGGTCGGCGCGTTCTTCGCGTTCTTCGCATTCTTCGCGTTCTTCGCGTTCTTCATCAAAGAAGAAGGCTTTTCTCCCAATCCTCTCCACACAACAAGTTCCAACAGAAATAAAATAAGAGTTGTCTTATTTTATTAACGCACAATCCAACGTTTGAATTTCAAAAAGAAACGAAATGAACAATTAATTGAGGAGTTTAAAACCTCCCAATTAATGAGGCGTTTAATATTCAGATTAAACGCACGAGTTGACTTCATTTAAAAAGGGGGTGCGGGTTCGTTTACTTAGAAGAAAAGAAATAGTGGGGCACGTGTGGGCCCCACCTCACAAATATCCTACCAAGTGGGTAGGATATTGTGGGTCCCACATCATCCACTTAACTTATGTTAAGAAAAATAAAATAAAAACCGGTTGCACCACTTTTATTTTATTTCTTAACTTAACCCCAAAAATTAAAAACCACACCCGAGCAAACGCAACTCTGGAAAAGGAGTTTCTAAACAATTACTGGCGCTGCAATTCCGTCGGTGCCCTTATAATTTGATTCTGATCACCAGTTCAAAAGTTATAAAGACTCGCTCGTTCGTTCACTGAACGTAACCGAGCTAATCTTTGGAAAACGATTCCGGGCACACTGGGCCTCAGAATTATGTGCCGTCAGAAACTGGATTCTTGTAAAATTTCCAAGAAAATTATGAAAAAAAATTCCTTGAATTTTTCGGGTCTTTACATCTATGAAACAAAAAGACTCAACATTTCTAAGTACTATAGAGAAATCAGAAGAAAAAAGGGAACAAGGGAACCTGAAGATGTACGGAAATTAAAATAACCTCAATTATTACCATATTAAATTTTTTATTGAAATTTAAACGATGATGGAATGTATCATCAAAAAATTTTATTGGGAAATTTCTCCGATAAAATTCATATTGTTAAATTTTTTCCCTATATTAATGTGCATAAATAAATTATATTTTCCATAAAATAAACCAAATTTTATTTCAAAATATAACATTTTACACATTGTATGAATATATTATATAAGATCAATACAATTCTAATGAGATAACAAATGCATGTAAATAATATTAATAAAATTTTGAAAACAAATGGATTATTTAATCCCATAAATAATATTGCCATGAAAAATAGTGTGAAAAGAAAATAAAACATTATAAATAATATTGATTTTTTGAAAAAAAAAAGAAAAATAATCAATTAATAATAAAGTAAATAAACATTTATTTATTAGAGTTATAAATCCTAGAAGACAATTGTAAATGCATAAGTAATCCTTTTGAAATATGAGCATTTGTATTGTAACCATACTGTTAGAATAATAACCTTTTTGTTAGAATAATAGAATGCCTATTTGGGAATATGTTTATTTAACCATATAAGTAATGATTTCCTTGAATAAAATAAGTAAAAATAATTATCTAAATACTATAAATTGATTTGTTAATCTATTTAACAAGATATAAGTATAAGTGTATATTCTTAAGTTACGTTTTAATGTATTTATTAAAATAATAAATTTTAATGTTAAAATTTTAATATTAGAATTACATAAATTATGAATTTACTTTTTATAAAGGGATTTCATTTTTGGAATTAAAAATAAAAAAATAATGAAATTGTTAGGTGAATAGTGGAAAAATATAAATTAAGATATTTTATAACAAGGTAAATACATGGAAAGAACTTCATCCATGATGTATATATGTTGTTAGTAGGGACTCGGTCAGACTAACTTCCATATGATATACTATTTTGTTATAAGATTCAATACTATTTATAATATTGAATGAAAATATTAATTAAATCAATATTTTATTAAAACATTCCCTTCTTTAATCTATACATACCATAATTATCCACACATTTCTCTAAAAAAATTAAACTAATATATTTGAAATATATATATCAAATTTTGTTCCTAATCCCTCTAATATATGTTTTGGGTTCATATTTTATTCTTTTTTTGTGTTTTTTCTTCTAGGATTGTTTATACTCACTCTTATATGATCTTCATGACCACAAATGTTTGGATTTTTTAAACGGTTTAAATTATATATATGACCTTTTTGGTTTTGGAGAGGTAATGGATTTTGTGGTGTTATAGATTATTATTTGTTTGTATTGTTAAATAATTATTATTCTTAGTGTTCTCTTTACATGTGTTCTTGAAATGTGGAGGTGTTTTCCCTTGATTTATATCTATCTTCCATGATAATATTTTATTTTTTATATATTGATGTTTTTCATCTAGGCAATTAAACTAGATTATTATTAGATTGTTCAAGAATATTTCATATATATATATATATATATAAGTGGTGGTGGTTATTGGTACTGTGTCTTTGAGTTGTTCTACAATTACATATTGTTATGGTTTAAGGCCACCAATGAATATTATGTCCTCTTAGTGCTAGTAGACAACTACTGGCCAGTTAATGGTGGGTTTGGGGTGCCACAATTAGCTTAACACTAACAAAAGAGGATCTTTGGTGATTTGGTCCACATCACTACCTATAGAATACATTCAATAATATAAATTTTTATTTTAAATAATTATCATCAAATTAAATAAAAGCAAGGATTTATTGAATACATAAATGTGTTCTAACCTTTTATGTATTGGTCTTCTATCCTTCAATAATATCTTCTTATTCTAACCCTAAAAAGTATTCCATATTATCCTCTAAACTCTAATCCAAGATAAATATAATTATTCAAACTCAATTTCCAAAAAAATATTTATAAAAAACACAAAAGAAATACACTCTAACTATAGTGTATAAAATTTATCCCATCAAATGAATTAGGTTTTAATATTATCCAGTAAAATTTCTTAGGTTCATGTATTATCCATCTTTGAATTTGTTTTAAATAGTATTTTATATGATTAACCTAGTTGAAATTCAACATTACCATATCTATTTAAATATTATATTAAAAATTAATTAATGAATTATTACTCAAAGTTCACGTGAGATATTATCTGTTTTTAAAGACGATTTCAGGAGATAATTTTATGCTTCAACACATACAATTTAACATCCTCAATATAAAACCACTCATACTTCAAATATCTTCTCATAAATCTTATGTAATATTATTTTAAACACTTACCATTATCTATATCACTATTTAAACATTATTAATCAACTATAATTTGTGATATTTTCATTATTTTATTCAACTTTTCAATGTACCTGATCTAGAACTCCCTCATGGGATCGAACTAGTTGGCTATATGACCTCAATCATGCCTCCTCATACACCAAAAGATTCCGACTAGTAGATATGGTGTGAATAATATATTTTGGATACTATAATCTCTATTATATAGTTTTAATATTAGTGAAAAACATATTAGTGTAATGAAAATATTATAAAAAATCAATAGGAAACACAATCTGAAAAAAGAACAAGATAAAGAATCCAAATAGTATAGAATCATGTAACGTCAGGGTGGAATGTAAATAAATGTTATTATGGAATTCATATAAATAAATGAAAATATTTAAAAGATAATATAATCTAAAATCATCAATCTTGAACCCCATACTAGTCCTATTTACCAAAACCCATCCCATCTAATAAGAAACAATAAAAAACAGGGTCCCTTTCCCTTGTACAAACTTGCATCCATGGAATCATCATGGCTTCCAATCAATTTCTAAAATTGGGTGTGATTGAAACAAATTATGACAACACTATGGTTTCTAAACAATTCTAGTATTAATATATTATTAATTTTACAAGGTTATAATGGGTGTATTAATTAAAAAATTAATATAGTATAATAAATATATAAACTTATCATCCCTTAGGTTTTGAGTTGACACCTAGGTCCAGCCAAACCTGATTCTAATCCATTCCACCCATCTCTATAAAAACTTTTATCCTTATATATTTGGATGGATCCCTTGTCCCATGACTCAAGAAACAAAACTAGGCTCCATGCATATATCACTAATAATAAAGCGTATCATCATATATCAGGATGGATCACTAGTCCCAAGTCTTAAGGAACAAAAATGTACTACTTGAGAATTCCCATACTGGAGTCGCTTACATATTCCTAGGATTCACATTTCTAATGGTTAAAATCATCTCATTCTAGGATCTATAAGAATTCCCATGTTGGAATAACTTATGGCTTCCCAGAGTGCTTGTCACCATGGGGAAAAGTCATCTCATTACAGTGAGTTCTCCAATTCCAAAATGAACCACCAATACCACATATCATAAGATTGTGGGTCAATCCCTTCAGAATCATATCACAAGAATAATATTCATAAAATCCACATATTCCATTTTCAAAAATAATTTTTCATTATTTTTTTTAATTTATCACATTTTGTTAACCAATCATACCTTATCAATTAGACGATCCTCCTATGAAAGGATGAATAACCACTATCAGACCATTACATTTACCATTTAAATTATTTTACAAGATAATAAACACTAGTAATATTGATTAATTCATATTTTTCACATATTTCACATTTATCAGATTTTTATTTCTTCACCGTAAGGGTCGGGTCACCTCTCAGGTGGCCAAAAGATATGTCAAAATACTATCTGATCCCATTAGATCCTTGGGAGGTCTATTATGGGGGAATTCCATTTTATGATGTTTATTTTCCACTTAATTTGGTCACAAAAATAGAATTATTTAATAATTACATATATTTAACTTACTAAAAAATCAAAAAAAACTAAGGTGTTTGTTTTAGACCACCCACCTTGAAAACAATGTTGACTAAGAAAATTCATCAGGACCACAGTAGTGATTGGATTCTTAATTCCATTTAATGTATAATTTTGGATCCTATATCAATTAATCTGTAAGTGGAAGAGTTTGAGGAATAATAAGAGGAAGGTGAAGTGGAAGAAGAAGATTAACCTTCAAGCTTATGATCTAGAGCACGCATATCCAAAATAAAAATGTGCCTGGATCTAGGAAAAAATATATAGGTCATCATTAGATAAGGCTATAAATGAGGCAGGTGTTTTATGAGTGGTCAAAATTTTGGTGATTTAAGTTATAATACTAACTGTGGATTATTTATGGTGTGAATAGGGTATTTACACATTAAATCCCAAATTTTCCTCTTACACTGATTAACATATCAACTGGGTTTTAAAAATTGTATTAATCATATTTTAGGACATAACATTCAACTTCATGATGTAAACATGGTTTATAGATTTCATTGAAAAAATCATGAAATTATTTTTTTATGGGGCTATATCCACAATTTTACAAAATAATGTAAAAATATTATATTTTAAAAGTCATCAAGAACTTGTAAGACACACCCAAACACTTCACACTATATGTTCTTAATTGAAAAATAATTATGCTCTACACCATAAAAAATCATAGTATCCCTGGATATCTCACCTAGAACTAAAATTAATTTCCTCTGTTATATCACAATATCTATCACAAAACTTCTTAAAATTAAATTTTTACTAAAACAAAAAGTGAAATTTACAAGAAGAAAATACATGACCGTAGAACCTTCCCACTATATAACAGCATATCCCTAAGATTTCACATGATTCACTAAGGGAAATCTATGAAAAATCCTTTCCAATATACTCACATATCATGTTACCTCCCCTAGGTCTCCTCTTGTACACGTCCATACGACCACTTCACATGAACTAAGGTCACAGTATTCCCCTATAGATTCTTGTGACAATGGTCTAAAACTCATATCAGGTGATCCTCAAGGAACACATTAACATCCAACTCGACACTATCAATATCTATCCCATGAGAAAGGTTAGGATGAGATATCTAAAGTTGTGACATGTGTAACACATCATACAGAGGACTATATCACCATGGTAGGGATAAATAGCACCCCACTAGACCAAACCTTTAAAATATATCATGCCTTGAAATAAGCATGGGTTATGGATTCCCCTATATCATAATACCTCATTGACCCAACCTAAGAGAAACCAATAATAAAATTCTATTTTTTAACTCAAACACTAGAGGTCAAATATGATTATCAACATTGAAATTTTTCCTTCTCTTTGTGGTCACTGACCTCTGTATGGTCAACTGAACCCGATTAGACATCTCTGGCATGAGACTAGGACTAATGAGTATAGACTCACAAGACTCTAAAAAATAGAATAACATAATGACATGCCATAAAATGTCTTGGAAGTTTCCTTGTGGATCAGTTTATAAATGACTCTATTATATGTGAACGTAATGACTTCTAGGTGCTGCTCCCAAGAACCATTGATGTACAATACACAAGCATGAAACATATCCTCTAGAATCTGAATCATTGAGTCAATATTTTTATCATAATAGGGATGATATATTGCACTCCAAATAACATTTAATTCTATATCCTTATGAAGATGATACCAGAATCATGATGTGAAACAAATCTTATGATCTGATATTATACTCTTTGGAACACTATGTAGATGAATTATATCTCACACATATAGTCTACCAAGATCAGCAACACTAAATGTTTACCTTATAGTCACAATGTCAGACACCTTTGATAGTCAATCCTTGATCACCCATACTAAATCATTCTTGTAAGGTGTCCTTCATAAAACTATCATAAATTTCATTGTGACAACATCCCATTTCTATTATGAGATGTGTAGAAGGTGAAACAACCCACATTGCCTTTAATTCTCATCAATATTCTAATGAAGGGTGATACATCTAGCTACAAAGAATGCTATCTCATTCTTTTTTCCTGGGCACTAGTAATCTATTCAGTGATCATGATACATTTTTTTCATGTCAAGATGTACCTCCCATCTAAAACAAGAAACTCCATTATCATCTCCTCACAAAAACCCATAGGAACCCATATTCGGTCATAGAAAATAATAACCTTACCACTACTGAGAGACCATTATGATGGTATATCCCCACCATATGATCATTCAATCAGATATAATCCTTCTAGATTAGATAACTACTCTTTCTATACATAGTTAAAAGGAATATGAATAATATATGTCAATGTTTGGGTCATTGGACCATGGGACTCATGAACTACCAATTATGTGTCTGTATAGAGTTCCACTAGATTACACTCATCCCAAGACTCCCGTAATACATTTGTTTTCATCCTTTTTCTCAAGGAATCGATGATTATGTTTCCCTTACTATGTGTGTATAACAGTTTGAAATTGAAAGACTACATATACTCAACCCACCTCATCTAGTTAATGATCATATTTTTATGAGAAAACATGGACCTAAAGATATTATATTCTATGTACACAAAAAACCACTCACCCAACAGATATATCCTCCATTGTATCTGGGTTTATACCATGATAGAAAAATTTAGATCATGAGTTGGGAAATTCCTCTCATGCAGTCACATTTATCTACACCCATAGGAAAATACTTGATCCTCTTCCATGAGAATCACTTCGAGTCCAAATTTGAATGCATCACAGTACACAGAATAATCATTACCTGACATAAATAAGGTGAGTATTGTTATTGAGGTTAGGGTTCTCTTAATATTTTAAAAATACATCTTGTAATCCTTTGAACAAAAAAACATCACACCTTTCTTGGTCAACATGGACATCAGAGTTGAAAATGGGAGAATTCCTTTATAAAGAACCAATAGGAACATCCAAGTCATAGAAAAGAATGAATCTCAAGGAAATTATTAGTCATGTACAAAGACACCATAGTTTCCACCTTCTCAGGGTCCACTCACACTCCAGCCACAATGATAAAATGAACCAGGAAGTTCACATTTCTAATGTTGACACTATATTTGGATAGATTAGTGTAAAACCAATGCTATCTCAATATACTCAATGGGATATAAAGATGATGGAAATGATCATCTACTGAATCTAAGTAAACTAATATGTCATAAAAAACAACCACAAACTAATCAATGAAAGGATGAAATATATTATTCAATAATTCCATGAATATAGATGGTGTGTTCAATTAACTGAATTCCATCACTATGAACTCGTATAAGACATGTCTGCTTCTAAAATCATTCTGATCCATGTACAATGGTATCATTTTCAACTAATGGAACCTCAAAATAAAGTTAGTATTTTAGAAGATCCTAGAACCTATACACTTATTTAATAGATCATTGATGCTTGGAAGAGGATACCAGTTCATGAATATCATCTTATTCAATCTTTTATAATCCATACACAGGCACAATTTTCCATCAACATTCATGGTGAAAATAATGGCAGAACCATAAGGTGATCTACTTGATCATATTAAACCTTATCTTTTAGATCATCTAATTCAACTTTCAACTCATGAAACTCTTATGGTTCCATCCTATAAGAAGTGATAGAAAATGTATTATCTCTCAACACCAAATTGATCTTGAACACAATCACATGCTTGGGTGGTAAGCCGATAAACAATTTCGGAAATATATACTAAAAATAGTTCATCAATAGAGGAAGAGTAGCTAACTTCATTCTACCATAATCTAGAACAAGGCTTTCAATATGAGTCCCTAGACAACCCAATATATGCAAAATTTATCTTTCACAACCAGCCAAAATATTCCAATGTATTGAGTATAAATTTCCCATTATAGAGATAAAAAATTTAACACTCCTATTCAAGATCTAGGTATGTAACTAGACAATCCATACCAATATTCAAATTGAAACATTACATTTCTATCATAAAAATGTCCCACAGGATACAGTAATTATATATTTTCATATAAAACACCTTACAACATTTGAAATTTTCTGACCACACTCCCAAGGGTGTGCTTATGGACATTACACCATCATTTCTCTCCACAAACAAACCCAAATCATTTTTTCAAAGATAAGATATGAAGGTATAGAATGCTATTATATAAAAACTTAAATAATAGGGTAGATGATATAATAATCATACCTTTGATAGTAGCCAGACATACATCCATTCTAGATGGAGTTGACGGTATAGCATGCACATGACTCTCCCCTCTACCCTAGTTACTAGTATGATTCCCATATTCAGATAACTCTGGATTGTACTACCAATCTTGAATTGGGGAACTACATCCCCTACCTCAAACTGAATATCCAATATAAATCCAGCTACCAATCTACTGATGGGTGGTTGAGACCCTTCAAAACTCAGGTACTTGCCATTATCCCTTCCCATTACATTGTTATTGTGGGGCCTCTAAAAAACCGTAATGATGTTCAACACTACCATAAGCATGAAACTCCCCAACGAGGTAAAAAAATTGATGGAAATTATAGGACCTTTTCCACACGAAAATAATTCAATAAGAATGAAACTCTATGATGGATTCCCACTCTCACAAATGTTGTTCCCACTACTAACCTGATGGTAATTGTCATAGTGGTGCTTTATTCTACCAAAAGAAGAGTTCACATATCACCCTAATAAAATATCTGAGACACTACTATGGGACCATCTCATACATTCTTATGTTTTGAGATCCTGATTCATCACATATATAGAGGTAATCAGGTAGGATAATTCACCTATGATAATATCACAATGAAAATCCCATCATGAAATTCTTTCATGTGGCAACATTATCATATTTCAAGGATGGTTAAATCACTAATGATCGGTGTAGTGTCCAACATAGTCCATAACTGAAATACCCACCTATGTCAAGTAGATGAAATATCAATCCCTCTAATCATTCAATGTATTTGGACAAAACTGTCTCATGAACATTTCCTCAAAGTCTTTCTAGAATAGCACATCGTGATTGTCAGTTTTTCTACTCACTGCCCACCAATGATTGAATGGCCATAATAACATGTAAATAGAAATATTAATAATATTTTCTATAGGTTTCTTGAAGTTCTTAAATATATTTTTTATTGCCTAAATCTAGATTAAAACTGACTAGGGATCTCCCTCCCCCAATAAACATAGGATGATGATGAAAATGGAACTCTCTCTCCAGGTTAGACATCATGGGATCAGTGTGAATAGTTTCCCTTTCCATGGATCACATGACCCTCAGGAATGTTTCATTGTGATGATCATACATCTTATTTAGTAATGTTACATGATGTTGTGACTCAGGGGTGTTATGAGTATGCTAATTTCCAATCTCCTGAGCTATATTCATATATGACATGGATGTATTTTCTCTAAAAAGGTTGAACACACTCCTTATAACATATGTTACACAATAAGGTTAACAACATAGGTGATAAAAATATATAACCACTAACTCCAAGATTCCCTAGACATGGCTAAACATGTGAATTATCATAACATGCCTATTTTTTTCATTTCATTCATCTAGTATATCAATTGATTTCATTTCACAATTCACATGTGAAAATATATCACATAAAATAAATATGTCCCCATCATGATCAATTCATGTTTATATATATTCCTACATGCATATCATGATTCATACATAATCATCTCATGTAATATTAGTCAACAAATAATAATGTCAATAAATAATAACATGACACATATGTGAATCACCCAAATTGAAATAACATCTAATCTTAACAATAAAATAAGAAGAAAAATAATCCTATATCTAAGAACTGGGATTTTTCCATGTACATGGGTTAGCCAATCCCAAGTAAAAGATCATAAAAAATTCACAAAACTTCTATATTATCCTTTCTATCCTTCCAAAAAAGTATGGTAATAGAAAAAGAAAACCCAAATTCCCCTGATACCACTTCGTATCGTCCCCAATATCATACTCCCTCATGTGACTGAACTAGTTGTCTACGTGACTTAGGAAATCCTACACATATTATAGAGGCTACCGACTAGTAGTGATAGTGTACATAACGTAGTGGGGAGACTATCAAAAATGGTATATAGTCATAATATTAGAAGAAAATGATATCAGTGTTATGGAAATAGTATAAAAAATAATTGGAAACATAAGATGAAAGAAGGAAAAGATAATGAATTGAAAAAAAATAGAATCATGTAATGTTAGGATAAAATGTATATATATTATTTGTTGAATTCTATATGAATAAAAGAATGAATTAGATAGACAAATGTCTTAAAAAACATATTCATGAACCACATTCCAGACCTGTATCCCAACTCCTTTGCATATAAAAAAAATAAACAACAGGGTCCTTGGAATTTGTCTAATCCTACATCCATGAAATCTACCCAAGTACAAAATTGTAAAAAGAATTGGGTGTGAGTAAAAATTAATAGGCTGAAACCAAAATGTCCAATGAATTATACTATGCATATATAGTGAATGAAATAATGTTACTAGAAGGGTATTAATTAAATTATTAATACAATACAATTAATAAACCTGCCGACCCTTGAGTTATGGGTTGACACCCAAGGACAACCAAACATACTTCAGCTATATTTTGAATTTATGTATCAATAATAGTATCATTCTACATTAAGATAGATCAAATGTCCCATGTATTAGGAAACAAAAATAGGCTCCACACAAATATCACTATATAAAAATTAGATATTCAAATACACTATAGGAAAACCTACCTATACCAACACCCCAATACCAACGATTTGTACAAACTATTAGGATATATCCAAAAAAATGTGTCCCTATCCCAATGGTTATATGAAAACCATTGATATAGGGTAAAACTATCCCAATGTTTTTCATTTTTGAAAACACCTATCCCAACTATTTTATAAAATCATTGGGATAGGGTAAGGATATCCCAACAATTTTCCAAAATAATTGGGATAAACCATTTTTGAAAAACTTATCCCAATAGCTGTGTAAACTTGATTGGGTAGGGTAAGCCTATTTCAATGGTTTTAAAAAACCATTGGGATAAACGACATGGAAAACACATATCCCAATGGTTCTGGAAAACCATTGGGATGGTCCATTTAACTAATGTACTAATCCCAACAGTTTTAAGAACCATTGGGATTGGTACCATTATTTTTTATGAAATGTTTTGTCTAATACCATCAAAAAAATAAGTATCTAATCTACTTATATATTTATATATATATCCAAATATATTCAAAATAATAATTTTATAATATTGTTAAGGTCATTGATATATAATATAAAAGTCATGGGTTCAAACCTCCATTGTGATGTTTATTTTAGATTACATATCCAAATAGTTTACTAAAAATTGTTGTTATAGGTTTATCCCAACACCAAATCAACCAAAGAATCTCCAAAACGTTGGTATATGAAATTTTTATATTAGTAGTATTAGGAAAGATTTCATAACTTATTTATTAAGTAACACAACAATGATCCATTCAAATTTCCATAATATAGTTGATGATTTATTTACAAGTCACACATCACAAAGTGGAAAATCATCTCATATCTGGCTCTGTATAAATTTCCATACCGAAGTCTCTTACCTCTTCCCAGAATTCACATCACTAAGTGAAAAATAATCGATTAATGGTGGTTTGTTTTGAAAGGATGATCCACCATTACCACATCCCATGAGACTATGGTTCAAACCCTCAAGCATCATACCATGAGAATGATATACAATAAATCAATATATTTCATTTTAAAAAATTGTATCTCATTCCAATTTGTTAAATTGTCTCATTCCATTAACTAGTCATACTTTAATAATTAGTAGATCATCCTATCAAAGGATGAATCAAAATAGTCAATCCATATTGGTTTCCTTTTATCTCATTTCATTATCCATGACTCACTAGGAAAATTACTGAATACAAATTGTTAATCTAATTTAACAGTTATCACATTTTTAATTATTTACCATAAGGGTTGGATCACCACTCAGGTGACTATCAGCTACGTCACAATACTAAGACATCCCATAAATCCTTCATAGGTCTTTTAAAAGTATTTTCATTCAATTTAGTGAGTTTACCATTTTATTTTGTTGGGAACTAGATGTGTTATAAATATGACATATAAAACACATATGGATAAATCTAAATATACTATGTGATGTTATTTTAGACCACCATCCTGAAAAATTGTGCAGACATAGGCTATTTATCATGTATGTGGTATGATATGATACATCATTTTATTCAACCTATAACTAGGGATCCTATAAACATAAAGCCAATAGTGGAAGGGGAAGAATAAGAGTAATAGGAGGTTGGAGAGTAAGAGGGATAGAAAGTGGAAGAGGAAGATTCGCATTCAAGATCAAGATTCAGTTCATGATTATCAAATAGAAATACACTCCTGGATCAAGGATAAAATATACAAGTTTCTATGGGAGAGGTCATCAAATGGTGTTGGGGGGTGTTACGGATGATCAAACACTAGGGGTTGTAGGATATAAAGCTGGATGAAAATTATTTATGGGGTTAATTGGGGATTTATGAAATAAATCATGTGTTTCCCACTTAACCATCACCCAAACTTTAAAAACCAAAATAAAATTAATTTTAGGACAAAAAATATCACTTCATGATGTAAACATGGTTTATATATTTTCCTAAAAAATTCAATGTGTTCTCAGTTTACCGGGTGAGCTTGATATGTTTTGTCATGAGGTAAAATATAAATGAATAAAATTTTTCTATATCTTATATTACCTTACTGAGAACATTACATCATATGTTCTTACATACACCATAAATATTCATTGTATCTTTCAAAACCCAAGTATCCCTATATCCTTTTCCCAGAACTAGACTCATTTTCCTCCTTGATAACATACAATAAAACAAAATGGAATCCTAAAAAAGGATTACCAAAAATTAAGAGGAATGTACTAGAAAAATCAATCAATCTTACAAAATTTTTAATCCTATCAATAAAATTGAAAATTTCACTTTCACTTGATGTATTTATCCTACAATGAAAATAAATCAAAATGATAATAGCTTCTAAAAATTAAATAACCATGTTAAAAAATTAATAGATGTGGGGGAAGAGTATTTTACAAACCACCTTAAGATATGGGTGGTTGAATAACCTGATGAATTGACTATTCATTGTAAAAAAGTGGTTCAACATAAGGTTTGGTAAAAAAATCACATATTTTATTGTCCCAACATGTTCCACCTAGAAAATATCCAATTCCACATTCTTTATTATATATTAGCATCCAATATAAATATAAATTGATGTTGAATGTAGTATGAAGTACTTTTTCAACATAATATCACATGTGGTATCATAATAAATAATTGTGGGTACTTTTAATTCTTCACTACGATCTACTAATTTATTTTTGTTTCTAATAAAACTCAGCTCATGATGATTGATTGTGGGGGGGGGGGGTTAAATTTTTCCCAATTGTTCACTCTGATTTCACTATTTTTGTTTTTCTCCCAAAAAAATTAGGGCTGTGATTTCCATTTTGTGGTGGTGATATCATGAACATTCACATCAGAAATGTATTTCCATACCCTTTAGGGGTGGTTTACAATGATTTTTATTCATGGAACTTGAAATAACCAACAATTACCATATTTTTAATGATTCTTGAGCATTCTTTTAAAAGGTAGGTTGTCATTAAGAGATGTTTCCAACAATTTTTATTAAATCAAATTGGTCGAGAGGGTGGTAATTCAGGAACATCTCACAATTTTTGGGGAATTTTTTTCTACTGTAGGACTCTATAATAAATTTAGGACATATTCATGAAACCATTATTAAGTCCAAAATACAATACGGGTCACCCTTATGTTAAAAATAAATTATTTTCATGTATTTCCTGTAGAATCATTTGTATGTATCCTACATTCTTCATCAATGGATAAATTGGTATTTATCTAAGGTGTTCTGTCGATGGTAACCTTTTATGACCAGATTAGTGATTATTACGTTGTTTATTACTATGATGCTTCTTTTAAGCCAGGCTATGTGGTGATCTAGAATTTATTGTCATCCATAACGAATAGAGTTGTTTTGATGTCGAGATTGGGACCCAGAGATGAGCTTCATACACATCCTTGTGAATGTAATCAATACCCATGTAGTTTGGTGATAGTTAATGCCATGTGATGAGACATAAACTATGTTGTTCAATGTCATACAACAAGGATGTCTAGGTAGATGGTTCCTAGTAAATGTTTGGTGTGGGAAATATGACAAAGAAACCCAAAGGACCTAGAAGTGTTGTGACCTCTCATGTTGGGAATGAACCTACTATGAATGTGGCCTATATAAAATTAGGGTGATTTTGGGGTGTTGGGATTGGACCTCATTGAGGCTTCCGACGTATCCCATTCTAATAGGACTAAAATACCACATAGTTTATATTTTTGGGGATTAAAACTATGGAAAATACCCATTCAAGGATTGTCTCATTGGTGAAATGGACCTTTGATATGGATACATTGATTTGAGGAATTACACCAATCAAGAGGCCCTTTTAAAGGTGAGGGGAAGATTCATTATAAGTACTCTTTACCTAGATTGGAATGTGATCATATGGATTTCATGATCAACACTAACATCCAAGACCATGCGATTCATGTTCAATGTTAGAAACAAGAGTAAATAAAAGATCTAGAAAATAAAAAAATATATACTTCATCCACTGGTGGATGAGGCCTGGACTATGGGAGAGAGAAATTACCTTTATGTTCCAATATCCTCTTTTTCCAATCCCTGGTGTTGGGATTTAAAATCTTATGTGTACAGGAACCACAAAATGGGATTACTCCAACCCGGATCCCCAAGATCAGATTTTAGAGAAGTTGATTGGAAGATAAGGAACTAGCCCTTGTGAAAATGGAAAGTGAAGTGGTTCCCCTCACTGTATAAAATGGATAGGTCACTGGAACAATCACCAAGGTTGGGATTCATGTTACTAAAATTATTTATTACCATGAACTCTTAAAAGATCCCACCTATTATGTTGGAAAAATAAAATAACTTCATTTCCACGGGTATATACAATCGAGTGGACACATAAATATTTTTTATTCTATGATTATATATATTTATAGGCTTATGTGAAGGGCTTGACTTGTTTTTTATCCGATAAGGGATCTAAGGGAAGAGGTTCCCTAACATTTGTGGAATGAAAAATGCACCCAAGGATGGATAATGAAGGTGAGGGATAGTGACAAAAAGGTTTCTCATCCAGGTATGGATTGAGTGAGTAGATGTTGTTTTGTGCAGGTGAGGGTTGGGTGAGTAGAAGGCATCTCACATAGGTGTGGGATATGTTAACATAATATAGTTCATGCAAGGTAGACCTAGGTGATATAAAAATATCATTGGGTTATGGAAAACCAGGGAAGCAACACTTGTTTGGAGCCTTCCTCTAGGATCCAAGGGTCTCCACATTGTTCTTTGGATGACTGGAACTCTGTTTTTTGGTCTAGAGAAGGGGAAATAAACCAAGATTTATTGAACCATGGGTATGTATTGTTTAGATGTTTTGTTTTTCAAAAACTATGGGAACTCTAAACTCACTATCCTACATAATTTACTCAACTTTTTAGGCTTGAAGATCTACCTAAAACGTTCTGAGGGCCTAAGGGAAGGACTGAGGGGAACCGAGCATTTAGGATTCTTTGAGTCCTCTAGTCATTTCAATGAGGATCCCAAAGGTCCTATTTATAGACATTTTTGGAACCTTGGTTGAAGAAGTTAACTCATGCTTGTGTATCCCACAAGGAATCATGCAAGTGTAACCAGCATGAGTCTCCTGATTGTTCTGGTCTATGGCATGTGTGGAGACACTAACACATGAGATATACCTATGTGGTGACTCTTTATGCATAGTCTTGACCTATTTGGTGACACTACCCATATAGACTAGACATACATAGTGATGCTACTTCAGCCTTATGCAGTATGCCTAGGTGAGCATGATATAGTTATTATCTTTTAATTCTATTTTTTCTGAGGAATTTCACTTTCAAATTTCTCATACATTCAAGGTAAAAAAAGTGTAGAAAAATCAACCCTATAAGGATTGGATCCAATCAGAGGAAGAGGGTCTGATCATGATCTATAAAAATATGTATGTTAATGGATCCTTCATTCAATGACCCCTAATTTTTCATGTCAATTAATTCTTTGGATTGACTAGAATTCTGGCTTGAGTACCATTCTAGGGATAATTGGAAACAAAATATACAAAGGTATTCCACATAGGTATTTCGCATAGGTGGATCATTGGGGTCAGCCATATATTTATCCTTACATCTATAAATTTTGTCTACTTTTCAAGAGGTTCTTCCTCTCACAATTATATTGGTTCTCTCATCATGATAATGCTATATTCAAGCTAGTATTTCCACTAATTATTATTTTTCACAGATGTAGTATGCCCTCATTTGAATGAAGTATGCACATGGGTGAGTGACCTATCTGAGGTCAACTTGGAAAGTGATTGTGTAAGGTCAATTGGATGAGTGAACAACATGAGTTCACCTGAGTGAGTGTGTAACACCCCTACCCTAGTTACCTAGATTCGGTGCATTTTTATATAACATTGGCATGATATAAGGTAAAAATGTCCCAAATGATTGATCAGTTTAGTGGCCATAGAAGTACAAGGGACATTCATAAATTTTACATTACATTATAAATTGAAAAAAAAACAACAACGTTGTCTTCATTAACAGCATTCCTACCCCATAGACTATCCCTGAAAGTCATTCATAATATACTTCTTCACATCGTAGGAAAATAAAACACAGAAAGGGGTGAGCTCAAATTCTAAGTAAGGATAACAATATAGTAGAAACTTTCATAAATAAGCATAATCCTTTAAGGAAATGTATAATAACTAAACAAAATGAATTTTAAACATAAAATTAATTGTAATATATAAAATAAAAATAAAAATAATTCCATTTACTTATTCACATGGATGTTCTATTAGCTAAATAATCACATACAATATCAATATCCAATTTCATAATGATGGAATGCATAATCTAGAATTTATAACCAAATAGTCTAGGACTTATGCCAAGACTACAAATAATATTTTTTCAAGGCTATGTTCCAAGACCCTAGTTTTTCTAAAGAGACCTACTGATGTATCGAGGAGCTATAGTGGGCTCCACCTATCACATACTATGTCCATTACATTCCTCATATGAAAAGGTTGAAACATAACGTAAACATTCATATTAAAACTATCATATGAAATATCTATAGATTATCCATTAACCATGAATATTATAAGATAACACATACACATTAAAATATATCACAAAACATTCAATAAAATATGGAATATTTGTATTATAATAAATCATCTTCAAACAAGTTTAAAACCCATCGAAGGATGTTGACATAGATGAAATGAAAACTATTTAAATGAAATACATCTTTATATTTTGAAACCATTTAAAAGAAAACATTTATGTTGGAAATATTCTTATAATAATGTATGGGAGGCTTCAAAAGTGTTATAACAACAAAAAATAGCCTCACCCTCCATGTAAGCATTAAAAATATTCATTCCTTAATTTAGTCAAAAAGGACATAAAGTACCTTGTTTTTGAGAATGAATGAAAGCTCCTTTATAAACATCTTATAAAAAGTCACATAAGGGTATAAATGAAATTAACCCATAGTTTAGGAAATATGAAAAACGTTTTGAAAAAAAATTTAAGAATCATGGATGTGAATGATAAAGAAGACCCAGTAGATCATTACGTATAAACATCCTTGGATAATGAAGAGATTATAGAATTAATCCATACCTGGTTCTTTTCATTAGATGAGGGTACGTTATCCTTCTATATAATAGTTAAATTATTATTAATAAATTATAAAATAACCAAATACATATATAATATATTATATATGATATTCTAATATTTATTTATTAATAATATTTTAGTATTATAATAGTTTCGGGTGTTAATTGATTCATTTTATTTTATATGTTTTTTTACCTAAGTGGTGTTTGTTATGAATAGGATGTATTTGATTCATATCTAGAATGATATTATGTTATTACACATTATCTTTAATCATCAAATGAAAATTATTCATGAATGTCTATGATGGGGAAATGAATCTCATTGTGTTCATGGAGACGGTAATCCGTACGTACGCACGAGCGACAATATCATTTATTTGATATTAAAATCATATGTAAATTGATATTATTTAATTTATAATGAATAATTTAAATATTATATTTTTTATTTAGACTAATTATATATCATTATTATACCCATCCAAATAATAATTTTTTGAATTACAACAACACAACGACGTGGTGACGGTAATCCGTACGTACGCACACAATGTGACTTTTTCATTCATATGATGGATTGAATAATGAATATGGTTGTAAAAATTTTATAATAAAATCCTATTATGTAGAATATACTGGAGTTATTATTTTAGAATGGAAAAATCAAAGAAATTGGAAGTGGAAGAAGAATAGAACTCGAAATAGGTGATGAAATATTTACCTCTTCTACGGGTTCTTCCTTTTGATTTGAACAAAAAGTATCCATAGGATGGATTTATGAATTATGAAAGGACTCTAGTAATAAGGAAGGATATTTTATAGGATATTTGGACAGATATTGGCCGAGCCAAAAGGCATTGTAGGTGTGACTTTGAGAGAAGGGAAAGTTTCTTTTTATAAGAGAGGTGAGGGGAACCTTTGGAAAATATTGAAATGTTATTTTATAATAAAATCATTTTCAGTTTCAAATTGATCCAAAATGATTTATTTAGGGACAAAGGTATGAATGGGTAAAAAACCTATAAATAAATATGTTTTAGATAGGTCTAGGTCACCATATTAATCATATATTTTAGATTTTTTTTCTTAGTGAAATAGTTTGACATTTACCAGGTCTCTTTGTATTTCTATATGATATGGTTAACAAACATACAATAAACTACCAAGAATACCCCAAGTGGTTTATTATTGATATATATAATCTTTTCTTATTACTTTGGCAGAAAATTATATTTTTAAGAATATTATATCAATTAATAATATAGTATTTTTTAAAGAACACATTTCTGTCAATTTTGACACAATTTGGTATTTTGTTTATGTTAAAGTCATAACAGCATGATTACTTCCAAAAAAATTAATTTAATAAACCCTAACATTTCATATTAACCTATAGAATTTGTATAATTCATCAAAAGTCTCAAATTATATTTATTTGGATATGTATAATATCAATTATTTTAATCTTTCATTAATAAAGTAATTACTGCATCATCATTGTGTCATAAAAAAATTTAATTATATAGTATCTAAAAATTATAAATAAAATACCATTATGTAGGAAATAATTATATATTTATAATTAATATTTACAGTATAATTTATCTTATGTATATCCCTATATTAAAAACAGTTTAGTTATTAAACATTAAATTTAACACTTTTAACTCTTCTTTAAATAAAATAATAATAAATGTCCTAATCTAATCCAAGTGGACCTAAAGGATCATATTTTTTTCCTAAGGTTGTTTTTGGTCGAAATACACTTATCCAAAAGAATTATTACATGTGTTTGGGTAATGATAATATCATTTTTACCTTTAATTACACAATTTAATTTTAACCGTGGTAAATAAAAGTTAAAAGTTATTATTCACAAAAATTATATCAATCTTATTAAACCACATTTTACATACTGATATCAAATTTTCCTCTCATATTTTTGAAATTAAATTCATAGATGTGGTTGACTTATGTTTTGTGAAAATTTGAAAATGCTCATACGAGGTGGGTAAAAGACGATAAAAAGTTTAATAAAATTTTTATATTTCTTAACATATTATAAAATGGATCCAATTAATTTAATTGAACTTATATAGGAATTATGTATCTATTTTAATGGGTAATAAATTTAATAAAATAAGAAAATATTTAAATAAAAAGTTAGTTTTAAACAATAACGCATTGTTTTTCAATATTCATCAAATATTGACTGTTTTCAGAAAAATACCAAAAATTCACACTAAGCTAATTTAGATATTAAGAATCATAAAATTAAGTCCATTTTGAACAATAAAATTTATAAAATTTCAAAAAGTTCATATTAATATTTATAAAGACAACTCTTATTGGTTGTGGTGTGTTAAAACTCCAAGTTGCATACAACTCAAGATACCTCATTATTCAAAGGGAAACATACCATAGAATCCTGGGGTGTTAATTCTTCTCTCATTTGAATAATTTTGTCCTTGAAATTTCAATAATATCATTGCATGAAACTACTCTGGTGGTTCGTTATCATATGTTCCTCAGGTTCCCACGTCGCCTCTTCCATCTTATGGTTTCTCCATAGACCGTTTACCTAGCAGGTCGTCTGTTTTCTCAAAACATGTTCTCTGGTATCCAAAATCTTGACAGGATCTTCCCAATAAGATAGATCAGGTTTCAGTTCAATTTCCTCACAGGTGAGTACTTGTGTTGGGCCAGTCATGTATTTTCTCAACAGTGATACATAGAACACATCATGAACTTTGGAGAGACTTGGCGGTGTTTCCAAATGGTAAGCTACGACCCCATATTAATTCTAGAATATTGAAATGTACAATGTTCCTGGGACTTAATTTACCCTTCTTACCGAATCGTATAACTCCCTTCTATAGGGATACCGTCAAGAAATTATAATCTCCTACCTAAAATTCCATATCCTTCTTTAGTTATCGGCATAGCTCTTTTTCCTACTTTGAGCTGCTTTGATGTGGGTTTGGATAACCTTCCCCTTTTCCATCATTTCCTCAACATGTTCCAGGCATACGAGTTTTCATTCACCAAAATAAACCCAACAAGTTAGTCTGCGACATCTCACTCCATATAACACTTCATATTGTTCCATATGAATACTTGAATGGAAGCTGTTGTCATAAGAAAATTCTACAATAGGTAAATGTTGATCCCACATACCTTTAATGTCAAGTGATAAAGATCTCCACATGTCTTATAAGGTTTGAATAGTCCATTCTGATTGTCCATCATCTTGACGGTGGTGGGCAGTGCTCAAACAAAGTTCAGTATGAAGGGATTTTTGAATAAATTCCTAGAATCATGATGTAAAACATGGATCAAAATCCGAAACAATCGATAGGGGTACTCTATGAAGTCTTACGACTTCATTAATATATAGTTTTACAAATCTTTCAAGTGATAAATATTCTATTATAGCATGAAAATGTGCTGACTTGGTATGGCAATCAACAATGACCCATATATACTCATTTCTTCTAAGAGTCTTTGGTAGTCCCCTGGAAAATTTCATCGTAATATCTTCCCATTTCCATTCATGTATGGGAAGAGTTTGAAATATTCCCCTAGGATGTTGTCTTATAGATTTCACTTGTTGAAAAACCATAGATCTCGACAGAAAATCAGTAATCTATGTCTTCATGTTGTCCGAACAATAATGTTCTTTCTAATCTCTATATGTCTTGGTGCTACCAGGGTGTAGAGAGAAATTGGATCTATGAGCATCATCCAACAATTCCCTTTTTAGATTAGGTATATCAGGAACACAATGTCTCTTCGAAATTTTTAAAATCCCATCTTTATATATGAAGTCGATCAATCTCCCATCATTCACAGCGTTAATTTTCTTTTGAAATTCCTCATCATCATTCTGAGTACATATTATCCATTCTAGTAAAGATGGATTCGAATCCATTTGAAAAGGCATTGATGTTTCACCTTCCATGGTTATTCCCATATCTATTTTTACTAGATCCATGTCTATAGGATCCTTTTCAACTCTCATCTTGTTCAAAACTCCATGATCTTTTCTGCTCAAAGCATCTTCCACCTTATTTTCCTTCCCCAGGTGGTAGTGTATAGTGCAATCATTATCCTTGAGTTGCTTGATACATCTACATTTCCCCATGATGAGTTATTTTTGTGAGAAAATATACTTCAAGTTCTTGTGATTAGTATACATCTCACATTTTCACTATATAGATAGTGTCTTCAGATCATCAAAGAAAAGATTACAACTAGAAATTCGAGATCATGAGTGGGATAGTTTTGTTCAAGAATTTTTAGTTTCCATGATGAATAGAAAATAACTCTATCATTCTGTATAAGGATACAAATATGTCCTTTCATTAAATCATCACTACAAATAACAAACCCATCAGTCCTAGATGGTAGAGTCAAGATAGGCGCGTTGACTAATCTTATCTTCAGTTATTCAAAACATTCTTCACACTAATTTTTTCCAAAAAAATTTAACCCCTTTAAGTGTGAGCTTGGTTAATTGTTTAGGCAATCGGGCAAAATTCTGGAAAATATTCCTAAAATAACCTACTAAACCAATAAAATTGTGTACCTCAGTTATATTAATTAGTTCTATCCATTATTTTATTTCCTTTGTCTTATAAGGATTAATAGAGATTCCATCCTTAGAGACAATATATCCAAATTAAAGATATCTCTTCAAGTGAGAATTCACACTTGATAAACGTCCCATATAAATTATTTCTTCTAAGAGTCCTTAGGATAATGTGTATGTAATTTTCATGATCTTTCTAGCTTTTGTAGTATACCAAGATATCATCAATAAATACCACTACAAATTCATCGTGTTATTCCTTGAAAACTATGTTCATTAGATCCATGAAAACCGAGGGTTAATTTTTTATCCAAAAAGGAATTACTATAAACTCGTATTGCTCATACCTGGTTTTAAATGCTATTTATGGAATGCCTTCCTTCATCATACACAACTAATGACATCCAGATCAAAGGTCAATCGTTGAAAAATACTGAGCTCTAGGAAGTTGGTTGATTAAGTCATCTATGTGAGGTAGGGGATACTTGTTCTTTATTGTTATATCATTGATCTCCCTATATTCAATGCACAACCTCATCGATCCATCATTTTTCTTAACAAAAATAATAGGGACTCCCCATGGAGAAACACTAGGGAATATAAATCCTTTATTACACAATTTCACTAGTTGTTTCTTTAGTTCCACTAATTCTATAGTGTCCATTATATAAGTGGTCTTCGATATGTGACTTGAATGAGGAATTAAATCAATGGGAAACTCAATTTCTCATTCTGGTGGATGTCTAGGTAAATCCTATGGAAACACATCAATATATTCTTGGACAATAGGTTCAACATCTATTTGAACATTATTTTCCTCACAAATTTTTATTTCATTCACTTCTCCCCAATAATGGAATTTAGTTGAGCTACTGGGGGTGGATCTAGATAAGAATTAGATACCGATATTTCTACTTTAATGACATGGTGTTCTTTATCATCATCATCAAAAATTGTAACCTCCTTCTTCTTTAAATAAATTTTCACAACATGGTCCAAAATCCAAAACATATAGTGTATTATGTCAAATTTAATCATGGATAAGACGATGATATCATTAGATAAATAACGTTAATATGCCTTAATGGGAACTGATTTACAAAACATTGTTGTAATGATACTTCCCTTATGGGTTTTTATTGAAAACTCTCTTGTTAAATAAAATTGGTAATATCTAATTTTCATAGTAAACTAGGAAGATATGAAACAATTCAATTATCTAGAATCAAATAATGCATTGGTTATACATAATGAAACCATTAAATTACCTGCCACCACGTCTTTTGGAGCATCAAACTCAACAGTACATATCGCATAAGCTTGTCCTTTCTCCCTTGGACTTTTCTGAGGTATGTTTCCTTTGAACTTAGGTCATTAATTTGCATAATACCCCCTTTCTCTACAATTGTAGCATTCAACATTAACAACCTCTTTCTTTCCTTTGTAATCACGAGCTTGGTGGGCCTTTTCACCACACCTGTAATGGACTCCCATTCCCTTTAGGAAAGTACCAGGGTGTTTCTTCCCAGATTTACCGTAGGATGTATATTCAAATTTTACCTTCTTCCCCTTATTTCCAATTCCATAGTGCTCAGCAAATCTCTTCTTCTCCTGCTTGGCTTTAAAGTCATAAGATTTAGAGAATTCTTTTTCTATCATGATTGAAAATGGGAGTATATCATCGTATGAAGAGAATGATTGTTAGAATAATGTTCGATGGAGAAATGTTTCTAACCCATAAAAGAATAGATTAATCTTACTCCTTGGGTTACGTATATAATCTGTATCATGCCTTGATAACCTAGTAAATTTAGCCTCATATTTTGCGACATTCTCATCTTCTTTTTTCCTCAGACTCAGAAATTACCTTTCCATATCCGCTCAATTGTCATGAGGAAAGTATTTTTATAATAAAATCTCTTTAAACTTCCTTCATTCCATACTAGATACTTCTTTATCCTCCATTTTTTTTTCAATTAGTGACCACCATTGATCCGCATCTCATGTGAGGTGATTAATTGCCATGACAACTTTTTCCCTTTTTCTACACCACAAACCATTAAATATCTTCTCTAAGGAATGTATCTGTTGCTCAGAAACAAATATATTATTAATCCCATGGAAGTTTGGTGGGTGTTTCCTCATGAAGTGTTCTAACATTGATCCTCTGCATTGTGGATTTGGGTGCTCCATATGGGTAAGGTTATTATGAATAACCTGAGCAATTTATCCCAGTATGGTGATATGATGATCAACAACAGTTTCCTCACCAACTCCACTATAATTATATTGATTAGGAGGGAAATCCGTATATGGATTATGTCTATTGATATAGTTTCGATTCCTTACACTAGGTGCCATTTCTAAATAATACCATACAAAAGATTAGTTTATGAATCGAAATACATAATTCCAAAATTGTAAAACACTTAACATAAATTTAACATTTTATGGAAATGATCCATAATCATAAAAATGTTTTCTTTGAGGAGGTATATACTAATAAATCCTGCATTATTATTTTTAAATAAAATGTGAATTATCCTAAGCTAATATTCCAATATTTTTGTAACCAAGAGTGCAGCAAGGCCCGTTGTTGTCTACCATGATACCCCAAGTCATGCCCGAAACTCTTTCTTGATGTTTTCACTCCTACGTACATATGTTCTAGAGATGCATTTACCTACTCATATCCAGATAAGGATGTATTTCATGGAAAATACAAAAAATCTCTACATTACCAAAATTCTAGGCTGTTCTTTAATACTAATCATCAATGTCTATCTTAGGGTAACGTGCTCTAATCTAAGTTGATCCAAATCTAGTTTCCAAGGATTCTACTAAACTTATTATGATACCAACTGTAATACCCTGACCCTAGTTACCCTGAGTCGATGCATTATTACATAACATTAGAATGATACAAGGAAATCATGTCCCGAATGACCGATCAGTTTAATAGTCTTCGATGTACTTGATACATTCATAAATTTTACATTCCATTATAAAAGGAAAAACAACAAAAACATTGTCTTCATTAACAACATTCATATCCCAAAGAATATCCCTATAGGTCAGTCATAATATAATTCTTCGCATCCTACGGAAAATAATACAGGGAAAGGGGTCAACTTAGATGCTCAGTAAGGATAAAAATATAGTAGAAACTTTAATAAATAAGAAAACACTTTTATGTAAATGTATAAGACTAAAACAAAAATACTTTTAAACATAAAATTCATCATAATATAGAAAATAAAGATCTAAATAATTACATTTACTTATTCACATTGATATTCTACTAGTCAAATAATCACATGCCACATCAATATCTAATTTCATAATGATGGAATGAATAATGCCAGACTTCATAACCACATAGTCAAGGCCTTGCTCCTAGACTAAAAATAAGATTCTTTTAGTGCCTTGTTAATAGACACTAGTTTTTCTCATGAGACCTACCGATGTATCGATGAGCTATGAAGGGCTCCACCCGTCACATACTAAGTCCAATACATTCCTCATATGAAAAAGGTAGATACATAACATAAACATTCATATTAAAACTAGAATACGAAATGTCAATAATTTATCTATAAAACATGTATATTATAAAATAACACATCCACATTCAAACATATCATAAAACCTTCAATAAAATTTTGAAGATTTGTATCATAATAAATCAACATCAAACAAGTTTGAAATCCATCGAAGGATGCTGAAATAGATGAAAGGAAAACTATCTGAAATAAATACCAATTTCTATTTTGAAACTATTTAAAAGAAAAAAAATATTTTGGAAATATTTTTATAAGCTTGTAAGGGAAGCTTTGAAGGTGTTATAACGGCGGAAAATAGCTACACCTTCCATATAAGTTAAAATACATTCTTTCCATAAATTTGTCAAAAATGTCATAAAGTACCTTGTTTGGAAAAAGCCGAAAAGATTCCTATATAAACATTTTATAAAAATCCATTCAAGGGTATAAATGACTTAAATCCATAGTTGATGAAATAGTAAAAACGTTTTGAATTATATTTTACGAAACATGGATGTGGATGATAAAGAGGTCCCAATAGATAATTACGTATGAAAATCCTCAGATAATGAAGAGATTTTAGAATTAACCCTTACAGTATAATCTATCCCACTTCCTTGATAGGGATCCAAAAGCCTAGTCCAAATGTACTCATGTCAGTTTCCCTTGATCAAAACTATCATTTACCTACAATATTCTCCATCAAAACTTTAGGCATCTAGGTGTCCCACCTAGTCTTACTACTCAAGTCTCATAATCAGGACATAAGTTCTAACCACTTATCCAAAAAGGTAAAACCTATCTAATGTTGGTAAAAATAATAATGACATACAAGGTTCAAAAATTTCAACACGTCATACTTAGGCCATGATCCTCTCTTAGAATCCTCATAAGGAATTTATCCCTAGAGGTCATGATAACAAAATAGAAGATATATTGAACTAGCACTCACTAATCATTCGTATATCTTAATACCTCCTCAAGGTACAACCCACATGGAATATCTTGGTACCTATCCTCATCGTTCTCAATGATTAGACTAGATAATGACAAACAATGGTCCGTTATATAGAATGTCATTCCAAGCTATGTACGAAAACATTTTATAGTTTGTTAATGAGATTTTAAATAATCAATCCTAAGAAAAAACCCTATGTGGATATCAATATATTTGAATCATGTTCCCTATTAACTAACTAGTGTCATTATTCCTTCATTGTATGGGGAATGGGTCATCAGAATCACCATAAAATGTCTCAACATAGTCCCACATTGTCTACCATTAGAAAAGAATTTATATAAGGTTGCAAAAATAGAATATAATTTCACAAAAACCCTATACAAGAAAATTCCATTTTGGATTCTATTTACATTAAAAAAATAACATTCATTAGTAGTAATCACACACTATCAGACCAATATCATGAAAATCCTACGTTCCAAATATGATGAATGAGACAACACTGTCCTTTTCTTTCCAAGAGTTTAAATCCATCACTAGAATCTTTCTAGTGGGCCATGATACATGAATCCATAATAAATCATAACATCCACACAAAAGTGTATGTCACTTAAGGAAAACATAAAATAAATTGAAACATCCGAGATCAGAACAATAATTTAGTATTCTTAGGAAGGAGGAAATCTTATCAAAATATATTTTCTTGGAACACAAGTCCAAAATCCATCACAGGTTCAGAAACATTCCTGATACACCTATGTACCATATCCAAAATAATAAATAAAAAGGAAAAGAACACATTTCATACCACTTTGTAACATCCTGACATGGATTCAACTAAACATGTTCTCTATTCCTATTTATTAGAATGACTCAACTTCACCTTTCTAGAATCCAGAAGATACTAACTAGTATTGGGGGCCTAGGGTGTGTCTGTGGAGTGTCTATTCCCTCATATTAGAGTATACATAATTTAAATAACTATACATAATATAATAATGTAAATATGTATATATATATATTGTGGATGTGGTAAATAATGAAATATAACATGATGAATAATATATGAAATTCTATAAAATATTGAGAAACAATATAATACACACAACACCAGTCACCCACTGGGTGAACCATGCAATAAGGAGGATATAAAATATACCAAAATAAAGTATAGGGATTTACTAATAGCTGACCACATAAATTGTAGGTACATAAATATCTGATCCATCATTCTTGATTAGTCCTAGGAAATGGTCCTACCTAAGCCAGCAACAAAGTGGACATCAACTCAGGTAACCCATCCTAATGGTAGCAAGAGCATGGGCTCAGTATAAAACTCAACAGGGAAACACCAATATGGTCCCATGCATAGCCTATTATATGAAATTTATGTAAACATTGTATTCTTATCATGATAACAACAACAAAAATAATAACTACTATAAATAAGTATGAATACAATTTCATACAATGAATGCTAAAAGAATGTGTTCAACCTAGTCGAGGCCGAAATTGATAGATAAAACACATAAAAAACATGAAACACAATTCACCGCATGGTTTTTTGATACCTATCATCTGGGGACTATTCCATCAGGTCAATATATATTTACACACACACACCCACATATATATATAATCCCATATATATATAATACCAGATGTATATAATACCATATATATATATATATAAACACATAAATATGTTTATTATTGAGTCATATGAAAATAACATAAACAAAAATTGTTAATCCTTGGGTCTATAATACAGATCATTTAAACATCATATGAAAAGGTAATTGTGGTAGATGTCATACCACTCAATCCATGTAAAATTAAGTTTTATCTCTTGTTCCATAATCTCCATCAACAATACATTCTTCATCAAGGGACGAAAACTCTCTCAGTAATCTACTTCACCATATAGTGATATGTATCCTAACTATGTGTTCACTCATACTCACCTAAAATCACTATAATAATGGATACCTTATAGAAACGAAAAATCCTTTAAATGAAGTATTGATCTAGATGTCGTACTAAAAAATCTATATATAATATAGTCTGATGTCTAATCCCAAATTCTGGGTCCATAGGAAATCATGATATTTCCACTCAGATATTCCCAAGGGGGATCACCCCAAGGACAATTTATAAGGAATACACTCTAGATCACAGTACATGCTCAACATCCATTTTTATAAATGGATCGATAGACACATACATTAAAATTACCTCTTGGAAATTTACTAATGGTGCATCCAATAAATCCTAGTGATAATCCTAGACATCGCTCGAGGATAGTGTAATCATTAATGAAGTAGATCCCCAATAGGGGTGTGGGGTGTAATGTACAATGACCATACTATCATGACACGTCAAATTGGTTAAATTTTTAATTTTGATTTATAGTCTATGGTAGACCCATGGTTGTCACTCAATGAGTGTTGGTGTTTTATGGTGTGAATTTTTAATAAAAAGTTCTAAAATTAGGGGTGGTTTTGAAAATAGTTTTAAAAATGGAAATGAATAAGTTAAAGAGATTAATAGTTGGAAAAAAGTGTATTTTGAAAAATATATGATATATATGTGATCATTCAAAACATATTACACCACTTTAAAAGTTCATTGTTATTTTATTATTATTATGTTTTGGTGTAATCCATTGGTTGTAGGTTAACCAAGATCTTGGGTACCCACAACCCTCTAAAATGGTGAAGATAGAACTAAAACCTGAAATAATAATTTTGTGGTCAAGTTATATCCTATTATAAGGAATTAATGTTTTTTAATTAATACTATTATATCAAATATTTGGGAAATAAGATGATTAAAATGTTGTATATTCGGAAAAACATAAGCCTCACCCATAAAATTACACATAGGTTGGTTAGGAAATAAAAAGAGTTTTAATTAAATATATCCAAAAAATGCATGATACATAAAAAAGAACAATTCAAAAAACATATACACTAATAAAGAAGTGAATTATGTTTCGAAACTCCCTCTTCATGTATCTATCCCATTGCAATGATCACCCACCATTTATCCAATCATCGAGAGGAGGAGGAAGATCGAGTGGGTCTCCTCTTTCATTCATGATCTAGATTTTAGGAAAGGGGACTCCAGAAAATCAAAGATGAGGAGAGGACTCTTATAGAAATCCAAAATAGTAGAATAATTTCTTCTGGTAAAACATCCAAATTAGGTTCCTCAGGTGTCCTTTTATACCCAAAATGGGTGGTGGTTTTGGGAACCTAAATTTTGACATAAAAATTATATCATGGTTTTGGACTGGTAAACATAAATATGATGACATAGAAAAAATATTATAGTTGTTGTCTGGCCTCTTTAATATCTCCATGTCCAATTTGTTACCATTGGACATCTATAATGGGAAATATGGTTAAAATAGCAACCATAAATTTTTTATTCATGCATATTTGTTTCCCTAGACAGATCAATTCATATCGGCTAACATATAGAATAATTGGGCATGGGTGCCTTGATTTGAGTTGTATAGAACTGAGTTTTGGGTCCTTCCAAAAAACTGAAACCTATTTAGAAACACTTAATTCATGTAATGTGAAAAAATGGACATTTGTCTTTGGGATTTAATGTAATTTGGCCCATTTTCCCCTCTCATCATCTTCGACCCTCCACATCACCACCACCTACAATGCAATCCTGAAAAAAAATATTATTGAACCACTTAATAGTGATAAAAATGAAACAATTAAATCAAACTAGAAGTAAACTTTGTTATGACTTTCTAATGTTTCAATACAATACTAGTTTAACTTAGTGGTTTAAGAATGAAATAAAATAATGAATTGTAGTGTGATCACACCCCCAAAACTAAACACTTGAAATCCTATAAAAAGATACATTTCGAAAATTATACATGGATATATTCCCAACATCATGAAGACTTAATATTAAATTAAAATTTAATTATTGATAGTAATGAGATCAAAGAAAAAAAATACAACAAGGTGTTATTCTTAGTGATCATGGAAAAAGTGGTCTCATAAATTGTATAAGAACGATATTCATGGAGATGAATGATACAAACTTGAGAAAATAATTCAAAAGTAAAAAGTTTCAAAAAAATTATATATGGGTGTGTCAAAACCATTTCATGCTATTCTTTCTACTTTCTATTGATTAGATAAAGGTTTTTTAATAATAATCTCTCGAATGATTCTATCCACTGAACCATCCCTATATCCATTGAAATCAAAGTTTAAGACCCACTCGCTTAAGCATTCTAGAAATTCAAACCATCAAATCCTGACCTAGATATCCCCATATGTTTTACATTTCTTCAATCCTCTCATTTTAATTTAATTATTGTTGTTTTTTAATGATTTTCACTTGAAACAAATCTAAAACTCTTCTCTCAAACCTTGTTTGATCTCCTCACAAACATATTATAATTGTTATAAAAATATTAATGGTCAAGGAAGGTTGGTGTTTTACCTTAATTAACAAAAAACATATTATGTTGTAGATTTTTTATTTTTATTTCTTAGGGTGCACGTCAATTGGATAACTGGTACACAAGCATAAGTCAGTCTGGTACAATAATGAAACATATCAGATAAAGAAAAAACGTATGGATAAATAATTTTTTAAAGATGGTAAATATTAACCTAACTTAAATTTACCTTATATTAAGTATGAAATATTCAAACATAATGGTTCGGAGAAAAAATGTGTGGAGACATTTAGTGGCCAGTGTTTCCCATAAACTATTAACACAAAGGGTACCATTTTTATCAAATGGTTCAAAGTGATAAAAAAATTATATCATCAACAGACAACCAATTTTATAGAAAGTCCCATACCTCAATGTCAAATGCATTCTAAAAACACAGTCTATCAAGTAAAAAAGTTAAAAAAACTTGAAATATCGAAATTCCTCGCGCATTTTAAATAATTTCCCTGATTATGTGGGCATAATTTTCCAAGATTAAGTGGGAATCATTTTACATAAATAAGTGGGAATCAGAAATGAATATTCTAGAACATAAGTGAAAGGGGTAAAGGGGGTAATGTGGGGAGTGACAATACTATACAATAAGAGAAAAAGAGAAAATAAAGAAAGATTATTAAAAATCCCAACTAACCTAGGAATGTACAAATCCATCCACCCTTAGAGTATGTAGTGGCCTCAATGAAATATAATATAATGTTGGAAGGAATGATAAAACTAGGTCGGTGTCATTGGTATTTTGATTCATTAACATGGAGTTCCTCTATCAGGGACTCTAGAATAGCTTCATGAAAGTGATTTAAATGATGCACATTGACCTTGAAGTTTTGTTTTATTTCCTCATTTATAACCTGAATAACCACAAATGGATACACATTAGTAATATTGAATAGGACATGCTAGTGGGAATGAATCTTACCTGGATGAATCTTCAACCATTCAGGTAAAAGGAGGACCTTCATCCCAATGTAGAATTAACAATGAAGGAAGAGTAATTTGTGGGTATCATTGGTTATCTCATTATAAATCTTATAATTCTCATGTGAATCTCTATACATTTACTCAAACTACTAAATCTGTAATTTCCTTTGATCACCTTCACTAAAAATATTATAATTTCATTTTTAGTGGCCTTGTAGTATCGATGCTAGATTTCAACAGATACGTGGAAACTCTTTCCAAATACAAGGCAATATGCTGACATTCAAATGGTAGTTTTAAATGAAATAAAATAATCCCAAAAGAATAATTGATTCTAATACTCCAATATTTTGGATTGGGTTGAACCAATTTTTAAATAGTTTGTTTCTACATGACACCATGGCTTGACCATTGGTTTGTATGCGACATGTAGGAGAAACTCATTTCTAGATCATATACCAAAGAGAAATTTATTGTATTGTTTGATTGTAGAAATGATAACCCTAGTAACTAATTAGATACCTAGGTAGTCCAATCCTGTTGAAAATTTGGGTTCAAAAAAATTCCATCACTATCTTGTAATCATCTATCCTCATGGATCATGCCTTTACCCATTTTGAAAGATAATCAACATCTATAAAAGTATACAAGTTTACAAAATGAATTGCAGAATGGTCCCATAAATTTAATGAACCAAAAATACAAAATTTCATGAACGATAAAGGGTTTTTTTTATTTCATTTCATTGAGATATATTCCCCATTATCTAGAAATGATAATAAGATTTATAGAAAACATGGGAATCTCGAAATAAGGGTTACCAAAAGAGACTATAAATGGGGACCTCACGAGTATCCCATTAGGGAACAAAGTGGCCCCCCAATGAAAGAGTGTGGATGAATATAAAGTTATACTGAACCTCACCATTGAGAACAGAACAACTAATTACTTGATCACTACATGTGCGCCAAAGGCTGTGGTCGTCCCAAATATTCTAACAAGAATAATGTTTTTGATGGCCAAGATTATTTTTTAAAAATTAGAAGGAATGTAATATGATAAAAAATAATTTATAATTTTGGAATACTAAGGAATTATATATTTCACTTGGTAAAATTTATCATCCAAAAACATGTGATTAATGTGAATATAACAGGATGATTCAATGCATGAAGATGGAAGGATCCAACTTTTATAGTAAGCCACCACATTCTTTGTTCTGTTTTTATCCATGATTTCTATATGAAATTCCAAAAGGAAGAGAATACAATGAATCATACATGGTTTGGATTCAATTTTTAAAAATATATACCAAATGGATTTATTGTTTTAAAACCCTATTTCTTGGGACCCTAAAAGATATGACGTGAATTTATCCAAGGAAATCGTAATTACAAAGAATTATTTTTCAGTTGCAGTGTCGTTTTTTAGGGTAGGGCCTAGTGTGCGAGAGGCATAGGCTATAACATGTGGATCTCGATCAACATGTTGTGATAAGACAACCCCAACTGTATAGTTACAAGTGTCACACATGAGCTCAAAAGTTAAACCCCATTGAGGTGGTTGGATTACTATGTGTGATGTCAGACTTCATTTTAAATTATTAAAATATTCTTAACAATATTTATCAAAAAAATTCCTTTTCCTTTTATATTCAGTAGTATAGGATGAGTACAACATTAAAAAATTCACGAATGAAAATATGGAAAAATCTAGCATGAACTAAGAAAAAATGCACATCCAACACTCTTTTGGGGAATAGTAAGGATGAAATGGAATCCACTTTTGATTTACCAACTTGCATACAATCCCAATAAATGACATGTCCAAGTACTATACCATGTTGCACCATGAAATGAAATTTATCATAAATTAATATGATATTCTTTTGAATAAAATTATGTATGACTAATCAAGGACTACTCTAACATTCCTCAATGTAGGATCCATAAATAGTGATATCATCAAAAAATACATCAATTAAATTCTCTAGGTAATGTGAAAAAATATGAACAATGAATCACTAGAATGTACACTTATCATTTTAAAGACTAAATGGCATCGACATATAAGAAAATTTTCCAATAGAGAAAGTGAAGGTTTTATTTTACTTATCCTTCAGAATACTCATCAAGGAAACAGTAGTGGGACTTACCGTCTGTCCACTCTAGATTCTGTTCAATGAATGGGAATGGGAAATGGTCATTACTTGTGTGATGGTTTAGTCGATGATGGTCTACAAAGACAGACCGACTATTTTTCACATGGTTCAGAACCAATTCATTGTTTTCATTTTTAATGAAAATAAGACCTATTTTTTAGAAACAACATTAACTAGACTAAAAAATTGGCTTTCATAGATGGGGTAAAGCTTTTAATTTGGTTACCCCATTTTTGACAACATCCAGGAGGATTGGGTTTAGTCAACGTTTTGACTACCTCACTAGTTTATCCTCATAATTTAACAATATGTGATGTGTGAAAATGGATGGGATAATATTAGGAATTTCAATAATTGTCCAACCCAATGATTTTTTTATACTCCATAAAATGTTAAATTGGTTAAAATTAATGCTTTGGAGGGATTGAACTGACAATGATGATTGGAATCACTTTTCCATTCTCACGAAAAGAATATTTTAAATTTTACATATATTTTTTATGTTCTAATTCCAGTGGATTATGGATTAATGGGAGTGAATGTGAATGTGGGAGGTTAATGATTTCATTTAACAACTCAATGGTAACATCATTAGATGAAGAATAAGCCTTTACAAGATTAGTAGTATCATTGACGGTCATGGGATCATCAATGCTCAAGAAATTGTCAATTAAAAAATATACATGACATTTTTGTATACCATTATGACATTCAATACATGATTCATTTACTAGAATGTCTGTCAATGATGAAAACTTAGAAATAGGATAAGAGGAAAGAATATAAGTGTTTTCAGGGGAAGTTAGTACATAAATAGAATTAACTAAAAGTGAGGAATGTTCTTCTAAGGAGAACTTCATGGAATCAAGGATGTTGATGTGGAAAATGTCACCACCAAACTCCATATATATTGTACCATTGTGGACATTAATTACAGTTTTAGCAGTTTTCAAGAAAGGCCTCCCCAATATAATTGGGGAATGAACATTAATCCTATCATCATTAATTTTTAGCACAAAAAAATAAGTATAAAAAATTAAAATTTTCACCCACACAATAACATAATCTAACACACTAGTGGGGTGTGATGTACTCTAGATTTCTAATTGAACAAACAATTATAGTGGTATTCAATTCCCCAAAATATAATTAAGAGAAAATGGAGTGAGGAATAACATTTATAGAAGCACCCAAATTAAGCATAAAATTGGAAAAGCAATACCCCCTATGGTGAAAGGAATCACAAATGTTGTAGGATTTTTTTATTTGGTCAGAATTGGTGGATCTAACAGTGTAGATATATTATTCCCCAACATCACCTTTTCATAACCTCGATATTTCCTTCAGTGTATGAACATATCTTTAGAAACTTGGTGTATCATGCAATTTTATTTATGGAATCAATCAAGGGGGTGTTGACCTACACTTTTTTGAAATCATCCATGATTTATTTATCAATATTAGTTTTTTTTCTTAGTTGGGTGTCCCTTTTGGGAAACTAAAGAAGAATTCTTGGGATTAGTGACTCATCAACAGAAACACTCTTTCCTTTAGTGGTATTTTTCTCAAGATAAGGATTATTATTATTTATATGATTTGATATGGTTGGAATGAATGTTTCCTCATGATGGGATGACTCATATTTTAAGTTCTGTTCCACTTTGAATGGTGATGGAACAGTTATTTCCCTTATCCATAAGGTTGACTAGTGGTTGAGAGGGTATTTTACCCAACCCATGACACTGAATTTACCCACAAAGAGTTGTAAAGTTGTCTTTATTTGGTTTTTATGTATTGTATGGATACTTGGGTGGTTTTCTATATTTATAGATTGTTCGCATCCATTTGTTTGATCATGTATTCTAGGATAGTCTTAGGTTTTGGGATGGGTTGTTGGTAAGGCCTTTGTGGTGGTTAGGGTTTTATGGGTGGTGGTGGTGGATAACTACTCTGACACAGTTGGTTCCATGGTTGTTAGTCTAAATACCCCATTTCCTATAGTCTTGGGTGTCTTTCCACCCAAGGTTAGATGTATGGTATAGTTTGTTTCATAATTTATTGGTTATAGGGGAATCCAAATAAGATTTCCTCAAAACTCAAAACAAATTCTCTCAGATGAGGGAATTTGTCAGAATACTGGGTTTTAACAGAACAGATTCCACAATGGATAGGTGGAGGATATTGGGATTTCCCTTATTAAAGAGATCGTTTTGGAATAAGGGTACTTATATATTAAATATTTAGGTCCACCTTCTTTTCAAACTCAAAACATCGCATCTCAGGGACACCTCAAATGGGTATAATGGACATTGAACCGAATTGTTGACTATTTTGTGACATCTTTTCAATGAGGGTCCCTATAGTGATTGGGAGTTTATCCAGTAGTGAACCACCTATAGAAACACCGATCATGTTTTTATCAATAGGTATTAAACCTTTATGAAAATAAGGTACCAAAAGTCGATCACTTATTTGGTTGTGTATACAAATTGAACTTAACCATTTAAATCATTCTCAGTATTCATGAAGTGTTTCCCCTTGTGATTTTTTTATTCAAAATAATTCATTATTTATTGTTGTAGTTGTAGTGTCTGGGAAATATTTTTCACGAAAAAGGTATTTCATGTATTCCCACCATCTAACAGGGGAATTAAAATAATATATCCATTATTTTGTAGTGTCTTCTAATGAAAAAGTGAATTACATAAGCATTACTTGTTCTATGACCACAATAATAGGTTTTAATGTTCAACATGTAGTTTGAATTTATTTTATGTTCTTATTTGGAACGACTCATGATATTCCATGGAATCGTGGTAATAAGTGAACTAAAATGGATTTTAGTTCATAATTAAGTGCTTCAAGTTGTATTTGAATGTGTGATGGATGGATATCAACATCAATAGAGGTTAGTTTTTTTTACATTTATTTATTTGTATCCATATTATACAAGTTTATTTCAGTTTTACTATTGGTTTCTTAAGAAGCATAAGGATGAAAAATATATTCAATGTTTTGTGTGTCCTAATTCAAAGGGTTCCCCTCTGTTTCTCTATGCTACTAAAATTGAATCCTATCTAGTTTGGGTTCAAATTGTGTTAAATATTCTTTATTATAACACATCATTAATATAACATACATAATATATAATCACAAACATAAAAATATATTTAAACATTATTGATAAAACAAATAAATATTAACAATTTTATAAAAAATTTATCAAAACATGCACTAAAAACAGAATCTCTCCACAGAATAGCTGCTAAAATTTGACCATGTTGTCATGAAATACAAAATATATTATGTTTTAAAAGATTATTTACAGTCTTGGTCTAACCCTAGGTAATCTCTCGAGGAGAGTTGGTGGTTTATAGTGTGATTTTTTAGTAAACACACAAAAAGAGGGGGTGGCTTTGAAAAAGGTTTTAAAAATGATTTAACATTATTTAAAGAGTTTAATTTTTGGAAAAGAAGTAGATTTTAAAATATATTTTATAATTATGTGATCATTTATAATTTATAAGACTACATTAAAATTTCCTTGTTCATTATTGATTATTAGGTTTTGGTGTAATATTTTGGTTGAGGGTTAACAAGGATCTTGGGTACCCATAAGCCTCTAAAATGATGAAAATAGGACTAAACATTTACATAAAAATCATGTGGTAATGTTACATCCCATTAGTAAGATTTAAATTAATTAAAATACCACTAAAATCACAAATGTCTAGAAGAAAAGAAGATTATTATGTTGTGCAATCGAAACAACAAAAGTTGCACTTTTAAAATCACTCACCAACCAATTAAGAAGTAAAAAATGTTTCAATTAAATGTATCCTAGATGGTTAAGATAAATATAAAATAAAAAATTCCAAACCACAATATACACCAATAAAGTTTAGAATTATGTTCTATAACTCTTTATTATTGTGTGAAGCTCCCTCATAATGATCACCAAACATTTAGCCCTCCATCGAGTGGAGAAAGAATCTCCAGAGGAACTCCTTATTAATTTGTAATCCCCTTTTGAGGTTAGGATCCTATAGAACATATAGGTTGAGGAGAGGAATAATATAGGAGACTAATATATAATCACATTTCCTTCTGGTCAAACATGCAAATGATGTGCCAAAGGTGACCTTTTATATTTAGAATGGGAGGTGGTTATGTGAACTTAGATTTGGATATTCAATTTGTATCTCATTTTGGACTGTTAAAAGGAAATATATCAACTTGGAAAAATGATTATTTGGACTATTTACCATATCCATGTAACATTTGGTGTCCAATGGACACCTGTAATGGGTTACATTGTCAAAATATTGAATCTAACATTTTAATTTGTGCATATTCGGGTCCCTGGATCGATCAGTTTGGGTCGGATTACAGATGGTTGAATAGGAGTTGGGTATCCTGAGATGAGTTTTTGAAAAATGAATTATGGGTTTCCAAAAAAAATTCATCCCATTTGGAAGGACTCATTTATCATAATGTTCAAAATAGTAGACAAGTTTCCTTGGGCTTCCATCTAGTTTTCCCTATTTTCTTTCTGCATCATCTCTGGCCGTCCAAATCAACTCCTTCAATATTGAAATCATAAAAATATACAATTTAAACATTTAAAAATGATAAAAAGTCAAGAAAATTAATTAAATGTGAGGGAAAGTTATTTATTTTTTTTTTCAAAAAAAATACAAGTTTAACACAATGGTGCAAGGGTGAAATAAAATAGTGAATCACAATGTGATCATCCATCCATCCCAATGAATTGTAATGAGATCCTTTTAAAACATTTGATAATGTAAGGAATAAAATAAGAATCCTAGGAAGTGACTATGGTAAATCCTTGATAGTTTAATATTAATAAATGTAGTCTCAATTGCCATAGCCCAAGAAGCATGTTTGAGAATTCGGGATAATGTAACAGTTGAACATGTAGGCTAAACTGATGGATCCCCTGAATCACATCTATGAATCCCTGATAATAAATATAATGATCAAAATTATGGATTATAGAAAGTAACTATAGAAATAACATTACAATGAAGCTCAAAAACTGAATCCAAAGAAGAACATCTATTCATACTTCTCCAACAGATCATTGTAACATGCTTATTAGCCACCAACCTTGAAGCACCACTAGTAATCATTTATTCATTAGTAGTAAACAAGTAAATACATAATTGGAGGAGTGAGGGTGGTCAAAATCCTGACCCACAACTACTTCCACTGCCTCATGGCTTACAATTTTGGTATAGGTTCAAAATTGACACCCACCACTATATCTACCCAAACCCATTACACAATAGCTTAGGTTCAGTCAAGAATTGGGCATCCACTAAGACCCCTATGTAATAACACTATAGAGGCATCCCAGTTGGGTTCCTCAAGGTCCCCAATAAACAGATGAATTCCTTGTGGGATCATCTATTTTGTTATATAAACAATGCATCCTTCTTAGGATCCTATAAAATAATATTTAGTTGTATTCTATAGGGGATCCTCAGGCAGGGTCATAGACTCAAGTCATGGGATGAATATGGCACACTAGGGTTCTTAGTGACCCATGTGTTCTTACCCAATAATCTACAGAGTTAATTTAATAAAATTATTCATCAAAAAGAATTCAAACAAGGGAAACCATCCTTAGGGGTGATCCCTAGAGTGCACATAATACCATAAACTTGCATAAATAATAAATAGAAGGTATGACAGACAACCTACCATTATGAATCATTCCTTTTATCTTCCAAAATTCTAGCAGCAGCTTCCATGGCCGATCCATTCTCAACCGAGTCATATAGGACATGTCTCACAATTAGGTCATTAAAATTAATTAATTATAGCAACATTATAAATAATTTATAAAAACAAACAATCTATAAACAAAGGGAACAAATTATTCTAAAACGGAATAAATCTCAAAAGCTCATCGATAGATCTAATCCTACCAGAATGACAGAAATACTCTCGTCAATAACTAATGGTACACAACTAACCATAAATAGGGTAAAATCATTAAGAAAATATATAAAAAACATCCATTTGAAAATTTTAATTAAAACCTTTTAATATTTATAAAATCACCATGCTAACATACCATATTTAAAAGACACACAGAGAAGTGAATATGGACCCTTGGGTTATCCTCCTCTGAGGAAGACTGAATACCTCAACAATAGTATTAGATTAGATCATGATCTAGTGGAATCAAGAACACAATCCCTAAAAAGAGAAACCTGTTTTATAGGAAAAATAAGTTAACACAATGGATGATAAAGTAGTTAAATACTTACTTAAATGTTTCCAAAACACCTAACGATATAAAATTCTAGATACAAATGGAGAACTACCCAAGGTAATAAGAGGATAGGAAGGTGTCTGCGTGGGGCTAGAAAAGTGAGAAAAAGAGGGGATTCCCTCTTAAATACTTGATAGGAAATAGGGTAATTTTTTAATTTTAATGGGCCATATGGTATGGATGAATAGTTAGACAAACCATGTGCCAACCGTGTTGTTGGTACTATCCAAGCACCATACCCCATGCACATACATGGTTCATGGTTTAATATAACATTCACTTACCTTATAGCACATCTTCAATAAACATTAGACACCCACATGGTTTTCCCTCACATACTACATGGCCTCCCCAGCTTGTGTGCCTAAAAAAATGGGTCCCACAGTCTTGTCTAATGCTTAGAACTAATCTTGAGACAACTATACACCCTCTGGTACACTTTTCCCGCAAAAATTGTTTTAGGTACCAAACCAGTGATCTGGTCGTGAACCTCCATGTCCAAACTAATCGTCATTCCACATATAAAAAACTATTTAAGGTATTCTAAACTTCAGAATTCAATTCTGAATCTTTGTTTAAGATTTAAACCATCCCATAACCTGAAAATTAAAATTCCTTCAGAAATTTTAGATAAAAAATGGGATATTATAAGTGTCATGTGACATTTAATGTTCGTCATTTAAAAAAATTATTATAAATTAATATTTTCTACTAAAATAATATATTATGGTCTGTATTTAGTTCTTCCTAATAATTCATTTTTGTGTTTAAATATGATGCACATATTGTTACACGAAAACATTTTACTTATAAAATGTTATGAAACATGTTTTAAAATAAAATAATATCATAAATTATTTATTTTTTTATTATAAAATTAATTTGTTTCTTATATATATATAATTCATTCTCATCACAAAAATGGTTAATAAGTTTGATAATTTGGTTGCTATAAAACTGATTTTTTCTTTGAGATAACATCATAATGATATTATATAATATTCATTACACCAAAACAATTTTTTAAAATAATAACTCAAAAAAATATACCTTAATTGGAAAATAAATTTTAAAAAATAATATCAAATTTTTAATGAGAACCTATAAATTTATGGTAATGAGTTTTTGATTTTTTTTCTATTTTTCTATTATTTTGAGAATATTCCAAAAATACAATTGTCATATATATTAAAATTTATATGAAATAGTCTTCATATAAGTATCCCTATAATATTTATGAAACATTTTTTAAAAATTAAATTGTATTTAATGAGTATGATAATTTAATTCATAACAATATAACAAAATTTTAAAAATATAATTAATTTTCTATATCCTACGTTATATTTCATTTTGAGAACAAAATATCTGAATTTTTACTTAAAAATAAAATTTTATAAGGAACCAATTAGTTTTTTGGTTTGTTAAAATTGAAAATTGACAAATTTTTTTAATAAAATAAAAATGAAATTCATTTTCATTATCATAGTTCATATACTAGTGCCCAAAATAATAAAATAATCAAAATTTTATTCAAATATACCCATAACCCAAGGCTATGTAGACAACCCACGTCCACCCCTTTCTCTTGAATTTAAAAACTCATTGAATTAAATATTATCTAACCAAATAACTATCCAAACTATAATATACAACTTCGTAATTACTTGGTCAATCCAAAACTCCCTCCTCAAAAGAACCTAGATTTAATCCTAAGGACAGAACTCAAAAAAATAATGGTAAGGGTTCCAAAGTCTCTCTTGTAATATTTTATTAATGATTCATATGAGAAAATATATTTTAATCCTCTTATTACAATTCTTATATGAATATATTCCCATGAAATTAAGATCCCCATTAACCATTAACAAAAAGAGATCACACAATCATCAATGGATTAACCATTTTCACAAGCCATTACTAAGTTGACGTATGAGTTTAAAAACACATGTCTTATAAGAATAACTATACTATTTCCAGGTATATTGTATATGTTGTCATAAAAATTAAATTAAATTTTCTCTTATAATCTAAATAGAATGTTTTTTATAAAACATAAATATCTATTTGTTTTTTATTTTTCTTTTAATAACTATACAAAAAATATTTCACTTATAAAAGATTTATACTTCTCAAGTAAGTGATAATGTTTTATATTCACTTAATCCATTTAGGTATATATGTAACAATGGATTTGAGGATTTCTTATAATAATAATAATAAATAAAATAATATACTTTTCTGGATTCTGGAATAAAAAAATGTAATATATTAATAATTTTAATGGTAAGTCATCATGGTCGTTTGGAGCCTCTAAAACAATATTATATTGAATGATTATATAAATTGTATACATCTATAGTACTATTTTACTCATGTGCATCTATAATGACATGAAACATAAGTCAAAACACGTTTTGAGATTATTAAACCATGAAAAAGAATCTTTGATTGTTATTCTTATAATGGAGCTATTGTGAATGTATGAACTGAGAAAACTCAAAAAGAATAATGAAAGAATAGTTAATGAAATAAAAGAATATTAAATGACAATAAATGGAAAATAAAAAATTATTTAAACATGGAAAGTTTTACTAATCATGTAAATAAATAATATTACTTATTTCTATAGAGATTTAATGGATGTATGAATCGATCAAGACGCAAGGTTAGTGGTTTTGATCCAAATTTAAAAAAAAATCCATGAATTCCACATTTATGTACAATAATATATTATAGACTACATCACTATTATATTCAAATTATACCTTACATATATTACTTTTATTTTATTATGTATTCCAAACTCCATATCAACCTTATTGACTTATATTTATTATATTATATTTTTCTTAATCAGACTCTCTCTTTATTTTTATTCATTTTTGTTATGTTCTCTATCAATATCCATACCTTTCCCTTACACATTATCTATTTCTCATAAGCTCCCTTAATTTTAGTCATAATTCCTTTATTTTTCTTTCACTGGTTATATATTTCTTTAGGTTTCCACTTTTATTATTCTCTTATATCAAAGACTATATTATTTATAAATGAACATTTACAATTTTGATAACATCCATCCTAATTATCATTTAATTAAAATAAATTCCTTATCATTGTTTTGTTATTACAATATTTTATTTGATAATTATTTTTTTGAAATTATTTTGTCAGTACTAAAAAATCTTTTTTGAATGATACATAATTTTATTGGTTTAACATAAATATAAACAAAGTTTTTAATAAAACTATTCACGATTTCCAAAACATTTTCATCTATATTACTATCAAAATTAATTTTAAATGAATATTGATATTATTTGTTTCAATCATTAAATATTTTTAAAATATCATTTTTCTTATAAAATTAATATGTTTATGTCCTTCCTTAAAATGATACCTTCATTTTTATAATTTTTTTATAAAAATAGTAATTATATTATTAAATACTCTATAATATTATTTCTCTATCTAAATTATTTTTAATCTATTAAAAAAACTTGTTAAATTAAATTATTTTAATGTTACTTGTTTAATTTTGTCTCCAATTATAGCAATTCATATGTTTTGCTGTGATGAAATAAATCCTTTATCCATTATACAGATTATTATGTAAGAATGGAATTCCTAAAATGAAATCCTTATAAATGAATCGATCCGTGATCACATTTTCCAGTAATTATCAATGAATATATTATTATATATCCATTCTACCAATACCTTTCCAACATGAATACCGTATAAATCATTCTTCTAGTTTAATGTTGTTAAAAATAATTTTCAAATAATTTGATTGTGTAGGTAAATCATTGATTTGATAGAATACCATTTATTCTATATAGTGTGGACACCCTATACATCACTATTAATATAAAATAGTATTAACCTTGATAGTAATGTAATTTTATTTTATCCCCATTTTATTTCATTTCATGAAGAATGATATGATTTTTTCATATTTTTTTCATATTCATTTGGCACATTTACCTGTGGGTATTTCATTTGAACATTACATGGGACCAAAAATATATATTCATCCAATGAAATAAAAAAAAGTAAATATCTCAAGATTTCATTATTTAATAAATGATGTCATTATATTTTTACACAATGGTATGTGTGGACATTTTGTGGTTAAAGTTTTCCATTATTTTTTGTTTTAGATGGATGTGGTTATATATTTCAATAATATTATGGGATATTGGCTATTTTCATATCCCTATATGATATAAATGTCTTGGTTCCTAATCATGAAATACAATTATGAAATCCAATGTTTATTTATTTTCCACATTCCAAAGTCATTATTTATTCATGTTTTATTCTATTATTTTTTATGACTATTATCTTTTGATTTAACAATATTATGCTGCTGGATTTTGTATTCTTTGAAGACTATTCATTTTTACTCATTATTCTATGATTTATGATTATGATATCATACACCGTGATCATATATTATGATTACATGACTTTATTCTTTTAATGATCAAATTTATATCATTATCATGTCCATAAATTTTTTATAATTTACTAATAAATTATTTACATCTCATTGATAATATTTTACCCCATAAAAGAAATTTGAGTACTCCCATTTCTTATGTTTTACTATTTACATAGGTGATCATAAGTGCTAAAGTGATTCTGATCAATTTATATTGTTTCTCAAGTGAAGGATTTGATTAAATTATATAGGATGATATAGTAATATTTACCTAATTCCCATTTAATTGAACATTAGATTATTGGAGTAGAATATATCAATTTTATATCTAAGAGTATGTATTTTTTTAATGGATTAACAAGTATTGTTTTCGTGGAATATCACTTCTCTGTCCTATGATATGAACAACACAAAAAGTGTCATTTCTACTAACAAGATTACACCATGATCTACTATAATCATCTACAGAAACTAAAATTCATAAAATATAAATTAGTTGAAACAAAAATAATAATATATGAGAAATAAGGGAGGAAAAATAAATCCATGATCACTATAATAAAACATCATGATCAGCCTAATTCAATTATGAGAAAGGTGTGCCAGGAATGATAAGTAGGGAGATCCCCAAGTCTATAGGACATATCAAATCATATTACAACAACATGATTTAATATCCCCAAAGGGATACAGTGGGGAATATATGATGATGTTTTATCTATATATTAGGGGATATCATTTTTCACTATAGATGATAACAATGTTTAGGAAATATGAACTTCTGAAACATGGGTCACTCCCTCTTTATCCATATCCACTCATGGATTCATATGATAGTTATGAAGATTTAATGACATGATGATTAATAAAAATAATTATTCACAAGAATGAACACCAAACAGGAATGGATGTTGGAGTTGTGTGTCACGACCCATCCGCTGGGGCCCGTATCGTGACTACCCCATGCCCGCCTTCTATTGGCCAAGGTCTCGCGACTATCAACAAAGGCTTAAATCCCTAAACTGGGAAGGCATTTCCAATATAATAGTAAAAAACAATAGAGTACGCAACTAGAAGTAAAAAACTATGTAAAAATTGTATACAAAAAAGGGTGTTGAAAGTAACAGGGCCCGAAATACAAGACCAACAGAAAAGTACAATTCAACTGAAAAGATAGTACAACTACAGTAATGTAAAACAGGAACTACTAAGTCATCCTCTAGGATTCCCAACTAAAGGGTGGGTACAAATGGCCTCCTCAGCATCCCAAGTCCGTCCGTACACACTATGTATGTCTCACCACATGGTCCACCTCCAGGTACCATCCAGCTCTACAACTCTCTACCTCGATCAGCGATGTCAGTCGTCTGCAAACAACACAATGAGGTGCAGGAATAACCTGTGTCGGGGTGAGTATAATGATAATCAGTAGGGACCCCGAGACCCTCAAGGTCTCACAATATCCAACAATTATAAATCACAAAGTATCAACTAACCTTACATATGTATATGCCCATACATATACCTAAGTAACCAATCACAGTCCGGCTCCAACTCTCGAGCCCAAGCACAACCCAGTCTACAAAGGAAGTAAATTCAATCACCATGATGATAATGGTTGAAAGACATGACTCAACTCCCATAGGTATACATCTTTTGAAGAGTGATAGAGATGATCATATGTTCTCACCGGTTCATCTAAGCTGTTGGACCCACACGTGATATAGGACCAGCTAAGCTGTCAGACCCACATAGGATACATGACCAACTATTCTTCACCTAAGCTGTTGGACCAACATAGGATACATGACCAGCTATGCTGTCGGACCAACATAGAATACATGACCCACTATTCTGTCAGAACCACACATGATACAGGAACAAAAGTCAGAACTATCGTACCCATGGATGATCTCGGTACAATAGTTTTAACAACCCGAGATTTTATAAGATATATTCTTTTAAATTTATTTCATATCTTCTCTTGTATGGTACACCAAAATTAGCTCGTTCTATACACAACAAAAAAGGAGTCTTAAACTACATGCAACCTTGACTTGTCGTGCATTACATGCAATCGTGACCTTCCTCGATAGCGTGTATTGTACGCAATACTGGGTTTCACTAAACAATGATATATGGTTATAATCTTATTATGAACTAGACGTTATAAATAGTATTAACCTCATTTAGAATTTTATAACATTATAATTAATCTTAATCATTTTCTAGAATGAGGTATGTGAAAAAAATAAAATTTTCAAGTAAAATAACTATTTTTAAAAAAATGCAGTTTTGCTTCCTTTTGATGGCGCACCCACATTAAATATAGTTTTTTAATTTTTAATAAGTTAAATTTGACAAAATAAAATTCTTATTTAGAACCAAAAAATAAAAATTTACTTTGGATAAATTTTTCACATTATTCTGATAACTTTCATATTTTAATGAATAGTAAAAACACGCTATATTTTAATTAAAAACAACTATTTTTCATCGCAATAATTTAAATGGTTAAATTATAATATTGGATTGATTTAAAGTATAAATAGAAAATATTTTTACCATTTAATATAATGTATTTCATTAGCTTTAATTTTACATTTAATTCCTATGTAATATCATTTCAATCTTTTGCAATGTTTTAACTTTTAAAACTCGTTTTCGTAACAACAGAATTAATAATAAATTAATTTCTACAAAAACTGTGATTTGAATTTGGAAAAATTGATTCCATATTTTGAATCAGTAGGTCCAAATTATGTTAACAAGATACTTTTAGTTTCCTTTCATTACGAATAGTAACTACAGTAAATTTTATTTACCATAGTTAAAGGTAAATCGGGTAATTAAGGGTAAATATAATATTATAAAATTAGCCTAACACATTTTCTAATGTAACTGCATGATTATATTTTACCCTAAATCATACTTGGGTAGAAATGGAATCTAATGTAACCCACTTGTATTTGATTAACACCATTGACATAGTTTATTTAAAGGAAAGTGAAATGTCTCATTTAAACTTTAATAATTAGATTATTTTTAATATATAGTTATACATAATATAAATTCGATTATAAATACCCATTTGAAATCTAAAATGTTTTTATTTATCATGGTAATTTATTTGTAATTTTTAGGAAATATTTAATTATCCTAATAGCTTAGAAATGAATGATGCATAAATTATTTGTTTAGTGAAAAATCAATAATATAGTTTTTATTCCAATTATAATACCTATAAAAATCCCCAAACACTTGACCAAAACTTATTGGTCGAGTATGTATATATCATAATCATCTAAGGGTCTATATTTGGACCATTTGGAGTATTACATAACTGATTAGTACATTTATATTACTTTATTTTAAATGACGTCAAAAAGATATCACCATCATAATTTAATAAATATAACAATTTAAATGATCTGATTTTAAGATGATAAATTCGTGTAAAAATATTATTATGAAATTTATTATATTAATATTTATCATAGAATTTTATTTTTAATTTTTATGCAACTGATAAGTATATTAAATGATTATACAAAAATGATTTAGTAATTGGTTTATTAAGAGAAATATGAAATAAATGGTTTTATAAATATTAAAATAAACATTATATGAACTAATTAATGATATACACAAATTTTCTAGATGAATATGACATTTTATAAATCTATTAAACATTTTTTTCGAATATATCCTCTGTGTGGATTTTATTTAAACTCAAATAAATAAATAGTGTCAAAATTAACATTATTGTTATTTTATAAAAATAACATATTATTAAATTGTTTAAAAATCACATAAATATTTAAAAATTAATAAATTGAAATTTATAAGGTCAAAAATTTCATAAATTTCTCAATTATGGATAATTCACAATGCATAAGTAATTATTTAAAACAATTTAAAATTTTGAATATTATACCACAAATAAGATTAAATAAACTAAATAAGGATAAATCAAGTTGATAAGGATTAAAATAAATTTAAAACATGTATACATTTTATTGGTTTATGTGATTACATCCCTATATCATCTTATTTTATAATATCCATCATTTTGGAGGATTTTAAATGGGTTTTGATTTATTATAAATTAATATTTCTTATGTTTCCAAAGGTGCCCCTCTCCTCCCTTATAAAAGGGCACCTCCTCCCTCTCCTCTTCACAAAAAACTGAGCCTTCTATATCAGCCAAACCCTACCCATTTATCTTCTCCACTTCCCTAGAAACATTCTGGAGGTTCTGGTCTTCTCAATAGACCAAACCTAGTCCCTTAATAGTAAGCTTAAAGGAGGTGCGTCGAAGAAGAGGTAATCACATCTACCGATTCATTCAAGTATCCCTATTCTTCAAATTCTTCTTATATAGTTGTTTCATTATAAATTAATAACATCAATGTCACTAATATACTTATATGTTATTGTAAATATGAAACAACCCCATTTCACCTTCTATCCATACTACAAGAAAACGAAATCACCGCGCGTGCGTATGTATGGAATACCGTCTCCACGCCGTGGTGTAATCTGTTTTTCCACCACCACCTTACGTGGATGGGTATAGTGGTATAAAGAATAACTATATACGGATATTATATCATCATACTGATTCTGAGATATTATATCAACCACTCAAATTCCATTAAATAATTATGGGAACGATATCATCGCTCGTGCGTACGTACGGATTACCGTCTCCACGACGCGATGATATTCATTCTCTATGATAACCATTCAAGAATGATTATCAAATATATATAATGAATAATAATGTTATATATATCATAATAATGCTAATGGATTTGTATATATATATATTTCATCTACTTACTTCGATTCAAGTCTATAGGGAAAGGAAACCAGTGTTCATGCGTGCGTATGGCCTACCGTCTCCCTGAACGGTGTGTTTCATTTCATTTGTCTACCTACTATAGATATGTATACTGAATATATATGATATATAAATCATGTTTTAAATTCTGTAAGTATATCATGATATATGTAATAATAATATCAAGAACAACAAGTCCAAACACATACGATAAATGAAACGATTTTACCCAAAAAGATGCTTTAACATGGAAATTACAATAGAACGGGTAATATAAAGTCATAAGTAAAGAATATATGATATCATAAAAATTAATATGATTTTTTAATAAGTCAATAAAATTATTTAAATCATTATTTAGGAGTTTTTGTTACATATGAAACATATCAGACTTACGGTAAGGGATAATTATTTCAATCTCGTTCTTATCTGAGATTATTTATTTGTAAGTATTTACTGGGGTTACATTGTTCATCTATGTACATAAATTTTTTTTTCATTATTCCATGTATTTTTAAAGTAATGTTTTCCTCCACATTTACTTTTACAAAGTGTTATAGAAGGAATCTTTCTTTTGTCTACCATATGAGGAATGTTTTGACTGTTCCGAAAAAAGTACGAGTATAATGTTTTTTTAACTTATACGGCATGAACGGATTTTTATGGTTTAATAAAACATTATTTCCAAGAATCTTCCTCCACAGTATTTCTTGATTATTTTCAACAAAATCCTTTTCTTTTAAAATTGCATGGAATTTTGTTAAAAGAAATTAATTTTTGAAGAAGAAAGGATATTTTCCTCAAGAATTCATTTCAAGTGTTTTTTCAAAAATATTATCCACCCAAGATGAAATTATTTAGTATGATTATGTTTCAAGTATAATGTCTCTATGATATACATGGTTTCACTTTTCATATGATGAAATGATATCCATTTGTTTAATATGGATTATGTTATGATGGGATTATGTTTATGAAACCCATTTTATTCCTTGGGTTATGATGAATGATTTATATTTATTTTGTGGTACAAGAAATAATGATTTCATTATGAGATGAGGGGACCTATATCTCCCTCCAATGCATTGGGTAAATATTTATATCTCATGAGATAAACATGGCTGGAATGAATAGTTAATCATGTTCAGTGATACAGGACTGGAACGTGGAGTGTACTCAATTCAGAAAGGGACTGTGTCCACTAAGATGGTTTTGGCAGCAATGCCTTGGCTATTAGGGAAATCATAACATGTTATTAATAGATTTACACAATTACATGTTTTATTCCCATGCTATTTTATCAGGATTAATGTTCCTTTATGATCTATGCTATACGTACTACCATGTTTTATGTCATTTCTGAAGATTTTGATATTTGAACGATATGTTCATGTTTTTTTAAGATCAAATGTATATATTTTGTTTTATTTTCTCCATGCTTACCCTTACTGATAATTTGAGCTCACACATTATATGTTTACATTTCCCTAGGATTTAAAGAATGGTTTTAGGTATGAAAACTAAAGGGGAAGATCTTTATGGGAGATGTTGAAGATCTTTCACCACGATTAGATTATTATGTTCCGAGTTTCCAAAGACAGTAAACTGTTATGATCCTTGAGTGTTGGTTTTTGTAATGTATTAAGTATTCTGAAAAAATAATGTGATGTCCATGTATGTCAAGTTTTGGGTCTCTAAAGATGGTATCAGAGGAAAGGATTAGTTAACCTTTGGAAAATAGGATGAGAAAACATTGATGAGATCCCTAGAAGATATTTGTAAGGTATGTGTATGGATGTCCCAAAAGATATGTATAATTATAGGTTATAGTCCATGAATTATGGTAAAAATATTAGAATTAAAGCTATGATGTTAGATATTGAAGGTACTCCCCCTTTGTTATGTTGTTTTCCCTAGCATGAATTTTTCTCTCACACTATTATTTTTGGGTTTTAGAAGATGGCAGGAACCCGAAGGAACCTTGTTTGTCAATGTATTGGAAAATGAAATGACTTTCCTCCGGAACAAACCAATGTTATGGGAGAAGGAGTGAAAAATCTTATTTCTATACTTACACAAGCTATGAATCATTCTGGACTTCCAAATGAGGAGAGAAGGGAACAATATTCTATTGGGTCCTTCATGAGGAAACATCCACCTTCTTTCAGTGGATCTTCTGATCCACTTGTTGCTGAACAATGGATCAGTACCATTGAAAAGATATTTCCCATACTTCTCTGTTCAGAACATGAAAAAGTCATTCAAGATGTTTACCATTTAGAATGTGAAGCAGACCAGTGGTGGACTCTAATTAAGAATACAATGCCCCAAAATGAAATTGAATCAATGGAATGGGATGAGTTCAAGAACTTGTTTTTCAGTAATTACATCCCTCATATTCTTCGAACAAAGATGGAATGGGAGATCCTTGAGCTTAAGAAAAAGGATGAAGAATCTGTTGGTATATCCAATGTGAATTTCACAAGGCTTTCAAGGTATGATTTTGGTTTTATCATCCAACCTGAAATTAAAGTTGATCGATTCTTCAGTGGCTTAAAACCAAGTATTTGAAGGGAATTAGCTATAAGAGACTTCAGTAGCTATGAAGAAATTGTGCATTGTGCTGTCATGGTAGAAATAGAAGTTGGTTTTACATATCCATCTCATGGTTTTGACAAGAAATGAAATATGGAGTTCAATAAGAAATCTCAGAACAATAGGGGAAAGTAGATGAATGTTTCTTTATGCTCACAGTGTGGAAAGAAGCATGGTGGTGATTTTCTAAAAGGTACTAGAAAATGTTTCAAGAGTGGAAAAGAAGGTCATTGAGCAGCTGAGTGCTGAAGTAATGGGAAAAAGGTATCTAATTATGTGAATAGAGAAAACACTACAAAAAACACTCCAACAACACACCAATGCTTCAAGTGCAAGGAAATGGGGCATTATGATAATAAATGCCCTAATCCAAGGGTTAATGATGATCGGCGTGAGCAACCTCTTATGGAAAAGGACAGATGGAAGTTGCATTCGATCCCTATTTGTGATGTTGAGTATGACAGTGATGTTGTGGAATTATTAAGTGTTTATGTAATGGGATTTCAAAATAGTATCATTGAATCTCATTTATAGTATCATGGAATTTTGGAATATCTATGTATTGGTTTTCAGTAATTATATGGTATCGGTAACCATGAAAAGTGATTGAAATATTTTTGGAAAGAAGATGATATGCGCATAATGAAGGGATAGAGAGAAGATGAATTGATCTCCTGACTGATATATGGAAAAAGTTATATCATGGCTTGAGTATATAGAAATTTTGGGATTTTGGTATGTGTAAAGAGTTGACTTTTGATATAATTCATGTTCTCACAGTGATTCTATGGTAATTCATGTATCAAGAGAATACATGATTAAGGTGTTCACATGTTTGAAATGTGATCAACAAGATATATATTAGAATATATTGGAGATAAATGATGGTATTCACATGCTTGTTATGTGACCTTTCAAGTAATCGTTTTTTTATACTATGAGATTGGACATATATATATTGGATAAGCCTAAAGATTGGAATGTATTATGTTGGACATCAGATAGTATTATTTAAGGATAGAACTTCTTTTTCGATATTATTTCTAGAATGTTATAATAGTATAGTTTTTGAAAAAGGACAACCTGTAGAACGGGCGACAACCTATCGCGTCGGACAAGGTCGTGGGAATCAAACACACAACTGAAGTGCTATAGGCCTTCATTGCATACCACTGGCCTATAGGAAGTACCTGGTTAGTAGAAACTAGTATTATTTTTTAAGAGGTATGATAGATGTAGTATATGACCATTTTTGAAATCATATACGATTAACCTCACCATAGATGGACATATGTATGTTTGATAACTTTTGCTATCATTTTGTTTGAGACAGATGGAGTGACCTGTCATTCTATCGCATGATCTTATAACACTTCATGGAAGACAAATTCAACTTCATTTCTATAAGAGATGATGTGGAAATTGTTCAAGGCACAAACAACAGTGATATTGTACCAAAATCAAGTATGTATTTCTTCTATTTCAAAGTTTTCAACTTTTGGGAAATGATATTTAAAACCAAAAATGTTGTCCGAGTTCTCTTATATATGATGAATCTGATGGTACCTTAGATCATCAATAATTTATGGCCTTGTGATTGTTTTCATTTTCATAGCCATATTATCTACCATTCTCTATCAGATGTTGATGGTTATATTTCTCTTCCATATCTGTATTTTCACCTATGTTCTCCTACGTGGAAACCCAGTGATGGGTTAATTTGGGTAACAGTTATGTTTCATAATTAACTTTTTAAAATTATGTTTTAGTATTATTTTTTATGATGTGGGTTTCTATGAAAGAAACATTCAATTAGTAAACCATTTATATCCCCGATGAATTTCAAGGGTGAAATTCATTTTAAGGGGGGTAGAATGTAACAACCTGAGATTTTTATAAGATATATTCTTTTTAATTTATTTCATATCTTATGTTGCATGCTACAACAAAATTATCTTGTTTTATACACAACAACAAAGAAGTATTTCCCTACACACAACCCTGACTTGTCTTGCAGTACATGCAATCTCGACCTTCCTCGATAGCATGTGTTGTACACAATACCGGGTATCACTAAACAATGATATATGGTTATAATATTATTATGAACTAGCCGTTATGAATAGTATTTACCACATTTCTAATTTTATAACATTATAATTCATCTTACACATTTTATAGAATGAGGTTTGAGAACAAAATAAATATTTTGAGTAAAATAAGTATCTTTAAAAAAATGTAGTTTTACCGCCTTTTGATGGTGAACACACTATAAATCTAATTTTTTTCACATGTTTATAAGTTCAATTTGAAAAAAAATAAATTCTTCTTTGGAATCAGGATATAAAAATTTACTTTTGATAAAATTTTCATATTATTCTGATAACTTTCATATTTTAATGAATAGCAAAAACACACTATATTTTAATTTAAAACGTCTTTTTTCATCGCAATAATTTATATGTTTAAATTATAATATTGCATGGTTTAAAATTATAAATAGAATATATTTTTACCATTGAAAATAATTTAAGTCATTATCATTGATTTTACATTGAATTCATAAGTAAGATCATTTCAATCATTTGCAATGTTTTAACTTTTAAAACTCATTTTCTTAACAATGAGATTAAATTTAAATTAATTTCTGGAACTTCTATGATTTTAATTTGGAAAAAATCATTCCATATTTGGAATCAGTAGGTCCAAATTATGTTAATAAACTACTTTTTATTTTTGGTCATTATGAATAGTAACTACGATAAATTTTATTTACCATAGTTAAAGGTAATTCGGGTAATTAAGGGTAAATAAAATATTATAAAATTACCCTAACATCTTTTCTAATATAATTGGATGATTATATTTTACCCTAAAACATACTTTGGTCGAAATTGAATCTAATGGAACCCACTTGTATTTTATTAAGACCTTTTATTTAGTTTATTTAAAGGAAAGTGAAATGTCTCACTCCAACTTTAATAATTAGATTATTTTTAGTATATAGTTATACAGAATAAAAATTCGATTATAAATGCTCATTTTAAAGATAAATTGTTTTTCTTTATCATGGTAATTTATTTATTTTTTTTTAAGAAATATTTAATTACCTTAATAGCTTATAAATTAATGATGCAGAAATTATTTATTTAGTGAAAAATCAATAATATTGTTTTTATTCAAATTATAATACCTATAAAAGACCCAAACACTTGAAGAAACCTTATTGTTCGAGTATATATATACCCTAATCATCCAAGGGTCGATATGTGGACCATGTAGAGTCTTATAAAACCGATTAAGACATTTATATTATTTTATTTTAAATGATGTCAAAGATTTCACCTTCATAAATTAATAAATAAAAAAATTTAAATGTTCTTATTTTAGGATGATAAATTCAATTAAAAATATTATTATGAAAGGTAATATATTTATCATTATCATAGTATTTTATTTTTAATTTTTATGCAACTGATAATTATATTAAATGATTATACAAAAATGATGTAGTAATTATTTTATTAAGAGAAATATCAAATTAATGGTTTTATAAATATTAAAATAAACATTCTATGAACTAATTAATGTTCTCCACAAAATCTCAATATTAATATGGCATGTTAGGAAGCTATTAAATATTTTGGTTTGAATATATCCTCTTTGTGGATTTTATGTAAATTCAAATAAATTCATAGTGTCAAAATTAACACTATTTTTATTTTATAAAAATAACATATTAATAAATTGTTTAAAAATCACAAAAATATTTAAAATTTATAAATTTAAATTTATATGGTCTAAAATTTCATAAAGTATCAAATTATAGTTAATTAGAAACACATAAGTAATTATTTAAATCAATTTAAAATATAGAATATTATTACCATAAATAAGATTAAATAAATTAAATAAGGATAAATCAAGTTGATACGGTTTAAAATAGATTTACAACATGTATAAATTTTATTTTTTGATGCTATTACAACCATATATCATCTAATCTTCTAATATGAGTCATTTTGTGGAGGTTTTTAAGTGGGGTTTGAGTTATTATAAATTAATATTTCTTATGTTTCCAAAGGTGCCTCTCTCCTCCATTATAAAAGGGCACCTCCTCCCTCACCTATTCCCAACACTTTGAGCCTTCAAGATGGCCATCCCCTACCCATTTCTCTTCTCTACTTCCCTAGAAACATTCTTTAGGTTCTGGTCTTCTCAATAGAAAAACTCTAGTCCCTTAAGAGGATTCTTAAAAGAGGTGCGTCGAAGAAGAGGTAATCTCTTCCACCGATTCATTCAAGTATCTTTCTTCTCCAACTTCTTCTTATTTAGTTTTTTCATTATAAATTAATAACATCACTATAAATAATTTATTGATATGTTATTATAAATATGAAACAACCCCATTTCGCCTTCTATCCATCCTACGGAAAATGAAATCACCGCTCATGCGTACGTACGGAATACCATCTCCACGCCATGGTGTAATCTGTTTTTTCACCACCACCTTACTTGGATGGGTATAATGGTGTCAATAATAACTATATATGGATATTATAACTTCATACTGATTTTGATATATTATATCAACCACTGCAATTCCATTCAATAATTATTGGAACGATATCATTGTTGGTGCGTACGTATGAATTACCGTCTCCACGACACGATGAGATTCATTCTCCATGTTAACCATTCAAGAATGATTAAAAAGTATATATAATGAAAAATAATGGTATATATAACATATTAATTCTACTTTATTCATGTATATATATATATATTCCATCTACTTACTTCGGTTCAAGTCGACAATGAAAGGAAAACAGAATTCATTCGTACGTACGGATAGTTCATATTAAAAAAACAAATCATCAAATATTAAAAATGAAACAATAATATTAATATTATAAAAATAATAATAAAATAAGAAATATTAAAATTTTCAATTTTCACAAAAACAAATCATCAAATATTAAAAATGAAATTATGTAATAATCGCACCGATATAAAATACCGCAACTCTAAATAGTTCATATTACAATAAATTTAAATTCAAATGTTTTTGAAATAAAAAAATCACTAGGGGTCGTCTTCTAGAGGATGTGGAGGAGCTAGTGGAGTAAACTCTATACTTAAACTCCAAGTTAGACGATGCATGTACTCAATCTGCTCGTGATGCTATTGCTACCATCGATGCATGTCCTCCTCATGCTGTTGATGTTGCTGCTGATGCATCCCCTGTTGCTGCTTCTGTAAACTCTCTATAAGGTCAACTTGAGCTCAGAACTGCTCCTGATACTATGTTCCAGAATATGATGCCTCTCCACAAGCTCCTCTCGAGCTGGAAGTCGGCATCGTAACAACACAATAAAAAGTACCAGAAGTCACGTGAGAGCCGAATCCAACTACTCGGCCCTTCACAAATCCATATTGAGTCTCCTACATCCATGCCACCACGTCGAAATAGTAGGCACTAGTCTGATCAGTCGCCTCATCCTGAACCTCATCATGTGTCTGAGAAGTCGCAATCTCATATGACTCCTTCAATTCCTATTTGAAAATATTATATGCAGTTAATTTTCAAACTGAAAAAATAAGACTAACCACAATCTGACGCTGATGATCACCTCTAATCTCTCCAGGGGATCAATCACTGTACATCCTCCGATAACATCGTACTCTGTAATATCGGGATGCTCGACTGCCTATATGAATATAAACTAAACTATTTATATTTTGTGTTATATAAAATATTTTAAAAAATACTTACCAGATGCCCTCTAAGCCTACTGAATGTACGGCTACCAGCTCGATGTGTCACCTCCTGTCTCCCTTGGTTCTGCTGACCCCATGAAAACCTCCTCTGAAATCCACCACCCAACCAATGTGCACATTATCCATCCCAAACCTGAGATGAAATGTACTATGGTCGGTGGGCTCTACACGACTCATCAAATACTGTCACTCCTACTTTCTTAATGGTTGTATTTCTGAAAATGTGCAAAAACAGACGCAAACGCTCACGTATAGCCACCACCCATGCTGCATGAATAGAATCATGCATGCTATCCTTGACGGGATACCATAAACCCTACAAATAATTTATAATATCAAGTTATTAATAAATTAATTTCAAAATAAATATTATTTATTTACGTACCTAACAATGATTATACATGTCGAGCTACACATCAATGGTAATCCATTCCCATGTGGCCCATGGCTGAGAAAAATAACTGTGTAAGATAGTGCTCCTCTGTCTAACAGCTACATGAAAAAAACTGTGAAAAAAGAATAAATAATCAAACAATTAGTATATATATAAATAAATTAATGAAATATAACTAAAATATATAGGTTACCAACCTCTGTGTGCATGGATCGAAGCCATGACGTCGATGTCGCTCGGGGATAGGGTCAGGAATCATCAGTCGCACAAGATCGTGCCCCCTCTACGTATCTCCTAAACCACCAGTAGGCTGAGCGTCAGATGATCCCACATCCCCATCAATCAAAGGTAGCTCAGCCTCCTCTAACTCATGAAACATATCAGATTCCATCTAAAGCACAAAATGATTGTTGTTAGCAGATAGTTGAAAATAACTATTATATATATATATATTAGTTATGATCATAAATAGCATATAACTATGCCAATGTTCACCTTCATCATCATCTTCATATATAATGATTTCAATGTCTTTATATTCCTCCTGGACATCATCAATATCCATATGAATTTCACTTTCATCATCCCTTGTCATTTCAATTTCATTTGTAACATCGTTAACATCTTCGTCACCACAGATCCTTAACTGTGGGCTGTCCTCATCAATATTAACATTTCATTGGAAAAAAGATGGATTTTGAGTAGTCACTTAAAAAATTTCAATTTCTTCTACTTCAGCGGAACCACATTCAGAGGGAGTAAATTGATTTTCCGGAGATCTTATTTTTATTATGCTCCACCAATCACCCAGGTCTCTTGAGGTAGCATAGTACTTTGCATAATAAACTTGATGTGCATATTGAGCCAGTAAAAAAGGTTCATTTACTGCAAGAATACTTTTAAATTTAATATAGATGATTCCATGAGTCGAATGAACACGCAACCCTCTCTCAGTATCCAAACACCGACATTTAAACAAAGTTATGTAATTTTTTCTAAGATAACATAGCTCAATAATTTCATCTAGAATGCTGTAAAAGTCAACTTAAATTTCTCTATGATGTGATCCACTCAAACGAACTCAATTGTTAACTTTTTTTTATTCCCCATATGCACATGTATGAAAACAAAAACCATTCACCACATATGCATTATAAGATTTAACCATTTTGGATGGTGGGTTACTCAATATACGCAGTCTCTTATCAATTTTATTAGCATGTTGAGTCACCTAAATATTTGTAAAACAATTATCAATATAATAAATAGTAAACTGAATTGATATTAAACCATGAATAATTTATGTTACCAGCTTTTGAAACCATTGAGAAAATAAAATTTTATGTGTTCTTCAAGAATAGCTTCTGTAATTTGTGGAACTTGTTTCTTGATATGATTATCATATAACCTAAAAATAAAATAAGTTTACATGCTGTAATAGAAATTATAGAATATGTGATAGAATCACTCATGGTACAAATGCTATCATTTCTTCATCGTTGAGTAGAATATATCTATGAGCTCTGTGTTGTTCATCGTTTGAAAACCATCATTCTTGAACTCCACTGAAGCAAATATTTGGCTGATTAAAAAATGATAAATGATTTTCCATTTCATCATTAACAATTTTCTCATTCCATCCCATGAGGTTTTTTTTAGGGATATTCAGATTCAAAATATTGAGTGTAGAAAAAATCAATTTCCTCTTGCAAATAAGCTTCAGCAATTGTTCCTTCAACTGATGCTTTGCCACGTACTTTTTTCATCAATTTCTACATGCATATCTCGAATGGGTACATCCATCAAAACTATACTAGACCACCACATTTAGCTTCATGGGGAAAATTTAATATCAAATGTTCCATTTATTTAATGAAAGAAGGTGGACAGAGTTTTTCCAATTTTCATATAATTATAGCAATATCTTCTTCCAGTTTCCTTACCTCATCATAGTCAGTTGTTGCTGATAAAATTCCTCAAAAAAAAATATAATATGTCTATTATCGAATCCCAAATCATATAATTCATAAAAACTTTGAATCCAATTGTCATAATTCTTTCCATTATAACATGACAATCATGACTTTTTAATCCGATAATATGACAATTCTTAACACATCTGCCCAAATTGGAAGCATATCCATCTGGAAGTCTCAAATCTGCAATCCACTGACAAAATAATAAACTACTCTCTTTTTTATAGTGTATAAGCTGCTTTTGTCTTCATTAACCTTTGTGATATGACATTTTCAGATAGTTCAAATTCTAGTTGCCTGCAAATTTGGGCAAGATCTAATCATGATTTTACAGTATCTTTGGTCTTACCTGGTGTATCCAAAACTGTGTGAAATAAATTATCAAAATAGTTAATATCAATGTGCATGACATCCTACATTTGGATGACCAACAAATCATACCAATATGGGATCTCAAAAAATGCTTCGTTTTATACAATTATGTTCTTTCCCAAAGCCATGAATTTTCTGTTGGTTTACTGTTGGCCCAAATGTGATGGGAGGTAATGAAAATACAACTGATTTTAACACTATACCCAAGATCATTTTTGGAGGTTCATCCCTTTAAGTTGTGCCTTTTCTGGAATGAGATTTTTTCCATCGAAAAGGATGCTCGATTGGAAGAAACATGCGATGAAAGTCAAAATAGAAAGGTTTTTTTGCCATTGACGAGCATAAAAGATATTTTGTATTTCATATTGAAAGGACATGATTTCAGACCATGTGTACTCCAGCCAGATAACATTCCATATGCCGGAAAGTTACTAATTTTCCACATCAATGCATCTTTTAATGTGAAATTTTGTTTCGCAGAAACATCATATGTAATAACACCATTACTCCATAATGCATTTAACTCATTAATCCTTGGTTTCAAATAATCCTCAATATTCATTTTTGGATTTCCTGGGATAAATAAGGTCAAAAATATATATGGATCCTTCATCAATACCCATGAAGGTAGATTGTACGGAGTTATAAAGATAGCCAACATGAATAATTACTAAGGTAAGAACCAAATGGACAGAAACCGTTTGTATAAAGACCCAATCGCCCGTTTCGGGATTCTAAATAAAAAGACGGATGCAGACGATCAAAATGTTTCCATGAATCACCATCAAATGGAGGATTCAAGCTTTTAATGGTTAAAATATTGGTTTTGTTCCATGATATCATTAACATTGTGTTATGAGACATAAATAAATGTTGAATCCTGGGTGTATGGGGGAAATATCTAAACTGTATTACAGGAATCGATCTAGATGTCCCTGGGTGAGATTCTTTATACATCGATTGTCCACATGTCGGACAACAACCCAACAACTCATTTTCACCAGAATATAAGTTTCAATCATGTTTAAATGCATGAATATTCCGATAACTAAGGCCAAGATTACGAACTAACCTCTTGCTCTCATAGTAATTTGCAGGCAACACATTTCCTTCAGGTAACAGTTTTTTAACCAATGAAAATATCTGATCAAAAAAGGTGTTTGACATTGCATTATCTGAATTAATAGCCATAAATTTTGATAGAGCTTCTAATTTTCTTATCTTGCAACCAATATATAATGCTTCCTTTGAAGACCTCAAGAACTCATAAAATTTGGATGGTTCCAACTCAGGAGTTAAATCAATATCATCGTGACTTTCAGTTTGTTGAACAAATGGACCTGCAACATCATGTACTAAATTTTGGAACTTTGATGGATATAGAATCATGTTATTAGTATCTTCATTGGACCTGCGTTCACTATGTTGTCACCAAATAACATAATCTGGTTGAAAACCAAACTGCAGGAGATGTCCCTCAACCTTGTCAAATGTGCCAAACGTTCTCAGAGCACGTTTTTTACAAGGACACATAATTGTGCCTTCTGAAACATATTCTAGTTTTGATGATGTAAATACAAAGAAAGATTCAACAACCTCAATATATACATGATTTAAACCAGAACCAATTGGATTTCTGCACTGATTTATCCAAGCGCGATCATCTAATAATGACTGAAGTCAACTTCCTTTTCTTTATTTTTCTACACAATATAAAATCATAACTATTTTTAAATAATTTTAAATTATAAAAATTTTATCTAAAAAAATAAGATATATAATAACTACTACTTCTTAATACATACCATTAATTAAAAGTGGCACAATTTCCAGTGGATTGACGACTACTATTTTGTCCGACGACTCATTTACTTGCATCTTTATCACACTGAAATCACAATGAAGAATCAGGTCATAGGTATGAATATTAATTCTCATATGCACGAGAATGGATATATGTATCTCTGAACAGATTCTTAATTGTGAATTTAGTTTCAGAAAGATGCAAGTAAATGAGCCGCGGTACAAAAGAGCCCCCTTTTCATCGATGAATCATCTTCTTTCAACGGTCACCACTTGAAAACATTATAAAAAATATGATCATGCGAATACATATCCTATTTCATGTATACAAGTTTGAATATTCCTATGTAGCAGAAGATTTTTCATATTGTTTAGAGTCGGTGAGAGATGAATGGAGAAAACTCATCGAGAAAAAGGAGTGCCATCAATCCACTGGAAACTATGCCAGGTTCTTGGAATTTATTAAAATTTATTAAAATTTATAAAAATTTCTTTCTGACTATTACAAACTAATTATTACTAATTATTACTAATTATTTCTAATTATTAATAATTTATCAATACTTAGTAATACTTATAATAATGAAAACTTGTTGAATAATGAAAGGAAATTTGGTAATCATCGTTGTGGAGATGATTACAAATTTTCCCTTAATTATCCAAACATTTTTCGTTTACTAATTATAAATATATATAATTATTACTAATAAAAAAACTATATTATCAATATTTATGAATAAACAATATTAATAATATTAAAATTATAAAAAATTTATAAATTATTAAAATTATCAATATTCGCAATAGGCTTTGCTCTATTCTTAACATGTCCAAATCTAAAAGGGTCACCAACTGTCAGGTCATGTGCAATAAAAAGTTTGTGTCAGACAAGTCCAATGTAAACTCTATAATTGTCCTTTTATGGTTGATCACCTAACAAGTAGTGTTGCAATGGGATGACCAAATTAATTTCGTTCTCATATCTAAGATTCATTTCGCTCCCTTTACATACATCATTATTCCTTAAAAATTTTAGGGGACATCAATATATTTCCCTTAAATTTTAAAGGATAAATGGACTATGTAAAGGGTCATTTGAGATAATTCTTATAGATTTGAATGGAATGACTTGGGTTGTCCTATTGCAATGCTACTTTCATGGTGATCAACCAAGCAAGGACAATTATAGAGTTTACATAGGACATGGCTGACACAAACCTTTTATTGTGCATAACCTGACAATTGGGGACCCTTTGAGATTTGAACATGTTATGAATAGGGAAAAGCATGGTTCAAATATTGATAATTTTACTATTTTATAAATGATTTATTATTTTAAAAATATTAATATTATTTTTCTATAAATATTGTTAATATTATTTTTTTATTAGTAATAATTAGATATAATTATAATTAGTAAACAAAAACTTCTTGGATAATGAAGGGAAAATTTGTAATCATCTCCACAACGATGATTACCAAATTTCCTTTCATTATTAATGTAGTTTTCATTATGCTAAGTGTTTCTAAGTATTGCTAAATTAGTAATAATTAGTGATAAATAGTAATAAATAGTAATAATTTGTTAGGAACAGTTAGAAAGAAATTTTAATAAATTTTAATAAATTCCAAGAACCTGGCACAATTTTTAGCGGATTTATGGAACTCCTTTTGCTCGATGACTTTTCTCCTTTCAACTATCACCGACTCAAAACAATATGAAAAATGTGATGCTACAAAGGCATATTCAATCTTGTATACATGAGATTGGATATGCATTTTTAGGACCATATTTTTTATAATGTTTTCAGGTGGTGACAGTTGGAAGACGACGATTAATAGACGAAAAGGGGACTCTTTTTTCAAACACCTCATTTACTTTCATCTTTCTCACAATGAATTCAGAAGGAAGAATCTGGTCGGAGTTACATATATTCATCCTTGTGCATACGAGAATGAATATGGGTACCTCCGACCAGATTCTTCATTGTGATTTTAGTGTGAGAAAGATGCAAGTAAATAAGCTGTTAGATAAAAGTCTAGCCATCAATCCACTGGAAATTGTGGCACTTTTAATTAATGGTAATTATTAAGAAGTGGTTGGTATTATTTAGCGCACACCGATGACTGGAGAAACCGGCCACCCTTGTCTCTACCTCTGCGGCGCGCAGGCGCCGCGGTTCTGCGGGCCTCCGCGTGTCCCGAAGATGCCACGCCTCCTCTATGGCGGCCCGGCCTGGCCGTGGCCTCCAGCTCCACTGCGCAGCGCGACAGCGCCACACATTTCATCCGACCACTGCAGATCTTCCTTTTGGCACAGTGTGATGGCAATGCGCCCCTCCGGCACCGCCGTGATCTGCCTGGCCGTGGCTCGGTTCTTTGTGCGGAACAGCAGTGTCGCGCCCTTGTGATGACCTAGAGGCCTTGCGCCGTTTTCTTTCTTGGTGGCCGGATCGTTGTTGATCACTGCATGTACCGCCTTCATCGTCATCACATAGGAACCAAAAAAGTGGGAGGGTTGGGCCATGTTCGTGTAGTCAGAACCCTCCTCGTTATGATGATAACATTTGGCACACCATTCCAGAAATTTAACAACATAGAACATAGGGTAAATTCATACATAATTATAACCCCTACCTTGTAATCAGTGATCGCTCGGTGAAGTCACGGGAAGGCAGCGTCGTTCCATTGATGTTGGGAGGAGATGACATCGTCGTTGGCGACATTCATTTCGGGCAGTGTCTTCCATTTCTCACTCCTATTGAAGAAGGAAGAAGATGATGCTTCACATTATTCGGAGATGAGAAGTGTTCTTTATGTTCATAAAGGAATGAATGGAGTTATTCAGTGGTTCTTCGTTGTAAGGATGAAGCTATTCTCTTTTAGGCTTTCTAAAGGATTATGAAAACCCCAAACATGACACAAAGGATGGCCACTTTTAATTCTTTCCCACAACAACACAAAGATGTGTTCAATTAAATGAGGCAACTCATTTAATTAATGCCAAGGGATGGTTCAAATTCAAATTTAGAGGAGGTGAATAGTTCAATTAATGAAGAGGGGTGTAAAATTAATAAAGGAGAGTTAATGGGGGGGGGGGGGGGTTAATGGGGGTTTAAGGTGGTTTGAGCACGTGTGGCCCAAACCTTATAATATCTTCCCATGGGAGGTTATGCGCAGGTGGGCCCCACCTCCAACCTCTCATAGGAAGATTAAACAACCCATAAAATAAAAATATAACATACATTTTTTTATTTAATTTACTTTGAAAACCCAAAAAATAACTTCCTATCTCGATAAAATGCAACTACGGTGAAGGTCTCCATAAGAAAATACCAGTGTTGCAAGGTCAACAGTTCCCTCAGATTTCAATTCCAAGCACTAGTTCAAAAGATATAAAATGTTTCTCACACATTTACTGAATTTACCAGAAAAAAAGTTCGGAAATTTATTAACAGCCATCCTCGACCTACTGTGGTCAAGGTTAGGATCTTCCTAGGTGAAACACGCCTCGATGAACTCAATGGTACCCTCATATTTCCAATCTGAGTTACCGTTTAAAATTTATGAATTTTATAATAAAATAATTGTCACTTAATTATTTTATTTGTGGCAAAAAACTAACTTTCTGAGGTGGCCCTCACCGACTCAAGTTTATATCTTCTTGAAGAGAGCCTACCCTCACGAGTTCATCTATGGTACCAGCCTTTTAATGCGCGTAACTATTTGTGAGTTATAATAATTTGGAAAATAAAATAACGTTATTATTATTTTATTTACGGTTATGCCATTTTCAGGTTTTTTCAAAGGAGGCACGCACCGACTAAAATTATGTCACGCCTAGGGTAAACCCACCATCTTAAATGCAAAGGTGGCCTCAGATTTCTGATCCGAGTAACTATTTATTTGTTATTCCACTTTTCTAGGAAAACTGCATATGTGCGTTAATTTAGGTTTAATAAAAGTTTGATGGATCATTCCGGGCACTCCCGGCCTCGGAATCGTGCGCCGTCATAAACTGCGGACTCGTAGAATTCCTGATAATTTAGGAAAAACATTTCCACTGAATTTATAAGTCTTTACATTCTCCCCACCTCAGGGATTTATGTCCCCGTAATCTACAACTCACACTAAAGAAATAAATGAGGGTATTGAGCATGCATCTGAGCCTCATGCTCCCATGTTCTCTCATGGAGGTTCCCATGATGCCAGCGAATGCGCACTAGAGTTATCAACCATCCACAAAGGACCTACTCCTATTAATCCTCATTCTCCACTGGAACCTTCGTGAATGTCTCCCCATCATCGATGTCCAGATCCCTGTGATCGATAATATGGGAAGGTTCATGCACGTATCTCCTCACCTGAGATACGTGGAAGACGTCGTGCACCCGGTGCAACTGAGGTGGAAGATCCAGGTAGTAAGCCACCTTTCCTACCCTTCAGAGGACCTGAAACAGTCCGATTAATCGTAGAGATAACTTGTCGCCTCGACCAAATCTCTGTAGACCTCATCGAGGTGAGACACATAAAAATACGTGGTCACTATCCTCGAACTCCAGTAGTCTCTGTCTATTATCAGCATGGGACTTATGTCTGCTCTGTACAGTCTTTATCCGCTCCTGGATGATATGAACCTTCTCTGTGGTAGTTTGTACCATCTCTGGTCAGTAGGAAGTCTGCCGACTTGGTGATTCCTTCGACATTCACCCAAATAGAGTCATGTACTCTGGACGTACATGGAAGACCCATCACAAAGTCCATGGATATCTCATCTATATTCCACTTTGGTACCTCTAATGGCTGAATCAAGCCTGCTGATACCTGATGCTCCACCTTCACTTGTTGTAAAGTGAGGCATTGAAGGAAAAAATCCTCTACTGCCTTCTTCATACATTGCCACGAGTGTTTTCATCTAAGGTCCTAGTACATATTTACCACTCTTGTATGTACTGCTAAAGGGGATGTGTGAAACTGCCTCAACACTTCCTCCCGAAGTGACACTAGAACCGTAGTACGTTCTCTGGGGAGGATGACATGCTCTTTAACAGCCCAAGATTTTATGAAAAATATTCTTTTTAATTTCACTAATGTCTTGTGTTGTACGCAACACAAAAAGGAGCTTGCACAACACGCATCCTTGACTTGCCTTGCATTACACGCAATCGCGACCTTCCTCGATAGCGTGTGTAGTACGCAATACCGAGTTTCACTAAACAACGATATGCAATTAAAATATTATTAAAACTAGTCATTATGAATAGTAATAACCACTTTTTAAATTTTATAAATTTTATCTCTCAAAATGGACTTCATTTTTGGATTCGGATTATCGAATTTAGCCTAAGGTGAAATTTTGGTACTTTTCGGATAACTTTCATATTCTGATGAATAGTGAAAATTACTAGATTATAATTAAAAAAAACTTTTTTAATAAAAATAATTAATAGTGATAAATTATTAATTTGAGTTGTTTTAAAGTATATTTAGAATATATTTTTACAATTTAATACAATGTTGGTCATTGGATGTAATTTCACATTTAAACCAGACATAATCATGTGTCAATCTTTTGATAGATATTGTTTCTTAAAAACACGCTATTTGTTTTAACAGCGGGATTTAATTATAAAATTAATTAATGCAATTTCTATGTTATGAATTTGGTAAAATAGACTTCATTTTTGAATTCGGAATATGAAATATAGCTTAGGATGAAATTTTGGCATTTTTCTGAAAACTTTCAATTTTTGATGAATAGTGAAACCACTAAGTGGTACGTTAAAAACTGAATTTTGCATAAAACTTAATTTTACCGCTTATGTGAATGGAATTTTGAAAATCAGACAGACACGGTTAATATCAAGGACTAAAATGTGGTTCAATGAGATGAAAATAATTTTTGGTGAATAGTAACTTTTTACTTTTTTTTACCACGGTTAATAGTAAATAGGGTAACTAAGGGTAAATATGATATTACTATTACCCTAACACATGTCCTAATTCTATTGGATAAGTGTAATTCGACCAAAAACAACCTTATGATTATAATATGACCAATTAGGTCCACTTGGATTAGATTATGACATTTAATATTATTTTATTTAATGAATAGTTAAAATAGTTAAAATCAAAGTTTAATAACTAAAACAATTTTAATATGGGGTTATACATAAGATAAATTCGACTATAAATATTCATTAGAAAGCTAAAAATACTTCCTACATAATGATATTTTATTTATAAATTTTAGACATTAAATAAATTAATTTATTTATGACACAACGATGATGCAGTAATTACCCTTTTAAGGAAATATTAACATAATTGATGTTATAAATGCTCAAATGAATGTAATTTGAGACTTTTTATGAATTCCACTAATTTTCTAGGTCACTATGATATATTAGTGTTGATTTAATCAACTTTGTTCGAACATATAATTCTGTTATGACTTTCACAAAAATCATATATCAAATAGTGTCAAAATTGACACAAAATAGTTTTTAAATCAAATATTATATTATTAATTGTTATTTTATTCCTTAAAATCTATGGTTCGGCCAAATGACTTAGATAAGGATATATATATTAATAATAAACAATTTGGGGTTATTTTGGCATGTTATAGTAAGTGTATTAACCATATAGTGAAAGAAAACAAAAAGACATGGTAAAAGATAAATTATTTAACTTAGAGTTAAATCAAATTGATAAGGTTAAAATAATACCCTAAACTTGTCTAAATCCTATTGGATGATAGGATTTAGACCCATCCCCACTTTATCTTCGAAATAAGACCCTTTGGAACCATTATAAACCGATTTTGACTTTAATATAAAATAATATTTTGAGATATTCCTAAGGTGCCCCTCTCTTCCCTTATAAAAGGGCACCTCCTCCCCCTCCTCCTCACATCAATTTGAGCACTCAAGCTCGGCCAAACCTACCATTTTCTCCTCTCCACTTCCCTAGAATAATCCTAGAGGTCCTTGTCTTCTTCAAAGACAAATCTTAGTTCCCTAAGTGGAGGATTCAAAGAGGCGTTCCAAAGAAGAGGTAATATCCATTACCGATCTTTTCAATTTCTTTCTTCTTCAACTTCTTCTTCTTTAGTTGTTTCATTATAAAGTAATAACATCAGTATTAATTACATACTGATATGTTATTATAAATATGAAACAACAATAATTCACCTTCTATCCATCCTACGGAAAAATGAAATCATCGCGCATGCGTACGTACGGAATACCGTCTCCACGACGCGATGAGATTCATTCTCCATTTAACCATTTAAGAATGATTATAAAGTATATATATGAAATAATAATTAAAGATATGACATTATAAAGCTACTGTATTTATGTATATATATATATATATGTATGTCATCTACTTACTTCCATTCAAGACAATAAGGAAAGGAAAACAGCGTTCATGCGTACGTACGGACTACCGTCTCGATGAACGGTGTTTTTCATTTCATTTATCTATCTATTATATATATATATATGATATATAAATCATATTTTATATTCTGGAAGTAATTAAATCATGATATAAGTAATAATAATGTCAAGAACAACAAGTCAAAACACCTACGATAAATGAAACGATTTTACCCAAAACGCTTCTTTAACATGGAATTTACAAAAGAACGGGTAATATAATGTCATAATTGAACCATATATGATATCATAACAATGAATATGATTCTGTAATAAGTCAATGACATTATTTAAATCATTATACAGGAGTTTCGGACACTTACAAAGCAAGTCGGACCTAAGGTAAGGGAAATATCACAATCTCACTTTTATCCGAGATTGTTTTTACTTTGGTAATTACTGGGGTGTATTTTATCATCCACATCCATGTTTCCTCAATATTTAATATTATTTCCATCCAACTACAATTTTTTAAATCCAATTTTACCCTTTGGTGAGTTTTTAGTAAAAGATATGAAAGGAATGTTTTGTCGTTTTTTTCGTACGAGGTATTTTATGACTTTTCCGACAAAAGTACGAAGAATGTTTTTTTAACTTATACGACATGAATGGATTTTTAAAACATTATTTCCAAGAAGCTTACTTTAAAAGTTTTCAAGTTTATTTTTAATCAACATCTTTTAGTTTAATGTTGTATGACATGTTAAGAAAGGAAAAATGTTTTTGAAGTAGAAAGGATATTTTCCTCAAGAATAGAGTTCAAGTATTTTATCAAAATTATTTTCCATCTAAGATAATATAGGGTTCTGTTTTTATCCCTATTATTACATTGATTTGATTATGTTTTGAGGAAATTATTTTTATGAAGTCATTTACCTTATATGATTTGTTTTATGAAGTCATGATGTTTCAAGAATTCCATTTTTGTTACATGTGTTATGCGATGATGTATGATTTATGATTATGTGGCACACATAAGAAAGGATTCATTATAAGATGGGTGGGACCTATATCTCCCTCCAATGCATTGGGTAAAGATTCTATATCTCATGAGAGAGACATGGCTGGAATGGTAGGTTATACCGGTTCAGTGAAACAGGACTGAAACGAGGGTTACTCGATTCAGAAAGGGACTTTGTCCACTAAGATAGTCTTGGAAATGAGTCTTGACTAACAAGAAATGATTCTCTATGATTATGTGTGAATGACACAAAGTTTCATGTTTTACGTTAGGATTATTGTGATTACATTTCACTGCCATGATTTATCCCATGTTATGAAATTATGCTCTCTTTTGCAGGTTATGATTTCCAAAATGTTATGTTCTTATGAATACGATGTGATTGATATTTCTTTTGTTTACCCTTACTGAGCATTTGAGCTCACCCTTTTATGTTTTCTTTTCCCCAGGATATAAAGAAAGGTTTTAGGTAAAAAAAGGGAAGATCGTTATAGGAGATGTTGAAGATCTTTCACCACGATTAGAAGATTACGTTCCGAGTTTCCAAAGACACTAAACTGTTACGATCCTTGTGTGTATGTACTAAGTATTCCGAAAATGTAATGTAATGTCAATGTACGTCAAGTTTCAGGTCTCTACAGTTGGTATCAGAGGAAAGGTTTAGTCAACCTTTGGAAACTAGGATGCGAAAACGTTAGTGAGATCCCTATAGATATTTCTACGGTATGTATAGGGATGTCCCTAAGGTTAAGTATACATATAGGTTATAGTACTAGAACTACGCTAACGATCATAGAATTAAACCTAAGATGTTAGATATTGAAGGTACTCCCCCTTTATTATGTTGTTTTCCCTAGCATGATTTTTGCCTCTCACAATATTCTTTTTGGGTTTTAGACGATGGCTGGAACCCGAAGGAACCGTGTTGATCAATGCAATGGACAATGCAATGATTTTCCTCCTGAACAAACAAATGTTATGGGAGATGGAGTGCAAAATCTTATTGCTATACTTACACAAGATATGAATCATTCTGGACTTCCAAATGAGCAGAGAAGGGAACAATATTCTAATGAGTCCTTCATGAGGCAAAGTCCACCTTCTTTCAGTGGGTCTTCTGATCCACTTGTTGCTGAACAATGGATCAGTACCACTGAAAAGATATTTTCAGTTCTTCAATGTTCTGAACATGATAAAGTCATCTTAGCAGTATATCGTTTGGAAGGTGAAGCTGATCAATGGTGGAATCTTATCAAGAATACAAGGCAAAGAGATGAAATTGAGTCCATGGAATGGGACGAGTTCAAGAACTTATTTTTCAATAAGTACTTCCCTCGTATTCTTCGAACAAAGATAGAGAAGGAGTTTCTTGAACTAAAGCAAAAGGATGATAAATCTGTTGGTATATACGAAGCGAATTTTACAAGACTTGCAAGGTATGCATCTGGCATTATCATCCAACCTGAAAGTAAATTTGATCGATTTTTCAGTGGCTTAAAACCAAGTCTTCGAAGGGCATTAGCTATAAGAGACTTCGGTAGCTATGAGGAAATTGTGTGTTGTGCTATCAAGGTAGAAATGGAAGTTGGTGTTACATATCCATCTCATGGTTTTGACAAGAAACGAAAGATGGAGTTCAAAGAGAAATCTCAGAATAATGGTGAAAAGAAGATGAATGTTTCCTTATGCACAAAGTGTGGAAAGAAGCATGGTGGAGATTGTCTTAAAGGGACTAGAAAATGTTTTAAGTGTGGAAAAGAAGGTCATCGAGCAGCTGAGTGTCGAAGTAATGGAAAAAGGGTTTCTAATGATGTGAATAAAGCAAACACTGCAGAGAACACACCACCAACACTTCAATGCTTCAAGTGAAAGGAAATGGGGCATTATGCTAATAAATGCCCTAATCCAAGGGTTAGTGATGATCAACATGAGCAACCACTGAAGGCAAAGGACAAAGGGAAGTCACATGCGATCACTATTGGAAATGTTGAATATGACAACGATGTGGTGGAATGATTAAGTGTTTATATAATGGGATTCCAAAATAATGTTGTATCATTGCAATATTTATTGATGTGGTATTCAATGTGATTGAGATATTTTTTTTGGAAATAAGATGATATGCGCATAATGAAGGGAAAATGAGAAAATGAAATGTTTAATAGTATTCATGAGCTCATGATTGATATAAGGACTAAGTGATATCATGGTTTGAGTATATAGAATTTTGAGGATTTTGGTATGTGGAAAGTGTTAACTTTAAACTGCATTCATGTTTTCACTATGGTATTCAAGAGAATACATGATTAAGGACTTTGAATGTTTAGAATGTGACCAACAAGACATATCTTATGGGGATCAACGATGGTATTAAATCTCTGGTAATTGTTTTCACTATATTATGAGAGTGGACTGCAGTATTATGGGTAAGCCTAAAGATTGGAATGGATTATGTTGGAATAAGTTATTATTGTTTAAGGATAGAAGTTTTTTTTCGATATTATTGATGGGATGTTATAGTAATATAGTTTTAGAAAAAGGACAACCTGCAGGACAGGTGACAGCCCATCGCGTCGGACAAGGCTGTGGGAATCGAACCCACAACCGAAGTGCGACTGGCCTTTATCGCCTACCACTGGCCTACAGGAAGTCCCTGTTTAGTAGAAACTAGTTTTATTATATTAAGTTGTATGACATATGATGTATAAGTCCATTTTAGGAACCATATATGATTAATCTCACTATAGATCGACTTATGTATATAATTTTTTTGCTAACCTTCACTACAGGAAAAATGGCTTTTTGCGACGGGTTATTTGCGACGGGAATAAATCCCGTCGCAAATAGTCCCATTAGAAACTTATTTGCGACGGGGTCATTTTCCCGTCGCAAATAACTAGTTATTTGTGACGGTAAAATCTCACCCGTCGCAAAAGGCTTGGCGCGCATAGCGCGCCAAACCGCGGGAAAGGTATTTGCGACGGGTGGTTACCACCCGTCGCAAATAGCCGGCGGCGGTAAAAACTATTTGCGACGGGAATATACCCCCGTCGCAAATAGTGTGTCGGCAAGTTGTTATTTGCGACGGGACCCGTCGCAAATAACTATTTAACCGTTGACCGTGATAAATGCGGGTTAAAGTATTTGCGACGGGACCCGTCGCAAATAATATTATTTGCGACGGGTATACCCGTCGCAAATAGTCCCGTCGCAAATAAGCTAACCTATAAATACCCCCATCCGTTTTTTTTTTCATTCATTCTCAACTTCTCTCAAAACTGTTTACAGTTTATTAAGTTTAATTTTTTTTGCAGAGTTGATATTGAAGTCTTCAACAATTATCGGAGATCAACTTCAAATCCATTTTAAAGGTACTTATGTTATTTTTAATTTAATATTTATTTTAATTTTTTTATTAGTTTTAATTATTTTTAATTAGTTTTAATTAGTTTTAATTAGTTTTAATTAGTTTTAATTAGTTGTAATTTAATTATGTTTATATTGTTTTGTTATTTAATAAATTTAAGTTATTAGTATTCATAGTTAATGGTAATTAGGTGTAATTAATAATAATTAGAAATAATTAATAATGATTAGGAATAATTAATAATAATTAGTAATAATTAGGAATAATTATAGTTATATATATATATAGTTATATATATTTATAGTTATATTTATTCGTATATTAATATAGATTTATATTAATATAAATATATTTGGTTATATGAATAAATATATATATATATATATATATATTTATTCATATATTAATATATATATTTATTCGTATATTAATATATATTTATTCTATTTATATATATATATATATATATGTAGTTATAAGTTTTTATTCGTATATTTATTTGTATATTAATTAATATATATTTATAAGCTTAGTTTTAAATAAATTTTTAAAATATGTGTTTTTATGTGTATTTATAAATAAATAAATAAATAAATACATATATACAATACAGACACACACACATACACATACACACACACACATATATATATATATATGTATAGTTATGAATGAATACATAGAAATGAGGGGGTGAAAATCCTCTGAGAATGTTAAAACGACTATAACTTCTAATCCGTAAGTCCGTTTCAACTCCACAACCAGTCAAATCGAAGAACATGAAACGATCTTCGATATGATATGCAGTACAGTCCAAACGGACATCCGGATCGGAAGTTATAGTCGTTTGAATGTTAAAAGGACCATAACTTCTAATCCATGAGTCCGTTTCAGCTCCACAATCAGTCAAATTGAAGAACATTAAAATATCTTCGACATGATATATGGTAGAGGTTTATCGGACATCGGGATCAGAAGTTATAGCTGTTTGAACGGTGAAAAACCGGGGTGCCCCGACTAAAAACTCAGTTTTGGAGGCCTTCGGGGCCTTTTTGGGCCTCGAAAAAACCTTGGACGGGTTCCACCGGTCCATAGGTCTGTAGAGCTCTTCGCAAGCTTCGATTTGATATGCTGTAGAGCTCAAACGGAGTCCCGGATCAAAAGTTATGGCCATTTGAAGTTTGGGTTTCATTTTCTTCTTATTTTCCATCTTTCATTAATTTTTTTATTTTTTTTATATTCAAAGAGTTATTAAATGACTATTAATTGATAAAAATTAGGTAATTATTAATTAAAAATATTTTTTAATTTATTTTATAACCCTCTTTTACTAAACATCTTATAAATTAATGTTATATTTCCATAGATCCTTTCTAAAACGTATTTATAAAATAAATATTATATTTATATCAATATAAATACGTTTATTAATTTATATATTAATAAATATTTTTTTAATTTTTTAAATTTTTTTTATTTTTTTTTATTTTTTTTATTATTATTTGCGACGGGAATATATTCCCGTCGCAAATAGTTGATTCGAGGCAACTATTTGCGACGGGAAAAGGCCCGTCGCAAAAACTTATTTGCGACGGGCCCGTCGCAAAAGTTTTTTTAAAAAAAACCACAAAACTATTTGCGACGGGCCCTTTTCCCGTCGCAAATAAGGGTTTTTGCGACGGGCCCGTCGCAAAAAAATTTTGTTGCGACGGCGTTTTCCGCAACGGGCGATTTGCGACGGAGCCCCGTCGCAAAAGGCTATTTGCGACGGGATCCCGTCGCAAATGACCCGTCGCAAATGCCTATATTTCCTGTAGTGCTTTTGTTTGAGACAGATGGAATGACCCGTCATTCTATCACATGATCTGCTTACACTTCACGAATAACAAATTCAACATCATTTATTTAAGAGATGAAGTAGAAATTGTTAAAGGCACGAACAACAGTGATATTGTACCAAAATAAAGTAAGTATTTATTCTAATTCAAATTCTTTAACATTAGGGAAATGATCTTGAAACCCAAAAATGTTGTCCTAGTGATCTTATATCTGATTAATCAGATGGTACCTTAGATTGTCACAAATTTATGGCTTTGTGATTGCTGGATTTTCCATAGCCATGTTCTCTACCACTCTCCATCAGAACATGATGGTTAGATTTCTCTTCCATATCCATATTTTCACCTATGTGGAAACCCAGTGACTAGTTTATTTGGGTAACCGTTATGTTTCATACTTTTGTTTTTAAAGATTGGTTTTGATATTCCTTTTTAGGATGTGGGTTTCTATTAAAGAAACTTTCGAATAATAAACCATTTATAACCCCGACGAATTTCAAGGGCGAAATTCATTTTAAGGGGGGTAGAATGTAACAGCCCAAGATTTTATGAAAAATATTCTTTTTAATTTCACTAATGTCTTGTGTTGTATGCAACACAAAAATGAGCTTGCACAACACGCATCCTTGACTTGCTTTGCATTACACGCAATCGCGACCTTCTTCGATAGCGTGTGTAGTACGCAATACCGAGTTTCACTAAACAACGATATGCTATTAAAATATTATTAAAACTAGCCGTTATGAATAGTAATAACCACTTTTTAAATTTTATAAATTTTATATCTCAAAATGGACTTCATTTTTGGATTCGGAGTATCGAATTTAGCCTAAGGTGAAATTTTGGTACTTTTCGGATAACTTTCATATTCTGATGAATAATGAAAATTACTAGATTATAATTAAAAACAACTTTTTTAATAAAAATAATTAATAGTAATAAATTATTAATTTGAGTTGTTTTAAAGTATATTTAGAATATATTTTTATAATTTAATACAATGTTGGTCATTGGATGTAATTTCACATTTAAACCAGACATAATCAAGTGTCAATCTTTTGATAGATATTGTTTCTTAAAAACACGCTATTTGTTTTAACAGCGGGATTTAATTATAAAATAAATTAATGCAATTTCTATGTTATGAATTTGGTAAAATAGACTTCATTTTTGAATTCGGAATATGAAATATAGCTTAGGATGAAATTTTGGCATTTTTCTGAAAACTTTCAATTTTTGATGAATAGTGAAACCACTAAGTGGTAGGTTAAAAACTGAATTTTGCATAAAACTTAATTTTACCGCTTCTGTGAATGGAATTTCGAAAATCCGATAGACACGGTTAATATCAAGGACTAAAATGTGGTTCAATGAGATGAAAATAATTTTTGGTGAATAGTAACTTTTTACTTTTTTTTACCACGGTTAATAGTAAATAGGGTAACTAAGGGTAAATATGATATTACTATTACCCTAACACATGTCCTAATTCTATTGGATAAGTGTAATTCGACCAAAAACAACCTTTTGAATATAATATGACCATTTAGGTCCACTTGGATTAGATTATGACATTTAATATTATTTTATTTAATGAATAGTTAAAATAGTTAAAATCAATGTTTAATAACTAAAACATTTTTAATATGGGGTTATACATAAGATAAATTCGACTATAAATATTAATTAGAAAGATAAAAATATTTCCTACATAATTATATTTTATTTATAATTTTTAGACTTTAAATAAATTAATTTATTTATGACACAACGATGATGTAGTAATTACCCTTTTAAGGAAATATTAACATAATTGATGTTATAAATGCTCAAATGAATGTAATTTGAGACATTTTATGAATTACACTAATTTTCTAGGTTACTATGATATATTAGTGTTGATTTAATCAACTTGGTTATAACATATAATTCTGTTATGACTTTCACAAAAATCATTTATCAAATAGTGTCAAAATTGACACAAAATAGTTTTAAATCAAATATTATATTATTAATTGTTATTTTATTCCTAAAAATCTAAGGTTCGGCCAAATGACTTAGATAAGGATATATATATTAATAATAAACAATTTGGGGTTCGTTTGGCATGTTATAGTAAGTGTATTAACCATATAGTGAAAGAAAACAAAAAGACATGGTAAAAGATAAATTATTTAACTTAGAGTTAAATCTAATTGATAAGGTTAAAATAGTACCCTAAACTTGTCTAAATCCTATTGGATGATAGGATTTCGACCCATCCCCACTTTATCTTCGAAATAAGACCCTTTGGAACCATTATAAACCGATTTTGACTTTAATATAAAATAATATTTTGAGATATTCCTAAGGTGCCCCTCTCCTCCCTTATAAAAGGGCACCTCCTCCCCCTACTCGTCACATCGATTTGAGCGCTCAAGCTCGGCCAAAACCTGCCATTTTCTCCTCTCCACTTCCCTAAAATAATCCTAGAGGTCCTGGTCTTCTTCAAAGACCAATCTTAGTTCCCTAAGTGGAGGATTCAAAGAGGCGTTCCAAAAAAGAGGTAATATCCATTACCGATCTTTTAAATTTCTTTCTTCTTCAACTTCTTCTTCTTTAGTTGTTTCATTATAAAGTAATAACATCAGTATTACTTACATACTGATATGTTATTATAAATATGAAACAAACATAATTCACCTTCTATCCATCCTACGGAAAAATGAAATCACCGCGCGTGCGTACGTACGGAATACCGTCTCCACGATGCGATGAGATTCATTCTCCATGTTAACCATTTAAGAATGATTATAAAGTATATATAAGAAATAATAATGAAATATATGACATTATAAAGCTACTGTATTTATGTATATATATATATATATATGTCATCTACTTACTTCCATTCAAGACAATAAGGAAAGGAAAACAATGTTCATGCGTACGTACGGACTACCGTCTCCATGAATGGTGTTTTTCATTTCATTTATCTATCTATTATATATATATATATATGATATATAAATCATATTTTATATTCTGGAAGTAATTAAATAATGATATAAGTAATAATAATGTCAAGAACAACAAGTCAAACCACCTACGATAAATGAAACGATTTTACCCAAAACGCTTCTTTAACATGGAATTTACAAAAGAACGGGTAATATAATGTCATAATTGAACCATATATGATATCATAACAATGAATATGATTCTGTAATAAGTCAATGACATTATTTAAATCATTATACAGGTGTTTTGGACACTTACAAAGCAAGTCGGACCTAAGGTAAGGGAAATATCACAATCTCACTTTTATCTGAGATTGTTTTTACTTTGGTAATTACTGGGGTGTATTTTATCATCCACATCCATGTTTACTCAATATTTAATATTATTTCCATCCAACTAGAATTGTTTAAATCAAATTTTACCCTTTGGTGAGTTTTTAGTAAAAGATATGAAAGGAATCTTTTGTCGTTTTTTTTCGTACGAGGTATTTTTTGACTTTTCCGACAAAAGTACGAAGAATGTTTTTTTTAACTTATACGACATGAATGGATTTTTAAAACATTATTTCCAAGAATATTACTTTAAAAGTTTTCAAGTTTATTTTTAATCAACTTCTTTTAGTTTAAAGTTGTATGACATGTTAAGAAAGGAAAAATGTTTTTGAAGTAGAAAGGATATTTTCCTCAAGAATATAGTTCAAGTATTTTATCAAAATTATTTTCCATCTAAGATAATATAGGGTTATGTTTTTATCCCTATTATTACATTGATTTGATTATGTTTTGAGGAAATTATTTTTATGAAGTCATTTACCTTATATGATTTGTTTTATGAAGTCATGATGTTTCAAGAATTCCATTTTTGTTACATGTGTTATACGATGATGTATGATTTATGATTATGTGGCACACATAATAAAGGATTAATTATAAGATTGGTGGGACCTATATCTCCCTCCAATGCATTGGGTAAAGATTCTATATCTCATGGGATAGAAATGGCTGGAATGGTAGGTTATACCGGTTCAGTGAAACAGGACTGAAACGAGGGTTACTCGATTCAGAAAGGGACTTTGTCCACTAAGATAGTATTGGCAATGAGTCTTGACTAATAAGAAATGATTCTCTATGATTATGTGTGAATGCCACAATGTTTCATGTTTTAAGTTATGATTATTGTGATTACATTTCACTGCCATGATTTATCCCATGTTATTAAATTATTCTCTCTTTTGCAGGTTAAGATTTCCAAAATGTTATGTTCTTATGAATACGATGTGATTGATATTTCTTTTGTTTACCCTTACTGAGAATTTGAGCTCACCCTTTTATGTTTTCATTTCCCCAGGATATAAAGAAAGGTTTTAGGTAAAAAAGGGAAGATCTTTATAGGAGATGTTGAAGATCTTTCACCACGATTAGAAGATTACGTTCCGAGTTTCCAAAGACACTAAACTATTACGATCCTTGTGTGTATGTACTAAGTATTCTGCAAATGTAATGTAATGTCAATGTACGTCAAGTTTCAGGTCCCTACATGCTCCCCATATTCAGTCAATCCATCAGGTGTCTATCCTATGGATATCTAAGCTCGTCCTGTCTCACAGTCAGTGTCCCCACACTGCACCTCCCCGACTCACTGAAGAAGTGGGGGAGTGAATGTAATAGACTGAAGGAAGTTTGCTCTATCTTTATCCACAAAGGATATCTGTAAAGTAGCCAGCTGCTCTGTTGCATCTCCTAGTAGCTGAATGCATGTTCTCTTTCTCAGGGAATCTGCTATAATGTTCCCCTTCCCAGGAGTATAGAATATCTTGAAGTCATAGTCTTGGAGGAACTCAAGCCATCGCTGCTTCCTCAGGTTCAGGTCCTTCTGTGAGAAGATATACCTGAGAGTCTTGTGGTCAAAGTAGATTACAAACATTCGCCCATAAGATAGTGCCACCACATTTTCAAGGAGAAGACCACAACTGATAACTCCAGGTCATGGGTAGCGTAGTTCTTCTTATGGTTTCTCAACTGCCGAAAACCATATGCTATCATTGCTCACTCATGCATCAGGACACACTCGAGTCTGGTCCCTGATGCGTCACAGTAAACTATGTTCCCTACGCCTTCCTCTGGAAGCATCAAGATTGGGGCACTAGTCAGCCTCAGCTCCTGAAAGCTCTGCTGGCATCTCTCCAACCACACAGAGGGTTTCCCCTTTTTTTCCAAAGCTAATAGTGGTGCTGCAACTCTGGATAAGTCTGGCACAAAGGTAAGTCTGGATGACTAATGGAAATCCCCATCCCATCGTTGTAGATAAAACACAAACTTTTTTTCCTAATACAGTCAATCTGTGTATGAAATGTGGTTGCCCAGTTCATACCCAAACTAACGTCGTAAGGCCTCGACGTTTCCTCCAAGAGGTTCTAACCAAAACTCTCACCTCAAGGGTCAGATCACACAGTCGGTGTATGTTTGATTATCGAGTCTCCTCCCAAAGGTATCTCCAGACGTGAGGGTCAAGTCAACGGATTAACCGGAAACTCTAGGTTTTGGACAAGTTTCATGGAAGGAATGAATGACTGGTACCTTTGTCTATTGATACGACAACTCATATTAGACACAGACCGTGCCTTAAATCATTCATAGATAACCTGGTTCACATTCCGTGACTGCATGCAGCTACTCTCTTCCCCTACCCTCTAGCTCTTTGAGCCTAGAGGGGACTACAAAGGCATGTGTTTGTAACAAGTCGAAATTTTCACCACCTCAAGCTACTCTCCTAGCTATGCTTCCACGTCTGCTGTCCTGCAGATTCATCTATCCTTATCACTTCCTCTTCATAACATTTTACATGCTCAAGTCTCTATGACTGGTGATACTTTCTTGATTCCAATTGCTAACATTCACTAGCTGTAACCGCTCATCCAATGAACATTCCACCACAAAGGTTCTCTATAGTACCCTAACATAAGTAAGAATGCATAGAGGAAAAGGTGTTGGCTCAGATATTCGTAAACACACCTCGCTCAGAGGTCCGATCTCTAAAGAACTGACTATATCATATTCATAGAATACCGGGAAAGATTAGTATGCCTTGATGAATACTCAGCTACCGACACGTCATCATGAAAAAGCTGTATAAGCTCTATTGAACTCTCATCCACCACCTCAGGGCAGTCCTCAGCCTCCTGTGGATCGCGCTCACCTCAGAACCTGAGGGGTATCTGATGTTGAAACACGTATAAGTCACTAAGCATACAAGTCTTATCTAACGATACTGCCTGTTTCAACTACTAACCAACATGCAGTGATATAGGTGACACACTACCCGGAGGTACTATCTCAGGTAATGGTCCACGTACCAAAACCTCACCACTATTTGGACCATCCGCATGGTACTCATTGAAAAAATATTTGTATCTAAGATCCACATCTTCTCTACTAGTGTCTCTACTAGGAATAAACCTCCAGTAATCACCTCCATCCAGTCCTCTGCTACATGGGAATCAATCTCGCCTTGAAACCTCAGAGGCCTCTGCTTCTGGAACACATAAAATTCTCTCAGTCGGCGTGCATTTTCCACGAGTGCTGTTGGGGGTATCTACTGCCCAATGGGTGGTGGTGCTACTAGTAAACCACTCGAAGGTGCTAATGTAGAAAGAGGGCCCTAAACCGGAGCCTCGTCGCTTAGTGGGCCGTCATCATGTACTCTCTCAAAAACCCTAGCTGGCAGTCTATGCAGTGACATCCGGATAAGGAAAAGGTGAACCATGGTCAATAAGTTATACCTGGTGATCTGAAAAAAAGAGTTCATAAAGATGCATCTTGAAAACACAATCAAAATCCGTTTTTTCATGCATTGAGTCAGAAATCAGAAGTGAGGTTCCTGGTGTATGGATACGTCGGCCGCCGAACCAACACTAGACTCCCTAGAATGAAAACCACACTCAATACTCTTAACACTATTGCTTCACAGTAAGACAGATCAGAGTCCTATGTTTTGTGGTAGAACCGACTCCTCTTATACCAATTTGTCACGACCCGTCCCCCGGGGCCCGTATCGTGACTACCCCATGCCCGCTTTCCATAGGCCAGGGGCTGGCGCCTAGCACCAAAGGCGTAAATCCCAAAACTGGGAATGCATTGCCTTTATAACAGTTAAAAGACAATAGAGTATGCAACTGAAAAAAAATCTAAGTAAAAACTATATACAAAATAGGGTTCTAAAAGTAAAGGGGCCGGTAATACAAGACCAACAGTAAAATACAAAACAACTGAAAAGATAGTATAACTACAGTAAAGTAAAACAACAACTACTGAGTTGTCCTTTCGGATTCACACGTGAAGGGTGGGTACAAATGGAATCCTCAGCACCCCAGGTCCATCTGTCCGCATAGTGTACGTCTCGCCAAGTGGTCCACCTCCGGGTACCATCCAGCTCTACAACTCCCTACCTCGATCAATGATGTCCGTCGTCTGTAACCAATACAATGAGGTTCAGGCATAGAAAATGCAGGGGTGAGTATAACGATACTCTGTAAGGACCCTGATACCCTCAAGGTCTCACAATATCCAACAATGATAAACCACAAAGAATGATACAATCACAAATTATAAACTATCTTTACTTAGATATATGCCCATACATATACCTAAGTTACCAATCACATAGAGGCACCATCTCTCGAGACCAAGCATAACCCATTCCATGAAAGAAGTAAAGTAAATAACTACAATGATAATGGTTGAAAGACATGACTCAACTCACAAAGGTATAATTATTTTGTAGAGTGATAGAGATGATCATATGTCATCACTGATTCATCTAAGCTGTCAGACCCAAACATGATACAGATCCAGCTAAGCTGTCGGACCCACATAGGATACAAGACCATCTATTCTTCATCTAAGCTATTATACCCACATAGGATACTGGACTAGCTATTCTGTCAGACCCACACAGGATACAAGAACAGAAGTCAGAACTGTTGGACCCACGAAGGATCCCAGTATAGTAGTCATCGATGGGGAACCCACAGAAGATTCCAGTACAGTAGTCATCGTTTTCGATCCAACAGAGGATTCCATCACATTAGTCATTGTTTTTGAACCCACGGAGGATTCTGGTACAGTAGTTATCGCAGCCAGCCCTAGGGTTCCCGCACACAACACACTCGATTCTGGGAGGGTCCACCCCTCGAGCCAAATGTCGATACATAAACTATCACAAAGTCCTATGTTTATGTATTATGTAGTTTCGTCTCATCATAAGGAACCCAATGCGACCGTTGTTTTTTCAATCGGACACCCGATCTGTGAGTTATTCACATTTCTGTTCAAGGGACATGGTTGGCTTTCAGGCTCAATCCAACCCAACCATACTCGAACTACTTCTGATCCTTAAGTGGTGTATTCCAAAATAATTTTCCCTCTCCAAGAATTCTATCGCCATAGATGGTTCGTCGTTCAGACACATGTAGGCCAAGATGTGGGCTAAGAAGTGTAAATGGCCATAGCGGGTGTGGCCCGACCTGAGTGGTCATCCCGGCCCTAGTGGGTGGCCCGGACCAAGGGAGTGGCCCGACCCTAAGGGGTGGCCCGACCTAAGGGGGTGGCCTGGTGTGAGGGCAACCCGGCTCATGGTGTCCGGGCCGAAGGACAACCCGGCCGAGGGCGGCCCGGACCGTGGGCGGTCCGGCTGGCCACGTTGCAGAATGTCGGTGTCATGCCCCCCGTTTCAGACTCGAACTGGAACTGGGTGTCGGTTCTGTTTAGCACGCAACAGAAGCTGGAGAAACCAGCTGCCATTTTACCTCTACCACGGTGCGACGATGTCACGGTTCTACTGGCCTCTTCACGGCGTGATGGCACCGCACCTCCTCCACCGTAGCCCGGCCTGGCTGGGGCTCTTCCTTCTGGCATGGTGCGTCAGCTACATGCCTCTCTGGCATGGTCATGGCCTACCAGGCCATGGCTAGTTTCTTTTCACTGCACAGCGGTGCCATGCCCATGTGGTGACCTAGTTTCCTTGCACAGTTGTCTTTCTTCGCGGTCGGCTCGTTGTCAGTCACCGCGTGTACCGCCTCTGTCATCATCAAACAAGAACCAACAATGGGGGAGGGTCAGGACATGTTCATGTGCTCCGAACCCTCATCATTATGATGATAACATTTGGAACACCATTCCACAAATTTAACAATGTAGAACAGAGGGTAAATTCATACATAAAGATAAACCCTACCTTTTAATCGGCGATCGCTTAGGAAAGTTGTGGGAAGGCGGCGTCATTCTGTTGACGTCAGGAGAATATGACGTCGTCGTTGGCGATGTTCTTCGCGGGTAGAGTCTTCCCTTTCTTGCACTAGTTAAATAAGGAAGAATATGATTCTTCACATTCTTTAAAGATGAGAAGAGTTCTTTATGTTCTTCATAGGATGAATGGAGGTCTTCGGTGGTTCTTTGTTTGAAGGACGAAGCTCTTCTCTCTCAATCTTTCCAAAAGATTATGCCAGACGCAAAAAAGAAGAAGGATAGATTCTTTTAATTATTTCCCACAACAACACTATGATGAGTTTAATTAAATGAGGCAACTAATTTAATAAATGCTAAGGGACGGTTCAATTTCAAATTTAGAGGAGGTGAAGAGTTTAATTAATAAAGAGGGGTGTCAAATTAATAAAGGGGAGTTAAAGGGGGGTTAATGGGTGTTTAAGGGGGTATAAGCTCATGTTGGCCCCGCCATATAATATCCTCCCATGGGAGGTTATGTGTGGGTGGGCCCCACCTCCAACATCCCCTTGGAGGATTAAACCTCAAGTCAAATTAAAATATGCTAGACATATTTTTTATTTAATTTACTTAGAAACCCCAAAAATTAACTTCCAATATCGATAAAATGAAACTATGGTGAAGGTCTCCTTAAGCGAATATCGGCCCTGCAAGTTCAATGGTGCCTTCAGATTTCAATTCTGTGCACTGGTTCAAAAGATATAAAATTTCGCTCGCATGTTTACTGAACGTACCCAAAACAAAGTTAAAAAAATTATTAATAGCCATCCTCAACCTATTGTGGTCGAGGTTAGGCTATGCCTAGGTGAAACACGCCCCAACGAACCCAACGGTAACCCAAGATTTCCAATATGTGTTACCATTTCAATGTTATGAAATTTAAAATAAAATAATTGTCTTTTAATTATTTTATTTGTGGCCAAAAACTAACATTCTCTGGTGGCCCTCGCCGACCCAAGTTAGTATCTTTTTAAATAAATCCTACCCTCACAAGTTCAATGGTGGTCTCAGATTTTTAATCTGAGTTACCATTTGTGAGTTAAATAATTCAAAAAATAAAAAAAACATTATTATTATTTTATTTACAGTAACCCATTTTCGTGTTTTCTCATAGGAGGCCCGCGCCGACTAAACTGAAGTCACGACTAGGTTAAACCCGCCATCCGGAATGCAACGATGGCCTCAAATATTTGATCTGAGTAACCTTTTAAGAGTAATTACAATTTTTCAGGAAAACTGCATACACAAGTTAATTTAAGCTTAACAAAACTTCTACGGATCATTCCGGGCATTTCGATCCTCGGAATCGCACACCGTTAGAAACTACGGACTCGTAAAATTATAAATAATTTAAGAAACAATTTACATGGAATTTCAGGGTCTTTAAATTATGATAATATTCTACTTATCACCATATATATTCAATGAAAGTCATCACATAATAATATAATCTTAATAATCAATAGATATATCTATTTACTATTTATGAAAATATTAGATAGTATTTCATTTATCTCCCCAAAATCAAGGGATAAAATTAAAAAATCTTCTCAATGAATTCACTGTATTTTAGAATATATTTCTATATTTAAAAAGCTAATTAAATTTAAATTATGTTTTGAATACTAAACAAATTCCATCAAAATGAGTTATAGATTCAACTTTTTGGAAGTTCAATGATTTAGGAACTTCACAACATGGATTCCATTATTATAGCGTGATGCTCATTATCATGTAACATGATTTTTTCCACCATATTATTCTCATCAATAAATATATATATATCCATGAAATCTATATGACAACTTTAATTTCAACCACTAAAATATCATATTTTGATTTTCTAAAAATACATAAAAAATCAGTCTTATTATGGTATGATCTTGCAATAATAGAATGACTCAATAAACTATCACATTTTATAATTGAAATAATTTTACACTACTTATTAATATGTCATAACCCACATCATTGTGGTACAATATATATTACTATAGTCTAACTCTCCTTCATCGTATTACTAGATCCACTTTTCCATAATATGGTCTTCCATCTATAGATGACATTGGGGCATAATGACACATTGAATGGATGGAACTCAGTAATTTACACGTATATATCTAAAATTTATTCATATGAATGAAATTGTATTTTAAGGATTACTCTTAGATATATTTTTTCTACTCTTTTGAATGTCTATTTAAGATGTAACAATAGGATCCATGGTGTAATACATCCATGTACTTTATAATTCATTGTTATACAACAATATTTTGTTCTCACAAAACCATTATAATTCCACAATTATCCATATGCATCAAAAATAACAATGTGAGATACATTGTTTCACTATGAGTGACATAATTCAGGATGAAACAACTCTAGAAAATCCTTTGTGCTTTACAAGGACTTTTCTATGTAACTCCCAATCCTGTCTTATACCGAAGTTCAAACAAAATTTTTACATAAATCTAAAATCATATTTGTCCAAAAATTAACCTATATGATCAAACAAGAAAACCCAATCACAGCCATTGCTTTTGCATTCTGCCTATTTGTGTATGTTGGAAATCCAATTCATCTTAAGAGAAATTCCACTCCTTCATAACCAATAAAAAAAATAAAGAAACACATCCATCACTCAAATTATACATGATCTATGTTTAGATTAGAAAATAAGTTATTAAGTGATAAATCTATACATACTTGTGTAAAATTTCTCCACAACATCATATGAAATATTAATGAAATTTTTTATTTTTATACTCTACTAGTCATCAAGATCTAATCCCATGGAATTTCATCCCCGTTTTCATAATGTTATAGACTGCCCAACAAAGATAACATCCACCTTAAGTGGTGGAAACCATTTTATATAAAACTTTTTAAGGTTAACTTTAACATAATAACTCTAATTTATTTCATACAAAAAGAACTCGCATATCATTTCTCCCAATTAAATAATTATCCTAATGGGTAATTTCTTATAAGACACTGGTATCCTTGTTCAAAATTAAATTCATATAGGGTGAGGGAAATTCCCTGAACCTCCTAATATAGGGAATGCATGTTAAACATCAAGGATCAACCAATCTTGTAAAATTTAAATATTTCCAATGGTTTTGTAAACATTTCAACCACTTGATGATTTTTATCAATATGATCCCATAATATAATTCTAAACTCAACCTTCTCCTTAATAAAATTATTTTGGACCCAAATATGCTTTCTGTGTGAGTGTTGTAGTTAATTTTTCATTATCTCAATTTCAATTTTTTATAATGAAATTCCAAGTTAGTTTTCATTTATTTTCCACGATACTTTAATTATTTTTCAATCCATAATTTTTTGGTATATGTTTTGGGGAATATATGTATTTTTTTATTCATACCAAGAGATATGTTCCCCTTAATTTTTATATGTTGTCTAATGGTCATACTCCCAATAAGGAATAATCATATTCTTATGTATATTTTTTCCAGAAAAAAGAAATACAAAATTTCATCTTATTAGGAATATATATTTCTATCATTATTTATAATCTAAAAAACACCTCAATCAAGTGTGTACTGAATGTTCCTCATAATGTTTTTTTTCACAATTAAGAGATTATCCTCCAAAACAAAACTTCAAAATAATATAACCATTATTGTATAAAAAATATCTCTCTCCTTGTTTATGTGATATATATAAATCATCTATTTTTTAATGGGTGGGATAAATTATTTTTCCATTAATATGCTTCTAAATCATTTTTCTATCTATAATTTGTGTGGAAACTATATTCAATCAAGTATTTCCAAATTTATCAATATTTCCAAAACATCATTTTTTGGTAAATATAAGTCTTCTCTCTATTTGATTTACTTGTAGCTCTAGTAACAATCATTGAAATGCTAAACACTTTTCTCTTTAACTATGAAAAACTATCCCCTAATTTCATGTTTCCACCCCCCCATATGATATCATTGTTCTATAAAATCACCTTAATTAACACTTCCTTGGTCAATTTTGGATAATTATTTTGATATAAAACACCTCTTATAAAATCATTATCCATAAATAATTTTTCCATCCATGTTATCCAAGATAGAGATTTTTTTAGACAATAAAAATCCTTTCTCAACCGATACACATTAATTTTCTCATTATAGTTCTAATGAAATTTAGTTCCTAAATGTATAGTTAATACTTATCACTACATTAATATCTTACATCTCTTGTATCCATTTGATAAAAGTTAATTTTTTAATCTTATATAATATGACACAATATTATTGTTTCAAGTCACACAACTATATTGAAGGTTTCTTCCATATATATTTCTTTGATAAGTGATTTATCATTTCACACTGGTCATTATTTATTTCTAATCACACCTTTATGATCATCAAATTTATATTTAGATACCCACTTCACTATAAAGATGTTTTGATCTGTTGGCCTCTTCACAAGCTCTCAAGATTGATTATTCTCTATTTAATTTGACTTCTTGTTCATATCCTTAACCAAAGAATCATATTTTTCTTCTTAATAAGATGAATATTTACCCAACCAAGAAAATATAGTAGTATTATTCACATTACCAATCTTGCATAAGTGTATATGAGAATATTTATCACCATTAATAATTAATTCTTCAACCATGGGTTCACTGTTCCATTATTATGCTTCCTATTGATTTTCATTTAATGTTTTATCATCCCATGATCCAATAATTAAATCCTCTTCAAAAATTTTACTGTTTTTGCATCCATAATTTTTCTCAATCATATATTCTATTTGTATAATATTTTTGGCCAAATTTTTAATTCTACATCCATTTCTATATTTTCATTTAACACTACTGAGATCATTTTTCCCATTAAATTCCTCAAAAACATGTTAAATAAAATTCATAATTTACAATTATATGAGTAGCCCAAGAATTTACATTCATCCAATATATATCAATACCTTCTATGAATTCCCAATATGTTCCTGAAGTATAATTTTCATCCAAACCTATTAAATTATTCTAGTAAAGTATTTCTTCAATTCCACATTTCCTGTTTCCTATTAATCTCTACAAGTCTTATGAATGCATGAATTTATGTGTACAACACTACTTTTCCAACTTCATTAGAGAAGTGTGGATAAATTCCACATTCAATGAGTGTTTTTTCCATGTTTTTCAACATCTAATTAAACCTTAATGTGACACTTTTTTGTTTGTGATAGTGTCACTGATGAGACATTATGTTTGATTGGTAAAATTGGTTGGTAACCCTCCATCCAATTTTATATGTAATGCATACCATTTTATGATTGAAAAACATTGATCATTCATTTAATTTTTATCTCTCCTTTATAATGATTGATATAATTAATTTCGTCAATTATTTCCTAAATTAATATTAAACAAACTATTCTATTTTAATCATCCACAAAAAAGATATATAATCACTAAGAATATGTTATATGTACTTTCACTCGGCTTTACACATATTGTAAAATAGATTTGAGTCTATTTTAATATATAGTTGATAATGATTTATAATAATTTTACCTTTTTATACATGTATCATTAGACATCACCTAATCATTTATAAGATTTTGAATGATGAGTATAGCCATAAATTTTGAATAATTATCCATGCTTTGTTCTTGAATATGTCTTATCACTCAATTCCAATAGAATATTTCTTCTTCAATTGTGGTCATAAAAAAGAACTCTTTCTAATTTACATGATATTTTTTTTTTCATATAACCACTAATAATTTTATTATAGCCACTGCATTGTACAAGAATCCATTTGGATTGAAATTTATATTAATCCTCAAGTCACCATGTTGTAAAAAATTTAAAATATTTTTTATAGATAAATCATTTTGAGATTTTTTTTTTCTTGAACATCTCAATGTATCATTGACTTTAAACATCCTTTGATTTTAAAATACCAATAATTTTAGAAATGAATTATTCTATAAAAACATCTCTTAAAATTGTCTTTGAGGTTTGTGTTTCTAGTCGCAAGGGTTGAACACTGACAGTCATGAATCATGGTTTTTTTATTCTCCATTACTTTGAGCACAATTTCATCCAAGACTCATTTATCATTATTGTTTTTTTCTTTTATGTATGTTATATATTTATTAATAGTATGAGCCAACTTCTCCTCATACCTTGAAAGGGGGGTAATCAACAAATCAATAAAATTGAAAGCCTTCAGGCCATTTGGGATCATATTATAACTATTAAAAATATTTTGGACAATGATAGAACAATTATTTCAATTTAAATAAAAATTATTCTATTGATGGGATATAGGATATATTCACATCTTCCATTGATGAATCTCAAGTTCTTTTAATATTATATATTTTCCTAAATACTTTTAATAATTAAATGTTTGACCAAGATAACTAAAAAATTAACAATTAATAAAGGGAAATACCATTTCTATATTCCTCCAAAAAATTATTGGCTTTGATTTATTTGTTTGTTTTTTACATTTCTTGATATTTGTGTGTTATTGAAAATATATTGGTTCCCTTTTTTCTATCATGATAACTCCTCTAATTTGGGATTCCTGACATTCAATTAGAAGTCTATATTTTCCCATTTATCTTGGAATTTGTTCACATTAAATTTTTATGAAAATCATTATAACTCATCAAAATATGTTAACTAATTCTTTATTAGATAAATTTACATATTGAAAAATTATTTTGTCTCGTCCTTACATTGATTTATCATCAAGATTCATTATTTGGGATAAATATTAATCTTTAATGGATTTGAAATCTTTTTTATTTATTCAATCTATGTATTATGGAATCAATTATCTTCATAGTTTCTTCGATCATTATTTTAAAATACACACACACATATATCAATATTTAGTATGAGAAAATACATGTTGTTAAAATATCATCCCCAACTAAGTAATTTTGTATCATAGTTGATTGACTTATAAGATAATTCCTTCGTCATCAACTCAAGTTTATTGTTATTATTCCACTATTGATTTATAAATATGTTGAAAAATACATCATGTAGTTATTCATATTTAGTTTTAGGTTTCATATTTTAAATAATTTCCAATATTAACTACTCAAAACCAATTATAAATTTTAATTCATTATGTCAAGAACATGTGTCATTTTAGACTTACATTTTTCTGACATATAATTTTTATTTAAACATTTTCTTAGTTCAATTTGTTGATTTATTGTTTCTTCATAGCGAAACTCTTGTTAAACCTTTTTTGTGAATTAACAATTAGGTTGTACATAATACTTCATTAGGAATCTCAGTGACATATGATTATACTTCCCACATTTTAATTAGTCAATAGGTAGCTTCCATTTATACCTCACTTAGCCATGCTAGAATTTGATTACTACTAGAGATAGAAATTAATCACTTTTATTTTTTTTCTTTATTTCCAACAAAATCTATATTAAGACCCACCATTGATATAAAGTTTATTTCTAATGATGATAAGATTAAAAAAATCTTGGGATTAACTAATATTTCTTATTAAATATTATTAATATGAATACTGTCAAGAGATATGTTTTCATGATTACATTATTTAAGAGTTGAATCCTTCAATTTAATTAATAGTGGTTATATACTTATAATATTTTGATTAATTAGAACATAATTCATATAATCACCAATTATATATATAGAAACCAAAAAATTAATTAGATGGTTTAATGAACTAAAAATTTTCCGATATTAATTTATTTTAGAATCATAAAATCTATTAGAAAATACATGTAGTTTTTTTTTCTATGGGGAATATTTCATAGTTATCGAACAATTTAGAGAATTTTTTTTACAAAATTAAAATTTATTACCTTCATATAATTATTATTTGAAAATTCCCTGTAGAAGGTTTTTTTGGAAATTATATCCACATTGGGAATCTTCCCATATTATTCAATCATTGATAGATCAATATCATTGATTTTTTCTTGAATTTAATGCACCACAACTAAGTAAACATCATGTTGAGCAGATCATATATGAAATAATATTTAGTTCTTGCTTATTTTTTAATTGAGTTCATAAAATATTATAACATAGTATTCCTATGACATTCTCCATGATTGAAATTCCAAATTGTTTTACTAAACACGATTAAAGTTTATAGTTATGAAACCATTTTTTGTAACCACCTAACATAATTAATCTCAAGAGGGAGGAGATAATTGTGGTGTTATTTTTTATTCTTCAATCATATTTTTTCCTTTTACTATGAATAACTAATTGAATATGTTAATTCTTTTCATACCTAATATCTATATTTTGAAAAGAAACACATAGAAATGATTATGTTATGTTGTTATGAACTAATTCCTATGAAAAGAATCATTCACTGACATTGGGATAATATACAATGGGATATCACAAATACCTATAGATGAATAGGGAGTTCTGGAAATATGATATGTTAATACTAGGGTCAACCCTCTTTCTCTCTATACACTCACTACATCAAAGTAGAATTATATTGATTTCGTTATTTGATGGCCTCTCATGAGAAATATTCAAAACAATGAACCCAAATTGAGAATACGTGTTATTATTGTTATTTTTCTCTTATTATCACCTCATATATTCAATTAAATTCATTCAACAAACAACATATCTCTCCAGTATCTAGATGTTTCAATTGAATATTTATACATATTTTTTTCATTTCATTCCTGATCTCCCAAATAACAATGGTTCACACATCCAAAAGTGTTATCCATGAAATTTAAAGATGCCACCCATTAATTATGTCATCGAAAATCCCATTACACTTCAATTAAGTTTTCCAATGTCAAATTAAATCTCTCAAAATCATGGATGGAATCTATTTTTAATACATTCTGCATTTAACTTACTTATAATGTGGCTACCATTATCGCAACACAGTTGACATAAAATCATCTAGTTTGTGTAATGATATTCCATATAACAAAATTATATATAGTAAATTTACAAATCCTTATAAATTTTGTGATGAATATTATTTAATCCTCTAAAAATTGATTTCATGATCATTTTATATATCCATAATAATTACTCTTGTTTCTCCTGATCATCCAATTATGGTGTGATTAAATTGAATTTCACCTTCTAAAACTACATGAATATTTAATATCCAATCACTAAAACACATCCCTCTAATTCATTATACATCATTTATTGTTATGGTGTAACTGTGGGTTTTTATAGAACAATTACCATGATTCTATAATATACATGTTTATCCATAGTTGACATTTCAAAATGAAGATACATGTTATAACATGGAACTCAGACATTTCCTATTACACAACCTTAATTTATTTTTATACATATTTGATTTCTATAAGGATTAATAATTCATATCCATTTTCTAGTCTAATGATAGTTCATTTATGACAAGACACCATGATTCTTGATGAAATGCATCCACTTACACAAGCATTTATTTTTAGAAAGCTTATATTAAATATCAAATAATCATTAGAATACCTATATAAATCTTATACGTCATCATTCAAGGAATAGGATAAAATGTGGTTCCTTGATTTACCTTCAATAACCAGAAAAACTCAAGAAAACCTATGAAGATCATCAAATAATTTCCAAACTATGTACAAATCCTTCACTAATTTTTTTTTAAACACGATACATCCACTAACCAGTATTCCATAGTTCCATATTTCTCAAATTTTATCCAATAAAAATTACCAATGATAACCATGGTTTTAAGAAACCAAAAATCCTTGAATGAGGCTCTTATATAAAATTGGGGGAATTTAACCTTTTTATAATATTTTTTAATAGAATACCCAATAGATAATTTTAATACCATTAGAATTAAATTAAATATTTATCAGGCTATTAGGATCACAGTGGAATGACACTAGGATATTGGTAACAAGTGTAATTGTACAACCCAACTACCAAGATGATCTTACTTCTTGTCGGATACCATCGACATTACAATGGATCTCTAATGGAACCCACACATCCTCAGTACACCTGCTAAAAAATGATCTAATTTTACCAAAATGATTCATGATCAAAATCACTTAAAAATATTATTTTAATCCATTAAAAGTAATATAATAGATAACAATATTTAGTCATTGCTAATATTCCAATTTTCCCTAGCAACTAATTTAATGAAAAAAAACCTATCCTATAGTTCACTATAATTTTTTTTTATACAGGTCATTTAAATCCCCAGATATAAATTTCATTACACACAACAGGCCTATGTTATCATTTCACATAAATCATTACCAATCAAGATCACAAATTAAACATCATCCAAAAAATCAAATCCCAACTACCTTGTCACAATCCCCTTACACTTATCCAATCAATAATATTATCAGTAATGTATCCCTGATGGTTTAAACTTCACTAGATGCATTTTAATCCATATTTAAAATCTGTATATTCATGAAAAACCCATTATAACAAGATAAATAGATTTTTCCTCATATTTTTAATAGAGATACATTGAACAAACACAAATATTTTAACTAAAATTTCAATGATCAACCCATTTCTCCCCTTAGAGAACTCCCCACTATAATAAAATATACATAAATTAGGATTATATGTTATTATTCTTCACACTATAGGAATATTCTATGAAAAAATACCTTAACCATACAATCTAAAAAACGTCCAATTTATTATTTTTTTATATGAGAATTACTCTAATAACTTACTATATGATCCAGATCACACAGATATCTCTCAAATCTATCAAAATTCTTGTCAAACATAATTTAAAAATACCACATACACTCCTAATAAAATTTATAAAAACCCAAAAAACTCATTGATTTATCTAATTATTTCTTATTTAAATACTTACTAATTAATTAAATACACACATAATATCACTAGGGTTTTCCCAAAATCCCAAAGGAATCAAATGTTATTCTCAAAATTAAAAATCTTTATATATAAAACTTTGTTTTCCAATAAAAAATAAATTCATTATTATAATATATATTTTTAAAAAAACATTAAATTATATTCCCCATTCCAATCATTGGTTTTTTAATTAATTAAAAAACACAATATCAATAATAAACATATTAGGAAATATCTTATAAAACCATTTTAATAATACATTTTGTTATCATGTAGGTTTTCTTTATCAAAAAGTCATTTTAAAAATACTAAAACAATTTCATAATAAACACAAACAAATAAAATTAATAAATAATAAAAAACAAAAGTAAACCCCTTTAATCAAAATAATTTTTATCACCGCATATCAAATAGATAATTAATAACTTTAAATTTGAAATGAATATTGTCATTAAAGAATGTAAAACTATTTATCTAATAGTTTCTTGTATCATTTCCTATACATGGAACCAAAATGATACATTACAATGAAATTGGATCCTTGAAGGACCTATGACTCATCACTAGCCTCACAAATCCAACATTAGGATCCTTAATTTAGTAAACCATATTTTTTGTATGTAATTCTTTTTGATAAATTATATGTTTTACATAATAAAATATTATTTTATTTTATAGAAAAAACATGATTATAAAATAAAAGGACTAATCACTATTTCATTACTGATATAAAATTACAAATGAAAAATGAATACACTCCATAATATTAGTATATGTACTATGGGTAAATAAAAAAATTTAAATAAAAATACATCAATCTTATTGTATTCATCATCATACCCCCCCTATGAGAACCACACTACCATATATACTTATAGAAAAAAGGAAAAAATATAAATATGATATATATTTTTAGGGTGAAATGAGGGAATAAAATGGGTATAACCCCATTTCTTTATATAAGGTATGGTTATTTGGAATTCAGGTATTCACTAATTCCAGTTTTTTAGTGATGGAAGTAGGGGATGTACTAAGGCTATAAAATGAATTCACAGCATGAATGCAGTCCACAACATGAATATGATTCACAAAGTAAATAGGTCTATCCAGACACCCCCGGAATAAGGAATTCATAATTTGAGTTCAATTTAGTTTTTGAATTTGATGTGTTAAAAGGGGAAAAACCCCACTTATTTATTTCCTCACCCTTTATTATCTATTTATCTTGTACAGAACTCCTCCTCCTATGTGAGAATCTCCTTTGGCCACAAGCTAGGAATTGATTGTTCTATTACATCTGGATTCTAAATCAAGTTCCTTCTATCACATTGTTTACCCACTAGTAAAGGATTTTATATATTACATTATTTTCATGGTTTCTCTCACAATTCTAGGCACTATGTTTCTATTATATAATATTTCCTATTTTCAATGAATTTATCTATTCTTCCTCTTTCAATCGATGTAGGCCGAAAAAATGTCTTTAATTGGATGAGTATTCCACTAACACCATAAAGTGTTTTGTATTTACCTTTTCTAAATGGTTTTGAATATTATACTACCACCGTTGTTCTACACACTGGACCTTTATTGAATTTCGTCTAAAATTAATAAATATCTTAATTTAGTTGTTCGAAAAATTAAATATGATTCCCCCATATATCCTAAACATGGTTGGAGGTAGTCAAAATCTACCTGAATCACATCTGAGGTTAGTTCATCTATTTTCCATGAGCTAAAACAACCACTTTGGGAGTGTTGACTTTACACCGAGTAGTGAGGTCCTAATGTAATTTTAAATTCTATATGAATGGTCAAATGAATCATTTTTCAAGATATAAAAAGTCACTACATGATCTAATAAATGATATTAATGATAAATTGTTAATGAGATTGATGATGTCTCAGATTTTTCCTTTTTATAGGGATGATTATTCTTGGGTATGGATACAATATAGGCATGGGATGTTGATATTTTTTAGTTACTAAATTTTTTATGATTATTATGGTATGAAAATGATCATGATTGATGGTATAGAACCAATCATAATTACGGTATGAAATCATCTTGGAGGATTGAGGTATGGCACAAATGACCTCTTTATACATTCATATCTCTAGATATATGATTCCTCGATGATGCACCTTGGGTTAATAGACCACATAGGTATATATTATCCCATGATCACCATTGGATGAGTTCATTGGTCCTCATGAGTTCAACATGGTTATTAGCCTGGGATCTAGCCTATATAGGTTTGACACTTTATATTAGTGTGACATATGCCAATGCTCTTGATTACTTGCATATGTAACATTAATGTATTGATATCTTATTTTTATAATCTTCTTATAGTTATAGTCGTGTTATGAACTTGTTTATATTTTTCACTCATTGAGAATCTTTACCTTTTATACTTGAATATGGTTATAGTTTATATTCAGAAATTTTTTAAATGTAATTGGTGTTGTCCTAGTCAGTTTATATCACACCCTATCTAGTATTCCATTAGAAAACAAGAAGATTATATTGATACAGTTGTGGACAAGGGAAAGCGATATGCATGGATTCTGGATAGATTAAATGATGGGTGTGTGGGAGTACAGGACTCAGCCATGGCTTGTGATGTTATTATCTAAACATTCTGTTTATTTTTTCATTTTGGGATACATGTTCTGTATTATATTACTTCTTCCATGTATTCCCTTCCTTTTTGTATAGATATATGACATAATCATCTTTTTATATATGATTAATTATTTTACATTGATTATTCTTATTACTATCTGGATAATTTACTTATGATATTATAATATTCATCTTAGTGTTTTTATATTTATTCTTTTACATGTTCTTCTATACTACTCTCATCATGATTGTATAGTCTCCACACTCCACTACAATGGACACTCACTTCTATTCTTCATCCTCTGGCATATAGGGAGGTGCGCTTTAGGCCTTATAACCAATTTTGTTTGTGTACTTTGAGTGAAATATGACTGAGTCATTGCAAATTGGTATCAGTGGGTCTTTTTCATATTTTTGTTATTATTTGGGGTATTAGATAGGATACTATGGTTGTGACAGAATTTGGTAATTAGTGTGTGCCTGGGAGTAGCTAACCCACCTATAGGGGAAAGCCAGATTACTTGGGATGAGATATTGTTATTCTGAATTTTTCTTATTACTATTGATATACATTCCATCTCATATAATGCACATGTTTTTTGTTATTCAATATACTTTGTGGATTATATATTATCCTTTAAGTGGTATGTAATGGAGTCATTGATCATGCATCTTTTTTTGGGACCTTAATGGATCAATATGTCCTGTATTATTCAATTCCACATAGGATGTATTACATGATTAAATGATACTTGTAATATATATGACTTGGGTGATATATATGTTATGTGACTCACAATATTTATGAAAAAAATGTTACTAAATAATTGGTTGTTAAATTTATATCCTTAAAATAAGTGTTTTTTCTAGTACATATTGAGGGTAGCACCTTAACTAATCTTTCATAACAAGTTTGAATTATGTAGTTGTGGCTGTATAAATGGAGTCATTAGTTTATTTTGAAATAATTAAGACCATTTTTAATTTTTTGTGATTGTATTCCTTTATAAATCATGAATGGTGATTCATCTAGACGAATCATCTTATTCTACCTGTTATATTTTGTGGTTGGATGAAATGGTTTGGACACAATTACGCAAACTATGAATTGTAATATTTAATGAATATAAATGTATAAATTGGGAAAGGTACTTCATATAACTGGTATATAATGTAAAGGAAATAATTGTTAAATCATAAATTAAAATATGGACACCATTAAATGGAGATTATAATAGAAACATAAAGGTTTGTTTCCTATATAACATTCAATTGACATTCTATATAATTGGACCCATAATAAAAAATAGAGATCAGGAACCAGACCAAACCATTATAGTGGGTAGTAGGAATAATCTCTTGGGTTTTTTAATGATCATTCCTATCACCCAATCCCATCCTTACAATTAAGACAATTTGTGTGACTATTTTATAGGTAGAATTGAACCTATCCTACTGATATATTTTTTTCCTTTTATTATCAAACATATCGAGGGAATGTTCTAGACATTTGTAGAGCTATGCCACCATGACATCCTTGATTTGTGTGTAAGTAGGGTGGTGAAGACCATGATCAGAGGTGGTGCACCCTGGGACACCAGTGTTGCCTCTTGTAGATCCACCTATCAATCCTCTTACAATTCATGATTTTGGAAGTGATTCCAAGATTTTGGATGAGCTATTGTGGATTGTTCACATATTACATGGAGTTCTTGAACCTTACCCTTATTTGGAAGAGTTGACTAGGGAATTCCATTATTAGAGTCCACAAAATTTATAGAGGGATGATGGCCCCCAGTTAGATGAGTTATGGATCATGACTGACCTATTCTTTTATAAGAATCTAGATATTTCTCTAGAGAGGAGGGTCCATCACACGAAATATTTTCTTTGTGGATTCACCAAACATTAGTGGGATGTTATGAACCAGGAATATTAGCATAATAAATAATTTTTAGGTCTTTACAATCTATATTTTATGACTAATAATCCAAAATATATTCATGGATGATCATACTAGGGAGTTTATGATCATACTATAGGGTTCTATGTCCGTTTTTTATTACTCTGCGTACTTTATCGAGCTTTATCACTTTGCACCCATAGAAAATGATGATGATCCATTGAGATGGAGGAATTTTAAGGATTATCTTAGGAATCCTATTTTAAATTAATTGCACATTTTTTGGTTGACCATAATATTAAAAATAGTAAAAAAATCATATTACCATGGAGAATCTATGAGAAGCTGGAGGTCTGGTCAGTGTGGACCAACTTCTTGACCCAGTGGTGTAGTATCTAGTATCAGCAATTATCTCTTTGTGATATCATAGGGGAGAAGTACTAGTTAGGCTTTAAATTCTAATATTTTCTTGATATTTAATCTATTTTGAAATCAATGGAATATGAAAATTCAGTATGATAGAACCCTAGTTGAGTGTTGAGGGTGCATCGGGATGGGCATTTTACAATAGTTTTGTAGAACATTTCCTATAGTGGACTCTGATAGAGAGTCAAAACAGACTCCATGTCCTATAGTAGGACCAAAAACTCCTCATCCAATAGGGATCTGGAGTACTACCGGTAGATTAGGATGATGATGTGGACATGGCTAGGGGATCCAGACACTTGTTACACAGTGGCAGTATGGTGGGCATACTCAGGATAGTTATTTTTTATAACAGGTCTATCGACCAACTTGGTTTATGCATTGTTTCTAATATTGGAGGTTCAGAGTCATGTACCATGTACAATTTTAGGCATGATTATATTGGAATATACTGTGGTATATGTTTTTTTATAGGCACTTAAAAATATTTTATTTCTATATCTATCATGGATGTCCTTAGGCTTAAATTCCAATAATTCTATAGAATTATGATGCTTGATACCCTATTGGGAGTATTATTAGATAGTATACATCAATGTAATATGATTCCTCTTGAGATAGGTGGGTATCATTTTCTATTGAATTTCGTTATCCATGATATGATAACCTTTTATGTCCTTATTGGAATGGACTGGTTGGATCCCTATCATGCTTATATGGACTACTATCACCAAAGGGTATTGTTCCCATCATTAGAGGGTGGTAGATATATTAAAAAAGGTGAATAGGATGTCTAGGTAAGTCAAGATGGACTTGAGCATCATGGGAAAGGTAATGTGATATAATAGATTTCTAGGCTCCATGTGAGTGATCCGGGAAAAATCAGGCTGATTTCCCCTATTGTAGATTGATTTATGTTTATCTTTGTAGATGAATTTTTAATTTTACCTCCTTATAGATATGTGGATTTATTTACATATTTGGTTCAATGAGGTGAATATGTATCCCTTAATCCTTATAGGATTGACTTTACTGAGTTTCATGAATTCAATAGATAAGTGGAGGACATAGATTACAATGATTTTATATATCCCATTACATCACCTCATGCTTCACCCATTTTCATTAGAAATGAAAGCACATGGAACCCTAATGAATTGCATGTATTATGAAAAATTAAACTATCTTAATATGAAGTACGGAAATCATTTTCCTCAAACAAATAAGCTTTTTGAAAAGATATGTGTGTAACACCCCAATATTTCATAGTATGTTATTAATTCAAAGTAATTTTATAATTTTCACTACACGCAACACTGAGTTCAAGCACACCACAAGATAACCAAACTAGTCGTTCAAAAGCGGTTATGAATATTATTAACTGAATTTTGAACATTATATAGTCCTTATAATTTTAGAATCCCTATTATGAGTTTCGTAGACATAATGTAAGAACTAATTCATTTTTTCAGATAAAAGAAGTATTTTTCAAAAAATGAACTTTTATTGTATTTTAACGGTGAACCCTTTTTAAATCCAATATTTGAAACATTTATATATAAAATTTGACACAATAAAATTCTTATCTAGAATCAGGAGATAAGAATTTAGTTTCAATAAAGTTTTGGTGTTTTTATGACAACATTCATATTTGGGTGAATAGTGAAAAATACTATATTTAAATTAAAAAAAATTAATCAAAATAATTTAGTGTTAAATTATAAATTTTAATGCTTTAGAAGTATAAATAGATTATATTTTTACCATTTAATCCAATACTGGTCATTGAAAGTAAGTTCACGTTGAAATTGGACATAAACACATGTCAATCTTTTGATAGTTATGATTTCGTAAAAATACACCTTTTGGTTTTGACAACGGGAATTAATTTTAAATTAATAAGTGTCACTACTATGTTTTTAGTTTGGTAAAATAGAATTCATTTTTTAATTCAAAATATCAAAATTATCTTAGGGTGAATTTTCTATATTTTTCTAAAAACATTCAATTTTTTAAGAATAGTGAAAAACACTGAGTTATAGTTTAAAACCGAATTTTTATTTAAATAATTATTTATTTTATTTAAATTAATTTATGTCAAAATTGATACATAATACTTATATAAGTTCATAGAAATTTATTGGATTCAGTTTATAATAATTTTAGATATATAATAATTTTATCGTACTTTTCACCTTCTTTTACCCACCTCCTAGGACAATTTGCAAATTCACATAAAACATAATTTTACCGCTTCTGTGAGTTGAATTTTAAAAATCGGAGAGACACGGTTAATATCAAGGAGTGAAATGTGGTTCAATAAGATAAAAATAATTTTTGGCGAATTGTAACTTTTTACTTTTATTTACCGCGGTTAAAGGTAAACAGGGTAACTCAAGGTAAAAAGAATATTGTAAAAATTCAAAATTAACTTAAAACATATCCTAACAATATTGTATGAGTAATGGTCGACCATGGGCATCTTTGGGTCGATTTTGGGACCACATGGAGCCACTTATGAATGATAATTACACTTTAGACTAATTAATTTAATGTAAAGGCAAAAATGACATAAACAAAAACATTTTGTTAATTAATTTTTATATGGTTTTATATAAGTAATATCTTTGGATATATATTATTATTGGAAAGATAAAATGATTTCCAACATCATGGTATTTGTTTTATAATTTTTAGACATCGAATTAATTAAATTATTTAGGAAAATATAATGATGCAGTATTTATCTCATTAATAAATGATTTAAATAAATTATATTATAAATATTAAAATAATATCCAAAACACGTCCAATTATTATTGTCTTATTTTATTTCGACCATGAGTCATCTTATCGTTGAATCTAATTATTTTTGGACCTTTAGAAACCAAATATCATTATATAATAAAATAATATTTTCACACTTTCCTAATGAGCCCCTCCTCCCTTTATAAAAGCAGACCACTTTTAACCAATTCCTCAAACCTATCATGCCTTTAGTCTCATCCAAACTCTACCCAATTAAGCTCCCAACATCTCTCTCCTCCTCCAATAATCCTTACTCTATGCATAAGGAACTTCAAGGGTCCTTTTGGTTCAAACCATAGAATGTTATCCAAATTAAAGGTATCAATTTCTCTTAATGTCTTTTCTTTTATTTTACTCCTCCAACCCCTAAACACTTTTTATTACTTTATTTTATAAAAACACTAGTATCCTCAATATACTAGGATGTTTTTATGAGATTTATTTGAATTACACTTACACACACCTCCATCCAATGGGTGAAGAACATAATGTTTATGTGGATGGAAAACTAACGCCTCATGAAACGATGATTGTTCAGTTACCTCTTACTACCTCTAATGGTGGCCATTATGATGAAACTGTATTTATATATGATATATATTATTTTTTTGTTTTCTTCATGATTATTTATTTTCCTTTATAGCATACCTTAATGGTTTCCATTATGAGTAAACGCGATAATTTCATTTGAGGAAGTGTGGACTACCGCCCCCTCAAAGTGATATGACTCGTTAATATCATATGTGTATGTATAAAGGATGGAGTTCATGAAATTATATATGATATTATATTGGAATTATAATATACCTATGTATCATTATGTTTTATGTCCATTAAAATAATAAATAGAAATGAATGTAGCGTTCATGCGTACATACGACTTACCGTCTCCATGAACGGTACATTTCATTCTTACACCAAAATGATATGTACTGTTATAAATACATGTATATATATTATATATATGATATATATTATATCTGAATCATGAATATCATTTTGGATATAATGATTTTTTGACCATGTGAACAACATGTAACTATAAGGTGTTCATTTTTGACTAAGGTGCCAAATATCGACAAAAAACGTTATTAACATAAATGATTACATAATGTTTATAACATGGTAATAAGTGATATAAAAGGAATAATAAACTTTAAAATGGTTCTTAAGAAAGTATAAATTATGTTTAGTTTATTAATTAAGATGTTAATGAATGAACGAGTCAAGTCTGACATGATGTAAGGGGTTTTCATCTCACTCTTTATTCCCATGAGATTCATGCTATATTGCCACTGTTACCTTTTCTGTGGTGTATGTACTGCCCATAACTATATTAATTGTGTAATAAACATTAATTTATGTGTATTTACATATTCATTGTTTGATACCTCTTTCATGGGGTGTATGTTTTGTATGTTACCAAATTGGTAAGGGTTAATTCCTCAATCACATTATTATCTGAGATTTTTTGTGTGTAAGTATTTAATGGGACATTTTTATCATCTATGTCAATTTTTCCTAAAAATGATTTAAAAATGAATATTTTTTATGATTTTTGAAAGGTAATCTTATCAAGATCATAATTTTAAATGTTTTAAATATTTATCTTTCTAAATATTTTTAATTAATGTCGATGTTTTCAAAATGATTCAAAGGATTTATATATATTGACATGGATGTTTTGAAATGATAATTCTTTTAAAACGTTTCAAAGTGGTATGGGACACTTTGATTCAAAAATATCTTTTAAATTACTTCCTTTATAAATGTGTTACTTTTAAATAATTTTACAATAAGATTATTTCTCTAAAAATGTTTTACTCATCATTTTAAACTATGTTAGCATCCTTTACTGGATATTATTTTTGATTGAGGTTGATTTATTATGAAAAAAACTTCCATATAATATTGAAGGTTTTGTAATATGTTTTACTCTAGATGTGTTATTTTTATACCATTCATGGTTTATGGATAAAGTATTGACATTTCGTATGCTAGTTTTAATACGAATGTTTGTATTATGTTTAAACCTTTACATATGAGGAATGCATTGGACATCTAAAGGGATGGGTGGATCCCCCTATAGCTCCTCGATGCATCGGTAGGTATCATGAGACAAACTAGTGTCTTGGCACAAGGCCTTAACAAAATCTTATTTTTAGTCTTAGAACAAGGCCTTGACTATGTGGTTATGATAGTCTGGTATTATGCATTCAATCATTATGAAAGTGGTTAGTTATATTTCATGTGGTTATTCGACTAGTAGAATATCCATGTGAATAAGTAAATGGAATTACTTCATTTTATTTTTTCTATATTATGCTTAAGTTCAAGTTTAAAATGGTTTTTTAGTTATTAATTTCCTTAAATGTTTATGCCTATTTTTAAATGTTTCCGCTGTATTGTTATCCTTACTAAGAATCTTAGCTCACCCCTTTCTATGTTTTATTTTTTCCAGGATTCGAAGAAGTGAATTGTGATTGATATATAGGGTTATGATAAGGTAATAATGGAGTTCATAAATTATTATTTATGTTGTCTTGTATGTTATGAAGTGTAATGTAACATTCATGTTTGTAATCTATTTTCCAAGACTGCTAAACTGATCGGTCCTTCCGGACTTGATTCCTTTTAATCATGCCAATGTATCAAAATAATGCACCGAATCAGGGTAACAAAGGTTGGGGAATTACAGTTGGTATCAGAGGAAGTTTATAAATAACCTTCGAAACTAGATTTAGATAAACTCTGAGTAGAACACATTACCCTAAGATTGAATTTGAGTATTAGTATAAAATAACTTCCTAGAATTTTGGTAATGTATAGATTTGTGTGAGTTTTCCAAGAAAATACATCACTATCTGGATACGAGTAGGTAGAGGTCGCTATAGAATAGATGTACATAGGGGTAAAACCCGAAAACACTGCTTTGAACAAGACTCAAATGGGAACCGGTGCACGAAAATGGGTCTTGATGCACTCTTGGGCACGACACTCCCGAGGGACATGCTTAGGATAATTCTCATTTTCTTTACAAACCACTATGAAGGGTTAATGAGTATATACCTCCTCAAAGAATTTTTTTTGTGATTGTTGATTCTATCCAAAAACTATTAAATTTATGTTAGGTATTTCAAACGTTTGGAATTACAAATTTCGATTCATAAACTGACCTACTGTATGCCATTATTTAGAAATGGCGCCCAGTAGAAGGAATGAGATCTCCAGCAATACGTATGATCCAAAGAGCATGAAGGGTCATATCATTCCTGGTATTAAGCCAACATTTAGAAAGGAAATAGTCTCCCACATATTATCATAATATTAATAAATAGTATCATAAGATCAGTAATGAATTCTCTAAATCCTATGGCTTTGAAGTGAAGCAAGAGAGGAAAAGGATGGTGGAAAGAAATGTGGATAAAGGGAATAAGGGAAAGAAGGATTTCACAAAATGTGATATATTTGGAATGAATCACCATGGTAAATACATGAACAGAATGAGAGTTTGTTATAAGTTTGGAGAAAAAGGACACAAAGTACGTGATTTCAAGGGTAAGAAAAAATATTCAAATGTACAATGCTTCATCTGCAAGGCGTTAGGACACTACACAAATCAATGTACTATTCATAAGAGTATACCGAAAATGATGTTATTGGATTATACTAAAGTTATGATACTACCCCAGATGAAGAGTAATGATTAGAGTTCTTATGTTGTTATTATAGAATTATGTCATTTGAGTGTTGTATCTACTATGTACTAGTTATAATAATTATCGAGTGTATAAGGATTGTATTTCAGTACTATTTCATTAAGGACTTGAGATTGTGTGGAACCAAGAATAGTGACCCAATAGCAGGTTAAATTTTTGGGGAATATATGGTTGATAGAAAGATAAACCATAATACAGATTTGATACCGAGGTAGTGATTTTGGAATAATAAATCATTGATTTGGATAAATTATATTGTATATTCTTCACTACCATGAAACTGATTAATGATTTTTATGTATTCCATCATTTTTTGAGTTTACAAAATTTTTGGATAGGAGGAGTATATCCTGTATTCTATAATGAATAAGGGAGCATCAATGTAATCAATAAGGATTTATGTTAATTCAAGATGTTTTAGTGTTTTAGAAGAATACATGATCAAGGTGTTCACATGTTGTTACGTGGAAAAAAGGATCTTCATTGTGTTTAACATCCCTATAAAATTTGGACAGTGAATTTGGAGAGAATTATTTTAGATAAGTCTAGTTTGAGATTATTCTTGGATTTCCATAAAAAGGACAACCGGGAGGTCGGGCGGCAACTCGTTGCGTCTGCCAAGTCCGCCAGACTTGAACCCACAACTGAAGGGAGACAATGGTGTATCACCTACCACTGACCCATGTGATGTCCTGGATTGAATAATATCGTTTTTTAAGGGTCTGGTAGATGAATTATGAATTCATTGTTTTATCCCTATACGGATAGGATAAGTAGAAATTTTTTAAGTTCTATTATCTTTTAGAGTGAAAGATTATTTTTTTGTAGGAATTAGTTAAAAGATGGAACTATACTTGTCAAGTATATAATTTTTTTTTCTCTTATTCTATGAAGAAATTAATTCTTAAACTTTAGGTAAGGGATATTAAAACTAATTTTTTTTTCTCCTCATACCTTATGTTTTGTGGAACCGATGATATTTTAAATCATCATAGATTGATGGATTTGAGGCCCTTAATTCTAAAATTGTTAGTGATTGATGACCTCCATCACTCCCTATAAATATTTATGTTTTCCCTCCAATTATGAGTCTCTAATTTCCACCAATATTTTCCTAATTGAGATTATAATTTTGTGGTGACTTCTTCATTCCCTTTTTCCTCTTATTAAGACTAAAATTTATTAACCCAATTTCCGATTTGGGTTTCCCCACAATGGTATTTCTTATTTTCGACCATTTATTTTCAACGAACAATTTCAAATTGCGAGGACACAATTTATTGAAGGATGGAAGAAATTAACACACCAATAATTCATAGTACGTTATTTCATCGAAGTAATTCAATAACTAGCACTACACACAACACAGAGTTCAAGCACACCACAAGATTACCAAACTAGCTGTTAAAAAGTGGTAATAAATAGTATTAACTGAATTTTTAACAATATATAATCATTATAATTTTTAAATCCATTTTATGAGTTTCTTAGACATAATGTAAGAACTAATTCATTTTTTCAGACAAAAGAAGTATTTTTCAAAAAATGCACTTTTACCATATCTTAATGGTGAACCCTTTTTAAATCCAATATTTTAAATGTTTATATATTCAATTTGACAAAATAAAATTCTTCTTTAGAATCATCATATAATAATTTAGTTTTATTAAATTTTTGGTGTTTTCTGATAACTTTCATATTTGGGTGAATTGTGAAAATACTACATTTTAATTTAAAACAACTTTTTAAATCGAAATAATTTATAGAGTTCAATTATAAATTTTAATGGTTTGGATATATAAATAGATTATATTTTTAACTTTTAATCCAATGCTGGTCATTGTATGTAATTTCACTTTGAAATTGGACATAAACAAGTGTCAATCTTTTGATATTTAGGATTTCTTCAAAATACGCCTTTTGGTTTTGATAGCGTGAATTAAATTTAAATTAATAAATGAAAAATCTATGTTTTTTGAAATTAGAAAAAAATACTTCATTTTTGAATTCAGAATATCAAAATTATCTTATGGTGAATTTTCTATATTTTTCTGAAAACATTCAATTTCTGATGAATAATGAAAAACATTGAATTATAGTTTAAAACCGAATTTTTATTTAAATAATTATTTATTTTATTTAAATTAATTTATGTCAAAATAGATATATAATACTTATATAAGTTCATTTTAATTCATTGGAGTCAGTTTATAATAATTTTAGATATATAAAAATTTTATCGAACTTTTCACTGTCTTTTACCCACCTCCTAGGACAATTTGCAAATTCACAAAAAAAAGTAATTTTACCGCTTCAATGAGTTGAATTTAGAAAATCTAAGAGACACGATTAATATCATGGAGTAAAATTTGGTTCAATAAGATAAATGTTTTTTGGTGAATTGTAACTTTTTACTTTTATTTACCGCGGTTAAAGGTAAATAGGGAAACTCAAGGTAAAAAGAATATTTTAAAAATTCAAAATAACCTTAACAAATATCCTAACCATATTGGATGAGTAAAGGCTGACCATGTTCATCTTTGGGTCTTTTTTGGGACCCCATGGATCCACTTATGATTTATAATGACACTTTAGATTAATTAATTTATTGAAAAAAGAAAATTTACAAAAATAAAAACCTTTTATTAATTAATTTTTTTATGGTTTTATATAAGTAATATCTTTGACTATAGATTTTTATTGAAAATATAAAAAGATTTCCTACATCATGGTATTTTTTTATAATTTGTAGACATCGAATTAATTAAATTATTTAGGACAATATAATGATGCAGTATTTACCTCATTAATAAATGATTTAAATAAATTAGATTATAAATATTAATATTATATACAAAACATGTCCAATTATTACTGGCTGATTTTATTTCGACCATGAGTCATCTTATCTTCGAATCTAATGATTTTTGTATTTTTAGAAACCGAATATCATTATATAATAAAATAATATTTTCACACTTTTCTTAATGAGCCCCTTCCCCCCTTATAAAAGAAGAGCACTTATAACCATTTCCTCACACCTATCAAGCATTTAGCCTCATCCAAACTCTCCCAATTAATCTCCCTACATCTTTCCCATCCTCCTAGAAGCCTTACCTTAGGTAGAAGGCACTTCAATGGTCCTTTTGGTTCAATCCAAATGATGTTAACCAAATTAAAGGTATCAATTTCTCTTAATATCTTTTCATTTATTTTACTACTCCAACCCCTAAACTCTTTTTGTTACATTATTTTATAAAAACACCAGTACCATCAATATACTAGGATGTTGTTGTGAGATTTATTTGAATTACACTTACACACACCTCTATCTAATGGGTGAAGAACATAATGTTTCTGTGGATGAGAAACTAACGACTAATGAAACGATGATTGTTCAATTACCTCATACCGCCTCTCATGGTGGCCATTATAATGGAATTGTATTTATATATGATATATATCATGTTTTTGTTTTCTTCATTTTCTTGTATTTTCCTTTTATAGCATACCTTAATGGTTTCCATTATGGGTAAACGCGATAATTTCATTTGAGGAAGTGTGGACTACCGCCCCATCAAAGTGATATGAATCGTTAATTCCACATGTGGGACGTATAAAGGATGGAGTTAATGATATTATATATGATATTATAAAGGAATTATAATATAACTATGTATAATTATTTTTAAGTCCATTAAAATAATAAATAGAAATGAATGTATCGTTCAAACGTACGTACAGCTTACTGTCTCCATGAACGGTACATTTCATTCTTACCATAAAATGATATGTACTATAATAAATATGTATATATATATATGATATATATGATATATATGATATGTAAATCATTAATATCATTCTGGATATAATGATATTTTGACCATGTGAACAACTTGTAACTATAAGGTGTTCATTTTTTACTCAAGTGCCAAATATCGACAAAATGAACGTTATTAACTGAAATGATTACACATTTTTTTACAACATTGTAATAAGTGATATAAAAGGAATAATAAACTTAGGGTCCTTAAGAATGTAGAAATTAACTTTAGATTATTATTCAGGATGTTAAAAAATGAACGGGCCAAGTCGGACATGAGGTAAGGGGTTTTCATATCACTCTTTATTCCCGTGAGATTCATGGCATATTGCCACTATTTCCTTTTGTGTGGTGTATGTAATACCAATAATTGTATTCTTTGTGTAATAAACTTTAATTATTGTGTATTTAAATATTCATTATATGATACCTCTTTCATGGGGTTTATGTTTTGTAAGTTACCAAATTTGTAAGGGTTAATTCCTCAATCTCATTGTTATCTGAGATTGTTTATGTGTAAGTATTTAATGTGACATTTTCATCATCCCTGTGCATTTTTCAAAAAAAAAATTATTTCAAAATAAATATTTTAAGGATTTTTGAAAGTTACTCTTTATCAAGATCATAATTTTAAATGTTTTATAGATTTATCTTTCTAAATATTTTTAATTAATATCAATGTTCTCAAAATGATTTTAATGATTTATTTATATGGACATGAAAGTTTTCAAATAATAATTATTTTCAAAGGATTCAAAGTGGTATGGGACACTTTGATTCAAAAATATCTTTTAAATTAATTCCCTTATAAATGTGTGACTTTTAAATAATTTACAATAAGGTTATTTCTCTTAAAAAGTTTTACTCATCATTTTCAACTAAGTCAGCATCCTTTACTGGATATTATTTTTGATTGAGGTTGATTTATTACAATACAAAACATCCACATAATATTGAAGGTTTTTTGATATGTTTTACTGTAGATGTGTTATTTTTATACCATTCACGGTTTATGGATAAAATATTGACATTTTTTATTCTAGTTTCAATATGAATGTTTATGTTATGTTTAAACGTTTTCATATGAGGAATGCATTGGACTTAATAAGTGACGGGTGGTGCCCACTATAGCTCCTCGATGCATTGGTAGATTTCATGATACAAACTAGTGTCTTGGAACAAGGCCTTGACAAAATATTATTTGTAGTCTTGGCACAAGGCCTTGACTATGTGGTTATGATAGTCCGACATTATACATTCCATCATTATGAAAGTGGTTAGTGATATTGGATGTGATTATTTGACTTATATAATATCCATGTGAATATGTAAATGGAATTACTTCATTTTATTTTTTCCATATTATGATGAAGTTCAATTTTAAAAGACTTTTGTTTTAGTTATACATTGCCTTAAATTTTTATGCTTATTTATGAATGTTTCCATTGTATTGTTATCCTTACTGAGCATCTGAGCTCACCCCTTTTTATGTTTTATTTTTTCTTAGATTCCAAGAAGTTTATTGTGATTGATATGTGTGGTTAAGACAATGGAATAATGGGGTTCATAATGTATTACTTATTTTGTTTCATATGATATGAATTGTAATGTAACATTCAGGTATATAATCTATTTTCCAAGACTGCTAAATTGATCAGTCCTTCAGGACTTGATTCCTTGTAATCATGTCAATGTATTAAAATAATGCACCGACTCTGGGTAACTGGGGTTGGGGTGTTACACTGTGGATCTCAGGATTTCTTAAAGATTGATATGAGGTCACCCTATCAACTGGTACATTTCAAACCTTTGGAAATTCCTTATACAACATTTTTTAGTAGTTAAAGTTTTAATTATTATTTTTTTGTTCGGTATCTGTAATGTGCTATGAATTTTCATGAAATTGCTAAATCATGGGTTTCACCCGTATTTTGGAGTCATTTATGGTTGTATTTTTGGATGATACCTTGCAGTATTCTTATAATTGAAACGACCATTAAAAATATCTATAGATCATACTGAATACACTAACAGAGAAATATATTTTTTCAAATATAAATAAATTCCACCTTTATATTAATAAGGTTCAATTATTTCATCACATTATCTAAGATTTAGTATTATCAGTTTACCTAGATAAGGTGAGCATTATTGTTTCTTGGCCGCATCCTAAGATCATATTTTAAATATAGAGTCTCTTGTTTATAGTTTTCTATTATAGGATGTTTATATAGGACTTATTACACCTTGAAGAACTACTACAATCTTTAATAAGAAGGGTGTAATGTTCTTGTCCTTTGAAGCATGTGAGAAGTAGTTTTAAAAGATGAAAGGGAGATTGACTTTAGAAATCATACTAATTATTCCAGAGTCGGTAAGAAGATTTGAAATTTATTGTGACACATTTGTAATTGAGTTGGGATCAGTTCTGATGTAGGGATATATATTTATAGCATATGGGTCCTATCCACTAAGGCCACATGAGAGGAATTACCAGACACATGATCTTGACGTTCATTGGTTCGTGCCTTGAATTTTTGGAGGTATTATTTTTTGGGAGATAATTTTTTTTATATAAAGAAAAAAGGCATCTAATTAATCTCTGCAAAATGGTACATAAATATATGATAAAAAATGTTTTTTTGGATACCTAAACTCATTTTATTTCAATCGTACTATGATTAGGGAAAGGAAAATGTTGTAGCAGATTCTTTGAGCTAAAGGATTCAAACAAAAGTAGTTCAAGAAGCCAGTATTGAGTTGTGGGTTATGTCCATTTGATTAAGATCAACTTAGAGGTCTTTGAAAATCATGAAAACCCTTTACTTATAGATTTATCATGGGCCTCTTCTCTCCAAGAGAGGTTGATGATGGGGATACTTTCAGGGCCCAAAGGCTTAGTCCTAAGGGAAGGTGTTTTATGAAAGGATCCTCTGCTATGCCAGATCATTGATGAGGATGAGGTATAGTGATTCCATAGATGATACATGGTTCCTAAGGATATCCTAGATAAATTGATTCTAGGGTCTTACATATTTAGTTGGGTGGTACACCTTGGGTTTATAAAGATATATCATGATCTAGATCTTCTGTATTGGTGGCATGGTATGAAAATGGAGATAGATGGATTTGTTACAAAGTGTTACAAATATCATTAGGTTAAAGATTAACAATATATATGATTAGAGATTCTATATCTGTTACCCATTCCTGAGTTAAAATAAGATGATATCAGTAAAAAAAATTTGTTTGGCTTACCAAGGCCTACTTAAAGTAATTATTTTTATAGGTGATCATCGATCAACTCAAAAATTTCATTAACTTACTACTAATAAAGGAGAAATTTTTATTGGATGACCTTTTTAGGATCTATATTCTTGATATCATATGCATCTATGGGGTTCGACAATCTATCATATCAAACATGGATTCTTGTTTCACATTGCAGTTCTAGAAGATGTTATAGAGGGGACCTGGTTCACATGTACTACTAAGTATAACATACAATCCTCTAATCAATGGGGATCAAGATCAGGCATTTTAGGTGTTAGAAGACATGATTTGAGATTTCATCATTTATATTCTTGGTTCATGAGAAAAATATATTAATATATATGATTTTTTTTATAATTATATAGTTCAAGAGAATATTCATATGGATTCCTATGAGGGCCTGTATGGTGGGTAATTTTTTTCACCCTTGTATAGGTTAGAGGTAGGTGAGGATGTTCTACACAGACCTCGTCTCATTTATGATAATTTGGAGAAGGTTTAGAAAAAATGTAATAAAATGACTATAACTGAGTCTAGATATAAATCATATGTTAACCATCACTAACAAACTCTATTGTTCAAGGTAAAGGATTGTGTATTCATGCAGGTGTCGACTTGATTGGGGCATCAATGTTTTAGGTGGAATGGTAAGTTATTTCCTTGGATTATTATACCTTTTGAGATTATGGAGAGGTAAATGAATGTTTCTTCTTAAGTAGAACTTCCACAAAGAAATAGATCTCGGAATTATTTTTCCATGTTTCGTAGTTACGTCATTACTACTCAGACCAGTCTCATGTTTACCAGCCTAATGAGGTGGAACTAAATGTTGATGCTTCGTTTGAGGAGTACCATGTCCATGTCATGGACTAGATAATGAATGATCTATGTAGATGTTATGTACCTATATAATATGTGTAATAGAAGCACAATTGTGTATAGGACAATACTTGGGAGAGAGAGGTTGGCGTGTGTGCTTAGTGGAAAGTGTTATTCTAAAATGAAGACATGTCACTGTTGGAAAGGAAAATAAAGGTTGAGTTCATTAATGGGGGAAGAAAATATTATCTAAACATTTTAATATGAGTTATGGATACTTTTAATTTTAGTAAAGCCTCATTTATGTTATATTTCGGCAGGAAATAGCGATTCAAGGCTAGATGTAGAATGAATTCATGGTGTGAATATAATTCATGATGTGAATGCTATTGAAGAAATAAATTTGTCTATCAAAACACCCATTGACCTAAGAGAATTCATGGGGGGAATTACATTATCATCATGAATAAACAATGATTTTTCAAAGCGCAAGAGCCCCCATTTTTCATTTCCTCACCTCCCCTTCTTTATTTCACTCACATAGAGCTCCTCCTCCCACGTGAGAATCTCTCTTTGGAATCAATATGTGATTTGATTGTTCTCCTATGTAAGTCATCTATATCACGTTTCCCCTTTCATGTTGGTCCGTAATTAGTAAAATTATGGATCCATTACCTTTTTTTCTTGGTTAATCTAACCATATTCAGTTATGTTTTTTTGTGATCTAATTTTCTTAATTTTTAGTGCGTTTTTATGTTCTTATATTTTTTAAAATTTATATCGAACCAAGGGACGATATCTGATGAATAATCCTCTACCATAATAAGGTATATGGTTTATACATTTTACGTAATATTTTTTCATTCATTAAACTACTTCCATTGTGCCATATACCATACCTTCCAGACATTGTTTGTGAAATTAATCAAAGTATTAATTTTTTGTCTGAAACATATAATATTATTCCCACATTGAACATAGAAATGGTTGGAGGTTGTAAACCAGAACCCGAATCACCCCCGAGGTGAGTTCATATTTATTCCATGGTCTAAAACCGCCATTTTTGGTGTGTGATATTTATCCCTAATACTGGGAGCCATATTTACATTAAAATTCTACTTGTACAGTTTAATTAACCCTTTATCATGATATCATAGGTGACTATATGTTCTAATAAATGATGTAAATGATAGATTGGTAATGATATGGATGATATCTAGGATTATGAAACATTATAGGGATGATTATGCTAAGGTATGAACACTAACACATCTCTATAATAATTATTTTGTTTACTTTGTTAATGTTGATGATTATTCTGGTACGACACCAATATTTATTATTCCATTATAGCAGTAATTATAATTTATGGTATGGCATTGATCAGTATTGTGGTATGACACTGGGTAGTAGGACCAATGTATGGAACCTACAACCTCTATATATATTCATATATGATGATATATGATTCCTTTACCATGGGACATCAATTCCTGGCTCACATAGGTTATCATTATCTTAAGTATACCATTAGAATAGTTACTTAGTCTCAATGAGGATGCTTGGCTTATCAGCATGGGACATGGACCATATATGTATGACACTTTATATGCTTGAGGCATATGCTGATTCTCTTTATTACATGAATACTTTACATTTATATACTGATATCTATCTTTATAGACTACATATAGTTATAGCCATGTAATGGACTTTTTTATATTTTTCAATCATTATGAATCTTTACCTATTATACCTTCACAGAGTTATAGTATATATTCACATTATAGATTTTTTATGGAGGATGTTGGTTATGGACTACTTTTTTTAAATCAAACCCTATCCATACCGTCATTGTCACCCAATAAAATTATATGGTAACAATTGTGGATAATGTAAATCACCGATCATGGTGTCATGATAGATTATAGCAAGAGACAACTGGACCTTTTATGTCTACAAGAATATACTTCCGGCATTTTATACAGCTACATGATATAATCATATTTTTCAACATGGAGAGTACATTGGAATCAAGTATTATTAATACTATATGGATGGTTTACTTTTGATATTATTTTATTCAAATTATTCTTCCACTTTTTTCTTTTAATTATTCTATTGTGCTTCTTTGATCATGAGGGTATAGTCTCCCAGCATACTACCATGGACCCTTGATATTAGTCGAAATCATCTAGAATACAAGGAGGTGTGCTTGGGGACATATGACCAAGTGGGTTCCGTTACATATGAGATGACAAGGGTTGGGACGTTATAGACAGAATTGTTTTTGGATGATTAATTAAGGTTATATATTAGAAAAACAAAACCATTGGGGTAGCCACTAGGGGTAGACACTATGTTGAGGTAGCCATTATATATTGGTTGGGGTAGTTTTTATATGTAGCTATTATATATAAATTTTTGTTACCATTATATAATACCAAAAATAAATGTATCATTCACATTATATTATTAGGTATATATAATATTTTCAATCATATACTCATTTTAAATTATTAAAAATTATTTTTTTCTATATAGTAATTTTTTTATTTTATGTTTATCTATATGTCTTTAACATGATTTTTTATTTTAATCTATTTAAATATTTACTGAATGATTATATATTTTATTAACTTTTTTATATAAATTTCATTGACATATATTAAAAGGTTCTATTCTGATAGTATTAGATATAATTATGGCATGGTATGAAACACGAATGAGGAGTTATCATTTTAGAAAGAAATAATATTTCTTGTAAAACATTATTTTTCCACCCTTATTATGGTCATTCAGGGTTATTTCATTCCCCCTTTTAATTTTATCTAAATTGTTTCCTCTTTTAAGTGCATCCTTTCAACCCATGATGGCGTTAACCCTTTCAAAATTCATCTAATTCATTAACATATCTTCTTTATCCTTATCAAATATTATCCTTTTTTCATGGTGGAAATTAGAAAATGGTTTCCTTATTATTTTGTTCATACTAAAAATGTGATGCATAGTGTTTGGTTATGTTCCAAGTCTCCTCAGGCGGTAACCTCGGTAGTCTCATCAGATCATCGTGCAAAACCTTCTAGCCTAAAGAGGTGTTGGTCTATCTCCCTTGACCAGAAAATTTCCAAGTGATTTGATGATTAATTTCTTTGGATATAGTGGGGTTGTGAAAGTTATTAGGGGGATTATATCATTAGAAAATGTGGTTAATTTCTTTTCTTATATCATTTATCTTCATATAATTTATTTTCATCTATGATTCTTCAACCATGATCGCTACGTATGAGCCAAAAATCCATATGACCTCATTCATGCCTCACCGTGTATGAGAGGTGGGAAAATGGCTATAAGGATTTGAATAACACCATGAGGAGAATATTCCCTCTGTATAGGACATCCATCAGAGTTAAAAAAAATTAGAATTAATAAATATAAGGATAGGTAATTGAAAAACACATTGTTGAAATGAAAATGACATCTTCCCGTGAAATATCAGAAGGACATACAGTAACTAGTACACAAGTCAAAAGGTATCCCTACATTTGGTAGATAATTGTATATAAAATTAACAAAATAATAATAATAATAAACGTTCTATCACTTTAAAAGATCCATGAATGTTATCTAGAATTATCTTAGTCCCATACAATGACATCCACTCAGAAACATATCATACAGTCCATACCCTTGGATTAATCCCTGAACAAAAAATTTACAGGAGAATCAATATTATCTTACACGGTGTGCGTATAATATCAAAAAAACACATAAAATAGACCCTTAGAGTAATATAAATAATAATAAAAAGTTAGATGAATAAAAAAACTAAATATATTAATACCCTATAATAACTACCAGATCATCATGAATTAACCATGATTCAATGACATTACAGACATGTTATCTTCATCCTGATGTTGCAAGGATGATTATATTAGAATCTCAAAATGAATTCAAAACATCTCCTAGGGATTATCACTCAAGGAATTAATACGTCATCCATACCCTACTCATCTATTCTCATTCAATGAATTTCTTATTCCTTAACTATTTCATCTGACTCAAGATAGGTCATTAACATCCCATGATACACCTTATCCCTAAATGTGGACCAAGAGATCACTGCCTAATTGTAGGAAATGATAAAAACAAGCAAAAAATTTCACCAAATACATATGGAAAGATAACTCAAACACTTATAGAATCATTATAGGGAACTCTATCCACAATTGAACCCAAACTACTACTATAAGGAATGTATCACCAGTTGTATAACCCAAGATCCACCCATGAATTAATCTGCAATGACACCTTAACCAAGTCATAAATCCCCCCCCCTTCGAAGGGTCAACCTATTCTATATGGACCTATTTGGTCACTTTGAGATCATATAATAACTTTTTATAGAGCCACAAATTCACAATAATGTAATTCATGACATAAATCATCATAAGAAAACATTATAATGATATGTAAAACCTACCTCAAATATAATGGAGAATACTAAAAAAGTTACACATGTTAAATAAATCCCAAAATACATAAAAATAATTAAATAATTACCAAATAAAAAATTTATAATTTAGTAAAAGTAAATCATGAGATATAGGAAGAAGATGGTATGTTGAGCTAAGAAAGAATTTTTATATCTGAAATGTAACCTCCACCACTTATCTCACTTCAAACAGCCAATGATCGAGTTTAGAGGAGTGAGAAACACCAATTAATAATCCCTAAATATTTTCTAACATGTATGTGTTCATGGGAGAAGAGGGGGTGTGAAAATGGGTTCTAGGAAAAATATCCATCCTTTGCATAAAAAACAACCCAACGATTGGCTCACATCACAACCATAGATGCAATATAGTGATGCTCTCATTCCAAGAATGTAATGGAATGCTCCCCAAAACACAATGAATTTTACCAAAAATCATTAGTGGGTTGATATATTACTTATTTTTATTATATAGTGGAACCTAGGACCACGATGAAGGAATACCCAAACTGGCAGAGGGGTGGACCCCTCTGTAGGATAGACATTGTGGCATGGATATTATGGTTACACTCCAAGGAAACTACCCAATACATCACTATATTTTATTCCCCATGGTTAAATAACTGACCTCCATTTACTCCATCAACTGAACTGTAACATCCCTTTTAATGTCACAATCGATTATTGTTTGTAGCATTTTATCTACAAACTGAGACCAACTCCTGGGACCCCACTCTTGAGCCATATTTAGCACTTAAAAATATAAAATACAGCCTAATGAGGTTAGAATAAATGACTTTTAAACAAAAAATAACCACAAAAATATGATGGTCACTGAAAATTCCCCCTATAACAACTTTTAATCCCTAATAGTGACTCTATGTTTATTGAATGAACAACATTCAACACTGTCTCTGCACATATGACTCTCAATAATAAGTTTCATCATAGGTCTGGACATTTTTTATTAATACTCATATGAGGAGCACTATCTTTACATAATGTACATTTTTTATCATTTTTATAATATACATTGGATGCTCCTCTTATAAAGCATCTTCTTTAAATTTTTCATCATCGTCATCGATCATGTATATAGGATCAAATTCATAATTTCTTATATTTGGATCATAAAATACATTATAAAAACATTTATTTCATAGAGGGAGAGTAAACAAGTATTTGACCATCCTAATGTCTTCCATGACTACAAACGGATTGACTTACCATGAAATGATTTTCAAATACTTATTCAGCCATCAATGCCCCAATAGAGGAAATACCCTCAAGAACGCCTGGATCACTCACAAAAAAGGTTTCTCCCTCTAATAAATAGATGAATAATTCCTTCATTGTGAGTTAACTAACCACTTATTAATCAAAAACACATGATTGGGTGTTTCCAACACCAATCTTAGTTAAATAACTTTGAACTATCTTACCCACAACTAAAACGACAAAAAATTCTATGACCTTCCAAATAAATCCTAAGAGGGATTAATATGGATCAAATCCGAATTTTTATTGTTATAAAAAAACATTAACAAATCCATATGACCATTGATATCTAAACTAAAATCTACCACACATGCCTTGGTTAAATCCTCTAGTATATAGATCCCCATCTCTTACTTTACATAATTTTGTGGGAGATATGTCACACACAGTTTCAACTAATACCTATAATCCATTTAAAAGGCCTACCAAAATCATAACATGAATCATGAATGATAATATTGAATTATTCTCATTGTAATAACATGCAATCAAACTACCTCCCACACATATGAAATTCTCAACTCATCCACGGGCCGCATCTCTGGGATAATAAAGAAATGAGAAACATTCCTCAAATAGTAGACTACCACGAACACTACATAACAACCTCTCGGGATCCAAGGATTTCCCATGATAATGCCCATAGGCACAAAATACCTTTTATATTTATACAAAAAATATTTTGAGAAAAAAAACATGGCCACTGGTGGAATTCCTTTATCAATTGAATAGTAATGAAGTGAGTGAAACCCCCACAATATCATTCACATTATCGTCCACTAATAAATATTCCTAATTTCTCATTGGATATTATTTGATCATAAAGATACCCCCATCTGGGGTATGAGATTCCGTCATATTATCGTCTCCTATTAAAATAGGGACCACTAACTTTCCATTTATTTACAACATGAATCCTCTATCATGACCCTAACATAGGATAATATCAATCTCTATGATCCATTCATGCATCACAAAGTAATAAAAATTCAATATTTAGTTAACCATCAGTTATTCCACTAGAAAATAAAAAAAGGGAGAAAAAAACAAACACATCTTTATCCAATTATAGATCCATATTCCGATCTAGGTGTAGGTACATTGGTTTTCACTCTTCATCAAATGTTTAAACCACATGCTCTTTAAAATTCCATCATAGAGCATCAGCGATGACATTACCCTTTCAGAGGGTATATTCCATCTTGAAGTAGAATGGTGGTACTCGACCTAACATATCTCAATATATTAAAGCCTCACTGGGATAATATATACCACTGGAATTTTTAGTCTATTTTAATGAAAAATAAATCATTGATGAGAAAATATCAGAAAAAACATCAAAGAATGGACCAGGGAAGCTTGATCATTTTCATGGGTTGGGTAGTTATTCTCATGGGGTCATAGCTAACATGACCCATAAGAGACCAAAATATCCAAATGCATTATGAAATATCTAAAACAACCTTCTGAGGCATTAATATAGACCGTATAATTAATATTAGGGTTCATATGAATTAGTATCAAAGTGAATGGCATCCTCTTTTCTAGATCTTGAAAGGACTCCACATACCTACCAACCCACTCGAACAAGACCCCCTTTCTATTCAACAGGGTTAATGGAACATCCATGAAAGATAATTAATAAATAAACCACATATATTTCCAATAATAACTAAATACAATCTATATATTGAATACATTCCTAGTCCAAGCCATTGATATCATATCTTCTACCTTCTCTACATTGACATAAATCCATGTCTATGAGGTCACATATATAATAATGAACACCTATGGAATACAAAATTTACACTTAAGGTATAAAATATAAATCTAGTTTTCCCTAAGTGTTCTCAGTAAAACCTCAAGGTACTTATAATTTCTATATTGAGCCCATAAATATACCAAAATTTCATCAAAAGACACTATGATAAAGAAGTCATGATAGGGGTTAAAAATACAGTGCATAAGAGATATCAACAATGATGGTTAATTATTAAACAAACATGAGTTAATAAGTTACTCATAAAAATATTATCTACCATTAAATGATGCCTTAGTACATTAACCACCCAGAGTCATAGATTATTGTAACGTAATTGAAGGTCAATTTTGGATAACCATCAATCTCCCCTCATCTCGATTTATATTTTATAAATCAATGATAATGGATATAATTTCTTCACTTTTACCTCATTCAAAATTCATTAATCCACACACAATATGATTACATCATCCTCTTTTTTATAGAGTAGAACTAGATCACCCCAAAGTGAGGTAATTGGGAGGATAAAACCCTTAACATAATGATCATAGAGGTTTTTCTACATGGGTAATCAATATGGGCTTTATGTAATGTAAAATTTTCAATTTACCTCTTTATTTTAAAATTAAATTTGAAATCTATTTAAATTGTGAATTAAAATGATATTGGGGTTTTATAATTGTGGTATTTTGTACAAAATACTATTAAACAAATTACATATGATATAATGTTTTACAAAATATTGATGGTTTGAGGATTTGAGATAATTATTTGAGGAATTTTGAAATACTATTGTTTTAAGGATTTGTGGAAAATATTTTTTATGGGAATTTTAGTGGTTCTGGATAACATCATTAGATGTTTGTTATAGAAACATCTACAAATAGAACCACATAATGTACATCAGAATATATGAATACAAGAATTATCTAAAAGGTGTAATAAATTGAATCCTTCAACTACTTGTTGTTTAGAGTGTGTTTGATTTTTTAATTTAGAACTTTTACCAAGAGATTATGATTTTGAGGATTCCATTGTAGGATATAATAGTTTAGTTATTATATTCATTATGTTACTAGATATGAGGATCAATGGATTCCATCTAGAAAATAGAACCAATATTCTTTTTTATAAAAATGGGAATACCAAGATTCCGACTTGTAAAAGTATGAACCAACCAATTGATTTTGTCAAGGGATTCCTAGGGATGTAAAGAAAGATATGATATTACTGATTAATTATACTAATAACATTATATAAGTATGTAGTTTATGAAACCTTGAAAGTGGTTTATAATTCCCCATTCAATTTAGATTAAAAGGGAAGTTTTTAATAATATCCTTTGGGGTTAATTTGTTTTTAAATTAGTACTCCATGCTATTTTATTTATTTTTTTCTTATAATTTTAATTCAAATTGTTAAAATACTATTTTTTCCACGAATATTATTGATTTTAATTGAATTTTTAAAATATTTAATTATTATATTATTGTGATTACTATGATATTACTTTGATTGTTTTAAGGCATCTAAAAAAACACACTAATTCTAGTTTAAAAAATTAAGGATGACAAAAAATGTTATTTTTTAAACTAGTTTTCACCCAAACCCTGTTAGTGTGTATTCCACCTATAATTGGGACAACATTTGGTATTAGAGCTAGTGTATACATTTTAGAGAAAGTTATATCTAATTATATTTTTTCATTACGTTATCTATTTTTCATATTCATAGTTTTCTTTACAATAACATATTTTAGAAGAAATATTCTCTCCATATTTATGATAATAGAAATAGATTTTTGTAGTATCAAAAATTTTAATCCAAAGTGATTACCTACTTCTTATAGAATTGATTATTAGTATTAGAGAGATTAGATAGCGAAAAACGTTAGGAATACTGGTGTAGAAAATTTTCTTTTGCTTTTAATAAGATATTTTGAATTAACACATTTCCAATCAAAAAAGTTCTGGAATCCAAACTGCTTATTCTATGTTCTGATTATAAATGTTTTTATTTTTTACATTGAGAGATAGTTTCATATATGAATGATATATTCATAATGATAGTTAATAGCCTATAGTCTCATGGTAGAATGGAGTTATGTTGATATAATTTGGTTTAAAACATGATTAATATACATCCAAAGTAATGGGATTGAAATAAAATAGCTATTCATGATACTAAACACATTAAAAAATAATTATAGATGATTCAATAAGAACATTGATTTAATATTAATGTTGTTTGATGTGAGACTCTGAAAGTGTACAAAAAATGGTTTTTTTTTCTACAATCATAATTTCATGTTCTATAACTTATAAATCAATTAAATGTTAGATAAATTTGAGAGAAAAATTTTGTTATAGTGATTGTGATCCAATAGATGGTTAACATTCTAAAATTGAAATATGGATATCAAAAGAAAATATAGAGAAATTATACAGAATATAGAAAAGAGATAATTTATTCAGAATAAAAAATATTTCATAAATATAGAAACAAATTCCATAATAGAAAAGATTATCATGAATTAAAAAAGGATGGATATAATGACTTGTAGAAAATATCAAAGTATAAAAATAATAGAATACTAAAATCACTAGACATAAAGAGTGTATGTGAAGAATAAAATTATTCTAATAGTACATTATAATAATGTTACAACTATTAAAAATAATAGGATTCCATGAAAACACTAATATATATTTTATGGGTAGATTAACTACTAAATATTTTATGAATCTAACTCTGTATTCAAAAAACATTTGTTCTTATAAGATAAATACTAATGATGAGAGTTCTTATTATTCAAATTATGGGGAAAATTTATCTGAAACATACAAATAAATGAGGGAATAGATTTATGAATGTTGAAACATGTACATGAATCTTTATAAGAAGTACACTATTCATAAAGATGAATCTACTGAAAGAAAATAAATCCGTTTTAATATTGAGTATAAACTGACTGATGTTATAAAATCGATTTCAAATATATTTTTTGTGTTTGATTAGTCAAGTGAAACAATTAAAAAACAAATTATTAATTTTAAACGAAAAATTAAAAGTTAAAATATTAGATAATAAAAATCAATAAGAATAGAAGAATAATTACAATAAAAATAAAAGAGTGTGATTTTTAGTCATGATAAATATGTGTCTATCAAATTTATGTATTATTTTTAGAGCTTTATAAAGTTTCTAAAATATTATACTATTTTTAAAAATGATTTTGATGATATTTTTGGACTTATAATACCAAATATAAAAACATCTAGATTGGGTGGTAAAACCACTGGAAGTTCATTATATTAAATAAATTATTATTTTTTCAACTAACGAACCATTTTTTTATTAGTCAAAGAGGAGGAAAATTAGTGAATAAATGTTATCCCACCAAATTATAACCTTCCATAAGATTAAAAGATTTTACCATTAAAGAAATAGTACCATAAAAACACCATAAGTCATAGAATATTTGGGTATTCAATATTATTTTTGATAATACCAATGGATAAAAAAATATTTTTCTACAAAAACCTTAATTCTAAATGAATGACGTCATTATACACTATAATATGACTATGTATTGTGGGTTCCTAGAATTACATTATTAGAAAAAAAATTTCTTGACTTAAATGGTTTAGATGACACCTTTTTGTTTATATATATGTATATATAATAAATTTCTACTATTTGTAGGGAGTTTTTGGTTTTTTTGGACTAACTACTAAATTAAGTAAATTATATTTCTGGAGAAGTAATTTTTATTTCTTATAATATATCTAGAACAGTGATCCAAATAAAATATTCAAGATGATTTAATGGTAGATAAATTACATATAGTTTTAAGTTATTTTAAAACAATCATATTTTTAAACAAATTTATATTGCTTGTAATTTTTTAATATATATTTAGTCCTTTAGAAAATAATATTCCTTGTTTTCATAATATTAAAGAAATGTTTGATGAAATGTTAACTAATTCCATAAATAAATTGGATGTTATTTTTTTGGGTGAATCAATACTAGCCATTAGATCATGTCAAATAAACAGTCACCAAAGAGAGTCTTGAATGTTTTTTAAAAACACTATATATAGAATTTATAGAGTTTTTTGGATTCACTCCCTTAGAATTTGTACCAAAACTCTTGTAGATTTTTAGAAAACACTATTATTTTACCATTTTAGATCTCATATCTTCAGGAGATCTTGCTATGAGAGAAATATAAGAGAGGTTGATTAATAGAGAACTATTCTAAAAATATCATTATTTTATTTAAATATATAATTTAATTTAAAGGATATAATAATATGGTCCTACCAAATAAATAACTTGAGTTGTTCTGTCCCCTAGTGATCATGGTGTTCTACAGTTTTACTATATTAGTTTATATTGGTGGGGAAATGAGGTGACATTTGTCTTTAATATTCATAAGATTATGATTTATATATAGATGTTTGAATAATTTATTGAATTCATATATGTGGTAGAATCATTGGTTGTCTCACACAAACAACGGGAGTCGCATGGAAGTTTCATTAAAGTCGATGTTGAGAAGAGTCTATTTTTTGTTAATGAGAAAGTTCAAAATATATATTATTCGATAACAAGAAAGAATATATTGTTAAAATGTATTTATCAAATCTTAAATATTATAAAATGATATATAGATGCAACTAATATTTAATATTTTTATCTATTTTAGTTTATGATAAATTTCTATAAGTTCAATATTTTAATTTTTATATTCCCCTATATCGAATTGATTTGTAAAACTATGGTCGATATTGAAATTTTTTATAAAAGAAATTTCACAAAAATATACCTATGAATCTACTAAAAGAAGAAAATTTGATAATGTGGATCATTTAAAAACAGTTTTATTTTATTATTTATTTACCTTTCTAAAAATTTTATTTTTTTTTGATATCTTTCTTTACACACAACATCGAGTTTAAACAAAATGTGATATACTATAAAAATATTATTATGAAAAATGTATGTTATCAGCAATACATTATATTATAGGGGATGGATAGAAATAACAAAAATATTAGCAATTATTTTTATACATAATTAATTAGTTCCTCAGTTCTCCATTTCTTTGACTTATAAATAAAAGCATCTGAATGTCAAAAAAGAGAAGTTTCTCTAAAAATACTTTTTCGTGCGTGAAATGTGTTTTTATCTTAATAAATTAAATTGATATATTTTTATTAAATATTTAAATTAAATTTAAATATAATATTTTCAATATTAAATGTTCATATTCATTTAATTTTATTTATTGGGAAAGAATTGGATTAAATATAGTGTCATCTTTAAAAATTCATTTTTTAAACAACATTTTCATTGCGTTTTTTTATAATTTTAATGACAACCTTTGTCAATTTTATAATTTGAAATTTATAAAATTGTTTTCATATTATAAATTACAAGTTCAAATTTTTATATTGATTTCACTTTATTGTTTTGTCATAATAAATAGTAACTATGATAAAAATGTCTCACCTCAGTTAATGTTAAAATGGGTTAACAAGGGGTTAATATGAAGATAAGTTTTAATATATCCCCTAAAACTAAAACATTTGATTGGTTGAAGATATTTATAATATTAATTATCTTATATTCAAACCTTTATTCACTGGGTTCCAATTTCACTTGAAGATGATGTTATTATATTTTAATGATTTAATTATTTAAATGTTTTCCACCAATCTCACTTATATAACGAGGTACCCCCAATCCTTATCACCATTTGTTCCATCTAACATATGACAACCCTATTTTTATTACAAGCTTAAACATGATTTATTATATAATCCTTCTCTTGATACAACAATGAAGATTGAGAGGTTTAGTGTATTTGGGGCTTAGGATCATTACATAAAAACTTAAAACATGAAATTCAACATCTTTATTGAAAATTTCCTTTACATGACCACTATATTCTCTCGTACTTAGCATTGCATGGGATAACCTGAGGACATGCATAAGAAAAGGGTGAGCTATAAATCCCAGTAAGGGAGTACACATGGAATAACATTAGGATTACAAAACTTGTTAGGAAATAGGAATATAAATAGAGCATAAGAGAAACATGAACATAATGTCATGATAAAGCATGATAATCAAAACCTGGAAATGAGGCAACAACACTTAACATGGAATTAGCATGAGCCAATTCTCATTGCACATGGAGCATGAGTAAATCCTCATTTCACATAATTCACGAGTAAACCCTCATTTCACTTGAAATATGATGACTCAACACTCATTGCACATGACGTCTCATGATACTATACTTTACCCAATGCATTGGAGCGCTATAAGGGTGCACCCTTCTTAAACATTTCATTTCATGCATAAGTGTGCCACATGGATCATAAAACATTGATCCATAAAGCATAATCATTTATTCCATGATAAAGGAATTGGATTTAATAAATGAAACTTTATAATCAATAATTAAATGTGCATAAAGGTGAATACCCTTGATGGAGAAATGGGCATGGTATTCACGACACAATGGCATTGGCTTAGAAAATTGGTGTGATTTCGGCAGCATAATGGCGTGACATAAGAATTCATAAAAAAATGGTTGATGAGAGAGAAAGGGGTTCTTCATCATATTTACATGTAATGGACTGTAATGAGGTCATATTGATACATGTCCCAAAAATTCAAATGGAATTTATATTCATGATACAAAAGTATTGCTTGAATGTAAATGAGGAGAGAGAAGTTCCTTTCGGAATTTCGGCATAGTAAGGAGTGTACATGGGAGGCGTTTAATGAGCGAGAAAGGGGTCTCCCATCATTAAAACATAAAGAGGGTAGTATGAGCTAGGTTCAAAACCATACCCCAACATTCATAATTGAAATTAAATGGGAAAAACAACATTCAGAAAATTGGACAAAAAATGAGAAAGGGAGAAAAACCCCTTACTTGGAAGTGTGCTTCAAAAGGCTAGAGAGAGGCTTCTGAGAGGCTTCTTTGGAGCTTGGGGAACCTTGGGAGGATTCTAGAAAGAGTAGGGCAGAGATTGGGCGAACTCCAAAGGCTTTGAGTGAGGATGAAGTGGGAGCATGGGTGGGTTTATATAGGAAAGGTGAGGGAATTATTTATTATTTAGGTTTGAGTCCCCTTACATTAAATTAATCCAAACCACAAAGAATCCCATGGTTTTGTCCCATGGGTTTTGGCAAAGGGAAGAGGAAAAAAATATTTTATAAGGCCAAAGTCCGAACTTCTTAAAATATTAGGGTTGCTTATGTGAATGTGAGTCATAATTCCATAGAAATTATTTTAAAAAGACAAGGTGTTTAATAAGTATTGAGGGGTCCATTAATGATTTGAAAAGTTAGTCAAACAATCCCAAAATCACATTATTTTAATGGTAAAATATATATTGGCCGAACATAAAGATTATAGTATTTTATTACATCACTATTGGGTCATTATGATGTCATAAAAACATTATATATTTAAATGGTATTTAATTTTTATCCAAAAATTTGACTGTCTCAGAAAATTATGAAAAATTCACCATTGGATAATTTCGACGTCATGATTCCAAAAATAGCATTTCTTTTATCTAAATAATTTTCTAAATATGTTAATTTTCACTTTTAAAATAAAAACCTACATTTATTGAACACTCACAGGTTTTGACAAAAATTGCTTTCAAACCGTAATAAAAAGTATAATTGCATTAATAAAATTATATGATCATTTATATATAATAAAATTAATCTAATAATAATAATAATAATATTTTATTAAAATATTATTTCATTCAAAAATCCCTTAATTTAATAAAATAGAATTTTTAATTAAATAATTACTAAAAACAGTATTTGTACTTTAAAAACTATTTACAATGTATCAATAATGAAAAGAATGTATATTCATTATTATATATAAAAAAATAATGTACATGAACATAGTACAATTTATTTATTACATAACCCCTTTAAAAAACCTGCATAAGACCTAAGGGTAAGGTGTGTGATGGTGACAGACTCTTGGGGTGGCTCGGATAACATTACTAGAGTGGTAATTTCTATAATCTTCCACTTCTCCCGTAGATGGTCTCGTTCGAGCTTGACATGATGAAGCTCAGATTGGGCTTGGTCAAGAGGGAAGCCCAAGAATGCCACCTCTTTTTTGATCTCCTATAAATGGGCTTCATATGGGGAAATTCTACTGGATGAGGCCATCACTTCCTTTGTCTGAGTAAATTTAGATTTGTTAAAGCCCTATATTTATACTAATAATGTGATCATTGTTCAACGTCTTTATTAGCAGCGGTCAAAATTCTTCACATAAAACCAAAGAATTTGACATTTTATATAAACATAAAGAGGCATTAAATTAGATCAAGAAGGATTTCTATTGATGAAACATTGGGTCGTTACAATATTCCACCCTTAAGAAATTTCGCCCTGGAAATTTTCCTTTTCCCACACTAAAACAGATGTGCGTATCTCAGCTTCATCATTTCCTCTGATTCCCAAGTCGCTTCCTCAAACATGTGGTTTCTCCACAACACCTTGACGAGGGGAATTTTCTTATTTCGTAGAAATTTTTCTCTACGATATATGATTTTAACTAGTTAATCCTCATAAGAAAGATCATCTTCCAATTGAACCACCTCAGAAGAGAGTACATGTGAAGGGTCCGGTATGTACTTCCATAATAGGAATAACTGAAAGATATCACGTACTTTGGCCATGGTAGGTGGAAGTGCTAGTCGATAGGCCACAACCTTGACACGATCAAGAATCTCAAAGGGGCCGATGTACCTTGGACATAACTTCCCTTTCTTTCCAAACCTCGTACTTATTCCATGAAGATATGCGTAGAAAAACCATCTCTCCAACATTAAACTCAAGGTCTCGTCGATGATTATCTGCATCACTTTTTTGTCGAATCTAGGATTCCTTGATATGCTGCTGAATCGTTTGGACCTTATCCACCATTTCTTCGACCATTTCTGGTCCAAGTAGCTTACATTCACTGACCTCATCCCAACACGCATGTGTTCTTCATCTTCTCCAATAAAGGGCTTCATATGGTGCCATTTGGATGCTCGAGTGGAAACTATTATTATAAGAGAACTCAACCAGGGGAAGATGTTGATCTCATCCTTCTTTAAAGTCCATTGATAAGACTCTCAACAAATTCACAAGTGTTTGGATAGTCCACTCGGATTGGCCATCAATTTGAGTATGATATCCCATACTAAAGTTCAGTTCTGTATTGAGAGCATGTTGAAGACTCTTCCAAAACATAGAGGTGAATCTTGGATCTCGGTCAGACATAATAGATAGTGGTACTCCATGCAACCTTACCACTTCCCTGATATATATCTATACCAGTTGATCCAATGAGAAATCCTCCTGAATAGAAATGAAGTGTGCAGTCTTTGTAAGATGATCTAGAACAACCCAGATTGCATTATTGCCTTTGGATGTCCCTAGAAGTCCTGTGAAAAATTCCATGGTGATGTTCTCCCATTTCCATTCTGGTATAGGCAATGGTTGCATCGCCCCCTTAGACTTCTGCCTCTCTAACTTCACTTTCTGGAAGACCAGACACTTTGATGTATATTCAGTAATCTCCTTCTTTATATTATCCCACCAAAAGTATTCTCAGAGATCTCTATAAATCATTGTTCTCCCTGGGTGAATAGAGAAATTTGAACTATGTGCATCATCCAAAAATTCCTTCTTCAGCTCCGGACTTGATGGAACACATAGTCTTTTCCCAAACAACACAATTCCTTCTTCATTAACATTAAACTATGCGGATTTCCCTTTTTTGATAGCTTCCACTTTTTCTTGAATTCACACATCATCCTTTTGAGCATCTTTTATCCTTTCCAAAAGAGACGGTTGAGCAATCATTTGTGAAAGGATTGATGACATTTCCTTCTCTATGATTCCCATGTCCATCTTCATCATGTCTAAGAATATTGGATCCTTCTCAATTCTCATTATTTATAGAATCACTAGATCCTTTCTACTTAGGTAATCTTCCACCTTGTTCCCTTTCCTAGGGTGGTAATGGACTGAAAAGTCATAATCCTTGATGAGCTCTATCCATATTCTCTGGTGCATATTAATCTCTTTCTGTGTGAATATATATTTAAGACTCTTGTGGTCAGTATATATCTCACATTTCTCTCCATAGAGATAATGCCACCAGATTTTCATGGAAAAGATCACCGCCGCCGACTCCAGATCATGTGTTGGATAGTTTCTCTCATGGGTTTTCAACTGCCTTGAGGCATAGGATATAACTTTATTATTCTGTATCAGCACACATCCTAAGCCCTTCTTTGAAGCATAACTGAAAACAAAAAAAAGTTCCCCACTTGTGGGTAAAGTGAGCACGGGTGCAGTGATAAGACTCCTTTTCAAATCCTTGAAGATTTCTTCACATTCATCACTCCAAGAAAACTTTACTCCCTTTCAAGTTAGCTTGGTAAGAGGGTTGGACAATCGTGAGAAATTTCTCACAAATCGTTGATAATATCCAGCTAACCCCAAGAATCTAAGGATATCTGTTACCGATGTTGGCCTCAACCATCCCTTAATTGCATCTGTTTTGGAGGGATCCACACATATCCCATTGCTTGTGATGATATGGCCCAATAATGAGACTTTCATCAACTAGAAATCACACATGTTGTACTTTTCATAGAGCTTCTCCTTGCACAAAGTCTCTAGTACAGTTCTTAAATGCTCCTCATGATCATCCTTGGTTTTGGAGTATATTAGAATATCATCTATAAAGACTACCACAAATTTGTCTAGGTAATCTCTAAATACTCTATTCATTGAGTCTATGAAGATTGCTGGAGCATTAGTGTGTCCAAAAGTCATTACTGTGAATTCATAGTGCCCTTATCTTGTGCGAAAAGCAGTCTTGGTGATATCTTCCTTCTTCACCCTTACATTGTAATATCCCGACCGCAAGTCCACATTGGAGAATTATTGTGCTCCACGTAGCTGATCGAACAAGTCATCAATTCTTGGGAGAGGGTACTAGTTCTTTATCGATATTTTGTTATGTTCACGATAATCTATGCAAAACTGCATTGACCCATCCTTCTTCTTGAAGAAGAGGATTGGTGCACCCCATGGTGAAACACTTGGGCATATAAACCATTTATCTAGATTCTATTGTAGTTGTTTCTTCGGCTATTCAATCTCTACAACATCCATTCTATATGGATTCTTGGATATTGGTAAAGACCCGGGTATAAGTTCAATTGAGAATTCAACATCTCTCCTAGGAGGAAGACCAGGCAGTTCCTCGGGAATCACTTTAGTGAATTCCCTCATAATAGGCATTTCTTCATGGATGGTTTCTTCCTTGGACTCAATCATCTGAGCTCGATACACATGCTCATAAGGCAGTAATATCCATGCTTGAGATGATGGAGCTAAAGGAGATTCATCTTCCTCCTTACACTTGTAAATAATCGGGGGGTCGATTCTCCATATGGAGTGTGATTTCCCTTTCTCGACAATTTATGTTGGCTTTATATAAGGAAATCCACTCCATGCCAAGAATTGAATCAAATTCCACCAGAGGGAGTATGACGAGGTTCGCCGGGAAATTCAATCCACATATTATAACAGGGGAGGTCTTATATTCATGGGATTCAATGATTTCCCCATTTTCCGTACTCACCGATATCTTCACTTCCATGATTTGTGGTGGTGCTGGGATTGTTCTACTAAACATTCAAGATATAAAATAATGTGTAGAACCAGAATCAAAATTTGTGTTCACTATTCATGAATGAATAACTAGCGTACCTGTCACCACTTCATTGTCGGGGTTCACTTCGGAAGAAGTGATGGAAAAAAGATCTTCCTTGCTGCCTTGGAGGTTATTGGTTGCCTCTGAAAAACCTTGGAATAGGGAACCGTTTTTCTAAATGACCCAGTTCTTTGCATTTGTAGCATTGAAAAATGCGTTGAGGTTCGAACGGAGTGTTCCTCTCATCTGTCACAGCCTCGGGTCATTCTTGCCGATAGTTAACAGCTAGGATCCATTCTCTTCCACACCTAAAGCATTTCCACATCCCCTTTTGGAAATTTCCAGGGTGATTTTTTCCGCACTTTTGGCAAGTGGGGTACTGGATCTTCTTAGAACCGTTGGATTTATCCATCGGATCACCAGCATTAAAGTCCACCTTATGCTTCTTATCCCCATGATACCCATGTGATCTCCGATCTCCATTTCGACCATGAGGGAACATCAGAAAATTTCTTCATAGCTATCGAAGTCACGGATCACCAATGCTTTCCGTAGGATAACCTTCTCCCCACCAAAGAAGCAGTCAGCTTTGCATTTCGGGGTAACGACAAAGCCGAAAGTGTATCGTGCAAGCATTGTGATGTTTTTCTCATACGATCCAATAGATTCTTCAACTTTTTGCACGAGGGAATGAAAGTCCCTTTCCATCTTAAGCGGGATGGTGCACGGAAAATATTTATCAAAAAACATCTTCCAGAAATCCTTCCATTCCAATGCCTTGATCTCCTCCTCAGGCTTGGTATTTTTGATCAACATCCAGCATTGATCAACTTCACCTTCCATATGATAATCCGTGAGGAGAACCTTCTTATGTTCAGAACATTGAAGGATGGAGAAGATCTTTTCAATGTATTTGATCCATTATTCAGTGATCATGGGATCAGATGATCCACTAAAAGTAGGAGGCCTTTGTCTCATGACGCTCTCTATAAGGACATGTTCTTTCTTAGGGGGGGTGGTTGAACATTCCTATTGACCCGTGTTTCTACTGAAAACTTGACTTAGCTGAGAGGGAAGCATAACAAAGTTCACGATTCTCGCTCCCATTGGATTGGGCATCTCAGTAGTACAGTCATCACATTGACCTTCACAATGGTTGTCAGCTTGAGTCCTCCTATTACCGGCCATTGGGTGGAATAAAAGGAAAGATAGGGGAAACACATAAAGGCTAACCCAAAGACAAAAGTTGATGAATTATAAATAGACTTTTATTTCCTTAACTCATGAGTCTATAGGCTTCAATCTAGGCTTTTCATGACCTACTTTCTAACATATATTCTTAGGGGCAATTTTTTAATTCCCTTTATAAGGGTTCATACTAAGATTGTGAATTTATCAAAACATAACCACTAGGAGTTTCGTAACCAAGAGTGCAGCAAGGCCCATTGTCGTGCACCAGTTCTCGTTCGAGCCTAGCTCAAAGCGGTGTTTTTGGGTTTTACCCCTAGGATACATTTGTTCCAGAGCCGCCTCTACCTGCTCGTATCTAGACAGGGATTTATTTTTTTGATAAACAACTTACTCAGTACTTAACCAAATATAGGGATGTTTTTATTATACTTAGTCTTGTCTCAAAGGCTTTACTAGGTTTTTCTAATACTAATCCCAAAAATAACTGAACCTCCCTTTGATACAAACTATGACAACCCTACTTTTATTACAAACATAAACATGATTTATTAAATAAAACTTCTCTTGATACAACAAAGAATATTAAGAGGTTTAGTTTATTTGGGGCTTAGGATCATTACATAAAAACTTAAAACATGAAATACAACATCTTTATTGAAAACATCCTTCACATGACCACTACATTCCCTCGTACTTAGCATTGCATGGGATAACCTGAGGACATTCATAAGAAAAGGGTGAGCTATAAAGACCAGTAAGGGATTACACATGGAATAACATGATGATTACAATACATGTTAGGCAATAGGAATATTAATAGACAAAAATAGAAACATGAAGATAAAGGCATGATGAAGCATGATAATCATAACATGGAAATGAGGCAACAATGCTTAACATTGAATTAGCATGAGCCATGGCTCACTGCACATGGAGCATGAGTAAATCCTCATTGCACATAAAGCATGAGTAAACCCTCATTGCACTTGAATTATAATGATTAAACAATCAATTCACATGATGTATCATGATACTATACTTTACCCAATGCATTGGTGCGCTATAGGGGCGCACCATTCTTAAATATTTCATTTCATGCATAAGTGTGCCACATGGATCATAAAGCATTGATTCACAAAACATAATCATTTATTCCACGATAAAGGAATGTGGATTTAATAAATGAAACATTATAATAAATAATTAAATGTTCATAAAGGTGAATACCCTTTTTGGAGAAATGAGCATGGTATTCACTACACAATGGCATTGGCTTAGAAAATCGGAGTGATTTCGGCAGCGTAACGGCGTGACATAAGAATTCATAAAAAAATAGTGGATGAGAGAGAAAGGTGTTGAGAATCATATTTACATGTAATGGAAAGTAAGGAGGTAATATAGATACATGTCCCAACTATGGAAATAGAATTTAGATTCATGATACAAAAGTATTTCTTGAATGTAAATTAGGAGAGAGAAGTTGCTTTCAGAATTTCGGCATAGTAATGGGTGTACATGGGAGGAATTTAATGTGAGAGAAAGGGGTATCCCATCATTAAAACATAAAGAGGGAAGTATGAGGGAGGTGATAAACCATACCCCCACATTTATAATTGAAATAAAATGGGCAAACCAACTTAAAGAAAATTGAAAAAAAAACGAGAAAGGAAGAAAAAACCCTTACATGGAAGTGTGCTTCCAAAGGATAGAGAGAGGCTTGTGAGAGGCTTCGTGGGATCTTAGGGCACCTTGGGAGGATTCTAGAGAGAGTAGTTCAGAGGTTGGACGAACTCCATAGGCTTTGAGTGAGGATGAAGTGGGATATTGAGTGGGTTTATATAGGAAAGGTGAGGGAATTCTTTATTATTTAGGTTTGGGTCCCCTTATATTAAATTGATCCAAACCACAAACCATCCCATGGTTTTTACCCATGGTTTTTGGAAAAGGGAATAGGAAAACAATATTTTATAACGCCAAAGTCCAAACGTCTTAAAATAATAGGGTTGCTTATATGGAGGTGAGTCATACTCCCATAGAAATTATTTTAAAAAGACAAAGTGTTTAATAAGTCTTGAGGGGTCCATTAATGCTTTGAAAAGTAAGTCAAACAAACCCAAAATCACATTATTTTAATGGTAAAACATATATTGGACGAACATAAAGATTATAGTATTTTATTACATCACTATTGGGCCATTATGATGTCATAAAACACATTATATATTTAAATGGTATTTAATTTTTACCCAAAAATTTGACTGTCAAAAAATTATGAAAAATTCTCCGTTGGATAATTTCGACATCCTGATTCCAAAAATAACATTTATTTTATCTAAATAATTATCTAAATATGTTAATTTTAACTTTTAAAATAAATACCGACATTTATAGAAAATTCACGGGTTTTTACAAAAATGGATTTTAAACCTTAATAAAAATTATAATTTCATTCATAAAATTAGATGATAATTTATATATAATAAAATTAATCTTAAAATAATAATAATAATATTTATTTAAAATATTATTTAATTTAAAAATCCCTTAATTTAATGAAATAAAATTCTTAATTAGATATTAACTAAAAATATTATTTGTACTTTAAAAACTATTTACAATGTATCAATAATAACAAGAAACTATATTCATTGTTATATTCAAAAAAATAATGTACATGAACATATTACTATTTATTTTATACATAAACCTTTAAAATATCCAAATAAGACCTAAGGGTAAGGTGTGTGATGGTGACAGACTCTTGGGGTGGCTTGGATAACATCGCTCGAGTGGTAATTTCTATCAACTTCCACTTCTCCCGTAGACGGTCTCGTTCGAGCTTGACATGATGAATCTCAGCATGGGATTGGTCATGACTGAAGCCCAAGGATGCCACCTCTTTTCCGAGCTCCGACAAATGGGCTTCGTATGGGGCAATTATACTGGATGAGGCCATCACTTACTTTGTATCAGTAAATTGGGATTTGTTAAAGCCCTATATTTATACTAATCATGTGATCACAGTTCAACGGCTATATTAGAAACAATGAAAATTCTTAACATAAAACCAAAGAATATTACATTTTATATAAACATAAAGAGACACTTAATTAGATCAAAAGGGATTTTCATTAATGAATCATTGGGTCGTTACATAACTAATCCAATAATTACCCAAATAATTTTTTAACATACTTTCCAATGAATTATAGATTATTTATTTGAAAATATGTATCCTTTAAAGGATTAAGTAGTATGACAAAGGAGGTTTTAAAAAGAATAAGTAGTTGTCTTTATTGATACATTTTTAGTTTCTTCCTTCTTACAACTCCTAAAAATAATCTATAATGATATTAAAATGTTGAAATAATTAACATTTTCATAATTAAATTTTATTATGTTACTAATACATACATTTTATTACTTTTTTCTATTCTATGAGAGATGAAAATGTCATTTGTACGTACAAGTGGACTACCACCTTCACAAACTGATGTGATTCATTTTTGGTATCTTCCATACATGGATGGTTATAAGGATATAATTAATGAATATATATTTTATATTATTATTATTATTATATATTTATATATAATTTTTTATTTGTATTTCTTTTTATTCATTGAACAAATGATTACATGACTCGTGCATACATATGGAGAATTGTCTCTATAATGTGAGGTAATTGATTTTATCTACAACATTATATGAATTTTTATAAAAGTTTACATGATAAATATAAATTATACACATAACATTGTAAATATTATATAGATAATGAAACTATGACAATGTCTTATGGCCTTGAATTGTCAAACCCAAACATGCACAGAAAATAGGCCAGTTTTGATCTGAATATTGATGTTCATGATGACTTGTAAATAAATGGGAAATTATAAATTATAAACTAATGGTGTATTTATGAAAAGTATTAATATATTTATGGTATATATGTATAATATATATATATATAAATATATATATTATATATGAACATAATAGTTAAAAATAATAATTTGAGGACCTGAGGTAAGGGTTTATATTACATTCTCATTTATTTTTGGGATTGTCTTTGAAAAAATTTCATTAAGGGAAATTATACGATACTTATCATTTTAAACCCATAGATTTTATTAAACCATAGAATTTTCTATAATTTTCAAGTATTAGTATAATTTTTATGTCCTTGTTATTTAAAATTATTGAAAAAATGATTTTAAGAATGGATGAAATTTTTCCTCTTTGGATGAAAATCATTTTCGTCCACATCCATGATCTTTAAAATGATTTCAAGAAAAATCATTTTTATGATCAAATAATTAGTAAATTTTATTTTCAACCATATTGAAATTTTTTTTAACATTTTAAATTAAATATTATTGTCCTTTTCCTAACAAAGTACCATTGGATTTTTTTTCAAAAGTGTGAAAGAAATGTTTTTTTAACATTTACTGAATGAATATATTTTCTAGAAATCATGACTATTGTTCGAATTCAGGTTTCCTTTATAATTTTATATTTTTATTTTCATGGAAATTTATATTCTCAATATTTTGGAAATTTTTTATTTTAATGATGTCGATGGAAAATGATTTTTTCCTTAGCTTTAAAAGAAATTTTCAAAAACAAATTTAAGATATTTTTCATCTACGAAAATATCCCTTGATGTGTCCTATGATCCACTGGGTATATTTTATATAGGTTCCATCTATGCTCTTTATCTAGATGTTTTATTATTATTTATATTAAAATATTTATGAAACATGTTTCTTTTCCATATGGTATTCTATGATGTATTTGATTAATGTTTTTATGATCTTGTGAAACACACAAATATAATTTCCGTAATGTGATGTGTGATTTCATTAAAACCCTGAAATTAATTTGATAATGTTTTATTTCACATGATATAATATGTATTGGAATGGGGATTGGATGCAATTTAGTGAGGGAATATTTCTAATTTGATTGTTTTAGGAGTGAACCGTAACAAATAAAATGATGAAATGGGGATTGAACTCAATACACTACGAGACTCTATCCATAATAATAGTCTTAGTAGTGATTCTTCACTACTGAAATAATTTTCTATGCTTTTGATTATGAAACAATTCCCATGAAATATTATTATGCTCAAGATATGTTTTCATGGATCATGAATGAATAATGATGACTCCTCACTAATAGGAATAATATCATTTGAGTTGCTAATAATTTATTCCATAAAGAATGGTTTATAATGTATGCCATATTGGGTATGAACATTGTAATTTTTAACCTTACTCCCATACACATATTTCAATCTTATGCCTGAATATGATAATTAATTAATACCTCTCATATTTAACCTTACTGAGAATCTAATTTTACCCTCATCTTTCCATTTTCCCCAAGTTATGATGAATTCTATTTCATTTGTAATGTCTAATTATGTTACTACACTATAAGACCTTTTTCGGAGATGTTTAAGATCATTCATGATATAAGATAATTGTCTTTTTCGTGTAACTCCCAATGGATATATAAATAAATTTAAAATTTAAATAATGAAATAGGGAGTCTCTACAAAACACCACTTTGTTATAACCTATCCAGTAAACATAATGTTCCACCAATGTGATTTGATTTTTGAAAAACTGACATACACGATTGTGTTCAGTAATATATTTACAATCTGATAAAACAAACTTAATTTTTGATGAATAGAAACTTACCTTTATTAATATTAACTTACCCTTACAGATAGTAATATTAACAATGTTTTAGTAACCTCACCTATGAATTTATAAAAAAATTCCATCATTTCTGTTTTGATTTTACTTTTTCTTAATAATATGAAAAATTTGATATATTAATATTTAGGTAAATATTGTACATTTGAGTGGAATTTCCATTATTAATAAAAATAAAGTTTTATTAATGTTATTAATAATGAAATAGTCTTACCAAAATAGTTTTCCTTAATTAAAAATGATAAAATAATTTTATTTTTTATGTGATAAAACTGTTACTATGAAATTTATGCGTGCTATTATTTTTAATAAATATGTATTTTCATATATAAAAGATAAATTTTTTAATATTTATAGAATTATTATGATAAAATAAATGTAATATTTTAATTCATAATGTCGATATAAGGTTTTGTTGAATTTATGAGAATTTTATAAAATACCATAGTTTTCCATGAATAGTAAAAATACAGTTTTGTGTTTTCAGTGTGTTTAGTGACATCAAAATGATGTAATCATGATGTAATCATGATTTAATAATTATATAAGAATATTGGGTAATGAAATCGGATATGAGGTGTCCCAAGTGGACAATAATAGTTTTGAATACCATGGGCATGCCAATGGTTTTCAAAATACAACTAAGGAGGTGTCGATGGAAATTAATAAACTAATCCCTCCCTTTTACTATAAATCCAACAAATTCCTTCTTTTTATATCATTCAATATTCATAATCCTAGAATATATGGTATTTTTAGCTCCCTATGGTTCCTTCCAATGTTTCTTCAGGCCCCCAAGGTCCCAACCTTCCTGTTTTTGGAGTTACTCTATAAGGTATGGAAATTTATCAACCTTCTCTTTTCTAAGAACTCTTATTATGTTATTATCTTTTATTTTCAATTTGATTATGTTAGGATATATCATTACATATCCCACTAACATTCCATATTATTTATGAATGATTATATACCCCTTTTTTACTTCATTAAAATAATTTATGGATTTTTATGTGACGTCATTAGGCTGTCGAATTTTCATAATGGATATATCATGATTTCTTTTATTTTGATTTATTTTTTTTAATTTTCTATAATTTTATCCTTTCATCCAAATGTTATTATAACTCCAGTACCTTAAATGAAATATAATCTTGTTGAGATAATGGAATAATTTATCATCATCAATCATTTACCCTTATTTTATACTAGAAAGGAAAACACTATCTGAGATGTGTTAATTTATCACATTCAATGAAAAATGTAATCAATTTAAATTACCATCTACAATTCTAATCATGAAACCATTTTGATGGTTAAACCAGACTATAATACATGTATTATAACTTATTTAATGTTCTAGAATATTTTTGTACACATGATATTAATTTATGAATCAAAATGAGTTCGTTGTGATAAAAAATGTCAATTAACGCAAACAATTATCATTAAAGTTTTATATAATGATTCATCTTCACACACAATAACAAAATGAATTATATAAATATGAAATATTTATGATTATAAAAAATAAAATAAATATTCTTTTTTAGATAACCATTAAAATCTTACATATTTATCCTTACATGTATATAAGTAAACCGGTCATGAATACCAAGGAAGAAAATGATCCCAAATAGTAATATTGAACCTCTTAAACCCATAAACAAGACCATGGATGAACATAATATGGATATACTATATAAATTGTATAAATAATAGGTTCATTAAATATTAATTAATTTATTTATCTTTTTTATCCATGACACTAAGATCAATTGAAGAATGACATCGGACTTAAGGTAAGGGTTTCCGTATCTCACTTCCATTTCTATGAGACATTCCTTATTCACAACTATTACTTGTGAAAAGTGTATGTATACTATCCACTGTTTTACAATATAATGAATATATTTATTTTCATGGTATTAAATATATCAACTGGTGGTTATTAATTTTGGGGCATATGATTTGATTGGTTACAAAGTGGTAAGGGTTTTCTACTTGAACCACTATTTTTATTTGGGTTACACTTATACTCTACTCACCTAATTGAAAGTCATCAATTTTATTATATAATCATCATTAATTCTGTATTAATGGTCTATATATATCTAACCAACATAACTCTTTTTTTATATAGTTACATGTTTTAAAAGGATCATTCAAAAATTCTATTCAATAAACAACCTCGTTTCAAGGGAACATCGCAAATTAGTTTTCATTTTTAAGGGCACAATGTAATCTATTCTAAGAAAATATAATTTTTTTTAAAATAAAAATATTATCATTAAAACCCATATTGTTTAATTTTTGGTTTTATAAAAGCAATCACACCTTTCTGTTTTAAAATCACATTATTTGTTTCCAAAAAAACCACTAAAATGTTTTCATTCAAAAGCTTCCTTAAAAATGTTTTTACATGATTTTACTTTAGTGGGACAATATTTATGCCTCAAATTTAATTTCAATGTTATTAACTATTAATTTATAGAATATTTTTTTTAGAAATATCATTTCATGAAAAATAAAAATGATTTTCCAAAAGAACTCTTCTTTCTGATGTAAAAATGATTTTTCTCGTCTCACTTTAACTTTTTTAAGATATCTTCCTTGTTCAATGAATATTACTTGCATGTGGAATATGTACTTCCATTTGGTATATCATATCAACAGTCTCCTTATTCTCATAATATTCTAAGGTATTATGATTTGAATTTTCCATGGTGGTATGGGACACATTTGAATTTCTAAGGATTATTTCCTCAAGAGATTTTAAATGGTATCATTATAACATATCATCATCACTACCAACATAATTGTTTAATATTTTACTTCAGTGAGGTGTTAATTTGATAATATAATCTACCATATTTAATTGAATGTTTTATGATTAGTTTACTATGGATATGATATCATAATACCATTCACCAATTTACTACTAATGGTTAGTGTTTATGCTTATTGATTGGGGAAAGTATTTACATTTCCTATATTTGTTTCAATATGAATTTATAAGATTATTATGTTTACCTCATTTGTATAAGGAATTAATTAGACTTAGTATGTGATGGTTTAGGCCCGTGATGTCCCCTCGATGCATCGGTAGGATTAATGAGACAGACTATGGTCTTGGCATGAGGCCTTGAACAAAACTGTTATTTATGGTCTTGGAATGAGACCTTGACGGTATGGTTATGATGTCCTGAATTATGCATTCCCTCATTATGAAACTAGTAATTAAATGTTCATGTGTTTGTTCAACTAGTAGAATACCCATGATAGTGCTTTATTATGGCATTATTTATTCATCTATTATTCCTACCATTATGTGTTCATGTATATATTTAAAGTCTTGTGTTTTTAGTTATTCACCATGCCTAATGTTTATGTTTATGATATATTTAGCTGTATTGTTTATCCTTATTAAGCATCTGAGCTCACCCCTATTACAGGTTTTATTTTTCCCTAGGTTGTGAAGAAGTATATTATGAATCAATTATAGGAATAAGCTATGAGTTATGGATGTTTTCAAAGGATTTATATATTATTTTTCCTTTAAAGTTGAAATTTTGAACTTTATTGTGTTTTTGGTTTTACAAAACTAATAAACTCTTCATTCAAACAAGATTTGATTCCTTGTAATCATGCCAAAATAATTAAGTAATGAACTGGCTCTAGGAAACTGGGTTTGGGGCATTACAGTTGGTATCAATGGATGTTTAGTGGAATACATGGAAGCTAGGTTTGGAAAATATAGATTTGGGAATGAAACCATAATATATTCTTGAACATACACATACAAGATCATCCTAAAATTTTTATAAGGAATATATTATTTGTATCTTCCTAGAAAATAAATCCATGTCTTGGTACTACAATTGAATGTGGTTCTGGAATAGTTGTACTTATGAGTAACAACTCTAACAAGGTGTTTCAGGCTTCACCTGGGGTAACCCGGTACATGAAAATAGGTCGTACTGTGTACTAATATTGACACTCTTGTGGGATATTCTTAGGACAATTCACATTTTTATTTTAATCTATTATTAAGGATTTATACCCCTAATGTATCTAAATTATAATGTTCTAGGATTTCTGATGCATAATTTAATGTTATGTTCCATATTGTGTTTAGAGTTATATATTGTTCATAATTTTATGAGATAATATATTATATTTGATTTATTAGAAATGAAACATATCAGAAGGAAGGAGAACTTCAACAATGAACACGATGCAAAGAGTATGAAGTATCTATCTCTTATAGTCTTAAGCCATAATTTTGAAGGAATATAGTATCCCAAGTATTTTCATCATATTAGGAAAAAGTATCATGTGTTAAAAACATATGTAAATAATTATATGAGTCTTGTGGCTTTGAAGGGAAGCATGAAAAGAAGAGAATAGATGAGAAAAATATGGATAATGGATAGAAGGGAAAGAAGGGTTTTCCCACATGTTAAATGTTTGGAAAGAATATCCTCATTAAATTCTTGAAGGGAATGGATGTTTTTTATAAGTGTGGAGAAAAAGGATACCAATTTCATGATTTGAAGGGTATGAAAATGTTTCCAATGTATAATGCTTCTTCCGAAAGGAGATGATACACTATGCGAATCAATTTCTCAAGTATCAAAGGAATATGACCCAAATGATGATACTGGATAATGATCAAGTCATGATACTATCGCAGATGAAGTGGAATGTTTAATATGACTCATTAAGAATCACGTAATTTTAATATTTTATAAAAAATGTACTGGTTATAATAATTATGTAATATGTGAGGATTGTACTGTAGTACCATTTCATTAAGTATTTGAGGTTGTAAGATGAATTGTTCCTAGGATAAGTGACTCTGTTGAAAGTTGACATCTTGGGAAAGTATATGGTTGAGTGAATTAAAATCCTAGATATTTTCTTTATGATAAAGATAATGATGAAGAAATGATTGATTTGGAAGGTACTGACTGCCTCAAAACTGAATTTTGATTTGTCGATAAGTGGTCTATGATATCAATGATGTTTACAACATTTTTGGATATAATAAATATATATGATACCTTGTGTATGGATGAATTCATTTATCAAATATGATTTTATGGTAATTTGAGTTATTAATGTATTTCAAGAGGTAAAATGATGATGATATTCACATGTTTAGAATATAAAACAATTAGGGTTGCTTCATGTTGATTAAAGGAAAATAAATTAGAAGATGCACTGGGTATTATATATAATAGATTTTGAAACAAATTAGGATTTCTAACGACTTTGTGTACATGGAACTAGAATGTTTGGATATGAGAATGATTCTATAGTATTTTTTCCTTTAATAACAAAATTTATTTTACTGAAGGGGGAAGCAGAGGAAAAGGATTAGGGGGGCCTAAAATGATGGAGACCAAGGGAGTCCCCAAGATTATAGAGTATTAGATCAGTTTATTTTGCAAAGTTAAAAAATTTATGAAATGGTTTATGTTGATCATTATATGAGGTTTTAGAGTATAATGTCAACACATGATACAACCTGTGTTAAGAGATGATGTATATATAGTTAATGGAACCAACAAAGGATAACATTGTGGTTAAGAAATAGAAATATATATTTATACTCTTATTGATTGGAATAAATTATAAAATCTAGGAAAAGTGTCTTAAAAATTGATATCCTATTATCATATATTGGTCATGATATCAATGAAATTTTCATAATTGTAGTTTATGGTTTTTTGGTAATGATATTTCATCTAACAAATTTTTCTATCAGTTTCCATATGAACACGTTGGATTGATTATTCTTCCATGACCATGTTGTCCAATTGGAGTCTATAATTTTTTAGTTACCAATGTATTTCCCTTTTCCACTTATTAATAGTATATTTTTAACATATTTATGATGTGGGTTTGCCAGAAGGGAATTTTCAAGTATCAACCATTAACTTTATAAATTCATATTCAAAACATGAGGATACAATTTTTTTAATGAGGGCAGAATGAAACACCAAAAGGATTTATAAATAAATTTAATATTTAAAGAATTAAAAACTGATTCTATACAAAACACCACATTGTTATAACCTAGCCATTAAACACATTTATTCCTCCTTTATGATTTTATTTTTCAAAAACTAACATACACGGTTGTGTTCAGTATGATATTTAGAGTCTGATAAAAAAACATATTTATTAGTGAATAGTAATTTATTTTTATGAATATTAACTCACCCTTATGAATCGTAATATGACCAATGTATTAGTATGCTCTCCAAAGAAATTATAAATAATTTTTTTGTTCCATCATTTCAGTTTTGAGATTAGTTTTTATATAAAATATGACTAATTTGTTATAATGATTTTTGAGGAAAACGTATTACATTTTAGAGATGTTTTAAATTATTATATAAAAAATGTTTCATTAATTTTTATAATAATGAAATATTCTAATAGAAACAATCTTATTTAATTACAATTGATAAAATAATTTCATTTTTTTCAAAGATGAAAATATTATTATTCCTTCTATGTCCGCAATTATTTTTAATAAATAATTATTTTCACAGATAAAATTAAAAGTTATAATATTTAAGGAATTATTATGATAAAATAAAATTCATTTTTGAAATCATAATTTTGATATTAGGTTACGCAGAATTTATGAGAATTTTATATAATACTTTTGTTTTTTGGGAATAGTAAAAAATACAGTTTTGAGTTGTTTTTATGTTTAACGACATCATATTGATGTAATAATAATTTAATAGTAATGGTCAACTCTTTCATAATTATATATGATATTAAGTGTCTCAAGTGGCTAATACCAGGGGGAAAATATCATAGTCAGGCCAATGGTTTTAAAAATACCACTAATGAGGTGTCTAGGGAAATTAATAAAATACTCCATCTCTTTCACTATAAGGACCCACACATTCATTCGTTTTATATCATTCCAAAGTCATTATACTCAATGATAAAGTAGTTTCACCTACCTAGAAGTCCTCCAATGTTGTCTCCAATCCCCCAAGGTCCCAACCTTCATGTTTTAGGAGTTACTCTACAAGGTAACGGAATCTATCACCCTTCTCTTTTTCAAACATTCTTATTATGTTAATATTTTGATTTCAATTAGATTATTATGCGATATGACATTACATATCCCTATTAAATTCCATATAATGTAATAATTATGATTTACCCCCTTTTATCTCATTTAAATATTTTATGTTTTTTAGGTGAAGTTGTTAGGCTGCCTAATTTATTTATTGAATTTCTCAACTTTTCTTTTATTTCGAGTTCCTTTCTTTTCATTTTCTCTCCCATATCATTTCATAAAAATGTTATGATAACTCCATAACCATAAAAATACTCTAATTATGTTTTTATAATGGAAAAATACATCATCATCTCTCCTTTCCCCTGATTTTATAATAGAAACGAAAACACCATTCACGATGTGATAATTTATCACATTCAAGGACAACGAGTTTTCAATTTATATTACCATATTCAATTATGTTCATGAAATAATTTTTATGGTTAATTTAGAATATATATATGTATTATGACATATTTAATGTTCCATAATTATTTTTTTACACGTGATATTAATTTATTAATCAAAATGAGTTCGTTGTGATAAAAAACTGCCAATATAGCCAAACAATTGTCTTTAAAGTATTATATAATGATTCATCTTCACACAAAATAACCAAACGAATTATATAAAAATTTAATCTTCTGGATGATAAAAAATAAAATAATACTTCTATTCTGGATAACCATTGTCTTCTTAAAAAATTTACCTTACATATATAAAAGTAAACTGGTCATGAATACCAATAAGGAAAATGGTCCAAAATAGTAATATTGAACCTCTTAAACCCAGCAAGAAGACCATGAATGAAATTAATAGGGCTATGATAAATAAATTATGTAAATAATATTTTATTTAAATATTAACCAGTTAATTTAATATTGTTATCAAGGACACTAAGATCAAGTGAAGAACACCATTAGACATAAGGTTAGGGTTTCGTCATCTCACTACCATTTTTGTAAGACATTCCTTATTCACGAATATTACTTGTGTGTAGTTTATGTATTCTCCCAATTTTATATCATATCATGAATCTATTTATTTTCAGGGAATTAAATATATCATTTTGTGGTTATTAAATTTTGGGTCTATGATTCGATTGGTTATAAAGTGGTATGGGTTTTCTACCCAAACCTCCATTTTCTTTTGGGTTTATCTTATACTATACTCACCTAAAGGAAATTATTAAATATTATTATGTACTATTCATATTTTTTTATGGTTATATATATATACCAAATATAATCCTTCTTTATTTTATGTAGTTATATGTTTTAAAAGGATCTGTCATAAATTCTCCTCAATAAACAACCCCATTTCAAGGGAACTCACAAATTATTACATATTTTAAAGGGTAATATTTAACCTATTTTAAGAAATTATTATTTTTATAAAATCACAAATTTTATCCTTAAAACCCATCTTGGTTCATATATTTTTATATAAAATAATACATTCCTTTCTGTTTTAAAATATCATTATTAATTTTGTAAAACTGCAATAAATTTTTTATTTCTAAAGCCTACATAAAATTAATTTTTACACGATTTAAATACATTGGGATAACATTTATTCCTCAAATATAATTTAAATTATCTTCCGTATTTTTTTCTGGGATATAAATTTTTTCAAATATTATTTCAGGAAAACTACAAATGATTTTCCATATGAAATCTTCTTTCCAAATTAAAAAATGATTTTTATCGTCCCACTTTAACTTTTTTTAAATATTTGCCTTGTTCACCAATTATTGATTTCATGTGGTGTATGTACATCCCTTTAGGATATCATATCATGATTATAATTATTCTGATAATATTCTAACTGATTATGGTTTTAATGTTTTAAGGTATTATGGGACACTTTGGAATGTGTAATGATTATTTCCTCACAAAATTTTCAATGGTATCATTTAAATGAATATTCATCTATAATAAAATAATTATTGAATATTTTACTTCATTGAGGTGTATATTTTACTATATCATCTACCATATTTAAATGAATGGTCTACAAATAAATTTACTGTGGTTGTGCAATCTTAAAACCATCCACCAATTTACTCTGAAAGGATATGTTTAAGCTTAATGTTTGGGAAATGTATTTACATTTAGTATGTTAGTTTTAATATGAATGTATGTTTTGATTATGTTCACCACATTCATATTAGGAATTAATTTGTCTTATTAAGTTATGGGAGGTTCCCGCGATAGTCCCTCAATGCATCAGTAGGTCTCACGACAAAAACTACGGTCTTGGCATGAGGCATTTACGATATGGTTATGATGTCTTGCCTTACGCATTCCCTAATTATGAAAATATTAATTAAAAGGTAATGTGGTTATTCTTCTAATATAATACCCATGATAGTTATTTATTGTGGAATTATTTATTCAACTCTTATTCCGTCCATAATTTGTTCATGTTTGTTTTTAAAGGCATGGGTTTTTAGTTATTCATCATGCCTAATGTTTGTGTTTATTATATATTCCTCTGTGTTGTTTACCCTTAATGTCAATTTAATCTCACCCCTTTCACATGTTTTATTTTTTCCCAGGTTCTGAAAAATTATATTATGAATGACATACAGGGATAACCTAGGAGTTATGGATGTTTAAAAAGGTGTTCTGTGTTGTTTTTCCTTTCAAGTTATAATTTTGAACATAAGTGTAACAACCCGAGATTTTATAAGATATATTATTTTTAATTTCTTTAATATCTTCTTTTGTACACTACACCAAAATTTTCTTGTGCTATACGCAACAAAAAAATATTTTTTCACTACATGCAACCCTGACTTGGCTTGCATTACATGAAATCGAGACCTTCCTCGATAGCTTGTGTTGTACGCAATATCGGGTATCACTAAACAATGATATATTGTTATAATATTGTTATTAACTAGCCATTATGAATAGTATTTACCGAATTTTTAATTTTATAACTTTATAATTCATCTTACACATTTTCTAGAATGAGGTATGAGAAAAAAATGTTTTTTTCGAGTAAAATCAGTATTTTTAAAAAAAATGCAGTTTTTCTGCCTTTTGTTGGTGCACCCACATTAAATCTAGTTTTTGACATGTTTATAAGTTCAATATGAAAAAATAAAATTCTTCTTTGGAATCAGTATTTATAAATTTAAATTGGATAAATTTTTCATATTATTTTGATACGTTTCATATTTTAATGAATAGTAATAACACGCTATATTTTAATTAAAAACAACTTTTTTCATCGCAACACATTATATGGTTAAATAATAATATTTAACAGTTTCAAAGTATAAATATAATATATATTTACCATTCAATATAATTTATGTCATTATCATTGATTTTACATTGAATTCATAGATAATATCATTTCAATATTTTGCAATGTTTTAACTTTTAAAACTCGTTTTCTTAATAATGGGATTTATTTTAAATTAATTTAAGCAACTTCTGTGATTTTAATTTAGAAAAATGGATTCCATATTTGGATTCAGTAGGTCCAAATTATCTTAATAAGCTACTTTTTATTTTTGGTCATTATAAATAGTAACTACGGTAAAGTTTATTTACCATAGTTAAAGGTAAATCGGGTAATTAAGGGTAAATATAATATTATAAAATTACCCAAACACATGTCCTAATATAATTGGATGGTTATATTTTACCCTAAATCGTACTTGGGTCGAAATGGAATCTAATGGAACCCTATTTTATTTGATTATGACCATTTATTTAGTTTATTTAAAGGAAAGTGAAATGTCTCACTCAAAATTTAATAATTAGATTATTTTTAATATATAGTTATATAGAATATAAATTCGATTATAAAAACTCATTTGAAATATAAAATGTTTTTCTTCATCATGGTAATTTATTAGTAATTTTTAATAAATATTTAATTACCTTAATAGCTTATAAACTAATGATGTGGAAATTATTTATTTAGTGAAAATCAATAATATAGTTTTTATTCAAATTATAATAAATATAAAAGACCCAAACCCTTGAAAAAAACTTATTGGTCGAGTATATATATACCCTAATCATCCATGGGTAGATATTTGGACCCTTTGGAGTCTTATAAAACCGATTAGGACATTTATATTATTTTATTTTAAATGATGTCAAAGATATAACCTTCATAATTTAATAAATATAACAATTTAAATGTTATGATTTAAAGATGATAAATTCAAGTAAAAATATTATTATGAAAGGTATTATATTTTTATTTATCATAGGAATTTATTTTTAATTTTTATGCAAATGATATGTATATTAAAATGATTATACAAAAATGATGTAGTAATTTTTTTATTAGGAGAAATATTAAAAAAATGGTTTTATAAATATTAAAATAAACATTTTATTAACAAATTAGTGTTCTCCACAAATTTTCTAGATGAATATGTCATGTTAGGAATTTATTAAACATTCTTTTTGAATATATCCTCTGTTTGGGTTTTATTTAAATTCAAATAAATGAATAGTGTCAAATTTAACACTATTGTTATTTTATAAAAATAACATATTATTAAATTGTTTAAAAATCACATAAATATTTAAAAATTATATATTGAAATTTATATGGTATAAAATGTCATAAAGTACCCAATTATGGATAATTCACAATACATAAGTATTTATTTAAAACAATTTAGAATTTAGAATATTATTAAAACAAATAAGATTAAATAAATTAAATAAAGATAAATCAAGTTGATAAGGTTTAAAATAAATTTACAACATGTATAAATTTTATTGGTTGTTGATATTAAAACATTATCTCATATAATCTTCGAATATGAGTCATTTTTGGAGGTTTTAAGTGGGGTATTATTTATTATAAATTAATATTTCTTATGTTTCCAAAGGTGCCCCTCTCCTCCCTTATAAAAGGGAACCCTCTCTTTCTAATCTTCACAACACATTGAGCCTTCAAGATCATCCAAACCCTTCCCATTTCTCTTCTCCACTTCCCTATAATCATTCTGGAGGTTTTGTTCATCTCAATAGACGAACTCCATTCCCTTAAGAGGAAGCTTAAAAGTGGTGCGTCTTAGAAGAGGTGGTTCAGATACATACGAAGCATATCATACTTAAGGTAAGGGATAATTACTTCAATCAAATTCTTATCCAAGATTGTTTATTCATAATTATTTACTGGGGTTATATTTTTCATCCATGTCCATAATTTTTTTTTCATTATTACATTTATTTTAAAGTCATGTTTACCCCCTCTTTGGATTTTACATTGTGTTATGGAAGGAATCTTTCTTTTGTTTACCATACGAGGAACTTTTTGAGTTTTCCAGCAAAAGTACGAGGAAAATGTTTTTAACTTATACGGCATGAACAGATTTTTCCAGTTTAATAAAACCTATTTTCACGAAGCTTCCTTCACAAGATTTCATGATTATATCATTTTCTATTAAATTTTCATGTCATTTTGTTAAAAGAAAATGATTTTTGAAGAAGAAAGGATATTTTCCTCAAGAATACATTTTAAGTGTTTTGTTAAAACAATTTTCCATCTAAGATGACATTATTAATTATTATAATGTTTCAAGTATAATGTCTCTATGATTTACATGGTTTCACTTTTCTTATGGTGAAATTATATCCATTTGTTTTATATGGATTATGTTATGATGGGATGAGGTTTATGAAACACATTTTATTCCTTGGGTTTTGATAAATTATTTATATTTATTTTGTGGCAAAAGCAATAATGATTTAATTATGTGTTGGGTGAGACCAATATATCCCTCCAATGCATTGGGTAAAGATTTATATCTAATGAGAAAGACATGGCTGGAACGACAAGTTAATCCAGTTCAGTGATATATGAATGGAACGAGAAGTGAACTCAATTCAGAAGGGGACTTTGTCCTCTAAGATGGTCTTGGCAGCAATTCCTTGGCTACTATAGAAATCATAACATGTGTTTAATAGTTTTCAACAATTACATGTTTTATTCCAATCCTATTTTATCATGATTAATGTTTCTTTATGATCTATGCCTTACGTACTGCCATGTTTTAGGTCATTGCTCATGATTTTGATGTTTAAACATTATATTCATGTTTTTTTAACTTCAAATGTATATAATTTGTTTTATTTTCTCCATGCTTACCCTTACAGAGCTTTTTACCTCACCCTTTTTATGTTTTATTTTCCCCAGGTTTTAAAAAAAGGTCTTAGGTAAGAAAACAAAAGGGGAAGATCTTTATGGTAGATGTTGAAGATCTTTCACCACGATTAGAAGATTATGTTCTGAGTTTCCAAAGACACTAAACTATTATGATCCTTGAGTGTTGGTTTTTGTTATGTATTAATTATTCCACAAAAGTAATGTATTGTCCATGTATTTCAGGTTTGGGGTCTCTAAAGTTGGTATCAGAAGAAATGTTTAGTTAACCTTTAGAATCTAGGATGCGAAAACATTGGTGAGATCCCTAGAAGATATTTCTAAGGTATGTCTAGGGATGTCCCTTAGGATTCATATAAGTATAGGTTATAGACCTTGAATTACAGTAATGATATTAGAATTAAGCCTAAGATATTAGATATTGATGGTACTACACCTTTGTTATGTTATTTTCCCCAGCATGATTTTTTCTTCTCATAGTATTCTTTTTGGGGTTTAGAAGATGGATAGAACCTGAAGGAACCGTGTTGATCAATGTAATGGACAATGCAGTGATTGTCCTCCCGAACAAACCAATGTTATGGGAGAAGGAGTGAAAAATATTATTGCTATACTTACACAAGGTATGATTCATTCTCGACTTCCAAATGAGCATAGAAGGGAACAATATTCTATTGGTTCCTTCATGAGGCAACATCCACCTTCTTTCAGTGGATCTTCTGATCCACATGTTGTGGAACAATGGACCAGTACCATTGAAAAGATATTTTCCACACTTCGCTGTTAAGAACATTAAAAAGTCATTCTAGCTGTTTACCATTTAAAAGGTGAAGCAGACCAGTGGTGGAATCTAATTAAGAATACAAGGCCCCAAGATGAAATTGAATCAATGGAATGGGATGAGTTCATGAACTTGTTTTTTAATAAGTAATTACCACATCTTCATCGAACAAAGATGTAAAAGGAGTTACTTGAGATTATGAAAAAGGATGATGAATCTATTGGTATATACGAAGCAAATTTTACAAGGCTTTCAAGGTATGCTTCTGGTATTATCATCCAACCTGAAAATAACTTTGATCGATTCTTCAGTGCCGCAAAACCGAGTCTTCGAAGGGAATTATCTATAAGAGTCTTCAGTAGCTATGAAGGAATTGTGCATTATGCTATCAAGGTAGAAATAGAATTTGGTGTTACATATCTATCTCATGGTCTTGAAAAGAAACGAAAGATGGAGTTCAAGGAGAAATCTCAGAAAAATGGTGAAAAAATGATGAATGTTTCTTTATGCTCAAAGTATGGAAAGAAACATGGTGGAGATTGTCTAAAAGGTACTAGAAAATGTTTCAAGTATGGAAAAGAAGGTCATCAATCCGCAGAGTGGCTAAGTTGTGGGAAAAAGGTAGCTAATGATGTGAATAGAGAAAAACTATGGAAAACACTCCACCAACACTTCAGTGCTTCAGGTGCAAGGAAATGGGGCGTTATGCTAATCAATGCCCTAATCCAAGGGTTAATGATGATCGACGTGAGCAACCCTTTAAGGAAAAGGATAAAGGGAAGTCACATGCGATCACTATTTGTGATTTTGAGTATGAAAATGATGTTGTGGAATGATTAAGTGTTCATGTAAACAGGTTTTAAAATAGTATCATTGAATCTCATTTATAGTATTGTGGAATTTTAGAATATCTATGTATTAGTTTTCAATAATTATACGGTACCGGTAACCATGAAAAGTGATTGATTTTTTTTGAAAGATGATGATAAGCGCATAATGAAGGGATAAAGAGAAAATGAAATGAGCTCAAGATTAATATGAGGACAAAGTTATATCATAGTTTGAGTATATAGAAATTTTGGGATTTTCGTATGTGGAACGAGTTGACTTTTGACAGAATTCATGTTTTCACAACGATTCTATGGTAATTCATATTTCAAGGGAATTCATGATTAAGGTGTTCACATGTATGAAATGTGATCAAAAAGATATATCTTATGTTAAATGAGGGATAAATGATGGTATTCACGTGCTTGTTAGGTGACCATTCATGTAATCGTTCTCTTTATACTATGAGATTGGACATATGTGTATTGGTTAATCCTAAAGATTGGAATGGATTATGTTGGACATCAGATAATATTATTTAAGGATAGAACTTTTTTTTCCATATTATTTATGAAATGTTATAATAGAATAGTTTTAGAAAAAGGACAACCTGAAGAACGGGTGACAACCCGTCACGACGGACAAGGATGTGGGAATCAAACCCACAACGAAAGTGCGATAGGATTTATCCCATAAAACTGGCCTACAAGATGTCCCTAGTAAGTAGAAACTAGTTTTATTTTATTAAGCAGTATTATAGAAGAAGTATAAGTCCATTTTAGGAATCATATACAATTAACTTCACCGTAGATGGACTTATTATATTTGATAACTTTTTATAACCATTTCTTTGAGACAGATGGAATGACCTATCATTCTATCACATGATCTTCTAAAACCTCACAGAAGACAAATTCAACTTCATTTGTTTAAGAGATTAAGTGGATATTTTGTAAGGCACAAACAACAGTGAGATTGTACAAAAATCAAGTAAGTATTTCTTTTATTTCAAAATTTTCAACTTTAGGGAAATGATATTGAAAAAAATAAATGTTGGCCTAGTGCTCTTATATATGATGAATCATATGGTACCTTAGATCATCGCAGATTTATGGCCTTGTGATTTTTGCCTTTTTCATAGCCATGTTCTCTACCACTCTCCATCCGAACATGATGGTTAGATTTCTCTTCTATATCTATAGTTTCACCTATGTCTCCTACGTGGAAACCCAGTGATGAGTTAATTTGGGTAACCATTATGTTTCCTACTTCAATTTTTAAAATTATGTTTTAGTATTCCTTTTTACGATGTGGGTTTCTATGAAAGGAGACATTCAAGTAGCAAACCATTTATAACCCCGGTGAATTTCGAGGGAGAAATTCATGTTAAGGGGGTAGAATGTAACAACCCGAAATTTTATAAGAAATATTTGTTTTAATTTCCTTCATATCATCTGTTGTATGCTACTCAAAAAATTATCTTGTTCTATACGCAACAACAACGGAGTCTTGCACTACACGCAACTCTGACTTGACTTTCATTACATGAAATCGTGACCTTCTTCAATAGCGTGTATTGTACGCAATTCTTGGTTTCACTAAACACCGATGTATGGTTATAATATTATTATGAACTAGACATTATGAATATTATTAACCACATTATTAATTTTATAACATTATAATTAATTTTACACATTTTATAGAATGAGGTATGAGAAAAAAATAAATTTTTCTAGTAAAATAAGTATTTTTAAAAAAATGCAGTTTTGTTGCCTTTTGATGGCACACCCACTTTAAATATAGATTTTGAAATTTTTATAAGTTCAATTTTACAAAATAAAATTCTTTATTTCAATCATGATATAAAAATTTACTTTGGATAAATTTTTCATATTATTCTGATAACTTTCGTATTTTAATGAATAGTAAAAACATGCTATATTTTAATTAAAAACAACTATTTTCATAATAATAATTTATATGGTTAAATTATAATATTTAATTCCTTTAAAGTATAAATAGAATTTATTTTTACCATTTAATATAATGTATGTCATTAGCATTTATTTTACATTGAATTCAAAGGTAAGATCATTTCAATCTTTTGCAATATTTTAACTTTTAAACTCATTTTATTAACAATAGAATTAATTTTAAATTAATTTCTACAAATTCTGTGATTTGAATTTGGAAAAATGGATTCCATATTTGGAATTAGTTGGCTCAAATTATGTTAATAAGCTACTTTTTATTATTGGTCATTATGAGTAGTAACTACGGTAGATTTTATTTACCATATTTAAAGGTAAATTAGGTAATTAAGTGTAAATATAATAATATAAAATTACCCTAACACTTGTACTAATTTATTTGGATGATTATATTTTACCCTAAATCATACTTAGGTCAAAATAGATTCTAATGGAACCCACTTGTATTTGATTAAGACCATTTATTTAGTTTATTTAAAAGAAAGTGAAATATCTCACTCAAACTTTTATAATTAGATTATTTTTAATATATAGTTATACAGAATATAAAATAGATTATAAAAACTCATTTTAAATCTACAATTTTTTTCTTTATCATGGAAATTTATTTTTAATTTTTAAGAAATATTTAATTACCTTAATATCGTATAAACTAATGATGCAGAAATTATTTATTTAGTGAAAAAATCAATAATATTGTTTTTATTCAAATTATAATACCTATAAAAGACCCAAACACATGACCTAAACTTATTGGTCGAGTATATATATACCCTAGTCATCCATGGGTAGATATTTTGACCATTTGGAGTATTATAAAACTGATTAGGACATTTATATTATTTTATTTTAAATGATGTCAAAGATGTCGCCTTCATAATTTAATAAATATAATAATTTAAATCTTATGATTTGAAGAAGATAAATTAGAGTAAAAATGTTATTAAGAAATTTATTATAATTATATTTATCATAGGATTTTATTTTTAATTTTCATGCAACTGATAAGTATATTAAATTATTATACAAAAATGGCGTAGTAATTGTTTTATTAAAACAATATCAAATAAATGGTTTTATAAATATTAAAATAAACATTATATGAACTAATTAATGTTCTACATAAATTTTCTAGATTAATATGATATTTTAGTAATCTATTAAACATTTTGGTTCCAATATATCCCCTGTGTGGATTTTATTTAAATTCAAATAAACGAATAGTGTCAAAATTAACACTATTGTTATTTTATAAAAATAACATATTATTAAATTGTTTAAAAATCACATAAATATTTAAAAATTATAAATTGAAATTTATATGGTCTAAAATGTCATAATGTACCTAATTATGGATAATTCACAACACATAAGTTATTAATTAAGACTATTTAAAATTGAAAACATTATTACCACAAATAATATTAAATAAATTAAATATGGATAAATCAAGTTGATAAGGTTTAAAATAAATTTTCAACATGTCCAAAATTTATTTGTTGTTGATATTACAACCCTATATCATCTAATCTTCGAATATGAGTCATTTATGGAGGTTTTTAATTGGGGATTGATTTATTATACATTAATATACCATATGTTTCCAAAGGGGCCCCTATCCTCCCTTATAAAAGGGCACCTCTTACCTCTCCTCTTTACAACACTTTAAACCTTCAAGCTCGGCCAAACCTCTCCCATTTCTCTTCTCCACTTTACTAGAAACATTCTAGAGGTTCTGGTCTTCTCAATAGACCATCTCTAGTCCCCTAAGTGGAAGCTTAAAAGAGGTGCGTCGAAGAAGAGGAGGTTCAGATACATAAAAAGCATATCAGACTTAAGGTAAGGGATAATTATTTAAATATTTTTCTTATCCGATATTGTATATTCATATGTATTTACTAGGGTTATATTTTTCATCCATTTCCATAATTTTTTTTCATTCTTCCATGTATGTTTAAAGTCATGTTTACCCCCTTTTTGACTTTTACATTGTGTTATGGAAGGAGTTTTTCTTTTGTTTACCATTCGATGAACTTTTTGAATTTTCCAGCAATAGTACAAGTAGAATGTTTTTTTTAACTTATACGGAATGAATAGATTTTTACGGTTTAATAAAACCTTATTTTCATGAATCTTACTCCAAAATATTTCATGATTATTTTTAACAAAATACTTTTATTTTAAAATTGCATGACATTTTCTTAAAAGAAAATGATTTTTGAAAAAGAAAGGATATTTTCCTCAAGAATTCATTTCAACTGTTTTGTCAAAACTATTTTCCATCTAAGATGAAATTATTTAATTTGATTATTATTCAAGTATAATGTCTCTATGATTTACATGGTTTAACTTTTCTTATGATGAAATGATATCCAGTTGTTTTATATGGATTATGTTATGATGGGATGATGTTTATAAAACCCATTTTATTCCTTGGGTTATGATGAATAAGTTATGTTTATTTTGTGGAACAAGCCAGAATTATTTCATTATGATATGGGTGGGACCTATATCTCCCTCTAATGCATTGGGTAATGATTTATATCTGATGAGATACACATGGATGGAACAAAAATTTAATCCAGTTTAGTGATACATGATTGGAATGAGGAGTGAACTCGATTCAGAAAGGGACTTTATCCACTAAGTTGGTATTGGCTGCAATACCTTGGCTTCTATGGAAATCATAACATGTGCTTAATAGTTTTTCACAATTAAATTTATTATTCCCATGCTATTTTATCATGATTAATGTTTCTTTATGATCTATGCCTTACGTACAGCCATGTTTTATGTCAATTCTAAATATTTTGATGTTTAAACATTATGTTCATGTTTTTTTAAAGTTCAAATGTATATGATTTGTTTTATTTTCTCTAAACATACCTTTAATGAGAATTCCATATCACCCTTTATATGTTTTATTTTCCCCATGATTTAAAGAAAAGTTTTAGGTATGAAAAAAAGGGGAAGATCTTTATGGGAGATGTTAAAGATCTTAAACCACGATTAGAAGACTATGTTTAGAGTTTCCAAAGACACTAAACTATTACCATCCTTGAGTGTTGGTTTTTGTTATGTATTAAGTATTTCATAGAAGTAATGTAATGTCCATGTACATCAAGTTTGGGGTCACTACTTTAAGTATGTTTCGGGTTTTCCAAAAACTATAAAACTTTTCGTTTCATTGGGATTTGATTCCTTGTAATAATGCCAATGTAATTAAATAATGAATTGGCTCTGGGAAATAGTGGTCGGGGTGTTAAATTTAGTCTCCAAACAAACTCACCTATTATGGTTATAGGGTGTATATTAATGTGAAATGTATTGAATATTTAGAAAAAATGATTTCATATTTATATATATTATGATCATGTTTCCTAAAATGGTTTTAAATTAGGGTTTAGTTATTTTCGAAGAATAGGTCAGGAAGAATATAGAAATATGAATTTATAATACATATGATGAATTGAAAGTGATATAGGGTTAATTTAAAAGTTTCGTATAGGATAATCAGAAGGTTTTCTAATTTAAAATTTCAGAAGAATGATTTTTAGGATTATATGATTTCTCAATATGATTATTATAGAATGATTCTTACAATTTTCCTGTTGTATTTGTTCAATTCCATGAAAAAGAAGGAATTGTCTTAATATTGTAGGTGAAAAAATGCAATGATTCCCCTATTGAACAATTAAATGACATGGGGTTAGGAATGTAAAATATTTTTTATACTCACATAGTTATATAAAGATTGAAATCACATTAATCAACCAAATGGTTAATATTGGGGATGAAAATCCATTAATACATTCATGATGAAAAAACCCAACATCATTTATTAGGTTATCCAATCCACTAGTTTTGAGAAATGGATATGTTCAAATGGAAATATATTTTCCATTTTCCAGTGCATGAAGAATGAAAAATATTTCCTATGAGTATATCAAATTGAAAGGGGAAGTGGGCCAATCATGGGATCTTATTAATAATATTTTTCAATATGAAGAAATGTATGCCATGGAATGGCATGAGTTTAGAAGGTTATTTTCCATATTTACTTTTCCGACTATATTCCAAAGAATATTTAAATGGAATTAATTGAGCTTTAGAATAAGTATGACTATCTAATGGTACTTGTGAGGAATAATTTATAGTACATATGAGGTACACTTATTGTTTTATATAAAAACTGATCGGTTCATTAGTAGTTTAAAACCAATTATCAAAAAGGTGTTATAGATAACGAAACCTACTAGTTATGCAGAAATCATTCACCATTCCCTCAGGTCTTAAATATATAGTAGATATTAAAATAATTCTATTGGTTTTGATTAGAAGATAAATATAACATTTCAATTATATCATAATAATAAATCCTAATGTGGAAATAAAATGAATCTACATGTATTATAAAAGTATGGTATGAATCTTGGGGAATTTTGTTTTAAGGGAACCACTAAATGTTATAAGTGTTGAAAAGTATGTGGTTGAGATAGTAAATGATAACAAAAATAAGGATCCAAGATAATAAAATTGATTTGGAGATTTTTTAACTGAATACACAACTCACACCCCAATTCTACGACTGCAATCATTACAACAATTATGTCAACTAGTGCATGAATCCATCTGTTAATGAACACAGTCTATAACAACCCAAACTTTTTTCCCTTTTTATTGTAATTTCACATAGTATAAATAACATAAAATAACTTAGAGGCCATAATAAAAATATTATAAATGAATAATTAATTAGATAATATGTATTTCCTTATGTTAAGGATCAAATATTCACGAACTTGTAACGTAACCGCATAAATAGTAACATCGCCCAATGAATAGTAAACCGGACAAATCAATAGTAACCACACCCATGGAATTTTAAATAATATTTAGGAATCATAAAAATAAAATCATGTTAAACATATATCATAGTCTAAGTAAATAATTTTTTCGAAATTATAACTTAAGTGTTGGTATTTTTATAAGTCATAAATATTTAATTACAATTTTTTGATTAATTTAATATTTAAAAAGAAAATTTATTATCATAAAATTTATTCAGAAATTAATATTCTGATGTATTATTTTTTTATGATATTTTGATGACACCATAAGTAATTTTTCAATGGGTTATAAAATAAGTTATAAGTTTTAACTATGTATTTTCCAATTAAATAATGATTTTAATTAAAAATTAAATTTATAAAAATTAACAAAATTAATTTTGTAAAATTAATTCTCTTTTTAATTATAGACATCAATAAATCGTTATAGTTAATTTTTTGATTTTTGTTAAATAAACGAATTTTTTGTGAATACTAAAATATGATAATTTACAATAAATGCTAGAAACCTAGATTCTTTAGTCATGCTTGATTCATGGATGACATAATTGATCATTGGTTCAAACTAATATGAACTAATTACTATATTTATTCATAAGAAACCTCACTATTTCTTTTATTGATAAAATGTATATAATAATGAATAAAATAATAAGAAAATATCCTCTAATCAACTGTAAATACAACCCCTCAAACCCACTTCTCCTCACACCTCTAAAAATTTTACACTTTACCCAATTATAACAAAAAATAATAAATATCCCATACCCCATGTACATGACCGATTTTTATCATATAAATACCAATATTAGGTGCCTTGAGTAGGATATCAAGAGCAGAATTCATGAGGAAAATCCTCTCTCTTTTTCTTTTAATTTCGTTTCAATTTCAATAACGTTTCTTAATATATCCACACCTACATTCATACAAATGAAATGATAACTCCATTACATTAAATATACTAAAATTATATCATTTTAATTTAATATCCAACATTAAAATACTCCCTCCCCCTATTTTATCTAGAAAATGAAATTGTTGCCTATGATGTGTCAATTTACCGACATCATGGGCAATGCACATTCATTTTCCTTAAACACCTTCAAGGATGTTAATAAGAACCTTAAATGGTTTAAAACATATTTTAAATATTATGTTATTATACTTTTTATGTTCATGAAATTACTTATTCTCATAATACTAAATGATAAAACAAAGAAGAGTTCATTGTATTCAAAAAACTACCAAAATTAACCTAAAACAATCATTATTATCTTTTATCTGATGAATAATCCTAATGGTATATATAAAAATCCATTTCAGGATCATTTATGATTCTTTAGGATCATTATTAACATATTATAACAATTCTATTTGTTCATATTCATTTTAAATGAACTTCCATTCATGTATTCAAATAAACCAATTATCAAATCTATAAAAACGAACACACTCAAACAACAATATTAAACTATATAATTAATCAAAAGGAGAATAAAAGAACATAATATAACTATAATTATTTATATTCATGTATACAATTCTGTTTAATTTTTAAATAACTAATCTAATGTGGTTATATAATATATTAAATTGAAGAAATCATTCTGACATAAGGTTTGAGGAATTCAAAAACCCAACTCTGTTTCTTTGTGTGTTCCCTCTTTCACCCAATTTTTAGTATGTATATTATTTAAATATCATTCATCCATAATTATATTACCTTATATAAGATATAAGAGTTTTATAATTTATATTATTACAATCAAAAAAATTTCAACAATATTCATTCTTTTAAAAAAACACAATTCATGAGATTGTTTCTTCATCACTCAATGTTGATTTTCCTTATATCAAGTATGTTATTCCATATTTAATTTTAGAAACCAAATTTTTTGTAATGTATTAATTGTGAAATGAAAACCTTTCCTTTCCTTGGGTTATTTTATTCCCATGATTTATATATTTTCTATGTGGAATGCATGATAATGTAAATGCTAGGATGTGACTGGTGCACCCAGAATTATATAGTGAAAAGTAAATTATAATATGTGACAGGTGTTCCTAGAATTTTATATATCTCCAATTCATTTGTTGATGTAATTTATCTCATGGGAAATGTAAAATATGCATGAACATGATACAATGTTTTTTCACACCTTTTTGTGGTAGTTGACCACTAAGACATGTTGTTTCATTTTTATGCATTGACACATTCCACGCCTATATCTAATTATTCTTCTCATGATAGTGATGTTATGATTATTCTAACCCCATTTGATATTGTTTCATGATATTATCTATCATCTTACTACTCTTTTTATCTCACCCATTTTTACGGAAATAAGGAGAACACTAGGTACACTAAGAATCTTGATAATAAGGAATTAAATAAATGTATATGTTTTATGTTGTAAAATTTATGTATTGTCCAAGTTTTCCCAAGACACTAAACCGTCAGATCCTCATTGTGAAATGATTTTATGTTTGTATTTAAAATTATTTAATATTAATGTATGAAAAATAAGGGATTCTATAGTTGGTATCACAAGACGGTTATGTTAATTTGATAATTAAGATTAGATAACCTTAATGAAAACACTTAGTATGAGACAATGTATAAGTGAGAACTCAAAAAGCATTGTTTTAGAAAATTCTAAATACAGGGATCCAAAAAAAATGCGACATTAGAATTAATTTTCCAAAGTAATAAATTATTTATTATTGTCTTGTTTTATTATATTTTATTCTAACATTATCCAATTTAGAAAATGGGTTGAACCAGGAGAAACTTAGACAACACCCCATGAATGGGATAATGTAGTGAATCCCTGAATAACAACCCCAATGATTTTTGGGGTGGAGTTAAAAATGTCATAGTAATACTTACCCAACTGTCTCAGGTTATGAATAATAACATGTATAATGTGGAACATACACCTTCATCTAAGAGGGAGAAGTCAGATATCGAGTGTTTTATTCAGCAATAACCACCAACGTTTAGTGGATCATACAATTTTCTAGTTGTTGAATAGTGGGTCAACTCAATGGAGAATATCTTTTCCTTTCATCTCTATTCTTATATAGTGATTTTGACTCTGCATGTTTATAATTTATATGGAGAGGCTGATAAATGGTTGGATTTGATTAAGAACACCAATTTGAGGGGAAAAAATAAATAGATAGAGTTTTGAGACATTAAGATAATGTTTCTTAACAATTATTTCCCTCAAACTCTTCAAACAATGATTTGGAAAGAATTTATAGAGACAAAAAAGAAGGTAAATCTATCATGGCCTTTGAAAAAAATTTACAAGGATTGCAAGGTATACTTCAGGTTTTCTTATCAACAATGATGGAAAAATTGATAGATTCATTAGTGGTTTAACACCACACCTTTGAAAGGATATTTCAATTCAAGAAATTGAGATTTATGAAGAAGTTTTTTGGTTTCCTCTTAAATTGGATATGGAGTTTGGAGAATGGTCCCATCACTATGGTGATAAGAAACAAAATATAGAGTTACATGACAGAGGATCTAATGAGAATGGTGGAAGGAAAAACTAAACCACCCACATGTCACAAATTGTGGAACAAGAATCATGTGAACTGCCTGAAAGGGTTATTGAAATTCTTTATGCGTGGGAGAGAAGGAAACCAAGCTCATGAATGACAAAAATGCATGAAAAATAAGGATAATGTGGTGGAGTAAAGGAGAGAATAATCCATGGTTTAATGATACAATTTTAGAGCGTAAGGTAACTATGAAATCTATTGTACTAACCGAAGGAGAAGGGAAAGTATTATTCCATCACTACTACTGAAGTGGAGAAAGGAAAAAATGTCGTACAAGGTATACTTTCTATTCACTCAATAATGGAAAAGGATTTATTTGATTCTGGTTCTACCCATTCATTTATATCATAAAATTTTTTCCAAAAATATTAAATTCAATCCTTGAAAACATGAATTAGAGATGTCTAAAAAACACCAAGTGGTGAAATCATTGAAACCTAAGTGCTGGCACATCCCCTATTAGAGTATGTGGGAATATTCTTTCAGTGAATCTTGTAATACTTCCATTGGTATAATTCTACGCTATACATGGGGTGGATTGGATCTCATTATATATAGCACACATCAACCATCGGGAAAAGGAAATATATTTTCATCTTCCACACTATCCCATAATTCTATGAAAATTCAAGGAAGATCATAAATCTCCATTGAAAAATCCTTCAACAGTGTGGGTGTTGATTCCTTGTGAAGAAGCATACCTCAGTTAAATGGTTGAGTCAATGAAAGGTATGAAAAAATGTGAAATTACCATTATGAGGGAAAAAATGATGAATTTATTAAAGAGTTTCCCAGACTACCTTGTATCATGAGGTAGAGTTCTCAATAGAACTGATAACCGAAGCAACTCCTATCTCAACGTTTCCCTATAATATTGCTCCTATCAAACTAGAGGAGTAAAAAAAGAAACTACAAGAACAATTGGACAAAGTGTTTAAAATGACACAAGTTTAACATACATTGATATTACATATTTTTACATGAATATTCAGTATATTACAAAAATACATGCCAGAGGACCATAATAGTTTAGTGTCTTTGGAAACATGGAAACAAAATATTATATCTTGGTGAAAGATCTTAAACATCTCCATTAAACATTGAAACATTTATTACTTATACCTAATACATTTTTTTATAACCTAGAGAAAGGAAAACATATGAAATAGGTGAGATCAGTTGCTAAGGGTAAAAAGGGAGAAATGTAAGAATAAACATGAACATAGTAATATGACAACACGATCGTATCATTAAGAGATCATACCCTGCATATCAAAGGTCATAAATAGGAGTTATCAGAAAAATCATGGAGGTTTATAAGACATGAATAATAATTAATGAAATGCATAATTCATGAAATCATAACATAGGAATAAATCATGGAATTTGTTGTATGCATATTATTTTATAACATTGTGAACATGTATATGTAGAAACAGGTTCACTCATTTTGTAAAGGACATGAAATCAAGGCCCATCATCAACTTGTGGACATGAAACCAGGTCTATGCATCACATTATGAACATGTAATTAGGATCATGCATAACTTTATGGATGTGAAATTAAGTCCATGAATAACATTGTGAACTTGTAATCAAGTTCACACATAACATTATAAACATGTAATCAGGTTCATGTATAAACATTCAGATGTGAAACCAAGTCCATGCAGAACATTGTGAACATGTAATCGGGTTCACACATAACATTGTGAACATGTAATCTGGTTCACACATAAACTTATGGAAATGAAACCAAGTCCATGCATAACATTGTGAACATGTAATTAGGTTCACACATAACATTGTGAACATGTAATCATATTCATGCATAAACATATGTATGTGAAACCATTTAAATGCATAACATTGTGGACAGTAATCAGGTTGACGCATAACATTTTGAACATGTAATTAGGTTCATGCATAAATGTATGGACATGAAACCAAACCCATGCATAACATTGTGAACATGTAATCAGGTTCACACATACAATTTATACTCATGAGTCATCCATCATTACCCAATACATTGGAGGGTGATATAGGTCCCACCCATCTCATAACAAAATTATTTATATATGCAGTTCAAGATAATAAAACATTCATCACATCTTAACTCATAAAAATAGATAGGTTTTGTAAACATAAAATAATTACCCATGAAATGAAATGGTTATCATTAACATGTAATCACATGATAAATTATGGAAAGTATATTTGTTTCATAACCATTTCATAAAATAATAACTCGTGAAAAGAACAGGGTTTTATAAACATTTAATTTGTGAAATGGAAATAGGATTCATAATGACAAAGACATTAAGAATAACCCTTTAATAGAAATAATATGAATGGAAACATCAGATCATTTCCTAGAAATCCATGTGTAACATAAACATATGTCATCTTATATGGAAAATAATTTGTAAATATTTTTCAAAGAAGTTTCTTGAAGAAAATATCCTTTATTCTCTGAAAATGGATTTTTAATAGATAAACCCATTTAAAAATTATTTTCATAAAAAATAGAATGAAAAAACAGAAAGAAGACAAAAAATAATTTTTAACACCATTCTCATTGAAAATTTATTTTTAAAAAAATTTCATAAATATTATCCTTTTTAAAATTCAATGGAATCATCAATGGAATGATGATGGGTAATTATATACATTTCGTATGAGCTAAAAAACATTCCTTTTGCATAGTAAAAAGGTTAAAAGGAATTCATTATTAGAAAAGTGATACGAAGATTCATTTTAAAATATTATTAAAAGAAAAGAATGTTAAAATTTTCATTTAATTATCATATTATATTAATTAATTATTTCTTTAATCCCTTGTTTAGATAACGATGTTTTGAAGGAAACAATATTTCTGACCGAAGAGAGGGTAAAATTGGGCATACTTAGGACACATTATTAACTTTAATATGTAAAAATGAGTAGAAATAAGGCACCAATACATTATTATATCATTTATAACCATTTTATAATGAAATTAATCTATTTTATTTAGTTATGTAACATTATAAATCATCAAATGTATAATAAATTTAAACAATCATGAAAAGCAATGACATTATCTCAAAAAATCAATTATAAATGGGTAACTTGGGATCTCACTCTCCACATAAGTAAAGGAAATTATATAAATCATAAAATATAATTAAAATATGTAGATTAATGATATATCATGTAAAATGAAAATAGATTTTCCTCGAAAAATTGTTTAGGTGCATAACAAAAACATGAGTCTTAAAGAAGACAAATTGAGACAAAACTTTTTTACCAATTTCGTAACATATTAAACTTAAACCCCATGAATGAAAGATCATAAAATGGATATGTTAATACCCATAAATTTATGTATAATATACATATAATACAATCATGTTATGTAAATACACCTCACAAAATGAAGGAGTCATGTATCTCATGCAAATTAAAAGTGAGAGGAAATCCCCTAACCTTGTGTCTTGACTCTCTCTGTTCTCATACAGGATTATTGTATAATAAATATAAGCCTATTATAAATATTTTAAAAAATAATTTTTTATATCTATTAACATACAAGGTTTTATTATAACATTATATTACCCTCTAGTTAACGATCTTATGTTATTGTTTCACTTTGGGTAATTTTCACTTTGTTCTTCGCATGTGTCTTAATTTTTTATATCATTGATCCTTATACTTATATCATGATTACATCATGTTAAAAATGATATAAATATAATTTATATTAAGTATATGTGTATTATAATAATATATATTATAATTATGTATATAATGGAATACACTGTTTATGGTGACAGTAAGTCGTACGTAGGTATCAACACTATGTTCCGTTTTTATAGTCATATTGAAAGAATGTATATAAATTACATTTGTATATATATATATGTATGTATGTATGTATGTCATTATTACAGTAGCATTAATTTATCATATTTATCATATATTTTCATTAAACCCATTCTTAATACATTCTATGTGGTGTGAGAAAGAATCACAACGCTTTGAGGGGGTGGTAGTCCACACTTCCTAAAACGAGATTATCGTATTAACATTAAGTGGTAGGTAAAAAAATATAGGCGGTAAAATTAATAAAGAATCTAAATACATAATAAATATAATATATTACATATATAAATATAATTTTCATCATAATGTACAACATTATTTGTGGTAAAGAAGAAATGAACATTCATTGTTTCATGAGGCAATAGTTCGTTGTACATAGAAATTTAATGTTCAACATCCATTAGATTGAGGTGTGAGTAATTTTAATTCAGAACCATTGAATAAAAAAATAAAATTATATGGTGGATACTCATTTTGTTATAAAATTTGGTAATTAAGAGAGTGGATGGGGTGGAGAATGAAAATAAAGAAAAGGAGTTTGAGAGAAGACGTTACCTATTAATCTGGTAACTCCTTTTGGTTTATAATAAAAGGAATACTTGAGAGCGTTTTTTTAAATATAGGCTTCATATTCAAAGGGAGGATTTTTGGGAGGATACTTGGGAAGATCATGGAGTAAATTAAAATTTTTGAGAGGTGTTAGGAATGGGTAGAGGTGGTGACATTTTATAAGGAGGGAAAATGACTCATGGTATTTTTAGAAAAATATTTGGTGTCAACATGTTCTCACCAAAACAAATTCTTATAAAACCTATTGAACTCAATAATGGAAGTTTTATGGACGAAATAAGGATATAAAAGGGGTTTTTTACATGTTTAAAGGTCATTTAGGAACATAATTTTTAGTTTTCGACCGTAATTACGCTTAATTTGGCCTTAAGCAATGTGATTAATTTTAATCACTTTTACTAATAATTTTGGTCAATTAATTAACATGGTATTATTAAGATATAAAACATGTACATAATACAATGGTTTATATAATATTTTTGAAATTCGAGACACAGAAGTGGAAAAAATAAGATTACTTCTAATCCCGTAGATAGGTCAAAATAAAAGTGTTTTAATGTATGAACGAATTAAAATGTTCGTAACAATTTTATTTTCATTTTAAAAGTGTATTTGATTATAATGAAATATTAGATGCAATATTATTCTAATTTTACCTTAAAAATATTTATAATATTATTTAGTATTAATAATTAATTAGATAAAAGGTATTTTTTAACAACAAAGCTATATTTTTCACTATTCATTAAAAATGAAGGTTCTCAAAAAAAATCCCAAAAATTCACCATGGAATAATTTATACTTTATGAACTAAAACATGAATATGAATCATTTCATTTATATTTATAAATATTTATAAAATTATTTTTATTATTAAAATTGGTTCATTGATGAAAATAATTTTTTTAACCAAGAAGGACTTTACCAAAAATATTATCTTTCATTATTGATATGTTTTATTCATATAAAACAAAAATATTTTAAAATTATTTATTAATAATTTTAAATGATAAGTTATAATTATATTATTTAAATAATTAAAATAATAAAAAGAGATGTTTTATATAAACCCATTGTTGCGTGCAACATACGCCAACTCAGTATTGCATGTAGCTCAAGCCAAGTTGGTATTGTGAGTACTAAAAACCATGTTGGTATTTCAAGTGTACGGAATGAATGAATTAGTGTTTTAATTTTTATATATATTACTATTTTTAGTGTCATATGAAATGATAAATATTGAAAATTTAAATTAATTCAAAAATAATAATTCTCAAAATCTCACGGTGTGAAATTGTATCCCCCTTAAAATGAATTTCTCCCTTGAAATTCATCTTGATTATCAAAGGCTTAAAACTTGAATATTTTATTCATAGAAACCCACTTAATAAAAATGGATAGTAAAATATACCCTAAAAAAGTGATATTTGGAACCATAACGGTTACCCAACGAAATATATAAATATGTTTCTATATGATAGAACATAGGTGAAAAGTGAAAATATGGATATAGAAGAAAAACATTTCCATCAAGTTCAAATGGAAACTAATACAAAATATGGTTGGAATAATATAAACCACAAGAAATACTTAAATCTTTAATGGCCCAAGGGACTTTTTGACTCATAGAAAATGTAGGTATATGACAACATTTTTTGCTTCAATATCATTTTTCCCAAATTTAAATTTTTTTAGTGAAAATATGTACATGCATGATTTCTAGAAAACAACACCATTAATTGTTTATTGTCTACTTCACCTATTTCTATATAAATAAATATGGATACTTTTTAATTTATGATGTACTAACAGATCACATGTTTCATGATATTCTGTCCCATCTATCATCAGTTATCTTCATCACCACATTTTCATAACAGGATATCCAATATGCATAAATCCTCATATTGTAAGATAATACATAATCATTCCACAAATGGATAAACATAGAACCCTTCTAAAATATGAAAATCCAAAACATTGAAAAGAAGTCACAAAATCCGCTTAACATTGATTCCCCTATTTATCACAAAGTATCTCTTGGGTTTCATATTCCAACATGTGAATACCCTCATAATATATTCTACTAAAACATGGTAACAAATTTAATTACCATAAATTATTTTGGAAAACATGCATTCTTCCTAATTCTAATGTATATTTAATTTACTCATTAAATCAGGAAACGTTGTATACATCATTAGTGGTACTATGAATCACCTATAAATAGGTCCTTACAAATTTCCATTGTAACAATTACATTCAAATTTACTTATCCATATCCCATTAATATTTATCCACACAATATTATCTTAACATAAATAACATGTTAATGGTTACCTTCCCTTAGTCAAAATGTTAAAATTCATGAAATAACATTTCTATTCCATCGTGACCATTCAACATATTCATGTAAATCCTTAGAAAAACATAAAATAAACAATCCCTACAAAATTCGCCATTCTTAATTCTGGAATCCAATTACATAAATACTTTGATTAATTCATCCTTAATCCATTATCAATAATACTTCTTTCCTTTCACATTTCATCCATAGTCTCGTCATCATCATGAATGTAACCATTACTCATACCACATTATTGATTCTCTTCAGGAACTTTCCTCTTGGGACATTTAGTTGTATAATGACCATTTTCTCCAAATATAAAACACTTAAACATTAATAATGACTTAAGGAGTCCACGATTACAATCTATTTCTCTAACCATACACGTCATTTGACCTTATAATCATCTTCATTGTGTCCTTCTTTTCCATAGTGAAAACACCTTATCATTCCTCTAATACATTCACTTAGGTTATTCTTCAAACATTCCTGACACAAAGGAAATATAATAATCTTTCCTCCCTGGTGTCCATTACCTGAACTCTCAGTGAACTCTTTCATTTTGTTCCTTGCTGAGTTCATGAGTTGGATAAGGTAAACAATTTTAATCCTGTTCTATGATAACTTATTAGGCATGATCATGACTTCTTTCCCTCCAATGATAATCCCACTTGACTGCTCTTCAAAAAATCATCCATCGCATTCATCACAAATCCAGTTCCTTTTGGTTTCTACCATTGACTAAAACTAGAATCATGGTGTGAGCATTACATATCACATAAGAAAGTCACATAGTCAAGAAAAATAATTACTTATAGGATGTCTAAACCAAGAAACCATGCACAGTCATTGGCACCTTAGTTTTATCCTAGGTTATTCATAGATAACATATATTTAAATCATTCAAGATGGTGCACAAAGTATTTTTCAATTCCCAAAGCATATCCCCTCAGAAGTTTAAATTCAGGTGTGCTGCAAGGCCCATTTTCATGTTCCAAATTACCTCAAGTCAAGCCCAAAACATATTTCCGGAGTTTTTACCCCTAGGTACATCTATGCAAGAGCCACATCTATTTTTAGTATCCAGATTGGGATTATTTCTTGGAAACAGCTCACTCTATCATTTACCAAAATTCCATGACATTTTCCAAAATATTAAAACATCCCTATACTTATCCTTAGATAAATCACTATACATATCCTTATAAATAAACCTAGGGATCTCACCTAGGTATTCTCATCCTTATTTACAAAGGTTGATTAAACCTTTCGTTTGATACGAAATATAGAGACCCATTATTAACATACATGGATATTACATATTTTTAGATGAATATTCAATACATTACAAAAATTCAGGCCAGAGGACCATAATCGTTTAGTGTATTAGGGAACTTGGAAACAAAATCTTCTATCCCGGAGAAAGATCTTCAAAATCTCCCAAAAGGATCTCCACCTTTAGCACTTGAACTTAAAAAATTTCTTCATAACTTGGAGAAATAAAAAAATAAGATAGCGGAAATCTCATATGCTCTATAATGGTAAAAAAGGTAGACATGTAAGAATAAACATGAATATACTAGTCTGATAACACGATCATAAAATTTGGAGATCATACCCTGCATATAAATGGTCATAAACATGAGTTATGGGATAAATATTGGTAGTTCATATGACATGAATTATAATGTAATAAATTCATAATTTTTTAAAAAATAACATTGGAATAAACCATGGAATTTTTGGCATGCATATTGCTTTATAACATTGTGAACATGTATAAGTAGAAATAATATCACTCATTAAATTAAGGACATGACATCAGAACCCATCGTCAACTTGTGGACATGAAAAGAGGTTTATGCATAACATTATGAACATGTAATAAGGTTCATTCATAACCTTATGGACATGAAACTAATTCCATTCATAACTTTGTGAACATATAATTAGGTTCGAACATAACATTGTGAAAATGTAATCAGGTTCATGTATAAACATATTCATGTGAAACAAAGTCCTTTCATAACATTGTGAACATGTAATTAGGTTCACTCATAAACATATGGAAATGAAACCAAGTCCATGCATAATATTGGGAACATGTGATCCAGTTCACACATAACATTTTTACTCTTGAGTCCTCTTCATAACCAAATGCATTGGAATGAGATATAGGTCCCACCCATCTCATAACAAAATCTTTCATACATGTGGCACAAGATAATAAAATATTCATCATATCATAACCCATAAAAATACATAGGTTTTATAAACAAAAAATCAAAACCCATGAAAGGAAATGGGTATCATTATCATGTATTCACTTAATAACTTATCAAAAATATATAGTTTACATAACCATTTCATCCAAATATAACCCTTGAAAATAAGTGTGTTCTGTAAAAATGTAACCTGTAAAAGGGAAACGAGCTTCCTAAAGTTAACGAAATTAAGAATAACCCATTAATAGAAATAATATGAATGGAACCACTAGATAATTTCATATAAAAACAAGAGTAACATCTACAAATGTCATCATATATGGTAAATAATTTTTAAATATCTTTCAAATATGTTTCTTGAGGATATTATCAGTTCTTCTTTAGAAAAGGATATTTAATACATAAAACCATTTAAAAATAATTTTCATAGAAAATAAATAGAAAATTAATAAATATGTATTGAAATAATTATGAAAATATTTTTCATTTAAAATTAAATTCAATGTAATCATTAAAGGAATGACAGTGGGTAAATTTGTACTTGTCGTATGCGGTAAAAAGAGCATTCCTTTTGCACGGAAACTGATTTAGAAGGAATTCCTTGTACAAAACGCAATAAGAAATTTGTTTTAAGATATTTTTAAATGTAAAAAATTTAAAAAAATTATTTTAATGATCATGGGATATTAATAATATATTCTTGGAAACCCTTGTTGAGAAAACATCATTTTTGAAGAAACGTAGATTTCCGACCGAAGAGAGGGTAAAGTTGAGATTACTTAAGACACTTTATTAACTATATTACGTAGAAATGAGTATAAATATTGTTAAAATACCTGATTATATCATTAATAATCTGAGGATAATGAAATTCAAATAATTTATTGAGATATAGAGCATAATAATTCATTAAATTAAGAAAAAATGTAAACAATCTAAAAAATTAAAGAGATTGTCTTAATAAACACTTAGAACTTGGTAACCTAGGATCATAATCTCCATGTATGATTACGATATTAAATGAAGAATATAATTTCATGAAATTATATATATTCATTTTATATCATCTAAAATGGAATTATATGCACCTAGAAAAATAGTTTAGGTGCATAACAAAAAGATGAGTCTTAAAGAAGACAAATTGATACAAAAGAGTTTTACCGAGAATATATCTTTTTAAACATAAACCCCATGAAATAAGGATCATAAAATGGATATGTGAATACCTATCCATTTTATTATAATATAAATAGAATACAACCATGTTCATTAAATTCACCACACCAAAGGAAAGAGTGGTGAACACAATAAGTATCTCATAGAAAGTAAATGTGAGATGAAATCCCCGAACCTTGTGTCTTGAATATCTCCGTCCTTTTATGGGATTCATGTATAACAAATATATGATTATTATAAATATTTTAGAAAGTCATATTATTATATATAATACCATATATGTTTTGGTTATATCTTTTTATTACTCGCTTTTTAACGATCCTATGTTAAGGTTTCACTTCTGGGAATATTCACATTGTTCTTCGCTTGTGCCTTAATTTGTTATATCCTTGATCATTATACATGTATCATGATTATAGAATGTTGAAAATTATATAAATATGAGGTATATTCTATATAATTATAGTATAATAATCTATAGAATAAGGAAGTGTGTGATGAAATACACTGTTCAGGGAGACAGTAAGTCGTATCTACGTATGAACACTGTTTTTAGTTTTTATTATCTTATTAAAAGAAAGTATGTAACTGACATATGTATATATGTATATATATATAAATATGTATGTGTATATATAATTATTATAGTAGAATTAATATATCAAAAATATCATATAATTTCATCAAACTCATCCTTATTAAATCTTTTGTGGTGTGTGAACGAATCACATTACTTTGAGGGGGTGGTAGTCCACACATCCTCAAAATAAATTATCATATTAAAAAATGGAAGCTAAAATTATATGTGTTTTAAAACTAATAAAAAAGTATAAATAAATTATAAATATAATATATTACATATATAAATGTATTTTCCATCATAATTGCCACCACGATTGGTGGTAAGGTAGAAATGAACAATCATCGTTTCGTGAGGAAATTGTTCGCTATACATAGAAACAGAATATTCAATATCCGTTAGATGGAATTGGGTGTAAGTGTAGGTCAACACCTTTTCTAAAAAACATAAAAGTATTTGGAGAATATTGTTTTTTTTTCACAAATTAAGGGAATAAATAGTGTAGCGGTGGATAATTAAAATAAAGGAAAGATGTTCGAGGGAAGACGTTACCTCTTAATCGGGTAACTCCTTTTGATTTGTACCAAAAAGCTTTCTTGAGTGGATTTATGTCCAAAGAAAGGCTACAAAGTCGAAGCTATGATTTTTGGGAGGAAACATGAGTAGATCTTGTCTGATCTTAAACGTTTTTAGAGGTGTTATGAATGGGAGGACGTGGTTGCCTTTTATAGGCATGGAAAATGACTCACGTGGAATTTTTAGAAAGAAATTATTTGTGAAAATGTTATTACCTAAAAATTTCTTAAAACCCAAAACAACTCAATAATGGATGGTTTATATTATGGAATATTTATATAAAATGGTTGTTTGGAAAAGTTATAGGTCATTTGGGCCCTTAATTTTAAGGTTTAGTCCCTAATTAAGCTTAATTTGACCTTAACCACTACTGTTAATTTTAATCACTTTTAATAATAATTTTTTCCAAAATATTAACATGGTATTATTAGAATATAAACATTATACTGAATAAAATGGTTTATTTTAGACTTTTGAAATTCTAAAAATATAATTGCAAAAAATACGATTAGTGTTAATCCCGCATATGAGATTAAATAACACGGTTTTAAAGTAGGGAAAAGTTCAAACATTTGTAAAGATTTTATATTCAGTATCAAAGTGTAATTAATAATATTTAATTATTAGATGTAATATTAATATAAAATGACATTAAAAATATTTATAATATCATATATCATTAATAATTAATTAGATAAAATGAATTTTTAACAAAAAAGCTGTATTTTTCAATATTCATAAAAAATTTATGTTTCTCGGAAAAATACCAAACTTTCATCCTACGATAATTTCGAAATTTTGAACTCATAAACGAGTTTTATTTTTTCAAATTAAATTTCAAAATGTTTATCAAGTTACATTTATTATTAAAACTGATTCATTTAAGAAAACAATATTTTTAACCAAAAAGGACATTACCAAAAATATTACCTTTCATTTTCAAGATGTTTTATTTATATAAATCAAAAATATTTGAAAATTATTTATTACTAAGTTTAATGGATAGGTTATAATTATCATACTGATTTAATAAAAAATATAAAAATATATGTTTCATAGAAACTCATTGTTGCAAGCATCACACACCAAGTTGGTGTTTTTTGTAGCGCAGACCAAGTTGGTAATGCTTGCAGCACAAGACAAGATGGTATTTCATGTGTAAGGAATGTTTTAATTAGTGTTTCAATATATATATATCTCTATTTATAGTGTAATTTGAAATGGAATATATTTAAATGTTAAATGAATTAAAAATAATAATTCAAAAAATCTCGAGGTGTTACAGGGTTCAAAATTCCTAGTGCATCACCTTAACATACTTCAGTGCTCTCTATCATAAAGAAGGGTGAATCAATGCGGTTGTGTAATGATTATCAAGAAATCAAAAACAACCCCAAAAAGAACAAGTATCATTTTCCAAGTAATGATGACTTGTTTGATCAGTTACGAGGATCTCAGTACTTCTCAAAGGTGGATCTCTATTTTGAAAATCATCAATTAAAGGTGATGAAGGAAGAAATTCAAAAGACTACCTTCTATTCAGGGTATGGGAGTTATGTGTTTTTTATTCCCTATGGACTTACCAATTACCCTATAATCATTATGAAATTTTTAATAGAGTATTTAGACATTACCTCGCCAAATTTTTCATAGTGTTTATCAATAATATTCTGATATACCCAAAGGGCTAGGAGGAACATGAAGAACGTATAAGGGTTGTGTTGGTTACAAAAAGGAATAAAAATTTGTTTGCCAATTTTATAATGTCTGACTTTTTGATTTAGAAAGTCACATTCTTGTGACATGTGATCACAAGTGAGGAAATTTCTATAGACACCTAAAAATAAAATGCAATTGAGGAATGGCCTAGACCTTCTAGTTTTACAGAAATATGAAATTTTTAAGGTTTATTTTAGTATTATCGAAATTTTGTGAAAATTTTATCATGAATGACAATCCATCTAACTAAGTCAACAAGGAAAGTGGTAATGTATGTCTGGATGATAGAATGTGAGGAATGATTCAAGGAGATAGATAGAAGGTCAATCCCTGTAATTGTACTCAGATTAATAAAAAGTGGATAATTTTATGTGATATATTGTGATGCTTAGAAGAAATTATTGGGGTTTTTACTCACGAAAAATTGTAATTGGATAGCCTAAACCTCACAAAAATTGATGATTCATGAGCATAACTACCCAATGCATGATCTAAAGCAAGAAACTGTGATTTTTAATTTAAAATATGGAGGCATTACCTCAATGGATAAAAGAGTGTCATATAAACCGATCACAAGAGACTAAAGTATATATTCACATAAAAATAGCTGAACATGCATCAAAGGATATAGTTAAAGCTAATAGAGGACTATTATTTCTCTAATAAAAATTATATTGGCATTGTAAAAAATGTAGCAGATGCTCTTAACAGAAAAGAACATGCTACCCTATCCATGTTGCAGATTAAGAAAGATCCTATTGCCATTGATATACAAAGGATAGATTTTGAAATCATAACAACAGAGAATACATCCTAACTTTCCCAAATTATTTCCCAACCATCTATCCATGAGATGATTAAGGAGGCCAAAGGGATGATATCGAGTTACAAAATATGATTAATGCAACGGATGAAGGGAAGAAGAAAGAGTTACTTATCAATGGTGACGGTGTGATTCAGTTTGGAATGAGGAACTATGTGCCTTCATCACCTAGGATAAAGAAGGAGCTATTGGAAAATGCACACACATTAACTCTCTCTATTTATCATAAGAGTACCAAGATGTATTATGATCTCAAAGAACACTTCTAGTGGGACAATATGAAGAAAGATATTGTCGAATAAATATCAAGGTGATTGATATGTTATAAAGTTAAAGAGGAGTAATAAAATCCAAAAGGGATGATAAAACCATTTTCTATACCCATTTATTAATGGAGAAATTTAACTATGAACTTCTTCACTTCTCTCTTGAAGACAACCAAATTAAATATTGTGATATCGGTCGTGGTGGACCAACTCACCGAGAATGACCACTTTATCATCTTTTAGAAAGATCTACCACTTGAACAACTTGAAAGGATATATTTGAAGGATGTTGTGAGACTTCATAGGGTTCCACTCTCAATTGTCTCTGAACATGATCCCAGATTCAAATCAAAATTTTGGCGGATTCATCAATATTCTTTGAGTACTCTGTTAAATTTCAGCACAACCTATCACCCCCAAACTAATGGCCAATCTGAAAGGACTATTCATATAAAAGATTATATTATAAAAGCCATATATTTAGAATAAAAATGCTGATGATATCAGCACCTCCCATTGGTTCTGTTCTCATAAAACAATAGCTTCCACTCGAGTAATCAGATGGATCCATATGATGACCTCTATGTAATGCGATATAGAACTCCAACCTTTTGGGATGAAGTTGGTAAATGAAATCTAATTGGATATGATCTTGTGCAGGAGATGACAGAGAAGCTACAAGTCATCCAACAACATATCAATGCTTCCCAAAGCTGTCAAAATAGCTATTATGACTACTATCGAAGGGACTTGGAGTTTGATGTTGGAGAAAAATTCTTCCATTGAATATCACCATGGAAGAGAGTCATGTGGTTTGGAAAGAAAGGGAAGATAATCCCAAGGTAAATTTTCCCCTTTGGGATCCTTGATCTCATCATACCTATGACCTATCATCTTTCACTTCCATAGAAAATGGATCGTGTTCATAATGTGTTCCACATATCACTCCTAATGAAGTACATACAAAATCCCCACATGTACTGAACTCAAAGGTGGTACAACTTGAAGATGATATCCCTTATGAGAAGCATCCATTAAATATTCTGGACTGCGGAGATGAGGTTCTATAAAATAAGTCCACACAACATGTCAATGTGTTGTAGAGGAACCATAATAATGAAGAAAAAACTTGGGAACCATTGGAGTCGATGAAGGAGAAGTACCCTCACATGTTCGTGTAAAATGAAATTTCATGGGAGAAATCTAAAAGGGGGGGAAGAATGTAATGACCCAAAATTTTTCCCCTTATTATAGTAATTTCAAATAGTACAAATCACAAAACATCACCTAGAGATGATAACAAAAACATTATTAGTGTATAATTAATGAAAGAGTAAGTATTTCAATTTGTTAATGAACCAAAACTGAAAAAATAGTAACCTGACCGTAGGAAGAGTAATATGACCATAATGAATAATAAACCAACCAAAGGAATAGTAACCACTCTGATGAAATTATAAATAAAATTTTGTCATAGTACAAAAAATCATGATGTAATTATTTCAAAGTCTAAGTAAATAAAAGTTTTTTAAATTATTAATTAAGGGTTTGCATTTTTATAATTTATAAATATTTAGTTACAATTTTAGGATTAATTTAACAATTTAAATGAAAAATTATTTTCATAAAATTTATTCATAAATTTATATTGTTATATCTTATGATTTTAATATATTTTTAACATACCTTATGTAATTTTTACAGGAGTTATCAAATCAGATATAATTTTAGAAACTATATTTTCCATATAAATGATGATTTTAATTAAAATTAAATTACTCATATTTAGAAAATTATTTTCATAAAATTGAGTTCATTTTTTAATTCTACATGTTGATAAATTGTTAGGGTGAATATTTGGGTTTTTTAACACACTTGACTTTTCAAGAATAGTAAAATACAATAATTTACAATAAATGCTAAAAACCTAAAATATTGATTTATGATTGAGTCATGGATGATATAAGTAACCATTTGTTTGAACTAAAATGTACTAATTACATTATTTGGTCATAATAATCCTCACTATTTCATTTCATGATAAAATTTATAAACTAATGATTAAAATAACAAAAAAACACCCCTCTCCTCCACTGTAAATACCACCCCTCACAACCCCTTATCCTCACACATCTAAATCATTGATCCATGCCCAAATTATTCGTAAACCTCATCCATATACCATACCTCACAACTACGATATCTTTTTCAAATACAAATACTAATCCTAGCTGCATTGAGGAGGATATAAAGAGGATAATTCAAGAGGTAAATCCTCTCTCTTTTTCTTTTAATTTCCTTTTAATTTCGATTTCTTTTCTTATTTTATCATCCCCTACCTTCATCCAAATGTCATGATAAATCTATTACCTTACATAAAATAGAATTATATCTATTTAATGGAATATATATCATAAAATCCTCCCACCATACCTCTCTCTTAACGTAAAAATGAAATCCTCATATGTGATGTGTCAATTTACCGAAATATTGGGTGGTGGACATTCATTTTACTTAAACGCCTTGACATATGTTTATAAGACCATTAAATGGTTTAAAATATATTTTAATGTTTATTTTATAACACTTATTATGTTATTTCAAAAACTTATACTCATTATACTAAATGGTAAAACAAAACAAGTTCATTGTGTTTGAAAAAGCACCAAAATTATCCTAAAACAATCATCATTAACTTTTATTTAATGAATCATCATTAGATTATATATAAAAATCATTTGTAAGATCATTTATGATTCCGTATGATCATTAATAACATATAATAACAATTTTGGGTGTTCATCCCCATTTTAAATGAAATTTCATTCATGTAAACAAATGAACCAATCATGGAAACAATGAAAACAAACACTCCTGAACAACAAAATTAATCGATATAACTCATCTGAATACGCCTAAAAGAACTTAATAAAACCATAATGAATTATATTAATATATAAAATGATCTATAATTTTTAATTAATTAATATAATGTGATTATTTAGGACATTAAGGTGAATAAATCATTCAAACATGAGGTAAGGGGAATTCTCAAACCCATCACTCCTTCTTTGGGTTTTCCCTCCTTCACCCCATCTTTAGAATGGATATTCCATAAATATCACTTATTTATCATTATATTAATTTTTTGGTATATTAATGATTTATAATTGATATTATTATTGGCACAATGTTTTACAAAAGAACACTTCTTAAAAAAACACACATCTTGAGATTGTATCTTCTTCACTCAAAAGCCGATTATCCTTATATCAAGTATGTTATTCCATATTTCATTTGGGAAACAAAATTTTTAGGATTTATGATTTATAAAATGAAACCCACTCCTTTACATGATATATTCTATGTCCAAGATTGATATTTGATCAATGATTCATCCATGATAATGTAAATGTTATAATTTGATGGATGCACCTAGAATTATATACTGCAAAGTAAATGATAAGATGTGACAGGTGTGCCCAAAATAATATGGAACTACAATAAATTGGGTATTTCAATTAATCTCATGAGAAATGTGAAATATGAGGGAACATGATGTTATCTATGTTTGAAACTATGTGTGATAGTTGACCACTAAGACATGGTGTTTCATTTTTATGCATTTCCACATTCCATGCCATTATCTAATTCTTCCTCTTATGATGATGATATTATTATGATGATCACCCCATGTAATATTGTTTCATTCTCTTTTCATTAATTTCATGGGTATTTTTATATCACCAAATTTTTATGTATATCATACGGGGACTACACATAATAAGGAGAACAGAAGGGACGATATGAATCTAGAGATGAAGGAATTAAATAAATTTAACTGATTTATATTGTAAAAGTTGGGTATGATCCTAGTTTGACCAAGACACTAAACCTTCATATCCTCATTATGAAAATATTTTATATTTGTATTTAAAATTATGTAATAATAATGTATGAAAAATCAGGGTCACTATATTGTTTGCGTAAACAACCTCTTAACTGCATAGATAAAGGAAGTACCATTTGAACAAAACAACTGAAGGTGGTTACAAGAATAATTTTTTGAAATGTAATCTTATCATCAATAATAGAATAGAAAATGGATTATTTAATTTAGGTTATACCATATATTTTATCTATAAGTAATTTTTTAAGGGTATCATATCACCACCTCAATAATTAGATGTTGAATTTTCAATGTAAACATAATATGGTATGTAGATATAAACTAAATTATATACCGCCTCTCTAGTAGAACTTTTAAGGAATGTGCATCTTGGAAATATTATTTTCCTCCCTCAAATTTAATTTGGTGTGAATTTAGTAATGGAATATCTCAATATATATCTCCCATTTCAATTTATGAATAATGTAAGTCACATTTGATATACCAAGTCAACCAATATTTTTCTATTGATTTGAGGATGAATATAAACATCCTATGAAACTGACTTCCATTGTATGGATATTATTTCACTTCCCATAGGGGTATCTATCTAAAATTTTTGGGGATACAATCAACATTGAATAAATTTATATTAAGTTGTAATAGGAAGATATATTTCCAAAAGTGCATCTTTGTTCCCCCTGAATCAGGAAATTATGTTTTCAATATAACTCATACATGGTTCTATACTAATTTCAATGACTCCTTATAGAATTGAATTGATTATATTACTTGAATTGAAGAAGAAATACAAGATATTATTGATAAGGCATTTATTCATCAAAGAGAATCATCTTGGGGGAATTGGTTCTTTTTAATAAGAATTATGGGTTAATTATACTTTGAATTGATTTTTTGGGAACATGCTAATATTACTAGAAACAAATTATCATTTACCATATTTTTTTTACAATTATGAGAATATCAATAGTTTTAAAAGATTTAAATATGATGTAACACCTATAATATAATAACGTAGATCCAGTGGTTGTCTTACCACAATGGAACAAGATAAAAGTGATCTCATCCTGAACGATTGAAACGTTTAGAAGGCTTGGGAGAATATATATATACATGATTTTCACATTCCAATTGAAAACTTGAAATAAAATTAAAATTCTATTAATAACACAAATATATCATCTAGTATATTACTGGAATAATTCATAGATCCCTTATTGGTATCCAAGGGAAAGGAAAACATAATAAAGGGTGAGCTTATATGCTCTGTAAGGGAGAGCATACACCAGATGATATCATATAATAAATACAGAATTCACAATATAATAGAGAGAAACAATATTAAAATATTCTATATAACTAATACCATAGAGGGTATTATATCCATGGATTACATAAAAATAAAAATAATCATATTGATAAAAATAAAATCGTTTCATACTGAAAAATGCACATTCTAGACATCATAATCATACATTCCAGGAATTGTTCCATGATAACATACAAAAAAAGTATGGAATAAACCAAATAATGAATAGAGTTTCTCTCATGAGACCTACTTATTGATATTGGTGCTATAAATGACCCCAAACATAACTTATTATGTCTAATCAATTCACCAAATTATGTAAATGAATAAAAATTCAATACATAATCAACATAAAAATCATATTGCGAAACTATCATATAAAATTTTAATATTTATCACTATATGTAAATAGATCAACACGATTATAGGAAATCTGTAGTACTATGGTTGAATGTATAGTTAGAGTATATTCCTAATCTATTATGAAAATCATCAAAGTATTTTGATAGATGAAAATACATGGAAGTTATCATGGAATATTTCTTCAAGAAAATATCAATTTCATTTAGATCACACTTATTTAAAATCAATAAAAATTAAAAATAATATTAAAAAAATTTCATTGAATATTATTTTTGAAATATTTAAATGAAATATCAAGGAAAATAATAGCCATAACCATGGGAATATCCATTAATGAGGCAAGTATTAAAACAATGATTATGTTCAAACTATTGGTAGGAAGGTCTTTAATTGGAAAACAATGAGAAGATTAATTATAATCCTTTTCATATAAGTAAAACATGGGTAAAAATTACTTTAAAATTTCATTTGTTAATAGAAAAAACATTCTTGAAAAAAATTATAATAAAATATGGTCAATGAAGAAAAGGATTCTTGACCAAATAAAAAAATAAAGATGATTTCCATTAAAAACATTATTTCAGTATTTTTGAGTAAAAATTGAGATAAAATTGGAAATAAAACATAAAATTTAAATAAACTACCAAAATATACTAATATATAGGGCTTTTGAGATATAAATATCGTATAACACCCCAAATATAATCTTAATAACAAATAATCTCAATTTTGGATGAGATTGTGAGATAAACCTATACTACATTTGTAGAATTTTAATCACAAACCAATGAAAAACAATTACATCAAAAGTAATTTCAAATTTATTTTATATAAAGTGATTGAATATATAAAATTTAAATGTGGATTTATATACACAACATGAAGTAAATATGTGGAGAATATGGAATATGTATCAATGAAATGAAAGTGAGATGAGTAAAATTTGCCTCAGGTTTGATTTTCATATTAGGTTCATTTTACATGTTTGATAATAAATTTAAATATATTAAAATTATATAGTTGGATAATATTAATAATTATAATTCAATACATGGTTTTTTATAATATCTTATCAACCATTCATGAACTATCTTTCTTTATCTTCATCATTTCGAAAGTTAACTACTACGTTTTTCATGTATGTTTTGATTTAGATGTTCTGGACCTTGAATTTTGATTATCATTACATCATATCTATAGTGTTAATGATGATATAAACAATATATATATATTTTTTATACATATTTAGAATAATATTTAACAATCAAACCTGAAAAATTAATCTCATTGCTTCATAGGGGTGGTAGTCCACACGTACTGATGAGCGGCATTATCATTTTTAACGGGAAGTAAGGTAAGAATGTTGATGATATATGATTTTAACATAACAATATATATCATAAATATCATATTTATTCATTGGTTACATATTTTGATCCATCCATGTAAAGAGGTCATGAAAAAGTAAGTACACATCCACCAGGAGACAATATTCCATATGTGCACACAAGTTATTTTTTCATTTTCATTGGATGGAATGGAGGTGGAAATAGATATTACATAATTTTAATAAAATATCCATATATTTATGATATCATAGTCATTATTTTAGGTTATCATAATATATTTATAGTAATTATAAGAACTTAAAAACATTGACAGAGTTGGTAAAGATGATTACCTCTTCCTTGAGATACCTTCTTTAGCTAACACCTTAATCCATCCTATGATGGAATTAGGAGAATAAAAAAAATAAATAATTAAATGAAGTAATCTGGGAATTTTTTAGTAGGTATTGGATTATCTAAAGTGAAAAATAAATCTTAATAAAATATACGATGGGGTTACCTTTTATAAGTTATGGAAATCACACATGGAATTAGTCAAATGACTAAAATATAACATATATCATAATCACTTAATGTGGAATAGAATGAAAATAATTGAAAAGATAAGAAATGAAAAGGTTGAAATAATTTTCAACTAGAAAAATTTAGATGTGATTCTATTGAATTTTAATCCTTATTTTTACTTTCTACTCCATCTTTATCCAATTTTTACCATAATAATAGAAACATATTTTTAGCAATAAAATATCATTAATTTTGCTTAGAGGTTAAACATGGATAAATAATGGTAAAAGGATGAATTTTTTGACCATTTATTTCCTTAATTTTCCTCTTTATATAAGTTTTTTTAAAATCATTTAATTATACACTTTTTATCATAAAATATCCTAAATGTGCTTTTTGGGACTATTCATTTAATTTGACTTTAAAGACATCATGAAATTAATGTAATTATAATATAAAAACAATTAGGATTATGTATACATTAATATTACATATGAATTTTCTTTACTACCACAACTCAACCAAAAGTTATGAATTTTATAATTTTTAAAATCATTTACCGTTATTTTTATACTTCATACACGAGCTTTGTATAGGTTTTGTGTAACCATTTAGGGTAATTAATACATCACTAAAAATTGAAAATAAATTATTATAACAATTATAATGTATTAATATTTTAAATACAAAATTATAATATATTATTAGTTATTTTTATCCAAATTGAAATATATTAGAGATATTAAAACAGAAGTGAGTGACATTTTTTAATTTTCTAATCATAAAATTATATAAATTTCACTATCGAAGGAAAATGAAACAGTAATTCCATTTATTCAATGTTAGGATGGATCTGGTAAAAATGATCTCATACAATTTTTTCTATGCATCTTTTGTCTTGATTTTGAGGCCTTATACTATAAATTTAACCATAATTAACTTCTTATCCCATTATCCATGACGATAAACTTTTACCAAGTTTACTATTCATTATAAATAAAATTTGAATTAAATTATTTAATAAAATTGAAACTCTTTATTATAAATATGAAATTTATTTATCAATATAAATGTTCTGTTTGTGATAAAAATCAATGACATTTAAATGTGGAAAATAGAAAGAAAACTAGGGTTTAAAAAAAATTTGTTTTATGTAAAGAAATGAACTTATATCAATATAAAATATATTGTTGATTACAATGGAATTTTATGAATTATTATTAATAAAATTAAAATTATCCTACTTTGAAATAAAATAAAAAACATAATAGGATTTTCAAAAAATTTATTGATAGAAAAGAAGAAAAATCATTACAAAAAACTACATTTTCACGATTTACTAAAACATAATTATTTTTAAAAAGTCCCCAAAAATACATCTCATATAATACTAAATTAGTGGTTTAAAAATCATCCATTTTTTTTTGAACTATTTATAAAATTGGCTAAAATTCATTATAATACTCATGCACAAAATAAAATCCATTTTTGAAGAAGAATATATTTAATGCATAAAATGAATTTATTTTTATTCATTACCTTCTATCAAAAATTAAATGAATGTTATATTTATTGATTAAATTTATTATTTTTATTATTTAAATAAAATATATATATATATATATATATATATATTTCATTATATGTTTATTCCTATTCAGAACTCCAACCAAACGAATCTCTTATAACAGTAATAATTAAACAAAATTATTTTATTGTTTGTTGAATCTCAGAATTACATGTGGTGTATGATATATAACATAATTTTATCAAAAAAGGAAAATATAAACAAAAATTTTGGGGTATTACAATATACATTCCATATATAAATTACATCCACAAAATTTTAATTCTACTTTTATAAACTAAATATATCATATCATATTAAAAAACATGATATAGATTGTTTCTCACAATAATTTTTTTTGTTTATGAACAGGAAACTTATTAGGAATTTACCTATATAATAATCATATATGAAATTGAGTTTCTAAAAAACAACCTTATTATAAGTGTTTTAATTTTTATATAAGAATCAATAGATTCAACATCAATTTTATCGAGTTTGAGAAATTTCATTACTATTTCGATATTTAAAAAATGATAAAATTGTCTTAATTGACTTCATCCCATTATATAAGAATGATATAATCTTTTTATGTAAATCATGATGTTTATATGGAATTTTTCATTCTTTAATAAATAACATAAACTTTTAACTAACTATCTGACTCTGAAAAGCGTGAAAATTTATTTATTCATTTCTAAAACCTAAATGGTAAGCTCAACATAAAATTATAACCAAGATGAATAAACCTTATTTTGATAAAATACTAAATTATTCCTAAAATCCAAAATAATAATACCTGAAGTTCAACTTAAATCATTCCATAAATTACTATTATTAAAACTCTTCAAAACTATTCCATACCAGGTTAAAAATTAAAAAGTCAGAAATATTCGATCTTTCATTCTTCTGAGTTCATTTAAAATTTATCGTAAAAAAATATTTACTCATAAATCCATGTAGAAATTTTTTTATGAACCATCATATAATCTCCAAAATTTGATAATATTGGTCATAATTAACCTGAATCACAACAAATACACAATAAAAACCATATATACTTTCAAAAGATAACTCAACCTTTATTCCTAAAATATAACACTATCTTTGACAAAAAAATATTTCTATCTACCTAAATCATATAATATTCCAAGTATAGTGAACTTATTCAAAAATAAAATTAATCTATAAGTTACCCAATCTATATTTTATGAAATAGTTATTTATATGATAAAACATTAATTACAAAAATTTAATAACCCTTTTATCACAATTATCAAAATTAATATAAAATATTATATAAAAATTAATGTTTATCAATGCCTTTCAACATATGTATGTGAAATATAAAATAATTCTTCCTCAAATAACCTTTTCTCTTAAAAAATTCTAAACCAATGGTTTGTATTCCAATAAATGTCTCTAAAAATATTCTTATTCGTCTTAAAATACCATCATATAAAACATAAAAAGGGGTACTTATGTATTCCGAATTATGATCAACCATAGACTAACTAGACAATGACACATTAGGTTTACCCCATATCACTATGGAATATAATATTTGTTAAAATTTTATATCCTCTAATTCATCATAATGGTACATAAACAAAATTGGAATTAACCCAAGAATATCACCCAGGCGTGTCTTTCCAAGTGGGTAGTCTTAGGCCCACTCATCATCCACTGGTGACGATCATGTTAATACCCAATTCACCCCATTTATAATTTTTACCCATGGTTCATCTATGAAAATATCACATTGACATTCCAATATCTAGATATGGGTTCATTTTCTAGGATAATAACACAATCTCAACCTAACTAAAGAATCATGATATTACCATATACATAGAATTATCCCTATAATCTATTATAGGGTTATGTTTTATAATATATGTTTTACTAAATTTTATTCCAAAGGGTCCTAGTAATATTCCATTGATGCCAACAACAACACCCAAAATCTATTAACCAAGATATATCTATTATTTCACTATATTGAAAAAAGATACAAGAAATCACATTGTGAATAATCAAGTACTTTAGTACTCTTGTTAGGCATGATACATATATTATTCAAACATTACAATTCAAAACATGAAATTAAACATAAAATTTTTATGATATCATTATTATTTTTTTATTATATCCCTATAACCCTTTATATATCCATTCATGGAATCCTTGGGAAATGAAAACATAATAAAAGGTGATATCATAGGCTTATTAATGAAAAATTCACAAACATAATCTATTAAACCACAAATAAAAAAAGAATAATATGGAAATTATAAATAAAAAAGAATTCATATAATTAATATTATTTATTGAAAATATATCATTGTATGTGCTAACATTATAAATCATTAAATTTTCCATGAACTGGCCCACCAATGCCCTCCTGATGATTAATAATCAAAGTATTTCACCCCAATCCAGCCTCCTATAGTCTTGGGGATGGTGACTAGCATCGAGATTGAATTATACTCAAAAGGCAGGCCTTATAATATTGTACTTGTACACACACACACACATATCCATTCATCAATATATTTAATGATTTAAAGAGGATGATACTGTAAAATCATGAATTACATCTATCCCACACCAAAGTATTAAATAAGTCCCTAAATCGGGGAAAGGTCTAAATACAATCCCACCATAACAACAAATTAGTATAAAATTATTATATAAGGAGGGTTCTGCTTTCGAATGAATCTCTTGGAACCAACCATTATTTCTAGCTCCCTATGATTTTCCCAATTATAGTCCTGCATAGACACAAATGAATGAACTTTCATCTACATAAGACATACCATGTGTAGTAAAATATCATGTAAGGGTTTGTGTACCATAATTATTAGGACACCTTGAAATGGTGACCCATTAAAATCAAGATACAAGTTAATATTGGAACTATAATGTTTTGAAAATTAGATATATGTGACATAGATAACAACAAACCAAATATTCTCAACATAGACACTCGATATAAAAGGTTTACAACCATACATCTATCCTAAGATTCCACTCAAGGATAAAAGGTAACACTCATCGAGGAACACTAAATCTAAATGTTTAGATAACACTATTGGATATCATCTAAGATGTCATGATAATTGGGAATTTCTATAAGGTAGATTCACGCTAGAACTATGATGTTCCTAATAAATAAAGTGGGGATCACCTGTAGGTCCACTATGGTACACCAAAATCCACAGTTGGTTAACCTTCTAGATAAGGGATCATACACTTGTTAAAGTTGGTCATGAATATTCTTGAAAACCACACTTAAGGAGAATGATGGGTATAAGGATCAACATCATTACTCACTGAGGGATATCTCATCTAATCTATTGAGGTGATATTACATTAAATACCTAGTATTGTCTGTTGTATCAAGCCCTCATAAAATTGTTCTAAGAGAATCGGTTCTAGGAAAAAAAAGTGAACTCACTCATACTGAACTGGAAATACGGAACACACATAATTAATAATAAAACGGGAAATTAACCTACTAAAGTGTAATAGAGAACCCACCCAAATAACATTACACTATGTTGAAATAATGGAGGCTCAAAACTACCTTAGAGGAATTATATGAAATATAGTAATATGTGTACTACTAAATCTAGACTTGCTCATGTTTATTCTAATATTCATTTTATGGTTATCATGTCCATCTACATGTGCCTATGTACACTGGATTTGATTATGTACATTGGTGGAACATATGTTCTTGATCATGTTTGTGCCCATGTACCCCTAGGGTACAAATTAGGGATCCATCAATGGTTCCATACCATTTGAAACATGTCACACAGTGTATTTTTCTTATCTCTACACATAAATCCTAATTTCATAGGATGGGACCTCACACCATGTGTTCTTCATACTACACACAATGTGGTTGATATTTTCCTAGAAAATCCAAAATTTTAACACGACTTTATCACATAATCAAATCCACTAGATCCTCCAAAAAACATATCCATGAATCCCATATTTGTGCTCGACAGTGGCTGAGCCTTAAGTAGTGGCAGGAATCTGATTAGGAATTGCCACCCATTGCACCACACTTTCAAGATTCCAAAACCCACAACCTCTTGATCTCTAATACAAATTTATTTTACTATCTTTTTAAAACCACAACCATATTGTTTATATCCACCCCAAACATGAGAAAATAATTTGTTTCATTAATGATTGATTGTGCAATGATCACCCCCAATGTATTTTTTGAAAAACGAGATAAATCCAATGAAAAAAATGATCACATGAAAAACGGGGATAGAAATTACTATATTAAAAACAATAGAATAAAATCTAATACAATGTTCATGTTTTCTTCAATTTGTTGTCATGAATACGTTGAATGAAGAGAATTTTAAAATCAATATCAAATTCTTATTTCTAGGATGATAAATCCACAACCACCAAACAAGATCGAACATAGAATAATAATGGTAGTCGAATTGATTCATGATCATCTTAGGATAAACAAATGGGGATAAGGACAAATAAAAAAATTTCATACCTCATGTTTGGACCAATCATTGATGAATATGGGGTATTTATTTTGATCATTGGTGTGGTCCACAAACTTCATTACCATTGTTGATCCTTGGGGTACTATTATTGCTGATATATGAACCCAACTTTCGCCCAATCTCCTCTTTGTTCTCCCCAAAAATCTCTAGGGTTATGCTACTAATCATTGTATTTTCCCATAATTATGTTTAAAAATTATAGGTTTAGTCCTATTGAAATTATTAAAAAACAAATAAATAAATATTTTAATTAGTTTATTATTCCTCCCATGACTTTTCTCAACCCAAGATTCCAACATGATCCATTACTATGTCGCACCTAAGGTAAACCCCATATACAGGATTCATTGGCAATTTCAAATAATTCATGTTGGCCCTCATTAAAATTTTATTCAATTATTTCAAGAAAACTTTTCACTATTCATATAATATATATTTTTTATATCAATGTCAAGGATCTCCGGGCCTCAAAATAATGAATCATCTTAGTACCAATCTCTAAAAATATCCATTCATGTATTTTGAAATCTTACATGGAAACACTTATATTAAATTATCCCTAACAAAGATATTTTCTTACTGAATCCTATAAACATACTAAAAATGATGTGGGTACTGAGCACACATGTCATTCATCTACTCCCAGGTCCTCTTCTAATGATTCTCATGATGCAACCATAAATACACTAATAGAATCGCTGACCCATGATTTATCCTCTCCTTTTGATCCTTAATATCCTCCATGTAAACAAGAATGGTAACTTTGTCATCAATATCTATCTCTCCTTATTAAATAACATGTGATGGGTCATGAACATAAATCCTTAGATGTAACATGAAGAATACACCGTGTACCCAGCCTAACTTTAATGGTAGATCTATGTGGTATTCCACATTTTCAACTCTATATAGTATTTTAAAGGTCAAATTAATCTTGGTGATAAACTTACTACCCATCTAAATATCCAAAATCCTCACTAGTGTGATACCTTGAGGAACACATGGTCTCACTCATCAAACTCCAAAGGCTCCTATCACTAGTCGGAATAAGAATTATTATTACTCTTAGTAAAACTCTTCCACTCCTAGATGGTTTGAACCCTCTTTTTTTCTTTCACATTAAGTATAGGCCAATATGTGCTAACACTCATGCATCATTCTAACACATTGGTAACCTATAGTTCCTCCAATAAAATACCTTCAATGGTTCCATAATAATGGTAGGGTTTTAACTATTATTAAAAAGAATATACAGCAAGGGTAAATAATCATCTTAACTATAGAAAATGTACAACATAAAATCTCAAAAAATTTCCACTAAGACCTGAATGATATGCTCTTTCAGGATGATAGTCATGGGTAAATACACTTTTCTCAAATTCAACTATATGCCAAAGGCATCATATAATCTTTTCCATTATCAGGATGTGAAACAAGCATCATGGTATGAGATGATCATCGAGGAAACTCTTTATATGAATATGACCACCTTCATGTGAATGAGTCCCATGAACTATATTAAACTATGTTATATGATAGCTAAGAAGTGTGAATATTTGGTGAGTTTTTCTACAGTCACCCATAGAGAATATTTTAGTGTACATGATCATAGAAACCCAATCATGAATTCCATGGATAAACAATCCCACTCAAACTCCAGCGCCTCCACAGGTTGATCTAAACACACTGGAACATGGTTCTTGGACATCACCTACTGACAAGTGAGGCATCAAGATATAAACATTGAAAGACACATATTCATCCCCTTCATCAAGAATTATTTGTGAAGGTCCTATTATATATTTTCCACTATTGTATTTACTAATATTGTGTTACTTTAAAACCCCATCATCACCTAATCACTTAGAAAAAAACATTACCATCACTCATCCTTGTAAAATAATAATGTTCTCTACACCTTCATAAAATCCATAAATAATGTATGCAATGTAAATCTAAACATGTGTAGTCTCAAAATTTATATCATTATGTTATTCCTCACTAACACTCTATGGAAGTATAGGGGTAAAAACCATCACCTAGAGGCAATATTCACCACCCTTTTCAGCAAAGGAAAAATACAATGAGGAAACCTAATTTTTCATGTCACATAATAACACTGAATAAGACCTCCATCCTTGATAATCTAATACCTCATTTCCCTTTATGGAAGTATATAATATCTCAAATTATTAATCATGGAGGAACTCTGGTTGTTCCTATATCTTATTATAAGATATTTTTAAGATAATATATACATGATACTCCTATAGTTTGAATGGATGATAAAATTCTTTCTTTTAAGTAATATTAACACATATTTAGGGGGAAAATAATCATTTCCATCTCCGGGTCATGGTACCATAGTTATTCTCATGGGGACTCAACTATCAGGACCCATAAGCAACCACTTACTACCTTTGCATCAGAACAAATCTAATCCCAATCTCGAAGTAATTTTGGAACGGAAATACTCACCACTATCCACTAAAGTATCCTGATGGGGGTGCTCATTATCCTCTTCTATAACCCCAAAAATGTTGTCTTAAACATTTTCATCCACATAAATGGTGGTCCCTTTTGGATCAATCCTATCAAGGGTGCTGAAAATATAGAGAAATTTGGAATGAATACCTTATAATATACATCCAACCTAAAAAAAATCCATACCGTGGTCACACTCTTTAGTGGCTCCCATGATATCACAACATAGACCTTTTTTGGGTTCACTACTACTCCCAATTTTATGGTAAACTCTATCTTGGAGTAGAACTCCAAAATCCAAAACAGGAACATCGAAATATTACAATACAGATGGTGCTCTTGAAGTGTATCCAAAATCATCCTCCTATGTCCCATGTTACCATCCTTTTATGCCATGTACACATGGATTTCATCATTGAAGAATAAAAGGAACATGTCTTATAAGGGTTTAATGATGTAGTTCATGATTCCCATGAACTCAACTAGGCCATTCATAATGTTGAAAGGCATCAACAATTACTCTTAGTGACTATAATGACATCATAATTCTAACTTTAGTATATCGTCATCATTAAATCAAAGTTTGTGATAACCCTACTGAGCTCAATGTTTGATTACCATCAAATATCATTCATGTATTAGAAGAAGTCACCAATTATTAGAAGTGGATACTGATTTCAGGTGATGGTAATCCACACATAACCTCAATATCCCATCCACCTTCTTTTCGATCATAAATTGGGTTTTCTAGGGGAATACACTAGGCCTAAAATATCCCTTCCTCTATAATTCTTCTAGAAACATCTTCATATTATGAAGATCTGTGGGAGCAATCTGATATGTTGGAATAGATATAAAGGTTATCCCTAGGGGTAATTCTATACATAATTTGATCTCTTGGTTGGTAGGTAATTGTGGTATATCTTTAGGAAAGATATCCTCATACACTTCCACCACTATAGTTAATTGAAAGCTCGCAACATCCACTTCACCATGTTTAAAACTATGAATTTGAGGGTTAATTGGCTATATCATCATGTTTATGAATGAAACATACTCTGTTTGGGATTCCTTCTCTCTGATGAAGGCATTCATTTTCTATTCGACTTGAAAACGCCTGATCCTCCTTCATATATAGTCAGTATTGGTTTGAAATATAGAGAGATATTTCATACTATGAATGAAATCATAATTTCTCTTCATGGGTATGAAAATATCCCATTAGAACCTCTCAATTAGAAGATTCATGTCAAGCTATCGACCAAAGTGTGTGGTCACTGAATATACTCTCGTAGGAGTATCCAAAATAAATGGTTGAGTCAACAACTCCACAAGATGATTTGGATCTCTAACAAGAAATTTTTGAAGAAATTATTGGCAGAAAACTCTGTCTATAAAAACTATATATAAGGAAGAAAGTACACAAATCATACCTAAATCATCCATGGATCCTCTTGGCCATAGTCCTCCAAGGCCTCAACTACCACTATCCCTGACCACTAGCTTTATGAGAATAGAATGGACAAACTAGGAATGATTGTTGTAATAGATCAAAACGTTTCCACCCTCTACTGCTCTCCCAGATCCATCTAGATAGGCGTTTCCCTGTTGACCTTAATGCTCAAAATTTTATGTCTACCTGGGTAGTTTTTCGACCATCTCCATATTTGTGGCTCTATGGTCAAAGAAATATCACGTGATATTACATTACCTATAACAAGAGTAGCATAACAACTCCCTAGTCTATATGGATACACCTTGATATCCATAAATAGAGGAACCTTTATCTTGAGGTTATATCTTAAAGTTCCTCGCATGCATAGATCCCTAAGTATACTATTGGCTACTAGAAGTCAAAGTCTCCACTCATGTGTGCCCACTTTTGACACCCATTTTCAGTGTCTTTTCAATGAAAAATATATTTATCACAATAACACACTCCAGCAACCCATTATTGGTATAAATTCATATAGGGTATCACACTATCCTGAATATATCATCATAGGCCACACATGAAGGTTATTTTCTGAATGATTACATCTGTAACCATATCAATTGAGTATCATGTGAGGTTTGTGAACCACAAACCATAATTTTTTCACTTTCATGATTCACCATTGAAGCTCTATAATCTCATTTATACACACTGATCATACTGTGGTTGGATAGTACTACTCTCTGTAGGGAAGCTGGAACTCTACCCCATAAATATTCACCACATCATGCATCTGATTCACTATAATCTACCATCACCCTATAGTTCCATGTCGGCTTACTAGTAGGAAAAACTTTTGATCAAGATGGGTTCTTACAAGGTGGAAAACTCAACCCACTAAGTTGAGCTAGTCCTCAGCTGCTTGGGGATTTGTATTACCCTAAAATCAGATGGGTCTCTATTTATAAAACATATTATGTGTTCTTAGCCTGCACACATAATCTATTTCTACTACTGTGATAAATGGATTAACTACCAATGTATGAAAGAGAATAAAACCACATGGAGGCATTAAATCCTTCACTAGTCCCTATAACGATGACCCATACCCAGTCATATTTTCATCATAATCTAACTATGGAACTCTCTATAGTTGTCATCAAAGAGGAATCCAAAAAAAAATAAAATGTACTATAGTCTATGAGAAATATTTTGGTGGAAGACTCAAAATGGACATGAAAAAACAACCAATTCGTATATGATGCATGAATTGATGTTTTTCCTATATTTAGTGCCTATGTGTATTGAGTTAAAAAAGCATGTTTTTTGAGTATTGGTGAATGGATGAATCATCTAGCACACTAAAATGGATTTCTTAGTATGAGATCCGCAGATGATACACTTTGAAATTGTTACCTTAGTTAGAAAACCGATATCACAACTAAAAAGTCTCAAAACACTGATACAAACATATAATTGAGGCCTATGATAATAATGTATCACAACATGACCAAACAAGGCCCACTTAACTAGTAATTATATTTTTTGATACCCCAATACCACATTCAATAGACTGTGGGATGGAAACTAGCATTGATGAGGAATAACAATCACATAGCATGTCGTAGATTAAAGAACATTTACACATACACACAAACATGTATTCATGTATAATGCATAAAGTATGGTAAATAATACTATAAATGCATTCATAACATCTATCCAATACCTACCCATGTCTATGCCCATGCCCCTCTGCCTGTTTCCATGTTTGTATTCCTGGGCCTATGTACAATAGGTGTGACCATGTAATTTGGTTGTGCCTATGTGTTTGGCCATTTCCATTCCTGTATACACATGGATTAGATACTGGGAAACCAACATTGTGTCACGCAAAATGGGACACAATTCACATGACATGTGATACTTATCTCAATACATAACCCCATGTACCTTAGGAGGAGACCACATGGCATGTGTTATTCAGACTACACTCTATGTAGATGGGATTTTTCAAGAGAATGTATATTGTTAACATGATAATATTTCTCCTCCACTTTCACTCGATCCACAAAAAATACACTCAAATGTCCCAGATCTAGGTTTGAAATTTCCAAATACATTGTCTTTGACCAAAATCTAATCGGGAATCAACTCAAATCGTACAACCATATCGAGATTCCAAAAAAACATAACATGGGGATCTACAATATGGATGTAATCCATTGTTGTCATCACACACTATAAACATGCCATAAATCTCTATCCTAAACCAATGGTAATGATCCATTACCCCAAAGATCACTGGTGAAATGATCATTCACCATGTAATTTTTGAATTGCTGGAAAAATTTAATATTAGTAATGGTCAAATGTAGAACATGGAGAAGCCTACATGAAACAAACACATGACTATATAACTTAATCCTATGTTCAGGTACTGTTCATTCTATTTTCAAGAATATGATGAGTGATGATGAATATAAAAGAAATATCAAATTCTTTTTTCTAAGATGATTAATCAATATTTTCATAATATGATCACCCCATGAGTGAAATTGTTAGTGCAATTGAATTGTGTTATTTATGAGACCAAAAAATCTATATAAATCCAAATAAACCAATTTTCATACATCATGTTTGTATGGATCACTGATGGCGAACGTTTTTAGTTTTTCATCATTAGGAAGATCCATAAAATCCATTTCTATTGGAGATCCTTGTTGTACTTCGATCATTGATCCACAATTCTGAAATTCTCCAAAACTCCTCCATAATATCCTCTCAAATCCCTAGGGATATCTGGCTATTAGTGGTATTTCCCTCTAACTGGGTTTAATTAGATGAGGGTTAGCTCTAACAGAATAAATAATAAATAAAAAAACAATTTATTTATTAATTATTCTTCCCATGATCAAATTCAACCATAACGTAAAATGTTATCCAAGGTTATATTGAATACAGATAAAAACATGCATTTCATATTCGATAGTAGTCTCATATTTTCCATCCCAATCACCATTTGGGAGTCATTCTGTTCAGGCCAATTGTATGTGCATGATATAATATATTTATTTTATTTTATATCAATGTCAAGGAACTCTGGGATTCAGAATCATATGTAGTCTCCATTCTTGGATCCAAAAATATGTAATCATATATTCCAATGTATAACAAGAAAAAATGAAAAATTAGAACATGGATAAAAATAAATAGTTTCATAATGATATAACTCATATATTGTATATCAACATCTTACTATTAAGGCTTCAGGCGAAGAAACCATACATAAATAGATATGGAATACACCAAATACCCAAGCCAGTTTGTCTCATAACTCCTATCGATGCATAAAGGGGATATAACTGGACCCACCTGACACTTACTAGGTTTATTTCATTCATTATATTAAGGGATTTAATAAAAATTAAAGACAGAAACAATATAAATATTAATATTCAAAAACATTCATATGAAATGTTAACATTTTCCCCTGTAAAAAAATAGAAAACCATGATCATAAGACATAAAGGCTAATATAGTGGATAATATCATTATTTTAAATTCATAATAACACATGATATTAATCAAAATATGTCTACATAAATCAAATTACATTAAAACAGTCACTAGAACATTTAACGAGAAACGCCCTCTTTTCATTTTTAATTCACTAATTTAAAAACTATAAATATCTAGAATATTATTAAAAATAATTCAATAAAAAGAACAATGGAAATTATTAATGTAAGATTCATGGAAATTAATACGCATGACGGAGGTAAAATCAATTTCTACGATAAGTGTTAAAAGAAAGATTCAATTCCTACTATTATTAAAAATATCCTCTTTCAGAAAATGATAAGAAGATTTATTTATACAAATTAATATAAAGTAAAATAGGGATAAAATTTTCATTATTCAATAAATATAATAAATTAAAATAAAATAAATTATTTTAATGGAATTATGGACATGGGACAAAACAATTGCTGAAATAATATAAAAAAAATCAGTTCTAATAGAAAATAATTTTTTAGACTTGTGAGTACATTGGGAGATAAAAATGATAGGAATAATTATAATTTAGATAAATAACCATAGTGTAAGAACATATGTTGGTATTGAGATATAAATATCTTGTAATTACATTAGTGTAAACTTGAATATAAATAATCCGAAATAAAGATGAGATTTGGAGATAATCCAATACCACTTTAGTTACATTTGAACCATAACCCCTATGAAAAAAAATTACATCAATTGAAAAAATTTATACCACGAATATAAAGAGATTAGTGATATAACATATGAATAATATTTATATTTACCTCATAAATAAAATAATTTGTGAATATGCGATATGTATCATGAAGAAATTAGACGAGAAACCCTTACATCAAGTCCGAAATTATTTGAATAATATTTTAACATCATATATAATAAATTTAAATTTATTATGATTATTTAAATGAATCATATTATTAATTATAAAAACATACATGGTTATTATATAAATCTTATCACTCGTTTATTAACAATATTTCATTGTCATCATGATTTTAGGAGTTAACTTCTAGTTTTTTATGTATGTATCGATTTCCCCTTATGTTTCTGGAATCTTGATCATGGTTTTATCATATAAATAATTATAAAAAATAAAAAAATCATATTAATTCATATAATGTTATTTTATAATCAACCATTAATGGATGACATGAAAAACAAATCACATTCCTTCATGGAGGTAGTGTCCACACATTCGCACGAGCGATGTTATCATTTATTAGTGGTAGGAAGAGTAAGAAGGAAAATGATATATTTAATCTATAGAAGCATAATTATAACATAAATACCATATATTTTCATTTTTTCCATTTTTTTAATCTTCCAAGTTATGTGGTGATGAAAAATAAATTACACCGCTTTGTAGAGATGGTATGTCATACGTACGCATGAGAAAATATTTCATTTTCTATATTATGAAAAGGATGTGATAAATAATTTTACCATAACCTTATCAAAATTTTAATATATTTATGACACTAGATTAATTATTTTATGATAGGTAAAAAATATTTAGTGGAATTATAATAATTTATAAACTTTGAATGAGTCGGAAAAGATGATTACATCTTCCTTGAGATATCTCCTTTGGATTACACATAGAGACTTATTTAGATAGTTTAAAAAAACACATGATGATAAATAATTAATAAAATTAATCTTGGAATGTTTTTATGTAGGACATGGAAGATCTAGAGTGTTCAATATATGCAAATAGAGGATAAGAGGAGGTACCATTTTTAAGTGATGGAAAGGATACACTTGGAATTGCCTAAAATAATCAAATATAATATATATCATAATAATGTAATGTGGAAGAAAATGGACATAATATTTATGTTATAAAATTATAAGGTCAAAATACCATAAAATAATATAATTTTGACAAGTATATGGTGCATTTTAATTCTTATGTTTTGGTTTAACACCCTCTTTATCCCTTTCATACTTAAATCATATAAACATATTTTATAGATATTTAGTGTAATAAATATACATATAAAGTGACAATTGGACAATTAATGGTCCATAGATAACCTTTTAGACTATTTACCATCCTAATTTTCCCCTTTTAGTTTTCTTATATATAAATCATTTAATAAAATATAGATTAATATAAAATATCAATAATTTTGTGTGACTATTCCTTTCATTTGACTTAAAACAAATGAAGAAAATAATGGAATTAAAATAAAAACAAATTTTACTCTAATTATTCTTTATAATTTTCTATAAAATTAATATATTTCCATAATTCAATAAAAAAATTTAATATAATCATTTTAAAAATTATTTTGGTAGATTTTTCTATTACATGCACAAACACTATATGAGCATTTCCAAATAGTTTAATTTAATTATATCTTCACTAAAATTTATAAATACATTATTATCATCAAAAATTTATTAATATTAAAAAAAATTATAATCGGTCATAATATCTTTTTCTTTCAATTAAAATAAATTACATTTATTTAAAAGAGAGTGACGTTTTTTAATTTTCTAATCTAAAAATAACATAAATGTCAATATGAAAGGATAATGACTCCAAAATTCAAGATATTTGAATTTTGGATGTATGTAGTCAAATTACTCTCATCCAATGAAATAAAGAAAAGTTCAATTCTTATTTTGAAACCATAAACCATACATTTATCCTTAATTAGCCTATTTTACCAATTACTATAATAATAAACATTTACCATAGTTATAATTCATTTGGACTAAAAAAGTGTCTTATTTATAAAATTTAAACCCCATTATTACTAAAATTTATCAAATTTTTAAAAATTATATGTTTATATATAACAGAAATATATTTTAATATAAATGCGTAAAATATAATGAATTTTTTTTAGAAAACTGTTTTTTTAAGTACAAAAATGAACATATAAAAAAATAAAATTTAATCTTAATTATTATACCATTATTTAGATTTTTTTTAATAAAATTGATATGGTGTTTCTTTGAAGAAAAATAAAAAACTTTTACTTTTAACTTGCATAATTTAATGAAAAGAAATGAAACTTTTACAAAAAGTGATATTTTTCAGTATTCATTAAAGAATAAATATTTTTTGAAAAATCCAAAAAAAATTAAACCAAAATTGGAAGAAATTAATTATAACATTGATAAATAAAATAGAAACTATTTATAAAGAAATGTAAAATTAATGCTTAAAATAATTTTTTTATTCATAACAGAGTGGAAAAATTTTAATGAATGTAAATTCAATAGATTTAATTTATTAAATTTGTGAAGTCCTTTCAATATATATTTCATTATTTTTTCCTATTTATACACACAAACCCAATGGTTAGGTCATAATAGTTATATTCAAATACTATAATTTTATTGTTTGTTTAGGATCAAGGATATGTGTGGTGTACACTATCAAACATAATTTTATTTAAAAATGAAAAAATAATATAAAATCTTATGATTTTACATCTAAACTGGATATCATCAGTTAAGGGTCCAAAATGAGTACATACCCTAGATACCCTTTCATATGAGTCATGGATAATATAAATTTATAGTGATGTAGTTTGGCCTTATCAATGCTGATATGATCATCATGGATCTCATCCATATAGTCTTTAAATATTATCTTACTATGTTTGAGGTAGTCATTATATATGATATTATTATATATTCAACGATTAAAGAATATCATGAAGATCATTTGAGGATTGTATTGAAGACCTTGGGGAATGAGAGGTTTTAAGGAAAATTTAGTAAATGTGAATTCTGGTAAAATAATGATTAATTATTTTATCATTTATTATATATACCCTAAACCCACACCCTTGGAATGGGTGGTTAAAACATAAACATTAAAATTTTGGGTTTGATAAAAAAAATACGTGATCCAATTTTAACCAATAAAAACATACAACAGAGAAAATGAAATATTTGATCAATTACATAATCCATGATATTTTAAGTCTACAGATTTAAAGAAATAGGAAAACACATTCATAATTAACAATTCACCACGTTATTCAATTTTTATACAATATTAAACTTCTAGAAATATAGCATGGAATGTCTCCACATATTTTATCATGACCTTGGCCTAGTCCTTATTCATCCTTAAATACCTATAAAAAAATTTAAAACATTGGATGAGTAAAAAATTTGCAATAAGAGACATAAAAGACTTGAAATAATTCTAGTAGTCAAATAATACTTATACAAATTTTATTTTATCAAAATATGATTTCAGATCAAAATAAAAAATTTCTAGATCAAGAAATATCTTTCTATAATTTTTTATTTTCATTAAAATTTTCTTAATAAAGCTTATGTGAAAAAAATAACATACAATGGTTTCATTGAAATAATTAATAATATATGAAAAATTTATCTAAATATTAATCTTTTTAGCCATATAAGGTTTCAAATAATTTCATTTTAAAATAAGATAATTTTCTAGTTTTTATATAAATAATATTTCTATAAAAACCTATATAAAGAGAAAATAAAAAATATCAATAAAATTATTCATCATTGAGTAACCTTCATGGCTATAACTTGAGTAACCTTCATGGTTACACATGAAATAACCCTCAAAGTTGTAATTATAGTAACTATCACATTTACACTTGAAATAACCATCATAGGTATACTTTGAATAACAATCCCATTATATTCCAAAAATATCTTATTAGAAACATAATTAGTTAACTAAATCCATTTACCCAATCCATTGGGGAGATATAACAGGGTCACATGTTCTCTATTTATCACAGAACCACCCATAAATGGTTTATAACTGAAACAAATTTAATCATAAACAATGCCCAAGAACTGTAACACAATCATATAACAAGAGGGATTTCATCATAAAAACATTATTTCCTTTCAAAAGAAAACCATTTAAGATATTGATATATCTCTTTCCTCTAAAAAGTTTTTCAAAACTAAAAAACCCATAATAAGTAGAGGGAGGGTTGTCTTGGAATAAAACATGAAATCTTGAAATGAACCCAGACATCAAAAAATGGTTACAATAGTTGGAAAAGTCATTGACACCATATACATTAAAATTTAATAATCCATTTTTTATTCTAGAAATAAAATCAAAAAAATTCTAATAATATTCCTTTTCAAAAATCACTGATAGAGAGTCAAAATATGTATAAAATGTCTTTTATATTTCTATTTTTTCATACAAAAACATCTATAAAAAACATTTAAGAATATGTAAGTGATGATTTAAGAGTATTTTATATCTTTTACATTACCATGAGCCTGACTCATAACACATATTTTTCATTTTCTTAAATAATAAACTTATCTTAATTATTTACATTCTTGATAATATTTTCTATTTTTTAATAGTTTTGACCATGTCATAATCAATTAATCGTGGGTACAAAATGAATTTTGTAGGGTGAATATGGTCAAAGTGGTCATTAATCCACCATATACATAATAATAACCATTCTATAATAATCATTTTTATTCATCAATTGTACTATTAATTCCTACAATGAATCAGTATTATGTAAAATTAACTATGTTATAATCATGGAGATGGTAGGACATATATATGCATGAGTAACGTTTCCATTTTTCAATGACCATGATTGAAATAATGAAAGTATTATTTTATCATTTTAAAATTATAATTATATCATAAATATAATAATATTCTTTAAAATATACATATATTTATATATAATCCACATGATATGATGATTAAAAACTAATCATATTTATTCATAGAATAGATTGTCCACACGTATGCAGGGATGACCGTATCATTTTATAGTTATTGTAAATAGAATGAAATAAATGATTTAATATATTTATAGAATGGTAAATATGTAATATATATATATAAATATATTCTCTAATTATAAACAGTTGTGAGAGGTGGTGATTGAGAATGAATTGCATCAGTTCGTGAGGCAGTTGTCTGTCGTACTTATTACAACAGTTTAAATTACCATTTGATGGAAGAAGAGATGTATATAAGTTATTGAATTAAAATAATAAAATTTAAGTATATGTAATATACTAGTTCTACTATTTCATCATGGATGAATTAGATTTTAAGGAGGTGGATGAATAAATAAAACTATAATATTCGTTTAAGAACTATTCCTCTTCATTGGAAAATATCCATTTTTTACTCATTAACCGACCTAAGGAAGGTGTTATTATAGAAGCATGGCCTATATAATATGTATAGGGATTTTATAAAAGGATTATTTAAATCTTTGATGAACCAAATGTCTTTATATGTGTGAGAAAATGATTATAATAGGCTCCCACATATAAGATTGGGGAGGGGCACACAAAGAATAACATAAAATACTAAATTAAACTATATTAATATTAATTCCCCAAATGATAAAAATTAATAATATTTTAAGATAATATGAGCTTGATACTAAATAATCTAATAAAATAATAATATGAAAATTTTGGGTTACATTTTTACCCTTATTGTTTTAACCCGTTGTTAATCCTTTTGACAATTATACTGATAAAAATGTTTTTTTTACTATTAACGGATTAATATAGTAACTATAAATGGATAAATGGATGATAGATGAACATTGGTTAATATTGAAACCCATATAATAACAACATGGACAAATATAGGACTCTATGAATTTTAAATATTTTAACAAAATATTAATTTCATAAAATACTGATAATATCAATTTTTTAAATATTCATTTACTTTGACCATAATTACATGAATGAAACACAATAAATTCCATAAAAATATTTAAATAAATCCCTTAAATATTATAATATTCTATAAAATTTGTGTCTTGCATTAAATATTTAAAATTATATTTTATATATTTTATTTTATATCATTGGTTTTATTTTTCGGTTAATTGAATAATTACTACATTAAAGTTGTGTAATAATTTAATATATTTATATATTTACAAAAAATTTAAAATAATTTACTATGATGAAGCTAAATATTATATATTTCAAAATAAAATTTTCAACTAAATATGACATATGGTAATCCTGATGTTAAAAATAATATATTTGTTAAATAAAGACGGTGACATCCTTTTGTTTTATTTACATAAAATATTATAATGGCCCTAATCCAATTAAAATGGAAAAAAGATCATATAAAAGACATGAGAATATTATTATCAAAATATTCATTAAGTAAATGTTTTCAATGATTTTGGATAATTTAATAGTCCATATCATATTATTTTTAACCCTTACTTTCTGATTTACCCATTATCGTGGTAATAAAAATTACAAAGGATATTATTCATAATTACAAAAAATAAAAGGTAAATATTTAATAAATTTGGGTGTACAATTTCCAAATATAAAACTCATTTTTAAAAATTTAAAAAATAGCTGGAAGAATGTGATTTAAAATTAAATACTAAAAACACGATGAAAATATTTTTTAACCAAAAAAACCTTCTAAGTATAAATATGTTTGTATACCAATTTAAAGTATAGAATTTATCAAAAAGACCATACTTATCATATTATTTAGCAAAATAAACTAGCCAAATTTTAAAAATAATCTAAAATATAAATTGACTTTGTAAATACATGAAAATAATATATAGTATCTAATAAAAATATGTATTTTAATTATTTAATGAAAAATAATGTTTTTAGAAAAAATATCAAAATTTCATCATAGGATAATTTTTGTACGCTCATTTTAAAAGTCGATATTTATTTTATAAAATAAAATTTCAAAATATTCTTGAAAATAATTATTTTATTCGCTAATAAAAAGAAATAAATATCCATTTTTTATGAAAACATATCTTTGAAGAATAAAAATGAATTTAATAAAAATTTAGTGCTTATTTATGATGCATTAATCAATACATATATATTGATTATAGAGTCTATATTTTTTTAAAAAATTATTTAATCTTATTCATACTCTCCTGTTAAACATGAGGCATATAATGTTCATATGTAGTAATATTTCACAATTCCTTTACGATTAGTGTATGGTATTTTATACAATATCAAATACAGCCATTATTTTAAGATAAATAGCATATTAAATTCTCACTCCCTTTATAAAATTTAATCCTCATAATTTTAAATTCATCTTGGTAATTATATTTTTCCCATATAAAATACCTTTTTTGAAATTCCACATTTTAAAAAAAGTTAATAAATCTTCTTCTTGAAAAGAGGTAAAGGGAAGTACGAAGCTTATTTGGTATAACACATAAAATGTTTCCAAATATGAAGAAGTTCGTGTGACGTAATAATATTAACATTTAAAAACAAATAATGTTCAAATATTGATGGATATTGAAAGATATCATTGATCAAAATAAAGTGAATGTTCACCAGAAAGTCAACGACCAAAAAACCAAGAATGTGTGTTGCATGAAGAGACCACTGATTTATCAAAAATGAAATTGATTTGGAAAAAATCTTATTTAAAGAACATATTACTATATTTGATAAATACCTTCACTTTATAGACTAATAAAATAAAAAAATATACTTACATGGAATGTATAATTTTATCCCTTACTAAATTTCTACCAAAATCTCAACTTTTCTCCAAATGATGCGTATTTAAGATGAAATTTTCAATCCTGAGGCCTTGAAATAAAATTTTTAGTATTCAAATAATCCAAAAAGTAATTAAAATAAATTCCTCATATATTTATAAATTATCAAAATACAAAATGGGTTTCTTAAGGTAAGATAACTCAAATAATAAATAATCCTTCATATACAGAAATACAACATTGATCTCAGAAATTTCAACTGTAATACTAAATCTTCAAACTAAATCATTCCATAGATAAATGGCCCTAAAATTATTCAAAATATACCGGATTATGATTGAAACCAAAATATTCATATAATTTGATGACACATTCTTCCAAGATAAGTGTATCATCTATCTCTAAATTACATTAATAAATCTTAATGCGTCATAACAAAAATTGAATTTTCCTTAATCGTATAGTCTAAAAGAAATAATAATCATTTCTATAAATAACCTAAATCACCATAAAGAAATATTAATATTATATATTCTCAAAACATATCATTAAAACTATATTGATAAAATAAAATCCCATATTATCCATAAATATTTCCACTTACATTAATCATATAAGGTTCTCAAAATAATAAACTTATTCTAGAATAACTATAATAACATAACCACCAAATCATTTTCATAATCCGATTGATATTCACACGATAAAAAATATGTTCCACAAATAATCTTATTATTTATAAATCAGATAATTCAATTATAAAAAATGTCATACAAACCAGGACATCTTGTAGACTAGTGGAAGGCGATGCACCCTTATCACCTTGTAGATTTGGGTTCAATCCCCACGACCTTGTTGTATTTGATGAGTCATCACCTAACCATCATGTTTTCTAATTTTTTAAAAAAATATGGAAAAAATTATGTGATAATCATATTTATGATTCATCTTGATCCTAAAATGTTCTACATTTTTTGATGAATACACATAAAAACAACATCAATCATCAAATAACATATTAACCACTATATATTTATATAGATATTATTCATTTTCAAAAAATCAAATAACATTAATGAAATATTATTAAATCCATATTAAATAATTTTTTAACATAAACTGTTATCTAATACATTTCATATTTTTCCCCCGAAAACGTAATAAAATTAAACCAAAATAATCCTTCACTATAGTCTTATCAGACATATAACTCAACCCAAAACATGTCTCCTAAAAGATCATTTCTCAATTCAAAATACCATCACTTAGAACCACAAAATAGGGGTTTCTACACCTTTAAACTTATAATCAATCATAAATTTATAAACCCATGATGGTATACTCTAATTTTATAATAACATACTAATTTTAAATTTTATATAAACCCCACCTAATATCAACTATATTGAACCCCAACCTACAGTCATCAATTTTTTGATTAAATAATTAACAATACATTTTTGGATTTGATAACAAAATACATGACCCAATTTAAACCATCCAAAAAATACAACATCCAAAAGAAATATTGGATCACTTGTATAACCAAGGATCATTTTGGTTTATATTTTTAGAGAATTAGGAAAAACTTATTTATAGTGGGAACTTATATACAATATACATGTTTTCCATAGTAAAATGCCTCCAAAAATATTTGGTGAAATATCTTCACATCATTTATCTTGGCCTCGACCTTATACATATCCATCCTTAAATCCATAGGAAAAAACAATTTAAAATAAGGGATGAGAAAACAAGTATCATTAATAGAAATAATTAAAAAGAAAGAAGTCAGTTAACCCATGAATAGTTATAAAAACCTCCCTTTATCATAACAGTATTAGGTCTCAAAATAATTTTATTAAAAAATAAATCACATTATCTGCAAAAATATTATCAAAAAACATTTCATGAGACAATATAAGGAAAAAAAACCCGATAAAGGATTCTTTTCAATCATGAAAAAGACATGAAACTTGTTCCATGATGATATTTGTTTATACATTTAAAAAGTATAATATAAATTTCTTTGAAATTAAACTCATTCCTCTCCTTTTCAAAATCATATGATTTCTATAAAAACCCATTGTAAGCGTTAATAAAACATATAGGTAACATGAGGAATCAAGGAGTAAACGTCAGAGTTACAATGGGAGTGGTCGTCATGGCTACAGATGAAATAACGCTCACAGTTATATTTGGAGTACCTATCATAGTTACACATTAAATAACCATCACAATTATAATTGGAAGAACCATATCTATATATTTTCATAATCTCTTAGGAGAAACATAACAGTTTAACTATATCCCTTTACCCAAAACAATCGAGAGCTATAACGAGGTCACATGTTCATGGTTTATAATTGAACCACCCATTCATTTCTTATAATAAAACCACTCATTATCATAAAAAATAACCAGGAACCCTAACATAATCATAAAATATGAATTCTTACATCATAAAAACATTTTTTCCATCCATAAGAATACATTTTCGGATATTGATATATCTATTTCTATTGAAATACAATTTTTAAAAATAAAAATTCTAAAATATAGGGATATGGGATATATCATTGAAAAATAACATGAAATATTTTAATGGAATCTAAAAATAAAATAATTTTTATAGCGGTGTGAAATTTTATTTTCACTTTATAAGTTAAAATAGAACATTCCTTTTTGTATTTTGTAATGAAAGTAAAAACATTTATTAAAAAAGATTAATTTCTATAAACCATTGAAAAAGAGTCAAAAAATACATAAATTTTTTTTATATTTATTTTAATTTCATTTAAAAACAATTAAAAAATATTATTAAGAATATGGAAATTAAATTAAAATATTTATAAAATTAAAACATTATAAGAGTGTTTTTAATTGAAATTCACTTACCTCCATTCTGACTTCCCAAACACATGTAATGGTCCGAACCTCTCCGGCCCATTCCTTTGTCAAAAAAGAGGGTCATGAAGTGTTCTGGAGGGTAAAATGGACTTTTCCCAAACTTTTCAGAATTTTGAAACTACACGCCGTGTAGTGTGAGTACACGTCGTGTAACCCCTCGCCGGGTATACCCTATGTTGAAGGCCATGTCCTTGCCGTGTGAAATAAATGGGCACACGCCGTGTACCCTAAACTACAAGTCGTGTAGTCCCTCCCCGCGTACGCGTTACCCTCAAACCGTGTGTTGACCAGTCAATAGCCAGGTGTCGTGTTGGATCCGTGTCCTTTCCATGTGAAATAAATTAGTACATGTTGTGTGGCCCATACTACACGCTGTGTAGTCCCTCCCCACATATGTGTTACCTTCAAACCGTGTGTTGACCAATTAACAGACACGTTCTGCGTTGAAGGCCGTGTTGGAAGCCGCGTGGTGAACGTATGAAATGGCCGAGTACACGCCGATTACCATAAATTAAAAGCCGTGTAATTTTGTTTTTCTCGCCTATAAAAGGAGGGGTCCGCTTCTCCTTTTCCACCCTCTCCTCTCCTCCCCATTCCTCTGAGCAGAGATCTCCCAAGAGACTCGAAGGCTCCTTTTCTTCTATAACATCTTCGTCTGTGCTCCGATTTACGATCCGTTAGCGGCCACGGGATCGTAACGACGAGGCGGAACATCTGAACTTGGATCTGTTGTCTTTCCTTCGACCGTTCCTTTCCAATGTCCAACCGAGGAGGTTTTTCTGGGTTTCAACAAAAGTGACAGACGCCGACGGATGTCTTCTAATGTTCATCCGGGGGAGCATTGTGATTAGAACCTGTTGAGGTAGGGATATTACCTTTGTCTCTCTAATTTTTTCAATATTTGGGGTGGGTTTCCTCTTGTTTATGTGAAACACTTTTTAACCAGTTTAATAAAGATAATAACTAGCGTATATAACGGGATGGGGAAGTTTTTATGTTTATCTTTATATCCTGTGATATTATGTTGTGAATTGAATAGGCTTATGCCTATTGAAAATCACGGCCGTTGGGGGCCTTTTCTTGCACAATTAAATGTTACCCTTTCTTTCTAGACCATTTTTGTGGATGGAAAATTTGTTGAATGTGGAAATTTGGTTAATCACGTATTGTTGGGTGATTTATAATCTGGAACCCTTGTGTGATCACCCCGGTTGAAAAAATTGAAATAATGAACATGTGGGTGTTAGATTTGATAAATGGAATGTGATGGGGGTGTTTTTGTGGGTTGTTATGGATCAGGTAAGCAGCAGGGATGTGGTTTTCTTGTTTCTAGGTTGCTGTGAATGCTATGTTAGTGATGGAAAGAGAGGTTGCGATAAATGGTACCAAAGGGTGATGATGTACGGTGTGGTTGTGGTTATTGTGGTTGGCAGCGGGGCTGTAGGGATGGGTATGAATGTGAATGAGCTTTGGGTTGTGAATAATAAATAAAATGTGGAAGAGTTAATGAATGGTGAAGCTTGGTAATGGAACGGGAATAATAATCAATGGGTTGGTTGGTTAAGGGACTTGTTTGTATTTCTTGTGATTTCCTAACTTGATTTGTGGATGATAAGGATATTTTTTACAAATAATCGATGTGGTTGTGGATAGTTTCCCAGTAGTTAAGGAACTATTAAACTTATTCTATTGAAACATGAAAATATAAATGGTGTTGGGGTTGTTTGTTGTAGGCATGCTTCGACATAGCAGTGTCGAGGCACGTGCTCATTTTCCTCTATTTAGAAGCCATAGATTGGGATGTGTTATATATATATATATATATATATATATATCTGTATCACTATCTTTTGTGTTTTATCGCACCCCACCCATGTTGAGAACTTAGTGCCGAACACTCCCAATTCATGGGAGAGGGTATTTTTACCCTTAGTTACTAGCTCTTTCCTAATCCTTCTTCCCTAGGCTGTGATGTCTTGAGGAGACCTTACACTTAAGACCCTTCAAGTAGGTTTCGATTGGGGTGGTTTTTTCCCAAGACTCTTCGGGCAGGTTTGTTTCCCAAGAATCTTCAGGATGAGGCCCAGGTGTGTGCGTGTGGAATATGTGGTTGTGAGGCCTGGGTATGTGTGGGCGGGATACCTGGTTGTGAAGCCCATGTGTGTGCGGGCGGGATACGTGGTTGTGAGGCTCAGGTGTGTGTGGGTGGGATGTGTAGTTTGTGAGGCCCAGGTCTGTGCGGGGGGGAAGAGTGTGGCAGCGTCAGGACATTCTCCCTTTGGAATAGAAGCTAACTAGTGGGAAAGGGTGTGGGGTACCCAATACTTTTGTTCTTATATTCTACTACCTGTTTTGTTTGTGTTTTTGGTGAGGGTGGCTGGTGAGGTTGGCTAGATAGATTTCCTTAATATGTTTCTTCTGTTGTTCTCGTGGGACATTAGGATTTCTACCCACCTGTGCATGAGAGCTTTATGTTTCCCTACTGAGTATACTTGTATGATCACCCTTTGTTTACTTTCAGGTTTCCAGGAGGACATCCAGGGTCATGCGGGACCCTACAAGTCTGGACAGTTGGAGTTGTTGCAGTTGATGTATTCTTGTTTCATTTGGTATTGTACGTTTGAGCAGTCTTGTACTTGTACCTTGTTTCGGAACTATTTAAGCATGCAAGTGGGATAGGTTTGGGTTTATTTCTATACACTTGTTCTTTTCTTATTTGGTGGTTGACTAGTCTTATTTCCAGGTATTAAATAATAAAAAGGGTAATGCCTCCCATATTTGTGAAAACTCATACCCTTGGTGTTAGTCGCCACCCCGTGGCCTACTGGAGGTGGGACTCGGGGGGTCATTATCTCCCTTTCACCATTGTCATCTCAGGAGGGTCATCTTTGGTGGGAGGGGGTCATGACAGAATGGTATCAGAGGTGATGGTTGTGAGATAGGATGGAGTCTGGTGTTAGTCACAGTGAGTATTTCATGGTATGGTAGGGCAATAGTGTTGGTTAATCTTGGTGTGTGACATAGGCCAGGGAAGACCGGCTAGGGCAGGAGATTTTAGGGCCCCCCGTGATATGATGCAAGGACTCTGAGCCTACCGAACAACTAAGTGAGACTACATTGATTGCAGGGTAGAGACCCTATGGAAGGTACATGCATCATAAAGATTGTGTTTTACTTGATTTGGGAGTTCTGTGAAAGAAATTGAAATAAAATTATAAAATGAAAACATGAGAAATTACTTGCTACTTGAGAATAGGCAATCCTTTTTTACCGTACAGCTATGAGACCGGGATGTCATCCCCGGGTGACTCAAACGGCCCAGGACCAGCAGATTCAGGCGGTCGATCAGTTGAGGATTGACTGAGAGGAGTAAGACAGCCAGTGGAAAGAATACTCTCCGTTCCTTTCATCCGAAAACCCTCAAGAAGTACAAGGGTACTACTTCAGATATGGAGAAGGAGGGGTGGATTGAGGAGCTAGGGATCTCTTTTACCTTGATCTGTGCTCCAAGGGTGTACTGGGTTCTCCTAGTAGTCAGTCAGCTGAGAGGTGCGGCGTGATAATGGTGGATGCTCTACCTCGGAGAGAGGATAGATGCAGAGGTTCTGTGGGATGATTTTTACAAGGAATTCCGAGAGGAATTCCTTTCTTCCATGATCAAGGTGGAGAAGCAGCAGGAGTTACTCTCCCTACAACAGGGAAGTATGTTAGAACAAGAGTTGGGGATCAAGTTCAAGGATCTCCAACATTTTTCTCCCGATCTCTTTCCAGATGAGGAGTCTTGGGAGAGACGTTTGGAGGAGGCCCTTCGTCCTTCGCTCTAGTATGTTGTCACCCCCTTCATCCTTCCGACGTACTTGGAAGTTCAGAAGAAGGAAGAGGTTGTAGAGAGGATGCACTCGCAGGGAGGTTCACCACGTGAGGGGATTCAGCCAGGTTCATCGAAGGGGAAGGCAGTCATCACCAAGTCTCCTGCGACGGGACCTTCAATGTTCAGGCCAGTGGGGAGCAGGCCCCATCAGTTACAGTTCAGATCTTCAGGACCTCGTCCCTTTTTCACGATCCTAGGACCAAAGTGTTTTTCTTGTGGAGGTTTCATGCACATTCAGAGTCGGTGCCCGACCCGAGCTCAGTACGGTGGAGGAGGGAAGGTTCAGCGCCCACCTCAGCATCACCAGTTGTCGGTGAGGCCCCTACAGCAGCAGCATGACCATGTTCCTCCGAGGGCAAACATTGTGAAAGGATGCCGACCTCAGGGTGCTCCTCAGGGACCTCAACTAGGGCATCATCGGGGAGGTGGACGACATCACGGAGGTAGAGGAGCTGGGCGTGGACAGTTTCACGCAGAAGATTTGGTAGCTCCGGCAGGACCATAGATTGTGCGAGGTACGATTTGTTTATTCAGCACTCTCATTTCTGGTTTGTTCGATTCAGTAGCTTCTCACTCCTTTGTTGCACCCGAACTATCCCATGCTTTGTGTCTAGATGTAGAGAGACATTTCATACTGCTGGTGCTGAGTACACCAGTTGGAGGCCAGACCAGCGTATCTTGTGTTTGCCAGGGATGTGGGCGGATGTTGGGACCACATCGATCTAGTGGGGACCTTCTTCTGTTACAGACGTGGCCATACGATGTTATCCTAGGCATCGATTGGTTTTTTTACATTACTGTCGTTATCGAATGCTTCTGATGAAGGGTCGTGTTCTCCGACGTGGATGGGCAACGTGTAGCTTTTGTTGGAGAGATGAGCTATCAGGTGGGAATATGGCGTGTGAAGCCTCTCCTTTCCTTGTTAGGTAGGTTTATCAGTGGTTCCAGTTGATACAGAAATTACGGATGTCCTAGAGGTTGTTTGGGAATTCCTATATGTTTTTCCCGAGGAGGTTGTGACTCTACCCCCCCCCCCCCCCAACGTGACGTTGAGTTTGGAATAGACTTACAGCCTGGTACCCTTTCGATTTCGATGACCCCTTATCGGATGGCACATTCGGAGTAGCGGGAGTTGTGGATTAAGATTGATGATCTGATGGAGAAGGGTTTTGTTCCACCCAGCGTGTCACCATGGGGTACTCCATTTTTTCATGAAGAAGGCAAATGGTGGTCACAGGTTAAGAATAGACTACTGATGGTTGAACCAGGTAACAGTCAAGAACTGTTACCCCCTTCCAAGGATATATGATCTCTTTGACCAACTGAGGGGAGAAGGTTGGTTTTCAAAGATTGATCTACGATCTGGATATCAACACTTGAGGGTAAAGGATAGTGACATCTCGAAGACGACTTTCAGGTGTAGGTATGGGCACTTCGAGTTTGTAGTTATGTCGTTTGGAGTTACGAATGCACCGGCTGTGTTCATGGGACTTATGAACTTTGTCTTTCAAGAGTTTCTGGACTGGTTCATCGTTGTTTTTATCGATGAAATCCTGGTCTACTCAAGATCAGAGGAGGAGCACGTAGAGCATCTCAGGGCAGTCTTAGAAGCCCTTTGACACCACCAGCTTCACGGGAAATTTTCAAAGTGTATGTTCTTGATGCAAGAAGTACACTTACTTGGAGACGTAGTGTCTCATCATGGAGTGTCAGTGGACCCGTCGAAGGTGGAGGCAGTTGTTTCTTGGGCGGCGCCCAAGAGCGTGGAGGATGTTCGTAGTTTCCTAGGGTTGGTAGGTTATTATCGGAGGTTCGTTTCAGACTTCTCTCGAGTTCCTTCTCCATTGAAATCTTTGACTAGGAAGAACCAAGTCTTCTTATAGAGAGAGAAAGGCCATTAAGATTTCGACTACCTGAAGGAGAAGTTGGTCAGTGCTCTCGTACATAGGTTTCTAGAGGATGGGTTGTTTTATAAGGTTTTTTGTGATGCTCTTGGCCTTGGTATGGGGTGCGTGCTTATGCAGAAGAAGGGTTTGATCAGTTATGGGTCTAGGAAGCTGTGCCCTCACGAGCGTAACTATGCCACCCATGGCCTGGAGCTTGTAGCAGTAGTGTTTTCACTGAAGTTGGGGCGACATTACCTCTTTTGGGAGTGCTTTTTAGTCTTCTCAAATCACAAGATCTTATGTTATATCTTCTCCCAACGTGACCTGAACATGCGACAGTAGAAATGGGTCGAGTATCTCCAAGACTATGACTTCGAGATCTCCTACACTAAAGGTAAGGGAAACGTTTTGGCTGATGCCTAGAGGAGAAAGTCGCATAAGAAACTTGTTCGGGAATCCACTGATGCTTGGAAAGAGATGGGAGAGTTGGCCGCCTTGCACTTGGATGTAAGGGTAGAAGGTGTAAGAGGCTGTTTGTTTCACATGACGGTGTTTTACTCCTTGTTGCAGAAGGTGGAAGAGTCTCAGTGGGGGGAGTCCGAGGAATAAGTGATGCGGGATCATATCGATCAGGGGAACGCTCCAGACGGATGGTCAGAGGATAGTCGACATCAGATGATTTTTCATGGAAGGTTGTTTGTTCTGGAGGTGATGCATGAGAGAGTTCTCCATGAGTTCCATAGATCAGCCTTGGCAGTACATCCAGGACTTTCAAAAATGTACCAAGGCCTTAGGGAACCGTTTTTGTGGCCCGAAGTGAAATGGGAAGTGGCGGAGTTTGTGGCGAAATTCCTAGTGTGTCAGCAAGTGAATGTTGAACACTGTGTTTCCAGTGGTTTGTTGCTTCCTTTAGATGTCCCCAAGTGGATGTGGGATGACATCTCAATGGACACCGTCACAGGGCTACCCAGAGCTCAGGGTGGTTATGATGCTATCTGGGTAGTGGTGGATTGACTGATGAAATCAGCTCACCAATTAGCAATTAAGGAGTTGGGCCTGGTGAGTACCTTAGCACAGAGGTACGTAAACGAGTTGGTGTATTTGCATAGAGTTATGAATACTATCGTCTCATATCGGGATACTCGGTTTACCTCAAGAGTTTTGAGGGGGTTACATCAAGATTTTGGCACCCATCTATGCCTTAAAACTGCTTTCCACCCCCAGACTGATGGGCAGACCGAGCAGACTATCCAGACATTGGAGGACATGCTGCGAGCATGCATTTGGGATTTTGGAGGATCATGGGTACGACACTTGCCTTTAGTAGAGTTTTCTTACAACAACATATTCCACTATACTATTTCCATGGCTCTGTTTGAGTCTATGTATGGAAGGCCATGTCGTTCACCCATTTGATGGGAAGATGTTGGTGAGACAGGTGCTCTTGGGCCAGAGGTAGTGCAGAGCACCATAGAGAAAGTCCATCTTGTACGTGAGAGGATAAAAGTAGCTCAGGACAAATAGAATTCTTATGATGATCATCGAAGGAGGCCTTTGGAGTTCTATGTGGGAGACCATGTTTCCTTGAAGGTTTCCCCTTGATGGGGGCAGCGAAGGTTCGAAAAGGGGAGTAAGCTCTCCCCTAGGATCATCAAACCTTTCGAGGTGCTGAGACAAGTCGACAAGGTGGCATATCATCTTGCCCTACCACCTCTGTTGGAGAAGTTTCACGATGTCTTCCACGTCTCCCAGCTATGTCGATACTTACACGATGACTCTCTCATTATCAACTGGGGAGAGTTAGATATGGGAGACGACGTGACCTTCGAGGAATGACTAGTCATAATCGAGGATCATAAAGAGAAGTTTCTCCATGGAAGAACCATTCCGTTGGATCGTGTGTTGTGGAGGCATGGTAGCCTTGAGGAAAGCACTTGGGAGCGAGAGGCCTAGATGCACGCTCAGTAACCGGAGTTGTTTTGACTTGTGTTTTCCCTTATTCTTCTTAGCTTTGTTTTGATGTTATACTTTTTACCTTTGATATATGGAATGCTTGGCTTATCGGTTATCAGATCTTTTGTTTCCTTGTTCTCTATAAGTGTGTAGCATGTCCGAATGTGTGGGAAAAAGGGAAAAACATGATCCTTAATTGAGACACATTAATGTGTATCCGATTGAACCCATGCGGGCGTGTCAGTTCCGCCTAAAGCAGATAATATCTCGACATAGGAGAAGGAATTTCCCCAAACCACATGTTCGGGCAGTGTGTTGGTTGTGTGGTGTTGGGGGTAGTGCAAGATGAAAATTCCTAAGGTGTGAATGTGGGAAGACCCAATTCTTAATCGAGACGTATTAATGGGGATGTGATTAAACCCATGCAGGCAAGTCAGTGTCGCCTAAAGAGGATAATATGTCGACATAGGAGAAGGAAATTCCTAAAACATATGATTAGGGTTGTTGGATGGGTTCCTGTTATAAGGAGGGACCTAAGAGGTATCTTGTTGGGTTCCTCTGTGATGGATTTTGAATTCTCGGGGACGAGAATGTTTTAAGGGGTATCTAATGTAATGTCCAGGACCTCTCAGGCCCATTACTTTGTCAAAAAAGAAGGTCATGAAGTGTTCTAGAGGGTAAAATGTACATTTCCCACAATTTTCAGAATTTTGAAACTAAACGCCGTTTAGTGTGAGTACACGCCGTGTACCCCCTTTCCGGGTATACACCGTATTGAAGGTCGTTTCCTTGACATGTGAAATAAATTGGTACATGGTGTGTACCCAAAACTACACGTCATGTAGTCCCTCCCTGTGTACATGTTACCCTAAAACTGTGTGTTGACCAGTCAAGGGCCAGGTGCCGTGTTGGAGATGTGTCCTTGCCATGTGAAATAAATGAGTACAAATCGTATGGATCATACTACACGCCATGTAGTCCCTCCCCGTGTATTAGTTACCATCAAACCGTGTGTTGACCAGTCAATGGCCGCGTTCCGCGTTGAAGGCCATGTTGGAAGCCGCGTGGTTACCATGTGAAATGGCTGAGTACACGCCATGTACCATAAAGTACATGCCGTGTACTTTTGTTTTTCTCACCTATAAAAGGAGGGGTCCCCTCCTCCTTTTCAACACACTCTTCCCCCCTATTCCTCTGAGCATAGATCTCCCAAGAGACTCGAATGCTCTTTTTCTTCCCTAACTTCTTTGTCCGAGCTCCGATTTACGATCTGTCTATGGCCACGATATCGTAATGATGAGGCAGAACATCTGATCTTGTATTCGTTGTCTTTCCTTTGGCCTTTCCTTTCCAACTTCCACCCGAGGAGGTTTTTCCGGGTTTTGATGGAAGTGACGGACGCCGAAGGACATCTTCTAAAGTTGATCCGGGGGAGAATTGTGATCGGAACCTATTGAGGTAGGGATATTACCTTCATCTCTCTAATTTTTTCAACATTCGGGGTGGTTGTCCTCTTGTTTACGTGAAACACTTTTGAACCGGTTTAATAAAGATAATAGCTGGATTTTATAACGGGATGGGGATGTTTTTATGTTTATCTTTATATTCTGTGATATTATGTTGTGAATTGAATTGGCTTAAGCCTACTGAAAATCACGTTCGTTGGGGGCCTTTGCATGCCCAATTAAATGTTGCCCTATCTTTCTAGACCGTTTTTATGGATGTAAACTTGGTTGAATGTGGAAATTTGGTTAATCACGTAAAGTTGGCGGATTTAAAATCTGGAACCCTTGTGTGATCACCCCAGTTGAAAAAAATGAAATAATGAACATGTGGGTGTTGGCTTGGATACGTGGCATGTGATGGGGGTGTTTTGTGGGTTTTTATGGATTGGGTAAGCAGTGGGACTGTGGTTGGCTTGTTTGTGGGTCGCTGTGAATGCTATGTTAGTGATGGGTAGTGGGAATGCAATAAATAGTATCAACGGGTGATGATGTATGGTGTGGTTGTGGTTATGGTGGTTGGCAGTAGGGCTGCAGGGATAGGCTTGAATGTGAAGGAGCTTTGGGTTGTGAATAATAATTAAAATGTGGAAGAGTTAATGAATGGTGGGGCTTGGTAATGGAACAAGAATACTAATCAATAGGGTTGGTTTGTTACTGAGATGGGACTTGTCTGTGTTGCTTGTGTTTTCCTAACTTTATTTGTGGATGGAAGGGATATGTTTTACGAACGATCGATGTGGTTGTGGATAGTTTCCCAGTAGTTGAGGAAATATTAAACTGATTCTGTTGAAACCTGAAAAATAAATGGGGTAGGGGTTGTTTGTTGTATGCATGCTTCGACATATCAGGGCTGAGGCACCTGCTCAGTTTCCTCTGTTTAGAAGCCATAGGTTGGGTTGTCAGTTTTGTATATATATATATTTGTATCTGTTGTGTTTTATCGCACCCCACCCATTTTGAGAACATAGTGCCAAACACTCCCATTTCATGGGAGAGGTTGTTTTCCCCCTTAGTTGCTTGATTTCACCTTATCCTTATTTCCTAGGTTGTGATGGCTTGAGGTGACCATACACCAAAGACCCTTCAGGTAGGTTTCAATTGGGGTGGTTTTGGCCCAAGACTCTTTAGGTAGGTTTGTTTCCCAAGAATCTTCAGGATTAAGCCCAGGTGTGTGCGGGCGGGATACGTGGTTGTGAGGCCCAGGTCTATGTGGGAAGGATACATGGTTGTGAGGCCCAGGTGTGTGTGGGAGGGATACATGGTTGTGAGGCCCAGGTGTGTGCAGGCAGGATGTGTGGTTTGTGAGACCCAGGTGTGTGCGGGCGGGAAGAGTGTGGCAGTGTCAAGATGTTCTGCATTAGGAAGAGTAGATAACTAGTGGGAAAGGGTGCGGGGTACCCAATACTTTTGTTCTTATATTTTACTACATTTTGTGTTTCTATTTTTGGTGAGGGTGGATGGTGAGGTTGGGTGGATAGATTTCCATGCAAGGTTTCTTCTATTGTTCTCACGGAACATTAGGATGTCTCCCCACCTATGCACGAGAGCTTTATGTTTCCCTATTAAGTATACTTGTATGCTCACTCTACAGTTACATTAAGGTTTCTAGGAGGACTACCAGGGCCATGCGGGACCCTACTGGTCGGGACAGTTGGAGTTGTTGCAGTTTCTGTACTCTTGTTTCTTTTGGTATTGTACTTTTGAGACTTCATGTACTTGTACCTTGTTTCAGAACTATTCAAACATGCATGTGGGATTGGTTTGGGTTTATTTCTATACACTTGTTTTTTTATTCTTTTTTGGTGTTTGACTTATCCTATTTCCTGATATTAAATAATAAAAAGTGTAATGCCTCCCATATTTGTGAAAACTCATACCCTTGGTGCTAGTCGCCACCCCGGGGCCTACTGGAGGTGGGACATGGGGGTCATTATCTCCCTTTCACCATTTCCAGCTCAGGAGGGGCATTTTTGGTGGAAGGGGGGGTGTGAAAACACATTATTTATCTTCATCAATAATGAAATTTGGGCATTTAATTAATTAATTAATAAAAAAATTCAAGATTATTTTTCCTTTTTATAATTTTATAATAAATTACTTTGTCAATTCATTTCGCATTGAATGTTTTTATGATATTCATCTCATGACTCAAAAATGACTTTGGATGGGTGACGATGGTCAAATATGTCATTAATCAATAAAATAAATAATAAAACTAATGACATAATTATAATTTTGAGAAATGAAATATAATTTTAAAATTGAACATGTCACAGCCCGTCCCCCAGGACTCATACTGTGACTTCCCTAAGATCGCCTTCCATAGGCCAGGGGATGGTGATTATCACTAGAAAGGCTTATCCCCAAAAGGGAAGGAATTTCCTTTTATACTTTACACACACAGATAGGAAAAACTGCACAATGAAAACCACATTGGAAAAAAATAGTACAGCCACCATAAAGTACCACCACTGAGAGTAAAATGTGTAATCTGTATGTAAAGGGGACAGAATACAAGTCCATCTGAAATGAAATTATAGATAAAGAATGTACAATATTAGGAGGTCATCTATCAAGGATCCTTCCTGAAGGGTAGGTAATGTTCATTTTTAGATGTCACTGCAGTACACCATGTCTATCGATCCTCCTCTGAGCACCATTTATCCCTGGCTGCCCAAAGTCCCAATCATATCTATTCGTTGTATGAACAAGACACAACAGGTGCGGGAAAATATTGTGCATTGCTGAGTATAAAAATACTCTATAGGGCCTCTGAGACCCTTGAAGGTCTATCAGAAATCCACAAAGGAAAATACCATAAGGAAATACCTTAGACGTAATACCACCAAGAAAGATCTTAAACAAATAGCACAAAGTAAATGGCAGCTCACACCATGTATAACATAATCACAAAAGTAAAGAAGATTAGTAATATAGCTAGATAATAATATTCTATTAAGATGTTTTTCTCTTGATCCACATAGGGTTGTTAGGTACTGATCCACATAGGGTCTCTAGGAGCTGATTGAAAGTGCGGCCGATTGTCGCCTATCGACCGGTCAAAATTCTGGTGCTCTGCTAATGTGTATAGCAACACTCGGGTCGAATCCTCGGCGATGGTACTTCGTAATAGTCGATTGTTTTTAGTTGATTGTATTTTGATTGGGGGGGTTTGTTTGCAGAGCTTAATTGAAATGTTTAATGAATGATGTTTAATTTAACAATTTGATAAAGATTGGGGTGAGTTCATCATTAGGTTAGTTAAGCTTGTGATATCCATGAGCTTTGCTTTATATTGCATTTAAATTAACACCCATGACACAAGATGATGTTGATTAGAATTCCTAAGTGTTAAGGCTTTAATCCAAGCCTTAAATTAACTTAGGGTTCTAATCATGATCAAATATTGTTTATGGTACTGTATTTTTGGTTCCAATAATCCATGGAAACCACACGTTAAACAAATCAAGTCATTAATCCATGACATGCTAAGTCCAACATACACAATGTTAATTCAACGAATACTCATCGAGCAAAAGCTCTCAATCGCTTAACATACCTAAATTAAAACTCACCCCAATGAGAAATTCACTCAGCCATTATGATGTTTATTAATCTTTTAATATATGTTTATGGTGATGAATTATAAAGAGAAGAAAAAGAAAGGGACAAGATAAGAGTAGTGTGCCGAACACACACACGAAATATTTTGAGAATCGAAAATGGAATTTCGATTGAATGAGGAAGCAAGATAAGGTACTGTAATTTAAAATGATTCAAACTATTTTAAGACCATGAATATTATACTACAGAAGGTGGAGGTTAATAAGAGATATTGAAGAAGAAACTTTCATTAAAACAGAATTACAAAATAAAGGACTTACAAAATTACAAAAATGAAGAACACAAAAGTAAGTGAAAACAAAGAGAGGAGGAAAGGTCTCTCAAGTGAAAACTTGAGTATGGAAGGTCCTCCCAAGACTTTGTCAATGCTTTGGTCGTGCCAATATGATCTCCTCTCTTTTGAAATGCCAACCCCTCTCAAGGAGAGAAGGAGAGAGTATTTATAGCCCAAGGAGTGGACTGTTTGCATTCCCAATCTGTCCCTCCACTTGCATCGCCAATTTGGCAATTCGGAAAGACGAATATTCAAATATCTTCTTCTTCAAAGTTGTAGAAAATAATGTTGGTCGACTAATCTCAAAATTTGGAGTCATTTGTACGTAAGGATAAAAAGTTATGGCCGGTTTCATAAACAAACTTAAAATGTCCATTTCAATCCAGTCTTTTTGAAGTCCATAATGTGAAAGTGTTTTTGAATATTAATATGCCTTCAAATCCGAATGGTTTATTCAACAAAGTCGGCCGCCTACATCTCCTCTTTCACACTGAAACATCGCAGCTCGCTTGGATGATTACATCAGGAGATATGTCATGCATACTATACTGATTTTCATTCTCGGCCAGAATGGTGGGCTGGACTTCAAAGATTTATTTGGGTCCCTTGTACATGGATTTGGGCCATGAAATTTTTATCCAAGTTGAAATGTAGTGTCCCCCGAATTATGGTGGAGAGTTAAGGTTTTTGGACTTTTGTATTGAGCCCAGTAAATAAATCTTCAAGGCTGGTCCAGTTTGTTCACAGATTCTTTGGTCTTGTATGTGAGGACCATATGACCCTTCAAATGGCAGAATTGGATAATGGTGTCTTCTAATGAAACGTTGTATATTGCAAGGATAATCCTAAAAAACAAGAACCACACAATCTGGATCAGTATAGTGATAGTTATAATTAAAACATTAAACTGACTCAATTTGACTACTTCCAAAAATGCTCAAATATTATACTTAATATTAAAACATTAATATTTCACAAAAATTATGCACATTTCATATAAAATAAGTAAAGGGATAATATAATAATTCATGAAAATATTAATAACATTAACTCCTCCACACTTAGATTTGCGCGTGTCCTCATGTGCAACAAATATAAAAACATGACAAAATCATTTTCACTCACCAACAAATATTAAAATTTTGTTTTCTCCAATCAGGGGAGGTTTAGACTATTTCACTCATCCATATTGAATTCCATCACAAATTTGGTTCCCAATAATGCATCAGAAACAATTCATTTTTTCATGTTCAAGGTTTGAATTGGAAAATGTAGGCACTCAAAACTTACTCCTGTCAAGATGATAAAAATGTATTTTAGGAGGTTCACTCATTCACTAACAAAAAGTGAAAATCAAGAGTTTGTAAGAGCTCTCAACTTCCATTCCCAAATCTAATGTTTACAAGAATCAATAGGTCTTTTAAGGGGTTTTTCAGTGGCTATGGGACGGTAGGTATATAATGTCCAAAGGAAAAGAGGGGTTAAAAACACCAACATAGAAAAATCGATGCACATTTTTTTTGAAATTTGATTTGAAGGAAATAGAAACACATATTTACAAGGGCATGAATGTGTGATGAATTAAAAGTGAGGGAGATAGAAAATGGAATAGGGTGAGATTATGGAATATGTACAACATGGAAGACTTCCAATAATGACACAATACAAGATGATTCAAGTGTTCTTTTTTTTTCTCTTTTTGCTCTTTTTTTTTAAAGTTGTGCTTGAAACAAGTCTCACAGTCATCTCCCAACCCATGCTTGATCTCCTCATGGAACTAATTTTAGTATTTATAACACGATCAAAGGTTGATGATGAATTATTTTTGACTCACCCAAGACACAACCCATTCCTTTTTTTTCATTTTTTTAATATAATTTTTTTTCATTTTTTTTGAACACTTTTCAATGACTTTTGTACAAATGAAAATTACACATATACACCCCAAAGCTCACAGAATTACAACCTCTCCCCCACACTTGAATGGATGCTTGCCCTCAAGCATATGATTACACATTGGAAATCAATTAAAGTACGCCCAAAAATGAAGTCCATTCCCCCCACACTTAAATTTCAATAAATTGTACAATGAAAATCCATGAAGATGTTGGGTGGGAAAAGGTATTAGGCTTGTAATGTGGCTATCAAAAGAAAGGTTTTCATATGCTCAAAGGGGATTTCAAAAGTAGGATCAATGTAAGGGTAACAGGAGGCTATTTGGCTATTCTGATTATCATGTGGCTTAGAAAATTCCTCTATCATATTAATGCACACAAAAGATTGAAATTCATCTCGAAGGTCCACAAACTCAAGACTCACAATCAGTGGTGAAGACACACAATGAAAAAGATGGCCATAGATGACCTTGGCATGAAGGCAATGTTATTCCTTACGGTAGGGGAGAATCTTTTTCCACCAAAAATTGTTCATTCAAAATGTTTTTTATTGACACAAAATTTTTTACCCAAGTTTGAGATAAAAATTCAATATATTTTAGTTTAAAACAATCCTTTTGACTCCCCAAAATGGTTGGACAGAATTTCAATATTGGATGATGAGTAATTATGACACCCCTTTTTTTTGTTAATTTTCATTTTTTTTAATTATTTTTTTTTAATTTTTTTATTTTTAATGACACATCCACACAAAAGTGAAAATAGAAAAAAGGTTGGGGAAGAATGTTGTAAAAAATGAGAGGGAGAGAGGAAGAAGAAGAAATAGAGAGAAGAAGAGAGGGAAGAGAGATTTAGGAGAGAGAGAGTTAAAGGGAAAGAGGCGCCCCCTGGTTTGGATTTGGTGGGTCGTCGTTTCCATCTAGTGGTGGGTCAATGGAAGTCGATGTGGAACCTAAAGTGAATGGCCTCTCATGGTGATGCTTTAACCGATGTCCATTAACCGTGAATGTCCTTTTGGAAGAGGGGTCTTGGACTTGCACTGCACCAAATGGATAAAAATTAGTAATAATAAAAGGTTCATCCCAACGAGAATTCAGCTTACCTGGGTGAAGTCGAAATAGAGAATTGAAGAGCATTACCTTTTCACCTTCATGAAATACCTTTCGAAGAATGTTCTTGTCATGGAGTGACTTTGCCTTTTCTGTGTAGAGAATGGAGTTCTCATACGAATCGAGACGAAGCTCCTCAATTCAGTCAACTGCAACAATCTTTCTTGACCAGATTTTTCACAATCAAAATTACATGTTTTGACAGCCCAAAATGACTTATGTTGGATTTCAACTGGTAAATGACAGGCTTTACCAAAAACTAGCCTAAATGGAGACATTCCAATGGGTGTCTTATAGGCTGTTCGATAGGCCTATAGTGCTTCACCAAGTCTATCGGGCCAGACTTTTCTTGTGGGCTTAACAATTCTTTCAAGCACTCTTTTCACTTCTCTGTTAGAAAGTTCATCCATTCCATTTGTTTGAGGGTGATATGCAGTGGATGTTTTATGTACAACCCCATTCTTTTTCAAAAGTGACTCCATGGTTCTATTACAAAAATGAGTTCCTAAGTCACTTATCAAAGCACGTGGTGTTCCGAATCGATGGAAGATATGGGTTTTGAGGAACTCACTCACAGTTTGAGCATCATCTTTCCTAGTGGGTTTGGCCTCGACCCACCTAGAAATATATTCAACAGCAAGGAGAATGTAGGATAATCCATTGGAAGGGGGAAAAGGTCCCACGAAATCGATGCCCCAAACATCGAAAAGCTCACAGAAGATTAATGGCTTTTGAGGCATTTCGTTTCTTTTGGAAAATGTGCCAAACTTTTGGCAAGTGGGACATGATTGAAAGAACTCATGTGAGTCCTTGAAGATTGAAGGCCAAAAGAATCCAGAATCTAGGACCATTCGAGAAGTCCTTTGTGGTCCAAAGTGGCCACCTCCAGGCATTGTGTGGCAGAATTCCAAGATGGAGGATTGTTCAGTTTCATCAACACATCTCCTAATTACCATGTCAGCCCCAATTTTCCAAAGGTTATTATCTTCCCAAAAATAATTCTTTGAATCGCTTTTCATCTTTTCTTTTTGTTCTTTTGAAAAATATTCAGGGAAAACACCAGAAACCAAGTAATTGACAATTGGGGCATACCATGGTAACTTTGGAGTGAGAGATGAGAGGTGTTCAGTTGGAAATTCAGGATCAATTATTTCAGAATGAGAAGAATTAGAAATTCTACTCAGGTGGTCAGCCACAGTGTTTTCTTTTCCAGGTTTATCTTTTATCACAAGGTCAAACTCTTGGAGCATTAAAATCCATCTTATTAGCCTTGGTTTGGAATCACTTTTCTTAAGTAAGAACTTTAATGCTGAGTGGTCCGTGAAGATGATGATTTTGGCACCTAAGACATAGGGCCGGAATTTATCCAAGGCAAAAACCACAACTAAAAGTTCTTTTTCAGTCACAGTGTTGTGTGATTGAGTTTCATCTAATGTTTTTGAGGCATAAAAGACGACATGAGGAATTTTTTCTCTTCTTTGACCAAGAATAGCCCTAATGGCCCTATCAGAAGCATCACACATCAATTCAAATGGTAAGGACCAATCTGGGGGTTGGATTATTGGAGCAGATGTGAGAGTAGATTTAAGTTCAATGAAGGCTCTCTTGCAAGCCTCATCAAAACTGAATGTGACATCATTTTGAAGTAAACGAGTTAGTGGGAGGGAAATCTTGCTGAAGTTCTGAATGAATCGCCGATAGAAACCGGCATGACCAAGGAAGGACCGAATGTCTCGAACTGATTTGGGTTCAGGAAGTGATTGGATCACCTCAATTTTGGCTGGATCAACTTGGATACCCTCTTGAGAAATTATGTGCCCTAGAACAATCCCATTTGAAACCATGAAGTGACATTTTTCAAAATTCAGCACAAGGATGCACTTGACATACTTTTGAAGGACCAAAGAGAGTGAATGTAAGCAAGATTCAAATGACTCACCATAAATGGTAAAGTCATCCATGAAGACCTCCATGCAATTCTCAATGAATTCAGAAAATATACTCATCATACACCGCTGGAATGTTGCAGGAGCATTACAAAGGCCAAAAGGCATTCGCCTATAGGCATAGGTTCCAAAGGGGCAAGTGAATGTGGTCTTTTCTTGGTCTTGAGGTGCGATTGGAATTTGGAAGTAGCCGGTGTAACCATCAAGAAAGCAATAGTGTGACTTTCCGGCCAATCTCTCAAGCATTTGGTCAAGGAAAGGAAGTGGGTAGTGATCTTTTCGTGTTTCAACATTCAATTTGCGATAATCTATGCACACACACCATTTGTTTTTCACTCTGGTTGTGACCACTTCTCCATGTTCATTTGTGACAACTGTTATCCCTCCCTTCTTAGGAACGACTTGAATTGGACTAACCCATTTACTATCAGAAATTGGGTAGATAATACCAGCTTGAAGAAGCTTGGTAATCTCTTCCCTAACTACCTCAAGTATGAGTGTATTGAGTCTTCTTTGAGGTTGCCTAATTGGTTTGGATGATTCCTCTAGATGGATGCGATGCATGCAAAGGGCAGGGTTGATTCCTAGAATATCCTCTAGGGTCCATCCTAAGGCATTTTTGTTTTCCTCTAACACTTGAACAAGTTGGGACTCCTCAGTTTCAGAAAGTGAAGCAGAGATAATGACAGGCTAGGAGGGATCATGGAAATGGAATGCATAATTGAGGTGTGAAGGAAGTGATTTTAGATCAGTTTCAGCCTTGATTTGAGAGCTAGACAAGTTAGGAGTAGGAGAAGGGATTCCAGATGGGTTTGGATCATTTTCCTCAACACTGTCCAAGGTGGAGCAGTAGATATCAGAGTTGATGTGGGATTTAAGAGAGTTTTCAAGTTCCTCTAGATTGATGGAGTCTATGAATGAGAGGTCCACATCAACTTCACCATTTATGAATTTGTTAATCATGGTGCAGATTTCACAAGATCCTTTATCATTAGAACATGAAGAACATGGTGGATTGGGGTTCGATTTAATCTTAGAAGTGTCCTCAAAAGCATGGATTGAGAATGCAGAGTGATCCTCAGATGGGTATCGCATGGCTTGGAAAATGTTGAACTTGACCAGTTGGTCACCGAATTCCATGGATAAGATGCCTGAATGGACATCAATCTTGGTTCTCGCAGTCATGAGGAATGGTCTTCCTAGAATTAGGGGAGATCGAGAAGAGGTCGTCTCACCTTCCATGTCAAGGACATAGAAATCAGCCGGGAAGATAAGATCATTGACCCGAACAAGAACATCCTCAATTATCCCCTCAGGACTGGAAGTGCTTCGATTGGAGAATTGAATGACAATACCCATTGGGTACAAGGGACCTAGACCAAGGTTGGAGAAAATGGATTTGGGCATGACATTTATTGAGGCTCCAAGGTCTATGAGTGCATCATCAAAGTTGGAACTCCCTATTTGACATGGAACCGTGAAGGTCCCTGGATCTTTGCACTTCATGGGAATGGACTGTTGGGTTGAAACATTTTCAATGTTCCTAAGTTGCCTCTTATGGGTGCACAATTCCTTAAGAAACATGGCATACTTCGAGATTTGTTTGATGGAATCTAAGAGGGGAATGTTGAATTCAACACGTCTAAACATGTCAAGCATTTTAGGATCAGGTTCAAAGGACTTCATAGGCTTGGAGATGGCTTGAGGAAAAGGAATTGGGTTCCTTAGAGGAATGGAAGGAGGTGAAGTAGTGGATTCAAGTTCCTTTTCCAGCTTTTTGTTCTTTTCATTTTCTAGATCAACATCAAAAGGGGAGGTAGAGCAATCAGCATGGGGCATTGCAATTTTCTTTCCCGATCTAAGTGAAATTGCACTTACATTACCCTTAGGGTTGGGTAATGGTTGAGCTGGGAGTTGGGATGAATTGGATGGTTGTTGCTGGCTAAGGTGGGATGCAAGTTGACCTATTTGGGTTTCAATGTTCTTGAGGCTAGAACGGGTGAAGGAAACAAGATCCTCTACAACACTTTCCCATGGTTGTTTAGAAGAAGAGGCTTGTCCCAAATTGGGTTGGCCTTGATTTTGGTTCTTGGGAAAGAGATTGTATTAGGTGGGGAATTGGGAAGGCTCGTTAGGATAGTGGAATCCAGGAGGAGGATTGTTCCTTTGGGGTTGAGGAACAAAAGGATAAGGTTGATGAATGTTACCACCACTTTGACCATATTGGAACTGGTTTGGATTTTGATGAGGGAACTGAGGAGGATGAGAAATTGGATTACCATACCTCAGAGGTGGGTTAAAGGTAGAAGAGAAGGGCTCAGAGTGGGGTTGGTTGATGTTTCTAACAAACTGACCTGATTGTTGAGGGTTGAAGTTTCGCTGAGCATACGCCGCATTGAGCTCCATTGGACTAGATGAATCAGATGGATCATCTTGAAGTTGTGGACATGTGTCAGTCGGATGAGATGGAGAGTTTCAGATTCCACAATTCTTGATAGGTCCAGGGAATACTGACCGTGGAGAAGATGAGGTTGGGGCTTTGGTAGCCACCGCTAGTTGACGCACAAGACCTGTAAGTTCACTCATCCACTCAGTCATCTTGTTGGGCTCTATGGATTGATTCTCTTGGGCTTGTTTCACTTGAGCATGTGCTCGAGTATGAAATTGCTGCGTGTTTGCAGCCATGTTACTTATGAGATCTCTTGCAGCTGCAGGAGTTTTGTCAACAAGAGCACCACCACTTGCGGCATCAATGAGAGTTCGCTCCATAGCCAATAACCCCTCATAGAAGTATTGGATCAGGAGTTGGTCAGGGATTTGATGGTGTGGACAAGTTGCCACAAGATTTTTGAACCTCTCCCAATACTCATGGAGTGATTCATTAGGGAATTGACGGATGCCGCTTATTTCCTTTCGGATAGAAGATGTTCGGGAAGCGGGAAAGAACTTCTCAAGGAAAAGTCTCTTCATGTCAACCCATGAGTTTATGGAACCAGGTGGGAGGTAGTAGAGCCAAGACTTGGCAGAATCCGCTAGGGAAAAGGGGAAATCTCTAAGCTTGATTTGTTCTTCAGAAACCCTTGGAGGCTTCATGGTAGAGCATACTACTTGGAACTCTTTAAGGTGAAGATGTGGATCCTCACCGGCTAGCCCGTGAAAATGAGGTAGAAGATGAATCAAACCCGATTTGAGTTCGAAGTCAGCTTCAATGTTTAGATATTGAATACCAAGAGGTTGGTAATTCATATCAGGGGCAGCGAGTTCTTTTAGGGTTTGTTCCCCAGGATTGGCCATTTCAATTTCAATTGGTTGGATGAGGACTGGTTCTTGAATTATTTGATTATCTCTTATGTTCCTCCTAAGATGGTGAAGTGTTCGCTCAATTTCAGGGTCAAACAAATCTGAGGGATTGTTTGGAAGGCTACGGGGAATTCAGAGAGATTTTGTAAGAAAGAGGAAGATGGGTTTTTCTTTGTATTTTTTCAGTTTATGATTTTTATGAGAAGACGGGTTTTTCTTTGTGTTTTTTTTCAATTTTTTTAAAAATTTGTTTTTTTTTGTGTTTTCTTGACAATAACCAGAAAATAATGACTACTTAAAGCACCATCCTAGGAAACGGCGCCATTTGAATGTGCGGCCGATTGTCACCTATCGACCGGTCAAAATTCTGGTGCTCTGCTAATGTGTATAGCAACACTCGGGTCGAATCTTCGGCGATGGTACTTCGTAATAGTCGATTGTTTTTAGTTGATTGTATTTTGATTGGGGGGGTTTGTTTGCAGAGATTAATTGAAATGTTTAATGAATGTTGTTTAATTTAACAAGTTGATAACGATTGGGGTGAGTTCATCATTAGGTTAGTTAAGCTTGTGATATCCTTGAGCTTTGCTTTATATTGCATTTAAATTAACACCCATGACACAAGATGATATTGATTAGAATTCCTAAGTGTTAAGGCTTTAATCCAAGCCTGAAATTAACATAGGGTTATAATATTGATCAAATATTGTTTATGGTAGTGTATTTATGGTTCCAATAATCCATGGAAACCACACGTCAAACAAATCAAGTCATTAATCCATGACATGCTAAGTCCAACATACACAATGTTAATTCAACGAATACTCATCGAGAAAAAGCTCTCAATCGCTTAACATACCTAAATTAAAACTCACCCCAATGAGAAATTTACTCAGCCATTATGATTTTTATTAATCTGTTAATATATGTTTATGGTGATTAATTATAAAGAGAAGAAAAAGAAAGGGACAAGATAAGAGTAGTGTGCCGAACACACACACGAAATATTTTGAGAATCAAAAATGGAATTTCGATTGAATGAGGAAGCAAGATAAGGTACTGTAATTTAAAATGATTCAAACTATTTTAAGACCATGAATATTATACTACAGAAGGTGGAGGAGAATAAGAGATATTGAAGATGAACCTTTCATTAAAACAAAATTACAAAATAAAGGACTTACAAAATTACAAAAATGAAGAACACAAAAGTAAGTGAAAACAAATAGAGGAGGAAAGGTCTCTCAAGTGAAAACATGAGTATGGCAGGTCCTCCCAAGCCTTTGGAAAAGCTTTGGTCGTGCCAATATGATCTTCTCTCTTCTGAAATGCCAACCCCTCTCAAGTAGATAAGGAGAGAGTATTTATAGCCCAAGGAGTGGACTGTTTGCATTCCCAATATGTCCCTCTACTTGCATCGCCAAATTGGAAATTCTGACAGACTAATATTCAAATATCTCCTCCTTAAAAGTTTTAGACAATAATGTTGGCCGACTACTCTCAAAATTTGGAGTCATTTGGACGTAAGGATAAAACGTTATGGCCGGTTTCATAAACAAACTTAAACTGTCCATTTCAATCTAGTATTTTTGAAGTCCATAATGTGAAAGGGTTTTTGAATATTAATATGCCTTCAAATCCGAATAGTTTTTCAACAATGTCGGCCGCCTACATATCCTCTTTCACACTGCAAAATCTCAGCTCTCTTGGATGATTACATCAGGAGATATGTCATGCATACTATACTGATTTTCATTCTCGGCCTGAATGGTGGGATGGACTTCAAAGATTTATTTGGGCCCCTTGTACTTGGATTTGGTCCATGAAAATTTTTATCCAAGATGAAATGTAGTGTCCCCAGAATTATGGTGGAGAGTTATGGTTTTTGGACGTCTATATTGAGCCCAGTAAATAAATCTTCAAGGCTGGTCCAGTTTGTTCACAGATTCATTGGTCTTGTTTGTGAGGACCATATGACCCTTAAAATGGCAGAATTGGACCATGGTTCCTTCTAATGAAATGTTGTATATTTAAAGGAGAATCCTAAAAAACAAGAATCACGCAATTTGGATCAGTATAGGGATAGTTATAATTAAAACATTAAACTGACTCAATTTGACTACTTCTAAAAATGCTCAAATATTATACTTAATATTAAAACATTAATATTTCACACAAATTATGCACATTTCATATAAAATAAGTAAAGGGGTAATATAATAAGTCATGAAAATATTAATAACATCACTGATCCACATAGGGTCGCTAGGTGCTGATCCACACAAGGTCTCTAGGCGCTCATCCACACAGGGTCGTTAGGGGCTGATCCGCACAGGGTCACTATGCGCCTTTCCACACGGAGTCTCTAGGAGATAATAAATAACGGGTATCTAGGAGCTAATCCACACAGGGTCCCTAAGTGTTTATCCACATAGGGTTACTTGGTTCAGATCAACACACAAGGTCATTAGGTGTCTATCCACAGAGGATCGCTTTTATATTGATCCACGAAAGTTCACTTTTTATTTTTTACATCACAGTCATCCAATGTATTCCCACACTTAGCATGCTTGATTCCCGGAGAATTGGATCCTCAAGAAATTGGTCATAAATCAACCATAACGAATTCCCACATATAGTAAATCAAATGACAATTTTGTTGTAAGGGTCTTAATGCTACTGACAGCGCGTCGAACGAACTCTCGGTCTGTAAAATATGGGCATTTTTGTAAAAAGTGCCCCATTGAATTAATGTTTGATCCAACCCATCTATATGCCAATTTCCACTAAAACTCATGTAGAGTATCTCATAAGGACTACCTCGTTGCAACAGTCTTTCTGCCATAGATAGTGCGTCAATCATACGCGTGGTATGCATGTTATTGACATTTTTCCCAAAAGGGGCAGGTTTGGTCCAGGTCCGGTCCAACCTGGTCGGAAAAACCCAAACTGACCTAGACATGGCCTGAAATGCTTTTTTTGGCCCATGGTCTATGGTTCCAGCCCAACTCGAGGGGGCGGGTCAGGCCCGATGAGGTGGATCCTGACCATGGATCTGCCTGGTCAGCCAGAGATGAACAGGCCTTTGGCCTAGCCCAGACATCGTTAGGAGAAGCGTCTCGATCCTCTGATGCCCCACGAACTTAGGTCCTCCATTCCATTATGTTCAAGTGATCGTGGCCCACTGTGTGCCACACCACACATAGCCTTTGAGATGGTCGAGCAACCGCGTACTCTGATTCTCACCCGGGTGGCCCCGACGTGGGCCGCCACCCCAATGCGGCACTTATTGGCACTGCGTCTCAATGTCTCCACCATCACCTTTATGCCAAAATTTCCTTCTATGGGTCACCGGAGTTTCTTAGGTGGTCCATTTTTTGAACTGTATGCACCCACCAGACCATCACGCTGCCATCTCCCCTGCAACAGCCTTGATATTGCTTTGCCTCCATTTCAAAAATCCATCAACCAAGAATGCACAAGATGGAGGGGGGGTTCGGGCATTGTTCATGTCAACACGCACCCTCCACATTTGAGGTTTAAAATAAGGGAGTCTCAGGAAATATGTTCAATCATAAATACTTCAATCCCAAAAAGAAAACCAAAAAATATTACCCACCACCAATAACGGACAATCTGCTGATCTGCTTATTCGTGGGTTGATCTGTGTTCTTCATTTATTAAAAGAATTAGGAAAACATGAATAAAACCAAACCCTTTTACTTGTTTTTCATTCGTTGCCATAGAGTTCCATCATAGAGGGTTCAATACGTCAAAACTGTTCATCATTTCCTGACTTTTTTTTCGTGGTACGTCGAAGCCGATGACATTTGACCTGCATTCGCCGTTCTTCATTGGAGAGGAATCTCAGCAGAGGTTCATTAGAGAATTGTCTGTGGTTTAATTATCAACTCTCCAAAACATTTATTTAATAAAAAGATATGTGTTATAGTGTTTTTTTGTGCTGTGATGTTGTGTCGTTACGCTCTTTCATTTATGAAATAGCGTAGCAGTTACACTTGCACAACGAGACAATAAGGATCCTCTTTTAATGTGTCTCGTCGGTGCCTCATTGTTGCACCACAGAACCACCATCTATTCCTAAATGGTGAAAAAATAGAATAAAATAACATCTTATGATAATTTTTTATTTTCCTAAAAGTTAAAAAATTAACTTTTCTATATGAAAATTATCAGTCGAATTTAAGTCCTTTCGAGGTGAATCCTGTTGTTCTGAGTTCATTGGTGCCATCAGATTTTCCCTCCATTCAACTATCATAATATAACAAATTAAGTACTATTTTATATTTATAAATTTGTAATTATATCCTAAAATTAATACTATTTATTTAAATCTACTTATATATTTCATTAATTTAATGTCGTAATGAAAAATTAATCACACCACTTCGTGGAGTTGGTAGTCTACATGTAAGCATGAATGATGTTATCATTTTTCAGTAAAAGGAAAGATAAGAAAGTAAGTGATACATTAAATTTTAATAATGATAAAAAAAATTCGGAAAATCATATATATATATATATATATATGTATGTATATATATATTAACTATATAATTATAAATAACCATGAGAGGTGGTGATGGAAAACAAATTACATCGTTTCACGCACCAGCAATCCATCGTACACACGAATGACAGTTTTGTTTCCTATGTGGGGGAAGAAGAGAAGGATATAAGTTATACCATTAACATAATATCATATATTTATATGAATGATATTTGTGTAATTATTTCATAATGATTTAGTCATATTTTATGGATGCAGACAAACATATAAAATTTAAACATTCGGTTAAAAACTATACCTCTCCTTTGGAAAATCTCATTTTCATTACAACTTAGGACCTCTATGGTCGTATTTTTTTTAAAAAAACTACATAACATGGTTAGTTCTATTAATAATGTATTTTGGAATGTGTATTAAGAACCAAAATTCTTTATAAGTGTGAATTAATGAGAAGAAGATATTCCCTTTTATAAGAGAGGGGATATGCCCTATTGGAACATCATTAAATATTATATTAATATAAATTAATTTTGGTTTCCCAATTTATAAAAAAATAATAGAATATAATATTTATATGAGTATAAATAATTTCAAAAAATAAAATTTAGGGAAGTTTGGGTTGCATTTTTACACTTTTAATTTTGCTTTAACCCATCATTATCCCATTCGACCATTATGTTGATATAAAAAAAATTTAAATCTGAATGTATCAATATAGTTATTATAAATGCTTGAAAGGCCCATAAATTAGCCATTATTGATATCTTTAATCAAAAAACAATCTATTGTATTTATATCATATTTTTATGAATTTCAAATCATTTTAAAATATATATAATTCTTATACAATATTAAAAATTTCTATTTTATAACTATTCATTTACCATGACTTTAATAACATAAAGAAAAAAAAATAAATTATATAAAAATATTTTAATAAATCCCTAAATATTAATATTCATTTATAAAATTCTTCTATGACATTAATTATTTAAAATTTTATTATTTTTAATATTTTTAATATCATTTATTTGAATTTTCAATTAATTGAATATCTATTATGTCAGCGTTTTATAAGAAATGAATGTAATTATTTATTTACTAAAAACTAATAAAAAATTAATATGATGAATATAAATAATTTATATTTAAAAATATAATTTATGACCAAATATATCCTCTAATTGTCCCCATAATAAAAATATTAAAGTTATTTCAAACAAGAGTCTGACATTTTTTACCTTTCTTTACGAAAAATATTATAAACATCATAATCCCATCCAAAAAGAAAAAAGGTAATATAATAGAATATTATATTATTGTGGATGAAATAGGATCATAAAATAAAATTCAGGTCTGTATTATGGTCATTTAATAGTTCTTATCATGTTATTTGTTAACCCTTAATTACCTGATTTAGCCTTTATCGTGGTAACCAAAATTACTAAGTATACTATTCATATTGACCAAAAATAAAAGGGAACTATTAAAAAAATTATCTCTTAATTATACATATTAAATGGATTTTTAAAATTAAAAACAAATAATTGATATTTTCTAGTTTAAAATTACATCGAAAAAATGTGTTCAAAATATGTTTTTTTGAAAAATATCATTAAGTATAATATTGTTTTTATACCTAATTCAACTATACAATCCAATACAAAGACCATAATTATATTTTATTAATAAAAATAAACTAATTAAATTTTAATTATAATCTAAAATATAATGTATGTTCATAAATAGTTTAAAACAAATTAGTGAGTCTAATAAAAATGATTATTTTTCTATATTCATTGAAAAATGAAACTTCTTCAAAAAATATTTAATATTTCACCATAGGATAATTTTGATATTATTACTTGAAAAATGTAACTATTTTTATCAATTAAAATTTCTAATTATTCAATAAATAAATTATATTATTCACTCAAAAAAAAAATTAAAATCCATTTTGGAAGAAAACAAATATTTGAAGAATAAAATAGGCTTCAATAATAATTGGGAAATTATTTCTAAATAATTAATTAAAAAAATATTGATTATAAAAATTATACATATTTCAATAAGTATTTGGTCCTAATAAAAAATCTTAATTTAAGGTCAACTATATAATGGTCATATATACGAATATTTCGATATTAGTTTATAATCAATGTTTCATATTTTGTACACTATTGAACATATTCATTCTTTTTAATATCTTGGTATATTACATGTAATCACTAATTAAGGGATATGAATGGATGATTCAAATATTGAATCTATTGAACATTGGACCACACCAACCATGGTGATCGAAATCTATTATTTTTATGGGATTCATGTATACTATCAAATTGTTGTGAGAAATTTCTTATAACTATCAAATTTTATGACCATGCTGATGAGGATGGGAACCATGTTCCTTTATATAGATAAATGAAAAGGAAATTTTATGGAAATGAAGATAAGATTTGTTAGTATATCTATGATCACACTACCCTATAGTAGATAAGTACTGATGATATATATATATATATGAATTGTAGAAGGGAAAAATATGTATCTTCATTTATAATGACATCGTGGTAACCTATGTCTCACACTAAATGATGGTTCATGAAAAAACATTCCTTTTTCATGATTTAAAACTAGAAAAGTAATATTTTATTTTATGATATAAAGGTATTGTTTATATAGTGAATGGTATGACATATATATAGATAACAAAATCTTGAAGTATATATTCACATCTAAAGAGATGAAAATGAGACAAAGAATAGGTTTGTAAAAAATGAATGATTACGATGTATCAATACATTACAACCCTAGGAAAGTTAACATGCTGGCTAAAACTCTTATTTACATGTTCCATACTAGTTTTTATAAGATGGTGATTGAAAGATATATAATACTTATCAATTTGTAAAAAATAGAGCAGGAAATCATAATGAATGTTGAAATGTCCTTTCTTTCCCAAATCAATTTCCAAACATATATTCATGAAATGATTAATGAGTTGTTGAAGGATGATATAATGTTTCAATAGAATGTAAGGACTGTTACTGAGTTCTCTTATGATAGTGATGTAATGATAAGGATCAGAAAAAAAAAGTATGTGCCCCTTAAATACATGAATTAATGAATGATTTCATAGATTAAACTCATAGTTCGTCATTCTCTATTCAACGTGGAAGTATGAATATATATATAGGGATATTAACGTGGTTTTTTGGAATCAAACATTTAGAAATTTATTTAAGAGTTAGTATCTTAATGATTCGTATGTTGATAAGTTATGGTTGATAGATTTAGGTCTAATGGAATGTTATAATTGTTACATATTCCTGAGTGAAAATAGGAAAGCACCCTTATATATTTAATCATTATAATCCTAAAAAACTAAACGGAATAATTATATTTGGGTTTTAATCAGTCACGTTATGAAATAATTGCATTAAATTGCTATTAAATATGATTTCTCTCTTGGTCAGTCCTCTAGGATATATGTTAAGGATGTTGTAATGTTTACTAGAGTGCCAATCTCAATAATATATAATCAATATCTAATGTTTTCCTAGATTCTATGTAGAATTCCTCAGCCTAATTGGAAATTAGAGATGAGATTTAGCATTATATATCACCATAAGGTAGATATCAATATGAGAGGAGCATTTGAAACCTATAATATTCCATTATTAATTTCAGTATATATTTTCAATGATGTTTGGATAAACGCATTCCTCTAGTAAAATTGTTTTACAACATTAACTTTCACTCAATCATTATAATGTCTTCTTATTAATCCATATATTTTGGTAAGTGAATGGATCCAAAATATTGGGATGATATTGAGAAAAAAAATTTTGGGACATAAGTTAACATAGTAAATGTCTAAGAAGGTCGGACACATTCAATAACAAAACATAAAGACTCATATTTGATATAATAACATTGCTAGAAATATTTAGTGAGATATAGAATTCATAGTTGGTGATAAATTTTTCATCTAGATATCTACCTAGAAGTGGGTTATGATATTTGGAAATAGAGAGAATATTCACCCCGGTTATATCAGACCCTATAAAACTTATTATCACATATGGATAGTATCTTATCACTCATTGCTTCCTCTAAACCTCTCTTATGTTCATTATATGGTCTATGTATCTATCATGTGAAAGTATATAACAAATCCATCACATGTACTGAAATTAGGGTCCATACCATTGTAGAATTATCATTCATTTAATAAAAAGCTAGTATAAATATTGGATCATATTGACAAAGTTCTATGAAATTAGACTACTAGGCTAGTTAAATTTCTTTAGAGGAATAAATATTTTAGAAAGATATATGGGAACCTGAGGATTTGATTATTCATAAGTATCCATAGTTTTTTATAACAAAGTTATATATTTTTTAGGGATAAATTATTATAAGGGACTATTATGTACATCCATTTTATTTTATTATACATTAATCCTTAAATAACTCTTTATTTCTTTTCTAGCTTGGTTTACACACAACACCGAGTTTAAACAAATAATGATATACTATTGAAGTATTATTATTAAATAAAACTTTTATATACTATCCATTATAATGGAGGGTATAAATACACCTAAATAAATTATGAAGAATTATATTTTACATATATAAAATTAAATCTTTACTTATCAATTTGGATAAATGAAAAATAAAATAACATGAAATATATTTTCCTGAATGAACTCTTTTTGTTCATGCATCATGTTTTTATCATAATAAATTAAATTAATTTATATCGATGAATTATTTTAATTAAATTTGAAGATAATATATTCAACAATATATGTGAATATTCATCTAGTATTTTTAATAGGAAATAAATCGGTTTAAATTTTATTTTATACTTACAAAATCATTTGTCTAAATACAGTTTTTATTGTGTTTTCACACTAATTTTAAAAATAATTTCTACCACTTTCAAATACTAAATATGATAAAATGGTTATAATATTGTAAATCATTAGTCCCAAATTTCTTAATGATTCCACTGTCATTTTTGTTAATATTAAATAGTATCTATGATATAAAAATATTCACATTTTTTATGGTTAAATATTGTTAATGAGGGTGTTAAAATAATAAATAAGGTTTAAAATATTACTGAAAAAGATTAAAATTGTACCATTTGAAGAGATTTCGAACTCAAAATATTTTATCTTCTATAAAGTGGCTATTTATCCACTTTCTAATGAATTTGAATTTATTATATTTTACTTTTTTTTGTATTTACAAGTTTTCCAGCCACCTCACTTGTAATTTGAGGTCCTATCCTCCTCACATTTAAACAGATTTTGATCTATATATAATGTAAAATTAATAAAAATAACAATTTACTAACTTTCATACCCATTTTACAGGGATTCATGTATTATTAAAAGACTAAACTTTGAAGGCTTAATGTGTAAGACAAATGTGGTATCTAAAAGAACAGGTAATTGTCTTCATCGATATATTTTGAGTTTCATTTTTTTCAACCACTAAAATTACTCTATAACCATATTTAAGTGATAAAATAAGAATAATTATTAAGTATAATTTTTTTAATTAAATATCCATTTTAATTATTCATTCCATCCTATCATAAATGAAAACATTGTTCCTTCATTGGTGTGGACAACCACCTACATAAAGTTATGTGATTCATCTTTACTATCCACCATACATGGATTTTAATATGGATTTATTTATGGAATATATATTATATTTTTGATATTAATATTATTTAATTATATATTTTTAATTATATTTCATTATTTATAGTCAATGAAAAAAATAAAAACATTAATTATGAATACATACGGACTACCATCTCCATGATGTGATGTAATTCATTTTTCATATAAAAAATATATTGATGGTTATAATAGTGAATAAAAATAATAAATGTGATAACTATTATATGATTAATATTAATTATATGATAAAACCCTAATGAAGGTGGATTCTCCAGAATATTTTAACACATACATACATGAAAGTAGGCTAGTTTTAACAAAAAAGTTTATTTTAATGAAGAATATTAAAAAATTGTTAAATTACTAAATATAAACGAATGATATATTGTTATATAAGTATGAATATAATTTTCTATATAGATTTAAAAAAATATAATTTTATTATATGGAAACTTAAGAGTGTGTATGAAGAAAGGTAGGACCTGAGGAAGTGGATTATATGAAAGTCTCATTTTTTTGGGATTGTCTATGACAAATTTCAATTGAGGGATATTATATTATACTAATAATTTTTAACCAATATAGTTTATTCTCATATGTTTATTCCATCAACATTAAATAAATAGTACCATTCTCCTCATTTTTTACTAAAAATTATTGATAAAATATCTTTAAGAATGGTCAGCCTTATTTCCACTTTGGACAACAAAATGTTTTATTCTATGTATCTCATCGTAAAATTATTTAAAGTTGATAACAGAAATTATCAAATTATTATTTAAGTCATTTCCCACTATATTTTACATTGTTTTTTATGTCTTAAAATTAATATTCTTTTCATTTTCTAAATGAGGTCCTTTTGGACTTTTTCCCAAAATATTAAATGGAGTATTATTTTTAATTTTTTGTAAATAAAATAATTTTATTTCCCCTATGGTAGTTTATTTTATTTGAGTCTTCCATAAATATTTTCAATGGTGGTTTTCAAAAAAAAAGTTTCCCAAAATTGCATAATTTTTTACTATTAAAGTTACTATTGGAAAAGTATATTTTCAACAATTTTAGAAGAAATGTTCAGAATATATTTTAAAAAATATTTTTTTTATTAATTTAAACATAATTCAATGTTTCTTATTCTCTAATTGAGATAATTTTTAATGAGACCATCATTGTTATTTTTTTGGGTGGATTATGATTATACGATTTTAAAATCGTTATGAAACCCACTTTTTTCATGGCTAATTCTCTAATGGATTTTATGAATATTTTTATGATCATACGTCACACATATGTATTAGTTTTATTATGTGACAAGTGGATCTGTTAAATTCATCAAAAGAATTGAAAAAAATTTAAAATCTTAAGAGATAATATGAATGGAATGGGAGAGAGAACATGTTTAGTAATGAAGTTTCTCCGGTATGATAGTGTTGGGAGTGCACCGTAAATAACGAAATAAATGAATGGGGCCAAATCCAAACCCACTATTGGACTCTATCCACTATGATAGTATTGGTAGTGAGCCTTGAGTAATGAAATTATTTTACAGGTTTGTTATTGTTCTAAAATTCATGTGAAGTGTTCTTATGCTTATGATATGCTCTCATGGGCCATGACTAAATAATGGGGATTCATTGCCATTATAACTCATGTATTTTTGCGAGGTTAAATATTTATGCAATGAATCATGATTGAAAACCAATAACTGAATGAGTATGAACATTTTATGTTATAACCATTATATCATACAATTATTATTATCATATTATTTTATATAAACAATAATTGATACCTCTCATATTTACCCTTTCAGTTTATCTGAGATCACCCATTCTTAGGTTTCAAATATACCCATATTATGAATAAAGGCATTCAGTAAGATATATATAATGAATGTGGTATTTTAGAATAAATGTATGTTATATGTTGAATATATTTCATAATCAAAATATATATATATATATCTATCTATTCTCAAAAGAAACTAAACCATATTCATAATAGGGAGTGTATTATTGTGAAATATATTGAATATTAATGAAAATTGATGAAATATTATTGTATGTAATAATCCATTCACCTCACCTGTTCTAATTAGATAATAGATTTTTTTTAAATATTTAGGCACTATCTAGAATTATATTAACTTATGATTTTATGTGGAATAAGTTATTTGATATTTTTTATGTTCCCTTTTAAATGGAAACTGTGAAATGCATTGAAGATGATGAAGCTAGAGAATAAGAAAAAGTATATATGATAAATTATTATATTCTCTTACATATAATAAATATAGACTACAAAATTAGTAACATTTTGTTAAGGAAAAAATTGTTAAGAATACATGTAAAATCATTCTAAGGGTAAATTTAGAAGTTTAATGGATTAATATAATGAATCAAGGAAGAATATTATTGAAGAAGAAAAGAGGAGAAAATGAAATAGAATCTTTCAAGCATTTATTTTAATTGATATGGTAGAATCCAAATCTCTTATTTATGTTCCAAGTGACCCCATAGATCCTCACCCTAGGATTTGGTTCCTAAAAACATACATTAAATACATGATATGGTACCCACTGTAGATTCCCCAACATAATTATACCATAAATACATGACTAAAAGAAATTTTTTCATTGTATACATTTTTAAACCATTTATCATCAGAGATATAGATAATTAAGAAAAAAAATTAACTTAAAAAATTCATCTCTTTCATTAATAAATGATATTTTCACCATTATATACAATACTACTTAATCCACAATAATTCATCGATTTATCCCACCAATTATATAAAAAATATATTATTTTAGATATATATTGTGTAATACATTTCCTTCTATAGAATGTGGAAATGGAAACATAATAAGGGGTGAGATAAAATGATAATTAAGTGTAAATATAAGTGATGGTAATCAAATATCTGGTGAGATGAAAATGATGATAAATAATATTGTAAAAATAGGTAAAAAATTATGTGATAAAATAATGAAACTAAAAGAATATAATTTATATAGATAACAATATAAATAAAGATATCACATGGATAAAAAAACTAGTTCCCAAGAAATTAAATGTATAATGAAGGATATATAATTCCATATCCTATGCCAAGACATCATGATCTTAGACCTCATAATATTACCAATAAGGACATCTTTCTTGGAAATATTTTTTTCTGGATAGGAATACACCAAAATACCCAATATAGTTTTTCACATGAGACCTATTGATTAATATAGGGTCTATATAATACATATCCCCACCCATTACTAATTTATTCTAATGCATTCATAAAATAGTAGAATGAATAAAGTATAAATTACATAACCAACATTACATCATAATCAACAATCATTTTTTAAAAATAATATGTTCCCAATTTTTTTTATATTTCCACAATCAATAAATTTTATCGCCTTTTATAGTAGAATCCTAAAAACTACGAATTTATAGAGTAAGGGTATATTGTTACATAAATAATTTCACCAATTAATAGATGACATATATTCATATGAAATCATTCTTTGAATAATTAATTTATAGAGAAAGCTGAATGTGTCTATATAAATAATTTTACCTATCAATATAAATATGGAATCATGGTGAAAACTCATCAATGAAATTAATTAAATATAGAGTTATCAGTGGGAGGAATAAGAAGAAAAACTATGCTAATAAGCGAGTATGATTTGGAATGAAAAAGGAAATGATGGATTTTCTTGTTTTATATATAAAAATAAAATCCCGGAATAAAATGTACAAAATCAAAGGGAACTATGTTTTGAATGAAAATCATGTCTTCATGAAGAAAAATTTATATGTAAAACCCATATGGTAATGGTAACATAAAAATAAAAAGAATATGAGATGGATACTAAAAAGTAAAAATATAATGATATGAAAAATATTCATTATAATTGAATAAAATATGTCGGTGAACACAACATATCAATTAAATGATGGTGCACAATATCTGAGATGTCTCATGGAATTGAGAATAGAGTCAGATAACACTTATGAATTTGGAAACATTCATATCAAAACATACATAATGTATAAATATTAAAATGAAACATTAAATATCATGTATAGAAAGGGTATCATGATAAAAAAATAAAGGGGTAGTTGATACACCAATATAAAGAAAACATGGCATATAATAAGGAATATATTTGAAGTCCTAAATATTTTCGACTATAAACCCTTATAATTTGAGTATCAATTAAATCAAACCCTTTGAAGGATAAAGTGACTTGAACTGAATATCAAAAAAACTAAATGATTATTCATGATATAATATAAAAAATATTTTGTATATACCCCATATAAATGTAAATTAGTTCATAAGAAGAATCACATCTCAACAAATAGGAATTGACACCAAGAAACCCCTTTCAAGTAACATGATCATTGAGGTAATAATTATTTAACAATTAGGATATAAGTAATAATATTATAACCCCAAAATATAATGGTAAAATATAATAACAACTCAAAATTAGGTGTAATAAATAAAACCTTAGAAAATAGAGCTTACTAAGAATATTTGTAACTATATGGAAGAAAATTGAGTTCGCACAAACCCTTATATTATTTCACGGCTTCAAAAAATGTGATTGAATCTCTTGTATAAAAATGAATTGAAGTTCCAAGGATCAAATAAAATCTAATAATAGGGTGGTTTGAATTAGTTGTTCACTTTATATCGGTTTCAAAACATTTAGAATATTAACCCTTATAAACATTTAATATGAATATCCTTATCAACCATTAGTAAATACTCTTTCATGAAAAGTTTGAAAAACAAGAAAAACAGACATGATTTACAGGGTTCATCCTCTCTGTGAGAACCTACATCCTTCCCAAGGCCCCTCCTATGGGTCTATAAAAATTCACTATTATGAATAAGTGAATAAAACTTGTGAAAACTCATATTAATCACATTATATCCCCTCATAAAAAGGATTACACTGACTCCCATTAGTTTATAATGTTTTCTTATAATAAAATTGATCTAAACAAATAAATATTAACTTTTTTGAATCTATTCCACACTCAAAATAGTAGATCTGATTGTTGAAGATATATTCATCCAATTTACTCAGAAAAGTGGTTCTAATTTTCTCTCAATAGTGTTTCCACTTTTTCTTAGAATAGTGGTTTCATTTTTCTCATAATATTGGTTATAATTTTCTTAGAATAGTGATTCCAATTTTCTCAGAATATTTATTATGATTATCTCAGAATAGTGATTCTAATTTTCTCAAAATAGAGATTTTGATTTTTCTCTACTAAAAAACACAATACAAAACTTCTTTAATATAGTCGGAACTTTTCACTTCAAATTCCACATTGCTCATCATTTTTTCACGTATGTAAAAGTCAAAAATTAATGAATTATTTGAGAATGTATTTATAGGAAACATGAAAATAAAATTTGGGAAACATGAAAAATTTAATTCTACCTTAAACCTCAACAACTCCATAAATATCTCACATTTAATGTAAAATATTTGAATTCATTATACCTCCTTAAATTTCACTATTATTTACGAAAAATATGAGATTTAACATTGTATTTTCAATAAATTAATATCTTTCTCATAAAGACAATGCAAGATCGTAGTTCCGATTTTCACAGAATATTTGTTCTTATTTTTGCAGAATGTTGGTTCTGATTTCTATAGGAAACTGGTTCTGATTTTCTCATAATCTTGTTATATATTTTTCATAGAAAATTGGTTCCAATTTTCTGAGAAAATGACTTTCAGTTTTCGTTATATCAGTTCCAATTTTTCTTAAAATACAATTTATGATTTTCTTAGAAACATGACTATGAGTTTTCATAATCATCGTTCTGATTTTTCTCAGAAAAATGGTTCTGCTTTTCGCTGAAAATTTATTTCGATTTATGAAAATGTTGGTTCTATTTTTTGTAGAATGTTGGATCTGATTTTCAGAGAAAAACATTTGGATCAAATTTTTTCTTTTTTAGTGATTTTGATTTCATCAAACATCTCCATCTTTTTTTAAAAATTTTATCCTGAATGTTTTCATTGTCTGTTAGAACATCTGGATCAGTAAAGCAACATCTGATTTTGTCTATAATGTTTGAAAATATTTCTAACTTATGACTTCTCAATATTCATCAACATCCCCTTTCAAAATTCAACCGCAACGAGAAGACTTCTTCATTCAGCAACTTCTTTCTTGAGAAACTTTGTTCATTCTATATTATAAACATCATTCTTCCAAGATAAAAAAACATTATCATACAAAAAAAGGATAGTTTTCAACAAATACAAAAGCAGTTAAAAAAAATATAACAAAGGTACTTCAATTTACACCTTGGTATTTATTGATATCCATCGTTAACAACATTTCAAAATCATATTTTTCATAAATCAACTTTTTTAAGAAACTCATGTTTTTTAAAACTTTTATCAAAACATAGAATTTCTCCAAATAGAGTGTCCTGAAACCACACTATAAGAGAAGGTAATGTTTCGTATAAACTTTATCCCTCGATGGAAATAAAATTTTTGTGTCTGAGAAAAGATAACTCCCACTCACTTTTCTTATTATCATAAATTTATCTTTTCCTTTCTCCATTTTATTTTTCTCTCCCACATTTTATGATAACCATAGCTTTATATTCAAAAAATGAGTATAAATAAACATTATAATGTAAAAAATTCGTTAATTTCTCTCCCCCCTTGTCAATATAATCCAAATCAATATAGGGGTTTTATATTTTGAGAATTAGGAAGAAAATGGAGGAGGCTTTTCATTAAGTTACATCCTCAATTCATCAGATATTTCCTTCGACATTTATTTTGTAATGATATTAGTAATCTGATACTTTATTGAAATGAATTTCAGAAAAATATCTCTAGTACAAACATTCTCTTTTATATTGTGAAACATTATATCAATGTGTTATGATCTTGAATGTTGGATATGATTATTAGAAATATAAAGTTTTCTCTAATTATCACAAAGTATCTTCACTAGTTTAGAGACATTTACTTTTAAATCTTCCAATTAAACATTCATCCACAACATTTGAGTACAATTATGAGTGGCTGAAACAAATTCATATTTAGTTGTGCTCAATGATACTAAACTTTGTTTCTTACTATGCCAACTCACACATCATTCAACCATGAAAACGTTCCCTCCTTAGTTTGAATTTCTATCATAACAATCTTTATCCCAATCAATATTAGTATAACCAAGAAACTTCATCTCACTGTTTCTTTTATTAAACAACCCACATGAATTTGTTCCTTTTTCATATATCAAAATCCTCTATGCAACCAAAATATGTGATTATTTCAGAGTAATTTGATTACTAGAAAAATAAATTTATAACATAAAAAATATCATCCCTTGAGACTATAAGGTACATAAGACTTCCTACCATCTTCCAAAACTCTTTTTGATTCATGCTTATTTAAGATTCATCTTTACTCAATAATTTTCTCACTAAAATATGAGTTGAAACTTCTTTAAAAATTATCTAGAATAATTTTCTTGAAATAAGAAAATATTTTTTTAACCTGTATTCCAAGGAAGAAATTTAATTTTTCTAACAATGACATTTCAATAAATTTCATCATTTCATCAGAAAACTCCTCTCAAACGTTTTCTTAATCATGGGAAGAAATTATATCATCCACATAAACAATTAAAATTAACGTTTAGGAGTAAATATTTTTCACATACAAATTTCAATAAATGCTTTCTTTAAAAAAGGCCATCATTGTCAAACAATTTTCATGTTTCTAATACTAAGAACGTGGATCATGTTTTGTCCCAAAAAAGTATTTATTCAATTAAAAAACATTCATTCCATCATCATCATGTAGAAAACCAAAAGTTCACTCAATTTAAACATATTCCTAAATCACACCATTTATGAAAGATGACATTACATCTATCTGATAAACCTGGTCATTCTGATGAGCATCCAGTTTAAGAAGCATTCAAATAATTTGTATCATTGAAATGGGGTAAAATGTCTCATCAAAATCCAAACCATACACTTGTGCATATCATTTTAAAACAAGTAATACATTGCTTCTAGAAACATCTCCATAATCATTTGATTTATTTCTATAGAACCACTTGGTTTTTATAACATTTTTTTTATCCTTGTAACACATTCCGTTGTTTCATTCTTCTCAATCTAATCCAACTATTCATTTATTGCATCCACCCACTCTTTAAGATGAATAGCCTCTAAAATGATTCCAGTTCAACATTGAGATAAGTGAAGTTTGATTTTCTAATTTCAAAATCCTTATAATCTAACTGGGATACTTCTTATTCCCGATAATGTTTTCAAATTCAACATGTTTTCGTAAGGTAGGAAATTTCAATGTTTCTTTCCCAGCAGTAATTTCCCCGTCACATGATTATTTTGAATCAGGATAATAATTTTTTGAATTACATTCACTATTTCTTGAAATCTCTGATTTATCATCCTAGGAATTCTCAACAATATTTTTTAAGGAACTTTTATTTTCAATTACCTCCAACTCATATGATTCCACCAAATTTTGCTAATATTTGTTACAAAATTTGAAGCTTCTGCCATTTTTTGAATAACACGTGAACGTTCCTTCCTCATATGTCTCATCAAACTATCCCAAATATGGATTTTTTACCTTCTGAAAATATGGACTTCTAAAAACATTGACGTATTTTAATTACTTTTATTTTGTTGTAACATGTTTCTTAAATATTTATGTTGGTTTCTGGTCTCACCAAGCATCTATTTTACCATGTATAGAAGTACTAACAACTTCCCTCTAAAATAATTTTAAAAGATGGAATTCAACTTACATGCTTCTTCACATTTTCACCAAGATTATAATATTTTTTTTCTACTAATTCATTTTTTGTGTTTTATAGAGAGAATTATACATTTGTTTGATACCTTTTTTTCTTTAATAAGCATAAAAAGTAGTGTTTGTGGATTTGGTACCATTATCAGTTTTATATTTCTGGATGGAAAACCCTAATTATTTGTAAATATATTTTCTGATGAATTTGCACATTTCAAAAGATTTTAACTTGTGCTTCATGAACATGATGTTTATCATATAAGTGAAATCCTCAATAAAAGTGATAATGTATATGTATCCTTTTGTTTATTGATGTGTCATCAGTCCACATAAATTAGAATGAATAAGTTCAAGTAGTCTGGTAGATTGAATCTCAACTATTATATAACTTTTTTTAGTCATCGTTCCTTTCTGACAAGTAAAAAACATCTTCATATATTCTTTTCAATTCTAGAAATTTACAAAAAGCGTCAATTTTTGAATGTTTATTAATGTTTTCTACCCAGAGGGGCTATTTCTTCGGTTCCACAACTTGTTTTCATCTTCAGCACTCATGTAATAGGAGCTATTGAATTTCCCTGTTTGAAAGAGATTCCCACTGGTTCTTTCTCCTTTTGGAATGAATTTCAATATTTCATACTTTTTTATGATACAATGATCCTTTTGGAGATTACATCCTTTACATTCTCAAAATGTTTACTTATACTAAGTATGTTATGTTTTATCCCATCTACATGTAAAACTTCATTACATTTCAATTTCTCTAATTTAATCTATGTTGTTTTGATTCCTATTATTTTTAAGGAACTATCATTGCCAAAAGTAAATGCTCCTCCATAATTAATTTCAACATGTTTCATGATATTTATATCACCTTTCATTTGTGATGAAAACCCACTATAAATTAACCATGGTATTTTCCTCTTACTTACTTTCAATGTTGTCTCAACAATAAAAGCTCTTTCCTCAACCTTATTCTTTTTAGTTTTCTTACCTTTTCTACCATAAGAATCGTTTTCTAATGGTAATGTCCTACATATTTCGGCATGTTGACCATATAAATTACATCTTCCATAAATCTCTTATATATATTCATATTGATTCTTTATTGGAATGTATATAACATATTGAGAATTCATCTTTTCAACTTCCTATATGTTTGGAAAGTTAATCATTATTCATTCATTATTTCATCAATTTTTCTCAAACCTTTGTTTGGGTAAATATATGTTGTCCCAATAATTATAATATATGTGCCCAAAGATTCCACAACATCAAAAATACCCTTCAATTTTTTTTATATATATGAATGATCTTTCTCTTAAGAAACATTATTGAGGATTGTAAATTCTTTTATCTCAATCATGCTCAGAATATGGACAATATTTTCTTTTGAGTGAGTTTTCTAATTTTGTAGAATTCATTGGATTCTCACTTGCTTTCTCCATCCATTCTTTCTCAATACGTTTTTACAAATCCTGAAATGTTATATGAATTAGATGAAACATTAATTTTTCTAAGAGAATATTTCACAAAATTATCATCTTGTGCCTTTTCAACAACTTTAGAAGTCTCATATTTTACATCTAATGATTATTTGAAGTTTAAATTCATCTCCCTCAAGGTACCTTTGGAATAGAGAGGTTTTTTTAAACATGTTAACCTCTTCTTCCCTATCTTCCAGTTTCATGGTAATATCTTCAATCATTTTTTCTTATTTAGCATTTCTATGTTTGTAACCTATAAAATCTTGAATGTTTTTATCCTCCTACTTGATGACATATTTTCTTTTATCATCGGCTTATTCAGGATCATTCCTATTTACTCTAATTTTTTTTTGAGATATTTTTTTTTCTCAATACATGCATCAATTTTATTTCAGGTAACTATATCTCTATATGATTCATTACTAACTTCTTCACTAGCTAAGGAATATTTTTTTCTAAACTTTTATAATTAAGGTTTTGAATTTTTTTGAACATTCATCCTCAGATGAATTGTTTTTTTTTAGTATGATTCAACATTCTTACTCAACATACTTATTTTATTTCTAGTAAAATTATTGTTGTATCTATTGGAATAAATTTCATCCTTATCAGTTTTTCTCCACTTATACCATGATGGGTTTTTATGGGAATCATCTCGATATTCTCAAAATTTCTTCTTTCGGAAATTCATAGAAAAGTTTCTGATTCCACCACACTTAAAAAATTCAAAAGGAATTTTACCTCCATACATTGTTCTTCCTCTTCGATAGATCTTGGATATAAGAGAAATGATTTTTTTCCTTCAGATCATCATCCTATTTATCTTCGGACTCACAAGGATACACTTCTTCACTATCATGGATTTTCAACTATCTCATAGATTAAAATGACATTTAATCCTTCATATTATTTTTGAAATTTTTGGATTTCATCATTTCATAAGAAAAAAGGAATATTATACAGTTCATTAAGAGATAAATCATCTATTTCTTCTACAGAAGAAATATTAGAATTAAACTGATGTGGACTGTTTATCATAAGTTTCCTCAAAATTGTAGAATCATCCAAGACATTTCCAAATCCTATAACGTTGGAAACATTTTTATTTACGATGGTGAAAAATTCATCAATTTTTTCTTCATCCCTCATTCTGAAGTAGTCATACTTACTACGCATGATCTCTAGCTTTTCTTCTAGGACTTTAGTATACCCTTCTAAAATACATTCCATCTTTTCCCACATACTTTTTGATGATTTGAGACCCATAACCGTCTGATATACATATTATGATAAGGATATAAGGATTTCATTTCTATCCTTTCCATCAAATTCAATATTTTTCTTATCAGCAATCATTATAGTAACATCTTTCTCAATTAGTGGAATACTAATAGTTGTAGCATCAACAACATCCAAGTCAAGTGATAGGAGATTTTGAATCGAACTATTTTTTCATCCATAATATTCTTTTCCATTGAATGTAGGAATTCTTATACTGTTGATAGAATTTATATTATCCATGATAAGGATTTAATAAGGGAACATACATGTAATACCATTTTCACTTCCATGTATTGAATAACAAATTAGAAGGGGGGTTGAATTAGTTGTTTACATTTTATAAATTTCAAAACCTTTAGAATATTAACCCCTAAAACATTTTAAGATTTATATCCTTATCAACATTTATTAATTACTCATACATGAAAAGGAAATAAAGAATGAAAATCACACAATATTTACAAGGTTCATCCTCTGTGTTAGAGCTTATTTCCTTATCATAGCCGCTCCCATGGGTATATGAAAATTATCTATTATGAATAAGTGAATACAACTTATTACAACTCCTGTTAGACACCTTTTATATCCTGATAATAAGTATTACACTGAGTATCGTCAATTTATAATTTTTTCTTATAGAACAATTGATCCAAACTAAATAAAAAAATACTTTGTTAAATATTCTCCACACTCTGAATGTAGGACCCAATTGTTGTAGAATGATAGAGCCAACATGTTCAAAAAATTGGTTACAATCTTCTAAAAATAGTGGTTCTGGTTTTACTCAGAATAGTGGTTCTATTTTTCTTAGAATAGTGGTTTTGATTTTGTCATAACAGTGATTCCAATTTTTTAGAATAGTGATTCTAATTTGTCTTTGCTCAAAAAAATAAATACAACTCTTATTCAATCAGGTGGGGACTTTTCAATTAAAATTCTTCATCGATCCTATTTTTGCGGAAATATTAAATTTATAAATGGATGAGTGATTTGAACATGTATTTATAGGTAACTCAAAAATCTAAGGTGGGGAACCTAATATCATTCGTGTTTCCAAAAATCAAAAAAACTCTAAAAATCTATCACATCTATTGTTCAATCTTTGACTTCTTCAAACCTCCTTAAATTTCTCAGAAAATTATGAAAATTTGTAATTTGTGTTTGAATTATTCAATATTTCATATCGTTCTCATAACGAAAATTCTGGATATGGGTTCTGATTATATTATAATGCTGGTTGTCATTTCTACAAAATGTTGATTCTGACCTCTCTAGAAAACTAATACTGATTTTCTCAAAATCTTGACTCTAATTTATCTCAGAGGTATTCTTCTAGTTATCCCATAAAACTACTTCTGATTTCCTCTAAATCATGGTTTTGATTTTTCATAGAAAACTGGTTCTGATTTTCACAAAAACATAATTTCTATTTTCTCAAAGTCATAGTTCCGATTTATCTATGAAAACTGGATCAAATATTCCTTGAAAATTGGTTTTGATTAAGGGAAAATGCTGGTTTTGTTTTGTACAGAATTTTGATTGTGATTTTGATAGGAAAAAATTGGATCCAATATTTTTTTTCATTTTAGTGACTCAGATTTCTTCAAACATATCAACAATTTCTTCAATAGTTTTTATCTTGATTTTTATTATTATTTTTTAGAACTTATTAATCACAAAAGAATCAACTAATTTTGTTCAGAAATTTTGAAAATTTTTCTAACTTATGACTTCCCAATATTAATCAACAACATGTTTCAAAACTCTTCAGTAACAAGAAAACTTGTTCATTCAGAAAAGTTTTTCTTAAGCAACTTCATTATTTCTAAATAACAAAAATTCATTCTTACTAGGTAAAAAATATATTCTTAAACAAAAATTGGTTATTTTTTAAAAAATAAAAAAACATTGTTAAAAACAATTTATCACCAAGGTTCTTCAATCCCCCCATTTGGATTTGTTGAAGTCCCTTGATAAAAAATTTTCAAACTAAAATTTTTTCACAACTGAACTATTGAAAGCAACTCAAGATTTTTTAGCTTTTATCAAAACATATTCCTTCTCCCAAGAGAGTATCCTGAAACCACACTACTTGATAAGTTAATGTTTTTGAAGTAATTTAATCCATTAGTGGAAATAAAATATTGTGGGCATGAAAATATAACCCCCCCACTTTTATTCTTCTCTCAATCTATGGCCAGAAAATTCTATGGCCATGAAAAGATAACCCTTCTTACTTTTATTATTCTATCAATATTATCTTTTTTTTTCTCACTTTTCTTTTTTATACCCCCCATTATATGATAACCACAACTTTAGATGGATAATAATAAGGATAATTTAATCATTACAAATTATAAGGTTGTTACTTTCTCTCCACCTTTGTCAACAAAATCAAGAGTATTATGGGGGATTTTACTTAGGATGTATAGTAAGAAATGGGAGGAGGATGAAAATGAAGTTTTAGTGTAAATTCAATAAATATTTCTATCGAAATTTCTTTTGTAATGATATCAATAATCTGATACATTGTTGAAATATATTCCATAAAAACATCTCTATCAACCAATTTCCCTTTTATATAGTGAAAATTTATATCAAAGTGGTTTAATATGGAATGTTGTAAATGATTCTTAAAAATATAAATTTCACTCTGATTATATGAAATTATCTATAATGGTTTAGAATATTTTACTTTTAAATATTATAACTAAACATTCATCAACAACATTTGAGTGTAAGACTGAGTGGCAGCAATATATTCAGATTTCGTTGTGCCCAAATTTACTACTCTTTGTTTCATACAATGAAAACTCAGATAAAATATATCTTGGAAAAATATTCCTCTTATGTTTGACTTTCTATCATTAGAATATCTAGAACAAGTAGAATTAGTATAACCAAGGAACTTCATCTCACAGTTTTTTTGTATAAAAATCCATGAAATGTTATCCCTTTAACATATTTCAAAATTATTTTTTGTATCCAACATATGTGATTCTTTAGGATTACTTTGATACATAGAAAATAAATTCACATATTAAACAATATTATTCCCATTAGTTTTAAGGTAAATAAGACTTCTTATAAGCTTATGAAATTATTTCTGATTCTCACTTATTCCATATTCATCCTTACCCAACTTTGTACTCACTGGAATAGTAGATTAAACTTATTTGGATTTACATATCCCAAAAATCATTAACAATTACCTGCCATAATTTTAATGAGATAAGAAAATATATTTTTATTTTTGTTGAACTTATAATCTAAGGAAGAAATTTAATTCTCCCAATATTTAAATTTCAAAATTCTTCTTAATTTTTTATGCACACTCTTCACAAAAATTATCTTCATCCCTGGAAAAAAATATATCATCCACATAAACAATTGAAATTAAATTTATGGAGTCAACATCATTGACATAAAAATTTCTTTAAACATTTCTATTAGAAAATATCATCATTATCTAAAAAATGCGATGTTTCAAATACCATGCACATGGATCTCATTTACACTTATTCAAGGATTTTTAAAAAATTTAACTATTGTGTTCATCTTCATCAAGTATAACCCCACAGGGTTTCTCAAAGTAGAATCCTTAAAAAATCTCACCATTTAAGAGAGATTCCTTTACATACATTTGATAATATTTTTTATTCTGATGGGAATCCACTGCAAGAAACATTATAATAGTTTCAGCCTTGAAATGGGGAAAAGGTTTCTTAAAAATCCTCACCTTCCAGCTTTGAATATCCTTTACAAACAAGTCTTAGTTTTTTCATGAAACATAAACCCACTTGGTTCTGATAATATTTTTATTTTCTGACCTTAGAAGAAGTTCTCATGTTTCATTTTTCTCAATATGATTGAACTCTTCATTCATATAATCTACCCATTATTTATATTGAATAGCCTATAAAATAGATTTTGGTTCATCTTTTGAGATATGTGAAGTCTGATTTTATAATGTTGACTTCCTTATAGTATGAACGGGTGGCTTCTTCTTCCCAATAATGTTTTCATATTCAACATGTTTTCCTAAGGAAGTAAATTTCAATGTTTCTTTCCCAAATGTAATTTCTTCTTCACACGATTCTTTAAAATCCTCATAATAATGTTTTAAATTAGATTCACTAATATTGGAAATATCCAATTTACCCTCCTCAATATTCTATAAAATATTTTTTAAGGAACTTTTATTTTCAATTACCTTCACATCATATGTGTCCACTAACCTTTGTAAATGTTTGTTCCAAAAATTTTTAACTTTTCCCATTTTGTGAATGACCCATGAAAGTTCATTCCTTAGCTTTCTCATCAAACTTTTCCAAATTTAGATTTTTTAATAAGATGGACCTCAAAGAAATTGAGGTATTTCCATGAAAGTTTTTTTATACAACATTTCATAGGGAGTCATGCTGGTTTATCATCCCAGCAATCAACAATTTTGAACATGTACCACAGTACTAATAGTTTCTCTCTAAAATATTTTTGAATGTTTATATTATATTAACAGACTTCTTCCCATTTCCACCAAGCTTCTATTATTCCTTTCTACTACTTAACTTTTTTGGAGTATATGGAGAACTATGTTGATGTTTGATACCATGCTTTCCCAGATAATCTTAAAACGCATTGTTTGTGAATTTTATACCGTTATCTATTCTCTGATTTTTTTACTGTAAAACCCTAATTATTTCTCAACATATTTTCTGAAGAATTTGAACATTTCTGTAGCCTCTAAATTGTGCTTCATGAACATGATGTTTGTCATCCAAGTGAAATCATAAATAAATGTTATAATGTATAAGCCTTCTTTTTTTGATTTATGCCTCATTGGTCAACATAAATCAGAATGAGTTAGTTCAAGTGGTCTGGTAGATTGAATATCAACTATTTTATGACTTTTTTTAGTCATATTTCTTTTATGACAAGAAATACAAACAACTTCATATCATCTTTTAAATTCATGAAAATTTCAGATAGCATCTACAATAGAATTTTTATTTAAGGTGGCCAAGTCGTTGGCGCCACAACTAGTTTTCATCTTTAGAACTCAAGTAAAATCAGTTTTTGAATTCTCTTATTTAAAAGTGATTCACACTTGTTCTTTGTCCTTCTTTAATTAATTTCACATATTTCATACTTTTGATGATACTCGAATCCTTTCTAAAAATTACTTAATTTCCACCAACACAATGTTGACTTACACTATGTATGTAATTTTTTAGCCCATCAAGAAGTAAAACATCTTTAGATTTTAATTTCTCTAATTCAATCTCAGATGTTCCAATTCCTCTGATTTTTAAGGAACTATCATTGGCAAAAGTACCTGCTTCTCCATGATGACATTTTGTATGTTTCAAGATTTTTATATGACATGTCATATGTGGAGAACAACCAGTATCAATTATCCATGTTTTGTTCCAATTATTGTCATTCAAAACCATCTAAATAACAAAATGTCTTTCCTAAATATTTTTCTTTTCATATTTATTTTCTTTTAAATCATAAGAAACTTGTTCTTGAAAGAGTGTGATATATATTTCAGAATGATGACAGACTAATCACATCTTCCAAAAAAATCTTCCAGACAATAAAATTAATTCTTTTTTGGAATTTTTCTACATATTGAGAATTCAACTTTTTAAATTCATGTTAGGAAGGTTACACATTATTCATTCACTATTTCTTTAATTTTTCTCAAACCATTATCCAAGTAAAGAAATTTCATGCTAACAATTATAATCTTTTTGACCAATGATTGTGTAACACTACAAATATCCATCAAATCTGGATTTTCTATTTATGAAAGTTCTTTCTCTATTGATAATTTTTTGAGGTTAGTAACCTTTGCAGATCTAACATGTTTAGGATATGGACCATCATATCTTTTGATTGATTTTTCTACTTTTGTATAATTGATTGGTTTCTATCTTCCTTTATCTAAACAAGATTTATGAATAATATTTTTGTAACCTAAAATGTTAAGGGAATAGAATAAAACATTATTTATAGTATGATTATATTCCACCTAATTCTCATATTACGCCTTATCAGCAGGTTTATAAGTCAAAACATTTACTACTTAGGAATTGTTGAAGTTTTCATTAATCTTACTAAATGAACATTAGGACTCAATAAGTTTTTGTTTCAGCTTGTTAACCTCTTATTCCTTAGCTTCTTTCTTCTTGATAAGATCTTCAAACATCTTTACCTATTAAAAAATTATGTGTTTATAACCTAGAATATGTTGAATGTATCCATCCTCCTTCTTGATGACATATTTTTATTCATTAAAAACTTCATCACAATCATTCTTCATTACACTAATTTATTTCATGAGAGTTTTATTTTTTTTTCCAGTACATGGAACAAGTTCAGTTCTAAGGTGAAACTCTCTATATGATTCTTCACCAACTTCTTCACTATCCGAGGAATCATTTTTTTCTAAACTTTTACAATAAAGGTTCTGAATTTTTATGAACTATAATCTTCAAATGTATTGTTTCCAGTTGAGTCCGATTCAAATTTTTTACTCAACATACTTATTTAGATGCTATTAAAAATATTATTGTATCTCTTGTAAGAATTTTATTCCTTATTATTTTTGTTCCACTAATTCCATTAAATCTTTTCATATGAATCATCTTGGTATTCTCCAACATTATTCTTTGGAAAATTCATAGAATAGTGTCTAATTATAAAACAATAAAAACATTTTAGAGGAATTTTACCTTCATACTTGCCGCTTTATTTTTGATAGTTCTTTGATATAAGAGACATGATTTTTTCATTCAGATCATCATCCTCTTTATCTTCGATCGCATCAAGATCGTTTCCTTCACTATTTTAGAATTTCATCATTCTCATATATTCAAAATCCATTTCATCTTTCATGTTATTTTTAAACATTTGGTCATTCCTCATTTCATAATAAACGATAAATATTTTCACTTCATCAAGAGATAAATCATCCTGATCTTCTAAATGAGAAATTTTATAATCCAAGCTGTTTGGAATATTTCTCATAATTTTCTTCCCAATTGAAGAATCTTCCCAGACATCTCTAAATCCTCTAATGTTCCAAAAAAATCATTTAATATTTTTAAGTATTCATGAATTATTTTTTCAACCCTCATTTTGATGTATTCATACTTACTATGCCATATTTTTAGATTTGGTTCCATGACTATTTATTCCCTTTGAAAAAAATTTACATCTTGTCCCACATGCTTTTTTATGTTTTGATACCCCTCACATTCTAATATACATTTTATGATAAATAAATACGGATTTAATTTCTATCCTTTCCATCGAATTATATGTTTCACTTATCAACAACACTCATAGGATCATCTTTCTCAATAGGGTAAAAAATAATAGTAGTTGCATCAATAACATCAAAGAAAAGATATAGGATATAGGGAATCATTTTATTTTTTCATACATAATAAATTTTCCAATGAATGGAGGAATTACTCTATTGTTGATAGAATTGATATTATCCATGATAAGAGTTTAACAAGGAAACCTCCCTATAATGCCAATTGTGTTTCTAAGGATTGAATAACAACTGAGAGGTGGGTTGAATCAGTTTTTCACTTTTTGTAAGTTTCAAAACATTTATAATATTAACCCATGAAACTTATTAATATTTATATCCTTATCATGCATTTAGTAAATAGTTATGCATGAAAAGTTAGGAAATAATGAATATAAAACATGATTTGCAACGTTCGATCTTAGTGTGAGAAACTACATCCTTTTTATATCCTCTCTTATCGGTCTGTGGAAATTCACTATTAGTAAGAATTGAATACAACTTGTGCCCACTCCCATTATACACCTAATATCTTCCAATAATAAAGATTATACTAACTCCCATCGGTTTAAAATGTTTTATAATAAAACAATGGAGCCAAACAAAAGAATAGAATCTTTTTTGAATCATCTCTACACATATAATGCCAGATCCGATTTTTGTAGAATGATGGATCTGATTTCCTCAGAAAAGTGGTTTTAATTTTCTCATAATAGTGGTTTCGCTTATGGTCAGAATGGTGGTTTCATTTTTTTAGAATAGTGGTTCTGATTTCCTCAGAATATTGCTTCCAATTTTCTCAAAATAGTGATTCAGATTTTCTCCTAATAGAGATTGTGATTTTTTATAATAGGGATTATTTTTTTTCTCCACTCGAAATCTCAATAAAACTCTTCTTCAATCTGGCGGGAACTTTCAATTTGAATTATTCTCCACTCCACCTTTTGTGCATATATAAAAGTTACAAATGAACGAATGATCTAAAAAATATTTATAAGAAACTCTATAATAAAATTGGGGAAACATGAAATATTCCTCACTTACTTAAATCTAAAAAACTCTAAAAACTATTTCATTTAATGTTCAACCATTATCCTCTTCAATCCTCTTTAAATTTTTCCATGATTTATTAAAATTGGAAATTCATGTTTGAATTCTTCAAAATTTCATATCGTTCTCAGAATGACAATGTTGGATCTTGGTTTTAATTTTCACATAATATTATATTCGATTTCTATAGAATGTTGGTTCAAATTTTGGATGAATACTATTACATACTTTCTAAGAATATTGGTTTCAATTTTTCTGAAAAAACAAGTTCTGATTTTCTCTAAAAACTAGTTCTGATTTAATCAAAATCATGGTTTTGATTTTGCTCAGAAAACTAGAATTATTTTCTTAGAAACATGGTTTTGATTTTCTCAGAATTTTGGATCCAATTTTTCTTAGTACCAGGTTCCAATTTTCTCAAAAAACTGGTTCCAATTTGTGTATAATGTTGGATCTATTTTGTACAGAATTTTGTTTCTGAATTTTATAGAAAATAATTAGATCCGATTTTTACTTTCTTTTTAGTGATTAAAATTTCTTCAAACATATCCAAAATTTCTTTTAAAGATTTTATCATAAATGTCTTCATTCTTTTTGAGAACATATTGAACTGAAATGCATAATCTAATATTTTTATAAAGTTTGTAAAATATTCTTACTCTTAACTTGTCAATCTTCATCAACATCCTCTATCAAAACTCTTAAGAAAAAAAGTAAACATCTTCATTCGATAAATTTTTTCTTAAGAAACTTATTTCTTTATAAAATAGAAATCTTTATTCTTTTTTATATAGGAAATACATTCTTATACAATAAAATGAATTTTGTCAACAAATACAAAAAAACTGTTAAAAATAATGTATCAAAAGGTACATGAATAATAATCACAATAAGATATTTCAGAACTGTTTTAATATATATAAAATTTTATAAATGATATTTATAATTATTCTCTACATTTAATTTTTTAGTTCTTATCTATTTTCAATATTAGGTGGGACTTATTTTGAGTGTTTTGAACTAGTTTCATAACAACATTGTTATTATTCATTATTATCACAATTTTCAGAAATAATAACAAATAAATTTTACTGTAAAATATTATGTATAATTAATTATATTGTTATAATTTCCTTATTCGTGAGTTATTGGTATGATTCATAAACCTAAAATCGATAATGAACATGTTTTAGTTATTCTTCATGAACGAATGGTGGTTTCAAATTTAACGAAATTAATAATTAAGTTATGATTAAATAACCAAAACAAAATCATTATTTATTTATTTATATCATATATTATTTAAAATTTATTTCTCATCAACATCCATGATATTATTTTATAGCATTGTTCACGTAGGTATTTAGACCGACCTAAACATGAACATACTGTTATCATTTCATGTTTATGTTTATGAATGTAGTTTCTTTTTGCATAATATAATTTTTATGGAAGTATAATGATATTATTTAAAATGATTTTAAGTTGGTGAATTAGATTTTAGAATGGTTTAACATTTTCATTTCTCAATCAATGTGAGGTAGATATGGTGGATTATATTGTATCAATTAATAATAAGAATAGAAGTAATATTTATTATTTATTTAGAAATTAAAAAGTTATAACTAGAGAATAAAGGTGTTTTTGAAAAATAGAAATGGTCACATCATGGAGGTGGTTGTCTATACAATGCATGAATGACAATACATTTTTTTTAAATTGAAAGGGGTAATATTGTTTAATAGTCATTAGAAATGACTAATAAAATTAATTAAACACAAAAAATATGATTTAATTATATTTTAATTATAAAATTATATTTGTTAAATAACAATGAATGTAAAATAATATAAGAAAAAAGTTATCATCATGTGGATTTCAGATTTACCTTGGAAGAATAATTTTTATTAGGAAAAAATATTTCCAAAATATGCTAATTAAGTGCAAGTAAATTATAGGTGAAGAAAGAAATTTATATCTTCAACAGGAAACCAATTTTTGGGAGTTTTCTTCATGGAGATGTGCCATACGCATTTATACGTGGTGTGAATGACATATTTTTAAAATTGTCAACATAATATAAATTCATAACATGTTACACATGTCTAGAAGACTCTAAAATAGAAAATAATGGATTTAAAATGAGATGTTTTTTTATCATCTCTCAACCATTCATTTTAAACACAATTTTCAAACATGTTTCTGTGTCATTTACTCTCAATATTTTCTTATTTACTATTTTTGGTCGTACCGTGGTAAATATTATTTACTGAATTAATTTACTTTTAATTACAAAAAAAATTTCCCCAATTATAGAATTTGTTATTATATATTCAAAATAACAAATATATTTTATAAAAAAACTTCATTGTTTGAGTAATAATACTTTCAGAATTATCGTTTGTAGCGTGTTGAAACACATTTTTAAAAAAATATTATTTTTATGATTAAAATTTTTTGTGGGGTAAAATTAAACTTTAATTTTATAAATTAGTTTATTATAAATAAAATAAATTTTATGGGGATTTCAAATCAAGATAAAAATAAATTTTACCAAAATAATATTTAATAAAAATAAAAAACCAAAATTAGTTTTTATTATAAAATATTACTTGAGTAGTTAAATATTGCTTTTATAAATTAACAAATATATTTAGGAATGTATAGTTTTAATAATTAATACATATTCATATCATGATTTATTTTAACGTTTTTAAGGTAAATTATGTCCCAATATATTAATAAACACAATGATTTTAGTAAAAAATATATTGTTCCTTACTCACCTAACAATCATTTATTTCAAAAAAATTAAAAAAATCAACTTATGCTAATATTGATATTTTTAATTAAAAATTTATTTTAATTTTTTAAAATTCAAATTATAAAATTTATAAAATTATATTCTTCGTGAATATTTGAAATATAAAGAAACACGATTTTTATTAAAAATTCTACTTCTCAAACAATATCCATTCTCAATATTATTTCCTATAAATTTATATTTTAAAGAATGTTAATATATTAGTTAATATAAATATTTCATATTATCATAATAATTAGTTAAAATTGGTCTATTTAATTCATTTATACTTTAAAAACATAGTCGAGAATGAACAATCATATTAGTTATATATCCTTTAAATGTAAACATTTTTAATTAGATGATATTATTTTATTTAATATAGGTTTAATTAATCATGTAATTTTATGTGGTGTCTAGTTTTGTTTAGGTTTTGTGTGTAAAGTAATAAATGAAATAAATTATGTTTTAAAGAAATATATATTTTTTAAAAACACTCAATATTACATTCTCCTCCCATAAATAAATTTCATCCTCATAAAATGATTACCACATAGTAGTATAATTATTAAAGGGTATATAAAAGATACACAAAAATTAATTTATATTTTAAAATGTGTTATATACCTTAATATTTTAGGTAAGACTAGAAAAAACATATTTTCCCAAATAATAGGAATTTCATATAAATTCCTCCACATAATAAGAGTATTTTTTTCCAAAGGGAGATTATAGTTAGCTATAATAAGTTATCATGCATTTTTTTTATTTGATCTTCCTTCCTTGGAAATAATCAAGGGCTCTATGACAAGAGATCCACTATGTGCATAATATAAAATTAATTTATATTAAAGAATGATAACATGATTTATTAGAAACCCATTCTTGCAACAATGATGTTGTGTACTAGGGACACAATAATCATATACCACTGAGAATAGTTTTATTAATAATTCATTATAAAGTTATGGAGGTCGAAATATTATGTTCACATTATAATGTAACCACATACAAATACAATACAAATGGGTGATCAGTGTTCCTCATTTTGTATCATTTTTAGATCATGCATTCATAGCCATGGTCTTAGAGAATTCCCCTAGCTTGGAGGTTTCTTCTACCTATCAATCTTGTTAGCCATTGTAAGAGTGGATTAACTTGGATAATGTCCATTATTTTCAAATTTAAGACACTAAAATATGAATGGAACCTCAATAATAACACTATTTCATTTGACCCTGTTCTTTTTTTGAATAACTTTACCTCTAAAATTATGTTCTCTTTTCTATAATTTTCCACACATATAACTTATCTTATTTCATTTATTACATTCCCATTGGTGATTCATAAAATATTTTTAACATGATTTATATTTAATCCACTTTTCTACATGATATTCATCACCTAAAATTCCATGAGACTTCTTCCATAAAATCATTAGGGTTCTTAAAGACTCAAATATGTTCACGTTATTATTCATCATTCCTGATAGCTATTTTTTCATAATCATGTGATTTTTCTCTCTATATCTTATTCCATTAGGTTTATTATTATGGCCATCTTGACATTATCCATGGAATCCTATGTTAACAAGGTTCTTTTTGGATGCATCCATTACAAAAACAAAAATATATTTTTCATAATTGATAAAAACCAGATGAGAATTTTTGTAGGGTAATTAATTGATAAATGCTTACTCAAAATGTAATTCCCTTAAAAATTCTCATAATATCTATCATTTCAACCTAAATTACTATCAATTAAATACTGGTTTCTTTTTGTTGTGTTCCCTCATATTCCATAACCTAATTCCTTAACAACATAAATATTTTATAATGTCTTGAAAATAGAATGTGAATAACCAAAGAATATCCCCTAGGAGTGTTTATCTTGGTATGCAGTCTTAGTCTTAGTCATTATTCACTAGTGTGTAGATTGAGTTGACACTCAACCATCATTTTTAAGGGTGGTCACCCCTAAATTCATCTATTCCAAAGCCCCAACCACTGTCAAGTATTATTATTGTGATGTAATCTCTAGGAGGACTACATAATATCTATATAACCAAAAAATTAAGATATTTTATTATACATATAATTATATATTAAATATATCTTTAGGTTATTTTAAATAATGTTCCCTTTTCTTAATCTATAAAATACATATTATTTACTAAATTTACTTAATGAGTTAGTTATAACTAATTAATTATAATCAACTATAATTTATAATTATTTAATGAAATCCTCAACCAATAAAATCATAATCTCAAAAGTTATATAATACTTTCTCTGATAACAATTGTGACACCCCAAAACCTAATTCTTAGATCCGGTGGTAAAAACACATACATTACTTAATGTATTTCATACCAAATATTGATTCCATACCATAATTATCCTATAATTAATAGATGTAAATAAAATATTTTAATATGTAATTTCTCATGGCCTTTTATCATTATATCTTTATGAAATTGCAACAACACATTAACAATATAGATCATGTATTTATCAACAAAATAAAGATTTCGCCATTATATATGTGAAAATATAATCCACAATAAATATTCAATATCTCCCAAACAAATTCCACAAAATCTATTATTTAGAAATCTCTAGTGTAATATATATCTTCATCACCTAGGGAAATATGAATATAAGTAGGGATGATCTCAAATTCTATGTAACTGTAAACATAACCAATAACAATCAATGATTGAAAATGAGCATAAAATGAGCATAAATAATATGAATGGAATAGATAACAAAATAAAATTTCATAATATAATGAGTCTCAAAAAATAAAATATCCATGGATAAAAATGCAAATGGAATGATCAAATGGATAACAATATATGGTTACCTAGTAAATACATTATTAATGTTATATAGAAAATTCTATTCTCTAAACTAATAATTCAAGATCATTTAAATCATGATCTTACTTTCAAGGCCATGTATCATAGAAATATTTAGTTATAGGTTGGAATACACCAAAATACATAAGCTAGTTTTTCTCATGAGATTGTTAAATTCAATGCGGGGAAATATAATCTAAGGTCACACCCATTATTAATTGAGTCCAATATATTAGTAAAATGAAGGAATGAATAAACTATAAAATATAAAATACACATTCCTTAGTAATCAACAAAAATAAAAATTGAAATAAATAATATATTAATTTTCAATATTTCCCCAATCAATAAATTTAATAGATTTCTATGTAACTATCCATAAAAATTAACAATTTATGGATTAATGATATATGGGTATGTTAAAATTTTATCCAATCTATAAATGGAATACTGTTCAAAGTAATCATCCTTAAAAGTAAAACTTTATAGAGAATTAAGTATATGGTTTAGTCAAAAAATTTCCTCAACCAATTGACATATCGAATCAAGGTCAACACCCTTCAATCAAAGTAAATATATAGTGTTCGTAAAGTAATGTAATACAAAGTGAAATTATTTTGGTAATAGAGGATGCTTTTTCAAGAAAAATAAAATTATGGATATTAGATGTGTTTAATCCGAAAAACAAAAAATAGTGTGAGTTCATTTAGAAAGTAATGAATGACCAATATATACACCACAAAATTAAACCAACTGGTGAAAATGAATCTTATTTTATTGTAGAAAATTGTGATGCAAAAACTAATAGGACAATGGTAACATAAGAATCAAATGAAAATTAGATGGATACCATGAAATTAAAAAATAAAAAATAAAATATATTCATTATACATAAAGTTTTAATGGTAGATAATGAACCATATAAAATAAATTATGGTTCACAATATCAATAAGTATCATGTAATTGAAAATAAATACCATGAAACACTTATGAAATCTGAAACATTTGAATCAAAACACTTCAAAGAATATAATTTTAAATATAATATTAAATAATATGAGTAATGAGAGGAACCTAATACAAAATATTAAATTTGTAGTAGATAGACCATTAAAAATAGATCATTGTGTATACTATTTAATATCTCTTAATGGGTGAAAATCTAGGGTAAAAAACACTTACATATTGAGTATCATCGAAATGAAAACCATTGAAGGAGAAAAAAATTTAAATTGAACTTCATATACCAATATTGATAATTCAAGATATAATATAAAAATGAGGATATATATAAACCATAAAAAATAAAATTGGTGCATAACCTAATGTATCTATCAAGAAATATGAATTAAGACCAAGAAACCACTTTAATGTGACATAATCTTTGAGGTAAGAATCATTTGATAATTTTTTTATATGGAAGCATTTTATTACCAAATAATGTAAATAGGATATACAATAATAATTATTCCTTAATAAACAATAAATAATCTTGGACCAATAAAGTCCAATAATAATGTTTTTAGCTCAGTGAAAGAAAAGCGAGTTAGCACAAACCCTTACAATTATTCAAGACTTCCAATAAAGAGATGCAATCTTCTATATATAAAAAATATATTAATAATACTTTCTATATCTATATTTTTTTATTAACTTCGTTTATAATTATTATCTCTATTTATATAGTTTATTTTTCATCTCTTTTCAGCATTGGGTGCGGGTAAACTTGATTGTTGTGAAATAGTTTTGTAATGGTGGTGTTTTTTGTCATTATTCGCCAAATGTTATTATTAACATATCATAAAAGGAACAAAAAATGTTATCTATAATTTTTATTACTTAATCATTTATTTCTAATTTATTTTTTATTATGATCTGTACTGATACAATCATCGATGAGCGTGTTTTGGTATTTTTTTCATGAACAGATGTTGGTAGATAAATTAATAAGTTTAAAACCACTATAGAAATAAATACAATATATATTCTATTATTTATATAATATTTTATTATTAATTAAGTTATCATCGTAAAACATGATGTTTTTCTTTATTATGTTTGACATCGATGGTCAGACCGACTCAGACAAGAACATACCCTAGTTAATTGATGATTATTATTATGAATGTGATTGATTTTGGAATAATATCATTATCCTAGAAACATAATGATATTATTCATCTATTTTAAATGGTTTGAATCAAAATTTAAGATGTTTTAATAATTAAAAAATCATTATTAAAAATATGATATATTTTTTTGTGGAGGTGGTAGTCCACAAAAGAAACAGTAAATGTATTAATTTCTTAAAGAATGGGATGAAAAAATATGGAATCTAATTTACCTATAAATAATAATAATTTAATTTTTTTATTATTATTATATATTTCACAATTATTCATTAATTATATTTCTACAAACATTGAGGAGGTAAATTGGTGAAAAATGTATTTTCTCTTTGTGGAGGTGGTAGTCTGCAAAATAAGAAAATAATTGTTTTATTTTTTCATAATAAAAAATTGATAATGTGTTTAATGGTTATTATAATAGAATAGTAACATTGAGTACGCATAATACAATGAAATAATTATATTGAAATTATAAAAAAAATTAGGAAAGTGACAATGAAAATTAATTAATTTTGGGAAAAAGTGCTCACTTTATAGACTTCGGATTTCTCATAGAAAACTATAGAAATAGGTGTCTTGGTCTAATACATTGTGAATATAGTATCAAATAAAAAATAATAATTGGATTATATGGGAAGTAAAATTGTAATATTTTCAAGGATAATGTTAATTTTTATAGTGGTATTTTATGGGTGATGAGTGACAACATTTATAAGTGGTGTCAATGATATTTTTTTAAATATTTAAACTTAATTTAATGAGAGAACATTTTCCATAATCAAATAAAAATATGAAATAGAAAATCAAGGATTGGAATATGATATATGTTCAATAATTCAACAAATATTCATTTTTACAAATGTATTAAATATATTTATAAATCATTTACTCATTCAATGTTTTCTTTAAGCATTTTTTTAACTATGGAAAATTGATTTCTTAAATTTTATTTACATTTAATTCCTAGAAATAATTTTTTTAAAACATTTATACCTAATTTTTTAAAATATAAACCATAATTTTTCATATAAAATTTTCCTTGTTTATGAAAATATAGTTTTAGCATTATTTCATGTAACGTGTGAAATTTTTTAAAAAAAAATGTATTTTTAAACTCAAACTTCTATTTTAGGACAAGTTTTATTTTTGTCATATAAATTGTTTTATTATAAAAAAATAAACATTATGTGTATTTCAAATCAATTTAAAACTACATTTCAAAAAAATATTTTTTTTATTTAATGAAGAGGGAAAAACTATTTTTATTGGAAAATATTTCTTTTGATGTTGCATGTAATGCGAAGATTTCACAAGAAGGCTCAGAATAGGATAGAAATAATGTTTCTCATCAGGGGCTGGTACAAGTGGCTCTATAGGAACCCATATCACACAACCCATTCCCTTCTAATGAGCCACATATTATAGGGGAATGTTGTGATGGAAATAATCAAGAGAGTACACCAATACACACTAGTAATAAATAGTTTGGGCAGAAGTCTAATGTAGTAGAATTAATTATGTCCCTAGAAAACTACTAGAAGAATGTGATGAATTCTGGTGGATTTGTAACCACAATTACTAGGTGGTATTCCCTCATGAGACAAATACATAGTTTTTATGGAGGGGTTAAACATCCCCAGCATGCTGATACATGTGATGTAGATGAGGTATTTTCATAGGTCCCTTCATCTAAGGTTTCTAGCAAAAAGGTAAATCTGGAGAAATCAATTGAGCCCATACAATATAGTAATAAATTTACTCCTTTATGTGGGGTATTCTGGTTTGATGGGTATAATGAAACACAAAACCTTATTCAGAATGAAATTAATTCACATGGGGGAAGTAATGAAGTGGCTCAACAGGCTAGACACATAAAAGGTAGAGGCATGAACAATAATAAGAAAGAAATAAAGATAAGAAGTAAATGCATGAAAATGAAAAGACAAATGAATATGGAACATCATGGAGGAATAAAAATATGTGTAAAGGCCTTTATGAAATGAATATAATCTTCTAGAACTATGAAGGGATAGGTAATTCTCATAATGGATAATTCCCTTAGACACTTTACAATAGAATTCAAACCCATGATTGTTGGTCTAATTGTACCAAAGTTTCTCTTTGACAACTATAAAGACTTAAAATGTGCCTCTTCTAGATATGGATTTATGTAAAAACATACATGATTCAAATATGAAGAATCTATGGGTTTTGAATCATTATGGAAGTCATATTATTACTTGAAACAAGGGATCTCAAAGATTCTCAGTTTAATGAAGCACTTCAAGTTGGAATTTATCTCTCTTCTTTGTGTATAAATCCACCCATTATATTAGAAGAAGGGAATTATAGAATTATATTGAGGAAATATTTGGAAACATGAGTCATAAATCAATTATCCATGGAGACTTAAACACTATAGTGAGGCTTGAATACAAAATTTGGAAAAAAAATTAATAGGATTTATTCCATGGAATTCTCCTCTTGTATTGACCACTGTAATCTAGTATAAGTCACTATTGTATGATATGAATACACATGGATCAAGTATACTCTCAATGGAAGACAAGAAAGTGGGCTAGATAAATTCATTATTCAAATGGATGATAAAAGTGCTTCAAATGGTGTCTCTAGGTTTACCCTACCCAAGCATCATTCAGATCACAATCCTATCCTTGTGGATTTCACCACACATCTAGTAAGGTCAAGTCCTATTACCTTTAACATAAATAATGGTTTTCTTATAATTCTTGGATGTATGTAAATTATGATGGATTCTGAAAAATTGAAATCATTGGAAATCATCATCAAATGTTGGCTGGAAAATTGAAGCATGTCAAGGGGCTATTAAAATACTATAGAAAAAATCATTTCCCAACAATGAATTGAAAATAGAGGGAGCTAATAATAAAATTTTACAATTTAAAATGTAGAATTAAGATCATAATAATCTTTATAGGTAAGAGATACATTCTCATTATAAAATTGATGAATTCTTTATAATCAACTAAATTCTTGAAAAAAATTAGTTGAATGTTAAATACGTAAAATATGGGGATAGGGACCCAATGTTATTTAACATATTTCATAAAGATAACAGAGCTAAAGCTTTTAAAAAATCCATAAACATTAATAGATACCTTCAAACCCTTATAGGTGAGATTTATGATCAAATTTTGGATCCATTTAAGGGGATTCATTATGATAATGGACTATATTGAACACAAAAACGGTTAATAACATAATTCATTGCATTGAGGAGCACCAAAATCGATCCATCATGATGGATCCCTCTAAGAATGAAATTAAGCGACCATCTTCCCACTCAACATAGAGAGTGGTTCTCGCATGTATGGGTTGACTAAACAATTCTTCTTTTTTATATTAATATCATATAGGATGATGTAACATTTGTAATGAAGGAATTTTTTAAACATTCGTCAATGCCCTATGGCGTAAACTGAAGATTCATAGCCTATATACCAAATAATGGGAATTATGTTGATATCAAGGAATTTAGACCTATCTCCCTTGGGAAAAATATTCCCAAAATTAATATCCAGATCATTATGAATTGTATGGGGGATATTTTGAAGAATAAATTAGTAAAAATCGGTTTCAATTTTTCCTTATAAGGATTATTTAGAATTTTATATACACAACCTCAAAAATTATCATCCTCATGAAAGAAATTATGGTAGGAAAATTTAAACATAAAAATGAATTCTCTAATGCAATTGATACATTGAAATGGTCTTTTATTCTTTCTATCCTAAGGAAGAATGGTTTCTCAAATGAGTTAATCAGGCTAATTAGTACAATTTCAAATTCTGTAAGTTTGTCCATTCATATTAATTGGCCCCCTATAGAATTAATTCAATGAACTAGGGGTTTGTTACAAGGTTATCCACTATTGGGGTCCTCTATTCCATTGCAAAAGATTAATTTAACATATGTATCAATGTTTTTTATCTCCTTGGATTTTATAAAATAAATATATGATCAAAAAAATTATGTGTACCCCTAAAAGTTTCTTTTGAAGATTACATCAAACTTCTTTGGCAAGCCTCAATAAGTGAAATATAATCTATTAAGTCTTTTTTTCTATTTACTTGTAAGGATATGGACAATCTATAAGTTTGGATAAGTACTCTGTTGTTTTTCTTCATAATATAAAGTTTGTAACGAAAAATAGGATAACTAGAATCCTTGGGGTTAGGATTGTTTATATGCCTTTTAATTACCTTGGAGTCCCTTCATTATAGGTCCGTGTGAGAAGACAATATCTAGAAATTATATGCTCTTGATTTGTAAATCAAATGGCTAGGTGGAAAGGAAAGTCCATGTCTCAAGAGGGAAGTGAATTCTTTGTCAACACTATAGTGACATTCAAGTTTGTGTATTCATTATCTTTAAACTGGTGTCCTAGAAGACACACTGAGGAACTCCAAATAATAATTATGAAATTTATATATACATAGTCAGTCAATGAAAAGAATTTGGTCAACATTTCCTAGTATGAATTTATTAAACACATAGAAATGGGAGGTATCAAAGAAAAAAATATCAAGATCTTTAATTATAGTCTCATTAGGAAATATACATGGAAGTTAATCTCTAATAAGACTACATTTGATTTCATATATAATAGGTTCAATGTTTGGTTACATAATGGTTTCAAATACTATTGTGACTCCTCTATATGACCTTTTAATGAATATCTTAATTTATTGGGGAAATACATTATTTTAGCATACAAACTTATTTCTCTAGATGTTTTATGATCTTGTTATAATATTTATTAATATGATAAAATATTAAAATTTAATAGGCTAGTTTTTTAATACGAATGTTTATATTTATTATATATTGAATTTTTATTCACCCATTTCATTGGGTGAAATTATTGGACATTGAAATTGATTGGTGAGGCCTGTTATTTCCCCATTATGCATTAGTAGGTTACATTAGACAAACTAGTTTAGTTATTTGGAATATACCTTACCTATGTACATTTTTTTCCTTTCACAAGGACATGAGGGTAAGATTACAATATCTAACATTATGCATTCTATAATTATAAAACTAGTTATAATTATTCATGTAATTATTTACGTTTTTAATGTAATCCATGGATCTAGTCACCCTTTTATGAAATTATTTATATAAAATATTCCATCACCAATTATCTCATTCTTATTAAGTAATAATTATTTATTTTATGATAGATTAGGATTACAATTTCTCTTACCAAACATATGACTTCACCCTTTATTTTTTTCCCTTTCCCCTTGATACCAATAATGGGTTTATTAATGTATTAGGGGATTTACTATAAGAAATGTTAAATTTATAACAAAACAAGTAGATATTATTTAATTATTTAAATTATAAACTTTGATTCTTATACATATCCAATATACCAAGACTAACATGAAATTTTATCATTTTGGATTTTATCCCTTATATTTTTTTCCAATGTAGTAAAACAATCATAAGGTTTAGGTTACTGGATCCCGAGGGTTAAAATTCAAAATTTTAGGGTGCTACATTACATATGGGAATTTCATAATGAAAATGAATAATAAATGGAATGCTTAGTAGCAAAGGCAATCTAAGACTAATATGGCTGACCTTTAATCCATTAAAATTCCAGATTGTGTTGCAGTAGAGGAACAAATATTGAAAAGAACATTGGATTATGAAGTAAAATAGAATTATGTCATAGAATATGTTCATGAAAAGACGTAATCATTATCTTTTCCTCATGAAGAAATTGGATAACCATATGGTGAAGTTAAAATTGTGAATCCCAAAGAAGTTAACCATATGGAGGTTCATGATATGGATTAAATACAAAAAAGAAAAGCTACTTAATGAAAAAAATGATAAAAATAATATTGACAAGAAATTTGATGAAATACATCTTGAGAATCGGGGTGAAAATGTTTTAAAAGATCATTATTCAACTGAATCATATGTTCATACCTTTGCATTGGGAAATTCACCTCCATCAAAGAAATCCTCTTTGAAGTTGTGTTAACATAAATGGAGCTCAACATATTCATCTTATGATTCTTAATAATATTTTTAAAACATAAGTATGTAATTGATGTTGATTAATAATATGAGTAAATTTATATTTATGTACATTAACAAAAAAAGATAAATAATAAGTAGTTCAATTGGTATTTATCAAATATATTGTTTGAAAGAAAGAAAAATATGATAACTATTTTGAATTCTATAATTGTATGTCTATATAATATTAGATGGAAAATGGATACAAATCTTGACTTACATATGAATGTAGATAATGTGACTGAATTGTTTCTTGACTTTTGTAAAAAAAAGATTTAATTCAAGGATAAGTGATTGTCCTTTAAAAATATATGTGGAATAATTTGTAAATTTAGTTATTAATGTTAATTTAAATTTTGTAGTTGTTTGGGAAATTTTTAAACTAGATGACTAGAAGATGATAACATGATAAAGTATACAAAATCATAGGATATGGTTATTGTTTCTATTGATAAAAAATTAGATATTACCTCATAATTATGATACTAATTAAAAAATATCATATTATTTTGAATAATTATCTAAGTAATATGAATATATTAATGAGAAATGTATTACTATTTAAGATTTAACAACTAGAGGTTTCACTGAATAACAGGTTAGATGAACCATTTATATAGTTTGTGTCTTGAGAAAAAATATTTGATATCCAGGACTGATAATTGAAAAGAAAATTAAGAATTGGTAGTTGAGAAAATTGTTTAGTAAGATTAGAAGATCATGATCTATGATGATATTATTATAATTCAATATAAGTAAATACAAATTCAAAAACAAAAAAAAATTAAAATCTCTAAAAGGGATAATTTTTTCAATCTCTAGTGCCTGTAAATTTCAAAAATTTGGATGGATATCATACAAATATATAATTTTGAATGGATTTGAATGTTTATGTATAAGTTTCATAAGATAAATATTTTATACTTAAATATATTTTGCCTATAACATTTAATTCACTTTTGAATTACTTTTGGATAAATTTTTTAAATGTTTATAATTCCTTATTAGAGTAATATTTTTCTCAAAAACATCTATAAAGGAGTGATTAGTTTTTTAGGATTTACAATTAACATTGCAAAAGTTGAAGTTTCACCATAGGAATTTATTGTATTCTAAAAGGGAGGCTACATATTTTATTTTATATTTATTTTCATTTCTAGTTTTTCTTTTAGAAAATAAAAAACGGGATAAATTTTAGAAAAAATTAAAATTAATTTTTATTTCTCTTTATATATTTTTACAAAATTGTAGATGTTTTTTAAAAGTAAAAGTTATATTTTTTATTAGTGGGGGAAATTGATGAAGCTTTATTTTTTCTGAAAGGGAGGGATTTATTAAGTTTATCCAAAAAATTGAAATCACAAGGATTGATCATTTTTTAAATTCAAAAAGATTTAATTTTCCATGGTTTTTATTCGTTCCAAACAATTTTGTTCTTTTCAAAAGGGTATATTCTTTAGTCAAAGACACACATTACCTTTTCTTTTGAAAATTAAAAAAATATTATTTTAATATTTAGTTAAACTTGTGTTTTTAATTTTTGGTTTAATATTTTAATTATTATAAACTATTAATTAAAATAATAGTAATCTTATGTTTAATGAAGAAATGAATAATTTAAAGATTTTTGAATATCAAAAGATCTGGGGAATTTAAAAGTACTTATAGTTTAGTGTTTTTAAAATGATTATTTTAACAGCACTATATTGATGATTCATAATTTCATCAATATATGTGACATGGTTCTATGTCCATCAAAAGATGAATTGTGAAATGTAAACTATCTTACTAAAACTAAACATAAGGTATATTAAATCTTATTTTTTAGGATTTAAAAAAAAACTCTTAATATACCCACTCTCCAAGAATTTAATGATATAAATATTAGAATACTCTAAAATATAAAATTTCATGAACCCTAAACTATTTTTTGATTAATTTTTTTAAAAAATATTTACTTTTGATTATTTATTAAGATCCCATGATTGTACTGATTACATTGTAAGAAATATTTTTTCTCTATTTTTCATTATAATGATATCAATAGAGATGATTTAGGGGTTCCATCTAGAATAAATAACCAATAATCCTATTTTCAAAAGTAATAATATAAAGATTCTATTTTGTTAAAGTGGGCACCAACTGATGGGTTTAGTCAAGTGTTTCCTTGGGATTATGAGACTGATCCAAGATTATGGATTATAGTAGTTGATTATATTGGACATGTTTAAATTCAAAGAAAAATTAAATTTTTTTATGTTTTATAATTTAATTATTGTTAAAAGTGAGGTTTGTAGTAATATAATTTAGTGTTAAATGATCGTTAAATTAGTACTATGTGTTTTTATATTTCAACTGCGATTATACTTTTAAAAAAATTTATTAAAATAACATTAGTTTATTTTACACTGCGTTTCATAAATTTAGTAGTATTTTTAAAATAAATAATTTTTTATTGCTGCATTTACGTTGATATTACTCTTATTGTTTTTGGTTTATCTGAAATTTGAAGTCTGATAGTTTTAAAATACAAGAGAGATAAAAAAAATAGTGTATTTTAATGTATAATTAATCCCCTCTTGTACTGTGTTTTTTATCTATATATTGGAAACAACTCTATACCAAACACCATTAAAATCATGAACTTGAACTACCATTCAGGTGGAATCCCTGATAAATACTCTGGTAAGAACACCAAAACTGGTTCACCACTAAAGGAAATGTGGATGTTGATATCACCTAGTATATTACAAGAACCGTACCTTCCACCTATTTTTTAATTTTTCCTTCCAAACTGAAATCATTGTTAGATTTATCTACCTCATCATTATATTCTCCCATAATAATATACTCCTCTCCCATAAGGTACATAAATTAATCTAACCTCCGGTTGTAGTAAATCTGAGCCTAGAAGTGCACTGGACAATCCCTCAAGAAAAATGATATCAAAACTCATCATATCAAATTCCTAAAAAAAACAATAAATTTCATAAAACCAACCACGGTGACCCTTGGAACATTCCTATATGCTATTTTAGACTCTTCTCGAGATGTGAAGAAAGAACTAAGAACCCAGGGGAATATCTATTGTCAATATCAAACCAAATATAACTTGAGTAAAGATAAATGACTAAGTATCGATATCAAACAATGAATAAAAATGTATTTAATTGTTGGGAACTATACCTCTATGTTTTAAGGGACCTTCATATTTTCCTTCTAGTTAATATTTCAAATCATAAACATGGCCTTCCTTGGATCCATGGTTCTACCCTTGTTATCCTTGACTCGCAGGAGGTACTAGAACATGAGGAGTCAACTACTATTCCTATAGAGACTCTCATCCAGTTCCCTGGTCTAACCACCAAGGAGCTTATCTTCTATCCATATGGGATATACTCAACTAAACCATTGAGTAATGTGTGAAACACCAAAAGTTACATGGAATCATATTCTTTCTGTAAAATGTATGTTTATAATTATAAACTATTTTATTATTTTTTAGAGGAATTGAAACATCATTGTTAATAAGACATAGAATTCAATAATTATACTATTCATTAACATTAAAATGATTCAAAAAACACATGTAATTTATTATTACACAAGAATAATTATTTCTCACTATAGGCTATTTCATCATTTTAAGGTGTATATATTAAATGATGACAGTAAATAGAGAAGAATAAAATCTTTCACACTAATAGATCATATGAATCTTATTCACCATAGAGGATAAACAATTGTTATACAAAACCAATAATGATTAATAACATCATTAAATGGGAAATATATATAAATGTAATATATGGAAATGAAAATTGTGACTTAATAAGTGGAATGGAATGCATGAATTTAGCACATCTATATATAGGAAGTAAATCTAGTTGTTATAATTCAAGTTGTTGGAAATATTATCATTGAGAATATGGTAATTGGATATAAATGTATCAAAAAGGCACCCTAAAGTTTGGTATTTTATGTAGTAAATTTAGAATAAGATGAATCAAAATAAAATAAAAATATATATATAATATATATACTTTTATATTTTGCATATTAATATTATTTATATAATTATGAATATATTATATTATGTATTTGAAAAAATTAAAAGAATTATTTTAATTGAAATTTATTATTAAAATTAAATTTTAAACGAAATATTATTATTTTTATGGTATTTTATTAAATCTTGTATATTATAAAATTAATATTTGTTCAAAGAATTGTTTTATTAAGAGTTTTAAATATTATTTGGGTAAATTAAATTTAAAAAAATTAATATTTTAATATATATAAAATCATATATTTCTTATTTAAATTTAAAATACACATGAAATAATATTATCAAAATTAATGGAATAATTTAATTTTTCAATAAAAGTAGATTCTTTATTATTTATTTCATTTTCATTTATAAGAAATAATTATAAAATTTGAAATTTTAATTTTAAAATAATTAACCTAATTTTTGAAATCCATATATCAATATAATCCTAATGAAATTTATCTAATTTTCACACAAATAATTTATTTTTTTAGGTAAGTAATGAACAATATTGTTTTTACTAAAACTGTATATTTTATAAAATTATAAGCATGACATAGAGGTTTATATAACATTTTAGTTTCTGAAATATTTATATAATAAGTAAATATATATTTTATAAAAATTATGATTAATTTTGATAATATACAATTAACATTATAATAACATGAGTAATATTTTCCAATAAAACTATTTTTTTGTCTTTTCTTTTAAATAAATATTATTTTAGTAAAAAATTGTATTATATTTCATCAGAAACCATATTAATTTTTTTATTATATAAATATTTGTATATTTATAATAAAATGAACTGATAATTTCATCCCACACATAAAATTTATGCTTAAAAATACACTTTGGAAAAACGCGTTTTACTGTTTACATGAGATAATATTAAATTTGATATTCCTTACACATAATAATTTATTTTCATTTACTTTATTGATATTATTTAATCCTTAAAAATTATTTAATACATCACATGTTATTTTCAGGCATTAAATGTAAATTAATTGGGCATAAACTAGGTATTATGTAAACCAAAAATGATAAAATTGAATATTCTAAGTGTAAAGGACTTAAAAAATGGTAAAAAATTTGTAGAAGTGAATAATTGAGGTATCAATGATCTTATCTCTTACTAAACTCCGTTATTTTCCATTATGGAGTATTTTTTACATGTTAAACATGTTCTCTCCTTATATTTAGAAGATATATTTATCAAATTCACTCTCACGACTAATAAAAAGGTCCTCTCACCACCCCTTTAGGACCACCATAAAAATTTCATTTCCTCTTGAACCTATACATTTATTCAATACCCAAGATTCATCATTAATTTCCTTGATAATATTTCACATAAAATATTGGCCTATGACCACCATTTTCATGGATACTTCTAAGGGAATACCCAAGTCTTTAATTTGAGTATTTTTTCCCACTAAATTCGTTTCATTTATTTCATACTTTCTCAAATAATATTTTATAATTCCTAAATAATTAAATAAATATAATTTTTATAATTAACATTATTATTTTAGGAGAATAACTATAATCCAGATTTTTCATTTTGGATTATGATAAATGAAATTCTCATTCGTGCACTTTGTGTACTACTGCCTCCCCAAAGTGAAAACTTTGGTTTTTCCCCACTAACCCACATTCATGATTATATGTGTAAAATAGAACAATAAATTTGATGTATAATTATTAATATTATTAGTATGATACTATTATCATCTACCTTATTTCCTTCTAATTATTTTAGATATTAAAAGATTAATTGTGTGTTGTGTTGACTACCACCTCCATGATGTAAAGTATAGCATTTTTCTTTTAGATTATTTAATATTTATTAATTTATTTTAAAATATGATTCAAAAATTAATTTTAACTAAATAATATCGGTAAAAGTATCTAATAATGATTTTATGAAAAAAGTTAAACTACTTTCATAATCCTAATCATCCATTAATTATGGAATATTTATATTTTGGTTGGTCTAACCATATACCTGAACAATTAAATAAAATAACATCCTAGATGACTATAGAAAGATAATTACTGATAATAAATTATATAAATAAGAAAATTAATATTATATTTTGTTTCGGTAATGGTACATTAATTTTCAACTAATTACTTATGATACCAATGTTTGTTCGTGAAAAATCATTGAAACATGCTCATCGTTGATTTCATATTTAAGGATCATAACCAAAACACCCATATAATAAAATTGTAATGTAGTAAATAATTTTAACACATCAGTTTCAATACCTTGTGTGACCTAGGAATTACTATCTTTTTGAGAAGAATAATGAATAATACTTCTATTATGAAAGTAGTTCAAAATAGTAAAGATTACTCACAATTGATATTGATAATAGATAATAACTTACTAATATAATTTTAGTATGTAGTTATAAAATTTTATGGATATTAATAAGGTTCGAAAATAATTTATTTATAAAGTTATCATTTTTATGTAGGATATTCAGGTTAATTAGTGGATGTCTAAAATTAAGGTAAGGGTTTGTACAAACTCAATTTGTTCAATTGAGTTTCAAAATTTCTTATTGATCTATATTGTTCCAAGTTTGTTTTAAACTACCCAATAGATAATTTATATCATATTTCCTCTTTTATTTGGTTTTATAACTTTTTTTATTTATAACATCCTTATCAAATAATTCTTACATGAAAGATTATATTATGTAAAAAGGGGATTATTTTTTTGATTTTCACCACCATGGGACACATTTTTTATTATACACCATGTTTTCTTTTGTATGGAATTTATAATACCCCTTTAATAGTTTATATAAATAACCTCAAACTATTCATTGTATTTAATGTTTTATTTTAAATTATATCCTGCAGGGGGTTTTTATTCGAGAGTTTCTAAAGTTGTAAGTGTTAGTTGTCCCTATTTTCAATTCCTTGAGACATGTTTGATATTTTGAATCACCTTTTATTTTTTATGTTTTATTAAATTATCTATGGATTTAATGTATAATGGATATCTTTAATTTCAAAATATTTTAATATCATGGTAATTATTTCAAGTTCTTTTGATTCTTATGTTACCATTACCATAATGGTGATTACATATAAATTTTGTTTCATTATGATATGATACATATTCACCACTTTTTTTGTGTATATATTGGCCATGGTTATATAATAAATCCTATTATCCTATTTTACATTGGGGGATTGATCTTTCATAAATCCACCAATGCCTTTGTTCTTCCAAATTAACCTCTATTGTTGGAATGATTTTTGTTCTATTTTTTTCCTCTATAAATACCCTATTTTCTATTATACTATTTAAAGGTAATTCAAATATATATCTAAACATTAATTTAATAGAGAAATTATTGAATTAATTTTATACAATTACTCCATAAATGGTAGTTTTAGTGATGCTTAAAAAGAAATATATTCCTTTTATTGATTGAAGAAATACTAAAAAACCATATAATTCTTATTCTAATATTTAAATTTATACATTATTATGTAACATTTGGATTTTATTGTATAAGGTTTCATTACATGATATTATGTATACATTTGAATAAATTTGTGATGTTTGGGGACCAAAATATCGCCTTGATATATTGTTAGGTCTCCTGTGACAAACTATATTGAGAATTTTAGTGTATTACTACCATGAAGAAAATATTTGATTGAAACTATGTGTTGACAGTAATATCATGAAATCATTGATTAGGGCACAAAATTACATGCCGTATATTTTATATTTCATTGATAAGGAACTAGTTATTTTTATCCATGTGATGCTTTCATTTCCATTCTTATAAAAGGATACATTATCATTTTATCTTCATTAAAATATAGAAATATTATTGGTTATATACTCCTGTTATATTAGTTATGCTCATTTAATGCTCGTTTATAATTGTTTATTACTATCTCTTATGTTTACCCTTATGAATTGTTCCATCTCACACGTGTTATGCTTCCTTTTCTCTAGTCATTGATGAAATGTATAACTAATTATATATCTAATAGAGTAGCTGGTGTAGTGAAAATTTTGGTGATACTGAAGAAATATTAATGGATTATGTAGTTTCATATATAGCGTAAAAAACGTCCATAGATGACAAATCCATGGGGGGTTTATATAAATGTTTTTTATAACTCTCTAAAAATATTAACCTAAAATGCCATTAAATGTACATAAATAGATATTTGTTTGTGATATTTTAATTATTTATGGTAAAAATTTCGTCACATGTATTCATTTTAAAGTAGATATGAAAAGATGGTATTTATGAGAATTGGATATAGGAGTGTTATTCCTTGGAATCACAATCTATATAAAAGGGATGTTTAGATAATTATAAAGGAAATGATATTTTTTATGAACATTTAAGGGTTAATAATTTATGTTTGATCATAATTTATATGATTAAAATAACACTTAATTTTAAATGAGTTAATATTCAATATTTTAGGGATTATGATAAGATAAATTTAGAAAAAAAATCATATTGATAACTCAAAGGGAAAATTCTAATTATACAATAACATTATTATGTTTCAGTAAAACATAGATTTTTCAGTTCCCAATGTAATTACATCCCTTTCTAGATACTGTAAAGTTGATGTGGATATAAACCACATTAACCTAAGGGCAATCGCCCTAAAAAGGATAGTTGATTATCAAATCAATATTCACTCGAGTGCACAATTATTGGGCCTAACACATGGATAGAATCTCAAGGGGGATATTCTTTGGTTAATAATAATATCTTTATAATAAATTGTGATGGATTTAATTGCTAATTATTATCAGGGGTTGTCCTGAGAAGGTTGAGAAAACATAACCTAAAGTAAGCATGATCAAACCAAAAGAGTTATATGATAGACCAAGTAAGACATAGTGTAAATTATAGTTTAATAGGTTTTAATAATGGTTTCATTATAGAATACATATTAGGAATGATATTTCATATTAATAATATCATTTACTCTAATTTGGTCAAATATTATCATGAAAATTTAAATTTTAATATTTATATAGAAATAGAATCTAAAAATTCATGTTGTAGAAGGTATATCTATAAAAACTCATATAACATAGCTATAGATGTATAATTTTAAAAACTATTTTAGAATTATAATATATGGATATTATGAGGGAAAAGATGTGTTACATAGTCTTCCCAAATATATAAAGGTTTATATCTCTTAGAATATTTATTTTAAATCATGATTTTCTTCAGATACCCCCATTTTTTTCTATAATAATGTGATAATTAAAATATCTAGGAGGTAATTTATGTGTGGCGGGGGGGTTAAAAGCATAGGTTACATGGAATAATATTCATTCCAAAAACTATCTATTTATATTTCTAAATTATATTTTATTCTATTTAATCAAAGGAATTGAAAAAAAAATTTATAATTCATACAATATAATAATTAAATTAAAAACACAGTATTCATTAATTTTAAAACATTACAAAAAAATATACTAAAACAATGTTTTACACACCATGAATTATTACTCACAATAAATCGTTACATTTTATTAAAAGTGGAAAATAAATAAAGAACAATAAATTCATCAACACTATGAAATATTATACACTATATTCACTATTAAGGATCACTAATAACAAAATAAAACCTATAAATGGAAATATATACATGAATAGAGAAAGCATGTTTTGAGATAATAATAAAATATATGGAAATGTGAAGAGTGACTTAAGAATATGGAATGTAATTTTTGATTTTTACATGTTTTTATACAAGAATGAAATCATTTTGTTTTTAGTATGGAAATTAGAAATATTTTCATTAGAGATATGGTCATTAAGAGTATGGTGATTGGATATATATATGTATTCAATATGTGTTCGGAATTAATTTACTATTATTAGTAAATTTATAATAATATAACATAAAATGAAAAAAACATAAAATAAAAATATTATAAATATATGTATTTATAAAAAATTTCCTTACATATTACCAATAAAAAATATTATTTAAATATGATATGATAGATTTATATAATTAAATTAATTGTTTTTATATCATTGTATTTTCCATGACACATCCTATTAAGGCTCATTCCATGACTCCCCAAGCCCGCCTTCAATAGGCCAAGGGCTGGTGTCTAGCACTTAGTAGGCATATACTAACATGAGAGGCATTGTATAAATACCTATACACACTCACATATCACCAGGCCCAAAAATTATGAAATTTAAAAAACAATAAATAACTAATGCCTTCATACATATATGTACCACAACTAGAGTAAGACAAGAAGTAAAGAATGTAATCCGGGCCAAATACAATCCCACCACAAAGAGTTTGTAACACATATCTAACATTAATGTAAATGTTCTAGGAAATGTATTTAAAATCTACAAGAACACTCCTTTGTCTATCCGGTCTTAATAATCACCGTCTGGCCTGGTCCACCAAGGATTCCATCAAAAGGCCAATCATCTACACAAGACATGACACATGCGGGAAAAGCCCATACAGGAGTGAGTATAACAATACTCAGTAAGACACCAAGAAACCACAAAGTATACAATAATTGAAATATACTCATCTATACATAATTATATTTCTACAACACATATAACAAGAATATATATATATACTCAATAAAGTCACACAGTTTAGGAGAAATCCATAACCATAATATACCAGATGTATGATTCTAGCTCAACAATTCCACAATGCACTCATCTGGGAGAACACGCTATTGAGTCCTGTAGAACTAATGATGTCCATCCAATAGGTACTTCTCATTGGGAATCATCATCGAAAATTACACCATTATATTCTAATGAGAATATGATACACATATGAGGATCACTTCCATGTCTATGGTGTGACACCAACAACTCCATCTGGATTAACCTGCTATGTAGAGGAATAAAGCCCCATAATATTGGTCATGTAGATATCTAAAACTATACCTAGGAATGATGGGTTATATAGGATCCCACTCAAAGCCTCTCGAGAGGATTTCAATAACTATATCAAGGAAGCCCTGTTGAAGGGATCTTTTTCTTAAGAGTATGAAATGATTTGTACTAACCTTTATGAAAGGATAATGGGAAAATATCGTAATGAAACATGTATAAGATATGATTTAAATGATATATAATTCATATATTAAATATTAAATGACATATAGAGGGGTACCACATTGTGTTCCATGACCCCTGGTTCTACCCGTGAAAACGGTCTGTGTCATTCACAACGTGTTTGTGAAGAAGGAGATTACATGGTGTGTAGAGGTTTCACATGCTATGTCAATGTATCTGGGGTCCAACCTATGTACTCTAGCAATGTTACAGTATATGGATTCATCTCGTGTATCCATTCCCCTTTACCAGTACATGTGGTAGCTCATGTACATGGTCCAGGTTGAGCCATGTTGGGGAATACAGGGTGTATAAGATGCCAATGTAGTCTAACTCATGTCCATGGACCTTATAGAGTACACAACAAGTTCATATAGGACAAACCACATTTCATTTGATTTGGGCCACAATTCATGTGATTCTTCACCATTTACTTATACCCTATACCCCACAAGGGGGCCGTACACACCGTGTATTCCGAAATTTCACATCATGGGGTTCGCGATTTTCTAGAATCTCTGAAGCTTCTATTTTACATCTCCTTTTCTACCGACCATTGTTCCATAGATCGTTAAAAAATGAAATAAATGATTCAATCTCCTGAAATCTTTATAATCATCAAATAATGCGTTCTGTCACAAGATCTTCTTAAAAACTAATTAAATTTTCGTTCTTAATCATGAACTGAAGAACGGTGAAGAACATGAATTCATGTATCCACCTTCATCTGAATCACTCCAAATCCATTGTTTCACCTCTATCATGTCTTTTTGATCCTTGATCTTATATTTTGGATTATCACGTTAAAAAACATGTTCACATTGATGGATTGATTAAGAGTTTTCAAGTCGCAGGCCAAGCGATGAACGTCCACAACAAACGGCGAATAGAGAGATAAATGCACAGATCAATCAAGAGGAACACATCAGGATTTATGTTTGTGTCGATCTAGGATTGCTGCCAATATAATTAAAATTGAAGAGGTAAAATCAGAAAGATAATTCTCCTGATAAACTCTGCAAATATAATCTGATCCTGTAATACGCATGATCCTTTAATCAATGTGTTGGTCGATTGATACACATTTATTGTAGGAATAACGAATGGTGAATATAAAAATTAGATCATAAAACCTACCTCTATCCAGTTTTATATCTAAAGAATAAATCTTTTTCATCATCATTATTGGCAAGATCCTTCGAATCTGAGGTACTTCGATCTTTGATCCATCGTTGTTTTCCTTAGAGAAATCCTTTATTGTTCTCTCAAAGGATATCTAATGTATCCAGGGTTCTGTGGATAACCATAAAATTTTATCCATAAAATTTTATTTAAATACATAAATATCATTACACTATCAAAATTAATTAAAATAATTTTATTCAATTATCATATTATTTTTTTCATGTGTGCTGAATTTTTCACAAACGACCTTTGTCGACTAATGTTATGTCACGCATAGGTTAAAAATAATTTTTTGAGTCTTACAGTGTGATGATATTTTTGATCCAAGGAACCTTTTAGAAGCTACTCCACATTATTTGGAAATCCGAACCTGTGTGAAATTTAATTTAATTAATATATTTTAAAAATTTATTCTTGGCACACTGGGTAACGGAATCACACTCCGTTTAAATGCCTAATTTCAAAAATAATTCATATAATATTAAAAAATTATACACTGAAATTATGATTCAATAAAGTATTAGAAAAGAATTTTTTTTGATTATAAATAAATAATTTTACTTATATTTTAGTAATGTTTATTTAATACAAATAAATATTTTTGTTAAATAAATATTTCATTAGATGTTTTATATTTTATCCTAATAAATTAAATTGAACAAATTTAACATAATATTATAAATGATCTAATATATTAATATTATTTAAAATTGAAATTTATTTGAAATAATATTAACAAAACTTAATGTTGGAAAACCATTTTTTAATAACATTACTTTTTCATTATATTGTGTATTTTCATTTAAATAATAAATTAAAAAATTAAAAAATTAAAATTTTCAAAAATTAAAATTAATTTTGAATTTAACATATCAATATTACATTAAGGATTAATTTTTGGGATTTTTGTTAATAATTTAGTTGGTAGAAGAATAGTAAAATATATAGTTTTACCAAAACTCAAAATTTTTTGTCAATATAAGCAAGACCTATAAGTGTATAAAACATTTTAAATTCTCAAATATATATTAAATTAGTAAAAATATAAATTAAAATATTAAAATATTGAATTTACAAAACCTATGAATAACATTTAAATTACCGAGATATCATTTTCCAATAAAGACTATTTTTGCTATTTTTTATTTATATATTATTTTGGTTTTTATTTTAGGATTACATTAACATAAAAATACCTATTTTTAGAAAACTAATTAATATCCAAAAGGTAAAAAAATAAGGATAATTTTATTCTACTCATAAAATTTATACATAAAATACAATTTTTTAAAAAAGTATTTCCACGTTTTAATAAACTAATGTAAAAATTGGTTTTTCATACACATTAAAATTTTATATGGAAAACGGATTTCAAATATGGAATCAGTAGGTACTGATTATAAAATATGTTCCACCTTATTTTTAGGAATTAATATTATATAAATTAAGTAAAATCAAGGTTACACATTAAAAACAAAAAAAAAATTAATACTTAAATTATAAAAGTAATGGACATAAAAAGATGAATAAAAAATTTCTAATGATTTTTTGGGGGATTATTGACCTTATAACCCCCCAAACCATTATTTTTTATTTTTAAGGATTCCAATGTTATGAATCATGTTCTCTCTTTATATTATGTTAAAATATTTTAAAAAATGTTGTTCTTTCCACTTAAAGAAGCTCACCACCACTTCCAGACCACCCTAAAAATTATTATTCTTACTAAAATATATAACATTATTTTTTCTCCTAGAATCACGTTCCTCTTCCATGAGCCTCTGGTCACATTAAAAAGTACTAAAACTTCCCTTTCCAAGGATTATTCTAAGGGAAATCACTAGTTCTCATCATGACTAATTGTTTTCATAACTTATTTTATATTCGTTATGATATTAATAAATCAAAATTTCTAACTAATATATAATGAAATAAGTATTATTTTTAAATGAAAAATTATTATTTCAATGGAATAACTATTAATTAACCTTTTCATTTTCTATTATGAAAAATTAAACTCTTATTTATGCCCTAGGAGGATTACCTCCTCCATGAAGGGATGAAATCTATTTTTCATCACTTCCCATATTCAATAATTATATATTTTAAATTAATGTATAAATTTAAAATATATGATATAATTATTATTATTGAGGAAAAAATATATTCCAATTTATTTCAATTTAATTATTTATGAAATTAAAACATTAAATATTTGTTGAGAAAACTTCCACCTTTATAATTTAATATATCTCATTTTTCATTTAGATTCTTTATTATTTACTAGAATATAATAAAATATTTTTCAATACCATAAAAGTATATTAATATTATATTGATACTTCTCTAATAGTGAAAATATTTCAAAAATAAAACACTTTCTCAGTCATAATCATTCATTAATTATGGTATATTCTTGTTTGTGTCGTTTTATCCATCAACTTGATAAATGTAATAAAATAATTCCATGAATGAATATGAGAACTTAATTATAAATAACATATGATATAAAAAATAAATTAAATATATTTATTCTATTCAGGAATGGTATCATTAATTTTATACTCATTAAGTTATATAACAACATCCATTTATGTAAAATCATTGAAACTTGCACATCACCAATTTGACCATTAAGGATCATCAGCAAAAAACCCAAAAATGGAATTATAACATGATAAATAATTATAATCACCATTTTATGAATGTTTTATGATCTATAAATGATAAACTAAAAGATAATAATGGAGAAAAAAACTAAACTTATGAAACTAGTTAAATCAACCAAGACTACTAAAAGTGGATTTTAAAAATTGATAATGACAAACTAATATATATGCATAGAAAAATTTAAAAAGGATAAAGAAACACATAATGTTTTGAAATATAGGATAATGGTTTTTATTTTTGTTTTATTGGATATTGAATCACATTAGTTGAAGTCAGGAATAATGCTATGGGTTTGTGTTAATTAATTCTCTTCTATTAAGTTAAAAAATTTCTTATTGAAATATATTATTCTATGTTTGATTTATTCTATAAAACAAATATATGGTATTTCATCCATATTATTTGGGGTTATATAATGTAACATCCTTTTTTTTGAGATGGTCAAAATCATCGTCCATTTTGAATTTTAAGAGTTTGGTTAGTTGGCCAAATTATTTATTGTTTATATGAACATAATTCAGAAAGTTTCCTTATTGAAAATAATTATATTTAGATGACAAGTAATGCAGAGACTATGAATCAGGGTTTCAATAGTATTTCGGGTGCATCTTAGGCTGAAAATCCAAATGTTTATAGGGTGTGTAGACTGGGGTGTATGGTTTCGACACACTATGCGACCTCCCAAAAGAAACCATGTGTCCATCTAGGTGCACTAGAAACGGTTTGAAAAAATATGCAAGGAGAGGGTGGAAGTATGTGTGGACATATCTATAATTTATGATATAGGGATAATCCATGGTTTTCACGCAATTTGGAATGTGTATGAATTGTGTGAGCATAAAGCATTGGGTAGTGGGTTGCGTACAGTTTTCGTACTATTTGGTAAACCATGCATCCCATTAAATTTGTGAAATTATATTTTTACCCCTTCACTCTATCACTTATTTCCCTATTTATATATTCTTCCTTTGTAACACATAGAAATGGGGTTTCTCTCACTTTCTCATCCTCTAGGTTTTGATGTATATTCCTCACCCGTAATCCATTTTTTGATCAGTTAGGTGCGTTGTAACCACGTTGGTGAGTTCTTAAATCCCCTTGTCTCATTTCTTATTTTATATCACCTTACATAATACTAAATCCAGGAAAGTTTATTTTCCATATTTCTATAGAATGTTTCTAAAAATAATATTTCTCTCAAATTTTCTCGAGTTAGAGGTTATGATTAGGCAAGTGGACGTCTAAAAATAAAATTTAAGTGGTTCTCACCTTACTTTTGCTTTCTATTTTTCTTCACAATGGGAGGTTTACTAGTCTTGTGTCTTTTGTTCTTTCTTTTCCACATCATATTATATATTTACAAAGACCATTATTATATCATCACCAATGTGTATGGTATCCCCACCATCACCCCGTTACACTCTAATTTCTAGTTTTCATTCTTTGGCATACGAGGAGGAATGCATATGGACTAGTTAAACACTAGCTATGAGAACTATTTTGGATGAAATATGGGTTAGGGTTTCTATATAAGATTATTCATTATAACCTCATTATCAAAATAGTCTAACTTAATTAATTAGATTACATAATTGGCGTTTCTTGTCAAACTTTTCACCCCTTTCAACATATTTCTTATCATACGTAATGTTTTTTGTATGATTTTTCTACCACCCCTTTAATATTTTTTATTATTATACTTTCATTATTTATGTTATTTTATATTTCATGTTAAATTCTATTCATCATGGTTTTTTAGTCAAATGTTTCAAAATTTGTAAGTGGTATTTGTCTTAATTTTTAATTCTATGGGACATGTTTGATAAATTGAAACATATATTATTTTATATGTTGTATTCACTACCGTATTTAATTGATATATATTGAGTATATTCCAATTAATTATATTTTAATTTCATGGTGTACCTTTCATTTTCTTTTTATTCATACATACCTTTACGATAAGGGTATTTGTATCTCAATTTTTTTACATTTAGATACAATCAATATTTATAACTTGTATCATTTTTTACGGTACATATATTTTCCATAGATTACTATCTAAATTCTATCATACTATTTTCCTCATGGGTTTAAACTTGTAACACCCCATGATTTTGTGAAATATTTTTTTTCCTAATTAACGTAATATTTTTAATATTTTTTATTTCACAAAATACTGAATATTGATTTCGAAAAAAAAATTTGTCTGGCATTATAAGAAATACCAAGTCAATATTGCGCTACATTGAACTCTTATATTTTCTTTCGGTATATTAAATACTATTATGGTCTTGTGTTATACACAATGTTGAGTTCTTTTTTAAGCTAGTGTTATACGCTATACAATGTTTTATCAAACACATGTATTTTATTAAAATATTATTATTTAATATAATAAGATATAAAATAGCCATTAAATAATAATTTATTAATATAAGTAACTAAATTATGAAAATATATGGTTTATAATATTAATTGTGGGGTTACTAATTAATAAGAAATAATAACATTTATACAAATTGATTATGAAGAAAATTATTTTAGGCTGCCAAAGTAATTGTCAATTAATAAATGTAATTAATTATAATTTTTGAATGATATTAATGAAATATATATTTTATATACTCAATAAACTATTTTTTATATTCATCCAATATATTTTATAGGCATAAGATAAGAGAAATCCCAATCTTACGCGTAGAACCCTATATTTTTCAGAAGGGTAATTTTATTTCCCTTTAATAGAGAACCAATATTAAATATAAATTTTGATTCATTTAGAATTTTTATATGGAAAAATAATATTACATGAAATAATGATATAATAATTTACTTTTAATTACTTTTTTGTATTTTTCTGTGAAACTTCGTTTTTGGATGAATTGTGAAACTAAAACATTTTTGTTCAAAACCGCATTTTTGTCATTAATTATATAGTTAAACTATATTATAAATTATTATTAAAGATTAATTAGTTAAATAATAAATTATTAAAACCAATTTAGTTCATTTGAATCAATTTCACATTTAAATTAGATATAAAACATTTTGAACATTTGAACTCTTCACTTAAAAACCCTTCTTTTTCATTGTGTTCGGGGATTAAGTTTCAATATAATTTTTTCAAGTTATCAGAATTTAATTACATAAAATATATTTCATTTTTGGAATCATAAGATCCCTATTAGGTTTTATGTTCAATTTCATTTTTTCAAAAAAATTTACCATGGTAAAAAAATTATTTACTATGTTATATGTAAATAATAAACCATGTTAAAGTTAAAAAGGGTAATGGCCTAAAAAACCTAAAAATATAAAATTTAATGGGTTTTTGAGGTGTGTATCAACCCTATATAACCTCCAAAATATTAATTTGTAGAAAAATGCTTTGATTTTATTGACACCTCAAAAATCTTATATTTAATTATAAAATATTCATTATTTAATCACGTAAACCCACCTCTCCTCAATTGTAAATACCACCCATCACAACGCCATTTATACCCAAAAAGCCAATTAAATCCTTAATTATCTGCCCAATCCAATCCTCCTCACTCTCCCTCTATTCATGTTCTTCTTTTCTCACAAAAATACCAAATACATTGTCGACAATTGTGTCTCAAGGAGAAGATATTCAAGTGGTTATTTTTTCAATTTCCCTCGGTTAATTTATTTTCTTTTTTACATTATCCTCACCTCCTTTTTTATTGGTTCATGATAAATACATAATCATGTATATACTTTATTTTTATGTTTTTGATATAATATCTTGATTTTATTTCATTTATCATCTACTCTTATTCAAATAACTAATATTATTATCCAAGTTATGAAGGATAATAGCCTCCGAGAATAATGTTTTTGTTGTTTTTTCATTACCACCATCATGTATAATATAAAAAATATTTTTGGTTAAATAATATTTCAATATATATATTATAAGATAATTCATATTCTGGAAAATTTATATTAAACATACCTTCATGCTTTCTTTAATGTTGATATATGATAACTCTGTTTGTGGACGTGTGGAGCACTGCCTTCTCAAAGCAATGTGATTTGTTCACATTTCCCACGAAATGTATTAAGGATTGTTGTAGTAAAAATATATGATATTAATGAAATATTAATTCTATGGTAATAATAATATATATAAATACATTTTGACATAAATTTCACTTACTTTGTTTCTTTCAATACGACAAGAAAATGAAAATAGTGTTCATGTGTATGTACGACCAACCATCTCCATGAAAAGTGTTTTTCATTTATATTTAAAAATTATTATAAATAACTTTATATTTAATATATAGGATATATATATATATATATGTTGTTTATATATTTTATAAATAATTAAATAATGACAATCAAGAATAACAAGTCAAAACACGTACGATTTGCAAATAAAATTTCCCTTGAAACATAATTAATCATATAAATAATAATAAATGGGAAATAATGTGTATTATTTAAATCATATATGGTATTATGAATATCAATATGTTTTTAATATTGATAGATAATAAACTTATACTTATTATGAATGAGTTTTTTTACAAGTATGAATAGTTTCAAGACATTAGGTAATGGAATTTCATCTAACTTTTTATTTACGTGAGATACATGCCTTATTCACAAAAACTTTCTTTCATGCGGTGTACATAATTGACATGAATGTATTATATGATTTTTATACTTTAATTTAAAGTTATATACTTAAAAATTTTATGATCACTATTACATTTGGTTTTATGGTTCAAAAGTTACAAAATGAGTAAGGTCATTTTGTCTCAAGTTTTTTTTGAGACACATGTTTTTATAAGAACCTATGTTCTTCTATGAGGTTTATATACTACCGTTTCACATGATATATCTAGAATATCCTTATTTTAATGATAGATTATTCTTTTTTTAATGTTATTATTTCATGGGTATTATGATACAAATGTTTTGAAGTGGTATGGGATATTTTGAAATGTTTGAAAATTATTTTCCTCAGGAAATGCTTTTAAAATATCTATTACGTTTATTTTCGAGGAAAATTATTATAAAGAAATGTTTTTTGTTTTAATTTTTTTTTCTAATCTTCCATTATAATTTATAAAATATACTTCCAATGAAAATTTTTCTAAAAACACTTTATATCAGAAAAGCATTTTTAAAAGAAAAATGTTAAATTCTATAATCTAATTACTTCCTAAGATTTTTTATATGTAAGAATTTACTGGAATACATTTCTCATCCATGTAAATGATTGTAAAAAACTATTTCCAAAATTTTAATTATTCTTTTATATTTTTTTTCATACATTTATTCCCATTTATTATCATTTATTAAATGTTTGAAAAGGAATCTTTCTTTGTTTTCCATACGAGGTACTTTATGTCTTTTCCTGCAAAAGTACAGGAAGAATGTTTTTTTACCTTATAGAGAATGAATGAAATTTTATTCTATCAGGAGTAACTATTTCATAGAGTCTTCCCTTAAAATATAACATGGTTATTTTTAGGAAAATTTTTTCTTTTTACATTCAATGAAATTTCATGTAAGGAAAATGTTTCCAAAGAAGAAGGGATATTTTCCTCAAAAAAAATTTCAAGGGTTCTCTCAAAATTATTTTCCATCTATGATAATATTTTTTTATGTAACTTATATTTTAATTGGGATATGTTTCAATATTTCCATTTTTTATTCTTTATACTAGTTGTTATGATTATGATGGAATGATATTTATGAAAACCATTTCATTTCTGGTGGTTATGTTATGATTTCATGAAATTTAAAAAGCATATTTCATTCACTTGGTTCTAATAAGATAAATGATGTATGTTATTGTGGAGAAAAATTGTATGATTTCTTTATAAGATTTTTGGGACCGATATCTCAATCTAATTCATTGGATAAATATTTATAACGCATGAGATTGACGTAAAATATTATGTCTTCCAAGATGGTTATGGTATTTAACCATGTCTACCAAGATGGTTATGGGAGTGAACCATGACTACCAAGATGGTTATGAGAGTAAAACATGACTACCAGTATGTTTATGGAAGTGAAAAATAACATTGAATATGGTTATAAGATTGAACCATGACTACTAAGATAGTTATGGGAGTTAATCCTAACTACCAAAAATTGAATAGGAGTGAACCATGACTACTAAAATGGTTATGGGATTAAACCATGACTATAAATATATTTATGGGAGTGAAGAATGACTACCATGATTGTTAAGGTAGTTAACCAGGAATACGATGATGTTATTGTGGTGAACCATGACTATTAATATGGTATGGGAGTGAACCCATACTACTAATATTGCCTTGGTAGCAATTCTTGACTAATATGGAAATAATTTTTATATGATTATGTGCCTTCCATAGTTCCATGTTTTATTCTTATGTTATGATTTCATATATCATGTTATTTATTTCCATATGATTCATGTCTTATGAATAATAAATTTTTATTACATGACTCATACATATGATCTTTTGATATACATGTTATGATATTCAAATTTTATGATTATCATTTCATACCCTTATATTATATTTATGCTTACACATCTTCTCTGTTTAACCTAAATAAGTATATGATATCACCCTTCTATTATGTTTCTATTACCCTGGTCATAAGGAAAGGTTTTAAGTATGATTACTAAATTGAATGTTCCTAGTTGGAAAAATTGAAGATCATACCCTACACTCGTCATTTGTGTTCTAGGTTTCCAAAGGAACTAATCTAATAAGTTATTTGGGTGTTTGTTTTTATAATGTTTTATGTATTATGAAAATGTTATTTAATTTCCATTATTGTAAGGACTTGGTTTTTATAGTTGTTATTAGAGTGAAGGATTAGTCAACCTTTTAAAACTCGGATGAGAAAACATATTTATGTCCCTATTAATAATTATATGTATATTTATAGGGATATAACTAAGGATAAGCCTATAGTGTCATATATTTAAAATTAAGTATTATGACCCTATAAGTGATTTTCCATGATTATGGGGTTTTAAATTATGGTAAATGTTTCTCACACTAACCGTATAGGTTTTAGTCAATGTCAAGAACTAAAAGTAACTTGGTTAACATTTAGTGATTCAGATGTTGAATGTACAGGAAATATAAAAATAGATTTCCTAAGCATAAATATCATCTAGAGAATAAAGAAAGTGAAACAATTCTTGGTTATACTACTAAGAATAAATAGACTACAAATGACTTGTGAAAGCTGTGGGATGTTATAGAATTATTATTTACATTAAACCTAAGAAGATTAGTTAGAAAAAGGTTGAGGAACCTTAAGACCTGAATCATATTTTATATTTCAGGAAGGACTAAGATGATTAATTCAGGGTAATGGTTTATGAATAAAGTTTATGATTAAGGTGTATATGCTTTGGAATTAAATAATTATGATTTACGAATAATAAAATATATAACCATTTTCATTATACTTTTATCATTAAGGATTGGAAAGGATATATTTGATAGTTCTAAAGACTTATAAAAGTGATTTAATGGTGAGGTGAATATTTGGTGACACATGATTAAGTGAAATATAAACCATAATAAGTCCCTTATATTAGTATAATGATGTGTTGGATATGAATAATTAAATTCGATAATACTAGTTTATAGGTAACTAATTATGGATTTTTTTTCAAGTGGATTATGCTATCATGGGTGAATTATTCAACTTTTTGGACTTAAGGAATATATCCAATAAACATTATAATAAGGAAGCATTCATGTTTTTAATAAGGATAAATGGTAATTTAAGTTATTACCATGACTCAAGAAAATACATGACAACGATATTCATAGGATTGGAATGTGACAACCAAGAGCTACGCTATGAAACATGAGAAATAAATTTTAACCATATTTTGTACACTCTTTTATAATGTTTTTGATTTTATGCTTTGGGATGGATTATAAGGTAAGCCTTTTATAGAAGGGTTTATATTTAGCATTGGATGAGGTTTTAGTGATTAAATTATTATCTCTCCATTTGGGGATTTATGCATATTTTATAACTTTTTAAAAACTTTTTTTTGAGATAAATAAAGATGGAATGACATATTATTCTATTTATGAATCTCATGATCATCTAACACTTCAAGAACGAAAAAATTGAAATCATTTCATGGAATAAGAGAATATGTGTAAATTTATCAACGAACAAAAACCAGATTGGTTTTTATTAAACCATATAAGTATATATTATCATGAAAATTCTGTAAATTTGGGAAAAGGTTATTGAAATTAAAAAATTTCATGCTATCATAATTATTGATGATATCAATGACATCTTTCACGATTATTTAATTTGTGGTTTTTTGAGAGTTAAATTTCTCTAGATCATCAAAATTCTTGTGATTAGTGATCTTTATCGACCTCTATGATTATTTAAATTTTCCATCCATGACTAAATCATCACCAATGGTATACTATATAGAAACCTAGTTATGATTTACTTTGGGTAACCGTTATTTTCAATCTTTTCCTTTTTAAAAGGATTTTTTTTATATTAATTCTTTCGATGTGGATTTCTCAGAAAGAAATATTAAATTATTCAAGATTTGATAAAACAATTAATATTGAAGGAGAAATTCATTATAAGGGGATTATAATGTAATAACACAATATTTTTTGAAATAATTTGTTTTCAAATTATTTAAAACATTTTGATATTTTTCATTTCACACAGTACTGAATATAGATTAAAAATAATATAGTTGGATTATGTTATATGAAACACCAAGTAACAATTTTTATATACACAATAATTAAATTCTATTTAATTATATGAAACACTATTATTGGGTAGTATTATACACTATGTTAAGTTCTTTCGATAGCTTGTGTTATGCGCAAGATTGTTTATTACTAAACAACAATATATTATCAAAAAATTTATTTAATATTATAAGATAGAACCACAGTGCTAAAATATAATTTATTAATATTATTAACTGTTTTATTAAAATATATGGTTTATAATATGAATTATTTGGTTACCAAATAATTATAAATATATATATATATACCATTTGATTATAAAGAAAATAGTTGTATTCTCTCAAAGTCATTTTGAGTTAACAATATGAATTAATTAAAATTAGTGAATGATATTAATGAAATATATATTTTATATTTTGAATACAATATTTTTTATATTCAATAAATAGGTTTTATAGGTATAATATAAGAACAACCCCAATTTTACCCCTAAAACCCAATATCTTCCAAAGGGGTAATTTTATCACATTTTAATGGAGAACCCATTTTAAATAAAAGTTTTAAAAAATTTATAATTTTTATATTATAAAATAAAATTCTTCTTTGAAATATAGATATAAAAATTTACTTTGGATGAATTGTTTGTATATTCTGATGAATCTTTATTTTTGGATGAATAGAGAAAATACAGCATTTTAGTTCAAAACTGCATTTTCATCTACTTTATTTAATCAGATAAATTAAATTTAAAATTTGATTCAAAGTATAATTAGTTAAATATCACATAAAAACAAATTTATTCCATTTAAATCAATTTAAACATCACATTAGATATAAAAACATTCTATAATTCTGAATGTTTCACTTTAGAAACCCGCTTTTTCGTTTTGTCTGCAGGATTAACATTAAATTTCATATTTTAAAATTATGTGAATTTGGTTAGGTAAAATGTATTCAATTTTTGGAATGAATATTTCCAAATTATTTTTTAATCCCAATTTTATTTTTATTTATAAAAAAGTTACCATGGGAAAAAAATATTTATCGCGTTATAGGTAAAAAATGAAACATGTTAACATTAAAAATTATAAAGGATTAAAATAGCTAAAAAATACAAAATTTAATGTTTTTTTGAGGTCTATATAAGGCCTATAAATCTTTTCAAATATTAATTTCCATAACAAAGATTTTAATTTAATTCCACCTCAAAATGGTTATCTTTAAATATAAAATATTTATTATTCATTCACATAAACACACCTCTCCTGAAATATAAGTACCACCCCTCACCACCTCATTTCAACCCAAAAAGCCCTGTATCTCCTAAAATATCATCTAGAACCTACAATCCTCTACCTATCTATGTCCATGTGCTTATTGTCTCCCTAAAATCCCAAATCCAAGGTCCTCAAGAGTCTCTCAAGGAGGAGATATTCAAGAGGTAATTTTCCCAATGTATATCTCTTAATTTCATTCCTTTTTTAATTTCTACTCACCTCCATCATCAATCTATTCACGATAAATAAAAAATGATTTATATACTAATGTTTCATGTTTATAAACGAATGTCTCAAATCCATCTTATTTCTCATCTTCTGTTATTCAAATAAATGAAATTATTTTCCAAGTTATGCGGGTTAATTACCTTCATGAATAACGTTTTTGTTCTTTTTTCATGTTCACCATCATATCTAGTTTAAAACTATTTTTATTTTTAAATAATATTTTAACATGTATAATATATCCTATTTCATATTCTTAAAATTTTATATTAATCATACATTCATTCTTTCCATACTGTGGATATATGATAACTTTGTTTGTGGATGTGTGGACTACCACCTCCTCAAAGTGATGTGATTCATTCAAACATCACATGGAATATATTAAAGATTTTTTTAGTAAATATAGATGATATTAATGGAATATTAATTCAACATTTATGATATTATATATATATATATATATATATATTTATACACATTTTATTTACTTTGATTCTTTCAATACGAAAAGAAAAGAAAAATATTTTTCTTATATATATACGACATGTTGTCTTAATGAATGGTGTTTTTAGTTTATCGTTAAAAATCATTAGAAATACTAATATATTAAATATATAGGATATGTATATCATGTTATATATTTTTTAAATAATTAAATCACGATAATGATGAATAAAAACTCAAAATATGTACAATTAACAAAGAAAATATCACTCGAAATGTAACAAAAACATAAAGTTAATAATAAACATGTTATAAAATGTATTAAGTAAATATTATATGGTATTATAAATACCAATATGGGTTTTTAATAGATTGATAATAAAATTATAATTATTATACATATGTTTTTATGAGTATGAATACAGTCAAGAAATAAGGTAAAGGGAATTTCATCTCACTTTTTATTTTTGTGAGATACATGCATTATACACCACACATTTCTATTGTGCGGTGTATATAAAACCCATAAAATTATCCAATAAAGTTTATACATTAATTTATGTTTATTTAATTATACATTTCACGGTCTCTATTTCATGGGGTTGTACATTTCAATATTTACCAAATGAGTAATATAGTATTGTGTCAAATTTCATTGTTTTAGACGCATGTTTTTTCATGCACCTATGTTCTTTAAAGATGTGTATAAACTACCATTTGAAATGTCATATCATGAATATCCTTCTTCTCAGGATATCTTAAGATTTATTTAATGTTATAATTTTATGAGCATTATGATACAAATATTTCAAAGTCCTTGGAGACACTTTGAAATGATTGAAGATTATTTTCATCAAGAAATGCTTTTAAAAGATATATTAATCTCATTTTCAAGGAAAATGATTATAACGAAATTTTTAATGTTATAAATTGTTTTTGAAGTATTAATTTATAATTTTCAAATACTTTTTTAAATAAATACGTTTTCAAATTTTTTTTATGTTCTTAAAACAAATTGTTTGATGTAAACTTATTAATTTAAAAATTGCATTACTTTCCGACATTGTTTAAATGTAAGTATTTACTGGGGTATAATTATCATCCATATACATGATTCTTAAAGAAATCCATAATATTTTTATTATCAATCTAAAAATATTAATTTCATTTTGACGCTTTTATGAGTTTTTATTAAATGGACTAAAAGGAATCCTTCATATTTTTCCTAACGAGGCACTTTTTGACTTTTCAATAAAATGTATGAAAATAATTTTTATTTAGTTATATAGAATTAATGGATTTTTATGATTTCATGAATCCGTACTAAATTTAAGATTCTATTACAAGCATACAGGTTAATTTTCGAAGAGAATATTTCTTTTATAATTATGTGAAAATTCAAATAGAAAAAATCTTTTCAAATAAAAAAGGACATTTTCCTAAATAATTGTTTTTAAGAGTTCTCTAAAAATTATTTTATATCTTAGAGAACATTTTTTTATTTTACTTATGTTTTAATAGAAATATGCTTAAATATTTCCATTATTGTTATTTTTATGAATGGTGACGTTTATAATGGAATGATATTTATGAAACCAGTTTATATTTGGTGGGTCATGCTGTAATTTATTGAATTTTATGAAACCTATATCATTCCATTGGTTCTGATTTGATAAATAATTTATTTTTTGTTGTACACATATGTATTATTTCATTTTTAGATGGGTGGGACCTATATCTCTTTCCAATTCCTTTGGTAAATAATTATATCTCATAAGATAGATTTAGAGGACCTCATCCACCATGATAGATATGGGAGTGAATGATGACTACTAAGATGGTTATGGGAGTGAAACATGACTATGGAGATGGTTATGGGAGAGAACCATGACTACGAAGATGGTTATGTGAGTTAACCATGACTACCAAGGTGGTTATGGGATTTAACAATGCCTACCAAAATGGTTATGGGAGTGAAATAATACTATCAAGATGGTTATGGGGTGATCCATGACTATAAAGATGGTTTTGGGAGTGAAACATGACTTACAAGATGGTATGGTAGTAAACCCATACTACTACAATTCTCTTATTAGCGATGCCTTGACTATTATGAAAATCAATTTTATATGATTTTGTGTCTGCCACAATTCCAATTTTTATTCATATATTATGATTTCCTGGGTCAATTTCATTATTTCCTTAAGATTCATGTCTTATTAACATCCAATATTTATTCCATGACTCATGCATTTGATCTTTTTATATAAGGGTATAGTATTCAAAAGTCATGCTCATGTTTTTATACACATAGGTTCAAATTATGAATATATATATATATATATATATTCCTTTTTTCCATCGTTGAAAATCTGATATCACCCTTTTATTAGTTTTCCTTTCCCTAGGTTATAAATAAATGTTCTTGGTGGAAAACTATGAAGATCTTTTACCAGACAATATGTTTTTGTTCTATATTTCCATATACACTAAAATAATATTGACTTTGAGTGTTTATTTGTATCTTGTTATATGTATTCCTAAAATAGTTATGAAATTTCCATGTACATAAAGATCGGGTCATTATAAGACATTCCCACAAGATCTAGGATCCAGGAAACTCTGGTCCAAAAAATTATTAATAAAAACAAAGCATACAATATTAAGCATTATAAGGGAGCTTAAAAATGTGATAAAGAATAACACCTCACGTGTCATCATCAACTAATGAATTACAATAATCGAGATATCCAAATGTACACATTGAGCTTGTTTCCAGGATTTCTCTCTTTGAAAGGGTTTCCAAAACCTGATTTCCCTCCCTATATGCATGAGAGAAAATCAAACCGAAATGCGCAGCATGTGTAATAAATTCCATACATTGTGGTAGAATCTACAAGATATATTTATGGATCTCAAAATTAGCTCCATAACAACATTTTTAGAATCTGAATCAGCCTTTCAATTTGTCCATTATTCTAGAATAGAATATCTTATTTCATATGTCATCATCCATCAATCAGCTTCATACGTAGTCCTAATACTAATATAATGACAAAAACAACCCTTGAAAAAGTCATAATGAGTCAACAAATTACATCTACATCCCAAAGGTACTGATCTGTCAGAGGTAGTATAATAAAAATTTATTCAATTCTAATTCCAATCAGTGAATCCACCTTATATCTTTATGAAAAAGTGGTGGATTTAGTGATCCAGAAACACCCACAAGCTGAAGAATTTTCAGATCCTCCACACTATAAGTAATATCCCCACAATGAATTTTGGTTATTACGTACACCACCAAGTGAAGACTAGCCATAGAAATATGAATCGATTTTGTTGTCTCCTAAAATACTTATGCATTGTGCAGTATCTCGATTGAAATAATAACTAAAGCTGAAGCAACCAACAAGAGGTTGTCAACCTGGTCGCTACCCCAATAGAAATGAGGCATTCTATCTGTACCCCTAGCTTCACACCTATATCAAATCAATACCAAATATGTATGAAATGTGGTTCCAAAGTTTCTTTTCATTGGGACAGCTGATGAAGAGGTGTTGTGTGTTTTCCTTAGACCCTAGGAGTATATGACAAGACGAAATGATATGGTATCCTACCCTCTTCAGATGGTTTTGTTTTGGTAGATTGTTCTTCCAAATTCTCTATATGATAATTTACCTCAAGGGTTTGATAAATGTATCCTTAAATTTGAGCAGCCACATTGAGACCAAAGTTGAGTTATAACATTTTATGTTGTATTAGTCCTTATAATTGAAGATTGCATTAGAGTTAGGATTCAACTCAAGTGTGTCTTTTTCTATAATGGTGTAACTTTATAAAATCATGTCAGCTTACCTTGGGATAAAATCTAGGTTATTATTCTATGTGCAGAAATTATCAATTGTCATTTTTCACCCATCAGTAGGGAAATTGAACATAACCTTGAGTGTTTGATCATGCCAATATTTCCTCCAACAATTTAGTTCATATTGTTTTATAACCATCCACTTGGTATTATACATTATATCATTGAAATAGAGATTTATTGATGGCCATACTAATGATCCAAGGTAGTGTGGATAACCAATCAATAGCCTCTTCCTAAATCTACTAACACCAAATTCATGGGAGGTATCATTAGTTTTTAATACGTTCTAGGTGAACTAACCAATCTAAACAACATTGAATATTTGGAGATCTTTAATTCCAAGACAACCCATCTCAACTGGTTTGATACATTCTTTCCATGCAACAATAACATGTTTAATTGCATGCACATAACCAATAAAGATAAAATTTATGACCATTCCTTTAATCTCCTTAATGAGATATATAGAACACCTATACATAGAGAAGGAATAAAAAAATAATATCTGATGAAAAAATTTACAAGGAACACCCTCCTTATTAAAGACATAGATTTTTTCTTCTATTTAGAAAATTGATTGGAGAAATCCAGAACTGATTTCTATGAGGAATTGTCTTTCCACCATTCCCCATAATAAAGGGACATCTAGGTGGTTGAATTTGAGAGATACCCTTATGACCTTGATCTTCTTAGTTATCATTTTCCATTTACCCACAGGTATTTCATTCCGAAAAACAATTATGGACTCTCCCCAGCTGATGGAATGCCCATCCACTTCCTCATAATAAGTAAAAAGGTCCTGAATTGAATTGATTGTTTTCCTTGATGCTTTCCCAAGTAAAAGGATAACATCTACATATATTAAATTTTTTGGGAAAAGATCCTTTCTACCTACATTAATTTGATTATTGAATCCCAATTGAGAAATATCGTTAATACACCTGCTAATATAATCTTCATAAAGGGTGAAGATAATTACCAAGAGTGGATATCCTTGCCTCACTTCACATGTTCAGTTGAAATATCCACTTGGAGTCTCATTAATTTAAATGGAATGCCTTGAAGATGAGTGGATGGAATTAATTAACCTGATTAAAGTACCTAAAAACCAATATCTCTTGAGAAAACTGAGAAGGAAGATCCATTTAAGGGTTTCAAAATCATTAGATTTGTTAATATTAATTTCAAAATTACCTTCATTTTCCATCCTCTTCCTGATATTAACAATCTATAAGGCCTTGAATATATATTTCTCGATGCATCTTCTAGGAGTGAACCCATATTGATTTTTATAATAAAATCCTTGATGATTTACCCTATTATGGACAACAAGATTTTAATTATATCTTTAGGGATAATATTACTGAGTGAAATAGTCCAAAATTACTTGTTGTATATGCAATTTTTTTAGGAATCAGAATAATGAAATGTTAATTCATTCCATAGGGTAAATATGCATGAGTGATGAAGTCCCTTAATTCACATAAAATGTCATATTGTATAATACCCCAATAGGTTATGAAGAAGTGATATGTAAACCCATATGATCCTAGATTAGTTTCCATGTTCTCGGAAAACATGGTCCTTTTGATTTTATCTTTTTCCAGTTCATTGAAATCGTTACAATTCTGATGATCATCACTACAAGGGAGGATGATTTCAATTATCATTAAAGTCTTCTATTTCCCATCATCTACATAAATGTTACTAAAATAATCAACCACAACCTTCAATACATAATTTTCTATGTTATAATGATGGACATTGATGATGATAACATGGTTTCTAGCCTTGATTCTCTTCTCTCTATGGAGCCTATGAAATGATTCTGAGTTCTTGTCACATTATTTAATCCATTTTACATTTAGTCATTTCTTATCCAGTATTTCATTCACATTCATAAGATCATGAAATTTTTTATAGTCATGAATTTTCACCAATTGGGGTTATTCGAATCCTGGTATTGGTTTTGGATACTGGAAATGGAGTCTGAACATTCTGAATCTCAGTATCAAGCTTCGAAATGGTTTTCTTACTCCATTATCTAAGGATACTCTTATAATGTTTCAATTTCCCAATAATCATGCACAATGGGATTCCATTTATATTTGAGTTCCAAGGTTATAATATTACATCCCTACATCCTTCCATAGTGTTCCATCGATTTTTTGAACAAAAAAGTAAGTAAAGTTACTCTTTACACAGTCAAAAGTTCCACAATAATATAGTCATGATCATAGTGATGCTTGGGAAGAGTTTAACTATACTGATTTTAGAAACACTCCTATCATGAATTTGATTAAAGCATCATTAAATCATGTTGGCTTTCCTTCCATTTGAAGTATACCTACTCCAGGTGATTTCTGATATGAAAATTGGGACTTCAACTAGGTTACATTGATCAATACAGGTTGAAAATTCTGTTGTCTCTATTCTATTAAATCTTGAACCATTTTTTCCCAGGTCTGAGGAATATATATAAATCACCCATAATCACCCACTTGTGAGTTTCATTCCAAGAAATTTCTTCAAGATCCTACCATAAATCTCTTCTCCTGACATAATATTTTGAAGTATACAGAAGAGAGACATTGATTATGTATCCTATTCTATAGAAAATAATAGTTATACTTTGGTTTCACTCATTACATGCATCAATATGAACTATTTCATGCTTCAACACCCATAAGTTATCCATATTACCATATTGATAGTTCTAAGAAACAAAGTGGTATCCCCAGAGTTCCCCATTTGAATGTTTTCCATTTCCCAAAAGTGATTTTAGGTTGTACAATACCAATAAGTTCTACATTATGGGATAATATTAAAGGAATAAGGACCTTGGTTGTATGGGGATTTCCTAGCTCTTGGAAATTCTAGTATAAGAGCATCATCATTTTAAGTCATTTCCACTAGTTATAGGTCCACCATCTTATTCGATGATAACATGGACTTTCCTCATTTTCATTCTTCCTTTTTTATTATATTATTTTACATCCTCCTTTGATTCTAGAAGATGACTACCCTATGTAGTGTTCTAAATTTCTTTTGAAATATTACTTTATAATTTTAAAATATATTTTTTAAAAAATAAGTATTCAAAAAGGTTTTATGTTCTAAAAACAAGTTTTTTGATGAAAAATGATTTCTTTAAATATAGAATTACTTTCCAAAATTGTTTACATGAAAGTATTTACTGGGGTATAATTATCATCTATATAAATGGTTATTAAAAAAATCCATAATATTTTTATTATTATTATACAAATTTTAATGCCTTTTTTATGCTTGTATGAGTTTTTATTAAATGGTTTGACATGAATCCTTCATAGTTTTCCAAACGAGTCACTTTTTTACTTTTCCATAAAATGTATGGAAAGATTTTTTATTTATTTTTATAGAATGGATGGATTTTTATGATTTAATGAATCCTTATTAAATTTAATATTCTCTTACAATCATAAAGGTTTATTTTCAAAGAGAATATTTCTTTTATAATTGTGTGAAAATTCAAATAGAGAAAATCTTTTCAAATCCAAAAGGATATTTTCCTAATGAATTGTTTTAAAGAGTTCTCTAAAAATTATTTTATATTTAAGATTACATTTTTTTTATTTTACTTATGTTTTAATAGAGGTATGCTTAAATATTTCCATTCTTATTATTTTTATGAATGTTTACGTTTATAATGGAATGATATTTATGAGAACCCTTTGTATTTTGTGGGTTATGCTATAATTTAATGAATATTATGAAACCTATATCATTCCATAGGTTCTTATATGATAAATCATTTATGTTTTGTTGTACACATATGTATTATTTCATTTTTAAATGGGTGGGACCTATATCTCTCTCCAATACATTGGGTAAAGAATTATATCTCATAAGATACATTTAGAGGACCTCATCCACCACAATGGATATGGGAGTGAACGATGACTACTAAGATGGTTATGGGAGTGAAACATGAATACGAAGATGGTTATGGGAGAGAACCAAGACTATGAATATGGTTATGTGAGTTAACCACGACTACCAAGGTGGTTATGGGAGTGAACAATGTCTACCAAGATGGTTATAGGAGTGAATCAATACTACCAAGATGGTTATGGCATGATCCATGACTATAAAGATTGTTTTGGGAGTGATCCGTGACTTACAAGATGGTATGGGAGTAAACCCATACTACTAAATTTCTATTATTATTGATGCCTTGACAATTATAAAAATTAATTTTATATGCTTATTTTTCTACCACAATTCCAGTTTTTATTCATATATAATTCTTTCCAGGGTCAAGTTCATTTTTTCCTTAAGATTCATGTCTTATGAACTTCCAATATTAATTCCATGACTCATGCATATGATCTAATTATATAAGGGTATGATCTTAAAATGTCATGCTCATGTTTTTATACACATATGTTCTAATTATGAATATATATATATATATATATATATATATATATATATATATATATATATATTCCGTTATTCTATTATTGAAAATCTGATATCACCCTTTTATTAGTTTTCCTTTCCCTAGGATATAAAGAAATGTTCTTGGTGAAAAAATATGAAGATATTTTACCAGACTAGACGTTTTTGTTATATGTTTCCATATACACTAAAATAATATAGTCTTTGGGTGTTTATTTTTATATTGTTTTATGTATTCCTAAAAAATTTATGAAATTTCCATGTACATAAAGACGGGATCATTATAAAACATTCCAACAAGATCTAGGATCCAGGTTACTCTGTTAAAAAAAATTATTAATAAAAACAAATCATACAATATTAAGCATTATACGGGAGCTTAAAAATGTGAGAATGAATAACACCTCACATTTCATTATCAACTAATGAATTAAAATAATCAGGATATCTAAATGTCCACATTAAGCTTGTTTCCATGATTTCCCCCTTTGAATGGGTGTCTCAAACCTAATTTTCTTCCCTATATGGATGAGAGATAATCAAACCGAAATGTGCAGCATGTGTAAGAAATTCTATCCATTGCGGTAGAAGCTACAAGAGATATTTACAGATCTCAAAATTAGCTCCATAACAATATTTTTAGAATCTGAATCAACCCATAAATTTGTCCATTCTTCTAGAATAGCATATCTAATTTCAAATGTCATTGTCCATCGATCAGCTTCATATGTAGTCCCAATACTAATATAATGACAAAAAACCCTTGAAAAGTCATAATGACTGCAAAAATTACATCTACATCCCAAAGGTCCTGATCTGTCAGAATTTAATTCTAATTCCAATCTGGGAATCCACCTTATATCTTTATGAAAAGTGGTGGATTTTGTCTTCTAGAAACACCGAAAATATGAAGAATTTTCGGATCCTCCACACTATAATTAATATCCCCACACAGAATTTTGGCTATTACATACACCGCCATGTGAAGACTAGCCAGAGCAATATGAATCGATTTTGTTGTCTCCTAAAATACTTATTCATTGTTCACTATCTCGATTGACATAATAACTGAAGCTGAAGTATCAAACAAGTGGTTGTCAACCTTCTCGCTACCCCAATAGTGATGAGGCCATCTATCTGGACCCCTAGATTCACACCTAAATCAAATATATCCCAAATATGTTTGAAATATGGTTCCATAGTTTCCTTTTATTGGGACAGATGATGAAGAGTTGTTGTGTGTTTTCCTTACACCCGAGGCATATATGACAAGCCGAAATGATATGTTATCCTACCTTCTTCAGCTGGTCTTGTTTTGGAAGATTTTTCTTCCAAATTCTCTATATGATAATGTACCTCAAGGGTTTGATAAATGTATCCTTAAATTTGAGCATCGACATTGAGACCATAGTTTAGTTATAACATTTTATGTTGTATTAGTCCTTATAATTGAAGATTTCAGTGGAGTTAGGATTCAACTCAAGTGTGTCTTTGTCTATAATGGTGCAACCTTATAACATCATGGCAGCCTACCTTGGGATAAAATCTTGGTTTTTATTCTATGTGAAGAAATTATCAATTGTAATTTGTTACCCATTAGTGGGGATATTTAACATAACCTTGAGTGTTTGATCATACCAATAGGTCCTCTGACAATTGAGTTCATATTGTTTTCTAACCATACACTTTGTATTATGAATTATATCATTGAAATAGAGATTTATTGATATCCATACTAATGATCCAAGGTAGTGTGGATAACCATTCAATAGCCTCTTCCTAAATCTACTAACACCAAATTCATGGGAAGTGTCATTAGTTTTTAAAAAGTTCCAGGTTAACTAACTAATCTAACCAACATTGAATATTTCGAGAACTTCAATTCCAAGACAACCCATCAAAACTGGTTTGATACATTCTTTCCGTGCAACAATAACATGTTTCTTTTCATGCAGAGAACCAATACAGAAAAAATTTATGACCATTCCTTTAATCTCCTTAATGAAAAATCTAGAACACCTATACATAGAGAAGGAATAATGAAATTATATATGTTGAAAAAATATACAAGGAACACCCTCCTTGTTTATGAAATAGATTTTCTCTTCCATTTAGCATATTGATTGGAGAAATCCAGAACTGATTTCTATGAGGAATTGTCTTTCCACCATTCCCTATAATAAAGGGACATCGAGGTGGATGAATGTGAGAGATCCCATTATCACCTTGATCTTCTTAGTTATACTTTTACATTTACCCATAGGTATTCCATTCCCAAAAACAATTATGGAATTTCCCTAGCTGATGGAATTCCCTTCCACTTCCTCATAATAAGTAAAAAGGGACTGAGTTGAATTGATTGTTTTCCTTGATGCTTTCCCAAGTAAAATGATATAATCTACATATATTAAATTTGGTGGGAAAATATCCTTTCTCCCAACATTAATATGATTATCGAATAACAATTGAACAATATCATTAATACACCTGCTAATATAATCTTTATAAAGGGTGAAGATTATTACAAAGAGTGGATATCCTTGCCTCACATCACTTGTTCACTAGAAATATCCTCTTGGAGTCCCATTAATTTAAATGGAATGCCTTGAAGATGAGTGGATAGAATTAATTAACCTGATGAAAGTATCTGAAAACCAATATCTCTTGAAAATATTTAGTAGGAAGATCCATTTAAGGGTTTTAAAATCATTAGATTTTTTAATATTCAATGAAAAATTCCCTTCATTTTCCTTCCCCTTCATGATATTATCAATATCTAAGGTCATGAATATATAGTTCTCGATGCATCTTCCTAGAGTGAAACCATATTGATTTGTATAATAAAATCCTTGATGATTTCCCCTATCATGGACAACATGATTTTAATTATAACATTATGGATTGTATTACCGAGTGAAATAGTCCAAAATTCTATGTTGTATATGGAATTTTATTTTTTATGAATCATAATAATGAAATTTTAATTCATTATATAGGGTAAATAAGCATGACTGATGAAGTCCCTTACTTCAAATAAAAGGTAATCTTCTATAATACCCCAATAGGTTATGAATTAGTGATTTGTAAACTCATATGGACCTGGATTAATTTCAATGTTTTGGGAAAACATGGACCTTTTGATTTTATCTTTTTCCAGTTCATTGAAATGGTTACAATTCTGATGATCATCACTACATTGGAGGATGTTTCCCATTATCATTGAAGTGACCTCTTTCCCATAATCCACTTAAATGATACTAAAATAATCAACCACAACCTTCAATACATCATTTTCTATGGTATAATGATGGACATTGATGATGATAACATGGTTTCTATCCTTGATTCTCTTATCCTTATGGAGCCTATAAAACTATTTTGGGTTCTTGTCACATTATTTCATCAATTTTACATTTAGCTTATTCTTATCCAGTATTTCATTCACTGTCATAAGAACATACAATTTTGTATGGCCATGAATTTCCCCCTATAGGGGTTATTCCAATCTTGGTATTGGTTTTGGATACTGGAAAGCTGAGTCTGAACATTCTGAATCTCAATATCATGCTTGGAAATGGTGTTCTTACTCCATTATATAAGGATACTCTTAGAGTGTTTTAATTTCCCAGTAATCCTGTACAAATGGATTCCATTTGGATTTGAGTTCCAAGATTATAATATTACATCCCTACGTCCTTCCATAGTGATCCAATGATTTTTTGAACTAAAACGTAAGTGAAGTGACTCTTTACATAGTCAAAAGTTCCACAATAATATGGTTATGATCATAGTGATTCTTGGGAAGAGTTTAACCAGAGAGGATTCTAGAAACACTCCTATCATGCATTTGATTAAATCATCATTAAATCATGTTGTATTTCCTTCCATTTGATGTATACCTACTCCAGGTGAATTCTGATATGAAAATTGGGACTTCAACTTGATTACATTGATCAATAAAGGTTGAAAATTCTTCTGTCTCTATTCTATTAAATCTTGACCAATTTTTTCCCATGTGTGAGGAATATATATAAATCACCCATAATCAACCACTTGTGAGTTTCAATCCATGAAATTTCTTCAAGCTCCTTCCATAAATCTATTATCCTAACATAAGATGTTGAAGTATACAGAAGAGAGACATTGAATATGTTTCATATTCTATCAAAAGTAACAGTTATACTCTGGTTTCACTGATTAGATGCATCAATATGAATTATTTCATGTCTGAACACCCATAAGTGATCCATATTACCATTATTATAGTTCTAAGAAACAAGGTGGTACCCCTAGAGTTCCCCATTTGAATGTTTTCCATTTCTCAGAAGTGATTTTAGGTTCAAAATTACCAATATGTTCTACTTTATGGGCTAATATTAAAGGAATAAGTACCTTTTTTTTAAGGGGATTTCCTAGCTCTTGGAAATTCTAGTATAATAACATCAACATTTTAGGTCCTTTCCCCTAGTTATAGGTCCACCATCTTATTCGATGATAACATGGACTTTCCTCCTTTTCATTCTTCCTTTTTTATTCTATTATTTTACATCCTCCTTTTCTTATAGAAGCTGACTACCCTATGCAGTGTTCTACATTGTTTTTGAAATATTACATTATAATTTTCAAATATATTTTTTAAAAAATACGTTTTCAAAAAGGTTTTATGTTCTAAAAAAATTGGTGAAAAATTATTAATTTAAAAATAGAACTACTTTCTGAAATTGATTACATGTAAGTATTTAATGGGGTATAATTATCATCCATATACAAGATTCTTAAAAAAACCCATAATATTTTTATTATTATTCTACAAATTTTAATTTCATTATTACGCTTATATGAGTTTTTATTAAATGGTTTGAAAGGAATCCTTCATAGTTTTCCTAACGAGGAACATTTTGACATTTCCATAAAATGTATGAAATGAATTTTTATTTAGTTATAGAGAATGAATGGATTTTTATGATTTCATGAATCCTTATTAAATTTAAGATTCTCTTACAAGCATACAGGTTTATTTTAAAAGAGAATATTTATTTTATAATTGTGTGAAAATTCAAATAGAGAAAATATTTTCAAATCCAAAAGGATATTTTCCTAAAGAATTGTTTTTAAGAGTCTTCTAAAATTTATTTTATATCTAAGAGAACATTTTTTTATTTTACATATGTTTTAATAGAGATATGCTTAAATATTTCCATTCTTATTATTTTTATGAATGTTTACGTTTATAATGGAATAATATTTAAGAAACCCCTTTATATTTTGTGGGTTATGCAATAATTTAATGATGTTTATGAAACCTATATCATTCCATTGGTTCTGATATGATAAATAATTTATGTTTTGTTGTACACATATGTATTATTTCATTTTTAGATGGGTGAGACCTATATCTCTCTCCAATGCATTGGTTAAATAATTACTTCTCATAAGATATATTTAGAGGACCACGTCCACCACGATGGATATGGGTGTGAACGATGACTACTAAGTTGGTTATGAGAGTGAAACATAACTACGGAGATGGTTATGGGAGAGAACCATGACTACAAAGATGGTTATGTGAGTTAACCATGACTACCAAGGTGGTTATGGGAGTGAACAATGTCTACCAAGATGGTTATGGGAGTGAAACAATACAACCATGATGGCTATTGGGTGATCCATGACAATAAAGATGGTTTTGGGAGTGAACCATAACTTACAATATGGTATGAGAGTAAACCCATACTACTAAAATTCTCTTATTAGTGATGCCTTGACTATTATGAAAATCAATTTTTTATGCTTATGTGTCTACCACAATTCCAATTTTTATTCATATATTATGCTTTCCTGGGTCAAAATCATTATATCTTTAAGAATCATGTCTTATGAACTTCCAATATTTATTCCATGACTCATGCATATGATCTTTTTATATAAGGGTATGATCTTAAAATGTCATGCTCATATTTTTATACAAATATGTTCTAATTATGAATATATCTATATATATATATATTCCATTTTTCTATTTTTTGAAATCTGATATCACCCTTTTATTAGTTTTCCTTTCCCTATGTTATAATGAAATGTTCTTGGTGGAAAACTATGAAGTTCTTTTACCAGACTAGACGTTTTTGTTCTATGATTCCAAATACACTAAACTAATATTGTCTTTTGGTGTTTATTTGTATATTGTATTATGTATTCCTAAGAAAGTTATGAAATCTCCTTGTACATAAAGACCGGGTCATTATAAAACATTCCAACAGGATCTCGGATCCAGGCGACTCTGGTCCAAAAAATTATTAATAAAAACAAAGCATACAATATTAAGCATTATAAGGGAGCATAAAAGTTTTAGAATGAATAACACCTCACGTGTCATCATCAACTAATGAATTACAATATTCAAGATATCTAAATGTCCATATTGATCTTGTTTCCATTATTTCCTTCTTTGAAAGGGTGTCTGAAACCTGATTTTCCTCCCTATATGCATGAGAGAAAATCAAACTGAAATGCACAGAATGTGTAATAAATTCCATACATTGTGGTAGAAGCTAAAAGAGATATTTATGGATCTCATAGTTTGCTCGGTAACAAGATTTTTAGAATCTAAATCAACCCATAAATTTGTCCATTCATCTAGAATAGAATCTCTAATTTCATATGTCATCATCCATCGATCATCTTCATACTTAGTCCCAATACTAATATAATGACAAAAAATCCCTTGAAAAAGTCATAATGAGTCTAAAAATTACATCTACATCCCAATGGTCCTGATCTGCCGGAGGGAGCACAATAAAAATTTATTTAATTCTAATTCCAATCAGGTAATCCACCTTATATCCTTATAAAAAATTGGTGGATTTGGTCTTCCAAAAACACCCAAATGTTGAAGAATTTTCAGATCCTCCGCACTATAATTAATATCCCCACACTGAATTTTGGCTATTATATATACCACCATGTGAAGACTAGATAGAGAAATATGAATCGATTTTGTTGTCTCCAAAAATAATTATGCATTGTGCACTATCTCGATTGACATAATAACTGAAGCTAAAGCATCCAACAAGAGGTTTTCAACCTTCTCGCTACCCCAATAGTAATGAGGCACTCTATGTGGACCCCTAACTTCACACCTACATCAAATCTATCCCAAATATATAGGAAATATGGTTCCATAGTTTCTTTTCATTGGGACATCTGATGAAGAGGTTGTTGTGTGTTTTCCTTAGACCCGAGGCATAAATGAAAAGCCTAAATGATATTTTATCCAACCCTCTTTAGCTGGACCTATTTTGGTAGATTGTTCTTCCAAATTCTCTATATGATAATGTACCTCAAGGGTTTGATAAATGTATCCTTAAATATGAGCAGCCACATTGATACCACAATTGAGTTATAACATTTTATGTTATATTAGTCCTTAGATTTGAAGATTGCATTGGAGTTTGGATTCAACACAAGTGTGTCATTGTCTATAATGGTGTAACATTATAACATCATGGCAGCCTACCTTGGGATAAAATCTTGGTTTTTATTCTATGTGCAGAAATTATCAATTGTCATTTGTCACCCATCAGTGGGGATATTGAACATAACCTTGAGTGTTTGATCATGCCAATAGGTACTCCAACAAATGAGTTTATATTTTATTCTAACCATCCACTTGGTATTATGCATTATATCAGTGAAATAGAGATTTATTAATGGCCATAGAAATGATCTAAGGTAGTGTGGATAACCATTCAATAGCCTCTTCCTAAATCTACTAACACCAAATTCATTGGAGGTATCATTAGTTTTTAATAAGTTCCAGGTGAACTAACCAATCTAACCAACATTGAATATTTGGAGATCTTTAATTCCAAGACAACCCATCTCAACTGGTTTGATACATTCCTTCCATGCAACAATAACATGTTTCTTTTCATGCACAGAACCAATACAGATAAAATTTATGACCATTCCTTTAATCTCATTAATGAGATATCTAGAACACCTATACATAGTGAAGGAATAAAAAAATTATATATGATGAAAAAATTTACAAGAAACACACTCCTTGTTTAAGACATAGTTTTTCTCTTCCATTTAGAATATTGATTGGGGAAATCCAGAACTGATTTCTGTAAGGAATTTTCTTTCCACCATTACCCATATTAAAGGGACATCGAGGTGGTTGAATGTGAGAGATCCCCTTATCAACGTGATCTTCTTAGTTATCCTTTTCCATTTCCCCAAAGGTATTCCATTCCCAAAAACAATTATTGACTTTCCCCTGCTGATGGAATTCCCTTCCACATCCTTATAATAAGTAAAAAGGGCCTGAATTGAATTTATTATTTTCCGTGATGCTTTCCCAAGTAAAAGGATATCATCTACATATATTAAATTTGGTGGGAAAAGATCCTTTCTCCCTACATTAATTTGAATATTGAATCCCAATTGTGAAATATAATTAATACACCTACTAATATAATCTTCATAAAGGGTGATGATTATTAACAAGAGTTGTTATCCTTGCCTCACTTCACTTGTTCACTTGAAATATCCTCTTGGAGTCCCACTAATTTAAATGGAATGCCTTGAAGATGAGTGGATGGAATTAATTAACCTGATGAATGTATCTGAAAACCAATATCTCTTGAGAATATTGAGCAGGAAGATCCATTTAAGGGTTTAAAAATCATTAGATTTGTTAATATTCATTGAACAATTCCCTTTATTTTCCTTCCTCTTCATGATATTAACAATCTCTAAGGTCGTGAATATATAGTTCTCGATGCATCTTCCATGAGTGAACCCATATTGATTTGTATAATAAAATCCTTGATGATTTACACTATCATGGACAACATGATTTTAATTATATCTTTAGGGATAGTATTACTGAGTGAAATAGTCCAAAATCCCTTGTTATAAATAGAATATTCTTTTTTAGGAATCAGAATAATGAAATTGTTATTCATTCCATAGTGTAAATAAGCATGAGTGATGAAGTCCCCTACATCACATAAAATCTAATCTTGTATAATACCCCAAAAGGTTATGAAGATGTTATTTGTAAACCCATATGGACCTGGATTAGTTTCCATGTTTTGGGAAAACATGGACCTTTTGATTTTATCTTTTTCCAGTTCATTGAAATGGTTAAAATTCTGATGATCATCACTACATTAGAGGATGTTTCCAAATATCATTGAAGTCTTCTCTTTCGCATCATCTTCATAAATGTTACTAAAATAATCAACCACAACCTTTAATACATCATTTTCTATGGAATAATGATAGACATTGATGATGATAACGTTGTTTCGAGCCTTGATTCTCTTCTCTCTATGGATCCTATGAAACAATTCTGAGTTCTTGTCGCATTATTTCATCCATTTTACATTTAGCCGATTCTTATCTAGTATTTATTTCATAGCCATAAGATCATACAATTTTGTATGGTCTTGAATTTCCCCCTATAGGGGTTATTCCAATCCTATTATTGGTTTTGGATACTAGAAAGGTGAGTCTGAACATTATGAATCTCATTATCATGCTTCGAAATGGTGTTCTTTCTCCATTATCTAAGGATACTCTTATAGTGTTTTAATTTCACAGTAATCCTGCACAAAGGGATTCCATTTGGATTTGAGTTCCAAGCTTGTAATATTACATCCCTACATCCTTCCATTGTGATCCATTGATTTTTTGAACTAATAAGTAAGTGAAGTGACTCTTTACATAGTCAAAAGGTCCACAATAATATGGTTATGATCATAGTGATGCTTGGGAAGAGTTTAACTAGAGAGGATTTTAGAAACACTCCTATCATGAATTTGATTTAAGCATCATTAAATCATGTTGTATTTCCTTCCATTTGAATTTTTCCTACTCCACGTGAATTCTGATATGAAAATATGGACTTCAACTAGATTACATTGATCAATACAGGTTGAAAATTCTGTTGTCTCTATTCTATTAAATCTTGACCCATTTTTTCCCAGGTGTGAGGAATGTATATAAATCAGCCATAATCACCCACTTGTGAGTTTCATTCCAAGAAATTTCTTCACTATCCTTCCATAAATCTATTCTCCTAACATAATATGTTGAAGTATATAGAAGAGAGACATTGAATATGTTTCCTATTCTATCAAAAATAACAGTTATACTTTGGTTTCACTGATTATATGCATCAATATGAATTATTTCATGTCTGAACACCCATAAGTGATCCATATTACAATTATGATAGTTCTAAGAAACAAAGTGGTCCCCCCAGAGTTCCCCATTTGATTGTTTTCAATTTCTCAAAAGTGATTTTAGGTTCTAAAATACCAATAATTTCTACTTTATGGGTTAATATTAAAGGAATAAGGACCTTGGTTGTAAGGGGATTTCTGAGCTCTTGTATGTTCTAGTATAAGAGCATCGTCATTTTAGGTCCTTTCCCCTAGTTATAGGTCCACCATCTTATTCCATGATAACATGGACTTTCCACATTTTCATTCTTCCTTTTTTTATTCTATTCTTTTACATCCTCCATTGGTTCTAGAAGATGACTACCCAATACAGTGGGTTTGGTTTCCCAAAAATCATCAGCCTGGATATTTCCACTTATGGGAGTGAAAATATTCTAATAATTCGTAGGATAGGATACTTGATTGGTGATGATTTTCTTCGTGGCCAACATGGATGAGGGAACCTAAATAAAGGGTTTATCCCTATCAAAACTACTAGCATGTTGAGAGGAATGATTTTTAGGTTTCCCAAAACTCTGTGAACTCTCCATAATGAATTATTAATGTCCCCCCTTGTGACAAGATACAAATAGATAAGCTGAATCCATCTACTACTTATAATCTGCAGGTCTCCTTAGGATATTCATAATCTGAGATTCCTCCGTAGATCCCTCTGGACTTTCAATTGACAACTCATTTTTAAGAGTAAGATTGTAGGGTACCTATGTCTCATACTCACTGATGGAGGCTAGGAATTTTTAAATAAAATTTTCTCTTCCGAGTGTTTCCGTTATAGGTACCTCCAGTTCTTGCGTCTCCAAGGCTATACAAATCTCCCAGAGATCCATCAGTGTGTAATACCATATTATGATATCCATATACCCCATTTGGTGTGGATCCACACATGTTTATTTCGTAAGGGACATCATTGATGTAGGCATGGGAGGCATGCACATCATTCATAGAGTCACCTATAAAGATATTCTACAGTACACCTATTATTTCCTCCAACTATGTAGATTTATAATAATTGGTAGATGTAGATTGGATAAGATGAGAATTTTACACATTTTTTGGATTCTCAAAGTTTACAGACTTGCTATGATTAGGGTGAACCTCAGCAGATAGAACGGAATACCTATCTGAAGGCTCCCCCCATGCCATTCACAATTATATCTATCACAGTTCAATTTTATAGTTTTTCAATATTAGAAGGGCCAGTGGAATTTATACCAGTAGTATAAGATAAGGGACCTCTTTCCATCTTTATTTTATATTGGGTAGCCTCATTCCCCTTCATACTATTGATGGAGAATTCACTATATTTGAAACATTCAGATAACATGTGACCAAAAAACATGCATTTTTTGCAAAACATAGTCCTCCTATCATATTGTATTGATAATTTGATAGTATAACCTCTCATAGTTATCATCACTTTATCCATGGGAGTGTTAGACGAATAAAATTCTCCCAATACACTCGAATAATGGGCATAAATTAGATTATTGGTCTATCTGTTCATCCAAATTGGATTTCCTACAGCCGACTTTATGTCCGATAAAATGAATGTGTTGCAATAAATCCAATTGAGTTTGAAAATTCAGATCCAAATTTTTGTACATGTTTTCTCTACCATATCTGGATCAAATTTTCTTTCCCACTCTTGAATTATTAGAAAACCAGGTCTTAGAGGAATTGATAGTGTTATCTCTCATTATAAATCTTGTATACATCCATCACTACCTTTTTCTTGAAAAGTTATCCTCTATTAGAGGCATTATTTTTCTTCTAATTCATTTTCATTGTTAATACCCTACATTTCAATATATTTCTCAATCTGATATAAACAAAATTTCTATACATCAATTTATTACTGATGTTATTGTCTTAACATTATTCCATTACACCATAAGGTGTTAGTTTGGGAAATTCATAAATAGAGATCTATTCCATTTATTGATTGGGGAAATACTAAAAATCTTAAAACTTATTATTCTAATATAGATATTTATTGATTATTATGTAATATTGGTTATGTATAGTACAAATTAATCATTTCGTCATATGATGAATAATTTGAAATTAATCAGTGACACATAGGGACCAAAATATATCCTTGATGAATCATTAAGTTTCATGAGTAAAATCACATGGGTATTTTGGTGTATGATAACTCAGAACAAAATATTTCATAAAACGATTATATTTAAGGTAGGATCATGCTTTTTATGTTCATGATGTCTTGGATTTTGGAATTAATGTAGCATTATAAAATTATAAATTTCATCACTATGGAACCAATTATTGTTAGCGATGAGGTATTTTCATTTCCATTATTATCCATGGATATATTATGATATTAGTTTCATTCAATTATGAAACTATATTTAGTTATCATTTACTTCAATATTATTTGTGCTCATCATATTCCTAGATATTAAAATTCATTTTTATCACTTCTATTTACCCTTATTGACCTTTTTATCTCACCCTTAATATGTTTCCATTTCTCTATTTGTGATGAAATTAATTACACATGATTTTTCCAATATAATAGCTTGTATAGTGATTTTCGTGAGATTTTGAAGACATATTATAGATTAGTTAATTTCTCATACAGTGGAAAAAATTTCATTTGTTGATAATGGAATTTTTTTCTTTTAGTTAAAGGGTTTTCTGGAATATAATAAACTATCCTTCAAATGTTTGTGGCTCAATATTTGTTTGTTATATTTTAATTATTGATGGTGAAATTGAGTTCTCCTTGATTTAATTCCTAGTTGATATGTAAAAAATATATTTAAGGGAATTGGATATAATAATGTGGGTCCAAGTCATCATAATGAATCTACTATGATCATTTTCCCATACATGATATGGATATACTCAAATATATGCACTGAATATGTCCTACTCTGAAACATGAAGGGAACTACCTTGGATGACCGGTACCCATCCTTCAGTAATTCATAAACTACCTACTCTTAAGAAACAAATGGGGATTCCCTCATGGTGTTAAGAGAGTCAATACCCTACCATACTCTGACTACCTATCACTACCCTAGAACATCACGTCAAACCACATCTTCCGACCACTAGAAGAGGCAATGACAACAACACTTATAAGTCTTCCACCTAGTAAACTGAATAAGAATTCACTCAAAAATATGTCACCCTCTGTTATTCCCTTTTAAATTGTGGAAAACATATAGAACCTATACACGTAATAGGTTAGGTTAATTATTTTGACCTAATTATTCACTTTAAGATGAAGGCCAATCTCAAACCTCTTAGATTTCTATGCCTAGTTTCAAGCTAATTGAGGAGGATAAGAGGTCAAGTCTCCAAAACAGATCACATAGAAATATAGAAAACAAAAACCCTTCAAGAGATTTGTATACTCTTGGGGTTTATCCATCCTCAACAACTCTAGAAATATTTCCATGAAGAAATGGTCCTCAAAATCATCTCGTATGCAAAACTCATACCTCTGAGAAAAGATCATCAAACACAACCACCACCCAGTCAGTCCCTATAATATATATGCATTTAGAATCACCCAATATATAGATGAAATCTTTACAAGATCAAACATTCCCTCAAGAATCACAATTTATTCATTGACATCCATAAAACCAAACATTACTTAAAAGGATGAATGGGGCTTCAATAATACATCACAATAAAAATCCACCCTTATAGGCACTCCTTGATGGGAACCTCTAACTCCCACTACACGGACACATATTTGATAGGGATGAGAAGGCTCTACTTTCTATACTACAAGATCTACATCATGACCATGGTCATCCAGACCCTCATGAATTTCTGGAAGAATAAAATAAACATTATCTACATAGGTAATATCCAAAAACTTATACCTTTGTGTTACCATTATACATTAATGAGGTGATATTATCTTAAATGGAAATAAAAATACCTAGAAACCTCTTTAATAGAATTATGTAAAACATATTTAAGCAATTAAATGGAAAACAAAAAAATATCCCTTTGTGAAAAAATCCTAAGGGCCTACCCACAACCATAAGGTACAACCCATAGTACACAACGAAGGCCCTTGCCTAGGTAATTGGTACTTAGACATTTATCATAGTCATATAAAGTGGAAAAATAGGAATGAGGCGATAAATGAATTAAATGTCACCAATTGTGTATTTGGGAAAACCGAAAATTTATTATTGAAAAATAAAAAAAATGTAAACCAATAATAGTGACGTGAATCCAATCGTAGGAATTTGAACCTATATTACCATTCATGATACATGAAACCACACACTATTAACAACTGGTCAAATAAAAAATACCCAAAAATATAAAATGATAAAAAAAAATTAATTGAACAACATAAAACTACAACATCATAAACAATTAAGAAAAATCCCACTACCACATTAATTCAGTTTCCCACTATAAAAGCATTGTATAGACACATGTATAGCTTTTTACCCTAGTTCTGACCACTCCATATACATTCAACTAATCCCAAAACATTAATTCAAAATAATTCGTTCTCTTTTATTATTTTTAATTCCTTACCATGGATTGTTGGGTCTCATCAGGAGTGATACATGACCTTATGTGGGAAACCTCATATAGAAAAGTCTACAGAATGGTATAAAGGGCTAGAATTACACATTACAGAGACTATTCCCATTGTATAATATATTAAAATGATTAAAACAATAACTAAATAAATAATAATAATTATATGTAGTAGAATAACATAGAGTGATGTAATAAAAACTTCATCTAATCCCATTTGATGATATATAATAACAATTCCTCATGTCTAAATGGACCCATGCATGTGGTGGATACATGTATATATAGTTAGAAAAAGAATAATAATAAGGAATGGGGAATCACTAAAAATTATCCTAGAAATTTTCTTGAAACCCCCTCAATCCTATCCACTAGCATCTACTCAATATTCTTTTAAAGGTCCCATTCTAGTGGCTAGATCCCTTATAATAAAGTTATCATGTGAAAATAGATTTCTAAAAAGGGTTTGAGTAAAAACCTTTTTTGATACCACTAATTAGTCCTTTTCATAAGAATAATAATAGTATAAATGTATTTTCATCACCAAAACTACATAAATAAAAAACAACTAATAGCTACTGGGTCCCAATGAGCTAACCTGGACACCATGAAATCTTGTCCATACACATTTCAGCCCAATACTGGGTGGAAGTGTTTGTAATGACCTGAAATACAAGTTAGAACATGAACCTTTCCTTACCACTCATGTAACAACCTCCTAATCTATACCTGACCCATCCATTATCAATCATTGGAGATCAGGTTCCTTGACCATTTCTTCTTACTAATGAAATTAATTTCATGTACCAATCCACACATTATCACTCGTGGTGGAAAATGAAATCAATATCATATAGCATGAACGACATAAAAAATTATCAAATAATAACAAATGAAAAGAGACTCATGAATTGAACCTATTCTCCATCTTATTATTCCACTCTAGGTATAACCTAGATCAAACCACTCTCGTAAGATCAACTTGTCCTAGAAACAACCCTAGTGTCTCCCATGAATTAATGTTAAATCACACCTTTACCAAACCATAACCTATTTATCCCACTATAATTGGTCATCAAAATCTCTACTAGCCAATTTAATAACTTTGATACCAAAATAAGAGTTCTAATATGGCTATAAAAAAATTTTAATGCAATTCTGGACATAAAAATTCATATGAAAACTATAAAATGGTTAGGAATTATTACCTCAATCCTAACATATTATAATCCCAAAATTTGGCTTATGGTATACATATAGGGGAACATTTTTTGCACTTCTATTCTAGGAAGTTCAATGGAATGGTCTATGGACCATAGACAAAAAATGTAATAATCAGTAGAGGGGGTCAACGCCTACATATTTCCCTTACGGTGTGTCCCAGAAGTCCACTATGCAAGTATATCTAAATTGAATAAGGGTTTAAAAACATTGTAGTCCCCCATTTTTTGTATCTAATAAGGTGATGTCATATGATAGATAGCTAGAACAAACCTACAATATAGCCCTCATGATTTCACTATATTCATCACCCAATTCAGTCGACCAGATCGTATCACCCATGTCCATATCGTAGATGCTTGTATTTTTCAACATTTCTACTACATACATGATCCAAATCTCTATAACCCACAATCATTCCACCTATTATTCCTAAAACAACAAACAACCGTAAATATTCATTATTAATAATTGAAATTAAAAACATAACACAATAATAAATTTTAGTGGAATTACATTATCTCATTTTGTGGGTTTTGATTATAGTATGGGTGCAGTTGGTGCTATTATCAATGGTGTTCTTAACTTCATCTTCTTAATGGCATAGTGGACCTTGGATTCTTACTTACTAATGATCGTCATATCACTCTTTCTAATTCCTTTAATTATTATGAAAAATTATTCTTTCTTCATCATATATCACATAGATCATTGTGTTTATATTTATAATCATATTTTATGGATTCTATGAGTTAATGTAGTTAGAAGATAGTTAAGAATATTTTGCAATGTGTGGTGGTGGTTTGGGGAAGACATGTGGTGGTGTATTGGGGAGGAGGCCATTTGTGATTTGGGTAGCCATGTCTTCTCCATTATGATAATGAAATATTGATCCTCTTTGGTAATTTTCTGGAATGGTCGATGGTTTTTTCAATGTTTATAATGTTTATTTTTATGTTTTTTGTTGTTTATGGGGGTATAAATTGGAATTTTTGTTCTTATAGTAGATGTTCTTTATTGACCGGAAAAAGTAGAAAGAGATCTTGGGTTTCACAATATATAAGGTTCAAGAACGAGATTTCTTGATTTAATCCCTCATGTCCCACATCTCAATATATATTTGGGTGACAATATGTGTTCAGTAAAAATTATTTGTGGTTTTTTCTTTTGATGTGGTTTTGATGGTTACTATTTTTTAGTTTTTTTGGTTACATGTGTCCCTAGTATTTGCCTTGTAGTGAGCTCACACTCAATGCATAACAGTATATTTTTGACAGTTAAGAAAAAATGAATAAGAGATATAATAAATATTAAATGTTATTTATAATCACATATTATCAATTTAAATTAACATTAAAATATTATTATTTAATTTTTATTTAAATTTACGTTTTTAAAGTTACAATGGATTTGTTTTAATAATTAATATTTAAATTGAATGTGGTTATTATTTGGGTTATAAATTTTAATTTCAATTTCATTTAAAAAAACTAGTGTTAAAATTACAATTATATTCTATTAGTTACAATTATTCAATGCCTTAATATTATAATTTCTTTTAATTCGATTTTGATTAATAAAATTTAATTCCTTTTAATAAGATAAAGCTAAAGTTCAATTCAAATATTAAAAAATATTGTTAAATGCATGTCTATAGATTTATAGAACACATAAAAAAGGTAAAAACTGTGTACAGATAAATAAAATACAAAAAACATCAATGTTTATGCTCAATAGTTGAATGCAAATTGGTTATAGGTTGAGTAACCCATTGTAACGTTTTTTAAAAATATTAGTTTTGGATTAAGTGGAATTAGTCTTCTTAATATAATATTTTTATTAAACTGATATGTAAAAATTTAAAAACATCTTTAATTACTTAACATGATCATGATGAAAACAAAATTATTTTCAATGTCAAAGGTGAATTTGAATTAGTTAGATATTTTTTAAAACATTTGAACTCATTTTAAAGTATTGGTTTGTGTTTAAATGGAATTTCAACTCCTATTATTGTTTTTTATCTAAAATGATATATATGATTATATAAACCTATTTAATATTTCATACAAGATAGGATACCTAATATTTCACATAAATAATCTCAAAATAATATAAATGAATTTTTATGCCATGAAAATGTTAAAATAATTATCATTGTTATTGTTATGCTTATGCATCAGATAAATAGTAAAAGATTGTGATTTGGTGAAAGTACTTATAAAATATATTTATTTCCTCAATATTATTGGATAATTATTATCAAAAATAATATTTATAAATATTATAAATTTAATACTATAATAGTTCATATAATTTAAAAATCAAAGTATAAGAGTAAACTCAAAAATATATATAAATGAAATTTTTAAATAATGATTTTTAAATTAATAAATTATCATAATAATTTTCATCATACATATGTAGATTAATAGTTAATAAATATTCTCCTTTCCATTTATGGTCCACTTTACACTAACCAAATACATTATTAACCCTTAAATAATGATTATTCTTCGAAAGTATGAATGAATCTTGATTTTAAAAGGGGACTCATTCTACCCTTTAAAAAAGACATCTAAATATCATTTCCATCTCTATATTATATTAAAATACCATTATAAATATCATCATACATGTTCAAAAATCGTAAATAAATCAAAAAGTCTGTCCTCTGAAGGCATTAATGTCATTTTAAAATAGGTAACTCAAAAAACAATGTAAGAGTTCCCAACAAAAAAATTACCATCTTATTAAAGAATGTTTTTCCTTAAAACCCGAATCCAAATCCTATTAATCTATAGAAATGAATCTATTCCAATGTTATTAAGAACATTTTTATGTATTATTGATGATATACCATTCATTACATTTCCTCAAAGCCTTTTTATAATCCATTCCTATAGCAATGTATTTGTTTTAAATTCCATGATATTAATTTTTAATTCACCTATTACCCTTTCCATAATATGTGTATCCTTTAAATGTAATTTGTTTAACTTATAACATTATTTTCATTTTTTATTAAACATATATATTAATTAGTTTTACCCTCATTTCAAACAATTTCACAAAACATTTTTCACTGATTGTGGTTTTATTTTAAATAATTGAATGATGATTTATAATCTTCTAATTAATATATTCATATAAATTATTAAAAATAGATTTTATGAATTAATATTAAAATAAAAATAATATAATTTATTCTTTATAAATTTGTAATAATAATGTAGTCAATATATTAATGATAATAAATGAATATAGTGGAAGTATTTTTTAAGCATCTAAAATGACATCCCTGAAGAATATTTTATAAATCCTCTACTATCAAATGAGATGTGGGACTCATTTACTTATGTAGTGAAATAAATCATATATATTGATACTTCTAGAGATTATGGAACTAATGGAAAAGGATCCTCAACCATTACCTTTATATAGAAACTATTTTAGAATTATTGACCAAAATAACTCAAAATAATCGTCAATAGAAAAAATAATCAAATAAATGAATAACATATGATAATGAGCGAATAAAAATGAATTATAATAATATACATGGAACAGTTTTATAATCAAGTAACTAATTGATATAATTATATTATTCTAGAGATTATAGGATATACAAAGCAGTATAAAACTTAAGGAAAGGGGATTCATGACTCAATTTTATTTCATTAACTTATACTATTTCTTCTTTGACATTGTTCGCATAATGTTATTTATATTAGACCCATTTATTTTTTTTCTATTTTTTGATAATTTACATTGTGTTCACATAATATCTTCCAAAATATATTATAACTTCACATGTTATGATCTTTGTAAGTGGTTTTCAAATCCATTCCCTTCTTGTTTTCTATTTCGTAAATCTATGATAGTCATAACTACCTATATAATGTTATCTAAGAAACATATCTTTGGTCTTTGTTTCCATTATTAATCTAGTTTATAAGCTTCAATTTCTCCAACCTCTCAATATAGAATTGTGTGACTTATTTTATTTGACTCATTGGGGGTAACGAAATATTTATATTTATGGGTCAAAATGAAAGATTCTATGTACATTATTCATGTTCTATTTCTTTTTTAAATTATTTGTGAACATGGTTTACATACCTCCAATAAATTGGTTAATCATTTATTATCCTGATAAATTATGTTAAAATTAACTGATGAAGTTATTCCATATTGGTTATTGGAATAAACTGATGATGTTATTTCATTACGGGTGATTATTAATGATTACAATTGAAAAGAATATTATATTCCAAGAAACCATCATGATTATTCTTTTTATCCTGAGTATTTAATATGATGTTACCTTATGGTCCCATCTGGAATCTATTAATATGAGTAAAAATATCAACTTCATGATTGAATATATTTTTATGGTTTTATACATGTTCAATGACTTGTTTATATTCTCCTTCATGAGTTTTTATTTAATCTATCAATTAATATTAGTATTACCTTTATTACCCTTAATTGATATTTAAATTCTCAAAAAATGTTTTATAATTATTTTTAACGGTTTATTGGATGAGTAGGAATGATAATGAATTCAAATATTCATGTTTTGGTGATTAGTCTTAAAAAAGAATTTGAGAATAAAAAGTCTTTTAGAATATATACATTTCTGTAATGTTTAAAATAGATTGGTTTTATATTTTTATTTATTTTAATGCGTATTAATTATCTAATATTATAAAAAATGTTCTTTAGATTATGAGTGTAGTAATATTTGTTAGAAAAAAATTTAATTATGTGATGGTTATGTTTGGGATTTCATAGTTGGTATCCAAGAAGGGATTGTTTTATGATAAAGTTTAGGATGATAGGTATGAATCATTGGTAAAAAAATTTATAGAATTTGATGAGGATAATATAGGGGAATCATTTATTTTGAAATGATATATCTTTAAAATAATTATTCCATGATAGTTGATAAATTGTTTCATATAATATTTATCTATTTTAGAGTGGTTTTTCATATATGAGGACATGTGGAAATATATAAATAGGATAATAAAATTTTAATTTAAATACATAAAATCGTAATATATTGAGATAATAAATTAGTGGTTATGTTAACTCAACAAAAGGTTGTTATAAATGGATGTACACGTGAAAGGGAATGAAAGCATTCTCCATAATTGAATTTGTCCGTGGTGGTTTCTATTTTTCAATAACATCTTCCAATATTTTTTCAATCCCTTAATCCACTGATAGTTAAAGTATTGATAAAGGTTTTATATGATATATTGGATGTTTTGGATTTCTCATATCATTATAAGGTAACTCTTTCTATTTATAAACATAAATGTAAAGTCGATCAGTCGTTGTTTGTAATTAAGATTTCCAAATAGAAGAATAATATTGATACCATTGAATGGACTGTATTTAAAGATATTTTTGTAGAAAAATATTTTTCAAAAGTGATTAAACAAATAATAGAGATGAAATTTGTAACAACTCAAGATTTTAAAACAAGACAATTCTTGATAGCATACAAGACACACAACACCGAGTTTTAAAGAGCCACGATAATCTATTAAAAATATTATTATATAAACATGGCCATTATAATCTAACTGTTATGTTTTCGGGTAAGAAATGGTATTACATAAATTACTAAAATTTATGTTTTACACATATATTTTTTTATAAATCAATTAGAATTGAAAAATAAAAAAAATTTAAAAAAATTTAAATTTTTTAAAAAATATTCCTTATGCTCAAGAATGAATTTTATATTAATAAATAAAAAAATTTCTTTTGATCAATAACATTAAGGGAATATATATATTATACACTCAATAAAATTTCCTCTAATTTATCTCATATTTTTATACTAATAAGATAACAATAAATCCATTTTTTTGCTTAAAAATATATTTTTATAAAAAACATGTTTCATTAAATTTTCACACTGATTTAGTTCTTTTTAATTTTTGAAAATCTGTAAGGATAAATGATTATTATTTATAAAATAATAAAATCAAAATTAACATAGGTTTAAAATTTGGGATTTTTTGAAAAAAAAATGATTTTTTGGTAAATGGTGAGAAATTACAATTTTTCAAAAATTCATTTTATTTAAATAAATTAATTAATATAAAAGTCTCATTATGATTATAATATGATTTAAAGTAACATAATAATTATTTATTTATATTTATGACCCTTAATTATATTTCAATATTCGTTATATTGTATTTCAATATAAGGTTTGTTTTTGGAACAAAAAAGGTTTTTCTGGAAACTATTTTTAAGTGCATAATGTTTCTCCATTTAAATTAAATAAATTAATATTTTTAGATGAATGATTTAAATGAATATTATATTATATATATATATATATATTAATTTATATTCATACTGTTATTATTATTATTTATTGAGTTAATATAATATCATTACTTTCTAGAAAAATAAACTTCTCGAGAACCCACCATTTTATCATGTTTGTGTGTTTTATTTTATATTAAAATTTTAAAATTCTCCATACTTAATTTTTGATAAAATATGAATAATATATATTAAATAATAATTTGAACTTATTTTTTTTACCATAATGAATATTAAAAATAATAAAATTATTTACCTAGGTTAATGTAAAAATGGAATTAATGGGGGGTTAAACTAAAATTATTAGGGTTAAAAAGACCTAAAACCTTGTGAATATTTTATTTTTTCACATATTTAGACCTTATAGAATATAATATTATATGATGACCCATTTTAGATCCTTTCAGAGTGAGATAAATGTGGTGTACATTATTCTTTTCAAAAATTCCATGTTTGTCCTCTCCCCGCTTGTAAAAGCCCGCCTCCTCTTATCTGCACTTCACCCTTCCAAAACACATTGATTCAACAATAAACTTCCTAAACCCCATTATAAATTCCATTATTACTTCCTAGAATCTTAATTTTTATCAAAAATACAATGTAGGAGGGATTTTGGTGAAAACCTATTGAGGTTATCCGAAAAAGAGGTGACGTTCTTAAATGAGCATTTTTTATTTTATTTCACCCTCAAACTAATTCAATTCTTATTAAACCATTATAATATAATAAAATTAATACATTAAATATAATTATATAATTATATGTTAATGTAATTACCTATATCCATATCCTCTTCACTCAAATAGTAAATGATAACATCGCCCATGTGTATGGTGGACTGCCTCCGTGAGAACCGATCTAACACGTTTTCTCACAAAACCTATCACTGGTTGGTATGATGATGGATATAAATAATATAAATAATATTTCTAAACTAATTAAAACTATTTAATAATTAAATCACATATAATGTTTTACTTTCCAATCCTTTGGGGTTACAATAATATTGCTTGTGTGTTTGAAAGACTACCATCTCATGAAGCGATGTGCTTCATTTTTCACGAAAACATTAAATGGAAGGTAATAATGATAAATTTAATGAATATATGTGATATAGTTTACATCATTATGATAATCAGGACATAATTATCATTCCAAAATTTTAATATCACATTTTATTTTCTACCTTTCCACTCACTGAAATACAATAATATCATTTGGGCTATGTGTGGACTATTTCCTTCATGAGGCGATGTGTTTCCTTTTTCATCACTAAATCACATGTATGATATATTAAATCATATTAAAATAAAAAATATTCTATTTATGGTATTTTTAAAATTGTGGATATATAATTTATTACTTTCTTTTTTTCATAATGATCGTCGAAAATGGATGTGTACGCATGACCTACCATCTCCATGATGGTAATGTAGTTAATTTTTCTTAACCATGATTTATGATTGGTAATAAAATCATTAATTATGAATATAAATTATAATTCTTTCATTATTATAAATAAGGAAATTATGAAATGATGACCTCTTTGACCATCATCAGCCAACCAAAGTCATTTTGGACTTATGAACAGAACATCATCAAAAGAGATGACATGAACTAAATTAAATAAGTAATTATATATATAAAAGGTAAAAAATTGAATTAAAAAAGAATAATAAAGGGTAAAAAGTTTCTCAAGAATTTAAATAATTGAAATACATTTATTATTAAGGATAATAAATAACACACTTAATTAATCATACTCAAGTTAAGGGACTTTGTCTTAATATCCTTTCATTAAGGCGTATTTTGATGTTATGAACCTATCGTCTTTTATAAGGAGTATATAAATCCCATTTCACTTTATATATCATGAATTTACTTGTCCTCATTAAATTTAATGTTTTTTAAAATTTTATTCTTTCTTAGGTCTTATAATTCAATGGTTTCCATAGTTGTAAGGAACTATTTGTCTCATAACCTCATTGAAAATGATTTATTAATTTATTTTATAAATATTTTCATCCATGTTTATATTATTAAAATTGTTTTATTGATTTTTTTATATGTATGTAAATTAATTATATAATAAATTTTATGCCACATTTTAAGAGGTTTTAAAAATAAATATTTTTACATGTTTTATACAAAACGTTTTGACTTTGTTTAAAAAATACAAAAGGATTCATCTATTTTAAATTTTACAGTGAAAATGAAATTTCAATCCACTATATCCATTATTTTATATTTGTATTCATTTAAAATATTTCATTTTTTATTCTATGAAAATTCATCTTTCCCTTTATTATGTGTAATTTGGTATTGAGAATGATATTTTAATAGGAAATGGAATTTCAATACTAAAAAATGTTTTAAAAAATATTGTTTCAGGGGTTTTATGATGAAAATTTGAAAGAATTAATTTCTTTATTGATTATATGGTACATGAGAATTATATGAAATGGATGAGCCCGATACAACTTATACAATAGTTTTATCCCCATTATAGCTTATGGGTGATCCTGATATAGCTCATACGAAGGGTAGAGCCACACTATTGCTCCTGAAGAATTTGTGAGCTCGATATAGTTTACATAAAGGGTCATACCCATAATATTTCTCCAATAAATCGAGTAAGGATTATATTCTACATAAAATTGTAGTGGAATTAGACTATATGTTTTTTATAATTGAAATGTTTTTGATGGTTTTTTTAATATTATGCACAAAGTTTCAAAAAACAATTATTTGATTCTTATCGGGTTGAAGTGTTTTTTAGTGAAATGTGTTTGTGTTTTCATGTGGAAATGATTAATTTTATATTATTATGAAACTTGAAGATAAAGGTAAGATTTTTATGTGTTTTTATTTTTTTAATACTAGACTAAAAAAATTTATTCTTTTTATTTCCCTTGCTAGGATTTTTTGTGATCACCCTATGTTTTAAAGGTTTTTTCAATGGATTTACAGATGGGTGATGACAAGAAAGAAGTAACGATGAACCTCCAAAACATATTTTTATTTATTAAAAATACACTTTCAATAAAAGTTTGAACCATATAGTAACATTCACTGTGGCATCATACATCCCCCCAAAAACAAAGGTCACCCCTTACAAATTTCAAAATAAAAAAGAAATCAAATAGCACTAGCTTCATAGTGCCTCAAAACATTCCACGAACCCATTTCAAAATTAAAACAGATCATCATCAATGCCTCAATCTAAGATCCTTGTAACTAGAAGAGACCACTTCATCGACCACTCTATCAACACCATCATCACATCACCACTTTCACCAACACAGTACCATTGTTCACATTGTCGGCATAACCATCACCGAATGTCAAACCAAACATAACTGAACCCAAAGACTTTTACCAAAAAACACACATCACCAGAAAATCAGTCAATCCAACAAGGAACCATAACCCACCAAGAACATTAGAACAAACCAAAATCATCCCAAAATCTACAACCAGAAATGACAGACAGAACTGAAGAGAAAAGCACTTAAACCCACACAAATCCATCATATAAAACTTTTCAAGGTTTTTCCGGTACGTACCAAATTTTATTCGGGATATTGATGGTAAAGATTATAGATTTTATTTGGGATTGAAACCATGTTCATGAAGAGATTTTCACACATGAGAATTTAAAATTTATGAGAGAGCTGTTAATTATACAGAGAAATTTGGGATAAAGTTTTCTGAATGTTATGTTCATTATGATGAAAAGATTATGATATAGTAAAGGTCGATGGAAACTGGGAATAAACTGACTAATGAGACTAAAGGTAATCCCCAAGAATGTTCTATGTGCTGAAAAAAATACATTTTGGGGAATGTTTCTCAAAATATGAAAGTGTTTCTGGTGTGGTAAATTTAGTCACATGGTTTGTGAATGCAATGAAAAGAGTCTCAGACAATCCAAGAATGAGATTATGGATACCCAATCAATGGTGATATGATTTAGATATAATGATTTGGGACATTGTACAATGATAACTGTCCATTTTAATTCTTCATACGCTAGTATATTTATGTGGGATTATACTAGAAGAAAGGGAATCAACCCATGACTTATGGTGTTGCTCATATCATAGCTCCAAATAGTCTATAAATGTCCCCAGTAGATTCCTTAAAATATATCTTTGAAGAATATGTATTTCATATACATCAAATTGAAGGCATTATCTATCAATTAGGTATATTTTCATAAACCTTCATGTTATAAATCATAAAACCTGAGCTCGATACCGCTACAAACATCATAGAATCTCTAAAATGTGTAGAATATTATATAAAAATACACATATTCTATCAACAGAGTCTCAAATGATCCCCTCCTCACCATGTTACTAAGACATAATATATATAGTCCTTCTCTATCTCGCACATTTTCCCCTCTGGTACAATAAAAAGACCCTATATTACTAACAAGGCTAAATGGAATTGCTTCGTCTTCTGGATGTCAAATTGTCGACCCCCATCTTAACTCTATAAATATTCCTCCATTGAATACATCCCATCAAAGTGAGGTAAAATATGAAGAGTAAGTGGAATATTATTTCAAAGAGAATAATGACCTCAGGAAAGCCTCTACATAATTTGAGGAATGTTACTACCATAATTATCAAAATCAATGAAATAAATCTAGTCATAAAAGATGATCTACAACAAACTTTATTCGTTAATACCATGCCATCCAATGAACAAGAGGTATAAACTGAATTTATGAAGAAACATCAAGATGTGCTCTCCGGGAATTAAATATAAATTCCAAGACTCAATCCCGAGGAGGAAACTCACCAATTTGGCTTTCTATTGAACCATCAGGGGTTACAAACAACCATCCATAAGGACGCACCTAACCCATGCAACCAAAATTGAAACTGAAGTTGATAAGATTATTAACACCCGTTTAATTTGATAAATACAGTAACTAACATGGATTACCAACATATCCCTGCCAAATAAAAAGAGTGGGAAAATAATTGTCTGTATAAATTCAAATATATAAACTAGCATTGTCTGAAAGATGATTTCACAGTCCCGATCATTGAACTACTAACAGATGCAAAAACTAAATATTTCCCCCCTCCTTAATGGATGGCTATTCAGGTTATTATAAAATCTGAATTTACTAAGAAGATAAAGATTCCACCCCTTCAACATCCCGTTGTGGAGTATGTTTCTATATATTAATTCCCTTTGTCTTGAAAAAGTATGACTCTATATATCAATGTTCCTTTCATCACATTTTCAAACCCTTATTTGGAATGTTTATTGAATTCTAAATCAATGTCATTGTGGTTAAGTACTTGGATTGTTCTGATCACTTGGTTGATCATGATATTTCCTCTAAAAATTTTAAATAAAATAACCTAAAGATGAACTCCTTAAAATTTGGTTTTGAGGTCACCTCAAGGAAATTTATTAGTTTCTCTATGCACTATCATGGAATCCATGTTGAAAATGAGAAGAAGAGGATATCCTCAGTATGTAACCACCTCATAAACTCAAATAATTAGACGGAATTTTGGGAAATCTTTCCTATATTTGGTTATCTTTATCATACCATGTGGGAAATTATTTTACCTTCACTAGGTTGATGAAAAAGGGGGTCTCATATCAGTGCACTGACGGGTACTAGGAAGCTTCCGATTTTATCAAGAAATATATCTTGAGGCATTCAGTGCCAATTCCTCTTGTTGAAGGGAGGCTTACCATTTCAAATGTTACAGCCTTCGAACAATCACCGTGGTCCTTCCTTTCAAAAAATACGGATGCTTATAAATCAAATTATTCTTTATTATCTTAGTCAAACCATGATCAACACTAAGACTCATTATTCAGATATTGAAAAGTGTTTCCTAGTGTTAATAATCATGGTATAGAAAATAAGTCACTAACTGTAGCACCACGAGATGCATTTTATCTCTCACAATTACCCACACAAATATATCCTCATATATCATATTTTTAATGAAAATTTGGCATGGTTGGAAGTTATCTTGCAGCAGTTTCACATATAGTTTGTGCCTCAAAAAGCCTTGAAAGGCCATGATTTGGTAGATTTCGTTGCAGCACACCTATCGGTGGGAACAACATCCATAAAAATTGAATTTCCAAATGAATAAATATTTTCTGTTAAATAAATCCCCCATAGATGGGAAATGTATTTTTTTGTGCATATATAATCCAAACAGGGAAGATAATTGAAAATCCTAAGCTTAATTAAGTTGGTTTGGTAATTTTTTTCATATCTTAAGAAAAAGAATTATTTCCTTAATCTTTCTTATTTTTAAAATGTTATACAAACAAAGATATAGAATATCAAGCAATCATTGTAGGACTGCAACATGAACTTCAAATGCCAGTGGTCCACCTTGAGATGAAAGGTGATTAAAATTTAGTAATAAAATAGATCAATGATGATTATTCCATGAGTAAAGAAGAAACAATAATGTTTCTTGACTATGTCTAAGAAATAATGGTAGAGTTACTTTCAGATCCAACAATAACTCCAGTCCCACAATCACAGAATTACCAGGATGATGCATTGGAGAATGTATCTGTGGCCCTAGACATTCCATATAATAATGAAGTAGTCATCATAATTTTTCATCACTTAATGGTATAACCTTTTTCTCAGGTTAGCATGAAATATGTCAATTAGGTCAGTGTCATTCCCAAACCATATGGTCTCATGACTAGTTGGATGATTCCCACTATGTAATACTATAAAAACAGAGTTCCCTAATCTAAAATTCTATAAAATGGAAAACCAAACTACGATATACCAACATTACTCATTATGATAGCCCATATCACCAAACATTCCTCTATAAATGAGGTTTTTATGGAGTCTTTCTCATATTCATAGCTAGAGAAGTGACCGCTTCCATCATGAAATAAGTACATAAAACATTATTATTTCCCACAAACTAGAGTATAGGATTTCAAATAAAATACAAAGGCATTGGTATTTTTTTTCTTTTAAGGATGTAAGATTACACAAAATTCCCCATGAAGTTTCATTCCTTTCAAGTGCATGCCAACTTCACCCATTAACCCCTGGAGTTTCTGCACACATCCAAGTAATCATGGAAATTTTACATGTGGGGAATGGATATTGTAGGGCCTTATCTTCCATCTAGGAATAGGATATTCAAATATACCTTAAATGCAACTAATTTCTTCTCCAAATGGACTATGGTAATAAACCTCAAAGAATTTGGGTCCAAAAGTATCATCAGCTTCATGAAAGAAACCATCATTATTGTATATTGTGTACCTCATTCAATAATTATATAAAATGTTATAAATTTATATTATTTTAAGTTTTAGAAGCTATATCAAGAGTATAATATAAAATCCAACCACTCATCCTACTATCCTGTAGAGGATAATGGAATTATAGAGTCCTTTAACAAGACCATGTTGATGATACTCCAAATGATAGTGGATGAGGATAAAAAGTATTGGCCTAACAGTGTCTTTCACATATTATAGTACTACCGTACAACAACCCATACTACCACATGGGAAATCATGTGTTTAATTATCTACATAATAGAATCATTTCTACCCATTAAGGTCTAATTTTCCTCCCTCTGCATTTCCATATATGATCAGATATCCGTGGATAAGAAATTCCATAAATAGTTATTTGAATATAAGTGACTCTAAGAGAAAATATTTCATACCATTCATCACTTGGAGGTCCATTAAAATAAGATAGTATGATATTTGAACTACAAGGTCTGCCTCATTTAATTCCACTAATGAGAACAGGTATCGGTCCTCGGGACTCCAATTGTACCAAAGAAGAATCCACCAAAGATTGATCCAAAGATTAAGGGAACGTATTCTATACACAAGGACCACTCTAATTGATCTTATCCCCTTATATTAATTTATGTATAGATCATTATGGCCCCAGCCAATGTAATGTTTCACATGATGTATTTCATTAATATTACAGAATATCTTAGCTACATGATGTTAAACTGTATAGTTGGCCTTTGTCACATGACTTAAAAAACCTGACATATCATCCATGTGGAAAGATAATAAAATATTTGACACCAATGTACTTGTGGTATAAAATTAGACTACAAAAAATCATGGTCCTATATTCAAAACCTTAAAAGGAACACAATATTGTCATAATCATATGATCAAAAACAAAAAAACACCATAGTCCGAGTTTCCAAGACAAAAAACTACGTAACCAAAAGTCCTAGTCACAAGGTGTTAAATTGTATAAAAATTTCCATTATAGATGAGATAAAACTTCATAGTTCATTCCCTTATTTGACAGCATAAAAAATAGAGTAACATTTCAATCTATGCTTGAGTGAATAATATTCATCGGGGTTGGTACCCCCACCACACCTATAATTCAATAACTAGACATGTATTTATAAATTCCATCACATGATACATAGAGACTCTTGGTTTTCCAATATTATGTAAGTTGTAACAAATAAATTTCCTCATTTTGTAAAGTACTAAATTTCATTGGGAAAATTTCAAGAACTATGTATGACAAGATTCACTCTTTGAGGAGATACGTAATGACACCCAGATCCCACATCCTGGTCCATCCACTAACAAAAAAAAATTCCCCGATCCTATATTTTATCATATTCTTATGTTGGAAGATTCATTTTTCACTACTTGTTTCCCTCACCGAGCATAGCTCATGTGGGGCAAGGCATTTTAGTAAATGATTCCCACATGATAAAGGAATACTGATTCACATAAAGGTTACTATGGTCCTGGTCCTATGAAATTTAAAGGCCCAACATATTTCCTTACCAAATAACATTAAATTACATGGTTAACAAAAATTCAAGAAGTATATGTGGATTTATATTTTTCATTACAAGATACATAGTGAAACCCAGGTCTCTAATCATGGGTCTAACTACAATATTTCCTTTTTCTATTAAGGAACTCACATTCTTACTACATGAATTTAATCTTCATGGTTCTATAATAACTATGTGTGTGTTGATTTTCATTCCAATGAGATGAGTAGTGACACCTAGAAATCATGTCATAGTATAATCCATGAGGTAAATAAAATGTCCCCCATCCTACATTCAAATATAGATCTATGCATTAGATCTTATTTTGGGTTCCCTTCTTCTGCGGTCCATCAAGGATAAAAAAATGTTTCCTCCTTGATATGAGTGTTATCTTTGCAAGGGACTCTACACTTCATGGACAATGTCAGTCCAAAATCTTCATTTTTTATCAAATGTATTCCTTCTACACATCATACCACTTATCCTGGGAAATTTTGGATCTCCATCAGTGTTCCATTTCCATCGATAACATAATGTTGACATCTTGAGGAAACCATTGTCTGGATATGCAGTAATACACCCTATTTGTATTTTCATAAACAACCCACCAAAAGTTCCTTCTAGACAAGGGATGCAACTATTTTACTATGCATTAATGCACACCATTTGGCTTTGCATAAGTCTCCCATGAAAAGGGATTTTCAACCAGAGGAACATTTATCCCCAAGAGAGACCTCTTCTATCTTTGTAACCCATGATGACATCATACTGGAGCCGTCTATTCCAATATAGTCCATGGTTTCCCATGACATTCTTTCCCCATGTCACATATCCTAATCCATGAAACCCCAATATATTGGTTTAAAATTTTCTCCCACATTTCCAAATAATTCCAATGAAACCATAGTCTGGTAGGCCTCATATTACCAATCATTTCCAAAATACCATTTTCCTAGCCATATGACCTAAAACTATAGGCGATATAAAATCCCCATCACATGAAGCTAAAATATATGGTTCATCATTAGAACATAAAATTAATATTTATCTTTAAAATCCTTCAAATTTGACATTAAAATACCCTTATTGTTCGTTGCATTATGTTAAAATGAAGGATACATCATGGCAACAATACATTAAACTACATGGTTTTCAAGAACAACATATGGCTTGATTATAATTAAAATGGGATATGTAGTGACTCCTAAACCCTTTCCTTGGGCCCATAATCAATTGAAACCTCATTTAATATATTGGATTTAGAGAGAATATGAAACCATTTCCCCTAATTGGTTGATTTTGACTTGAAATTATCCTTCAATATTCAGGAACTTTCTTTCCATAAACCAGATTCTGTTACCTGTGAAATATGAATATCCATAATATTTCTTTATCTATCGAAGACGGAGTATCAAAATCTGGAGGACACCATTTTCTAAATATGTTCTAATAAAACCCATTATTCCTTGCACATGTCTCCCAACAAAAGGGGATGTCATCCCAATGATTCCACTGTTTGACTACACAGTAATACACCCTTGTTATCTTTGTGTATGTAACCAACCAAAATGTATTTTCAACCATTGGTACGTTCATCCTTATGAGGGGGCTCTTATATATCATTATTCTGAAGTTATTGTTTTGTCCTATATCACTCTTTGGATATGGAATCCCCGAGACTATAGCTTACAACATTCCCCTCTTTATACCTAAAGCATGGTGAAACATTATTTGAAAGATTATTGGGAAAGGTAAGATCTATAATATTTCAATCAAAGATAAATAAACATATATTATATCCCCTAATGTAATTTATATATGATATTAAAATATTGTTGACACTCCTTTCATCACAGAATCTAAATATTGGAGAAGGGGAATATCTGAGGTCAAAGTTATTCAACCTTTGGACAAATATAAAATATTGACAAAGGAAGGAATAAGAAGAATGTTGCACAAGGGTTGCACAATTTCTACAATGGTCGCGCAAGTACACTTGAGCGACGACGAATGGTTGTGCAAGTGACTTGCGCGCCCTAAAGGATAACCGCCTGGGTCTTCTTCAGCCTATAAATTGACCCTGTGGGCCCCCCATTTGAAGAGGAATTTTTCCAGAAACTCAGATTTAAGCTCCCGGTTCCCTAGTCTCTTCCCAAATCATCCAAAACACTTCTAAGGTAATTTCTTACTGAGAACGGAAGATCTAAAGAGGTGGAGGAATGCCTAAGTATTGAAACTCATCATCACTTGTGCGCCTGAGTAACCATCCCTTAAGGGAAATGGCCACACTTGCGTGTCGCCTTATTCCTTCAATAGAACTTGCGTGCCACTCTTCTGGAAGAACCTAAATATGATTATAAATGCATTAACCAAGAGTCGCTCAAGTATTACCATACTGGTTAACTGTCACACAAGTACCCATGTGTCGCGCAGGTATACCTGTGCGACCAGGACTTGCGCGCCCACGTAGTACCTGCGTGCCTGCCAGGACTTGTGCTCCTGCCAGGACTTGCGTGCCCCTACCTTTTTGGGTGCCCTTCTTGCCCATTTCACACCTCTTAAGACATTCCACCTCTCCTATTCAAGATTAAATCTTCAAGACACTCTTCAAAGCTATTTATGGAATGATTTCTCGATTTTTCTTCCTCATCTGAAAGGAATTCTGTGGAATATCCCTCAAAGCCTAGTGATTTACACATATTTATGTCATTAATGATTGAGATTTCATTCATTCAACCTCATCCTTTAAGATGAGAGAACTCATTTACCTGGGCCACCTTTTTAGGAATAATCCCCAGTCCCCTAATTTGGGAATCCTCCTCAGGAGTAAGCCCCAACCATAATTCATTGACCTGGGCCTCCTTTTCAGGAGTATGCCCCAGTCTCAAATATGGGCATCCTCTTCAGGAGTAAGCCCCAAGTCCCTTAATTTTTCAAGTCCCTTAACCTAGGCCTCCATTTTTAGGAGCAAGCCCCACTTTTAATTTCTCTTAACCAATCCTTTGATCTGGGATTCCTTCTTAGGAGTAAAACCCAATCATAAGTCCTCTACTAATTTGGGCCTCCTTTTCAGGAGTAAGCCCCCAGTTAGAGTATTCAAATCTTCATGAAGAAAATATACCTTTATCGACCCTGTTCTTGGATTTCTTCCCTGAAGAAAATCCTAATCTTCATTTATCTGGGAAGTCATACATATATAATTCCCACCTTATTTCTTATGATTGCATCATTCATGGCACAATTGTCTGATTTTTAGCAATACCTCTTGTTTCTCACACTGAGCATGACTCACGTGAGCATAGAGTGTAAAAGTAATTATGACATCCTTTTTTGAGCCGTCAATCATAAACATCATACTCTCTTACTCGAACTACGTGGGTTCTGATTCCTTTTTCTAAAAAAAGTATACGTAGGTAGGCCATCTGTGGGTTCGATCCCAACTTTGAAATAATCCATGTCCTTCTGAATGAAAATAAACTTCAAGTGCCCCACTGAGTGGCTTTAAAACCAGCATGGTCATCATAATGACCAAGAGACTTTTACGTATCAATGGATACCATTGACTAAGAATCTCTAAGAAATACAGATGATTATATATTAACAAAGAACCTCGAATATATATAAAAGATTCTTTAAATTTCCTATATATCGATCATTGATTGTAAGATCTAAAGGAAAGCTCATTTTATAATTGGTAATGTAATAAGGATTCACGAACATAACATAAAACTATAAAGAGAGTCCCGGAGTAGACAATAATTCCCCTCAAAAAGGTGTGATGAGTCTGACCTCCATTCCTCTCGACCAATGAAAATTCCTAATCCACATCAGTCCACAATCTAATGAGTACCTACATTTTAAAAGTAGGTCCAAATAGATGTGGAATCATTGGATGTTTCCGGTTCTATGAACAACCCCATTAGAAACCGATTGGAATGTTTGAATCTTCAATCAATGAGGTCATCCCCTAATTCCGAGGGAAACAAATAATGGTGAACCCGACATGAGTCCTTAACCAAGTTAAAATGATGTTTTACCTATTTGTTAGGCCCATATTTAAAACTCAATGAGAGGGCCAACAAAAACAATCATTGACATATGTGCTCATCCAAAAGATGTAGTGGCTGAATTTATCTTGATTACGTATGTTATATCAAATAGGCACTCTTTTCTAAGATCATCTGCATTTCCATAATGGATACTCTCAAGTTCACACCTGTGAATACTGCTACTACAAATGCCAATGCTACTACTCCTGCTGGATCGTCGTCCGCTCTGAGGATGACATCACCTACACAGCGTCTTCAACACTGGGTATCAAATGCGCTGGTTAAGGAGTACCATCAACATAGTACCATCCCAACTCTGGAGGCCGCCCGACAAGCCCTCCAAGTGAACAACTCACACCGGTCATCCCGAAAATGATGACCAGTGATCAAGAATTAGGCGGTGCTGACTACTGTCTCCAACCGTTTCGGGTCGTTATCCCCGGAACACAATCACCATTCGCTCCCTTATTCTGAGGAGGTGAATGAGCATGTCCCTTAGGGCCTTAATTCACGTAGACAGGAGTCCTTCCCGAGGGCTCCCACCAACAATCGCCGCCAGACTCGTGTGGCAGTACGCCCTCAACATGATGAGGGTTCCAACTCCAGGCATTCGGCTCAGGTTCCTCAAACCCGAGGGAATCCGGTAAATAGTGAGTAGGTTCTCATCTCTGCCATCTCCGGAGATGTCCACCAACCTAACATTGTGGCAAGCAATGAGCGGGAACACACACCTTCCCGTTTTAATCCCGCTGTCTAGAATACTCGTCTGTCAGCAGCATGCCAATCCCGTCCGGAAATTCTGAAAAAGTACTATAGGTAGGAACATACACCTTTTTATACATCATCAGCTAGTCAGAAGGCTCGTCTGAATACATATGATTGATCTCGTCAACCACGTTCATCAAAATGCAATCAGCAGACACCTACACCTACTAGTATTGATCAAGCCTACCAACAGTATCGCTTGGTAGCATTCAGAGAAGTCAGTCGGAAAGCTCCAATGACAAACAGGAGGCAGAATCAACTCTCTGCCCCCACACTTGAGTACTGTCAGGATTCACTGAAAGGAAAAGGAGGATAGGATCAGACACATACACCTACTCCAAGCACAGAATGGACGTATATCCCAGTTCTCGTAGCTGAAGTCACCCGACATATTTTATCAATGGTGATAGAGCAGAAGAAAATCCCTGCTCATATTCTGGATGCTTGCCAGGATATTATAACAGCTTCAGCAGCATCTCAGGGAAAGACACATAAATCTATCCCAACCAGTGGAGTGACACATCAACAATTCACTCCAAAACAGACACACACATATGTTCCAGTCTAAGAGGGATGCGGGGAATACTCTCTCATATCATACAGACAACCAAGTCAGGAACATACACCTGATTTGAGTGGATATCATCAGCCTAACTTGGCCATATTTCATGATTAGGCACATACACCTCCTCAGAGAAGCCACATTCGTCAACAAGGGGTTCCCAAGGCGAGTAACAAGGCCTATAATAAAAAGACCCACCCAGCACAGTCAGGAGATCAAGAGCCAATCTGTAACAAGGCCTTACTCGATGCTGGAGTTCTGGAAGCCATCAAACAGTTGTCTGTTGGAATTCAAGATTATACTCCCTCATTTCCCAATAGTGGGAACATTAATTCCGAATGTCTTCAATAGACACTTCCTCGTGAAGGCTTGCTTCATGAAAATTCTGTCAATCTTGAAGTTTCATCTTCAAATGAGAGCCACAGGAACCCTATGTGTGGTCAGAAGACCAAGGAGCAAGAGATCTCATCTTTTGCTGTAACCCACCATGGTGGTCCTCCCCATGATGATGAATTTCTTTGCGAAAGTCCTCTCCACAGTAGTGGTGCACATTTCCCAAAAAATGCTCCAGTGGACAATATAGTTCTGAAAAAGCCCTCTTATCTTGAGGCACTTTAAAATGTGAAACCAGTCATGTCTGGTGCTTCATCGCTAGCAGGTGAAATAATTTCTCAATCAGAAGATAGCCCAGGGTGTAGGTCATTCTCCGATCCACCCCTAAGTCATGCATCTTTTATTTTGATCAATTATTTCTCGACCAATATTGTTGAATCAGATGAAGCAACAAGGAAACACCAACTCTAGTCAAATCAGGTAGATGAATCTTCATTTAATGATAAAGAGGAAATGCTGAACATGAGAAAACAACTGGAAAAAGGTGAAGTACCAGTCATGTTTTGGCCACTGGATAACTCTCAGTATGACATTCCAGAAATGTTGACGGAAGATGGAATTCATGATATTCGTCTCAACATATGGAAAACTCTTTGTCAGTTGAAAAAGAAAGTATTATCTTATGATGAATATGAAAATCATCTTATGATAATAGAAGGGTTACAATGTCAGATTGATTTGGCATCTCTATCAGTCTCTCGATATCCGAAGGCTGAAAAGCAGTAGAGAGCCCTTCAAAATTCATGACTTGGTGCACTAAGAAGATTGTGTCAGTTAATTGCCAATGACACATCTTTTATTCATGTCAGAGGATGGGATTTTCATGGAGAAATACATTTCACGGTTCTCTCCAGTCAGCAAAGCCCGCCAAAAATGGTATCATGCAATGTTATTACACATGGCCGACCACATTCAATGGGATTTTTTTGTAATCAAAAGCTTTCCCAAGAATAGGCATCAACTACTTCCTCTCAAAATCAAGAATACAGAGAAAAAGATGTTGAATTAATCCTACATCAAGAAAACAAGAATATTTAATAGGCCTCTCGTATGGGGCAAGAACATCATCAAGTGACAGAACTATCGGAAATCATCCAACGGTCTTTTGAACTAGGTGATAAAAGTGGATACAGATTAATGCATCCAAATAATTTTTGACTAAGGTTTGCACGATCAGGAGAGATTTTAAGAAAGTCTAAGACATAGCATGTCAAGAGCCACCCCAGCTCGCCAGACTGGGGACTCTTTTAAACCAAACCTTAGAATCAACAAATAGGATTCGAGGAGTTGAGCGGGAACAGCAGAAATAGCCCCAGTCCACTGGACTTGGGTCTTTTTCCAATCATTAATCCCCTCCTCAGATAAAGTCGATATATTATCGATTGGGGAAGAAGACTCAAGAGGAACAAAGAGCCAAATTATTATGATATTCCCTCCAAATTACCGTTCTTCAAGAAGTTCCTGAGGGATCGAATCAAAAAAAGGCAATGTCTCATCAATGACATGGAAGAAGAAAATATCACAGAAATGCTAATAGAAGGGATGTGATGCATTATGTATCAATCAATGTCATCAATGTCATTGTTGCTGATCCACCAGATGAGGCTCACTCATGGGACTCAGATGAAGAGGTTCCTTCTCAAGAAGATGTACACACCGAAACAAATGAAGAAGGTGTGCGTACACGAAATCAAAGGGTTACTCAGAACCTAGGTAATCCTTCGAGTAACCCACTTCCCCCTCTCCGAAAAGGATCCAACAAAGGGAGGGGAAAGAATCAGGTTACATATCCTTCCTCTGGAGAAGGCCAATCACTCTCACTAGAGCCTATATTTGCTCAACAAGAGGAAGAAATGAAGGAATTAAGAAGGTTGATTGCTGAACTACTTCAGAGTAATCTTCTTCTTAAGCGTTCTGGAGTCAGTCAGCCAAGGTAATTTGTTTTAGCTATTGAGATAGGTCAAGAATATCCTCCTTTATCAGTACACCATCACAGGTCTAATCCTACGGGTCATGTGCAACAACAGTTGGCAGTGCTACCATCAGTTGCAGCATCAACTACCACATATGTCCAAGCTCTAGTCATTTCACCTACCCAAGTCCAAGTTCAACCTGATGTTTCTCAAAAGTTAATAACTAAAATTGAGTCATTAACAGCTCGGTTAGAAACTATGGAATGGAAACGTGTGCAGGTTTAACCTGAAAAGAAAGTTTACCCTGAATGGGTAGATTCAATCACTCCTCCATCCAGTTTTGGAATCCCTGTATTCCCTATTTTTAATGGATCAGGTGACCTTGAACAGCATTTTACACATTACGTGTCTTGTTGTGATCCTATGATGGGAACTCCAGAGTGGCAAGAAGAAGTAAAACACAGATTCTTTGTACGGACATTGCAAGGACCAGCCTTTGTCTGGTATAAAATCTTGTAATCCCGGTCAATTACTAGATGGGATGATCTCCGTCAACAATTCCTTCTTCAGTTCAGCTCATCTTTGCCAAAGACAACAGTTTTTTATCTTACAAACTGTAAGCAAAGGGAGAATGAAAGGGTCTCAAATTTCATTGCTCGCTGGAAGGGATTAACATATTCCCTAAGATTAGCACTCCCTCAAGAAGAATTGTTTCCAATCTGTGTGGAAAATCGGTGTGACGAATTTTGTACGCCGTTTATCCTTATGAAATACACAGGAGGGTTTCAAGACCTTACTTAAATTGGTCAGCAGATTAAAGATTCCCTTATATTGGCTAATGCTAAATCGTGTGTAATTCCATCAGCTCTAGGAAGGAGAATGGGTAAAGTAGAAACTACTACATTTATGCTTAAACATGCACCTGTACCTGTTTCTACTTCAAGAACTTAATCTTCTCAAAGGGATCCACCTCCTGAGCACCAAAAACAAAGGTCGTTTCGTCCAGATGATCAAATAGATCAAATAAGAAAACAATTTTAGAATTTGAATAGAAAAACGTACTCTTTTCGAAATGAACAATTTCCCGGTTACTTCATTTCGGCTTTGGAAAATAATCTGGTTCAATTGCCAATGCCCAAAAAACCAAATAAAGAAAGAGATGAAGACCGTCCCAATTATTTCCCTTTTCATCAAATGTTGGGGCATCCCATCCAGGAGTGTTTTGTTTTCAAAGACCTCTTGAAAAAGATGGTCGACTTGGGACATGTCAAACTGAAAGGTTCGTCATCTCAGGTAGAATTTGTTACTACTACTGTTCCAGAGGAGGAAGGCGAATGGAAAGAAGTCAAAATAAAAAATGCATAGAAGTATGATGATTGGATGGTCAGAAAGACAATCAACCGAACTCATTCTATTTTGCGAACACAATTAATGAACCCGATTGTGTCTTCTGCCATGAATTTTTCTGGAAAACCCTCTTAATCAGAGGGAAAGTCCTCAAAGAAACGACTTGATTCAAAGAAAGAAAAAGAATCAGAATAAGATGAGTATGTGTCAAAGACTAAGTTGTATTTGACTCTGGTAGACTTCAGGCCATCTACTTCAAAGCCACAGGCACCACCCCACCAAATGGAATAGCCTAAATAGGCTAATCAGTCAGAGTCTTCATCAGCCAAAGATTTAATCTTCGGTTCTGTTAATATGATTCAATTAACAGATCCATATTCCAGTAGCAGTTTCGATTTCGATGAGACTAAATTCCCTGTATCAAACATGGGAATTAGAGGAAGTTCCAAAGGATCAGGATACAGGGGAAGATGTGGATCTTTCAGAAGCTACTACTCTAATTCTACCCCTGCTAGAACTGTGTACGCAGTAGAAACTCGTGGTAGATTCCTTTAGCGAGCTCAGTAAGAATAAGCAAGTTCTTCTACCAATAGAAAATTCAGTCCTGGCACAGTTATTTTGGAAGACCGGTTGAAGGTTCCATCTTCGTCCTCTCAGCAAATAAATGGATCTAATCGGTCTAATCCTCAAAAACCATGAATATTTCGAACTCCTATCCCGATACAAGATGCATCAACTTCCAAAGCATCTGCTTCCAAGGTACCTACTAATCCACATATTCCTGTTGGGAAATGCAGACCTATGGATCAAAAGTATTATATATTGAAAGACTTGGCCCAAGTCCCAGCCACGTTATCAATTCTGGATGCTCTGAATCTGTCAAAAGATCTTCGGGAAGCACTCATCGAGGCTTTGTCAAGTCCTCAGGAGTTTGAAACTGAAATTGCTGCAACTGAAGTCTATCACATAGAAAATAATCTTGCAGAATGCCATGAAATAATATATTTTACTGATGAAGATGAAGATGATGTTTTTTCATGGACATATTAGACCTTTGTACTTATCTGGAAAGTTCAATGGCATAGACGTCCGAAGAGCATTCATTGACAATGGTTCAGGAGTCAACCTCATGCCCATTCATACAATTCGTCGATTGGAACTCAAAGAATCTGATTTATCTCCTTATACCATGATGTTACAAGGATATGATAAAAATTAACAAGAACCACTGGGTGAAGTTACACTCCGAACTCAGTTTGGAGATCTTGTGTCCAATTTGGATTTCATGGTTGTTGATCAAGACTCAGTTTCAACATCTTTCTTGGAAGACCCTGACAACATCAACATGCAGATATCTCTTCATCCTAGCATCAATGTCTCAAATATTGTTTCGATGGTCATGTTGGGATATTGTATGGTGATAAGGCCTCGTTCAAGACATGTGAGTCTCAATACATTGAGGCAGAATTCTATCACATGAAGGGAAGGGAGAAATCCACAACAAAGGAGATTACTAAAGTTAATGCTCCATTTGGTTTGGAGAAGATTCCAGTAAATCCATTTACACATCTGAGTACAGATTATGTGTGGTATATTAGTAAAATTGACAAGATAGACCCAAATCAAAATACTCTTATGGAAATATCCATAATATCAGTTACTGAAATTGATCCAGACAACATGATAGAAATTGGTAACCCACCAAGCAGTAATGAAAGCACAAATGGTGACATCTTCATTTCATCTACTGAAAACCAACAAGTCTATACTTTTCCAATTAGGAGATAAGATGTTATAGCAAGAATGTAGGTGAACAATGATGTCGATTCTCAATCCATCATCTCATATTTATTCCCCAATGAAGACCCTTCATCATCAATCGGGTCAGAAATGGAAGCTTTTTCTTCAAGATGTGAGAATTTTGACATCTCTTCTGATCATGAAAATTCTACTTTATCATCTACTATGCAAGTGGAAATGGAAGAAATAATACCTGATGAAGAAGAATAGGATGATCTCAGAGATGCTCCTCCAGTATTTGAAGAGTGTATCTCTACCATTATGGATAAAGTCAGAGAAATAAATCTAGGTACAAAAGAAGATCTACTCCCCACTTTACTCAGTGCGGTCATGACTCTTAAAGAAAAAGAGATATATATTTATTTTCTAAAGCAAAATAGAGATATATATTCTTGGAACTATACAAAAATTCCTGGGCTTGATCCTGATGTTGCTACTCATCATTTGTGTTTATCAGAAGAACATCGAGGATTTAAGCAAGCCGCAAGAAGAACACACCCAACTTATGATTCCAAAATTGAAGCTGAAGTGGATAAGCTTATCAATGTTAACTTCATCACAGAATTTCAGTATCCCAAGTGGTTGGATAATATTGCCCCTGTAAAGAAGAAGAACGGGAAAATTAGAGTTTGCATCGATTTCAAAGATCTTAATCGGCATTGTCCTAAGGATGATTTCCCAGTTCCGATTACAGAACTTTTAATTGATGAAAAAGCTGGCTATGAAGCACTTTCTTTCATGGATGGATATTACGGATATAATCATATCCGAATGGCCCTATAAGATGAGGAATCCACAGCCCTCAGAGCCCCTCAGGGTGTGTTTTTCTACCGGGTAATTCCCTTTGGCTTAAAGAATGCAGGTGCAACATATCAGCATGCCATGCATCGTATCTTCAAACCCTTCTTAGGGATGTTTTTTGAATGCTATGTAGATGATTTGGTGGTTAAATCCAAACAAATTTCTAATCACTTGGCTGATTTGGATGTCATATTCTGCAAGCTTCGACAACATAATTTGAAGATGAACCCCTTAAAATGTGCTTTTGGGGTAGCCTTAGGAAAATTTCTTGGCTTGGTTGTACGCCATCGTGGTATTGAAGTCGATCCTAAGAAGACCAAGTCAATTCTTGGTATGTCACATCCTCGAAATTTGAAAGAATTAAGAGGACTTCAAGGAAACTTAGCCTATATTCGGCGTTTCATCGCCAATTTAGCAGGCACTGGTTTACCCTTCACCAAATTGATAAAAAAGGGAGTGACTTACCAGTGGACTGAAGAATGTCAAGAAGAATTCGATATTATCAAGAAAAACCTCTTGAGTCCACTGGTACTCACGCCACCTATTGAAGGAAGACCACTTATCCCCTACGTGATAGCTCTAGAGTGATCATTGGGTGTCTTTCTTACTCAAAATAATGATGTTGGGAATGAAACCAGCCTCCACTATCTCAGTTGAACTATGCTTAAAGAAGAAACCTGGTATTCAACTATTGAGAAGTGCTGCTTGGCATTAATATTTGTAGTTTAAAAGTTTAGACACTACCTGCAACATCACGAGGTCCAATTGGTATCTTGCAATAACCCGCGAAAACTCATCATTAGTCGTCCAATGCTTACAGGACGTCTGGAAAGGTGGGAAGTTATTTTGCAGTAATTCGACATTCAGTATGTCTCTTAAAAGGTGATAAAGGGCAAAGCTCTGGCTGATTTCCTGGCTGAACACCCTTTAGTGGAAGACACATCTTCAGATATTGAACACCCTGATGAGGAAGTCTTCCCTATTAAAGAAATTCCCCAGGCATGGGAAATGTATTTTGATGGTGCTTCCAGAAGTCCAACAGGGAGAAAAATGGAAAATCCTAAATTCAACAAAGTTGGTTTAGGAAATGTGCTCATTTCTCCAGAAAAGGAAATGTTAGCTTATTCTTTCTTATTGTGGGAAGGTGGTACCAATAATGAAGCAGAATACCAAGCTCTCATCATAGGTTTGGAATTAGCGCTTCAAGCACAAGTGAATCATATAAAGGTGAAATGTGATTCAACTATAGTAATCAAACAAGTCAATGGGGATTATTCCATCAGAAAAGAAGAACTAATGCCTTTGTATGATTATGTCGGAGAGTTAATGGAAGAATTCCTTTCGGAACGGACACTTTCTTATGTCCCAAGATCACAAAATGCTCAAGCTGATGCACTGGCTAATATAGCCACAGCTCTAGAAAATCCAAATCGGAACAAGACAACCATCTGTATTTCCCACCGTCATGCAATTTCACCTTATGTTCGAATTAGAACAGAGGAAATTAATGAAATTAGTCCCATTCCTGAACTATATGGTCATACTACAGGATGGATGTCACCTATCAGGGAATACCGTCAAAATGGAACACTTCCACCTGATAGAGTCGAGAAAGACCAAATCTGGCGATGTGTGGTCAATTTTACTCTTTATGATAGCCCAGATCACCTAGAGAAAATTCTCTACAAACTTGGTTCTGATGGAGTTCTCTTCAGATGCATTGATGGGGAAGAGACAATGGCTATCATGAATGAAGTGCATGCAGGAGTATGTGGTGCCCACCAGTCTAGACATAGACTGTCAAATCAGATTCAAAGGCTTGGATACTTTTGTCCTTCAATGATACATGATTGTATTGGTTTCACAAAGAAGTGTCATTCATGCCATGTACATGCCAACTTCATTCATCAACCTCCATAGTTGCTTCATACAACTAAATACTCATGGCCATTTTCCACATGGGGAATGGATGTGGTGGGACCTTACCCTTCGGCTACGGCCAAGCAGTATAAGTACATTCTTACTGCTAATGACTTCTTTTCTAAATGGAAAAAGGCAATACCTCTCAAGGAAGTCAGTTCTAAATGTGTTTTTAGCATCATCAAGTCTAACATCATTACCAGATTTGGTGTCCCTCATACCATATTGATGGACAATGGCACCAACTTCTGTTCATCCGAGGTGAAGAAGTTGTATCAAGAATACAACATCAAGTCCAACCATTCATCTCGGTATCATGCAGCGGCCAATGGCTAGATAGAAGCCTTCAACAAGACTCTTTCAAATATACTGCAAATGATGGTGGAAAAAGATAAGTGGTCACGGCCTAATAAACGCTTTCATTCTTTATGGGCTTATCAGACTACCACCCACACTACAACTCGGTCAACTCCATATTCACCGGTATATGGAACGGAAGCCATCTTTCCCATTGAAGTTCAATTTCCTTCGCTCAGAGTATCCATTTGTGATCATTCATCTACAGATGAACAATCTCAAAAGCAATTGAAAGAATTTGAACGGTTAGATGAGAAAAAATTGTGCACTTTTCACCGCTTGGAAGTCTATCAGAATCGAATAGCATGAGCTTTTAATAAAAAATATTCGTCTTCGTTCATTCACTCAGGGAGAATTGGTATTAGTTCTTAGAACTCCAATGATACCAGGAAAGCAACCTCCCATGCTTGATCCAAAATTGTAAGCACCTTACACAATACATAGGGTCTACTCCAATGGAGCTTATTCATTAATCTCGATGGATGGATAACTCATCACTACTCCAACCAATGCCAGATTTTTTAAGAAGTATTTTGTATAAACACAAAATATATCATCAATGGTACATACATATGACCTTACACTATTTTTACTTTTGTCCCACATGACGTTAAACTGTGAAAAAGTTCCCTAAATGGTTCCAGTATGACCCTAAACTGCAACTAGGTCCTGTATGACCTTAAACTACATCAATGGTCCAGTATGAACTTAAACTGCATCGTCAATGGTTCATGCATATGAACCTAAACTATTTGCAAGTCCCTTATGTCCAGCAAGACATTAAACCGTGATGTCCTAACTACATCACGCTAAACTGTATAAAAGTCCCTTACATCCGGAATGACGTTAAACTACATAATCCTCAAAGGTCATATATGACCTTAAACTACATCACAGTCTAGCATGACATTAAACTGCACCATCCACGGTCCATGCATATTACCTTAAACTATTCGCACTTTCGTCCAACATGACGCTAAACTGTATCATCACTAATTAATCCAAAATGACGTTAAACTGTGAAAAAAGTCCCCAATACGTCCAACATGACGTTAAATGGTGTACTCTTTTGTCCTCACTGCATGACATTAAATTGCACATTCCCCCTTTCACCCAACATGACGTTAAACTATATTGTCCCCATCAACCTAACTACATGACGCTAAACTATACAGAAACTACATGATATGTCCTACATGACATTAAACTGTGCATCGTTAAGGTTGTTGTTACCTCTTGTTTCTCACACCGAGTATGACTCATGTGAGCTTAGAGAAAACCTCAACCATAACACTATCTCTGGGCTACTAACCATGTGTAAGTCCCAAAAACATCATTTTTTAGGTCATTGTCCCCAAGAAAAACTTGATCATTAATTCATTCTTTAATTGAACTACGAAGACTTTGATCCTTGCCTTCCAGGCTGGGTACGTAGGCAACCTCCCAAGGTTAAATCCCAAAACCAATCTCTTCACATCAGTTCACCTCAATCTCATACGATGTTGATTGGTGAAACCGCCCCTAGAATCAATATCTTTACATTGGATCACATTCGTCCTTGTTATATGATGTTAAACTATACAACACTTTTTTCCAGTATGACAATAAACTACAATATTCTTTCATACCCTCACCTGAGAGGGAACCATTATTTACATTGAATTTTCAATCATGTTTCATTTCAAAGACTACATGCATACATGACAATGCCTAAACCTTTTATCTTGGGTTAAACCATCATTGTACTAATGTCCCCTTTTACCCTTCACAAGTACGAACCAAATTTATACCGAGGGTATTTCTAGAACTATGTGGGCTTGATTCCCATCCTCATGGGATACGTAGAAATGTCCGAGTGTCCCTCGAATCTAGCCCCATGTCTTTTGGGCCTAACCCCAAATTTCACATCTAGTCCCTTGTTCGAAAAGTCCCCATGAAAAAACACACTGTGTATTTCTTACAATGCTCCAAGCTATATGACCCTAAGCTAAGATCTCTAATCCTTTTGTCCCATATGATGTTAAATTGTAATTTAAGAACGATTAATGGCTTGATTCCCATCTTTATGGGATACATAGTGAAGTCCAACATTTCAATTCAGGACCCAGCCACAACCTGATTATGGTTAGCATTGATCTGTGTATATTTGTATACATTGGAAAATACCCATCTTTATGTGTCGTAATCCTATCCTTAAATATTTTCAGATGTTCATAACCCTTTTCTTGACTTCTAGTCACAAAAATGTCAAACTTCTGAGAGTTCTTTTGTCTGGCTATGCAGTACGTGCCCTTAGGCGGCCTTGCATAAACAGTCTACGTAACTGACCTGTTATCCAAAAGATACTATTATTTGACTATGAAGTCAATGCCCTTATGTGGCCATGCATAATTCGACCCCCTAATAGGTTTTTTTAAATAGTGGAAACTTCATTCTTGGGAGGAAAGCCTCTTTTTTTCTTATTTTTCTTAATGACCGTATGTAGGGATCCGAAAAAATAGGCATCCTTAACATACTTGTCCCATATCCATTTTGATGATCTGAAATTATTCAAGTCTATGGTTTTTATTCTCCTTCCCTATGTTTGGGTCAGACCTTCGTAGGAGTAATATCCGTCCAGTTCTTTGATAATCTTGTTTGGAAATATATTCTCCATATTCAAGTAACTCATTCCATACAACAAACTCTATACATTGGGAAATTGGAATATCCATAAACATTCACTATCTTTTAGCAGTAGAAAGGTAAATTTCTGAGAGTTATTTTGCCTGACTATGAAGCACATTCCATTAGGCGGCCTTGTATAAACAGTCTACACAACAGACTTGTTAGAAAAAAGATTCTATTTATTTGACTATGTAGCCAATGCCCTTAGGTGGCCCTCCATAATTCAACCCCCTAACGAGTTTGTTAAATAATGGTAACATCATTCTTGGGAACTACTTCTTCTAATTCATTTTAGATATTTTCATTTCATTTCTCAGATTCAAATATTCTTAAGTCATAGTTTACATATTTTCCATCATACCTGAGTATGGTAATATGTTTTCAGATGAATTTTCAAGGAATTGAGTCAATTATAATTCATTTGGTCAAATCTATTTCAACCTTAAACATTAGCCTCTTTATGTCGGACGTGCATGACTTTAAACTGCCCACAAAAGACAAGGGAACTCTGAATAAAAGTCAAGTTCCAGCTCACTAAACATACATTGTGTATGATTTAGGTAATATTGAGGAATTAAAAAGTTCAAAGTTTATAGGATTATAGGATTATTTATATTAATCCTAGTAAAAATCAAACTATGCTTTCTAGGCCCGTTGGCTTAGGTAAAATTTGAAGCAGCTAGCGAAAGAATACAAGAATAAAATGATTAAAGATAAAAGTACTCATCATTGATGCACAAGAATTAGAGGGACATCCAAAGATTGGATCCTCTTCTCCTTTTTCTGGAAATTACACAAGACTGTCAACATAAGTCTTCATTTGATGTACAGCATCCCGAGCTTCATCAGTAGCTGCTTGAAGCACGTGCAATCGACAAGCTTCACTCTTCTTAGCTTGATGGAGTGCCGTCTTGGCATCTTCAATTGCTTTCATACCATTCGTTTGAGTTCCCGCCAGTGAATTATTGAGCTAATCAAGTTCCCCAGTAACAGCATCTAACTGTTGCTGGAGGTGTACCTGTTGGACGACTTTTTCTTTGATTTTATTCTTCAGCTCCTTTATCTTGGTAGCATAATCAGCCTCAAATTGGGATATCGTAGCCTCACATTCGCCGATGTTAACTGACAGTTTCACCCTTGTCAGATCATTACGGCACTTTTTCTATTGCTCCCTCCTGAAGATGACTTGTTTCACCATGGCATGGATATTTTCATATCCAAAACCTCCATGTCCTAGCATGACAAACTGGGATGAAAATCAAGGGATCTTCGATGATAGATCTTCTAAAGGCTCATCAGATATGATTTTCCATATGTTGTTCGATGCCTTGCGTCATGAAAAGCTGAACACTTTAAGCCCCTCTGGGTCTAATTCAACATCATCATCATAGGGGGGCATGTAATCTGGGATTAATGCACTTAAAGAAGTTCCATGTTTTTCTCCTTCCCCCTAACATGTGCTTCTTCGCTTTCAATTCCCATTTTGGAAGAGGTTGGGGACTCACCTCTAGATCTAGCCACTGCAGTTGATGTACCTGCATGATTAATTGAAATCTTTGGTTATCTTCAAAGGATAAAAAAAGAATTGATTGTCTTGCAAATTAAGTACAAATCAAAAATATTGTTATCCCTTACCCGACGGTGGAGCAGCAACCTGAGAAGAATCCTCCCCATATTTCCCAGTCTCAAGAGGATCTTCAAGATGGGTCTCGGGAGGGTTTACTAAGTTTAGATCTACTTGAGCTAATGTTTCTGCCATGGTAGGGTTGACATCAATTTCCACACCCCCTTCAGGCATTGGCAGTTCAGCAGCTTCTATGGATGGAATGGCATATTATTTTCAGTTATTATTAGAAGTGTAAATTATAAGAAACTTTTCTGGGCGAGGGATAAGACTCATGCACAAGGTCTTCTAAATCACATGAAAACGTAGCATGATCCTAAAATTCTTCGAAAGATATTCCATGATTCATCATTTCATCCAATGATATTTCAGAATCCTGGTTAGTCTCACCAGTGGGAGTGTTTGATGTGTCTTCTTGATGACTTACATCCTGCAGTCCCTGATCCTGGACAACATCTTCGAGTAAAATCACAGCATCAGTTTCAACAGTCTCCAGAAGATCTAATGCAGGAGTTGAACCTGAAGTATCACAGAATGGAAGTTAGTCGGTGTTTCGTTCAACATTTTTTATGAAGCATTGTTGACTCACCAAAAACAAGTTCTTCTATTCTTGCAACAGCAGCAGGATGGATACTGGGAATAGATGCTAGCTCTTCTCCAGGAGCATCCAAGTTAGCTTGGATCTGTGATTATTCCACAGTACCCTCTGTGGTCTTTGAAGGAGGATCAGTCCTTTCCCTTAGGGGGTAAATTGAAGAAGCCCCTGCAATCCCCAGAAATATGAGTAACCATGTGGTCATGGGTATAGACTCATGATTACCCGAAAGACTTACTGCTGCTAATGAAGCATTTAGATGTGGACTTCCTCCTTCGTTGCCTTTGCTTCTTTGGTTTTTGGGAGTATAAGAAGTCTCCCTTATTGGAACTTAGATTGGAGAATGGAAGGATATGTCCAACTCCTCATTCATGGCCTGCTGGCCTGGAGATATTTCGCCCTGTTCACGAGGAGAATCAGCAGCAGCCCCGATGGCAGTACCACCAGGGCTATACTGTGGCGAAGGAACCTCAGTTCCTTTTTTTCAAGCTGAAAGATGAAGAAAATAACTTCCTTAAGTAACAAATCTTTGACTGGAATCAAGTTGCAAGGAAAATTAGTAAAGAAAACTTACATCTTTAGGAGCCACATACTCATGCCACTCCTCTTCTCCAGAACCACCATCCCCCTCAGTGGAGCCATGATCAATCATTTCCTTCACCTGCCTCATGACAAAAACGGACTCATCAATGGCATATATTAGCATTTTCAGCTCTCTATTGTAAGCCCACACTTCATTGGGGTTATCCTCATATTGGAGATTTGTAGAAGCCATAAGATTCCCTATTCCAGGAAGTTGTAGGCCCTCAGAAAAATCTAGCCAGGCAGTCTCAGTACCACAGTATAACCTCTGCCATAACTAGACAACCTCTGGTCTTAGATATGAAGGCTGCGAGGAAGATCCTAGAATCTTTGACTTCAATTTCTTCCCAGATCCTGAAACTATAGATAGAGAATAAGAAAATAATACTTATTGCATTATAAAGTAACAGTGATTAAATTACCACAATGAAGTAACTCACCAGGAGTTGATAGAGTAGGTCTTTTGATTCTGACCAGAGGGTTATATCGGGCATGAGGCCGCTTTTCCACATGGTGTGCCTCATCATCCCCATCATTGGAATCTGGTGAATCAGTCCTGGAGGAGGAATATTACGAATCCGCTTCAGGTGGGGAAGCATGACCTTCATAAGGAAGGGTTTCTTTCTCTACAGTCCTCATCCTTTTCCACACTTGATAAACTACGTGATTCAGCACCCCTTTGGGGTATGATGCTATCCAGTGTTCGGCATAATATGTAGTCAAATTATGTGCCACTTTTTCAACTGGTAGATCAAATACTTCCCCAGTCTTCTCCCTTGATGTCACCATCCATAGTTGCTGAGAAACCATCAGATGTTTCTCTAACCTGACATGTACTAGAGGAGATACAACAATCTGTTCCAGACATTTGAATTGACGTGAAAATATATATGGATCATAGGCCTCGCATATAATTTCTTCGTCAATCCTGGAAACTAGCATACAATCCCTACAAGATAGCATGTTTTCCCTCAAATCCAAATGGGATGTTCGATCATCAACAAACCTCCCGGTTGGCGGACTTCCATGGGGAATGAAGTTGAATTCCTTAAACATGCTCAGGCTCACTTTCATGTCATGGGAATTAACATTTAATGGAGAAACTCTAGAGAATTCTTGCACTGACGGCCTGAAATAACATCCAAGAATTTGTAATACATTCCGTATATTGTAAGTCCTGATGTGAGTGGCAATCCATCCCCATAAAACTTGGAATGGTCCCACTATTCTTAAAGGCGATTTACCCAATAAAACATGAAGTAAAATCTTGTGAATCTTTGCTGAAATAGGGGTAGCCAACCCAATCATTTTTTCCTCAGCCAACTTTGATGCAATGAAGAAGGTCCCTGTCCGAACGCCTCCCTTCGAATCCATGACTGGCAAGAGATAAACACTGAGCCACATTGCCAAGAAGCCCGCCATACGAGTCTTCTTTGGGATCCTTTGATTAACCTCATATCCCCATTTCTCAAACTCTCCTGCTTCTAGAGTTGGCCAGACTGTGCCAGGATCACCCCTCTTCTCAGGTTTTGGGCCGGTGGTATGACGTTTGGGCCTCTTATCCTTGTATTTCTTCTTCTTGGATCCTTTTTCTTCCGGATCCTTCTCCTTTAGTTCCCTCTCTTTCTTCTCAAAACGAAATATATTCATCCATTCCTCCAGATGAATATCCTTTCTTGAATGAGTTAATGAGGTCTCTGAACTTTTGAGCCTATGGAAGATCTTAAATAATTCTCGAGAAAAACAAGAGTCTTCACTGCATCATTCCAAGTCACCTTGGGTGGAATGAATTCATCATACATGTCACCCAAAATCGGAGCCCCTGAGATCATGTGGACATCCCATAGACTGATGCCTACTTCTCCATGAGTTAGATGGAAATAATTAGTTGCTGGACTCCAGTGGCTGAGTAACCCTGGCACGAAGTTATCATGTCTGTAAACATATGTTTGCCCAACCCAGAGAGCTTCGTATATAGCCACCCCTTTCAGATCCTCGAAAAACTATGCACAGGTTTGTCGCACCCAGTATGACCACATCCATGTTGGATTCACGCCTCGCCCAGGACGGATTTCCCCACTTTTCTTCCAGCCTTTGGATTCATCCATCTGAGAATTTCGGAAGATTAAAGGATGACAATGTGGTTGCAGCATAGGCATATGATCTTTCAGATTTGGCGTACAAGGGCTATCATGAATCATATGGGCCTTCTCCATTGTTCCAGCCTTTAGAAATACTCATCCACCTGGGATATTTGGTGAAGCAATGTAGGTGTAATTCTGAAACCACGAAAATGGGAGATAGTTCTTTGCTTCTGGAATAGTAACTTCTTGCAGATGACTATAGTCATACAAAGGAAAATAAATTCATTGGGGGAAGTCGTGATGATATTTCTTCAGATACATAGCCAAATCTGGAAGAGTGCTATGTTTGATGGTATAATAATCATGGCCAATGATGTTCATCATATCATCAATCCGCTTGCTAGCCAGTTCATCAACTATTCCAGGTCTAAGAGCCATTGATTCTGCACAAAAGATGAATAAATTAACTTTTAAGTAAGTTGATTTTTCATAAAATTTGTGAAGGAATTTCAGAAAAATGGAAAAGGAATGAAGGCGCGCAAGTCTAAACTTGGTGCACAAGTATGGATGTGTCACGCGAGTGTTAATATGCCATGCAAGTTTCTGTCATGCAAGTATCACCACGCAAGTCCTATTACCTTGACAACAGCGCGAAGGCGAAGAAACAATGGAAAACGGGAGATTTGCACGGCGAAGGTGACCTGCACGGCGAGAGCTCGAGAATCCATAATTCAGATGCTATGCGCTGAAAAGGGCATCATATTTATAGGCCGGGCTACCCACCTGCGTGCCTATATCCAGTGAGCTCCAGCCCTGTGCGACTGAAACATGTGTGCCAAGTGTTGCGCACTGAACACTTGTGTGCTGCTTTTCCTTGAGTTTTCTTCTTTTCCTCAGAGTTAAATCCTCTATTCTCTCCGGATCTAACTCTGAGGGGGGACTTTTGTTGAATCTCCTTTTGTCACAGAATCTAAAGATTGGAAAAGGGAAATATCTGAGCTCAAAGTGATTCAACCTTTGGAAAAATATCAAATATTGACAAAGGAAGGAATAAGAATAATGTTGCACAAGGGTCACGCATGTTCTAAAATGGTCGCGAAAGTACACTTGTGCGACTACGAATGGTCGCGCAAGTGACTAGCACGCCCTAAACGATAACTGCCCTGGTCTTCTTCAGCCTATAAATAGACCATGTGGGCCCCCGTTTGTGGAGTAATTTTTCCAGAAACTTAGATTTAAGCTCCCGGCGCCCTAGTCTCTTCTCAAAGAATCTCAAACACATCTAAGGTAATTTGTTACCAATAACGAAAGATCTAAAGAGGGGTAGGAAGGCCTAATTGTTGGAACTCATCAACACTTGCACGCTTGAGTGGCCAGCCCTTAAGGGAAATGGCCACACTCGCGCGCCGCCTTACTCCTTCAATAGAACATGCGCGCCAATCCTATGGAAGAACCTCAAGATGATTCTAAAGGCTTTAACCAAGATTCGCTCAAGTATTACCCAGCTGGTTAACCGTCGCGCAAGTTCCCATGTGTCGCGCATGTATACCTGCGCGACCAGGACTTGCACGCCCACGCATTACCTGCGCTCCTGCCAGGACTTGCGCGCCCCTACCTTTTTAGGATCCCTTCTTGCCCACTTCACCCCTCTTAAGCCATTCCACCTCTCCTATTCAAGATTCAATCATCAAGACACTCTTCAAAACCATTTATGGCATGATTTCTTGATTTGGATTCCTTATCCGAAAGGAATTATGTAGAATATCCCACAAAACCTATTGATTTACACATCTTTATGTCATTACAGATTGATATTTCATTCATTCAACCTCATCCTTTATGATAAGATAACTCATTAACCTAGGCCTCCTTTTTAGGAATAAGCCCCAGCCCCCTAATTTGGGCATCCTCCTCAGGATTAATCCCCAACCATAATTCATTGAACTAGGCCTCCTTTTCCGGAGTAAGCCCCAGTCTCAAATATGGGCATCCTCTTTAGGAGTAAGGCCCAAGTCCCTTAATTTTTCAAGTCCCTTAACCTGGGCCTCCCTTTTTAGGAGCAAGCCCCAGTTTTAATTTCCCTTAACCAATCCTTTGATCTGGGATTCCTTATTAGGAGTAAAACCCAATCATAATTTTTCTCCTAATTTGGCCCTCCTTTTCAGGAATAAGCCCCCATTTAGAGTATTGAAATCTCCATGAAGCAGATATACCATTATGGACCCTGTTCCTAGATTTCTTCCCTAAAGTAAATCCTTATCTTCATTTATATGGGCAGTCATGCATATATAAGTCCCACCTTAGTTCCTATGATTGCATCTTTCATGGCACAATTGTCTGCTTTTTACTAATAACTCTTGTTTCTCACACCGAGCATGACTCACGTGATCTTAGAGTGTAAAATTAATTATGATATCCTTCTTGGATCCATCAATCATAAACATCATACTACCTTACTCGAACTACGTGGGTTCTGATTCCTTTTTCTAAAAAAAGGATACGTAGGTAGCCCATCTGCGGGTTCAATCCCAAATCTGAAATAATCCATGTCCTTCTGAATGACAATAAACATCAAGTGCCCCACTGAGTGGCTTTAAAACCATCATGGTCATCATAATGACCATGAGACTATTACGTATCAAAGGATACCATTGACTAAGAATCTCTAACAAATACAGATGATTCTCTATCAATGAAGAACCTACAATACATATAAAAGATTCTCTAAATTTCCTACATATCAATCATTGATTGTCAGATCTAAAGGAAAGCTCATTTTATACTTGGTAATGTAATAAGGATTCACGAACATAACTTAAATCTATAAAGAGAGTCTCGGAGTAGACAATAATTCACCTCAAAAAGTTTTGATGAGTCCTACCTCCCATCCTCTCGACCAATTAAAATTCCTATGCCTCATCAGTCCACAAACTAACGAGCGCCTACCTTTTGAAAGTAGGTCCAAATGGATGTGGAATCATTGGATGTTTCTGGTTCTACAAACAAGCCCATTAGAAACTGATTGGAATGTTTGAACCTTCAATCAAGGAGGTCATCCTCGAATTCTGAGGGAAACAACTATATATGATAACATCATTGTCAGAAGAAGTTAAATAGTACAACAAAATCATTATCGTAATACATTAAACTACATGGTCTGTATCCTAGTGGCATGATATTAAACTACATGATTCTTTAAACCATGGTAGATAGAGGTCATACCCCTGATATCAATCATCTAATATAATGTAACCTTCTTCAGACAAGACAAATTTGTGTATGAGTGGACATTAATGACCAATTCCAATATATATTCTCTATTTTTTCTCTCACACATTCCCTACAAACCACAATTCATGGCCTTGAGACATCTGAATCTTCAAAAACTTCCCGGCCATTGGTAGTAGAATGTATAAATTCTTATAGATACCATTGTATGAAAATGTATTAATATTCCCCAGTTTTATTTGAATATAGTCACCCATAAGAATGGTTTTTCCACCGAAAGAACATTCTTCCTTGGTATATACCTCCTCTATTCCCATAAGTCAAGAAACTATAATTCTAGAAACCACTTTTTGAACCTGGACTATGACCATTCCTCACATACTTGTCTCATATCAAGGTTTTTATATGAGAATCATGAAACTGTGACTCAAAATTCCATTTTAGGTATCTAAAGAATATTATAACATAATTGTCCAAAAATCCATTTTTAGTACATCATTCCAAAATTCTTGGTCAAAGCTATTCGATCTAAAGAACCAATCACATTATTCTAGTTTTAATGAATTCAAACTACCCACAAAAAAGACATAATACTCCCCTAGTTGGAAACCTCTAAAGAGAACCCTAGGTAAAATTTGGGTCTTAGATAACTATAGCTATTATCTGCATGGTTTAGGGAGGAATCTAGTATTGAAAATATAAGAGGCACAAAAATTCTTTGGCTAAAAATATGAAAAGTATGTCCTAAGAAACAACCATGTCTCCTCCACAAATCCTTCTTCATATTGTACATAGGAAAATATTAGTGCAATGAAACAAAATAATAAAAATTCATAGGTCATATCATATGACTCTAGAAATATTCAAACTATGTTCAGTAGCCCATATGTCTAAGGTATAAATTAGACTATCCACCCTATATTTAGAAACCTCAAAATCCCACCAAGTGATGTTGTAATATTTCATATTTCCCTACAGTTACATAAGAACCTTATTATTATCATTTTGAAAAAAATATAAATCTAATGGAGGAATTTATTGTCCATAATTTTATTTCCATGAACTTCTCCATATAATTCATGAAGATATCCATATTTAGAACGAAAATTTCTTAATTGAGTAGATATGAATCATAATTATAGAAGAAGGAGAAGATTAGATTTCTATATTACATAATAATTAGCACACACTGGGGGATGGATATTTCTCAAAATCATTTCCCAACCTAGTGAAATAGCAGTGAGAACCTCCCTCTATGAGTAGGGCTTGGATTTTGAATGAGAAGTGGGGTTGTATGTGTCACAACCCAAAATTTCCTCGACCATGCCTGAAAATGTCATTTTTGAAATATCCATTTTTTAATGGGGACAGGGATGGTAGAAAAGGGACTTTTATTGAGGGTTGAGACCACAAGATGACATTATTCCCATGAAAGGTTATGGGGGTGAAACCCCACACAGTCTAGGGTAGTAGGTTCGCTCAGGTGGTTCACCCAATAGTCTTGTGCACACACAACCTACATGTCAAGAGGCTCTCACAGAACCTACTTACATGGAGTATAATTTTTCAACCTCTACGTTAGGTACCTATATGGGAAACCTATGATGGGTACCTATGAGAGAGTCCTATTTTGAATGGGGTCCCATGATTTCCTATAAATACAACCTAGGGGATTCTCACTTGAAGGAATAGGAAAATAGAATAAGCTTAAAATATCTGGTCACATAACACCTTTTCCTAGTACCTAAAAAATATTCCATGTATCCATCAAAAACCTGATAAAAGATGGAATTAAGGGGTATAGTTTGATCAATGTTCCTCTAGGGTATAAAACATAATAAAACTATGTGATAACACCTCTCCCCCCCCCCAAGTTGACATGAACTAGCATGAAGGTCCCTTCCCAAATCTGAGACATGTGGGAGACCCTACTAGGAAATCATGAGGAATCAATTGGTTCCTAGATAAAGTCCTCACATAATTTTTTTGTTCTAGTTTTCAATTTCATAAGGAACCTTCGTCTTATATAGGCATACCCATGAATGATGCACTTCCAATTCCTCCCTGGTCACCAAATGAAAAATACCTTTTGGTCACTAATCCTTGACCTATGTGAGACAACATCCATTCCACTTTCAAGCCACCAATGGATGGGCTCCTCTTAATTTGGATCCTTTGACTAAGGTGGCCATGTTGAAGCATCCACTGAAGAGTATGGACTTTCACAACCATGGAGAGAGACACACCAGCATGTCTTCCATTCATTTATACATTCATTTAGTTTGAGGTATCCTGTACATTTGTTTCAAGATGGTTCGGGTCATCGGGGTGAATACACTTACAAATCCAAATGATCATGAGAACCATTAACTTTGGAGTAGTGTCTAGGACCTCACAATATTGAATTCATGGTATAGAATCATGTCTTTCCCTTATAATCACTTGGACTATGGTCCCTCAATTCCCCGTGTGGAGGGAGAGGATCACACTTTCTTTTACTATTGAGGGTTTGTAGAGTATCCTTCTCTAGCCTATAGAACCTATAATAGGTAATCCCTCATAGAGTAATCACCTATCCTTTTCTAATGGTCCCTATCTACGTGGGTAGTTATATGTCACTATCCTAGTTATGAAAAAGGGGGAGGAGATAGAAAAATCAAATCCCTTTCTTCTTCTCCAATATCATCGTCCTCCTTCACCAGTGAAAGAAGGATCATGTGGTTTTCCAGATAATCTTCTACATCATTTTTCTCACATCTGAGCATTAATCATGTGGGATTATAGGATATTGGGGATCGTGAAATTCAAATGGTTAAATTCATGAATCAATAGATAATCTTTTTCTTATCTTCCACTCACCTTCCCAGACGACGTCCCTAAGTGTGTGTCCCCAAATACATGTACCCAATTGCTAGGGAATCCTCTTATACGGTGTAATCCATTAAAACACTCCTAAATCCTCTCAAAGGGTCACATTCCTTTGGACACAAACCATCAGAGGGACTCCACAGGCATGGGTACTCGCAGCCAAACTACATGGGCATTGATTCCAATCCAAAAGGGATATATAGGAAACCAACAAGATTTATAAATGAAACCCCCCAAATCAACCATAATATTCTTTTGGACACATTCCAATTTGGGTCATATTTGAATTAGGATCTGACATCCCTTCCATGTTCCTTGGGCTTCTTAGGCATAAGTCTCAAACCAAACATTGGATAAACAACATTCATCTGGATTTCATAGTTTCATGACATTAAATTGAATTATTGTTTCAATGTTACATTACCTTAAAAGGTATGACATGGCCTCTTAAGTAGCACTAACCTACATGGGTTATGATCCCTTTTACACGGATATGTTGGAATCCCATCTTATGGGTTTGATACCTAGATCAAAAAAACTCTCATCAGCTTGGATAATGATAATATTTAGAGCACCCCTCCATGTGGATTAAAACTAGATTCGTAATAACAAACAACAATGGAATCAATAATCTATTTATAAAAGGTTCTATTAATGGAGAACCCTGGATGCATATAGATATCACAATGGACGAAGAACCTCATATAAATATATATGATTATAAATTCTATGCATTCTAATAATTGAATTTTGTCCTGAGTGTGACCCATTTTATACTTGGTAATAAATAAAGGATTAAAAAATATTTCTTTAATATTTAATTGGGTCCTAGAGTAGGAAATAATTTCCCCTAAAGGGTTTTATGATCCCTATCATCCATCATCTTGACCAATGTGATTATCTAATCCTTGTTGCATAATTTCTCAATAATAACATTCCTTTATAAATAAATATCATAATATATTTTTAATAAGGGGGTCGTTGTGTGTTTTTTTCTCCACAAAAAAACCATTGGAATCCATTTAAAAGTATTGGGCCCAATATGGATGATTTGATAAACATTCAAACCCCAAAATCAACCATAAAACATGCCAAAATAGGTTATATTGGATATAAGGGGTTAACCATAAATTGTCGACTTGTTAAATATAGACCCAAGAAGGGTATAAATAATATGAATGAACATATTAGACCATGTGATATATTCCCTTAGTTATCTAGAGGTAGGATAGTGGGATGGACTGAGAATGGTTATCCATGGGGTAGGAAATAGGGAACTTGGGGCACAGAGATCCTTTTAACTAGTTAACTAGTGTTATGTGTCAATATCCCTCCTCCACCAGTATACATTTATCCTTCTATGGATAAATTGTAGTGGAATTATGGTTGTGTTAAATTAGATGATAAACTCAGTATAACATGGGAGTTGAGGTATACTTTATTCCACTCTTTTGTTGTTGTTTTATCGGAAATTTTATTTCGTAACAATTATTCCATGATGTGAGTGAAGATATATTCATCTATTTTATTTCTATGAGCCAAGGGACTTAATCTTAGAGTAGGGGATGAGATAGGGGAAACCCTATGGGGGATACTGGCAATGATGTGATCTTGGGGATCATATATAGTTCTCATCTTTGTGTTGACTTTTATGAGAATAACAGGGGTCTAGAATATTGATAACTTAGTATAGAAGAAATTCCATGCATAGGATTTTCATTTTTTAGGAAAAACGTCGATGTATATATTGGATATAGGTGTGTTTCCAAACCTTGTGGGGTATTCTATATGAGTATCCTGATAAAGATGATTCCATGAGGTATATTTGTTAACAGGTGTAGAGGAGGGATTTGACCCTAGGTAACAATGGCTTAGTAATAGTTTTGAAGAGGGAAAAAACCCATATGTGCAATATATATGAGGTTATAGAGAGATAAAATTACCTCTGCTATACGTATAATCTAATTCTGGAATACAGAATGGTCTGTAATACCTGAGACGCTACTATAGTAGGTAAACACCATTTTATAGACCATCTAACAATGTACAATCTATAGAGCCTATATTTATGAGTATATTTATAATTTTAATTTCTTAGTCATATGTATTTATTTTAAAAATATAAAATTATTTTTTTTAATTCCTCATAAATGTGTTATCTTAAGATGAATTATTGGGATTTTCCCAAAAAGATTGATTTTTAGATGAATAGTTTGATTACTGGTTTTTCTTATGACCAGGACTTTTATAACATATTTAAGAGTTTGAAAAAAATAACTCAAAAAACAGTTATCTTGAAATATTATATTTTTTATATGTAAAATTATAGATTTTATTTTTTTTAAATTTATTATCATATATTTGATATTTTCATTAATAAGTCCCATTTTCAACAAAACTTATTTTAATGCATTACACATTTATATTTTAAAATTTACTTATATAAATTTCTGAAATTTAATAATATTAAATAGATTGAAAACAAATAATTAGTAGATCATAATTATTTAATAAGACAATTTTACAGGTAGGCATAAAAATATGATTTATATGATAAATATTTGTTTTGGTGATAATGGTTACACTATTTTCTCAATGAATTGTTTTATTAATATAGTACAAATGTTATCAAATTGAATAAATTAATAATTTGTCAAAAATTATTATTTTATAAATATAATAACTATATGTAATAATATTATCTCTTTCTTATTATGTAATCAATAATAAATATAAATAGAAACACCTAATTGTAAAAACATCATATTTCTATTTGAATTTGTTTTTTTATATATTAAACATTTAATTAAAAGTTATTTTTATCCTTATTATATATTAAAATTGATTAAATATATTATAAATTTACCTTTAGTACATCCAAATTAGGAAAAATATGGTATAATAAATTCATAATGAAACAAAAACTACATAGATAAAAACTTTTTAATAATGCTAAAACATAAAATTGAGTAAGTATAAAAATCTAATGGTAAATAAAAAATTTGTTTAAAAAATATTTACAAATACTTGGTTATGGAATTATTTATATAAGGAAACCACAAAATCTATTATTTATAAATTTTGATGTCATTTTCATTTGAATAGTGTAATTATAAAATTGAAAAGTAAAGATTGGTCACAAAAGTGATCTTTTATTCACCTATAAAATAATCTCACTTACTCCACATTGTACCTCAACGTCCACATATAATTTATTCTTATAAATTAGATATTTTTATCCTCATAGAATAATCACTCATGTTTATATAACATTTTTTTAAAAGGTTGGGGCCAAAGCCTCAATTTATTATTTAAAGTAAAGACTTCTTTATACTGGGTAGAGGGTGACCCATTACATAGCCCGAAGGCCCAAGGCCAAGTGGCCTGAATACAAGGATTGAAAGCCCATTTTTTGGCCCAAAGGACCCCTCTGTGAAATGTACTGCAACAGTACCCGCGCTACTACCGTAACCGCTACAGTAACCCCCACTGCTACAGTAACTGCTACAGTCCCTCCGCCGCTATAGTGTTGCCGCTGCTATAGTTCCACGGCTGCTACAGTAACCCAGAAAATTCACCCCTGCCCGGATTTGATCCCGGGTCTTTTGGATGCCAAGAAGGAGCTTGTACCACTAGGGTACAAGCTCGTTGGCACTCAAGTTTATATAACCCTCGTTAAAATAATTTATCATAACCTTAATTTCCCTAAATATTTATAAGAGAAAAATCAATATTATGATATATGTATTACCTTCCTCTTAGACATTTCTTCTCAATCATTCCCTTATTAACATAATATATACAAAAAAAATATAATAAAATAAGAATTATTATAATAATCATATGGTTTGAAACTATTATAACAACAATTATTTAATCCTCTCCATCCATTAATGAAATAAAACTTTTTTCAGCGCTGGTGTGCTGACTACCACCTCCACAAAATGATTTATTTTATGTTTTTCATAAAACCACTAATGGTGGGTTTTAATTGTTATATTGATGTATAAATATGAAATATATAATATAAATATGATAATGAAATTTTAAATGATCAGATACCTTATTTACCTATCTTTATCTAACAAATAAAAATGTTAACCATGCGTTGTGATGACTACCAACTCGATGATGTAACATATCTCATTTTAACCATGATTCATTATTATTTTTTAAACACTATATAAATATGACTTAAAATCATAAAAATATCTAAAAATATAATTATTATCCAATAGTAATGTTATTAAATTTAAAATAAACCACTTTCATAATCATAATAATCCATTAATTATAGTATGATCATGTTTGGGTTGGTTAAACAACCTACATAAAAAATGATATAATAATCCACCATGGATGAATCTAAGAACATAAATAGTAAGGTTCTAAATTGTTAATTTATAAAAAATTATTTTTTAATGATTTTTTAATGGTCATATTTTGTAATTATATAATTATTGAAATATCATATTTGATCGCTAAAATTACCAAAATAAGATGACACATTCCAATTTGACATAGCATAACTAAAACACTAATGGAGTTAAATAATAACATTGTAATTCAATAAAATAAATTTATTTAATTAACTTATATTATATAGTAATTATGAACTTTTGGATAATAATAAGAAATACTGCCACTTTTATGAATATAGTATAATCTTTCAAACTATACACTCGATATTAAAAAATATGTAAACTAACTAGAATTCATAGAGAAAATTACTATATATGTAGAGTATAATTGAAAATTAATATGATTAATACCATAAATTGAGTTATTAGGATAGATAGTTTTTTATACATAATGTGATAGTACATTTATGTTTTTCAAGATAAGAGGTAGGGATTTTTTATAACAAATTCCACTATTTGATATATGTTTTGATTATGTACATAATTTAAATTAGGTGGTTTATATACTACCTATTTGAGTTTTTATATCCTAAAATTATTTTTATTCATCATAAATAAATATCAACTTGATTCCCTTTTATTAAAGAGGTTTTGAATGAATTGGTACCCAATCTTGAAGCAGCTTTTCTTTCTCAATTTTCATTATTTGGGAATCATGTTGTATTAACCACTTATTAAATTTTTTTGGTTCATAAATTTCAATTGAATACATTTTACCATATTCCTAATGAATTTAATAGGATTTAAATTTATATATTTTTATCCCTATTATCATATTATTTTGATTCAAGATTTATAAAAACTATTGTAAAACTCAGTCTTTTACAAGGTAAAAAAATCCTATGTTTCAGTAATCTAAATGTGTTTGTATTTTCCATGAAGATGCATACTAAACTATATAATAAAAGGTAAACAATAATATGGAATAGATTCATCATTGGATAATCACCCTAAAAATTTTTGGTTTAACATTGACTCAATCATCACTTTGATGCATTAATAATTTGCCTAAGGCTGCACAGCTATCTAGACACACCTATAAGATATGCTTGGGAATATTCACACTCTCTTTAGGATCAATGAAGAATGATTTTTTCTATCATTTCCTTTCTCTCCAAAAAATTAAATCTATTAAACCCAATTATTATTCCTCATGGATAATATGGCATAATGAAAATACCCTCATCCATATATTTCATTAGTAAGGTTACTACCAACTAGATTGTCAATAAACCACTACCTATAAGATAATTTGGGTATGATCTCCAAGACATCCACACTATTCAGTTGAATTGTGAAGTATTTGTTTTTTAATTTTCAATATATGAATAGTACTGTTTTTATTAAGTCATAGGTTCCTTACATAATGTTATGAAAAATCTTGTTGATTCTTATTCTTAATTAATTTTACTTAATAAGATGATGAGTGGTGTAGAGGATTATATCATTCCATGATGCATATATAGGTCTGATGAGGAACAAAAAAAATTGGTTTTTGTGTATACCAATCCCTTTATTAGAATAGTGTCTTGGAACAAGGCATTTAAAGTATATTTTTATTTCTAATATTATGCATTACATTAGTATGAGATCAATAATTATTGTTATCAATGTTTTCATTTATTGCAATTGATATATAACACACTCATATTTATTTTTTAAAGATTCACCTTGTTTATTCAATATTTTCATATCACATGTGCCATGTTTATGTTATGATAGCTTCAATTGTATACTACACCTTACTAAACATCAAATCTCTCCCTTATTTTTATCCATTACCCTGGAATTCAAGAGGAGAACTATGTTTAATTTTTTGGATATGATGTATGTGATAACACTACTCTTGAGAAGCGTTGATGTTATATATTATGTCTTCAATTGTAATCAATGAAGGTGTATAGTGTTCCAAGACTTTTATTCTTTTGTATCCTTTTGTAACTGTTATATTCTTTACCAATAATAAAATATAACTACGACTCCAAGTTTCTATATTCGAGGATTTTATTATTAGTATCATAGTATTTTTAGTAAGAACCTTGTGGATTAGATTTTGTAGAACTTAGTGAGATATCACAAGTACTATACATAAACCAATTGTATTTATAGTAAACACTCTATAAAACGTAATAGAAATTTTATTTTTAAATTAAATATCATTATATTATTAAATATATATCAATGATTAGGTATTTAAACTAGTGAAAGAATATTAAAATCCATGAAGGGGGAATAAGATCCCTTGCTTTCAAAGGGGAGACTCTACATCCTAAATCTTTTAACCCTAATAGCTCTATTTAATGAAATTATTCATATATTGGAAGGTCATGAATGATCCATGGATAATAATAAAAACATAATAATAAATGATGTGCCTATGTTTTGAAAATTAGATTATGATTTCCTAGAATGATAACCTATTTATCCACCTAAGAATGATGTTAATTTCTCAATTTAACTCATTTCAGGTGTTGGAATCGTATTTAAATATATATATATATATATAATATAACTAGTTGATTTGGTGGAGTTAAAGATATAGCTATAGGAGTTTTGTGATAAGGTATTTATATGCCCCAGTGTTCCACCATTGGGAGCCCCTATTATTAATGAAAAAAGAAGGATTCTTCTAAAATAAAGTGCATCAATTATGAGGAAATAAATTACATTAATATAAAGAATAAGTATCATTTTCCACATATTTATGATGTATTTTATTATCAACAATGAGATCAATACTTTTCAATGGTATATCATTGATTTGGTTTTCTTAAAATAGGGGTGAAGAATGATGATATTCCAAAGATAAATATTTGAATAATGTATGAACAATTTTTTATTTACATTAATACCTTTTGGATTGACTAATTATCCCTATGAATTTTTTTGATATTAATAATAGAGTATTCATGGATTATATTTATAATTTTTTTTGGTTTTTATTAATGATTCCATGGTATAGTCACTGTCTTATAAATAGTATGAGAGTCATCTAAAAATAATAATAGAGAAACATATAAAAATGAATTATATAGGAAATATTGTTAGTGTGAATTTTTCCTCCGAATGGACCGAAGGACTTATTTTTATTTTATTATAGATAATCCCCCTTTTAAGGGTTGAAGGGGAACCCGTACATAACCCGTAGGCTGAAGACACAAGGACCGACATGACCCGCAATACATGACCTGAAGGCCCAGAGGCATACCATGCCCATTACATGACCCGTAGAACCATCCCACTAGAACTACCCCTCCCTTGCATCTTCCATCATTGATCGCCTTATCTCCCCACCTTGCATTGCGGATCGGCTAGCATTGCCCTGTACAAAGTTGCATGGTGCCTGGTCCCAATGGCAGCTGCCATACCCTCTCATTCTTCTATTATGGTTAGCTCTGCATCTAGTGGTTGCTATTCCTGTCGCTCTGATCCTCTTCTGGGGCCTATTCAATGTGATCTGGTCTACTCTATGATCTACGTGACCCGAAGTCCCTATGGCCCGAAGTCCATTGATGACCGGAAGGCCCTGGAGACCCGTAGGCCCAAACCGGTGGCCCGAAGGCCCAAATCAGGTGAATAGTTCCAGCTACTACAGTACCAAATAGTAATTGATACAGTACTTCTACATTACTACTACTGTAACCTGGAAATATTCCTCCACCCGTTTTTGAACCCAGGTCTCGTGGATGCCAAGCAGGAGCCCTTACCACTCGGGTTTGAACCAGGGTCTCTTGGGAAAATGAAGAATTTTAATGAAAAACACTCTTCAATTATGGAATATCTATTTATCCTTAAAAGAAAATGAAAGTGAATGAATTGAATACATTGATGAATATAACTAGGATATGGAGCTTATTGAGTTTATCTGGTCACTATCAGTGATTTTTTTCAAGATGTCACTCGGTTTAAAAAATTGATACCCAAGTTAACTCTAAAATGGGATAAATTTATATTGACAAGCGAATGTCAGGAATTTTTTAAAGATATGAATAGGATCTACATTATTTCAATACTATTAACAACACCATTATGTAATGAATCATTCATAATAAGTAGTATTGCATCAAATAAATGTCTTGGATATGTATTTATGGCAAATGATATGGTGAGTACCTATTCATCAATACAATTGAAATTCTATGAATATACAAATCTAAATCCTGACATTGAACTAGAATTGTTTATATTTTGCATGAAAATATAGAGATACTACCTCTGTGAATAATGATGTTATATATATACGTGTGAACAAAAAAAATTTGAATTGTATCATCTCACAGAGCATCACAACCTGAGATAAATAAAATGTTTATAACTACTCAAGGAAAATGATTTCTCGATACACAACCACATAGGGATGAAAAGAAAGGTGGGTGATGCATTGAGTAGGGGGAAAATGTAATTTTCACCATGATGAGGATTAATAATGATCCAATATATTAAGATCTAATAATTATGTATAGATTAATTTTTAGGAAAGGGTTTCCATCATTCATTTTCCTTGAAATTTTTATACTATCCTTATTTTAAAAGATTGAAAAATTACAGAAGGATTTCTAGGATACACAATCAACGATTGAAGTAATAAATGGTAGTAAATTTATAGAATTCAACTATTGAGATAGAGTGTTGAATTTTGGAAAGAGGTAATATTTTATATCCAAACTATAGTGGAATAGGGAACTCCTAGATGAAGAAAATTTGTCAAATTTCTCAATACACACTTATATTAAAAGTTATTTAAGGATTTAATATAACATGGTATGAAGTGGTAAATTTTACATTATGTGTTGCATTTAATAGTATTTTAGCTGGTAAATATTGAAAGATAACATCCTAAATGAGTCATGAAAACTCTACCAATACCTATATGGATGTGGGGAATGTTACAATGGATTTTTTTACAAGACAACGAACAAATATATATAGTAATGATGATATATGGTTCACAATTGATCATCTTACTATGTATTATCATTTCCTATATACAACAGAAGTTATAACCCTTAGTCACCATTCCATACTCAATATTAATGAAATCATAAGTCTTTAAGGGGAACATTAATCAACCATATATAATTGTGACACTCAATTCATAAAATATTTTAGGAAGAGTCTAAAAGGGATTTGTACACTGACCTAAATTTATGCACCACATGTCATGTCAAAATTTATAGGCAATCTAAAAGGACTATTCATGCTTTGGAAGACTTGTTGAGATCCTATTATTTTGACTTCCTTGTTATATGTGATCAATATTTATCTTTGGTATAATTTTCATATCATAATTTTATCCATTCGGTCATCCATATGGAACTATATTAGGTATTATATTAGAAGAGGTTCCATACTCTAACCTGTTGGGAAGAAGATAGAGAAAAAAAGCTAGTAGTCCTATTATTTATAATGGATATGTTTTTTAATGTATGGATTATTTAGGATTATATTAAAGTATCCTAACTAATGAAAACGAGATATGTTTATAATTGAATGAAACACATGTAATATCCAAGATTAGTTCATGTATTATTTACAGTTTATCCATGAAAGGTTGTATTACGATTCAATAAAAATGGGATGTTAATCCCTAGGAATATTAGTACTTTTGAGATACTATAAATAATTATAGTTATATCTTATCGTTTGGCTATTACATCCAAAAAATTTAAAGTACATTCAATATTTCATGTTTCATTAACAAGAAAAGAAATTCCAAATACAATTCATGTGAACACATTTATGGGAATATAGTTAGAGTATAAACTGTATTATATTGAATATCCAGTCCAGATTGTTCACACCAAATAGATGGGGTTGCTTACTTGAACAACACAATTGGTGAATTTCTTATGGATAAATCACAAACTAAAGGAGGAAACATAAGATGATGGAGAGGCTATAAGGAGGGAATACTCACAATAGTTTATAAGATGATTTATACCCCTATTTTTAGGATGATTTTATTTAGGGGGGATTTAATACCCAAGAACAAACTATAGTAAGTAAATACCATATATTGGACTATCACAAAATGCACACTATAAAGAGCCTTTATTCAAGATAAATCCTAAAACATTAATTTTATTTATTTAATTTGATTTCAAAAAAATTAATTTATCTTTTAATACACCATATACGTATTAGGTAAAGGTATTTTTATCTTTTTCCAAAAATAATTATTTTTAGGTAAATACTGAAAATACCATTTTAGTTAAAACTATGCTATTTAATACATCACTAGAATGAAAGCATAAAATATAACTCAAAATAATCATATATTCAAAAAGTATATGTTTTATAAGTAACATTATAGATTATAAAATAATATTTTATATTTATATATCTATATTCTATATTTCAAATCTTAAGTCATATTTTTCATTAAAATTATTTTAGTACATTACACCTCATCATTTTAAAGTTTATATATATCACTTTTATAAATTTTTTAATAAAAAGTGGGTATAAAATTTGGAATCACTATGTCCAAACTAAATAAAAATAATATTTTATTTTTAGGACTAGAAATATGATAACGAGGATTAAAGTTAATTACTATGATAATGATAAATCATTTTCATCATAGTATTGTTTTATTAATTTTTTTTTAATTTTTATCTCCTAAAATAATTTATTCATTTATCAATAATGATTATAATATAATTTTCAAACATATATATACAAACTATTAACACTCATTCATTTATTAATCAATAATAAATATGATTAGGAACACTTAATTGTTAAAACATCATTTTTCTATAAAAACTATTTATCAATATATGTTTATTATTAAATATAAATTTTATTTTTATAATATATAGAAATTTCAATTTTATTAAATTTATAAAAAAAAATTCATTACAACACCCAAATTTGGTAAGATATGTATATAATAGAATATAAACTACTTAGTAAAGAACATGTTTCCAAGGAAAAACCCAAAATTAGAATATGTGGAGATAAAATAGTAAATAACTAAAAAATGATTAACATAATTTTATAAAAAAATCATTGAGGCTTTATCTACCAAAGGAACCCCCAAAATTCATTATTTATAACTTTTGGAGAAATTGAAATTTTAAAATTGTAATGATATCATTGAAATTTAAAATGTACTCAAAAAAAGATTATATTCACTTATAACAGGGACTCACTTTCTCAAATTCATACATTGCCTATCCCTTCTAATTTATTCTTAAAATTATTCCATTTTTCTCACCCTAGAATTTTATTTTAGGTTCATATTCCCCTAGTCATCATATGTTAGCAAAGTCCCTTCCTTTCTAATTAGATTTCTTAAACAAAAAAAATCTCATAACATAAGTATTAAATTCCTCTTAGTTTTTTCATCATAATATTCTTATTACTATCCTATTATATACATAAAAATACAAATACATTAGTATCATTATTATAATGAGATTTTATTCTATGAATGAAACAACCATTATGTAACATCTCAGTCGCATTTAAATCTCATGTAACCAAACATAGTTGGTTATAAGGCCTCAAGCACACCTCTCCATAGTGGGGAGGCTGGCCACTAGTAGTGAGGGTTCATGGTGGTATGGTGGAGGGACTATTCCCTCATAACCAAAGTAAAAAGTTGGTGTAATAAATGCATAAATGATGGAATCCGATTAATAAATACCATATTAGAAGAAGTAAATCATCCAAAAAAGTATTAATAATCAAGAAAAAAGTGGAATCATATAAAAAATGATGAATACTTAATGGAGGTATAAAAAAGTAGGCAGGACATGGCATCATTTATGAAATACAATACATGCTACTTTTTTGTTGATGGTTATGTCACAGAGTTATTAAAAAGTAGGTATTACAAGGCAGCATTCATACAATAAAGTACATGCATCTCAAAAGAAAAAAAGTCTAAAAAGGATATCTCTAATAGAATCACGAGACAATTTTGTATCTTTTGTTCCCAACCTCTCATGCTATAATAAATCAATAATACATGACCATAAGATTTATCTCATCAACCCAGGAAATAAAATTATCTTCCCGATTTCCATTAATTACCCTATTAGGGTGTGGGAAAAATATCAGAGTGCCACCACTAATGGATTCTATAATAAATCCAAAACATTCATATAATCTATAACCAAGTCAAATATAAAAACAAATATATAGATATAAGACATATATAAACAAGTCCATAAGATGTTGATTCAAACATGAATAGGATAATAACAAGTGAGTATTAGTATAAATATGAAGTTACAATAGCAGGTAACTACTTTCTTGGAATACACAATATATAAAAAAAGTATCAAACATGTATGGTCTAAGTCCCAAGTTGATAATTAGGGATACCTCATTGATACAAAGGAACTCATTCAATGGTATGCTCAAAATAAATATCATACCTAAATGGTTCATTTCCTATGGAAATAACTAGGCTGATATCTATCATGAGATATGAATATATTCTGATGTCATAGGTGCCATACCTTGGTCCCCCTAATTAGTGTCGTTCCATAAGAAATCATACCTATGGGTCACAGGTGCCATATCTAGATCCCCTAGTAAGTTCCACACTACAATACAATAGGTTCCATACCTTCATAAGAATGTGGTTCTATACTAATAGTAAAATATCAATATGGTAATATAAAATGACATGGGTTATGTTAGTATCCATACCCAATAACAATTATCCATATAAAATGTAATAATACAAGAGAATATCAATATCATTCCACATTTCCATTTAAATCCAATGATAAAATAATTTTAATAAAATATAATAAAATTATATAGAGGTATGTCCATATACAATTAATTCATTCATCTTGAAAAGGGATATAACTGACTAGTGGAAAACTCACACACCTGAAGGGGTGGTTTTAACTCAATAAGTTAAAAGTACTCACGTCATAGTTAGGTAAAATAAAAGTTTATATCCTCCAACCACGCCAAGGTCCTATATAGGAATCACATTTATGGTATAAAAATTAAATTAGGGAATTGAATTAATATTATGAGCAACACACTGATGGTATAATTTGTAGAACAATAATGAAAATTTAAAAATCAAAATAAAACATTAGGGAAAAGGTATATACCAACTTCATTATGGTGGTATAAAATTACTCATCCAATGTCAGTTTTAAGTACCTGGATCTTCTTTTCAAGTACGAATCTTATTTTCTGTTGTTTTCAAGAAAAAGAGAAGTTTCTGGAAATTTAAAGAGTACACACCGTGTAATTGGTTGTCATGGGTATTCGTGTGCTAGCCATGTTACTGACAAACACATGGCTGTGTGGTCTGACCTGGAGGCCGCCTAAAGTGGAGGTCGGTTAAAGAAAGTCCACACTGTGTACCCTTGATGAACATGTACTGTACATTATTGTTATTTCATTAAACTGAATGTGGTCATGTCTTATTGATAGAACACCCTTCTTCTAGGTCGGACTCATCCAGGAGTGGTTGTGGCCGATGATTCTTCTCTGAGCCCCCGACTCATCATCCGTTCTATAAATAGACCTATGTCGATTGCGTTGGAATTGCTACAATACGTATTTCAGTATTCTAGATCCCTGTTTCTTGATTCCTCTTCTTTCGTGATTTATCTTGGAGTGATATGTTTTTTCATTTTTATAGATCTACGGTGTTCTAGTGAGATTCAAGGACTGAGGTTTTCTTATATCGATCGCAAAACGCCAAGGTAGGTGGTTTGTTCCTTTCCATAGCTAGTATTTGAGATATATGGGAAAAAGTTCCCAATACCCTCATTCGGGGTATTGTGTGTTTATGGGTTTTACCCTGTTATTTCATACTATTCCTTCTGTGATAGAGTAAAGGATTTATTATTATGATTAGGGTTATCCTTTTCATGCTATGGATGTTTTTCCAAAGATAGTTCTTTATTGATTGTTTGGTCCAGCCACCATTGTTATGTTTCTTTTCTTTCCATGGCTAGTATTGTTAGGATGGAGTCATTTTATCTGACATGATATGATATTCTATAGTATTTATATCCAATTATTTCTTGAGGTTTACATTGGATACATTTATATCGTTTTGTAAGATTGACTTACCTAGGGCTAGGATAACCTGGTGTAGTAGACTATAGGGAGAATGGATGTTGAGGGATTCTCCAGAGTGTCTGTTTAATTTTATGTTGTGAGACCATAGGGGGGGTGGAGTTTGAGCTCTCACAGAGTGTCTGTATATTCCTCATTATGGGACCACATGGGAAATCATAAATTGAGTTCTTCCCAGATTTTCTATAGTTACAGATATTAGACCATAAGGGGGAATTGACAGTGAGTGCTTCCTCATATATTCATTGCTAATGTTATACTAGAGGGGTTGGACTATGAGAATTTCCCAGAGGGTTGCTCATGTTTATTTTTGCTGAACAAAAGGGGTTAGGATGTGAATACTTTCCAACTTTTTACCTGTCTGTGATTAGGTGCTTACTTGATATATGAAAATGAATACAATTGAAACAATAAGATTGTTTACTTTTGAGTACTTCCTTGTTTACTATCTCTCTTTTCTTATTGCCCGCCATATATATTCACTTACTATTAGGCATAGATATTTGTGTGGATTCATTCTGGGATTACTCTCACACCCTATATAGGTCATGCTTTTGGGGCCAAATAGATTATATTGTTTCAGGCATAGATAAGGGAAAGTGCCCTTCTACTTCAGGTACTTGATTGCAATGGAGCTGGAGAGCATGGGACCAAGATGAGGCTTGCGATGCTGCTGGAGTTTATTTGTTTTCTTGTAATTTGTTTTAGTACTATATTCCAGCATTGTGCCTTTATTGGCTGTTTTCCTATATATATTTACCACGCATCATTTGTGTATGTGATCCAGTTGATTATTTCTTTCAGTATTTTGTTGTTTAGCCATTGAATGTTATTACCTCTTCCGCTATTTCTATCTATTTATTTCCACTTCTTTACTCTGTCAATGATGGCATAGTTTCTCCACTATCACACCCATGGCCCACACTATTGGTCAGAAGCCTCTGGCTTCTGGGGAAATGTGCTTGAGGCTATGTGACAAACCAGGTATGGGGAACCTCTGGGCGGCTTCCAGAATCGGGACGTTACAAAGTGGTATCAGAGGAATTATTTTCTTCTTGACATACTGTTTGGACCCTATAGCCAGGGATATGATAGAATACATAATTCTTAATAAGCTATTCCTGGGAGTAGCTAACCTGTGTACAGGGAAAAGCCAATTTATCTCATATATTATTATTTTCTGGTTTTGCAATTATTATAGTTGATTTGATTTCACTGTTGGGTGATTCACATGTTTTGTGCTATTATCGTTGATATTATTGAGGTTATATTTTTATTGTAACCTGATGAAATGAGGGTATTCCATCTCATGCTTCATATAGTCACTTTCTACAAATCAAATGTCATGCATTTTTGTCATTCCATTTAGGGTGAATTGTCGATTGTATGTTGTTGTGATGGATGTGGTGCAAGATATGCATGTTGTAGTGATAGATTCCTTGGTAGAATATATACTTTTTGACCAGGTATTAAATTATGTAAGATTTTGTTTGAATTAATGCCATACTTTTGTTCTTGAGGTGTTATGGGACGTCATGGACCGTAATTTGGTGCGTCATTTCACTATTATGATTGTATAGGACATGTATAAGATGCCAATATTGGATTTTTAGGGAGTATGGGCCCTCACGGATCATAATTTAGCACTTTAATGTTCGTTTAACTGTTTTTCTAGGTTTCTGAGTAGTTTCTAAGGATTATTGTCAATAATACCCAAAAATACATGTCTAGTAATTATAAATACACACCTCATATCCTTCTTTTCAACAAGGAACTATTTTTCTTAAGTACACGCCATGTACTATATGTACACGCCATGTAGTCTCTAACTGTGTCACTCGCTGTTTGGATAGAGGCACATGGTTGGGAAATCATTGGCGGGACATTCTGTGTAATTGATTTACACGTCATGTTTTGTAGACCGTGTGTCCACCCTTGTGACTAATGACATGGATGGATATGTCATAGGTTATACATGATGTGTCATGCTTGGACACACCGTGCAGTATAACCCTTGTATCTGGTCATGCAATGAAAAACACTGGGCGATGGATATCCTTCTAGTACATGTCATGTCTGGCAGAAACATGTTGTGTAGAGTAATCCATGTGTCCAACCGTATGACTAACAACACGAGAAATTGAAACCTATGTGGCACACATAGTGTCTGGAACAAACACATAGTGTAGTCATGTCCTAGGATAATCTTGTGGGTTAGTAGTGTATAATAACTCGGGCTGGGAAACACGATTCAAGTGAACTCCGTGTCTTAGATAAACACGCCATGTGTATAGGGTGTTACATGACCAAAGTTTGTAGTAGTACCCACCCATGTGAAAGCTTAAGGGAAACACAGCTTGTAGGAAATGTACTTGTTGTGTATCCATCTTTTTGAAATCTCTAATACTTTCCTTCTCCTATTCCATTCTTACGCATCTAATTTTCTATCCTTGAGAGCCTTGAACTAAGTGTGTGCTAGACATTTCAGAGTCATGCCACCAAGATGTCCACTGGTTGTATGCCAGATAAAAGGTCATGATCAAACACCAGACATAACTGATTAGGGACTACCAGCTGATCCTCCTATAGTTCCAGTATTTGGAACCAATCGTTATCCCAGTTATAGGTGATCATGCACAGTTCTGAGAGGGTATCATGAGGTTCATGAAGACCTTTTGAGAAGTACTGCATCCAACCCATTTTATTGTAGAGATGACACAGGTTTTCCAGCGGCAGCATCCTCCCACCTTCATAGGGGAAAAAGGACCTCAGGCTTCAGATTCATGGTTAGAAGCCATGTCATCTATCTTCGACCATTTGAAAACACCACCAAAGCGGAAGTTGAAGCTCTCTACTTATTTGCATCGGGACTCCACCAAGAGATGGTTGGGCGTGATCTCACAGGTGGGATGCCTGCGGGTTATGGATTGAGATGAGTTCCAACATGCCTTCTATGACTACTTCTACCCAGAGACTTTGAGGGCGAATCGAGCCTTGGATTTCATGAGTCTGGAGTAGGGTACTCTCTCAGTCATGGAGTACTCTTCTCGTTTCATAGAGCTACAGTGATCCATATCCATCCCCAAAGGTGATGAGTTATTTCTAGAAAGGAAGTTTGAGGATGGTCACAAGAAAGACACTTGATCTCAGGAGAATATCTTCATGTTGAATTCCATCACTTCTATAGTCAACCAGATGCTGATCACGGAGAGAAATTTGAGGGATTCTAGAGCTGTGAGGTAGGGTGTCTTGGCATCCAGAGTTGGTACCCCTCAAACTGACAGCAAGAAGTGTTGCAGGGATTCTACCCGCAGAGATCAAAGTAGACATGATACTTCATAATGTAGCTAGGTGGTATGTTACCAGTGCAGAAAGGTCGGGGATACCAGGTTACATATCTTGAGAGACCCAATTGAGTGCTGATCTTGCGGAAAGATGGGACATATTCAGCGATTCTATCAGTTTTTATCACTAGAAGTAGGTGACATGGGTTCTTCTATGACTCCTCGTTCAAGAGAAGCTCCAATAGTTTCTTATCAGTCTGGGTATTGGAGTTATTCTGTCCATTCTAGTCGAGGTGGAGGTCGCAGTCGTGGTAGCCAGTTGGCTGGCTTTTAGTAATAACAGGGTGTATCAGCTCAGGGTGGTCAGGCAGGGCCACAAGGTTGTTTTATGGGATAGACATTTATAGTGGAGCTGACCCAGTAAGAGCAGGATCCCAAACCCTCTACAGTCGAGGTACGATCCTTGTTCCTTCAGTTTTAGTTTCTTCACTTTTCAATATAGTGGCTTCCCATGGTCTAATATATAATGTAGTTATGGAGAGCCTTGGGTTTTGTATATTTTCGTCTGCTGATTTCTTGACACTGGACACTTCGTTGGGGATGAGAACAGCTAGTCTACGACTGTGAAAGGAGTGCCCTCTAGAGGCAATTGTGTATCAATTCTTATGGTACATCTATGTCTTAGAGATTATAGGCTATGATCTCATTCCTGGAATGTACTAGTTAGTTTCCTTCTAAGAAATCATCAACTTTTAAAAAAGAAGGGTGAGTTTCACATCACCATAGAGTAGATTTGTTCTTTATAAGGGTGAATAAGATGTACATGCGAGCAGAGCAGAACCCGAGCATAATGGGTTGGGAGGAGTTACAACTCAAATTTCTAGTCTATATCTGGATGAACGGGGACCTTCATAGTTGGATGTTCCTCTAGTGGTGTATCATTTCAGTGATGTATTTCCAGAGGACCTTTCAGGTTTTCCACTGAAGCGAGAGGTTGAAATTTTTGTTGAGCTCATGCCAGGAGAGGAACCGGTGTTCATTCCTCCTTATAGGATGGCTACACCAGATTTACAGGACTTCAAGAAGCAGTTGAAGGAGTTTCAAGAAAAGGGTTTCATCTGACCCAATACTTCATCGTGGGTATTTCATGTCCTGTTAGAGAAGAATGTTGATGGTACCCTCAGACTTTTGTGGATTATCATATTTGTGGATTATCATATGTTTAACCAGTTGACGGTCAAGAACCGATATCCTTTTCTGAGGATTGATGATCAATTTGATCAGATTCGGGGAGACACGATGTTCTCGAAGATCATCATGAGATCTAGTTACCATAAGTTTCATGTTAGAACATATTATATACCTCTTATATCATTTTTGAGTAGGTATGGTTTATAGGAGTAAGTAGTTATGTCATTCAGTCTCACGAATGCGCTTGTGGTTTTCATGGAACTAATGAAATGAGTGTTCCATCCTTACCTAGATTCATTTTTTGGTAGTCTTCATGGATGATATCTTGGTGTACTTTCACACTCAAAATGACCATTCCAAACAACTTGATATCATTTTGATTACACTTAGAGAGAATCTGTTATACACTATGCTCTCAAAATGCCGCTTTTGGATGGACCAAATTCACTTCATGGGTAATTTTATCTCAAATACAGGATTGCCAGTAGACCCATAGAAAGTGAGAGAAGTAGTATCCTAGGATCATCCAAAGAACGTATTTGAGGTACCACATTTTCTAGGGATGGGTGGATACTGCAGATGTTTCATACAGAACTTTTGAATCTTAGAAGCTCCACTAATGAGCCTTACTAAGAAGGGTGTCAAGTACTCGTGGTATGATTCTTATGAGTGAGGCTTTCAGGAGCTAAAAGGGAGGATGACCTCATCAAAAATTATAGTATTCCCAGATCCATGAAAGAGCTAGATGGTGTATTGTGATGCATCATGTATCGGTCTAGGAGTAGTGCTTATGTAGGGGGAAGGAGTTGTTGTGTATGGGTCCCGGATGTTAAGGCCACATGAGAGTAACTACCTGACTCATGATCTCGAGTTGGTTGCAGTCAATCATTCCTTCCACTATTGGAGACATTAACTTCTGAGAGAGCATTTTGTGGTTATCACTCACCACAAAATTCTCAAGTATATCTTCACTCAATACGATATAAATCTGAGATAGCGATGATGGATTGAGTACCTTAGGTCATTTGACTTTGATCTGTCCTACACGCTTGGGAAAGGCAACACAATAGATATTGTGTTGAGCAAGAGGAAATAAATACAGGCAGATCAGGATTCTAGCAGTGAGTGGAATCTTATGGATTTGTTCTCGAAGATGCATTAAGAGGTGCACGATAGACAGGGACTGGCGTTTCTTTCTTCTGTAGTTATTACGTATACTCTTCTTGATCGAATGAGAATAAGGCATCTATCAGATTCAGAAGGCCTAGTTCTATAAGAGTGTGTGTCAGGAGAGGACCCTATTCTTAGATGGACAGTAGCCAGGGATGAGATATTGTGTATTCATGGATGTGTATGGGTGTCATCAGACAAGCACAAGGAGCTGATGCGGGATTTTCATTCCTGAGTTTTGGCAGTTCATCATAGTGTCACCAAGATGTATCGAGATCTATATAATCAGTGTTTGTGTCCACATATGAAGAGAGATGTTCTTGGTTTTCTCATTAGGTGTTTGACATATCAGTAGGTGAAGGCAGAGCATCAGCGACCAGAAGGGTTTTTGCAGCAGTTAACCATTCACAAGTGGAAGTGGAATGATATCATGATAAACATCATGATATTTTTACCAAGGTCGCCTTGAGGGAATGATGATGTTTTGGTTTTCATTGAAAGAATCATGAAGGATTATCACTTCTTACCGATCATGGAGACCTTTAGTGTAGATGATATGGGGAGGTTGTACATCTGAGAGATTGTATGTCTATATGGGGTTCCACACTACATTGTTTCATACAGGGTGGAACGTATTACTTCTTGGGTCTGTAAGGGACTACAAAGGGATTTGGGTACTCAAGTTCTTCGAAGTACATCATACCATCCCTAGATAGATGGACAGTCCGAGCATACGATTCATGTGTTGGAGGACATTCCTAGAGAATGAATCCTAGATTTTGGAAGTTCTTGGGAGAAGCATATACCTATTGTGGACTTTTCCTAAAATAGTAGTTTTCAAGAAACTATTGACATGGAACCATATGAGGCTTTTTAAAGTGGGTCATTCCGATCACCACTATGTTGGCTAGAGGATGGAGAGGTAGCCATGCTGGGACCTCGTCTTGTCCAGGAGACCACAGAGTAGGTGGAGTTGATTCGAAATAGGATGGATACAGAACAGTCATGAAAAAAGTGTTATGATGATCGATGGAGATGCCCTCTGGAGTTCGAGGTCAGAGATCGGGTTTTTCTACAAGTCTCACCGAGGTTGGGACATGGGAGTATTAGGAGACATGGTAGTATTTTTTTCGAGATATGTTGGACTGCTTGAGGTTTTGGAGAGAGTTAGGTCGGTTTCATATCAGTTTCAGTTACCTAAGAGGTACCAGGATATGCATGAAATCTTTCATGTTTCTCATCTACGGTGATACTTCTCATACTTGTCTCATGTCTTTCAACCCAAAGATCTTGAGCTACTGTTGGATGCATCGTTATAGGAGCATCCTATCTGGATTGTTGATCACAGTGCGAAGGTTCTCTATGGTCAGTCTATTCCTCTGGCACGAGTGTTATAGCAGCACAGACGAGTACATGATGAGACTTGGGAGAGAGAGGCTGATGTATGATCGTAGTTTCCAGATCTATTTGAGGATTCTTCTTCTATTCCGCCTTGCAGGGGAAATTTGGGGACGAATTTCTTTGAGGTGGGATTTTTTAAGAACCTGGATATTCTTTTTAGGTACGAATATTTTTAATGGTGTTTTCAGGAAGAAGACGAGTTTCTGGAGATTTCAAGAGTACACACTTTGTACTTATAAGTACATGTCGTGTACTCGGTTTCCACGTGTAGCATTGTGCTAGTCGTGTAATGGTCAAACACATGGCTGTGTGGGGTGACCTAGAGACCACCTAATGTGGAGGTCGGTTAAAGCATGTACATGTTGTGTACCCTTGAAAAACACACTGTTTACTTTCTTTTTATTTCATTAAATTGATTGGGGTCGCGTATAATCGACAAGACAACCTTTTTCTATGTTGGACTCATCCAGGAGAGTATATGGATGATGATTCGTTTCTGAACCCCCTGCTCTCCCTTCGTTCTCTAAATTGACCATCGTCAATTGAGATGCAATTGAAACATTAAGCTCTTCCTTCTTCTAGAGCCTCATTTCCAGATTCCTCTTCTTTAGTGTGTTATCTTTTGTTGACCATTTTTAGAACTTTTGTAGATCTACCTTGTTCTAGGGCTATTCAAGGCCTGAGGTTCACATATAATGATTGTACAACACTGAGGTAGGTGGTTTTTTCATTTTTGTAGTTAGTATTTGAGTTATATGTGAAGAAGTGCCCAATACCCTTGTTTAGGGTATTTTGTGTTTATGGATTTTATCCTTGTTATTTTCTTTTATGCCTGGTGTTCTTGAGAAAACGATTTATGTTAGCGAATAGGGTTATCTTTTTCATCATATGGATTTTTTTCCATGCTTGTCAGTTATTGATCGTCTGGTCCAGCCTCACTAGTTAGGCTACATTTCTCTCCATGCCTATTGTTGTTAGGATGGAGTGATTTTTTCTAACATGTTGTGATATGTTGTAGTCATTATATCCATGTAGTTCTTGAGGTTTACATTGGCTACCTTTAAATCGTTGTGCACGATTGACATACACAGGGCTGTGAGAACTTGGTGTAGTAGAACATAGGGAGAATGGATGTTGAGGGCCTCTCCAGAGTGTCTGTTTACTTTTACATTGTGAGACCATAGGGGGTGGACTTTGTGCTCTCTTATAGTGTATGTAGTTTCCACATTAAGAGACCGTAGGTGGGAACTAGATGTTGAGTGCTTCCCTAAAGTGTCTACAGTTACTGATACAAGACCACATGGGGAATTGACTATGAGTGATTCCTAATAGTGTCTTTTCTAAAGCTGAACCAGAGGGGTTAGACATTGAGTACTACCCAGAGGGTTGCTTGTGTTTGTTTTGATTGAAACAGAGGGGTTAGGTTGTGAGTAATTCGTAGAGTGTTACCTTTCATTGATTAAATTCTTACTTGATAAATGAAAAATAATGCAATTGGAACTGTAGGATTATTTACATTTGAATACTTCCTTGTTTACTATTTCTATTTGCTTATTTCTTGCCATATATATTCACTGACTATTAGGCACAAATATTTGGGAGGTTTCCGACTGGGATTAGTCTCACAACTTTTTTGGGTCATGTTTTTTGGTCCAAATAGATTATATTTCCATAGTTATAGATACGGGAAAGCTACCCTCTTCTTCAGGTACTTGATTGTAGTGGAGATGGAGAGCATGGGACAACGTTGAGGCGTGCGATGCTGCTGGAGTTTATGTGTTTTCTGGTACTTAGTTTTAGTACTGTATTCCAGCTTTGTGACTTGTTTGGATATTTACTATCATGACCCCCTCCCCACAAAGTGTACCCCTCTTGGGCCGGCAATGTGAGAAGGGAGATAATGACCCCCGAGTCCTACATCCAGTAGGCCCCGGGTTGGTGACTAGCACTGAGGGTATAGTAAATACACAAATGGGAGGCATTGCCCTCTAAGAGAACACATGTGGAAGAGAGAGATAACATAGACACCAACCAACTCCAACTCAGAACTGAAATATAAAAGGAACCCGTGTACGTATATGAAATTCCATGAAAAAGTACAATAACTAAAAGGGAAAACAACAAGTACCCAAAAGAAAGTAAAACGGCATCGATCACAATCCTGAACAGCTTCTACAACCACAAGCTAGTAGTAACCAGCCTGATCTCCAACCTACTCCAAGTGACCTGAAAAACAGTTTATATATACGTAGGGTGAGTATAACAATATACTCAGTAGGATCCTCCCCAAAGCCTTTTGTGCAAAAGTAAAAAATCATGGTAAAGCACAGTGAACAACAAGTAAAACTAACTCGTTACCTAAACTCGTATAATATGTTCCCAACCTCACCATAGCTACTCTCACCAAATAATGGATAAAATAAATATAACATATAGAAAAGATATCAAGGGTACCCTGCTACTACTTCCCCACTGGTTTTCCGCTTTTCCACAACGACATGTGTCTTGTACATCTCTCTCCAAAAGCATACCCATATAAACTAGGGCTAAGCTCCACAATCTACACCACGTGCACCACAAAGGCTTTCCCGCAGACACCTGGGCTAAGCTCCACACCATCCTCACAACCAAAAGTAACCTAGTAGGTTCCAGGAGCCACCACATCCATCATAACGTATATCATACATCGGGTATTGTACCTCAAGCCATTATAGCCCATACACCGAGTAAGAATCCTCAAGCTATCATAGCCTATACACGTTACACCTATAGTATTCCATAGGATACTATATCCAGAATATATGTGTGGAAATAAACAAAATACATTACATCCCACTGCACACATATATGGTGAAAAATAACCGGTGTGCCCACAAAACTAGTATCTACCAAGAGAAGAGAGTGGGGTCAATGAGTGTAGTCACCCATTCATCCTGCCATTGAAATGTTGGGGAAAAACACCCCCCCCCCAAGTCTCAGAATCACCGGGGTGTTAGTTTCCCTTGCCGACAGGGTGGAGTAACATATAGAGACACAAAAAGTTCAGAATATATATAACTCACAACCACACTATGGGAATAACCTAGTCCTAGCCTCAACTGCATCTAACTTCTCTCGGACTCCGGGCTACTATCTCTAAGACTACACATCCTATAAGAACACAACCGGTTAAAGAACATAATTAAGTTACTTCATCACCTTTTTCATCAATTCCACTTTACATTAATTATTTATTTTCACATTAATTAACCCTGAACAAAAACAACATTTAAATTTTCTTGGCATCACATTCAAAATTTACTGTTCCTTTAAAGTCACAACATCACCATTAAATTCCAGCATCTACATCATTGGGGATTATCACCATTTAATCAAAATTTCATGTCGGAAGTACTTTACCATATTCCCAGGCATTCTAGAAAGGCATCCTACGCTACTAAACACAAGGGGATAAACACGGTGAGTAGATATACTACCCATCGAGTCCTTGCCGCCTATAGCAACCACGTAGGCACATTCTCCCTCGAGAGGCTAAACACTGAAAGCACATGGCATACTCCATGTGTCTTCGCCCCTTTTGGAAGAAGGGTAAGTAAAAACAGATTCCTTGAGTAGTGGGGGAAATGTAAAGAATATAACAACCAATCTAACTTCCAAACATCTAGCTAGCACATCCATCCCATACCATCATCCCGGGTGTCCTCCCCGACACCCATATGCATAAGCGGATGCATGTCGCCACACTAGGTGTCATCTGCTGCCACATCCACAAGGAATCCCTGCCTCCACATATAACAACACCCCTCCAAGGTCACATCATAGCACAAGAAGCAGGAAAAACTGTCATCACATCAAATGGGCTCTTGGCCCTTTAACAAGTTATCCAGCCTTCATACATAATGAGCACTCATGGCTCCAAAACACAAGGCATTCGGCCTTACAAGAAAGAGGGTAAATCAGAACCCTATCAACCATTATCTTTTATCAACAACAATTTCTTTAATCCCTCTTGAGTTAACCAGTTCACTATTGGTAGGTTCCAACTACGGGCAACCTAACCAAAAAGCTATCATAACTATCACAAAGATTAAACATGCTTACTATGCCAACTTAATCAACAAGCACCAACAACAACAATCAGATTCGTTCGCATGCCTCTTTATCTTTATCCAATTAATTATCAATTAATTTCGGCATTAGGTTCTTTATCAGTTCATCAAGAACAACATGCTAACACGCAAGACATAGATATCACACTATCTAGGAAATGAAGAGGCAAACTGTTATCATGGTTAAAAGTAACACATGCGATCAAACCAATTCTTTTAATCCGATTAAAGTATTTAATTAGGTCAATAACATTGTGATACAAAGGCCAAAACATGATAACTCTACGATTTCACATAAAAAAAATAGAGAAGCCACAAATCCCCTACCTCAATGGTCAAGGAACACTCAAGAAACGAGGTCGATTCTCCACAAATCCTCGTTAGATATCCTCTCCTAATACAACCAAGACCAAAGCTCGTCATTTTCGACATCCACAAACCTAGATCTACCCATAACGGGCGTAGATCTAAGATCCCGAGACATGAGAAGGAGTATATCTAAGTAGATCTAAAAAATCAAACAAACACTATCACTAACCTCGACAAACCGGCTCCAATTCGCAAAGAGAAGCCTCTGGATCCCCTCCAAAATGCTTGGGAGAGTTTCTTCCACCTCTAAGGAAGGGTAATCCCGAGTTATGGCCGGTTAGGGGATTAAACGAAGTGATTAATGGAAAAACGGTCAAGATCTTAAATTTTAGGATCTAACTTTAAGTGCATGCAGGGTTAGTTCGCACGGTTTAACAAACCGTGCGTTATCCGTGTGCTAGATTCTACCTCGACAACCCCTCCTCGCACGGTTAGTCCACATGGTTAGACAAACCGTGTGCTAACCATGTGTTTTCCACTACCTCCAAAACCTACCTTGCATGGTTTGGACACACGGTTTAGGCAAATTGTGTGCCAACCGTGGGAAAGTTATTTCCCATTAGATTTCCTTAAAATCCACCCAAATGCACCCCCATGTCACCCTGACTTCTCGGAACACCTTTAGCATCACATCTCACCAAGGAATGGACCGGAGGGGTCTGGTCCTTGACATCAGATAGCTCTCAAAACATTCTCATCCTCGAGAATCCAAAACCCATCTAACGAGAAAATTAAATAGGGTCCGAACAAACCACCCACTAAGATACCTCTCAAAATATAGCACGCCATTGAAGCAACAAATGGTGTCATATCATAATCATAAAAGTCTCATAACAACAAAAATAATCGTCACTACTTGAAAGAGTTACACATTAAACAACTCTGGGTACTGAGCATGTATCTATGAATCACGTTCCTATGTACTCTCCTCCATGCCACTATGTCACCACAAGATACAAAATAAGGGGATGGAACATTCGCGCAACACCTTCTCCTTGTATTCTTGGATCTCCACAGGTCGCTCCTCAAAAGATGCATCATCATCAACATCAATCTCTCCCCAATCAATGATGTGAGAGTCTTCATGAAGATAATGATGGAGATGTGATACATGGAAAACATCATGTATACGACTCATTTGTGGAGGAAGTTTCACTCGATATGCTACATCTCCAACACGAGCTGACACCTCGAAAGGCCCAACAAAAATGGGAGAAATATTACTCCCACGACCAACATTTGCTGCCCACGACGGGGAGTCACCTTCATAAACACATGATCCCCAACATTAAACTCTAAGGGTCTCTATCATTGATTGACATATGATTTATGATGATCTTGCACTGTCTTCATCCTCTCATGAATCACCTGAACCATCTCTATTGTATTCTGCACTAGTTCCGGTCCAATAATTGCTGACTCTCCGACCCCAGTCCAGCACAACGGAGAACGGAAAGGCCTTCCATACAAGGATTCAAACGACGCCATACCGATGGTGGAGTGAAAACAATTATTTTAAGTGAACTCCACCAAGTGTAAGTTCCTCTTCCATGATCCTCCAAAATCAACAGCACAAGAGCGTAACATGTCTTCAAGTTTCAGGATGGTTCGCTCCGTCTAACCATCCGTTTGAGGATGAAAAGCAGTGATAAGACATAGCTGAGAACCGAAAGCATGTTGGAGACCCTTCCACACCCTGGAGGTAAAATGAGGATCTTGATAAGAAATGATCATCATTGGGACCTCATGAAGTGTCACCACCTCCACCAGATATTGCCTCGACAAAACATCCACTGAGCTCAACTCCTTGATTGCTATGAAGTGGGCCGGTTTTGTTCAACGATCCACTACCACCCAAATAGCACCATGTCCTCCCGAAGCTCAAGGTAAACCTGTAACAATGTACATTGAGATATCCTCCCACTTCCACTAAGTAATCTCTAATGGCTGGAGAAGACCACACGGAACATGGTGTTAGGGATTCACCTTCTGGCAGACTAAACATTGAGACACAAACTCCAAAACCGCACACTTCAGTCCAGGCCATAAAAACTGACTCCACAAGGATCGATACATCTTTTTCATGCCAGGATGTACCGCTAGAGGTGAACTATGGAAATCTCTGAGAAACGTCTCATGCATCGCCAATGGAACAAAAAGCCTTCCTTGATACAACACTCTATGTTGTTCATCCTCAGACCAACCATCAAGGGCCTCACCACAAACAACTCGGTCTCTCCAGACCTCCACCTCAAGATCTCCCAACTGGGACTCTTCAACCTTCTGTGCCAGGGATGACTATACTGTTATCTGAAAAAGACAACCTCTACCTCTGACTTCTCCCATATCAAGATCCAATGCAAACAATTCTTCCATAACTCTCCAGGAATAATCGGATTCACGCACAGCATCACTACGTGAATTTCGGCTCAGTGCATCAGCTGCAACATTCCCCTTTCCAGGTGTATATGATATTTTGAAGCTGTATTCCTGCAAGAACTCCATCCACCGACGTTTTCGCAAGTTCAAGTCACACCGGGAGAAAACATACCTCAAACGCGTATGGTCAGTGAAGACCACAAAGCGCTCACAAATGAGGTAATGTCTCCACCACTTTAGAGAAAACACCACGGCTGCCAACTGAAGATCATGGGTGGAATAGTTGAGTTCATGGGGATGCAACTACCGAGACCCATAAGAAACAACAGACCTCTGCTTCATGAGGACACAACCTAACCCCATATGTGAAGCATTGCAGAAGTCATCAAACTGGACTCCCTCAGCTAGAAGACAAAGGACTGGATCACTTACTAACTTCTCCATTAGATAAATGAAGGCTAGCTGGCACTGATCAGTCCATATGAATGGATGATCCTTCTTGGTCAAAGATGTCAGAAGAGTCACAACCCATGAGAAATTGTCCACGAACATCCTATAGTAGCCTGCGAGACCAACAAAACTTCACACCTCTGAAACTGTCTTGGGGGCTGCCCAAGACACAACTTCTTCTATCTTCGATGGATCTGCAACTACTCTCTATTGGGACACAACATTCCCTAAAAACAGACTTCTCGAGCCCAAAACTCACACTTCGACAACTTCCCAAACAGCTGATGTCGATGAAGAACTCCCAAAATGGCTCGTAGATGCTCAACATGCTCCTCTTCAGACATGGAGTACACAAGGATGTCATCAATCAAGACTACCACAAACTTTTCCAGGAACTCATGGCACACAACATTCATCAAACCCATGAACACAGCTATAGAATTTGTCATGCCGAATGGAATTAAAATGAACTCATAATTCCCATGATGACAATAGAAAGCAGTCTACGGGATATCATCATCCTTCACACGCATCTGATGATATCCTGACCGCAAGTCAATCTTTGAGAACCAACTTACACCCTTCAGTTGATAGAATAATTCATCAATCTATGGAAGAGTATATCATTTCATTATTGTCGCTTTGTTTAAGTGATGATAATCGACACACAACCGTAGACTACCACGTCCTTCTTTACGAACAAAACTGGTGCACCTCATGGTGACACACTTGGCCGAACAGAACCACACTGCACCAGACCATCAAGCTGTATATGTATTTCTTTCAACTCAGAAGGGGCCATCCTATACAGATAAATAGAGATAGGAGACGCTCCTGGTTGTAGCTCGATCCCAAACTCGATCTCTCGTCGAGGGGGTAAGGCTACAACCTCTTCTAGAAAAACATCAGGGTACTCTTCCAAGACCCTAGGAAATGCCAACTACTGGACCTCTGAAGAACTCGACATCAACTCGGTCATCATGGACGATAAGTATGGAACGTGCCTATGACCCATCTGAGGATATCACTCACTAACAAAAACCACCTGCTCTCTATCGGAACAAAGGAAAACAACATTCTTATTAAAGAAATCCACAATAGCCTGCACCGAATACAACCAATACATTTCGAGGATGACATCATAAGGTTGTATTCATAAACATAGGAAATATCCCCAAGAGAGGTGTTTCCCCAACACTAGCTCATAGTCTCTACATACATCAAACAAGTTATATTGACCTCCAACTGGTGTAGTCAACACCAAGGGCACTGGAATCCTCTATACCTCATGTCCCAAAGCATGGACAAGGGTAGGTGATATGAAGGAGTGTGTCACTCTTGAATAAAACAAGGAATACACCCTGGTAGAAAATAAGAAAAGGTTACCTCGAATGACATCTGGCTCATCTGGCACTGGCAACACAAGATTGTGAAGCTGACCATAGCCTCCTCCACGGCCTCTCTGGCCCGGATGACGACCATCACCATGGCCGCTCTCTACTCTCTAAGGATGGGGAGTGTCATGGGGTTGTCCTGTCCCTTCCCCATCTACCCTTTAGTGATCAAAAGCTGCTGCAAATTGTTGTTTCTACTGCCTCATCTAGAACTGACTCAAAGGAGGAACCTGGGGTGGAGCGCCCGGTACACGATGACTGCTCTGAAAGGTTGGTCACTCCCGATGCTGATGGCCATGACCACCACAAGAAAAACAAGTGTCTAATCCCTTGGCAAAGGCCTCAGAGTTGCTGCCTCCGGAGAAACGAGAGGGGAAGGGCTGGGACCTACCCCTGGCTGAACGGAAACTCTTCTGCTCTGAAAACTGGGAACCCTAGACAACAGATCTGCTCCATGAGGAAGCGTGCTGATTCCCCTCTTGTGACAATCCAGTCCTGGCCAAAGTCCTCCCAACAACCTCCGCCCTCACCATCACCTCAAGATATCTCTTCAGCATAAATTGGGCGACCTGGTGCTGGATCTCTGGAAACAAAGCCTTCTCGAAATGCCTCACCCTGGACTCCTCATCTAGTAAAAGGTCCGAAGCATATTGTAGAATGTTTCTGAAATGGATTCCAAACTCCCGAACACTGGGCCTCTCCTATCTAAGGGTAAGAAGATCCTGACGACTGGACACCTTCGCAGTAGAAGAAATGAACTCAACTCTGAACTTGCCCCAAAACTCCTCCCATGAGATTGCAGACTCCTCACAATCCCAATGGAACATGAGCCACCACTTCCTCGTTGCTCCACGCATCATTGTCACCACCAAGGAAACCCAGTGCTCCTTCTGAGAATGAATCAAACTGAAACTAATCTTGACCACCTCTAATCAGTCTTCGGTGACTGCATCTGAAATGGAGCCCTCGTAATTCTGCAGACTCTGGAACTGAAACTCTCGGAGTGTCTTCCTCCAAGTGTCTTCTTTGCCAACCTCTACCCAGCGGTGACCTGCTGGAATATCCTGCTGGACATCTTCTACGCAAACCTAACGAGGACGTCGACCTGGAGCCATACCTGCAAAAGAAAAACATGTTAGAGCTCCTAAGCCTGGATTATGGAAGACTCAAAATTAATTAAATGATTGTTTTCTTTCATTCATTTTAGGTTAACATATCCCAAGGTCTACCCACTCACACACAGGCCTAATGAATAATGATGCATGATTCTTTCCTAGGTCTCTACTTTGCAACTAGTATAACCTTGTTTCGTAGTCATGGTAAACTTAAAGGTTCGTGAAACAGATCATAGGGGGACCTAAACACCAATGTCTCTTCCAGTCTCCAGTGTTTACCCCACTTGCTAAACATGAATGACATTGTTTCCCTACCAACCCATGCAACCTCCCCTCTCCCAAACTCCAATCTCCATCCTATCTCTCAACCAGACCTTTGATACCCCTCTGTCACGACCCCATCCCCACAATGTGTACCCATCCTGGGCTGGAAATGTGAGAAGGGAGATAATGACCCCCAAGTCCCGCCTCCAGTAGGCCCCAGGTTGGTTACTAGCACCGAGGGTATAGTAAACACATAAATGGGAGGCATTACCCTATATGAGAACACATGTGGAAGAGAGATATAAGATAGACCCCAACCAACTACAACTCAGTACTAAAATATAATAGGAACCCATATACATATATGAAATTCCATGCAAAACTACAAAAACTGAAACAGAAAACTACAAGTACCCAAAAGAAAGTAAACCAGCAGCGATCACAAGCCCGAACAGCTTCTCCAACCACAAGCTAGTAGTAACTAGCCTAATCTCCAACCTACTCCAAGTGACCTAAAAACAGTTTATATATACGTAGGGTGAGTATAATAGTATACTCAGTAGGATCCTCCCCGAATCCTCTCGTACAAAAGTAAAGAAAGCTTGCTAAAGCACAGTGAACAACAAGTGAACCTATCTTGTTACCTAAACATGTATACTATGTTCCCAACCTCACCATGGCTACTCTCACCAAATAACCCATACAAGAAATATATCATATAGAAAAGATATCAAGGGTACCTCACTACTACTTCCCCACTTTTGGCTGCTTTTCCCCAATGACATACATCCTGTGCATCTCTCTCTAAAATCTTACCCATATAAACTAGGGCTAAGCTCCACAATCTGCACCACGTTCACCGTAAAGGCTTTCCCGCAGACACCTGGGCTAAGCTCCATGCCATCCTCACAACCAAAAGTAACCAGGTAGATTCAGGGATCCACCACAGCCCGCATAATGTATATCATACATCGGGTATTGTACCTCAAGCCATTATAGCCCATACACCGAGGAAGGATCCTCAAGCCATCACAGCCTATACACGTTACACCTATAGTAGTCCATAGGATACTATATCCAGAATATGTGTGTGGAAATAACCACAAGCCATTACCGCCCTCTACCCACATATATGGGGAAAACGAACCGTTGTTCCCACGACACTAGTATCTACCAAGAGAAGAGAGCATGGTCAAATGGGGTAGTGAGCCATTCATCATCCCATCAGAATGTTGCAGAAAAACACCCCCCCCCAGGGATCAGAATCCATGGGGTGTCAGTTTCCCTTACTGATAGGGTGGAGTATCATATAGAAACACAAAAAGTATAGAATATATATAACTCACAACCACACTATGGGCATAACCTAGTCTTAGCCTCAAATGCATCTAACGTCTCTCGGACTCCGGGCTATTATTTCTAAGACTAGGCATCCTATAATCACACAACCGGTTAAAGAACTTCATTAGGTTACTTCGTTCCCTTTTTCATCAATTCCACTTTACGTTAATTAATTATTTGCACATTAATTATCCATGAACAAAAACCACATTTAAACATTCTAGACATCGCATTCAAGATTTACTATTCCTTTAATGTTACAACATCACCATTAAATTCCAGCATCTCCATCCCCATGGATTATCCCCATTTAATCAAACTTTCATGTTGGAATTACTTTCCCATATTCCCAAGAATTCTATAAAAGCATCCCAAGCTACTAAACACACGGGGGATTAACACGGTGAGTAGATATACTACCCGTCGAGTCCTTGCTGCCTATAGCAAGTGCGTAGGCCCATTCTCCCTTGAGAGGCTAAACACGGAATGCATGTGGCATACCCATCGCGTCTTCCCCCTTTCGGAAGAAGGGTAAGAAAAACCAGATGCCATGAGCAGTGAGGGAAAAGTAAATCAGATAACAACCAATCAAACTGCCAAACATCCGGACAACACATCCATCCCATACCATCATTCCGAGTGTCCTCCCCGACACCCATATGCATAAACTGATGCATCTCGCCACTCTATGCATTATCCACTTCCACATCCACAAGTCCTCCCTTTCTCCACATATCACAACACCCCTCTAGGGTCACATCACAACATAAGCAGTAGGAAAAACAATCATCACATAAAATGGGATCTTGGCCCTTTAACAAGGCATACAAAGTTCATACATAATGGGCACCCATGGCTCCAAGCCACAAGGCATTCGACCTTACAATAAGAGGGTAACTCAGAACCCTATCAGGCATTATCTTTTATCAACAGCAAGTTATTTAATCCCTCTTGAGTTAATCAGTTCATTATTGTTAGGTTCCAACTACGGGACACCTAACCAAAAAGCTATCATAGCTGTCACAAAGATTAAACATGCTTACTATTCCAACTTAATCAACAAGCACCAGCAACAACAACCTGATTTGTTCACATGACTTTTTATCTTTATCCAATTAATTATCAATTAATTCTAGCTTTATGTTCTTTATCAATTCGTCAAGAACAACATGATAAAAAGGAAGACATAGATATCACACTATCAAGCAAATCAAGAGGCAAACCACTATCACGGTACAAAGAAACACATGAGATCAAACCAATTATTTTAATCTGGTTCAAGTATTTAATTAGGTCAATTTCATTATTATCCAAAGGCCAAAACATGGTAACTATATGATTGCACATAAACAAATAGAGAAGGAACAAATCTCTTACCTCAACGGTCAAGGAACACTCAAGAAACCGGGTCGATTCTCCACGTATCCTCCTTAGATCTCCTCTCCTAACATAACCAAGACAAAATCTCTTCATTTTCGATATCCACAAAACAAGATCTACCCATAATGGGCGTAGATCTAAGATCCCAAGAGAGGAGGAGGAGTGGATTTAGGTAGATCTAAGAAACCAAAAAAAGGGATCACTTACCTCCAAAAACTAGCTCTGATTCCCAAAGAGAAGCCTCCGGATCGCCTCCAAAACGATTGGTAGAGGTTCTTCCCCCTCCAAGGAAGGATAATCCCGAGTTATGGCCTATTAGGGGATTAAAAGAGGTGATTAAAGGAAAAATGGTCATGATCCAAAATTTTAGCATCTAACTTTAAGTGCATGCATGGTTAGTACGCACGGTTTATCAAACCGTGTGCTAACCGTGCGCTAGCTTCTGCCTCGACAACCCCTCCTCGCATGGTTAGTCCTCACGGTTAGGCAAGTCATGCACTAACCATGTGTTAGCCACTGCATCCAAAACCATCCTTGCACGGTTTGGCCACATGGTTTAGGCAAACCGTGTGCCAATCATGCGAAATCTATTACCCTTTATCTTTCCTTAAAATCCACCCAAATGCACCCCCGTGTCACCCTGACTTCCCAAAACACCCTTAGCATCACATTTGACAAAGGAATGTACTGGAGAGGTCTGATCCATTACATTTACATAGACATATGTACCATTAATAATTAATGTATGTTCTCCATTTTCTTATTTCTTGCAGTCTTCCGTTGGTCACCCATTACATGTTATTACCACTTTTGTTATTTATGTCTATTTATTTCTGCTACTTTATTTTTCCAAAGAAGTAATAGTTTCCTCACTATCACACCCAAGGCCCTCATTTCTAGTTAGAAGCCTCTGGCATTTGGGGAAATGTTCTTGAGTCTACGTGACCATCCGGGTACGGGGCCCCTCTGGGCGGCTCCCAGAACCGGGACGTTGCATCAACTTTTGATTCAACCTAGAATGGAATAAATCAGTAAACCAGACAAACACATTGAAAATAGATCATATTAACTCACACAAGAATACCTATGAATAAGGAAAGATAAATCAATAAAAGAAGATAATGGATCAAAGCACTTACCAGAGGGGGATATAGGCTAGAGAAGATAATTAAGAACGTATATTGTTTTTAAAATTTTAAATAAGGATAGGAAAAATAGATATTTCATACTATAAAACTAGGTCACGCAGTTGGCCAAACCATGTTCCAACACTGCAACAAGAACATTCTAAGGATACCCAATTTTCATTTTTTGAGCTCATGATTTGACAAACCATACATATCCAATGAATAATTCATCTAAACTAATCTTCATGACCTTCACATAAATAAATCAGGGGACACATGGTAATGAAATATCGTGCGGACTCAGGTTGGGAATTTGACCACCCCTTATAGATTCAACAATCCTTGTAGATTAGGTGGGATGATTTATAATAATGATCCAGCCAAGTTTTTTCCACCAAAATTCAGGGATTCAGTCACTTAAAAAGCCCCAAACACCCTAAAAATCCACCGATGTCATTAAGAATTCATTTCTGGACAAAACCATAGTATTGAACATGAAATTAAAAGGTTAGAATACCTTTGATAAATGTTTGTTTCTTATATCCCCCCTAAAGAAACACATCCCCAACATCACCTTTAAATGATAGTAAAACAATATCTGGGAATATTTCCATACACTAAGCATGTATGTCGGCCTCTCTCTCCTAGATATTATCCTACACTCAGATGTGCTGCCATATCACCTATGTTAGAGGAAAAAATCTTCTTTGGATATACTTCATACTCTGTTCCATGATGCGAATAGGATTCACCTCAAAAAATTATCAAATTACTTTTCCACCTCATCAGGATGTAAAACAAGGGACATGTTTGAATAGTAATTTCATAACTAATAAGCATGAAACCCATCATGCATAGCCCAATATCTATTTAGAAGTGATACCTAATGTGAAATAAATCTGACCATCTCCAAAACCTAATAAGGTCCAACAAATCAAGGTAACACCTTACCTTTCCACCATAAGTGTCAATTCCCCAGTCTAGTCAACACAAACAAGAATACATGATCCCTGGCCTCAAACTCTAGAGTTCACGAGTGATAGTAGGAATATTATATCTTACTAGATAGAGCTATATCAATTTTTTTTATAATTCAAATGATCTTTTTATGAATTATCCTAATCCAGATGAGGTCTAATTAATGATTATTCACCTAACTCTTACTAGTATAAGAATGAACGAAACTACCTACCATATAGGGGTGCTTAAAGAGTATTTTAATAGAATCCATAAAGTTGTTATTGTATGTGAATTTGGATTGAAGTATATGTTTCTCATAAGAATATATCTGATAGAAACATCCTCAATGAATATCCTCCAACACCTATATCTTCCATTCTAATAAATCATCAGTCTGAACGTGAAAATATGTGCTAAAATCACCTATATACCCAGATCCTTTTGCAACCCCTGCTATAATCATGATATTAAATGAGCATCCCTATCCAAAAAAATGTTTTAGGGACCTTGTGTAAGTGTATAATATCATGTACAAGCGTTCATCCAATATAATCCACTCGTAAGGACTCTGTGATAGGTAAAAATTGAGAATCCTTAATTAGATTTTCAACAATCACTCATAATGAATTATTTCCTCAAGATGATATTGGTAAGATAGTCACAAAATCCTTCATGAAATCATCCCATTTCCACTCAAGAAATAGGAAATGGATGTATAGGTCCTACTGGTCATTGGTGTTCTTCCTTCATCTGTTGATCGGTAGAATAGAAATTAGCAAAATAAGTTATCTCCCATTTCATGCTAGACCACTAAAATTGGTGATGTAAACCATGGTATGTATTCATAATCCCGTAGTGCACCGCCTAAAAATCGGTATGCAACTCTTGCATTATTATTCCCAAATTTCTATAGGATCCAGTAAGTATCCATGGATTTTCAATATATCATCCTCGTAAATGATCCATCCTTGTAGTATATTCTTGCACAAAACACTATCCCTGTGAACTAAGAAATTAGGGTCTAAATGTTTCATTATCTTCACCCTATCTAGAGGTTAAGAGGTTATAAAAAATATATAAGGAATAGTTTCATGTGATTCTCTTGGACCTTTAAGTGCATCTCAAAATACATGGCCATCAACATCCACTCGCAAATGTCCTCCTAAACTACCTATACTCAGGTCCCCTTTCTCAATTCAGTTTCTACACCATTTTTCCTTCTAGTATTTTAAGTCAACTCAAAATCTAATGACTATAGCTATTCAAACCACATTCACATTCAAAGATTTAATTCACACTGTAAAAGTTTATTTTATTATTTTTTGAAACATATATACAACAACATGCATTCCCAATAGTTAGTTCCTATAACAATGGAATGTATGAACGACATCTACTAACTCGATATCTTGACTTGGGTAATTCATCTCATGTAGCCTCAATTGATGAGATATGTACACCATGAATTTATCTCCTTTCATAAAAACTACACCTAGACTGATACTTGATGCATATAAATATACTATATATCATCTTCCTAGCTCTAGAAGGATCTGGATCTATACTAAAGTCAATCTTCATTTATGATTCAAAATAGAAATCGTAACAGATTCAAATAATAATAACTTTTCACTCTTCTTAGTCAATCCAGTATGGGGTGATTTAAGGCATGAGAGGTCATATATAAAGTAACATTTGTAGCTAGATAGTCCCATGAAACTATGTATATCATAGACTTTCTTTGGATGATCCCAAGAATCTATGGACTGCACCATCTATGGTTCAATTGATACTCTGTAATATGAGTTAATGTAACCTAAAAAGTGAACTTTATCGATACTAAAGTGTAATTTGGTTATAATAACAAAAAATGGTTCTATCTTAGTGTGTTAATAAATATTTAATGATGTTTGTCATGGACGTGTCAAGTAATAGAATACACTAATGTATTATCCATAAAGAATACTATAAATAAATCAAAATATTAGTGGAAAATCATATCCATCAAGGCCATGAAAATAGTGGATCTATTTGTAAGATTGAACGACATAACTAGATACTCATACATACCATACATGCCCTGAAATTATACATAAGGTATGTCCAAATGTTTGTAATGTACCTGATGATATGTTGAACTCTAATAAATTAGGGGAAAAACTATTTATACTTATAGAAGTTTGAAAAGGACATATATTTGAGGAAAATGTTGTCATTTAATCTAAGTAAGATGATTAAATTTTTTGGTAATCCATTTATATTTTCATGGGTCAAGCCACCTTATTAGATAAAATCAGTCCTCAACCCCAAGGTGAAGTACTAGGTCATATAAAACCATTATCATCTAAGTTATAAATCTATATCTTGAGATCTTATAACTCAATACTGGCCATACTATAAGGAGGAATGGATGATATTTCATGTCTTGGAACCATATCAATAGATAACTCCACCAATCTATAAAGAGGTAAACCATAAAATTCATCTCGGAAGAAATCCATGATATGATATACAATAGTTGGAAAATGAAACTTACATTTTCTCTAATCACTCACATAGAGACTAGTGATCGGGATGTAACCCCACCCATCCCATGATGAATTGTTCTGGGTGAAATTACAAATACATACCATTCCACTTTTTGGATATATATTCCACCCTTTGGTGATGTAAATTATTCCCTTCATTGATATCAGTGCACATAAGCATTATAGGGAACCATCCAGTCCATTATAAGAATGAAATCGAATCCTTCCATCTTGAGAACAAATAAATTAATGAGAAAACAATACCTTCATATCTCAAGGGGAACTGATTACACTAGTATACACTTTCTAAATGTATATCGAAATTATTTTAAAGGTTCATCACCCCCACATATGTTATGAATATCAATTGTGAGAAGTTATACAATAGTCAAAGAAACAATTCAATTTGATGAGGTTGCATAAAATAAACCAGATACCAAGGTAGATGAATATAAAATAATAACTCGAACTATAGATGTCCCAAGACTGTTCTCCCCCCGAACCTGCTATAATATATAAACCATTCCTATTTTTAATTCTTAATATACAACATTATTTCCATGATATTAAATTATCTATCGGCATTATGTAACTAGTGTCTAGCTCACCCTACCATAACAACCTCCTCATCCTGATTAGATGGTAGTAATCCATCTCCCTGCTTAATGCAGAGTTATTGATCCTTCTCTAGGACCTGGAGTAAGTTATAATTCTCCCTCTCTAGGAACTAGAGGGAATATTTTTCAAAAATAATATAAATATCCCATATTTACAAAGGATCTACATAATATTGGGGATCTATCAAACTGAGGATTCATAAGACCATACTTTCCATAGTGGTGACAGAATAAAAAACCACTAGTACATGAGATCCTACTAGTACTATCATCATGAGAGGTCCAAAGTGACTCTTCTTTCCACTAGATAATGCATTACAAGGTATATAAGATGGTCTAATCTGATCTATACTACCATCTTCCCAGAGATTACATTCGATAATAAGATTCCAGTTTACTATTTCAAACACAGTAGTCAACCATATAACGTTCACCTGATATTGAATACGATGTATGGTCCCATCATAAAAATCTCTCTCCCTCTCTCTCTCTTAATAGATCATCAATTTTATAGATAGGCACAAAGCGAAAAATATATGTAATGAGAGATAAATAATCCATAATTGAAAAAAAACTATTGTAGAATAATGAACTCTCTATCATGATAAAATCTCAATTTCTCATGGATAAATAATTCATAAATGATACATTGGAAATCCCCCCAAATCATTTCCCAGTGTTAGCATTCCTAATTAAGATCATCCTACCAATGTTTGGATACTTTACAAGGCATATACATTATGATCTTTAACCTTCTATCTGGAGGAATATTTTGATTCTAAATAGATCAGTTAGTCTCAAGTTATATGCCAACATACTTGGGTCTACCATTCCCTGAGAATGTAGGTGGACAAGTCTGATGAAACCTTCACATCAGCTCCTCCATAGAATATCTAGGTCATTGATCTCCCAACATAATTTTCATAAGGTTTATAAATAACTCTTTAAACTATACATAATCACCCATATCAGGAAAAATATGAGGTACCATACATTGAACTATATGAGGTGACAATGGTGGCTTAGGTCACACCACTTGTGGAGCATGTTCATTACCACCCACCTACCACATGAATTGAGGATTCCATGGTGTCATATATCTAAAATATTCAAGAACACCCCTCATATAGGATTCAATATAAAATTAAAGAGATAAAATAATATGATAGGTACATACCATCCTGTATGAAAGTCACACCCCTATTCCTACTTTTAAATCCATGTCTGGGTGATAGGAACAATCATATAGAACATAAGTGACATTTCCTACTTCCCACTACTATGGTTTTTTCGGTGTCAAGATATCTATTTTAATCAGGTCTCATAATCATTGGATTTCCAATTTCATGTTATTGGGGAAAACAGCCTTTATGTTGTAATTAGAATCACCATTTAATGGAAACAGTATTTTAAATTAATTTTTAAAAATTCTTTCATTTACTTTATAGACTATTTATTTTAAGTAATATTTTCAATTTATATATGTACATTATTCCTAAATTAGTAATGACAGTACATGTAACTATGCCTAAACACTTAGATTCAAAAAGAATATAACTAGTAATATATGATGATTTTACTAGATTAATCTCCTTTCCTAATTTATAAGGGTACATGCACCCTTTGAATTAAAAATGGAAATCACAAATTTAAAAACATCTAATGTTTCATTCAATGATACCAAAGTTACATAACACAAATATGTGATAATTGATTTTTTATGCTTCCACCCTAATTTTTTTTTGGAAAAAACCACATAGGATGAGGAAGATACTTTAAAACTCTATTATTTAGTACCCTTCCCCCCTACCTACAAAAAATTTATCTTCAAAACAGATATATCACACAAGTCATATATGAATAGTATCATGTAGTAATGTAATGAAACCTATATATCATGGAATAACTCTTAACATATTTGTCCTATAAGGTTCAAAAAATTATGCATGATCAATGATTCATTACGATACCATCCAATGATAAGATATATTCCACAATAATTAAATAATACACCATACACCATGGGAATCACCCAAAAGTGAGATAAGTACAATTTTTATAAGTACAATCCAGAAAATAAAATCTCATCCCATGTAATTTGGATTTTACCTATATATGGGATAACTACTCCTAGGAACGTTCTCAATAAAATATTTTGACACATCCTAGTTTTCTTTCTTCCATCCTAAAATAATAATGAATGTAAATGAAATTATGATACCAATTTGGAACACCCCAACCTCAATTCACAAACAAGTAACCGAACCTAGTTGGTCAAAAGGCCTTAAGAATGTCTCTTTGCATGCCAAAGGATTCCAACTAGTAGTGAGGGTATACGTGTGAAAGGTATAGATATTATACCCTCATAATTAGGGAAATACAATAGTGGTATATTAGAGTAAATGATATAATCATATTAACTAATAACAGAAAAGAGAAATTAAATCATCCAAGAAATTTTTATAACAATCAAGACAAGAATAGAATCATATACAAAAAGATGAGTTTTTAATGATTCTATATAAATGTAAGAAGTAAATGGAATTGGGAATCTAATACATTACATGTATTTTGATATAAAAAATACCAAAATATATCTCTTATAGTGTCATGATCCAAGGCTTGATCTTATGCTCACATTCTCATATGCTACAATAAAACAAACATCCATGCCCGAAACCATTACCTTATCCACACCTTTTATCACATAATCTCCATAGGTTCCATCAATGGACCATATACGGTGTGAGAAAACTCTCAATAGTACTCCTCCAAAATTTTCTATTACAGATCTAGCAGATTCATATAAACTATAACAATTTTCAGGTATAATAGGAAATCTATAAATAGAAGAAATATATGAACAAGTCCATAAATACTTGATACAAACATGAGTAGGATAATAACAGGAGAAATCGGTATAGATACTAAGTGACAATTTCATGTAACTATTATCTCATAATATGACACATGTGAATAATTTATCATACCTACATTGGATAGGTTTGAAGGCGATGACCAGGGTGACCTTATCAAAGAGAAGGAACTCCTATAATGGAAAGTTCATAATAATTATCATAATTATATAGGATATATCCCAAATATATAAACTAGGGTAACTTATATATAGATATATTAATATATACTATGGTTTTAGGTTCTGTAAATAGACCCCCCTCGTTAGTGTCATACCAAAAGTAATATTATCTAAGGGTTGTTGGTCACATCCCTCGATCCCCTAGTCGGTTCCATACCATAATTCAATAGGTTCCATGGCTTCATATGAATTTTTTGATATATTGAGATGTCCAAAATCAAGATGGAAATATAAAATGACATTTTCCATGTTAGGGTCCATACCCAATAACAATTATCCATATAAAAAAGGAATAGTCCCTAAGAATATCCATCTTATTCCACAATTCCATTTTAATCCAACCATGTTATCATTTTAATAACATTTAATAACTTTTAAATGAGGTTTTTCAAAATTTTATTAATTAAATAAACATGAAAAATTCTCCCACTACTAAGTTGCAGTCTCACACAAGGAAAGTGGTGGTTTTAAATTTTGAAGAGAAAATAAATCACCTCATAGGTGGCTGGAGTTGAGGTTGAAAACATCCAAACATGTACAAAAACTAAGTAGACATCACATTTAAGGTCTACTAATAAAATTAAAGCATTGAATTTATTTTCGGAGCAATGTATGGAAGGTCTGGAAAGCGGACCAACGATGATAATTTAATAATCCACAATATCTGAGGAGGAAGGTAGAGACCGGCTACCTGATAAAGGTACAGGAGTACTAATTATATTTAGTCTTTAGACTCATCATAGAATAGAATAAATTGAAAAACCTCAAAAACATCTGTAAAATATGGCATATGAGCTTTCACTAAAATAACTATGAAGAAGAGAAAATAAACTGAGAAAAGAAGATATTGTATTTAATCTCTTATTGATGGTGATCCAACTAGATTGATGGTGGCTAAATTAGATTTCATATGCAAGATATATCTTAAATCATAGATTGGGCCATGGTAGGATCCCAATGTGAGAAGAGGGGGGAGGGTTGGCTGATATAGATAAATAAGAAGAAATATGGTTTTTAAAATATCAATGAAGGTAATGGTATAAATTTTACCCTTAAAAAATGGGCCACATGGTTTTTTTTCATGGATGGAAAAACTGTTTGCCAGCCATGCAATATGAACTCCCCAAGGAGACCCCCTCAAAAGTATTGAGTGCACTGTTTGACTAACCACACACAATCTGTTAAAAATGATTTAAAAATACTTTGTAGCACCGACATGACTGTTACACCAGGGCATCATGGTTAGGACAAACCATGAAGCCATATACAGGCCACATAACCCCACCGCATGGGTTTAAATAACCATGCGGATTGGGCGACACAATTTCTTCTAACTGTGTGGCCTTGTTGTTACCTCCAAAGGTTGGGGATTTTTTTCTCAAAACAAGTCCCATACACCCACAAAACTCTTGAAATGTCATTAAGAATTAATATTAAGAAATATATTCATTAAAAATGATATAAAAAGGATCCATAACATAGAGAGAGTCCAAATTCTATAAAATTATTTATTCCTCTCCATCCAGTAAGAAAAAACACCTAAGTGTCATTACTGTGTCTGTATGGACTTTAACCTCTACCAATCATCATGTTCCATTATATTCATAACACCTCACATGGTTGATTTTAATGATTATGTTCACAGATAAATATTATATATTAAATATAAATATTATTATGAATTTTCAAAATTACCATGTACCTTATTTCCCTCTAAATCATTGAGAAAAAATGATAATTGTGTTGCATGAACTATCGCTTCAATAAAGCAACATAACTCGTTTTTTAGACTAGTTTCTTACTTATTTATTAACACATTATGAAATCCAAATCAAAAAATTATAATTATCTAAATTATATAATTATTATTATTTTATAATGATATTATGTCCAAAAGAACCACTCTGTTAATCAAATTTATCAATTAATTATAATATTTCCATTTTTGTGTTTGTTTTCCACAAAATTAAAATATTTATATAGAAATATATCATGGATAAATATAACTACATAAATACCAATGGTACTACATGTTAACAAGAAAATAATACTTTATTAATAATAATATTAATTATTTAACTTATTATTGAAATATCAACTTCGAATTCTAAAATTACCAAAATATGCCAACCCCAACTGGACATTCACGTTATATAAATAGAACAATACTAAAATTATATAATAGAAATATAAATCAATAAAATTTTTCTATTCTAGTATCTTATATTATCTAATAATTTTGATCATTTGGGGATAAATGATGAACAACACTGCTTTAATGAAACTAGAACATATAATCAAACAACAGATACAGAATGTGGGAAATTAGTTAAACTAACTAGAATTAATATATAGAATTTTTATATATAAAGAGTGTAATTAAAAATTTATATGAGTATGGTTATTACATATGTTATTATGATTTCTATTTTGGTGATATTGGAGGTTAATGTATGTTTGTGAAAGTGAAGACATGGGGTAAGAGTTTTCCGTTTCAAATTCCACTCTATGATAAATATTTTGTATCCTGAACCAAATTTCATTTAAATAGTGAACATGAAACCTATTTAAAATATTGAATAATGAAATTAATTTTATTCATGGTACATAACAATAAATTTGAATCCCTATCATTCAAGTGGTTTGGATTTCATTGTTAACCAAGCTATAAGTGGGTTCTTCGACACCAATTTTAATTATTTAGGACTAATTATATATTCACCACTTATTTCATTTTTTGTGGTAAATAAATTAACATAGAATGTTTTTTACCATATTAATCATGAATTTATGTGGATTTAAAATTCTCTATTTTTATACCTCCCACGTATTCTTTTACTTAATGAGTTACGAAAACTAATGTAAAGATCATTATTTTTCATGGTGGAAAACAATTCAATGTTTTGGTAAAGTATATGTGTGTGTAGTTAAAATGAAAATATTTAACAATCTAGATAATTTAAATTTGGTGAATTCATAGAACAAATTAACCCCAGGGTAATCACCCTAAAATGGTTATTTGTGCATTGTGTCCATCAATAACTCTGATGCATGATGAATGGGATTAACACTACACACCTAGACATACACTTCTGGGGGACATATAATGGAATATTCACATTCTCATTATGAATCATGATGATGGATTCTTTCTATTATTACCTTCATCTCCTAAAAGTTCAATCTATTGAACCCAATTACCATCTTCCATTTATAACCCAGCACATTGAAAATGCTTACACCCCTTATATTTCATTAATAAGGGTATTTGATGTTTCATTAAAGATTCCCTACAACATCCAAGTTTATCAAGGGATGATATTCTAGAAATCAACATTATTCCATTGAATGGGTAAATATTTTTTCCATATATTTCATTGTACAGATATACACATTCTTATTCCACATGATATTCCTTAGGGAATGGTATAAACTGTATTTCTGACTCTTTTGGGGAAATCATTAAAATTATGTAGGTGATGAGTGGGGTTTGAAATTTTATATCCCCTTGATTCATTGACATATCTAATTAAACCAAAAAACATGGGTTTGGGGTATAAATATCCCCATATTAGTATAGTTTCTTGAGAAGAGGCTTTGAATGATTGTTTTGATTTATGAAATTATAAATTAAATTCGTCTGAGGTCAATGATTCTTGTTATCCATGTTTTAATTTATTTACATGGATAATGAATTCCCTCAGATTCAGTTGTTTATTGATTCATATTGTTTATTCCCTCAATCCATTTCACTTTTTCCATGTTTATGTTATGATTTTTTATGATACTCCTTATAGAGCATCTCAACTCACACTTAGTTTTTCCTTTCTTTAGAACACCTAAAGAATAACTTCATGTAATTTTTTGGAATAATATGGAATCTATAAAATGGTAATAAATAAATATTTATTTATTTATGAAAACTTATTTATTAAATAATTATTTATTTATTTTTATATGTGAAAATTAAAATAAATGTTTTATTCACTATACCCTGAATATAATATTTGTTTATTTATTGAATGAATAATATTTATTTTTATATTTATTCAATAATAAAATAAATTTGAAGGAGGTTGAGAAATCTCAATTATTGTTCTGGTGATTAATATTTTTTTACGAGGCCAGGAAGTAAAAATTATCATTTTTTGGGGTAGCGCAAACAATGAGATAAAATAATAATAATATAATTTTACATAGAATGGGGTATATTATAGAATTAATATATTATTAAAGGGAATTGTTAAATGAATTAATATTTAAACCTATCCTTCTCTATATTTATACATTAATATCTATTATATGAAATGTTTATATATTATACAAAAAATATTTTCTCCATAGAGAATTCTCTCTCAATTAAGACTTATAGAGTGTTTTCTCTCAAGATCGATGGAATATAACCCTCCTTAATCCATATATCAAGATGTATATATCAAGATAAAATCCTTATAGACTGAAGATATTTTAGTTTCATTTGATGGGGAGATACAATATGATGGATTTCATCGTGAAAACACCATAAGTGCAATTGGTGGCATTTTGTGATGAAAGTAAAATTTTTGGTTCACCGCTAGAGGGGATTTACTCCAGGTCCTTATTGGGGATGGTCTTAGATATTGAAGAATCACCTTTGGGTTCTATGTCCACCTCAACATTAATTAGATTAATTGGATAATTCATTATGTACATAATGATAAACATCATGTCCAAAAAAATATGTCTGAAGAATACTGAAAATAATAATTTCAAGAAAAAGAGGTAATATTTTCACATTACTTTTTTAAGTAATTTTAAATAAAAATAATAATGAATACATCAGTCTTGAGTTCTTTTTCCATTGATGGTGTCAATCATTAGAACTTTATTAGTGTTTCTCCATTTCACCATGAGGACCCAGAGCAGAGCCCCTCTATCAGTGATACATACATTCTCCTTCAATCTCTGAAAAATATCAATGATTATTTGGGTGCTTTCATGACCAATGGATCATCCAGAATTGTTCTCATTGATCACATAACATTCCTTCAGGATTGAAGGAATCTGACTTGTTCATCCTGGTCTTGAGAGGAAGAGAGTAAAAGGTAGATATTGGTAGGAAGGCTGTGCATAATAATAAATCTATTTGGAAAAGATAGAGTATTTATTTATAGAACTATGGTAATGGTTTAATATTTAATTATTTCATCAAAGAAACTTAACAATATTTTAATCAAAAAAGGAACATTCAACCATGTAAATAATATAATTATTATTGTATTTCACAGCGATTACAAATCCAAACAATGATAAATATAAACGTTATGATTTGGTAAATTAATATTTATCACTAATCAAAATGTGGTCTTCTTATGATCCATAATATTTATTGAATCCTCAAACAAATAATTAAATAATTAAATAAATATTATATTCATAATGTGGTAAATTAATATTTTTTTTATCATTTACTTAATTAAATAAATTATTTATTACTTTTCAAATAAAATGGATAAATAAATATTATACGTTCCTATAATTAAAAAATTACCTTGTGAATAAATATTTATTCAATATTTGTGATCAATCAATAAATCGGAAAAAAAATCATATTTTTATGGTGAATAATATTTATTCCAAAGGTTAAATATATATTATATTTAACTAAGATCAAAAAAAATACATTATATATACCTTATTGACCTCTTCTTGAGTGGAATTGAGAGAGATTATCAAAATTTCTAGGTTATTGTCTACCAATAGGTCATAGAACCTAAATATTTATATGATATATCATAATGAAAATAACCACATATTAAAGATCATTAAATAATATAATCTATTTCACATGATATATCCTCATATATTTTACACCCATTTCTTCAACCTATAATCTTGATGTGTCATTCTTTGACTATTTGAAATAAACTCATCTATACATCATGGTCAGTGAATTTAATGTGATAATTCAATTTCCATCAAAGGTTTTAGATATAATTGTCTATAAAGAGATGTGTTATAAATCTATACTCAAATTATTCATCAATAGAAACTCATCCACGAAGCAACTAACCTACCCAAATTCAACGTGATCATATGTATTCTTAGTTATGGACAATATATTAAATTTTGAGAGTCAGGACATGAATTAATTATTAAAATACTAAAGTCTATGGATCATTACACATTCTCGGATATAGGGATATCCAATGAAATATAAACATATGTATTTCTTATAGGCTGGTATGTTCAGATAATCTCATGTATTAGAGATTTATAAGTGAGAACTTCATGAGAATAAGTCGCATTCACATATGAGAACTCACTCCTGAAAAATTAACATACCATATGTCTCATCATTTAATGCTACATGATTGTAGAAAAAATATTAATAATGTCAACATATCATTTCAAGTTTCTCATCAGAGTGAGTAACTTCTAGGAACTTTTTCAATGTTATGTATACTCTGGGGAATTATTAAATTAAATTCTCACCAAAAAATAAAAAATATGTACTAATATATTCTTTTAATATTCTAATCTTCAAATATATAGGGAATATAATGTTCAAAAATATTTCTCTCAGACACTAACTCGAACAGACTCCCCCTTATAATAGAGAAAAATGTTTACAACATTAAGACAATAATATCTCTTATGATGATCATGTTTTATTTCTTTAAAGGATTTAGTTAATGGGGCCACAAATTTATATTCCACAGAAACTCTACTCACTATAAATTTACCCTTATTAGAAAAATCCCTCAAGAGATAAAATTTCTAGACTATGTACATCATCCATTGATGTGACCTTGGAACATTTGAAAGAGCCACAACTATAGAATTATTATAATAATTTTTGATAGGTTCTATACTTATATGAACCACTTGAACCTCTTGAATGATGTTTTATATCCAAACTACTTCCATGGGCACATCAAAAGCTGCAATATACTCTCTATCCACTATAAAATTAATGAATAAGACTTTCTTTGAGCTATTGAATCTCACAACACGTCTATTGAGAGTAAATATATATGCAAAATATGATTTCATATCATCTTGATCTATTTAGAGTGTAGTTTATCTATATCCCATGATGAATAGTTTCTCATCTCCTCTACTAGTCAATAATAGATCATTGGTATGACTATGATAATTAAAGATATTATTAAATTCAATCCAATGATAATTTCCTAGGTTAAACAAAATATGTTCCTACCACATTTAAGGAATATGTGAGATTTATGTTTAAATATAATATATTATACATACAAAACCAATCACTTAAATGTTTGAATTACTTATCATCCTATGCCTCACCTCATGTCTATATGAACACATTTTCATTAAAAGATGAATGACATATGAAATTGGTAAAAATTATCTTTTGAATAGTTATATATTGAATAAGATCAATACCCTATCAATGTTCTGACATTTACTTATTCCATTTATCCTTTTGGATCTATCATTATCGATTTTGATCCCAAGAATGTATGCTTCTTCTCCAATGTCCATCATATAGAATCAAGTGTTTAACAAATCCTTATCAAATTGTAGGATTGGTATTTCATTTCTAATAAGAAATATGTAATCCAAATAAACTATTAAAAGGATAAACACACTCTCACTAAACCATTTATATATACCAAGATCACATTCATTATTTAAGAATCCATATTCAATTAAAGATTCATCAAACCAACTTTTCTATGATTGAGAAAATTAATTTAAAACACAAATGGATCTTTAAAACTTGAAAATAAATCGAAACATTTAGAGTCACAATAAATTCTGGTTATTCTAGATAGAGATATTTATATAGGTTTATGTTGAGGAAATTTATTTTCACATCTATATAACAAATATTATAGTTATCGAAGGACATTATATAAACAATAATTCTGATGGATTTTAACATGGAAAATGATGAAAAAATTTCATCAAGTTCTATTCCATAAATTATTTCAAACTCTTTTTCAAACATAATTTTTATAATTACTAACTTATACATTCATTTCCAGTTTCTTTTTGAATAAAAATTTTCATACAACATTATTTAAATCAACTGAAGGATATACCCAAATCCACAGTTGGTTTTAGTACATAGAACCCATATAAAAGTTCATGGATTATTTCTATTTAGTATATTATGATCTAATTAATACATAATTATAGGTTATAATATTTTTATTATCAACTAATAATTATTATCTATCCCCTAGGACTAGAATACCATATTGGTTTAGTAATCTAACCTCTATTGCTCTTAGATGCAGCATTAATGTCTCCAAAACATCCTCTTATATGGGGATTTTTGGAGCCTATCTCTATTCCAACTCTTATACACCTTTAAGAATGAATTAAATAAATTATAACTCTCTTCCACTATATATTTTAAATATATTATTCTGATCATACTATGTAGGATGTCTTTTAACCAAACCCTTTTTATCTGAGAAGTTGTATATTTAATATCCTTTTGTTTTATTATGGTATCCGATAAAGATATTCTTAGTGCCTTGGGGTGTGATTTTATTATTAGTAATATCCATAATAAACATAGTACAAACCCATAATCATATATAAGGAAAAATGAGTTTATTTCCATAACAATGTTCATAAGGAATATAGTAAGTCGTTGTAGTTGGAACTCAGGTTAGAATGTGTTTTTTTGTATATAAAATATATCCTCAAACGTATAATGGAATATGAACCTGACTCATAATTAATTTCACCTTAATAAAAAATAGTTCTTCCTTTCACATACACCAATTTATTTTGGTGTATATGGAAGAGTTGGTTATGGTATAATATCCAGTTCCTATACAAAATGAAATTTTGACTAAAATATTCTCTTCCATGTTTTGAGTGCGATTTATTAATATTTTGACCAATATATTTATTATATTCACATAGAAATTTTTAATCTTAATCATATTTAATTATAATTGTTTGAAAATATTGATTACAAATAATTTCAATATATAAGCAGGAGAGCATAGCTAGAAGAATATAAAGATATGAACATGGCATTTCATAGTCATGTTTGTGATTGTCATCATCATCTTATGATATATCCATATCAAATTATCCAATGCATTAGAGGATTATAATGAATTGAACCATCTTATAAAGATAATCCAATCAAATACTTTTCATAGAAAACATGAAAACTTTCAATATTCAATCAACACAAATTTAACCCGAGGGAAAGAAATTGGTTTCAAATAAATTTCAATAAAAATTATCATAATCCATCTCATGAAATAAATTGGATGGTATAATAAGATCAAATACCTAGATATTCATAATAATCCTTAATTTATTTTGAAATATATGTAAAATATCTTTTATAAAAGAATTTAAAATAAACTTTTAAAATCTATAGAAAAAAATAATTTTATATTGAAAACATTTAAAAACAATTACCAAAACAAATGGGAATAATATTATCTTCATAAAAATATTAAAAAAATTTAACAGAAGCTTCTTCAATAAGGAAATAAATTAGGTTGGTAAAATTCACCCACATTTTATAAGATAAAATAAAACCTTCCTTTCACACTTTTGTAAAAAGTAAAATGTGATTTTCATATAAAACCCTTGAAAATATTTCATTTACTTCCATTTAAATGAAAAAACGTTAAAATAATATATATTATAATAAATTTATGTATATATTAAAATCATCCAAAAAACATTCTGAAGAACATGGATATAGAGGACAATGATTCCTAACCCAAAAGGAAGAAATATGGTTGGATTTTATTTTGAAAACCATGATCATTATAAGTACCAAAGAGAGGGGAATGAAAGGTAAACATGATAAATCTCTACATAACTGTAGTATAATAACATATATTAGTTTTATTAAAAAATATCATATAATTTCCTTTATGGAAACATAATCATAAACAATAGTGAGGGAGAATGAGATTGTGAAATTATCCCTTACCTCAAGTTCCCTCTTTCATTGTACCCAATCAAAATAATTATAACATAAATATATATTTATTATAAATATATTCCAAATCTGTATTCATATATATGATACTATATATAGTTCCCCTATAAATTCAAATCACCCATCCACTGACAATTATTTTTTAAAATCGTTATTTTGGTGAAGGTCGGTATGTTTTCCTTGTGAATTTCAATTTAATAATTTTTACCCTTTCACATTGGTGATTATTTCATCATCTCTTAGACCAATATCATATAATAATAATCATTTATATTCACTATTTAAACTTTTAAAATAATACATATAATTTTTTCAAAAAATATAAATTAAATCACTTCATAGAGATGGTAGTTCGTTCTTATGCGTGACTTATGTTACCACCTTTCAATGTATGCAATAAAAGAAAAAAATAATAATAATAATAATTTATATAATAATAATTATAGCATTTATATAATTTATATTCATTATATATATATTTATATATTTATTACAACCATGTTAATTTTTAATGAAAAAAAATCACATCACTTCGTGGAGGTGGTAGTTATAACGTATACCCAACCCACATTATCATTTTCCAACAGATAGGATGGGAAGAAGGTATATAATATATTATAATTATAAAATAATTATTTTTTAAGAAGTATTAGATATTAAAATTAAATCCTTTATAATTACCGACCATTAATGGTGGTGATGGAAAATGAAATACACCACTTTGTGGAGATGGTAGTTTGTACGTACGCACAAGTGATAGTTTCATTTTCCATTGGAAGGATTGTGATGTGAAAAGCTTTATTCCATGAATATAATAAAATTTAATTATATTTAATATACTAATTTCATCATATTACAAAGTTAGTATAAGATTTATAAGAGTTCGAATAATAAATAACACTGAAACATTCAATTAAGTATTGTATCATTTGATTGGAAAACCTCCATTGTCATACACCTTAAACCTTAAAATTTTGGTATTATAGTGAGAAAAGAGATTCTAGGGAATGGTTATGAAAGTTAAGAAGGTATATGGGTAGTTATTAGTTGATCTAAAATTCTCAAAATATGTGAAAAGTGAGGATTGGAAGTTACTTTTGAAAATTTAGGTGGGTAGAATACTTGTAAATACTGAAAACATTAAAACATAGTAATGTAATATTTAAGTGAATGTGGAACCAAATGGAAAGGGGTTTGAATGTCAGATATTATTTTTTTGAAACATAAACCATTACATTTTATAAGAGTTTAAATATAACTTTATACATTATCTTCTAATTTATCACCATCTTCAACGCTTTTTATTTTTAACTGAGGTAATAAATTTCTAACATAGTTATTATTCATTATGATCAAAACTGAAAGTGGAATCACTAAAAAAATTGGATATTATTATTCCAAATATGGAAAACATTATATAAATTTCAATTTATATAAGTTTCTGAAACTAAATTTAAAATAATCATTAAAAACACAATAAATAAATTATTTTGAAAAATGAACTATTAAAAGTAAAACTGATTTTATTTTCTTTCCTTGCCTAAAAAATATTATTATTAAAAAAATAGTTAATATATAATGAGTAAATTTCATTGAAATAATTCATCAATATTGTTAATTAAATTCTTTAGGAAAAAAATATTGTGTGCTTAAAAGAATATCTTTTATAAATACATACCTTTTTACATTAAATGTGTTTATTTTCATTTATAAGAGATTGATGAAAATTAATTCATTTTATAAGTTTATAAAAAATATTTTTTTAAGTTTAGTGATTTGAATTAATTTTTAAATAAAATAAAATAATTGTAAGATAAATTTGACATGTTGAAAACAATGTTTAAAAACTATTTTATAGGATCAATAGTATTTACTAAGGAAATTTAAAATTATTTTTTATAATTATATTCCATTTATTTACCATATAATGTGCTTCATTTTATTACAAATAATAATTATTCAGAAATTTATAGAATTCTATGTAAATAAATTTATCATAAAATTAAAAAAAGAAATATATCATAAAATTTTGAGGTGTTACATTCTACCCCCTTATAAGAATTTTTCCCTCATAATTACATCAAACAAATAAAAAAAATTGGATAATTCTTCCTCATTATATCCTTGGGTTCTCAGGTTTCTTCCTCAAAATTATAATTTCACCACAAAACATGTACTAAGTGAGTGGTCCTATTCCGTAACACTTTATCCCTTTAATAAATAATCTCAATTGATTTCTCTATGTTAGAAAGATCATCCACTAGTGGTACAACATTATAGTTCAGTACATGTGAAGGATTGGGTTTTACATCCTCAAAATTTATATAAAAAACAAATCCCATACTCAAGAGATATTTGGTGGAAGTAACAAAAAATAATATACCACCATGATACAATCATGATTCTAAAAGGGGATGATATATTTATGGTTTATAGTTCCCTACCTTCCAAATACCATGAGCTTCATCTAAGGTGATATTTATAGTAATACCATATCAAAAACACTGAACACCATATTTCCCCAACAATTATCAACATAAAATTTCTATCAACCATGAGATACCCAGATGTGTTGTTGAATGGCTATATCATTCTCTATCATTTCCTAATCTATCTCAGGGCCTAATATATTTCATTCCCCAACATCATCTCAACATGTTAGAGTTCTAAATATCCTATCATATAGAGATTCATAAGGATCCATCTAAATTCCCAGTTCAAATATATTATTTTAATAAACTTAAACCATATAAAGGGAATGATCCTCACCACCTTTGAAATCTATAGAAAAATATCTCAATATATAATCTTTGTATTAATGGTACCATAAGAATTAAAATTTTTATGAGTAAAATATTCAGTGAAAATTCTCAAATCAATATTCAATGCAGGTTGAATTCTTATCTATGTCTTTAAGGTAATCCTCAAATCCCAATCAGATACAATAATATATGGTACTCCTTAAAATATTACAACTTCTTTAATATATATCCAAAAAATGCGAACTAGATAAAATTTTTATCTCATAGAAATAAAATGTTCTAAATTCATAAGGTGATTTACTGTGACACGAATAGTATTTTTCCATTAGATATTTTACAAAGTCCATCGATTGTATCCATTTTGATGTTTTCCCATTTCCATTAAATAATGGATAATTGTTATAATATCCCCTAGACTTTCGTATCCCACCATAAATTTCTAATATACTGTGAATCGAGTTATATATGTTTAAATATCACCTTTAATATTTTCCCCTATAAATAATCTTTTTTATCATTATACATATTCATACCTCTATGAGTAATAGAGAATGACAAACTATAATCTTCATCTCACAGTTCCTTCTCTATGTCCATTATTGACAGGACACGTACATGGTTTATGAACCTTGTCATTATATTATAATCATGGAAGAACTTAGTAACATTTCCTACCTTCTTCTAGAGTTTTACTTCCTCCTTATATGCCTCTTTAATGATCACATTGATGGATGGTTGACAATTAATCTGAGAAAGAAATGATTTATCAATATTCATCGTTATTTCCATATATAAAATATGTAATTACCTATGTTTTTTATCTCCTTAAATCTTCATCGTGGATAACTAGCATGGTCCTTCCAACACTGAGCGTCATCCAACTTTTTTTCTTCATGAGGTTGTTGATGTACCCCTGGACCAACACTATATGATCTGGTGTAGAAAAAACAAATAAAACACAATTGATTTTATATAAATTGATAGTTATAATATCATTCACCAATAATGTAACATTAACATTTCAATGATATTTTTAGCTTTCATGTTTTTAAGAGGTAAGAAAAATAATTAACTACTAGAACCCATGTTACTTTTTCAAATTGCCACTATATAATAAACTACTTATATAAAAATGAGACATCAACATGTTCAATAAATTTGTAACACAAAATAATTTTCTAGAAAAATCACACATAATACTTCTATTCATAATCTAGTGAAAAAGGATACATAACAAGGGGTGAGATCAAACACATAGTAACGGTAAAAATAAGGGATAAATATCAATGATCCTAAATGATCATAGGATGAGTATATGGGTATGAAATATAACTCCCCGACCCCAATTACCCAGAGACTTTGCGCTATTATATAACATTGGCATGATCACAAGAGATCAATCCTAGAATGATCAATTAGTTTAATAGCCTTCGAAATAATAGATACATACAAAACTTTTACATTATATCATTAAATAAAGAAAATAATATTTTGTCCCCTTTGAACACACTCATATCCTTTGACATATCCCAATAGGTTAACCATAATATAATTCTTCACATATTCGGATAAGAAAACATAAGAAAGGCTGACTTCCGATTCCCAGTAGGGATAACAATATAGCGGAAACTATCATAAATAAACATACACATTTAAAGCAATGTATAAGACTTAAACACAAGCCTTTTAAAATTAAACATCACCATAATATAGAAATGATAAATAAAATAATACTATTTACATATTCACATGGATATTCTACTAGTGGAATAATCACATGTAATATTTATAGCTAATTTTATAATGATGGAATTCATAATGTCATACATCATAACCACATAGTCAAGGCCTCATGCCAGGACAAAAAATAATGATTTTGTCAATGCATTTTTTCCATGACACTAGTTTGTCTCATGAGTCCTGTTGATGCATCAAGGAGCTATAGATGGATACACCCATAACATTCTAGGTCCAATTTATTCCTCATATGAAAATAGTGAATCATAATCTAAACATTTTTATTAAAACTAGCATACGAAATGTCAATATTTTAACCACAAACCATGAATGGTATAAAAATATCACATCCACAATCATATATAACTAATTCAATTCAATATGGATGATTGTACTATAATAAATCAACCTCAATAAAGAATAATTAAGGATATTGACATATATATAAATAATCAGTAAAACTATTTGAGAGAAATATCCCCATTTTCTTGAAAAAATTTAAAAGTATCACTATTTATAAAGAAGCTGTAAAAAATAGATTTTTGAATCAAAGTGTCCCATACCACTTTTAAACATTCAAAAGGAAATTTAATTTTCAACAGTTTATGTCCAAATAAATAATTCCTTAACACCGTTTTTAAAACATGGACATTAATGAAAATGATTTAGAAGAAAAATTCTTTAAAAAATTTAAAATGATAGTTTAGTTAGAGTGACTATCCAAATCAAAGATACTTGAATACAAATAATTGAGATAATAAAAACATTATAATATCATTAGAATAAAGGGACTAATGATATACTATGTCAATGTACAGAATATAAACCATATAAAAGGGAATTGGTGCATAACAACAAATAACTCTCAATGGAATTTAAATTGAGATGAAATCCCTTATAAAGACTGTATCCTTAGGTTAAGGATAAATCATGTCACGACCCGTCCTTGGGGCCCGTTCCGTGACTACCCCAAGCCGACCTTCCATAGGCCAGGGGCTGGCGACTAGCACCAAGGCGTAATTCCCGATAAAAAGGGAAGGCATTGCCTTTTTAAAGTAAACAAACACCACATAGCAAGAAAGAAGTAGAAGTATACACTATGTAAAAGCTGATACAAAAGTATGTGCGGAAAGTAAGCGGGCCAGAATATAAACCCAAATTGGACGTAACGTACAACTGGAAAGGGAAAACAACAACTGAAAGTAATGTCGCAGCCTCGAGCCGTCCACTGGAGGTCCCACCTGAAGGGTGAGTACAGATAGACTCCACAGCTCCTCAGGTCCAACCGTCTGCTCCGAGTATGTCCCGCCCAATGGTCCACCTCTGGGTACCGACCTGCTCCGCATGCCTCAACCACAATCAGCGTTGTCCATCGTTTGCAACCAACACAACGTAGTGTGGGCATAGCCCATTTAGGGGTGAGTATAAGCTACTCAGTAGGGACCCCGAGACCCCTGAAGGTCTCCCAGAATCCACAAAGGATAATCCACCAAGGAAGATACAATCACAAAGTAACATCCAACTCTACTTAGGTATATGCCCATACATATACCTAAGTCATCAATTCCAGTTCTCTCTAACCTCTGAGCCCATGTTCGATCACATCCACACAGGAAATCACAACCCGATCCACACAGGAAAGCATAACTTAATCCACATAGGAAAACAAGTCAAGATTCAGCTCAAACAGGTATAATTCTTCGTATGATGATAGAGATGATCAGATATTTCCACTAATTCATCTAAGTCATTGGACCCACAAAGGATCGATATGTACTAACCCCCGCAATGACCCACAAATGATCTGACACACACAGGATCGATATGTAACTAACCCCCACAATGACCCACACAGGATCGGACCCACACAGGATCTGTAGGCGCTGGCCCACACAGGACCGCTGAGCACTGACCCACATAGGATCTAACCCACACAGGATCGGTAGAACTGATCCACGTAGGATCGCTGAGTGCTGTTGTCATCGCTGCCGAATCCACGGAGGATTTCTGCACAGTCGTCATCGTCGTCGTAGTCGCAGCTAGCTCTAGGGTTCCCACACACTGCAAGCTCGTTTTAGAGGGTCCGCTCCACGAGCCGAAGGGCTGATTCATCAACTGACACATAGTCCTTAGTTGATGTATCCAAAAGTTCTGTATCGTCAACAGGAACTCAACATCATAGACGGCGCGTCAATCGAACGCCCGGTCTGAGAGTTATTTACTTTTTCGTCCCTGGGGCCCGTTTGGTTTTTATGTCCAAACCAACCCTACCGTACTCCAACTATGTCCAAAACTCGAGCGTAATAAGCCAATAGGTCTATCTCACTTATAGGAATCCAATAAAGTCGACGACACGTCAATCGGACATCCGGAACTCAAGTTATAAGCGTTTTTGCTCTGAGGGCCCGGTTGGTTTCGTGTACGAACCAACCCGGCCGAACCCAAAGTACTCTGAAATCTTGAGTTTAATATACCGAAATGACCGTCTCCATCCAAGGATCACATATCAGCTGACGTTGCGTTGATCGGAGGTTCGCAGCCCAAGATATGGGCAGAAGACTGATGGAGGTTCGGTAGTAGGGGTTCGGGCCCTGTCCGACCCGTCCCAGGTCTGGGTCCGGCCCGCTTGGGCATGGCCCGGCCCGGCCCGGTGGCCCGGTCTGGCAGACGAGCCAGGGCAGTATGCCTGGTGTACCGGCGCACTGGCGCCAGCAGGTGGCTCGATCGTTTGGCTGAGCAGATGAGGGGGGGGGGGGGCTTCCCCCTATTTTGTAACCGTGCCCCCATAATAGGGGCGATCAAGATGGCCATCTGTGGTTTGTAACCCCCGGATCATTCCCTGTCTGGTCGGCCCGCTCCGGCTGTTGCCGCCACGAGACCGGCAAGGCCGGTCCCCCTGCTCCGACGCTGGCGGCCCGGAACCGGCCGTCGGTTTCCCCTGCTTCACCACAGCCCGGAACCGGCCGTGATCTTGGTTCGTCTGGCGCACCGCGGCGGCGCCGCGTCTTTTGTTCGTCTTCAACGGTGTGGCGCGACGGCGCTGCGCTTCTCCAACTTCCCTTAATAATTCCCGCGTGGTGATTTGGCACCGCGTTGCCTTGCTAGTGCCGCATCAATATCAAACAACCCAAAAGGGGTGGAGAGTCAGCTGTGTTCATGCGGTCTAACCTCCTCCTGTTAATGTGATAACAGATGGCCCCAAATAGATGATAAGCCAACGATGAAGTAATCAGGAACAAACAAAATAATAATTCCCCTACCTTGAGCATAGCTTGAATGGAGGTTTGTCATGGAAATAACTATTGCAGAAGAAGACGTCGCGGAAGGAGGGAGTCACATCGCGGGGACGGCGTCGTATCACCGATCTCTGAGGAATTCGGCGTTCTTTTCATTCTTCGTGTTCTTCTTCGAAGAAGAAGAAGTTCTTCATGCTCCTCAACTATTCTCTATATCCTCCCAAGACTAACACAACAAGCAACAGGACTCCAAAAAAATAAAATAAGTTCATCATATATTTTATTAACATATCTAAATCATTTGAATTTTAAACATTCAAATTAAACTCACTTAATTAAATAACATAAGTTATCAAATTAATGGTGAGTTGAAGGAGTTAGAGAATATGAAGGGGTGGGGTTCGTGTGGGCCCCACCACTCTCATAACCTCCCATGGGAAGTTGGGTGGTTTCCCCCTACTTCCACCAAAATCATTAACACATTAGAAATTAAAATTGTAGTTAAATTTTTATTTTAACTTCCACAATTTTTATCAACTTCTCTCATGTAAACACATCTCAGAAAGAAGTGTTCCTAAGCAATTACCGGCACTGTGAAACCATCAGTGCCCTTGAAATTCGATTTTGAGAACCAGTTCAAAAGTTAGAAAAACCTGCTCGTTCGTTCACTGAACGTACCTGAGAAAAACTTCGGATAGAAATTCCGGGCACACTGGGCCTCGAAATCAAGTGCCATCAGAAACCACATTCTTGTAAAATTCAAGAGAAAATTAAGAGAAAATTTCCCTTGAATTTTACGGGTCTTTACATTACTCCCACCTCAGGGCTTTACATCCCCGTAAAGATACATCATTAACTAGGGAAACAAATGTGGGTACTGACCACACATCTGAACCTCCCGCTCCCAAGTGCTCTCCTTGAGGTTCTCGTGCTGCCATCTGATGTGCACTAGAGGAATCGACTATCCACGTAGGACCCACTCTTGTTGATCCTCAATCTCCACCGGGACCTCCGCAAACGTCGCCCCATCATCAACATCCAGCTCCCCATGGTCAATGATATGTGTCGGGTCGTGCACTTATCTCCTCAGCTGGGATACGTGGAAGACGTCGTGCACCCGGTGCAACTGAGGTGGTAGAGCCAGGCGATAATCCAGCTCTCCAATCCTGCTGAGGACCTGGAATTGTACGATGAAGCGTGGAGACAACATGCCACCTCAGCCAAATCTTCGTAAACCATGTCTAGGTGAGACCCGCAAGAAGACGTGGTAACCATTATCGAACTCCAGTAGCCTCCGCCTCCTGTCAGCATAGGATTTCTGCCGGCTCTGAGCTGTCCTCATCCACTCTTGGATGACCTGGACCTTCTCCGTCGTGGCCTGGACCATATCCAGTCCCACAAGTGCTGACTCCCCAGGGTCTGTCCAGCACAGTGGTGATCTGCAAGGTCGGTCGTACAATGCCTCATGTGGTGCCATCTCGATGGTGGAGTGGTTGCTGTTGTTGTATGCGAACTCCACCAAGGGTATGTGGTCCTCCCAGCAGGGACCAAAGTCGAGGACACATGCACGGAGCATGTCCTCAAGAGTCTGAATGGTCCTCTCCAACTGACCATCTGTTTGAGGGTGAAAGGCGGTGCTTAGACGTAGCTGCGTCCCGAACACCTCCGGTAACCCTTTACAAAGCCGGGAAGTAATGCAAGCATCTCCATCGGAGATGATAGATGATGGAACACCGTTAATCCATACAATCTCCTGAACGTAGAGACGTCCCAAGCTATCCATTGAGCCATACTCTCTAATGGGTAAGAAGTGAGCCGACTTGGTGAGTCGGTCGACAATCACCCAAATGGAGTCGTGACCTCTGAAAGTGCGTGGAAGTCCAGTCACGATGTCCATAGATATCACGTGCCACATCCACTCCGGGACCTCTAAGGTATGTACCAATCCTGCTTGTACCTGGTGCTCTGCCTTCACCTGTTGGTAGGTGAGGCATCAAGAAATGAACTCGGCCACAACCATTTTCATGCTCGGCCACCAGTGCTGTCATCTAAGATCCTGGTACATCTTCGCCACACCAGGATGTACCGCCAAAGGGGAAGTGTGAAACTCTCTCAACACCTCCTCTCATAAGGTATCTGGTACCAAGGTACATCCTCTGAAAAGGACATCGTGCTCTCCTCCCACGGAAAATCCATCAGGTGCATGTCCTGAGGATATCTGTGCATGCCGCGTCTCACAGTCGGCGTCCCCACGCTGTGCCTCTCTAACCCACTGTAGTATTGGAGGAGTGAATGTGAGTGACTGAAGTAAGGCTTATCCATCTTTATCCACGAAGGATGTCCACAAAGTAGCTAGCTGCTCTGTTGCCTCCCCAAGTAGCTGGATGCCCGTCCTCTTGCTGAGAGAATTGGCTACTACGTTCCCCTTCCCAGGAGTATAAACTATCTCAAAGTCATAGACCTGGGGGAACTCGAGCCATCACCGTTGTCTCAGATTCAGGTCCTTCTACGAGAAGATATAACTGAGACTCTGATGGTCAGAGGAGACTGTAAAGCGCTCGCCCATCAGATAGTGTCGCCACATCTTTAGAGTGAAGACCATAACTGCTAACTCCAGGTCATGGGTAGCGTAGTTCTTCTCATGCTGCCTCAACTGACGTGATCCATAGGCGATCACAGCCCGCTCCTGCATCAGGACACATCCGAGTCCGGTCCCTGATGCATCGCAGTAAACTATGTACCCTACTCCCTCCTTCGGCAACCTCAAGATAGGGACGCTGGTCAATCTCTATCTCGTCTCCTGGAATCTCTGCTGACATCTATCTGACCACACAAAGGGTTTCCCCTTCTTCGTCAAGCTGAGAGTGGTGCCACAAATTTGAAGAAGTCTGGCACAAATCTCGGATTGTACCCAGCTAGACCCAAGATACTCCGCACCTCCGTCACGCTCCTGGGTGGCTCCCAAGCTAGCACTACCTCGATCTTCAAAGGATCCACCACAACTCCCACCTCATAGATGACGTGTCCTAAGAAGTGGACCTCACGTATCCAGAACTGAAACTTAGAGAGATTTCCAAAATTCTAGTTCTCTCGGAGTGTGTCTAGTACAACCCGCAGGTGGTAGGCATGCTCCTCCTCAGTTGTCGAGTAAATCAAAATGTCGTCGATGAAGGCGACAACAAATCGATCAAGGTATGGCTGAACGATCCTGTTCATGAGGGCCATGAACACTGCTGGAGCATTGGTTATGCCGAATGGTGTAACCAATAACTCATAGTGGCCATACCAACATCTGAAGGGCGTCTTTTGCACGTCTTCATCCCGAACTCTGAGTTGATGATAGCCTGATCTAAGGTCCATCTTCGAGAATCACCGTGATCCATTGAGCCGATCGAAGAGGTCATAAATCCTCGGTAGCGGATACTTGTCCCTCACTGTCACTTGGTTCAGGCGACGATAGTCGACACAAAGTTGTAAGCTCTTTTCTGCCTTCTTGAAGAACAATATCGGGGAAGCCCAGGGTGAAACACTGGGTCGGATGAATCCCATGCCCAACAAGTCCTCCAACTGTACCCGTAGCTCTCGGAGCTCAGTGGGGGCATCTGATATGCTGGAGTGGATATCAGGGCTGTCTCGGGGTACAGATCAATATAAAATTCTACCTCTCTACGATGAGGTAGTCCCAGAACGTCATCGGGGAAAACGTCCGCATACTAATCCACCATTGCAGGAAAACCAGGACTACATAGGTCAACTTCTCCTTGGATGAGGCTAGCCAACTGATGAGTGATGGGATGTCCTCTCCTCTGTGGGAGTCCATCATGTGCTGCGAAGGCTCCCTTCTCTCCAGTGAAGGTGAACCTGCTCTCGTCGGTGCGTACACATCGCACCATGCACCTAATACAGTCAATATGAGCCTGGACTATAGATAACCAATCCATTCCCAAGATAACGTCGTAAATCCTCGAAGCTGCTACAAGAAGATCCCAGATGAAGCTCTTGCCTCCTAGAGTAAGCTCACACTACTGGCACCAGTGCGTAATCGTCGAGTCTGCTCCCATAGGAGTCTCTAGCCATAAGGATCGAGCCAACGGCTCCGTCGGAATCTCTGAGATCCGAACAAGGGAAGCGACTATGAAAGAATGACTCACTCTTGGTTCTATAAGATCTACAGCAAGGGTAGAATAGACATAGATAGTACCTTAAATCATATCGGGCACGCCGTGGTCGTAGGCCTCCGCTGCCTGAAGTTGTGCCTGTCTCTGCCCGCAAGCTCCCTGTGGTCGGGGTGGACCTCATGGTGGTGGTGGTGGTAGAGCCTCATGGCGTCTCCCACCACCTGCTGCTCATCCAACTACTCTTCCTCGTCCTCCTGCTCCCTACGGACCACCACGATTGACCCTCTTCTTCTGCCTGGGTGGTCTTTCAACTGTCTATTGCTCCTCTGCACGATGGGTCGGGCAGTCACGAGCCATGTGACCCTGCCCGCCGCATGCGTAGCACTGTCTACCTCTCGAAAGACTAGATCTGGGCTGTGTTCCCCGCACTGCTGAGCTAGTATCCTGAGGTCATATGCTTGAGGGTCTGGTATTCCTGGACCCATGAGTCATTCATCGACTGTCTGCTGCAGAAGACTCTGCTACGTGCCGCCCTACGGTAGATCTCGCTGCTGAAGTAGGCTCAGTAAGGAATCTCTCGGTCAGAAGGGATCTCTCCAGTACTCCTACCTATGTCAGAATGCTGAGGGCGATCAGCGATGCCCTGATCTCCTTCCTCAAACCCTGTTCGAAGGTCCGGGCTCGGAAGAATGAGTCCCTTAACATGTTTGTCGAGTAGCACGAGAGATCGGTAAATCTCGCCGAGTACTGGGCGACCGCCAAGTTGCCCTGTCGCAGTTGAAGAAGCTCCTGAATGCGCACCGCACGGAGGGTGACTGGGACGGACTCCGAGTGAAAGAGGCTCTCAAAGTCCAGGATGAGGAGAGATTCCTCATCGTGCACCTGGAGCATCAGGCTCCACCATCTGCCTGGTTCCGCATGCAGTAGGCTCGCTGCGAGGATCACCATGAGGTCCGCTGGTGTCCTCACTAACCGGAAAACCCATACAACTGCCTCCAGCCAATCCTCGGCTGCCTGAGGGTCCGTCTCCTGGTGGAACCTGGGCAGTCGGTGATGCTGAAACTCGTGCAGTGCACTAAGGCGATGTGCATCGTCAGCGGTTGGGGCTGGTATCATCGGTGGCTCGGCGGGTAGAGGTACTGCTGGTGCCTCTACTGTAAAAGGGCCATGTACCAAGGCCTCGTCGCTCGGTGGGTTGTCGTCACACACAACTCTCGGAACCCTAGCTAGCTGCCATCGTGGGGCCATCGTGAAAAGAAACAGGTGCGCCACAGTCAAATAATGTACCTGTTGAGCTGACATAAAGTAATCACAAAGAAAACATGAATCACACATGCAATCAATGTTTTTGCGTATTAAGTCATAAATCAGAATTCAGGGTCCTGGTATATGGATACATCAGCCACCACACTAACACTGGACTCCCTGGACTGATAACCACACCCAAAACGCTTAACACTATTGCTTCACATAGAATAAGGTTCAGAGTCCAAAGTTCTCCGGTAGAACCGAACTCCTCTGATACCAATTTGTCACGACCTGTCCTCAGGGCTCGTGTCGTGACTACCCCAATCCCACCTTCCATAGGCCAGGGGCTAGAGACTAGAACCAAGGCATAATTCCTGATAAAAAGAGAAGTCATTTCCTTTGGAATGTAAATAAACACCACCGAGAAAGAAAGCAGTAGAAGTATACACTAAGTAAAAGACGATACAAAAGTAAGTGCGAAAAGTAAGTGGGCTAGAATACAAACCCAAACTGAAAGTAAAGTACAACTAGAAAGGGAAAACAACAACTAAAAGTAAAGCCACAGCCTCGAGCCTTCCACTGGAGGTCCCACCTGAAGAGTGAGTATAGATAGCCTCTACAGCTCCTCAGGTCTAATAGTCTACTCCGAGTATGTCCCGCCCAGTGTACCACCTCTGGGTACCGACCTACTCTGCAAGCCTCAACCGCCATCAGCGTTGTCTGTCGTCTGTAACCAACACAACATAGTGTGGGCATAGCCCATGCAGGGGTGAGTATAATCTACTCAGTAGGGACCCCGAGACCCCCGAAGGTCTCCCAGAATCCACAAAGGATAATCCACAAAGGAAGATACAATTACAAAGTAACATCCGACTCTACTTAGGTATATGCCCATACATATACCTAAGTCATCAATTCCAGTTCGATCTAACCTCTGAGCCCAAGTTCGATCACATCCAAATAAGAAATCACAACCCGATCTCCACAGGAAAGCATAACGTAATCCACATAGGAAAACAAGTCAAGATTCATCTCACATAGGTATACTTCTTCGTATGACGATAGAGATGATCAGATATTACCACTGATTCTTCTAATCCATCGGACCCATAAAGGATCGATATGTACTAACCCCCGCAATGACCCACAAAGGATATCACCCACAAAGGATCGATAGGTAACTCACCCCCACAATGACCCACATAGGATCTGTAGGCGCTAGCCCACACAGAACTGCTTAGCGCTGACCCACACAGGATCTGACCCACAAAGGATCGGTAGCACTGATCCACATAGGATCGCTGAGTTTTTTAGTCGTCGCCGCCGAATCCACAGAGGATTTCTGCACAGTCGTCATCGTCGTCGCAGTCGCAGCCAGCTCTAGGGTTCCCGCACACAGCAAGCTCGTTCGGGAGGGTCCGCTCCACGAGCCGAAGGGATGATACATCAACTGACACATAGTCTGGAGTTGATGTATCCAAATGTTCTGTATCGTCAACAAGAACTCAACGTCACAGAAGGTGCGTCAATCGGACTCCCGGTCTGAGAATTATTGGCTTTTTCGTCCCAGGGGCCTGGTTGGTTTTAAAGTCAAAACAAACCCGACTGTACTCCAACTGCGTCCAAATATTGACCGGAGTAAGCCAAAAGGTCTGTCTCGCTTAGAGGAATCCAACAAAGTCAACGGCATGTCAATCGGACGTCTGTAACTCAAGTTACAATCATTTCCGCTCCGAGGGCCTGGTTGGTTTCGTGTACGAACCAACCCGACCGAACCCAAAGTACTCCGAAACCTTGAGTGTAATATACTAAAACGACCGTCCCGATCCAAGGATCACATCACAGCTGATTGTGCATCGATCGAAGGTCCGCAGCCCAAGATAGGGGTAGAAGACCGATGGAGGTTTGGTATTAGGGGGTTCGGGCCTGGTCCGACCCGGCCCGATACCCTCTGGGTCGGCCTTAATCGGGTCGACCCGTCCCGGGTCCGGGTCCAGCCCACTTGGGCATGGCCCAGCCCAGCTGGCGCGGCCAGGGCAGCCGGCCCGATGCGCCGGTGCGCTGGCGCAAGCAGGTGGCTTGGTCGTTCGGCCGAGCGGATGAGGGGGGGGGGGGGGGTCTGCCCCCGTTTTGTAACCGCGGCCCCCTTAATGGAACTGCTCAAGATGTCCAGCCAGGGGTTGTAACCCCCAGCTCATTCCCTGTCCGGCCGAACCACTCCGGCCGGCCGGCTGTTGCTGCCACGGGACCGGCAAGGCCGGTCCCCCTGCTCCGACACCGGCGGCCCGGAACCGGCCGCCGGTTTCCCCAGCTCTACCGCGGACCGAAACCGGCCGCGACCTTGGTTCATCTGACACGGCACGACGGCGCCGCGCCCCTCCACGGCGGCCCGCTCCAGCCGCGGTGCTTTTGTGGTTCTCCGGCGCGGCGCGATGGCGCCTCGTCTTTGGTTCGTCTTCAACGGCGTGGCGTGGCGGCGCTGCGCTTCTCCACCTTCCCTTAATAATTCCCGCGTGGTGATTTGGCACCACGTTGCCTTGCTCATGCTGCATAAATATCAAACAACCAAAAAGGAGAGGAGAGTCGACTGTGTTTTGTGCGGTCTGACCTCCTCCTGTTAATGCGATAACAGGTGGCCCCAAATAGACGATAAACCAATGATGATGTAATCAGGAACAAACAAAATAATAATTCCCCTACCTCGAGCTTATCATGAATGGAGGTTTGATGCGGAAATAACTGTCGGAGAAGAAGACATCGTGGAAGGAGGGAGTCGCGTCGCGGGGACGGCGTCGTGTCGCCGATCTCTGAGGAATCCGGTGTTCTTCGTCTTCTTCGTCGAATAAGAAGAAGTTATTCAGGCTCCTCAACTATTCTCCAAATCCTCCCAAGACTCACACAACAAGAAACAAGACTCTCACAAAATAAAATAAGTTCACCACTTATTTTATTAACATATCTAAAGTATTTTAATTATAAACATTCGAATTAAACTCACTTAATTAAATACCTTAAGTTATCAAATTAATGGTGAGTTTATGGAGTTAGAGAACAAGAATGGGTGGGGTTCGTGTGGGCCCCACCACTCTCATTACCTCCCATGGGAAGTTGGGTGGTTTCCCCCAACTTCCACCCAATGCATTAACCACTTAGAAATAAAAATTTTAGTTAAATTTTTATTTAAACTTCCACAATTTTTATCAACTTCTCTCGTGTAAATGCAACTCCGGAAGAAGTGTTCCTATGCAATTACCGGCGCTGCGAAACCATCGGTGCCCTCAGAATTCGATTCCGAGCACCGGTTCAAAAGATAGAAAAACCCACTCATTCGTTCACTGAACGTACCTGAGCTAAACTTCGAATAGAAATTTCGGGCACACCGAGCCACGGAATCAAGTACCGTTAGAAACCACATTCTTGTAAAAATCCCAAGAAAATTATGAAAAAATGTCCCTTGAATTTTACGGGTCTTTACAAATTAGGGACATAATTTTGTGTTAAAATATAAATACACTAAATATTATTGGATATTACTTGTAAATAAATCATAGTTCATTCACACATAATCTTGTAAAAATAACACCAATGAAATGGATGCCTAACTCAATGAATTGAAATTGAGTTATGATTACTCTTTTCAAGTTCATATCATTGACCTGAGAATTTATAAATGGAGTGATTATGTTTATCAAAAGTATATTCACACAAAGGGTAGTGGAAATTACAAAATAAATAAATAACTAATGATTTTACACTTAATATTGGAGTAAAATAATCAATGAAGTTTGTGTAAAACCCAATGAGTGGAAATTGAAACTAGAAATTTCCTTACCGATTTGGTAACATACAAAAAATACACCCAAAGAAAAAAATATTATAAAATGAAGATGTAAATACCCATAAGTTAATGTATATTACACATATAATACAAACATGGGCAGTACATACACCACACGAAAGGAAATAGTGGCAATATAACATGAATCTCATGGGAAGAAAAATATAGATGAAAACTACTTACCTTGTACTTTTCCTTAGTAGAGGATAAGATAAAATACTATATAATGGCGAATAATTGCTATTAAATTATACAATAATGACATACATAAATATGATATCATATATGATCTTGTAATATTGATTTGTTAAGGATATTTCAGTAGTATCATTGTTTTGGGTGTTAACTGATTGGTTTTCCTTTACATGTTTTGTTATGTAAGTCATGTTTTTTGTTGATTGGATGTATTTTATTCAGATACAGAATTATATTATGTTCTTAAACATTATTTTTAATTATCAAATGAAAATTATTTCTGAATGGTTTCGATGGGGAACGAAATCTCATCATGTCGTGGAGACGGTAACTCGTACGTACGCATGAGCGACAATATCATTCTATTAGTGGTTAAATAATATGTAATTGGATGGAATATTATATAAATAAAAAAATTAACATGATATACTTATTATTTAAATAATTTATACTTGCTATTATACCCATCAAAATAATTAAGTGTTGAAGAACAAACTACACCACGACGTAGATACAGTAAGTCATTCGTATGCACGTATGGTGACGTTGTCATTCATAGGGTGGATAAAATAATGAATATGGTTGTACAATATTTATAATAACATAAAATTATATATAAGGTACTATATATATTATCTTGGTCTGGAAACAACAATGAAAGGGTATGTGGAAGAAGAAAATAACATTCAAAGAGGTGATGAAATAATTACAGCTTCTTCAGGTGCTTCCTTTTGATTTGATCTAAAGGGACCCTTAGTTAGGATTTCTGATCAATTTAATGCCTATAGGTTCCAGTGAGGGTAGTTTGGTAGATATTTTAGTAGGGATTTCTTGAGTCAAATGGCTTTGGATGTGTGATTTTGAGATAAGGGTAAGTGCCCTTTTATAAGAGAGGTGATGATCACTTTAGGAAAAGCATGAAATATTAATTTATTATACAATCATATTTGGTTTATAATATCTCCAAAAAGATTTATTCTGATGCTAAAGTGTGTTTGGGTCAAAAACAATTCAACTAGTAGGTTTTATACAGGTTTAGGTCACTATATTGACCTTATTATTTAGACATAACTCTTAGTTAAATAATTTAACTTTTACCATGTATTCTTATATTATTATAATAAATGGTCAATAAATATACTATAAAAATCCAAGAGAACCCCAAGTGGTTCATTAATGACATATCTATCATTATATGTGTTATTTGTCTAAAAATTATATTTTAAGTAATTTTATATCATTTAATAATATAGTATTTATTTCTAAAACTCATTTACGTCAATTTTGACACTATTTAATATTTGGTTTTTGTGGAAGTCCAAAAAACTTGATTACAACAATACAAATAAATTAAATCAATCCTAACATGTCATATTAACCTAGAAAATTATTTTACTGCATACAATGTCTTAATAAACATTTATTAGATTATTTATAATATCAATTATGTTAATCGTTCATTAATAAGGTAATTACGGCATCATCATTGTGTCATAAATAAAATTAATTATTTACATTATAAAAATTATTAATAAAATACCGTTATGTAAGAAATAATTTTTAATTTATGATTAATAATTATATTCGAATTTATCTTATGTATAACCCTATATTAATTATGGTTTAGTTATTAAACTCTGAATTTAACACTTTTAACTCTTCTTTTAATAAAATAAAAATAAATGTCCTAATCTAAACCAAGTAGATAAAATAGATCATATTTTATTGTTATTGATTATTTTGTTCTAAATAAATTTATCCATGATAATTAGTACTTCTGTTAGGGTAATTATAATATCATTTTTACCTTTAATTACCATATTTCCTTTTAGCGGTGGTAAATAAAATGCAAAAGTTACTATTCACAAAAAATATTTTCAGCCAATTGAACAAAATTTTACTTACATATGTCAACTGTGTCTCTCATAATTTTGTAACTAAAATTAAAGAAGTGGTAAAATTACATTTTATTTAAATTTTCAAATGGGCTGAGAAGGTGGGTAAAAGAATATAAAAAGTTCTATAAAATTTTATACATTTATTTTTATTATAAAATTACTCCAATCAATTAAATGGAAATTATATTGGTATTATGTATCTATTTTGAAGTAAAATAAAATTAAATAAAATAAATAATTATTTAAATAAAAAGTATGTTTTAAACAATAACACAGTGTTTTTTAGTTTTCATCAAAAATTGAAAGTTTTCATAAAAATACCAAAAATTCATCGAAAGATAATTTTGATATTCCAAATTTAAAAATGATGTCTATTTTATGAAATTCAAAACATATTAGTTGTATAAATTAATTTAAAAAAATATTCACATTGTCAAAACCATAATGTGGGTTTTTGAGAAGTAGAAACTATTAAAAGATTGATATGTGTTTATGTTCAATTTAAATATAAAATTACATCGAATGACCAAAATTGGATTAAATGATAAAAATATAATCTTTTTTTAATTCAAAACCATTCAAATGAAAAATTTGTCACTCTAAATTATTTCGAATATAAAATTTGTATTCAATTAAAATTTAGTATTTTTTACTATTCATCAAAATATGAATGTTATCAGAAAAGAAACGAAAATTTATCCAGACAAAATTTTTTATGTCCCACATCTAAAGAAGAAGATTATTTTTTCAAATTGAATATATAAAAGTGTAAAATATTGTATTTAAAAAGGGTTCTCCATTAAAAGTTGGTAAAATTTCATTTTTTTGTAAAATACTTCTTTTATCTGAAAATTTTAATTTTTTCATAAAATATGTCTAATAAACACATAACATGGATGATAAAATTATATGGAGAATATAAAATCCAAAATGAATTTAATACTATTCATAACCATTTTTGATTGGCTTGTTTGGTAAGTTGTGGTGTGCACCAACTCAGTGTTGCATGTAGTGCAAGCTATTTAATTTCATCAAACAAAATAACGTAATTTGAAATCTTGGGGTGTCACATTATCCCCCATTTTGGAAATTGAATCATTGAAAATTTAAAATTTGGCTTGGGAACTTCATTGAATGTCCCAGATCTGAAAAAGAGTCAATAAAACAATCACAATAAAAGAAAGAAAGAGAAGTACAAAGGTCACCCGAGATAACCCATACTATGATTCCATGTAAGAAAACATGGATATTGAAGAAAAAAACGTTTTATGTTCTTATAGAGAGTGATAGATAGAATTATTTGGAGAATGTTAACAATAAGAAAACTACAAAGTTTTGATGGGTTAAACAGTCATTATCTTCCCAGTAAGATAAGTAAATGTACAACTTTTTTTTGTTTTAAGATCCATTTCATAAAATTGAGTAATTTATTTATTATATTTACTATGAAAATAAATATATATACTTAATTTTTAAGTATAGTTTCTTCCTTTAATAAGTTTCTACCGCTAACTCGTATTTTGCCCAAATAATGAGTATTCAAGATGAATTCGACACACCGGGAGTGCTAGAATCAACTTATAGAGAATAACATAATCCACAAGGGATAAACTATATATTTTTCTTGTCTTTAGAGTTAAACCATAACCAAATGGTTAGAACAGGATCAGAAGACCCCCGAAATAGATAATCTTATGTAAAATGATATACTAATCTTAATTTCCCAAATTAAATAAAGAATACCCAAAGTTCAATAAAGACCATTCGATAAATAATTTTCCTTAACATCCTTCAATATAATACATACTAAGATTGAAATTAAAAACTCATAATAATTTAATCACATAGTCTTTCATTGTAAATCATAACATTTATCTCCAAATAAAACCAACTACTCTTAATGCCTCATATATAAGTGTAAATAACCAAGTCATATATTCTCTATGATAGGTTAATCATTTCCATTAAAAACCCTAATTTCAATAATAAAACATAGATTCTTCCAAAATTAAAAAAATCCACCATTAATCCTCAAATGAAATCCCACAATATTCTATTTTCCTTAGGCATATAGTGTTCGTAATATAGGAAATGTCTTCCAAAATAGATTGATCACATAATCACCAAATCATATTTCTATACTAGGGATATTCATTTTATAAAACATAAGATCCAAAATCTATATAATATTTATAAAAAAATCATTTAACTAAAAAGAATTAGTCAAATTATCCTCGGACTTCACTAAGTCCAGTGGTAGGAGATAAATCTCAGTCGCACTTTGGTTGTGGGTTAGATTCCCATAGCTTTGTCTGACATGATGGGTTTTCACACACTCCGTGTGATGTAATTTTTCAAAAACAATATTTTATAACATTCCCAAAATGAGATAAATTCCTCAATATGAGCATAACATAATTTAACCTCAAATGTTATCTCCTACCTTTCATTTTCATCCCAAAAATTAATTACCAGTAATTGTCTCTAATTCAAGGATCATATAAACCCAAATGGTTCTTTATAACTATATCCCCAATACAAAAGATAATTCTTACTCAAATAGCATTTTCACTTAACAAACTACAGTTTTACACATAAAAGGTAAAAGTGTTCCAAAGAAATCCCATCAACAAAGATCTTTAATACTTTTAAACATGTTTCCATCCATTTATTTCCACATAGGTTCTTCCTCGACCTAGTGGTTATCCTATAGATTAGGGCATTCACTAGAGTAATGCCCAGGCCCCCTACATTTACGAGAAATGACTATAAATGGATTCTTAAGAACATTAATATTTTCATCCATAGTACTCTTCATTTTACATCAAAAATACTATACATTATATCCTTCTTTCCCTCAAATATAGTATTTCATTGTTCCATTGAGACAATTTCCTAGGTGTCTCCTTACACATTCCCAACATGATGGAAATTGTGATTTTTTTCTCCATAGTCTCCACTTCTAGATCTCTTATTATCCTCTGCCTTTCTCATATTTGTTGAGTTTGGGATTTCGTTAATGTATATATTTTTTTCATATTTTTGGAAACCTGTTTTGGAATGAACAACATATATTTTATGCCTATCAACTTTCCATTTAGTTTCTCATCTACACCATTGTTCCCACCTGGTACATCATGTTCATTATTATTATGACTTCCTTGGAATCCATCCATTTGTTAAAACAAAAAATCATAGTGTGAGTAATAATAATCATAAAATAATTTTAAGAATATCATGACACCTTATTTTAAGTCTAAAACACCTTATGATTAACCAAGGTTATTTATTCTCATAATATATTAACATCCATAAAATAGGTTTGTAAAGAAAATGTGAATTATTCTAAGAATATCCCTGGGAGTTTCGTAACCAAGAGTGCAGCAAGGCCCGTCGTTGTGCACCAGTTCTCATTCGAGTAAAGCTCAAACCAGTGGTTTCGGGTTTTACCCCTAGGTACATATGTTCTAGAGACGCCTCTACCAGATCGTATCAATATAGGGATTTGTTTCTTGGAAACCCCACATAATATTTTCATAATCATAATTTTTTGATGTTACTCTATACTAATCCTCAATGTACATCTTAAGGTAGTGTTTTCTAAATAGAGTTTTTCTAAATATAACTTCCAAGGATTGTACTAAACTTCCTATAATACCAACTATAATGCCCAAACCCTAGTTACCCAGAGTCACTGCATTATTATATATCATTGGAATGACCACAAGAGTTCATGTCTTGATAGACCTATTATTTTAGTATACTTGTATGTACTAGATAGATAAATAATTTTAACATTATATCATGAAAAAAAGAAAAAACATTATTTCCCCTTCGAAAACACTCATATCTTTTGGTATATCCCTGAAAGATAATCTTATCATACTTCTTCACATCCTGGTATAAAGAAGACATAACAAATGGGTGAGCTCATATTCTCAGTAAGGATAAAAATATAGAGGAAACTATAATAAATAAGCATCAACATTTAAAAAATGTATAAGACTAAAACACAAGCCTTTTAAACTTAAACATCAGTATAATATGGAAATGATAAATCAAATAATGCCATTTAAATATTCACATGGATATTATACTAGTCGAATAATCACATGTAATTTCAATAGATAATTTCAAAATGATAGAATGCATAATGTTGGACATCATAACCACATAGTCAGGACCTCGTTCCAAAAAAACAAATAAAGATTTTGTGAATGTCTTGTGCCAAGATATATGTTTGTCTCATGTGACCTACCTATGCATTGAGGATCTATAGTAGGCTCCACCAATATCTTACTAAGTCCAATTAATTCATAATATAAAAAGGATGAAACAAAATATTGACATTTGTATTAAAACTAGCATACAAAATGTCAATATTTTAACCACAAACCGTGAATGGTATAAAAATTGCCCATCCAAAGTCAAATATAACTCATTATATGTATGATTGTTTTATAATAAATCTACCTCAATCCATAATAATTATGGATATTGATATAGATTAAAATAATCAGTAAAACTATTTGAGAGAAATATCATGTTTTCTTGAAAACATTTAAAAGTATCATTATTTAGGAAGAATTTCTTAAAAATAGATTTTTAATTCAAAGTGTCCCATTCCACTTTGAATCATTTTAAATAAATTTCAATTTTAAAACATTCATATCCCATTAAATAAATCTTAACACCATTTTTAAAATATGGACATTAATGACATAGATCTCGAAGAACCAATCTTTAAAACATTTAAAATGATATTTTAGTTAGAGTTCCTAACCAAATTGGAGATGCTTTAACACCACTAATTGAGGTAATAAAAAAATTATAATATCATGATAATAAAGGGATTCATGAAATACTATGTCAAATATGGAATATATACTATATAAAAGTGAAATGGAGCATAACAACAAAGAAGTCACGATTGAATGTAAATAGAGATGTAATCCCTTATAAAGACTGTATCCTTAGATTAAGGATAAATAAATAACATAATTATGTGTGAAAAAGTTTAATGCACTAAATATTATTAGATATTCATTATAATTCACTCCGAGGACATTCACACGTATCCTTGTAAAAACAACACAAATGACTTGGATGTTTTACTCAATGAACTGAAATTAAGTTAAGATTACTCTTATCAAGTTCATATAATTAACATGAAAATTTTTCAATGGAGTGAATATGTGTATAAAATGTGCATGCATACAAAGGGGAGTGTAAATTACTAGAAAATTTAATAAATAGTGATTTCATACATAAAATTTGATTAAAATAATCAATGAAGTTTTTGTAAAATCCACTAAGTGGAAATCAAAATTAGAAATTCCCTTACTGATTTGGTAACGTATGAAACACAAACCCAATGAAAGAAGTATAATAAAATAAAGATTTAAATACCCATAAATTAAATTATATTACCCAAATAATACATTCATGGCCACTACATACACTACACAAAAGGAAATAGTTGAAATATAACATGAATCTCACGGGAAAATAAGTGAAATGTAAACCCCTTACCTTGTACTTTTCCTTAGTAGAGGGTTGGTAATATTCTTGTATAGTGGTTAAATCATTTTTATTAAACTATAAAATGACCACATATATTAATATGATATCATATGTGATCTTTTAATATTTCATTGTTATTGATATTTCAGTAGTATCATTGTTTTGGGTGTTAACTGATTCATTTTCCATTATATGTTTTGTTACGTAGGTAATGTTTGTTATGAATAGGGTGTAATTGATTCAAATCCATAATGATATTAAGTTCTTAAAAATTATTTTTAATCCTCAAATGAAAATTATTCTTGAATGGCTATGATGGGGAATGAAATCCCCTCGTGTCATGGAGACGGTAATCAGTACGTACGCACGAGCGACAATATAATTCTATTAGTGGTGAAATCGTTTGTAATTGGATGCTATATTATATATACAGAATAATAAACATGTTATATTTATTATTTACATAATTTAAACTCATTATTATACCCATAAAAATAATGAATTGTAGAATAACAAACTACACCAAGATGTGGATACAGTAATCCGTACGTACAGATGTACGGTGACTTTGTCATTCATAGGATGGGTAGAATAATGAATATGGTTGTACCATGTTTATAATAACATAATAGTATGTAGAAGGTAATCTTTTAATTATTTTTTTCATGGAAACAACAATGAAATATGAAATGGAAGAAAAAAAGAACTTTGAAAGAGCTGATGAAATTATAACCTCTTCTTCGGGTGGTTCCTTTGATTTGATCAAAAGGTATCCTTAGGTTTTATTTTTTATAAAAGTAAGGCCTCTAGGTTAATTTGACGGTTTTGGGGAAGATATTTGAGCAGGGGTTGGTCGAGACAAATGGATTTGGAGGTTTGATTTTTAGAGAATGGGAAGTACCCTTTTATAAGAGAGGTGGTGGTCACTTTAGGGAAATTTTGAAATATTAATTTATTATACAATCATATTCATTTTAAAGTGGGAATGGTTCAAAAAAATCTAAACTAATATGTTTTATACAGGTTTAGGTTACCATATTGACCTTATTTTTTAGATTAAACTCTTATTTAGATAGTTTAACAATTACCATGTATTCTCCTATAATTATAGTAAATGGTTAATAAATTGGTTCTAAAAACCAGGAGAACCCCGAGTGGTTATTTAATGACTTATATATCATTATATGTGTCCTTTTTTTGAAACATATTTTTTGATGAATATTATATCATTTAATAGTATAGTATTTGTTCTAAAAACTCATTTATTTCTATTTTGACAATATTTAGTATTCGGTTTTGGTGAAAGTCCAAAAAACTTGATTACTTCAAACCAAATAAATTAAATAAATCCTAACATTTCTTATTAACCTCGAAAATTATTGTAATGCATCAAAAGTCTCAATTTACATTTATTTTGATATTTATAATATTAATTATTTTAATCATTTATTAATAAGGTAATTACTGTATCATCATTTTGTCTTAAATAAATTTAATTACTTACTGTTTAAAAATTATAAATAAAATACCATTATCTAGGAAATCATTTTATATTTATAATTAATATTTATAGTCTAATTTATCATATGTATGACCCAATATTAAAAATGGTTTAGTTATTCGACGTTTAATTTAACACTTTTAACACTTCTTTAAATAAAAAATAAAAAATATACTAATCTTATACATGTAGATGAAAAGTAACATATTTTATTTTTAAGGTTGATTTTGGTCAAAATACACTTATCCAATAGAATTAGGACCTGTGTTAGGGTAATTATAATACCATTTTAACCATTAATTACACTATTAACTTTTAAACGTGGTAAATAAAATTTAAAATATTATATACACCAAAAAGAAATTATTTTCATAATAATGAACCACATTTTACTTACTTATGTCAACTTTGTATCTTATATTTTTTAAATTAAAATCACAGAAGCTGTAAAATTTCATTTTATGAAAATTTGCAAATATGCCTAGAAGGTGGGTAAAAGACATTAAAAAGATCAATAAATGCATATAATTTTATTATAAAATGACTCCAATGAATTAAATTGAACTTATATTGGTATTATGTATCTATTTTGACTTAAAAAAATTAAATAATATAAATAATTATTTAAATAAAAAGTAGGTTTTAAACAATAACACATGGTTTTTCACTATTCTTCAAAAATTGAACATTTTTAGAAAAATACCAAAACAATCCCCCAATGATAATTTTGATATTCAAAATTAAAAAATGATTTATATTTTACTAAATTGAAAACATATATGTTTTATTAATTAATTCAAAATAATATTCCTGTTGCTAGAACCAGAAAGCGGGTTTTTCAAGCGAAGCAATTGTCAAAAGATTGATAAGTGTTTTTATCCAATTTAAATATAAAATTTCTTCCAATGACCAAAATTGGATTAAATGATTAAAAAATAATATAATTATACTTCAAACCCATTCAAATGTATAATTTAACACTCTGAATTATTTTGATTAAATAATTGTTTTTCTATTAAAATTTAGTATTTTTCACATTTCTTCAAAATATGAAAGTTATCAGAAAAGAAACAAAAATTTATCCAAACTAAATTTTTATGTCCCTCTTATAATGAAAATATATATTTTGTGAAATTAAATATATAAAAGTGTCAAATATTTTATTTAAAAAGGGTTTTCCATTAAGATGGTGTGATTTTTCATTTTTTTAAAATACATCTTTTATCTAAAAAATTGAATTTTTTCATAAACTATATATAATAAATACATAATATGGATGTTAATATTATATGGAGAATATAAAATTCAAAATTATGTTAATACTATTCATGACCGTTTTTTTATGGCTAGTTTGGTAAGTTGTGGTGTGCTCGAACTCGATGTTGTGTGTAGTGAAAGCTATTTAATTTCTCTAAAGAAAATAAATTACAATTAAATTTTGTGGTGTCACATTCTTCCCCCATTTTTTAAATTTCATCATCGCAATTTTAAAATTGTTCTTGGGAACTTCATTGAACATCACACATCGAAGAAAGAGTCAATAGAACTATCACTTTAAAAGAAAGAAAGAGAAGTAAAAAGGTCACTGGAGATAACCCATACTAGGATTCAATGTAAGAAATCATGGATATGAAAGATAAACTATGTTTTTAGTAATGATGGAGAGTGAAAGAAAACATCATCTGGATAAAGATAATAATAGGAAAACCAAAAACTTGTGATGGGATAAACGGTCATTGTCTTCCCAGTAGGAAAAGTAAACGGGCAACGTTTTTCTGTTTTATGTTCCATTTCATAAAGTTGAGGAATTTATTTATGATATTGATGAAGAAAATGATTATATATACTTAATTTAATTATAGTTTCAAAAATTAATATATTTCTACCACTAACTCATATTTTCTCCAAATAATGAGTATTCAAAATGACTTGGTCACACCAGAAGTGCTAGAATCAACTTCTAGAGTATCACATAATCCATAAAGGATGAAATATAAATTTTCCTTTTGTTTATGGATTATCCAAAACCATATAGTGATTAATATATTAGATGATCCAAAAAATGGATAATCCTTTATAGAAAGATATACTAATATTAATTTTCGAAATTAAACAAACAATACCCAAAGATCAATAAATACCATTTGATAAAAAATTGCCTGTAACATCGTTCAATAATATCCATACTAAGGTTGAAACCCAAAACATAGAAGAATTTAATCACATTGTCTTTCATTATAAATCTTAACATTTATCTCCATATAACATCAAATACTCTTAATTTATCATTAATAAGTGTAATTAAAAAAATCACATATTCTCTAGGATAGGTTAATCGTTTCCAATAATAACCTGAATCTCTATAAAAAACATAGATTGTTCAATAATAAAAAAATCCACCATTAATACACAAATTAAATCCCACAATATTATATTTTTCATAGGCATATAGTGTTCCGAACAGAGAAAATTTCATAGAAAATAAAATTTATCACATAATCACAAAAGCATTTTTCTTTAATAAGTATATTCATTTGGTAAAACATAAGATCCCAAATCATCTTATTATTGATCAATGAAATCATTTAACTAAAAATAATTAGTCACACTATCTAGGGACTTCACATAGTCTAGTGGTTGGCGATAAATCCTAGTCACACTTTGGTTGTGGGTTCAATTCACATAGATTTGTATGACATGATGGGTTGTCACATGGGTTGTGTGTTGATCTTTTTCCAAAACTATATTTTATAACATTCCCAAAGTGAGTTAAGCTCCTCAAAATGACAATAACATAATTTAACCATATATGTTCTCTCATACCTCACATTTTCATCCCAAAAATTAATAACCTATAATTGCCTCAAATTCAATGATCATATAAACCAAAATGGTTCTTTATATCTATATCCATAAATGAAAAGAGAATTCTTACTCAAAAAGAATTTTCACAAAACAAAATACATGATTACACATACAAGAGAAAAAAATTCCAAAGTAATCCCATCAACAAAGAGAATTAATACTTTTAAATATTTCTCCATACATTTATTTCCACATATGTTCTTCCTTGACCAAGTGGTTATCCTAAAGAATAGGGAATTGACTCAGGTAATACCTAGGTCCCTTATATTTATAAAAACAATTACTATAAATATATTCTTCGGATCATTTTTATTTTCTTACATAGTAATATTAATTTTCTATTGGAAATTCATTACTTTATAGCCTTCTTTCCCACATATAAAGCATTTATTTGTTCCTTTGAGACATTCTCCAGGGTGTCTCCTTCTATATTTCTGACATGATGTTAATTGAGATTTCTTCTCTCCACAGTCTCCAATGGAGGAGCTCTTATCATTCTCCGCCATTATTTTCATTGTTTAGTATGGGATTTATTTGATGTATATGTTGTTGATCATTTTTTTAGGAACCTACTTCAACATGAACATGATAACTTATACACAAATCAACATTCAATTTATTTACTCATCTCCACCATCATTCCAACCTTGTACATCATGTTAATTTTAACAATGACATCCTTGTAATCCATCCATTTATTAAAACCATAATGTATAGTGTGAGTAATAATACTCTTAAAATCATTTGGAGAATTTCCTGACACCTTATTTTTAGTCCGAAATGCTATAGTATTAACCAAGGTTATTTACTCTTGTCTAATATGAAAATCCTTAAAATTGGTTTGTAAAGAAAATTTGGATTATCCTAATCATATCCCGTGGATTTTCCTAACCAAGAGTCCCGAAAGTCCTGTTGTCGTGCACCGGTTATCGTTCGAGTCATGCTCAAAGCAGTGTTTTCAGGTTTTAACCCTTGGTACATTTGTGCCAGATCCTACTCTACCAGCTTGTATCTAAGCATGGATGTATTTTTTTAAAACCTCCATAATTTTTACATTACCAAAATTTTTGGATGTTCTTATATAAAAATCCTCAAAGTCTATCTTAGGGTAGTGTTTTATAATCACAGTTTCTCTAAATCTAGCTTCTAAGGATTGTACTGAACAAACTCTAATACCAACTATAATGCCCCAACCTTTGATACCAAGAGTTGTTGAATTATTACATAACATTTTCCTAATCATTAGATTTCAAATCTCAAAAGACCTATTTGTTTAGTATCCTTGTAAGTACTAGATACATAAATAATTTTTACATTACATCATGAAATAATGAAAAACAAAATTGTGTCCCCTTTGAAAACACTCATATCTTTTTGCCTAACCCTGTAGTTTAATGATATAATATTTCTTCACATCCTGAGAAAAAAGAAAATATCTGAATGGGGTGAGCTCAAATGCTCATTAGGGATAACAATATAGAGGAAACTATCATAAACAAGCATAAACATTTAAGGCGATGTATAAGACAAAAACACCAGCCTTTTAAACATAAAAATCAGCATAATATGGCAATGATAAATCAAATAATTCCATTTAAATTTTCACATGGATATTATACTAGTCAAATAATCACATTTAATATCAATATCTATTTTCATAATAATGGAATGAAAAATGCCGGACATCATAAGCACATAGTCGAGGCCTTGTGCCAGGACTACAAATATTGATTTTTTCAAAGCCTTTTGCTAAGAACTATTTTGTCTCATGAGACCTACTGATGCATCAAGGAGGTAAAATGGGCTCCACCCATCACTTACTATGTCCAATGCATTCTTTATATGAAAAGGGTGAACCATAATCTAATCATCTATATATCTTCTAAACTTGGCATTTTTCTACCTACGTGTCACACTCCAAGGAAGCCACGCCTCCACTACGGAAACACTGCCTAATATCGTCCTCCATATTCTGTGACTCCCTACCATGACCCTCCTGCATATCCACTACCCGACACCTTGGCCTTCAGCTCGTCCAGATATCCACTTTCCTCTGCCTCGACAGTTTGAGCTAAACTCCATCCCATCAGGTCTGATCCTCCTCTTCTCCGAGTAATCTAGATCCCTGCCAAAGACATTCATCGACTACCCCATAGGTCTACTATCCTCTCAAGCATTAACTTCGACTAAGGTACATCCTGCATCCGCTACTCTCTCTGCTCCCTACACTCCCCCCCCCCCCCCCCCCGTTCCCATTACCGCTTCCAGAGTCCTAATCCCTCACAGATCTCTGTCTCTTTTATCTCAAAAACATGGTCACCCGATGATGGATTTTTCAATGATTTTTAGGGTTTTTCACCAACTGGTTGAAGACCATTCTCTCCCACTCTCGGATGATGACTTCATCTCTAAAGTCTCGCCACATTCTAGGCACTACATGAATCAACTCTTCTTCTTGGTATGTGGTAGGTTTTATTTGGATGATGACTATACTGTTTTTTCAAATTTCCTTTTGATGTCTTCTATTAAGGTAAACTTTCATTTTCTACAGTACACAGTGGCATAATCATGAAAAAGCCTACAACATATGAACCATGATGGTTCACACACCATCTGATTTCTGCCACTGAGTAGAGTTTCTTTGATTTCAGAACCATTTTCTCTCAATTTTTCAAAATTCCATTCTGCTCATGATTTTAGTTTTCTCTAGCTACGGTAACCCCTTATTTCCTTAATAGTTCAATTTTTATTGAAAACTATTCTCCCTATGATGAAAATAGTTCAATTTTTTTATTGAAAACAATTTTTTATTGCAAACTATTCTCCATGTATGTCGAACTTGACTCAATTATTTTGCAATAATCTCTAAAGGATGCCTCTTTTTTCGTTGAAAATGCATTCCTTCTATAATATTTTTTGCTTACATGTATGTACATAGAGTTTTCACATTGTATATTTCTGCTTCACCATGTTTGCATTTTCAATTGATCTATTACTATGCATGTATGTAGGTTGACTTAACAGAATATTTAGAGAAACATGAATTTGTTTTTGATGTTGTTCTGAATAAAGAGGTTTCAAATGTTGAGGTTAGCAGCTAATTGTCTTCAAAACACACTCACACACTCCCCTTACACACAATATAGTTGTTCAATGTATATAAGTTTCTATGGTAATTTTTCTTTTTCAATTTGTATCGTCAGGTATATCGTTACACCGTGGAACCTACAGTTGCTATCAATTTCAAACGAACAAAAGCAACATGCTTTGCTTATGGTCAAACAGGTAAGCTGTCATGAGATTCTGGACATACTTCAATTTTTATCATCCCCTCATAGTGAAGAAGATAAATCCTGATAAATGTGCATGGGCTTATGAAATGAATGTGTTCTATTTACATGCATGGAGGAGAAAAAACTTAATAGAAACATATCACTTATGGATCAAGGAGGTTTGATCCTGCTTTTTTTACCAACTAAGTCTTCATATGGATTTGATTTCTGGTTAATAACTATGCCATTTTGTATTGTTTAGGACTCAGGGGGTTAACGATACAATGATAATCATATGCTTCTTCAGTTTGACATGACATTACTTGAATTTTACTTCAATGGGTCTGTATGAGTTGTTTTGGTTGATTTTGCATGTCCATAAATGTTCAATTTCTAATATTATTTTTTCAGTTAGAAAGGATTCCTTTGACATTTTCAAAATTTAATGCTCGCATTTCCTAGGTTTTTTGTTATTTTATGCTACCTTGAATTGAACTTGCTGAACATGTTTGGTAACCTAGATTTTCCAGTTTTTAAGCATTTTAATGAAATCACATATCTTTGTAAATTTTGAACTATCCAGGTTATTTTCATTAATCATTTTTTAGATTTTATTGGTGGTTATTAATTATTGTTTTATATTTTCCCATATGTTAGAAATGTCATTGGACCAACGTCCTGTTTGGTTGGTATTGCTATTTTTTTACCAACTAATTCATCATCTAAATTTGATTTATGGTTAATGACTCAACAATTTTATATTATTTATAACTCATGGGGTTAATTATACAGCGATAATCATGTGCTTCTTCAGTTTGACATAACAATACTTGAATTTGACTTCAATGGGCACGTATGAGTTATTTTGTTTGTTATTTCCTGTGCATAAATGTTCAATTTCTAATGTATTTTTTCCGTGTTCAAGGATTCCTTTTTCATTTTCGAAATTTAATGCTCTCATTTCCTTATGTTTTTTGTTATTTTATGCTAGATTAAATTGAATTTGCTGAAAATGTTTGGTAAACCCAGTTTTTCAAGTATTTAAGCATTTTGATGAAACTGAAAATATTTGTAAATTTATAACCATCCTGGTTATTTTGTTTAATCAATTTTATATTTTAAAGGTGGTTTTTCTTTATTGTTGTTTTCTTTGCCCCATTTTCAAAATTTCATTGGACCAAGGTCCTGTTTGGTTGATCCTGGTGTTTTTTTTCAACTAATTCTTCATCTCGATTTGATTTATGGTTAAGTACTCAACAGTTTTATATTTTTTAGAACTCAAGGGGTTAATGATACATCCATAATCATGTGCTTCTTGAGTTTGACTTGACAGTACATGAAATTAACTTAACTGGGCAGGTATGATAGGTTTTGGGTGTTTTTTCCTATGCGTAAATGTTCATTTTCTAATGTGTTTTTGTGTGTGTGCAAGGTTTCCTTCTGTATTTCCAAAATTTATTGCTTGCATTTCATTAGGTTTATTGTTATTTTATGTGGTCTTAAATTGAACTTGCCGAACATGTTTGGTAAACCCAGTTTATCCTATTTATAAGGATTATAATGAAATTACATAACATTGTAAATTTCTAATTATCATGATTATTTTCTTTAATTATTTTTGAGATTTTATAGGTGGTCATTCAATATTTTTGTCTATTTTCCCCCATTTTTTAAATGTAACATTGTGAATGGCTGATTCTACAACATTAAGTGACTATGAAGGCTTCATATTTCTTGCTTTTCAGTTGTTAAATTTCCCTTTTAAATGTGTAGTTGACCATTACACATTATTCATATTATCTACAGATTATTATACTAGAGATGTTGGAAATGAAATTCATAATTATGTACACAATATATGGATCCTAATTTCCCTACCACTGACAGTTACTGTCACTACGGTAGTGGTGTGTATGAACCTCTATTAGAAAGTCATATGAGCTATAGCTGAATATTGTTTCAGAGAAATCACACCACTAGGTATAGGTGGCCTATTCTATACATGGTTCCATATTCTGAGACCATATTATGATGCATACCATGAAAATAAATAATCAGGTAATGCTGCAGATAATTTTAGGTATGATATGTGTATTCTTTATATTATCAATCGTACATATCAATAAAGTTTTAAGCCATCATTTTCTTATTGCATCATTCATTTTTTAGTTAGAGGTACCAGTAGATTCCCTTTCTTGTCTCCATATACTAAAGAATCATATTGGGGGTGATCATCTTATCAACTATATTTTCTTGGACTATGAGTTCACTATAAGGAAATACTGGTTCTATAAGTGTTCAACAAGAATTAATGTCATCCTGCCTCTTTTCATGTAGGTATCTGGAGGTTTTGATGCAGATCTCAATTGCAATGCTCTTGTAGTCAGAGTCATCAACATTCAGTACATATTTAATTCCTAATTAGATTGTATATCATATTGCATAGTAGTTTGAGAAAAATCTCTAGATTTTTGATGATTCTGTAAACATGAACCATGTCTTACATTGAATCTTACATCTTCTTTTTTTTCTATGATTTCATATTTAAATGTTTTATAACTAATACTTCTTACTAATTAACTCTCCATTTTTATTGCAATATTCTTACCAGACATATCTGTTTTCAAAATATTTATTATAATCAATATCCATGCATGGTTTCTATCCTCTATAAATGGTGACATAGTGAACTAACAGTTGCTTTTGGTGAAAAACATTTTCTTGGAAGACTTGACCAACACTCAGATTTCTGGAACTGGGTTAATCTATTTTTTTTCAGTACATACTCTTGTATTTACTATCAGTTGTCATTTAGTTTTTTTGAATGTTTTTCAGGCATCCTTATTCCTCTTATAGACTTTCCTATCAGGTGACATTACCTTCCTGATATTATCCTCCATGAATACCTGTTATCAAGAAGATATCCTGCTTCATTTACTGCCCTATGCAAATACTTCAAGCTAGAGTTTGAATATATAATCTGAGTTGAAGATTCATAATGTCATAGACCAGGATTGGGTCTGCAATAGGATGTGTGAAGAGCCCCAACAAAAAGCGTATGCCTAATCTGAGTTGAAGCTGTGTTAAAATTTTCACTGCATGTTATGAAACTCAGGGATGTACTGCAAAACCATTTTGAATGTGTTTTCTGTATGTTTTTTGAGTAGGAAAACAACAGATAAAGACAAATTCTTTTAGGAAAGTCACTGCATGTTTCCTGTTTGTTTGTAGTATTTCATAGCTAAAACCAAAGTTGTAATTTAATATTTATTAACAATTTATTTTCAAATCAACAATTTGTTTTTCTAATTTGATTTCTCACGGCCCAAGTTAATTTTCCAACTTAATTTTCTATTTTTTATGGTTCTTTATCATCTTATTACCTTCTGTATTTCTATAGTTCTTGTCATCATTTTTTTGTCAAACAGTATGACAGGTTGATTGATAACATAATTTTCTTTAATGATGTCGAACCACAAAATTTAACGGGAATATGAATAGAACCGTGTGTTTTCATGGGCGCGGTACTAGTTCTTATTAAAACAAGCATATGAAATGCCAATATTTTAACCACAAACCCTGAATGGTATAAAATTAGCACATCCACAGTCAAACATAACTCATTCAATACAATAAAGAATATTGTATTATAATATATCAACCTCAATAAAAAATAATGAAGGATATTGACATAGATGAAAATAATCAGTTAAACTATTTGAGGGAAATATCACCTTTTTCTTGAAAATATTTAAAAGTATCACTATTTATCAAGAAACTGTTAAAAATGGATTTTTGAATAAAAGTGTCATATACCACTTTTCAACTCTTAAATTGAATTTTAATTTTATAACATTTATGTTTATATAAATAAATCTTTAACACCATTTTTAAAACATGGACATTAATGAGAGTCATTTAGAAGAACAAATCATTATTACATTTAAAAGGATATTTTAGTCAGAGTTCCTAACCAAATGAGAGATTCTTGAATAAAATTAATTGAGGTAAGGAAAACATTATAATGTCATGAGAATAAATGGATTTATTATATACTATGTCAAAGTACATAATATACACCATATAAAATTGAATTGGTGCATAACAACAAATAAATATCAATGGAATGTAAATTGAGAAGAAATAAATTATAAAGACCATATCCTTAGGTTAAGGATAAAAAAATAAAATAATTATGTGTAAAAAATATTAATACACTAAATATGATTGGATATTAAGTGTAAATAAATCATAGTACATTCACACATATTCTTTTAAAAACAACCCCAATGAGTTGGTTGTTTAACTCAACGAATGGAAATTGAGTTAAGATAACTCTTATCAAGTTCATATCATTGAATTGAGAATTTATAAATGGAGTGATTATTTGTATCAAAATTATATGAAAACAAGGGGAGTGGAAATTACTACATAAATAAATAAATAATGATTTTACACATAATATTAGAGTAAAATAATCAATGATGTCTGCGTAAAACCCAATGAGTGGAAATTGAGATTAGAAATTCCCTTACCGATTTGGTTATTTATGAAACATAAACCAAAAAAAGGATCATACAATGAAGATATAAATACCCATAAATTAATTTATATAACACATATAATACAATCATGGGCAGTACATACACCACACAAAAGAAAATAGTGGCAATATAGAACGAATATCACGGGAATAAAAAGTGAGATGAAAACCCCTTACCTTTTACTTTTCGTTAGTATTGGGTAAGCTAACCTACTATTTAATGGTGAAATAATTTTTATTAAATTATACAATAATGACATATATAAATATTATATCATATATAATCTTGTACTATTGATTTGTAAATGCTATTTAAGTAGAATCATTCTTTTGGTTATTAATTGATTCATTTTACTTTATATTTTTTGTTACTTAATTCATGATTGTTATGGATGGGATGTATTTGATTTATATCCAGAATTATATTAAGTTCTTAAAAATTATTTTTAATCAACAAATAAAAATTATTCATGAATGGTTACAATGGGGAGCGCAATCTCATCACGTCGTGGAGATGGAAAGTCGCACGGACGCATGACCGACAATATCATTCTATTAGTGGTGAAATATTATGTAATTGAATGGAATATTATATATATACTCATTAAAATGTTATATTTATTATTTAAATAATTTATACATGCTATTATACCCATTCAAAAAACAAAGTGTTGAATAACAAACTACACCACGACATAGATACTGTAAGTTGTACGTACGCGTGTATGGTGACTTTTTCATTCATAGGATGGATAGAATATTGAATATGGTTGTACCGTATTTATAATAAAATAAAATTATATATAAGTCACTAGGGTTATTATTTTGGTATGGAAACTACAATGAAAGAGGAAGTGGAAGAAGAAAAGAACATTTAAAGAGGTGATGATATTATTACATCTTCTTCGGGTGCTTACTTTTGATTTGATCAAAAGGGACCCATAGGTTGGATTTCTATTCAATGTAATATCTATAGGATTTAGTGAGGGTGGTTGGGAAGATATTTTAGTAGTATTTGGTCGAGTCAAATGGCTTTGGATGTGTGATTTTGAGAGAAGGGTGTGTACCCTTTTATAAGAGAGGTGATAGTTACTTTAGGAAAAGCTTGTAATATTATTTTATTATACAATCATATTCGGTTTATAATGGATCCAAAAGAATTTATTTCGATGATAAGCTATATTGGGGTCGAAAACATCTCAACTAATATGTTTTAGACAGGTTTAGGTCACCATATTAACATTATTTTTTAGATTTAACTCTCTGTAAAATAGTTTAACTTCTACCATGTATTTTTATATTATTATAATAAATGGTTAATAAACATAGTATAAAATTTAAATTGAACCCAATGTGTCTAATTAATGACATATCTATCATTATATTAGTCCTTTGGATGAACCTTATATTTTTATAAATATTATCTCTTTTAATAATATAGTATTATTTTAAAAACTCATTTATGTCTATTTTGACACTATTTAGTAATTGGTTTTTTTGAATGTCCAAAAAACATGATTACTTCGAAAAAAATAAATTAAATAAATAATAACATTTCATATTAACCTAGATAATTAGTTTAATGCATCATAAGTCTCAATTCATATTTATTTGGATATTTATAATATCAATTATTTTAATCTTTCATTAATATGGTATTTACTGCATCATCATTGTCTCATAAATAAATTTAATTATTTACTATATAAAAATTATAAATAAAATACCATTGTGTGGGAAATAGTTTTATCTTTTTAATAATTGTTTATAGTCGAATTTATGTTATGTATAACTTTATATTAATAATGGTTTTGTTATGGTACATTGAATTTAACACTTTTAACACTTCTTTAAATAAAATATTATTAATTGTCCTAATCTAATTATAGTTGATCAAATGGATAATATTTTATTCCCTAGGTTGATTTTGGTCTACATAATTTTTTGCAATTGAATTAGTAAATGTTTTATTTTAATTATAATATCATTTTTACCTCTAATTACCCTTTGTACTTTTAACGATAGTAAATAAAATTCAAAAGCTAGTATTTTCAAAAAAAATTATTCATACTATTGAACCAAATTTACATACTAAATCAACTGTGTCTCTTGGATTTTTTAAATTCAAATCATAGAAGTGGTGAAATTTTATTTTATGCAAATTTTCAAATGTGCCAATAAGGTGGGTAAAAGATGTTAAAAAGTTCAATAAAATTTATATATCTAATTTTATTATAAAATGACGGCAATGAATTACATTGAACTTATATTGGTAATATTTATCAATTTTGACGTAAAATAAATTTAAACGAAATAATTAATTATTTTAATAAAAATTAGGTTTAAAACAATAACACAGTGTTTTACACTATTCATATGAAATTGAATGTTTTGAGAAAAATACCAAAACATCACCCAAATATAATTTTTATATTCAAAATTATAAAATTATTTCTTTTTAAAAAATTCAAAACATATAATATGTGTTAATTAATTTAAAACAATATTCTCATTGTCTGAACTAGAAAGTAGGTTTTTGAGAAGTAGAAACTATCAAAATATTGATATGTTTTTATGACCAATTTAAATTTAAAATTACTTCCAAGGACCAACATTTGATAAAATGATTAAAATATAATCTAATTGTACATAAAAAACATTCAAATTTAAAATTTAACACTCCAAATTTTTTTGATTACAAAAATCACAATTAAAACCTAGTTTTTTTACTATTCATGAAAATATGAATCTTTTCGTAAAATTACTAAAAATTAATCCATACTAAATTTTTATGTTCCAATTATAATTAAGATGTTTATTTTGTAAAATTGAATATAAAAAAGTGTCAAATATTTTTTTTAAAAAGGGTTCTCTATTTGGAGGAGGTAAAAATTCATTTTTCTGAAAAATACTTCTTTTTTTTTTGAAAATCTGAATTTGTTGATGAAATATGTCTAGAAAACAAAGAATATGGATTTAAAAATTATATGGATAATATAAAATTCAAAATTCAGTTAATACATTTCATAACATTTTTTTGAACGGCTAATTTGGTATATTGGGGTGAGCTTGAACTCGATGTTGCATGTAGTGATAGATATTTAGTTAATTAAAAGAAAATAACTTACTATTAAATATTGGGGTGTTACATTCTTACCACCTTTTGTAAATTGTGTTCTCTCAATTTTAAAATTGGTCTTGAGAACTTCATGGAATGTCCCACATCTGAAAAAGTGTTAATAAAACTATCACTTTAAAAGAAATAAAGAGAATTACTAAGGTCACCCAAAATTACCCATACTAGGATTCCATATAGGAAAACATTGATATGGAAGATAAAATAAGTTTCATGTTATGAAGGAGAGTTATAGAAAACATGATCAGGAAAAGGATAACAACATGAAAACCACAAACATGTGATGGGTTAAATGGTCATTAGTTTCCATGTAGAAAAAGTAAACAGATAACGTTTTTTTGTTTTAAGTTACATTTCTTAAAGTGAAGGAAATTATTTTTAATATTGACTAAGAAAATAAAGATATATACTTAATTTTTAATTAGAGTTTCATCCATTAATTAATTTCTACCGTGAACTCATGTTTCCTTAAAATGATGAGTATTAAATATGACTTGGTGACACTTAAAGTGCTAGAATATACGTCTAAGAGTCACATAATCCACAAAGGATGACCTATATATTTCAATTGTATTTAGAGATTAACCAAAACCAAATGGTTAGTAAAAGATCAGATGATCCATAAAATTGATAATTCTTTATAAAAAGATATACTAATCTTAATTTTCAAAATTAAATAAACAATACCAAAATTTCAATAAAGACCATTTGATAAACAAATGTGCTTAACATCCTTTAATAATTTTTATAGTACGATTTAAACCCAAAAATTAGAAAACTTTAATCACATAGTCATTCATTGTAAATCCAAATATTTATCTCCAAATAACATCTACTACATTAAAGTCGCATAGAAATGTGTAATTAAAGAAAACACATATTTTCTATGATAGGTTAATCATTTCCATTAATAACCTCAATATCTATAAAAAACATAGATTCCCCAAAATAAAAAAACATAACATTACTATTCAAATGAAATCCCACATTATTCTATTTTCGTTAGGGATATAGTCTTCCCAATAGAGAAAACGTCTTCCAAAATAAGATTTATCACTTAATCACCAAATATTTTTTCAATAATAAGGATATTCGTTTGATAAAAGATAATATCCAAAATCAAATTATTATTGACCATTAAAATAATTTAACTAAAAATATTTAGTCACACTAACCAGGGACTTCACGTAGTCCAATGGTAGGCAATAAATCCCAGTCACACTTTGGTTGTGGGTTCGATTCCCACATCTTTGTCTGATGTGATGGGTTTTCATAGTCTTCATGTTGTTTTTTTAAACTATATTTTATAACATTCCCAAATTGATATAAATTCCTCAAAATGACTATAACATAATTTGACCACAAATTATTTCTCATACCTTACATTTTCATCTCAAAAATTAATAACATATAATTGCCTCAAATTAAAGGATCAAATAAACCAAAATGGTTCTTTACAACAATATCCAAAAAAAGAAAAGATAATTCTTCATAAAATAGAATTTTCACATAAAAATCAGTAGGGTTACACATACAAGAGAATATTATTTCAATATAATCCCATCAACAAATAGAATTATTAATTTTGAACATTTCTTAATCCATTTATTTCTATAGAGGTTCTTCCTTGACCTATTGGTTGTCCCATTGAATAGGGAATTGACTCTAGTAATGCCTAGGTCCACTACATTAATAGAAAATGACTATAAATGGATTATTAGGATCATTTTTATTTTCCTCCATAGTACTCCTCATTTTATCTTGGAAATTCATTACATTATATCCTTCTTTCCCACACATAAATCATTTCTTTGTTCTATTGAGACACTTTCCTAGGAGTCTCTTTCCACATTTCTGGCATGATGGAAATTGAGCATTATTTTCTTCGAAGTCTTCACTTCTAGAGCTCTTACCATTCTCTACCTTTCTCTTCTTTCTTCAGTTTGGGATTTTTTTATCATATATATTGTTGATCATATTTTTGGAAACCTTCATCACCATGAACACGATATCGTTTACGCCTATCATTATTCAATTTTTTTCTCATATCCACCATCGTTTCCACCTTTTGGATCATGTTAATTGTTACTATGAATTCCTTGGAATCTAGCCATCGACTAAAACCAGAAAATATAGTGTGAGTAATAATAGTCATAAAGTCATTTAGAGAATATCATGACACATTATTTTCAATCTAGAACACCTTAGTATTGACCAAAGTTATTTATTATCATCTAATATTAAAACCCATTAAATTGTTTCGTAAATAAAAGGTGAATTATCCAAAGCATTTCCCTAGGAGTGTCATAATCATGAGTGCAGCAAGGCTCATTTTCATGCACCAGTTCATGATCAGGTCAAGCTCAATGCGGTGTTTTTGGGTTTTACACCTTGGTACATCTGTGACGGAGCCTCCTCTACCGACTCGTATCCAGATAGGGATGTATTACATGAAAAACCAAAATAGCATTAAAATTGCCAGAATTTTTGGATGTTCTTGTATACTAATCCTCGAAATCTATCTTAGGGTAGTGTTTTCTAGTCAGAGTTTTTCTAAATATAGCTTCCAATGATTGTACCAAACTTCCTATAAAACCAAATATAATGCCCCGACCCTAGTTACCTAGATTCGTTTCATTAATACATGACATTTTCATGACCACAAGATATCAAGTATCGAAATACCGATTAGTTTAGTATCCATGGAAGTAGTAGATACATACATAAGTTTTATATTACATCATTTAATAAATAAAAACAACATTGGGTCCCCTTTGAACACACTCATATCATTTCTCATATCCCTATAGGTTAATCATAATATAATTATTCACATCCTGGGTAAAAGAAAACATATGAAAGGGGTGAGCTCAGATGCTTAGTAGGGATAACAATATAGCTGAAACTATCATAAATAAGCCTAAACATTTAACGCAATGTATAAGACTAAAACACAAGCCTTTTAAACTTAATCACCAGCATAATATGGAAATGATAAATCAAATAATACAATTTACATATTAACATGGATATTCTAATAGTTTATTAATCACATGTAATATCAATAGCTAATTTCATAATTATGGAATGAATTATTCCATACATTATAACCAAATAGTCAAGGGCTTATGCCTAGACTACAAATAATGATTTTTTCAAAGCATTTTTCCAGGAAACTATATTGTCTGATGAGACCTACTGATGCATCTAGGAGCTATAGAGGGTTCCACCAGTCCCTTACTACATCCAATTCATTCCTCTTATGAAAATGGTGAAAAATAATCTAATCATTCATATTAAAACTAGGAAACGAAATGTCAATATTTTAACCACAGACCATGAATGGTATAAAAATAACACATACATGGTCAAACATAAATCATTAAATACAATATGGAAGATTTTATTATAATAAATCAACCTCAATCATGAATAATGAATGATATTGACATAGATGAAAATAATCAGTAAAACTATTTGAGAGAAATATCCCTTATTTTTAAAACATGTAAAAGTATCACTATTTATCAAGAAGCAGTTGAAAATAGATTTTTGAATAAAAGTGTATCATATCACTTTTAAACTTTTAAAATGAATTTTAATTTTAAAAAATTGGTGTCTATATAAATTAATCCTTAACACCTTTTTTAAAACATGGACATTAATGAGAAATATTCAGAAGAACAAATCACTAAAACATTTCAAATGATATTTTAAATAGAGTTACTTACCAAATGAGAGATGCTTGAATAAAAATAATTGAGGTAATTAAAACATTATAATATCTAAAGAATAAAGGGATTCTTGAAATACTCTATCAAAGTACCGAATATACACTATATAAAAGTGAATGGGCGCATAACAACAAAGAAGTCTCAATGGAATGTAAATTGAGATGAAATCTATTATAAAGACCATATCCTTAGGTTAAGGAAAAATAAATGAAATTATTATGTGTGAAAAATATAAATAAACTAAATATGATTGGATATTAAATGTGAATCAATCAGAGGACATTCATGCATATTCTTATAAAAACAACACCAATGACTTGGATGTTTAACTGAATGAATGGAAATTGAGTTAAGACTAATCATATCAAGTTCATAGAATTGACATATAAATTTATCAATTTAGATATTATGTGTATAAAAATTATATACACACAACGGGTAGTTTAAATTACTACATAAATAAATAAATATTGTTTTCAAAGATAATATTGGAGTAAAATAATCAATGGAGTTTGCGTAAAACCCAATGTGTGGAAATCGAAATTAGAAATTCCATTACCGATTTGGTAACTTATGAGACATACATCCCATGATATTAGGATTATACAATGAATAAATAAATAGCCATAAATTAATGAATATTACATAAATAATATAATCCTTGGTAGTACATGCACCACACAAATGGAAATAGTCACAATATAGGATGAATCTCATGGGAATAAAAAGTGTGATGAAAACCCCTTACTTGGAAATTTTCCTTTGTAGTGGGTAGTTTAACCACCTGTATAATGGTGAAATAATTTTTATTAAATAATAAAAGAACCACATACATAAATATGATATCATATATGATCTTCTAATATTTATTTATTTTTGATATTTTAGTAGTATCACTGTATTGGGTGTTAACTGATTGATTTTCCATTATATGTTTTCTTAAGTAAGTCATGTTTGTTATGGATATGATTTATTTTATTCATATCTAGAATGATATTAAGTTATTTAACATTATATTTAATCATCAAATAAAAGTTATTCTTGAATGGTTACGATGTGGAAATGAATCTCATCGCATCGTGGAGACAGTAAGTCGTACGTACGGAGGAGAGGCCATATCATTCTATTAGTGGTGAAATTTTAAGTAATTGGATGGTATAACATATATATATAATCACTAACATGTTATATATATTATTTACATAATTTATACTGATTATTATACCAATCCAAATAATGAAGTGTTGAATAATAAACTACACTATGGCGTGGATACGGTAAGCGATAGGTATGTACATACCGAGACTTTGACCTTCATAGGATGGATAGAATAATGAATATGGTTGTACCATATTTATAATAACATCAAATTTTGTATAAGTAACTGAACGTATTATTTTTGTATGGAAACAACAGTGAAAGAGGAAGTGGAAGAAGAAAATAATGTTGAAAGAGGTGATGAAATTATTTCCTCTTCTTCGGGTGATTCCTTTTGATTTTATCCAAAAGAATCCTTAGGTTAGCTTTATGATCAATTTAAGAACTATAGGATAAATTGAGGGTATTATGGAAGATATTTGAATAGGTGTTAGTCAAGCCAAATGGATTTGGAGGATTGATTTTGAGACAAGTGGAAGTACACTTTTATAAGTGAGGTGATGGTCACTTTTGGAAAAGCTTGAAATATTAATTTATTATACAAACAAGTTCGTTTTATAATGGCTCCAAAAGGATTTATTTCAAGGATATGGTAGGCATGGGTCTAAAACCTCTAAGAAAATACGTTTTATATAATTTTAGGTCACCATATTAACGTTATTTTTTAGATTTAACTCTTAGTTGAATAGTTTATCTTTTAGCATTTATTCTTATATTATTATAATAAATGGTTAATAAACATAATATAACAATCCAAGATATCCCCAAGTGGATCATTAAAGACATATATATCATTATATGAGTCCTTTAGTCGATTATTATATTTTTATGAATATTATATCATTTAATAATATAGTATTTGTTTTAAAAATTCATTTATGTAAATTTTGACAATATTTAGTATTTGTTTTTTTAACGTAATATAAACTTGATTACTTAGAAATAAATAAATAAAATGAATCCTAACATGTTATACTGACCTATAAAATTAGTTTAATACATCAAAAGTATCTATTTATATTTATTTTTATATCTATAAATAAATTATTTTAATTATTCATTAATAAGGAAATCACTACATCATCAATGTGTCATAAATAAATATAGTTATATAATGTCTAAAAATTATAAATAAAATGTAACAGCCCAAGATTTTATAAAAAAATATTCTTTTTAATTTTATTAATGTCTTGTGTTGTACGCTACACCAAAAGGAGCTTGCACAACACGCATCCTTGACTTGCCTTGCATTACACGCAATCGCGACCTTCCTCGATAGCGTGTGTAATACGCAATACCGAGTTTCACTAAACAACGATATGCTATTAAAATATTATTAAAACTAGCCGTTATAAATAGTAATAACCACTTTTTAAAATTCTGTAAATCTTATATTTCAAAATGAACTTCTTTTTTGGATTCGGAGTATCGAATTTAGCCTAAGGTGAAATTTTGGTACTTTTCGGATAACTTTCATATTCTGATGAATAGTGAAAATTACTAAATTATAATTAAAAACAACTTTTTTAATCGAAATAATTAGTAGTGATAAATCATTAATTTGAGTGGTTTTAAAGTATATTTAGAATATATTTTTACAATTTAATACAATGTTGGTCATTGGATGTAATTTCACATTTAAACCAGACATAAACAAGTGTCAATCTTTTGATAGATATTGTTTCTTAAAAACACGCTATTTGTTTTAACAGCGGGATTTAATTATAAAATTACTTAATGCAACATCTATGTTATGAATTTGGTAAAATAGACTTCATTTTTGAATTTGGAATATGAAATATAGCTTAGGATGAAATTTTGGCCTTTTTTCTGAAAACTTTCAATTATTGATGAATAGTGAAACCACTAAGTGGTAGGTTAAAAACTGAATTTTGCATAAAACATAATTTTACCGCTTCTGTGAATGGAATTTCGAAAATCCGACAGACACGGTTAATATCAAGGACTAAAATGTGGTTCAATGAGATAAAAATAATTTTTGGTGAATAGTAACTTTTTACCTTTTTTACCACGGTTAATAGTAAATAGGGTAACTAAGGGTAAATATGATATTACTATTACCCTAACACATGTCCTAATTCTATTGGATAAGTGTAATTCGACCAAAAACAACCTTATGAATATAATATGACCATTTAGGCCCACTTGGATTAGATTAGGACATTTATTATTAATTTATTTAAAGAAGGGTTAAAATAGTTAAAATCAAAGTTTAATAAGTAAATCATTTTTAATATGGGGTTATACATAATATAAATTCGACTATAAATATTCATTAGAAAGCTAAAAAGATTTCCTACATGATGGTATTTTATTTGTAATTTTTAGACTTTAAATAATTTAATTTATCTATGACACAAAGATGATGCAGTAATTATCTTATTAATGAAATATTGACATAATTGATAATATAAATACCAAAATAAATATAATTTAAGACTTTTTATGAATTCCACTAATTTTCTAGGTTACTATGATATATTATTGTTGATTTAATCAACTTGGTTCGAACATATAATTCTGTTATGGCTTTCAAAAAAATCATATATCAAATAGTGTCAAAATTGACACAAAATAGTTTTTAAATCAAATATTATATTATTAATTGTTATTTTATTCCTAAAAATCTAAGGTTCGGCCAAATGACATATATAAGGATATATGTATTAATAATATACAATTTGGGGTTCGTTTGGCATGTTATAGTAAGTTTATTAACCATATAATGTAAGAAAACAAAAAGACGGGGTAAAAGTTAAATTATTTAACTTAGAGTTAAATCTAATTGATAAGGTTAACATAATAACCTAAACTTGTCTAAATCTTATTGGTTGATAGGATTTCGATCCATCCCCACTTTAGCTTCGAAATAAGACCCTTTTTAACCATTATAAAACGATTTTGACTTTAATATAAAATAATATTTTGAGATATTCCTAAGGTGCCCCTCTCCTCCCTTATAAAAGGACACCTCCTCCCCCTCCTCCTCACACCAATTTGAGCACTCAAGCTCGGACAACCCCTGCCAAAATCCCTTCTCCACTTCCCTAGAATAATCCTAGAGGTCTTGGTCTTCTTCAAAGACCAATCTTAGTTTCCTAAGTGGAGGATTCAAAGAAGCGTTTCAAAGAAGAGGTAATATCCATTACCGATCTTTTCAATTTCTTTCTTCTTCAACTTCTTCTTCTTTAGTTGTTTCATGATAAAGTAATAAAATCAGTATTTATTATATACTGATATGTTATTATAAATATTAAACAACTCTAATTCACCTTCTATCTATCCTACGGAAAAGGAAATCACCGCGCGTGCGTACGTACGGAATACCGTCTCCACGCCGTGGTGTAATCTATTTTCCACCACCACCTTACATGGATGGGTATAATGGTGTAAAGAATAACTATACATAGTTATTACAACATCATATTGATTCTGATATATTGTATAATCCACTCCACTTCAATTCAATATTTATGGAAATGATATCATCGCTCGTGCGTACGTACGGACTACCGTCTCCACGACGCGATGAGATTCATTCTCCATGTTAACCATTTAAGAATGATTATAAAGTATATATAAGAAATAATAATGAAATATATGACATTATAAAGCTACTGGATTTATGTATATATATGTATGTCATCTACTTACTTCCATTCAAGACAATAGGGAAAGGAAAACATCGTTCATGTGTACGTACGGACTACCGTCTCCATGAACGGTGTTTTTCATATCATTTATCTATCTATTATATATATATATATATATACTGAATATATATGATATATAAATCATATTTTATATTCTGGAAGTAAGTAAATCATGATATAAGTAATAATAATGTCAAGAACAACAAGTCAAAACACCTACGATAAAAGAAACGATTTTACCCAAAACGCTTCTTTAACATGGAATTTACCAAAGAACGGGTAATATAATGTCATAAGTGAACCATATATGATATCATAACAATGAATATGATTCTGTAATAAGTCAATGACATTATTTAAACCATTATACAGGATCTTCGGACACGTACAAAGCAAATCGGATCTAAGGTAAGGGAAATATCACAATCTCATTTTTATCCGAGATTGTTTATTTGTAACTATTTACTGGGGTGTATTTTATCATCCACATCCATGTTTACTCAAAATGTAATATTATTTCCATCCACCTAAAATTGTTTAAATCCATTTTTACCCTTCAGTGAGTTTTTAGTAATACGTATGAAAGGAATCTTTTGTCGTTTTTCGTACGAGGTATTTCTTGACTTTTCCGACAAAAGTACGAAGAATGTTTTTTTTAACTTATACGGCACGAACGGATTTCTACTGTTTTATAAAGCCTTATTTTCATGAAGCTTCCTCTAAAATATTTCATTACTATTTTCAATAAAATCTCTTTCTTTTAAAATTGCATGATGTTTTGTGAAAAGAAATTGATTTTGAAGAAGAAAGGATATTTTCCTCAGGAATTCAATTCAAGTGTTTTATCAAAATTATTTTCCATCTAAGATAATAAAGGGTTCTGTTTCTATCCATATTTTTACATTTATTTTACTATGTTGTGATGAAATTATGTTTATGAATTCCTTTTTCTTATATAAATTTATTTATGATGTCATGATGTTTCAAGAATCCCATTTTTGTTACATGTGTTATGCGATGATGTATGTTTTATGATTATGTGGCACACATAAGAAAGGATTCATTATAAAATGGGTGGGACCTATATCTCCCTCCAATGCATTGGGTAATGATTTTATATCTCATGAGATAGACATGGCTGAAATGGTAGGTTATACCGGTTCAGTGAAACAGGACTGAAACGAGGGCTACTCGATTCAGAAAGGGACTTTGTCCACTAAGATAGTCTTGGCAATGAGTCTGGACTAACAGGAAATAATTCTCTATGATTATGTGTGTATGCCACAAAGTTTCATGTTTTAAGTTATGATTATTGGGATTACATTTCACTACTATGATTTATCCCATGTTATGAAATTATGCTCTCTTTTGCAGGTTAAGATTTCCAAGAGTTATGTTCTTATGAATGTGATGTGATTGATTTTCTTTTGTTTACCCTTACTGAGCATTTGAGCTCACCCTTTTATGTTTTCTTTTCCCCAGGATATAAAGAAAGGTTTTAGGTAAAAAAAAAGGAAGATCTTTATGGGAGATTTTGAAGATCTTTCACCACGATTAGAAGATTATAGTCCGAGTTTCCAAAGACACTAAACTATTATGGTCCTTGTGTGTGTGTTTTTGTAATGTACTAAGTATTCTGAAAAAGTAATGTAATGTCAATGTACGTCAAGCTTCGGGTCTCTACAGTTGGTATCAGAGGAAAGGTTTAGTCAACCTTTGGAAACTAGGATGTGAAAACGTTGGTGAGATCCCTAGAGATATTTCTAAGGTATATCTAGGGATGTCCCTAGGGATAAGTATACGTATAGGTTATAGTAATAGAATTACGCTAACGATCATAGAATTAAACCTAAGATGTTGGATATTGAAGGTACTTCCCCTTTATTATGTTGATTTCCCTAGCATGATTTTTGCCTCTCACACTATTCTTTTTGGGTTTTAGACGATGGCTGGAACCCGAAGGAACCGTGTTGATCAATGCAATGGACAATGCAATGATTTCCCTCCTGAACAAAGAAATGTTATGGGAGATGGAGTGCAAAATCTTATTGCTATACTTACACAAGCTATGAATCATTCTGGACTTCCAAATGAGCAGAGAAGGGAACAATATTCTATTGAGTCCTTCATGAGGCAACGTCCACCTTCTTTCAGTGGGTCTTCTGATCCACTTGTGGCTGAACAATGGATCAGTACTACTGAAAAGATATTTTCAGTTCTTCAATGTTCTGAACATGATAAAGTCATCTTAGCAGTATATCGTTTGGAAGGTGAAGCTGATCAATGGTGGAATCTTATCAAGAATACGAGGCCAAGAGATGCAATTGAGTCCATGGAATGGGATGAGTTCAAGAACTTGTTTTTCAGTAAGTACTTCCCTCGTATTCTTCGAACAAAGATGGAGAATGAGTTTCTTGAACTGAAGCAAAGGGACGATGAATCTGTTGGTAACTATGAAGCAAATTTTACAAGACTTGCAAGGTATGCTTCTGGAATTATCATCCAACCTGAAAGTAAAGTTGATCGATTTTTCAGTGGCTTAAAACCAAGTCTTCGAAGGGCATTAGCTATAAGAGACTTCAGTAGCTATGAAGAAATTGTGCGTTGTGCTATCAAGGTAGAAATGGAAGTTGGTGTTACATATCCATCTCATGGTTTTGACAAGAAACGAAAGATGGAGTTCAAGGAGAAATCTCAGAATAATGGTGAAAAGAAGATGAATGTTTCCTTATGCACAAAGTGTGGAAAGAAGCATGGTGGAGATTGTCTTAAAGGGACTAGAAAATGTTTTAAGTGTGGAAAAGAAGGTCATCAAGCAGCTGAGTGTCGAAGTAATGGAAAAAGGGTTTCTAATGATGTGAATAAAGCAAACACTGCAGAGAACGCACCGCCAACACTTCAATGCTTCAAGTGCAAGGAAATGGGGCATTATGCTAATAATTTCCCTAATCCAAGGGTTAATGATGATCAACATGAGCAACCACTGAAGGCAAAGGACAAAGGGAAATCACATGCGATCACTATTGACAATGTTGAATATGACAACGATGTGGGGGAATGATTAAGTGTTTATGTAATGGGATTCCAAAATAATGTTGTATCATTGAGTATTGCAATATTTATTGATGTGGTATTCAAAGTAATTGAGATATTTTTTGGAAATAAGATGATATGCGCATAATGAAGACGAGAAAATGAAATGTTCATGAGCTCATGATTGATATAAGGACTAAGTGATATCATGGTTTGAGTATATAGAATTTTGAGGATTTTGGTAACTTTTAACTACACTCATGTTTTCACTAAGGTATTCAAGAGAATACACGATTAAGGACTTTGAATGTTTGGAATGTGACCAACAAGACATATCTTATGATATGTGGGGATCAACGACAGTATTAAATCTCTGGTAATCGTTGTCACTATATTATGAGAGTGGACTGCAGTATTATGTATAAGCCTAAAGATTAGACTGGATTATGTTGGACATAAGTTAGTATTGTTTAAGGATAGAAGATTTTCTATATTATTGATGGGATGTTATAGTAACGTAGTTCTAGAAAAAGGGACAACCTGCAAGACGGGCGACAGCCCATCGCTTCGGACAAGGCTGTAGGAATCGAACCCACAACCGAAGTGCGACTGGCCTTTATCGCCTACCACTGGCGTACAGGAAGTCCCTGTTTAGAAGAAACTAGTTTTATTATATTAAGCAGTATGATATATGAAGTATAAGTCCATTTTAGGAACTATATATGATTAATCTCACTATAGATCGACTTATGTATATAATTTTTACTAACCTTTTGTTTGAGACAGATGGAATGACTCGTCATTCTATCACATGATCTGCTAACACTTCACGAATAACAAATTCAACTTCATTTATTTAAGAGATGAAGTGGAAATTGTTCAAGGCACGAACAATAGTGAGATTGTACCAAAATAAAGTAAGTATTTATTCTAAATCAAATTTTCAACTTTAGGGAAATGATCTTGAAAACCAAAAATTTTGTCCTAATGATCTTATACCTGATGAATCAGATGGTACCTTATATCATCACAAATCTATGGATTTGTGATTATTGGCTTTTCCATAGCCATGTTCTCTACCACTCTCCATCAGAACATGATGGTTAGATTTCTCTTCCATATCCATATTTTCACCTATGTGGAAACCCAATGATTTGTTTATTTGGGTAACCGTTACGTTTCATACTTTTGTTTTTAAAGATTGGTTTTGATATTCCTTTTTACGATGTGGGTTTCTATTAAAGAAACTTTCAAATAGTAAACCATTTATAACCCCGCAGAATTTCGAGGGCGAAATTCATTTTAAGGGGGGTAGAATGTAACAGCCCAAGATTTTATAAAAAAATATTCTTTTTAATTTTATTAATGTCTTGTGTTGTACGCTACACCAAAAGGAGCTTGCACAACACGCATCCTTGACTTGCCTTGCATTACACGCAATCGCGACCTTCCTCGATAGCGTGTGTAATACGCAATACCGAGTTTCACTAAACAACGACATGCTATTAAAATATTATTAAAACTAGCCGTTATGAATAGTAATAACCACTTTTTAAAATTCTGTAAATCTTATATTTCAAAATGAACTTCATTTTTGGATTCGGAGTATCGAATTTAGCCTAAGGTGAAATTTTGGTACTTTTCGGATAACTTTCATATTCTGATGAATAGTGAAAATTACTAAATTATAATTAAAAACAACTTTTTTAATCGAAATAATTAGTAGTGATAAATCATTAATTTGAGTGGTTTTAAAATATATTTAGAATATATTTTTACAATTTAATACAATGTTGGTCATTGGATGTAATTTCACATTTAAAACCAGACATAAACAAGTGTCAATCTTTTGATAGATATTGTTTCTTAAAAACACGCTATTTGTTTTAACAGCGGGATTTAATTATAAAATTACTTAATGCAACATCTATGTTATGAATTTGGTAAAATAGACTTCATTTTTGAATTTGGAAGATGAAATATAGCTTAGGATGAAATTTTGGCTTTTTTTCTGAAAACTTTCAATTTTTGATGAATAGTGAAACCACTAAGTGGTAGGTTAAAAACTGAATTTTGCATAAAACATAATTTTACCGCTTCTGTGAATGGAATTTCGAAAATCCGACAGACACGGTTAATATCAAGGACTAAAATGTGGTTCAATGAGATAAAAATAATTTTTGGTGAATAGTAACTTTTTACCTTTTTTTACCACGGTTAATAGTAAATAGGGTAACTAAGGGTAAATATGATATTACTATTACCCTAACACATGTCCTAATTCTATTGGATAAGTGTAATTCGACCAAAAACAACATTATGAATATAATATGACCATTTAGGCCCACTTGGATTAGATTAGGACATTTATTATTAATTTATTTAAAGAAGGGTTAAAATAGTTAAAATCAAAGTTTAATAAGTAAATCATTTTTAATATGGGGTTATACATAATATAAATTAGACTATAAATATTCCTTAGAAATCTAAAAAGATTTCCTACATGATGGTATTTTATTTGTAATTTTTAGACTTTAAATAATTTAATTTATTTATGACACAAAGATGATGCAGTAATTATCTTATTAATGAAATATTGACATAATTGATAATATAAATACCAAAATAAATATAATTTAAGACTTTTTATGAATTCCAATAATTTTCTAGGTTACTATGCTATATTAGTGTTGATTTAATCAACTTGGTTCGAACATATAATTCTGTTATGACTTTCAAAAAAATCATATATCAAATAGTGTTAAAATTGACACAAAATAGTTTTTAAATCAAATATTATATTATTAATTGTTATTTTATTCCTAAAAATCTAAGGTTCGGCCAAATGACTTAGATAAGGATATATGTATTAATAATATACAATTTGGGGTTCGTTTGGCATGTTATAGTAAGTTTATTAACCATATAATGTAAGAAAACAAAAAGACAGGGTAAAAGTTAAATTATTTAACTTAGAGTTAAATCTAATTGATAAGGTTAAAATAATAACCTAAACTTGTCTAAATCTTATTGGTTGATAGGATTTCGATCCATCCCACTTTAGCTTCTAAATAAGACCCTTTGGAACCATTATAAACCGATTTTGACTTTAATATAAAATAATATTTTGAGATATTCCTAAGGTGCCCCTCTCCTCCCTTATAAAAGGACACCTCCTCCCCCTCCTCCTCACACCAATTTGAGCACTCAAGCTCGGCCAACCCCTGCCAAAATCCCTTGTCCACTTCCCTAGAATAATCCTAGAGGTCTTGGTCTTCTTCAAAGACCAATCTTAGTTTCCTAAGTGGAGGATTCAAAGAAGCGTTTCAAAGAAGAGGTAATATCCATTACCGATCTTTTCAATTTCTTTCTTCTTCAACTTATTCTTCTTTAGTTGTTTCATTATAAAGTAATAACATCAGTATTTCTTATATACTGATATGTTATTATAAATATGAAACAACTCTAATTCACCTTCTATCTATCCTACGGAAAAAGAAATCACCGCGCGTGCGTACGTACGGAATACCGTCTCCACGCCGTGGTGTAATCTATTTTCCACCACCACCTTACATGGATGGGTATAATGGTGTAAAGAATAACTATACATAGTTATTAAAACATCATATTGATTCTGATATATTGTATAATCCACTCCAATTCAATTCAATATTTATGGAAATGATATCATCGCTCGTGCGTACGTACGGACTACCGTCTCCACGACGCGATGAGATTCATTCTCCATGTTAACCATTTAAGAATGATTATAAAGTATATATAAGAAATAATAATGAAATATATGACATTATAAAGCTACTGGATTTATGTATATATATGTATGTCATCTACTTACTTCCATTCAAGACAATAGGGAAAGGAAAACAGCGTTCATGCGTACGTACGGACTACCGTCTCCATGAACGGTGTTTTTCATTTCATTTATCTATCTATTATATATATATATACTGAATATATATGATATATAAATCATATTTTATATTCTGGAAGTAAGTAAATCATGATATAAGTAATAATAATGTCAAGAACAACAAGTCAAAACACCTACGATAAAAGAAACGATTTTACCCAAAACGCTTCTTTAACATGGAATTTACAAAAGAACGGGTAATATAATGTCATAAGTGAACCATATATGATATCATAACAATGAATATGATTCTGTAATAAGTAAATGACATTATTTAAACCATTATACAGGAGCTTCGGACACGTACAAAGCAAATCGGACCTAAGGTAAGGGAAATATCACAATCTCATTTTTATCCGAGATTGTTTATTCGTAAGTATTTAGTGGGGTGTATTTTATCATCCACATCCATGTTTACTCAATATGTAATATTATTTCCATCCACCTAAAATTTTTTAAAACCATTTTTACCCTTCAGTGAGTTTTTAGTAATACGTATGAAATGAATCTTTTGTCGTTTTTCGTACGAGGTATTTTTTGACTTTTCCGACAAAAGTACGAAGAATGTTTTTTTTTAACTTATACGGCACGAACGGATTTCTACTGTTTTATAAAGCCTTATTTTCATGAAGCTTCCTCTAAAAGATTTCATGACTATTTTCAATAAAATCTCTTTCTTTTAAAATTGCATGATGTTTTGTGAAAAGAAATTGATTTTGAAGAAGAAAGGATATTTTCCTCAGGAATTCAATTCAAGTGTTTTATCAAAATTATTTTCCATCTAAGATAATAAAGGGTTCTGTTTCTATCCATATTTTTACATTGATTTGACTATGTTGTGATGAAAATATGTTTATGAATTCCTTTATCTTATATAAATTGATTTATGATGTCATGATGTTTCAATAATCCCATTTTTGTTACATGTGTTATGCGATGATGTATGTTTTATGATTATGTGGCACACATAAGAAAGGATTCATTATAAGATGGGTGGGACCTATATCTCCCTCCAATGCATTGGGTAATGATTTTATATCTCATGAGATAGACATGGCTGAAATGGTAGGTTATACCGGTTCAGTGAAACAGGACTGAAACGAGGGTTACTCGATTCAGAAAGGGACTTTGTCCACTAAGATAGTCTTGGAAATGAGTCTTGACTAACAGGAAATGATTCTCTATGATTATGTGTGTATGCCACAGAGTTTCATGTTTTAAGTTATGATTATTGGGATTACATTTCACTACTATGATTTATCCCATGTTATGAAATTATGCTCTCTTTTGCAGGTTAAGATTTCCAAGAGTTATGTTCTTATGAATGTGATGTGATTGATTTTCTTTTGTTTACCCTTACTGAGCATTTGAGCTCACCCTTTTATGTTTTCTTTTCCCCAGGATATAAAAAAGGTTTTAGGTAAAAAAAAGGAAGATCTTTATGGGAGATTTTGAAGATCTTTCACCACGATTAGAAGATTATAGTCCGAGTTTCCAAAGACACTAAACTATTACGGTCCTTGTGTGTGTGTTTTTGTAATGTACTAAGTATTCCGCAAAAGTAATGTAATGTCAATGTACGTCAAGCTTCGGGTCTCTACATAAAATACCATTATGTAAGATATATTTTTATATTTCTAATTAATATTTATATTCTAATTTTTCTTATGTATAACCCAATATTAGAAATGGTTTAGTTATTCAACATTGAATTTAACACTTTTAACTCTTATTTAAATGAAATCAATTTAAATTTCCTAATCAATTCCATGTTGATCAAAAGGATCATATTTTATTCCTCATATATAATTAGTACATGTTTTAGGGTAATTATAATATCATTTTTACCTTTAATTACACAAATTACTTTTAACCGTGGTAAATAAAATTAAAAGTTACTATTGAAAAAATATATTTTATCTTATTGAACAAAATTTTACTTATTGATTTCAACCATATCTCTTGGAGTTTTGAAATTCACATCACAGAAGATGTAAAATTATGTTTTATTCAAATTTTCAATGGTACATAAAGGTGGGAAAAATATATCAAAACGTTCAATAAAATTTATGAATCTAAAATTATTATAAAACGACTGTAATGAATTACATCGAAATTATATTGGTATTATATATCTATTTTGACTTAAAATAAATTGAAATAAAATAAATAATTATTTAAATAAAATGTAGGTTTTAATCAATAATGCAATATTTTTCACTATTCATCAAAAAATTAAACGTTTTTAGAAAAATACCAAAAAATCACCCAAATATAATTTTGATATTCTAAATTGAAAATTGATGTCTATTTTACCAATTTCAAAATATAGAAGTTGTATTAATTAATTTAAGAAAATATTCCCGTTGTTAAAACCAGAAAGCGTGTTTTTGAAGAGTAACAACTATCAAAAGATTGATTTGTGTTTATGTCAAATATAAATGTAAAATTACTTCCAATTAAAAAAATTGATTAAAATTATAAAAATATAATCCCATTTACTTCAAACCCATTAAAAATTATACTTTAATGCTCTAAATAAGTTTGATTAAAAAATATGTTCTCAATTAAAATTTAGTATTTTTCACTATGAATCAAAATATGAAGGTTATCAGAAAAGAACCTAAATATTATCCAAACTAAATTTTTATGTCCTTATTCTAAAGAAGAATTTTATTTTGTCAAATAGAACACATATAAGTGTCAAATATTGGATTTAAGAAGGGTTCACTGTGGAAATGTGGTAGAATTTAATTATTTTGAAAAATACCACTTTTATCTGAAAAAATGAATTTGTTCTTATAATATGTCTAAGAAACACATAATATAGATTTTAAAATTTTATAGAGAATACAAAATTCACAATACATTTAATACTATTAATAACCGTTTTTGGAATGGCTAGTTTGGTAAGTCGTGGTGCGCTTGATCTCAGTGTTGCATGTAGTACAAGATATTTAATTACATTAAAGAAAATAACATACTATGAAATATTGGGGTGTTACATCCACCTCCCTTTTGTAAATTGTGTCCTCTAAATTTTAAAATTGGGCTTGGGAAATTCATTTAATGTCCCACATCAGAAAAAGAGTCAACAAAACTATCACTTTAAAAAAAGAAAGAGAAGTACAGAGGTCACCTGAGATAACCCATACTAAGATTCCATGTAGGAAAACATGGATATGGAAGATAAAATAAGTGTCATGTTATGATGGAGAGTTGTATAAAACATGATCAGGACAAGGTTAACAACAAGAAAACAACAAACATTTAATGGGTTAAATGGTATTAGTTTCCTAGTAGGAAAATTAAATAAACAACATTTTTTTGTTTTATATTCCATGTCATATAGTTGAGTTATTTATTTATGAGATTGACTAAGAACATAAAGATATATAATTAATGTTTTTATGTATATTTTCATCCTTTAATAAATTTCTACCATAAACTCATCTTTTCTCCAAATGATGAGTATTATAGATGACTTTTTCACACCTAAAGCGCTGGAATCAATTTCTAGAGAATCACATAATCCAAAAACGATGAAATATATATTTCCCTTGTATTTAGAGATTATCCAAAACCAAATTGTTATTACAAGATCATATGATCCCTAAAATGGATAATCCTTTATAAAAATAAATACAAATCTTAATTTCCAAAATTAAAAAAACAATACCCAATGTTAAATAAAGACCATTTGATAAAAAAATGTCCTTAATATCCTTCAATATAATCCATACTAAGATTCAAAAACAAATCTCAGAAGAATTTAATCACAAAATCTTTTATAGTAAATCATATAATTTATCTCCAAATAACATACACTACTCTTAAAGCCTCTTACAGAAGTGTAATAAACCCAATCATATATTCTCTATGATAGGTTAATCATTTCCATTAATAATATGAATATATATAAAAAACCTAGATTCTTCAAAAATAAATAAATCCACCATTAATCCTAAAATTAAATCCCATATTATTCATTTTTTTAGTCATATAGTGTTCCCAACAGAGAAAACATCTTCCAAAATAACTTTTATCACATAATCACCAAATCATTTTTCTATATTAAGGATATTAATTTGATAAAACATCAGATCCCAAAAAAACTTACTATTGATTAATAAAATTATATAACTAAAAATAATTAGTCACACTAATGAGGGACTTCATGTAGTCCAGTGGTAGGCGATAAATCTCAGTCACTCTTTTGTTGTGGGTTCGATTCCGGCATCGTTTTTCCGATGTGATGTGTTCTCACACGACATGTGTGTTCCCCTTTTCAAAGAATATATTTTATAACATTCCCAAAAAAAGATAAATTCTTAAAAATTACCATAACATAATTTAACCACAAATCTTATCTCATATCTTGCATTTTCATCCAAAAAATTAATATCTAGTAATTGCCTCAAATTCAAGGATCATATAAACCCAAATTGTACTTTATAAAAATATCAACAAAAGAGATGATAATTCTTCCTCAAATAGAATTTTCACATAAAAAATTGCATGGTCACACATACAAGAGAAATATTTTCCAATGTAATCTCATCAACAAAGAGAATTAATACTTTTAAACATTTATCCATCAATTTATTTCCACATATGTTCTTATATGACATAGTTGTTATCTTATAGAATAGTTCAATGACTTGGGTTATGCCCAATTCCCCTACATTTATTTAAAATGACTATAAACTTATTCTTAGGATCATTTTTATTTTCATCCATTGTACTCTTCATTTTACTTCAGAAAGTGTTTACATTATATCTTTATTTCCCACATATAATGTATTTCACTGTCCCGTTGAGACACTTTATTGGTTGTATCCTCCCACATTTCTGACATGATGGAAATTGAGATTTCTTTTCTCCAGAGTTTCACTACTAGATCTCTTATCATTCTCCGCATTTCTCTTTGTTGTTGAGTTTGGGATTTGGTTAATTTATATATTGGTGATCATATTTTTGGAATCCTGCTTCGGTATGAACATGATATCTTTTACAGTTATCAACATTCCATTTAGTTTCTAATCTCCACCACCATTCCCTCCTTGTACATCATGTTCAATGTTACTCTGGCTTTCCTGGAATCCATCCGTTGACTAAGTCCAAAAATCACAGTGTGAGTAACAATAGTCGTAAAATAATTTTGAGAATATCATGACACCTTATTTTCCATCTAAAACACCTTAGGATTAAACAAGGTTATTTATTCTCATCTTATATTAAAATAATTCAAATTCATTTTTAAAGGAAATGTTAATTATCTTTATCAAATCCCCGGGTGTGTCATAATAAAGAATGCAGCAAGGCCCATTTTCGTGCACCAGTTCCTATTTGAGTCAAGCTTAAAGCAGTGTTTTTATGTTTTATACCTAGGTACATATGTTCCAGATCCGCCTCTACAAGATTGTATCCAAACAGGGATGTATTTCCTAGAAAACCCACATAATATTTACATTACCAATATTTTAGGATGTTCTTATATACAAATCCTCAAATTCTATCTTAGGGTAGTGTTTTTATCATAGTTTTTCTAAATCTAGCTTTCAATGTTTGTACTGAACTTCCTTTGATACCAACTATAACACCCCGACCCTAGTTACCCAGATTTTTTACATTATTACATAAAATTTTCATGATCACAATAGATCATGTCTCGCAGAGACGATTTGTTTAGTAGCCTTTTATGTACTAGATATATAGATAAGTTTTAAATTACATCATGAAATAAATAAAAACAACATTTTTTCTTATTTGAACACACTCGTATCCATTGTCTTATCCCTACAAGTTAATCATAACATACGTCTTTACATCCTAGGAAAAAGAAAAAATTAGAAATGGGTGAGATCAGATGCTCAGTATGGATAACAATATAGCGGTAACTATCAAAAATAGGCATAAACATTTAAGGAAATGTATAAGATTAAAACTCAATAATTTTAAACACAAAAATCAAAATAATATGTCAATGATAAATTAAATAACTCCATTTACTTATTCACATGGATATTCTACTAGGAAAATAATAACATGTAATATCAATAGCTAATTTCACAATAGTGGAGTGCATAATATTGGACATTATAACCACTTACTCAAGGTCTCATGACAGGACTACATATAAAGATTATGTCGAGGCATTCTGCCAAGACACTAGTTTGTCTCATGAGACATACTGATGTATCGAGGAGCTATAGTGGGCGCCACTCGTCACTTACTAAGTCCAATTAATTCCTCATATTAAAAGGGTGAAACATAATCTAAATATTCTTATTTAAACAGGTATACAAAATGTCAATATTTTAACCAGAAACACTGAATGGTATAAAAATAGCACATCCAGAGTCAAAGATAACTCATTCAAAACAATATAAAATATTATATTCTAATAAATCAACCTCAATCAAGAATAATGATGTATGTTGACATAGATGAAAATAATCAGTAAAACTATTTGAGAGAAATATCCCCTTTTCTTGAAAACATTTAAAACTATCACTACTTATCTTGAAGCAGTTAAAAATATATTTTTGAATAAAAGTGTTCAATACCACTTTGAAAATTATAAAAGAAATTTAAATTTTAAAACATTCATTTCTATATAAATAAATCCATATGAAATTTTTTAATACAATGGACATTAATGAGAAATATTTAGAAGAACAAATAATTAAATGATTTGAAATTATATTTTAGTCAGATTTCCTAAACAAATTAAATATGATTGAATACAAATAATTAAGGTAATAGAACCTTTGTAATATAATGATAATAATGGGATTCATGATATACTATATCAATGTACAGAGTATACACCATACAAAAGTGAGTTGGCGCATAACAACAAAGAAGTATTAATGGAATGTAAATTGAGATGAAATCCCTTATAATGATTGTATCCTTAGGTTAAAGTTAAATCAATGACATAATTATGTGTGACAAATATATATACACTAAATATGACTGGGTATTCAGTGTAAATAAATCATAGTACATTCATGCATATTCTTGTAAAAACAATACCAGGGACTTGGAAGTTTAACTCAATGACTGGAAATTGAGTTAGGATTACTCTTATCAAGTTCATATCATTGACTTCAGAATTTTTAAATGCAATGAATTTGTGAATCAAACATATATACACACAATTGGGAGTATAAATTACTATATAAATAAATAAATAGTTATTTCACACAAAATATTAGAGTAAAATAATCAATGAATTTTGCGTAAAACCCAATGATTTGAAATCGAAATTATAAATTCCCTTTCCGATTTGGTAACATAAAAAAAATACACCCCATGAAATAAGAATCATAAAATTAAGACGAAAATACCACTAAATTAAGTTATATTACACATTGACTACAATCATGGGCAGTACATACACCACACAAAATAAAATAGTGGCAATATAACATGAATCTCCCGGGAATAAAAAGTGAGATGAAAACCCATTACCTTTAAATTATCCTTAGTAGATGGTAGGGTAACCTCTTGTATAATGGTGAAATAATTTTAATTAAATAATACAATAACCACATACATAAATACGATATCATATATGATCTTTTAATATTTCATTGTTATAGATATTTTAGTAGTATCATTGTTTTGGGAGTTAACTGATTTATTTTCCTTTATATTATTTGTTATCTAAGTCATGTTTTTTATGGATAGAATGTATTTGATTCATATATATAATGATATTATGTTCTTAAACATTATTTTTAATCATCAAATAAAAATTATTCTAGAATAGTTATGATGGGGAACAAAATCTCATCACGTCGTGGAGACGGTAAGCCGTACGTACACACGAGCGACAATATCATTCTATTAGTGGTGAAATTGTATGTAATTGGATGGTATATTATATATATAGATTCATTAACATTTTACATTTATTATTTACATAATTCATACATACTATTATACCCATCCAAGTAATTATTTTTTGAATAACAAACTACACCACGACATGGAGACTGTAAGTCAAATGTACGCACATATGGTGAAATTGTCATTCGTAGGATGGATAGAATATTGAATATTGTTGTACCATATTCATAATAAAATCACACTATGTATAATGTAAAAGATATATTATTTTGGTATAGAAACAACAATGAAAGAAGAAGTTTAAGAAGATAAGAACTTTGAAAATTGAGATGAAATTATTACAACTTCTTTGGGTTCTTCCTTTTGATTTGATCAAAAGGGCTCCATAAGATGGCTTTCTGAACAAATTAAGGAATCTATGTTAATGTTAGGGTAGTTTTTATTATATTTGAGTAGGTTTTGGACAAGAAAAACGTCTTTGGAGTTGTGATTTTTAGAGACGGGGAAGTATCAATTTATAAGAGAGGTGATGGTCACTTTAGGAAAAGCTTGAAATATTAATTTATTATACAACTATTATGGTTTATAATGGCTCCAAAAGGATTTATTTCAAAGATATGGTGGGAATGAGACGCAAAAAAGAATCCAATAGGTTTTAGACATATTTAGTTCACCATATTAACCTTATTTTTTATATTTAACTCTTAGTTAAATAGTTTATCTTTTACCAAGAATTCTTATATTATTATAATAGATGGTTAATAAACATGCTATAAAAATACAATAGAACCCCAAGTGGTTTATTAATAAAATATATATCATTATATGAGTCTTTTGGAAGAACCTTGTATTTTTAGAAAAATTATATCTTTTAATAATATAGTAATTGATTTAAAAACAAATTTATATCAATTTTGACACAATTTAGTATTTGGTTTTTGTGAAAGTCAATAAAATTTTATTACTTAAAAAACTTCAATCAATCCTAACATGTCATATTAACCTATAAAATTAGATTAATATACCAAAAGTATCAATTCACATTTATTTGGTTATTTGTAATATCAATTATTGCAATCTTCCATTAATAAGGTGATTACTACATTATCAGTGTGTCGTAAACCATTTTAATTATTTAATGTCTAAAACATATAAATAAAATGCCATTATGTTAGATTTATTTTTATCTATGTAATTAATATTTATAGTCAAATTTATCTTATGTATAACCCTATATTAAAAATGTTTTACTTATTAAACATTCAATTTAACACATTTAACTCTTCTTTAAATAAAATAATAAAAAATATCCAAATCTTATCAAAGGGGATCAAGAGGATAATATTTTACTCCTAAGGTTTATTTTGGTTGAAATAAAATTATTCAATATAATGAGGACATGTGTTAGGGTAATTATAATATTATTTTTACCTTTAATTACCCAATTTACTTTTAACTATGGTAAATAAAATTCAAAAGTTACTATTAACCAAACCTTATTTTCATCCTATTAAAACAAATTTTACATGATGATTTCAACAGTTTCTCTCAGAGTTTTGAAATTAAAATCATTGAAGCGGTAAAATTACGTTTTATGCAAATTTGCAACTGGGCCTAGAAGGTGGTTAAAAGTTGTTAAAAATTTCAATAATCATTTATATATCTAGTTTTATCATAAAATGACTCTAATGAAATACATTGAACTTATATTGGTATTATTTTTCCATTTTTACTTAAAATAAATTTAAATAAAATAAATAATTATTTAAATAAGAAGTAGGTTTTAAAGAATAACGCTGTGTTTTTCACTATTCATCAAAATTTGAATGTTTTTAGAAAAATACCAACAATTCACCCAAAGATAATTTTGATATTCCAAATTAAAAAATGATTTCTATTTTACCAAATTATAAACATAGAAGTTTTATTAATTAATTTAAAAAAATGTTCATGTTGTCAACACTAGAAAACATTTTTTTGAGTATTAAAAACTATCAAAAGTTTGATATGTGTTTAAGTCCAATTTAAAGGTAAAATTACATACAACGATTAGAATTGGATTATTTGATAAAAATATAATCTAACTATACATCAAAACCATTAAAATTTATAATTTCACACTCTAAATTATTTTGATTAAAAAATTTGATTTCAATTAAAATTTAGTATTTTCACTATTCATCAAAATATGAAAGTTATCAAAAAAGAACCGAAAATTTATCCAAAATAAAATTTTAGGTCTTTATTCTAAAGAAGAAGTTTATTTTTTAAAATTTATTATATAAATGTGTTAAATATTGGATTTAAAAAGGGTTCTCCATAAAAAGGTGGTAAAATTCAATTTTTTTCTAAAATACTTCTTTTAACTGAAAAATGGAATTTGTTCTTATACAATGTCTAAGAAACACAGAATATAAATTTTGAAATTATATTAAGAATATAAAATTCAAAATTCAATTAATACTATTCATAAATGTTTTTTTTGAAATCTTAGTTTGGTAAGTCGTAGTGCGCTTGAACTCATTGTTGCGTGTAGTGCATACTATTCAATTACATTAAACAAAATAACAAAATATTAAATATTGGGGTGTTACATAAAAGATAAACATAATAAAATCATACCCTAAAAATAATAGTTCAAACATCATGAGTCAACAAATTATTTTTTGTAAAAAATAAGACATGAATAAAAAAGTATGTAAACAAGAGTCAATAAACATGATACATGAAAGAATATCATATTCCCAAGAATAATCATAAGATTGTGGAATAACATGGAAATGTAAAATAGCATAAAAAATGAATTATATAATTTTTTACAGCCATAAACACAGCTAAGAATATAATAGTTGGGTAGGAATCATCACCTGATTCTTATAACTAAGTTAAGAAGGGATCTCTTCTTGATTCCCAAAGTGGAGTGATCATTACTTACATGATTACCATAGGTATTTAATGATATATATATATAACTAGAACTAAGGTATTATACTGTGATATAGGACCCCTCCTATCAATATCCATACATATTAGTTTCACTTGAAAAAAATAATTCATCATATCATAAAGAACCCATAGATGGATAATGGGTTTCATGAAACATAGTATAACAAAATTATGAAAAAAGTGGATTCATATACTTATCAAAAACATTCACAATTCCATCATTAATAGTATCATGAAAAAACCATAGAAAATAAATGGGTATCCAATATATATGTAGTAACTTCTTATGTAATTACAGTTACATTAGGATGATGTGGTATATAGTATCAACACCATGGATCTAATATGTGTATAGTTATGTATATAAATTTTCCCAATAAATTTATTTTTTAAAATTAGGTTAATACACTACAACCAAAGAAATAGAAATAGGATATTCATTAAGAAAATTTATTGGAAGAAAATGTTTGCATATTCATGGTGCATTATTATGAAATATAATCGTAGTGATGGATCATTCCTTAGATAGAGATTGACAATAAATAAGACATCGAGAGAAATATGATATATAGTAACATTTATATAATATCCAAGATCAAGAATATGTTTTGTACGGGAAAATTAATTATCTGATAAATGCATTTTAGGAGTTTTAGAAAATCACTTTGGAAATAAGAAATATCACTAATCTTTTGAAATAATTTTTAAAGAAATATTTATTAAAACTAGGAGACAAATACATTCATTTATAAACCATGAAATATAGATGTAATTTATATAAGATTAAAATTTTGGAGAAAATATATGATAACACATGAAAATTTAAAAAGATAATCTTTTCACACTTTGAAAAGAATGACTCACATATAAAAAATTATAATTTTACTTAAGACTTTAAAAGAATGTAAAGTAATAGAAAATAACCTAAATCAATAATTGAGGCTTTTATAGGGACATTCTCATAATAATCCAATGAATATTAAAATGGAATAAATTAATGTTCCCAAAAGAAAAAGATGAGGTATGGTTGGTTTCATAATCAATAAACACTTCAGGTAAAATATGTGTTAATGGGAAATGAAATTTTGGGGGGACATGTACAACCCCAATGAATATCCAAAACAAATTATGAGGGATTTATAGAAATAATGAAAATTTCCTAGTGGTATTATATTTCATGAATAACTTTTCTTTGAAAATATTTTTAGTAATATAAATTCTTATAATTAGGTTAATATTTTAATCAAAACCCATTTAAACTTTTTTAACTTTTGAATCAATGTCCATTTAATGAAAGAACATGATATGAATCCTAAAACCACATGAATTACATGAATATAATAAAATATATTCATTTGGACATAATCACTTCATATTAGAGATCTAATGGTTCTTTATTAAAAATATGTGTCATGAAATTAAATTTGAGATAAGAACCCCTAACTTTAATTTAATATTTGTACTAAAAAGCTTGAATGTCATTTAGGACATGGGATTGTACTTAGAGAAATACTTTTAAATAGAGTTATTAGGATAGATTCATATAAACATAGGCTAAAGGAAGTCCATGTGGGTTATAGGGGAAGAGAAAAAATGTATAGTTTCAAGATGGAATTTAGTTTTGTGAGTGGTCTTCAATAGTGGTGAGAGCCCCCATTTATATGTTGTGATAATTGAATTTTTTTAAAATATTTCTTATTAATATAAAGAGATCATAAGTTTCACATTTTATAAGTCCACCAATATTGAATATAATTGTACTGATATAAGTTTTATTCCTTAAAAATCTAAATAAACACGTTATAAACATGTTATTAACATGTTAGGCCCTTTACCCCATGGGTTATCCATTTTTACCATTTTGGCTATAACCATGGTAACCAGTTTTTACATAAGTAATTTAACATTTATGACTAAAAATATAATGTTAATTATTACATAATATGGATGATATAATTTAAACTTTGAAATCAATTTTATTTTAATCACATTATAAAATTGGTGAGAATTAATTTTAAATTATTAAATGTAGGTCATATAGAAACTATTTTTTAGAAAAATATTATGTTTTTTCTAGAAATAAAAATATAGAGTTTTAACTTAAAATTAATATTTTAAAATTTATTTTTTACTTATAAAACATATATTTTTTTCATGGATTTGTTTTTATATGTATTATATTATTCTTATATTATAAGGATGCGTCCTTAAACAACATATAATCTAGTTAATTAAACTAAAATTCACATTGCAACATTCCTAAAGATATTTTTAGTTTATTTTTTAAGAGAATTAGGAAATAAATCATACATATAATCCCCTAATCATATAATGTGGTTACTACTAAAAAATATATCCAACTATTCCATAATAAAAAATTTTATCTTCATGAAAAATCTTTAAAATAGTCATATTTTCTTTTCCTTTCCATTTACCCCTTATTAAACTTGGTAAAAAATATTTTAAAACCTAGCATGAGCACAACAATCTCAGAAAGGGAAATAAAAAGGATAGAAACCAATAGTCCATGAATAATTATAAAAAAAATAAATCATTTTTACAAATACATAATTCCAACCCACAATGATTCATATATATTTTGAAAACAACATATTTCCAAGAAACATGGATACATAAATAAAACCATATGTGTTACTTAGGGGATTAGTTATATAATATTATAACCATCATGGATAACATATGATTTATAAACCTCAAATATAACATATAATTTAACCCTCATGAATTCCTTATGATGTGACCCTCACAACTACCTTATTATATAACTGTCATAGTTACACATGGAATAAACATTACGATCAACTTCCAACATAAACATACCCAATACATTGGAGGGATATATGGGCCCCACCCTTCATCATAAAAGATTCCTAAGAATTATAAAATATTCATAAAATAATAATACTTGAATCAAAAAAATAGTCAATTTTAATTTTGTAAAAAATATAAATTAAAAAGTGTATTTTTAAATAAGTTTACTTTACCTCGAGATTATTTTACATTGAACGTGTTCAAACCTCCTCTTGAAATATTCTAGAGAATCTTTTTATGGTTCTTGGTTTTGGCCTCTTATTGTGAACCGTATGTCTTGGATGTGGGGAAGATACTTGGTATGGTTTTTGGATCGAAATTAGAAAGGATATAAGGATTTGAGGTGTGAGTAGAAGAGGTGGCGAGAGGTGGTTTTTATAGTGGAGGAGAAGGCTCTTTTCTCTTTATTTTATTCATTGTTTGGTTATTTTGGATAAAGACGAGGAATATTTTCCATAACTATCCTCAAATATATTAAAATAATTAATTGGAGTTCTATATTATGGGATTACATCATCCATAAATCATCTATGACTAAATAATTTATGTATTTTGTTTTTACCATAAATTACTATATTTCACTATTCACCAAAAATTAAACTATTTTAGAAAACACACAAAAATTCTCTCACACCATTTTCTAACACGTATAATTCCAAAATGTAATCAATTTTTACTAAATAATTTTCTAAATATTATAAATTTCAATTTTAAATAAAATCATCATTTATTTTAAAATACCTATTATAAAATTATAAATGATTTTTCAAATTTTTAAAATATTAATTATGGCCACATAGAATTATATTATAATTTAAAAAAACAATATATTAATTTATGAATATATTTTATGAATATAAATTTTCTATCAAATCATTATATTAAATATAAAATTGTAAATAAAACATTATTTGTCCCAAAAATAACAACACGTAATTTATTATTTTTGAAACATTTATTTACTTATATTTAGATAAAAATATATCATATTTTCATTTATAACCTAAAAAAATTATTTATTCTTAAATATGATAGTTTACCTTTTTATTTGTATAGATTACTTAATTTTTATAAGTACCACTTATTTTACTAAAATTATATAACGAATTTAACTATTTAATTCCATAATGAAAATAAATTATTTTATAAGAATCAGGTTTGTTATATTCTCCTCATGTAGAAATTATCTCCTCTAAATTTTTATTCAATTATTAAACAAGTGACGATACCTTTCATTCATAGCATTTTCATATTCCCATGTTTCTTCTTCAACCTTGTGGTTTCTCCACAAAATAATAACCTAGTGAATTACTTTATTCCACAATATATTATCTCTACGATCAATAATATGAATAGGTTTCTCTTCATAATAAATGATATCTTCTAGATAAACTACTTTTTGGATGAAAAAATTATATGAATCTGGTACATACCTTTTCAAAATTGAAACCTGAAAAACATTGCATACCTCAAATAAACTTGGAGGCAAAGCAACTCGGTAGGCAACTTGTCCAAATTTCTCTAGGATTTCAAAATCTCTAATTAATTTTGGAAATCATTTTCATTTCTTAAAAAAATCCATAACACTTTTGCAAAGAGATATTTTAATTAAAACATGATCACCTTCTTCGTGTTATCTATAAAATGTTTCTTCCTACTCTTAGTTCTCCTCATGTGTTTCTAGTCCATAATCACTTTCATAGTCACCTCCTATAGTAATTCTAGTCCCATTAACTTCACTTCCCTCACATCATCCCAGAATTCGAGAATTCAACCCCATTTTCCCTATATTTCCTCAAAAAAGGAAATCATTATACAGGAATAAAAACAATTATTATAAGAAAACTCTTCTTAATAAATATTATTATCCCAACTTCCTTAGTAATCCACTAAACCAAATCAAAATATATCTTCCAATGTTTAAATTTTTCACATTGTTTGCCCATTAGGTTGAGGATGAAAAGAAGTGCTGAAATATATTTAGTTCCCAACGACATCTAAAGGAATTTCCAAAAGTTGTAAGTGAACATGGGATAACGGTCAGATACAATAAAGAGAGGAACACTTAGTAACCAGAAAATATAATTGACATAATGTTGCGAAAGCTAATCCATAGAAATAATATCTCAAATAGGAATAAAATGTGTAGATGTAGTAATCCAATCTTCAATAACACATAGCACATTGTTACGTTGAAAAGTCTTTGTTTGTCCCACCATGAAGTCCGTGGATATTTTTCCCATATCCACTCTAGTACTAATAAAGGATGAAGCATCCTCTTTGGTAGTTATCATTCTTCTTTAACCAGCTGAAAATTCATACATTTCATGGTAAAATCAATAATATATCTTTCTATTCCATCCCACTAGTAATACTCCTAAATTTCATTGTACATCTTAGTGCCCAAGGACTAATTGAAGAAGGAGAACTGTGAGCTTAACTTAATAATTTTTTATTCAGTTGGGAATCTCATTGAACACTTAATATATTTAAAAATATCCTAAAACAATCTTTATCAACAATAAATTTATTCAATTTACCTTTCTTTACCAATTATACCTTTTCTAGTAACTAAATTTCTTCTTATATGCTTTCATAATTCTATCTGAGAGAGAAGATTTTACTAACACCTAAAAATTAGAGGAATTTCTTACACCATCATCTTCCAATCCAAAATTATTAAAATCATTAATCGCAGGGTCATGTTCATAATGAAACATGGTTAATATAGAATGATGTTTTTGAATCAAGTAATATCACACTTTTTTTCTTTTGGTGGATGGCAGTTGATCAGGAAATCATAATCCTTTATCATTTCAATCCATATTTTCTACCTCTTATTCAATTCCTTCTGAGTATATATATACATCCAAATTTAGTGGTTAATATATATTTCACATTTGGATCCTTATAAATAATGCATCCTAATTTATTAAGAGAAAATGAAAACATTTAATTCTAAAATCATTTGTTGGATAATTTAACTTATGAGGTTTCAGTTGTCTAGAATCATAAGAAATTACTTGATCATTTTCAATTAGAATACAACTATGTTTTCTCAATGAAGCATCACTTTAGACGAAAAAATCCCCATTTCTAAAAGGCATGGCCAAAACTAGAGAATTCACCAATCATCTTTTTAGTTTTTGAAACCATTCATCATAGTCTTATATCCAAATATATTTATCCGCTTTTCTGGTTAACATATTTTGTGAAAACGATAACCATGTAATGTTTTTAACATAATATTTTTAATCCCCTATTAATCAAATAAAACTAAGAATCTCAGTCCCATTTGTATGTTTTGGACACTCATCATCCAATTTTGTTTTGGAGAGATAAACCTTTATAACATCCTTATTTAAAATGATCCCAAAGAAAGAAATTTGTTTTAACCAAAATACATATTTTTTAAAATTTTGAAAATAGAATCTTTTCATTGAGAGTGTTTAGGATAATACGATGTTTTTCAAAGTCATCATATCTTTTTGAAAACACATAAATATCATCAATCAAAAAATAAAAAACTTATCCAAATATTCATAGAAGATTATATTCATAACATCCATATATAAAGTGGGGGATTTTTTCAAAACCAAAGGTCATAAAAAACTCATAGTACCCATATAAAGTTCAGAACACTATTTTTGAACTGTCTTCATCCTTCTCTTTCAGCAGGTTGTACCTATATCGCATGTAAATCTTGGAAAAATAATGATCTCCCTGGAGCTGATAAAAAAAGTCAATAATATGAGGAAAAGGATACCCATTTTTAAATGTAATGTAATTAAATGATCTATAATAAATACAAAGCCTCAAATAACCATATTTTCTTTTTAAAAAAAATATGAAAAACCCCATGGTAAATTTCTAGGATGAATGAAACCATTATCATGAAATACCTCTAATTTATTTTTTAATTAAAGAATTTACACTTGACACATTTGACAAGGGGTTTTTAAAATTGTCTTAGAATAGAGAAATATGCCTATATTAAATTCAAATTCCCATCCAAAGATAACACTAGGATACTCGTAATGAAAAATAACCAGTTATTCATTTACCACTAGTACATCATTAATCATAAAACATGCCTTATTCTTAACAAAATGTTCATGATAACATTCATTACCATTTTTTACATTGTATGAGTTTTTTAACATGTTATCAGTGGTATAGGTTCATTGTTGTATACAAACTGAAACTCTTTCTAAAAAAACTTATTTAGATCTATAATCAATCATTTCATGATAATAACGAAATAAAATCCCTATAGAGAATATCAAAAAACTCTACTAAGGGAAACAATAATGTTTGCAGGTAATGTCTTTCCACATTTAATAATATAAAGATTCTTATATTGTTGTTTTGATTTATTATTTCCCCCAAGTGTTTTAACCATAATATCTTGTTTAATTTCATGAGGTGATATTCAAAAATTACTAGAAAAATTATTTTAAATAATATAATGTATAGACCATATATAAAGTAAGATATTAGAAAATTCTATTTAAACAAATAAAGTACCTAATACATCTTCATTGAATGTCCTAACATCTATTAAAGTAGTCAAAAAAATTTCAATAAATTTTTCTTCATATAATATGGATTACTTCTATCATTTAGTTATTTCTTTGGGTAGGAATTTACATTATGACCCATATCACCACATTTAAAACACTTTAAATTTTTCTTATTAGAATAAAACATACCATCCCTAATATATTTTTCATTTCATTATCAGACCATATGACTAAACATAACAAATCTAAAAGACTCCCCAAATTTGTAAATCCATTCCCCGATATTATTTTTAGTACGCTTCCCACAAATTCGAAATTCAATTTTATTACCTTTATATTTATTTAATTGACTGTTACCCAATTATTTCTATTTGTACCTATTATTTTTATTATTGCAAAAGAACATATGATCATCAACAAACTCCATTTCTACCCTCTCATCATATCAAACATGTTTATTATAACTTTTTAATTCACAGGCGACAAAATAACTTCATTGTCTTTACTTATATTTGGAATAAAAATGACTGATTTTACTATCAAGATCCTGAATATGATTAAAACCCTAACATTCCAATCTTGTGATGTTTTCTTTATACTCGGCTAATTAATCCTCCTCCTTTTGATTCAATTCCATAAAAAAATTTCAAACCTACGTCGAACCACCATTGGAAAATATTTTTGAAGGAAAATATTCTTAAATTCATCTGATTCCAAGGGATACTTCTTACTATCATTGATATTCTTGACCTTTGACCACCAATAGTCGGTTTCACCTTCAAAATTATAAATAGAAAGACTATTGTTTTATTATCTAAACACCTTATTACATAAAATTTATTTTCAAGGGATTTAATCCCTACTTCATCCACCACTTAGTAAGAAGATCAACTAAAAGTATAAGGTTTTTCTTCATAAAATGTTCACTTATCATCATGCTCCTTTGTGGTGACTCCATTTACTCTCTTGTCTTGATGCCACAACCATTTATAGCTAGTATCAACTGATCCATTAATATGAAAAACATATTGGTTCTAATTACCATTATTCTAGGATACATATTCATAAGGATATAATTATATCAGTGCCTTCCTACTTCAGCATCCATGTTTTGTTTGCACAAAACCATTCCCAACTGACATATCCTAGCTGAAGAAACATGATAATATTTAAATGTTGTATCATTTAAACTTAATCATAAGGAAAAATTAATTAATGGTTATTATAATAACATTATACTAAAACCTAAATTTATCTAAACTGTGATCTAATACCAACTATAAGGACGTTGAAATAAACATTACATAATCTATTTAATTCAATAACAATTCACATTCTTATATTCCCAACGATCTTTTCAGATTATATTTTTAGATAATTAGGACATAAATCGTATATATCAACTCATAAGAATAAAAATCGGTTACTTCTAATATAGTTTTTAATAAAAATGAATTTATTTCATGAAAATGAATCACAATATTCATTTTTGAATCTTATTTTCCCTTACCCATCCTTAAACACTATGAAAAGAATTTTAAAACACGAGATGAGAAGAAAAAGCTCAATAAGTGACATAAAAAGAAGAGAAACCATTTTTTTTGTTAATAAATATAAACATATGGAATCAATTTCACAAAGGGGTTCTTCTCACCCATAATTTATCATATTCTTATGTTATAAAAACAATAGATTTGCATAAAACATAGAAAACATAAATAAAACCATATAGGTAACTTGGGAATTAATTACTTAAGATTATAACCCTCAAGGAAACCGTATAATTTTTAACCCTCAGGAATACCTTATAATGTAACCCTAATGTCTGCCATACTGTGTAACCCTAATGGATTAATTGCGATGTAACCATTGTAGTTACACTTAGAATAACCATTACAGTTAACTTCTAACATAAACATGCCCAAATATTGGTGGGAGATATAGGTCCTCCCCTTCATCCTAAAAAATTTCAAAGAACTATAACATACTAATAACATAATAATACATTCATTATAAATATATTCCTTTTTAATTTTGTAAAAAACATAAATTTTAAAAACAATTTTTAATGAAAAATATCTTACCTCTAGTTCGTCTTACATCAAATGTGTCCAATCCTCTAATAGAATTCTTCTCCTTAAGAACCTCTTTATGGCGCTTGGTTTTAAACTTTTGGTCTTACCATTGAGTCATTAATGTTGTTAAGTTTATTAGGAAGGGATTTGGGCTGAAATTAAACAAGCTACAAGGGATTGAGGTGTGAGATGAAGAGGTGTTGAGGGTGGTATTTATAGTAGATGAGAGGTGTGTTATCCCATTATTTTATTCATTAGTTTATTATTTTAGATCAATACTGTGAATAGTTTGATCAATATCACCAAATATATTAAAATAAAAATGGATATTTAAATATTATCGGCATACATCATCCATACATCATTTATGACTCAATATTTCATGATTTTAGCTTATACCATAAATTATTGTATTTCACTATTCAACAAAAATACATCTATTATATAAAATCCCAACAAAATCACCCAAATAAATTTTCCACATATAAAATTTAAAAATGAACTACATTTTTTGAAAATAATTTTCTAAATATGGAATAATTTATTTTTTAATTAAAATCACCATTTATTCAAAAATTACCAAATTTAAACTTATAAATAATTTTATAACACATTGAAAATTTAATTAATGTCTCATAAAATTATATTATAATCATAAGAAAACTAAATATTAAATTATGTATATATTTAATTAAAAAAATATTTTATGTCCTTATAATTATTATAAAGTTGTATAGAAAATTTTATGTGTCGAAAAAATACCAACACTTAATCTATTATTTACAAAACATTCATTTTCTAATATATAGATAAAAATATATCATGTTTTAATTTATAAGATACCAAAAATTTTATTTATACTTTTAGTAGTGACTTTACTATTCTATTAATATATATTCCTTAATTTCTATAACTACCAATTTTTTTCATTATACATTGATATTGAATTTTACTTTTTAACTACATAATGAAAACATATTATTTTATAAGTACCTGGGTTGTAAATATATCCTAATGATGTCACAAAAGTCATAGTATTTGAAAAAATTATATTTTCACTCTTCCCCTAAAAAATGTTTTCAAAAATATAGGAAAAAATCCTATTAAGATAATTTAGATATTGTAATTCCAAAAATGTACTTATATTTATCTATTTCTGATTAAAAACAATTAAATTTTATTTTTGAATGAAAATAAAAAGTACAAATAAGAATTATTTTTATTAGATAAACATCATTTTTGAACATTAAGAGAACCTGATAATATTCCCTATCAATTTATGATTTAAATAATGTTAATAAATTATAGTTTATATATTATAATGTTACACATTATCATAAATATCCTTTAAAAGTGGTTAATTTAAATTTTTAGTACTCTAAATAGTTATTTAAGAATGAGAAATCGTTTTTTAGGTTAAAAAATATTAATTATTTATCCTCTAAATGTAATAATTTTGACTATATTTTTATTTAAAATAAATTGTATTATTTTTATAATTTTCTTAATAATTTTTATCTAAGATTTCATGTGGTATTAGTTCATTTTTTTCATGAAAAACAAGATATTAACATGATAATTATTTAAGGAATTCACATAGTGGCATCTCGGGTCATTACATCCCCACCCCTTAATTAAAGTACATCCTACCAATTTTAATGATTTCTAACTAATTAAACAGTTAATGTAGACATTAAGATTCACATTACTCTATATATAATTTCTAAGGATTTTTCATCCTTGATATCATTTGTACGACTACTAAACTCTTCTATTCCTTAATGTTGAGTTTTTCTTTCTATATTTATATTAAATACCCAAATATAATGGGAGTCATTTTTTCTTATGATTTTATATCCATCCTTGTATTAATTAGTTTTCATGGGTTGGTTTTTATATGTGGATGTTCTTATCATAGAAATTATCCTGGCTCCTATGATAAGGTAAATAATACATTCCTAAAATCACATCAAATTGTACTAAAAGATAATATAATTTTATGGGATGCACATTCCTATAATCATCTATTAGAAAGGAGCAATATACTGAGGATACAATAATCATACCACTAAAATTTTGTTTGTTAATAAATCAACATTTAGTTCATGAGGTGATGATTTAATCTTCCTAGAAATAATTCTTGGTGTAAAGGAGTAGTTTCAAAATTATAATAATAGAACACTCACTATTCATGAGTGGGTGATCAGTGTCCCATGTCTCATATCATTTTTAGAACCCACTTCTATAGTTTCAATTTCACTTGTCTTAAAAAATTTTGGTGCTTATCATCCTTATTATCCCTTTAATTAGAGAATCGGGTTGTGTAGTGTCGAGTTTCACCACATTTCTGACATTTAACTGTTATTAGTAACTTCATTCAAATTCTATTTCCATTTATTATTTCCATTGACCTCTCCAATTTTATTTTTGAATTAATTTATCTATTCTCTCCATTACTAAAATTAAAACATTTTCTAGTTCTATTGACACATTCTCTTGGGTGCCTCTTTCGATATTTTTATACGAAGTAAATTGGATCTTCTTTCTTTCACTATATTTATCTCCTAAAATTCCACGAGACTCCATCCTTATCTTATTTGGAGTGTTTGGTATTACAAAAATGTTTACATCATTAATCATAATTTTTTATAACTGTTTTGGAATAATAAAAATAGTTCTCACTCTAACTCTTATACTATATGGTTTATTGGTGAGATAATCTGTACATTTTATTTTTCATCCATTTTCAACATTATTCCTTCTGGAATTATCCATTACTAAAACAAAAAGTTCTTAACATGAGTTATGAATAATTTACACCATATGGTAATTATTTTAAGATAAAAATTTCAACCTCAAAATGTCTAACCCTATAAAATTATTGAATTAGCTTCTCATTCAATCTAAATCACTATTTATTCGATCTAGGATTATTTATTTTGGGTTCTCTCTTATTCCATAACAAAATTCCATAACATAATAAATCCTTCATAATTGAATGAAAAGAAAATGTGATTAACCATATCATATACCATTCAAATGTCTATCCATGTGTGCAGTCTTATGCTCGATCACCATGAATCAACGAGAAGATTGAGTCATTGATCAACCATACATTTATAAGGAAATTAACTCTAGGTTGATCTATTCTATATTCACATTCACAACCCAATATATAAAAAAGGATGTAATTTTTAGGAAAACAACAAAATCAGAAATATTTGAGGTTATCCTATATTTGTTCATATCCCATAGACTTTTCCATTGGGGTCTCACTAATATTCTTTCATCTGAATCATCAAAAAACATAAAATTATCAACATATCTGACCTAAATTTTTAATTATAACTTTGAAACTATTATCAAACCTAATCTATCAATATATAAGATGAAATTATAAATATGAAGATATCTTAAACCAATAACATCCTAAAGTCTAAAATTATCTAAACCCTGATTTAATACTAGTTAAGGTGCCCTCAAAACCAAACTCCTGAATCAGATATTAGAAAAAATAATTCACACATTGGATTTGATTCACATACATAATTACAAGTTCATTCACAAATAAATTACCATTAACATTCAAATGGGCTTGTAGGATTATATTTTTAGATATTTAAGACAAATATTTTACTATTATAATCCATATTTTTTATCCCATGGACACTCATTCAACTATATATTCACTCTATAGCCCAAAATGAGACTTCAATATCTTCCATAAATTCTTAAAAAAAGATAAAATTCTAGAAAAATCATACATAATAATTACTTTAATATCCTGGGGAAAATGGAAACTTAATAATGGGAATTATCTAATGCTTATTAAGGTTAAACATTTGTGTTGAAAATCTATTATCATAAGTGATCATAAGTTGAAAATATAGGTACAATTAGATATATAATAAAATAGTAACCAATAAAGGGTTGATCAATATATACGATTCATAGAGTAAAGCTTGGTATAATATAATACATGATTCCAAGAGTATAGAATCCAATGTAAGTAAACATGGTCCATTAGGGAATGAAATAGACATAAGAATATCCGTGAGAATGTGGCATAACTTGGAAATATAGTATATCCCGAAATGAAAGGCATCATTTAATTCTATAATAACCATAAGCATAGGTAAGAAAATCATAGTGGAGTAGTAATCCCCATTTAATCCTCGTCACATAGTGGATAGAGGATCCCTACCTATTTCCTAGAATAAGGAAAACATTCTTTACATAATTATAATATTTATCTCATGTGATATATAAACATAACCAATTCATTATAGGGTGTTATAGCTCCACATCCATCATCATCCATATATATGGGTTCCCCTTGAAGACAACCATTAATCATACCGTATAGAGCCTATGGAAATAAAAAAATTTCATTAAGTACATCATGAAAGAACACATATAAAATAAATGGGTCTAATATAATTTTCAAATACATTTACAATTATATAAATAATTATAATATGATAAATCCATGAAAAATAAATAGGTATCTAAATATATTAAGAAACATTATCTGTGAATACCCTTAAATTAAGATGTTGAGGTATATGGTTTATAAAATTTATTGAAAAAGGTATAAAATTTAGTTAGTAATATTCCCCAATCAATTGACATATGGGATTTAAGTAAATACCCTACATTCAAAGAAATAGAAACATGGTATTCACAAAGAAAACCCATGAGAGAAAAACTGCTTTTATTCATGATGGATGGTTAGAGAAGAAAAAGATAGTGATGGTTCACTCCATAATTATAGGTGAACAATAAATAATCCTAATATAGAAATATTATAGATTGTATAATTTATATAATATCCATAATAAAGGATAATGTATGTCAAGTATAATGACATAGATGAAAAATATTTTTTAGTAGTTTTGGAAAATTGCAATAAAAATAAGAAATATCATTGATCTTATGAAATCATTTTAAAATAAACATTTCAAAATACCATGTGAAAATTAATTTACTTTAAAAATAATTAAAACATAGAGATAAATATTTATATAAAGTCAAAAAATTGGAAGTATTTTTCAGTTCTAAAACATTAAAAATATAAGGTTTTTGAAAATTTGATAAAATGACCCAAATATAAAATGTTAAAAATTTCATTAAAACATTTAATGAAGTTAAATTAGTACTACATTAACTTAATAAATGTTTCAGAAATAGATAAAAATATTCAAAAAAGAATAAAATGAATATGCACATGGATAAAATGAAATTTTCTGACCGAATTGAAGATGGGGGGTTGGGTTTTTTTTATAAAAAACACTTTTGGTAACATATTAGTCAAGGGGAAATAAAATATTGAGGGTACATGTAAAACACCATAAATACCTAAACAAAATGATGATAGTTTTTAATAAAGAAAAAAAACCATATGGATTATATTTCAAGAAAATATCATGATTTGAAAATAATATTGGCAATTGATACCCTTATGATTTGAGAAATATTTTAATCAATACTCCATTAAAATATGGTTTATTTTTTGAATTGAAGTACATTAAAGTAAAAAACATGATATGGATCCTAAATCCCCACAAATTACCTGAATATTGTAATATAATTTCATTATGTATTAATCACATCGTATTAAAAATGTTCTTATTCACAATAATAAATATGTCTCAAGATATTGAATTTTAGAAAATAAACCCTTACCTTAATTTCTAACATCCCCTAAAGTGCTTTAATCTAATTGAGGACATGAAATTTTCAATGGAGAAATCATGTTAGATTGAGGTATTAGGATAATTTTTTCTGACTAGAAGCTACGGAATCTAAAAAAGGATTTTAGTGGAAGGAATCTCTAGTGTTTCAAGAGGAAACAAGATTTTTTGACTGGTCTTAAAGGGTTGTAACATTCTCCTTTTATATGTGGTGAGAAAGGAAATTTTATAAATATTTAATCTTAATATAAAGAGAGCATGTGTTTTTGAATGTCAAGAAGACCCCAAAATGGAAAATAATGGACTATAGATAAATATATTTTTAGAATAACCACAACCACTCAATATTTAAATTGGTTTTTATATTCTAGTCCCTTTACTCCTTAGGTTATCCCATTTTACCCTTTTAGATTTTTCTTTGATAATTAATTTTTATGTTTGTAATTTATCACTTATGAATAAGAAATCAATTATAAATATCACATAATATAGACATTATAATTTAAAATTTGAAATATATTTTTTAAAATTGAATTTCTAAAAGTGATGAAAATTAATTTTAAAATAATCATTGTATATCGTATTGAAAAAATGAAAAAAAATATTACATAAGTTTTAAAATGACAAATATAGATTTTTAAATTGAAAATAATATTTCAAAATATATGATGTTACCTATAAAAAATTATTTTGTCAACAATTAAGTTTTAAGAGGTTTCTGTTTTTCTTATTTCAATGTGATGTGATAAAAGTCATGGTATTTGTAAAAAAATCATTTCTCACTATTCACCAAAAAACAAATACTTTCATAAAAATAAAAAATATGAGAAGATAATATTAGAATTATATATGTAAAAACTAGTTTTTTATTCGCTAATTCGGATTTAAATTTTTATAATTTTTTTCCAACTAAAACAAATATATAAAAAATATATTTCTTAAAAAATATTATTTTTGAACATTAATTATTCTTCATTTTATTCCCTGAAAGATTATAATTTAAATAATTTTAATAAATTAGTTCATATTTTATAATATTATATATTATCATAAAAATAATTTGATGCGTTTAATTTAATTTAGTAACTCATTAAATAGTTATTTGAGAAAGAGAAATCCTTATTATTATTAAATCATATTAATTATTTATCCTATAAATGTAATAATTTCAAATATATTTATATTTTATGGAAATATTATTATTATTATTATTTTATTAATAATTTAAATATAAAACATCATGGGTTTTTTATTTGTGTTTCCAATAGAACAAGATATAAAAAAATATTTATTTAAGGAAAATACATGATTTAATCTCATTCCATTAAAATTGTAGCATACTGAGCAATCATAATCATTATTCAACTTCAATCATATCCATTAGTTCATATTAAACTCTTTATTGGTATATATATATATTTCTAGATTTTATGGTCATTAAATATATAACACCATTCACCATACTGATTATTCCTCCATATCTATAATGGAAAAAATACTTCTTCGAGCTCCAAATCATGAGTAATTTAATTTTTTAAAGGAGTTTTCAATTTCCATGAGTCATATTATATAACCATAAAATTATTAATAAAAAATTCCAAGTCCCTTATTTTATGCATAACTATAGATCATGAACCTTCCACTATTTCACAATAGTGTGAGTATAGGTGTATTAAAAAAATTTATCTTCAATTCCTTAAAAATTTCTTCACATTAATCAACCCACAGGAACATTCCACCATTATCAACATAGTTAGTGGATTATATATCAATTTTAAATTTATCAAAAAGCATGGGTAATGTAAGACCCAGGTTTCCTATATGGTAAGAAATATTTTTATTTTTAATTTACTTCTTTTTATTTTACATATTTTGAATGCTTGGTGGAGGTGTGGAGGAATATATGGTTTTTAAGGATTGAACACAGCTCAGAACATAGTTTTTTTAGAAGGAATCTAGTCTGAATAGTTATTAGAATCCAATAGACCTAGGTATCTTAGTTTGAGTAAACTGTGTGGGGTGTTTCAGTGAAAAACATAGGGTATAATGATTTCCCTAACCATGAGACCCATACCACGAACTCATTTGTGTATAGTAGAGTTTTTAATAGAGATAAAATACATGGTTGGTGCATAGTTTTTCTAGCCAAGTTCAATAACCATGTGGGGGAGTTATTAAGGCTAATATGGTTCTATGGTTGGTGGATTTCTAGGCCAACCTTGTGTCCAAAATGTGTGATGTAATATTTATAGGGGAAATGGTCTTTTTTCCCTTAATGATTAAAATATTAAACCCCCTCCTCATTTATCCTCTAGGGGAAAGGAGGTATACCTTTCCTCCCTTTTGAGTGATTCTTAAATCCTTGAATATTCTTTTATCTAGTTTCTTTGTTTTATATTTGATTCATGTGTCCTTTGTCTCATTAAATCCACATTAGTGAGTTCTACATTCCTATTTCACCTTTCAATATTTTCCTTATTATCAATAAAATTACATTAGTACATGCCCTTATGCGCTAATTTAAGGGTGTTCTTATTTTATTATATTTTCTTCTAATATAGATTGAATAAAAATCTATGACTGGATGAGTATTACTCTACCAAGTTGAGTTAGGTGGTTTATACCTTTTCCCTGAATGTCTTGTTTTCTATGACTTGTATTCATTATACCGTACACCATAACTTCTGGGAAATGATTTCTAAATTAATTTAACTGATGCTTATTTGATATAAACATGTTGAGAAAAGATATTAACACTTTTTTCCATGGTTGCAGGTTTTGATCCTCAACCTGAACCACCCATTGGATTGGTTTAACATGTTTAATATGCTTATTCAACCCTTGAGTTGTATTGAGATTTCCAATTATAATTGAGAATTGAATGAGGTAATAAATTGAGTAGTTAATGGTCGTAAAACCTTGTAGTACCATGTCATTTTCATATGAAAGGTATAAAATTGTTTACCCCCTTTGTTGGTATATTATTGAGAGGGGAATTTTGAAATGGTGAATGAATTGGTGAGGATGTATTAAACATTACTACTTCTTAGAATAATTTTTAAATAGAATATATGGATGTTATGGACATGTCCACTCCATATATCTGATGATTTTATTATATATATATACTAAGATGCCTTGGGAATATTAACTCCATATATCTGATGAACTAATAGGATGCCTTAGACATTTGTACTCCTTATATTAAGAATTAATCAAATTATTAGGATGCCTTGGAAATTAATACTCCTTAGATCATGGTTTCATTACTCATTAAAATTCCTTGAACATTTCAACTCCATGGATCATTGTTTTATGGATCACATGGATGTCTTGGAAATTTATATTGCATGGAAATTGTAAAAACCCACGTACGTATAATATAATTAACTTTAAACTTAATTTCCCAATTCAATGTTTTTAATTTTACAAAATGGTCATATATAATTGAGATCAAAAAGTTATTTATTGTCTTATAATACCATCTAAATTTTGTTTGAATAGTTACATTCCCTTATGAATAGTATCATAACCTTATGAATGATAACATACCCTTAAGAATAGTAATGTACCCTTATGATTAGTAATGTACCCTTATGAGTAGTAACTTGACCCTAATAAATATTAATGTAAAATCATGAATAGAAATGTTAACCAAATGAATAGTAACATACCCTTATGAATATTGACATATCCTATGATAGTGTATATATAAGATTTAATTGAAAGTATGGTACACCCACATCTATGAATATATAAATAAATGCTTTAAAATTGTTATTTTCTGAATAAAGTATTTTTTTAATTTAAATATTAATTTTCTCATATTTATAAAATATTTTTGATAAAATAGATTTCATTTTTTGATTCTACATTTCTAAAAATTGTTGGGGTGAATTTTGGGTAATGTTTTAAAATACTTGATTTTATGGTGAATAGTGATTTTTTGGTATTTGACAAATAAATTAATTTATGTATCATGGGGGTTTCATCGATGATTTGGTGCTTATTAAGGCCTAGTATTTTGAACCCACATTCCATTATTACTATTTTAGTCATGGAAGAATCAATAATTCTTGTCTTGAGAAAAAATAAAAAAAATTAAAATAATGTGAAATCTCTCTCCTCCACTCTAAATACAACGCATTTCCCATGTTCCTCCCACACCTCTCAAGCCTTGATAATTGTCTAATTTCTGAAAAATTTCATCCAAAATCTCCTTATGCACGTCCAAGACCTAATTTTCTCACCCAAAAGCCAAAATAAATGTCCTTAAGGATGATCTCAAGGAGAAGAGATCAAGAGGTATGAAATCCTCTTCCTTTTCTTTTTTTTTCATTCCTGCCCTTTTCTTTTATTATAGTCTATTCCCCTCCTCCTATCCAAGAGGCATGAAAGCTCAAAAATATATTGTATATTCTTGATGTTATCATGTTCATGTAAAATTCATCATCATTCTTCTTATCCTCTCCCAGTTATTCAAGGAATAAATACATTTTTTGTGATATGTCGAATTACCGACATCATTAATGACGTGATTTTAATTTGAAGTAATTATTTAATTTCTAGTCTTGATACCATTTTTATGGATTAAATAGGTTATAATAAATGTATTATGTCTCATTAAATATTATGTAATTCCTTCATACACATGGTTTTAATTTATAATGCAAAATGAGTTCATTATTATCAAAGAACCACTAAAATGGTCTAAATGAACATCATTAATGTTTTAACATATAAATCTTCCTCATGGAAAAACTCAAAATGATAAATTGTATAATTAATGGTTTCATAAATATTTAAATACCACTCTATTTAAATTCTATAGTTTCACTCCCAATCAAAAATAACATCCTTCATGAACTGAACATGGAAAACTAGTAAAGAACACACACACAAAATTACAAGGAATAAAATACTAATAATTAAAGGGTAAAGTGGTGTATTGAAATAATCATATAAGGTATTATAAAAACGGATATGTTTCTATAAGATATTAATAACTATCTTTTAACCATTATTCATGTGTTTTAAACGAGTCGGAAGTAAGATAAACCTAAGGAATGGGAATTCTAAACCCAATTTCCATTCTTTGGGTTAAAAATCTACTTCACTATTTATGGGGTATTAAAATTTTTTGTGTGATGTGTTTTTTTATAATATATTTATTTATGTGTATATAAAGTCTATATAAATATTCAATCCACTCTAAAAAGTCTCACTTCATTTATATTATATTTTTAATAGACATTACTTTTAAAATCCTCTTTTAAAATTCTATTTTACAAAATTCCAAACCAATTTTTTATGAAATTATGCATGTTTTATGATTATTTTATAGTTCTTGGGAATTTTTTATGGTGAAATTAGGGTACTATATCTCTCTATAATTCATTGGGTATGTGTAATTTGGAGGTCGGTTGTATGGTTACTCAAAGTGTAACTGCGATGGTTACACAAATTGTAAGTTAGTCGAGAGGGTTACAAATTATAAGGTAGCCGAGAGGGTTACAAGATTGTGTATATAAGGCCCCAACATACCTTTATGGTTATATTTATGTTCTTATGTTTTTTTAGAACTTTTTTAAATATCATGTTTCACAAATTACATATATATTTGGGTGACAAGTATGTCTTTTGAAAATGATTTCATATGTTACAAGAGTTCATTGACTAATGTGTTCTTTCCTTATTTTTATATATCTTACTAAAATTTTTGTGATCAACCCAAGTTTTTATGTGATTTTTATAGTTTATATGGATGTTAAAGAAAAATAAAGAATACATGTTAATTGTTTGACGAATTGTCAAAGATATCATGTATCATTTGAACAAATTTCTTTTATGAGAGGAATGAGTAATGTTTTTTATGGTATCAACTTTTTAATAATGTGTAATGTTATTAATGTATTATTTCCCAATTATATAAAGATCTAAACATGAAAAGATACTCACTGTGAAGGGAATTTATTTCTTGAATATATTCAAGATTATGTAATTTAATATGGTCAGGTCCTTATAGTTGGTATCAGATGATGGTTTAGATAACATTAAGGGTTAGAATAATGTTAATATAGTACAATATATGTTTTTTTACTCTATTTTAAATTTGAAATGTTACATCATTTAAATTATTCCATCTTTCATAGAATAAGGTATGTTTGTTCATAATGGTTTTCCAAAAAAGATACAAGGAAACTGAAGAGGATAGGCATCAATGGAATGATATCCTTCTGAATCTGTAGCCCGGAATAGTAGCGATTGGAACCAAGAAATTTGTGACAGTAATGGATCAACTAACACAAGAAATAAATAGTGGCGAATCAATGTAATAGAACAACCAGAGGTAGCACAATGGAACATGATAATAATGGATAATTTTATGAGACAAAAACCACTTTCCTTTAATAGATATTCTAACCTAATAGTGGATAAAGGAAAGATTAAAGCCCTTGAAAAAATACGTGAGGTCATGGGATGTTCAGATTATCAAAAGATATGTCTAGATATTTATCATTTTTATGTTGAATCTGATATGAAGTTTTCAATGGTAAGGAATACCAAGGATATAGAAGATATTAATGCCTTATAGTGGGATGAATTTAAAAGTCGTTTACTTGAAAAATATTTTCCTAAGGTGGTGCGACTTAGGATGGAGAAGAAATTCCATGATTTGAAGAAAAAGTAGGAAGATTTTGTAGCTATGTATGAAGAGAAATTTACCCGACTAGGGAGGTATTCATGAAGTCTTATTATGGATCTTGATAGAAAAATTAATCACTTTTACTTACAATTGAAGCTAATGTATTGAAGGGTGTTGGCCTATCATGAATTCCATTGTTATGAGAAACATGTACAAAGTGATGAGAGGATAGAAATAGAGGTTGGTGATGATCACATTCATTTTGGAAACATGGAGAATAATAGGTCCAAATGGAAAGCGATGTGTATGAATCAACCAAAGAAATCTTATGGTAAAAAAATACAATTTCTAGTTTTTGAAAAAGTGTGGGAAGAAGAATCTTGGGGAATGCCTTACTAAAACTAGGAATTGTTTTTGATGCAATAATATTGGACATATGTCTCAATTTTGAAATGAAAATGATCCTAAAACTAATCCTGTTAATCAAGCTGTTATGTGTTTTAAATGTGTTGAGATTGGTCATTATTTAAAATTTTACCCAAAGAGAGATCTGAGTGACACAAAGAATCTAGACTATAAGCACAAATGTGTAGTGAGATCCTTTTTTACTACGTTAGTATATGTCGATCAATCTAATAAAGATTTATCAGATTTCGTTTATATGGAACATTTTAAATAAGGATGGAATAACAGTTGATCCTACCAAAACAAGAGTGGTTGATGAATTTCCAAGACCTGTAAATGTTACGGAGATTTGTGTTTTCTTGGATTAGCAGGTTATTACTGACGGGTTGTTAAAAAAAGTACACTATTTTCTATCCCGCTAACTAAGTTAACGTGAAAAGGGGTCAATTTTATTTTTATAGAAGAATGTGATGATTTTTTCAAGAACTAAAGAAGATATTGGTGAATGCTTCAGTTTTGGAAATTTCCTTCCCGAAATGGTGAGTTTTTCATCTATAGTGATGCTTTGTTGAAGGGACATGGTTGTGTTTTGATGAATAATGTTCAGGTAATTGCTTATGCTTCAAGAAAACTAAAACCACATGAGTTATATGATACCAAACATGATTTTGAATTGGCATCTATGGTTTTTTCTTTGAAAATTTGGAGGCATCATTTATAAGGATCTAAATGTCAAATATATACTGACCAAAAAAAATTTAAGTGTATATTCATTCAGAAGGAATTAAACATGAGGAAGAGAAGATGGATTGAATTGATAAAGGATTATGATTGAAGGATCAATTATCATCTTGGAAAATAAAAAAAAATTAGAGGATTATATGATTCAAAAACATATTGCATCATCAACCATGTTATGTTTGGAACATGATCCCTTGATTAATGATTTGGTGAATTTTGACACAGAAGTTGTTGGTGCATGAAATACCTCTATTTTGTTTCATGTTTTAGTGTAGTCATCCTTATAAGATAGAATTAAGAAAGCACATAAAGAAGACCATGAGCTACATAAAAAGGTAGAATTGGTTAAAATGGGTAAGTATCTAGTATTTGACATTGATAAAGATTGCATTATATTATTTGGAAAAAGGTTGTGTGTTCCTTGTGATTAACTGATGAAGAATGATATGTTGTGTGAACCTAATAGTTCTCCATTTTCAGTTCTTCATTGCAGTACAAATATGTACAGAGATCTTTGGGATTATTACTGGGGGAATGTAATGAAAAAAGATATAGCAGAATTTAATGTGGAATGCTTGACATGTCAACAGGTTAAATCAGAGCGGTAGTTACCGAAGGGGATTATTTGGCCTTTTCTAGTGCTAGAGTGGAAATGGTAGAATGTATCCATGGAATTTGTGTTGGGACTACCAAAGACTTATCGAGGTAACAATGAAATTTTGGTTATTGTTGACCGGCCAAAAAAATATGCACATTTTCTATCTATTAGAGATACAATGTCTTTGGATCAACTTTCATGATCGTACCTCAAAGATATTATTAGGTTCAATGGAGTTACTCATTACATTTCATCTAACTAGGATCCAAGGTTCACTTCTAACTATTGGAAGGGACTTTAAAATTTTATGGGAACTGAATTAAATTTTAGTATAGCTTTTCATCCTCAATCAGATGGCCAGTCATAACGAATGATTCAAACATAGGTGGATATGGTTCAATATTGTTCAATGAACTACCAGGTAAGTTTTTATCATAAACATTCTTTAGTTGAGTTTTCTTATAACAACATTTTTCATTCCAGTATACATATGGAACCTTTTGAGGCATTTAATGGGAAGCGGTGTTGGACTCCATCATTTTGGGATGAAGTTGTTGAAAGAATGTTGATGGGGTCTGAATTAGTAGAGGAAGTGGCTGAGAAATAAAGATGATCCAGCGACACATGAGGATAGCTCAGACCAAGTAGAAATGTTATGAAGATAGTAGAATGAAACACTTCTATTTTGAGGTATGTGGCTATTTTTTCCTTAAAATATCTCCTTGGAAAAGTGTGATGCATTTTGGTAAGAAAGGAAAGTATATCAGTCATTCATTGGTCCTTTTAAAATCACAGATAATGTCTAACTTTCTGCACACTGAGTAGATTCGCCTCCAAGATTGTCTTAGGTACACAATGTTTTTCATTTTTCAATGTTGAGAAATTATGTGCCAAATTCAACTCATGCCTTGAGCCAATAAGTAGTTCATCTTGAAGATAACCATTCTTATGAAGAGAAACCAGTTCATATTCTTGATCGAAGGGAATAGGTATTGTGAAAAAAGGTAATCTACCATGTAAAGGTTTTTTGGAGAAACCACATGGTTGAAGAAGCAACATGGAAATATTAAAATGCTATTAGGGAAAAGTACCCTCACTTGTTTTGGTAAATAAATAAAATTTGTGAGGACACAATTTCTAGATGGTGGGGAGAATGTTACAACCCATGTAATTATAAGGTAATGATCTTTAAACTTAATTTCCCACTTATATGTTTTTAATTTTGAAAAATGGTAATCTATAATTGTAATTAGTAAGTTATTTAGTGTCTTATAAGACCAACGTAATTTTTATGAATAGTTGCATTCCCTTATGAATAGTATCATACCCTTATGAATAGTTACATACCCTTAAGAATAGTAATGTACCCTTATAAATAGTAATGTACCCTTATGAGTAGTTACGTGACCCTAATGAATAGTAACATACCCTAATGAATAGTAATTTTACCCTTATGAATAGTAACATACCATTATTAATAGTAACCTATCCTATGATAGTGTATATATAAGATTTAATTGAAATTATGGTACACCCATATCTCTGAATTGTTAAATAATTGCTTTAAAATTGTTGTTTTCTGAATAAAGTATTATTTTATTTAAAAATTAATTTTCTCTGATTTAGAAAATTATTTTGATAAAATGGAGTTCTTTTTTGGATTTTCCACCTCAAAAAATCGTTGGGGTGAATTTTTCGTAATTTTCTCAAATACATTATTTTTTGGTGAATAGTGAATTTTAGGTATTTGACAAATAAATAAATTTATGCATCATAGAGGTGTCATCGATGATGTGGTGATTATTTAGGCACATTATCTCGAACCCACATTCCATTATCACTATTTTTAGTGAAGTAATACTTTTTATTTCGTGTCTTGAAGAAAAATAATAAAATAATAATTAATATAATGGTAATTCTCTCCCCTCCTCCGCTATAAATACCACCCATTCCCCCTCTTCCTCCCACAACTCTCAAGCCTTAATATTTTCCTAATTTCTGCCAAATTTCCCCCTACCAATCTCCTTCCCCTCATCTAAGACCTCCTAGTCTCACACAAAATCCAAAATCAAATGCCTTAAGGAGGATCTCAAGGAGAATAGATCAAGAGGTAAGAAACTCTCTTCCTTTCTATGTGTTTTCTATCCTTTCCTTTACTTTTATTATATTCTCTTCCCATACTCTTATCCAAGAGGAATGAAAGCTCAAAAAATCATGTATATTCTGGATTTTATCATTTTCATGGAAAATTCATCAGCATTCTTCTTTTCCTCTTCCACATATTCAAAGAATAAAAACATTGCTCACGATGTGTAGAATTACCGACATTGTGGACGATGTGATTTCAATTTGATTTAATTCCATCATTTCTGGTCCTAAAACCATTTTTATGATTTATCCAGGTTAAAATATATTTATTACGTCTCATCCATGGTTCTGTAATTCGTTTTTACAGATGGTTTTAATTTATAAAACAAAATGAGGTCATTATTATCAATGAACCACTAAAATGATGTAAACGAACATCATCAATGTTTTTTATTATGAATCATACTCATAATAGAACACAAAATGATAAATGGAATAATTAATGCTTGGGTAGATACGCAAATACCACTCCATTCCAATTCTAGATTTTCACTCCTAATCAATAATAACTTCCATCATGAACCTATAATGGAAAACATGTACAGAACACACCCAAAATAGTGCAAGGAACAAAATACTGACAATTAAAGGCTAAAATGATGAAATAAAATGATTATATATGGAATTATAAAGATGGATATGTTTCTATACGATATTAATAACACTCTTTTAACCATTATATAAGAGTTTTAATCGAGTACGACGTAAGATAAACCCGATGTAATTAAATTCCTAACCTGATTTACATTCCTTGGGTAAAAATTCTACATCATTATTTATTTAGTATTAAAATTGTTTTTGGGATGAGTTTTGTTTATAATTTTCTGAGTTATGTATATTTATAGTATATATATATATATATTACATCCACTTTACTATGTCTCAGTTCAATTATATGATATTTATAACAGACTTTACTTTTAAAATCATCTTTTAAAATTCTATTTTACAAGATTCAATACCAATTTTTTTTGAAATTATTCATGTTGTATGATTATGTTATAGTTATTGGGAATTGTTTATGAATATTATGGGACCTATATCTCCATCCAATGAATTAGGTATTTTTACGTTGGAGGTCGTCTGTATGGTCACTCCAACTGTAACTGTGATGTTTACAAAAATTGTAAGGTAGTGATGAGGGTTATAAATTTTAAGGTAGCCAAGAGGGTTACAAGATTGTCTAAGTAATTATCCAATATACCTTTATGGATGTAATGATTTTCATATTTTTTGTTTGGATCCTTTGTAAATATCTTGTTTCACATGTCTGTATATATTTTGGTGACAAGTATGTCTTTTTAAAATTATTTCATATGTTACAAGAGTTCATATACTAATGTTTTATTTAATGATTTTTATATCCCTTAATGAGTTTCTGGTGATGATCCCATGTTTTTACATGATCTTCACATGTTATAAGGATCTGTAAGAAAAATAAGTAATCCAAGTTAAATGTTTGAAGAATTTTCATTGAAATCATTTTTCATATAAAAAGTTTTATATTTTAGAGAAATGAGTAATGTTTTTTATGGTATCCACTCTGTAATAATGTGTGATGTTATGAATTTATTATGTCCCAATTCTCCAATGCTCTAAACTTTATAGGCTCCTCAATTTGAAGGGAAGAGATTTATTGACTAAATTTAAGATTATTTAATGAAATAAGGTTAGGTCTTTATAGATATAGTTTATTTAGTTTAATTAACATGCTTGGATTAATTGAAAATATCTACTCTATAGATTTGATGAATTTTTAGTATTCCATGTACATTTATACTCCTTGGATCCTATTTAATTGATATGATTATCTCACTCAGTTTCCTTGGAAATTACTACTCCTTTGTCCATGGTCCATGTATTCTTGATACATGATTGCATGGTATAGTCCATTGATGATACTTTCAATTATTTTCATATAGCCTTTAATTGCTTCATCATTGCGATACTTGATAAACTAGATAAAATCACTTTTACTGTTATTAACTATACACCTGTTATATTTGGGAACTAATTTAACCTATACTCACATACTGGATTTGTCATACACACTATTGGTGGGGGCTTATTGATTGTTATCTAACAACATATTTATGCTATCATTTTTTACATGAAAAGTCTTCATGGATATAGTTAGGGATAAGGGAAAGAACCCACTTATGGATGCTTGATTGATTTGTACATCAGATAAGGGGAACACCAGACTGATCATTGGGCTCATGATACTATCTGGAGAAAGTTAATTTTTTATTTTAGTACTTTGGATAAATTTTATTAACAGATTCCAATTCCCAAGTATTACTTATCTTATGTATACAAATCCATGATAATCATTGTTTATGACACTTCTTGATGTGATTACATGGTTATTTATATGATTAGTATTTATTCTTCATTCATTCAGTTATTTATATTATTTTTCTATTGAATGTATAATTTTTTGTTGTGAAAAACTTTTATCATTAAGGTATGGCCTCCCCATTCTTCCACCATAGATCCTTGCTACTAGTTTTCAACCTCTGGCATACTGAGAGGCGTGATAGAGGCCATATGTCCAACAAGGTTTGGTTAATATTGAGTGAATCAATTTAAGGATGACATAATGTGGTATGATAGTTTTTTTTTCTTTTTTCTTATCATTTGAGAAAATTATATAGGATAATATGAATATTTTAGAATTTCGTATTGAGCCATATTTTAAAGTAAAAAACCACATAAGGGAAAGGCTAAAATTCTTGGGATGGGACATAATGTTCTAGATTTCTCTTATTTTTGTTTCATTTATTTCACTATTGGGTGAAAACTTGACTCAAGATGTTCCTTATGATTGTGGATTTTTTTACCCTTTTCCTAATATAGAAATTAAATATTTCATTGTGTCTCTCATAAGAAATTCAAGATTTATATTTCATGAATTATTCCATTTTTTGTTTACTTACTACATGCATTTATTATGGAATGTTTTTCTTCGTTACTTTTATATACATGAAATTGTGCTTGAATTTCATGTAGGGACTTGATTAATAATTGGTTAGGATTAAATTGACATAATAATTTGATTTATTAGGAGCATATTCCCCCAAAAAATTATAATTGGGGATCCATATTGTTCAAACTTTAAAAGATAATTTCTATGTAAATGAGAATGATGTTAAATCATAAAATGAAATGGTTTTCTTTCAATGGGGATACCAATTCTACTTTAATGGGTGTTTTCCTCTATATATATAAATTGAAAATTTTATACTATAACATCTTAATTATAGAATATAACTTAGACCTAACCTGACATTATTAGGGGTAAGTAGGTAGTATCTATTTTGTTCTTTTGAAATTTTTGTCACCGAAACCTGGCAATAAGTGGAGGCATAGGTTTGTGACTAATTTTAAGAAAGGATGATTCTTCTCCTTCTTATATATCTATAATACTATTATTGAATATTGACTTAGGCATGGGGTTGATATTTTTTGAGATATTTCACCACAACGACCACTAGTCATTCTCTAGGATGGTGGTGATAAGCATGCTCATGAGGTAGTAGGCCATGACCCCCAGAGAAACATACAATAGTGTATTTTTTGGAACCACCTGTTATGCCTGACATGGGTGTTGTTTCCCAATTTGTAGATAGATTTCTTTGATTTATTCAAACCATTCAGGGAGCTCTATAACCTACCTCTACTTTGGTAGAGTTGACATGTGTGTTATAATAGTATCATCTGACCATGTTTTCAGAGGATGGTGAACCAAAGGCTGTAGAGTCATGGTTGGAGGCCGTGCTATCAATTTTTTGAGTTTCTCAAGATACCTCCCAAGAGGAGAGCAATGAAATCAATGTATATGCTTCAAGATTCCTCCAATAGATGGTGGGATGTGATTACTCAAATATACTTTCATTAGGATATGTCTTAGAGGGATTTCTAGATGTACATTTATAATTATTTCTATCCCGGTACAATGATGGATGATAGTGCTAGGATGTTTATGCATCATGGGTAGAGTGACATACTAGCCATGGACTATTTATCCTATTTTATAGTGATACATAATTTTACACCAATTTTTTTAGTTGACAAGTTATCGAAATATAGGTCATTCAGGGATGGTCTCTAGCATGGCATCTAATCATAGGGAAAAATTTTCGAATATAATATCGTGATAGAACTATTAAATATGGTGCTTATTACTGAACATACCCTGAAAAAAGATGGGGGAACAGAGGATTTTAGATCATCTTCTCAACTGATTGGTTACATGTAAGGTTGTGGGAAGAGATGGTTTGAGGTATATCATGAGATGAATACTATCTAGAGAATGAGTGATGGATGTTTTTTCTTCTTTTATCAGTGTGGTAACTAGGGACACATGACGAACAAGAGTGATATTGACTCAATCATGTTTTGAAATTTAAGTAGGATGTTCCATATATAATGGTATTTTAGGAATTTACCTCTAACATCCAATGGGACAGGATTTGCAAAGAGTCGGCATTAAGGAGTGGGGTCTTCGTCTTCTCATCTAGAAGGAAGCTGTAGTGAAACCTTCTAATCCGGACATGGTTGTGGATGTGGTTAGGGAATCCTAACACCAAACAGAAAGTGATTTCATAGAAAACCCATTCATGTTTGTCAATAAATATCCTAGAGTAGTATTTCGGGACATATGTATAAAAAACATCCAATATAGGAGAAGCAAGGTTCCAAACATTCTACCATGATAGGTACTATTTTCATATCCTCTATATTAGTATCTTTTATTTTTTATACAAGTGTTTCACATTCATTCATATATATACTTATTACAGAGATATTTGGTATCAATGTTTAGTTCTCCTATGGGGTGATGACACTTGATACTTAGTTTGGGATTGAATTAGAGAGTGTACGCTAGTAAAGGGAGTTCCCCCTTAAGGTAGGTGGGTTTCACTTCATATGGGACCACTTTTTCCTCAACATGATTAGGTTTGACATCATTCTATAGATGTACTAGTTGGTTCCCTATAATGTGGATTTTGATTTATATCGTCTAAGGGTTACCTTCAAATCACAAGAGAGTTCTATTTTTATTCACAAGGGTGAATTGGATTTCTGTGAAATCCAATATAGACTTGAGTATCCTGGGATGGGTAGAATGACTGCCTAGATTTCTATCGTATAACAGGATGATGAAGTAACACATCATGTGGATGTACCTATGGTGTTTGATCATTTTTATATGTTTTCAATGATATATCATCCGGAATAACCCCTGATAAAGTGGTATTGTTTTCCATCAAGCTAGTTCATGGAGATTTACTTGTATCCATTACTACTTATAGGATGGCAACTACTATGTTTTGGGAGATCAAGATCCAGCTACAAGACATTGAATACAAGTTGTTTATATAACCCATTACTTATCCATGGGGTTCAACCATCCTCTTTTCCAAGAAGGTGGATGAAACCCCTAATTTATGTATGAATTACTATAAATTTAACTACTTCACTTTTAAGAACCAATATCCTTCTTCTCATATAGATGATCTCTTTGACCAATACTGAGGAGTTAAGGTGTTTGTGAATATTGATCTAAGATCATGTTATCACCATGAGTGGGTTCAACCTTCATATATATCTCATATATATTTTTGTAGAAGGTATTTTCTATATTAGTATCTAGTTATTTAATTTTGTGTCATGAATGTGCCAACAGTTATCTTGGAACTGATTCCCTATGTTTTCAATCTGTATATGAATTCGTTTTTTGGGGTATTCATAGATTATATCTTGGGTTTTTCTCACATTAGAAAGGACAATGACAAACAATTGAGATCATACTGGATACATAGAGATAGAATATGTTATATTTTAATTTCAAAAAGTGAAAATTAATAATGGATATATTCACTTCTTTGGTTATATCATCTTTGATACAGGAGTATCAGTTGACCTAAAGAAAGTGAGATTAGTAGTTTCCTCACAATGGACCAAGAATTTATTTAACATATAGAGTTTCATGGGGCTAGCTGAATAGTATAGGCACATAATACAATACTTCTCAAGATTATAATCACATATTATGAGCTACACTAAGAAGGGTGTGATGTTATCATGGTTAGACACCTATGAGATAGCCTTTCAGTTGCATAAAGGGAAACCGAATTCAATGTCGATTCTACGTCTACCACAACCAAGTATAGGTTGTACTATATATTTTGATTCATCATGTGTCTGGATAGGAGCAGTTCATATTTTGGAAGATTAATATGTGACATGGGGGTCCCACTAGTTAAGGCCACACAAGAGGAACTACCTCACTCATGATCTCGATTTGGATGTCATTGTTCATTCGTTATGATGTTGGAGGCATTATTTACGATGAGAGTGTATTGTGTTGTATATAGACTACAAAATCCATAAATATATCATTACACAACAAGAATTGAGTCTTAGTAAATGAAGTTGGGTTGAGTGCCTATAGTATTCTGACATTGAGCTTGTCTACATGCTTGGGAAGGGTAACATAGTTTTTTTTTCCTTAAGAAGGAGGACTCAGATGCAGGTAGTTTATGAGGCATATTGTGAGTGGATGTTTATGGCTCCATTTTCTGAGTTTCACATATAGGTTCAAGACCATCATCGATAGTCTGTTCTTGAATCATTATAAGTGACCTCTTCACTTCTAGAGATAGTAAAAATGTTGTAGCTATCATATTATATGGGATTGGTCATATAGGATGGAATTGAAGGTGATGACCAACCTCATGGTTGGATTGTTAATATGGGAGAGATCTTACACATTGTCGGACATGCCTTGGTTCCTACTAACATCTGAGAGAAGTTGACATGATTATTACATGCCTAGGTATGGGGTGCATATTTTAGTATTACCAAAAGGTATCATGTCTTAATTCATCACTACTCATGGTCAAGGATGAAGTTAGGGATATATGGGTTTTTAATCGGTGTTTTACCTATAAGAGGGTTAAAGTAAAACACCAGTAACCATATAGGATTTTACATCCATTACATATTCCTGACTGTAAATGGGAAGATGTCACCATGGATTTAGTGATGCGACTAATGAGATCACCTCGGAGTAGTGACACTATATGGGTGATCATAGGCAAGTTAAATAAGGTCACCCAATGTATGAATATTTATGAAACTCTATCAGGGAGTGATCTTATAAGGCTATACATTTGTGAGATCATATACCTTCAAAGGGATCAGTGTTCCAACATATCTGATAAATATGATCAAATAACATTATGGTTCTGGTAGGGGTTATATAGGGCACTGGGTTAATAGTTACTATTGAGTAAATCCTATCTCCCACAGACCGATGGTTAGTATGATCACATAATACATGTTTTGGTGGAAATTATCTGAGCATGCATGCTTGATTTCAAAGGTTCTTAGAAGACACACTTACCTATTACTAAATTATTTTATAATAACATCTTCCAAGATACCATACATAGGGATCCTTATGAGGCCCTATACGGTGGTACATTCTATTAACCCCTATAATGGATAAAGGTAAGATTGTTAGTGTTGCAGAGTCAATGTATCATTCAAGAGACCTTAGAGAAGGTTATGCTTATTAGGAAGTTGTTTTCAACAACTCATTCTAGACAGAAGTTATATTCTAATCATCAACATCGACCACCATATTTCAATTTTGGGAGTTGGTTTTCTTGATATGTTATCCTAGATAGGGGAATAGAATGATTCGGAATCAAGGAAAGATAACTGCTTATTATGTGGCGCCCTTTTAGATTCTAGAGAGAGTCGGGCTTATATTTTATCAGTTGTATTTACCTTCAATATACCAGGACAGTGAAGACATCCTTCATGTATCTCATATCCACATATACTATTCTGGTCCATCACATATTATATAGCCTGATCAGGTTGATTTGGAGGTAGATATTTCCTTTGATAAGCATCGAATCTTTATTGTTGATCATGTCATGAACAATCTCCAAGGTTGGTCAGATCCTCTGGTATAGGTTCTATCAAAGCATGATTGTGTTGATGATGATTAATGGTAGAGGGAGGCCAATGTACATTCATAGTGGGTGGATCTATTCATAGATGATTCTTGACCACCCTTGGAAAGTAATATTTGGAACAAATTTCATTATATGGGGAATATTGTAAGATTATAGATTTTATATGAGGTAAAAAACATTTTTAATAAAACTTTATTTCTGCTATATTTACCTAATGTGAATGCCTAGTAGGACTATAGAAAAAATGTTGGTTTCTAGGGATTTTTCAGTTCCTAAAAACATGTTTTTTTTTTGAGAAGTTGTTTGGCCACATGGTTTGCATAAACCATGTACCCTAAAACACATTGTTTTTATAAATATTGTGGGGGGAGTTTCAATGCACTGTATAGGTCATAAGGTTTTCCATAACGATGTTACCCAAACCAAAAACACATTCCTCTTCTATAGAGTTTTTGTTAGCGGAAAAATAAATGATTGATGAATAGTTTTTTAGCCATGTATGATGACCATGTGAGGGAGTTATTGATGTAGAGATGGGAACACAATTTTTACACAATTTTCCCAACCATTTGGCCAAACCGTTTGACCCGTTATTAAGGGGGGGATGTCCATTTATTCCTTACTTTTTAAAATGTTAAAAACTCATCCTTATTTCACCTGTAATGGATAGGAGGTCTCCTTATCCACCATTTTTAGATATTTTTAATGACAGACCCATTATTTTATCCAGCTGCTCCATCAAATAATTGATTCGAGTGTCATTTTTCTTGTTAGATCCATGTTGGTGAGTTATGCAGTCCTTATTCTACTTTTTCCATCTTAATTGATATTGGTAATGCTATTATGTTTTAATTTTTATTCCATATTTTTATGTAATTCATCTTTTGTTTTGTTTTATTTTGATCTATATCAAATCAAAAGTTGATATTGGATGAGTGTTCCTCTTCCAAGATGATGTAGGTGGTGTAAAAATTTTCCCTCAATGTCCATTTCATGAATCAGGCCAGTATAAAATATGACCAAACACCTGAACTAGGACATGATAAGGCTCAAGAGTAATTCTCAATCTATCTAGTATTGAAACTTGTTTTGGGAATCAATGATATAACAATGGGTATAATTTATCCCAAGATAATCTGATAAAAAACCAAATGGAGCATGCATCATGAAACCAAAATCCATTGATTAGAATAAATACATAAAAAGAGACAACTACAATAGTGTAACAAAACTAAAACAAGAACAAAAACTAAAACCAAACCAGAAACAAAACAATATCTTTGTGGAATCTTGGTCAACACCAACATTAAGACCAACCTTCTTCAATATAAAACCCAAACGAGAAACTTATACCTAAGAAGTAGTTTGGGTCTAGCAACACGGAGTGGAAAAAGTAGGGTGTGAGCATTAATAGATCAGTAGGTAAGCACCACAGAGTAAAAACATTTCATTTCCCAAAATAGTCTACAAAAAATAGTTTAAAATACATTTAAAATTTTTTATTTTTTCATTTAATGAACCAAACACAATTTTTTTTAAAACAACACAATCCACTTTTCTCTTTTCAAAAAAATACCATTTTAAAAAAACGTGTTTAATGATAAACCAAATACCAATTAGAGGAACTAAGATAGGTGATCAAAATATATTTTATAAAATAAGGGTGTCCAGACAAGTGTAGAAATATAAACTAAATAGACTAGAAACCACGAGCTAAAAAATCATGAACATACATATAGTAATATTGGGGATTTCATAAACATATCTATAAGTAAGTATGGAACACAATAAAATAGGACTCAACATTCATCGTATGGTGTATATCTATATTCAATAACCAACTAGATACTATGAACTATCAAGACCAGTGGCACAACCCACCATGCCTCTCAACAATGCCATGTAGTACTATTCTGTCTAATCAGAAACATAATGAAGCTATTAGTTTAACCTCTGGATTATATATAGTAATCCCTTGATAATTTTATAAGGAGAGATATTATTTCATCAAATATTTGGAATAACCCAATAACCAATATATTCCTCCATGATTTCCTAGCCCAAACTCTGACACCAACTATACGGAGGACATCTCCTCAGAGGGACGACCATAGAGGCACCGTTCCCATGTCAATCCATACACAGGTTCCAACAAGGCCTTCAAAACACATGATCTTTCAATGCACATTCCAAATCATTTTAAAATTCCAACCAAGCCATTAAAATTTCAGAATCCAAATTCATTTTAAAACCATTTTAGAAACATACAACATGCTTATATGGTGTCAAATAGACCTTTAGGATCCTTTAGTAACTAAATCACACCTCAAAGTGACACAAGTACCAAACGTTATTAAACAAATTTGAAACCTAAATTGATATTTCTAAAATTTAATTAACCGTTTAGTAACCAAGGAACCATTTGTAAAACACATAGGGGTTTTAAGGGACCATTTTACATGAGGTGGCTAAAGAAGAGAAGAAATGGGGGAAAAGTATTTTCAACGGCATGTTCAAGAGGGACATTTTATATTAAAGCCATTATCATTTTTAGCCTATTAATATGTGAAACAAATTCCCATATGGATATTACCACATCTAAAGGAACATTTCTTTAAACCCATAATGAAACCATAGGATTCAACTCATAAATCACAATGAGATTTACCACTAGCAACAAGGGTCCACACATAAGCATCAAACCAAGAAAAGTTCCCAAAAACCATTCAATTTCACAAAATTCCATGAATACTTATTTAAACAAAACCTAAGACACACAAAAAACCATTATAAAATACAAAAATCTTTTTAAAAGAAAATTATTCGATTTAACAAACATTTTATATGAATATACATATAAGCATAATCATGGAAACTCTTTTGAAACCAAATTACATCAAATTTATATTACGAAAACACCCAAAAAAAATATTCTAACATACCACAATTGTTTTTTTCTCATTTAGAAACAATTTAGGAAATCTCAAGAACTAATCGAAATTATTCGGAGAGGATATGGATGGAAATAACTACCTCAAAGATATACTGATGCAATAAAACATTAAGAGAGGGAAGATATAATACTAAGTAGTGATCTACACCCCCTTTCATCAAAGGAAACAACCCACATTATACAACACTCACCCTAGGGTTCATCCATGAGGGATTCAAGCTAAATATGATCCAATAAAAAGAGAAGCGAGAATATAATAGGATGTAAAACAACTAAACATCCAAGAAAAATCTCCTTAGTATCTTAAAGAGGCAACCATGGAGGGTGGAGAACCAATGGATATGGGCTTGGGAGGCCATCTCAGACCTAGGTCAATCAAATCAGAGGAGAACCCAAAATATTTTAAAAAATTGGAGGGGAAAATATTGAATTTCACATTTTTAATGAACCTAGGAAACATGAATGGTTTGGCCACATTGATTTTCAAACCATTAAAAAACTATGTGCACCCTCCCAGAGAAGGGGGAAAACATCACAAGTGAATACTTATTTTGGAAAACAATGTACAAAATGTAAAAATTGGCTCTTTAAAATTATAGATCCTCCTCATATACTTTATGATTTGTTTCCTTTAATTAGGAATAATCCATACACGTTTTCCCTGATACTAAAATAAGACTCCATGATATCTCCTAGGCCTCTCATGATTTGATCCAAACCATGTTAAAACCATTAATAGGGACAAAATTAGCCATGTTGTAAAACCCCATGGTTTTAAAAATATATTTAAATTAATGAAAATTTGGTTTAGGTATATATTTATATATATCCTTTAAACATAATTTTGTAGCCACTATGTTTTGAATTTCAAAAAACGGTCATCTACAATTGTGATCGGTATGTTTTTTAGTGTCTAATAGAACGAAATAGATTTTATGGTGAATAGTAACATACCATTATGAATAGTAATATGACACTAATTAATAGTAAATTTTATTATTATTTTATTTTCATAAGGTTATAAGATAATGAGATGTCGATTAAATTTTCAAGGTGTTAAAAAAAGAGTTATATACTTAAAATTGTTACTTTTTTAATAATTTAAGAATTTATTTGAAAATTAAATTAATAATATTTAAAAATTATTTTAAGTAAATGGGGGTCATTTTTGAATTCTACACATTGGAAATTGTTTAGGGTGGATTTTTGGGATTTTTCTAAAACAGTTGAATTTTTTATGAATATGAAAAATACAATTTTAGTTTCGATAAATTTAATGACATCATTAATGATTCGATAATTCTTTTCTAACTATTAATAGTAAAATAATATATGAGGTGTCCCAATTTCCTAATACCGTGGGGAAATGCCATGGTAAAGCCCATGGTTTTTCAAATACAACTAAAGAGGTGTCCTGTGGAAATTAAAAAAAAATATTCCCTCACTTTTTCTTTAAGTACCAACCCATTCCTTCATTCCACTATTTAAGAATTCCTCCTCAAAGAATATCAGGTATTATAACCTCCAAATTAGTCCTCAAAATTTGTCCTCAATCCCCCAAGGTCAAAACCTTAATGTCTTATGAGTTACTCTACAAGGTAAGAAAATTCCCGACTTCTTTCTTTTTCAATTCAAGTTCTCTTTTGTGTTGTATAACATTAATGTTTCCATACCATGTTCTTATTATTATTTTAATATATATCTATACTATATTATGATTCATTTATGGATGTTTTACCCATATCCCCCCTCATTTTAATTTTTTCTAAAACCATGTTGCATAGTCGTTTGGCTGCAGAATTTTTGTAAAGGATTTCTCAACTTTTATTTTATTTCGAGTACCTTTCTTTTCTTCATCATTCCTCACCTCCCCTTATATAAGAGGCATGAATGATCTAGTGTCTTAAACATTCTATATTTCAACATGTTTATGGACTATTCACCATTATACTTCTTATCCTATCCAACTTATTCAAAAAATTAAAACAACATTCGTGATGAGTCAATTTGCAGACATCATGGACAATGTGATTTCAATTTAATTTACTTTCTTGAAAACTATTCATTAAACCATTTTTATGGTTAAAACAGAAAAAAAAATTTACTATATCTTATATTTGGTTATGTAATAATTATTTACCCATGGGATTAATTTATAAAACAAAACGAGTTCCTTACGATTGAAGAATCACCATAATTGCTTAAACAAATATCTATAAGGCTTTAAGTTATGAATCATCATAATTCCAAAATTAAAAATGATAAAAGGTATATTTTTTTGTTATATAATAATTTAAATACCAATCTATTCTAATTTTGGATTTCCATTTCCAATCGACAAAATATCCATCATGAACCAATCATGGAAACCATGAAAATAACATACTCGAAGCAATGAAAATAAAAAAGTATTACTAATAAATGTGTCGAATGATGTTGTAATATGATCATATAAGGTGTTATAAACCTTAATATGTTTCATTAATATATTAATAACACATTTTAACCATTATACAGGAGGTCTAAACATGTATTAAGTAAGAAGAACCCAAGGTAAGGGAATTCTTAATCCAATTTTCATTCTTTGGGTTAACCTTAATCTTTATTCATTATGTGGAATTAAGATTATTGGTGTGATGATTTTTTATTTTTATAATGTTTAACTATGTGTACATATAGTGTATACACATATCCATTCTATTCTATTTATTCGTACTCTAATTATATTTTAATGGACTTTCCTTTCTAAATCCTTTTAAAAACTCTATTTAATAAATTTCTAACGGAATTTTTTAATATGTATATGGAATAAGAGGTTTATCATAGTTTCAAGATAATATATTACCATGATATGTTCCTTGAAAATTATTTATGTAGGGTTGAGCCCATTATAGCTCAGGATATGTTCGGTTGAGACCATTATTTCCCATGATATTTTGGGTTGCCCCAATTATAGCTCCAGATATGATGGGTGAGCCGCATTATATGTCTCCAATTCATCGGGTACTCCAGAGATGGAAGTTGAAAAAAAAATATTCGATGTGTAAGTGTGAATGTAAGATTGATATGGTAAATATGTCTGAAGGCACCTACATGATGTTCCTATTCATGTGAGTTTTTTGTGATTATGGGTTTTATTGGTTTTTATGTTATCACTTGACTAACGACTTATTTATTTATTTTCCTTACTGATTTTTATACTCATCCCATGTTTTTAAAATGTTTTTTTACATGATATAAGAATGGGTAAGAGAAATAATGTAGTCATTATATTTGATATGTAGTGTTGTCAAAGAAATAATTTATTATGTTTTAATGTATTATATTTTGAAGAAAATGGATATTGTTTTTAATTGAATCCTCTTTGTAGGAATGTGGTCTGTTATGTATGTAAGATATATTTATTATTTAAAACTATAAAACATAAAAGATACTCAATGTGTAATAATTTATATTCTTCTATATAATTCACGATTAAGTAAAAGTTTACGTTCGGGTCCTTATAGATGGTATCAGAGGATGGTATAGATAACATTAGGGGTTAGGATGATGTTAAAAGAGTACCATATTTTTTTCTATGGTAATTTAAAATGTTAGAGAATTCAAGGATCACCATTTTACTTCATCTATGTTATGCCTGTTCGGAATGATTATTCATAGAAGAAACAAAGCAGCTGAAGTAGGAAGGCAATAAGTGGCTGATGTATGTACGAATCAGTAGCCCAGAATAGTGGGAATCAAAACTAAATAGTTTTTTCCAAAAATGCATCAGTTGAATATAGAAATAAAGGAGGGTAGTATCCATGATAGAGAATAACATGATCAACCATGAAGAAACATGTCTTTTGTGTAGAATTTATTGAGGCAACATCCTCCAGCATTCAGTGGAACCACTGATCCAGTGATAGCCAAAGGATGGATCAATACTCTAGAAACGATATTTGATGTCACAGGATGCATGGAACTTCAAACGGTAATACTATCCATTTATCATTTTTAATGTGAATATGATCAATGGAGGTATTTGGTTATGAATTCAAGAGAATGAGGTGATCTTGACAGCCTGGAATGGGATGATATTAAGAGTCATTTTCTGGAAAAATATTTTCCAAAAATTGTTCGACTCGGAATGGAGAAGACATTCTTGGAATTGAAGAAAAAATATTATGATTATGTTTCAGTATATGAATCAAATTTTACAATACTATAGAGGTACATACCATATTTTACACAGGATTTTGATATTAAAATTTATTGATATTATTGTGGTTTAAAACCAGTTTTGTGATGATATTTGTCTTAAAGAGGTTATAAAAGCTATGAGTAACTTCTTATTTGTGATAAAAAAAGTGTATATGGATTTTTTTGACATGTATATGACTTGTGATGATAATAATAAGATGTTTACTTGCTGTTATAATTTGGGTAAGAAATTATCAAAGAAATATGGAGGTAAGAAAATCAATTTCCCTTCTTCTCAAAAGTTTGGTAAACCGAATCATGGTGAATGTGTTGAAAATTCTTGCAAATTATACCGATGTGAAATTTTTGGACACATGTCTTGTGAGTGTAATGAAAATGATCCTAAAATTAATGAGAAGTCATTGGTGTGATGGTTTAACGGTAATTAATTGGGTCATTTTTCTAATGATTGTCTGAAGCTAGTCACTCAAACAGGGAATTAGCAAGAATAGAAGCAGAAGGGTTTGGTAAAATCTTTTTCAACCACTTCAGCAGATGTTAAGCCATAAAATGAGGAGGTATCAAGTACATGTCTTTTTTTATGGATTTCAAATATGTGTTGTTTGATTCCTGGTCTACATATTCTTTCATTACTTAGAAATTTTTTGAAAAAATGGGAATTCAAACTCAAGAATTGAAATCAGATCTCATGGTAAAAACACTTGGAGGAAATATTGTGTCAAAAATAAATTATAAGTATCTACCTATCCTTGTCTGTGGAAAGCTTTTACCTGCGAACCAAGTTATTTTAACTCTAGTATATTTTTTTTGATATTCTAGGTAAGGAATGGGTTTCTTTTTATTATTATAAGATAGATTGGAGAGAGAAAATAAGTTGTTTTCATAAATAATTTTTGTTTTTGTACATTATTGAACCCATGCAATTGATAACATATCAGGAAGCTAAAAAACTCATAGAGGATGGAAATTAATGTTATCTTGATCATATTTTTGAAGACAATGGAACTATCCAGATTAATGACGTATGAGTGGTAAATGAATATCGTTATGTTTTCATTGATGATATGCCGATTTTTACCTTATAGAGAGGTTAATTTTACTAATGACATAGTTCCTAATTCATTTCCAATTTCTGAACCCCCTTATTGAATGGCCCAAATGGATCTTCTGGAATTAAGAAACCAGTTGTAGGAATTATTAGATAAAGGCTTCATCTGACCTAGCACTTCATCATGGGGTCCTCTTATCTTGTTTGTTAAGAAGAAATATGGACCAATGAGACTTTGAATTGATTATTGAGCCTTCACAAACATCACTGTAAAAATGGGTATCCTTTGCCTCATATTGATGATTTGTTTGATCAGCTCTAGGGAGGAAAATATTTTTTGAAAGTTGACATGAGGTCAAGGTACCATCAGTTGAAAAAAAAAAGAATGAATACATCCCAAAAACTGCATTCTTTACTAGATATAGTAATTATGAATTTGTAGTTATGCATTTTGGGTTAACTACTGCACACACAGTATTCATGGATCTTATGAATAGAATATTTCATGACTTCATGGATAAGTGTTTTGTTATGTTTATTGATTACATTTTGGTATATTCTTAAAGTAAAGAGGACCCTGAAAAACATCTAAGGGTTGTTTTGCAAAAAATAATAGAAAATAAACTATTTGGAAAATTCATAATGTGATATTTTTGGTTGCAACAAAATTATTTTCTTGGGAAAATTGTAAATAAGAATGGAATAATTGTTGATCCTCCCAAAACAAATGTTTTTGATGAATGTTCCAAACCTAAAAATGTTACAGATATTTGTAGTTTTCTTGGATTAGAAGGTTATTACCCACAGTTTGTTAAAAACATTTCACCGCTATCTAGCCCGCAAACTATGTTAACACGAAAAAGGTGTTAAATTTGTTTAGACAGATTATTTTTATGGTTTTTTAGGAAATGAAGAAGTGGTTGGTGAATTCTCCATTTTTGGCCTTTTATTTCCTGAAATGGTCAGTTTTTCATCTACGATGATGCTTTATTGAAGGGAATTGGTTTTGTTCTGATGTAGAATGATGATGCAATTTATTATAATACAATAAAAATAAAACCTCATGAGTTAAATAATCCCACACATTATTTGGAATTTGAAGGTGTGGTTTTTACTTTAAAAAATTTGGGGAACCATTTATACAGAGCAATATGTCAAATATATAAAGACCAAAAAATTTAGAAGTATATATTCACTCAGAAATAATTGAATATGAGGCAGAGAAGATTAATTGAACTGGTAAAGGATTATGATTTCACGATCAATTACCATCCAGAAAAATCAAATAATGTGATGGATGCCTCGATTCTAAAACATCATTAATCATTAACCATGTTACGTTTGGAACATGATCCCTTCATTAATGATATGATGAATTTTGGCATAGAATTTTTTGTGGCATGGAATACATCAATTTTGTTTTAGGTTTCAGTGCAGTCATCATTATCAGATATAATTCAGAAAGCACAGACGGAAGGCCGTAAGATACATAAATTGTAGAACTGGTTAAAATGGGTATGTTTCCAGAATTTAACCTTGATAAAGATTGTGTTTTAAGATTTGGTAAAATGTTATGTGTTCCATGTGATTCCTAGTTGAAGAAATATTTGTTATGTGAATATCATATTTCTCTATTTTTATTTCATATAGGAGTTACTAAGATGTATAGAGGCCTTTGAAAGTATTATTGGTGGGATGGAATGAAAAGGGATATTACAGAATTTACTATGAAATTTTTGATATGTCAATAGGTTAAATAATAGTGGTAGTTACCGAAGTGGATGCTTCAAAATTTTCATATTTCATAGTGGAAACGGGAGAATATATTCATGGACTTCATGGTGGGACTACCTAAGATATCTCTAGGTAACAGTTTGATTTAGATTATTATTGATCGGCTGACAAAATCTGTACATTTCCTTTCTATTTGAGATACAATGTCATTGGATCACCTTTCTCAACTGTACCTCAAAGTGGTTTTGAGGTTATATAAAGTTCCAATTTCTGTTGTATCTAATAGGGATGCATGGTTCACTTCTAATTTTTTAAAAGGCCTTCATAAGATGTTAGGAACAGAATTAAATTTTGGTACATCTTTTCATCCTCAATCAGATGGGCGGTCAGAATGAATGACTCATACATTGGAGGATATGCTTCGATCATGTTCAATGGACTACTAGAGAATTTTGGATCAATATATTTCTTTAGCTGAGTTTTCTTATAATAACAGTTTTTGTTGTAGTATACATATTGAACCTTTTGAGGCATTGTATGGGAAGTAGTGTCGAACTCCAGCATTTTGGGATAAAGTTAGAGGAATAAAGTTGATGGGACCAGAGTTAGTATAGGAATTGTCTTATAAATTGACGATGATCCATTAGAACATCAAGAAATCTCAGAGCAGGAAGAAAATCTTTGTAGATAACAGTAGGAAATACTTCTCTTTTGAGGTAGGTGACCATGGTTTTCTTAAATTATCTCCTTCGAAAAGTGTGAAGCATTTCGGTAATAAAGAAAAGATATGTCTATGGTTCATTGGACCTTTTATAATTCTGTAGAAAGTTGTACCTCTTGAATACAGAGTATCTTGGCCTTCTAATTTGTCTCAGGAACAAAATGCTTTTAATATTTTGAAGTTGAGAATGTATGTGCCAGATTCAACTTTTGACTTGATCCTAGAATCAGTTCAACTGGAAGAGAACCTTTCTTATGATGATAATATAATTCAGATTCTTTTTAAAAGGTAACAGGTATTACAGAATACAGTAATCCATTAGATAATGGTTTTGTAGAGAAACCACATGGTTTAAGAAGCAACAAGGGAGTCTAAAAATAATATGATCGAAAGGTACCCTCACTTTCTTAATGAGTAAATAAATATGTGAGAAAGCAATTTCTAGAATGGGGGATAATGTAACACCCCAAGGTTTTAAAAATATATTGAAATTCTTGAAAATATGTTTTAAGTAGATATTTATAACTAGCCTTTAAACATAATTTTACAGCTTCTATGTTATGAATTTCAAAAAACGGTCATCTAAAATTGTGATCAGCATGTTATTTGGATTCTAAGGGAACCAACATTTTTTCTTCGGTAAATATTAACCTAAATTCATGAATAATAATATGAATAGTAATATGACCCTAATTGATAGTAAATTTTATTATTATTTTATTTTCATAAGTTTATAAGATAATGATGTGTCAAATAATTTTTCAAGGTGCTAAAAATGAGTTATATACATAAAACCATTTTTTTTAGTAAATTTTTATTTTATTTAAAAACTAAATTAATAATATTTAGAAATTTAATTTCAAAAAATGGAGATCAATTTATAATTCTACATGTCAAAAATGGTTAGGGTGAATTTTTTTTTGGAAACAGTTTAATTTTTGGTGAATAGTAAAAATACAGTTTTACTTTCGGTATTTTTAATGATATCATTAATGGTGTAATAATGATGTAATAATTCTGGTAGAATTTTGTACTGTAAAATATGATATTAGGTGTCCCAAGTGACTAATACCGTGGGAAATCCCATGGTTTTTCGAATACCACTAATGAGGTGTCCCTTGAAAATTAATAAAATATTCCCTCACTTTTGCAATAAATACCTACCCATTCCTTCATTGAATTCATTCCAAATTCCATCTCAAAAAATCTTTGTTATTATTAAGTACATAATATTTATTTCAAGGTGTTATCAATCCCTCAAGGTCCCAACCTTCATGTGTTAGTAATTACTCTACAAGGTAAGATAATTTTGAACTTATTTCTTTTTTCCATTCAAGTTCTCTTTTATGTGGTATAACTTTCAGGTTTCCATACCATGTTCTTATTTACATTTTAATCTATATCTATAATTTATTACAATTCATTTATGAATGTTTTTACTCTATCCCCTCTCTTTTTAATGTTTTCTAAAATAATGTTTCATAGTCGTTAGGCTTCTGAATTTTCAGAAGGGATTTCTCAGCTTTTATTTTATTTCGAGTACCTTTCTTTTCATCATGTTTCATCACCCCCTTATCCATGAGGCATGAATTATCCATTATCTCACATATTTTTGATTTATTCATGTTTATGTATGATTCACCATTATACCTTTTCTCCTTTCCCACTTATACAAAAAATTAAAACATCATATGTGATGTGTCGATTTACCAAGATTGTGGACTATGTGATTTCAATTTCATTTGATTTCTTCAAGACTGGTCATGAAAATCATTTTTATGGATGAACCAGATTATAATTTATGTATTATATCTTATATATGGTTCTAGATTCATTTTTTAAACATGTGATTAATTTATAAAACAAAATCAGTTCATTATGATCGAAGAATTGCCAAAATGACTTAATCAAATATCAATAAGGATTTATCTTATGAATAATCCTCATGCCAAAATTCAAAATGATAAAAGGTATAATTTATGGTTAAGGGAAAATTTAAATACCACTCCATTCCAATTATTTATTTTTACTTCCTATCAAAAATAATATCCATCATGAACTGATCATGGATACAATGTAAAGAACACACCCAAAGCAATGTAAATAACATAGTATTACTAATAAATGTGTCTAATGATGTTGTAAAATGATCATATAATGTGTTAAAAACATTAATATGTTTCATTAAGGTATTAATAACTCTCTTTTAACCATTATACAGTAGTTTTAAATACATTTTAATTAAGAAGAACCCGAGGAAAGGAAATTCTTAACCCAATTTTCATTCTTTGGGTTTACTTGTTCTTTATTCATTTTGTGGTATTAAGATTATTGGTGTGATGAATATTTGTTTTTATTATGTTTAAATATTATTATTTACTATGTATACACATATCCATTCCATTCTATTAATTATCACTCCAATTATATTTTAATGGACTTTCCTTTTAAAATCCTTTTAAAAACTATCTTTAATAAATTTCAAAAGGATTTGTTTTATTTGTATATGGAATAAGAGGTTTCTAATAATTTAATGATACTTTATTACCATAATATGTTTCTTGGATATTATATATGTTGGGTTTATCCCATTATAGCTCAAGATATGTTGGGTTGATCCCATTATAGATCAAGATATGTTGGGTTGATCCCATTATATCTCAAGATATGATAGGGTGAGCCCCCATTATAGCTCTCCACTGCATTGGGTACTCCAGAGAGGGAATTTGATAAAAAGGTTATTCCATGTGTATGATCTAATGTAAGAGTGATATGGTAAATATGTACAAAGAAAACTACATAATGTTCCAATGCATATGAGTTTTTTTTGAATTACGGGTTTTATTGGTTTTTATTTTATCACTAGACTAACGATTTCTTTTATTAAATACTTTGAAAAGTTTTATACTCATCCAATGTTATGAAAAACATTTCATAGGATATAAGGATAGGTAGGAGATATAATGGTGTCATGATGTTCGAAATAGATATTTTTCAAAGAAATCGTGTTTTAAGTTTTGATGTTTTATTTTTTGAAAAAAAATGGATAATGTTTTTAATATCGTCCTCTCTGTAGGAATGTGGCATGTTATGTATGTAAGATAACGCATTTATTTAAAAATATAAATCTAATAAGATACTCAATGTGTAATAATGTATGTTCTTGTCTAAAATTCAATATTAATTAATGTTTTAAGGCTAGTTCCATATACAAGAACACCAAAACTGAAAAATTATCATTGAGATCTTGACCCAATCCATTTCCAAAAGATCAAACATCTATAAAATAATAAAATAAAGGAAACAACTAAGGTTGGGGTTTGAAAATTACTCTTACCGCAAATAGTTTCTTCCACATAAAGTAACCCATCCAAACAAGGAATAAAACGAGATCCTAAAACCAAACAAATCCAAGTGAAACCACAAAATTTGGGGTGACCTTTAATCTTCACAAGTCACACATAAAAAAATATAGAAAGGGACAAGGAGTTCCATGGTGGTCTCTCCACCACATGAAACATTCTATCAATGGCCAATACTGGGACTAGGAACTCCAAACCTGAACTAGCATAATGTAAATCTATTTAATGAACATGAACTAGCCAGTGAACCAAATCAAAATTCAAAATTTCCACATGACATGCACATCTCTGAAACAATATTAACTGAAAACAAAAACCGATCTACAAGGATAACTATGCAGGTTTCTCAAAACAAATAATAGCTAAAAACATACGAGTAAATGAGGTCACCAACTTCTTATAATATGGTGGAACTTACAACAACCAAGAAAACTGCAATACGGTGACATCAATGATCTTCACATAAATAATGGAGACAATATCTTAGCCAAGGATCTGTATACCCACAATTTCTAAATGCATGAAAAGATTCACTCTAGGGCATATGGATACAGTTTTTATGTCTAAAAACATATTATTCCCCCTGTTCATGAGCATAAAACCTCCACCTTAGAATTTTATTCTATATAATCCTCTTACAGGACTTCTGTAGATCACCCAAATAGTCACATCGATGACAATCCTTTAGAGGATGCCAACAAGATGGCTTCAAATGCCTTTACATATTACATTGGAAGCACACAAATTAATTTCCCGATGAATGAGAATCAATATCCTATAAAGGTGACTCGGATGAAATAAATTCTTCTTAAATAATTCTCTAAATAAATGGGTAACCTTCATGATAACCAAGAGAAATTAGATCACCGACTACAACAGATCTTTCTCCATGAACCAACTACATGTGAAACACCTCATCAACTATATTCCTAAACTAATCTTCCACAAATTAGAGAAACCACTCTTTGATCTATAGAATAATACCCCAGACAAATATATGTGCTTTCAACTAAACCTCTAACACTATATCAATATAAAAAAGAAACCAATTTTGAAAAGGGATCAATATAGGCCTTCACTATCTGCTAGCCTTTCTGAATACCCTAGAGTTGCACCTTTTTCTTCACCTTTACATCCTCATATATGAACTATTGGATTAAATTGGTGTTAGAATATTTTCAATACATTCCAAATTACAATGATCGTGAGATGATCTCCTTCCATTGATCTAAATATAGACCTCCAAATGAAATCAAAACTGCACGCACCCTCATGGATTCAAGAGTTCCCAATGACCCTATGAGGATCTTGATTTCCATAATCCACTTTTCAGACTATAAAAGACCTCTATTTCATTGAAAAATTGTATAGAAGTTAGATTTTCTCAAAAAGACCACCCCACTAGGAGTCCAGGCAACGTCAAAAACTGGAAGAGAATCACTGGAATCATTGGGGACCTTTCTGGGTGGTATACACTGAATATAAAAAGACAAAAAAATGTATCAATACCCAACCAAAACTCAACCCAAAACAACATCCCAAGACAAAAAAAATGTCATGTATTTCCAAAAATACAAAATGGGGGAAAATCCTTCTTCAAAAATCAACACTTTATTTTCAAATCACTTATCAAATTACCCAACTAACATTTTCTATTCCACTTTTAAAAAATTACCACCTTTTAAAATAAACCCACACCTCAAAATCATTTTCTTTCTTTTGAAAACCCTTTCCCAAAAAACATTATCCATTTGAAAATCCTCCCATACTAACTGAAACCATGTCAAATAATAACTCACACCAAAATCTCAAAATTTGGAATTAGTGTCTACACATAACATGGGAACATGGTTTATTGGTTGATTCCCCAGTAAAAAAACAACCATTAGGGGTTCTTAATACTATTCGCTTGATCCCCACATGGGTCACTACTCAATGAAAACTCACCACACATCTCTAATTAACCTTCATTTTCATTCCCCATCCACACAATCCAAACCAAAGACTCATGTCTCGGACTACCCCGAGACACATGAGGCTTACGATGAGTAAGAGTTTATGACACACTTCTAGTACCTATATCCCTAATTCCAACAACCCTATATATAAACTACTCGATGCCTCAAAAAAGGGTACTCCGATACCATTTTTTCAAGAACCAGACTAAGGTTCCATCTAACCTCATAATCGACCCAGCCTATAACAAATCTTTAGAGTCATTCCCAGTCCTCTTGGGATAACAACTAGTATTGGGCATAAAAGATATAATAATGTTAATGATTTATCCTAGGATAAACTGATAAAAAAATAGCACGAAATATGAAACTAGAATCTAAAAATCAAAATCAAACAATAAAAATATCCTACTACAATATAATAACAAAAATTAAACTACAAAATAAAAAACCCAAACTAGAAATGACATGATATCCTCATGACCTATTGGTGACCACCAAACAGAGGACTAACCTGCTTTAAAGAAAAAACTGAACAACAAATATGAAACTATAAAACAAACTAGGTTCTATCAGCACTGAGTGACATAAGTAGGCTATGAGCATAAATAGATCAGTAGGTAAGAACCATAGAGTCTATACATTTAATTTCCTAAAATAATCCATAAAAAAAGATTTGAAAAACAATTATAAAATAGGTTTTTATCATTTAAAAAATCAACAATATTGTACCTTTTTAAAACAACACATTCCAAATTTCTTTTTTTTAAACATAGTTCTATTTTAAAACCCCAGTTTAAAGAAAAACATAAAAAAAGAAGGAATGGATCTAGGTGATCAAATAATATTCTATAAAATAAGGGAAATTGGAAATGTTCAGAAAGATAAACATAAAAAACAAGAAATGACAATCAACAAAAACAGAGTCGGAACATACAAATAGTAATCATGGTAATTTCATAAACACTCTAATTAATCCCTAAACGAACTGAAGATATGACTCACCTATCGGTGTAGGGTGAATCTTCATAGTTAGTAACCAACTGGATGCTCTAAACTAGCCTCACCAATGGAACATCCCACCTAGCCTCTCAACAAATCCAGGGGTATCATCCCGTCTAATCGGGACTTTAATGAAACCATCACTCGACCCTCTAAATTATTCCCAAGAATCCTATAATAACAGTATAAAGAGAATTATTAGGTATTCACACATATAGAATAAACCAATAACCCATATATTCCACCATTTATTCCAATCCCAATCTCTAACACCAACAATGAGGTGGCCCTCTCCTTGAGCGACAATGATTGCGGTTCCCATCACATGTCAAGACATACGTAGGTGTCAACTTGGCCTTCATGTCACATGATCTTTAAAACCACCATCCAAAACATTATAACATACCAACAGGTCCATTAAAATTTAAAAAATCTAAATTCATTTTTAAAACCATGATGGATACATACAACATGCTTAGAATTCACCAAATGGGTCATTTGGGTCATTTAGTTAATAATCACACCTCAAAGTGACAAAATATTCCAATATTTAGGAAACATATTTGAAACCTCCATTGAATTTATTTAAAATCCAAGTAACTATTAATGAACCAAGGAACCATTTGGAACATAGGTTGGGGTTTTAATGGGCCATTTGAGATGAGATGGTTGGGGAAGAGAATAAAAGGAGGATAAGTATATTGAAAATCGGGTTCATGATGGTTATTTTCTATAAAATAAATTATTATTTGTGTGCCCATACATATGTTCACCCCATTTACATTTGGATATTCCCACATTTAATGTTACATTTCTTGAAAACCATAATTATACCAAGGCATTCAATTCCTGAATCAAAATGATCTTTACCACTAGCTGCAAGTGTCCAAACATAAGAATCAAAATATGAAATGTTTCCAAAATCAAATCCATTTTACATTTTACAATGAATTAAAATTTATCCAAAACATGAACCACACCACAAGCCTTTTTAAAACACCAAAATCCTTTTTAACTTCATTATACATTTAATCAAACACATTACATACATATACTTATAGGTATAATCATAGAAAATCCTTTGAAACCCATTTTAATCATATTTTAATTATAAAAACCCACATGAAAAATATTCTAACACACCACAAGTGGGAGTATAGCATTTAGAAACCATTTATAAAAGAACAAGAACTTATAAATATGATTTTTAAAGGAAATGTATAGAAACACCTACATCAATGACGTCCAGATGTAATGAAACTCCAATAGAGGCAATAACTGAGCCCAAGAGATGGTCCACACACCCTAGAATCAATGAAAACAACCCAAATTGGACAATCCATTCCCAAGGGTTTATCTAAGAGGTATCCAGGACAAAGAAGAATCATAAATAAGAGGAGGGAGAAGGGTAGAGTTGTAAGAAAACCAAAAAATCTAAGACAACCCATCACATAATATTGAGGAGGCAACCAGAGAAGGAGGAGAACTAAGGAAAATGGGCTTGGGAGGCCCTCTCATGCACCTATGTCATGAAAATGGGAGGAGTACGTAAAATTGGTTAAGAAGATGGAGGGGAAAACATGAAAAATCATGTTTTTAATGAACTTATGAAACTTTAATGGTTTGGATGAATGATTTTCCAAACCATGTGCTAACTGCGCCTACCCTACTAGAGGAGGGGGTGGTCTCACCAGTTGGCCGCATGGTTTGAGAAACCGAGCACCAACCGTGAAAAATGGATCTATTGAATTTTAGAGCCTTCCCATAAGTTTGTTTAATGGTATCGTCAAACTATACCTAATTTGGTCACTTTTTATCTGAAACCAATAGAAGAATACATAATCTCTCATGGGCCTTGCACAGTTTGAGCCAAACCATGAACAAATCATGAAAAGGTCCAAAAACAACCTAATAACTCTTATACTTGATAATTATAACTAGTAACTCATACCAAACTGCAACAAAAATATCCAAAATCATGAAATGAATAAAATAAAGGAAAAAATATTGTTTGGGTGTGATAATTATCCCCAGTACAATCAATTTCCTCCCAAAGAATGTCACCCAGTCAAATGAGGGATAAAACAAGATCCAAAAATTTAACAAAGTCATGTGAAACCATAAACCTTTGAGGTTACCTTTCATCTACACAATTCACACTCTACCAAGACTATAGAAAACCCCAACATGATCTATGGTCGGTATCACCACCCTAAAAAACCATCTATAATTGACCTTCATTGAGACTGGGAACTCCCATATGAATATAAATATGTTTGACCCCACAAATAATAAACAAAACTGATCCATAAGGCCAAAAATGCAGGTTTCTCCAAATGAATCAAAATAAAAAAATACCAAAAAATTATTACACCAGCCTCTATTAACAAGTTGGAACTTAAAAAACAATAAAAAAATTATAGGGTACAATAAACCATATCAAATTATACACTGTAGAAAAAATGGTCCAATGTTCTCAACGCCCATGATTCCTAACTACATAAAAAACTTCACTTTGGGGACTATGGCTGAAGCCCTGATGTTTTGATGCATCTTATTCCCTATTTTCAAGAGATGAAAACATTCAACTATGTTTTATATTATAGAAAATACACTTTTATAACTTCTCTTAATAACCCAGAAAAGCTATATCGAAGAAAAGACTTTGGAGGATAATGATGAAACGACTTCAAATTCCCAAACAGACCACACTGGAAACACAAAAATAAATAACCCAATAAATGATAATCTTTAACTGAAAAATGATACACCATAGAAATATGTTCATCTTGAATATACTTCTCACTATATGGGGAACCATCATGAGAACCAATAGTGATCGGATTTCCCACTTATATAGAATGCACCCGAGGAACCAACTCGGTGAAAAACACCTCATCCACCGACTTCCCAAACTGAACATCCCCATATAAGATATCCCACACTTTGATGTCTGAATGAATACCCCAAAAAATGAGAGAATATTTTAAATAATCATATGAATCAATCCTAGGAGAGAAGGAATCTATTTCCTTGAGGTAATCAATATAGGCCTTCACCTTTTACCAACCTTATAGAATACCAAAGAGAACCACCAGTTTCTTTAACTTCACCTCCTCAAGTACAAAACATCATATGAAAGTGGTCTTAACCACTTACCAAGACATGCCAACTTTGAATTATGGTGGAACAATCAACTTCCACGGATCCAATATTAGACCTTCAAATTTACTCAAAATATCATGCACCCTAACATATTTAGGATTTCCCCAAAACCTAATGCTACTTTAAGTTTATTCAATTCACATTGTGGGATCTAAAATACATCTATCACCAAAAAAACAAACATAACTAATAAGGACTCGACTCTACCTCCCCCTATGAGTCTAGGAAAATACAACAACTTGAAGAGACACACTAGAAACATCGGGTTCCTTTTCAGGAAGTATAAAATGAATAAAAGAGGTAAAATCAAATCAACAACCAAAAAAACTCAACCCTAATGAATATCCCAAGCCAAAACATTCATATATTAATCCAAATAGTTCAAAATGGGTTCAAAATACTTTTAAAAAATCACCACTTGAATTTCAAACTAACTTCTCAAATTTCCAAACTCAATTTTCGAATTCAATTCTAAACACCAAAGGCCTCCTTTAAAACAAAACACCACCTTGAAATCATTTTTTCCCTTTTGAAAAACGTTTCCAAAAAACCATTTTACATTTGGAAATCCACTCATGTTGACAAAAACTAAGCCATAGTATAACTCACACCAAACTCCCAGAATAGGGAACTAGTGGCCATTCATGGCCCAACCACATGGTTTAATGGACCATGACCTTGGAAATCACCACCCTAAAGGAGTTCTATGAGGTGTGCACTCAAGATTCACATGGTTAACTACTCAACATATTCCCACTGCACATTACAAGTCCACATCCATTATCATTCTCCATCCACATAGACTGAATAATATACACAAGTCCTAGACTACCCCTAGAAAATCATGACATGAGAAGATTAAGAGTTTGTGATGCTCTTCTCATACCTACCTTTTGAGTTCTGATATACCTATCTCAAAACTACTTGATGTCCCAAATAACCAAGGTGTTCTTTGATAAATTTTTTTAATGAACCAGGAAAGGTTTTCATCTGACCTGACACCAATCATGGCCTACGACAAGGCCTGAGATGCATTCTCGATCCTCCTGAGCTGAAAACAAGTTCTAGGAATCAAATAGATCATAATGGTAAAATTTAATTCCTACATAAACTTATAAACATCTTAAAAGATCATGAAGTATGAAACCATATTATAATTATTAAAATAAATACATAAAAATATCCAACTAAAATACATGAACAAAACTAAAACTACAAAATAAAACTAAAACAAATTCAGAAACAATTTGATCTCCTCAAGAACTCTTCATCACCACTAACCATAGGACTAACCTGATTCAAAGGTAAACCCAAACTAGGAACTTGAATGTGAAAAACTAATCGGTTCTATTGAGGTTAAGTGGAAAAATTATGGTGTGAGTATAAATGGATCAGTATATATGTACCATGGAGTCCATAGATTTCCTTTATTAAAATATCCCATAAAAATTTGATTAATGTACATTTATAAAATAGTATTTTATAATTTTAATAATCAAATAGAGACTTCCCATTTAAAATCAACACATGAGACATTCCTGTTTTAAAAATAAATTTACATTTTACGAACCGATTTTAAAGAATAACCAAAAACCAGAAAAGGAAATATGCCAAGTGATCAAAAGATATGCTAAAAATAAGGGGAATTAGATATGTTTAGAAAGGTAATCATAAAAAACGATCAACCACAAGCTAAAAATATAAATAAGAAACATGATTATAGTAGTCGTAAGAATATCATAAATATATCTAGACATAATCCCTATACATACTGAAATCAGACTCACCAACTAGAATATGGTGCAGCTCAATAGTCAATAACCAATAGGATGCTCTAAAATAGCATCACTTGTGCCACAGCCCACCTGGACACTCAAAAAATAGAGGGGTACCAGTCCTTCTAATCATGAAAAGAATGAAACCATCACTCAACCATGTAGATAATGGAAAAGAAGCCCATGATAATAGTACAAATGGAATGAGAAATTAAACACAAGTGTGGCATAAACCAATAACCCAGAGATTCCACCCTACATTCATATCCCAAACTTTGACACTGACTATGTGGAGGACCTATCCCTGGAGGTACAACCATAGAGGTTCCCATCACATGTTAGCCTATACATAGGTTCCAATTAGGAATTCATATCACATGATCATTCAAACAACCTTACAAAACATTATAAAATTTAAACTGGGACTTTAACATTTCCAAATAAAAATTCATTTCCCGAACCATGATGGAAATATTTAACATGCTTGGAAGGTTCCAGATGGTCCTTTAGGATCATTTAGTTAATAAATCACAAATCAACGATCCAAACAGGCCATGCTTTTTCAAAAAATATATGAGACCTACTTTTATTTTAGAAAAAATTCATCTATCCATTTAATAACCAAGGAACCATTTGGAATACACAATAGGGTTTATAAGGGACTATTTGAGGTAAATAGGATATGGAAGAAAAGAAAAATAGGATATGTTTTTCGAAAACCAGGTTCAAGAGGGACATTTTCTATAAATTCCATTATCTTTTTTGATCCAATCAATATGTATACCCCATTCACATATGGATGTTCCCAAATCCAATGAAATATTTCTGGAAACCCATAAAGATATTAAAAATTTTAATTCATTTATCACAAGGAGATTTAAGATTGGCTACTATGGTCTACACATAAGCATTAAACTAAGAAAATATCCCAAGAACCATTCCATTTCACCCTTTCTAGGGAATTACAATTTAATCAAAACACAATCCACACCACACAATTAGATAAAACATTAAAATCCATTTAAAATACCATTATTCATTTTATCAAACACTATACATACAAATACATATAGGCATAATCAGGGAAACACTTTAGAAACCCAATTTCATCAAATTTCCATTAGGAAAACATAAAAAAAATATTCTAACACACCACAAATTTGATTATCACATTTAGAAACGATTTAAGAAAGAATAAGAACCTGTCGACATGCTTTAGAAATTAAATAGATATAAACACCTACATAAATGATTTTAGGATGAAATAAAACATTAGAAGAGGGAATAGATAAGACTGATAGATGATTCACACACCCTATCATCAAAGGAAACAACTCACATTAGACAGACCTCACCCATGGTCTCAACCAAAAGCGATATAATCCAATGTAAAACCAACACAATATAGAGGGAGTAGTTAAGAGGAGGAAAAAAACCTAAAATCCAAGAGAACTAACCTTAGAAGATTGATGAGGAAGCCATTGATGGAGTAGAACCAAAAGAGAGGGTCTTGGGAGCCCCTGTCACACACCTTGGTTGAGAAAAAGGGAGGAGAACCAGCAATTGATTAAAAAGAGGGAGGTGAAACATGGAAATTAATGTTTTTAATGAACCTAGTAAATTGGAAAGGATTAGCTGTATAGTTTTCCAAACTACACACCAACTATGCAAACCCTATTGAAGAATGGGGACACCCACATTGGTCGGATGCACTATTTGGTAAACAGTGCTCCAACCATGAAAAATAGATCTAACGAACTATAGAGCCTTTATACATGCTTTATGTACAGTTTTCTATAACCATTTAAAGACCAATATCCATGCCCATAAAACTAAAAGAATAAAACATGGTGTCTTCTAGGGTATACATGGTTTGGTCCAAACCATGCTCAAACTGTTTATGAGCCCAAAACCCACCCAAGACCTCCGAAACACAAAATTTTTTAATATGAACTTGACCTGAACCATAAATAAAGTTCTTATATCAATAATAGAATAAAATAAACGAAGACCCATGGTATTGGTGTTACATTCTCATTGTTTTTAGCTGGTTTTCATTGGCCATATGATAGACCTTTTGGGTGATTCTTCATAAATTAATTGAACTAAGGGTTAATTGATAAAATCATTTTGAGACATTCCACTGACACCTTTCACCACGTTTTGAGGTTGTCATCCTCAACAAGAACCACCCTTGAGGGGGGTTCTACCATTTTACAATTCTTATTCTACCCTTGGTGTATGATGATCTTTATTTATATAATTTATAATTTAATGAGGTATTGAAGTGAATTGTTAAATGTTATAATACTTCGTAGCACCCAGTAATTTGTATATGATAGGTATAAATTGTTTAATACCTATGATTGTATATTATTATGAATGATTTTTCCAAATGTTGGATGAATTGGTTAGGATTCTATGGAAATTACTAATCTTCGATTCCCTTTTTAATTATTTTAAAGGAATTTCATGGACATTTCCACTTCTTAGATCTTATTATTATATTTTATTGAAATGTTAGGATGCTTAGGACATTACTACTTTTTGGATCTAATGAACCAATAGGATTCCTTAGACATTATACTCCATAGATGTATAATTGCATGACATATTAGGATTCCATGGACATTACCACTCCTTGGATCCTAGTTTCATGAATCATTTGTAGACCTTGATCATTTCTACTCCTTGGAACCTAGCTATATAGATCACATGGATTCCTTGTACATTTACACACTAAATATATAATTTAATTAGTTTACTAAACAATATAGGATTCCTTTTACATTGCTACTCCATGGATATGATGACTTATTAGGATGAATTAGACATTTATACTCCTTGTTTTGTGTTTACATGATATGCTTTGCTCACTCAGTTACCTTTGAAATTACTAATCCTCATACAATGACACATGTAGGCCTAATACAATATTACATGAAAGAGGCCCTTGATAATACTTTGTGTTATTTATAAATATCCTTTATGATTAATTTTCTTGATCACAGTGAGTCTTCATAAACTGGATAGTATCACTTCTGCGATTATTACTTGTACTCATGTTATATCTATACACTACTTCAACTTATTTGTAAAGACTATATTTATTATAGATATTGTTGTTGGTATCCTACTGAGTGTTATATCACACACTTTTTGAGCCACCATTGTGAACCTGGACAGACATCATGAATATAGGTAGCTAAATGGGAAAGCATCCACATGGATATAATTGATTGATTTGTGTATAAAAGCAGGGGAGTATAGGACTGAGCCTTGGGATCGTGTTGACAACTAAAGATAGTTCTTTTGGTCTTCTTATAATTTAGATACATGTATTTCACTGGATTCTTATTTCCATGTATTTCCTATAATTTATATATAATTACATGAAAATATTTGTATATGACACTTATGGATGTGATTAATTTGCTATTAATATGATGGGTATTAATTCTTCTTCTATTCTATTATTTATATGCTACCACCATTGATTTTATGATTTACTATATTGCTACACTCTAACCATGAGGTTATAGTCTCCCCATTTTTTCACCATGGACCCTTGTTTCTAGTCAGAAGCCTCTAATGTATGGGGAGGCATTCTTGAGTACATGTGGTCATCCAGGTTCGGTTTCAATTTAGTGAACTAGGTTTGGGACATCATAGATAATATTCTTCCAACTGTAAAAAAAATTGAATTGTAATTACAATGTTTGGCATAGATCATTTCTTAATAATTTCTATTTTTGAAGGGTCGAAAGGGATACATTTAAATGAGATTATATAACCATAGAATGAATCTTTATGAATCCAAAATTTACACCTGGTAAATTTATAATACAACTTATCCTTCCACTGTGTCTTCAACACAATTCTCAAGTGATCTCCATGGTCTTATTTTCTGTTAAAATATATAATAATATCATCTATAAATACTAAAAATATTTAATTATGGTTACATTTATGAACTATTTATTAAATATATATAGATAACAAGGGAATTGGTATGTGCAAAATATATTAATATAAACTCAAGGTGTTCACACATCATATGGAAGGTTGTATTTGGTATATACTTTATTTGGAAACTCAACAGATGATATCGATATCAAAGATAAATACTGAAAATTAATTGACCTCCACATAATTGATCAAAAAAATCATCGATATGGGGTAGAGGATACTTGTTCTTAATATTTATCATGTTATGTTCTCAATAATCAATAAAAATACACATTGAACCATATTTCATCGTAGCAAAAATAATATGTACACCACATGGTGAAGCACTATAGAAAATTCCATTATCTAGATTCTCCTAGAGTTGCTTCATCAATACTTATAACTCAATCTTGGTCAATCTATGTGGTGTATTTGGAATAGGCATAGAACCCATTATAGGTTCTATTAAAAACTCAACTTAATGATTTGGTAAATTATTAAGAAATACTTTAGGAAATAAATAAAAATATTATTGAACAATAATCACATCTTCTATGTTGATTTTATCACCAACCATTTGAGTTAAATTCCCCTCATTGATATGTATTAAATCCCATATAAGGAATATAATTTCCAATTAAGTTTATATTCATCATCACATAGATATACATTCATACCTTGATTTGGAATATCAAATGTTACTTCCTTTCCTCAAAAATTAATATGGGCTCTATAATATAAGATTCAATCCCGGACCAAAATCCAATACAATTTATCTTTAGGAATAATCATGAGATTTTCCAGAAGAAGATTCCAACAAACATCTACTAGAGAGGATTTAAAATCATGAGATCTAATCATCATAGCATTAAGAGTATTCTCTAATAATTTAGTGTATAACTATTTAGTTTGGGATGTAATAACCTAAGATAATTCTTCATATATAAAAGTGTGGGTAGTACTTGAATCAAATAATACATTTACAATTCTAAACAGGATGATAAGTCGACTATTCACGACATTATTATCATAGCCCACATTAGTTTTTATAGAAAATGTATTATCTTTATCCTTTTTGTTAATAGGGTTTTTAGGCATACCATCCTCAATATACCATGTATTAGGGAATTAATTCAAATAATTCCCAATCACATTGAATCTAAAACATTTAACAGTATTGGATTAATCATTCATCAACTCTATTTTATTTTATAACTTTTTCATCCCTCGTAGACAATTACCTTATTCATGGATATCATTTACACACATGAACATTTAGGATTTTCATTTATATAATTTATTGAGTATTTTCCCCTTTGTTTTTTACATATAGTTTGGTTGGAATTTTTTTCCACTACGGTATTTACCATTCAGGTTTCCATACATTTTAATTTTTTTCTTTCTGTCATTAAAACTAGAAGAATAATTGAAGAGATCCAAGTCCCCATTTCTCCTTTTTGAGAACGTTTAATAATTTATTCATATATACCAACATCTATCATGGCTAGAAAATTTAAAATAATTATTTTAGGTTGCTAAATAATTGATTTATTTTTATCACATGGTCGATCATAAATCCTAATTAAAACCTTTAAACTCTTATAATTATATACTTATAGGTACCAATGTATTCATCATCCATATGATACAAAAAAAATCATTTGCATCATATTATGATAAGTTTATGGATATTATTTATTGATAAATACCCTCTTAAACTCCACCCATTCCATGGATTTTATTTCTTCCTCTTGCCTCATGTTCTTGACAAGGGTATACCATTGATCATATTTTAATTCTAAGTGATAGATTTATAAGATAAAATTCTCATGGCACATACAGAAAATAATATTAATTATATTTTTAATCATATTGGTCTATTTCTAGAGAACTAGTGGATTAAAAAACCGAGAAAATGTGGATGAGCATTTTCATATAAAATACTAAATGGCATGTTTCTCCCTCTTTGGTGTATTTGAAAGATCAACATGGAAAATTTTATTTCTCATAGATTGAGTGTGTTTAGTGATAATAGCCATAATATATCACATTATACATCCCAATATATTTGGCTTCTCGTTAGTATTGTTATTTTATTGCATTTCAGATTCATTTTTATAATGATTCCTTCATGTTCCATCCATTAAGTAAAACCAAAAATAGCAAACACATGTATTGTGAAATAATAAATAGATTAATAAATCATAATAAAAATAATTCATGATATATATTAATTTGTGATAACTATTATAAACCTATAACATTTTAGGTTCTTTATATATCACTTTTAGTTTAAGATAATATTTCTTAGGATCCATCCTCATATTATTTATAACCTAATCTCCAAAAAAATGAAATCCTTTTATGATACCGACTAAAGACCCCCAGGGAAATACATATGTATATATTACATCATTTTAAATGAATATACAATAACTAACATTATAATAATAAACATAGAATTATAATGGTTTTTTTGTAGACTGGATACATAATTATCTAGTTTATGAACAATGTAAAATATCTCCCATAAACATTGTTAATATTTAGTACCCTTATAGGCATATCATACTTAGAACCATCCTTTAAAACATATATAAGGGGAAAATAAGAAAGGTTCATAATAGAATCATAGTAAGGGTAAATAATGGATATATAAATCATAATTAAGGATAGCATGATAATAAGGTTATGAAAATATAATCAAACTAATGTTCTTGATATAAAATATTCATACATATAAAAGATTGGATCGTAAAATCTATAATCATTTCATATCCATGAGAATGATTAATTAGTATTTAAAAGTATAAATCATCATTCAAGATTCATAACATAGGAATTTGAAGGCTTAATGATATAAAATAATAATTTTAGGAATATAGTTATTCACAATCATGTCTACTTATAATATTTTGATCATATCCAAAAGAAACCATACTCATGCATTAAGATGTGAACATAATGATTTATAATCATATCCAAACTTTTAGTTATTATATAATGTGATATCAATATTACATTAACCACTGAATTTGATGGCAAAAATATACCCAACCACCGTATAATGATAATCAATAAATATTCATTCTATAAAAAACTTGGAGACATTCGTGATTCCATCATCACTTCTTTAACCTTGGGGAATGAAATGGGTTTCATATCACATTCATTACAACGTAATTATAATCCATATCAAGAACTAAATTGGTTGGTATCATAATAAAATAACCCCAATTAATCATAAAAATCCTTAAATTATGTTTAAATAGATGAAAAAAATATTTTTTAATTTAATCTAAAATATGATTTTAAAACCATAAGAAAACGTCAATTTTATTTTGATAACATTCAGAATAATTACTAGAACAAAATAATAGTAATATTTTCTTTGTAAAACCTTTGAAAATTATAAATTATAATTCATTAGAAACTAATAAAAATTTGGTAGGAAAATATAATCATGTCTTATAATTTAAAAAAAACATTCCTATCACACTTTTGTAAAAAGTAAAAATTGAGTTATATGTAAAATATTTGAATAGATTCCTTTCAATAATTTGTAAATAATGTAAAATAAAGTAAAAATATCCGTTATAAAAAAATTAATTATATATAAAAATTTCCACAAATCATTTTTAAAAATATGTACATGCATGATAATGATTACTGGACCAAAAAGAAGATAGAAGGTCAAATTTCCCTAAAAACATTTTCTCAATCATATTATGTACCAAAGAGTGGGGAATAAAAGGTTAAAATTATAACCATATAAATAACTCGATTAGGAAATTACATATGGGGTGTAAGTGAGAATGATCATATAATTTCATTAACAAAAACTTAAATATAAATAATCATGAATGAGAATGTGAATGTGAAATAAACCCTTACCACAATCTCTATATTGCTTCATACACCTTCAAAAATCTTATGTAATAAATATAGATTTTTTTAAATATATTATAGAACCATATTAATACTTATCATACTATATTTCATTAACTTATAAATTAAAATATACCATACATTACGAATTTTTTATTAATATCTTTATTCGAGTGAAAACTTGTCTATATTCCATGCATGTTTCAGTTCGACAGTTCTAACACTTGCACCTTGGCCATTTTTTCATAATACTCAGAATCATAATAATGTAATAATAATAAAAATATTTATTAATTATATATACTTTTACAATTATTTGTATAAGGTGGAGTTAAAAAATAGATTACATCATTTCATGGAGATGGTAGTCCACATGTACTCGTGTGTAATGCTTAAACATTATGATGGATGGAATGAAAGAAAGTTAAATAATAATTAACCTATATAGAAGCATAAATATATCATAAATATAAAATATATTTGTTATATCTATATTTATTACCATATATGTAAAATAATAATGAAAAACAAGTCACATTGCATCATAGAGGTGGTAATCCACACGTACACACAAGGGACGTAATCGTTTTTCAATAGATGGTAAGTTTGGAAGGAAGATAATAACTTATGATTAAATAATAATAATTTGTAAATAAATATCAAATATAAACATTAAATTAATTATAACAACCATCCATGAAAGGTGTTATGTAAAATTTAATAAATCACTTTGTTGAGATAGTAGTATCTACCCTTACACGAGTTATGCCTTCATTTATCAGTAAATGGAAAAGGAGATAAAAATGGGTCATAATAATAATATAATAACATTTAATTATACTTAAGATACATATATATTTAAATTATCATGGTTATAGAATAATCAAGGGAGGTGTTAGATGAAATAAATATGGAAGCACTTTGTTAAGAGTTATACCTTTGGAAATCCTCTGTCATACACCTTAAGCCCATGTAGGCTAGTATTCTAGTGAGATAATGGATTCTTGGAAATTTGAGATAAATTATAAAGGTATTAATGTGGGTATTGATCAAATTTTAAAACTCAAAATTTTTAAATAATTGAGGATAGTGGGATTCCTTTTATAAGATAGGTGGGTGGAAAACTTGTAAATACTTAAAACATTAAAATATAATAAAGTAAATTTTAAGTGAAAGTTGAAGAAATTGACAAACTCTTAAAACCATAAAAAATATCATGCATAAATATATTTAATAAATCAAATTCTGGAAATTTTATCTATAATTATTAATCTTATCACATATTTAAATGCCCTCGTTGACCCTTTTTAACATCTACTAAGGCAAGACATTTTTACCATAGTTACAGTTCATTATAAACAAAAATGAAAGTGTCCTTATTACCAAATGTGGAAATTTTTCTTCTAAATATGGAAACATTTTTATGTAATTAAATTTTTATAATTGTTTCAAATTTAATTTAAAATAAGTGTGCAATGTTCAACAAAAATATTTTTAGAAATATGTAATTTTAAGCATAAAACTAAATTTATTCTCATTCATTGCCTTGTAAAAACCATTACATGAACGTTAAAAAATTTCACAGTGTATATAATCTATAAATATCATTAATACCATTAATTATTATTTAATACCTTTATTTATTTATATAAAAACTCATTGTGTATATAAAAGAAGAATTTTTAGAAAAAAATCACATTACAAGTTAAATTATTATTTTTTAGTTATATTCATTTGATAACCAATGAATTAATTTTATACTTCTTGATAAAATATTTTTTATAAGGTTAGTATAATGAATTATTTTTTTCGAATAAAATAATTGTTAAATAAAACCTTCATGGTAAAAATAATTCTTAAAAAAAACCAAAATAGTTTTTAGCATCGATGTTATTTCAAAAGTAATTTAAAAATTATTTTTAATAATAATATTTCATTTAAATACCATATAATTTGATAATTTTTTTAATTTATATTAACTATTCACATAGGATCAATGTTTCATGTAAATAAATATATCAAAAACATCAAACTTATTAAAGAGAAATATATGATAGAATCATAGAGTGTCATAGAATTGTTAAACACACACCAATGTGGTATAGATCATAAAGCTTCATGGAACATTCACCTTTTTCACTAAATGGGGATTTAATAATTTTTCCTTATAAACATGTATGAAATACATAAATTGGTTTTAGTTTAAATAAATAAAAATATTCATCTTACTATAATTTGATAAAATAATATTTCTTTACAACACCTAGCCTATGATTCCACGGTTGGGTGTGGTATAAGTCATGCAGACTATTTTTATCAATAGTAAATGATTTGTTTGTGTAATCCAACAAACATAGTCTTTTATTTAAATATTTCTTTTCATAAAAATAAATTTTTTCTCAAATTAGCAACAATTATCCTCATATTTATTAATAAATCCAACTTTATAGAGTCTTTACATAGAAATACTATTTCTTTGGAATGTGTGGAACATAATAAAAGTCCCTCAACACCAATATAATTCAAGACAACAACATGGGGCAGTAGTCTCTAATAGCCACAATTTCAAGTCTGGTTATATTGATTCCTCATAGATCTACCTCATAGTATCCACTCATCCATAATCTTGTTGGTTTCTATATTTTAATAAATATGTGAGCATAAAATGATATATCTAATACCCAATTTTTTGAAAAAATGATTTCACTCGATAAAAAATCAACATGAAGCCTCCTCTTGCTTCTTCTTATGGGAGCAGTTCTTCTTCCAATGGTCCTTATTTCCACATGTGAAATGGATAGCATCATGTTTAATTTATTTAAACTCAATAATCTTCTTCGTGTAAGGTAATTGTGAAGAATATTTTGAGTTTTAGTTAGTATTAGAGCTATTTTATAGTCCTTTACACATATTCACCATAATAAAAGAAGTCACTTCATGCTTCATATCATTGAAATCTTGGTGAAGTAAAGTGGGGAGATATGGGAGAAAAATCATTCTTTTTTTCATATTGAAATTTACCACAAAACTATAGAAGGTTGGAGGGAGTGGTAAAATAATGAAATTGAAGTGAAACTCATCTGGTATATTAAACCCTAGAACCACTAAACACTCAATTTAAATAATAAGTTTGACTATATGATTTTTATCTCATATAACTTATCTAGGTTTTCACATGAAGAACTCTATAAGGATCTCTTAACATTCCTATATGGATCTATTGTAATAATGATTATGGATATTTTGTAGCATTCTATATAAATCCATGTTATCATGAGACTTTATGATTTTACGTACAAGGATGATAAAATTTAATAATAAACATCTAGTATATCATTTAGGTGTTCTTCATAAATAGTGAACTTCTTATCACTCACCTCCTTAGTAAGAAGACAAACTATTGAGGATTCTATCATGTAAGACATTCGTTCATATAAATGTACAAACCATAATAAATTTAACCATTTCTATACATTAATACTAGTTAGTAAATGGAATTTCTCCAAATTTGATCATAAGTATAATGTGTTTAGTGAAATTTCTATTTTTTATAATAATATGAATGCAAATTATTATTACATTATTCGATTACTAGGTGTGACATTATAAAATATGTTTTATTAGTCTCCCACTATTCTACACAACCTAAAATCACATACCATTGGATTCGAATTGTCCAATAAAATGGAAAATATAGTTTCAATGTTATATATTTTCCTTATTATAATACAAATTAAAGCCATAAAATTATGAGAAAGTATTTAGGTTGGTTTTATTCCAACTATAAACCTGTAGCACATGAATTTATTGAGTTTACTCTTCAATCCAGAAATATTGACCTGGATTTTCTCAACACTTGCCTCCAAATTTGTATATAATAGACAATATTCATTACATTAAATTTAGATTTGGTCAAGTAGACCCCATTTATTAGTTAGTATTTACCCATAATTAACTCTTCCCCTTACATTGACTGAACCAATTCTTTAATTATCGGTCTATCGTAATTTAGACGATTATAAGCTTAGTCTGGATTAATATTTTTTTGTGGTTTTTTTATTTATTTTGAATAAATTTCATTATTTTATCTTGTATATGTCTTTTTGATATTAAGTTGATTATAATTAAGTGATTAAAAATGTGGTGATAAAATATTCATGTATATTTTATTTTAATTACTTATTTCTATATAAAAGTATTTATTTATTTGATCAAAGTCTTCCATCAATGGAGTAAATCATTCATCATACATAAATAAAATAAAATAAAACATGGAATGATCATGAGATTTAACTAGATGTTTTTTATAGATAATTAAATAAAGAAACCATTTACTCTATGTGAAAAACTCCTTCAGTCAATTTGGGATCTAGTTTCATAATTACACCTAAGTCTTATGAATCTTTGAGGTTTGGTTTCTCCCCGACATCATCTTAATCCAACTCTATGAACCTTAGAGCCCCATAATTACATTAAATTTAATTCACACATAGTTGAAGGGTACTACAGGGAAGTTCACATAAAATAAATTATTGGAACGCATGCCCATAAATAATAAGGATAGGGAGATGAACAGTAGACCATCATTTTAATTTTATCATAATAATCACAAAAACCTATGAAATAATTATATTAAAATAAACCATACATATGCACAAGTCAATATAGGCTCACTATCAACCACATACACAATGGAAACACATTTTTAATAACTTTTTATAATTCATATCAATTAATTATTTTATTAAGATAGAAACACATGAATTATTTTGGTTAATTATCTAATTAATCAATTATGAAAATTAATGACATTTTAAAAATGGAATTATTACCTATAAAGGTTTAAAATGATAATAAATGTATTACTTGCATGAAATATAACATGGTTAGGAAAATATTTACAACTATTCAAAGGAAAAGTAATTTTTTATAATTTGTGTATAGTGATGTATGTGATTTTCATGTTATACCCTCCACATGAAATTAAAGGAACTTAGTAACTTTTATTTATTATTACTATATATATTTTCATATTTATCATTCACATTGTATATATAAATTTGTAGATAAATTTACTATATTGAAAAATGAGGCTGAAAACAAATGTAGGGTTAAAATAAAATTCCTTATACTGGATAAGGGAGGTGAATAATATAGTCCTTCATTATTTGACTCCCTATGGATTATACATAAATGGATATCTCCCTATACACCACAAATAATTTTCATATAGTAGAAAAATAATGAATCATTAATGGAATTGGTTAATTCCATGATGTCTATCTTAGGTTTGTCAAAAGGATTTATGGGAGAACCATTATTAACTATGTGCTACATCCTAAATAGGTTTCCCAAAAATGGGAAGGCTATTATCTGTTTGAGTTATCAAATCATACGAAATAAAAACCAAAATTATTTAAAGGTATTTGGTATTCAGGAAATTGTATAGGTAACTGAACCTAAAAGGTAATATTTGGGTAAAATGGTTATTGATAGAATATTTGTTTGATATATAATGAATTCAATGGACTATATTTTCATATTTGTAGAATAAAAAGAAATAGTGTATATTAATATTGTTATATAATCAAGATATACTATTATTGATGAATATGGGCATACCTAATTAACTATGAAAGTCTAAATAAAGGATTCTTGATTTAATACAAGAGTTTACCAAGAAGAAACATTCAATGAGGTTCATAAAAAAACTCTGATACACAAGATATATGGATCCGATTTCTATATATATGTTATTCAAGGAACCAATTATAGTATTTGTACCCATATTCCTTTTTTTCTCAATATTAAGTCATACCCTGAAACTTTATATGAGGCTATGTCATCTTCTGATCCATCTCATTTATATGAATATAAAAATTATTAAATGGGATTTAAAAATTATTAAAAAATATTTAATATTAGATGAAAATTTTAAAGGTTAACAACCTATAGTTTTTAAGTGGGTATTTATAAAAACAATTAAAATTTTCTAATATAATAGAAAAATATAAATTCTAATTTATATCAAGGAGGTTTACTCAAAAAATGGAATTGATTATTTTTATATCTATGAAAATATAACGAGGAATGATTTGATTATAATTCATCTCATTTAGATTCTATACATAATTTTTAACTTCTAAAAATGGATGTTTAAGAAACATTATTATTTGGTGAATTCGATAAAGAAATATATATAGAATAATCGAAAGGATTCAAAGTAAATGGTATAGGAAATTTTTTTAAAAAATTGGTATGATCTCTATATGGTTAATAACAAGATTCAAAACACTGGCATGAGAAATTTATTAAAGTAATTTTATCATATGATTTTTAGTATACCAAGTAGATAAATGTGTTCATAATAGGTTCCATAATAACCATAATATTTTTATTTGTTTATATATCGATTTTATTTATATATTTATAATTTATATAAATAAAATAAATAAGGCTATGTTTATTTTATCCAGAAACTATGATATGAAGTACTTTAGTAACTCTAATTCTATTTTGGGAATAAAAAATTATTATAAATAATCATTTCATTCTTCTTTCCCAATCTCATTGTATTGAAAAAATATTAAATAAGTTTGAGAAATTTGATTATTCAACAACTTCTACATTGTATTTTTATGGGTGTATGATGATACTAATTTCTAGAATGTTAGTTACTAAATTGGAATATGTAAAGGTGATTAAGTGTCTCATGCATGCAATTACATGTATAAGACCCAACATTTCATATTTTTTTGGAATGGTGATAAATTATAAGATTAATGAAAGTTATAAAAAAAGGAATATTATTCAGAGAATACTCAATTGTATAAAATGTAATATGGGTTTCTGTATATGTTATAGTGGAAACACAGTTGTATTGAATGGTTTTTACTAGGAAATCTAGATAAATAATTCGGAGGAACATTATTTTATGAGTGATTCTATTTTTATAATTGGAGGAGTATTATTCTATTGAGTTTCAATAAAATAAACTTAAATAACATAATCCACAGTGGATTTTGATTTTATTGATTTATCAACTAATATAAAGGAACAATAATGAATTGTATATCTTTTACCAGATCTTCCATTAATGATTACGTTGATATCTTTGTTATATATACACTATGATAGTCAAGAAAAACTTTATAGGATAACCAATAAAACTTATAATGGAGAATCAATACACATTGGTCTCATACATAACTTCATGTGTTAGATAATATGGGATGATATCATAATTTTAGACTTTATTATATTGATCTAGAACTTAGTAAACCCACTAACAAAATGTAATTTAATGAGAGTTGGTATACAAAAATTCTTTTGGGATATGTTTAGGGTCCTTATCAAAAAATCACCAATTATGGGACCACAACATAACATGTGATAATATCACATGTATAAGTTCAATGTTGGAAATTCTATCATATGTGTAAATGAAATGCCAATGGATTTCAACCATGTTTCGAAACATGGGGGCACTTTTTGGTGGACAAATATAAATGCAGAAGTAGGGAGTCTCAAAAGAGATTTTGGATTTATATATAAAACATTGAACAAATAATGAGTGACACATTGACAAAACGTTTTCTTGGTGTAGATAATGAACTATGGAATTTGAACAGACTTGGGTATGATGCATCTATTTAATAACAAGAGTTGCATGATCAAGGTAATGTCCGCCTGTTTCTCTATTCAATTTTTTTATTTCTATAATTTCTAAAGGAAAAAATAAAGAGATACCTTTATTTATGATTTTTGTATACAACATTGTATAATGCCTGATCATTAGAATTTATTTGTCAAATAATTTAAAATAGTGGGCGATTTTTGGATTTTTAATGTTTTTCAAATATTTAAAAGTTATTTTTTAAAGTTTATTTAAAAGGGGATGGATTTTTTAGAATCCTACATTGTAAAATGGGTAGGAATGGAAATATAAGTTCACTTGTAGACATACCTATTCTCTAGAGGGTGTAGTTGACTCCATATATTCAATCATGTATGATTCGGTGGATATAATTAAATCTGGAAAAGACATGACTTCCCCAGAAAGGTATCAACCCAATTCTAAGGGGTTTGATTCCTTTTTCTAAATGGTTGATTCAATTCTTATAAAAATGAGTACATATTTAATGGAAAATATAAATTACAATCGGTCCAAAGAACTCCAATAACTCCATTAAATTGAGATTCCACTAAAATACTTTTATATGAATTAAAAGAATTTCATTACTGAACAACATCAAAATACTTCTATTACTCTCTTATTTATGAATTTTCTTCAAGGGATACTCCCCCCAAAGTACTTTTTTTATTATCAAGAAATATTTGTATCCTAAGGAGTATTCATTGAAAACCAATAGTATTATCGATTTTGTGGGGGTATCAACTCTTAAAGATAGAGACTTCATAACATGCCTCATCGATCTCTATCTACTACCATACCAAATATCCATATCCATAATCCACAAAAATTCAAAAAAAATTATGTGCATAACACAATTCACATTTTATTATATCAAAGGAATTGGGGGGAAGGTCATTTGTGTAATAAAATGTGAAATTCATTGACGGCATCAATACCTTCTACCTCCCCCCTATAAAAGTTACTCCCTCCCTTCTCCCTATTGATTAACTCCTCCCACTATCACCCTCTAAATCTACCTCAATTTTGTCTATCTCTTTCAATGTATCTCTATATATTTTTCCCCTTTTATAGTTTTGATGTTGGTGATTCACTTTCCATAGCCTTTAAGGATTGAATTTTTTAAATCTTCATTTAAAGGTAATTTTAATTTTTTTTTCAGTTTTTTTAGTTGTTCAATTTATATATTTTTCTAATTATATTATTTATTTTGTTGTTTATTTAAATAGATTTAATTTTTTAATAATAGGGAATCAAAGTCAGTAAATAATTATTATTTAATGAGTAAAAATTCGTAAATGATTAATAATTAGTCTAAATTAGTAATTTAGTAATTATTATGAAATGAATATTATTTAATAACACTAGTTATTTATTTAATATTAACTAATAGATAATTAATTAACTAAACAATTTTAACTAATAATTTGATAGTTGATCAATGGATAGTAATTTTAGTTTGCTAATAGTTAATAATTAATAATTATAAAATAAATAACTAATATATATTTAATTAACTAATTAATATTTATTAATTAATAATTATTTAATTAATAGCTTGTAATTATTGTTTGCTAATAATTAATTATTTATTTAATTACATAATTATTCAGCTATTAAATTAGTTATTTAAATATTAAAAATTTATTTTTATTTAATATCAATTATTACTTATCAATTATTCAAAATCAATGATTATTAACTAATAGATAATTAATTAAATAAATAAACAAATCTATAATTATCTAGTTAATTTGATAATAATTAACTAAGAGTTAACTTTTATTTAACAAATAAATAATATATAATTAACTAATAAGTAAACATATAATTAACAAATAGAAAACTTGTAATTAACTAATAAATTATTTACTTATTGAGAGTTGTGTTAAAGTATTAACTAACAAATAACTAAATAATAACTAACTAATAATTAACTAATGACTAACTGACTAATATTTTCCTTCAACAGTTTATCCCCAACATTAATATAATTACCAACTGATATTTAGGAGAACATAATTACCAACTGAAAGTTAGGAGAATGTAATTAACATGAAATAACAACCAAAAGTTGTTTTGTTGTCAACCCTACATAACTTTTCCTGGTAATGGGTATTGTTTATAAATCAATTATTAAAGTAAATATTGTGTTATTATCTGATCAATTAAATCCTTATCCTAAAATAAAAAGGTAGTTATAGGATCTATCATAGAAGAATCTAGGGGAAATAACCTTGAAAAGGTTGGTTGAGTATTAACTCGATCTTCACCTAGCACACGACAATGTAGCATAACTGCACACATGGTTTGACACTCTTCGGTGGTTTTCATTATATAAGTCACATGATCTATCTAAACTATTTCAAACCTAATTATATCTTTTTACCATGAAATAGAATGAAATAATTATTCTACTTGCAATCCTACATGATTATTCCTTGTAATGAATATTGTTCTCACTTTTGGATTCATGATCAAAATCGTTTTTTCATGAAGAGAATCATGTTTACCCATGTCAACTATAATGGGGACGTCATTAAAATAGATCAAGGATCTCCATATATTATAAAATCAACATGAGTGGTTATCATATTTGATTTTTTTACCCTAGGATAACCTCTTCCAAGAATTCATGGTTAGTTAAATATAAGACTTGATCAAGAGTTCTAGTATTTTATATAAATACATTTTCAATTACAATATATCTTATGGTATCAATATTATCCACTAATTGATGATGAGTACTGGTTGCAATAAAAAAAATTATTTAACCAATGGTCTGATAATTCTTTGAGGGATTTATACATGCAGATTTCTAATCTCTATTAATAGCCTGTTTTTGTGTGAATACAATTCTATATAAGATTTATCGATGAAATTATATCTGAATTTTATGTGAAATTTTCAAATTATGTGGAATAAGATATCCAAACTAATCACCGTAATATGATTAGAGATCAATTTTTTGATGAAGAAGTGTCTAATGGTGGAAAATAATGATAAAATGATTATGATGAGAAGGAAGTTGAAGAAGTTGGAAAATAAATTTCTAGAAATTATGTGGTTGAACACCATCCACAATGTAAGATAAACCATCCACCATTGTTGAAATATTGGTCAGAAGTTATGGCATATTTTCTAAAACATGACTAGAATATTATAAAGCATCCAACTAACATTCCTAGAGTTTTAGAAGATATATTTGGTTCAATAAATAAAACATTATACATTGAAAGAGTTTTTCTGAGAAACAATGACATGAAATGTGTACAGAAATGTTTTTATATAGAGAGACACAATATAAATTCTTTTGAGTAGTAAAAATAGAAAGCTATATGTCATATGGTGTGACAAATATGGTGATGATTACATAGTTAACTTAAGAAAAATTCTTGAAACTACTCTTTGATGGTAGAGTATTTCTAATAATGAGTCTCCTCATAATTTCATATAGCCTACTCTCACATAAGACCACACATAAATGGATACTAAATTTATAATATATAATATTATCAAGATGATTAGAACCTTCTATGATATTCCTATAGTCATTTGGTAGGATATAATAAAATAATATTTTGGCTTCAAGGCATCATATGAAAATATATAGAGGGATAAACCGAATTAAATTGTTAAAGTGTATGATGATTTGGATAACTCTTATCAGGTGTTTCCATAACTCTTATAAACAGTTAAGAAAACAACCAACTTTTCTTCCAACTCGATGTAAATTAACATGTGTTAGAAAGTACCTAGGTTTATCCCTTATCATTTGAAATTATGTTAGTTGTTTTGAGAATTGTTTTTATCTATTTCTTCTTTTCAATTCTTTAAATCATTTATTCATATTGATGTAAAATTTATATATATATATAGTAAACACGTATACTTCTTATTATATTAAACCAAGATGGTAACCATACACCAATTCCACCTGAATTTTCTATATTGTAGTGGGATAATTATGAATCTTATAGTTGGTTTTTGGTATGTAATACCAACCATTTTAGCCACAGTATTGATGTAAGCATAATATCTAATCATCAACGGGGATTAAAATTTTAAATTGATGTAGATTGTGTTATCTAGAGATCCCCAAATTCACATCATCAATTAATTATTTAAAACATTTCCAATAACGTGTGAAATACATTTAATGATGAATCTTTGAGTAAGGCCATCAAAAATATTAATAGGTAATATGTTTCTTATTTTTTAATATTTCAATATAATGATAATATTAATTTATATATAATATGATCAGTTTGGTGTGGTATATGAGTTGGGTTATAAATGGTTTGATATGTGATTAGAAAAGGTTTTTAGATCTAATTTGGGATTCTACAAATATATGAAGTAGATTCCAAAAGAGAAATGGACAATGGAATAAAATAGAATACAGTGGGGATGGTATGGACACCTGAACACAAAAATTACAGAGATCATCAGTGGAATCTTTAATGTGATTCAAAATAGACCTATAACTGACCTAGTTCATGAGACATTTTATTATGGTGTGTATTACTTCATAGAAATAAGAAGATATAATGATGATGAGAATATCCAGCGGTAAATATATAGATGACACTTTTAGTGAGGTATTTATATGAACATTGAAGAATAATCCTTTTTTGAATTTTATTATTCAACAAAAAAATATAACGATTCAAAGTTAAAAAGTTTCAGGATCCCATCACAAGTTGTAGAAATTGAGTGTTGGTGGTATTATTATACTAAAGACATTGTCACTATAAAAACATTCTGGAATTATGGTATCTATGTGTGCACTCCATTATGATATGTTCCTCTTTGAACATATCTGGGGATCCATATGATGATCCATTGTACAGTATTGACACCATTTCTAACTGTTATAGTAAAGTATGGATTCCAATTAGATATTTTTGATATTTTTCAATGCTGGTAGATCATCCCACATTGATAGATAAAATCAATAGATTGTGACCATGAAGTAGAATGATGTCCAGTAGGATTTAGAGTGAGATAGACTATCCTTAAGAACAATTTTAACATCTTATATACAACATATGTCATGATTAAGTGCATAAAAAGAGGTTATTCTCTATTATTTCTTAACCATGTTCTAATTCTATTCCATGATGATGTATTGTAAGAAAAAAAATATAATATCTTGAGTACATAAAAGATTGATTAGGGTTGGCCCTCAAGTTGACCTTTTGGGAGGTCTTGGAAAAGTTTCATGTTTTTATGAAATTGGTTAAGTCTTCAGATGCACACATCCACAGACATAAACACACAAAAACCCATAAACACACATATTACTTAATATAATAGAAAATAAATATTGCCCTTTATTTTGAAATTCAACCATATAAAATTACCCAATCAAATCCATTTATTATTAAAATATAATAAACATGCTTTCTCAAAAACATGTATAGAATTTTCAGAGTCTTTTAGTTCTACGAATAGTGATTTTCTAAGTGAATAAAATTATTTAAAGGGTCTCATGAGTAAAATTAAAATCAAGAAGATTCAATTGAAGTAGAAGAATGAGAAAATATAAAACGAAAAGTAAATCTATATTCAAATATTAGTTTTTTTAATAATAAAAGAAAAGAAACACCAAATTTGAATTTCCATAGATGAAAAATAAAATATACAGAATGAAGGAAAAAATAATTAAAATAAAAATCAGTTTTTTACCTGAGGATATAGTTACATAGAATATTCTAATACAGGTGAATAATGTAGTAGTTAAAATAAAAAATGTAATCTTGATTCATTGGAATCATTTAGTAATGATTTTTTATCTCCTTGTGATTATTCATATTTAGTTTATTTAAGATACCTTATAGGAAAATATGGAAATATTTTTAAAATAGATAAGATAAATTGAAAAATGTGATGCAAGAGTCATGAATTAGGGATTTAAGACTTTAGAAAAAACCAAAAACAATTTGTTTTTTATTCCTGAGATATAGATAGAAAATGATCCTATTATCGGAGAGTTAGATAAATTGAAAATGATGAAACTGGGTATACAATATTGTTACTAATTTTATTGTGTAAAATACTCTCTGTGATGAAAATAATTATGGTAATATGTGGGATACCCCTGTTTTGAGGTAATTCTATTTTTTATTCTATATTTTTAGTTAAATATTTATTTATATAAGTATTGTAAGGCTTTTGGATTGTTTTGAATGTTTTGGAATCCTTTTTAAGTGTTCATAGTTTAATGGAGGCACTGGGTTTTGTGAAGAATTGAAATGTTTCATCTAATAGAAGTCATCATTTGGAGATGAAAAGATTGAGTTTCATCTGACATAGGTCATCAGAAAAAATGATCATATAGAGGTTTATCGATGAGCAATTCCATACCATTAAAATGGGTGAGTTCTCTAGACTATGCTTCACTAGATAGAATCCATTGGATTGATTACATTGGTTGGATTCCAATCAAAAAATGTCTCAAAAGATAGATTTCAATGGGTATAGTGCATCAAAATGAGATCTCTATGTGTGATCAACAAGTAAGGGTACCATCTATGGAATGTTTCATTGGAAGACTCTTTATTAATTAGAGGATTCCCTTAGTCAGTGAGATGGTGACTTTGAATCTCAGAGGTTACTACAACCACATCACTGGATAGAGACCTCTATAAATTGAAGTGCTAGACCTATTTAAATTTAAATTAAATGTTTTAGAAAATAAGAAGCTAATATTTGAAAGGCATATTAGGGTTTCTATAATATTTGTTTAAATATTTGTATATTAGAGAGTTAGTGAGAGATGATTTGGTATTCTATTTGTATATCCAAAATGAAATATTTTTTTAGTTTTTTCCCATATATATAGGTAATTTTTCTGAACCACAGTATACTATTTATCCATTTATTTAATTTTTCATATGTGTGGAGTGTTTTCATCAAGTTTATGTATTGATTAGGTGGTCTCTCATTCTAGTTATAATACCCAGACTTAGGAGAGAGTGGTTATCATATGAACCTCAGTTTGGAGGTTTCACTGGTGTCTATCCAATTATATCTAGAACATTCAATTGTATAGGATGATATAATCAAACATATGCCTCATCAGTATTTTACTGAAGTTTAATTGGTGTGAAAAGTTCTCATTGTGTTCATCCATATATCATACGAAATAATCATAGTATATAAAAGCAGTATCAAATATTTTTTGGTTCTACCTCATACCAAAAAAATTTGTTTCTCCTCTCTTTTTATTATAAGTCATTTTATTTATGTATATTTTCTATTATCATTTTAATTTATTTAAAGTAAGTTTAGGTTACTATTAACCTGTTTTACGGAACAAAAGTTTCTTTTTGTAGGATGTAATTGGATGATTTTTTGATGAAAAAAGATATAAATTCTCTATTTTCTAATGATTATCTTGAGAACATGGAAAAAGATGAATTATATTAGTCATATAGTAAGACCATATCCTTGATAAGGATGTTTCATTATCATAATATTTCCTTCATCATTATAGAGAATAAAACTACTGTAGCGGTTTTAAAATACATTAGATAAAATTTATGATGTGATGAATGTTCAGGTTGAGGTTATCATTAAAAGGGAATACATCTAATCATGTTAATTATTTTAATATGATATAAGGGGTGATTGAATTTTTTATGGTATGTTTCTCATAAGATGAATCCCTAGATATTTTTGGGAAATAGATGGTTACATTAATTAAATATGGAAGTGTATTTAGATTGAAATATATTTGAAATATTTTCAGTCTTATAAAGAACATCGAATTAGTGGGACAAATTTATGAATCAATTTTTGAAATGAATTTTTAGAATAGAGTCTCATAAATAAATAAAGGGTTTATGGTAATATATCATAGAATAAATAATTAAACATTGTACTTAACTGAAGAAAAAAGATGAATTTGTGATGATCTAATGTTTTTCTTTTGATAATATAAATGTTTTCCATTATAGGTATATCCACATTAGTGGATAGAATTTAAAATTTATTATTGAAAAGTTTGTACTCCATGTCGATCACATGGACATTTGATGTTGTGAATGTCTTATTCTCATGAAAAAGAAATGACTTTCTTTTACCATGTGTGGTAGAAATACAATAATTACAAGCTATAACTTGTTTATTTTGATGTCTTGGTACCTTGAATTGTTCATTACAATGAATGATATAAGTTCATTTTGACCATTATTAATTATTCCACTCAAAATGTATTGGTTAATTTCCTAATGAAAAAATATGAATTTTTCTAGTGATTATTTAGTGGATGGTTTATGAAAAAAGAAAGTGTGAAAAAAAATTTATGTTTCTATAGATAGGTAATGGGGGGATTTCACTACACAAAAATTTCATTACTTTTTTCATTGAAAAAGTTTAATTCATTAGATGATTGTTCTAGGAACCCCAAAAAAATATAGTATCTATAAGAATGAGTCTGAATCTATAAGATAAATCCCATGGTATGAGGCTTCAGTTAGGAAGTCCTAATATTATTTGAATAGACTCTATAAATATGGAATAATTTCTTATAAATAGTAGTCAAACATCAGTACTGGGATAAAAACATCTATAGGATCTTTGTTCTAGTAAGATGCTAGACGTGAACCGTATTAAAGTATCTAGAGTTACCATTTATTTCCATATCGTTTCTAAAGAAATATATAGGATAGAGTTTAAATACAAGGTGTTTTTTTCTGTAATATATAGTGATGATAACTATGGATATCATTTGTGGGATAATAAAAATATAAAAATCATCTAGATAAGAGATGCTTCTTAATAGAAAAATTCTTTTGAAATATGGAAGCTCAAATGAAAATTATATTGATACTCAATTCGATCAAATAAATGTTACAAGATGAACTCTATATCTAGAAACTTCTATAGAAATTTTAAATATGGGAGCCCTATATTTTAGTCTACTAGATATATAATATTCAACTAGAGATCTACCAAGTAGAGAATGATTTTATAGAATATCTAGTAGATATAGAATATTTGGATATATGACCATCAGATTTAGAGGTACCATCATAAAATCCTTTGGTTTTACTAAGAATACCTACTCATATAAAAAAACTAGTTTAAAGGTTTAGAGCTAATATATGTTTTTCTACATCTAATAGAAAATAGAATAACAAAAGTTTTCAAAAGAATAAGTTACTCTTAGAGACTAAAAGTAGTGGAAGTCATCCACAAAGAGTAAATAAGTTCCCTAAATTTCAATAATATATGGGAGTTTCTAAATTTATATAAAAAATAAAATCTGGAAAACAAATATTTTGTTCCTTCCAATGATGAATCTGATTGAAATAAGACGAAAAAATCAAGGTTTGTGGTCAAGGGATTTAAGAAAATATAAGGTATTTATTTTTATCACCATTAGTAAATCATGAAGCCATTCAGATAGTACTCCATTTTGTTGGGTATAAAGATCTACACTTAAAGTGGATTCAAATAAATACATCTTTTTTCACAATGATTTGGATGATGAAACATACATGGTTTACCCAAGGGTATTGATGTTTATTGAATGAATATTATAGAATATATGTTTAAATGATGTCATTATAGTTTAAAGTAATCCCTATGATAGTTGAATTGTAAATTTGATACTCTCATTCTTGAGTAAATATTCATTCGATGTGATTTTGATCATTTTTGTTGCAGAAATAAATGGTTCAATGAAATATATATAATACAATTGTTGTATATTTTTTATATAATGATTATAGGTCTTGAGTAACATAGGATTAATAAACTCAAGAGAAATTTTTCTAGAGATTTGGATATGAATAACCCCAAACAATTCATGAAGATATTGGGGATAAGAATTTATATGGATATGAATACTAGAAAATTGGTTTTATATTAGAAGGAATGCATTATGAAGGTTATTGAAAAGTTTGGAATGATGAGTTATAAACTTGACTCAACTCCCCTAACTAGAAATTTGATGTTTTATAATACACATTCACCATCAATGGATAGATAACTTTTTGAAATAGTGAATATTCTTTTTTATGAATCTCTTGGAATATTAATGTAGGTGATAGTTTTTTACACAATTGAACATTTCTTTTTTTAAGGGTGTTATTGGGTACATCATGTAAAATTCTGGATGAAAAAATTGTGAAACTTTTAAATGGATAATTCAATACACTAATGTATCAGAAGATAAAATATTATATTTTAGAAATTATAATCAGTTTATGGGGTTTTTAAATGAATATTTTTCACAAGATATGGATTCGTAAAAAAGTAAAATATTTTTTGTATTTAATTTGTACTGAATTTTGGTCAGCTGAATGTATTACTTGCATCCAATTGTTAATTTATCTATAATAGAGGTTGAGTTCAGGTTTACTATATAATTAGAGAAAAGTATTATATGGTTGATTTTCTTACTTATGGAACTTAGAATGAGATTGGACATAATAATTTTATTCTATGATAGTTAGACTGTGATTCATTTTCATCAGAATCTAGTGATTCAAAAAAATAAAAACTATTGAATTGAGATAATAAATTATACGATGTTTTCTATATGATAATTTTTTGGATGTAAAAAATATTTATGAGAAGAAAAAACATGTGGGTATATTTAAAAATTTGATTTTCCAAGAAAGTCTGAGGTAAAATTGTGCCTTAGTTGGAATTAGTTGATTAGAAAAAGAAAAGAAAACAATAAGTGTCTAACTAATGATGAACATGTGTGAAGCTTTTAAGGGAGATGAAACCCTAAAGTAAATCTTCAATTTAGATATTTATTGGGTTTTATGAAAAAAAGATAGCTACAACAAAAAAGGTCATCATACTTAGATAACCATATAGATATCATCATGTTGAGATGATCTGGTGGAGGTTTCCTATAGATCCATTTCAGAGCAACCGAATGAGATAGTTCTCTAGACCAAGATTTACATAAATAACTACATGATATAGAGTCCATTATAGAGTTTGTCAAATTGATCCCATTATATAGAGTTCTTTGGATGGAGACCATTGGAATAACATGTCTATATGTGTCCCACATATAACGTACTAGCTATTTTAAATTTCATTGGAAGGATCAGTAGTGTATTATATGTTTACCCTACTCATTATAAGGTTTAATATGTATATTAGAGGTCTATGGAACCATTACAATGGATAGTGACTACTAAAAAGAGATGTGGTGACCCAACTAGAATTTAGATTGAAGGTGTGGGACAAAAATAATGTGAGAGTTGAAAGGCATTTGAGAGTTTATTTTTCCTTCATCTAAATGATTCTAGAGTAGAGAGGACGTGAGAGATGAATTTTTTTCCATGCATCACCCTAATAAATGATTTTTGTAGTATTTTACCATGGATGCATGAAATTATTCTAAACCATATAATCTTATAATTATTATTTTGTTACATTCATGTTTTATATGTATAGTGTGTGTTCATCAAGTTTCTGCAGTGATTAGGTTGTATATCATTACAGTTCTAAAGAAAATACTAGGGAGGTAGTGGTTATCATATAAACCTTGGTTTAGTGGCATTTACTGGTGTTCATATGATAATATTTTTAACTATTTATTTTTAAATCTGAAATGATCCGCTCGATTTCTTTCCAGTGTTTGACTTATTTTCATCTGGTGTTTAAAGTCCTCTTTGTGTCTATCTGGTGTTCAGATGAACTTCTCATCCTACGTATACTTAGATTGTTCCAAATATGAACCATTAATGCACCATCCAATTAGCCACCATATTTCCATGCATGATTTTCTATAGATGTTTTATGGTTCCCCCTAACCGTGCTCAAACCATGCACCTATAAAAAAACTTCAGCATAATTTAAACCATCAATAAACCTCACGAGACTTATCCTAATTAGTCAATAACTTAAAAACGAATTCTAAAATTTATATATATCACCCTACACTTTCCAAAAAATCCTCACTTTCTTACTCTAGATTTTGTTCTAGGAAATTCATTATAGAGAAATGGTCAGAACCCTATAAAGATAATTCCAGCCTCTATCTCTCCAATGATGGAAATTCCATAGTATGGGAGATACATATTGGGCCCACAATTTTTCCATAACATGTGGAAACTATGTGACTTGAATTTTTTTGTATAGTGAAAATTCACATAGTTGGTGCATGATTTTAAAACACTATATGATGTTATTAATGAAATATAAAAATTAAATATAAAACTCATACTCACTTAAAAAAATCTCATTTTTAAATCCCCATCATAGAAACTCTTCCCTCAACCTTCCTTATGGATAATATTTGTGACTTATATTTTTCAGAATTGTTTTTGAATCATTGGATGTTGGATCTTGAAAATCCAAAGTAAGACCTTTGTTCTATCTCTAAATTCAAGATAATCTCATTTTTATGAAGAGGAACCCTAATCTAGGAATTAAATTCTTCGATCTGTGATATTAGAAAAACATTAATCATATATTATTGAAATTTTTTAAAATCAAATATGTATTATGAAATATCTTCATGATCATGTGAAAATTCTTCTTAATGAATGTATTTGATGTAGGTGGATTATCTGATTTTTCCAATTTATCATGAATTAAATGGGTTCTTGTTTTGAAATTAATTCCATATGCTTTGGAATGAAAAAATATTACTGAATCATTACTAAATGTTTCTCTTACAGGTTGATCATGCCATTTTTTATTGTTGTTATTTCCAACAACATGTTTGATAAAATAATTTAATGACGTTCTTAAAAACCAAATGGGTTTTACTTAGGGTATGAAAACATGCAAAAATTTGGATATGGTGTGTATTAATATTATTATTATACATGTACTTGTTTGTATGAACATGGTTCTCAAAGACAATATAGAGGCATGGGAATGTATACCACCAAGTGTCGACTATGTGAAGTGTGGATCACAGCTCATGAGTATTGGGATTGTAATTTGGAAAGAATGGGCCTGTGTTTGAGAGGGATAACATGAATAATGGGATCCAATTAGGATTAAATGATTTCTGTATGTTCTTTATTAAAAGTGTATTGTTGATAAACTTCTTAATATGATTTTCGTCTATTTTATTAAAATTATATTTTTGATAAACTTCTTGACATACCTAATTCTATTTTGTAAACTATAATCTAAATGGATTATTATTTTATTGAAACCTATGGGAAGTATTACTTTTTAAATACTGGTTATGATTTCTCAACCCATACATATTCACTTTGGTATAAATACATACATTTTCATCCCTGATATATGAAATGATACTATTTTTTATTTCACTAGTGGATCTTCTTGAGGCTGAATTCCCGAATGTCTAGAGTTAGAGAAATATATTTAGTTAGATAATGGAGTTTGGATCAATTCTGTGATGGTTTTAGATTCTTGTTTTATTTTTTGTGTCTTCATACTCTATTTTAGATTGTTCTACTACCACTCTATTTATTTCCTCATTACTTTGATTATTATTTTAATGAAATTTTAGTTATTTGTTTGGATCATTAATTATTTTTATATTACATTCTTGTATTTTTTAATTTTATCTTTTTATTTTTCGTGTTTTAATCTATGGGTAAAATGGGTAAAATGTTTCCCCTCATTATTTTTTTACCCTCTACAATTATTTTTTACCATTGGTGTTTGAGGAATGTCTCTTAAGGCCAGTGGCACTTCATCTCTTTCCAATCCTATTGTTCGGGTCAAGGTGTTACAATATTCCATAAATCATTATATATATATGATAAAAATTTATAAGCTAGAATATATATATATATATATATATTTGTTTGTGTGTGTGTGATATATAGGAAACATGTATATTGGCTTCTATGCATATTATGATTTTCCATGCATTAGTCATATTATTCTATCTATGTGGGTCACCTGAACTCGTCTTCCGCCTGAGTAATAATTTATTATATTTTATCATCTTATGAACATATAGGAGGTGAAACATTTACATAATGAATTTATTTATTAATTATAGCATTTATTCATGTATTTTACTGCATGAATAAATATACCAACCTAATATGCATCTATGAGGATTATAAATATTTCAGCCATATGTTGGTTGTGTGTGAGATTACATTATTCTTGTATAAAAATCTATGAAAATAGTGTCTTTATTCTTATTTATTTTTTTCATTGTGAGGTGTTTTCACACCTTGGGTGATTAATAATCCATGTCTTACGATGATAGATACAAATGTTTCGTGGATACCTCCATAGGTGGGATGTCTGTTGGCAACCACATAGTTTTCTTTATCAAGAATATTTGAATGTGTTAATAGGAAGTGAGGATAATGAAACATCTTCTTCATTGTAAGGTTTTTCAGTATATTATTTCATTATTTTAGTATTTTATATGTATTTTTCCTATTTCTGTAATCAGAGATCCTTAGAGAAGCGTATAAACTGGTTACTACACATTTGATAATCATTATTAGAGTTTTTAAAACCCTGTTAGTGGTATCAAACACATCCAAATAATTATATCTATGAAGTATTTCACAGAAATGAATAAGAAATCCAAAACAAATAAATTTTTTTGTTTTTGTATATTTGGTTTTAAAAACATTTTACCCTTATGCAAGCAAAGAAACTCAAGGAATTCCATAACATTAAGGGGTCATGTAAAGGTAGTTTATATTTAAACCCTTGCAAAAATTGGTTGTGTAAATGTATTACAAAAGGATATGATAGTTCTTACCACTACACATAAATGTGGTTGTGTTTGTAAAATGTTTTCATAAAGGTAATGTGTCTCTTACCCTTAAGTGAAACATGGTCATGTAAATATATTCGAGGATTTCCTATAACCATGTAATTGTATTTACTAGAATTACCTTTATATAGTTTAAGTGCTTTTAAGGATACCATTATGTAGAACAGTTCTACATAAGGTCCACCCGATCAACCTTTATGTAGCAGGTTTTGGCTGAATTTCGTAAAGGTAGTACCTATTTTTTAAGGCTTTCATAATGGTCACTAAAGTGTTACCTTAATATATTTGGATGACTACCATTACGTAGCATTATATAAGGGATCTATAATCTGAATACTCTTATGAAGATTGTCTACATAATGATAGAATGTTGTTAGACTTATGAAAAATGGGGATTTTACATAATGATAAACTGAGTTATTTTTAAACTTGTTAAAAATAATTTTAACATATAAAATAATTTAAATTGTTAAAACAATATTTATAAATCATTATAATAGGTATTTTGGGGTAATTTCTTAATAAATAAAGCTTAAATTAATTAATTATTTATAAATGGATTATAAATAATTAATAAATGATTATGAAACATTGATAATTAAATCTTCCTTAAATATTAAGTGTTAATATTTAAATTACATTTTAACAAATTATATGGAATATATTATGATATATAAATATATTTTTTATATGTAAGTCATATGAAGTAATTTATAAGGGATTATAAATTAATAATAAGTCCAAAATATAAAATTTTTATATTTAAATTCTGATGTATTTCTAATTAATTAATTTGAATCATTTAAATTAAATTGGATTCATTTGGATATCATTTAATCCACATAAAATGTGTTTTGATGGATGACATGATCATGGATTAAATAATTTTATCTATATTATATTATATTATGTTTAAATAATATTACTTGAATTGTAAATTTTTTATAATTTATTAAAGATCATATATTTATAAAGGAAATTCCATATAATGATAAATATGATAGAGTTCATGTTGGATTAAATGTAATTTTTTTATTTAAAATTATGGAATGAATATAAATGATTATGTACACATTTAAGGAATGTCCATAATAAAAATCTAAAATTATAAAATAATTATAATTAGATTTTATTTATGAATTGTTCATAAAATTTTGCCTCAAGTTTAAATATTTGAATTTTTCAATTATTTAAAGGTTATTCCCTATTTTATTCATAGTTAGAAAATATTTTTATAATGAATGGTTTATGTTTTTTAGTTTATATATTAAACAAATTATAGGATAGATCATTGAATTATATGCTAGCAATGACACGATAATGAATTTAGATTTTTCATCAACCTTGTCCTCGGTTTGTAATTGAAGTTATGAACATGAAATTAGTTATAAAATATAGTTTATATAGACAAGGTGTTAAAGATATCATGAATTTGATTCTCTGTTGAGTAAAGTTTTTTCAGGTAAAGGGATTTGGGGTCGAACTACCTACCTACCTAGAATATTATTCCTTGTCTTTTCTGGTGAATGGGGATGGATATATTTTTTTATAGGCTTACTCATGTGTGTGTTTTTAGTCTCATATATAACTCTAAACATTTACATCAAGTGTTCATGCAACATATAAATATGATTCATTTTCATATATATATATATATATATATATATATTTATATATATATTTATCACTTCTATTTTTGGGTTAGTAACACAAAATTATGGGTTGTGTAGAAGGGTTATGCATCAATATGATTTAAACATATTTATTTAATAGAGTTAATAGGATTCTAGACTAAATTATTAAAAGAATATATACACAGAAGGGACTAACATGAGATGTTATGGTGAGATTAAACTCCCCCATTAAATATTAAGTGTTATATTCCTTCTAATGTGACACTTTTTCATCCCTTGATCAACCAACCAAATAGGTAATTTCAAATATTGATGCCCTTTGATTATACTTAATATGGTAATCAAGGATAGGTGGCATAGGAACATCATTGAGTATATTATACAAGATGAATTTTCCTTTTTAACCTATTTTTGGTGTTTTCTATGTGTTACACTAGTCGTAAGACCCTTGTAGGATCTGGTTGCTAGAGAAATATATTTCACTTTATCCATAAGATAGATTGGACAAATAGTTGTCTGATCAACTATTCAAGAGTAACATATGACATGATTGGGATAATTCCTTACCAAAATAGATAATTTTTTAGAGGAATTTCAATGTGGACTCATTTATTAGTAAAATTTAGATATTTTCATACTAATAGATATGATTCCCGAAAGGGATCATCATTTTAATTGGATCCAATTTAGTAAAATTCTTTATCAAATAGTTATGAAATATGATACACATTTAATAAAATCCTATTTTATAAATAAATTGAATAATAATAAAACTAAATAATAATATTAATCCTTAATAGGTGAAGTTTAATTTAAGTTAATCATATGATAGTTAACTTAATAATTGTTCTTAAAAAGGATGGTTATTTAAGAAAATTACATAATTAAGATAAAAACATCTATGTGTCAGAACAATTCCTTCCAAAGTAATCCAGTGCTGAAACTTTTTATCAACTGAATATAGATTATTATGGAAGAATATAGTGATTCATTCTAGGTTTCAATGGCATTATATCAAAAAATGTGACAAAATGAATCTAAGTATCCACTCATAAACTCAATATGATTTGGTCTTCCAAATGATATTAAATGTGATTGAATTTTTTAATTATTTAGTGAGACTATATGATTCCTTAAATATTTACTTTTTATAGATTTCAATTATATAATTCTAATAGATATATGATATCAATTACATGTCTTAAAAAAAATTTAAAAATAAAAAAATTATAGAAGATGATAATGAAATGAAGCTTAGTAAATGAGGTTTTCTTTCATCTAATGGAGAGAAAAGGATTCTACATTGATAAATTGGATGATTAAATCTTCGATAAAAAATTTATATGATCTGAGTGTTTATCTCAGCTTAAAAATGATTGTTTTTTAAATAAAATGATATGGGGTTCTAGAAACATATTTTTTTTATTTGTTTAATATTATAATATTATTTAAGAGAGAATAAAATGGATTATTATGGTTTGAAAATTAATTATATTTTCAGTTATGGAAATTTTCTAATAAAGTGTATGAATTTAAGAAAAAATTTCCTTATGTTCTAAAATTGTTAAGAACAGATAATCTGGGAATATGATGTCAAGATTCTGGTACTATTTAGACAGTAAATGTGGGTAAAATTTTAGTTTGAGAGAAGAAATGTAATATTTAAAGTTAAAATGTGTTTCTTAAAGAGACTAGTCAAGGTTGTTTACACCTATGATTGTTATAAAGTAAGAGTAATTATTCAATATGATTAGATTATTCAAGATATACCTAAAGGCATTTGTAAACCCCTATCGAATTTCTATGTTAGGTATGGATGTTATAGAAATTAATTTTCAATTTTTTATGATATGTGATGAGTATATATTTTAAAATTTTTATAAATATATCAGAGTTTAAAATCAAAGGAATAATTGATTAATATTGTAGTTTGTTTCAATGAGATGAATTGAATAGTAATGCCATTTTGGATTTTAATGTAATGGATTTTTCAACCTAAAAATAGTATAAGTAAAATATTTGTATCTTCATACTATTTTGATTGTGTGGTAAGAGAATATGTTCGATAAAAAAATATTTTTTCTGAAAAACATGAGATGATTAATTGTATACACATTATTTATGATTCATGGGGTTCTATAACATGTCTATAGAAGAAGGTATGTAAAAACGTGATTTTCCAGGATAAAAGTTTTTATCCAGCTATTTGTTAAAATATGAACGAATGTGTTCCTCCACCCATCAGAAATATATATTTACATAGGTTTATTATTACTCTAAGAAATTATATAAACACATATAATATCATATACGGAAACAATAGTTCATTTGTTAAATGTTCTTACTAGAAATGAAATAAATTTCTTTTCTTAACATAAAGGGTTTTTATCTTATAAACATATTCTAAAAATAATATAATATCTATGTTTTGTGAGAGAATGTTCAAAATTAAAGAATATAAAATATTATAAATATATGATTTCACCAATATAATGCTAAAGATATTTCCATTCGATATACATAAGAGTTTAGGTTGTTTGAATTTAATGAAAGAAAAATCTGAAGTGTTGCATTTGTTTTATCATATAAAGATAATATCACTACTTACTAATGTTTTGTAAGAGTTTAATATGAATGTTTTATTCAATCAATATCCCAAAAGATTTTAGGATATTTGATAATAAAGATAAATTAGAATATTTACATTTAGTTAGCATTGAAAGTGATACACACAATTTCTTGAAGGATGTAACAAATTAAAATAAAAAAGTAAATTACACTCTATATCCCAAAATATTTTAGGGTATGGGAGTAAATTGAAATGTAATAGTTGAATTTGGTTTTCATATTAATGTATTTTTTCACTTTATCCTGAATGTGTTTTGGGGTTTTGGTGAACAATAACATAAGTAGATACATTATTTAATGGAATCAAATTTATGGAATAGGCTTCCAATGATGATGATTATGATGAAGTTAAAGAGAGTTCCATGTAGAAAAAAGAATTTTACATCATAACAACTGATGCTGTGAAGTTATAATGTTTGAATATGTTCAATAAGTTCAACCATTCGAAATATGATTCCTAATTCTCACCATTATTAAAACGTTATTAATTTAAATTTGCTTCTCACTAAAGAGTTGGTGGGTGTTTTTTACATTATGGTAACATAGATATATGAAATTAATTACATATATTGTAACTTGTTAACAAAACATAGAAAGTCTAGTAAACATAATTATTATCTAGAAATATATCATATATGAAATGATAAAATGGTTTTTATGTTAGTTTTTGTAAATATTCATAATGTTTTTAATAAAATTAAATTGTATCATATTAGAGGAAACCTCCATTTTCATCATTTCTTCATATTTTCTTCATAAATATATATAATGATAAAAATTTCTTGAAGTGAAATTATATTTACCAATCAAATAAGGACTTTGAAGTTTTCCTTAAATGATGTTCATTATGGAGTATTATAGGTTTTGATAAGATGTTCAGGTTAGTGTGAGTAGGATTCTTATATTTATAAACATTATATGTTCATGAGGCATAAAACAAAGACTATGATTCTTTGTGTGCACTTGATAAGCTAGAATGTGTACCATATAGAGTGGTATACATATTTCATTGGTATAAAATGTGTTCTTCGATCAAATTTGAGTTCCCATTACCTGAGATTAGTGACATACCTATAATGAAAACCATCATAATTTGATACCCTACTTACACAAGTCTATATATTGACTTAGCTAATACAATGGTGGTTGGGTATGTTGTTGATCATTCCATTTATTGGAGCTTACGTAAGATGGAATTTGTACTCTCATATGAAGAATATGACATTTGGGCCCTCAATTGAAATAACTTTTGTGTGTTCACAGCTACACCTAGATATTGTATATATATATATATAGATAAGGGACATATGATGTGCTCATATATAAGGATAAATGACATATGATGTATTCATTGATCATATCATTATTCACTCTGATAGTCAATAACATATGAGTTGACTATATAAGATTTACATGTTCCATGTCTCATGGTCCTCAATGTCTTAGAAAAAAGGGAATTATGAGAATGCACAATTTCATAAAATGATTAATGGTGGACAATGGTATATAGATACATGTGTTTCATGGAGATCGTGACATAACCCTTTATTTCTTGAGTAGCATTTAAATTTTTCTTGAGGCCACTCTTTTCATACATATATGGATTTGATGATTTTTATTTTTTATAAATGCTATAATGGATCATTGGGTCAAACATTGTACTTGAATTGAAGGGTATTGAGTTTAACATTGAGATCTCCTCTAAAAATTATTTAATATATAATACAAATGTGATTTAGATATGTGATACAAGGAATTTTATATGATGTTATATAATGAGGAGTTAATTATACATTTCCAAATGTTGTCTGAATAATATCCAAAATTATTTTAGATGTGATTTCTAAATTATTTTATATGATACTATATAAGGTGAAATGGAAAATATTCATTTAAGATTTAGTGAAAGCAATATTTTGAGGGGAATATTACCTATATATGTAATATATATATATATAAACTATATATCACCTTGCATGAAAAATATGATTTCCATGCATTGGTTTATTATTCCATGTGTGTTTCACACTTGGACTAGTCTTGCACCTAAGATATAATTTATTATATTATTTCATGAGATGAAATGTATGGGAAGTGAATAATTGATATGATGAATTAATTTACTATTTGGAGAATTTATCCATGCATTTTAACATATGAATTAATGAAACATCCTAAGGAGCCTCCTTGATGCTTACAAATAATTCAACCATATAATGGTTTTGTGAGTGATTACATTATGCCTCAATGAAACTCCCAAAAACATTGGTCAATCAACTTCTTTATACTTTTCATTTTGAGGCTTTATAACATGAGAGGTAAATAAGAATCCCTCTTGTATGAAGACAGATCTATTTCTCTCATAGATACCACTCGTGGTGGGATGTCTTTTAGTTCCCAATTTGTGGTGTTTATCAAGTATATTTCAAGGAGTTCGAAGGTCATGGGGTTCAAGCATCAGATTCTTTAGTGTAATGTACTCCAGTATAATATTTCTTCATTTCAATATTTTATATAGCGTATTCATATGTCTAGCCTGGTATATCCTCAATAAAGGCATTGTATCATTTTTTATTCATATGATAATAATTATTAGACTCAATCAAAAACTTTCACATAGTCAAATCCTTATTATTATCTTGAGGAAGAGAATAGGGTATTAACATAACTTTTATATCATACATTTTACTAACTATAACATTGTACTTATATTTTATAGTTAAATAATAGTTATTTCATTTTTATGCATATATGTGGTGAATTTTACTCCACTGATTGAGCAGTACAGACAGTTTTCACTTCACATGTTAGTGGTCCATGAGGTTAAATGGATCATGATGCATAGGGAATCCCATTATCGTCACATTCTTCCTCCATATTCTATTATACCATACCTATGATGGGGTATTTTTATGTTTTCACTATATCAGATTTAACATTTGAGATTATCACCTCCCTACTACCCTCACTATGTGATGGAAACCTAAGACTCACACTTTCGACATACCAGAGAGAGAGATGACCATCAACCCAGAGGATGTATTATTTATTCTCTATCTTCCTATCTATGGTCTGTTAGTTAATATAACCACTTGTAAAGACTAGTATGAACTTGTACAAGGAATTATAGGTCTACATATTAAAGGATTTGAAACATATGTAAATGTAATTTCTCTATCTATTATCTATATTGACATGAACTTCACACATTTTTCCTTTAATGTCGATAATAATTTTATTATGGTTCACACCGGTGCCTATATATTGGGGATCATTGGAGGGATGGTGTGAACATATCACACTAGTATGCATGTCTACATGATGTATTTGGGGATTCTCACGGACATTGATAAGGCTAGGAGATAAAATTGGAAATATCCATGCATGGAATATATATATATAGATCATTATTCATTATATTGAAATAAAATTAAAGTGATCTTGATGGATATTTCATCCCCATTCAGATGTGGGAATGTGAGCACATCCATACCACATCCCCTATTGATGATGGTCAAGAGCTTCCAATAGATTTTCTACATAACTCTATATGTGGATGCTAGTATGACTACTCATATTTATTATATTTTAAGCTAATGTGAGTTATTTTAATTAATTGCTTATTATTTATCACTTTTTAAATTGTACATTCTGAGTGGAGTCAGCCACACCATTTCTTTAAGACATAGAGAAATAACATGGCCTCATACCATATCCTGTCAGATAGACTAAAACATACTAATATAAGTAAATATAATGTTATGTTCACTAATAAATTTCAAAATATTATAGTCTTGGAAATTAGTAACAAACTATTTTAACAAATTTCAATTATCCTTTCATATATTATGGCTGCCATATTGGGGTATAGATGACCATCTTTATATATACTACACTATTGGGATTCTCAGTGTCAGGGCTATAGTTCCTCTCAATGACATTAACATTGTTGAGTGGCACTAGAACAATAAAGTGCTGCATTAATTTAGATGCATTCTATGTATTTTAGCAGCACCCAGATAGCCAATAGTTCCTTATTCCCTAAAAATAATAGGGATAAATTATTTTAACTCGAGACAATAGCATGCACAGTATAACAATATCTGGAATAGACACGTAACATTTTATTTTGAGGGAAAACATATGATGAAACTTCATCTATCATAGTATCTCAAGTATGTTCCATGTTATAGACTAAAATCTATATTGTTTAATGTTCCTTAAAAAGAGGGTCCATTATCATGTAATTCAATAACATTAAATTGTTTTTCATATGTTTTTTAGTTCAGTTTGATTATCACTATATCATAGTCAACTAGAATATATTATCTCCATGTTGGGTATTGAGGAGGTAAATGTATTAAGTTAGGGCACATACAATGCTACATCGTAGGATATGATCTCATTGAATCATGTTGTACACAATATAATATTGAATTGTCCACCTCATGTAAAGGAGGTTCCTACTCAAGAGCCTTGTCTGGTAGAAGATGGTGTTGGTGAGTCTTGGCAAAGAAAATTTAAACCACATCAGGATATAAGTGAGTCCTGAATTCTTCTATAGTAAGATTCAACATGTCTAGTAAATGAGCCTCGTCTAGTTTTTGATGTGTACTGGAAGCCATATGATCCATTTTTATCACCATATCCACAATGTTCTCCTAATATAACATATTTGAGCTTGTAAGTCTCATTTCTCATGTCTTTATCTTTGATGACTGAATAGTCATAGAGTTTTTGGCTTCCTCATTAGATGGTATGTCCTTCCATATATGTGGTGGGAGAAGGGTCAATTTCACATCTCAACATCTTAATGAAACCTCATACCAATGATTCCTAGACATATTAGTCAAAATTTGATGTTTATGTACCTAAAGAATATACCCTAAGGGTCATTAGACTCAACCACCTCAATGAAGTTGATGATCTTCTCAACAAGGGTGTCTCATTCACATTATGTAATGTGGGATTGGACTTTATCATAAACATAGATGAAAATTAATTGTACTCCTTGATTGTTTATTTTTTCTTTGGCTTAAATTATTTGAGATTGTTTTGAATACTTTATATTAATGATAATGTTCAAAATATTCTACAAACATTAGTCAACTAACTAAATGTCATAAATTTATTTCATATAAACTCACTTCCACAAATATTTGAAATTCTAATTAATCTTATTAATTTTTATATATATGATTTCTGTATTACTATAATGTTTTATTGAGAAAATTTATTTTTAAATAACATTTCAAATACACACAAAAGAATTATTTTGTTTCATTGTTTATATAATTATTTTGATCTTATTTTTTTAAAAAGAATTCGTAAGTTATAGTTATTAATTAATAAAAATATTAAATTAATTAATTATAATTAATTATGTTAGTTAAGAAATTAAAAATAATTAATAAGTTGCAATAAATAATAAACAAATAAAACAAATTAAGAAATATTTGTTATTATAAAATAATTATGAATTATTCATTATTATTAAATTTAATAAAAATACATATTTAGTATTTATAATAATAATGATTTAATTTCAATTATTTAATATAATAAATATTAATTATTAATTATTTAAAAATTATTAATAAATATAAAGTATTAATTTTATAATTAATAGACCGTTTTAACTTATTTAATAATATTTAATAAGTAATATTTCTGAATAATAATTTTTTTATATTTATTAATTAATTAGTTATAACTAAAAATAATAGATTACAGATAATTAGTTTTAAATAATTATTACTTTAAAAATTATTATTTAATAAAATATATTTACAGTTACTATTATACATATTACTATTTTAAAATTAGTATTTATTACTATGAATATATAAAATTATTATATTTACCATTACAATTTTTACACACGTGTTGTTGATGAGGAAACCATCAATTCGGTTCGATGAATTATGGGACACCATGAATTTGAGGTACTCATGCGTCAATTTCCTTGGGTGGAAATTTTTCACACTTCCATCATTTAAATGCCAATACTCATCTAAAATTCAGTTATATGCAAGGAGATTAAAGATTTCATGAACTTGGGGGGCCATAGTAGATGTGTCTTCATTTGTATACTAACCAACTATTTTCATATTTTGATATTATATATTTTTAAATGAATATTCAAAACATTGAACAAACACATTCCTAAGGACTGTAATAGTTTAGTTGTTTTGGAAACATGGAATGGAGAATTATAATCTCTCAAAATATCATCAATGTTTTCCACAAACATATTCACATGTAGTACCCTTCATGTACATACCCAACACAAAACCTTTCTCCATAACATAGGGGGAGGAAACATAAGATAGGGTGACCTCAGATGCTCTGTAAGAGTGAATAGAGCAGATTCTTAATCATAACGTGAACATAAGGCTATGATAATATGGGGATGACACTTTAAAATCTTTCCCTATATATCAAAGATCATAATATTGAGTCATAGAATAATGATTGGACGTTAATAAGACATGAATCATATGGTAATCAAATAACATGATCCATGGGATCATATCCTTTGAATCTGACGTGGATTTTTTGGAATACACATAAGTATAGAAAATCATATAAAAAGGATACCCACCAAGACATTCATAACATGTAAGGCTTGGGAAAAAACCCATGAACCTTCTTTGGGCTTTATATAAGCACACATTAACCCTCTTTTAGGCTTGATTTGATTACATGTATATAATATTTTTTAGGCTTGGGATGACCACCCATGTACCCTCTAAGATCATAGATCATTTATCTTTACCCATAGCATTAAAGGGAGGTATAGTTCCCACCCATATCATAATGAAAATCCAAATTTATGTGTTCCAAAAATTAACAAAACATTCATCATATCATAACCCATTAAATGAAATATGTTTCATAAACATTTCATCTTATCATAACCTGTAGAAAATACACAAGTTTCGTAATCACTTCATCATAGAATAACCCATTAAAAACGTGGTTGTCATAATTATTTTATTATGGTATAACCTGTGGAAGAGGAACGACATTTATAAAAAAATTCATCATAATAATAAATAATTCATGAGAAAAATAATAATAGTATCCTTATATTATATGCCCAGTAAGGTGAAGATAACATCAATAGGTGTCATCGTAGATGGATGATGATTTTGATCAATCATTTAAAATGTTTTTTGATGAAAATATCCATTAACCTTTGAAAAAAACATTTTAATTCTTAAAACAATTTTTAAAAACATTTTTCTAGAAATTAACAATGATAACATAAAAATGATTCTTGAAACAATGATTTTTCAGGACTTCATTAAATTTTTTTCTTATCGTACATATTAAAATGAATATTCCTTTCACTTTCTCAGTAATGTCCTAACATGAATTGTTTGGAAAAGGACTAGAAGATTCGTTTAAAAAAATTAAAAAATTAAAACATGGGTTAATATTTCATTCAAAGATAATAATAGATTAATAAAACATTTTTGAAAAACATATAAAACATGGTTTTGGAAGAGAACAGATTCATGACTGAAGAGATAAATAAAGTAATATTTTCTTAAAAAAAATTATTATCATGAGTACCAAATAGTGGTGAAAGTATAGTAATAATTTAAGATATAATTAATAAACATAAGTATATAAAATTATATATAATTCATGAGATTTATATAATGGTATTTCAACATTGGAGAGTTAATCATTAATAATCATGATAAATGATAAAATTGTAACATAACATCTTTACAACATTGGTAATTTTGAATCGTAATCCCCATAAATTATTAACATAAAATTAAGCTTATAATATTATGATTATTAATAAATTTGTGGTATTAAATGTCAAATGGGTTGTATATAATCTCACCTTGTGGTTGTGCCGTGATAAGTCTACACTTTGACTCTCACTCCATGAAATGAAGGTGAATTATTTATGTATGAAGCAATGGTTATATAAACCACTTTCTCAATAAATACTTCATAATTTTGGAGGTAATTAATTCTATCCAATTTACTTTATCTAAATCAATCATCTCATCATTCCAGCATCATTATATCATCACCAGGAATATATTAAGTTTTATATTTCCCTTAATCATGTATTTTCTAGGAATAACACCTTACTATTAAATAACATTTATAGGTTATCAGAATCATTCAATATATTCTTTCGAATCCTTAATAAAATAATTATACAAATAACCCCTTATATATTTCATAATTCACAAATATTTAATCCAAACACATAAATACAGAATTCCTTACACTTAAATGATTATAATGGAATGGTTAATTCCTTATATTATGAGTAAATTCTTGATTCAGGGTGTAAAGTTGTGTTTTTTCCATATTCTCCATAGATAAGACATTAAACACCTTGACATTTCATCACACTATGGACTTATTTTCAACATAGATAACATCTTATCCCCCATTTCGGATATTTGTTCTGGTTTTTATTCCCACCTTATTAACATGTATAAATCAGAATATTTTATTTTATATATTCATTACCAAATGAAATTTAATAAAACTGTATCTTCCTCTAATTTTATGTGTCAGGAATCTCATCCAATATCATGTTGTTAATCATATATGGTGATAACTAGTTATCCATAACCAAAATATCCTTATCTCTGTTCATCATAATATTTGGGTTCTTATAGTCATTAAATTTACATTCAAATTCAATGTTAACAATATTCCATCATGTTTAATCCATTTACTATAACTAAAAATAAATTTTTAAGAAACAATAATCATAGTGGGGAACCACATAATCATGATAAATTACTTATAGGATTTCTAAATCATGAAGCCTTATTTAATTTATGATTCCTTAGGGTTATTCGAGGTCATTAATACTAATTTGGTATTTAAATATTTTAATATGTTTCATAAAGAGTTTTTGAATTTACAAATCATATCCCCCCATGATTTTCAAACAAGGTGCGAAGAAAGGCCTACTATCATGCACTAGTTCCTGATCAAGTCAAGCTCAATACAGTGTTTTTGAGGTTGTTTCCTCTAGGTGTATCTTTTCTCGATAAACATCCACTAGTAGAATATAGATAGGGATGTAATTTTTAGAAACTATTTTCTCTAACATTTACCAAAATTCCATGATATTTTCCTATAATTTGACTCATCCGTTGACTCATCCTTAGTTACTTCCCTAAGTATATCCTTAAAAATATCCCTAGAGATGTCACAAAAGTATTATGATCCTAGTTACCAAAGGATACCTAAACCTATCCTATGATACCAAATATAGGGTCCTAGGATTTTAATACATGTATTTTACATATGTTTTGATGAATATTCAAAAAAATTACACAAACACACACTTTAGGTCCATAATATTTTAGGTCCTCTGAAAAATAGAGAATAAACTTCTAATCTATGGAATTATCTATAATGTTTCCCTCAAAGATCATCACATTTAGGAATATCCGTCCACATACCCTATAAATACCATTATTTTTTAAATGGGGAAAGTAAACGTAAAAAGGGTGAGCTTAGAGGCCTATTAAGGGCAAACAAGGTAGATACGTTGGCATAACATGAAAATAAGACTTTACGAACATGAGAATAACATTTGAAAACCATACCTTGCATTTCAAAGATCATATTCATGGTTCATGGAATAAATATTGGAAGTTCATAAGATATAAATCCTAAAGGAATCAAAGAACATGAACCATGAGAGCATATCATTGACATAAGACATGGAATATTTTTAAAACACATAATAATATAAAATTATATTACAATGATACCCACCAAGACATTCATAAAATGTTTGGCTTGGGGTATCCACCCATGTACCTTATTCAGGATTTTCCTAACCACACATGTACCCTCATTTTTAGGATTGGTCTGACCAACCATGTACCCTTATTTTTAGGATTGGAATGATCAACCATGTATCATATGATACCATAGAGAATTTTATATTTCCCAATGCATTTGAGGTACATATAGGTCGCACCCATCTCATAATGAAAAACTACATTTATGTGTTCCAAAAAATCATTAAAAATTCATAGTATCAAAACCCATTAAATGAAATTGGTTTCATAAAAACTTCATCCTATCATAACCATCATAAAAGATATAGGTTTCATAATCATTTCATCATATCATTACCCACAAAAAGAAGAAGGTTTAATAATAATTTTATTATTATACAACCTGTAGGTGAGAAATGGGATTCCTAAACAAATTTTTATTATAAAAAAAATCCATTTATAGAAATAATAAAATGATACCCTCATATCATATCCCCAGAAAGGAATAGGTATCATCAACGAGTGTCAACTTTTATTGAGAACGATTTTGATCAATCAATTAAAACATTTATTTAGGTAAATATACATTCTAATTTGAAAAAAAAAAACTTTTTATAAAGTCAAAAAATTTTAAAAACAATTTTCCATGCAAATAACCTTGAGAACATGTAATTTAATATTCAAATAAATGATTGGTAATGACGTTAGAAAATTCTATGCATGTTGTACACATTAAAATGAAGATTCCTTCAACATATTCTATAAAAGTAAAATAGTGATTGTTTGGAAAACTACATGATGTTTCCAACCAAAAAATAGTAAAAATTAAATCAAGTATTTTTTTGAAAATATTAATAATGTAATAAAAAATAAAACATATTATGAAAACATGGTTTTCGGAAAAAAAATCTGACCGAAGAGTGAAATTGATTCAAATTTTCTTAAAAAATATTTTCTTGATTATCATGAGCATAAAAGAGTGTAAAAATATTAAAATTACTTGGACATATCATTAATAACCATAGTATAATGAAATTATTTATAATTATTAATATTTTTATCATGATATATCTATAATGGAGACCTAATCATAAATAATCTTGGTAAATGGTGATATAGAAACATAAAGTCTTTAGCACTTTGTTAACATTGAATAATTATCCCCAAGAAGGGGTAACATAAATTGAAAACTAAAAAATAATTAGGATGAATAAATTAATTATATTACATGTCAAAGTTTCTGTATATACACCTCGTTTAAGAATATATGTGCATAACATAACATGTGTCTTAATGAATGGAAATTGAGTCAAAAACCCCTTATAGTTTTTGTATCTACTGAACCATAAACCCCATAAAATATAGATCATAGAATGGGTATTAAAATAAAATTAATTATTATAATAATAATAATAAAATATAACCATGTGAATTATACACACCACATCAAAAAATAGGTGGTGAGCGTGGCAGGTTTATCATATAAGTAATGAGTGGGATAAAAATCACTTACCTTAAGTTATGACTTCTGTAATACTCATTAAAACCTCTTGTATAAAAATTAGAAGTTTATTAAACCTATATTAAATAAATTTATTCAAATATATCATACCAAAATTTATTTTTATATGATGTTTTAGTACCCTGTTACAAACAATTTTTTGTTAAATTTACGTTTTAGGTAGTAATTTCTTTTTTCAGATATGTTTTGTTTTTTTATATTCTTGGTCCTCATACTTTGATCATTATTATATCATACCCATAATGATAAAATTGATATAAATTTCATATATAGTAACTATATATTTTATTTATATTAATCCATAAAATTTAGTGATAGGAAATGAAATACATCGTTCATGGCGGTGGTAGACAATACGTACGCATGAACGTTATTTTATATTTTCTTATTGGGTTAAAAGAAATAAGAATTAATGTAATATATTATCATTAAGAAATAATTATTATGTCATATATATATATATATATCATATGTTTATTAAACCCACACTTAATAAATTTCATCTAAATCGTTAACGAATCGCTTGGCTTCAAGAGGCGGTAGTCCTCCGTATACACGAGTGATGTTATTGTATTCCTAAAAAATAGAAATCATAAATGAATGTGTCATATAAAAACTAAAAAATAATAATAATATAATAATATAATATATATAATATATAAAAAAATAAATGCATCATTTGGACCAGCATTGAGAGGTGGTAATGGAAAAACGAATGACATCAGTTCGCAAGGTGGTAGTCCAGTGTATTCACGAACACCAATTTTGTAACCCATTAGATAGTAGTGGATATTTCTATAGGTAATTAAAATAACAAAATAAAATCAAATTATATGTTAAAAACATATTTTATTTTATAATCACGATATAATAATAATTGATGGGGTTAGAGGAAGTTATAAAACAAAAACGATTGTTGATGAACATTATCTTTTGATTAGATATCCTTGTTACGTTTCAACTAAAAGCCTTTATTGATTGATTTGTGGAAAAACTAATGCTTATATGATTAGGGGATATAATTCAAGAAGTTATTTGGGATAGTATTTTCCATAAAAAACAGGTGTGAGGGTGTTAATAAGAGAGGGGACTGAGTACCCTTTTATAGTTGAAGGGGAGTGGCATGCTTGTAAATATTATAAATTACTCACTATTGGGAAGTAAATATTACCTAAAGTTTATCAATAATTAATAATAAAATGTGTGGAGGGTTAATATGTTATATAAATACGACCACCACACAATAAAACACTTTTTCTAAAAAAAATCGTAACATCTAGGTTTCCCTACTTTCACCATTTTGGGTTTTCACAAGGGTAATTAGTTTCCTAACCTAGGTAATTTATACACTAAACCTAAAATAAAAAAATACTTATTCGATAATTTAAACTGAATAACTAAATGTATAAGAAATAATTTAAAAATATAATTCCAATGTATGATGGAAATTAATTTTAATACAAACGCATGTAGCGTGGAAAAACACTACTTTAACCTTAATTATGCTATCAATGATTTTACTATTTAGGGATAAATTTATTCATTATAAAATAAAAATTGTTCCATAAATAGAACATAGTTTAAATTTTTGTTCCTTTAAAATTATATTGGATGATTATTGTTTTATTAATTTTAAATCGTTTAATAAAATATAATTTATCATAAAATAAAATTAATGTAAATTTTTATATTATTCATTTAATTTCAATTTATAAATATCAAGACAATGATATAATTATAATATATTAGTTTCATAATTGTGTAACCAGATATATTCATATAATAAAATAATGGAAGATAATAATTTATTTAATTTACTTTTCTTTTAATGTTTTTAGTATCATTTATTTTATTTTATTGTTAACTAAATAATTATTATTTTTTAGTTTCAAAAGAATTTAATGTAGTAATTTCATTTCAAAAAAATTAAGAAAATTATTTTTATAAAAAAATAATTTATAATTGAAAATTATATATATATATATATATATAACTAAAAATTTGTTTTTTTGTCCCTATCCTGAGGATATGTAGATATTGAAATTATGAAAAATATTTTTTAGTCTTTTTCATTAAATAAATTATTATATGGATCATATTCAATGTAAAGTGGAAAAGAATTTCCATATATCCAAAAACATTGATATCCAAGATCCAAATAAACTCCTTAAATAGAAATTAGATAATAATTTAGTTTATTTTCACTCTTATCATTCTATCCCCCCCGGTATATTCATTTTTACCCTAACCACATTAATTTATTTATTTTTTATTTACTATTGATTTTGGTCAAAACATAAGTTAAATTTATTGTAAATTATAATTTATTATAATCCAAATTATGGAATCCATTTTTAAAAAATCAATTCATATATGTGACAAAAATTAATATAAAATTATTCTCGCTGACATAATGAGAATGAACATTTCAAATTTGAAAATGATCAAAAGTTTACAATGTTTTTATATCCAATTTAAATATGAATTTTTTTAAAATGACTTAAATTTGATTAATATATGTATAATTGAACTAATTAAACATTGAAACTAATTTTAAACTTTATTTACCTTTATTAATAAGTTAAACAAAAATCCAATTTTGAATTAAAATTGAATATTTTTCACTGTTCGTCAAAAAAAAGAAACTTTTTCATGAATTCTAGAAAATTCACCAAAATATAATTTTTACATTAGGAATTGAAAATTGAATTTTATTCTTTCAAATCCATCTAATAAAAAAATATTTTTATTATTGATCATACAAATACATTAAAACATTTTTTGGGGAAAATAATATTTTTGAAAACATAAAGACTTTACCAAATATTATATACATTATTTTCAATATGTTAATTTTATATGAAAATATTTTAATTAACATATAAAAAGTAGTTTTAACTATTAATATTAATAATTAAAAGGCTAGGTTATAATGACCTCTTTTAAATAACAAAATTAATAATATTTCATGGTTTTTTTAAAACTCATAGTTGTGTGTAACGCATGATAAGCTAGTGTAGCATGTAGCAAAAACATAACTTGGTGTTGTGTATAATGCAATTGTTAACTACCCAAGTCTTTAAAATAATTTCATATCTAAATAAATTTAAATTTTTTTTTCTTTCGTTCATTTTACACAGCACCGTGTTAAGCTTACACTACGCATAATAGTGAGTTGGCTTCCATTACATGCAAGACCTAGTTTTACCAAACAAAAATATACTAATAAAATATTATTTGCAGTTATGAATAGTATTAAAAACATTTTGAATTTTTTATATTCCATATAAATTTAAAATTCATCAAATTTTTTTCTAGACATGATATAAAAACAAATACAATTTTTTGTATAAAAGATGTATTTTTTAAAATGTTGTTTCATCACCTTTTGATGGTGCACCCATTTTAAATCATGTTTTTTATGCATTCATATATTATAGTTAAAAATTAAATTTTTTATTTTGAAGAGGGATATGAAAATTTAATTTGGAGTAATTCTTGATATTTTCTGATAAGTTTTAAATTTTGATGAATAGAAAAATATACTAGATTTAAATTAAATGAATTTATTTTGAACTAATTTGTGTGGATAAATTATATTATTCATTTGTTTTAAAGTAAAACTGGAATATATTTTTATCATTTAATATAATTCTATTCATGGGAATTAATTTTAGCATGAATCTTGATTTTAAAATATTTCATTCTTTTGGAATGTCTTAGCTTCTAAAAACTCAATTTTCATTCTGACAACAGAAATACATTTTAATTTAACTACTAAAACTTTGGTGTTTTTAATTTTGAAAAATAGATTCCATATTTGGAATCATTGGGTCAAAATTACGTAAATAGGTTCATTTTTTTGGCATTATGAATAGAAAATTTATTAATTATTTTTATTACGATAGTTAAAGGTAAATCAGGAAATTAAAGGTAAACATAATATTTTAAAATTACCATAACATCTATAAGAATCCTATTTTATTCTTAAATTATACCCTTATCATATATGGTTCTAAATTTAATCACTTAATGGCCAATTTCCAATGAATCTGACATTAATATAATAAAAATTATAAATGTGAAAAAATGTCATTCTCTCATTTTATATAAGTATATTATTTTTAGTATATGGATATCTAAAAGGTATTATCGATTATAACTAGTCTATGTAAAGATAAAATAATTTATGAAATGATAGAAATTTATCTCTTTTTTTATATATCAAAAAATCGCAATTAATGATGACACAATAGTGACACATAAATTATTTTATTAATAAAATATAAAATAAATGATTTTAAAATGTTAAAATAAATTTAATTTAACATTATTGAGGTGATACATGAATTTTATAGTTCAATGTAACATGTTAGGGGTGTTTTAAATTAATTGGTTCAATGTTATATTGATGTATGAATTTTATTTAAATCAAAGTTATCAATAGTGTCAAAATTGACACTTATGATATTTTATGAAAATAATATTTCATTAAATTATTTAAAAATAATAAAAATATTAAATAAGGATAGTGGGAATATATATGGTCAAAACTATAATAAATGTTCCATTTAAGGTCCAATTTCAACTTTATAGGTAAAAAGTTCATCATCTTATTATAGAAAAAAGGCTTAGCATAGTTAAAATCTAAATGAGTTAATTAAGGGTTAATCAAAATGATAAGGATTAAAATAACCCAAACACTTTTCTAAAATTTATTGGTTGGTGAGATTACAACCTTATCACATATTATCTTCTAATAAATAATCTTTTTGATATATTTTAATATATATTTAATTTATCATAAATTAATATTTTGAGAAATCCCAAAAGCACCCATTGCCTTCATTATAAAAGGAAACCTCGTCCATCATTTCCTCACACCACATTGAGACTTATAACTCAACCAAACCCTGATCAAATAATCTCCCAAATTCCCTCCCCTCATTTTAGAAGACCCTATTTGAGAATAAGGCCTATCAAGGAAGCCTTTCGGTATAATCCAAAATAATTTACTCTATTAAGATGAGGTTAATGCACCCTCGACTAGAGTAAAATACAAGCTAAGGGTTAATTTTGAAATCTAATTATTTGCTGATATTTTTTATAGTTATGTATTTACTAGGTAATATTTATCATCCATATCCTTGTTTCTTATAAAAATTAAAAACAAATATTATTAAGGTTTTATGTAACAGACTCTTTAACAAAAACATCATTTTAAATGTTTAAATGATTTATTCTGCAAAATACTTCTCATTGATTTACATGTTTTCAAACTTATATTAATGATCTATTTATATGAACATGAAAATTTTAAAATGTTAGTTCATTTAAAATGTTTCAAAGTGGTATGAGACACTTTGATTCCTAAATATATTTTAATTTTATTATTTCATAAATTTCATGACATTTAATGTTTTCAAATTAAAAAGTGGATATTTCTCCCAAATAGTTTTAATAATTTTGTTAGATTATTTTTAATCTATGTCAATGTATTTTGTTTTATTTTATTTATTAGGTGAGGTTGATTTTATATGATAAAATATTATGTATTTTATTGAAGGGATTATGACCTATTTGACTATGTATGGTCTATTTTTATACCATTAATGGTTTATAGTTAAAGTACTAACATTTTTTATGTTAGTTTTAATATGAATTTTTGTGTTATGCAACACCCTTTTCATATGAGAAATTCATTAGACTTCGTAAGTAATGGGACGAGCCCACTATAACCCAACGATGCATCGGTAGGTCTCATCAGACAAAATGTAAATGGACTTGGCTGAGGCCTTAACCATTTATTTGTAGAAGTCTTGGTCGAGGCCTCGATGGTATGTTTCAAATCAACAAAATTATGAATTCCCTGATTATGAGATTTCTTCTTGATATTCCATTTGATTATTTAACTAGTAAAATTTCCATGTGAATGTTTAAATGGAATTATTTTTTTATTATTTCCATATTAAACTGAGGTTTATGTTTAAAAGACATGTGCTTCAGTTTTATACTTGCCCTAAAGTTTATGTTTATTTATGATAGATTCCCCTATATTATTTAACCTTAATAAGCATATGAGATCACCCATTTCATATGTTTTATTTTAATAATATGTCAAGAAGTGTTTTATTATTGATATGATGGGTTATTCTAGAAGAATAATGGTGTTCTCAAAGAGTAGACTATGTTTCATATTATTTTTTGAATTGTAATGAATGGTTCATGTATGAAATCTATTTGCCAAGACTGCTAAACTGATTATTCATTCGATACATCATTCCTTGTAATAATGCCAATGTATTGAAATAATACACTCGATCCAAGATTTTGGGGTTGCGGGCATTACAATTGGTATTAGAAGAAGTTTACAAACAACCTTGAAAATTATATTTTGAAGTCTTAGATTAGGGATCATAACCCTAAGATAGAATTTATGATTTAGTATAGAAGAACATCGTATAATTTTAGTTAAATAGAAATTGTGTGGATTTTCTAAGCAATAAATTCTTTTTCTAGATACTAAAAGAGGGTGTGGTTATGTCATAGATGTTCCTAGGAGTAACAACCCTAACATGGTGTTCCGGTCCTGACTCGGGGTAACCCGGTACATGACAATGAGCCTTATGTGCGCCTGGGTCGACAGTCTCGATGGATAATTCACATTTTATTTAGTAACCTTTATGAAGAATTTATGAGTAAATATGACCCCAAAGAAACCATTTTATGATAATGGATTGGCTATGCATAAATTTTTTAATTTATGTTATGTGTTTTACTAGTTTAGAATTATGTATTATGATTCATAACCTAATATAGCGTATGAAATTTTTTAGAAAATGGCACCTAGTGGATGTATTAGAAACTATATCAATGTATATGATCCATGTAGGGATTCCCCTCCTATGCAAGATAATTATTGTGGAGTTGGAGGTACAACTATTGATGAATAGCTTATAACAATACTGGGACGGTGGAATCAGGTTATTAAATATAAACTTACCCATATAGAGAACTTTGATACACAAAATAGAGGATCAATGATATACCACCTCATGAGACAACAAACTTCAACCTTCAGTGGGATTAAAATTACATTTGTATCTAAGCAATGGATAAGTTCCTTAGAAAAAATATGTATTTATTTTTGAAGTAATGAAAGGGAAAACATTTTCATGGAAATTGTTGGAGTTAGTGGCCTAGAACCAACTACTGTTTACTTTATTCATTAATAAATGCCTTATCACATATTGATATCTCTTATGCCTGACAATGCATGTGATAATGCTCAAAGGATAGTTGTTACATTAAAGGGTCATAGAGGATCCCTGCTATGATGAGAACCCAAAAGTTCCGTAACACTTTTCTTGAATATATGTTATGTTTCCGGATGATATTATTTGAGGGGCACAAATAATACAGGTCATTAGGGGTGAGAACTTATAAAACATTGAGGCACCTTCTCTGGTGTGCACCCTTGGTAATATACAGGAGGGTATTATTAGAACATGGCCTGCTAGTAGGAAATCCACATTTCATAATGTCATTGGATGTTCCTATCTGCGGATGTGTGTATTGGTCCTTTTACTTTAATATTATTATTAATGGGTATTACAACTCACGCACTTAGATGTGTTGATAAAAACTATGATGACACATGGTTCGCATCGATGTAGGATATTTTGTGTGTTTCATGAGTAATACTGCATTAATAGATAATGCGAGAAAGGATTTTTCCCTTCTGTTCCATAACAGAAGTAGATATCCTATGCCCTTTAATGGAATTGATTTAGCCTAAATAAATCTGTGGCCATGGTATGGTGTGTGTGAGTTCAATTTCAGGAAGTCAAAGAACGAATAATTGAGAACATGGGTTGATGGCACTAACATGCAACCCACTTGATTAGAGATATCAAGACAAAGGGATTATATTAAACAGTAAGCGTTCGTATGAGGTGACACATCATTGCAGCGTTAAAATTTTTCTCTATGGGTTCCATGGTGTGTTTCTAGATGCTAACCTTGGACTGTAGACAGGCTCCACCTAATGCCACTGAGAAAGAGGCGTAGAGGGTCACACACTAAGTGTGTCCACGTATCTCAGTTAAATATTAATTTAACAATTCAAATAAAGATATTTCTCGAATGTGGTTTAATAATTATTTAAGGATGCCTGATCACATTTATTTTGATACTAGTTATTCAAGAGAATATATTGTGGGAGAAATAAAATTATTTTTAGCGAGTAATGTAGTTACATTTATTTAAGAAATAAATATCCATTACTCAAGGTCTAATAAATGTGGTGGAGGAAATAAAGGAAAATAAAATTACATGTCGTGTATATACACGTCGTGTAGTTTAATAGAAAACGAGTATACGCTGTGTATTAATGATTACACGTTGTGTTGTTTTTCCAGTTGGGATTTTGAGGATATAATATTGTTTTATTAAATGATCTTTATTATAATCAGTGTGGGCATATGTCAATGAATTAATAATTCAACATGGGGTTTTACAATAAGATTTAATCAAATAAATAAAATGCGTAACTGTAACACCCCGAGATTTTATGAAAAATATTCTTTTTAATTTCATTAATGTCTTGTGTTATACTATACACCAAAAGGAGCTCTCACAACACACATCTCTGACCTGGCTTGAATTACACGCAATCGTGACCTTCCACGATAACGTGTGTTGTACGCAACACCAAGTTTCGCTAAACAACGATATGCTATTAAGATATTATTAAAACTAGCCGTTATGAATAGTAATAACCACTTTTTGAAATTTTGTAAATTTTATTTTTCAAAATGGACTTCATTTATGGATTCGGAATATTAAAATGAGCTTAGGGTGAAATTTTGGTGATTTTCGTATAACTTTCATATTTTGATGAATAGTGAAAATTACTAAATTTTAATTAAAAATAACTTTTTCAATCGAAATAATTAATAGTGATAAATTATTAATTTGAGTGGTTTTAAAGTATATTTAGAATATATTTTTACAATTTAATACAATGATGGTCATTGGATGTAATTTCACATTTAAACCAGTTATAAACAAGTTTCAATCTTTTGATAGTTATTATCTCTTAAAAACACGCTATTTGTTTTGACGACGGGAATTAATTTTTAAATTAGTTAATGCAACTGATATGTTTTTAATTTGGTAAAATCGACATCATTTTTGAGTTCATAATATCAAATATAGCTTAGGCCTAATTTTTGGTATTTTTCTGAAAACTTTCAATTTTTGATGAATAGTGAAACCACTAAGTGGTAGTTAAAAAAACTGAATTGTTCATAAAACATAATTTTACCGCTTCTGTGAGTGGAATTTCAAAAATCCGAGAGACACGGTTGATGTCAGTAAGTAAAATGTGGTTCAATGAGATGAAAATAAATTTTTGGTGAATAGTAACTTTTTGCTTTTTTTTTGCCATGGTTAAAAGTAAATAGAATAATTAAGGGTAGAAATGATATTATTATTACCCTAACACATGTCCTAATGCTATTGGACAAGTTTAATTCGACCAAAAACAAACTTAGGAATACAATATGACCATTTAGGCCCACTTGGATTAGATTAGGACATTTATTATTAATTTATTTAAAGAATGGTTAAAAGAGTTAAAATCAAAGTTTATTTACGAAAACATTTTTAATAGGGGGTTATACATAAGATAAATTCGACTATAAATATTAATTAGAAAGCTAAAAAGATTTCCTACGTAATGGTAGTTTATTTGAAATTTTTAGACATTAAATAATTTAATTTATTTATGACACAAGGATTATGTAGTAATTATCTTATTAATGAAATATTGACATAATTGATGTATAAATACCCAAATAAATATAATTTGAGACTTTTTATGAATTCCACTAATTTTTTAGGTTAACATGACATGTTATTATTGATTTAATTAACTTTTTTCAAACTTATCATTCTGTTATGATTTTCACAAAAATCAATTACTAAATAGTGTCAAAATTGACATAAAATGGTTTTAAAAAAATATTATATTATTAATTGTTATTTTATTCCTAAAAATCTAAGGATCGGCCAAATGACTTAGATAAGGTTATATATATTAATAATAAACAACATGGGGTTCGTTTGGCTTCTTATAGTAAGTTTATTAACCTTATAGTGTAAGAACAGAAGAAGACACGGTAAAAGTAAAATTATTTAACTTAATGTTAAATCTAAATGATAAGGTTAAAATATGAACCTAAACTTGTATAAATTATATTGGATGAGAGGATTTCGACCCATACCCACCTTAGCCTCTAAATAAATCAATTTGGAGCTATTTAAAACCGAACTTGACTTTATAATAAAATAATATTTTTAGTTTTTCCAAAGGAGCCCCTCTCCTCCCTTATAAAAGGGCACCTCTTCCCTCTCTTCCTCACACAACTTTGAGCCTTCAAGCTCAGGAAAACCCTGTCAAATTTTCTTCTCCACTTCCCTAGAAACATCCTAGAGGTTCTGGTCTTCATCAAAGACCCATTTTAGTGCCCTAAAAGGAGGTCTCAAAGAAGCACTTCAATGAAGAGGTAATGTTCGTTACCCATTCTTTCATCTTTATTTCTTCTTCCACTTCTTCTTCTTAGGTTGTTTCATTATGAAGTAATAACATAAGTATCACTCATATACTGATATTTTATTATAAGTATGAAACAACCCTATTTCACCATCTATCCATCCTACGGAAAATGAAATCACTGTGCGTGCGTACGTACGGAATACCGTCTCCACGCCGTGGTGTAATCTATTTTCCACCACCACCTTACATGGATGGGTATAATGGTGTAAAGAATAAATATACATAGTTATTAGAACATCATATTGATTCTGATATATTGTATCATCCACTCCAATTCAATTCAATAATTATGGAAACGATATCATCGCTCGTGCGTACGTACGGACTACCGTCTCCACGACGCGATGAGATTCATTCTCCATGTTAACCATTTTAAAATGATTATAAAGTATATATAAAAAATAATAATGAAATATATGACATTATAAAGCTACTGGATTTATGTATATATTTATGTCATCTAATTAATTCCATTCAACTCAATAAGGAAACGAAAACAGCGTTCATGCGTACGTACGGCCTACAGTCTCTAGGAACCGTGTATTTCTTTCCATTTATTGATCCATTATATATATGTATATTCTGAATATATATATGAATCATGTTTTATATTCTATAATTACGTAATAATGATCTAAGTAATCAGATGAATAATTACAAGTTAAAACACGAACGACAAATGAGATGATTTTACCCAAAATGCTACTTTAACATGAATTTACAAAAGAACGGGTAATATAAAGTCATAAGTGAACCATATATGATATAATAACAATGAATAGTATTCTTTAATAAGTAAATTACATTATTTAAATCATTATACAGGAGTTTCGGACACTTACGAAGCAAATCGGACCTAAGGTAAGGGAAATATCACAATCTCATTTTTATCCGAGATTGTTTTTACTTTCGTAATTACTGGGGTGTATTTTATCATCCACATCCATGTTCCCTCAATATGTAATATTATTTCCATCCTTATAAAATATTTTATATCAAATTTTACCCTTCGGTAAGTTTTTTGTAAAATATATGAAAGGAATCTTTTGTCGTTTTTCGTACGAGGTACTTTTTGACTTTTCCGACAAAAGTACGAGAGGAATGTTTTTAACTTATACGGCATGAATGGATTTTTAAAACATTATTTCCAAGAAGCTTCCTTAAAAAATTTTCAAGTTTATTTTTAATCAACTTATTTTAGTTTAAAATTGTATGACATGTTAAGAAAGGAAAAATGTTTTTGAAGTAGAAAGGATATTTTCCTCAAGAATGGAGTTCAAGTGTTTTATCAAAATTATCTTCCATCTAAGATAATAAAGGGTTTTTTTTTATCTCTATTGTTACATTGATTTGATTATGTTGTGATGGAATTATTTTTATGAATTCCTTTATCTTATATGAATTGTTTTATGATGTCATGATGTTTAAGATTCCCATTTTATTACATGGGTTATGCAATGATGTATGATTTATGATTTTGTGGCACACATAAGAATGGTATCATTATGAGATGGGTTGGACCTATATATCCCTCCAATGCATTGGGTAAATATTTTATATCTCGTGAGATAGACATGGCTGGAATGGTAGGTTATACCGGTTCAGTGAAACAGGACTAAAACGGGGGTGACTCGGTACAGAAAGGGACTTTGTCCACTAAGATAGTCTTGGCAATGAGTCTTGACTAACAAGAAATGATTCATTATGATTATGTGTGCATTCCACAAAGTTTAATGTTTTATGTTATGATTATTGTTATTACATTTCACTGCCATGAGTTATTCCAGGTTATGAAATTATGATCTCTTTTACAGGTTAAGATTTCCAAAAGTTACGTGCTTATGTATATGATGTGATTGATATTTCTTTTGTTTACCCTTACTGAGCATTTTAGCTCACCCTTTCATGTTTTCTTTTCCCCAGGATATAAGAAAAGGTTTTAGGTATAAAAAAAGGAATATCTTTATGGGAGATGTTGAAGAACATTCACCAGGATTAGAAGATTATATTCCGAGTTTCCAAAGACACTAAACTATTACGATCCTTGTGTGTGTGTTTTTGTTATGTACTAATTATTCCACAAATGTAATGTAATGTCAATGTACGTCAAGATTCGGGTCTCTACAGTTGGTATCAGAGGAAAAGTTTAGTCATCCTTTTGAAACTAGGACGCTAAAATGTTAGTGAGATCCCTAGAGATATTTCTAAGCTATGTCTAGGGATGTCCCTAAGGATAAGTATACATATAGGATATAGTCCTAGCACTACGGTAACAATCTTAGAATTAAACCTAAGATGTTATATATTGAAGTTAATTCCCCTTTATTATGTTGTTTTACCTATCATGATTTTTGTCACTCACACTATTTATTTTGGGTTTTAGAAAATGACTGGAAATAAGATGATTCACGATAATAGAGGACATGAGGGACAATGGAATGATATTTTTCATGAGCAACCAAATGAAATGGGATTTGAAAGTCCAAAAATCATTATTATGCTGAATCAGAAATCTCATAATATGATCAATAAACTCAAATTTGGTAAGTTTCCTGACTCAGCTAATAAGAGAAAGATGGAGTTTCATGATGATCATAGAGGAAAGAAAGTTCAATTTCCCCTATGTAAATCATGTGGGAAGAGGCTTCAAGGATAATGTTTCAAAGGAACTGGAAGATGCTTTGGGTGTGGAAAAGAAGAACATAAATCCAGTAAGTGCAAAGGAAAAGGTTCAGTTAACACCAGGGATGAGGATAATGGTATTGCTACGACATCAACAATGGTTAAATGTTTTAAATGTGGAATGTACGGGCATTATGCAAACCAATCCTCTAAGGTAAAGTCTCATGAAGAGAATCAGTACGGCCATATGGGTAGTATTTATGTTGATGATGATGAAGAGACTACAAATGGTATGTGAGATGAAAGAATTGTTGAAGCTCGGTCAATGGTTTAAGAAGGTAGTGGAATGATTACATGTTTATCAAGTGTAAAGAATCTCATGGTACTATGGAATAAAGATACATCTAAGGATTGTTACACTGTTGTCTTTCCTTGAGTTTTGAAAGTGTATGATTAATGCTACCAGTATCCATGAAAGGTTATTCAGATATTTTTGGAATGAAGATGATATGCGCATAATGAAGGGATAAGGGGAAAATTAAATGTTTGATAGTATTCATGAGTTCATGACTGATATAAGGAGAAGGTTATATCATGGTTTGAGTATATAGAATTTTTGGATTTTGGTATGTGGTAAGAGTTAACTTTTGAAAGCATTCATGTTTTCACTAAGGTTTAATAAGTATTCATTTTTCAAGAGAATACATGATTAAGGTATTCACATGATTGGAATGTGACCAACAAGATATATGGGGGACAAATGATGGTATTCACATGCTTGGTTGATGACATTTCAAGTAATCATTTTCTTTATACTATGAGCTTGGACTGAAGTATTTTAGATAAGCCTAAATATTAGAATGGATTATGTTGGAAATAAGTTAGGATAAAACATTTTTCGATTTTATTGATGGGATGTTATAGTAATATAGCTTTAGAAAAATGACAACCTGTAGGACGGGCGACAACCCATCGTGTCGGACAAGGCTGTGGGAATCGAACCCACAACCGAAGTGCGACTGGCCTTTATCGCCTACCACTGGCCTACAGGAAGTCCCTGTTTAGTAGAAACTAGTTTTATTATATTAAGCAGAACGGTATATGAAGTATATGTCCATTTTAGGAACCATATATGATTAATCTCACTAAAGAATGACTTATGTATATTTAATAACTTTTTCTAACCTTTTGTTTGAGACAGATGGAATGACCTGTCATTCTATCACATGATCTGCTAACACTTCACGAATAAAAAATTCTACTTCATTTATTTAAGAGATGAAGTGGAAATTGTTCAAGGCACGAACAACAGTGAGATTGTACCAAAATAATGTAAGTATTTATTCTAATTCAAATTCTTCATCTTTAGGGAAACGATCTTGAAAACCAAAAATGTTGTCCCAGTGCTCTTATATCTGATTAATCAGATGGTACCTTAGATCATCACAAATTTATGGATTTGTGATTTCTAGCTTTTCCATAGCCATGTTCTCTACCACTCTCCATCAGAACATGATGGTTAGATTTCTCTTCCATATCCATATTTTCACCTATGTGGAAACCCAGTGATTAGTTTCTTTGGGTAACCGTTACGTTTCATACTTTTGTTTTTAAACATTGGTTTTGGTATTCCTTTTTACGATGTGGGTTTGGATTAAAGAAACTTTCGAATAGTAAACCATTTATAAACCCGATGAATTTCGAGGGCGAAATTCATTTTAAGGGGGGTAGAATGTAACACCCCGAGATTTTATGAAAAATATTCTTTTTAATTTCACTAATGTCTTCTGTTATACGCTACACCAAAAGGAGCTTTCACAACACACATCTCTAACCTGGCTTGAATTACACGCAATCGCGACCTTCCACGATAGGGTGTGTTGTACGCAACATCAAGTTTCGCTAAACAACGATATGCTATTAAGATATTATTAAAACTAGCCGTTATGAATAGTAATAACCACTTTTTGAAATTTTGTAAATTTTATTTTTCAAAATGGACTTTATTTATGGATTCGGAATATCGAAATTAGCTTAGGGTGAAATTTTGGTGATTTTCGGATAACTTTCATATTTTGATGAATAGTGAAAATTACTAAATTTTAATTAAAAACTACTTTTTCAATCGAAATAATTAATAGTGATAAATTATTAATTTGATTGGTTTTAAAGTATATTTAGAATATATTTTTACAAATTAATACAATGATGGTCATTGGATGTAATTTCACATTTAAACCAGTCATAAACAAGTTTCAATCTGTTGATAGTTATTATCTCTTAAAAACACGCTATTTGTTTTGACGACGGGAATTAATTTTTAAATTAGTTAATGCAACTGATATGTTTTGAATTTGGTAAAATAGATATCATTTTTGAGATCATAATATCAAATATAGCTTAGGCCTAATTTTTGGTATTTTTCTGAAAACTTTCAATTTTTGATGAATAGTGAAACCACTAAGTGGTAGTTAAAAAACTGAATTGTTCATTAAACATAATTTTACCGCTTCTGTGAGTGGAATTTCAAAAATCCGAGAGACACGGTTGATGTCAGTAAGTAAAATGTTGTTCAATGAGATGAAAATAATTTTTTGGTGAATAGTAACTTTTTACTTCTTTTTACCACGGTTAAAAGTAAATAGGGTAATTAAGGGTAGAAATGATATTATTATTACCCTAACACATGTCCTAATTCTATTGGAAAAATGTAATTAGAGCAAAAACAAACTTAGGAATAAAATATGACCATTTAGGGCCACTTGGATTAGATTAGGACATTTATTATTAATTTACTTAAAGATGGGTTAAAAGAATTAAAATCAATGTTTATTTACTAAAACATTTTTAATATGGGGTTATACATAAGATAAATTTGACTATAAATATTAATTAGAAAGCTAAAAATATTTCCTACGTAATGGTATTTTATTTGTAATTTTTAGACATTAAATAATTTAATTTATTTATGACACAACGATTATGCAGTAATTATCTTATTAATGAAATATTGACATAATTGATGTTATAAATACCCAAATAAATATAATTTGAGACTTTTTATGAATTACACTAATTTTCTTGGTTAATATGACATGTTAGTATTGATTTAATTAACTTTTTTCTAACTTATCATTCTGTTATGATTTTCACAAAAATCATTTACTAAATAGTGTCGAAATTGACATAAAATAGTTTTTAAAACAAATATTATATTATTAATTGTTCTTTTATTCCTAAAAATCTAAGGATCAGCCAAATGACATAGATAAGGTTATATATATTAATAATAAACAACTTGGGGTTCGTTTTGCTTCTTATAGTAAGTTTATTAACCTTATAGTGTAAGAACACAAGAAGACACGGTAAAAGAAAAATTATTTAACTTAATGTTAAATCTAAATGATAAGGTGAAAATAGGAACCTAAACTTGTCTAAATTCTATTGGATGAGATTATTTCGACCCATCCCCACCTTAGCCTCGAAATAAATCAATTTGGAGCTATTTAAAACCGAACTTGACTTTATAATAAAATAATATTTTTAGTTTTTCCAAAGGAGCCCCTCTCCTCCCTTATAAAAGGGCACATCCTCCCTCTCTTCCTCACACAACTTTGAGCCTTCAAGCTCGGCCAACCCCTACCAAATTATCTTCTTCACTTCCCTAGAAACATCCTAGAGGTTCTGGTCTTCTTCAAAGACCCATTTTAGTGCCCTAAAAGGAGGTCTCAAATAAGCACTTCAAAGAAGAGGTAATATCCGTTACCGATTCTTTCATCTTTATTTCTTCTTCCACTTCTTCTTCTTAGGTTGTTTCATTATGAAGTAATAACATCAGTATAAATAATATACTGATATGTTATTATAAGTATTAAACAACCCTATTTCACCATCTATCCATCCTACGGAAAAAGAAATCACCGCACGTTCGTACGTACAAAATACCGTCTCCACGCCGTGGTGTAATCTATTTTCCACCACCACCTTACATGGATGGGTATAATGGTGTAAAGAATAACTATACACAGTAATTAGAACATAATATTGATTCTGATATATTGTATCATCCACTCCAATTCAATTCAATAATTATATAAATGATATCATCGCTCGTGCGTACGTACGGACTACCGTCTCCACGACGCGATGAGATTCATTCTCCATGTTAACCATTTAAGAATGATTATAAAGTATATATAATAAATAATAATGAAATATATGACATTATAAAGCTACTGGATTTATGTTTATATTTATGTCATCTACTTAATTCCATTCAACTCAATAAGGAAACGAAAACAGCGTTCATGCGTACGTATGGCCTACCGTCTCCATGAACTGTGTATTTCTTTCCATTTATCGATCCATTATATATATGTATATTCTGAATATATATATGAACCATGTTTTATATTCTATAATTAATTAATAATGATCTATGTAATCATATGAATAATTACAAGTTAAAACATGAACGACAAATGAGACGATTTTACCCAAAACGCTACTTTAACATGAATTTACAAAAGAACGGGTAATATAAAGTCATAAGTGAACCATATATGATATAATAACAATGAATATGATTCTGTAATAAGTCAATGACATTATTTAAATCATTATACAGGAGGTTCGGACACTTACGAAGCAAATCGGACCTAAGGTAAGGGAAATATCACAATCTCATTTTTATCCGAGATTGTTTTTACTTTGGTAATTATTGGGGTGTATTTTATCATCCACATCCATGTTCCCTCAATATGTAATATTATTTCCATCCTTCTACAATAGTTTATATCCAATTTTACCCTTCGGTAAGTTGTTTTTAATATATATGAAAGGAATCTTTTGTCGTTTTTTGTACGAGGTACTTTTTGACTTTTCCGACAAAAGTACGAGAGGAATGTTTTTAACTTATACGGCATGAATGGATTTTTAAAACATTATTTCCAAGAAGCTTCCATTACAAGTTTTCAAGTTTATTTTTAATCAACTTATTTTAGTTTAAAATTGTATGACATGTTAAGAAAGGAAAAATGTTTTTGAAGTAGAAAGGATATTTTCCTCAAGAATGGAGTTCAAGTGTTTTATCAAAATTATCTTCCATCTAAGATAATAAAGGGTTCTATTTTTATCCCTATTATTACATTGATTTGATTATGTTGTGATGGAATTATTTTTATGAATTCTTTTATCTTATATGAATTGTTTTATGATGTCATGATGTTTAAGATTCCCATTTTTATTACATGGGTTATGCAATGATGTATGATTTATGATTTTGTGGCACACATAAGAATGGTATCATTATGAGATGGGTGGGACCTGTATCTCCCTCCAATTCATTGGGTAAAGATTTTATATCTCATGAGATAGATATGGCTGGAATGGTAGGTTATACCGGTTCAGTGAAACAGGACTGAAATGAGGGTTACTCAGTTCAGAAAGGGACTTTGTCCACTAAGATAGTCTTGGCAATGAGTATTGACTAACAAGAAATGATTCTCTATGATTATGTGTTCATGCCACAAAGTTTAATGTTTTAAGTTTTGATTATTGTGATTACATTTCACTGTCATGAGTTATTCCAGGTTATGAAATTATGATCTCTTTTACAGGTTATGATTTCCAAAAGTTATGTGCTTATGTATATGATGTGATTGATATTTCTTTTGTTTACCCTTACTGAGCATTTGAGCTCACCCTTTCATGTTTTCTTTTCCCCAGGATATAAGGAAAGGTTTTATGTATAAAAAAAGGATGATCTTTATGGGAGATGTTGAAGATCTTTCACCAAGATTAGAAGATTATATTCCGAGTTTCCAAAGACACTAAACTATTACGATCCTTGTGTGTGTGTTTTTGTTATGTACTAAGTATTCCGCAAATGTAATGTAATGTCAATGTACGTCAAGCTTCGGGTCTCTACAGTAACGTGTTTATTTATTTTCATAACTCTATAATGTCAAACCCGATTATAAATATCCTCACAACCCCAACACTTTTACACAAGAGAATAATTTTTTTTTTTTTTTTTGGATCCGGCCAAAACCGGTCCCAAAAAATATTATTAAGCAAAAGAAACGAAAGAGTTAGGAGACAAAAGGGGTATTACATAACCGAGAGTGCAAAACACCACACATATCCGCCTCCACCAGCGAGGAGCAATACGCAGGAATCGTGAACGACCATAGCATGTCTGCCGCCATGATTGCCTTCTTGGACAGAGCATCGGCCACCTGATTGACCTCTCGATAAGCATGCGAAACAATCAGATTTATTCGACTAACCTGTTTGAGACAATCAACCCACATTGGGAGGATTCGCCAAGGCACATTCCGCGTTCGTGTTTGTAATGCTTGGACCGCAAGCTGGGAATCTGATTCAATCCATATCATGTTCCAATTATAGAAAACCGCATACCTGATCGCATGAACAATCGCCCATAATTCAGCTTCAAAAGCAACCCCAACGCCAGTGAAGTGATAAAAACATCCTTTCACAAAGCCACGATACGTACGAAAAACACCACCACACCCCGATGGGCCTGGTGTACCGGAAGCAGCCCCATCCACATTAACTTTAAGCCACGGACTGATCGGAGGAATCCAGCGAATATACCTACACATTTTTGGTTTCCGCGGCTGCCCAGAAACCCCAAGTGCGCGCATAATCTGCAGGTCGGAAACAGTGTTGGACATCACCCCGTATTGGATCCTTGAGGCAGCAAAAATCTCCTGATGCATCGCCATCATGCCATCCCGAATTGGCACCTTCCTGCCTTCAAAAGCTGCAGCATTACGAGCTGCCCAGATGGCTGCAACAACAGCCGCACCGGCCACAAGCAGGAAATTCTGCACTTGCTCACTACAGCAGAAAACGGACAGCCCTTCTAGGAGTTCTAACACCGTTGTCCAGTGCACCTGTAGCCCAAACAAAGCACCAATATAATCCCACAACCGCCTGGCATAATCACACTCCACAAACAGGTGTTGAACATCTTCCTCGGCGCACATGCATAAGTAACAAGCAGATGCAAAAGAAAATCCAGACCGTTTAAGCTGGTAATGAGTGGGGATTCGATTCCTCCAAATCCTCCATATAGTAAGGAAGCGAGAGGGCCTAATGAAAGAGGACCTATATTTCTTGAGCCATGCCGGAGGGTTACAAGAGCCCCCACATGCTAGCTGATAGTACTCCCGACTGGTAAATTGCCCATTCCTATTGTGCTGCCATATCAATGTGTCAGAGTCCATGAAAGTATACTCCTGAAGATCCAGCTCCACCTGAGGAGGTATCATATTGTCAAAAAGATGTTTATTAGAGATAAATTCAGCAATGGAGAAATGTCCAACACCAGGGGGTATGTCCATAATGTCTTGGAGTGGCCTGTCAAGCCAGTTTGTGGTCCAACAATTGAGATTAGAACCACGACAAACCAACCATTTCGTGTCATTCATAATCTGCATAAAAGAACATTTGATAGCAGCCCAAACAGATGAAGCAAGGTAGTATTTGTAACCATTCAATAGCCTGTCTCTGAAACGGTTACTTAAGAAATCGCCAGAAAATTCTTTGGATATTAGACCCCAGGTGAACTTCCCAATGAGCCCATCATTAAAGTTCCGGAGGTCTTTGATCCCAAGACCCCCAAAATCGACAGGCTTGATGCAATCCTTCCAGGCAACAGTAATAAGTTTGCGCTCATGGATTGACCCTGTCCAGATAAAATTCCTTATCAGACTTTGCAACTCTTTAATGAGACCCATGGGCCACCGATATAAGGAGAAAGAGTAAACACATTTAGATGTTATCACTGAGTTGACAAGACAGATCCTCCCAGCCATGGACATCGCCTTCCCTTTCCAGCTAGCAAGATGGTTCAGAATACCAGAATGAATCCCTTCCAAATACTGCCTCTTCACCCTTCCCCAGAATAAGGGAACGCCAAGATATTGGAAAGGGATGGATCCTTTTTTAACCCCAAGAGATCTAACAATCCTGCTCTGCCTCCCATTTGTAACACCCCTGCCAAAAACAATGAAGGATTTATCCCAGCTGATCGCTTGACCAGCCACTTCCTCATAATGCTGGAAAAGGGCCTTAATAGAAGAGATAGTCTTCCTAGAGGCCTGCCCAAACAACATAATATCATCAGCATACAACAAGTGAGATGGAGCAAAATCATTCATTCCGGCCCGAATGCGCTGGTACATGCCCATATGTGCCAGATCATTAATACATCTGCTAAGGTAATCCTCAGCAAGAGCAAACAAAAGACCCGATAGTGGGTCCCCCTGTCGCACACCTCTGGTACACTGAAAGAAACCCCTGGGTGTACCATTAACCAAAATGGACAGCCTGGATGAGCAGAGAATGGTGTTAATCAATTTGATGAAGTCATTTGAGAAGCCATATCTTTTAAGGACTTCCAAAAGAAAGCTCCATTTAAGTGTGTCAAAGGCCTTCGAGATATCAATCTTCAAAGAAAAGTTTCCTGCTTTCACCTTCCTTCTCATGAGATTGACACTTTCCGAGGCAGTGACAAGGCACTCTTGAATATTCCTTCCAGGAACAAATCCAAATTGATTTTCAGTAATCAAGCCACCAACCACTCGACCCAGCCTAGTCATAAGGATCTTGCTGATCAGCTTAGGGATAGTATTTCCCATAGCCACTGGCCTAAAGTCTCTAATGTCAAGAGCACTGTCTTTCTTAGGTAGTAAGGCAATAAAGCATGAGTTCATCCCATATGGCAAGTAAAAGTGAGTAAAGAAATCCTTGATGGCCAGCGTGAGATCATCCTGCACAACAATTCTAATTAATTCTTTCAAGATCGAAAGAACTCCTTCCTCCAGGAACGCTCTCAAGACCGAGAGATCAAGGCGATTGAAAGCGGACATCGCAAGCGAAGGTTCTTCTGCACTAGCACCCGGAGATCCCTTTGGCGATGTCCGGAGATACATGGAACACGTGTGGATCACCGATAGAGGAATCCTACACTTGGATTCTATGACACAGTGACGAATCACCGAATCATGACCAGACACATCAACAAAGAAATAATTCCACCAAGGTAATTATTTTGAATTAATTAAATTAATTATAACCAACATATGATGATCTTATATCTATGGTTCCGGGATTCCCTCTTTTGTTTTTTGTTCTTCATTGTATTCCGAAGATCCAGCATTTTATCTCATGATGGATCTCGGTTTGAACGTTGTATAACGCTAAAATTAAAGTTAGGGAATCCCACCAACGTGCATCTGTTACGCCCGAAACATACAAGTGGTATCAGAGGGGTCATATAGTTGATTATATTTATTTAGTTTTTCATTGATGTTTTACACATTTAATAACTTAGTTGTTTCAATTCAATTTTAATCATTCTGGAAATATGAATCTTGATATCTGTTCCACCTCCATCATTTCTCGTTCACCTCCCAAAAATGAATTTTTATTTTAATTTTGATTAAAATAAAATAGAGGAAATCATCCTGAGGGGACAATCGTTTCTGGCCATACAACACCAGAATACAAAACGTGTATTCGGAAGCACATGTCGTGTAGTCTAGATTCATGCATCAGAATGATCTACCAAATCAGGACGTTTATTGGGTCCTATATAATTCATTAATGACATCGTGTGTTGACCAGGAACAGGTGGCACACGGTTTCCGGATTACACGTCGTGTGGTCTAATGAAAACATCGTGTGGTCTCTTCGGGTTAGGGTTGGAGCGTGTACCTCGTACACGTCTTGACCGACAGGAAACCGTGTAATGCCAAAACTACACGGCATGTGTCCCACTTAACAAGCTGTGTACTCTGAAAATTTTGTATGTACATTAACACGCCATGTCCCCGGGCGTGTACTTCGGATGGACCGTGAACAACAGTACATGTTGTATAGTCAGAACTTCACGCCGTGTACTCATTCAAATTATCCAATGAATGAGAATTCATAGGGTTTCCTCCAAGGTACATGTTACGTACAAGGATAATTTTAAATGAATTTATTTATTTAAAATTATGATGGATGATAATCTCAATGAAATTCAGAAAAAGCGTTTAAGATAAAAGGATTGATTAATTAAAGATAATTAATTAATTTTAGCGTGAATTATCTTAAACAAGAACGATTAAAGAATTGAATTCTAGTTTTATTTATGTATAAATATCGTTTCATGTTTGGATGATCATGAGCTAGACCAAGACCTTTGTATGTGAATGGTTTCTTTTAATTTATTTATTTAAATTAAATTTGTTGGCCTGCGAGTCATCTCCTTATTATTATGTAGGGCATGTGTAGCCAAGGATTACTTTATGTAAAATCCCCTTATTACCCCTCACCTGTGTGGAGATAAATGAATATGTAATGGATGGAGCTCCCAAGCTAGTGTAGGTATCTCAAGTCAGGAGCCAAGGTGAAACCAATGAAACGAGATACAAAGGTGGATAGGTGGAAAGCTATAAACACGAACCCACAAGATTCGAGGTGTTTCTCCCATAGGTCTTGGGTTAGTTTATCAAGCTCTAGATAAACTAACCAATAGAACAAACTCTTGATCATAACATTTATTTTATTTCTATCAGTTGCATGGTTTATTTATTGTGGGTGTGTTGTCACTATCACAAAATTAATGAATTAAACAAGCATTCAATATGGAACTAAAATAAAGTCGTCTTATGCATAAATATTATCTTAGACATGGTTAATCACTTAATTATATCCCACTTAATATTAACAAGCATGTAATCAAAATTATTAAATTGTAAATTTACGTATAAGGATAAAATCCCTCAAAGAAATATTAAGTCGGTATAGCCTTCCATTATCTTGGTTAGAATCGAACCATGGTTCAAAGTGCTTGACCAACCCTAGTTAGGGTGCTTTCAATTATAGGGTAATTATAATTCAAGGTTTTGGGTTGACATAACTTGGTTTGCATCAAGGGTTGACTGCAACATCAGGACTTGGTGTTGACAAGAGGAAAAGGTTGAGGAAATCCAAAATAAAAGGATTTTAGGATTAGGGAGTCAGCGGATCAAGGAGCTGTTAGTTAAATGAAGTTGGCATTTGGAATGCCTACCTAAAAACCCTTTAAGTTGCATGACCAACCCTAGTTGGGATAATTCAAAGGGAAATATAGATCCTTGCCACTAGAATATTTAGGCAACAGAATATTCTGAAGTCAATCGTTAGGGCTACTGGATTTCGATAAAATAGTGGGAGACTAATAAGTATTTATTTATTTATTTGTATCAATTTTGTAATAAAGTAATAAACATTTTCTCATCTTAATTTGTAGAAATGGCAAGAAAATGACTTCAAACATATCATTGCACACCATACTCGAGAAGCAAAACCGTCTCACCAAGACCAATTTCCAGGAGTGGCAGAGGCGTTTATGTGTCATCCTTCACCATGAAAGGAAATTGTATGTGTTGTAAGAGCCTATTCTAGTTGCACCTAAGTAAGAGGCCAATGATGAGTAAATTTCTCTCTACGCGAAACACACAGATGTCCAGTGTTTCATGCTATCGGCTATGTCAAATGAGCTCTTGAAGCAACATGAAAACATAGACATGTATAGCATGATGTATCACCTTAAGGATCTCTTCCAGAGAGAAGAAGAGACAAGAGAGATATAAGATCTCCAATGATTTGTTTAAAACTAAGCTTAGATAGTTTGCGCCAGCTGGGCCTCATGTAGTCAAGCTTGTTATCTACATTGAACGCATGGACATCTTGTGGATTAAATTCCTGGATGAGTTGCGTAAAGATCTCATCCTATCATCACTACCAAAGACCCTCTCTAGATTCATTTTCAATTATAACATGAGAAAAAATGAGAAGATTATATTGGATCTTATGACCTTGATTCACCAGGTATACAAGGATATGGGGCGTGACAAACCCATAGTCATTATGGTGAACAAGAAAAGTAAGGACATGGAAAAGGGCCCAAAGACTTATAAACGGTCTGATGCCCCCAAGCACCGTCCCTCCAAGAATGGGAAGATCTAGAGGCAGGGAAAGGAACGGGAGGCGGTGAGTCTTGCAAGTGGCATGCAGGGCCACTGGAAGAGTAACTGCACCAAGAAACATGGGGACACTAAAGGTGTGTTCTTTATCAAGTGTAATCTTTCCATTTATACACATTGGGTATTAGATACAGCTTGTGGGGCTCACATATATATTCAAAGACATGAACCAATTAGATTTAGAAAGGTTTCGAGAGGAGAGGTGGATCTTTTAGCTATCAATGGAACAAGGCCGGTTGCATTGGCTATTGGAGATTACCACCTCTCATTGCTGACTTGAATGATTTTGGTTTTACATAACTGTTATTATGTTCCTAGTGTTACCAAGAACATAATTTTTGTATCTAGTTTGGATATGGATGGATTTATTTTCAATTTTTGAAATAAGGTTTGCCTTATTTATAAGAACAACTTATGTTATGGTACAACACATTTAAATAATGGTTTGTATGTATTAAATTATGAAAACTAAGTGTTGGCAATCGATAACGAAACAAACATACATGACTCCTACATCACTCAGTTGTGGCATCACCATCTCGGTCATGTAAACGAGAAGCGCTTGAAAAATCTCTTCCAAGATGAAGATTTAGACACTACTGAGCTAAAACCACTTGATATATGTCACGCGTGTTTACAAGGAAAAATTAACAGTCCACCTTTTGGTGGACATGTTGAAAGGGAAACATAGCCTCTAGTATTGGTACACACGGATGTGTGTGGACCATTTCCAATTGAATTTAGAGGTGGATATTATTACTTAATCACTTTTACTAATGATTTGAGTAGATATGGCTATGTATACTTAATGAGGTATAATTAAGAGTCCTTAGAGAAATATAAGGAATTCAAGAATGAAGTGGAGAATCAGCTTGGTAAGAAGATAAAGAAGCTTCGATCAGATCGAGGTGGAGAATATCTGAACCAAGAGTTCATCGATCTTCTATGGGAGTCTGGGATTCTATCTCAGCTCACTCCTCCTTATACACCACAGAGGAATGGTGTTAGTGAAAGGATGAACCGCACCTTATTGGAAATGGTGAGGTCGATGATGAGTCATGCGGATCTTCCTTTATCCTTTTAAGGATATGCATTACAAACTGTAGTATACACATTAAACAAAGTACCAACTAAGGTGGAAAATGGAATTCCCTCTGATTTATGGAATAGAAAGAAACCCATTTTTCGCGTACACATGTATGGGGATGCAAGGCATTTGTTAATGCCTTATTAGGCAACAAACTAGCACCCCAGGGCATGAAGGGTATCTTTATAGGATATCCTAAGGAAACGAAATGATATTACCTATATACCCCTCAAGACAGGAATGTGATTGTCACTAGACAAGTGGTCTTTCATGAGAGGGAGAACATCCTCAAAAAGGATAGTGGGAGCAAGATTGACTTCGACGAAGTTAATGCTCAAGATACACAAGATTTGGTATTGGAAAAAGATCCACAGGTCCCCATGGAAGAGGTTCCAGAAACCCATGTACTGCATAGGACCTTAAGAGAGGTAAGGGAACCATAGAGATTTGGTTTCCTAGTCATTGTGGATGGCGAATCATTATTGTTGGACAATGATGAACCTCTCTCCTACAACGAAGCAGTAGAAAGCTCAGAATTTGGAATACAGCTAGAAGCTATGAATTCTGAGATGGATTCTATGTATCAGAACTAAGTCTGGGTTCTGGTCGATGAGCCAGTTAATGTAAAGCATGTTGGATTTAAATGGGTATTAAAGAGAAAAATGGACCTGTAAGGTCAAGTTAGTACCAATGAAGCAAGGCTAGTGGCTAAAGGATTCAGACAGCGTCAAGGAATTGAATATGATGAAACCTTCTTGACAGTTTCCATTTTTAAATCCATAAGAATCATACTTGCCATAGCAGCTTCCCATGACTACGAGATTTGGAAAATCGATGTCAAAATAGCATTCCTTATTGGGAACCTTCAGGAAGATGTCTATATGACACAACCAGAAGGGTTTGTGACACCAGGTGAAGCCAAACGGGTTTTTATGTTTCTGAAATCCATTTTTGGATTGAATCAAGCATCCAGGTCATGGAACATTCGATTTGATGAAGCCATAATGGAATTTGGTTTCATTAAGAACGAATGTGAGCCATGTGTTTATAAGCAGTTTAATGGGAATGCAATCGTTATCCTAGTAGTTTATGTTGACAACATATTACTTATTGTAAACGATGTACCAGTCTTACAATCAGTTAAGGACTGGTTGAAAAAGTTTTTCTCCATGAAGGACTTAGGAGAAGCAGCCTACATTCTAGGGATCAAGATCATTCGTGATAGATCCAAAAGGCTTCTTGGACTATGTCAGGGTACATACATTGACCATATACTAAAGAGATTTAGTATGGAACAATCCAAGAGGGGATTAGTTCCAGTGTCACATGGCCTACATCCTTCTTAGAAAATGTGTCTTCAGACACAAAAATAGAATGATAGAATGAGTAAGATCCCATAAACTTCGGCTATAGGATCCATCATGTATTTCATGTTATGTACGAGGGTTGATGTTGCCTATGCACTGAGCATGGTAGGCAGATATCAAGCAGATCTAGGAGAACAGCATTGGACTACTGTTAAGACTATCCTTAAGTATCTCAGAAGAACTAAGGATATGTTCCTGGTGTATAGAGAAGATGAGGAGCTTGTCATCAGAGGGTATGATGATGCTGGTTTTCAGAAAGATCAGAACGATCTGAAGTCACAATCTGGATATGTTTTCTGTTTCAATGGAGGAGCTGTGAGCTGGAAGAGTTCAAAGCAGCTAGTTGTCGCCGATTTTATAGCAGAGTCTGAATATATAGTGGATTCTGATGGAGCCAAGGAAGCCATCTAGATTTGGAACTTTTTTCAGGAGCATGATGTGGTTCCTAGCAATAAATAAACCATTACATTGTATTGTGATAATACTGCAGCGGTGGCTCTTGAAAAAGAACCAAGGTCACACCAACGGACAAAGCACATACTCTGGAAGTATCACCTCTTGAGGTATTTCTATCAAAGGGGTGAGGATGCAGTGAGCAGAGTGTCCACGGAAGAGAATGTGGCTGGCCCCATGACTAAAGGACTATCTCAGCAGAAGCATGAATATCATGTGATTTTTAGCGGGTTAATGTTGTTAGCAGTTTCCTCTAGTCCAAGTGGTAGTCTGTTGAAGTTGGTGGCCTAAAACCAACTACTTTGTACTTTATTCATTAATAAAATCCCTATCACATCATGATTGTTCTTCTTCATTACAATACATGTGATAATGTCTTTAAAACAGCTGTTGCATTAAAGGGTCATAGAAGATCCCTGCTTTGATGAGAACCTAGAAGTTCTATAATACTGTTCTTGAATATATGTTCTACGGCCGGATGATATTATTTGAGGGGAACAAATAAAACAGGTCATTAGGGGTGAGGACTCATTAAACATTGAGGCACCATCTCTTGGTGTGCGCCCTTGGTAATATCAAGGGGGGTATTATGATAATGAGGCCCGCCAGTAGGAAATCCACATTTCATAGTGTTACTGGAAGTTCCTATCTGTGGACATCTGTATTGTTCCTTAGACTTTAAGATTATTATTAATGGGCATTAAAACTCATGCACATAGATGTATTGAAGAAAATTGTAATGACCCACTGTTCGCTATGAGGTAGGATACGTTGGGTGCGTCATGAGTAATACTTCATTAATAGATAATGCATGAAAAGATTTATCCCTTCTTTTCCATAATAGAAGTAGATATCTCAGGACCTTTTATGGAATTAATATAGCCTAAATGAATCCCGGGCCATGGTAATGTATGGGCGAGTTCAATTACCGGAAGTCAAAGAAAGAATAATCGAGCACATGGGTTGATGGCACTAGCATGCAACCCGCTTGATTAGAGATATCAATACAAATGGATTATTTTACAAGGTAGGTGTTCGTATGAGGTGACATGTCATTGTGGCGTTAAAGTTTTTCTCTATTGGTGCCTTGTCCTGTTGCTAGACACTAACCTTGGACTTTAGGCAGGATCTTCCTGATGCCAATGAGAAAGAGGCCTAGAGGGTCACATAATAAGTGTGTCCATGAATCTCAGTTAAATATTAATTTAACAAGTTATATAAATATTATTCCAGAATGTGGATTAATAATTATTTAAGGATGCCTGATCACATTTATTTCGACACTAGTTATTCGAGAGAATAAATTGTGGGAGAAATAATATATTTATTAGTGAGTAACGTAGTTACATTTATTTAAGAAATAAATAGCCATTACTCAAGGTCTAATAAATGTTGTGGAGGAAATAAAGGAAAATAAACTACACACCGTGTATATACACGTCGTGTAGTTTTATAGAAAATGTGTATTCGCCGTGTATTAATGATTACATGCTGTTTAGTTTTTCCAGGTGAGATTTTGAGGATATAATATTTTTTACTTAATGATATTTATTATAATCAGCATTGCCACATGTCAAAGAATTAATATTTCGAAATGGGGGTTTTCAATAAGAGTTAATAAAATAAATAAAACGATTAACGCGTTTATTTATTTTCATAACTCTATAACCTCAAACCCGATTATAAATATCCTTACAACCCCAACACTTTTACACAAGAGAATCATTGTGCACAAAAATTCTAAATAATTCTTTCAAGATCGAAAGAAATCCTTCCTCCAAGAATTCTCTCAAGACTGAGAGATCAAGGAGATCGAAGGCGGACATTGGAAGCGAAGGTTCTTCTACGCTAGCACCCGGAGATCCCTTTGGGGACATCCAGAGATATGTGGCACACATGTGGATCACCGCTAGAGGAATCCTACACTTGGATTCTATGATGCAATGACAGATCACCGAATCGTGACCGGACACATCAACAAAGAAAGAATTACACCAAGGTAATTCTTGTGAATTAATTAAATTAATTATAACCAATATATGATGATCTGATCTCTATGGTTTCGGGATTCCCTATTTTCTTCTTTCTTCATTCTATTCCGAAGATCCGGTGTTTTATATCGTGACAGATCTCGGTTTGAACGTTGTTTAATGCTAAAATTAAAGTTTGGAAAACCTACCAACGCACTTCCACTGCACCCGGAACCTACAGAAGTTTACCATCTCCTAGGAGAGGTGGATCAATGTTGGTCATTAATTAAAAATATGAAATAAGATTAAGAAGTATCAAAATTGGTGTGGATGTAGTTTAAGGAACTTTTATTATAAAATTAACATCCTTGATAATAGCAAGATGATATGGAATGGAAATTTCAGAGTCTGACGAAAAAGGATGGTGATATTGTTTCAAAGTATGAGGCTAACATCACAAGTATAGAAATACATGATGCAGACTACATATGTAACCCAAGAATTAATATTTATCAATTCTGTTATGGGTTGAAACTATTCCTCCAATGGGAACTGACCTCATAATCATTCTCATATTATGAAGATATAGTCTCATGTTCTACCAAGACATAGAATGAATTTTCTATGTTTTATGACTTGAAGAAAAAGAAGGAGATTAAGATAATTGTGGAGAAAGAGATGGATAATGGGAGGAAGGGAAAAAGGATTTTCCCAAATGTGAAAATTGTGGAAGGAAACATCATGGTGCCATCTTAAAACTAAAATGAATTTTCTTCAAGGTTGCTGAGAAAGGCCTTCATGCTCAGGATTGTAAAGGAAATAAAGAAGTTGTAATTGTGGAATTACATAATTGTAAGTAGATGAAAAATTATGAAAATTATTTTTCAGATTATCATGGAAATATAGCTTAGAAAAAGAAAATGAATCAGAGTCAATATTATTTTGTTACTACGGTAAATGTGGAATAACTAATGTATTTATGTTTTTGGATTCCATAATTATGTTATTATATTTTAGTTTTAAAAATAATATGATATTTAAGGGTTGTACTGCATTGCTTCTTATTTAAGGATTAGGAAGTATTAATTATTAATTAATTCTTTTGAGGTTATAGAAGTATTATTATTCAATAATAGAAACATTAAATTGTTTAGGGAATCTGATGCTATGGTTGATTTTTTAAATTTAGAAATCATTTTAGATTGTTAATTTGGAAAGAAGTATTTTGAAAAAGTCTTAAGGTCGTAATGGATTAATTTTTACATTGGATAGTATTATTTAAGGTTAAAACATATCTTAAGGTTATTTTAGAATTTTATAATGATATTGTTTTATAAAAAAGTACAACCCACATGTCGGGTGACAACCCGTCGTGTTGGGAAAGGCTACGAGACTTGAACCTACAACCGAAGGGTGAAAAGGGTGCATCACCTACCACTGGCCTGTGATATGTCCAAGTTAGTATATCATAGTTTTTTTTTATTTAAACTATATTATAGATAAATTATATGTTTAATTTTGGAATCTTATATGAATAAGATAAATAATATATTTTGAAATTTTGTTCCCTTTTAAAGAGAAATATGAGTTTTATGGTAGAAATTAGTTAAAGGATGGAGCTCAAATTTTCATGTAAGTATATTTCATTATATACTTATTCTATGAAATAAATTAATTCTTCAAATGTAGTTAAAGGATCATGAAACTGAAAAAACAAATTCCTAGTACCTTCCTTTGCATCGGATCAAATAGCCCCTTGGGTTATCCAAGATTTATAGCTTTGTGGTTATAAACTATTTCCCAATCAATTTCTCTACCAGTATCCATCAGAACTAGATTGTTACATCTTCTTTCATGTCCACATTTTCACAAATGGAACCCTAGTATGTGTTATCTATAGGAACCTTCATACATCCCATTCTTTATTTTAAAATTTATGTCTCACTAATCTATTTTCTGATTTGGGATGTCCATAATGATATTTTGAAATAAAAAACCCCTAGTTTTCAATCCCGATATTAAATTGTGAGGGAACAATTTATTGAAGGAGAGGAGAATGTAACACCCTAAAAATTTAAAAAAAATTATATCTGAATAAATTTAATTTTTTTCTTTCTTTCTTTTTATACAACATAATGTTATGATTACACAACACAAAACAATGAGTTGGCTTATGTTACATGCAAGATCCAATTTTATCGAACAACAATATATTAATAAAATATTATTGGCAGTTATAATAGTATTCACAAAATTTTGATTTTTATATATTTCATAAAACATTAAAAATAAACTTAGGTATTTTCTAGATATGATATAGGAACAAATTCATTTTTTTAGATAAAATAAGTATTTTTTTAAAAAAAATACTATTTTTCATCCCTTTGCTGGTGCACCCATTTAAAATCACGTTTTGGACACTTCAATATATTATATTTAGCAAAATAAATTTCATCTTTGAAGTGGGGTATAAAAGCTTATATTGTAGGAATTTTTTATATTTTTTTCATAAGTTCTAATGTTTGAGGAATAGTAAAAATATACTAAATTTTAATTGAAACAAATTTGTCTATCAAAATAATTTGTATGGATAAATTATATTATTGAATTGTTTTCAAGTATAAATAGAATATATTATTATCATTTCATTTAATGTTATTAATATTAATTAATTTTACCTTGAATTTTTATATAAAAACATTTTATTCTTTAGTATTATTTTAACTTTTTAAAACCCATTTTTCATTCCGAAAACGAGATTAGTTTTTAAATTATTTATTACAACTTGTTTGTTTTGAATTTTAAAAACTAGATTCCATATTTGGAATCAGTGAGAACAAATTATTTAAATAGGTTTATTTTTTTGGGTATTATGAATGGTAACTTTAGTAATTTTTTTTATTACCAAGGTTATAGAAATATCAGGTAATCAAAGGTAAAAATAATATTATAAAATTACATTAAAACCTGTGAAAATTCTATTTTATGACTAAATTCGACCATTATCACCAATGGTTCAAAATTGAATCACTTAATGGACACTTTACCATGAATATGACAATAATATAATAACAATTAATGACTGTGACAAAATGTCACACACTCATTTTATATTAGTATATTGATTTTACTATATGGATAACCTGAATATAACATCGATTATAAGTATTCTATGGAAATATATAAGTATTTACTAAATCATAGGAATTTATCTATAATTTTTAGATATTAAATAATTACCATTAATGATGACACAACAGTGACGCAGAATTTATTTCATTAATAAAATATCTAATAAATGGTTTTAAAATATTAACATAAATTTATTTGAAATAATTTAGGTGATCCAAGAATTTTATTGTTGAATATGAAACATTAGGGTTATGTTAAATTAATTGGTTAGAATTTATCTTATTGTATGTATTTTATTAATGTCAAAGTTATCAATAGTGTCAAAATTTACACTTATGATATTGTATGATAATAATATTTCATTAAATTATTTAAAATCATAAAAATATTAAATTAATAAAATGGGAAGTGATATGGTAAAAATATCATAAAATAGAGATTTAGGTTCCACTTTACACTTGATATGTAAAAAATTACATCCTCTTAGTATAGAAAAATTGTTTACCATAACAAAACATAAAGTGAGTTAATTAACAGTTAATCAAAATGATATAGATTAAAATAACACAAAAACTTGTCTAAAATATATTGGTTGGTGAGATTAGAACCTTTTCTAATATTATATTTGAATAAATAATATTTTGGAGGTATTTTAATATATATTGAATTTATTATAAATTAATCTTGTGTGAAATCCCAAAAGTTCCCCTTTCCATTATTATAAAAGGACACCTCCTCCCTCATTTCATCACACCACATTGCACCATATAACTCGACCAAAACCTGAATAAATAATCTCAAAACTTCCTTCCCCACATCCTAGAAGACTATCTTAGGGAATTATTCCTCCCAAAGAAACTGTTTTTTATAAACCAAATGAATTTACCCATTTAAGAGAAGGTTAACGCACCCTCGATTGAAGTAAAATACGAGGTAAGGGTTTATTTCACAATCTCATTATTACCAGAGATTGTTTATGTGTAAGTATATACTTGTAAATATTTATCAACTAGGTTAATGTTTCATTAAAAAACAAAAGTAATATTTTAAATGTTTTATGTAATGGACTCTTAAATTAAAACATCATTTTAAATGTTTTGATGATTTATTTTACTAAATCACCCTCATTAATGTCCATGTTTTCAAAATGATGTTAAGGATTTATTTATATGGACCTAAATGTTTTAAAATGATAATTCCATTCAAAATATTCCATGTGTTAAGGAACACTTTGATTCAAAAATAAATTTTAAATGTATTCTTTTATAAATTTCATGACATTTAATGTTTTCAAATTGAAAAAGAAATATTTCTCTCCAAGAGTTTTAATGATTTTATTATATTATTTGTCATCTATGTCAATATCCTTTATTAGATTTTACTCTGAAATGAGGTTTGTTTGTAATATTAAGATCTACCATATTGTATTTAAGGGTTTAAGATATGTTTGATAGTGGATATTTTATTTTTATACCATTCATGGTTTATGGTTAAAGTATTTACATTTCGTATGATAGTTTTAATATGAATGATCGGGTTATGTTTCACCCTTTTCATATGACAAATGCATTAGATTTAGTAAGTGAAGTGTTGGGCCTGATATAGCCCATCGATGCATCGGTAGATCTCATTAGTCAAACTAGATATAGACTTGGTCGAGGCCTTTTCCATTTATTTTCATATATGGATTTGGCTGAGCTATCACCATTTATTTTTAGATATCCTGGTCGAGGTCTCGATGGTATGTTTCAGATGTCTGATATTATTCATTCCCCAATTATGAGATTAGTTATTGATATTACATGTGATAATTAAACTATTAGAATATCCATGTGAATGCGTAAATGTAATTTTATGATTTATTATTTCCATATTATGTTCATGTTAATTTTTAAAAGCCTTGTATTTCAGTTTTATACTTGCCTTTAATTTTACGGTTATTTATGATAGATTCTACTATATTGTTTAACCTTACTAAGCATATGAGTTCACCCCTTTCATATGCTTTATTTTTTCAGCATACCAAGAAGTGTATTATGATTTATATGGAGGGTTATGATAGAATAATAATGGAATTCTAAAAGAATGGACTATGTTACATATTATGTTTTGAATTTTAATGAATAGTTCATGTAATAATTCTATTTTCCAAGAATGCTAAATTGACCAGTCCTTCAGGACATAATTCCTTGTAATCATGAAAATGTATTTAAATAATGCACCGGCTCTGGGATTCTAGGGTTGGGGAATTGAAAAATCTATCTAAGAAATTTAATTTATTCAAAATAATAATAATTCATAGAAAATCAAAGTGTTAAAGTTTTCTAGTTCAAAAAACATAGAGATGGTGTTTTCAGCTCCTTGACTGCCATCGGGGGTTTCCTTTATGGGATTTAAAAATATGTATACCTTAAAAATCATATAGTTTTAAAAATTTTAATTCAAATAATTTATTTTTTTTATTTATCTCTTTATAAATATATATATTTATATAACAAAAAAATTAACAGAATTTAAATGTTGTGTTAGTCATGTTAGAAAGCTTCTTACAATTACAGTAAGACATGTTCCTGAGCCATTTCTAGAGAATATTCCCAATTAATTTTCATTTTAAACATAGATCATGAATTTTCTCATATTAATTTTCTAAATCATGTTTGAATTGGGTAGAAAAAAGTAAAACGGTTTGAATCATGGGATAAGAGATATCATCTTCAACCAAAATTCTGGAAAAGTTTTAATGACCAGAGATTATGGATCCTATTAAATATATACCATGTACTATAAATAGTTTCACATGATACACCAAACATAAACAATACAAAACACATTAATAAGAAATTATTAATAAATCTATAATAAATACTACAATGGTAAACCATTAATAGTTATTACTTTTAAAAAGTAAAAAATTAATAAGAGTTAATATTGAAAAATTTATTTACAATAAAAACTATTTTCTATATATTATAAATTTTTTATAAAAAGATAAATTTAAAAATTTAGAATTTAAATTTTATAAAGTAAGAAATATATTTTTTAATTGATCATAAGAAAATTATCATAGGAAGTATTTTTTTTATTTTTTCAAAATAACTAGTATTCAGTGAAAAATAATAATTTTTCCAAATCCTACCTATTTATATCAATTATAATTTTTTTGAATCAGTTTTTATATAAAAACTGATATTATAAAATATAAAAAATAATTCAAAAATACAATATTGAATTTATAAACCCATGCTCAAAAATTATAGAATATTTATATATTGTTTTAACGAAAACAGCTATCTAACTATTTTATTTAATTCATTTTAACATGATGAAATGATGTTTTTGATTTTTTTGTTGTTAAATAAATACTATATTAAGTATAATAGTTATTTCAAATCTATCAGGATCAATGCCATTGAAAATTCTATATTAATCCTAACTCTTTTTATTAATAATAAAAAAAATTCTAAAAATGTGGTTTTAAATGTTGCACACACTAATGTTGGGATTAACTTCCATAAACATAGAAATATAATTTTATAAAGTGGTTATTGTATTTTATATATTAATATTATCAATATTTTATATGTCCAATTTTATTTATGGGGTATAAAATTTAGATTGTTAGGATTGATGCTAATTATCATGATAATGGTGAAGTAATTATTTTAAAATTATTATTTTATAAATAAAAATAAATTTATATCAAATCAATTAAATTTAATTAAATTAAATAATGAATCTAATATTTTTTATAAACACATATATTAAAATGTTATTACACATTTAGTTGGAAACCAAAACTAAATAAGAACATTCTTACTGCGTTGGGAGGATTACCGCCTCCATGTAGTGATGTTGTTTTTTCCCTTAATGTATTCAGGGATGGTATTAATGGTGCTAACTATTAATAAATATGATATATATCATATAATTATTATTCTTTAATTTTAATTTAATATCCACTCTCACCCTCCTCAAGCATTAAGAATGGTAATGCTAATAGTGCATACATGTGGCTTACCACCTCCATGATCAATGTTTATTAATTTTTCATTTATATATTCATAAACTATCTAAACATCCAAATATATGGCTAAAAATAATGAAAAATTAAAAATAATAACAAGATAATTCTTTTATAACCATTTTATTTCAAAATACATACCTCATTAACCATACTCGCCAATCAAGATAATGTGTATTCAAATTTGGGTCGATTTAACCACTTATGTCAATAGTACTTTAAAATTAAATTATGGATGAATATAGGAACATAGAAAAAATATTACTAGAATAAATTCATAAAATCATGATTATTATATGGCTATATAAATATTATATTTATCATTTGACTTATTATTAAAGTATCTTTTTTGTTCGCTAAAATTAATGAAATAAGTTGTTATGAATTCGGTTTTAAAATAATGTAACTAAAACACAAATGGAGTGTTGTAAGAAAATATTAAATCAATATAAGTTATATATAATATAATTTTAAATAATATATCAGTAATGAACATGGTACAAAATGATGCACAAGGGTATCAAAATTAGTAAGTGTGCACAAAATAGCAATAATTACAAGCTCCTTATGGTCATAAAACGTTATAAATAATTGATGAAATAATGGTAAATAATTATAACAAGGATTAATAATGATTAATATTTATGAATAACATTATTAAATAGGATAATAATTTTTTTCTTTTCATGAAGATTATAGTGTGATGAACTAATCAAGGAAACTCATTAAGGGTTTTTTCATATCTACTTATCTTCATTGAAATATGTTTTACTATTATGGACCAATTTAATATTTTTTTGGTGTATATTCTACCCAATATTGTATTTTTAATTAATCCATGATTTAATTCATTGTATTTATATAACCATATTCTTTTTAAGATTCCAATTTTTTGGATAAAATTTTACTATATTCATATGGGGTTGGGTGAATCAATTTTCACCCTTAGGTCATAATCACTCATCTTTATCCATTTATTTTCACATTTTATATATTCTAACCTATGATGATTTTAGGATTTAAATTACCTTATTGTGTTTGGTAAATCTTATTTCAAAAAAAAATATTATTCTTTGATGATTTTAATATTTTGTTAAATTTTTATTTCTTTTAAGAATAATTCATATTACTTTTCATGGATTTTCCACACATTTCTATATTTTTTCTTCTCACCAATGTTATCTTTCCCTATTGGAAACTCGAATTAATTTATGCTCCAATGATACATTTTATTACCATTGTTTCATTTTAATGTAAAGTATTATTTATCTTTTTAAAATGACGTGTGTTTTTAAAAAGTTCCATCCATAATGTTCAAATGGTTTTTTTATCCTTTCAAAATAAATTATTTTATCATCTAGTCCTAAATTTATTTGGATAATATTTTTGGATATTTTTAATTTTTCATTATTAATGATTATTTTTATATGTAAAATCTTTCAATTTATTTTTTATTCATATATTTGAAAACATTATGTCTTTTTAAGGTTTCTATTTTTAAAGATTCATTTCAAACGTAATATTTTTCAAATAATTTTTTGATTCCCATTGTAAAAACATTAAATCCTTTTTAATATTCCATTGATAGATATTATTTTTAAAATTAAAATTTTTCAAATTATTTCCACTTAGTTTATATATTTTTTTGTCTTTTCCATGTATCCAATATTAAAGATTATTTTTAAAAGTAAAAATTATCAATGTACAATCATTTATTTTATTTAAAACCATATGTCTATTTTCTTGCTTACATTATTACTAATTATCTTAAAAGTAAATTTGTTAAGGTTATTTTCACTAATACTTTTTGAAAACTTTATGTCTTTTCTAGGACATTTTATTATGAACTATTTATATAAATGTTTTCCAAATTCTTCTCATTCCCTTCATATGAAAATGTTTTTTAATGTAGTTTAAACATCATTGTTTTAAAAATGTTTTCTGAAAAATTTGGATTTTGTCATATATTTACCCTTCAAGGATTATTTTTTCATGAATTGATGCATTAATCACCCATTATATGTCATTATGATATTATTTCATTTGGAAAATTAGTGTTCTGATATTCTATGGTTTTTTAATAACATGTTATGAGATGTCATTGAATTTTTTGAGAAAACCATTCTATTTCTAAGAGTTCTTTATGAGATGATTAATGATTTATTTTCATGTGGTACACAAACTAATATATTATTTGAAGGATGGGACCAATATCTCCCTCCAGTTTATTGGGTAAATGCTTATATATGATGAGATCGATATGTTATGTGAACATGTTCTCAAGTATGTAGGTTAAAAAAGGGTGAGTGTGGTGGAATTAATATCTACTCACAATTTTATGTGTGAACATGTTAGTAAGTATCTAGGTACAAAATTGGAGAGTGTGATAACATTAAGGACTACTCAAAATTTTACGTGGGGACATGTTAGTGAGTAGCTAGGTTCATAACGGGTGAGTGTGGGGAAATTTAGCTCTACTCAAAATTTTACGTGTGAATAGGTTATCAAGTGGCTAGGTTTATAATGATAAGTAATATTATGTTTATGATTATGCAATATTTTCATGTTTTTTATCATGTTATTCCTAGTTTTCAAGATTGTTTCTTTTTTTTTGAAGTATTTTACACTTATATGTCATTCTCACATTTGTTTATGAATATTTATACTTTTTTCAAGAATTTTCATTTATTTTGTGGTTTCTTAATGATATTATTATGATATTATGTTTCTACATCACATTTTATGATTATTATCCATGTTTTTTATTCTTTTATTATATCATTTATATATTTCTCCTATTCTCTTTCTGGTTAATGATATAAAAATTTATGATATGTTTTTCCCTACTAAGTGTTTGACATAACCCCTATATTATGTCTCCAATCCCCTGGTTATGAATATGATTATATCAAGTGATATGTTTATAAAGGATCTAGAGGATCATGATTATAGATAAAATATTTCAATTGTTATAAAACAAAGTGTTTATGAAGATAATACCCAAGACACTAAAAATTTTAGTAAATGGGTTCTATGAAATTTGTGAGAAGTTTTATTTAAATCCATATATTAATGTAATATTTAAGTCATATTTAACTTGGGTCACTTCACATGGTATCATATAAGGGTTTAATTATTTTGGATATAATTTTATTTAACATTGGTGTAGGGGTTATAAGACCTTACTAAAAACACTAGAGTTGAGTCTACGTATCAGATTATAACCTGAAATATTGTTAAAGTATTGAGTAAGTGGCTTTCCTATAAATACATACCTATCTATATAATTTAAATAAGATGTGGTTGTATCATAGATGCTCTTGGGGGTAATCTCCGAGAAATGGTTTATTGATCATTGACTCCATCATCAACCTGGTGTATGATGAGTGGGCCTATGAATACACACTTATCTATCACCCCTAGGGGATATTATTTATTTGATTATATGATCATTGGGAACCAATATAAATGATCAATTTCCTAGTTTTTTTGTGGAATTAGATTGAGAATCATAATGTATCCCAATGTAAGGTAACCTAGGTATAACTAATGGAGTTATAGAATTCACAATGTATAACATAGTTGAAATAAAAGTATTATAAGTTAAAATTCTGGTGCCATTAGAGAATACATCTTAGTGTTGAACTTTCATATTCATGTTATTTAATTGTTTTGTATATAATCATGACCTATTTTCTTTTAGTATTTGGTTGAATCTTTAATTTAGAAATGAATATGTGAATGGTATATCCCTAAGAACACCTCAGAAGAATATTTTGGATAATTAGTTTCTTAGTATTACCAATTATAATGAGGATTATTCAGATAAATAAATAATCCTTATTAGATTAAATAATATGGGATACTTATTCAATCCAATCTATACAACCTAGTTAGTTTTTTAAGTGTATCACCATTATGTTTCTTTACCAAATAACATATACTGTTTTATGAGGGATATTTTTCTTAGTCATTGTTTAGGAGAATAAAAATTTTATTATGGGTCATTTAGATATATTTGAATTATTGTGTTAACCATTTAAATATATAATCCCTATTAAAATAACATGGTTATATTACCCACAAATCCTTTTTTGGAAAAATTAATGGGGTAGAGAGAATTATAAGAAGCCTCTACTAAGGTATCCTAATATCACTTCAATAGTAGACCACAACAATAGATCATATTTATTACTACCCAAAAATGAACTGGAAACGTGTGTATTCCCTAGAATTCCATAGAATCTTAAAGAACAATGTCAATGTTGGATATAGAATAAAACCCACTACTACCACAGGTAATGCATTATGACATGTTGAACAAGTGAAAAAGGTGGTGGCGACCTATTCATCTCGGGGTTGGGAGTAGTTTGAAAATAATTTTAAATGCCCCAAAGAATGTGATCCCTTGTATAATGTGTGGGAAACTATATTGTACTTGGAAGGAGCAATTTACACCTAGGAAATCCCACCTAGATTAGATGTGGGAAGGCATCCATCCCCTGCCAACTTTTATCCAATAGGTTTTTATGGAGAGGTAAGCACCAAGACTGGTGAAAGAGGCCGAAAAATAGATTATTGGACATTAGTTGAAGCTATAAACACGAGTGAGAGATGAGATAGATAGGGCGTAGGCTGATGTATTCAAGAAGACTACTCCATAAAGGCACAATCGGTTTTTAGAATTTTTATCTCAATAAGAATTATATGGAGCTGGAAAATTCTTTCCCAAGTCCATTGTTTGACCTCAACATTCCTCCAACTTTGCTAAGTTGCGGAACCATAAGAGATAAGATATCAGTGTGTTTGGTGGATCTATTTCAAAATAGAGGATCACATTTCTCTCCTTAATCAAATTTAAAATAATTTCTCACTATATATCTAAACTATGAAATAATATTAAATTGAAATAATTCTTAGAACAAAACATTGAGACTTATTTAACTGAAATGGTTTATAAGAAACACAATTTTCGATTAGGATTATTAAATGTAAATAGATGTCATTGGCATATCATTAGAAAACGAAATCACTAATCATCTTATATAATCTTCTTTAGTATGTAATAATTAAAATTCTAAGGGGAAAATTTATTTAAGGGGGTAGAATGTAATGACCCGTGATTTTAGATCCTTTAAAATACATACCATGTAATATAACATGTCTCACACACTACACCCAAAAAAACTAGAAAATATTATTAATACATTATTATTAATGCTATTATAAACACTAATATGGCAATACATAACAAATTATTACCTTTATAAGGTAAATAATTATTAGGAGTTAATATTGAGAAAAATATTTCCAAAAAAACTATTTTTTTATATTATACATTTTATTTTAAAATTAAATTTTTAAAAAATTTATAAATTACATTTGATAAAGTAAAATTCATTTTCTAATTCCTCATAATAAAAATTTTTTTGGATGTATTTTTGATATTTTCCTAAAATTAGCAGTCTTTAGGGAAAACTATTGATTTGTATAATACCATCACATTTATACGACTTAAAATTTTTTGAATCGTTTTTATATAAATAATAGGTAATATAAAGTAAAAAAAAATCTAAAAATCTTTTTTGTATTTTAAAACTCATTATTAATATTTTGAAATTTTATAGAGGATTTTTAAGAAAACTAATTTTTTCATATTTTGTTTAATTAATTATAAATTGATTAAATGAAGTGTTTGATTTATTTTATTATTAAATAATACACTTATAATAATAATACATATATTTAAATTCACTTAGGTAAATGGAATTGAATATTATATCTTAATCATAATTTTTTTTCATAAAAATAATTTTTTCCTTTAAAAATGGATTTTCACCCATTACACGCTTACGTTAAAATTAATTTCCCTACAAAAATTAAGATAATTGGAAAAAATTATTATTATATTTCATATAATAATATTCAAATTATTTAATATTTCTAATTTCATTTAAGGGTATAAAATTTATACTGTTAGGATTAATATTAATTACCATGATAATGGTTAAACAATTATTCTAAAATAATTGTTTTATTAATACTAATAATTTTATATTGACTCAATTAAATTTAAATAATTTAAATAAAAAATATTATATGATTTATAAATACATAAATAAATAGATTAAAACTCATTTATTTTTTATTAAATACTAAATAAGATTAATATTCCATAATGGTCAAAATGTCTTTTTTATACTAAAACAATTTTTCTACACATTATATGTTTTAATTTAAAAGTTTATTTTATAATATTGAGAATTTAAATTGGATAAAATATATATAAATTTTATTTCTAGAAACCCCAAATTTTTTATATATGTTATGTGATATTATTAGTTAAGCATAAAATCACAATGTTAAAAACTAGTTACCTAGTTTAAATATAAAAGAGTAAAATCTATAAACATAGTAGTAAAAGCCTTATAAATTATTTTAAAACATATATGGATGTACATTAATTATTATTTATAAACCTAAACACTCTCCAACACAATAATTTCAAAAATGTTGATCTACTGACCCTGTAATATTGTCATGAAATTATTATAATATAAGGGGGTTTATAAAAGTTCCCCTTTCCTCTCTTATAAAAGGTCTTCACTTACACCCCTTCAAATTGAAACATAACTTTTGAAATAATCATTGAAACTATGAAATTTTTATATACCTATAACTATATACTAAATACATAATATTATTTTTCTTATATTTCGCTAAAGACCATAAATTTTGAGGGAACTTCCAAAGAAAAAAACTAAGTCTCCAACATAAGTATTATCTCCTTTATACATTTTTCTTCATAATAATAATGATAAAAATATATTTTCACCATAATAATATGATTAATTTGTTATCTTAAGTATACATATTTGTTTTCATATTAATGTTAACACTCATAGTAATTCATTTTCCATCCACATTGAAAAACAAAAGAACATCGTTAATGCGTTGTGTGGAATATCGCCTCCACAAAGTGACATAATTTTTTTTTCAGTATCACCTTTAAGGGAAGGTATAAATGGTGTTAATGATGAAAAAATATGATATATATCATATAATTATTATTCAAAAAATTTTATTTAATATCCATCTACACCCCCTCTTGTGTGTTGAGAAACGAAACATTAATTTTGCATATGTGAAAATTACCACCTCCATGTTGAAACATTTTATTCATTTATATTTTGATAAATTATATAAAAAATGTAAAATATGGTTTAAAATAATTAAAACATAAAAATAATACAATTATTATTCTATTATAAAGATATTGTGTCAAAAAAATAACTTATTTACCATACATTCCAATCGAGTTAAATCATGTTCAAGTCTTGGTCAGTTTGACAACATATATGAACAATGATTTAAAATTCAAATATGGATAACTATGGGAACATGGAAAAATATTATTATAATATAATAATAAAATATTAATTATTATATGGTTATGAAAATATAATTTTAATTATTTGACTTATTATTAATGTTATATTTTTCCGCTAAAATTTGTGAAATGAGCCATTATCAATTCAGTTCACACATAACGTATGATAAAACACATAATGAAAGAAATGAGAAAATATTAAATCAATATATTTATATATTTAATAATATTAAATAATATATCAATAATGAACTTGGTATGTAATGATGGGTAATGATATCAAAATTATTAAGTGTGCGCAAAAGTGTTAAAGTTATTAACACCATATGATCATAATATGCTATAACTAATTTATGCACTCATTATAAATAATTAAAATAAGAATTATTAAATGGTAATATATATTAGAAATGTTTTTAAATATAATATTAATTTATTTGTGTGTGTTTTATAGGTGGTTATAGTTGGATCAACTAATCAATGAAACAAGGTAAGGGTTTTTCGTCTCAACTTCTCTTCATTAAGAAAACTTTTTAATTTATGAACAAATTTATTATTTATATATTTTACATATATCCAAATTATTTATTTTGAAATAATACATGGTTTAATTCAAGGTATTTGTAGAAGCATATAATTTTCATTCTTTTAATGTTTTTCTGTTAAAAAAATACAAAAGTTGAAATGATTTTTTACTCAATTCTCTTACTTAGGTCATAATCCCTCATAATTGTAAATTTTCATTCATGGTTGATCTATTATAACCTATGGTGATTTTATATTATATTAAAAATTCATTTCTGAAAAAATTAGGTTTTACACCAAATTCTACTTCCTTGAAAATATTAATGTTTTGTTAAAATGCATTTTTTGTTTATAATAATTCAATTTACTTTGAATAGATTTTCCTCCATTGTCCACAGTTTTTCTTCCTAAAAATGATTAAATTTTCCTATTATGAAACCAAATTACTTATATATTAAATGATACCATTTATTACTCTAATCTAATTTTAAATCAAATGATTTATTATCCTTTAGAACTATGAGGATTTTAAATATGGTAGATTCAAAATGATCAAAAAAATTTAATCATTTCAAAATAAAAGGCTTTACCATCCAATCCTCATTTTATTTTGATAACCATTATGTATTTTTTAATTTTCCATTATTAAATATTCATTTTAAAAGTAAAAAATTTCAATTTATTTTCACATTCCCTTTTTAGAAACATTATTTCATTTTCATGTTTTGATTATTAATTATTTTTTAAAAAATTAATGTTTTAATGTATTTTCACTTTCAATTTAGAAAACATTATGAAATTTTTAAGTTATCATTATTAGATAATATTTTTAAAATTAATATTTTTTAATGTACTTATACTTATTTTAATGAGAATTTTATTTTATTTGTAAGTTTATATTATTAATGATTCTTTTTAAAATTATTAAATTTCAATGTGTTTTAACATATTTTATTGAAAAGTTTTTGTTTTATTCTTGTTTACATTATCAAATATTATCTTAAAAATAAAATATTTTAAAATATTTTCACTTGTCCTTTTTGAATATATTATATATTTGTGAGTAATTTTTATTAGGAAAACATTATTATATAGTTTTTTAATGTCTTAATTTTCCCAACATAAAATTGTTTTTGAAAGTAATTTTATCATCAATGTTTTAAAAGAGTTTTGTGAAACTTTTATTTTTTCACCTATATTTACCCTAAAATTTTATTTTATCTAGTTTTAATGGTCTTATTACCATTTATATGATATTATGTAAGGATATATTTTATAAAATGAGCTTTATGATATTCTATTATTTCATAAGATCATGTTATATGATGTTATTTAATGTTTTAAGAAACCCATTCTAATTCCATGGGCGCCTTATAAGATGATGAATGTTTGATTTCTAGGTGTCATGAAAATTCATATATTATAAGAAGGGTGGGATATAACATCCCTCCCCTAAATATTTACTTGATGAAGCATTAGTACATTACATTTACTTCCGTGATATCCCCAAGTCACAAAATAATGGAAATTAATGGCAAGAGCCTCATTAACATGTGGGGGATTATTTTCCCTTTGGAAGTAAAACAACTGACCAAACATTTATTAACTAAGTAAAACACTACATGATGCATGATATCAATGAAATAAAACTCTAGGAAATTCCATTTATATCACAACCAACTCAAAATTAGTACCAAAAAAAAGATTACAAAACAACCAAGTACACAACAGGAGAGAAAACTAATAAAACCAAAAGACTCCAAATACAAACTATGATGCTCCCAACATGCTCCATGATCCAAAATATACTAAACAACCCATGTATCAGTAACATACAATATTTATGTGTGATAACTTACCTTTTTCTATGTCCCAATAAATTATATTTACAAAATTCCCAAAGTGCCAAAGTAGGGGTGAGTTATGAAACTCAGTAGGATTTCCCCAAATAACTTACCCACCCATGACACTATGATAGAATATTTTATCAAATAATATAAAACATATTATATAAAATAATTGAAACCTATTTATAATAAACCAAGCAGTTAAACACTAAAAGTTTTCATGCTAAAATAGTTTCAAGCAAAGAAACCAAATAATTTCACAAATTCCATTTTGGAATAATTCATTTCATTACTCTTATTTCTACATACAACCATGCATGAAACCCATACCCCCCTATACTGATGAGTGGTGAGTCATCTTTTCATTAATCCATCATTTAGTGAACTATTTTTAAAGGGGAAATCTATGACTCTTATCCATCCCACTAATTATGGGAGATACTTTTTACCCTTATCCATCCAAAGTTCACATGAACACGGACAACAATTATTTTGAAATATAATGCCAAAATGACCATTTACACCATTTCAATAAAACCCAAATTTTATTTAAAACCATTAAAACAAACCATTATAATAAAACCAACCTAATTTTGAAACTACTTTTCAACAAAACATATCAATACATTTCAAAAAACCATCCTTTTATTGAAAAAACCCAGTTAACAAATTTTTAAAAAAACAGAAAATTTGCATTTTAAAAATAACATTTTAAAATTAAGAAAACAAGGTACATTACACAACCATTTTCCAATATTCCACAATTCCACTAAAAACGCACAAACCATCACTAAAGGGGGTTCTACCAAGATTTGCACAAAAATTTCACAACTAAATAAAATAAATAACAATAAATTTGAAACAAAGATATTATACACTAAATAGATGTGTCGAGATTGAAGAAACCTTCTTCAAGTTTTATGGCGAAAATAAAGAACGACACTAAACCACCAAAAAACGTGATTGAATAACCAAAAAACCCACATTAGATATCCTCCCCTAGAATCTTAAAATACAAATATAATCATATTTGATATCAAAACCCATATATTTATCAACAATGGAACCATATTTGAGAAACTAATAGAGGGTGAGATATAGATATAAGGAAACCCAAGAAAATGACCATAAACTATGACTTACTATGAGAACTAGCCTTCAACACACCAAGAAACGCCTTCATATTGGCTCCTGATCAATGAGGAAATATTCTTTATCCTTTAGGAGGGATAAATCCTTGGTTATGGCTGAAATGGAGAAAAAATGCGGGGTTGAATCAAAAATTTGACCTATATCCTCTTTTTTAGGATCTAGTTTTTTTAACTATGCATGGTTAGTTGCTTGGTTAGTAAAACTATGCACTAATTGTGTGCTAGACACTACCTAAAAGAGGAATGTCACATGGTTGGAATAAAGAGTTAGACAAATCGGGCACCAATAGTGAAAAATCCCACTTCCTAACTTTGCATAGTTTTTTCAAGGATACCGCATAGTTTGGGAAATCTGTGCACCTACCTATGCCCCTTTCCCTTAACCCATGTCTCGTTGTACATTATTTTTGTAGGAGTTTCATTGTTTTCTTAAATCATTCACCAACTTTTCACCTTTATAATATCCCCAAAACATTCCAAAAATATTACAAACCCTCCCAAACATCACTCAAACACTTTATATACATATAATTAAAAAAATAAGGCTTTTTACTTGAAATATGAGGTTCTACATTCTCACCACCAATTTCATTTCCATCCTCTGAAAGTAAAAAACCATCGTTACCTTGAAATTGTTCAGTACATTTCTCAAACATATCTTTCTCACATTCCCATGTATCCTCTTAAACATTACCATGTTTCCACAAAACCCGCACTGGACTGATTCTTACTTCACATGTGACTTTCTCTTTCCTATCCACAATCTACACTGGAACATGAGCCAACTAATAATTCATCTCTAGGTCAATTTGATCACATATAATCACATGTTCATGATATGTCCGATACTTTTTCAACTATGTTATGTCAAATACATTATGCACAACACTGAACTATGGTGGAAATGCCAACCGATATGCCACCTCACCAACTCGTTCGAGTATCTCAAAATGGCTTATGTATCAAGGATTTATCTTTAATTTCTTCCCAAAACAATGATGTCCAATCCTTGGAGATATCTTTAAGAACACAAGATCACTCACCTCAAATGATAACGATCGTCGATAATGATTGGCATATGATTTTGGGTGGCTTTGAGTCGTCTCTATCTATTTGCTGATCAATAGAATCTTCACTATTTTTTGGACATGGCTCAGTCCAACTATTGATGTTTCACCCATTTCCATCCAAAAAAGTGGAGAACAACAAGGATTCCCATAAAATACATTAAGATGATCTATTTGTATCGAGGGATTATAGTTGTTGTTATATGAGAACTCCACTAATGGTATGTTCTCTTCCCATGAGACACTAAAATCCATTACACAAGCCCACAACATTACTTCCATATTTTGTATCATCCATTTAGATTGCTTATCCATTTGAGGATGATATTCTATAGACATATTCAACTGAGTCCAAATGGATTTCTCTGAGGATTTCTAGAAAAAAGATATAAACATCATATCTCTATCTCACATAATTGACACTGGTACACCATGCCTATTTACCAATTCTCGGATATATATTTTTTGAGAGTCCTCCACCATATGAAATTGATGAATAGGGATGAAATGATATGACTTTGAGAGATGACCCACTATCACCCATATGGAATCGTGTTTCTGAACTATTCTTGGGAGACCTGTTACAACTTCCATATCTATCTACTCCCATTTCAAAATACGGATTGGTAAAGACTATAATATACCCACTTTTCACTAATGCTCTTCCTTAACATAATAAAAAGTTAAGAATCTTGAAAAAAACATAGCCACCTTTTTATCCATGCCAACCCACAAAAAGTGTAATTTTAACACCTTATACGTTCATTGTATCCCATGATGAACAACCCATTTTGAATGGTGGTAAGAATAAAGAAGTTTTTCCTAACAAGAAATTGGTACAACTATCCATTATCTAAACCACATAACAAAACTCTCAATGATTTTGCATCCCTTAATGGCCTCCCCACCATTGATTTTTGAACTCATAGCTATGTAATTCTAAATTTGTTATCTGTACCTCTTTAATTATTTCAACCAAATCAAGAATGAACAAAACTGTAAATAAACCTATAGCATAACCTTGGTCTTCACATTCCAAGGGCATGTCGGCAGTCACTGAGATCAGCTACCACTAATCTGAAGCTTCTTTTTCTAGCTGAGAATATGAATTTACGCTTAATGCATCTTCCACCATATTTCCTTTACCCATTGTATACATTTAGTCAAAGTCGAACATTGAGAGATACTCCATCCATATTCTTTGTCTCAGGTTAAAATCAATTTTTTACAAATATATTTCAAGCTCTTATGATATGTAAACATAATAAATTCCACCATAAAGAGGCAATGATGCTAAGTCTCCAAATCCTGGACTGCAACAGTTAACAAAAAAACATGAATTGGGTTGTTATTTTCCTGAAACCATAACTTTATAGATCCATAAGCAACAATATGTTCTTCATGCATGAGAATACATCCCACCTTGATCCTAAAGCATCACAATACACCATGTACCCTTTTCATGATTTTGGAAGTATTGATGTAAGGAAAACAATAATATCTTGAAAATACTTCATATATTTCACATTCTATTGGAATGGATCATTATTCCTCACAAAATATTTCATAGGCAAGGAAAGTCATGAAATATCATTAACAAAGTGTTGGTAATAATTAGATAGAATAAAATACTACAAATCTTAAATACATTATCTGGAGGTTTCCCATAGATAACAGCTTCTATCTTTTCTGGATCCATAGAAACACCTCTTCAGAGATTACATTGCCAAGGAAACTTAATTCTTGTATCCAAAAATCATACTTCAATATTTTTTAATACAAGATATGATCCCTTTTTATCCCCAACACTATCACCACGTTTCATTCATCCTCATCTCATGTCCTTGAATAAAAAAATATGTCATCCCCAAAAACAACCATAAAAGGATCTAGATATCTCTGAAATATATGATTCATAAATTCCATAAAGATATTTTGTTCATTAGTAAGACAAAAAGGCATTAATGCATATTGATAACTTCCATATCTACTTATGAAAGTTGTCTTTGTAATATCCTATTTCTAAACGTTCAATTGGTGATATCCGAATTGCAATTCAATATTGGATAACCACTGAGCTCCCCTTAATTGTTTGAATAGATCACCAATTCATGGAAGTGGATATTGATTCTTTACCATAACATTTTAAGCATATGATAATCTACATATATCCAAAGAGTTTCATCTGCCTTTTTTGACAAACAAAGCCAATGCTTCCCATGGTGACATGCTAGGCAAAATGAAGCATTTTATTTAAAGTTCTTCCATATGCCCCTTAAATTCAATTATTTTTATTCGTTCCATTATATAATATTAGAGTGAGATAGTACTGGTCACTAGGAGATGATCAATCATAAACTCCACTTCTCTTATAGGTGTAATGCCTGAGAAATGTTCGATAAAGGCATCCAAAAAATGATAAACCATGTCTGGAAAATTTCTATTCTCGATATTTTCCATTTTTTCCAAAGATAATGTTTCAAACTAGTATGACATACTTCAATCTTCTGGTTCCAACAAGCTTCTTACACTAGACATTACATTCTGATCCCCTCTAAAGAGTTTCTTTATACCCTTATCATTCATAAAACAACCCATCTGGGTATAACAGTCAATGTCAGTTTTGAACATTATAACCCAAACCATACTGAGGATTATGTCATAAAATCCATTTTTAGCACTAAGAAACCCCATATCAACTCATCTTTCTCAACTGTTATAGAACATGATTTACAAATAAAGGATTGGTATTCTATTTAACCTAAAGGAGTTTGTAGTTTTAACAAATATGGAAGCATCTCAACACTCAAACTCAGTGAATCAACAATAAAATAAGTAATAAAGTAGTGGGATGAACCCTTATCAAACAAAGCTTTCATAAGGGGAAAATAAAAAATAATTTTACCTCTCACCATCGATGGTCCATACTAATCATCCGTAGTAACTTTCTCTTGTCCATATAATTTCTAACCCACCAAACATTGTTCCTTATTTCCTATTGATATTTCCCTTGATGAGGAGTCATGGTATTCATGGAATCTCTATAGATAGATATGTTATGATGATAATTGGTATTATACTACCCTCACCCCATTGAAGTATACAATGTTTGTGACATATGAGAAGTTTCCCAAACACCCAACCATGGAGAATTGTGACAATAGCACTAAAAATTCCCCATATTACTAAAATTATGGAATTTTCTAGATCATGTCATTCAGTATTGGTTCATGTGGTCAAACAAACCACATTGAAAACATCCACGATGGACATTGGTTTTGGAAGAAGATTCATTGATCTAGATGTTTGATTATAATCCATACTCCCACATTGAAAATGGGTTTCCCTTTACCTCTTATTTCTATAATTAGAGTTCCCACCATTTCGTATATGTATCAACATGTTTCCACCACTCGTAGCTCATGATATGTCTCTTTTAGACATTATACCTCTATTGACCAAAACTGTATTATCCGTTATACAAAGCATTGAAATCCTTGAAAGAATCTCCTACATTAGCCCCGATTCAAAGATTGTGCCTCAAATGACACCCAAGCAGCAAATTCATGTGAAAAGTAGACTAAATTCATGAATTTAACCACAAACTATATCATTGTTAGGATTTAGTTTTTCAAGATATAGAAATACATTATTCTTACAATCCTAAGAATATAAGGATATAATTGTTTGTTCAATAATTCTTAAAAATACTCCAACAAAATACCCTATTCTAATTTAACCTGAAGAGATAAATACCACCATTGTTGTGTAAGATCCTCCTGTATATACGTCATAGGATTGGATTTCAAATATTTTTGTATGACAAGGAAATAAAAGATTTGATCCATCTTATTAAACCACACCACTTCCTTCTCTAGTTTTGAATCACCTCAAATGATGGGTACATTATGATTCTAGAATTGGAAAGAGTGATCTAATTTCCATGGTTTATCAAATATATTACCTCTATCCGCAACCTTAAAGGGTTATAAAATACATTGAACAAACTTTTGTTTCACATGTGGCTTAGGTGCAACCATATTCTTAGAAACTTCTTCTGACTGGTTCTTATAATGCATATTGGCTCCCATTTTCTATACAGACAACAAATGCCATAATTCTCACTCTCTAGCAACTAAAGGCCTAGAAATTTCAAATTTACCACAACATACTATAATAACATTACCTTCCAAAGATCAATATTTCAATGTTCAACCATTTTTTAAAATTTTACAATTCATTTAAAAATCAAAATATTTTCAAAATAACCATTTAATGACTTTTCAAAATGCCACCTTTTAAGAAATATTTAACAATTTTCAAAAACAAAAACTTTTACACCACATTATAAATCATTATTTAAAATAAAATATGTACTTATAGTGGGAATTCGTTTCAAAAATTCATTTCATGCTCATCCCATTAGATGAACCCATAAAAATTGGATTTGAAATCCTATAAATGTATGTTAAACAATTTTTTACCCAACTCCCTAGTGACATTATGTTTAGAACAAAAAACATATCTATGTATTTTTATGATATACATTTCAAGTCTTGATTATACTACTCCTTTTTACCAACCCAGCACAAGGATTAGACCATAATGAATTCGAACTCCAGGACTGTAAAAATATAACTGAGTCAAATATCAACCATGACTAAACCACTTGAAATTAAATGACCAAACAATATGATAGAACATATTCCAAAATGATAATTAGAAGGACCAATACTGATACCACTTGTAACAACCTACCCCTCCCCATTGGATTGAGAAGGCAAAAGTACATTACATTTCCTTAAGGAACATTTCCAAGGCACCAAAGGTTCACAATTAATGTCAAGGGATTTATTAACAGGTGGGGGATGATTTGAACATTGGATATAAAATAACCAACCAAACATGTCATAACCCAGTAAACCAATACATGATGCATGATATCAATGAAACACAACTCAAAAAATACCAATTATATCAGAACCAACTCCAAAATAGTACCACAGCGGAAGACTACAAAACTACCAAGTACACATTGGAAGAAAAAACCAATGAAACCCAAAGTCTCTAAAGGAAAAATATGATGATCCCAAGGTAATCCATGATCCAACCTCCAAAAAACATCACATTTATCACTAAACATCACTAGAGAAGTGTGTTAATTTACCTTTTTATGTGTCCTGAAAAATGATATCTACAAAATCACTAATGTTCCAATGAAGGGGTGAGTATTGAAACTCAGTAGTCTTTACCAAAATAACATACCTAATCATACCACTAGGATAGAATATTTTATCCATTTATATAAAATCTATTATATAATGAAATTAAAAATATTTCATAAAAATCCATGTAGTTAAACACCAACTTTCTTTCAAAATAAAACAGTATCCAAGTAAAGGAACCAAATAATGCTCTAAAACCATTTCAAAATTTCTATTATGGAATAATCCATTCCATTTCACATATCCCCACATTCAACCATGCATGAAACCTGTAACTCCCTTCACTCACGAGTGGTGATTAATCCTTTCACTAAGACATCACTTAGAAAACCATTTTGACTGCAGATATTCCTAACCCTTATCCATCTCACTAATGATGGGGGTTACTTCTTACCAATTTCTATCCCAAATTCACATGAACACAAACTACCATTATTCCAAAAATTAATTCCAAAACAACCTTTTCCTCCATTATAATAAAAACTTACTTTTATTGAAAACCATTCAAAAAACCATTTGCATAAAACCAAATTTTGTTGAAACCAATTTTCAACAAAACAAATAAATTCATTTCAATAAACCCATCCTTTTATTGAAAACATCCCAATTGACCATTTTACAAAAATTCAAAAAATTCTAATTTTTAAATCAAGAAAGTTAGGAAAATTTCCCAACCATTTTCTATAATTCTACAATTGCAACAAAAACACACATACCATAACTAAAAAGGGTTATACCATTATTTTTACAAAAATTTCACAACCTAATCCAATGAAAAAAAATCAAAACTAAAAAAGTATATTCTAACTGGAGGAGTCGAGATTGAAGCCACCTACCTAGTGTTTTGTGCTGAAAATGAAGAATTGAACTAAAATTGCAATGAAACTAGGTTGAATCTCTAAACTCCCACCTTAGATATCGTCCCCTGTAAACAATATTTCCAAATATAACCATATTTTCAATCAAAACCTTAGGTATATCCACACAAAAAAACAATATCTAAGAAACTGAGATAGAGGGAGAGAATTTGATTTAAGGAAAAATAAGAAAAATGATTACATGTGATGACATAGCTTGAGAACTGAGATTTGAAGCACCAAGAATCCCATTCATATTGGCTCTATATTAATGGGAAAAGCACCCTTATCCTTTTGGAGGGATAAATTCCGAGTTAGGGCCAAAATGGAGCATGAAAATGGGTTGAATATAATATTTACCTAGATCCACTTTTTTGGATCTAGTTTCTTTTAACTGTGCATGGATATTCTCATGATTGGGAAAACCATACGCTTACTATGTGCCAACCAATACCTCAAGGAGGAACCTCACAAGGTTTTCTTGCAATGTTAGACAAACCATGCACAAACCATGAAAATATTCACTATCAAACATTGCAATTTTCTCCTTGGATGTTGTATGGTTTGGATAAACCATTTACTTCCCTATGTGCCTTCCCCTTAACATTTGTCTCACTGTACATAGATTCCTATATGAGATTCACAGTTTCCACTAAGTGTGCATGAAATTTTCATGTTTAAGTATCCCCAAAAACATTCAAAAAACTTTTAAACCGATCCAAAATTCACTCGAAAACTTATATACATAAAATACATAAAATTAGGGTTACTAACATGAAACATGGGGTGCTTCATGAGACCTATATCTCACTCCAATTCATGGGATAAAATATAATATCTCATGAGATAGAAATTTTATTTGAATATTTTAGAAAGTAATTAGGTTCACGATGGGTGAGTGTGATGGAATTAATATCTACTCACAATTTTACATGTGAATAGGTTAGCGAGTAGCTAGGTTTAAAATTGGCGAGTGTGATATCATTAATGTAAAATCACAATTTTATGTGTAAAAATGTTAGTGCTATGTTCACAAAGGGTGATTGTGATCATATTTTTCTCTACTCATAATTTTACATGTGAACAAGTTAGCGAGTAGTTATATTCACAATGATAATGAATCATATGATTATGATTGTGAAACATTTTCTTATTATTTATCATGGTATTCCATATTTTCAGGATTATGTATTATTTTTATTATATTTTTAACATATTTATTATTCTAATATGTTTTATCAATATTTATATATTTTTTAAGATATTTCATTTATTTTATGGTTTTTTAATGATATTTTTATGATATTATTTTGTTCTATCATGTTTTATGACTATTACACATGGTATTTTAATCATTTATATTTTTATTTATATCTTTTTCATATTATCCATCATGTTTATGATCTAATGATTTGTGTTATTTTTCCTTACAGTGTGTTTGAGATCACTCATATGTTATGTTTCCAATACCCTGGTTATGATGATTATTGTATCATATGATAAATTTTGAAAGGTTATAGAGGATCATGATTATGGATGTATTTAGAAATATGATGATTATATAACTATTCTCCAAGAAACTACAACTTTAATTTATTATGTTGGGTGAATTTTTTCAGATATATTATTTAAATCATGATATTAATGTAATATATAAGTCTTGTGTATATTGGGTCACATAAATTGGTATCTAAGTAGGGCTTGGTTATTTTTCATATTAGTTTAGTTACTATTTCTGACAGGGTTATAAAAAATTATTGAAAACCTAAGATTTTATTCTATATATTGGATGATATACTAAAATATTGGTATTGTCTTGAGTAAATATATTTCCTAGAAATATATCCATGTAAGGATAATGGAATGTATATGTGATTATAGCACATATACACCTAGGGTAATCACCAAAAACTGGTTTCTTGAGCATTGATTCAATCATAAAATTCCAGCACAATAAGTTGGAAAATGACTTCCCCTAGATAGACACACCTAGGGGATTTTATATGGTTGATCACATGCTCATTAGGAAAAACTATGAAGGATTTATTTCCTAGTTACTTTAAGGAATTAGGATTATAATCTTAAGATATCCAAACATAAGGTAACCTAGGTTGAACAAATAGAGTTATATGATTCAACAAGTATGACATAGTTTAAATGAAATTATCATAATTTGAAATTAAGGTGTCATTAGAGAATACATCTTCAAGTTAAAAATTAATATTCACATACAATAATTATTTTTCATATTTTTGTAACATTTTTGGTATTTCAATTTGGTTGAATCGTGATCATGGAAATTAATATGTGAAATGTATATCTCTAATAAATCCTAGGAATTATATTATGGATAATTAGTTTCTTAGTATTAAAAATGATAATGAGGTTGATAATGATAAAAAAATCCTCCATATTAGAATTATGAATATGGGGTATTTATTCTATCCACTCTATATTTCATATTTCATTTTCTAAGTGTACCACAATATAGTTTTTTTACAAAATAAAATATCTAGTCTGCTGAGGGTTACTTTTTAAAATCTATTTTTATAAGAATATAAGTTTTATTATGGGTCCTTCAGATGGATTTGATGTAATGGATTAACCATTTCAATATAGACTCCCTATTCCAAAATCTTGGTAATATTTCCCGAAAAATCTTCCATATTAGAAAATTTATGGGGTGGACACGATAACTAGAAGCCATTTGGATAGACAATAACTTCACTGCCACAAAAAATGAAAACAATAGATCATATTCATCTCCATATTTAAATAAAATATCAATTCTTGTAGGAACTGATGTTCCTAGATAATTTGAAATCACCATTCCCGTTGTGTATATAGATAAATCCCACTTCTGCCAGGGATAGTGCAATAGGACATGTCAGTCAGAAAAAAAGGGGGGGTCCACCGATTGATATCAAACATAGGAACAGTTAGAAAATTTGGTTTGATGCCTTTAATCATGTCATCACATGCTTCATGTAAGAGAAATGGTTCATTTCATGGAAGGAACTATTTGGATACATGAAATTCCACATGGAGTGGATGTTGGAAGGCATCCACCCCCTAACAACCTTTAGTAAAAAGGGTTTTATAGTGTAGGTATAGCCTGAATTGGCACAATAGGTCATCAATGATATCATTTGATATCAGTTTAAGCTATAAATTCTTGAAATATATAAGATAAATAGGGCGTAGATCAATGTATTGGAGATGACTACTCAATAAAGGGCCAAGTAGGGTCTGAATACTAAACTCAATAAGCCTTAGAAGGAGTAGGAAAATTAGTTTTTTGAGTCTATCTTTCAACCTCAATATTCCTCTATCATTTCTTATTTAAGGAACCATAGGAGATAAGTTATTAGTCTATGTGGTGTAGCTATTTTAAAATAGAGGATCACTATTCTCTCCTTCAATAAATTTATGACAATTAATCACTATATATCTTAACTTTTAACACATGGAAAATTAATAAATTTTTAACACCAAACCAGGACAGGTAGTTAACTCAAATGGTTATGAAGAAACAAACTTTTTAGATTATTATTTATATATGTAAACAGACATGATTAGTAACTCATTATAAAATTAAATCTTGATTTATCTTACATAATATTTTTTTAGTAAGTGATAATTAAAATTATAAGGACTTAATTTTTTTAAGGGGGGTAGGATGTGACAACCTGAGACTTTAGATCCTTTAAAATACATACCATGTGCTATAACATGTGTCACACACTATACCCAATATAAAAAATAGAATATAATAATAACACATTATTAATTAATATATAATAATAAATAATATTCTAAACCATTACTAGTTTTTATATTTAAAAGGTAAATAATTAATTTGAATTAATATTAAAAATGATATTTGTAACAAAAACTATTTTCTTTATATTATAAATTTTAATTTAAAAAGATATATTTAAAAAATTTAGAATTTATATTTGAAAAAGTAAAACTCATTCTAGAATTCCTCACAATAAAATTATCATAGGATTTATCTTTTATATTTTACTAAACCAATTGGTTTTTAGTGACAAATAATAATTTAGGTAATAACGTTACATTTATATGACTTAGAAGTTTTTGAAAATTTATTAATATATATATATATATATATATATTATAAAGTATAATAATAAATTCTATAAAACTATACAGGATTTATAATCTCTTGATCAGCATTTTACAATTTTATATTGTGTTTTAATGAAAACTATTTTTCGACTATATTGGTAAATTAATTTTAAAATGATGAAATGATTTTTTTGATTTATTATACTCTTTAAGAATACTCATTGAATTATAATTATTATTATATATTAATTATAATTAATGGAATTTATAAGTCTACATTAATCATAACTCTTTTTTCATAACAATAATTCTTTTCAAAAAAATAGGTTTTTACATGTTTCACGTACTAATGTTAAGATTAATTTCCATAAAAATAGAAAGTTAATTTGATAATGTGATTATTATATTTGAGATAATAATATTCAAATTATTTAATATTTAAAATTTTAATTATGGGTATAAAATTTAGACTTTTATGATTAATACTAATTACCAAAAAATGGTAAAATAATTACACTAAAATTATTATTTTATTAACACTGATAAATTTATATAAAATAGATTAATTTGAATATATTTAAATAATAAATCTAATATGATTTATAAATACATAAAAAAGATATATTAAAACTCATTTAATTGGTAAAAAATACTAAATAATATTAAGATTCTATAATAGTCAAAGTTTCTTTTTTATATTAAACAGATTTTTTATACATTATATTTTTTAATTTAAAAGTAAATTTTATAATTTTTATAATTTTTAATGGATTAAATATGAATTCAGTTTATTTTTTTAACACCCATATTTGGTTATTGGTGTAATTTTATACTCTTAATAAAACATAAAATCTCTTAATTAAAGTCTAGTTAACTGTTTAAAAGAAAAAGAGTAAAATATGAAAACATAATGGTAAAATACTTTAATATTTATCATCCCAAATACACCCCACACTAAATTATTTAGAAATATTTTATCCACTGATCTTGTAATAGTGTTATAAAATTATTATAATATAATGTGTCTTTTAAAAAGATTTTGTTTCATTCTTTTAAATGAGATCACTTACACCCTAACAAACACAAATATCCATTTTTAATTACTCATTAAACAAATCTTATTTTACTATCCATTTAATCATATAAAAAAATTAGTCCCCTAGTCAATAATAGTTGTCCGAGGACCTTATATTTCAAGGGAAATTCCAAGGAAGACATAAAGTCTTCGACGTAAGTATTATCTCATTTTTATGATTTTATTGTAAATAGTAATATTCCAAATATATTTTCACCATAATAATAAAATTAATTACGTTTTATTGTTATAATTATATTTTTTTCATTAATGGTATGAACCTTATTAATTCATTTCAATCAATGTTAAAAATAAAAGAACATTGTTTGTGTGTCGTGTGAGTTATCACCTCCATGAAGCGACGTCATTTGTTTCTCATTAACATCATTCATGGATAGTATCAATTGTGGTATTGATAAATAAATATTATATATATTATAATTATTATTCATAAATTTTGATTTAATACCCATATACACCCCTATCATTCTGTGAGAAAAACAAACAATAATTATGTGTACTTGTGAATTACCACCTCCATGTTGAAGCATTTTTCATTTTTCATTTAGATTTTCATACAATATATAAAAATCCTAAAATTTAGTTCAAATTCATGAAAAAATAAAAAAAATTTAATTAATATTCTAATATAATGATATTATATTAAATTAAATACCTTTTTAAACATACCCTCTAATCGAGTTAAATCATGTTTGAGTACGGGTTGGTTTAACCACCTTTGTGGACAATGATTTAAAATTAGATTATAGAACACTATGAGAAAAAGGAAACAAAAATTATTATATTATATTTAGATAATAATTATTATTATATAGTAGCGTAAATATTAGATTAAGCATTTGACTTATTATTAAAGTAAAATATTTGTTTTACTAAAATTAAGTTAATAGGACATTATCAATTTAGTTTTCATATGACGTCACCAAAACAATTATGGAATGAAATATGAAAATTTTAAATAAATATATTTATATATTTAAAACCTTAAATAATATATCAATAATTTAATTGTATCAAATTATGGGTTATGATATAAAATTATTAAGCGTGAACAAAATTCTTAATGTTATTAACACCAGATAGTCATAATACACTATTACTAATTAATGTACGCATGATAAAGAATTATAATAATGATTAAAAACTGATAATATTTATGAGTAAGTTTATAAAATATAATATCAAGTTAGATATTTTTATAGGTATTTATAGTGAGATCAACTACGAAAGGAAACAAGGTGAGGATATTTCAACTCAACTTCTCTTTATTGAGAAATGTTTTAATGTTACACACCAATTTATTTATTATAAATTTTATATAATTACAAAGAATATATTTTAAAATAATCCATTATTTAGTTTTTTATTTGATTAATGATATTACTTTCAAACTTCCAATTATTTTATTTTAAAATTTTACTAATGCTGAAAGTGGTTTTCATGACTCAATTCACTTCCTTGGCACATAATCACTCATCATTCTCTAATTTAATTCCGGATTTATCTATTCCAAACAATGGTGTGTTTATGATATATCACACCTTATTTTATGATTAAATATAGTTTCACACCAAAATATTCTTCCTCGATTATTTTAATGTTTTGTTAAAATGCATTTTTATTAATAATAATTACCATACTTTTAATGGATATTCCTCTCATGTCCAAAATTTTAACTTTCCATAAATGTTCTCCTCTTCCTAGTAAAAAATAATTTTTTTTTTCCTCAAATGGTTTCTTTTATTCCCATCATTTAATGTTAATTCAAATGCTTCTATATCCATTTAAATGATTTAGATTTTAAATATTTTTGATTCAAAATGTTCATATTGTTTTTCAATAATTTAAAATTAAAATGTTATACCATCCATTAAACATCATCATTTTATAACCATTATGTTTTTTACAATATTAAATTATTTAATATCAATTAAAAAATTAAATTTTTTCAATGTATTTTGACTTGACGGTTTTTGAAAATTTATTTGTTTTTCAATTTTCCATTATGAAATATTCTTTTTAAAATTAAATGTTTTAAATTTAATTTCACATTCCATTTACAAAAACTATATGAATTTTTAAAGTTTCCATTTATAATGATTATATTTAAAAGTTATACTTTTCAATTTATTTATAATTCTTTTATTGAATATGTAATGTATTTTTCAAGTATCCATTATTTTGGATTATTTTTAATAGTAAAACTTATTAAAGTATCGTTACTTCTTTTCTTGAAAACTTTTTGTCCTTTTCAAGCTTATATTATTAAAGATTCTCTTAAAATTAAAATGTTTCATATTATTTTAACTTAGTTTTTAAAAACAATATGAATTTTCAAGAACTTTTTAATATGAACTCTTGATAACACGGTTTTTGAAACTCTTCTTTTTTCCATTAGAAAAAATATTTTTGAAAATTTTTTTTCACATCAATTTTATAAAAAGGGTTTTTGAAAACATTTATATTTTACCTTATATTTACCAACAAAAGTTTATTTTTTTTATTTGGTGATTTTTTTATCAACCTTTATATGTTATTATGAGACGATTTATTTTATAAAAATGAGACTTAAGATATTCTATGATTTTGTAAGTTAATGTGATCTGATGTTTCTGAATTTTTCAAGTAAAGCATTCTATTACCATGATTTCTTCATGACATAATGTATGTTTCATTTTAAGTGGCACACAAATGTATGGATTTTGAGAAGTGCGGGATCCATATATCCCATAAATTCATTGTCTATAGTCTTTTATCCCAAGATATATAAATGTTTTGTGAATAGGTTAGCGAGTTTCTAGGTTTGTGAAGGGTTATTGTGATGACATTAAGATCTAGACAAAAGTTTATGTAAAAATAGGTTAGAAAGTACTTAGGTTCAGAATGGGTGAGTCTGTTGGTGTTACGATCTCCTAAAAATTTAACATGTGTAATTGTTAACAAGTATCTAGGTTTTCCAAGGGTGAGTGTGATGGAGTTTAGCTCTACTCACAATTTTACATGTGAAGAGGTTAGCAAGTAGTTAGGTTCGCAATGATAAGGAATCCTATTTTTAAGATGGTGCTTCCTTTTCAAGTTGTTTATTATTTTATACCATTTTTTCAGGATTAAAAATTATTTCTAAAATATTCCAAACTTTTATATCATGTTCACATGTATTATTATTAATCATATTTATTTTTATGTCAAGGAATTTATTTTATGTTTTTATGTCCAGTTAAAGGTTTATTATCCGTGGTCTTTTGATTTTTTATTTTCTATTTATATATTTATTATATTTTTATTAATTTTTATGATAAAATAATTTATGATAATTATTTTACCTTAATAGGGATTTGAGCTCACCCATTTGTTACATTTCCAACTGTAACATCTTTTGTTTTTTGATCGGGTTGAATTTCTCACCTATTTTGATTTTTCCATGTTTTTTGGGTAGAAAAACAATTCTCAATTCACATAAATTAATTCGAAGAGTTTCTGACCCAAGACATTTCTTTATTATTTTCCTTAATGCACAATAAGTGCCTCGGGGTTTTGGATGGGTTTTGGGTGCATGGGGGGCCGAAAACACAAACCTTTAGGGGTGTGTAAACTAGGGTGCATGGTTTTGAAAAACCATGTGGCCTCCCAAGAGAAACTATACACCATCTAGATGCTCTTATAATGGTTTGGAAAAACATGTAGTAAGGGGGTTTATGATCATGTATCCATGTCATCAGTTTTTGATTAAGGGATAATTCACATTTTTCACATGGTTCTCCAAGCTTTGAAATCCAACTATGCACCTCATTAACGAGGTGAAATTAAAATTTATCCCTCACAAAAATTTTCTATTTTTTCTCCTCCTTCAACCTCTTTCATTATTGCACAGTAGGGACCTTCTCCATCTATTCTCTCCCACTTGTCTTTAATCCATCTTCCACCTTCAAAATATTTCTCTCAATCCGTCTATAACATTGGATCTATATCGGTGAGACCTTGATTCTTATTTCATATATTATTATTTTCCCTCTCCACATATATCACTAAATCCATGAAATCCATTTCACCCTATTTTTGGGATGTTCTTCTAAAATTCCAGTTTCTTCTAAATAATCTTGAGTTGGATGAAAATTTCATATGTTTAGGTGTCTACCAAAATGAGGTAGGAGGTGCACATATTTATTTTTGATTTCAGGGTTGTTTTGGGATTATGGATGTCAAAACACTTTTGTGTTGAATGATCAATACCTTAATAATTTATTGGTTGTATTTTAACTAATTAATTGAACCAATGATATGCCTATGGGAATGGTCGATCAAGTCCACAAATGTTTTGATCCATGTGAGTGGATTGGGACCTTGGGTAATTTAGGCCAGGGTTCTTCCTTAATTAAATTGAATTGTATTTAAATTAATTATATTGATTTTTGAGTTCCATGGTAACTGGATAGGATTGTCCTCGAGATTGAGATATAATTTTACATAGGATTGAGTCAATGTTATCATAAGGATGGTCTTATCCTAAGGATTATTGGGAGAGGTTGATCACTGGTTAGGATACTTGGTCGTCAAGATAAGGTAATCATTTCATCAGGATATGGGCGAGGCTCATGTGATATTTTATGGTGATGGAAAATAGATTGAGATACATGGTTTCATGGTTACAAGGTTCTAGATGATGTTGTTTAGGGACTTATTTTATAATTGATGCTCAGTCTTGTTTACTGATGTTCAATTTGTATTAATGTGTGCACCATAGGAATCTGATGACAAAGTGCCAGTGACCACTTATATGGGTAGAGGCATCTGGTAGTTGCATCTTAGGGTAATTGTTGGAGGGTATTATTGTATAAATCCATGAGGATGGTGAGGAGACAACGGTTGACAGTGTTGATACTATAGTTTTTGGATGATGCTCACCATACATGAGGTCAATGATCTAGGACTTATTTGGGAGGATGGACATCGACGTTCCTCTCGACGTTGTCTATTGAGACAACTGTGATATTACTCAGAGGGAAGACATTGTTTTTCTTCAGACACTTGGGAAATGGCCATCAAGGATTCTTTTTATCTGAGGTCTAAGGGGCTATGATCATATTGTTTGGGTGTTCCTTTAATATTTTCAGTTACTTGATTGATGGCATGAGGTTTTAGGTAACATTTAGAGGTAGAACCTAATGGATTACATGGGATTACATCAATCAGGGGATGCCATCGATTGAGACCGAAGATCCTCTCCTCTATAGAATTACAGTTTTGGCCGAAGTAGGTGATATAATCTTAGGGGATTTTAATCCCTAAGGAATCTTTTGACTATTAAATTCATGTGATGACATTCTTTATTTTTAGTATGCACGTGCTAGATCATATTTGTAAGATAGGAACACAATTTCATAGGCCTTATGAGATTATTTATCACACCCTATATGGTTCCTTCCAGACATGTGTAGATTTTATGGCTTTACATTCAAATAAATTTTCGGGCTCTGAAATTGGACCTTACTATTTGGATATTTACCCTGGGATGAATGGCATGAGACCATGAGGTTTTTTCCCCACAAATAGTTTCTATTTTTTCTTCTTTCTGTGTCAGTATGCTATTATATATTTATACACTAATTTTGGTCATTGGAGACCCACTTGTTTATTGTTTGTTTTAATAGATATGTAAACATTTTTTGTTTTATTATCTATAAATGGTATATTGTAATTTTTAATTTTAAAAATAGTATTGATCTTGATTATTATTATTGATTCTTCTATCTATTGTGCTTCTACCATGGGTGATTTACTAGTGCTCTTTTTATTGGTCATTTATTTCCACTGATTATATATGTATTAAACCATTATTATATCATCCCCATATGGTATAGTCTCCCCACTATAATATACTAACACCCTCTCTGCTTGTCGATAGATTTTGGCATTCGGGGAGGCGCACATAATGCCTAGTTTCACTCATCCCATTACTCTGTTCGGTGGTAAATTCAAGTTGGAGCGCTAAAAATTGTATCAATGGAGATCCTTATACCTCTTTTTTGGGTCAAACTATTTTGGATATGGTAGAATCAAGACTAATATGATGTTGTATCTAGTTTTGGAACTCTCTTTTTGGTGCCTCCACAACCATGCACGATGGACGAACCAAGTGGCCCAGGGTCAGAATTACTATTCTGATTTTCTTATTCTGCTGTTGATTTTATTTCCACCATGAGTGGTGAACTTTTAATATGATTTTTACCTTTTTTGATACATGAAACTTGACCTAATATGTTGTGGGAGGAGTTATTTAACCCTTGGTTCAGTATGGAAGGGGATGATTGTTTAGGATTTTGATTAGGAACATAGGACATTATATATATATGTGTATATATCCATGTTCCATGATTAAATGATTATGATTTTTAGTGGGAACATGTATTGCGGTAATAGGGGCCGAGTTGTTTAAAGTGTCAAAAAAGGATTCTAAGTAGTGTTTTTCTACATAGCCTCTCTTTAGTGGAATCTTACTCAACTAACCCAGGCAAGTGGACCAAATGAAATATGTTGTAATATGTGATATGTGTGTGTGTGCATGGTCTTGGATCTGATAGGAGCTGGAAAGTATGATGATATATGGTGATTTAGATTACTAGGTTTGGATATGAGGTCATTGTATTGAGGAAATATGGTTCTTCAGGACGTTCATGTCCCAAGGCATATGTGATACATGGATCTGATATGGGCATGTAAGGGGCTAAGAGCCCAGATATCAAGATCCATTATTGTAGTGGGTAAGGGTAAGGGTAGTTAGATTGTGATTAATGTTACTTATTTACCTATCTTAATTTTATATATATGTTAGATGGGTTGTTTGACCTTATATGGGTATTTAGTGGGATGCTAACTAGATAGGCTCTAATGGAGCATCTGATGGGGGTGATGTGGTTTTGCATGAGAAAGCATAGGTTTTGACCCCTATGGGTTAGAATTAGGCCCCTGAGGGTCACTCATAGCATGATCCATAGGTACAATCTCTATTATAGGCTCAGGTAATGGTGGAGAATCCACCAGATATGATAGCCTTTGGGTTTTGGATTAACAAGTAGCTTAGGGAAGGTTTGGTACACGTCATATAGGGGATTGATAAGGGGTCTCATATAGAAGATCCTTCTATGGAATATCTGACTTTGGAATTTTAGTCAAAACAACCACTACTATTTCTTGGTTAGGGTGGACCATAGGTGGCTAAGAGCTGGATCGAGTCTATAAAGATGATATTCAATTAGCTAGAAACACCCCCATGGTAGAGGGTGAATCTGGATATGTACATGCTCAGAGGACTAGCTAAGCATTGGTGGGATGTGTAGGTTCATGAGGTCAGACACAAGGGATTGTACTGGAAGGACTTTGAGGTTGGTTTCTTCATGCACATATTTCTAAAGACACTAAGGGATGAATGATATCAAGAGTTATTAAGCCTACAAGGGTGACATGTCTATCATGGACTATGTAGCAACATTCACCAAATTGTCACTCTTTGCACTTGGTATGGTGACAGAAAACAGTATGAGGGTGAAGTGATATTTAGTATGGATTAAAACATGCCATTCCAGAGTAGGTAAACATATTCTGGGTGGATTCATTCTTGAAAGAGGTGAATCAGGTTCTCGTGTCTAATGGAAACTAAAAGGGTCGGTCATATTCAAGTTAGGTTATGTATTTCAGTGATTTCATTAGTGACACTTCATATAACTGGAATCGAGGATGAGATGAGCCTCAGTAGGGAATTTTAGACAGAGACTTGAGTAGACAACCTCAGAGTGGGTCAAGGAAAAATTTCATCCAATATTGGTAGTTGGGACATGTTTGGAATCAGTGAAATTGGGAACCTAAGTAGTGCTGACCTTGCAGACAAGTCAAGCATCCTGAGAGGTTCTGAAGGAATCCTTATCAGACAACCAATTGTCAGGGACCAGGGTAGACTCGGGGTTCTAAGATTGAACCAGTCAGGGAAGAGATAGCCAGACATACAGGTGGGGTTTGTGGAAGGTGGAAGGTGTAGCACCATAGGGAGGCTAGGCTCTCTGCATTCAGGATTTATTCCAAGTTCATTCCACAGTTTTTCAAGGGGTTAGAGCATGTTGGATTGGTGTAGCCTGATCCAGTTGAGCCGAATTCTTGGGGCCCGCAATTGTTGCAGTGCAGACTTTGGCACTATAGTATCTCTGAACACTATTGCAGAGCTGACCTTCCGACATCGACATGAACTGTAGCAGTGCGATCTTTAGAGTCAACTATAGTGTTGCACATTTTAAAAATGTTACCATTATTCACTGTAGCAATGCAGACTTACTTTTCAGAAAATTGATCATTTTATCCATTTTATAGCCCTTTTGGACTAGGGTTACTACTAGAAATCTCTGTATTTGTGCTCTCGAAATAGTGAATTTTTCTGCCTCTCCGTGGACGTAGGGTTATTACCAAACCACATAAATTTTTATGTCTCATGTATATTTTCTTTCTGCATTTGTTTCTTATTTTCTATCATTACAACTCCCGATGATTCCGCAACAAAGCAGGCTGGTGATCAATGTACAATTATAGGTACACAGTGGGTGTATCCATTTACCTTTTTCTTTATTTTGGAATGTACCTTGTGTAGGAATTTTTATTTTGGGTGAACGAGGTGCACGAAATGTATCTATGGACTAATCAAATGTTTTTTAATTGATTGGAATCATCTTGGATGCATTATATATATATATATGAGGTGTTTGGAATAAGGATTTTTATGAGCATCATTTGGTTCATAGATTTTGTGGTGCGTTGGCATTTGAGAATCAAGGCGGTGTGGGACTACTTGAGATGCATTTGAATCTAGGAACCAATTAGATGTGGTCTCTATGTGAGGTTTAAGGCACTAAGACTTTTTAGAATATGATGAGATGTGGGACCTCATAGGTTCTATGTCCGACATGGGCATGAGGCGGGCATCAGAGTAGATGTGGTACTTGATGGGTATCAGGTATGACACTAGAGGACCCAATAAGGTAAAGGAGTAACGATGTATCATGGGATTAATTTTTAGTTTGAGGTTGGTAGGTAGACCATTAGTTTATTTTTGTTTTGGGTTACGATGTGATTGGGGTAGGAAACTCATAATGTGGGGAGCACCTTGAGGTTGTTCATGTTTAACATTTTGACAGGGGTAGTCAGGGTTAATTTTAGTGAGATGGTTATATTGGTACCATATTTGGATTTAGTTTGATAGCTTGAGAATAAGTTATATTAATATGGTGATATTATAACATCTTGAGTTTTTTGAAAAAGTTTAATTCCTCGCCCATTTTGATTTTCCAAAGTTTGGTGGGTAGACCAATTCCATTCTTATTCATCATAACTTAATTATGATAGTTTATTTAACCCATGACATTGTTTTTAGATGAGTCTTAATGTTTGGAAAGTGTATTAGGTTTTTTTGGGGGTTTGGGGTGTCTTAAAGGCAAAAAACCCAAACATTCTAGGGTTCAAAGACTGAGGTGCATGGTTTGGACAAATCATTCAGCCTCTAAAGAGTAACTGTGTGCCCTCTAGATGCACTGAGCATGGTTTGGAAATTTATGTAGGGGGTTATATGGTCATTTGGTCATGCGTTCAGTTTTTTAGAGAGAGATCAAACATGTTTTATGCATGATTTTCCAAACTTTTCACATGAACCTTGTGATCCTAGAGCTTTGGACATTTAGTATCGAATGGTCGGTGCACTATTAGCCATCCATTGTGCCTCGTTAAAGAGGTGAAATTATGATTTTCTCATCACCATCTTTTTATCCTCTTTCTTCATCCAATTTAGATCATGCAAATCAGGTATATTCTCCTCCCTTTCTCTCCCACTTGGATTTTATCCATCTTCTACCTCCATACCATGTTTCTCGATCAGTCTACAATGTTGGATCTGTATCGGTATGCCCTTGATTCCACTTTCTTCTATTCTTATTTTCTATCTCCATATGGACCTCTAAATCTATGTGAGTCATTTTAGATTAATTTTAGGGCATTCATCAAAAATTCAGAGTACTTCTATATCAGCTTGAGTCAGAGGATAAGATCAGATGTGTAGATATCTACCAAAATGAGGTAGGTGGTTCTCATATCTATTTGGTATATCATGGTTGTTTTAAGTGTTAATATTTGAGAATGTCATTTTGTTGACTAGGAATGAAAATAATAATTTATTGGTTGTCTTTAAATTAATGAATTCATCCTAAGAGATGCATATGGGTATCCTCAATCATGTTTATAAATGGTTTGAGCCATGTGAGTGACTTGGGTCCTTGGGATGTTTAGGACCAGGTCTGTCCTTCATTAAATTGATTTTTTTCTAAATCAATTATATTGATCGTTGTGTTCTATGGGTACAAGACGAGCTTTTCCTAAGAATTGAGATAACATTGGCTATCTAGATTGAGGTGATGTAATCATCTAGACAATCTTGGACTAAGGCTTATTGGGAGATGTTGATCACCGGTTGGGTGACTTGGTTGTTAGGATAAAGCGATGATGTCGTAAATCTACTCGTGAGGATCATGTGATATTGGATGGTGATTGACATTAGTTTTAGAAACATGGTATAGGGGAATGAGGTTATATATGATGTGTCTTAGGGACTTAATTTGGTAATTTCATCTCACCTGTGTTGACCAATTCATTGTTTGGAGTTGTGTGAACATATTAGAACGTAGATGATGATGTGGTATTGACTAATCATGTGGGTAGAGGCCTTTGGTAGCAGTGACTTATGGAAATCATTAGAGGAGCTCTCCATAGAAAGAAACTAGGATGATGTGGATCAATCAGTTTATTGTGTTGAGACTATTAGTTAGGGGGTGATACTTTCCGTACATGAGGCCGATGGGATATTAATTATTTGGAAGGTTGGTCATCTACATTCCTAGAGAAATCGACTATTCATCCAATAGTGATATTACTTGAAGGGAAGACATAATTGTGCCTTATACATTTATCCAAGGGCCGATGAGGTTTCTTTTGAGATGAGGTCAGAGGGACCCAGGGTCTTATTGTTTGGGTGTGCCTTTGGGATTTCAGTTACATAATTGATGGCATGATGTGTTGGGTGACATTTGGAGGGGGAACCTAATGGTTCACCTGGGATGACTTATATCAGGGGATTCTTTGGTATTAGGATAAGGATCATATGCTCTATAGTATTATGGTGTTGGATGAACTATGTGATATCTTCCAGGTGGCAGTTGAGTACTAGGGATTCTTGTTATTATTAAATTCATGTGCTTAATTTATTTATTTTTAATATGTAGTTTTAAAATAGAAAATATGTGATTGGAACACATTACCAGTGGCCTATTGAGATTATTTATCACACCATACACGGTCCCTTTGGGATGCATATAGATTTTATGGATTTATATTCGGGTAAATATTTTGGCTCTAGAGCTAGACCTTAGTGTTGGGCTATTTAGCATGGGATGGATGGAAAAGGGACCTTGAGGTTCTTTCTTTGCTTGGAGTTTCTCTATTATTTTATTTCTATATCAGCAAGCAGTTATATATGTGTAAGTTATGTTTGGCCATTAGGGGCCCTCCTTATTGTTTGTATTCCCTCATATGTATGCATGTTCTATTTGAGTATCTATAAATTGTATGTTGTGATGTTTAATTATGAAAATGGTATTGATCTTGATTAATATTATTGCTTCTATTTTCTGTTCTGCTTCATCCATGGGTGGGTTATGGGTCTAGTGTCTATTGGTCATTATTCTCTATTGATTATAGGTATTTTGGCATTATTATATCATCAATGGAGGGTATAGTCTCCTCAATTTCACCTCCTTAAAACCTTTCTACTATTTGTAATCCTTTGTATTTTTTGGGAGGCATGCTTAAGGCCTAGTAGAACTTGGCCCGTTGCACTATTCGAGTAGTAATTTTTGGTCAAGGTGCCACACCAATCCTTGAGTTATGAAGATGATTTTATCATGTGATATGAATATAACTGGTCTAGGGGATAATGATTATGGATAAAATTTTTCAAATGTTTCAAAATAATATTTTTATGTCTCTAATATCCAAGTTAATCAAATATTCATACATTGGGTTGTGTGACTGTTGTGAGATGTATTATTTAAATCATGAGATTAAGGAAATATTTTAGTCATTCTTCTCACGAGTTTCTTAAGAAGTGACCATATCTCACATATTTAGTTCCCCTATCAAACATGATGGGAACATAATCGGATGACACTATGTCACATAGGATATGAGGGTGATAAAAGAACTATATTAGGCAAAAAATTTAAATCCAATTTTGGGTTACCCATTTATTGGCCATCATTAGGTAAAATAATTGATCTTAATTCTATATATTTAGGAATCCTCGTTTAAGTGAAATAGTTCCAAATCCCAACACATTGTCCTTGAATTAATTTAATTTGAAAATTATATGAAATAATCCAATTCCAGTTGAGGTGATTCACCATCCTCCATATCCGCAAATGTGGGTTAATTGATTTCACAGGCTTTCAGGATTCCATATATTCTTCTTCTATGAGATAATAAACCATATGAAAATTAAAAAAATTCATTCCTCAAGTCATTATTCAAAGAAAATTAAAACTATATTAGAAAAATTCATGTGATTCGTTCCACATAACCCATTTTCAAGGGAAGTTTTCAAAATCCCTAATATTAGTGAAAAAAACATTGATAATCATCATGATCAAGAGATAGAGCCCTTTAGTCAACAACAGTTTTTTTAGCTGCATTCAAGGTTTCTTCCTCAGTAATATTTTTAGTTGAGGCATGAAAATTTATGGTTTCATCACCCTTACATGATAGACTAATGAAAACTTCTTTCGAATCAAAGAACCATTCTAGATCAAAGATTTTTTTCATTGGAGACCCTATTTTCCATGGATTTATAAATGGAGAAACACATGAATCATTTTTATTGGAGTTGGTGTCCTAGAACCAACTATTTGTACACTTATTACATTAATATTTAATTTATATAAATAGTAAACATCTTATTACATATTTTTCATTTTTCTGTATGACTATAATGTAATAATGTCCTTGATTATTTGTCACATTAATAAGGTCATAGAAGTTCCCCACTATGATGAGACGCTTGAAGTGCTATGACAATATTCATAAATACAGGTTTGTGGTTGGATGACAAAATATTATGGGACACATTGTATACATGCCATCAGTGTGATTAATCTTAAGCAGATGAGACTTCTTCTCATTAATTTCACACTATGTAATCTCCAAGACGAGATATTATGAGTATAGACCCACTGGTTGGAATTTTCATGTTTTGGTGTCATCAAATATTCTTATCTACACATGTGTGTAATGGTCCTTAGACATTATGATTAACATTAATATGTGTCATGACTCATGCATCTAGATTTTCTGATGAAAACAGTCATTCCATAAATTGGTGGAAAGTATGGTATGTTGGGTGCATCATAAATTACATGTTATTAATGGGTAATTCGAGGAAGGATTTGTCCCTTCCATTTATGGAAGTTGATATCTCAACCCATTGATTGGAATAGAACCATCTCCCTACATTCTATGGCCATGGTGTATTGATGAGTTTATTTTAGGTAGTAAAAAAGATCGTATCTTGCTTATTGGTTGATGACACTACCATGAAACATGCTCGATGATATATTGTGAAAAGGGGATTATATTACACAGTGATCATTTGTATGTGGGTGTGGTCATTGTGAATTTGATTTATTTATCTTGGGTGACTTGACCCATAGATAGATAGTAATCTTGGAATTTAAGAAAACCTACCTGATTCTAACGAGAAATAATCCTAGAGGGTCACAAACTATGTTTTTATGGTGGTCTCAATTAAATTCTATTGGAATTTAATTGTTGAAATAAATATTATTTTCAAGACTGGTGAATAATTTTATTCATGTTAAAATGTTCAGATAAATTAATAAAATGATTCTTCACCAGATTGTGAATAAAATATATTTATTTATATTATTTGAATATTTAATAAATATTTATTTACTAGTTTGTAAATAAAAAAATATTTAAGAGAATAAAATATTTTATTCAGGAGTTCGAAAAATGGAAGAGGAGTTCGAATGGACCAGGATCGTGTCCGTTGATAAATTAATAATTTACAAGTTGGTAAATAATGTTTATCCAGTTGGAACAAGAAATAATAATAATGTAATTATCATTATGTGGCATTTGATTTAATTTATGATTCAATTTTGTTCATTTTGGAACACGACAAATAATGGTTTTGTTATTATTATTATGTGGAATGATTTTTTTCTAATAGTTATAATTGAATTTAATTGTTGTTTAAAAATTAATTATTTTAACAAAACCTCATTTTCGACTAATATGTTTGTAGGTCTATTGTTCCAAACCCCAGTGTATTTACATTTGTTGAGCCAAAATTTTTCTATCTCAACTCCTCTCATCTCTCCCTCTCAAAAATGAGATATGTTCTTCAAGACCAAAGAACAAGAAATTAAGAACGATTGAAACAATACATTCACTTCGTCGCTCTAGCACCCAGAGAAAAAATGGTGTTGTTTGGAGACCATTGGAGCATGTGTGGATCACTACTAGAGAGATTCTACCTTGGATCCTCATGAGTACAATAAAGACAATCCAGAAGGCTAATTTCGTATGATCAAAAATCATCAATGAAGAGAGTAAAAAATACCCAGGTATTTAATTTCTTCAAAAATTAATAAATTAATTATTCATCTGATGTGCAAGATCATCTTTCTTGGATCTGGAGCTATTATTGTCTTTGTCTAGATCTTCGATTTCAATCTGTTGATAATGGTGTCTATCTCCATGTTGAGACCTGATTGGTCATCAATTATGGAAATAGAAAAGTTGGGCCCCCTAATCTCCACATGTCCATTGTGTCTGTATCCTCTAAGTGATATCATTTCAGGCTCATCATTCTCTATAATTATTTAAATAATTCGTTGATGATTTGTTCTTTAAAAATTTAGTTTATCAATAAATTTTTAATCATTATTTTAATCTAAATTTTGAGATCTGTTCTTACTCTTTTCTTTTCTCATAGATCAAACAGAAATGAATAATTTTTAGATTAAATTTAAATTGAGGGTCTCAAATGGATGCATCGACGAACTTATCAAGGTAACACGATAGTACACATCATGTATTCGGAGTTAAACAACCTATATTATACCATGCATTCTATGTAATCTAGATTATAGATTATGTAGTTGTGTTCAGTGTATTAGGAGTAATTTGGAAATTACTCAAGCTATGTGAATTGATGACATGATAAGTAGATAATTCTTACACCAAGTGTTGACCAAGATAAATTGGTTCACGGTCAGTCGGATTACATTCCATGTGGCCCGCTAGAATTGTCATGTATACCCTTTAGGTCAAGGGCCAAACTGTGTATCCCATACATGGATATATTGATCGGTAACTGTATAACCTAGAGACAACACTACATGTGGCCCACTGGACATGTCGTGTACTTCAAGATTTTTGAAGTGCACCTTACACTCCGAGCCTCTAGGCGTATACTTCAGATAATATGGTGAAGGTGCCATTTACTTTACTAAATTACACAGAATTAAAACTTCAATGTTTGTGTAATGTTCAGAATTACCTATAATGTAGATTCGAATAGCTGTTCACCATGTTACCTCAATAGTTATGGATGAGAATATCAGGGAAATTTAGAACAGGATTAAGATAAAAGGATTGAATAATTAAAGATAATAATTATTTTAATCTAGTGTGATTTATTTTAATATAAATAATTAAATAATTGAGTGATGATTTTATTAAATGCATAATTTGTTTCCGGAATGCGGATGATCATAATCTAGACCAGACCTTTGTATGAGATTTGTTTCCTTTTAAATTATTTTAATTAAATTTTTGTCTTGTGTTCCATATCTCCTCCTTAATATGTAGGGTATGTGTTCCCATGGTTTCTTTAAGGTAAACCCCTTTTTTACCCTTCACCTGTATGTGAGTTAAAAAATGAATATGTACTGGATGGAGCTCCCATGCTTGTATAGGTAGTTCAAGTTAGAGCCGAGATGAAACCAATCCAAGGATATACAATGGTGGACAGGTGAATAGTTTTAAACACAATACTTGTATTGTCTCACGGTGTATCTCCCCTAGGTCAGGGTTATTTTATCAACTACTAGATAAACTAAGCATTATAAAATATCATGATCATTCCCTTTATTTTATTTCTGATAGTTTCATGTTTTTTCATTATTAATTTATTGACACAACAACATAATTAATGAATTAATAATCATGAAATATGGAAATAAAATAAATCGGGATTATACATAAAAATTATCAAGACATGGTTAATCACTTAAGTAAGATCCACTTAATATTAAAAGGAATTTGATAATGATAATGATTCCATTTACTCATAAGTCATATAAATCCCTTAATGAAATATTAAGTCAGACTAAGTCTTTAATTACTTGATTAAAGGAAAGACTCGATAAAACTATGTGTTTAACCATCCCCTGATTAAAAACTTAATTTTATAAAGGAATATTTTATGAATGTTTTGAGTTTACATAACCACATTAATATAATAGGATTTAACCTTACTAGACTTGGTGTAAATTTGTTGGAATGTCTTGAGAAAATCCAAGTCAGGATTTTAGGATTGGGGAGTCCACTCAACGGATCAAGGAGCTGCAAGCCCTAAATTGGAAAAAGCACGCCTACCTAAATACCATAAAATTTCTTGACCAACCATTTTTGGGGTTATACGAAGGAGGATATGGATCCTTGAAAATGGAATGTCCTACCTGCTTGACATTGCATGTTCAATGGTGAGGTCCATTGCGGATTGATAAAATAGTGGGTGACTTGATAACATTAATTTATAATTTCTCATAAAATATAATGAAGAAAGTACTAATTATATTCCATTTTCATTGTTGAATAAAAATGAAAATATTTTCAACCACACTATCCTAGCGATCAATAATGGATAAAGACTAAATCCCCACCGAAAATAACTTCTAAGAATGGGTTAGACGCCTTCGGGTCATTCTACACCATGAATGGAAATATTATGTGTTGGAGTCCTCGTTACCTGATCCTCCTGCCCAAGAGGTGACTGATGAAGAGTTTCTGGTCTATGAGAAACATATGAAAAACATAGTCAACAATCAATGTTTGATGTTATCATCAATGTTTAGGGAACTCAGGAAGTCTCGTGAAAACATGGATGCATATATCATGCTTGAACACCACTATTGTCTTTTCTAGGAGAGTGAAAGACAGGAATAGATTGAGATCTCCAAGGCACTCTTTTAGAGTAATCTTGGAGAGGTAACCTCATTTGGGCCTCACTTAGTCAAGCTCATCGGCTACATTGAGTGCCAGTAGGTTCTGGGGTTTAAACTCCCCAAATAATTGGGAAATGGCCTCATTCTTTCATCACTACCTCTGCGATTCTCTATTTTTAATTTTCTAAATTTAAATATGAACAGTATTTATTACTCTCTACCTGATATTCTTATCCTCATTAGCCATGTATATAAATACATGAAGCACAATAATCCTTCTTTCCTAATGGTGAATAAGAGGAAAGGGAAGGAAAAAATATTTAAACCCAAATATTCTTCATGCCCTTCCATGAAAAGGAAGATCAAAGGTAAGGTAAGGGATATGAGGTTGTTTGCTTCGCATGTGGCAAGAAGGGACACTAGAAAAAAACTACACTGAGAAGCAAGGGGAAGCTTCAGGTTCATTTTTTATTGAGTTCAATTTATCTATTTTTAAAAATTGGGTGTTAGATACAGTCTTGGGTGCTCACATATGTATCAAAATATAGGAACCATGTAGATTCATGAAAATTGACTGAGGGGGGATAGCTCTATGAGTAACCAATGTAGCTAGACTTTCTATTGCAGCTATCGGGGACTACCACCTCACATTGCTGACTGGGATGACCTTTGTATTAAAAGATTCCCTGTGTAACCAAAACCTTATTTATGTATCCAGACTAGATACAGATGTATTTATATTCATGTTCAGAAATGAATTTTTCTTCCTTTATAAAGATAAATTTTTTTTGATAAGGTACATTTATATAATGGTCTTTACATGTTGGATTACACAGACCAAGTAATGACAATCGAAAATGAATCTAATTCACATGAATCATACCTCACCCAACTTTGGAATCACCAATTAGGTCATGTAAATGAGATATTCTTGACAAAGATACATCATGATGGATATTTAGATTCTTTCAAACTAAAACCACTTTGTGATGTCATTCTTGTTTATAAGGAAAAATGACCAAATCCCCATTTAGTGTGAAAGGTGAAAGGGCCATAAATCTTCTTGAATTGGTTCATACAAATGTGTGTGGACCATTTCCAGTCGAATCAAGGGGTGAGTATCATACTTCATAACTTTTACTAATGATTTTAGTAGATATTTATATATCTACATAATGTGGTATAAGTTGGATTCTTTTGATATGTTAAAGGAATACAAAAATGATGTTGATAACCAACATGGTAAAGAGATTAAGAAACAATGCTCATACTGAGGTGGAAAATGTCTTAATCAATACTTTATTGATTACTTACAAGAGTTTGAGATCCTATCCCAACTCAATACTCCTTACACACCCTATTGGAATAGTGTAAGAAAAATGTGGAACTATACCTTGTTAGACATGGTGAGATCAATGATGAGTCGTACAAGTCTTCTATTATCATTTTGGAGATACACATTATAAACAATAGTAAACATAATAAAAAATGTAACAACTAAATCAATAAATCCTATTACATATGGGTTTTTGAGTCGAAGAAAATCTATGTTATCAAATTTATAAGTGTGGGGAAGCGAAGCGTTTGTTAAGGCCTCCTCAAGTATCAAACTTCCACCCCCGAGGCACAAAGTGTACCTTATTAAGACACCCTAAGGAAACAAGGGGATATTACCTATACAACCCCTCAGACAAAACGGTTATAGTGGAAATACACACCATATTCCTTAAGAGGGAGAAATTTTCCAAAAGGGATAATTGGAGAAAGATAGAGTTTGATGATGTCAAGGCTCAAGGAACACAAGAGTTGGTACAAGATCTGATTCAACAATGAACCATGGAAGAAGAATCTGTTCCAAGGACACAAGAACAACATAAGATTACGAGAGAGGTTAAAGAAATAGAACAATGTGGTTTTATTGTTATTGAGGATAGTGAATCATTATTGGTTGATAATAATTGTCCTATAACCTAAAAGGTTGAAGTAAGTGGCATAGATTTTTTCATGTGGAAAAAAGCATTGAATTCAGAAATAGATTCCATGTACCAAAACCAACTTTGGATTTTTGTAGATACTCCAGTATATTTAAATCCTATTGGTTGGAAATGGGTATTCAAGATGAAAATGTACATGGAAGGATGATTTAGTACCTATAAACCATGACTGGCTTCTAAAGGGTTCAAATAGAATCAATGAATTGACTACGGTGAAACCTTTTCACCAGTTTCAATGATGAAATCTATCAGAATTCTACTAGAAATTGTCATAAACCCCGACAATGATATTTGGAAAATGGATATAAAAATATCTTTCCCTAATGGGAACCTTTAGGAATTGTTCTACATGAAACAACCTGAAGGGTTTGTGACTCTAATGGCTTCTAATAAGATATACAAGTTTCAAAAATCCATTTATGGATTAAAGAAAACATCCAGATCATAGAACAGTAATTTTTAAGAAGCTATAACGAAATTTGGTATTTTAAAGAACAACTTTGATCCTTGTATCTACAAATTGTTTAGTGGGAGTACAATAATTTTCTTAATAGTATATGCTAATGACATATTACTTATTGGAAAGGATATACCACTCTTGTAGTCTGTAAAGGCATGGTTGAAAAAATGATTCTCCATGAAGGACATGGGAGAGTAGGCATATATTCTTTGGAGAAATATCCATCATGGTAGATACTAGAGAATTCTAGGCATATGTCAAAGTAAATACATTGAAAAAATACAGAATAGATTTAGTAGGGAACAGTCCAAGAGGGGATTGTTGCTAGGGTGACACGGAATTCATCTTTCCCAAAAAATGTGTCCTCATATAGATGAAGAATGAAGGAGAATGGTAAGGAATTCGTACACATCATTTGTTGGGCTTGTCATATATACCATACTATGTAAAATAATTGATGTTTCTGAATCATTAAATGTGGTAGGAAAATATCAAGCTAACCTAGGTGACCTCCATTAGATGAAATTCAAGAATACCCTTAAGTATCTGAAGCGCATAATTCATAAGAATCATCTCTTGAGGAATTTTCTCAGAGAGGTGAAGATGGAGTGAGTAGTATTTCCATGAAAGACAATACGTCAGACCCCTTGACTAAAGCCTTGACTCAGCAGAAACATGATCATCATGTGAGGTCTAGAGGATTGAAAGTCATGGGCAGTTGGCTCTAGTCCAAGTGGGAGTTTATTGGTGTTGGTTTCTAAGATCCAATTGATTTTACATTGATTACATGAATAATTAATGTATTTAAATATTAAATACCTTATTACATATTTTTTTTATTATTCTTCATGACTATAATGTAATAATATCCTATAGTATATGTCACATTAATAACGTCATAGCAGTTCCCTACTATGATGAGAATAATGAAGTGGTATGATAATATTCTTAAATATATTTATATGATTGGATGACTTTCTATGATGGGACACATAGTATATAGACCATTAGGTGAGATTACTCAAAATCATATGAGACTTATTCTCATGAAGTTCAAACTTGGTAATCTCCAAGAAGATAGACTATGAGAACAAACCCTCCAGTAGGAATTCCGTATGTTTTACTGTCATCGTATATTTCTATCTACGACCATGTGTAAGGGTCCTTAGACATTAAGATTATAATTAATATGTATCATCACTTGCACACTCATATTTATTGACGAAATAATTCTCACTAAATGTTGGCTGGAAGTAGGATACGTTGGGTGTGTCAAGAGTGATATGTTATTAAAGGATAAGTTGAGTAAGGATTTTTTCCTTCCATTTATTGAATTTGGTATATGTTCCCCTTGATTGAAATAGAATCATCTCCCAAAATTCCATGTCTATGGTGTAATGATTAGTTTATTTCAGGTAGTCAAAGAATAATTTATTATGAAAATTGTTGATGACAATATCATGAAACCTACTTGATGAGATATTGTGATAAAGTTATTATATTACACACTGAGTGTTCATATGTGGATATCATCATTATGACTTTATGTTCTTTCCCTTGAGTGACTTGAACTATTACTAGATAGTAATGTTGGACTTTAGGAAAGTCTGCCTAATGAAAATGAGAAGGAAACCTAGGGGAACACCCTCTGTGTTTCTGGTTTGCTCGATTAAATTCTATTTTAATTTAATTAATGGAATAAATATTATACTCAAGACAGAGGAATTATTTTATTCAAGTAAAATTGATTATGTAAATAAAATAAATATTTATTCACGATATTGTGTATAAAATATATTTATTTATATTATTGAACATTTAATAAATACTTATTTACTAGTTTGTAAATAAAGATTTTTATTTAAGAGAATAAAATATTTTATTTAGGTGTTCAATAAAAGTAATTTGTAAAACAAAGACCGTGTTCGTTGATAAATTAAATATTTACAAGTTATTAAAAAATGTTTATCTAATTGGAACAAGAAATAATAATAATACTGTTATCATTATGTGGAATGACATTTCATTTATGATTCTGTTTTGTGCAAGTTGGTGCACCACCAACAATGATGTTTTTATTTTTATTATGTGGCATTATTATTCTCTAATATATATAATTTCCTTTAATTTTTGCTTAATAATTAAATATTATAATTGAAACCCCGTGTTAATTAAAAGTTAGGTATGTCTATTATGCCAAACCCCAGTGACTAGAAATTTGTTGAGCGAAACATTTTATCTCTCGACTCCTCTCATCTCTCCCTCTAAATAACGAGGGAAGTTCATAAATACCAAATAATGAGTGATCAAGAATTATTGACACAAGAAATTAGATTCATCATGCTAGAACCTAGAGAACGAGTGGAATTGTTCAGAGACCATTGGAGAATGTGTGGATCACCACTATAAAGATTCAACCTTGGATCCTCATAAGTGCAATGAAGGCGATCTGGAAGGGTCATCCTAGAAGATCAATGATCATCAACAACAAAAGTACCAAAGAATCAAGTATTTAATTTCATCACAAATTAATAAATTATTTATAAACATGATGTGCAAGATCCTCTTTCTCAGATCTGGTTCTATTCTTCTATTTGTCTAAATCATTGATTTTAAACCATGGGTACTGATATTCACCATCATATTGACCCCAGATTGGTCATCGATTGTGGAAAAAGTAAAGTTTGTCCATCCCCACCGCCACACTTCTGCTACGTCTGGATCATTCAATTGTATCCCCCATCAAAAGGATTATATGTTACATTCTGATTATTATTTTCATATGGTCAGTTATTCCCCTTATTTCATAGCTTGTAAATGGATTAGAATCATCTTGTGTCAAAGTATATATAGTAATTAAAATTATAAATAAAATTATTTTGTAATTAAATATTATCTAATTATTAATTTGGTAATAGCTATTAATTTGTAAGAATTAATTTGAAAATAATTAGTTATTTATTAATATTGTTAAATATTATTTAATATTATTTAATGGCTAAATAATTTTTTATTATTAATTATTCAAATTTATTAGTAAATATTATTAATTAATTTTTATTATTTATTAATAATATTATTTCTTACTATTGAATTGAGAATTAGTATTTTTTATTAATTATTTAATAATTATTCTTAATAATATATTATTAATTCTGGGTAGGAATGGGGGAAGTTGAATCCCACATTAGAAATCCATAAGGATTTACAAGGAACCCTCCCTTATAAGTTGTATCTATGGGTGAGGGGTTCAGTCGTTTTTTTAGATTACATTAATAAAAGTAATGTTACATATAATAAATGTTAAATTCTGCTAATTTATATATATATATATACAAAAATAAATTAAAACCAAAAAAATTACATTTTAGTTGAATACAAAGGATTTGGAGCCTCTAGTTACTTTGGATCTTAACCATGTTGAAAGGAATTGAAGCCCCATATGCCTTTCACCTCTACCATTGAGGCCAAAATCATCATGTGATTCAACACCTTTATGGCCTACTTATAAAAAAAATCAACACCTATATGTAATATTTGTTTTTGATAAACCTTGAAAACCCTCATTGTCATCCCCTTTAGAATATATAACCATGTTAATTTTGTATTCATCAGATTTAAACTTATTAGATGAGAAACATTTTTAATGGATCAGTCAATCCTAGAGAAGCATTTGATTTTAAAGGTGTAATGAGGAATGGTATTTCTTCTTGAAAAACCTAGTATTTGTGCGAAGTATCTTTCCATATATGAAATGGATAATGAATCTTCGTGTACAAGATGCAATGGTTATTTTCCAAAAAATATAATATTTCTAAACACAAAAGAACTTGTTCAAAAGAAAAACTACACTATAAAAATAAATTAATTATTCATGCTCACAATGAAAAATAATGTGATCATAAATATATATTATGGGATGAAAAATAACATGTTTGTCCCATAATATTTTAAAACAAAATTTTGGTATCCTATATAAAGTAAGAACATCTAGAAAATATTTTTAGTAATCAGAATAGTATGGATTAGAGTGATGATAAAAATAAGAGTATGAACACCCTGAAAATAACTTCCCATTATTCCTTTAACATTTTTAATGAAGATAGTCCTAGTTGTCGAAATAAATTGATAACCCTAGAAATAAAACTACTACAGAATCAATAATATTTGGTACTACAATTTATTATCCTTAAAAAACAGTGATAAAGGGAGTACATTTATCAAATCTAGATGAAACTGATAATAAAGATAACATTTATTAGTGCTAAAATACTTTGATAAAATGGATACCTTTATTGGTGATGTTTTTAGCATAAGTAAAGGCATTTCTTAATCAGTGATTTTCTTATCATAGATAAAGGTGCACCCTTTATCAGTGATAAATAAATTGTTTTTAGAGCAGACAAAAGGTGAAATTTATAAAGAAAATTATGTATTATAAAAAACATATGTTAACATATAAATATATTGATATTGATATAGATATAATATATATTGTAAATTATTATTTATATATCACTAAATATTTATTTTCACTTAATATGTAACAAATTTAGGAAAAATGGATTGTGAAATTAGTAAGTATTCATATTAATTAGAAATTAGATAATTAGAATAGAGTATTATACATTTAATAACATTTTTGTGACAAAAAAAATTAATTAATTAATTAATTTATAAAGAAAAGTTTAAAATAGGACCTCAACTTAAAATAAACATAAAATTTGATCAGAGTGTTTATTTTGGCTCCACGAGATGTCAAATGTACCCCTTCTAAGAGATGTATGCAATAATGACTGAGGAAATTTTTGTAATTTTTTATGAGGTCAGAAAAGGCTCTAAAGGCATCCAAAACTGATTTTTATTTGGGATACGCTATTTTTTAATATTCAATGGAATTTAAGCTTAATTTTGGAGGGATTTCTTACCTTTTTCAAGGGAATGTGAATTTATTCCCCTTGTTTATATTCATATAGAAATTTTTTTTTTGAAATTTTATCTTTTTTCATGTTGTAGTGTTATTTATTATTAAATATATACATATGTATACATAATTTTGTAAATTAAAAAAATTAAAAAAAAATGTTTAAATATTTATGTGAAAAATATATTTTCAAACATAAAAAAACATGGAAATAAATATTTTCCATTTTATTTTAAAATATATCTCACTATTTTAATTAATTAATAAAAATGTATTAATATATATACATATAACTAAATAAATGTATATTTATTTTATATATATATATATATTCATGTGTGTATTAATAGACATATATATATACTATTTAAAAATATAAAAAAATATTAATATATATAAATATATTAAAATAAGTATACATTACAATATATATTTATATATATATTTAATATATCAGTATATGAAAATTAAAATCCTATAGTATATTGGTATTGCGTACTTACTGTGTGTCGATATACCTGTATGCATCTAAGTCTCTCAACCACTAGAGTTTTGTCTCTCCTCTATGAGAGTGTTATTCTAGGGGTTTTCTAATATTTTTCCTCCTCATGGTAATATGTTTATATAATTTTTTATTCATAATTCATTTCTGTAGATTCGGTTTTGTAAGCATTTTTGTCATGAACCGACCCAAATAACCTACTCAAATGGTACCCTAATCAATCCTAACATGTTTCCAAGGGGATTTCTGACTTGTACAAACTAGTGAATAGCAGTTGAAAATATATAACAAACCATATAGAATGATTTCACCAAAATAATAATCAAATATACAAGAAAAGGAAAGAACTCATAAACAATTGGTAAACCAGTACAGTGAACAAGAGAAAAACACCATAAGGGAGAGAATACAAAAAAAATATCTCAAACCCAATAATGAAATAATCACAAGATCTCCTCAAAAATTGAGGAATAAATAATCCTCTTATCACCTTCAACTCCTAAGGTCCCACTATCAAAAAACCCACCACCTCCAAGCTTTGATTCCCCTTTTTCGGGACCTGGAATATGAAATCCTATAAACACCAAAATGAAATGGTAGGGTGTGAGAAAAACAATCCCTGTCAGATCAAAACAGTATAGTTTATAATCATTATATATTATATAAACCAAAAATTCTCAATTTAAGATAAAACATTTCACTGTATTCAATTTTACATGTCGAAGTAAGAAATTATTTACAAATAATTTTTATAGAAACAATAAAGACATTTTATCAAATAGGCATAAAAATTTATTTATGTGTATGTTCATCTCATTGTCAAAAGGATAGTCAAAAATATATTTACAATACCCTTTGTTGTGGGGTAGTTCCCTTGGAAAGGGGTTCTCAATCTGTTTTCTAGTTACTTTTCAATTATTGTATGTGTTGGTGTCCTTTTTCTGCTCTGTTGTGTTTTCATCATTCAAATTTATTATACACATCTATTTATTATTTCATAGTGTAAAACCCTTGATGATTATGCCCCATGAATTTATTCCAAATGGATGAAACATTTAAATCGTGGTTTCCCTTTTAATACATTCTTTTCATGTGTTTTTGACCTGTAAGTCACTGAACAATTCTCACGTTTTGAATTTAATTCAAATATGATTTTGAAATTAATTGTTTATATTAAATTTTTCTATTCACTATATATTTTAGAATAGGATTATTCATTTATATGAATATATTTGACAATTATATAAATTAATTTATTGTAAAATATTTATATTTTAGAATATATAAAATTTAATTAATTACTTGTGGTGTACATTTCATCGAGCTTAGGGAGACCCTAGAATACTATTATTTAAATATGGATATTCTAACCTAGGAATTAAATTAGATTGTGTGAGTAATATTAAATATATTATAAAATATATTTGAATTTCATATTCCCTAAAAATTTATTTATTAATACATATAAAATAAACACCCAATTTTTAGTAAAATCATTTGAATCTTTAAATATAAGTTATAATAAAAATGAAATTTTTATTACTTTATATGGGAAAATAAATATAACTAATTTTCCAAACCTTTAGAAAATATATTTGATAAAATTAAATTTATTTCTAAAATGGGAATATCAAAATTATCTTATGGTAAATTTGAGTCATTTTTCTGGAAGAATTTATTTTCCATTGAATAGTGAAAGAATACCTATATTTATTGAAAATTATATATTTTTTATTTTAAGCATTAAAAAGTCGCATTTTTATTTTAAATTGGTTCCTAAGTAAGATATTCTATATTTTAAATAATATTGTTATATAAATTGGAATAAATTTCATTGTTTAATATGGTATAAAAACATTTTTATACTTAAATATTGCATTTTTCTAAAAAAGTTGTTTTTCCTTGCATTTTTTCTATTTAATTTTAACTTAAATTATAACACTTATGTGTTTTGAGTTTTTAAAAATTTAATACATATTTTTTATTTAGAATATAATAATTTACTAATTATGTCCCTTTTATTTTTGGTAAATATGAATAGTAGACTCAATAATTTATGTTACCATGGCAAAGGCTAAAAGATGTAAGTAAAGTAGAATGTTAAATGATAAGGACTATAAAAATGACAATAAAATTTTTTCAAATTTTATTTTATTACTAATTTTCATCCATTATTATTTTAGGTTTTGTTGTATTACTATTTATGGCCATTTAGATGAGATTATTACCTTTATAAAATAAACTTTAAAGAAAACTCAAAGACATCAAATTAATGATTTTAATAAATATAGCAGTTTTAATATGGGGTTATATAAGGGATATGTTAATCTATGAATATTATTTTTAAATATAAAATATTTATCACCATCATGCTAATTTATTTAAAAAAATTATTGAATGAATAATTACCTTAAATGATTACACAATAATGATGAATTAATTATTCAATTAATGGGGAAATCAGATAAATAATATTAAAAATATTACAATTAATATAATTTGAATTAATTAAGGTTAATCAAGAATTTTCTAGAAGAATATAAATTTTTAGGGATTTATTATATGTTTTGTTTGAAATATATCATGTTATCTTTATATTCCTAAATTCCATAAAATAAATAATCTCAAAATTGACCATATTGACGTTTCAGGAATTTTATATTTCATTAAATTATTTAAAAATCATAAAAACCCATAAATAATGATAAATGGGATAATATATGATCTAAAAATTAATACCATATTCATTTATAGGCCATTTCTAATAATTTACCTATAGAATAGTCTTAATATATTTTAATCTTTAGAGAAATTTCAAAGGTGTCTCTCACCTCAATTATAAAAGTGAACCTCCTACATCACTTATTTACACCACATAGAGCCATATTGCATAGAAAAAATATTCCAATTTACCTTTTAAAAATACTTATCTAGTTTCTAATGGTTCATGTCCTTACAAAATACCTACCCTAGATCCCTTAAGAGATGTTATAATGGAGTGCCTGCGTAAAAGAGATAATCATCTTTACTGACACTTATAAATTTCATTCATCTTGTACCACATATTAATATGTTATATAAATGAAAAAATAATAAATCCAATATCATATATATAATTATATGTTAAAATTATTATGATATAACCATATTCTTCCTTTTATCCATCTTATAAAAAATGAAAGCATTGTACATGTGTACGTACGACTTACCATATCCACATAGTGGTGTAATTCGTATTTCTTCCCCACATTACTTGAATGGATAAAATGATGGAAATAATGGATATATATGATACTCATGTCTCGATATGGATTCATTAAAATTTATATAGCATTCATTTCCCCACCCATTCACCGTTAAAGGAATGATGTATCCGCTCATGTGTGTGTACGACCTACTGTCTCCACGACACGATGAGATTCATTTTCCATTCTCAATATTAAATAATTGTTATAAAAAAGTATTTTATGATTAAATATGATATTTATAACATTAATATAACTGTTGATATTATTTATCTATATAGTTTACCTAATAATTGTGACTTTCATGACAAAATATGCATGAGAAAACAAGGAAATTAACACCTGAAACATTGAATATAATGAAATATTATTCATTAATGGGTGGTAATATATCATAAATAGATCATATGAGATGTTATAAATATGAATATTGTTATTTAATTTATGTTTAATAAATATATATTTATTATACATGTTAAATTATGTTCAACTAATGGAAAGATTATGGTGATGGACTTCATCTCAATTTTCTTTTGTTGAGGTATAGTTTACATAATCCACCTATATTCTTTCATGGGGTATATAATATAACCTTTTGAAATTTTATATAATGATTTAATTTATTCTCATGATATTAAATGTTTTTTTAAATTTTATTCATTCATTGGGTGTATGATTCACGTAATTATGAATTAGTAAGGGTTTCTCATCTCACTTTTACTTCAATAAGACATATGTCATATTCACCACTTATTTATTTTATTTTTTTATTATATACTACCACATTTAATTTTCTATATAGTGAATATAATTATATTAATGGTATAGATAGTTTAATTAGAATTTATTTCTTTCATGTGTCTTAAGATTAAAAAGAATCCCAAGTGGTAAGGGTTCATTACAGAGTATCATCATTATTAGTGAATGTTTTTGGTCAAGTATCCACTATGAAATATTTCTCTTCCATGTACCTATTTTCTAAAAGTTTTTATAAATAGTATTTACTATTCTCTGATAATTTTTAAAATTCATATTTAACCATGTTTAACATTTTACAAAAAAAATATTAAAAGGAATATTTTTATTGTTTTCCAAACGAGGTAAATTGAGATTTTTTTTTAAAAATACATTAAAGGAATACTTTTAAACATATACAGAAAGAGTGAATTTAACTTCGATCAGAAAGAAATAATTATTTTATTTTTCCTTTCCAATTTTAAAAGGTTATTTTCAATTAAAATTTTAACTTTTTTTATTTCCAATTTTATTTTTTTAAATGAATTTCAATGTGAAAGAGTTATTTTCCTCAAATTTTTTTAATGATATTTTATGGAACTTTTATTTATTAATGAAAATAACCCATTTTTATAATTATTCACCACTGTGAATATGTTTTCTTGATACAAACCTTTTAATAATTTACTTACTTTTAATCATTGAATATTGAATTACTCATAAATATACATATTCGTATATCATGGATATGAGTATTGTCTATGTTGTATACCATTTCAATATACAATGTTGTATTTTGAAAGTAATTGATTAACTAGATAATTATTGAAAAATCTATATTCTTTAATTAATACAAAAAAAAAATTTATACGTCATATTGACTAATGATTTAAATCAACCATTTTGATATATGAGGAATGTGTTAGACATGAAGTGACTTATGGGACCTGAATTTATGTAGCCCCTTGATGCATTAGTAAGTCTCATAAGAAAAATATGTTGACAAAATTAAATGGTTTTTACTCATAAAGATCAAACTATCTTGTTAATGGATTTTATATTATAAATACCATGATTTCTAAGATTAAGGAATCCAATATTTAGTATTTCCCACTTTAATATTTCAATTACTATTATCCATGAGATTTACACTATGATATGATAAATGGATTTATATTGTGAACAAATTATTATTTAAATGGAATTTTTTCCAATTATTTACATTTCATTAATTTTTATTCCTTATTTTCTAATGATATAAAAGTAATTGATTAAATAGAATGTGTACATAGTTATTTAGCTTTCTATATTGATTATTCAATTTGATTCAAAATAGATTCTGTTGTATGGAACTCATATATATTATTTGAACACATCCTTATTTGGTTTCCTTTTCCCATGATATGAATATGAAATCTTTGAATGAGTTCAAGGATTTATATTACCATCCTTTATTATGTTCTTTGTTTAATTCCTTTTGTAATAGGTATACCATGTATGTATCTAGTTCTTCAAGACTAATAAATTGATCATTCCTTTGGGATTTTCTTACCTATATCATATGAAAATGTAATTAAGTAAGACATTAAATCTAGGATACTATGTTCGAGGTATTTACAATTTGTATCAGAATATTTTTAGTATAAACCAAGGAAACTATATTTAAAAAAACATATATTAAGAAAGATAACATTGTGAATAACTTTGTGTATATGTCTATGTGTACGATAATATCTAGTAGATTTTATAATGACTATTGATAACCTGATTTAAACATAAGGATTCATATATTAAGAATAACTTGTTATGATTTTCATTTAGCTTGAATAATATTTAATTATTATTTGATAGTTCACTCTGATTATTGTATTTGTTATTCTTACACTTTGATTTTTTTAGTCAATTGTGAGAACCAGAAGGAACTTTTTTAAAATAGAATGTGATAGACAATGTATTAAGTAATTATTTTAAAAATAGTATTATGGTCATAAGAATCATGAAATGTATAAGTAATTGTGTTGATGTTTTAATTAATTTGTGAGTTATATACATCATCATGGGTTTATGAGTTTAATGTTGGTCATGAGTTTAAAATGTTAAACATCATTTTGATGTTTTATGTTATAGGAGTTAATCATTATTAAGGATATTTTTTGAGAAATTGTCGAAATACATCCCATTGGTTAAGTATATGATATTTATGTAATAATTCCATAACATTATTTTGAAATAAGTTTAAAGGTAAAGATATCCTTTTGGGTTTATATGTTCTTTAAATTTAAGGTAATTATGGGTTATTGTATTTTCCAGAATGGAAATTGAAAAGTATGAGATAAAACTCAAAGTTAAAACATTTATTTAATGATTTATATATTAATATTATAATATTATTTATAATTTTTTAAGGATTATATAAATATAGTTTTATAAAAAGGACAACATGCGGATATGGTGATGATCCAGACGTGTCTGGTAGGGTCGCGAGACTTGAACCCAAAACCAAAGGGGGAAATGGGTGCATCACCTATGACTGGCCAACGTGATATCCTGGTTACTCTAAAATAGTTTTAATTTATTGAAATGATTTGATAGATAATGTATATGTTCATTTAGTGAACATATGTTTTATTATATAGATAGCAATGTGATTGGAAATTGATTTGGTGTTAAGTGATTTATGTTATTCCCAAAGATTCTCACTATCCTAGGAACCCTATATGATTATGATAATTAATTATCATGGGATTTTATTTTCGGAATAAATGTTGAATTTTATTATTAAGGAAAATATGATTTTATTGTTGAATTATAATGATTTTGTGTTATTTATGGAAATGGTTAGTGTATCTTGGAGATTATAGGTTTATAGTGACCACATTTTTGTAGATAAATATTAAATTTATATTGAAATACTATGTGATAAAATACATTAAATTTTTGGGTTTCAATATTAGGTTGGAATATAGTTGAGTATTTTTAAGGGTACATATTTATTGAATTATTTAAGTAGATGTTTTGGTATTAATGTTTAATTTTGGGATATTAATATAGTTTTCTTCGTATGATATTTTATTATTTTTGGTAGTTATGTTATCATGATCTAAACATTATGGTTTTGGTTAATTCATAAATATATGAGGAATTTATATTTATTGGTTTTTGGATTTTATGATCCATAGAAGTTGAATCTATTGTGTGAGGGATGAAAAAAAAACCATACTCATCATTTGGAGAGAAAAAATTAGTTTATAGAGGAATTTGATTAAAGGATGAAACTATACTTTTCATGTAAGTATATTTCCTTATGTTATTACTCTAAGAAGTAATTTAATACCTCAAATCTAGGAAAATTATTTTGGAACAGAAATTTTATTCATTTACTATTATTAACAAGAAGTCAATTTCCTTTTAACCGGTCATAGATTTATGGTTTTGTGATGGTTAACTTTATCATGACTATATTCTCTATTTCTATACATAAATCCTTTAAAGTTAGTTTCCTATTCCATATACATTTTATAACATCCCATTTATGTTCTAGTATATGGAATCATATTATGTTATCACCTTTGTACCTCCCTTTCTCTCTTTTCTAGTGGAAGTTTTGTTGACCCATTTTATGATGTGGGATTCCCACAAAGAAATTTTAAAATATCAACCCTTGATTATTGATGTGAAATTTTAAATTGTGAGGATAACATTTATTTATGTTGGGGAGAATTAAGATCTGGATATTTTTAGAATATATAAAATTTAATTGATAGCTTCTGGTGCACGCAACACCAAGCGTTAACAAACCTAAAAATATTATTATTTAAATATGACTTTTATAACCTAACCATTAAATTAGTGGATGTGAATCAGATTAATTATATTATGAAATATATATAAAGGTTGTATTCAATTTAAATTTATTAATTAATTATTAGGAAATAAACACCCAATTTTTAATAAAGTTGTTTTATTATTCAAATATATGTTATAATCAAAATGAGATTTCTATTGCTCTCTATGGGAAAATAAATTTAATGAAAATTTTCCACTTTTAGAAAAAAAAATTGATCAAATTAAATTTATTTTCTAAATTTTGATATCAAAATTATCTTATGGTGATTCTTTTGTATATAAATAGACGGAATTGTTTGCCATTGAATAGTAAAAAATACTAATATTTATAAAAACTATATTTTTATTTTATACATGGAAATTTCAATTTAATTTTGTAATTATTTAAAATTAAAATTATTTATATTATGAATAATAAAATTAATTACATTGGAATAAATTTCATGGTTGAATATGGTATAAAAATTATACTTAATAATGGCATTTTTCTCAAAAACAAAATTTGTTTTGTTTTTATGATATAATTTCAAATAAATTATTCCAATTTTTTCTTTTGAATTTTTAAAAATGGAATACATATTTGGATTTATAAGTTATAAATTTAATAAATATTTACCTTTTAATTGTGGTCAATATTAATTGTAACATTAGTAATTTTTGTTTCCCTGGTAAATGGTATATCAGATATATAAAGTTAAAAATAAAATGATAAGGACTATAAAATGGATCTAAAACTTGCCCAAAATTTATTTAATGAGTATTTATAATCCATTATCACTAAAGGTTAGGTTATATGACCATTTATCACCATTTGGATGATATTATGTCCTTTATAATATTTTATCTAATGAAAAGTCAAAGATGTCACCCTAATGTTTTTAATAAATATAACAATATTTATTTGGGTTTAATCATAGGATATGTTCCACATTAAGTATTATTTTTAATTATAAAATAATTGTCTATATCATGGTCATTTATTTTTAATTTTTTTTGAAGAATTAATTACCTTAAATGATTACATAATGATGATGCAGTAATAACTCAATTAATGGGAAAATAAAATAAATGATATTAAAAAATTAAAAAGTAACATAATTCAAATTAATTAAGTTTCTCCTTGAAACTTATAAATTAATATTACATATTAGGGATGTTTTTAAGGTTTTTTTGAAGATATATTATTATCATGATATTCTTAATGTCAAATTAATGAATAGTGTCAAAATTGACAATAATGATATTTCCTGAATATAATATTTTATTAAAATATTTAAAAATAATAAAATAATAAAATATTAAATATGGATAAATGGAAAAATATATGGTCTAAAAGGTCTTTCCATTTGAATTTATAGGCCATTTGGAAGCATTTGTGCGATGAACCCAACCCAAATACCCTCTCAAACTGGTACCTGGCCTATATTGGCACATACCCGAAGGGAATTACTGATCCCCCAAGGCTGGTGTCTAGAACCCAGAAAAAAAAACAAAAATCAGAGGGAATGATTTCACCCAGCCTGAATAAGATAACATGAAATATATATATTCTTGTAAAAAAATTAAACAACATAAGTAAACAAGAATATATATATATATATGCCATAATAGAAAGAGAAAAATAGAAACAATTCAACTAAAAGGTAGCTAAACAATCTCTAAGTGACAAGTCCAAATGAAAATAATGAAAAAGTTGAAAAAAATTACTACAAAAGTATCCATGTGATAGCATGATTAAACTACCCCCATCTCACCATCTAGTTAAGCAAAACATGTAAAATAGAAAACATCACTACCTTACTACAATGCCTTGCCTTTCCCTAAATAGAAATATATAACCACGTCTATGCACCACCGAAGGGGTATGCAGGGTGTGAGATAATAAACATAGTAGGGACCCTCCCAAGTTTTTCATATCAGGTATCTGAACAAAAATCTATTCATGGTAAACTTTAAAGAAAACAAGGCATCATATATTGTTTAGTAGTTTTTATAAAAAGCATGGAAAAATAATTTAATTACCACTTTTTCCACATTTCTATTTAAAGTAAGTAAATCAATTTCAAATAATTTCATTTAAATATATCAAAATATATATATCATGTCAAAATAAATCATGCATCACATTTCATATCAAATCCATATCAGTACAATCAAAATAGTACAGACTAAAATATCCAAAATCAGTTAAAAAAATGGTTAACATCACAACAAGGATCACATTAGGTTAGGATAGCTAGGAAACTCATGCATAAACATAAACAATCTGATATGCATCAAGCCTCTAGATAAATGCATCATATTTGGAGAGAATAGGAACACCCTAGAAAGTGGTCCCCCCCCCAACAGTTTTAAAAGGTCCCTAAAACAACAGAGCTAGGGAGAAGAGGAAATTCCCATGATAAAACCCCCCAATAGTAGATGAGGCATATTACTATACCATCCACCAAAGTACCCATGGATTCCCATGTGCTCTATTTTCCAAATTAATTCATAAAAACATTTTTATAATTTCATTCTTTGAAAACTATTTCATAAAACCATTTCACAATTCTTTTAAAACCCCGTTAATTTACCAAAACAAGGGGAAACCATATTTATCAAAATCATAGATACATACACAAAAAAAATCAGTCATGGAATTTCATTTTTAAAACAATTTATCAAAAACTAGGGTAATGTTATTCCACAAGAGTGTCTAGTGATGGAACCACCTACCTCAAAAATTGGGTGGCACACACCAGCATGGGATACACCAATAAAGAAGAACATGAGAAGGAAAATAGAGTCCCTAGAATTAACTTACACATCTCATAATTAATACAATTTTACAAAAAGGGTCGATGAAGAGGAAATATCACAACATAACTCAAGAAGACACAATCGCCGCATCATAATCAATAAAGGATCTGCCACCAAAACAAGATTTCATAATGGATCTATAAAAGAATAAAGAGAATCCCCACCACATATCAATGAACCTGAAAATTTAATTCAATAGCGCTACCACAATCAAATGCAACAAAGAAACAAAAAGGATTACTCACCAAAAGAGATATCATGCACAACCCTAAATATCAAATGTCGAATGAATCAATCTAGAAGAGTTTTAGGTTCCTAAAATTGATGGAGAGGGGCTCTAGGTTGAGATATAGGAGGGTTCACATTGAAGGAATAAAATATCACTGGTATAGTGCCACAAAAGCCTTGTATGAGACATTTACATAGGGTTCAATTCCTTGAAATGTCAAGTAATCAATGGGGATCAAATACTCCCAAACACCCATATTTTTTTATTAAGGAACTGATCTTTTTAGATTACACAGTTTGTACCCCTTACATGGCATGTAACCATTCACTCTATTCATTAAGCTCACAACTTGATCTAGTAAAATATTATACGTCGTGTACTCCCATTACATGGATTTTAAATTCCCAAAAGACAGAAAAATAGTGGATTCATTAAAAACCCTCAAACCAACTTGATCATTATCTTAACTAGGGTAGAACCCCATAAATCCATTAAATTTTTATACCCAGACTATTAAATCAAAAAAAAACATATATCCCTGAACTTTTGGTCATTTTCCTCGTCAAATGTTCTCTATCCTTGAGAGTCCCCAGATGAACCCAATTAAAGAGGAAAAGAATTAAGGTGAAGGGAAATAACTAAAATCAGTTAATGTGTTGATACAATTTGGATCTATAATATTCTTAATATATTTTAATGTTTTCAAAATTCTTAATGTTCCCCCCACCTCAATTATAAAAGGGTACATCCTAATTCACTTATTTACACCACTTTGAGTCATCTAGCTTGACAAAACCATATCCATTTCTATAATTAACATCATTAGAGACGTTATATAGGTGTATTTCTTTACAAAATACTTATATTATGTCCCTAAAGAGTAGTTATAAAAGAGGTACATTGTAGAATAGATAATCGTCTTTACCGACTCTTTCAAATTTCATTCTTATTCTACAAACTCTTAATATGTTACACCCCTTATAAAATAATAACTCCAATATAATATATATAATTATATTATATTAATATTATTATTGTTGTGTAACTATATTCTATATTTTATCCATATTATGAAAAATGAAAGCATCGTTCTTGCGTATGTATAGCTTATCATCTCCATGTAGAGGTTTAATTCTTTTTTTATCACCACATTACAAGGATGGTTATAATAATGGAAATAATGGATATATATAAAACATTGGACATGATATTTATTATATAAAATTATTATATCATTCATTTTCATGCTCATTCACCATTAAGGTAATGACACCATTGCTCATGTGTACATATAGTGGACCATCTCTATGATGCGATGTAATTCATTTCCCAAGTTCATCATTTGAGAATAGTTCAAAAATGTATTTTATGATTTAATATTATATTTAAAACATTAATATAATTTTGGATATGATTTATATATAAACTATGAAAAATAAAGGGGACTTTCATGACATATAAAGCGTGAGAAAACATGGAAATTGACAACCAAAATAGTGAAAATAATGAAATATTATTAATGAACGGGTGGTAATATATTATAAAATAATTATATAAGATGTTATAAATTTATAAATGGTTCTATAATATAATTATAATTAATAAATATTTATTATATAGGAGTTTAAATCATGTTAATATAATTTAAAGTGCAAGGGAAGGGACTTCTTCTCAATTTTCTTTCATTGAGGGATGTTCTGATGTTATAAACCAATATTATTTTAGGTGGTGTATATAAATCCCCTTTGACATTTTATACCAGGAATTTATTTATTCTCTTGATATTTAATTTTTTGTTAAATTTTATTCATTCATATGTTATAAAATTCAACAGATTACAAAGTGATAATGGTTTCTCGTCTCACTTTTAATTTAGTGAGACAATAGTCTTATTCGCCACTTATTTCTTTTATATGATGTACATACTGCCACTTTAATTTTTATATCATAAATCTATTTATATTTATGGAATTTAATATTCAATTTTAATTTATTTCTTTTATGGGTATTTTGATTCAATTTATTCCTAAGTGGTCTGTTTGTTTCCCAATCTCTTTGTTATTCAGGATTTTTTATGTTTAAATCCACACATGGGGATATTTCCCTTAATTTCCATGTTTTCTAAAAGTGTTTTAAAAAATGTTTTTTCTATTATCCTTAAATTTATTTAATTTCATTTTTAACCATGTTTTATTCCTTAAAAATGTTTCAAAAAGAATCTTTTTGTTGTTTTCTATATGAGGTACTTTGAGAATTTCCATCAAAAATATGAAAGGAATTTTTTAACTTATACAACATGAGATATTTTTTCTACAATCATGGAACATTACTTGATTAACGCTTCCTTTAAATTTTTACATGGTTATTTTTAAATAATATATTTTCTTTCTTATTTTCATGGTATCATTTTAAAAAAGTTAATTTCAAAGTGAAAAATACTTCTGCAAAATTGTTTTTAATGATCTATTATGGTACTTTTACTCATTAATGAAAATCACCTTTTTTAATTATTCACCACTGGGTACATATTATAATGATACCATCCTTTTAATCATTCACTAAATTATGATCATTAAATATTTATTTTTTATTAAATATACAAATTTTTGTATCATGGATATGATTATTACCGAAGATATATACCTTTTAAACATACGGTGTTGCATTTTGAAAGTATTTTATTGATTGAGGAGTTATTGATAAATCTATATTTTTTACTCAATATTGATACTTTTTCACAAGGCATATTGATTCATGATTTAAATTTATTATTTTGATATATGAGGAATTTTTTGGGCATGTAGTGACATGTGGGGCCCAAAATTATATATCCCCTCAATGTATCCGGATGTTTCATGAGACAAAGAAGTTGGAAAAATTAAATGTTTTTTACTGATATTGATTAAAATATCTTTTTAAAGATCATGATAGTATATTTATCCTAATATGTGAAATCATGGAATCCCATATTAGTCATTTCCCTCATTAATAATTAAATTATTATATCCATGAGATTTTCACTATGATATTATTTGTGGATTCAAATTGTGAACAAGTTATTGTTTAAATGGAATTTGTTCCCAATTATTTGTATTGTAATAATAATTTTTTATTTTTTTATCCTGATAGAAAAGTAATTTATTAAATTTCATGTGTATTCAGTTATTTACCTTTCCATACTGATTATGAAATATTGATTCAAGATATATAATGTTGTGTGTAACCCTTACTGAGAATTTGGTCTTATTATTTTTTTTTATTCCCTAGGATATGAAGTTGAAATATTTTAACAAGTTCAAATATGCATATTAATTCCATTTATTATGTTTTATATTTAATTAAAAATGTAATAAGGTTACCATGTATGTATCTAGTTCTTTAATACTACTAAGCAAATAGGTCCCTTTTGATCTGATTCCTTGTATCTTATTCCACCATAAAAAAGTAATACATTGACTCTAGGATGCTAGGGTAGGGGTATTTACATTTATAAATCTAGAATATTAATTCACATTGATGTTTGAGTCTCTTTAGTTCAAACTTCAAGCATATGATATTTTTATTTTGTATATGATTTTTTAAATGAATGAATAGCTGTAAATGTCATTGCATGTGTGTTGTTGTTATAGCCACTCAATGTATCTGTTTTTTTTATTGTTAGAATTCATTTGGAATTTATTTCAATTATACAGAATTTCAATTCGAACGTGTTATTTTTTGTTTATCATTTTATTTGTTATAATCTATAATTAAAAAACATTTTTGAATTAAAAATTTTGATGAATCAAAATACCCAATATATCTCAGGATATTTCATGGGGACTTCCTTTCGCACAGGGGAACCTCCCTGTAATAAAATGGAATGAGAGCCTAATTGGGTTTATGTTATGAATTTTTAAGATTATGAAATAGTTTTTCATTTCCATCAAATGATTTTTAATGTGGTTTATCTTTTCTCAACATGTTTTTGGTTTTGTTTATATTTTTAATTAAAACTCTTGGGCATTAATTTCATTTTTTTGTTGATAGTTTTTTTACTTCTTTTATCTACCAAACATAACCTTACAGTTACTTTTTGGTATTTTCTACCTAGGGTTGTCTCTGGTTTTGGGGTAGGGGTGGGTTCTATGTGAGTTTATCCTTTTATTGAGAGGTGGTTAGTCGTGAGCTATGTTGTTAGGATCTTTTGTCTCTAGTTTTTTTACGTTTTCCTAGGATTTGAGCATATGTTATCTCTCTTGTGTTCTTACACGTGTTTTAGGATTTTTTTTCTCCAACTATAGACCAATACAAAGTTTATTTGTAATGTACTAGATTTTCAGTGTATTTTTTTAATTATATGGAATTATTTCAAGACAAGATACTTTAAAGGCACGTGATTCCGAGGCCCGGTGGGCCCATAATGTAATTCTGAACTTTTTTATGTTTGTTTAAGTAAATGTGAAAGTGGGTTTTCTATCATTTAAATCAGTGCTCAGATAAAAAATATGACAATTTTTTTGAAATCAGAATGCCGGGATTCACCTAGAAATGGCCTAACTTTGGAAGGTAGGGTTCAACCGAAAAAATTAGTTTTCGGAATTTTTAGAAAAAAACAATAACTTAAAAAGATGTTTTTTTTTTGTTTTTTAAAACCATTGAGCAGCGTACGCTAATGTTGTGATGCGAAGATGAGATGAATAAAATTAATCTCATTAATGCCACATTTTTGTGTAGTGTAACAACGCATTAAATGAAGCGTAACGACGTGATGTCGCAGCGTAATAGAATAATTGTGACGTGTTTTCTTTAAAAGGGTTAATGCATTGGAGAGTTGAGAACCAAAGTGTGTAATTTCTCTGATGAAATGATGGTGAGAACTCTCTCCAATGACAAAATAAGAACACCAAATGATTGTTAATGACTTTGAAGCATCTCGAAAAGTGGGACCAGTGAGTGACGAATGCATTAAACCTCTTGAATCTTTACCAGAGGGCCACTTCAACATCAAACTACATCAAGGTTGGGGTTTGTTTTATTTCATATTTTCCCTATTCTTATTTTAAAACAATGAACGTGGGTCAACCCATGAACAGGTTGATCCGCAGATCGTCTTTTCTAGCGGGAGGGTGTTTTCCTTGGGTTTTTTTTGCACTGGGGTTGATGATTATCAAATAGAATAGTGATCCCAAGCCTCCAATGTTTTTAAACTATTAACGCATTGGGTGATATCATACACGAATAAGGCCTGATACCCTATAGGATGTTCATTCTCTATGAACATGTCTTCAATGTGATGACAAAGGGGTGTTCAAGGCCATCGCATGTAATATGGAACACCCGGGAGGTCGTAGGTGCAAGTAGTGTGAATTACGGACCACCGATGTAGACCTAGTAGTCCGAGGAAGAGGATAGAAGTGCGCCAACACTGATGTCAAGGGCCGGAGGCGATGGTTATGGGCTAGAGACGTTGTGCTAGGAGAAGCATCATTACCAGATCAGGGCGCAGTATAAGCCATCAGTCGGGCCGGTGATGCAGAAAAAGCCATCAGCCGAGCTGCTGGCTGGAAGAAGGACGCGGCACCATGATTGCATCGGATGAGTGGCCCGCCACCGTGGGAAGATGTTGTTAGGGAACACAGTCCCCTAACCATGTTTGGATGGTTTAGGAGGCGATTTGTATAGTCACATGATAGCGCCTCAAATGCGCTAAGCGTTCAGGCTGGAGGAGGCGGCCACGTGACAACACACCAGGGCAGGAGGGTGGATGCAGCCACCTACCACATCCCAGCCAAGTAAAGAACTAGTCCACCTATGGCATACTGGGCAGGGTAGCAGGCTGGACCCACCTAGCAGGCCGGACCCGTGGCCCAACTGGCCAAACTAGACCAAACTGGACCGGCATATACTCGAACCGGGTTAGGTTGGGTCAGTCGAAGTAAACCAGGGCATGTGAGGCCCCCGAGCTGGGTTTTTCAGGTTGGTCCAATCAGATCAGATCGAGCCCAGATGAGACCTGTCCATGTTTACAAAAACACCAATATCTTTTAAACTGTGCATATGATTGATGATCTGTTTGCATAATTGGATCCCTAGAAATGAGGGAGATCATTTGGAATACACTACATAGGATTTCATGGAAGTTCAAATTCAAAAAAAAAATCTTGAGGAGCGATTCTCTCGGAATCAAGTGCACTACGTGCAGAAACCCTTCTGTTGGATTAGACCTAATTACAATTTACAAGTGACTCTGTGTGGATCAGCTACGATGGACAAGTGGGAAGTAGCTTTTGTGTGGCCTGACAGGCTCACGGTGGGGAGTGGCTCTGTGTGACCCGACAAACCCATGGTACTCGACAGGAGGAGTACCTCAGTATGGCCAAAGTGGGAAACAACATCTGTGTGACCCAGCATTCCCAAAGTGGGGAAAGGATTCCGTGTGACATATAATACCCATGGAACTCATCAGTGATGAGTACCATAGAAGTACATGGTTCGTGGAAAGTAGCTTCTATGTGACCTGGCAGGCCCACTATACTCATTGAGGAGGAGTTCCCCAGAAACCCATGGTGTTTGATGATTTGACTCATGGTATTACATTCCTACTCTAGATTATACCTACTGTGATCTATCTTACATAGTGATCATGTTTCTTAGTTTGATATGTGGATTTTTTTGTGGTATTTGCATTGCATTTTGGGGTCCCTAATGATTATATTGTTACTCACCCCTACATGGGCTTCATCCACAAGTGTTGTGTCTGGTGAAGATGATTGTTCCCTTGAAAGATGACATAGTGGCCCAAGACCTGGTGGTGCCCAGTGAGACCAGGTCAGTGGGGAATACATTTATATCTTCCAGTAGCTACTCTACACATACCCATCAGGTAGGGTTTGTAGCGTAAAACTTTCAATATTTTCCTTGTACTTTCCTTTTTTCAGTTTATCAATGGTTGGGTTTGTATTATGGCCCATTTGTCCATCAATTTGTAATTTTTCTCAGTGGTTGTTTAGTGTTATCTATGTTTACTTTTCCAGCTTTGGGACGTGGTTGTGTGTGTGCGTATAGGTACTCAATAAAATTTGTCCCACTTGCAGGTTGATGCCTTCAGCGCTGTCTCCAACCCCTGGTCTTTGGGAGGAAGTTTTGAGGTATGTCACGGTACAGGCCCTGGGGGATTGGTTGTAACAAAGTGGTATCAGAGTTGGTCAGTTCTACCCTAAAGACCGGGTGTCTTTTTTGTGTTTTGTGAACAGTTTTAAATGTTTCGAGTTTGAATTTCTGATTTATGGAGTCTAGTGTTAGTGTGGAGGCCGACGTATCCTTACACCATGACCTTCAATTCTGCTTTTCGACTCTATACATAAAAACATTTGTTTCATGTATCATATAGGCATCGAGTATTTCTTTATTTTATTCATGAATAAGAGTTAGCTTACCAGGTATTATTAATTAACAATGGTACATCATTATCTATATCAGGATGCCTCCGCCCAGGAAAACATATAAGATTCTGATGTGTGTTCATCAGGACTGCCTACATAGCGATGAGGTGTCGGTTCAAGGACCAGTGCAAGAGATGGCCCTGTCGGGTGGTTCCTTAGTGTTACCACCAGCCATTGATCAGCAACTACTACCGGTTTTAACGGTATAGGATTCACACCGGTTTAGTTCCTTACATGAGTTCCATAGACAGATACCTCCAAGGTTCAGTGGAGAGAGAGAGATCCCCAGGCTATTGAGGACTAGCTGGAGGTGGTGACGTGGGACCTTCTCTTTGTGAGGATGAAACTTGATCAAATTGGTATCTTAGTTGTGAGCCTTCTTCAGGGATCATTAGGGAGATGGTGGAGCTTGAATATTAAGACTCATAATGAGGTGACCCTCACTTGGACTGACATAGAGTAGCTTTTCTAGGAGGATTTCATCCCTGAGACCTTACCCTTAGAGTTCATACCAGAGCTGATTCACCTACTGTAGGGAATAATTCCAATGGTTGAGTACTCTATGGGGTTTACAGAACTCTCTTGATAATCCACAAACATGGTGTGGGACCCTTTCTTTAAGGCCCAAACCATGGAGTAGGAACACAGACGAGATATCAGGGAAACCATGGTCTTTCTCAGCATTCCCACTCTTGATAGAGTGTTATGTACATCCCTTCTTGTTAAGAGATTCCTAACCAAGAACGCATCGACAGACGGAGCCACCACCATACCATATGTAGTAGAGTCTTCAGTAGTGTGTAGCAATCAGCTAACACAGGCACCCAAACAGGTCAGATATTTCAGGGGATAAACCTAGGACTTGGGGTCTGTAGTATGGGGCTCCCAGAGAAAAGGAATCAGTAGGGATAAAGGTTTTTCTTCTCATATAGATAGTAGGGACACATGGATTGTTACTACCTGTATCGTTACATAGATGATCAACAGAGGGTTGAGGGACCACCAAGGTAGAGGTAGAAGTTCGAGAGAGGAGGTCTGTATGGAATTGTACATGGAAATGGAGCAGTCTGAGTAGTATGTGGTGGGCGACGATTCAAGGTGCGACCACAACCACCCCTAGGTGGTCCACCACGGGCTCAGGGAGCTGACAGACAATGGTGAGGCCAACTTCAGGTGATGGAGGCCTACGACCATGGAGCTCCATATATGATTAGAGGTATGATCTATGTCTTCTCCACCTTAGCTGTAGTTTTTATAGATAGAGGTTCCAGTCACTCTTTCCTTTCCATGTACCTTGTTAGAGTCTCGAAGATTTTGGTGGAGCAATTAGCTCGAGCCTTACAATTAGAGACTCCTGCGGGAGGGGATTTGATGATTACACACTGGTTTCAGTAGTGTGATCTTACTCTTGGAGGCAAGATCTTCAGCTGGGATCCCTTATTATCAACGATGAGGCCTTACGATGTCATATTGGGAATGGAATGGTTATATAAAGTCCATTCTCAAATTGACTATATTAGGCACAGGGTGTGGTGTGTCCGCAAGGATTGGACCAGTTTCTCCTTCACATGTGAGAAGGGATCTTTTTCATTACAGGACAGACTTTCTTGGTGGATGGTGCATCTAATCACTCTCCATTTGGATAGCCTCATCCTCGGAGCTGTACATAAGGGGAGTCTGATCATTCCTGTAGTGGTGGATGTGTCTAAGGATGTATTTCAAAAGGATGTTCTAGGATTACCTCCTCATAGGGAGGTAGCCATCAGAATCAACTAGTACCTCGGGACGCCACTGATATCCACACCAACATATCATATGTCCCCCATGGAGCTTCGTGAGTTGTGGGTATAATTGGGGGAATTGTAGAAACGGGCTTTGTGAGGCCCAGAGTTTCACCATGGAAATCCCTAGTGTTGTTTTCTAGGAAGGCAGACTGGATGTTAAGGTTATTCAATGAATTCCAATTCCTGAACTAGGTGACTGTGAAGAACAAATATCAGCTGCAATGAATTGATGACCACTTTGACCAGCTAAAGGGAGTGAGTTTATAAGGACCCAACCTTATTACATTAGATAATCTTGATTTTAGTCAAGAAATCACTTCCTTTTACATTAAGGATATTTTCAATTATAGATATTTAGAGAATTGGTGCATAATAAATTTATAACATTACATATTTTTATAGAGTGGATATGATAAAAATAGTTTCCATTTTTTATAGAATATAATACATTAAATCTTAAAACATGATTTCTTTGAAAAAATTTCAGAAATTTAACTTGGATTACTTATTTTTCATAAAAATACTTATAACTTATGAAAAGAATTTTAAAACACTTGGTATGAGCACAAAAATATCATTAATGGGTTTAAAAAAAATGAAAGAGCACATTAGTTCATGAGTACATGTAACGTATGAAAACATTTTCAGAAGACATACTCATCAATCATATATAAATAATTTGTGAATCATGAGATTTACACAAGATTTAAATAATACATAAGAACATAAATATAAAATTAAAGGTATTTTGTCCCATTACTTACATAATCTTGTAACCCTCTCTACGAATTCATAATTTGTAACCCTCACGGCTACCTTACAATTTGTGTAACCATTGCTGTTACACTAGGAGTAACCATATGACCAACATCCAACATACACATAACAAATGAGTTAGAGGGAAATATTGTTCCCACCCTTCATCATAAAAAATTCCCAAGATCCAAAACACAATCATACAACATGAATAATTTCATAAAAACATTTCCATTGAAATTTTTAAAACAGAATTTTAAAAGAGGATTTTAATGGAAAAAACCATTATATAAATCATAAAATTTAATATACTTGTTAGAGTGGGTTGAATATGTTTTTAGACAATAAATACACATAACAATACATCATATAAACAGAACCCATCACACACAACAATTCTTATACCACAAAAATAACAAAATAGATGGTTAACCAAAAGAATGTAAATCCGGTTAAGAATTCCCTTACCTAGAGTTTTTCTTACTTCAAAATCCATTAAGCCTACAGTATAATTTTTAAAATGGTGTTATTAATATCTTACAGAAACATATCCATAATTATAATACCTTATATGATCATTTAATTACATCATTTCACCATTTAATTGTTAGTAATTTGTTCCTTACCCTGTTTTTGGGTGAGTTTTTTACAAGTTTTCCATGATTGGTTCATGATGGTTGTTCTTGTCGATTAGAAGTGAAACTACAGAATTGTAATGGAGTATTATTTACATATTTCTATAACCATAAATTATATACTTTACTTTTTTGAATTATGAAATGAGTATGATTCATAATTTAAAACATTAATGATGTTCGTTTAGATCATTTTAGTAGTACTTTGATAATAATGACCTCATTTTGATTTATAAATTAAAACCATGTGCAAAAAAGAATTAAAGAACCATAGATGAGAATTAATACATATATTTTATCCTGGTTAAACCATAAAAATGGCTTCATGACCATTTTTGAAGGATGTAAAGGAAATTGAATTCACATAATCCATGATGTCGTTAATTCGACACATCAAGGACAATGTTTTTAATTCCTTGAATAAGTCAGGGAGGATAAGAAGATTGATGAGGGATTTTCCATGAACATGAGAACATCTAAAATATAAAATATTATGGAGATTTCATGATTCTTGTCTAATAGTATGTTAATAAAGAATATGAAAATAAAGGAACTCAAAATAAAAGAAAATTTGAGAAATACCTTACAAAAATTCGGTAGCCTAACAACATCACATAAAATTTCTAAAAATATTTAATGATATAAAAGGGTTTTCTCATAATTATTACATAATATGGGAAGTATGTGGTATATTTAATGAAATATCCCAACATAATCCAAAGGGTATGAAAAACATAACATAAAATTAACGAAATGAAAGAAAATAAAAGCGGATGTGTGCCTATTGATCTATTCTCCTTGAGATCCTTCTTAAGATCATTGGTTTTTGCCTTTTGGTGATACCAACATCTCTAGGATGTGGGGAAGATCCTTGGGAGGAGTATTGGGTAAAAAATAGGTAATTCTCAAAGCTTGAGAGGTGTGGGAGGAAGAGGGGAATGAGGGTGCTATTTATAGTGGAGGAGAGGGGGTATTTTTCATTATTTTAATCATAATTATAGAATTTTTGCTCAATACTATGAATAATATTAATTCAGGTGACCCGAAATAGTGATAATGGAATGTGAGTGCGTACCAAGTGGGCTTAAATCACTTATGATGTCATAAATAGTGAATTTGTCTGATAATTTGAATGTATTTTATTTTACCATATTTAATTATTCATTAAAAATTCCCAAATTTCAGAAAATACCAAAAATTCATCATTACCATTATTCAACATGTAGAATTCAAAAATGAAGTCCATTTTTTAAAAATAATTTTCAAAATATTATTAATTTAATTCTTAATTAAAATCATACTTAATTCAAAAATTAATTATTTAAAAACTATAACTGCTTTTTTATCACAATAAAATATTAACCAAGATGTAATTATCTTAAATCCTTAATAAAATAAAATAATAACACAATTTACTATTCATTAGGATCATATTTCTATTCATATTACTATTCATAAGGGCATGTTACTATTCATTAAAAAACAAGTTGGTTCTATTAGACTCCAAATAACTTACTGAACACAACTATAGATGACCGTTTTTCAAAAGTCAATAAATAGAATTGGAAAAATTATTTTTAAAGAATGGTTATAAATATCTATTTAAAACAATGTTTCATGAATTTCAAATTATTTTTAAAACCTTGGGGTGTTACATTATCTCCACCTCCCAGAAATTTCATCCTCGCAATTTTATTTACTTATTAAACATGAGTGGGTACCTTTCTCTCATAGAATTTTCGGACTCCCATGTTACTTCTTCAACCATCTGGTTTCTCCAATAAACCATTACCTGGTGGATTACATTATTCTGAAATACCTGTTACTATCGATCAAGAATCTGAACAGGTTTCTCTTCATAGGAATGGTTCTATTGCAGCTGAACTGCTTCTAGGATCAAGACATGTGATGAATCTGACAAATACTTCATCAACATCAAAACATGAAAAACATTGAATACCTGAGCTAAACTCAGAGGATAATCTACTCGGTATGAAACTAGTCTAACTTTCTCTAGAATTTCAAAAGGATGAATGAACCACGGGCATAGCTTCCCTTTCTTCCATAAATTCATCACCCTTTTCCATTAAGAGATTTTAAGGAAAACATGGTCACCTACCTCGAAAGAGAATTCTTTCCTTGTACTATCTACATAACTATTATACCTAATCTGAGTTATCCTAATGTGATGCTAGATCATCATGAATTTATCAGCCACTTCCTCTACTAATTATGGCCTCATTAACTTTCTTTCACCGACTTCATCCCAAAATTCTGGAGTCTGATATTGCTTTCCGTACAATGCCTCAAAAGGTTCCATCTGTATACTGTAATGATTAATTTTATTATAAGAAAACTCAACTAAAAAAATATGTTGATAACCACTTCCCTAGTAGTCCATTGAATAATCTCGAAACATATCCACCAATTTCTGAATTCTTAGTTTTGACTGCCCATCGAATTGGGGATGAAAAGTTGTACTGAAATTTAATTATGTGCCCAATGACTTCTGAAGTGCCTTCATAAAGATAGAAGTGAACCTGGGATCCCGGCCTGATACAATGGAAAGAGGAACTCCTTGTAACCTAACAATATCTTTGAGGTACAGTTGAGAAAGGTCATCGAAGGAAATTGTATCTCGAATAGAAAGAAAATGTTCGGATTTTATCAGTCGGTCAACAATAACCCAAATCGCATTGTTACCTTGAGATTTCATAGGTAGTCCCACCATGAAGAACATGGATAAATTCTCTTATTTCCAATCTAGCACTAGTAAAGGCTAAATAATCCCCTTCGGTAACTGCCTCTCTACTTTAACTTGTTGACATGTCATGTATTTCATCGTAAAATCGGCAATATCTCTTATCATTTCATCCCACTGATAATACTCCTTAAGGTCTTTGTACTTATTAGTACTGCCAAGATGAACTGAAAAAGGAGAACTATGAGCTTCATAAAACAAATCTCCCATAAAATGAGAATCACAAGGCACACACAACCTTTTTCCAAATCGTAAAACACAATATTTATCAAGGTTAAATTCTGGAAACTTAACCATTTTATCAAATTCTACCTTTTTGTAGCTCATGGTCATACTTATGCGCTTTCTTAATTAAATATGATAATGATGACTACATTGAAACCTAAGACAAAATAGGTTTATTTCCTGCACCAATAACTTCTAACCTAAATTTCATCAAATCATTAATCAAGGGATCATTTTCCAAACATAACATTGTTAATGGTGCATGATGTATTCGAATCAAGGCATATGCCACTTTGTTTTCTTTTATAGGATGGTAATTGATCATGAAATCATAATCCTTTATTATTTCAAGCCATCTTCTCTGCCTCATGTTTAATTCCTTATAATTGAATATATAGTTCAAAATTTTATGGTCAGTATATATTTTACATTTGGCTCTGTATAAATGATGCCTCCAAATATTCAAAGCAAAAAACCATAGATTCCAATTCCAAATAATGTGTGGGATAATTTAACTCATGAGGTTTAAATTTTCTTGAAGAATAAGCAATTACCTTAACATTATGCATCAAAACACAACCATGTCCCTTCAAAGAAGCATAACTGTAGATGAAAAACTCACCATTTCAAGAAGGAAAGGCCAAAACTGGTGAATCCACCAATCTCTTCTTCAGTTCCTGGAAACAATCATCAAATTATTCTAGGAAAATAAATTTAACCCATTTTATGTTAACTTATTTATCGAGATAGATAACTGTGAATATTTCTTAACAAAACATCTGTAATAACTTGTGAATCCAAGAAAACTACAAATCTCTGAAATAGTTGAAGGTCTTGGCCATTCATCAACTACTTTTGTTTTGTAAGGATCAACTGACATTACATATTTATTTACAGTGTTCCCAAGAAAATGAATCTCTTGCCACCAAAAATAACACATTCTAAATTTCCCATACAGTTTCTTCCCATTTAAGGTTTTTAAAACAACACTTATATATTTTCATGCTCCCATTATTTTTAGAAAATACCAGAATGTCATGAATAAACATAGCCAAAAACTTATCCAAGAACTCATGAAATATTCTATTCATGAGATTCATGAATGTAGAAGGTTCATTATATAACAAAAATGGAATAACAACAAATTCATAATGCCCATATCTAGTACAAAATGCTATTTTTTGGATTTCATCCTCCTACACCTTCATCTGATAGTATCCGGATCTGAAGTCAATCTTGGAAAAGAACTGAGCTCCCTAGAGCAGATCAAACAAGTCATCGATGTAAGGAAAATGAAACATTTATTTTACAGTGATGTTATTCAAAGCACTATAATAAATGAAAGGTCTCATGGAACCATCTTTATTTTTATCGAAGAAAACAGGAGCTCACCATGGTGAAGTGATGGGACGAATGAAGCCTTTATTAAGAAAATCCTGCAACTGGTTTTTTAATTCAATATGTTCTATTTGATCCATATGATATGGGGCTTTGAAATTGGCTTAGAATCAGGAACTAAGTCAATTGTGAACTTGACTTCTTGATCATGTATGACACCGGGTAACTCTATAGGAAAAACATTAAGGTATTCATTTACTATTAGAACATCATCAATCTGAACTGTTCCCTTGTTTTCAACAATATGAGCAAGATAAATTTCATTTCCATATTTCATCAATTTTTTCGGATTCCTGGTGTGTTATCAATTGTATCGGGTCATTCCTGTATACAAAATGAAACTATTTTTGAAAAACAACTTCTTTATCTCTACAGTCAATCTTAGCCTGATTAACAGAAAGAAAATCCATTTCTAGAATAACATCAAACTTGACTATGGGTAAAACAACAAGGTTTGTAGGTAATATATTTCTAAATACCACAATATAAGTATTCTTATAATTACTCTTTACTATAATATTTTCCCCTAGTGTTTCAAAAACAGGTTTCGATCTCATTTTTTGTGTTGATAATTCCAATTTTCCAGAAAATTTATCAAATATAAAGGAATTTGTAGACCCTGTATCCAACAAAACATTAGAAAAATATGAGTAAACAAATAATTTACCTAATAAAACATCATTTGATGGCCCGACATATACTGTCACAGTGGCAAAGGATCTCACTACAACTTTCGGCTTATAGTCTGGCTTCATTGCATCATTTAGATCCCTCTTTGGGAAGGCATTTTCATAGTGACACATCTCACCACATTTAAAACACATTACAGTTCGCTTATCAGGATTATTCTTAGGATCATTTTCTTTACAATCTGGGGCCATATGCCCAAAATTACCACATTTAAAACACTTCCCAATTTTGTCAATACATTCCCCAAGGTTCTTCTTTCCACACTTTTCACAAACTGGAAACTAGATTTTCTTACCATCAAATTTATTTTGTTGATTCAGACTCATATCTTTCCATCTAGACCTCTTCTTATCCTTGTTTCCAAAATGCACGTGATCATGCTCAAACTCCATCTCTATCCCTCTCAGCACATTGTACAAGCTTCTCATAACATTTTATCTCATGGGAGGCCAATAACCTTTGATACATTAGCTTCAGTCCTGAGTAAAATTGTTGAATTTACTATCACGATCGATAATAAGATTTGGATCATACCTTACCAATCGGGTGAAGTTCTCTTCATACACATCCACTGAATATTTCTCCATTTACTTTCAATTCATGGAATTTCTTCTCCGTCCTATGTTGCACCACCTTAGGAAAATATTTTTCAAAGAGAAGAGTTTTAAATTCATCCCACTCTAAGTCATCAATATCTTCTCTATCCCTGATATTATTTAACATTGACCACCACTAATCAGCTTCATCTTCAAAATGAAAAAAGTAAAGACTTACCTATTTATTTTCTAAACATCCCATAATATCTAATATCTTTTCAAGGGCTTTAATCCATCCTTTAGCCGCTACTGGGTCAAAAGATTCATTGAAAGCAGGAGGGTGTTGTCTCATAAAATGTTCCAATATTGTTATGTTTTGTCGTCGTACCTCTAGTTATTATCTTACATGGAAGCTACCACTATTTATTTCTTGTGTTATCTGATCCATTACTATTAGAAACTACTTGGTTCCAATCTCTACCATTTTGGAGTGCAGATTCGGAAGGATGTCTGTCTATCGGTGCCTCTCCTCTTAAACATCCATGTTTCTTCTGTGAAAAACCATTCTAAAAAACAAATCATAGACAAAGAAACATGGTAATATTTAAATTATATAACATTTAAAATTAATCATAAAGTAAAAATCATTTATATTATTCCTTTAACATCATCCTTACCCCTAAGGTTATCTAAACAATCCTCTGATACCAACTATAAGGATATGACCTTATTACATTACATAATCTTGATTTTTGTCAACAAATCACTTAATATTACATTTATGATCTTTTCGACTTTAGAGCTTCATATAATTTTTACATAATAAATTCATAACATTACACATTGTTACAGAGTCGATACCATGAAATCAATTTCCATTTTTTTCAAAATATAAAACATTAAAGATTAAAACATGATTTCATTGATAATTCTTCAAAAATTTAACTTATCTTCCTTATTTTACTTACGCATACTTATGAACTATGAAAATAATTTAAAAAAAACTTGGAATGAGTAAAAAAAATTCAGTAAGGGATGTAAAATAAGGAAAGAGCGCATTAGTCCATGAATACTTGTAACGTATGAAAACATTTTCAAATGACATACGTGTCACTCATATATACTTACTTTGTGAAACATGATATTTCCACAAGATTTTCATTATACATAAGAACATTAATATAAAAATAATTTTATCTTGTGGAATTAATTATATACTCTTGTAACCCTCTCAGGTACGTTATAATTTGTAACCCTTAGGGCTACCTTACAATTTGTGTAACCATCGCAGTTACATTTGGAGTAACCTTACAATCGACATCCAACATAAACATACCCAATGCATTGGAGGTGAATATAGGTCCCACCATTCATCATAAACAATTCCCAAGAAATAGAACGCAATAATACAACATGAATAATTGGATAAAAACATTTCTTTTGAATTTTTTAAAATATAATTTTAAAAGGGGATTTTAAAGGAAGAACTCCTTACACAAATCATATAATTTAAGAGAGACTTATTAGAGTGTACGTAATATGTATATATAATGTAAATAAAAATAATAATACATTATATAAATAGAACCCACCACACACAATAATTCTAATACCAAGTAAATAATGAAGTTGAAGGTTAACCCATACAATGAAAATCGGGTAATGAGTTCCCTTACTTTGGGTTTGTCTTACTTGAAACTCATTTAATACTCTTGTATAATTGTTAAAATAGTGTTATTAATATCTTAAGGAAACATATCCATGTTTATAATGACTTATATGATCATTTAATTAAATCATTTCACCCCTCAATTGTTAGTATTTTGTTCCTTGCACTGTTGTTGGGTGAGTTCTTTACATGTTTTCATGATTGGTTCATGATGGTTGTTCTTGTCGATTGGAAGCGAAACATCATAATTGGAATGGAGTAGTATTTACATATTTCTAGAACCATAAATTATACCATTTATCAATTTTAATTCTGAAATTAATATGATTCAAAATTTAAAACATTAATGATGTTTGTTAAGATCATTTTAGTGGTTCTTTGATAATAACGACCACGTTTTGTTCTATAAATTAAAACCATGTGTACAAAAGATTTACAGAACCATGGATGAGACATAATAAATATATTATAACCTGTTTCAACCAAAAAAATTGTTTCATGACCATTATTTATATAAGTAAAGGAAATTGAAATCACATCATCCATGATATCTGTAATTCGACATATCACAGACAATGTTTTTAATTCCTTGAATAAATGGGGGAGGAGAAGAAGATTGATGAGGAATTTTCCATGAAAATTATAACATCTATAATATAAATGATTTTTTTGATTTTATTCCTCTTGTATAATTGGAGGTGAGGAAAGAATAATAAAATGCAGGAACTCAAAATAAATGAAAATTTGATTAATCCTTTACAAAAATTCGGCAGCCTATCGGCGTTAATTAAGACATCATAAAATAATTTGATGAGATAAAAGGTATATCTCATCATTATTACATAATATGGGATGTAAAGGGTATATGGAATGAAATATCCCAACATAAGTCAAAGGGAATGAAAAATAATAATAAAATGAAACAAAAGAAAGTAAATAAAAGAGGATGTTTACCTCTGGATCTATTCTGCTTGAGATCCTTCTTAAGGCCTTCAGTTTTGGCCTTTTGGTGAGACTAGAAACTCTAGAACGTGGGGAAGATATTTTGGATAATTATTATTCATAACTTTGTTAAGGCTCAAGTATACATAAGTGTGAGAGGAAGAGGGTAATAAGGGTGGTATTTATAGTGGAGGAGAGGGGGTTTTTTTCATTATTTTAATCATTATTATAATATTTTTTCTCAATACTATGAATAATCATAATTCATCTGACCCAAAATAGTAATAATGTCATGTGATTTCGAACCAAGTGGACCTAAATCACTTATTATGTAATAAATAGTGTATTTTACTGATAATTTGAATATACGGTATTTTTCCATATTTCACTATTCATCAAAAATTCATGAATTTTAGAAAAATCCCAAAAATTAACCTTTACCATTTCTTGGAATGTAGAATTAGAAAATGAATTCCATTTTTTGAAAATAATTTTCTAAATGTTATTTATTTAATTTTTAATGAAAATCATACATAATTCAAAAATTAATAATTTAAAAAAACTATAATTGCTTTTATATCACATTGATAAATTATCCAAGATGTCATTTTCTTAAATCCTTGAGAAAATAAAATAATAACATAATTTACTATTCATTAGAGTCATATTCCTATTCAAATTACTATTCATAAGGGTATGTTACTATTCACCAAAAAAAGTTGGTTGCATTTGACTCCAAATAACATACTGAACACAATTGTAGATGACTGTTTTTTTAATTCAAATCATAAAAGTGGGAAAATTATTTTTAAATTATGGTTATAAATATATACTTAAAACAATGGTTCATGTATTTCAAATTATTATTAAAACCATGGGGTGTTACAGAGGTGGTTCTTGGAGATAGACCTCAGATCGGGTTATCATCAGCTTCGAGTACAGGATGAGGACCTACGAAAAACAGCCTTTAGTTGCTGGTATGGCCACTATTAGTTTTTGGGGATGCCTTTCAGTATGACCAATGCCCTATTAGTTTTCATGGGACTCATGGACACGATCTTCTAGCCTAACCTCGATCATTTCATGGTACACTTCATTGATGAAATCTTTTTGTACTCATTGTCGGAGGAGGATCACGCTACACACCTGCGGATAGTACTAGATACACTCTAAGAGAACCAGCTTTATGGTAAGATATCAAAGTACCAGTTCGGGATTTGGGTAGTCTAATTTCTAGGATACGTTATCTCGAATGCTAGAGTTGTAGTGGATTTTGTGAAGATTGAGGTAGTTCTTGATTGGGACCCCCCCCCCCCCCATGAGCGTGACCGAGTTATGGTGTTTCTTGGGGTTGGTTGGATACTACCGGAGGTTCATGACGGACTTTTCCAGTGTTGAAGAACCATTATCAGACTTGACAAAGAAGGGACAGGCCTTTGTGTGGATGAAGAAGTGACATCATAGTTTCCAATAGATGATGTAGATAAAAAAATGTACACCAATCTTGGGACTACCAGAAGAGGTCATTGGGTATGTATTCTTATGTGATGCATCAGGGACCGGAATGAGATGTATCCCGATGCAGGACTGAGTTGTTGTCTCCTAAGGCTCACAAAAGTTGAGTCATCATGAATATAACTATGTGACCAATGACCAGGAGTTATCAGTAATGGTCTTTTCCTTAAAGATGTAGCGGAACTACTTGATGGGTGAGCGTTGTACCGTCTACTCCGACCACAAGAGTCACAGGTATATATTCTCATGGAAGGACCTAAACTTGAGATAGTGGTGATGTATGGAGTTGATCTAGGACTATGACTTTATTATAGTCTATATTCTGGGAAGGGGAAGGTGGTGGCAGACATAATCAGCTAGAGGTCTAGTTGACAGCTGCTGAGTGAGGTGACAGAGCAGCTAGCCACGATGTGGATATCCTTTTTGGATAGTGTTACAGTATCTTACCTTTAATAAATGACTTTCACTCCCCCACTCTTATAGTGATTTAAGGAGGCACAACTTTTGGATGTTAACTGCAATTCCCTACACGACCATTTATCCTCAGGACATGCTTCTAATGGATTTTTGAGAGGTGGGGAGCACGTCATCCTTTTTAGAGGATGCACTGTAGTACCAGTGACATTGAGGTAAGAGGTTATGAGGGAGTTCGATACATACCATTTGGTAGTATACCCTGGTGTGGCAAAGATGTACTTGGACATCCGACGTCAGTACTAGTTTCTAGGGATGAAGAAAGTCATGGTAGAGTTCGTTTCAAGATGCCTCACTTATCAGAAAGTAACGGTTGAGCATCAGTTTCCAGCAGTATTAGCCCAAAAACATAAGGTGCGATAATGGAAGTGGGATAGTATCTCGATGGAATTCGTGATTGGGTATTCATGCACGTCTAGGATCCATGATTCTTTATGGGTGATCATTGAACGACTCACCAAGTCAGATCACTTCCTACCGATTTAGGAGTAGGGATCAGTTGAGGGATTGGGATGCCTCTACATCCAGGAGATAGTGCAGATTCATAGGGTTCCTTTGACAATCGTATCAGATCATGATGCACTCTTTACATCCCAATTGTGGAAGGGATTTCAGGAGGTGTGCAGGACTCATCTGTGCTTGAGCACAACTTTTCACCATCAGACAGATGGTCCGACAGAGTATACCGTACAGCCCTTGGAGGAAATGATTCATGCTTATGTCCTTGATTTTGATCACAGTTGGGAGGAACATCTTCAACTGGTGGAGTTTTCATACAAAAATATCTATCACTCCACCATTGGCATGACACTATTTAAGCCCTTGTACGGTCATCTATGTAGATCACCTTTATGTTGGATAGACCCCAAGGAGTCAGTACTCATGGGTACAGAGTTGGTATAGGCTACCATTGAGGAGGTTTAGATCATCCAAGAATATATGAGGACTGCACAGAGCATGAAAAAAAATTTATGTTGATAGGAGACAGAGACCCTTGGAGTTCGAGGAGGGAGATCATGTATTCATTCGTTTATCACCCTGACAGGGTTGGCGGAGATTTGTCTAGGGCATCAAGTTATCTCTGATATTTACTAGACCTTTCCATGTTCTTAGAAGAGTTGGTGAGGTGGCATACCTCCTAACACTTCCCCCACAGATGCACTAGGTTCACGATATTTTTCATGTGTCGCAACTGAGTAGGTATGTGCATGATCCATGACACATCATCGATTGGGGAAACCAATAAATTAACGGTGGTGCAACATTTATGCAGTTCCCGATAGAGATAGAGTACTGACAAGAGAGGGTACTTCATGGATGGTCGATTCCTCTATTTCGTGTTTTGTGGCAGCACTGGAATCTCCAAGAGAGAACATAGGAGCGGGGGGCTCAGATTTGTGCTCAATACTTCCATTTTTATGATTAGCCTTATTTTGGTCTATGAGGACGTGAATCCCAAAATTTGGGGAGTAAAGTAATATCCAAAATTTTTTGGTTAATTTTTTTTAAAATTTTATGGAATAATTTCATGACATGACGCTTTGATGGCATGCGATTTTGAGGCCTAGTGAGCCCAGAATGGAATTTTGAAATTTTTTATTTTCATTTAAGTAAAAATGAAAGCAAGCTTTTTTAACTTTTAAATCAGTTCTCAGATCAAAAATATAATGGCACCGTTGAACTCAGAACGCTGGGAATCACCTAGAATGGAACTAAAATCAGCCGGCAAGGGTTGATCGGAAAATTTAGTTTTTGTACTTTATGGAAAAAAGAAAAATAACATAAAAGGATATTTTATTTTGTTTTTTGTAACCATTGAGAGCGAATGGAAGCGTTGTGGTTCGGTGATGAGGCACATTAAATGAAACTCATTAATGTATTTTTTTTCATTATAACTATGCATTAAATAAAGTGTAATAGATATGTCGTTTTATAAATTAGACAGTGTAATGACACGACGTCTCAACATAACAGAAACATTGTGATGTCTTTTATTTTAATGGGTTAATGAGTTGGAGTGTTGAGAATAAAATATTGGAATTTCTCTAATGAGCTGATGGTGAGAACTCTCTCCAATGATGAATGAATAATTATGGAGGATCGTTAAAAACTTCGATGCATCTCGAAGAATGGGACCAGTGAGTGAAAAAATCCTTCAACCTATTGAATCTTAGTGGAAAGATTGCTTCAATGTCGAACTGGTTTGAGGTAGGGGTTTGTGTTGTTTTATGTTTTCTCCATTCTTATTATCAATCAATGAATGTTGATCAATCCATGAGCAGGTTGATCTGCGGATTGTGTGTTCTTATGGGATTGTTTTTTCCTAGGGGTTTATGTGTCGGGATTGATTTTTATCAAATAGAACTGTGATCCCAAGCCTCGCCTATTTTAAAACATCAAACACTGAGGGCATGGGCCTACACAAACAAGGCCTGATCCCCTCATCCATGTGTGTTCTCCATGAATGTTTCTTGAAAGTGGATGCATAAGGGATTCAAGGCCATCTTAGGGAATATGGAATCACCATGAGGAAATAGGTGCAAGTGGCGCGAAGAACAGATCACCGGTACAGACCTGGTGATCTGAGGAAGAGCACATCGATGCACTGGGATGAGCGTAGTGGCTAGCTCGGGCCGCAGTGGTGTAGCAAAAGCCACCAAACTGACCATAGGCTAGAGAAATAATGCAGCACATTGGCCACATCAGAGGAGCATCCCGCAGTTGTGGGCCATGTTTCTTGGGGCATGTGGTCCCCTAACTGTGTGTGGAAGTTCGGACCTGTATGTTAGTTGGCAGTGTGATGGTGCCCTGGATTTACTATTCATTCGGTGTAGAGGAGGCGGCCTCGCATTGACCCTCTGGGTAGGAGGGCAGATACAGCCACCTACCGCATCCCATCCAGGTGGAGAATCGGTCTGCCACTGGTGGACTAGGCATGGCAAGTGTCGGACCCTCACCCAGTGGGTCGGACCCGCACCATTGGGCTGGACCCGCAGCCCAACTGGCCAGACCAGGCTAGACCAGGCTGACCAAGAACCAAACTAGGTAATGTAGTTTTATTCAAACTAAACTGGGGCATGTGAGGCCCCCGGTCTGGGTTGTTCGGGTCGTACCGGGCTCAGACGCAACCTTCCCCAATATACAAAAATGCCAAAATCATTCAAACCGAACAACTGATTGACGATAAGTTTTCTGCATTGGAAACATCTCAATGAGTTGGATCATTTGGTATACACTATAATGTATTTAATGTAAGTTCAAATTCAAATAATGGATTGATGATCAGTTCTCCCAAAATCAAATGCACCAAATACGGAAATTCTACGGTTGGATGAGACCTCAAGGATGGTGAAAAGAGACCTGGTGTGGATCAGCAATGATGGAACAGTGGGAATCGGATTCTATGTGACTTGGTTGGCCCATGGTGGGGGGCAGCTCTGTGTGACCCAGAAGACCCATTGTACTTGACAGGAGGAGTGCCTTAGCATAGCTAAGGTGGGAAGAAGCTTTTGTGTGACCTGACATGCCCACGGTGGGGAGTGGCTTCTGTATGACCTAGAAAACCCATAGTATAAATTAGGGATGAGTATCACAGAATTCCAAGGTTATTGGGAAGTGGCTTCTATGTGACCTGATAGGACCACTTTACTCATTGAAGGGGAGTTCTCCAGCTGCCCAAGGTGTTCGAGGATTTGATTAATGGTTTTACTTGTCTACTCTATATTATACCAGGTGTGAGCTATCTAAATTTGTGATCATGATTAGTGGTTTGATATATGGATTTATTTGTGGTATTTCATTTTTTTGGTCTCTAATAAGTATATTATTACTCACCCCTTCATGGGATTTTCTAGCACGTGTTGTGTCTGATGCATACAACCGCCGCTTTAACAGATGACTTGGTGGACCAGGACCCGATGGTGGCCCAGGAGACCTGGAAGACGGGTCATACTTCTAACACATCTAGAATCTACTCTCAAATTACCCATAATGTGGGGTTTCTAGATGAAGGATTTTAAATTTTTCCTTGTACTTTCCTGTTTTCAGTTTATCTTTGTTTGGGTTTGTATTCTATCCCATTTTACATACAGTTTTTACTTTTACCCAGTGGTTGTTTACTGCCATGCATGTTTACATTTCCATATTTGGAATGTGGTTGTGTGTTCATGTGTATAAGTTCTCAAGAAAATTCCTCCCACTTACAGTTTGATGCCTTTGGTGCTAGTCTCCAACCCCATACCTTAGGGAGGCGGGCTTGGGGTATATCACAGCATGGGCCCCGAGGGACGGTTCGTGAAATTAGTGTTTATGCATGGGTATTTTGTGGGTATAGTGCTCTTGTTTTTTTTCTTGGCTAATCAAAAATATTTTTGGTTTTTTTTACCCTATTTAGCATATATTTGTTTTGTTAAATTGTTATTATGAACCTTGTGTCATTAGTAAGACTAGACTAGGATATGTGGCACTTATGTCGCTTATTTCCCCCTAGGTTACTAGAAGGATTCCCACTTTTTTTCAGGCATCTAATTGGTGACCTAGAATGTTGGGACTACTTTATCCATCCTTGATGTTTTCATTTTATTTAAGATCTATCATTTTACCTTTTCTTTTAAGTGTTCGCATCCTTAGGTGGATATTCTGATTCCATATTTCAAGTATCTTCTAGAACCTTGCATCGAAAATCTTCTTGATCATGTTCAGTACATCATTTCTCAGCATTATATCGACGATTCTATGTGATTTGATCCTCTTGTGTAGAGACCTTTATATTTGGTTATTTTCCTATAATATGAATGCACTCTCTGATCCTTCCCTCCTTTGTTTTTAGTTTTCATGATTGTACTAGTTTGTACTGAGTTTAGTTCTTTATAAATTCTATGCATTTTTTTCCATAATGTTTTGTATGAGGATGGAGTACTCTATTTCTTAGTTTTCTGTCGACACAAGTGAAAAGTTTTATGGATCATTTTCTATGGGATTGTTTGGAAATATTCCTCAGTGGAATCATCTCATAGTGCAAATCATGTAAGAACATGTATAATTTTTATCATAAAATTGTTTAGAATTGTTTAATTGTGCACATGTTTAGTAGTTGTAAAATATCATTCAATTATAGAGAACATGTTTCACATTAATATATAGACGGGGGTATTTGGAATATACTATATAGATATTACCTATTTAGGTTGTGATGCCCAAATTTATGATCATATAGGTTGTGAAGAATTATCATGTGGATAGGGTTTAATTCTCAAGGAAGAGAGTGTGATATTGTTTCATATTAAAGAAATTCTTTCATTTAATTACTAAGATGGAGATTTATGAATTTTAATTCAGTTTTTTTGTTAATTAAATTAAATTTATTTATTATGTCCTTTTTGTGAGTCATTTATGCACCTAGATATTTGGAACAACCCTTTCATTACCCACTGACCATGTGTCCTATTCCAGCTACCCTGGCCTCACAACGTCGCTTAATTTTGGGGAGAAGAAAGGGTTTATGTTCAGAGAGAGAGCTTAGAATCTCAAAGACAAAGAGAAGTGGCATCATCTTCCTGGTGCATGAGGGAGAGGGACTCGGCTGGTTCAGTTCTCCAAAATAGATCCCTAGATTGGGAATCCTATTTTTTTAGAGAGAGGAGTTGCAATTCTTCCATGTTTTGGGGTGGATTTCGTTTTCACCTAAGGAGTAGTGATGGTGAGGGCGCACTATATCGACATAGATAATAGAGGAGCTGGAACAAGCTCATGTTACCCCCACACCCCATGATGCTAAAAACGATGATCTACTACAAGGAGGTGATGGTTCTCGTTCATCAAGGAGTATGAATAATCTAGTTACCTTGATAGTGAGGACACAATGGTAACCACATCAGCACTGAGAATAAAGGATATTGACTAGGTGATATCGTTCTCCTGGTAAGCAGGTTCTCATTCTTGCTTTTGGTTTCTTTTCAATTCTAATATGTGTTGGTGTCCTTATTCTTCTTTGTTCCAGGCATCGTGTTTTTCTGACTTCCTTCACATTTCTTATTCCCCTCTTGTTGTTTTTTATAGTGTAACCCCCAAATTAATTTTCCCATCTACGTAGGCCAAATGGTCGAAGCATGTAAATCTTGTTGTCCTTTTTATTTCTTTCTTTCGGCGTTTGTTTCAACCTATAAATCACTGAAATATTCTCACTTAATGGATTTGAATTCAAATCAGATTTTGAAATTAATTTTTTATATTAAATATTTCTTGAATCGCCTATTTTTTGTTGGTTTACTTTTATTCTATTGATTACATTCTAGCTTGTAGTTTAGTATTCTTCAAGTATAGGAATCTATTTAACAATTATAGAAACACATTTATGAATTTTTAATTTTAATTATCATCGATATTTGATTATATTTTTTGGAGCTTCAAGAATGGGATATATGTATTATGTTTATGATAATTTTTTCAAGGCTAGAATAGTTTTAAATTCCACTACCAGTGTGTTGTTGTTATAGCCACTTCTTGTTTTTGGTTTTTTAACGGATGGATTTAATTTTGAATTTCATTTACTTATAAGGAATTTAAATTTGAATACATTCTTATCTGTTTATCATTTTATATTTTATAATCTGTAGGTAAATTTCATTTTCAATTTTCATATTTTGATGAATCAAAACACCCAATAGATCTTGGGATATTTCATGTGGAATACCTCTCACATAGGGGACCAACCTGCAATACCCTAGATATAACATAATGTCTAACCCAGGGGTTTGTATCAAGGATGACGTGTTGAATATCCAAGTGATTCTCCCAAAAATATTTTTATGTTATTATATTTCAAAATTATAAAAACTAGTATGTAATATATTGATGGCACAGGAAAAAAATAGAAACAGTATGGAAGAAGAGAAGATAGAAAGGTAGTGCCAATAAGGCCATATCCAAGTCGGTCCACTCTTTAACTAAATATCATAAATCTTTTAACGAAAAAACCATCAATTCCCAACTTCACCAAGTGCATGGTTGATGGATTGGAACACACACCTCTCTAACCAAAAACATTTAGCATTAATGCACAAAATGTCTTCAAGCACACAAGCACTCTCCCGAAATAAAGGTAATCCCCCTATCAAACCACTCCAACCAAGAATTTATTTTTGGCTGAATTAATCCATATGAGATATTCAAATACCCATCCAGTCTCAGATACTCAATATAGTAATTAAATGAATAAGTAGAAATGTTAAAGGGGTGGGGAGTATGAAACCGATCGTGAGAAAGAGTGATATGTCCAACACCACAATCACCATCACAATCTACCAAGGGTAATGAAGAATAAAGATAATCATCATGATGGGTGGATCACCAAGCATCATTGGGTTTCAATTTCTTTTTTTTGGATCACGAGTTTACATTCTGTGGCTATATGTTTGAGAACATAGCAATGAAGAATAATGAAAAATATCTCAAATGTATTTATAAAATAGAAAAGGAATAACAGAGTGAGAAAATGGGGAAGAATTATGGAGGCTCCCATCTTTAGGAATAAAAATTGATTCCCATGTATATGGGATTCAAAATATAGAGGCTCATCCCCATACTTATTCAGAAAAAAAATTAGAAAATGGTGACTTTAAAAACTAATAGGGAAAAAACATCCACATGATGTTCATTAAGGTGATAATCAGTATCCCCCATTAAATCCCTAGTGACTGCATCACTTCTTCTATAACTGTATGTGTTAGGACCACATGAATATACTTAGGTGGAATATCCATCTCAATAAAATTTCCAAATCATTTCTAGTTTTCTCTTGAGGAATCCAAAATATTCAAGAAACATACTTATAGTTTCGCATGTTTCTTCATTCCTTCAACTTCTCTATTTTATAATTTTAGTAATTGCACTATTTTTAATTCATTTATTTGTTCTTGGTGAATATTTATTCTTTTCATGACTTAATCTACTTATTTGGCCCTATTCAACCCATCTGAACTAGTTTACACTTTTTTAACCCTGTTAGAAAATCTCCTATACTTCCCTTAAATTCTTCTAGTTTAAACCATTAGTTGAATTACTTTCATACTAAAATAAATTTTTTTCTTTAACCTAATACCAAGGACTAGGTTGTAAACTCCTATTAAAATAATTTCACCCATAAAATTTAATTTATTCACACTCCGATTATATATTTATCTTCAACTCAAATATATCCCAAATTGATTAGCCATGGATTTGGCATTTGAAGCATACCATTTAAACTGGGTTCCTATAGTCGGAAAGACACCACTGAACCCAAAAATTTCATAAATCCTTTTCATTTGAAGTGTTTCGAGTGTGGGATAGATTTTATTACACCATTCTTGAGTTATCACATGAATTTAATCATGAATACGTAGTGAATAAATCTCCATATTCCCAATAATATCACTGGGACTCAACTGAGGCCCCCTCCAACATCAAACCTACAAACACAAAAATCTAATCCAATGGAAAGATTCCACATACTCCTCCATTCTTCCAAATCATGGTATCCCTCTATTTCAAATATTACCACTATGGCCTCCTTCTGATGCATTATTCCCAATTTATTTAAATAATGTTGAATCCTTCCTCAAACACATCTAAAATCAAGTAGGTCATCAGGTAAGTGGTGAAATTTTAGTTCAAAAATTTCTCATCTTTTCATGTTACTATGTAGAACTCACAAACGGTGTCACATGTTTTCTTTAGTGATCCATGATAGAAAATTAGTGACATATCAGATTCATCATCTCTCGGTTTAGTTATTCATCAATTTTCTGACTAAGCTTTGACACATTCTAGCTTCAAATAAAAGATTTGGCCCCTCCTAGCTCACTTATCCCTCTTCTCTGTTGTGTCTTAGGTTCGTTGTTTTTAGACAGTCTAGAATGAAAACTGACTTTATCATAAAGTTATCGGGGTGGTGGAGTTTTTTGGCAATTCAAAATACACAAACATGAAGAGAAAAATGAATAAATCATAGATTTAAGACGGTTCAGCAAGATTGACTATGTCCATGGGAGTAGGGAGCTGAAATTTTCATTCTTATCTTCTCTGTATCAAAATCGACAGAGTATCAAACAATTACACATTACAACTCATGGGAATAAAAATCATGTTATATAGAGAAGTAAGTACATAAAATTCTCCATTTTTTGGGTATCTCATTGATATAGAAACATCTGGAGTTCTAGCTACAAAAATGGGGAAACATAGAAGAGTAAAAGGGAAAAAAGAAAAAGAACATGAAGATTTACATAGTTCGTGTAATAATTTATATGTACACAGAGAGGCAGAATATTCACTATAATTTGGGATCATAATTACAGAGATCTTTTAGTATGTAACCCTATCCCGATAGGGGCCAAAAATGGAGGAAGATAATCTACTAATCCACCAGCCGCACAGGATGTTTGCATCGTTATAGTGAATGGTGGCCACCCAAGTCAAAAGCGTTGTAGTGGCTACCGACTGGAAGGCCAAAATGCTGCAGTAAAGAAAATTCCAAAGTCCACACATCTATAGTGCTCTATTAGTGATGTTCATTCAGCTCTACTATAGTTTTCAGCGATGCTACGGTGCCTAACATTTAGTGTCGGGGGCCTTCTACCCTCGGAGCAGGGGCTCATTTCCCTTTAAACCCATAACGAGCTCACTGCCATTCTCAACCCGAGAAAGTCACATACTGGTGTGCAGTATGGGCCATAGGCATTCAGACTAAATAGATCAGGCCACACCAATTCAACAATCTCCCACTTAATTATGGGATCCACTATGCTATTATTCTTCCATTCCACTAACTAAGAAAACATACTTAATCTGAGGTCTTCCTCTTCTTCACTCACTAGTGGTGCGCATTCCTTTCACAACTTCAATTTCAACCTGACGATTCCTAAAATACAACTTGTTTTCCTCTTGTGCACCCATCGTGTCCTCCCTTATTTTTCCTCTCATAATCTATTCATCTATACATACCGAAAGAGGCATAGTAGTGCCTCAACGTCTATATTACCATGGGATTTGTCAACATGCCTATAAGATTGTTGGTTCTACAGATCTTCTGCAACATCTGCAAACCATCTTGTATCAAAACTCTGATTAAATAATACTTCAACAGAATATTCTTCATCCAGGAATGAAACCCATAGTTCTTTTCAAGATGTATAGCACTCAAACTATCATAGTGTTATACATTTTCCTCTTGTTTTCTTCCCAATTCATCTAAGATGTTTTTTAGCCAGACCATCTCCTTCCCATCATCTGTTACATCAATGTATTCTTCCTCTAAAGTGGATAAATCCATCACCCTCTGCAATTGTGATATCCAAAATACCGTAGTTCCTCCACAATTAAATATATAACATGTGGTACTCCTCCTACTGTTGATGTCACATCCAAGGTCATCGTCCACATAACCCTACAATGAATTTTATTTTCTAAAGAATAGATATACCTCATTGATTCCCTTAAAATACCTCAGTATCCACATCAAAGTTCCCAATTTTTATTTCCAGATTTATCCATATACCTGCTCACAACTCTGACTACATGAGAGATGTCAGGTCAAGTACAGACCATGGAATTCATCAGACTTCCAATATATGATGTGTATGGAACCTTTTCCATGTACTCACCTCTTATTCCATCTTCGATGATTTCTCCTTTGGTAGTTTGAAATTTCCTGGTAGGGTAATGGATATTCTCTTGGCTTTCAGCATACTAAATCTTTTTAGAACCTTCCCAGTGTAATTATCATGTGATAACATCAACGTTCCAACTGAGCGGTCTCTCTTGATCTCCATCCCAAAAATACTACCACAATCTCCAAGATCCTTAATTTTAAAATCCTCAACCAACTACCCTTTCAACTCATCAATCCATTTCATACAAGATCCTAAAATAATAATATCATCCAAATATAGAATAAATATAATATATTCATTACCAAAGGATTTAATGTAGCAACATTGATCCATGACCCATTGTTTTCATGCATTTTTAGTCATGAATGCATCATCCTTTTTGGTCCAGTCCATGTGTGCCTGCTTCAACCCATACAAGGTCATTTGAAGTTTTCACACTAGGTCTTCTTTCCCAGACTCTACATATCCCTTTGGTTGTTGCATGTCTATCTCCTCATCAATATAATCATGAAGGAATGTAGTCTTCACATCAAGTTTCTCTTCAAGTCTTCTGATGCCACAATGTTGAGAACCACGTGGATGGTGGTAATCTTCACTACTGGTGAGAATATTTCAGTGAAATCCAGTCCCTCCTATTTTTGGGATTATTTCACCACTGTCCTTGCCTTGAACCTCCTCTTTCCATCATGTTCTTCCTTGAACCGGTCTACCCATTTTTTCATCAATTATCTCTTTACTTATGGTAAAGGTTTCATTACCCAAGTGTTATTATCTTGTAATGAGGGAATATCCTCTTCCATATCAATCTCCCACTTTCTCAAATCCTTCAGCTACATTTGTTATTTAAAACTTCCTAGTTCTCCACCATCACTCAATAATAGATAATTCAAGGATAGTGAATACCTCTTCACTTGACTACTCACCCTTGTTGATCTTTTCAACTCCACTGGAGTAGTAGGTTACATCGGTTCAGATGTCTCCTTCTCAGATACACCTTCAAGCTCCACTTGTTGTTTTTACTCTGATTCAATGTTCATGTTTTCATCTTCAACTACATGACTATCTTCATACATGACACCTTCATTGAATATCACATTTTGTCTCATGATTTCCATATTGTTGAGATCATCCCAAAAGTGATAACCATGTTCTTCCTCACCACAACCAATAAAGAAACCTCTTTTGGACTTCTCCTCAAGCTTGTACATTAGATAAATGTCAACATGTACATTTGACAAACAACTAAAGACTCGTAAATGTGAGAATTTTTACTCCTTAACAGACCAGAGATCCTTGGGTAGACGTTCTCCCATTGGCACAGATGGACTCCTGTTGAGCAGATATGATTCCATGTTTTCTACATCATCCCATGAGGTCTTGTGTAAACCCAAGTGTAACCTCATACTTTTGGCATGTTCATTCAACATCCTATTCATCCTCTCTACTACACCATTATGTTGTGATGTACCTTGAATATTTTTCTCCCACCTAATTCCATCATGAGAGCAGAATTTTATGAACTCTTGACTTCTGTACTCGCCACTGTTGTCAGACCTCAAGAATTTTTTCATAGGTTTTGACTCATTCTCCACCATGACCTTCCACTTCTAAAACATCTTAAACACATACGATTTACATTTCACAAAGTAAAATAATACATTACTTATTGAGTCATCTATGAATGTAACATAGTATTTCGACCCTCTAAGGGAATGTACTAGTGCAGGCCCCCAAACATCTTTGTGCACCATGTCCAAATCCCTAGCCATCTATGTTCTTCCTCATATTACAAAAGACACCTTCATCTTCTTTTTGGAGATAGAATTTTCACATTGTCCAACATACACTAACTTTAACTCTGGTAGAAAACCTTTTGTTGTCAGCATAGTTATCCCCTTCTCACTCATGTGTCTTAGTCTGTAGTTCCACAATTGTGAATGTCCAACAACTTTCAGTGATGCAAGCTTCTATAATGTTGTATAGGGTGCCATTATTTTCTCCCTAAGATATGACCATAGCTCCTTTGGTGATATTTCATGCACCACTGGTGAATGTGGTAATCAACCTTGAATCATCATGTTGCCCAAGAGAAATAATATTTACTCTCACATTAGGGATATACCTAAAATTTTCCAGAACCAGCACACTTCCATAGTTTTTCCTGATCCATGCATCTCCATTCCTCATAATTTTCATGGGTTCATCATCAGCAAGATGTACCTTGCCAAAATTTCTAGAAACATAATTCTTCATGAAGCCCTTCTCATATATAGAATGGAAAGATTCCCTATAGTATAAAACACAAGAATCCATTGGGATATCCACACTCAACATCGTCACATCATTAGTTCCTTCAGTTTCCATGTTTTCTCCACTGGTTTTAGGTCCCTTCCATTTTTCTCTTCACTCCTTATTGACATGTCCTTTCTTCCCTCAAATCCATTAGGTAAGACCATCCCCCTTTTCTATGTCTTAGCTTTTCCCACTTCACTTTGATCTCCCTCGATGATTGTCTCAATGTGGGTATCTTCCTCTTCCTTCATTGTTCAGAGCAGAACTAGAGAATCTACCTGATTCTCTTCTTCGCATATTCACATTGAGGAATAGGTCTCGTACATCATTCAAAGCCAGTTTAGTATTCCTTCAGGTAATTATTAAATTTTTTACAGTTACTTAACAAATATTAGGTAAATATGATAGTAATACCATCACACATACCTCATCAACAAGATCAATTTTCACCAATGTTAGCTGACTTGTGATGGTGTTGAATTCATCGATGCGATCTACAACAATTCTCCCTTAAACCATTTTCTGGTTGAACAATCACTACAACAAGTGAACCTTGTTTTAAGGGGGAATGATTCTCATACATATTCATGAGATATTTAATCAGATCAATCTTTATATAAACCACTATTATGTTTAATTCCACATTTTTTCCAACGTAAGGTTCACAATTCCTAGAACCTGTCGATCCAGCAGCTCCCACTCTGACTGCTCCATGTCTGTTGGCTTCAGACCCAGAAGAGGAAGGTGAATCTTTTTTTGAAAAAGATGATCATCGATATTCATCCCTTATAATTTTAATTTAGTTCCATCAAAGTTATTGATATTCACTTTGCCTTCTTCCATAGCCATCACCTGAGAATCCCGAAATCAAACCTCTCATACCAGTTGATTTGGAAATGTTAGGCATTGCAGTGACAGAAACAGAGAAACACATTAGAGTAAATGGAAAAAAGAAAAATAAAAACAATATTTACGTGTTCTGGATAATAATACCGTTGTTCAGAGAGAGGTATATTATTCACTATAATTTGGGATCAAAATAACAGATTTTTTTCAGTAAGTAACCCTAGCCCAAAATGGGATAAAAATAGAGGAAGAGGATCCAATGTTCTACCAACAACACAAGAAGTCTTTGTCGCTATAGTGAAAGGAGGCCACCCAAGTCAAAAAGGATAAAGTGGCTGCCGGCTGGAAGTCCAAAAGGATATAGTAATGTTGAATCCAACGTCTACACTATTGTAGTTCTCTTTCAGTGTTGGTCGGTTATCTCTACTATAGGGGTCATAGATTCTACAGGACCCAAAAAATTGGGCTTGGGCCCTTTGTCCCTCGATGTAGGGGCACTTTTCCCTTGAAACCCCCAATAAGCTCATCGCAAAGCTTGATTCGTGAAATTTTTAGGTTGGTGTGCAGTGTGGGCCAAAAGAATTCAACCAAACCAAATTGGGCTACACTAATCCAACACTCATCTACCCATTAAAACTTCTTTTCGTCATATCCTCATCTGCCTTGATTGGTGACCAAAGCAGACCTTACATCAGGATTTTTTCCAACAAAAAATGTCTTCGATGATCTCTCCCCTAATTGGGAGTGTCCCCCACAAATCTCCCCCTTAAGACTGATTTGGGGTAGAAACTAGACCTATAATCTCTTAACAGGAATTAAAAACATCATCAGCAAATTGGACAAGATTATTCTCACCAAATGACATGTCACTTCCACTATCTTCAATCAACCTAGAGATTACTACGGTCTCCATCAAATGATACAAACCTTGGGACACTTTAACAGTAATCATCGTTATATCGCCATGGGAGACTTCTAACACTCCACCAGCTATAGAAATCTTGCACCCTTTCACATTGAGCTTACTTAATGATACCATGTTTTGTCTCATCCTCATAACGAACTTCACATTAGTAGGTTTTCGTACTGCTCCATTGGGTGTCTTCAATTTCATCATCCTGACTCCTCAAACCTCGCATGTTGACCCATCACCAAGTCCCACCAAATCTCATACCTGCTGAAAAGTATTAAACACACCTTTTATCATACATATGTGTGCTGAGTTACCTAAATCTAAAACCCATTTTTCTTACTTTGGATTTTAAGCCCACTTGTTCTTCCTTTTTAAAAAATGACATTCTGGTTTCATGTGCCTGTATCTTTTGCAGTAATGACACTATACTTTTTCCCATCCAATTCTCTCATATAAGTGAATGCTTCCCATTTTCATCCCAACTTCATCATCTCCCAATGATTCTATTATGTTCATAAGAATCTCTTTATCTTTCTCTTTCCCAGCAACGTACTGTTTTCACTCTTCACAGACACATTTATAGTGACCCTTTTTCTCGCACCTGAAACATGTGATGTCACTAGGATCACTTCCCTTTAATTATGGACTCTATTGATTACCTCTTGACTTCTGATATCATCCCCTCCCACATTTATCATATCACATCACTATGATTTTCTCACCTGAATGTGTTGTGGGTCTTCGGAATGCCTTCAAATCTTGAAGTGATTCCATCAACTTTTCCAAGTTCAATGTTTAGTTCTCCACATGTAATGTCACCACAATTACATCAAATTAAATTGGTAGTGATGAAAAAAGAAAAGGTGTTTTGTCTCCATCTTCAACCTTCACACCGAGCCCCATTATCTATGTCATGATTTTGTTGAATTCATTAGTGTGATCCAAAAAAATCATTCTCTCATCCATTCACAAACGATACAATTTATTCTTTAGGAATAATTTTTTTAGGAGACTTCTCCATATACTGTTGCTCCATCATTTTTCAGATCTCCTTCGGTGAGGTCTCATCCAACACCGAGTAATTAATGGCGTTTTCCAGACATGGTCTAATTGAACTGATGACCCACATCTTAATCTCTCCCCAATCATTATCACTAGTTCTATCAGGTTTCTCTCTGTTAAATGGTCTAATCATGTCCTACTGTACTAGAATATCTTTCACTGTGCTTTTCCACAAGATGGAATTTTTATGACCATCGAATTTCTCATTATCAAATTTCGGTAGGGCTCTACCACCAGCCATCATCGTTGTAACAAAACATGATTACCACTGTTGATGTCACACCCCTATGATACCACATGATTGGATGATAATTTTGAAAAACTAAACATACATATACATCTGGAATGGTTGAAATTTCTGGAAATGCCTCCTTTATCGTAGAAAATGAACTCTGATTGGTTGAGATATAGCCAAAATAATTTAAATGGTCTAGATTGGTCGATGATGTGGAAGTGAAATGAATTGTTGGAATAGTGTCTAAAAGGGTTTCCAGAAATTTTCCAACAGTATGAACAGTATCATCTTCCCCAGCAAGGGCGTTCTGTAGCACCGATGGTTTCATCAAAACATTGACCAGGTCTACCATCATTGTTTTCGCTCCATTGTTTTGACGCCACTTAGGCCATTGGAATCCTCTCATCGAGCTCTTCATAGATCTAGCCTCAAAAAAATATTCAAGCACTTTCACTTTTTTGGTCACTGGAAAATTTCACTATCGCATCCCAATTTCAATCCCAATGGCTCTGATACCAATTTTTGGGGCAGTAGAGGTTCGTGGAAATGAAAAAGAAACACAAAAATGAAAAGAAACATGAGGAACACATCGATTTGGTGAGGTTTGGTACGATTGCATGCGTCCATGGGGGAGGAGAGCTGGAATTTTTGTTTCCCTCTTCTCTGTGTTAAACTCAATAGAGGATTACACAATTACACCTTACAATTCATGGGAATAAAAATCCCATTATATAGATAATGAAATACATAAATTTATCTGGTTTTTTGGGTAGCTCATCTACCCATGAAATATTCTTGTTTTTGGGTACTTGTCCTCCTTAACTACCCAGCAAAGGATACCTCTTATGACAAAAAATGTCCCCGCTGATCCCTCCGCTAATTGAGAGTTCCCCCACACAAGAGTCAATTGATTTTCTGAGCACCGATATATTTAGGTCTTTCTTAAGTCAAATATTATACAACCTCAAATTTTTTCCTCTCCAGTCATGTTTTACATTCATTGAGTTCATTAGGTTTTGACATTCCATAGTGGACTAACGAAGAGGCACATTGAAAGAGCTTTGGATTCACAATCATAGGTGGATGACTTCATTCTAGCACTCATAGAGGAAGGATGCATGGTAACACATTTTTTATTTAATGGTAGAATATTTGGGTTGTGATTTTCATGTTGGTGGAAACATTTTTCTCTAATGGTGATAGACTTGGTTCACAGTAGTTGGGATGGTTCATGGTAACATAAGGGATTTTTTGGTAACATATGGACTCACACCAACAGTAGGTGATGAAATAAGAATTTGATTTTATTTTACAACATTTTAGGCTTGAACTGAAGTAGGAAGTATGGATGATCTTTCTACTATTACAAGGTGTTATGGAAGAAAAATTCCACCATTGTTATAAGTTACTTGACCACACGTAAACCAAGAATGAAAGTAACCTACAACCATAACCTAAAACAAAAATTTCATCATAAATAGAATAAAAATGATTTATTAAATAAATATAAAAAATGAAGTTTTACATATCACAAAATATTTAAATTCCAAATAGAATGTAAAAAAAAGCCATCAAATTTCTTAAAAATTTAATTTACACTAAGGAAACATTTAAAAAATTATTTTTCAAATTTTCAATGAAAATATTATTCAACTAAAGTTCACAAAAAATTAAAAAAAAATTGTTCAAAACTATATAGAAATATAATAGACATAAAATTTATCATGTAAGCACAAAAACCCTTGTTTTTCATGATAATTTCCTAAGAATATATGTTTCAATGAAAAAAATAAAATGTTCAATAATTATCCTATTTTAGCTCTTAATATTATCAAAAACACAATTATTTCAACCAAAATAGAAGTGGAAATGTGTGTAAATTAATATCACCTCAAATTCTATCACACTTAATAAATTTCATTGATTAAAAATATAACTTATTTTGTTTATTATTTAAATTAACAACTAAGATGTGATTATCTTTTCAAGGTTTTAATTCACACCAGAATCAAAATAAATCATATATCCCTCCAATGATTAAAATTATCATGCCACTTACATGAATTACACTCACTTCCCTACTTTAACCAAAGTTCAAATTCAATTTATAATAGTGTAGACTAGTGAAATTGAATTTCAATTAAATCCATAATAAAATCGTTTTTCTATCTCTTTAAGGTTCCTCAATCTACGTTTTCCCTTTACACTTCTTTGATTAAACTCAAATAATATTTCTACAAACGAATTTCTACATTTTCATCTAGGTTCAAAATTCCACTCAAATGAAAGAATAATTTTCTGACACTTAGAAATTTTAATTTTAATTTTTCTCAACCATGTATTTGTGTGTAGCACTATGAAATATTATTATTGAATTTATAAATGGATTTAGTTAAATACACACACACCCAGTTCCATTTTCCTTAGACATTAATCGTTTGGTCTCAATGTACCGTTTTACTCTAGATTCAAATAACTTATATTAGTCTATATCGAGTTTTATGTCTGATTTTTTTCATTTCACAAAGGCTTAGTCGCTTGTTTTATGTTCAAAATTCATGTTTGCTAAATTTATAATACTAGTTCCACACATATTTAACTTTTTTCACTTCTTTTCCTTGTTTTTTAATTTTACTTTAGTATAAAATAGTGGAAATCATTGCTCAAAAATAATTTAATTCAACAAATTTTATAACTTGTGGAATCTCTCAAAGAGCATGAAATTTTCCCTTCGGCAGGAAACATTAATCATTCAATTTCCTAACCTAAAACAAAAAAAAATGTTATTTATTTATAAGGTAAAAACCCTAAAATAGAGGTGAAAGGGAGGTGATTTTGAAAAAACGGGGGGTGGATGTGTAAATCGTTGAATCAAGGCTAAGGAGTATTGATAGACCCCTATCAGAAACACTTAAAACTCATCATTGTTCCCAATGTAGAATCCTAAAGTGGAAGAACATTTTTATTCAAGTGAGGTTTTCATTTCAGTAGTTCATAGATTGATTGAGGGGTGTCATTTAAGTACAAAACAACGCATTTTCCAGACATTCACATTAATTTTCATGATAGTTTTTTCCAAAAGAATTTCTTAATTTTGATTCTTTGTAAAGACACAAAATATTTCTAAATTAAAATCAAACAGAATAACGATAAAAAACGATGTACAAAAACATAATATAATTTTAATGGTGAAATATAGTTTTGAAATGTAGATCAATTTGATTTTCTATATTCTAGATATCAAGAACCTAGACACCCAGTCAAAAAAAATTCAGAAATTGAATTTCAAACCATGAAATGAAAGTCCCCCTCACTTAATGTGATATAACAACTCGGGTTGTCCAAACCACACACCCAAGTCGACCGTTTCATGGTGAGGTGAATTAAGAAAACAGAACAACTATCAAATATTACCAAATCAAGACATATGATCAAAGCAAAACACTGAAATGAGGAGATACAGCAACCCATACTACCAAGCCAATAGGATAATCTACAAATGTATAAATCATACAAGAAAAAAAGTCCCCATCTGACTAACAGTCACCTCCAAATCAACCCGAACCAAAGACAAAGTCCAAAAGAGAAGTTGACATGATATAATATTACATTCCCTTTAGTTGTATCCTACAACAAAACATTTATTACCACCCCATGGAAAAAATTAAGGTGTGAGTACAAATCTCAGTAGGTCACCACAATAGAGTTTATCAAATTTTAAATATCAATAATTAATTAGTTATATCTTTTATAACAAAAAAAATAATTTTATAATGAATTTTTATAAATCCAATTATTTTATAAATCATTTCCCCCATGGTTTTTATAAAATAATTCCATATTCAAAAAACCAGAAATATGAAAAGAAGAAGTGATATAGATAGAAAATAATATCCATGTATCAAGAGGTAATATAGTAAACACATATCCTGGAAATAACTTATCATGTGAAGCTATGTAATGAACCTTCATATAAAAACATGCGAGAAACAATCCATGATAAAAAAATCAAGTAATAAATAACGAAAACTGATAGAGAACTTCATATTGGGCCCTAGACAATGGGAAAATTCATACTATATAATCAATATCCTAAACAAGCATAACATTGTATCCAACCAATATCGATTCTTTCTACAGTCCATCGATATCGAAAATGGATACATCTTAGTGGTTCTAGAGACACTAAAGCTACCTGTGTCTCTTTCCCAGAATACCCAAGGTTCCCGATGTAACAATTTCCAAAATAAATTCTCAAAACCGTGCTCACAATTTTATAAAACATTTTCAAAACCAAACCAATCAACTTTAGTGTTTTAAAACCTATTTGAAAATTAAGAAATTATATTTCCAAAGAAAAACCTCATCTTAAAAACATTTCCCCTTTTTAATGAATCCCCTAAAATCACATATCAATAGAAATCAATAAACAAACCAAAGAAATTTATAAAGAAAAATTATAAATTCATTGTATTAAACCATTGTGTAGAAACACCTACCTCAACTAGTATAAACCAATATTCCCTCAAGTATGGTAATTGGAAACCATGATAATTTCCTTTTAAGGAGAAGGTGTGCCAAGAAACTGAAAGGGGTCAATACAAAACACTATTTGATCACAAATCCGAAAAAAACATAGGAAAAATTGTTTTTATGACCAAAGAAAGGAAGAAAATGAAGGATCAAATTCCTGGAAAGGCTCACCATAGTGAACATGATGAAAAATCTCTTAACGATTGATCTGGAGCGAGAGGTGATACCTCAAAATCTCATTAGATCTCACTAGTTTACACGAATGGTGGCTATACATAGAATGAACCCTTAATCACCCTTACAGATCCCAAAAAAGGCATTATTCCCAAAAATTATATAGCGTGGAAAGCATTCAAACATTTTAATTCTTTATTAAAAAATATTTACTGAAAAACCCTAGAACTTTTTATTAAATAACCAATTTTTGATAGTATATGTTGTGATCCCACTAAACGTTGTGTAAATGCTTCACACCCTAAACCATTTCCACAATATCTCCCAAGAGAACATTACATGGAATGTAATACCTTTAAACATAGTGTAACCTCCCAATAGACTGCAAGAAGTGTTGGTTTAGATAAAAAAACTCAAAGACCCCACTCTGAGCAGTCTCCAAACATGGGACCAACCTCACTATGTTCATAATAACTTTATACATGGACACTAGTAATTAAAATATACATACTTCCCTATAATTTAGGTCATTTTCCCCATCAAAGGATCTCTATACCTAAGAATCCCACAACCGCACCCAATCAAGGACAATTAACAAAGAATAAATAAGGGTGTACATGAAAATCATATTAGGGTGTTACAATTTCCCCACCATAAATTCTTTCTACCCGCAAAAATCCATCAAATTCCTATATTCACAAAAATTGAAGTTCACTAATTCCAAATAAGCAATTCTCTCCCCCATGTCTTCTAGATATCCCCTATGTAATCCCATTGTACTCAGACCAGAGGAATCATTTTACCATGCAATACCTTCTCCTAAAAATCCATAATCTGAATGGTATGATCAACCAAATTGTTATTGTTATCAAGATCAACATCCTACCATCCAATCATATTTGAATGATTTGTTACATACCTCCTTAGTTGTGAAACATGAATCATATCATAGATAGATGTCAAACAAGATGGAAAGTCCAATTGGTAGGTCACCTTTCCCAGTCTTCCAACGATATTAAAGGGGGAAATAAACCTTAGTTCCAACTTACCCTACATACCCAACCGACGATATCCCAAGCGAGGTGGAATTATATTGGTCGGAGTGGATACTCAAGAGGGGGGGGTGAATTGAGTTCCAATTAAAATTTTCTGTTAAAAACAATGTTTATTAAAATCCCCCTATTTCCAAAACTGATTAAATTGTAGTGAATTTATACAGATTATAAAGGTTCAATTAGTTTCTCAAAGATTGATTAGTTATCAGTTAACTTAATCTTATGATTAAATTAACTTTTGAAACTAACTTACTGGTTTATAATAAATATAAACACTTGCGAGTTTAACTATCAAAGTAGCTTTGAAAATAAATTATATTTCAAAGTAATAGCAATGGAATATGAAATAAATATGTAGTATGGATATAGTATGTAACTACAAACACAGAGAATTAACCAAGAGGTTCAGTCTCAAGCCGAGACTTAGTCCTCTCAATAGTTTATATAAAAATGATCCACACCCTGGATCGGGGTTAACAACAGTGAACACACTGTCCAGGTCACAAGACCTCTACCACAGTTCTGCGTGGGAAAACAAACAAGAGCTTAGAGCTGTCCAGGTCTCACACGACCTCTACCACTATCCACAGTGGGAAATGAAGTGTAAAAAGGTTTGCTGAGGATTTACAGATCCTCCAGTGAAAGTACAAGAGTCAGTGTGTGTGTTTAATACAGGAGATAAAACACACTGCTCAAGATGTAAAACAAATGTATCACAGAGCAGATATGTAGAGTTTAGAAATGGCTCTAGTGATTTTAGTGTAGCTCTGGACTCTTTGGTATTTGGTCATAATTTATTCAGATTCCTCTTCTCATTTTTGTTTGAGAAGAAGAGTGTCATATGCTTCAGGTTCAAAGGCAGTGAGATGTATTCGATGAAGTTCTTCAATGTTCTTTTGTATGCACAGAACTCTTCTTGAGTAGGCTTGATTTTGTATGAGGTTCTGTATTGCTTGGTTCTTCCTCTTCTTTCCTTCCTCTATGTTCTTCTTGTGTTCTTCCATCCACTTCTTCTTTAGCAGAGTCTTCTTGTATTTATGTCACGTGCTTCGGAAGACAGAAAAAGTTTCCTTTCCGCAGGTACGAGGTATGGTTTCCTGACATCCGACAACCATTATTAATTAATTGACAGAGCATTAAAATATACCTAATATGACCGTTGTTTAGATTAAATAAAGATAAAGATAAAGAAATTCAAACAGTTGTTTATGACTATTGAAGAATCAAGTGATCGGTAGGTTATCAGCATTAGTGAGTAATGATCGGTGACTCAGATAGATCATCATCGGTGAGTCATTTTCATTGGTGAGTCATTTTGATCAGCATCGGTCTGTCATCTGATCAGTGAGTCAGTTTGATCAGTATCGGTCTGTCATCTGATCGGTGAGTCAGTTTGATCAGTATCGGTCTGTCATCTGATCGGTGAGTCAGATTGATCAGTATCGGTCTGTCATCTGATCGTTGAGTCAGTTTGATCAGCATCGGTCTGTCATCTGATCAGTGTGTCAGATTGATCAGTATCGGTCTGTCATCTGATCGGTGAGTCATATTGATCAGTGGCTCATTTTGATATTGGATCGGTGCGACCGTTGTCCTTTGATATTGGATCGGTGCTTCCGATGTTTGTTGATATTGGATCGGTGCTTCCGATGTTTGTTGAAATTGGATCGGTGCTTTCGATGTCTGTTGATATTGGATCGGTGCTTTCGATTTCTGTTGATATTGGATCAGTGCTTCTGATGTCTATTGATATTGGATTGGTGCTTCTGATGTCTGTTGATATTGGATCGGTGCTTCCGATGTCTGTTGATATTGGATCGGTGCTTCCGATGTCTGTTGATATTGGATCGGTGCTTCCGATGTCTGTTGATATTGGATCGGTGCTTCCGATGTCTGTTGATATTAGATCGGTGCTTCCGATGTCTGTTGATATCCAGAAGACTTCCCAAAATACATTGTAAGTCAATAAGCATAGACAAAAACATGATAACAGATTCATTCACAGATTGTAATTAAGTTTATGATAAGTCAAACCAGATTAAGCATTAATGGTATGTGATGATTTGTGATTATTAAAACATCAATCATAGACATGAAATCAACAATCTTCCAGAGGGCTCAACAATCTCCCCCTTTTTGATAATCAAAAATCTTTATCATAAAATATAAATAATTATGATATATCATTAATAAAAACATAATGAGAATTAAACCATAACGAGAACAAATATAAAGAGATATATAAATCTCAGCCTTAATTTAAATTTCCCATATATTATACAGATTTCTCCTATATATTATACAGAGTTCTCCCCCTGAGAGAGACATCTTTTCTCCTCCATATATCTCTCCCATACATATTTCTTCTTCTTCTTCCCCTTTGGGATAATCAAAAAAAGGGAAAACATATAAGTGAAAGTGACAGTAAAAGCAGTCAGCATAGAGTAGAGAGGGAAAAAATTGATAAAGTATAGAATATTAGAAGCAGCACATTGTTCACCCTATCAAAAAACAATACACAACTATTTGTTGGGATACAAAGGGGCTTTGCCTTTGTCTTTGGGATCAATAGTGGGTAAGTTTGAAGGCTTGGAGGCAGGCTGGACTTGGCGAATCTGAAGTGGTGGTAGGACAACTCGGGCAGGTGTAGGAGCAGGTGCCACAGAGAGTTGTTGTGGAGAAACAGGAGCTGGTTGAGAAGCTTGCTGAGGGACTGGTCTTAACTGAGATAGAGCTTGAGCAACTGATAGCTTATTTGGAGCTACATCAGAGTCACTGAGAGGTTCAGAAGTAGGAACTACTATTGCAGTGGCCGGTGCATTCAAATAGGGCTTCAAAAGATGAATGAAGTCCCGAATGACTTCTGCCCCATACTTCATAGCTTTTTCAAAATCATATTTATTCTCCATGAACTGTGCCAAGGAAGGGGTAAAATCTTGCAACTGATGAACTTGAGTTTTGAAGGCCTGAGTGACTGGAGGTAATTTCAGATTCTCTGCCAACACCTTGAAGTTTGCAGCAATCTCATGTTTTGTATAAATCTTGGAAAAGTAATTATCAACTTTCTCTTTGATCTCTTGCAGAGCTTTCTTAGCATCTACTGAATACACCAATGCCATCCTATGACTGTTATCAGAGCTCTTCCATCTTCCTCAAAGATTCTAAATCAAGAATTTGTCTAACAGCAGCTAACTCATCATGCACAACTTCTCTTAGAGCTTCTAGCTCACGGGTAGTGATCTTGGTTACCTTGCCTGTACTGGCTTGGCCAACTATGTGAATTAACTCAGCTTTCAACTTCCTCAGGTCAGACTTGTTGAGATGTTCAATCAAATTTCTCAAAAATTCCATCATACCAGAGATGGTTGATCAGAATTCGCTTGATAGAGATACCAAGCCGGTGTGAAGATCCTTCATAGTCTGATTCAAAAAGGCTATGTGCCTTCCAATAAGGTCACCAGTATTGGCCAGGTCTGGCTTCACAGCATTAGATACTCTTTGTGAGAATGCTTCCAATGAATTTTCAGAAACTTGTAGAGACACTTGAGTAAGAGAATTAGAAATTTCTTCTCTAACTGTGTCTCTCACAGCAGTTAGAAATTCAATCTTAAACTTATTAAGATCAGCTTGAGAGATTCCAGAACCAGGTAAATTAACATTTGTAGGATCAATAGCAGGAACATACCTTGCTTCTTTTGGGAGGTTCCTCTTCATAGCTGCAGCAGATTCTGGCATTGCTTCTTCTTCTTCAGAATAATATAAGTCCAACACAGCATAACCAGGGTAGTCATCCCAAACAGCAGCACACAGGGTGTATTTTGGTTTCTCATAGCTTGTTGTTCCACTGATTTTTGGTGAATCAACCTTGCCACTGCTATGTATTTCTTGTACTAACTGAGGTGATTCTATTTGATCTTCAGAAAGACCATTCACTTGTCTTTTATCACCATCAACAGCAGCCTCAGCATCATCAGCATGTCCATCATCACTCTTCTCAGAAGCTTCACTGTGATATTCTTCAGTATCAGAATCTTCTTCATCACCAAGAAAGGGTTCTGATTCTGGTAGGGCTAAGGGTGGACTAGCAGGTCCAAATTCTATTCTTCTCTTGGTACTAGCAGTGTCAGAATCACTCCTATCATCAGGAGATGACATACTTCCTTCCTCAGTCGCAGCTTCTTCTTGCTCTTGGGCTTCGGTGGCCTCATCCTTTCCTTCTTCTTGCTCATCATCATCAGAATAAACTGGTTCCTCATTTGGTTTCAAGCCAGGGTCTCTAAAATCCTTTGGCCTCTTGCCATGATCTATGGGATTGTAGGCTTCATACAATTTATCTTCATCTACAACCCAGCACTTCTTCCATGGATTCCAATTGATTTTCATCCTCTTGCAGATCTCTTTGTTGAGACAGAAGGTATGATCTGTTTCATCAACTTCCTCATCTTCATTAATACATTCTAGATTCTTGAGCATGGTAGATATCATCTTTGAATAAAACAAGGAAGTGGCTTTCTTGGACGGTTTTACCATTCCAGATATGTGCACCATCACATATCTACACAAATTGATCTTCTCATATGTTTTTAGAAGAAACAACAGGAAAACATCCTGGTACTTTATAGCAGCAAAATATCATCTCCTAGGGCAAAGTTGGTGCTGAATAAACTTGAAAAGAAGTCTACATTCACCATCTAATTCTGAAGTTGTGATTCTCCGTGACTCTCTGTTTCCAGTCAGAAGCTCTAAAGCTAATTCGTAAGAGAAGTAATCAGATTTTGGAGGAATATTCCCAGTATAATCCTCATATCGACCTTCATGAGGTACATTCAAGCACTCAGCCCACTGCTTAGATGAAAAGGATATTTTCTTTCCTTTTACCACAGACGACATCCTGGCAGCCTCCACACCATCAAAAGTGATTTCCAGATTCATATAGAACTCATGTACCAGCTTCGGGTAGTCTATTCGAGAGTTGTCAGAAAACCAGTCTATCCATCCTTGCGATTCAAGAACTTGCAGTAATAGTGACTTACTTGACAAAAGCCACGCAGAGCTGACTTCTCTTTCTACAGCAACAATCTGAGGTTCCAGGTTCAGATTTACTGATCATTGAGAGGTACTACTCAACTCGCCTCGAGCACGCTTTGAAGGTACAGGGCTATCCGGTCCTTTGCTCGGTCTCTTTTGCTTAGCCATTTGGGGATTTTGGGAAGGCAGGAGTTCGAAGGTTCGAAGTAGAAGGGAAGAGAGGTTGAAAGGTTCAGCGGGAAATGAAAGGTCAAAGGTTTAGGGAAGATAAATAGCTGCGTATAATTTATTTTATCATTTAGGGTTCCTATAAAAAGTATAAAAGAAATTTACTAATTAATTACAATATAATAAAAAAAATCGGTATGACATATCGGTTGCACAGATCAGTTTCAAAGATCAGTTTCACAGATCAGTTTCACAGATCAGTTTCACAGATCAGTTTCACAAATCAGTTTCATAGATCGATCATACACAACTCTTGTTTAATAAATTTCATTCTTTCAGAGCATAAAGGCTTGGTGAAGATATCATCTAATTGATGTTCAGAACTAATAAATTTTAATGAAATATCACCTTTTTGATAATGATCTCTTAGAAAGTGATGCCTGACATCAATGTGCTTAGTTATAGAGTGAGACACAGGGTTCTTAGATATATTGATTACACTAGTATTGTCACAGTTAATTGAAACATGTTTAAGATCAAATCCATAATCCAGTAAAGTGTGTTTCATCCACAGAATTTGTGCACAACAACTACCAGCAGCTATGTATTCTGCCTCAGCAGTAGACAATGAAACTGAGTTTTGTTTCTTACTACACCATGATACTAGGGATTTTCCAAGCAAATGACATGTTCCAGATGTTCTTTTCCTATCTAACTTACATCCAGCAAAGTCAGCATCTGAATAGCTAGTTAGGTTAAATGATTGTCCTTTTGGATAAAACAAACCTAAATTTACAGTATACTTAAGATATTTAAAAATCCTTTTAACATCCAGTAAGTGTCATTCTTTAGGATTAGCTTGAAATCTAGCACACATACATACACTGAACATAATGTCTGTTCGACTAGAAGTAAGATAAAGTAAGCTCCCAATCATACCTCTGTAATTGGTTTGATCCACTGGTTTCCCAGCTTCATCTGTAACCAATTTACAGGTAGTACTCATAGGTGTATCACTTTCCTTAATACTATCCAATCCAAAACGTTTTAAAAGATCCTTTGTATATTTACTTTGATTTAAAATAATTCCATCTTTAGTTTGAAAAATTTGAAAACCAAGAAAATACTTAAGCTCTCCCATTAACATCATTTCAAATTCATTTTGCATAATCTTTGAAAAATCAGTACATAAAGAATTTTTAGAAGATCCAAAAATAATATCATGAACATAGATTTGTACTATTAATACATCTTTTGAAATCCTTTTTATAAAAAGAGTAGGATCAGCTACTCCTTTTGTAAATCCTTTTGAGATAAGAAAGTTTGAAAGCCTTTCATACCAAGCTCTTGGAGCTTGTTTTAAACCATATAAAGCTTTAGAAAGTTTAAAAACATGATTTGGAAAATGAGGATTTAAAAAACCAGGTGGTTGTTCTACAAAAACATTTTCAAAAATAAAACCATTTAGAAATGCACTTTTGACATCCATTTGATATAGCTTGAAATTCAGATGTGATGCATAGGCAAGTAAGATCCTAATAGCCTCTAATCTAGCTACAGGTGCAAAGGTTTCCTCATAGTCAATTCCTTCTTTTTGACTGTAACCTTGTGCAACTAGCCTAGCTTTATTTCTAATGATGTTTCTAGATTCATCAACTTTGTTTCTAAACACCCATTTTGTGCCTATGGTCAAAAAGTCCTGAGATCTTTCTACCAATTTCCAGACTTTGTTTATTTCAAATTGATTTAGTTCTTCTTGCACAGACATTACCCAAAATTCACCATTGATAGCATCATTGATATTTTTAGGTTCTAACTGTGAAAGAAAAGCTTGATGTTCAACCTGATTTCTTAGAGAAGCTCTAGTCTGTGTTCCTCTATCTAGATTTCCTACAACAGCATCTAAAGGATGGTTCTTTAGAGTCCTAGATGGTCTTGAAAATATAGGGCTATAGATTTCAGATTCATCTACAGATTGAGGTTCAACAGAAGCAAGTTCTCGAGAATTTCCAGAGCTGGATGTTTTAACTATAGGTCCATTGTCTTTATCATTGAGATTCAAACCAGAGAGATCATCTTCAAGAGAGATTTTAGGTTCATGTGGATCAGTTTCATCAAATTTGATGTGAACAGATTCTTCCACACATTTGGTTATTTTATTGAAAACTCTATAGGCTTTACTAGAGATAGAGTAACCTAGGAAAATTCCTTCATCACTCTTGGATGCAAATTTTTCAAGATTGTCTTTAGTATTGAGAATGAAGACTTTGCAGCCAAAAACTTTGAAGTAGTTAACCTTAGGTTTCCTATGGTTCCACAACTCATAAGGGGTCCTCTTAAGAACTGGTCTGATCAAGACTCTATTAATGACATAACAAGTTGTATTTACAGCTTCAACCCAAAAGTAAATAGGCAGTTCATATTCATTGAGAATAGTTCTAGCTATTTCTTGCAGGGTTCTATTCCTTCTCTCTACTACACCATTTTGTTGGGGTGTCCTAAGGGCAGAGAAATTGTGACTATAGACATTGTGTGAGCAGTAAGAATCAAACTTATGATTTTCAAACTCATGACCATGATCACTTCTCAGGGTCTTAATCTTGAGTCCACTAAGATTTTCTACAGACATGGAGTATTTAACAAAGTAAGAACAAGCTTCACTTTTGTGAGCTAGAAAATATACCCAAGTATATCTAGAAAATTCATCTACAAGAACATAGACATAGTGCTTCCCATTTAAACTAGAAACTCTAGAAGGTCCAAATAAATCCATGTGAACCAACTCGAGAGGTTGAGAAGTTGACACTTCTTTCTTTGATTTAAAATGAACTTTATGTTGCCTTCTTTTTTGACAGGGATTACAAACTTTGTCTGCTGGAAATTCAATTTTGGGTAAGTCTCTAACTAAGTTCTTCCTAGAAAGTTTTCTAAGAGATTGTACGTTGCAGTGTCCTAATATTCTATGCCAAATCCAAGACTCTTTATGAAAATCATTTAAACAAGGAATATTCTTCTTAGCTAAAGAATCTAAATCAACATCATAAACGTTTTCATTTCTTAAAGCATAAAATACTAAAACATTTTTAGAGTTAAAAACATTGCAAGAATCATTTTTAAATTTCACATAAAAACCATCATCACACAACTGAGAAATGCTTAAAAAGTTATATTTAAGTCCATCGACAAATAAAACTTCAGAAACCAAGATTGAATCAGTGTTACCAATCTGGCCTAAGCCGATGATTTTTCCTTTTGAATTATCACCAAAAGTGACAAAGCCTCCATCAACTTTTACTAAGCTCTTGAAACATGAAAAATCTCCTGACATATGTTTTGAACATCCACTGTCTAAGTACCATATCTTCTTGTGACAGCTCTTCAAGTAGGTCTCCTACAAAACAGATTTAGATAGAAGATGATTTTGGTACCCATATCTTCTTGGGTCCAGACATGTTAGCCAATGATACTTTAGGTATCCATATTTGTCTAATGGGTCTCATATAATTTGTAGAATTAACATTCTTTGAAAGATAAACCTTACTAGATCCATAACTATGAATATAACTGGTTGAGGCATATGAAGTTCCAGAATTAACTATCTTCTGTCCAGATTTAGGAATGAATCTAGTTTTGGCAACTTTTCTTTGTCCGGGTTGGTATCCTATACCAGTAGTGTATCTAGGTGAAACTTGCATTCCTAGCATTTGTGTTAGAGTATTCTTGCCATTTGTGAACTTCTCTAAGTCTTTTCTGAGTTGCTCATTAGACAATTTTAGTTTAGTATTCTCTTTAAGCAGCTGAGCATTTTTTTCTACTTCTATATCCAGATCAGATTTATGCTTAACACTTAAAGCATACTGTTTCTTTAAACCATTATATTTATCTTTAAGCTCATTACAGGTTTCTTCAAGCATATCACAATATTCAAACAGTTCAGATTTAGACATGTTATCACATTCAGAATCATCTCCAGAATAATATGAATTTAAAGCAGGAGTTTCTGATGTTACCTCAGAAGTGTTTGTCATGAAACACATGTTGGCTCGATTCCTTTCAGAGTTTGAAGATTCAGCTTCACTTGTGCTGTCTTCTGAAGCACTCCAAGTAGCCTTCATGGCTTTCTTGTACTTGTTATCCTTGTATTCATACGCCTTTCTGTATTTCAGCTTTGGACAGTCTGCTTTTATGTGTCCTTTTCTTTTGCATTCATAACAAACAACTTCATCTGATTTATCAGACTTCTTCCAATCCTTTTTCCAGTGTCCTTTGTTATCATAATTGCCTTTGTAGTTTGACTTTCTGAAAAACTTCTTCTTCCTATAGAATTTCTTAAATCTTCTAGCAATGTGAGCCATCTCAGCATCACTGTCAGAATCATTCTCACTTTCCTCACTGCTTGAACTTTCATTGATAGCTTGAGGATTTTCCTTATACTTATTCTTTGAGGTTGTAGTCTTGAAGGCAATAGACTTCCTTTTAGGTTCATCATCTTCTTCTTTGTTTACCTTGAGTTCTTCTTCATACATCATCAACTTACCAATTAGTTCCTTGACATGAAGTTCTCCAATGTCGCACGATTCTCTAATAGAGACAGAGGTTCCTCTCCATCTTTCAGGTATTCATCTCAAAATTCTCATAATTTGTTCCTTTGCTGGAACATCCTTTCCCAGAGAAGTAATTGTGTTGACAATTTCATTGAACCTGAGATACATATCAGAAATGGGTTCATCAGGATTCATCTTAAAATTATCATACTTAAGAGTATAGGTATTCAATCTCATCTCCTTAACATTAGTTGTTCCTTCATGAGAAACAGCTAAGGTATCCCAAATTTTATATGCAGTTTTACATGCAGAAATTCTATTAAATTCCTCATCTCCTAGAGCATAGTACAAGGCATTCATATCTTTACAATTATTATTGTAAGCAGTCTTTGTAGGTTCATCCCAAGTAGATCTATCAGTAGTGGGAATTTTGTATTCAGATTCAATAGCAGTCCAAATATCAAAACTCATGCTTTCTAGATGAATTTTCATTTTAAGTTTCCACTGAGCATAGTTGTTTCCATTAAAGAAAGGTGGCCAGTTAGTAGCAGCACCCTCAAGTCTATTATCCATGATATCCGAAAAGAATTTTAAAGAGATAAAAATTTAGAAATAATAGAAATTTTAAGAACTTTGAAATACAACTAAAATCACAGTTGAAAACCAAGGTACTTTAGAAAATATTAACAATCCTCTGATACCAAATGTTGGTCGGAGTGGATACTCAAGAGGGGGGGTGAATTGAGTTCCAATTAAAATTTTATGTTAAAAACAATGTTTATTAAAATCCCCCTATTTCAAAAACTGATTAAACTGTAGTGAATTTATACAGATTATAAAGGTTCAATTAGTTTCTCAAAGATTGATTAGTTCTCAGTTAACTTAATCTCATGATTAAATTAACTTTTGAAACTAACTTACTGGTTTATAATAAATATAAACACTTGCGAGTTTAACTTTCAAAGTAGCATTGAAAATAAATTATATTTCAAAGTAATAACAGCGGAATATGAAATCAATATGTAGTATGGATATAGTATGTAACTAAAAACACATAGAATTAACCAAGAGGTTCAGTCTCAAGCCGAGACTTAGTCCTCTCAACAGTTTATATAAAAATGATCCACACCCTGGATCAGGGTTAACAATAGTGAACACACTTTCCAGGTCACAAGACCTCTACCACAGTTCTGCGTGGGAAAACAAACAACAGCTTAGAGCTGTCCAGGTCTCACACGACCTCTACCACTATCCAAAGTGGGAAATGAAGTGTAAAAAGGTTTGCTGAGGATTTACAGATCCTCCAGTGAAAGTACAGAAGTCAGTGTGTGTGTTTAATACAGCAGATAACACACACTGCTCAAGATGTAAAACAAATGTATCACAGAGCAGAGATGTAGAGTTTAGAAATGGCTCTAGTGATTTCAGTGTAGCTCTGGACTCTTTGGTATTTGGTCAGAATTTATTCTGAGTCCTCTTCTTATTTTTGTTTGAGAAGAAGAGTGTCGTATACTTCAGGTTCAAAGGCAGTGAGATGTAGTCGATGAAGTTCTTCAATGTTCTTTTGTATGCACAGAACTCTTCTTGAGTAGGCTTGATTTTGTATGAGGTTCTGTCTTGCTTGGTTCTTCCTCTTCTTTCTTTCCTCTATGTTCTTCTTGTTTTCTTCCGTCCACTTCTTCTTCAGCAGAGTCTTATTGTATTTATGTCACGTGCTTCATAAGATAGAAAAATTTTCCTTTCCGCAGGTACGAGGTACGGTTTCCTAACATCCGACAACCTTTATTAATTAATTGACAGAGCATTAAAATATTATTAATATGACCGCTGGTTAGAATAAATAAAGATAAATATAAAGAAATTCAAACAGTTTTTTATGACTATTGAAGAATCAAGTGATCGGTAGGTCATCAGCATTAGTGAGTAATGATCGGTGACTCAGATAGATCAGCATCGGTGAGTCATTTGCATCGGTGAGTCATTTTGATCAGCATCGGTCTGTCATCTGATCGGTGAGTTAGTTTGATCAGTATCGTTCTGTCATCTGATCGGTGAGACAGTTTGATCAGTATCAGTCTGTCATCTGATCGGTGAGTCAGATTGATCAGTATCGGTCTGTCATCTGATCGGTGAGTCAGTATGATCAGCATCGGTCTGTCATCTGATCGGTGAGTCAGATTGATCAGTATCGGTCTGTCATCTGATCAGTGAGTCAGATTGATCAGTGGCTCATTCTGATATCGGATCGGTGCGACCGTTGTCCTTTGATATTGGAGAAGTTCTTTCGATGTTTGTTGATATTGGATCGGTGCTTCAGATGTTTGTTGAAATTGGATCGGTGCTTCCGATGTCTGTTGATATTGGATCGGTGCTTCCGATGTCTGTTGATATTGGATCGGTGCTTCCGATGTCTGTTGATATTGGATCGGTGCTTCCAATGTCCGTTGATATTGGATCGGTGCTTCCGATGTCTGTTGATATTGGATCGGTGCTTCCGATGTCTGTTGATATTGGATCGGTGCTTCTGATGTCTGTTGATATCCAGAAGACTTCCCAAAATACTTTGTAAGTCAATAAGCATAGACAAAAACATGATAACGGATTCATTCACAGATTGTAATTAAGTTTATGATAAGTCAAACCAGATTATGCATTAATGGTATGTGATGATTTGTGATTATTAAAACATCAATCATAGACATGAAATCAAAAATCTTCCAGAGGGATCAACAAATTATAATAAAAGATTGATCACAAACCTCAAACTCAAGTGGCCACTGCTAACAGTCTTTATAAGATTTGTGACTACTCTATTCCATGATCAATATCCTCTGGATCAACAGCACAATCTCTGTCGTGTCTTGAACAAGACTCATCCCAATCAAAGACTTCTCTCCCAACTCTTCCTTGTACTATAGAGATCTATATGGAAACCCATACCAATCCTCAATGGGTTCCATCCTGATCAAATCCTGATATTCATTTTTATAAGAAAACTTGACTAAAGGAAAATTATTTTCCCATGATCCTCCAAAATCAAGAACACAAACCCATAACATATCTTCTAGAACCTAGATATCCCTATCTATCTATCCATCCATCTAGAGATGATAATACATTTTCAGTTTAATCAAGGAGCCCATCACCTCCTTCAAATCTTTCCAGAACATAAACATGATCTTTGAGTCCCTATAGATACAACCGTAGCGGAAACCCCATGAAGTCTCACAATCTCTCAAACATACAAGTCCCCATGGATTTCCACTTTAGTCATCTCCTTAAAATGTAGTAAATGTAAAAATTTCGTGACTTGATCAATGATCACCCAAATAACATCATTCCCACTAGGACTACATGGAAAACTAACAACTAAATCAATGGAACTCTCATCCCACTTCCATACTAGAATGGGTAAGGGATGCAATAACCCTGTAGGCCTCCGGTGTTCTACCTTAATTCTCTAAGAATTATGACAGCATGATGAAAAATACAAAATTGATCATTTCATCATCTATCACTAATACTAACATCTTAAATCATAATATGTCTTTGTATCCCCAAGGTGAGAGGACCAAAAATACTAGTTCCATATGTCCATATACTCTTGCCTCAGGGGAAAATGGAATAACCAACCTACTATGGAAGCATAATGTGCCACTGGGAGACTAAGACTGTAGAGACCCGAAGCTTGACGTACATGGAAATTACATTACTTTTGAGGAATACTTATTACATAACAAAAATACACACACAAGGATCGTAATAGTTTAGTGTCTTTGGAAACTCGGAATATAATCTTCTAATCGTGGTGAAAGATCTTCAACATATCCCATAAAGATCTTCCTTTTTTTACATAAAACCTTTCTTTATATCCTAGGGAAAAGAAAACATAAAAGGGTGAGCTCAAATTCTCAGTAAGGGTAAACAAAAGAAATATCAATCACATCATATTCATAAGAACATAACATTTTGGAAATCTTAACCTGCAAAAGAGAGCATAATTTCATAACATGGGATAAATCATAGTAGTGAAATGAAATCCCAATAATCATAACTTAAAACATGAAACTTTTTGGAATACACACATAATCATAGAGAATCATATCTTATTAGTCAAGACTCATTGCCAAGATTATCTTAGTGGACAAAGTCCATTTTTGAACCGAGTCACCCTCGTTTCAGTCTTGTTTCACTGAACCGGTATAACCTACCGTTCCAGCCATGTCTATCTCATGAGATATAAAATCTTTACCCAATGCATTGGAGGGAGATATAGGTCACACCCATCTCATAATGATACCATTCTTATGTGTGCCACAAAATCATAAATCATACATCATTTCATAACCCACGTAATAAAAATGGGATACTTAAACAACATGACATCATAAAACAATTCATATAAGATAAAGGGATTCATAAAAATAATTCCATCACAACATAGTAAAAACAATGTAATAATAGGGATAGGAACAGAACCCTATATTATCTTATATGGAAAATAATTTTGATAAAACACTTGAACTCCATTCTTAAGGAAAATATCCTTTCAACTTCAAAAACATTTTTCCTTTCTTAACATGTCATACAATTTTAAACTAATAGAAGTTAATTAAAAATAAACTTGAAAACTTGTAAAGGAAGCTTCTTGGAAATAATGTTTTAAAAATACATTCATGCCATATAAGTTAAAAAAACATCCTTCTCGTACTTTTTTCAGAAAAGTCAAAAAGTACCTCGTACGAAAAACGACAAAAGATTCCTTTCATATCCATTACTAAAAACTCACCGAAGGGTAAAATTGGATTTAAACAATTGTAGGTGGATGGAAATAATATTACATATTGAGGAAACATGGATGTGGATGATAAAATACACCCCATTAAATACCAAAGTAAAAACAATCTCGGTTAAAAATGAGATTGTGATATTTTCCCTTACCTTAGATCCGATTTGCTTCGTAAGTGTCTGAACCTCCTCTTCTTTGAAGCGCCTCTTTGAGACCTCCTTTTAGGGCACTAAAATTGGTCTTTGAGATAGACAAGAACCTCTAGGATGTTTCTATGGAAGTGGAGAAGAGAATTTGGCAGGGTTTGGCCGAGCTTGAAGGCTCAAAGTTATGTGAGGAAGAGGGGGAGGAGGTGCCCTTTTATAAGGGAGGAGAGGGGTACCTTTGGAATAACTAAAACTATTATTTTATTATAAAGTCAAATTCAGTTTTATATAGCTCAAAATTGATTTATTTCAAAGCTAAGGTGGGGATGGGTCGAAATCCTGTCATCCAATAGAATTTAGACAAGTTTAGGTTCCTTTTTTAACCTTATCATTTAGATTTAACATTAAGTAAAATAATTTTACTTTTACCGTGTCTTCTTGTTATCTTATACTATAAGGTTAATAAACTTACTATAAGAAGAAAAAGGAACCCCAAGTTGTTTATTATTAAAATATATAACCTTATCTAAGTCATTTGGCCGAACCTTAGATTTTTAGGAATAAAATAACAATTAATAATATAATATTTGTTTTAAAAACTATTTTATGTCAATTTTGACACTATTTAGTAATTGATTTTTGTGAAAATCATAACAGAATTATAAGTTCTAAAAAAGTTACTTAAATCAATAATAACATGTCATATTAACCTATAAAATTAGTGTAATTCATAAAAAGTCTCAAATTACATTTATTTGGGTATTTATAATATCAATTATGTCAATATTTCATTAATAAGATAATTACTGCATCGTCATTGTGTCATAAATAAATTAAATTATTTAATGTCTAAAAATTATAAATAAAATATCATTATGTAATAAATATTATTGGATTTCTAATGAATATTTACAATCGAATTTATCTTATGTATAACCCTATATTAAAAATGGTTTAGTAAATAAACATTGATTTTAACTCTTTTAACTCTTCTTTGAATTAAATAATAATAAATGTCCTAATCTAATACAAGTGGACCTAAATGGTCATATTTTATTACTAAGGTTGTTTTTGGTCGAATTACACTTATCCAATAGAATTAGGACATGTGTTAGGGTAATAATAATAATATTTTTACCCTTAATTACCCTATTTACTTTTAACCGTGGTAAAAAAAAGTAAAAAGTTACTATTCACAAAAAATTATTTTCATCTCATTGAACCACATTTTACTTACTGACATCAACCATGTCTCTCGGATTTTTGAAATTCCACTCATAGAAGCGGTAAAATTATGTTTTATGAAAAATTCAGTTTTTTAACTACCACTTAGTGGTTTCACTATTCATCAAAAAATGTATGTTTCTAGCAAAATACCAAAAATTAGGCCTAAGATATATTTGATATTATGAACTCAAAAATGATGTCTATTTTACCAAATTAAAAACATATCAGTTTCATTAATTAATTTAAAAATTAATTCCCGTTGTCAAAACAAATAGCGTGTTCTTAAGAGATAATAACTATCAAAAGATTGACACTTGTTTATGTCTTGTTTAAGTGTAGAATTACATCCAATGACCAACATTGTATTAAATTGTAAAAATATATTCTAAATATACTTTAAAACCACTCAAATTATTAATTTATCACTATTAATTATTTCGATTAAAAGAGTTGTTTTTAATTAAAATTTAGTAATTTTCACTATTCATCAGAATATGAATTTATCCGAAAAGTACCAAAATTTCACCTTAGGCTAAATTCGATACTCCGAATCCAAAAATGAAGTCCATTTTGAAAGATAAAATTTCTAAAATGTGAAAATGTTGTTATTAATATTCATAATGGCTAGTTTTAATAATATTTTAATAGCATATCGTTGTTTAATGAAACTTGGTATTGCGTACTACACACGCTATCGAGGAAGGTCGTGATTGCGTGTAATGCAAGGCAATTCAAGTTTGCGTGTTGTGCAAGCTTCTTTTGGTGTAGCGTACAACACAAGACATTAATGAAATTAAAAAGAATATTTTTCATAAAATCTTGGGGTGTTACATTCTACTCCCCTTAAAATGAATTTCGCCCACGAAATTCGTCGGGGTTATAAATGGTTTACTACTCGAAAGTTTCTTTAATAGAAACCCACATCGTAAAAAGGAATACCAAAACCAATCTTTAAAAACAAAAGTATGAAATGTAATGGTTACCCAAATAAAATAATCATTGGGTTTCCACATAGGTGAAAATATGGATATGGAAGAGAAATCTAACCATCATGTTCTGATGGAGAGTGGTAGAGAACATGGCTATGGAAAAGCCAGAAATCACAAAGCCATAAATTTGTGACGATCTAAGGTACCATCTGATTCATCAAATATAAGAGCACTATGAAAACATTTTTGGTTTTCAAGATCATTTCCCTAATGTTGATGAAATTGGAATTAGAAGAAATACTTTCGTGATTTTGGTATAGTCTCACCGTTTGTCGTTCTTTGGACAATTTCCACTTCATCTCTTAAATAAATGAAGTTGAATTTGTCATTCATGATGTGTTAGCAGATCATGTGATAGAATGATGGGTCATTCCATCTCTTTCAAACAAAAGGTTAGAAAAAGTTATAAGTCCATCTTATGGTTAATCGTATATGGTTCCAAAAATGAACTTATACTTCATATATCATACCGATTAATAAAATAAAACTAGTTTCTACTAACCAGGGACTTCCTGTAGGCCAGTGGTAGGCAATAAATGCCAATCGCACTTCGGTTGTGGGTTCGATTCCCACATCCTTGTCCGACGTGATGGGTTGTCGCCCGTCCTGCAGGTTGTCCTTTTTCTAAAACTATATTACTATAATATCCCATCAATAATATCGAAAAAAATTCTATCCTTAAACAATACTAACTTATGTCCAACATAATCCATTCCAATATTTAGGCTTATCCATAATACTGTAGTCCACTCTCATAATATAGTGAAAACGATTACCAAGGATTTAATACCATCATTGATCCCCATATATCATAAGATATGTCTTGTTGGTCACATTCCAAACATTCAAAGGCCTTAATCATGTATTCTCTTGAATACCCATTAAACTTTAGTGAAAACATGAATGCAGTTAAAAGTTAACACCTTCCACATAACAAAATCCTCAAAATTCTATATACTCAAACCATGATATCACTTAGGCCTTATATCAATCATGAGCTCATGAATACTGTCAAACATTTCATTTTATCTTTATTCCTTCATTATGCGCATATCATCTTTTTTTCCAAAAATATCTCAATCACATTCCATGGTTACCGGTACCATTGAAAACCACAATATACCAATACATAAATATTCCAATATTCAACGATACTATATACAACATTATTTTGGAATCCCGTTACATAAACACTTAATCATTCCACCACATTGTTTTCATATTCAACATCGCCAATAGTGATCGCATGTGACTTCCCTTTGTCCTTTGCCTTAAGTGGTTTCTCATGTCGATCATCACTAACCCTTGGGTTAGGGAATTTATTAGCATAATGCCCCATTTCCCTACACTTGAAGCATTGAAGTGTTGGTGGTGCGTTCTCTGTAGTCTTTTCTTTATTCCCATCATTAGAAACCCTTTTTCCATTACTTCGACACTCAGCTGCTCGATGACCTTATTTTCCACCCTTAAAACATTTTCTAGTCCCTTTAAGACCATCCTCACCATGCTTCTTTCCACACTTTGAGCATAAGGAAACATTCATCTTCTTTTCACCATTATTCTGAGATTTCTCCTTGAACTCCATCTTTCGTTTCTTGTCAAAAATATGAGATGGATAAGTAACACCAACTTCCATTTCTACCTTGATAGCACAACACACAATTTCTTCATAGCTACTGAAGACTCTTATAGCTAATGCCCTTCGAAGATTTGGTTTTAAGCCACTGAAGAATCGAACAACTTTACTTTCAGGTTGGATGATAAATCCAAATGCATACCTGGAAAGCCTTGTAAAATTCGCTTCGTATATACCAACAGATTCATCATCCTTTTTCTTTAGTTCAAGAAACTCCTTCTCCATCTTTGTTTGAAGAATACGAGGGAAGTACTTATTGAAAAATAAGTTCTTGAACTCGTCCCATTCCATGGACTCAATTTCATCTCTTGGCCTCGTATTCTTGATAAGATTCCACCATTGATCAGCATCACCTTCCAAACGATATACTACTAAGATGACTTTATCATGTTCAGAACATTGAAGAACTGAAAATATCTTTTCAGTGGTAATGATCCATTGTTCAGCAACAAGTGGATCAAAAGACCCACTGAAAGAAGGTGGACGTTGCCTCATGAAGGACTCAATAGAATATTGTTCCCTTCTCCACTCATTTGGGAGTCCAGAATGATTCATAGCTTGTGTAAGTGTAGAAATAAGATTTTGCACTCCATCTCCTGTAACATTTGTTTGTTCAGGAGGACAATCATTGCATTTTCCATTGCATTGATCAACACGGTTCCTTCGGGTTCTAGCCATCGTCTAAAACCCAAAAAGAATAGTGTGAGAGGAAAAAATCATGCTAGAGAAAACAACATAATAAAAGGGGAGTACCCTTAATATCAAACATCTTAGGTTAAATTCTAAGATCGTTAGCACAATTCTAGGACTATAACCTATACGTATAATTAACCTTAGAGACATCCCTAGACATACCTTAGAAATATCTCTAGGGATATCACTAATGTTTTCGCATCCTAGTTTCCAAAGGTTGACTAAACCTTTCCTCTGATACCAACTGTAGAGACCCAAAGCTTGACGTACATGGACATTACATTAATTTTGCGGAATACTTAGTACATAACAAAAACACACACACAAGGATCGTAATAGTTTAGTGTCTTTGGAAACTCGGAATATAATCTTCTAATCATGGTGAAAGATCTTCAACATCTACCATAATGATCTTCCTTTTTTTACCTAAAACCTTTATTTATATCCTGGGGAAAATAAAACATAAAAGGGTGAGCTCAAATGCTCAGTAAGGGTAAAAAAAGAAATATCAATCACATCATATTCATAAGAACATAACATTTTGGAAATCTTAACCTGCAAAAGAGAGCATAATTTCATAACATGGGATAAATCATAGTAGTGAAATGAAATCCCAATAATCATAACATAAAACATGAAACTTTTTGGAATACACACATAATCATAGAGAATCATATCTTATTAGTCAAGACTCATTGGCAAGACTATCTTAGTGGACAAAGTCCATTTCTGAACCGAGTCACCCTCGTTTTAGTCCTGTTTCACTAAACCGGTATAACTTACCGTTCCAGCCATGTCTATCTCATGAAATATAAAATCTTTACCCAATGCATTGGAGGGAGATATAGGTACACCCATCTCATAATGATACCATTCTTATGTGTACCACAAAATCATAAATCATACATCATTTCATAACCCATGTAATAGAAATGGGATACTTAAACAACATGACATCATAAAACAATTCATATAAGATAAAGGGATTCATAAAAATAATTCCATCATGACATAATCAAATCAATGTAATAATAGGGATAGGAATATAACCCTATATTATCTTAGATGGAAAATAATTTTGATAAAACACTTGAACTCTATTCTTGAGGAAAATATCCTTTCAACTTCAAAAACATTTTTCCTTTCTTAACATGTCATACAATTTTAAACTAAAAGAAGTTGATTAAATATAAACTTGAAAACTTGTAAAGGAAGATTCTTGGAAATAATGTTTTAAAAATCCATTCATTCCGTATAAGATAAAAAAACATTCTTCTCGTACTTTTGTCAGAAAAGTCAAAAAGTACCTCATACGAAAAATGACAAAAGATTCCTTTCATATCCTTTACTAAAAACTCACCGAAGGGTAAATTGGATTTAAACAATTGTAGGTGGACGGAAATAATATTAAATATTGAGGAAACATGGATGTGGATGATAAAATACACCCCAGTAAATACCAAAGTAAAAACAATCTCGAATAAAAATGAGATTGTGATATTTTCCCTTACCTTAGATCTGATTTGCTTCGTAAGTGTCTGAACCTCCTCTTCTTTGAAGCGCCTCTTTGAGACCTCCTTTTAGGGCACTAAAATTGGTCTTTGAGGAAGACCAGAACCTCTAGGATGTTTCTATGGAAGTGGATAAGAGAATTTGGTAGGGTTTGGCCGAGCTTGAAGGCTCAAAGTTGTTTGAGGAAGAGGGGGAGGAGGTTCCCTTTTATAAGGGAGGAGAGGGGTACCTTTGGAATAACTAAAACTATTATTTTATTATAAAATCAAATTCGGTTTTAAATAGTCCAAATTGATTTATTTCGAATCTAAGGTGTGGATGGGTCGAAATCCTATCATCCAATAGAATTTAGACAAGTTTAGGTTCTTTTTTAACCTTATCATTTATATTTAACATTAAGTAAAATAATTTTACTTTTACCGTGTCTTCTTGTGTTCTTATAATATAAGGTTAATAAACTTACTATAAGAAGCCAAACAAACCCCAAGTTGATTATTATTAAAATATATAACCTTATCTAAGTCATCTGGAATAACCTTAGATTTTTAGGAATAAAATAAAATATAATAATATAATATTTGTTTTAAAAACTATTTTATGTCAATTTTGACACTATTTAGTAATTGATTTTTTGTGAAAATCATAAAAGAATGATAAGTTAGAAAAAAGTTAATTAAATCAATACTAACATGTCATATTAACCTAGAAAATTAGTGGAATTCATAAAAAATCTCAAATTTCATTTATTTGGGTATTTATAATATCAATTATGTCAATATTTCATTAATAAGATAATTACTGCATCATCGTTGTGTCATAAATAAATTAAATTATTTAATGTATAAAAATTATAAATAAAATATAATTATGTAGGAACTCCTATTGTCTTTCTAATGAATATTTACAATCTAATTTATCTTATGTATAACCCTATATTAAAATTGTATTAGTAAATAAACTTTGATTTTAACTCTTTTATGTCTTCTTTGAATTAAATAATAATAAATGTCCTAATCTAATCCAAGTGGGCCTAAATGGTCATATTTTATTCCTAAGGTTGTTTTTGGTCAAATTACACTTATCCAATAGAATTAGGACATGTGTTAGGGTAGTAATAATAATATTTTTACCCTTAATTACCCTATTTACTTTTAACCGTGGTAAAAAAAAGTAAAAAGTTACTATTCACCAAAAATTATTTTCATCTCATTGAACCACATTTTACTTACTGATATCAACCGTGTCTCTCGGATTTTCGATATTCCACTCACAAAAGCGGTAAAATTAAGTTTTATGAAAAAATCAGTTTTTTAACTACCACTTAGTGGTTTCACTATTCATCAAAAAATGAAAGTTTCCAGAAAAATACCAAAATTTAGGCCTAAGATATATTTAATATTATGAACTCAAAAATGATGTCTATTTTACCAAATTCAAAACATATCAGTTGAATTAATTAATTTAAAAATTAATTCCCGTCGTCAAAACAAATAGCGTGTTCTTAAGAGATAATAACTATCAAAAGATTGACACTTTTTTATGTTTGGTTTAAATGTAGAATTACATACAATGACCAACATTGTAGTAAATTCTAAAAATATAGTCTAAATATACTTTAAAACCACTCAAATCAATAATTTATCACTATTAATTATTTTGATTAAAAAAGTTGTTTTTAATTAAAATTTAGTAATTTTCACTATTCATCAGAATATGAAAGTTATCCGAAAGGTACCAAAATTTCACCTTAGGCTAAATTCGATACTCCGAATCCAAAAATTAAGTCCATTTTGAGAGATAAAATTTCTAAAATTTTAAAATGTGGTTATTACTATTCATAACGGCAAGTTTTAATAATATTTTAATAGTATATCGTTGTTTAGTGAAACTTGGTATTGCGTACTACACACGCTATCGAGGAAGGTCGTGATTGCATGTAATGCAAGGAAATTCAAGTTTGATGTTGTGCAAGCTTCTTTTGGTGTAGCGTACAACACAAGACATTAATGAAATTAAAAAGAATATTTTTCATAAAATCTTGGGGTGTTACAAAGACCACTCACATAATATCTCTCCACAATAAATTCTTTTAGTAATGTGTGGGAACTCGATGTATGTCACATGTTCAAGATGAACTCTCTCATCCAAAGATGAGTCAACTTTCATTGAATCCAATAAAACATGTATGTCAACATTTTTTCACTCTCTATATCTTCTCAGTAAACAAACTCTTCATATACCACACATCAAAAGAATCTTTCATGGATTTTGTGGGTAATTTTCTACATAATCCATCGGCAATCAGATTTACTTTCCTTTGATTGTACAAAATATCAAAATCAAATGTATGACGACACTCTACACATCATCTCAACTGTATGTTCAGATCCCTTTGAGTACAAATATATTTTAGGCACTTATGATCAGGATACACAGTAAACCACCCACCAAAGGGATAGAGACACATCATTCTGAGAACATGCATAAACGATTATGACTCATGTTCATGGCTAGTTTAGTTCTTCTCATGAGGGAATAATCGGTGTGGGCTATAGGCCACCACAGGTTTACCTACATCAGGAAACATCCCAAACCCATACTAGAAGAATCATAGAAAACAACATTACCTGAACCTATTTTAGGAATAAATAAAACAATTTTTGAAGTCTTTGTCATCTTAATCCCCTAAAAATATATCTAATTGTGGTCATTCCATTCAAACATTAAACCCTTATGGGTTAAAGAAGTCATCAAAGATGTGATCTAAGATAAATCCTGAAGAAACCATCTATAGTGGCTAGCTAAACTCAAGAATCTCAAAATCTAAAACACATTTCTAGGATACCCACAAGACACAAAATCATGTATGATTTTTAGGATCCTCTGAGATTCCAATATTAGAAATAACATGGCCCCAAAAGTTTACTTCTCGGTTCCAAAACTCAAAAATGGAAAGATTACCTTATATAAAAAATTCCTTCAAGGGTCAAAGAATGATATAAAAATGGTCCTTGTTCTCCTCCCTTGTCTAGGAGTACACCAAAATATCATATATGAATAAAATAAAAACGGATTCCAAGAACTAATGAAATCCCTGGTTCATCAAAGCCATTAATACTTCAGGAGAGTTAGTCAGATTGAACGGCCTAACCAAAAACTCAAAATGCCCATATCGTCCCCTAAATACTTTCTTAGGTATATCTTCCTCTCAGAATATTAGCTAATGGTACCTTGACTGTAAGTAAATATTTGAAAACCAACATTCTTCTCTAAGATGGTCAAAAGGATCATCAATCCTAGGAAAATGTTATTTGTTGTTAATAGTCACCCGATTTAACTTCTGATAGTAAATAAAAAGTCTGAGACTCTTATCTACCTTCTTAGAAAAGAGTACAGGTGAAGCCCAAAGTGACACACTAGGATGAATAAATCCTATATCTTTTAGGTCCTCATGTTGGACCTTAAGTTCGACCAACTCAGTAGGTTCCATTAAAAAAGATGGCATAGAAATGGGCATCATACCATGGAGTAGGTCAATAGTAAACTCAAACTATCTCAATGGAGGTAAACTATAAAAAGAATTTGGAAAGACCACAAGGTACTCACTCACAACTTCAGGAAGTTGGCCACCGAAAAAAGGGTAAACTGCATCCAAAAAACATCTATGTAAATTGAGATAATATTACCATGGCATAAGGAACAACCAGCCATGCTCTTCCTAATATAGAGTCCTAATCACCCTCGAATGCATGATTGACCTCATCAGAAGATAAGAAATATACCCTTTAGTGATAACATTATATCTAGAAATTAATACATATCATCTAAAACATGTTAATAATCAAGTTAAAGATGTCAAGATCAAGATCCAAGAAGTCCCATTCTACCTCAATGTATGATATCATTACCCGACAAGTGGAACACTTGAAATATTCTTCAAACCTCTTTCCAAAATCATGGAATGAACCAAAAATTACGATATAAGATCTGAACTCAAACCCGACATGTTAGCTAACTGTTATTATATAAAATAATGATAATCACTTGTATCGAAAAAAATCTAGCACCATTGAAGAGGAAATAAACTCCATACCTCTAACGTTATATGACCTTGCTTTATATTCCTCTAGAACATACTGTTCCACATAAATATGTATGGTTTTAGCTACATGAAAATCCCCCTCGTTCTGAGGATTTGACCCACAACCCTTGGAATCATCACTATGGACCTATGAACCCTTTATGAGAGTGGATCCAACCTTATTACCCTTATAAACTCTTTCATACAAATTCTTCAGATGGACTGATAATCCACAATAATGAAAAGTGTGAGGAGCCTCCGTACAATTAGATTTACTATGTCTAGACTTCCCAAACTAATGTAAAAAAACATGATTTTTTTCTGATGAAGCCCCTAAAAAAACTCCTAATAAAAACTGACCACCCTTATGTTTCTTTTAATGTCTATAAAATACACTATGGCTAACAACTATACCAATAGAAAGCTCCACCTAAACATATCTTCCTAGCTATGTCTGCCTCATCCAAATATTATTTTTCCATCACCTCTACAAAGGTCGTAAGTAACATGAGAATCAATATTGACCTAATATAATGCCTCAGTACCAACTCAAACATTCGATCCTTTAGGTACCCATCAGTGACAAGCTTCGTTTCCAGATGCACCAACTCAACAAAATGGGTAGAATACTATAGAACTGTATGCTCCCCTAACTTCAATGTTAGATACTTCTAAGAATTTTCCACACATAACTTCTCGGGGTAAAACTACTGATTAAATATATTCTTTAGAGAAACCTAGATGAGGTCATCATGTAACTTTTCACAATAGATTAACATTATCTCCATCTTGGTCCGTCGAGTACATATACAGAAAACACCATGTTTGAGTCTTTAGGAGTCTTTAAGAAGTTGGAGATCCTTTCAATCCACTCAATCTACTCCTTATATTCTTGTGGACCATTATCACCATAGAATATTTTTGGATGCTTCTTAGTAAACTCAAATCCATGATCTACCACACATCCTGGGTCCTAACACCCACTTGAGCCACAGTCTAAATGGCATGGATTACTGCTTCATCCATGGAAGGGTTGGAGGATTTACCTATGGATCTTATCTCACTGTTTCATATATCAAATTTGGGAGTCTGATTCTCAAAGGAATTATCTAATAAATACAAGATAATAACCATTTATATTATTGGCACATTCCAAAAATCTTAGGGCCTATTCTTGAATTCAAATAAATGATTTAAAACCACAATAACTTGAAAGAAATTAATAATTATAATAAATAAAAGATAATAAAAAAAGGAATAGGTCAATTTAAATAAACATACATACATTTTAATCAAATGACCCCATACCCCAAGTCTTAAACCTGGTAAAAGTCACTGACCACCCATGGTAACTTGGGTTCAGTCACGAAAGTGGGCTGGCCAGGCCCCTCTCCCTAACATAATATAAAAATTTTGATAGTCCTAAATCCTATATACCCAAGGCATAGAACCAAACATAGGTGGTTTTAACAAACATTAAGATGATACTTCCCACTGATGCGAAATTGAAACATACCAACCCAGGTCAACCAAACCATACATCCGAGCAGTCAATCACATGTAGAGGTGAAGCAAGAAAAAAGAACAAGCATAGAATATAAACAAATAAAGACATACGATCAGAGTAAACTGTAGAAACAAAGGAGATACCACCATCTATACAACCAATAAAATATCCTTAACCAGATATGTATGAATCATTCAAGAACACAAGTCTCTATGTGACCAATAGTCACCTCCAAACCAACCCAAACTGAATCTAAAGACCAAAAGAGAGACCTAAATGCTATAAGATTCCCTTCCATTTTCCTGTGTCCTATAATAAAACATGTACAACAATCCCAAGGTAAAAAAGTACTGTTTGAGAAAAAATCCAAGTAGGATACCACCATATAGTATATACAAGTTCTAATATACATAATTAAATAGTTATATCTTTAAAAAAACTATTTTACAATTTATTTTTGTAAATCATGTTCTTTTATAAATCATTTCCCCTTTGGATTTCATAAATTAATCTAATATTCTAAAATCCATAAATATGTAAAGTATATGTGATATAAGTAGAAAATCATATCCATGCATCAAGAGGTATGCATGTAAACACATATGCATGAAATAAACTATCATGTGGAGTTATAAGATGAACCATCATATAAAAACCTATGAGAGATAATCCATGAAAAACACAATAATTCAATAAATACACAAAAATGAAAAACACGTCATATTGGGCCATAGACTATGGGATAATGTGTACTAGACACTCAAGAGCCTAAATAGGCATAACTTTATATTCAACAAATATCGAGTCCTACCACAGTCCATCGATACCCCAAAGGATGCCTTATAGTGGTGCCAAATGCACATAGGCTACACGTGTCTCTTTCACAATGCAACCAAGTTCCCTAATATGCCAATTGTAAAATTTAATTTTCAATTCCATGATCACAATTTTAGAAAACAGTTTTAAATACAATCCAACCCTCTTCAGTGTTTGAAAAACCATTTCAAAATCACAAAAATATATATCTAAAGAAAACGCATATTGACCTCCTTATTTTAGTGATCATTAAATCATGATTTTTATGATATTTAATGAGTTTCATGTTTTCTGTTATCATTTTATATTATGAGATAGATTGGAAATAAAATCCTTAGTATGAGACACTGTTAACAAAGAATCACCTCCAAGGAAGTCTCACTGTTTCCATGAAACAACACTGAGGATGAATCACCTTTAGCAATGATTCACCACTGAGATAAAAATTAGACAAATTATAGAAAAAATCTCACCAGAATGCATGTATCACCATCACCTGTAGATATCATCAAGGAATTCATACCACCAAAATTAGAAATTTTTTAAGTACGGGGATGACTCACCATCATCATGAGTCTCTACTAGATCATAACTTTGGAAACGTATGAGTCATTGCTAGTCTAACACACCGCCAGTCCCTGACTCATCTCCAGATTAAGAAATCATTCCAATTTCTCACAACTTGACTTAGAAACCACCAAAATGTTCACCATTATATGGTTTCACTACTTATGTCACACCACCAGACATAGACACTGCCGGAGAGTAACTATTCCAGGACTCACGGCCACTATTCTCTTACTTATCTTTTTTAATTAAATATTTATAACAGCTAGTTTATTTAATTTATTTCCATTGATTATTATAATGATTGTTCCTTCATTTATCGACAGATATGCATTAAAGTTAGTGTCATAACATGTAGCACGAGGAGTAGAAGATCTAGTGGATTCTCTTTATTACCTTTGTTGTTAAAAGATGAAGCAGACTCCTTCTTGAAAAAGGGAGATGTTCTAAATGAAAATTTATAGATGTACATGTGAACAAAGATGAGTAGCTGAGATGTGTTCCATATACAAATCATTCCTACCTGTGATTAACTATAGACAAAGATAATCCAATTAAATATTAGGAAAACGTCCTGTAAACTTACAGGAAAGAGTTTGTGACACTATTTTCTTCAGCAAACATCAAAAACATGACTCGAGCCTCAGTTAAAATCACTTTTAAGGAGTCAAAATCTATAGAGCATATCATTCAAAGCAATACGACCTTTCAACATTTTTTATATCTATATTTTTTATTTACATTTACATTACCAGTTGTGTGTGCATACTCTACTTTCAATGCACACTACCTCTTTATTTAAACTAAAAGTTAATTGATATCTTCTCAAACTATATTTCTATCATTTTGACCCACAATAACTATAGTAGTGTCCTTTTGTGACATGTTTTTTATTTTTACTCCCAAGAAAACTATGGAATAAGCCATGTGTGGTCTAGAAAATTGGTATACTATTGTAAAACCCAATATAGGTTGAGGATAAAAATTTTACTTTATATAAACTACTTAGAATTAGGTGATTTCCAAGTGAATAGGAATAAGTCTCATCTTGATATTGAACCTATTGTTTTCAAATTCCACTATGCTTTTTTTGGTTTTGTTTTCTTTATTTTATATACTTTAAAACCAAATCTATTTTTACCTTCAAGAAAAACAACTACATTTGTAGTTATTTTTAATTAGTGTTTATATTAGAACATGACTTATCAAATTGATTTCCATGGTTAAAATAATGTTGTATATTTTTTTAATCGAGAATTTTCAATCTTCAAGAATTTATTCAAAAGGTCAAGTCTTTTATCAAATTGTTGTTTTAACTAACTAGGTTGTTTTATGTAAATTAGGGGATTTTATTTATATCTTTTTTTAGTAGAAATTTTATCGGGCACTCAATTTATCCCCCCTTTAGATACTCACTCCAACCAATATTTGTTATCAACATATTAATATTTGGTATCAAAGTTTGTCAAAACTTTTTCAACTGTGATTTTTATTGTGATTTAAAGATCATACATTTATATTAATTTTAATTTTTTCTATTTCAATGGTTAATCCTCAAGAAGGTTCTTCTAGAAACATACATCCTTTTCATTAATAGATATAATTATGCTCAGTGTAAGATCTAGATGAAAATGAATATAGAGAGTATGAGTTTTGAAATTTGGATGGTTATAGAAGATATATATGATTAGCCTTCAACTAGTATAGTTACTTTGGCTGAAGCAACAAAAACCACTTATAATAATAACTATAATGCTATGAATTCCCTTTATTGTGCTTTAACAAATGAGGAATTCAATAAAATATTTGCTTGAAAATCTATTTTTGAGTTTTGGGATACTTTATATGTTTCACACAAGGTAACAACTATTGTTAAAGAGATTAGACTAAATATATATACTATTAAGTATGATTCTTTTAAAATGAAGCCTAATAAAATAATCTGACATGTATCTCAAGTTTAATGAAATTCTGAACACTATGAGATTTCATGGGAATATATTTTCTAATAAATATCAGATCATGAGACTGCTATGATTCATTCAATAAAGATGGAGAGGCACATCTCTTTCAATTAGAGAGTCATGTGACATCAGCAAACTACCAGTCAAGGAGCTGATAAGTAAGATGATGATGTATAAAGAGGAACTAGAATTCAACCGAGAGGAATATAATGATCCTAAAATAAAGTCATTATCCTTTAATTATACTTCAACCAAATAAAGAGAAAGGAAAAGGAAAATATCCAAGATGAGTGTTTAAGTGACAGTGGGTCGCCTCAGGAAAGTGACGAATAAATTTCCCACATAGCCTGAAGGTTCAAGAAATTTTATAGAAAAAATAATTTTTCATAAACCCTACTTATAAAGGGAAGTATGACACAAAAGAAAACCTGAAAAATGATTGAAAGAAGGATGATAACACCAGTGAAATTAGCTACTATGAATGTAAAAAAATATTACACGTCTGGGAAGAATTTATGAAGCTAAAATACAAAAAGAAATATAATGAGAAAGACTAAAAGATTATAAAAGAAATAAAATCCACTTGTAGTGATTTTGGGGATAGATCCATTGATTCTGATTCATCGCATGAACAAAAGATATATTGAGACAACATGTGCTTTATCACTAAGGTATCTAATGTACTTGTTTCTTTTAATGTTTTTCTTGTGCGTAATTATGATAATTATGAAAATGAACATAATGATGATGAAATGTATCAAGAGGATATGTTTAGATTTTTCAAAATTATTTAATATATGTTTAATGAAGTTAAGGATATGTATAAAGTTATTAACACTAGTATAAAAATAGTTTTCAACGTCATCAATTTGAAGTTGGTTTCTTATAAACCGAGGTAAAATGTGTTTAAGGAGACTTTTTGGCATTGGTTATTAAAAAACCTGACGAGAAAAACTAAAAAAATTTCTTTGGCATCAGTTTTTATAAAAGAAGGCGCAAAAATTAAAAAAAAACAAATTTTTATAGAATCCCCTGAGCTACTATTTGAATATTCGTGGATAAAAATGGAGATAAAAATTAAAAGTATGGATATAAAAAGTTGATTTTCTCTAAGAGAAGTCTTAAAGAAGTTCAACTTTCAATAGCCATAACTTTTTATCCATAACTCATCTTTAGCTCCATAACTAGTCAAATCGAAGATTAAGGAATTCTCTAAAATATTGTAATTTTTTTTGCATTGGGTTTCAAAAAAACTGATTCCAAAAAAAAAATTTAGTTTTTCACGTCGGTTTTATTAAAAACCGATGGGAAAACATTTATTTTATTTTTTGGAATCTGTTTTCATAATAACCAATGTTAAATGTTTTTTATAAATTTTTAGCATCGGTTTTTTTAAAAACGGATGCCAATTTTTTTTACTTTTTGTCATCAGTTTTTAAAAAAATCAAGGTGAGAAATATTTTTTTAAATTTATAGCATCAGTTTATATAAAAACCGACACCAAAAAATGATATCAATTAGAATTTTTGGCATTAGTTTTCTAATAAACTGATTCTAAAAGACCAATGTAATTCCTTTTTTTTCAGTTTTAAACAAATCTAACCCCAAAGAGTGTTCTCCAATACGTGGGATCAGAATTTTAATTTTTTTAATAATGTGTGTTTAACTTTTAAATATCCGGCCTACATTTTCAAACAACGCAATAAAAAATATTTTTCTTTAAAATATATAAATTAATGTCCTCATTTATTCATCATTTTCAACCTCTTCGATTAAATCATCATTTCAATGTGGCTTCAATCGTTAATTTGAAAACTGTACTTATTCAATTCATTTATTTTCTTTATTATTATTATCCTTCATTTCTAAAAAACTTAATTATCATTCTTATAATGATGATTTATTCTTATAATCGAGTTAAAAATATAAAACATTCAAATGATATTTAATAACCGTGGAGAAAATTTAATTATCAATAACTGTTTTCATTATCGCATGAGTTCTACCCTTGATATAAGGGATATCATGATAGACAACATATCATTTCGATGGAAGATCCTAAATCCCTTGAAATGTGTTTTAATTATTAAGTTTATTTTATTTCATTTGGTTTATGTGATTTTAATTCATGTTTATCATGTTTTCTTGGAAACGAGTTGTATCAATTGATACTTTGATAGATTCAACTTCCGACAGCCATAACATTTGAATCGCAACTCTGATTTAACTCCACAACCTGCCAAATTGAAGCTTATGAAATTCTTTACAACAGAGAATAAAAAAATTAATTTTTGGAATATTTTTCTATAATAAAAAACCAAAAATATTTTGTTTTCATTTATGGCATCGGTTTTTTCCGAGAACCGATATTGAAACTATTTTTTAACGTTATGGCATCATTTTTTAAAGAAACTAAAACCAAAACTGATACGGATGAGTATTTTTGGTATCGGTTTTTTAGAAAACATATCGTAAATAACAAATGTAATTCATTTTTTGTTTCAGTTTACAAAAAACAACAAAAAAAATCGTATTCTTTACATCAGAGACATCAACGTCAATTAAAAACCATCATAAATAATCTACGTTAAAGATGATTATTTCCTAGTGTAAGATCCAACATGCTTTATCTTCCAATATTAAATCTGATTTATCTACTGAAAAATAAAATATCTCCCGATTACTAAAATAAAATACTAAAGTTAAACTATGCAGTGGAAAATTGAATAAATATATTGAAAATTTTACAAATGGTAGAGAAACACTTACACAGTAGGAAAGCCAGTTGCTCCAAAATATGTTACTGGTGTAATATACCAGCCTATAAAAAAAGATTTGTAAAAATTGCATTTGTTCCAAAGTCCAAATCTAAAAATTTTATTACTGGTTATTTTTATAAAGTAATGAAAAAAGAGTTTTTTTTAAAAAAAAAGTAATGTTTAAAAGAGATCTGTTAAAAAATATGGGTTCCAAAATCCTGGATTACTAACACTTCTAGACACAAACAAATCTGTGTACCAAAATCATTTCTGGTATGATTTATTTTTTTTAGAAAATTACATGAATACCTCATGAAATAGACTATTTTACATGGATAGTGGTTGTTCAAGGACTATGATAGGAGACTATTCTAGATTCATGTATATAATAATGTTTTTTGGTGTTCATTTCACCTTGGGTGACATTGCTAGAAGAAAAATGATCAGTCCTATCCAAATTGGTAACATCGGTTCTGTTTTAATTTTTAGAGTACTACTTTTTAACACCTTGATGTATAAATTTATAAGCATATCATGATTATGTGATGATGTTTTTCATGTTAAATTTTATAATAATTAATGAAATGGTTTTTATTCTAAAGATGCTTTAGTTTTTACTACTTTAACAAATGAAAATGTTTATTCTATTGATCTTGATTTTTTAATTTCTCAAAATGATTCTTGGTTGAGTGATTTTTACAAAGAATCTTGGTTTTGACATAAGAGACTAGACCATTGTAATATTCACTCACCTAGGAAGCTTATTAGGAAATGGTTATTCAACGATATATTGAAACTAGAATTCCAAAATGACAATGTCAGTAACCCCTAAAAAAGAGAAGCAACGTAAAATTTCTTTTTAAATCAAAGAAAGAAGTTTCAACTTCTCAACCTATTGAGTTGGATCATATAGATTTATTAGGACCATTTAGAGTTTCAAGTCTTGATGGGAATCACTATGTTTATGAACTAGTATATTCATTTTTTTGATATCATTGGGTACTCTTTTTAGCATAAAAATGATGCTTTGGCGTATTTTAACAAGTATATGAGATCTCTAGAGAACATGAGTGGACTTAGGATTAAGACCATAAGAATTCACCATGGCAGTGAGAATGGGAATTAATAATTTGAATCTTTTTTCTCACAAAATGGTTATACTAATAAATTCTCTACTCATAGGACCCATCAGTAGAATGGAGTTTTAGAAATAATGAATAGAAATCTTCAAGAGATAGACCAGGATATTCTAAATGAATATGAGTTACCTATCTATTTTGATCAGAGGCTCTGAATATATCCTCTTATATGATTAAAAAAATTTTAATTCATCCTATCTTGAAAAAGAACCCTTATGATCTATGAAACAATTGAAATCATATGGTTAATTACATCATAGTTTTTAGTTGAAAGGTATTTATTCTTAAACCTAAGTATAATCTAGATAATTTTCCTTCCAAAAGTGATGAAGGAATATTCCTAGGTTATTCAATTTCTTGTAAATCATATCATGTTTTCAATAAAGGACCAATACTGCAGAAGAGTCTGTTCACATCAAATTTTATGAGATATATCCACATGAGCTTGTGATCTCTTTAGAAAACATGAATATGATTTCTCTTATCTGAACTTAAATTCTAAACCAACTGATTCTGCTATGAAACAATCAGAAAAAGCATGCAGTTCTAATGAATCTGAAGAACATATCGAACCTGAACCTTTAGAAGAACTTGAAGTGACCAACCCTACTTTTTCTAAAGCTGTTAGGACCCTTAAGTACCATCCTCAAGATGGTGTAGTTGGATACCTAGACAGAAGTACATGAAATAGAGACTCCATAATAAATATAGTTAAATATCAAGGATTCTTGTCTTATCTTGAACCAAATAACATCAATGATGAAATTAATGATGAATTATGGGTAATTGATATGCAAGAAGAATTAAATCAATTTGATAAAAACAATGTATGAGAACTAGTGTACAAACACAAGGACACATTAACTATAGGAACTGAATGAGTGTTTCTGAATAAGGTAGATAAATCACAAATAATAGTAAGAAACAATTCTAAACTAGTTGCACAACATTAGTAAAGAACAAGGAATATACTATGAGGAGTACTTTTCACCAATATCTAGACATGAATTTATAAGAATCTTGTTAGCCTATGTTTCTCATATAGATTTCAAACAATATCAAATGTATGACAAGAATGTATTTCATATTGGGTATATAACTAGGTATTTTTTTGTTGAATAGCCCCTGGTTTTCAAAATCCCCAATTTTCAAATGGATTTTGTAAATTAACTAACGATTTATATGGTCGAAAACAAGATCCTAGAACTTGTTATGATATGATCATCACTTTTATTATTTCAAAAGGTTTTTCAAAAGTTATAGTTGATTGTAACATTTTTATAAAATGCATTTCAAAAGATTTATTAGGGGTAAAAATCAGTGTAGATGATATTATTTTTGTATCATCAATAAATTATTTTTGTACAAATTTTTCTAGAAAGATGGAAAATGAATTTGAAATGAGTTCAATGGGTGGAATAAAATTATTTCATGGTTTTTAAATATTTCAAAATGAAGAAAAAATTGTTTTAAATCAACGAAAATGTACAATGGATCATTAAAAATGATTTAACATGGATAGCACTATGATTAGTGATACTCCTATAACTACCACCTGTAAATTGGATATTGATGAATCTAGGAAACTGATAGATCAAACCTATTACAGAGGTATGATTGGAAGTCTTATATACCTTAGTACTAGTCTTCATCGTATTATGTTGATTTTATGTATGTGTTCTCACTTTCAAGAAAGTCCAAAATAGTCACACTAGGTTACTATAAAAATAATTTTCAAATATGTCAAATATAATACTAAATTAGGATAGTTTCACCTAAGAGGACAAGTATTTGATTTATATAGTTATTTAGATACATATTTTTGTGGATGTAATTTATATAGAAAAAGAACCCCTGGAACATGTTACTTTTTCAGAAATTGTGTAGTTTCTTTGTTTAGAAGGAAATAAAATTTTGTTTCATTATCTACTATTTAACCTAAATACGTATATTTAGGTAGCTATTGTACACACATTTTTTGGATGAAACACAATGTACTATACTATGGTTATCAATATTGAAATGTCCCTATAAACTGTGATAATAAAAGTGCTATAGATATTTCTAAGAATCCATTATCATATTCTAGAAGAAGGTATATTGATGTAAGACATAACTTTTTGAGAGATTATTTTCAAATGGATTATATCACTCTTCAATACATTTGTACAGAAAATCATCTTGCAAATATATTCACTACGAATCTGAATTTGGAGAGAATGAATTACATAAAACTTGAATTAGGTATGATAAATTTTTGTTAAGTTTATTTTTTTGGGATTCACCGTTGTGAATGAATCGCCATTGTGAATTTCTCACCACTTTGAATGTATCACTGTTGTGAATGTATAACCATTGAACTTATCACCATTGAAATTCCCACTGTTGAACTTATCACCGTTAGACTTCTCACAATTGGACTTCCCACCACTATAAGTCTAACTGTTGGATTTTCGTACCTTTTTCCAGTTTTAATTCTATTTTTTATACCACATATTTTTAAATTATTAATGGTGTATTTAATTTCTATGTTTCGGTTCAATTTTTATCTCGATTTCAAATTTTTCTGAATTTTTATTTTGATATTTTTGATCCCCAAAAATCCCAAAGGATAAATTTCCCACTTTGTTTAGTTTTAATGAACACTCTTTCCTCGCACCCTTTCCTCTCTATCCCAATGAAATATTTATCTATAACCCTTCAAACCTTCCCTTATCCTTCAACCAAGTCAACTGAGCTGACCTTCATGGACAAAGTGAAGTGACCTTCAGAGTCTTCTTCGGAAAAATTATGTTCTACAAAGAACCATAAAGGAAAACTGAGTCACTTTGTACCTATCGAACCTGTTAAACCTAAGCGTTCAAAGAGGGTTGTTATACCAAAAATGGAAGTTGAATAAGATTAGATACTTTTCAAAAGATACTAAGTACTGAATGTTTTGAAAACCAAGGATGGATGGATTATTTCACATCGAATAAGAGAAATTTTTATCCTAGGTTAGTTTATATGTTTTATAAGTATGTGGAGTTCGGTTTTGAGGAAGAATAATAATACTGGGTATGAAGCTGAGTCAAAGGTCATATAATTTCTTTTTCCTCAAGGTAGTGGTAATGTTGTTTAAAATTACAACATGAAGGTGTGTTCAATGGATACTAAGGAATCATTATGGATGTTGGTGATGATTCCATTTTGGAAGAAGCCCTTGCCAATTTGACTGGATATGGAATAGTTAGAAGACAGATTGCTTCTAATTTAGAAGTAGAGTGTATATGACTCTTCAAGATTATCCAGCACATGTTGTTCTCAATAAAGGGTGACTTTTCTACCTTAAGGTATCAAGATGTTTATTTTCTTGGTCTTATGAAAAGACGAAAAAAGAAAAACCTTTAGAGATAACTCATGATTCATATGATGGAAATGACCAAGCTGACCTCTAGATCAAATTCTATGATCTACCAGAAGTTGATTTCTAATATTCTTAAATCCAAAGGTTTGTTTGATGAAAATTAAGAAAATATAGTGTACTATGGAAAATTTTGTATCAAAATAATCATTTGTAGAAGGATGAATATCATCTTGAACCCTTGTAAAAAGAAATGGGTAGCTGATAATGAAAAGTTATATGATGAGTTTAATCCAGCAGATCATCCTTCTAGACCAAGATGCCCTGTTAACCCTGGTCTAGAGCCTTTTAAAATTACGTACTATTCTAATAGTGATAAGGAAGAAGAGGTTGGTATATTAAGATAATAAGAGGAGAATGAATGTTCTGTTGATGAGACAAGTGATCCTGACCTATCTCTTAGATCTCCCACAATCACATATGGAGATCCTAATCCACCTAGGGAACTCCCTAAGAGAGAGAGGTTCGTTAAAAGTGATGAGGAAGAGACTGATGTATCTGGAGAAGATTTGTTCAAAAATAGTTCTAAATAAGATGAAGATAATGGTGGTGAAACAGATAAAGAAGGAAGTGGATGTGGTGATGATGTAGGATCCAATTATGATGATCCTAGTAGGGAAATTGGAAGAGATGATGTTAAGATTCCTTAAGATCTTCTAACTTATCATGGTGGTTTTTTTCCAGATTAGAAGAAAGACCTAGTTTATTTGGTTGAATTGATGTTGAAAATAGAAAAAGGGATGCATCTGTTGAGGAGGATAAATCCCCATGTCATTGAAGTCATAAAGTTGTTGATGCTACTATTGAAGTAAACAGTGTGTTTTTTGCTGATGGCCAGGCAACATCAGATCAATTGTTGAGAATATGATAATTATTATATTTGTTGAGTAGAATGTGGCTAAATAGTTGGACGTAGAGAATTTAGAGAAGATTTTTTATTATCATAGATATATTAAGACACATGTTGATCTTCAGTTGAGATTTGTGGCTACACCTAATGAGATTCGTCCTCTTATTGTTACCTCTATAGAAGTATCTGTACTTACCATTTCCTTAGTGGTAGGTCATCCTGCTTTGTATTTATAGAGATGGATTAACCCAATGTAAGATGAATGGGGTCTGTTTCATGGAATTTATCTGAAAATGGTGAACCTTCCATTCGAGAAGATAAAAATCCTAAAGGATCAATGATAAATCTGATAGATGTTACTAGTTTTTTAGACAGGTTTTCCTTTGAAAGATAGCATGCTCCTATTTACTAGTTAGATCCTATTGATGTAATCATCGAGTGTGACATGGATGTTTTTAGAGAAAAGTTGGTTACATATTTTGATAGGATTTGGAAAATTCAACCACCACTTCTTACTAAGATAACTGAAAAAGATTCAAGATATCCATTTGAATTGGTGATTCCCCTCATTCAACAAAAGATGATGCACCATATTCAAGAAGTGTAAGTTGAGAATAAAAGACTATCATGTGAGCTGGTGTCTTTGAGATCTGTTGTGGAAGGAATATATACTTCTTTTACAGCTTATATGGATACCCTGCTTTATAGGGTTGAAAATATTACCTAAGTGGATTCTAGTTCAAGTGATCCTCCGACACCTTTTTTTATTTTGAGTTTCTCATGTCAGTGATCAAAGAAGAGCTTTGAGCTTCTTCAGCTAGTACTTCATGTGATACAACTGAATAGCCTCAAGAAACCTTAAAACGAATATAGTATAATAGGGTCCATGTTCTCAAGTTGATTATCAAATATTCTTAGTACATGAAATTTGACCGAGAGACTATAACCAAATCCATCAATTTTTATCTCTCTAGTATATATACCCATAAGTATCTTAATTCTCACTTTAAATTTTTGGTAGAAAATTTGAGGATGCCTCCTGTGACCTGAGACATTAAGGAAAAAGTTGGTCAGTTGAAAGTCTTGTCTCCTCTGTTGAATCTTGTTATGGAAGAAAATAAAGTCTTCTTTAGTAAAATGGAGTGAGGCGAAAATATTATGATGTAATTAATACACCTTATGAACCCATTTATTCATGTGCATGGTACTGCAATTTTTTCTTTTAAAGACATACCAGTGACTTCCTACCTGACTCCTCCTATAACAACACCTAAGTAAATCCAGCCAAGAGTGGTCAGAGACCCTCTTTTGTTGGGACCACTTTGTTTAGGAAGATTGTATTTTTTGTCAAATTTTTCCAATACTGGTCATAATGAATAAGGAAATGAAGGACTAAAAAGTCAGTGGAGATTGTCTGAAGTGAGGTTTCCTGGATAATTGTTATGGAATCATAGCATTAGATGTCATACATGAGAAATTCTCTAAGAAGATCAATTCAGACGATTGTTGAACTGATACTAACTTCAAAGAACATGTTTCAAAGGTGACACATTGTTTACAAAAATGAATAATGATGAAGTATCATCCATATAGGGATGATTTAAGAAGAATGAGGATTAAAAGAAGACCACACAATGCTTCAAAATTACACGAGAACCATACAAGAGATTTCTTGAGGAAAAGAATCATATGATTTGAATGAAGTAGAGAATGATGGCTGAAGAAGAAGAGAGAGTGTGGAAGGTTTTGGCATTCTAAGAAGGTCATGAAATACACATTTTATTGAAATCAGATGATTGTTGCACTGTTCTTAAAGTTCTAAATACATATATCAAAGGTGATACATTGTCTGCAACATTGAAGGTATTTGAAGAAGCATTAAGCCTCCACTTTTGGATGAAGAGAGATGATTGGAGTTCTTTGGAATTAACACTCCAAAAGGAATTGAGGATTTTAAGTGAGGATAAAGAAGTACATTGGAATTCATTTTCCAAAAAATAATGGAATAAACTATTATAATGCATTGCTGATTTGTATTTCCGAAAATCATAAGTTTGGAGAACTTGTGATGCAAGCCTTATGAAGGATAGGGAGAGTAAAATAAGCATTTTGGAAAAGGAAATAAAGTGTCACGCAAGTCAAAAGTAGCGCCCAAGTAAAAATTGGTGCGCAAGTGTGGTGCGCAAGTATATGTGGTGCACAAGTGTATATTGCGCGCAAGTAATATTTCAAGATCATCACATCAAAATATGACAAAGGAAATAAAGTGGCGCGCAAGTTAAATACTGGCGCGCTAGTCAAAAGTGGTGCGCAAGTGTGGTGCGCAAGTATATGGGGCACGAAAGTGTATGTTGCACGCAAGTCATATTTCAATATCATCATATCAAAATATGACAAAGGAAATAATGTGTCATGCAAGTGTTAGAGCGGCGCGCAAGTGCTGGAGTGGCGCGCAAGTGCTAGAGCGGCGTGCAAGTACTGAAGCGGAGCACAAGTGTATGTGGCGCGCAAGTCACCAAAATGCCTATAAATAGACGACTATTCTCCTAATTTTTCAAGGCTCAACACTTAAGAGAACATTTTACCTCTGATCATGCAAGTTGTAGATGTGGCCCGCAAGCTGAAGTGCCATGCTAGTTGAGGGTTATTTATAAGGTGCGCAAGTAGGGCGGCGCGCTAGTGGTGGCGCGTAAGAAGAAGTGGCGTGAAAGTTGTCAGAGGAGCGCAGGCAGGGTGGTGTCTTCAAGAAGTGTGTTGTCTATAAGTCAAAGGTGGCATGCAAGTTGTGATCTTTGCAGAATATTGGAATGCAATTTATGGCATGCATGTTTTGGTGTGCAAGTTATGGCGCGCAACCAGGTGGCGCACAAGCTGGGTGGCGCGCAAGCAGGGAGGTGTGCAAGCAGGGAGGCGTGCAAGTAGGGAGGTGTGCAAGTAGGGTGGAAGGCAAGTAAGGATTGGCGTGCTAGCTACGGAGTTGTGATTCTAGGAAGAAGAAGAAGAATAAGAAGAAGAGATCAGTGAAGCTATTTTTTCACTGAAAGAGAACGTGTGAAGAATAGTAGGTTTCAATGCAGCTGGTTTTGCATTGAAGAAGCATAAGAATAAGAAGAGTGTAAAGCTTACAGGTTTTCTTCATAGAAAGAAGTGAAGAAGAAGAAGAAGAATAGAGTATGACCAATTGAAGCCTATAATTATTTAGGGTAGTTCAAATTTAGATGATGCTATGTGAGATAATCCCCAGTTTCTGAATAATCACATTGGTATATGTGATTCTAGCCAGAAAAAGAGAAGATGTTGTAGTGTAGTAGGTTGTTGTACTAAGAAGAATAAAGAAGAATACAAGTGTAGTTGGTGTTGCACTATAAAAGAATATAGGGAAATAATGGATAATTTCTTTCCTATTTCATTGCATGTAATCAAGTGAAGAGCACTAAATAAGACCAAGAGCAGAACCTACCTTATCAAGAAGGAAGAATATTGTCTCTATAGTCAGTATAATGAACCGGCTTGATGATGCAAGTTGGACTAGAATATCACTAGTCCAGGGAAGAGGATTGTTTCCCACCACCCTCCAAACTGTAGGGACTTACACTGGCTAAAGGATTTTTTCCTAGTCACTCCATTGTAACAGCATATTACATTATAGTGGAGAATCCATGCACTGGTCATTCCCATGCATAGAAAGGACGTAGCTACTCTTATTGAGTGGTGAACCTTGTAAAAATAACATGTGAATATTTCTACTGCTTTCTATTATTGCATGCGACAAGGAAAATAGAATAATAGAATCAATATCCTAACAGGTCAAGAGGTACAAGGATACAAGTTGGAATTGGTTTTAAAAGTCCCCAACACTGATTCACCCCCCCCCCTCTCAGTGTTACACATATCCGAAACTGGTCCTCTTATCTTTTACCTTTTACATCACAATTCTATCCATTTTTCTTGGTCCTAGATAGAAAGTAAAACACCTTTGGTCGATCCTCATTTGAGACCCTCTTCCTCCATTCGCAATTATCGATCTTCCTTCATGTATCCCTTCAGTACCCTAAACAATTCTTCCAGATTATTTAGAACTTATTGTTAAACCATCTACCTTAACCAAGGACAAGGGAAACACACTATTAGATCCTTCCAACAAGCCTGAGAAGAATCATTTATTGGAATTAAGAGTCTTTGATTAGATTTCATTTATGTCACTTTTTGTTGAACAATTTTTGGGATATATTTTTCATAGAATTTCTTTATGAGACTTCTAATTATATTATTCAATCTACTTCTCTTACATTTTATATTTTATTCTTATTCTATTATTGTTTCTATTTTTTTGTGCACTTTTTTATAATCCTAAAATGGGGATAAGATCTATGGAATTTATCTTTATAGTTTATTTATCCTTCTTTTCCATTAATAATATACTTCTATGTGTTCCGATTGATACTATGTATTTAACTTATTTCATTGAATCTTTATCTATCTTTGATACCATGTGTCTTAAACTATCACAATTTACCTTTGATTACATGAATATAAAATGATATGATTTGTGATCACCAAACAGGGGGAGATTTTTGACCTACTTGTTTTAATGGTCATCAAATCATGATTATTGTTATAATTAATGAGTTTCATGTTTCCTATTAGCATTTTATATTATTTGACAGATTGGCCAAATATGTCTAACTATGAGACAAAACCAAAAAATAGTCACCACCAAGGAAGTCTCAAAATTTCCTGGAGACAATTTTGGGTATGAGTTGCCGTTAGCAATGAGTCACTATTTAGATGGAAATATGAAAAAGTATAGAAAAAGCCTCATTGAAAAAATTCACATCATCATCTTGAGACTTGTAAAAGAATTCATACCACCAGGACAAAAAAAACGGATAAATATCGGGATGACTCACCATCAGACCGAGTCCCCACCAGATCATAAATTTGGAAACGTTTGAGTCATTGCTAAATTGACACACCACTAGACCCTAAATCATTGCCAGATCAAGAAATTGTTCCAATGTCTCACCACTAGACTTAGACACCATTTTCCCCAATCTATGGTTGCACCATCAATGTCACACCCCCATAATTAGGCACCTATAGAGATTCACTTTTCCAGGACTCACCACCACTATTCTCTTTCTTATCTTTTTGAATTAAATGTTTCAAACTATTAGTTTGTTGAATTCAATTCCATTCATTATACTAAGGATTTTTCCTTCATTAATCGATAGAGATGCATTAATGTTTGTGTCAGAATGTGAAGTATGAGTAGTGGAAGATATAGTGATTTATCTTTTCTTTTGTTTCCATTAAATGATAAATCAGACTCCATCATGCAAAAGTGAGATGTGACGAACAAAAATATATACCTATAAATGTAAAGAGAGCTCAGTAGCTATGAAGTGATTTGTACAAAAATAATTCCTTCACATTATTAATTGTAAATGAACCAAAGACCATTGAATATCTAGAAAACATCTTACCGACTTACAAGAAGGAATTTTCGACACTCTATTCTTCAGAAAACTTCTAAAACATGACTCGAACCTAAGTTCAAATAACTTTCAATGAGTCACAAGTTGTAGAGCATATCATTCAGAGAAACAAGACCGTAATATATTCAAAATTTATCTTTTTGTTTTATTTACATTTACATTATGAGCAACGTGTGCATACTCTATTTTTCACACACACTCTATCCTATATTAAACTAGAATATACTTGATATCTTCTCAAACAATATTTTTATTTTTTTCCCCATGATAACTACGGTAGAGGTATTGTGGGATTTTTTTTATTGCTATGAAAACTGTGGATGTGTACCTATGTGGTTTAGACATGTGGTATACTATTGTAAAACATGATCAAGGTCTTGGATCGTCATTTTATTTTATGTAAACTACTTGGAAGCAGGTGATTTCCATGTGGAGAGGACTAAGTCTCATCATGAGATTAAACTCCCTGTTTTCAAATTCGATTGTGTTTTTTTATTTTGTTTCATTATTTTTTATACTTTTAAACCCAATATATTTTTACCTTAAAGAAACCCCTCTACTTTCATAGATAGTTTTATTTAGTGTTTATAATATAAATTTATTTCATAAGTTGATTTTAAATGTTAAAATAATATTGTATGATGTGTTTAATTGATACCTAATAAATCTTTGAGAATTATTTAAAAACCTAAAGTATTTTATCAAACTATTTATCTAACTAAATGGGCTATTTTATGTAAATTGTGGGATTTTATGTAAATCCATTTTTAACAAAAATTTCATTGGGTACTCAATTCACCCCCCCCCCCACCCTTGAGATACTCGCTCCAAATAAAAAATCTCTTTTTGAAAACATTTTCCATTTTAAAGTAATCCTTTAAAAACACAAATCACTTCCAAACAACAGACTACCATAAAGAATTTATCAATAATAATAATCATTTCATTTCATTAACCCATTGTATAGAAACACCTACCTCAAAATGTTATAAACCAAGATGGCTTCATTAATGGTGTTTGGAAACCATTTGAATGACCTTTGAAGGATAAGACATGCTATGAAACTAAAAGGGACTAATAGAAAACACACTATGATCACAAATCCAGAAAAAAAACATAGCCAATGTTGTTGATATGACCAAATAAAGAAGAATTAGAAGTATCACATATTCAAAGAGATGTGCTAGGACAAACATGTTGGCCAATCACTGAATGAGAGATATAGAGGGATAGAAGAGCCCACAAAATATCATGGGATCTCTCGGGGTCACATGAAGGGAGGCTAAACATAGAATAAACCCTAAATCACTCATACAACGCCCTAAAAAGGAACTAATACAGACCAGTAAATGTTTTGTAAATCATTCACACTATTTATTTCTTGATTTAAAGGATTCACTGAAAAACCCGATGACATTTTTTAAAACCCTGATTTTTTATAATACAATACGTGAACCCAGTGCATGGTGTGTAAACCCATCATGTTCAAAACCTATTACATGGTAGATATCATGAGAACATTACATGGTGTGTAATACCTTTTTAAGGAATGTAATCTCCCATCAGACTATAGAAACTACTGGTTTAGGTAGAAAAACTCAAAGACCCCACCCAAAACATTCACTGAACTAGGGAAGAACCCCAATAAGTCCTTGATACATTTATATCTAGACTCCATAAATTGAAATAAAAATATGTCCCTTAGATTTAGGTATTTGTTTCCCAGAAATGGATATCTATCCCTATGAATCTTGTAAAATAACCCAATTAAGGACAATAAATAAAGCATACACAAAGGAGTACCTAAAAATTGTAATAGGGTGTTACACTTAATTCTTAGAAACAAAAAAGTATGAATGGTCAAAATATATGTTGGTGAAATTAAATTAGTACTCCCTTGATGAAGATGCATTAATAATTAGATTTCATCAAAGACACTCCCCATGTTGTCTTTTTGAAAGATCTCTGGCTACTCTAATTGAGTTCCTATATGATACAAAATGTTGCGGCCCCAACCCCAGTAGACTGAATCCTGTGTATACATTATTAAATTTGTATAAGATTCAAGTATTCACTTCCATAGGGACTAAAAAGTTTATTATTCTTGGTAAAATAGATAAATACTTGAGTTTAGAATTATATTTGAAAGCAGAAGTTACATCTTAATTTTTTCCAGAATAATTCCACCTGACATATCATTAAATATAAAAAATAGTAAACTGGATGGATTACTAGGAAAGGAAAAAAAATAAGAGTGGATTAAAATACTCTTTAAGGGTTAAGTACAAGAGACTCTATATTAAATCAATATGAATAGTAAACATAGAATGGTAATTAAATAAACACACCTTCCATTTAAATAACTAGATAATGAATAATAAATATTTAATGGTAAATACCTAAACACATATGATTATTACATAACTTTATAAGTCATAATCAATATGAAAATTAAAATAACTGAACGTAAATTAAATTTAAATAATTGGATAAATCATAATCAATATGGAGGGGTAAATAATTGAAAACAAATTCCATTTAATCAATAAAATGAGAATGAAATGCATCCAGATATAATATCATTTAAAAATATCATGGATAATAGTAACGGAATTCTTAATGAAGGAAATACATAATTATTGTAATTCAAGATCTCAAGAATCATGAAAAACTATACTATTAAGATTTATCCCCATGATTTTTTTAAACTGATAGGTTGTAACCCATTTAACTAAGGATAACCAACTGATTCGCCTCATAAGACCTGTCGATGCATTGAGGGGATATCTATAATTAGTCCACACCCATGTCTCCATGTCCAAATCCTTCCTCATATACCGAAAAATAAATTTAATTCATGTAAAACATTCCTTTCCGATTAAATATTCTTATTAAAGAAAGAATACCTATTATCAATATTTCCCCGGTCCATCATGTAACATTCAAAGAAATACACATTTGTAGAAATGTGATAAAGTTTAAGAAATATGAATATCCATGATAAATTATCCGGATATTTAGGGTAAATTTAATGTCTAGTGATCAAAGGAATGTGAATATATCTGTGGAAAGTTGATGTCTATAAAACTGAATCAAGAAAGTGAATGTCAATAATTTATTTCATCAAAACGATCATAATCGTCCATAGAAATAATGGGGATAAAATCAACCCCACAAACACCTATTTGAGAACGAATAAAGGATTGTTCCTTAATTAATATAAATACCAGGAAAATATATTTAAAAAAACTAGAATAATGTATCCTTTTCATTTTGAAAATAACTTTTTAAAAGTAAAATTTCACAAAAAAAATTGAAAATAAATTTCTATGAATATATCCTTTGAAACATATAAACGATGCTTTGAAACATTTATTGGTCATTATGGCCATAAATTTTTTACATGATGAGTATGTTAAAATAAAGATTCCTTTCATATTTTCTATAAAATTCCAATAGGGCTTGTTTTAAAAGTGACATGAAAATTCCTTTCAAAATGTTTTTTAGAAATTAGTAAAAATGTATTTAACAAACCATTTGGGAAATGGTTAAAACATTTTTAGAAAATATGGTTTTGGAAGAAAATAGATTTCTTACCGAAGTGATAAATGATATTGGCTTTCTTAAAAAAATTATCAAAGTAGGACTACACGAAACCGTATTGCCACTAGGACAAACAGCTTCCCTCACGCATTGCCACTAGGAAAAACAGCTTCTCATAGAACCATGTATGATTTCGACTATCCTCTGACCACCCCTTCGGAGCTTCACCATGGATAGTGAGATCACGCATCACTTAGGTCTTTGAGTCTCCACATTGAGACTCTTCCACTAGCCGTACTAAGGAAGAGTGCACTATAATATGAATCAAATAGCCTATACAGCTATCCACTCTCACATCCAGATGTAAAGAGACCAACACCTCCATGTACATCCAAGCATCGTTGGATTCCCAAACTACCTCCTTCTATGGCTTTTTTCTTAAGGTATCATCTACCGTGGTCCCCTTTTCTATGGTGTATGAGATCTCGAAGTTGTAGTCCTATAGAAACTGTATCCACCTTCACTGCCACAAGTTCAGGTCTCACTGGAAGAATATATACCTCAAAATCTTGTAATCTGTGAAGAACAAAAACTGATCCCCAATGAGGTAATGTCACCACAACTTCCATGCAAATACAATCACTGGAATCTCCATATCATGGGTGGAATAGTTACGTTTGTGGGGATGTAACTGTATAGACCCTTAAGAGATCACTCTTAACTACTGAATTAAAAAACACCACAATCCTAGATTGTAAGCATCACAAAACACCTCAAACATCACTCCCTACTCTGGAAACCTAGGCACTGGAATACTGACCAACATTCCCTTCAGGTAGCTGAAAGCATCATGACACTACTCACTCCACATGAAGTTCTAGTCTTTTATGGTCAAATCTGTCAACAAATTCGTAACTCAAGATAATTCGAGCACACATATTTTTTAATAGCACATTAGACCCATGAATCTGTGAACCTTTGTAACGTTATTGGGTGCTACCAAAGAAAAACCCACATGAACCGTTTATAGTTCCACTGTCATCCCCTACTGAGACACCACATGTCCATGGAAGTGCACCTATCACACCAAAAAATGCACTTGGACAACTTCCCATAGATCTGGTGGTGTTGTAGGAGCTCCAAGATAATACTTAGATTCTCAATATTCTCCTCCTATAACCTTGAGTAGATCAGGATTTCGTCGATGAACATGATGATGAAGCGGTCTAGGAACTTATGGAAAGCAGAGTTTATGAGCCCCAAGAACACGGCTAGTGAATATGTAACACCGAATGGCATGACCACATACTCGAAGTGCCTATACCTGCACATGAAATAAGTCACCTAGATATCACTCTACTTCACCCTCACCTGGTGATATCTAGATTGTAGATCAATCTTAGATAGCCCTCATGCTCCCTTTAACTGGTCGAAAAGATCACCGTTCTTTGGGAGGGGGTAACAGTTCTTGACCGTCACCTGATTCAGTCTTCAGTAGTCTATACACAATCATAGGAAACCATATTTCTTCTTCAAAAACAACACTATAGAACCCCATGACAAAAAAATCAGCCAAATAAAACCCTTCATCATTTTGTAGTCAATATGAATCTGCAACTCCCACAACTCAGAAAGCGTCATCCGATAGGGAGCCATCGAAATCCGACAGGCATGGGTTGAAAGTCTATTCTGAACTCAACATCATGTTGAGTGGGTAGAGTCACAACCTCCTATGGTAATAAATCTAGGAACTATTTGAAAACTCCTGGAACTTCCACCATCTCTGTCTTTTCTGATCCCACTAATAGATCGGTCGGCAAGGAGATAAAAGGCTCTATACACCTACATCCCACCAGACAGCCCCACTCACCAATGAAAACTACATGCTGACCAACTATATCTGCAAAAAAACTCATCCTTTGAAGAATTAAATAATTCCGTGCATTGAAAACAACTAGTAGATTCCCATGATGGCATCATATGGATGCATCTATAGTAGAAAAATATCCCCACTGGATTGACGCAGCCCCAACATCAATCTATATCACCGAAAAACACCAAACAGACAGGTCTAACCTCCAACTGGAATGCTCAAAACCAAGGTCACAAAAATACTCTCTATGTCTAGTCCCATAGAATTGGTTAGATTATGTGAAACAAAGGAGTGTGATCTCTTGAATCAAACAAAGCACATGCAAGAGTACTAAACAGACTAATTGTACCTCGAACATCCTTTGGTCCTGTTGAAACTGCTACCTTAGAAGTGTGCAACTACCCACAACCAGATCCTCTACCCCTCTACTATCGACCACCTTCCCAACCACACCTCATTCAAGGTCCCTGAGGAGAACCCTCAGGTTGGCCTCCTCCAGCATTTTCTACCCTTGGTGAAGTGGGAGCACACTGCCCCTAGTGCTGGAAAAGTCTGACTAGAAACTGCTATTTTTAATGCGGGCGTTGAACCTTCCCACCCAAACCATACTACACTTGTATTGGGAAATGGTTTTGAATATTTCCATGGAATCCACAGAAAAAAAACATGGGTCCTGATCCCAAGGGGAAATGGAGGGGACTATGATATCAGAATTGGAACTATTGAGGCCTACAACCCGTTGCCGGAAACCTGGAAGGCCCTAATGCTGGAGACCTAAGGCTGACTGCCTTCCCCTTTGTTGAACTCATCTAGCTCCCCTCTCACAGCACACCTCCCTGTGAGTGTATCTTCTCCACTACTTTACCCTTATTTTGAACTTCTAAGTATGTCGGTACGGTAAAGGGAGTGATAGAAAACTGAAGAGACAATCAGAGTGCCTCCTCTAATTGTCTCTCTAGTGAATCCTCATCTGAAAAGAGATCCAAAGAAAATCATAGGAGATTCTCGAACTTGATCCCCATCTCCCTGACCGATATATTCTCGTGCTAGAGGGAGAGAAGATTCTACCTCTTCTCATCCTTTTTCATGGAGGAAAGAAATTTTTCCTGAAACTCCTTCTCAATGTTATCAAATAAAACATCAATCTCCTTCCTCCCCGTGAGGAAAAGCGTCTTCCACTGATGCACCACTCATCACATCTAGCTTATTTCCAGAGGAAACCAGCACTCCCTTGGAGCACATATCAAGGTAAAGGTTATTTTTAACTTCTCAAGCCAGCGCTTCATCTCTGAGTCTATAACACTATCTTCGTACTTTCCAAAGGTATGCCACTGGAAATTACAAAGAGTATTTTTCAACAATTCATCTTCCTCCCCACGATCGGTCCTCCATTGATCAACCTGGTTTTTATTCTGGGACTCAACTGCTCATACCACATGTGGGAAACGTTCGGGTTCCATAGATTAAAATGGTAAACAAATAACTTCTAAGCTCGGGTAGTATGTAAATTTCCATTTAAAATTTATTTTAACTCTTAATTTAAATTAAATTCCCAAAATTCCCTAGAAAAAGAAGAACACAAGTTATTATGATTCATGTACTATTACTAGGGTATCTATCCTATAATTAGTGTATCCTCACTTGGTCATTCAGTAGGTCTAGAGTCCTTTCATCAGATCACGGGAGGCCCTAATGTCTCATGTCCTAGCAGGTTGTCCTTGGACTATTTCATGCACCAAGATTTCCTAACATTTTGACCTACCATCCCATTCAATCATCACTAAAACTAATTAGTAACTCCATCCTATCCTCCAACCTAGACTATGATATCATTTTTTCATGACCCACCTTCTTCAAGATGAGGGAAGTGGCAGCAAGGTGACACACCCTTCCTTCTTCATGATGAAGGAGAGATAACGACCTTTGAGACCCGCCTTTAATAGGCCCTAGAGTGATACTAGCACCAACGGTATAGAATCTCTCATCAAATGGAAGGGATTAACCATGTTACTGAAAATAGGATCAGGAGATAATATGGTAACCACCCAAAAAACATCAAACTAAGGTTAAAATTAAATCCAAAATCCATTCCCATATGAAATTTCAAACGTAAACTACGATAACTGTACAACCAATGTACTAAAATAAGTACCAAAAGATACTAAGTAGAAATAAAGTAACTATCTCTATTTCAGAGCTAGAAAAGTCTAACACACTCCTAAAATTATTCCTTGAATCCATAAAATAGTTTTACAAATATAGGGTTAGTATACAAGTATACCCAGCAGGAAAAATAAACCTACCAATGAAAAATTGGGGGAAACATACTAATTATTTTATGAGAGAACAATAGAACCTCATAGAACCTACGAAGAAGTACTAACCAGTTTAGCCTCACCAAGGAACACTCACCAAATAACACATGTCAGGTAAAGTGGTAATATAAGCACATAGATATTTGGGTACCCCGCACCACTTTCCCACTGGTTAACTAATCACTCCTAACGGATAACTTCTTGATGATCCCACTCTTCCAAAACGCATTCCCATTACCACAAACTTCCCGCACAAACCTAGGCCTCAAACCACACACAAAACCCACTCGTAGACACCTTGACTACAATAACCACACCTCTTGCCTAAAGACACCTGAGCCTCATCCCAATGGCACTTGGGAAAACAATCCTGGCCCACAAACACCTGATCCCCTCATCCACAAAAAACATTCCCAAAGGATCTTGGACTATGGTAAGCCTCAAGACATTATATCCTATTTGGATATGCTCGAGTGGTAATAACATAGAAAAGGGTGCGAGGAAGAAATTCAGTAACCAGTCATCCATCCTCCCACTAGGATGTTGGGAAAGACACCCTCCCCTGTGAAATAGGGGTGTTCTACACATGGTTCTCAATAAGCATAGGGTGTGTATAGAAATAAAAATGAAATTAAACTTATAAATATATGTAAACAACAATCATCCCATCCTAAAGGTCCCCAAAATAAATAATGTGACCACCAGAACCACTTTTTGATTCTACCCCTATATTCACAAGCACACAACAGCCACTGCCAAAGCATAACCTAATGCCTATTTCATTTAACCACTTGACATTTATTAGTTAAGGGGTTCAGTTTTGTTTATTCTAGTACGACATGGGGAAACTACCAAGCACAACATCTGCAACTGTCTCAAAAGGTGAAGATCGTAATTAACTAAGCACACAACAACCAACTCACTTCACTCTTTGGTACTACCAACTTCGAACAAGGGAAGAGGGGCCAAGGTAAAGCATTTCCATTTTAACACCCATTCCTAAAAATAATACAGAACAACTGACATGCAGTCCCACTGCACACCCCCATTCTTCCTAGACATATGTTCAACCATTATCATCTATAATTCTTCATAGTTATACCGCATAATCCTCCTCTCACAACTAGGACTGACATCCATGATATACAACAAGGCCAGACCCATCACACCTATAAACACAAAGTCATGAAACAACCCAGTATTGTAGCCCCATTGCCCAAAAAATCTCAAATGTAGTCCCACTACATAAAAAGTTCATTACCACACCACATTCCCACTGCACAACCTCATTCTATAGCCACAACATAAGAAAAGGTAGTCTCACCGCCTAAAAGACCATCCATTCCACAATTAATCAATCTCTCAAGTTGGGATACCAACACTACCCATGTACCACCTTTTACAAAACTCCCACAAAAACCACCATTAAAACTGCATCCCCACTTCACAAACATAACAAACCACCTTACATAACCAACTAAAGATAGCACACAACCACACCATTAATCCGGGCATATTCAGATTTTAAAAGATGGGTTTTTTAATTCCACTTTAAAATAACCTGGGTGATCATACAATAGTTTTGATTCTAGGGAATCCATTTCAATTAGCCAAGTATACATGATTAAGAAGATTTCATGTTATAATCATTTTTCTAGCATCATCACAATAACAGAACGTCACCAGTGTGAAATGAAAGACCACCAATGGATATGATTTTCTGAAGTCATATAGCCACAACAAACCATAAAGGAATCAAATAAAAACAGTGATCAACCTCAAACCACTTTCAGATCATTATTTCATTGACGCCTTTTATCTTTTGATCATATTCCCTTCTTATGTATTACTTGTTTTATGAAATGTATTAACCCGTTCTTCCCAATGAATCATAACTATACCAACCCTGCAGGATGCACAGTTATTGAGAGGTAGATGAAATCCCTACTGGAACAACAGGTGACCAAAACTCATCCTTGCACAAAAAACAGAGGATCGTGCATGTAGTAGGAAAGAACTTCAAGAAATCTGAGCAGGAGGGGGATCTAGCATAGGTGAAAGACTCATTAATATAGTAATTCTTTAGGCACACCATGAGGTAATAGAAAAAATACTAGGAAGGCAAGATCCTAGCATTGAAGAGAGAAATCATATATTAATGGAAGATCAGTTTCAAAATCCATTAATGTAGGATTGTGGTCAAGATCATGTGGTTTGAGTATCTCAAAAACCCCGTAGTGTTAGGATATTAAAGATATACTTAATATTCTTTGAATCACCCTTAAAATGCAAAAAAAAGGCTTTAAACTCAAATTACGTCAAATAAGACGTAAGAGGGGTGAAAATAGAAAACTGGGAAAAAGTGGAAAAAGTGGAAATGAGTCGCCAATGGGTGATTCACCGATAATGACCCATGCACGGGTGATCTACTGATGTAACCTACTGACACTGAGCCACCAAAGTTGAGCTACCAACGTAATGAATCTTTGATGCCATGACTCACTGATTCCCTAGCACCGACGCTGATGCCCTTGACTCACTGATGATGCCACCTCTGACTCACCAATGCCGACACCCCTGACTCACCATTTCCAAAATCGTGAATCACCAATGCTAACGCCCCTGACTCACCGATGTCGATTCATCAAAACTAGATTTTGGCTAACTATTGAACGAGCTATCATTGCCTCATAGAACACCCTAAATGATGGATTTTCACAATGGAATGCCAAAGGGAAATCTGAGTCATTATAGATATTCTAATTTCAAAAATGAATTTCATTTTATTAAAAAAATATACAATTGGTAATGATGAATTTTAATTTTTTTTGTGCAAAACGTGGTTAAACCTTCTTTTAGAAAAAAATACATTTTTAAAAAACATTTCTTCTTATATTAAATGATTTTTATTTTATTTTCAATCAATGGATAACCATAATTTTCATAATTTAGTTAGAACTATTTATACATTCCAATTTAATGGCTAGGTTATAATGGTATACTATATTACAGTTCATTCAAACTCAAGGTTTCATATTCCACAACCTATATAAGATATTAAATTTATTGAAATATATTTCATGGATTATTTGAGCTTGGTGTTGTGTGTGACATACATAATCATAAATAACATTCTTATTTTAAAATATCATGGTGTAATATAAATCAATGCAACATTAAAATTAATTATATTATGATATAACTAATTAGAAACAAAAGTTAGTGTTTGAGAGTTTTGATTGAGCTTTTCTATGATTTATAGGTTCTATTGGAAATCAAAAAATATTTTTCCATAGTTCCACATTCATCAATTGGTTTCCTTCTAATCATCGTACGTGTTGTAGATGCTCTGCCTAGTTATTTCCTATAAGAATACACCAAACACTTAAATAAGGGAAATTAAAATGAATCCAGGAAAAATAATGACCAGATAATCATGGGATAACCCCCAAAGGGGAGGTTTATTTAAACTATCCAAGGATCGATGGTCTCTAGGTCATCCCCATTTTGAAGGGGGTTGTGGCTTCCATCTTAAGATCCACAAGATGTGATTCATTCAAGTGTGATTGAAGTTTTAAAAATTTTATAGTATATGTAAAACAACTTCTTATGGACCCTTTTCTCAACAACATATCTTTTTTGGATAAATGGGGAGGAAAACAGAATGTATGGGTGACTCCCCACATCTCCAACATGAGGTATGGTGTGCACTGGTTTCAGAATTGAACCCAATGTGGTGAACTGTCCTCTATTTTATTCCAAAACATTATTTTTTCTTTTTATACAAAAAAATATCAACACACTATATTAATTTTATGCGTATCTCTAACTCCTCCTCTTCCATAATAGTTACCAGAAATGAATTTTCAATAAGGACTATGAGTTCCATAAATTCCTTAGAGGGTGAAGCTTTCTCAAGACTCTCTAGGAAGTTGTATAGTTTACCTGAATGGATAGAAAAATTACAGGGGGGAAAAACCTCAAAATATATTTCAATATAATAATAATCAAATGAAATAAATGATAATTTAATAAAGATACAATATGCATGAATTTGGTCATATTTCTCTTCTTTAAGGTTATATAGTTACCATGGTGGTATTTCTAGGACATGATTAAGGTAGTCAACCTCATCTAGCCTCTCTTCAAATCACTTCAACTCATTTATTAGATTCTTACATGGAAAATGATATGGTCTCCTAAGCTTGTGAAGTCTATAGAGTCGGTGAAAAATCATTAAAAATTTCAAAACACAAAAGTTTATTAAGTAAAATAGTATTAATAATATGATCCTCAAAAAAATGTCATGCTTCTTCAAGTTTAGCATGACCCATTTCCCATCATCCCTTGAAACAATTATTGGAATGTAAATCTTTCATCTCTCTCCTTGAATTGAACAAAACATCGAGATTGAAAATAAGAAACTCTACCTTATTATTTCTTTGGTTTATTTTATATTTTTTTCTCAATTTCTTTCCAAAAAAGTAATTTTGTTGGTTCCTAGAGTTTTCACTTATCCCTTTATCCCCCAAGATCTAACTGGGTAGTTCCAAGGAATATTATAATCTTCTTATTAGTAAGAAGATCTTTCTTGGTAATTTTCATCCTCTATTGATCCCTTTTGATTTTATTTAATGATTTTGAAAACATCTTCATTGCTTGGTGAGACACAACCATGAAAATAAATCCAATTTATGAGTGCATCCCTTGTCACAAGGATATTCAAAAATACATTTGTAATACCCTATATATATCACAATGGCTAATCCAGGGAACAAACTCAAGAAAGTAGTGTCAATATCCAATTGATTACCCTAAAACTCTTTTCCTATTCTTATATTTTAAAAGCACTAAAAACAAAATGAAATTGATTGATAGAATTGGAACTAAAGAAGAATATAAAGGAAGAGGAAAAGATATAATTTCAGTTCGAACATGGCTAGATCCATGTTGATCCACTCTTCAACTACCTATCATAGATCTTCTAGATAATAATACCATCAATTTCCAACCTCACCTAGTGTATGGTCAATGGCTCAACACACACGACACTCTCACACAAAATGTTGAGGATTCAATCATGGAATGTATTTTAAAACATGACCACCCTCCTAAAAGGGAAGGAATCACCCAATTGAACCACTCTAGATAAGAAATATTTCTTGGTCCAAGTGATCATTATGAGATCATCAAATGGACATCCTATCTTAGATACTCTATAGAGTAACAAAAAGAAGAAAGAGAGAAGATAAAAGGGGAATGGAATATGAAACTTATCATTTATAGTAGTGCGCTTTCCAGCACACTAAACACCCACTATGAGAAAAATAAGTATTTATGTCACGTTATTTGCAACGAATTTTTCTCCCATTGCAAATAATGAAAAAAGACACGTTATTTCTGATGAAATACTATTCCCATAAAAAATAACCTTATATGTGGTATCATTTACGATGAGATACACCTCTTGTCACAAATAATTTGTCCATGACTTCTTGCTAAAACACAATAATGGGTTATTTGTGAGGGAAAATTAAAATCCATCATAAATATTTTTTATTTTGGGATCGGAAATGTTCTCATCACAAAAGTAATAATTAAAAAACATCATATCACAAAAAAAACCTATTTAAAATGGCCATAATTAATTAATCACAAATACTATGTCATCAGAGTTAATATTTATTTATGGTCGGTAGAATTTACAACATGATCTATCGCAAATTCACTTTTAATTTCCACCAAAAGTATTTATGGTGTGTGTTATTTGTTATGAGATCTATCATAAATACTATTATTTGTCACGGGACTTCCATTTCAAGTCTTACATTGCAATTAATCTAACCTATATAAGACCTCAACCCAAATTCCACTTATTCAAACAAAAAACAAAAAATGGTGACTAAAAAATAATAGGCACTGAACATCCACATATTTTGCCTTGAAATGTTCATCAATAGCTCCCATTGAAGCCTCATTGCATGTAGAGCTTCTTCTTTAACAACATGGGTTAGGCCCATGTATGTAGATTTAGGGGAGGGGATCTTTAGCTCCACTGAATTTCCAAGCCCTTTCAATTATCTTTCAGAGGACTCCAAAATCTTCTGGAAACTCCTCACAACTTCACGAGATTGAGATTTCCTTCATCTTATTAATTTTAGAAATTCTATCACCAAACTAGTTTTAATTCTTATGTTTGGGATTTGAAAATATTTTTTATTTATTATCTAATCCTAAGGCCTTGGTAGTAAACTCGTACTAAAGCATGGAACCCATGAAATTGAGTGTCTTCACACTCCAATGATTTCATTTTCTTCCATTCAAATAAGGACCTAGTTTGTTAGGATTGTCTTTGGCATTTGAAGGACACCACTTCAACTAGGTGTCTCCAATAGGGAACACACCCAAAAACCCAAAAATATTATACTCCCTTGATATTCATCTATGATTTGAGTTTATGTTTTATTATCTTACACCATGCTCAGATTCTCACATGTATTTCACCAATCATATGCAATATACCCATCTTCACCTTCTCAACTTCAGCATTGAGAAGAAAATGAGGCCACCTCCATCATCTAACCTATATAAAAAGATATAAAAACCCGTGAAAAAGTTCCATATCCTCCAATCTTCATCCGGGTCATGGTTTCCCCCTATTTCAACTCTTCAAGCTTCCTCCTCCCAATGATTTGTTTTTATAGATTTCTTTAAATCATGTCACAACCTTCCTCAGACTCATACATGCTCATGAAGGTCCTCAAGGATATGGAAAATATTTGGTTCCAAGATTTCTTGTCTTCTCATTTTACTCTGTCAAACTCGAGACAAGTGTCACATGTCTACATTAGTAATTCTCGGTATAAAATTGGAAGCATATAAAATTCATCATCTCTAGATTACTCAATTCATAGGACTTCCAACTAATCTTAAACACACTCCATATTTAGATGATGGATTCAACATCTCCCAAATTGGTCATCACTCTTGTTTGGTGGGTCTCAAACTCATCGTTCTTAGACAATTCATATTGACATAAGTCTTCATCTTTAATCTTCATTTGATTTTTTTTGAGCTACAATCCAGTTAGGGATTTCTTCGTTAACTATGGTGTAAAATCAAGTTCTTCCTCCTCTGTTCTAGGTTTTGATTCATGGAGATTATTAGGTTTCAACTTTCCATAGTCGATTAATCAATAGGCATGATAAAAGAGTGGTGGATCCATGGTTTTAAGTGGATGGATTCATGATTACACTCACAAAGATAAGATCCATGACCACAAATTTTTATTCCATGGTAGCAAACTCGGGCGGTGTGTCCCATTTGACTTGTGTGTCATACACCTCTATTATGTTAGTTGGGGCTTCCTTGATCATGAGGCACAAAAGGATTGGGTTTGTTCTCAACCCTCCTAGAGAGGCAATCTCATCCTTTGAGGGAGATGAAGGTGATGACTCCTGGTAACTTTCCCCTAGTTCTCTCTATGAGAGAAGAGGGAGACATTGCCTTAGATTATCCTATTTCTTGGAAAATAATATTGATTTACCATCGATGGGTTTCCTCCTAGTTCGTTGAGAGAAAGGAGATATCCTCAATGTCACTTCCTTGCTTTGTATGAGCAGTTTAAGTGCAGAGATGAAGCTCTGGTTCAGCCCCATACTTTGGCAGCTCGGCCTTTTCCGAACCCCAAGTGGAGGTCATGAAGATCAATCAAAAAGAGGCTGCAGTCATGTTCCTTGAGTATGAAGCATGCAGATTCTTGTTCTTGGGGTGTGAACTTGGGTGGAATAAGATTCAAACAGTGGCATGACCCTAAAATGCAGAAAAGTCCCTGGACAACGACAATATACTAGGATAGCAGCGGAATCAGATAGTGGCACAATACTGGATAGTAGCAATGACTATGGTCATCTTCACATCTAGATAGCGACACTGGTCCCCAACACTACTTCTTAGAAGATCGACATTGTAGAGGAGGTAAGACAGAACTTTGATAAGGGATTCAGTCTAATATTTTCCCTTCCTTTTGTCGATCTTATTTCATTTTTTTACTAGAGTTATTTGGGTGTGTTGTGTTGTGATGATGATTTCTGAAGAATTTATATTGTTTTTTCTTATTTCATATTGAAAAATCCCCAAATGATTCTGCCCATGCATGTAGTTTAATTGGTTGAATCACTTAAATCCTTAGTGTTCTTTTTTATTCATTCCTTTTTTTATTTTTATCGATGTAAATAGTGGGACATTTAAATTCTTCTTGATTTTTATTTCTAATCTATTTTTGAATTTAATTTGTCAATTATAGAAGCTGTTTGAGCCTTTTTGCAGCTCTGTTTTTCATTGATGTTGCTTTTGTTGTCATTATAGAATGTAGTTTCAGATTCTTCATGTTTAGAAATCTACTTAACATTTCTAGAATTGTTTATCTTGAATCTAGAATTGGTAATTCTCATGTTGTTTGGATTCTTCATTATTTAATCATTCTTTAAAGATTTTCTATTTCTATTTTATGATATTTTATGAATGATTTTGAAAGTTGTTAGTTGATATAGCTAGTTTGGTGTATTAGCCAATATACAATTCTTGTTCAGTGTAGTTCGCTAGTTATAGTCATTTTAATATTTCATTTTATGTATTGGAATTTCAATTTTAGCATGAGTCTATTGATTGCCATTTTTTATGCTATAAACTATAAAATAATAATTGGTTTCTTATTTTGAATTTTAATGAAACAAAATACCCCATAGATTCTAGGATATTGCATGGGGACATTCTCTCACATAGGGGTTCTCCCAGGAAAAATTGGCATCAGCGACTAATTCAGTTTATGTTTTTATTTGTTAAAATTTTAAATTTCTTGTTATTTTCATTCAAATGATTTTCTAGTGGATTTTCCATTTTTGAATTATGGTTCTTTATTTCGTTTGGATAGGTCATTAGCTTTATTGGGCTATAATTTAATTCTATTTCTATTTAGTTTGTTTCCTTATTGTTTCCCACTTTTCTCTATCAAACTGAGCCTTATAGAAGTTTTTCGGTAGCTTCCACCTATGTGTGTCTCTGATCTCAAGGTTAGGAATGGGTTTTGTATGTGGTTGGCCTATGTTTGAGAGATGGTTAGTAGTAAAGTATTGGTAGGATCTTATGTCTCTAGTTCATACCTTTTTCCTATGAGATGAGCTTGTGTTTTAACTCTAGTAGGGTTCTCTTCATCATTTAGAATTGTTTTCTCTAGGTATAGATCTGTATCGAGTTATGTGTTTGGGAATGAGTAGCTTCTGGGTGAAGTTCTTCTGTTTCTTTCTTGGTTGGCCACCAAGATTCTCAGATTTTCTATTTGACCATTTTTAGCAACTATGTTTTGGTTTCCTAAGACCATGTGTTTTTTAATTAGACTATACTTGGATGTGTGGCCCTTATGTGTCTTGTTTTCCTTGGGTTTATAGCTGGATGCCCACCTTTTTTATGGCTTCTTAGAAATTACCTAGTATGTTGGTTCTGCTCGCCTCTATCCATGTAGTCTCCCTTTGAGTGAGGATATATCCTTTTGGATTTTGTTTATGCAGTGATCTCCTTGGTTGGAGATTTAGAATCTATATTTTAAAGATCTTATGATTCCTTACATCAGGAGGCTTCATGTTTAGTTATTAGGTGGTGTGTCTTGGCTTAAATTCGATAGTGATAGGTGCTTTAGTCCTCTTATGTTTTTATGGGTTTAGGTGGAGATCATTCTCTTTATATTGTTTTAAATACTATGCATGCTTTCTCTTGATCTCTCTTTCTATGAAATTTCCTTTGCTGTTATTTCTCATGATTTCCCTACTTTTACTGATTTTCATTATTTATTATTTCTCTATGTTTTTATTTTCTTTATTGTTTTGTATGAGGATGGATACTACTTTGTTTCTGGGTGTTCTACAGGAACTGATGAGCTGTTTTATAGACCTACTGGCATGTGATTTTCTAGTATTGTCTTCTTCATTGACATCATCTCAGAGATCTACACAGGTAAGAGAATGAATTAACTTTATCATGTTTTAGAATTTTTCAATTATAAGCATGTTTAGCATCTTAGTATATCATTTAATTATGGGAAAAATCTATCACATAGATACATGAAGGGGAGGCTCCTTGGGTCGTACCCTATCATTGTCACCTATTTAGGTTGTGATGCCAAAGTTGATAATAGTGTAGGTGATGCAAAAACATCATATGTTGTATGTTTTAATTTGAAAAGTGGAGATTTTAATGTTGTTTCATATTAAATTTGTTCATTCATTTTAATTCCCAAGGTATAGATTTGTGTATTTTCATATTCCTTTTTTTATTTGAAATGAATTTTATTAAATATGCTGGTTTTTAGTCAATTATGCAGCTGGAAATGGTGAACCACCTACGCATCCTACACCATATGTGTGTCCTATATGAATTTCTCACCTTGATCCTCCATTATATTAGTAGGGGCTTCCTTGATCATGAGGTGTGTAATGAAGGGTTGAGACCGGGAGGCGGGTTCCCACCTCTCTAAGAGAGGTGATTTCATTCTATCAAGGGAGATAAAGGTGATGAGTCCAAGTCACTTTCCCCTCATTCTCAGTAAGAGATTAGAGGGAGATATTTCGTTGGTTTGGTCTATTTTTTGGCCAAGAAGATCAATTTTCCATTGAAGGGGTTCCTCCTGGATCATCAAGAGAAAGGGGAGATCCTAAAGGCAATTTCCCAGCTTCATCCAAAAAGTATTAGTGTAGAGGGGGAGTCGTGGTTTGACACCTTACTTTGGAGGCTCGCTATTTGTTGAGACCTAGGACGTGGTGGTGAATATCAATCACACATAGGTTTCTGTCATATTTCTTGAGTATGAAGTATGTAGATTATTGTTCATGCGGTGAGGAGTTGGGTACCATAGGAGTTGGACAGCGGGATGACCCTATAAAGTAGTGATGTCCCTGGGCAATGCAAATAGACTTGAATAGAAGTACATTCAGCCAGCATTATGAGACTGGATAGTTGCAATTTCATTGGCCGACTTAAGATCTGGATAAAAACACTATTCCCCAACACTTCATCTTGGCAGATCAACATTTCATAGGAGTTAAGACTGAACCCTAATAAGGGGGTTCATTCTGATTTTTTCCCTTCCTTTTGTCTGTATTGTTTCTTTTTTTCTTGTGTTTTTTAGGTGCACCTGTTTGGGATATTGTTTTTGATCACATATCTTATATCCCTTATTATTTTATAGTACAAAAACCCCTAATGATTCTTCCCTATATAGATAGTCCAATTTTTTAAAGAATATAAATCATTTGTGTCTATTTTACAACTTTCCTTTTCATTTTTTGTCAATGTAAATGTATGTACATTTTTAAGTTACCACTTCTAGTGTGGTGTATTAACTACCGGTTCTGGACATAAATAATCATGTTGTCTTGGGCGATATATTATATTTTCTTTTAATAGTCATTACTCAAAATCATGAGAGAGGATCTTACAAGTAAATTTTATAGCTAATTTATTTAATATTTGAATAAATAAATACCTAGGCTTTGGAACATTGTACATTGCTAAATGTTGATCATCCTAAAAGACCCTTTCAGATTACCTTTGTTGCACTGTGAGGATCCAAGGATAGAATCTCTCCAACAGTGATCCACACATGCTCCTATGATCTCTAAGAAACACCACTCTATCTTCATGTGCTATAGTGGAAAGTTGAATGCCTTTCATTTTTTGTTCTTGATCATTCATTCTTTGATATTGAATAAATCTATCCTGCACTTCTCTTTCTTGATAGGGAGAGAGGAGGAGGAGTTGAGAGAGAATTCGTCATGTGAAATAATTCTCTATTCTCATGTTTGTATTCTATACACAATATAGATAGCTTTCTATTTATAGAGTTATGATTTAGGTTAAAATATTATGTAATAGTTTCTCAGCCATTAAATAAAATTTATTACCTTTAATAAATCTCATTCCACATAATAATAATAACAATATTATTATTATTATTATTTTGTGGTGCGCGCCCACTTGCTCAATAAAAAACTTAATTTAACCTGGTTGTTAGTTAATATTTTCACCAAAAATCCTCTTAATCAATTCGAAATCCTCTTGAATTTATTGAACACATGAATACAATTTTCTTCATAAATAAATATTTTATTCACAAACCAGTGAATAAATGTTTATTAAATATTCAATAAAGTAAATTAATATATTTTTATTCACATACTGGTGAATAAATATTTATTTAATTTATGTGATTAATATAATTTGAATAAAATTATTCATGAGACATGATAATAATTTTTATTTTATTAATTAAACTCAAATTGAATATAATCATTATCAGGGAAAACACTAGGTGTCTGAGCCTCTAGGATTTCATCTCATTGGCATTAGGTGGGCTTTCTTAAAGTACAAGATTTCTGTCTAGTAAAAATTCAAGGTACTCAAGAGAAAGAACTTAATCTCTCAACATCAAAAACCACATATGAATTCTCACTATGTAATATATTGCATTTATCATAATATCTCTTCAAGTAGGTTGCACATACATGTCACCAACCTATATTCTTAATACATTTCTTTGAATATCTGAAATAAACACATCAACACACCATATCCAGGGAATTTAGGATGACGATTATATTCCTATCAATGGGATGAGATATCATCATCCATAAAGATAAAAGGGGAAAATCATTCTGTGACTTATCCATTAATGACATGTCAATTGTGATGCATCCAATGTATCCTAATTCCCGCCACCATATGGCATGATGGTTTTCGTCAGTAAATATATGTTCAAGATTCATGATATACGTTAATGAAAAACTTCATGTCTACGGACCATTACACATGCTCCCAGATAAGAATATCTGATGACACAAAAACATGTGGAATTATTACTAGAGGGTATGTTCTCATAATCTCTCATCTTAGATATTACCAAGTGCGAACTTTATGAGAGGAAGCCTCATCCACATATGAGTACTCACACTTGATGGTATAAGTACTATATGTCCCACCATTGTATGTTATCCAACCGTAGAACTATATTAAGGATATTGTCATAGAACTTCACAGTTCTCATCATAGTGGGGAACATCTATGACCTTATCAACATAAAAAATTGTGTAAATATTATCACATTAAAGACATATAAAAAATTAATAATATGTAATAATTTGTTTAGTTTATATTATATACATTGAATATATATGTAATCAATGTACAATCAGTTGGTCCTGAGATACCAACTATAAAGAACTCCGACTTATACTATATCCAACGGCCTATGAGTTTTAGTTTTGTAGACTTCACATGATAATCATGTTTCTCAAAATTCAAGTCTTTAGTCAAGACGTCTTCCATGTTGTCTTCTGTGGAAATACCACTCACTACAACCTCACCTGTCGAAAAATATCAATCATGATATGATACTTCCAAATCATGTGATTCATCTGTTGATGTGTCTTTGGCTCTTTTGTAAGATCCAAAACTACATTATTATCACAATATAGAGTGATAAGATCGTTATTTCTAGGTACCACATCATGATCTTGGATGAATTTTTTCATCCATAATACTTAATTAATGGCCTTAGAAGCTGCAATATACTCAGACTCTACTATAGAATTTGTGAACACAGCCTCTTTTGTTCACTTCCATCTCACAACCCCACCATTCAAAGTGAATATGAATCTTTCTTGTGACTTCATGTTATCTAGATCAATTTGGAAATTGGAATATTCATATCCCATGATTACTAGTTCTTCATCTCCTCTATAGACCATGAATATATAATTAGTATGCCTTAGATACTTATGGATAGTCTTGACTTCCATCCAATGACAGTCACCTTGATCAACTTGATATCTTCCTATTGCACTCAATGTGTCGGAAATATCTAGCCTAGTGCATAGCATAACATACACGACTGACCCATTCACTAAGGCATATGAAATAATTTCCATTCTATTTCTTTCCTCATGTTTTTTATGATATATTTATCTCGAAATATGAATTTCATGGGATACTCAAAACAATCCCCTCTTGATTTGTTCTATAATGAACATCTTCAGTAACTTGTCAATGTATGTACTTTGTCTTTGGCCAACCATTCTCTTGGATATATCATGATGCATCTTGATCCCAAGAATATATGATAATTCTCCCAAATACTTCATAGAGAAACATTTATTCAACCATGTCTCAACAAACAATAATATGGGTATTTTTTTCCTATGAGTAATATATCATCAACACATACTATTATGAAAATGACCGCACTCCCACTAAACAATTTGTAGACATAAGGCTCACACTCATTTATTATAAAACAAAATTCCATTGTGGATTCATCAAAACAAATGTTCCATGATTGAGATTCTTTCTTTAATCCATAAATGGTTTCTACAATTTTCATATCTTATTAGCATCCTTTGGAGTCACAAACACTTTGGGTTGTGTCATATATACATATTCCTAAAGGTTCCTGTTAAGGAATATTATTTTGACATTCGTCTTCCAAATATCATAGTCATGGTATGTTGTAGTGGAAAGTATAATTTTGATGGATTTCATCATTGGAACGGGCTAAAATGTGTCATTTATATTTAATTTCTTTACATTGTTTAAACCCTTTTGCAACCAATCACATCTTATAGGTACTGAATTTTCATTACTTGTCACCTTTCTTCTTTAATACCCATTTTTCAACCAACATTCCTTACATACACTAGAGTATCTAGAAAAACCAATACTACGTTTTGGTACATGGAATCCATTTTATAATTCATGGATTCATTCCCCTTGAAAACAATTATGCCACTTACTACTTCCTTGTTGGTTAGAAGAACATTATAATAAACTAATAATGAGTCACCATCCTCAGTGACTGGAAAAAAAATAATGTTCTATTTCTTTAACCTCACTTTTAAACCTACGCAATACTTGTGTGTCCAGAATAGTTTCATTATAGTAGACTTTGTGGAATGTATTATTGTACCAACTCTTGTATACCTTGAGCATAAAATTCATTGAAGTCTATCTCAGTCCTACCATCTCTCCGAGAAATGTTCTCTATATCAAGGATTATAAAATTTCTATCAACTATAACCATTTTCTGAGGGGTTTTCTAAGTAATATTTCCTTTTTCCATTGGGGTATCCAACAAATGTACACTTTGTGTCTTCGTGTGAAATTTTTTACCTAAAGAGGTCATAACAAACTATTAACTTCCCCACATATGTAAATTCAATAATATGGTTTTTCTTCCACTCCAAAATGTTCATGTAAAACTATTTATTTATTTAATTGGTACCTAGTGTCGTATATGTGCTACTATTTGTAATGTATATCCCCAAAAGGATAATGGAAGAATCACATGACTCATCATTGATCTCACTAAGTCCCACAAGGTGTGTTTTCTCCTATCTATTAAATTGTTCTAATGAGATGTATATGGAGGAGTGAGTGGGGATAAGATCCCAAAAACCCATATATAGTCAATGAAGCCTTAATTAAGATATTTTCCACCATAGTCTGAGTAGTGTTTCATAATCTTTTTAACAAGATGGTTCTCAAATTCATTCTTATATTCTTTGAATTTATCAAAATCATCTGACATATAACTCATCAAGTATACATATCCATATCTACTAAAATAATTATTAACAGTTATGAATTATGTGTACTCACCCATTGATTCAATAAGGAATGGTCCACACACATCGGTATGAACAAATTCAAGATTCTATTTATGAATTTCACATTTCCCACTAAATGGGGCTTTTATCATTTTTTCTTGTCAACATGCATGATGTACGCAAAGTGTTTTTAGTTCAAAAGAATCTAAATACTATTTTTGATATAATCTAGTAAAATGATTTTCATTTAAATGACCTAGCTGGTGATGCCAAAGTTGGTTGTGGCACGAGTCCAAAGAATTAACCTTGTTATTGACTTCCATTACATGGTTTGTCTAATCCTATATATAAAGACCATTATTTAAATGTACCTTACCATAAAAAGTGTTATATTTATAAAAGAAGAAATATTTATTTCAAAATTTGAATATAAATCCATTTTTATCAAGTATAGATTCAAATATAATGATTTTGGTAACAGATGGAACATAATTACAACCTTTGAAACCCTAGATCATTCTGATTGAAAATGTGATTTGGTAGCCCCAGACAGCTATAATAATGAGTTTTGCTCCATTGCATGCTAGTAGATCTACCTCCCCTAGGTCAATCTTTCTGAATCCACTTGGTTCCTATATTTTAATACATACTTGAATTCTATAATATGTATCTAATATCTAATTTGTAGAAACAGATAAATTTCACTTAATAAAAAACCCACATGAAGATTCATCTTACTACTTTGGCTAGGTAATGTTTTTATTTCGGTGTCCTTTCTTACCACATGTGAAACATACAACATATTTTTATATTGTTTTACCCTTGATATTTCTCTTCTTGGAAGGGAGTGAATATGATTTTGTATTAATGCTCTTTCCTTTCCCTTTATGTATGTTCACAATAAGGACGAAAGGATTTTCGTGCATTGTATACATATCTAATTGGAAAAAGAAGATTGGGAATATATGGTAGAGACTTCTCAATGTTGTTGGTATTAAAATACACAAAAAATCTAGAGAAAATATAAGCAAGGGATGCCCGAATGAGATCAATTCCTAGTTATTTGGAGATTTTAAACCCTACAACCTCTAGGTACTCAATATAGCAGATGATTTTGACTGCACGAGGCCCATATAGGGAAAAATATCTAAGATTTCACTCAAAGAGTTCCATGTAAATATAAAATTGTTCATATCTATCACTCTATAGGTAAAGACCATAGAGGATCTCAAGCATGCTATATGCATCCATGATTTCAAGAGCCTTCCTGAATTCACTAGAAATTGATGAAAGTGTCAAATATTGAACATCAAAAACCTCAATAAAATGTTTTTCATAGACAAATAACTCATCATCACTCACCTCTTTTGCAGTCAGATCAGGCATTAAGCATTCAAGAATGTAAGATTTCCATTCATGGGGTATAACAACACAAAGGTGGATAAACCAATCCTGGGAGCTACTACCAGTTAAGAGGTTATTTTTATCCAATATTGATCATAAGGATAATTTTGATGCCAAGATTGGATTTTTTTTAAAATAATAATTTATTATGAGTACTTTTTATTTTTTAAAAGTTATGAGGGGAATAATATATTGATTGATTTTATTAAATCTCTCTCTATTTTATCAAGTCCAGATAGCCCTCACCATTGAACATGGACAGTCTAGTTGCTTTGACAGTTTTTCTTAAAGGATCCATACAGCCCTTCCCATAACCCCAAGAAGGGTTGGTCAATATACATTAATGTATTTTCATTGGAAAGTATTTTCCAATTGTGGGATTGTATCTTCATGATCCATTGAGTGGATTTCCCAATCCTGGAATCTTGTCTTGGATTTCCTCAACACATGCCTCCAAATAACACCATGTTTATAAAGGGATAATATTCTTGATGTAAAATGGTTAAGTCAAGCCAAACCATCATAAGAACTCCCCTTATAAATATATTCTTCCCAAAAAGGGTTCGTCAAGAACTAAGTTCTGTTGAGTTTTTTCCTGATCAAGAATTGGAATGCTCAGTATAAATTCATATTAGGTTGTTGGATTTTAATTAATTATGCACAGATTTTATCTAGTTTTATCCTTTAAAGGTTTTCTTAATATTAAGTAGATAATAATTAATTAATTAACCGTGTTGGATAAATCAATTATGCTTAATTCATTTATCTAATTTATTATGAATAAATTTTATCATGTTTTATCATTCAGATGTATTGTTAATATTAAGTGGATGTTACTTAATTAAACATTAATATTGGATAAAACATTTATCCATAAAACATTTATTTAAATTTATTCTATATAAATTTTATCTTGTTTTATCCCTTTTATGTCTTGTTAATATTAAGTAGATGTTACATAATTAATTAACTATTATGGATAAAACATCTACGCATAATACATTTATTGAAATTCTATCTTAGCACATTAATTCAATTATTTATGTGACTACGGCCTGGAATCCATAAAATAAATAATTTCATAGATAAAAAATTAATTAATTAAATGGTTTATTCATGGGGTTTATCTGACGGTTGATTTAATGAGTTGACATTATATAAACTTATTATAACGACCCAGCCTTATTACATACATAATATTCAATTTAGTCAAGAAAACACTTCCTTTTACATTGAAGATCTTTTCATGTTTATACCTTTATAGAATTAAGAAAATACATTCATGACATTACACATTATTATAGAGTGGATACCATAAATATAGTTTATATTTTTTTCAAAATATAAAACATTAAAACATAAAACAAGAATCCTTGACAATTATTGAACATTTAACATGTCCTACTTCCTATTATTACACATCCATTAACCTGTGAAAATCATTTAAAAACTTGGGATGAGCACAAAAGCTCATTAAGGTGTGGAAAATAAGGAAATATCACATTAATCCATGAATACTAATAACATATGAAAGAATTTACAAAAGACATTCGTGTCACCCATATATACTTACTTTGTTAAACATGATATTTACACAGGATCCACACATAACATGAGAACATAAATATAATCATAAATTTATCATGGGGAATTACTTAAATAATCTTGTAACTATTCATGGCTACCTTATAATTTTTAACCTTCACGGCTACCTTACTTTGTGTAACCATCGGAGTGACACTTGGAGTAACCATACGGCCGACCTCCAACATACTCACACCCAATTAATTGGAGGGAAATATAGGTCCCTCCCTTCATTATAAATAATTCCAAAGAACCAAAACATAATAAAAAAATATGAATGATTCCATAAAAACATTTCTTTGGAATTTCGTAAAACCAAATTTTAAAAGAGGTTTTTTAAAGAAAGGGCACATATAAATATGATAAAATTGAAGTGATACTTAATAGAGTGGATGGATTATGTATATATACATTAAATAAACATAATATAAACAGAACCCATCACACAAACAATTTAGAAATCACATAAATAATAATGTAGAATGTTAACCCAAAGAATGAAAACCAGGTTAAGAATTCCTTTACCTCAGGTTTTTCTTGCGTAAAACTTGTTTAACCCTAATGTATAATGGTTACAAGAGTGTTATTAATATTTTAGAGAAACATTTCCATGTTTATAACATCTTATATGATCATTTCATAACATCATTTCACCCGTAATTGTTAGTATTTTTCCCTTTGCACTGTTTTTGTGTGAGTTCTTATCATGATTTCCATGATTGGTTCATGATGGACATTCTTTTCGATTGGTAGTGAAACTCCATAATTGGAATAGAGTAGTATTTAAAAATATCCAGTAACATAAATTATTCCATTCATCATTTTTAATTCTTACATGAGGATGATTCATAAGTTAGAACATTAATTATCTTTGTTTAGATCATTTTAGTGGTTATTTGATAATAACTACCATGTTTTGTCTTATAAATTAGACCAATGAGTAAAAAATAATTACAGAACCATGGATGAGTCGTAAAAAATATATTATAACCTTTTTCAACCATATAAATGGTTTCATGACCAGACTTGAAATAATTAATCGAAATTGAAATCACATCATCCACAATGTCGATAATTCGACACAAACGGACAATGTTTTTATTCTTTAAATAAGTGGGAGAGGAGAAGAATAATGATGAGTAATTTTACATAAAAATGATAACATATAGAATATACATGATTTCTGGAGATGTCATTCCTCTTGGGTAAGGAGATATGAAGCAATAATAAGGAAAGAACTCAAAATAAAAGAATAATTGTGAAATCGCTTACAAAAATTCGGCTGCCTAATAGCTACAAAACATGGTTTTAGAAAATATTAAAAAAGAGGGGATAAGGTTCACCCCTCCAGAAATGAATCATTATATAGAGAAGATCATGAATAATAAATAAATAAGAACATGGTATGGAAACATGAAAATTTTACCACGTAAAAGAGAAAATGAAATAAAATAAGAAAGAAATTGATAATTTTCATACCTTGTAGAGTAACCCATAGAACATGAAGGTTGGGAGCTTGGGGGATTATGGAAACCTTGGAAGGACTACTATGAAGGTAAGGAGGCCAGAGCTTCGTTGAGGTAGAATTGGGAATGAATTCAATGAAGGGAAGAGTTGGTATTTATTGGGAAAGTGAGGGAATATTTTAATAATTTTCAAGGGACACCTCATTGGTGGTATTTTCCCATGGTATATTCCACTTGAGACACCTCACATCATATTTAACTATGCACAAGTCTACCGGATTTATTCCATCCTTATTATCTCATTAATGATGTCATTAACACACCGAAACTAAAAACTATATTTTTTACTATTCAACGAAAAATCAACTGTTGCAGAAAAATTCCTAGAATTCACCCTAACCATTTATCAACATGTATATTTCAAAAATTAATTCCATTTTTTGAAAATAATTTTCTAAATATTATTAATTTAATTTTTAAATAAAATCATACTTAATTCAAAAAATAACAATTCTAATTCTGTAACTACTTCTATATCAAAATGAAAATTAAACCTATATGTTATTATCGTAAAGCCTTAATAAAATAATAAAATAATAAAATTTACTATTAATTAGGGTCATATTACTATTCATAAGGCTATTTTACTATTCACCAACAAAACAAGTTGGTTCTAATAGACTCCAAATAATATACTGAACACAATTGTAGATGACAGTTTCTTGAAATTCAGAACATAGAAGTGGAAAAAAATTATTTTAAAAGGCTAGTTATAATTATCTACTTAAACCAAATTTCAATGCATTTATATTTATTTTTAAAAAAACCTGGGGTGTTACATTATCCCCACCTCCTTAAAATTGCATCCTCACAATTTTATTTACTTATTAAACAACTGAGTGTATTTTTCTCTCATAGCATTTTCAGACTCCCATGTTGCTTCTTCAACCATGTCATTTCTCCACAAAACCTTTACCTAGTGTATTACCTTATTCTGTAATACCTGTTCTCTTTTATCAAGAATCTGAAACGATTTCTCTTCATTAGAATGGTTCTCTTCCAGCTAAACTGCTTCTGGGCTCAAGACATGTGATGAATCTGGAACATACTTTCTCAACATCGAAACATGAAAAACATTGTGTACCTGAAACAAACATGGAGGTAAAGCTACACGGTATGGAACTATTCCAACTTTCTCCAATATTTCAAACATACCAATGAACCGTGGACTTAGCTTCCCTTTCTTACCAAAATGCATCACACTTTTCCAAGGATATATTTTAAGGAAAACATGGTCACCTACCTCGAAAGAGAAGTATGTCCTTCTGTTATTGGCATAACTTTTCTGCCTACTCTGAGCTGTCCTCATGTGCTGGTGGATCATCCTAACTTTCTCAGCCACTTCTTCTACTAATTCTAGCCCCATCAACATTCTTTCACCATCTTCATCCCAAAATGCTAGAGTCTGACACATCTTCCCATACAAGGCCTCAAAAGGTGCCATCTGAATACTGGAATGAAAACTGTTTTTATAAGAAAACTCAAATAAAGAAATATGTTGATGCCAACTTCCCTGATAGTCCATTGAAAAATCTTGAAGCATATCATCCAAAGTTTCAATCGTTCATTCTGATTTCCTATCTGATTGAGGATGAAAATATCTACTGAACTTTAACTCTATGCCCAATGAATTCTGAAGTCCCTTCAAAAAGATAGAAGTGAACCTAGGATCTCGGTCAAACACTATGGAAAGAGAGACTCCATGTAACCTAACAATATCCTTGAGGTACAATTGAGAAAGCTGATCCAAAGACATTTATCTCAAATTGAATGAAAATGTGCATATTTTGTCAGCCGATCAACAACAACCCAAATCACATTGTTACCTCAAGAATTATATGGTAGTACCACCATGAAGTCCATGGATACATTCTCCCATTCCCACCCTGGCACAGGCAATGGCTGAAGCATCCCCTTCAGTAATTGTCGCACTACTTTAACCTATTGACATGTCAAACATATCATGGTAAAATCAACAATATCTCTTTTCATTCTATCCCACCAATAATACTCTCAAAGGTCTCTGTACATCTTAGTACTGCCAGGATGAACAGAAAATGGAGAACTATGATCTTCACACAACAATTATTTCTACAACTGAGAATCACAAGGCACACACAACCTTTTTCCAAATCTTAAAACATAATATTTATCAAGATTAAATTCTGTCTACTTACCTATTTTAACCAATTCTAACTTTTTCTGTAGTTCACGGTCTTCCTTCTGCGCTTGCTTAATTCTTTATGACAACAAATACTACACTGAAACCTAAAACAACAGATGTATTCCCTACACTAACAACTTCTAAGCCAAAATTCATCAAATCATTAATCAAGGGATCATGTTCCAAACGTAGCATGGTTAATGATGCATGATGTTTCCGACTTAAGGCATCTGCCACTTTGTTTGCATTCCCAGGATAGTAATTGATCATGCAGTCATAATCCTTTATCAGTTCTATCCATCTTCTCTGCCTCATGTTTAATTTCTTCTGATTGAATATATACTTTAGACTTTTATGGTTAGTATATATTTGGAATTTGGTTCCGTATAGATGATGCCTCCAAATTTTTAAAGAAAAACCCACACTTGCCAATTCTAAATCATGTGTGGGATAATTTAGCTCATGAGGTTTAAGTTGTCTCGAAGCATAGGAAATTACCTGATCATTCTACATCAAAACACAACCAGGTCCCTTCAAAGAAGCATCACTATTGATGACAAACTCACCATTTCAGGATGGTAAGGCCAAAACTAGAGCATTCAAGAATCTCTTCTTCAATTACTAAAAACAAACATCGCATTCCTCTGTCCAAACAAATTTAACACTTTCCGTGTTAACTTAGTTATAGGGATAGATAACCGTGAAAAGTTCTTAACAAACCGTCGGTAATAACTTGCTAAGCCCAGAAAACTACGAATCTCTGTAACATTTGTGTGTCTTTTCCATTCATCAACTATTTTTGTATTGGCGGGATCAATTTTTATTCCATCCTTATTTACAATGTTCCCAAGAAAAAAAAATTTTCAACCAAAAATATCACTTTCTGAATTTTTTATATAGTTTCTTTTCTTTTAATGTTTGTAAAACAACCCTTAGATGTTTTTCATGCTCCTCTTTATTTTTAGAAAATACCATAATGTCATCAATAAATACAACCACAAACTTATCCAAGAACTCATGTAATACTCTATTCATTTGATTCATGAATACAGTAGGTGCATTTGTTAATCCAAATGGCATAACAACAAATTCATAATGCCCATATCTAGTACGAAAGGCTGTTTTCGGGATGTCATTTTCCTCCACCTTCTGCGGATGGTATCCGGATCTCAAGTCAATCTTGGAAAACTACTGAGCTCCCTGGAGCTGATCAAACAAGTCATCAATATGAGGCAAAGGATACTTGTTTTTAATAGTGATGTTATTCAAAGCTCTATAATCAATGCAAAGCCTCATGGATCCATCTTTCTTTCTAACAAACAAAATAGGGTCTCCCCTTGGTGAAGTGCTGGGACGAATGAATCCTTTGTCAAGCAAATCCTGCAATAGGTTTTTTCAATTCAAGAAGTTCTATTGGAGCCATACGATATGGGGGTTTTGAAATTGGTTTAGCATCAGGAATTAAGTCAATTGTGAATTCGACTTCTCGATCCGGTATGACACCAGGTAAATCATCAGGAAAAACATCAAGGTATTCATTTACCACTGGCACATCATTAATTTTAATAGTTCCCTTTTTTTCAAAAATATGAGCAAGATAAATTTCATTTCCATATTTCAAAAGTTTCTCAGCTTCCTAATATTTTATCAATTGTATGGGTTCATTCTTGTATACAAACTGAAACTATTTCTGAAAAACAACTTCTTTAGCTCTATAGTCAATCTTAGCATGATAATCAGAAAGCCAGTCCATCCCCAGAATAACATCAAACTCGACTAAGGGTAAAACAACAAGGTTTTCAGGTAAAGTCTTTCCACAGACTACAATAGAAATATTCTTATAATTCATATTTTCTATAAAATTTCCCCTTGGTGTTTTAAAAACAAGTTCGGGTCTCATTTGGTGAGGTGATATTTCCAATTTACCAGAAAATTTCTCAAAGATGATGGAATGTGTAGACCCCGTATCAAACAAAACGTTAGCAAAATCTGAGTGAATCAACAAAGTAACTGATACAACTTCATTGGATGGCCCAACATCTAATGACGTATTCACAAAGGATCTCACCACACCTTTCTACTTGTAGTATGGCTTCTTTGCATCATTCAGATCTCTCTTTGTGCAGACATTTACATAATGACTCATATCACCACATTTAAAACACTTTACAGATTGCTTATCTGGATCATTAATAAGATCATTTTCATTGAAATCTCTGGCCATATGTCAAAAATTACCACATCTAAATCCCTTCCCAGCTTTTCTAAGACATTCCCTAGGGTGTTTCTTTCCACACTTTTCACAAACTGGAAATTGGATTTTCTTACCATTAGATTTCATTGGTTGATTCTTACCCACTGCTTGCCAAATGGACCTCTTCTTCTCTTTATTTACAAAATGCACATGGTCATCATCAAACTCCATCTCTTCCCTCTCAGCATAATGGACAAGTTTCTCATAACTTTTGAATTCACGGGAGCCCAACGCCCTTCGATACCTTGGTATCAGTCCTGAGTAAAAGTGGTTGATTTTTCTATCAAGATCCAGAATATGATTTGGTGCATACCTCACCAGTTGGGTGAAGTTCACATCATACACAGCCACTGAATCTTCCTCCTTCTATTTTAATTTAAAGAATTGTTTCTCTATTCTATGTCACACCACCTTAGGAAAATATTTTTCAAGGAAAAGAATTTTAAATTCATCCCACATTACGGCATCAAAATCCTCTCTACCCCTGATATTGCTTACCATTGACCACCACTGATCAACTTCCCCTTAAAAACGATAAATGCAAAGACTTACCTTTTGATTGTCAGAACATCCCATAACATCGAATAACTTTTCAAGGTCTTTGATTCATCCTTATGATGCTAATGGGTCAGAAGATCCATTAAATGCAGAAGGATGTTGTCTCATAAAATGTTCAACTACTATCATGTTCTGTTGTGGTACCTCTATTGGTTATCATGCATGGATGCCACCACCATTTATTAAATTCATTACATGAGGCATTACTATCACAAACTACTTCATTCCAATCCCTACCATTTCGGGCTGTAGTTCTGGAAGGATGCCATTCTGTCCGTGCCTCTCCTCTTCTGCATCCCTGTTCCTTCTACGGACAACCATACTGAACAAACATGTCTTAGATAAATCAGCATGGTAATCATTAAATTCTATAACATTTCAAATTAAACATAGAGTGAAAATCATTTATGTTATTCTATTAACATCACCCTAACCCCTAAAGTTATCTAAACCATCCTCTGATACCAACTATAATGACTTGGAATTATTACATACATAATCTTGAATTTATTCCAGAAAACACATCCTTTTAAATTGAATATTTTTTAAAGTTTAGGCCTTTAGAGAATTAGGACAATACATTTATGACATAACACATTATTACAGAGTGGATACCATAAAAACAGTTTCCATTTTTTTTCAAAATATAAAACATTAAAACATAAAACAAGACTCCATGACAATTATTATACATTTAACATGTCTTACTTACTTGTATTACACATCCATTAACCAATGAAAATCATTTAAAAACATGTAATGAGCACAAAACCTTAGTAAGGGATGGAAAAGAAGGAAATATAACATTAGTCCATGAATACTCATAACGTATGAAATCATTTTCAAAAGACATTCTTGTCACCCATATATACTTACTTTGTGTAACATGAGATTTACAAAGGATCCACACAAAACATGAGATAATAAATATAATCATAAATGTATCTTGGTGCATTACTTACATAATCTTCTAACCATTCTTGGCTACCTTATAATTTATAACCCTCATGGTTACCATACTTTTTGTAACTATCACAGTCGCACTTGGAGTAACCATACAGCCGACCTCCAACTTACTCATACCCAATGCATTGGAGGGAAATATAGGTCCCACCCTTCATCATAAATAATTCCGAAGAACCAAAACATAATCAAACAATATGAATGATTCCATAAAAACATTTCTTTGTAATTTTGTAAAACCGAATTTTAAAAGATGATTTTTAAAGAAAAGACTCTTATAAATATCATACAATTATAGAGAGACCTAATATAGTGGATGGAGTATGTATATATACTTTAAATACAAATAATTAAACATAATATAAATAGAACCCATCACACAAACAATTTAAAAATCACATAAATAACGAAGTAGAAGGTTAACCCAATGAATGGAAATCGGGTTAAGAATTCCCTTACCTCGAGTTTTCTTACTTAAATCTTGTTTAAACCTCCTATATAATGGTTAAAAGAGTGTTATTAATATTTTACATAAACATTTCCATCTTTATAACATCTTATATGATCATTCCAGACCATCATTTTACCCTTTATTGTTAGTATTTTTCCCTTTTCATAGTTTTTGGGGAGTTCTTAACATGATTTCCACGATTGGTTCATGATGGACATTCTTAAAGATTGGAATTGAAACTTTAGAATTATAATAGAGTAGTATTTAAATATATCCTGTAACATAAATTATTCCATTCAGCATTTTTAATTCTTACATGAGGATGATTCATAATTTAGAACATTAATTATGTTTGTTTAGATCATTTTAGTGGTTATTTCATAATAAAAACCCTGTTTTGTCTTATACATTAGAACGATGAGTAAAAAAGAATTCCAGAACCATTGGTGAGTAATAAAACATATATTATAACCTATTTAAACCATATAAATGGTTTCATGACTAGACTTGAAATAATTAATGTAAATTTAAATCACATCGTCCTTGATGTCGATAATTCGACACAAACGAACAATGTTTTTATTCATTAAATAAGTGGGAGAGGAGAAGAATAATTATGAGTAATTTTTCATCAAAATTATAATATATATAATATATATTATTTCAGGAGATTTCATGCCTCTTGTTTAAGAAGATATGAAGAAATAAAAAGGAAAGAACTCAGAATAAAAGAATAATTGTGAAATCGCTTACAAAAATTAGGCAGCCTAACAGCTATGCAACATGGTTTTAGAAAATATTAAAAAGAGAGGGGACAAGGGTCACATATACAAAAATGAATCATAATATAGAGATGATAAATAATAATAAATAAATAAGAACATCATATGGAAGCTTGAAAATTATACCACATAAAAGAGAACTTGAATGGAAAAAAGAACGAAATTGAGAATTTTCTTACCTTGTAGAGTAACTGTTAGAACATGAATGTTGGGACCTAGGGGTCTTGAGGAAACTTTGGGATGACTAATATAAAGTTAATGTGGCCAGATCATTGTTGAGGTAGAATTGGGAATGAATTCAATGAAAGGAAGAGTTGTTATTTATAGGAAAAGTGAAGGATTATTTTAATAATTTTCAAGGGACACCTCATGGGTGGTATTTTCAAAACCATGGGCTTAACCATGGTATTTTCCCACGGTATATTCCACTTGAGACACCTCACATCATATTTAACTATGCACAAGTCTACCGGATTTATTCCATCCTTATTATCTCATTAATGATGTCATTAACACACCAAAACTAAAAACTATATTTTTTACTATTCAATGAAAAATCAACTGTTGCAGACAAATTCCTAGAATTCACCCTAACCATTTATCAACATGTATATTTCAAAAATTAATTCCATTTTTTGAAAATAATTTTCTAAATATTATTAATTTAATTTTTAAATAAAATCATACTTAATTCAAAAATTAACAATTCTAATTCTGTAACTACTTCTATATCACAATGAAAAATTAACCTAGACTCTATTATCTTAAAGCCTTAATAAAATAAAATAATAATAAAATTTACTATTCATTAGAGTCATATTACTATTCATATTACTATTCATAAGTGTATGTTACTATTCTTCAAAAAACAAGTTGGTTCTAAAAGACTCCAAATAATATACTGAACACAATTGTAGATGACAGTTTCTTGAAATTCAAAACATAGAAGTGGAAAAAATTATGTTAAAAGGCTAGTTATAAATATATACTTAAAACAAAGTTCCATGCATTTCTATTTTTTTTAGAAAAACATGGGGTGTTACACTTATGACTTATGTGAAATAACTCCTTTTGTTGGTCTTGGAAGGATTTACAACATTCCACTTGGCCACCTATGTATCACTTGAGTTAGCATCATAATGGTTCCATCATGAATAGTCTGCATTCTCCTTGTAATACTTCATTAATTATATTTATTTATGACAAACACACAAGTGAGGGGAACTAAGTGGTTGGTTAAAATATGAATACATAAATATCATTGGACGTGCAAGCCCTAAGTAATATTGGAGGAAGATATGACACAAAAAACATCTTATTTAATTTAATAATAAATAATTGAAAACACATGAAATAAATTAAATTAAAATATACAACACATACACAGGTCATGGTCATGCTCATGAATGGTCATACATGCAATGAATTTGAAAAATAAACTAGTTATATTTTGTTTTTGATTCTTTCCTTGTTATTTAAGATGAATGTTTTAACATTCATTAATTAGATAATTAATTTATTAGTTCCTTTTCATATTAATGATCATCCAAAAATAATTATAGATATCCATCATTTATTTCATTCATGTCAAATAAACAGTAGAACCAATAATGAAATATTAGTTATAATAAATTAATTGAGAATTTCATATTATTTAAAACCACCACTAAATTGTCAAACACACATTGGTTTGTTAATTAATAAAGTGAGGTTTTAATTCTACAATATTTAATTTAACATAATTATTAATTTTGTCATTTAATGGGAGACTACATGATGTGTATATTCCAACAACACACCATATACCTTGGTTTTCATATATCTAAGTCATATGCCTGGGGCTTCAGCGTGTTAACTCAGTCGGACTACACAGTGCGTACATGCTAGCTACATGCCACATTTCCACCTTTCGTGTGTTGGGATTTCCTGGTCAACATGCATTATGCAATAAACACACAACGTGTAATCAATTTCTTGGTGCATCCAAGTAAAATGCATATGGGTACACTGTGCGTGCTTCGGCTACACGCCGTGTAACCCAGTTTTATCAGGCAAATATTTTTTACTTCTCAATAGACTCTTCAGTCATTCTTCATCCATTCTTAAACATTTAAGAAAATGAAACACCGAATGAACAAGATTCATACATCTATGACATGTTAATTCAAATCAGATTAAAGAATGAATAACATGAAATTAAAATTTAACTACAAATGCGCATATATAAACAATAAAATAAATAATTATAAATTTAAATTTCATCTCTCTGATACCAAATATTAGTTCTATGAGTAGTGGAAGCATGTGTTGGTGGGTGATATTGTCACAACTTGTCCCAGTGGGGCCCACGCTATGAATCCCCAATCCCACCTCCAATAGGCTAGGGGTCGGTGACTAGCACCGAGTAGGCATATCACTAACTTGGGAGGAATTTCCTAAGTACCAAGACACACACACACACACACACACATCTCCAAACCTATAAATACCAATATGTAAAAACCACTAGGAAAAAAAATCATGCATACAACTAAATCCAACCAACATAGTCCAATGTAAAGTGAAGTGCATAATGTAAATTGGGGTAGAATACAAGCCCACCAAAAATAAAAGATTTTGCAAACTACAATTTCCAACTTGTAGAAGAGAAAGGTACTTGGACTGCTGATCGACACTGAAGGAACACCTCAACATTTAATAAATCTCACAATGTTTGGTCTGGTCCTAGTACACCCTACACTCCATCAAAAGGCCTCTCGTCTGCCCAAGACAAGACATGTATCTTAAAAGTCCATGCATTGATGTGTATAAAAATACTCAATAGGAGACCCCGAAACCCACAAAGAAATACAAAAAGAAAAGGTATAGTCATCTCTACAGAGTACATGTATACAGAACATATAACAAGTTAAATATCCAAATATACTTGAAACCCATACCCGTAGTCTAGAGGTAAGTCACAGAGACCTATATACCCACGATAGGGATTGAGTCTGATGATTCCATGAAGAACTCATTCGAGATAAATCACTCCATGAGTGTGATAGATCTGATGAAATCCATATGAGAAGTACTATGCATCAGGAATTTTCACGAAAGGAATAAATGCATAGATAGATCTTAACAGAGAGGATAGATGCACTCATGCAGGGAAAACTCACTCCTAAGTGAGGAAAGATCATGATACGCAGATGAGGATCACTGTCAAGGCCATGTTGTATACCACGACTCATCCAGATTCACTTGATTTGTTGAGGATCAACATCTTGTAGGATTTATCACCCTGATACCTAACTCTACTTAGGGTCAAGAATGGATAGAGGATCTCGCATCGAGCCTCTCAGAGGGATACTGACTGTCCATAATGTCTTGCGGAAGGGATCATACTCTCATGGATAGAAATGACACCTAATCTCCATGAGAATGATCAAGGGGGATTAACCCAAACGAAACTTTCCCAAGGTAAAGTGTACAAGGAGATCAATCCATGTATATGAAAGTACACTGTGTGTAAAGTTGTGACATGCCATGTCCTCTGACCCCAGGTACTGCCCGTGTACAATGACCCATGTCAAAAAGATCATGTCTTTTAGAAATCGATATACACAGTGTGTAGAAGAGTAACATGTCTTGTCCTACTATCTTGGGGTCTCTCCATGTACATTGGCAGTGTGGTCGTACATGACTTTAACCCGTGTCTTCCAACCCATGTACCGGTACATCGGGAAACTCATGTAACTGGTCGGGTTTGGCCATATAGTGGCGTACATACTGTGTACTTCACCCCTTGTACATGTATCATTTGAGATACACGTTGAGTCTAACATATGGACCCACAAGCTGTGTGATAGGGGTCACATATTGTTTCATCACTTCCTATACTACGGAACCCTACCTGTCACTAAACTATCCCCACACACCGTGTTCTTTGGGATATTTTTCATGTTCGTCACGATTTTCTAGAAATCGTTGTTCTTCCTTCTATGCCTTAGTTGATCTTCCAAACCTCGATCCCCCTTCCCATTCATCTTGAAACACAATATCCAAGGTCTTCCCATCATAATAGCACCGATTCAGTAGGTTTTTAGGCTTTTAATCAGCTCTAGAAACTCATTTTGATCATCTGTGCGGAGAATGGTCAAAGAATTATTTCTTTCAAACTATGTCGATTAATATGCCTCCATCATTGTCACACCTCCATTTTTTAATCATGAAGTAGGATCCAAGATTTAGGATTGTTAAGTTGTGATAAGGATGCGCAACGATCTATTTTTCATAACCCCCATGAAGAACACAAAGAACACGCCGGGTCGGGAGAACAAATTCATAAAAAATAGAGGAACAGACCTCCTCCAGTTTTCTTTATGGAATTTATCCACTACCTTTAGATAGATCAATAATAATGAAAGAAATGTGAATCAATCACCAAAAAAACCCTCCGGAAAGAATGATCGAACTGAGGGTCAACCTATTTATGGTTTGGTCCGCATTTATTGTTTAAATCCAAGAATAAGGAAGAACACAATTGAAATAACAACCCCTACCTCGAGTTAGGATCAATCACTAAAGAGGAGGGATTGTGATACCGTTGTTGATGAGATACTCTAACTTTTTTGGCAATGTGATTCATGAATGTTCTATTCATCATCATTCATTGTCGAGAGGTTTCTCCAAGGGGTCTCCTCTCCATGCCTCCAAAGAATTCCATGGTTTCCGGATAACGCTGGAAATTCTGCTTAACAGATTATTTAAAAGTTCTTGTCACCATGTTGATGAAAATTTAATAAAATATAGATTCTAATATATTTTATTTCCTTGAAATTCTAAAAACTAACTTCTACAGTTGACCCACATGGGTCGATGTTAGGCCTTTCCTAAGTTATATTCTCTTCTTTCACCGCAATAGTGGCCTTAGATTTCTGATTTGGGAACCCATTTAAATGTTATTCCACTTTATGAGGAAAACTGATCATATACACTATTTAAAAGTTTAAATTATTTCAAACATTTATTTCGGGCACTCCGGGCCTCGGAATCACATGTCATTATAAATCTGGGTTTCAAAATAATTCCATATAATATTTAAAAATGATACACAAAAAATCTAAGATTATAAATTCTCCCCGCACAAGGGCTTCTGATAGAGCAAATATTTTCAATTAATTTATATTGAATATCATTGTTTTAAACCCACAAAATTGTTCTTCTAAGATGAATTGTTTCATTTTTTATGATAATGGTGTTATTTTGAGCTGAATTGTAAAAATTGGACATTTTGGATTTTTTAACAGTTTTAAATTATTTCGGTAGATTGGCCATAACATTATCTACACTGATCCAAATTGCGAAATTCTTTCTTTTTCAGATTCTAAACATCCAGGGATTCATTTAATATATTTGGAACAAAATCTGAATCGGCCATATGGAAGCTCAAAAGAAGATCACAAGTTGGATCAAGAAAACTGTTTTCAGTTCTGCCTAGTTTTGATGTGGGGTCCATAACTCAACCACTGTGGGCCCAAAGCTTGTTAACGTCGGTGGGTGGACGCGCAAGGGGTTTTGGAGCATCTTTTATTAAGGAATCACCGAGTGAATTGGCCGTTTATGGGGCCATTAAAGCACCTTAATCCGGAGGATTTCGTTTTGGAGAGTCTGACTGGACAGAATAAATGCTCATAGTAAACCGGTCATAACTCTCGGAATACATGTCCAAATCCGCTGAAATGTTGAGGGGACACGGACAAGGGAATTATGAACAACATTCATGAAGGGCTCAATGCGTGAAGATGTCATTTAATGTGGCTAAAACGCGTCGACATTCGGGGGAATAATTCTGGCTATAAAAGGAGGAGAGCTCCACCCTCTCAAAGCATCCATTCTCCATCTCATTCCTTCTGGGACACCAAGAAGGAGAACTTTTCAGCTTTCTCTTTTATTTATTTTCTTTTTCATTGTTTTGTAATGCCTTCTTCTTCCCCATTCAACTCGATTACCCTTACCATGGTGGGGTAAACTTTTGGAGTGATTGGGGAAGGGTTGGTTTTCTACATTGTAATGCTTGAGTTCTTGAACGCAATTGAATAAATTTCATTCTTCTTCAAAGTTGTTTTCAATTTCTTATAGCGGATTTTATAATCAAGTGCGATCGTTCTTGAATATTAATTCCGTTATTTATTTTTTCCTTGGTAAAATAATCAATATCTCCCTCCACTAATTTCTGGTTTATATACGATGGAATAAACTAGGAATTAGTGGTGAAGTACTCGACGATCGTCAGTACGTGTAAAAGGTGTAGTGAATATTCTTGTTTGTTTGGGATAAACAAAACCCGATCGGGAATTTCCCATTTCAATTAAGGATATTCAATACAACTATTTTACATATGGAAGGAGAGTTGACCAAACCAAGATCTTGGTAAGGTTTTCTCTCACAATAATAATTTCACCAAGGAAGTGAGAGGAAACGATTGTGGAAACTCATTTTAATCAACTAAGAAGAAGAGGTTTGAATTAAATTGAACAAGGATAACATTATAATTAGGAAACCGACCCCGACCTAATCACCCTTTTAAATTTCATTGTTTTTCAATCATTTGAATTTCAAATTTCCGTTCACAACATTTTTACCCTCGTTTTAAAGTGACAACCCATTTTGTGTGCACTCCTCTTCGGGAGACATCCTAGGTCAACCACATTACTACATTTTAACTTAGGAAATAATTGTTTTGCCACGCCCTACGACAGGCGTGCGTCAGCTTCACATCCCTAAAAATATAAATCAAAAGGCTACTCAAATAGATGTGGGTACTGCACAAAAATATGAGCCTCCTTCCCCCATGTGTTATCCTGAAGATTCTCGTTCTACCACCAGACATGCACCAGGGGAATAGCTCACCCACAAAGGATCATATCATGATGATCCTTGCTCTCTACTGGGTACTCTTTGAATGTGGTCCATCCTTGATTTACATCTATCCCCAATTTATGATGTGAAATGGATTGTTCACATACCTCCTCAATTGTGACACATGGAAGACGTCAGTACCCAAAGCAACTATGGTAGTAGAGCTAGGTGGAACACCACCTCACCAAATCTGTGCATTATCTAAAAAGGGTTGATGAACCTCAGGGACAACTTTCCACCCCAACCAAATATCTTAAATCATTATCGAGGTGAGACCCAAAAAAAGATATGGTATCCCTCCTCCAACTATAGGGGTCTCTGACATCTGTTAGCATAAAACTTCTACTGGCTCAATCCAGTCTTCATCCACTCTTAGATGATTTGAACCTTCTCGATAGTAGCCCACACCAACTCTAGAACCATGAGTTTTGTCTCTCCAGGGTCATTCCAGAAAAGTGGTAATCATCAAGGTCTCCCATATAAAGCCTTGAACGGTGCCATAAAGATGGTGGAGTTGTAGCTGTTGTTGTATGAAAAATTCACAAGTGGTATGTGGTCCTCACCAATGCGAACAAAGTCCAAGATATCAGCACGTAACATATCCTCTAGGACCTAAATGGTCCTCTCTATCTATCCATATATCTACTAAGGGGACAACGTTCTTAAGCCTAGCTGATCCCAAAATGACTCCAGTATTCTCTTCCATAACCGGGATGTGAAATGAGCATCATGATATGAGACTATCGTCAAAGGGACACCATGAAGGAAAAATATCTCCTACACATAGAGGCATCCCAAACTCTCTAATGAACTCTACTCCCTGAGGGATAATAAGTGGTCTGACATGGTGAGTTGGTCAATGATAACCTAGATGGAATTGTGTCCCCTATGCATTCGTGGTAAACCCATCATGAAGTCCATTGATATTCCATCCCACTTCCACTCTTGTACCTCCAGTGGGTTAGCTAATCTCGCAGGAACATGGTGCTCAGAACCATGCCAAGGTGTGCCACCAAAGGGTATGTAAAATAATCTCTCAAAACCTTATCCTACAATTTCACTCATACAATTTTTCACCCTATGAAATGTACAACATTCTCCCCACCTTGTGATTAACCATCAACAACATGTCTTGTAGATAAATAAGAATATAATGTCTCATTGTCGAAAACCCCAATATTTGCCTCCCTAACTTGCTAAAATTGTGGATGGGTGAAAACCATAGACCAGAGATAAGCTATATCATCTCCATCTATGGAGGATAATTTTAGCGAGTCCAACTGCTCTGATGCCTTGCTCAGTAGCTGTGAACTCGATCTTCTATTGAGATCATCTGCCACAATGTTCCCCTTCCTAGTAGTATAGACAATCTCTAAGTAATAATCCTAGAGAAACTCTAGCCATTGAATTTACCTTATATTCATATCCTTTTATGAGAAGATGTACTTGAGGCTCTTGTGGTCATAGTAGATGAAAAATCATTCCCCCATCTGGTAGTGACACCACAACTTCAACACGAAGACTACCACTACCCCCATCAAGATCATGGGTCACATAGTTATTCTCATGTGGACTCACCTAGTGAGAACCATAAGAAATCACCACCTGTATCTACATCAGAACAAAACCATGATTGATACATGATGTGTCACAGAAAAATATGTACCAGACACCCTCTTCTGGAAATCTCAAGATCAGTGCACTCGTCAAAATCTAACTGAAATGATGGAAATCCTGCGGTAGATTCTCCATCCAAACAAAATTATTTCCCTTTTGGTTCAAGGTTGTCATGGGGGCTGATATTCAATAGAATTTAGGAATGATTATATGGTAATATCTTTCCAACCTAAGGAAGCTCTGCACCTCTATCACGCTCTGAGGTGGCTCCCATGCTAGCACCGCCTTGATCATGGATAGGTCTATGTCCACTCCATCTACTGAGATGAAATGACTCTGGTAGAGGACCTCCCGTATCTATAATTATCACTTCATGAGGGTCTCATAAAGCTTCTGCTCTTGGAGAATGTCTATACCCATCCACAGGTGTCTCGCATGCTCCTCCTCTAACACTGAGTACACAATCATGTCTTCAATGAAGACTACTATGAACCGGTCAATGAAAGACTGGAAGACCTAGTTCATGAGTACCATGAACACTATAGTAATTTCATCATGCTGAAAGGAATCACCAAGTACTCAAAGTGACCATAGTAGTATCTTAAAGTCGTCTTTGACACATCCTCATCTCGTAATATAAGCTGATGATAACCTAATCGAAGGTCAACCTTATATAACCATTGTCCCCTCTAAACTGATTGAATATTTCATCGGTCCATGGTAGTGGATAATTGTTCTTCACCCTTACCTAGTTCAAGTGCTGATAATTCATTCACAACCTCAAACTATCATATGCCTTCTTGTTAAAAAAACTGAGGCCTCTCAAGGTGAAACAGTGGGTCTTACGAAACCCTTTCACTAAAACATCTCCAAATACAACCCATGTTCGTAAAGATCTATATGATCCATCCGATATACCAGTGAGGATATCAGTTCTGTATTAGGGTGTAAGTCGATTTAGAAGTCAATATCTTGATGGGGAGGTAATCTTGGAACATCTTTTGGGAAGACGTCCTCATACTCTTCCACTACTACTGGGAACTGAAATCTCATAACATCTATTACTCTAAGGGTAAGGATATCAACTGCATGAGTGATTGGATTCACCCTCATGTGCTTGATTCCATTCTGTTCTACCTGGGTTTCTTTTTCACCAACAATGGAAAAACTTGTCCCATCACTGGAGACACACCACACCCTTCACCTAAAGCAGTCAATCTGGGAATAGACCAAATATAACCAATCCATGTCGATAATGACATTGTAAGGCCTCGACGCTTCCACCAAGCGGTTCCAACTAAAACATTCACCTACAAGGGTAATATCACATTGTTGAAAAGATGTGTGATCATCGAGTCTCCTCTCATAGGTGTCTCCAAGCATAATGGTAAAGTAAATAGCTCTACCAGAATCTCAAGGTTTCTCAGAAGACATGTGGTGAGGAAAGATTGACTGGAACCTATGTCTATAAATTTGGAAGCAAAGGGATAAAAGACACATATCATACTTTATAACATCCCTAGAGTCCCTGGATCGTACACCTCAACCGCATGTAGCCACCCCCACCTTTTTCCCATATCTCCCTGATCCTGGTACGGACCTCCTGGGGGTGGTGGTGGAAGTATGTCAAAGCTTCTGCCACTTCCTGGAGCTCTCCCAACACCTCTTCCACATTATATCCCTAGCAGGTCTACCTTTTATACTCTCTACCTCTACCTCAGTGTTTTATCCACCACTTCCCTATCAGTTGATCAATGGTTTGGACAGTCTCTACTGAGATTTCCTCTACCATCACAGGATTAGCATCACCTCTCCCTAGGCTGAATGGATCGAGTCTAAGAGCTCTGGACTGTAGATCCCCTATCCTGGGTCCTCTTGTGATGTCCCTCCATATCCCAATCCATGTGCCTGACATCGGCTTCCCACTGCTGAGGTCTCTTGACCTGTCTGCCTATTGCTAACTATCATCGACAGTCTCTGCCCATCCAAGAAGCTCTCGACCACCAAATCTCGCTCAATCACTCCATCATAAGTTGAAATGGACAGAGGAAAAATACTATCTCATATGTCCCATATTAGTCCTCACTCGAATTTCCTAGATCTAAAATAATGATCTCTGACCATATCCATCAAGTACCATGCGATGTTAGTGAACCTCGATGAATAGTCAACCACTATCACACTGCCCTGTCAGAGTGGAAGAAACTCATTGATACATACTTATATTAGCTTAACATGAGAAAAATCCTCCCTAAATAGTCACTCAAACTCTTTCAATGAAGGATTCTCTGCTTAGTGAGTCTGTGTGGTCAAACTCCACCATCTCACCATGTTACCTTGAAGAAGGATCACTCCTTGGATCGCCATCTTTTCTATTTGTGTACTTACTAGATGGAAAACTCTGGTCACTAACTCAAGCCAGTCCTCAGCATCCTGATTATTGGGCTCACCTCAGAACATAAGGGGTTTTTGTCTCTGAAACTCATGGAGTGTGCTTATCCTGCACTCCTCGTCTACTAGTACTACATGTACCACGCTCGTCTCCAATGGTGGTGGTATAACAGGTTCACCACATGGAGGTAACACCACAGGAAATGACCCCTAAAATCAAAACCTCATCATTGAGGGGGTCATCCTCATGATCAAGATGCTGAAGTCTAGCGGGTATGCATCATGGAGGGATCCTCTAAAAATATTTACCACAGTCTAAGAGTATATTTGGATAGCTGACACAAAAGACATGAAAACCACAACCCACTCCTATATGATGCCTGTACCAATATTTTTTCCCTACAACTGGTGTTCTCATGTATCGAGTCGAAAAGCAGGATATCAGAGCATATGTGTATGGATGTGTCGGCCACCTGCACCAAAACTGGATTCCCTAGCCTGAAATCCTAACTCGAGGCACTTAATAATTTTTCCCCAATCCAATATCATAGACTCTTAGTCCTAAGGTAGAACCGACCAACCTCTAATACAACTCTGTTATGACCCATCCTAGTGGGGCCCAAACTGTGACTCCCCAAGCCTGCTTCTAATAGGCCACAGGCTGGTGACTAGCACTGAGTAGTCATATCACTAACATGGGAGGATTTTCCTAAGTACCCACACGCACACACAAACATCTCAAATCCCACAAATTTTGAAATATAAAAACCACTAAGGAACAAAATGCATGCATACAACTAAACCCAACCAACAGAGTACAATGGAGAGTAAAGCGTGGAATGTAAACAGCGCCAGAATACAAGCCCACCATATGAAAAAGAGTCTGCGAACTATAAATTCCAACCTGTAAACAAGAAAGGTACCGGAATTGCTGATTGACACAGAAGGAAAACCGCATCTTCTAAAGAATCTCATAGGACTTGGTCCAGTCTTGGTCTACCCTAGACACTGTGAAAATTGTGCTCGTCTGCACAAGAAACAACTCGTTCCAGCAAAGCCCGTGCAAGGGTGAGTATAACAATACTTAGTAGGAGAGATGGAAAATGACAAGGAATTACATACAATAAAGGTATAGTCATCTCTACGTAGTATATGTCTCGAGAACATATAAAAAGAGAAACATCTAGATATATTAGAAACCTAGACCCGTAGACGAGAGGTAAGTCACAATGACCCACATACAAATTCTAGGGATTCAGTCAGAAGATTCCACAGAGAAATTTTCTATGATAACTCACTCTATGAGTGTGATAGCTCTGATTTCCTCCATCCGAGAAGTATTGTTCATTAGGAAGTGTCCCGAGAGGAATATATGCATTGATAGATCTGAAGAGAGAGAATAGATGCACCAATTCTAGGAGAACACACCCCCATGTGGGGAAAGATCATGATGCGTAGATGAGAATCACTGTCAGGGCCTTTGTGTATACCATGACTCATCCAGATTCACATTTTAAGTATAGGATCAGTGAAGTTTCAGATTGTTCACACCGATACCTAACTCTACTTAGGGTCAAAAATGGATTGAGGATCTCGCTTTGGGCCTCCTAGAGGGGTTCTATCTCTATCCAGAAATTCATGCTGAAGGGATCAAACTCCGTTGGATGGAAAAGATACCTAACCATCAAGGGAATGAGCAAGGGGGAACTATCCCAAAAAAAATTCCAGGGTAAAATGGAAAGGAAGATCAATACATTTACAATAAAGTACCTGGTGTGTATAGGTGTCACACATAGTTTCCTCTAACCCTATGTACTGCCTGTGTATAATGGCCCATCTCAAAAATGGAATGTCATGTAGAAATTGATATACACAACATGTAGAAGAGTAACAAATCGTGTCCTACTATCTGGGCGCCTCTTCATGCGTTCTAGTTGTATGCATGTACATAGCTTTAACACATGCCTTCCAACTCATGTACTAGTACACGGGTTGACCCATGTAACCAGCCTGGTATGGATGTGTGGTGGAGTAAATATCGTGTACTCCACCTTGAGTCTGTGTATCATCCTAGATACACACTAAATCCCACATAGGTACCCACACTCCATGTGAAAGTGTTCACACACCATGTGATCACTTATCGTAGCGATGAACCCTAGTCGTTGCTAAATAGGTCCCAAACATCTTGTTCTTCGGGATACACACCATGTTCGTCGCGATTTTCTAGAAATTATTTTTCTTCCTCCCATGCCTTGGTTGATATTCCAACCCTCTATCCGGCCACCCATTCACCTCAAAACTCAAGATCCATGGTCATACCATCATAATAATGGTGATTTGGTAGGTTTTAGGCTTTCGATTGGCTCTAGAAACTCAGTTTGATCATCCGTGCGATGAATGGTCGAAGAAATATTTCTTTCAAACCATGTTGATTAGTCTACCACCACCATTATATCACCTCCACTAGGTCATCGTGATGTTGGATCTATGATTTGGGATCATTTCCTTTTGCGAGGGATGTACAATGATCCATTATTCATAACCCCATGAAGAACGCGAAGAGCACATGGGGTTGGGAGATGAAATTCATAAACAAATCAAGGAACAAACCTCCACCAATATTTGTTATGGTGTTGATCCACTCCATTTAAGAGGATCATGTAGAATGAAAAAAAAATATGAATCCATACCTCAAAACAAACCCAAAAAATCCCTCCTATAAGAACGATCAAACCACATGTCAAACTGTTCATGTGTTGATCTGCATTCTTCATTTAAATCCAAGAATGGGGAAGAACATAAGTGAAATAACAACCCATACCTTGAGTTAGGATCTATTGATAATGAATAGGGGTTGTTCTGAAATTGTTTATGTTATCCTATAACTTCGTTGGCAACACGATTTATGAAAAATTTATTCATCATCGTTCTTTGTCGAGAGGTTTCTCCAAGGGGTCTCCTCTCTACACCTCTATATAATTCCAGGGTTATGCGGCTAACCCTGAAAATTATGCTTAATAGTGTATTTAAAATCTCCCATCACTGCATTGACGAAATGTTAATAAACTAAATATTTTAATTTATTTTGTTTCCTTAAACATCCAAAAACTAACTTCTGGAGTCGACCCACACTGGTCGATGTTAGGCCTCACCTAAGGTAAAGTCACTGCTTTGAACGCAACGGTTCCCTGAAATTTATGATCCATGAACCTGTTTAAAAGTTATTCCACTTTTTCAATAAATTAAATTGAACATGTTATTTAAAAGATTAAATTATTTCAAACATTTCTTTTAGTAACTCCGATCCTTAGAATTGTACGTCGTTACAAAGTCTGATCTTGAAATAATTCCATATAATATTTTAAAATAATACAAAGAAAATCCAAGACATTATAGATATTTTATTGTTTTTAATATTCATTTCCCGAAACCAAAATCAAGTCTCTTTGACATTAAATTTATAATTAATTTAATTATTATTTTATGAAATTAGTAACTAAGATTAGTAAATTTCTTCATTGGTGAATGTTAATCATATAAAATTACTCTTTTGGATTACCTTTATTATGTTTTGAGGATCGAAGAATAAAATCCCTATAGTGGTGATCCACACATGTTCATATGATCTCCGAGAAACTCCACTCAATATCCAGGTGCTAGCACAGTGAGTTGGATGTCTTGCATTGTTCATTCTTGATCACTCATTCTTTAGTCTTAAATAAATCACTCTTGCACTTATAATTATTGAGAGGGAGAGAGAAGAATGAGTTGAGAGAGAATTCATTATGTGCAACAATTATCTATTTTCAATTTTGGACGCTCTACACAATTAACATAACCATCTATTTATATAGTTGAGATTTAGGTTAAAATATTATTTAATTGCATGACAACCATTAAAAAGAATTTATTACCTTTAATAAATCTTATCCCATCTATTATTATTATTATTATTATTATTTGGCATGAACCATTTTGAGAAATAAAAAATATTATTTAACTCTGTTATTAATTAATATTTTTTAGAAGACACTATCGTGGTCCATTCGAAATCCTATTACATTAATTGAACTCCCGAATAAAATTGGGTTCATAAATAAATATTTTATTCACATATTAGAAAATGAATATTTATTAAATATTCAATGAAATAAATAAATATATTTTTATTCAGATGCTGGAAAATAAATATTTATTTAATTTATGCTATCAATATAACTTGAATAAAATTATTCATCAGATTTGAGAATAATACTTATCCCCTTAAAAAAACTCAAATTGAATTTAATCGAGATCAATGAAAACACATAGTGTGTGACTCTGTAAAATTATTTATCAATGGAATTAGGCATACTTTCCCAAAGTCCATGATTACTGTCTAAAAATGGGTCAAGGAACCCAAGAGAAAGAACTTAAAGTCGCAATGTCAAGAACTACATACGAAATCTCACTATGTAATATAATCCATATATCATAATATCTCATCAATCAGGTTTCACCTCTGTTTTAGCAACTAATATGCTTGCTATATCTTTCTTTGACTATCTGAAATAAACAAATCATTACACCGTGACAATGAGATTTAGGGAGACAGTTAAATTTCAATTAATGGGTTCAGATATCAGCTTCCATAAAGATAGATGGGACAAATCCTTCCTCGACTTATGCATTGATGAAATGTCAACCGTGACACACCCAACATACCCTACTTCCCACCAATATATGGTATGACTTTTTTTGTCAGTAAATCTAAACGTACGAGTCATGAAATGCACTAATGATAATTATAAATTCTAAGGAACATTACACATGCTCGCAAATAGGAATATCTAATGACACCAAAACATGTGTAATTCCTTTGGGAGGGTTTGTTATACTAATCTCACATCTTATAGATTATCAAGTGTGAACTTCATGAGAGGAAACCTTGGCCTCTTATGAGTATATTCATGAGAGGATCTAAATACCATGTGTCCCACCATAGTATGTTATCTAACTATAGATCTTTATTAAGAATATTATCATAGTACATCAAGGTTCCCATCATAGCAGGGAACTGCTATGACCTTATCAATGTGAAAAATACTCTATGACATTATTACATTAAATCCATGCGGAAAAATGAAAAATATGTAATATGTTATTTAATTAATATTCAATACGTTGAATATACATGAAATCAATGTAAAATCAGTTGTTCTTAGGAAAAAACTCTAACAATATCAACTATCCAATTCATGTTTAGTATTATTGTCCCCTAGTTATGTTAATTTGAATATTCCATTTTAGGTTTGGGAATTGTAATTTGTACAAGAGACTTTTATTTATCAATTTGTATGATATAAACTAAAAATAAACATTGTTTTCATATTTTGAATTATAATGAAACAAAATACCCAAAAAATCTGAGGATATTTCATAGGGAATATATTTCGTATAGGTGCAATCCCTGCAATTGTGACAAAAGGGAGTTCATGGTTGCATATGGACGCACGAAACTAGGAGAAAAAAAGAATAATTTTTTTTCCTTTTATAATTTTTTAGTTCTTCACAGAAGCAGGATGAATGGATGACCCCTAAATCTTTTCAAGGTGTCACAGAATAAAAATTACCCCATGGGTTCAGGTTTCATAGTCACATATAGACCAGTCACAAATACAAAGCACCCATAGAATTAGAACCTAAAACAAACACTACAATATAATGTGAATAGAAATGATTTATGAAATGAAAATAAAAAACAGTGAAATTTACAACATCATAAAAAAAAATATTCGAAAAATAATATAAAAAATAATCCCATAATGATTTTCTTTATAAAATGAATGTTAAAATATTCAATGAAAATAATATTTAATGAAATTTCACCAGAACTTCAAAGTGTATGTTCAAAAATATATTGAAATTTAAGAGATGAAAATTTATGAAATAAGCACAAAAGCCCACATATTAATGATGATTTTCAAATAATTAATGTTTCAACACAAAAAAATGTCAAATGATCAATAATTATCTAGTTTAGCCACATTGTCGCATCAAAAACTCATTTATTTCACCCAAAACAAATGTGGAAGGATGTGAATGTAATTTTAAATCATAGAACCATGCTTTAATCCCAGGGGTTCATTAGATTAAGGCTCAAGTATCCTCACACATCTTAGTGAAATATGGCTCCAGGTTTGCACATTTCCCAAGATCTCTCTGAAAAAAGAGAGGTCTTATAAGTGGTTCTAATAAACATCACTAAAAAATTAATATTAAATATAATTTATAATATAGTTGAGGTTTAATGTAACCACTATTATATATTTTTTATTTTTTTATATTGTGGTATTTTTTAAGAAAACCCTTAAATCTTCAAAATATACCCTAATTGAACCACATCTCCCCCAACTGACCCCCTTACCCCCCCCCACTCGACAATGATGTCCAATATTCCCCCACCTCCAATCCCCATGACCCCAACCCCCTGATCCCCGACGATGACCCCCCAATGACCCTCCTTAATGGTGACCCCCAATAGTGTCCCCTTTTCCCCTATTCTTGTTGACCTCTATCCCTGATGGCAGCAATAGCCCTAACCCCCTTCTGCACATGACCCCATTCCCCTCTAACCTTGGTCTTGAATGGATTCCCCATACCCTTATTTGTTTACATATCTCCTCATCTTTGTGAACATATTCAGTGATATCTAATCCCATAATTTCGAGTGTTAATATTTATTCATTTATGTTGTTTATGTTTTTCATGTTTAATTGAATCAATTTTATGTTGAATTTTAGTTCTATCTAATCAAGACCCTACCCTGGCCAATGATGAAGTTAGGTGGTGTTTAATTTTGATTGTACTTGTGTGAATATAATTTTTATCTTTATATCTGTATGTATAGGGGGAGGATAAATAGTACAATACCTATGGATAAATTATGGATTAATTTACCTTGAAGCACACCTTGGTATTCCAAGGGTTTGGAAAAATTATTAGATTATGCAGTTAAAGACCGATTAGTGGATAGTAGAATAAAATATCCATATCATACTTGTAAATTCAAGTGATAGTTGAATATTAATGAAGTATATGAGAATTTGATGTTGAAATAGTTTCATGGTTGATTTGTGTGTTATATTTGGTATGGTGAATCGAATTTTTTGGAATTTCAAAACAATGATTATATTATCAACAAAATACAAAGTGACCCAGCAGAGGAGAATTCAGTTTGAAACATTATAAATGATGCATTTATATTTGCAGGATACATAGTAAAATATTTTAATAGATCCACATAAGATTTAGTTGATCCTGAGTAGGTTAATCATGCACATAACTTCAGTGAAAAAAATGATTTTTATAAATTAGTTGTAGATAGACAACAAGAACTGTATGAAGGGTGTTATAGGTATTCAATGTTATGATTTTTACTTATTTTTTATCATATCAAGTTTCTATTAAATTACAAACATATAAATTCCCATGATTTTAGTGTTTCTTTATGATGCATTTAGTGAAGCTAATATCCCTACAAGATTCTATAAGATGAATAAAATCATAAACACACTGGGACTTGATTATATAAATATAAATGCATTCCTTAATGATTTAATTCATCATTTTGGAGAATATTTTTATAAAGAAGAAAGCATAATATGTCGTAAAAGAAGATTAAATTCATTTAATTACAATGAGAGTAAAAATCAATAAAACCCCAGGAAGAAACAAAAGATGAAAAGTCCAACACATGTATTTCACTATATTCCTCTGAAATCATTCTTGCAAAGATTATTCATGTCATATAAGATTGTATATGACATAATTTTTCATGCTCAGGATAGTAACAATAGTTTCTTGATGATACATCCAAAAGATTCAGCATCATGGAATGTGTTTGATTAATCATATCCAGGTTTTTCTCGGATCCTAGGAATTTACATTTGGGATTAGATTCTGATGGTTTTAACCCTATAGGAACATTATGTACTAATCATAGAATTTCGACAGTTGTTTTGATACCCTATAATTTCACCCTATGAGTGTGTATGAAGAAGATTTCATTCATTATTCCGATGATTATTCCTGGAAAAAATGCTTTTAAATGACCTTGATGTTTATCTTTAACCTCTAATCAAATATTTGAGATAATTATGTGGTGATAGTATACAAAAATATGATGATTCAATGAAAAAGATATTTAAAATTCTTACTGCTTTAATGTGTAAAATTAATTATTTTTATGTACTAAGAATCATATTGATTAGGAACACTGATACCTTTTTGGATTTTATGGTGTCTAATTATGATTTTTAACCTCAATGATTACCTTATAGTAGAAAATGGTGTTTTATGTTTCAAAATCTATTTCTTGATGCTTCTCATAAATTAATGTTTAACAAGACACAATTCAATGGAGATATTGAATTGATAAATCCACTGAAGGTATTATCTAGTTCAAAAATCTCAAGAATGCTTGTTAATGTCAGTATAGATTTTGGAAAATGTAATCAGTTTAAATAATTGGGGAAGGGTATGAGGTACAATATTTGAAGTAGCTGGAAAACAACTGCTGAAGAAAATGAGTATATTTTTCAAAATTCCTTTTTAGGACTTTAATTTGATACATCATAATCTTGGTGTGATGTATATTGGGATGAATATATATGAAAATGTACTATTAACATTTATTAATGATTATGATAAATTAAAGGATCACCCTAAGGCTCATAAGGATTAGTAATAAATGAATATAAATCTTAGTTTGAGGGGAAATTACAATGGAAAGGATAATTCAACTATTTTTATAATGAATATTTATGATAAAGATTAATTCATTCAAAATTTAATGAATATAAAAGTTTTAGATGGATATTTAAGTAAATATTCTAGGTGATCCGACTTAAAACATAATAAGTTACGTGGTTTGAAGAGTCACGATACACATATTCTGATGGAGCAGTTGTTTTCTTTGGTATTAAAACATCATCATTTACAACAACATCCAGTGGGGGTTTGGGCAGTGTCATTGATCAGACGGAAATATTACTCTTATAGTCAAAAATGGGATCCAGAACTAGAAAAAAGGTTTATTTCCATGATTCAAAATTGTGGAAATAGGCCCCATAAATGTTGTTGTGTCCTGTGACCACAGTATTGGCCAACCGCGGCCTCTATCTTCAAGGAAGTAGGTCCGAGTCTATTTCCATGATTTTGAAAATCAGGAAAATAAGCCTCAAAATGGCCATTGTGGTGGTTAACCTATAGCCATGGTTTAAACTGTGCCTATAGGAATCTATTTCCATAGTTAAAACCATGGTTATATCCTCCTTAAACCATGGATATAGCCTAAATAAAAAATTTCACCAGCGAGTTTCGATCCCTACACCTCCCATTTACAAACCAGCGTACTCACCACTACACTACGCGAAAATTAGGATATATATATATATATATATTATGATATATATATTAATATAAACCAAGGGAATAGCCTCAAAACTATGGCAGTAGGTCTTCCCGCCAAATTCTTTGAGGGATTTGTTTCCCCGCGGAAGCACGGGAACCCTATTGCCACAGTTTTGAAAAACTGTGGCTATAGGCCATCGAAAAAATATAGTCTATAACCTCAATTTCTAAAACATTGTCTATAGGACACAAACATCTGTCTTATAATCATGGTTTTAAAATGATGGCTATAGGCCACAGAATAGTGGCTATAGGTCTGTGGCAGTAGCCTCGTTTTTTAGTTGTTCATCGGAGGTTGATAATGGAAGATAGTTTAGTTTCTGTATTTTAGAGGATGATGAGAATGATCCCCAAGAAAATTTCCATCCTTATATATCATTCTTCCGAGGTAAATTCTAAACTCCATAGAGAATTTATAGATTTTAATGGAACACATACAACATCTATAAATAAAACTAAAATGGAACTTTTATATTAAATACATGCATTTCAAGTCATGCCATCCACATTGTGTATCTTATTGACATGTGTTCAATTCCTACACATCAAAACGAAATTATGGATCATTTTCCCAAAGTTTGAATAAAATATGAGCAGGTTTGGTCAGTTTTGACTATGTGTAAATTACTTTAAAAAATTGATACTTATATTGAGAACATTCACTTTGAGTCATACTACTCACTCAATGTGTCAGAATGATTTTTGATCAATTCCTACACATCACAAATGAATTAAGGATATTTTTTATAATTTTTGAAAAAAAATGAACTCATTTTCTATGATTTTACATTTTGATATACATTTTAAACTAAAATGAATATTTTATATTGAAAACACGAATTTTGAGTATACAGATTACATCATGTGTTGGATTTATGGGTGGTCTATATCTACACTTCACAAATGAATAATATTTCATTTTCATAAAGTTTAAAATCAATATGAACTTGTTTACTTGATTTTGGATATGCGAAAAACATTTCAAAATATATGAAAATCTTTAAAAACATGTTTCGAGGGTTAAAATAAGAAGAAAAATTTCATATGACCAGGAAATCATAGGATAATGACCATAGATTTATTTTTGAAATATAGGAACTGATGACATGTCATTACGAGTAACGATTTTCTCCCGATTCCAATAAACACGTTATTAGTGTATTAAAACACTAAAACATGCATGTAATAGTTAAAACCATTTATAATGACCTCATATTTATGTGAAATATCATATTTTTTAAAAATTATTTTTGATGTGTACGCATAGAAAACACATCTATACAACATGTGGTATGATCTATGTAACTTAACAAATAGTTTTAAAAGATACTAAAGTCCTTAAAATCATGTTTTAAGGGATAAAAACTAGGAAAACAATATCAGTTGACCATAAAATAAGAGAAAAAATACATTTGATTTATTTTTGTAATGCAGGAACCAACAACACATCATTTTGAGTTACGGTTTGATTGGGATGCCTATAAACGCAATTTTAGTGTTCTATAATTCTAAAATATGAATCTAATAGGAAAAACCAAATAAAATGGCCTCATATTGATTTTAAAACATGCTACAACCACCATTGAATTATTTTTGACATTTACATGTTGAAAACATGTCCATCCGACCTATGATGTGCTCAGAATGACTCACTGAATTATTTTAAAAGATAACGATGTTTTAAAAAAGTGTGACAGGGGTTAAAGTAGGAAAAAAATTCATATCACTCTGAAATCATAGTAAAATGACTATATATTTATTTTCTAAATATAGGAACTGACGAAACATCATTCTGAGTTATGGTTTGACTGGGATGTCGTAAACACATTTTTATTGATTTAAAACACTAAAACATGCTTGTAATGCTCACAAGAAAATAAAAATACCTCATCTTGATGTGAAATTTTGAGATAACCATCATTGAATTATTATTGATATTTACACGTAAAAAATACATCCATCGAACATGCAGTGTTCTCTGAATGACTCAATAAATAGGTTTTATTAATATCATAGTCTTTAAAAATGATTTTTAGGGGGTCAAAACTAGGAAAATGATGTTGGATGGACATCAACAGTGAGTAAAATAATAGAATATTGTTTTTTGAAATTTAATAAGTGATGAAACATCCTTATGAGTTTATTTTTCCAAGGATGCCCATAAATGTGTTTTTAGTGTTTTAAAACACTAAAATGTGCATGTAATGGTCAAAACCCTATAAAATGACCTCACATTAACATGAAATAATGGGAAAATAATATATGAGTATTAATACCATGTACATGTAGGTAATACATCAATTCAACATGCATTACGCTCATAATAACTCATTAAATAGTTTTTAATGGTATCAAAGTCTTTAAAAACATCTGTTAGAGGGTCAAAACAAGGAAAACAACATTGAATGGCCATGAAAATAAAGTAAAATGACTATAGTTTTATTTTTAAAATATATAAATTGATATAAAGTCATTATGAGTAACGGTTTGATCGGAAGCCTGTAAACATGTTTTTAGAGTTTTACAACACAAAAATGTGCATGTAACAGTCAAAGCCAAAATAGATGACCTCAGATTGATGTGTAATCATTGGATAACCACTTTTGAATTATTTTTTATATATAAACTTAGAAAACACATTCATACTACATGTGGTGTGCTCAGAATATCTCAATAAAAAGTTTTTAAATATTCCAATGTCTTTAAAAATGTGTGTTAGGGGGAAAAATAGATAACGACATTGGATGACCATTAAATAGTAGGAAAATGACCATAGATTTATTTTTGAAATTTAGGAAGCAATTGAATTTCATTATGAGTTACAGTTTTCCAAGATGCATGTAAACATGTTTTTAGTGATTTAAGACACTAAAACATGCATGTAATGGTCAAAACCATAGAAAATGTCCTCATATTGACATGAAATCATGAGAAAAACACTATTGAATTATTTATGACATGTACACATAGAAAACATGTCAATATGATGCTCTTTGTGCCCATAATGGCTCAATAATTTTTTTTGAAAGAAACCAATGTCCTTAAACACATGTGTAAGGGGTTCAAAACCAAAAAAAATCTGATGGTCGTGAAATCATAGAAAATGACTATAGATTTATTTTCAAAATATAGAAACTAATAACTAATCATTCCAAGTTATTGTTTTCTCGACATCCTAGTAAATTTGATATTAATTTTAAAACACTAAAACATTCATGTGATGGTCATAACCATATAAAAAGACCTCAGATTGACATAAAATCATGGTAAATCTACTATTGAGTTATTTGTTATGTGTACTTGCTGAATAAATAACAAGATGATTTTTGGTGTGCTAGGAGTATCTCAGTAAATAGTTTTAAAGATATAAAAGTCTTTAAAAACAAGTGTTCGGGGTTCAAAACGTTGAAAAATTTGTCATATAGACCTGAAAAAAAATGAAAACAAACATAGATTGACTTTTTAATTATAGGAACTCAATGAATACAATTTCGAGTAATGGTTTTCCTAAGGTTTTTATAAATGAGTTTTAGTTTTTTAAAACACTAATGTGAAAATAATGGTCATAACCATAAAAAACTCATATTGAAATAAAATCATTAGAAAACCTCCATTTTATTATTTTAGATGTGTACACATAGAAAACACATCAATCCAACATGTGGTGTTCTCAAAATGACTCAATAAATAGTTTTTAACAATATCAATGTTTTTAGAAATGTGTATATGGGGGATAAAACTACGAAATGATGTTAGATGGACATGAAATCATAGGAAAATGACCATAAAATATTTTTAAAATGTAGGAATTGAGAGAACATCATTAAAAGTTATGGTTTTCCTAGGATTCCCATAAACATGTTTTAATTGTTTTATAACACTAAAATAGGAATGTAATTATCAAAACCATAGTCAACGATATCAAATTGAAGTGAAATCATGAGAAAACCACCATTGAATTTTTTATGAAATATAAACCATTCTTCTGTATCAAAGTATTTAAAAAAAATTATTATGTAAATTCCATGCACACCGCACGTTGATTTAAAAATTTATTAGATTATTATATACATATCCCCTTTCAGTTTAAACTATTGAATCATATATTAAATAAGTCATTTTATTTTTTAAAATTGTTCCACATGATATATTATTTGTTTTATTTTATAATTTCTTCTATTGGATTAATGAAATTAAAATTTTCTGTATAGAATTTTGAATATGTTCTGTGTCTATTCTCTTTCGCATTTATTTTCTTAAATGTTATGTTTTTTTATTGTATGTAAAACATGCTGGAAGTAGGTATGTGGTTGACTATTCTAATCCATGACATTCTTCAAAATGTAGTCATGATGGTTTGATGATTTTATGATGTGTTTAAACAATATCAATGATTCTACAATAATTTTGATTTATTATGTTCAGTTCTAATTTTGATCTTCTTTTTTGTTTCAGTTGATGAGATGATGTGGTCAGTTCTATTTGATGAGATTATTTGGAGGTAGATTGATATGGTGGAGGTCATGGGATGGAAACCAACATTCATGGTTTTTTTGTTGGAGATATTTTATATGTATGTATTGATGATTGAGGGATAGGTTGACTGAGGTTATAGGGACTGAGGTTGTATATATATGATAGTGGGTGTATAATGGTGTATATATAATTATATTATTGTGAATTTATGTTTTATTTTATTTTAAATTTTATTATATATATATATATTAAATATTTAAATAATAATAATATTTTTTGTAATCTATTTAGTGGTGGTTTATGTTAACCATCGCTAAATATATTTTAATGTCTCTATTTAGCGATGGGTTATCATAAACTACTACTGAATATATCTTCCAAAAAAGTATATAGAGGTGGTTTGATTCATTCCATCAATTTTATTTTTGGATTATTTTTTTATAAAATAAATTTCATTCAAATTAATTTAAAACCACATCTAAATTTTCTAAATAAGACACACATAAAAAACACCACTAAAAATATGAATCGTTTCTAAATGAATGTCGACCATGAAATACATGGAGGTTTTAATAAGTGCATCTAAAAAATGTTACTGCAGTTTAAACCACCACATATAGAAATAAAGGATCACCACTATTCACTAACTTTTGTGTAGTTTTAGGACAAAGGGGGAATAGGTGAACACCCCAACAAATGAAATCCATCCCCTTAAAAAAGTTTAGTTTTTTCATCATAAATCCATTTTATAGGTATATATATTAATGTATGTAAAATGAGGGGGAAATAATTCATCTCAAATTAGTTTCATCATTCATCATTTAAGTAGTACCAAATCTCTTTTTCAATATTCCATCTCATTTAAAAACCCAAAATCAAATGGTTTCCATCCAATCTAATTCCTTTAAAAACAATTAATTTCATTCAAAATTAATAAAAACATTGCATGCATTTTTTCCCAAGAATCATCTTGAAATTCATCATTAAAATCATTCATATAAATTTCTAAATTTTTTATTGAAATCATCACATTATTTGAAAATATATAGTAAAAAGGTTTTATCGTACACCATGACATTTCAAAACATTTATCAATATTCTCAATTCATGCTTTTAAAATAAAATATAATCCCTTTTTAAATAAAAAAAAAATCAATAATTTTTCGATTGATAGGAATTATTTATGAAACCACCTACCTCAATTCATAGTATTGTCAATCACCCATCAATGGATCCCCCAATGGAGATTTGATGTCTAGAAAGAAACAAGAAGGTATCCTAGAAACTCAATTATTATAAAAGAATATTAAACCCATAATTTCTAATTCAATGGGAGAGAGATCAGAAAATCACCTCAATGAATCTCAAATAACTCCGCATAACCAATGATGATCTTGGTAACAAAATGAAATTCCATGAAATATCTATATTAAACCCAATTATTTAAAGTCCCAAACCATAAATAAAGAATAATTAACCCTAATCTAATGTTTTTTAACAAAATATGGGAGGATCTAAAAGATTAATGAAGAACAACAAGAATTTGGCACATAAATATGAAAAGATAGATCTAACACCCAATTATATATAAAAATAAAACACTGATAAGAAATTAATCCCAAAAATATTTTAGAGGATTCACCTCAGTTGAGATCCTACTCTGCAAGAAGAGAAAAGAGATAAATCAGATTTGTTACATGTCTAAAAATAAAATTTTGGATTAATTAATACATGTCACATGGTTTGGTTTCATGGTTTGTTAAATTGTGTTTCCACTATGCACCCCTTTTTGGGATATTGGAAAAGTCGTATGGTTTGGCCACATAGTTTGACAAATCATGAACCAATTTTAAAAAACCTCTCTTCCCCATTTGAAATGGTTTGAAGGGATGTCCATATGGTTTAGAAAACTCATTCACCTAATTGTGAACCCTCTTATGGGACTATAACTAAAGTGGTATGATTTCTTGGTTAAACCCACATTGTTTGAACTAATCATGTCCCAACCATGAACATGACCAGAAACATATAAGAATATCCACAATTTACCCCCAAAACCCCAAAATAAAACTAAAATGGAAGAAGGTAAGCACAAGAAGATGTAGGTAGATGATTTAAAGGGTATATATGTTTCAATTATCCCCACCATAAAGATTTCTTCCACTAAAAATCCTCTTCTAGAAGACTGGTTCTCAAATAGATGAGGCCACTCCTCCCTCATTATCTCCTCATACTCCCAACACTCATGAGAGTCAAAACCATTCTTCAATAAAAACCCAAACCAACCTTGTTGGCTTCCCATAAAGAACGTTAAATTATGAATCAATAACTCAGATCAGCTACTTAGTCACATTCATATCAGGTTCTATATTAAGGTCCTCCCAACTTAATACAAGATATAGGTCTGAAAGATAATTATTAAGATGTGACAAACGAACCAAAACATGTATTGAATCTATTTGAGTTGGAAAATCTAAATGGTATTCCACCGTTACAATATACTTAATGATCTCAAAAGGTCACGAATATCATTATGCTAACTTCCCCTGCTTCCCAACTTTTCAATGGCATAACCCAGGAGAGACTCTCGAGAACACTTGTTCACCAACCAATAACTCTATAAAGGAAATTGAAAAAGACCCACATAATAGTTATACTTTCTATGTTCCAACCCCACTCTAGTGAATAATTTGAATCATAACTTCCATATTCTAGAACAAGATATGCTTCACAAGAGAAGCTCCACCAATCTCCAACTAACTAACTGGAGATTTACCAGTTCATATGTAAAATGCCTCAAAGGGTGTCATTTTAATGGAAAAATGGAAACTATTTTTATAGGAAATTTTGAATATACATAAATGAACCTCCCACACTCCTCCAAATTCAAGGACATAAGCATGAATCCAATATTCAAGAACATGTATGGACTATTTTCATTGAACATCTATTTGAGGATGGTACATCATGTTCAACATGATCTAGGATCCCATCACCTTCTTGAGGAATCTCCAAAACTGATATATAAAGCATGGATCTCTATTAGAAAAAAATAGATACAATTCCATGAAACCTGAACATATTTTCACATGAATATTTCCAATTTCCTCAACATTAGTATTAATATAAATTGGAATAATGTGGAATAATATTGTCAATCGATCAATCATCATACATATCACATTATTTACTCAATGTGTAAATAAAAACCCAATCAGGTAGTCTATAGATGTCTTCTCCCGCCTCCTTATTGTCATAAAAAGTGATTGTAATAGGCCATAAGGATTATGATGCTCATCAATGATCAATTAAGAGGTATAATAATGGAAAACAAAATTAGTAATGTCTTGTTTCAAATCTAACCACCAGAATCATTTTCATGTATCATAAAACATTTTATCCATGAATGGGTGCACCACTCACTATGAAATATGAAAATATTCAATCACATTTATCCTCATATGTGATGGAAAATGTAACGTTTTTTGAAGCAATGGATTCCCTTCTAAGATAGATACCATTTATTAATTGTATCCTAACCATATAAAGAATCCATAACACCTTGAAACTCATCATCAAGATTATAATTCTCAAGGATCATCACAAGAAGAGAATATTTCAACTAAACACTATCCAAAGAAAATCCAATATCATTATATTAGTTTCTCAAATGCACACAATAAGAGGAATTATTAACATTCAAATTCTCTAATGATTCCTTCATAATATGGGATGGAATAATTCTACTTAGAGAATCAGTAACAACATTTCCCTGACTAGTGGTGTATACAAAATAAAAGTCATAATATTTCATGTACATCATGATCACCCCTAATTAAAATTCAAAATTTTTTGATAAATGATATAAATCAAGATCTTATGATTGGTGTAAAATGTAAACCTTTTTCCGAAAATGTAGTACCACTATATTTTATGAGAATACATTATATCTTTTCGTTCTAGATAAGGTGTGTGAAATTTATTCTCATGGGGTCTAAGATGTTGGGAACTATAATCCACCACATGATCACCCTGCATGAGAACACAATCCAAAATCGAACTTGAAAATTTAAAAAATACTACATAGCCCGGGACAACCTCTATAAGATTCAAAATTGGGGATGAATTAAAATAGATCTTTAAATAGTCAAAGGAAATTTAACTCTTTGAATATCAAAAAAATCAATCCCTTATGAGTGAGAGTAGTCAATGGGTAAAAAATATTTGATAAGTATTTCAAAAACGGATGATAATGCCCTATATTACCAAGTAATCTTTGAATGGCAAAAGACATTTTACCGTTCTTCCCAAGACATGATAGTCTTACCTTTTCAGGATAAACTAATATTACATGTTCTGATACCACATGCCCAAATTACTTTACATTCCAAATCTATTATTGGATCTTTGGTAATGTTGCATAAAGTTAATGATTCCTCAAGATTTATAAATCTACTCTCAAGTGAAGCACATGATCCTCCTCAGTTTTTTAGAAAACTAAGATTTTATCCATGAATACCATAAAAAGAGTTGTGATACTAATGGAAAATCATGTGCATCATAAACATAAACATGGTAGGGGAATTGTTTAGACAAAATGGAATAAAAATACTCATAGAGACCATACCTTCTCTTGAAACTAGTCTATAGGATATTAGATTCCATGATCCTAAGCTATTGATAACTAGATCAAAGATCAATCATAAAGAACCACTTTTCCCATTTTAGCGGATCAAATAAATCATCAATATAAGGAAATGGGTGCTTGTTCTTGACTATAAATCGATTGAGTTTTTAGTGATTAATACTCAATCGAAGGGTTCCATTATCCTTCTTAGAAAAAAAGAATTGGTTCTACCTAAAGAAACACATTATGTTTAATAAATCCCTTGGGAATCAATCCATCAAGCTGATCATTTCGTTACTTTAGATATATAGGTTCCATATGGTTAGAGTGAATAGATACGTGTAGAGTACCTTGTGGTAATTCAGTAGATAATGTCACATCCCTCTCCAATGGTAGACTAAATAAGTATGATGGGAACTATTTTAAAAAATATACATCAACCATAGGAAATTTGTTATAACAGACATCCTACTATAGTTCAATTGAAAACAAGGATATCTTCCTACCCAAATATATAAGAAAATGTATGGATCAACTAGTCTTCAGGTACCATTCTCCTAAAAAAATAGGACTCTCCATCGGGAGTATTAAAGGATACTCAATAATGGTGAAAAAGAATCCAATATTTTTGAGTCACGAACCAGTGCATTGTAAGAATGAAATCTGGATTATTTATCCCAAGAACCAATAAATTACCCAACCATATTGATCTCTACAAAATAGAAAGTACCATAGGGAAATTAGAGACCCTACTATCTCTTTATCCTAAGATTCATCATAATTTCCATCGCAAATGGCATGAGATTCATAAAAATATTTAACTTGTTCATAGTCTACGTTGTTGAAAAATAATGGGATAGACCTATATCAAATAAAGAATATACTAATATAGAAGTGACAGAAATGGTACATATCACTATCATAGGACCCACATCAATTCCCACTAGAGACTCATCCACTGCATGATGATTCTTCATTCCCAATTCTAGTGTCTATAATCCAATTTTTATTGAATCACTTGACTACCCCACAAATCCTATTTATAATGATGACCTCGTACCAATAATCAAAGTGGTAAAAACATATAAAAACTTATACAAGTGGCTTTAATGTCTACATTATCTGCAAATATTTTATGCCACAGTGAAAGCATGATTTGTGTGCCTAAAATTTTCACATTGGAAAAGTCATTAGGCCAATTCTAGATAAAGTAAATAGTTTAGATTAATTCTATTTTCAAGGACCACTACTATTTTTTTCATCCACAAAAATAATTCCACTTTCTCATCCATTTAATTGAACTATTAAGTCCACCACTTGGAGTTGGAGGTATCCAATATTCACTAACATAGTATCCATGTATAGTTTTTCATCAAATATCTATCCAAAACATTATATTAAGAGGTAAGATTCAATGTAAATACATGAGACTATATATCAGATCAAATTACCATAAAAAACCTTCTCACTTTTATCTTCTCATTCGAATCCACCTCATGTGAGAACTGAAAAATTTCATCAAAAAAATTGAATTACTGAGTCATAGACCATTAAGCTATGTGAAGTTATATAAACCTCATGCACTTATAATATACCATCGAGTCTGGATAGAATTTCTCTATGAAAATTGTCTTTAATTCTTTACACACCAATCCCTCATTCTTCTTTTCCATCAATATAGCATCCCAACACCTTCTCATTGGACCTTCAGGTTTAAAGATGGAACATTTCACCTTAATAGAATATAGAATCTCTAAGAACTCAAAGAGTTATTCAATATTTCCCAAATAATCATCCACCTATTATGGATCATTTTTTCCTAGAAAATATGGTGGTTTCTTCTGAAGAAACTCTTGGGATAAATATCTTCTATCATTAAGTCAATGTTCCAATCCAAATGTTTGAATAAGTATAGATGCTACATTATGACCCAGATCATAGACCACATGAACCATTACCTCTGTGAGTTTTTGGTAAATTTGATGGTTTTCTAATTCTGGTTCATCGGTAGCTCCTCTTGATCCATTTCATAAATCTTATTAAGGACAAGAAACTACAAAAGATCAATAAGAAAAAGAAACATCATTCAAGAAAAAATATCATCAAATCTATCATTAAAAACTCAAATTGGAACCACAATACTCATATCAATGTTTAGTAAATGTTTAGAATCATAAAAATCTATTCTTCATTAATGTATTTTATAACCACACATGGTAACTTAATCCATATTACGATGAGATATGTCCAGTAACTCACTTAAAAACCACTCCTTAATTCCCAAAAAACACATATCTTGTCTACCAAGACATCCTAAACTACATAATGACATCCAAGAAGATACAAGACCTAGTTTGATACCAATTTATCATGAAATTACCTAGATAACTTGCAAACATATTACCCTAAAATTCCTGACATAGACTAAGAGGTGTTGTTGATCCCCACGGACTGGAGACTAGTACCTAGGAATCTAGAACAATCAATAGGGAATGATTTCTCCACAATAATAACCAAAGGTAAGAAAAAATGGAAATAAACCATAAAAAATTGGCATGTCAATACAATCAACAAGATAAAAACTCCACATGTTATACAAGACAATAAAACAACATCTCAAATCCAATTATGAAATCGTCATAAGATCTCCTCATAACTAGTGGAACACATACTACACATATCCCTATAAACTCCCAAGAAACCACTATCAAGAACACCCACTACCTCCACATAGTGATTTCCTTTTTTTTGACCTCATATAAGGAAGTATAAAATTACACAAAGGAAAAATTTTTGTGTAAGTAATAATAGCCTAGTAGGATATCGCAAATATATTTCAGAATCATTCCTTATCAAATGAACCAAATATGATCAAATTTTGATAAAACATGTAATGTTAATCAATTTCACATTTTAAAGTAAAACATGATTTACAAATCATTTTTATAGAAATAATAAATCAGGTTTATCAAACATGAATGAATAAGATTTTATATAAAACAAGCATGATAAATCATTTCATAAACACTAGAATATATATGTTATTTTCAATAATTAAACCATGGTCATGAGTCTTGATGTTAGTTAGATAAATTCTAAAATATCCTCTCACAACATAGATAAATATAGATTTTTGGGTTCACACATCCCTAGATGTCAAGCCTGGGTGAATAAGAGAAGTCCCCAAAGAACAAAATCTGATCACTTAATAAAGATTGGTTTTTGTTGTTATTGTTGGTCCATTTTCTAGGTAGATAAAATAAATTCCTAGATTTATTTTCTTGTAATACCGTCCTATCAAATTATAATCCCATGTGATTTAAATAATTCAAACAAGGTCCAAATCCATGATACCAAATCAATTTCATCAGTACTCATCCAATTATCCCCAAATCATGTTTTTAACATGCCATCGTATTTCAAAAACTAACAGCAAATGGTTTTCAACAAAACTAATGCCTTTAAAGACATTTTATTTCATTAAAAATTCATAAAAACATTTCATGACTTTTTTTCATGAGAATAATCATAAAATTTATCATTCAAATCATTCATATCAATTTCCAAAAAAAATTATAGAAATCATCACATTTTTTAAATTCCATAGTCAAGAGGGTTTATCACACACCTTTCCAATTATAAAAATTTATCAAGAATCTCAAGTAATTATTTGGAAATGATATAGAAACCCATTTGTAACCCAATAAGAAATAAAAGTTTTAATTGATAGTAATGCCTTATGAAACCACCCACCATAATTGATGGAATTGTCAATCATCCAAAAATAGATCCACCACTGATGAATTGATGGATAGAAGAAAATAATAAATGATCTTATAAACAACGTTCTCACATAATTATCTCCAATTCATCATTTTTAGAATAATAGGAGACAGAGACAACACTCACCTTTGTGAATCTCAAATAACTAAGTACAAATGATGAATATTCAGGTTACAAAACCCAATTTCCCAATATATCCATAAGAAACCTAGTTATGTCAAGTCACAATCCCTTGATCTAGAATCAACAACCCTGATCTAAGGTTTCATTCAACAAAATAGTTGTAGATATATACTATAAAAGAGAACAAAAATAATTGGGCACATACCTTTGAAAATATAGATCAAACAAATAATCATATATTGAAATAAAACATTGGTATGCATGGAAACTGTAAAATATCCTGGAGGAATATCCTTGGTTGAGATATTAATCCACAAGAAGAGAAAAAGGGAAATAATATTTTTTAAAGCTCTAAAAAGAAAAATATATTATAATTAATTCGCATTACATGGTTTGGATGCATGTTTTTTCAAACTATATGCCAACTGTGCTTCCCATTTGTGGGATACTAGAAGATCCACATATTTTATCCTCACAGTTTGAAAAACTATGCACCAAATATAATAAAAATCTCTTCCCCATAATTCAAGGTTTAAAGGGAAGGTCTCATGGTATTTTAAAACCATGAACCTAACTATGATCCCTCATTTATGACTCTAACACACGGTGCATGGTTTCCTAGGAAAACACACACAGTTTGAACCAACTATGTTCCAATCATGTAGAGTCCTAAAAAACTCTAAAAATTTCCAAAATCCACCCAAAACAACCAAATATCAATCTAAAATTAAAGATGTTCAAAAAAGGATATGTTAGTACCAAAAAATAAGAGTCAAGATGTTACAATTTTCTTTCGTTTCATTATGTGTAAGGCATAAATTGTTCTTTTGGATCATCAACAAGTTTAATTTTCCACTGATCTAGATCATAGAGTTATTTAGGTTTTTTTGAATTTTTGGAATCATCCACCATTTATATTCTCATTTTTTTGGTTCAAATACACATTGTTAGATCAGTGTGTTCTGATAACTAGCTTGGTTTGGTTTTTTAGTTTTGACTGATGTCATTTCTCTCCCAATCAGATTTATTGATTCATCTTATTTTTAGATCCAATACATTGAGTTAGTTCTATTCGATTGAATCCCTATATTCATTCACCATTTGGATATGCTTCATCAGGTTTAGATTCATTTCATCGAATCCAGGTCTACAAATGTCCAGCTTCATTCAGTTTAATGGATATATTTTTCTATTTCTTATGTTCCATCCATTTAAATCATAGGATTAATTATTCTATCAATTCATCTAGTTTAATTGGATCTTCTTATTCTAATTAATTTGGGAATGCTAGCCTATATTCAATAATTAATCTAATGTATTGGAACTGTCGTGGGATCAGAAATACATGCACAGCAAAATCACTTCTTCTTTTTTGTGCTCAAAAAACTTCCAAGAATTATTGTGTATTATTATTTACACACATATATATAATAACAATAATGTATTTTTATATGAAACTTACATAAGTACATATATATAAATATATATACATGTGTATGTACATATATTAATATTGAGTATAAACATATATATCATGACACCATATGGGTCACAAGTATGTTTAATTTCAGGATTAGATTATCTATCTTGAGGTTCTAATAGATTTCGGGTGTCAAGGATCAAGAAGTGGGGTTTTAGAAGAAATAGGTATGGTGTAAGGTCTTTACGTGGTTATTAGTTACTATGGGAAATTGATTTGTTGGTTCTAGTAGATATTTGTATGGTTTGAGCACAGTTTTCCTAATTTTTTGAGGTGCCATGAAATATTTTTGGATGGATAGATTTGGGTCCTGAGGTGTCTTCATGGTTTGCACATGATTTTTCTAAAAGACCATCTTTTCCCAGAAAATTGTGGTCTTTAGTTTTCAATGGAGAAATGAATCAACATGGTTATAAGATGGTTTGTCTAAGCATGCGACCTAACCGTGCGATCCATATGGGTTTCTTAAAAATATAAAATTACCCAATATCCTTTGTTATTTCAACCTATAATCTCTACATAGTCTTTCATTAGCTTAACCTAGCATATCCATGATGTTCTAGTAGGTTCTCCCCTTGGTCTCTTGCTGATTCTCCATCGATTTGAGTATATCTCTTCAAGGTTCTTATGAATATTCTCTCAGTTTCACCTCTTTTATCTAGATAAACTCTTTCTCTATCTTCCCCTTGTCTCATTGAAACACTAATGGGATGTGATATCCTGATATAGTATATTTTATAGGGGAATTTATAATGTTTTTTATGGATCTAGGGTTTTGTGGACACAATCTATTCATTTTCCATTTCTTTTTTTAAGGTGATTAGGTTTACTCTATGGGTGAGGTAATGTCTCTTTATAATGGTTCCATCATATGATTTACATTATATTCCTGTAAATTAATTTGGTTTGGTTTATAAAAATTATCGATTTCCTTTCAAAGAAGGGCGTTTTTATAAAATTGCATCTTGCGTGGAATAAAAATGGGTTTTAATGGGGTTTTTATTTAAAGCAATTTTTTGCACTTCATTTATTCAATGAAATGACCCAAAGGTGATTTTGACTCCAGAATGGATTTTAACGTCTATGAGAAATAATTATTTACCTGTTAAAATGTTTTAAAATTTTTTTATCATATTATAAATCTATTCTTTATGAAAGAATAACACTTTGGGAGCATAGGTGTGTCAGGTTGGGGAAATATAAAAACCTTAATGTGTGTGGAACCATTAGGGGTTATAATTTTGTTATTTATTGACTAGATCAAGAGTCGATATCAGAAGGATTCATGGTATTCCTAACCTAGTGTTATGTCATATGTCTTGGTATGTATTCCCATTGGAAAGAGCTCAGTTTCTTCTTGGTTTTAATCATGAAGGAAATTTTCCATACTTAATTTCTCACATGGTTATCATATATTATTTCCATGAATTATTTATACTATTTTCCTTTTATCTAAAATTAAATAATTTTTTTATATTCTTAGTTTTAAAAAATATGGAATGTTTTAAAGGAAATCAAAATATTTTTTCATAATTTGTTTTTCAAATGATACAGCTCTATGAAACTTATTTTTTACTAAATATAAATCTAATGGTTACATAATAATAGATATTGTATAGATTTATGTTCGTACCCTATTGCGCATCTACATCACACCATGTATATTCCATTAGGTGTATATATATTTTTTTCTTCAATATATAGGTAAATTGATGGATGTTATGTAGATTGGTGGATTTTCTTGGTTTTTATCACCTTCATAGTTGGTTAGAATGGTGGTGGTGGATGGTCTCATGGAGACATGGTGTTAGATACATTTTTGGTTTTTTCCAAGATTTGTCTATTGTCTATGATTGTTATGTCTCATATATGTGTGTCTCTTATTATGTGTTGTCCTCTAGAGGTTTATCTTTATCCTTTGATACAAGAGACATATTTTTTTATCTTTTATAATGAAATCCTACTACTAGTTTATGTGTAGCTCTTCACATAGTGGTGATCCGTATTGGGTGAAATGTCAGGTTGACTCGGTTTAGTGTGTTACGAAATAGTATTACATCCATTAACCTACCTAAATTTTGATGACACTTCATGGGTTTGATTTAAGAGTTATGATATACTATAGTTAGGATCATCGGGAATTAGGTGGTATGTGTGGAAGGGTTCATGGAAAGGTCACTTCTTGTACCTGATGCCGAGTTACCATGGATGGTGAGGGTTTCTTCTTGATGATTTGAACATTATTTTGGGCTATTTAGATGAAACTATTTTCGGGGTTTATTTAAATGCACATTATCACATTTTTTTCTTTTAGTTTTTGATGTCATTAATATTGATTGTTAAAGTTCATATTTTGATTCAAGTAGTTATTCCAAAGTTAATTAGTTTCTATATCTTGTGTTTAATAGACAATTCCTCTTAGAAGAACTATTTTGAATATAGGAGAGGAATCTGTGAGACAAGTTCCATGGGTGAATCCTCTAGTTAAGCCATAGTTGGTGGAATAAGTCATCCAAAAAATCTAGACACTAGGTCAGGATGGTATTAGAAACCAATAATGGACATTGGACCATGCTTCGGAATTTACCATGATGAATCCTCTAATTTTCATAGTGAAAAAGGAACTCAAGAACCTAAGGAGTGTTTTTAATGAATTAAAAGTATTTTCAAATTCTTGAAGACCTAATTGGACTAAAAGGTGGGTTGGACCATGTATATTCTTGATGTAATGTGATGGAAATGGTAGTATGTCATCTAGCAAGCTAAGTTGTATGAAGATATTACCTGTACTAATTTTAAGAAGGAGTTCAATAAAAAAATTAACCTAAAAATTTGTAAGTGGAAAGGACCCATGATTTTGTGACCTTATAGAAATGGTAATGTTTGGTAATGGGGTATACTACTCACAGTGCTATGTTTGTATACTTATCACTCGATCATTTTATCATGACTACTTTAAATCTATAAACATTGAGGGCTAATATTTGGTTGATGCCGCTTCTATTATACCTACCAACCCTTTCAAAGGTGGTTGATAATGAAGCAATGGATGATTTAGACTTAGTTGGGAGGATGGGTTTTAGTGGATATTCAGTTTCTAATGGGGGTATCAAGGGTGGATCATTTACATACAAAAGAAATCAAAATAAGGGTGTTTAGTTTATATAATGAGTAGTTTTAGAGGCTTCATTGAGTCCAAACCTTGTAGTTTTCTATCATTTTGGGTGACCTATCCATTTTAAGAATAATTTTGTAGTAGAACCTAGTAATTTCCTTAATTTTTTATAATATGGTCATCTTAACTATTTTGGTGTAAGAGTTTCCCAAACAGTAAAGTTGGATCCACCATTACCAAAGGCTATCATGTTATTTTTGGTGTTGGAAAAGGTGGTGGATACCATTATCTTGAAGTGGAGGATACTCATGCAATGAAGATGGATCAAGGTGGATATATTGTTTGACATCATTAATAATTAGAGTTACATGAGAGGAATATAAAGTGGTTCCAACTACTATGAGAGGTATAATGTTTATTTTATCCTTTATAATCATGGATTAGTTTGATACTGGTGTATCTTATTATTTTATGTCATCAAAGATGATTTATGTGTTAGGATTATTCTTTTACATTATACTATTTATGATAGATCATTCAAATCCATTGGTAAGGATGAAGGATAATTATTTGAAATGTTTTGAGTGCTATGTTTTGATCACAGACCATGAGGTCATGTGGGGTTTCTTGGTCCTTGATCTTTATATCATTGACAAGATCAATGGAATGGATTGGGTGATTAATTTTAAAATCCATTATTGATAGTTATCATCTTCAGGTTTAGTTTATATCTTCATATGGGGTTACTAATTTGTTTTCGGGTGAGTGTAATCCTAAATCTGGGAGAGCGGGTCCTCCTATTGATGAGGTTGGAATAATTTTGTACTAATTTTTGGACTTGTAATTGATTTCATCAACCAATATTTAAGTTGTTTTGTTCTTAACTTAGTGGATGTGTATGATGATGTCTTTATTGGTGAGTTTTATAGGTTATCACCCTAGAGGGATGTTTTGTTTTCTATTAACCTTCTCCTAGAGATGACTCCAATATCTTTTTCATCATATCATATGGTACCCTCTGAGTTAAAATAACTTGAATTTCATCTTTAATGTCTTTATGTTTATGTATTTATCCATTTTATCATATCATCTTTGGATTCACTAGTTCACTTTTTAAAGAAGGTAGATATAATCCTTTATCTTTTTTTTATTATGGAAATATTAACCAGGTTACAGTTAGGAAAAAGTCTCCATTACCTAGGATTCTAATTTTTTTTTGAACAATTTAGTGGAGCTTAGTGGTTTTCTATGATTTATCTACAATGGTGGTACTATCATCTAATAGTAAAATAAGAGGATATTCCTATGACAACCATTAGAAAAAAACTATATAAATAATTTGTTTTTTATACTATTTAGTCTCAAAAATTATATCATGGTGTCTATCGAATTGATTAATCAAATATTTCATTGGTTCTTGAACTTGTTCATTGTTATTATTGTGGATGAATTTTTTCTATTACAAGACCGAGTAAGTGCATATGGGTCACCTAAATCTTGTTTTTATAAAACTGAAGGAACATTTTATATGTGTAAAATTTTATATATGTAACTTTTGGGTCCAATAAGATAAGTTTTTGGGCCATGTGATATTTGAAAGAGGAGACTCAGTGAATATTAAAAATATCCAAGCAGTGATGTCTTGGGAGAAACTAATAAATGTGTTTATGATTAAATTATTCTTGGGATTTGATGGTTATTACCGATATATTGTTCGTGATGTATCTAATATTGGATATTCCATGAAATAGTGAACCCATAAAGGTGTTAAGTTAAAATGTAATAATAAGTTTAAAAGATAATTTTAGGAACTAAATCTGATATTGAATTCATATCCAGGTTTGATTATTTATGAATTGGGTTTGGGATATGGCTTTTTCTATGATGGATCGAGTATGGGAGTAGGATTTTTCTGATTCAGAGTAAATGGGTGGGGTCCTATGTTTCTATCCAAATACACCTTATTTAGAATAATTATCCTACCCACGATCTTGAGTTAGTTTTGTTGATGCATTCTCTCAATACATGGTGCCACAGTATCTTTAGACGATAGTTTATTACATATTCATATCATAAGATCTGGTAGTATATTTTTAACTTAAGTTATCAAAACTTACAACAGAGAAACTTGGACGATTATATTAATAATTTTATTTTTTATATTTCATACAGACCTAGAAAAATAATTGTGGTCACTGATTTGTTGAGCAGAAAACTATCGACTCGGTCCTTGAAGAAATCCATGAAAGAGTTTTCTTTCAAGCATTTGTTCATTGAGATGTGACTCTATGTGAAATATTTTGATGGGAATCTGTCCATAACCAGTGTGATATCCAATTCATTATTTTAATGAAAAAATTGTCTTAGGTAATAAATAAACACTTATTTGAGGTGGGAGTTAATGGATAATGGATATCTTTCTATTCGGTCCATTCAACCTAGTACATCTAGGATGTATCATGATTTGATACATCATTATTTGTGGTCAAGGATGATGTAATTGATTGTGGACTTCATGTCATGATGTCTTATTTGACAAGATATTAAAGTGGAGTGGTAGGAGCCTTCTGGTTTATTATAAACTTTAACTATTCTGGTATGGAAATGGTATGACATATTTTGGGACTTTTTTTCTATTTTACTATGGACTTATAGTGGGATATGTTCAATTTGGGTGGTCATTGAGAAAATTATGAAATTGGATCATTTCATTAATATTAAGGATATTTCAAAGGTGAAATAAATGAGACACTTGTATTTCTGAGAAATCAGAAATATCCACATAGTGCCTTATATGTTTGTTTCTGATGGAGATCCATGATTTAAATCTCAATTTTGGAAAGGTTTCCCAAAGGTGATGGGTATAAAATGGAATTTAAGAATAATTTATCATCATTTGACATATGGGAAGAATAAGTAAGTGATTCGTATTATTGAGGATATTATTTTGGGTTTTCATTCTTTATATTAGTGGTTCCTAGGAAAGGAATATTCCCTTGGTTGAGTTTTCCAATAATAATAGTTAACCAAATTTACTTAAAATGGTTCGCTTTTAAGCATTTTATGGGTGTCTATGCACATCTCTTTGTGATTTGAGGAATTGGGAGAATGTTCATTGATAAAATTTATTTGTATTAAAGAGATGATATGGGTAGTGTGGTTAATTAAAAAGAGGTTAATGATAGATTAGATATTCCAAAAATACTTTTCACACCTTATTCCTCATGTGTTGGAGTTTATAGTAGGTGATCGGGTTTTTTCCATGGTTTTATCTTGTTTGGGAAATTGAGATTTGAGTAAGTAGGGTGTGTTGGGACCAAAGATTCTTGACCTTTTAGATATTTTCAAATAACATAGAAAGGTGGATTATCAATTTGACTTTCCCACCCACTTCATACCAATTCATGGAATGTTCCTTGTTTCCCAATTGAGGATTTATCTACTAGAACCATCCCATGTGATTGAATGGGAGGATATTGATCATGATCATGATAACATAGTGGTTGAGAAACTAGTTTATATTTCAGATTATCTAGATAAAGTGTTTTGTGGTAAAATAATATCCTTAGTCACTATAATGTGGTGGTGCAGATAGGATAACCCTGAGACATGGGAGTGGGAATCATTGATGATTCAACACTAGACTTCTATTTTTGAGGGTCTAGAATCATGAGTGTTTTATAGGCACAAAAATGGGAATGGTGGGGGAGAATTCTGACAACCTATGAGCCACAATCATGTATAATTCAGGGGTTATTTGATCTCTCTTATGTTTTAAAAGTATTTTAAGAGACATATTTCATGATTTTAGAGTTTTGGAATAAAAGAGATAGGTGCATGGTTTTCACACAATTAGTAGTAAGAATGTAGTATCCTTGTCATATGGATCTCTTTTTTTAGTGAAAATTTTCATGGTCTGAGAACTATTTTTCTAATTGTGTGAGGATCTATAAAAGCCATTCAGATGGTTGTTTTTTGATCTAAAGAAATTGTCAAGTCGTGTTCATGGTCTGCATAACTATGTATCTTTTCTAAGGAAACCATGCACTTTCGGTTTCAAGGAATGAAGGGATCCTCATGGTTAGCACATGGTTTTTCTAAGTGTGTGGCTTAACCGTGTGACCTATACGATTTTCATAAAAATAGAAAAATACCTTGATTCCATGTATTATTTTAACCGGTAATCTCCTCACAATATTTTATTATCAAGAACCATCCACTCCATAATGTTCTAAGAGGTTTTCCCATTAGTCTCTTGGTGATTCCTCATCAATTTGGGTGGATCTCTTCATAGTATGATTTAATATTCAATTGTATTATCCTCTTTTATAAATATTTTATCTTGATCTTTGTTCAGATTATCTTTTTAGAACTCTAATGGGTTATGATAGTCATATCTATATGGTTTTGTGGAGAATTGATTATGTTTATTATGCATCTTGTCTCATGATGACTTGATCTTTTCCTTTTCCATTTCTTTTTGTGAATAATATTATGTTTCCTCTGTTGGTGAGGTAGGTGTCTCTTAATAATGGTCCCATATCATGATTTAATTGATATTATTATAAATTCTATTGGTTTGGTTTAGGAAAATTATTTATTTTATATAAATGAATGGTTGTTTTATGAAATTGCATCTTGGGTGGAAGTTAAAGTGTGTTTTAAAGGGGTTTTTCTTTAAAAATAATATATTTTTCACTTCATGTGTTTGATGAAATGCTTCAAAGATTATTTTGGATATAAAATGGATTTTCAAGGATGATAGTGATGATTTGTTTCTTGTGATAATGTTTTATAAAATAGTAATTATGTTTTACATGAATGGTTTATAAAAAAAATAGTACTTGGGAACCAAAGGATTGTTGGGTTATGGAGATATATAACCCTTAGGGTGTGTTTCAAGATTAGGGGTTATTATTTTGATATTGATATACAATTTCATCACTCAATTAGGGTTTATGATTTTGTTATTGATAGAGAGTTGAAATTTTTCATGCATACTTTCTCATATTTTTATCTTATGGTATTTCCATAGATGATTTAGACTATTTCCCTTTTATTTATCGTTCATGAATTTTTGCATATTCTTGGTTAAAAATTATATGGAATGTAATAAAGGAAACCAAAGGTTGTTTTATGAAAGGTGTTTTAAAATGAAATATATTTATGAGACTAGTTTTGTTTGAAGATATAACTAATGATTACATGATGTTTGATATTGTATAGATTCATGTTGGTATTCAACAAGATATTTTCCTCACAGCCTGTATATGTATTTGGGAGTATGCATATTTATTTTTGTTGGAAACAGGTAAAGGTAAGGGAATAATATTTTATAATGACTTCTCTTTGATGATATCACCTTCATATTGGGTTGGGTTGGTGGTGAAAGATGGTCACATGAGGATGTGGTTTTAGTCTTGTTTTTAGTTTATTTCCAAGATTTGGCATTTTTCCTTGTTTGTTATGTCTCAAGAATGTGTATCTCTTCTTCCACACTTTTCTATAATTTTTTATATTTATCTAGTAATACATTATATATATTGTGTTATATTTTATAGAGAAATCTCAATCATTATTTATGTGTTGTGCTTCACCTTGTGGAGAGCCAAATTTGGTGACATGATAGGACAACCCTGCTTGGTTCATTGCATACATAATGATAATGCATATATATATATATATATTTGATTTTAATATTCAGATTACAGAATTACATACAAATATACATATATTGATGAATACGTACAAACATATATATGTGTATATACAAATATAAATATTTATAATTATATTTTAATACATGTACATGAATGGTCACATACATATATAAATATAAGTACATACATGTATACATACGTTCATATAAGTATAAACATGTATATGAACATACATATATAGGGGTATATAGGAGTGAGGATAGTCGAAGATGAGCTCGTAAGGGGAATTGCGTCGATAGGTTTTCCCACGTGCCTCCTTCCGCTCCCCCATCGCGGATTGACTTCGGATCTCTCCCCGGTGCTTCAGATCAGCGTGTTCGTGGTGTGATTAACCCTCCCATGGTGGCATCATGCGGGCTCGTCTCTCTCAGTGTTCTCCATCGTTTGCTTCCTTTTTCTCGCCCTATATATCGAGTCAGCTAGGGTTTTCATGGAAGCGCGGTGTTCTTCCAGAAATCGAGCTCCAAATACTGCGGCCTGATGTTTCCATCGCGTTTCGTGTTGGATGTGGATGTGCTGGGAGTATTTGGGCTCTTTGTGAGGGTTCGAAGGCGGTGTCGGTTTATGCGACTCTGGATTTTCGTGAGGTATTCCTCCGTAGAGACTCGGGAGGTCCCCTTTTCGGTGTTCGGTTTGTTTTTCTTGTTCTTCTTCTATACTTACTTCTGGTTTTGGTCTTGCGATGGGTCGATGGCGTCGATGATTCTGCGAAGGTTATGGTTTTGTTTTCTGGTCAAGGGTGATGGTTTATTCTGTTGTTGAAATTTGATGTTTAGGTGAGTTTCTGAAGGTGTAGGATCAGTATGTACTGGTTCTGTGAAGCGGTGGTGGTGATCTTTTTTTGGGGGGTTATGATTCTAAAAGTGAGGTGAAGGTTGAGGACCTGCATTTTCTCCTTGATTTCCTATCCTGCTTTGCTGTTTGAGATTATTCTTTGGGTTCTCTGCTATTTTTGGACCTGGTATTGTTGTTTGCGATGGATGTTTGGATGTGAATTCATTGTAATGTTTTCTGATTTTGGTCGGATGGAGAGCAGTGAAGGTTTTATGAAGTTTTGGTCTCAATGGGCAGCAGCTCCAAGGATCCGGCAAACGTTCTCTTTAAAGAAGATGCTCCAGATGAGGTTTAGTGCAAAGAGTATTCATGGTTTCATGGCTTTTCGGAATCGGATGTTTTAGAGGGTATGTCCTTGGCCATCGGTACCAGGCTCGTGCTCTTTGGCATGGGATAGCTAGTCGTGCTGTGATGGAACAATGTAAGCTGGTCTTTATGGTTCTTTTTGCTGGGGGAGCTTCTATATTGTAGTGAGCGCTGCTTTTGATATGGAGGTTTGGTCGGTTGAATACTTGTTTATTTTGTTTAAGTCTTGATGTCTTGATGGTTTTCCCCTCATCCCTTAAAAGGGGGTTTATTTCAATAAAAAAATAATTTTCAGTCTATAGGGGTATATAGAAATATATTAATGTAATTAATTACATACACAAAAATTATTTATGCATTTATTTAAATGTATACATCTATATAAATATATAAAAAAATTATATACTTTCATGCATATATATATATAAATATATAAGAATATTAAAATTGAAAATAAATATTAATATAAGTACATACAAAAAAGTATAAACCTGTATATGCACATACATAAAAATATATTAATGCAATTATTTACAATTATACATCAAGATAAGTACGTACACAAATAAGTATATACATGAATATGTACATTTATATAACCACAATACAAATACAAATATTTATAAGTATATTTTAATTCAAGTACATAGACACATCTATATATTATTATATTTAAAATTTTCATCGGATATTTCTAGTCTAATGTTTTCATGGAATATTTAGAATTTGACATCTATATAAGTATTTAAAAATAAAATTACATAGATTCATAAGTAAATAGGTATATATAAAATTATATAAAAATAAATATTTATAAGTATACTTTAATACAAGTACCTTTATACATCTATATAATTATTTATAATTATCTTTGTAATAATTATTTAATTATAAGTTAAGATGTTTTAAATAACAATAAAAATAATAAATACAGAGATAATAAAATTTATAATTATTTTAGTATATATAGTGTTATAAATGTTTCGTGTATATTTAAAAAAAATCAGAGAAAACATTCTAAATAATAAACATAATAAATACATATAAACTCAATTTAATAATAATAACAATATAAATTGTTATAAAATAAAAAAAAATTTAAAAAAAAAGAAAAATATGACAAATATTTTCATATATACATACATATTTGACCATAAATTTATAGGTTATTATTATATATTAGACTTGTATATTGTATTGACTCATATTTTCCATGTATTGTTTTCAGAAATTCTATATATTATTTTCAAGACCAAGTGCTGAGATGATGTGTGATTCTGAGGCCTGGTGTGCCTATAATAAAGGTTAGAAATATATTAAATATATTAAATATATTAAATTACATGTTCACATAATTTTTTGGAAATTTTGAATAACTTCTAAATGGGAGGTGGGGGAAGACTAGAAATATGAGGGCACTGCTGATTTCATAACATGTGTTTTTTTCCTAGACATGGAATAAACATTGTCAGAATGATGCGTTTGTAGAGTGTTTTTCATGGGTTTTTATTAAAATAAATTAATAAATTTTATTTATTTAATCCATAGTGACCCAACAATGTAATGATTCTCTATATAATCATGCTTATGGAAAATTTTTAGGGTTTTCACAAAACTCTACAAATCATTGGAGATCCATTGGAGAGTTTGGAATGAGGTTCCATTGGAATATGACAACTAGATCGAAGATCAACAATCATTGTGAGACAGAATCAGAGTATCTTTCCAACGATCATAGCATGGATCCATTCTTCATCAGTGATCGATCTAAATCAAGGTAAGGAATTTGTTTTTATTAGATTTATTCACATTTCTGGATTCTTATAACAAATTTGAATAAATCAACTAAAGAATTGATTTGTAAATCAATAGTATTGCAGATTCAGTATAGTTTCAATCAAGAATTGGGTAGTTATTTGTGATTATATATAATCTCTTCATTCAATGTTCTTACAACATTGAATTGAGGCTGACATAAACATTGGCCGAGGTTTGTTCCTCATGGTTGTGGATCATGATTTCCTATCCTATTTCTTTTTTCATCATGGGTGATCCCTTGTCTCATGGTTTAATGATATTTAAGGATTTTTCATTCTTAGTGTAACAATTAGATACTGTAGATTTGGTATTGGCATGAAGCGATGATTGTGTGATGATGGAAGTTGCAGTAGATCAAATTGTTTTGGATACCTTATTTTTGTGTTCTTTGATGTGTGTTAAATTTTGATGTGTGGGGACATTTTATAATGGGGTTGGGTAGTTAAAATCCGGCAGTTGATTACAATAGGATTTGATCAGAGTAGATCTCTGATTTTTTGTGAGATCAAGGATAAAATCCGAGGTGGCAGTGGTGTGAATTTTTGCATGAGGAAGAAAATGGGTTCCTAGAAAAAACCAATCCAAATTGCATGTATTGTAGATCTACACATTGTGTGGTCCCCTTACAGCAATAACTAGGGTTTCGAGGGGAAGTTAAGGACCACAATACATGTGGCCCTATCACATGACTCGTGACCCCTTTTAGATGGATTAGCATGTACCTCAGAGGATACACAGACACAACCTGGAGTACATAGGCATGGTCATGCCATGTACTCCTACATAGACACATCCATGATGGGTATACATGGTCCAATGCATGCAATGGGACATGGATATAAGTACATAGACATTATCACACCGTGTATTTATACACGAATATAGGCACGGTCTATTTTACATGAGAAGGACCTAGTGCCAAGTGAACATGACGTCTAGTCTTAGTACACACTGTATACTCCAACAATGATGTCTTATATCTCTTATCCTCTGTATCTTGTACAAGTTTTGTTATGGTGTGTTCCTCATACCCATTACCTGAGTGTTAGTATGGAATCGCATCTTGCACACAAGATGGTGATCCCTTCATTAGGACTACATGGATAGAGTTGTTAAAATCCTTTTCTAAGGCCCAAAGTGATGTCATCTATTAATATTCATCCATTTTTTGGAGTTCATGGTATCTTCATGTCAAATATGTAAAGACCCGTAAAATTCAAGGAAATTTTTTTTCTTAATTTTCTTTGGAATTTTAGAAGAACGCAATTTCTAACGGCACGTGATTCTGAGGCCCGGTGTGCCCAGAATAATTTTCCGAAGTTTGGCTCAGGTATGTTCAGTGAACGAACGAGTGAGTTTTTCTAACTTTTGAACCGGTAATCGGAATCGAATTCTGAGGGCACCGATGGAATCGCAGCGCCGGTATTTTCTTAGAAACGCCTCTTCCGGAGTTGCGTTTGCTCAGGTGTGGTTTTTAATTTTTGGGGTTATGTGAAGAAAATAAAATAAAGTGGGGCGACACCTTTATTTTATTTCACTTAAAGCAACATTAAGCTGCTTAAGCTGAGTTGAAGCGGATAGGGTGGAACCAAAAATATCCTACCCTCTTGGTAGGATATTTGTGAGGTGGGGCCCGCACGAGCCCCACTGTTTCTTTTCCTCTAAGTAACGCACCCGCGAAAACTCCTCTTTAATGAAAGTCAACTGGTGCGTTTTCTAAAACTCTTAACGCCCCTATTAAATGGACAGTTAAGTTGTTACCATTAATTCACCAAATTAATGGTTCATTTCTTAACCTGCTTTTCAAACTATTGGCATAATAATAAAATAAGACCAACATACCTTCTTCTTGGGTGAGAATTGTTGAGAGGATTTGGAGAAACAGTTTATTCATCCTTCTTCGTGAAGAACGTGAAGAAAGTGAAGAATGCGAAGAACACGAAGAATGTCGAACCCTCGGAGATCGACGACGCGACGTCGTGTTCCGCGACGCCAACGATTCTCCTTCCATGACGCTTCTTCTGCAAAGATTCTTTCCCCGCGACAAATCTTCGATCAACTACTTCAGATCGTTAACGCGAGGTCATGTACTGCGACAACGCGGTGCCCTTTCCGCGACGCGGCGATCAAATTCCGCGAAGAACTCTCGTTCGACGACTACGAAGAGGTAGGGGTTGTTTCTTTTTAAATCTTCTTGATTTATATCCCCGGTTGTTAAATATGATTGTTGTGATACTTTAAAAACCGTTAACGCGGTGGGTGTGGACCAACGAACAAGTCTGAACCCACCGCCCTTCTTGTTGTTATGCGCAGATTGGCAGGTGACGAAAAACAGGGTCGTAAGTTATTTTTGAAGGCTTTGCAGTGAAGAACGAGTCCCGGGATGAGCACTGGCAAAGACCGCGCGCAAATCGGACCACCGGAGCGCGTCCGGTGGTCCGCGGAACCCCCCGCCAGTGCGCCACGCCGGCACGGCAGTGGCCGACCGCCAGGATGAGGCGGCGCCCAGCGCGCCGCCGGGAAGACCCACCGCAGCGGCGCTGGCCGGTCGCGCGGCCGCGCGGGACCGTGGAGGAGGGACGCGGCTTAAGGCGCGTCCTGGTGTCACAGAGCGGCCCCCGCGCGGGGGGCCGTGGCTGTCTGGCGCGGCGCCTGGCCAGCGCCAGCGCGCCGGCCAGGCCGCCCGTCCGGACCGCTGGGTCGGGCTGCGCCCAGCCAGACCGGGCCGCGCCGGCCGGGTCGGACCCGGACCCGGTTCGGGTTGACCGGGTTCGGGCCGACCCATGGGGGGGTTTGGCCGGGTCGGTTCGAGCCCAGACCCCCCCCCCCCGATTTCGGACCTTTTCGGTCGTTTGATCATAACTTGATTTGCGGGCCTCCGATCGATGCACCGTCAGCGGCTATACGATCCTTGGATCGAGACGGTCGTTTTGGTATATTACACTCAAGGTTTCGGGATACTTTGGGTTTAGCCAGGTTGGTTCGTACACGAAACCAACCAGGCCATCGGAGCGGAAAGGCTCATATCTTTAGCTACGGATGTCCGATTAACGTGCCGTAAAATTTGTTGGATTTCCTCTAAGTGAGACGGATCTTTTGGTATACTCCACCCATGGTTTGGACGCACGTAGAGTATGGCCGGTTTAGTTTTGTCTTAAAAAAACCAACCGGGCCCCGAGGACGAAAAAGCCAATAACTCTCAGACCGGGCGTCTGATTGACGCGCCGTCTATGACGTTGAGTTCCTGTTGATGATACGGAACTTTTGGATACATCAACTCTGGACTATGTGTCAGTTGATGTATCAGCCTCTCGGCTCGTGGAGTGGACCCTCCCGAACGAGCTTGCTATGTGCGGGAACCCTAGAGCTGGATGCGACTGCTACTGTGACGACGACGACTGTGCAGAGATCATCAGTGGATTCGATGGCGACGACTAGAGCACTCAGCGATCCTTTGTGGGTCATTGCTGCCGATCTGTGTGGGTCTGATCCTGTGTGGGTCAGCGCTCAGCGGTCCTGTGTGGGCCAGTGCCTACAGATCCTGTGTGGGTCTTTATGGGGGTTAGTTACCTATCGATCCTGTGTGGGTCAGATCCTTTCTGGGTCATTGCGGGGGTTAGTTACCTATCGATCCTGTGTGGGTCAGATCCTTTTTGGGTCATTGCGGGGGTTAGTACCTATCGATCCTTTGTGGGTCCGACGGCTTAGATGATTCAGTGGCAATATTCGATCATCTCTATCGTCATACGAAGAAGTATACCTATGGGAGCTAAATCCTGTTTTGCTTTCCTTTGTGGATTGTGTTGTGCTATCCTGTGTGGTTTTAAGTTTTGCTTTCCTGTGTGGACTGGGTTGTACTTGGGTTCGGATGTTTTATCCGAACAAGAATTGATGACTTAGGTATATTTATGGGCATATACCTAAGCAGTGTCAGATTTTACTTCGTGATTGTATCTTTCCTTTGTGGATTATCCTTTGTGGATTCTGGGAGACCTTCGGGGGTCTCGGGGTCCAAACCGAGTAGCTTATACTCACCCCTGCACGGGCTATGGCCGCACTACGTTGTGTTGGTTGCAGACGACGGACAGCGCTGATCGTGGTCGAGGTTTGCATAGCAGGACGGTATCTGGAGGTGGACCACTGAGCAAGGTGTACTCGGAGCGGACGGCTGGACCGAGGAGCTGTGGAGGCTATCTGTACTCATCCTTCAGGTGGGACTTCTAGTGGATGGCTCGGCATTGTGGATTTACTTTTCAGTTGTTGTTTTCCCCTTTCGAGTTGTACTTTACTTTCAGTTTGGGTTTGTATTCTGGCCCACTTACTTTTCGCACTTACTGTTGTACTCAGTTTTTACTTAGTGTTTGCTTCTTCTTCTTGCTTGCTCTATGGTGTTTGTTTACTTTGCAAAGGTAATTCCTTCCCTTTTTACCGGGATTTACGCCTTGGTGCTAGTCACCTGCCCCTGGCCTATGGAAGGCGGGCTTGGGGTGGTCACGGCACGGGCCCCGAGGATGGGTCGTGGAAAATTGGTATCAGAGGAGTTCAGTTCTACCGTAGAACTCAGGACTCTGATCTTTTTATATGTGAAGCAGTTGTGTTTAGCGTATTGGGTGTGGTTATCAGTTCAGGAAGTCCAGTGTCGGTGTTGTGGCCGACGTCTCCGTACACCAGGACCCTGACTTCTGATTTCCGACTTAATGCACGAAAACATTGATTGCGTGTGGGTTTCACGTTTGATTTGTGATAACTTTGTGTCAGCTCACCAGGTATATTGTTCTGACCGTGGTGCATCTGTTTCCTTTTTCAGGATAGCCCCACGATGGCAGCCAACTAGGGTTTCGAGAGTTGAGCATGACGACATCCCACCGAGCGACGAGGCCTCGGTACATGGCCCTTTGATAGCTGAGGCACCAGCGATACCTCTACCCGCCGAGCCACCGATGCTTCCAGCCCCAACCGCTAACGATGCACGTCGCCATAGTGAACTGCATGAGTTCCAGCACCAGCGACCGCCCATTTTCCGCAGGGAGACAGACCCCTAGGCAGCCGAGGACTGGCTGGAGGCAGTGGTGCGAGTTTTTCGGTTAGTGAGGACACCAGCAGACCTCATGGTGATCCTCATAGCGAGCCTACTGCACGCGGCAGTGGGACGATGGTGGAGCTTGATGCTCCAGGTGCACGATGAGGCATCTCTTCTCTGGACGGACTTTCAGAGCCTCTTCCGCTCAGAGTTCGTCCCAGCCACCCTCTGTGCGGTGCGCATCCAGGAGCTTCTTCAGCTACAGTAGGGCAGCTTGACGGTCGCCCAGTACTCGGCGAGATTTACCGATCACTCGCGCTACTCGACAGACATGGAACGGGACCCGTTCTTCTGGGCCCAGACCTTTAACCAGGGTTTCAGACATGAGATCAGGGCATCGCTGATCTCCCTTAGCATTCCGACTCAGGCAGGAGTATTGGAGTGATCCCTTTTGATCAAGAGCTTCCTTGGTGAGCCTTCATCAGTAGCGAGACCTACCGTGGGGCGGCACGTAGCAGAGTCTTCTACGGCAGGCAGTCGACGGATGACTCAGGGGTCCAGGAAGACCAGACCCTCATGTAGACGGCCTCAGGACACTGGCTCAGTAGTGCGGGGAACACAGCGTGGAGCCAGTCTTTCGTGAGGCAGGCAGTGCTACACATGCGGCGGACAGGGCCACATGGCTCGTGACTGCCCGACCCACCGTACTGAGGAGCAGCAGACGTTTGAGGGGCCACCCAGGCAGAGGCAGAGGGTCGACCAAGGCGGTCCGCAGGGAGGAGGCGGACGAGGCAGAGGAGCTGGCCAAGCAGCAGGTGGTGGGCGACGCTTTGAGGCTCTACCACCACCACCACTAGGAGGTCCACCCCGACCACAGGGAGCTAGTGGGCAGAGACAGGCACAGCTCCAGGCAGCGGAGGCCTACGACCATGGCGCGCCCGAGATGATTCGAGGTACTATCTGTGTCTATTCCACCCTTTCTGAAGTTCTTATAGGCACAGGAGCAAGTCATTATTTCATAGCCAATGCCCTTTTTCGGAGCTCGTAGATTCCGACAGAGCCGTTGGCTCGATCCTTACGGCTAGAGACTCCTACGGGAGCAGACATGACGATTAAACACGGGTGCCGGCAGTGTGAGCTTACTCTAGGAGGCGAGAGATTCGGCTGAGATCTTCTTGTAGCGGCTTCGAGGCCTTACGACATCATCTTGGGCATGGATTGGTTATATACAGTCCATGCTTAGATCGACTGTATTAGGCGCATGGTGTGATGTGTACGCACCGACGGGAGCAGGTTCACCTTCACCGGAGAGAAGGGAGCCTTTGCAGCACAGGATGGACTCTCGCAGAGGAGAGGATAGCCCATCACTCATCAGTTGGCTAGCCTCATCCTAGGAGCAGTTGACGTGTGGAGTCCTAGTTTTCCTGCTGTGGTGGATCAGTATACAGACGTCTTTCCCGACGACGTTCCAGGACTACCTCCCCGCAGAGAGGTAGACTTTTATATTGATCTATACCCCGGGATAGCCCCGATATCCACTCCAGCATATCGGATGGCTCCTGCCAAGCTTTGAGAGCTACGGGTACATTTGGAGGAATTGCAGGGCAAGGGATTCATCTGACTCAGTGTTTCACCCTGGGCTTCCCCGATATTGTTTGCCAAGAAGGCGGACGAGAGCTTGCGAATTTGTGTCGACTATCATCACCTGAACTAGGTGATGGTGAGGAACATGTATCCGCTACCGAGGATTGATGACCTCTTCGATCAGCTCAAGAGGGCACGGTGATTCTCGAAGATAGACCTCAGATCAGGCTATCATCAGCTCAGAGTTCAGGACGAGGACGTGCAGAAGATGGCCTTTAGATGTTGGTATGGCCACTATGAGTTCTTGGTTATGCCATTCGGCGTAACCAATTCTCTAGCAGTGTTCATGGGCCTCATGAACAGGATCTTTCAACCATACCTCGATCGATTTGTCGTGGTCATCATCGACGACATTTTGACATACTCGACAACTGAGGAGAAGCACGCCTACCACTTACGGGTTGTACTAGACACACTCTGAGAGCACCAGCTTTATGGAAAGCTCTCGAAGTGTCAGTTCTGGTTACGTGAGGTCCACTTCTTAGGGAACTTCATCTCTGAGGTGGGAGTTGCAGTGGATCCTTCGAAGATCGAGGAAATGCTAGCTTGGGAGCCACCCAGGAGCGTGATGGAGGTGAGAAGTTTCTTGGGACTAGCCAGATACTATTGGAGATTTGTGCCAGACTTCTCCAGAGTTGCGGCACCACTCTCATCTTGGAAGAAGAAGGGGAAACCCTTTGTGTGGTCAGACAGATGTCAGTAGAGCATCCAGGAGCTGAGACAGAGATTGACCAGTGCAGCTATCTTGAGGTTTCCTGAAGAGGGAGTAGGGTACGTAGTCTACTGAGATGCATAAGGGACCGGACTCGGATGTGTCCTGATGCAAGAGAGGGCAGTGATTGCCTATGGATCATGTCAGTTGAGCCCGCATGAGAAGAACTACACTACCCACGACCTGGAGTTAGCAGCAGTAGTCTTCGCTCTGAAGACATGGCGACACTATCTGATGGGCGAGCACTTTACAGTCTTTTCTGACCATCAGAGTCTCAGGTATATCTTCTCTCAGAATGACCTAATCCTGAGATAGTGGAAGTGGCTCGAGTTCCTCCAGGTCTATGACTTTGAGATAGTCTATACTCCTAGGAAGGGGAAAGTAGTAGTCGATGATCTCAGCAGGAGGATGGGCATTCAACTGCTTGAGGAGGTGACATAGCAGCTAGCCGCCTTGCAGATATCCTTCGTGGATAGAGATGGAGCAGCCTTCCTTTAGTCTCTCACAGTCTCTCCTCCACTACTAAAGTGGGTCAGAGAGGCACAGCGTGGGGATGCTGACTGTGAGACGCGGCGTGCACAGATATCCTCAGGTCAGGCACCTGATGGTTTCTCCCTTGGAGCAGAGCATGACGTCCTTTTCAGAGGACGTACCTTGGTACCAGTTTCATTACAGGAGGAGGTGTTGAGAGAGTTTCACACTTCTCCCTTGGAGGCACATCCTGGAGTGGCGAAGATGTACCTGGATATCAGACGACATCACTGGTGGTCGGGCATGAATAAGGTTGTGGCAGAGTTCGTTTCTTGATGCCTCACCGGCCAGTAGGTGAAGGCAGAGCATCAGGTACCAGCGGGCTTGGTACAGCCTTTGGAGGTCCCGGAGTGGAAGTGGGATGAGATATCTATGGACTTCGTGACTGTAATTCCACGCACTTCCAGAGCTCACGACTCCATCTGGGTGATTGTCGACCGACTCACCAAGTCGGCTCACTTCTTACCCATCAGAGAGCAGGGCTCAGTGGAGATCTTGGGACGTCTCTATGTTCAAGAGATTATATGGCTTCACGGTGTGCCATCATCTATCATTTCCGATCGAGATGCTCGATTTACTTCCTGACTTTGGAAGGGGTTGCAGGAGGCATTCAGGACGCAGCTACGTCTGAGCACCACCTTTCACCCTCATACGGATGGTCAGAAAGAGAGGACCATTCAGACTCTCGAGGATATGCTCCACGCATGTTTCCTAGACTTTGGTCGTAGCTGGGAGGACCACCTACCCTTGGTGGAGTTCGCGTACAACAACAGCTACCACTCCACCATCGGGATGGCAACATACAAGGCGTTGTACGACCGACCTTGCAGATCTCATTTGTGCTAGACAGACCCTGGGGAGTCAGAACTCGTGGGACCCGAGATGGTCCAGGCCACGACAGAGAAGGTCCAGATCATCTAGGAGCAGATGAGGACAGCTCAGAGCCGGTAGAAGTCTTATGCTGACAGGAGGCGGAGGCCACTAGAGTTCGAGGATGGTGACCACGTCTTCTTACGTGTCTCACCTCAACGTCGATTACGGAGATTTGGCCGTGGTGGAAAGTTGTCTCCACACTTCATCGGACCATTCCAGGTCCTCAGCTGGATTGGGGAGGTGGCTTATCACCTGGCTCTACCACCTCAGTTGCAACGGGTGAATGACGTCTTCCACGTATCTCAGCTGAGGAGATATGTGCACGACCCGACACACATCATTGACCACAGGGAGCTGGACGTTGATGATGGGGCGACTTTTGCGGAGGTCCTGGTGGAGATCGATGATCGACAGGAGCGGGTCCTACGTGGATGGTCGATTCCTCTTGTACGCATCAGAAGGAAGCACGGGAACCTCCAGTAGAGCGCCTGGGAGCGGGAGGCTCAAATGCGTTCTCATTACCCACATTTGTTTCCCTAGTTCATGATGTATCTTTACGAGGACGTAAATCCCTGAGGTGGGAGTGATGTAAATACCCGTAAAATTCAAGAAAATTTTTTGTCTTAATTTTCTTAGGAAATTTACAAGAACGCAGTTTCTAATGGCACGTGATTCCGAGGCCCGGTGTGCCTGGAATCATTTTCCGAAGTTTGGCTTGGGTACGTTCAGTGAATGAACGAGCAGGTTTTTCTAAATTTTGAACCGGTGCTCGGAATCGAATTCTGAGGGCACTGATGGAATCGCAGCGCCGGTATTTTCTTATAAATGCCTCTTCCGGAGTTGCATTTGCTCAGGTGTGGTTTTTAATTTTTGGGGTTAAGTGAAGAAAATAAAATAAAGTGGTGCGACAACTTTATTTTATTTCACTTAAAGCAACATTAAGCTGCTTAAGCTGACTTGAATCGGATATGGTGGAACCCAAAATATCCTACCCTCCTGGTAGGATATTTTTGAGGTGGGGATCACACGAGCCCCACTGTTTCTTTTCCTTTAAGTAACACACCCGCGAAAACTCCTCTTTAATGAAAGTCAACTGGTGTATTTTCTAAAACTCTTAACGCCCCTATTAAATGGACAGTTAAGTCTTTACAATTAATTCACCAAATTAATGGTTCGTTTCTTAACCTGTTTTTTAAACTGTTGGCATAATAATAAAATAATACCAACATACCTTCTTCTTGGGTGCGAATTGTTGATAGGATTTGGAGAAACAATATCTTCATCCTCCTTCGCGAAGAACACGAAGAACGCGAAGAACGCCGAACCCTCGGAGATCGACGACGTGACACCATGTTCCATGACGCCGACGATTCTCCTTCTGTGACGCATCTTCCACAATGATTCTTTCCCCGCTACAAATCTTCGATCAACTACTTGAGATCGTCGATGCGACGTCGTGTACCGTGATGACGCGACGCCCCTTCCCCGACGCGACGATCCTCTCCTTCCGCGACGGTCAAATTCCGCGAAGAACTCTCGTTCGATGACTACGATGAGGTAGGGGTTGTTTGTTTTTAAATCTTCGTGATTTATATCCCCGGTTGTTAAATATGATTGGTGTGAGCCTTTAAAAACTGCTAACGCGGTGGGTGCAGACCAACAAACATGTCCGAACCCACCGCCCTTCTTGTTGTTATGCGCGGATTGGCGGGTGACGAAAAACGGGGCCGCAAGTTAATTTTGAAGGCCTTGTAGTGAAGAAAGAGTTCCAGGACAAGCACTGGCGAAGACCGCGCTCAAATCGGACCACTGGAGCGCGTCCGGTGGTCCGCGGAACCCCCCTGCCGGCGCGCCCTGCCGGCACGGCGGCGGCCGGCCGCCAGGATACGGCGGCGCCCAGCGCGCCGCCAGGAAGACCCACCGTGGCTGAAGCCGCGGCGGCGCTGGCCGTTCCCACGGTGGTGTTGGCCGGTCCCGCAGCCGCGCGGGACCGCGGGGGAGGGACGCGGCTTAAGCCGCGTCCGGGTGTCACGGAGCAGCCCCCGCGCGGGGGGTCGCAGCTGCCTTGTGCGACGCCTGGCCAGCGCCAGCGCGCCGGCCGAGCCGCTCGGCTGGACCACCGGGCCGGGCCGCGCCCACCGGGTCGGACCCGGACCCTGGTTGGGTCGACCCGGTTCGGGCCGACCCATGGGGGTGTGGCCGGGTCGGTCCTGGCCCAGACCCCCCGTTTTCGGACCTTTTCGGTCTTTTTCTAATAACTTGAGTTGTGGGCCTCCGATCGATGCACCGTCAGTGGAGATGCGATCCTTGGATCGAGACGGTAGTTTTGTTATATTACACTCAAGGTTTCAGAATGCTTTGGGTTCGGCCAGGTTGGTTCGTACACGAAACTAACCGGGGCCTCGGAGCATAAACGCTCATATCTTGAGCTACGGACGTCTGATTGACGTGCCGTCAACTTTGTTGGATTTTCTCTAAGTGAGACGGATATTTTGGCATAATCTGCTGAGGTTTGGACGTAGGTGGAGTACGGCCGCGTTAGTTTTGTCTTTAAAAAAAACCAACCGGGCCCCTGGGACGAAAAATCCAATAACTCTCAGACATAGCGTCTGATTGACGCGCTGTCTACGACGTTGAGTTACTATTAATGATGCGGAACTTTTGGATATATCAAATCTGGACTATGTGTCAGTTGATGTATCAGCCTCTCGGCTCGTGGACCAGACCCTCCCGAACGAGATTGCTGTGTGCAGGAACCCTAGAGCTGGCTGCGACTGCTACTGTGATGACGACGACTGTGCAGAGATCCTCAGTGGATTCGACGGTGACGACTACAACACTTAGCGATCCTTTGTGGGTCATTGCTACCGATCCTGTGTGGGTCTGATCCTGTGTGGGTCAGCGCTCAGCGGTCTTGTGTGGGCCAGCGCCTACAGATCCTGTGTGGGTATGATCCTGTGTGGGTCTTTGCGGGGGTTAGTTACCTATCGATCCTGTGTGGGTCAGGTCCTTTGTGGGTCATTGTGGGGGTTAGTTACATATCGATCCTATGTGGGTTAGATCCTTTGTGGGTCATTGCGGGGGTTAGTTACCTATAGATCCTGTGTGGGTCAGATCCTTTGTGGGTCATTGCGGGGGTTAGTACCTATCGATCCTTTGTGGGTCCGACGTCTTAGATGATTCAGTGGCAATATCTGATCATCTCTATCATCATATGAAGAAGTATACCTATGTGAGATGAATCCTGTTTCACTTTCCTTTGTGGATTGTGTTGTGCTATCCTGTGTGGTTTTATGTTTTTCTTTCCTGTGTGGACTGGGTTGTACTTGGGTTCGGATGTTGGAGCCGAATGAGAATTGATGACTTAGGTATATGTATGGGCATATACCTAAGCAGTGTCGGATGTTACTTCGTTATTGTATCTTTCCTTTGTGGATTATACTTTGTGGATTCTGGGAGACCTTCGGGGGGTCTCGGGGTCCCTACTGAGTAGCTTATACTCACCCATACACGGGATATTCCCGCACTACGTTGTGTTGGTTGCAGATGACGGACAGCGCTGATCGTGGTCGAGGTTTGCGGAGCAGGACGGTATCTGGAGGTGGACCACTGAGCGGGGTGTACTTGGAGCGGACGTCTGGACCGAGGAGTTGTGGTGGCTATATGTACTCATCCTTCAGGTGGTACTTCCAGTGGACGGCTCGACATTGCGGCTTTACTTTTCAGTTGTTTTTTTCCCTTTCGAGTTGTACTTTACTTTCAGTTTGGGTTTGTATTCTAGCCCACTTACTTTCTGCACTTACTATTGTACTCGGTTTTTACATAGTATTTGCTTCATCTGCTTGCTTGCTCTGTGGTGTTTGTTTACTTTTTAAAGGCAATGCCTTCCCTTTTTACCGGGATTTACACCTTGGTGCTAGTCGCCAGCCCCTGGCCTATGGAAGGCGGGCTTGGGGTAGTCACGACATGGGCCCCGAGGACGGGTCGTGACACAACACTACACAATATTTGATCCTCTATTTAGTGGGTTAATATAGATTGACTTTTTAGTATACCCCATGGACTTTGGAGTGACTATAACTTGTGTATCGTATCTATTTATATTTCTAGTGTATACTTATAATGGAAATACCCAACAAGCACTACCTCTTGGACAGATTTCACCAGTTTAATATGATTCATGGATTGTGTTATCTCTAATGAGTTCCACGTGGAACCTTGATAGAGTTAATGTTTTAAATATTATTAATATGTTTTCAATTAATTAATCCCTCTCAATTATTCAATTTGAGTGTATTTTCATCAATTATGTATTTTTAGTATATTTTGGGCTTAAATGTGAAAATGGGGTAATTTTGTAAAATTGACAGTTTTATATAGCTTATGTTTTTTGGGAATAACTTTTAAAATATGGATCCAATTGAAGTGAATATTTTTTTGGCTTCATATGCTCGTGGGATTCAATTTTGTCTTCTGGACCAACACCCAATTCGAATCCCAGTGGTATAGAAAATTCAATATATTGGAGAACTCAGTCTGGATGGCAGAATAGACCCCATCGAATTAAATCAACAATATCTCATTAAGAAGACCTTATAATGAGGTTCTTCTAGCTTTTGTCGATAGAGGACATACAAAGGACGGTTAAAAATAAATTTGATAGAATATGAAGCTCATCAAGGCCTCTTTTCGGCGCATCCAAGTGTAGTGGCCGAAACAGTTTTTGGCTGCCAGAAAAGTAAGAGTCATTGATTCAGCCATATATTTCTTTACACATGTCCAATGACTCTCAAATTTTAGGGTCGATATCCATCTTCATTTACAACATTCTATAAGAAGGGACCGCAGTGAGTTTCGACTGTCTGTTCGGCAGAACAGAGGCAGTCTTCTGGAGGACAGATTCTGGAAGAACAAAATTTCTGTTCTTGCTTATCTTTATTTTGTTCTTCTTAGCTTGTAATGACTTCTTCTTCCCCCTTCAACTCAGTTACCCTTCCCATGGTGGGGCATATATTTTGAGTGATTGGGTAAGGGTAGGTTTACCCTTTTGTAGTTTTTGAGTTCTTTCACGTAATGTTTTAATATCCTCTTTTCTCCTCTGTGAATCTGTTTCAATTTCTTATAAGAGTTTTTATTACCATGTATGATTGTATCAGATTTTAGATTATGTTGATTATTATATTTGGTAAATGATCAATATCTCCCTCCACTAGGTTCTGGTTTATAAACTATGGAATAGTCCAGGATTTAGTGGTGTTGTACTCGGTGATCACTGGTACGTGTGTGAGGAGTAGTGAATGTTCGTGATTACATGGGATAAACAAGACCCGATTGGGAATTGCCTAAGATAATTGGGGGTATTTTATACAAATCTATTACACATTGGAAGGATATTAGACCAACCTAATATTTTAGTATGGTTTATTCTCACATTTTTATTTGACCAACGGAGTGAGAAGAAACGATTGCGGATTCTCACTCATAACGATTTAGCAGAAGAGAATTAGGTAAAATGAACTATGATAGAATTACAATTGAAAAAACAACCCTGACATGATCTCCATTTCATATCACTGATTTTAATCACATAATTTGTCAGTTTTTTTAAAACTTTCTCTTAATTGCTTTACTTTATTTAGTTTCTTTCTTGTATTTTCAAAATCAAACAATTTCAAAAACAACATCACTTCTTCCTCTTATTTTAAGTGACAAACACTATTGTTGAGAAATCCTCTCTAGAGACAACCTAGTTAACCCACTATAATACATTTTAACTTAGGTTATATTTGTTTTTTCCACACCCCCTGATAGGAACGTGTCAAAACATGGAATCGTTGCCGGGGAGGTAGTGCCAACATTTATTTTATTTTCTTTTCTCTCTTCTCATCTTTTCTCTTCAAAATAGCATGAGCAGAACCTCAAAAATTGAACCTTTACCCATAGATGCTGAAATTGAAATAACCTTGTTGAATAGACTTAGAAACATTAATTTGGGATCTGAATTTGAGGAAGTTCCCCTTGCAGACTCAATTGAAACTTCAAGTGTTCACTCTGAGCCTGTCATCATGGATGAAAATCAAAACCAAACACTTAGAGACCTCTATGCACCACAATTCCTTAATCAAAACAATAAAATTTCCATGCAAGTGTTAAAAATGATTTTGAAATGAAACATAACATGATTCCTTCACTTCCAAGGTTTCATGGTTTGGAAGGTGAAGATCCAAACAAACACATTAAAGAGTCCACACATGTGTGCTCAACATTCAGACCCCGTGAAATTACTAAGGAGCAGGTAAAGTGGAAGGAATTTTCGTTTTCATTGGATGGGGATGAAAAAGAATGGTTGTATGGCCTATAACCAGGAGATGTACATGACTATAATGACCTGGTAAGATGTTTTATGCAAATATTCTTCCCCACCTCTAGAAGCACAGCCATTCGGAAGGAAATCTATGTCATACGACAATCATCTGTAGAAACCCTTTACGAGTACTGGGAGAGTTTTAAGAAGCTATGTGCCAGTTGTCTGCATCAAGCCATTGAGGAACACCACTTTCTTGTCTTCTTCTATCAAGGACTACTGGAAAATGATAGAAACCATCTTGATGCATCATCTAGAAGTGCACTGATTGACAAGTGACCATAAGAAGCCAAGGGCTTGATTGAGAAGATTTCCCAAAACTCGCAGCAATTTGGAACAAGAGGTATTGGAACAAGAGGTGTTATTGAGGTATGCACTTCTCATCCATCATCCTTATTAGAAACTAATATTGAATAGATTACTAGTTTGGTAAGACATATGGCCTTGAAGCAAGTTAGTGACCAACAAGCGCCAGCTAAGGTATGTGGTTTATGCTCATCACCCGATCATTTTACTGACCAATGTTATGAAATACAGGGAATGGAAACATGTGCAGCAGCCTTTCAGCCAAGGAAGTTCCATCAAAATCAAGTTTGGAGAGATCCTAACCAAGTCCAATATGGGTTTGGAAATCCGCAGAATCAAGGTAGACCCCCATACCTAAACCAGTTTCAAAACCAACCACCATTCTAGAATCAATTCCAGAATCCACCACCATTTCAATAGAAACAATATTATAACCATCCTTATTACCAAAAACCAACCAATATAAAAATACCATATGAGAAACCATCCACTAGTGCACAACCTCCAATTCAAAACCAATAAAAATATGAGTTTTAAGGACTGAAAGACACTACTAAATATTGGTCCAACAAGTTTGAAAGTCTCATGGACTTTCTGACAAAAAATACAAGTAAATTCCCTTCCCAAACAATCCCAAACCCAAAAGATAATGTTAGTATTATAACTACAAGAAGTGGAAAAGAACTCCAACCACCATCCACCATTGAAATTGAAACAAGAAAAACTGATCTGGGTGAGAATGAAGTTAGAAATAATGAGAATTCTATGAAAATGCATTGGGAAGAAGATATGAAAGAGGAGGATGATAATGATAGGCCTAGAAGGAAGAAACAAGAAACACCATTTTAAATTCAACAAAGGGAGAAAAAATATATACCACCACCATTTCCATCAAGGATGATTGAATCAAAGAGGTTGCAAGAAGAAACACTGCAAAAAGAAATTCTGGACACCTTCTAGAAAGTGGAAATAAACATACCTCTACTTGAAGCACTCAAACAAATTCCAAATTATGATAAATTTTTTAAGGATATTAGCACCAAGAAAATGAGACTTCAAGGGAATGAGAGGATAAATTTGGGAAGAAGAGCCTCAGCCCTTATCACACCACAATTTCCAACCAAATATCAAGATCCAAGGATGTTTTCTATTCCATGCACCATTGGGTCACTAAATTTCTAAAATTATTTGTTTGATTTAGGTGAATCAATTAATGTATCGCCTCACTCAGTATATAATTCTTTGTAGATGGGAGACATGAAGCCCACAAGAGTGGTTGTCCATCTTGTAAACAGATCAACAGTTTTCCAAGAAGGAGTTCTGGAGGATGTCCAAGTAAAAGTCAAAGATCTTTTATTCCCTACTGACTTTTATGTGTTGAATATGGAAGATGATAGGATCCCATCACACTCACCCATAATTTTGGGGAGAACATTCTTAAAGACAGCCAAAACCATCATCAATGTCCATGAAGGGACACTTACCATGGAGTTTGGAGACAGCACCGTCCACTTTAATATTTTTGAATCCGTGAGGCACCCATCAGATGATCATTCACTCTTCTCACTCTCCCATGAAGATGGTATAGAACCAATTGAAGAATCAGGTATGTTTTAAGAATTTTTATCATTAGGAGAGAATTTTTCCATTAAAAATATCACTGAACATATGGATGCCCAAACTCATGGAGGTTCTGATTTCCTGTTGGGAGTAGAGGTAAAATCTGATTTCATTGATAATTTTTGAAATGATTATGAAGAAGATATGATTTCTTGTGGGAAGTATGTCAAACCATTGGAAGTGGAGAACCTCAATTTAGATTCATCCCTTGACAATCCTCCTGGTATAAGAATTAAAACCCCTCCCCATTGATTTAAAATATGTTTACCTTATGGAGGGAGAGAAATTACCAGAAATAATTGCTAATAATTTATCTAAAACTCAATAAAAATCATTGATTGAGATTTTGAGAGAGAATGTACAAGAAATAGGGTGGAGAATTAGGTGATATCCCAATAATAAACCCAAAAATTTGCTCATGTGGAATTTTTCTTGTGGGAGATTCCAAACCTATCAGACAACCCCAAAAGAGGTCGAACCCCACCCTGATGGAGGTTGTGAAAAAATAGATTGAGAAACTATTAGAAGAAGGAATCGTCTATCCATTATCAGATTCACAATGGGTTAGCCCCATCCATGTAGTCCCAAAGAAAACATGCCTAACCGTTGTGAGGAGTGAAAATAATGAATTATTCCCTGTGAGAATTCAGAATAGATAGAGAGTATGCATAGTTTTTAGGAAGTTGAATTAGGTCACTCGAAAAGATCATTTCCCTATCCCTTTCATTGACCAGATGCTAGAGCAGTTGGCAGGTAGAACTCATTATTTCTTTTTGGATGGATTTTTAGGTTATTTTCAAGTACCCATTGCTCCTGTGGATCAAGAAAAGACTACCTTTACTTGTCATTTCGATACTTTTTCATACAAAAGGATTCCATTTGGATTTTGTAATGCCCCATGTACATTTTAGAGGTGTATGGTAATTATATTCTCTGATCACATTGAAGATTTTTTGGAGGTTCTCTTGGATGATTTCACAGTTTTTGGAAATTCTTTTGACCTTTGTTTGAAAAATCTTGAAAAAGTTTTTAAAACGTGCATTGAAAAAAAACCTTGTTTTGAATTTTGAAAAGTGTCATTTTATGGTTGAGAGAGGAATTTTCCATGGGCATGTCATTTCTTAGAAAGTCATTGAAGTTGATAAATCAAAAATTGAAGTGGTAAATTCATTGCCTTACCCAACTTGTGTGAAACATGTTAGATCATTTCTAGGACATGTAGGATTCTACAGAAGATTTATCAAATATTTCAGTAAGATTTCTCTTCCTCTCACTAGATTACTTTTGAAAGATGATGATTTCAATTTCAATGGTTCATTTAGGGAATCCTTTGATGTGTTTAAAAGGATATTGATTACACCACCAGTAATGCAGCCACCAAATTGGGAAGAACCATTCGAGCTACTTTGTGATGCTTCAAACCAAGCAGTTGGGGCAGTACTTTCTCATAGAATTGAGGTCAGGCCCCAAGTCATTGCATATGCCTCGAAAACATTAGATGCGGCCCAATTCAACTACAAAACAACAAAAAAAGAGTTTTTAGCAGCTGTTTTTTATTTAGAAAGATTTAAATCGTATCTTCTTGGAACTAAAGTCATTGTATTTTCTGATCATGCAGCTCTTAGTTACTTGATGAAGAAGCCTGAAGCAAAACCAAGGATTGTGAGATAGATTTTATTACTAAAGGAGTTCAAAATAGAAATCAAAGATAAGAAGGGATCTGAGAACCAAGTGGATGATCACTTAAGTAGACTGCCTAACACTGTTGAAGTTGAAATTCCAGACACAGAACCACTAAATGATCACCTTCCACGAGATCAGTTGTACTTGATTGAAGGAGAAGTGCCCTGGTATTCTGACATGGTCAATTATCTGGTAACATCTCAGGTCCCATCTCATTTAAATTCTCACAAAATTTACAAATTTAATGCTGAATCTAGATATTACATATGGGGTGATCCATTTCTATGGAAGATTTGAAATGACTAAATGATAAGAATATGTCTGCCTAAAAATGAAATTGATTCTGTTTTTAAGTTTTTTCACACATTAGCTTGTGGAGGCCACTTTGGACCTCAAAGGAAAGCAAGGAAGATTTTAGAATCTAGACTTTATTGGCTAACACTTTTCAAAGATTCTCATGAATTTTGTAAACGGTGTGAAAAATGTCAATTTACATGAAATATTTCAAAGAGGCAAGAAATTTACCAAAATCCACTTAATTTTTGTGAAATATTTGAAGTTTGGGGGATAGATTGTATGGGTCCTTTCCCAATGTCATTTGGAAATTCTTATATTCTGCTTGATGTTGATTATGTTTACAAATGGGTGGAAGAAAAATCCACCAGGAATGATAATTCTAAAGTTGTTTGTGATTTTGTTAGGGATAACATATTTTGTAGGTTTGGAGTTCCCAGAGCAATCATTAGTGATCAAGGGACTCACTTTTTCAATAGGATAATGGAGGATTTGTTGAAAAATTATGTGGTGCATCATAAAACATCAACTCCATATCATCCACAGACAAATGGGAAAGCTGAATTTTCCAATAGAGAAATCAATGGAATTTTGGAAAATACTGTTAATCCATATAGGAAGGATTGGATCCAAAGGTTGGAAGACACATTATGGGCTTACAGGATAGCCTAAAAAACCTCAATTGGAATGATTCCTTATAGGTTGATTTATGGGAAAAGCTATCACCTACCTGTGGAATTAGAACACAAGGCATACTGGGATGTGAGGAAGATGAATCTAGATCTTGAAGGTTCTGGGAAAGAGAGAAGATTGCAGTTACAAGAGTTGAATGAAATTAGAAGGGAAGCATTTGAAAATTCCAGGATTTACAAAGAGATAAGAAGAGTGGATCATGACAAACTAATCCAACCAAAAGACTTTCATCCTAGAGACAAAGTGTTGTTATTCAATTCAACACTCAAGCTAATTCCAGGTAAACTTTGTTCCAGGTGGGAATGTACATTTATAGTTACTCATGTATATATGTTTGGTGATGTGCCGATTATGAAGGATGGAGCGAAGGATCCATTCACTGTTAATGGGCACAGGTTGAAGAAATTCCTTGGGACCATGCCATCAGAGAAAATGGAGGAGATCACACTCCTCCAACCTGTTTATCAATAAACTCCATCAGGTCGTACCTCTCCTTTATATTTTCTTGATTTCTATGATTCAATTTCGATTATTCTTTTGTGTAAAACCCATTTGAATGCATTGCGGACACTACATCATTTAAGTGTGGGGGAGGGAACCATTATAGTTTAGGATTTTTAATTAATGTTTGTTTTTTCTATATTCAAAAAAAAATTGTGTGTTTTTTTTAAAAAATCATTTCTTTTTCAACTTTTTGTGTGTTTATGAAACTTTTGAGCTGAAATGATTATCATTGACATATTTGAAACCCATTTCAATGGGAGAAATAATTTATTCCATTAAATTGAGCATAAATGAATGTTGAAAATGACATTGTTTCAAGTTCAATTCTTTGGAAATTTCCTGAAACATACTCTGTTTTTTGAGTCTCATGCCACATATCACTGTCTTTATATTTGAAACCACATTCCCGTGAGGCTTCTAAACCTATTATTTTCATATTATTTACATTCACCTAATTTCTTGAGAGAACCAAACCATGCTTTTTTTTACTAGAATTTGATTTATTCCTTTCAAAACTTGAGGGTTTGTGGTACTTGTGTTTTAAATGATTGAGGAATTTCTTTGGTTTGTAAGCCCCCTTTTCAAGATAATACCTTTTATTCTGGCCTACTTTGTAAATTTAATCCTTGTATCCCATAGAAGCCATGAACATCCTATTAGTTTAGCCACATTACAAGCCAATTTTCCCTATCCAACCTGCTCTTGAAGTGAAATTGCATGATATAGTTGAACTTAAGTGTGAGGTAAGATGTCTTGTGTGGTGGTAGATCATTTTTTGAAACCTTGGGTGGAAAATAAAATTCTGAAGAGATGCTATTGCTATAAAAAATCATTCTACTGAAGTTTGTCCCTTTTCTAGAGCTTTCACGATTAGAGAAGTTGTGCCTTTCTGGAGCTTCTAATGAAGAAAGAAAGTTGTGCCTTTTCTGGAGCTTTCAAGAAGTATTATATTTGAGAAGATTGAAATGTTTTGTGCTGAAATGATGAACTATGAGAACATTCATTGATATTCCATGAATAAGGAGATCATTTTCTACTAAGGGGATTGAAGAGGAGACTATACTTGTGTGAAAATTAGAGTAATGCAATTTTGGTTCAAAAAGAGCCAAGCCCTCTTCATTCAGCCTCAAAATTTTCACTTCTAAATCCATCCAAAATAAATCAAAAAAACAACCTTGACATGTCTTCATGATAAACATATGTATTTGACTGACATTGGGTGTATATTTTGAAATTTATCAAGTATATGGTGACCCTTGTATGAGTTTGGATGAGAAAGATATTTCTAAAAAATTGAAAATTTGTTTGATGAGAGAAAATGAAAGTTAGGTAAGTGTTTTGTGTGCATGGGATGAGAATTTAAGAGTAAATATATTTAATGATCTTAAATTAAGAACATGAAATAATATATTTTTAGGAGGAATTATATATTTTGTTTATTGTTTCCAAATTTGTGGATCTCATGGATATGTGTTTAAATTTTACTTTGATTTTATTTTGATTCTGACATGTCCAGGAGTCCAGGTGATAAGTGTGGTGGAATTGATAGAGTTAATATTTTCAATATTATTAATATGTTTTTAATGAATTAAGACCTCTCAATTATTCAATTTTAGTGTATTTGCATCAATTATGTGTTTTTAGTATATTTGGGCTTAAATGTGAAAATGGGGTAATTCTGTAAAATTGACAGTTTTATATAGCTTATGTTTTTCAGGAATAACTTTTAAAATATTGATCCAATTGATATGAATACTTTTTTAGGCTTCATATGCTTGTGGTCTTTAAGTTTGTCTTCCAGACCAAAACCCAATTCAAAACCCAATGGTACATAAAATTCAATAAAGTGGAGAACTCAGTCTGGATGGAAGAATGGACCCCACTGAATTAAATCAACCATATCTCATTCATCCGACCTTATAATTAGTTGATTCCAGTTGTTGTATAAATAGGGAATACAAAGGAAGGTTAACAATAAATTTTATAAAATATGAATCTCATCAAGGCCTCTTTTTGGCACGTCCAAGTGGAGTGGGTGAAAGAGTTTTTGGAGGCCAGAAAAGTAATAGTAATTGATTCGGCCATATCTGTCTTTACACATGTCCAATGACTCCCAAATGTTTAGGGTAGATAGAAAACTTCATTTAAAAAATTCTATAAGAAGTTAACTCAGTGTGTTTTGGCCTTCTGGATGGCATAATAGTGGAAAACTTCTGGAGGACAGATTCTGGAAGATCAACATTTCAGTTCTTGCTTCTTTTTCTTTTGTTCTTATTAGCTTGTAATGACTTCTTCTTCCCCCTTCAACTCAGTTACACTTACCATTGTGGGGTAGATCTAATTTATTGATTGTAGAAGGGTATTTTTACCCTTTTTATTTCTTGAGTTCTTACATGTAATGTTTTAATATCCTCTTTTCTCTTCTGCAAATCTGTTTCAATTTCTTATAACAGTTTTTATTATCATATACGATTGTATCTGATTTTAGATTCTGTTGTTTATTTATATTTGTTCAATGATCAATATCTCCCTCCACTAGGTTCTGGTTTATAAACTATGGAATAGACCAGGATTTATTGGTGTTGTACTCAGTGATCACCGGTACGTGTGTGAGGAGTAGTGATTGTTCCTGATTACTTGGGATAAACAAGACCCGATTGGGAATTGCCTAAGATAATTGGGGGTATTTTCTACAACTCTATTACACATTGGAAGGAGAGTAGAACAACTTAATATTTTAGTAAGGTTTATTCTCACAGTTTTAATTGACCAAGGGAGTGAGAAGAAGCGATTGTGGATTCTCACTCTTAACGATTTAGCAGAAGAGAATTGGGTAAAATGAAATATGATAGAATTACAATTGGTAAACTGACCCTAACCTGATCACCATTTCATATCACTGATTTTAATCACATAATTTGTCAATTTGTTTTAAAAATTTCCATTAATTGATTTACTTTATTTAGTTTCTTTCTTGTATTTTCAAAATCAAAAAATTTCAAAAACAACATCATTTCTTCCTCTTATTTTAAGAGGAAAAAACTATTGTTGAACACTCCTCTCTGGAGAAAACCTAGTTAACCCTCTATAATACATTTTAACTTATGTTATATTTGTTTTTCCACACCCCATGATAGGAACGTGCCAAACCTTCCAGTTGAAATCCTAGGTTGGCATTATAGTTGTGAATTTACCATTAGAATGTGTGTATTTATTGAGTATATCTGGATATTATTATTATATATTCTATATACATATACATATGTAGATATGATTATTATTATTTTTATATTAATTTTGGTTTTTGGGTGTTCTACTGGGTATTTTTTTACTCACCCCTTCGTAGGCTTTGCCAGCATGTGTCATGTCTTGTGCATATGAATCACATATTTAATGTTTCCAAGAGGGACTAGGAACATGTGGGGATTTGTGAGACTTGAAAAACTGAGTTTTGTTTCTATGGTATTGTGATAGTAGTTCCCATAATAATTTTAGTTTGGACTTTATTTCTGACTTTTTTGCGGTTGTCTTGTATTTTTCCATGTTTAATTCTCTTTGCTTCTATCCACACTCTGGTTGTGGGATATATAGGTATTAATGCAGGGTTTTATGTTGTTTTTACATTTTATCATTATAGATTCTTGGAGATGTGTGTTTGTATTGGTACATTAGGCTAAGGCCACAAATGTTAGTGATATTGAAACTCGGATCTAGTCACCAGCTTCTGACCTATTGGATATGGGATTAGGGAGTCATGGTATGGGCCCCCTTTAGGATGGGTCGTGACATGTTTGTATCAAAGGGTTCAGTTATTCCTTTGGAATGGGAGTCTGTGAGATTATTTTGGGGAAATGGTATTAAGTGTTTTGAGGTAAACTTTCTATCCAGGGACTCTAGTGTTGGTTCAGCAACTGACATATCCATATATAAGGACTCTGATCACTTTCCTTTCGACTTGGTACATGAGAACATTGGTTTCAATAAAAACAATGGTACATTCATCATATAGGAATACATTATGGTTTCTATGTCCTTCATTCATTTCTCTAGTTATACTCATTGATTGTTGTACAACATGTCTATTTTTGGATACCTCCATGATGAATGCCTGCTAGGATTCATTATTAGAATCACAAGGATGATCTCTTTAGTGATGAGGTATCGATATAGATACTATTTATTGAGGTTTTACCACTAGGTGGTGAAACAGTTATACCACCACTTGTAGAGAATAAAATGGAACCCATAGTACCAGTAGATGAGGTGTCTAGGCTGAGAACACTTCATGAGTTTTAGAAGTTGAGACCCCTTATGTTTCTAGGTGAACCAAACCCACAGGTATTGAGGACTAGATTGAGGTGTTGACATGAGTTTTATGTCTGTTCAAGATACTCTCATATCAGATGGTGGTCCTGGAGGTGAGCCACCTCTGTGGCACAGCAGGACAATGGTGGGGGTTAGTGACCCAGTATTATGATGATGAGACTATAGCATCATCCAATTTTTGAGTTCCATTTTATAGAGGAGCTCTCTCCAGCTACGCTGAGGGATGTATGGACCTAAGAGATTCTTTAGCTCTAGTAGTTTAGCGTGACAATATTTGGTTATTCATTGAGTTTTACCAACCTCTCTATGTAATTTATGGATATGGTTTGGGATCCGTTCTTCCGGGATTGGAACTTCGAGTGAGGGTTGTGTAGAGACATTTGATCCAATGTTATGACTTTGAGCATTGCTACCAATATTGTGGTGATAGAACCATATTAGGTGGTTGAGATTCTTTTCGATGAGAAAACAGATATTGTAGATTATGGTATTGGGAACCCAGGAGTAGAGAACGTAGAATTAGGGATCCAACATCAGTCTGAGGGAAAAATGTGTGAGACTTTTTAAGAGGATGTATTAGGACAGATAGTCTCTAGTTCAGGGCTCACAATATGGGTCCATTCATCCAAAGGATAGGTGGTTATACTCATATTACAATAAGGGATATATTCCATGAGATTCTATAACGAACCATATGGATAATAGGAAGACCATGGATGGGCTATCTAGGAAGAGGCAACAGTAGGAGCTGACAGGTCTGCAGGGTGGCAGACATGCCATAGAAGCTGGGAGAGTAGATGGATGTTGTAGACTCTTTAACTTATTACCACCACCACCCCCAGGGGTCCACTCCAGACTTAAGAAGCTAGAGGATAGGGGAGTGGAAACTGCATGTAGTTGAGTCTTTTGACCTTGAGGCTCTGGGAATGTTTCTAGGTATGATATGTGTCTTTTCTAACATATTTTTGTTGCTGATATACTCATGTTTTAGTCATTCCTTTATTACCACCTATCTAGTTTAAGACTTAGATATTTTTGTTGATCCTTTGGATCAAATGTTTTACTTGGATACTCTTACTAGATATGACTCATTGATCACACACTTGTGCCGATAGCGTGACCTGACTCTTGAAGGAAAGAGCTTATATCGGGATAACCTTGTAGTGGCAATGAGGATTTATGAAGTAATCTTAGGTATGGAATATACATCTATAATTCATTCATATATCAAATGATTTAGATAGAGGATGTGTTTTGTCCATAGTGACAAGACTTGGTATTCCTTTATGGGTGAAAAGGAGACCCATAAAGAACATGATGGACTCATTCCTTGGAGGGTGAGGCTGATTACTCATCAGTTGGATAGAATGATCCTTAGTGTATTGGAAATTGTGAGCTTCCAGTTTACTATAGTGGTGGAGGAGTATGAAAATCTATTTCTTGAGGATGTTCTAGTATTACCTCCACATCAAGAGATAGACTTCTTCATTGATCAACCCCAAGGATGACCATGATATCTATGCCAGCATATCGAATAAATCCTGAAGAGGTTTTCGATATGAGGTTTTAGTTTGAGGACTTGTGGAAGAATAAATTTCATAGACCCAGTATTTCACCCCGGGTAGCCCCAGTGTTTATCCTTATGTATCCCCAGTTTTTTTTCCAACAAGACGTAAGTTATCTTGAGGTTATGTTTGGACTACCGGTGGTCAAACCAGATTACCATGAAGAAAAAGTATCCACTACCAAGGATTTATGACCTCTTTGATCTGTTGATAGAGGAATGATGGTTTTCAAAGGTTTCTCTTAGGTCAGGCTATTACAAGTAACAATTTAAATATGAGGATATACTAATAATGACATTCATATGTCGCTACAATAACTATGATTACTTGGTGATTCCATTTTTCATGATGAATTCTCTATTAGTGTTCATGGGACTCAGAAAATGGATCTTTCAGCCCTTCTTAAACCAGTTCATGGAAGTATTCATCGATGATATCCAAGTGTACTCAGTGACTGAGGAGGATAACACGAGACACTTAAGTATGGTTATAGATTCACTCAGAGAGAACCAGCTTTATGGGAATCACTCAATGTTCCAGTTCTTGATTTATGAGGTCCACTTTTTGGGACATGTTATCTTAGTAGATATTGTATTAGTTGACCTATAAAAGTTTTATGTGGTATTGGCTTGGTAACCACCCAATAACATGTTGTAGGTGAAGATATTCTGGGGGTTGGTAGGCTACTACCATAGATTCATCCCTGATTTCTCTAATATTTCATTCCCCATTAAATATTTGCCCCAAAAGGGAACGTCTTCTGTTTGGGAAGAGAGGTTTCAACTGGATTTTCAGGAGTTGATGTAGAGATCGAAAAGAACTCCAATATTGAGATTCCAAGAGGTGGGTGTCAAGTACATAATGTTATATGATGCATTAAAAACTAATCATGCTTGTGTTTGGATGAAAATTCAGGTGGTTATTTCCTATGGTTCACATTAGTTGAGAGCACATGAGTAAAACTATGTAACCCACGATCTTGAGTTAGAAGTGATAGTCTTTAAACTAAATATTTTGTAACACTACCTAATGGGTGAGTTGTTTGTCATTTATTTTGATAATAAGAGATTTTAGTATATATTCTCTTGGAAGGATCTTGACTTGAGGTTGAGGCAATGGCTAGAGTTCTTCTAGTATTATGACATTGAGATTTCATATACTCATGGTAAGGGGAACATGGTAGAATATGATCTCAGTTAGAGATCTTGTTCATAGTTGATTGATGAGGAATTGGAGTAGTTTTACCCATTATAGTTATCATTTTTTGATAGAGATAGAGCATATTACATCCAGTTGCTGGTTTTTACCCCTTATTATTTATAGTGAGTCATGGAGGCCCATCTTTAGGATGGTGACTATGAGACCCTACATACACATATTTTCACTGGACATGATCTTGATGGGTTTTCTAAAGGTAGGGAGCATGTTTTTTTCATAGGATGCATGATGATACCCATGAAGTTATAGGGGTATTTTCTAAGATATTTTTATACATTTCATTTGGTGTTACATCCAAGTGGGTCAAATATTTACTAGGATCTTCGATGTTAGTTTTGGTGCCTAGGGATGAAGAAGGGAGTTTTAGAGTATGTCTCTTGATGCCTTACTTTTCATCAAGTGATGGGTGACCACCATGTTTCAATGGGTTTAGATCAACCCATTGAGGTGATAAAGTGGAAGTGTTATAGAATATATATGGATTTAGTGGATAGATTATGATGTACTCCCAAAGTACATGATGCCATTTGGGTGATTGTAAACCAACTCACCAAATCGAACTACTTCCTAGATATCTGAGTGAATTATTCAGTAGAGTGATTGGAATGCCTCTACATGTAGGAGATAGTTCAAATCTAAGGAGTTACCTTTCTGATCGAATCTGACCATGATGATCACCTCACAACTTGGTTGTGGAAGGGATTACAGGATGATTTTGGGACTCAATTACACTTGAGCATAGCGTTTCATGTCGATAATGACGGCTTGATGGAGCATACCATTAATGTTATAGAGGACATGATCCAAAATTTCATATTGGACTTTGATCATAAGGATGATCACCTAAAACTAGTGGAGTTTTCATACAATGATAAATACCATTCCACAATCGGTATGGCACCATTTGAGGCCTTATACGGGTGACCCTGTAGGTTACCACTTTGATAGAATGACCTAGGAGAGTCAGAAATTATGGGCCCAAAGTTGGTGTGAGCCAATACTAAGATGGCGAAGATTATACAGGATAAGATGAGGACAAAACAGGTCCATCATATGTCTCATGCTGACAAATGACAAATGCCTTTGTAGTTTGAAGAGGGAGACTATGTGTTCTTATGGGTTTCACCTCAACATGGATTATAGAGATTTGGATGAAACAAAAAAGCTATCTACAAGATTCATTGGACCTTTCTAGACACTATATTGAGTTTTTGAGGTGGCATAACACTTAACTCTACTGCCATAGCTAGACCGGGTACATGAATTTTTCCATGTGTTGTAGCTAAGGAGGTATGTGCATGACCCATCACCTGTTATCGACTGGGGTGAGATGGACATTGAGGATAGAGCTACCTTTTCTAAGTAACCCATAGATATTTAGGATCAATTGGATATGATTATTTATGGCTGAGCGATTCCCTAAGAGTGTTTCTGATGGAAGTACGAGAATATTTTAGAGAGAACTTGAGAGTAGGAGGCTCAGATGCGTGGTTAGTACCCACATATTTTTGTATAGACACTTGTTTTGAATTTTTAGGTTGAAAATTCTGAAGGTGGGGAGAATATAGCAACTTATTTTTTCTATTTATTAATTTTGGATATTTTATGGATTATTTTAGAGACCAGGTGACGAGACAATGTTTTATAATGAGACTAAGTGTGCCAAGAATAAATGTTTGAAATATATTAAATATATTAAATAAAATGTGTGCACATTTCTCCAAAAAAATTGGAATAATTTCTTAATGGGGGGTCAAGATTAGTAATATGAGGGAAATATTGAGTTTATAAAATGAGTTTTACCATATGTGCGATATAACCTTGGTTATAATAAAGAGTTTTTAGAAAAGTCTGTGTGGGAATAGATGACAACTAAATTAATGAAATTAGTTTACTTAATATGTTGGGATGCAATGACCTAATGATTCTCTATATAATCATGCTTATAGAAAATTTTTACTCATAGGCACATAAACCTACAAATCATTAGAGTTTCATTGGGAATATTGGATGGTTATTCCATTGGCTAATGACGGCCAGATCAAAGATCGATGACTGGTGCAAGACAGAATCAAAGGATGTCATCAACAATCACGGTACAACTCCATTCTTCATTATACATTGATTTAATTCTAGGTAGGGAATTGGTTTATTTATATTTCTTTCCATTTTATGATTCCAATGAAGAATTTGGATCAATAAACCAATGAATTGATTTGTGGATCATATGTATTGCTCGTGCGGGATAGTTTAATTCGGGAATTGGGGACTTCATTGTGATTATTTATTAACTCATTATTTGTCATTATAATGGAAATTCATCGAGGCTCAAATGAAAATTTCCTGAGGTTCCTTCATCATGGTTATGGTATGTGAATTCCTTTCCTATTTTTTCATTCATCATGGGAGATCCCTTGGCTCGTGGTTCAACGATACCTAGGGAATCGATTGTTTTACACCCATTTCAAGGCAAAATGATTTGATATGGTAGATCCCGGATTGGCACAACATGATGATTGTGAAAAGATGGAACTGATTGTGGATCAAATGATTTTATATTCCCTTTCTTGTTTTTTTGATTAACGATGATAATTTGATGTGAGATTCCATTTTTTGAGGGGTTTGGGTAGCCGTAATATGGTGATTGATAGCAGTAGGGTTTAGTTAGAGTAGATCTATGATTTTAGTTGAGATCAAGGATAAAATCTGAGGCGATGATGACATGAGCATATGTAGGAGGAAGAACAAGGGTTTTTGATCAAAACTGATCAAATAGGAGTGTTCTGTGGAGATACATGCCATGTGGGGCCCTTACAATGTCAGTAAGTGTTCAGAGAGGAATTTAATGATCACACAATGTGTGACCCTATCACAAAGAGTGTGAACACTCCTAGATTCCTTGGCATGTACCTCAGTGGGTACACAGCCATGGAATGGAGTAAACGGGTACAGGAACACTGTGTACTCCTGTATAAGCATGGCTAGGTTGGATACACATGATATAATCCATGTACTGATATATAGAAATAAGTACACTGACATCAACATTCCATTTAATTATACATGGACATAAGCATGGGATGTTTTACATGGTAAGGAATTGGTTCAAAGGGGAAACGTCATGTAATCCTAGTACATGTTGTGTACTCCTTAAATGTTGGATTAAATCCCCTATCCTCTATATCATGTAAAAGTATCGCTATGGTGAATTCCATATATCCATTCCCGGAGGGTTAGTATGGAACCCCTTCCTACACACAGGATAGAGATCCCTTCAGCAGAACTACTTGGATAGAGTTGTTGGAATCCTTCCACAAGGACCTGAGTGAGATCCTATATTCATTTTTGTTCCATAGTTATAGTTCTTATTATTATTGTGTCTAATACTACATGGTTTTTAATCCTTTTCTTAGTGGGTTAATATAGATTGAGTTGATTGTATACCACATGGTCATGAGAGTGATTTAAATTTGTGTATCGTATCTCTTCAGACTTCCTCCGTATACTTCTAATGGAAATACCTGAAGATAAATACCTCTTGGATGGACATTATTAGTGTTATCATAATCATGGAGTGTGTTATCTTGGATGAGTTCCATGTGGAACCCTTAAGCTCAAGTCCTAGGCTAGAATTACTATCGTGACTTTACCTTTAGTCCATGTGTCTTTGTTGATTATATTTGAATATTATTATTATATGTGATGTAAACATATATCTATATAGAGCTGACTATTATTATTTTATTATATTATTTGTGGTTTCAGGTTGTCCTAATAGGTATTTTTATACTCTTTCCTGCAAGGGATTTTCCCGTACATGTCATGTTTGGTGCAGAAGATAGATCTTTTGACAAAGTCCTTGAAGGACCAAGACCAGGTGGCGCTTTGTGTCATCGAACAGATAGAGGTGTGTTCTTATAGTATCTTGAAAACAGTCCCCATCTTAGTTTTATATTGAAATTATTTTAAGACTCTCTATGGGGGGCTTGAACTTATCCTGGTATACTTACCTTTACATTTTTTCATACTCTAGTTGTGAAATATAGATGTATGCATGCATGGTTTTTAAGTTTTTTTTACATTTCATCATTTTATTGGCATAGAGATGTATGTGTTTGTAGGTAATTTAGGCTAAGGCCTCCCATGTTAGTGATATGCCTACTCAGTGCTAGTCGATAGTCCCCAACCTATTGAAGGAGGGACTGGGGAGTCAGGGAACGAGGCCCATTTAGGATGGGTTGCAACATATAATAAAATAATATGGGGGTAAAATCCTCTTTATTAAAAAAACACGAGTAACGGATAAGATGAGGTTATAAATAGTGTTCTTTACCCCAATCCGAAATCATGAAAAAACAAGGGTTAAATTTAACAAAAGAACGATATAATAGAACTAAAAATAAAGGACAATAAAACGTGTAGGAAATATACAAACACTTGGTAAAGACACCCATAAATTTGAGACTAAGAATACAAGCTCATGTTGAAAAAATCCCTCGGACCTCCCAGGCCATTGGGGAATCATCCTCTTCTTCGACGTTCCTAATGATTCCATTGATTATCTTGATCCTTATCTTCCTCTTCCATGGAGGCAGATTCAATGCTAAGAAGTATAACATTAAAAACCAGAATAATTTTCCTATATTCAACATAAATAAGGTTTCAAGGTCAGTCAAAATATCAAGTGTTTCATGCATAGAGAACGAATTAAATTTTTTCACCTAAATATTCACCACACATCTCATAGGTGTACACTACTTGATCACTTTCTTGGGGGTTCCAAGGGAACTATCTATAGTTGGAAAACAACTTTCCTTGTTGATTATGTCAATAAAGGCCTGGAATAATGTACCTTTCTTAGAGTTCTCAATATTTTTCTTATATATACTATATTTATAAAATAATGATTTAAGCTATAACATTTTAAATAATTATAATAATAAATAAATATAAACTAAATTTAATAATTATAATATTTATATATACAATGTTATGGGATATGAATAAAATAGATTTTATATATACATATACATGTATATATATATATATAATTTTATGTACTTATGAAATGTTTGTATGAGAATACATTTTACAGGATGTTGCTATACATCCAAGAGGGTGGGGGTTTAACAACTGACGTGCTCAATTTGGGGGGATTTTCCATAGGGTACTATAACATGCACTATAGCAGTCAATGATTATAGCTGTGGTGAACTATATTAGTTGGGAACTGTAGCATGAAGTACTATTAACCAAGATGGTCCTTTGAGCCACCTTTTAAGGTCCTTCAGCCCAAATGAGTCTCCATCCTTATTGTAGATCATGGTCGTCGGGCTATTATGAAGGGGTCTTTAGGCCATCAATAAATTATAACAAGGTTCCAATGGGTTTTTTTCAATCATTGTATGGAGGGATAAGTCTTGACTCGTCGAGGTGAGTGTGTGAGTGTGTATTTATAATTTTTGAACTTATCTACACAATATATATATGTGTATACTAATTTTTTTAAATATAATTATCAAAATATTGGAATAAAAAATTTAATTAAAATATCTATCATTTAAAAAATAATACCTTCACTACAAAAAAAATCCTTTTATCAGTGCTCAAAATGAGCATTTCTTTCACTATAAAAGAACATATGTTCCAAGCGATGAGAAAGTAGGTCACTTTTCTATATTATTACTAGAGAATGAGATAAAAAATAAACCCTTTATCAGTGATTTTTAGCACCAATAGAGGCTTGTTTTATCAATTATTTTGTAGTGTTGATAAATGGGGATTTCATCAGCATTTTTTGAGCTAATAAATTGTTCATTTAACAATGCTAAAAAAATAATTGATAAAAAACTATATTTTTCAAATTATTTAGGTGCACTTCTCACACCTCACCCTCCTATTTCAGTTATCACCCCACCCTTTATCAGTGCCTCCCCCTTTATACCTAGCCATGTATGCCTAGTTTTGAACCTGGGACCTCCATTTGTAAAGAGAAAACCCTCACCACATCTCTATGTTGTTTTATTATATATTTTTTTATCTATTTCTTTATATATATTACATACATATTTTTATCCGCATATTTATCCAATTATTCATATAAATTTTTCTATATTTATAAATTTATTTTAAAACACCTATCTAAAATATGTTTGTGTGTCTGTGTATTTATGTGTCTATGTTTATATATATATATATATAAGTATATACATATCTCTCTATGTATATATAATATATATATTAATGTTTACATAATATATTATATATTCATTTTCATTTTCATATACTAAAATATATATGACAATATATATATTCGTATGGTAATATAGACATGCACACACACATATTTATATATGAAACTTATATATATTGTTTTATAAGTACATACATATTTATACATATTTATATGGTAAATAAAATGGCTAAATTTTTTGAGTAAATAAAATGGATAATTATTTTTTATATTACTATGGTTTATATATTTTAAAATATATTTTTATGTGAAAATGTTAAAATATTTGTTTGCATAAATATATTTTTTGTGCAAATATATACAAATAGGTTTATATTTAATTATAGTAAAATAAAATATAAAAAATGATGAAATTTGAACACCATAATATCCATATAAATTTAGTCCCAAGGAAAAAATTCAGTCTCCACTAACAAAATACAAGAAGATCCTCAAAAATGAAGATGAAATTACATCAAATGTTTAAAAATTAGTGTATATTAACTAAAAAAATTGTTTTGGAGTATTTTTGAACATTTTTATACTGATAAAAATTATAGAATGAGTTTCCCTTTGTTCCAAATGGTTTAGATCACTTAGAAATAATTTATTTCATATCTTATGGAGCCTAAACAAACAAACAAAAAATCAAAATTTGTGATTTTTTAAAATTAATACACTTTTCAAATTGTCATGATAGATTAATTAATTTATTATTTTTTTATATCACCAATATGTTATTAAATTCCTATTACTCAATACTAATTAGAAAATTATTAATTAATATTAATATTTAATTATTTTATAAACCATTTTCACTATATATATTAGGTTCTTTGGGGTACAATTACGTCAAACACACACAGAGACCCACACATAAAGGTAAAAATCAGTCTATATCCCCCCATAGGTATAGAACATATAATTCCATGAACATAATTAGATATATATGGGGTAGTTGTAGGCCATCCCCCCTCCACTCCCCCCACCCTCCATATGGTGAGGGCTCATCTGTGCGTCACATGGGCAGTAGCATGGTCCAATACCACTTTAGTGTCCATTGATGTCGATCAAACATCAACCCCCATCGGGTGGGGGTTTATCTATGTACTGACCAAAAAATATATTATATATTAATTGTAAAAACCTATTTATTATCATATAAATCATTTTGAAGAAAATAATATATATATATATATATATATATATATGAAATTATGAATTTTATTAATATATATATATATATTATTTTATTTGCACTGATAAAAGTACTGATTAAGGATTTCCTTTATCAGCGCTAAAAAAGAGATGATAAAGGGATGCCTTTATGAGAACTAAAAAATATTGATAATGGGAAAATTTATCAACGCTAAAAAAATTTACTCATAAAAGGTGTCCTTTATCAACACTAAAACAATTGATGATAAAGGGAGACCTTTTTAGTACTAAAAAAAGAATTGATAAAGGTGTCCTTTTATGAGTTCTTTTTCTAGCACTGATAATAGTGACCTTTTATGAGATCTTTTTTTAGCACAAATAAAAGTTCCATTTATAAGTAATTTTTTGTAGTTTTTCTATATGTGTAGATTTTAATATATTTGAATATGTAGTTGTGACAATAAATTAGTAGTGAGAATCATTGTATGTGTGTATTGAAAGATCGGGTTAAAAAACCTTGTCATGTATGGGTATAGAGATTTTAATCTCAGTACCAGGATCCTATTAATAATAAGAGATATAAATTTTGATATCATGTTAATAAAATATACTACATATAATTTTATGAAATAAAATAAAATATGGACAAATGAGTGAGAATATAGGGAGAAAATAATATTTCATTCCCTAGTTCTATGTGGTAAAATGCCACACATCACTATCTCACACATGAAATACATTATGAATTTTAGGTTGGAATTTAAGAGGATGGATTCATTCTTTTAACGTTCTTCAGGAAGATGAAAAATGAATAGAAGTGGTATGATGCTTTTTATAGTGGGGAAAGATTCAGTATCTAGGAAATTCATTATCCAAATCAATGACCTATGGACCAAGTTTGAATATGGTTTTTTAGGGACATATTATCTTGGGACTAAAGGCTTTATCAACAATTAGAATTAGGGTTTTATTATCATGATATTTTGGGTCATTCAATCTAATATGGGTCAAGTATGGGGGGAAATAAACCCTTAAGGTCAGGTGTGTGGTCTAACTCTTCTTGCATCCTTGGGTTCTTTTATCATATTTTTTATTTAGTAACCAATATACCTAATATAGAATTAATATTAAATTTAATGTCATTATTATTATTATTTCATGTCATTGTGTCTTCTTTGTTATGTCATGCTTCATGATGATGGGTGTAATATACTTATATTATTATTATACTTCTAGTCCTCTATCATAGTGGTTAAAACATATTTCTTTCATCCCATAGGTACAAGTTTCAAATATTAGAGGCAAATTTTTTTATGGGTTCTTCTGTAGGTATTATTATAGACATTGTGGCAAGCATTGTAACAGGTGAATAGAAGCTCTAACACTAACGATGCATTTTAGTGGTATTGTGGTGGCGGTTTATAGAGGTGTATTACAATGGAATTTTTTTATGGGTTGGTAAATGGTTTACTATTGGGATTTCTATTCTGGACCTCTGGTATAATATGAATGTTTTCATTCCTTACCTTTAGGGGATGCTGATCTAACACCCACTTACAGGTTGGATTAAGATCAATTCGGATAGGGATTCAAAAAAACATGGGACTAGAAGGGATGATAATGGATGTTTGAGAAAGAATCTCATTGAAAAAAGGGAATGGAACCATGGGGAAGTGAAATCTATAAATATATGTGGTATATTTTATGGATAATCACCATGTGAGAACATTGAAAGGATTTGATACAGGAATGGGTCTATTCATGGACAAAAAAATTTGGGACTTTGTATTAAGTTGAAGTGGTCCAATGAGCCATTATAATAAATTGGTCAGATGGATGTGCAACTATCCTTGGTGGGAAAGATGAGTGTTTGTGAAAAAAATAATAGAACGGGGGTGTATGAATTAACTTTAATAATTTAGTTTTGACGGAAAATCTAAATTCAAATTTAAACAATGGTAAAATGATAAAGAAGTTAATGCGACGAAATTAATTGATAAATAAACAATAAATTCAATTTATTTTATAATTTTTAATATCAAATTTAATTAATAGATAGATCGAAATAGAAAAAAATGAATTTAATTTATGGAATTATGAAAATCAAAGAGGAATTATATAGTGTGTAAAAAAATAAGAGAGAGAAAACAATTTTATACGGAGTTTGTAAATAGATTAGTGTGAGCCACTGCAGCTCAACCACTCAACTTGATAGTAAAATGCTATTACTCCATTGATCTTAGCAGTGATCAAGAAACCTTTACCTCACAATTATGGTTTTCTAGAACCCTCTAACACATTATTGGTAGAAATTGAATCCATACATCACTTTTAGGTTAGTGAGAACCCATTGAAGAAGGTGATGAGAAGAATAAGGTTTTCTTAGTGATAATATGTTACAATATCTCTCACAAATCTCTCAAAAGGATGGATACAATTTGGGATGAAAGATTGAGATAATTGGTGTGAAAATTTGTGAGATTGAGATGAGATAATTGGATCTTTGTGGGGATATTAAGATTACTACCAATTAAATATTGATTCAACTGGAGATGGTTTATTATGAATTGATGTTTTATCAAATATGGAAATGACCACCTTTTATAGGTTAAAAAGGTGAAGGAATATTATGGAATTTGTATGGGGTGTTGAAGTTGAAGTAGAATACAACTATGGTGCTTTTTTATTATAATAAATATCATCTTGGTATAGAAATCCCTACAGCACAAGACACCCAGTCACCTCCACTGAGTATATGGTGGACCAATTAGAGCTCAACGTGATACTAGAACTACCACTAGTGAGTTATTTCTCCTACCTTAGATGGATGATGGACTCATAGAGGATGTTAATGCTTCTACCATCACCACTATCTGGTTGGTGGGTCTTATGTACACCAGGTAGTCTACCACCATCTCAATATTTAGTCAATGCTCTGCACTGGCCAGCTGGAGCAACCTCCATACATCCATATTCAAATGGTGTCCCCACAAACTTACATCAAAGGACTTATAAAGACAATTTAACTTTATTCTAAAATTTTAAATTAAGAGTTAATATTGTTCTATGTATTTATTAAAAATTAAAAGTATCTTACAGATGATATTGTTTTCATCACTTAGTATTCAAGATAAACATTGAAACTCACATAAATTAATTCATTAGAAACAATTTGTGAGTGTTTGTGATCATAAAAACACCATGAGAGATATAGATATACAATAATTTTCCATTTATGATGTTGATAAAAAATTAATATAAAATATATATTAAGATTAAACCAAGAATAAAAGATCCAGAAATATATTCATGGTTTTAGAGATCAATTAATAAATAACAGAAATATGTTCAAAAAATTTCCTATATTAAAATATAACACTACTAACCCTCCTTTAAGAAAAGTAAACTTCTACCATTTTAAAATAAAAGTGTAATTTTTCCTGTTGTTTTGAATAAATATCTCTACATTTTTTATTAAAATAATGACAAAATAAGGAGATTAAGGAAATATTATAAAATTGATTTATAAAAACCCAAAGTTTATATTTGAAAAAGAGAGAAAAAAATATTTCAAAATATAAATATAATAATTGGAAAACACCTTTTAAAATCGAAAAATCAACCATAATAGGATTATTTTGGAGAGGGGTATTTAGAAGAGGAAAGAAAAATAAAATTATTAAATAATAAATAAGAAGAGAGAACGAGAAGGGGAAATGTGATTTTTAAAATAATAATAAAAATGAAAAGATAATGAAAATATAAAAGGAAAAGAGATAATGGAAAAAAAGATGTAATATAAAATTGGTACATACCTTTTCCCCGACACTAATTTCCTCAAATAAGGATGTCACCTCCATTTACTGAATTCATCATTTGAAATTGAATGAAAAAATTCTATTTAAATTAAAAACACATTATAACTATCCTTTGAATTCTATTTTGATGAAGACAACTCAACAATATTGTTTGAGAGACAATAATATATATAACATTTTACTAATCATTAATCTTCCTTTAAGGGAGTTAAAAAAGTATCTTCAAAATAGTAGATAGTATACTCAAATTATCATATAAGTTTTGAAAAAAGTTTCAAAATAGAGGTAAAATAAAAATCAATACACTAAGAATATTTAAATTTTGAAATCTTTTTTATTTTAATGACTTAAAATAGTAAAATTAAGATATAAAGTAATTATTTAAATATTACTTTGAAATTTAATACTAGAAAACATTTTCTTGATTTAAAATAGTAATTTGAATACAAATATCTCTCTTATAGAATATTTCAAAATTAAAAGAGATAAGGTACCCCATCAAATGGTTGCATAAACTAGAAAAATGGATCAGAACTAAGATTCAAAACATAAAACAAAGAATGAAACAAGAATTATTTTTAAAAATAAAAAAATTTAAAAAATATATATTTAGAAATATAACCTAATATATCCATATTCAAATAAAGAGTGTAACAAGTGAATAATTAATACTCACCTTTAATGAAAAAAAACAATCTAGGTCTATAATTCGAGTAAAAATATTAGTGATTTAATATTCCATATTAAAAAAATAAAAAAAAGATATCACCCTTTTGGAATTGATCTACTAATAAATGGTATATAAGGTCAATGTGTATAGTGTAGGATTGTTGAATATTTTTTTGATGATATAAATATCACTAGCTTCATTGCACTTAACAGAGATAGGGTCACATTTTGGATCAAAATATAAGAGAGCATGTTTCATCTATATTATTTCGATGAAACAACACTTGTTGGCTATGTATTAAACATTAGATATTGAAAGGGAAATAGAGTTCTTCTTCTTACTACTCGATGAGTTGAGGGATTTTCCAAGTTAGTAGAAATTACCACTTGTGATTTTCCTATCATGTTGGTATCCACATAAATAAACATTTTAAAAACTAGTTAATTTAAAATAAGTTCATTTGGAAAAAATAAGCTATATTTTAATGTTCCTTTTAAATTAAAAAAAATCTCTTCTACATATTTCAAATTTGATACCTCTATATTTTATTAAAAATGATAATAAGATGAATGTTGAAAATGATGTCATGATGGGTCACATTAAGGTAAATTATACTATCAATCACAGTTCTATAAAACTTTTTTGTTTTCCATTTTATTATATTTATCTAGTTTAATATTATTGGATGAAATAATGGGTGTACTAATTTTCTTAGCATGATCGATGCAAAAAAAAATTAAGATTTTTTTAGTGTATATTACTTTATTTTGAAAATTACAACCATTTCGTTGAGATATTTGAAAATTGAGAAAGAATTTGAGTTCACCCATAAATTTCATTTCATATTCCTTTTTAATTAAATCAAAAAAAAAATAAAAAAATAGATTCATTATTGGAGATGAAAATAACAACATCAACGTAATTTTAAAGAAGTAAAAATAATTTGATATGTGTTTTAGAAAGTGATTTTAATCATCTATTCTTATTTTAAAACCATTTAATAAAATATAATTTGATAAACGTTTATACAAAACATGAGGCACTTGTTTTAAAACATACTAATATTTATTTAATTTGATGACATGATTTGGAAAACTAGATTCTTTAAAATCAAGTGGTTGTTCCCCAATGAATATTTTTTTAATAAAATCATTTAAAAAGAATATTTTATCATCTATTTTAAAGAGTTTTAAATTAATATGAGTGGAGAATTATAACAAGATTCTAATGGATTCAAACAAATTGATGGGTAAAAATGTTTCACTGTAGTCGATTTATTCTTCTTGATTATAATATTTAGCTACTAGAAAGTCTTTATTTCAAGTTATATTACTAAGAATATATTTGTTTTTCTAAAAACTCATTTAGATCCTATAATGGGATGATGATTAAAAATTTACATGACAATCCATACATCATTTTGAGAGAATTTATTAAGTTCCTATTTTTTGAAAACAAACCAATTTTCATCATTAATGGAATCATTAAGGTTTTGGGTTCCTAAGTGAGAGACAAAGGCAAAATGTTTAGCCTCATTTAAGATTGATCTTCTGATATGAGTCTCCACCTGTAAATATTGAATGACATTTTAAATAGGATGGTATTTAGATTTTTTTGAAATCATTAAGTTACAATTTTAATGGATATTCTTGTTCTTATTTAACTTCTTTAGTTTTAAAAGGTTCATTTAAAACATCATTTTCCAAAACTTATTAGGATATAGATTTCATAAAATTTTCATAAAAACACAACGATTGATTATTCCATCATTTTAGACATTCTATTAAGGACTTGGTATGCCTTTCTTGAGATATATTACAAAATAAATATACCTTTATCAGATTATGAATTTAAATTTCCAAGATTATATTTAGTATACAAAAAATCATTTTACAACCAAATATATTTAAAAATACCACATTTGATTTTTAATTTTTTTTCCCAATTATATAAGGGTTATTTTGAGAAAATGTCTTATGATTATGTGATTAATGATAAAGTAAGAAGCATTCATTGAATTAGTGATACACACCTGTTATAAGGAATAGAAAAAAGAAAATTTTATTTTTCCTAAAGTAGCATAGAGGCTATCCAAGGTCATCTCACTTTAGGAGTGTCACAATTATCTACTCACTAATTCTTGTTCTCCCAACTATTTATTTTTTCTGTTTTTTCAATATTATGAAATATATGAATTTGAGTTTTTTTTGGAAATAAATTAATTGAAAACTAGAGAAATTTTAAAATTCAAGGCATGATGAGATTATAAAGAAAGCACTTGGATTTTTTTAGTTTTGGGATCCTTCATTATTCATTGTTTGTTTTTTTAAAATTTGGTTTGATAGTTTAAGTATGAAACCTAATTCTTAAACTAATATCTTTTTTTAGATATGGAATCTCAAATGCCTAAACAATCTAAATTAAACCTCTTTCTATAATAAATATTGATAGACTACCTCAATCGATATTATGAAACATTCTAGGACATGACTGCATCATATGTTGTTTCATCCATTGAATGGATCAAATAAACCATATAAAAACTATATATTCAATAGAAGTGACTTAAGATATTTAATCAAAAAATATATTTTTATATCCATGTCATGGTGGTGAACTACTACACTTGTACACGTAATTATTAATCACTAAAAATATATTCAATATATGAAATAAATTTATTGATGAAATTATGAAAAACTGGCCTCCCCCAAGGGAAATCCTCAATTTATCCTCCCATTATCATAAGTAAGAGATCACTAAAGGATAGAAATAAATAAAAAAATAATAAAATAATAAAATCAAATAAAATTAAAGGGAATCATAATAAGAAAATTTCAATAAAATACATAATAAGAAAAGATGATGAAGAATAATAACAACAAGAAGATGAAGAGTGGGAGAAATTAGGATGGAAACATATGTTAAAAATAGAATGAATGTATTATAATTATAATAGAAAAAAACTAAAATAAAAATTGATCAATGGAAATTAGAAAAAATAAACAAGAAGCAACAGCTTCATCCTTGTAGCATAAGGCCTCCTCCCTCTCCATACAAACTCTCTGTTGATGTGGGCATGTCCCTCAATTTATAGAGGGAGTGAACGATATATATATCTTAGCCTAGAATATCTTTCTTTCAGTCAATGTTTCCTTGTTTTAAATTTTGGTCTCATAGATAAAAAAATATTCAAATATCTCCCATAGATAATGTAGTTTCTTGATTTTTTTTGTGTAGACCAAACTTTGGCGTGGTATAGAAATCTTTATTGGTTTTTGTTGTGATGTGGCATTCACCATGATAGTTTTTCAAGTGTGTGTGTAGAATATGAAAACCTTCTTAAATGTCTCTATCCTTTATAGTGGATGGAGGGATCTCTCATTATTGTGCATCGCATTGAATACATTAAAAAGGGGGTTCACGGTTATTGAATGAGGTTGCAGAAGTGATTTGTGGAAGCCCTGAGATTTGATAGTGGAAGTTGGTTCGTGTTTTACATTCATAGGAGGAATCCATGGAATTTTCCATTTGTTATAGTGGTGTCCAGTGATGTTGAGTTGTGGATAAGCAACGTCGAGTAGTGATTGGTTGTATCTAAGCACATGGGTAACCATGCTTGGGGCACATCCCACATCGGAAGATCACAAAGATACTGTGATTGTTTATAATGAAATGTGCTCCATCATCAGCTCAAAATCCTACTCTAGGGATGGGATACTAATACACATTTTCACACACATGTAATTGGTTGTTCTGACCCTATGCGGCCCCTATGGTCTTAGCCCCACCCTATATACATTGGTTCCTCCGCATGCGCTCGATCCAAACTAGATAGGTTGACCAACACTATTGGTGGCTACTTTGGCTGAATGGTACCTTTATGGGATGGTTAGGTGGTTATATTTCTACTAGTTGAGGGTTATCCATGCTTGAAATATTTTTTACACATGAAAATTTATTAAAAACATGTATAATTCTATAAAATATTCATAATTAAATAAAGATTCAAAATTGAACATTCTTTATTCTTTTAAATCCGTTTTAATACCATGTTGGTAAATTTCAACTTCTTGTATAAACAATTATTTATATAGTCATCTTCATTAAAAAACATTGAAAATAATTAATAAAACACTAAATAATTTCATGGAAATATGCATGCATCAAATACCCCCATACTTATATAATTCATATCCTCAAGCATTAAATATAAACAATGAAATTAAGAGGGAACCAATGTTTCCAATATTTAAATTCAAAGTAATAAAATAAAATAGTTATCAATGTAAAAAAATTTAATTTCATAAAAAACATTAATTCGATTTTTCACTTTTCAAAGAAATAATCAATACATATATTTTACTTTCACCCTTTTAAAAATTATGGAACTTCTCCTTTCATCCATTCAAGATCCTTAACTATTTATCATTAAATATTCCAAATCATGGTCTACGTCACCTTTGAATCTTTTCGATCATTGCTCAAGATATAAATCCCAGTATAGTTTTTCCCATATCTTTAAAACATGCACTTTATCTATAGGATTTAAAATGAACTACTTTCTCTACATTGTAAAGACAAAATGTGTATAAAATTATAAAGACTTTCAATAAAGGTTAAAATGACTTTGAGGATTAAGGTTGGTAGTAATTGATGTTCAAAATTAATTCTTATAGGATGATGTCTATATATTTAAATTATAAGTAATTATATCAAAAGTAAAAGTTCAACAAAATTATTTCCATCAAATGAAAACTCCCACTTCCCAAGATAAAATTAAGTTCAAGAACCATTAAATCATAATGAATTAATTATTCTCCTTATATATTTCTTCTTTTACTTTTTCAAACTAAATTTTCAAAAAAAATTCTAAATCCATGTTTGGAATTTATCTCACATCCACCACTTGACCACATATGATAGAAATCATTAGTCCAGAAATGGTGTTTTTTATTCTTCCAAGTCACAGCTCATTACTATTTTTTTATTTTTTTAATAATGGAAAACAATAATTTATAATGGATTAATAAACAAACTTTCTTAATAGCCAAAATTCATAGCCCCACACTTTTTCCTTATAATATAGTGCATCCATTTCACAATAGATTCCCTCACCCCTACACATCAACTTTAAAATATTGTGCAAATAATAAGAGTTAGAAATTAATGGATAAAAATTGCTTCAAATTTGGGTCATTACTAATGTGGTAATTCCTGGTATCAATGGGATAATCGATGATTAATTTATAAGGTGGTCTCAAGGATAAGTTATTATCAATAAAAATGAATTAATTATTTTAATTTTTTTGCATTGTCCTAGCTATGACAAACTCTAATGTATGTTTTAGTAAGTGGAATTACCCAAGTTTACTAAATAAATATGATCAAGATAAACCAGGATTATTTTTATTAGAAATCCTCTTAGGAATAGACATATTATTTTCATCAATCACTAATGGCGTGACTAATAATCAAAAATCAATTTATATAAATTTAAGAAAATTAATGTATTATAAATGGGTAGGGAAATTTTCTTTTACATGAATCACCAATTCCTTCAAATAATGAGTCATTATTGCAATATACATACCTCACTCTAATAATTCAATTCTATACCTTATGTATTTAATATCATTTCTATTGAAATATAAAACATGGAATTATAGGGTTCCGAAGAAACCCATGTCTCGTTGATAATTCAAGTGAATAATAAATTCAAGTATGAGATTGAAAATTCTAGTTTGAATATTTAAACATGGTAAACAAAAAATTCAACTATTTAGAAGATAAACATTAAAATTAAACTCTCTTTTCTCATGAATTTATATTCCACTTACTCTACTATTTGGAGGATTCCTTAATCCATCATAAAACTAAAATATATAATTAACCGATTAAGCACAAGGGTCATGTCAATAAATCTAAAAAAGATAATGTATTGGGGATATATACTTGAGCGGTTCCTAATAAAACATCAAAAGATCATAGAAAGCATGTAAAGGGATAATTCAAGGAATAATCCCCCAAGTGGTCCCTATATTTTTCTAGTTCTTTCTCAATGTGGGTTTCATTTCTTAAATGTTCAATGGGAGGGTTAGAAATTAATTTTACAGGGACAAAATTTAAACATGAATAGTTAAATTCAAAATGATCCCTTTCAAAGTGTGAACCCTCCATCTTATTTTCAACTAGAAATATTCCTTGGATCTCATTATGGTATTCCTCTATTGTATGTTACAAAAATCATGTAGATCCATTTATTCATCAATAGGTTCTTGTGTTTCTTATTTATCTTCACCTAATAAAAATCAATGATTATTCAAATATGAAAATTTAAAATAGTGGGAATTAATACTCAATTTATATTTAATAAAATCAAATGAAATATAGTTTAAGGAAATATCAACTCCTTAACTTAGTTAGTATTGAATCTCTTGTTCTACATTATGAGCCTATTGAAGTTGGATCTAAAAAAATGGAAGTAGGTAGTTAGGATCCTCCATAAGTTTTTCATATTCCACCACCTAGGTGGATTATTTTTCTTTCATGGATAAAAATATATAGTTAGGTGTGGATTCATAAAACTTTTAGAGGGGGATATCTAATTTTATTTGATCGTCTAAATGTTAACTCCAAAATTTATTTGAATAATTCCCTATAATCCTATCAGAGCATGAGTCTTCATCTTCACTATCTTTCTCTACCTGTTACTCTTCGATTCCATATTTATGATTGTTGAGCTATGGATAGTCCTCATGTTGGGCCTCAACCTTATGGATTTCTTCTAAAAAATTCAAAAATTAAATAGGGTTCATCATATGGTTTGGGTTAATTTTTTTGAGATAATCATGAGTTATTTACTCCATTTAGCTATTCAAAAACTCCCTATTTAATTCAGTCCTTTAAATAAGATCATTTAGATCATTTCTAACCACTTCTTGTTCTTTTTGTTGGACATTAGAGTAATTTTTTCATGCATAAAGGCATGACACGTTTTGATACATCATTGAAAAATAATAATAATTTTTGGTTTGGTTTTTTTAGAAAACAATATAAATTTATCTATATTGTGAAAATTGAAAAGGAAAACTTATGATTGTCTCCCTAGAAATAGAACTAGTTATGATGCATTGCTATTTCATGGAATTTTAAAAGAAAAATTTATTTTTCCTGATTCAACAGAAAGGTAGGTCAGGGTCATCTCAGTTGAGGAGCGTCATAGTTATCTACTCACTAATTGTAATTAACCTAACTTTTTTTTTATTATTATTATTTTATGAAAAATATAAATTTGATTTTTGGCTATTTTTGAAATAAATTAAGTTAAAAAACAAGGATATACTAACATTCAAGGTAGGATGATATTATTATGAATGTGCTTGGATTTTATGTTCATTTTTGGGTTGCTTCTTTATTAATTGTTTGTTTTCTCAAAAGTTAGTATGATAGTATAATTATGAAACCTCATTATTAAACTATTATCCATTAAATGGTTGGTTGTGGAATATTGAATGACTAATCAATATAAATTACACCTCTTACTATAATAAATGTTGATGGAACTCCATAATTGAGAGTGTGACACCTTCCAGGATCTTGCTCCATCATATGTCGTTTCATCTATTGAACGACTCAACCGCACCATATGAAGATCATATGTTTAACAGAAGGCCAAGAAAATATATTATAAAAATAAATGATTTTGAAATAAATTTCATGGAAGAAAACCATTGCACCCTTATATGTTACTCTTATTCACCACAAACTGATTCAAAATATGAAATAAATAAAGTAAAAAAATCAATAACACCTAGATTCCCTTGAGGCCATGTCTCGAGTAATCCACCCATTATTGAGTTTAATAAATCAATGGTGGAAAGAAAGAAAGATATGAGGAATATAAAATTAAATGAAATAAAAGATAATGAAAATAAGAAAAATAAAAGAAAAGACAGAATAAAAAAGAATAAGAAGAACAATAAGTTGATGATGATGAAAATGATGTAGAAAGACAAGAAGAAGAAAAAGAAAAAGAAGAATGGATGAACTTTTGATGGGAACTTATGTTAAAAGAAAAATGCATGTATTATAATTAGAAGAGAAGTAAACTAAAATAAAAATTACAGAAGGGAAATTATAATAAAGAAACAAGAAGAAACCACTTCGGTATAGCAGCATAAGGCCTCTTCTCTATGTATGCAAACTCTCAATGGAAGTGGTTGAGCTCCATCTATTTATAGAGGGAGTGAACCTTGTATTTATTGGCCCAGAATATATTTTTTTCATTAAATATTTAATTTTTTAATCTGGGTCACTTGTATTAAAAAATATTCAAATATCTCCCATGGATAATAGGGTTTTCTGATTTTGCATTGTAGATCGAACATCAGCGTGGCACAACCTTCTGCATGGTCTACTATAAGTGTGATGTGGTTGCACCATTGTGGTTTTTTAGGGACGTTAGCTACATATGAATGCCTTATTTAAGACCTCTAACCTTCATAGTGGATAAATAGAGCTTTCATTATTATGCATGGTGTCAGATCCTTTGAAAATGGGGTTCATAATGGTCAGGAGAGGTTGCAGAAGGGATCTGTGGTGGCCACAAGCGATGATAGTGGAAGTTGGATCATGTTCGAGATTTTTAGGTGGATTACATGGTGTTTATTGGTGGTTAACTTTGATTATTTCAATGTTGAGTGGTGGAGTAGTGATGTCGAGTGGTGAATGGTTTTTTTGAGCATGGGGTAGCGGAAATAAGGTGCAATAGAATCACATTATTTAGTGTATAGTAACCATTCTCGAGGAGCTGCTTACATAAAAATAAAGAAAGGAGGTCGTAATTATTAATAATGAATCATGTTCCATCCTTCAAAATCCTACTCTGGGGATAGAATCCTGGTGCACCTTTTTACACATATATAATGGGTTACTCAGACCCCCACATGGCCCCTGCATGCTTTGGCCCACCTTATACACATGGGCTCCTCTACACAGGCTCACTCCACACCTACTATCTTGATCTGACTCTCCTCACGGATGGCTTGGATATCTATACCCTTTGTGGGATGGATGGGTGGATGGAAAGATACTAGTTTAGTGATAACAAGGCTTGAAACATTTTTTATATCATAAAAAATTTTAATCACTAGTGAAATTTTCAAAAAATATTAATAATTATATAAATATTCAAAATTCAAAATTATTTATTCATTTATTTCCATTCTAATTCCTTATTTGTAAATTTCATCATTTGATATAAATAATGAATTATATGGGAACTTCCATTAAATATCATTCAAAATATTTAAGAAAACCCTAACTAATTTGCATAAAAAATGCATTCATCACTCAACCTCACAATATTAAGGTAAATTAAACTCAATCAAAAGAGTTCAAGCTATTTCTTATATAGTTTGATTTCACCTCTCTGCTATACTGTTTTAGGGGGTTCAAGGATTAGAAAAAATATTATAGATTTTTGAGGAAAATAAATTAACAAATTGTTTTTTTCAATTTTCCATGATGATAACTATGAATTTAAATAATCTCAACACGTTTTTAATTTTCAACATTTTTAGAAAACATGATTAATACATTGAAAAACATCACTTTTGAGGTAAGAAATAAGCCCAATAGAATCTTGTAAAGTAATAAATGATTAAAAAATTGTGTGATTTACCTTATAGGATTTCCATTTCAGAAGGCCTTTGTGATACCATGATAATTTATGATTTAATTCCCTATAAAAATGTTAATTAATTAGATAGATTTCTTCACATGCAACACCGATTTTAGAGAAACTGCGTTATATTATAGAAAAATTATTATTTAATGTGAAATTATTGCTTAGTCATTGAATTGGTGGTTATGAGTTATATTTAAAACATTATAAAATATATATAATGTTCCCACTCAATAAAAATTTATTGATAAATTCAAAATAAATAAGTACACTGTTTTTAGGAAAGTCATTTTATTCTTCAAAAATAGTTTTTCTTCCAAAATTGTTTTTTAGTGAATATGACAATTAATTTCCAGAAATATTTTAAATTTTATATTATAAAAATGATTTAATTTTTTAAATTTAAATTTCAAAATAATATTTGGGTGAATTATTGGTAATTTTCTATAAAAATTGATTTTCTAGCGAATAGTGAAAAATATCGATTTTTATAGTACACTATATTTTTTTTCAAGAAGTTAAAAAATTAAAATTTTATTTTAAATTTTTTTATATGTAGTATTTTTATAATATTATTAATAATCCAATTATGTTCATTGTAATCAATTTTATGATTTAATTTTGTATAAAAAATTATAAATAAAAAGAATTTTTCTGAAAAAATGGTTTTTCATTGCGCTTTGAATTTTTATCTAAAATTAATTTCTTCCACTTATATAAATTTAATATTAAAAAATGGATACCATATATGGAATTTTGATGAAATTTTTTTGAAAATATGTCTCTTTTATTTTTTGTCAATATGAACAGTAACCATAGAAATTTTTTTTAACCACTGTTAATATAAAATGGGTTAATTAGGGTTAAAACTAAGTTGATAAAGTTTAAAATCCATAAAAGTACTCCTTTATTTCATTTGATGACTATATTTCATCCATAATAACCCAAAATTTTATAGTATTACCTTTTTATTCCATTTAGTTTTTATTTTGACCTTTAAAATATTTAAGTAATATATAAAGTAAAAAATATCACTTTCTTGATTTTAATATCTATAATATTTTTTGATAGGGATAAAAACAAATTATGCTTGGTTATAAAATTTTATTTTAAATATTAACTAATTTTTTTTATCATGGTTGTTTTTTTTAGTGATGAAAAAAATACCATAAATGATTATCAAACAGTGACACCATGCTTGTGCAAGCATTAAGAAATAGTGTATATGATTTAAAAACTATAAATGTAATGTTTTCTCAGTGATTTGTAACATCCCACAAATTTTATAGATAAATATAACATGTTAGGTATGTTTTAAAGGTTTATATTAAAATTATTTTTTTGTCATGTTGTTTTCAATGTCAAACTAAATAAATTGTTCCAATAATGACATTAATGGATTTTATAATAAATAATATTTCATTAAAAGATTTTAAATTTTTTAAAATACTATTATGATACTAATTAATGGGTTATGGATTAAAATATCAATGATTTTTTATTTATGAGTCACTTTTCCATTTATGGTACCATTCATACACATTAAAGAGTATAAAACATTGATTTTGTGGAAATTATCAAAAGGATTTACGAGAGGTTAAAGCTAAGAGATAAGAGTGTCATCATAGCCAAAAACTATCCAAATTATATTGTATGAGATTATTTGAACTCATTTTCAAATTATATTCTATTTAAATATTTTTTCCCATTTTCATATAAAGAATAATTTATATCAATTCAATATTTTAATTATTTCCAAGAGTGCCCCTCCTCTCACTTATAAAACTGTATCGAATATACTTAATTATTCACAATGTTTGAGCCTTATAGCTTATAAAATTCCCACTATAATATAATACTGTATTCCATCTTCACATCCTAGAGCTTCTTGTATTTCTAAATGACCATCCTTTCAATGTTTAAGGTGAAGGATCCAGACGTAGTAGAAGTGTGGCACTTGTGAGGGCCCAACATTGGTTTCTCCACAATAAATGACCAATTAGAAATAAATACGACGATAAACACCAGTATCCATGGATTAAAATCAATGATTTAGACAAAGAGGTGAATAGTACCAGATTTGAGAAAGAGGATCTTGCACATCATGTATATAATTAATTTAATAATTTCTGAAGAAATTAAACACCTAGGTCTTCAATACCTTCTTTGTTGATGAATGTTGATCATCTGGAATGACCCTTCTAGATTTCCTTCATTGAGATTTAGAGGATCCAAAGTAGAATCCCTCTAGTGGTGATCCACACGTGCTCCAATGGTATTCGATCAACACCACTCGTTCTCCAGGTGCTAGCATAGCGGAACGAATGTCTTGCATCGATCGTTCTTGATTGATCGTTCTTCATCCTTGAAGAGGTTCTCTCATTCTAGAAAGATAAAGATGAGAGGATTTTAGATAGAAAATGTTTGGCTCAACAATTATCAACTCCTCATGGTTTCGGCATAATAGACGTACCTTCCTATTAATCGACATGGGTTTTCAGTTGCAATATTTAATTGTAAAACAAAAATTAAATGAAATTATAACTTTTAGAGAAAACCCATGACACATAAAATCCATAACAACGCCATTATTTTTGGTTCACCAACTTACGAAAAACAGAACCATTAATGAAATCCAATGCCATATAATGATAACAATATTAATATTTTTTCCTTCACCAAGTGGTTAAAAATTATTTAATGACATGTAAATAATTAATTTATCAATGGATACGGTATTGATTCGTTCAAACTACTCATCCATATATTGGAAACCCGAATAGAATATTTTATTCTATTAAATAAATATCTTCATTTAAAAACTAGTAAATAAATATTTATTAACTATTCAATAAAATAAATAAATATATTCTATTCAAAATCTGGTGAATAAATATTTATTTAATTTTAGAGATCATTTTAACTTGAATAAAATTATTCCCCAATAATGAGAATAATATTTATTATATTAATTAAATTAAAATAGAATTTAATCAAGACCACCAGAAACACTTAGTGTGTGACCCTCTAGAATTCCATCTCATTGGCATTAGGTGGGCTTACCTAAAGTCCAAGATTACTATCTAGAAATGGTTCAAGGCACCCAAGATAAATAACTTAAAGCCTCAATGATGACATCCATATGAGAATGATCATTGTGTAATATAATCTCTTTGTCACAATATCTCATCAAACCGGTTTCATGATATTTTCATCAACCTATATGCTTGATACGTCTTTCTTTGACTATATGAAATAAACTCGTCGTTACACCATGGACATGGAATTTATGGAGAATATTCTATTTCAATCAAAGGTCTAATATTTCAAATTCCATAAATGGAAGGAAAAAATCCTTCCTCGACTAACCCATTAATAACCAGCCATTTGTGATGCACCCGACGTACCCCACTTCCCACTAACATATGGTGTGAGAGTTTTTGTCAGCAAATCAAAGTGTTCCAGTCATTACATGTATTAATGATAATCATAATGTCTAAGGAATATTACACATGCTTGCAGATAGGAATATCTAATGACACCAAAACATGAGGAATTCATACTGACATGTATGTTCTCATAATCTTCCATCTTGGATATTACCAAGTGTGAACTTCATTATAAGAAGTCCCATATGCTTATGATTACTCACACCCGATGGTATGTATACTATGTGTACCATGATAGTATGCCATCCAACTGTATAATAATATTTATGAATTTTTTCATATCACTTGAAGGTTATCATAATATTGGGGAACTGCTATGAACTTATTAACGTGACATATACTCTAGGAAATTATTAAATTATAGTCATGCGGAACAACGAACAATATGTAATAAGATTTTTAATATTTAAATACATTAAATATTCATGTAATCAATGTAAAAATAGTTTTTTCTAGGTAACCAATCCAAAAAAATCCCACTTGGAATAGAGACAAATTCCTACAACTTTCAGTCCATAAGACCTCACATGATTATTAGGTTTCTACTGAGTCAAGGCTTTAGTCCAGGGGTCCACCACATTGTCTTCCATGGAAATACGAACCACTGAAACTTCACCTCTCTGTTAAAAATCCCTAAAGAAGTGATACTTCCATAGTATGTGCTTCATCCACTAATGCGACCTTATATCTTTTTTGAGATCCATCGCTATAGTATTATCACAATAAACTGTGATGGGGTCTTTACTGCTAGGTACCACATCTAGCTCTTGGACAAAGCTCCACATACAAACTACTTCTTTAAATGCATCATAAGATATGATATACTAAGACTCTACTTAGAATCTGTGAACATACCTTTCTTTGAGCTCTTCCATCTCAAAGCATCGCCATTCAAAGTGAAGATGTATCATGTTTGCGACTTCATGTCATCTTGATCAATTCTGATACTAGAATCTGCATATCCAATGATGACCAGTTCCCCATATCCTCCCTAAAATAAGAACCTATCCTTAGTATGCCTTAGATACTTAAGGAGAGTTTTGACTACCATATAATGTCAGTCACCTGGATCAGCTTGATATCATCATACCACACTCAATGCATAGGAAACATCTATCATAGTACATAGCATAACATACATGATTGTCCCAATCAATGATCCATACGGAATCCTTACCATTATCTTTATTTCCTCATGCATCTGAGGACACATTTTCCTGGAAATATGAATTCCATGCGATGTTGGAAACAATACCCTCTTATATTGTTCCATATTGAAGCTCTTCAGTATCTTGTCAATGTATGTACTTTGAATTAGGCCCAAAAATCTATTAGATCTATCACGATAGATCTTGACCCCAATAATATATGATTCCTCTCCCAAGTTCATCATGGAGAATCATTTACTCAAAAATTCCTTAAAATAATGTAAGACTGGTATTTTGTTTCCAATAAGTAATATGTCATCAATATATACTATTATGAAAATGACTATGATCCCACTAAACTCTTTGTAGACACAAGGCTCCCATTCATTATTTATAAAATTAAATTATGTTACAGCTTCATCAAAATGAATGTTCCATGACTTGGATGCATTATTTAATCCATAAATGAATTTTCTTCATCTTTCATATCTTATTAGCATCTTTTGGAGTCCCAAACCATTCAGGTTGTGTCGTATAGACATCTTTCTGAAGTATACTGTTAAGGAAGGATAGTTTCACATCTATTTTCAAAATCTCATAGTCATGGTAAGAGGAAATGGACAACAGAATTCTGATGGATTTCATCATTTCAACAAGTGAAAAGGTTTCACTATAGTCAATGCCTTGACGCAGTTAAAACCCATTTATAACCAGTCATGCCTTATAGGTACTGAATTGTCCATTCATGTCCAGTTTCTTTGTGAATACCCATTTGAAACCAATAGGCTTTACATCTACTATAGGATCTACCAAAATCCAAACATGGTTTTGGTGTATGGAATCAATTTCACTATTCATATATTCTTGCCACATGGCAACGTCTGAGACACTTACTAATTCCTTATATGTTAGAGGATCATTATTTTCAACTAATAATGAGTCACCATCCTCAGTAACCAAAAAACCATATTGTTCCAGTTCTCTAACCTCTCTTGTACTCCCATATAGTACTTGTGTCTCTAGAATAGATCTTTTTTCCATGGGTCTTTGTTGAATCTGCTCATGTACCAACTCTTGTGTACCATGAGCCTCGACTTCATAGAAGTCTATCTTGCTCTCACTATCTCTTTTAGAGATGTGATCCCTCTTAAGGAAAATGGAGTGTCTTTACACTATAAACTTTTTCTATGAGGGTTCATATAGGTAATATCTCCTTCTTTCCTTGGGGTATCCTATAAAGGTACACTTTGTTCCTTTGGGTGAGAGTTTGTTACCTAAAAAGGCCTTAACAAACGCTTTTCTTCCCAAAACATGTAAATTCGATAACAAGGCTTTTCTTCCACTCCAAAGCTCATATGGAATACCATTAATCAATTTATTTCATAAATGCTTTATTATATGTGTCACTATTTGTAATGCATATCCCCAAAAGGATAATGGAAGACTTGCATGACTCATCGTGGATCTCACCATTTTCAAAAATGTGTGGTTCCTTCTATTGATTACAACATTGCACTTGGGTGTGTGAGGAGGAGTGAGTTGGGATATGACCCCAAACTCTCATAAGTAATCAATGAAATGTTGATTAAGATATTCCCCACCTCTATCTGAGTGGAGTTTCTTAATCTTCTTCCAAAGCTAGTTCTCAACTTCATTCTTCTATTCCTCAAACTTATCAAAAGAATCTGACTTATACCTCATTAAATATATATATATATATATCCATTTTTACTAAAATCATTAGTAAAAGATATGAAGTATGGATACCCACCCCTTGTTTCAATTGGAAATGGTCCACACACATCGTTATTAACCAATTAAAGATGATATTTGGCTTTTTCACCTTTCCCACTAAATGTATCTTTGTTCATTTTGCCTTGTAAACATGAATTACATACACCAAGTGGTTTTAGTTTGAAAGAATCTAAATATCCTTCTTGATGTAAATTTTTCAAGCATTTCTCATTTACATGATCGAGCCGGTGATGCCAAATTTGGGTGTAGTATGAGTCATGTGATGTAGATTCATTATCGCTTTCTATTACTTGGTTTGTATACTCCAACACGTAAAGACCATTATATTGATGTTCCTTAGAAAAAAATTCTATATATAAAAAATAATCATTATTAATTTCCAAAAATGAAAATAAATCCATATTTATCTAGTCTAGACATAGAAATAATGTTATTTGTTATGAAAGGCACATAATAACAACCTTTTAAAACCAAGATCATCCCAGTCAGCAACGTGAGGTGTTAGTCCCTAAAAGCTACAGTATAAAGTCTACCTCCATTGGTTTCTCATATATCTACCTCCCCTTAGTAAATTTTCTTGAATCTACTTGGTTCATGTATTTGGATACATATGTGAGCATCACCAGTTGTATCTAATACCCAATTTGTAGAAAATGATAAATTGCACTCGATAATAGATACACCTGAAGCTTCCCCTTGCTTCTTTATATGGGTGTTTTTTTTCTTCTAGTGGACCTTCTTACCACATGTGAAACAAACAGCTTCTTGTTCCATTCCACCCCCATCAACGTCCTTTTCTTGGAAGGGTGTGAAGAATCTTCTGGCTTAAAACACTTTTCCTTCCATTTCCTTTTATCCGTCATATGGAATGAAGGATTTTCATGCTTCATATATTTTTCCACTTCGAGAAGGAGGATAAGAAGATTTTGTAGGGACTTCTCAATGTTGTTCATATTGAAATTCACAACAAAAATGGAGAAGCTCTGAGGATGTTATGGAATAATGAGATCGGTTCCCAATTCTTCGGGGAGCATAAACCCTAGAACCTCTAGACACTTAATGTATCCAATGATCTTGACTACATGATGCCAAGATAGGGAACTCTCTTCAAGATAACTCTGAAAGAGTTCCATCGAGATCTCAAAATGTTCTTATCTTGCTCTCTCATGGTAAATACTATATAGGTTCCCAAGAATGCTATATGCATCCATGTGTTCATTAGACTTCAGAAGTTCACTAGACATTGATGATAACATCAAACATAGAATGTCGAATGCATCATTAATATGTTTTTCATAGACCTGTAACTCTTCATAACTCTCTTCTTGGGAAAGATGATTAGGTAATGAGGACTCTAGCACATAATATTTCCATTCATGGTGTAGAATGACCTGAAGGCATCTAAACCATTTGTGGAAGTTACTGCCGATGAGAATGTTATCTTTATATAGTTTTGATCACAGGGATAGTGTGGTTGACAAGTTTTTCAGTTTTATTCTACAATTAAAATAGAAGATAATTAGTAATTTATTGGTTACATTTTATGAGAAATAATAAATTAAGTCTCCCAATATTTTATCAAGTCCCAATGACCCTCACCATTGAACTCAAAATGTCTAGTTTCGTGGACATTCTTGTGGTAAGGTTCCATATTCCTGTATTCATAACCCCAAAAAGGGTTAGTCAAGCTATTTGACAGTATTTAGGAAGCTAGGTATTTTCCAACTGTGGGTTTGCATCTCCTTGATCCGTTGAGTGGACTCCCCAATCCTAACGTCCTGACTTGAATTCCCTCAACACTTGCCTCTAATATTACACCAAGTCTATCAAGAGATACTCCTCTTTATGTAATATGTTTAATTCAACCTAAAATTTTCATAAGGGATTCATGTATAAAAGTAAGTGTCCTAAGAAGTGTTGGTCAAACACATAGTTTTATTAAGTCTTTCCCTTAATCAAGTGATAGAAGGCTTAATATGACTTAATATTTTATTGATAGATTTTTATCTTGTAACGCCCCGACCCCAGCTACCCAGAGTCGGTGCATTATTACATAACATTGGCATGATCACAAGAAAGATCAAATCTCGAAAGACCGATTGGTTTAGTAGCCTTGGAAACACTAGATATATTCATAAGTTTTACATTACATTTCAAAGTGAAAAACTACTACAACAACAAAATCTTCATATCCACACTATTAACCCCTCATAATATCCCTGCAAGTCATTCATAATTTACTTCTTCACTACCTGGGAAAAATAAAACATAGAAAAGGGGCGAGCTCAAATGCCCAGTAAGGATAACAATATAGCGGAACATTCATAATAAGCATAAACATTTAAGGAAATGAATTACTAAAACAAAAGCCTTTTAAAATTGAACTTCAACATAGTATGGAAAAAATAAAAATGAAATAATTCCATTTACTTATTCACATGGATATTCTACTAATCGAATAATCACATGCAATATCAATAACCACTTTCATAATGTTGGAATGCATAATGCCAGACTATCATAACCACATAGCCAAGGCCTCGTGCCAAGACTACAAATAAGATTTTGTCAAGGCCTTGTGCCAAGACACTAGTTTGTCTCATGAGACCTACCGATGCATCGAGGAGCTATAGCGGGCTCCACCCATCACTTATTAAGTCCAATGCATTCCCATATGAAAAGGTTTAAACATAACATAAACATTCGTATTAAAACTAGCATACGAAATGTCAATAATTTCACCATAAACTATGAATGGTATAAAAATAGCACATCCATAGTCAAACATATCACAAATCCTTCAATACAATATAGAAGTTTTGTATCATAATAAATCAACTTCAAATAATCTTAAAATCCATCAGAGGATGTTGACGTAGATGAAATCAAAATTCTTTTTAAAGAAGTATCTCCTTTTATTTTGAAATCATTTAAGATCCATATAAAATAAAACATTTTCTTTGAAAATATTCTTATAAGCTTGTAAGGAAAGCTTTGAAGATTTTATAACGGCGTAAAATAACCGCACCCGCCGTATAAGTTAAAAAAAACATTCTTACCTCAATTCTGTCGAAAAGGTTAAAAAGGACCTTGTTTTGAAAACGACGGAAAGATTCCTTTATAAACCTCTTATAAAAATTCAAAAAAGGGTATAAATGACTTTAACCCATATTCTTGTAAATAGTAAAAATGTTTTGAAATACATTTTTAAGAAACATGGATGTGGATGATAAAGATATCCCAGTAGATTATTACGTATAAACAACCTCGGATAATGAAGAGATTGTGAAATAACCCTTACCTTGTACTTTTCCTTGGTTGGGGTAGGTTAACCTCCTGTATAATGGTGAAATAGTTGTTATTAAATTATACAAGAATCATATATATTAATATGATATCATATATGATCTTTTAACATTGATTTGTTAATAATATCTTAGAATTATCGTCGTTTCGGGAGTTAACTTACTCATTTTATTTTATATGTTTTGTTACATAAGCCATGGTTGTTGTATCTTTATTCATATCAAGAATGATATACAGTCCTTAAACATCATTTTTAAATCATCAAATGATAATTATACTTGAATGGATACGATGGAGAATGAATCTCATCGCGTTCGTGGAGACGGTAGTCCGTACGTACGCACGAGCGACAATAATATATAAATGGATGGTATATCATATATAAAGAATCATTAACATGTTATATTTATTATTTACATGAGTTACACATCATTATTATACCCATCCAAATAATATTATATTGAATAACAATTACACCACGACGTGGAGACGGTAAGCCGTACGTACGCACGTATGGTGACATGTTATTCAAAGGGTGGATAGAATACTGAATATGATTTTACAATATTTATAATAACATCACAGTATATGTGAGATACTGGAGTTATTATTTCAGAATGGTAAGAACAAAGGAAGAAGAAGTGGAAGAAGAAATGAACTTAGAAAAGGGTGGTGAAATCATTACCTCTTCTTCGGGTTCTTCCTTTTGATTTGATCAAAAGGGCTCCTTAGGTTGGCTTTATGATCAAACTAAGGCCTCTAGGTTGTAGTGAGGGATGTTGGTAGAGTATTTGGGCAGAGTTTGGCCGAACCAAAAGGCTTTGAAGGTGTGAAGAAATGAGAAGGAGGAGTGCCCTTTTATAAGAGGGGTGAGGGGCACTTTTGGAAAAGCTAGAAATATTAATTTATAATAAATTCATATTCGGTTTCCAAAGGCTCCAAAGTTGACTATTCAAAGGATGAGGTGGGGATAGGTCGAAAACAACTCATCCAATAGAATTTAGACAGGTTTGGGTACTTATATTAACCTTATCTTTAAGTATTAACTCTAAGTTAATTAGTTTCACTTTTACAATGTCTCTTTGTATTTTTATATAATATGGTTAATAAACATACTATATACATACAAGCGACCCCCAAGTGGCCCATTAATGATTAACCTATCATAATATAAGTCTCTTGGCCGAACCTTAGATTTTTAGGAATTTAATATCAATTAATAATATAATATTTGTTTTAAGAACTCTTTTATGTCAATTTTGACACTATTCAATAGTTGATTTTTTTGAAACTCATAACAGATTGATTACTTCGAACAAAGTCAATTAAATCAATCCTAATATATAATATTATCCTAGAAAATTAGTTTAATTCATTAAAAGTTTCATATTATATTTATTTGGGTATTTATAATATCAATTATGTTAATTTTTTACTATTTTAGTAATTACTGCATCATCATTGTGTCATAAATAAAATAACTTATTTAATGTCTAAAAATTATAAATAAAACATCATTATGTAGGAAATCTTTTTAGATTTCTAATGAATATTTATAATCGAAAATCCAACATGTATAACCCTATGTAAAAATTGTTCTTATAAAAGATGTAAGCTTATGCCATTTTTATTTTTATTTTAACTTTATTAATATAATGTGTCCCTACCACATACAAGTGGCTCCAAGGGGTACCCAAATTGACCCAAGGATGCCCATGGTCGGGTATGTGTCCACCAATAAGGTTAGGACACGTTTTAGGGTAATTTTGTATTATTATAATATTATTTTTTAACCCTTATTTACCGGATTTACCCTTAACCATGGTAAATAAAAGATTTACCGCAGTAATTATTCAAAATGTCTAAAAATAAAAGTTACCTATTTACACAATTTGAACATCCTGATTCCAAATATGGAATCCATTTTTCTAAATTCAAAACACAGAAGTGGCAGAAATTAATTTAAAATTAATTCCCGCTGTCAAAACAAAAAACGTGTTTTTAAGAGATAATAACTATCAAAAGATTGACACTTGTTTATGTTCGGTTTAATTGTAAAATTATGTCTAATGACCAACATTATATTAAATTGTAAAAATATATTCTAAATATACTTTAAAACCACTCAAATTCATAATTTATCACTATTAATTATTTTGATTAAAAAAGTTGTTTTTAATTAAAATTTAGTAATTTTCACTATTCATCAAAATATGAAAGTTATCCGAAAAGTACCAAAATTTCACCTTAGGCTAAATTCGATATTCCGAATCCAAAAATGAAGTCCATTTCAAAATATAAAATATATATAATTTCAAAATTTAGGTATTACTATTCATAACGGCTAGTTTGATCGGTTGTGGTGTGTGTTAAAACTCGATGTTGCGTACAACACACACTACTGTTTTATTCAAAGGAAAGCGTACTGTGGAAGCTTGGGATGTTTTATTCTAAATTTTTTTGATGTCCCCATTTAGTCAAAAGTTTAAAATATTTTATTTAAAAAGGGTTCACTATTAAAAGTTGGTAAAACTACAATTATGTCTAAGAAACTCATAATATGGATTCTAAAATTATAAGGATTATATAAAGTTTAAAATTTAGTTAATACTATTCATAACCTCTTTTTAATGGCTTGTTTGGTAAGTCATGGTGCGCTTGAACTCGGTGTTGTGTGTAGTGCAAGTTATTGAATTATTTTGAAGAAATAACACACTATGAAATCTTGGGGTGTTACATTCTCCCCTCCTTCAATAAATTGCATCCTCGCAATTTGAAATTGTTCTTCGAAAATAAATGGTTGAAAATAGAAAATATATTTGTGGGAAAACCCACATCGGAAATTGGGTTACTAAGATTTAGTCTTAATATGAGGAAAAGAGAAATGAAAGTGTCACCACCAAATTATGATCTCGATTAGGAGAACATTGGTGGCAATTAGAGACATATAATTGGAGGAAAAATGTAAATATTTATAGGTAGTGATTGAGGTCATCAATCACAAACAAGTGTAAAATTTAGGTCCTTAAATTCATCAATCTATGATGATTTGAAATACCATCGGTTCAACAAAACATAGGGTATTAGGATAACACATTTTTGACGTTTCAAAATATCTTAGTTGAAATCCCACATCGAAAAATGAATTAATGAGGCCTCTATTTAAAATAAAGAGTCGAAAGTATGAAGATTACCGAAAATAACACATACTATGGTTCCATGTAGTAAAATATGGATATGGAAGAAAAATCTAACCATCAATTATCTGATGGAGAGTGGTAGAGAACATGGCTATGAAAAGGCCAACAGTCCCAAAGCCATAAATTAGTGATGATTTAAGGTACCATCTAGGAAAACATTTTTGTTCTGAGTTGATTTTCTTAATATTGAGGAATTTATTTATGAGATTGGCTAAGATCATAAGGAGATATACTTACTTTATAATTACAGTTTTATCCATTAATAAATTTCTACCACAAACTCATCTTTCACTCTAAAAGATAATATAATGTAAAAAAAATTCTATTTACACTATTCATATAGGGTTCCAAAATAAACGAATTTATAATTCATCTACATGATCTTTTAATAAAAACTACATTATTTAATCCAGGACATCTCATGGGCCATTGGTAGGTGATACACCCTTGTCGCCCTTCGGTTGCGGGTTCACGTCTCGCAGCCTTGCCGGACGCGACGGGTTGCCGCCCGACCTCCGGGTTGTCCTTTTATGGAAATCCAAAATAATCCAAACTAGAACTATCCAAAATACTTCTGTCCAAACTCATAGTCTAACATTTATAAGGAAGGTAAACATAATATAGATCCTTTTTACCCCGTAATAGCATATAAATACATTCATCATGTATTACCATATTCCTTATTGATTACATTCATGATCCCTTATTCTATATAGAATGCTGGATATACTTCATTAATCCAAAAATGTTTTAAACCCCAACAATGATGGAATATACAAATCATTAATCAGCTTCAAGGTAGTCAATAATATCCAATATAATTTATCCAAATCAATCATGTATTATTCTAAAATCACCACCTCGCTATCTGAACCATATTATGGTTTATCTTTCTCTCAACCATATATTTTCCAAACATTTAACCTGCTACTGAGTCACTTTTCTTTGTTCCACACCATCTCAAGTCCTTAATGAAATAGTACTGCAGTACAATCCTTATATACTCCATAATTATTATAACAAGTACATTGTTGATACAACACTCAATTGACATAATCAACATAAGAACTCTAATCATTCCTCTTCATCTGTGGTAGTATCATAACTTGATTATTATCCAATAGCATCATTTGCGTCATAGTCTGATGACTGGGACATAGGTTCGCGTAGTGTCCAAACTCCTTGCAAATGAAGCATTGTACATTTGAAACCATTTTCTTACCCTTGCAGTCACGTACTTTGTGTCCTTTTCCTCCACACTTATAACAAACTCCCATTCCTTTCAGGAAAGTTACAGGGTGTTTCTTTCCACAGTTACCACATATGGGAAAATTCTTCTTTTCCCTCTTCCCTTTATCCATCTTTCTCTCTTCTATCCTTTTCTTCTCTTGCTTCCCTTCAAAGCCATAGGACTCAGTAATCTCTTTACTTATCTTATCAATACATGATATTATTTCTTCATATGATGATAATACATGGGAGACTATTTCTCTTATAAATTCTAGCTTAAGACCATGAAAGATATGATCCTTCCTTCTCTTTGGATCATGTTCATTTCCGGAGTTCTCATTCCTTCTACTGGGCGCCATTTCTAAACAATGGCATAAACTAGATCAGTTTATGAATCAAAATACATAATCTCATACTTATAAAACACTTAACATAAATTGAACTATTTATGGATATAATCCATAATCATAAAAATGTTTTCTTTGAGAAAGTATATACTCTTAAACCCTTCATAATGATTTGTAAAGAAAGTGAGAGTTATCCTAAGCATATCCCCCGGGAGTGTCGTAACCAAGAGTGCAGCAAGGCCCGTTGTCGTGCACCAGTTCCCGTTCGAGTCTAGCTCAAAGCGGTGTTTTCGGGTTTTACCCCTAGGTACATCTGTGCCAGAGCCGCCTCTACCTGCTCGTATCCAGACAGGGATGTATTGCTCGGAAAACTCACAAAGTCTCTACAATACCAAAATTCTAGGAAGTTCTTCTATACTAATCCTCAAAGTTCATCTTAGGTCTATGTGCTCTAATCAGAGTTTATCTAAATCTAGCTTCCAAGGTTTGTACTAAACTTCCTCTGATACCAACTGTAACGCCCCGACCCCAGCTACCCAGAGTCGGTGCATTATTACATAACATTGGCATGATCACAAGAAAGATCAAATCTCGAAAGACCGATTGGTTTAGTAGCCTTGGAAACACTAGATATATTCATAAGTTTTACATTACATTTCAAAGTGAAAAACTACTACAACAACAAAATCTTCATATCCACACTATTAACCCCTCATAATATCCCTGCAAGTCATTCATAATTTACTTCTTCACTACCTGGGAAAAATAAAACATAGAAAAGGGGTGAGCTCAAATGCCCAGTAAGGATAACAATATAGCAGAACATTCATAATAAGCATAAACATTTAAGGCAATGAATTACTAAAACAAAAGCCTTTTAAAATTGAACTTCAACATAGTATGGCAAAAATAAAAATGAAATAATGCCATTTACTTATTCACATGGATATTCTACTAATCGAATAATCACATGCAATATCAATAACCACTTTCATAATGTTGGAATGCATAATGCCAGACTATCATAACCACATAGCCAAGGCCTCGTGCCAAGACTACAAATAAGATTTTGTCAAGGCCTTGTGCCAAGACACTAGTTTGTCTCATGAGACCTACCGATGCATCGAGGAGCTATAGCGGGCTCCACCCGTCACTTATTAAGTCCAATGCATTCCCATATGAAAAGGTTTAAACATAACATAAACATTCGTATTAAAACTAGCATACGAAATGTCAATAATTTCACCATAAACTATGAATGGTATAAAAATAGCACATCCATAGTCAAACATATCACAAATCCTTCAATACAATATAGAAGTTTTGTATCATAATAAATCAACTTCAAATAATCTTAAAATCCATCAAAGGATGTTGACGTAGATGAAATCAAAATTCTTTTTAAAGAAGTATCTCCTTTTATTTTGAAATCATTTAAGATCCATATAAAATAAAACATTTTCTTTGAAAATATTCTTATAAGCTTGTAAGGAAAGCTTTGAAGATTTTATAACGGCGTAAAATAACCGCACCCGCCGTATAAGTTAAAAAAAACATTCTTACCTCAATTCTGTCGAAAAGGTTAAAAAGGACCTTGTTTTGAAAACGACGGAAAGATTCCTTTATAAACCTCTTATAAAAATTCAAAAAAGGGTATAAATGACTTTAACCCATATTCTTGTAAATAGTAAAAATGTTTTGAAATACATTTTTAAGAAACATGGATGTGGATGATAAAGATATCCCAGTAGATTATTACGTATAAACAACCTCGGATAATGAAGAGATTGTGAAATAACCCTTACCTTGTACTTTTCCTTGGTTGGGGTAGGTTAACCTCCTGTATAATGGTGAAATAGTTGTTATTAAATTATACAAGAATCATATATATTAATATGATATCATATATGATCTTTTAACATTGATTTGTTAATAATATCTTAGAATTATCGTCGTTTCGGGAGTTAACTTACTCATTTTCTTTTATATGTTTTGTTACATAAGCCATGGTTGTTGTATCTTTATTCATATCCAGAATGATATACAGTCCTTAAACATCATTTTTAAATCATCAAATGATAATTATACTTGAATGGATACGATGGAGAATGAATCTCATCGCGTTCGTGGAGACGGTAGTCCGTACGTACGCACGAGCGACAATAATATATAAATGGATGGTATATCATATATAAAGAATCATTAACATGTTATATTTATTATTTACATGAGTTACACATCATTATTATACCCATCCAAATAATATTATATTGAATAACAATTACACCACGACGTGGAGACGGTAAGCCGTACGTACGCACGTATGGTGACATGTTATTCAAAGGGTGGATAGAATACTGAATATGATTGTACCATATTTATAATAACATCACAGTATATGTGAGATACTGGAGTTATTATTTCAGAATGGTAAGAACAAAGGAAGAAGAAGTGGAAGAAGAAATGAACTTAGAAAAGGGTGGTGAAATCATTACCTCTTCTTCGGGTTCTTCCTTTTGATTTGATCAAAAGGGCTCCTTAGGTTGGCTTTATGATCAAACTAAGGCCTCTAGGTTGTAGTGAGGGATGTTGGGAGAGTATTTGGGCAGAGTTTGGCCGAACCAAAAGGCTTTGAAGGTGTGAAGAAATGAGAAGGAGGAGTGCCCTTTTATAAGAGGGGTGAGGGGCACTTTTGGAAAAGCTAGAAATATTAATTTATAATAAATTCATATTCGGTTTCCAAAGGCTCCAAAGTTGACTATTCAAAGGATGAGGTGGGGATAGGTCGAAAAAAACTCATCCAATAGAATTTAGACAGGTTTGGGTACTTATATTAACCTTATCTTTAAGTATTAACTCTAAGTTAATTAGTTTCACTTTTACAATGTCTCTTTGTATTTTTATATAATATGGTTAATAAACTTACTATATACATACAAGCGACCCCCAAGTGGCCCATTAATGATTAACCTATCATAATATAAGTCTCTTGGCTGAACCTTAGATTTTTAGGAATTTAATATCAATTAATAATATAATATTTGTTTTAAGAACTCTTTTATGTCAATTTTGACACTATTCAATAGTTGATTTTTGTGAAACTCATAACAGATTGATTACTTCGAACAAAGTCAATTAAATCAATCATAATATATAATATTATCCTAGAAAATTAGTTTAATTCAGTAAAAGTTTCATATTATATTTATTTGGGTATTTATAATATCAATTATGTTAATTTTTTACTATTTTAGTAATTACTGCATCATCATTGTGTCATAAATAAAATAAATTATTTAATGTCTAAAAATTATAAATAAAACATAATTATGTAGGAAATCTTTTTATCTTTCTAATGAATATTTATAATCGAAAATCCAACATGTATAACCCTATGTAAAATTTGTTCTTATAAAAGATGTAAGCTTATGCCATTTTTATTTTTATTTTAACTTTATTAATATAATGTGTCCCTACCACATACAAGTGGCTCCAAGGGGTCCCCAAATTGACCGAAGGATGCCCATGGTCGGTTATGTGTCCACCAATAAGGTTAGGACACGTTTTAGGGTAATTTTGTATTATTATAATATTATTTGTTAACCCTTATTTACCGGATTTACCCTTAACCATGGTAAATAAAATATTTACCGCAGTAATTATTCAAAATGTCTAAAAATAAAAGTTACCTATTTACACAATTTGAACATCCTGATTCCAAATATGGAATCCATTTTTCTAAATTCAAAACACAGAAGTGGCAGAAATTAATTTAAAATTAATTCCCGCTGTCAAAACAAAAAGCGTGTTTTTAAGAGATAATAACTATCAAAAGATTGACACTTGTTTATGTTCGGTTTAATTGTAAAATTATGTCTAATGACCAACATTATATTAAATTGTAAAAATATATTCTAAATATACTTTAAAACCACTCAAATTCATAATTTATCACTATTAATTATTTTGATTAAAAAAGTTGTTTTTAATTAAAATTTAGTAATTTTCACTATTCATCAAAATATGAAAGTTATCCGAAAAGTACCAAAATTTCACCTTAGGCTAAATTCGATATTCCGAATCAAAAAATGAAGTCCATTTCAAAATATAAAATATATATAATTTCAAAATTTAGGTATTACTATTCATAACGGCTAGTTTGATCGGTTGTGGTGTGTGTTAAAACTCGATGTTGCGTACAACACACGCTACTGTTTTATTCAAAGGAAAGCGTACTGTGGAAGCTTGGGATGTTTCATTCAAAATTTTTTTGACGTCCCCGTTTAGTCAAAAGTTTAAAATATTTTATTTAAAAAGGGTTCACTATTAAAAGTTGGTAAAACTACAATTATGTCTAAGAAACTCATAATATGGATTCTAAAATTATAAGGATTATATAAAGTTTAAAATTTAGTTAATACTATTCATAACCTCTTTTGAATGGCTTGTTTGGTAAGTCATGGTGCGCTTGAACTCGGTGTTGTGTGTAGTGCAAGTTATTGAATTATTTTGAAGAAATAACACACTATGAAATCTTGGGGTGTTACATATCTCTTACGCATAAATTACTTATTATATTTATCACATGCTTGTTAATAATAAGTGGAACATATTTAAGTGATTAAGAATGACTTGATAATATTTACGCATAATACTGGTTTATTTTTGTTCCATCTTGCATGCTGGTTTAATTCATTAATTTTGTAATCGTCACAACACATCCATAATGATAAACCATGAAACTGATAGAGATAAAATAAAGTAAAAGGACATGATCATGAGATTTTCTAATGGTTATTTTATCTAGTGGTTTATAAACTAACCCTATCCTTGGGGAGAAACACCTTGAACCTTTTGGGTTCAAGTTTATATATTTCCACTTTTCTACCATTATTTCTCCTTATATTTGTTTCACCTTGGCTCTTTACTTGAACCACCACCACAATCTTGGGAGATCCATCCATTACATTTTCTTTTTAACCCACACACATATGAGGGGAAAACAGGGGTTTACATAAATGAAGCTATGGGAATGTAGGCCCTACATATTAATGAGGAGATATGGCATGCAGGCTGGCAATTTTAATTTAAAATAAATTAAATAGAAACCAATATCATACTAAGATCTAGTCTAGATCATGATCATACTAATACATAAAACAAATTATGCATTTAATAAAACTATAATTTAAATATTTAATCATTATTATTAAGATAAATTTTGGTTGAATCGATTAATTATTATCTTTACTTAATAAATTATTTTTTCTTAATCCTATTTAGAATTTCCATCAGATTCTCATCTATAACCTTGGAGTTATCACAGTGAACACCTATTCAAATCTACATGCTATATAATTCTGAACATTACACATACATTAATGTTTTAATTATGTGTAATTTGGTAATGTACACATTGTTTATTTCTGACTACACAACGCCTTATCTGAAGTACACGCCTAGGGACTCAGAGTGTGAGGTGTACTTTGGAAATCATGGAGTGCACAGTGTGTCCAGTGGGCCACACACCATGTTTTCTCTGGGTTACATAGTTACCAGTCGGCTTATCCGTATATTGGATATAGGGTTTGGCCCTTGACCTGAAGGGACTACACGTCGTGTCCAGTGGGCCACACGGTGTGTAATTTTTTTGGACATGTGCTGATCTATCTTAGTCAACATGTGGTGTAATAATTAACTACACCGCATGTCATTAATGCATACGGCATTAGTAATTGACGAATTACTTCTGATGCACTGAACACAAATACACAATATATAATATTGGTTACATGACATGTATGGCAGATTACAAGGTGTGTGAATCTGAATACACAACGTGTACTGTCGTGTTACCTGGACATAATTGTCGGGCCCTCCTTATGAGATCCTTGATTTAATTTTAATTAAAAAACAATTCATTTCTATTAGATCTACGATAAATGAAAATAGGAAGAACATATATCAAAATTCATATTATAAGAATGATTAAACATGAATAGAAAAACTAAATTATTAAAGTGTAAATCATCGACGAATTATTTAAATAATTATAAACAACGATGTGACCGCTCTGATACCACTTGAAGGGTTAGGATGCATCAAAAGTGTGGCAGTTGTGAGGGTGCAACATCGATTCTTTTGTAATTGATGACCAATCCTGGATCAATACGAAGATGAACTCCAGTATCCACAGATTGAAATGAAATATTTTAAAAAATAGAAGAATAGTGTCATAACTGAGAAAGCGAATATTTCACATCATATTTATAATTAATTTAATAATTTTTGAAGAAACTAAATCCTTGGGTCTTCGGTACGTTCTTCGTTGATGGTTGTTGATAGTCAAGAATGACCCTTCCAGATTTCCTTCATTGTACTTGGGAGGATCCAAAGTAGAATCCCTCTACCGGTGATCAACACATGCTCTAATGGTCTCCGATCAACACCACTCATTCTCCGGGTGCTTGTGTGGTGGATCAAATATCTTGTGTTAATCATTCTTGATTGCTCATTCTTTGGTCTTGAAAAAATTCTCTCATTCTTGAGAGGGAGTGATGAGAGGAGCTGAGAGAGAAAATGTTTGGATCAACAATTCTCAATTCATCATGGGTTTGGCACAATAGATGTAACGAACTGTTAATCGACATCGGGTTTCAGTTACAACATTTAATTATGAAACAATAATTAAATGAAACTATAACTATTAGAGAAAACCCATGCCACATAATAACAATAATAACACCATTTTTTGTGGTTCACCAACTTGCACAAAATGGAACCATATATAAAAATCTTGTGCCAAAAAATGATAACAGTATTATTATTATTTCTTATGACAATTGGATAAAAATTATTTACAAACTTGTAAATAATTAATTAAACAATGGAGATAGTCTTGGTCTGTTTGAAGTCCTATTCTACTTATTTAACACTCGAATAAAATATTTTATTCTCTTAAATAAATATTTTTATTTATAAACAGGTAAATTAGAATTTATTAAATGTTCAATAAAATAAATAAATATATTTTATTTACAATCTCGTGAATAGACATTTATTTAATTTATGTAATCATTTTAACGTGAATAAAATTACTCCTCGGTCTTGAGAATTATATTTATTCCATTAATTAAATTCAAATATAATTTAATCAAGACCACCTGAAACACTTAGTGTGTGACAATTTAGGATTCATTCTCATTGGAATTAGGCGGGCTTTCCTAAAGTCCAAGATTAATGTATAATAATAGTTCAAGGAACCCAAGATAAAGAACTTAAATTCTCAATGATGACATCAACATATGAATACTCATTGTGTAATATAATCCCTTTGTCACAATATAACATTAATTAGGTTTCATGATGGTGTCATCAACCTATATACTTGATACGTCATTCTTGGAATACCTAAAATAAACTTGTTGTTACACCATGTCCATGGAATTAGGTTGATGGTTTTATTTCAATCAAAGCGACAATATATCAACTTCCATAAATGGAAGGGAAAAATCCTTCCTCTACTTATCCATTAATAATATGTCATTCATGACACACCCAATATAACCTACTTCCTACCAACACATGGTGTGTCGGTTTTCATCAGAAAGTATAAGTGCATGAGTAATGACAGATATTAATGATAATATTATATTCTAAGGACCGTTACACATACTTTCAAATAGGAATATACAGTGACACCCAAATATGCATAATTCCTACTATGTGGGTCTGTTCTCATAATCTATCATCTTAGAGATTACCAAGTGTGAACTTCATTAGATGAAAACTCATCTACTTATGAGTACTCACACCTGATTGTATCTATACTATGTGTCCCATCATATTATTTCATCTAACCATAGAACAATATTTAATAATATTTTCATAGCACTTCATGGTTCTCATCATAGTATGGAGCTTCTATAACCTTATTAATACGACAAGTACTCTAGGACGTTATTAAATTATAGTCATACAGAATAATGAAAAATATGTAATAAGATATTTAATATTTAAAGACATTAAATATTCATGTAATCAATTCACACATAGTTAGTTCTAGGACAACAACTCCAACTTAAGGTGTAAGGAAAAGAAGGATTCTCAATAGACGTATAACTCTTAATAGAGTGTTTTAAAATTTATTTATTATTATACTTACTCTAAATATTTGGTATAAATTATAAAATAATTAATTAATTGTATTAAATATAATAATTTATTATTATTATTATTTAACAACCATTATCCGCCTTCTTCTTGGATATCGTAAAATGATAACATCGCTTATGCGTACGTGTGGATTAAACCCTCCATGAAGCGACGTGATTGATGTTTCACTTCTATTTTACATGGATGGTGATAAGGATAGATTTAATGAATATATATGATATAATAATGATTTTTAAAGGTGAATAATTATTTATCTTTCTTTCATTCCACTTTTTTAAATGTAAAAACAACGTTCATGTGTAAGAATGACCTTCCAACTCAATGAATGTTGTAATTAATTTTATTATATCTACCATTTATGGATGAGTATAAATATATATAATAAAAATATATGATATTTATATCATTATTAAAATTCTTTATATGATTAAACCATTATCAAATTACAAGTATTAGGACTATCAAACCAAAAAGGGCATGAGAAATGAAACATAATCATGAGCAACGATGATTTTAATAAAATATTGTTAACGAATAGGTGATAAGATGTTATAATTAAATGAAATACTATATGATATATATGATTATGGTTTTAGAATACATATATAATACATATATATTTATTATATAGTATTGTTGAATCCATATGATGAAATGTGATACTTGAGGTAAGGGATTTACGTCTTAACCCCATTTTATCCGGGATTATTTATGCTTGAATTTCCATTGAACAAATTATACGATAATTAAATGATAATTACCTTTAATATTTTGATCCTTAACTATTTCTTTATAATATATTTTTTCCTTTCATTTTCATCACTTTATATACTCAAGAGACTAAAATAATTGATTTAAGGAAAACTGACTAGGTATTACTATTCAATCACGAATCTTTTTCATCCATGTCCATGCTTTCATAAAAATGTTTCAATAATGTTTTATACTATTATACAATTATTTTTAAAATTAATTGTTATCCGTGTTTTACATTCTATATAAAAAAATTAAAAGGAATCTTCTTGTCATTTTTAGAACGAGGTTATTTTTTACTTTTTCAAAAAATGTGAATGAAATATTTGTTTTAATGTATATGACATAAATTAAATTTCCTTCCATTATTACTATTCAATTATTTGATGGTTCATGTAAATGTTTACATATTTCTATTAAAATAAAAAAAATCCATGATATTTTGGAAATTTTTTTATTTTAAATAAGTGATTTCAAAGTGAAATGGGTAATTTCTTCAATAAATATACTAGTGTTATTTTAAATAAAGTTTCATCTTTGATAACATCCTTTGATGTAAAATATGTTTTCCTAGTGATATAATCAAATAGTAACATTCATATTCTTTATCTGGATGGTTTATTATTATGATGATGAAATGTTTATGAAACCTATTTATTTTCTATGGGTTATGATATGAAGAAATGATGAGATGTTTATGAAATACTTTCTTTTCCATGAGTTACGATGTGATTATATAATGAATGTTTTGTAATATTATGGCACATATATGGATAGTTTTAATTATGTTATGGTAGGATCAGAATTATATATATCTCTAATTCATTGGGTAAGGTTTTATATTTCATAAGATAGTTATAAGGAAAAAGTCGATGTGATTGATCCAAAATGGAAAAAATTGATGTGCTAAATCCACTATAGTAAACAAGTCTATGTTCTTGATCAACTATGGGAAAGAAGTATGGATTTTAGATCCACTATATGAAATTATTGATGATTCGTGATCCTTTATAATATTTGAAATAATTTTTTATTAGTGATCCATTATTGTTTTATGGACTTGGTAGTTAACCTTGACATATTAAATGATTTCTATGCCTCCGATAGTGCCACAGTTTTATGACATGTTTTTATTCCTATGATTTGAACACACAGCTCATGATTGATTAGTGATGAGGTCTCACTTTTATGATTCATATATTTTGAAATGAATTTTATTTTTCCATGAATATTTTTTACAATAAATGATAGATATGGTATGAACATTGTAAGTTGTGTTCATGGTCTCATACCATTATTCTTGTCTTATGCTTTTATGTGATCATTAATTGATATATCTCATATTTACCCTTACTAATTATCTGAGCTCACCCTTTCTTATTGTTTCTTTCACTATGGTATGAATAAATTTTTAGTTAGGTTATTTCTATGAATAGTAATATTTGGTAAGATCTTTATGGGATATGTTGAAGATATTTAATGAAATTATTAGATTGTGTTTCTTTTATCTAAATAAACTAAACCTTTATTTTCCACAGGTGTGTATTTTATAAAAGTATCAAATATTCATCTAAAAAATTTAATATTTGTGTATGAATGGTATGAATCACTATATTTGGTATCATACTAAAGTATTAGTCAATCATTGGAGATTTGGAATAATGAACTTTGTTGAAAAACTTAGGGATATTCCTAAGTATGGGATAACATCCTAATGTTTTTGTAATGACCATGGATAACATAGGTCAAACCTAAGGTTCCATAGATTGAAAAGAAGGTGTTTTGATGTAGACATCCTATTAATATTATTTTATGATTATATTGTAGTGCACTATAATTATTGTAGAATTATGCTTATAATTTTATTTTTAGTTTTAGTAATTGGTACAAACAACAATACATCATGATAATGATGAATGTTATGGAAAATTAAATGATTCAACACCTAAAAATCAAATTCTATGGGTTACAAAGTGCATAATATTTTTTTCAATTCTCCAGAAACATTATTTTCCAATGAATCATACTGATCTTCCCAACAATAATAGGATAGAAAAACATCAAGTTGAGTCTTTCATAAGGAAACATCCACCTTCTTTTATTGGGTCTTCTGATCCACTAGTTGCTGAGAAATGGATCAAAACCATTTAGAAAATATGTTATATTCTCTCATGCTCGAAACATGAAAAAAATTTCCTAGATGTTTATTTTTTGGAAGGTGAAGAAGATCAATAGTGTAAACTTATTAAAAATATATGGTAATATGAAGCAATTAACTCATTGGTATGAGATGAGTTTAAGATGATATTTTTCATTAAGTACTTCTTTTGTATTCTATATAAAATATAGATAATTAATTCAATGAGCTTAATAAAAAAAATGATGTATCCCTCAGTACTTATGAGGAAAATTTTATGAGACTTACAAGTTATGCTTCTAACTTAATCATTCTACCTAAAATAAAAATTGATAGATTTTTTGGTGACATAAAACCAAGTATCTGAAAGGCATTATCTATAAGATAAGTTAGTATCTATGAAGAAATAATTCAATGTGAACTCATGTTAGAAATGAATATTCGCAGTTCCTACCATTCTTATGGTTTTGGTCAGAAAAGGAAGATTGAGTCTCATGAATACTTGTGAGAATAAATCACAAGGAAGATATAAATTCCATCCATATACATACCAAGAATATTGATAGAAATATCAAGGGGATTTTTTAAATAAAACTAGTATGTTCTTTAAATGTTGAAAGGAAGGTCATAAATCTTGTGAATGTAGAAATTAAATGAATAGTATGGTTAATGAAATGGAGGAAAATAATATTTCATCTAATATACCACTCATGCTCCAATTTTTCAAATGAAAAGAGTATGAGAATTATGACAACCAGTGTAAAATTTGGAAGATTTATGATGATGATCAGCTTCAGCAATCCCATATACCAGAATAAAAAAGGGAGATTGCATATGATCATGACTGTCAAAGTGTGTTGAGAGAATAATGTGGTGAAAAGGTACACTTGTCATCCACTACAGAAAAACTAAGGTATTATTTGATTATGGATATACCCACTCTTTTATATATCTAAAGAATTTTCAAATGGTATCAAATTACCATGTCAATGATTGCATGTTGAGTTAGCAGTGAAAACTTGTAATGGTATAATGGTTGTATCTCAAGTCTATAGTTCTTCTGCAATCGAATTTTTTGGGAAATTGGTTCTTGAAAATATTTTGATTCTCCCTTTAGTTGAATTTTATGTGATTATATGCATGGATTAGATTTATTTATATGGATATCATATCAATTGTTGAGGAAGAGAAGTCACATTTAATACTTCAAATGAACCTATTTTCATTTATCAGTGTCAATATGAATATAAAATTATAATAAAAATTAATTATATCTTTTAGGTTTTAATTACTAGACATAAAGGGTATAAATCTAATATGGTTTATAATAAACATAACATTTAGGATCAACCTATTATATGGGAATTTTTTATCATATTTCTAGAATATTTTCTTAGTCTTCGTCTAAATCCTGATGTTGAGTTTTGAATAGAACTCATACCTGAAGATATACCTATTTCCAAGGATCCTTATAGAATATACCCAATAGAGTTATAGGAATTGACTATAAAACTATTGGAGAGTATTTATAAGAGATTTATATTCTCTAATTTGTTACCATAGGGTGAGCCGATCCTTTTTGTTAAGAATAAAGAATATTGAATGCATATTTTCATTGACTATTGGGAACTTAACATGATCACTATCAAGAACAAGTAGCCTCTACCCCATATCAATTATTTTTTTGATCAATTATGAGGATATTGATATTTTTTAAGATTGAACATGATTATGGATATCATAAATTTACTGTTAAGAAGGTGGATATAGCAATGATATCCTTCTGTATGAGGTATTTGAAATATTAATTTATTATGATTTCATTGGGACTTACCAATTCACCTTCTATATTCACAGATTTCATTTATAGTGTCTTTAGATAATACCTTGATCAGTTTTTTGTCGTATTTATATATGATATTCTTATATATTTTAATATATACTAAGAGCATGATGATTATTTGATAATGGTTATGAAGACCGTGAGGAATGAAAATTTGTATGAAAAAATTAGCATTTGTAAATTTTGGATTCATAAAGTTTCATTCATGGGTTATATACTCTCAAGTGAGGGTATATTGGTTACTCCTTCAAAGAAAAAAGTTATTGAGCGATGACCTAAACCAACCACTATAACCAAAATCAGTATCTTTATTGAGTTGGACATATATTATAGATTCTTTGTGTGTTATTTCTCATGACTATATAATCTACTCCCAAAGTTGAATCAGAAGGGGTTTATGTTCTTATGGAAAAATGAATGTGAAGATAATTTCAAGGAACTCAATAGAATGTTGGTTAGTGAACCTTTATCAAACTACCCTATATTGGATAATGGTTTATGATCTATAGTGATTCATCAAAGACTGTACGGTGATGTTTCCTCATGAAGAATGATATGGTGACAGTATATGCCTCACACCAATTGAAAATACATGATGAAAATTACCTGACTCATGTTTTTTTATCTAAAAGAGGTAATTTTTAAATTGAACATATAAAGGAATTATATTTATGGATAAAGGTGTGAGATATATAAAAACAATAAAAAATTTAACTATATATTTACATATAAATATATATCAATATTCACCATAGAAGATGGTTGAATCTTAATAAAGATTATGACTTCTCAATACATTACTAATCTGGGAATGAAATTATGGAAGCATATGCTCTGAGTCAAAAGGAACATGAACGATTATCTATGTTGAGTATTCAAAGATATCCAATACTTATGTATTTATAAAATATGTAACATAAAAGCCCATGTAAAGGGTAGAAATATTATCTTCCTCAGAAGAATGTTCGACCATCTATCTATGTGACTATTAAAGAGGTATAGATGGAAGATGTAAAATTTTGTTAGAAAGTGAGAGATTTTCCTGAGTTCAACCTTATTTGGGATGGAATGATAAGGTTTACGAATTGTGTATCTGTTTCTTCTATAAAAGATTTGAAGAATGATTTATTGGATAGTCCTCTTAGTTTGTCATTCCCTACACATCCTAGAATTAAAAAGATATATAAAGATATGAAAAAATATTTCTCGTGGGATAACATGAAAAGAGATATTGTAGAGTATGTATCTTGATTCCTAGTATGTCAACAAGTTCAAGATGAGAGACAAAATTATAAGGGGATGTTACACGTATTACCCATAAATGAATGAAAATGGGACAACATTACCATGGATTTCATTGTCGGACTCCCCACAAAATCTAAAGGGAACACTTCTATTTAGGTTGTATTCAATCTCTTTACCAAGTTATCACATACTATTTCCATCAGAGTAGATTTTTCTCTTTTTTATATTTCTATAGTATACATTAATTAAGTGGGGAGATTACATGGTGTACTACATTCTATTATTTCTGATCTAGATCCAAGATATTCCTCAAAATTATGGTAATTATTTCAGAAGTCTTTGGATACAGAGTTATGTTTCAGTACTTTTTACCATCCTTAGATAGATGTCTGTTCTAAGAGAACCATTTAAAACCTAGATGATGTGTTGAGATCTTATTCCCTATATTTTAATGGTGGTTCAGATCAACACCATTCTCTGGTTGAGTTTTCTTATAACAATAGCTTTCACATTATAATTAAGATGACACCTTATGAATCCCAATATGATAGGAAGTGTAGAACACCATCGTCCTAGGATGAAGTTAGAGAAATAAATCTTTTAGGACATGATATATATATAGAAATGGTTGATAATGTTAGATCAATTTTTCAATACATAATAGCTTCTCATAGTTAATAGAAATGTTATGATGATATCATCAATGAGACATAGAGTTCAATGTAGGTGAAATGATATTACTATGAATATGTGCTTTTAAGAATGTTGCGATATTTAAAAATAAGGGAAATATAGTGCAAGATATATTGATCCTTTTGATATTATTGATAACATAGAGATGGTATCTTGTTTTTTGTAACTTCCACCAAATATCTCTCAGGTTTATTATATGTTCCATGTATCTATCCTAAAGAAGTACAAACCTGACGCATCATATGTAATAAACATAGATATCATACCATTGGAGAAAGATCTATTTTATGAGGAATAATTGGTGGGGATTCTTGATCATAGAGATAAAGTTACATGAAACAAGACCATACACCTGGTCAATTTTTTACGGTGAAACCATAAATTAGAGGTAGCTACTTACGAACTTGAGGATGCGATGAAATAAGGATATCCTCAATTGTTTGTATAAGAGTGATTGAATTTTTCGGGTAAATTTAATTTTTAATTGAGGTATAATGTAAAACCCCATAATTTTATGATATAGATCTCAGTAAATAATTTCTCTTTATTTGATATCTTGCTTTACATGCAACACTGAGTTTAAACAAACCATGTTATACTCTAGAAATATAATTATTTAATGTGACAGTTATCACATAGACATTGAATTGATGGTTATAAATAGGATTAAATACATTATGAAATATATAAATATATATATATATATTACTCAATTAAAATTTATTAATTTGTTCTTAAGAAATAACCACTCAATATTTAGTAAAGTCATTTTATTCTTCAAAAATACTTTTTCTTCAAAAATAGTTTTTATCAATTTTTAGGAGTGAATATTACAATTAACATATATAAATTTTCAAATTTTATTAGTAAAATGGATATCAATTTTTAAATAAGATTAGAAAAATTATATTAGTGTATGTGTTTTGGGAATTTTCTCAAATGATTTATTTTCTAGTGAATAGTAAAAAATACTGATTTTTATTGAAAGCAGTAGTTTTCTTTCAAGTAGTTACGAAGTCCCATTTTTTGTTTTAAAATTATTTATAATTTAAATTATTTTTATTATATTATTTATAATACAATTAATTTCATTGGATTAAATTTTATTTTTGAATTGGGTATAAAAACATTTTTATTAAAAAAGCATTTTTCTAAAAAAATGTTTTTCATTGTGTTTTATATTTTTATTTAAAATTGTTTTCCGAAACTACTAAAAATTGAATCTTAAAAAATGGATACCATATTTATAATCAAAAGATTAAATTTTTTAATCATTCCCTTTTATTCTTGGAAATTATGAATAGTGACCATACTAAAGTTTTGTTGTCACGGTAGAGGTAAAATAGGTTAATTAGGTTTAAAACTAATGCGATAAGGCTTAAAATTAAATAAAAACAATCTTTTATTTATTTGTATGAGTATATTTATTCCCTTATAATACAAAAAAAATGCAAATATAATCTTTTTACTATTTATGTTTGATTTTTACCTTTATAATATTTAATTAAAATATAATGTCAAAAAAGTTACTTGCTTTATTTTTATATCTATAATATTTTGTGACATTGGTAAATTAACTTATGATAGATACTAAATGGTTATTTAAAATATTAATTTGTTTCTTTATCATGGAAATTTATTTTCAATATTTAGTGATGAATTAATTACCTGAAATTCTTAAGTAACACCAACATAGTGTTTGTGCATGCAGTAAAAAATTCATGCAAATGATTATAGAAACTATAAAAGTAATATTATTTGTGTGAGTTATGGTTCCCCTAAAATTTTATTGATAAATATAACATTTTATAATTTTTTAAAGATTTAGATTCTAATTTATTATCTTTCATGATCTTTTCAAAGTCAAATTAAATGGATAGTTCCAAAAATGGCGGTAATGACATTTTGTAATAAATAATTTTTTATTAAGTGATTTAAAATACCTAAAAATACTGTATTAAAAAATAATAATTTTATATGGTTTAAAATATAAAAAATGATCCATTTATGAGTCAATTTTACTTTTATGGAAACATACTAACCCTTTAGAAGTAGAAAACTTTTATTTTGCGTTAATTGTGAAAAGGGTTAACAGGGGATAAAACTAATAGATAAGGGAGAAAGCAGAAAAAAACTTGTATAAATTTTATTGTATGAGAGTATTTTTACTAATAATCAAATTATATAATACTTAATCAATTTAGATATATTTTTTCACGAAAATTAGTTTATATTAAATTAATATTTTATATAATTCTAAGAGTATCCCTCCCCTCACTTATAAAAAGAAACCTCCTCTCTTTAATTATTCAAAATGTTTGAGCCTTATAACTTGACCAATACCGAACCTGATTTTACAATATGTTTATTCCACACGTCTTATAGCTTCTTTTATTTCCAAAAAACCATCCTTTCCAGGATTAAGGTGTAATCCAAAGAAGGGTTCTCAGTGAAGAGTTATAACTCCCAACCAAACATTTTCAATTTTATTTATTGTTATACCTCCAATGAATCTATGGTTATGATTATAAAAATGTCTCTAAACAGATTTGTTTATTGATTATATTAAATTGTTTTTTCCCAAACTACAATCAATTACTAATGCATAAGAAGTGACGGTATGGGGTCAAACCAATAGAGACAGCTTGTTTACACAAGAACCCCAGCAGACAAAACATATTTTAGGAGAGTCCTCATGATATCTCTTCATGGTTTTATTATACTATAAATATACATCTTGGGTCTTAAATAAGATTAAAGTAAGGGTTTGGGGTAAAGATTAGGGTATATTCAAAGGGGTAATCCGAAATCTAACTTGGGATAGACCTATAGAGTATATTGTAAAGTGGTAAAAAGGACACTAATTGACCTTGGTCCAGACAATTTGATTAACCTAATCTAGAAAAGACACTTCGGTCCAGATTAATTAACAACCTAAACTCAAAAATCATTGATTCTAGGTATAAATAATTATAGTTTATTGGTCCTACCCTAGTCTTCCCCAACTTGGTCATGTTCATTCAATTTTCACCTCCTATTGTCTTGGATAATGAAAAATAATGAGATTAATAATTGTTTTGAAGTGGGTTTCCGACCATAGGGTTACCCAGGTTCAATATTTAGATATTAATTAGGTTCAAACCACCCCTAATCTTAACACATAACCCTAAGAATATTATCCATGCATGACAATAATGATCAAATGAAAAGGAATATGTCTAAGATACCGACATGAATACCCTCTCAAACTAGTACCCAACCCAACCTCGACATACCCAAACAGAATTATCGATATCCATGGGTTGTAAATTAGCACCTGGATATCAAAGAAAAACATGAGGGAACTATTTCACCCATCCTAAAGAAACTATATGACACATATATACAGTGAAACCACAATAGAAATGATAAATATATTCCATAAAAGAAAAAAACAGTTGAAACCAAAAAACTCAAGAGTAGAAACAATATACAAGTATAGGTCCTACTACAAAGTACTACCAAAGAAGGAAACTAAATACTCTGTGTGATAGTATTAGAAATCTCCCACCATCTCACCACCAGCTACCGAACTTAACTGATAGAAAACCTCACCTCCTCACTACGACACCTTTCTTTTACCTACATCGAAATACATAACAAGTTATATGCATTACCAAAGGGGTATGTAGGGTGTGAGATAATAGGATTAGTAGGATCTCTCCCAGGTGTTCCATACCATGTATCAGAACAATAATATAATATTTTTCAACATTAAGGAAACACATGTCATGATAATAGTTTAACGAGTTTTCTATCAAAAGCATGAAAAAAAAATTTAATTTCCCATTTTTTCACATTTGAAAATAAATCAAGTAAATTATATTCAAATAATATCATAACCATATATCACACAAAATATATAATGTTAAAAAATATCAGGTATCACATATCTTATAAAAAACATGGCAGTATAAAAAATAGTACAAACCAAAAGAAGAATCTCATGTAACATCATGTCAGGGATCGCACTAGGTAAGGATAACTAAAACACTCATAACTAAAATAGAAAATATTGTATTAATCATGACACTAGAAATATATATCAAGTATATAGATCAAAGGAATACCCTAAAAAGTGACCCCCCCAATAGATCTAACAAGTCTGTAGAACAATAGGCCTTGGGAGCATAAGAAAACCCCATGAGTAAACCCCCCAACGGTGGAAGAGACCTATTACTCTACCTTCTTCCTATGTAATCAAGGTTTCATATGTGATCTATTTTCCTAACTAATTCATCAAACCATTTCCATAAAATAAATTCTTGAAAACCATTTCACCAAACAATTTCACAATGCTTTGAAAACCCATTTCCATTTACCAAAACAAGGTCAAACCCATATTTTATAAAATCCCAATTCCACTAATAGAAAACAAATTAGTCAATCATTCCATTTTATTTAATAAACCAACTTATCAAAAACATGATCAATGAAGTTCACCAACACAGGCCAGATATGGAACCAGCTACCTCAGAACACGATTTGCACATGCCCAAAATGGTATCCACAAACAAGAAGAATACAAAAACAACAATTAAGGCCCCAGAACAAATACTCACTTATTATAATTGATTTAAATAATAAAAATGTTTTGTAGAAGAGGATAAATTAAACATAACATGAATAAATAATACCTTCCGTGCCACAACAAACAATGGAGATGGCCCCCAGAACAAGATCGCTCAACAGATCTAGATAACAATAAGAAGAAACATCATTATGGGTCAGCAGATCCAATAATGAAATGAAAAGACGCTACTACAATCAAGGAAACAAAGATCTAGAAAGGATTAATTTCCCAGAGGTATGAAATCTTCCCAAAATGGGGATCAATTGATGAATGAATCAATATGGATTAAACAGAGTATCCTAAAATCAATGTAAGACAGCTGTTGGTTGAGAGGGGAGAAGGTAGTAGATGAATTAAGTAAATTAAAGACATGTAGTGCCCTAAATACCAACATTTAGATAGAATGTATACCCTTTACTCATTATTTAATCCACGAGAATCACATGTGCTGAAAAACTAGTCATCTTTTTATTAAAACCAATCTTTTTACATTACATGGAGTGTAATTTGTAGATGGTGTGTACTCCCTTCACGCTCTATACCAAGTTCACAACATCTTCTCTGTAGATATTACACATCATTTACTCTAATTACATGGTTTGTAATTCTCTAGAAGACTAAAAAAACTACATATTATTATATAGAAACCCCAAACCTAATTATAAATTCACCTAACTCAGGTAGAACCTAGAAAATCCATCAACACATTTATACCCAGACTCTATTAATCCAAAAAAACATATATCACCAAAAATCATCTTATTTTTCTCAAATAACTATCTAAATCCTTGAGAGTCCCAAGACATAATGAGTTTAAAGTGGAAAACAAGAAAAGAGAATGGAATTACCATAAATCAGTTAATGCGATGTTACAAACAACCCACCATAAGACTTTCCATCCCAAGGAATTCATGTGGAAGAATGAAGTATAGTAAAGAGGTGAGTCCCCTGATCCCTCATAAATTACTCATACACCCAATTTTGATGAGAATATAATTTGTTCTACCATAAATATCTAAACAACATAATGGAATTATCATGAAATACTTTAATTTGAGATTCAATGATCTTAACTGGATTCTCAACAACAAAATCATATGGCTCAAATTCAATATATTCATAACTCAGAATGTGAGAGAGATTAGGATGTTATTTCATAGGCTATGACATGTGGAAAACATCACAAATTTCTATCAACTAAACCAATAATTACAACCAATAAGCAACATTCCCACGATTCTTAGTGACCTCAAACAGTCCAATATATCTTCGAGAAAATGTTTCCTCTTTCCCAATCCGACGGTGAACCAACCAAGGAGATGCTTTCAATAAAACCTAAACACCTACAAAAAACTCCAAATTATGACATAATTGATTATAATATTATTTCATATAACTCTATGATATAAAAAAATTCCAACATTTATCCTAAATCATCACATGCTTCTCCTTAACCAAACCTGATCCTACCAATGAATATTTTCACACATTTTCCCATAAAAGAGGTGATATTCATGGGCATCCATGAAAAGACTCCAAAGGATCCATTTTGATTGATGAATTATAAATTTTTTTATATGAAAACTCTACCATTCCAAGATAGGTATCCTCGGATCCACCAAAATCCAAGACATAGGAATGAAGCATAACCTTTAGAATCAGAATAGTATACTTCCTCTAACCATCTGTCTATGGATGATAAGATGTACTTAATAGGACCTGAGTCCCCATTACCTCCTATAGAAGTCTATAGAACTTCTATGTAAACATAGTATCCCTATCTAAAATAATAGTATAAGGAACCCCATGTAAACTCACAATCTTTTTCATATACAGCTTACCTAGGTCTTTAAACTTTTTAGTGTCTCTGATCAAAATAAAATGAGCAGAATTTGTTAACCTATTAGTCACCATCAAGATAGAATTCATCCCTCAAGGAGACTTTGGTAACCCAACAACAAAGTACATGGATACCTCTTCCCATCTCCAAAACGGAACTATAAGAGGTTGAATAAAACCATAAAGTTTAAAATGATCTACCTTTATCAGTTGGAAAGTGTTACAGCTGGACACAGTCCAAAATGTTAGGCCTCATGCCTGAACAATATAATTTTCATCTCATTCCATAACAAATATTAATAATGCATGGATGAACATCGCATAAAAACTATAACAATCAAGTGAAACTAATCTCCTAAAAAATTCTACGATAACAAACCAATCCCCAAAATAGTGAATACCATCTGAAGAGAGTGACCAACCCAATACTATATCCCCACCATATAGTATTTCTCAAATTCCATAGAACATGTTATACTACTACTAAATATCTAGAATAGACTCAAGGAGAGATGATGATAACTTAACAATACCCAAAACCATACCTGAAACATCCTCCTAATCATCCAAATGAAATTGAGAAAAAATACCCATAATATTCCACTCTTCCTTTGATTACCAACCATCTTGTGATGGAAATTTCCCAATAATATCTTCTGAAATGAAACTCCCATTCGCCATTGTTTAGTCGATATTGTACTCAAACATGTATAGGTATTCCACGCATCATCACTATCTAAGATTTAAGTCATTTTGAGAAAAGATATAGCTCGAACGCTTATGGTCATAAAAGACTGTGAACCTTTCCCCAAAATGATCATGCCACCAACACTTAAGTGCTTTCATAACTCTGAAAATCTATAAGTCATGAGTAGGGTGTAGTTTAAGCCGATTAGTACCATAAGCTAACACATGATCATCCTTCATGAGTATACAATCCAAACCAGTGAAAGAAGCATAAAAAAACACATACCGTTTACCAAAATTAGGTAAGATCATAATAGGATTTGATGTCATGACTTGTTTCAACTTTTCGAAATAAGATTGACACTTAGCATCCCATATGAATTTCAACCCCATTATAGTAAGTGAAGTAAAAGGTGATTCCAACTTTGGGAAATCCTTTACTAACCATTGATAGTATAAGGAAAGACCACTGAATCTCTGAATCTCCAAGACATTATGTGGTGCTTCCCATACAAAGCAACATTTACGTTCTCAGGATCAACTCACAAGACATGCTGAGAAATCATGTTCCCTAATAATTTCACTTCATGAATCATGAATTTTCATTTTTAAAGATCTCTATAAAAATGGTGACTCCTCATAATTTCCAAAACCAAACTCATATAGTGCTTCTAATCATTCTCATATCTAGAATAAACCAAAATTTCACCCCTAAGCACTACCACAATAGTGTCAAGTGGATGATCAAATATTTGATTCATTAAATCCATAAAAATTTCAGGAGGGTTAATTAGACCAAACAAAACCAAAAGATATTCATAATGTCCATAACATCTCTTGAAATCTATCTTCATTATATCACATTCCCAAACTATGAACTGATGATAACCTAACCGAATATCAATATTTGAAACCCATCTTGAATCTATTAACTAATCAATAAAATCATTAAAAATAATAAAAGGATACTTGTTCTTAAATATTACCTGGTTCAACTTCTGATAGTCCAGACACAATCAAATTTAACCATCTTCCTTCTTAGAAAAGAGCACTAAGGATTCCCAAGGAGAAACACTGGAAAAAAATAATTCACCACCAGATCATCCTATTAAATCTTGATCTCTTCCAACTTAATTGGTTCTATTTGATAAGAATATATCAATATAAGTTTTGACCCTAGAAGCAGGTCAATCGTAAACACTACCACCCTCTCTGGAGAAATCCTAGATAAATAATCTAGGAAGAAGTTACTAAATTCCCAAACAACAAGAATAAGATAAAAAAAGAAGTTATTTCATCTGGAACAATTTCTATAGTGGACAACAAACTCTTGAGCTCCAGGAGGAATGGTCTTGTAAAAAACTAGACCTTAGATCCCACTCTACCTGAAACAACCAAAATCTCCCACTGGATACAAGAAATAAGACATGCTAATGATAAAAATCAACATTAGCTCAATGGTAAATATAACGATCCATGCTTATAATTAATTCAAATATACGCAGGTCGATAATAAGAAAATATTGGACTAGCTCTGCATCAGCTATAAAAAGCACAAAAGGACATTGAAACCTATTCTCTTTACTATTCCCAAAAGGTATCTATAACTCCCTAACAATGGAAATGAGTTCTATTAGAAGGTCAAGCATATCAAAAAAAAATTCACATATAAATGAGTTGGAAACACTAGTATCAAATTAAGAGACTTCTATAGAAGATACAATAAATATGACACCTCTCACTTTTGTGGGACCCACATATACCTCCATTAGAAACTTTTCTACTCTGAGAAGGTTCCTCCATCTTGAGGCATGTGGTTAGATTCCTATAGTATTTGAAGCATCTGACTACACCGTAGTAGTTTTTAGAGCCTAAGATACATGATCATATTGAGGTGTAGACATTGCTTGATAGAAACACCGCATATGACCATAACATCAAAAAATGTTACACATCTTTGAAGAATAAGGAAAATAAATTCATGTGTGTATAACCTTACCACCCTGAAAGAGAGATATAGGAACACTGCTAACTAAAAATGGTTGTTCCAAAGAGGCACGTTTCCAAGAACCACCTCCACCAATCTTATGGTGATCCTTCCACGTCCTCCTTTTTCGATGGAGAACCATTGAAGCTATCACTATGTGGAAGTGGTGGAATATCTAAACATTAATTCCATATCTATTTCTTCCATCATAGTCATACCCACTATCTATGCATAGGTCAAAAGATTTAGTATAAATAAATGTGATCTGATATCCAGTCGCAAACCGAGTAGGTACTTAGGAGCTTTCAAATGGACATTATTGACAACCTCTGGTGAAAAAAAACCATCTTCACAAAATTTTTGGTGTACACTGACACCAAATGCTCTCCCAATTGTAGAGATAGGAACTTTATATACTTCACCATCATCAGCTACCCTGGAAAAAATACTGGCAGAAGAGGGTCTTAAAACCATTTCAATCCAAGACCACATGCATTTATACCTGTATCATGGATTCCCACCATCACTTTCTAGGACCCTCAAGTCTGATTTTTGTTCACTTCAACTTGATAGTCTCAATAGTGTCTGGAAATTAAATGATCTGACCAATCTAATCAATCCAGTCCTCCACATCTTGAGATTTATTCATACCATTAACGGATGGTAGATTCTTACACAATAACTCTCTTGATCTATATCTTTATCCTATAGCTCTTGTTTGTACCTCATCAACTGTGTTCTAATCTTGTGTAGAATTATATTCAATAGAATGGAATTCCTATGTGATACCCTCGAAAAAGTTATGATCCATCAGAGGATTCCCTTCAAGAGCATCAGTTGTACCCACCAGAAGAAATTGTAGAACACGTGTCGGAGGAATACTACTGCAAAAAAAATGAAATGATAAGAACATAAAACAAACTCAGTTAAAACTAGAAAACCATTATAAAAAAACTTATATTAACATAATGAACTAAAAATAGGAGAAACACATCCAAACATCCCATGGTAACTTGAGAATCATCACAATAAGAGCTTGTCAGACACTCACTGCAACATACCTCACAAGTCCAAACAATACTATCTCTAATCTACCAAACATCTGAAAATAAGGAATCTTAAGTAAATACAAAATTTGATGAAAAACTATAATGAAATGAATCAAATACCCTCTCAAACTGGTACCTAACCTAATCTTCCACATACCTGAAGGGCATTTCTGATCCCCTAATGCTGATAACTAGAACCCATGAATCAAACAACAACCAAAGGGAACAATTCTTCCCAACATAAAGTAAAAAAGTGGAATATATATACAACATAAAAAATAGTGGAAAAGATAAATATATGCCATAAAATAAAAAAAACTGAGGAAACCAAATAATTAAAGAGTAGAAACAATATCTAAGTATAATTCCAACCACAAAGGACAACCTAGATAGGAAAAATAACTACTCCATGGGATATTATGGGTAGTATCCCACCATCTCACCACCAAAAACCTAACTCAGCTAACAAAAAACATCAAATCCTCACTATGGTTCCTTTTCATTCCCTATATCGAAATAAATAACTAGGTCTACACACCATCGAAGGGGTAAACTAGGTGTGAACTAATAGGCTTAGTAGGATCTCGCCCAGGTGTTCCATATCAAGTCTCTTAACAATAGTCCAAGAATTCTAAACATTAAGGAAAACAGGGCATGATAATAATTTAATAGTTTTTATATCAAAAGTGTGGAAACAAAATTTAATTTCCCCTTTTATGACATTTATAAATAAAGTAGGTAAATCGGTTTCAAATAATTATATAACCATATATCAGAACTGATATATCATGTCAAAAAACAAAGCATGCATCACATATCATATCAAATCCATGATAGTAAAACAAAATAGTACAAACCAAAAGCATAAGCACATGTAACATCACACCAGGGATCACACTTAGCCAGGATAGCAAGGACACTCATACCTAACATAGATAATCGCATACACAAAAATCCACTAGACATATGCATCGATTACATAGAGAAGAGGAACACCCTAGAAATTGAACCCCGCCAATAGGTCTAACAAGTCTCTAGAACAACAAGACTAGGGAGAAAAGGAAATTACCATGAGAAACCCCCATGATAGTGGAAGTGGCCTATTACTATACCTTCCACCTAAGTTCCCATGGATTTCCATGTGCTCTATTTTCCAAACTAGTTCATCAACCTATTTTCATCAAACCATGCTTGAAAACCATTTCACAATGCTTTAGAGCCCTTTTCCATTTACCAAAACTAGGAGAACCCCATCTTTTATAAAAGTCCATTTATGCACACACAAAACAAATCAGTCAATCATGAGATTTCATTTAATAAAACAATTTATAAAAAATTCGGGAAATATAGTTCACCAACATAGGATAAAGGTGGAACTTCTTACCTCAAAACTCGCATTTCACACACCCAAAAAGGGATACATCAACAAGAAGAATGAAAAAATGAAAATGAAGGCCCTAAAACCTATCATCACATCTTATAATAGATTCAATTCATAAAATCGGGTTGGTTAAGAGAATAAATTAAATACATCTCAAAGAATTCAATCATTCCACGCCATAACCAATATAGGATATGCCCCTCAAAATAATATTGACAATGGATCTTGAGAAAAATGGGAAGAAACATCACCATGGGTCAATGGATCTGACAATGCAACACAATGGTGCTACCGTGATCGAGGAAATGAAGAAGAAAAAAGTATTACTTACTTGGAGAGACTGAATCCAACCACAATGGTGACTAACCACTAAATGAATCAATCTGGATTGAATGGAGGATCCCAAGATTATTTGAAGATAGATCTAGTTCAAGATGGAAGAAGGGTGTGGATGAATAAAGGAAATTTTAGTTGTGAATCACCATTAATCCCCTACTCATGTAATTTACATGGAGTTTAAACCCTTTACACGTAGTGTAATCTACAAGGATCACATAGGCCAAAAAACCCACAACAATTTTATTAAAAACTAAGATTTTAACATTACCGAACATATAATCTGTACATGGTGTGTACTCCCTTAACATTGTTTACCAGATTCATATAATCTTACCCAGAGAGATTATATATCACGTACTATAATTACACGGTGTGTAATTCACCTACATAATAGAAAAACTAATTATTATTACACAAAAACACCAAACCAACTCAATAATTCTATGATCTTGGGGAGAACTCAGAAAATCCATCAACACATTTATATCTGGATTCCATTAATTCAAACAAACAAATAACCTTGAGATTTAGGACATTTTTTAAGAAATTGTTATCTACCCTCGAGATTCCCAAACACAACCAATTTAAAGACGAAAATAAGAAAATAGAATGTAATTTCCATAAATCATGTAACATGATGTTACAATATAAGATATAATAAACATAATCCAGAATTAATTTAGAAAAAGGCAATACATAATTTAGAATAAGAAATACTCATGATCAAGAAATTAAAATCAATGTAAACATTAATCAAATACTCAATGTACATTAAGAAATGATGAAGAAACATGTAGGCATTGATGAAGAACAGTGAGCGATGTTGAAATAGAAATCAAGTGTTGTGACCCTATTTTTTCTTTTTAAAACATTTAAATATTTCTAAATATATTTATAGAGCAACGAGTTAAGAAAATGTGTGATTCCAAGGACCAATGTACCCAGAATTATTTTTATAAAAATATTAATTATATTTTATATTGCGCATGTACATCTTCATAAAAAAATGTGATAACTATTAAACAACTGATCAGATCAGAAATATGAGACCATGGTTGAGTTCAGAATGTAGTGTTTACCCTAGGAATGATATAAATTAATTCAGCATGGGATTTTTAAACCCCTTTCTTATTGTGGGTGTGTTTAAGTGAATTTATTTATTTATTTATTTAATTGCTTAATTATTTTTGACCTAAAAAAATTATATAAATATATAGTTAAAGGAACTTTTTAGGGGTAGTTAATTTATTTCTAGAATTCTTTGGTAATATCTCATCCCTCCTCCCTTTGATGAATAATGAGAAATCTTTGGATCAAGGTGATTCAAAGGATGAATAACACATCAACTTCTTCCAATCGTTGCATGAGTACATTTCTCACCAATGATCAATCCAAAATAGAGGTAAGGATTGAATTTTTTTTGTTTTATTCCTCTATAATAAATTTTTGAGTTGATTAATAATTTTTCCTCAATCTATGCCCCTCCTTGTAGCCTTTTCATGTGTCGACATGCATAAAATTATTTTATTTCGTTTTTTATATAACCCTAAATCACATTCTTGCTCATTAGTAAATAAAACTTGTACAATGATGATTTAAACTATTATTTTTGGTATCTTTATCCGAAAATTTCATCTCATTCTTCACTGGTTGGATCCTCAAGGTCCCAACTTGACTTTGTTGGGTGGTTCTGAGCTCGCTTGGACCCTCAGATCCATGGAAGATCCATAAAACAACAACAGATTGGAAAGTGAAGCACATATTTGAGATTTTTGTGAGATGAGGATGCCTGATATAGTGTTAAATCTTCAATATTGATATGAACAGAGATGTTCCAGTGTGATAAACAAATAACAATTCAATGAATTTCCACCATAGCCATTTTATCGAAAATAATGGGTTGTGGGCATGATATTTGGCCAGATCTAAGGATTTTAGATTGATTCTAGGAGATATTAGTAGTGGTTGGAGTAGATTAAAAGAGGTGGATCATATATGAGTTTTCTAGAAAATACAGACTACACGCCATGTATAATGAAGAACATACAACATGTATCCTCCCTCAGCAGTGATGCTAGGGTTTCTGAGAAGTTAAGGATGACGTAGTGTGTAAAATTCTCTCACATGATTTGTATTGAATTTCAGTCAGGAAGACTGTGTGTACAACCACACAGACATGGTGTCTTGGTACATAGACATGGGGTCCTATATATAGACACAACCATTGATACATGACCCTGATCCCAATTAGCCTGGACACTCCGTGTAGTCCACCTACACAACATGTACTACTACTCGAATGGGAACCCGTGTAATGACCAGAGGCATGGCTAGGATTTTGGGTGTGGCCACATGCTATGTGGTCCCCCTAATACACAATATACTCCTTGATCTCTACTGATAAAACATTAAAGATCCATATATCCTTCATTTTAACTCATATTTTAGCTTGTGAGAAGCCTATAATAAGTCTTTTTTCCACAAATAACATGATTGTTTCCTCAGTGGTAGCCTTTGATATTTGATGTGAAATTTTCTGGTCCAGGAATGCACTAATGTGACACCTGATGATGGAAGAAATTATATAATATTACCATGTATTTCTAGTCAAAACCATCTAGCAGGGCTGGGGAGTGGAGTTTCCAGGGGATCTTATTATGGGTGTTACCCTCAAGTAGAATGGGTAGTGGAGTTCCCCGATGAATTCTACCATGAATTTCCCTTTAGCATGGCTGGGTAGTGTATTTCCTCTACATCTTCTACTGGGGATTTCCCTCCAGTAGATCTAGGTAGTGGAGTTCCCCAATAGCTTCTTTTGGGAATTACCCTCTAACAGGGTTGGGAAGTGGAGTTCCTCGATGACTCCCAAGTGTTATCCTCCAGTGGGGCTGGGAAATGGAGTTCCTCAATGACTAGTATAGTAAAAACCTCTTGTATTACTAGGGCATGGTATCCTTACCTAGAAATTGTGTCCCCTTGACTATGTGGCACAATGATGAGACATGTTTTGATGCACCTATGAACTCTCGAGGAAGAGGGATGCTTTCCCCAATGAGAGTCACTTTTCTGAAGAAAACTAAAACTGTGCAGGTGATTCAGTGCCTCTCAAATTGGATAGTATCAAGGTGTGATTATTGAGTCCCTTTGACTTGTGTGTTTGTGGAAGACGCATGATATATCAGGCAATGTTGATTGACTTCTTTTTTAATTTTTGGATACTTTTATTCTTTGGATGATCTTTTAGATTGATATCCCTTACTCTATCATTTGTGTTTCTTTGAATGATCATATATACATATCCTTATTCGGTACCTAATCTTTAGGTTTGGTTACTCTCCTTCTAGGAGAGGCAAAGAAGCATGGGGTATTCCATGTTTTTTTCACATCTATATTCTTGTGGTTGGATGAATATACTCTCCAACTATAGGTGGATAAGGCTCGATGTTTACTTCATATACTCACTATGTTTATCCCCTTATTCTTGAATGATCTTACTTTCACACTTTTTGGGTTGAGATATACTCTTTAATTGTTCCTTGTGTATATTCCATCTTCCTCTTCAGTTGTATCTCTTACTACTCCCCCATCATAATTTGGGGTACTCGGCTGGGTATGTTTATACTCACCCCCGCATGCACTTTGGCCACACATGTTTTGTATTATGCAGATGATGAATAGGTTGATCGTGACATAAGAGGAGATTAGGGATATGGGGTTCTTGTATAACGTATAGTGGTAGTAGCCTAAGATTCCGAAGCTGGGATCTCTCATCTATTTTACTATTTCTATTTTTCTATTAGGTTGGTACACTTTTCTTGTTGGGAGGGTATTTTTAACATTTTTCTTTTCATTTTACACTATCATACTTTGTAATGTTTAGAGGTTCATGCATGTTTGGTTTATTTATAGTTGTGCTGCATCTTTTATTTATTTCCCTCTGCACTTTTTCATTGTATTGGATATGTGTGTGTACAAGTACATAGGCAAATTCCACCCTAATTTTTTCATGCCTTTAGTTCTTGTAACCCCCGGACAATGGAGGCAGGCTTGGGGTAGTTACGACTTGATCCATAGCTTGGGTTGGGTCGCGAAAAATTAGTATTATAGAAATTTCATTCCATGGGACATTATTTGGATGTTTCTCCTTAAGAGTATTGGTTGTGTTTAGGGAAACAATTTCAAAGTTTCTTGAGTGAGGCTCTCAAAACATGGAGTCTAGTGGTGGTAGGGTTGATTAATATATCCATTCACCAAGACCCTGACTACTTTCTTGTCGACTCGTCATGCTGAGACTTTTTTTTGAGGGATAAATGGTACATGAATCATACAGGATTGAGTCCTTAAATTTTCTTCTTGAGTCATCTCCCCATTTTTATGGATTTATATATATGATCATATAATTTTGGTACTCCTTGATAAAATTCAGGATGCCTGCATGATGACAAAGAACTAGGATACTAACTCTGGTTCATGATGACGAACCTATGAGCAACAGGGCCTTAGTTCAGGGTCCATACAATGATACCCTTCCTCCATGCAGGAAGTTAGAAACACCTCTACATATTGAGAAGTAGATCATCCTAATAGAGCATGATGAGGAGCACATAGGCTTAGCACACTCCCCAAGTTCCGGCATCAAAGACTGCTGAGGTTCTGTGGTGAGCTAGATCCCCAGGAAGTAAGGGATTGGCTAAATTTATCAGTCTATATATTTAGGATTATTCATACGCTGATAGATCAGGTGGTGTATTTGGAATCCATCCTTTTCCATAGGGAAACTGTGTCTTGGTTGATTCTAGCTATGTAGTTACACGATGAGTCAACACTCTTGTGGGAAGATTTCATCTTACTGTTCTGTGAGAAGTACTACCCCTTCTGCTTACGATCAGTCTGTATCTAAGAGATTCTAGATATTCAGAAGAGAGGGATGAAAGTGATTGAGTTTCACAGACCTTATGTGGTACTCTCTCAAGATGATCTGTGAAGGATACTTATGATAATAGAAGTTTGAGGTGGGAATCCGCCGAGAGATTCGAGTCAGCGTTGTGCCCTTGTTATCCCCACCTATGATGGGTGTTAGAATGGGAACTAATGATAGATATATTTCCTTCAAAGGGATTACATATTGTTGGAGTTGGTAGTGGGAATACCATAGCTAAGTGTAACACCCCGACCCCAGTTACCTAGAGTCAGTGCATTATTACATAACATTTTAATGATCACAAAAGATCAAGTCTTGAAAGACCGATTAGTTTAGTAGCCTTGGAATCACTAGATACATTCATAAGTCTTACATTACATCATAAAATGAAAACTACAACAACATCTTGTCTCCATATACCACACTCATATCCCCTCATATTATCCTAGTAGGTCATTCATAAAATACTTCTTCACATCCTAAGAAAAATAAAACATAAAAAGGGGTGAGCTCAGATGCCCAATAAGGATAACAATATAGTGGAAACTTTCATAAATAAGAATAAAAATTAATGAAATGTATAACTAAAAAAATCATTTTAAACTTGAAATTCATCATAATATTGCAGAAATAAAATTAAATAATGCCATTTACATATTCACATGGATATTCTACTAGTCGAATAATTACATGCAATATCAATAACCACTTTCATAATGATGGAATGCATAATCTTAGACTATCATAACCACATAGTCAAGGCCTAGTTCCCAGACTTCAAATAATATTTTGTCAATCCCTTGTTCCAAGACACTAGTTTGTCTCATGATACCTACGGATGCATCGAGGAGCTATAGCGGGCTCCACCCATCACTTATTAAGTCCAATTCATTCCTCATATGAACATGTTTAAACATAACATAAACATTCGTATTAAAACTAGAATATGAAAGGTCAATACTTTCTCCATAAACGATGAATGGTATAAAAATAACACATCCACAGTCAAACATATCACAAAACCTTCAATACAATATAGAAGTTTTGTATCATAATAAGTCAACTTCAAATAATCTTAAAATCCATCAAAGGATATTGACATAGATGAAGTAAAAACTGTTTGAGAGAAATATCTCTTTTTTTGGAAATCATTTAAAAGTCGCATAATTATAAAATAAAAAATTTACTTTGAAAATATCCTTATAATCTTGTAAGGGAAGATTAGAATATTTTAGAATGGAGCAAAATAGCCACACCCACCAAATAAGTTATAAAAATACATTCTTACCTTAATTCTGTCAAAAATGTTAAAAAGGACCTTGTTTGGAAAATGACAGAAAGATTCCTTTATAAAATTCTTATAAAAATTAAAACAAAGGTATAAATGACTTTAAATCATAGTCTGTAAAATAGTAAGAATTATTTGAAATAAATTTTTAAGAAACATGGATGTGGATGATAAATATGTCCCAGTAGATACTTACATAAAAACTACCTCGGATAATAAAGAGATTGTGAAATTAACCCTTACCTTTTACTTTTCCATGGTCGAGGGTAGGTTATGCTCCGGTATAATGGTGAAATAATTTTTATTAAGTTATAAAAGAATCATATACATTAATATGATATCATATATGATCTTTTAACAATTCTTGGTTAATAATATCTTAGTATTATCGTCGTTTCAGGTGTTCACTTAATCGTTTTATTTTATATGTTTTGTTACATAAGTTGTGTTTGTTATGGATAGGTTGTATATTATTCATATCCAGAATTATATCATGTACTTAAACCTTATTTTTTATCATCAAATGAGAATTATACTTGAATGTATATGATGGAGAAAGAATCTCAACGTGTTCGTAGAGACGATAGTCCGTACGTACGCACGAGCGACAATATCATTCTTTTGATATTTAAATAATATATAATTGGGTGGTATATTATATATAAAAAATCATTATAATGTTATATTTATTATTTACTTCAATTAAACATCATTATCATACCCATCCAAATAATAATGTTTTGAATAACAATTACACCATGACGTGGAGACGGTAAGTCGTACATACGCACGTATGGTGACATGTCATTCAAAGGATGGATAGAATACTGAATATGGTTGTAACATATTTATAATAACATCACAGTATATATAAAATAATTGATTTATTATTTTATAATTGAAATAAAAAATAAATAATAAGTTGAAGAAGAAATAAACATGATAGAGGGTGGTGAAAACATTACCTCTTCTTCGGGTTCTTCCTTTTGATTTGATCAAAAGGGCTCCTTAGGATGGATTTCTGACTAAAGGAAGGCCTATAGGATGAATTAAGGGAATTTTATAGGATATTTTGGAAGGGTTTGGCTGAACAAAAAGGCTTTGAAGGTATGAATTTGAGAGAAGGGGGGGTTCCCTTTTATAAGAGGGGTGAGGGGCACCTTAGGAAAAACATAAAATATTATTTTATAATAAATTCATATTCGGTTTATAATGGATCCAAAGTGACTTATTTCTAGAATAAGGTAGGGATGGGACAATATCCTTTAAACCAATATATTTTAGACAGGTACGGGTCACTATATTAACCTTATCATTTATATTTAACTCTTAGTTAAATCGTTTGACATTTACGATGTCTCCTTGTATTTTTATATTATATGGTTAATAAACAAAATATATACTTCCAAGAGAACCCCAAGTGGTTCATTAATGATAAACCTATCATTATATAAGTCTTTTGGCCGAAACTTAGATTTTTAATAATATAATATGAATTAATATTATAATATTTTTAAAAAAAACTCTTTTATGTCGATTTTGACACTATTTGGTATTTGTTTTTTTCTAAATTCATAACAGCATTATTACTTCGAAACAAATCATCTAACCAACCCTAATATGTTATATTAACCTATAAGATTAGTGTAATTCATAAAAAGTCTCAAATTTAATTTATTTTTATAATTATAATATCAATTATTTTAATATTTTATTTAATATGTAATTACTGCATCACCATTGTGTCAGAAATAAATTAAATTAGTTAATGTCTAAAAATTATAAATAAAATATACTTATGTAGGAAATATATTTATATTTCTAATTAATATTTATAATTGAATTTATCTTATGTATAACCCTATATTAAAAATGTTTTATTTATTAAACATTGATTTTAACTCTTTTAACTCTTCTTTGAATTAAATAATAATAAATGTCCTAATCTAATCCAAGTGGGTCAAAGAGGTTCATATTTTACTCCTAAGGGTTTTTTGGTTGAATTATACTTAGATAATAGAATTAGGACATGTGATAGGGTAATAATAATATCATTTTTACCCTTAATTAATGTATTTACTTTTAACCGTGGTAAATAAAAGTAAAAAGTTACTATTTACCAAAAATTATTTTTATCTTATTGAACCACATTTTACTACTTGATATTAACTGTGTCTCGAATTTTCGAAATTCCACTCACAGAAGCGGTAAAATTAATTTTTATATGAATTTTCAAATTCTGCCAGGAGATGGGTAAAAGACGATGAAAAGTTCAATAAAATTTTTATATATCTAAAATTATTATAAATTGACTCCAATGAATTACATTGAAATTATATAGGTATTATGTATATATTTTGAACTAAAATAAATTTAAATAAAATAAATAATTATTTAAATAAAAAATCGGTTTTAAACTATAACTATGTGTTTTTCATTGTTCATCAAAAATTGAACATTTTCAGAAAATTACCAAAAATTCACCCTAGGCTCATTTTAATATTCCGAATCTAAAAATGAAGTCCATTTTGAAAGAAAAAATATATAAAATTTCAAAAAGTGGGTATTACTATTAATAACGACTAGTTTGATTGGTTGTGGTGTGTGTTAGAACTCGAAGTTGTGTACAATGAAAGATATTGCATTATCCAAAGGGAAGCGTATCATGGAAGCTTGGGGTGTTACATTATCCCCTCCTTCAAATAATTTCATCCTCGAAATTTCTAGAATACTATCGCATGAAAAGACTCGGGTGTTTCTTCATCATAAGTTCCTCGGGTTCCCACGTTGCCTCTTCCATCTTATGGTTTCTCCATAAAACTTTTACCAGATGAGTCGTCCGGTTTCTCAGCACTTGTTCTCTAGTATCAAGAATCCTGACAGGCTCTTCACAATAAGAAAGATCGGGTTCCAGTTCTACTTCCTTATAAGTGAGTACATGTGTTGGTTCAGGCATGTATTTTCTGAACAGTGATACGTGGAACACATCGTGAACTTTGGAGAGACTTGGCGGCATTTCCAAATGGTAAGTTACATCCCCAATTTGTTCTAGAATTTCAAAATGTCTTATGTACATGGGACTCAATTTAGCCTTCTTACAGAAACCTATAACACCCTTCCATGGAGATACCTTCAAGAAAACATGATCTCCTACCTGAAATTTTAAATCCTTCCTTCGGTTATCGGCATATCTCTTCTGCCGACTTTGAGCTGATTTGATGTGGTTTTGAATTACCTTCACCTTTTCCATTGTTTCCTCCACCAGTTCTGGGCCTAAAAGTTTTCTTCCACCAATGTCATCCCAAAAAGTTGGTGTGTGACATCTCTTTCTGTATAATGCTTCATACGGTTCCATCTGAAGACTTTAATGGAAGCTATTGTTGTAAGAAAATTCTACCAGAGGTAAATATTGATCCCACATACCCTGAAATTCATGTGAGCAGGATCTCAACATGTCTTCTAAGGTTTTAATAGTCTGTTCTAATTGTCCATATTTTTTAGGGTGGTAGGAAGTGCTTAAATGAAGTTCATTATTAAGGTCTTCAAAAGACACTTCAATAATCTTGAAGTAAAATGTGGATCGCGATCAGAAACAATCGATAGTGGTACTCCATGAAGTCTTACAACTTCATTAATATATATTCTTTCTAATCGTTCAAGTGGTAAATCTTCTATTATAGAAATAAAATGTGATGACTTGGTAAGATGATCAACAATGAGCCATATTTCATCATTCTTTCTAGGAGTATTTGTTAGTACCATGATAAAGTCCATCGTAATATTATAACATTTCCACTCAGGTATTAGAAGAGGTTACATGACTCCTCTAGGATTTTTCCTTCTAGATTTCACTGTTTTACAAACCATACATCATGACACAAAATCAGAAATCTCCATCTTCATGTTGTCCCACCGAAAATGTTCCTTCAAATATCTATACATTTTGGTGCTCCCAGGGTGTATAGAGAAATTTGAACTATGAGCATCATCTAACAATTCCCTTTTTAAATCAGGTATATCAGGAACACAAAGTCTCTCCCCAAATTTCAAAATTCCATCTTCATACACAAAGTCACTCAATCTCCCATCATTCATGGATTTAATCTTCTTTTTAAACTCTTCATCATTAGTATGAGAACTCTTTATCTTTTCTAGTAAAGATGGTTTGGAAACCATTTGAAAAGGTATTGAGGTTTCACCTTCCATGGTGATTCCCATATCTATCTTTACTAGATCCATGTATATAGGATCCTTTTCAACACTCATCTTGTTCAAAACTCAATGATCCTTCCTGCTCAAAGCATATGCCACCTTATTTTCCTTCCCCGGGTGGTAGTGTATCGTGCAATCATAATCCTTGAGTAGTTCAAGCCATCTCCTTTGCCTCATGTTGAGTTCATTCTGTGAGAAAATATACTTCAAACTCTTGTGATCGGTATATATCTCACATTTTTCACCATAGAGATAATGTATTCATATCTTCAATACAAAGATTACAACAGCTGACTCAAGATCATGAGTAGGATAGTTTTTCTCATGAATTTTTAGCTGTCGTGATGCATAGGTTATAACTCTATCATTATGGATAAGGACACAACCAAGTCCTTTCTTTGATGGATCACTATAAATAACAAACCCATCATTCCCCAATGGTAGAGTCAATATAGGATCGTTGACTAATCTTTTCTTCAGTTCTTCAAAACATTCTTCGCACTCTTTTTTCCAAAAAAATTTAACCCCTTTACATGTGAGCTTCATTAATGGGTTAGCCAATCGGGAAAAACTCTGGACGAAACGCCGATAATAACCTACAAAACAAATAAAACTGCATACCTCGGTTATACTCATCAGTGCTGGCCATTCTTGGATTGCCTTGGTCTTAGAAGGGTCAACATAGATTCTATCCTTAGAGACAATATGGCCAAGAAAAGAGATCTCCTAAATCCAGAATTCACACTTGCTAAACTTCCCATATAATTCATGTCTTTTAAGAGTCTTCAAGATAATGCGCAAGTGATTTTCATGATCTTTGTAGCTTTTGGAGTATACCAATATATCATCAATAAATACCACCACAAAATCATCAAGATATTCCTTGGAAACTCTATTCATTAGATCCATGAATATATATAGGGTGCATTAGTAATCCCAAATGGAATTACTGTAAACTCATAATGCCCGTACCTGGTTTGAAATGTTGTCTTCAGAATGTCTTCCATCTTCACACACAACTAGTGGTATCCAGATCGAAGTTCAATCTTTGAAAATTATTGAGCTCCATGTGGTTGGTCAAATAAATCATCAATGCGAGGTAGAGGATACTTGTTATTTATTATTATAGCATTAATTCACCTGTAGTTGATACATAACCTCATAGATCCATATTTCTTCTTTACAAAAAGGACATGGGATCCCCATTTAGAAACACTAGGGTGAATAAATCCCTTATTACTCAATTCCTATAGTTGTTTCTTTAGTTCAACTAATTCCACAGTGGCTATTCTATAAGGGGTCTTTGAAATAGGCCTTGAACTAGGAATTAAATCAATGGAAAACTCAATTTCTCATTCTGGAGGACGTCCAGGTAAATATTCCGGAAACACATATACATATTATTTCATAATAGGTACATCCTCTATTTGAACATTTCTTTCCTCACCCACAGTTATTTCATTCTCTTCCTCCCCGATAATTGAATTTAGATGAGCTACTGGGTGTGGATCTAAATAAGAATTAGGTGGTGACAATTATACTCTAAAGATAAGGTGTTCCTTATCATCATTATCAAAAATTGTAACCTCCTTCTTCTTACAATAAATCTTCACATCATGGTTCGAAATCCAATCCATACCGAGCATTATATCAAATTCAATCATGGGTATGACGATGATATCAGCAGACAAAGAACATTTATGTGATCTAATGGGGATTGATTCTCAAAACATTGTTGTAATGATACTTCCCTTAGGAGCTTTTAAGGAAAACACCCTTGTTAAATCAAATTGTAAATATCTAATTTTCTTTGAAAACTAGGAAGATATGAAACAATGTGATGATCGAGAATCAAATAATGCATTGGCTAAACATGAGGAAACCATTAAATTACTTGCCACCACATCTTTTGAAGCTTCAACCTCAGCAGTAGTGATCGCATAATCTTGGCCTTGATCCCTTGGCCTTTTCTGAGGTAAGTTCCCCTGAAACTTAGCACATTAATTTGCATAATGTCTCATCTCCCTGAAATTATAGCATTGAACATTAGTAGCTTCTTTTTTTCCCTTGCAATCACGAGCTTGGTGGCCTTTTTCACCACACTTGTAACGGACTCTCATTCCCTTAAATCAAGTACCAGGGTGTTTCTTCCTACATTTACTGCAGGATGGATATTCAAATTTTCTCTTATTCCCCTTATATCCATTCCCATAGTGATCGACAGATCTCTACTCCTCTTGGTTTTCTTTAAAGTCACAAGACTTAGAGAATTACTTTTCTATCTTGATAACACATGATACAATATCTTTGTACGATGAGAATGATTGTGAGACTAATGCTCGACGGAGAAGTGGTTTTAACCCATCAAAGAAACGATCAATCTTACTTCTTGGGTTACATATATAATCTACTGCATGCCTCACTAACCTTGTAAAGTTAGACTCATACTTTGCAACATTCTCGTCCACCTTTTGTCTTAGACTCAGAAATTGACTTTCCATATCTGCTCGATGGTCACGAGGAAAGTAATTTTCTAAGAAAATCTCTTTGAACTCCCTCTATTCCATACTTGATACTTCATCCTCCTCCTTTGTGTTTTGAATTGATGACCACCATTGGTCAGTATCTCTAGTGAGGCAATAAAGTGCCATGATAACGTTTTCCCTTTCACTACTCCCCAAGGAATGGAATATTTTCTCTAAGGAATTTATCCATTTCTCAGATACTAATGGATTTGTTCTCCCATTGATGTTGGTGGTTTCTGCCTCACAAAGATATCAAATATTGATCCTCCATGTTGTGGATCTGGGTGCTCCATACGGGTAAGGTTATTATTCATAACCTGAGTGAGTTTTCCTAGTATGGTGATTAGCTGATCAGCACCAGTTGCATCACTAGCTCCACTATAATTATCTTGAGAAGGAGGGAAATCCCTACATGGAGTGTGTGCATTGATACGGTTTCCATTTCTTCTACTAGGCGCCATTTCTAAACAATGGCATACACTAGATTAGTTTATGAATCGCAATACCTAAATCCAAACTTGTAAAACACTTAACATAAATTGAACAGTTTATGGATATAATCCATAATCATAAAAATGTTTTCTTTGAGGAAGTATATACTCATAAACCCTTCATAATGGTTTTTAAAGAAAATGATAATTATCCTAAGCATATCCCTCGGGAGTGTCCTAACCAAGAGTGTCGCAAGGCCCGTTGTCATGCACCGGTTCACGTTCGAGTCTAGTTCAAAGCGGTGTTTTCGTGTTTTACCCCTAGGTACATCTGTTCCAAATCTGCCTCTACCTGCTCGTATCCAGACAGGGATGTATTTCATGTAAAACTCACAAAATATCTATTATACCAAAATTATAGGAAGTTCTTCTATACTAATCCTCAAAGTCCATCTTAGGTCTATGTACTCTAATCAAGGTTTATCTAAATCTAGCTCCCAAGGTTTGTACTAAACCTTCTCTGATACCAATTGTAATGCCCTAACCCCATTTACCTAGAGTCGGTGCATTATTACGTAACACTGTCATGATCACAAAAGATCAAGTCTCAAAAGACCGATTAGTTTAGAAGCCATGGAATCACTAGATACATTCATAAGTATTACATTACATCATAAAATGAAAACTAAAACAACATCCTATCTCCATAGACCACAGTCATATCCTCTCATACTATCCCTATAGGTCATTCATAAAATACTTCTTCACATACTGGGAAAAATAAAACATAGAAAGGGGTGAGCTCGGATGCCCAATAAGGATAACAATATAGCGGAAACTTTCATAAATAAGCATAAACATTTAAGGCAATGTATAACTAAAAAAAAGCCTTTTAAACATGATATTCATCATAATATGAAAGAAATAAAATTAAATAATACCATTTACATAATCACATGGATATTATACTAGTCGAATAATCACATGCAATATCAATAATCACTTTTAATAATGATGGAATTCATAATGCCAGACTATCATAACCACATAGTCAAGGCCTTGTGCCAAGACTACAAAAAGATTTTTTCATGGCCTTATTCCAAGACACTAGTTTGTCTCATGAGACCTACTGATGTATCGAGGAGCTATAGTGGGCACCACCCGTCACTTATTAAGTCCAACGCATTCCTCATATGAACAGGTTTAAACATAACATCAATATTTGTATTAAAAATAGCATACGAAATGTCAATACTTTATCCATAAACCATGAATGGTATAAAAATAACACATCCACTATCAAACATATCACAAAACCTTAAATACAATATGTAAGTTTTGTATCATAATAAATCAACATCAAATAAGCTTAAAATTTATCAAAGGATGTTGACATAGATGAAATCAAAACTATTTGAGAGAAATATCTCATTCTTTTTAAATCAATTAAAAGTCACATTATTATAAAATAAAACATTTACATTGAAAATATCCTTATAATATTATAAGGAAAGATTTGAAGATTTTAGAATGGCGGAAAATATCCACATCCTCCATATAAGTTAAAAAACATTCTTACCTTAATTCTGTCGAAAAGGTTGAAAGGGACCTTGTTTGGAAAACGACAGAAAGATTCCTTTATAAACTTCTTATAAAAATTCAAATAAGGTTATAAATGACTTTAAACTATATTCTATAGAATATTATGAATTATTTGAAATAAATTTTTAAGAAACATGGATGTGGATGATAAAGATGTCCCAGTAGATACTTACGTAAAAACAACCTCAGATAATAAAGAGATTGTGAAATTAACCCTTACATTGAACTTTTCCTTGGTAGAGGGTTGATTAACCTCCTGTATAATGGTGAAATAATTTTTATTAAATTATACAAGAATCATATACATTAATATGATATAATATATGATCTTTTAACATTGCTTTGTTAATAATATCATATTATTATCATCATTTTGGGTGTTCACTTACTCATTTTCTTTTATATGTTTCGTTACGTAAGCCATGTTTGTTATGGATAGGTTGTATCTTATTCATATCTAGAATTATATCAAGTCCTTAAACATTATTTTTTATCATAAAATTAGAATTATACTTGAATTTATATGATGGGGAATGAATCTCATCGCGTTTGTGGAGACGATAGTCCGTACATACGCACGAGCGACAATATTATTCTTTTGATATTAAAATAATATATAATTGGATGGTAGATCATATATAAAGAATCATTATAATTTTATATTTATAATTTACTTAAATTACAGATCATTATCAAAACCATCCAAATAATAATGTTTTTAATTACAATTACACCACGACGTGGAGACGGTAAGCCATACGTACGCACGTATGGTGACATGTCATTAAAATGATGGATAGAATACTGAATATGGTTTTACCATATTTATAATAACATCACATTATATAGAATATGCTGGAGTTATTATTTTAAAATTTATATAACAAAGAAAGGAGAAGTTGAAAAAGAAAGGAACTTGAAAGAGGGTGGTGAAAACATTACCTCTTCTACGGGTTCTTCCTTTTGATTTGATAAAACGGTCTCCTTAGGATTGATTTCTGACTAAATTAAGGAATCTAGGATGAATTGAGGTAAGTTGATAGGATATTTGGGTAGTGTTTTGCCCAACCAAAAGCCTTTGAAGGTATGAATTTTGGAGAAGTGGGAGTGCCCTTTTATAAGAGGGGTGAGGGGCACCTTAGGAAAAACATAAAATAATATTTTATAATAAATTTATATTTGGATTTTAATGGATTCAAAGTGACTTATTTTGAGACTAAGGTTGGGATGGGTAGAAATAATTTCAACCAAAATATTTTAGACTAGTTTGGGTCACTATATTAACCTTATCATTTATATTTAATTCTTAGTTAAATAGTTTGACATTTACCATGTCTCATTGTGTTTTTATATTATATGGTTAAAAAACATACTATGTACTTCCAATAGAACCCCAAGTAGTTCATTAATGATACAAATATCATTATATATGTCTTTTGGCCGAACCTTATAATTTTAGGAATAGAATATGAATTAATAATATAATATTTTTTTAAAAACTCTTTTATGTCAATTTTGACACTATTTGGTATTTTGTTTTTTATAAATTCATAAAAGCATTATTAATTCGACAAAAATTCATCTATCCATCCCTAATATGTTATATTAACCTCTAAATTAGTGGAATTCATAAAAATTATAAAATTACATTTATTTTGATATTTATAATAACAGTTATATTTATATTTCATTAATTAGGTAATTACTGCATCACCGTTGTCTCATAAATAAATTAAATTATTTAATGTATAAAAATTATAAATAAAATATAAATATGTAGGAAATATTTTTATCTTTCTAATTAATATTTATAATTGAATTTATATTCTGTATAACTCAATATTAAAAATGTTTTAGTTATTAAACATTGATTTTAACTCTTTTAACTCTTCTTTGAATTAAATAATAATAAATGTTCTAATATAATCCATGTGGACCAAAGAGGTTCATATTTTACTCCTAAGGTTGTTTTAGGTCGAATTATACTTATCCAATAGAATTAGTTCATATGTTAGTGTAATAATAATATCATTTTTACCCATAATTACCCTATTTACTCTTAACCGTGGTAAATAAAAGTAAAAGGTTACTATTCACAAAAAATTATGTTTGTCTTATTGAACCACATTTTACTCCTTGATATTAACCGTGTCTCTCATATTTCTGAAATTCCACTCAGAGAAGCGGTAAAATTAATTTTTATGTGAATTTGCAAATTCTCCTAGGAGATGGGTAAAAGACGGTGAAAAGTTCAATAAAATTTTTATATATCTAAAATTATTATAACATGACTCTAATTAATTACAATGAACATATATAGGTATTATTTATTTATTTTGTCCTAAAATAAATTTAAATAAAATAAATAATTATTTAAATAAACATTCAGTTATAAACTATAACTCAGTGTTTTTTCATTATTCATCATAAATTTAACATTTTCAAAATATTACCAAAAATTCACCCTAGGATAATTTCGATATTCCAAATCTAAAAATGAATTCCATTTTGAAAGATAAAATTTATAAAATTTCAAAAAGTGGGTATTACTATTCATAACGGCTAGTTTGATTGGTTGTGGTGTGTGTTAGAACTCGAAGTTGCGTACAATGCATGCTATTGCATTATTCAAAGGGAAGCGTACCATAGAAGCTTGGGGTGTTATATAAGTCATCTACAATAGCATATAGGCTCCATATATCTTGGAATAAGAGAACATTTTGTGAGTAGGCCCAGGAGCATGGTCATATGGGGCCAAGACAGTGAAAATCACTAGAGAAGCCCAGAATGGGGATTTGTTTTACTTGTGATGGGTTAGGTAAAATTCCATGGTACTAACCAATCAGACGTGATGATAACCCTAGGAAAATTGCTGATAAACTGCCACAGTAGATATAATGTTGTGATTAAGGATCTCCCAAGCATGGGTTGGGTGGTCCCTAGGGAGGTGGAGTTGGAAGAGGAGTGGGAGGAGATATTAATTTTGGACATTAGTATGAGATCCTTCCACCACTACCACAACCACCATTTTTCCCACATCAGGCTCAGGGTGTGGGTGGCTGGGTTCATGGACAACTACATGCTTTTGATGTCTGCGGTCCCATAACACATGTGATTATTTGAGGTATGTTATGTGTTTATTCCACTCTTGCCTTAGTATTAGTAGAAAAAGGTTATATTAATTATTTTATCTCGATACGCCTCATGATGGGGGTATAGTTACTTGTAAGGGTTTTAGCACAATAGCTTATTCTTGAGGATCTTATAGGGAATGCTTTTTTCGTATCTCTCATCGGCCGACAGTGCGAGCTGTCGCTTGGAGGAGAGAGGTTCCTGTGGGACCTTGTTTTTGTCATGATGGAAACCTATGATGTCATATTGTCTATATATTGGCATTCCATGGTCCAAGACTACATTTATTACTGCCACAGACATGTCAAATTCCTATATGTTGATGGGACAAGATTATCTTTTTTGGTGAGAGAGGTCTCATGGAAGGGAATGTGGATATTGCGAGTAGAAGGTTGCATCTTATCATTGATCAGTTGTAAAGTGAAGACCTTGTTATAGTAGGATCTTCATGAATCTGGGTTCCTTTAGTTATGGAGGATTATATATACGTCTTCCTCAATGATGTTCTAGGACTACCACCATGGAGGAAGATGGAGTTTTTCATTGACTTACATTCCATGACTACTATGACATCTTCTACAGTGTATCAGATGTCCCCTAAAGAACTCTAGAAGCTGCGTTTTTAGTTAGAGGACCTTCTTGAGAATGTTTTCATTAGACCTTGTGTGTCCCCCTTGTTATTTACAGTCATGTTCATTAAAATGTTACATGGGAGCTTAAGACTTTGTGTGGATTATCATCTCCTGAACCAGCCCATGATAGGGAACAAGTACCCATTACAAAGAATTGATAACATATTTGATTAGTTGGGAGGCACAAGATGGTTCTCCAATATCGATCTCGAGTTTGGGTACCACCATTTTTTATTTTTCAAGGCTGATATTCCATAGTTGGCATTACGATGTCTCAATAGACATTATGAGTTTTTAGTGATTCCATTTAGTGTGACGAATGCCCCCATAATGTTAATGGATTTGATAAACCAGGTCTTATATCCATATATGGACTAGTTTTTTGTTGTATTCATCGAAGACATACTCATATAATATAAAAAAGAAGAGGAGAATGAAGAGAACTTCCGTATGGTTTTTCATTTACTTCGAGAGCACCATATTTATAGAAAGCTATTGAAGTGACAATTTTTGTTACATGAGGTTCAATTTTTGGGGCCTTCCATTTCTAAACATGGTTTATCCATGTATCCAGAAAATATTAAGGTATTTCTTTCTTCGGATCCACCCAATAATGTTTCTTTGGTGTGTAGATTTCTTGGATTGGTAGGGTACTATAAGAGTTTTTTTTGTAGACTTCTCCATAATGACAGCCCCTTTGATCACCCTGACATGGAAAGGGAAGTCATTTACCTGATCTGAGTAGTTTCAGATGGCATTTGAAGAGTTGAGATAGAGTTTTATGAGTTCTCTAATGTAGAGACTACTAGAGGAAGGTGTGAATTTTATAGTTTATTGGGATGCCTCAAGAGGTGGGATCAGTTGTTTATTGATGAAATAATAGGCAGATATCATATATGGGTTGAGGTAGTTGAGACCTCATGAGAAGAACTATGAAACTCATGAACTAGAGTTAGATTTGGTATTCTTCTCCTTGAGGATGTGAAGACACTACATTTTGGGGGAATTATTTTTGGTTTACTCAGACCATCAGAATCTTAAGTACTTGTTCATTATGAGAGGCTTGAACCTGAGATAGTGATTCTCATTGGAGTTCCTACAACAATATGACTTTGAGATAGTATATACACTAGGGAAGAGAAATTTCGTACCATATTCCCTGACCAAGAAGTCCCAAAATCTATTACTGCTGGAAGATTTGGAGTAGTTTTCTTCCCTACGACTGACCTTGGTGGAGCAGGGGGGAACATGTTTTCTTCAGTTGATGGTTTTAAATGTTTCTCTCGATGAGAGTGTGAGAGATTCCCAGCTAGCAGACATCAACTATGATGTCTTGTGAGATCAAATATCCATAGGTGACACACCAGATAGATATTTGTGAATGAGTGAGTCGCATCATCTTGTTATATGGGAGAACAATGGTTCCAGTCATGGATCATGAAGAATTGATGTGAAAGTTCCAAAATTCTCTCTTAGTTGTACATAATAGTGTGGGGAATAAATACAGAGACCTTCAGTGGAATTTTGTTTGGTCTATAATGAGATAAATCATATCTTGTTTCATCTTTTGGTTCCTCACCTATCTGCATGTTTAGGTTGAGCATCATGTTCTAGTAGGTTTGTTGTGGCCTCCTGAGACCCTAGAGTGGAAATAAAGTGACATATACATATACATCATCATAGGGATTTCCACACATGGTGAAGGTCCATGACACCATCTGGGTGATATTTGACTAACTCAAATAGTCTGTGCACTTCCTTTCCACCAGAGAGTAGAGTTCAATGAAGATTCTGAGGTAGTTATACGAATAGGATATCATCCACCTTTACGGGGCACCCTCGAAGATTGTCTCTGGTCGTGACCCATGGTTTATGTCACGATTATGGAGAGTCATACAGGATGAATTTAGGACACAAATGCAGATGAGTATAGCCTTTCACCGTCAGACTAATGGGCATACCAAATGCACTATCCAGGTGTTGGAGGATATGATAAGGACTTGTGTGTTGGAATTCTACTAGAGTTGGGAGGATCACCTGCCTTGGTAGGGTTTTTGTACAAAAATAGACACCACTCTACCATCGATAAGGTACCTTTATAGGATATACATGGGAGACCCTATAGGCCACCATTTTTCTAGATAGAGATTCAATATTCATATCTTATGGTACTAGAGTTGGTGCAGGCGGCAATGGAAAAAGTGCAGGTCACCCATGAGAAGATGAGGATAGCCCAGAGCAGAAAAAAATCTGATGCATATCGTCATCGTAGGCCCTTGGAGTTCGAGTAGGGAGACCATGTTTTCTTGCAAGTCTCCCCATAATGAGGAATGCAGAGGTTCGACAAGGTAGTAAAGTCATCCTCATGATTCATTGGGTCGTTTGACATCATGCAAATAGTTTGTGAGGTTGCCTTCTACCTCACCCTAACCCCACAACTGGAGTGGGTGCACGACATCTTCCATGTATTACAGCTGAGGTGATACGTGAATTACCCTACGCATATCATAGACTGGGGTACGATGGACATTGAGGAAGGATCCACCTTTGAAGATCAATTGGTGGTGATGAAGGACGAATAAGAGTAGACCTTTTCTGGATAGACCATCCCTTTGGTTCTTATATCATTCCAACACAGAAATGTCAAAGACAGTTCCTAGGAGTGGTAAAACCATATATGGGATCAGTATCCTGAGGTGTTTTTTGAGTTTTTCTTTTTTCGGATGACAAGTTTTAAGGAGTTAATGATGTAGATACCCAGTTTTTTTCATTAGAAGACTCTAAAATATTTCTAAATATATTTCTAGAGTTAGGCACTGAGATGAAATGCAATTCTGAGGCCTAGGGTGGCCATAATTAATTTTACAAAAAAATTAAATATATTTTATATTTCATGTACACAAATTCTTTAAAAAATATGATAAATCTAAAATGGTTGATCATATTGGAAATTCAAGACCACAGTTGAGCCTAGAATGTGGTGCTTACACTAGTTTCTACGTTAAATAAGTCAGTGCAGGACATTCGAACCCCTCACTCATTGGAAGTGAATTTAAGTGAATTAATTAATTAATTTATTCAATTGATTAATTATTTTTGACCTTATATTATTTCTATAAATATATTGTTAAAGGAAATTTCTAGTGTTGGTTCATTTCTTTCAATAATTCTCTAGCGAGAGCTACTCCCTCCTCCCTTCGACGAACAACGATGAATCCCTAGATCATGGTGAATCAAATCATGATGAATGTATCATCTTCTTCCAATCATTGCATGGGTTCGTTCTTCACCAATTATCAATAAAAATTATGGGTAGGGATCATTTTTTACACCTCTAGAATAAATGTTTGAGTTGATTGATAATCATTCTTCAATTTTTGACCCTCCCTATAGCCTTTTCATGTTCCAATGTACAATTTTTTTTATTTCTTTTTTTATCTAACCCTAGATCACATTCTTGATCATTAGAAAATAAATTTTTTTCAATGATCATTTAATCCTTTATTTTTGGTGCCATTGTCCCAAAATTTCTTCACGTTCTTTGCAAGTTGGATCCCCACGGTCCCAACTCATCTTTTTCAGGTGGTACTAAGCTCATTCGGACCCTCATATTCATGGAAGATCAATTAAACAACAACATTTTGGTGATATAATGACAACTCCACGATCTTTTTGAGTTGAGGATTTTCGATCTGGTGTTTAATCTTCAAGATCATAATAAACGGAGATGCAAAAAACATGTGGAATGAAAAAGGGTTCACCGAATGCACTGAGGTGACACCCGATGATGAAAAAAATCATGTAGGATTACCCTGTATTTCCAAGTGCAACCCACCATCAGGGATGGGAAGTGGAGTTCCAAGAGGATCATCTTTTAGGAGTTAACCCCAAGTAGGGTTGGGAATTAGAGTTTCCTAATGGCTTCTATCAGGCATTACCCTTCAACATTGATGGGAAGTGGAGTTCCCTGATGACTTCATTTAGGCATTACCCTCTAGCAGGGATGGGATGTGAAGTTCCCCGATGAATTATATCGGGTGTTACCCTCTAGTAGGGTTGGGAATTGGAGTTCCCTGATGGATTCTTACAGGAATTACCCTCCAGTATGGGTGGGTAGTGCAGTTCCACAATAAATCCTGAGCATTACCCTTCATTAGGGCTAGGCTTTGGAGATCCTCTATGACTAGTAGTGTAAGACCCTCTTGTCATACCAGGACATGAGATCCTTACCTAGAACTTGTTTCCCCTTGGATATGAGGCATAGTGAGGAGACATTTTTTTATGCACCTCTATACTCTCGAGGAAGAGGGATGTGTTCCCCACCAATACACATTTTTGTGAAATGACCTAAAACTGTATGGATAAGTCAGTGATTCCCAAAGAAGATAGTATCAAGGTATGGTGATTGAGTACCCTAGAATTATGTGTTCATGGAATAAATTTGAGATATTGGGTATCATTTAGGTAATTCTTTTGGAACTATTGGATACACTTCTTCTTGGTCTGATCTATGAGATGGAGATCGCCTACTCTCTCATTTGGGTTTCTTTGACTGATCATATATAAAATTTCCTCTTTGGTACCCACTCTTTGGGTTTGGTTATTCTCCTTCTAGGAGAGGTGAAGACATATGGGATATTCCATGTTCTTTCCATTTCCAGTTACTCATTGCTGGATGATTCTAATCTCCTGTTATAAGCGAATAAGGCTTGATGGTTAGTTCATCTACTCACCGTGTTTATCCCCTTGTGCTTGGAAGAGCTTACTTTCACTCTTATTGGGTTGAGCTATACTCTTTCCAAATTCCTTGTGTATCTTGTATCTTCATCTTCTATTTCATCTCTTACTTCTCCCCCTTCATATTTTGGGGTGTTCTATTGGGTGCGTCTATACTCACCCCTTCATGGGATTTGTCTGCATGTGTTGTGTCTTATGTAGATGACAAACATATCGATCATGAATTCAAAGGAGATTAGGGATACATGGTTCTTGGAAGGAATAAGGTGGTAGTTTCATGGGATTCAATAGCTAGGATCTCTCAATAGTTTTAATATTTCTAGTTTTATATTTGGTTGGTGCACTTTTCAGGTTGGGCATGTATTTTCCCCCTTTTTATTTTCAATTTACATTATCGTCCTTCATAATGTTTATAGGTCCATTCAGGTTTGGTTTATTTATACCGGTGTTACATTTCTTATTTCTTTACCTATGTACTTTTTCATTGCTTTGGATAAGTTTTTGTGTGTGTGTAGGTACTTAGGCAAAGCATTTCCTATGTTAGTTGTGTCTTCTACACTTATCACCAACCTTGGCCTATAGAGGCGAAGATGAGGTAGTTGCATCTTGATCCGCGGCTTGGGTCATTTCGTGTCACCAAGAATTGAAACAAATTTCAAATGGAGGAAGAATGAAATTATATTTAACACCAATGAAAAAGGATTTAAAAAAACAAGTAAAGGAATGCATTAAAACTTGTTTTGAATTAAAAAAGATGAAAATGGGAGAAAACAATGAGAGAAAACCAAGGTATTCCAAAATCCCATAAGTGAAGGAGCACCTAAAATATAAATAGGACAAAATTTGTACGATGTGTAAGTCATTCACATCATGTACTGACTTACATGAATTTTTTTCCCAATATCCTCTCATCGTGTAAGTTTTATGAACATCATATATTTCAGATCCACATTTCCTAGTAAAAAATCAGTCCATATCTTTGACCGGGTGAGCCTTAAATATTGCACATCATGAATTCTCTACATGTTGGGTACGTGATTCACTTTTTTCAGGATTCTAATATTTGAAATTCTCACATTGATTAATGAATATACATTTCATGTATTGTATTCACATCATGTAAAATCAATAGGGGTTGGGGTGTGGCTCTGTAGGCATGCTGTGAATGAGGACTACATATCATCTATGATATACATGACATGTAAAGAATGTCTTTGGCCCTTTTTCAAGATTTCTTCCTTTGAGTCCAGAATTACTAATTCCTATGAAAAAAACCCATTGAATTACTGAATAAAACATGAATAAACCTTAATTAAATGTATCCAATATGTATATATAAATTCATCTAATCAAATTCCCCCACACTTGAACAATTTCTTGTCCTCAAGAAAAAAATAATCTAAATAGGGGTTCCAAAAGAAAAACATTTTAAAATAAGAATCATACATTACAACAAAATAAATAAAACTAAATGTAATCAGAAAACGTTAGTCCTCCAGAATCAATCTTGCAGATAAAATCAATCACGCCACATATTTTAGTTTTTTATACATATTATTTATTCTTTTAATTACAATTTCATAATTGTTTCTTAAATACTATACCCGTTTTTTCAATTTTCCTCACAATAAATTCTCTCGCATCATCCAAGGTAAAATGAAAGTGTAGTTATGTTCATACCTTGAATACATGTTCTTAACCACATGATTTCATTTGTTATAATATCTCCACTTCATAAAGAAAAATACAAAATCCATCATGAGGGATTTAGAAAACGGGTTCAAATGACTCTGAGGCTAAGTGCAGGTGGGAAAATGATAAAATTCAAGCTCAAAAGGAGGGTAATATCTAAAGTAAAATGCATGTAATTCTTGAATAGTGAAATTAACTGACTCCTCCTATAAAAAGTGTGTCTATACTGTAATAACTCAATGTGGGTCCATAAGTATATCAAGTAAGTATAAAAAAGTTAACATGTGACTTTTTTTCTATTTATTTATTTTCAAAAATCATGTCTAGGATAGGTTTCACATCCACACCCTACCCAAAATATGCATGGAAATTGGTCATATTAAATTATTATTTCCCAAACTACACTCAAATACAAAGGTGTGTCGAGTTGAAATATGGGGTCAACCTCATAGAAATAACTTGTTTAGATAGGCAACCCAATAGACAGAACTTCTTTTAGGGGAGTTCTCAAGATAGATCTTCATGGTTTGGTTACACTAGAACTAGGTAGTTTTGGGACATAAAGTAGGTTAAAGGAAGGGTTCATGTCCAATTTTAAGGTATAGGAAAAGGGGTAATCCTAAATCAAACTTGGGATAGACCTATGGGGTAGTCTGTAATGCAGTCCAAAGGAAAACAATTGACCTTGTCCAACCAATTGGACCGACCTAATATGGAAAATACTCCATTGACTAGAGTAATTGACTAAATAAGCATGAGAATCTTAGATTCTAAGAATAAATTATTAAAAAAATATTAGTTCTACCCTAATCTTCTTTAACTAGATCATGTTCATTCAATTTGGACCTCTGATGGTCAGAGATAATGAAAAAAGAATGACATTAACAATTGTTCTAGTCTTGGTTACTTGAATTAGGGTTACACAATTTTGATCATTAGATATTCATTAGGTTCACGCCACACCTACTCTCGAACCATAACCCTAAGCAGATTCGCCATGCATGACGTTAATGATCCAATGTAAAGGAATAAAAGTCATTCTAAACATAATCATGAAGAGATTTATAAATAGTAAATTCACAATTGAGAATAATCAATAATCATGATAAAATAATTAAAATAAATGTAAATATTAATTGAAATTCAATGTGGAAAATGAAACCATCAATAAACATGCAGGAGTTGTTGACAAATAGAAAAAAATGTTGAAACAGATGTCGTGAATGGAAACGGATTTTCAATGGATGAAGAATAGATGTAGATTAACCAATTATGAAAAATTATTTAATAAAATGGGAAAAATGAATGAATTAAATTATTATGGAATAAAAAAATTTTAAAAAAGGAGAAAAAAAGGAAATGATATTTCAAACTCTTATACATAGAGAAGAACCTAAAATATAAATAGGCTGAAATTTATATTGTGTGTAAGTCATTCATGTCATGTACTAGACTGAGTGACCTTTGTCCCGACATCTACCCATTGTGTAAGTTGGAAGCACATCGTGTATTTGAGATCCACAATTCCCTCTAGAAAATCAGTTTGTATCTTTTATCAGGTTAGTCTTCGAACTTTCCACATCATTCATTCTCTACACATCATGTGTGTAATTCACATTTAATGGGATTCTCATAATTGAAATCTTCACATCATGTACTGAATGTACACATCATGTATTATCTTCACATCAATTAAAATATTCATGGTCTGTTATATGTCTATGCATTCATGCTATGAATGAGGACTACATGTTTTTTATGATGTACATAGTGTGTACAATGTATTTTTGGCACTTTTCAGCATTTCTTACATTGATTCCAGAATTCCTATTTCCAATAAAAACAAACTGAAACCCAATTAATTATTAAATAAAACATGAATAATCCTTAATTAAATGTATCCAATATGTATATATAAATTCATCTTATCAAATTCTCCTATAGTTGAACAATTTCTTTTCCTCAAGAACAAACATCTTAATAGGGATTCCTAAAGAAGCAATTTAAAAAACAAGAAACATGCATTAAAACTAGGAAAATAAAAATAAGTGTACGAAGAAAAAGTTAGTCCTCCAGAATCAATCCTACTGATAAAATTAGACATGACTCGTAGTTAATTTCATTATCCATATTATTTATTATTTTAATTGTAATTTCATAAATTCTCCTTAAATATTGTACCCATTTTTTAATTTACATCACAGTAAATTTACTCTCATAATCCTATGAAAAATTAAAGTAGATTTTTTATCATACTTTGAATTCATGTTCCTAAACATAGGATTTCATTGGTCCTAAAATCTACACTTCTTAAAGAAAAATAAAAAATTAATCATGAGGGATACAACAATAGGGTTCAAAAGACTCTAAGGCTAAGGGTATATGGGAAAATGATAAAAGTAAAGCTCAAAAGGAGAGTAATCTATAAAGTAAAATGCATGTATGTCATGAATAGTGTAATGAAGTAAATCCTCCTAGAAAAAGTGTCTCCATGCTCCCACATATCAAGGTGGGTCTATGATTATATCAAGTAATTTTCAAAAATGTACAATGTTCCTTTTTTCCTTTTTTTATTTTTCAAAAAAAATTGCTGGAAATTCTCACATCCATCCCCTAACCACATATCATCCATCATAGGATTCATCAGTCTGGTAATGGTGATTTTTGACCTTCCTAATACACAACCCAGTATCTTTATATATATATATATATATATATATATATATATATATATATATATATATTTCTTTTTATGAAGGAATAGATTAAGCATTGAAAATTACCAAAGTAATTGTGGACTAAATCATGGGAAATTGGTTAAAGTGACATAGTAAGTCACCTCAATAACAAAATCTTATGTCCATTAGTGGTAAAAATCCCCCCATAGTGGGTCCAAGGAAAATCATCAATCATACCAAGTGCAAGGGAAGAAGGGATAATTGTCTTGAAATGACTTTATCCTAACTAAGTTATTCAAGGATTATAAGGCCAATGTAAGGAAATATGTACAAGTGGGTCTCTGAAAAAAGTTTCCAACAAAGGTTTCCTTAATCATTTTTAAAAATTATATATTCCATCATAGCTTCAACAAGATCTCAATGCTAATTGCGATAGGTTTACTTGCCCCAATAATCTCTCATGAAATATTCGTAGAAAAAAATATATCTGAATAATTCTAGAATCCTCTCAAGAATGAGAGTATACAAAAATAACTAGAAATTAATTAGTGTATAAATTCTAGAAATATGTTAAACAAAATAAGTTGTAAGAATCTACAGTTATAATTAAATTACTCAACTCAAAAATCATGATAATAATCTAAATAATAATAAAACATGAATTTCAACAATTTTCAACCTAAAATATTATTTTATTTAATTGGTTATAGTGAATTTCATGTTTAAAGCATGCTTTCAGTGAAAAATCTCTCTTATATTAGTGGAAAAAGGAAATAATCCAATTGTATCAATAGTTGAGCTCAAGAAAGACTCCCCCAAACTTCAAATGAGATAGTTTACACATTGTGCTAGAATAAATTATTGGTGAGATATCATATATCACATAGAAAAAAAATGTAATGGAAAATTAGATTTGAAAATTAAGGAATCGAGAGCTCCATGTAGTAAATGTCATTCCATGGGGAAAATTGTTGGATTTCGATTGGAATTTGTTTGACCTTAAAAATGTATTTTAAATACAGAACATGTACTTGATAAAACATTAGTCTACAGGATTAAAACATGTTGGATGAATAACAATTGCAGGGAATCATAGTCCAAACCAGGATAAATTAGCTCAGATAAATGTGTAAATGTGAGTACTATGTAACTTATTGATGACATACAAATAAGAATACCAGAAAAAATAAAATAAATATCATAATCATGTGATTGATAATAAAGAAAACAATATGGGTTTCCTACCATAAATCACTAAAAATAACATCATTAACCTGATGGATGGAAATAGGGATCAGTCAGTGTCATCCATCTACTCGAAAGTCCACTACCCCTATAGAAACTAGTTGTTGTATTATCAAACTCATCCAGATGCTTGGTAGTATTAACCACCTTATTTGCATACCAATCACGAATCTGATGGGTAAAGAATAGAATATGTTCTCATTGTAGTGGGGCCCCTACTGATCGTGAATCTCAGGTGAGATCTCGTCAAGATAGTGCTCAACACCAGTAGGATTCTAAGGAATTCTATGAGAGAGGGAATATAGTGTCTTGAAAAGAGCATCAATGACCATAGATGATTTCAAAAAATTAGACTGGTCTATAAAAATTCATAAATAATGAAGTGAAATGTAAATAACTCATGGGAGTAAAAAAAAATACATCAACTATAAATGTGTAAATTAGAGTACAATAGTGAATCATGGATACAATAAAATTAAATAAAAAACCCAGATAGAGTGCAATAGGGGATGGGTACATGGGAAAACTAAGACTCAATGGTAAACTCGTGAGGAACTCCATCTGATGTACCATCCCTAATAGTGGGTCCCCCAATCACCCACACTCTAAATGTGTCCTCTATGGATTCAAACATAAGATCATTGACAACCTATAAGGGTTCCATGGTATTAGAAGTGATCTATATGGATGGTGGAGGCAAGGTACTAATCTTCATGGTGGACATGTTTCTAGAAATAGGATTGCTGAAATACACCTTAATAGATGGTGGAATGGATAGGCCCTTTCCCAGTTGTGCCTTCTCTACTAAAAGATACTACTAGGAAATATGATATATCATCCTAGAGGGAAGATTAGCCTATTTGGTAGCTGATATATGGATAGAGGTGGATTAATTTTAGGAAGAGGCAGGCGGGTAAGAGGTGGTAGTGGATGGTGGTGGGGTAGGGGAGATGAAAAGAGAAATATTAACAAAAGTTGTGTGTAGGTGGAGGAAAACCCAACACAGGTTCTCCAGCATACATTAAATATTATGCCATAAGTCAGATGTAATGGATGTGGAGGGTGAATATTTGGGTAAAGGAGTTGTGTATGGAGAAAGGATATGGGTGTTTTTTGGGGTAGGTATGTGTGTGCTAATGGGACAGGGAAAAGTGGTGGTAGAGGGATGGAATGAGATGTAGGTGGAAGGAGTAGGGGATGAGGTGGTGGTAGAGGATGGGGTGGGGTCATCGATATAGTGGTTAGGCACCTTTCTATTACCTTAAACATATCCTGGTTCCCACTAGTAAATGTCACTATCCATCGTGAGTAGCCCCATCTTGTTGAGTAGAAGTAGGAGAATGTTATCCATAGGTTCAAGGGAGGTGTGGGGATGGGAATCCTCAAAGGAACTGAGATTATTTTAAATATGAGTAATGAATGAGCCACCTGAAAGTGTACCTATAGTCCTCCTCAACTAGGTCAGGAAAAACCTGAACTACCTGGCCATGTTGACGTCTGGGCCACCCATGGATAAGGTAAGCATAATCACCTTGATCTAGCTCATTCTACCATGAACATCAATACATGAAATCCATTTTTTAGATAAGTCTTTATGCATGATATGAAGGGAAGTTCCACAGATTATGGTGCTCTTCGTCATGAAAGGCTTGTAGTCACTTTGAGGGACTCTGGCTATCCTTGACAAAAATTGTGAAACATTTCTTTGGATTGAGTTGAAATTTAGAAAATATAGGGGAGGTGATGAACATGGAAGAGTATATGTAGAGGCCAATATAGAAATCACTAAGGATGAGCTTCCAAGGCCTACCATTAACTTGAAAATGAACAGAGTTAATTTCCAACTCAAATGTGGCTAGGAACTCAAGGAAGTGCTCCCTAAAAGTATTCTCTCACACCTGGGAATCATGGTCAGGTAAAGCTAGATGATGAGATCAAGGACCTCATTTTGAATGTTGATGATCTTGATTAATAAGAAGTCCAGTGCATTATTAGTACACATCATCTTGGCCTAGAGATGGACCAATCGAATCAAATATCAAGGGTCAAAAAAATGGAGGTAAGGATAATAGTGAGGGTGTTCAGGGCCCTGTGACCCACCAGATGATTACTGTGAGTACCCATAAGTGAAATTAGATGAATTATAGGAATAATAGGTTGAGGAGGATGGATTTGTGGGTGGAGGAGAAGTTTTTCCCTTTCGTCACTTGGGTGGAAGAGGTGAGTCATCACACTCGGGTGCACGTTTGGTGGGAGGGGTATGGAACTTCTTCATTCAGGATATAAATGGTAGAGGGGATTCTTTTAAGAGTGGAGATGATGAAGAGGAGGAGGGGAAGAGGTGAGGTGGATGAAGGTAGGGAATGGAGGAATGGTTAGTTTCGTAGGGTGAGAGAGCTAATGGGAGGGGTGGAGTTTCTCGCAGTTGGTGGTTTGTAAACATGGCCCTAGGTTTCATTGGATTTTAAACACATTCAATATTTACATGTCGTGTATTGATTCTGTAACATGTAAATTTAATTTTTTTTATTTTTATAACCTTTCACGTTTACACGCCATATAATGGGTACATGATGTGTATTTGTTATTTTTCACCCCTTCTTGATCCATGCTCTCTTAATAAGCCTCTAGAATCTCTAAACATTCCTTTAGAGTAAATTATCCTTCTCTAGACTATTGGACCTACCCTAAGATTCCTCCTAGTCAGAACTTTATTTATTTTATAGATAAATACCTGTTTCAATTAAAATATTTCAAATGTGTGGAGACGAACTTTTTAGAACAATCTATGAAAATAGTGGGGAAGAATTGTGGTATGGTATTCTTTATAAGAGGTGTAGTGTAATTAATGTTCTTGTGAGCACTAGGTCCCTTATCAATAAGAGGTAGTTCCTTTTTATTGTTCTTACCTATCACATAATCTTCTTTCTTATCAGTAATAGAGATGGTTTGATAAGTCACCAATTTTGATTTCATTAGCATCCTTCACCAAGTCTAACGTGTCATGTTCTTCACAAAATTTTAATATTAATATACCTTGATTAACATTTATCAGTTACTTCTAGGTCTTGATAAATGGTCTTCTTATAATTATGGGGATATAACCTTTTTATTTCATATTCACGACAACGAAATCAGAAAAGAAAATTAATTTTCCAACTATTACAAAGACATCATCAAGAAATCCATGAAGATGCTTGATTGAGCATTCAAAAATTTAGAGTGACACCCTTTTTAGATTTACTTCACCTAGTCCTATAATCTTGAAAACACTTATGGGAATTATATTGATACTTTCACCTAGAACACACAAGGCTTGTTCAAAATTGTATATTCCTATGGTGAATAGAAATGAGAAGCTTCAAGTGTATTCCATTTTTAGAGGTAGATTCTATTGAACAAATGCAGAGCACTTTTCATTTAGGGAGAAGAATCCAAAGTCCTCCATTTTATATTTACTGGACAAAAATTCATTAAAGAATCTTGCATAAGTGGGTACTTGAGAAATTTCCTCTTGAAATGGATATTGATGTGTAATTTATTTAAAATATCTATTTTTTATATATTTTCCCTCTTTCTTAGCTGGTATCATCCTCCTAGGAAACGGGAGAGGGTGAATATATAGTGGTGGTACCACATATACATCATAATTTTCATGTTATTCCTCAACTAAAGCTTTCTCATATGGCCCTCTATCTTGTGTTTCCTCATGATCTGCTTCACCAGATTCTTCAAATTATTTTTCTCATCTTAACATGGTTGTTGAAATTCCATCACCTTTCAAATTTTAAAAAACTATAGCTTTAGCTTTCTCCCATGTATTAGTCTTGGTGTTACAAGGAAATTTACCCAGTAATCAATCTGATAGGGTCTTTGAAAATTTCCCCACATGATGTTCATGGTTTTTAAGGGCTACCCTTTCATTCTTCATCTCATTATCTTGGGATTTCATCATTTGATATTCTTTTTTCATGACAGTTGTGACCAAGTTTTCAATATTAGATTGATTAGGTTTGTCTTATTATGTTGGCCTAAAAAGAGATTGTGTAAATTAATATTTTTGTGTGGGTGGGAAATATTGAGATCTAGGAAAGGGATGTTGCAAATTCTATTGAGGTTGAGTATCTAGACCTTATGGTGGGTACCCCAGAGGTCCCTAATTTTTTGGCAGCACCTGTCAACTCCTTTGCTAAAAATAACCTTGATCAGGTTGTTGTAGCTGCAAAATCGGTCCCTACTGATAGTTTTTCTAATAATATAACTATTTTTTGTAGAATTTAATTGATTTAATTGAAATATTTTACATGGAATTCCTATAATAATGTAGACACCAAAAAGTAATTAAGTACTAAAGAAGGTTTCAACACGGAAAAGCAAAGTCATATTCGGACCCGGTGACCTCGTCCGGGGGGGGCGGAGGGGTCGGGCAAAATAAATTTCTAGGCATGCGAAAAATGTGTCCTACGCAGAAAGGTATGGATTTTGTGAAGGGCCCCGGAATAGGCGCAAAATAATTTCGCACATGCGATCTGCACGACCGACATTTCGCGCCCCCGACCTCCGGCATGTAATTATTTCACGCCAACCTTGTTTCTGTGCCACTGGACGCATATAAATAGAAGGCGACCCCCATCAATTTCGGGGATGAAGAATCTAAACCAGCTCTCGTGCAAGAAATTCGTCTTCTGCGCACGTAATATGGCCTTCAGGTACAGTTATTTTCACGCCAAGTCACCCCGGGGTCCACCTTCGTGCAAGATCCCCATGTCTTAGACTGAATTACAATCCCTTTGGGGTCCACCCCTTACGCGCAATCCCTTCCATTGTGCACAGGCCATCCAATTGCACGCAATCCCCCTTCCACTGCATGCACACCCCTTCAATTGCACGCACGCCCCTTCCATTGCGCGCAAGCCCCTATATTGCATGCAATCCCTTCAAATTGTGCACACCCCTATCCTTGCACGCAGTTTCTCCCACTTTCACGCATTTTCAACTCTTGTGTTCAATCCATCTAGTTGCGTGCAAAACCTTGGTCCCAATTCCACACAAGCATCACCGATATCGCGCCAGGCTGGTGTTTTTCGCACAGGACTATTATTTTTCATGAAAACCTCAAGGTTTGTGTGCCACCCCATGGGACCTCTCATCTCGGTGCTCCCCATGCGCCCCCTTGCGCGAGCACCCGATACATTTCTCATGAGTTCCATATGCGAGTGTCTCTCACGCCCTGAGCACCCACATCATGCATTATTTTCCCATGGGACCTTCTAGGCTCGTATGAAGTAACTAAAAAGTCCCTCGGACGATACCTCCCATTGAGTTTCTTTGCCTCATGCTTCTTCCCATAGGCACGCTAACGTCTATTACTTCTTCGCATAGTCATGAAAACATGGACCCCTCGATGGTTCTCTCCACAACAACCCCTCGCTATGGCCTTATCGATGTCTTCCCTCCCAAAAGGAGAAGAGGGAATCAGTTATGTAAGTCCTAGGGGTGTGGAAAAAAACCCACGTTGTCAGAGCTGCAGGATGTTAAACTACCAAGAACCATCGTCCTCAGCACATGACGTTAAACTGTGACCTAGCCTCGTGCCTTGCACGCAGTGTCCCACCGCCTTGGACATTCTCCATTCCCACTCATCTCAATGGGGATGGGATCACCCATCACTGGGGATGATATCCTCTTTATTGGAGTGGTGTTTGTCAATGGGGAAGGGAATCCACCTTGATGTAAGCCCCTAGCTTTCCTTCCAGGAGGCAGTATCCCTAATCCTCCTTTCATATTTGGTCCCCAAGGCCAGCAGAGGGCGTGATAGGGAAATGTTCTCCTCCTTTCTTCGATCCCAAATCCCTCTCCCACTGTGCTTTGTCTCCTCGGGCCTCCATCCTGGAGTAAGTCACAGCACCTTGGGTCGCTCAACGCATAATCCCCTCCTCACTTCTCACGGACGTAGCCTTCGCGACGAGATCGTCGGGCCTTTGATGTCTCTTGTTTCTCACACCGAGTATGACTCACGTGGGCTTAGAGAAATCATCGACCATGGAAAACACCTTGGTCTACCTCATATTGTAAGCCCCAATCCATCCCAAACTATGGGGACTTTGATCCATGTCAAGGCATGGTTTGTAAGAAGCCTCCACGAGGTTCAAGCCACAACCACATTGGGCCGCCTCAGAGTGTAAGCCCCAATCCTTCCCAAACTAAGGGGACTTTGATCCATGTAACAATATGGTATGTAGGAAGCCTCTACGAGGTTTAAGCCCCAACCACATTGGGCGGCCTCAGAGTGTAATCCCCAACCCATCCCGAAATACGGGGACTTTGATCCATGTCAAGGCATGGTACGTAGGAAGCCTCTACAAGGTTCAAGCCCCTGCCACTTTGGGCCGCCTCAGAGTGTAAGCCCCTTTTCACCCCAACTTTGAGGACTTCGATCAATTTCAAGGCATGGTAAGTAGTAATCCTCGACGAGGTTCAAGCCCCAACCACATTAGGCCTCCTTAGAGTGTAAGCCTCAATCCATCCCGAACTACGGGGACTTTGATCCATTTCAAGGCATGGTATGTAGGAATCCTCCACGAGGTTGAAGCCCCAACCACATTGGCCCACCTCAAAGTGTAATCCCCAATCCATCCCGAACAATGGGGAATTTGATCCATGTCAAGGCATGGTACGTAGGAAGCCTCCACGAGGTTCAAGCCCCAACCACATTGGTCAGCCTCAGAGTGTAAGCCCCAATCCATCCCGAACAATAGGGACTTTGATCCATGTCAAGGCAAGGTACGTAAGAAGCCTCCAAGAGGATCAAGAACCAACCACATTGGGTCACCTTAGAGTGTAAGCCCCAACCCATCCTGAAATATGGGGACTTTGAACCATGTCAAGGCATGGTACGTAGGAAGCCTCCACGAGGTTCAAGCCCCAACCACATTGGGATGCCTCAGAGTGTAAGCCACAATCCATCCCAAACTATAGGGACATTGATCCATGCCAAGGAATGGTACATAGGAGGCCTCCATGAGGTTCAAGCCCCAAAATCATTATCCTCGACCGTCTCTGTGTCGGTGTGCCATGCCCCTTTTCACACGAACTACGGGGAATTTGATCCATGTCAAGGCATAGTACGTAGGAAGTCTCTATGAGGTTCAAGCCCCAACCACTTTGGTCCACCTCAGAGTGTAATCCCCAACCCATCCCAAACTACGGGGACTTTGATCGATGTCAAGGAATGGTACGTAGGATGTCTCCCCGAGGTTCAAGCCCCAACCACATTGGGCCACCTCAGAGTGTAAGCCCTAATCCATCCCAAACTATGGGGAATTTGACCCATGTCAAGCCATGGTACGTAGGAAGCCTCCATGAGGTTCAAGTACCAACCACATTGGCCTGCCTCAGAGTGTATTCCCCAATCCATCCCGAACTATGGGGACTTTGATCCATTCCAAGGCATGGTATGCAGGAAGCCTCCACAAGGTTCTAGCCCGAACCACATTGGTCCGCCACAGTGTGTAAGCCCCAGTCTATCCCGAACTATGGGGACTTTGATCCATGTCAAGGCATGGTATCTAGGAAGCCACCATCAGGTTCAAGCCCCACCACATTGGGTCACCTCAAAGTATAAGCCCCAATCCATCCCGAACTACGGGGACTTTGATTCATGTCAAGGAATGGTACGTAGGAAGCCTCCATGAGGATCAAGCCCCACCACCTCGGGTCTCCTTAGAGTGTGATCCCCAATCCATCCTGAACTATGGGGACTTTGATCCATGTCAAGGAATGGTACGTAGGAAGCCTCCATGAGGTTCATGCCCCACCACCTTTGTCCACCTCAATGTGTAGGCCCCAATCCATCCTAAACTACAGAGACTTTGATCCATGTCAAGGTATGGTATATAGGAACCCTCCATGAGGTTCAGGCCCCAACCACGTTGGGCCGCCGTAGAGTGTACTCCCCAATCCATCATGAACTACAAGGACTTTTATCCATGTCAAGGCATGGTATGTTGGAAGCCTCCACGAGGTTCAAGCCTCAACCATATTGGGCCGCCTCAGAGTGTAAGCCCCAATCCATCACGGACTATGGGGACTTTGATCCATGTCATGGCATGGTACATAGGAAGCATCGACGAGGTTCAATCCCCAACCACATTGGGCCACCTCAAAGTGTAATCCCCAACCCATCCCGAACTACGAGGAATTTTATCCACGTCAAGGCATAGTACGTAGGATTCCTCAATGAGGTTAAAGCCCCATCCACATTGGGCCGCCTCAGAGTGTAAGCCCCTTTTCACTCGAACTATGGGGACTTTGATTACTTTCCATGGGGATACGTAGGAAGCCTCCATGTGGTTCAATCCCACCGCTCGGTCATTCCGAACCCCTTCACCTCAGTTCACCAAACGCTGGGAAACCTCATAGTGTAAGCTCCAACCCATAATTCATATCGGTTTACCGGACTCAACACCTTGGGAACCTCAAGGTGTAAGCCCCAATCGATCTCAAACTATGGGGACTTTGATCCATGTCAAGACATGGTACGTAGGAAGCCTCCATGAGGTTCTACCTCACCACCCGGTCGTTCCGACCATCATTGGTTTGCCCCCATCCTGCATGACGTTAAACTGTATTCGCCACCCGAACTACGGGGACTTTGGTCCATGTCAAGGCATGGAACGTACGAAGCCTCCATGAGGTTCAAGCCCCAACCACATTTGGTCGCCTCAGAGTGTAATCCCCAATCCATCCCAAACTATGGGGACTTTATCCATGTCATGGAATGGTACATAGGAAGCCTCCACAAGGTTCAAGCCCCAACCACCTTGGGCTGCCTCAGAGTGTATGCCCCAATACTCTCCAAACTACATGTACTTTTATTCCCTTCCATGGGGATACATAAGAAACCATCATGAGTTTCAAGTCCACCACCTGGTTGTTCCGACCCCCTTCACATCAGTTCACCAAACACTGGGCCGCCTCAGAGTGTAAGCCCTAACCCATACTTCACATCGGTTCACCGACCCAAACACCTTGGTCCGCCTCAGAGTGTAATCCCCAATCGATCCCGAACTTCCGGGACTTTGATCCATGTGAAGACATGGTACGTAGGAAGCCTCCATGAGGTTCAAGCCCACCACCTAGTCATTACGACCGTCATCGGTTCTCCCCCGTCCTGCATGACGATAAATTGTATTCTCCATTTGAACTATGTGGTCTTTGATTCCCCTTCACGGGTATATGAAGGAAGCCTCCACGAGGTTCAAGCCCATCATTCATATCTCATCCTGACCTTTCCATCAATCCTATGTGTCTCGGGAAGCTCATTCCCTAAATCGGAGATTCCACTTCCTTTGGGTCCCATACATGCATCCATTCTTACCGGTTACCTCCCTAGGTGTCCCACCATTTCATCAAACTATGTGAACTTTTTTTCCCTACCATGGGGATACGTAGGAATTCTCTTTGAGGATTAATACCAAAGCCATCATCCACCATGATTCTTACCCAGGCCACCACATCCCGGTGGAATCATGCCACTTAATTCCCAATTCCCCTCCACAGCATTCAGAAAGCTTCCCACGTGTTGGACCTAATATCGGTTTTCCCTCTAGGGGGTTCCTCAATCTGATCCACTCTAATCAGTGTTCTGATTAGTTAGATATGTGTCCATTAGATGTTAAACTTATGGAATAACCTATGTTAAACATGGGAAGCTGAGGAAAAACTCAGATACATGCCCTTGGCATATGTTTCCTCGCGTTTGATGTGGGATGAATCGGGCTTCCGATCCCTCGAGAAGTCCTATAATAAGGGACAGAAGATATATATTCCAATTCCTCAGCATCAAGACATGCCAGTGGTGCCCAACGTGACTACTCCCCTAACTGAAGGTTTCTTCCTAACCGGACTCCTTGGAGCATCCTGAATGAAGTAGTGTAATTAACTGGTGTCCATGAAGATATGGTGATGGGAAGAGTTTTACAAACTAAGTATTAAATCTATGAGGGAGACACGGACTAGGTGATGAGCTATGAGGAGGAATCCATGAAAGGAAGAACTGACATCCCATCATCCCATTTCGATCAAGGAGAAGACATCCTTGAATAAGGATAGGATGCCTCCCAACTTTGGAAAGTAGGAATGCGGGGTAACAGTAGTGCATCCTCTACGTGACAGACACGCGTGCCCCGGCGAAGGTGTCGGAAACAGAAAAGGTGAACCCGACGTGAAGCTCTTCTCCTCGGTATGGAGACTAGTGGCGTTTGAGGCATCAGTGGTTTAAAATGTCATCTGACCCCGTCATCCTGTACCATGTCCCACCAAATAGCCCCAACATGAAACACGCTAGAATTTGGTACAGTCAGGACATTGAGAATTCCGTTCTGCGACGTTGTCATCATGGATCCCCCTTACCGGCCATGGAATATGGAAAAGTTTTGGGGAATTGGTTGTTGATTTCTTTTCCAAGCAGTGTTAATGAGTTCATCTCCCCGATTTTAGGAACCAATTTGTTGCATCTGGAGCTCAATCACTTGCCCACAAGCACGGGGGAAGGGGAAATATCGACGCGATCACCCCACATGGTTCTGCCTCTTCCATGACGGATTTTACCACCATGACTTTTGGGCACCCACGCCCCCTATCCCCATCATAAATTATCCAGAGAAGGGTAATTAATGACCTCATACGTAGGTACGAGGAGGAGGGTATCATCCCCACCAGAGAGATGGCCCGCTTGGATCTCGAGGCAGCTGCACCTCACCGTCGATTCCGCCCTTGAGGGCCGCACAGGGAGCCACTTCTCCCCACCCCAACATTCAATCGTTTCAAGACCTTGTCTCCATAACTCCTCGAAAACACCCTCCTCCATTCCGATGAGGTGGGAGATGTTCAGGTTGGCCCAATCAGAGTCACATTTCAAGGGCTCCCAGTGAGGGCTCCCACCAGGCTGTGTCAGTGTTTTCATTTGGTTCCCCAAGCCAAGGAGCAGTTAAGCCACGCGCTTGCACCACCGGCTCCAGTTCGTCTGACCAGGTGCCAGTGTCGGGTGCAAGTGGTAGATGACGCCTATCGTGGGGTGAAAACATCAGTGACTACTGTGGCCTAATCCACCACTGATTCATATCCCCAACTCCCTGAATACGTTGAGTAGGGGTAGTTTTACGCCCGACCTGGATCGAGGCCCCGATCGCCCCACGGGAAAGCGGGGTTGACTCGCTTGGTCACCGGCATAGGCGATGGCCGCTGCGGACTAATCCATAGTAATGTCACCCCATGCGGAGGCTCACTCCACGCCGCCACTATGGAAGGTGCGTACCTTCCCTATACCCAACCTCGGTTTGGAGGTCTGCCCCGCGTCACCTTCAACCAATGTAAGGATTCTCCCCGTGACAACAACAATCTAACCGGGGGTCTCTCCCACACTCACTACACTGGGTACGGGGTCAGTCCCCCTACTGCAGACCACAGGTATGGAGGCATCGTATGTCCGGTCACCAGCCAGCATGGAGGTCCTCCCCGTGTTCCTTTTGAAAGTTTTCCTGGTGCTCCTCGCACCCCGTATTTCTCGAGTGGAAACCCTCTCTGCCTCAACACCAGTGTTTCCAGAGAACCCCATGTCGTAAATTAGCCCTATCCCGAGGAGCCACCCAGGGGCAGGAAGCTGGGTCGTCACCGCTGCAAGAGGAATACTTGGGAAGGCCAGACAGGAATCATACCAGTCTGCTTCCCAGACTCTGAAGCATAATGCGACTCATTGTAGAAGCCCTTTACTTAGTCCTCTGAGTCAAGGGTTGGGTCAAGAATGAGGCGCATCAGCCTCGTACTCCTGAAATATGAGATCCACAGGATCCATGTTTCCCTTCGAAGGTATATCCAAGAGGAAGAGAACTTGGCATGTTTCCAGGGGCCGACCGCACAGTCGCCACCAGCATCTCTGGAATCCCCCTCTGTCTTGGATGGAGGCTACGAAGAGTTATTTTGGGGGTCAATGGTAGGAGATTCGCAGCAAGGCCAACCCTTAGCAGACATTGATGGTATTTTAGGATCCTTGGTCGTTGGTCCATCCTATAGAGATATAGCGGCCAGATCACTACAATCCTTAGAGGACAACCCAAGATTCAGTGGCCAATCATCCCACTCTCTGTATTCTCTGCCGGCCATCCCACCGTCTCAGTGGTCTGCCTCAGTGCCGCTGCCAATTCCTCAACCAACCCCAGTTGATGAGTGGGGAAATCAAGGGCTAGACCCTGAACCTGAGATGAGGAGCTTTTGAACTATCCTTGCAGTATACCACTTCCCTGAGAAGTTTTGGCCGGTCGCAGGATCAAGTTTTTGTACGCCGGAATCTCTCACCTCGGAGGAGTTTGAATGTTTCCACCGAACCCTCTGGGTGACTCACTTCTATATTTTTCACCAGCGAGTGGCTTATCCGAAGATCCAGGTGCACTTTGAAGACATCGGCGAATAATACCGTCTAGTTGACCTGGCCACACTCCATGCGGTCCAGCACCCCAAGTCACCTGGTCACCATAGGGCCCTCCAACAGCAATGTGTTCAGAGTTTCCAAGTACTCCTCAAATTTATTGAGGAGGCTACCCCCCACATGCGTGTTTGTGGCTGGGGGAAGTATGTTTCCCTCTTCTTCAGTGAAATTCTCTGGCAGCCCGACTTGCTAGGTGACATTGAGGACATGCCCCCGAGAAGAGTTATGGTCAACATGACTGATCTATCGGGAGGGGAAAATGCACTGGGACTTCTTGATGATAATGTCCCCCCTGAGGATGTTCTTCCACTGGACCCATTGGGGAGGATTACTCGTCAGTAGAGGAACCTCCTAGGTATCCCTTCGCCCACCGAGCCGTTGGTTCTGAGCTAGAATCCCTATAAAAACAATGAGAACCTCCGACCCGTCCACCTCAGTGAAAAAGACGGAAGAGGACCTTGAGAAGGCCACAGTGTGCCAAAAGCTCACTGAGCAGAAGAAGTTAGTCGATGATCTTCTTGTTGAATGCATTGTAGAGTGACGACCCGACTACGGTGACCCTAGGCCGAGGCAACATGGGAAGGAACAACTACCCCTTGCCGAGATTCCCCCAGGAAACCCTGATCATGCCATATTCGCTGAAAGGGAGGAATCTGGATCCCATGGAAAGATGGTGTGGGATGTCTCACTAAACCCTCCCAAACAGCGCGACAATTCATGGAACCCCACTTGGGCTCCTCCAGCTTCCCCAAGGGTCCCTCCACCAGCTGCTCCACGAGCTGATGAGCTTGTCTACCGCATTGAAGAGCCTGACAACGTGGTCGTGGTTAGGGATCCCCGTCAAGATAGGGACCCCACCTGGATGATCTAATGGTGGCACTCATTTCCCACCTAGAGGAATTGTAAATGCGGTAGGTGGCCATCCCACCTTTTGGCAAGCCATACCCAGCATGGGTGGATGACATGGCGGCACCTCTAGGTTTTGGGAATCCCACCTTCTCCCCCTTTTATGGGACAAGGGACCCGCCGCAGCACCTGGTATACTTCAACTCAAGGTTTGGGCCTATGTTAGGGACCCCAGCCTAACAGGAGGCTGCTACACTCCGTTGTTTTGTTCAGACACTGGAGGGGTCAGCATTCGTCTGGTACAGCCAGATCCCCTTCAGATCCGTGACTAGCTGGGAAGACCTTCGCATGTAGTTCCTTTACCAGTTCACCTCTACCACCCAGAAAACGAACATCGCATACCTCTTCAAGTTCAAGAAAAGGCCTGATGAGAGAGTCGTGGACTTTGTCGCCCGGTGGAAGGGGCTCACATAATCCCTTTGACATGCCACTGACTCGGGAGAAATTACTGATGAGGTGTGTGGGGAATGCCAAGATGGAATGGGTTCCCTCCCTGATCACTCAGAACTATCCCGGAGGGTTCTGAGACTTCTCAGATAAGGCCCAGTGCCTCGAAGAAGCCCTACAACAGGCCAGCTGGGCACGTCTGCTGCCCCCTGTAATCCCGACAAGGAGGGATGCCAAAGTCGAGCCCACCGTGGTGGCCCAGATAGAGGCCCATAGGTAGTTAGAATTGCTACTAGTGGAGCCAGTTCTATAGCCCCGCAGAGGTCCACCAACCACAGGTGCAACTTCCAGCCCAGCAGCGACCATCTCAGAACTGGCATGCGCCTCCGCGTAACGCGCCGCCACCGCCTAGGCGAGATAATCAAGTTCCACCCCCTCGGTAGGATCCTCTAGCCCCCTTTCAGGTATAGGCTCCTAGATCCCCCTTTCCGGACAGAAGGAATTGGACCTAATCATTTGACGAGGCTCAGGTCCCCGGTTACTTCTGTAGTGCCTTAGAGCAGATAATTGAACAACTACCTGAGTGTCGAAAGCCAGAAGAGGCGCATCTCATTGATCACCCCAACTACTGCCCCTATCACCAGATTTTGGGGCACACCCTTAGGAATTTATTTGTGTTCAAGGACTGGATCAAAGACCATATTGACAAAAACATAGTTATGCTGGGCTTGGTCCCGGCACAAGTGGCGGGTGTCCTTGTGAGGTCAGATAGCAGTAGCGACGGCGAAGGTGAGTGGCAGCAGGTTTTTGACCACGGGTCTCGGAAGTATAACGATTGGATGGATAAAAAGATGGTCACTCGTGCCCATGGAATCATTTGGTCACCCCTAAATCATCTAGATTCTTCAGAAGCTACAGCTTCCACTTCTGCATCACCATCTGAGTCGGCCTCTTCCCAGAAGAGCAAGCATCGGGGACACAAGAAGAAGCAACGCGCCCCGCTAATGCCGCCATTGTACCGCACTTTCGGTGAATTTATGCCCCTAGAGATGGGAATTACCCCCAGAATCTACCTATTAGTGGAAGATTATTTGAGTGACAGTCAAGGGTATGCTTCGGTTAACATCGTTGAGTTGGTAAACCCCTATATGACTCCTGATGAGGGGGAATGCCAGGCGAACCTCCCCGATGTCCCCAGTCGGCATCAACGTCGGCAGAGCCGTGGCTATATGGGTCATCGAGGTGCATCAGTTGGCACCTCCAGCCAGTCTGTGAATGCTACTGAGACTAGACAATAGGCCCAGCACAGAACTCAGCATGTCCAGCTTCTTCATCTGGAGTCGTCAAGATTGCCTCCACCACTGTTCATGTGACTGGATCAGGTAGATTTGCCTTGCCCAGACCGCGGACAGCCTTGCATGGATATAGTACAATCTTAGTCATCTAGTTCTCATCCGGAAGCTACTCTTCAGGCTTCGACTAGTGGTCTGCGGGATATTCCCAGTACCAGTCAGTCGTCCGTCCGGCCAGCAGGGCCCTCCATGCCTCCCATCATGGAGCGGCTTCCTACAAGCATAAGTTTGCATCTAGCATGGAAGTATGATGTTCTCAAGCATCTTGTTAGCATACCAGCGAGGCCTTTCATCCTTGAAGCCCTTCACCTATCACCAGATATGCAAAAAGCACTCACTGAGGCTTTAAGGATCCCCCTCTAGTTTGAGACCGAGGTAGTAGCTGCAGAGGCTTTTCATGCTGAAACAGTTGAGGATGTCGAATGCCAGGCATCATTTCATTCTCTATAGAGGACGAAGGCTCTCGCATATAGGGGAACATCCACCCACTGTATATCACTGGCCAATTCAATGGCATGGAGGTTCACTGTTGTCACATTGACACCGGCTCTGGGATCAACCTTATCCCGACGCGGACACTACGGGAGATAGGGTTATCTGAGGATGACATGACTCACTCCAATTTAAGGATCCAAGGATATGATAGTATAGAGCTGACCCCGGTCGTCAAGATCTATGAGATGACCCAGTTCGGTGGCCTAGTTTCCAGCACCGATTTCATGGTTGTCTCCCAGTACACCGCGTACAATGCATTGATGGGCAGGCCATGGATCAACCTGCACATGGTGGTCCCCTCATCGTATCACCAATGCCTCAAGTACTTTCTTAATGGTAGAGTGGATGTACTCTAAGGTGATGCATTTCTTTTTTCCTCTTTTGAAGCCCACTAATTGGACGCTTACTATTACAATAGCAAGGATAAACAAGTCCAAACAAGTGGAGTTGAGTCTGTCGCCACTACGACCGACCCTTGTGTAGGCCTGAATGATGCCTACGTCCACCCGATCCATAGGTTAGAGGCCACAACCCACAATATGGGGAAATGTTTCATCATTTTTGGGACAAGGGGGAATCAGGATCCCAAATCCAGGTAGTTTCGGAAGATCACTTCGTACTCTTATATGAACCAGGATTCAGTGATCCGGGAGCCTCCCACTCCCATCAGGTATCGGGACGTACGGCGTATGGAAATGGCGGTACGTCATAATTGACTATTTCGCAAGGCTGGAATAAGACAGCTTTGGATGACACACCACTACTGCTTTTATATTGTCAAGCGTGGCCCCATGGGCCGGAGACCAAATGGGATCTGGTCAACAGCTTTCGTCACTATGGTCACGGCAACGCCGGAGTTCCCCGATGCATAACCACTACTGCTCAAGACGGTACCACCCTCTCGTTGGGGTCTGATAACTCAGAAGAAACTTCCCCCATGGGAGATCCCTCTATGAGTGGAGAATATGATATAGAGGATTCTCCCTCTGCCTTTGAGGAAGTCATCTCTGCCATGGTCGACGAGTTAGTACAGGTGAACCTCGGTAGCAAGGCAAACCTGAGACCCACATTGATCAGCACCACTTTGTCCCCCGAGGAGCAGCAAAAATACGTAAGCTTCCTTAAATAGCATCGTGATGTATTCACCTGGAGTTACCATGAGATTCCGGGACTAGATCCTCATATAGCCATCCACCGCCTTGGTCTCCTGACAATCATCACGGGTTCAAGCAGCCTCTAAGAAAGATGAATATGTCTCACAGTGCCATGGTCGAGGTCAAAGTTGACAAGATCGTCAGGTCCAACTTTATTAAGTAGGTCCATTACCCCAAGTTGTTGACCAATATTGTGCCAGTCAAGATGAAGGTCAGACAGATCGGAGTCTGTATCGACTTCCAGTATATCAATCTCCATTTTCCGAAGGATGATTTTCCCCTTCCAGTGACCGAATTGTTGATTGATGCTACGGTGGGGTTCCAAGCCCTATCCTTCATGGATGGGTACTCTAGATATTACCAGATCTAGATGGCCCTAGAGGACTAAGAGTCCACAACTTTTAGAGCTCCCCAGGTTACTTTCTATTATCAGGTTATGCCCTTCATCCTGAAGAACGCAGGTGCCACCTATCAGGGGGCCATGCACCGCATAATCAAGATGATCCTTGGGATGTTGGTGGAATTCTATGTGGATGATCAGGTAGTCAAATATCGCTGACACCAGGACCATCTCAATGGATCTTGAGAAAGTGTCCAGCTTCCTCCGTTCCCGCCACTTGAAGATGAACCCAGTGAAGTGTGCTTTCGGGGTCACCTCTGGGATGTTTCATGGCTTTGTTGTCAGGTACCGAGGCATAAAGATTGGCCCAGAGAAGATCAGGGCCATCAGCCATATGCCTCCCCTGAGAAATATTCAGGAGCTTTGAGGTCTTGAAGTCCACTTGGCATACATACGCCGATTCATTGCGAATCTAGATGACAAGTGTAATCCCTTTTCTTGGCTCATGAAGAAAACCTCCACCTACGAATGGGATGAAGAGTACCATACCGCCTTTGAGGAAGTAAAGTAGTATCTTCTCCATAATCCGGTATTGATGACACCCATCTCTGGAAAGCCACTAATTCTCTATGTCACTGCCCTAGAATGATCTCTTGGTGCCCTTCTCGCCTAGAAGAACAATGAGGGGACAGAGAACAACCTCTACTACCTCAGCTGCATGCTCCTCGATAAGGAGACTCGGTACTCCCCCATCCAAAAGAGATGCCTTGCACTTGTTTTCGCAGTATAGAATTTGCGACATTACCTGCAGCACCATGAGGTACAGTTGGTCTCTTGAGTAGACTTGTTGAAGTACATCCTAATTTGTCCCATATTGACTGGCCGACTAGCATGGTGGGCAGTAATCCTCAAGCAGTTTTACATCAGGTTCGTGCCTCATAAGGCTATCAAGGGACAGGTGTTGGCGGACATTCTAGCTTCCCATCCAACCCCCATGGACCAGTCCCTAGACTTGGATTTTCCGGATGAGGTGATCCTCTCGTTCGATCAAGTCATCCCATTTTGGGAAATTCTCTTTGATGGCACGTCTCGGAGCCCCACCCGTGGGAGGCTCAATGATCCTAGGCTCAATATAGTGGGTTTGGGTATCTTTTTTATTACCCCGGCTCTGGTTGTTCTTCCGTACTCATTCCTACTGTCGGAAGGCTACACTAATAATGAGGTAGAGTATTAGGCCCTCATTACTGGTCTCGAGCTGGCCTTTGAGATCGAAATGCTCCAATTGCATTTGAAAGGTGACTCCAAGCTAGTCATTAAGCATTTCAACTACGACTATGTTATTAGGATGCTTGAGCTTGTACAACTATTAGAATGCAATCTCCAGCTAATGGCCTAGTTCCCTTCTTGGCCAGAGGTTATCCATGTACCTCAGTCACAGAATGGTCGAGTAGATGCTTTGGCCGTCCTGGCTACAACACTTGCAGAGCCCGAGCGGTATGATATGATTATACATGTGGCACATCAGAGAGTCATTGCTCCCATCACCCCAAAGGATGACGATGGCATGTGGGTAATCCATCTTATTACCAGAGCTTCCGCGTAAGGAACCCCAGGGTTTTTAGATGCAGTTGTTGAAGCGAATCCCTACTGGAGAGATCTTTTTGTTGAGTATCTCCAAAATGGTTGCCTCCCGTCAGACCAGGCTAAGTGCAAGCAAATCCGACACCACACGCTGCAGTTTACCCTCCAAAATGGTCTCAGTCTTGAGCAGATCCTCTATAAGCATGGGTTTTATGGTTTTCTACTCCATTGCATTTAGGGGGTTGAGATTCCACATGTCATTCAAGAGCTTTACACCTGTTCCTATAGTACCCATCAGGCTGGGTCAAAACTGTCTCACCAGATTTAGAGATTAGGGTATTTTTGGCCCTCTATGATCCACAACTACATCAGGTTCGCCAAGAGGTTCCATGCGTTCCAAGTTCATGCTAACTTTGTGCATCGTCCATTAGATCCTCTCCATACTACCAAGTACTCTTGGACCTTTGCAGTCTGGGGATTAGATGTCGTAGGACCATACCCACCAGTAATGGCTCGCCAATGCCGATTCATTCTGACCACTATGGATTTCTTTTCCAAGTGGGAAGAGGTGATTCTACTCAAGGAAGTCAAGGCCAGTTCTATTGTTGACTTCCTGAGTTCTAATTTCATCTATCAGTTTGGGGTTCCTCACGCTATCCTCACCGATAACGGCACCAATTTTCGAGCAGCCGAGTTGAAAAAGTAGTACGCTAAGTACAACATCTGCTCTAACTATACCTCTCACTATCAGGCGCCAGAAAATGGATAGATTGAGGCATTTAATAAAACCCTCTCTACCATTCTGTAGAAAATAGTTGGTCAGAACAAGAAGAGTTGGCCAGATAAGCTCCCCAACACCATCTGGGCCTATCGGATGACGACTCATAATTCCACCCATGTGACCCCATATTCCCTAGTGTACAGAACTGAGGTTGTCATATCCATTGATATTCAGTTTCCCTCATTTCACACAGAGGTCTATGACTAGAAAGCGACAGATAGAGTGGCTGAAATCCATCTAGCTAAATTGGAATCACTAGACGAGAATAGGCTTCATGCCTTGAACAACTGAGAAGGGCATCCGAGCAGGATGGCTCGAGCTTTCAAGAAAAAAGTTTGCCTCCTCTATTTCCTGCAAGGCGATTTGGTATTAGACCTTAGGGGACCAATGATCCCCGGTAGGAAACCACCCATGTTGGTGCCCAAATGGGAAGGACCTTTCATTGTTCATAAGGTTTATCCCAATGGTGCGTCCTCCCTGGTGACCATGGATGGTGAGCGTATAAATCCTCCCACTAATTCCAAGTTACTTAAACAATACTTTGCCTGACCCTTAGGGGTCCTCCCTAACCTTAAACTGGTTTAGGGTCCTCAATGACCTTAAACTGGATTAGGGTCCCCCATGACCTTAAACTAGATTAGGGTCATCCATGACCTTAAACTAGATTGTGGTCCTCCATGAACTTAAACAGGATTACAGTCATGCATGACCCTAAACATTCGGTCTCGCATGACCTTAAACTGCCAGTCCCACAGGACCTTAAATTTTTGGTCCCGCACGATCTTAAATTTTCGATCCCGCATGACCTTAAAATTTTGGTCCCACATGACCTTAAACTTTTGGTCCCGCACGACCTTAAATTGTCAGTCTCGTACGACCTTAAACCATTGGTCTCGCAGGACCTTAAACTGTTAGTCCCTCATGACTTTAAACTTTCAATCCTGTATGACCTTAAACTGCACGTTCATCCAACATGACGTTAAACTGTATGTCATCCTGCATGATGTTAAACTGTATGTCGTTCCACATGACGTTAAATTGTATCATCAAGAACTACGTGTGTCTTGATTCCCATCCTTATGGGATACGTAGGACCGCCTGAACATTTATATTTTAGGTCCAACCCCATCTTTTAGAGGTCCCCTGATCATCAGGTCACCTAGGCCCCTTGTCATGTTCCTCTCTATGGGGGGGATATATAGGTATGATATGGGTTTATTCCCTCCTTCATGTTGGATTTTTGGCATCATGCCCCCCCTTCTCCTGGGAATCCACCATCTCTTGGCCTCTATCAAGATGAGCCCCTCGACCCTTTTATGTGGTTCACCAATGTGCCTAAAATTACTCTAGTCTAGGACCTAGAATTTCATATTCAACTAAGTCAAGTTTCCATCCACTTGTCAAGCTTCATGTTCCCCTTCATTTGGGCCCCCGTTATCTTTCACACCCGAAGGGACCCCCAAAAAAACGGCATGGATACCACACCTAAGGGCTCTCCTACCATTATAGGCCAATGCCCCCCAAGGGTTTCATATGACAAATTAATACAAATACCATGTTGTGAACATGGTTAGCGGTTGATGCTCATTTGTTTGAATCCATTTCAGGCTAACGCAACAGGATGTTGTGTTTCAAACATGGTCAACATTAATCCTCCTCTATCACGCCAACCCCCTTCAGGCCATGAATGTTGGTTACATGATTCACATTATGTTCCACCCCCATCGTTTCCAAGTGGAATCTCGACACTCTTGGCACTATCTCTCAGTACACCCTCGCACGTCAGGCGGACAAAGCTACAATACGACATCCCTTGGGGCTCCCGTGATCCGAGAACTAAGAATATAAGCTTGGATATTAACTAAGATCTATGTGCATCTTGATCCTAATCGTCATAGGACACGTGGGGCCCCCGAACGTTGTGTTTCCGGGTCCATCTCAAATGGAATCCAGCTCCTCTGGCCCCTTATCCTCTGACCCTCACTGGTCTCTTAACCCGAGGCACCACTCCCGGAATTGCACACGGTGATGATGTGGACCTTGTCCTCATTCACGTTGGGTATGCTTTATCATGACATGAACATTCCCTCAGGTCCAAGACATATGACCTTAAACTGTTCTGTCACGTCCAATCATATGACCCTAAACTGTGATAATGTCGTCCTGACCGCATGATGAAAGACGACACTTCATTGTGATGACCTCATCATAGGGGACATCACGTTGGGTATCAGTCATCCACCGTACCATTTGAAAATTCTTGTATACGGCTTGAATCTTGTGGCGATGGTGGGGATTTCTACCAAAGGCATGTCACTTCATAAAAAAAACCCCATTCACCTTAAAGGAAAAACAAGATACAACAAATGCTACTTCTCTTAGTGCAAGGGCCAGACCCGCATGCCCCTTTGCATTGGTATCTTACTGTGCTACTTTCATAACTATGTGCAGCTTGATTCCCATCCTTATGGGATATGTAGGAATGCCCAGCCATTTTGTCTCGAGTCCAGCCCCGAGAATCACAAATCCCATCCTTTCCCCCACCTTCGGCCCCTTGGCCTGACCCCCTGGGGAGTTGTATAATTGTATCATTTTCCCTAAACAAGTTCAGGATGCCCCATAATGACATTGGGAAGTGACAGTTCCCTCACCATAGAGGACCTGACTAAAATTAGGTATAATCCATGATTAGATTAATGTGCCCGCCTAATGTTCTTCCACCATAGTGGCATAATTTTGGGAGTGTTGGATTCTGTGCGAACAAAACACCACTTCACATTCCATGCTTTGCATACCCCTTTATTCAGACCCTCATCCTCTTTCATGTTTGGAGGAACCCCCTAATAGTATGGATGCTCGACCTATGGTTCACCTTCTATCATGGGCCAACGTTCTGGAAGATTGATCATATTTGAAGGGACCCCCTAAAAGTATGGATGCTCGACCTATGGTACGTCTTCTATCTTGGGCCAACATTCCAGAAGATTGATCATGTTTGAAGGTACCCCCTAACAGTATGGATGCCCGACCTATGGTCCGCCTGATATTCTGGGACAACATTCTGGAAGATTAATCATGTTTGAAGGGACACCCTAACAGTATGGATGCTCAACCTATGGTCTACCTGTTGTCCTGGGCCAACGTTTCGGAACACTGATGGATGATATTTGAGTTAGGTCCTATGTTGCGAACATGGTCAGCAGTTGACCCTCATTGGTTGTCCCCATTTCAGGCTAATGCAATAGGGATTCTATGTTCTAAACATGGTCAACATTCGTCCTTTTTTTTCCACGCCCCTCCCATAGTGTTCCAAATTTGGGTAACGTGATTCACATTTTTCATTCCCCTATGTTCGGACTGATTTCAATGCCCCTGTCATTGCCCCGCTCGTGCGCTAGAGAACATTGAGAAGATGATACATTGATTTGTCTTTGGTCCTCTTTCTTTGATCAGGCCTCCCTCTTCTCCTCAGAAATCCAGATTTGAAATTTGAATGCCTGAGGCTTGGTTGATGCTCCCATGATCAAACAAAGTGATAGTACAATCCCCCCTTGTTTCTCACATAGGGTATGGCCCACATGAGCTTAGGAATGGACTTCTATTTAGTTCAGGATTATGGTTGAGTATGTTAAACCAAAGGGACAAGTGTGTTAAACCAAAGGGACAAGTAAGTGAATTTTTCCATGCATACAGTTCAAAAAAATAGAAAGTAGTAAGGGAAGATTAGTTTATGGGTTCGGCCAAAATAGGGCCCTTAAGGGTCATCTTCTTGGATAGATCTCTCCAGTGCCACCACATTTTGGCTGGTGGCCTCCAGGATTGCCTCCCGCCCCCTAAGTACTCTTTCTTCATCGGCGGCCATGGACCTCAATTCGCTGACCCTGGCTCGTTTCCGTGCCTGTTCAGTTTGGATCTCAGTTATCTGGAGACTCACTTCCACAAGTTGTTCATGGGTGTCTGCCAGCTGGGCCCTCAACTGCTCCACGAGCTCAGAGCAATTTGTGGTGAATATCTCTTGTTCTTTTTCCTATTCCTCGGGGCATTGGACCTCCTACTCTGCCCTCAGAAATGCTCGGGTACTCCCCGACTGCTCCCCACACTGGGTGACGTCGGAGTTCCGACTTCTCTCACACATCCTCTCGGCCATGGAATCATGAACCGTCAAGTGAAGGGATTGAGAATCTACCCCTCCAGCACACGGGAAATGCAGCCAGGTGTGGAGTGATCCCATCCGCTTCAGCCATTCCATCTGGGGATGAATGAGAAAACACCGGATGCACCTCAATACCTTGTGTCGCTTCATCCAGCTCTCCTCAGACGCTTCCGAATCTGAATCGTCGATTTCATCAAGATCAGCAGGCCGATAAATATGGAAGAAAACCCATAGGCCAGCAGCAGGGTCCTCCTCAAAGATTCCCCCTAGGGGAATAGGCTCCTCAGCGTCTGAGCGACCTTCCTCTCTCGTCTCGACCCTAGTGGCACCTTCGTCAGCTTCCGGCCCTGCCCCGACAGCAGCGCTACTGGTGTCTGCCGCTCCCTGCTCACCAATTGCTGGGGCCATCTCAGTTTGGGAGGCATGTTCTAGATGGGGCGGTACATTTTCTATTGGATCACCCGTGGATGATCTGGGCTCAGTGGCCTGACGAGCCTCCAATGTCATGATCACTGTACAGATGAGGATCACCCAAATCAGTTGAGTCCTCTAACGGTGAGTACCATTATCAAAGAAGGAGACATACGGGAACCCAAGACACCAGCCTCCAGTGTCCTGGCCGCTACAGGAGTTTTCATAGTAGGGGATACCTCAGCGCTCGTCACCTCAATAATGAGCGACGGTGCCTCACCTTGCTCCATTGATGCTTTCCCCCCTCCTTCAACTAGGGACGCTTGGTCAGCACTAACATTCTCCTGAGTAAGATAAGTAAGGTGGGTTAAGTATTGCAATGGAAAGGGGATACAGGGGTAGATAAGGGTCGAAGCATACCTCGAGTAGCTCAGTCACATCTATATCAGAGCTGACGATCTTGCCTCTCTCCCAAAGACTCCTTGATGGGATTCCCCCTGAGACCCTTCACCTTTGGGATCCTCTTCTCTTTCACCTTCACATTCCCCTTCTCCTTCTGCCTCCTCTCCTGTTTCTCTACCCTTCAACTCATCATCACTGTCATCATCACCCGGTGGCATCGTTTCTGAATCCTGCTCTTGGCTGAGCATCACCTTCACCAAGATAGGTGGCTCCACACGCTGACCCCATTGATGTGCGTACATGTTCATGGTTGTCATATAAGTATGTCGTCGATGGAAGTTTTCTCTGTCGACAACCCGAACGATCCCGTATTTTGGAAACTGAATCTCGTCTCGCACTATCTTCTACCAGAGGGTTTCAGTACTCACTGATAGTCACAGGTTTATCCAAGCTGACCATAGCGCGAGGAAAATAGCATCTTGGGAAGGTTGAAGCAGGTGTCTTATTTTCTTCCCGATAAGTTTTATGGTTGCCCCGTGGGACTTTCCTTTAGGCAAAGAGGGCGTGGCCACGCCATGCGACGCCCCCGCTGTTGAGTTCCCGACCTGCGCAGGCCTCGTTGCCTAACGTGCATCTGATCATCCCCCTCTTGCGGCGCTCTGCCTACTCTCTCGCTACCTGGGTTCCACACTGGAAACCTTGAGTTTCCAAAATCGCTTCTGCAAAATCCCATCAGGGTATGCTATGGCCCAGTGTTCGACATACGCGGTTGAGAGACCAACATCGACTACGGTGGGAGGAAAGGTGATGATGTATCCAGAGCCATGGGTCGTGAACATTATCCATAGCTGATGAAGAACACAAGGATGACTTTCCTCCCAGACATCTGTGTATACCTTTTTTGGCATTCGTTGGAGGCACCCGAACTGCCTGGAAAACTAGGACAGCGCATAAGACTCGTAGAAGATCTTCTCATCATTCCGGGTCACAACCACCCCGCCTCTGATGCTCTGGAAGTAGTCATTCTGCTCCAGTTAGACTTTCCCATTGTCTAACATTTGGCCAGTTGGGGTGGGGAATTGTCTGAAGGTTAAATGGCATGGTTACCAATCCTGATCCGTACTCCCTCCTCATTACGTGTCATTGGAATGACCCCAAAAGTGTTCATCAGAGAGGGTCACTGGCCATTGCTTAAAGGACAGATGACATTTGGGAAAGTGTATCCACCACAATGAGTCATAACCCAGCCATGGAAAATCTGGAAGGGGCCGCAGACTCTCCTAGGTGATCCCCCTCTCGAAGTGCGTCCCAAGATGGTGTACAGTCGAGCCAGCACGAGGACACCCAGGTTGAACCTCTTGTTGGCATCCATGATGCCAGTCATCACCAGGGTGGTTGGACGGATGCCCATCCTTGCATCCCTCACTGGCAGGATCCACCCGCTTAGGAATGTAGTGAGAAATCCAGTATACCGAACATTCGGATCCCAACTCTCGTTTATGTTGTAGCCCCACAACTAGTAGTGCCCCGCCTCTAGGATCCTCCAGTATGATCCGCTCTTGCTCCTAGTTTGTAGATTTAAGGGATAGGGTTGAGTTTTTAAGGTTTAGGGTTAAGTATTTTCATATTAGGGTATGGGGTATATGTTTCTGGGTTTAGGGTTTAGATTTTAGGATTTAGATTTTAGGGATTATGGTTTCAAGTATAGGGTTTTGAGACTAGGTTTTAGGATTTTTTTAGCTTTTCAGGTTTAGTTTGTAGATTTGAGGGATAGGGTTGATGTTCTAATGTTTAGGGTTAATTATTTTGGGATTATGGTTTGGGGTATATGTTTTTGGGTTTAGGGTTCAGAATTTTTGTTTTAGAGTTTAGGGATTAGGGTTTCAGGTCTAGGGTTTTGGGACGAGGTTTTAGGATTTTTTTTGTCTAGCTTTTCAGGTCTGTGATGTGGTTGGACACCGTCTTCCCTTCCCTGGCATCTTTACTTCCAGATCTCTCTCAAGGTACATGATGAACCAGTCCTTGTGGGTGATGTCCTTTAGGAAGTCCTTGACGCCCTGCTTCTCCTTGGCCAACTCCAGCAGGTGCCACGTCAGTATGGGGTTATTGATCTATCAGCTGAGGTGTACATCGGCGGAAGGAATTCGTCATATTGATGGCCCTCCAAAGGGATTACCCCGGTGCAGTGAATATCCCAGAGGCAAATGTCAACATCCCCATGATGAAGATGGAATGTGTTGGTATCAGGGGACCACTGGGTTAATAGCTCTAGCCTGAGCTCAGGCTAGCGGTAGAACTGAAATTGTGATGTCCACACCACCTCAAACATACCAATATGCCACAGATCGGCCCCAAATTGGTCACATGTATGGCGAACCCAGTACTCCCAGGCCCATTCGTTGGTGAAATTTCCTTCGAACCATGGGTCCAAGTTCTACAGCCAGCCTTTGGTCTCGTCAGTGGTGCTCTGATGAAAATTTCTTGCATAGAGGGAATGTGAGATCTCTACAACAGGGTCACCCCCAGAAATAGTCCTAGTCCTGGGATTCAAGACATATATATCCATGTTCCTAGTATCTCTAGTAGGATGACCGTTTTTGGTGATGTTGTATCGAGGAAGGTCATCCTCATGGGTCACCCATGACCACGGTGTATCCACCTCAAAGCTTGGCAGAGGGACCTCCTCCAGAATACTGAAGTCCCATAGTGGTAGGTTACTGGATAAGGCATACTCCGTTTGGGAGGGAGTTAGAAAATTGAAGAGGGTATGGTTGTTATAGAAAATCCATTTTTCACCATGAACTTCTGGGTTTGCAGCCATTTCAGCCCTTTGAGCACTGGCTTCTCCCTCACCAGCATGGTTTATGGCCATTTTCGCCAGGTAGGTGTTCTGGTGGTTGGTGCGAAATGGGAAAGAGTGGAACGTAAATGCAGTAGGTGTCACAAAATTTTGGGTTTCAGTGCGAAAAATCCTGGATTTTCACATAAAATGATGCCTAATCTCGGTGGAATTACGCGAAGCCATAACGGTTTTTCGCGCAGGGCAGGAGAAAATTTCATGTGCGAGAGCAAAAAAAATTCACGCATGAGAGATTGAAGCCTGTCGCGTGAGAAAAGACGTACGGAGCATGGGACCCACATCGTATTTAATAGTCTAAGACTATGTTCTACGCCACACAAAAAGCGAATTCCGCACCCACACAAAAAATCAAATTCCCCACCTTTCGTAGTTTCACACGCCGCTTTATATTTTTGCGCGCATGGAAACCATGGAGCCCTGCGTTTCAGCATTTCCCTCGGAATCTGACCATTTTGACATCTCGCTAATCCTATTCCAAGGGGGGTACCTGTAGATGCCAAAAAGTGCTCAAGTACTGAAGAAGGTTTCAAAACATGAAAGTGAAGTCATATTCGGACCCGGCAACCCCGTCCGGGGGCCTGGAAGGGCCATGCGAAATGAATTCGTAGGCGCGTGAAAAAATGTGTCATGTGAAGAAAGGTCTAGGTTTCATGAAGAACCCCCGGTGCAGGCATGAAATAATTTCATGCCCACTACCCGCACGGCTGACATTTCGCACCCCCGACCTCTGTCGGGCAATTATTTCGCGCCAACTTTGTTTCTGCACTACCAGACGACTATAAATAGAAGGAAACCCCCTTCCATTTTGGGGCTGAAGAATCTGAACCAGCTCTCATACATGAGATACATCTTCCACGCACACAATATGGCCTTCAGGTACAGTTCGTTTTATTCCAGGTCTCCCCCAGGTCCATCTTCATGTGAGATCCCCATGGATTAGACTGAATTCCAATCCCTTCGGGGTCCGCCCCTTGTGCGCAATCTATTCCATTGCATGTAGGCCGGCCAATTGCGTGCAATCCCCCCTCCATTGCACACACTCCCCTTTAATTGAGTGGAAACCTCTTCCATTTCACGCAAGGCCCTCTATTGTGCGCAATCCCTTCAAATTGCGTGCACCCCATTCCTTGCACGCAGTTTCTCCCACTTGCATGCATTTCCAACTCCTGTGCACAACTCTTCTAGCTGCGTGTAAATCCTTGGTTACAATTCCGTGCAAGCATCACTGATTTCGCACCAGCCTGGTGTTTTTCACGTAGAACTATTATTTCGTGCACAACCCCCCATGGCCTCTCATCTGGGTGCTCCCCGGGTACCCCCTTACGCGAGCGCCCGATACCTTTATCATGAGTTCCATACGTGGGTGTCTCTCACACCCCGAGCATCCACATAATGCACCATTTCCCATGCAACCTTCTAGGCTCATACGAAGTAACTTCAATGTCCCTTGGACGATACCGCCCGTTGCGTTGCTTTGCCTCATGCTTCTTTGCATAGGCATGCAAATGGATATTACCTCTTCGCATAGCCATGCTAACGTGGACCCCTCAATGGTTCACTCCATGACACCCTCTTGTTATGGCCTTGACGATGCCTTTCCACCCACATGTAGTAGAGAGTACCGGTTATATATGTCCAAGGGTTACGGAGCAAACCCACCTCGTCCGAGCTGCAGGATTTTAAACTGCCAAGCACCATCATCCTGGGCACATGACATTAAACTGTGACCTGGCCCCATGCCTCGCTCATAGGGTCCCCCTGCCATGGACATTCTCCATTCCCACTCATCTCCACGGTGATGGGATCACCCATAACGGGGGATGATATCCTTCTTATTGGAGTGGTGTTTGTTCATGGGGAAGGGCATCCACCTTGGTGTAAGCCCCTAGCTTTCCTTTCAGGAGGCAACATCCCTGCTCCTCCTTTCATCTCTAGTCCCCAAGACCAGCGGAGGGCATGACAAGGAATGGGGATCCTCTTTTATTTAGTCCCAAATCCCTCTCCCGCTTTGCTTTGTTTCTTCAGGCCTCCATCCTGGAGTAAGTCCCAGAACCTTGGGCCGCTCAATGCGTAATCCCCTCCTCACTTCTCACGGATGCACCCTTCGCGATGTGATCGTCGGGCCTTTATTGTCTATTGTTTCTCACTGCGATTATGAATCTCATGGTCTTAGATCAAGCATCGACCCTAGAAAACACTTTGGGTTGCCTCGGAGTGTAAGCCCCAATCCATCCTGAATTATGGGTACTTTGATCTATGTCAAGGCATGGTACATAGGAAGCCTCTATGAGGTTCAATCCCCAAACCACATTGAGCCACCTCAGAGTGTAAGCCTCAATCCTCATGAAATATGGGGAAATTGATCCATGTCAAGGAATGTTGCGTAGAAATCATCCATGAGGTTCAAGCCCCAACCACATTGCGTAGCCTCAGATTGTAAGCCCCAACCCATCTCGAACTATGGGGACTTTGATCCATGTAAAGGCATGGTACGTAGGAATCCTCCACGAGGTTCAAGCCCCAACCACATTGGGCCGCCTCAGAGTATAAGCCCCTTTTCACCCGAACTATGGGGACTTTGATCCATGTCAAGGCATGGTGCATAGGAAGCCTCCATGAGGTTTAAGCCCCAACCACATTGGGCCACCTCAGAGTGTAAGCCCCAATCCATCCCAAACTACAGGTACTTTGATCCATGTCAAGGCATGGTACATAGGAAGCCTCCATGAGGTTCAAGGCCCAACCACATTGGGACACCTTAAAATGTAATCCCTAATCCATCCTGAACTATAGGGACATTGATCTATGTCAAGGCAAGGTACGTAGGAAGCCTCCACAAGGTTCAATCCCTAACCACATTGGGCCGCCTCAAAGTGTAATCCCCAATCCATCCTGAACTATGGGGACTTTTCTCCAAGTCAAGGCATGGTACGTAGGAAGCCTCCAAGAGGTTCAATCCTCAACCACATTTGGCCTCTTAAGAGTGTAAGCCCCAACCCATCCCGAACTATGGGGACGTTGATCCATGTCAATATGTGGTATGTAGGAAGCCTCCATGAGGTTAAAGCCCCAACCGCATTGGGTCGTCTCAAACTATAAGCCCCAATCCATCCCAAACTACGGGAACTTTGATCCATGCCAAGGCATGGTACGTAGGAAGCCTGCACAAGGTTAAATCCCAACAATCATCGACCTCGACCGTCTTCGTATCGATGTACCAAACCTCTTTTCACCCGAACTATGGGGATTTTGATCCATGTAAAGGCATGGTACGTAGGAAGCCTCCACGAGGTTCAATCCCCAACCACATTGGGCCACCTTAGAGTGTAAGCCCCAAACCATCCCGAACTATGGGGTCTTTGATCCATGTCAAGGCATGGTACGTTGGAATCCTCCTCAAGGTTCAAGCCCCAACCACATTGGACCGCCTCAGAGTGTAATTCCCAATCCATCATGAACTACAGGGACTTTGATCCATGTTAAGGCATGATACGTAGGAAGCCTCCACGAGGTTCAAGCCCCAACCACATTGGGTCGCCTCAGAGTGTAAGCCCCAATCAATCTTGAACTATGGGGACTTTGATCCATGTCAAGGCATGGTATGTAGAAATCCTCAATGAGGTTCATGCCCCAACCGCATTGGGCTGCCTCAGAGTTTAAGCCCCAATCCATCCCGAACTACGGGGACTTTGATCCATGTCAAGGCATGGTATGTAAGAAGCCTCCACGAGGTTCTAGCCCCACCACATTGGGCTGCCTCAGAGTGTAAGCCCCAATATATCCCGAACATTGGGGACATTGATCTATGTCAAGGCGTGGTACGTAGGAAGCCTCAACGAGGTTCAAGCCCCACTACCTTGGGTCGCTTCAGAGTGTAAGCCTCAACCCATCCTGAACTATTGGGGCATTGATCCATTTCAAGGCATGGTACATAGGAAGACTCCATGTGGTTCAATCCCCACCACCTTGGGCCACCTCAGAGTGTAATCCCCAATCCATCCCAAACTATGGGAACTTCGATCCATGTCAAGGCATGGTACGTAGGAAGCCTCCATGAGGTTCAAGCCCAAACCACATTGGCCCGCCTTAGAGTGTAAGCCTCAATCCATCCTGAACTATAGGGACTTTGATCCATGTCAAGGCATGGTGCATAGAAGGCCTTCACGACGTTCAAACCCCAAACACATTGGGTCGTCTCAGAGTGTAATCCACAATCCATCCCGAACTACGGGGACATTGATCCATGTCAATTCATGGTACGTAGGATGCCTCCACGAGGTTCAAGCCCCAACCACATTGGGCCACCTAATAGTGTAAGCCCTAACCCATCATGAACTACAGGGACTTTGATCCATGTCAAGGCATGGTACGTAGGAAGCCTCCATGAGGTTCAAGCCCCCATCCACATTGGGCCGCCTCAGAGTGTAAGCCCCTTTTCACCTGAACTACGAGGACTTTGACTCCTTGCCATGAGGATATGCAGGAATCCTCCATGAGGTTCAAGCCCACCACCCGGTCATTCCTACCCCCTTCATGTCGGTTCACCAAACACTGGGTCGCATCAGAGTGTGTGCCCCAACCCATACTTCACGTTGGTTCACCGACCCAAACACCTTGGGTTTCCAAAGAGTGTAAGCCCCAATCCATCCCGAACTATGGGGACTACGATCCATGTCAAGACATGGTACATAGGAAGCCTCCATGAGGTTCAAGACCACCACCTAGTCATTCTGACCATCATCGGTTCTCCCCCATCCCGCATGATGTTAAACTGTATTTTCCACCTGAACTACGGGGACTCTGATCCATGTCAAGGCCTGGTACGTACAAAGCCTCGACGAGGTTCAAGCCCCAACCACATTGGGCCGCCTCAGAGTGTAAGACCCAATCCATCCCGAACTATGTGGACTTTGATCCATGGAAAGGCATGGTACGTATGAAGCCTCCACGAGGTTCAAACCCCAACCACCTTGGGCCGCCTTAGAGTGTATGCCCCAATCCTCCCCGAACTACTCGGACTTTGATTCCCTACCACGGGGATACATAGGAAGCCTCCATGAGGTTCAATCCCACCACCTGGTTGTTCCGACCCCCTTTAAGTCAGTTCACCAAACACTGGGCCACCTCAGAGTGTAATCCCTAACCCATACTTCACGTCGGTTCACTGACCCCAACACCTTGGGCTGCCTCACAGTGAAAGCCCCAATCTATCCCGAATAATGGGAACTTTGATCCATGTCAAGAAATGGTATGTAGGAATCCTCCACGATGTTCAAGCCCACCACCTGGTCATTCCGACCATCATCGGTTTTCCCCCGTAGCGCATGACGTTAGACTGTATTCACCATTTAAACTATGTGGTCTTTGATTCCCCATGATGGGGATACATAAGAAGCCTCCACGAGGTTCAAGCCCATCACTCATGTCTCATCCTAACCTTTCCCTCAAGCCTATGTGTCTCGGAATACCCATGCCCTAACCCGGAGGTTCCACTTCCTCTAGGTCCCATCCATGCATCCATTCTCATGGGTCGCCTCCTCAGGTGTCCCACCATTTCACCAAACTACGTAGACTTTGATTCCTTGCCATGGGGATACGTAGGAAGTCTCTTCAAGGTTCAAGCCCGAAGCCATCATCCATCCTAATTCTTACCCGGGCTACCACAATCCTGGTGGAATCACGTCACTTCATTCCCCATTCCCCTCCAGAGCATTTGGGAAGCCACCCACATACTGGCACCAATATCATTGTTCCCTCTAGGGGTTCCTCAATCTGATTCACTCTAATCAGTGGTCCGATCAGTCTGATCCATCTCCGTTGGACGTTAAACTTACAACATACCCTATGTTAAACATGGGAAGCTAAGGAAAAACTCATATACATGCCCATGGCATAGGTCTCCCCACGTTCGATGTGATATGCCTCTTTCTTCTGCACCCTCAAGAAGCTCTATAATAAGGGATATAATACAGACATTCCAATTGCCTAGAATCAAGACACGCCAGTGGTTCCCAATGTGATTTCTCCCTTAACCGAAGGTTGCTGCCCTAATCAGACTCCTTAGAGCATCCTGACAGAAGCAGTGTATTTAACTGGTGTCCATGAAGATATGGTGTCGAGAAGAGTTTCACGAACTACATCTTAAATCTATGAGGGAGACTCTGACTAGGTGACAAGATCCGAGGAGGAATCTATCAAAGGAGGAACCGACATCCCATCATCCCGTTTCGATCAAGGAGAAGACGTCCCTGAATAAGGAGCGGATGCCACCCACATTTAGAAAGCGGGAATGTGGGGCAATAGAAGCTCGTCCTCTGCGTGACGGACGCTTCTGCCCCAGCAACATCTTCGGACCCAAATACATATATGTAGTTTTTATATGAATGTGGTCCTCCACAAATTTCATAGGATTGAATTTTATTCACTGGAGTAATAGGGATTAGTGGTGAAGTAGGTAATTAGAATGACTTAGGCTTCTTTTTTAGGGATTCTACTAGTGGTGTAAGGTGGTTAATTTTCTCTACTTGATGGATTACCAACCAAAATGTTCCTCTATCACTTTTACATAAACTATAATTGTGGTAAAATTCATCAATAATGGCTCATCCATCTCCTAGAATCTTGGGAATTTGTCTTCCATCAGCAGCAGCATCTACCATAGTACAAGAAGTGGGATGGAGTCCCTGGTAGAAAGTTTGAAGTTGTATACACACATCTATTATGTGATTTGGTAACGTGAGAGTTATCTCCTTAAATCTATCTCATGCCTCCCATGATTATTCTCTATCTACCCGATTGAAATTTTGAATTTTATTTCATAGCTTCCAGGTTTGGACCAGGAGAATTTATTTATCAGAAACGTTTTTCCTAGATCATCCCAAGTTGTGATCGACTTGGGATCTTGGATTTCTAATCAATCCATGGATCTATCATGTATGTAGAATGTCAAAATTCTCAATTGAATGGTGTTTGATGATACTCTTTGGTTGTGAAAGGTATTGAAAAACTCAAGAAAATTTGAAATGTTTTCATGGGAGTATTCAGTTTGTATTCCACTGAACTTCACCATGTTTTAGATCATATGAATGAGTCTATGATAAATTTCCAAAGTGTATTCTTGAATTAGAGTATTCAAAATTCTAGGCCCAACAACACCAATGGATGAAAAGCCGTAATCTGTTGTGGTGATCTATTGTAGTGCTGGTCACTCTACCTGAAATTTAGGTGCCACATATTGAGTGTTATGCAGGTGAGGAGACACAAGATTGTCGCACTCAAATATTATGGAATTTCATCTTGAAAAAATTGATCTGTCAATCTCAAGGTTGAATAAAATCAGTTATGGTTCTTCAAATATCCTTGAACGACTCAAAAGGCCCCAAAACATACACTAGCCCGAAGAAAGAGAGAGAGATGTATAGAGAGAGATAGAGAGGATTTAGGTGCATATCATGGAGAAAATGTAAAATGGAAAAAGGTTAAGGAGAAATAATAAAGGGGGAAAGAGTGAGGTAATCTGAAGTTCATTCCATAGGTCATTGTACCTAAGCACTGCAGCCCCTGACATGGCCCTAAAATTGGATACACCCACATTCATCATTTAATACATGGAAGCATTGATCATATTAAATTATTGTTTCCCAAACTACACTCAACTAATAAGGTGTATCTTGTGGTAGTATGGGGTCGAACCCACAGGGACAAGTTTTTTAGAAAAGAAACCCAGCAGATTGAACCTCTTTTAAATGAGTCCTTATGACCGCTCTTCTTGGTTTGGTTATACTAGAACTTGGTAGATTGGGTCTTAAAGAATATTAAAGGAAGGTTCTAGGGTAAATTAAGGGTATAGGAAAATATATAATCATTAATTTAAGTTGGGATATACCTGTGCTGTATAATGGAAATTTTTTAAAAGGACACCAATTAACCTTGGTCCATCCGATTGTATCAACCTAAGTTACCAATGATTCCTTGGTCCAAAGTAATTGAAAACCAAAGTGCATGGATCTTGGATTCTAGGGGAAAATAATTACATGCTATTGGACCTACCCTGATCTTCTCCAACCAGGTCATGGTCATTCAATTTTCACATTTGATGGTCACGGACAATGACAAATAATGATATTGACAATTATCGTAAACCTGGTTACTAGCTATAGGGTTACCCAGTTTCGATATTTAGATATTAATTAAGTTCAAACTACCCCTACTCTTTTCCCCTAAACCCATGTGAATTAACCATGCATGAATTAAATGATTAAAATAAAATGAATATAAGACATGATTGACATAGTCATGAAGTGATTCATAAATAGAAAATCCATGAATGAGGACAATAAAAACTCATGATCGAGTAATTAAAAGAAATGTAAATTTAAATCCAAAACTCACTATAAAAAAAGAAACAAAAATGAATTGTGTAGGCGTTGATGAAGGATAGTGAGCGATGTTCAAAAGGAAATTAATAATGAAAATGGCTATGAAACAGATGAAGAACATGCATAGATTAACTAAGAACACAAAATGATTTTATAAAACTGGAAAAATAATAAATTGAAAGTAGTTTGTAATGATGACAGATGAAAAACCGGAGAAATTGAAGGTATACTAAAATCTCATTTGTAGAGGAGTTCCTAAAATATAAATAGGCCATAATTTACATGATGTGTAAGACATCCATGTCATGTACTGGATTAAGTGACTTCTGTCTTGACATCTACATGCCATGTAATTTGGATGCACATTGTTTATTTGATATCCACAATTCCTTCAAAAAAATTGGTATGTATCTTTGATTGGGTGAGCCTTAAAACTTTTTACATCATCAATTCTCTACAAATCTTGTATGTGATTCACTTTTAGAGGGATTATAATATTTGAAATTTACACATTGTGTAATGAATGTACACGTCGTGTATTATCTTCATGCCTTGTAAAATATTCACAGGTTGTTATGTAGATCTATAGGAATGTTGTGAATGAGGAATACACATCTTATGTGATTTACACAACATGTAAACCCTGTTTTAGGAACTTTTTCATCATTTATTCCTTTAATTCAAAAATTCCTACTTCCTTCAAAAACAAACAAAAACACAGTGGATTATTAAATAAAACATGAATAATCCTTAATTAAATATATCCAATATTTATATATAAATTTATATTATCTTCAACATAATGATTTTCTATTATGATGATATTAAAACCACTATCTACCTTATTCCCATCCATCATAAAATGATAATTTTTCTCATGCGTACATGTGCACTACCATCTCCTCGAAGTGATGTGATTTGGTTTTCACTTTTGTTTTACCTGTATGGTAATAATGATATATTTAATGAATTTATATGATATAATACTGATTATATAAAGGTTAATTTTTTTAAAAAAATATTTTTTTCATCTGTTGAAAATTGAAAAAAAATATTCATGTGTACATACGACCTACCATCTCCATGAACTGTGAAATTCATTTTTTATCTCTAGTATTTATGGATGAATATAAATATAAATATAAATATAAGGAATATATATGATATATATATCATGATCAAAATTCTAGATATGATGGACCAATGAGAAATGTACAAGGACTGGGACTGCCAAATCAAAACTTGCATGATAAATGAAATAATTATCACCCGGAATAGTGAATTTAATAAAAAACTATTAATAAATGGAGAATATTATAAGTAAATTATATATGGTATCATATATATGATTATGGTTTTATAATTAATTTATAATAAATATATATTTTTTATAGATGAGTTTTTAATGCATATAAATAATGATGAGACATGATGTAAGCGATTAACATCTCAGTTAGATTTTATCAAGGATTGTTTATGCTTGAATTTTCATTGAAGAAATTATACAATAATTATATTATAAATCCCTTTAATTTTTCTTCTACTATGTTTATTTTTTGTATAATACAATTTTTGTTTCATTTTCATCACTTTAGGAAGTCAAGTGACCAAACGAATGTTTTTAAGGAAAATTTAACATGTTTTATTATTCATCTAGGAATCATTTTCTTCCATGTACAGGTCTTCTTAATAATGTTTTCACGAATGTTTTTTATTATTATAAAATAAATTTTAAACATAATTTTCACCAATGTTATTTTTTTTATGAAAAAAATGCCAATTGATCTTCCTATCATTTTTTGAATGAGGTACTTTTAACTTTTTACCAAAAATGTTTAATGAAATCTTTATTTTAACATATATGACGTGAACGAATGTTCCCTACATCATGAACACTAATTTTTTAAACATCAATTTACATGTATCGATTTTTATTTTAAAATAAATTTGTTTCCATAATATTTTGTCAACATTTTAGATTTTAACTAAGTGATTTCAAAATGAAATGGGTGTTTTCCTCTGGAAATATTCCAGTGATATTTAATGTTAAATTTATTTAATTGTGGTAAGATCTAATTATACCATCCTTATTATTTATCTAGATGGTTTATGATTATTATAATGATATGTTTACAAAACCCATTTATCTTCTACTTGTTATGATATGATAAAATTTTGAGATTTTTTTGAAACGCATTTATTTTCCCCAGGTTATGATATGATGATACAATGGATTTTTAGTGATCTTATGGAACATATATGTATGGTTTTAATTATATAACAGGTGGACCTGGAATTACATTACCCTCCAATTAATTGGGTAATGTTTAATATCTAATGCGATAATTATGCGAAACAAGTTGAGGGGCCTGAGGTACTATGGGAAAAAATTCAAAGTTATTGATCCATTTTGGGAAGAAAGTTGATGTGATAGATCCACTATTGATAATTGATAGGGATTCCTGATCTATTATAGGATAAGAGTGATGATTCATGATCCATTATGATATGGGAAATATGTGTTTATTTCCGATCCATTGTGATTTGATGGTCTTAGTAGTTAACCTTGAAATATGATTTTTATATATATATATGATGTTCCATTATTTTATTACATGTTTTTATGACTATGATCTGATCATATGGTTAGTGATTTATTTCTGATGATCTTTCACCCTTATGATTCATGTATTTTCAAATGATAAAGTTTTATGTCATGACTCATGTTTATGATCCATGATATATTAGGTGTGAAATTTTTAAGATATTTTCATGGTATCATAAACTTATGATTATCTTATGATTTCATATAATCATTAATTGATATCTCCAATGTTTACCCTTACTGAGCATATAAGCTCAACCTTTCTTATGCTTTCTTTCCCTAGGTTATAAATAATGTTTAAGTAGGGTATGAATATGAACAATACTATTTGGGAAGAACATTATGGTATATTTTGAATATCTTTCATTAAATAAGAATATTTTGTATATAGTCTTCAAAGGAACTAAACATTTATGGTCTCCTAGAGTCTATTTTGGAAATATATGGAATATTCATCTAAAAATATTGTAAATTTATATTTGAAAAGTATGGGTCACTTTTATTTGAATAAATCACGATGAATTAATTTATTAGATTTTTAAGAATAATGTATTTTTTAGGTTTAAAAGGATTTTTTTATTAACATATTTTCATTCTTTACAAACCATGTAATATTTGAAATTCAGTTTTGGTAGATCTCGTACTATTTGATAATGGTTGAGTTTAAAATGTGAGTGTGTGATACAATGACCAAGGTATATATTCCAAATCCATGAATCACTTACTTTTTCACTCAAGCATTTTATGTTTTGCTGAATAATAGATTTTAAAATGACAATTTAAATATTTTTAAATCAATACGTGATAAATGAATGCTTTCTTTTTAAGTCAAAAACATAATTGAAATCATTTTTAAAAAAATTTAAAACCCTAATCACACAATTTATTAATGATAAAAAAATTCCAATACTTAAACAAATAAAACGTTTTTAATAATTGATGAGTTAGAAAAAGTAATGGTACCTTAACTAATTATCTTACCCCTATATTTATCACCGAAGGTGACATGAACTCCTTCCAGTTTATCAATTTGATTGAATTTTGAGATTTCCCCACACATGTGTCTTGAGAAACCACTATATAGGTACCATAGTTATTCTTGTGATATTTTATTAAGACTTTTTTCCTAGAAAATATAATTACTAATGTTTTTAGTACCTAATCAAACATGGATTCTCTAATGTTAGCCAATAATGATTTTAGAATCAGATTTGTTTAGTATTTGTTTTTTGGAAAAAAATGGAAGAATGATTAATTGAATTTGGTATCCCATATCATTCATTCTTACAATAAAATTAATAAATTAAATGGAAAATTATTTTACAATAATGAAAAAATATATCCTATGGTTAACCTTTAACAAAATTAGTTTAAATATGACTTTTTGAGGTTTTTTCATGATTTAGGAAACCAAAGAAAACCCATTATTTTTATTTTCTTTGAGAGCTTAAAATTTTAAATAAATTTTATTCACCATTAGTTAATTTGGAAAAGGTAACTTTTGAGATATTTAATGGTACATTCCAGTTTATAAGCATCCAGTTGATTCTTAACATTCATGGATAATTCAAAAAATTCCCTTAAAGAAAAGTTCCTTTTTTAAGTTGTTCTTTCTCATTAATCTTTTTCTATAATTACATATAATGTTTTTTATATTATGATGCTAGTTTATGAAATAAATTTTCAAGTTGATCATGAGATTATTTTAGTTCTTCATATTTACGGTTTCTTGACCTGAAAAGAGAATAAGAAAAATTGGAAGAATTAGGAGAAGAAGTGGAAGAGGAGGAAATGGGAATATGGGTACTAAAATTGATGTATTCATAAACATGTACCATAAGGAACTTAGGTCTTGAGTCACATGAAGGTTTTCAAGAATTTGAGTCCATAGAGTTATCACTTACACTCTAGGTTGTGACTTTGAAAGCCTTATTACTTTGTTTCCTTTATTTAATATTATTTTTGTTGATAGGGAATTCGAGCCTGATGTGACATTTTTATTACATTCATAGAAAGTCACTTCCAGTTCTTCCTTGGGATTTACCTTTTTTTATTTATTAGAACATTTATTCTTCTGAATAATCAAATCATATTCTTTGTGAGTTGAGAAAAATCTTGAACATTACCTCTACATAAATTATTAATTGCATCTTTGAAGTTGATTACTTTCTTAACATATTTGGCTTCATTAGCCAACTTCTCAGCTTATTGCTTCATAGTAATTTCATACATCATTGGGTATATGATGAGTAATTCAACCACTATTTTCTTTAAAACGATGTTACCTTGAATGGATGTGAAATTGGGTTCCCAATTTTAGGGTAAGACCCATATTATATTTTCCGCTGGGTTTTATATAGAAAAATAATCACCGATACACTTTAGAGCATTTTAAATGTATGTATATCATGTAAAAATGCTAGTAATTGATTCATTTTGATTCATATAAATGTTTTTGAAAATTTTCATATACATATATAATTTAGTATATTTAACTTTATTAGTTCCATCATGGGTAACTTCAATAAATTTCCATATTTTATAAGCTATTTTACATGTAGAAACATGATTAAATTCATTTAGATCAATACCAAAATTTAATGAATTCATTAATTTTATATTATGTTTAATGTTTTTTATATCAACATGACTCTATTTATCTTCAATAGTTTAGTTGGAATACATTCATGCATTATAATTTTAAAAATATTATAACTAATGATACTAAGAAACGTTGAAATATTATTTTTCCAGTAGGAATAATCGATGCCATAAAAAATAGGAGCTTGAAAATAAGAATTAGTTTTCATTATAAAAATATCATACTTTGAAATAAATTAATATTTAATTTTTTTTTATAGATTTGAATCCAAGAAATTATTTGATAAAAACACAAAAAAAACCCCTTTGGTTCCAATTTGTGGTCAGAGAAGAATGGATAGTGGGGGGGGGGGGTAAATTGCCGTTAAAAATTTAAATTAGATAGAAAAGTTAAATTAAAATTTGAACATTTTTTAAATGATGAAGTAGCTAAAGTGATGAAATCTATTTAGGCATAAATGATAAATTTGATCTGAGTTATAATATTTAATATGAAAGTTAATTAAGATGTTGCGAATAGCTGAAAAAGATTGAATTGAATTTATGAAATTAAGAAAATTGATAAACAATGATGAAATGCATAAAATAAATAAAAGAGAGAACACAATTGGATAATGAGTATGGAAATATCTTGGTGTGAACCCCTATATATCCACCCCGAAACTTTATAGGTTAATTTTATAACTCCATTGATCTTAGATATGTTCAACAAACTCATCCATTAAAATTATGGTTTGTAAGAACCCTTTTCACTTCTACGATAGACAAGGAACCCATCCCTAACATTTTTATTTTTGATAACCCATTAAATAAATTGTTGTGAAGAAAAAGGTTTTCTTGGTGCAAAATCATTACAATTTATTACCCTAATATCTTAAAAGGATGGATATAACTCAGGGTGAGATATTAAGATAAAGTATGAAATCCTTTGAGGTATTGAAAAATGAAAATTGGATATTTGGGAGGATTTTTAGACTGCGATAAATTCTATTTCAATTCTATAGAAGTGTAACTCTTAGTAACTAGTGTGTTCTCAAATATACCAAGGACCTCATTTTATTGGCTCGAAAATGTGCAGGAAGATTCTAGAATTCACTAGGGGCGTTAAAGATGAAGAATACCTTAATTATTTTATTTTTTAAATAATAAATTCCATCTCAGACAAGCAGTATTTAAGAAATTGGATACCTAGTAGCCTCCATCATGTAGATGGTGGACCACCTAGAGCTCACTGTTATTTCGGAACTGCCACTAGCAAGCCGATTCCATGCACCATTAAGCCGATGTTGATGCATGCTTCCATCAAAAAAAAATTTCTTCCTTCACTTCCTTTAATTTACTTCTAAAGGCCTTCCAAATTTATTCCAACCTCTTAAATTAAGAGTTAAGACTATTCTAATCAATTAAAAGGACTTAAAAAGATCTTCAAGAGGGCATTTTTTCATCCCAAGGAATTCAAAATAACCATCGAGCCATAATTAAATGAAATCTTTAGAAACATAGGTGACTGTTCCATATCCTGAAAACACCATGAGAGAGAGAGGTAAAACAATGTGGTCTGATCCTTACTGGCCCATCATGTGTATGTATTTTTATATTTGGTGGTATAGTCCAATATAATCCTATACAAGTGTGTGTGTATTTTCAATTATTTGTACTCCATGTTAATTTCATTGATTATTATTATTATTATTATTGTATAATAAATTAATATATATTAACCCTATAATCATCTATAGTAACAATTTTTATATTATAATAATAGTGATAATGTTAACACCACATGTTAAGTCGATTCATGTATGATTCTCTCTACCCAAATGCACAATAATAGTTTTTTTAAGATGATTACAGATGAATATGAGTTATTGAAGATTGTTCTTATAACCTTAATTTCAAAAAGAGGTTACCATGTACATGTGTGATTGTAATATGGGTGTTCTAAAACACCCCCACTCCACCTTATTTTTATTGAACACACTTACTCCTAATTACATCACTTTAACTTATTTTGGTTAAACACAACTCCTCTCAAGGGAATACCTCCATATTTTTTGGAATTTATTTTTGTAAGAAACATTTATTAAAAATTTATTTATTACTTATTTTTTTATAAAAAAACTACATTAATGAATATTATGCATATTTTTGGAAAGTTAATTATATGAAAATACTAAACATAAAATAATTATTCCCATTTTTGGAAAATGTTTAACTCCGTATTAAATATTTTTTAATTTTTTTATTTATTTTTTTATAAAATTTAAAATTTCACTTACAACATAGTTTTTTTAACATTTGATAAAAAAATATAAAAAATTATGTTAAAGAATATTAAATGATATTTTTAAAATTTCAATTACTAAAAAATATTTATCTTAATTTTTCTATAAAACATTTAACTTATTTTATAAAATATTTAAGATAAAAAAATATTTTTTATTTTTTATTTTTAAATAATTTAATTAATTATATATATAATTTTATTTCTTACATTATATTTTTAAATATTGATAATTTTTTTAAAAAAATATTAAATAATGTTAAATGTTATTTTAAAAAAATAATTACAAAATAATTATATTTTAAGAACATCATTATTCCTCCTAATAAGTAAGAACATAAGTCCAAAAAGGTAAAAAAAATTATCATACATGTAAATGTATGAACAATTATGAACATATATCCATAAAATGCATGAATTTGTATCATATAAAGTTAAAATTATCCTATAATGTAAAATCATGAAATTGAGTCCTAAAATGCATGGGAATATACTTAAAAAGTAAAAGTTATCATACCATGTTAAAGTATAAAAATAACTCAAATATAAGGGTATGATAAAATCCTATCATAAAAATGTTATCACTCTTCATCTGTATATGAAATCATATTTATATTTTTTCATCCATTTTCCAAATAGATGAAGAGTGTGACATAATTTTTCATCTACTGGGAAAATTTTATAATTTTACCTTATATATTTTTTTAAGCTTCTAAAATCATACTATAAATTTTATAAATTTCAAATAAAAATAATTCAATTTCAGGTGTTAAAATCTCATGATGATTTAATTTTTGGATGTAAGATATGACACACTATCATGGTTACATTATTTTAAATAAAAGATCAGGGGAAATATTAAGTGGTTACATGTATAAATTTATACATATATGTGATCATAGTGGTATATATAAACATAAATATACAGAGATAAAAATAACTTTCAGTAAATATATCGAAATGAAAATAACTAATTAATCATTCGAATTGGTAGGAAAATATTCAATGACATGTTATTATTTGATATTATGAGAAATATACAATAAATATAATCATATTACACCAATACATACATAATTTCATCCTCACACAATTCCATTATCAGATAATTAAAATCATTTAGTGGAAGATTCATTGAATAATAATTTGAAACTGCAATATATTTTATAAATAATAAAGGGGGAAATGATAACAACATGTCTTAATTTAGAACTATATATTATTATTGTGTGATATATTTAATAATTAAGAAAAAATTAAAACTCTAATATATGCTATTATGTTAATTTATCATGTTTAAGGTGTTGATATTTTCTATGAAGTCATGTTTCTATTGTGTTTTGCAACAATGTGTTTTAGAAGGATAAGATTAAGAACATAAGTTATGGAACTTCTAGAAGATGGTTATGGTAGTGTAACTCAACATCAGTGTATGTTCTTGAAGTATCATGATAGTATTCATTTAAATCATGGATTTTTTCCCCAAAAAAATATGTTGAGGCAGTGCAATCAATGGGCTATTGGTGGTTGGAATGAACTAGCAAAGGGTCATTCGCAATGATCGAATGATTGTGGAAATAGATCAAATGGTTGTAAATTTATATATTTGGGTGGATGGGATCACTTGGAAAGTAATAATTCATTAATTATTTTCCTCTTTTGTTTCTTAATAAAATAAGCATTATTTCTCTCATGGAGTAGGGTACGTCCTGAACCATGTATCTATTATGTTTTCTTTTTTGTAAGTTCATTTTCACTTGGTTTTTTGTTCTAAAAGTTATACCTATATTGTAATTTGGTGATCTAGTGTGTATTTGGGGTATTTTATATTTTTATTTTTGGATACATCAATTTTTGGGTGTCACTATGGTTCAGACATTTTGGACACTGTTTTACAAGGGAATTCTTAGAAGCTATCTTCTAGAATGTGGTGTTCTTTTCGCCAATAAGTGGTATCAGAGCTTATAGTTCAAAAAATTCAGTGAACATGGATTCAATAGTAAAATATTTTGGAAAAGTATATATTATTTACGATATTCATTCAGTGGGAGTATTTTTTGGAAGGAATGAAGTTGAAAGAATAAATGGTTCAAATTAAAAAATCTGATAGGTTAGATTTTATAATCTAGATAATGCATATTGAATAATATTTGTTTCATAAATATCTTTATCTTACATTAAATGGATTAAAATTTTAATTTATGGAGAAATTATAATGAAAAATTCTCAATAAGAAGGCAGTAGGGGTAGTTTAGTTGATGTTGGCCTTGAATGTTTCCCTAGACATTCAGGAGGTGAAGACCATTAATGTTCTGATGAAAAATATATATGATATGTATGAAAAGAAAAATACTACAAATAAAATCTTTCTAATGTGGGGAAATTTTAGTATAAATATTTTAGAATGAGGTTTATTGGTGGATCATGTTAATTATTTCAACATGATTCCGAGTTTGTTGGAATTATTTATTGTGATGTTTATAGGGATTGTATGGGATCTGATTTTAGTTCCATCACTGCCAGAATCTTAAGATTTGATGGTTATACCTATAAGTAAATATAGTGGTAAAGTTATATTAGTGTTTATGGAAATTTTTGATCTCATTATAAATGATAAAATTAGGAGGAAGGGTGTCTAGTAACATGTCAAAACCATATTCGATGTGGATGGTAAATGATTTTTCACTCAAAATAATGGTCAAAATAACAGTGAATAGAAAAGGGAGAAAATTATAAGGAAATAAGCTAGGGTCATACCCATTTACTTTCATTATAAGAAGAAAGGGGACCTAAAGAAGTATTTCAAGGTATATTGAATCAATTTTGGAAGCTATTCTCTAGATACTCCACAATTTCATAGTAGAGGAGGAAACAAATTTACTATTTAGTTTTAACATTCCAATAGAATGGTGTATTTTTTATTTTAAGTCTTTATAACACTTTAATTATATTATAGGATGTATAAAAAACTATATTTCTAAAAGGTTCATAAAATATTATCTTGTTGGTGATGAATCACTCATGATCATTGAAAAGGGTGACATGGAAGTCTAGATCTCAAATATAGGGTTGCTGGAATTTCAAGGAGTTCAACATATATTCGGTTTATGAAGAACCTAATTTTTATAGGTCAACATGATAAAGCGGATTCTATATAAATTTTGTGGATATAGTGTGGATGTTCACATTGGGATACGTTTTGTTATCCAATGTTGTTAAATATGGAACATTTTATTTGACAATAGACAGTTTCAAGCATAGTGGAAGTGATTATTGAGGCTGATCCTGACATTGAAAAGGTTGGATTCAATGGATCATTCACATATTGTACAAGACATAAACATCATGACTAATAAAATTCATCCAATCAAATAATGACAAGAAATTTCAGGTTAACTAGGTGAAGAATATTTTCATGTTAAATTTATATTGAATTTAATTAAAATAGAAGAAAGAATACCTCATTATTGATATCTTTCTTCATAGTATAAGTTGATTGTATAAAACCCATTTCGGTAACCATCATTGGGATTGTATTATTCAAGTGTATAATACCTCTTATGGTGACACACACATGATCTTATGATCTCTGAACACCATTGATGAATCATTAGGTGTTAGTGAAATCGATTGATCATCTTATATTTTTTGTATTGATTACTTCATTTTTTCCTTGATCTTAAATATATTCTCTTGTTCTTCACATTCTTGAGAAGATATAAGAAGGAAGATGATGATTTTAGATAGAAATGTGTTGAACCTAACGATTCTCAATTTACCTATATTGGAATTTATTATAGGTCAATTTATATACTTACAATTAAGGTTTTTAATTTAATTAATTTCATAAGTCCCCATAATAAAATGTTAAACCCATGTCTAACCCTGTTCCATGAATGAAAATAATATAATTATTTTTATTTCATGGTGTGTTCTAACTGGCGTAATGATAAATATTATTTTACTAGATTATAAATTAATGTTTTTATCCATAATCAATTATGGTCCACTGGACCTCCTTGTCATATATTGAATGCCTAAATAAATTAAATATTAATTAATTCAATAAAAAACAATATATCTTCACATAATGTAATGTTTTACTGATGAATAAATATTTAATTAATTTATGTGATCAATAATCTTGGATTAAATTATTCCTTATCCATTATAAAATTATTTATTCCAGTAATTAACATCAAATAGTATTTATTTAAGATCAACTGAAATACTTAGTGTGTGATACTCTATGCTTCTTTCTCATTATAATTATGTGGACTTTTCTAATGTCCAATATTACTATCTAGAAATGGATCAAGGAACCCAAGTGAAATAAGTTAATTTTGCAACGTCAGTAATGATATATGAGTACTCACTGTGTAATATATTACCTTTACCACAATATCTCATCAAGTAGGCTAAAAACCCATGTCATCAACCTCTATTTTTTATATGTATTTATTTAAATATCTAAAATAAACTCATCATTACATAATTGACATAGAATTTAATGTTACAGATCTATTTCAATCAAAGAGTCATGACATCAAATTCCTTTAATATGGAAGGGAAAAATGTCTCCTTGAATTATTCACTAATAACACATCAATCATGACATATATAACATAAAAAAACTTTTCCATGAACTTTTATCATCATGGTTTATGGTAAAAGTACCTGATTCATGACATGCATTAATAACAATCATAAAGTATAAGGACCATTACACATTCTCATAGACAAGAATATCCAATTACACATAAACATGTCGAATTCCTATCAGCAATTCTCTTCTTACAATATCTTATCTTAGAGATTAACATGTGTGAAATTCATAATAACAAGTCTCATCTTCTTATGAGTAATCATGACTAATTGTAAAAAATCTATCTTCCTTATCATAGAATTTTATTAGACCATAAAACTAAGTTTAAGAATATTTTCATGACATTTCAAGGTTCTAATCATTTTAGTGAAATTATATTCTATTTTAATGTGATAGATACTATGAAATTATTACATTAAAGTCATATAAAACTATGAATTGTTTTCAATAAGATATATAAATTAATATTCACTTCTTTGAATATACATGAAATCCATAGCATAAAAATTTGGATCTAGAACACCAACTCTAATAGAATCCCACTAGGAATAAAAAAACTACCTATGACTTTCAATATGATACACCTCACATGATGATCATGTTAATGCTGAGTTAAGTCTTTAGGAAAGGGGTCTACAACGTTGTATTTCTTAAATACTATTCATGTTATAACTTCACCTCTATGAGAAAATAACATCAATAGATAATAATTCTAAAGTATGTACTTCATCCACTAATGTGACCATGAATCCTTTTCCAGATCCACTATTATAGTATTATCATAATAGAGTGTGGTAAATTATTTATTATTAGGTACCACGTCATGATATTGAATTAAGATATATATCAAACTGCTTATTTAGCTACCACAGACGTTTCAATATACTCAGAATATGTTTTTGAATCTATGTCCATTTCCTTGAGCTCCTCTAGCTCACAAAATCTTTATTGAGGGTGAATATGTATCCTGAATAAAATTTTAGGTCATATTGATCTATTTTGAAACTGGGATCACCATATCCTCTAATTACTAGTTTCTCATCTCCTCCATAAACTAAGAATATATCTTTTGTTTATCTTAGATACTTATGGATAATATTAAGTTTCATAAAATGGCAGTCACCTGGGTGAAATAAAATCTTCCTACTATACGTAAGGAGTAGGTGACATATAGCCAAGTACATAGTATAACATGCATGATTTTCCCAATCACTTATGTGTGTGGAATCCTTTCCATCCTTTTTCTTTCCTCATATGTATAAGGAAACATTTTCTTAGAAAGGTTAATGCAATGTGACATTAGAAAAAATCCATTTTAGATTTTTTCATACTGAATATATTCAGTATATTTTCAATATATTTACTTTTGAATTAGACCAAGAAGTCTCTTAGATCTATCATGGTGGATCTTGATCCCATGAAAGTATGTTGTTTCACCAAAATCCTCCATGATGAAGCATGTATTTAACTAGGCTTTAATAGACTATAAGATTATTGTTGCATTAGAAATAAGTAGTATGTCATCATTATAAACTATTAAGAAAATGAATGCACCCCAACTAGGCCACTTATAGACATAGGGATCACATTCATTCTTTAAGTAACCATATTACCTTTTGTCTTCATCAAACTGAATATTCCATGACCTAGATTCTTGCTTTAATCCATAAATGTATCTCTACAACTTGCATACCTTATTGAAATCCTTTGGAGTCATTAACCCTTCAGTTTTTTCAGATACACATCTTCTTGAATGTTTACATTTAGGAAGAAATTTTTGACATCCATTCACCATATCTAATAATCCTAAAAAGCTTCTATGGAAAGTAGAATTTTGATTTCTTTCAGTATAGCAACTGGTGAAAATGTTTTTTCATATTCAATGCATTGATGTTTTTTAAAACCTTGTTCAACCATACATTCCTTATAGGTTCTAAATTTCCCATCCATGTCTAATTTCTTCTTGAATACACATTTAAAATAAACATGATTTACATCTACCAAGGATCTACCAAAATCCAAACCTATTTTTGGCACATGAAATCCATTTTACAATTAATAGATTCTTTCTATTTGGAAACATATGCTCCACTTACTGATTCCTTATGGGTTAAAGGATGATTATTATCAACTAATAATGATCCACTATTCTTAGTGACTAGAAAACCATAACTCTTAGGTTCTCTAACCTCTATTGTACTCCTATATAGTACTTCTGTCTCCAGAATGTTCTCTTTTATTAGGATTTCCAGAAACTGTTCTTGTGCCAACACTTATTTATCATGAGCCTAGAATTCATCAAATTATATCTTAATCCAACTATATCTAATACATATATGATCCTTCTCAAGGAATTATAGTTGTCTTTTAACCAAAAACCTTTTATTTGATGGTTCATATAGGTAGTATCCCGTTTTCACTTTTCGATACCCTATAAAGACACACATAGTGCCTCGGGGTGAAAGTTTTTTCCAAAAATAGCCTTAACCAATGATTTCCATCCCCACACTCATAAATGTGACAAAACATGTTTATTTACATACCAAGTTTCACATAGAATATTATTTTTCACTTTAGTTAGCACTCGGTTTAGAATGTGTTTCATGACCTAACACAGTGGTGCTTAAGCCGCGACTCCCCAAGCCCACCTTCATAGGACAGGGGCTAGCATCTAGTTCCATGGAGGCTACCACGAACATATTGTGGGCCTTATCCTATCGTTCCTATATAAATGTACTCACATACACCATCATGCAATTGTTCAAAGATATGTAAAAAATTTGAAAAGAAAAGAATGCATACATCAATCTAAAAACAGAGTTGAGAAAGTGGAAAGGGAAAAAATACAAACCCACTAACAGAAAACTATAAAATAATCCAACTAACTCAAAAGGAGTGGATAAATATCCAATAAACCCATTAGAAATATTCTTGTACAAACTCTAGTAAAAATCTCTATCCATATATCTCACTAATATTTTCCTTCTTTGGGTCCTCCTTGGACTCCGTTAAAAGGCATGTGGTCCACATAAGACAAAACACATATAGTAAAATCCTATGCACGGGTGAGTATAAAAATTATCAGTAGGTTCCCCAAAAACTCAAACCAAAAAAGGAGCAACCAATGGGAATTAGTCCGCTCAACCCAGCTCGAGGGAACCCAAACAAGAGAGAAAATCCATCTTGAATCCATCCTTGGATATACATGATTAGTCATATCATACCTCATGGAATATAAACCAATATGTGACATTACTACAAGGAAATAAAGAAAATACATACAGATATACTCATCTCAGACTCTAAGTATCATGAGGTTCTGACCTCATATCCAATGAAAGGTTTCTTCTTAAGGCTCTAATGCAAAACTTGGATAGGATCACACACTCCATTTGATCTTTCATCCTAGATGACACTCATTCGATAGATACTTATGATCAGGTACAATGCTTCCAAACATAATGGAACATATGAGAGATACCACTCAATCGGTTATCACAATGCTGATGGCACAAAAATTCCAACCCAAGGGGCATACATTCGAGAGAACATGCTCTCTATAAATCTCCACTAAGAAATTCACACTGAAACTCAGCATATCTTGATACTCAGATAGGGGATATTACTCATCCCTTATGGGGGATGCTAAAAATCCTATTGGAACAAAAATGGTCTCAGACATCAGAAAGGGGATCCCTCCCAAGATCTTCTAGGGGACACTATGAACCCAATCTGGAAACTATAAACAAAATCTCCTCAGTAAGGGATAACTCTTAGTATCCTCTAGGGTACATCACAAACCCAATAATGGAACCTAAGGACCTCACTCATATAAGGTATCACTCCCAAGATCCATTGGGGGGAACCACAACCCAGTATGATGTTCTAGAGATTATATCACTCATATAGAAGATCATCAACCATGTATGGTCAGTCACGAAGATTCCAGAAACCCCATATGGAATAACTCATGCAGTAGGTGATTTTACACCTGAAAATACCACAAAACCTGTTAAATCCAGCTGCTAAATAGGGAATCATATACCCAAATGATGTCACAACCCTACTATAATCACATTTTTTATAGTAGATCACATATCTAACGATTATACAAAGCCTATAGGATTTTCATAATAGATAGGGGATCACCACTCAGGTATTTTTTGTCTTGGTGATACCAAGAACCAAATATAGGGAAAAATATTCTAGAGGATTCCACTACATCATCTCTAAGGGGATGCAAAAACTCTAACAATATGATAAAGCATCCCAAACTAGACTCTACAGAGGGATACACCAACTCTATCCAAACTAATCCTATCTAGGGGATCACAATCCTGTATCAAGGACATTAAACCTTCATAGGCCTAGACCAAGGGAGCTCACTCAAACACTACTGGTTCAATATTTCTAACCCAATACACCCATATAAATTACATAACCTACATATCCTAGCCCCAAAATAGGTAAATCATTGCGTTCTATGGAGAAAACTGCTCAAGATAGGCTACTCGTATCCTGAATCTAAGTCTTGGAGGAGGAGATACACAAGGAAGAAACACCTCCAAGTGGAGACTACACGTCATGTAAGGGGTTCTATATGTTATGTGAACCCACATGAACACCCAGTCATTTATTATGAATACACAACGTGGCTCGGAATAAGGGCTTATATGGTGTGTACCAGTGGTACATGGCCAATATCACCTCAACCAATCTCTAACCGCATATTACCTTCACATAGATCAGTTTTCCATGTCCACCAAATGGTTTGTACCCCTAGGTACACATCGTTTCCGAACTACACGGCCCCTTGGTCATGTCTCGTATCTGTTTCTTTTTTCAAGACCACATTATTGTGTACTCTAGTCATGTACTTTTACACAATTATATATGTTCACATAGCTTCCATAGCCATATCTTTAGGCCACAAGACGTGGGGTAACTACATGACATGTAACATGTAGTACATAGCATGAAGTCCCCAAAACTCATCTTCCCTTAACAAGAATAACACATGATGTTCACCACTACACTACATGCCATGTAGATGGTAAATCCTCCAGGATTTTCCAAAGAGAAACCTGGATCGCCCCTATTCACCCCGAAACATATAGATTATCCCTCAAGCGGTCCCTATCAAGTGTCTAAGGGATATAAATCTTTAAAATAATCCATTAAAAAGTGTATTAGGACATAAAACTCAAACTTTCTACCTCGTGGTGAAATCCTGTAGATTCTAGGTCAAATTGGTTCTCAGAATCTATAACGACCCAAACTATTATGGATAAAAGTCCCATTCTTTGGATTTAATTAAATGTCTTATAGTTATAGAAAAAACGTGAAATTATTCTGTTATATATAATTGTATTTTAAATAAACATTAATTATTATTACTGTTCATAATATAGTCTCCGAATAGTGATCACGTTACAAGTATAAATATAGGGTTTTAACAAATCTTTTTGAAACAAAAAACGAAAGTGATGGACTCATCCAATAGGATTGTACCCTATAAAGCCCATTTATTAGAGCCTCCAAGGAATATATCACTTATAGTATTTTCCCTAGTTCAATCCCAATCCTATATACAATAACATAGATATGAGAGAAACCATTTGTGGGAAAATATCAATCTCATCGAGATCACGACCCAAACCATGTTCACTGAACGGCCCCATGAAAGCCCCACCATTATGAACCTTACTATTAGGGATTATTCTGGTGTAATAAATCTATATGTATCAAAACCCTAGCAATAATATTATGTGCATTAATTTTTTTTCATAATAGTGAATATATTTTCTTCTTATTATTGTTACTTTGTAAATGATTTTTAAAGCAAAAATAGTATTTTTGGTTAATATTAAAATTCAATTAAGAAATATATTTTTTATGAATTAATTTATTTTTTAAATAAATAATATTTTAATAAAATATTATTATTTTTATTAAATATAAATAATAAAATAATAATTCATGAAGTCAAATGTAATTTATATTAGGGTTCAAAAACTATTATTGTCAAAAAACATGACATTTTTTATAAATGTCTGTTTTTATTTTTAAAAGTGAAAATTAACATATTTTCAAAATTATTTAGATAAAATTAATATTATTTTTGGAATTAGGATGTCAAAATTATCCAATGGTTAATTTTTCATAATTTTCTAAGACAGTCGAATTTTCGTGTAAAAAATAAATACCGTATAAATATATTGTGTGTTTTGTGACATAATAATGGCCCAATAATGAGGTAATAAATACTATAAAATTTATCTCCATACAAAAATATGTTTCAAATTTTAAATAATGTAATTTTTATTTTATTATCATTATTTTATAAAGCCTTAGTGAATCCTTCCAGACTTATAATATATTTAAAGATTTTAAAATATTACTTTTAAAGTGTGACTCACCTCCACATAGTAAAGGGAAATGTTTTATTATCTTTGGCCCTTTTCCTCATAAAATAATTTATAAAATTCCCATTTTTAATAAACCATGGTAAAAACCATGGGATGGTTTGTGGTTTTTAATGTTTTATTATATAGTTTCCACAACCAAAATAATAATGAAATTCCCCTCATTTCCAATATAAACCAACCCAAGATCCCATTTATATTCCCTCAAAGTATTTTAATCTCATAAACACTCTAATCTATAATCTCTAGAGTCCTCCCAAGGTTCCCCAAGCTCCCAATAATCCTATCATAAGCCTTTGGAGTCACACATTCAAGTAAGGGATTTCTCTCCTCATCTTTGAAGTCAAGAACCTTCTTTGAGATTAGTTCTTTTAATTTCAATTACTTGTATTTAAATTCTTTTTTAATCATTATCTTAACATCCAATTGGTTTTATTTCTATTATGGATCATTTATTCCCCCACATTTTATCCCTTATCTAAACCATTACTATGCTGAAATTTCGTAAGGAGTTTCTCTCTTCACCATTGAATTCAAGCACCTTATTTTATATTAGTTATTTTAAATTCAATTTATTGTATTTAAATTCTTTTTAAATAATTACCTTAATAGCCAATTGATGTTATTTTTTTGATTTATCATTTATTCCCCATCATTTTTCCCTTACCTAATCCATTACTATGCTGAAATTCCATAAGAGATTTCTCTCCTCATCTTTGAATTCAAGAACATTCTTTGAGATTAGTTATTTTAATTTCAATTTCATGTATTTAAATTAATTTTTAATCATTAACTTACTATAAAATTGATGTTATTTTTATGAGATATAATTTATTTCACCTCATTTTTTCCCTTACCTAAGTCGTTACTATGCCAAATTTGGTAAGGGGTTTCTCCCTTCTCATTTCCCTTCAAGAACTTATTTTATATTAAGCTTCTTAAATTACATTTTATTATGATGGAATATGATGTTACATGGTCCCCATAATTTAAATTCTATTTATAAACTATGATATCCCCTTTAACTCTCATTTAACTATCCTAATAACCTTTACGTACACCCGTTACCATGCCGAAATTTTGTTAGGGTTCTTTCTTTATCCTCTTTCTTAAAGATTATTTACTATGTTATGCATTATATTTCCAATTAATTATATTTTTTAATGTCCTCACATATCCCCCTAACTGTCCATTTCATGTATAAATGATGAGATACCCCTTTCTCTATCATTAACCCCTTTTATAAATTTCTATATGATATCATTATGCTTCCGAAATTGCACCATGATTTACCATGAAAAAATAATTGTGTAGTGAATACCTTACCCATTTCTCTACCAAGGATATTCAACTTTATTCACATATTCCTATATATTGGGTAATTACATGTATTTATTCCACATTTCTAGATTGTGGAGTAAAATTATGATGTTTAATGAATCTATGTTATTTGATCTATGTGGCACACTTAAGCATAAAATTGAAATGTTTGTGAAGGGTACACCCTGATAGCGCTCCAATGCATTGGATAATGTTTAGTATCATGATATGTCATGTAAAATGATATTTGACTCATGATCCTTCATGTGAAATGATCTTTGACTCATGATCCTTCACATGAAATGATCTTTGACTCATGATCCTTCATGTACATTGAGCTTTGACTCATACTCCTCTATGTGCAATGAGATTTAATTCATGCTCATCCATGCTCAATGAGCCTTTACTCTTGATAATATCATGTTTTATGTTGCTTCCACATTTCCCGTGTTATGATTATCATGATAAACAATGCCTTTATATTCATGTTCCTTTTATGCTCCTTTGATATGTATATTTTTCTAACATGTATTTTCATCCTCATGTTATTCCATGTTTATTCCCTTAGTGGGATTTATAGATCACCCTTTATTATGTATATCCTTAGGTTATCCCATGCACTGTTAAGAAGGAAGGAATGTTGTGGTCCTGTAAAATATTTTTTCAATAAATATGTTTTATTTAATGTTTTAAGTTGTTATGTGATGTACCTAATTCCAAAATACACTAGACGTCTCGATCTTATGAGTTTTATTAAGTGTAATTTTATGTAATAAATCGTGATTAAATGATAAATAAAGAGTATGGATGATATAGTTGGTATCATGGGATAGGTTTAGTTGTTTTTGTTATTAGGATTAGAAAAACCATAGTCAAAACCCTTAATGATAAGACAAATTGTAATAAAACATACCAAAATTTTGATAAGTAGTGAGTAAGTGGTTTTGCAGGAAAATAAATCCTTGTCTAGATACTACAAGTGGATGTGGTTCTCGTACATATGTACCTATGATTAAAAACTTCAAAAATGTATTCCGAGCATGACTCGAGGTAACCTGGTACATGATAATGGGCCTTATTGTGCACCTAGTTTGAAACTCCCAGAGGATATAATTTGGGAAATTCATAAGCTCATTACAAACCATTATTACTGGAATAAAAAATTACTATAATAATATATTTTATTAAGTAGATCATTAATAACATAGACTGATGCTTAGAAACTCATAATTTAAGGATATAAATTTACTTTATAAGTTATCCCTTTAATATTATTGGATTCCCCTTTATGTGATTAACTATCCAAGATACTCATCAATGATGTTCCTTTTATTATAGCCAATGGAAATAAATAGGAGGAATCATGTTAACAAATGATGTGGAGGGCAGTGTGAGGATTGCCCAAATGAGATGCCCAACCCGATGAGAGTGGGAATCAAAAACTTTCTCATGACACTATCTCAGTTAACCTGAGTTATGAATATAAAAATAGACCAAGATGAGCTCTCAACCCCCCATAAGAGATAAAACCCATATTTGAGAGCTTCATGAGATAAAGGCCTCCTATTTTCAATAGATCATATGATCCCTTAATCATAGAGAAATTTATCAATTCAATTGAAAAGATCTTCTACATAGTTAAATGTTCCAAATAAAGGAAGGTTCTTGCGGATGTTTATAATATGAAGGTTGAAGCTGATCAGTGGTAGAAATTGATCAATAATACTAATCTTGAGTAAGGTATCAAAGAAATTGAGTGGAAGGAATTCTCAAAAACAAAATTGATAAATATTTTACTCACACCCTCTGTTTTAATGTGGAAAGAGATTTACTTTCACTTAAGTAAACGTATGAAGAATCTATTGGGGTGTATGAGGAAAATTTCACAAGACATTCACAATATGCCTCTGATTTTTTCATTACCCCTAAATAAAAGGTTGACCGCTTCTTTGGTGGGATAAATTATATCCTATAAAAAGCCATGGCAATCCATGAATTTGATAGCTGCAAGGAAATAGTCTGATTTTCCCTCAAAGTCAAGATGGAAGTTGGTGAATCTCAGGGCTATCATGGGGATAAGAAGTTCAAAGTGGACTTTAATTCTGATGGTTTGACAAATAAATACTACAGTGATAAGAAATTCCATTATCCCACTTGTAAAATGTGTGGAAAGTAGTACCCTTGAAATTTCCTAGGGGGGTCATGGAAATGCTTTAGGTGCAAACGTCACCTGGCTAAGAATTGTCGATAGGAGAAACCCACAAATGTGATAGAGGAAAGAAGTGCTCTGGTCAATCCTCAATGTGTTTATTATTACTATAACTATAATGAACCATGTCACTTTGCAAACCAATGCCTTAAGCCAAGGGTTTTCAGGGGAACCAAAAAACTCCAAGGTAGAAAGGAAAATATTTTTCCATCACTACTGCCAAAGTGAATCCTAACAACAAAGTAGTGATAGGTATGGTATTTATTAATTCAATAAAAAGACCATAATTTTTTATTTTGGTTCTATGGATTCTTTTATATCATGAAACATTAGTAGAACTATTCAAATACCACCAAAAATAAAGGAAGTATATATGTCAGTGAAGATTAAAAGTAGAGAAATTATGGCATACCATGTTTATAACTCCTCCCCTATCATAATTTGTGGATTTAAATTCTCTGTGAACCATGTCATACTTCCCTTGGTGGAATTTGATGAAATTATAGGCATGTATTAAATTTCCCTATATAAAGCTAATATAAATTTCCACAAGAGGGAAATTACCCACAATATGGAGAATCAACCCCCAATTCTATACAAGTGAAAGGAGGATGATGAATCTTCTTTATCACCATCATCTCAAGAATGGATATTATTGACCTATGATAAAGCATATCTAGCTTAAATGATTTAGTGTAAGGAAAGAACCTTTCTCAAATACACACCTATTGTGAGGTAGTACACTGATTTGCTTCCTAAGGAATTTTATGGTCTTCCCTCTAGCAGAGAGGTTGAATTTTCAATCAAGCTTATACTAGGGGATTTTCCAATATCTAAGACTCCATATAAGATGAATGTTGTAGAACATGAGGAACTAAAGAAACAACTTCAGGAGAATCTAGATAAAGGGTTTATATGCCCAAGTGCTTCACCATGGGGTGCATGAGTCCTCTTCTTCAAGAATAAGGATGGGTCAATGTGCCTTTGCATTGATTATCTTGAACTCAACAAGATCATGATAAAGAAAAGGTATCCCCTTCCATGGATTGATGAATTTTTCAATCAACTATGTTGAGAATAATACTTCTCTAAGGTGGATCTTTAGTTGGGATATTACCAAGTAATGGTGAAGAAGGAGGATATCCCCAATACTACATTTCATACAAGTAACGAGCATTATGAGGTCATAGGGATGCCCATAAGACTCACAAATGCACCATAAATCTTCATGGACTTTATCAATAGAGTATATAGATATTACCTTGACAACTTTTTGGTAGTAGTTATAGATGATATTCTAATATACTCCAAAACCAAGGAGGAGTATGAGAAGCATCTATGCACTGTGATAAAGACTTGAAAAAGGATAATCTCTATGCATTCTACAACAAGTGTGAGTTTTGGTTAAAGTAAGTATAATTCGTGTGGAATATCATCAAAATCAATGGGATATATTTAGATCCTTTTATGAAAAATGCAATTGAGGTATATTTGAGTCCAACATCTGTGACAGATATCCATATCCTCCATGGGTTAGCTAGATATTATCACTAATTTGTGCTAAATTTATCACGATTGTCAAACCCTCTAACCAAGATAACTCTAAATGGAGTAAAATTTTCATGGAATAATGAATGTGATGAAAGCTTCATAGAGTTGAAAAAGAGTCGTATTTCTACCCCTTGTGCTCACACTACCCAAAATTGGGGATCTTTTCATAATTTCCAGTGATTCATCAAATAAGGTATTGGGATATGTGTTGATGAAAAATGACAAATTCATAGACTATGCTTCAAGGAAGATTAAAATTCATGAGTAAAACTATCCCACACATGATCTAGAGTTGGAATCTATGATCTTTGTGTTGAAAATATGGTGGCATTATCTTTTTCTGGAGAAGTGTGAAATATATATGGATCACAAAAGTCTCAAATATATATTCAAATATAAAGAGATAAATATTTTCCAACTAAGATGGTTAGATCTCATAAAGGATTACAACTACTCAATCCACTACCGTACTGGGAAAGAGAATAGGGTGGTCGATGCTCTAAGTAGAAAGGACAAACAAATATCACTATTGATAATTGAGAAGGATCCAATTTTGTTAGACTTCATGAATATGGGCATGTGAATCATAAATAATGGAAAATAATAAATTCTTTAACAAATGATTTCTTAATAATCTCTTTTGTAAAGGTTAAAGAATGCGCAAAAATATTATGTGGGAATTTAGAAGAAAGTGTAGACTATAAGAAAAGGGAAATTCTCAAATTTCATTGTTAATGAAGAAGGAATTTTGAGATCTAGGTCAAGACTATGTGTTCCATAAAATTTTAATTTAAAGAAATAAATTTTGGATGATTCACATATTTCTACTTTATTTATTCACCAGAGAAACAAAAAATGTATCGAGATATCTGAGAGCACTATTAGTGGGATAACCTGAAGAAGCAGATCACAGAATATACATCAAAGTTCTTGGTATGTCAGCAAGTGAAGGCTGAAAGGCATAAGTCTAAGGGGATGATGTAAACATTACATATACTAACATGGAAATAGGAAAAAATAACCATGGAATTTTTCATGGGACTTACAAATAAATCCAAGGGGAAGAATTTTATTTGGTTTGTTGTGGATCATCTTATAAAAACTACACACATCATTTCAATTCATGAGAATTTATCACTAGATCAACTAAAAAGGATATACATTATATAAGTTGTAGGGATGCATGGATTACCACTATCAATTTTGTCTGATCATGATCTAAGATTCCCCTCTATGTTTTGGAAAATTCTACAGCATGCACTAAACACTGAGCTGAATTTCAGTATGGATTATCACCCTCAAACTGATGACCTATCTGAGCGAACTATCCAAACACTTGAGGATATGTTAATATCGTTCTCAATGGACTTCAAATATAGATGGTGCCAACATCTTCCTTTTGTGGAGTTCTCTTAAAAAAGAGGTTTCCATTTGACCACCCAAATGGTCCCTTATGAAACCCTTTATGGGAATATGTGTAGAACAACGACATGTTGGGATGAAGTTTGTGAATGAAATAGGTCATGAAATGGTCAAAGAAATGGTGGATAAGGTTAAGAACATCCAGAAACACATTAAAGTTTCTCAGAGTCAGCAAAATAGCTATGCTAACAACAATCAATGAGACCTAGGGTTCGATAATAGAGACATGGTATTCCTCCACACATCTCCATGGAATAGAGTAATAAGATTTGGGAAGAAGGGAAAGTTTATTCCAAGGTACATCGACCCTTTTTATATCCTTAATCGCATTGGAGTTCTGGCCTATCGACTAGCACTCCCACCAAACCTATCTCAAGTAAATGATGTATTTTATGTATCACTATTAAGTAAGTACATACCTAGCCCATCACATGTACTCAATCCAGATGTGGTACCATTGGAGAATGACTTTTCCTATGAGGAGAATATGGTGAAGATCTTAGATCATTGAGAAAACATTCTATGAAATAAGATGATTCCCCTCATCAAGGTGTTGTGGAGAAACAACAAGTTTGAAGAAGAAATGTGGGAACTAGATGAGGAGATTAATTAGAGTTACCCTAATCCATTTTAGTGTGGGAAAAATAAATTTCAAGGGTGAAATTTCTTAATGGTGGAAGGTTTTAATAACCCAAACTGTTATGAATAAAAAACCCATTCTTTTGATTTAATTAAATGTATTATGGTTATAGAAAACACATGAACTTATTTTATTATATCCAATTGGATTTGAAATGACCATTAAGTATACTTATTGTTGAAAATATTGTCTTTGAACAATAATCAGATTCCTACTATAAATATAGAGTTTTAACAAATCCTTTCGACACAGACAAAGAATGCTATGGCCTCATCCAGTAGGATTGTACCCTATGAATCCCATTTATCAGAGATTCCAATGGAGATAACATTTCTAGGATTTTACCTACACTAATATAAATATGATATCCAATAAAATAAGTATTAGAGAAACAGTTTATGGGAGAATTTCAAGCTCTTTGAGATCACGGCCCAAACCATGTTCACCGAATGGCCCCATGAAAGCCCCACCATTACACACATTACTATTAGGGCTTATTCTGGTGTAATAAAGGTATATGTATCAATACCCTATCAATAATATTATGTGTATTAACTTTTTATAGAATAGTGAATATATTTTCTTACAATTATTGTTACTTTGCAAATGATTTTTGAAGCACAAATAATATTTTTGGTTAATATTCAAATTCAATTAAGAAATCTATTTTGGATGAATTAATGGATTTTTTAAATAAAGAATATTTGAATAAAATATTATTATTTTTATTGATTATAAATAATCATATAATAATTCATGAATTCAAATGTAATATTTATTAGGGTTCAAAAGATGTTATTGTCAAAAAAACTCATCATTTTCAATAAATTCTATTTTTTATTTTTAAAAGTAAAAATTCACATATTTAGAATATTATTTATATAAAATTAATATTTTTTTAATCAATATTTCAAAATGATCCAATGATGAATTTTTCATAATTTTTTGAGACAGTCGGATGTTTGGGTAAAAATTAAATACTGTATAAATATACAGTGTATTTTATGACATCATAACAGACCAATAATGAGGTAAAAAAATACTATAAAAGGTATATTATTCCAAATATATTTTTTCTATTTAAAATAATTTAATTTTAAGTTTATTTCATTTATTTTATAAATACTTAATGAATCCTCCAAGACATATAATATATTTAAGTCTTTAAAATCATTTATTTGAAAGTGTGACAAACCTTCGCAAAATTATGGGAAATATTTTATTATATTCTTACATTAGCCTCATAAAATAATATATACCACTAAGCTTTGGCTGAAACCATGGGAAAAACAATGTGATGGTTTTTGGTTTTGATTATTTTATCATGTTGTCTCTAGAACCAAAATAATAATAAAACCCTCCTTTACCATATAAACCCATCCAAGCTCCAATTTCTCTTATATAAACTCCTTTAATATCTTAAATAATCTACTCTATACTTCATAGAGTCCCAAAAAGGATTCCCCAATCTCCTAAAAATCATATCCTAAGCCTTTGGATTCACAGATCCAAGTAAGGGATTTCTCTCCCCACCTTTGAATTCAAACTCCTTCATTGAGATTAGTTCTTTTTAATTAAATTTCATATATTTAAATTAATTTTTAATAATTAAATTAATATAAAATTTATTTCATTTTTATGAGGGATCATTTATTCCACCTCATTTGGTCCCTTAACTAAGTCATTACTATGCTTAAATTTCGTAAGGGATTTCTCTCCTCACCTTTGAATTCAAGAACCTTGTTTGGGATTAGATATTTTAAATTAAATTTAGTGTATTGTAATTAATTTTTAATCATTAACTTACTGTAAATTTTATGTTATTTTTATGGGTGATAATTTATTCCCCCTCATTCGGTCTCTTACCTAAACCGTTACTATGCCAAAATTTCGTAAGAGATTTCTCTCCTCACCTTTGAATTCAATAACCTTCTTTGAGATAATTTATTTTAATTTAAATTTCATAAATTTACATTAATTTGTAATAATTACCTTACTATACAATTGATTTTATTTTTATGAAATATCATTTATTACCCCTCATTTTTTCCCTTACCTAAGTCCTTAATATGCCAAAATTCCGTAAGGGATCTCTCTCTTCTCGATTCCATTCAAGAACTTATTTTATATTATGGTTATTAAATTCCATTTTCATATGTTAGGATATAATTTTACATGTTCCACTTACTATAAATATGATTTATAAATGATTATATCCCATTTAACTCTCATTTAACCCTCCTAAGAACCTTTATGTACTCTTGTTTCCATGCAGAAATTTTGTAAGGGTTCTCCTTTTTCCTCTTTATTCATGATTATTTATTATGTTGCACCTTTTATTTCCAATTACTTATTTTGGGGAATGTACTTCATTTCCCCCTTATGATCCTTTTCATATATGAATTATGATATGCCCATTTTATTAATTTATATATGTTGTCGTTATGCTGCTGAAATTGCACCACGATTTACCATACCAAAATAATTGTGTTGTGAATGGATTACCCATTTTTCTACCATGGGTATTCAGCTTTATGCACATAATCCTATTGATAGGGTAATTACATGTATTTATTCCACATTTTTATATCTTTTAATAAAATTATGATGTTGAATGAATCAATGTTATATGATCTATAGCGCTCCAATGCATTGGGTTATGTTTAGTATCATGATTCATCATGTACAATGATATTTGACTCATGATCCTTCATTTTCAATGACATTTAACTCGTTCTCCTTCATGTTCAATGAGATTTGACTCATGCTCCTCTATGTGTAATGATCTTTGACTCATGATCCTCTATGTGCAATGAGAATTTAATCATGCTAACATCATGTTATATGTTCTTTTCACATTTCCCATGTTATTATTATCATGCTAAATCATACCTTTATATTTATTCTCTTTTTATGCTCCTTTGATATGTCTATTTTTCTAACATGTCTTTTCTTCCTCATGTTATTCCATTTTTATTCCATTACTGGTATTTATAGCACACCACTTTCTTATTTATGTCCTCAATTTATCCCATCTAATGTTAAGTATGAAGGAATTTTGTGGTCATGTAAAATAAGTTTTTAATAAAGATGTTGTATTTCAAGTTTTAGGTTGTTATGTGATGTACCTAACTCCCAAATACACCAGTCCTCTCGATCTTATGAGTTTTATTAAGCGAAAATTTATGTAATAACTCATTTTTAAATAATAAATAAATTTCATGGATGTTATAGAAGCTACTGATGAATGATTTTGGAGTGATCGCCATCAAGATCGAAGGTCGATAGTGCCTCATTTCCTCGATTCATTCCTCATGTCATCTATCAATCAAAAGGGGGAGAGGGGGATTAGACTCCTTTATTAGGATAACCAAGGGTTGATGGATGATGAATATTGATTTAATTTTATTAAAAAAATATCCTTTATTTAACTTCTTGTCACCGAATCGACTCCCACCTAACACCCAGTGCTGAAAACTTTTATGTCACACCTTGGGTAAAACAATTTTATTAACTTAACCACAGTCACAAAATTCTGATATGAGAATTCTCTTGGTAATTATTCCATGTTTCCAAAGAAACTACACATGAGTGAAAAAATATATTTAATATTTTTAATATCACTATGTTGAGGATCTATGGACCTTAGAATCCTGCAGTGACTCTACACCTGGATTTGAAAATATTTTTTGAAATATTCCAAAGTCTTACAGGTCAAAACTTGAGTCGCAAAATCCTCCCCACATTAAGTCTTTTCATCCCCATAATGAAAAAGGATAGGCGTGGGGGAAAGAAACTGATCTATCAACTGGGACTCTAATGCTGGTGATCTCACCAAAACGACCACAAAGGTCACCAAGGGTTCATGTTCTTCTAATGACCACACACTCATGGGAAACACAAGGGATACCACACGCAAATCCAGTTAAAACTAGTATGATATCATGCAGCAAAATTGTCACACGACTCCTCAACTACGACAGGTGGGAAAACACAAGAACATGGTCTATCTATAGTCATAGGGTATAATAGTACACCCCCTCGCTTACTTGAATCAAATGTCAATGAAACCCTACTCCAAACAAACACGTAAAAGGCACTCATCCATTGTACCTCGATACTCTCCACTTTGGATGGTACTAACTTTCCCACATGGTTTTTCATCGTGTTTCAAGAACGTGTCTTAGTGAGGAAGGCATCCCTAATTCATGTGAGTTCGAAGAAATGTCAAATCGTACCATAACCACCTCAAATGTCTCACTTATGAAGTTGGCACCAAACATGAGAGGGTACCAACGATAAAAATAGTGTTACCAAATCACACACTATAGGTATTACTAGGCCCTCTTTGAAAACCACCAATAGAAAACCCCACCCGGAACGCTAAAATTGGAGGGACCCATCTACTACACCTCAACACTATCCACTTTGGGTTGCACTGAAATTCTCTCACAGTTTTACTTCCATCAAAAAATGTATCTCGATGGTGGAAGTACCCCTATTCCTCGTGTATTTGATGCTATATCGAACAACTCCAACATAAGGTCCCACCGACTCCCCACGTCACCCTGAAAAACCTCAAGAAAGTAGTGGAAAAGAAAGAGTACCGCACAATAGTTTCTAAAAATACTACTACATAAAATATAATGGAATTAGAGTGAATATCTATCCTATAACACCCCAATATTTCATAGTACGTTATTTCGTCAAAGTAATTCAATAACTTGCACTACATGCAACACTTAGTTCAAGCGCACCACGACTTACCAAACTAGCTGTTCAAAAGAGGTTATGAATAGTATTAACTGAATTTTGAACATTATATAATCCTTATAATTTAGGAATCCATATTATGAGTTTCTTAGACATATTTAAAGAACAAATTCATTTTTTTCAGATAAAAGAAGTATTTGAAAAAATTAAATTTTACCACCTTTTAATAGAGAACATTTTTTAATCCAATATTTTACAATGTTATATATTCAATTTAATGAAATTAAATTATTCTTCAGAATCAGAACATAAAAATTTATTTTGGATAAATTTTTTGTACTTTTCTGATAACTTTCATATTTTGATGAATAGTGAAAAATACTATATTTTAACGGAAAATAACTTTTAAATAAAAATAATTTATAGTATTAAATTGTAAATTTTAAGTATAATTAGATTATATTTATACCATTTAATCTAATGATGGTAATTGTAAGTAATTTCACATTAAAATTTGATATAAACAAGTGTCAATCTTTTGATAGTTATTGTTTCTTAAAAATACGCTTTTTGGTTTTGACAACAGGAATTAATTTTAAATTAATTAATGAAACTTATATGTTTTTAAATTGGTAAAATATAATTCATTTTTTAATTCGGAAGATCAAAATTATCTTAGGGTGAATTTTTGGTATTTTTATGAAAACTTTCAATTTTTGATGAATAGTGAAAAACACTGAGTTATTGTTAAAAACTAAATTTTTATTTAAATAATAATTTATTTTATTTAAATTTATTTTGTGTCAAAATAGATACATAATAGATATATAAGTTCAATTTAATTCATTGGAGTCAGTTTATAATAATTTTAAATATATAAAAAATTTATCAAACTTTTTACCATCTTTTAGCCACCTCCTAGGAGCCTTTACAAATTTGCATAAAACATAATTTTAACGCTTATATGAATTTAATTTAAAAAATATTATATACATGGTTCATATCAGTAAGTAAAATGTGGTTCAATAAGATAAAAATAATTTTTGGTGAATAGTATCTTTTGACTATTATTTACCACGGTTAAAAGTAAATAGGGTAATTAAAGGTAAAAATGATATTATTATTACCCTAAAACTTGTCCTAATTCTATTAAATAAGTTTTATTAGACCAAAAACAACCTTATTATTAAAATATGATCCTTTAGGTCCACCTATATTAGATTAAAACGTTTATTATTCTTTAATTCAAAGAAGATTTAAAAGTGTTAAATGAAAAGTTTAATAACTAAACCATTTTTAATATAGGGTTACACATAAGATAAATTTGACTATAAATATTAATTAGAAGGATAAAAATATTTCCTACATAATTGTATTTTATTTATAATTTTTAGACATTAAATAATTTAATTTATTTATGACACAATGATGATACAGTAATTACCTTATTAATGAAATATTAAAATAATTGATATTATAAATACCCAAATAAAAGTAATTTGAGACTTTTTATGAATTATACTAATTATATAGTTTAATATGACATATTAGGGTTGATTAAATGAATTGTTTTTGAAGAAATAATGCTGTTATGAATTTATAAATAACAAAATACCAAATAGTGTCAAAATTGACATAAAAGAGTTTTTAAAACAAATATTATATTATTAATTGTTATTATGTTCCTAAAAATATAAGGTTCTTCCAAAGGGATTAAATACTATTATATATGTCATTAATGAACCACTTGGGGTTCTCTTGGAAGTTTATAGTATGTTTATTAACCATATAATATAAAAATACCAAGAGACATGGTAAATGTCAAACTATTTAACTAAGAGTTAAATCTAAAAGATAAGGTTAATATAGTGACCCAACCCTATCTAAAATCTATTGGTTGAGTGTGTTTTGACCCATACCCACCTTATATGTTCAATAATACATTTTGGATCCATTAGAAACCGAAAATTAATTTATTATAGAATAATATTTTATGTTTTTTCTTAGGTGCCCCTCACCGCTCTTATAAAAGGGAACTTCCTCTTATCTTAAATTCACACTTAAATATCCATTTGGAAAGGCCAAAACCTACCCAAATATACTACCAAATATCATAACTTCATCCTAGAGGCCTTAATTTGGTCATAAAGCCAACCTATGGATCCCTTTTGACCAAATCAAAAGGAAGAACCCAAAGAAGAGGTAATTATTTCACCACCCTCTTTCAGGTTCTTTTATTCTTCCACTTACTCTTTCTTTGTTATTACCATACCAAAATAATAAATATAGTACCTTATATATACTGTGATTTTATTATAAATATTGCATAACCATATTCATTATTCTATCCATCCTATGAATGATAATGTCACCATGCGTGCGTATGTATGGCTTACCGTCTCTACGTAGTGGTGTAATTTGTTATTCAACACTATGTTATTTGGATGGATATAATGATGAGTAATATTTATATAAATAATGAAAATAAAATTATAATGTCTCTGTAAAATTAATATACCATCCAATTTTACACCTTTAAGTAAATTATATTATCGCTCGTGCGTACGTACGGATTACCATCTCCACGACACGATGAGATTCATTTCAACGTTCACCATTCATCAACGATTATAATAATATATATTACTAATAAGTATGTAATATATGAAATAATAATTCTATTTGAGATATATATATATATATGTACTTACATTTATCTTATTCACTTACTTTCGTTCAATAAGATATGAAAACAGAAACAGCGTTTATGCATACGTACGACCTACTGTCTCCATAAACGGTGTTTTCCATTTCATATATATATCTATTATAAATATTTATATTCTAAATATATATGATATATGAATCAAGGTTTTTATTATGTATGTATTTAAATCATTATCTAAATGATTCAGTCAAGAATAACACGTTAAAATACGTGCGATAAAGAAAGCGATTATTACCCGAAATGTTAATTTAACATGAAAATCAGTATTAAATGGGTAGTATAAAGTAATAAATGAATCATGTATGATATAGTAAATATGAATATGGTTATGGTATAATATAAAAACATAAAATGGTCATTATACAAGAGTTTAAACATACCCTCAACCAATGGAACGTGCAAGGCAAGGGGTTTTTATATCACTCCTTATTCACATGAGATTCATGCTATATTACGACTATTTACTTTTGTGTGGTTTATGTACTTCCCATAATCGTATTCTTTGTGTAATACTCTTTAATTTATGTGTATTTACATCTTCATTGTACAATACATATTTCATGGGTTTTATTTTTCATAAGTTACCAAATTGGTAAGGGTTAATTTCACATTCTCTTTATTATCTGAGGATGTTTTTACATAAATATATACTGGGACATATGTATTATCCATCTCCATGTTTCATGAAAGAGTTTTCAAAGGGATTATTTTAAGGAATTTTTTTACTAAAACATCATTTTTAATGTTTGAATATTTATTCCTCTAAATAATTCTCATTAATGTCCATGTTTTCAAACTAGTTTTTAAAGATTTATCTTTATGGACATTAGTGTTTTTTAAATGTTTATTCCATTCAAAAGTTTCAAAGTGGTATGGGACACTTTGATTCAAAAATGTCTTTAAATTTATTCCTTTCTAAATTGTGTGACTTTTAAATTTTATCAAGAAAAATGGATATTTCTCTCAAACAGTTTTACAAATCATTTTCATCTATGTCAACATCCTTTGATGGATTTTAAACTTGTTTCAAGATGATTTATTGTGATACAAATATTCCATATTGTATTGAATGTTTTGTGATATTTTTGACTTTGTATGTGTTATTTTTATACCATTCATGGATTATGGATAAATTATTGGCATTTCATATGCTAGTTTTAATACGAATGTTTATGGTATGTTCAATCCTTTTCAGATGAGGATTGCATTGGACTTAGTAAGTGACGGGTGGAGCCCGTTATAGCTCCTTGATGCATCGGTAGGTCTCATGAGACAAAATAGTGTCTTGTCACAAGGCCTTGACAAAATCTTATTTGTAGTCTTGGCACAATGCCTTGAATATGTGGTTATGAAGTCTGTCATTATGCATACCATCATTATGAAAGTGGCTATTGATATTGCATGTGATTATTTGACTAGTAGAATATCCATGTGAGTAAGTAAATGGAATTATTTTGATTTATATTTTCCATATTATGATGATGTTTATGTTGAAAAGGATTTTGTTTTAGTTTTATACATTGCCTTAAATGTTTATTCTTGTTTATGAATGTTTCTGTTCTATTGTTATCCTTACTGAGCATCTGAGCTCACCCCTTTCTATGTTTTAGTTTTCCTAGGATTCCAGGAAGTGTATTGTGATTGAGATGCAGGGTTAAGCTAAGGGAATAATGGCATTCATAAAGGATTATTTATAATGTGTTGTATGTTATAAAGTGTAGTGTAACATTCATGTATGTAATCTATTTTCCATGACTGCTAAACTGATCGGTCCTTCGGGACTTGATCCCCTGTAATCATACCAATGTATTAAAATAATGCACCGATAGTGGGTAAATGGGGTCGAGGCATTACATATCCCTCATAGCCTCTAGGTCAAAGGCCTTTATGACATGAATCCATCATCACCCCTATCCTCCAGCTCTCTAAGCCTGGAATGGACCACCTGGGGGTGGTGGTGGAAACTTTTACCATCTGCTACCTCCTGCTACTCTGCTCGCTCCTCTACCACATCTTCAGCCCTACATACCTCCATCCTCAAAATGATACATCTTCCAAGGTATCCCGTTGAATGGATCCCTCTTATCAGCTCGGTGAGTCAAAAAATCTCTAAAAAGATGTACCCTGCCATCACAATCTTAACACCACCTCTCCTATGGATATCCAAAATCGGCCTGGAAGCCTGGAGCCTCAGAACCACCATCCTAGGATCACCTCCTAAATCGTCTTGTACACACAAATCCCTAATCTGTCCATCGGATACTAGCTATCAAGCTATCATCTCCCGCATTCCCAACACTAATGGTTGGAGTCTTCTCATCCAGAAATCTCTCCACCACTAAATCTTGGTCAAGCACCCAAGAATAGGTGGGAATGCACAGTGGCACCATTGACACCTTTATCTCCTAGATCAATCCCTTCTCGAAGGTTTGTTATCTTAAAAATGGATCTTAAACCATATCCAGGGATTAACATGATAGGTATGTGAACCACACTGAATACTCTGCCACGGTTATGTTATCCTTTCAAAGCTTCAAAATCTCTTGAATATGCACCGACCTCAACATGGATGGATAGAACTCCTCCTAATAAATTTTCTCAATCTCTTCCCAAGTGAGTGTCACCTCATCATGGGTTTTCATCACAAGACTCTACCATCACCCAACCGAAAATATCATAAGGCTCGCCACTATGACCACCATATGACTAGGAGGTGTCCTCTTAAGGTAGAAGACATATGCGACTACCTCGATCCAGTCATCAGCTTCCTGGGGGTCTAGATCGCTATGAAACCTTAGAGGTTACTACCTATGGAACTCGTGAAACACATTCAAAATGTGTGCATCCTCGACCTGCACTACTGGCACAATCTGATACTCAATGTTTGGTGGCTCAACTAGAGTACCACCTATAGGTCCAACCTCGGATCCAGTTCCCTACATTAAATCCTCAACTTGGGGTGTATTTTCATTACAATCCCTCCACAGAACTCTATCTATTTATCATTGTGGAGGAATCCTGAAACAAAATCTAATCACATCACAATCAAAGAGTATATCTTGGAAGCTTACTCAACAAGGAAAAGAAAACTCAAAGCCCAGTCCTATATAATTCATGTACAATTCATTCCCCATGACCAGTGTTATAATGTACTAATTCAAAAATTAGGTTATCAGAGTACTGGAAAATGGATACATCAGCCGTTACACCAACAATGAAGTCCCCAGCTTGATAACTGAACTTTAAACACTCTAACACTATCACTATGAAACCAAAACCAAACTCACGACTGCAATACCAAACTGGAACCCTCTATGACACCAATCTATCATGACCTAAACCAGTGGGGCTTGAGTCGTGACACCCCAAACCCACCTCCATAGGTCATGGGTCAGCGTCCAGCGCCATGTAGGATACCACACACACATGGAAGGCCTTATCCTAAGGTACTTATACACATTCCCCCACATACACCTCCATGAAATAGTGAATAGATATATAAAAAACTAAAAATAAAATAATGCATACATTTATTCCACACCAGAATACATAATGTGGAAATTGTAAGAATAAATTCCCACCAAAGAACTATAAAAGCGTCTAACCTTATCAGAAGGAGGGAATCACTATGAAATGAACCCACCGGAAAGCTCCTTAGTCAAACTCTGTTAAAAATCCTTCTTGTTCTATCTCACTAAGCTCCACATGTTCCGGGTCCTCCAGGGACTCCGTCAAAAGGAATGTGGTTTTCACAAGACACAACACATGTTGGAAAATCCCTTACAAGGGTGAGTATAAAAATACTTATTAGGAACCTAAAACCCCTAATAAAACAGGAATCAACAAATGAGAATAATCCTTCTTGGTATAGATTGAGGGAACCCAAATAAGTGAGAAACTCCATCTCGAATCTATCCTCAGCATTACATGACTATTCATCTCATACCACTAGGCATGTCAACCAATATGTGACATCATCATAAAGAAACCCAAAAAAACATCCAGATATACTCATCTCAGACTCTAAGTCTCATGAGGCTCTAACCTCATACCTAGAGAAAAGTTCCTACTCAATTCTCTAAAGAAACAATTAACTAGCAGAATACACTCTGTGATCTCTGTCATCCTAGATGACACTCATATAAGAGATAAACTCCATTAGGTAAAACACTTACAACCCTAATGGTATATCTAATAGATACTACTCTATCAGGTATCACAAAGAAAATGGCAGAACATCTCCATCCCAAGGTGCATACATTATAGAGAACATGATCTCCATAAATCACCAATAAGAAAGTTGTTCTAGAACTCATCGGATCTCAATACTCAAGAAGGGAATCTCACTCGTCCCGGATCGGGGATGCTACAAACCCTACTAAAACCAAAATGGTCATGAACCATAGAAAGGGGATACCTCTTAGGATCCACTAGGAGACACTATGAACCCTATCTGGAAAACTGTAAACTGGATCTCCTTGGATAGGGGATCACTCCTAGTATCTACTAGGGGACAAAACAAACACAATATTCCAACCCAAGGATCTCACTCATATAGGGGATCACTCCCAGGATTTACTGGGGGAAACCACAACCAAATTTGATGTCCTGGAGATCATATCACTCAGATAGAGGATCGCCGCCTGTGTAGGGTAGTTTAAAATGATTCCAAAAACTCTATATGGTATAACTCGCAATGTAGGGTTTCATACTACTAATGATACCACAACCCCTACTAAAACTAACTACTATGTAAGGGGTCATATGACCGAATGATGACACAACCCTACTTTCACAGCCCGCTACATATGGGATTGTATACAGAATGATGCCACAAACCCTATTGGGATATCCTGCTAGATAGGGGATCTCCATCGATGTAGTTTAGGTCATGGTGATACTAACAAATCCATCTAGGTAAAAGATATGCAAGAGGATACCACTCTATCCTCTCTAGAAGGATGTAAAAACTCTACCAATATGATATAGGATCCCACCATGGTCTCTCTAGATGGATATAACAAATATATCAAACTAATACTATCAAGGGTATCACAATCTTATAATGAGGATATAATGCCACATGAAAAACTCATAGGTCTAGACTAAGGGATCTCACACAACCACTTCTAGTTCAAATGTTTATAACCCAAGAAACCCACAAAAATGCCTCACGTCTCATCTATTAGGCCCAAACTAAGGCCACCATCATGTTTTACATGGAAAATTTCCCAGGGTTGGCTACTCACAATCCTATATCCAATTCTTAAAGGAGGAGATGTTCTAGGAAGAAAAACCACCAAGAGGAGACTACACTGCATGTAAGGAGGCCTACACAGAGTGTGACTACATTGAAACACCTGACCATGTCCTCTAAATGCATTTATTATCTAGAAATGTGTGCTTACATGGTGTTTACCAGTGGAACATGGTATGTCTTGCCTCACCTGAGACCCAACCATGTTTTCCCTTCACATGGGTCATCCAACCGCATAAACCACACAACTTGTACCCCTCAGTATATGGTGTGTCCTGACTACATGCCCCATTGGCCATGTCTCTTTCCCATGTACATGTTCAGAGCCACGTGCCCATGTAATTTGGTCATGTACTTTGACACTAACCATGTAAGTTTACATGGAATCCCAAGCCACGTCCTCCGGCTGAACAACATGGGGTAACTACACAACATGCAACCCTCAGTACATGGTGTGTAATCCCCAAAATTCTTCTTCACCAAATGGGAAGAACACACAAAGTTCACCACTTCACTACACACCATGTAGATGGGGAATCCATCAAGAGTTTCCCTATGAGAAGCCCATATCCCCCTGTTGACTCTAAAACACATAGATCAGCCATTAAGGGGTCCCTAGAAAGCATATAAGAGATCAACAACCTTAAAAGGATTCATGAACAAGGGGATTGGGACATAAAAATCAAAATTCATACCACATGGTGAAAAGACGAAGCGGTGAGGTTGAATTAGCACTCAGAAGATGAGGTTTCATGATCCAAGGGTGATCACTATCAAGATCAGAGATCGATGAGGCCATGTTTTCATGATTTAGTCCTCAGGTTGTCTGTTAGTTGAAAGGGCGGTAGATGGATTTATCTCCTATATCATAAACACCAAGGGGTAGGGGATGAGGAATAATGTTTTAATTTTATTAAAACAATATCCTTTATTTAACTCACAATCTCCAACTTTCCTCTAACCCGACACTCAGAGATGAATTTTTTTTACCGTACCAAAGGTAAACACGAAGTTTTAAACTCAGCTTCTATCTTGGAATTATGATCTCATACTCCTCTCAAGAGTTATTCTAATTTTCCAAAAAATATTCACACAAGTGATAAAATATATTTAATATTTTTAATGTAACTATGTTGAGGATCTCCAGGCCTTAGAATACTATGATGACTCAACATCTAGCTTCAGAAATATTCTTAGAAATATTATGAAGTCTTATAGGTAAAAACCAAAGTCAATACAATGTGTGATGAAATCTATAATTTGTATCCCCGAAATGATAATAAAAGACTCACATGAATTTTAATTGATCACATTATGTCTATTAGGGTGATGTTCCTCTTCTAACATACACTATTAAATTGTGGTGTATAAGGAGGAGTGAGTTTGGATAGAGCCCTAATATTCAATAATTAATCAATGAAGACTTGATTAAGATATTCTCTGCCATATTTTGAGTGGATTATCTTAATATTCATACGAATATTACTAAAAAGTTCATTATTATATTCCTTGAATGACTTAAAGGAATCTTATTTATACCTCATTAAGTATACATATCCCTATATTCTAAAATAATTAGTCAAAATTATGAAGTATGAGTGCCCAAACCTTCTTTCAATTAGAAATGGTCAACATGAATCATTAGGAACCAACTCATGAAGCCTAATAGCCCTTTCACCTTTTCCACTAAATAGATATGTGGTCATTTTCACTAATAAACATGAATGACATACACCAAGTAATTTTTTTTCAAAGGAATATAAATTACCATATTGGTGTAATATGGTCATTTTTTCATTTACATGACCTAGATAGTGATTCCATGATTAGGTGTGGTATGAATCATGTGAAGTATTATTGTTATCAGTTTATATTAATGGGTTTTTCTATTCCAATAGGTAATGACTATTATTTAAATATTCCTTGTTTGGACCAAGTTGGATGGAAGTTGATTTTGGAAGATGAAGAAGTATGTTTTGAAAGTGTCATATTTTTTAAAAAAGAAGAAAAGAAATCAATTCACTTTCTATGTATTGGGGATTCGAATCACAATCATAATCAGAACATCGGATGCAAAAAATATTAAGAAATTTCATCAACATAAAAAAGAATAATTCTCATTAAAATGGATCATTAGACTCACCTTAGGTCAGGAATGGAGTTTTTATCATAATGAAAAAGTGAATCGTAGTTTGAAAGGCTTTGACGTGAAATCTGATAATTGATTTTCTATTTTTTAATTCTAAAAAATCATAAGTATTCTAAAAAACTTATGATGCAAGACTTATAATAAAAAGGGGGGAACATGAGTTTCCAATCATATAGAGGTTTTATGGAAAAGAAAGAAATCATTGGAAGGATGGGAATTCAAAAATACTTCCCAAAGTAAATCAATCAATGATTTTAGGTTTAATAAGTTCTCATTAATAATAAGTAATCTATAAATCTTTTAATTCAAGAATTATAAAAGATAGGTGGAGAACAGGTGTTGCCAATTGTATTGTGGTTTGGTTGGAAAGAAAGAAAATTATGTAAGGATGGGAAGTTTCAAATAATTATCAGTTCAAGTAAGATTATTCTGAATCCTATCATACACATTATTAAAGTCATGAAAAGTTTGGTCTACATGTAAAATTTTTTACAATAAGGGATTTTTAGAAGTCATGGTATTTTGGTCTCAGTTCATCGATGTGAGATCACCAGAAATAGATTATTTTGAAGGAGGGGAAGGTTTTTTAGAAACATGAGATGATGAAGAGGTTGGTTTTCAGGTAGAATAATAAGCCAAAAGATACAAGTATTCAGGGAAAAGATGTTTCAGCTGATACCAAGAATCAGATGTTATGTTCCACCGATCATCAGAGGTAGAATTTTTTTTTATTAGGTAATGTTGGGACCAATGAAAATGAGAGAAGTTAAATTGTTGGGATAGATCAATATGATAAAGATCAACAATTTAGTCAACCATTTTTATTTGGTTGAATTATTTTGAATCAAGTGGGTCAATAAGGAAGGAATAAAGCTCTGATATGTTTGTTAATTGGGTCAAGAGTCATTAGGAAACTTATAGGGCTGACTATCAGATTAGAGATGACACTGACTCCTCATAGGAAGATAGATAATGATTCATCGGGTGCAAGATAACACCAATAACTTCATTAGATGAAGGATCAAAAGTACGAGGAAAAGAAATAAAAGGAAAATCACTTGAATTTTTTTCGAAGTGTTTTCAAGGGGAGTCTTGAAGTTTGAAGAAGTTTTTTTTTCAAATAAGGGTAAATTCAATGATAAAAATGATACCATGGAAGTGTAATAATCTTTAGAGGATGAAACTAAGTTTATGGAAAAATAAAGGAAACTAAGTAACAATAATGTTCATGGCATACTGTTTTTAAATTTAATATCTAATAGTTGGTACAGATAATCAGAGTGAGAAAATTGTTTTTCAATTGGAGAAAAGAAATGTAATTAAGAATCTATTATGATATATATTTCTTTATCATAATGAAGAAATCATAATAATAATCAGAATTGGATTCAGGAATGATTAGAAAGTATAAAGTGATATGGGGATGTGATAAGATTTAATAAGGTTCTAATAGATTTGAGAAGAGTTAAGAAGCATTGAAGAAGTCAAACATGTATCCAAAATATAAGGGAAATTTATATATCATGAAATTTAGTTGAGTGGGAAAACATTTTCATATTCCTGCCTAAACCATCATTGGATCACATATAAATATTATTAAGTTCATTATGCTTTCTGATTCTTGTATTGTTCATGGGTGAAGAAATAGAAGGTGAAAGTGCTGAAAGTTTTTAGTGAGAAGAGGTTTCCCGGATGAGTATTCTTGAGGAAGTTCATTGGAAAGAAGAAGAAGAAGAAGAAGGGAGATCGTATTCAGTTATCAAACCTTACTGAGAAATTAGACTAGAATTTCCAAATTAAGGTATAATCATTTCCAAAAAAAATAGCGGTATTCTGATAGTTAATTTTCCATACTAAGAAATTAGACTGAAGAATCAGACTAAGAAATTAGATTGAGTATTATTACGAACTCTAGAGAATTTCCTACCTACTATTGGGTAAGGAAGTGAAGAATTGTTTTTAAGTTTATATATGTGAATGTTGGCAAGGCAATACATAATTTTATGACATCATTTCATGCTACTTGAATCACATGCACTGTTGAATTGAACATAGTACCAGACAAGTGTAAGGGAATAACCCGCATGTTGTTCCACACAAAAGGATTGCTTTCAAGTGTATTATGTGTTATTTTATTATTTCCCAGCCACAACAAAGATGTAGTTTCTCTTGTTGAGTAGTGAACCTTGTAAATTCTTGTGTCCCTGGGGATGTGTGATTGTTTTGATTTTAGAAAAGTAAGAAATATTTGAAAGGAGGTGAAAGTTTCTTCAAGGGAAATGAAACATAAAATAAAATTATATAATTAATTTAACCCCTCACCCTCTCCTTGATATTTTGATCTTGGATGGGCCTTTACAAGTGGTATTAGAGTGAAGGTTCCCTTCATTTCCTATTTTTTGTGGTTTTTCAAGATATGTTGTGATGGATAATCTAAATTGTGTGAAAAGGAATTGGATTCAGGTCTTTAATGGTAAGAACTGTTATATCTAGAAAGATATAATGATTCGTTATCTTATTTCTCATAGGTATGATGTTCTTGGTGAAGAAATAGATGGATTTCCTCCCATTTATGATAAATTTCATCTTAAATCTGTTGACAAAAAGAATCTTGAGAATGTTGGAAGAGATAAAAATGAATTACTCTCATCACATTATGAATTGAGTATTTAAGAGTGAATTGATTTTCTACTACCAAAGGTATATGGTAAAAGTTTAAAAACATTTATGATGGAAATAAAAAAGTAAATAAAGTCAAGATAAAAAAACTAGATGTTGAAGTATGAAGATCTAAAAATGGGTGAGTGTAGATCTATTAGTGACTTATTTAGAAGGTTAAATGATATTGTTATCACCACCAGATGTATTAGTGAGAAGTTAAAATATTTTTTTATTGTTGAAAAGATCTAGAGAATTCTTCCTGATTATTTTGATGCCAAATTTTCTTTATTGGAAGATAAATATCTTGAAACTCTATCTTTGGATGATATTTATAGAACTCTCATTACTTATTAAATGAGAAGGGATAAATTTATGAAGGGAAAATCAAAATCTAATCGAGAAATTTTCGTCAAGGATTCCAAGAAGAAGAAGGTTTTAGGTGATACCCGAAATTTTTGTGGTCAAAAACTTTTAGATAGTTAAGACAACAAGGTTGATGAAAAACATGTTTATAACTCTAGGAAGTAAGGAAGTTGTAGAGGAAAATATTAGTTCTATGGAAACTACTGGTATTATTTTGGATCCGAGAACATGTAAAATATGTGTTGGTTTAATCAAAAACACTACTACTTTCCAATAAATTACATATGGAAAATTTTGAGGGGGTGGGGGGATGACCCTCTCAAAGGAAGAATTATGAGCATGTTTTTTTTTTGAAGAAACCCAAGAAGATTAGTGTGAAGGTTGAAAATAGATTCCAACCTATAGAAACTATTTTTTAAAGATGTGAAAAACCAATACATCTTTCAAAATGATATCTTATTTTGTTACCAACACAACAAAATTTTGTTAACAATTCTCATAATTCAGATGTAAATAAATATAATGGGAATGTAAAAGAATTTATTACTGAAACCACTCTCAAATCTATAAAAGGAGAATGATCATGGATCTCGGAAACTTGGTTTTATTCTCATATGATAGAAGATTTAATTTTTTTTAATAATATGAAATACTTCAAAGAAGGAATGGTGATATTTGGTAATGATGAGTCCCTCGGAATAAAATGTGTTGGATTAGCCATCATTGGGAAAGAAAAGTTAAAATCCAAGAAAGAATTGTTTTTTAATGGGATGAAAAACAACCTTCTATGTTGTTCACGACTTTATGATGAAGGAAATAAATTTATCTTAAGAAAATATGGGGTTTTTTTAGAAAAGTAAGGAATATAGAAAGATAATTACAAGAGGTCAACGTACAAAAGGAAACTTATTTCATTTTGGTGAGGTTCAAAACTCTTATTACTTGGGCTTGGTAGAAGAGAATCAGTTGTGGCCTAAAAGGTTGGGATATGTGTCAGATAAACATAAGGAAGTTATCAAAGTGAGATAGTGTCTGTGGTATTCATGATATTTCAATAAGAAGATATTGGTGTTGCATAATTTTTCAAAAAGGAAATATTACAAACTCTAAGCATAAGAAAGTTGAAATTTGTTAAAAACGACCCCTAGAACTTATTCATTCCAATATTTGTGGGCCAATGAGAAAATAATAAAATCATTGAGATAAGTACTTAATTACTTTCATTGATGAATTTACATGCATTAATTGTGTTAGGTATATGAAACATAAGTCAGATGCTTGGAAATTTTTTAAAATTTTTAGGAGGAAAGCTGGGAAGGAATTTAAATATTCAGGGAGGAAGTTAAGAACAAACAATAGGGGGAATAAAAAAAATGAAGTGTTTGAATGTTATCTTTAAAATAATGTAATTAGGCTTGATTTTAGTACATCATAAACTCCTCAATAAAATGGTGTTTTTTAAAATAAAAAATATAAGTTTGTTTAAAATGGGGAAAACTATGTTACATGAACACGGTCTCTCTCATTAAATTGGGAGGAAATACATGAGAACTAATTTTTATATTCAAAACTGATGTTTCTATATGAAAAGTTCGAATATGACTCCATATGAAATTTTTTATGACAAAAATCCATATTTGAAACACTTAATAGTTTTTGGGATTCTATACATTATAAAAAATAAAGGTGGAAACTTTGAAAAGTTTGATAATAGAGGTGAAGATGTAATTTTTCATCTCTATGATCTGGAAGTAAAAGTATATAGATGTTTCATTAAATAAAAAGGAAGAATATTTTATTCTTTTGATGTAAAATTTTATGAAAATCATGATGGAGATTCTAAGAATAATTTGAAAATAAGGAATATGGATGGGATGAAATATTTTTTGTTAAAATATATGATAAGGATATATTCAATTATAATCATACTCAAGAAGAATAATTAGACTCAATTATTTCTAGTGATAGGGAAGAATTTTAAAAATATCATCCCAGATTGAATAATTGGAAGTTCAAAACATAATTATAGATCAACATCAACAGGTTCAAACAAGAAGAACATTAAAAAATATTACACATAATTCCGTATACTCAAAATTGGATCCAAAATATGTGAATGAAGCTTTATAGAATCCATAATGGGTTCAAGAAATTAATGAGAGTTAGATCATATTGGTAAGAATGATACTTGGGAACTAGTAACCAAGACATAAAATAAAAAAATTATTGGTGCAAAGTGGATCTTCCAGAATAATTTGAATAAATGTGGTGATGTAATAAGAAAAAAAATAAAGGTTAGTGTGAAAAGGTTACTCACATATTTAAGGAATTGATGTTGATGAGACTTTTTCTCCAGTGGAATGGTTAGAGACAATCAAAATATTTTTTTCTATTTCTTTACAATGAAGTAAAAAAAATAAATGGATGTAAAATCAGCATTTTTGAATGGTGATATTGTTAAGGAATATTATATTTAAAAAATTTGTGGATTTATTTTTTAGAAGTATTAATTTTATGTGTGTAAGTGTATTAAATCCTTCTATGGTATAAAACAAGATCTGAGAGAATGACATTCAAAATTTGATACCAACTTTTGAAAGATGAGTTTTTAGAAAGGAATAGTTGATAGAAATATATACAAAAAATAAATTCATTATTTTTAACTCATGGTAATTGTATATATTTATGAAATTATCTTTACTAGAAAAAAAAAAGACAGAACTTTTGATAGATTTTCTGAAGAAAGAAAAAAAATTGTTTGATATTTCCATTCTTGGTGAAATGAAATAATTTCTTAGGTTACAAATCTCACAAAATAAGAAACACATTTTTCTTTCTCAAGAAAAGTAAGATAAATTATTAATAAGTTTTCCATGGAAAATTTGAAACTAGTTTTCACACCAATATCAATGGGTATAAAGTTGACCAAAGATAGAGACGGTAATGAAGTTGAATTCAAAGAGTTTTGGAAGTTTATTGGAATATTGTTATACTTGACTACCTCACAACCCAAAATTGTTTATGGTGTTACCTTATGTGAAATATTTCAGAGTTATCTAAAATAATCACATATATTGGCTAGAAATAAATCTCATATATATCAAAGGCAAAAAAATTAGAATCAGGTATGATAGTTCAGAAAATATTAACTTGTTTGGGTATTCAGATGCTGATTGGGAAAGAAATATTGATGATAGAAGATCCACATCTAGTAGAGTCTTCCTTCAAAGAAATATTTTTGCTAGTTGGTAAAGAAAGAATGAAAATTTAGTAACTCTTATCATGGATGATGTTGAATATATTTATTCCACTCAAGCTGCTACCCAACTTATGGGGATAAAAACTCAGTTGGAAGACTTACTTGTTGAAGTAAAGTTACCCTTGCTTTTGGGTTGTGATAATAAAAGTGCAATCAATGTTACATTAAATCCAGTACAAAATTATCATTAAAAACATATTAATATCAAATACCACTTAATCAAAGATCCAATGGAGAATAATGAATTGAAGATGGAGTATGTTCCTACATCTTAACAAGTCGCTAACATTTTCACAAAACCTTTACAGAAAGATGATTTTAATAAACTAATTTTGAACATGGTCATCAAATATCATTCTCATCAAGGTTGAGGTATATGTTTTTTCCCATCTATAATCATTTATTTGGATTGTGTTTTCAAGTGGGATAATTTTTTCATAAATCTATCTGTTGATATGTGGTATAACATTTAAAGAAGCATGTACAAAGGGAGAGTTATGGATAAGTTGTGAATTCAGCATGTAAGTGTGTGAACTATTATAATATTTTTTTGAAGTCATTGTAGTAAACCTATTTTTACAGAAAAGTTAATGATTTGAATAAATATTTGAAAAAATATATGTATAAGTTTCATGAGTCACTACTTTTGGACATCTTGGTTTTTTGGTCAATGATTCTTATTTCCTACAATGAGTTAGCTCACATTAACATATAATTTTTGATAAGTAATCCATGGATTGAGTTTAAAAAGTTCAATTATTTATGAACCTTGGTGGGAATAAAAATCTAAATAGGGGTATTGTTGGGACTAAGTTGGATGGAAGTTAATTTTGGAAGATGAAGAAGTTTTTTTCAATGTGTTGTCTTTTGTTTTCAAAGAAGAAAATAAATAAATACACTTTTTTAGTGTTGGTGATCAAAACCAAAATCATAATCATAATATTTGATGAAAAATATTAAGAAATGTTTTCTGAATAAGTAGAATAATTCTGGATGAAAGTGTTCATCGGACTCACCTTCGATCCAAAATGGAATTTTGGTCATATTGAGGAAGTGAATAAATCTTTGGATGGCTCTAATGTGAAATCTGATGATTCTTTTTTATTTTTTAATTCTCAAAATTCATAAGTCATCTGAAAAACTTGTTATTCAAGACTTATATAAAAATGTGGGAGAATTGGTTTTCTCAATCATATTCAGGTTTGATGGGAAAGAAATAAGTCGCAGGAAGCATGGGATGTTGTAAATACTTCTCAATGTAAATCATATGATACTTTTTTTCAGTAATTTCTAAAAAATCATAAATAATCTATGAAAATTGTGATGAAAGACTTATGAATGGAAGGGGGAGAATAAGTGATTCCAGTCATATTTAGGTTTGGTTGGAAAGAAATAAAATTATGGAAGGATGGGAACATAAAAATAATTTCCAGTTCAAGTTAAAAAATGGTAAAACCGATATTCCATGCTCTAAAATTCATGAAGAAGTCATGATACAATCATAAGTTTTTAGAACAAGGATGTTTCTAGAACCAATTTTTTCGGTCTCAGTTCATTGGTGTGAGATCACAAGATGAATATTTTTTAAAGGATGGGAAGGTTTGATGGAAACATGATAAGATTAAGGTGTTGGTTTTTAGTCATAACAATAATCCACAAGAAATAAATCCTTATGGAAATTATGTTTCCACTAATACCGAGCATCTGATGTAATGTCCCATTGATCATTAGAGGAAGAATTTTTATTTATTATAATATATTGGGACCAATGAAAAATAAAAGAAGTTAAGTTTTTAGGACCAATCAATAGGATGGAGATAAAAAATTTAGGCAACCATTTTCATCAGTTTGAAGTATTCTGTATCAACTAGGTCATGAATGAAATAATAAATATCTTCAATGTTTTTATATTGGGTTAAGAGTCATTTGAAAACATTTAGGGTCAACCATAGAATTGGAGATGACACTAATTCATCATAGTAATATAGAGACCAATCCTTCATGCCTAGGATGACACTAATAAATCCATTTGAAAAAAGATCAATTGTCTAAGGAAAAGAAAGAAAATTAAAATCACTTGAATTTTTTCAGTGTTTTCAAGGAGAGTCTTGAAGTTTGAAGAAGTTTTTTATCAAATAAAGGTAAATTCAATATTGAAATTGCTATCGAGGAAGTGGATGAATATTTAGAGGCTACAACTTTGTTTATGGAAAAATAATGGAAACTAAGATAATAATAATATTTATGGTAGAATGTTTCCAAAGTTAATATCTAATAGTTGGTATGAAGCATTGGAGTGAGCAGTTTGTTTTCAATTGGTTTGGAGAAATGTAATGAAAAAACTGATATGGTACATAATTCTTCTTTATAATAAAGAAATTTTAATAACAATTAGAATTAGAAAGAGGAATGTTTCGAAATTTTGATTCAAGAAAAAGCTGTGAGAATACTCGAGAAGGTTTGAGAATATTTGAGAAGAGTTGAGAATCCCTAAAGAGGTCAAACATGTGTCTGAAATTTAAGGGAAATTAATGTTTTGGGAAGTTTTTTTGATCCATAAAAACATTTTTGATTTTTATATAAATCATTTTTGTACCACATATAAATAGTAGTAAGTATATTGTAATTTTAAACGATTATACTATTCATGGGTGAAGAAAAGGAAGGAGATAGTGCTGAAAGTTTTTCGAGAGAATAGGTTTCTAGGATGAGTATTTTTAAGGAAGTCTTCCAAATAGAATAATAATAATAATAAATATCATATTTAGTTATCAAACCAGACCAAGATATTAGACTAGGATTTCTAGACTGAGGTAGAAGCAATTTAGAATTGTTTTAGCAGTATTTTGACAGTTAATTTTCTGGACTGGACAATCATATTGAAGAATCAGAAAGAGAAATTGGTTTGAGTATCATTACAATGTGAATATAATTTCATACCTGTTGCGGGGTAAGGAATTGAAGATTTGTTTTGAAGTTTATATTTGTGAAAGTTGAAAAGGCATCCCAAAATTTAATAACATCATGTCATGCTACTTGAAGCACATTCACTATTGTATTAAATAAAGTTCTACACAAGTGTAATGGAATATCCTACATGTTGTATCCACACAAAAGGATTGTTTTATAGTGTATTGTATGGTATTGAATTTTTTATAAACCATACCAAGTATATATCTAATATTTTTGAGTATTAAATCTTCTAAATCATCATTTTCATATGGATGTGTGACTATTTTATTTAGAAAATTAAGGAATATTTATCAGGAGGTGAATGTTGTTTCAAAGGAAAGGAAACTTCAAATAAAAACATATCACTATTTCACCTCTCCCCCTCTCAGTTTCTATTACATGTTTTTTTTATTCTAACACATAATGATCATTATTTAAATATTCCTTACCATAACAAATGATTTATTTAAAGAAGAAGCAAAAAATATTCCTAAATTTGAAAATAAACCCATCTGTATCATGTATGGATATATATAATTTTATTGGTAACTTGTGGAAAATAAAAAAATAATTCAAAACTAAGATCATTCTCATTGAAAACGTGAGGTTGTAATCCCAAATAGCCACAGTAGAAAGTCTTTCTACATTGTCTTATCATAGATTTACATCACCTTAGGAATGTTTCTAGAATCTACATAGTTACTATATTTGAATACATATGTGAGTACCACATGCTACATCAAATAACCAATTTGTAGAAAAAAATAAATTTCACTCGAGAATGAATACACTTGAAGATTCCCCTTTCTTATTTTTCTAGGTTCTTCTTTTCTTATAGTCACCCTTCATTCCACATAAAAAAGTGATAAGATCTTATTCCCTTTTTCCCCTTGATCTTTAAGTTCTTATAAGAGCTTTGAGAATAAAATTTCATCTTATAGTACATTACTTGACCTTTCCTTTTCTTCACTACAAGTAATGATGTATTTTCATTCATTATATCCTTGTCAACTTCATAAAGTAAATTGATAAGATCTAGGATAGAGTTCTCTATGCTGTTCATATTGAAATTAATAATAAAGAACAAAAATATTTAAGGGAGTGATGAAATAATGAGTTATGAGTGTAGTTAATTGCGTATTTTAAACACCATAACCTCTTGGCACTCAATGTGTCCAATGTGTTTGACTACATGTGGCTCAACTGGCATACCTTCTCCAAGTTTACTCTGAAAGAGTACTTTGGATATCTCAAACTATTACCATATTTATCACTCCTAATAAAGACCATGTCGATGTTGGATCATGCTCTAAGGGTCCATGTATTCATGTGACGTCATCAGTTCATTATATATGGATGAAAACATTAAACATTGAATGTCAACCACATCTCTTAGGTGTATATAATAGACAAAAACTACCCATAACTTGCCTCCTAAGTAATATTATCAAGCATTGAAGATTCTATTACATAATATTTCCATTCTTGGCAAAACACTACCCATAGGAATATGATCCATTATTGGAAGTTACTACCAATAAGGGGATATAATTTCTTTAAAATTGATCATTGGGATGTTGTGGTTGATGAAATTTTCATTATACTATAATTATAAATGATTATATTATTAGTACTTCACATGATTACAATTTATGTTATACTGTAAAAATTTAAATTTTATTAAGTCTCCCACTATTATCCCAAGTTGCAATGGCCTTGACCATTAAACCCAAAATGTCCCATCACTATAGACATTATAATGGAAAGGATACATATTTCCCTTAATATAATCTAGACATAGTCCATAAAAATTATAATAAACTAATTAAATAGGTGATCTTTACAACTGCAAATTGGAAGCTCCTTGAACCGTTGAGTGGACTCCTCAATCCAGAACCACTGGCTCGGGTTTCTTCTACACATGTATCTAAAATTTTATTTGATAGAATAATTATAGTAAAACCAAAACACATTTGGTTTATTTGGAACACTATCTTATTTAATACTTCTTTATAATTAAAATTCCCCTAACAGAGGTTGAACTGACACTTTAGCTATGGGTTTGACTTATTTCGGATGACAGAAGGCTTAATGACTTAATATTAAATTGAGAGATTTGGTTTATTATGCATACATTCTCTTATATTTTCTTTATCAAGTATTTTTAATATAAAATGGAATGTACTTTATGGATTAACCATGTTATGATAAAAAAGTATGTATAACACATTTATTTTTATTAAATATTTTTCATATGAGTTCATTTATTTATTTAATCACAGTCTTGCATCCATAAAATAAATCATGTATTAGAAAAATAAATAAATAAATAACATGATCATGAGCTAATATAATGGTTTATTTATTTATAAGACAACAAATTAATCTATGGCCATAAGGAAAAACTCTTTGTACTGGTCTTGGGATGAGTTACAACATTCTTTCTATGCACCTATATATCTCTTGTGTTGGTTTTTCCTTGGTTCCATCATGAATTGGATCAACCATAGATCTTCCTTGAACCAACTCCATGTGCCTTTGGACACTACTTTAATGACATATGTTTTCTAAATCACATGCAGGTAAGGGGAATGAAAGGATTGGTTAAGGGGAATTATTTAAAACAATATTGGACATGCATTTTCCTCCATAATGAAAGAAGGAGGTATTAAACATGTGTCATCAAATTTAATTTAATAATGAATAATTACAAAACTATGAAACAAATTAAATTAAATTAAATCAACACAAACATATGTATGGTCAAATCACATGATCGGTCATACACATGCAATGATAACACATTTAAAACAACTATCTAGCATTCATTTAAATTCGTTCTCCAATATAAAAAACATGCATGAATTAATCTGATTAATTATCTTATTAATCGACTAATTCATTTTATCTTATTCCATCCAATCATCCTGAAATTTCCATCCGCTATGATTTTAAATAAAATAAATTATTTTATTTTATTACAAAGTCAATAAAATATTAGACACCTTTTTACGTGAAAGAAACTTGATGGGTACCTATCTAAACTAATCAGTATGGTTTTAATTGTGAACAATGAACTCATATGACATATTGTGTACGTGGAATGTTAAATAATTTCATAATGTGTACGGTGAATTTAATGGAACTCAAAATACATAAAAAACTACATATTTTATACAATTTCATGAGTTGGTTATTTTGTATAGAATAATCATATATTATTCATAGTGTCGAATAATATGCGGAATTAATAAATCAATTAAAATAATATAAAACCTAACAATTGGAATGTACTATCAATTTATTGACCCATAAAACTCAAGTATATAAAGTTTAATAGAACAATAATTTAAATTTAATATTTTCATGTAATTAGGTATTGTACACAACATGTTCAATCTATCCACACTATGTGTACATCTCTTCAACAGATATCCACAATACATTCCTTAGGACTTGGCATGTACTTCTCACGGGCATTTTTGAAGTACACAATGTGTAGAAAGAATACGTCACATGTACTTCAGGTTACACATGTACCATCTTGTACATATCATGTAATAAATACTAGCAGTGTATTAATTACACAAAACAATTTGACCCCTGGTTTTCCTTGTTTAAAACATGTGTAAAACACTGATTTTAGTCAATATGCATGGTGTGTAGTTAGGAAAACCCATGTTCAACCCTATCTGGTAAAAAGGTGGTGCATTTATTTCACACGGTGTGTACTAATTACATGATGACTCAGAATCCACGTGGGTGTCCTTATACAATGAACAAGGATAAAAAACATGTAAAAAAGAATTACACACCATGTAGCCTTATATTATTCATCTAGAATTATTGGCACCTACAGATGGGTTCATCAAATGTGATCTTCATTAATTATTAATAGATCCTTTTAATATGAGCATGAAATAAAGAATAAGAAGAATATATTTTGATAACAGATCAAGAAGTAATTAAAACATGAATTGAATATTATATTTTAAATGTGAAATGATCAAAAATAAAATAAATAATTATAAATTTGAATGTTACTACTCTAATACCACTTTATGGTTTTGGTCACAATGAAATTTCTTATTAGGGCCGATCTTGAATAATAAAATGTATGATTTAATGGATCAATTTCATATTTTACAAGATGAAAACATCATGACCAATAAAAATTTTCCAATCGAATATTGATAAGAAAGGGTGTATTAACCAAGGGGAGATGTTTTGATGTAAAATTTATAATTAATTTAATTAAATCAAAAGATAGATTGCCTCATTCTTGAGATCTTTTTATATAGTATAAGTTGGTCATTTTAAACCATTTTTAGTAATCCATCATTGCGCTTGTAGGATATAAGTGTAGAATCCCTCAAGTGGTGATCTAAAATATCTCTTATGATCTCTAAATGATAAAGATGAATTATTGTGTACTAGTGTGGTAGACTGATCGTCTTGTGTTGTTTTCCTTGATCACTTCACATTTCATTAATATTGATGAAATTCTCTTGGTCTTCTCATTATTGAGAGGATGTGAGAAAGAGTATGAGGCTTCTAAAGATCAATCCATTATATATAATGATTACCAATTAAGTTATCTTAAAATATATTAATGATATACTTATAGACCTTAGGTTAGGGTTTTTAATTTAATTAATTGAAAAAGTTCCCTTAATAAAATATTAAACTCATATCTGACCCCATTCCTTGTATTAAAATAATAATATTATTTTTATTCAATGAATTGTGCTAACTAACATGATGATAAATATTATTTTATCATATTGTAAATTAATATTTTCCATGATACTCAATCTTGGTACACTATTCCTCCTCTAAATTTATTGAATAACCTAATAAACTAAATATTTATTCAACAAATAGATTAATAAATCAAAATTTTATATTCATATAATTTAATAATTACCTTATGAATAAATATTTATTTAATTATTATGATAATTATTACTGAATAAAATTATTCCTCGGTCTTGAGAATAATATTTCTTCCAACAAATAAATTCAAATAGAATTTAATTGAGATCAATATAAACATTTAGTGTATGTCCCTCTAGGATTATTTCTCATTAGCATTAGGCGGGATTTCATAAAGTCCATGATTAATATCTAATAATAGGTCGAGGAACCCAATATAATGAAGTTAATTTCACAACATCAACAACCAAAAATGACTACTCATTGTGTTATATAATCCCTTTTTCATAGTATTTCATCTAGCTGATTGAACACCCATGTCGTCAAACTCTATGTTTGATATGTATTTATTTGACTATCTAAAATAAACTTGTCGTTACACCATGGACATTGAATTTATTATGATATTTTTATTTCATTAAAATGGTTGAAATATTAACCTCCATTAATATAAAATTTTCAAATAATTCTCCAACTTATTCATTAATAACACATCATTCATGATACACCCAATATGCCCAACATCACCGTGAACTATTATCATACTAGTTTATGGAAATACAAATAAGTGTGTGAGTCATGGAATTCATTAAAAATAATCTTAAAATATAAGGACTAATAAACATTATCATGTATAGGAATATTCAATGACACATAAACATGTGGAATTCCTACAGGTGGGTATTTTCTCATAATCTCCCATCTTGAAGATTACCAAGTTAAAACTTCATGAGATGAAGTTTAATCTTATTATTTGTACTTGTACCTGACATTCCAAATGTTATATACCTTATCATAGAATTTTATCTGACCATTGAACTGGGTTTAAGAGTATTTTGATGGAATTTCAAGGTTCTCATCATAGCGGGGAACTATTATTCCCTTTTAATGTGATGGATACTCTATGAAATTATTACATTAAAGTAATGAAAAAATGAGTGATATGTAAAATAATATTTAAACTAATATTCACTTATTTTAATATAAGGTAATTTCCAACAAAAAAAATCAGTTCTTGAACACTAACTCCAATAGAATCCCACTTGGAAAAAATCCTACTGCCTATGACTTTCAGTCTGTTATACCTCACATGATGATCTTGTTTATGTTGAGTTAAGGATTTAGTCAAGGGTTCCATTATGTTTTCTTCCACGGAGACTCTTATTTTTGAAACTTCACATATCTAAGAAAAAAACCTCAGGAGAAGATACTTTCTAAGTATGTGATTCTTCCATTAATTTGATTGTCGATCCTTTGTAAGAGCCACTGTTTTGGTATTACCACAATAGTTTGTGATTGGGTATTTATTTCTAGGTACCACGTCAATCTCTTGGAAAAATTTAAATATCCAGGATTCTTATTTAGATACCTTAGAAGACACAATAAACTTATACTTTTCTATAGATTCTATGATCGTCTCTTTCTTTTAGATCTTCCATCTCCCAACACCTCCATTGAGGGTGAAGATGTATCTTGACTATGATTTCAGATCATCTTGATCTTTATTGAAACTATCATCTAAATATCCTCAAATAACTAGTTCTTCATCTACTCCATAGTTAAAAATCATATCCTTGGTTCATATCAGATACTCCCGGACAGTCTTGACCTCCATCCAATGGTAGTCACCCAGTTTGGTATGAAATATTTCTACATAACTTAAGGAGTATGTGAAATCTAGCCAAGTACAGAACATAACATGCATGACTGAACCAATCACTTATGTGTATAGAATAATTTCCATATTTTGTTGTTCCTCATGTTTTTTATGTCATTTTTTTTGAAAAAATAATTCCACGTGACACTGGCAACACTCCCCTCTAGAGTTTTCCCATACTTAATCTATTTAGTATCTTTTCAACATATGTACTTTGGATTTGACACAACAGCCTCTTGGAATTATCACGATAGATCTTGATCCCTAAAATTTATTATGTTTCACCTATGTACTTCATGGTAAAGCATGTACTTGAACATGCTTTAACAGACTATAAGACCGGTATTTCATTTTTAATATTTAGAATGTAATCAAAATAAACTATTAGGAAAATTATTTCACTCCCACTAAACAATTTATAGACGAAAGGATCGCATTCATTATTTATATAACTAAATTATATTACGGATTCATCAAACCAAATGTTCCATAATACATAAAAGTGTCTCTACAACTTTCATACCTTATTGGAACCCTTTAGAGTCATAAACCTTTTAGGTCGTGTCATATAGAAAACTTTATGAAGTTTCCCATTAAGGAAGGCAGTTTTAACATCCATTTTCCAAATCACAAAGTCATGGAAAGCTATTATAGAAAGTAGAATTTGGATGAATTTGAGAATATAAATGAGGGAAAGGATTCATTATTGTCAATTCCTTTATGTTTTTTGAACCCTTTTGAAACCAGTCTTGCCTTGTAAGTACTGAATTGTCCATTCATGTCCACTTTCTTCTTGAATACCTATTTAGTACAAACAGGATACACATCCACTAGAGGATATATAAAATCTAGACTTGGTTTTGGTACATGGAATAAATTTTGTAATTCAAATTTGAAAAAAATTTGTGGCAGTTACTTTTTTATTATAAGTTAAAGGATCATTATTATCAACTAATAATGAGTCGCCATCCTTAATGATTAGAAATTCATATCTTTTAGGTTCTCTAAACTCTCTTTTACTCCTATATAGTAATTTTGTCACTAGAATATTCTCTTCCATGGGGATTTGTAGAATCTATTCGTGTGCCAACTCTTGGGTATCTTGAGCTAGATCTTCATCAAAATCTATATTGCTCTCACTATATGTTTTTGGGATATAATGATTCTCATGGAATGGGGGATGTCTCTCAACTAAAAACTTTTTGTCTAAAGGTTCGTATAGGTAGTATCCCCTTCTTTCCATGGGATATCGTATAAAGATACACTCAATTCCTTAGGGTACAATTTTTTTTCAAGAAATAACCTTAACTAACGCTTTGCATCCCCACACTCATATATAGGACAACACGAGTTTATTTCCATACCAGAGTTCATATGGAATACTATTTTTTTATTTAGTTGTAGCTTGGTTTAGAATGTGTGTGGTGGTCTGTAATGTGTATCCCTAAAATGATAATGGACGACTCACATGACTCTCCACTAATCTCACCATGTCTAAAAGGGTGCATTTCCTCTCTTAACTTACACAATTCCATTATATTGTATAAGGAGCAAAGAGTTGAGATAGAATACCTAACTCCTATAAATAATCAATAAAGACTTGATTAAGATATTATCTACGACATTCTAAGTGGGGTTTCTTAATATTATAACTTATCTAGTTCTTATCTTCATTCATACAATCCTTGAATTTCACAAAGGAATATTACTTGTACCTCATTACGTAGACATATCCATATATTCTAAAATAATTAGTAAATGTTATGAAGTATGAGTACTCACCCCTTTCTTCAACTATAAATGGTCAACATATATTAGTATGAACCTACTCAAGAATCTCAGTGGACCTTTCTCCTTTTCCACTAAATGGAACTACGATCATTTTTTCTTGTAAAAAAGTTAATACACCGAGAGGTTTTAGTTTATATAAATCTAAATATCCATCATGGAGTGATATGGTCAAAAAAAATTCATTTACATGACCAATCTAATGATTCCATAATTGGGTGTGGTATGAATCATTTGAACTATTCTTATTATCAGTTTCCATTACTTGTTTGTGTAATCCCACAAGTAAATATTCTTATTTAAATAATTATTTCCATTACAAATGATTTATTTATAAAAGAAGCAATGCATTTTCCAAAATTTAAAAATAAATACATCTATATTAAGTCTAGATATAGATATATTGTTTTTGGTAACTGATGGAACATAATAACAATATTTCAAAACCAAGATCATTCTTGTCAGTAATGTGAGGTGGTAGTCCCACATAGACATAATAGTAAGTATTTATTCACTATCTACTTGTAGATATACCTCCCCTCAAGAAATTATCCATAATCTACTTAGTTCTTGTATTTGAATACATATGTGAGGACCACATCTTGAATTTAATAACCAATTAGTAGAAATTGAAAATTTTCACTTAATGAAGAATTCACTTGAAACTTCTCATTGCTCTTTTGTCTAAGTGCATCTTTTCTTCTAGTGGACCTTCTTTCCACATGCAAAATAGATAACATAATTTTCCTTTGCTTACACATTGATCTTTGTCATCATGGAAGGGTATTATGAAGAAACTTTGGGCTTATATCTCTTTATTTGGACATTAATTTAATTCACTATAAGGATGGAAGTATTTTCATGATTCATACCATTTTAAACTAGATGATGTAGTGTGATAAGATCTAGGATAGACTTTACTATGTTATTCATATTAAAATTAACAAAAAAGAAGAAGAATCTCTGAGGGATTGGTAAAAGAATGATATAGGATTTCAGTTAATCAGGTAGCTTAAATCCTAGAACCTCTAACTGCTTAATGTATCCAATGAGTTTAACTACATGAGGTGTGTTGTGGCATGTTTATGATACACTTTTTAACATATATTTTCATGAATTAATTATGGTTTTGTTACTAAAACTATTTTTTTAGTCAATATTTAATAATTTTTTAATAATAGATTTTGAAAGTGTCATTATGTGAAAATATGATTAAAATGTCTTTTGGGGATTATACAAATTTTTTAATGAACATAATTTGGATGAAATTAATTTATTTCATTTTATTCCACTGAACATATTTTTGTGGAATCAATATTTTCTAGAAATTTGAGTTTTAATGAAAATTGAAATTTATTTTGAAAGTTCGAATGAAAATTAATGATATTATTTGAGCTTGAATTAAATCATTTTGGATTTTTTATTTCAAATAAATTCCTTGAATTTATTTCAATTTTTTTCTCAAATTCATTTTTTTAAATTGGGTAAATTTTTTCATTAATATTTTATATAAATATGTTTTTAGGATGATGTTATTTAATTTTTTTATTTTTCATTTTTTAGAATCTACCACCAATCATCATTGAGAAACCCACTATGAAAGGAACCTGCACCACCACGCCACTGTAAATCCCCCACCGAAGTCACACCACTGAGATCCAGTCATGTCGTTGCATTCAATCGATCACTTACGGAGAAGAAAACCAACCCCGACATCAAACTAGGATCTGCCGCGCTTGAAGAAGATGGAAGTCGATTCCAGAGCTATCGATCCAAATCCAGATCTGTGCCATGAAGAAGAAGAAATCACTGAGGTCGATTGCAGAAGAACCTCACCTCACCACCATGGGAAGAAGATGATCATCGCATGTTTTTGGGTATAGTGGTGGTTCGTGGTAATGCAATCACATAAAAACGGCAATCAAATGGAGAAACACAATTTTTAACATTTTTCAGCTTGAATCCTACATCCACGAGAGAAACTGGGAACCAGTTCTATTCCTCTCTCTCTAGATCTCGTCGGAGGATCACAAATACACACCACAGATTCACACACACAACAGATTTCTCCTGTATAAACAATGGGATTTTCATCCCATTTTATAGAGGAACCAAAACCCATGTTTTTTCCATTTGGTGGGTAGTTCATCTAATGCTTAAGACTTCCTCCATGATGCCGACTACTATCCAACATGGCTGCTCCTTCTCTTTACCGAAAAAAGAGAAAATCCAGCTGTCATGCACAACAAATCCACCAATCACTTCCAAATTGGGAGTGGTACCTACAAATCTCCCCCTCATAACCAATTTGGGGTAGAAGCATGACCTGAAGTCTCCTTGCAGGTGTTGAAAACTTCATCAAAAAATTGAAAATGCTTCTTCATGCCAGATGCTGTGGAACATCTACCATCTTTAATCGAGCTCGGGCTCACTATGGTCCCCAAGAAATGATACAAGCCTTGGGACTCCTTCCTAGTAAGATTTTTTGCATCCTCATGTGATACCTCCAATACTCCACTTGCTATAGAAATCTTGAACCCTTTTACATCGAGCCTAATTAATGATATCAAGTTTTTTCTCATCTTCAGAACAAATTTCACATCAGTCAGCTTACATACTCCTCCATCGGGTGTCTTCAATTTCACTGTCCTGACTCCTCGAACCTCACATGTTGACCCATCACCATGTTTCACCAAATCTCGCACCTTCTAAAAATTATCAAATGTACCTCTCATCATACATATGTGTTTCGAGCTCCCCGAATCCAAAATCAATCCATATTCCTTTGGACTTTGAGCCCGCTCATTCTTCCTCTTTAGAAATCTGCATTCCCTCTTCATATGCCTGTATCTTTTGCAGTAATGACACCACACTTCTCCCCATTCAACTCTCCCATCTGAGTGCATGATTCCCATTGTCACGTAGATTTCATCATCTGTTGATAATCCTGTGATGTTTTCATCTTCCTCTTCAACTTTCTTCTTCCCAGCAACAGACCATTTCCACTCTCCACAATCACTTTTATAGTGACCCTTATTCTCTCACCAAAAACACGTGATTTGAATTGGATCACTTCCTCTTTATTTTGGTCTCCATTCTTTACCTCCTGAATGCCGATGTCAGCTCCTCCCACACTGATCATCTCACATCACCATGATTTTCTCTCTTGAATGTTCTACGGGCCTTCAGAATGCCTCTGAATCTTGAAGCGTTGTCATCACCTCGTCCAGCTTCAATGATTCCTTCCCCATGAGCAATGAAATCACAAGCCCATCAAATGAGCTTGGTAGTGATGACAAAATCAAAAGTTCTTTGTCTTCCTCTCAAACCTTCAAACCAAGCCACAATAATTGTTTCAGGATTTTGTTTAATTCGTTGGTGTGATCCAAAAAATTTGTTCCATCATCCATGTGAAACTGGTACAGTTTCTTCTTTAGGAATAATTTTTTGGTGAGAGACTTATCCATATATCGCTGCTCCAACTTCTTCCAGATCTATTTCGGTGAGGTCTCTTCCAAAACCGAGTACTTTACCTCATTTTCCAGACACAGTCGAATTGTGTTGATGACCCGCATCTCGATCTCTTCCCAATCATCATTACTAGTTGCCTTGGGATTTTCTCTTATCAATGGTCTGATCATACCATGTTGCACTAAAAGATCCTTTACTGTGCTTTTATACAAGTAAAAATTGTTTCGACCTTCGAACTTCTCAATATCAGACTTTGGTAATGATCAGCCACCAGCCATCATCGTTGTCACAAAACCCGATCACCACAGTCGATGTCACACCCATCTGAAACCACCTAATAGAGTGTGATTTTTGAAAAACTAACTGTAAAGATATGTCTAGAACTGTTGAAATAGTCATAATTGACTCTTAGAATTCCGAAATAGGACACCAATTGATTGACATAAGTTCAAAACATATTCAATGATCCAGATCACCCACTGATGTGGTGTTGACGTGGCGCTAACGTGGCACGCTAGAGTTCTTACCAGAAACTCACCAGAATTCTTACCCGCGGCATGAACAGTGTCATTTTCTTTGGAATGGGGGTACTGTTCACCCGAGATTTTGACCAAAGTTTGACCGAGATTATCGCACTCGTTTCAACTCTGTTTTCATTACCTCTTGTTCCATTGGAATCATCTCACCGTCCTTTTCACTGATCTAGCTTCAGAAAAATTTTCTGACCACTTTAAATTTTCCTTCCACTAGAGAATTCAGTTTCACCTCACTGGGTCGACTTCACTTGCTCGAATTGCCTCTGATACCACTTTTTGGGGTGTAGAGGAGGTGCGTGGTACCACAAACACACAAAAATGAGAATCAAACAAAGCAACACAATTTTTAACGTGGTTTGGCTTGGAGCCTACATCCATGGGAATCAAATGGAGCAACATAATTTTTAACGCGGTTTGGCGTAAAGCCTACATCCATGGGAGAAACTGGGAACCAGTTCTATTACTCTCTCTTCGGATCTCGTTGGATGATCAAAAATACACACCATAGATTCACACACATAGCAGATGTATCCCTTACAAACAATGGTATTTTCATCCCATTTTATAGAGGAACCAAAACCCATGTTTCTTTAGTTTGGTGGGTAGTTCATCTACCACTGAATACTTCCTCCATGCTACCGACTGCTGTAAAAATTGGATGCTCCTTCTCCATTATAAAAATGGGGAAAACCCAACTACCGTGTAAAAAAACTCCACCAATCACTTCAAAATTGGGAGTCGTCCCTACACATGAAACTGAGGATGGTATGGTTGGCTGCACCTTTAGAAGAAGATCCCATCCAGACTACTTTGAATCTGAGTGAAACCTTATCCCTCATCATCCTTCATCACTCAAATCCTAATCCATTTAAAGATTTTCTAAATTGTCGTCGTCAAACAGATCAAATTATGTGCGTACAAAAGAAGCCATCATAGTCTGATGCCCTAGATGAACAAATCAAAACTATGCTGCCTTTACTCTCTTATTGATGATGAATCAAACCTAAGCTCACTATCAGAGAAAGTATGTCATGCCATCGTATCTGTCATGGATGATGCCATCGACGCCTTCAGTTGAAGATCCCTCGCCGCAGATCCGGAAGCAAACTGAAGAACCGTTTCCACTACTGTAGAAGACATCTGTGGGAAGGAAACTTGTCTCTCTTTGGAGAAGACAATAGAGGTCAGCGCCTGTGAGAACCAAAGAAGATCCAATCGACAGTTCCTATAAAGGACGATCCTTCATCCTAGATGAAAGAGACCACCCACACTGATGATCCATCCCCCATGAAGATGAGGTCTCACTTGAGAAAAAATAAAAAATAGTATATATATATATATATATATATATATTGTGTGGGTCATAAAATGTTGCAAGGATCAACTGAATTTTATTTAACCTATCCCATGATCCAAAATTTATAAATTGGAAAATAATTCGAAATATAATGTTAGTGGTAATTTTTTGGATACAAATGTGAGCACTAAAAGATATATCTAATACCCAATGTGTAGATATTGAAATATTACACTTGATAACGAATGAACCTTTATATTTCCTTAGATTCTAGGTATAGTTCCTCTTCCATTGGCCTAAATTTCCACATGCAAAACATGCTACCTCATTTTCCTTTTCATACCTCTATATCTTTCCCTTTATATAAGGACAGTGCTCATGAGCTTTAAACTTATTTTGAGTCTTGGAACCATTTTCCTTGTGTTTCCTTTTCTTTTTCACTATAAGGACCACAAGTTTATCATGCCCCATGTCCTTATCCATTTGGAGAATCAAGTTCAGAAGTTCTGAAATACTCTTCTCGTTATTGCTCATATTTTAATTAACAATAAAACTGAATAAGGTCTTGGGATGTGATGAAAGTATGAGATCTGTATGAAAATCATCAAGGAATTTAATCCCTAATATGTCTAAGCATTCAATTTATCCAATAATCTAGAATACATGAGTCCTAGGTGATGAAGACTCTCCAATATTAGTTTTAAAAAAATAATTGGAGATCCCATACCTCTCATGTCTTGCCTTCTCTTGATAGAGATCCCAAAAGTGATACATCATGCTATAGGCATCCATATCCTCAAGTTTCTTCAAAAGATCATTGGTCATGGATGATTGCATGAAACACTGAACATATGTGATATTGTTCAAATGTTTCTCATAGAGTTATAACTCTTCATCACCATCCTCATTTAAAGGCACCTTAAGAAAAGTTTCTTCCAACATATATAATTTCCATTCATGGAAAAGGATGACATGTAGGTGCCTTTTCCATTATTATAAATTTGTGTCGATGATAAGTTTTTCATTATCAAGTATGGATCAAAATGATATATTTTATGTCATTTAATTGTTGTTTCCTCATATAAGATAATCTGAATTTTAGTACTCTATCTGATAAATTTTAGAGAAATAAAGAAATAAATATTCTATTTATTAATCTCCCACTATTTTATAAAAAACCCAATAGACCTCACCATTGGCATCAGAATATCTTGTTGGTTGGACATTATAGTGGAAAGGATCCATATTTAAATTCTCATTACCCCAAATTTGGTCATTCAATAAACTCAAAAGGTTTTAGGTAGGCATTGCGAATTCCAACTACATTAACTCATAGTTACTTGATTTGTAGAGTGGACTCCCCGATCCTGAAATCTTGAAATTGGATTTCCTCAACCCTTTCATCTCAATTACACCAAGTCCGTATTTGGAAGTCAAAAATTGATGTAAATTATGTTAAGTCAATCCAAAACTTCAAGTTATAATTCATCGATAATGGAAATCACCACAACTTTGGATAGTCAAGAACTTTGAACTATGGTTCGATTTTAACTAAAGTAGTGGCAGGCTATACCAACTTACTATATATAATTGAGTTATTTTATCCTTTATTTATAAATTTCCAATTATTATCTTTATCACATGATTGTTAATATCAAGTGGATTTTATTATGTGATTAACCATTTCTCTGATAATATTTATGCATAAGAAAATTTATTTAATTATATCATGAATGATTGTTAATTTCATTAATTAAAGTGGTCATGAAGGAAAATTCATAATTAAATAACCATGAAACTTGAAATAAATAAAATAATAAAGAAGTATGATCTTGAGCTTCTACTAATGGTTAGTTTATCTAGTGGTTGATAAACTAACCATTGACCTAGGGGAAAAACACATTGAACCAATTAAGGTTCATATTTTATCTTTCCACCAATCCACCTTTCTATCTCTATTGGATTTGTTTCACCTTGGCTCCAAACTTGAACTACCTCCACTAGCTTGAAAGCTCTATCCATTACATATGCTTTTACTCATATTCAGGTAAGGTGAAAAGGGTTTACATAAAAGAAATTATGGGAACGTAGGACCTTGCATAATAAGAGGAGTTAAGGAAAGCATACCAACAAATTAATTTAACAATAATTCAAATGAATCCAATCTCATACAAAGATATGGTCTTTGCTCATAATCATCCACGTTCATTAAACGAATTATGCATTTAATAAAATGAGAATTTAATTTTTAATCATTCTTATTTAAAATAAATTTTCCTCGAATCAATGAATTATTATCATTAATTAATCAATTATTTGATATTAATACTCATATGAATTTCCTTGAGATTCTCATACATCATAATTTTAAACAAATTGAATAAATTTATTTAAAATTAATAGTGTACATAAATGTACCTTGGAGGAAACACGGTGAATACTTATCTTATTCTACCCAACATGTATTATACTCATATACTATTTACTCTTGTAGATATGGAATACATTAATTATAAAATACTTTCATGATATGTACTATCAACTTAATGATTACATGAATTACATGATTTTTCGATCACATGTCATCTTCAATGCACGTAGAGTAACAAATATATTACGATTTATACATGATATGAAAATCTAAACATTACACGTATATTAATTGAAAATTTATATATAAATATTAAAACCCATCACATGGAGTGTCCTATAAACTTAATGACGACACGAAAGAACATGTCCTAAGGAAAACATAATATAATAAATAAATTTTAAATCTGTGTAATTTGGTACAAGTACACGGTGTGTACATGCAAGCTGCATGATGTGTACATCCCTCACCATCTATTTGAGGTACACACCTAGGGACTCAGATTTTAAATCGCAACACATAAAAAATGGAGTACACATCATGTCAAAAGGACTACAATGTGTGTGGAATTTGAGTTACATAGTCACCAGTTAGGTAGGACATGTATAAAACACACTGTTTGTCTGTGACTCAAAGAGACTACATGCTACATACATGGTCTACACGGAATTTACTCTTGTTTATTTTGCACCACCCTGGCCTGATCAACATGCGGTATAAGTAATAAATTCACCACATGTCATCAATGCACACAATTTTAATTAATTTCTGAATTAATTCCTGATACACTGAACACAAGAACACAACATGTAACTTTAGTTACATGGTACGCACTCCTATGTTACTCAGCCAGAATCCTTGGAACCTTCGGATGAGATATTTTATTTTAATTTATTCCTAAAATTAATTTTATTGATTAGATCTTTGAGAAATGAAGGATAAAAAGGTAGATATCATGATTTGGATTAAATCAATGATTAAACATCAATTGAAAAACAAAACTAAAATGTGTAAAATCACCAATGATCTTTAAATGATTATAAATAATTATATGACCACTTTGATACCACTTTTAGGTTGTGAGTGAAATAGATTCATGTGATGGGAAGTTCCCAACATTTATTCGTGTCATGTTAAATAATCAATCCAATATCTACATGATGATAAATTCCATGTTCAACTGAGTTGAATCAAAAAAGATAGACAACATGAATCACACTATAACCAAAGAGATAAAATCATCACATATTATTTATAATTAATTAAATTAAATAAGAATTACCTTGATAGAATTATTTCTTCATTTATGGATATAGTAATATATTTGTGATGCATCATCATTTCATTATCTGAATCAAGTGCATATTCCCTCTAGCGGTGATCTACACTTGTTCCATGAATCTCTAGATGTCATCGAAAGAATATCTAGGTGGTAGCATGGGAAATCCTTATGCTTACATCATCTACCTTTAATCACTATGTGAATTTTCTCGAAAGTATTATCCTTAATTTGGTTGGGTAATATTACCCTATGATCTTGGGCGTGATCTTGGAGAAGAAACATCTCAAGGTCTTGATAGAATTCTATAATTCTGCAGTGCACAACCCAAACAAATGAATTGTTTTGTTGAAGAAAATAACATACCTGGGTTTATATATCACTAGAGTTAAAATAGAATAAATGTAAAAGTGCCCTTAATTATTTATTTAATCCTAGATAAAACCCTATGTCAATTAATAATAATAATAATATAATTTCTTGACATGTTCTTAACTTGCGAGTTAGTATTAAATATTATTTAATCAAATAATATTCAACATTTATTATTTTCTCATGGGATATAAAATCTTGTCTCTTCATTCCTCCATAATATATATCAGACCTTGAATAATTTCTATTTATTTATTTATTAAATATCACTTCATTATTCTCTAATAAATAAATATTATATTTACTAAATAGAAAATAAATATGTATTAAATATTCCTCTCACATTATATTATCTCGAATAACTGGTGATAGAATAAATTAGATCAAGAAAACATGAATAATTATTAAACCACTTATGGGAATAATATTTATTCAACTTGATAAATAATAAATATTATTATTATTTAATTGATATTTATAATACACTTAGTGTGTGACCCTCTAGGAGTCTTTCTCAATGGCATTAAGCGAAGCAGTCTAAAGTCTAAGGTTTGCATATAGAAACATATAAAGACACCCATATAGAAAGATGTTAATTCCCCAATGACATGATACCTAATATGGATTCTTACTATGTAATATAATCCCTTTATTATGATATCTCTAACCAAGCAGGTTGCATGCCAACACCATCAACCAAAGTGCTTGATTCTCTTTCTTTGATTTCTCAGAAAATGAATTTTATTAACAAACACCATAGACATGGACTTTTTTAGGATATATCATTTTCATCAAAGGGCCTAAGATATCAACTTCTATTAATAAAGAACAGAAAAATACTTTCATGCATTATTCATTAATGCAATATTACTCATGTCACATCCAACGTATCCTAACTCTCCACGAACATATGCCATTATGGTTTTCATCAATACATCAAAGTACATGACTCATAATATTCATTAATAATAATAATCTCAAATTCAATGGATCAATAGACACATCCATAAATAGTAATATCCAATGACACGTAGAAATGTGGATTTCATACTGGAGGGTCTCATTCTTATAATATCCTACTAGATATTACCAAGGGCATACACCATGAGAAGGTTCCTCAAAGTCCTATGAGTCTCGACCTGTTATAGTCTGTATAATTTGTGTCCCTCAAATGATATCATCCTACCATAGAACATATATTCAAGAATAGTGTTGTATCACTTCCGAGTTCTCATCATATTATGGAACTAATATGACCTTTTTAGTGCGAAAATTACTTTTAGGACATTATCACGTACTATGTCATGCATAAGAACAATCATGATGTTATAGGTATTTTATTAATATTCAAAATAATGAATACATGTTTTCATAAAGTACACAAAATTTAGTTCTAGGGAACCAAATCCAACATGTCCACTATTTAATCACTTTTCTCCCATTTCCTCTATATTATTTTTCAATCACTGTTCATACCATTTTAAATCTTTCAAAATATATATTTTAAAAAAATAATTTTGGGAAGACTAATAGGGAATTCGAAACCGATTCATTTAGAGTGACCCTAAGGTTGGCCAATGTGTTATTTCTAGGTTTTATAAATGTATCTTTAACCATCCTCATGAAAAGTACGACATCAAATTTTGGTGTCGTTTTTGGGAGGGTATGTGTGACCAAGTCAAAAAAACAAAAAAAAATATATAATTAAAACTTCAAGAAAAAACTATAAATCTAAAATAAATAAATAAACATAAAAATTATTTCAAAAAAACTAAAAAAAATTAGGAAACTTTTCACTGCATGTATGTACAATAGGTCTTCTATGTCAGTTCTTAAAACTCTAAATTTTGAAATCGATAAGAACTGATCGTGATTAAAAAAAATGAAATAAAAAATATGGAAAATAGAGCTGAAAATCCAAATATAATTTTACCCAAACCTTTTCTTCTTTTCCCAAAGAGACATATACTTAGGGAATTCCAAAAAACAAACATTGTTAAGAAATCCTTTCTATATCGAGTTGTATCATTCATATTTAAATTATGAGATTAAGTAGTCTCATCTATCTCATCTACCTTCATTAAATGGACTTCCTAGATAAGATTCACTTGATTTTATTAGAAACTTTTATGGTTCTATCCAATAATTTCCCCTTTGAAATCTCAGTGGGGAGGATTTGTGGTTGAGGGTTTTTCTATTATTCCTTTAGGGGAGGGCTAAGACTTGGTTTTAGAATCTATATGAATAAATCACTAAGATATGGGATGATCTTTAAATGATTTTGTCCCTAAATTCTTCCCCATGAAAATCACCATAGAATTAGGGCATAAGACCACTAGATTTTTTCTTGTATAAGGTTGAGTTTTTTCACAAGGCATGAGATAGGTTTAGAAGTATTCTTCAATAGAGTACCAATCATCAGTTATCTCACCACCTACTTATGGATACATTCTATAATTCCCTCATTCCTTAGAACCAAAACATAGTTGACCAATCATGTGGTGGTGACTTCTTTGATTCTAATACTTATAAGTTTAAGAAACTATTCGATAAATTGGCCTAAAATTTTCAACACATGTTCACTAAGAAAAGGACTATACATATGGCTAAAACTATTAATCAAGATGTAGTTTTTTATGAAAAAAATACTTATGGAGTTTAGCTTTCGTTGTGGGATGTATGACCATACTCAAATTTTTTGTCCCAACACTGATCTACCTATATAATCCAAGAAGATTTATTAGTTTTTTGATTACATATATAGAAATCAAGGAGTCCAAGATCCTTTCTAAAATAAATATAATTCTGATTACCAAAATAATCCTAAATTTTCATGGAAAGATCAAGGAGTAACTAAAAAGTCAGGTGCACCAAATTACCAAACTCATACCATAGGTAAGTATTAAAATCAATATTCAGATAAATCATCAATTTCTAAATGTGAAATTAATGGAATGTTGTAGTAGGTTCTGGGTTATGTTGGTTAATTAATAAAAGGACATATACACTAGTAATCATAGTGTGGAACATCAAATGGGTCAGATGACTAGATATTTATGTGGAAGAGACAAGCACGTGATGCCCAATATATTTGAGTCAGCCCCAAGTGATAATGTTATGGATGTAATAACCAAGTTAGGTATAAAAAATCAAGAATGATTTGGGAAATATTCTAGGGATGAATAAATTGATTTTGAAGCTAAAATTGGAAATAAAAATCTGGAAAAACTGAAATTTGATATTGAGAAAGACATGAATAATATGAGAAAAATGATAAACATTCACATGAGAAAACCATAGAATAAAGGAAAATTAAATGGGAGTTATTAAATGATGTAAATAAGAAAGTAAGTTTTTAGGATGAGAAGAAAAATCCAGCTGTTTTGAAGAATTATCCCTTTACCATCTCTTTTCCACAAGGGTTGAACTAGAACAGCGAACCTGATTACCTAAAATTCTATCAAGTGTTTATAAGCTTCAATGTTAACATGAAATTTTTGGAAGTTTTAAACAAAATTCCACCGTTCATGAAATTTTATTAGAGATTCTTAGCTAAAAAGAGGGTCTAGGGTGAGAGATCAATAGTTCAGTTGATTTAGAAGTGTGGTTCTATAGATCAAAAGAATATTCCTCCTAAATGGGAATTCACTAGGAGTTTTTAGATTTCTTGTAAAATTGGTAGGAGCAAGAATATTAGGTTCATGTGTGGTCTAAGAGCTAGAATTATCCTTATTTCCTACTCTAAATCTAAAATTTTGGGGATTTGGGAGCTGAAACTGACTTCAGTGTCACTAGAGCTAGCTGACAGGTCACTTGTCTATCCTTATGATAGGATATATGACATATTATTTGATATATAAAAACCTTATTTTCCCATAGACTTCTTTTTTATTAACATGGATTGTGATGGCATGTTTCCAATCATTTTAGGTAGGACATTCTTGGACAAAATAGGGGGTTTTATTGATGTCTCAAAGGGTAAGCATACCCATCAATCTTGAGAGGACCTAGAGGAATTTCATGTTTTTAAAGAGTTATAAATTGAGGTGAGTTAAAAGTTGATTGATGTTGAATATAAGTTATTTAAAGCTGAGGTTATAAAGGAAAATCATAACACCTTTTAAAACATATAAATGAGTCTTTCAGTGAACATTTTGATGTAAATTTTATTGAACCCTAGTACACAATTGAATTGGAAAGGCTAGAGAGATTTTAGAACCAAATCATGAATTAAATTTCTTATGACCATGAAGTGATCCTTCTTAGAACAAGTTACTAGGTTTAAAGTTTTTCTCAATCTGTTCAGAGTATACAACCCTCCCATATTCGCAACCCTATTTCTGCTTCATTTTCCTTCCAAATTATGGATAGAGAGTCTGGTGATGGTTATCTTTATAATATAAATCAATGTTATAAGGTTGAGACTGAGTTTGAGGTCATCTTTGTTCAACAAGAGGTTGGATCTTAGTTTTATCAATCCATTTAAATTTAGTTATAGGATTTTCTTGACATTTTACTGGTTCTGAACAATATGATTATCCCCTATTATTTTTATCACATAGATGACGATTTTTTTTCCATGATATTGAGAAGTTTTTAGAAGAGTTTGAGGGACCAACATCTTCCTCACCCAAGGATTTTTTTTCTAATAGATATTCTATTATTGATAGTGAGAAGCCTATTTTCACTACTGGTTATTATTCTAAACCAATAAATTCCATGAGTGTGGGGGATGTGTGAAAGATAAATTAAAATATAATGATAATAATTGTAATTTTAGTGTTGTAATTTATTCATATTTTCTTGATTCATTGAGTAAAATTCTAAATTTTGTAACTTTTGAGGGAAGTATTCTTAGTCCTAATATTGTATAGTTTTTGGGTGGAATTCTTTAACCGACTAAGTTACATAAGGTCTTGTGTGAACTTGTTCAATTTTACAAAGAAAATATTCAAACCCCCTTAATGATGAATCTTACACACTAAATTACCATGGATAAAAAAATTTAGGGGACTGATTCTGACTGGGTATAATAAAACTAATGTTATATAAGTTGCAACCCATGATTTTTCAGTTTTTCCTTTTTTTTTACTTTTCTGTTTAAATAAATGACATTTATCAGTTACCTATCCCTCTGATTTTTTAAACAAAAAGTGATAAAAAAAATTATTGTATGCTCTTTCTCATATTTTATTTTTATGTTTATAGTGTTGCTATTAACAGACCATGAAGTACAGAAGGTTTTTGGTAGGTGGAGTTACCAAGAAAAGTTGTTTTGTGGCATGAATCATGACCATTTAAAGCAGGTGAGGTTAGTTGTGATATTTTCTCCCCACCAGAAATTTCATTTGGAATTTCAGGATATAATGATCTACATTTGGGGATAAAAATTAGATAACAACCCACTTTATTTCCCAGTAGTTGTTTTCATTATGAACTTAACGTTCTATAATCTCATTGTGATTTGTTCATTTTATAGGTACTTTATCATGCAACCAGTGAACTTTTTCAATTATTTTTAGGGAGGATACATGTATTGTAAAACAAAGTGGTAAGATTCTTTTTATGTTAGGAGTCATTATTGCAGTACTTTCTAGTTTTTTTTAGTTCTAGTTCTAGTTTTTTGGAATTGGTTTTTTAAAATTTATTACTAATGTTATGTGTGTCACTAATACGTTTTCAATTTTCTATGGTCAACTATTCTCTGGAAATTGCATACTTTATAATCTAATTTGTTGAAAATCATTTATGAAATAACCTTTATCATTAATTATTTTGAAAAATTATTTTATGTGCTTCATTTTTTGGTAGTTTCTAGAAGGGATCATTGGTAAATGTTTTTTGGTCCATGATAATTGTGTGGAAAACAAATTTTTGAGATTCGTCGATACCCCTTAAAATAAAACATTTTTTACTAATTATCCAATATGTTTAAATCAGAAATATTTTATTATGCCTTTCAATTTGAGTATCAATAATGGGAAAAATTTTAGTTTTAAGTGTGGGGGAGTGGGGACTTCCTCTATGTTTTGTTTTTCTTTAAATTATAAACACATCAAATTCTCCCTTAATTTTTTCAAAAAAATGGTCAATAATTTTAAAATTCTTTCACAAACTAAGTGTATTGTGTTTCATTTTTAACTCAATTTTTATCCTTCCAAGAGGATAATAACATGCATGTTACTGGGGTTTACATTGATTCTTGAAATTTATGAGGGTGTATGATTTTTTTGGGATGTTACACACTATTTTTATGGTTTACCTATTTAGAAAATGATAAAAGGAGTGAGATAAGATAGATCTTTTTTGTAATTTTGATTTTGACTTTAGGAAACTAGAACTTGAAACTTGAACATATGGGACTAACCTTTTTGAAAATGAAACACCTAAATGAGGAAACTCAAACAATAATCATATATTTCTTTTCAAACCATCTTAAAATGGAAAAGTAGGACCCTATAGTGAATATCTGAGAATTTAGGCACTGGGTGTATGTGGAATCCCTCAAAACATATCCAATAAGTGAATTTGTAGAGTTATTTACACATACATGGCTACGAAACATTTAAAAAAAGTACCTAATAGTCAAAAACGAGTTCGTTAGTGTGAGGAGAATATTTAACCCAAATGAAGAAAGGGACAAATGACTTGTAAAAAAATTAATTCAGTTGTATCAATGTGGTAAAAATAGATTTTTGAATGTTTTTTGGAACCTAGGAAATAGTAAAAAATCTAGGTTCCTCTTGTTAATATTTTTTCCCACTTTAATTTTTCTTGTAATCACTCTTACAATTTGATATTGAATTAGAATTGAAATAAAGTAGTGAGTGGCTTCATCTATGTGGCATGAATTTTTCAATGATGAATGAGTTTTTGTTCCTTTGGTTTCTAATTTGTATTTAATTATAGAAGATAATACTATAAAAAAATTTGAATAGTATGTCCAATCATAAAAATTTGTTCCACTGAAAATTAAATTCTTAAGATGATTGATTTTCAATTGATAGTAACATTTATTATTGTCTGTTTTAAGAAGAAAAATGCATTGGAGTTGTTTAAGGAAAAAAATATTTAAATTTGGTGGAGTTTTATATGACATGTTTTTATGCACTTTGAAAAATATATTTTAAGGAATTAATAGATATTTTCTTACTAAAATTCTATTTTTTAATCAAGACTTAATAATTATTGGAAAAATGATGCTTAAAGTGAAATTATATGAAAATATTATAAAAATATGGATTTTGGGTATTAAATGTACATATTATTGAATAAGAATAATTTTGATGAAATTAATTTCAATTATTTTATTATATTGAACAGTTTTTATAAAATCAACATTTTCTCTAAATTTGATTTTAAATTAAAATTGAAATTTATTTTTGAAGTTTTGTTTGAGGAGAATGGAAATGAAAAATATTATTTGATATTGAATTAAATTGTTTTGGATATCTGAATTCAAAGATATTACTTTAATTTATTTCAATATTTTTTTATGGAATTCAGTATTTTTTAATTCTGGTAAATTTATTGATTAATATTTTATAGATATCATTTTTTAGGTGGATGGTATTTAATTTTGTAATCGATAAATTTTTTTAGGATCTACCACCAATCAACATTGATCTAACATTAGGTTCTACTACCACCACCCGAAACTACTATCCACTCTTACCACTCATTTCATCTACTGCCAGCCTCATACATCTAATGTCACCCCTTCCACCCCCTACCATACTTCTGACCTCAACCCATATCTACCATCTCTACTTTCATCTACTTTTAGTTCTAGATCCACTGTCTGTTCTTAGAATATATTTTTGCCCTCAAGCCACAATTCACAATGATCTACCAGTAGCATCCATCCTACTATGAACACACTTCCAACCTACTACTTACCAGGTTATCATCCACCTACCACCACACCCCCAACAATATACCATCCACCACTGCATCTACTACTCCTACCACTACTGACATCTACACTTCCTTCCAACTTCCTTCATTTCCCGTGCTACTGCTACCCATCCACACATTTGTTGTTGTACCCCATGTCTTGCTACCGTCTGTTTTCACTACTTCCTCCACCCATCCTAACCATCCTACCACCGCATGGGACCACATCCACTTACTTTCTCCCCTACTATCATTCATCTACTCCCAATATACTATCGGTGAGAAATATACTAAGAAGGGAACTTGTGCCGCCACACCATTATAAATCCCCCCATTGGAGTCACACTACCGAGATCAAGCCACGTAATTACGTTCAATAGAGCACCTCTAGAGAAGAAAACTAATCTAGGCATCGAACATGGATCCCCCAAATCCCTTCCAAAAATAATAACTCACCGAGACTAATTGTATAAGAACCTCACCTCACCGTCTTACGAATAAGATGCTCGTCGCACGTGACTGAGGATGATCTGGCCAACTACACCTTTGGATACTAATTCCAACCTATACCCCTATAAAGATGAGTAAAACCCAAGACCTCATTAACATGTATCAACTAAATCCAAATATGATAATATAATTTCTTGGTTATTTCCATTTAATAGATCTAATTCTACGTGTATAGGAGAATCCAACAGAGACTCCACTCCTCTTGAAGATATAGTCAGACCCTACCTTTCTACTAGCAGAGTTATATGGAATGTCGTTGGATCCACGGAGGATAAATCCATTGGCTACCTTAATTGATGATCCCTCTCTATGGATATGAAAGAAAATCGAATATTTATCACCACTATAGAAAAATATGTTGAAATCAAAAATGATTAGCCCACTAGTGAAGAAATAATCATGAGATAAAAAAGTGCAAAATGTGGAAATAAATGGATAGCGGATGTAATGTGGATAACCACCCAAAATGGAAGGGGTCAAAACCCTAGAAAAATAGAAGGATCACTATGGGTAAAAGTGGGTACACACTCCCTCCCTATTACAAGGAGAAAAGACTCATAAATATCTATCTTGAATAAGTAGAGAAACCACTTCACAATTACCTCTCGAATAATGATGTAAAACCGATGATGAGAAACAGGGTGAAGTTGATGATGAAAACCCACTGAGAGAAATCCCCATTTATATGTTTACTCTCCCCCTGCCTCATCTTCCTCCCCTGGTGAGTTTGGTGGTGTTTTTACACCCACCACCTACCATCACCAACTGACTTTGACAAATCAAGGGGGTGGTTCCATTTGGAAAAAATCTGAGGACACAAATCCCATGTGGATATTTGATTGAGAACCAATCAAATCTACACACAACCTTTCTATATTTCAAACATTCTACTCAAGTATCTATAAGGTCACTCGAGTATCTACACCATCATAACTTGTCAAAGTCAACTGCCTCCATCATAAAATCTACCATCTTTTCTTTTCTGTGAATTTACTGCATGTTCAAACATCCTTCCTCCACCACACCTTATAAAAAGTGATATTGTACCCCCAATGTTCTTCATCCTAGAATTAAAATATGGATTATTTTCAATGTGCATGGAACTCTAACTATCATAAAAAATGTAATCTTCTCTTGTCTGTGTCTGTGAGCCTCCAACAACATTCTCATCTAAATTACATCTTTTCAAGCCTATGCAGCTACCATTTACTCCACCTCCATCATGCATAAATCTACAAATAACTATAACCTAAAAATCCAACTCACAGATCCTCCTATAATAGTAAAAACATAACCGGTAGTGGATTTCCTCCTGTCAAAATCAGCTGAAAAATAAAAATCAACTTATCCTATAAAAGTGAAGTCAAAACCTTCATAACATAATGTATCATTTGAGGTCTCCTTGATCTATCTTCGGGTCCTCTTCGCTGTGTTCCAATGATTTTGTCCATAATTCACCATGTAATGACTAACTACTCATAATGTATGTATAATGTATTTTCTAGTATAAACCATAGTGAACATCATACTTCCCACTGTTGATGCATACAGTACTCAAGACATATCCATCCTCTCTGCTTTACTGCTAGGACTCATTGTAGAGGATAACTTTAAATTAATAGAAATTAGGGTAGATATTGAATTTTAGTATTTCATGTTGAAGTTTTTTATGACTTTCTATAAGTAATTATTCTATGATAACCAAATCTTACCATTATTTTTATCTCAGTAAGTCTGCATCCCAAGAATCTTGTTTTCTAGTCCTATGTCTTTCATATAAAAAACCCTAGCTAATTGTGTCTTCATCTACTAGATCTGGTCAGTATTGGGGATTTCAACAAATATGTCATCCACCTAGAATAAAAGAATAATGAAATCATTACCATCCAAACTCCTAAAATATTAACAAGTATTAGAATAAAGGCTTTTGTAACCGAGGATCATGATATAGGAATCAAATCTCTTATACCAACACCTCAATGCCTACATGAGACCTTACAAATATTTTTTCATCCTACAAAACAAGTTATCTTTGCCTTCTCTTGTAAACACTTCTGGTTGGAGCATATAGGTCTCTTTATCAAGATCACAATGGAGTAAATAAATCTTTAAATCTAGATTCACTAGATATAAAATTTATATAGAACACATCTCTATAACTATCTGAATAGTTTTCAGTCTAACAACAAGATAAAATATTTCAATGAAATCAATACCTTCCTTCTAATCATGTAATTTGACAACAAGTCTTGTACAATATATTTCAACCTAGTATTTTCCATCCCACTTTATCTTAATGACCCATTTGTTTCTGATATCCTTCCTTCCATAAGGTAATGGAACAAGATCCGAAGTCTTTTTATTATGATGGGCTTCAAGTTCCTCCTTCATCACCCTTATCCATGAGGATAAATTTGGATTGTGGGTCACCTCTACAAAAGAAGATGGATCTCCATCCTCTGTCAATAAGAAGTTCACAATATTTCTCTCAGTCACATAGTTTGAGTGTCATAATGATGATTTTTTCTCCCAATTTGACTACCATAGTCTAGACTCAATTTTTAATTGATCTTCTTTATTTGATAATTCCTCAGAGGAAACTGGTTCGTCCTTTGTTTTGTCCTCTACTTCAACTGTTTTAGTTTCTATATTCTCCTTCTCTATGTCTCGAGCATTTTTCATTTTCACCTTGTCTTTTGCAAAAATGGCATCTCTATTTATGATACGTTTTTGAGCATTGGGGTCCCACAGATGATACCCCTTCACACCATCAACATACCCCAAGAGGATACATTTCCTGGATCTCAAATACAACTTCGATCTTTACTGGCCATTAAACATTGCATATATATGACTTCCAAAAGTACGGAATCAATAATAGTTTATGGGTTTACCGGTACACATCTCCATTGGCGTCCTTAGATTAATCACCAATGATTGTGATATGTTGTTCACATAATATCCAGTATTCACTGCTTTTGACCAATTTTTTTTGGCAATTACTACTGTCTTAAACATCACCCTTGTTTTATCCAATATGGTTTTGTTCATATACTCTACCACTCCATTATACTGAGGAGTGTACACCACTATGAACTATCACATGATTCTTTCATGTTAAAAAAAAGTATGAAACTCCATGCTTGTATATTCTCCACCATTTTCAGTCCTCAAACACGTTATCTTCTTTCTAGATTCAAGTTCCTTTTTCACTTTGAATGTTTTTAAGACATCAAAAATATCCACATTCCACTTGATTAGATACACCCAATATCTCTTGGAATAATCATCAACAAAGGATACAAAGTACCTTTCTCCTCTAGAGGATATATCCGGGGCTTTCCAAACATCTGAATGGATCAACTCAAATATCTCCTGACTTCTTGTTGTTGACATCCCGAACATTAACCTATGTTGCTTGATAAAAACAAAATCCTCACAAAATGGTAAATTTACCTTTGTAAGACAATGTATAAACTTCTAATCACCAAGAATCTTTAGTCATATATCCACCTACTTGTAAATTTAACCCATAAGAACATATAGGTTCTTTGAGATATTCTCTTCTTTCATCACCACAAGTGCACCCTTTACAATTCTCATCACTCCATTCTCAATGAGAGTCTTGCATCCTATGTCATAAAATTGTCTAGAAGACAATATGTTCTTCTTCAGGTCCTTCACATGGAGTACTCCTTGGAGATTTCTACCATCCAATCATGCATATTTAGTTTGATGGTACCGACTCTAATGATATTATGGGTGTTATGATTCCCTATGTACACAATCCATTCAGGTATGGTTTCATACTAATCAAACCATTCCTGTTGATACATCATGTTCTATGTTTCTCCTCAGTTGATTATCCATGCATCATTGAGATACTACCCACTTCCAGCAGTCGTTGTCGCTTCACTGAATCCTATATCTCCATAATTAATCACTATATTTCTATTCATGTCATGATTCTGAATCCCATTAGAACCATGCTCCATCATCACATCTAATGGTTTTTTATCAGTTTTCAGTCAACAATTATCCTTCTACAGCACCACCAATATCATCATTTTCCACAATGAAAAATTATTCATGTTTAACATTTCGATCTTGAAGTTCACCTCCATTTGGAAATTCCATCATTCCAAAACCTCATCCATTTCATAATGGTGTATTTAATAATCTTTATATTTTTTTATTTGAAATATCAACCGAAGTCGCAATCACAGAGCATAATCAAATTTATGAGAATTATTAATAGTAAAAAAAACATGAACATTACCGGTCCAAAACCTTCCTCGAAAATCACTTGTTGTAACTGAAAATTATTATCCCACCAATGTATCAATAATGATGAGATAAAATAAAGTTTAAAATGTATAAATAAATGGAAATCGGATGTAACGTGGAAAACCCACCAAAATAAAATGGGTAAAAACCCACTGGAAAATAGATGGATCACTATGGTTAAAAGAGGGCACATGATCCTTCACTATTATAAGGAGAAAACCCTCATAAATAACTTTCCTGAAGAAGTGGAGAAACCACCTCATATGTTCCAGTTGAATAATGATGGACTATCAGTGATGAGAAATTGGGTGAAGTTGATGATGAAAACCCACTAGGAGAGAGCCCCATTTATAGTTTGTCTCTCCCCCTTACTCCTCTTCCTCCGTTGGTGAGTTTGGTGGGGGTTTGGATACACACCACCTACCATCACCATCCACCATTGAAAAATCAAGGGGTGGTGTTGTCTGGAAAAAATCTACTGAAAGAAGACATCCACGAGAAGGAATTCTATCACTTAATGGAAAACACAAATGAGGCAAGTGCCTATGAGAACCGAAGAAGTGCTAAGAGGTGACACCTATGAAAAATGATCCTCCATATGAGATAAAGGAGAAAACCCACACTGATGAGGCTAATCCCTTAAATATGAGGTTTCATTATAGATAAAAAGTGGGGAAAATAAAAAATAAGAAGAAAAAAATGATAAATGTATACAAAAAATAAAAATTACTTCAATGTGAATTAGTGAAGTCTGCGGCTAAAATGGATTTGGGCATGTGAAATATGGTATCTATTTAACTTAATATTTTTTTCATATAAAAATTGTGGAATTTTTAAAAAAAATAAAAAAAATTTTAAATATGACTAGGTAAAAAAATATTTTTTTTGTGTCGGAAAGGCGGTAGACCCCCTTCTAGCTTTCAGAAAAAATAAAATAAAAATTATGTTAATTATACATGTTTTTATATTTATAAAGGTTTTTATATTATGATATATGTATATATATATACATATTTTTATTTTCTTATATTGTTTATAATTATTTCATTTATATTATAAAGTGAAAATGTTATGTTTTTAAGAAATAACTTTTATGACCTGTAAATAAGATTTTAATTATTATATTTTTTATTTTCTTTAATTTCAATTATGTTTTATTTTGAAGTATGTTACCAGATGTGTCATTACGTACTAATATAACTAATATAATCATTTTTTTCTCATGTATCTTGTTATAAATCGCTTATACATGATTTTATTCTTCACTTCATTTAGTTAAATACTACTTTTTTCATTATTGCATAACAATAATATTATTATTCATTATAAATATATACATTATAAGTATAAAAATTATATATATATATATATATTTACGATTTTTTTATATACTTAATATACTATTTTCTTTCAATATTTCAATTCATTTATTTCAATAAATATCATAAGAAAAAAAGGGCAACTTGAATGAAGGACATGTGAAATGTGTATTTTTTATACGTCCTCCATTTCTCTAGGACTACAAGTGCTCTTATGTTGATATCTTTTTTACTCTATTCATGACTATTCTTATGTTATATTACTCCACTTTTGGATTTTCTAAGTCAGTCAATTCTATATAATTATAATATACCAGTAAAAGGTGGAGCTCGAATTGAAAGTATTCATTTTAGATGTGTTCAATATCAAGGATTTCTTTGAATCTATAATGTTCCAAATTCATCAATATTTTACTGAAAATTAATTTTATTATTTTTTTAAACCATTGTAATGGTATTTATAATATTTTTTTTACATTCCTTTAATTTACAATTATTTATTATTTTTATGAAATTATTTTTATTTTCAATAAACATTTAGATACTTAGGATATGTTTGGAATTTTATTTATATTATTTTAATAGATTATATTTTATATGATTTTAAATTTTCCTACAAGAAATTTAATAAGTTTTCTTATGTTTCAAGTAGCCTACTTTGAAGTATTATAAAATATAATTTGTGACTAAAATATAAATGAAAATTGAAACCGTGGATAATCATGTAAAAATGGTTGATAGTAAAAAGAATTTCTTCATATAAATATACATAAAACATATACATGAATGATTGAAATCAATGTATATGGTGTGTTTCTATCCCACATGGTGGTGTGTGAATAATATGCTCGAATTGAGATCACCAATCTTTGGGTTGGGGTGGAGTATGATGACCTGGAGATGGATGATCCTTGGATACTAGAATGTTGATTGTCGCATGCTCTGCCTGTGTCTCATTGGGAGGAGGTGTCAATTGGATGTCATCTTGTGCACCCATTCCTTCTCCAACTAGGGTAGTATAAGGACCTACCCTCATCATAGGGGAAACCATATAGGTTGTGAAGGATCAAGAAACCAAGATGGGGAAAACTGTGGATATCCTATCAAGAGAGATGGATCCCATGTCACCTGATGAAAATACAAAATCAACTGAGGATGGAATCCTAGAGGTCTGACCTCTACCCATGGAATAGGTGAGGCCTCACATTCAGTACAATGTGGTCTACATCATAATCATCATAGCTCCTCAGCATCAGCAGCTGCTCGAGGAGGTTCCTGAGTAGGAACCTCCACTACCTGTGTAGGAACCTCCATTATCTAGGGTGGATGATAAAATATTATCTCATGAATGTAAAGATATGCTATAATTATCCCCAACACCATGGAATGGATCAATGTCATTATATCAACCCCCTCCTCCTCTGGATCACTCATGCAGATAAGGTACTCTTCTCGGGTATGTTGTAAAGTGATTAAAAATGCATTACAAAATAGTTCAATAAATAATCTAATGGAAATTTATTGAATTACCATATCATGAATCCCTATGTCGTGTCAAGTAAGATAAAATATAGACTTAAGTCTATACCATAGCTCATACTCAACCATCTCTGAAAGGTGGAATCACATCATAGGTACCCCCTGAATATGAAGTGCTTCTTGTCTTCCCTAAAGGTTGAGATACTCGACATGTCATCAGCGCCCGTCCTCATCCTACCCCCCTTGAGATCCAAGTCATGAAGCTATCATTTCAATCTCGGTGGAAATGGAATGGGATCAACACAGCCAAATTAGAACAGGACTCTATCAGGTTGGTGCCAATCAATAAAATGAAAGTGAATGAGTGGCACTACAACCCTTGTATCATGGAGTCCAAGAGCGGAGTATGCAGGAAATTGGTCAAATAAAGACCAGTATAGCATCCATGAAATATGAAATGGCATGTGAGATGTTTCAAAAAAGTACCTTACTAAAAATCAAAATTTTTTATATTAATAAATTTGTGAGTCAAAGAAAAATTCTATATACTTACCTCTTCGGGTAGAGGATTATCCAACATGAGATGGTATGCACCTAAATGGCATGTCAGAACACTGATGAAGTAGTGTTTCTACCTCCACCTATAAAATAAAAAGTCAAAAGTGATAAATAATAAAAAATTAAATTCAATAACTCCTACTAGAATCAGAACCCAATAGAGATGGGTGATCATACCAGCGTTCAAACAGAGTATCATGAAACTCCTCTATATGAAATGACTAGCCATGAAGATTAGGGTAGAGTGAGGGGATGCACTCCCATGACCACATATGAAGAAGGATGACACATCCTATGAGATCTATGAAATCATAGTGGAATGGTGTGGATAATTCCCTGTAAGTGTAATCCAAGAACACAGATCCCCATATGTATATCTTGACCTGATCAAAACCCTCTAATATCCCCAGATATATCATGTTCACAAGCGTACCAGAGTGATCAGTGCATAGTGTCCCTCCAATGATCTGTAATATATATTCATGAGAATGATGCATGATAGTCTAATCGTTAGTGTCATTGGTTAAATATTCAAAGTGCATCTCAAGACAGCCTATAGATATTGACCCTCAATTTGTAGCAGAATCATTAGTAAAATGTCCACACCTAGAAATCTCAAAACAATATTGGGCTAGTATTCATGGGTGGGTCCACTAATTTCTTCCCCCTAGATAGGAAGACTTAGAAGGACTTACACATACTCGAGGGTGATGGTAATATCCCCCTCAGGAAGGTGGAATGTGTTTGTCTCTGTTCTCCACCACTTTAGGAGGGATGTAAGCAGGTGATGATCAATGAATGTGAAATAGGATACCACAATGCTGCATAATCCATCATATTGTAGGTATGGTATAATGGAAGATGGAGGCAGTGTGTGATGTTGATGGTGCACTTGATGAACCTTGATCTGTCAAATCGGATGACCCTCTATCACAACATGGGAAATATGTGTAGCTTTATCAGTGAGTAGTCTAGTATCCTCTATTTGTATGTAAAAAATGAATTAAGTCTAAAGTGTAAAATGTGAATATAACATTATGGTCAGAAGAATGTTATGATTTTTAGAATGTAAGACATGTAATTTTTATTCCCATTGTTTTATGAAGTTTTTTTTACTAAAAGATAAGTGCATGTTTATATATATATATATACATTTTATCTTAATTATAAAAATGTTTATTAGAAAATGGTGTGCTTTGTAATTTATGTATGATTTCCCACATGATGGTATGTTTTAGGATTATTTGATCACATGATTTCTTTTTGGTTTATACATGGACATATTGATTATTCTTTAATGTCACCTCAAATGCACTTTTCATATTCCTTTTAATGTGAATATGAAAGGATTATTTTCATTTGATAGTAAAAGTATTCAGAGATGTTAGAAAATTATTCAAAATAAATAACCAAATTTAACAAAATATAATTAAAAATATGAGAATATCACATCAGATACAGTACATCATTGTGGATGAGAGTGTGAACTCGATCCAACAATTCTAGGGTATCATTTTCAGTTATGACCATCTTGATGAAATATGGTGCATCTCAAACCTTTCCCTTGTTATTGAGGCTAGTTAATCTCATTATTCATCCTACTAGACTTTGTTCTCCCTTGTTTATGTAACTTGTTGATTTTAGGTATCACCATCGACTGGTCTTCGGACATTAGGAAATATCAAAACTCCCCAATTGGCGTCCATAGTGCAGTATAACAATTAAAAATGGTGCCCAACCAATAAAATGGATAAACATATACTTCCCAAGATATTTCCATAGAGGCACATGTTGCGATGGCATGTGCACATGGAAATCATAATACTTGGATGTTTCCACATTTACATTTCCTCACTTCCAATAATACCACTATTTTCCTCATCGATTCAATTTTTGATGGGGTTTGAATACTCTTGAACATAAAATAGAGAGTCTTATCAATGGAAAAGGTAGACATGATAACCATAAGCTTCTTCAATATTGTTTTCAATCTCTCATTGAATGTTCCTTTTGTACCTTAGCCCCTACTGAATCCCGTTTGAGGATAGTTTTTGTCTATCAATGAAGTACGTCATGCACTGATAAAATATCTCTTAAACTAGGGCAGTTATAGGTAAATTGTGAATCCCCATGAAGACACCATTAATTCAATCCATTATTTTTGTAGTCATGTGTTGGTACCACTTCCCCCCTTTATAAACAATGAATGTTTTTCTTTTAGAATCCACATCATATAATCATACACTTCTTGATTACCCATACAGATTTTTTCAAAAGGTTCTTCAAAACTATATTGATTTGGATCAAACGCTAAACATAAGTGATCATATTTCACATAAATTGATTTTATATTTACATTGAAATAGTAAAAACTAACAAAGACAACGTATACTAAGCCTCGTTATTGCCTTCTTCATAGGTTCCTTATGGAATGCTTTTTTCATGTTTCTACAAATATGTTCAATGTAGTACAAATGATGTGAATTTTTCAATATCCATGTATCAGGATCCATATTGATTGCATCATTAATTTCCTGATGTTGATTAGATATCAAACAGACACCCTGAATGCTAGTGAAATGGTTTCCAATACATTCCAAAAACCAACTCCATGATTCATAGTTTTCCTTCTCCATAATGAAAAATTCAAGCGGAAGAGTTGAACGGTTTCCATATTAGGTTTCCAAAATCCACAATCTGGACTTTTATTTTTCATATTGAAATGTACCATCAATCTTTATGAACTATTTTCTGAAACAAAATGCAGAAATATTGGGGTGGAGTGCCTAGAACTACCGATGAAATTGAACATGAGATGGATCAAGACAGTTATCTTGAGACATATGTTTTTTCATATGAATATTGAAGAAAATGTTATCATTGTGTCTTAATATAGCTAAAAATTATGGCAGTACCTGATATGAGGCATCCCAATCACCATACACCTTCACAATTTCCTTCTCTTTCACCATCCATGCCTTATTATAGGATATATTATAACCAAAATCCTATTGTATCCTCTCTTTAAAAAGGGATATAGGAACATCATGGAAGTTTATAATCAACTAGAAGAAAATTTATGACACAAATTCAGCATCTAATGAGGTATGATATTGTGTTAGGTTTGGCTGAACATAAGTATGAGCTGCCTCAATCTTTAAGATTATCCAACCTCTACATGCAAGGTCCAAAGTCACCATCAAGTAGAATCTAAAATCATCCCCATACTTGTCACATTGTATTTTTTATGTTTTATGGTTGTATTCCAAAACTAAATATCTACAGTTCCTCTCAATGTGAAATCTTTTTAGAACATTTTTTAATGAATCTTTTCATGGAAAATCCCTTAAAACATATAATTTTTGTATATCTTACTAAACCTATCCAATAAAACTCAAAGAAACTCAGTTGTGGTGTGAGAACATTGATTTAGAATTTAGGAACACATGACATTTCTTCTAAACAAGATGCAAAGATTGGTGGATGATTTATTGTTGGTTGAGGCTGCTGTAGAACTATTGGATATCTATAAACTTCTTCCCAAACTTTTAATGCTCCCTCCTCATCAGCATTGTTGTCTTTGTCTGTTCCATCATTAAAAAAACCTCATCAGAATTCATTTTTACATGTATATTTGGGAGATCATATAGGTTGTCCTCTTCTACATCATATGGAATAGCCTCAATTTATTAGAGTAGAAATGCTTCAAACACTCTTTTAAGTCTATGTCTTCGTAAAACTGGACATTGTTGTTATATAGTAGAAACATCAACATATAACTCCATCATGGTACTATATGAACACTGGGAAAATAAATTTATTGCTTGGACCCACTACTCATTAGAAACCAATGGACAAGCTAGATTCCATCGTGTAGGTGGGAATTGAAAATGTCTATATCTCATAGAATTGATCTCTTGACCAGGTCTGAAATTTAAGAAACCATGAATTCTGTCTTGAATTACACTTAGGGTTACACAATCAGCTATACTAACCACTATTTTCGGTTTTCTACTATAATAATCACCTTTATTAGTTTGAATAACCTCCCCATAGCTGCATAAAAAGGTAAAACTGACTCTCTACATCAAAAATGTTTTGTGATTAAGATTCTAATAGTGTAACTAATATTAAAAATAATGGTTGAACATATAATATTTATTATATTAACACTTTAAAACATTTTTTATACCCTAAAATATGATACTAATGTTTTGTTTCATAAAACTTTATTAGAAAATAAGTCAAAAAAATGTTTTTGAAACTGAGGTAAAAAAGAATAGAAAACACCAAATAAGTTTATTTATCATTGATAAAATGAAAATTATGATCATATCACGTAAAATGGAGAAGAAGAAAAATAACAAATTACTTCTTTACATCAAATAAGAAATACCTTGTATTTGTTCAATAGAAAAGATTTTGGAAGAGATGAGCATGGCTTTAGAATTGAGGTAAAATCTAGATTATTTTCAAGTGGTATCTTAATAACACCTTCCAAAGGTATTTACACAACTTTTGAATTTTTATAAGATTATGAAAATCTAATAATATATATTATATGTTATCTTAGATGTCATTAGAAGGCCAAAATATTTTGAAAATTCAAAAGTTAAGTACATCCCTTTAGAAGATGTCATTAAGCTACCACTTGAAAAGAATATGGATTTTACCTCACTCCTAATGTTATGCTCATATCATCCAAAATCTATTCTATTGAAAAATGTAAAGGTGTTTATTAAATGTTATAAAGAATTCATGTGTTATTTAATTTGTCTATTCTTATTCATTTAACTTTATATGATCATAATTTTAATTTTATCAATGATAAATAAACTGATTTGGTGTCTTCTCTTCTTTTTACCTCAGTTTCCAAAAAATTCTATGAGTACTATTGATAATGAGGGTTGACCATATACTCTTTATGATACTAAAATTTTAGAACATATTATTATATCCTAAAATATGATAATAATGTCTTATAGTACATTTTTTAATCATTTTAATGGTATTTCCTTTGTTTATAAAGAAAATATGAATCATATAAAGAATATCCCCTAGGACTATCAAACTAGGTGAGTAGTAAGCCCCATTATCATGTACCATGTTACCCAGAGTTAGGATCAGGACACCTTATCGGAGTTGTTACTCCTAGGTACATGAGTTCCAGAGCCACATCCACATGTAGTATCCATAAAAGTATTTTATTTCTTAGATAATAACATAATCTTTAGGCTACTAAAATTTTAGAACGTTTTCTTATATCATAAAAGATGACCCTAATCATTACTTAACCATTATTTAATCATTATCTAATCATTACGTAACCATTAGTAAAACCTTGGTTAGCCATTAGTTAATCATTCATTAACCATTCCTTAACCATTACTTAATCATTATTTAATCATCTATTAATCATTGATTAATCATTACATAATTATTCATTAATCATTAATTAATTATTCCTTAATAATTAATTAATAAATAGTTAACCATATCTTCTTTATTTATTCCTTAATGACTAAAAATTGAATTTTTTTTATTTCAAAATATCCACTTTAAGGATAAGCGGTCACCAAATATAGAGTCCCAAAAGATAATACATAACCAGGAGGGAATCCAAAGTTGCAAAATACATCACATAACCAGTTTCCGAATTTGAATTTCAAAAACAACACAAAACCCAATGCCTCGGTTCAGGAGTCACCCATGTTAGCCAAAGTCAGTTTATCTACCATCATCCATCAATATAATTAGTAATCTACTATCATCATCACCATCCATCACTAGTTTCCAGTGAGGAAGCTATCGGGATCCATCATCATAGACGATAAAAACCAGCATTGTTGTCTAAAACACACAGCTTGCAGCATCACCATTGTGGAAAAAAACCACCATTGGAGCATTCATTTTCTTCTAGGTTGCACCCAATCAGATGTTAACCATATTTCAAACCACACCATCATAAATCTCATGAGGATCCAACGCACCATACTGAACTGGCTTAGTGATAAAGAACTAGATGCCATAGTAGAGTTTGGATATGGAACGACTATTCCTAGAGGGGTAACCTTCAACTGGACCACAAACCACACTCTTCAGAACCACCATCAGTGTTAAATAGAGCATATATATCCAACCATAAAAGACAAAACTTGAAATGATAGATTCAAAGAAAACCATCGAGAAATCACTGCCAAGTCGAAAGGTGTACACCCCCAGCCACCTTTCACTTTCTCTTTAGGAAAACGATGTGCACCCCCAATTACCTTTTCAATGTCACAAATCTAGGGGAAAGGTGATCGGGGGTGATCATCCTTAAAATAAATGAGAAAAGAGGATGAACCCCTTATTCCTTTCTAACATGTTTTTTTAAAAAAAAAATTAACCTACACACATTTTTTTTAAAACACGTAAAAAATATAGAAATTATGCCATGTTAATTTTTCCAATTCACATGATAATTCTGCATTTTTTCATGGAAATTTTTCCTACGAAAAAATATTGTATATGTGGATTTGTTATAAATGCTCAATTTTTTTTGTTTACTGGGCCACTATCTATTTGGGTGCTCGGACTTTTCCTGGGCCTCCTTATCATATGGGCCTTGGCCTTTTGGCCGGTCTGTTACTCATACACTCTCATTCCACACCGACTATCCATCTAGAGTGAATTCTATTTGTTGATAAAACTCAACTCCCTTTCGATCTATATTATCCTTCTATTTCCTATGATGATCATTGGTGGTTGAAATTCTATTTCAGTGTACCCTCATAGAGTCTCTTGATTCATTGTGTTCATTCATGTAAATGCTGGTATTAAGGGTAATTGATCACCCCCTATGCCATTTGGAGAGGATGAGATTCATTATAGATTTTGGGTTCTCTTCACTGGAACCCCAGTGCTCTGGTCTTCTGGTTTTATAGTTTTTGAAGACCCTAGTAAGTGGTGATCCTCCAATCTGGTGGTGAAAGACTTTTCCTTCCAAACTCCATGGTGCACTGTTGGTGTACCACTCTAGGTGTAGCTTCGACTATAACACTCTTTACACCATGATGGGTACTCGATAAGGATGATCTAGACCTTGGGGTTTTTCACTTTCGGGTTCTTTATCTAGATTCAACATTCTATAACAGGAAGAAGAAGTAATGAAGAGATCGGGACATCTGGAACACTCAGCATCCAACACTATAATATTTTATAGTTTATTTACTGAATATTATTTTTATTCGTTGTTTCTAATTTTATACTATTGTTATTTATTCATATATATGCTATAAATCTTCTTTATTTTGATCCTAATAAAAGTTGTGTGTGGATGGTGGTGTTATTTTCATTCACATAGGTCCCCACTAGACCGAAGCATGTTAAATCCTCATGTTCTTTATTTTTTTTTCATTCTTTCTTTTCTTATGTTATGTTTGAATCACTCTATAATTTCAAGTATTTGATCTGAATGAATTCAGTTTGGTTATTGGTTTTTTGGTATTCTGCTTTTGTTTGGGTTACCACTCAACCTCACAATGTGGTATCAATTCTTACATGTCTTCCTTTGCTTTCTAATTTAATTACTATTTCCTGATTTATTTATTTTTAATTATATTTTCTATTCGAATTTCCATATTTTTTTAATATCACTCTTAAATTGCAATTCCCTAATTGGTTTTCCTTACTTAGAGTCATTATCCTTTCTTTTTATTATCTACATTTCAAATCCCTTTGGATAAAACATTGTTTACCCAAGATATTGGTCTCTTATTGGGAGCATATTCTTAGCGTTGTCGACAAGAACTTAGAATCTACTTTGTGGGTAAAAATATCGACAATGAGATATGAAATGAATAAATTCAATGGTGACAATGATATTAATTTTTTGAAAATTAGATGTAATCCCTATTTGTATAAAAGGGCCTAATTTATGCCCTCTATGGGCCTAAGAATCCTATTATAACAATGAATAAAACTGAACATCCTATTAAAAAATATTTGATGTTACACCTGATATGTTAGTTAAAGTGAAAACCTCCTTTTAACTGTATTTAGGTTTTAAAGTCCTTAGATATGTTACTTATGAATCTAATATTTCTGAAATTTAGATTAAATTTTAAAGACTATACATGACTTCTTCTTTAGTAGGATGGATTTACAAAAAAACATCATATTTTTACATTTAAAATGAAACCTGCTACTTCAATAAAAGACCATCTAGTTAATTTTACTAAATTCATGTTAGATATATCCAATATTAATGTTTCTTTTTATGATGATGGTTAAGAAATGATCCTCATAATGTCTTTATATAATGCCTTCATCACCCTAGTATATACCATGATGTATGGATATGACTCTTTAACCCTAGATGTGGTTAAATCATCCTGTATTTCTAAGGAACTACATTCTAAACCTAGGATCAAAGGTGAGCCATAGATCCTATTCTCTAAGGGTATACCTAAAAATAAAACTAAGAATAACCAATTTAATAAATATGAGAACAAAATTAATAATGAACCTAAACCAAGGCCTAATTCTAGGGAAAGAAAGGTCATCAGTTTTCATTGTATCAAACTATGTCACATTAAACCCTTGTGTAATAAACTCAATAATGATTTAGTGTCGAAAAAAAGCCACTAATCAATCCCTTCTTGTAGGCTATGGTTATGAAACTTATGAGTTTCTTAATGTGTCAACCCATGAACTCAATCAAGAGTGGGTCCTTGATTCAGGTTTCTATTTCCATATGTTTTCCTTTAGAGATTCCTTTCTAGAGTTGGTTTAAAGGGTAGATGGATATGTCTTATTAGGTAATAACGAGAGGTGTGAGGGTGTGGATAGAGGTTCTGATTTGTTAGAACTCGATGACCATACTATCATTACTTTAGTTGATGTTAGGTGGGTTCCCAACCTCCAAAAAAACCTTGTTTCCTTATGGGCCCTAGACCAAAAGGGATTTACCTTTATGTCTGAAATAGGTTATCTCAAAATCAATAAGGGATCCACAACCATTCTTGAGGGATCATTAATTAATGGGATAAATTTATTGAATTAAAAGACCCATTCAAGGTAGTTGGGTAGTTTCTATTCAACTAGTACTGATAATACTATGCTTTGGCATAGGAGATTGGGTCATGTTAGCTCTAAAGGACTTAAGGAACTCAACAAGCAAGGGATGTTGAATGACATCACCCCTAACAATCATCCATTTTTTAAAGATTGTGTGATGGGAAAATCCAAAAGGGTTATCTTTGGTAGGTCTAGTTTTAAATCTACCTTCCACTTAGAACATGCCCGCTATGACCTATGGGAACATCTTGGACTTCCTCCCATGGTGGAGGTTTCTATTTTGTTACCTTCATAGATGAATTATCTTAGAAAGTGTGGATTTAATTTTTAAAAAAATTATGCTTTCCAAACATTTAAAACTTGGAGAACCCTAGTTGAAAATCAGACTAGGAAGAAACTCAAAACTCTAAGAATGGACAATGGGATCGAATACCTATCCGCCAAGTTCATAAAATTTTTTTAATATGAAGATGTTAAAATAAATATAAATATTAGGGAAACCCCCAAAAATGGATTTGATAAATGTATGAATAGTATTATCCTATAAAGATTCTATATTATGCTTGTATGATCATGCCTTCCCAAATCCTTATAGGGAGAGGCTGTCAGCACTATTGTCCACTTAATTAATAGGTGTTCCTCTTCATCTAATCGGTTTAAACCACCTAAAGAATTGTGGACTGCTAATCCCCATTCTTATTCCTAATTAAGAGTATTTTTTAGTATAACTTATGCTCATGTTAAGACAAAAAACTTAGAAATAGTATCTCTAATGTGTATCCTTGTTGGGTATCCTGAGGGTGTTATTGGGTATGAACATTGTGTAGATAAACCCAATTATCAAAAGTGGATTGTAATTAGACATGTTGTATTTCATGAGTCTTACTCTCCCAAAACTAAGGCTTCCACATGTTGAAGTAGTGATCCAGTCCCTAAAAATGTTGATGAAACTATAACTCCATCCTTATTTGAGGATCCTGTGTATCCCACTCCACCCGATGAACAGCCGGATGAACATGATGATTCTTTATCCACTTCTTATTATGATCATAAATATGAATATACATCCTCTAATTGTGACCAAAAACTAACTCAAGATAAGGAAATAATGGTCCCTAGACCTCATGGTTAGTTTAGTCAATATAACATGACATCTTTGCCTTTCATGTAGCCCATAATCTTGTTGATTATGTTCCTCAAACTTATTAGAAATCTCTAAATGAAACATATTCAAAGAAATGGGTATTTTCATGAAGGAATAAAAGAAATTTTTAAAAATAACCACACTTTTACTATTGAAAACTATAAAATTAACACAAAAATAATTGGTTCTAAGTGGGTCTTTAAACAAAAAGAAGATAAGAATGAGGGAAATAAAATCAAGTTTAAAGCAATATTTCTTGCAAAAGTTTCCCCCTAAAGAGAGTGAATTTATTATTATGAAAAAATTTCCTATTGTAAATAATTATTCTATTATACTTTTACTATCCTTTGCTGCCTATAATGATCTTTAAGTTGAAAAATTAGATGTTAAAACCACCTTCTTGTATGGGGACTTGAATGAGAAAATTTATATTAAACATCCTCATGGTCATCCTATTGAATTTAAATTGAATCAAATTTTACTTTTAAACAAGTCATTGTATGTATTTAAACAAGCCTCTAGGTAGTGGTATATAAATTTTGATTCATTCATGTCAGCTAAGCATATCATTAAGAGTCAATATAATGCATGTGTTTATTTTAAATCAACTAAAATCTGCATGATTTACCTATTGTTATATGTTGATGACATGATTATCATTTTCAAAAACATGAACCTCATTTCTACTATAAAATCCTAATTAAATGGAAGGTTTGAAATTAAATACTTAGTTGTAGCTAAGAAAATATTGTTTGTTGAAATAATAAGGGGAGTACCTAATAAATTATAATACTTATCTCAACATGATTCTGTTTTAAAATTTCTTCATATATATATGTACGAATCTCTCAAAATAGAAATATAACTCTGGGAAAACATTTTAAGATATCTTTACACAAATACCCACAACTACCGAGGATATTCAATTTATGTCTCAAATACATTATACTAATATAGTGGGCAGTGTTATGTACTATATGATATGAACCAATCCAAACATTACCTATGTAATCTGAAACTTAAATAGATTTATGGCCACACATGGGAATACAAACTATACTGACCTTAAGTTTAACTTAAGATACCTCTCTAGTATCACTAATATTGATTTGTGTTATGATAAAGATGTAAAATTTTATGAATTCATTACTTGATCTATAAATGATGATTATGTAGGTAATGTTGATATTATAAAATCAAATACTAGTAATGTTTTCACTACCTATTGTGGACCCATTTTATGGAAGTTTAATATAAAATCTATGGTTGCACTTTCAACCATAGAGTCTGAGTATACTGCCATGACCGAAGCAGTGGAAGAGGCCTTATGGATGAAGGTTTTGACTTTCAAATTTAACTTATATAATTTTTTTTAATTTCTATTCTGATAGTCAATCATAACTTTATTTATCTATAAATGTAGTTTTCTATGGTAAATGAATGAACATAGATATTAGGTTTCATTTTATTATATATGTTTTGGAATCTGGAATCATGTGAGTAAAAAAGATACACACTGACATAAACCTGGATGATAGTTTTATGATAGCTATGGTTCTATCTAGATTCAATTTTTTTATATAGGTTGAACTTGGTTCCTATTCCATAACCATAGGTGCAAGAACATCACCAATTTTAAATGAAAATGGTGGAAATTTTTGAAATATGGTATCTATTTAATTTTGTGTTTTTTCTTATAGAAAGTGTGCCATGTTAATTTTGAAAATTCATTTGATAGTTCTTCTTCATGCCATGAAAATGTTTCCCATGAAAAATAGTTGTATTTTTTGATTTATTATTAATGATAATTTTTTTACTATGCCATTGTCTCTTTGGGTGCTTAGGCAATGCCTAGGAATCCTTACCTTACGGGCCTTATACTTTTAGTAGGATTGTTACAAGGGAAATCCCATTCCAAGATGGTTATCCATCTCATTTTAATGATGATCATTGATAAAACTCACCACCCTTTCAATATTTATCATCCATATATTTTTGATAATGACCATAGGCAGATGGAGTTCTGTTTTGGTATACCCTTTTGGTGGATCTTGATTCAGTATGAACATTCAAGGTGCTTCCAGTTTCGGGGAGAATTGATCACCCCCTATGCTGATTGGAGAGGATGAGATTCATTTTGGATTTTTGGTTCTCTCTACTGGATCCCTAGTGATTTGGTCATCTGGTTTTTTTGGTTCATGAAATCTCTAGTTAGAGGTTCTCCTTTGATCTGGTGGTGAACCTCTCCACCTTCCAAACTTCACTGTTCACTACTGGTGTACCGTTCATGGTGGAGCTTCGACGGTATCACTCTTTTCACTAGGATAGGTACTCAAGTATGATGATCCAATATATGGGGTTTTACAACGTCTAGGTTCTTCAACTAGATTTAACGTTCTAGAATAGATAGATGAAGGCATGAAGAGATCATGATGGCAAGACCACTGAGTATCTGACATTGTAAGATTTTATAGCTTTGTTACCAAATATTATTTGTAGCAGTTGTTTCATATTTTCTATTGTTGTCATTTCTTCATCTCTACACTATAAATCATCTCCATTTTTATCTTAATAAAACATGTGTGTGGGTGGTGGTTTTTTGGCCATGCATGTAGGTCCCCATGGGACTGAAGCATCTTATATCATCATGTTATTTATTCTTTATTGAATTCTTTCATTTATTGTGTTCTGGTTGTATCAATCTATTATTTTATGTATTTGATCTATAATGAATTTTTTCTGGTTCTTAGTTTTTTCTATTCTTATTTTGTTTAGCTTACCTCTCAAGTTTATAAGGTTTGAGTCCCAAAATGTATCCAGACCCAACTGAGTTTTATTTTTACCCAGCTCATGTTCAAAAATTTAGAAATTGGAAAATAATTCCAAAAGTTTAGTTGCTGATCATTTTTTCTATTTTTAGTAGTGTTGGAAGTTTTCTGTGTGAGGGGTGGAAAATTTAATCATAGGCACAACACAAAATATTCAAGGGGAAGTAATATCATTGTGGGAGGTGTATTATTTTCATAGATACATCACTTGTAGCTTATGAGGAGCATATCAAAGCACAATAAGTGAAATTAACTTCCTATTCATTGTTTTGTTGATATTTTTCTATTTTCGTTTTTTGGGATTATAATGACCACTCATCATATATAATTAATATCCAATACAAGGTAATGTTCTTTTAAGATGGGAAATTCTATCCCTCTTCTTCTTCACATTTCATTTCACTACTTTCCTTTTTCTATTTTTTGTAAATGTCATTATGTTGTTTTATATTTTATAAATATATAAATGTTGTTTGTTCTTATTACTTAGTGTTATGATATTGGATATCTATAAATGGAGAACTAATTAGAGAGGCTTGATCCAAGAATAGAAACTTGATGCTTCCTAGAGATTCGAGCTTCATAATGTGGATAATTTTTTCTTATTCACTCTAGCATATTGTGATGGTGAATTGGGGCCTTTCAAGGGTGCACTTATACACCAGAATGGCTATTACTCTCTTACCTAATACTTTTGCCTCTTCTATTCTCATTTATCATGACTGAGTATTTGAGTTTGGTCGTGCGATATGATGATATCATTGGGATCATTCTAGATTTTGAGATTTCTTGGATGGAATGAATTTTTTGAGTGATTCTTTTTCAATTTGGAGGAATTATCATGCACTGATTTTTTTTAGTGTTAAATGTTTAGGTGAGATAGGTGTGTGATCTGATTCAGCAGTCATGAATTGATTGAGTTGTCAGATGATGGTTTTATTCATAAAAAGATCTATGAATGGTATCTGATATTGGATGAAACTGGATTCAGACTTGTTTGTGTTGTCTTGGATCACTTTCTTATGTCTCTTTGTCTTGTTCTTTCCCCCTTATTTTCTTTTCTTTACATTGTTTTTTCAGTTTACTCCCACTAATGTAATGTTTTTTTCAATTTAGGTTCATATAATTATAATTATTTCAATATATGTAAAAACAAAAAAAAATTAAGAAGACCACTAGGTCATTTGACACTATTTCCTTGTGAGAGACCTCGAGGTTGGCCATTGTGTTATATCTAGATTTTATAATTATATATTTGACTAACCTCATGACAAGGATGATGTCAAGGCCCAGCTAATGAAACATATCCATGTGGACTCTAAAAGAGTACCTTGGATATCCCAAACTATTCTTATCTAGATGTCTCCCAATAAAGATCGTGACGATGCAGGATTATACTATAATCATCCATTTCTTCATGTGACTTCATCAGTTCATTATACATGGAGGAAAACATTAAACACTGAATGTTGATATTTTCATTTAGGTGTTTATCCTACAAAACAAACTCTCCATCACTTGCCTCCATAGCATGCTGATCAAATAGTGTGGTTCTAGCATGTAATATTTCAATTCATGGAGAAACACTATAAATAGGATTCTAAACTATTTCAGGATGTTATTTATAGTCAAGAGATGGTATTTCTCAAAAAAATTTCATAGGTTTAATGTGGTTGATGAAATATTCAGTATACTACAATTATAAACGAGTATATTATTATTACTTCACTTGATTATACTTTATGTGAGATTATAATAATTTTAATCTTATTAAGTCTCGCACTATTTTACTAAGTCTCAACGGCCCTCAATGTTGAACTTGGAATTTCTTATCACAGTAGAAATTCTAGTGGAGAATATCCATATTTACCTTCTTATAATCTAGATAGAGTCCATAAAAATTTTAAGAAATTCATTATGTAGGAGATATTTACAGTTATAAAATAGAATTTACTTGAACCATTGAGTGGACCCCGCAATCCAGAAATCCTAACTGAGATTTCCTCAATAGTTTCCTCCAATTTTTTATTGTATAGAAGAAGTCTATTAAACCCAAACAGATTCAGTTAAGATGACACACTATCTTAGTTATAAATTTCTGATAATTAAAAGTTCCACCAACAGAGGCCGAACTGACACTTGAACTATGGGTTCATCATAATTGAGATGATGAAATTATTAATGACTTAATATTAACTTGATGGATTTTTTTAATATGTATAAATTCTATTATATTTTCTTTAACATGTTGTGTTAATATAAAGTTTATTTTAATATATGTCTTCATTGTTAATACATTAATTGATAACCAATTTATTTTAATCCCATCTTGGAATATTATTTTATTTATTTATGTGAGTGTGGTCTTATATACATAAAATAAATAATTCATAAGAAAATAATAAAATAAATAAATAAATGACATGATTATAAATTTATCTAATGGTTGATTTATAGAGTGTAAAATAAATAAACCAATGACATAATAAAAAACTCCTTATGTCAGTCTTTGTATGAGTTGTTGCACTCTTCCTATGAAATTATGTATCTCCCATGTTGGTTTCATCTTAGTTACATTTTGAACCACCTCCACCTCAACTCATCCTTAAACTGACTCTATGAACCATTTGATACTTCTTTTATTACTTATGTTTTATAACTCACACGTAGGTGATGGGAACTAAAGGATTTATTAAGGGGAATTACATAAAACATTATTGGATACACAAGTCTTGCCTAATAATAGAGGCATAACTAACACACATTCCATCATATTTAATTTAATAATAAATAATTTCAAAACCATGTAATAAATTAAATCAAATTAAAAAAACACATACATATATATCTATTCAAATATAATGATAATTATTACACATGAAATGATTACGCATATAAAACAACTAGCTACCATTCAATTTAATTCATTCTTCAATAAGAAAAAATATGTAAAAATTAATCTGATTAATAATCTTATTAAAAAATTAATTTATTTTATATTATTCTATAAAATATTATTGAAATTAAAATCCATTTAGGTTTTAAATAAATAAATTATTTTATTTTATTTTAATTAAAACCAAATAAAACTGTACAAATATTTATATTGGGAAGAAACTCAGTGAGTACCTATTTGAACTACTCAGTATGGTCTTAATTATAAAAATGCACTCATATGACATATTATGTACATGTCATGTGTCATAACATCAGAGAAAGTATTGCTAATTTAATTCCACATAGAACACATGGAAAATTACATATCCAATACAATTTTATCTATTGATTCTTTAGTATAAAGTTAATATACATGATTCATGGTTTCAAATATTAAAAGGAATTAATTTAGCCTTTAATATGATATAAAACCTAACAACTGATGTGTAATGATATTTTAATGACCTATAGTACTGAAGTTGATAAATTTTAATGGAATAATAAATTAAATTTAATATTTTCATGTAAATAGGTAATGTACACAGTGTATTCTATCCAGTCACATGGTGTGTACTTATCTTCACTAGATATCCATAGTACATGCTTGGGGATGGTCGAGTGGCCCCCATATCGTCGATGGTTTTCATTTCATTCTTTTTCACTGGTATTTTTATTTTCACATGATGCGGGATCCATCCTCTACTGTGGTTTGGGATAGTTTTCCTAACCTACCTTTACCGTTTCAAAATCCAGCCATCATCAGGGCGATTGGCAATCTGGTCGGTAGGTTTTTGTGTTCTGATAGCCAAACTGAGGCGGTCTACCACCCGGTCAATTCGCGAGTGTGTGTGGAACTAGATCCCTCAAGAACTCCGTTTGAGTATGTCTGGATTACAATCGGTGAGGAATATCGGTGTAAACAGAGGGTGATTTATGAAAACTGGGTCGATTTTTGTTCTTCTTGCAAGCGATTGGGTCACTCCTATGATGTTTGCTGTTAGGGGGCTGCGAATAGGAGAGAGTGCAAGAGGCCGGTTCATTCGATGGAGGCTTGCCATCGGCGTGCATCATCCAAGGGAATGTAGGAGGATGGCGGCAACGAAAATTCTCCAGATCGTGAGAAGGTTGGCCTGGGATTATTAACAGGGGTACAGGTCGGGGTGGTCGGGGATCCCTTTTGCTCCAAGCGGTGGATGAGGTGCATCCCGAAAATGCCTCAGTGGAAGGAAAAATGTCTGTTGAGGGAATTTCTTTCACGGATCGAGTGAAGAAGGATCCTGTCTCATAGGACCATCTGCTAGTGTCTGAGGTGTTCCGCAGGTTGAAGCAGGATTTAGTTGGACCCTTCGGTGAACTACAGGACAAAGATCCAGTTCTGATTGAGGCTTCTCAACTGGAAAATCAGTGTAATGGGAGTACAGAAGTTATGTCATGCGGGGAGGAGGTCTCTCCGGCTTAACCTGACACTGAGGTGGTGCTCTCGGACAGTGGCGATGAGGGTAAGAGGAGGCAAGGAGCTACTGCGGATGCTGCGATTTCAAGAAGAACTGGGGAAGCAGGGGAGCCAGTGTGCTAGACCTCTATTCACTTGAGCAACTCATTCGGAAGCCTCTCCGATGTTGGTTTGAGTTTGGACCCAAAAACTCAGGTTCTTTATGACGGGGTTTCCAAGAAGGATCCTAATGGAAGTGAACTTGAAATTATGGTAGATGGGGATTTATGCCCGGGAAGTAATATGAGTATTAAGAGGAGGAAACGGAAGAAGGACTGCTCCTCTTTACCTCCTCCTATGGAGACTCGATCTGCGAAAAAGGCCAACTGATTGAAAATGGATACTGAGGTTCTGGGCAGTCAGATAATAGAGGAACATGGAGTTCAACCCTCAGAATTTCTTCTTTTCTCCGACGAAGAGGTGATTGATCAGGTTTTACTACTTAACGCTAATGAGGAGGAGGCATCTAAAATGATTAGTAGGCCACTAAGAATGTCTCTGAATGAAGATAAATACTCATGGATTGACAAGAAAGATCTAATCCCGGTGGGAGGCTTCAATAAAGGGAATATTTGCATCAAGGAGTACATTCAGGTATGGGATCAGTTGGATTCGGAATTTGAAAAGCGAATGACTAAAGCCTCTAACACCCAGGAGTCCTACTTATCCTGGAAGTTGTTTAGGGAAGCATATCCTGGTAAACTCAATTTCATTTTTAATGTATCTGTTTAAGTTGATGTTTGGTGGGTTCTTTGGAGGGTTCACTTGTTAGAGATGTCTGATATCGATTATTTCCTATATTTGCTTTTGTGGTGGAGTTTGGAGTTGTTCCAGATGGGGACCGGAGCATGAAGTCTTCACTGGCACAAGTCATTTGGATTGGGATGACTGAGAGGTTATGGCTTTGCCATCAGTACCGGGCCCGCGCTTTTGCCCGGGACGCTTGCCATTTGACATACTTTGGTAAAGGCTTATCATCACGATGCAATTTCTGGGGAGGGACAGCTCCGAATTTTCAGGCTTTCCCTGTTTTGGTTCGTTTTTTGTTGTTGTGTTAGACGTTTCGGTTCTCACTTCGCCTCAAAGTGTTTGATAATAAAAAAAATTAATTAATTTTAATGCTTGGGGCTCATCGTGTACTTATCATGGACATTTATGAAGTAAAAAGCATGCAGAAATAATACATTGCATGTACTTAAAGTTACATATCAACTATCCTACACACATCTTGTATTAAATAAACATAGCGTATTAATTACACAATAGAATTTGACCCAATTTTTTATGTGTTGAAAACATGTGGACTACATGAAGTGTAGTCAATATACATAGCGTGTTATCGAAAAATTGCATGTTCCACTTTGTCTTGTCAATATGTGGTTCATTTGTTGCACACAACATGTATTAATTACATAATGACCCAAAATCCATGATGGTGTCCTTATGCAATGAATTGAGATACATAACATGTAACAAAAGAGTAACCTCCTTGTATTATCTATATAGATTTATTTTCTCCTCCTAATGAGTTCTCTAGATGAGATATTCATTAATTCTTTACTAATCTTGGTAATATGAGTGATAATCAAAGAAGAGGAAGAAGAGATTTTGATGGCAGATCATGAATGAATTAAAACAAGAAATGAATTTTAACTTTTAAATGTGAAATTATCAATAATAACATAAATAATTATAAATTTTAATTTGACCACTTTCATACCACTTGATGGTTCCAGGCATAGTATACGTAGAAACCAAAACCCTAATAGGCTAGATCATGTGTCTACTTTATTAAGTTGGCATAAGATACAAGGAATCACATCCCATATGACCAAATATTTTATTAGTCAAGGAAAATAGATATATAATTTAAATTCACATTACATTTTAAAACATAAAATAAACAATGAATTTTCTTTTATAATTCCATTATTATCCTTAGTGTACCCCTAAATATCAATCAGAAAATACTTCTTGGTATCCTGGGGAAAATAAAATGTAAGAAAGGGCTGAAACACATATGCTCTAAAAGGGTAAGCGTACAGTGGAAGCTATGAATAAATAATCTATAATTAATATGGAATTGTAAATAACTGAAACAAATTCCATTTAATCAATACCTTGAGTATAATATGGAATCAATAAAAGATAATCAAATAATTTCATATAAATAATCACATGATCTTGAAACAAGATCATGGATATTCTAACTAATCAAATAATCACATATAACATTAATAACTATATTTATGTTGTTGGAATGCATAATATTGTACATCTAAAACATACCATAAAGGCTTGTTCCATGAAATCTAATACCATTGAGGCTTATTACAATACATATATGTAAATGGGTAAGGAATTAGCCATAACCATATCTTGTTTTTCTCATGAGACCTACCAATGCATTGAGGGGATATAGAGGACCTCACCTATCAAAAAAATTTACAATGAATTCCTTATATTAATGGGGTGAAACATAATTAAAATACATATTCATATTAAAAAACTAGCATACAAAATGTTAATAGTTTCCCCAATCAATAAACATAATCATAAACCAGCCCGAGTAATATGGTTAACGATAATATAATTGTACGTCCTCAGTCAAACTAATCATAAGCCATCAAATGAAAAAATAATAATGAGATAAATTCCATATATCCCCAATGGATCATACATTCAATAAATGGTTGGTACCATTAATGATTATAAATATCATAAAAATATGTTTAAAATCATTTTTGAGGAAAATAACATTTTCACATTGATAATATTTTTAAAACTTAAAGTTAATAAAATATATTGGAAACCTTTTTATTTTAAAATAAACATTGAAAAAATTTAAAATATTCTTTAAAACATTTATTGATCATAATGGTGTAAAATTTCTTTAATTCCAAACACATTAGAACAAATATTCATTTCACATTTTTAGTAAAATCCAAACAAGCACTGTTTTGAAAACAACATGAAGATTCCATTAAATTTTTTCAAAAAAAATTAAAATTTGGTAAAAAAATTATTTAATAAATCATTTTTGAAAGTTTAAAAAAATTTATTTTTTTAGTAAACATTGGTTTTGATGAAAATTATTTCTGACCGAAGAGAGAACTGAAGTTGAATTTTCTTAAAAACGTTTTCTTAATAATTTTAAGTACCAAACAGAGTAAAATTGATAACATTACAATAAAATTTTAATTAATAACCATATGAGAATAAAATAGATTTATTTTAAGATATAAATATCAAATAACTCCCCCAAGGGATACTTAAATAGAAATAATCTCGAATAATGATGAGATTGTTAAATAAACCCTTACCACTCTGGTAACTTTTGAATCATAAGCCACGTGAATAAAATAATATTAAATGATAATTTGAATAGCATAAAGATAAATAAATTCATGATATAAAATAAAATTATTTTATTATGTATTACACATAAAAGAAATAAGTGGTGAATATGGTGTATATCTCACATAAGTAAAAGTGAGATGAGAAACCCTTAATTCAGGTCTAATTTCCTTCATACGTATCAAAAACTCCTATAGAATGGTTTTAAGAATGTTATTAATTTAAAAGAAAATCATAATTACATATATATATATATATAATGTCATATACGATCCTCTTATAACATTTTACCTCCCATTTGTTAATAATATTTCGTTATTTTCATTTTTTAGGTGTTAATTGCCTTGTTTTCTCATGCGTGTTTTATCATGAAAGCTCCAGTTTTGGGAATATGATATATATACATATATATCATCTCAATAATGATAATAATTTTATTAATATCATTTTTAATTATTAAATTATTTATTTTATATAATCTGAAACAATTGGGCATGGAAAATGAATCGTATAGCTTCATGGAGACGATAAGTCGTACGTATGCACAAGCGACAATATCATTCCCTTAACAAATGAAAGGGTAATAAAGTGAGTGATATATTAATTTTAATTAGCCAATATAATCTCATAGATATCACATATATTCATTAATTTTTTACTTATTATATTCCATATAAATTTTAAGTGATAAATGAATTGCATCGCTTCACGAGGCGGTAGTTCGCCGTACACACGAGAGACGTTAGCATATTTAAAACAGAATGGAATGTAAAAATATATATATCATGTTAAAATTAAAAAATTATAATAATATTATAAATATCATATATATGTGGTAAATACATAATTATATCCATACTAGAAATATGGTGATGGAAAACATACTACATCGGTGTGAGAGGTTTTAGTATGTCATACACACAATCAATGATTTCGTTTCCCATTTGATGGAAGTAGAGATGGAAAAATATTATGACATAAACATTATTAAATATCAGTATGTGTTATATATTTGTGTTATTATGTTGTAGTTTTTAATTCATAATTTAAGGTGGAAAAATAAGAATGAAAATGAATGAGCATTGTTAAGATAATTACCTTCTCTAAGAGAAGCCTCCTATGGATCTCCTCTTAAGGACCCTAGGGATGGTATTTTGGGAGAAAAAAAAGATATATAATGTGAATGAGTATATTTGGGAGTGATTTTGGCAGGATTTTGTTGAGACTAATGTCTTGATAGGTGTGGATAATTGATGGGAGGGAGTACTCTTTTATGAGTGGGGAAAGGGAAACCTCTTGGAAATTATGAGGAATATTTCCAAAATAATTTGAAATGATAAATTCATTCACATAAAAAAACTTCCAAATGGCCCTATATTAGGACTTGGTAATAATTATGTGTAAATATGGACATTAAATAGTATTTAAACATGTGTTGGGTCATTTTTAACCCATATATTCTTAGTTTAATCCCACGAAAAAACCATTTTTACATTAACCCCAGTAATTATTTTTTATTTTTTCACTATTCTTTCTAGTAAAAAATTAAATTGAAATTTTTTTTAAAAAAAATATTTTTATCAAAAATATTAAAGTAATTTTCCAAAATTCCATTCATATAAGTGGAAATTTTTAATTTAAAATTAATCCCACAGATGTGATGAGAAAGAAGGTTTTTAAAGAGAAAATGTTCAAAAGTTTACAAAGTGTTTATATCAAAATTCAATAAGAAAATGAATCCAATTACATAAATCAGATTAATATATATATATATAATTTAATGAATTTTAATTTAAAACATATCAAAATATAATTTATATTTATAAATAATTTAAATTAAAAGGCATTTTTTAATTCATATTTAGTATTTTAAAAAATTCATCAAAAAATGAAAATTTTAGAAAAATCCCAAAAATTCACCGAAATATAATTTTAAAATTATAATTTAAAAATGAATTTAATTATATAAAATTAATTTTAAAAATGTGGTAATAATTAATTTTAAATTATGTGTACAAAGTGTGACTAAACTGTATTTTCAAAAAAAGTATTGTTTTACAGAAAACATTTGTTTTTCTTTTAAATGATTCTTATTTTATTTCTAATAAAAATAAAACCATAATTTTCATAATTTAGTTATAACTATTAATACCCATAAACTTAAAAACTAGGTTATAATGGTATAATCTATTCCTTGGACCAGTCATTTAAAGGTAACCCTTGGCTCTCTCTTCATAATAATTTAAGGCATCTCAGAGGTCATCTTCGATCCTAGGTCACGTGTCATCCCTATGTTGAACTTGAACTTGAGGAATTAAATAGTGATATTCAAAATTTATAGTTGAGTATAGATTTTATTAGGGAGGATTATTTTTTTGTTGATTTGAGATATAAAAAAAAACTTTAACAGATCTATTGTTGAATCACGAACATTTTTCTCGAGAAAAGCCTTGAGTTAAATGGATTCGCAATGGAGATAAAAACTCAGGGTACATTCATGATTATATTAAAGAAAAATGAAGATGCATTTATCCTAACTTAAAGATGGAGGATGGGTATTGCACTAATGATAGAGATGTTGTTTTAATAATGGCAGATAATTTATTCAAGTCCCTTTTGGTGTCTCCCAACCTGTGCAATATAGACAACTATCTAAGAGGCTCATCTATTCTGTTTGATTTAATTACTTGTTCTATAGATGTAGTAGTGAATGAAATGATGAGGGTTCTATCAGATAAGTAAGAAATATGTGAGGTGATTTGGTCTATTAACCTTGTCAATTCACCTGGGCCTGATGCTCTCCCAACTTCTTTCTATAGGGTCTTATGGGACATTATGAAGAGGATCTTGATCAGTGCGGTGAAGGATTTTTTACAAGGTGGTAATCTACCATGAGTGGCATGTGCTATAAAGATTTTTCTAGTGACTATTGTCAAATATCAACAATCTTTGAATATTTACCATCCTATTATCTTGTGCAATGTTTCCTATAATTTTTTTTCTGGAATTCTTAACAAAAGGCTTGCTCCCTTCATTCCAAGTTCGGTGGATGAGGAGAAGCATGGCTTTGTGAAAGGTAGATAAATCCAAGGGTATATTTCCTTGGACCATGAAGTTATTAGTGAGATATGATTGAAGACCTTTAGTAGCAATGTGGCCTTAAAAATAGATATTATAAAATCCTATAATAGAGTTGAATAGAGTTTTATCAACAAAGTTCTTGTAAGCATGGTATTCTTTGTGTGGGTTATTAATCTTAACTTTCAATGTTTTATCTCCCCATGTATGGCCACTAATTTTATGGGAAATAAGTTTGGGTTTTTTGAAATCATCCATAGGGTTGAGGTAGGGAGATCCTCTTTCACCATCCTTATATATCATTTCCCAAGATGCTATCAGTTTTTACCCTAATCATTGCATAATAGTTGGAAAGGTTACATCATACCGTAATAAGAATTCATTTTTGGGTATCTTTCATCTCATGTTTACAGACAATTCCATTTTATTTTTTTAATGGTAGTAGAATATCCACTCATGGGTTAATAAATATTTAGAGACTTATTGTGCATGGATTGGAAAGCTGTCAACCATGGAAAGAGTAACTTCTTTGTACCTAACATATTCTCAAAGAGGTCGATAAGGACTTTGGAAACAAGTATTGGCATGTGAAAAGGGTCATTCCCATGAACTAATTGGGTGGCCCTATTTCCCCTACCCCCTTCTCATCAAACACTTTTATATGATTATTGATAAAATCATGGGTCATATTCTCAATTGAAAAAACATGTTCTTATCCTTTGGAGGGAGAATTAATTTGATCAAATATATACTCTCCTCCATCCCCATGAATATCCCATCCACTCTAAAGATTCCTATGAATGTGATTTCTAACATTGAGTATTATTTGATTTTTTTGATGGGATGTTAAGTTACAAAGTCCCATTGGGCTTCTTGGATTAATCTTGTTAAACCCATTAAATAAGGGGTATAAATTTTAGAATTATTTTTGGAACCATGAATGGATTTCATGCCAAAATTTCCTAGGAGTTGATTGAGGGGAAAATATTGTAGGGAAAACAAATGAAAAGTACTTATGGTATTTAAGGGATACTGTCCATATTTGAACCCTGAAAAATTCAGAATATGATTCATACTTATATCCATATCGTTTAGTATCAAACCCAATGGTTAATTGTAAAGGGAGATATAATCTATTAGCATCAAAATTGGTCATGGAAACTTTTCAAATTCTCTAGTTTCCCTACTATTATTATCAACTTCAAAGAGAATAGTGATCATCCCAACATTATCTATGCCACCTTGTATGATAACTAGAATAATCTATTTCATAGTATCAAGATTTATAATAACCCAGATAGATGATTTTTTACATATTCCACAGCTGGTACTTTTTCTATTAGAGATTTCCGTAAAATATAATCTACTTCCTCTCCTCAATGTCATAGGGGTGAAATTATATAGTGTAAGGATCTTCCTTAGAAGTTTCTTTTCCTGTTTTGGTGTGTTTTGAAAAATGATTTTCCATCTAATTATAATTTTTAATGGAGAAGGATTAGCTTTTCTTTGAGATGACTGTGCTACAGGTAGTCACATTCTGAGTCCACATATCACTTTCTTTTCAAAATTTAATGGGATAAGTTAGTTTAAAGTTCGTTTTGTCAGTTTACCATATGGTATGAGTGAAATTCTTCAGCCAATAATTTCCTTCAATAATGGTTTCAAAGGGTTTATAGAACCAAATCTAAGAGAAAGTCCAAGGTGTTAATTTTCACTACATGTTTCTGGTTTCTTTGGTTTTCTAGAAACAAAAAAGGCATCATATTTCACTGATTTTAATCATAGGTATTATTCTCAAAATTAGTAACTTACTCTTGGATTTCTTTAGGTCGTGAAAAGACTTGGTCAATGAAACATCCCTCTCACCTCTAATTCCCTCGATCTCCTACCATAACAACAACACTAAAAGTTAGAGTAAATAGATCTGGTGGGATCCTCCCATATCAGGGAACAACTTAAACAAATTTGGTTCTTATTGCATGGGTTATATGCACGATGGATTAGTTATCAGAGATCCCAGTGGTTAAGTTGTTGCTTCTTTTTCTACCTTCTTTGGAAGTGGTTATTCCCTTAAATAGGGATCCCATACCATGCCCATAGGACTGACTCTTAGTAACTAAATAAACATTCCTACCAGGGATATTAAGACTGATTCTTCAATAATATACAATGAAATATCAGGTAAAGGACATATCCCTTGGTCCATTGAATATTTCATCAGAAGATTCAAGAGACTCATGATTAATTACATTACCATTTTCTATACTTGGTGTGAGTGTAATTTTGTGGAGGGATTTTTAAATTCTAAAGCATATCAGAATTACTGGATTATTATATTTTCTAGTCTTGGGTATTTTCCCCCTAAGGTTACCAAATTTGTTCGGGCTGATGCTCTTGGGATCCATTATTTTAGGCCACCTTAACTGTCTCCTTGTATTCTCTCTATCCTTTTCCATTTAATAAATAAAAATTATTTGGTTGTTGTGTATTGATGGAAATTTAAAGACCTCGAAACCATAAATATGTGATGATTTAAAAGACCATATGATTCATCGTATATGAAGGTAATATGATGAATTTTTTCGATATCTTTTCTATAAAGTTGATGAATTATTATGTTGTATAATATTATAAGTAAATATATTTACTTGATATGTTTCTATTTCATAATAACAATTTCATTATTTGGTTGTGCTTCACTAATTTCCAATATCACCTACAGGTAGTTAGAAATTAGGTCTCCATACCTTATTCTTATAGTCATCTAAGTTTTGTCCTCTATGAAAGGATTCTCACATGTTAATCCCAAATTGAAAACTTATAAGATAATTGGACATAAACATTACTCCCTTTTAAGGATATTATAAGGATTCATTGAATATATGTACAACCCTAATTTAAAATTTCTAACTTCATTTCTAAAAATTGAAAAAAAAAATTGATCCATTGACCTCCATTATGGTTAACCTAATGTGTGATGAAGTTTCTATTAGATATTTATGTATTGAAATGTTATCCTAACCTATTTTTACAATTGGATTTCACAAATAAATAATTTAAATGGAAAATTATTAGAGGATACCAAATTTTCTTAGTAAGATGTATGTTTCCATGCCTCAAAGATGAATCAAAATGAGATCATTAATTTATTTTATCCCATGGTATCTAGATTTAATACATTTTAATAAAACATTATATTACTCCCAATAGAACACATGATATTTTGGAAAGGAATATATTCCTATGACCTAGTCTCATTTAACATAATATATTTTTTTAATCATAATCAAAATCTAGAATTTTTTGCCTTATAAAAGAACCACTTTCAAAAGTTAATGAAATTCCATGAAATTATTATCACTCCATCAGTTCCATGATTTTAGGTTAAATAATATTAGTACAGTGGATAACACTAAAACTTTAGTATAACTTGGGTAAATGTTTTTTAAGCATCACCATACAATCATTTGAATGTCACTATTTATCCAATTGTTTTAACTCTACATTATGAATTAATTCATCAGTACAATTTGATTTATCATATTAGAAATCATCATCATCATTAGGTCTTGATTTTTTTGTTAGTTCTTCATTATAGATCCATTGGTTATAAATGGGATTAAAAACATAGTAAATTAAAAGGTATTTAATTTCTATGGACCCTAATTTTCACATATTCAAACACTTCACAGAAAGATAGTAAATCGGGTCTCTAGTTTCAACATTCTATTTAAAAAATTCTAAGAAATCATCAACCCCTTTATCAGATTTGACACATGTTCACCGTGCATTTATCCAATTATAATACATTAATTATCTAAAAAATTAAATTAACATTGTATGTTATAAAATTGTTCTAATGGGAAATTAAAATTAATTTTGGAAAAAATATAACAAAAAAATTTATTTTAAGAAAAAATTACTCAAAATTATTAATTAAGAAATTATGAGTTCAATATATGTTCTTCTCAAATTTACATATATTTATGATGTTAATAACAATCATTCGGGTGATTTTTCAATATTTGTGTTCTAAAAATAATTACATATAATTTGAATAATAATTTATCAATATTTATATATATATATATTCTACATTAATATGTATATATTACATAGTTTTAAAACATAACAATAATTTTTTTTTGTTATTTTAATATTAAAAATGTCTTATTATTAAATATTTCTTAACACATAAATACACCCAAAAAATAAATACAAAATATCAACAAATACATTAAAATATTTGAAAAAATAATGAAGTAAAAAAATAAAATAAAATTCAAATAACCTAAAAATTAATTTTAACATAAAATATGATAAAAATACAAACAAAATAACATAATATATTAGAAAAATTGGTGTTTTCAAATAAAACATATCAATAGAATTGGTAATGTAAAGTAAAAAGAGGTAAAAAACCGCAAAAAACTACGATTTTAGTAAAAATACCATAAAAATAAAGAACATAACACTGGAAGTGTTATAATTATAGGGTTGGATAAAGAGAATCAGAAGAGAAACATGTTTGAAATAATGAATAAAAGAGGGGGTGAAAATCAAATAAATTTGATTTAGAAACTGAGTCATGATTTTGGATTTTAAGGAGATGCTTTAGGAAGAATGGATGTTTTAGTTTTTTAAAAGGACATATAAGAATGGTTTTTAATAAAAAAAACTTATTATTTTTAGTGTTAGTTTATAATTAGCATGATTTTTTTTTGAAATTTATTTTAAAATTGATTCATGGTTTTTATTTATTTTACAAACATTATTCATGATTGGAATAAAAGGTTCATTGATTTTATATGGTAATATTTAATTTCCATTAACACTACTATAGATTCATGTTTATTAAGTTCTAAATGAAAAGTGTTGATAAATTTGATACTTTTATCAATGATAACTAAAAGTGCTGAGAAAGATGACATTTATCATCACTAAGAAGGGATGATAGAGTAGTACATTTCTTCAGTGCTATTTTTAGTACTAATAATGGTACCCCATTATAAATGCTTTTCTTAGTGATGATAAAATCCCCCTTTTAATACCACTAATAAAGGGAAGAAAATAATTTATTATATATGTGTGTGTGTGTGTGTGTGTTTATATATTTTTATATATGATTTATGTAATAATATATATATATATATATAATATAAATATTATTTATGTAATTATATTATAATAAAAAATTATTACCAATATTATTTTCAAAAAAATTCTATAAAAATATCAAATTTACATTAATGAATAAAAATGTTTAATAATATATTGAAATATATTAATTATAAAATTTATATAGAAAAAATATATAATAATATTTTATTTGAAAAGTTATATATATATATATATATATTTAAATATAGTTCATATTTGAATTTGTATATATATATATTCATATCAAATATTTTAAAATACACACACATGTTTTTATGTATGTGTATACATGTGTATTCATATGGGTGTATGTGTATGTAAGTATGTGAATATATGTATGTGTACGTATATGTATGAATATATTTTTTTGTATGTGTATATATGTGTTGTGTGTGTGTGTGTGTTTACATTTATTTTTTTATATGTGTATGTTTTTGTGTATGTGTATATATGTGTGTGTGTGTGTGTGCATGTATGTCTGTATGTGTCTATGTATGTCTATGTGTATGTGTATGTGTATGTGTATGTGTATGTGAATGTGTATAGAGAGGATTCTTTAAGAAGCGTGTCTCCCAAATTGCGGTAGCTAGGGTTTCTCTAAGTTTTAGTTTCCCCTCTTCTACCCTTCGTCATGGATTTGCTCGTGAATTCTGCTACTGGTTTCGGTCCGGCGTGGGTGTCATTGTGCCTCATGCGTTCGACCTGGCATGGTTCATCCCATGTGTCGATGACTTCGACTTCGGTGGTGAGATGTGGATCGCATCTAGCGTGACGGCGGTGTGACGGTGTTGCTTGGCATGGCTCGGTGCTGCTGGATCTCTTCTGGCGTGATGGTGGTGCGATGGTGTGGTGTGGATCATCCCTCTTCGTCGACAAAGAGGTTCGGTGTGCACTCTGCTTTGCTGCTAGGTTGTTTTGTCCAGCTTCATCGGGTGTCAAGGTTTCTCGGAGGTTCGGTGCACATTCTCCGGCTTCGTCAGGCGACTTGGGTTTCCTGGATCATCTGGTGTGATTAGGTGCGGGACTCCATTCAGATCTATAGCACTTTGGAGGGGGGAGGTATTTGGTTGAGGCTTCTCTAGGTTTTGCATGTTTTCTATTGGTATGGTGTGATTGGGTATGCTGTGATTTGTTCTGTCTGGCTGGATCTGATATTTTTTATTCTGGTTCGATCTCGTTGTCTCTTCTCTACCTTTTCCTGGTTCCATTGTCATTGTTGTGAGGTTTCGGAATCTGGTAAGGGTATGTCTGTGGTTCTTATTAGAGCAGACTCATGCCCATAGTGTTGCTTCTGTTTCCGGATGGCCATGATCCCCACATCAGTGGCACCCTCATTGTGCGGGTTTGGGCCACCGAGTCCTAGGTGATGATGGCATGTTCTCGTGCCTCTTGGGTTGCCTTTTGAGCTTATGTGACTATGGTGGCTGGGGGGTTTGAGGAGGGCAGTGGTGTTGGTTGAGGATGACCTTTGATGGTGGTTCTTGGAATGGTCATTTCGTAAGGGAGAATAGTTTTTTATTATGAGGTCTTTTGGTATGGTGAAGCACCAGGACTCAACTCATGGATCAGGCGCCAGAGAAGGTTTTCTAGAGATTCTCTTCATCATTTCAGTGTTTTTCGGATTTGGTTTTTGAGAGGGTATGACGACAGTCATCGGATCGGGCCTGTTCTTTGACACAAGACACTTGCTTGTTGTTAAGCCTTGCAATGGTGGAGTGCTTTTCCATGTTCATATATTAGGGAGGGGTAGCTTCATGAGTCAGTTTGGTTTGTCTCACTAGACCTTCAGGTCGTGAATTGTTCTATGTCGATGATGTCTTGGGTTCCCCCCTTCTTCCCTTATAAGGTGGTTTATGTTTATGTTTCTTTTCAAATAATAAAATATTTAAATTCCTTCAGGCCATTGGATGGTGTATGTTTATGTGTATTTGTATGTGTATGTGTATGTGTATGTGTATGTGTATGTGTATGTGTATGTGTATGTGTATGTGTATGTGTATGTGTATGTGTATGTGTATGTGTATGTGTATGTGTATGTGTATGTGTATGTGTATGTGTATGTGTATGTGTATGTGTATGTGTATGTGTATGTGTATGTGTATGTGTATGTGTATGTGTATGTGTATGTGTATGTGTATGTGTATGTGTATGTGTATGTGTATGTGTATGTGTATGTGTATGTGTATGTGTATGTGTATGTGTATGTGTATGTGTATGTGTATGTGTATGTGTATGTGTATGTGTATGTGTATGTGTATGTGTATGTGTATGTGTATGTGTATGTGTATGTGTATGTGTATGTGTATGTGTATGTGTATGTGTATGTGTATGTGTATGTGTATGTGTATGTGTATGTGTATGTGTATGTGTATCTGTATGTGTATGTGTATGTGTATGTGTGTGCATGTGTGTGTGCATGTAGATATATATGTTAGGTCATAATGATGACGATGAAGACACAAAAGTGGGGTGAATTGTATTCCTTCAAAAACATTGGAAAATTCGAAACATCCCACTTGATATACAATGATCTTTTCCTTATCTCTTAAAAATGAGTGAGAAGTGGGAATAAATAAAGGAAAGATTTCAATAATGTATAGAGGTTCATGGCCCAAAGATCCAATAGTCCACTCCAACAATGATCGCTCTACGATATTGGTGATTTTCAATCGTATGTCCTTTTACTGAGGACTTATATAACTAAGTACATGTAGTTGATACCTTTACAATATGGCTTCTACAAAGTCTTCTGGTTATTTTACAAGGAACAAAAAATTTCTACAACTTAGTCCAAGAAGATGACACTCCTCCATGATTGATTCCAAGACGCTAATACACCAATAAATCAATAGTAAATGATTTGATTGATGAAGCATATTTCTCTTATAGTTAAGCAATAGCTGACAGTTGAATATGATATTCAGTAAATATAAAAGTATCAAACAATTCATTAATAGAGCATAATATTCCTTTAAACAATAATAGAGAAAACACCATGAAGATGAATAAATATGTATGTATCAAAACTGTAACTCTGAAAACACTTTATTGAACTGTAGAAAAGGATTTAACAATGAGATACAATAAAACAATAGTGAGTCAATCAACCATAAAAAACATATATGTCTTAAAAGTATACCTTTGAAGGCAATAATACACTATTTTTTAAAAGTTTACAACTATTTATTTATAAGAATATCTTATATGTTTTGAAGATGAATATCTAATTATTTATGTTTATGGTCAAATAGCTTCATTTCAAATACCTTTAGAAGTACCTCATAATAAATTGTGAATAATTGAATTAAAATCATTCAAAGAGAGTCATAACTTCCCTTAGAAATATGAGTGATATAACCCATTGAGAATAAGCCTTTGAATCTATTGTAAAATAGCTTTAAATATATATTTACTGTAAGATATAACGTTATAGAAAACATAGAAAATATCTTGAATTTAAAACTCTATCATTGAACAAGTAAAACATAAGGTTTCTCTACATAGCAAAAAACTCTAAAAGTATAGTTTACAATGTATGGTTTAATACAAAAGTAGGGTTAATGAACCATACATTTTTTCCTCAAATGTTGGGTTCATCCAAATATAGGGTTACTGATCCATACTTTTTCAACAACATAGTGTTCATGATATATACATTTTATTTCAAATATAGGCTTCTTAAACCATACATTATGCTCACAAACATAGGGTATAAACAATGTTTCTATATTACTTATAAACATGTCGAGAATACTTAATCAAATATTCTCACATGGATTTAATGACTTGTGAATGCTTCTATAATAAAAATAATTATTCTAAATATCATCCTGAAATTCAATTAAAGAAACTTCATTAGTAACATAAATATAAGTGTTTGAGAGCATCAAAATCAAAAATAAATTACCAAAATTGTTCAATCAACACATGATAAAAAATATCCCCCTTTTTGATGATCACAAAACCCATAAAACAAATATTAAGACTAATAATAGATGAAATATATAATTAAATTTCATGAACACTTCTCCCTCATTAAAATAAAAATATTAGGTGGATTTATCCTAAAAAATCACATTACATTTAAATAAATCTCTTATAAATCTCTCGTAAATTTCTCGTAAATTTCTATCTATTTTTTAAATTCAAAAATAAATTAAAAAATAGTGTATAGAATGATTAATTGTAGATAATAAAAAAATTAAACTAATAGAAATAGAAAAAAAGATATATGATATTAACTTTGAATAAGCTACATAATAATGAAGAGTTGGGTTTTTTTAAGGGTTAGATAGATCATTTTTAATCTCCAAACATTGAAACTTTTCACTCATAGAGGATAAAACTCTTAAAAACTATTATATTATTCTTTGATCATCTGAAGATCTTTGAATCAAAGAAGAATATGAAAACTTTTTGACCAAAAATTCCTTTAACTCATCAAGATTAAACTGATTAACAAATAATCATCTAAGTGACTTCATATGACTTATCATATTTATTTAAAACGCTTTAATTTCCTCTTAAAAAATAAATCATTCATTCACATTCTGATACTCCCTATAAAGTTTATCAAAAGATGTTTTTAAAATAGATGATTTTTTCCACACTTCAAATGACTTCCTAGATAATTTTAGATTAGCATGTAGCTTTACTATATGCTCATTTAAAATATTAATCTTGAACATAATATCTTTAAAAGATATTCCTACTATAACCATTTGAGATAATAAAACTTCTTGTTCTTCAAAATAAAAAATATCGTTATCTTTTCTAGAATATTTTTCCAAACAATCCTTAATAAATAAAACAAGTTGTTCCCTAAACTAATAAGAAGAATAATTAACCTGTATTTTTTTTTTGATAAATAATTTTCTCTGATCTTTAAGTTCAATATTGCTTCATCTCACTCAGATTGGTTTCTTTATATTTTATTAAGTTTGATATTTTTATGAATAAATTTAAACAATTTAAGAGTTTCTGAGAAGAATATTCTAGGTTTAAAAATAATAAGATGATAAGTTCCATTCTGAAAAATTATAGATGAAAGTTCATATTCTCAAGTTGAAAATATAGATTAATAATTTCAGGATTTGGTTTTTAAAATACATTTTTATGTAAGAAAACGATTCTGAAAAAAGATTTTATATAAACAAATAAAATTATTAAGAAAAATAAAAAACAAATATAGGTTGAATGATTAAACTAAAAATAGTTTTTCATAAACCTAATTTTTGTAATATAAGAAATCGTTACACTCTAAAAATATTATTTTTACGAGATATATATAAAAAATTTGTAAGATCATTTTTTACATACTTTAATATGAAATTATATAAATAAAGTTTTAACATATTGATTCAAATAGTGAGAAAAGATTTAACAATTAAGCATAAAATATTTCTCTCCACCTATATAAAATAGTTAATACTATTAAAAAAAATATGAATATGGAAATGAAATTTATCCGGGATTATTATTTCCAGTTCTAAGGATTTTTCTAAAAAACGAACTACTTTAGGGGTCATCACTCTTTTGTTAAATTAGTGAAAAGAATTTTTCATGTATGTTTTGGGAAACAACATACTGATTTGATGATGGAGTCCTATGGTGTATACCTAAAAATTATCAAATACGAGTGGATTTTGGTACACCTATATTTTTGGCTCTTGTAGTATTAACAATTAATGTTTTAGGGGAAAATCTATTTTTTTTTAGTAGAGATTCTACAATTAAATTTAAATAATTCTTTTGAATAATAAACATACTTAACACCAGAGAATTGAGGTTTTCTAAAATAGTAGTCATTTTTATAATATTCATTTATTTCATAATTAAAACACTTAATATTTGAAAATATTTTACTTTTTGAACCTAGAACAAAATAATTCCTATATAATTTTGGTTTTTCACCATTACTACCAATTCCATGTTTTCCTCTGTGAATTTTATTTTTACCATTAATTTGATTTAAATAATTTTATCCTTTTATTATCATAATAGAATAATTATTTAATATATTAAATTTATCCTATAATTATGTAATTTTAGTTTCATGTGTATCCCAATAAATTTAGGAAGGATTAGATATTAAATATAATTTTTTTTGACAAACTATCTTTATAAATTGAAATAGAATCATATGATTTTCTATGTTTTTATGATCTTTATTTAAGGATTAAATTTTTTATTGAAGATTAAAACAATATTTAATAAGTTCATTAAAAGAAAAAAATTTAGAATTAAATCTTTGAGATTAAGAAGATATTACCTCATCAACATGGGCGATAAGACATAGATTCACCATTTTTTATGTCCAGCCTTAGAGATTGTAGTATATTCACCATTTGATTTATAATAATCACTCCATATAGCCTTTATAATTTTATTATTTTTATTTTATAATTGGATTTCCTTTGAGCTTTGAGAAAAGGACATTTAGACTTTGGTGACCATTCTCTTTGCATTTATAGCATATATCTTATTTAATCCATTTATTTATTTTTATATACATTATTTAAAATATTTTATAAATATTTGATTAATATTTACTAGAATATAGATAACTTGAATTATATCATTCATCCATAGTATTATTAAGAGAAAATTATTCATTTTTTGATAGAAATATGATTTTCATATTTAGATTTCACCTCAACTTTATACGCCATCAGTGTTTAAATTAGTTATTTCATTTTCAATTATTTAACTAGTGTGGATTGATGTATAGAATCATATATTACATTCCACTTAGAATGTAAAACTCTAAGTACTTTTAATGATTGATCTTATTATTTAATTAGATCTCCCAAGGTAATAATATCATTAACAGTTTTTTTCAATCTTACATTCATATGAGTAATGATCTCATATTCAAGCATCCTAAAAGTGTCAAATTTCAATTTTACGTTATTGTATCTTAACTGCCTACTATTATTGATTCCTTAATAAAAAATAGAAATAGTTTTCCACATTTCATTTTCCGTAGCACATTGAGAAACTCAATTAAATTCATCAATCCCAAAACTACAGACAATTTCTTTTATTTCTCCTGAATTAAGATCATATTCTTTCTATTGAGAATCATCCCATTTTTGAGATCATATTTAGAAATTTTGTAGGTCTTGAAAATCATTAAATAAAATAATATTCCTAGATTTTTTAAATAAATAATCATGAGAACATTCTACCATCTATAATTATCACAATTAAAATAAGCATTATTGGTCATCAATATTCCTTCTCTAAGATCATCCATTATGAGATTTTTCTTCAACCATATCATTAAGATAGACTTATTGTAGCCAAAAAAACCTTTGATATTTCAACATATTCCAAACTTATGATACACTTAGTATTATCAGATAGAAATAGAATAATCAATTTTTTTTTAAAACAAATTAATACCAACCATTGGTACTACTTGTATAGTAAGAATGATGATGATAAAGACACAATAGGGGGGATGGATTGTGTTCATTTAAAAACATTAGCAAATTCGAAATTTCCCTCTGGATATGCATTTATTATTTCCTTCTCTTTTAAAAATAAATGAGCATTGAAAATAAATAATTGAAATAATACAATGATTTATAGTGGTTCATGGATTAAATACCTCATAGTCCACTCCACTAATGCTCTATCCACGAGCTTGGTGATTTTTACTAGTAAGTCCTTTTACTGGGGAATTATACAACTATGTATATGTAGTTGATACCTTTACAATAATTTTTTTACATGGACTTATTGTAGGTTCCGGGCGCAGTGGAAGTGCATTGGTGGATGTACCCAACTTTAATATTAGCGTTAACAACGATCAATCCGAGATCTGTCACGATAATAAAACGTCAAATCTTTAGAATAGAATGAAGAAAGAAAAAGAAATAATGGAGTCATGAAACCATAGATAGGATCATAATATGTTAGTTATAATTAATTTAATTAATTTACAATAATTACCATGATGGAATTATTTCTTTCGTTGATGTTTCCAGTCACGATCCGATGTGATCTGTCGTTGTGTCATAGAATCCAAGTGTAGTATTCCTCTAGCAGTGTTCCACATGTGTTTCACGTATCTCTAGATGTTGCCGACGGGATATCTGGGTGCTATCATGGAAGATAATTTTCTTACGATGTCTGTCTTCGATCGCCTTGATCTGGTGGAGGTGGATCTCTCTCTCATAGCTTGAGATCATTTTTGGTGGAAAAATAATTCTCTCTTGGCTTGAGAGCTTTTCCAAATCTGTTGTGCACAACCACACAAAATAATTGCTAGGATAATGAGAAATATATAATTAGGATTTTTAATTACATAGAATAATAAAATTAATTAATTACCCGAAATCATTTATTCATTTCATTTAATTCTTAGTAATACTTCATGTCTAATAATAACAATTGACTGTTATTATTACCTGAAATTCACCCAGCGAATTACACCTAATATTATTTAATTAAATAAATATTATTATTTCTCATAAATTCCCAGAAAAAATACACGGCGTGTATATTTAATAGACACGACATGTAATTTTGTTTTTCCATTTTTACTTATTTCCCCCACCACATTTATTAGACCTTGAATAATGGCTATTTATTTCTCAAATAAATTTTATTGCATTACTCGCAAATAAATATATTATTTCACCCACAATAAATTATCTCGAATAACTATTGTCGAAATAAATGTGATCAAGAATTCTTGAATAATTATTAAACCACAATCGGGAATAATATTTATTCAACTTGTTAAATTAATATTTAACTGAGATACTTGGACACACTTAGTGTGTGAGCCTCTAGGCCTCTTTCTCAGTGGCATTAGGCGGAGCCTGCCTAAATTCCAAGGTTAGAATCTAACAACACACCAAGGCACTCAGAGAAAAAGAAGTCAACACTGCAATGATTTTTCACCTCATACAAACGCTTACCATATAATGTAACCCATTTGTCATGATATCTCATATCAAGAAGGTTGCATGCTAGTGCCATCAACACGTGTGTTTGATTATTCTTTCTTCGACTTTCTGGAATTGAACTTTCTCATTCCTCACCATGGAAATGGATTTATTTAGGCTATATAAATTCCATAAAAGGGCCTGAGATATAAACTTCAATTAAGGAATATAAGGGACAAATCCTTTCTCGCATTATCTATTAATGTAGTATCACTCGTGACACACACAATGTATCATACCTCACTACAAACAGTGTGTCGCTATAGTTTTCATCAATACATCTAAGTGTGCGAGTTGTAATACCCATTAATAATAATCTTAATGTCTAAGGACCAATACACATGTACTCAGATAGGAACATCCAATGACACTATGAAATTTCGATTTCCTACTGGCAGGTCTCGTTCTCATAATACCCTCCTGCATATTACCAAGGGCGCACACCATGAGAAGGTGCCTCAAAGTTTTATGAGTCATCATCCCTAATGGCTTGAATTATTTGTGTCCCTCAAATAACATCATCCAGCCATAGAACATATATTCATGAATAGTGTTATGGAACTTTCAGGTTTTCATCATAGCAGGGATCCGCTATGACCCTTTAATGCAACACCTATCCTTAGGACATTATCAAATGCATTGTCACGTATAAGAATAATCAAGATGTGATAAGGTATTTATTAATGAATAAAGTACAAAGTACTTGGTTGTAGGCCACCAAATCCAATAGACTCCCACTTAGACTAGAGCCAACTGCTAACAATTTTTAACCCACTAGCTCTCACATGATATTCATGCTTCTACTGAGATAGGCCTTTAGTCATGGGGTCCTCCATGTTCTCTTCTGTGGATACTCTACTCACTAAAAATTCACCCCTTTGATAGAAATCCCCCAAGAGGTGATACATATAGATTATGTTCTTTGTTCGTCGATATGACCTTGGTTCTTTTGAAAGAGCCAGCGCTACAGTATTATCACAATACAATGGGATAGGATATTTACTATTAGGCACAACACCAAGCTCCTAGAAAAAGTTCCGAATCTAGAAGACTGTCTTGGCTGCATTATAATCCAATGTATATTCGGACTCCGCTATAGAATCGGCGACAACTGGTTGCTTTGAAATCTTCCAGCTCACATCTCCTACATTAAGACAAAAACATTTCTAGATTGTGACTTCAGATCGTTCTGATCTATCTAAAAGCCAGCATCAGTATACCCTCTTATGACAAGCTCCTCATCTCCTCCATACACCAGAAATATATCATTAGTTCTTATCAGATACTTCAGGATTGTCTTAATAGTTTTCCAATGTTGTTCTCCTAGAGCTTCTTGATATCTACCTACCATGCTCAGTACATAGGCAACATCAAGACTGGTACATAACATGGAATACATGATGGATATGATAGCCAAAGCATATGGGATCTTACTCATTCTATCTTTCTCCTATTGTGTTTGAGGATGAATTCTCTTATAAATATGTAGGCCATGTAACACTAGAACCAATCCCCTCTTGGATTATTTCGTACTAAATCTATTTAGTATCCGATCAATGTTTGTATCTTGACTTAGTCCTAGAAGCCTCCTGGATCTATCATGAATGATCTTTATCCATAGAATGTAGGTTGATTCACCCAGGTCCTTCATGGAGAAACACTTGTTCAACCAGTCCTTAACTGACTATAAGACTGGTACACCATTTCCAATAAGCAATATGTCATCAACATATACAACTAGAACAAAAACCGAATTCCCATTAAACTGCTTATAAACACATGGCTCACATTCGTTTTTAATTAATCCAAATTCCTTTATAGACTCATTAAATAGAATGTTTCATGACCTGGATACTTTATTTAATCCATAAAAGGATTTTTGCAACTTGCAAACCCATTTGGATTCACCTGGTGTCACAAACCCTTCTTCTTGTGTCATATAGACATCTTCCTAAAGGTTCCCAATAAGGAATGATGTTTTGACATCCATTTTCCAAATCTCATAGTCATGTTAAGATACTATGGTAAGTATGATTCTTATTGATTTAAAAATGGCAACTTGCGAGAAGGTTTCATCATAGTCAATTCCTTGACTTTGTCTAAATCCTTTAACCACTAACCTTTCTTTATAGGTGCTAACATGACCTTCCATTTCTAGTTTTCTCTTGAATACCCATTTTCATCCAATGGGATTTACATAAACTGGCTCATCAACCAGAACCCAGACTTGGTTCTGATACATGGAATCTATCTCATAATTCATAGCTTCTATCCATCTTGTAGCTTCTGATCTTTCTACTGCTTCTTTGTAGGATAGAGGTTCATTATTGTCCAATAATAATTATTCACCATCCTCGGTGACTAGGAAACCAAATCTCTCCAGTTTCCTTACCTCTCTTGAGCCCTACACAGTACTTCTATTTCTGGAACCTCTTCCATGGGGACATATGGAACTTGTTCATTTACCAACTCCCATGTATCTTGAGCATCAACTTCATCAAATTCAATCTTTCTCCCGTTATCCTTTTTGAGGATGTGATCCCTCTCAAGAAAGATGGATTGTCTCGCGACAATCAATTTCTTATCTAAAGGTTTATATAGGTAATGTCCATTCATTTCCTTGGGATATCCTATAAAGATACACCTCATTCCCTAGGCTACTAGTTTGTTTCCTGATAAGGCCTTAACAAATTCTCTGCATCCCCATACATGTCTTTGTGAAAAAATGTGTTTCTTTCCATTCCATACCTCAAAGGGGAATTCCATTTTCCACTTTATTTGGTACTCAGTTTAATGTGTATGTTGTAGTTTGTAAGGAATATCCCCAAAAGGATAATGGAAGATCCTCATGACTCATCGTCGACCTCACCATGTCTAACAAGGTGTGGTTCCTCCTATCACTAACACCATTCCATTGTGGTGTATAAGGAGTAGTGGGTTCAGATAGAATCCCAGACTCCCGTAGAAGATCGATGAACTCTTGGTTCATATATTCTCTAACTCGATCCGATTGAAGCTTCTTTATCTTCTTACCAACCCGATTATCTACTTCATTCTTGAATTCCTTAAATTTCTCTAAGGCTTATTACTTATACCTCATTAAGTATACATACCCATATCTACTCAAATCATCAGTAAAAGTAATAATGTAAGAATATCCACCTCAATCTTCTACTGGTAATGGTCCACACACATCCGTGTGCACTAATCCTAGAAGCTTTGTGGCCCTTTCACCCTGTCCACCAAATGGAGGCTTGGTAATTTTACCTTGTAAACAAGCGTGACATCTATCAAGTGGTTTTAGCTCAGTAGAGTCTAAATATCCATCTTTCCAAAGCTTTGTCAATCACTACTCATTTACATGACTGAGACGGTGATGCCACAACTAGTTTGTGTATGAGTCATGTGAGTGTGTTTCTTCATCGATTTCCAACACTTGGTTTTCATAATTTAATACATACAAACCATTATTTAAATGTACCATACCATAACATACATTGTTCTTATAAAATAAGCAACCCTTATTTCCAAAATTGAAAATAAATACATCCATATCCAAACATGATACACAAATTATTCTTTTAGTAACACTAGGAAAATAATAACAATTATGTAAAACCAAAATCATCCTAGTTGGCAGTGAGAGGTGGTGAGCACCAATGGATAACGCAGCCAGCCTCGCACTATTGGAAGCTTGAATACCAACCTATCCTATGAAAATCTCTCTAAATATAATTAGTTCCTGAATTTGAATATAGATGTGAGCCCCACAAGTTTTGTCTAATACCAAATGTGTAGAAATGGAAAGATTACACTCGATAACGAACGCACCTTTAGCATCCCCATGCTTCTGGGTGTAGTTCCTCTTCTAGTGCCCTTGCTTGACACATGTAAAACATACCACCTTCCATTCCTTGTCCTGCCTCTGGATCTTCCCCTTATTGGAGGGATGGTTCTCGAGGCTTTAGACTATTTATAAGTCCTTGGCCCCTTTTCCTTGTCCTTCCTTTTCTTATTCACCATAAGTACTACAAGTTTTTCATGCCCCATGTCCTTATCTACCTAGTTAATTAAGGTCTGATGTTCGGATAGACTATTCTCATTGTTGATCATGTTATAGTTGATAATAAATCTAGATATGGTCTTGGGCAGTGATGATAGGATGAGATCTGTACGCAACTCATCTAGGAACTTGATCCCTATGATGTCCAGGCGTTCAATGTAGCCAATAAGATTTACTACATGAGGCACAGCTGGCGCATAATCTCCAAGATTAGTTGTAAACAAAGTGTTGGAGATCTCATATCTCTCTTGTCTTGCCTTCTCTTGGTAGATATCCTTATGGTGAGACATCATGTTATACACGTCCATGATTTCATGTTGCTTCAAGAGCTCATTAGGCATGGTCGATAGCATGAAATATTCGACATATGAGGCATCGTCCATATGTTTCATATATAGAGATAGTTCCTCATCAATGGCCTCTTTCCTAGGTGCAACTGGGACAGGCTCTTCCATCACATACTATTTCCTCTCGTGGAAAAGGATGATGCGTAAACGCCTCTGCCACTCTTGGAAATTGGTGTCGTTGAGAAGGTTTTCCTTCTCGAGTATAGTTCGCAATGATATGTTTGATGTAATTTTTCATTATATTTATACAAATTAATATGATCAAATGTTTAGTACTTTATTATGATAAAACTGAGACAAATAAATAAATTAATAACTATTAGTCTCCCACTATTTTATCGAAATCCAATAGCCCTCACCATTGACTTCAGAATATTCTGTTTCCTGAATATTCTAGTGGAAAGGATCCATATTTCCCTTCTCATTACCCCAAATAGGTTGGTCAAGCAAAATTAAGGGTTTTAGGTAGGCATTCCAAATGCCAACTGCATTAACTCCTAACTCCTTGATTCGCTGAGTGGACTCCCCAATCCTAAAATCCTTTTATTTTGGATTTCCGCAACCATTGCCTCATGGTCACATCAAGTCCTGATGTGGCAGTCAAACCTTGATGTGAACCAATTCAAGTCAGCCCAAAACCTAGAATTAGAATTCCCTGATAATTGAGAGCACCCCAACTAAGGTTGGTTAAGCACTTTGAACTATGGTTCGATTCTAACCAAGATTATGGAAGGCTATACCGACTTAATATTTCTTTGAGGGATATTATACTTATACATAAATTTCCATTTTATTATCCTTGATTACATGATTTTTAATATTAAGTGGGATATAATTAAGCAATTAACCATGTCTAAGATAATATTTACACATAAGATGATCTTATTTTACTTCCATCTTTCATGCTTATTTAAATCATTAATTGTGTGACCGTTAAACACACCCATAATAAATAAACCATTCAACTGACAGAAATAAAATAAATGGTATGATCATGATCTTGTTCTATTGGTTATTTTATCTAGTGATTGATAAACTAACCCAATACCTAGGATAGAAACACCTTGAACCTTTTGGGTTCATGTTTAAATCTTTCCACATATTCACCTTTATATCTCCTTTGGATTGGTTTCACCTTGGCTCCTAACTTGATCCGCCTCCACAAGATTGGGAGCTCCATCCATTAAATAGCTTTTATCTCACTTGCAGGTGAGAGGTAAAATGGGGTTTTATATAAAAGAAATGTTGGGCACACAATCCTTGCATATTAATAAGGAGAAGGCTCACAGGCTAACAAATTTAGTTTAAATAAATAAATAAAACCATTCACATACAAAGGTCTTAGTCTAGATCATGATCATCCATATATGAAATGATATTTACGCATAAATAAAACTAGAATTCAATTATTTAATCATTCTTGTTTAAGATAAATCATGCTTGAATCTATTAATTATCTTTAATTAATAAATCCTTTTATCTTAAACCTTTTTTCTAAATTTCATTGAGATTCTCATCCATCATAATTTTAAACAAAAAAATCATTTAAAATTATCTTTGTATTTAACTTGTACCTTGGAGGAAACCTGGTGAATTCCAATTCATAACTACCCAATGAGTAGAAATGAACATTACGTATATGATAAATTAAACACATATATATATAAAACACCTATCATGTGTTGTGCGTCAGCTTTACTCAGGCTCTATGGTACACATCTCAAGGGTTTGTATAATATAATAATAATTTTTAATAAATCTGTGTAATTTGGATGAGTACACGCTGTGTAGTTCCAACTACACGGTGTGTGCTTTTTTTCACCGTCCATCCGAAGTATAGGCCTGAGGACATGGTGTGTAGATGTACTTTGTAAATCTTCGGAGTACACTTCATTTTCAGTGGGACACATGCCGTGTAGTATCTACGTTACACAGTTTCCATCCAGGCAAGTCGTGTATTGGGTACACGGTCCAACCCTAACTCGAAGGGACTATACGTCGTGTTCAGTGGACCACATGGTGTGTAATCCGAAAACTGTGTGCCACCTATTCTTGGTCAACACATAGTGTCATTTATGACTTATAAATACTCCAACACATGGCATGATTTAGAAAAACAGTCTGATACATTGAACCTAGACTACATGGAGTATACTTCCGAATACACGCCATGTATTCTAGTGTTGTACGACCAGGAATGTTTGTAACCTCCATATGATATCCTCTATTTTATTTTAATCAAAATTAAAAGAAAAATTCGTTTCTGTAATGTGAACGAGAAACGAGAGGGGAGGAACCAATCTTGATATTCATATTTTAAAGAATGATAAACTTGAATTGAAACAACTAAATTATTAGATGCATAAATCACCAATGAAAAACTAAATAATTAGAATCAACGATATGACCCCTCTGATTCCACTTGTAGGTTCTGGGTGCAGCAGAAGCATGTTGGTGGGTGTACCCAACTTTAATTTTAGTGTTAAAAATGATCAATCTGAGATTCGTCAGGATAATAAAACGTGAGATCATCATAATAGAATGAAGAATGAAAAAGAAATAGGGGACTCCCATAACCATAGATAGGATCATCATATATTGGTTAAAATTAATTTAATTAATTGAAAAGAATTACCTTGATGGAATTTTTTCTTTCTTTGATGTTTCCGGTCATGATCCGAGGTGATTTATTGTTGCGTCATAGACTCAAAATGTAGAATTACTATAGTGGGGATCCACACATGCTCCACGTATCTCTGGATATCGTCAAAGGGATCTCTAGGTGATAGCATGGAAGAGCCTTCGCTCGAGATGTCTGCCTTCGATCTCCTTCATCCGGTGGAGGTGGATCTCTCTCTCTCGTAGCTTGGGAGCGTTCTTGATGGAAAAATAATTCTCTCTTGGCTTGAGAGATTTTACAAATCCATTGCGCACAAACACACAAACAAATGGATAGGATAATGAGAAATATATAATTTTAATTTTTAATTACATAGAATAAAAAATTGAATTAATTACCCAAAATCATTTATTCATTTCATTTAATTCTTAGTAATACCCCATGTTTAATAGTGACAGTTGAAAAAAAAAATTTACCAGAAATGTGACAAGTAAATTACACCTAATATTATTTAATTAAATAAATAATATTATTTCTCATAAATTCCCATAAAAAATACATGGCGTGTATATTTAATATACACGGCGTGTAATTTTGTTTTTCCATTTTTCTATATTTCCTCCACCACATTTATTAGTCCTTGAATAATGGCTATTTATTTCTCAAATAAATATTACTACATTACTCGATAATAAATATATTATTTCTCCCACAATATATTATCTCAAATAACTAGTGTCGAAATAAATGTGATCAAGAATTCTTGAATAATTATTAAAACATAGTCAGAAATAACATTAATTCAACTTGTTAAATTAATATTTAACTGAGATACTTGGACACACTTAGTGTGTGGCCCTCTAGGCCTCTTTCTCAATGGCATTAGGTAGAGCCTTCCTAAATTTAAATGTTAGAATCTAGCAACACACCAAGGCACCCATAGAGAAAGAAGTCAACACTGCAATGTTGTGTCACCTCCTACGAATGCTTACAATGTAATGTAATCCCTTTGTCATGATATCTCATATCAAGCAGGTTTCATGCTAGTGCCATCAACACATGTGCTCAATTATTCTTTCTTTGACTTTTTGTAATTGAACTTGCCCATTCCTCACCATGGCCATGGATTTATTTAGGCTATATTAATTCAATCAAAGGGCCTGAGATATCAACTCCCATTATGGAAGAGACGGGACAAATCCTTTTTTGCATTATCTATTAATGTAGTATCACTCGTGACGCACTCAACGTATCCTACCTCACTGGGAATAGTGTGTCGTCACAATTTTTGTCAATACATCTAAGTGCGCGAGTTGTGATACCAATTAATAATAATATTAAAGTTTGAGGACTAATACACACATCTGCAGATAGTAACATCCAATGACACTATGAAATGTGGATTTCCTACTAGCGGGTCTCATTTTTATAATATCCTCGTGGATATTACCAGGGGAACACACCATGAGAAGGTGCCTCAAAGTTTTATGAGTCCTCTCCCCTAATGGCCTGTATTATTTGCGTCCCTCAAATAACATCATCCAGCCATAGAACATATATTCAAGAATAGTGTTGTGGAACTTCTGGGTTCTTATTATAGTAGGGATCCGCTATGACCCTTTAATGCAACGTCTATCCTTAGGACATTATCACACGAATTTTCATGTAGAAGAACAATCAAGATGTGATAAGGTATTTATTAATGAATAAAGTACAAAGTTTTTGGTTTTAGGCCACCAACTCCAACACTTATGGGTATTTTAAAAGGTATTGAAAATATCTAAAGATTAGTCCAAGAAGATGACATTCCACAATGACTGAGTCTGAGTATTAAAAACACTAATAAAAAAATAGTAATTTATTTGATTGTGGAAACATATTTCATATAAAGTTGTAGCGAAAATTAATTGTTAAATATAATCTTGGGTCAAAAAAGGAAAAGAAAAAATTCTTCAACTTAGCACGTGCTTACTTTAAACAAATATAGAGAAAATACCATGTAGATGAGTAAACATTTATGTCTCCAAAGTATAACTCTTAGAAATGATTTTTCAAACTAAATAGGAGGATTTAACAATGAGCTACAATAACAACAATGTTGAGTTGATAAACCATAAAAAACATATAAGTCTCCAAAGTGTAACTCTGAAGAGAATGATACGCTATTATTTATAAGTGAACACATATTTATTTAGTATAATATCTTGTATCTTTAAATAATGAATATCTTAGAACTTATCGTGATGGTTGAATATCTTCACGTTAAACAGATCCAGAAATACCACATAATAAATAATGAATTTTTGAATTTAAATCATTCAAATGGATTTATATCTTCCCTTAGAAATAGAAAATATTTAATCCATTTAGAATGATCCTTTGAATCAGTTGTAAAAAAAATTCAAGGAGATATTTACTTCTGAAGATACTATTGTAGAAAACATGGAAAATATAATGAATTTAAAACTCCTTATTTAACCAAGTTAAGTGTAGGGTTTCTCTACATAGATAAAAGTCCAAAAGTATAGTTGACAATGTATGGTTGATTACAAAAGTAGGGTTAATGAATCATATGTTTTTTCCTAAAATAGAAGGTTTCTTCCAAGTGTAGGGTTTTAATCCATATTTTTTCAACAGTGTAGGGTTTATGATCCACACATTTTATTCCAAACATAGGTTTCCCAAACCATACATTCCTCTTACTAACATAGGGTATGAATAATGTATTCAGACTATTATCAAACACATCTATAATACTTAATCAAATATCCTCTGATGGATTTATTGTCTTGTGAATGCTTTAAGAATAAAAAATAATTATTCTACATATCATCTTGAAATTTACTTAAATCAACATCATTAGTAAAATAAATGTTGGTGTTTTTTATCATCAAAATCAAAAATAAATTAATGAAGTTGTTGAATCAACTCATGCTCAATAATATGTTTATATCTATGTATATATATGTGTATATGTATGTGTATATGTATATGTATATTTATATATACATGTATGTGTATTTAAGTTTATGTGTATATGTGTATGTTTGTGTATGTTTATGTAACATGTGTATGTTTATGTATTATGTGTTTGTATGCATATGTATGTGTATATATGTGTATGTACGTGTATGTAATTGTATATATGTGTATGTGTATACATGTGTATATATATGTATATGTGTACGTGTATGTGTATGTTTACGTTTATGAGTATGTGTGTGTGTGTGTGTACGTTTATTTCTATGTTTATCTATAAGTGCATGTATATGTATGTAATGTGTATGTCTGTTTATTTAATTTTAACATTTCAATATTTTTCATATTTTTTATAATTTATTCATTTTAAATATTTATTCATTTTCAATATTCATTAATTTAATATTTTTTTAGTATAATAAATTTTGATAGTAATTTATATATTTTTAAATATTTATGAATATAAAATATAATTATATTTTTAATTATTATTGAAAATTATGAACATTAAAAATTGATTATATTTTTTTATATACAATCAATACAATACATAAATCAATAATTAGAAATATTATCATTATTTATTAATTCATTTGTATTCATTTTTATGTGTTTGAAATTATTGTAAATAATGTTATCAAAACACATTTTTTAAATATTTTTTTAAATCTATTCAATTTTATTTATTCATTTTTAATATTCTTTCATTCATTTTTTCATTTTTTATATTTATTAATTTATAATATTTTTTTATTTTATTAATTTTTTAATATTTATATATATTTATTTATTATATTTTAATATTTTCAATACATGTTTAATTTATTTGATTAATATTTATTTATATTTATTTATTAAGTTTTAATATTTTTAATATGTTTAAAATTTATAAATTTATTTATTGAAAACCATTTCAATTTTAATATTTTTTAAATTTAAATATCCAATATAATTACTTTTTAATAATTTAGTTCTTTATAATATTAATATTATTTATTTATTCATTTTTATTCATTTTTTCTGTGTTTTCAGTTTATCTAATTAATGTAACAAATTCATTTTTTAAATTTTTTTTGAAATTTATAAATTTTTAATATTCTATCATTTAATATTATTTATTAATTTTTAATATTTACAAAAATGAATAAATTTTTGAATTTATTCATTTTAAAAAATTTATTTATACATATTTATTTACTATGTTTTAATATTTTCAATATGTTTGTAATTTATATGATAAATATTGATTCATTTTTTATTATGTTTTAATATTATGCTTTAAAATTTTATAAATAATTTAATTAATTGGATTTTTAATTTTTTTGTAATTTAAATAGTTAATATTATTCAATTTTAATTATTTTATTATTTATATAATTAATATTATTTATTTATTCAATTTATTTATTTTTTATGAGTTTGTTATATAAATAATTAATGCTATGAATTCGTTTTCTTAATTATTGTAACTTATTCAAATTTATTTTTACAATTTTAATATTTATTTAATAAATATTATTTATTAATTTTTAATATTTTTTTTAATTTTACTATTTTTGAAATGTATACATTTTTCAAAATTAATTTATACATATTTATTTATTTATTTTTCCTTTATAATATGTTTTTTATTTATAGAATTAATTTATTTAAATAAATTTTTTAATATTTTTGTAATTTAAATGGTTATTATAATTCATTTTTTAAAATTTTTTTCTTTATATAATTAATATTTTTCATTTATTCATTTTTTACATTTTTGATAAGTGTTAGATTTAATACTGGTTAAAGTGTTTTATGAGCATTAAAACTTAATCACTGAGAAATACCAAATAAGTTAGTGCTTTTTAGCACTAATAAAAGTGTTAATTTATTTTCACTAAAAAAGAACCGAGAAAACCATTAATTATGAGTGCTTAAATTTTTAAAATGGATAAAAGGGGCTTTTATCAGTGCTTTTTAGTAAGCACTGATAAAACCATTTAACCTTTTTAAAATGAACCCTAACAGGTAGCTTCTCATCCTTACACATTTATGCTCCTGTAGAACTGATCCTTTACAGTTGTTAAAGTCATTTTTTAGACAAATGAAAACTGAAAATGATAGGTATGAAATTATGAACATGTTTTTAAAGATTCTTAGTCAGTCTTTCATGTGTTTTTTGCAATTTTTTGAATTATCTACTCTAGTTTTTCTAAAGAAATTGAACTCATTTATTTTAGAGAAATCAAACCACTTAACTGAATGTATAATATTCTGAGCATGTTTTTAATGATTCTAAGTTGATCTTTTGTGTGTTTTTCTTGATTTTTTTGAGTTTATCTTCCCATGTTCATCCGTAAAGGTTCTTCCCCAATGCATTCATTTATAATCGGTTTTTTTCATTTTTAATCCCTATTATTTTAGATGAATCAACCCTTTTAGAATGCTTTCCATTTTGGTTCCCTAATCTTACATGATTTTACTGATTTTTGGGTTATTATAACTTATTCTATATATAAATATTGAACAAATATAGGGATTTCATAAAAAATTATTTTAAAAATTATTTTGATATTAATTGAAATTTTAAATGGGATTTAGTGAAATAAAAATTTCTTTTATCGATTATGTGGTGATTTAATAGCCAGGGAATTTTTTTAGTTAAGAGATTAATGTTCATAATGTTATAAAAAGTATTTTCCTTATAAATATTTATGGAATCAAGATTATACATGGGGTAATGATTTGTGTGAGGCTGGTGATTATATGTGAAACAATAATGATCGAAGAGTGTGATCAATGGTTTTTTTATAAAATCATGACATTAGATATGGATATTTCTTGAATATATATACATATATATATATTTATATATATTGTGATTGATTTTTTTATATGTATAAGTATAAAAGTATATATATTTTTGTTTATGTGTTTTTTATTATTTATATATCTATGTATGTATTTGTGTATACATATAAATATATATTTATATTGGTTTTTACTATATTTAAATCCTTAAACTTCCATGAAAAAACAAACACATTATATTATCACATTGTGCATGAAGTTGCTTACTCCACACTGGGAAAACAGTCCAAAACAAGAGAGAAGACATTATTCTTTTCAAAACATAGGCTATGTTATATCATCGCATATGTTGGTGGATGAACAAGTACACCCGCACGTGGTGGTTTATGGGACCTTTTTACCTTCACATATGTTTTTAGTATATATAAATATATATTTATAATGAAATAATAATTTTTAATACTTGTACTGTTCCAAAATATCCTAAAATTATGTAAAAAATAATCTTAGACATATTATTAAATTTTTTTAACCAAATTGATGGAGTGAATGCCTAATTGAAGAGTTTACCAACTATTTAATGGGGTATGGTATTGTTTCGTAACCAACTCATTTGGAAATACCTTAATATAAGGGTGTATTAAAAGAAAAAAAACACTGTTAAGCATGGTTCAACCAATGATGATTTAAGATTGAGCTTCTTATATTAATTTTGGATTATTCTGTAAAAAATAACATTCACAGTTTACCAAGTTATATGTATAACAACACAAAATACACCATATGAGATATAGACTTCAAAGAAACCAATTTTTTATAAGTATTTCTTCTTCAAGGTGAAATCCAATGACTTCTAATGACCTTGATGACCTTTGACGAAGTAAACTTACTAGAGATGCTGATCTCCATTTTAAAAGATTACATTATTATCTCCCTTGATGAATCCATTTAAAAAATAGAATTATTTATGAAGGATTTGAAAGTACTTTCTACATGTCATGTCAATTTGAATGGTACTTTCTAATCATTCCATTTTCATCTCCCTTGATGAATCCATTGTTATCTCCCTTGAATGGTACTTTATAATCATTCCATGTTTTAGAAACCTATGTGTGTTTCCACTAGAAATAAGGACAACCTCATTGGTTTAAGTTTCAGACATTCCAATTGGATTCTAATAGGTTTGTTCGTAGAACCGGAAACATCCAAAGATTCTATATCTGGTTGGACCTACCTTCCAAAGGTAGGTGCTCATTAGTTGTGAACCGGTGAGGATTAAGAATTTTCATTGGTCGAGAGGATGGGAGGTCGGACTCATCACACCTTTTTGAGGGTAATTATTGTCTACTACGGGACTCTCTTTATAGATTTGAGTTATGTTAGTGAATTCTTAATAAATTACCAAGTATTAAAATGAGATTTTCTTTATATTTGAAAATAAATGAATAGTATATATAAGATTTAGATAATCTTTTATATGTATTCGAGGTTCTTCATCAATAGAGAATATTCTGTATTTGTTAGAGATTCTTAGTCAATGGTATCCTTCAACACATTATATAGAAATCTCTTATTCATTATGGTTACCATACTAGTTTTAAAGCCACTCAGTGGGGCACTTGAAGTTTATTTTCATTCAAAAGGACATAGATTATTTCATAGTTGGGATTGTACCCGTGGATGGTCTACCTATGTATCCTTGTTTAGAAAAGGAATCAGAACCCATGTAGTTCAAGTAAATAATTATGAGGTTTATGTATTATTGATGACTCAAAGAAAGATGTCATAATTACTTTTATGCTCTAAGCTCACGTGAGTCATTCTCAGTGTGAGAAACAAGAGGTATTGGTAAAACCTGACGATTGTTCCATGAAAGATTCAATCATAAGAAATGATTTGGGGATTATGTATGTATGACTGCCCAAGATAAATGAGGATTGGGATTTACTTCAGAGAAGAAACCTGGGAACAAGTTCCATAAAGGTATATGTGCTTTATGAAGATTTGGATACTTAACATAGGACTTAATCCTGAGAAGGATGCCCAAATTAGAGGGGACTTGTGATTGGATTTTATTCCTAATAAGGAAGTACAAATCAAAACAAATTAAGACCGGTTAAAAAAATTATGACTGGGATTTAATCCTGAGAACGAGGCCCAAATTAAAGGGACTTGAGAACTAGGGTTTACTCCTAAGGAGGATGCCTAGATTAAAGATCTTGGATTGGGGCTTACTCCTAAAAAGAAGGCCCAGTTTAAGAGAATTTGGACAGTGGCTTACTCCTGAAAAGAAGGCCTAGGTATAGGGGACTTGGACTAGGGATTACTCCTGAAAAGAAGGCACGGGTTAAGAGAACATGGAATGGGGCTTACTCCTGAAAAGAAGGCCCAGTTTAAGAGAACTTGGACTGGGACTTACTCCTGAAAATAAGGCCCAGGTTAAGAGAACTTGGACTGGGACTTATTCCTGAAAATAAGGCCCAGGTTAAAGATCTTCTCATCTTAAAGGATAAGTTTGAATGAATGAAATCTCTAACCTTAGTTATATGAAGATATTTAAATCACTAGGTTTTGAGAGATGTTCCACATAATTCCTTTTATATAAGGATTCCAATAAAGGAACCATGCCAAAAATGGATTTGAAGAGGGTTTTGAGGGCTAAATCTTGAATAGGAGAGGTGGATTTGAAGAATAGAGTTGAATAGGTAGGAGGGGCACCCAAAAAGGGGTAGGTGCGCATGTCCTTTTAGGGTGCTCAGGTACTGGTCGTGCAAGTATACTTGCGTGACACATAGGTACATGCACGATGGTTAACCCATAGGGTAATACTTGGGTGAGACTTGGCTCAAGCCCTTAGTATTATCTCTAAAGTCTTATAAAAGGGTGGCGCGTAGGTTCTGTTGAAGGGATAAGGTGGTGCGTAGGTGTGACCATTTCCCTTAAGGGTTAGACACTTAGGCGCGCAGGTGTTCAGGAATTTCAACACTTAAGCCTTATTCCTCCTCTTTAGATCTGCCATTCTAGGTACGAAATTACCTAAGAAGTGTTCGGAAGACTTCAAGAAGAGACTAGGGCGCTGAGAGATGAAATCTGAGTTTCTGGATTTTTCGTCCCCAAAATAGGGGGACCATAAGGGGTATTTATAGGATACTGAATCCCCTGGGTGAAAATAAAATAGGGCACGCAGGTCACCTACACGCCCAAAATGTGGTGCGCAGGTATACCTGTGCGACCATCATGGAACTTGCGCATCCCATGATCAAAGAAATCGATGTTAATGCCTTTGTCGATTTTTTATGTTTCTTAAAAGGATGAATCACTTTGTGTTCCACTTATTTCCCTTTTTATTCATTAGGCTATGTGAGGGAAAGGAGCTTCAATAATCTGTAAGTGAAATACAAACATTTCTTCCTCCAAACTCTTAGAATCTTTCAAGGCAAGATAGATTTAATTTTTGAAACTTCTTGAATAATGTAATGGATAAAGTGTTGTATATATAAAATATCAATAATATCATTTCAAATACTTATTTAAAGTTATATTTCCTATAATCACATGAATTTTATGTTTGGATGCAAGATTTAATGCATATATCTTTATGTTGAATTTTCCCTAAAAATTTTCTTCATATGTTAACTAAGATTTGTTTCTTTTTTAAAGTTATATACAATAATTTTATAGACCTTGAAAAATTAAAAAATATAGAAATAGAAACTTTTATAATATTATATGAATTGAACATGTTCTTCCCAGCATATTTCATTGATATGATGGTCACTTGATGGTTAAATTGGTTTGAGAGATTCGAATATGCGATCCTATACAATATAAATTGATGTACCACACTGAATGTTATATAATTATTTTTGAATGGTAAGTCAAAAATAAAATTCATACATAAGATTTTATTTTAGAGTGATATATTGTTGAGTAGGTCATTGAATTATGTACTAACTACCAATACTTTATTAAGAGAATTGGCCTACTAAAATCACATCACAATGGGTGAATTTTGGGTGAAAGAATTTACTCAATAGATATTATTGTAATTACCGTAATAGAATGGGATAATTCTCACCTTAACATTTTACATAAAATTTTAAAGTTTTCACCATTTTTTAAAACCCACAAATTAATTTCTAGGCATTTGAATCAATCAATTGAGGAAATTTGGTTATCAAATTAAAATAATCTAAAGTTTATAAGATGGTTTCTAGACTTCATTTTTAAGGAGTCAACTATAAATCCAAATTCAATTTCAAAAAAAACTTTTATTGATATAAAGAGGACCAAGTGTGTCTATATTATCCTATAATGGTTGTGTAATTAATTGTTAAATTTTCTAAATAAAGGAACATGATGAAAGAAACACCATGAAAAATATGGTATCTAATCCTATGGAATAATTTGTGCATGTATCTGGTACCAAGGATAGAAATCCAACTTATGTGAATCTATCATACTTTGGCATCCTCAAACAAATATAGTATTTGGATTATAAAATATTCTAATCACTAATTTTTCAATGCAAGTGGGCTGATAATAAGAGTGTAGTTAAAATTAATGAATTATGATTCATGAAAGTATATTTTAGTAAGGATGGGTACAAGTATGAACCATTCATAAAGGTATCACATGTAATAAAATTATTTGATGCCCAAAATCCTATAAACAAAAAGTGTTTAATTTCGTAGTTGTCGACTAAAATCACTATAGGTTCAGATGACAATTCAAGTGAGGATGAGCCTTTCATTGGGATGTGACAATCATTTCATGATGGTTCCAATTTATAAGGGGTATTTGTTTCATAGGATACCACAATTATGGGATTGGAATAATTGATAGAGTTTTCAAATCCATTCAACCTTTACAAAAAAAAGAGAGTTCAATAATCATTTCAATATTTTTTTAATATATATTACATTTCCTCATTGTATTATCTATTCCCTAATACATTTTTATAGTATAAATTAAATGTTTAACCCATTCTATAGGAAACGTATTCTCTAAATGTGGATTCTCGCAATCCTAAGGAACGATGGGTTTCTCCACAAGTTGATTCCCCCCAATCTTAAGGAATATCAATTTTCTTCACATGTTAATGCTATCAGTGATACGCAACAACATATTGATGATGTATAAACCTTGGAAATGGTAGAATCTGAAGAACCTATGTCTGAGAAAAAATAGTATCATCATAGTGTGACAATATTAAGAAAAATTATTAAAATGGGAAGCAAAGGAATAATATTCAATGTTGGATGGAATTACCACATCTAACATGTTTACCCCTAATAAGTCTATTTTTATTCGTAACATTAGGTTCATTGATAGAGTGAATGTGATTATTTATATAGATATATGGACCAATGTTTTTACCATTATCAAGGAACTAATTAGGTAATATATTAGGGTAACGTTATTACATAATTTCTATATAATAATAAAATATAAAATAATGAAATTGTTGTGAAATTGATCAAATGCTAATTGAAACTGCAAGGAATTTAGAAATCCAAATTAAATGATTGATTATAAATGATGCGTATTATTGAAAAATGATCATTGAATATCCATAATGTGATGATAGAAAAAAAATTAAATAAAAATATAAGATAATGACAATAAGTAGAGAAAATAACACAATATAAATCCCAAAAATTACAACCATTTCATTAACACATAGCCATATATGTATATATTAGATATGATATGATCAAATAGTTAAGACTAATCCTTATCATATATAATCTAATGGTTTTAATTTGAAAGGTTTTATAATATATAAGGCTTGGAATTGTGAAGGGTTTCATTGGGATTCAACATCATCATTATCACCATTATGAAACCCACACATTAATATTTCATAACACCCCCCTTATATATCACAATATCATGGAATATTATATAATATTCACTTAAAACTATTGAGGTAAAAATAATTTAACCCAAATTAATTTAATTACATGTCATTCAACCTCATTAATAACCTTATTAATAAATTGCATTAGGAAAAAACTGATGTAGGGAAAATTAGTGCAATATTACCAACTCCCCATAATCATTCAATTTTTTCTTTAGGACATAATTTATATTATTATATAATTATGTATTTGAGATGTGGGAGGACTACCATATGTAATAACGAATTATCTTATTGAAAATTATAACTTGTAGGGAATGAAAATAGTTATCTTTGATTATAGATATCCACAATAATTTATAGCACTTTTGTGGATATTTTTTAAGATCTATGGTTGCCTCATTAAAAACATCATAAAGGAAAAACCTTTTGGGGAACCCTTGATTAATGAAAAAGAGTACAATAACATCATGAACCAATAATGTTTCTTCATTAAAACTTTTATCAAGAAAACCCAATGGTAATTAACATGACAAAGGGAAAAATAATACAAAAAAATACATCTCCCTTCCATAATGGGAATAACTACATCATATAACTCAATATATTGTATAATTACTATGATAAAATTTTCAATTAATAAAACATTTAGTTTTGAATTTTGGAAAAATAATAATTTATACCCATTATTTTTCTATGAGTAGGTGATAACATTACCTTTCATTATAATATGATTATTTTAAAGGTATATATGCACATGTACATGAATATAATTCAAGTATAAATGAAGTATGAATTTATATGTATTTATTCTAGGATAATAAAGTTATACGTCAACCCCTCATGTATAAAATATATCAGTCTTGAATGTAATAGATTTAATTATTAAGGGTATTTACATGAGTTTGTAAAATAATTCCAAAATTTTTGATCTCATCTTATGGATAATTAATTTAACAATACAAGGATATTCCTTATAATTTTATCATAAAACATGATAATGATTTCATAAACTCTTTTATAGATCTTATGTTATCAAAATAAAATGGATTAATACAAAAAAATTGATTTATATAAATCCTTTGATGATTGGATAAATTGTAAATTCTTTCTTATATAGAAATATATTATTATAGATATATGAAATACAACTAATTTAGTTCACCCCATACATAAATTTATCATGTTGGGTGAAAATTTTGAATATGATTCGGGAATTTAGAACCCTTTAGGGATTTATAGTTACCATATAGATAAATAATGAAAACATTAGTTGTAAATAATCTAAATATCGAAATTTATTAGTATGACTATAAGGACCCAGCCTTAACATTACTTAATATTGAATTAAATGAATAATTCACATTGAGTATCTTTTCAGGTTTAGAGTTTTAGAGAATTAGGACATAATTATTACATCTCAAAAGTTTACAAAGTAGTCACTTCTATATAGTTTCCCTTTTTTTACAAAACATGAACTATTAAAAAAAGGCATGTCTAGTTCCATGTTTAAGATAGCATGACTTTTCCTTGATCCCATCCTTGACCCTATTCCACATTATGTACTGTGAAAAACATTTCAAAAAAACTTGGGATGATCATAAAAAAGCTCAGTAAGGTATACACATAGAAGGAAAACTGTTAGTTTTTCAAAAAAAATAAGTAAACCATGAATACTTTATCAAAGTAATACTTTTCACCTTTATGAAGTAGTAAAAACTCTTCACTGAATAAAAGATCATTACTTACCCTTTTGTAACCAAAATATTACCATAAAACCCATATAAAGAATAGATAACATATAAAGGTAACTTGGGACATAAATATACTTAAATGGAATAACCATACGGTCGACTTCCACACATATCACTTAATGGAATATCCATACAGCTGACTTCCATACCCAATGCATTGGATGTTATAACGTAATCACCCATCCTGGTATTCACGGCACCACCCGTCATATGGTTTATCATGTAACCACCCGTCAAATGTCCAAGTACCATTATAAAATCATAAGACATAAAACAAATATAATGGAAAGAAAACAATTCCACATTTCGATTACAATATATCACTTAAATATATTGCCATAACAAATCCATTATAAAAACCATTTTCAATACCAAAATACATAAAAGAGTATATGGTATTTATTTCATTTTAAAAACATTACGGCTTGTTGAGGAAGCCAAAGACCAAATAATACTCACGGTGGCGGAAAAGGTCGTTGTCACCACGTACGTTAAAATAAAAATTCCTTTTTTTTGTTTAGTAAAATGCTTCATAGAAAAATATTCCCTTTGAATGAAATGAAAATTCAAATGTGTTTTATACAGCATATAAAATAAAGTCTTGTATTAGAACAAAATATGCCTCATTGAAAGGAGATTGAGACGAAGTCCCTTACCTCGTGTCCGAATTGACTCGATCGCTCTTTAATCTCATGAATAATAAACTAGTGTTAATTTATACTTTCTTAATAACCTTTTTCAAGCTTATTATTCCTTTTATATCACTTATTTCCATGTTATAAACATTATGTAATCATTTAAGTTAATAATGTTCGTTTTGTCGATATTTGGTTCTTAAGTCAAAAATGGACTTCTTATAATTACATGTTGTTCACGTGGTCAAAGGTTCATTATATCCAGAATTATATTCATGATTTTGATATCATATATATCATATATATACAGCATATACATGTATTTATAATATTATATAACATTTAGAGGTAAGAAATGAATTGCATCGTTCATGGAGACGGTAAGACGTACGTACGCATGAATGCTACTTTCATTTCTATTTCATATTTAATGGAGTGAAGTCGTGATGATATAAAGTTATATTATAATTCAAGTATAATATCATATATAATATCATTAACTTCATCCTTTATACCTCCCACATATGGCATTAACGAATAAAATCACTTTGAGGGGGCGGTTGTCCGCACTTCCTAAAATGAAATTATCGTGTTTACCCATAATGGAAACCATAAAGGTAGGCCATAAATGAAAAATACAGAAGCATAAGGAAAACATAAACATAATATATATCATATATAAAAATAGTGACATCTTAATGGCCACCATGAAAGGTGTTAAAAGAAAATTGAACAATCATCGTTTCGTGAGGCAGAAATTCACCAACCACAGAAATAGTATATTCTTTAACCATTGGACGGGGGTGTGTGTAAGTTTAGCTCAAATAATTCTCATAAAAACATACTAGTATATTGAACATAATGGTTTTGTTACAAAATAAAGTAATAGAAACAGTTTAGGGGGTTGGAGAAGCAAAATAAAACAAAAGAACACAAGTGAATACATTACCTTTAAATCGGGTAACTCCTCTTGGTTTGAACCAAAAGGGTTTATTGAAAATCTTTCTGCCTAAGGTAAGGCTTCTAGGATGAAGAGAGGGATGTTTAGAGATAAAATGAGCAGAGATTGTCCGATCCAAAGGCTTGAGAGGTGTGGGTAAGGTGGTAGAGGTGGGGGCCTTTTATAAGAGGGAGGAGGGGCACTCTTGGAAAGTTATAAAATGGTACTTTATTATATAATGAGTTTCAGTTTTTAAAGGTCCCAAAATTATATATTTCTAGGATAAGGTGATAAGAGTTCGAAATCCACCCATCCAATAGTTTTTTTACAAGTTTAGGTCTTAGATTTTACATTATCGTTTCATTTTATTTAAATTGTTAAATAATGAGGTAATTACTGCATCATCATGGTGTCATAAATAATTTAATTTATTTAATGTATAAAAATTATTAAAAAAATATCATCATGTAGGAAATATTTTTATATTTATAATGAATATTTATAGTCAAAAATATTACTTGTATAACACCATGTAAAAATTGTTTTAGTAAAACAATACATGTTTGTGACATTTTTATTTTAACATTAAATAAAAAGTTATTAAAGTCATTTTCTTACCCAAGTGGATCCATGGGGTCCCCAAGTTGACCCTTGGATTTTCATGGTTGTCCATGACACATCCAATAAGGGTAGGACATGTGTCAAGGTCATTTCATATTATTAAAAAATTATTTTTACCTTAAATTACACTAATTACCTCTAATCGCAATTAATAAAACTTAAGAGTTACTATTCACCAAAAAATTATTTTCATCCCATTGAACCACATTTTAATTCCTAATCACAAACATGTATGTTGGATTTTTTAAATTCAAATCACAGAGGTGGTAAAATTTCATTTAAACGAAAAATCAGTTTTTTTAACTACAACTTAGTGGTTTCACTATTCATCAAAAATTGAATTTTTTCCGAAAAATACCAAAAATTCACCCTAAGATATATTTGATATTCCGAATTCAAAAATGATGTCTATTTTACAAAATTAAAAACATATAAGTTTCATTAATTAATTTAATAATTAATCCCCGCTGTCAAACAAACAGCGTGTTTTTATGAAACAATATATATCAAAAGATTGACACTAGTTTAAGTCCAATTTCAAAGTGAAATTAATTAAAATGACCACTATTGGATTAAATGGTAAAAATATATTATAATTGAACTTTAAAACCAATTAAGAAGATAATATAATCATATAAATAAATTATATTAAAAAGAGGTTTTGAATTAAAATACAACATTTTTAACTATTCATTAAAAAATGAACTTTATCAGAAAAAAACCAAAAATTTACACAAAGTATATTTTGATCTCCCGATTCTAAAGAAGAATTTTATTTGGTCCAATAGAATTTATAGGAGTGACCAAAACTATATTTAAAGAGAGTTCGTCATCAAAAGGCGATAAGTCGACCTTTTAGTGAATATTAGAGTATCTATGCCTAAAATTGAATTCTTTTCTTATTTTAAGCCTTTATATTTTATTGGATAAATGTAAAATCATTTAACAAACATATATAATAATATTTTAGTTGTTTCTATTCATTCCCACCAATACAATGGCTACGTGTTAACAACCATTTAAAATAATATTATTATATTACTAATGTGCAACGTAAGATTTCAAAGAAACTCTTTGTTGCGTATTGGGTATGCTATCAAACATAGCAACCCCTTTAAAGTAAAATTAATATTTAATTCCCAAATATTAATAAATATGAAAATTTATTATTCTTTATTTACCTGGGATGTTACAAAGACTATTTCATACAATAAGATAATCAATTTTTAATAGTCTTATTAGGTTGGATAACCAATACAAACCTTTATAAGTTGAGTATATAATATATTGCATCGATAATTATTTTGGACAATTATTTTGAGGTTTACATCTTTCAAAATTCATTATCATCGGCATGTTTTAAAATCATTCAAAAAATCTATTATATCATCAACAAAATTGAATGAGATCGCATAGTATAATAGGCAAAATTTTCATTTTAGGGAAATTATCTAAAAATATATAATTTTTTTGATATATTCATTCTCATATTTAATGGAAAATATATTTAATAAATTCTACTCATAATGAACATTTATTTTATATAATCAATTTAACCACACTTTTTGTGTGTATAATCAGACTATTGATTTTATACACTTTTCATTCATATAAGTGTTGTGAGAATCTTATCAATGGTTCTTATGAACCATATCTATAAATAATGGGATGATCAATTTTATATTAATCAATTTTTATATCATGTAATGTATACTCACCACAATAAAATAACACAGGTGACCATTTAGTGTATGAATATGTTACAAAATACTTAAATCGATCACGTGGTAGGTGTGCATGCCCATATATATTTCATAATTTTAAATTTATATAAATACTATAAATTTAAATATAGATGGAGAGGATAAAAAATATTTACCATAAAATAATTTTAAATCATCATATAGGTGGAATTCATAATAACATGATGATAATGAATAATTCTCTTATAAGTAATAATTGAGTAGATGTAAAGCCCTGATCCCGACCTTCCAGATTAAGTATTAAAATATGCTGTGTATTTTTTTTAAAAGAGATAATATAAAAATACACAATACATTATAAATCCAAGTACCTTTTCCAGTATAGGTTTTGGAGAATTAGACAACAACTTACATACAATGAATCAGAGTTTACAAAAAAATTACAAAATAACTAATTAGATTTATCTGCACCTGCACCTTAACTATCCATTTAATTTCAAAGAAATATTATGAAAAATATTTTAGAAACATGGTATGAGCATAAAAATCTCATTAAGGGATAAAAAATATGGAATGAAACCATTAGTCTGTGAATAATTATAAATATATGAAATCATTTTTAAAAAGACACACTTGGCACCCATATATACTTTGTGAAACATGATATTTCCATGAGATTTCCACAAAACATATATAACATAATTACAACCATAAATGTATCTTGGGGAATTACTAACTTATATTGTAACCCTCATGCATACCTTATGATTTGTAACCCTCACGGCTACATTATGGTATAACCATCGTCGCTACACATGGAGTAACCATACGACCAACACCCAAATTACACATACCCAATACATTGGAGGGAGATATAGGTCCTAACCTTAATCATAAACAATTCCCAAGAAGCATAAAATAATCATCAAACAATAATACTTGCATAAAAACATTCACTTTGAATTTTGTAAAACTATAAGTTTAAAAGAGGATTTTATAAAAAAAAAAGTCACTTACAAATAACATATAATTGATATGAGAATCAATAGAACGAAAGGAATATGTGTATAAACTATAAATAAACATAATAATATATAATATAAACAAAACTTAATCACAAAAATTATCTTAAAACCACACAATTAATGAGGTATAGGGTTAACCCAAAGAATTGAAATTGGGTTAAGAATTCCCTTACCTCCCGTTTGTCTTGCTAAACTTTTTTGAACCTTCTGTATAATGTTTAAAAGAGTTTTATTAGTATTTAAAAAACATTTTAATTTTTATAAATCTTTATATGATCATTTAATAATATCATTTCACCTTTTAAATATTAGTATTTTGTTCCTTTAATTGTTTCGGGTGTGTTCTTTACATGATTTCCATGGCCAGTTTGTATTTGATTTTCTTTTGGTATGAAAATGATATTTCCAAAGTGGAAAGAACTGGTTTTCATAATTTTCTAGAAAATATAATGACACCATAAATCATTTTTATCATATATTATGATGATTCATTAGATAAAACAATAATGATATTTTTTTAGATCATTTTTTGCAGTTCCTCGATAATCATAAACTTGTCTCATTATATAAATTAATGTTATTAATATAAGTTCAATCCAGAACATAAAATCAGTTACATTATACACTTTAAATTATTTTTCAACCATTTAAAGTGTTTTATGATCATATTTGAAGTGTATAATGTAAATTGAATCACATTGTCCACAATTTTGGTAAACGAAACATCACGAACAATGTTTTTATTTTTTTTAGAATAAGAGGAAGAAGAGAGGAAGAAAGATGATTAATTTTTTACATGAACATGATAACATATAGAATATATAATATTTTTGATATTTCATACCTTCTTTATAAGGAAATAGTAAGAGAGTATAAGAAAAGAAATGAATTGGAAAGAATACACATGAAAAGGAAGAGAATTATTACGTCTTGATCTCTTCTCCTTGAGATCCTCCTTAGGGCCTTTGGTTTTGGCCTTTTGGTGAGACCCGAAGGTCTTGGATGTGGGGAAGAGACTTGGTGAGGTGATTTGGTAGAACACAGACATTTCTCAAGGCTTGAGAGGTGTGAGAGTAAGAGGGGAATGAGGGAGGTATTTATATTAGAGAAGAGGGGTGTTTTACATTATATTAATCATTAGTTTAATATTTTTGATAAAGACTATGAATATTCTTGATTTATGTGACCCCAAATAGTAATAAGTGCATGTGAGTTATAACTAAGTGTTCTTACATTATACTTTCATCACTTATGATGCATTAAAATATGTATTTAGCATTTATCATAATTTATCTTATTTCACTATTCATCAAAAATCCATGAATTTTATAAAAATACAAGAAAATCACCCTAACCATGTTTTGACATGTAGAATTCAAAAATAAACTCTATTTTTTGAAAATCATTTTCTAAGTATGATTAATTTAATTTTTAAATAAAATCATAATTTATTCGAAAATTAACGATTTTAAAACTATAACTCATTTTTTATCACCTTGAAAATTTATTCAAGATGTCATTATCTTAAATCCTTAAGAAAATAAAATAATAATACATTTTACAATTCATTATGGTCATATTACTATTCATATTACTATTAATAAGGGTATGTTACTATCCACCAAAAATCAAGTTGGTTCCATCAGAATCCAAAACACTTACTGATCACAACCGTGTATGTCATATTTTTGAAATTCAAAAACATAGAAGAGGAAAAATTAGGTTTAATAGCTATATTTTACAGGTTAAATAGTATTTAGTAGTTTATTTAAGAATAATGTGGCATTTTGTTTCATTTTTTTTAAAAAATTAGGATGTTACATTCTCCCCCTTAAATGAATTGTTCCGTCACAATTTATTCATTGTACATATATTTCTAAATTTACATATCGATAATTAAGAAAAACAATTTTATTATGTCTTATTAATTAACTATACATTCAAAAGTAAATACTATCACTAAAAGTTTCCTAAAAAATGACAACATCTAAACTCCAAAGTTTACTAGATCATTCCTCTGATACCAACTGTAATGCCCTAAACCCGCACTTCAGATTAAGTACTAAAATATGTTGTGTATTTTTTTTATAAGAGATAACATAAAAATATGAAATACATTATAAATCCAAGGACCTTTTCCAATCAAGTATCTAGAGGATTATACAACTTACATACATTGAATTAGAGTTTACAAAAATAATTACAAAATAACTAATTAGATTTATCTGCACTTTCACCTTAACTATCATTTGAACATCAAAGGAATCATATGAAAAAAATTTAAAACATGGGATGAGCATAAAAACCTTATTAAGGGATATAAAAATAAGGAAAGAAACTATTAGTCCATGAATAATTATAAACAGATGAAATCATTTTCAAAAAGACATACTTGAAACACATATATACTTACTTTGTGAAACTTGAGGTTTTCAGGAGATTTCCAAAAAACATAAAGAACATAATTAGAACCATAAAGGTATATCAGGGAATTACGTACCTATATTTTAACCCTCATGACTACCTTATTATTTTTAACCCTCGCGACTACCTTAAAATGTAACCCTCATGGCTACGTTATGGTGTAACCATCCCAGCTACACATGGAGTAACCATATAGACGAACTCTAACTTACACATACCCAATAAATTGTAGGGAGATATATGTCCAACACTTAATCATAAAAAATTCCCAGTAACCATAACATAATCATCAAAAAATAATACTTGCATAAAAACATTCACTTTGAATTTTGTAAAACTAGAAGGTTAAAAGAGGATTTTATAAGAAAAGACACTTAAAATAACATATAATTGATATTAGAATCAATAGAATGAAGGAATGTGTGTATAAACTATAAATACACATAATAATACATAATATAAATAAAAAATCGTCACAAAAATGATCTTAAAACCACACATTTAATGAAGTGTATGGTTAACCCAAAGAATGAAAATTTGGTTAAGAATTCCCTTACCTCAGGTTTATATTACTTAAAACCTGTTTAAAACTCATGTATAATGATTAAAGGAGTGTTATTATTATTTAAAAAAACATTTTCATGTTTATAACAACTTATATGATCAATTCATAACATTATTTCACCCTTTAATTATTAGTATCTTGTTTCTTTCATTGTTTAGGGTGTGTTCTTTACATGATTTTCATGGCCGGTTTGTGTTTGATTTTCTTGTCATATGGAAATGAACTCCTAGAAGTGGAAATAAATAGTATTAATATGTTACCAGAATATATAATGATACTAAAAATCAATTTTTATCATATATGATGATGATTCATTAGATAAAACATTAGTGATACTTGTTTAGATCATTTTTGGCGATTCCTTGATAATCATGAACTTATCTCATTATATAGATTAATTTTATGAACATAATTTCATTATAGAACGTAAAATAGGTTACATAATAAACATTAAATACTTTTTCAACAATTAAAATAGTTTTATGATCATATTTTAAGGTAGTAATGGAAATTGGAAGCACATCGTCCAAAATTTTGGCAAACGAAACATCACGAATGGTGTTTTTATTATTATTTTTAGAATAATAGGAAGAGGATAGGAATAAAGATTATGAATTTTTTACATGAACATGATAAAATATAAAATATTAAATATTTTTAAGATTTCATACCTCCTTGATAATTGTAGTGGAAGAGAGTATAAGAAAGGAAAGGAATCAAAATGAAAACACATGAAAAATGAAGAGAAATCTTACATTATGATTTCTTCTCCTTGAGATCCTCCATGAGGCCTTTGGTTTTGGCCTCTTGGTGATACAGGAAGGTCTTGGACATGGGTAAGAAACTTAGGGAGGTTATTAGGTAGAAATAAGATAATTCTCAAGGCTTGGGAGGTGTGAGAGGAAGAGGGGAATGAGGGTGGTATTTATAGTATATGAGAGGAGGGGTTTTGCATTATTTTAATCATTAGTTTAATATTTTTTCTCAAAAATATTAATATTATTTATTAATGTGACCCAAAATAGTAATAAGATAATGTGATGTAAAACCAAGTGTTCTTACATCATCCTTGCATCACCAATGATGCAGTAAAACTAGTATTTAGGTTTTATCGTATTTTATCTTGTTTTCCTATTCCTCAAAAATTCAAGAATTTTCATAAAAAATCCCAAAACTTCACTATAAACATATTTCGATGTTTATAATTCCAAAATTAACTCCATTTTTTGAAAATAATTTTCTAAATATGATTAATTTAATTTTTAGATAAAATCATACTTTATTCCAAAATTAATAATTTTAAAACTACAACTCAATTTTTATCACCTTAAAAAATAAATTAAGATGTCATTATCCTAAATCCTAAAGATAATAAAATAATAATAAAATTTACTATTCATTAGGGTTATATTACTATTCATTATTTTAATGTTACTATTCACCAAAAATCAAGTTCTTTCCATCAGATTCCAAAAACTTACTGATCACAACTGTGTATGTCATATTTTCATAATTCAAAACACAAAAGTGGAAAAAAAATTATTTTTAATGGATATATTATAAAGGATAAATATTATTTAGTATTTAATCTAAGAATAATTAGGCTTTTTTTACTTTTATAAAAATCGGGATGTTACAGTAGACATACATCCATTTAATAAATTTATCATTATCTCCCTGATGAATGTTTACTATTTTATCAAAACATTGATGCTCATGTATTATTGAATCAATATCTTTCATTATAATTAATCTAGGTTTTCCTAAACCATAATGTCATATATTTAAAGTGATCAGATTAGTAAACTTCTAGTTTACTATAATTGATTCGACAACATATAAAAAATTATTTAGAAACAAATTTTATTAATTATAAATGCTTGTTACATATTGAGGTACCTCTTTTATGAAATGTCTTCATATGATATCTTTTTCATGAATATCATTGATATATCTCATAAATAATTTAGATATAAAAATATTTTAAGAAGTTTTACTTCCAGATAGGAATATATTTTATCTTCTGGTGTCATTGATTGATTTTCACTATGGGTAAACATATTTACATGAGTATTTAATGACTCATATATGAGTTATTTTAAATAAATTAATCAACATATTATTTATAAATATTTTTCTTCATATATATATGTAATATATTCATTATCTTCCATTATGTATCGTAATGTTTTTCACTATAATTTTCACTTTTGAAAATTCATGAATTTATAATATAATCATTATGTGTTAGGCTTATCACTAAGTGGATTATTGTAGATTTTGGAACCTTTGTCCAAAATATTATTTTTGTAATAAAACTACTTGGGATTAGAGCCCCAAAATATTTTAAAATGGTTTAATATAGTCATTAAACCAACGTGGAAGAAACTTTTATATTTACAACATGCACCTCATCGCCATCAAAAATTATAAATCATATATTATTTTATATAAAAAATAACTTTAACACGTGAAGTAGATATCATTTGATCAAATTCCATCAACTCTTAAATATTCATAAAATTCTAAGTATGAGTAGAAAAAAATAATATCAAATTTATCTTCATTAATTTCATTCTCTTCAATTAATAAAATAGAATAATTAAAATTATATTCACGTCAGTGAATGAAATAATTTCATAATCCCGGAATTATAATTCATTATTTAACAATAATAATTTTATTATAAAAGAACTTATTTTATTTATAGCGTGGATTATTGTTTTAACCACTTTAGGTGGTAAAATAATTTTCATAAAATATATTTTATTATCAAAACTATGAAATTAAATCATCTCATTTATGAACTATAAGACTAAAAAAAATAAGGGAAAATGAATTAATTACATGAGATGATATTGATAATCCATAAGAACCTAATACATTATAATTTACCCCATTAATATGCTATTTCATGTGAAATAATTGAAAAATTAATGTATTCTCCAATCATAATGTTATAGGGAATCATTTTCATATCGTCATTCAAGGATTAACTATATTATAATTATTAATAAAATTCATTATGCTCTATAAATATTTATTATTGATAAACCTATTCTTGTGGTTATATTATTATTATTTCATTATTTTTCTTTATAAATAAATTTGGAAAATTATTATCTCAAAACATCATATTTACCCAAACATAATTTAAAATGAAATCTTGTATATTTTCATTCAGTTCAGGGATTAATATATAATTTTTTTCAGTTTATATAATGTATTCAAGATAATAACATGGATGTTTAATTTATAAATTTCATCCACTTAAGGGGATGAATATATAAATATGTAATATATTTACACTTATTCTTTATGAAAATTTAATTTATGTCAGACATTTTAGAAAAAATAAAATGAAATAGAAAATAAATGATATAATATAATAATTAAAAAATATTTAAAGTAAATAGCATCCTCTTCATGAGTCTTTATATAGAATAGTAAAACTATACACCTTCAAGGTGAACAAAGGAATATTATATAAGAAATTTCATGGTCCACAACGTGATCAATGAGTTCTGTATTGACATAAAATAAGTATGCGATGTTCATCATTGATTAGAAAACATCAACTTGGTGTAAGACAAATACACATTGTTTATCATTTAAAAAAATTTGGTGGTGTGGATTATGTTTTTCTGGACATAGACCATGTGAGTTACTAATCAAACACATTATCTTTAGGGAAATGAGGGAAATATTTTAATCACGATTCTTTACAACTTTTCAGGAGGTCATTATATTCTCAACAACAAAATAGTAATAAAATAATTAATATATTTTCCAATTTTATCAAGAGGGGAAAAATGTGATATAGAAAATAAAACTCACCTATTGATATATTTCTTCAAATGAGTGTAGTTGATGTGCATGTGAAGAATCATGGAAAAGGAAGGATTTTTATAAACACATGACATACCATTTTTTATGAAAGAATTATCTCACATTGATGATAGTGATGATGACCACATTTTCATAATGTGAAATGAAGATAATATAATCATTTTGATAACATGTTGTGAAACTAATAAAATGCTAATTTAAACTATGAGAAATTTAGAAATAGGGATTAAATGATCAATCATAGGAAATGTGTATAATTGATGAAATAGGGGTTGAATATTTATATGGAAATGTCAGTGATAAGTAGAAATATAAATATAAGTGAAAGAAAATAATAAGAGAAATGAATAAAATGTATATCCCAAGAAGTTCATCCATTTCATTGAAACATAACCATATATATATCGTTCATGTGATATGATCCAATAGTTAAGATTAATCCCAATCATATCTAATCCAATGGTTAGAATTATAAATGTTAGAGAATATTGAGGGTTTAGCCACATGAAGGGTTATATTAGGAACCAAGGAGTCATCATCAATATCACCATTATAACATCCACACATTAATATTCCATAATAGAAATATTTATTTACTCTTTATTATACATTATAGAGTTCATTTATACTAGATTAATATCGAATGAAATTTATATTAATGGTTGATGAAAAGGTTCATAGATCATTTTAGAAAATTATTATGACAAATCATCTTAGGCATGTTGAAGGGAAAAGGAAATATCCACACACTATTGATATATTGTCAAATAATAAATAAAAAACATGAGATTAATTTATTATCCATCATGAGGAGGCATTATTTCAAGTTTATTGTGATTGTAATATTTTACATGGTAATATGTGTACTAATCACTTTGATCAAGAATTGTTAATTTATGAACCAGTAAAAGAGTATTCAAAATAATAAGCATGCATAAAAATCCATGTACCCTTTACATAAATCATAGATGGGCTATACTTCACATAAAAAAATGTTATGTAATTTAAATCTATAATAATAATTTTATGTGTAATAACACAACTACAGAATTATGATCCTCTTATTATATGAAGATTGATGAATCAAAATCCAAAGTCACTTCCATCCCTGGATATATTCTATAGAAGGAGGATCATATAAATAAATATTAAATAATAGTTTATAAAATCACAAAAATAGTATGGGAATAATATGTAAGTATGATATAATAAAAAAAATTACTTAAAATTGGTATTACATAAAAATGAATTCTTATTTTCCTATATTTTTTATCCATTTTGAACCCTATAATCATTATCAGTTATTTCTAATGAACGAATACTTTAAATTTATTTGAAGTGGATAGAATAATATGGAAATTTTTTATGTGGGAGTTTTTTAGTGTCCCCATAAATATATTTTGAGAAAATAAATACACAAAAATATAAAGATAAGAAAATGGATGTGATGTAGGCATAAATACATTTTTTAAAAGGAAAACTTAATTGGATGTTTGATTTTTTAGGGAATGTTATGGGAAGGACTAAAATATAAAAACAAAAAAAACAGTGACCACTGTATAAATATCTATCCACCCCTAGATTTAAGGCCAGACCTTCCCTTCAAAGGCCTACCTTACAAGAGGTGATTGATTTTGTCATAAATTTTTTTGAGAAATGTGAATTAAGAAGGTATTTTTACCTTTCATGTACTAGTATTCTATATTATGAAATTTATTTTGATTGATCTATCAATATCCACACATCAACTTATTGTGAGTGGTATAGTGTATAATATCCAGGGAGACATTCTACACAGAAAAAAACATCCAAAAGATCATATGAGTGTACAGATTCATGTAGTCCATGAGTCAAGTGTCAAGATACCAATTCCCTTTAACAATATCGAAGTTCACATAATAAAAAATACTATTATAACATTTGTAACAAGGCCATATGATCCTATGAAAAATCATTTCGATAACAAGGTATGTCCTTTCTAATTTATTTTTTAGAAAAAACAATTAACAATTAGTGTAAAAAGTTTTGAACCAAGGAATTTTATTACAGATGGTGAAAAGGAAGGGGAAATATAAGGTATAATCAAAACAAACCAAATGGATTGACAAAATAATCAAAAAGACCTTTATAAAGTACCATTATCATACTACATTAACTACCACATTAACTAATATTACATGTTCATTTGAATACAAAATTAAAATATAATAATATGTCCATCATTGATTTTAAAGAATAAATGTATATAGAGGCCATTATAGACTATCTTGGTCTTGAAAATGTTGATGAAATACTCAAGCATTGATGTTTACAATTCTTAGTTTTAAATGTATATATGAGGTGTGTTTTTATAATCTATTTTTCATAGATTGGATATACTATGTTAATTATAATTAAACACTATTCATATTTTTCTAAGAGATATATCAGTACTATTTGAAGGGAAAAAACTATGAACAAAAATTTGGACTCATTATCCATCACATCACTTCTAAAAAAATATCATTGGAATAAATTGAATTTTCAAAAATAGTAGAACCAATGGATGAAATATTTTAAAATAATATTACAGATAAAAAACTATTCTTAATACCCACAATATGGGGGTAAATCTCTAAAATCTAATCATATAAAATATAATTTCATTTATTTCATTACTTATTTGTTTTTAGGGAGAATTGGTTAATAACTACAATAAACTTGGATACTTCAAAGATTTTTCTTGGATTTAATGCATGAATTACTAAAAGATCAACCATACATGATTATATTTATCAATTTCTAATGAAATACATTAAATATTTAACAAATAAACATCACATTATACATTTTATATTATGTTTTGATGAAAATTTTATTATTATTGGGTGATGTTTGAATATCATCAAAATCATGGTATAAAGATCTTCCAAGAGAACAGGAAGCCTTTCAAAATCTACAACTGGATAAGTATTTGGGAATATATAAATGTATTTTACTATCAAAACATACATAAAAACAAATTACTTATTTTTTTCAATGTTTCTATAATGTTTGAAACAAACTAATCATAAATATTTTAGTTATAACTTTTGAAAATTTATGAAAGATATTATATTCCATTAATAAAATGGAATCCCCAAAGAGGTATTTCTGATGATAATTAAAATTTAATATAAATATTTATTTATCATTTGTTTATATATTGATTTTTTATCTACTTATTTTTTAGTTAATTTTCTTATCATTTTTATCAACTACTTATTTAGTTATTTTTCATAGAAATAATGATAATTGAATTCATTGAGAATTTACTTTTCTCTATCCATTTTTTCCTTTATAAATTGCACAAAATGAGGGAAAAACAATTCATGAAAAAGTCTTTCCCATTTTAGTTGAAACTTTTTTCCACTCACTGGAAACTAATAAAACTACATTGGATTGTCAAAATAATTAAAGAAATTATCCACAAGTAATTTATCATGTGTATAAATCATATTAACATAAATATAATACATAAAGTGACCCGTATGACTCAAATTACATGTTTTCAGTTTTAAAATGGAATTTTTGTTAAGATCATGCCACTCTTTGAAAACCAAGAAAAAATATGCATATTATCCTTTTTTGTAAAATGATCCATAAATCATTTTTGATGAGTAGAAATTAGGATCACATTAATCTGATATATGATGTGTCTGAAAATGAAAAAAGTGTGTGTTTTAAATTTAAAATTAAAATTTTAGTTCAAAACACTTGTCAAATACTCAAAACCAAGAAATTGTGATCGGGTTTTCTTGATACATTAGAAATATGATACATTATTCATTTGTGACATATAATAATTAACCAATGTAAATTTGACATATAAGTTTTTGATATTACTCGGAGTGCATGTTATTATTTAAAATTGACATTTTAGTTCAAATCACATGTCACATACTCAAAACCAAGTAAACACATTAATATTATTTTTATATATTATAAAAATGAATTATAAGTAATTTTCGATGCGTCAGAATCAACTACTTCTCAATCTAATACATAGTGTGGTTAGAATGTCTTAAAATGTGTGTTTTCATTTTATAAGTGACATGTTTATAAAAAACTTTTGTCACTCACCAAAAACCAAAAAAACACACTCATATGGTCTTAATAATCTATGGAAAAGATCCATAAGTAATTTTTTGTGTATGAATCAGACACACATCAATATAATACATGGTGTGACCAGTATAGCTCAATGTATGTGTTTTTAGTTTAAAGTGACATTTTATTTAAAAAAAACATGTCACTCACTGAACACCAAGAGAAAAAACTCAAATTTATTTGATATTTTATGAAATTGGTTCATAAATCATTTTAAATGTGAAGTAATCTTCAACACATCAATATAATGCACAGTGTGGCTAGTATGACTCATATTTCATGTTTTTATTTAAAATTAACATTTTAGTTTAAAACACGCATCACAAACATATAAACAAGAAAATAAATTATTTTCTTGATATGTTAGGAAAATGATCTATAAGTAATTTTTGAGGTGTATGAATCAACCCCATTTCAATTAGACACATGGTGTTCCCAATATGACTCAAAGTGTATGATTTTTATTTTAAATTGACTTTTTTGTTCAACATATGTGCCACATTCTCAAAACCAAGAAAAAATTTCATATTAATTTGACACATTATCAAAATGATAAATTATTCATTTGTGAAATGTGGTAGTAAAAAAACCTCAATCTGATACACTATGTGACCTATATGAATCAAAATGTGTGTTTTCTGTTTAAAAGTTACATTTTAGTTAAAAACATGTTTCACTCATTGAAAAATAAGAATACAAATTTGTATGGTCTTTATACTTTAAGAAAATGATTGAACATGTTTTTGTGACACATAAAATTGATAACGTTTTAAAGTTTATTTATATTCTAGGGTAGACTCGAGGTTTTCTCTCAAGGAGCTTTGATGGTTTTAAAGTGTGTATTTTTAATAAGAAGAACTAAACAAGGTGGGGTGTTTTGAAAATAACTTTAAGAAAATAACTTAATTTAAAGAGTTTATTAGTTTAAAAACCTAGTGTATTTTGAAAAATAAGTGATAAAGGGTTAATTTTTATTTCAATACACACCTTTACAGTTAATTGTTCTTGGATATTAATTAGGGTTTTATGTAAGTCTTTTGTTGAAATTAATTGAAATCCTAATTACTTTCCAAGCTTTTATATCAAAGCACATTGAGCCAAAACATAACATAATAATCATATAGCTAAGGTCTAGATATCATGCATGGTATAATAACTTCCAAATCAAATTGAAATCTCAAATAAGTGAGGAATAAAAGGAATCTTTTGTTGTACAATCTGAACAACAAAATTCGCATACTCAAGACTTCACACCGACCAGTTAAAAGTAAAGAGTATTTCATTTGAGTTAATAAACAAATCTGTAAAACACAATTCAAAGTAAGATAATTCTAAATTAAATATTTTCAAACCAAAAATACATCAAACAAGTAGTATTACAAGTTTCTAAACTCCCTTTACAAGATGTGTAGCTCCCTCATAATGAACACCCATCATTTAGCTCGACATCGGGAGGAGGAGGAGGCTCGTATGAAACTTCTACTTCATACTTGATCCCCATATGAGGATAGGGGCCTCCATATATTATTTGATTAGTAGAGGACTCATTGGTGTATTAAAATTGGTAGAGTTTGGCCTCCCGGTCGAACTTTCAAATGAGGTTCCCATCGTGCCTTTTTATAGCCAAAATGGGACATGGTTTTGAGCACCCTATTTTTGAGATACCACTTGTGTCTCAGTTTTGGACTAGTAGGAAGCCATATCACATCTTTGAAAAATGATAATAGTTGTTGGAATGCCACTTTTCTGTATTCATGTCAAGTTTGGAATCCATTAGACATCTGTATTGGGAGGTATAATCAAAATACCGAACTAAACTTTTAAATTCTGGTAGATTCTATTCCTTAGACAGAATGGTTCAAATGGGTCACTAGATGGATGAATTTAGCTTTGGTTCCTTCATATGAGTTGTATCCGATGATGTTTTAGATCGGCTAACAAAATATCAGCCCATTTAGAGGCACTAATTTCTCCTAATATTCAAAATAGTTTACAAGTGTCCTTGGGTTCCCATTTCCTTCTGGATCATCTTTGGGGCCTCCAAATCACCTCCTCCAATAATGAATTCATCAAAACAAGTAACATTTTTCTTTGTAAAGGAGATAAAACGATATAAATTAATCAAACATGAAGTGAATTTTTTTATTACTTCTATAATTTTTGATACAAAACAATTTTAGCACAGTGGTGTAAGGGTGAAAATGAAATAGTGAATCATGGTGCGATCACAACTCCAGACCTAATCATTTTCACTCCTAGGAAAAGTCTTATATCCTAACCAAGTTTCATTCCTAAATAAAAGTTGAGAAAAATTACAAGGTTATTCTGAAATGAAATTCATCATGTCTCATTTATGAAATCAATTTTCCTATCACTTTTCTTCTCTCCCATTAAAATTTGTTCAACTTCATTTGTTCACCCATGCAACATGTCACAGCCCACCTCATATAGAAATTTTCCCTCTTCACTCAAGGAACATATGAAAGTGGAGTTATTCTATTTTCATAGAGTTCATGTGATCTTACCGTATTATTTCCATAATTCTAAGTTCTCTACTAGTAGAAACTAGTGTGTTACTCAAGAGGACTTCCAACAGGTTTTTCTGAGGTTCAAGGGTTGGTAGGATTTAATGTATAAAACATCTAAGGAAAAAAATGTGTGTTTAAAATCTTGAGTACAAAAAATGTTAAAATTCAGAAAGTGTTCACAATGAATTTACACACTCAACTCCTCACAAATTTTATCACTTCCAACTCATTATCCACATTGTCCATTTTTGTGGGTCACAACTGATCAGTGAATAATAATGAATAAACTTCTTCTTTTCTCCATTATGTTTTTTTTCTTTTTGTTATTGTTTTCAATGTATAAAACTATTTTATTTTATTTATTTTTCATTGGATATAAAAAGGAAAAATTTGTAAAGTAATGATACAATATGGCTTGTGAACCCACTCCCCAAGGAAAATGTAGGCACCCTTTCAATCAACCCATAATAATGATTCATTTCTAATAATTCCTAGGGAAACACCCTCTCTCCCACACATGCTGAAAGTAAAAAAATAATGTACATAAGATATGGGTAGGTAGGTATAAATAATCTTGTAATGTGGGTACCTAATAGTAATTTCATGGTATCTAAGGTTTAAAAAGGGTAAAATGTCAAGGTGGCCAAAAATAGAGGTTAATTGTATAAATGGATTTTCAATAAATGATGGCCTCTATCATGAAAATAGCACAATTGAATATTGTGGATTCAAACATAATCAAGGAAAGATCTAGTTTCTCTGTATGACTCGATACTCTCAAAAAAGTGATTAAAATGAAGAATATGAAATAAAGTTCTTAGAATGTCTCTTGGATAAGGGATTAAAATATTGGTTAGTGCTAATGAGGCATGGGTTTCAAAAATCCATTAAACACCTAAGAATGATTTGAAAATATAAATTATAGAAAAATATTCCATATCAATATTCATTTGAAAAAAAATTCCAAAAACAATGGAATTTTCTACACATTCGAAACAAGAATGAAAAATGATTTGGAATTATTTTAAAGCGGCGTCTTTTTCCATGATAAAAGTAACATTGCAACACAAAAGAGAGGGATAAAATAGGGGGAAAGTGGTAATACTATTGAACAAGTGAGAAAATAAAAAAATTGATTAGAATTCCTAAATCACCCAGTAATGTACCCATCCCCCCACACCTAGAACATATAGTGTCCTCACTATAAAAAAAGAATGTGGGAAGGAAGGATAAAACTTGTCAGGTTTTATTCATAGGTCACTTCTTGAATATAGAGTTCCTCCATCAGGGACTCTAGAATGGAATCATGAAAGTGCTTCAGCCACTTCCCATTGACAGTGAAGGTTTACTTGGTTTCTTCATTTTGAACCTGAACAACACCAAACAGAGTGAAATTAGTAAGCGTGTATATTCCAAACTAGCTGGAACAAAGCTTATCAGGATGCAATTTCAGCCTTACATTATAGAGGAGGACCTTCTACCCAATTTGGAACTTATGATGAAGGATAAGATGGTCATGGGCATCCTTGGTTCTCTCTTTATAAATCTAGGAGTTCTCATATGAATCTCTACACATTTCCTTTATCTCCTGTATCTGTAACTTTTTCAAAGCACCTACACCAAAAATGTTAGAATTGCTTTGTTTAATGAACTAGTAGGCCTGGTGCTTGATCTCAATAGGGAGGTGAAAACTCTTTCCAAAATCAATCCTATAAGGTGACATTCCAATTGGGGTTTGAAAAGAATTATGGTAAGCCCATAATGAATCATTAATTCTAAAACTCCAATCTTTTATATTAGGTTGAACCATTTTTTCAAGAATTTTTTTTACCTCTCCATTTGACACCTCAACTTGACCATTGGTTTGAGGGTGATATGCAGTAGACACTCGATGACCGAGCCCATACCGATGCAAAATTTATTGAATTGTTCGATTGTAGAAATGAGAATCCTAGTCACTGATGATGAACCTAGGTAATCCAAACCTATAGAAAATTTGGGTTCTCAAAAATTCTACAAATATTTTGGAATCATCTGTCCTTGTGACTCATACCACAACCCATTTTGACACATAATCAACTTCTATAAGAATTTACATGTTCCCAAAGGAATTGAAAAATGGCCCTATAAATTCAATGACCAAATGTACAAACAAGACTCTTATTATAGATGACTAGACTAGTTTTTGTTGAAATCAGTAGGAATTCAAGATGCTGCCAAATAATTTACAATTTCGGCATACCAAGGGATATCATCTTGCACTCGATACAATTGCTCATCGGGAAACATGTAATTTATAGGAATACAAGGGGATGATTCAATGTCCATGGACCGGGAAATTCTAGTGATATGGTCAGCCTCCACATAATCTTTTCCTTCTTATCTCTAATTTCAAGATTGAATTCTTGAAGGAGGAGCATCCTGAGAATCAGACATGGTTTGGCTTCTAGTTTCTTTAAGAGATACCAGAGGGATGCATGTCTTGAGAATACAATGACTTTGGACCCTAAAAGTAATGAACTAAATTTATCTAATGCAAACACTATGGAAAAGAATTGTTTTTCATTTGTGTTGTAGTTTACATGGGTAGGGTCTAGTGTGTGTGAGGCATAAGCTATGACATGTAGAGATTGGTCAACACTTTATGACAAAACTTCCCCAACTGCATAGTTAGAGGCATCACACATGATCTCAAATGGTAAATCCCATTGAGGTGGTTGGATTAATGGGGGTGACGTGAGACTCCATTTTAACTTATTAAAATATTCTTCACATTCTTTATAAAAAATTCTTTTTTTAGACTAATTGGGAGATTGGGAGTGCAATTTTACTAATGTTACTAATGAAATGATGGTAAAATCTATAATGACCTAGGAAATACTGCACATCCCATGAATTTTTAGGGAATGGTAAGGAATAAATGACATCCAAATTTGATTTATCTACTTGGATACCATCCCTAGAAATGAAATTCCCCAAAATTATACCTTGTCACACCATGAAATAGAATTTCTTATAATTTAATACGAGGTTATTTTCAATACAAAAATGTAGGACTGACCCTAAACTATTCAAACATTCATCAAAAGAGGATCCATACATAGTGAAATAATCCATGAAAACATCCATGAAATTATATAGGTAATCCAAAAAAATACATACCATACATCACTGGAAAGTACCTAGAGATTTTCACAGACCAAATGAGATCCTTTTATAGGAAAATGTGCCAAAGGGGCAAGTGAAGGTTGTATTTTCCTGATCCTTGGGGGAAATATGGATCTGAAAGTATCCAGAATACCCATCAGGAAAACAATAATGGGACTTCCACGCTAGCCTCTCTAGAATTTGGTGAATGGATGGCAATGAGAAATGGTCATTCCTAGTGTGTTGGCTTAGTTGGAAATAGTCTATGCAGACACAGCAATTATTATTTACATGAGTTGGATCCAATTAATTATTTTCATTTTTGATTAATGTATAACCTGTCTTTTAAGAACTACATGAATGAAACTAACCCATTTTTTTAGAGAATCAGTAAATGATTCCAATAGAGAATAATTTTTTTACTTACTTTCTAATTACATATAAGAGGTTTGTTCCTGCTTCACTGGTTTAGCCTCATCATTTAACAAAATATGATGTGTAAAAATGGTGGGATAATAATAGGAATGTATGCAAGTGTCCATCCTAAAGCTTTTTTATACTCCCTAATAAGTTCAAGCAATCTCAATTCATACTCAGGAGGGAGTGGACAAGCAAAGATGATGGGAAACTTGTTTTCATCCTCAAGATATGAATATTTTAAATCTTGATGAAGTTGTTTCAGTTCAAATTCAGGTGGATTTTGTATTGATGGGAGTGTTTATGAAAGTGAGAGGTCACTAATCTCATCTAATTTCTCAATGGTGTCATCCTAAGATGAGGAATGATATTTTTCAAGCTTAGTTGTATCATTGACGGTCATTTCATCCTCAGTGTTCAAGAAATTATCAATTAATAAACATGCATGTCGCTTTTATATACCACTATAATAATCAATTCATGGTTCATTACCAATAATTTCAATCAAGTATGAAAACTCATAAATGGGATTGGGGAATGAAAATAAGTGTTTTCAGGGGAAGGGAGTATATCAATTGAATTTACCGAGAGAGAGGAATATTCTTCTAAGGGGTGCTACATGGAATCCAGGATGTTGAAATGGACTATGTCACCAAGAAATTCCATAAATAATGTACCATTTATGGACATTAATTATGGTTTTTCATTTTTCAATAAAGGTCTCCCTGATATAGTTGGGTAATATCCATTCATCTTATCATCTTCCATTTTTAGCACATAAAAATCAGCATAAAAATTTAAATTTTCCACCCTCACATGAACATCCTCTAACACACCAGATGGGTGTGATGTGCTCCAATTTTCTAGCTAAACGACGATTTCAGTGGGCTTCAGTTCACCGACCTACAAATAAGATTAAATAGAGTGAGCATTCACATTAATAGAGGTGCTCAAATCAAGCATAGCATTAGAGAAAGAATACTCCCCTATGGTGCATGGAATTGAGAATGATCCAGGATCATTGCACTTGGTGGGAAGTGATGGCTCTATCAATGATGAGATTTTCCTCCCCAAGATCACCTTCTCACCACCTCAAATTCTCCTTCAGTGTGTACACATATCCTTTAGAAACATAGAATATCTTGGAATTTGTTTCACAGCATCAATCAAAGGAATGTTAACTATCACTTTTTTAAAATTTTCCAATATCTCCTTATCAAGTTCAGTTTCCTTCTATTTTCTTGGTTGGGCATCCATTTAGGGAAATGGAAGAGTAATGGTTGGGATAGGTGAATCATCAATAGACACACTCTTTCCTTTGGAAGGTATTCTCTCAGGATAAGTATTTTCTTCTCTTGGACCATTTTCAGTAGTTGGGATAGTGGTTTCCGTAGGAGGGGTGACTCTAAAAGAGGGGATATTTTTCATTTAAGTTGTTTCCCACTCATAAGGCTTTTGGAAATAACATTTCCCTTATCCCTAGTGTTAACTAATATTTGAGAGGGTAGTTTACCCAACCCATGACTTTGAATTTCCCCCATAGGGTTAGCTAGTTGGCTTAATTGGGTTTTTAGGTCTTGTATGGCTGTTTGGGTGGTTTTTTGGAATTAGAGATTGTTGGCAACAATTTTCTTCATCATATCTTCTAGGATATGATCGAGTTTTGGAGGGTATGGTTGGAATAGCCTTTTGGTGGTTGGGTATTTTTGGGTGGTGGTGGTGGATGACTAATCTACCTTGTTGGCTCCATTTTTGTTGAGGTTGGATTGAATACCCTCCTCACCTAAAATCTTGGTTTTCTTTCCACCCATATTTGTATGGATAGTATGGTTCTTTCCTAAAGGGTTGGTTATATGGGCATCCTAGAAATATTTCCTCACAATTCTTAGAAGTTTCTTTTATTTAGGGGAATTGTCTAGAGTAGTGGGTTTCAGAAGAACATATACCATAATGGATGGTAGGAGGATATTGGGATTTCCCTTGGGAAAGAGCGAGTTATCAAAGAAGGGTACTTACCTCTTCAAACTTTGTGTCCACCTTATTCTCAAATTCAGTAATTTTCATCTCATGGACACCTCAGATGGGTACAATGGACCTTGAACCAAATTGTGGTGTATTTTGTGTCATGTTCTTAATTACGGTCCTTGCAGTGATTGGGGTTTTATCCACTTGTGCACCACCTACAACAGCATCAATAATGTTATGATCAAGTGGAAATAAACCTTTATAAAAATATTGTATTAAAATTTGATCACTTATTTGATGTTGTGGACAACTTGAATATAATATTTTAAATATTTCCCAATATTATTAAAGTGCTTCCCTTGATATTGTCTTCTACCACATATTTTTTCCATGTTGTTACATTTTGAGAGGTTGTGAAAGATTTTTCAAGAAAAAGGTGTTTCATGTCTGTCCAGCCTCTTATTGGGGAATTAACATAATATAACCAATATTTTGTTGTATCATATAAAGAAAAAGGGAATTCTCTAAGATTTAGTTGTTCCTCATCCACATTAGAAGGTTTTAATAGTTAAAAAATAGTGTCAAATTATTTTAAATGATTGTGTGGATCCTCTCCAGGATGTCCATGGAATCTTGGAAATAAATGAATTAAACCAGATTTTAGTTCAAAATTGGGTGCCTTAAAATGTATTTGAATGTTTGTGGGATGGATATCAACATCTGGTGAGGTTAGTTATTTTAGTTTCCTGTAGTTTTAATCCATTTTAAATAATTTTATTACAATATTAATATGGGTTCTAGAAGAATAATAAGGGTTAAGAAGAGTTTCAATGTGCGGTGTTTCCTCTTTCAAAGTGTAGTCTTGTGTGTCTCAGTGCGGTTGATGTTGGATCCTCTCCAGTTTGAGTTTAAAAGGTGGTAATTATTCTAAATTAGAACGCTTCATTCATAAAAACAACACAAGAAATAAATCAGAAAACAAAAATATATGTAAAGGTAGAAGATTAAACAAATAAATATTCAAAAAAATTACAAAAAACATATAAAAAACGCACAAAAAACGAAAGCGCTCCCCAAAAACGATGCCACAAATTTGAACATGTTATCAAGATGTGTAAAATTGATAATGGTTTAAAGTTTATTTATTGTATATAGAAGACCCTAGGTCATCTCTATAGGAGCATTTATGGGTTTAGAGCCTGTATTTTTTATAAGAAGAACTAAATGAGTTGGGTGGTTTTGAAAACATCTTTAAGAAGATAACTTAATTTAAAGAGTTTATTTGTTTAAAAACAAAGTGGATTTTGAAAAATATGAGATAAAGGGTTCATTGTGAGTTCACTACACAACTTTCAAGTTCATTTTTCATGGATATTGATTAGGTTTTGATGTAAGTCTTTGGTTGAAATTAATCAGAATCCCGATTACTTTCCAAGATTTTATATCAAAGAACATTGAGCCAAACCTTAACATAAAAATCTTATAGCTAAGTTCCAGATATCATGCATGGTATAATAACTTCCAAATAAAAGTGAAATCAAAAATAAGTGGGGAAGAAATGGATTCTTGTATTTTTCCAATCAGAACAACACAAGTCACGCACAAAAGAATTCACACCGATCGGTTAAAAGTAAAGAGTATTTCATTCGAGTCAATCAAAAAAGACTTAAAACATGAATCAAAGTAAGATAATTATAAATGATCTATTTTCAAACCCAAAATAAATTAAACCACTATTATTACAAGGGCCTAAACTCCCTTTACAATATGTGTATCTCCCTCATAATGAATGCCCACTATTTAGCTCGACATCGGGAGGAGGAGGCTCGTGTGGAACTTTGCCTTCATACTTGATCCCCCTATGAGGATAGGGGACTACAGAGATTCTTGGATGAGTAGAGGAATCCCTGGGCTATTTATATTGGTAGAACTTTTCTTCTTTATTGAACTTTCAAATGAGGTTCCCATGGTACCTTTTTATAGCCAAAATGGTAAATGGTTTTGAGCAACTGGTTTTTGGAATACCACTTGTGTCTCGGTTTTGGACTAGTAAAAAGAAGTATCACGACTTGGAAAAATGATAAGAGTTGTTTTTAGGCCTCTTGACTATATCCTTATCAAATTTTGTAGTCATTAGACATCTTTATTAGGAGATATGGTCAAAAGACCAAACTAAACTTTTGAATTTGTGTAGATTTTGTCCCCTGGACAGAATGGTTCGAATGGGCCACCATATGGACAAATTGGGACTTAGTTATTTGAGATGATTTATATCCCATGAAGTTTTGGATAGTCCAAAAACATCTATCCCATTTGAAGGCATGAATTTCCATTACTATTCAAAATAGTGGACATGTGTCCTTGGCTTCCCATTTCCTTCTGGATCATCTCTGGGGCCTCCAAATCACCTCCTCCTATAATGAATTCATCAAAACAAGTAACATTTCTATTTTTAACAGTGATGAAAACAAAATTAATTAATTAAACATGAAGTGAAATTTGTTATTGTATTTATAATTATCAATACAAAAAAATAGCATAATGTTGTAAGGGTGAAAATGAAACAAAGAATCATGGTGTGATCACACCCTCGCACCTAAACATTTTCATTCCTTGGAAAAGTCTTATATATTAAGAAAGTATCATTACTAACATTAACACACTATCTTGACATGTCAAATTGATAATGTTTTAATGTTTATTTATATTCTATGGAAGACCCTAGGTCATATCTCAAGGAGCGTTGATGGGATTAGAGTGTGTATTTCTAATAAGAAGAACTAAACGAGGTGGGTGGTTTTGAAAATAGTTGTAAGAAAATAACATAATTTAAAGAGTTTATTAGTTTAAAAACCAATATTATTTTGAAAAATATGAGATAAATGGTTCATTTTTAGTTCACTACACACACTTAAATTTCATTTTTCTTGGATATTAATTAGGGTTTGATGTAAGTCTTTGGTTGAAATTAATCAGAATCCCAATTACTTTCCAAGATTTTATATCAAATCTCATTGATCCAAACCTTAACATAACAATCATATAGATAAGGTATAGATCTCATGCGTGGTATAAAAACTTAAAAATCAAATTTAAATCTCAAATAAGTGGGGAATAAAAGGATTCTTGTGTTGTCCAATCGGAACAACACAAGTCACACACTCAATTCTTCACACTGATCAGTTAAAAGTAAAGAGTATTTCATTCGAGTCAATAAAAAATCCTTAAAACATGAATCAATGTTAGATAAATCTAAATGCAATGTTTTAAAACCAAAAAATACATCAAACCAGTTGTAGTAAATGTGATGAAACTCCCTTTACAATATTTTTATCTCTCTCACAATGAACTCCCACCATTTAGTTTGATATCAGGAGGAGGAGGAGGCTCATGTGGAACTTCACCTTTATCCTTAATACCAATATGAGGATAGGGGCCTCCAGATATTATTGGATGAGTAGAGGACTCATTTTAGTCTCCAAATTTTTAGATATTGGCCTCCTGGTTGAACTTAGAAATGAGGGGCACATGGTGCCTTTTTATAGCCAAAATGGAACATGGCTTTGAGAACCCAATTTTTGAGATACCACTTGTGTCTCGGTTTTGGAAAAGTATAAATAAATATCACGACTTGGAAAAAATAGAATAGTTGTTGATCGGCCTCTTGAATATATTCATGTAAAATATGGTGGCTATTAGACATCTGTATTGGGAGATATGGTTAAAATACTGAACTAAACCTTTGAATTCGGGCATATTATTTACCCTAGAATGAATTCTTCAGATGGGCCACCTGATAGATGAATTGGGCTTAGGTTCCTTTATATGATTTGTATCCCCTGAATTTATGGATTTTCACACAAAATTTAGTCCCATTTGGAGGCACAAATTTCTCTTACTATTCAAAAAATGGATAGGTGTCCTTGGGTACCCATTTCCTTTTGAATCATCTTTGGGGCCTCCAAATCACCTCCTTCGATAATGAAATCTTTAAAATAAGTAACATTTCCATTTTTTAATAGTGATAAAAATAAAATGATTCAATCAAACATGAAGTGAAAGTTGTTATTATTTCTATAATTTTCAATACAAAATAATTTTAGCACAGTGGTGTAATGGTGAAAATGAAACAGTGAATCACGATTTGATCAATGATCCATAAGAAATTTTTGATACAAAGAAATTAGGGACATAATAATATGATACATGGTGTGATTGGTATAACTCAAATTTCATGTTTTTAGTTAAAAATTTAATCTCAGTTAAAAATGACATTTTAGTTAAAAACTCATGTCACTTGCTAAAAACTATGAAAACACACTCATGTTTTCTAGATATTTTAGTATGGTGATCCATATATCATTTTTGATGTTTATGAATTAGCCATACCTAAATATGGCACATGGTGTGGATCGTAAGACACGAAGTTCTTGAATTTTTTTAAAATTGATATTTTAATTTAAAACATGTATCACAACTCAAAACTAAGAAAATGCTCTAATATTTTACTGATAAATTATAAAAATGTTTCATAATTTTTTTTTTTGGTGTTGGAATCAACCCCCCGTTAATATAACACATGGTATACCCTATATGACATGAATTGCATGTTTTTATTTAAAATTAAAATTTTATTTCAAAACACGCATCACATACTTAATGTAGAAAAAAACATATTATTTTCATAATTTATTAAAATTATCCATAAATTATTTTTTTCATGTTGGTATAATGATTTTATGAATCTGATACATGATGTGACTGGTATGCCTTGAAATGTGAATTTTCAGTTTAAATGTAACTTTTTTGTTTAAATCATGTGATATTCACTGAAATATGATAAAAGACACTTGTGAGGACTTGATAAATTATAATAATGATCTGTAAGTAATTTGTGACATGAATGAACTGGATACACATCAATCTGATACATAGTGTGATCGTTATGACTCAAAGTGTGTGTTGTTAGATTAAAAATTACATTTTAGTTAAAAACATGTGTCACTCAATGAAAAGTAATAAAATGAACTCAAATTGTCATTATATTTTAGGAAAATAATCCATAAATCATTTTTTATTTGTAGGAATCATATGCATGTCAATCTAACACACAGTGTGGCTGGAATGACTCAAAGTGTATGTTTTTATTTAAAATTGACATTTTAGTTCAAAACACATGCCACATACTGAAACCAATAAAATTTTCTTGTTTTATATTTATACTTTAGTAAAATTATCCATACGTAATTTTTAACATGTAAGGATAAACAAAATGTTAATACGATATACAATGTAGCTGGTATATATCAAAGTGTAGGTTTTTATTCAAAATTGATTTTTTAGTTCAAAACATATGTTACATACTCAAAACCAATAAAACACATTTATATTGTTTTTATATGTTAATAAAATGATACATAAGTCAATTGTGACATATAAGAATCAACTACACCTAAATTTGATACATGGTTTGACCGGTATGACTCAAAATGTGTGATTTTAGTTTAAAAGTATATTTTATTTAAAAATGTATGTCACCCACTAAAAATTTAAAAACAAATACACTCGTATGTTCTTACTAATTTAGGAAAATGATCTATAAGTCATTTATGATGTGTAAGAATTTTTCAAAATCCAATTTGATACACGGTGTGACTAGTATAATTCAAAGTGTGTGATTTTAGTTTACAAATTACATTTTAGTTAAAAAAGTTTGTCACACACTGAAGACCAATGAAACACACTCATAATGTGTTAATATTTTATGATATTGATCTATATATTTTAAATATTTTATAAATTTATTTAATTTTATTTATTCATTTTTTATATTATTTCAGTTAATATGATTTTTCATTTTTGATATTTTTTATTTTTTATTTTTTTTGGAATTTATTCTTTTTTTAATTTATAAATATTTAATTAATATGTTTTAATATTTTCAATATACTGTGATTTATATGATTGATATTTATTCATTTGTATTTATTAAGTTTTAATATTTTTAATACATTTAAAAATTTTATAATTAATTTATTTTAATGAATTTTTTAATATTTATGTAATTTAAATAGTTAATATTATTATTTTTTAATAATTTTTTATTTATATAATTATTATTTTTTATTTATTCATTTATAATCTTTTTTATGTTATTTAATTTATATAATTAATGTTACGAATTCAATTTTTAAAATATTTTTGTAATTTATTCAAATTTATTTATTTATTTTTAATATTCCTTCATTGGATGTTATTTATAAATTTTTAATATTTTCTAAATTTATTAATTTTTGAATATTAATTTATACATATTAATTCATTAAGTTTTAATATTTTGAAAATGTTTTTAATTTATATAAATAATTTATTAAATTTATTTTTTAGTATTTCTTTAATTTAAATAGTTAGTATAATTCATTTTTTTATAAGTTTGTTATTTATATAATTAATTTTATTTATTTATTCATTTTTATCATTTTTTTAATGCTACATTAAACACCAATAAAAGTGTATTTATCAACACTAAAACTTAAGTGTTGAGAGATACCACTTTTGCCAGTGTTTTATCAGCACTAATAAAATAATTCACCCTTTTAAAAATGAAGCCTAATGTATTGCTTCTCCTCCCACCACATTCAGTCTCTCGCAGAAATGATCCTCTATAGTAACAATTCAATTTTTTGGACAATTCAAACCTAAAAACCATAGGTATGAAATTATGATGTAGTTTTTTAAGGATTCTTAGTCCATCTTTTATGTGTTCTTCATGATTTTTTTGAGTTTTTCTACCCTTGTTTGTCTACAGAAATCAAACTCATTTATTTTTTACAAATCAAACCTTTTAACTAATTGTATGATATTCAACAATTGTTTTTAAGGATTCATAAAAAATCTTTCATGTGTTTTTCATGATTTCTTTGAGTTTATGTTTCCTTGTTCACCTATAATTGTTCTTCCCCAATGTGTTCTTCTATTATATGTTTTTTGCATTGTTCTTCCCTATTTTATTGGACGAATCAAACATTTTAGGGTTCTTTCCATTTTGGTTCACTGATGCTACTTTATTTTCCCAATGTTTTGGTTTTTATTCCTCTTCCTATATATAAATATATACTATAGATAGAGATTTCCAACACAATAATTTTAAAAATTATTTTTTTATATTCAAAAAAATTAAAATGGGGTATAGTGGAATGAAAATTATTTTTATTGAGTAGGTGGAAAATCAATAGCTTGGGTAAATTTTAGATAAAAAATTAATGTTCAAAATTTAATAAATAATTTTATGACGTGTATATATTAATAGATTTGATATTATTCATTAGGTTATGGTTTGGTTAAAACTATTAACTATATTTGGAATGAGAATTATCATACAGTATGATCAATTACATTTTTATAAAAACATGAAATGAGATCATATATATATATATATACACACATATAAATGTGTGTTTCATTTTTCTATATGCATATGTATAAAAGTATATGTATTTTGGTTTATGTGTGTTTGAGTTTTTATATATCTATCTATGTATATGTGTATATATATATATTTATTTATTTATTTATAATTGTTTTTTTTATATCTAAATCCTTAAACTTACTTGAAAAAATAATCACATTATATAATAAGATTTTTCATGAAGTTACCTACTCAACACAAGGAAAATAATCCACCCCAAGAGAAAAGACTTAATTCTTTCCAAAACATAGGATTTGTTATATCATCACTATTTTTTAGTTCCATGAAATGTGTGTTCTAGTTTTAAGAATCAATGCTTTCAAGTGGTTTCCAGTGGATTTATTCATGGAACCAGAAACACCAAATAATTATTTATCCATAAGGGACCTGGTTTACAAAGGTATGCATTCATTAAGTTTGAACTTTACGATACTTAAAAACATGCATTGGTTGAGAGGATGGGAGGTCGGACTCATTACACCCTTTAGAGGGGAATTATTGTCTACTGTGGGACTCTATTTATAAATATAAGATATTTTCATGAATCCTTAATAATTCACCAAGTATAACATAAGTTTCCATTATAATTTGAAATCACTTATTAATATGTGTAAAATTTAGAATCATTCGTATGTATTTTAGGTTCTTAATCAATGGAGATATCCATATGTATTTGATGTTTTCCATCAATGGTACCATCTTATATACTATTTAGAGATTCTTTTAATCATTGTTATGATGATACTGGTTTTTAAGCCACTCAGCGGGGCACTCTGGAATTTATTATTGTCAATGGAGACAAGGTTTTGTTTTGGTATTGGGATCATACCCATAAAATGGACTACCTACGTATCCTTGTTAAAGGAATCAGAAACCTTGTAGTTCAGTGCCGCTTAATGGGACACATCATGCCTTTTAAGGTCATTTTATAAGGACCTAACCATATAGTTTCATGTCATGTGGTAATGATATCTAAGCGAAAGTTTCTTAGTCAATGTTTGGTGTGGGACTTATGTCGAAGAATCCCAAGGAACTTAGAAAGGATATGGGTTTCCAAGTAATATTAGACCCTATTTGTAATATGGCCCAAGGAGAACAGGGTTGATTTGAAGTGTCGGGTTTGAACCTCAAAGAGGCTTTCTACGTATCCCATGTGGATGGGAATCAAAGCCCATGTAGTTTGATGAGTCTCCTAGGAGACTATAGTTCTTTGAAAAAAATGAGTTTGGGCTTACTTCCTGAAAAGAGTGCCTTGATGATTTGGGGGCTCAATTAGGGGCTTACTTCTAAGGAAAATTCCCAGATTAAGAGAATTAGTGTTGGATTCCTGAAGATAATATCCAATGATCTTAGGCCCTGATAATGCTTCCTATGTATCCTAGTTTGAATGGCAATCAGAGTTCTCATAGTTCAAATCGTCTTGAAAAAATGCTTTGATCATGGAAAATATCTAAGCCCACATGATTCATGAACCATGTGATAAATAAGAGGATGTCAAAAAATCAACAAAGGAACTGGCACTTTTCCTCCTCCTCTAGTGGAAGAGGGCATGCCTATGGCGACAATGGTGGACGAGGGCAAGGTGACCTAGGAAAAGGGTGAGGTGATGATCCTTCCCTCTATTCACTTTACATTGTACAAGGGTCCAATGTAAGGAAGGAGTGAAGGTGAAGGAAGGAGAGAGGAGTAGGAATTCAACCTCCTAATTGAAATGTTAGGTGCTTACATTAGGATGGCTTCCGAAAAATTTATCTTGGTAGGGGGAGGGGGAATTTTCCTTCGATTTAATGAAAAATAAAGTGTGAATTGTACCTTCCCTACTAGAGACCTGGGGTTCCTGGTCTTAGAGAAGAGAAGGGGAGGTCAGAACCCAAACCCTAATCCTCAAAACATAAAACTTCCCAACATTGTTCCTGGGAGAAAGGTATATGTGATTGCAAATACATAAACCCATAGACAATCCATGAATCCTAACCCCATTGTGAAACAAATGTGGGAAACCTCTAACTGCGGATATTCAAACCCAAATAGGAGACACGCATATGTGCCTTACCCAAGGGTATGATAAGTCAGGAGGTTTTGGTGAAGGTCTCAATAGAATCCCTTTCAGACAAGGGATCCAATAAAGAAAAATCCTTTCCATGAATGGATTTGAAGAGGTATTAATGTCTTTTATATTAAAGAGAGTAAGTGAATCAATTAATGGTGCCCAAGTAGGTACTAGCACACAAGTATGGGTGCGCAAGTAGGCTTGTGAGACCTGATGTTTACTTGAGTGACTAATAGATTGAATGTTAACACTTGGGTGAGACCTAACTCAATCGTTCAAGAGTATTCACAGGTATTCCCAGAAGTGGGGCGCTCAAGTTCCTATGAGAGGAATAGGTGGAGTGCAAGTTTTAATGATTTAGGGAGGTTGGTCACTTTAATCGCGCAAGTGTTATGGATTTCAAACACTAAAAGGACTTAATTCCTATGATCCTCCTTCAATTCTTCCACTTTTGGTGTCAAAGAACTACCTTGAATGTTTTGGAAGACTTGGAAGAAGCACTAGGGCGACCAGAGAAGCAATTAGGCTTTAGGGAAATTTGTCAGTACAAATTAAGACACCAAGGTTCTATTTATAGGAAAAAATAAGATCTTGGGCGAAAAGATACTGGTCACACAAGTAGGTTGTGTACCAGAGTTGGGCATGCAATTACCTTGCATGCTAAAAGATATTTGGTCTGACTAGGGTGATCCAATGCTCGATCCTTTGCTAATATTGATTTTCTTCATGTGTTTTCTCCTCTTTTTTCTAATGTATTTCCCTTTGTCATTTTTTATACTTTTTTAAGGAACGATTTTCAACAAAATCCCACCCTCAGAATTGGATCTGGAATGAAAAGAGGATCCTATACTGAGGTAAATTAGTGAATAGGAAAAAAGAGGGTACTTGGGTGTGCAAGTTGAGGGGTGAAAGACAAAAGGGCTTGCAATTTGGTAGCATGTAGGACTCTAGCGCACAAGGTGACTAACATCACTTATATATAGCAGTTTCACTTATGCAAAAATTATCCTGACTTCTGGAAATCTTGCTCTCAGTGCGCAAGTCAATTTTTTTTCTTGGATGCTTTTGTTTAGTCACGCTTCTATTGTATGTTTTTTACTTGCATTCTATAACTGGGTTGACACACTTTCACACCGGTTTATACTTGCATTCCATGTTTTAGACTTGTGTGCCTTAATGCCTTTGTCGATTTTTTTTCAATTCTTTTGTCAAGACATCAAAAATGAACTTACTTTAAAAATGATTTTTTGATCTCTTTTGCAGGTTAAATGGATCCCAAAAGAATTGGAACTACGGATGAACTGTCCAGTAAGAGGATTGATGTTATGATGAATGTTTTCGATCATGACTACTTTGACGTCTGTGATACCACACTTCCGGACTTGGAAAAATATCTGAAGAAACATCACTTCAATTTTACCCAGAGCATTTATTTACCTCTGTATAGCTATATTCATCTATAAGATGTCAATATTCCGAACCCAAGTAATTATGTCCCATTTTATTGGTTTCAGTATTATACCAATTTCTCATATGCCAATGTTTCTATTGGGGGATCATTTTCTAATGTTGTGATGAGAGAAAAATATCATATCATGAATCACAGCCTGTGTGCTCCAGATTTGAAAGTACACACACCTGAGCTGCATCCACACTATTATTCATCCATCTTTCGATATTCTCATACAGATAAATCCAAAGGCTGGAAGAAAATTTAGGATTTCCGCCCAAGAGGAGCTATAAAACCAGAATGGATGTGGGCATATTGGGTTCACAAGACGTGTGTAGAATTTATGGATGACTTAAAAGTTGTTGGGATTTATGAGGCTATATGGGTTGGGCAGACCAATGTATATAGGAATGACTATTTTTAACCGGAATTACTAAGCCGATGGATTCCAGAAACTAACTCTTTCCACTTGACACATGGAGATATAGGAATCAGTTTATGGGATGTCTAAAACATTTCTAGAACTCTAATCCTTGGAGATATATACGATGAGTTTATTCCCCCCAAGGTGATATGGAATGACTCAGAGAAGACACCAGTTTGGTTCGTGAGTTAATGAAAATATTTTATAAACTCAAGAATGAAACCACCACGAATTCCCACACAAGAAGGGATATTCATAAAGAGGAGTGGATGGAAATATTCCTTGTAAAGAAGGATAAAAGGTCCCACCTACACTGGTTCGACTAACTATCCAAAGGCAGAGAAGAGATGTACACCTGACACCTTTTGGCCGATATTAGAGAAAGTAGATTTTGAAAAGTGGGGATATGAATTCAATTCCAAAATTATTGCAAAGACACATTTGGTAGGTTTCTTGGCCATGTGGCCCAGCATGTGTCTACTACCAGTCTGAGATTCTAAAAAAGGCGTGAGGCTAGAAACTTTTTTTATCGTAGCCAAGTTGGCCGAGAGAAGGATGGTAGGGTTGGCTAGTCCTATTTTGGAAAATATTCGTAGGATCTTACTACATATCCATAGAGTTGAGTCTCATTTTATAATATTAGGACCATTCCAAGTGGTATGGGGTTGGATTGCTACTCATTTTAGAAATTATGTTGTACAAAGTGTGGTACAGGACTTTTGAAGTTCTTTCCAACCATCTATTCAGGCTTTCTCTGGTATTTCTCCTTTGTCTCTAAATTCTTATGATATCAAAGGAATATTGAGTATGCATAAGGGATTTTATCTATTTCCTTATAGGAATTCCCCTATGGGGAGATTCGTTGATGATGGGACAACCATTTTAGATCTAAGGGAATATATGTTGGCTTGTAGAGATGGCATATTGGCCACTAGGATTGATGAAGAAATCATATGTGATGCCTATGATCCTTATATATTTTCACATCAATTAAAATGTCTACAAACATATTACTTTATCCTCCCATGTGAATTTCATATTAGAGTAACATCTGATGGTTTTCTAATAACTATGGTTGCTAGCATCTATGGAGAAGACTGGAGCAATATTTAATTTACCTTTCGTTGATGCAGTAAGCAGATTGACTGTCTAGTATGCCGAAAACTGGGTCGCATCATACCCTGAAGGTGTATTAAACCATGTTTTTCCTTTATTTGGGATAAAGATAAGTAGTAGGAATAAACCCCTTCGTTTGGAAGGTAATTCTTCATCACTAGGGGTCAACTCACTTGAGTCAGAATGTGGAGGTGATGAGGCTCCAAATTCACCGAAGCAACCTCATGCCAGATATAATCCATCGGTCATAATTAAGAGAGCCAATCCATCAATACCTAATGAGGATGTACCGAGGAAATATAGTCTCCATCATTCCGAAGAGCGATGAGTTTCATTTTCTAATCCCCCTTCTGTGACTGGAGGAATTGGGAAGAAACATAAATCCAAGGCTACAGGATCCTCTCCACAACCCTCTGGCATGTACTCTGAATATATACAACCAGAGGCTGTTCAAACACAGAAAAGTTTATATTGTGATATTGAAACCATGTGGATGGATCTATGTGAAGGGATTTATATTTCAGAAGTAAGGTATCTACGAGCCTCTTTTGATATTATATTTAAAGACAATCCTAATGAAGTGAGAACTTACATCCGAGATCTAGAAATGATCATATATGAAACCGATGAATCAATTCCCACCACGAAGTGGGTGAAGGAAATGATAGATCATGGTACCACTGAAAGGATTGGTCTTTTATTAGATGAATAATTCCATACTTTTTTTAATCCTAAAGATGTAAGTTTTCTTTTTCCAATATTTTCTTCTACTTTGTGATTTGAATTTAGTCAAAAATTTATTACTCAGGGGAAATATTATCTTAACTTTCATCTAGTTAATGAAAAATAAACTGAAGTTCCATTACCATGATATGGCCCTGGTGGAACTACTCTTGGAACTAATGGATCACCCCACGAATCGATAGAACTATATCTAGGACAACCGGCCATGGAGGATGAGATAGAAATGGTATTTCCATCTCAAATACATGTCTTTGGAGGTGATTATTCTAGACCTTCTATGAAAGAAAAGAAATAAATCATTTAAGAAATAAATACATGGTTAAACGATTTATCAATAGTGTTATTCTTTCCTCATAATCATAAATTTTAGCCTTATTCATGAAAAAAGTGTTTAAACTTCTTGTAATTACAGGGGATTCTTCTACTTCTTCACTAAAATAAAATATTGATAAGCTTCAAGGAACTATGGAGGGTGATGATAAACATGAACAAATTCCTGCTAACCTAGTGGTTCCTGAAGAGTCATTGAGGCCAAAATAACCAACGTCTATTCCCAGCACTTCTCTTATTCTTGCTATTAGAAGAGAGGAGGACTATGGTAAATCAGCAGTGCTTTATAAGACATCAAATGTAACAATGATTGAATTTCATCCTATGATATTTTAGGTTCATCACATGCACCATAACATCTGGAAATAATTGAAGTTAACCACATAACTGTTGTTGAGGAAAGTGTTTAGGGTCAATGGTTGTTAGAGGAAGGTTGTGAATAAAACATGTTAAGCACTCCCACGGGTGAGAGTAGCTTGGGATCTGGGATATCATTGAATTATATGATAAACCTTGGCATGTATTTTGAATAAGTATTAAAAGATGTTAATATACCAAATGATTTAGAATATTCTGAATTTCCTTGTATAGAATCAACTAGATGTGAGTTTTCATTATTCATCCTATTAATCTTCTTATGATTAAATTTCTAACCATGGTTGGTTGAAATATGCAGTCCCATCTAATGAAACTACCGCTGTGATGATGATTGATGGAAGTATTGACATTAATTTCAATCCTATCATTTCAGATACATTGGATCCAGTGAATCTTGAGACAAGATATCTTTCTGAGATCCATTATGAGGATCCTGGTCAAATTAAAGAGAGCATTCCCCACCCAGAGACATCAAACAAAACATTTGAAACTAAGAATATTGGAGAGGATCCTTCTCAAGTTGTTGACCTACTGTTAGGTATGAGATACTAATATTGTGATTTTCCTCACTTTTTTTATCCCTTGAAACTAACAATAACCATAATTCTTAATGTACCATATAGGGCTATCAACTTAAATGTCTAGGTTTAGAGGCGAAGACTCTGCATCTGCTCAAACAATATTAGAAACTGAAGAATCCATTGTCAAGGAAGGATTAGAAAAAGGCACTTCTTTAAGTGAATTAATCCTATAATATGTCCCTCATTATGATAGTGACTCTGAATCAGACCCATAACTACAAAATTCTCTTCATATTTCACGTCTCAAGGAATGGAAACATATATGGACAATAATATTTGAAATTCCACTTGAGGAACTTCCTTCAAGAATTCCACAACTTTCATCTCTGTTTATCACACTGGGATTTGGCAGTTTTGAATACCATGAAATTTATACCGTATTGAAAGAGATTATCTAAAATAGGGATCAATAGAAAAAGATTTGGAAATACCTTATAAAGACTAAATTGTTGATCAATACTGAATAATTACAAGAAGCATTGTCCCAAGATGAGGCCAATCATACTGAAATGTTAAAATAAATGAAGCAGAAGATTAAAGAAAAGATTGTTCAGCAATTTATTATTCAATAGGAATTAGATATTATCATAGGGGAGCTTTACCAGCTTCATAGCTCATTATGATATGTCTATAAGGATGGTGAAAAATCCATCATAGAGGCTAAGGAAGCACTTTGTCATGCTAAGGAAAATGAACATGGTTTAATAAAAAAAACTTCAACATGTAGCGAATGGGGATCAAGAGGTTTTTAACCAAATGAGATGTTACGTAGAAAACGTTTTGTGATTTCTAACAAAAGAGAGACTCTAATTTGTGGATTCTCCTCTGTGAAATTTTCCTCATAAATGAAAATCATTTCATCTTCAATCATCTGTGTTTTCAATCTTTCTACCTACTTTATTTTTATCTAAGCCAAATGGAATAGTAATCATAGTTTGTATTTTACTAGGGTTATATAGACAGCCCCACAAACTTTGTATCTTTTAATAATAATTTTTTTTATTTCTCAATATTACCTAAATCATACAAGATTTACGTTTAGTGAGCTGGGACTCAACTTTTTTCCAGAGTGACTTTTTCAAGTTCCCAATCTGGTGAGTACTACATCTCTTGTTGTTGGCAGTTTAGATTCATGCATGTTAGACTATAAAGGGATAGTGTTTTAAGGTCGAACATCTTTGACCATAAATTTTAAAATTAAATCCCAAAAAAGGATCAGTGGCTAATAATTGCTCTAATATTCTTTAAATATTTCCAAGGAGGATCTTGAGTCATGGATTTTTATGTTCACAAAATCTAGAACTTGTATAAACATAAAAAAAAGTCTCTTCCAAGAATGAAGTTACCCTTATTTGACAAACCCGTTATGGGAGCTGTATATGTAGGGACAACTGGGGAATATGTTTCATAGCCAAATAGTGGAATATTTTGACTGACAAGCCTATTATGTTGGAAAATTTTATGCAAGACCACCTAGGGGTATGTACTTCATAGTCAAGAAAAAGATTTCTTAGGAATTTAACATTTACTGTTGATAGAAAAGGGAAAATAAGATTTGGGTGACTCAAGACCACAGTGTGTGGTTTTTTCAAGGAAAGGTATTTTAATAATAAAGGGTTATCTATGCCGACATATGTCATGAATAGGAAAACCATTTCTATACAAATTTGGTGTATGAATAATGATTAAAATTTATCAGAAAGAGGAATTTCTGGTATCAGTCTATGCATTTTTAAGTCATACAGTGAAGACATTATACTATGCAGTTTTAAGTCATGCAATGAGGACATTATACTGTGTAATTTTAATTCATGTATTGAGGACATTGGGTGGCTTTAATTTATGGTATTTGGATTTGACCAAATGTATTAGACTCTCCCATTTTCTTGATAATTTGGTTGGAAACATACTTCCATATTTAGGTATGGAAGGGAAAATTTTAAGTTGTGATTTGGAAATTTCTGGATCTGGAGAATGATATGGGAAAAGGGGTAAAAGCATTATAGTATGTCATTTCCAAGAATGATGTTACCATTATTTGATGGGGTTGTATTATGTAGGGCCAATTGGGGAATATGCTGCATAACCAAATAGTGAAATCTTTTGACTGTCAGGACTGTTATGTAGGAAACTTTTATGCAAGTCCACCTAGGTCCAAATACTGCATAGTTAGGAAAAATAGCTCTCATATGTTTGAAATTCTATTGCTAAAAGCATCAGAAATTTTATGGAGATTCATATTTTCCAAATCATAGAGTTTGGTTTCTAAAGAAAGGTGTCTGGATATGCAGAGAGTATTTCCAATCATGATTTCAAAAGAATCATAGGAATAGTATTTCTATGAAGGTATGACCCGATCATAGGAAGTATGGTGTCTGTAGTTTTTTGGTCATACGACTAGGACCAGAAATGGAAAGAGTATATAATATGTGGCCAAGTTATCCAAGTTTATTTCATATTTCTTTGAATGTATAAAGATGGAAATGTGTAAACCATGGTCTTGAAGACTTTCAGATTGAGGGAAAGGTAATGGGACAAATGTACATAAACGACTGCTTTAAAATATAGATTCTTGTATATTTTTATCAGGGTTTAAAGGGGACAAAAGCAATTTTAACTAAGAATGAAATTACCATTATTTAAAAAACCCATTATGGGGGCTATATTATGTAGGGCCAATTAGGGAATATGCTACATAGCCAAATAGTGGAATCTTTTGACTGATAATCTCTTTATGTAGGAAACTTATGCAAGGCCACCTAAGGGCACGTACTGCATAGTCAAGAAAAAGAGTTCTCAGATATCAGAGACTATATCACAAAAAAAACCATAATAAAGATTATGAAGATCTAAAAATATTCAATATTAAGAGTATGAAATATGGAAGGTGGTAATGCTCAATGCACATGAGAAATTTTTGAATCAATATTTTTCATGAGTTTAAAGTCCTTTACATATATTTGACTCACATGTAAAATAGAGACTTTCTTTGTTTCCTTTGAATCAATATTACAATATGCAGTTTAGATTAATGAAATGAGGACATTATACTATGCGGTTTTAAGTCATGAAGTAAAGACCATTAACAACCCCATAAGAAATTGAGACACCTTATTTATACAGAGAAGATTTTCATTTTTTACCCAATTCCTAATCCCACGTGAACTACGCTCGGTGTGAGAAACAAGGAGTAGTAAAGGCTTCTTATGTAACACAAATGTCACATAATTAAAGAATAGGGGTATTATTATTAAGTGATGGATGAGCCAATGCATAGGATTGAGGCTCACTACGTATCTCGTTAGAGCAAGAATCAATCCAAGTATAGTTCTTGGATTTCTATGCAGTTTAATGTCATACGATAAGGACGAAGATGAACCAATGTGAAAATAAAGACATATTATAGCTATAATTAAGGGATAAAACCTAAGTGCCACTACGTGTTTTACTAGGGGAAAGAATAAAGCCATATGTAGTTATTTAAACATTCCCTATGCAGGTTTTTATTTTTTTACATAAGAAATAAAGGGTTTTTATCATGATTGGGCCCAAAAATAGAGAACCAGACATCTCTACATATCTCATATAGATAAGAATCAAGAAAAATGTAGTTCCTGAAAAATCATTTCTCACACCAATCAAGTTTGATATGGAAGAAGGGGTCTTTAAACACATTCTTGAAGAATGATTAAACTTAAGACCGAAATGGCATAATGATCAAACCATGTATCTTAATGGAATACTCTGTATAGATCTGATTCATATACATGAAGAGAAAAGAAAAATAAAAAAATTGTGATTGTGTGCGGCTAGTCCAAAGATTGGAGATTTAGGCATCTCTATGTATCCCATATGAATGAGAATCCATCCATACATAGTTCTTGAAATGAGGTCCCTATGTAGATATGACTCATACATAGGGAAGAAAGGGACTCATGTGCCACTAAAGAGAATCAATTATGTCATTGATGTTTTCATTTGGAAGCTCCTGATGTCAAGTGGAGAACAAATTACCAATATAGTTTAATGTTGTATAATGATGAAAAATGATTTCATGTAGTTTAACATCATGCGAAAAGGAAAAAGATTCTGCGCATTTTATCATCATGCAACATGGACACTTATGGTTGTTATGCAGTTTAACATCTTTTGACTAGGAACATGTGTTGTGTAGTTTAGAGTCATGAAGCTAGGACATTTATGGTTGTTATGCAATTTAACGTCTTGTGAATAGGACCTTGTGCTATGCAGTTTAGATTCATGCAGTGAGAAAAATTGTGGTTGTTATGCAGTTTAACGTCTTACGACTATGACCTTGTGTTGTGAAATTTATATTCATACAGCGAGGACATTTTTGTTTAGTTACACAAAGTATTTCTTCAAGAATATTTCATTGGTAGGAGTTGTGATAATCTCTCTATCCATTGAGATTAAGGAATAATATCCATTTGAATAAATCTTATGTATAGAATAAGGTCCTTCCCACTTTGGTTCAAGATTTGGAGGTTTCCTTCCTGGTATCATTAGGGTCCTAAGGACCAATACCAATTTTCCTTGAATAAATGAATGGAGGTGAAATTTCTTGTTAAAGTCTCATGCTATTCTATTCTGATAAACTTATAAATGATGAAATGTCTGCAGTCTTTTTTCGTCTCATCATTCCAGCTCATCCAACCATTTCTGAGACTTATCATCTACAGAAAACTGATCATAGATTGCAACTCTGAGTGAAGGAAATTGAAATTCAATTAGAAAAAATGCTTCTGTTTTGTACACTAATGAATAAGGGGTTGCTTGTGCGGTGGTACAGGTAGTTGTTCGGTAATCTCTTAAAGCATGAAAAAGTTTATTAGGTCATGATTTCTTATCTTTATCCACCATCTTCTGGAGTATGTTTGATAGGATTTTATTGAATGCCTCTATCTGTCCATTGGTCACTACATGATAGCGAGATGAATGGTTGGATTTGATGTTTTTCTCTTGATATAACTTCTTTACCTCAACAGAACAGAAATTGGTGCCATTGTCTGTCAATATAGTATGAGGGACACCAAATCTGGTGATGATGTCAGTTTTGAAAAAACTAACAATGCTTTTGGCTCCGAATTCTTTGAGAGGTATTGGTTCATCCCATTTGGAGAAAAAATCAGTAGCAGTAAGAATATAATTGAACTATTTAGCCATAATTGGAGGATAAAGTCCCACTACATCCATTCCCCATGTGGAAAATAGGAAGGAGTATTTAGCTATATGTTGCATCTCTGGGGGGTTGATGAATGAAGTTCGCATGCACTTGGAAGGGATGAAATTTCTTCATAAAATATGTTCAATCCTGCATCATTGAAGGCCATAAGTATCCAAGCCTTTGGATTTTATCTGACTGCCTATGCCCAGACTGGTGAGCACTGCATGCTCCAGAATGTACTTCTTTCATGACAGATGCATTTTCGTCTCCATCAATACTCTTGAAGAAGATTCCATCAAATCCCTATTTATAGAGGATCTTCTGGTGATCTAGACTATCATAAAGAGTAAAATTGGCCACCCGTCATCGGATCTGTTCTTTTTCATCTCTACCTGGTGTAAGTAGTCAATTTTGAAGGTATTCTATGATGGGTGTTCTCCATCCTATGGTATAACCATATGGATTATAAATAGGGATAATTTCATTAATTTCCTCCATTCTAGTTTGAGCGAAAGGTGAGACCACACGACGATGGGATATACTGATGATTTTCTCATCCCGATTTGGTTCTGCCAGGGTTGTAGATGCATTAGCCAGTGCATCATTTTGGGCGTTTTGTGATCACGACAAACAAGACAATGTCGACTCTAAGGGAAATTCATCCATTAACCCTATAACATAATCACACAAATAGATTAACTCTTCTTTTCTGATAGCATAATCCCCATTGATTTGTTTGATTACCAACTCCAAATCACCTTTTACTTTCAGTTGTTTCACTTTTACCTGAAGTTCTAATTCCATGCCTATAATGAGATATTGATATTCTGCTTCATTGTTGGTACTGCCTTCTAACAAGAGTAAGTAATAAGGAAACACTTCCTTTTCTGGGGAGATAAGTACATTTCCTAACCCAACATTATTGAGTTTATGGTTTTCGATTCTCTTCCATGTTGGACTTCTAGAGTCACCATCAAAGTATATTTCCCATGTTTGTGAACAATCTTGAATAGAGAAGACCTCTTCATCAAGAATTTCAGTATTCAATGATGTATTTTCCACAGATAGATGTTCAACAAGGAATTCGGCCAAGGCTTGGCCCATTATTTCCTTCTGAGGCAAAAAATGGATATCAAACTATTTCAAAATAACCACCCACCGTTCCAGACACCCTGTAAGCATAGGACGACTGGGGATAAATTTGATCATGTTATTGTGAGACACCAATCAGACCTCATGATGTTTCAGATAGTGCCTCAATTTCTAAACTTCAAAGATTAATGCCAGATAGCACTTATCAAAATTTGAATATCGAGTTTCTGCATCAATCATAGTTCGACTAAGATAGTAAAGGCTATTCTCATTCCCAACATCATTTTTTGGAAAAGGAAGGCACCTAGTGACCATTCTAAAGATATCACATAAAGAATAATTGGTCTTCCTTCAACAGGCATCATTAATACTGGTGGACTCAAAAAATATTTATTGAGGGTATCGAATGCCTCTTGGAAGTCTTCATTCCATTGATAGGTGACACCCTTTTTCATTAATCTGGTGAAGGGAAAACACTTTCCTGCCAAATTAACGATGAAGCGTTGAATATAGGCCAAATGTCCATGAATTACTATTAATTCCTTCAAATTTTTAGGAGGTGACATACCAAGGATTTCCTTTTTTTTCTCAGGATCAACTTTATTTTCATTATGGCATACAACGAAGACGAGGAATTTTCCTGTGGTTACCCTAGAAGCACATTTCAAGGGTTTCATCTTCAAATTTTGTTGCCAAAATTTATTGAATATGAAATCTAGATCAGCCATGTTATCAAAATGGTGTCTGTATTTAACCACCAGATCATCCACATAACATTCGACAAATTTTTCTAAGAAGGGTTTGAATATATGGTGCATGGCACGTTGATACGTTGCACTTGCATTCTTTAATCAAAAGGGAATTACCTGATATAAAAACACACCTTGATAGGATCTGAAGGTTATAAAATCTTCATCCTCTAAGGCTATGAAGATTTGATTGTACCCAGATTAACCATACATGAAGGAAAGAGCTTCATAGCTAGATGTTGCATCAATTAAAATCTCTATGATCGGAACTGGAAACTAATCTATAGGAAAATTATGGTTAAGATCTATGAAATCAAAGAAAACTATGATTTTACCATTCTTATTTTTCACTGGGTCAATGTTAGCCAGCCATTTTGGATATTGAACCTTCCTGAAAAAGTTATCCTTTATAATCTTATCAACTTCGGTTTCAATTTAAGATTCATGAGTCAGGTGTGTTCCTCTTGTTGCCTGCTTAAATCCTCAATGTTCTTCTGGAAAACCCAAATGATGGGTGTCTACATCAGGATTAAGACCCAGCATCTTTATATAGTTCCAAGAAAATATATCTCAATGTTGCTTTAGAAATGAAGTATATTCTTCTTACTCTTTAGGATTCATGGCCACGCTGATTGGAGTGGGGCGTGGATCTTCTTTTGTACCCATATTTATTTTTCTGAGCTTATCTACAGTGGTAGAGACACCTTCCTCAAATGATGGAGGAGTGAACCTGAGATCTTCTTCTTCTTCTTCCTCTCCCTTAAGTGTCACTTATTCTACTTATACTTTCATAGTAGGCGATGAAGCAAAACTTTCATAGCTAGGATAGAAGTTAGTATTTGAACATCCTGAAGAAGAGTCTACCATTTCTGTCCCTACTAATGATGAAGGGTATTTTTGGAGAATTGAATAGGATATAATGAGTTGGGAATCAACAACCTTGTCTTCTTCTAGTATTTCTACAACTTCTTCTAGTTTGATTGATGAAGTATAGACTTGATTAAGATAAGTGGATGATATGAAGACATCTCCATTTAATCTTTCACCACTGCTTAGTGAATCAACAATTTCTCTTATGCTGTCAGACTCGATTACCGCAATTGACATTATGGAAGTCAATGGTTGAGTGTTCATATTTGGGATTATCATTTCAATCTGATTAATAGGAAACACGTAATCTATACCCAAATGTTTTAATGGGTTTGATGGGATCTTTTCTATACTATTTGAAGCATTGATTCTGGTTACCTCCATTGTCATAGACCTCGTTCCCCTTGGGTGATAAATTTCTGCCTCAATGTATTGAGATTCACACATTTTGAATGGAGCTTTTTCATTATACAATGTTCCAATTTGACCATTGAAAGAGTACATGGGACATTGGTGGTATGATGAAGGTATGGTTGCATGTTGATGTAGCCAAGGCCTACCAAGAAGAATGTTAAAGGTTGTTTCCTGACGGACAACCATAAAATCTGAATTAGACACTAGATCTCTAAATTGGGTTCTGAGTGTAATCTTGCCCAAAGGTTCTTGATCATTCTTATCATAACCTTGAAACATTAAAGTGGAAGGAGATAAATTATATTTAGTGAGTCCCAATCAATTAAGTGTACGAATGATAATGAGGTTGACTCCTGAGTTATTATCAATGAAGGTTAGTCATATGTTTATGTCATTGACCCTACCAGATAGATATAAGGTCCTGATATTTCAATGTAAAACATCATCTTTATCTTCATCCATAAAAGATATAACTGCTTGAAATTATATAGGATCATTCTCTATACGATATACCTCAGTAGCATAAACTTCGGTTTCGAAATATTGAGGACTTGACGAAGCCTCAATAAGTGCTTCTTGAAGATATTTTGATAGATTCAAGGCATCCAAAATTAACAACTTGGCTGGTACTTGGGATAAATGTATCAAAAAATCATAATTTTGGTCCATAGGTATGCATTTCCTAGCATGAAAATGTGGTTTTACAGGTGCCTTGGAAGTTGACGGTCCTCGTGTGAATATACCATGTGTCAGAGAAGAAGCTAAAAATACTCCTAGCTTTGGTATATTAGACTGATTAGGTCTATCTACTTGCTGAAAGATAGATGGTGTATTTTTATAATTGGTCCTCTAAAATAATCATGTCCATACTGAACCTGTCATGCGTGGAAGAATCTCATTGTTCTTATTGAGTCCGCTGAAGGGATCTTCCACGATTTTTCTCCGCATATACGGTTCGAGAAAGGGTAGAGTTAAAATAATGGCTTCTAGAATATCCATGTCTTCCCCTATATCCTCGACCTTGGTTTCTTACTCTAGTTCTCCATTTAAGTGTAGTGAAATAAGGCTCATTATGACCAGAATCATCATCGGCATAGGGATCTGTTATGTGGATAATGTTAACAGAACCAAATATCAATTCTTCATCTGATGAGGATTCTGCTTGACAAGTCAGTTCTGATTATGCCATTTTGTGGGGTTGTGTCTATTATTTTGAAACAAATGGCATGAAATCTACCAGATGCAAGGAAAACTTTGGTCTTGACATGATCTCGTCTTCTTCTGACTGTTCTTTACGCTTCTCATTGCGTTTTTTCTTTGAGGATTGAGCTTTTGATGAATGTGGTTTTGTTGTGGCGGGATTGGAATAAGACACAATAAGTTTTTTCAATTGTGTTCATAGAATTTCATGAGTTCAGTTGATCATTTTCTTGATCATCCAATCATCATATTTCTGGGCATTTTTACCATTTAATTCTTTCCATTTGTCTTCTTCCTCTGGATCAGTAGTAGTAACACATGCTACTTAGACTGATGAACTTTTTAGTTTCACTTTTCCAGAGTCTTCCATTTTCTACAGGAGGTCTTTGAAAACAAAACACTCCGGAATGGGATTCCCCAACATCTGATGAAAGGGAAAATAATTGAGAAGATCTTTTTCTTCTTCTTTTTTTGGTTTATTTGGCCTTGGAAACTAAACCAAATTATTTTTTATAACTAAGATGAAGTAACCGAGAACCTATTAATTTTGGAAAGAATAAAAAAATTTATTTAAATCCTAAAACTATTTTCTCCTTTGATCTCTTTGATCATCTTGACAAAGCGGTCATTTTTTCTGATGCTCAGGAGGTGGAATCCTTTGATATGATGATGGTTTTGAAGTGTAAGCAGGTGCATGTGCTTGCTTGATTGTGACTGTAGTAGCCTATGATTTTCTTATTCTCCTTCCTGAAGCTAATATAATTACCTAAGATTTAGATTTAGTTTCCACAATGGAATACTCCCCTTTCTAGGCAATTGAAGCCAGGTATTGAAACCCTCCTGTGTATTTCATAGGGATCAGTGGTGTGCATAACTCATCATGCATATTTTCTACACAAATTGGTAGTAATTATTCTTGAGGGAGTACCAAATTTAAGGAATATGTTAATACTTTCCAGTGAGCAATGAAATCTGAAACTCTTTCATTTTCCATTTGTTTACAATTTTTAAGATCAAAAAATTTCGTCTTCAATAGTGTTGAGCTAATTGAAGAATAAATTTATGACAGAGATCTTCCCATCTAGTAATTGATCGATATTTCAAACTTGTATACCAGACAAAAGCTAGTCCTTGAAATGACTTAACAAAAAACCTAAGCTTTACTGCTTATTGTTTTTGAGGATTCCCCATAATGGGATCACAATGAGAAACGAAATGCATTAAGTGCTTTTCCAGGTCTCCCAAAACATTAAAGATTGGGAATGTATTATTCACAAAGTTTGGTGAGGGATGGATCAAATCCACCCATTTAGGGTAAACTCTCTTTTACGGCTAAATTGGTGCACGCCCTTCTTCCAAAACATCCAATTGGGTTGTTAATTCCTCAATTGTGTTCATAATCATTTGGGGAATATCCGTGTGAGCTGGGAACTCTTCAAGTACAGTAGATTGATCTTGAACTAGTGAAACGACTGGAAAAACCACTAGTGGTGGTGTTGCTGGTATTTTTCTTGGATAACCCATAGGGACAGGCCAATGAGGATGTGTTTGATCATATCCCGGCTATGTACCCAATTGAGGGAATTCATTATCTGCATTTTTAGTTAACAAAAATCCTCTTTGTTGAGGATATCCTATAGGATGTGCAAGTTGAGGATCTTCGTGGGGAGTATGTCTAGTAGAAATGATGCCTCGAAGCAACTCTATATTGAGTATTTTCAAATCTTTAATTTCTTATTATTGTTATGAAAATAGTTTTTCAAGTGAAATAAATTGACCTTCTCAAGTGGGAAAGTGGGATGTGATCTGATTTTTACCTTTCCCCTTGTTATATAACTTTTTAAGGGGTGGGAGTTGATTATTTGAATGCATACCTAGATTCTGGGTAAGCCTCTAATTGAGTATGCACACGTCCTTAATTTTCATTAGTGTGTACCGTGTTATGGATAAGAACTTCATATTCTGATTCTCTTGGTCTAAACTCATTTTCTGGAGGATCTTCTGAGGTTTTAATGAAATTTACTGACACATATTCCATTGATGGAATTATCTCAGAATATTTGTATGATCATCTCCTTTTGTATCTTCCATGAGATTCTTCTCTTCTATATGCTGAATTCCTAGGAATTTCTTGGCAGACAGTTACCCAAAGGGAATCCTTGTATAGTTCAGTTTTACTATATCTTTGTGGCTTCTTTACTAATCAGGATAAAACTCACTTCTGTTTTGGAGGGGATTTTAGATGTGAAAATTCCCCCATCCCAGCAGGTTGGGTCTTTTCCCGTATTTTTTCTTCAAACCTTTGAATTTTTTTTAATGAATTTGAATGATTAATTAAACAATACCTAAGACCTAAAAGCTGGGGTGTCTCTTGAACTTCAATAGTTGAGATTCACGTAGTTTCTCTTTTAATTTTACAAATTTTTGTTCAAAAAATAGCTGGGTGCATTATCCGACAACCACTCAAATAACTTGTTTCATAAGATTGTTGTGCTATTTCAGACATTTTTATTATCTAATGGATAACATCCTCTAATAAGGAGGCCTTCTAAAGATTATCATATGCTTGATGAAAAAGTAACTCAAAAAAATTTTTTCTTTGGGCATGGATCGGATGAGATCTAGTTGAGTCTTGTTCTTGATAATATACTTGATTACAAATAAAATTAGTTGATTGTAGTCATCCATGGGTAATAAAATTTCATGAGACCACTTTGGCAGGATTTTCTGATTCTAGAGTGAAGTAAAATTCAATGCTCCATGTGCACCTCATCCTCTAATATGAACACTAGATGGGGTATCAGAAATTAACTAGTGTAGCCTCTTTAAAGCATTGAGGCATGCACATAAAAGGTTTCTATGATACTTTTCAAACTTTGGATGTTGGTAAATTGAGAGAGATGACCAGTCAATTTGGAATTTCAACCCTTCTATTACCTTTACATGATTTTGATATTCATCGTATGGTAATACTTTGGTTTTCAAATGATGAAGAGTCTTCCATAAGTTGAGGTGGAAATAGTGAATGCAATCTTCTATCATCAATTCCGGAATATTGTATTAATAATTTTCCAAAGGAAAGAACATGACTGGTACTTCTCCTTTAGCCAATTTGTTTTCATGTTTAACATTTCTTCATCATCTTTCACTAGAGGTTTCTCCACTTGGTCTGACCAAAGTGGGCGCTTCTCGATTGTATTATTAAAAATAATAGAATCAGTCATTTTTTCCTCTACTATATTAGAAGAAAAATGACCCAAGGGAGGTTTAGAGAATGATCATTCCCTTATAATATCTTCTGGTTGAGAAAGTATTTCACCCATTAATGACATGGAATCAGACATGACTGGCCTTCTGTTAGTAAGTGCCTCAAGATAAGTGGGCTTTCTCATTACTACATTGTCAATTATAGAATTATCTTGACCATGTAAAAAAATACTACAGAGAGAACTTTTTCAGAGAATTCCATCATGAGGACGACCACCATGGTGGACTATAGAAAGGGATAAATCCTCTTTCTACTTGGTCTTCTGTCCACATGGAGGGTTTCCGTGGCTCTCATCTAGAGATAGGCTCTCTGGATTGACCGAATTTTCATGAAGAAAGCCTTCATGATGAAGTTTCTGATATGGAACTTCAGAATTACTACTACTACTCCCATAATTTGGTAATGATATGGTAGAATCTTGAGCTGTAACAGATAAATTTCTGAGTGCTTCAAGAACTCCAGCATTAAGAGGAGATAGATTTCAACTTGTCTCTTGATTTTCCAACTGTGTTTGGTGAGACTTCTTCTTAGAAACTTTCTTACACTTAGTTGGGGCCACTTTCTGGGAAAAGTGGTTATCATGGGTAGGTGTATGTTTCTGCCTTGGATTGGTTATCAGAATTGGATGATTACCTTCAATTAGAAGGGGTGTATGTTCCCAATCCAGTTGTCCACATGATATAGAGAAGTATGCCCCATAACCCTCCTAGACTAGAGAATAGGTATGTATCTACTCCAGAATGGCATGTCGATCTGTCATCCTAGGTGTGGGGACATATTTATGTGTATGTTCCCCTGGTACTACTGAAGTTGGTTCTGTGATATTCTGGCATGCTTCCAGAATATGGTCATGAATTTGTGTTTTCCCTTTCACCATTTCTAAGATGTGTTTGGTGACTTCAGCATCCAGAACGGGAATATACATCCATTCCATATTGGGAGTAGGTGTATGTTTCTAATCCTATCCTATTTTTCTTGTCATTGGATATTGACAGTACTCATGTATGGGGGAAGAGAGTTTAGTCTTCCCTATATTTTTTGTTACAGCTTTCTGACTGACTTCTCCAGGTGCTGTCAAAATGAGACTGTTGGAAGAACTGATGAATTATAGAAGGTGTATGTTCCTGCTGGATGTTTTCTATAGATCGTGGTTGAAGAACCTCTTTCAATATTAGCAGATGAGACTGCTTGAAGAATTGGTGAGCGTAAGTTGGTGTATTTTCCTGTTTACTAGTTTCTACCACATTTGATTGGTGTACTTCCTTAAATGCAGTCAGATGAGCCTACTGACTAACTGATAATTTTTAAACAGGTGTATGTTCTTGCTCATGGAACTCCACCAGATTTACCTAGTGGGATTATTGGGTTTCTTCTAGATGAGTCAGCTGGGCAGCAGAATTAGAACAAACGGATGTATGTTCCTGCTTGTTGTTTGACATCATGTTAGGTTGATGGAATTATCCGAAGGGGGAAAAGTTAAGAACCTTATCCATGTTGACTAGACGTTGTCCCCAATGGTTTTTCTTACATGACCAAGTCTGAGAGGCTTGGGCCAAACATCCAGAGGCAACACCCCCATCAGGTTGGGGGTTCACTACTGTGTGATTCTTCTAGCGGAGATTGTTGATGGGAGTCCTTGGGAAGGACCCCTGCATCTTTGAATTGAGGCCCTGAGTGACCTCTTGATAAATCTCTATATAGTACATGAGGAACTGGTTGTGTTTTCCAGGTATAAAGACCCAAAATAGTTGAAGACTATGGTTAGAACTGCCTACTTCTTGAATATCAGTCATCGTTGACCAGAGGATCGAGGGTTTCAATTAACCTGGAGAGAATTGCGGGCATCCTCTATGGTTGGGATAGTACCGTGCTGACTAGACTCTATTACCAACACATTGGAGACCCAACTTTGAAAATGCTAAGTGGGTTAATACGTTCTTTCATTGGATGAAGATCCATATTGAGCAGTGTTCAGGACATTCATAGGCGCAAACTTGAAGGAAGCCATTTTGGAGTGTAGGGGTTCTGAGAAAAAACTGAGAACAACAATAAACTCCACTAAAGAAACATATTTTAGATGGATAAATGCATGATTGATTCCTTTGTATGGACTTACTTTATCAATTGATAGGGGCCTGACAGGTGGGTAACATTATTAACTTGGTTGAGGATTCATGTCGGGTTCACCATTTTTGGTTTTTAGTTCCTTGAAATGTGTGTTCTAGTTTTAAGAATCACTGCTTCTAAGTGGTTTATATTGTATTTATTCATGGAACCAAAAACACCCAACAGTTCATTATCCAAAATGGACCTAATTTCTAAAGGTCGACATTTGTTAAGTTTGAATTTTACAATACTTAAGAAAACGCATTGGTCGAGAGGATGGGAGGTCAGACTCATCACACCCTTTTGAGGGGAATTATTGTCTACTTTATGACTCTCTTTATAAATTTAAGATATTTTGATGAATCCTTATTAATTCAAAAAGTATAAAATATGTTTCCCTTGTAATTTTTGATCACTTATTAATATGTATGAAATTTAGAATCATCCATATGTGTTTGAGGTTCTTCATTAATGGATATATTCGTATGTATTTTATGTTCTCCATCAATGGTATCCTCTCATATACTATTTATAGATTCTTTTAATCACTGTTATGATGATAATGGTTTTTTAATCTACTCAGTGGGGAACTCTAGAATTTATTGTCATCCAGGGATAAAAAGGTTTGTTTTGATATTGGGATCATACCCATAAAATGGGCTACCTACATATCCTTGTGAAATGAATCAGAACCCTCATAGTTTGGTGACACTTAATGGGACACATCATACCTTTTTAGGTCATGTGATAAGGACCTAACCATAGAGTTTCATGTCATGTGTTAAGGATATCTAAGAAAAATGTGCTTATTCAAATTTTGGTGAGGGACATATGTCAAATCATCCCAATGAACTTAGAAAGGATATGGGTTTCCAGGTAAGATTATACCCTATTGGGAATATGTACCAAGGAGAATAGGTTTGATTTGAAGTGTTGGGTTTGAACCTAAAGGAGGCTTCTTATGTATCCCATGTGGATGAGAATAAAATCTCATGTAGTTCGATAAGTCTCATAGGATAGTATATCCCTTTGAGAGAAATGAGTTTGGGCTTACTTCTTGAAAAGTATGCCTTGATGATTTGGGGGATTAATTTGGGGCTTACTTCTAATTAAAATGCCCAGATTGAGGGAATTAGGGTTGGATTCTTGAAGAGGATATCCAACAAGCTAGGTCCCTGTGAAAGATTTATACGTATCCTAGTTTGAACAGGAATTAGAGATCTTGTAGTTCAAGTCATCTTGCATAAATATTGTGATCGGGACAAATCTCTAAGCCCACGTGAGTCATGCTCGGTGTGAAAAACAAGAGGATTTCAAAGATTCAACAATGGTACTCACACTTTTCCTCCTCCGTTAGTGGAAGAGGGTGAGCCTACAGTAGCGAAGGTGGACAAGAGTGAGGCGACCAGGGAAGAGGGCGAGGCGACGATCCTTCCCTCTATTCACTTTACATTGGACAAGGGTCCAATATAAGGAAGGAGTGAAGGTGATGGAATTAGAGAGGAGAAATAGGGAAACCTCCTACTTGAAAGGTTAGGGGATTACACTGGGATGGCTGCCCTAAAATTTATCCTAGTAGGGGGAGGAAGACTTTTCCTTTTCTTGAATGGAAAATCAAGTTTTAACCACACATTACCTACCAGAGACCTAAGGTTCCAGGTCTTAGAGACGAAAAGGGGAAGTCAGAACCCAAACCCTAATCCTCCAAATCAGAAACTTCACAGCAATGTTCCTAGAAGAAATGTCCAAGTGACTATAGATATAAAAAACAAAATACACTCCATGAATCCTAAACCCATTGTGAAAAAAATGTGGGAAACCTCTGACTACAGATATTCAAACCCAAATTAGAGACATGTTGATGTGACTTTCCCAATGGTTTGATAAGTCATGAGGTTTTAGTGAAGGTCTCAACAGAAACCATTTTAGAAAAGGAATCCAATAAAGAAAAATCCTTTCCATGAATGGATTTTAAGAGGTATTAATGGATTGTAGACTAAATAGAGTAGGTGAATCAAAGAAGGGATCCCAAGTAGGTATCGGTGTGAAATTATGGGCGCACAAGTAGTCTTGGGCAACCTGATGTTCACTTGAGTGACAAAATGCATGTATGTTAATACTTGGGTGAGACCTGACTCAAGACTTTAAGATTATTCACAGGTATTCCCAGAAGTGGGGAGCTCAAGTTCCTGTAAGAGTAATAGGTGGTGTGAAAATGTTACTGATTTAGGAAGGTTTTCACTTTAGGTATGCAAGTGTTATGGATTTCAAACACTAAAAGGACATAAGTCCTATGATCCTCCTTCAATTCCTCTGCTTTAGGTGTTAAAGAACTACCTTCAATGTTTCAGAACACTTGGGCGAAGCACTAGAGCGACCAGAGCAGCAATTAGGCTTCAGGGAAATTCATCTCTACAAATGAAGTCCCCAAGGGTCTATTTATAGGAAAAAAATAGGACCTTGGGTGAAAGGAGAATGGGCGTGCAAGTAGGTTGCGCGCCAGTGTTGGGCATGCAAGTACCTTGCGTGCCAACAACTCTTTGGTATGACTAGGGAGATCCAATGCTCGAGCCTTTTCAAATCTTAATTTTCTTCATGTGGTTTCTCTTCTTTTTCTAAGGTATACCCCTTTTTCATTTTTTAGAATTTTTGACTTAATAGTTGTCAACAATCACATATGTGTGTGGATAAATAAGTACACAATAAAATAGTGGTTTATGGTACTTTGTTAACTTTAAATATGAATTTATAATATATAATTTTCATTTATAATGAAACAAAAATATTGTATCCTTGAAATTTTCCAAAATATATGACAACTATGTAAACAAATAATCTTTTAAATGTTATTATATTGTTTTAAACAAATTTAGGGAGTGAATATATAACTAATGAGTCTAAAAACTATTTAAGGGGGTGTGGTATTATATCATAAACAACTCATTTAGAAATACTATATTATAATGATGAAATAAAAGAAAAACATTATTGTTATACAGGGTTAAACTAGTGAATATTTAAGATTAATCTTCTTATATTAATTTCATATTATTATCCAAAAATAATATTATTCATCATTTACTAAGTTCTATGAATGAAAACTCAAAATAAAACATATGAGATGTATACTTTAAGGAGAATTTTTTTAAGTATACGTTCTTCAAGGTGACCTCCAATAACTTATTATGTCCTCAAACACCTTTTATGAATTGAACTAGTTTGAGATGGTGATATCCATTTTATTATTTTACATTATTATCTCCCATGATGAGAATATTTCAAAAACAATATGGTTTATGATATGTGACATATTGTAAAACTAATATAAGTGTTATAATACTTTAAATTCATATTATTATCAGTCTTTATATTTTCTAACAAGTTGATGAATTAATGATAATTTATATAAAATATGATGACTATATTGTGTTTGTGTGTATAAAGAATAGCATTTTAGGATTCTAATATCACACCTTCTATGAATTTTTTTAATATGAATATTATTGAATCAAATAATATTTATTTGAATTGAATATGGATGAATGTAAATCATTAGAAAAAATAGGATGGGTATGAGGTTAAAGAGTTCATCAACTCCGTAAAAGATCCTACATATAACCCTTCTCAAATCCTTCATATTTGTGTATGTTATTATTTAAGACTAATTCGTCTAAATGAGTTGGAAGAACACTTGATCTATAATGAATTATAATCGATGTTTTAAAAGTTGAACTAAACATAGCTAAGAACTGAATGTATCTAGAGAATGGTGTAACACTATATTTTAGGGATCGTTTGATATGATTATAGTGTGAATAAAGATAAAGATCGTATTAGGTATATGATTACAGGTGTAAATTATATTGAATATCATATTGAAGAAATGAACATGAAAGTTTAATATAAGCTTCATGATTATCAAAATCTATTTCATAAGTTAAAGATATGTGAAAAGATATCATTTTATGTTGGTTTTACTAAATATAAAACATTTTCAGCCATGATGAATCTATATAATATAAAAAATGGAAATGGATTCAGTGACCCCAACTTTAATTAACTACTTTATCTATTGAATGACATGTTATGAGAAGATAATGAGATTCTGTTCCAAACATAAAATTATATAATAATTCAACGTTTAATGGGTATGATCTCTAAAAGAATACATTTTTATACTAATGAATGTATATTATTTCACAAGGACCTTGAATGACTTAAAAATTCCCAAAGTGTGGATTCCTTTTAGTATTATATTGTACTTTCCAATCATTTTAAGGTTTTTCTATATGGAAATGAGGAGATTACATGTAATTTGATGTGGCACACAGATACAAGAAAACAAGATAGGAAACTTCATCACCTAATATACTCTCCTTGGGGGAAGTAAATTGATCAGCAGTGTCTTGAATTTGGGAATGATCCAAAAAACCTTCATTTTGTGCTATCTATAGATGAATTGAATCCTTTTAGTGTACAAAGGATCACTCATAATACATTTCCAGTTATTTTTGTAAATTATAACTTTTCACCATGGTTATGTATAAAGTTAAAATACATTTTTTTGTCTTTGATTATATCATGGAAAAAACAACCATGTAATGATATTGATATTTATTTGTCTCCATTGATCAATGATCTGAAATTGCTATGGGATTCAAGTGATATGATGTATAATTCTGATATAAATGAACATTTTACATTTAGAGATATGTTTTATGAGAATATAAATATCTTTCCTACTTAAAGAAATTTTTTAGGATATAACAATAAAGAAACTCAATGGTGTCCCATTTGTGAACAAGGTAAAAAATCAGTTAGGTTGAAACATTCCTCAAAGACTATGTTTCTAGGAAATCCTAAATTTTACCCAAACCACACAAATACCAATATTGAATAAAATTAGAAGAAGATAAAATACTCTCTTGACCAATAGGTGATCAACTGTTTCAAAAATTAAAGTATATGGTCACCACTTTCGGTAAACCTTATAAAAACAAATTTGAAAATAGGTCAGTTTTTTTTGGAATTACCATACCATAATTATTTATACATCATAAATTTTATTTTTATCATGAATATAGAAAAACATTATGTGATAGTGTTATTGGGATGTTACTAAATTCATCTAAGAAAATGATGGCATTGAGCTTTAGTTGGAGATGATTGACATGAAAATACGTGAAGAGTTGATTCCAGTGAAGAGTGAAATATGGGATTTTCTTCCTATAGATTCTTAAACACATTGTTATAAAGAGAGATATCAGTTTTTCAATATCCAGAATTATGTAAATGTTCTAGAGGGTATTCATAAAATATCATGAATATCATGTCAATGTATGATTTTAAGTTAAAGGTCCTAAAATCACATGATTGTCATGTTTTGATGCAAGATTTAATACTTGTAGCTTAAAGATTCATTTTTTCCTAAAAATTTATTTCATACATTAACAAATATTTTTTTCCTATAAAAATCTATACACAATAAATTTATAGAATCAGTGTAATTAACAACTATATTAAAGTAAATTTCTATCATATTATATGAATTGTAATGCTCTTTCCACAATTATTCTTTGATATGATGGTTCAATTGGTTTGAGATATCCAATAATGTGGTTCTATACATTATAGTCAAAAATACCCCATTGAATAGTATATGAATATTTTTAAATGGTATGTCAAAAATCAAAGTCTTCTTGAAGGTTTTGTTTCACAATGATATATTATTGAGGAATTCATTGTACTATATACTGACCACCAATCTGGTTTGTAGAGAATTAGTCTACCAAAATCCCATCATAGTGGGATACTTTTGGGTGATGGATATATTGTCACAATTACCATTATAGAGTGGTAGAAGGATCACCTTTACAATTTATAGAACAGTTTAAAGGTTGTGCCATTTGTTGAAACCCACAAAGTAATTCTTAGGAATTTAAATCCAATTAGGGATAAAATATGGGTATCAAATATACATAATCAATAGTTTATGGGATGTTTTCTAGACTATATTTTTATAGAGTCAACTAAAAATTCAAATTCAATTTCAGAAAAAAATCAATGGCTAGTAAAGTGACCAAGTGTTCATGTATTATATTATAATTGTTACATAATTCATGGTAATACCTTCGTTATAATGGAATATGAACACAGCACCATGAAAAATATTGGAGTTACTCTTGTGGTAGAAGTGATCCATGTATTTGGTTCCAGGGATAGAAATCAAATTTACCCTAATATTTCATACTTTTTCATCATTGGAAAAATATAGGATTTGAATCATACAACATTCCAAGTGATGATTTTTTTCAGTGAAAGTGTGTTGATAAAAATATTGGAGTAAAAATTGATGAATTTGGAATCATAAAAGTTGACTTTTGTAATGAAGGTATAGGGATGAACCATTCATAATGGTATCACAAGAAGTACTAGTATTTTATGACTCTGATCCTATAAACAAAAAGTTATCAGTAATTCTATTATTGACCAAAACCAATATAGGGTTTTATTTTAATTCATCTGAGGATAGACCTTTCATTAGGGTTTTGTAATCATTTAAAGGTGGTGCCAATATAGATGGGTCTTATACATTATATGAGACCACAATGAGAGTATTTAGATACTCCATAGAGGGGTAAAATTCATTCAACCTTTATATAAAAAAAAGATAAGTACATAATCATGTTAATTTTTTTTTCAAATAAATTATGTTACCTCATACTATTAGGTTTCCACCACCGTATTTATGTAATATAAATTAAATTTATAATTACATATATCGAAAATTGATTCTGTGTATACTAATTATCTCAATCCTATGGAAAAATAGGTTTCTCCGCATGCTAATGCCATAAATTTTGAGGAATAGGTTTCTCCACATTCTGATGCTACCAATGATGAGGAATAAGATATTGATGATGTTGAAACCAATAAAATGGTAGATGGTGAACAACCTATGTCTAAGAAAAAACTAGAGTGTTGTTATCTAATATTTTTAATAAAAATTATTAAGGTGATAAGAAAAGGAATAAAATTATAGTCTAGATAGAATACACACAACCAACCTGTTGACACCCACAAGTACATTTTCATTAGTTACATTGGGTTCACTTGTAATGTCTTGACATAGGGTCCACTTAACCCGCACTCCAAGATAGTGGGTCACATGGCCTCATGTGCACTTCCCCGTATGCCAGAGCCTACCAACTAGAAGCAAGTGCGTAAAGGTGGTATGGTGGGGAGAATATACCCTCTTATCAGAGTGGAACATTAGATATAATAATAAATCGAAAAAAGAAGAAGCATATATATAATAAGTCACTAAAGTGACACTAGACCAGTAGCCTTCTGTAGCGTAAATCAGATACAATAGATATAATAATAAATTTTGGAAGTTTTAATAACATAGGAAATGAATAATACTATCAAAACCCACTATGCAGTTTCATATACATAGATTCATGGAATTTTGATATACAAAAAAGAAACATGGGATATGAATATACAACATACTAAAAAAATAATAAAAGGAAAAAAAATTCTACTCCACTATCATCTCAAGCATATTCTCAATCTTCTTCTCATATTCTCTAACTACAAGTAAAGAATATCAAATACCTATAGTAAGTCACTTTTCCTTATCCATACCTAAAGAAAAGTAATCTACTCAAGTACTAAATCTTTCCTGAGTAGCTGGTGAGATAAAATCCTAGTAGACCACCACCAACGGTGTCTAGAAGTGGTCCAAACAGTGTACATATCTGAAAAATAGTGTGAAAGTATATAGAATAAACAACAATGCTGAATAAATATATATCGTCCCACTCAGGTTCCTATAGGAAACCTGGATGCTCTACCTTCTTCGGCTTATGGTTGGAATGAATGTTTGATCAGTCACTATATATATAGTAATAATATATATAGTATAGTTATATATTGAATCCACCTATATTTACTAAGTATGTGTAGACTTAAGTAGCAATATACCTATAATACTAGGTGTTGGCTAGATTGGGGAATAATATAGTCATCTAAAACCAATCTGAATGAGCCTATAAGCTCAACCAAGTGTACAATCCCTATATCCCATAATGAATGAGATACTTCATGCTCGTCAATCGAGATGGTCGGTGTTTCGTCATTCCAACGCCTAAAATAAGGGATGTGGTGTGTCATTCCCACCGTCCAAATAGTGTTAATGGTGTGAGAAGTCATGCTCAACACCTGATGTAAGGGTTCATGAAACATCATGAGCAACAGAACCATTACTATCATTCCATAACCTATATCAAGGAATAATAATATTTATTATAATATCCATGAGGAATTACCTTTCATGAATTTCATTATTCAAGCCTAAATATAACCAAGGGAATTTAATTCACATTTAAATAAATAAATAACATGAGGTGTGGCCATTAGACTTATTTCATTTAATCAATTAGTCCATTTAATTCATTTAGAAAAGGCAAAACATCATAAAGAAAACCATCCGATTAATAAAAGCCATTTAATTATTCAAAAAATGGAAATTCATTTTCATTGTTCAAAGAGGCACATAGAAGATTCCATTATCAATTAGGAAACTACCTACACATGAAATTCTATTTATAAGTCAAGCTGAACACTTAGGATGTGCCTTGGGTTCAAACAATATATCTATAAATGAAGGAAATTCAATTATTACCCAAGATGAACGCTTAGAAGGCCCTCCAACCATTTAATCATTTAATTATAAAGGTGTATTTAAAGCTGACACACCCAATGGGTGTCCATGATTGAGGCCAACACCCTCTTACTACTAAAAAAATATCATTATGAGTATAACATTGTGCTTATATCAATTTAGAATGGTGAAATTAATTTTAAGGAAATGTGTGGTAAAGGTTGGTGGGTGGCATAACATTGCATCTATGAAAACACCATAACTTTTGGGGAAAACAATGAAATCACCAACCTTAAGTCCATATATGATTATTCACTTAATATCATACTCATATTTGAAGTATATTGTAAGGAATTAAACAGATAGATCAATGCCATGAAAATAGGGAAAATGAGATTTCACCTAAATAGCACGATATATCCGAAGATAATCTTTAAACATAAGGAACTGGACTCGAGAGAATACCTATATCTATCCAGAGCTTCATACGGATCTTGATTCTTTGTTCGATCATAAGAGATATTGAGGAAACTATGTTGAAGAAGAAGAAGAGCTATGAGAGAAGGAGTAAGAAGTCATCTACTAGAATGGGGGTAAGGAAAAGGAAAATAAGTTTATAAGATTAATTAAATGAAAAAATTGGCATTTGTCCCTAAAAACAGGGGTTCATGGTTTGGCCACACTGTTTGGCCAAACCATGCACAAACCATGCTAGCCTCACTACTTAAGGAAGATCCCCATGCGGTTAAGGTGCATAATTTCCCTAACTATGAAAAAACCATAAAGAATTCCTATTTCTAACCTTTTTAGTTTTCTAAATAGGTGTACACCTAGGGTCACATAGTTATAGATAAACTGTGTGGGCCTCATCTCTCTTCTTCCTCACCCTGCACAGTTTGGAGAGATCATGTGAACTAGGTTGTATAAGTACTTCTAATTGTACTGCCTAGTCTATTTTCCAAACTCACATGGTTCTAGTCTCTGAACCATCCTCATAAACCCTATTAACTTATGTGACTCCATTTTCTAACTTCATGCGGTCTATTAATGTAATTTAAACAAAAAATAAATTATCCCTACCTTTGTGAAAAGATGGGTCGTTATAACCTCCCCTCCTTAAAGAAACTCATCCTTGAGTTGGACATATTAGGGTAAGTAGTTATCTTATGAGAATATCTTCATCCACTGATCTTGTATATCATCTTCCTGTTCTAAGGTCTCATCCTATACTCATCCATGATTTTTTATCACCTATACTAAAGGAACTGACCTTCCTCGGAGGGCATTTATGCTCAAATAAACAATACACACTGGATACTCCACAAAGGAAGTGTCAATATCTAAATTAATCTCATTAGGCTAAAACACATGTGGAAGGTTGGGAAAATACAAAAAAAAATATGAGATATCTGAAATACATCATGCATTGACTGGTATCTCTATGGAAGTGCTAACTAGTATGCCACTAGTCTGATCCATTTCTCAACCACAAAGGGTCTAATGAATCAAGGCAAGAGATTACCCTGCCTCTGAATACGTCTGTGGCTCAACCAGGATAAGACTCACAAGAAGGTATGATCTCAAACCTCAGAATGGAAAGGTCGTAGGTGTCAATTGGCGTATGACTGTTGTCTGGACTAAGCTTTCATCAGGCACTTTCTAATCAAATGGACTTTCTTTGTAGTATCCTGAATGATATTTAGTCCTAGAAAAATCCCCCCCTTCCTCTAGCTATCATAGATTTGAACAGTAGGTCCTACCATATAATTCTTTATAATGATCCATCTCGATGGTATCTAAAAATTTTTAATTATAAGAAAACTAAAATGGAGGTATGTGTTTCTCCCATGAACCCCCAAAGTCAAGGACACATTCATGGAGCATATCCTCTAACACCTTAATAATATGCTTCATTTTTTCATCAGTTTTAGGGTGATAAGTTGTTCTTAGATGCACCTATGTACCCAAGGCCTTCTACAAACCATGCTAAAATCATGGCATAAAGTGAGTGTCTCTATCAGAAATAATATAATGTCGAGATCCATGAAGATGTATGAACTCCCATATGTACAACCTTTCTAGATTGTCTACTAAGAATGTCTCTCACATAGTTAATAAGTGTATAAACTTTTTTATACGATCAACAACAACCCACACTGTATCATTTCCATGAGGTGATCTGGGTAAACTAGTCATAAAATCCATAGAAAGAGTGTCCCATTTCCACTCAGGAATGGAAAATAGTTGTAAAATTCCTACCAGAAACTAATGTTACACCTTAATCTATTAACAGGTGGAACACCAAGTGATGAATTTTAAAATCCTACATTTCATATCAAGGTACCAATATTGGCTATGTAAATCTCCATACATCTTGGTGAAACTGAGATGAAATGCACATGTTGAGCCATGAAATTTTTGCATCAACTCCTTTTTGATGTCTGTTGGAACCCATACACATCCATAGAATAGTAGATTATCATCCCCATATGTGGTCCATCCTAAATATGTTTCATCATCTGAGACACTTTACCTCAGGACAAGTCCATATAAATCAAATAGTTGCATCATTCTTATTGGTTCTAAAAGAGTAGAGGTCACTTCTAAGGTTGTGGGGATAGTTTGGCCATGATCCTTCTAAACCTCAATAGTAAAAAATTCTCTCTAAGTATGTAGTGTCTCCAACAATGTAAATCGTGAACTACAATAGCTACCTTGAGATCATGTGTCAGGTAATTACGCTTATGATACCTCAACGTATGAGACTTATACTTGATTAATTGCTCATCCTATATTATAATAACTCCCAGAATGAAACCTGACTCACCATAGTAAATAGTTTATAACCTACCAAGATCTAGCATAATTATTATCAGTGCTGAATTTAATCATACCTTCAACTCCTGAAAGCTACTTCATAAGCTTCTGACCATACAAATTTCACACCCTTCTTTGTCAAGCCCGTAAGCAGTGATTCAAGTCATGATAAATCTTGGATGAACCATATTTAATATCCAAAAATCCCTAATAAACTCTCAATATCATATAAATTATTGGGATACTCCCATGAAACTACAGATCTCACTTTTCTTAGTTCACAAAACTCCTAACTTTGAGATAATATTACTCAGGAAGTGGACTCAGTCGATCTAAAGTAAACATGATTCTCTGTTAGTGTATTTAGAAAAATTACAAGATGGTTGACATAGTCATGTTTAGAGAATGAATAAACTAAGATATTATCGACAAATACTACAATGAATGAATCCATATATGGGTGGAAAACATGATTAATCAGAGCCATGAATAATGCAGGTGCATTAGTAAGTCTGAAAGACATAACCAAGTACTCTTATAGACCACACCTTCTTCTAGAAGTTGTGAAAGTTATTTCTTTCACCTGATGATATCCTGACCTAAAATATATCTTTTAAAAATCTCTCTCTCCTCAGAGATGATCAAAGAGGTCATCTATTTGAGGAAATGGGTACTAATTATTTACTGTGAGCTGGTTCAAATGATGGTAACCCATGAAAACCCCAAGGGTATCATCCTTCTTCTTGGAAAAAAGGACTATTTAACCCTAAGGAGATGTACTGGGTCTTATAAATAATTTGTCCTCTAGATATTATAACTATTTCTTGAGCTCTTGAACATCCATAGTTTCTATCCTATAAGGAGGAATGTTCACTAGTGTTGCTCCTATAACTAGATCAATAGTAAATTCTACATCTCAAACTAGAGGTCGTCTTGAAAATTACTCAGAGAATACATCCCTAAAACGCTCAACAATAGGATAGAAAACATAGGGACATAACCCATGATCATCTATGAAAATAATTGTGATCTAATCTATCACACTACCCAAACTATGTTGCTTGGGTCAAGATTGAGTCACATGAACATTCCATTCTCCATTATGCACGTGTCTACCACCCCCTGGTGATGTAAAAGTCACCCTATGAAAATTGGAGTGAATATTGGTTCGATAGGGAACTAAACAGTCCATCATGATGATTACATCAAAGTCTATCATGTCTAGATTGAAAAAATTCAATACATATAGATATTATCCTATCTTGAGAGGACAATATTTATAATGGTGTATGCTCTATGGTCGGATACCTAACGAGGTATTGAGTGTCATCACACCATAGAAGTTTTCAATATTGAGTCCCAAAATCTCCATAATCATATTATATATAAAGTAATGAAATGTTCTTTTGTCCAATAAAGCAGACACTAAATTTGAGGCTACTAGAATAGTACCTAGTACAATAGAAGGTATGGTTCTCTGCTCCTCTGAAATTGGATTCACTACATGCAACATGCCTTAACCATGGACCTGAGTCACAACCAGACTACCCTATGAAAACACACTCTTCAAGCACTTAGAATCATGAATCTGACTACCTCTTCCTCGACCACTGCCTCATCCTGCACCTCTTGTGGTATTCTAGCTACCTATCTAATGAGATACTACATGCCCTACTCATGAACATTTAGTATGTGTATATCCCTACTCACTAGGAACTGATGAAAAATTCCTATAGAAGTATTGGATATTATCCATCCTTGAAAAACCTCTGCATTCCACAAGATCCCATAAACCCTGGGGTTTATTATGTCCTAGATTCCCGCACTGGTGACATATAAAGAAACTATCTACACAAAGAGCCTAACTTTTTTTAGGGAAACCTCAAAGTGACACTTGTGCCCTCTAGAAGAACCATTGATATAACTTGGTGTTGAACCACCCTGAATCGCACCGTGAAATTCCCTCAAATTACACTCTATAATAAGGGTTTCATTGACTATATCAAATATTTTCATCAACTGAAATACATTAACCTGCAATCGGATGTCATATACCAGCCCATATTCAAATCACTTGGTAGTCATAAGATAATCACCTATTATAGTAGGAGTGAAATGCTACATCTTAGTAAAATGAGTAGAGTATTCTATAATAGACATGCCTCTATACTGAAAGTTCATAAATTCTCTAGATCTATTATCCCTTAGAGTCTTGGGAAAGAAATATTCGTAGAATATAGTTTGGAAACTTTACCAAACCATATCTCCATGACAATCTTCCTGTGTAATAACATCCCACTATCTCTTAGTAGAATCGCACAACATATACATTGTAAGATTGACCCAACACTATAGAGGAATATCCAGATACTAAAATATAGAAAAATAGATTTGATCTAAGATTCGACTACATGTGTCCTACCATCCCTCGAAAAGGTGGGAGGATGCTATTGCTAGAACATTGAAGTCAACTCTACCATACCTGGGGCAGGTTGAACAACACCTTTTATATTCTACAATATTCGTATAAATCCATCTCAGAACTAGACATTAGTCCCATATCAAGAATATTAATGGGTTCTGTAGGTAGACATGTTGGAGGATTCATTGGAAGCTTAGGGCCCACCACCTCAGTTGTATGCTCATCTCCACCTTCATGTTCTGTGACTAAAGGATTTCATGGACGCATGATGCTACAATTCCAAACACACACCTCAGAAGAGATCTTAAAAATTGAATTATTTATAGAAATGAAATTATGATAAGGGGCATATCCTTTCTATAAACAGGTCATAACTACTCCTAAATCTAGGACTGAGTAATAAAGAAATACCATAGAAGGACATAAGAATGTAAGAGACACACCAACTACCCACTAATAAGGTTGGGTTTAGGTTTAGGTATCTATTTCACATGTATAGGATGACTATTCTCACTTTAAAATTCATATTAATTTTATGTTTTTTCTTATTAAAATATTTAAATCTCTTTCAATGGTTAAGATTTTTGGATCACCATTTATGATCCATAGGGGCTCCTACACCTCATGAACTGAAATATGGATTCCACTTAATCCACACCATAACATGTTCCAACCCCTGTGACCAATGGTTCATGGATTAACATTCCATAATTGGACTCTTAGGGCATATGTCATAGCCTAATTAAGAAAACACTATTTAGGTTATGACAAGCACTCTAAATACTAATTATGTTTCTAAATCCTTGTAAGAAATGTTAGCACATTTATATATAACAATCAGGAAGCAATAATATACAATAGTAAAATGAATACTGAAAATAAATGTGGCATGACAAAAATTAATGTCATAATAGTCCTATTTTTCCTATAACGATGCCTGAAATGATGTAACACACTAATTTTACATTGGGCCAAGTAATATAAATCATTATCATAGTAATACTAATAATAATATGATCATAAACATGTGTTTCACGCAATGGTGATTTCGTATCAACCATAATTGGTGAAATAAATAACTAAAATAACCCATCCCAAGTAATTTGGGTTTCCCCTATGAATGAGTTAGCTATATCCAGGCACGGGGTCAATTCTTGTTAGATCCAAAAGGGGCCTAATATCCTGAGAGTGGGGTGAATTAGGGTATGGATATTTTTTTTAAAACTTCTTCATGCCCCACTGGATATTGACCTCTTTATTATAAGGGTCACTTCATATGCTCTTTAATGTTAATTTTGATTATGTCCTTTCTGATTTTATCTGATGATAATTCACTAAAATTAAATCAATAAATCAAGCAAAAATACACATATATTTTTACTTGGTTCAACCTCACTGGGATACATCTAGAGAGCATACAATGGAAATGTGTCGAATGTACCAAATTCACTAAGGATCACTGGAAATAATGATTTTTAGGCTAGATAAGTTCTATGCCCAAGATCACTGCCTTTACAAGATTTAGGGTTTTCTCACTACATTCTCAAAGGTCACTCTCTATGTCTCTTTCTATGTCTCACTACCGGTGGAAAGGATCACCATATTCCCTTTCCTTCACTCACTACTCTTGGAAGGGATCCACACACATTTTATGGACTTGTAGGTCCCTTAATTTTCATAAATTTGACATCCTCAACTGTAGATGGATGCTCTGTTGTTGTCCCACTTTCATCCACTAATGAATACCTATTTACCACGGTAGTACTAGGAAACTTCCAACTTTTGTACAACCCTTGGTTAACTTTCCCAATACTTTATGCATGGTGTGCAAGTGTTACTGTTGTCCTGGAAAAAAAACTTGTGAAATACTCAAAAATTTCATGAAACAACCTTATCATAATCAAAACTTGTGTGACACTCACCCTTTTATGCCCAAATCACTATTGACACACGAATACCATCTTGCGTAAAACTTCTAAATAACTCTCTACTTGCGTTCCCTCACCACTTGTGAGACAAGATATTTGATTTTCTCTAAGTGTTGATCTCCCCATAGATGAGGGGGTATTCGTCTATTTATAAAAAATTTGACAACCCTGATTGCACGGCGTACAACTTTCCCATAGACGTGCAAGTCCATTTGACCTAGCCTCTGTCGCACTAGTCACCTTATGTGCCACTCCATAAATTTTTTTATCTTATTTCCTTTTCCATATTTTGATTTTTTATCTTAAAAAATATATGGTGTGAAACATTCTAAAAATTCTTATTACTAGGGCACAACTCCCTTTTCCAAAAACACTTTTAACTGATCTCCAAATTTTGAACTTGAAAATTTGGAAAACACTGGAAAATAGTGACACCTTGTATACATTCATTTTATACCACCTTTAGATAATCTATTCCTTTTTCATGGTTCTTTATCAACATATATTGTCAAAAATATCTCTGGAACTCAACAACTAACCATGGAAATCCTCTTTTTCAACAAACACTATCAACCCAAAAATGCTTCAATGTTACCTTGACGAATTTTTTCCCAACAGTCTCCCTCTTTGAGTTTGTTGAAAACTATTTCATAATTTGACACTTCTTTATAGATTCATAAATATTATACCACCATTCACTTCATGATATTTAGATAACAATAAAATATTTACTCAGAATACACTCTAAGACCACATGAGCCATTCTCGGTGTGAAAAACAAGAGTATAATGAAAAGTTCATCAATGAACCACTTAATTCCTGAAACCATTCAACTACTTTAATCAAGAAATATTTTTGTCATGATATATATCACTTAATCTATCACTTGTAGCATAATTAGATTCAATACCCCCTATCTCACTACTCCCCCTAACAGCTTCAACTCCCCCTATATCACTGCTCCACCTAGAAACTTATCCCCGTGTCTTGACTAAGAAATTTTCTCCCTTATATAGCCACAATTTCTCCCCCTTTTTTAATGAACCCAAAGGACACTCCTTTGTGGTCTGCAATAGGGTAAAACATACATTATTACATAAGGGAAAAACACACCATACCTCAGAGAGATGGGATTCTACATCCACACTTTTTTAAGTGTGGGGAGTCGATTGGACTCCCAGATCTAGTCGATACCTCTCAAAAGCTTCTTTGGGTAAGACCTTTGTCAGAATGTCTACAACCTGTAGATCTATAGGCACATAATCCAACTTCACAAGTCCTTCCTCCACCTTCTCCTTGAAAAAATTATACTTGATTTCAATGTGCTTTGTCCTTGAGTGATGTACTGGATTTTTTATCAGATTTGTAGCACTAGAATTATCATAATGGATTCTGATCAGAGACTTCACATCAACTCGCATATCTTTAAGCTGCTACTTCATCCAAAATAATTGTGTGCCTCCTTGAGTAGCCACAATATACTCATCTTCTACAGTTCTCGATAAGATTCAATCTTGTTTCTTGATCAGCTAATAAATAAACAATTTAGTGAGATAAAAAGAACCTACTGAAATTTATTTCCTATTATCTATTGATCTGGCCCGGTCTGTATCTATATATCCCAATAAATCTTACTGTGATTTATCATTGTACATTAAAATGAAGTCTATTGTTCCCTTAATATACCAAAGTATTATTTTCACTATAATCATGTGAATTTATTTTGGATTACTTTGATATCTCACTGATTTTAATGTGGAAAAAACAATATTTTTTCATGTCGTTGTTAAGTACAATAGGCTTCTAATGATCTACCTATATTTTTTGATATTAACCAATTTTCCCTCATCATCCTTCGATAGTTTCATCTAGGTAGAAATCAGAGTCGTCATCCCCTTGGAATTATCCATTCATAATCTTCTCAAAACATCCTTGTCATATTTATATTTAGAAACGAAAGTTCCATTATCTCCTTGTGTTACTTGTAAACCAAGGAAAAATTCCAGTTCACAAATCATTGACATTTCCAATTCACTTTTCATGAACTCTGTGAATTGTGTACAATGTGCTCCATTTGATCCTCCAAACATTATGTCATTGACATATACCAGAACCATAATTATTTTATTATTATCATCATTAACATACATATTGTAATAAATCTACCATGCTAAAAACCGAGCTTCTTCAAAAACAGATCTAGTCTTGAATACAACACTCTTGGTGATTTATTAACCCCATATAGCACCTTCTTCAGCCAAAAAACTCCATTTTTATATTCATGAATAATAAAACCCTTTGGATGCTTAATGTAAACTTCTTCTTCCAGAACCCCATTAAGAAATTAAAACTTAACATCCATTTGGAAAACATTGAACTTTCATTGCTCTGCAATGGCGATGAATAATATGATTGTCTCTAGTCGTGAAATAGGTGGAAAAGATTCATCAACATCAATACCCTCTATCTGGGAGTACCCTTTTCACACTAGTCATGATTTTTTTTGAATCACAACACCATATTCATACATCTTATTACAAAATACCTATTTATCCCATATGAAATTCTTATATGTTTTCCTCGAAACAATATCCCATGTCTCATTCTTCTTAATCTGGTCAAGCTCTTCATTCATAGCATGAACCTAGTTCTCATATCCAATTGTCAGCCACTCTTTGGTTTTCATGCAGATATAGATTTGACTAATTCATGATCATGATAATTATCTTTATCTAAATCATCATTTTAAACTTCTACTCTCCCTGAGTTTCTTACCTCCTCATTGCTTCCAAAACGAAATTGTTCACTATTCTATTAAATAATTTGTTCATTTTCTACTACAGTGATGTCATTGATTTCAAATACTTTTATAGCCTCATGTTGAAACATTTTTGAAATTATCTTGCAGCTTCTTGGTATCCTAAAAATAGTCAGCTGATACCATATTATTAGAGAAAAATAGATAATCATGGAATACATGAGTTTTGCTGCTTCTCCAAAAAAATGGTATTATTGATGTCATACAACATAAAATTTCATACTTTATATCCCATTGATATCCTATACATTTTAGGAATCCATAAACTATTAACTTCTTTCAAGGAATCTTCTAGATTAATTATTTATCTCTTTTGACTAATTTGAATTAGTTGAAATTCTGGAGCACATCACATCAACATTTTGAATCATTTGATGCCACTTCCCCTTGGATTGTATCTCCCCTTGATCCCAAAACACTTGAAAAATAATTTAATATCATTTATACACATATAGAGAGTGTATTATCTAGAATCCTCAATAATAGGATTGTATTCTATCCTAGTGGATCAACCCTTTGATATTTTCTTTCAAAGCATTGTACTCTTTATGTGATTGTTCCATCAGCATAGCTAACTTCAACTATTTTTGGACATATCACTAGAAAATCATTTCCCACATGATCACTCTTCTTCTAATAAGTAGAATTTGTAGTCTTGGCCTTTTTCACAATTTGGGGTCTAAACCTGCTAGTACCAATTTACTTCATTGATTTTCCACCAAAATTCCATTTTTCATGATTCTTTTTCTGAGCAGGAATCTCTCCACTAGCCATATTCTCTTGATTATTTTTCAATGTGAGGTATTTTCCCCCTCATTTAACTTCTCACCTTGTGAATCGTGTGAGATTGTGGATAAAATATTTATTCATTTTTCTTTTATCATTTATTAAAGTCTCCATGCTATTTCTTACTATTGATGGGTTCTTCACTAAATGTACATTCTTCTTACTCATAGCTGGGGTAGCTCCTCCCTTTTTCTTCCAAGTTACTTTACATTCTTTCCCAAAGAGTTTTTTTTAGTGTATTAGGGGAGGTTCTTGATACATATTTTTTTATATCCTTGTGTTTTCTATGATAATTTAAACCTATTTTTTAACCTTTCATTTTGTCTTTAATTATAGGTTTTATAGTTATACACCACTAGAGTTGGATATCTCTATTCAAATTCATTTTCTCTCCCTACTTTCTTCCATCTTAAATATCTTACCAAATTCCCATGATTAGAACAAATAAAACATATCCCATTGAAAACATACCTCATGTAATCATTTATCAGATGATATGTTGATACAGCCTGAGTTTTTCCTCTTTAATTAAGCTCCTAAGATTCTTGAAACATACTCATATTAAGTCCCTATCTTCCACAGTAATAAAATCTGGTGGATTATTTCTTCTAAGGGGCATTCCTTTCATACTTTTCAAGAAGCTTCTTCTTATTATCATATTTAGCAATATTTATTCCTTTATAATATGAAATATATTATAGAGCCTCTGAAAAAAGATCTTTATATATGACCAACCATCCCATAAAAATAGCACATGATGTCATTACTTACTATAGAACCCTTTTTATATCTATCTTTAGCACCTACTAGAAGTTTTCTATTTCTGAATCTATTCATAGCTCTTTTCCTCTCATGCATGGGAGAGGATTTATCATATACAATACCAGTTTTTCCCAAACTACATAGCCTTTGGGATGATACAATCCTTTCATGTTTTTCCTCTGAAGTAGAATATTTTCTTTTCATTTGATCATCACCTACTGTAGGATAATCAAATAGTAAGTGCAAATCATTCTTCAATTCAGGCTTTCCTATGGCATTATATTTCTCCACTTATTTCTTCACTAAGTCTATCTCTTCTCCCATTTGTTTAATCTTTATATCCCTTTATTAAAGTTGATAATTATATTACCTCTTGAGATTATTCCCACTACTCATCTCATCATCCAATTCTTAGGTATTATTATCCATCATTTCATATTTCTCCTTTAACTTGGAATTCATATAAGAAACATAATCATTACAGTATTCATTATCCTACTGTAGCCTTTTCTTTTACTAAATTGGTGCAGATAGCTGTGTAGTAAGATCGTCATTTATGGATTTTAGATATTGAATTTCTTATGAGTTCATATTCTTTCCCTTGTCATCAGCTTTTATTTTTTCTATTTTGTAGAAAAAAATTTAAGTTCTTCATTTTAGGAATCATTCATATCCCTCATATCAGTATCCACATCAATTAGACTTTTATTTAATCCTTTGAGCTTGTTGACCTCAATTTTACTCACTTGGATTCAGATATCATTAGATTTAATTTCATCATCCAATTTCTAATCCAATTCATTTGTTACATTTAAAGCTTATAATCTTTGTATTCTTTAAATTTCTTCTTTATTAGTTGTTCTAGAATCACTTGGAATATAAGGTTCTCCACTCGTTCCTACAAAATCATTGAGTGCGTAAAAAATTTCACTATCTAATTCATCAAAAACATTTTTCAATACACTAATTGTTTCCTTCAACTTAATCACACTCTTTCCATAGGCCCTTCCACACTAGGGAATTCCACCAAACATCCTCTTATTATTTGAAGTTATATCCCTTTCCATGCCACACCATGATAAGATAAGACTAAATCTTTGACTCTAACAATCAAATAAACAAAGTCAGAGAAAACAGATCTGATAAAAGAAACCTACCCTTTGATACCAATTGTTATGTCCAAGAAGGGCCTAGATACCCTAATAGGGGGTGAATTAGGGTATGAGTATTTTTTTTAAAACTTCTTCATGCCCCAATGGATCTTGACCTCTTAATTAAAAGGGTCACTTTTTATGCTATTTAATTTTAATGTTGATTGTGTCCTTTAAATTTTATATAATGATAATGCACTAAAAGTATAGCAATAAAAAAATCATAAGTACACATATATTTTTATTTGGTTCACCCTCACTAGGCTATATCCAAGAAACATAAAATTGAAATGTGCCAATTGTACCAAATTTAATAAGTCTCACTGCTAATAATGATATTTGGTCTAGATCAATTATATTCCCAAGATCATTGTCTTTATAAGATTTAGGGTTTTCTCACTTCATCCCCAAGGGTCACTCCCTATGTCTCTTTATCTAGCTCAATATCGGTGGAAAGGAACCTTGTATTTCTCTTACTTAACTCAATGCTCTTGGAAGGGATCCACACACTGTTTATGGACTTGTAGATCCCTTCATTTGAATGAATTCTATATCCTCAACTATATATGTTTTCTCTATTGATTCCTAACTTTCATCCACTGATGAATACTTCTTTACCACAGCTGTACTGGGAAACTTCCAACTTTCGCATAACCCTAGGTTGACTTATGTGTTATATTATGCACAACAAGTAAGTGTTACCTTTGTCCCATAAAAACCAACTTGTGCACCACTCCAAAATTTTACAACACAACCTTCTCATACTCACAACTTGTGTGACACACACCCTTTTATGCCCAACTCACTATTATCACGCAACTTCCATCTGGCATACAACTTTTGAATAACTCTATACTTGCATGCCCTCACCACCTGTATGACCAGAGATTTGATTTTCTCTAAGTGTTGATATTACCTGAAATGAGGGGGGGTATTTTCCAATTTATAGGCATTTTTAAAACCCTAAGTACACGGTACACAACTTTCCTCCAGACGCTCTAATCCATTCTCCCTAGCCTCTGTCGCGCTAGTCACCTTGAGCGTTGCTCCATAACTTTTGTTCCATTATTTCCTTTTCTATAATTTAATGTTACGATCTTGAGAAACATATAGAGAACAACTTTATAAACCTTCTGATGAATGGTGCAGAACTCTTTTTTCTAAATACACATGTCTCCGATCTCCAAATTTTGGAACCAAAAATTCGGCAAACACTAGGTAACGGTGCCACCATGCATACATTATTTTTTCACATCCACTAGATCATATATTCTTTTTTCATGGTTCTTTTTTAACTTATATATTCAAAAATATCTCTGGAACTTGACAACTGACCATGGAAAACCTCTTTGTCAACAAACACAATCAACCCACAAATACTTCATTGTTTCCTTGAGGGATTTTTCCCAATAATTTCAAATTAATTTAACTCCTAGCCTCATATCTAATACCCAAGTAGTAATAAAATAAAAAATAAACTCCTATGATACCACTTTTTAATGTCTCGACCTGGGGTCCACTTAACCCCTTCCCCGAGCTGGTGGGTCACATGGCCTCAAGAACGCCTCCCAGTACGCTAGAGGTTGTCGATTAGTAGCAAGGGTGTAAAGGTGGTATGGTGGGGGAGACTATACCCTCTTATTATAGTGGTACAATAGATATAATAATAAACTAAAAATAGTAGAATCAGATATATAAGTAGACACTAAAGTGACATTGAACCAGTAACCCACCATAACAGAAAGAAAATATAATAGATATAATTAGAAATTGTGTAAGCGAAAACAACTGAGCATTATAATAATAATATCAAAATCAACTAGGCAGTTTCATATACATGAATCCAAGTCATGTTGATATACAAAAAGGAAACAAGGGATATGCATATACAAAATTCTAAACAAAAGTATAAAAAGACAAAAAGGATACTCCACTAGAATCTCAAGAATATTATTGGTCTTGTTCTCCTATGATCCAAATACAAGTAAATCATATCAAATATCAATAGTTGGTATCCTTCCATTATCCATACATGCAGACAAGTGATCTACTTGGTTAAAAAAGGTGGCTTGAGTAGGGTGTGAGATAAAATCCCAGTAGGCCACCACCAACGGTGTCTATATATAATCCAAGAAGTGTATATATCCAAAAAATAGTGTGTAGTTATATATAATAAAAAAACTTATGAATAAATAAATACCAACCCACTTAGGTTTCTATAGGAAACCAGGCAGCTCTATCAACTTCATCCCATGGCCAAAAGGAATGTCTGGTCAGTCACTATATATATATATATATTAATAATATATATGTATATAGTGTTTTTATATATTCCATCCACCTATATGTGCTAAGTATGTGAAAACTTAAGTACCTATATACTTGGAATATTAGGTTTTGGATAGATCGAGGCATAACTTAGTCATCTATAACTGGTCTAAATAATCCTATAAGATCCAACAAGGTTACATTCTTTATATCCCATAATGAATGAGAGATTTATTTCTCTTCACTCAATATGGTGGGTGTTTCTTCATTCCAACACCCTAAAACAAGGATGTGGTGTGTCATTCCCACCATCCAAATAGTGCCAATGGGGTAAGACATCATTCTCAACACTCAACATAAGGGAGAGTGAACCCTTACCATCATTCCTCAACCTATATCAATGCATAATCATATTTATAGTAACTTCTATGAGTCATTACCTCTCATGCATTTCATTAGTCAGTCCCAAGTATAACCAAGGTCATTCAATTAACATTTAACTAAAAACATAACAAGAGGTGTGGAATTTCCATCCATTTAATTTGATCAATTAGTCTTTTAAATTCATTTATTCATTGCCAAATTTCATAAAGGAAACAAACCAATTATTAAAAGACATTTAATTAGTCAAAACATGGAAATTCATTATCATGGTTCAAAGAGGAACTTAGAAGGTTCCATTATCAAATAGGAAACTACCTAAAAGGTGAATTCCATTTATAAGTTGGTCCAAGAACTTAGTAGGTTCCTTGGGTTCAAACGATATCAATAAAAATGAGGTAAATTTAATTAAAACCCAAGATGAATTCTTAGAAGTATTTTTGGGCATTTATTCATTTAATTATAAAGGTTAATTTCAAGAAGGAATACCCTAGGGGTGTCCATGATCGAGGTCAACATCATCTAACTACTAAACAACAATCCTCAGGCGTATAACTAGGTGTGTATATCAATTTAGAATGAATAAATCAATTTCAAGTAAATGAATGGAAAAGGTCGGCATGTGGCATAAGGACACGACTATGAGAACACCATAACTTTTGGGGAAAATGAAGATACCACATAACTTAAGGTCATATATGAATCCTATCTTAATATCAGCCTCAGATTTAAAGTAGATGGGAAGAGATCAATGAAATAGACCAACACCCTGAAATAGGGGGAAAGGGATTACACCTAAATAGTTCAAAAAGTCCGAAGATAAAGTTAGAATGGGGGGAAGATGACTTGAGAGTATACCCTTAGTTATCCAACACTTTTAATAGACCATGATTTGGTGTTTAGACATGGGAGATATCTAACAACCTAGTTTAAATAATAACTATATCTATAAGAGAAGGAGGAGGAATCCATCTATTGGAATAAGGAAGAGAAAAATAGAAATAAGGTTTTATGATTTATTAAGGGAAAAAATGAAATTTCACTCTAAAAAACATGTGTTCACAATTTGGTTGTATAGTTTTTTCACAATGTATGAAAACAAGATAGAAAAACTACTTAATGAAAAGCCCCATAATGTTAAGGGACATGGTTCCCTAACCGTGCACAAACAGTGAAAAATGCCTATCTCCAATCTATGTAATACTCTAAATGGTATTTTTCATGGGGTAACATGGTTCCATAAAAATCATACACCCTCATCACTCCTCTATCTCACCCTAAATGGTTAGGAGATACCATACGGTCTAGGTGGCATAGGTTCTTCTAAACATGTGACCATGTCTGTTTTTCAAAATTTTGGGGTTCTGCGTTCTGAACAAGCCCTGAACACCCTTGTGACTTATGTGAATCCCTTAGATAACTTCATAAGGTTTGTTTATGGTAATTTAAACCAAAAACAAATGAGATGTACCTTCATGAAATGATGGGTCATTACATCACTACTTGAATGCACGGGTCGATTGATATAGATACATGGAATAATGTTGTGTCTGTGATAAAGGAACTACTTTTGGAAGATATTAGGGTAACATTATCACATACTTTCTCTATTATAATAAAAAATAAAGAAAATATTTTGAAATCAATCGAATTCCAATTGAAACCATGAGGAATTTAAAACATGGAATGAATGATCAATCATATGTAATGAGTATCACTAAAAAAATGAGCATTGAATATTAATATGTTGATGGATAAGATAAATAAAAAATAAAAATATTGGAGAAAGACTAGAAGTAGAGAAAAAGAACACAATGTAGAGACCAAAAATTTCACCCATTTCATTAATATATACCTTTATATATATCACATGTTGTATGATCTAATGGTTAAGATTAATCCCTATTATATTTAATTCAATGGCTAGAATTACAAAGGTTGTAGAATATGGATGGTTTTTCCATGTGAAGGGTTTCATTGGGAACCAAGGAGTTATCATCATTATCACTATTATGATATCCACACATTAATATTTCATAGCAATCTACATTGGATATCATAATTTTATGGAATATTATATAATATTAACTTTAAAAAACTGTGGGGAAAATAATTAAACCCAAAGTAATTGAATTCCATTCCACACTACCTAACTAAAATAATTATCAAGAAACCCCGGTGGGAAAAACCTGATGAAGGTAAAAATAGTGTAACATACTTAACTCTATTTGATCATTCAATTTTTTCTTTTGGACGTCAATTAATAATATTATTAAATTATTCCTTTGAGGCATTAGAGGAAGACCATAGGTAATAATTAATTATATCACTGAAAATTATAACTCATGGGGAATCCCAATAGTTACCATTTATTATAGATATCCATAATAATTTATAGCATTTCCTTGTATATCTTCATCAAGGAAAACCCATTCAGGGGAAAACCCTTGATTAAGGAAAAAGAGTACAATAACATTATGCCCCATAGTGTTTCCTCATTCCTTATCAAGAAAACCCAATAAGAAAAAAGTTGAATACAGTAAAAATAGTAAAATATTTATATCTCCCTTTTATAATGGTCATCACTACATCATTTAACTCATTATATTATATAATGACTATGATGAAATTTATCAATTCAAAAAATATTTGGTTTTGAATTTTTGAATAATAATACTTTATACCATTCAAATTTCTATGAGTAGGGAAGAACATTACTTTGAATCATAACATGATTATTTTCAAGGCATATATACACATGTACATGAATATACTTTAGGAATAAATGAAGTGAGCATTTATATTTAATCCTTTTGGGATAATTAAGTTCTTCATCAACCCCATGTGTATGAAATAAATCAATGTTGGAACTAAGATATTTAATTGTTAAGGGTATTTTCATGAGTATGTAAAATAATTCAAAAACATATGATCTCATTTTTTGGATTATTAAATTAAAAATACAAGGATATTTTTTATAATTTTATCAGCAAGCATGCAAATGATTTTTTAAACTCTTCATGGGTTTTGATGTTTCCTGACTGACTGAAAATTAAATTTTTTTATTATAAAACACTTTTAAGGAAAATTGAGAAACCACATAAGTTCAACCAAGAGGGAATCCCTCAAAAGATATCCCAAAGTTATTGAAATAGAACATAAGTCTATTAGGAGTTTCCTCCCTAAATATTTTCCAGGAGATAGAATGCACCTATGGATCCGTCTCATCGAGGATGAAGTCTTCAAAGCAATCCTCCGGATTTTCCCAAGTTTGAGAGTATTATTCCTTACTTAGCTTCTATTAATTAAAACCCCTTGTTAGTATAAGGTTTTTCTTGTCGATCCATGATGCTTGCTCACTATTTACATCCACCCGAAGTGGCATTCCCATCATCTTTTCTGCCTCTTCTTGTGTACCATTGATGTAGAGAAATTCCTCCACCATTTCTTCATCAGAGTGGACAAGAAGTTTTAGTGGATTCTGTTTATCTACTTCCTCTACCCCCATTTCACTCTCTATAGCCTCAACAACATAGTCCATCACTTATTCAGGATTCCCTTGTAGGTTAACACTAGATATCATCATGTATTCCTTCTCTTTGAATTTCATATTTTTACCTGACCTAGTCTCCATTGGTTTTGGAAGGTGTGAATAATCCTTGAGCCCTTTGATTTTCTTCCCTATTGACAAAACGTCAGTATCTATCCCACCTATTATCTCAAAAACACTGTCAATATTTTGATTTTGATTCAATCCCTCCAGACCTACAAAAAGATTTTAGGTCTGTATGTTCTCCTGGCTATGTCTCTATCCTTCAACCCAGTGTCCCACCAGCCCCTGCACTGGACCCATCTTAGGCCCAAACCATCTTCTAACCTTATATTTGTACTCTAAAACCAACATTCTGCATGTATCATTTGTGATCCCTTCCTGAACATGTAGCTTCCCAGAATTAGTCTTCTATTTCCCCTCCATCTCCACTGAAGAACCTAGTTTGGAATCCTCTCGTTGTTCCTTAATAGCATATGTCTGATCTTTATCACCATTACCATTCCTAGAACACGAATCCAAAACTCCAGTGTCCTTCTCCTCCTCCACTTTCCATTACTCCAAGACAATATCCCCATTACTCTCATTGTCCCCTGAAGGACCTACCAAATCAAGCTTCAGTCTGTTGAGAATATCAGTGAATTTTGGGTTAGAAGGTTCCACCGCTGCTTGTTTCTGTACCAGTGCAACATCCACAATACCACTTACAGCAGCCCTTATGGCATTATTTTGAAGTCCAACCTCATCTCGAGGCGCCACATCCTTCGACCCTTAAATAAAATCCACCACCCTCTACTTACCAGCCTTGCTTATACCTCCACGTCTATAGTTCACCAGTTCATGCCCCAGCTTCTTACAAGAGTCACGAAAACTTAACCACGATTCATATATTACCGACTGCTTATACCGGAATTCTTCTCCAACATAAATCCATATAAAATCGACCGGTTTATGTGAGACATCAACTTTAACTCATTCCTGAGGTGCGACCGGATGGCATACCGATCTAGTTTTACTGTCCGAGCAGAGAAATCTTCCTACCAAGTTTTCTAACGTGCATATAATGGAGGGATTTTGGAAAGGGAGGGAATGTTATGATAATATTACCCATATGTCTGTCGTGGTAGAATCTCATTTCATGTGGAAGTCATCGTTCCATTGAATAATAAAGAACCGAAGTCCATTGAAATTGTGAGGTGTCGAAGACCAGGCTTTAATAAAATCCTCTTCTGAGGTGAAGCAAATCATGAAGTGATGACTATCCAGGAGCCCCACTATCGCTCGATCCTAAAGTTTTCAGGACCTAAAAAACCTTTCAAAATAATCCACTGAGGGGCATCGGTCCTTGAATCTCACGATTAAATTCCATCGGAGAAGAGAAGAGGCCTCATTGAACTCTAAAAGAGAAACAGGGAGTTTTGGTCACCCTTGGAAAAGATTAGACACCTTAGGGTTGATCGAAATTCTAGGAAATGATGGGAGATAGTCTAGATTTGAGAAGGAAAGAAATTGATTTTGGATTCCCTCTAAGGGCGGTGATTGTCCCACCCCCAAAGGGGGAGGGGGAGCTGGATCGGCCGCTGCCACCGTCTAGGTTTCGAGGAAGTCCGTGCATAGAACTTCTGATGTTTCCTAAAACATATGGATTAATACAAAAACATAGAATTATTAAAATCATGTGATGATAGGATCAATTGTAAATTATTCCTTTTATTAATATATCTTGATATACACAATTGGAATACAACTAATTAAGTTCATCCAATACATAAATTTATCAATCTGGTTGACAATTTTAAATATGATTCAAGAATTTAAAATCGTTCATGGATTCATAGTTACTATATAGATAAATTATAACAACATTAGTTGTAGATAATCCAAATATCCAAATTTATAAAAAAGAATATTTATTAAAAAAAGATCATTTGTATTTAATAGTCTTCGTATTTTGGATTGTAAAATCCTGAGATTTTATGATATTTTTATTTTAAAATAAATTAAATTTCTTCAATATATTTCCTTACTCACAATACTGATTTTAAATAAACTCTAATATACTATTAAAATATTATTTAAATGTGGTCATTATAACCTAGCCATTAAAATTGGTGTGTATGAATAAGAATAACTAATTTATGAAAAAAAAAATTATTTATTCATATATAAAATTAATTCATTTTAGTTCAATTAATTAGAAATGATAATAAAAATCATTTGATGGTAAAATATTTGTTTTTCTAAAAAAACTATTTATATGCATGAAAGGTGATTTTATCTTAATAAATTAAATTGATCACTATTGGTGAATGATTTCAATGAAATGTACATAGTATATATTCAATAAAAAAATTTAACATTCATCTAATATTTTTCTAGTTAAGGGATAAGAATAAATCCAATTTTATGAATTAAAACAATGTTTTTCTAAAAAACAGTTGTCATCGCATTTTATGCGGTTATTTTAAAATAAATTTTTTCTTATTATATAAATTGAATGTTAAAAAATTGATTCTATATTTGTAATTATGAGGATAAAATTTGGTAAATATTTCTCTTTTATTTTTTCTCATTATTAATAGTATCCTTGGTAAATTTTTGTCATCTTGGTAAGAGTAAAATTAGTAAAATATGGTTAAAACATAATTATAAGGCATTAAAAATTTTCTAACACATGGATTTATCCTATTAGATTAGTAGATTTAATATAATTTGATAAAATTCGCAAACATATGTTCAATTAATTTTATTTTTAAAGGATATTTACCATTATATTATTTTAATTAAAGAAAAATACAAAATGCCACTCTCTTGACTTTTAACATATATTTTATGTTCAAATAGGGAAATAAATAAGTTATGAATTAATATTAAATGTAATTTTTGCATAATGAAATTATTTTATGAAGGTAATTTATTTTTAATTTTTAATGTTTATATAATTACCTTAAACTCTTTCACGACACTGACAGAATATTTATTCAATTAACATAAAAATAAAATAAATGATTTTAAAAATATTAAAAGTAATTCAATTTGGAGGAATTATTGTTTTAAATGAATTTTATAGATTATTTTATCATATTTTGGATTTGTTAAGCGATTATATATCAAATTTATTCCATGTATTGATGTCTTTAAGGTCAAATTAAATGAATAGTGTCAAAAATGACAATAATGAAATTTTATAAAAACAATATTTATTAAATTATTTAATAATCATAAAACTAATGAAAGTGTACAAGTGTTAAAATATATGTTATAACATTTCAACCCTTTTATAATTCTTATCCTTACCTTATAAGTAGAATTATAACCCTTTATGATGGAAAAAGTTGCTGCCATGGTTATGATAAAAAATTGTTAACCATGGGGTTAAACCCAAAGATAGGTTATAAAATGATGCCAAAACCTGTAAAATTTCATTTTATTAGGTTATTTAGACCTTATAATATTTTTAGTTTAATATATATCCATTTTGAATCATTTTTATAAATAATGGATTACTTATATTTTAATATTTTTAGTAATTCCAAGTGGGTCCTTTCCCTCCCTTGTAAATGGAAACCCTTTCCCTCTCTTCTTTACACCACACTGAGCAATCAAGATTGAAAAATAACAACAAATTTATATTATGAAAATACTTATACATGTTCTAGTGGTTCTGTTATTCCCAAAATACAAACATTAGGTTCCTTGATTGAGGATATAAATGAGGTCTCCTGAAGAAGAGGTAATCATCTTACCCGATCCCTTTCAATTTATTTAATCTTATACATCCTATAAATCCATGGTATTTATTGTAAAATAATAGTTCATTAATATAAATATATTTAAATGTTATTATGATTATGAAACCACTATTTTCCACTCTATTTTCTATTAAAAGGTATGTGAAATTATCGCTTGTGTGAACGTACGACTTATCGTCTCCACATAGCGATACAACTCATTTTTCATCGCCATATTTTATGGATTAGAATTATGATATTTTTAATGTTTATAAGTTTTATTTATGACATAATTATTCTTATTAAATAATAATATAATATCTAGCTTCTTACTTTCCATTTAGTTAGAAAATGATAATGTTGCTCAGGTGTACGTGTGGACTACCACCTCAATTAAGCAATGTGCCCATTTTTCATTTCTACTTTACATAGATAGTAATAAGGAAAATTTAAATTAATATATATGATATAAAAATAATCCTGAAAATTTTAATTATTATTTACCTTTATTTCATTCAATCCTTTTAATAGTGAAAATAGCGTTCATGCGTACATACAACCTATCATCTCCATGAATGGTGTAATTAATTTTTCTATCTATATATTTTATAGAAGAATATAAATATATATATATATATATAATTATTGGTTATGATATTTATATCCTGATTTGAATTATTAATATTATATAACCATGATCAAAGTATAAGGACCATAATTACCGATCCAAAACATACATAAAGAATGAAGCAGCTGTCACGAGGAACTTTGATTCTAAAAAAATAATTATTAATAAATGGGTGATAAAAGAGTATAAGTAAATTTTATATGGTATAATATTTATTATTATTAATCTATAATAGATTTATAATAAATCTATATTTATTTTACATGATTTTTGAATACATATGAAGAAATTCATACCTAAGGTTGGGGTTTATTTAACAATCTCATTATTATTTGGGATTGTTTATTTTTAAGTAACTATTGGGGGAATTATTTGATCATTTTATCTTAAAACAAATGTATTTTATTATTCTATAGTTATTTATTAAAATTAAAAATTTTCCTTTAATTTTAATCTATTTAAATACTCAATATACTGAAATAATTTGTTAAGGAAAACTGGCCTTGTTTTTCTACTAAATCGAGAATATTTTAATTAAATGACCATATTTTCTTTAAACAATTTTAAAGAATATTTATAATATTCTCCAATTATTTATTTAATAAATTTTTACCCATTTTTTACTTTTAAAAAAATATTTAAATGGAACCTTCTTGTCATTTTCTAAATGAGGTACTTTTGCCTTTTTATAAAAGTGTTAAAGGAATTTTTTTAAAATTATATAGTATGAATAGAATTTACCAACATCATTAACACTAAATTAATTTAAGATTAATATAAATTTGTAAAAGTTTATTTTCCAAGAAAATTTTTTCCTTAATATTTTTTAAATTTTAGTTTTTAAATAAGTTATTTTAAAGTGAAAAGTTTATTTTCATCAAGAATGTTTTTAATGTTATTTTTATGGTATTTTAATTCATCAAAAATAACAAAAATTTATTTTTAAAATTATCCACTAGGGATATGTTGTGATGATACAATACTTATTCTTTATTTGGGTGGTTTATGATCAGTTCTACTATTGAAAGTATTGACATTTTGTATAATAATTATTCCTATATGAACAATTTTTTATTGTTAATACATATTTATAGTTTTGTATTTTTTATTTATATGATGAATAAATTTTAATTATTAAGTGATGGTTGTAGATCAAAATTACATATACCCTTGATGAATCTATAGGTCTCATGTGAAAAAATATATTGGGTATTTGGTCGAGGACGTAACCATTTATATATATCTTTTGGCATGAGGCCTTGATGATATTTTTAGATGTATTGTAACAAAGAATCAATGGTAAGTTTCATATGTCAGGAATTATGTATTCTATAATTATAAAATCGGTAATTTATTTCCATTTTATTATTTTAATAGTTATGATATCCATGGATAAGTTTAGTGTTAATGTGATTATTTGTATGGAATTGTTTGATCATCATTTACTCTTTTTATAAAATTCATGCCTTATTTAATCAATGTTATATTCTGTTGTATGTATACCCTTACTAGTCACAATAGCTCAACCCTTTCTTACATTTCCTTTCCCTAGGATACCAATAAGTGTTTTATGATTGATATAAAGGTAAATTCTATAGAAAATACTAAAAATACCAAATAAAATACTATGTTGTATATTATTTTTTAAATTTAATTCAGGATTAAACCATGTATTTGGCTTACTAAGACTACTAAACTATTCGGTCCTTTGGAATACAATCACTTGAATATAGTATCAATTTAATAAATTAACCACTTACTCTAGGCTACTAGTGTCACGTTCATTATAGTAGGTATCATAGAAAGTTTAGTAGGAACCTTGGGAACTAGATTTAGGAAAACTTATATTAGATAACATAACCCTATGAAAAACTTTGAGAATATTCCCAAAGAAACCAAGTTTATGATTTTAAGATTATTTATACATAAATTTTCAATTTATGTAAATTGTTTCACTAGTTTTGAAATTATACATTATGATTCAAAATTTTATGACCTATTCTAGTTTATTCAATTATTTAGAAATGAAACATAGTGGATGGAATAGAAATTGATTCAATACATGTAATGCATGTTGGGATTACCCTCATAGGAATGATAATAAAGTTAGGTATTTTTCTCAAGGTGGATCTAATAAAATTATAACTATATTGTGGTATTAGACTCAGGTAATGACCAATAACCTTGCTCGTATAGAGAATCCTATTTATCCACAAAGTGGTGTAACAATGTTAAAATGATTCATCCATCAGTAACATCTATCATTCAATGGGAGTATAAGTCCATTTGTAGTTGAGGATAAGTTCCTTAGAGAAGATATTTCTTTATTTGGTAATTACTGAAAGGGAAAATATTTTATGTAATTTTATCATCTCCCAAAGGATATAGATTAATAACGGTCATTGATTTAGGATAATAAGAATGAGGAGAAAATAGAGTGCATAAAATAGAAGTATTTTAAAGAAAAATTCTTAGAAAAATGTTTCCCTCACAAACAATGAGAAGATATGGAGAGAGAATTTTTGAGTCTAAGACAAAATGAAGATGAAAATGTTTCTAAGTATAAATATAACTTTATAAGGTTATCAAAGAATATTGAAAACAAAATACATAAGAAAAAGAGTAATATTGATCATTTATTTGATGGGTTAAAGCCAATCCTTCTAAGGGAATTATTCTACCAAATATTCTCATCATATGTGGATATATTATCATGTTATATCAAGAAATATAATGAATTCTATAAGTCATATGACTTTGAAAAAAGTTAATAAAATAAGAGGATGATAGAGAAAAAATATACAAGGGAAGGAAGAGAATGAGGAATTTTCCAACATGTGGTACTTGTGGAAAGAAAGATATTGGTACATGATCAAAAGGAAATATACTTTTCTTAATTCATGGAGAAAAATTCCATCATGATCATGATTTAAATGGTAATTAAGAATACATAAAATTACAATTCTTTAACTATAATGGGATGGGTCACTATCCTAACCAATACCAAAAACATCAAGGAAACTTGCCACAAAATAATCCAAGGTGTGAAGGACAAGATCATAAAATTACTACAAATGAAGTGGAAGTTCTGAGAAATGTGGTGAAAGGTACACATATCATCCACTCTAGGACTAAAAATGTTTTATTTTATTTTTGGTAATATAAAATATTTTTTATCTAAATAATTATCTAAGGGTATTACATCACCACCTCAACGATTAGATTTTGAGTTAGCGGTGAAAAATACTAATGGTGGGATGACCGCATGTCAATTTTATAGATCCTCTCCAATATAATATTATTGAAATGTGATTCATATAAATATTTTTATTCATCCTCTATTTTAATTTGATGTAATTTTGGGAATGTATAAGCTCACTTGGTATAGATCCCGTATCAATTTTTAAGGAAGGGAAGTTACATTCAATATTCCAAATCAAAAATCAATAATATATCAGTGTGAGGATGAACTTAAAAAAATTATGTAAATTACTTCTATAATATGGTTTTTTCTCTATATTAATTATGGATAATTATCTCAAATCTTTGGAGAGAAACTCAACATTAAAAATGTGTCCATTTTTTGGAATATGATGATGTATTTCTTAAGGACTTCCCAATATTCTCCTAAATCATGAAGTTTAGTTTCAAAAAGAAATCATACCTTATGATATGAATATTACAAAGATTCCATATAAATGTCCTCGATTGAGTTATAGGAATTTAAGAAGAAACTAAAAAAATCTAAATAGGGGATTCATTCAGTCTAGTTCTTCTCCATGGGGTCCACCTATTATTTTTTTATGAATAAATATGGTTTAATGCGTACTTTATCTTTTTATTGAGAACTTAAAAAGATCACTATTTAGTAAAAGTATACTCTACCGCATATCGATGATTTATTTGATCAATTATGATGAGATCTATATTTTTCCAAGATTGATCTTTGATCTTGATATCATCAACTAAGGATCAAGGAGGATGTAACCAAGACAACCTTCTGTATGAGGTATGTTCATTATGAATTTCTATTAATGCCATTTATACATACCAATTCTCTTTCTATACCATGGATTTAATGAATAGATTCTTTATAGATTACCTTGATCAATTTTTGGTAGTATTTATAGACAATATTATTATATATTCAAAGTACATGAAAGATCATAAATAAAATTTAATAATTGTACTAAAAACCATAAGGAGAATTTGTATGATAAATTTACAAAGTGTGAATTTTGACTTCATAAGGTTTCATTATTGGGTCATATAATCTCAAGTGAGGGTATATGAGTGGATCCTTCAAAGATGTATGATATTGAGCAATGGGACATACCAACCAAGGTAAATGAGATCTATAGTTTTCATAGGTTGGTTGGATACTAATGACACTTTGAGAGTGATATCTCATAATTATCTAAGCCACTCACCAAGTTGACTCAAAAGTGGGTTAAATTATTATGGACATTTGAATATTAAGTGAATTTCAAAGAACTAAAGAAAATATCAGTCAGTATGCCTATTCATACACTAAACTAAAGTAGATAAGGGTTTGTGATCTATAGTTATGTATAAAATAAGGTATATAATGATATAATATTCCTTTCACTAATTAAAAATTCATAATATATATTACACGACGCTTGATTTTGGATTTTCTAATGGTATTTTTTTCATTGAAGATATGGAGGAACTATTTGTATGGTGAAAGGTGTGGCATATATACTGATCATAAAAGATATAAGTATATATTTACATATAAAGAGTTGAATATTAGATATAGAATATGGTTTGAGTTGATCAAATATTATGATTGATCAATACATTACCACCCTAGGAATGAGAATAAAGTAGATGGTGCTCTAAGTCAGAAAGACCATGATTATTTGTCCATGATGAGGATTGAAAGATATTAAATATTTATGGATTTTAAGATTATGTATCTTGAAATATTATGTAAAGTGTAAAGATATTATCTTTCTCATATGAATTTCCAACCATCCATTCATGATAGGATTAAGAAGGCACATAAGGAAGACATATAATTATTGAAGAATTTGAGAGATGTACCTAAGTTCAATAATTATCATGAAAGAATGATATAGTTTGGGAATATAGTATATGTCCCTAAAATACCATATTTGAAGAATGATATGTTGTACAAAACTCATATTTTATCATTTTCTATTCATCTAAGAAGTATGAAGATGTATAGAGATCAAAAGAAGTATTTCTGGTGGGAAACCATAAAGAGAGATATTGTCGAGTATGAATATTGGTGCTTGGTATTTCAAAAATTTAAGGATGAGAGACTAAATAATAAATGGATTTTATAACCATTTTCCATACTATAATGGAAATGTGAAACATCACCATATATTTTTTCATCAGACTCCCCAAAACATCAAAAGTCCATAATGTTATTTGGGTTGTATTCAATCACTTAATGAAGTCAAAACACTTAATTATAATCAGAGAAGATTTATATCGTGATATAATTTTCAAATATAGATTAATTAATTTATAAGGCTATATTTAATACAACATTATATTTTATATGATTTTGATTTGAGGATAACCACAATGTTTTGTAAAAGTCTCCATCAAACTCTAGATATATATTTGAGTTTTAGTATTGATTATCATCCTTAGGTATATGTTTAGTTTGATGCGACCATTTAAACTCTAGAAAACGTGTTTAGATATTTCTATATGGATTTCAAAGGTTTTTTGGATCAATAAATTCCTTTGGTGGAATTGTGTTATAACAATAACTCTCACTCGAGAATTTATATGGCTCTTTATCAATCCCTCTATGAAAGGAGGTGAAAAAATACAATGTGTAGGGTCAAGTTTAGAGAAAGAAATATATTGGGACCTAATGTAGATGAGAAAATGGTAGAGAGGTTTATATACATTCGATAGAACATAAGTTCAGCTCAGAGTTGATAAAAAAGGTATGCTAATAATCACCAATGAGATCTGGATTTTCAAGTTGGTGACAAAGTATTCCGATGAGTAAATCCGTGGAAAAAGGTTCTGAGGTTTTGATAGAAGGGAAAGTTTATCCTCATATATATTCTCTCTTTTTAAATTCATAATCATATTGGGATGGTATCTTATCGATCAAATCTTCCACCAAATCTCTTTTATGTTCATGATCTGTTCCATGTATCTCTAAAGAAGAAGTACATTCCAGATCCTTTAAATTTTCCAAAATCTTGAGTCATACCACTACAGAATGATATATATTAATAAGGAAACCCCAATAGAGACTCTAGATCATAGAGAAAAGGTTATTTGTAATAATACTATTTTCCTGGTTAATGTTTTTTTGGAAAAATCATAAAATTGGAGAAATTACATGGGAACCTAGGGATGTGATGAGGCGGAAGTATCCTCAGTTGTTTTTATTAGTGTGAAAAAAAAATTGATTGTGAAATTATAATAAGGGGGTATAATTTAACACCCTAATATTTTAGAATATATTTATATTTAAAAAAATTAATTTCTTTGATAGCTTGTGTTACACACAAGATTGAGTTTAAATGAATTGTGATCTACTATTAAAATATTATTTAAATTTGACAATTATAACCCAGCCATTAAAATTTGTGGGTATGAATAGAAGTAAATAAATTATAACAAATTTTTTGTTTGTATGTATATAAAATAAATTTATTATTTATCAATTAATTTCAAATCAAAAATAAAAAACATTTGAGGGTAAAAGAGATGTTTTCCTAAAACAAATTTTTGCATGCCATATGTTTTTATCTTATAAAATTAAATTGATTACTATTAGTAAATTATTTTAATTAAATATACATATTATATATCCAACCAAATTTTGTAACATTAATTTAATATTTTTCTAGTCATTTCATAAGAATGGATCTAGTTTTATGCATAAAACTGTATTTTTCTAAAAAGTGTTTTTCGTGTCATTTTGTGAAATTATTTTAAAGTTAATTTCTACAAATTTTATAAATTTAATAAATAAGAATGTGATCGATATTTAGAATCACCATGATTAAATTTGGTAATTATTTCCTTTTATTTTTTTTCATTATGTATAGAATCTTTGGTAAATCATTGTCACCGCGGTAAGGGTAAAATGGGTAAAACAAGGTTAAAAATTTTTGTGACACTTTAAAATATTTCCAACACTTTAATTTATCCTATTGGATGATTTTAGTTCATAAATTTCATTCCTTGTCTCGAAAATGTGTCCAATTTATGCCATTATTTTAGATATTGACCTTTATATAATTTTATGTAAAGAAAAATACAAAATGTCACTCTATTGAATTTAAAAATCTCTTTTATGTTCACATAGGTATAAATAAATTTTTGAATGAATATTAAAATTTATTTTGTAAATAATTAATTTTCTTTTATTATGGTAATTTATTTACAACTTTTATTGATTATATAATTTCCTTAAATGCTTGCACAACACTAACACAATATTTTTTTTTAATTAACTAAAAAATAAAATAAATTATTATATAAGTATTAAAAGTAATAAAATTTTGTGGAATTATTGTATTCCAAAAATTTAATTGATTAATATATCACATTAGGTGTGTTTAAATGATTTATATTATAATTATATCCTTTTCTTGATGTCTTTAAATCCAAATTTAAATGAATAGTGTGAAAATGACAATAATATTATTTTATAAAAATAATATTTTATTAAATTATTTAAAAATCATAGAAATCATGAAAGATGATAAGGGGTTAATATATCATTTAAAACTTCATCACTTTATGATATATGTGACAGTTTTTACCTAATGAGTAAAATTATAACCCTTTATGATTGAAAGAGTTATTACCGCGGTTAAGAATAAAAATTTGTTAACTAGGGGTTAAACCAAAAGATAAGGTTTAAAATGAAACTAAAACCTATCCAAATTTAATTTCATGGTTTTATTTGAAACTTTTCCTACTTTTATTTTAATATATGTCCATTTGGAATAATTTTTCTTTGGTAATTAGTTAATTATATTTTAATCTTTTTTGTAATTCCAAATGCTTCCTTTCTCTCCATTATAAAAGGACACCCCTTCCTTCTCTTCTTCACACATAATTGAGAAACCTAGATTAATGAATAACTACCCATTTATCTTATAAACACCTTATAAAAGTTATGTAGTTTCTATTATTCCCCTAATAACAACCTTAGGTTCCTTAAGAAATGATATAAATGAGGTCTCCCAAAGAAGAGATAATCATCTAACCTGACCTATTTCAATTTATTTCTTATTATATATCCTATAAAGTTATAGTATTTATCATAAAATAATAACTTAAATATCCTAAATATACTTAAATTTTATTATGATTATGAAACACATGGTATCCACTCTCTTTTCAATCTAATGGGTTTTGAAAGTACCACTTGTGCGTACGTACATCTTATCATCTCCTCATAACAATACAATTAATTTTTCATCACCATATTTTATGAATGTGTATTATGAATGACTTAATGTTTATATATGATATTTAAGACATAATTATTCTTATTTATTAATAATATCATATCAACCTTACATTCCAATCCATTGGAAAATGATGGTGTCGCTCAAGCATATGTGTGGACTACCACCTCAATGATACAATGTGATTCATTTTTTCATTTACAATTTACTTGGATGGTAATATGGATTGATTTAATGAATATATATGATATATATGATATAAAAATGATCCTAATAATTATATTTATTATTTACCTTTCTTTATTTCCATCCATCGAAAAGTGAAAACAATATTCATGCATATGTATGGCATCCCTTCTCCATAAATAGTGTAATTAATTTTGATATCAATATATTTTATGGATCAATATAAATATATATAATTAATTTATATTATATTAATATAATTATAAAAATTCTTTATATGATGTAACAATCTTCAAATTAAAATGACCACAACTACTGAACAGAAACATACTTGAAGAATGAAGCAGTTATCACTTGTAACTATGATTCTAACAAATAATTTTTAAAAATGGGTGATAAAATGTTATAAGTAAATCATATATGCTATGAAATATATTATTATTACATTTAAATTGATGTATAATTTATTTATATTTATTATAAATTATTTTAAAACATATAGGAATTAATTTAAAACTCAGGTAAGGGTTTATTTCACAATCTCATCACTATTTTGGATTATTTAAGTTTAAGTGTATTCCAAAGGAATTTTTTGTCTTTATATATTAAACCCAATATATTTTATTATCCTATGGTTATTTCTATGTATTAAATTTTTTTCATTTCATTTTCTTCTCTTTATGTAATCAAGATACCAAAATAATATTTTTAAGGAAAACCGGCCTTGTTTTTCTACTCGGTTAGTAATATTTTTCTTCCATGATTTTATTTTACTTAAAATATTTAAAATATTATTTACAATATTATCCAATTATTTATTGAACACATTTTTACCCATTTTTTAATTTTTAAAAAATGTTTCAAAAAGGAACCTTCTTGTCTTTTTATGAATGAGGAAGTTTTTGACTTCTTATAAATGTGTTGGAATATTTTTTAAATTATATAGTATGAATAGAATTTAGCGATGTCAGCACCCTGTAATGCATTGAAGATTACTTTACAAGTTTAGAAGTTTCTTTTCTAAGAAAATTTTTCCGTAATATTTAGGAAATATTTATATTTTAAATATGTGATTTTGAAGTGAAAAGAGTATTTTCCTCAGGAATGTTTTAATGATATTTTTAGGGTATTTATATTCATAAATGTTGAAAAAAATTTATTTTATTTATGCTCAATTAGGAATATGTTGTAATGATACTATAATTATTATTTCTTTAGGTGGTTTATAATCAGTTTTATTGGGGATATTATTGACATTTGGTATGTTTGTTCTTTCTATACATACATTTTTTGATTTTGAATGAATGTTTATTAAGTTATATTATTTATTCATATGATAAATGCATTAGACTTATTATGTGATGTGTGGAGATTGAAATTAAATAACCCCTCCATTCATTGGTATGTCTCATGAGAAATAATATATTGGGTATTTTTTTAAGGTATTTCCCATTTATATAGATGTATAGGCATGATGACTTGATGCTATTTTTAGATGTCTTGGCCCAAGTCCTCAATGATAAGTTTCATATGTTTTGAATTATGCATTTGGTTATTATTAAATTAATTATTGATTTCTCTATGATTATTTTAATAGTTATTATATCCATATATAAGTTTCAAATTCATGTGATTATTTGTATGTAATTATTAGACCATTATTTAATCTTTCCATATTATTCATTTCTTATATATATTCTATGTTAGATTTCATTATATGTATGCCCTTACTGAAAATATCATCTCACCCTCTTCTTATATTTTAATTCCCTAGGAATCCAATAAGTGTTTTATGATTGATATGGAGGGATATTATAGATAAAATAATGATTATCCCAAAGAAAATACTATATTGTATTTTATTTTTTCAATGCAATATGGGATTTATGCATGTATCTAGTTTACCAAGAATATTAAAATATTTTTATTGGAGTTGGTGTCCTAGGAAAAATTATTTTTAAATTGATTACATGTATATTAGATGTACTGAATGTTAATAAGGCATATTATTACATATTGTTCATTATTATGCATGAATCTAATATAATAATGTCCTAGAGTATATGTTACATTGATAAGGTCATACCAATTCCATGTTATGATGAGAACCTTAAAATGCTTGGATAATATTTTTAAAATAATGTTATATAGTTGGATAACATACTATAATGGGAAACATAGTACATATAGTTTCAGTTGTGAGTTCTCATAAGTGGATGAGGCTTCTTCTCATGAATTTTGCACTTGGTAATATTCAAGACGAGATATTATGAGAACAGAACCTCCAGTAAAAATTCTTCATGTTTTGGTGTCATTATATATTCTAATCGAGAAAAATTTATAATCTTCTTTTGGATTTAAAGTTATCATTAATTCATGTCATAAATCATGCACTTATATTTTCTGATGAAAATTATGATGAAATATGTTCACGATGAGGTAGGGTACGTTGGGTGCATCAAGATTGACCTATCATTAATAGATAAATCAAGGAAGAATTTTTTCCTTACAATTTTATGGAAGTTGATATCTCATCCCTTTGGTTGGAATAGAACTGTCACATTAAATTCCATGTATATGGTGTAATGATGTATTTATTTCATATATTCAAAAAATAATAATGAGAAAATAGGTTGGTGACACATATGTACAACCTTCTTGATGAGATATTGGGACAAAGGGATTATATTACATAGTGTACATTTGCATTTGTTTTTTGTTATTGCAAAATTAAATTTTTTTTCTCTTGGGTTCCTTGACCCTTTTCTAGACATTAATCTTGGACTTTAGGAAATCCCACAAAATTACATCAAGAAATAATCTTATAGGGTCACACACTAAGTGTTACTGATGGTCTCGATTAAATTCTATTTGAGTTTAATAAATTGAATAAATATTATTCTCAAAACCAAGGGATAATTTTACCCCATTTTATTGTTTGAAAATATTAATTTATAAATTAAATATTTATTCATGTGTTAAATAAATTCTAGAGGAGTTTGAATAGACCAATACCATGTATAGTAAAAAATATTAAATAATAAGATGGTTAAAAATGTTTGTTATTATTCAATTTGTTGTGCACCACAAAATATTATTATTATTATTATTATTATTTTGTTTAATGGAGTTTATTAATGGTCAATATATTATTTAAGGGTCAAAATGCAGTTAAATAATTATTTTAACCTAAACTCTAGCTATATAAATAGACAGTTATTTCTATTGTATAGGGTGTGAAAAAACAGATCGGTGAAATCATAATAGAGGATATTTTCATACCATGAATTATCTCTGTAATCCTTCTTATCTCTACCTCTCAAGAACGAGAAATGAAAGAGAGACTCCTTGAAGAATGAAGGATGAGCGATAAATAGAAACAATTCAAGAAAATTGATTCTTCATTATAGCACCTGAAGATCGATTAGTAGTGCATGAAGATCAAAGAAGTGCATTTAGATCATCGCTAGAGTGATTCTATCATTGGATCCTCACAGTTTAATGAAAGAAATATGATAACGTCTTTTAGAATAATCAATATTCACATCAAAGAAAGATCATATGGCAAGATATTCACTTTGGGGATATTAGATATTAAAATAAATATAAATACATCGCCCACCACTGCACGCTTACATTGTGCCCAGAACTAACAAGCGGTATCATAATGGTCATGTTTAATTTTATATTTATTTATTTTATTGGTGATCTATGGGAAATTTTGGTTATATTTTCATTTCATTTTATTAATTCTTTAATATGATTCGATTTAACATTATTAGACATATTAATAATGTTATTTTAGTGTAATTTTCTTAAAGGTCTAATAATAGATGAAGAACAATCATAAATTCCATCAGGTTCTTTAAAATTTTGTCTAGTAAGATAGGTTTACACATCATATACTCTAAAGTAAACATCATGTACCCTAAATCACTACATTTGGATGTGTTGAGGAATTCTCAGTGTTCCACACAATTACTACACACTGTTCATTTATTTCACACCAAATAAAGTCTACGCTAGGTTTTAATATGGGCTTTCAGATTACATAATGTTTATCAATGTATAGTCTGTGTATTCTGCATGAGTTAGCAGTGTAAATCATGCAATTCATGTTGTCATTATACAAGTTTAAAACCACATGAGGCTGAAAACCAGGAAAATTTATGATATAAATGATGTTTATGCAGTGTACATGGTGTGTAGTTAATAAATTCCAACATCCAAAAAACACGTCGATGACTTAGGCATGAATTCTAGACCCACAAAAAGTAGAACACGTGGTATGTAGCTGGTTTTTTCATGCTATGTATTCTTTCTGAGGTACATGCCATGGAATGAGGAATTTACCCTAGACACATAGCAATTGAGACACATAGTCTGTAACTATTCAGTACATGTTTCATAGTCTCCTATTAAAGGATAGAATTAAAAATTAAATTTAATTGAAAATTACAACATTGAAACCTTATTTTAATTATTGAAACACCATTATGTGTTTGACAATTTAATAATGGTTTTGAAGAATTTTAAATTATCATTTAATTTATTTTATTAAATATGTATTTATTGGTTTTGGTGTTTATTTTGTATGGATTTCATAAATGGTGGGTATCTCCAATTAAGTTTGGATGAGAAATAAGATGAATGGAAATTAATTAATTCCCAGACATTTATCTTAATAATAAATAACTAATAAAGAAATGAATTTTAGTAGAATACTTTTGCTTACTCTTTGCATGTATGATTGTTCATGATCTTGAACAATACCTATGTATGTGTCTTCATTTAATTGGTTTAATTTATTTCATGGGTTTTAAATTATTTAATATTAAATTAAAGTGATGGTACATGAGTCATCCCTCCTTTTATTATTATGTAGGACCTTCGTGTCCATGATAATTTATGTAATCCTCTTTAACCAGTCATTTGGTTCCCCTCACCTAAGTGTTAGTTATAAATACATATAATTAATGGAGTATCCCAAGGCGCATTGAGGTGGTTCATGATGGAACCTTTATAATGAAAACTCAGGTGATACACAAGTGGATAGGTGGAATGATAAAACTCGTGACAAGACTGGAAAGAGGAGTAAATTCTCCTAGGCCAAAGGTTAATTTAATGTCCTCTCAATAAATAAACCATTGGATAAAGTTCATGATCAGGTCATTTACTTTATTTATTTATTTCTATCTATGAATTATTTATTTTATGTATGAAAGACTACAATCACATAAATAAATGAATTAACGTTCAAATATGAAATTTAAAGAAATGTATTATGCATAAATGTTTTATAGAAGCTGGTAAATTAATTAAGTAAAATCCAATTAATATTAACAAGACATTTAAAGGTTAAAATGATATAAAATTTATTTATAATTAATTTAAATACCTTAACCAAATATTAAGTTAAACTAAGACTTCCATTACTTGATTATAAATGAAATAATAGAAGTAAGTGTAGTACATGGAAAAAATATGGAAACTTACATTTATCGAGGAGTTATCATGAGGGTTTTGGGTTGACTTAACCAAACTTGTATTGAGTTAAATGACCAAAGTATGATCAATAAAAATTTAGAGGTAAGTGTTGAAGTAATCCAATTTAGGATTTTAGGATAGGGGAATCCACTCAACGAATAAAGGAGCTACAAGTCTGTAGTTGGAAAGGCCACCTACCTAATTACTTTATTATGGTTTTCATAGATATATTATAGATCATTAATAAAATTAAAGGGTATCCTTACCACTATAATTTTTTAGAATCTATAAATTCCAAGTTCAATGGTGATGGTTATTGAGACTTTATAAAATAGTGAGATAATTACTGAAAACAATTAATTTATTATTTCTCACGTTATTTGTAATCACAAAAAGTACTAATAATTTTCTCATTTAATTGTAGAAAAAAATGGAAAACTCGTCGTCCATAATATCCATGTGAACAATATTAGATAAAGACACCATCCTAACTAAAAATAACTTCTAATAATGGTACAAAAGACTTTGGGTTATTTTTTACCATGAATGGAAATCATAAATGCTAGAATCCTCACTTCCGGATCTTTCTACTAAGGAGGTGAGTAAAGAATAGTTCCTAGTCTCTGAGAAACATATGAATGAAACTCTTGATGTCCAGTGTTTTATGATTTCATCTATATCCATTGATCTCATGAAGTCTCAAAAAAACATATATGTGTAGAGTATACTCGAGCATCTCTATTTCCTATATCAGGAGAGAGCGAGATAGGAGCAGTTTTAGATTTCCAAAGAACTCTTTTAGAATAAACTTATGGAGGGTGTCCTAGCTAGGCCTTCTGTAGTCATGATCATTGGATACATTGAGTGCCTACATGTTATAGGATTTAAACTCCCTAAATAACTGGGCACTAATCTCTTTCATACATCACCCCCTCAAATATTATATATTTTTCTTGTAAATTTTAATATTAAAATCATTGAGAAGTATCTACCAGATATTCTCACTCTTCTTCACCAAGTGGATAAGGAGATAAAGCATGAAAATCCTTCCATCCTTGTGGTTAGAAAATGAAAAGGGAAAGTGATGAGATTTAAGCTCAAAGCTTCTTTACACCCTTCCAAGATGAGGAAGATCAAGTAGAAAGTAATAAAATAAGATTATTTATGTTTCACATGTAGAAATTAGGTTCACTCAAAGAAAAATTGCACCCATCCATATAAGCAACGGTACTCTTTAGGTGCATTTTTTATCAAGTAAAATTTATCTATTTCTGAAAATTGGTTATTAGATACAAATTTTTGTGGTCACATATGTATTAAAATATAGAAACCAAGTACATTTATAAATATTTACTAAGGGGAGGTAGATATATGAGCATCCAACATATATAAACTTTTTATTGTAGCTATCAGGGACTACCAGCTCAAATTTCTAATCAGAATGATATTGGTTTTGAAAGGTTGTTATTATGTTCCATATATTACCAAAAACATTATTTTTGCATACAAACATGATAAATATGGATTAATTTTCAAATTTGGGAATAAATGTTGCTTCTTTTATAAAGATGTCATTTGTTATGGTAAGGTAAATTTAAATAATGGTTTTTATGTATTGAATTACACAAACCAAGTAATGGAAATTGATAATGTAACACCTAGACCTCAGTTACCTAGAGTTGTTGCATTATTTTATTACGTTGACATGATCACAAGAAATAAAATCCCAAAGGACCAATTGGTTTAGTATTCTTGGAAAAACTAGATACAAACATAAGTTTTACATTATATCTTGAAATGAAAAACAACATAGTGTATCCTTTGAATACACTCATATCCCTTAGATAATGCCTATAGGTCAAGCATAATATAAACTTTCACATCCTAGGTAAAAATGAAACATAATAAAGGGGTGATATCCTATGCTTAGTAAGAATAAAAAATATAGTGGAATATATCATAAATAAGCATAAACTTTTAAGGAAATGTATAAAAATGAAACACAAAACTTTTAAACATAATCTTCAGAACAATATGCAGAGAATAAATCAAATAATTCCATTTAAAATAGCACATCCATAGTCAAACATATCATAAACCCTTAAATACAATATGGAAGACAAATAAACCATAATTAATCATAAAATTCAATAAATTATGTTAACATATATGAAAATAATCTAATGAAATCATTAAAACTCTTTGAGAGAAATATCCATTTTTACTTTGAAGTCATTTAAAATCTACAAAACTATAAAAGAAAACATTTATTTTGAAAATAATATTGTAATATTGTAGGGTTGGCTTCAAAATGTTAAGGTTTCATAATTGTGTAAAATAGATGCAAGTACCATATAAGTTAAAAAAACATGGTTTCCTTAATTTGTTGAAAATGTCATAAAGTACCTTATTTGGAAAATGACAGAAATATTCCTTTCAAAAAGTTTTATATAAAAAAGTAAAACATAGGTAAAAATATATTTAAACAAATTTTGATAATAATTTGAAATACATTTTAATAAACATGGACATGGATGAGAAATATGTCCCAGTAGTTACTTACATATAAATAATCTCGGATAATAATGAGATTGTGAAATCAACCCTTACCTTGTACTTTCCTTTAGTAGAGGGTGAATTAACCTCCTGTAAAATAGTTAAATTATGTTATTAAATTATATCATAACTATATCCATATTTATGATATCATATATGATCCTATTATATCATTTTGATAATAATATTTCAGTATTACCATTGTTTTGGGTGTTAACTGTATCGTTTTCCTATGCATGTTTTGTTGTGTATGTCATGTCTTTTATGAATATGATGTATTTTATTCATATAAAAAATGATATAATGTTCATAATAATTATTTTTACTCATAATATAAATTTTATAATCATTATTGAAAGGTTAATTGTGGAGAATGAATCTCACCACGTTGTGGAGATGGTAGGCCGTATATACGCACGAGCAATAGTATCATTCCCTTGATGTTTAAATGGTATGGAATTGGATGATATATTAATTATAAATAATTATTATCATGTTATATTAATTATTTATATCCAATATACTCATCATTATACCCATCCAAATAAATTAGTGTTGAATAAGAAATTACACCATGGTGTGGAGACGGTAAACTGTACGTACGCACGCATGGTGATATTGTAATTCGTATGATGGATAAATGGAGAAATATGGTTGATAAATAATTATAATAACACTTAATAATTTATATAATACTGTTGATTTTACTTTTTTATGGCAAAAAAATAGGAATAGGATGTAAAGGAAGAAAATAAATTGAATGGAATTGGTAAAATAATTACCTCTTCTTTGAGTGTCTCTTTTTGATTTGCACAAAATGACTCCTTAGGATGGCTTTATTCCCATAGTATGGAATCTATAATTAATTGAGGGAATATTGGAGGATAATTTGGCAGGTTTTATCTAATAAAATTTCTTTATAGGCGTGAATAAAAGAGAAGGAGAGGTTCCCTTTTATAATAGATGGGAGGGGCACTTTTGGAAACTCCAAAACTATTAATTTATTATAAATTTATTTTAGGTTTTAAATATCTAAAAAGTGAGTTATTTATTGGTTAATATTATTATGGGTATAAATAATCTCAAATAATTATTTTTATAAATTTTTAGGTCACAAAATTAACCTTATCTTTTGGGATTAACCCTTAGTTAAATAGTTTAACTCTTACCATGTCTACTGTCTTTTTGTACTATATGGTTAATATAGTTACTATAAAATTAAAAAAACACCAATTAGACCATTTATGAAATATTTTACACTATCCTAGTTATTTTTTAAACCCTTATAGTTTTATGAAATTTATAACATTTAATAAAATATTATTTATTTTAAAGTATCACTTATGTCAATTTTCATACTATTCAATATTTTAATTTTTAAAAATATAAAAACATCATGATAACTTCAAAAACATACTTCCAATATGTCACTAACATGTCTAAGTTATCTATAAAATTCTTATAGGTCATTAATTAAGTCTAATTATATTTATTTTAATATTTTTAATATCATTTAATTGATATTTCTATTAATAAAATAATTTATGTATCACTATTATGTCATATTTAATAGTAATTATTTAATCTCTAAAAATTATAAATAAATTTCTATAATGTAGTTAATTCTATTATATTTATAGAGACTGTTTATAATAGTCTTTATCTCTTTTATATCTCTATAATAAAATTATTATTCTTATAAGAAATGAGAGTGTGAAAATTTGTCACATTCATTAATTATAATAATATTCATTTCATATTCATGGAAAAGGGTCCATTAAATTACTAAATTTATAAAATTAGGTGATAAGGGTCTAATATATTCCACTAGTATTTTTAAAGGTGTTAAGGTAATTTTATAATATTATTTTTAACTTTAATTACCCAATTTACCCTTAATTGCGGAAATAAAAATTACTAATGTGATTATTCATAATATCAAAAAAATTAAAAGTAAACTATAAAAATAATTTAGACCCACTAATTCAAAATATAGAATCCACTTCTAAAAATTTAAAAACACATGATTTTCATTAATTAATTTAAAATTAAACCCTGTTGATAAAATAAGAAAATGGGTTTTTCAAAAGTAAAAACCATCAAAAGATTGGCATGTGTTTATATCTAATTTTAATGGGAAAATAATTCCAATGAAATAAATTTTATTAAATGATGAAAACTTAATCTAATTATTTTTTAAAACAAATAAAAAATATAATCTATCAATATAAATAAATTAGATGAAAAATTATTTTTGAATTAAAATGCAGTATTTTTCACTATTTATTAAAATATGAAAGCTATTAAAAAAACACCAAAAAAATGTACAAAATAAATTTTTATGTCCCAATTATATATAAGAAGTTTATTTTGTCAAATTTAATATATAAAAGTTTCAAATATTTGATTTAAAAATGTTTCTCCATTAAAAGGAGGTAAAACTACATTTTTTTAAAATACTTCTTTTATTCAAAAAATTGAATATGTTCTTGTATAATGTCTACAAAACACATGAGATGAATATTAAAATTATATAGAATATATTAAATTAAAAATGTAGTTAATACTATTCATAACTACTTTTTAAATTACTAATGATGTTTCACTCAAACTTGGTGTTGCGTGCAACGCAATCTATTCTATTATTTAAAAAGAAGCATATCATGGAATCTTAGAGTGTTATATATAACAAAGTTACTTCACGTGAGTCATACCACATCCAACTTTATCATCACATCCTAGGTCATATGAATTAAAAATTCTTGACTAAAGTACATTCAAGATGGATATTTATATTCTTTTGAACTAAAACCACTTTGTGAAAGTCATGAATGCTCTAAGGAAAGATGACTAAAGAACCATTTAGCAGGAAAGGTGAAATGGATAAAGATATTATTGAACTAGTTCATCCTGATATGTGTGGGCCATTTCCTATTGAAGAAAGTTGTGCGTACTCATACTTCAAAACTTTTAATAATGATTTTATTAGATAAGGATATGTCTATATAATGAGGTATAAGTCCGATTATTTTGATATATTCAAGGAATACAAGAATGAAGTTGAGAACCAACTTGGTAAGAATATTAAAAAACACTACTTAGACTATGGTGGATAATATCTTAAACAAGACCTCATTTATTATTTATGGGATTTGGGGGTACTATCTCAACTCACTCCTTATATTACATAGTGTAATGGTGTAAGAAAAAGGAGGAAGAAAACCTTATTAGACATAGTGAGATTAATTATGAGTCATGTGAGTCTTCTATTATCCTTTTGAGGATACATGACAAAAATAAAAGCATATTTACTAAACTGAGTTCTAACTAAAGTGAAATATAGTATAAAATACCAATTATGGAATGGAAAGAAACTCATGTTGTGTTAATTACATGTATGGGGTTTCAAAGAATTTTTTAATACCTCTTTAGGTAACAATCTTTCACCATGATGCACAAAGTGTATCTTTATAGGATATCACAAACAAATAATATTATAATACAAATACAATCCTTTAGAAAAAAAAATTTTGTGGTTGAAATACATAGTGCATTTATTAAGAGATAACTTATATATAAAAGGGATAATGGGATCTAGATAGAATTTTATGAATTCCGAACTCTAGATACACGAGAATTAGCATAGGAATAGATTACACAAATCCATGTGGAAGAATAAATTGTTCCAGAGACACAAGTATTGCATATCAGTACAAGATAGGTTAGATAAATAGAATAGTATGAAATTTTAGTCATTGATAATGGTTAATAATTATTAGTTTATAATAATGATCCTCTAACATATAAAAAATAAGTGTGTGGAATAAATATTTCCAAGTTGAAAGAATCAATGATTCTAAATTGATTCTATATACCAAAACCAATTCTGGATTTTGTTAGATCCTCCAGTGGATATAAATCCTATTATTTTCAAATGGTTATTCAAGAAGAATCTATATTTGGAAGGAAAATTAAGTACCTATAAGACATGAATTTTTATAAAAGGGTTTAAACAGTGTCAAGGAATGGGCTATGATGGAACCTTTTCACCAATTGAAATATTAAAATACATCATAATTCTACTTTTCATTATGGATTACCATGACTATAATATTTGGAAAATAGATTTAAAAATATCCTTCCTTAATGGGAATATGACAACCCTGCTTTTATTACAAACTTAAACATGATTTATTACATAAAACTTCACTTGATACAAAAAAGAAGATAGAGAGGTTTAGTGTCTTTTGGGCTTAGGATCATTACATAAAAACTTAAAACATTAAATACAACATCTTTATTGAAAACTTCCTTTACATGACCACTACATTCCCTCGTACTTAGCATTGCATGGGATAACCTAAGGACATGCATAAGAAAAGGGTGATCTATAAAGCCCAATAAGGGAGTACACATGGAATATCATGAGGAGTACAATACATGTTAGGAAATAGGCATATCAATAGAGAATAAGAGAAACATGAACATAAATTCATGATAAAGCATGATAATCATAACATGGAAATGTGGCAACAACACTTAACATGGAATTAGCATGATCCAAGGCTCATTGCACATGGAGCACGAGTAAATCCTCATTGCACATAAATCACGAGTAAACCATCATTGAACTTGAATTAGGATGAGTCAAAACTCCTTGCACATGACGTATCATGATACTAAACTTTACCCAATTCATTGGAGTGCTATAAGGGTGCACCCTTCTTAAACATATCATTTCATGCATAAGTGTGCCACATGGATCATAAAACATGGATTCATAAAAAATAATCATTTATTCCATGATAAAGGAATGTGGAATTCATACATGAAACATTATAATCAATAAGTAAATGGGAATAAAGGTGAATACCCTTGATGGAGAAATGGGCATGGTATTCACTACACAATGGCATTGGCTGAGAAAATCGGTGCGATTTCGGCAGCGTAACGGTGTGACATAAGAATTCATAGAAATGGCTGATGAGAGAGAAAGGGGTTCCTTATCATATTTACATGTAATGTAAAGTAAGGAGGTCATATGGATACATTTCCCAACAATTTTAATGGAATTTAAAATTCATGATACAAAAGTATTGCTTGAATGTAAATGAGGAGAGATAAGTTCCTTTTGGAATTTCGGCATAGTAACGGGTGTACATGGGAGGAATTTAATGAGAGAGAAAGGGGTCTCCCATCATTAAAACATAAAGAGGGAAGTATGAGTGAGGTGAGAAACCATATCCCAACATTAATAATTGAAATTAAAAGGGCCAAACAACATAGAGAAAATTGGACAAAAATGAGAAAGGAAGAAAAACCCTTACTTGGAAGTGTGCTTCCAAAGGCTAGAGAGAGGCTTGTGAGAGGATTCTTTGGAGCTTGGGGAACCTTGGGAGGATTATAGAGAGAGTAGGGAAGAGTTTGGACTAACTCCAAAGGCTTTGAGTGAGGAGGAAGTGGGATCTTGGGTGGGTTTATATAGGAAAGGCGAGGGAATTCTTTATTATTTAGGTTTGGGTCCCCTTAAATTAAATTAATCCAAACCACAAACCATCCCATGGTTTCTGCCCATCGTTTTTGTCAAAGAGAAGAGGAAAACAATATTTTATAATTCCAAATTCCGAACTTCTTAAAATAATAGGGTTGCTTATGTGGAGGTGAGTCATACTCCCATGGAAATTAATTTAAAAAGGCAAGGTGTTTAATAAGTCTTGAGGGGTCAATTAATGCTTTGAAAAGTAATCCAAACAAACCCAAAATCACATTATTTTAATGGTAAAACATATATTGGCATAACATAAATATTATAGTATTTTATTACACCACTATTGGGTTATTATGATGTCATAAAACACATTATATATTTAAATGGTATTTAATTTTTACTCAAAATTTTGACTGTCTCAGAAAATTATGAAAAATTAACCTTTTGATAATTTCGATGTCCTGATTACAAAAATAAAATTTATTTTATCTAAATAATTTTTTAAATATGTTAATTTTCACTTTTAAAATAAAAACTGACATTTATCAAAAATTCACGGGTTTTGACAAAAATGGTTTTCAAACCTTAATAAAAATTACAATTGCATTCATAAAATTATAAGATCATTTATATTTAATAAAAATTAATTTAATAATAATATTTTATTAAAATATTATTTAACTCAAAAATTCCTTAATTTAATACAATAGAATTCTTAATTAAATAATAACTAAAAACATTATTTGTACTTTAAAAACTATTTACAATGTATCAATAATGACAAGAAAGTATATTCATTATTATATACAAAAAAATAATGTACATGAACATAGTACTATTTATTTTTTACATAACCCCTTAAAACATCCGCATAATACCTAAGGGTAAGGTGTTCGATGGTGACAGACTCTTGGGGTGGCTTGGATAACATTGCTCGAGTGGTAATTTCTATCAACTTCCACTTCTCCTGTAGACGATCTCGTTCGAGCTTGACATGATGAAGCTCAGCTTGGGCTTGGTCAAGAGCGAAGCCCAAGGATGCCACCTCTTTTCCGAGCTCCGAAAAATGGGCTTCATATGGGTCAATTCTACTGGATGAGGCCATCGCTTCCTTTGTATGAGTAAATTTGGATTTTTTAAACCATATATTTATACTAATCATGTGATCACTGTTCAACGGCTATATTAGAAACAATCAAAATTATTAACATAAAACCAAAGAATTTGACATTTTATATAAACATAAATAGACATTTAATTAGATCAAGAGGGATTTCCATTAATGGAGCTTTGGGTCGTTACAGGGAACCTTGGGAATATTTTTATATTACACAAGATGAAGGGATTTTTACTCTATAGGATACCAACAATATATATAAAAATTTCAGAAATACATTTATTGATTAAAGAAAACATCTAGGTCATGGATGATTTTTTTTGGAAGAATATATAATGTAATTTAGTTTCATAAAGAATGAGTGTGATCATTGTGTCTAAAATGGTTTAGTGGGAGTGTAGTCATTTTTTTTAATAGTATATTTTGGTGAAATATTACTCAATGGAAATGAAATAATAGTCTTAAATTCTATTAAGGAATGATTAAATAAATTATTCTCTATGAAGGGCTTGTCTAAAGAATAAAATATTCTTGGTATCATGATACATCATGATAAATATAAGAGTTTTCTCAACATAAGTCAAAGTATATATATTGACAAGATACTTAAGAGATTCAGTACAAAACAATCCAAGAGGAGATTGTTTCCAACGTTAAATGGAATTCATCTTTAAAAATAAAATATGTCCTAATACACCTAAGGAAATAAATATAATGGAAAGGATTCCATTCATTTTAGCACTTGGTCCTATCATGAATGATATTCTTTGTACTATTATAGATGATGTCTACATATTTAGTGTGATGGGAAGATATCAATCTGAACCTAGTGAATTCCATTAGATGGTAGTCAAAACTTTCCTTAAGTATCATAGGTGTAATAAGGATATAATCCTAGTTTATGGATTAGATGAGGAATTAGTCATCGTAGGATATCAAGATTCTAGTTTCCAAACTGATCATGATGACATGAAGTCAAAATGGGATACACCTTCACATTGAATAGAGGTGCTATGAGCTGGAAGAGATCAAAAAATGTTTTGGTCGTAGATTCTATATTATATTACGAGTATATTATGGATTATGAGGTAGCTAAATAGGTATTATAGATTTGAAACATCATCCAAGATATTTATTTTGTACCTAGAATTAAATATACTTACACACTCCAATGTGATAATAATACAATAGTGGCTCTCATGAAAGATCCAATGTCACATCAATGGGTGAAGAACATACGTAATAAGTATCATCTCTTGAGAGATTTTTATCAGAGAGGTGAAGTTACAGTGAATAGTATTTCTATAGAAGATAATGTGATGGAACCCTTTAATAAAGCCTTTAATTAGTTGAAACATAGTTATCATGTGCGGTCTAGCAAATATAAATTCATAGGCAAACGGATCTATTCCATATGGGAGTTTATTGTAGTTGGTGTCCTAGGACCAACTATTTTTATTTTGCTTATATGTATATTCTATGTATTGAATATTAAAAAAGCCTATTATTATATATTGTTATTGTTATATAATGTAATATTTTCCTAGATTATAAGTCGCATTAATAAGGTTATAGAAATTCCCTACAATGATGAGATCCTTGAAAAACTATGAAGATATTTCTAAAGGATGTTCTATAGTTGGATAATGTGATATGATGTGACACATAATACATATATTGTCAAGTGTGAGTACTCATAAGTGGATGGGTCTTCTTATCATGCAGTTCGCACTTGGTAATCTTCATGATGGGACATTAGGGGAACAGATCCACCAGTAGGAATTCTACATGTTTTGGTGTCATTGAATATTCCTCTATATGAGAATGTATAATGGTCCTTTGACATTAATATTATAATTAATGCATTTCATGACTCACACACTTATATTTCCTAATGAAAATCATGATAACATATGTTCACGATGAGTTATATTATGTTGGGTGTTTCATTATTGACATGCCATTAATGGTTAAGTCAAGAAAAATTTGTCCCTTCCAATTTTATGGTAGTTGATATCTCATCCCTTTCATTGGAATAGAATCTTCACATTAAATTCCATGGTCATGGTGTAACTACATGTTTATTTATGATATTCTAAGAATGATGTATCTAAAAAATAGACTGGTGACATAGATGTGAAACCTTCTTGTGAGATATTGTGAAAAAGGGATAGTATTACATAGTGATCATTCTTATATGGTTCTCATAATTATGACATTATGTTTTTATCTTGGGTACCTTGGCCCATTTTAAGTAAATAATCATGGACTTTAGGATATCCCACCTAATTACAATGATAAAGAATATGAAAAGGTCACACATTAAGTGTTACCAATGATCTTGATGAAATTATATTTTAATTTAATTAATTGAATATATATTATTATCAAGATCGAGGGATAATTTTATTCCCATTTTATTGATCTCAAATTTTTATTGATGAATGAAATATTTAAATTAATTTTTTTCAAGTGTTATATAAATGATGGGGGAGTTTTAATGCACCAAAACCATGTCAGGTTACAAATATTAAATAACAATATGGTTTAATGATATTTTTTATTGCAATTTTTTTCCAAGCCACAAAATAATATAATTATTATTATGTGGAATGGAGTTTATTAAAGGTTAATATATTATTTAAGTCTAGGATTTTAATCAAATAATTATTTTAACCTAAAACCTATCTCTATAAATAGACGGTTATGCCTAGTGTGTAGGGTGTAAAAAAATCGATTAGTGAAATAAAAATAGAGAATTTTGTTCACAATGAATTCTATATCAACTCCCCCTTCTCTCTACCTCTCAAGAATAAGAAACATAAGAGAGATTCCTTCAAGACCGAAATATAATTGATTAGCCCAAATAATGAAGGACATTTTATTCTCTTCTATAACCCAAAGATCAATTGGAATTTCTTAGAGATCAAAGGAGCATGTGTGGATCATCGCTTTATGGTTTATATCCTTAGATCATCATATTGAAATGAAGGTAATCTGAAAGGGTCTATTCATACAATCAACATTCACATTGAATAAGGATCCTAAGACCAAGTTTTCATTTATTTTGATATTAAATAAAGTAGTTATAAATTTTACATGAAAGACCCTTGCTCATGGTTTCAGGAAACTAGAATATTAAATGAAATTTAAATATATCATCCACCACCACACGGTTCTGCTCTTCCCAGAACCAATAATTTGATCCTTTGGGTTTTAATCGCTTGGATCGAGTACCACTGTAATAAATTATCAACCAAATATGGGATAATAGTATCATGGTCTTTACTTTAATAAACAACCCAAAACATTATAATTTGCACATAAAATATATTTTATCGATAATTATTTTAGAAAATTATTTTGTTGTAAACATCACTCAAAATTAATTATCATCAGTGAGTTTTAAAATAATTCAAAAACTAAAATATATCATCAACAATATTAAATGAGATCACATAGTTTATATGGTATCAATTTTACTTTAGATAATATATCTAAATTTTTATAATGTTTTCAATATATTCATTGTCCACTTTGAGGGAAAATATATATATTTCATTCTACTCATGATGAACAATGATTTTATATAATCAGTTCAACCACACTTCTAGTGTGTATAATCAAACTATTTATTTCCTATACTTTCCATTCATATAAGTGTTGTGAGAATATTTAAAATGGTACCTTCGGACCATATTTATATCATATATGATGCTCAATATTTATTTCAATCAAAATTCATAACATGATATGTATACTTTCCAGTAAATAATAATTCATCTAACCATTTAGTGGATACATATGTCTTATAATATTTAAATGGATCACATGGTAGGTGGGCACACCCATATATATTTCATAAATTTCACTTTAAATAATTATTTTAAATTTCAATATAGCTGGTGAGGATATAAATGGTTTAAATTAAAATAATTATAAATCATCATATAGGGGGAATTCATAATTTTATGATGATAATGAATAATTATATTTTAAGTGATAATTTAGTAGATATATATCCATTTAATAAATTCAGCATTATCTTCTTGATCGATGTGTACAATTTAACAACAAATTGATGCTCATGTATACTTGGATCAATATATTTCATTACAATTAAACTTGGATAGACTAAATCATAATGTCATATATTTAAAGTGTCGATATGGGTAAACTTCTGGTTTACCATAATTGATTCGACTTCAAATAAAAAATTCTATTGAATCAAATTTTATCAATTAAAAATTATTCTTATATATCAAGTTACCTCTTTTGTCAACATCTCTATATGAAATTTGTTTCAATAATATCATTGATATATCTCATCGAAACATTAGATATAACAAATAATTAAGAATTTGTACTACTGGAGAGTAATATATTCACTCTTCTAGAGTAGTTGGTTGATTTTAACTACAAGTAAATTTATTTACATGAGTATATACAAACTCATATATGATTTATTTTTAATCATTTAATCAAAATAATATTTATTAATATTTTTCTTCAATATATATACATAATATATTCAAGATATTCCATTGTGTACACTCAAATTTATCATTATAATTTTCACATTAGTATTTTATGAATTCATAATATAATAATGAAAGGTTAGGCCCATAAACAAGAGGATTATTTTATATTTTGGAACATATAGCCGAAATATTATTTTTATAATAGATCCACATGGGAGAAAATCCACTATGTATTTTGAAAATGGTGAATGCAGTAGTGAGATACAATGTGGAATAATCTTCAAGATTAAAAACACACACCTCATTACCATAATAAAAAAGATAAATCATATAATAATTATTATAACATAATTCAATTTACTAAATTAAGTACAAATCAATTGATAAAATTTCTTCAACGCTTGAATATTTATAAAATTCTATGTATAAGTGGAAAAAATCACATCAAATTTTTCATGATTAATTTTATTCTCCTTCATGAATGAAATATTGTAATTAAAATTATATTCATATCAAGGAATGAATTAATTACATGATCTATGAATTATAATTCATTATTTATCAATAATTATCACCTTATAAAAGTAAAAAATTTATTTATTATGATGATTATTATTTTAACCACTTAAGGTTGTAAATTTATTTTCATAAAATATATTGGATTATAAAAACTATTCAAATCAATCATTTCATTTATGAACTATGAGAATAATAACATCCACTTAAGTGGATAAAATAAAATAAATTATAAGAGATGATATTGATAATCCATAAGCACTTGATAAATATTAAGTTTTACACTTAATATGCTACTAGAGGAGAAATAACTGAAAAATGAAGATATTCTTCAATCATAGTGTCAAAGTACATTTTCCTGGTATTATACTCCATGGATTCATTATTTTATAAATATTAAAAAATTCATTGTTTTATGTAGATATTTATTGTCATGAAACCACTTTGGGTGGTTATATTATTGTTGTTTGTTTATTTTCCTTCATAAAAAAAGAAGGCACAATGATTATCTAAAACATTCACATTCACTCGAAAATTAATTTAAAACAATATCTTATATATTTTAATTAACATTAGGGATTGTAATATAATTTTTTTGAGGTCATATAATGTCTTCAAGAAAATAACATAAATATTTAATTTATAAATTTCATCCACTTAATGGTATTAACATATTTAGAATATATTTATTATTATTCTTCATGAAAATTTTACTTCTCTCAAAATTTTTATAATAAATAAAATGAAAGATAAAAATATTTAAAATATTATGCAATTTCATCTAGGGTAAATAAATGTAATATAGAGTATGGTAATTATGATAACTTGTTGTGAAACTTATCAAATTTTGATTAAAACTTTAATGAATTTAAAAATTAGGAATGAATAATCAATTATAGGTGGTGTGTATCATTAAATAAATGAGCATCAAATATTCATATGGTGATGGAGACAACAAATTGAATTAAAAATATAAGTGAAAGAAAATTAGTAGAGGAAATAAAATTATATGGAGCCTAGAAAGTTCACCCATTTAATTAACACATAGCCATATATATAGAGTACATTTGATATCATCCAACTGTAATGTTTAAACCCTATAATATCTAATCCAATGGTTTTAATTCCAAAGGTTTTAGAATATGAAAGTTTTATCCATGTGAAGGGTTGCATTGGGAACTAAGGATTCATCTTCATTAACACCATTATGACATCCATGCATTAATATTCTATAACAGAAACATTGATTTACCCTTTATTATCACTTATAGAGTGCATTTATACTAGATGGTGGTCGAATGAAATTTATATTAATGGTTTTTGGAAAGGATCATAGAGACTTTCATATAATTCATATAAATAATCATCTTAGGGATATTGAAGGGAAAGTAAAACCCCACTAAACATTGATATATGTACACGTGATAAGCTAAGAAATAATGAATTTATTTATTAGACTTCGTGAGGAGCCATCATTTTTGGTGCACTGTGATTGGTAATATTTTACTTGACAATATGGGTATTAATCACTTTGATTAAGAATTGTTAATTTATGAAACAATAAACTATTGTTAAAAATAATTAGAGTATATTAAAACCAATACACCCTTACAATTAAGAAATTATAGGGTAATACACATGAAAAAACATTGGATATATTTTAAATCTATTGTAATATTTTTATGTGTAATTAAATGACAACATGATTATGTTCCATTTTTATATAAATGTTTTTTAATCAAAACCAAAATCCACTTCCAACACAATCTATGTGTTACGGAAGTACGCTTATGTAAATAAATATGGAATACTAGTAAATGAAAACACACAAATACTATGAAAATTATATATAATTATGACATAATAAAAAATATATATATTAAATCAATGTTACATAACAATGACTTTTTATTTTCTAATATTTTTTCCCATTTTGAAATAATAATAAATATCTATTGTACCTCATGAATGAATAAATTCTATGGGATTAAAGTAGTCACAAAAATATGGTCATGTATGAGTTGTGGGTTTTGGAGTATTTCCTCAAACATATTTTGAGAAAAAAAATGCACAAAAAGATAAATATAATAAAATGGATGAGATGTAGGCACAAATAAATAATCTATAATAAAAACTTAACTAGTGGACTTTATTGTTAAAGAATGTTATGGGAATGAATCAAATAGAATAAAAAAATACAACAAAAACCACTAGATTAAGATTCATCCCCCCATCTTTGAGGCTAGGCATTCCCCTAAAATTTATACCTTACCAGTGGTAATTGATTTTGTCATAAAAATTTCTCTGAAATGTCAATCATTAAGATACTGATACCTTTCTTGTACTAATATTTAGTAGGGTTAAATTGATTATGATTTAATCTATTAGCACACACCCATTATCTTGTTTTTAGGGGTATAGTGTACAATATACAAGGATATATTCTACAAAAAAAATAACTTCTTAAAGATAATGTGAGAGTTTCGATTCATATAGCTCATAATTCAAGTGTTAAGAAACTTATTTTTCTTGATGATCTAAAAGGTCACATGAGAAAAGTTTTATTATAACTTTTATAGAGTGGACATTTGATCTTGTAAAAATAGACATAAATTATGAGGTATGTCCTTTAAAATTTATTTTTTTATGAAAACCCATTAAACATTAGTGAAAAATCCATGAACCAAGGAATATATTACAGACAGAGAAAAGGAAAGGGGAACAGAAGGTCAAATCAAAACAATATAAAAGCTCAATAGATTAAGAAAAAAAATTGCATAATACATTTTCCCTTCTAATTAAGCCACCACATTTACTAATATTAAAATTTTATATGGATAAAATTTTCAAAGATTATAATATGATAGTCACTAATTTTTAAGAAAAAATATACAGAGAGGCCATTATAAACTATCTTGTTCTTGAGAATGTTAACGAAATCCTCAACATAGATGGCTAGGCATCTCAGTTATAAATTTATAGATGAAGTGCATTTTCAGAATTTTTTTTTCTCAATAAGTGATCTACTATATTAATTATAGTTAAATACTATTTATATTTTTTTATGTGATATATCAATACTATTTGAAAGGAAACCCTACAAACAAAAAATTTGGACTCATTAATCCTCACATCACTTCTACATGAAAAAAATGATTATTTGAAGAAAATGAAAGTTCAAAAATAGTGGACTAACTAGCCACAATGTTTGAAAAGAAACTTATAGATGAAAATTTCTTCTTAATACCCAAAATACAGGTGTAAAACTCTATAACATAATCATACCAAATATATTTTAATTTCATTCATTAATTATTCCTTTTTTAGGGAGAATTGGTTATTCATTTCAATCAATTTGAATAATCTAGAGATTTAGTTTTTTGATTCAATGCATGGATTACCAAAAAATTGACCATACATGATGATGTTTATCAAATTTTAATACACTGCATTCCATATTTTACAAATTAATTCTAAATTATACATTTTATATTATGTTTTAATGAAAATTTTATTATGATAAGGTAATGTATAAATAGTTTAAAAATCATGGTATGAGGAAAATCCATGAGAATATTAAACCTTTTAACTCTACAACTCAATAATTATTAGGTAATATATAATAATATTCCACTATAAAATCATATAAAAAATTATTTATTTTTATCAATGTTTCTACAGTGTCTAAAATAAACTAATAAAAAATATTGTGGTTATTACATTTTAAAATTTATAAAATATAATGTATTCCATCAATTAACTAGAATCCCCAAAGTGGTATTTCAGATTATAATTTCAATTTCATTTAAAATATTTACTAACGATTTGTTTATATGTATTTTTCTATAACTTTCAGGACTTTAAATAATCCACACATTCAAAATAGGAAATATATTTGTTTAGGAATGAGTGGAAATAATTAATAGTGAAGAATCTATGTAGACATCATGAAGATGTGACTTCCTAAAACTTATTTAGTTAATTTATTCATCATTTTATCTACCTAAATTTTTGTTAATTTTCATATCATTTTAATCTATTACTTTTTTTTAAATTTTCACATAGATAGTGAGAAATTACTTCATTGAGAATTTATTTTTCTCTAACCATTTTGTTCTTTATAAAGAGCCCAAAATGTTGAAAAATCAATTCTTGAAAAAGTATTCAACATTTTAGTTAAAAAAAATTACACACACTGAGAACTAATAAAACACACTTATATTGTCTTAATACTTAAATAAAATGACCCCTATGATATTTTTAATGTGAAAATTTATCTATACATCGATATGATTAATGGTATGACTTAAAGTATGTATTTTAAATTTAAAAATGAAATATTAGTTAAAAATATGAAACTTAGAGAAATATAATAAAAAACACTCATAATTTCTTGATATTTTATTAAAACAATCCATAAAACATTTACAACAAGTAAAAAATATATGCACATCTATCTGATAGAAATTGTGATTGGTAAGACTCAAAGTGCACTTTTTTAGTTTAAAATTGTCGTTTTAGTTCAAAATATGTGTCAAATACTCAAAACTGAGCAACATAAACTTGGATTATATTGATAATTTTTTACAATGATCCATTAATTATATGTGATTTATATGATTCAACCTCATGTCAATCTGACACACAATGTGCTCAGTATGACTCCAGGTGCAATTTTTTATTTAAAATTGATATTTTAGTTCAAAACATGAATCACGTACTCAAAACTAATAAAGCACATTCAAATTATTTTGGTATTATATGAAGATGATCTGTAAGTCATCATTTATGTATAGTAATAAATCGCACCTCAATCTAATACATGGTGTGATCGGTAAGACTCAAAATGTGTGATTTTAGTTTAAAAGTGGCATTTTAGTTTAAAATGAATTTCACTCACTAAAAAACAAAAAAACAAACTCATGTAGTCCAAATTATTTAGTAAAATGATCCATATGTCATTTTTGACATGTAAGAATTGGAATCACATCAATATGATATATGATGTGACTGGTATAACTCAAAGTGTTTTTTTCAGTTTATAAATTACATTTTAGTTCAAAACATGTGTCACTCATTGAAAAACAAGAGAAAAAAATTGGATTGTATTTAGATTTTATAAAATTGATCTATAAATCATTAATAATGTGTGATAATCATCCTCACATCAATCTAACACACAGTGTGGCCAATATGACTCAAAGTGCATGTTTTTATTTTAAATTGACATTTCAGTCAAAAATAAGAGTCACGTACTAAAAATAAAGAAAACACACTCATATTATCTTTATAATTTAGTAAAAATATTGTTAATTAATTTTTTATGTGTAGGAATAAATCACATGTCAATCTAAAAAATGGTGTGCTTAAAATGACTCGATGTGCATATTTTTATTTAAAATTGAAATTTTATATCAAAACATGCGTCACATACTCAAAATAAATCAAACACATTAATATTGTTTTTATATATTTTTTATAATAATTAATAAGTCATTTTTAAGGTATAAGAATCAATTTCACCTCAATTTGATACACAATGTGACTGATAAGATTCGTAATGTGTGTTTTATACATAATAGTGAAATTTTTGTCAAAAATGTGTTTTTCTCACTAAAAACCAAGAAAAAAACTCATATAGTTTTATAATTCAATAAAATAATCCATAAGTCACTTATGATGTGTAGGAATCAGAAACATGTCAATTCGATACATAGTGTGATCGGTATAACTCAAAGTTTGGTTTTAGTTAAAAATGAGATTTTAGTTAAAAACATGTGTCACGCACTTAAAACCAATAAAAACACTTAAATTGTATTTATATTTTAGGAAAGTGATATATAAATCATTATTGATTTTTAGAAATTATTCGTACGCTAATCTAACACACAGTGTGGTCTGTATGACTCAAAGTGCATGTTTTTTATTAAAATTAACATTTTAGTTCAAAATAGGCATCACATACTCAAAACTAGGAAAATAAACTCATATTCACTTGATAATTTAGTAAAATGATCCATAAATCATTTGGGACATTTAAGAATCAACCTCACGTTGATCTAACACATAGTGTTCCTTGTATGACTTGATATACATGTTTTTTATTTTAAAATTTACATTTTATTTCAAACCACATTTCAGATAATAAAAACTAATAAAAAACATTAATATTGTTTTCATAGTTTTTTAAAATGATCCATATGTCATTTTTTGGTTTTGGAATAAACCTCACCTCAACATGATTCATGGTGTGACTATTATGACTAAAAATGTGTGTTTTCAGTTTAAAAGTAACATTTCTGTTTAACAATTATTTTACTCACAAAAATAGAGAAACCCCACTCATATGTCCTTGATAAATTTTTGAAATAATATTAAATTCATATGTTATGTGTAGGAATTGTTCCCACATCAATTACATACACAGTGTGGTCGGTATAAATTAAAGTTCATGTTATTAGTTTAAAAATGAAATTTTTGTTAAACAAATCACTCACTGAAATACAACCAAACACAATAAAATTGTCTTGATATTTTATAATAGTGATCCATAAATTATTTTTGATGTGTAGAAATTATTTTCATGTCAATATGATACATGATGCTTCCAGTGTGACTTAAAGTGTGTGTTTTTTACTGGTTCCTATTTTGGGTGGGTCTGAACTTGGGTGTGGTTCCAAACTCAACCCGCCTATGGTTCCTATTTCTTGTTCGGTTCTTACTAACCCAAAAAAGTGACTTATTTGAAAATAAATAAAAAGTTTCAGTAATTTTTGTTCAAAACACATACTGCATGTTAAAATCTAATAAAATGTACTTAGATCATCTTGATGCTTTAGAAAAAATGATCCATATGTCATTTTTAACATGTAATAATCAAGCACACATCAATTAGAAACACAATGTTGTTGATATGAATCAACGTGCATTTTTTAATTTAAAATTTAATTTTTAGTTCAAATTGTGCTTCACATACTCAAAACTGATAAAAAACTTTCATATTTTATTAATACTTTAGAAAAATATTCCATAACTAATTTTTGATGTGTAGGAATCAATCACACCTCAATCTGATAAACACTATGACATATATGACTCAAAATATGTGATTTCAGTTAAAAAGTAATATTTTAATTAAAAATGTCTATAATTCACTAAAAACCAATAAAATGAACTTATATGGTACTAATACAATATAATAATGATCCGTAAGTAATTTTTGATCTTTATGAATCATCCAAACATCAATATGATACATGGTGTGAACGGTATAATTCAATATGCATGTTTTTTAGTTTAAAATTTAAATTTTCATTAAAAACATGTGTCACTCACTAAAAACCATGAAAACATTCTCGAACTGTCTTGATATTTTATTAAAGTTGCCCATAAATCATTTTTTATGTGTAGGAATTATTTCCACATAAATATAACACATTGTGTGGTCAGTATGACTCAAGGTGTATGTTTTTTTTAAATTGAAATTTTAGTTCAAAACACAAATTACATACTAAAAAATAATAAAATGTTCTTGTATTGTATTGATAATTTGAGACAATGATCCATAAATTATTTTTGATATATAGGAATTAACCTTACATAATTCTGACACACATTGTGCCATGTATGACTCAAAGAATATGTTTTTATCTAAAATTTAAATTTTTGTTCAAAACACATGTCACAAACTTTCACAAACCAAAACATATTACCCAAAAAATCTATAACGTAAATCGATCTTGACATGACCTGTAGGGAGTTCTCAATCTCCATGGGTTGGAAATAAGTTCCTAGGCATCAAGAAACAAACTTTGTGAATGATTTTCCCATAATAAACTGAAATAAGATGATAAATATAAAGAATATGTCAGTATTCCAAATATAAGACAACACCAAAAAGGTATAGTCAGTAAGAAAAATATTTCCAATATAGATCAAATAAACAAGTACAAAAAAACTACAATTCCCAACTATATTTTACATGTTTCCATCTCAAGGATCTCACACCATGATAATGAATAAAACCATCACCACTCTATAGAGCCTTTCCATTGTCTACATCTGTTAAAACAAGATTAACATACACGCAAAGTTGTATACAATGTGTGATAAATGGTTCCCAATAGTATCCTACTAAGTGTTTTATAAATATGTTTTATAAAATAAATAAAATATGGAAAATTATTTTAAAATATAGAATGAGATAAAATTTCATGAAAATCATGGATAAGCCACCCCTTTCACAATATATAAAATCATTATAATAATAAGGTATTCCAAATCATTTTTGTATACACACCATTTGATAGTTTCAAATATAACCAACTGATGAAAACAGACCATGATCACAAACAATTCCAAGTTAATGAGGATCCTCTTTACATCTTAGTGATCTATATGCCACCTGGTGTGAGCACTACCCTGGAAAAAACAAGTCCATGGGGTAAGATAACACTCCCAAGTGTGACTCTTTTCCAAAATTTAGAAACATGGTGCTCACATTACCCTAGTATAATAGGTTTAGGGGAAAGAGTTCATCTTAGAGGATGGATCCCTTCTTCATCATCGATCACATATGGGTTTATCACATTATAATCATATAAGGTAATTTCATCTTTAAAACCAAAAAATGTTCTTTGAAACCAAATATGTTTTCAACATCAAGGGGGAAATATTTTTTTCAAAAATATTTCCAAATCCATCACATTTTATTAAAACCTTTTTCATGCCTTTAACTGATTTTATAAATAAATTTCAAAGATAAATCAATGAAGGTTCACAAGAAAGTGACATATCATAAAACCACCTACCTTGAAACACTTGGAATAAATAATTCCCACGGTACACAATAAGATGAGGACATTGTAAATCAAAAATGGATCTAAGATCAATAATTCAAAATAATAAATCTCTATTTCATCACTTATATAATAATAGAAAATAGAGAAAACCCATGCCTAAAATATTTTAAAAGAATACACAAAAACCAATGGAGATTAGGACATCAGATCCTAATTCCATGACAGGTCTATAATATACTCAATTAAATAATTAATCAATCCTATGATCTAGCATTAACATCCCCTATCTAAGGTTCTATTTGAAGGAGAAAAGAAAATATTTTGAATATCAATGAATAATTTCAAATAATGGGCACATAATGTTAAAATGTTATATCCAACACCCAAAGATTCGTCAAAATACACCACCAAGAGGTAAATAATATCTAAATTCTTTAAGTAGAGTACCATGGGATGAGAACCATATTCTTAGGAGGAATAATGAGGTGAAATGGTTTGTTTTCATGTCTTAAAAATTCAGATCATTTAAAACACATCACACATTTTTGGGATATGGTCTGGAAAACCATGTGACAACCATGAACCCATTTTTTAGGCTACTAGAAGAGCTATACTATTTGGTTGAATGGTTTGAAAAACTATGTTCCAAACATGAAAAACCCTACTTTCCCAAGTTGTGTTTTCTAAGAATGTATGTCACATGTTTTTCACAAATACTTAACTTAACCGTAGGCCATCCTCTGGAACTCCAATACAAGCCACACCATTTTCTAGATAGAACCACACAATTTTCTATAACAATGAACATACCCAAAAACATTCACAAACATATAAATGTCACATGCTTTAAACTGATAAAAGGAATTCATATTTTTTGGTACTTTAGGATAGTGATCCATAAGTCATTTATGACATTTAGGAATAAAAACACCTCATTCAGGTACAAAGTGTGATCGATATGATGTGAAATATATATTTTCAGTATAAAAGTGACATTTTAGTCAAAACATGTTTCACTCAATGAAAAATGATCAAAAATTAATCATTTGGCCTTGATACTTTATGAAAATGATGCATAAGTCATTTTTGATGTATAGTAAATGCTCACATGTCAATATTATACACCGTATGATCGGTATAAATCAAAAATGTTTGTTTCAATTTAAAAATGAAATTTTAGTCAAAATACATGTCACTCATTGAAAACCAAAAAAGAACACTTGTATTGTATTTATGTGTTAGTATAGTGATCCATAAATAAATTTTCATTTTTATTAATTAGCCACACATAAATCTGACACATGGTCTAGTTGATATTACTCAAAGTGCGTATTTTTATTTAAAATTATAATTTTATTTCAAAAAAAGTTTCACATAATCAAAACCTAAAAAATGCACTCAGATTATCTTGATACTTTATAAAAATGAACCTTGGGATGTTTAGGAATTATCCCTATATAAATTTGACACATGATGTGTGTAGCATAGCTCGATGTGTATGTTTTTATTTAAAATTGATATTTTAGTTCAAAACACATGTCACATACTGAAAACTAATCAAACACATTCATGTTGTTTTAATAATTTAGGATAATTATCTATAAGTCATTTTTTATGTATAGGAATCAATATCACCTCAATTTGATGCATGGAGTGATTGGTATGACTTGAAATGTGTTTTCTAGTTTGAAAGTGAAACTTTAGTTAAAAACATGTGTCACTCACTAAAAAATGAGAAAAAAACTTGTATGGTATTTATAATTTAATAAAATGATACATAAGACATTTTCAACATGTAGTAATTATCCACATATCAATTCCATACATTGTGTGTCTGGTATAACTCAATGTGCATGTTTTCTATTTAAAAATGAAATTTTACTTAAAAACATGTGTGACTCACTAAAAACCCAAGAAAACACACTTATATTATCTTGATATTTTAGGAAATTGATTCATAAATCATTTATGATGTGTAAGAATCTGTTACATGTTAATCTAACACATGGTGTGTCCAGTAATATTCAAAGTGTGTCATTATTTAAAATTGACATTTTTGTTGAAAACTTGAATACCATACCCAAAACTAAGGAAATGAACTTATATTATCATGATACATTCGGAAACTAATCCATAAATCATTTGTGAAATATATGAATAAACCCCAAGATAATTAGATAGACTATGTTCTAGGTATGACTTTAAGGGTATGTTTTTACTAGAAAGTGAAACCGAAGTAAGAAGAAAATTTTAAAGAGGATTATCTAAAAATATCCACACCTAAGAGAGATGAGAAAAAATTAATATTTTGTGCTTATGAGTTAAGTTAACGTGTTTTGAAAATCATATTTAGTATATTTAAAATCAAGTGTTAAATTTTTCAAAGTTGTTGAAGTGCTGCGATTATCCTTAATCCCTTTGGAACCTATTTTGAAATAACAATTTTGGAAAAAATGGGAAATTTGTAATTTTTTTACTATATATGTTTTCTTTCACCTCTACATGTGTATACCATTATGTCCCAAAAATAGATTATTCCTATAAAAGTTCTATTTTGATAATATAACCATTTTTAGTTTTATTCGGATTTAAGATCCAAAACATTATCAAACCATTTTCATTAGCTACAACACAGAATTCATGATGGTTTCTCAAATACTCCATGGAATGACACCTCTGCATCTATTTCATAGGATTCATCCACAAGGATCCTAGTTTGGGGGTTTTTTACATGGCTATATATATTAACTGATGAAGTCCCAATGAAAGCGACTCTTCCAAAAACAAATTGTTACCTGATCATTTTCAACATTCTCCTAAACTCTTTTAGTTTAGTATATAGATAACTTGTTACATGAATATCCTTGTGTATTGAATGAGGGTTGAATCCTAAAGGCAGCAGAATAGAGAGTTAGGTTGCTCCCCTTTCCATGATCATGCTTATCGGGGTAGTACCGGATCTTCCAACTATAGTCTCTACTGGGACTGAAAATGATTGGTATACTAGTGAGGTGATAATTACAAGATAAAATAAAGTGAAAAAATATACAAGAAATAAATAGAAAATAGATATAATGTTGAAAATCCCCCTAACATGAAAGGTTTAAAAAACCCATGGGCAAATAGAAGTATCTCACTATGGGTAAAAGTGGGTACACACTCCCTCAATATTATAAGGGGAAACCCTCATAAATCTCCCTCTTGAAGATATGGAATATCTACCAAAAAAATTCAAAACAAATTGATGGTAGAATATTTTTGAAGCTGGTGATATCTGGTATAGGGGAGATCCTCCTTTTATAGACCTCTAAATCCCCCTCCCTCCTTCCTCTACTAGATGGTTGGTGGGGTTTTGGCCACCCATCATACATCCACTGCCTTCCTCCCTTAATAAAAATAAAGGGGTGGCCACCATCCATGAATAAAAAATAAATTAATATCTATAACTTGTATATTTATTTGCAACCAATCACATCTCCATACATCCTTCCTATCTATCAAAAATTTTCCCCATGTCTCTGTGAGGTCTCCTGGGGATCTTCACCATCCGAACTTATCAGAGCCAATCACCATCACTTGGAAATCTGCCAGGTTTTCTTAAGTTTGTATTTTCTACATGACCACACTTCCTTTTTCCACCATAACTTAGAAAAGGTGAAAATTTTACCCAATTCACTCCATTTTAGAATGAAAATATGGATTTCATGCATTGTTAAATGCACTTTGACTTTCAAAAAATAATGGAATATGCCCCTATCTATGCCTGAGAACCTCCAATAATCTTCACATCCATATTTCTTCTTTATAAGGCTGTGTATATTCCATATGTTCTACCCTATTATATATAAATATAAAGTTGGTTTTAATTTTTAAATATTTCTCACCACTCCTCCTACAAGAGTAAACACATAGCCACTTATGGATTTCCTCCCATCATAATCACCTAAAAATAAAAAAAAACATAGCATATGATAGTGGAATATGATCCTCCATAACATAATGCAACATTTTAAGTCCTTATTTGTGTATATTATTATCCTATTATCCATGATCCAATGCTCCAATACAAGATTCTCCAAGTAACGACTAAATTCCCCCACTGCATTGGAGATGTCAGGTCTAGTAAAAAAACATAGAGATCATCAGACTCCCCACTGGTGATGTATATGGTACTCAAGACATCTCTATCCCCTCTGCTTTACTATTATGACTCATCATAGATCACAATGTGAAACTAACAGGAAGTGGGGTATATATTGGCTTATATTATTACATATTGAATCATTTAAATTCATTACTCAAGTAATTATTCTATCATAGCTAAATATTCCCATTTTATCTATCTTGGTGAATCTTCATCCCAAGAATCTTGATTACTGGTCCCAATTCCTTCATATCAAACTCCTTAGAAAATTGTGCCTTTTCTCTTAAATATGATCATTATCGAGGCCTGAAACCAATCTTTCATTCACATATAATAGAAGAATGAGGAAATAATTACAATCCAAACCCCTAAAATATAAACAAGGATCTTAATGAAGTGTATTTTATCCAAGGATCATGATATAATAATCAAATCTCATATACCAACACCTTGGCAGCAGATTAAAACCATACCAAGATTTGCTCAACTTGAAAACCAAGTTATATTTTCCTTCTTCTATAAATCCTTTAAGTTGTAGAATATAGATCTCTTAATCAAGATCACCATGAAGAAAAGAAATATACACTTCCAATTTATCTATTTGAAAACTGTATATAGAACACATCACTAGAACTATTCGAGCAGTCATCTGTCTAACAATAGTAGAAAATATTTCATTGAAATCAATACCTTCTGTCTAAGAATATCCTTTGACCACCAGTATTCAATGATATCTTTCTACATGTTCCTTTCCATCCCTCTTGATCTTAAAGACCCATTTTTTATCACATTCCTTCTATGAGGTAATGAAACAATATCTAAAGTCTTTCTCTTGTGTAGGGCTTCAAGTTCCTCCTACATCACCGCCATCTGGGAAAATACAACTTGACTTTTGGTTACCTCCACAAAATAAGATGGATCCATCATCTTTTAATAATAATTACACAATATTTCTCTCAGTCACATAGTATGAGTCCAATAATGGTGAACCTCTCTCCTAAGTTGACCTTCATGGTCTAGAATTAACTATAACTTGAATATCATGCTCTAATAACATTTCATATGAAATTGGTTCCTCCTTGGATTTTTCCTCTACTTTGAATTTTGTAGTTTCTATATTATCTTTCTCAATGTCTTTTTTAATTTTCATTTTCACCTTATTTTATAAAAAATGAAATATCTACTGATTATAAGTTTGTGGGAAGTGGGGTCCCACAAACATTAACCCTTAACACTATCAACATATCATAAGAAGATACATTTCCTGGATCTCAAATCCATCTTTCATCTTTCATAGTCATTAAAAAATGCATATATAGGACTTCCAAACGTATATAACTGAGAATAGTTAGTGGTTTTACTTTTCCCCATATCCATTTATGTCTTCATATCAATCACCATTGATGGAGATTTATTTATTACATAATAGGAAGTATTCACTAATTATTCCCAAAAAGTTTTTGGAAATTATTGTGGTAATAAACATTGACCTTATTTTATCCAATAGAGTTCTGTTCATATGATATTCCACTCTATACTATAAATGATTGTATGACATAATGAACTATATCTTGATTCATTCACATTGAATTTTTTTTTCAAAATCTTCACTTGCATATTCTCCACTAATGACAGTCCTCAAACACTTGATCTTCTTTCCAGATTCAAGTTCCATCCATGCTTCTAATTTTTTAAAGACTTCAAAAAAATATTCCTTCCTCTTTATTGGGTACACCCAACAACTCCTAGAATAATAATTATTTAAGGATACAAATTACCTTGATCCCCTTAGGTATATAACAAGTTCTTTCCAAACATCAGAGTGAATCAACTGTAAGATCTATTTACTTCTCATGGTTGATGTCTCGAACTTTAACATATGTTTCTTACTTAAAAAATTCTAAAAAATTTTAAATATACAATTGTAAGAATAGGAAGAAACTTATGATATGTAATAATATACATGCCTCATTTGTACATATGATCATGACTCTGATTTCATAATGTTTTCAACACTTACATAAAGTTAGTTAATGAGAAAACTATTTCTATCTCCATTTACATTTCACCCATAATAATGCAAAGGTTCTTTTAGATCTTTTATACAGTCATCACTAGAATTGTTCCCTTCACAATTCTCATCATTACATTCTTAGTGAAATTATTGCATTTGATGTCATCAAATTGTCCCAAATACAATATATTCTTCTTTAGGCCCTTCACATAGTGTACTCCTTGGATATTTCGAACAATACCATCATGAATCATCAGTTTTATGGTACTGAATCTAATGGTCTTCAAGGTATGATCATTATCTATATAAAAAATTACTTATGAGATAGTTTTATACTAATCAATCCATTATCATCAAGACATAAGGTTTCATGTTTCTCCTTAGTTGACTATCCATGCATCATTGGGATATTGTTTGCCTACAAATTCATCACCACTTCAATAACTAGTATGTCTCCATTTCAAGAAGTAAATGCCACATTTTCATCCAGGTCATGATTCTATATCCCACTAGAACCACTCCACATCATCACACATGATGGTATTTATCCAATTACAAGTAGACAATTATCTTTCTATAGCACTTCATGCATATTCATTTTCCTTAAGGGAAAATTAATCCCATGGAATTAATAGATCTAAAATTTCTCCACCATATAGACATTACATCAATCCAAAATCACCTCTATTTAACAATTCTATATTTAATAATTTCAATAAAAAAATTCAGATGTAAAAAATAAATTGGAGTTGAAATTACATAGAATGCTAAAATTAATTATAGTTATTAATACCTAAAAAAGTTAATATCATTGGGCCATAATCATTATCGGATACCACTTGCAAGGACTAAAAATTATTGACCACTAGTTTGGTAATAATTACAAGATAAAATAAAGTTCGTAATAATACAAAAATAAATGGACACCATATGTTAATATAGAAAAACCCCCCAAAATGAAAGGGGTAAAAACCACTAGAAAATTATATGATCTCACTATGGGAAAAAGTGGGTACAAACTCCATCACTATTATAAAGAGAAAACACTCATAAATCTCTTTCTTGAATATGTGTAGAATTCACCTTAAAAAATACCACACAAACAGATGGGAGAATGTTATTTAAGCTAATGATATCCTATAGAGTGGATACCCTCCTTTTAATAGGCTCAAATCCACCTCCATCCTTTCTCCACTAGATGGTTGGTGGGGTTTTTTCCACCCAACACCCATTCATTACCTACATCCCTTGACAAATATAAGGGGGAATCCACCATTTGGGGAGCGTATCATATTGATGAAAATTGTCACTTACGTTTGGGTTATCAGAAAAGTATGGTTAATAAACCATACATTATCAAAAAAGTATGGTTAAGAAACCATACATTATCATAAAAGTATGAAAGAAGAATCCTACATTTGGAAGGAACCTTACGTTTAGAATATCAGGAAATTATGAAAGAAGAATCCTACACTATTATAGAACGTCATGTTTTTTTCTCAAAAGTATAGTTCAACAACCTTACTTTTGTGAACAACCATATGTTTGATTGAAAAGTATGGATCATGAACGTTACGTTCTGAAGCTGAGAAAAGTATGGATTATTTACCGTGTGTTTGAGAGTTGAAGAGAAAAGTATGGATGATCAACCTTACATTGTGAACATTACGTTGTGAACCTTACGTTGTGAACCTTACATTCAGAGAATGTATTCTATGAAGTTCAATCCTACGTTTGATGTTAAAGATTTAAATTACAACTTTATTGAGAAATGGTATTTTAGCAGATTATTAGGTTAATTTCAAGCCAGATTAAATCCTGAATCTAAAGCATGTATTTTATTGATTCAAAGCCATTTATTTATGATTCAAGGGATCAATTTAAGAGGATATTTTTACGCCAAATTTTCAGGGGAGTTATGACTGTTCTGTTATTCAAACTTTTGAATATTGCGATTCTAAAGGGTACTTTTGTGGATCTAAATTTGAAAGAAAAATGATTATCTTTATTATATATATACCTGTATTATTTTTCATTACAGATATAGAGGCAAATCATCGAAAAGAATAAAAATATATATCAAGATCTTTAGTTTTTCACTACTAAAATTTATAGAGTAAATCGAGACTTATAGATTTGTTGTTACGAAGAATGAAAAAGCTCTGTTTTCTAAAGAAGAAGAAACATGATTGAAGATTCACTGATTCTACATAGAATATCTTTTTTAAATCGACTATTGTTAAAGTTTTGAATTATATTTCAAAATCTAATGCAACCGGATCAAATTAGATCTACTTCTACCTAAAGATCATTATTTCTGAAGTCGACGATCCATCAACTGTCAGTTACATGCTGTTGAAATTGTGAAGAACAACTGGAAAGTATTTTCAAACAAATAATCTTTTACTTAGAGTGACTGGATTCTCATACTGAGCTATGTATTTGGTTCTGTGTATGAACCATAAGGTTATGTTTTATCCTTAAATTTGTAAAGGTGTCAACTTCCTGCACTCAGTTGTTGAACGGTCTATTGATAAGAGGATCAGGTAGTGAAAATCATCAAGCTTGTAGAGTAGAGTGTTGGTGGAGTGGACTAGGGGCCTTTTGTTCCATGAACCACTATACATCCTACATCCTTCTCTATTTATTTTCCGCTTCTTAATCATTATGATAAAGTTAAAAGGAAATATCACGATCTCACGAAGAAATTGTAAAAGACACAATTCACCCCCCACTTGTGTATATTTGGTATAACCCAATCCAACAATTGGTATTAGAGTGGGTTCTTTTTGATAAAGCTATAACAAGATGAAAGTTTTTGGATTATACATTCGCACAATGGCTAATAAACGAGAAGGTATGTCAATGGTTCGAGCTCCTTACTTCAACGGTGAAATTATGGATGCTGGAAATCAAGGATGATAATTTATTTAAAGAACCTTAGATACAAAGTCTACTCAAAAATTCTAACTCCCTACGTGATTCCAGAGAAACCTGAAACATGGATTACTAATATAGATTCAGAGTATGAAACAAACTCAAAATCTATGAATTAAATCATATGTGGTCTTGGAAAAGATGAATTCAATAGAGTATCTCAGTGCCCAATGGCTTATGAAATGTGGAAAATGATTACAGTTTCTTATGAAGGAACTGAAAATGTCAGATAGATGATGTATACTAATGCTAAAATAAAATTCAATACATTCAGGATGTTTTAAAGAGAAAGAATCACCCAAATGAATGGAAGGTTGATAGAGATTGTCTATAATATCACTGCCTTGGGAGATCTGATCAAACAAGCTAATAAAACCCTGAAAGTACTCAGAGTGCTACCACCAAGATAGAATGGAATCTCTGCTGATATCAGACAATCATCTCCTATAAAATATTTAACAATGAGAGATTTAATTGGAACTCTTATGATGTATGAAGCTGGTATGCAGGATGAAGAAAATGAGTATAATATTCTGATCAAGAAATAAGATACTAATTTAAAAGTAACAGCTCAAAATAAAAGCAAAAATCTGAAGAAGAAGGAAATAAAATTAAAATCATAAATTTACGATTCATCCAATTTAGATATAGAACTTTCTCAACTAGCCAAAAAATTTAGTAAGTTTTATCGAAAGAAGAAATGTTTAAGAAAGTATTTAAAAAAATAACGAAATGGAATTAAGATGCTATGAATGAAAAAAAGATGGGTCATATCAAACCTGACTATCCTAAATTAAAGTAATATAAGACAAAGAAATTCTTCAAGAGAAATGAATATGATCATAAAGAGAAGAAGGTAAGGAAAGCTACTTGGAGTGTATTTGAAGACTCCAGAAGCTCATCAAAGTCTAACTTAGAAAAAGAGGAATCAAAGATGAAAGCCAATATGTGCTTTATGGAAGAAACTGATGAGGTACAATCCTATTACTCATCTAACTCTAATTCAAGATGCTCAAATGATAAACTTTTCATCTTACTGCAATATTCTTGAAAATAAATATGATTCTTTATTTAAGAAACACAAATCGTTAAAGAATATTCATAATGTTGTTTTAGGAGAAAGAGATACTATGCTAAAGGAACATCAGGAATTATTGAAAAAATATAACTTAATTAATGCAAACCATACAGATCAGGAATCTAAAATAAAAAACACTACAAACCGAAGTATAAAATTACTAAAGTGTAGATCTTATTTTTAAAAAAGGATAAAATACTCTAAATTAAATACTTGTAAAGAATGTGATTAAATAGGAAAGATATGGAATAGGCAGTAACGGTGAAAAACCTAAACTATATAAAAATTACTTTGTTCCTAGTACTAGAAAAGTAATCTGTAATTATTGTGGAATAAGAGGACACATATCTAAAAACTATTATTTAAGGAAACCGTAAATAAGTGGGATTAAAAAAGCCTTTTTTCAAGAATTTTATATGATTATATTTGTTATATAAAAACAAAGCAAGTCTGGATTCCCAGGTATTTTCTAGCTAACACTACTAGACCCAATAGAATATAGGTACCAAAACAAATCCTTGTTTAAATGACATTATAGGAAGCATGTCATAGAAGCCAAACTGAAATATGGTACATGGATAGTGGTTGCTCTAGGAATATGAGAGGAAAATCATCAAATTTCAAAACTCTAACTCCGAAGGATGGTGGTCTAGTAACATTTGGTGACAATTCCAAAGGCAAGATTATTGGCATTGGAAATTTTGGAGATCCAGAAGTTGTCTCAATCAATAAAGTATTCTATGTACAAGGATTGAAATGCAAACTAATAAGTATATATCAAATCTATTATGTTGGTAATATTGTTGATTTTTCTAAAAAAATTTGTTCTGTTTTCAAAGATAAATTGCTTAAATTTAGAGCACCCAGAACTGATAATGTTTATACTCTGGACTTAAATTCCTTGTGTAAACAAAAAGTAAAATGCTTAACTGCTAAGATAAATGAATCATGGATCTAGAATAGGAGACTTAGACATTGAAATATATATGTTTTAGATAAGTTATCTAAGAAACAATTAGTTTCTAATTTTCCTAGTCTCAAATTTCAAAGTGATAGATTTTGTGATGCATGTCAACTTGGCAAGTAGCACAAATCATCCTTCAAATCTATTAACAAAATTTCTACAACTAAAACTCTAGAACTTATCCATAATTTATCTGTTTCTACCTTTAAGAGTAGAAATCTTGGATGGTAAATTATATGTGTATGTTTTAGTTGATGACTATTCTATATTCACTTGGATTTATTTTCTAAAATATAAAAAATGAAACTTTTACTATATATGAAAGTTTTTGAAAAGCTGTTCAAAATGAAAAAGTTTTTAAAATAATTTCATACGAAGTGATCATGGTGGAGAATTTGAGAATCTAGAAGTTAATTCATTTTTCTCAAATATGTGTATTAAACACACCTTCTCTACATGAAGAACACCTCAACAAAATGGAATTGTTGAAAGAAGAAATAGGACTATTCATGAAATGGCTAGGACTGTGCTAAATGAATATAGTCTTCCTACCTATTTCTAGGATGAATCTATAAGCACAACCTTTTATATAATGAATAGAGTTTTAATCAGACCGATTTTTAAAAATGCACCCTATGAACTCTAGAATAACAGAAACCCTAAAGTAAATTACTTTAAAGTTTTTGGATGCAAGGTTTACACCTTAAACACCGAGGATAATCTTGTTAAGTTTGATCCAAAATCTAATGAAGTCGTTTTCTTAGGATATTCTACTACTTCCAAAGCTTATAGAGTTGTTAATAAAAATTCAAGGATTGTTGAAGAATCAGTTCATGTGAAATTTGATGAATCTAATCCCTTTGAAAAAAGAAAAGACCAAATTGATGACTCTGACTCTAATGATAACATGAGACATAAAAACTTGAAATATGATTATGAAAAAGATATAAATAAAATTTAGTCCAATTCAGAAAGACATGACATTGAAGAACTTAATAGTGTACTACCTAGACAGTTTAGAACCCTAAAGAATAACCCTTTAGAAACTGTTATAGGAGACCTAGTCACTTGAATAAAAACTGGAAAAAAATTTGGAAATCTTGTTGAATTATCTGCCTTTCTATCCCAATTAAAACCTAATACATTTGAAGAATCCTTAGTTGATGAAATTTTGATGATATAAATGTGAGAAGAACTAAACCAGTTCAAAAGAAATGAAGTTTGGAATTTTGTTAAAAGACCTCAGAACTATCCAGTAATAGGAACTAAATGGGTCTTTATAAATAAACAAGATAATCAAGGAATAATAACTAGAAATAAATCAAGACTAGTAGCTAAGGTACATAATTAGGAAGAAGGTATAGACTATTATGAGACCTTTGCACCTATACCTAGATTAGAATCCATTAGGATCCTTTTATCCTATGCATCTCATATGACCTTTAAATTATTTCAGATGGATGTTAAGTTTTCCTTTTTAAATGGTTACTTATTGGAGAAGTTTATGATGAGAAAACTCCTAGTTTTGAAAATTCACAAAAAACCAGATTATGTTTTTAAACTTACTAAATCTCTTTATGGACTTAAAAAAGTACCTAGATCTTTGTGTGAAAGATTAAGCTCTTTTATTTTAAAAAATGATTTTACAATTGGGATGGCAGGTCCAACATTGTTTAAGAAAACTATTAACTCTAATATTTTATTAGTTCAAATTTATTTTGACGATGTAATTTTTGGTTAAACAAACAAAAAACTTTGTCCTAAGTTTTCAAATTTAATACAAAAAGAATTTGAAATGATTATGATGGGAGAATTAAATTTCTTTTTAGGACTTCAAATTTATCAAAAATATTTTGGAAATTTTTTAAATCAAAGAGAATACATTACAGATTTACTAAATAAATTTGGACTTGAAAACAACAAGACATATTCAACTCCTATGTTTACTAATATAAAACTTGATTTGGATGGAACTGGAAAATCAGTTGACAAAAAACTATATAGAGGTATGATTGGGAGTTTATTATATCTTACTACTAGTAGGCCAGATATAATGTAGTCATTATGTATTTTTTCTAGATTTCAATCTGATCCTAAAGAATCTCACCTAAGTGTTGTCAAAATAATTTTTAGATATTTAAATGGAACTGTTTTTTAATCTCTTCTTTATCCAAAAACTTCTTATTTTAATTTAATTTCATATTCAGATGCAGACTTTGGAATTTTTATATTAGATAGAAAAAGCACATTAGGGACTTGTCACATTTTAGGAAACTATTTAGTGTCATGCTCTAGTAAGAAAAAACACTTAGTTTCCTTGTCAATAGCTGAAGTAGAATATATATCTGCAGGCAGTTTTTGTGCACAAGTTTTGTGGATGAAAAAAACTCTTATATATTTTGGACTAAATTTTAATAAAACACCAATTTTGTGTGATAATAAAAGTGATATAAATATTTCAAAAAACCCTATGAATCATTTTAGGACTAAGCATATTGATGTCAAACATCAATTTATAATAGATCATGTTCTTAAAAAAGATATATTATTAGAGTTTGTAAGCACTGAAATTCAATTAGATGATATTTTTACTAAACCACTTACCACTACAAGGATTGATTTTATTAAGGGGGAGATAGGTTTATTTACTTTTAAATAATTTTTTTTTTATTTTTTTATTCTTATTTTTTCTGTTTTTATTGTTACTTATTTTTAATAATTTAAATTTTTTTTGTACAGTTTTAAACTTTTTCTGCATAAGTTTTTAATTTTAAATAATGTAATAATTACTATGTGTGTAACGACATGGGAATAAAGGATGTCAGAAACCGATTCCACTTCCAAACCTGTTCATTTTCTCAAAACCCTTCGAAACCTTGAAAACTTCAACCACTCTTCTCTACCCACACCTGAACCTTCAAAACCCTAAATTTTCAAACCTTCAGAAATATGTGATAGCAATTGTCGAAACCAAAAGGACTGAAGATCTAGAAACCAGAAATGCCAAGCGGCAGCGCTCAACAGGGTGAAAGATTTTGAAATAAAAAGTGGTCGATCTGTAATGGTTGTACCAGACGAATCTTATATTGAGGCAAGACCCAGAATTTCAAAAAAACGAGAAAACCTTCAATAGAGAATATATGGAGTTTCTATATGAGGTAGAACTTCGTCACTTTTTCAAATCTATTTATTTTAGTCTGGGAGAAGATGAAGATTCAATAATAGCTAAGATCAAGGAAAGATATTTTTCGATATCTTTTTTGGAGATAGCCAAAATTCTTAACTACCCTCATCAGGAAGTTTTTCATTTTGATTTAAAGAATATGGGTGATAATGTCCATAATTTTGAAGACATTATGTATTTTCTGTTTGGATCTAAAAATATAAGGAAGATGTTAGTAAAATATATAGAGCCTAACTAGAAGATTTTAGTTAAATTTTTGCAAACAGGTATTGCACCCAGAATGTCAGAGATGGAGAAAAAAATTTACCCTGACATGTACATAATTTTTCTGTTCATGAGTGATATTAAGTTGAATTTTCTGATATTTATGGTCAGATATCTCAATTATTACTGCCAACCAGAAGCGAGGATGAACTTCTATCCCTTTAGAAGATTCATTTCAAAGATTTTACTTAAGAATGATATGGTAAGGCCAGTGGATGTCTAAGTGAGATGTCACCATAGCAACATTTTCAAGGTTGGAATGCTGAGAAAGATTGGTTTCTTTTAGAGCATAATAAAAGGAAAACTCATGCCTGTTGGAGTAAAAGAATAACAAGAGAGTGATCAAGAGTTACCTATAAAATCAAAGGAAGGAGTAGCTGAATCTAGAACTAGTGGAGTATCAAGGAGGATTTGGTTTGAAGCAGTTGATCCATCTACATGTGAAGAAAGTAAAAAAGGACTTCAGAAGAAAATCCAGAGAGTGGATCAAGCTGGAGATGAGCCTACTCACAAAAATGTATATAAGATTGAACCTATTATGATCTATAGATTTCTTGGATAATTTTCAGTACAAGACATTTGAAACCCAATAGTTTCTCATATTGAGGTGACTCCTCAAGTAGAACAGGAAATTGTTCCTCGGGCAAAAGTAGAGGCAGAACCAAAAGTATAGGCTGCACTTGGAACTGATCTTCAAAAGGAAGTTGATCAAGAGGAACCAGTTTTAGAGGAACCTATCTTGGAAGATATTAATGAAGAAGGTGCTCAGGAGGAGCAATAACAAGTAAATATGGATCAATCAGAGAAACCATTTGGGATTCATACTAAAGTACATCATGAGAATTTTTCTGTGGATGAGTCCCTTTATGACTATGAGGAAAAATAAGTAGAAAATACAGTACAGAGGAATGCTGAAGAGAAGTAATATGCAGAAACTCTACCTCTGGCACTGATAAAGCCAGTGGAATCTCAGATTGAGAATCAAGCCCAAGGTGCCTCTGATTCTGATAATGATCATGTGGAGGAGTTGATCAGAAATTTTAATAAAGTTCAATATGAAAATTTTTCTTTGTGAAGTGCATGGGAAAATGAGAGGTAGAAGTTTTAGAACCTGAAAGCTAGTTCTGTTTCTAAGCAAGAATTAGAAAATTCCAAGAAGGACATGTTGGTTGAAGTTCCAAATCTAAAATCTGAAATGGTGATGAAGTCAGATTTAATATAGTTTAAATTTTTCATAGAGCAACAATTCACATCCTTCAAAAATAGTGAAGCCAGTACATCAGGTACTTCACCTGATCTGATCAGATGATTTCAGGCCATTACAGCAATTATGAGCAATATGAATGACAGATTTTAGGACCTTCAATGCAATAGTTATCCTTTATCTTGTTGTTGGACAATCATAAGTTTCTTATTGACTATTTGACTTCGAATAAACCTGGAATTAGAACTTTTCTAAATTAGTTCACTGATAAGTTATCTCTTTTATGGAGAAGGAAGAGATACTACATGAGTTCTTCACAGTAAATTTGATTGAATATATTTATCTGACTCATTAAGGAAGATATATTATAGTCTAGTTAGGTGATGGAATAATGAAAAGGTTGAGACTATAGTTTTCTGAAATCAAGGATTTCATTCAGAGGCTCTAAAACCTGTTTCCCAAAACCTTTTTAGACCAAACTTGATTCTTTTGGTCTTTACTGTACTTGTAATTATATTTTTAATCAAATATATTTGCATCCCATGTGTTTTTGTTATTAATTTGTTTTACTATCCTGTCTCTATTAAAATTCTAGTAATATAGATTCAGATATTGATAAATAGTTTATCATAGAATTTACTTAATTTCAGTGTTACATTAAAATGTGTTATATTCCTTATTCTATGGTACTTTTTTATATCACAAAAAGGGGGAGAAATATGGATAAACAAAATATTTTATTTAATTTAAAGATTTTAAATCTTTTATTGGGGGATAAATTTTTGGAGAAATTTGGATAAAATCAAAATTCTTTATTTATAAATGAGGAGATTTATTTTACTTTATAAAGGGGGATAAAAATTAGGAAATAATTTTGTTAAAATTAAATATTGTTTTATCTTTTCCAAATTCTAAACTATATGTAATTAATTTTGTAGGTAAATTTCAATGGTTATTTCATGCGTTTTTTTATCATAAAAAAGGGGGAGATTGTTGGGAAAGTATTGTTTTCAATAATACATTATTTTATTATTAATGTTAGATTGTTGAGAACAATACTCTATCTCTTTATGATAATTTTGATGCTCACAAATACCCTTATTTTTTATTCTAATACTTTGTTTTAAGTATATTTTAGGAAATTTATATTCTTTATATTTTTATTTCTGTAGAAATATTAAAGAATTTAATCTGCGTATCATATTCAACTATGTGTTTGGAAATCATTTTAGCGTGTTCTGGAAACACTGTTCATGCTATACGTGTTCAGAAATTACTTTTAGCGTGTTCTAGGAACACTGTTCATACCCTATATTGAGGAGCATAGTTTAAGGATGAAAACGGTCACTTACATTTGGGTTATCATAAAAGTATGGTTAATCAACCATACGTTATTAGAAAAGTATGGTTAAGCAATCATACATTATCATAAAATTTTGAAAGAAGAATCCTACGTTTGGAAGGAACCTTATATTTAGAATATCAGGACAGTATGAAATAAGAATCCTATGTTAGTATGGAATGTCATGTTTGTTTCTAAAAAGTATGGTTCTCCATCCTTACTTTTTTGAACAGCTGTACGTTTGATTGAAAAGTATGGATCATGAACGTTACGTTCTGAAGCTGATAAAAGTATGGATTATATACCATATGTTTCAGAGTTGAAGAGAAAAGTATGGATGATCAACCTTACGTTTTGAACCTTACATTGTGAACCTTATGTTGTGAACCTTACATTGTGAACCTTACGTTCATAGAATGTATTCTATGAAGTTCAACCCTATGTTTGACGTCGGATATTTAAATTACGACTTTATTGAGCAATGGTATTTGTGCAGTTATTAGGATGATTTCAAGCCAGATTAAAATCCCGAATCTAAAGTGTGTCATTGACTGATTTAAAGTCGTTTATTTATGATCCAAATGATCAATTTAAGAGGATATTTGTATGCTGAATTTTCAGGGGAGTTATGACTGCTTTGTTATTCAAAATTTTGAATATTGAAATTCTAAATGTGACTTTTGTGGATCTAAATTTGAAAGAAAAATGATTGTCTTTATTATATATATACCTGTGTTATTTTTCATTACAGATATAGAGGAAAATCATCGAAAAGAAGAAAAATATATATCAATCTATTTAGTTTTTCACTGCTACAATTTACAGAGTCAATCGAGTCTTACAGATCTATTGTTACAAAGAACAACAAAGCTCTATTTTCTGAAGAAGAAGAAGAAGACGAAGAAACACGATTGAAGATTCCTTGATTCTATATCCAATATATTTTTTGAATCGACTATTATTAAAGATGTGAATTGTATTTCATGATCTACTGCAACCGGATCGACTCAGATCTATATCTACCGGAAGATCATTCTTTCTGAAGTTGACGATCCATCAACTATCAGTTTCATGCTGTTGAAATTTTGAAGAATAGCTGGAAAGTATTTTCAAAAAAATACTCTTTTACTTATAGTGACCAGCTTCGTGTACTAAGTTGTGTATTCAGTTCTGTGTATGAACTAGAAGGCTCTGTTTTAGCCTTAAATTTGTAAAGGTGTTAACTGCCTGCACTCAGTTGTTGAACGGTCTGTTAATAAGAGGACCGGATAGTGAAAATCATCAAGCTCGTGGAGTAGAGTGTTGGTGGAGTGGACTAGGGGTCATCTGTTCCCCGAACCACTATGCATCATGCATCATTTTCTATTTATTTTCTACTGCTTAATCATTCTGATAAAGTTAAAAAGTACAGATCATGATCTCACGAAGAAATTGTAAAAGACACAATTCACTCCCATCTTGTGTATATTTGGTATAACCCAATCCAACACCAAGTAGTGGGATATGGAATTTTTTACTCCTAGGTTGTGATCTCCTTGGGAGTATATGACAAGTTTCCATTTGTATTCACTAGATTTAAACTTATAAGAGGTGATGTAGTTTATATAATATTAGAAAATATTACACAGTCATTTGATTTGAAAGGTGTAATGAGGAGCGGTGATTCCTCTAAAAAACCTAATCTTTATGTCAAACCTTCCTCTATGGATGACTAGACTGATAAATCCTAGTGTACATAATGTATGGATTATTTTACAAAATTTAAAGCTATTCGAATACAAAACATGTTGAATACAAAAAAAAATAATCAAACTAAATTAATAATTACATGTCCGCCAAGAAAAAATAAAGTTATTATAAATATATATTCAGTAATGAAAATCGCATGTGTAACCTATCATATTACATACTGACCTTTTATTAAATTATATAGAGTAAAAAAATCTAGAAAAACATTCTTAGTGTGCATTAAATTGATTATGAAAAGATGAGTCAAAATGTATTGAAAAGACCATCCCTTTATTTTGGTACTGAAAATGATTAGCCCGCTAGTGCATAGATAACTACAATATAAAATAAAGTTAAAAATTTCATAAATAAATGACAATAGATGTAATGGGGAAAACCCCTACTATGAAAGTGGTAAAAACTGTGAGAAAATAAAAGAATCACAATGAGTAAAATTTGGTGCAAACTTCCTCAATATTATAAGAAAAAAAACGTTATAAATCCATCCCTTTAATATATGGGGAATCTGGCTCACAAAATACCACATATACTAATAATAAAATTTGAATCTGATTTCTACATGATAAAACAATAGGGGTAGATCCCCTTTTATAGGTTAACTTCTCCACCCAGTTCCTCCCTTTCTGCAGCCTAGTTGTTGGGGTTGGCCACCCACCTTTTTCAATAATTCCATCCTCCCTTGATAAAATAAAGGGGTGACTATCATATACAATAAAATATTTTCAATATATATCCCACTTGGTGATTGATTGAAAGAAAATAATATCTCCAAATAACCTTTCTATCTTCCAAAACATATTTCCCATGTCTTTGTGAGTCTACTGGAGGATCTTCACCAAATAAACATATTAGATTAAATCAACTTCATCAAGAAATAGGATATATTTTTTTAGTATTAATTTTATGAAAACCCCCATTTACTTTTTCCACCACATCTTTGAAAAGGTGATAATATACCCCAATATTTTTCATTATGGAATGAAAAGATAGATACCTTGCAATGTCTAAGCTGCTCTAACTATTAAAATTCAATGGATTCTTCCCCAATATGTGCCTAATCTCCTCTAAAAAACTTATCATCAAAATCACCACCTTTCAAGCTTGTGTAGCTTCCATTTACTCTAACTCCATCATGGATAAAGCCACAACTAACTTCCACTTTGAAACCAACTCATATCTCCTTCGGAAAGACATAGTCATTAGTGGATGTCCACTTATCAGAATCACCTAAAAATATGAATCAACATAGCCTATAATAGTGAAATATGATCCTTTGTTATATAATGTAGCATTAAAGATCTATTTCATATATCTCGGGATCCTCTTCACTGTGTTTTGATGCTCCTGTCCTAGATTTTTCATGTACCAACTAACTAATCCCACTACATGTGTAATGTCTGGTCTAGTACTAACCATAACAAGCATTAGACTCCCTACTGTTGATGCATATGGTACTCAAGACATCTTAATCCTCTCTTTTACACTGTTAGGACTCATCATAGTGGATGAAATAAAATTAATAAGAAGTGGTTTGGATATTGTCTAACATTCTTTCATGTTGAAGTGTTTCGAGTCTTTTCACAGGTAATTATTCTATAATATCCAAATTTTCCCATTATTCTATCTCGGTAAATCTATATCCCATAAATCTTTTTTATTGGTCCTAGGTCCATCATATCAAACTCTCTAGAAAATTTTTCTTTCATCTCTTGGATCATATCATTACTGAGGCCTAAAATCAAAATGTAATCCATATAAAATAGAATAATGATGAAATAATTACCATATAAACCCCTGAAATATGAAGCTAAATTATGTTTTTCATACAAATATCATGATATAGGAATCAAATCTCTTGTACCAACACCTCATCACCCTCTTGAGACCATAAAAATATGTTTTCGACCTGCAAACCAATTTTTATGTTCTTTATTCTACAAATCTTTTTAGTTGTATAATATATACCTCTTCATTAAGATCACCTTGAAAAAAAATCTTCACATCAAAATTCTCTAAATGAAATTTATATATAGCACAGATCTCCAGAACTATCTAAACATTCATCGGTCTAACAACATGAGAAAAAATTTCATTAAAATCAATACCTTCCTTATGATCATATCCTTTGACCACCAATATTTTATGATATTTTTCCACCTGGTCTTTTGCTAATCATATGTAGGCAATTATCATTCCATATCACTTCATTCATCTTCATTTTCCACAATGGAAAATATTTCCCATTCAATTTTTTAATCTTGAATTTCACTACCATATAGACTTTCTATCTATCCAGAACCTTCACTACTTCACAATAGTGTATTTAATAATCTCAATAAAAAAATTATGATGTGAAAGATCAACTAAAATTATAATCACATAGCATAATTAAACTTATGATAGTTATTAATACCTAAAAAAGTGAACAAAAATGGTTCATAACTTTCCTTTGATACCACTTTGTGGGACTAAAAATGATTAGTCCACTAGGGTAGAGATAATTATGAGATAAGATAAAGTGAAAAAAAATGTAGAAATAAATGACACCATATGTAACATTAAAAATCCCTAAAATTAAAGGGGTAAATAACCATGAGAACATATAAAGATAACTATAGGTTAAAGTGAGTACACACTCTCTCACTATTACAAGGATAGAACCATCATAAATATCTCTCTTGAATATGCGGTGAATCTACCTCACCAAATACCACATATACTAATAGGGGGATTCAAATATAATCATTGGGTGTTGAAACCACTGGGAGGGGGGAGATCCACTTTTATAGGCTACCTCCCCCACAATTCCTCCCTCACTACAGCTCGATAAGTGGGGTTGGCTACACATCTTTTCCAACCTTTCCAACCTCCCTTGAAAAAATAAGTGGACGGACACCATATATAATAAAATAATAATGAAACTTTATTATTTTTCTATTTTTTATTGGGTAAGGAAGTGGATCATTGTACCAAAAAAAATTAGAACACTAAAAAGGTTTTTCAAAATCAAAATCTATCATATAATTTTTACTTTTTTTAACAAATCAAAATTACAAGTCTCACACTCAAATTTCTCTTCTATTTGAATTAGTGCAGCCACAACCTTCTCTTGAATTTACACACAACACACACCTATTGGATTTCCCTTCACTCTTTTTATTATAGACTAATGGTTTCCTTTTATAAAAATGTAAATCTCCACATTTTATTCATATTTATTTACTCCCCCCCCCCAATCTTGTTTGTTTTTAAAAATATAAACTATATCCACCTTTCTAGCTTCAAACTATATATCTAATATAATTTTTATAAAAAATACTCATCGTTATTTTAAATTTTAAATCAATACCAACACCTTTCATATTCACTCCCCATGTTAAATCTTTAATCATTCCCTTTAGTACTCTCGGGATCCCAAAAATCAACGCAACACTCATGAATCCTTTAATTTTCTATTGTGCATAGGTGAGCTACATGAGGGAGTCTATAACCAATCACGGGGATTGATTTGGGTGTTTTGGTTCACTAAATTTTAAATCAAATACTAGTGTTTATTATCAATAGTTTATAATTAGATAAACCAATAAATAGAAAATCATGTTTTTATTATGTGCCAAAAGTGAACAGAATTACAACGCATTTTTCCAAACATAAGGTAAAGAAAAATTTATTTATAGGAGTGAAGAAAACACATACTGGCGGTGGATAATAAAAACTAAATATTTCACAAACTCTCATTAAAATAGAATAAAATTATATATACAAAAATATTCTACATAAAGGATCAAGATAATCAGAAATAAGATTATAGAATCAATGACACATTCCATATTTTCATATATACATTTTCAAACCCAAAAAACAAATTCCCATACATAACCAGTATGTAAGAAAAAAATAGAAACAACAATGAAAGTCGGGAAACAAAAAAACCCAAAATGACTTCTAATAAATTATGAAAATAAAATAATAATTGGAATTAATTCAATAAGAAGTGAATCCATTCAACAAGTATAGGAGGAAAAAAAGAGAAAATGAAAATTAGTAGAAAGGGACACAAATATTTATATGCTTTTTCTATTTGTCCTAACTGCATGGGTAGGATCATCATTGCTTTATTACAATGAAAAAAATTGGAGTACAAAAGAAGACAACAACACATGACAAACCAAAAACACAAGACTCACATGATGAACATGAAGAAGTAATAATCATCAAATACAAGACTTAAAAAATCAACAAAAAAATTAGTTACAATATCGAGACCCCTTACTAAGAATCATTCTAACATTTATCAATGAAGAATCTTGATGAACGATCTGAAATTTCTATCATCGTTTTTATTAAGGTTCATCTATATTTTCCAGGTTCATTGTCGTCCAAGATTGAACTCCACAAGCCTCTATAGGGTTTTAATAAAACAGGGATCCAATGGTAAACACTATGAACTAGGCCTTCACTTGGATTCTTCTCCGGTGACACAATAACCTATGGCCACTAGTGATCTCCCTTAAATGGCTCTCCCACAAAATCTATCAGTGTACCTAATACCTTCAATTATCCTCGATACTTTATCTATATAGAAGAAGAAGGGTAGAAATACCCTTGAGAGAATGCAATTAGTTGAAATGGCTCAAAAAATATAGATAATGAATATCTAAGAAGAAAAAAATTCTAACATCCGGATAAAACTAAAAAAAATTAAAACCATGTGTAAAGGTAAAAAACCCTATGTGTAAAGGTCAATATAACATTCACTTAAGGGTAATCTATGTAACAATCAAAAACGCAATGTAAGAGTAGTGTGCACTGTGTAAGGGAACCACATAAGCATTCCATTTATAGTGTAATGGTAACACCCACGATGTGAGGGTGCCAGATAAAGATACCAAAACTCATGTAAATGTCATTTTTGTTGTGTAAGAATAGTTATCCTACTATGTAATGGTCATACCACAAACATAAGGGTATCATGTAAGGGTATCGTGCCACTTCCCTAGGGGTAGTCGAACACTCACATAAAGGTAAGACACCCAATTTGCATCACATGTATAGTTACAAACCACTTACGTAATGGTTCATCCCGATTTTCATATGGTAATACAACACATATTTAATGGTAAGGTAAACCTCATGTAAGGGTAACACACCCAACACCATGGCTGCATAAGGTTAAATTTCCACTTATGTAAGTGTAAAAACCACAAAACAAAGGCCATGTAAGGGTCAGTAGGGCCTTACGTAAAGGTAGAGAAGAAGATCCAAAACCCACATAAGGGTAAGGAAAACTCATGTGAAGGAAAATTGGGACTTAAATAACTGTAAATGGGAGAAAAAAAGGATATGTATGTGTACATCGACCTCATGTAAGGGTAAAAGTAAGGAGAAAAAAACCATGTAAGGGTAAAAGGAAACAAAAGGAGACTCACATAGAGGTAAAAGAAAGCCACATAATGCTCAAAAAAAGACTAGGGGAAAAATAAAACAAATCAAATAAGATAAGAAATGCCATTATACACAAAAATTACTCATTTAATCTTAGTACAGGTCAGACGCAAATTTGAATGTCCATCAAGGATGCTACTTCAATAAAAAAATCTTATTGTGATAATTCTATTGGTGATTTCGAGATCCTTCATCACCATAGAGTTGGTGGTATCTACAAGCAACTGAAGTGTGCCTTTGAAGTTTTCTGGAAAAATCTGCTACCGAGATGGATTAAAGTGAATGTTGATGGTGCTTCCAAAGGCAATCCAGGACCTGCTGGTTGTGGTTCTATATTCAGAGATTCTAATGGGGGATGCCATGGATGTTTTTTTGGTAGCTATGGTACAGCCTCATCCTTGCAGGCAGAAATGATGGGTGTGATTCATGTTATGGATTTCATCAAGAAAAAGGGCTAGAACAACATCAGGATTGAGAGTGACTCAACCACCATTGTCCAGGCTATTTGGAATGGATAAATACATCTAGCCTGGCCTATCACTACTCTCTGGATGAGATTCTTGGCTTCACTCCTGGAGATCAACTACATTGCAACACACACCTTTTGTGAGGTGAACAAGGTTGCTGACAGTCTTGCTAACATGGGTATCAGTTATGAAATTACTTGGAAGGAGGATCTACCTATTGAGCTCCTCCATTTTTATGAAAGGGTTTGTAAAAAATACCTTACTTCAGAATCATGCAATCCCCCCCCCCTTTTTAATAAATTGTGTCTTGTTCTTTGACTGAGACACCACATTTTAAAAAAAATTAAAACCCTATACCACATGATGATTCTAAACCACCAAAACTATCATCAACTAAGGAATATCCTCCTAAATAGGAAGGAAAAAAAAGGGGAAATAATTATAAGACCTTAGTCATATTATCAGTCAAAATGCCCCTCACATGCATCACCAGGGACACATACTGCCCAAAATTGAATGATAATCTAAAATATTCTAAATATGATCAAAATGAAACAATTTTAAAAAAATAATTGATAAAATAAAATACCTAAAATTTCCTGAGTTTTCCTATAAGATGATGTCATCAAGGAATACAGGACCATAAAATCATATGCCATAACAAGTCCTCTCAATGGTTCACCAGTACCTACAGAACACCAAAAAAATTGATCATTATCCGTCCTTATGAAAAAAAAACAAGGAAAAATAATGCAAAAATAATTGACAAAGAATGAAACTGAGAAATGTTACAAGTTATAGAAAATAGTAACAAAAGAAGCAACATGAAGAGGGTAACCATAAAAGATAAAAGACTCCATCTAAACCCACAAAAACATAAGAGGACTGAAGCACCTATCACTATCATCTTGAGCCAAGACACGCCACCTAAAAACCTAGCATGAAGACTCTCGAAATAAGGTTTTAGAAGATCCTTAAAAATACGTTCCAGAGTCTCCACCAAGGTAATGATCGCCAACTCTAATAAATAATATTTTATAAACAGTGCTACCCTTTATCAATAATAGCTAAAAAGCACTGATAAAGGTACCTTTTATCAGTATTGAAAAGAAAAGCACTAATAAAGTTATCATTTATCATCACTTTTATTAGTGATGCTAAAGACATCCATTTATCAATTATTTTTTGATTACTGATAAAGGCACGCCTCTATCAGTGATATTAATTTAGTGTTGATAAAGGGAGGCTTTTATCAGTGCTACAAAGCGCTCAAAAAATGTATATTTATGAAAAAAAATTATATCATTAAGAATAAAATATTAATATATAAATATGTTTATATTGATAAACATATAATATATTTTAAAAAATATGATTTATATATGACTAAATATACAATTACACTTGATATATAAGATATTTAATTAAAATGGAATATAAAATAAAATATATATATTATTAAAAATCCCATTTTGTATAAAAATATATATTGATATATATATATATATAATTTTCTTAAATATTATTTATATAATACTAATGTATTATAAATCAAATATGTCATATATTTAGAGAAAATGGTTTATAATTTAATAAAAAAATAAAATTAGTTGAAATTATTGAATAATTAATTTAATAGATATTTAATAGCATTTTTTATCAATGTTATTTGTTTTTTTAATTTGACATATATATCAAATAATACATATTTAATTAATAAATAAAAAATTAACTAAATATGTTACACTTAATATATCATACAATAGTTTCATGTGTATATACACAAAATTAATTCAATTTTTTAAAGATGGACATACACACAAATAATAAATTTTTAATGTTATTATTTTAGTTTTTTATTTATTAATTTTTAACTTTTAATGTATAATATATTATGTTTTAAATTATTGAATTTTATTTTTTTTTTATTTATATTTAACATATAATATTTATCATTTTTTAATTAATATATATATATATAATTTATTCATTTTTAATTTTTATCTGTTTAATATTTTTTAATTTTAATTATTTTTAATATTTATTTATATTTATTTATTAACATTTAATATTTTTTCAATAATATTGTAAATTACATAATTAAAATTTATATTAATTTTCATTTAAACTTATATTATTTTTTATTTTTTAAAAATTTATATAATTAATAACTCTAAATCATTTTTTAAATATTTTTTGTATCTATTGATTTTTAATTATTAAATTTAACTCATTTTTAACATTAATTAATTTAATATTATTTATTCATTAATAATGTTAATTATTTTTTTACTTTTCCTTTTAATTTTTTCATTTTAAATATTTATTCGTTTCATATTTTTTATAATTTATTCATTTTTAATGCTTTTTCTAAAAAATTATTCATTAATATTTTTATTATTTTTATTATAGAAATATATTCATATATATATATATATAATATTTCTATAAAATCGATTTATATTATAAAAATTATGTATTTATATTAAATAATCAATATTTTTAGTGAAAATGGTTTATAATTAAAATGTAATATTATTGAAAAATATTGACTAATTTGTATTGAGTAATGGACATTTTATAAAATATCATTTTTTTCCAATTTATCATATATCAAACTTGTGTTACATTGATTTCACACACACACACATATGTAATTAATGAAATTTTATATAGAATCACACACACATAATATTTCTATAATTTATTTGATTTTTAATATTTATTATAGAATTTTATTGATTAACATAAAATATTTATTATTTATTATGACTTTAATCAGTAAATTTTATTTATTTTTTATATTTTTATTCAACATATACTATTTATTAGATCCCTAAAATTAATACCCTCTTCCCTGAAGAGAGATGTCCTAATGAACTCTGAAGTCACTACCCCCAAGCGATCAAAGGATAATCCCTAATGCTGATTATCGATCCTTCATAGATGTTATTGTTAGAATATTTGTAAATACTATAGTGGCTTCTGGCATGGTTGGTTTCATGGATTTTCATATTTACATTGATCTAAAGCTCCTTCATTATAGAGGAAAATCAGTGATTTCATTCCTAACAAATGAGGTAAATCTTCTCTCTTTAGAGTTTCACCTTTTTATTATTGGAAAATTTATCATGCATAACCGTCTTTTATTATTTTAAGGAAATGTCTTGAATCTATTGGGTTTATTGGATTCCGTATTGGTTTGATAAACTCTTCCAATTTTTTTCTTCGGTTCTCATCTTAAAATGAGCATTATAGACTCTGAGTGAGGAGATCATAGGTTTTATGTTGTTTTATGATGAAAGTTATGAAATTGAGCTTTGGTTTTGATCCTAAAATTGAATCTCGTATTGTCTCTATTTGGATTGGTTTCCCTAGATTATCACTTCATCTATTTAATAAAATTTCCTTATTTCTGATTTCCATCCTTATTGGTTATCCATTGAAATTGGATTTTGCAACAAGAAAACTCTAAAGACCTTGGGTTACTAGGGTTTGTACTGATATTGATATCTCAAAACCACTTCCACATTAGATATAGATTCAAAATGGAAACTCTGAATTCTTTTAAGAGGATATTTATGAAAACTTACCTACTTATTACAGTGATTTTAATATACTTGGTTTCTCATCCAATAACTATGGATGGATAGTACGCCCAACTATTTGTAAATGGAGATGGGTTGAGACGGGAAAGCAGAAGTTGGACCTAGAATAATGCACTAGAGAGTTAAATAAATCAATGGCCCATACAGGAACTTCTGGAACTAAGGAATCTATTGGAGGGTAGAAATAATTTATTGACAATATTATTGAAGATTAGATTCAGTGCATTGTCAATGATGTGAGTGGTTCTCGACATGAGAGGCATAATGTCTTCTTAGGATTTTCTAATGTTTCCTAGTTTGTCTTGAGTTTCCCCGCTATTGTTTCCCCACTTTGGAGAGGTATTTAGATGATATGAATGATTCTTCTAAATCATTGCAGGATTTACATGATATTTCACACCAATTTAAAGAGTAATTTTTTCCATTCATGTGCTACAAAAGGTAAGACATTGGTGGTTGATTTTTATGGGTACATTACCCTCATCCTAATAAAATAAGGAAGTGTATGTATTATTACAAGTTATAGTGAAATGTTGTTAGTAGATCCTCAGGATTATGTGTTGATGTGAATATGGGCCCTCTACTGGTCTAAGGTGTCAAGGAATTATCCCCAATATATTATTAAGAGAATTTGGATGGGATCAGTAATCTTAAATATCATGATATTGTTGTCAATGAGGGTCTCAATTAAGAGATTTATCATTGTATTGTAAAAAATGACTCTCATATGTTTCAAAGATTTCAAAAATGGGATATTACTTTTCATGAATATTTGAAAACTATGGAATGTATGCTCTCTAAAATTAAACTAAATTTTGAACGGAATCCCAACTTTGATTACCTCGATATTTCTTGGGAAAATTGTTTCACAAGCTAAACTAAGGATGTATTGGATATGATTTGATGATGGGAAAAAATATTGATTTTTTATTCTATGCACTAGGGATGAAGATGAATGTTGAGATTTTGTGATTTATCATATGTTATGTTGTTGTAAAATATTTTTTACTAATTAATTTTTTTCTTCTGGATCCTTCAAGGTTATTTTTTGATTTTCTATTGAGTTTTTCGAATGTGTAGAAGTTTCATGGGCTCAATGATTTTCTCCTAGGACTGTGATGTAGGGAGTTCTTCATAATAGTTTGGATATAGGAATGGATGGTGATGATGGTCACAAACCTACTAATCCATAATTTTTTCTATTGATTATAAGGTTTCTAAATATATGATCATCCATTTGAATTTTAATCCTGACCAAGCATATTTCTGCAAAGAAAGTTTAAGGGATGTGTGTGTGAATAAAAGGGGTAGCTATTTGGTGTAATTGGAATGGATAACATGACCCCCTCCAAAGATTTGGGCCAAACATCCACAAAAAACATAGCGAATGGTTTCCCTTGGAGATGGTGTTGGGAGATGTTGAACATAACCAAAAATGGTAGACATGCATAAGATGAGATCCTAATGAGATGCCTCTATGTTATCATTTCCTTGTATGATTAACCGGATGCTTCTTATTCTCTTCCTCTCATATTGTAATCTCCATATTTCCATCTAGTGCAAATACATTACAACTTATTTTATCACTTTATTGGTACATTTTCTTTTAATAATTTTGTTTTGGTATGATTTGTGTTACCAAATCACTCTCAAATCATTTTGGTATAATATTTATCACTTTTTCATTTTTTTTTAAAAAAAATTATTCATTTTAAATATTATTTATTCATTTATAATATTAATTATTTTTTATATTTTTAAAATTCATTCACTTTAAATTTTTTGTTTTTTAATATTTTTTTATTTTTATCAATTTTTAAAATTTATTTATACATACTTATTCAATAACATTTAATATTTTTAATATGGTTGTAATTTATATAATTAATATGTATTCATTTTCATTTTAATATATATTCATTCTTAATTTTTTTTAATAATTTATATACCTAATAACACTTATTCATTTTTTAAATATTTTTACAATATTTTAATTATTAAATTTCATTCTTTTTAACATTCATTCATTTAATGTTTTTTATTATTATTTATTTATTAATAATTTTAAGTTTTTTTTACCTTTCTTCTTAATTTATTCATTAAATATATTTATTCATTTAATATTTTTGAAATTTATTAATTTTTAATGTATTTTATAAATATTTATTCATTAATATTTAATTTTTTCAATATGTTTGTATTATACATATTTGATATGAATTCATATTCATTTTAATTTCTTTAATAATTTATATAATTAAAGAAAAAACTTCTTAATTTTTTAAATATTTTTGAAGTATCACCATTTTTAGGTATTAAATTCCCCTCATTTATAAAATTCATATAATTAATATTATTTATTCATTAATAATATAATTATCTGTTACTTTTTTATAATTTTTTTATTTTTAATATATATTCATTTAATATTTTTTTAATTTATTTTATATATATTTTATCAGTGCATTTCATAAATCACTGATAAATATAAGTTTTATTAGTTCTAAAATAGATAGTGTTGATGAAACCTTTCTTTATTAGTGATACATCCTAATGGTAAAAAAGATATATTTTATCAACCCTTTCCAAAAATAGTTGATAAAGACAGTTTTTATTAGTGATTTCTATTGTAGCACTGATAAAACCTTTCTTTATCAACACTTTTTGGAATGTTCTGATAAAACCCTTCTATTTTTTAAATTTAACCCTAATAAAGAACCCCATCACTCGCATTGTTCAAGATCTCATAGAAATTAACCTTCACCGTTTCTCTCCCTTCAACTTCTCAGAAGAATCGACACTCACAAAACCCAAGGTATGTGATTCCTTCAACTCCTTTTTAGTCTATCTTTCATTTTTTGTGTTTTCTTAATTATTATAAATGGTTTAAGTGATCCATAGAAATCAAATAGGCTTCAATCCCACTGATATGATGTGCCTTGGGCTCCCCACCCTCAATCCAAGCATACCATTTCCTATACAATGTTCTTCCTAGGGAATCATTTTAGTTTCCATTGAATTGGAATGACAAATCTTTGAATTATGATACAGATAAACCTTCCATAAACCAGGGCTCATTTATCCCTACCTTTCTGACATTATATAAAAATTTCCAACCTTAATATCCTACTTTTTAAATGAAACTTTTTTTCAATAAAATAATATTTAATATATATACATTCTATATATTTACATTTTCATGCTCAACCATCCTTGGTATTACTTCTTGTTGAACAAAAATCTCAAAAATTGATTATATTCCCTCCAAAGGAACATTTGAGAACTATGAAAACATGGATATATAATTGAAACATTTATAATTTCATTTAGAGAAAACTATATCTCTTTAAATAATGTTCAAAACTTTTTTAAGGTTTCTAATATATTGTACTTGAATTATCCAAAAAAACCCACTGAAGATACATTTTCATCACTCTATTAACTTTTAAATTAATCAAATTTAAATATTCATTACAAACTATTTTAATTTTTTTAAAACTCTATTATATCTCAACCAAAAACCATTTTTTATCAGAACATTTAAAATCCTTAATCAACTTATGAAATATGAAAACATACAAAAAGATGATTTTTTAATTTTTATTTTATTTTATATCCATTATACATTCATATAACCATTTACATACTACTATAGTGTTTGATTTTTCTTTAGATAGTGTCAACATATAGTATTTTCTATATTAATTCCTTGTGTGGGATTCAAATGTCGATGCATTCCAAATTTATACATTAAATTTTGTTATAGATGTAATGTTGTTTTAAGATAATTTCTTAATTTAGTGAATAAAAACATGTGTGGAAATACATTTTATGTAGATAGAATATGAAGTATTGGTAAAGACAACAATTCCTTGTGATCTAATTCTATATGCTTTTAGAATGTTTCATTATTTCTCTATTTTATGAACATAACATCACTATCTACCTCTATGATTTGTTTCTAACACATCTAGAATTGAATATTAATGTACTATTAATAATATATGATATGATATAATTTATCGATTTTTTATAAGCATTAAATTAGATAACATTGTTCATTTGATACTAAGAATTGATAGAATTCACCAAAATTAAAATTTTAGTAAAATTAATCTACAACAACTGAAAAAATATCAAATCTTCACCATTATGAGATTAATATTGATTTTTTAAATTATAGATTCATCTAAGGGATTAATTAATATTTCATCCAATTGATCGTTTTTGGGAAAAAATCTAAAGTTATTTCCCTTTTCTTTACATGGTCCTAGATGAAATGACATCTTATCTCAATGTGTATTGTACTTGAATGATAAATTGGATTCTAAAAAATCGATACAGAAGAAGTGTTTGTGTATAGAAACTAGTTATTAACACATATTCTATTTCACCTATGGATAAATAATATTATTTCTACTTCTTTAAAATATATGAAATAATTATTTTTTTCAAGTATGTGAACTCAAAAACTCAAGAGTTTTCCTCTTAGGGTAGAATAAATTGTGATTAATTATTCCTTGAATATACTTAATATTCATTTTAACTAATATAAGATGAATTTCCTTATTATTTATCAAAAATATTCCTCACATTAAAACATTGTACAAAATATTATGTCTTCATGTAGTCAAACAGAGTAGATCCTCAATCACTTCTCTAAATGTTTTGTAGTCTGATTTATGATGTAATTCATAATGGTCTTTTTATTGAAAAATGATTGTGGAAACAATGGTTTTTAAAAAATGAAAACAAATAAAAGAGTTATGGAGGGTTGAAAAGGGAAGAATTTATATTTTAATGAAAATAATAACTATATTTAGAGTAGTGACCTTAAATATGTTCAATCTATGTTAACATTCCCAAAATAGGGTATGAATACACTCAAATTATGATACTTTTTTATATATCAATGTATATAAACATTATATTCATACCTTATAAGTATTTTTTGTACACAATGAATATTATTAAATCTTATTGGATGAATATGAATAAAATATGATGGATACTAATCATATAATAAAGGAGTATGAGGATGGATTTAAAGGGTTCATCAAGTTTTCAATGGAGTTTTCATATGACCCTTATCAAAAAAATTTTAGTGGTTACACTATTCATCAAGATGAATTAATCCAAAATAGTTGTAATAACATTTTATTTGTAACATAATACATCAGAGGTAAAAATATTGGACTAAACATAGGGAAAAATGAATGTATAAAATGACTGGGAAGATACTTACACCTATAGATCATTTGATATGAATACCAGTGTAAATAATGGAAAAATTCTTATAGAGTAAATGAAAATAACAATTTAAGATGACCTTTTTTATTTTAAAAAGTTCTCTATTAATTTAAATTATTGTTCAAATAAACCATTTTATATTGGTTCTACTAAATATATGACATTTTTAGCTGTATTGAAGTTATATAATTTGAAAGGTAGTGGAGGATGGAGAAAAAATAGTTTTACATAACAACTTGGTCTCCTGAATGATATGGTACCAAAATAAAATGATATTCTTAATCAAACATATTATTCTAAGATAGTTATGAATTCAATGGTTATAATCTATGAAAAAATTTCTTATCTTACCAAATGATTATATGTTATTTTATAAGAACCATGAATCACTTAGAAAATTCCCTAAGTGTGGTGTGAATTAATACAAGAAAGATAAATAAATTTTGTTGAAATATGTATGTTATTTAATATCATTATAAGGTTTAGATGAATATATGGAAGTTAAAAAACTACTAGAAAACTAACATGGAACACAGATACAAGAATTGAATACGGGAAACTACATCACCCAATGGACTCTTCTTAGTGAAATAAAATTGATTATGAGTATCATGAATTTAGAAAATTCTGAGAAACCTCCATCTTGTGTTATGTACATATGGAATTATAATGTTTAGTGTAAAAAGTATTACTCATATTATATGTCTAGTTATGTTGGTAAATTATAACTTTCCACTATGCTTATGCATGAATCATAAATACATTATGTTTTTCTCTTCTTATATCTTGACCAAAACAACTGAGTGGTGATATTTATGCTTATTGGATTTATTGAATGAAGATGTAAAATAGATTTGGGATACAAGTGTTACATTTTATGATGATCATAGAATTGAATATTTCACATTAAGAAGCACACAGTATGAGATGAAAATTAACTTTCCTACTTATGGAAATTTTTCTGGCTATAGCATTAAAGGATTGTTGGGGTCTACTATTTTTTAAGAAGGTACACATTCAGTTAGTTTGAAACATTCATTTAATACTTTTCTTAAGAAATTTCAAACTTTTAACCTAATTAAATAAATACCAATCCTAGATGACATCATTCAATGGAAATACAAAACAAGATACAAAACTATCTCCATTAATGGGTGATTAACTATTCGAGAGAGTAAATGATATTGACACTAATTTCAGTAAACCATTTATGAAATATAGTAGAAAAAAGGGATCAGTTTTCTTTGAATTATTGTACAATAATTTTTTATACATAATACGTTTTCTTGATATCATTCACATAGAAAAAAAAATATATTATATTTTTATTGTCATTTTTCTAAATGTAATAGAGAAAACAAAATATTGAATTAAGGATAGGTTGGACATGATTGAAAAGGGGATAAAGGATGATTTAGCACCAATAAAGGGTGAGAGATTAATTTTTCTTCCTCTAGTATATTACACTCTATCAATATAAGAAAATTTTCAATTTTTCAACATCATTAATGGTGTCAAAGTTCCAATAGGTTATTCATCAAATTTCAAGAATGGAGTGTCAATGATTAATTTATATTTATAGAGTCTAAAATCATATGATTTTCATTTTTTGATACAAGATTTAATTCATGTGAATTTACATTGCATTTTTCCTAAAAATATATGAAATAAATTGACTTTAATTTACTTGTTTTTCAAATCCATATTCACTAAATTTATAGGCCTAGTGAAATTTTCAAATATGAATAAGAAAATTGTAGACATATTATGTGAATAGGATATGTTCTTACTACCATATTTTTTTGATATAATGTCACACCTGATGGTTCACTTGGTCATAGAGATTAAACTATGTGGTTATATATATTATAGATGGATGTACTATATTGAATAGTATATGAATATTTTAAAAGGTTACATCAAGAATTAAATTCATCCAAAAGTTTGTATTGTAGAGTGATATATTTTTTAGGAATCTCTTGAATTATATAATTATTACCTATTAAATGTTGATAGAATTATTCTCCCAAAATCACATCATACATAATTCCTTCTTGATTAAGGTATTTTTGGAACAGATGTCGTTACAATTACAATTAAAAATCAGGAGAAATCTCACCTTTACATTTTACATAATAGTGTAGAGGTTTCTCCATACGTTAAAGCACACAAAGTACTTAATAGACATTTAAATCCATTAAAATTTGAAGTATATATATCAAATAACCATAATCACTAGTTTATAGGAAGTTTATAAGATTATATTTATAAGGATTTATCAACAAATTAAAATTTAATTATCAAACGGATTCGATGGCTAGCTAAGGGACCAAATTTAAATGTTATATCTTACACTAGTTTTTAAATTAATAGTAATATGTTCTATACAAAGCAACACTATAAAGGAATTATGATGAAAAAATGGGGTTACTCTTATTGTGGAAGTAATTCATGTATCTTGTCACAAGGATAGAAATAAAATTTATGTGATTATGTCATATTTCAGTGTCATTAAACAAATATACAAGTTTAATTATAAAAGATATCAAGTGCTAATTTTCCATTAAAAATAGGTTGAAAATAATATTACAAAGAAATTGGATTAATTGGAGTTCATAAAGGTTAATTTTAGTGAGGAATGGTATAAGTACTAACCATTCATAATGGAATCACAAATTGTATAAGTATTTTATGATGAAGATCCAATAAACTAGAATTATTCAATTGTTCTATAGATGGAAAAGAAAAAAAATCAATTATTTTACTTTGAATTTAAATTTTTTAGTCCCACCAATGTTTTATTTGAAGTGAAATTTTTGCATTTTATGATTTTAGAAGTATTTTGAGCTTAATTTCAAAAATGGCATAATTTTAGATTTTAACTATTTTATTTTTATTTTATATTTCATCCATAAATTTTCTTACACTAATTTAAATTTTGAAATTCCTTTTTTAGGATTAAAAACATATTGGATTTCATTTTATTCTTCTATAACTAAATCTCAATCCAAATATTTAAGGACCAAAACTAGCTCATAATTTAGGCCATTAAATATGTGCAAATATTTGGATACTTTTGAAGATAGGACCATATACCATATATTACTTTCCCAATATAGCTCATATTCTACATAGAGATAGATTAAATCTTGAGGAAAATATTTTATTGTTGTTTCTATGTGTGAGTTTGTATTTCTCAATGCTATAATTTTAGGGTAAATCATATTTGTGGAATATAAAGAGTCTTCCTGGTTATAATAAATATCTTGAGTAAATTGGCTATATTTATCTCTATATGTGGAAAATAGAGCTAAAATTTAGTGGGTAGACATAGAATACATAATGGAATAAATTTGAGGAAATAATATTTCCCAAATTTGGTCATTAAATGGGTCTACCATGTGCATTATTTTGAAGGAAATTTCTAGAGCTAAGATTTTCACCCTGTTTATGCTATAAAAATGTATATCCTCTTATTTTCAAAGGGTTGGAACTCTAGGTAAAAAATTTCTATAGTTTTTTAGTTTCTTTTATTTTTTAATAATATTATTCATTATTAGTAAATGTTATCATTCTTATTCCTCTCATTATAAAATTTTATCTTTTGGGATCTCACCTCGTTCTCTTCTCTACTATGAACTCATATTCCTGTTATCACTAGTATATAACCTAAGGAAGTTCTCGAGGGAGTAATACAATGATAAACCCATGTATTTTAAAATTCATTATTAATGCTAATTATTTTCTTAGAGTTATGAAAATTGGTATCTTAGTGGGCAAGGAACCTTTGTGTTTCCACTTTCTACCTGATGTTTAGCTTTCACTTCTTCTATATTCTCCCTTGCTCGAGGAGGTGGATATGTGATGTAGTCAATAAAGTGCACTGTATATTCACAACCATAGGCATAAGAGGATGTTTACACATATGATTGAGAGTATTCATTAATTAAATTTTAAACTATTAATAAGAAAATGAAGGTTCACTTTGGGTGATTATCTCAAGAATATATCTTTTCTTTCTAACTTCATTTTTTTCATTCATTGTGTTTGAATTGTATATGCATGTTTAATTTTAGTATTTAATTCAAAATTATAAAACCGCATTTATTTTATTTCTATTTCCTAAATAAAAAAATATAAAAAAATGAATTATAAGTAGTGAGTGCTTGACCACAACAGCTCCTCAAGATAATGACTTAGGTTGGCCCATGTGTTTCACTTATTTAAAATATTTTGATATTGTTCATGAAAATGCTTCATAAAGATTAGGAAATTTTTGAAATTAATCTCAGAATAATTCTAAATCCATAAAATGTGATAATTTCCCCTAAAATAACAATTTTGTGGGATTATAAACATTGAAATTAAAAGTAAAATAATTGAAAATGTTTTCTCTATAAATTACCCCACAATTAAACATTTCACTCTTGGGAAATCATTTAATAATAAGGTCAAAACAAACTTCCCAAAATATATAGGACAACACAGCTCCATTTTATGAAGTTTCTTAAATGAATTCTCTCAAAATATTTTAACTAATTATAGTACAAGGGCTAACCTAGGTCATTCTCTTGAGAAGTTATTGTGTTCAAGCACTCACTACTTATAATTCACTTTATATATATATATATTATTTATCAAATTAAACTAAAATAAATAATGTTTTAGAATTAAGAATGAAATAATAAAATTAAACATTTATATGAAATACAAATATAATTAATGCAAACAAAATGATGTTATAAAGAAAGGAGATATTCCTGAGAGAATCACCCTGAGTGAACCTTTATTATCTTATTATTATATTCAAATTTACTTAGTGAACACACTACATAGTAGGTTTAAAAATCCTCTTTTTCATATGGTTATGAATATATAGTGTACTCGATTGACTACACCACATATCCACATCTTCGATCAAGAGAGAATATTGTTGAAGCGAAAGCTAAACCTCAGGTGGAATGTAGAGACACAAAAGCGTATTTCCCACTAATATCACCACCAGCCTAACTCTAAGAAAATAAGAAACATTTAGCATGAATGTTTAAGTAATTGAGTTCATCACTTCATTAATCCCTTGGGAAATTCCTTAGTTATCTACTCATGATCATGAGCATAAGAGTTTATAGTGGAGAAGATAATGAAGTGGAAACCCAAAAGATAAAAATATGATAATGAGAGTAAGAATAAGGATAACATACACTAAAAATGTATAATATTATAAAAATAGAAAATAAACTACAAAATTACAAAAAATGGACACCTAGAGTGCCAACCCTTTGAAAATGAGAGGAGATATATTTTATAGGGAAAAGGGGTGAAAATCTTAGCTCTAGAATTTCCTCTGATAGAATGTGACTGAAAGAACAATTTAGTGACCGAATTTGGGAAAGTTTTCTTCTTTAAATTTGTTAAATTATGTCTCATATTTATACCCACATATTTTGATCTTCATTGGTCATATTTGTAGATAGATATATCCAATTTTATCTGTAAATTTATTATACTTAGTTAGATGATTTGAATTCCACATATCTAATTTACCATGAATTTATGGCCTTTAAAATGAAGTAATAAGATGTGGAAATAGTAATAAATGATGTTTTTATAGATTTTATATATCTCCATGTCCAATTTCATCTACATTGGGTCTGTAATATATGAGATATGGGACCATATTCAAAATTATCAAAATCATTTCATAGTTTTCAAGGCATTAATTGTGAGCTTGTTTTGGGCCCACAATATTTGAATTTAGCTTCATGTCCATAAAACTAAAATGAATACCAATATTTCTTTAAGCCTAATAAAAGAAATATTGTGATTTTTTTTGGTTTAGAAAATGTTATAGTAAAAATACAGAATAAAAAATAGTTATAATCCAGAATTCATCCATTTTAGAAATTAAGATCAAAATACTTCTAAATCCATAAAATGAGAAAATTTCCCTTAAAATAAAATATTGGTGAGATTAAAACATTAAAAATTAAAATTAAATAATTGAAAATATTTTTTTTGTTAAATCACCCATACTTAAAAATTTCACTCTTGGGAAATCATCTTATACAAAGATCAAAACAAACTTCCCAAAGCATAAATGAAAATACACCTCAATTATCATATCAAGGAAATTATCATGCCTTCTACATCGATAAAAAATACTTAACTCATCCAAAAATGTTAAAAATAAATTCAACATCATGTGTATTTCATACCAACCTCCTCAGAAAGATATTTCTATCTTTACTCAATTATTTTTTATGGAGTTTTTAGCATTCTCAATAACATGTGTGATCTCCATAAGATGGATATCCTCCTAGTATATCCACATAATAGATTCATAAATGTTTCAATCATGAGGTATTTTTCATGGTTTGTTCTAAGGTGAGGTTTGGTGTATTTTAAATGTAAAAACATCTGAGGTAGAATGAGGAGGGTTAAGATCTAAACTGAAGTAAATGCATGAAAACAGTTTTGTTCAAAAATGGGGTACTCCTCAATAATCTCAAAAATTAATCACCTAAAAGTACCTCATTATATTATTAGGAAGTTCGCATATGAAATTTCAGCATCAATGATAAATTTAATCCATCTTTTCCCAAATTGTATCATTGTTTCATCTTGAATTCAAATTTGGATTTCTCTTTAGAATTACATTTTTTCAGAAAATAAAGGAATATTTTGATCCTCAAATATTGGTGAACACCCATATTATATTTTTAATGATATTTTATTCCACCCATATATATTTACATCATGAAATTTCATTAATAAAAGTATAAATAAATATAGGAACACTTTTTCATTTCAACTCAAACAGATTATTCAGAAAATCAAAATACAACACATCTTCTCCTTCACCTACACTTGAGTTTAATAATAATCATGCATTTAACTTCTATATCAAGTTTTAAAGGGATAAATGTATTTTAATTTTGATTACTAACAAGTTATTTTATGGATAATAGGGGTTTAATAATGGTTGGATGAAAATATGTGCCAAAAATAGAGTTCAATGTAAAAATGGATTTCAAAATGCTGCCTCAATCATAATTGATACATTCCATGAGCTCTAAAAGATTTGAAAAAGAGAAAAAATAGAAATTTATGGATTACACAACCTGTCTCAAGACTCTAAATAAAAATAGAAATGTAAATAATATTTAAAAAAAATTATAAACCTCTCAGGTTGGGAAATATATTTAATTCAAAAAGTGATAGTGCTCGTGAGTTTCACAATCAATAAAATTTTATCAAATGAAAATATTAGAAATTGGGAGAAAAAATCTATAAATTAATCATTTAAATCCTCAAAATTTAAAATAATTAAATGTTCCAAAAATACCATGATGTTTTTAATTTTACAATTTATTTGATCCACCTCAGTAATTCTAAAAAAACACAAAAAAGAAAAAAGGAAAACATAAAAAATTTATGAAAAGAAATGAAAAATAAAACTTAATCACACAAAAAACTTCTAAAAATATATTTAGATCCCTCCCATTTACTTACTCTATTTTATACCCTATTTTTATTTCAAATAATATCAATAAATATTTTTATACAAAATTTTAATTGTATGGAAAATAAAATAAATAAAAGGAAAGACCCAACCTGATTTATTTTTTAGTGGAAACCTTAAGATATTCTCCAAGCTTCAATCATTTCAAAACTAAAATAAAGAAAGAAAAAACATAAGAAAAATAAATAAAAAATATAAATTTGAAATAAAAGGGTTTATGTTTGGTTTAGACCCCAAAGAGGGTGGTGGGTTTTTACTTCCCCTAGTTAGGTAGTTACAGTGGATTATCCCCAATCAGAAAGTGGGTGTGGTTTCTTTGAGATGAACCACCACATGTGACTTTTCCTAGTTTACATGAGTAGAAAAAAATAATATAGAACCCCAAATAATATAATAAATTTACAATCCACAAATAAAGAAAAAATAGATAATTTAAGTTCTAGAGTGGTAGGTAAAAGATGATAGGGGTGATCCCTATTGACTTTTATGGTGTCTTCCTTCATATAGTATGCAAGTTGTTTTAGAGGAGGTAGTCCCATCTCCACATTATCCATCAAATATTTCTCTTCTTTTATCAACACCACTTATGTAGTATCTTCCTTAACATTCATGGATTACTATATTTTTTTTGTATCATACATTTTAAATAATGAGATATTGGAAAATAATTTAGGTTAAATAAGATTAAAACATGAAGAATCAATAAATAAATCCTCCCTTTCAAAAAATTTATCTCATAAATTGATCTCTTTCAATGGGATGAATAGAAAATCAATTTAATAAATGAATATTTATAATCATCTTCTAAAGTAAGAGAGATGTGGGGAGGTGGCGATTTTTCGTTATCAATGATGGGAAGATAAAGTTTCTTGTTATCTTCAACAAAGATATTCCATGATTCTTTCAAAAAAAATTAATCTCTCATAAGTGCAACAAATTCCATGTTTTCTTTAGGGAACTCATAGAGAAATGTTTGATTTTGGGATGATATTATTAATTATTTTAGTAAATACCTCTCAATCGCCTTAGGGACTTTAACATAAATAATGATCAGTGAAATCTCTTCCACCACTAATTTTTTTTAGGTTCTAGTTTAGGTTAAGTTTCTGGCTTCAGTACATATTCAAAAATACTTTCTATTTTTCTTTCCAGGTGTTTCATTAAATCACCAATATTTTTTCAATCAATTTTGAATATCACTATGAATTTATTCTTTCACTTGATATTGGTCAGTCAATGTAGAATAATTTAAATTTAAATATATCATGAACAAATATATAATTTGTTTAGTTTTTTGTAAATTAAAGAAAACAAAATAATTTAAAAATTGAGAATAAAAATAGTGAGTAAAGACCACTTGGATCCATGAAAATGATTCCAATTTTATGAAGTGTTTTCATTCATGCTCTCAAAATATTTATAATTAAGTGTAGGACAGGGGCTGACCTAGGTCGTTCTCTTGAGGAGTTGTTGCAGTCAAGTAATCACTACTTCTAATTAAATTTAATATATATATATATATGTTAAATGAAACTAAAATAAATGGATTTTTTATAATTGAAAATGAAATATTAAAATTAAACATGAAACCTCAATGTAAACACAATGAATGAAAAGAGGCAAAAGTTTGAAATAAAGTAGATATTCCTGAGAGAATCACCTTGATTAAACCTTAATTATATTATTATTAGTTTTAAATTTACTTAACGAAAAAAATAAATTGTATGTGTGAGAATACCCATATTCCTATGGTTGTGAATATGTATTAAACCCTATAATTATCCATGGACCACACATCTATCTCCTCGATCGAGGGGAAATATTGCAGAAGTGAAAGTTAACCCTCTGGTGGAATGTTGAGACATAAGGATGCCTTTCCCACTAATATACCCCTCATAATAAATCTAATAAAGTAAGAAACAACAATCATGAATGTTGAATTACTTGATTTTATAACTATATTTCTCCCCTGGGAACTTCCTTGGGTTAGTTACTCATGATCAAGAGAATACGAGAGCGCAGTGAAGAAGAGAATGAAGTGGAAACACAAAAGATAAAAATATAATAATGAGAAGTATAATAAGAATAAAATATAATAAAAATTAATAATACTATTATAATATAAAATAAACTTCAAAATTTTATAAAATTTCCACCTAGAGTACCAACCCTTTGAAATGAAAAAGAAATACATTTTTATAGGGAAGGGGGTGATGTTTTTGTATCTAGAATTTTACTTTATATGTTTATGAATGGTATCCACATTTAATGGAATAATTGGAAAAAAAATATTAAATAAATTTATTCTTATATCCCTCTTATGCCAACCCAAAGAGGTTAAACTTCATTGGATACGTGTGGATAGATTTATAGCCAATATACTCTAGGAATTTATTATGTCCAAGAAGACTCATTATATTTCAATGCACATAGTTCCCATTCCATTTTTAAAAAGAATAAATCACAAGTGAAAAAAGTAATATAAGATGTTACTAAATATGTTATCTTTATCCATGTATAATTTCATCTCCATTTCTTTTTCCATTTAATAGATATGGTCCCATCATAAAAAATTTCCAGATCATTGCACAAATTTTGCAGCCTAAATTTTGATTTAATTTTTGGCCTTCAAATGATGGATTAAGCTTTGGTTTCATAATAATTAAATGAATCCCAACATGTATGGAAGCCTAAAAAAGATGAAATTTGAAATTTTTATTAGTTAAGAAATTGTTATGGAAGAAATATAGAAAACAATATAAAATAATTTAAATCCAAAATTATTCCATTTTTTAAATTAAGCTCAAAACACTTCTAAAACCATAAAATGTGACAATTGACCATAAAATAATACTTTGGTGGGATTTAAAACATTGAAATAAAAAATTAAAATAATTGAAAATATTTTCTCTATCAGTAGGAGACTAAAACAACTATATGGTTATATGAAAATTTAATTGAGGATGACTCTTTCATTGGGAGATCATATTCATTTCACAGTGGTCCCAATATACACATTGTCTTGTAAAATAGAGGGGACCACAAGGAGTGAATTTGAATAGTCAATATGTGATCCAAATATCATAAACATTTAAAGAATAAAAGTGAACTCAATGAGTCATTAATTTTTTTTAAATATATTATTATTTTCCTCATAATATTATATTTTCTCTACCACATTTATATAATATAAATTAAATGAGTGAATACTCAGGAAGATAATGAATTCTCCACATGCTAATGTTACCAATTCCAAGTAAGGACATATTATTAATGATGAAACTTTGTAATTAATATGGGATCAACAACATGTTGATGAAAAAAACAAGAATAATGCAGTATCATTATGTTAACTAACTTTATTAAGGTGTGAAGAAAAGGTATAAAATTTGAGGGTGGGTTGAATCATTATGGACAAACTATTAACCCCAAAAAGTCATTTTTTATTAGTTACATTAGTTTCAAAATGATAATACATGTTCCAATTAATTTAGGTATGTTGAACAATGTAGTTCCTACATTGAAGGGAACCATTAGGGATGATATTAGGATAATGTTATGATATACTTTATATATTATAATGTAAAAATATATAATGAAATGTTTATTTACTTCGCATTATACTTTGAATATACCATTTATTTTAGATTATTTCCATAATAAATATGTATTAATAGCTGCTAAAAAAGTTTATATTTGCTTCCATAAACTTATTATAAATAATTATCATACGGATGATGTGGGGAAAGTAAACCTCCTCCCATCAGTTATATATTCACACATTATAAACTAGGAAACATGGAACGATTTCATTAGTTGATATGATGAGGAATCATTCTGGGTTCATTGTAGTTAATAATATTTTATTTGAAATTATTTATTTTATCCATTTTTATTCAAAAAATTTAACCTATGAAATAGTTAGGGAGTGCTAAAAATAGGAAATGTTTATCAAACTAATGTACCTTTACCGTAAAACAAGGATACGGTACGCTTCAATTGAAAAACAAATGTGCATTTTAAATATACAGTAAAAGTTTTATGTGATATGAAACAACATATTCCATTTTTCATATGCACATAGATGAATCAGAATCAAAAATAGATTTTATCCCACATTAAGTGCTATGGAAGGTGGTCCATGTGAATAGAGATGAAAAACAAATAGATAAAAACACATAATAAATATAATAATCATGTATAAGTATGACATAATAGTATTTTACAATGATTTATAACATTATTATATAAAAATATATATTTATTTCTATATGTTTATTAGGTGGTTTATTCGTAATAAACAACATTGACTGTACCTAAATAACAACTACTTTTAGTAACTTTGAAGTTGCCAAAAAAATATGATCATGTTAGAGGTGAAAGTTATAGAGTGTCACCACAAACATATATCGAAAATAAAAAGACTCAAGGAGATACATATTTGATTATTAAATACATTATTCTATATATATATGCATTAAATAATATTATTGACCAATTTTGTTTGGAGGACCGGTATATCTGAAAGGTTCAAAGTGAACCAGTAGTGGAACAACGATCAGTACATGAACAACCATATGTCCCCACTATCTTTGAGGATATACATTCCCCTCAAACATCTACCCTACCTGAGTTAATCAATTTTTTCATAAATATTTATCATATATCATTAATCAAATAATCTTCCACCAACAAAAAAATCATCCCATAATAATTAACAAAAAATAAAAAAATGGATAATTCTAATTATCATGGAAACTCAACTTCAATAAATGAACTCAAATAAATATATATTTAATTATAAAAAATATTTATTTTATATAAAAGTGTTTGAACCCTATTTATACATGTTTCTAATATGTGAAGGTGATCCATTTGAAGAAGTTTTGGAACCGGTTCATGTAGGTGAGTAAAGGTGGCTCATCCAACCAAATGGAGGGATTGAAAATACCAATTGATAAGCTAAATAAATTTGATTCAGTGACTAGTGGTAAGTTGGGAAGGCCTCAATTAGAGTAGATTTCATCACACCAGAGGAGTCAAGGTAAACTCTTCACTATGAATTAGTCAACAAGGATAGTTAAGACTGATATAAGTCATTCTACAGTGTGAGGTATCATCCTGATAGATTATATGATAATTTAAATATTATTTGATACTATAGAATCATATTAATTTATGGTTGTAGGATTGGTTGATTAATTAGGATTTCACATCGGTTGATTCTATATTCAGTGATAATTAATAATCTACTTGGTGAGATAATAGATAAAGGATTTAAGTGTCCATACTACTCAATAATAGTTGAAAATTTGGAAATCTTATGGGAATTTTTAGTTCATAAGATGAAAATGTATGACTTGATCATTGAGATAAATTTTTTATTTTAATTCAGTCCCCAAATCAACTTCTATGGTCAGTGAGTTTTGTTTTCATCCCCAGATGGGACTGTCCAAACTTTCAATGGAGAGTAAGATATTCATGAAAGTAGTAAAGGCATGATGGATGGAGATATTGGATCCATATCATGTCAATTATTAAGCTTAGGGAAGAACCCACCTTTACTTCCAATGGTGGTGGATTAGTACTTTGATGTATTTTTAGAAGATTTATTTGGGTTAATAACAATGAGGAATGTGAAATTATCTATTGAATAGGTGTATAGGACAATACCTTTTTGTCAAACTTATCACATGGCCCCAAAAAAATTATGAGAACTGGAGGTGTGACTATATTATCTTGAGAATAAGGGTTTCATTTGATAAGGTGTTTCTCCTTTTTTAAAACTAGATCTATTTTTTAAGAAGTCTAATAGTTTTTTAAGGTTGTGTATAGACTATCGAAATCTAAATCAAGTTAAGATAAAGTAAAAGTATCATTTACTTTTAATTGATAATTTATTTGATCTTTTTAAGGGGCGTCATTTTTTTCCAAGATCAACCTTCGGCCATTTTATCATCGGTTATGGGTAAAGGAGAAAGATGTTTCAAAAATAACATTATTTTTTTGATATTTCTATTAAAAAAATTTCAAGACTTTTGGAGTTACTAATTTAGTTTAATTTTTATATCATCGATGAACCAAATTTTCTATAGGTACTTGGACTCATTTTTAGTGGTACTTGTGGATAAATTTTTTTTCTCATTATTAGAGGAGGATCATGGGTGAAATCTAAAAAATGCATTAGACATTATGCATGTGTATGGGTTATATTATAAATTTTCTAAATTATATTTATAGATTTAATAATTTAAGTTCCATGTCCAAGTCATTTCAAAAAAAAATCATTGATCTTGAGATGTCCAAGGTAGTGATATATTGGAAATATCAAATATTTTATTTGAGATATTTATTCTTTTAGGATTTACTAGATATTACTGAAAATTAATTTGATTTGTTTTTCAAAATGGCATCTCCCATGATAGAATAGATATGTAAAGGGGAAGTTTGAATGGAATGGGATGTTTCCATAGGCATATAATAAGTTTAATAGGATACTTGATTCATTACGGATTATGATTCTCTCTAAATTAGGAGTTAAGTGTGAAGAATTTTATGACAGGTTAGGTTTGGGTTAGGGATGTGTCATGATGTAATAAAATAAATTTGTGGTGTATGTTTCAAGGAAACTGAGACCACATGAGAATAATTACCCTATGCATGAATTGGAATTAGTTTTCTTCTTTCATGCTCTAAATAGTTATAGGAATTATATTTTTACCAATAAATATTTTTATATACATATTATAATAGCTTGATGTATATTTTTTCAAAACATGATCTCAATTTGAGACCATGTAGGTGGTTTTAATATCTTAAAATCTTTTATTCTATGCTCATGTATACATAATAAAAAGGAAATACAGTTTTATATTCCTTGATTAGAAAGATTCTAATTTAGGTAGTGAAGGAGGTGGGGTAAAGTAACATTTTTGAGTATATTGGCAGGATTTTACATGGAGGTGATGAATATATAATATGGTATGGTTCTCTCTAGCCTTAATGTTACATATTTATTGGGTGGACTTGGTGTGAGAGGGGTAGTTTCTAAATAGAGAGTTCATGAGTATATAGGATACTCTAAGGATATTAGGAGTGATCTTTTAAAATCATTTTATCATTCACATTGACTAGTGTTGGTCACCTCCATATTTTAATCATCACAATTTATGTTTTATATATTTATAAAAAGATTAATGTTTTATGATAGTACATAATTTTTTGAAGAAACTTGGATGAGTACAAATCTACCATTAGTTATGAAGATCTACCATTAGTTCAAATAGATCTACTGTTGGATGTTTCTATATACCATCAATTCAATGAGATATAACTGTGGATTAATTTTACTCATAGAATCTATTTTTGATGTATCTACCATTGATCACATCTACCATTATTTCAAAAGATCCACTATTAGTTCAGAAATTATTATCAGTGAACAACATCTACTACTGGAGTTTTGCTACTACCAGACCAGATCTACCACCAGACCAGATCTACCATCGGACCTAATATACCACTAGACCATATTCACCACTAAACCATGTTACCATTAGTCTAATATACCATTTTTATTTGTTATCGTGATAGATGATCTACTGCCAATATGCTACCATTTTTGTTCTATATCTAATTCAAATTCAATTCCTCTAATGGCTAGTTTAAATAATTAAATATAGGAATCCTCATGTGGATTTATTAATCATTGTTCCTAAAAAAACTCCATAGATTATTTAATACAAAGTGAGAGATTTCTTGGTTTAGTACTTGGTATGAGGATCTAGGATATATTTATTATTATTCTTTAATGTATAATTGGACCTGGATATCTATTTATTCTAGAGAACTCCCTCATGCATGTTGTGAAATAATAGACATATACATACATGTGGGTGTGAAAGTGGGAAATACACAGAAGAAAAAAATATGCATACGTTGTATAGAGAAAAAATCTTAACTCACCTATATAGACTGATTAATGAACACCATCAGACTAAAAAGAGAATTATTTTTCCAGACTCTACAATACCCTTTCTTCTTACACTTTTGAAAAACCCTTTCAAGCTCTTTTCAAAGACATATTCAAGGACCTTTGAACAAATTAAGTATCAAAGATTGATCAGTATCATATTTTCTCATATTTACCCATTTTATATCTCTATTTTTTCTTTATATTTGAGAAGTGTGGTGTATTACACTATTCATTTGTACACACTATCTTCTATTATAAAACTAGAGTGTGCCAGATACACTCTCTCAACATTATCTATTTTTATACCTAAGGAAACTGTGGAAGAGTTCATGTGTGACTTGTTTATTGTTTTTATTCCCATGTATAACTATGGTAGATGCTTTGAGCCTATAAATACTATGTGTTTTTTATTGTAAAACTTGATCCAAGTTATGGATTTTATTATTGTTATAATAATATTCTTGGAAGTAGGTGATTTCCAAGTGGAGAGGATTAAGTCTCAGCTTGAGATTGAACCCCTTGTTTTATTATGTTGTGTAGTCTATTGGTTTTTGGTTTTTCATTTCAAAGATAAAACTACACTTTTTATTTAAATCTATAAACAAGAACTTACTTTGATAGTTAGTCTAAGCCTATGTTTATATAAATCATTTTATTAAGTAATATAGTTTCAAAAGTTAAATTAATTTCATATTTTGTTTTAACTTATCCCCAATCCCACTTTGAGAAATTATTTAAAAGATAAAACTTATATAATTATATTATTTTTGATTAACTGGGTGTTTTTAATTAATTTTGGGGGATTTAGTTTTAAAGTTTTTTTATAATAAATTTTTATTGGGTACTCAATTCATCCCCCCCCCCCCCTCTTGAGTTACTCACTCCCACCAATATTTGGTATTAGAGGGATTTTTCAAATATCTTTTCAACTGTGATTTAGTTGTCTTTTAAAGATCTTAAATTTATTTTACTTGTAAATTTAATTAATTTTGGAATAATAATAGACAAGAGGGATCTTATACAAATAGGCCTTCTTATTTTAATGGTGTTAACTATGCTCAGTGGAAGATTAAAATGAAAATTCACATAGAAACTTTTGGGTTTGATATATGGATTGTAACACCATAAGATTTTATGAGATAGATTCTTTTTAATTTCTTTGATATATTGTGTTTTACACTACACCAAGATTAGCTTGCTCCATATACAACACCATGTTAGCTTGTAATATATGAAACACTATACTTGGCTTGTGTTACACACAATTTCAAGTTATTTTGATAGAATACATTTCACACAACACTGGGTATATATTTTATTCAGTGTATAAATAAACTAATTTTGGATTAATTTATATACAACACCAAAGGAATATTTCACTACACACAACACTGACTTGGCTTGCGTTACACGCAAGAGAGACCTTCCTTGATAACTTGTGTGGTACACAATACCGAGGTTCACTAAACAATGATATATTATTTAATGGGATATAAACTAGCTATTATGAATAGTATTAACCATATTTTTAATTTTATAACATTATCATTCACATTACAAATTTTCTATAACATGGTATGAGAAGAAAATCAATTTTTTGGATAAAATAAGTATTTTTTTTTAAAAAAATGCAGTTTTATCACCTTTTGATGGCACACCCATTTTAAATCTAGTTTTTGACACTTTTATAAGTTATATTTGAAAATATAAACTTATTCTTTGGAAGAAAGACATAAAAATTTACTTTGGACAAATTTTTGATATTTTTCTGATAACATTCATATTTGGATGAATATTGAAAATACGCTAAATTTTAATTGAAGATAACTTTTTTCATCGAAATAATTTATATGGATAAAATATATTATTTAATGGTTTTAAAGAATAAATAGAATATATTTTTACCATTTAATATAATTTATGTCATTATCATTAATTTTACATTGAATTCATAGGTAAAAACATTTCAATCTTTTGTAATGTTTTAACTTTTAAAACCCGTTTTCTCAACAACAGGATTGATTTTAAATTAATTACTGAAAATTATATGTTTTGAATTTTGAAAAATGGATTAAATATTTGTAATAATTAGGTACAAATTATTTTAATAGGATACTTTTATTTTTTGGCATTATGAATAGTAACTTTGGTAATTATTTTTATTACCATGGTTAAAGGTGAATCGGGTAATTAAGGGTAAACATAATATTATAAAATTTCCTTAAAAACTGTAAAAATCCTATTGTATGATTAAATTATACCCTTATAATCTATTTTTAAAAATTTAATCACTTTATTTCCACTTACCTATGAAAATGACATGAATGTAATAAAAACTAATGAAATGGACAAAGTGTCACAATCTCTTTTTATATAAGTGTATTAATTTTAGTATATGGATAACTAGGAGATAAAATAGACTATGGATAGTATCTGAAAGCTAAAATAATTACCCACATCATAAAAATTTATTTATAATTTTTAGAGATTAAATAATTACCATTAATGATTACACAATAGTGATGTAAAAATTATTTTATTAATAGAAATGTCAAATAAATGGTTTTAAAAATGTTAAAAGAAATATCATATGAACTATTTAATGTTATCCATGAATTTTATAGGTTCCTATGACATGTTAGGAGTGTATTTAAATTTTTTTTTTGAATTTATCTTCTGTTTGAATTTTATTTAAAGTCTAATAAATGAATAGTGTCAACATTGACACTATTGAAATTTTATAAACATAACATTTTATTAAATTATTTAAAAATATATAAAATATATAAAATTAAAAAGTTATAATTATAAGGTATAAAATATAATAAATTATCCATTTATTTTCAACTAACACCACATAAGTATATATTAATTACCATTAAATATTTAGAATGTTATTACCAAAATTAAACTTTAATAGAATAACTAAGGGTCAATTAAAAAGATAAGGTTTAAATTGACAAAATAAGTTGTCCAAAATTTATTAGTTGATGCGATTACAACCCTATATCATCTCATATTCAAATTGGGGATACTTTTGCGGTTTTTGGGTAGGGTTTTATTTTATTATAAATTAATATTTTATAACATTCCAAAAGTTTCCCTTTCCTCTCTAATAAAAGGGAACCTCCTCTTTTTCCTCTTCACTCCATTTTAATCCTTAAAGATCATCCAAACTCTACCCATTTCTCTTTTAAACTTCCCTAATTACATTCTAGAGGTTATTTTCATCTCAAAAGACCAACTCTAGTCCCCTAAGAGGAAGTTTAAAGGAGGCACGTCGAGGAAGAGGTAATCTCTTCTACCGATTCTTTCAAATTTATTTCTTCTTCTACTTCAAATTATTTAGTTGATTCATTATAAAGTAATAACATAAGTATCAATAATATAATTATATGTTATTATAAATATGAAACAACCCTATTTCACCTTATATCCATCCTATAAAAAAAATAAATCATCGCGCGTGTGTACGTACGGATTACTGTCTCCACGTCGTGGTGTAATCTGTTTTTCACCACCACCTTACTTGGATGGGTATAATGGTGGAAATAATAACTAAATATGATTAATATAACATGATATTAATTATTATATATTATACACAATCCACTTAAATACCGTTTAACAATTTTGGGAACGATATCATCGCTCGTGCGTATGTATGGCTTACCGTCTCCACAACCCGATGAGATTCATTCTCCACGTTAACAATTCAAGAATGATTATAAAGTATATATAATAAATAATAATGAAATATATGACAGAATAATGATACTAGATTTATTTCCGTGTGTGTTTATATATATATCATTTACTTACTTCCATTCAATTCAATTTACGAGGGAAATGAAAACAACGTTCATGCATACGTATGGACAACCGTCTCCATGAAAGGTGTATTCCATTTCATTTATATATATTATATATATATTTATATAATGAATATATAAGATATATATATATATAAATCATATTTTATATTATGTAAGTAAATAAATGATGATCTAAGTAATCATATAAAGAATAACAAGTCTAAACACATATGATTATTACCCAAAACGTTGCTTTAACATGAAATTGACAAATGAACGGGTCATATAAACTCGTAAGTGAATCATATATGATATCATAAATATTATTATGGTTCTTTTACAAGTTAATAATATGTTTAAACCCACTTTACAGGAGTTTTATACACATACAGAAGAAATCATACCTAAGTTAAGGGATAATTTTGCTATCTCATTTTTATTTGAGATTGTTTATATATAAGCATTTTCTAGGAATATATTAATCATCCATGTCCATGTTTTATAAAATTGTTTTCATATAATTTTTACTATTATTCTACTCATTTTTAAAGTCATTTTTAACCTTCTTTTCTTTTACTACATGATATAGAAGGAATATTTCTTTTTTTTACCATACGATGTACTTTTTGACTTTTCCAGTAAAAGTATGAGGAAAATGTTTTTTAACTTATACAGCATGAATGGATTTTTATATCTTCATAAAACTTTACTTCCATTAAGCTTCCTCTGCATGTTTTCAAGTGTATTTTCAACTAAATTCTTTGCTTTTAAAATTACACATCATTTTTAGAAAAAGAAACGTTTTTGAAGAAGAAAGGATATTTTCCTTAAGAACTGAGTTCAAGTGGTTTATCAAAATTATTTTCCATCTAAGATGACATAGGGTTATGTTTATATCCCTATTATTACTTTTATGTGATTTTTTTTATTATGTAATTATTTTTATGAAGTCCATTTATCTTATATGGATTATGTTTTGATGGAAAGATGTTTAAGAATCCCATTTTATTTCATGTGTTATGCTATGTTGAATGATTTATGTTTTTGTGGCACATGTAATAATGATTTAATTATGAGATAGGTGTGACCAATATATCCCTCCAATTCATTGGGTAAATATTTATATCTCATGAGATATACATGGATGGAACGGCATGTAAATCAAGTTCAGTAATATAGGGATGGAACGACAAGTAAACCCGGTTCAGTAACGGATTTCGTCCACGACGATGGTCTTGGAAGCAATGTCTTGGTTACTATAGAAATCATAATAATTGTTTATTAATTTTCCATAATTACATGTTTTATTACAATGATATTTTATCATTTTTAATGTTCTTTTATGATCCATGCCTTAATTACTACCAAGATTTATGTCATTGCTCAAGATTTTGATGTTTAAACTTCATGTTCTTGTTTTTACATTCAAATGATTATGGTTTGTTTTTTGTTCTCCATGTTTAACCTTACTTATAATTTAACCTCTCATTTTCTATGTTTTCTTTTCCCCATGATATAAATAAAGGTTTTAGGTAGGAAAACAAATGGGGAATATATTTATGGGATATATTGAAGATCTTTCACCATGATTAGAAGATTATGTTCTGAGTTTCCAAAGACACTAAACTAATACAGTCTTTTGGATTATGTTTGTGTCATGTATTAAGTATTCCAAAAAATAAATTTAATGTCCATTTACATCAACCTTGAGTCTCTATAGTTGGTATCAAAGAAAAGGTTTAGTTAACCTTTGGAAACTAAGATGTGAAAACTTTAGTGAGATCCCTATAGATATTTCTAAGGTATGTCTAGGTATGTCCCTAAGATTAAGTATATGTATATCTTACAGTCCTATAATTATAGTAATGATCATGAATATAATAGTATTAAACCTAAGATGTTAGATATTGAAAGTACTCCCCCATGATTATATTGTTTTCCTAGTATGATTTTTTCCTCTCACAATATTCTTTTTGGGTTTTAGAAATTGGTTGAAAATAGGAGGATTCATGTTAATAGAGAATATGATGGACAATGGAATGATATTATCCATGAGAAACCAAGTGAAATGGGAGTTGGAAGGAGAAACATCATTATTATTCCTAATCATAAATATCATAATATGATTAATAATATCAAATTTGGTGAGTTTCTTGAAGCATATAATAAGAGAAAGATGGAGTTTCATGGTGATCATAGAGGAAATAAAGTTTGATTTTCCTCATATAAATCATTTGGGAAGATACATCATGGAGAATATTTCAAAGGAATTGTAATATGCTTTGGGTGTGGAAAAGAAGAACACAAAGCCAGTAATTTCAAAGGAAAAGGTTCTATTAACATAATGGATAAGGATAATGGTATTATTAAGACATCAACAATGGTTAAATGATTTAAATGTGGAATGTACGAACATTATGAAAATAGATTCCCTAAGGTAAAATATCATAAAGAGAATAATCATGGTCATATGGATAGTATTTATGTTGATGATGATTAAGAGACTAAAAATAATATATGAGATGAAATAAGTGTTGAGGAATAAAATGTTGAAGCTCAGTCAATGGTTTAAGAAGGAGGTGTAATGATTTCATGTTTATCAAGAGTAATGTTGTGTAAGTAATTTAATGGTACTATGAAATAAAGAAACATCTAAGGATTGTTACACTACTGTTTTTCCTTAATTATTTGAATGTATATGTTGAATGGTACTGGTAACCATGAAAGGTTATTTAGATATTTTTGGAAAGCACGTGATATGCGCATAATGAAGGGATAAGAAGATAATGAGATGTTTGATAATATTAATGATCTCATGACTGTTATAATGAAAAATTGATATCATGGTTTGAGTATATATAATTTTTGGGATTTTGGTATGTGGAAAGAGTTAACTTTTTACGGCATTCATTTTTTCACTAAGGTTCTATGGTAATTAATGTTTTAAGAGAATTCATGACTAAGGTATTCACATGTTTGTAATGTGACCAACAAGATATATCTTATGATATATGGGGGATAAATTATGGTATTCGCATTCTTTTTATATCAAATTTCTGGTAATTTTTTATTTATACTGTGAGATTTGATAGAAGTATCTTGGATAATCCTAAAGGTTGGAATGGATTAAGTTGGAAATCAGATAGAATTGTTTAAGGATAAAAAAATTATATATTATTTGTGTAATGCTATAATGGTATAGTTTTAGAAAAAGGACAACCCATAGGATGGGTGACAACCCGTCGCGTCAGATAAGGCTATAGGAATCAAACCCACAACTGAAGTGTGACATGCCTTTATCACCTTCCCCTAGACTACAGTAAGTCCATGGTTAGTAGAAATTAGTTTTATTTTATTAAGTGGTATTATATATGAAGTATAAGTCCATTTTTGGAACCATATATAATTAATCTCACCACAGATGGACTTATGTATATTTAATAACTTCTTCAAACATTTTTGTGATAGAGACAGATGGAATGACCTATCATTCTATTTCATGATCTACTAACACTTCAAGAATGACAAATTCAACTTCATTTCTTTAAATAAGAGATAAAGTGGAAATTTTTCAAGGCACGAACAATGGTGAGATTGTACCAAAATCAAGTAAGTATTTCTCATTAGGAAAAAATTATTCAACATTAGGGAAATGATATTGAAAACCAAAAATGTTATCCTAGTACCCTCTTATCTGATGAATCATATGGTCCCTTAAATCATCTCATATTTATGGCTTTCTGGTAGTTAACTTTCTCCACAACTTATTCTCTATCACTATCCATCAGAACTTGACGGTTAGATTTCTCTTTAATGTCCATGTTTTCACTTCCCACATATGTTCTCCTGTGTGGAAACCTAGTGATGAGTTACTTTGGGTAACCCTTACATTTCTAACTTTCCTTTTTAAAATAATGTCTTAGTATCGCTTTTTACAATGTGTATTTCTGTGAAATAAACTTTCAAGTAGAAAACCATTTATAACCCCGATGAATTTTGAGGGTGAAATTCATTTTAAGGGGGGTATAATGTAACACCCCGAGATTTTATGAGATATATTATTTTTAATTTATTTGAATTCTTGTGTTTTACACTACACCAAGATTATCTTGTGCTATATGAAACACTGTATTAGCTTGCAATATATGCAACACTATTTTTGGCTTGTGTTTCACACAATTTTAATTTATTTTGATAGAATTCATTTCACACAACACGAAGTATAAATTTTGTTCAGTGTGTAAATAAAATAAGTTTGAATTATGTTCTATGCCACACCAAAGTAATCTTTCACTACATGCAACACTAACTTGGCTTGTGTTACACGTAAGAGCGACTTTCCTCGATAGCTTGCGTGGTACGCAATACCGAGTTTCACTAAACAGTGATATATTATTTAATAGGATATAAACTAGTAGTTATGAATAGTATTAACAATATTTTTAATTTTATAACATTATAATTCATATTACATATTTTCTAGAACTTGGTATGAGAACAAAATAAAATTTTCAGATAAAATAAGTATTTTTTTTAATGTAGTTTTACCACCTTTTGATGGCGCAACCATTTTAAGTCTAGTTTTTGACACTTTTATAAGTTATATTTGACAAGAAAAACTTCTTATTTGGAAGCAGGACATAAAAATTAACTTTGGATAAATTTTTGATATTTTTCTGATAACTTTCATATTTTGATAAATAATGAAAATACGCTAAATTTTAATTGAAAAAAACTTTTTTCATCAAAATAATTTATATGGTTAAAATATATTATTTAATGGTTTTAAAGTATAAATAGAATATATTTTTACCATTTAATATAATTTATATCATTATCATTAATTTTACATTGAACTCAGGTAAAAACATTTCAATCTTTTGTAATGTTTTAACTTTTAAAACTTGTTTTCTCAACAACGGGATTAATTTTAAATTAATTACTGCCACTTATATGTTTTGAGTTTTGAAAATTTAATTAAATATTTGGAATCATTAGGTCCAAGTTATTTTAATAGGATAATTTTATTTTTGGGCATTATGAATAGTAACTTTGGTGGTTATTTTTATTACCATGGTTAAAGGTGAATCAGGTAATTAAGGGTAAAAATAATAATATAAATTACCTTAACACCTGTAAAAATCCTATTTTATGATTAAATTATACCCTTATCATCTATTTTTCGAAATGGAATCACTTTATTTCCACTTACCTATGAAAATGACATGAATGTAATAAAAACTAATGAAATGGACAAAGTGTCACAATCTCTTTTTATATAAGTGTATTAATTTTAATATATGGATAAATAGGAGATAAAATCTACTATAGATAGTATCTGAAATATAAAATAATTATCCACATCATAAAAATTTATTTATAATTTTTAGATATTAAATAATTACCATTAATGATGACATAATAGTGATGTAGAAATTATTTTATTCATAGAAATATCAAATAAATGGTTTTAAAAATGTTAAAAGAAATATCATATTAACTAATTAATATAATCCATGAATTTTATAGATCATTATGAAGTTTTATAAGTTTATTTAATATTTTTATTTGAATTTATCTTCTTTTTGAATTTCATTTAAAGTCTAATAAATGAATAGTGTCGAAATTGACACTATTGATATTTTATAAACATAACATTTTATTAAATTATTTAAAAATCATAAAAATATTTAAAAATTACAAAGTGATAATTATAATGTCTAAAATATCATAAAGTATCAATTTATGGTCAATTAACACCACATAAGTAAATATTAATTACCATTAAATATTTATAATGTTATTACCAAAATTAAACTTTAATAAAATAACTAAGGGTCAATTAAAAAAATAAGGTTTAAATTGAAAACGTATGTTGTCCAAAATTTATTAGTTTATGCAATTAAAACCCTGTCTCATCTTATCTTCTAATTAGGGAAACTTTGGTGGTTTTTGGGTAGGGTTATTTATAAAATTAATATTTTGGAACTTTCCTAAAGTGCCCCTCTCCTCTCTTATAAAAGGGAACCTCCTCCCTTTCCTCTTCACTCCATTTTAAGCCTTCAAGCTCACCAAAACTCTTCCCATTTATCTTCTAAACTTACCTGATTACATTCTATAGGTTTTATTCTTCTAAAAATACCAACTCTAGTGCCCTAAGAAGAATTTTAAAGGAGGCATGTCGAGGAAGAGGTAATCTCTTCTACCGATTCTTTCAAATTTATTTCTTCTTCTACTTCCTCTTATTTAGTTGTTTCATTATAAAGTAATAACATATGTATCACTCATATACTTATATGTTATTATAAGTATTAAACAACCCTATTTAACCTTCTATCCATCCTATAAAAAAAAGAAATCATTGAGCGTGCGTATGTACGGATTACCGTCTCAACGTCATGGTGTAATCTTTTTTACACCACCACCTTACATGGATGGATATAATGGTGGAAATAATAACTATATATGATTTATATTACATGATACTAATTATGATATATTATACACCATTCACTTCAATATCTTTCAACAATTTTGGGAACGATATCATCGCGCGTGCATACGTACGGCTTACTGTCTCTACGACGCGATGAGATTCATTCTCCACGTTAACCATTCAAAAATTATTATAAAGTAAATATAATAAATAATAATGAAATATATGACATAATAATGCTACTTGATTTATTTGTATATATATATGTCATTTATTTACTTCCATTCAATTCAATTTATGAGGGAAATGAAAACAGTGTCCATGCGTACGTATGGCCTACCGTCTCCATGAATGGTGTATTCCATTTCATTTATCTATATATTATATATATATATATAATGAATATAATATATATATATAAATAATTTTTTACATTTTGGAAGTAATTAAATCATGATCTAAGTAATCATATGAAGAATAACATGTCCAAACACGTACGATTATTACCCAAAATGTTGCTTTAACGTGGAATTGACAAATGAACGGGTAATATAAAGTCATAATTGAATAATATATGATATAATAAATATTATTATGGTTATGTTACAAGTTAATAATATGTTTAAACCCACTATATAGTAGTTTCAGACACATAAGGAAGAAATTGGACCTAAGATAAGGGATAATTTTGCAATCTCATTTTTATCTGATATTTTTTATACGTAAGCATTTGTTGGGGATATATTTATCATCCATGTACATGTTTTATAAAAAAAATTCATAAAATGTTTAATATTCTTATATGTGTGTTTAAATTCATTTTTACCCATTTTTGAATTTTACTACATGGTATGGAAGGAATCTTTCTTTTTTTTACCATACGAGGTACTTTTTGACTTTTCCTGTAAAAGTATTAGGAGAATGTTTTTTTAACTTATATGGCATGAACGGATTTTTACATATTCATAAAACTTTACTTCCATAAAGCTTCCTATACACATCTTCATGTGTATTTTTAACTAATTCTTTGCTTTTAAAATTGTGCGGCATTTTAAGAAAAGAAAACATTTTTGAAGAAGAAAGGATATTTTCCTCAAGAACTGAGTTTAAGTGGTTTATAAAAATTATTTTCCATATAATATGAAATAGGGTTATGTTTATATCCATATTATTACTTTTATTTTATTATTTTTATGATGGAATTATTTTTATAAAGTCCATTTATCTTATACGGATTATGTTATGATGGCATGATGTTTAAGAATCTCATTTTATTTCATGGGTTATACTATGCTGAATGATTTATATTTTTGTGGAATATATAAGAATGATTTAATTATCCGATGGGTGGGACCTATATCTCCCTCCAATGCATTGGGTAAAAATTTATATCTCATGAGATAGACATGGATGGAATGACATGTAAATCTAGTTTAGTAATACAGGTTTGGAACGGTAAGTAAACCTGGTTCAGTAATAGACTTCGTCCACTATAATGGTCTTGGAATCACTACCTTGGCTACTATGGAAATCATAATATGTGATTATTAGTTTTCCACGATTACATGTTTTATTCCAATGTTATTAAATCATGGTTAATTTTATTTTATGATCTATGCCTTCTGTACTACCAAGATTTATGTCATTTCTCAATATTTTTATGTATAAACTTTATGTTCTTGTTTTTACATTCAAATGCTTATGGTTTGTTTTATGTTCTCCATGTTTACCCTTACAAACAATTTTATCTCACCCTTTCTATGTTTTATTTTCCCCAATATAGAAAAAAAGTTTTAGGTAGGAAAACAAAAAAGGGAAGATCTTTATGGGAGCTGTTAAAGATCTTTCACCATGATTAGAAGATTATGTTATGAGTTTCCAAAGACACTAAACTAATACGGTCTTTGGGAATTTGTTTGTGTCATGTATTAATTATTCCGAAAAATAAATTTAATGTCCATGTATATCAAGCTTGGGTCTCTACATATATAGTAATTGAAGATCAATATTGTAAACCTCAAACTACTAGAGATACTTGGAGTAATGTTACTAAAACTACATATGATAATAATTTTAAATCCATGAATGCATTATACTATAATTTGGGGGATAAATAATTTAATATAATTTCTTCATGTACTAATGAATTTTAAATTTGGGATACTTTACTTGTTTCTCATGAAGGAATATATAATGTTAAATAAATGCATTTAAATACTTATAATATTAAATATGATACTTTTAAAATGAAACTTGATAATCCTATTTTTAATATGTATATCAGGTTTAATGAGATAATGAACATGATACATGCACTGGGAAGGAAAGTTATAGATAAATATCAAGTCATGTGACTTCCCATATGCTTACAAAAAGATGGAGAGGAACATCTCTATCAATAATAGAATCATGTGACATTAGTACACTTCCAATAAAGGAACTTATTAGAAAGTTAATGATGCATGAATAATAACTACAAGTAAAAAAAGGAATAAATGTTTGAAATAAAAAAGAAAATATGTAGCCTTCAAAACTAATACATCAAAAAGAAGGAGAAGATCAAATCAGGCAGCTCAAGTGATAAATAGTCACCTACTGACAATGATGAATAAATGGCCCACTTGGAGAGAAGATTCAAAAATTTCTACAAAAATAATAACTTCTTCAATAAATGAACATATAAAGGAAATTATGACAATAGAGGTATTTGGAGAAAGGATTGGAGAAATGATGATACTAAAAATGAGATAATTTTCCATGAATTTAAGAGAAAAGGTCATGTAAAAACTTATTATCCTAAGTTAAGATTTAAGAATAAATATGATGACTAGGAAAATATTTATACGAAAGTTATGAAAGAAACTTTGAGTGATTCAGAGGATATCTCGGGAGAATAATATTCAAGAAGAGAATATAACCATGATAGAGTCAACATGTGTCTTATGAAAACCCCATCTAAGGTATCTAATGTTTTTCTTACATCACCTATTTATATATATAATTCTTTTGGAGATGAAAACATTAATGGAAATGTGTCTAATGAAGAAATTTTTGGATACTATAATATGTTGGAAGATACTTTTAATGAACATAAAGATAAATATAACATTTTGAATAAGAAACATGCACTGACATCTAGTTTTAAGACTAGTCTTACAATAGAGAATGATAAAAATGCTCAATTCCTAAAATAAAACAGTGAGTTAAAATTATCTAATGAGAAATTAAAAAATTATTTTGAAAGATTTAAAAATGGAAGAAATACCTTGAATCGGATTCTTGGAAAGAAAAAACACCTAAATATACCATTGGAATAGGCTATCAACCTAGACAAAGAAGGATCATTAAAAATAATTTTATTCCTAGTTCCATTTCTGAAAAATTTGTAACTAATTTTTATTCTCATATACCTACCAATTTGTTTTATTTATAAAAGTATAAAATATGATTATAGGAAACCTATTAAGTAATTATGGATTCCTAAATATTTTATTACTAACATTTCTAGACCAAATAATATTTGGGTACTAAGTTCATTTTTGGTTTAAATTTTGTTTTGTAGGAAATCTACTTAAAAATCTCCAGTAAGAATCTGTGGCATCTGGATTGTGCCGGCTCTAGACACATGATTGGGGACTATTCAAGTTTTAAGAACCTAATCAAGGTTGATGGTGTACATTTTACTTTTGGTGACAATTCCAAAGGAAATTTTATTAGACTTGGTCAAATCAATAACTCTAACATGTTTTTAATTTATAATTTTTTATTTATGGATGAATTAAAGTATAATTTTATTAGCATCTCATAGTTGTGTGATGATGGTTTTCATTTTATGTTGTAAAATAATTCATGCAAAGCTTTTTATTCTAAAAATTATTTACTTTTTTCTGCTTTAAGAAATGATAATGTATATACTATTAATTTACATTCCTTGATTTATCAAAATATTTCTTATATAAGTGACTTTCATAAAGAATATTGGATTTGGAATAGGTGACTAGGACATTGTAATATTTATTCACTTATAAAGTTAACTTGGAAATGATTATTCAAGGATCTACCTAAACTATAATTTCCAAAAAATAAAGTCTATAACCCATATCAAATAGGGAAATAGTACAAGATCTCTTTCAAATCAAATAAAGAAGTTACAACTTCTCAAACCCTAAAGTTAGTTCACATAGAATTGTTTGGACCCTGTAAAGTTTCTTGATTAAATGGGAATCATTGTTTTTATGTTCTTGTAGATGAATTTTCTAGATATACTTGGGTGTTATTTCTAGATCACTAAAGTTAATCTTGTTCCTATTTTACAAAGTATTATAAATCTATAGAAACCCATAGTGGACTTGAAATTAAAACCATAATAAGTGATCATGGATAGGAGTTTGAAAATAAATTTTCTGAATCATTTTTATAAAAAAATGGATATAATTGTGAATTTTATGCTCCTAAGACCCCATAGTGTAATGGTGTAGTGGAAAGAAGAAATATAACCCTTCAAGAAATTTCTCAAACCATGCACAATGAGTATGAATCACCTATTTATTTTTTAGAAGAAGTTATGAATATATCTTGTTACATAATTAATAGAGTTTTAATCGGGACTCTTATAAAGAAAACCCCTTATGAATTATGGAATGGTAGAAAACCAAAGTTTAATTACTTTATATTTTTTGGTTCAAAGTATTTATTCTCAATACTAAGGGTAATTTTTTTAAATTTTACTCTCAGAGTGATGAAGGAATTTTTCTTGGATATTCAACATCAAGTAAATCATATAGGGTGTTTAATAAAAGAACAAAAATTGTGGAGGAATCTGTTCATATCAAATTTGATGAAATAGATCCAAATGAGCCTAAAACCCATTTATAAAAACTTGAATATGATCTATAAAATCAGAATATGATTGTAAAACCTTCTAATAGTTCTTTTAAACAAGAAGAAAAATCATCTAGTTTTGAGGAACATCTTAAACTTGAACCTATAGAAGGCAATGAGATATATATCCCTTCGTTTCCTATAACTATTAGTACTTATAGATACCATCCTTTAGATATCTTAGTTGGAGATATAGATATAGGTCCACAAATTATATCTTCTCTTAGAAATCAGGTTGAACATCAAGCATTCTTGTCACAACTTAAACCTAATAACATCAATGATGAAATTAATTATGAATTATGGGTAATGGAAATTCAATAATAACTTAATCAATTTGAAAAAATAAAGTTTAGAAACTAGTAGATAGACTAGAATAAATTATAACCATTATAACTAAGTGGGTTTATAGAAACAAAGTTGATGAGTCGGGAACTATATTCATAAATAAAGGAATATTGGTTGCACATGGATATAGTCAGGAAGAGGTAATTAACTATGAGGAAACCTTTTCACTAGTGGCTATACTTAAAGCTATTATAATATTTCTCTCTTATGCAACACATTTGTATTTTAAACTATATCAAATAGATTTCAAGAGTGAATTATTAAATGGTTATATAGTTGTGGATATTTTTGTTGAACATCCCCGTGGATTTCAAAATCCACATTTTCCAAATCATGTTTTTAAATTAACTAAATATTTATATGGTTTAAAACAAGCTCCTAGAGCTTGGTATGATAGGATAAACTCTTTTCTAATATCTAAAGGGTTTTCAAAAGGCATTGTTGATCCTACATTACTTATAAATATAATTTCAAAAGATGTTTTAGCAGTTCAAATTTATGTAGATTATATTATTTTTTGATATCTAAAAATTCTTTGTGTACTGATTTTTCAAAAATGATGTAAATTGAATTTTAAATGTGTTTAATGGGAGAACTTTAATTATTTCTCAGTTTTAAATTTTTTTAAAATAAATATTAAATTATTTTTAATCAAATTAAATTCAATATATTCTAAATTTTTTTAGTTTGGATAGAACAAAAAGTTGTGATACATCTCATAGTACAACTTGTAATCTAGATCTTGATGAAACTGGAAAGTCAGTAGATAAAATGAATTATATAGGTATGATTGGAAGCTTTCTATACTTAATTGATAGCGATCAAATATTTTTTTTAGTGTGTGTATGTGTTCTTGGTTTCAATAAAATACTAAATAGTCTCATTTACTTTATGTTAAAATAAATTTCAAATACCTCAAATATACAACCAATTTAAGACTGTTCTATCCTAGAGGAAAAGCATTTGATTTAGTAAGTTATTCAAATGAGTACTTTTGTGGCTGTAATTTAGATAAAAAATGTACCTATGTAATATGTCACCTTTTGGGAAAGTCACTAGTATCATGGTGTTGTGAAAAGAAAAATTTTGGTTTCCCATTTTATTACTAAGGCTGAGTATATATCTATAGGAAGTTATTGTGTAATGATTTTGTGAATGAAACACACTTTTCTAGATTATGGATATTAATTTAGACATGTCCTATAAATTTTGACAACACAAGTGTGTGATAAATATTTTCAAGAATCATGCTTCTCATTCTAATACAAAACATATTGATATAAGACATCACTTTTTTAGAGATTATTTCCTAAAAGCTGATATAACTCTTGAATTCATAGGAACTGAACATCAGCTCACTGATTTATTTACAAAGACATTGAATTATGAAAGGATAAGCTATATCAAACATGAACTTGGAATGATAAATTTTAGTTAATACTTTATCTTAAAATTTCCACCATTGGAAGATCCACCATTAGAATATCCACCATTTTTTATCCACTATTGGTGATCCACTATTAGAAGATCCACCATTGGAAGATCTATCATTGGAAGATGCACCATTGGAAGTTACATCATTTCTGATCCACCATTGGTGATCCACTTTTGGAAGATCCACTGTTGGTGATCCACCGTTGGGTGATCCATCGTTGGTAATCTACTAGTCGAGTTTTTATTTTTTATCTACTACGAGTACAATTATCTTTGTTTAAATATATATATGATTTATTTCTATATTTTTTATTTTATTTTAAAATCTTAAATCCCTAAATTATAGAATCAAACTTTAAATCCAATTTTGGAACCCTCTCGCTCGTACCTAGCTTTCGAACCTTTTTTACTTCCCTTATCTCTCAACTTTTAACCTTCCTCACCCTCTTCCTTCACATTATGATTCAATAAAATGGATAGATTGAAGCTTCCTACTGTTTCATCTCCTAAAGGATCGCGACCTATGAACAAATCTCATGAACCCCAATTAACACCCTTAGTCGCATGGGCCATAGGTCAAGTCTCATTTATTCTATTTATGTATTAGTCATAAAGACTTTTTTATTTAATTTGTATATTAATTGTGTTATGGTTGTATATTGTGCATGGGATCATTTCCTTATAGAGTTGTCTTATTTTTATCGATGTATCTTGAGACTGTGGGATTCCTACTAGTGACTCCTATTTTTTATCTAAAGGTCAGTATGTTAGACATACAGATGAGTCGTGATAAATTTAAAAAACAATCCAACATTATTCCTTTTTATTTTTAATTTAGGTAATAGTTTTACCAAGGTTCCAATTAAACTATCACTATTTATTGACATCCTTTTAAATTAAGGGTGGTGTTCTTGTAATGCCTTAGGTTTTAAGAAATCAAATTCTTGATAAAATCTATATGTTTATAGTTATAAATTTTTTTCTATATGTTCAAGGAATTGAAATAGATTAATAAATAATTCATACAAGATAGTAATTGAACCAACAACATTTTATTCATTCATAATGAGAAATTAAATAAAAAACATGAAACTAAGTATTACAAACCATGAATTATTAGTCATTATGGACTGGTATCCATTAAAGGAGAATAAATTAAAAGGGGGTAATAAATATAAAAGAATAAAATATTTAATCCAATGAAGGACTACTCTAACACACCTCACATGGTGTCTATCCGATCTTATTCGAAATTGTCGGGTAAGTTCAATTCTGATATTTTTAAGATTCTCAACCAGGTTAAGTCCCAATATGAATGGGAAACATGTGATGATTATAATTATGGTAATGAAATGTCTTATTATGATCTATAATTTTATGCTTAACGGGTGAGGGAAAGTTCTTTTGTTTTACCCCGATCGTCTCTCTTGTACTTTTTCTTTTATTTTTAATAAATGGACAGAAGCTTAGCTTCTGGATGGAGTTTCTGGGTAAAATATTTAACACTAGGAGATCACTTAAATCATATTCACCTTTTAGGAACACCAATATATAACAAAAACCTATAATGAGTAAGAACATAATGAATATATAAAGCATATTATCATATCTAAAATTAAAACTATGGAAATGAGAAGTATAAATGGAATAAGATTAGTAATACTATATATTGGAAAGAAATATGTTCATTGAAAATATGGTCATTGTAAATATGGTAGTTAAAAATATGGTCATTGGATATACATACAATATATTTACTAAAGTCATCTATTGTTAAAAAAATATAACTCATATTGAAATAAAAAAAATTATATTAAAATATTATATATATATATATACACTTTGTGTATAAATAATAATAATATTATTAAAATATGATATGATGTATATATAAAATTCAAATAAATATTTCAATGTCAATAGAGTATTAAAATTAAATTTCATAATATAAATAATTAATTAATGGTATTTGTTAAAGTGTATTTAGTATAAAAGTACAATTTATATTTAAAGAACTCTTTCATTAAGTATTGTATATTTTTCCCTAATAAATTAAATTTGAGATTTTAAAATATTATTATATATTAACTAATATATTAACATCAATTAAATTATAAATCAATATGAAATAATATTAAGAATCCCATAATGTTGAAAAACGTCATTTTTTAATAAAACAGTTTTATTTATAATTTATACTTTTCATTTAAAATATATAAATATAAATTTTAGAATGTTAATTTTATAAAATAAAATTAATTTTTTAATTCATTATATCAAAATTATATTAGTATTATTTTTTAGATTTTCCTAAAATAATCAATTTTTAGGTGAATAGTAAAAATATCAGTTTTGCTAAAAACTAACACTTTTATAATACAAGAATGAATTAAAAGTTTAAGAAAAAAACTCAAGTAATATTTCAGACTAAAAATTGTTTTTACACACATGTATTAAAAATTAGATTTTATCACCTTTACAAATTAAATATAAAAAATTTTATTTCATATTTTTTAAAACATTTAAATATTATTCAATAATTTCAATTTCATATTCAATCATAAAGATAATATTAGTAAGATTAAAGTTAATTACCATGATAATGGTGAAAAGGTTTTTTAAATAGATTATTTTATTAATATTGTATAATTTTTATCTAATAAATTAAATTTATGTCATTTAAATTATTAATTTAATATGATCTTAAAACCTATATATAATTTTTTTAACACTGATTCAATTTTTAATCAATACTAAATAATATTAAGAATGCATAATGGTTAAAAGTTATTTTTTTACAAAAATTGTTTTTTTATATTATATATTTTAATTTAAAATTTTATTTTGTCATATTCATAAATTTAATTAGGCTAAATTTAGATTAAATTTTGGTTTAAAACATAAAAATTTGGTAATAAGGGTTACCTTATATTTTTTAAAATAAAATATAAACTACTTAGTTAAAAACTAGTTACCAAAGTAAAAATCAAAATGTTAAAATGTAAAACCATATGGTAAAATACTTGAAACGTGTTTAAAACATATGTGTAAAGTATTTTTTTAAGGAATTATATATCCAATACAACCTCAAAATCTATTGTTAAAAAATTTTGGATTCTTTGTATAGTGAATAGTGTAATGTTATCATGGAAGTGTAAAGGGTATTCCTAAAAGTGCTCTTTTCTTCACTTATAAATGGGGATCACTTCAACCCCTCCATGGTTACTATAAAACCTTGAGATTATGTGAAAAAAAATTAAATTAATTTGATATTTTTTATATTTTTTCATTACACATAATACTGAGTATATCTTTCATTGTACGCAACACTGAGTTTAGCTTGTGTTATATGCATCAATGAGTTTCTTCGATAGTGTGCACGACATGCGATACCAAGATTTAGCGAACCATGAAAAAATATTATTATAATATAGACATTAAGTAGGAGGGTATTAATAATATTAATTAATGTATGAAATATATATATAAATTTCTTACTCAATATAAATTTATTTATAAATTCTTAGAAAATAATCAATTAATTTTTAGTAAAGTAATTATATTCTTCAAAATTATGTTTTCTTCAAATATGATTTTTATTTATTTTTATGGAAAATATTTATAGATATTTTAGAAAATTTATTTGAATAAATTGACTTAAATTTTTAAATCATCATATTGAAAAAACTTATGGTGAGATGTTTGGGATTTTTCAAAAAATATTAATTTTTCAGTGAATATTGAAAAATACCAATTTTTGTAAAACTATTATTTATTTTCAATAAATTAAGTAGTCTTAATGACCAATTATGTTTTAAAGTAACATAATTATTATTTATTAATATTCAATCCAATTAATTAATTTTTAATCAACTTTATATTGTATTTTATTAAAAGTTTATTTTTGGGTTTAAAAAAATGGTTTTTTTCCTGAAAACCGTTTTCAAGTGCATAATGTTTCTATATTTTAATTAATTAAAATAATACATAATGGGGAATATTTTAAATGAAATTTATAGAATATATATCAGTTAATTTTAATTTATATTCATATAATGATTATTATTATACAAATATTTTTAATGAAATCATCTTGTACTTGAAAAAAAATACACTTATCAAAAACCAAATTTTCATCGCATTTGTGGGTTTTGTTTTAAATTTAATTTTTTTAAAATTTTAGAAAATTTATTTTTGAAAATAAAATCCATTTTCTAATTAATCATGAAAAAATTATATTAGGGTGAATTTTTAGGTTTTTCTGAAAATTTTCATTTTTTGCTGAATAGTGAAAAATACTGACTTTTAATTGAAAACTACCTTTTCATTTAAATTATTTATAAAGATAGATTATATTTTATATTTTTTTTTAAAGTAAAATTAGTTCAATAATATATCTACTAATACAATTTATTTCTTTATGATTAATTTTATATAGAATCTTGATATAAAAACATTTCAAACTTTTGAATATGTTCTCTTTAAAAAATTGCATTCTCATCGCTTCTATGATATTATTTTTTAAATTAAAATCTTCCACTTCTGTTAATGGAATTTTTAAAAATATATTTCATATTTATAATTATTATAATTTATATTATCTAATAATATCAACTTAATTTTCTACCAAAATGAATAGTAAAAATAGTAAAAATTATTTTTCATGATTAGGGTAAAAATGGTTTTACCTGGGGTTAACCTAAAAAGATAAGGGTCAAAAATGACTCAAAAATTATCCAAAACACATTTATGGACATATTTTGACCATATCCCTTATATGTTTTATAATTTTATATTATTTTATCCTTTTTAATATAAAAAACATGGGTGGAATTCTTTCTTTCAAAAATTACAAGTGTGTCACTCACCTCACTTATAAAATTTCACACATTCTACTCTCCTCTTAAAACCTTAAAAAAATTTGGTTTGGACAATACATTCCCAAATAACTTCTAAAATTATATCCTATCATCCTTTAATTCTTATTGTGGACATAAATCCAACCTAGGAAGTCTTTGGTGCAAACGTAAGGAGGATACCCAAAGAAGAGGTAACGTTTATCAATAAGTGTTTTTGTTTTATTTGTTCCTCCACCTCATTAAATTATTATTATAAAATTATGATATAATAACCTCAATATCTTACATATAATTATATTTTTTATTTTAATTTAATGACTTAAATCATATTTTCTTCCATCAAATGTGTTACGAAGTCATCATTCGTGTATACGGCGGACTACCGCCTCGCGAACCATTGTCATTTGTTTTTCCATTACCACCTCTTATGGTTGGATATAATGATATATTTATTATTTATATATGATATTTCTGATATTTTTATTCTTCTGTAATTATTATATCACACATATCTTCATGATTTCCATTTTGTGGGAATACGGTAACGTCACTCATATGTACGGCGGACTACCACCTCGTGAAGCGATGTGATTAGTTCATGGTTTACATAGAAGGTAATAAGTATTTATTTAATGTAAATATGTAATATATATGAAATAAAAAATATTTTGGAATGATATTATATCATTTTCCTTTCTTTCTTCCAATACACCCAGAAAATGGAAACAACGTACACGCCTACATATGACCTGCTGTATCCATGAACAGTGTATTTCATTTTCTATCTCTATATTTTATAGATTACTATAAATACATATATATAGAATATATATGATATTTATACCATGTTTAAAATTATATATATAATGAAACCATCATCAATGTAAGAGGACCAAAAATAACAAATCAAAATATACACGAAAAACAAAGAGGTTATTACTCGAAACATTACTTTAACATAGAATTGTTAATAAACCGGTAATAAAATGTCATAAGTAAATCATATATGGTGTGATATATATATATGTGTGTGTGTGTGAGTGAGTTTGTGTGTGTGTGTTTCTATAATATATTTATATTAAACTTATATTTATTATATATGAGATTTGAACATGTACAAAGGAGGTAAAGACTTACGAAGGGATTTTTATCTCACTTTCTACTTCTCTGTGACACATGTCATATTCACCACCTACTTATTTTATGTGGTGTATATACTATGCATGAATTTATTTAATTATGCTTAATCTTAATTTTTTTTATTGTTATATCCATTTGAGGATCTCTCTTTCATAGTGTTTATGGTTTCAAAGTTACCAAGCAGTGATAGATTTTTGTCTCAATTTTCCTTCTTTGAAACATATGTTATGTGATGAACCTATATACTTTTATAATGTGTGTATAAATCCTATTTGATATTTAATTTATTGAATTTATTTATCCTAATGATATTTTAATTTTTATTTTATGTTACTCCTTCATGGGTCTTATGATTCAAAGCTACCAAAGTGGTAAAGATTTTATGTTACAATCCCATCGTTTATCGGGATTGTTTATGATTATATTTTGGATGATAAAATATTATGATCCATATCTTAATAAACTCATGAATTTTATTCTCCTCTAGTTATTCATGATTTTTTCAAGTAATATTACCATTTTTACATCCTTTGGTACTTAAAATAATTGAGAAAATGTTTTTAAGAAAATATGACTTCATTTCACTCTTCAGTCGGAAATCCATTTTCTTATAAAACTATGTTTTCTAAATATGTTTTCAAAAAAATAATTATTATCCTGTGATTTTTAAAATACATTTTTATTCATGTTTTCCTTTTAAAAATATTTTTTTAAAAGGAATTTCATGTCATTTTCTAAACAAATCCCATTTGGATTTTAATAAAAATGTGAAATGAGTGTTTTTTTTAACATGTATGGAATGAACTAAACTTACAATAATCATGACCATTATTTTATTTAAATATTCCTTTATAAGGTTATTTTCAAATAAAATTATTTTTAAAAAAATTATGCTTTAAAAAGTTTTTTTGAAAAATAAAGGACATTTCTCAATAAATGTTTTTTAAATATTCCATTTTAAGTTTTCAAAGTTGTTTTAAAAGAAATGTATTTTAAAAATGTTTAATGTTTTAAAAGGTGATTTTCAAATAAAAGTTTTTTTCCTTAATAAAAGTTTTAAATGATCGATCAAAATCATTTTCTATGTAATATGGTATCTATTTATGTTACATATGCCATACTGGGGACATTATCCAATGATACCTTTCTTATTATTTCTCGGAATAGTTTATATATATGATGGCATGATGTTTATGAAACCCATTTCTCTTCCATGAGTTATAACATTATATATTTCTTTTAAAACCCAATTATTTTTCCATAGGTTATACTATGATGAAATGATAAAATGATTATGAAACCTGTCTCTTTTACACAATTTATGATATGAGTAAATGTTTATAAAACCCATTTTATTTCATGGGTTATTATATGATGAATGTTTTATGATCTTATGGAACACATAAAATTTTTTTCATTAAGATATTAGTGGGACCTATATCTCCCTCCAATGAATTTCATAAATATTTATATCTCATGAGATAAATAGGACTTGAATAGGGAGTGAACTTGTTTCGATAAGGGGACTTTTTCGTTATGATGATCTTGGGAGTGAACCTTGACTACTATGATGGTTTGGGGTTTGTAACATACCAACCCAGGTGCCACACACTGGTGGCCCAAGATAGTCAGTTACATGACCTCAAGAATGCCTCCCCGTATTTTAGAGGCTACTAACTAGTAGCGAGGGTCTAATATCGATCATGGGAATGTTATACCATCTTTATAAAAGTAGTAAAATAGTGGACATAAATAATAATAACCAAATGATATTACCAATAAGCAAACCAAACTAGTATTATATGATGACTAAAATAGGAAATACAACATCCAAACTAAAATAGTTGATATTTCATTCCAAATACATGTTAATTGTCAAATGAAAAACCCAAAATAAAGACACTGACAACTCTAACCGGGTCCTGATGCCAAGTTTGGTTCCCTTATCCATGCTTCATCCTAACTCATCCATCTAATATATGACTCTTTCCCTTATCCTATCCTACAACCATGAAATATATTTTGGTATTGATCAGGAATCCTGAGTAGGGTGTGAGTACAACTCAGTTGGCCACCACCAACAGTGTCTAGAACAATATACATTCAATAACAGTGTTTGCGATTGTAAAAATAAATAATTAAAATTCATAAGTAAATAGTTATCACATTATCAATTATTCTTTAATTAACCACATAAACACTTGGGTTATCAAGGACACCCAAACTCTCAATACATGCTTCTTCCCGTGATGAATTCTATACCATGTCATAATATAATGTTCAACAATTATCATTTCATTTAAAATCATATCACAACCAATTATAACCATATTCCAATGCCAACTCATGGCGTAGAGCATCGTCTCTAACACCCCATGGGTATTTGGAGCTTCATTATTTGTCCCATATCTCAATGTCATGTGGGTATTTAGAGCCTCGGTCTCTTTCCCACACCTCAATGTCACATGGGTATTTGGAGCCTCAGTCCCTACCTCAAACTCATATCTCATATGGGTATTTTGAGACTTAGTCCCTATCCCACACACATTTATCACACATGGGTATTTTAAGCCTCAGTTTGTGTCTATCATGCGTATATCAATAAATCATACATATATCACATCAATATAGTTTAATCAATATTAATCCTCTTATCACATTTCACATCATGATATACCATTTCAACTATCAAAATAATTTATGATTCAATACTTTAATCTTATGGCATAAAATGATAAATTCACCAATTAAACCATATACCCCTTTAACCCATTAATTAATTCATTAATTAATTAATCCAACTCCAAAATCCAAATATCCCATCAATTTAAAAATCATGATATTTCATTAATTAATTCACCAATTAATTAATTCAATATCACAATTTCAATATCCCATTAATTCCACAATCACAAGATTTTATTAATTAATTCACCAATTAATTAATTCAATTTCAAAATATCAATTTCCCATCAATTTCCCATTCACACATTCCAATAATTAATTAATAAATTAATTAATCTCATTTCACAATTTGAACAATTATACAAACCCCTTTAATTGAAAAATTCAATAGCCGCATCAATCAATCAATTCCACGATCCCTTAATTAATTAACCAAAATAATTAATTCAATTTAAGAAATTAACTTTCCAATATTTCAATAGAAATTCTATAATTACATACACATAATTGAAATCAAGACTTTGGTATTTGAATAATAGACCACATACCTCAAGATTGATGATGAATTATCACCAACAGATATCCCAAAATTGAAGTAGAACGTTCAATTCTACAATAAAGAATTAGATCTAGATCCAAAACCTAGATCCAAAATCAAATTAATTAGATCTAAGAAACCTAGATCTAGATCCACCACCAATAGAGGAAAACATCACTTCAAATAATAATAGAAGGATGGGAGAGGTGGAGGAAACTATACAGGATGAGATTCACTTACCATGAGAGTTGCGGATCTTCAATTTGGGATTCGAATCACCAATAACCAAGGACAGAAGGGATTTGAATCCGTACATAAGAATCCAAAAATGATATAAATAATTTAAGTCTAAGTTAGGGTCTATTTTGGGTTAATTATAATGGTTTTTGTATTTTTAATCTAATTTTTGGGAGTTTAAAATATCGTGCACATGGTTTCATATACAGGGTACACCGTTTCCCCTAATCATGCACCTCACTTAGGGGTGTCGCATAGTTACTCCTAGTAGGGAACACGGTTTGAGAAACCATGCTTCATCCATATGAATCCCCTGTATCTAGGTTCGCACAGTTTGCTGGGATGGGCGTACGGTTTGGGAAAAACATACACCAACCATGCATAGTCCCTCTTCCTTAAAAAATTCTCCAACTTTCACCCAAATGAAACCAAGATAAAACCCAAAAAAATATACTCAAAAAAAGGAAAAATAATACCAGAAAACAATATTGATACATCTCTGGAAAAGGTTGAGATCTTATAGGTAGTGAACTCATTCCACTATGATAATCTTGGTAGTGATCCTTGACCACTATGGAAATGATTTTTTATGCTTATGTGTATGCCACAAATCTATGTCTAATGAAAATGTTATGCTCTCATGTATCATGTTCTTTATTCCCTAACTCAAGATTATGATATTTGATATTAAGGTTATGGTTTTCAATTATTAGGCGCATGTTCTCATACCCTTATGTTCATGTTATACTTACATATCTCCCTTGTTTACCATTACTGAGCATCTGAGATCACCCTTTCTTATGTTTTTTTCTTAGGTTATGAAGAAAAGATTTTTGTAGGACATGTTTTTAAAGAGTGATAAATGGGATGATATTTATGGGATATATTTAATATCTTCCATTAATTAATAGGATTGTGTTCCAAGTTTATAAAGGCACTAAACTATTATGGTTTACAGGCATGTGTTTGTGTAATGTATTGAATATTCATCTAAAAATATGTAATATATATGTATGAAAATATTGGGTCTCTATATTTTGTATCATAGTAAAGGTTTAGTTAACCTTTTTAAACTAGGATGAGATAACTTTTGTGAGATCCCTAGGGATATTTCTAAGGATATGTCTAGGAATCTCTATAAGGATAAGTTTAAGGATGATTCAAAGTATAGGAAAATGTCATGGAATTTTGGTAAATGAAAAAGTGAGTGGTTTATAAGAAATTACATCCCTAACTAGAACTACAAATGGATATTACTTTATCACAAAGATACTTAGGGGTAATAACTTCAAAAATAGTTCATTTAGCAAGACTCGATAGTCACCTAGTGCATGGAAACAAGCCTTGATGCACAGCTGATTCGACACTCCTGGGGGATATTATTTGTAAATTTACAAACTCCTTACAAACCATCATGAAGTATTTAAATATATTATTATTATGAATGACCTAGTATAAACTTAAGGTTTGATAGATTAAAAATAATGTGTCGTGATTTATAAATATTATAAGTGATTTTCATGATTATTTGGTTTCCCATTATGATTAGCATAGCTCACACTATGCTTTTTGGTTTTATTCAATGGAAAGATCCATAAGGAACTGGGTTAACATTGAATGTGATGGAAAATTTTCTAATGATCATACAAATGGGATTATGAATGGATAAAATGATGTTGTGACTATGCCTAATCATTTTTCAAGGAACGTGATTAACAATGTATACCATAACTAATTCTCAGAATCACTAATGAAGATAAGGAAAGAGTTCATTGAGAGTTTAGGTAGTGGAGACCATGGAGGAAAGAAGATTCAGTTTCCTATATGTAAAGAATGTGGGAAGAAACACCTAAGTGGATATCTTATAAGAACAGGAAGATATTTTTTACTATGGAAAAGAAGGACACAAAGCAAGTAAAAGCAAAGGAAAAATGAATTTTGGTTAACATATTAGATGTGAATAATGGTCTCCTTAAGATATCATAAACTATTTAATGCTTTAAATGTGGAAAGTATAGTAATTATGAAAATAAATGTGCTAAGGGGAAAGCTCATGAATAAAATCAGCAAGGTTGTATGAGTAATGGTTATATTTTATATGATAAAGAGACTAAAAATGACATATGAAAGGAATAACGTATTAAGGAATAAGATGATGAGTTCTAGATAATGGTTTGATAAGGAATTTGGGTGAATATAGTTTTTATATATTGGAATTTAAAAATTATTTCATATGAATCATCAAATATATAATTATTGTTTAGTATATAAGTTTTTCATTAAGGATTTGAAAGAATATTTTGAATGATGTTGATAGAGTTGAAATGTGATTTAATGTAAAAGTGATATTTTGAAGATAACACTTAATATGTTTCAAATATTAAGATAATGATATTGGGATAAAGAGATGATTTATTTAGATAAAGTAAATTTGATAGTATTTATTTCCTTATAACTGATTAATGTTTTGTTGACAAAGTGGTTTATGCAAATATTGATGGAATTTACATCATTTTTTTGATTTAATTAATATATCCAAAAATCTTTGTTTTATGTAAGGAATAAGGAAGTGTTTATGTTTTTAATAAGGTTTTATGTTAATTATGGTTTCAAGAGAATACACGATGAAATTATTCACAAGTTTGGTATGTGAAAATTAAAAACAATTTCATGTTGTTTAGGGGATTAATTGTAAGTTTGTTTTGGAAATGTAGTGACCTTCTTTATAAAGTTTTGTATTTTAATATTTCTGAAGGTTCATAAGGTTAACCATTTATGAAATGGTTTATATTGAACTTTGAATTAGATTTTAGAGATTAATTTATTATTTCACCATATGAAGATTCAATCATATTGGATAACCTGTGATATCCCTTTTTTTTACAATTAGATATAGAAGGAATAAATTGTCATTATTTATGGATCTTATGATCCATTGGTACTTCGGGCATTAAAAATTCACCTTCATTTATTAGAGTAAGAGATCAAGTGGAAATTGATCAAGGCATAACCAAAGGGTGAGATTGTACTTATGAAATGGAATGAAATCAATAAAGTATATCTGCTCATGAAAATTATTCAATATTAGGAAAGGGATCTTGAAATAAAATATTTCCCTATTATCACCATTTTTTATGATATCAATGACCTTTTTCATTCCTCTTTGTATTATGGTTATGTGTTCATTAACCTTCTTTGGATCACCCACTTTCTTATAATCAATGATCTTTATCACCCTCTATAATTATTTATGCTTTTCTTCCATGTCCAAATCTTCACTTCTCACCTATGTTCTCCTATGTACAAACCTAGTTATGAATTAATTTAGGTAAACTTTTTTATTCCAAAATTCCTTTTCTAAGGGATGTTTTATTATTAATTTATATAATTTGGGTTTATATAAAGTAATTTTTAAATGTTAAACCTTTGATGACCAAGACGAATTTCAGGGAAAAGTTCATTTTAATGGGGTAAAATGTAACACCCTGAGATTTTGTAACTTTTTTTCAAATAATTTTAATCCTTTTTATGTTTTTTTGTTACATGTAACACTTAGTATATCTTTAATTGTATGAAACACCAATTTTACCTTTCATTACACACAATAATGAGTTTCTTCGATATTGTGCATGACATGTGACACCAAGGATCGGTGAACCATGAAATAATATTATTATAACATAGTCGTTAAGTAGGTAGGTATGCATAGTATATACTATTTTATGAAATATACATATAAATTTCCTACTCAATATAAATTTATTGATAAATTCTTAGTAAATAATCAATCAATTTTTAGTAAAATAATTATATTCTTTAAAAATATGTTTTCTTTTAAAATGATTTTTATTAATTTATATGAAAAATATATATTATAGAGATTTTTTTAAAAAAAATTGATAAAAATAACTTCAATTTTTAAATCATCATATCAAAATTAACTTATGGTTAAATTTTGAGATTTTTCAAAAAATAATAATTTTTCAGTAAATAGTGAAAAATACCGATTTTTTGTAAAAATATCATTTCTTTTAAATAAATTAAGTAATTTAAATGTACAATTACTTTTAAAATAATTATTATTTATTAATATTTAATCCACTTAATTTCTTTTTAATCAACTTTATATTGGATTTTAGTATAAGTTTATTTTTGGGTTTAAAAAAATGTTTTTTTATGAAAACTGTTTTAAAGTGCATAATGTTTCTCCATTTTAATTATTTAAAAGAATTGATAAATCTAATAATTTATTTATTTTAAAAATTAATTTAAATTATTTAAACCCTCCAAATTTATCAATTTGAGTTTATTTTCATCAATTTTGGATTTATGGTATGTTTTGGGCTAAAATTGGAAAGTTGCTTAATTCTGGAAGGTTAATAAATTTTAATCACTTTGGTAATTAAAGAATAATTTATATAATATTGATCCAATTGATGTGATTTTTTTTGTAGGGATCCTGGATTTTTGGGCGATAACTTTTTATTATGGGTCAGGAAAGGCCCGAAAAAATCAATCAAGTGGGAAATTATTTTAGACGACCTCGTAGACCCCACCTTAGTAAATTAATCATAAATAGTTAAACACCCTTATAATTAAGGTGATTACAACTGAAATGGAAATAAAATTAAAATATTTTTATTTCTGTTGAATATATTGGTGATTTTATTTCATTAAGGTAGATATTGGATGGACAACATTCAAAGAATATTTTTTGGAAATCTCATCCAGAAAAAGTCATCATCATTATAAATTCCATAGAATACTCTAGGTGAGTCCAATTAATGTGAAATTTAAAGTTTAGAAATGAAAATATTTTTAAATCATCCTATAATAAGTTACCTTGGGGTGATTCTAAGGGTAGGTGTACCAAATAGGAGAAAACTTTCAGTGGATGGAATCTGATGGACAACTTTTCTGCTTTTCTTTTCTCTCTTTTCTTTTTCATGGTTTTGTAATGCCTTATTATTCCCATTTAACTGGATTAACCTTACCATGGTGGGGTAAAATTTTGAGTTATTTGGGAAGGGTATGTTTTCTATTTTTTAATTCTTGAGTTAATGCACTTTATTGAATAAAAACTCTCTCTTTTCTGCAACATTGTTTTCAATTCCATATAGTATTTTTTATTATCAAGTGTGATCGTGTTTGATTTTTGATTCTGTTATTGATTTTTATTTTCTTAAATGATAATTTCAACCTCCACTAGGTTTTAGTTTATATATTATTGAATAAACCATGTCTTAGTGGTGAAGTACTCGATGATCATCAACACGTGTGAAAGGGGCAGTGAATGTTTTTGATTGTTTGGGATAAACAAGACCCAATCAGGTATTTCCTAAGTAAATTGAGAATATTTGATGAAAATCACTTTGACATGTAAGGAGAGTATAAAAAACTAATATCTTGGTAACTTATTATCTTACCATCACTATTTGACCAAATTAGTGAGAGGAAATGATCGTGGAATATCATTTTAAACAACTTTACAGAAGAAGATTGAATAAAATAAAATGAGGGAAACATTTAAATTAGAAAACCAACCCCTACCCAATCACTCTTCTTATATAATAGTTTTAAATATCTTGTTTTTTCAATCTGTTCTCAATATTTTTCTTAAATTTTTTTCCTATGTTAGTTTCTTTTCTTTTCAAAATCAAAAAACAATCTCAAAAACACACCATTTTCCCTATAATTAAAGGTGACAGCTTGATTATTGTGAACTCCTCTCTAGAGAAAACCTAGGTTAACCACTTTAATAAAATTTTAACTTAGTAATTATTTTTTTTGTCATATCCCATGATAGTAACATGTCAAAAATTGTCATCATTACTGGGGAGGTGGTGCAAAAATTCTTTCTTTCTTTCTTTTCTCTTCAAAATTGCATGACTAGGACATCAAACACTGGATCATTCCTCCTAGATCCTGAAATTTAAATAAAATTGTTAAATATACTTAGAAACCTTAATTTTCAATCTGATTTTGTGTAAATTTATCTTTCAAACTCAAGAAAAAAATCAAGTGTTCACTCTGAGCTTGTCATCATGGATGGAAATTAGAACCAAACCCTTAGAGACCTCTACACACCAAAATTCCTTAATCAAAACAATAAAATTTCCATTATAGAGTTACAAAATTATTTTTATATGAAACCTAACATGATCCCATTACTTCCAAAGTTTCGTGGCTTGTCAAGTGAAGACCCAAACAAGAATATTAAAGATTTCACACATGTCTACACTACTTTTAGACCCCATGGAGTTTCTGAGGAGCTGGTAAAGTGGGAGGAATTCTCATTTTCAATGGAAGGAGCTTCCAAAGAATGGTTTTATGGACTACAACTATGATATGTGCATGATTGGAATGAATTATTGAGATGCTTCATGTAAAGATTATTCCCCACCTTCAAAAGCGTATCTATTAGGAAGGAAATCTATGGCATCAGACAATCATCTGTAGAAACTCTTTATGAGTACTAAGAAAGGTTTAAAAAATATATTCTATCTTCTTACATAAATCAATTAAGTAGCATCACATTCATGTATTATTTTACCAAGGCTTACTAGACAATGGTAGAAACCTTATGGATGCATCATCTGGAGGTGCATTGATTGAAAAGCCACCAGAAGAAGCCATGGGCTTGATTGAGAAGATTTTCTAAAACTCACAATAGTTTGGAATAATAGGTACTGGAATAAGAGGTATTCATGAGTTAATAACTTCTCATCAATCACCTTTATTTGAAACTAGTATTGAAGAGATAACCAGTTTGGTGATACAAATGGCCTTGAAACAAGTGGGTGACCAACAAGCGCCAGCTAAGGTATCTGGTTTATGCTCATCACCTGAACATTTTACGAACCAATGTGATAAAATACAGGGAATGGAAACTTGTGTGGTAGACTTTTAGCTGATCTAGTTAAAACAAAATAAAGGGTATAGAGAGTCTAACCATGTTCAATATGGATTTGTAAATCAGCAGAATCAAACAAGACCCCCATACCAAAACCAATCCAAAACCAACCCCATTCTAGCAACAATTCCAAAGACCGCTAACATTTAAACAAAATAAATCTTATATACAACCTTATTACCACCAAATATCCACTTTCCAAAAATCCTATGAGAATTCATCCACCAGTACAAAACAACCAATTGAAAACCAATAACCAATATATGAGATTGAGGGGTAGAAAGACACCATAAAATATTTTCCCAACAAGTTCGAAAGACTCATAGAGTTCCTAAAAAATCATGGGAAACACCCTTCCCAAACAATCGCAAACCCAAAATATAATTTCATCATGATAAAAAAATAAGTGGGAAAGAACTCTCACCGCCAGTAGCCCATGAACCTGATACATGAGCACCTGAGATGAGGAAGAATGAAGGTGGTAATTCTGAAAATTATGTGAAAATGCACCAAGAATAAAAAAATAAAGAGGAGGAGGATAAGGATAGGCTAAGGATTAAGAGAAAATAAACACCATTTTAGAGTAAATAGAGGGATAATAAATACTTTCCCCACAATTTCCATCAAGGATTATTGAATCAAAGATATTATAGGAAGAAGTGATTCATAAAGAAATTATGGACACCTTCTAGAAAGTTGAAATTAATATCCCCCTTCTTGAAGAACTCAAACAAATTCCAAGATATACTAGTTTTTTAAAGGATATTTTCACCAAGAATATGATAATTCAAGGTAACGAGAGGATAAATTTGGGAATAAGTGTCTCATCCCTTATCACACTGTAGTTTCCAACCAAATATCAAGATACAGGGACATTTTTCTTTCTATTCAGCATTGGTTCGTTAAATTTATCTAATTCTTTGTGTGATATAGGTGCTTAAATTAATTTATTGCCTCATTTTGTATACACTTCTTTGAATATGGGATACTTGAAGCCCGCTCGAGTGGTGGTCCATCTTGAAAATAGATCCACAGTCTTCCCAAATAGAGTTCTAGAGGATTTTATGGTAAAATCCAAAGATCTCTTATTCCCAGCTGACTTATATATACTGAATATGGAAGAATATATGAGCCTATAACACTCACCCATAATTTTGGGGATACCTTTCTTGATGACATCCAAAACCATCATCAATTTCCATAAAGGGGAACTCACCATGTAGTTTAGAGATAGAACTATCCGCTTTAATATTTTTGAATCTATGAGGTACACATTGGATGATCACTCACTATTTTCACTATCCCATGAAATTGGTACTAATACAATTGAATAATCAAGTATGTTCTAGGAATTTTTATCCTTAGGAGATAATTTTTCCATTTAAAATATCACTAAACATGTGGATATCCAAAACACTATAGATTCTGATTTTATATGGGAAGAAGAGGTAAAATATGATTTATTTGACGATTTTTTAAATTATGAAAAAGATGATATGGTTTCTTGTGTGCATGAGGTCTAACCTTTGGAAGTGGGAAACATTATTGTAATTTTATCTCTTGAGAAACCCCATGATTTGGAATTAAAACCACTCCCCACTGATCTGAAATATGAGTACCTTAGGGAGGGAGAGAAATTACCAGTGATAATTGCTAATAATCTATTTGAAACCAAATAAAAATCTTTGATTGAGATTTTGAGAGAAAATGTCCAAGAAATTGGGTATATATTAGGTGATATCCCAGGAATAAACCCAAAAATATGCTCACATATAATTCTTCTTGAGGGAGATTCCAAACCTGTCAAACAGCCCCAAAGGAGGCTGAATCCCACCTTGATAGAGGTTATGAAGAAAGATATTGATAATATCTTAGAATATTGGATCACTTATCCCATTTCACATTCACAATGGGTTATCCCCACTCATGTAGTTCCTAAAAAACTATCTTAACCACTATGAGGAATGAAAAGAATGAATTAATCTCTCTGAGAATTCAGAATACCTGGAGAGTGTAAATTTATTTTAGGAAGTTTGATTATTTTACTCATAAATATCATTTTCACATCCCCTTTAATTAAAAAACGTTATAGATATTGGCAAGGAGAAATCATTATTACTTTTTGGATGGATTTTTAGGCTATTTGCAGGTACCCATTGCTCCTGAGGATCAAGAGAATACTACCTTTACTTATCACTTCAACACTTTTTATTATAAAATAATGTCATTTGGATTATGTAATTCTATAGTTACATTTTAGAGGTGCATGGTAAGTATTTTTTTTGATCACGTTGAAGATTTCTTAGAGGTTTTCTTGGATGATTTCACAGTTTTTTGAAATTCTTTTGACCATTATTTGAAAAATATGGAAACAGTTTTCAAAACCTTTATTGAAAATAATATTGTTTTAAATTATGATAAATTTTTATTCATGGTTGAGAGAGAAATTTTACTTAGGAATGTAATTTTATAGAAATTAATTGAAGTGGACAAATCAAAAATTGAAGTGATAAGTTCATTACCTTACCCTACTTGTGTGAAACATGTTAGATCATTTTTTGGACATGTAGGATTCTATAGGAGGTTTATAAAAGATTTTAGTAAGATTTATCTCCCTCTTTCTAGATTAATTTGGAAAAATGCGGATTTTTGTTTGAATGGTGCATGTAGGGAAGCCTTTGATGAGTTTAAGAGGATATTTATTTCACCACCTATGATGAAGCCACCAAATTGGGAAGAACTTTTTGAGCTACATTGTGACGCATCCAACCAAGTAGTCAAAGTAGTCCTTTCTCAATGAATTAAGTGAAATAAATAAGTCATTTCCTATGCCTTTGAAACATTATATGTAGATTAATTCAATTACACAACCACAAAAAAAAGAGTTTTTAGCAATTCACTTTACTTTAGAAATATTTAGATAATATATTCTTGGAACTAAAGTCACTGTGCTTTATAATAATTCATCTCTTAGATACTTAATGAAATATTGAAGCTAAATTGAGGCTAGTGAGATGGTTTTTTATACTATAGGAGTTCAATATAGAAATCAAGGATAATAATGGATTTTAGAAATAAGTGGTTGATCATTTAAATAGACTGCCCAACACTGTTGAAGTTGAAATTATAGAAAAATAACTATTACATGATCACCTTCTAGGAGAGAAGTTTTACTTAATTTAAGAAGAAGTTCCTTGGTATGCTGACATGGCCAATAATCTGGTAACATCTCAGGTCCCATATCATTTAAATTATCACCATGATCACAAACTAAAAGTTGAATCTAGATATTACATTTGTGATGATCCATTTATTTGGAAGATTTGCAATGATCAAGTAATAAGAATATGTTTTACTGAGAGTTAAATTAGTTATGTATTTATTTTTTAACACATTAGTTGTGGAGGTCACCTTAGACCACAAAGGACAAAAAGGAAGGTTTTAGTATCTAGAATTTATTGTCCCACCCTTCTTAAATATTCTCATGAATTTTTCAAAAGGTATAAAAAATGTTAGTTTTATGGAAACATTTCAAAGAGACAAGAAATTCCCCAACAACCACTAATTTTTTTTGAAATTTTTGAAGTATATGGGATATATTTTATGGGACCTTTTCCAATTTCATTTGAAAATTCTTATATCTTTCTTGAAGTTGATTATGTTCTCAAATGGGTGGAGTAAAAATCCACGAAGACAGATGATGCTAAAGTTGTTTGTGATTTTTTCAGGGCTAACATATTGTGTAGGTTTGTAGTTGCCAGATCCATCATCAGAAATCAGGGGACTCACTTTTTCAATAGAATAATGGAGGATTTATTGAATAAGTATGGGTTCCATCATAAAACACTGACTCCTTATCATATACAGACTAATGGGAAAGATAAAGTGTCAAACAGGGAAATCAAAGGAATCTTGGAAAAGACTATTAATCCGAACAGGAAGGATTAGAGCCAAAGGTCATAAGATACCTTATGGGATTATAGGATATCCTAAAAAACCTTGGTTAGTATGAGTCTATATAGTCTGATTTATAGGAAAAAATTTCACCCGCCTCTAGAGTTGGAGCATAAGTCATATTGGGATGTGAGGAAGATGAATTTGGATCTTGAAACCACTGGGAAAGAGAGAATATTATAGTTGCAGAAGTTGGAGGAAATTAGAATAGAATCTTTTTAAAATTCTAGGATTTAAAAATAGATAACAAGAGTGGTTTATGAAAATATTATCCAGAAGAAATACTTTCACCCTGGAGGAAAAGTGCTATTATTCAACTCAAGACTCAATTTGATGCCAGGTAAACTTCATTCCATGTGTGAAGGTCCATTTATAGGTACTCATGTATATCCTTTTGGTGATGTGAATATTTTTAAGGATAGTGACCAGGATACCTTTACTATTAATGTGCATAGGATGAATAAACTCCATGGGTCCATACCATCAGAGCTGATGGAAGAGATCACACTCCTCCGACCTCTTTATCAATAAAATACATCAGGTCGTACCTCTTCTTAACACTTTCTTGATTGTTTTGATTCATTTTAAAATCTAATTACATGTTAAAATATACTTGAATGCATTGATTACACTGCATCATTTAATTATGGAGGAGGGAACCTTTTTATTTTAGGATTTTTAAATTTTTGTTTCTTTTATTTCTCAAAAAAAATGTGTGTTTGCAAATTTTTGTGTGTTTATTTTTTAATTTTTTTGTGGTTTTGAAAAAAAAATTAACTAAAATTATTATCATTATCATTTTTAAACCCATTTAAATGATTGAAACAATCTATTAAATGAAACTGAGCTTAAATGAATGCTAAAGATGACTTTTTTCAAGTTCAAATCTTTAGGAATTTCATGAAAAGTACTCTGATTTTTGAATCCCATACCTCATATCACTATCTTTATCTTTGAAACTACTTTCCTATGAGTCTTCTAAACCATTTTTTCATATTATTTAAATTCACCTCACTTCTTTAGATAACCAATTCATATTTTTTTAACCATAATTTGATTTATTCTTGACAAAATTTAAGGGTTTGAGACATTTTATTTTAAATGATTGATGCATTTATTTACTTTCAAAGACCCTTTTTCAAGAAAATACTTTTTATTATGGCCTAAATTATATATTTAATCCTTTTAGACCTTATAATCCATGAACATCCTATTAGTTTATCCACATACAAGCAAATTTTCCCTATCTAACTTACTCTTAAAGTGAAATTTCATGATCTTGTTGAAATTAAGTGTTGAGGATGCTATCATGTATTGTGATACCTCATTTTATGATACTTTGGGTGGAAATAAAATTTTAACGAGCAACTATTTATAATGAATAATTAATTCTGTTTAAATATGTTCTTTTTTTGAGCTTTCATGATAAAATAAGTTTTGCCTTTCTAGAGCTTCCAAAATAGAAAGAAAGTTGTGCCTATCTAGAGCTTTCAAGAAAAACTATGATTGAAAAAAATGAAATTTTTACTGTGGAAATGATGAATGGTGTGCCATTGATATTTAATGATGATGGATATGATTTTATACTATGGGGAGTGATTATGAGACCATAATTTATTTAAAATTAGAATCATAAAAATTTTCTTCAAAAAGAGTCAAGCCCTCCTCATTCGGCCTTATAATTTTTGATATTAAAAGACCTACTAACCGAAATACATAAAACAAACCTAAAAAGTAATCATGATAATCACATGTACTTTAATCACATTAGGTGGGGATGTAATAATATATCAAGCCTATGGTGACTCATTGTGGGTTTGGATGAGAAAATCCTTATTGAAAATTGACATTTCTGAGATAAGATATAATTCATGTGAGGTAGGTGTTTTCTGTGCATGGGATGAGAAATGAAGTGGAAATATATTAAATTATCTAAATTTATAACTTGAAATAATGGGTTTTGATGAGGTGTGGTATCTTTTTTTCATGGTGTGGAATTGATGGATCTCATCAATATGTGTTTTGAATTTTCTTTGATTTGATTTTAATGATTACTTGTCAAGGATTCCAAGTGCTACGTGTGGTGGAATAGATAGAGATAATATATTCTTCATTTTATAGATTCATTTAGATTATTTAAACCCTCCAAATTTATCAATTTGAGTTTATTTTCATCAATATTGGATTTATGGTATGTTTTGGGCTAAAATTGGAAAGTTACTTATTTCTGGAAAGTTAACAAATTTTAATCACTTTGATAATTCGAGAATAATTTTCATAATATCAATATAATTGATGTGATTTGTTTTTTTAGGAATCATGGATATATGTGCTACAACTTTTTATTCAGGTCTGGGATCTAATTCTACCACCTAAAGGCCCAAAAAAATCAATCAAGTTGGAAAATTATTCTAGACGATCATGTGGACCCCACCTTAGTAAATTAATCATAAATCGATCAAAAACCCTCCAATTAAGTTGATTCCAAATATAATGGAAATAAAATTAAAATAATCTTATAATTATTAAATATATTAGAGATTTTTTTATTAATATAGATATTGGATGGTCAACATTCAAAGAATATTATTGGAAATCTTGTCCAGAAAAATTCATCATCATTATAAATTCCATAACATACTCTATATGTGTCCAAATAATGTGAAATTTGTAAGATAGAAATAAAATTATATTTGGGTCATCCTATAAGAAGGTTAATTGGGGTGATTCAAATGGAAGGTGTGCCAAAGAGGAGAAAACTTTCAGTGGACAGAATTTGCTGGACAACTTTTTTTCTTTTTTCTCTTTTTATTTTCATAGTTTTCAGAATGCCTTCTTCTTCCCCATTCATCTTTATTAACCTTACCATGGTGGGGTAAAAATTTTAGTGATTTGGGAAGGGTAGGTTTTCCATTTTTTAATTCTTTAGTTCATGAACTTTATTGAATAAAAACTCTCTCTTTTCTATAACATTGTTTTCAATTTCATATAGCAGTTTTTATTATTAAGTGTGATTGTATTTGATTTTTGATTCCATTATTGATTTTCTATTTTTTCAATGATCATTATCTCCCTCCACTAAGTTTTGGTTTATATACTATGGAATAAATTAGGTTTCAGTGGTGAAGTACTCAATGATCGTTAGTACGTGTGAAAGGGGTTGTGAATGTTTTTTATTGTTTGGGATAAACAAGACCCGATCGGGTATTTCCCAAGTCAATTTAGGATATTTACTGCAACTCTCTTGCACATGGAAGGAGATTAGACCAAACTGAGATTTTGGTAAGGTATTCTATCACCATCACCATTTTACCGAAGGAGTGATGTGAAACAATCATGGAATATCATCTCAAACAACTTTTCAAAATAAGATTGAATAATATAGAACAAGGACAGAATTGCAATTAGAAAAGAAACCCCAACCTAATCACCCTTCTCATATCATAGTTTTCAATCTCTTGTTTTTTCAATATATTCTCAATATTTTTCTTAAATTTATTTCCTTTATTAGTTTCTTTTCTTTTCAATATCAAAAAAAACTCAGAAACACCTCATTTTCCCTCTAATTAAATGTGACAGCTTTATTTTTGTGCGCTTCTCTCTATAGACAACCTAGGTTAACCACTTTACTACATTTTTAACTTAGTAAATAATTTTTTTGTTACACCCCATGATAGACATGTGTAAATAATCCCTAATGATTAATTTTTTAAATGAAATTTATAGATTATATATCAAATAATTGTATTTTATATTTATATAATGATTATTATTAGATATAGATTTAATATAAAATCATCTTATACTAGAAAAAAATACACTTCTCAAAAACCTTATTTTTCATCACGTTTATAGTTTTTGTTTTAAATTTAATTTTTACACTTTTAGAAAATTTATTTTATAAAATAAAATCCTTTATTTAATTCATCATGTCAAAATAATATTAGGGTGATTTTTTGGGTTTTCTGAAAAGTTCCATTTTTTGATTAATAGTGAAAAATACAGAATTTTAATTGAAAACTGCATTTTTGTTTAAATTATTTATAAAGTTAAATTATATTTTAAATTTATTTTAAAGTAAAATTAGTTCAATTATATATCTATTAATCCAATTTAGTTCATTATAATCAATTTGGTATTGAATTTGGATATAAAACATTTCAAACTTTCAAACATTTTCTCTTTAAAAACACGCATTCTTGTCGCGTCTGTAGGATTATTTTTTAAATTAAAATTTTCCAATTGTACAAATGGAATTTGTAAAAATAGATTCAATATTTTTAATTATCATAATTTATATTATCAAATAAGTTTTAATTAATTTTTGAACAAAATGAATAGTAAAAAAGTAAAAAATATTTCCCATGGTTAAGGTAAAAATAGTTTTATCATGGGTTAAACTAAAAAGATAACAGTAAAAATGACTCAAAACTTATCCAAAAACCATTGGTTTTACATATTTAGACCTTATAACTTATAGGATTAATAAATTTATATTATTTTATCCTTGTTATATGAAAAAAAATGGGTGTAATTATTTCTTTCAAAAAATTACAAGTGTGTCACTCACATCACTTATAGAAGGTCATTACTTTTTCTCTCTTATTCACACCTTAAAACATTTTTGTTTGGCCAATAACTACCCAAATCAATTACCAACGTTCTTCCTCTCTTCATATAATCCTTATTTTGGATAGAAATCCAACATATAAAGGCTTTTGGTGCAAGCCTGAGGAGGATGCCTGAAGAAGAGGTAATGTTCATCAATAAGCGTTTTTGTTTTATTTATTCCTCCACATTCTTAAAGTATTATTATAACATTATGATATAATAACCATAGTATATTACATATAATGAGATTTTTTATGTTATAGTCATTACCAACAACCATCTCTACTTCCATCAAATGTGTTACAAAAATCATCGTTCGTGTGTACAGCGGACTACCGCCTCGCAAAATGATGTTATCTGTTTTTCCATTAACCACCTATCACGGTTGGAAATAATGATAGATTTTTTATTTATATATTATCATTATTATATTATTTTTCTTATATAATTATTATATCTCACATATATTCATTATTTCCATTCTGTGGGAATATGATAACGTCGCTCGTGTGTACGGCGGACTACTACCTTGCGAAGCGATGTGATTCATCCATGATTTACATGAAAGGTAATAAGGATATTTTTAATGAAAAATAGGTGATATATATGTAAATAAATGATTATATAATGATATTATATCATTTACCTTTATTTATTTCAATACGTTGATAAAATGGAAATAGCATTCATGCGTATGTATGGCATATTGTCTCCATAAACAGTGTATTTCATTTTCTATCTCTATATTTTATAGATTAGTATAAATACAAATATAATGAATATATATGATATTTATAGAATTTTTACCATTTTTTATATGATAAAACCATGATCAATTTAAGAATACCAAAAATAAAAAAATCAAAATATACATGAAAAACAAAGTGGTTATTACCCGAAACATTACTTTAACATAGAATTGTTAATAAACTGGTAATAAAATATTATAAGTAAATCGTATAAGGTATGATATATATATATGTATGTATGTATGTATGGATCTGTAAAAGATGTATAATAAACTTATATTTATTATACAGGAGGTTTGAACGTGTGCCAAGGAAGTCAAGACTTGTCTGCCTAAATGGCCCAAAGGCCTTTATATTTTTATTCATTTTGATAATATCTATTTTAAGGGTTGAGGGGGAACCCTTACATGGATCATAGGCTTTATGAAATTACATGAACCAAAGTTCTTAGAGTAATTCATCTCAAACCATGACAACTTATAACTTCCCCTCCCAACATCTACATCGGGATGTCAACTCTACACCTTCACATGGTTGTTCGGCTAGTTGTAATGTACAGAGGTGAAAAATCTTGTTACTGATGATAATTAAAATACCCTATCATTATTCTAATATGTAATATCTTATATATTGAATCTCCTACTCTGAATCCTCATCCGGATCCTATTCCTTATAGTATGTCTGGTTGATTCTGTACATCATGTGGCCTGAAGGCCTTGAGGTGGCTCAAAGGCTATGAGTTGGCCTGAAATCCATACTGAATCAAAGGAATCGGGTGGCCTAAAGGCCTTGAAGGACTCAAGGGCCAAAACGATGGCCCAAATTCCAAAACAGATGAATGGTTTCAGTTACTACAATACTGAACAGTGCCTGCTACAGTGACTCAAAGATATACCTTCACTCAAATTTGATCCCAAGTCTGTTGGTTGCATATGAAGTGTCCTCACAAACTGGTCTAAGGATCATGTGCATAAGTCGAGAATTATAGTATGGTATTTTCATCTCACTTTTTACTTTTATGAGACACATGTCATATTCACCACCTACTTTTTTTATGTGGTGTATATACTACCCATGAATATATTTAATGATGCTTAAACTTAAATTTTTTTTGGATTTAAATATCCATTTTAGGATCTATATTTCATAGGGTTTACAATTTCAAAGTTACCAAAGCGGTAAGGGATTTGTTTCTTAAATTTCCTTCTTTGAACCATATGTTATGTTATGCACCTATCCTCTTTTATGAGGTGTGTATACAGCCCCTTTGACATGGAATATCATGAATTTATTTATCCGCATAATATTTTAAGTTTCATTTTATGTTATTCCTTCATGGGGCTTATGATTCAAAGATACCAAAGTGGTAAGGATTTTATGTTACAATCTCATCGTTTATCGGGATTGTTTATAATTATGTTTTTAATGATAAAATATTATGATCCATCTCAAGAAACTAATTAATTTTCTTTTACTCTTGTTATTAACTATGTTTTCAAGTAATAGTGCCATTTTTATGCTCTTTGGTGGTTAAAATAATTTAGAAAATGTTTTTAAGAAAATATGATTTATTTATCTCTTTGGTCATAAATCTATTTTATTCCAAAACTATGTTTTCTAATATATTCTCAAAAAAAATTAATTATTCACTTATTATTTTTAAAAGACATTTTTACCCATGTTTTACTTTTTTTAAATGTTTTAAAGGAATCTTCATATCATTTTCTAAAAAAACCCATTTAGATTTTACTGAAAATGTGAAAGTAATATTTGTTTTAATTTGTATGGAATGAATGAAACTTCTCATTATTATTCCCATTATTTGCTTTAAACTTTATTTTATAAGGTTATTTTCAAAGAAAAATATTTTCAAAATGTTTTATGTTTTAAAAAGTGTTTTCTAAATCAGAAAGGATATTTTCCTCAAGAAATTTTCTTTTAAAACATCCTCTATAAGTTTTCAAGGTTATTTTTAAAGAAAAGGATTTTAAAAACATTTTATGTTTTGAAATGTGATTTTTAAATAAAATTTATTTTCCTCAAAAAATGTTTTAAAATATATATCAAAATCATTTTCCATCTAAGATGACATCTGTTGATGTTACCTATCTGTTACTGGGGATATGATCCAAGGATATCATTCTTATTCTTTCTCTGAATGGTTTATGTTTATGATGGTGTGATATTTATGAAACCCATTTCTCTTTAATAGGTTATACCATGATAAAATTCTTTTGAAACCCACTTTATTTTTCATGGGTTATTCTATGATGAAATAATGGAATGATTATGAGACTTGTCTCTTTTCCACAAGTTATGATATGATGAAATGTTTATGAAACACATTTCATTGCATGGGTTATAATATTATGAATGTTTTATGATCTTGTGGCACACATAAATTTTGTTTTCATTGTGATATGGTTGGGACCCATATCTCCCTCCAATGAAATGGGTAAATATTTATATCTCATGAGATGGATAAGACTAGAATGGGGAGTGAACTCAGTTTAGTAAAGGACTTTGTCCGCTATGATGGTCTTTAGAGTGAATCCTGACTACTATGATGGTTTGGGGAGTGATCTCATTCCATTATTATATCCTTAGAAGTGAGCTTTTAATACTATGTAAATTATTTTCTATGCTTATATATATGCCACAAATCTATTTCTTATGTCAATGTTATCTTATCATGGCTTGTGCTCTTTGATTCACTTACGATTCATATATTATGAAAAGTAAATATTTATTCCAGGACTTAATATTATGATCTTTGATATGTTGGGTATGTTTTTAAATTATTATTTTCATGTTCTCATACCCTTATTTTCATGTTATGTTTATGTATCTTCATTTTTTACCCTTACTGAGCATCTGAGCTCACCCTTCCTAATGTTTCCTTTCCTCAGGTTGTAAATAAAGGCTTTAAGTAGGATGCTTTTTTAAATATTACTAAAGGGGAATATATTTATGTTATAAATTAAGGATATTCCATGAAATAATAATATTTTGTTCCATGTTTTCAAATGCACTAAACTATAATGGTCCTCGGGTGTGTGTTTGTGTAATGTATTGAATATTCATCTAAAAAGATATAATATCCATGTATGAAAAGATAGGGTATCTATATTTACACCTCTCATTCGAATTCCCCTTGAAACTCTGACCAAACTAACTCTCCTATAAGTTACTTTCTCATTCTTAATCCCTCAATATCTATAAGTTAGCTTAAGGTCTTCACTTCTAAGGAGATCTTTAAGAGAAGATCATGTCTTCATTGTAAGTATTACCTTCTTCGTAGATTTTGTTCCTTAACATTCCTATTCTAAATATCTTATATCCATAACAATATAATAACATAATTATCATTATTATACTTATATTTTATTATATTAATGTAATAACCATTATTTATTATTCTCTAACCACTAATAAAAACAAAAGCATCATTAGTGATTTTTGTGCAATACCACCTCCACAAAACAATGTATTTTTTTCATCACATGGTAAAAATGATGTTATGGATAAATAAATATAACACCTATAATATAACTATGATTCTGAAATGTAAAAATTCTCATTTACCTTCATTCCCTATCGTTCATTGAGAAATAGAAACATTTATCGTGCATATGTGCAAACTACTTCTTCTATGAGCAATGAGTTTAATTTTTCATCACCACTCATCATGGATGGATTTAAAAATATATTTAACATATAAAGATTATTTACATAACAATATTAATATTCTGGATATTATGAAACTATTTTACAATGTTTTCTACCATAGTCAACATACATAAAGAGTTACGGAAAATTGACCGAACAACCTCAAATAACCAACATATGGAAGAAATCTATATTACAAATAAATAACATATGATAGTTAAAGAAATTTGGAATATGAAATATATATGAATAGGTTTATTAAGTAATCATTTAATAAACTTAATTTGGTTATTCAAGAATTTGGGAACATGCACAGAATGAATCTAAAACAAGGTAAGGGTTTTCGTCTCAATCACCCTTCGTTGAGGCATGCATTAATATTATGCATCAATATTTATTTTCATGGTTTAACTATTAACCCCTTGAATTATAATATCATGAATTATTTTTGAACTTGGAAACTTTACTTCCATTCATTATTTTCCTTATTATGGGTTGTGATTGATGTCTTCCCTAAAATATAAGGTTCTTTCATAATTCAATCTACCTTCTTGAGTTATAATGTTTACTTTTGAGTTTCATCATTGATTTCATATGGTATACCCTATTTCTATCTTGGTATAATCACTTTTAATTCAAATATTCTTTAATTATGATTTATACTCATTTAAAATTAAATTATGTTAAGAATAATCCTCATCCTCTTAAACAATAGTTTCCCCTCTTTACCCATAATTTCTTTTCACGCCAATGTTCTCATTTTAATTGGAAACCTAATTATGGGTTATCTCATGTGAACTTTATAATTCCCTTATTCTCTTTTAAAAAGGAATTTTCATCATCCCTTTATCAATGTGGTATTTTAACAAAAAAATTAAAATGTTTTTCCTTCCATGATCATTTGTTGGATCTTCCATACCACCTTTGTTACTTGATAGTTAAACGTTCTCTTTATTTTTCTCTCTTTTATGAGATCTTATTTTCATGAACTTATTCTATTTTTTATATATTTCTCTTACATATATACCTATTTAAATATAATTTTCATTGATGGATCTATACATGTTTTTAGTTCCCATTACAAGTCCAACTTTTAAGTAAACCTAGTTTAAGAAACATTTCATATTTATTCTCATGTCAAGCATCACCCCTATCAAATGTTTTTAAACCATGAATAGATTCAAAAAACCTTAATTATTTTATGAAGAAAACTCATGGTTCAATTCTGGTTTTATGGAAAACAATAAAGTTTTTCCTTTCCCCCAGGGCCTAGCTTAGTGGTAAAGAGCCTTGTGGCATGTCAAGAAGGTATCAGGCTTGAGTCCCTTTGGCTTACAGCATGTGTACATTTGCATGTTTCTTTCAAGATTCTTAATTCCCCTTACCCGACCATTTTTAATAAAGTATTTCATTCTTTAGAAATATATTTTCCTTATAAAGCTTCACCCAAGTGGTATATTTTTATTCTTTCTTCTCATATATACTTCTTATAAATTCTCTATATTGGAACTCAATGTTCCAGACCTATGTTTATTTTTCAAATATGAATATCCCAAATGATTTAATTCCTTATTCTTTTGGGAATCCTTGTGATTTATCCTTCAATTATGACTTTAACTAGAATTATTAAACTCCCTTCCTTCTTATGGGTTTGATCATGCTTATGAATTATGTATGGTTTATTTTCCTCGTGTGTTACACATTTGTGTTATTTTAATTTATGTGATGAGTGTTCCAACAATTATATATCTCTTTAATTCATTGTATAAATCTTTATATCTCATTAAATGTTATTTAAGGGGTTAGAGAGTAAACCTAATCCACCATAAGACTTTGTCCACTATGTTTCTGGGAATGGGAAGTAAACTCAATCCACCATGGGACTTTTTCCACTATGTTTATAGGAATGGAGGGTGAACATAATATACCATGTGACTTTGTCCATTGTATTTATAGGAATGGGTAGTGAACTCAATCTACCATAGGAATTCATCTAATTTAAGATGATGGTATTGGGAGTGACCATTTACTTATGTTTATGATTTCATGTCTTATGTTTTTTCCACATATTCTATGATTCCATGATCTTATAATGTGATTTCCTTATGTCATTTTTTCATGATTATGTTAATTATCTTCGTGATATAATGGTATGCCTCTTGATTCCCTCATGGAAAGTTTCTCGGGGAGTGTGTGAGTGAGTTCAAAGCACACTGGAAAGAACATATGTTGACTTATGGGGACAGTCATTAGTTCGATCACCCATTTGGGCATGTGGGTGGGCACCAGTTAGGGTATCCTATACAATTTTAGAATATATATAGGAGTTAGTATCACTATGTGGAGTTTTAAATAATGATGATATTTTTATATTTAAGATGATGTATTTATGTGCCTAATCTTCCAAGATACTAAACCACTAGATCCTTGGCTTGTATGTGTTGGGAAAGTGTGATAAGAATCATAGAATAATATGTCTTTAAGGCTTGGGTGGCTATAGTACTTGAGATCTATGATATATTTGACTTGGGTCTCAATTCAAGTATATATATTTGGTAATTAAGAATTCAATTTTAGGAAGGTTTTTACTTCAGATAAATCAAATCAATGTAAATAGAAAAAGGATTCAAAAGTGAAAGATATGGATTTGATTATGAAAATCACCTCATTTTTATACAAAGTCAATTATTCTCTCAAGGTGGGTAGTCCAATTATTGAGGTGTTTCATTTGATTCATAATTGATATAGTCTTTTATATTCATATCTTCTATTTTATCTATTTTATTATCCTATATTGTTATTTTTTATTGTTATTGTGGTTATTTATGTCATTTTTTCTCTATAAATTAATTTTGTCACACGTAGTGTGCTATGCAATGCATACCATAGGTCATTATCATCGTTGTGAACCATGAATCATCTTAAAAATAGTGTTAGTATAATAAAATAACAATGGACATAAGAAGAGGTGTTTTGAGGGGGATAAATCCTAAAGTTATTGGGATTGTGAAACCTATTCAAGTACAAACTACATCTACCAGAATAAAAAATACCAGGCGATTTCTTGATCTTGGGGTTCAGGTAGAGGCGGTGATAAATCTCCAGTGAAGATAGGATAGATTTTGAATCATTCAAAGAAACATCAAAGTAACTTAGACTATTCAACGGACATTAGAGGTCATGTGCCAATAGCTACATGAAATTGGAAGTCACCAGGTTCAAATGGTGGGATGTCCATGAATCTCGGATGGCAGTGAAACTAGACTGGATGGGACCCACTATAAAAGTGGAGCGGGACTACTTGTACAATTGGTATTGTGATGTGGAAAAAAATTAACCTGATATGGTATGTAATTACCAATTTGGTTTTGTAATCTTTGTTTCTTATGATAATAATGAAAATGGCAGTAGTATTCTCCTACGGTCGTAGGACTTAGCCACATAAAATCAAAGTTTCATTTCTTGTTTTTATTTCACTTGTGTGAATGTTTATTGTTAAGATTATTTTGAGGGTATGTGTAGTCAACTTGTTGTGGTGAGTAGGGTGTGGAAAACTTCTTATCTTCTAGTACATCGGGTTCAAGGGATAATGTCCGATCTGAGGAAGCACATGGTGTTTGATTTTCTGCTATGTGTAAGTTTATGATAGATTGTTTATAGTGGTTCAGTGGAGTGGTTCTACCCCAACAAGTGGCATCAGATCTTGGTTTATGGCTCTGTGCACACTTGGCAGCATACTTAGGTGTACATTTTTTGTCTTGGCGTTATTTCTATTCAATGGGAGTTATTGCATTATAAGGTATGATATCATAAGGGTAAAAGGTATAGATTGATAAATCCAATGGGAATGATTTTTGATTCTATATAATTAATGAGTCGAATTATATCAATCAAAAGGACCTGGAAATTTATTTAACTGAAATCAATCTAGAAGGCATGGAAAATGTGCAATGGGAGGGGATGGACAAAAAGACACTCAGTCTCATTCAAATTTCATTGGCCTAGAATGTGGCCTTTAACATATGGGATATAAAAAACTTTATATATGAAGAATATGGCAGAAATTTATGAGAATACAACAATAATGAACAAGTTTTCATGATGCAGAGATTGTTCAACATGTGTTTTTTGGAAGAGAGATCTATGTCTGGTTATGTGAATGATGTTAACATGATTCGAAGTTGGATTTAATCAGTTAACATCTAGTTCAAATAATATGTGTGGTGATTATTATTATTATCATACCTTATAGAAATTTGGGATATGATGGTAATTTTCATGATTAATTCTTCTAGTAAATCTAACTTGATGTTTGAGGATGTGTGTGGGAATGTACTGAATGAACTTAGATGAAAGGAAGTTCAACTACCATCTGAAAGTAATCTTAGTACAGATGGAAGAGGAATGTCTCCTCGCTAAAATAGTATGAAGAAATTAGATTATAAGTCATGTGAAAGTATTTGAGGAAAATATATTAGTCCCGACCCAACATGTTGGCACTATGGAAAGAGAGGACATCTCAAGAAAGACTGCAAAGAAATAAGGGTAAATTTCTGACGAGCAGCACCTATAAGTACAAGTTTTTGTAATTATATAGTATCTATATGTAGCGGTAGTTTACTATTGAGCATGTAGGTTCCAATGAAATCATTGATTATTTATTCTAGAGTACTGCTCCACTTCGTGGATGAGAAGGGATGCATCACCAATTATGTGGTTAGGAAGTTCAGTAAGGTGAACTAAGCTAACAATGAAGCTCTAGAAAATGTGGGAAAGAGAAATGTTAAGGTATGGATGAAGATAATAAGTTACCTTGATCTCAAGGAAATTTGGAGCATATCAGTTTTGTGTAAAAATTTAATTTCCATGGGATAGCAAGATGAGGCAGGATTTGGATTAAGATTCGCCAACATAGTGTGGAAAATCACTCGAGGATCCATGGTCATGACTAGAGGGATAAATTATGAAACCCTCTTTCTAAATGGAAGATAATATGGAGCGACAACTATCGAAACAATAACTTATGATAGTTCAGAGTTATGGAATTGCTAAATTATACATTTTAATGAGAAGAATGTGTAAGTTATAGCAGCAAAAAGTATGTTGAAACTGGATTATAAAACTTCAGAATTTGTGAGAGTTGTATACTCAAAAAAATGGAAGGTTTCATTCATCCTGAGTGGAAGGACACCCAAGAGTAAAAAGTTGGAACTTGCTCACATAGACATTTTGGGACCTACCCCAGTCCAATATCATGGAGGGTTGTGATACTTTGTGAGATTCATTGATGAATCCATGAGGAAAGTATAGGTTTACTTTCTGAAGCACAAATCTGAATTATTTGAAGCGCTTATTCAATGGAAGGAAATTGTGTAGAATGATACCATAAGTAAGCTAAAATGGTTAAGGAAGTAAATGGTGGAGAATGATATTGTAAGTAAGCTAAAATGGTTAGAGTCCTAAAATTTACTAAGTATATTAGAAGATTATTATGAAAATTCTACAATCATAAAGGGATAAGACTTGAGAATATTGTATTTTGGACGCCATAGAATAATTTTGTGATTGAAAAAATGAACAAAACATTAAAATAGAATGCTTAGAGAATGAGGTTTCACTTAGTAATATCTAAGGAAATTTGGGTAGAAGTCAACTATGCAGCACTCTTAGTTAATAGAAGTCCATCGACACCCTTGGGGAAGGAAATTCCAAAAGCATTGTAGTCTATAAAAATCAATAGAACTCAATCAACTCAAATTTTTTGTGAGACTTTATTATGTCCATGTGGATATTAAGGATTGAGATAAACTCAAGGAAAAATTCATGGCATGCTTCTTTACTGGATATGGAGATTAAAACTTCAGATTTCAAATTTTGGATAATGAAAAGTGAAGTCATCAAAATCCAGAATATTCTCTTCAATGACTGGGTCATGTAAAAATAATAAAACTTGTTGGATAAGTCAAATGAACAAATCCAACTTGATTAGAATGGGGACTCTATAAGGTAAGAAGTTATGTAGAATTCATAAGGTAGCGTAGAAAGTCTAATAGATAGGCCAATGAAATATATACTAGAGAGATCTAGGGCTACGGATTCTCGAGTCAAAGTACCTAAATTTAATACTCTGTATGTTGCATTTTAATACAAAATTTATCTACATGTAGCATTGTAGAGATCAAATATAGAGGAAATCAATTCTTAAGTATGGAACTAAATTGAACTTATTACTTTTAATGAACAGAAGGGGAACCCGAAATCTTAGAAGAAGCAAGAAGACTTGATGGTTCTGGTAAGTTGGAGTTAGCCATGAAGGATGATTTAGATTCACTACATGTGAATGAAACTTGAGTGCTAATAGATCTACCATGTGGAATGAAGGGTGGGATGGTGGTGAAGGGTTTTCAATGGAAAGAAGGGATTTGACTTCGTTAAAATATTTTCATTGCTAGTTAAACATGATACCATTTAGATAGTATTGATCATGGTGGAGTATGATAAATTTCACTAAGGGAAAATGGATGTAAAGATAGCATTTATCCATGGATATTTAGAGAATTACATGAATAAACCAATGGAATGGGGACTTAGTGTAAAAAATGAAGAGGCGTATCCATGGTTTGAAGCATACATCAAGAAAATGGAACTGGAAATTTGGACCTTTTATGTCCGAGAAGGGTTTCATGTGGAGAAACATGAACCACTATTACTATCAAGAAGTGTTTGAGGATAGGGGTTTCATTTTTTTATCTTGTACATAGATGATTTGTTTCTAGAAAATCCGAACAATATAAGGATTCAGGAGCTAACCAAAGATTTTTCCAAAAGATTAAAGATGAAATATCTTGGGTAGGCCAAGAAAATCTTAGGGATGATGATTGATCAAGAAAGGAAAGTCAAAATTTTGGTGTTATCAGTTGTTATTACAAGAAAGTATGATTCAACACTATTACTTGATGATATTTAAGTCGACTTAAGGAAAAAAGGGAGAGAATTGTCTGTTATTGTTGTAGAAGTGGAAAAATTTATGTTAGAGAGTTGTTAAGAGTTCCCTGTAGCAGTCTTCAGGTGAGAGATTTTTTTGATTAGGAAGCTTGTTCAAGTGTTGAGAACATCTATTAGAAGGTTAAGGACTTAATGATAACTTGGTCTTTGGGTTCAAACAGAGGTGGTGTTAACTATACAATATATATGGGATGATAGGACAATAATATCGTCTCATGGACATGGTGTATAGTAGTGGATTAGATAGGGTGAAAAAAGGTTATGGGCTTAAATTAGGTGCACTGATGATGAAAAACATGAGGGTCATTTTTTAAAGTTTTGCGGAAAAAGACGGAGTTTTAAAATCACTAAAAGCAACATTAAAGTAACTTATAATATTCACTGGACATCAGCAGTCAGGTTCTAATGGCTACGAGAAATCTTTGATCACCAAGTTCAAATGGTGGGACGTCTATGAAATCTCAGATGGTAGTCCAACTAGATGACCAGTATAAAATTGAAGGAGGGAACTTATATTTGTGGCAATATAGTGTGGAAAAAAAATAAACTGACATCGTTTGTAATTTTTGATTGTGTTTTATAATCTTTATATCATCTGATAGTAATGAAATTGACAGAAGTGTTCTCTAATTAATGTAGGACTTAATTTTCTGAACCATGTAAAATCAAAATGTATTTTTTTGTTTTGATTTCACTTGTGTGAATGTTTATTGAGTTTCTTTTATGTGTGCACAGACAACTTGGTGGGGTGATTAGGGTCTAAATAATTTCTTATCTTACAGAACATCAAGTTCGAGGGGCAACACCCGATCAAAGGAATCATATGGTGCTTTAATGTCTATTGTGTATAAGTTCTGGACAGAGTGCTTCTTATGGTTTGATGAAGCATTTCTACACCAACAGAAGTGTGTCTTAAAACACAACCACTAGAAAATAGGTAGTTCTATGGCTTGATAAAAATTAAAAAGGATTTCACCAAGAGTATAAAGTGAAGGTGATGCAAAAACTAATTCTCCAAGTCATCAGTTCCTTCATCCATCATGTTTTCTCCACTAGTTCCATGTCCATTTTTTCTCTACACTCCTTAAAATGTCCTTTCTTTCTATATGTCCAATAGGTAGGACTAGTCCCCTTTGCCTTGTCTCGTCTTTTCCCTGTTGACTTTGATCGCTCTCTATAATTGTCTCGTTGTGGGTAAATTATGCTTCCTTAAATGTTTAGAGCAGAACCAGAGAATCTACCTAATTCTCTTCTTCATATATCCTCACTAGGGATCAGGTCTCATGCGTCTTTCAGAGCCAAATTTGTATTCCCCAAATAAATGCTCACAGTTGTTACAGTTGCTTCCCAACTGTCAAGTAAAGAGGACAGTAGGACTAGTTCACATACCTCATCACCAAGATCAATGTCCACCGATTTTAGAAAAATTATGATGGTGTTGAATTCATTGATCTGATCTTCAAAAATTCTCTCTTAAATCATTTTCAAGTTGAAAAATCGTCGCATAAAGTGTATCTTATTTTCCAAAGAAGGATTCTCATATATATTCTTGAGATCTTTCATCAGTCCAATCATTGTATTCCCCTCTATGGTGTTGAACACCATGTTTTTTTCAATTTAAGATACACAATGCCCAGAACCTATCAATCTAGCAACTCCCACTCTGATTGCTCCATGTCTGTTGGCTTTATACCCAGGAGTGGAAAGTGCATCTTTTTTTATAAAGATAATCCTCGATCTGAATCCTCCAGAAACTGAAGTCAGTTCCATCAAAGTGATCGATCTTCACCTTGCCTTATTCCGTATCCATCGTTGTAGAATCCCAAACTCAATCTCTAAAACCAGTTGATGTGGAAATATCGGGAGTTGCAATGACAAAAAGAAACAATTCTGAGAAGAGTAAAATGGAGAAAATATAATGATAACATAAGGATTTACGTGGTTCAGGAATAATCTCTACGTCAATGGAGAGGTATAATTTCACTATATATTGGGAGCACAAATTATATAGAGAATTATCAGAGTTTCTAACACATGAAACCCTAGCAGAAAATGGGATAAAAAAAGAGGACAAAGCATTATTCCACCAATCGTCAAAAAAGTCTGTTGTGCTATAGTGAAAGGAGAGTGGAAGTCTACATTACTATAGTGAAAGGTGGCCACCCGAGTCAAAAGTGTTCCAGTGGATTCCAGCTGTAAGTCCAAGGAGCTATAGTGAATGGAGTATGGAAGTCTGTGTCACTAAAGTTGCAGCTTGGTGCGCAGTATGGGCCAAAATCATTCAGCCCAACAGCATCCAGAACGGATCGGGAAACACCAAACTAACAATCTCCCACTTGTATCCTGATTATTTATGATGATCTACTTTGATGTCACTAACTAAGACAACTTACTTAATCTGAGCTCTTCCTCTTCACCACTTACCAATGGCGTTCTTTCCATTCAAAACTTCAATTTCAAACTAAAAATGTGTGAAATATAATTTTTTCCCTCTTATTTTCCCATTGTGTCCTCCCTTATTTTTCCTTTCATCATCTATTCATCAGTGGAGACCAATAGAGGCACAAAAGTGCCTCAAATTATGTATTACCATTGGATTCTTTAACATGTCTGCCAGATTGTTGGTTCCACAAATCTTCTACAATGTCCGCAACCCATCATGTATCAAACCTCTAATGAAATGATACTTTAACTAAATTTTTATTGTCCGAGCATGAAACACTGGATCCTTTTCAAGATGTATAGTACTATAACTATCACAGTGCAATAAATTCTCCTCTCTTTCTTCCCAATTCATCCAAGAAGTTATTCATCCAAACTATCTCTTTTCCAGCTTCTGTTACATCAATGTATTCTTCATTTGTGGTGGATAAAGCCACCACCATCTACAATTGTGATATCCAGCTTACTGTAGTTCCTCCAAATGTAAATACATAACCTGTGGTACTCCTCTAGTTTTTGAAGTCGCCTCTAAGGTCAGTATCAACATACTCCTGCAATGAATTTACTTTCCTAAAGCATAAAGATGCCTCCTTTCTTCCCTTTAAATACCTCAGTATCCACTTCACAGCTTCCCAATGTTTCTTTCCAGGGTTATCCATGTACCTTCTCACAACTCCCACTACATGAGCAATGTCAGGTCGAGTGCAGACCATGGAATACATCAGGCTTCCAATATTTGATGCATATGGAACCTTTTTTGTGTACTCAAACTCTTCTACCATCTTCGGTGGTTACTCCTTTGAGAGTTTGAAATGGCCTTTCAGGGGAATAGATACTGCCTTTTCCCTAGCATACTGAATATTCTCCAAAGATTCCCAATGTAGTGAGTCTATGATAACATTAAGGTTCCAGTTTCATGGTCTATCTTGATATTCATCCCCAAAATCTTGTTAGATTATCCAAGATCCTTCATTTTGTACTCCTCAGCCAACTACCCTTTCAACTCATCAATCCTCTGCATACATGATCTTTTAATGAATATGTCATCCACATATAGAAGCGATATAATAGATTCATCACCAAAATATTTGATATAACAACATTGATCCATGACACATCATTTATATTCATTTTTAGACATAAATGAATCAAACTTTTTGTTCCACTACATGGGTGCCCGCATTAATCCATATAAGCTCTTCTGGAGTTTTCACACCAAGTCTTCATTAACAAACTCAATATATCCTTTAGGATGCTGCATATAGATGTCCTTATCTAAATATCCATGAAGGAAATAAGTCTTGACATCAAGATGCTAAAGGTATAAATCTTCTGATGCAATGATACTGAGAACTACTCAAATAGTGGTAAGATTCACTATAGGAGAAAATATTTTAGTGAAATCCACACCTTTCTTCTGTTGAAATCCTTTCACCACCAACCTTGACTTTTACCTCCTCTTTCCATCATGTTATTCCTTGACCCGATATACCCCTTTGTTTTGAAATGCTCTCTTTCCTTGTGGTAGAGGTGTCAACTCCCATGTTTTGTTGTCATGTAGTGAATAAATCTCCTCCTTCATGGACAACTCCCACTTTCTCAACTCCTTCAACTGAATTTATTCTTCAAAACATTATGGTTCTCCATCATAAATCAATAATAGATAATGTAAAGATGGTGAATACCTCTACGCAGTACTTTTCCCCCTTGTTGATCTCCCCAACTCCACTGGAGTAGTAGGTTCCACCGGTTTAGATGTCTCATGCTCAGATACACCTTCAAGATCTATTTTATCTTTTCACTTTAATTCTATGTTCTCATTTTCATCTCAAGCTTCATGATGATCTTTGTACATGACACCTTCATTAAATTTCACATTCTAACTCCTGATTACCATCTTATTGAGATAATCCCAAAAGCGATAACCAAATTGCTCAGCACCATATCCAATAAAGAAACATCTTTTGGACATGGCATCAAGTTTTTACCTTGCATTAGAATAAACATGAACATATGCCAAATTTCCAAAGACTCGTACATTTTAGAGTCTTACCACCTTACCAGACCATAGCTCCTTAGGTATACATTCTCCCATTGGTGTAGATGGACTCTTATTGATGAGATATGTTTCCATGTCCACCGCATCAGCCCAAAAGGTCTTGGGAAACCCCAAGTGTAACCTCATACTCCTGTAACGTTCATTCAATGTCCAATTCATCCTCTCTTACACACAATTTTGTTGTGGTGTACATAGAATAGTCTTCTCTAACTGAATTCCATTATCATAACAGAATTCTATGAACTCTTAACTACCATACTCTCTACCATTGTAATACCTCAAATATTTCAGCTTTGATCTCGACTCATTCTCTACCATAACTTTCACTTATAAAATATCTTAAACGCATCAGATTTTCTTTTAAAAAATTAAACTCATACCTTCCATGTTGAGTCATTGATGAATGTCACATAGTATTTTCACCCTCTGAGGGAAAGTACTGGTGCATTCCCACAAACATCTATGTGCACCAGGTACATCTTCCCAGCCTTCAGTGTTCTACCTCCTTTTTCAAATGATTCCTTCTTCTGCTTTCCAAGGATTCAATATTCACATAAACCATCTTCCACTGACTTCAATTCTGGTAGCAGTCCTTTTGTTGCCAGCACCTTCATCCCCTTTTCACTCATGTGGCCAAGTCTGTAGTCCTATAGTTGAGAATACCTAGTAGCATTTACTATTACTACTATGTTCATACAAGTCTTTGTCATGTTGTATAGAGTACCATTTTTTTATCCCTCAGCTATGACCATATCTCCCAGGGGTAATCTTCTAGGAACCACCAGTAAACATGGTAGTGAAGCCTGCATCATCAAGTTGCCCAACAGAAATGATATTTCTCCTTAAACCAAAAATATACCTCATATTTTCTAGAACCAAAAAACTCCCATTGTTGGTCTTGATCCATACATATCTTTTCCCCATAATCTACTCCATGTTAGTTGGCTTCAAACCCAAAAACGGCAAGTGCATCTTTTTTAATAAAGATATTCCTCGATCTGTATCCTATAGAAACCAAATTCAGTTCCATCTAAGTGATCAATATTCACCTTTCCTTCTTCCATATCCATCGTTAGAGAATCCTGAACTCAACCTTTGATACTAATTGATGCAGAAATGTTAGGAGTCGCAATGACAGAAAGAAACAAATTGGCGAAGAGTAAAAGGGAAAACACAAAATGAGAAAAAAAGGATTTACATGGTTTGGGAATAATCACTACATCCATGGAGAATAATAATTTCACTATATATTAGGAGGAAAAATTACAGATAGATTTCTCATAGTTTCTTACACATGAACCCCTAGCCTGAAATGGGCTAAAAAAGGAGGACGAAGCACTATTCTACCAACTTTAAGAAATTTCAATGTGCTACAGTGATAGGTGGCTAGAAGTCCTCATTACTATAGTGAAATGTGGTTACCCAAGTTAAAAGTGATATAGTAGATACCAGCTGGAATTCCAAGTAGCTATAGTGAATGTCAGCTGGAAGTTCGCATTGTTAAATTTGCAGCCTGGTGCACAGTATGGGCCAAAATCATTCAGCCCAACAACATCCAGAATGGATTGGGATACATAAAACTAACATTATAATGGGTTTGAATAGTAAATCTGATGTATTTGAGTGCCTATACAAAGTAACTATAGTCAGTTAGCTAAAAACTCAAAACATATGATATGACTCAGTCATAAAACAATTCAACCTGAGAGAAGAAAAAACTGAAAATGTTATTTCTCTTATAAAAGAATTTATTGTAAATAACATTAACTAATAGGTACACCTCATATTGGCACATTTTGTTTAGTATATTTGAGGCAGAAACAAGGAAATACTTATAAACTAGAGTAACAAGGTCCACAGTAGTTCTAATAATCTATAAAAAAATTATACAAATGAAGGAATAAAATATCCAAAAGAAGAGATCTGCTAGTGTCAAAAAAATAATCCATGATTCTATATAGATGTTTTATCCATTAGATTTTATGAAAAAGGATAACTCTAGAGATTCTTGGGTATATTTAAGTGTATCAATCCCTATAAACAACTAATATTTCTCCATACAAAGCTACATACTAGTAAAGAGGCTATAGAGATAGAAAAATTGTGATACGATTACAAAAAACAAGAAACAAAGAGTACATAAACCTATCATTTCCATAATAAATGGTCATGATATAATCCTTCATGAATAAAACACCATTCTTCAAACCGATATTAAAGAACTTCTCAAACTTGAGCAGCTATAATGGAAGGAAAAAAGGCGATTATCCATTTTAAAGTAGAAAAAAATAAAAAACAGGCAGGAACCAGGCAGGAAAAATTATATACCCATGGAACTTATCCAAATTGAAGCTTCAATGACTAGATGTATGAGAAATGATGTTGGAGGTTGGTATGGATTCACAAACATCCATTCAAATCCCTATTTAGGGTGTTATAGTATGTATCTATTATGTGGGTGTGTCGAAGTTCATCCAGTTTGACTAGCATTTCAATCACACTTAGAAACATGATTTCTGGGTCTATTGTTTAAACATGGTATCATATATTTGGATATCCTAGTCCCTATATCCTCTCTTTACCTCTCTCTCATGCATTTTACCCTATCCCCTGGAAGGCCCCTAATTCCCATGCCCTCCTAGCACACTTTTTCCCAACCGTCACAGCTAGATCGCCCAGACTGGGTGCTCTCCCATGCATGTTGGAACCCAGAAGCCTATTGGGACCAAGTCTTATGATATTTTATTTGTTTTTAATATGATGTGATGTAAATTTTGAAGTTTATAATATGATTTCACGGATCTGGTTTACTGTTCAATCTGGAGGAGTTCTTAAATTATTCTGGAAGTATTTTTGATTCAATCTGGTTTTTAGTAGCTCTTAAAGAATTTGGAAAAGTTATATTTTTTATGGTTGATGGAATTCATTGTAAGTTTCAGTAATTCATAAAAAATGGACTTCATAATGTTGATGGGGAACTTCATAAGGTTGGTGGTATTTATCATAAGGTTCAATCAATTATTAATAAGGTTGAATTTGTGGTCTTTGAAGGTTGATTTTTGGTCTTTGTAAGGTTGATTTGTGGTCTTCATAAGGTTCAACAGAATCTCTATAAGGTTGTTATAGAGGATTCATAAAGTTCATGACTTTTGTGAATTTCAGTGATCAGAAGATAGCCTAAGGAAACTACATAAGGATTGCACAACTTCATAAGGTTTGGGTAAACTTCATAAAGTTCATCCATTGGTAAAAAATGAACTTCGGGTGGACCTCATAAGGTTTAGAAAACTTTATAAGGTTTGGCAGTGGATTCGTAAGTGTTGTTTGATAAACATGTTTTCTTTGTTATGTTCCTACCTCCACTGTTGCTATGGAGGCTTGAAGTTTTTAGACGAAGGATTCATGGTGTGTTTGATGCTTATGTCTTGGACAACATCTACTCTGCATAATTTTTTACTTATCTCTATTTTTTGGGGTTGGTGTATGATTATACTGCTATAAATATGTATCTTGTGTGTTTTTTATTTCAATAAGAATAGAGAAGAAATAAAATCTTGTGTTCTTGCTGCTATTTTATTCCTGTGAATTTATCAAGATCACCTCCAGTGATTTGTGTGTGATTTTTTTTACCTTGATCCTCCATCGGTGGTATTAGAGGAAGGTTCTAAGTTGAGGTGAGAAAACAAAGATCCATTAAATTTTCATCTTCTTCTGTTGTGGTATAGGGAAGAGGAATGTGAACAGGGGAATACAAATCTAGTGTTAATTTTTCATCCCACTTGATTTCGTTGACTTTCTTTCTTTTTCAATTTGTCAAAAGAATACCTCTTTTTATTCCACACATTCTCTCTATCCCATGTGCATATATCCTTTACATTAAAGTTGTCTTCCCCCCTTTTCCTTTATTATTATACTTTGGTTACCCTTTCACAGGAGAAACAAAAAAAATCACATCTTTGATCCTCCATGCCATCACCCTCTTAAGAAAAAAAACATCCCCATTCGATCAGGTTTGGAAAAATTTTTTGAAATACTTAAATTCACCAAAATAGTTGTATCCCACCTATTCCAAAAATTTGTCAATATACACTACTAAAACAATATATATATATATATATTCAACTCCGAAAATAAATTACTCTATCCTTCCATTTTTTATTTTTCCCATCGATTAAAAAATATTTTGTCTCCATGGAGAATGCATTTTCACAAGTTGTGATCCTGAATCTGACAATGAATAATTATGATAATTAGTTCATCCAAATGTGCATGCTCCTTGGCACCCATGATGTCATGGAAATTGTGGAGGATGGATACACTGAGCTGTAATCCAAAGAAATGGAGGCTTCTCTACCAGATGTTTAAAAACCCACTCTTCAGGCGGAATAAAAGTGAGACTATAAGGCAAAATCCTACATTTATCAAGGTCTTAATGAAGAAACTTTCAAAATAATCGCTTCATCGAAATCATCGAAGGAGATCTAGGATACTCTTCACAAATCATTCTAAGGTGATAACAAAGTGAAATAGATTCATCTTCAATCTCTATGATGTGAGTTTGAATCCCTATTTATTAAATAGTTTGAAATTGTTATCGAGTATCATACACATTTAATGGTTGTGGTGAACCAACTATAAAGAAATGGATAAAATATTTCTGACATGCGATTATGTGAGAAAATTTTTCAATCCCTTGATCCAAAATTTGATTACATAGTCCTTTCCCTATAAGAAACAAAGGACCTAGAGATGATTTATCTCAAAGAACTTGTGGGGTCTCTACAATCCCACTAACTGAAGGTGAATCATTGGAGTGATGTGAATGGAGTTGATCATGCCCTAAAATAAAAGTTGTATCTCAAAAAATATGAAAATGATCAAGGTGGGACATCTCAAAGAAACCAAGGCAAGGGATTCCATGGAAAAATGATCCAAGAAGAGGATGATAAGGAGGACATGGTGGAAGAATTCCAACTCGAGGAGGCCATGAATATCAAACCTATACTCCATGAGAATATAGAAGATGAATAAGGGGTGGATTCAACAATAAACAACTAGGAAAAAGAAACATTCAATACTATAAATATCAAAAATATGGAAATTATAGAAATGAATTTTGGTATAAGAAACCAATAGAGAATGACACAGAAGAGGCACATATCATTGAAGCATAAGATACTTTTGATGATCCTATGTATTGATGGCACAAAGATCAACAGAAAATCAAGGTATATGGTATCTTGACTCTAGAGATAAAAACCAAATGACAGGGCCTAAACACTTGTTTACAAACCTAGATGAGAGGGTTCGAGGAGATATTTTATTTGGCGGTCTCTCGATAATATTTTTTTATGGAAATGGAGATATTCTGATCAATCAAAAAGACAACAATCATGCTTTCATATTTGTTGTCTACTATGTGCCCAACATGAAGACCAAAATTTTGAGTGTTGGGAAGTTGGTGGAAAAAGGATTTCACATAAGCCTTAAAAATAAAAAAAATGGTGATTTTTGATGAAAGAGGAATGTTGATCACAAAAGTATCGATGGCTAAGAACTGCATGTTTTGTCTTATGATCCAACCTGACGTATCAAAGTTTTTTACGACAATACGTTATGATAAAGACTGGATATGGAATCTTAGTTTTAGGCATATAAACTTTGAAAGTGTAAGATTATTAGGAAGCAAGAATATTTTTAATGGGATTCCTATCAATCAACACCTAAATCAAATATGTGAAAGTTGTGTTCTAAGCAAACAGCATAGAAACAGCTTTGCAAAGAAGGCCAACTGGAAAGTTATAGCACCACTAGAGCTTGTTCACACTGATGTGTGTGGTATATTAAATCCAAAAAACATATGGAAAAAGGAGGTATTTTCTAACATTTATTAATTATTATAGGAGAAAAAAATGGATATATTTTCTCATGATAAAGTCAGAAGTATTTGACATCTTCAAAGAATTCAAGGCACTGGTGGAAAATCAAAGCAACCATCACATACAAACTTTATGATCTGATTGAGGTGGGGAGTACACCTCTGATGTGTTTCAAGAGTACTTCAAGAAGAATGGAATTTAGAATCAGTTAACACTAGCTTACACACCTCAAATCAATGGAGTAGCTGAAAGGAATAATTGCACCATTCTCAACATGGCAAGAAGTATGTTGACAGACAAAGGCGTGCCCATGAATTTCTGGGCTAAAGTGGCCTCATGTGCAGTGTATCTACTCAATATATTCCCAAAAAAACTGAAAAGAAAACATGCCACATGAATCCCAAAGTACTCACAATCCAAGTGTGAGTCATCTTAGATTTTTTGGTTCTATTTTCTACGTCAGGATCCCAGAGGCAAAATGAAAAAAAACTCAAGCACAAAGGAGTGAAGTATGTCCTTATGGGATATAAAGACCAAGAAATGGGATGTTGTTTGTATAATCCCATAACCAAGAATATTATATTCAGTAGATATGTCATATTTGATGAAAAGGAGACATAGAAGTGGAATCAAGATGATGATTCCAGTTAAGTACGACTCACTCTAGAAGATGATGAAAAAATTAAAGTACCATTAGAGGAATAAAGAATTGAAGAACCACTGATGCTTTCATTGCATAATCTAACATATGAATACATTGAATGATAACTCTTTCATATACGTCCTCAAAACTATCAAATCCTTGCGAATATATATGAGAGAACAGAACCAATGGATGAGCATGTAAATTTAAATTGTCTCTCAGCAATTTCCAATCTAGTTATCTTCGATGAATCTAAAATTGATGACATATGGAAGAAAGTGATAGATGAGGAAATTATTTCGATTAACTCCACCAAAGGCTACAAGAAAAAGGAAGTCTTTGACTATGGTGAATTAAATGCACCGGTTGGTCAACCACCCAGATATGATGCAAAATTATGGGTTAAAAGGAAAACATGTCTAAGGGGGGATGTTGGTTGATAAAAATGTTTTCTTTGGTCGGTTCCTACCTCCACTGTAGCTATGGAGGCTTAGATTTTTAATATGAAGGTTTCATGATGTGTTTGGTGTTGGTGTCTTGGACGACATCTACTCTGCAGAATTTTTTACTTATCTAGGTTTTTGTTTGGGTTGGTTTGTGATTGTACTGCTATAAATATGTATTTCATGTGTGTTTTATTTTAATCAGAAGAGAGAAGAAATAAAATCATGTGTTCTTACTACTATTTTATTCTCATGAATTTATCAAGATCACCTCCAATGATCTTTATATGATTCTACTTCTCTTTATCCTCCATCAGTAATATTGTAAGGTACATAGAATTTCATAGGGTTCAGGCAACTTTGTAAGGTACATCAGTGGCTTCATAAAGTTCAATACTTTTAAATATTTTGAAAACCAGGAAGAAACATGGGGTAACTTCATAAGGTTCATCTGAAATACAAACCAAATCTCTTCATCGCCATGTCAGCATACCTTAAATAAAATCAGTGACAATCATGTGGGTCACATTGAAAATTATCAATTATAAATTATAATTGAAAATTCAGTTGAATATTTTATGGAAATATATCTAATATTAAAGGAGGGTATTTGCTGTGATATTTTTTATGGTTACATGTATGAATATTTCAATAAATAAACAAGACAAAAAAATCAAGATTCAAACGACCTATTATTCAGGAGAGGAATTTGAAGAATTAAAAAAAGATCCCGTCTCATATTTAAATGAATAATTAGTTGTGAAGTTTTTGGTTTTTCCACAAAGCAATATGAAAACTATTTAAGGCATTTTTTTCAAAGAAGAAGGCACGACTCTATTACACTGAAAAATATGTAACTTGAAGGAGAAGAAGAGAACTATGTTGCTGAAAAATACTTGAAGAATCTGGAATCCCGGAAGGAGAAGAATGAGAAAAATCAATAACACCCACACTATTATTGGTGTTATTTTTTTTGAATAAAAATTGTAAGCAACCAGAAAGTTCCATCATTGTATTTCCTTGAGTTGAGAAGTGCGCAAGAGATCAATAAGAGGGAGTGAACCTAGGATCAGTAGTGAACCCTTCTCTAATCACTGTAATAAATATGGTGGGGAGTATTAAACATGGGTATGTCAACACTATTGACATATGATCCTAATAAAAAACCTTATGGTTTAAGAAGTAAAACGTCTTGACCTTACATTTATTTCTTGCATTTGGTTATTGAATGTTTGTATAAAAATAAATAGATTTATACTGATCTTTCTAATTGTTGGCACCAAAAAATTTGTGTTACACACTTTTTTACACAGTCCTTCAACTGACACAATTCATGTGTGTGAAGGAAAGCATCTTTCTGCACAAAGGAGGTACAAATGGGATCTCTATGTTCTATATAATTATTCACTCACCGAGGGATATAGATTCCTCAAAAATGTTATATAATCTGGTGGTGTGGTGGTGAGAACCTCCGACCATGAGTAGATTGTGGATTTTACTCATTGTCGATGAGAAGGGGTGTATAAACCATAAAAACCATTTTTTTAGGGTCTCTTGGGAACTTTTTGGCCTCATAAGACACTTATGGAATATAAACCTTATATTCAGGGGTGTATTTCATTTCACGGGCTTTGATTCGACTGATTAGACTGCTTGTGGTGTCAAAACAGACTTATGGATCAAAAACTATAACCATTTTATGTTGGGTTTCATTTCAAGAGAATCTAGAGGGAAAACTCTCACAAATGAATCCACTGTATGAATCTATTCATGTGGACACATAAAGCCTTTGAGGCCAGGCATTTTTCATGATCCTGAAGAAAATACTACATGGTCTAATAAAGCCTTAACATCAGTATAGTACCCTCATGATCATGTAGCGCCTTCATGTAGCACCCTTCACGGCAGATCGTTATTTGCGGCAATGTGTAGAGAGTCCTTTGTGGCTGCGTACATCCTATACAACCACCCATTCCGAGAATGTGGTTATAGACCACTGCATATAAATGGTCATCATGTCATTCAAAGAAGGGATCTTCCAATTTTGGGAAAAAAATTCAAATCTCGATGAAATCCTTAGGTAATTCCCTATCCAAAGAAGGAATACAAGAAAGAAATCATCCCACAAGCCCCTTTATGAAGGTCTTCCTGTGAAGCCTCTTCAAGAGGGATCACCCATAAATACCCTTCTATAAGTCTTGTCTACAATCATTCTCAAAGGCCTATCCTTGAATACCCTTCACAAGGGACCATTCACGAGGTCCCTTCATGAGGTCCCTTTACGAGCACCTCGTCTGCAAGGTCCCTTCACAGATCCTCCTTCGTGATGTAATTATGTGAACACCCTTTAATCCAACCCTATGTGGGTCACATGGTACAATGATACTATGCGAAATGGGGGGCCTCCTCCTAGGTTTCTCATCACCCTCTTCCTAATGTTCCATGATTGAGGAACTTTTGACCCATGGATGGTCACTTCATGAAGGAACTTGACTTCGAACAGTTGGTACTCATTTTTACCCTTCTCTTTATGTAGGTCATCTACTTGTTTTGAATCTACCCAAATGTCCTTTTGGGCTCCCTTTCTCTGAGGTCAAACCCTTGAAAATGTTATTTCATCAAAACCCTCCTTCACCTGAGTCACCAACCAGGATAGACACATTAGGGGATAATATACGTAATCCCCCATGCATATCCTTCTAGGGCGGGGCAAGGGCCTCCTACTAGGTGTAAGTTTCAACCATAATTTCTCTTGTCTAGTTACCAAGAGAAATGTTGAACCATATATGGGATTCCTACTAGGTGTAAGCCCCAATCATATCATTTTCCTTCCTCATCTAGTTTCTAATGGACAAGAGGGTAGATAGCCATATATGGACTTCCTACTAGGTGTAAGAACAAATCATATTGGTTTCCTTCCTCATAAAGTTACCAAAATGGGATGTTAAAGGGTCATATATGGGATTCTACTAGGTGTTAGCCCCAACCATATTGTATTCCTTTCTCGTCTAGTTACCAATGAATAGGGGGAGTATACAAGGAAGCTCATGTGTAAGCCTTGTATCAATGTCTTGAGTCAAGATACTCTTCTTCATAACACCTTGAGTTGATATACTCCTTTTTTTGTTTCCCAAAATACCCTCACCTAGCTCATGCTCTAGAGTAAACTCAAAAGAGAGGCCCAATGCATAAGCCCCACTCAATACCCTATTATGCACTCTCATGTAATATGGTTGATCTTCTTTTATCTCTTTTTTCTCATACCAAGCATGGCTCACATGTTATTAGAAGTTTTATTTGATCATTTCATTATAATGATTGAGATGTGTCATAGTTAAAAGCAAGGAGATAATAATATCCATAATTATATGACTTCAAATTGCATGGAACACGTCACTTCCGCATGATGCTAAACTACATGGTAAGATCCTAACACACGATATTAAACTATACAACTCGAACTACATGAATTTTGATTCTTAGTAATCAAGATATATAGGATGCCTATTTGGGGTTCAACCCCAACACTCCAATCATATATGTCCTACTATGATGTAAGCCCCAACCCCTCTAGACTTCTTCTCTCATCTAGTTACCAACAAACGAGGGGTATAAAACCACATATGGGCCTATTTCTAGGTGTAATCACCAACCACGTGTCATCCTTTTTTGTCTAACCAATGGAAAAGAGGGTATAAAACCATATATGGGTCTCCTTCTAGGTGTAATATCCAACCATATCAACTTATTTATTTAGTTATCGGTGGTAATGAGGGTAAACAGTCATATATGGGTCTCTACTAGGTATAATCTCCAAACATATTACCTTCATTTTTTAGTTACCAACGGACAAGGGGGTTGACATGGCCACTCATGCATAAGTCTTGAACCAACCATTGTTGGGAAAATTTCACCTAATAGTCCACTTTGGATGACATTAACTGCATGGAAGTGGTTTTTTTGAAAATGGTGGTTGTAATGAAGCGATAAACAATTCACTTAAGAATAAAAGAGAAAAAAAGAACAAAAATAAGATCCTGGGACACAGAGATTTACATGTTTTGAGAAATGATCTCTACGTCCATAGAGAGTTATAATTTCACTAGTTTTAGGAGCATAAAATATAGGAAGATCTCAAAGTTTCACACACAGGAACCCTAGACTAAAATGGAATAATAAATAAGATGAAGTTTTGTACCACCAACTGCATAGAAAGTCTGCATTACTATAGTGAATGACAGTTGAAAGTTTGTATCACTACAGTTTAGTGCCCACCCAATTCCAAGCTTCTATAGTGGCCTAGAAGTCCACAGAGCAATAATATCATTGTATCCAAAGTTCTAGTTGTTACAGTATTAATGCCAAAGTTCACACTGCTAGAGTTCCCTATCGGTGTCAGTTGGTCATCTCTGCAACAGTCGGTCAGAGTTACTATAGTGCCCCAAAATTTGGGTCAGAAACCTTAGGCCCTTGGACCCACATAGTAGGGTCGTGTTACCCCCTGCAACCCCAATGAGCTCATCGTGAATATTGACCTGCGGTGTTGTGGCCTAGTACATAGTATGGGTCGTAAGCATTCAGCCCAACATCATCCAAGAGCATCAGGCTACACCAATCCAACAATCTCCCACTTGGTTCTTGATCCACTATGTTGACCTTATTTGATGCCACTGACTTAGAAAACTTTATTAATCTGATCTCCTCCTCTTCTTTACTCACCATGGCATGCTTTCACTCATAGCTTCAATTTCAAGCTAACAATTCATGAAATAACAGTTGTTTTCCCTTTTGTGATCCCATGGTGTCTTCCCATATTATGTCTCTCATCCTCCATTAATCATTAGAGACCAATAGAGACACAATAGTGCATCAACTTCTATATTACAATTAGCTCCATCAACATATTTGTTGGATTGTTTGTTCTACAAATCATCTACAATTTTAGCAACCCATCATGTATCAAACATTTGATAAAATGGAACTTCAAATGAATGTGTATTGTCCGGGCATGAAATGCTATATTCTTTGAAATATGTATAGAACTCTGACTATCACAGTGTAATACATGTTCATATCACTTTATATCCAACTCAACAAAGAAGTTATTCATCCAAGCCATCTCCTTTTCAGCTTCTGTTATAGCAATGTATTCTACCTTTGTGGTGAATAAATCCACCGCCTTTTACAATTGTGATATCCATTTTACTATAGTTCCTCCATAAGTAAATACATAACCCATGATACTCCTCCTACTATAAACGCCACCTCCAAGGTTTGTATCCATGTACCCCTATAATGAATTTTCTTTCCCAAATCATAGATATAGTTCCTTGTTTCCCTTAAAATACCTCATGATACACTTCACAGCTTCTCAATGTTTCTTTCTAGGGTTAGTCTTGTACCTACTCACAACTCCCACTATATTAGCAATTTCAATTTGAGTATAGACCATGTAATACATTAGGATTCCAACAGTTAATGCATATGGAACCTTTTCCATGTACTCAACATCTTATGTCATCTTTGTTGATGGTCCTTTGATAGTTTGAAATAGACATCCATGGGAATAGAGACTAGATTTTATCCCAGTATACTGAATATTCTTAAAACCTTCCCAATGTAGTCATTCTATGATAACATTAAAGTTCTAGTGGTGCGGTCTCTCTTGATCTTCATCCCTAAAATCTTGTCAGCTTCTCCAAGGTTTTTCATCTCGAACTCCTCATCCAGATGCCTTCTCAGCTCATCAATCCTATGAATACATGATCCTACAATGAGCATGTCATCCATATATAGAAGCATTAAAATATATTCATCATCAAAATACTTGATTTAGAAACATTTATCCATGTCACATCGTTTGTATTAATTTTTAATCATGAATTTATTAAACTTTTTTCCACTATCTGGGTACTTGCTTCAACCCATACAAACTCTTCTAGAGTTTTCACACCATGTCTTCCTTGTCAAACTCAAAATATCCCTATAGCTACTGCATATAGATGTCCTCCTCTAGATCTCTATAAATTAAATCCTTATCCGCATCAATATACTCAAGATACAAGTCTCCAGACGTCACAATGTTGATAACCACCTGGATGGTGGTATGTTTCACTACATGTGAGAAAATTTCAGTGAAATTCACTCCTTCCTTCTATTGAAAACCTTTCACCTGTATACTTTCTTTGAACCTCCTCTTTCCATCATGTTCTTCCTTGACCCAGTATACCAACTTGTTCTGCAATTCTTTCCTTCCTCTTGGTAGAGGTGTCAACTCCCAAGTGTTGTTATCATGAAATGAGTAAATATCCTTTTTCATAGTCAGATCCCACTTGCTCGACTCCTTCAACTACATTATCTCTTCAAAACATTATGTTTCTCCACTGTTATTCAATAACAGATAATGTAAGGATGGTGAGTACCTCTACATGGACCTTCTTACCCATGTTGATCTCCTCAACTCTACTTGATCAGTAGGCTCCACTGGTTTTGGTTTCACATTCTCATGTACACCTTCAAGCTCCACTTGATCATGGAATTATAATTCTTTATTCCCACTTTCAACTTTAGTTTCATGATGATCCTTGTATGAGATACCTTCATTAAATACCACATTCTGGATCTGGATGACCATCTTGTTGAGATCATTCCAAAAGAGGTAATTGAATTCCTTAACACCATATCCAATAAAGAAACATGGCTTGGACTTAGTATCAATGTTTTCCCTTACATCAGCATCAATATGTACATATTTAAAACACCCAAAGACTCGTAAATGTGAGAGTTTTACATCCTTACCAGACCAAATATCCTTGGGTAGACATTCTCTCATTGATACAGATGGACTCTTATTGATGAGATATGATGTCATGTTCATTGCATCAGCCCAAAAGTCTTGGGAAACCCTGAATACAGTCTCATGCTCTTATAATGTTCATTAAGTGTCTTATTCATCCTTTCAGCTACAAAATTTTGCTTTGGTGTTCTTGGAATAGTCTTCTCCCACTGAATTTCATTATTTAAACATAATTACCTGAACTCATTATTTTTATACTCTCCACCATTTTCCGACCTCAATCCTTTTATCTTTGTTCTTAACTCATTCTCCATCACAATTTTCTACTTATAAAACACTTTAAATGCATTAGATTTTCTTTTTAAAAAGTAAACTCATAGCTTGTTGAGTCATCGATAAATTTCACATAATATTGTGACCCTCCAAGTGAATATGCTAGTGTAGGCCCCCAAACATTAGTGTACACCAGGTCTTTCTTCTGATCCTTTGGTGTTCCACCTCCTTTTGAAAAATAAACCTTATTTTACTTTCTGAAGATACAATCTTCACTCAGGATAACATCCAATGACTTCATCTCGGGTAGCAATACTTTTGTTTTTATAACCTCCATTCTCTTCCCGCTCATGTGGCCTAGCTTATAGTACTACAGTTGTGAATCTTTGACATCTTTTATTGAAGAAACTATGTCTATGAAAGTTTTTTTCATGTTGTATAGGCTATCGTTCTTTACTCCTAGATCTATGACCATATCTCCTTTGGTGATCTTTCATGCACCACTAGTGAGCGTGGTACTAAAACTAGCATTATCAAGTTATCTAATGGAAATAAAATTTATTCTTAAATCAGGGATATACCTCACGTTTTACAGAACTAAAAATCTCCCATTATTGGTCTGGATCCATGCATCTCTTTTACCCAAAATCTGCAAGGGTTCATCTTTAGAAAGATTTACCTTTCCAAAATTTCTAGAAACAAAATTGTTCAGGAAACCCTTCTCTGAAGTGGAATGGAAAAATTACCCTGAGTTTAAAATCCAAGACTCCATAGGGATATCCATGGTTAGTATAAATACATAACCGGTTCCTTCAGTAAACATATTTGTTGTGTTGGTTTTGAGTGCCTTCCATTTATCTCTACACTCCTTCTTGACATTTCCATTCTTCCTACAAATCCAGTATGTAGGACCAGTCCCCTTTTACTTATCTTATCTCTCTCCTCTTGAATTTTATCATCCTCCATGATTGTCATGCTACGCATATCTTCCTCTTCCTTCAATGGTCAGATTTGAACCATAGAATCTTCCTGATTCTATCCTTTTAATATCCTCACTAAGGATCAGGTCTCACACATCCTTTAGAACCAACTTGGTATTCCATGAATAACTGATCACAACTATTGTAGTTTCTTCTCAACTATTAGGTAATGAGTACAATAAAACTAGTACACATACCTAATCATCAATTGAAATATCCACTGATTTCAACTAACTTATGATGGTGTTGAATTCATTAATTTTATCTAGAATAATTCTATCTTCAACTATTTTTAGATTGAACAATTGTCGTATCAAGTGAAATTTGTCTGATGTTGAAGGATTATCATAAATTTTCTCAAGATTTCATCAGCCCAATCATCTTCTTCTCCTCTATGATGTTGAATGCCATGTTTTTTACCAACATAAGTCACACAACTCCTAGAACCTATTGATCTAGTATCTCCCACTCCAACTACTCCATGTTCATTGGCTTTAAACCCAAAAGCGACAAATGCATTTTCTTCTCATAAAGATAGTCTTCGATGTGCATCCTCTAGTAGCTGAATTCATTTCCATTCAAATCTTTCAATATTCACTTTTCCTTCTTCCATGTATATCATTCAATTCAATAAATCTGAACCTCCCTTTGATACCAGTTTTTTAAAAAACAATAGTTGCAAAGAAGTGACAGATGATTCATAGAAGAGTAAAAGGGAAAAAACAAAAGAATGAGAAGAAAATATTGAGACACAGAGATTTATGTGGTTCAAGAAATGATCCCTATGTCCACAAAGAGGCATCATTTCACTGGTTTCAGGAGAAAAAAATATAGGGAGATTTCAAAGTTTCACACACAGAAACCCTATCCCAAAATGAGATAATAAAGAAGATAAAGTGTTGTACCACCAATCGCATAGAAAGTCTGTATTTCTATAGTGAATGATGGTTATAAGTCCACATAGCTATAGTCTCGTAGCCAACCAAGTTTAGGCTACTATAGTGGATGGTGGTTGGAAGTCCATAGAGCTATAGTACCACTATCTCAAAAGTTTGAGCTGCTATAGTAGTCATGCCAAAGTTCACACTGCTATAGTGCCCTATCAGTGTTGGTCGGTCAGCTCTGCTACAGTCAGTCAGAGTTTCTATAGTGCCCCAAAATTTGAGTCAGGGACCTTAGACCCCTGGAGTAGGGGCACTTTGTCCCCAAAAAACCCCCAATGATCTCACTAAAGATCTTAACCCATGGAGTTGCAGCCAGGTGCGCAATATGGGCCACAAGAATTCGGCCCAACATCATCCAAGAGTATCATGCTACACCAATCCAATAGTGGTCATGGTTGCATTAACTTAAAAGGAACCATGACGATCCTTGCCACATGACCTTAAAAGGTAATACATGTCCCATTATGTGACACCAAACTACACTGATTCAAATTCTCTTCATAGGGATACATAAGATTACCCACTCATGGGCTCAATCCCAACTCCACAATACCTATGACCTCTTTTTACTGGAGGCCAATGCTTCCCTGGATGGAGATAAATTCCAGAGTGTCTTCCTATGTGGCTTTAATGTATAAATGAATCTTAAATGTGAGACAATATAATCCCCATGAGAGACAGTATAATCCCCATGTGCAGTTTCCTCTTAAATAAATGTTTTCAATCAATCGATTTCTTAAGGGTAACCATAAGTGTTATTAATGCTACTGAGAAGTATTTTTGAAAAAATATTAAATCCTTAAGATAATTATAGAGTAGGGAATAATTCCCCCCATAAGGTTGCAATGACCCTAAACTGTCATCCTCTCTGTTGTGGAAATGCTGAGAGTCATAGAGACGGAATGGATTTCAAATGAAGAAAAAAAGATTGAAAGGGAAAAACAAAATAACGAGAAGAAGATCCCAAGACACAGAGATTTACATAGTTTGGGAAATAAAACCTACATCCACGGAGATGAAAAAATTCACTATGACTATAAGTTTAATTACAGGGTTCAAAATAGAGTTTCAAGCACATAGAAAACCTAGCTCAAATGAGCTAATAAAGAAGACGATGCATTGTTTCACCAACCACACAGTAAGTACACTCTGCAACCTGGGCCGTCAGCGTTCAGTTCAACTTCATCCAAACAGTTTGGGTTACACCATTCAATAACTCTTGACCATTGTGTAACTCAATAATCACTGGTAAAATCCCTAGTGACCACCTACTTTTGGAAAGTAGGTCTATGTCAACTCAAAACAAAACATAGGCACATTTTCATGTCAAAAACAGAATGGTTAACCTGGGAAAGAAGTTGATTAACCATGCATTATTATTAGTGACACTACACTTATGGGTTTCTTATTCTCCTTCAGAATCCAAATGCCATCTGTGATGAGCCTACTGTAAGAGATCAGGATCTTCAGCAAACCTGAAGGAAACCACACAATAGAAAATGTTAATATGAACCACTATCCAATAAAGCCTTGATCATATATGTTCTTTTTTCTACGTCTACCTCATATTTGAGGCACCGACCCATGTTATCACTAACCTAGTGCCAGTTGGTGAATGCCTTAGTATGGTGGTATCATCTAATGCATTAATACTAACTCTAGAGGTAGAACGTGAAAGCCTCCAGGAGATGAATCCTTAAGGTCTGTCCAACCAATGACAGACCACGGAGAAGCAAGTGGCCCATGTTTCTATATCCAACCACTTTTAGATCCTATCCCCATAGCATAGTAACACATACCTTCCTTATCTTATGGAGGTGGAGGAGGACGGCCACCGTGTTAAATCATCCACCCATGAGCTTCTTAGTAGGGATCATTGTGGTCATTTTCACCGACATGTGACCCCAATTTTACAGAAAGTTATAGAGAAAGCCATGTCAACCTCAATTATCCAGACTACAACATCCAAAAGGACATCCATCAAGGACAACTAACCACTGCCACTCAAGAGCAGGCCCATATTCCTACTACTTCCAACATCCCCAAGACCCATCGGTGTATCCTGATAATGGATCGAGGCCAATCCCAAATCACCATTAATAAGAGGATGTAGACTTTATAATAGCTGGCATTGGTGAGTACAACATACCAGGGGAAATTTTTACCCCCACAATCATCTCTAGCACCATTCATTAGGAAGAAATACACCTAGATCATAGATATACCTCTTGTAAGGGAATTTTTATTTCTTTCCACATGTTTCACATCAAAAAATGAAATCACTATTGTCCCAAATGATGCTTCAAACCATGATACTATTGAATAAAATGATAAAGAGGTGAAATATATAAGGAATACCACTCAATGGACTAGCACTGATGAAAAAGGAAAAGGTGTTTCCACATTTACATTCCACACACCACCCAACAATAGTGAAATCATCTTGGTAGAAGATCATATTGCTCAGTTCAAGGGTAAAATAGTGGAGATTGAGAAAATAAATACTAAGTTTCTTAGGGGAAACGTATCATTGAGTATGGTCATCAGGTTGAAGCTGTCATGCCTTTTTCAATTAACCCTATTCATCAGGAGGAGATTTCTCGACCTATAAAGGCATAATTGAGCCACCCCAAAAACTTAAGATCATACCAATTGAACCATTTGATTGTGGAACCAATTGATTATCAATATTTCCCAACTTTATAGGGACATAAACTATCACTTTAGTAAAATCACCCAAGGCTACCTCGAGTAGTGGTATCCCAAGAATTATTGGATGCTCTCACTGCTCAGATGGATTCTCTTGAAGGCTGGTGTGAACTAGTACTACCAGAGAGGAAGTCATTGTAATATCCCATGCCTTCCCAGCCTGTTAATTTGTCAGATTTGGGTGTTAGAGGTGTTCTGAAGGAGGCTTAAGGAGGTTTCGTGGTGGTTGGAGGTGCAGCAGAGTTTTGGTGGTAAATTCACATCGTGAAATGGATACACAACATGAATTGGTGGTTCACAGCTTGTACAGCTATTGAATTCATGGCTTGTATTCCGGTTAAGGTGTAGGAGTCCATGAAACAAAATCACATCATGAAAGTGGAATTCACAACACGTAATTAAATAAGTTTTGGGTGACATGAATTTCGGTAAAATTTTGTTTTGGGGGAATTCTTGTGGAATTCATGTCATCAATGGGTTACAAGATGTGAAAGGTGTGAGATTCCATGTTTTAAATACTTTTGTTCGGCATATTTTCCATTCATTTGGTCATACCTCTCTCTCATTTTTGGGAAAACCCTGGGTGATTTTGGTGGATCTTCCAGCCCTCCTTCCCTTTCCTTGATCTATTAGTTTTGATGAATGACCATTGGAAATTAGTGGTAAGCTCTTATCTTCTTCTTGTTTTTTATTTTATTCTTATCATGGATATCCTCTATGGGGGTGAAGTTTTGGTTTGGGTTGTGATCTAGATTACGTTTTTATAATCCTTTGATGCGGTGTAGGTTGATTTGTGATCTCATGGTGCTGTTGTGGTTTCTAGGAAGTTCTTCTCCCTATAGTGTTCAACAAGAACGGAAAGCTTTTTTGAGGTAGTTAATCTCTTGTTTCTCACTTTTATGTATCATGTTGAAGGGTTTTACTCTTTTTTATATGTAAGGGATAGTTTTTCCTAGCCTAATCAAGATAAATTAACTGTTTGATTGAAATTCAAGGGGAATGGAGAATGATTTTCATGCTTTTATAGCTTTCATATTATTGTAATGTTTTGATTGCATTGGTTGAATACCCCGCTGAACATTTGGGTCATTGAGGGATTTTTTTTCACTAATTTGATATGTGTTGTGTGTTAGGTCAAAATAATACAAAGATAACACAGGAGGGGTGAATTATGTATTTTTGAAAAACTCCACCAATTTTAGATTTTGACTTCCTTTGAGATTTATGTAGATATCCAGTGTTTTATTTTATATGAAATCTGAGCAGTGAATAGACAAAAATAATGAACAAAACAATTTATAGTGTTTTGGGGCACAAATATCTCCTAATCCACTCCACCAACACTCTCTCTATGAGCTTGGAGAATTTTACTAGAATGGTCCTCTTATCATAAGACCTCGAATCCACAACTGAGTATAGGCAGTTGAAACCTTTACAACAAGGATAAACATAGTCTTATGGTTCTTTTATAGGGAATCGATTATCCACATTTTAGTACAAGAAGATTAAACTTCACCATAACTAAGTACAATCCATTGAAACTCCAATAAATCAAAAGAGTTTTATTTTTTTATGGTTTGGGTTGTTCTTTATAGTTTTAGTAGTATAAACTAATAATAGATAGATATTATTCTTCCAAAATGAAATTCTTTAAGAAATAATAACTCTAAAGTGATCCTAATTAAAAATGATCTTTAATTTGAAAAGAAACAAACAACAATAGTAATCTTACAATAGTATGAGGTTAAAAATGTATTTCTCCAAAGTGTAGCATATTTTAGGAGATAATAGATTCAGTCATTCATTGTAGCGACACTATAAAAAAATATTCACTAGAATGCAGTTGTATATGATAATGTATGTATATGAGTCGTATCACCTGTATATTGAAAAGATACACTGGTAGAATATATAGAGCAGATAACTTTATTTGATTTTATAGATCCAAGAAATTGTCCTAATAGAATACAGAAATTCAAATCCAAATTTTCCAAGAGAGTCATAATTTCCCTTAAGAATATGATTTATTTTCTCCGATGAATATAGTTCTTTGAATCAATCATAACGGGCTTTGAATTAGTCGTAAACGAGCTTACAATCAGTCTGAAAATATATCAAGACTGTTACGTGAATTTTGGATAAAATAATAGAAATAAAACTCCATTGTTGAATAGTCAAATGTAGAGTTCAGATACATAGCGTAGGGTTCCTTTGCATAGCGTAGGGTTCCATTACGTAGCATAGGGTTCCTACCAATGTATGGTTCCTGAACCATACTTTCATCTACGCGTAAGGTAGGGATTAAAATTAATATAGCGATGAGAATCCATACTTTCATTATTTCATCACAAGGTTGATTCCAAACATAGTTTTGATTATCCATATGTTCAATCTTCCAAACTTAGGGTGTGAACAGTGATTCCAAACTCTAACATAGGGTTGATATTCCATACATTTTCCATTTCTCTAAATGTAGGGTTTTGAATCCATACATTTACTGTTCAGAGTAGCATATGGATGATGAACGATAAATTCATTCACTGAATGTAGGGTTTGAACAGAGTTTCTATAACATATCTCATAGAATTAAATTCCATCAAACAAGATAAAATTATGATATATAAATTCCTGATACATACTTAAGGAAACTTTATTTGAAAATAAATAAGGGTATTTGTGAGCATCAAAATCAACATATAACACAGAGTATTATTGAAAAAATACATTTCCAAAAATCTACCCCTTTTTGATGATCACAAAACACATAAAATAACTTACAGAAAATATAATATTTGTAAACTCTAATAAAATATTGTGATTTTATAGTATTATTTCAATTAAGGAAAATAGATACTTTTAAATTGAAAAAGTTTTCAAAAATATGTAATGTTGTGGTTCTCAAATATCCCCCCCCCCCCTTTGTAATATCAAAAATAAGATTTGAAAGAATAAATGATATAAACCATAGTTAATATAGCACTAAAATATAAATTAATTTTATAGTCTACTGGGTAGAAAAATAAGATATGTGATATAGTAGTGTAAATTTGAACATAAATAACATAAGTATAAAACATTATAAAAATCACAGGTATAAACTAATCCATTTTCACCTACTAACAATGGTTTTCTTGATCATAATATCCATGGTTAGTAGGTGCAAATGGATGATAAAATGACTGAACAACACCATGAATCTCAAGCAACTTCACTAACAGGCTCCAAATTTTTAAACACATTTTTCCACTGCTAAAACATCTTCTTTGAATCTTTCCCGGTCTTCAAGATTTCCACCAAATTTACCTTAAAAACTCATTCACTATTTATTTATTTTTAATGAAGGTAATAAACTTATCTCTAACTTGATGAATGAATGGTCCCAACCAGGATTCATTAGAGGTTAACTGACTAAAAAAATCTCTTTGATTATCCAGAAGAACATTAAAAGGTGAACTACCGCACTGAAGAGTGTGTAGTCTATTATTGAATTCATCTAATAATAAAGTAATAGCCTAAAATATACTTATCAATTCTATAGAAGTTTGTTGAGAAGAGGTTAAATCCTAATTACTTTCCCTGGTAGATTTAAATTCTCTTCCTAATAATAGCTTTAGCCCATCAAAAACATACTTCTTAACAGATTCATCTTTCAACATTCTGAGCTCTCTAGCTAAAGATATGATAAAATCTTCAAGATCTCATATAGAAATAAAATTATCTTGAACATCTCTGATTTTTGTTTTAAGTGCCTCAAACTCAACTCTCAAAACTGTTGAGCTTCTTAAATCTTCAACAATTTTCTTTTCAGTTTCAAATTCTTGTCTTAAAGACAAGTTTTGGTTCTCTAAATGAAAACACTAAAGGTATAAATAAAATCATGATATATATTCCTGAAACATACTTAGTAAAATTTATTATAAAACAAACAAGGGTATTTTTGGGCATCAAAATCAACATATAACACCAAGTATTGTTGAAAAAATACATGCCCAACATTGTGGGTCCCTTGTTGTGCGGTCATTGTGATATCACCCTAAAATGTAAATTGTATAACCACATAAATTTTCTTAATAAAATGGTTTCCCCTAGATTTAAGGCTTGTGTGGTAATGCCCCAAAAATAAAGTGAAATGTGATAAAAGTCCCTTGTCAAATCTATAAAATGATATTTGATGTGTTGTGATGTGTGATTTTTTTGTCAAGATTTTGGGGCAGCGAGATGATGGTTTGTTTGGTCATGCTTTTGGGGTGGTGAGGTTATGTTTTGTTTGGTCATGATTTTGGGGAAGCGATTTGATGGATTGTTTGGTCATGATTTTGGGGCGGTGAGGTGATGGTTTGTTTGCTCGTGATCTTAGTGCAGTGAGGTGGTGGTTTATTTGGTCCTGCTCTTGGGATGGTGAGGTGATGATTTTTTTGGTTGTGCTTTTGGGGTGTAGAGGTGATGGTTTGTTTGGTCGTGCTTTTGGGGTGATGAGGCGATGGTTCGATGGGAATGATGAGTTGCTTGTGAGGTGTGGTTGTATTGTGCTAGATATTCGTGTAGTGATGAAATAATTGGTTAATAATATTTAAAATGGATGTGTTTTGGTTTGGTTAATGGGATGGAACTGACTAATTAACAAATAAATTATGGGTTGTATGATTAAATGTGGTTGTTAGTAAATAATGAAATGAATGGGAAAGATAATCGAATTGGTTGGTGGTGTAATATGTGGATTGTGGTTTGTGTGTTGTTATGAATTTAGAGGTATCAGTGAAAGTGAGGATGTTGTGATTTGGTTAGTATTTTGTTTTGAACCCATATTTTGGGCATGTGTGTGGCTATATTTATATAATTTTATATTCCTTGTGATTTCTATACACACCTCACCCGCGTCGAGCACGATGTGATGACACTTGTATGTTCACAAGGGGGGTATTTCCCCAATATCTCGTTGTTGAGGATGTATGGTTGCTTACCCTCTCTTTCCCACTCTCTCTTCCATGTGAGTATATATGCACAGGTTGTGATGTCCAGAGTTATGCTAGTGCACTAGGTGATAACCTGGGTGTTTTCTAGTGAGATTTCATATGACTGTATTGTGGGGCGGTGGCCTAGGTGTTTTTAGGTGAGATATGATATGACCGTGTTGTGTGGTGGTGGCCAAGCTTATGGTGGGGGTCATGCATGGTATGAGGATAGAACAAGGTTTATTTCCTTGATGTTCATGATAATCTACTACTCTAGTTAAAGCAGTGGTTGTGATGTTATGACTCGTGTGTTGTCAGGCGAGATGAGATGTGACTGTGTTGTGGAGCGGTTGACCAAGTGTCTACAGGTGTGATGTGATGTGACAGTGCTTATGGGGTTGTGGTATATGTTATTCTAAAGATATTTTAGCATCAATACATGCGGTGTTGGGGTGTGATAATATAAAATCAGTGGGAAAGGGGTGTGGGGTACCATTTATCAATATGCTTCTTATTATGTTATTATACTTAGCTTGCTTTCTTTGGTGAACATGTGTAGAGACCCAAACTTGAAGTACATAGGACATTACATTAATTTTGTGGAATACTTAATACATAACAAAAACAGACACCCAAGGAACATAATAGTTTAGTGTCTTTGGAAACTCGGAACATAATCTTCTAATCATAGTGAAAGATCTTCAACATCTCCCGTAAAGATCTTCCCCTTTTTTTGTTTTTACCTAAAACCTTTTTTATATCCTAGGGAAAAGAAAACATAAAAAGGGTGATCTCAAATGCTAAGTAAGGTTAAGAATGGAGAAAATAAAACAAACCATATACATTTGAACTTAAAAACATGAACATAATGTTTAAACATCAAAATCTTGAGTTTTGAAATAAATCTTGGCAGTACGTAAGGCATAGATCATAAACAAACATCAATAAATATAAAATAGCATGGGGATAAAACATGTAATTGTGGAAAAACATTAAGCACATGTTATGATTTCCATATTATCCAAGGAATTGTTTCTAAGACCATCATAGTGGACAAATTCCATTACTGAACCGGGTTTACTTGTCGTTCTAGCCCTGTATTACTAAACTGAATTTACTTGTCATTCCAGCCATGTATATCTCATGAGATATAAATATTTACCCAATGAATTTAAGGGAGATATAGGTCCCACCCATATCATAATGAAATAATTCTTACTTGTGCCACAAAATAAACATAAATCATTCATCATAACCCAAAGAATAAAATGGGTTTCATAAACATCATCCCATCTTAACATAATCCATATAAAACAAATGGATATCATTCCATCATAAGAAGAATAAAACCATGTAAATAATAGATACATTATAATTGAAACATAATCATACTAAAAATGTCATCTTATATGGAAAATAGTTTTGACAAAACACTTGAAATGAATTCTTGAGGAAAATATCCTTTCTTCTTCAAAATCATTTTCTTTTCAAAAAATGTCATTAAATTTTAAAAGAAAGGTATTTTTTTAAAAATAATCATGAAATATTGTAGAGTAATAATCATGAAAATTAGTCATTATGAAACCGTAAAAATATGTTCATTTCGTATAAGTTAAAAAAACATTCTCCTCGTACTTTTGTCGGAAAAGTCAAAAAGTTCCTCGTATAGTAAACAAAAGAAAGATTCCTTCCATAACACAATGTAAAAGTCAAAGAGGGGTAAACATGACTTCAAATATACATGGAATATTATTAAACACTTTATGAAAAACATTTTTATGGACATGGATGAAAAATATAACCCTAGTAAATACTTAAGTATAAGCAATCTCGGATAAAAATGAGATTTTCAAAATTATCTCTTACCTTAGGTCCAATTTCTTCCATACGTGTCCGAAACTTCTGTATAGTGGGTTTAAACATATTATTAACTTGTAACATAACCATAATAATATTTATGATATCATATATGATTCAATTATGACTTTATATTACCCGTTCTTTTGTTAATTCCATGTTAAAGCAACGTTTTGGGTAAAATCATTTCATTTATCATACGTGTTTGACTTATTGTTCTTGATATTATTATTACTTATATCATGATTTAATTACTTTTAGAATTTAAAACATGATTTATATATCATATATATATTCATTATATATATATATATATATATAATAGATAGATAAATGAAATGAAACACACCGTTCATGGAGACGGTAGGCCGTACGTACGCATGAACGCTGTTTTTATTTCCTTATTGACTTGAATAGAAGTAAGTAGATGACATATATATATATATACATATATCCAGTAGCATTATTATTTAATATATATCATTATTATTCATTATATATATTTTATAATCATTCTTGAATGGTTAACATGGAGAATGAATCTCATCACGTTGTGGAGACAGTAATCTGTACGTACACACGAACGGTGATATCGTTCCCATAATTATTGAATGTAATTGTAGTGGATGATATAATATCTAAGAATCAGTATGATGTTATAATAACCATGTATATTTATTATTTACACCATTATACCCATCCAAGTAAGGTGGTGGTGGAAAAACATATTACACCACGGTGTGGAGATGGTATTCCGTACGTACGCACGCGCGGTGATTTCATTTTCTGTAGGATGGATAGAAGGTGAAATGGATTTGTTTCATATTTATAATAACATATAATTATATTATTTATAATGATTTTATTAATTTATAATCAAACAACTAAAGAAGATGAAGTATAAGAATAAAGAAATTTGAAAGAAACGGTATAAGAGATTACCTCTTCTTCGACGTGCCTCCTCTTAACCTCCTCTTAGGGCACTAAAGCTAGTATTTGAAGAAGAAATGGACATCTAGTAGGTTTTTATGGAATTTTAGAATTGAAATGGGTAGGGGTTGTTTGAGCTTGAAGGCTCAAATTTGTGTGAAGAGGAGAGGTAGGAGGTGCCCTTTTATAAGGGAGGAGAGGGGCACTTTTGGAAACCTCTAAAATATTAATTTCTAATAAACTCAAAACCCACTTAAAAACCTCCAAAAATGACTCAAATAAAAATATTAGATGATATAGGGTTTTAATATCATCAAAAAATAATATTTAGACATGTTGTTAATTTATTTTAAACCTTATAAACTTGATTTATCATTATTTAATCTATTTAAATTTATTTGTGGTAATAAAGTTCTAAATTTTAAATTTTTATAAATAATTACTTATGTGTTGTAAATTTTCCATAATTGGACACTTTATGACATTTTGAACCATATAAATTTCAATTTATAATTTTTAAATATTTTTGGTATTTTTAAATAATTTTATAATATGTTATTTTTATAAAATAACAATAGTGTCAATTTTGACACTATTCATTTATTTGAATTTAAATAAAATCCACACAAAATATATTTTATAAAAAGACTATTTAATAGATTACTAAAAATTCATATTCATCTATAAAATTAGTGTGTCACATTAATTAGTTCATATAATATTTATTTTAATACTTTTAAAATCATTTATTTGATATTTCTGTTCATAAAATAATTACTACAACATTTTTGTATAATTATTTAATATACTTATTTTTTGAATAAAATTTAAAAATAAAATACTATGATGTATATAAATCTAATATATTACATAAAAATATTTTTACTCAAATTTATCATCTTAAAATCACAACATTTAAATTGTTATATTTATTAAATTATGAAGGTGACAACTTTGACATCATTTAAAATAAAATAATATAAGTGTCATAATCAATTTTATAAGGCTCCAAATGGTCAAATATTCGACCATTGTATTCTTATGGATTACATGTACACGACCAATAAGTTTTGGTCAGGTGTTTGTGCCTTTTATGGTCACTATTAGTTCAATAAAAATTGTATTACTGATTTTTCACTAAATAAACAATTTTTGCATCACTATTGTGTCACCATTAATAATAATTATTTAATCCCTAAAAATTATAAATAAATTCACATGATGTAGATAATTTTATTATATTTCTGGTGACCATTTATTTTCGAATTTGTATGAAGTTTATCACTAAATTAAAATTATTACACTTACAAGATATAAGAGAGTGACATGTTGTCACTTTCTTTGGATTTAATAATAATTACATCCTTTTCATGGTTAAAATTATATGAAATGAATCTATTCAGACCCTTAGGTGATATGGGTCGACTTTTATTCATCCAATAGAATTTTGGAAGGTGTTAGGGTAATTTTATAATCTTATTTTTACCCTTAATTACCCGATTTACCTTTAACTATGGTAAATAAAATTTACCGTAGTTACTGTTCATAGTGCCCAAAAATAAAAAATATCCTATTAACATAATTTGGACCTAATTATTCCAAATATGGAATCCATTTTTCCAAATTCAAATCACATAAGTTGCAGTACTTAATTTAAAAGTAATCCCTCTGTTGAGAAAATGGGTTTTAAAAGTTAAAACGTTGCAAAAGATTGAAATGATTTTACCTATGAATTCAATGTAAAATAAATTCTAATGACATAAATTATATTAAATGGTAAAAATATATTCTATTTATACTTTAAAACTATTAAATATTATAATTTAACCATATAAATTATTACGATGAAAAAAGTTGTTTTTAATTAAAATATAACATGTTTTTACTATTCATTAAAATATGAAAGTCATCAAAAAAGTATCAAAAATTTATCCAATATAAATTTTTATATCCTGATTCAAAATAATAATTTTATTTTTTAAAATTTAACTTATAAACTCATCAAAAAATATATTTAAAATGGTTGTTCCATCAAAAGGCGGTAAAACTGCATTTTTTTTAAAATACTTCTTTTATCCGAAAAATTGATTTTGTTTTCGTATATCATTATAGAAAATGTTTAATATGAATTATAATGTTATAAAATTTAAAATTCAGTTAATATTATTCAGAACGTCTAGTTCATAATATTATAATAATATATCATTGTTTAGTGAAACTCGGTATTGCGTACAACGCAAGCTATCAAGGAAGGTTGCTCTTATGTGTAACGCAAGCCAATCCAGTGTTGTGTGTAGTGAAATATTCCTTTGGTGTTGCATATAACATAATAAATTAAAAAAATATTTCTCATAAAATCTCAAGGTGTTACATTCTACCACCCTTAAAATTAATTTCACCCTCGAAATTCGTCAGGGTTATAAATCGTTTACTACTTGAAATTTTCTTTCATATAAACCCACATCGTAAAAAGGAATACTAAAACTTAATTTTAAAAAGTGAAGTAAGAAATGTAACGGTTACCCAAATTAACTCATCACTGGGTTTCCACATAGGAGAACATAGGTGAAAATATGGATATGGAAGAGAAATATAACCATCAACTTCTAATGAAGAGTGGTAGAGGACATGGCTATGAAAAATCCAACAATCACAAAGCCATAAATTTTTGATGATCTAAGGTACCATCTGATTCATCAGATATGAGGGCACTAGGACAACATTTTTGGTTTTCAAGATCATTCCCCAAATGTTGAATAATTTTTTAATTAATAGAAATACTTACTTGATTTTGGTACAATCTTACCATTGATCGTGCCTTGAACAATTTCCACTTCATCTCTTAAAGAAATGAAGTTGAATTTGTCTTTTGTGAAGTGTTAGTAGATCATGCGATAGAATGATAGGTCATTCCATCTTTCTCAAACATAAAGTTAGCAAAAGTTATATACATAAGTCCATCTATGGTAAGATTAATCGTATATGGTTCCAAAAATGGACTTATACTTCATCTATCATCCAACTTAATAAAATAAAACTAGTTTCTACTAACCAGGGACTTCCTGTAGGCCAGTGGTAGGCGATAAAGGCCTGTCGCACTTCGGTTGTGGGTTCGATTCCCGCAACCTTGTCCGACGTGATGGGTTGTCGCTGGTCCTGTAGGTTGTCCTTTTTCTAAAACTGCACTATTATAACATTCCAGAAATAATATCTAAAAAAAGTTATGGCCTTAAACAATATTATATAATGTCCAACATAATCCATTCTAATCTTTAGGCTTATCCAAAATACATTTGTCCAATCTCATAGTATAAAGAAAACGATTTCTTTAAAGGTCACATAACAAGCACGTGAATATCATTATTTATCCCCCATATATAATAAGATATATCTTGTTGATCGCATTCCAAAAATGTGAATACCTTAATCATTTATACTCTTGAAACATGAATTAACATATAAACTTAGTGAAAACATGAATGCTATCAAAAGTTAACTCTTTCCACATACCAAAATCCCAAAATTTCGATATACTCAAACCATGATATCACTTTGTCCTTATATCAGTCATGAGCTCATGAATACTATCATACATATTATTTTCTCCTTATCCCTTCATTATGCGCATTTCATCTGATTTCTAAAAAAATTTCAATCACTTTTCATGGTTATCGGTACCATAAAATTATTGAAAACCACAATATACCAATACATAAATATTCTAATATTCCACGATACTACAACATTATTTTGGAATCCCATTACATAATCACTTTATCATTCTACCACATTGTTGTCATATTCAACATCGCCAATAGTGATCACATGTGACTTCCCTTTGTCCTTTTCCTTAAGAGGTTGTTGATGTCGATCATCATTAACCCTTGGATTATGGCATTGATAAGCATAATGCCTCATTTCCTTGCACTTGTAGCATTGAAGTGTTAGTGGTGCTTTCTCTGCATTCTTTTCTTTATTCACATCATTAGATACCCTTTTTACATTACTTCTAAACTCAGCTGCTTGATGACCTTATTTTCCACACTTAAAACATTTTCTATTCCCTTTAAGACAATCTCCACCATGCTTCTTTCCACACTTTGAACATAAAGAAACATTCGTCTTCTTTTTACCACTGTTTTGAGATTTTTCCTTGAACTCCATCTTTTGTTTCTTGTCAAAACAATGAGATGGATATGTAACACCAACTTCTAGTTCTACCTTGATAGCACAATGCACAATTTCTTCATAGCTACTGAAGTCTCTTATAGCTAATTCCTTTCAAAGACTTGGTTTTAAGCCACTGAAGAATCAATCAAATTTGCTTTCAGGTTGGATGATAAATCCAGATGCATACCTTGCAAGCCGTGTAAAATTCGCCTCGTATATACCAACAAATTCATCATCCTTTTGCTTAAGCTCAAGTAACTCCTTTTCCATCTTCGTTCGAAGAATACAAGGAAAGTACTTATTGAAAAACAAGTTCTTGAACTCGTCATATTCCATTGATTCAATTTCATCTTGGGGCCCTGTATTCTTAATTAGAGTCCACCACTGGTCTGCTTCACCTTATAAATGGTAAACATCCAGAATGACTTTTTCATGTTCTGAACATCAAAGTATGGAAAATATCTTTTCAATGGTAATGATCCATTGTTCAGCAACAAGTGGATCAGAAGACCCACTGAAAGAAGGTGGACATTTCCTCATGAAGGACTCAATAGAATATTGTTCCCTTCTCTGCTCATTTGGAAGTCCAGAATGATCCATAACTTGTGTAAGTATAGAAATAAGATTTTTCACTCCATCTCTCATAACATTGGTTTGTTCAGTAGGACAATCATTTCATTTCCCATTACATTGATCAACATGGTTCTTTCGGGTTCCATCCATCGTCTAAAACCCAAAAAGAATAGTGTAAGAGGAAAAAATCATGCTAGGAAAACAACATAATAAAGGGGGATTAATTCCAATATCTAAAATCTTAGGTTTAATTCTATGATTGTTACCGTAATCCTAGGACTATGACCTATACTTATACTTAACCTTAGGGACATCCCTAGACATACCTTAGAAATATCTCTAGGGATCTCACTAAAGTTTTTGCATCCTAGTTTCCAAAGGTTGACTAAACCTTCGCTCTGATACCAACTGTAGAGACCCAAACTTGAAGTACATGGGGCATTACATTACTTTTTCAGAATACTTAATACATAACAAAAACAGACACCCAAGGACCGTAATAGTTTAGTGTCTTTGGAAACTCGGAACATAATCTTCTAATCATGGTGAAAGATATTCAACATCTCCCATAAAGATCTTCCCCTTTTGTTTTTTTTACCTAAAACCTTTATTTATATCCTGGGGAAAAGAAAACATAAAAAGGGTGATCTCAAATTCTCATTAAGGGTAAGCATGGAGAAAATAAAACAAACCATATACATTTGAACTTAAAAACGTGAACATAATGTTTAAACATCAAAATCTTGAGTTGTGAAATAAATCTTGGCAGTACGTAAGGCATAGATCATAAAGGAACATAAATAATGATAAAATAGCATGGGGATAAAACATGTAATTGTGGAAAACTATTGAGAACATGTTATGATTTCCATAGTATCCAAGACATTACTGTCAAGACTATCATAGTGGACAAAGTCCATTACTGAACTGGGTTTACTTGTCATTCTAGCCCTGTATTACTGAACCGGATTTACTTTTTGTTCCATCCATGTATGTCTCATGAGATATAAATCTTTACCCAATGAATTAGAGGGATATATAGGTCTCACCCATCTCATAATTAAATCATTCTTACTTATGCCACAAAATAAACATAAATAATTCATCATAACCAAAAGAATAAAATGGGTTTCATAAACATCATCCCATATTAACTTAATCCATATAAAACAAATAGATATAATTTCATCATAATAAGAATAAAACCATGTAAATAATAGATACATTATACTTGAAACAAAATCATACTAAAAAATTTCATCTTATATGGAAAATAGTTTTGACAAAACACTTGAAATGAATTCTTGAGGAAAATATCCTTTCTTATTCAAAATCATTTTATTTTCACAAAATGCCACTCAATTTTAAAATAAAATGATTTTGTTTAAAATAATCATGAAATCTTCTATAAAATATTCATGAAAATTATGTGTTATGAAACCGTAAAAATCTGTTCATTCTGTATAAGTTAAAAAAACATTCTCCTCGTACTTTTGCCGGAAAAGTCAAAAAGTTTCTCGTATGGTAAACAAAAGAAATATTCCTTACAATACACAATGTAAAAGTCAAAGAGGGGTAAAAATGACTTTAAACATACATGTAAGATTATTAAAAACTTTATAAAAAAAATTTTATGTACATGGATGAAAAATATAACCCCAGTAAATACTTAGGTATAAGCAATCTCGGATAAAAATGAGATTTGAAAAATTATCCCTTACCTTAGGTCCAATTTTTTCCGTACGTGTCCAAAAATCCTGTATAGTGGGTTTAAACATATTATTAACTTTTAAAAGAACCATAATAATATTTATGATATCATATATGATTCACTTATGACTTTATATTACCCGTTCTTTTGTCAATTCCATGTTAAAGTAGCGTTTTGGGTAAAATTGTTTCATTTATCGTACGTATTTGGACTTGTTGTTCTTGATATTATTATTACTTATATCATGATTCACTTAATTACAGAATGTAAAACATAATTTATATATCATATATATATTCATTGTGTATATATATATAATAGATAGATAAATTAAATGAAACACACCGTTCATAGAGACGGTAGGCCGTACGTACGCATGAACGTTGTTTTCCTTTCCTTATTGACTTGAATGGAAGTAAGTAGATGAAATATATATATATATACATATATCAAGTAGAATTATTATTTCATATATATAATTATTATTCATTATATATACTTTATAATCATTCTTGAATGGTTAACATGGAGAGTGAATCTCATCGCGTCGTGGAGATGGTAATCTGTATGTATGCATGAGCGATGATATTGTTCCCATAATTATTGAATGGAATTGGAGTGGATGATATAAGATATCAGAATCATTATGATGTTATAATAAGAATATATATTTATTCTTTACACCATTATACCTATCCAAGTAAGGTGGTGGTGGAAAAACAGATTACACCACAGCATGGAGATGGTATTCTGTATGTACGCACGCGCGGTGATTTCGTTTTCCGTAGGAAGGATAGAATGTGAAATGGGGTTGTTTAATATTTATAATAAAATATAAGTATATTATTTATACTGATGTTATTACTTTATAATGAAACAACTAAATAAGAGGAAGTAGAAGAATAAAAAAACTTGAAAGAATCGGTAGAAGAGATTACCTCTTCTTCGACGCGCCTCTTCTTAACCTCCTCTTAGGTCACTAAAGTTGGTCTTTGAAGAAAACCAGGACCTCTAGTAGGTTTATATGGAAGTTGATAAGTTAAATTTTAAGGGTTTGGCCGATCTTGAAGGCTCAAATTTGTGTGAAGAGGAGAGGGAGGAGGTGCCCATTTATAAGGGAGGAGAGGGGCACTTTTGGAAACCTCTAAAATATTAATTTATAATAAACTTAAACCCCACATAAAAACCTCAAAAAATGACTCCAATACAAATATTAGATGATATAAGGTTGTAATATCATCAACAAATAAGATTTATAAATGTTGGTAATTTATTTTAAACCTTATCAACTTGATTTATCATTATTTAATCTATTTAATTTTATTTGTGGTAATAAAGTTATAAATTTTAAATTGTTATAAATAATTACTTATGTGTATTAAATTGTCCATAATTGGATAATTTATGAAATTTTAGACCATAAAATTTTTAATTTATAATTTTTAAATATTTTTGTGATTTTTAAACAATTTTATAATATGTTATTTTTATAAAATAACAATAGTGTCAATTTTGACACTATTCATTTATTTGAATTTAAATAAAATCCACACAAAATATATTTTTGAAAAAACTATTTAATAGATTCCTAAAAATTCATATTAATCTATAAAATTCGTGGGGAACATTAATTAGTTCATATATTATTTATTTTAATACTTTTAAAATCATTTATTTGATATTTATCTTCATAAAATAATTACTACAACATTTTTGTATAATTATTTAATATACTTATTTGTTGTATAAAAATTAAAAATAAAATACTATGATGTATATAAATATAATATATTCCATAAAAACACTTTTACTAGAATTTATCATCTTAAAATTACAACATTTAAATTTTTATATTTATTAAATTATGAAGGTGACAACTTTGACATCATTTAAAATAAAATATTATAAGTGTCATAATCGCTTTTATAATGCTCCAAATGGTCAAATATTAGACCATTGGATGCTTATAGATTACATGTACACTACCAATAAGTTTTGTTCAGGTTTTTGTGCCTTTTATGATCAATATTAGTTCAATAACAACTGTATTATTGATTTTTCACTAAATAAACAATTTTGTATCACTATTGTGTCCCCATTAATGATAATTATTTAATACCTAAAAATTCTAAATAAATTCACATGATGTAGATAATTTTATTAGATTTATGTTTACTATTTATTTTCTAAGTTTTATGAAGTTTATCACTAAATTAAAATTATTACACTTATAAGATATAAGAGAGTGACATGTTGTCACTTTCTTTGGTTTTAATAATAATTACATCCTTTTCATGGTTAAAATTATATGAAATGAATCTATTCAGACCCTTATGTGATATGGGTCTATTTTTATCCATCCAATATAATTTTTTCAGGTGTTAGGGTAATTTTATAATCTTATTTTTACCCTTAATTACCTGATTTACCTTTAACTATGGTAAATAAAATTTACCGTAGTTACTATTCATAGTGCCCAAAACTAAAGAGTGGCCTATTAACATAATTTGGACCTAATTATTCCAAATATGGAATCCATTTTTCCAAATTCAAATCATAGAAGTTGCAGTATTTAATTTAAAATTAATCCCACTATTGAGAAAATGGGTTTTAAAAGTTAAAACGTTGCAAAAGATTGAAATGATTTTACATATGAATTCAATGTAAAATCAATGATAATGAAATAAATTATATTAAATGGTAAAAATATATTCTATTTATAATTTAAAACCATTCAATATTATAATTTAATCATATAAATTATTACGATGAAAAAAGTTGTTTTTAATTAAAATATAGCGTGTTTTTTCTATTCATTAAAATATGAAAGTCATCAGAAAAGTATCAAAATTTTATCCAATATAAATTTTTATATCCTGATTAAAAATAATAAGTTTATTTTGTAAAATTTAACTTATAAACTTTTCAAAAATTATATTTAAAATGGGTGCACCATCAAAAGGCGGTAAAACTACATTTTTTGAAAAATACTTCTTTTATCTGAAAAATTGATTTTTTTCATATCTCATTATAGAAAATGTGTAAGATGAATTATAATTTTATAAAATTCAAAATATATTTAATACTATTCATAACATCTAGTTCATAATATTATAATAATATATCATTGTTTAGTGAAACTCAGTATTGCGTACAATGCAAGCAGGAAGGCTGCTCTTGCGTGTAATGCAACCCAAGCCAGTGTTGTGTGTAGTGAATGATTCCTTTGGTGTTGCGTATAACATAATAAATTAAAAAAAATTCTCATAAAATCTCAGGGTGTTACAGCATGTCTTGGTGAGGTTGGGATGGATAGTTGACTTATTTATGTGTTGTTGGTTTTACTGTTTTCTCATAGATGTGTTAGTATGATTCTTTAACATGTGCATGAGAAACTTTGGTTTTCTTACTGAGTATACTTGTATGCTCACCCCACGTCTATAAACAAATTTTTAGGTTTTCAGGGGCATTACATGGATCATGCATGACAATAATAACTCATAAATTTTTGGACAGTTGTTATGTCACTATTTTAGCTTTGCTTTTGGGTATTTACATTTGGAGACTGTTATTTGTGTTGGTTTTATTTATATATGTATTATGAGACAATTTTGGTTTCTTTCTATATTATGTTATGGAGTTACTTGTGGATGGTTCATCTTATCTCCCGATCCTTTATTATTATAGAGGGTAATTCCTCCCATTTCATAAGATTTTTATACCAGCGGTCTGGGGACTATTAGAGGCAGGACTCGGGGGGTCATTATCTCTCTCCCTACATTTCAGTATCATTGGTGGTAGGGGTCATGAAAGAGTGGTATCAGAGCTGATTGTTGATATATGAGCTGGATTTTGGAGTTTGACATAGTGAGGATTGCATGAGTTGATATGGAAATAGTGACAGCTGACCTTGGTGCATGACATAGGCCAGAGAGATCGGCTAGAACATGGGGTTTTAGGGCCCCCTGTGATCCAGTACATGGACTCTGAGCTTGTTGAATGACCAGGTGAGATAGAAATGTTTATAGGGTAGAGACCTAGGATAGTTTCATGCATCATGATGACTTATGTTCCGATTTGAGTTGGTTTGTTTTGAGAATTTTAAAAATATTAAAGTGAATTAAAATGAATCTAAATAAAATTTCATATTACCGGGCTTAGGAAATTCTTGTTTTCTTTTTAGCTATAGATCCTGATCATCATTTCCATGTGGCTCGGGAAGTTAAGGTTCAGCAACCTGGTCTAGTTGATTGTAATAGGGTTTATTTGATATAGGAGAATAAGGCTTGGAAGAGGGATTTATAGACTTTTCAACGACATACTTTTGGGAAGTACAAGGGAGGTGTTTCAGATGTGGAGATAGAGAACTGACTGAATCATCTCAAGATCACTTTCAGTTTAATCTAGGCCCTGGTGGGATATTGGGTCTCTTTGGCAGTTAGTCAGATGTGGGGAGTTGTGTGTTAGTGGTGGATGTTGTATTTGGGTGATAGGAATGAGGTAGATGTTTCGTGGGTCGATTTTTAGAAAGAGATTCATGTAGAGTTACTTTCATTGACCATGAATGCAGTGAAGAGGCAGGAGTTTATTTCTCTTCATGAGGGGATTATGTCAGTGCGGGAGTTGGGAATCAAGTTTAAGGACCTTCTACATTTTACCCCAGATCTTTTTCCAAATGAGGAGTCTCGTGCAAGACATCTGAGGATAATAATGTGAAATGGGTGGGTCAGAGAGGGGTGGGGCAAGCCTGTGTAGGTTTTTCCACAAAATCACACATATAATGTGAAAAAAAAACTTCAAACCCACCATGTCGCGCCCCGTATAGTCCCAAAGGTGGCCCACATACTTTCCAACATTTTTAAAAAAACATACTATTTATAATCATTTAAATATTGTATTTTTTTCTCATTATTAATGGCAGTTGTGGGGAGAAGTATGGATAGAACATCACTGATGTTTTAAGGGATGTGATAGAATATTTTTCAATGGGTTAATGGTCACATGTGGAAACACCAATATGGTGGAAAACTGTTGTAATGCAAGGTAGGTGAGTGATCGATAAGCAGCAATGAATGATGATGTTGATTGTGTGGTGATGTGAACGGATGGAACTGTGAATGAATGATGACTCTAGGTAATGACCAAATGCAACAATTAGGGTTCCCATGAGGTCCTTTCCTATTTTCTTAACAACAAAATAAAATTAAATAATAATAATAATAAATTGACGTAAAAAATATTATGATTATAATAACTCTTTTAGAATTGAAACCATATGCAAGGGGGATGGGTTCCATTTTTCAAGAAGTTAGATGAAACACCATGTGAATATGGTTAGTAATTACTATATAAATATTATAATATCATATTAAAACAATAAATATTTACTTATTTAAAATTCACATGTGAATGAATGGTGAATTAGTATGACCATTACGGTGATAAATCATATGTCATGGTTTAATCATGATTTTTTATTAAAAAAACTAAAATGTTAGAGAAGCATATGTTGTAAAAATAATATATTTTTTCTAAATTAGGCCCATGGGTAAGCTCGCACCTATGTGAGCTCAACCCGTATTAGCCCCTACCCATGTGGGCTCAACTTGCATTGGCCCGTACTCTTAACGGTCAAAATTTTTAGGCCCGCCCGGCCCCGCATCTACCCCATATTTGTGAAGCATGCAGTATTGTACCCATTTTTCATTAGTACATGAGGAGGAATTTTTCCTTCTATAAATTATGAAATTACTCCTTTTACCTTTTTAATATATCTATAGGATTATAATAATAAGGAATTGATCAAGAGGATGCCCTCATGAGGTGGTTTACTTTAAGGGGGAATCAATAGGGTTCTTTGAGGAGCATATTTTTTAGTTGTAGGTCTTAGACATCAGTACCTTAGAGGTTTCAACCACTGAGAAGTTGACCTCAAAAAATTCCCTTCTAACCTTCTAGAGCCAGTGGTTTTCATGCTTTTCCTAGAGATATCATGATAGTGTTTTTTGTTTATAGGGTTGTGGTCACCACCATAATTAGTTCTTAGTGGTTCTTTAAGCTTAGTTTGGTAGATATGGACAAATTCAGCATCATCATCAGTAACAGTTGCCAATGAGACTGTTTCATTAGTAAGGGAAACAGACTAATGCTCCACTGAGGGGAGATGGAGCGGGTAGAGGCTGGCCTCAGCATGTTTCTCATGTTCATGGACCTTGACTCGAGTGTGTTCATGGAGGTGGTTGTTAGAAGATATGTAGAGGATTTTGGTTTGGTAAGTTTCGTGTAGTGGAGGAAAAATCATTAGGGGCCAGAGATCATTCAATATATGCTTAGTTTGTCATATGCCCTTGTATGTGCCTTGTTTGATTCCGGAGTTCTGAACTCTTTCGTTGCACTCACTTTATTCCATGCTCTGGCACTAGATATAGAGAGGATTACCATACCCTTGGTGTTGACTACGCTAGTAGGAGGTCAGATTAGCATGTTTGATGTGTGTCAGGGGTGTAGACTAGTGATGGGACCACATCAGTCTTGTGGGGATTTTTTATTGTTACATATTCAATCATATGATTTCATCATAGGCATCAATTGGTTATAATTCATGCATTTTGTTATCAATTGCTTCCAAAGGAGAGTCATATTATTGGATGTAAATTTTCAGTGTGTGGTTTTTGTTGGTGAATGGGTTTTTCGGGTGGGCATTTAGTATGTGGAGCCCCTTATTTCTTTTATGGATGAGTTATCATTGGAATTAGTGGATATTGAGACATTGGGGTCCCTAGGGTCGTTGGGGAGTTTCTGTATGTTTTCCCTGATGAGGTTGTGATGCTAACATAATATTGAGTTAGGGATAGGCTTACATCTTGGTGCTTCTCTAATTTTGATAGATCCTTATCGGATGGAACCTTCTGAGTTATGGGAATTGAGGATTCAGATGGATGATATGATACAAAAAGTTTTTATTCATCCCAGTCTGTCACCGTGGGGTGTTCAAGTTTTGTTCACCAAAAATACGGATGGTAGTATGAGGTTGTGTATAGACTACCAGAGTTTGAATCAGGTAACGATCAAGAAATTTTACACTCATCCAAGGATAGATGATCTTTTCGACCATCTGATAGGGCTAAGTTGGTTTTCTAAGTTCAATCTACAGTCAGGATATCAACAGTTGATGGTGAATTAGGGCGATATCCTAAAGATTGTCTTCATATGCAAGTATGGGCACTTTGAGTTTGTAGTCATGTTGTTCGGTGTCACAAATGAACCAGTTGTGTTCATGGGAATCATGAACTCCATGTTCTATGAATTTTGGGACTAGTTCATAGTCATGTTCATCAATTACATATTGATCAACTCAAAGTCATAGGATGATCATGTCGATCATCTCAAAGTTGTCTTTCAGGTTCTTTGATGCACCATCTCTATGGAAAGTTGTCCAAGTGTATGTTTTGGACACGAGTGATGAATTTACTTAGGTATGTGGTGTCTCAATAGGATATGGGAGTAGACCCGCTGAGGGTCTAGTCAGTTGTTTTTTGGGTAGCACCTATGAACATGGAAAAGTTTCATAGCTTCCTTGGTCTTGTGGGCTATTATTGGAGGTTTGTGATTTATTTCTCTCGAGTTTCAGCCCCATTAACAGTGTTAACCAAGAAGGACCATGTTTTGGTGTGGATTGATCAGTGTCAAGTAGAATTTAGTTACCTTTAATGGGATGTTGGTCAATGATTCATTGATTTGGTACCTAAGGAGGATGTGATATCTGAGACGTTTTATGACACTTCCCATTTGGGCTTGGTATGTATGTTGATTCAGAAAAAGTAAATGATCCCTTATGGGTCTAGGAAGTTATGTCCCCATGAGCATAAATATGTCACCCATGATCTAGAACTATCAGTGGTTGTGTTTGCGCTGAGGATGTGGTGGAATTACCTCATTAGGAAGCACTTTATGGTCTTCACAGATCACAAAAGTTTAAGATATATCTTTTCTCATCATGATCTAAATTTTCTAAAGTGGAGGTGGATGGAGTTTCTTTAGGATTATGATTTTGAGATCTTCTACACCTCAAGAAAATTGAATTCTGTGGTCAACGCTTTGATTAGAAATTCATGGAAGGATGTTGTTCACAATTCTAGGGATGTTTGGAAATGAATGAAGGAGTTGAGAGTCTTTCACTTAGATTCAAGAGTGGTTTATGGTAGAGGTTTTTTGTTGCATATTACAGTGTATCCTTCTTTGATGTAGTAGGTGAAAGATTATCAGTGAGGAGACTCATAGGTATAGGTGATGCGCGATCATGTTGGTCATGGTGATGCTCCAAAAGGATTATTAGAGGATAATAAGAATAGAATGATGTTTTAGGGGAGACTATTCTAGTGTAAATGCATGAGGGGGTCCTTCATGAGTTTTACAGATCACCTTTTCTGGTACACCCAGGAGTATCCAAGATGTACTGTGAATTGAGGATGCAGTTTTGGTGGCCCAAGATGAAACGGGCGGTGGTGAAGTGTTTGGTTTTCCGATAGATAAAGGTAGATTATCATGTTCCTAGTGGTTTGTTACAGCCTTTGGGTGTTCCTGAGTGGAAATAGGATGAAATAACGATGGATTTCTCCATAGGATTACCCCCAGATTAGGGAGGTTGTGATGATATTTGGGTGATCATGGATCGGCTGATAAAATAGGCCCACTTCTTAGCGATCAAGGAGTTGGGCACAGTGGATTCTTTGGCTAAGAGGTATGTGGATGAGATGGTGTGGTTGCATGGAGTTCCAAATTTCATTTTCTTAAATTAGGATGCATGTTTTACCTTATGATCCTAGAGGGTATTGTAACATGCTTTTGTCACTCAATTATTCCTCGATACTACTTTCCACCCTTAGACAGATGGGCCCACGAAGCAGACTATCCAAGCGTTGGAGGAAATGTTGTAGGCATGCATCTTAGACTCCAGTGGATCATGGGAAAAAAACTTGACTTTGGTTGAGTTTTCTTATAATAATAGCTATATAATGGGGTTTATGACCACCCAGGTGAATGGAAGGTGTATTCTAGAAAGGGTGCTTTGGTCTAGCTAGGAGGTGGTGGTTAAACGCACGGTATTAGGTGTAACGACCCGAAATTTTGAATAAATCTTGTTTCCTAATTTTATGTGTTATTTTATTTTATTTTTATACTCAACAAAAATGTTTCATTTAACAACATGAGTATAATTAAAATGAGACCATTGGGTTTTGACTGTTATATGACCATTGGTCAATATGACCCCTAGAAACTAAACGTTTTGATTATTGTCTCTAAATACAAGTAATCTTGGTTAATTATTATAGAAAGAAGATTCGATGGCCTCACCCAGTAGTCTTGGACCGATCGAAGCCCATCTAACAGAACTTGGGAAGGAGGTAGCACCACTGGGCTTTGCTCTGGACCAAACCCAAGCCGAACTTCATCGTGTGAAGCTAGAACGGAATCGCTTTTGCGAGAAGTTCAAACTGATAGAAATTACTACTCGTGTGATGTTAGTCGAGCCTCCCTCATATTCTCTCACCTTAGCACACCTTACACTTAGGTCCTATGCTGGTGTGATAAGGGGCTATGTAAGAAGACCGTAACTGCCTTGTGTAATCTTTTGTTTTAAATAAAAATTGGGATTTCTTCTTATGATGAAGTTTATGAATTTTTAAATGACCGAATAAATATAGTATGCATATTTTTGATGAATTTTAGAAAAAGGATATTTTAAAAATGTTTACGTAAACCTTAAATAATTAAAAATGTGTAATGATTTTCAAAAAATGGTCTTCTACAATTATGTTCAGTACAAAATTTAGAGTCTAATAAGATCAACTTGATTTTTGATGAATAGTAAATTATGAAGAGTGATTTTATGATTAGGATTATTAATGTGTCCAAATGGATTAGTAATCTCACTTAAAGAAAGTATTAATATAATCTAGGCACCTTGATTAAGTAATGTGATTCAATAAAATAGTTAAATAACGGTTTCATAAATTATTATTCAAGTATTAGTTTTTTCGAGTGAATAGTGTTTTTTAATTAAAAATTAAATTAAAAAAATTTAAAAAAATTATTTTTATAAAATGGATTTCATTTTTGAACTCAGAGCACCGATATTATGTTATGGTAATTTTTGGGGTTTTTTCTGAAAAAATGAATTTTTGGTGAATAGTGTATTTATTTTAAAAATAAATTAAAAATATTTAGAAAATTATTTTTATAAAATGGAGTTCATTTTTGAAATTAGAGCATTGATATTTGGTTAAGGTGAAATTTTGGGATTATTCTGAGAAAGTTGAATTTTCGATGAATAGTGAAAATACAGTTTTTAAGTTACGGGTGTTTAATGACATCATTAAATGATGTATTAAGTTTGTAATCAATATGTTCGACTTATGAATAGTAAGATAAGGTATGAGGTGTCCCAAGTGGCCAATACCATGGGCAAATACCATGGGCAAGCCCATGGTTTTTCCAAAACCACTAATGAGGTGTCCCTTGGCCATTAATGCCTTGTCCCCTCACTTTCCCTATAAATACCAAGTCATCCTCTCATCCATTCGACTCCCCACTCTTCCCCAACGAAGTTCTGGTCTCATTACCTCCCAAGGAGTCCTCCCAAGGTTCCCCCAAGCCCTCAAGGTCCCAACCTTTGAGTTTTAAGAGTTACGTTTTAAGGTAAGGGATCTGACCTCTCCCTTTCATTTCAAGTAATCTCTTTTATATCATTCCTTTTATGATTCATGTTCTTATGTTGGAGGATATCCTTTTATACTACTCTTACTTCACTTTTCATATTCATATAATTAGAGATCCCCTTTTACTCTCATTATTTCGTTTTATGAAGTTTTAAGTGGCGCCGTTAGGCTGCCGAAATTTTTGTAACGGATTCTTTCTCCCTTCTCATTTTTCAAGATCTATTTTCATGTAAAGTATTTCAAGTTCCTTTTTATTATGTTGGGGTATTATCTCTAAATTTATAATACTGATATTTTATGATCATATGATGAGATACCCCATTTGATCTCTTCAATTCGGTATTTTGAAGTTTTAAGTGGCGTCGTTAGGCTGTCGAATTTTTAAGTGGTTCTTCACCCTTCTCATTTTGAAGTTCTACTTTCATGTCAATTCTTTCAAGTTCCTTTTTGTTATGTTGGGGTATGATCTCTATATCTATCATACTGGAATCTTATGTTCATATGACGAGAGACCCCATTTGATCTCTTCAATTCAGTATTTTGAAGTTTTAAGTAGCGCCGTTAGGCTGCCGAATTTTTAGGGGATTCTTTCACCCTTCTCATTCTTTTCAAAGTTCTACTTTCATGTCAAGTATTTCAAGTTCCTTTTTAATTATTTTGGGGAATTATCTCTATATATATCATACTGAACTCTTATGTTCACATGATGAGAGACCCTATATGATCTTTTCAAATCATTTTTGTTGAAGTTTATGTAACGCCGTTAGGCTGCCAAACTTTCATAAGAGAAATCTAATTTTTGTCTTCCTTCCATGTTTTTTATTTCAAATGGTATGTCCTAGAAATTTCATTACCATGATCATGTATCCTTCTTATTCTGTCCATCTACTGTTTTATGGGTCATTTATGAATGTTTGACCCATTTTCCCTCTCTTTTTAATGTCTTCTAAAACCTCGTAACATAGCCGTTATGCTGTAGAATTTCTGTCTCAAAATGTCTCTCTCTTTTTCTAAAGTTATTTTATATTATTAAGTGAATACTCAAAGCTCTTTCTCCTAAATGGGTATTCACATATATACAAAAATTTTCTATTTTAAATTCTGGGATTTACATACATGAGACCCACCTTCCTTTTCTGTGGGTTTTAAAGTGACGTAAAGATCATGTCTTTAAAGCAGTTTTTAAAACGTTGTGATTATGAAATGAAACCCATTTATTTTATGCTATATGGGTTATTTATGAAATTTTTTATGATGATATGTGTGTCTCACATGATAATAAAGTCAAATTTAAGGGTGCGCCCCGATAGCGCTCCAATGCATTGGGTAAAGACTTAATCTCTAGAGATGACCATTTTTAACGACGCCTTAGTGAATAACCTTGGTAATTTTTAACGACACCTTGGGGATGGACCTTGGTGAAACGAAACGATTGTCAATATTAAATGTTGTATCCACATCTTCAAGTTATGAAAAATTTTATTTTTATTATTATATGCCTCATGGTTTCATTTTCATGCCTTAAAGTTCTTTTCATGACCTTATTAAAGTATCTCAAGTTCACATGTAAAATGTTTCTCTTGTTTACCTTACTGGGCCTTCTTCTCACCCTTTCTTTTGATGTATGTCCCCAGGTTATGATATGAAATAATGAACCTAGGATTAACATGAGGAGAAGCCTTTCAAGTGTTTAAGAATAATGTTTTATGTTTTCATGTTTTAAGTTCCTGGTTTCCAAGACACTAAACCTTAAAGATCCTCAGTTTTGTGTAATGTAATGAAAGTTTATGTGATATAAAGGAGGGGATGCTATAGTTGGTATCAAAGGATGGTTTAGTTATTTTTGGAAATTAGGATATGAAAACTTTAGGAATAAGCCTATAGAAAAGTTAAAAAAATAGGAAATCTTTCTGGTATTTTGGTGAGTATTGAGTAAGGGGTTGCCAAGAAAATATATCCATGTCTGGATACGAGCAGGTAGAGGTGGCTCTGGCACAGATGTATATAGGGGTAAAACCCGAAAACAGCACTTTGAGATAGACTTGAACGGGAACTGGTACACGACAACGGACCTTGCTGCACTCTTGGTTACGACACTTCGGGGGGATATGCTTTGGTAAATTCATAAGCTTAGTATGAACCATTGTTAAAGGAACAAAGATAAAATAAAATAAAGATTCAAATAAGAATATATGATCATGGATAACCTATATGGGAACCTAGGGGATCACAAGTTAGGGTATAATTTTCTTCTACAAGTTATCCTTATATGCTTTAGGTTCCTTTTCATGATTATTGGATAAGTATTTAATCCCCTAATTATGGTTTCTTTTCTTAGTTAATGGCGGGAAATGGAAGAACATGTCCCAACAACCAATGTGATAGGAAATGAGACGATTGTCGTATTAATATGACAGTGATTATTAGGGGATTAAAATATGATTATTATTTTGGAAGACGTTCACTATTTTGGGGACCCTATATGATCGAGGTAAATAGATTACTGTGGTATTTTCATTTAGGGGTAAGGTTGACTTATATTTTGAAGAATCGATGAATTTAAGGTGGAATTATAGTAATTTAGGTTACTTATGGAAATGATTAACCTATCTTGGGTAAAATATATTTAGGTTAGATACTTTTGTTATAAGATGTTAGGAGTGGTTGATGTTGTTTGGAGATGAACAATGAAGTTTATTTTGGAAGACTATGTTATCAAATCCTTCTTGTATTTGGGTTTCAATCTTAGTTTGGTTTATTTTGAGGAATCTTAAGGACCGTTATTTATGGAATGGTCTATGATGAACTTTGGGTAGTACCATGGAACTTTGAAGATTTAAAAGTATTTTCCATTCCTATGGGATTCTTTCTTTTTTTTGAAGAGTAGTTTTACCTTACCCTTTCTGTTTTTGGGATAATGTTTAAAGATAGAAGAAATAGATAGTTAATCTTTTGTGGATTATGTGATACTCTAGAAGATGATTCTTGTGTTTTGATGAGACCAAGTAGTTTTGAATGCTCATAGTTTGGAGAAAAGATTAGTTTTGGGTAGAAACTTATTAAAGGATGAAACTCTACATGAAGATAGGTATATTTTCTTATGTTTTTGTTTTATGTTGTAAATGAATTCCTCAAAATTATGAAAAGGAACGTAAAAAAATGTTGTTGGTTTACGTTTCCTACTAGGTAATCAAAGACCATTTACACACATCATAAGTTTGGGATTTTCTTATGGTTAAATTTCTCCTAATCATGTTCTCTATCACTCTCGCCCAGAACTTGACCCTTTGTTTTTCTTCCATGTCCATGTTTTCCTACATGGAATCCTAGTGTGGGCTAACTCGGGTGACCTTTGTACTTCCCTTTCTTTCTTTTAAAGTAATAATTTTACTCACTCCTTTTCCGATGTGGGACTTTTAATGAAATTTCAAAACCCAATTTTAAAAATTGCGAGGACGTAATTTCTTAAGGGGGGAAGAATGTAATGACCTGAAATTTTGAATAAATCTTGTTTCCTAATTTTATGTGTTATTTTATTTTATTTTTATACTCAACAAAAATGTTTCATTTAATAACATGAGTATAATTAAAATGAGACCATTGGGTTTTGACTGTTATATGACCATTGGTCAATATGACCCCTGGAAACTAAACGTTTTGATTATTGTCTCTAAATACAAGTAATCTTGGTTAGTTATTATAGAAAGAAGATTCAATGGCCTCACCCATTAGTCTTGGACCGATCGAAGCCCATCTTACAGAACTTGGGAAGGAGGTAGCACCACTAGGCTTTGCTCTAGACCAAACCCAAGCCGAACTTCATCGTGTGAAGCTAGAACGGAATCGCCTTTGCGAGAAGTTCAAACTGATAGAAATTACTACTCGTGCGATGTTAGTCGAGCCTCCCTCAGATTCTCTCACCTTAGCACACCTTACACTTAGGTCCTATGCTGGTGTGATAAGGGGCTATGTAAGGAGACCATAACTGCCTTGTGTAATCTTTTGTTTTAAATAAAAATTGGGATTTCTTCTTATGATGAAGTTTATGAATTTTTAAATGACCGGATAAATATAGTATGCATATTTTTGATGAATTTTAGAAAAAGAGTATTTTAAAAATGTTTATGTAAACCTTAAATAATTAAAAATGTGTAATGATTTTCAAAAAATGGTCTTCTACAATTATGTTCAGTACGAAATTTAGAGTCTAATAAGATCAACTTGATTTTTGATGAATAGTAAATTATGAATAGTGATTTTATGATTAGGATTATTAATGTGTCCAAATGGATTAGTAATCTCACTTAAAGAAAGTATTAATATAATCTAGGCACCTTGATTAAGTAATGTGATTCAATATAATGGTTAAATAACGGTTTCATAAATTATTATTCAAGTATTAGTTTTTTCGAGTGAATAGTGTTTTTTAATTAAAAATTAAATTAAAAAAAATATTTTTATAAAATGGATTTCATTTTTGAACTCAGAGCACCGATATTATGCTATGGTAATTTTTGGGGTTTTTTCTGAAAAAATGAATTTTCGGTGAATCATGTATTTATTTTAAAAATAAATGAAAATTATTTAGAAAATTATTTTTATAAAATGGAGTTCATTTTTTAAATCAGAGCATTGATATTTGGTTAAGGTGAAATTTTGGGATTATTCTGAGAAAGTTGAATTTTCGATGAATAGTGAAAATACAGTTTTTATGTTACGGGTGTTTAATGACATCATTAAATGATGTATTAAGTTTGTAATCAATATTTTAGACTTATGAATAGTAATATGATGTATTATGTGTCCCAAGTGGCCAATACCATGGGCAAATACCATGGGCAAGCCCATGGTTTTTCCAAAACCACTAATGAGGTGTCCCATGGCCATTAATGCCTTGTCCCCTCACTTTCCCTATAAATACCAAGCCATACTCTCATCCATTCGACTCTCCACTCTTCCCCAACGATGTTCTGGTCTCATTACCTCCCAAGGAGTCCTCCCAAGGTTCCCCCAAGCCCTCAAGGTCCCAACCTTTGAGTTTTAAGAGTTACGTTTTAAGGTAAGGGATTCGACCTCTCTCTTTCATTTCAAGTAATCTCTTTTATGTCATTCCTTTTATGATCCATGTTCTTATGTTGGAGGATGTCCTTTTATACTCCTCTTACTGCCCTTTTCATGTTCATATAATGAGAGATCCCCTCTTACTCTCATTATTTCGTTTTATGAAGTTTTAAGTGGCGTCGTTAGGCTACCGAAATTTTTTTTAACGGATTCTTTCTCCCTTCTCATTTTTCAAGATCTATTTTCATGTAAAGTATTTCAAGTTCCTTTTTATTATGTTGGGGTATGATCTCTAAATTTATCATACTGATCTTTTATGATCATATGATGAGATACCCCATTTGATCTCTTCAATTCAGTATTTTGAAGTTTTAAATGGCGTCATTAGGCTGCCGAATTTTTAAGTGGTTCTTCACCCTTCTCGTTTTGAAGTTCTACTTTTATGTCAATTCTTTCAAGTTCATTTTTGTTATGTTGGGGTATGATCTCTATATCTATCATACTGTACTCTTATGTTCATATGAATAGAGACCCCATTTTATCTCTTCAATTCAGTATTTTGAATTTTTAAGTGGCGCTGTTAGGCTGCCGAATTTTTAGGGGATTCTTTCACCCTTCTCATTCTTTTCAAAGTTCTACTTTCATGTCAAGTATTTCAAGTTCCTTTTTAATTATTTTGGGGAATTATCTCTATATCTATCATACTGAACTCTTATGTTCACATGATGAGAGACCCTATTTGATCTTTTCAAATCATTTTTGTTGAAGTTTAAGTAACGTCGTTAGGCTGCCGAACTTTCATAAGAGAAATATAATTTTTGTCTTCCTTCCATGTTTTTCATTTCAAATGGTATGTCCTTGAAATTTCATTACCATGATCATGTACCCTTATTATTCTGTCCATATACTGTTTTATGGGTCATTTATTAATGTTTGACCTATTTTCCCTCTCTTTTTAATGTCTTCTAAAACCTCGTAACATAGCCGTTATGCTGCAGAATTTCCATCTCAAAATGTCTCTCTCTTTTTATAAAGTTATTTTATATTATTAAGTGAATACTCAAAGATCTTTATCCTAAATGTGTATTCACATATATACCAAAATGTTCTATTGTAAATTCTGGGACTTACATACATGAGACTCACCTTCCTTTTCTGTGGGTTTTAAAGTGACGTAAAGATCATGTCTTTAAAGCAGTTTTTAAAACGTTGTGATTATGAAATGAAACCCATTTATTTTATGCTATATGGGTTATTTATGAAATTTTTGATGATGATATGTGTGGCTCACATGATAATAAAGTAAAATTTAAGGGTGTGCCCTGATAGCGCTCCAATGCATTGGGTAAAGACTTAATCTCTAGAGATGACCATTTTTAACGACGCCTTGGTGAATAACCTTGGTAATTTTTAACGACACCTTGGGGATGGACCTTGGTGAAACGAAACGATTGTCAATATTAAATGTTGTAGCCACATCTTCAAGTTATGAAAAATGTTATTTTTATTATGATATGCCTCATGGTTTCATTTTCATGCCTGAAAGTTCTTTTCATGACATTATTGAAGTATCTCAAGTTCACATGTAAAATGTTTCTCTTGTTTCCCTTACTGGGCCTTCTGCTCACCCTTTCTTTTGATGTATGTCCCCAGGTTATGAGATGCAATAATGAACCTAGGATGAACATGAGGAGAATCCTTTCAAGTTTTTAAGAAGAATGTTTTATGTTTTCATGTTTTAAGTTCCTGGTTTCCAAGACACTAAACCTTAAAGATCCTCAGTTTTGTGTAATGTAATGAAAGTTTATGTGATAAAAAGGTGGGGATGCTATATTAGGGACCAGCAATGTTAAATAGGGAATTTGGGTGGTGGTTTAGAGTATATTTTCTATTTTGGAGTAAGTGGTTCAATTGGATTTGGGTGAGAGGCCTAAATTGGTTCTCTTGAGGGCCTACCCTATTATTATTTCCTATTTTCCCTATATTATCATTGTAATTATAGTATAAATACCTTAAATATATACTCATTCAGATAGTACATCTCTATCGTTTAGGTTCAACTTGCCGTTCCCTCCTTCACCCCATCATCCCCAAATTGTTTTCATGGAAACATAAACTACTTCCCGTATTGATGAAGTCAAAGTTCTCCTAGGCACTTTCAAAGTTCACCTAGGTGTTGTCAAAGTTCGCCACTTCAATTATTGATCTCCAGCAAGGCGTTCACAATCTATGTCAAGGCCATTATCACTGGGATCCAGAGATGGTCACCCAAATATAATTCCACCAAATCATTCTTTTTCAAAAAGAGAAGCAACTTTGTCACACCAAAGATTCAACGACATCGACCAACATTCATCCACTTCCTCCCTATTCTGATCACCATGAAAGTACAAAAAACATCTTTCTCTCATACAATGTATTTCCTATCAGTCACCACATCGAGCTACCTATATTTGATTGCATGGATCCTCATGGTAGGCTCACTCATGCTGAATTATAATTCCACATTAATCAGACATTGAATGCCCTGAAGATTCATCTTGCACAGGTCAACATAGAGGATCTCACAATCCATTGGTTCATTGTACTCATATAAATATGTCCCATCCTTTCCTAGGAATTGTTTAAACTAAACTAGTGGAGCGGTTTAGTGGCCTTGATATCCATAACCCATATAAAGATCTTTCGGCTCTTCACCAGTAGGATTTTGTCCATGAGTATATAGAATAATATGAATATTTGGCATCTCTCTTACCCTGATAGTTATATCGGTTATTTTATGCACATCTTGCGTGAGGAGATTCAGTATTAGGTTCGTATCCACAATCCTATGACCTAGTTGCAGGCCATTCAATTTGACCATCATCTTGAACTTTCTCTCCACTACAGCACCAGTTCTTCAATTCGCGGCATTACCTTACACCCCAATGGTATCAGGCATGAGCATGATTTTACACCACCTCACCCTCACCCTTATTTATTACTGCCCAATGGCTTAGCTTACTTCTCCCACCATCGAGATACTATGAGATTCATCACACCTTCCCCAAAAGTTTCTAAGAACCTACAAGTTTCTGCTCGGGGTGTACAACAACTATCCACTCATGAGTGGGAAGAATAGTAGCACAAGGGGATTTGTTTTCACTGTGCATTACCTTATAATTCCACCCATAGGTGTGCAACTCCAAATTGTGGATACTTATTCTTGGTTAATATGAATTCAATAATGATGAGAAGGATTTTCTGTCATGCGACTCCACTCAACCTGAACCACCCCCTATGTCTACATGCAACATCGTAGTATACCATCACCTGGATGTTTGTGACTTTAGTCAGTGGAAGAGTTACCTAGGGCCTCTATCCATGAAAATAGATGGAACTATTACTGTAATTCTGATACTCATCATCATTGATAGTGGTGCAACACATAATTTCACCTCTCCTAAATTAATTCGTTTCCTCGATTTCCCAATGTGAAATCCCCAACAGATGCGCATTCAGTTGGGAGATGGGCATACATCGTGGTCTCAAGGAGTTTACTCTTAGTTGGCCCTCTTGTTGGGTTAATACCGTTGCACTGTTTATGTCCACATCATAACATTGGTATTCATTATTTAATATTAGGAATCGCGTGGCTGCATACCCTGGGAGATGTGCAAACAAATTGGCAATCCATGTCATGAAATTTATAGTCGATGACCATCCCTATTTCATCTAGGGAACTAATACACCAATGCTACCTTTTAACTCCTTGAATAATCGGCTCATAATCCTAATTGAAAACGGCTATCACCAACTCTTGTTGGGTGAAAAAACACCTGCTCTTGCTTCAACTTTGGCACCCCCACCAACACCACAGTCTCTTAAATTTTAACTCAATTTGCACCAATTATTCGGGCTCCTACAGTACTTACCCCTTGGAAGCTGCAGGATCATGTTATTTTCCTCATTCATACTCATAATTTGATTCTAGTTCATCCATATAAGTACCCCCATTACCAAAATACAAAAATTGAATTCCAGGTGTAAGAAATGTTGTGCGCTAACATCATCTGACCGAGCTGTAGTGTATATTGTAGTCCAGTACTACTCATCAAAAAGAAGGATAACCCATGGTTCCTATGTGTTAAAAACCTCTCCCTCAATAAATAAACTATTCCTAAAAAATTCATGAATCCATTGGTTGAGGAATTATTAGATGAACTACATGGCGCTATCTATTTTCCCAAACTGGATCTCAAATCTGGTTAACATCATATTCAAATGCATGACAACAATGTAGAAAAAAAATTCTAGGCCAAAAATGGTCATTATGAGTATTTATTCATTACCTTTGGGATTACTAATTCTCCCTCTACATTCCAATCCACCATGAATGATTTATTTCAACCCTTCACAAATTTGTCTTATTTTCTTGACAATATTATGGTTTACAGTTCAGATCGGGTGCAGTACTTAGTCCACCTCATTATCACCTTGCAGATTATCCTAGACAACCATCTATTTTCCAATCAAATTAAATTATTCAAGTGGTCCTGGACTGGCCTATTACTCAAACAGTAAAAGGTTTCTGGGGGTTTCTTGGTCTTACTGGGTATTACCGTCGATTCATCCAAGGCTATGGTGTAATTGCTCAACCTCTCACAGCTCTCACCAAGACACACGGCTTCACCTGGACACCTGTTGATCAAGTTATTTGTCCAATAGCAGGCCAAGAAATATTGAATGGAGATGTGGTTTCCCATTGATGGTGACAAAGTTTTCTACTTTTCACTCAGTGGATCATGCCAAACCCGGGAAAAAAATATGAGCAAGTGGTTGGATGAAAATCACAATGATTCTACTTTCATCCAGTATATGGTAGAGAGACGGGTGCCATTGTACATGTTATGGGTGAAATATCTATCATTACAGGAGGAGTTAAATTCGCAACATTCTTCGGTGTTGTTGGTGTCAATCGAGGAAGTGACCCCACCTCTTCAAGAGACAGTGTTGCCTGATGTACAGACTGTATCATCTAGAGGTTGGTATGTTTGATGACCACTCATGTATGTGTTTTTTGTACCTAGAAATACAAATAAGGAAATTTAAATTCTAAATTACATCATATAGGAGGAAAATTACATTCTAGGCACGCCCCTTACTGCGGAGGAGGTTGGTGTCACAACCCACACATCCCTTCTCAGCTATGTGAGACCGTTCCTTTACAATGTAAAATGGATTTTCCTAAATACTTCTACTCATATAGTGTCAGTATTGTGTGGATTCCCAAGAAAATATTGGTTTGATGTTGGAGACATTTCAGAAGATGGACCAACTGATTTGGTGGGCTTAGATGTATCGTCTGCTAGAGAGCTTAGATGCATCAGTTGTACATGTTGCAAATTTACTGTTAACAGATCCCCATAATATCAATCTCAGGATTTGAGGATTAACATGGGTGTTTAAAATGATCTTTATTCCTCCACATTTCATGCTTTAAGTCTATATGAGAATGAAAATGGTATCCCCTCTCAAAATAAATGCAGCTATGGGTCACGGTAGTTGGCTACCATGTTCAATCCCCTTAAAGATTCAGATGCAAGAAACAAGTGAGGCATTAAGGATCTGCAACACTATGGGAGAGGAGCAGGTGTTGGAAAGAAAGGTAACACAATTTAAGAAACAAATGGAAGTCTTGGAATATTTATTGAAAATGTTTGGTCTAAGATACACTAAAATATAACCAGTAGGCATAGAATGACCGAAATAGAAGGCAACCGTTAGAAAGGAAAAAATTGCACTTCACAATAAGGTAGGATGATTAATTTATAAATGAGAAAATGAATACAATAGATAACTCACACCAATGTGGGATAAGAATATTAAAAATATCTAATACTCTTAATACTCTCACTCAAGATGGGACATATATATTTATCATGTTTATCTTATTACACAAAAATTGGACACATGGTTTAGGTACCCCTTTTGTGGGAACATCTATAATTTTATCCAAGGTGTGAACATGTATAAAGTAAATATTCTTATTCTCAAAGTTTTCTCGAATGAAATGATAATAAAATTCAATATGCTTTGTCTGCTCATGAAACACTAGATTTGTGGCAATCTCAATAACAACTGGATTGTCATGCCAAATATGTGGCAGTTTCTTAGTTGTATACCCCATATATTGAAGAATTGTTTGTGCCCAAATAGTCTATGTGGTTACATATGTCATGGAACGATACTCCAAAGTTGAACTCGATTGATAGATAACAGTCTACTTCTTGTTTCAACATGAGATCAAATTTCCTCCAACAAATACTGTAAAATCAAACGTAGATCTCTTGTAAGAGAGACATCCAACATAATATACATCACAAAATGCCTCAATATCTATATGGACATGATCATAATAGATAATACCTATAAATGGTTCCTTTTTCACATATTTAATGATGTGAAGAATAGTCACTCACTACATTTTTGTTGGAGATTCCATAAACTGACTCACTTTGCTAACTACACAGGCAATATCGGGTCTATTCATCATCAAGTAGTTAAGCTTCTCAACAAGTCATCTATATTTTTCGGGTGATGAAAACATCTCACTATCAGTATGAAGTGAGCTTTCTCCAGGGTTAAGAGGTGATTCAACTGAGTTAGGTCGAGTCATGTCAGTCTCCTATAGTAGATCAAGAACATACTTTCTCTGAGATAGAAAAATTCCTTTGTCATATCTGGAGACCTCAATTCCCAAGAAATATTGTAGCGGATCCAAATATTTTGTTTAAATTTTTTGATGAATAAAATACTTGAATCAAACTATGATATCAACATCACTACCAGTAATAACAATTTTATCCACATAAACCACCAAAAAATGTTTCATGGTACTGATTGATGATAGAAAAAAAATAACCCTTTATACTTTGACACATACCCAAGAAAAGGATAACAGTAAAAAATGGACAAACCAGGCATGTGGTGACTGCTTGAGTCTGTACAGTAATCGAAGAAGATGAAAACTTGGAGGACTCCCCCTGAGTAACAAACCTGGGTGGTTTCTCCATATATACTTCTTTATTAAGAAGCCCATAAAGAAAATCATTCTTAACATCCAACTGATGGAAAGGCCGGTGAGACAAGGCATAAAGAGATATAAGTAGATGAACTGAGGCCATTTTTTCATTAGAGATAAGGTGTAAAAATAATCAACTCCATATGTGTGTGTATGACCTTCAGCAACAAGTTGAGCCTTGAGATGATTAAGAGAGTCATATACATTGAAATTTATAGTATAGATCCATTTTAAACCGACCACCTGCTTACCTGAAGGAAGGGGGACAAGAACCTAAGTATGGTTGGCATCTAGAGCTTGAAGTTCATCCTGTATAGCCAATAACCAGCTGGGATGAGATATGGCCTCAGAAATAGTGTATGGTGTCAAGTGAGCATTTAGTGTCTCAATAAATCATGAGGTAGCCATAGATAATCCTTGATAACACTGACATGAATGTGAGCCTTTGCGAAGTGAAATAAGAAACTTTGGTGATGGAACATCATGTCAGGTGTGGTAGCAACATCATGTGGTAGGGTGACAGGTGTGCTTGGTTGATGAGTATATACCTGGACAAATCTTGATCCAACAACATCTCTAGGAAGATATGGGGGTGGGGATGTATCGATATAATATGGTAAAATAAATTTGGAATTAGGAATGGTAAATTGTGGTGGGAACTCAGGAATAGAAATAACTGATGATTCAACAAAGGAAACATAAACTGAGACAACATAACGATGAAAATATGTAGAGAATCATCAAAATACATGATGGGTGTGGGAATATCCAAGAAAGATTCATTTTATATCACATGCATCAAACTTGGTAATAAAGGGGTGAATGTCTCAAACATAACACACACACACACACAAATGTGTAGGGATGAATAATGAGGGGATGTTGTTGGAAATAAATAATGGAAGATTGTCTCCCCTAAAGAATAGATGAGGAAAGTCTATTGATAATATAGGTGATTGTGAGAATGGTGTTGGCCTAAAAACAGTTGGAACTTTCTTCTGAAATAGAAGTTCCCAAGAAGCTTCTAATAGATCGCGGTTCTTTCATTCAACAAAAACATTTTTTTTGAGGTGTTTCAAGGTAATAAGTCTTATTGATAATTTCATAGTCATCCAGAAAATACTGGAATGTTCCAGATAAATATTCACAACCATTATCAGAATGAAAACAATGAAGTTAAGCAGAAAACTGGGTGGTGATTTCTGGATAGTAGGAGTGAAACATGATAAAGATTTCAAAATAATTTTTCAACAAATAGACCCAATTCATCCATGAAAAATAATCTATGAAAGTAAAAAAAATATCGATAAACCAATTTAGAAGGACTATGGATGGACCCCTAGATATCATAATGAACCAAATGAAAAGGAGTGGATGCACGGAGGATTGCTAGGGGAATATAGGTGACCCGGTGATGTTTTTCATAGTGACATGACTCATATTCAAAAGGAAGAAGAGGCCCCAAATTAGGAAAAAGTTTTTTACGAATGGGGGTGGTTGGATGACCAAGGAGATAGTGAAGCTAGGGTTATGATTAGAGGTCACGGGACAGATGAGATATAGGTTCGAGTCAAGCATATACACACCAGCCTGAAGATGTCCACTACCAAGCATCTGAGATGTCGAATGATCCTAAAATACTGAAGCAAGTGATAAGATGGCCTGACATTGTAATTCAGCTAAAAGTTTACTAATTGATATTAAATTAAATGGATAATTGAAAAAAAATGCAACAATGAATATTATTGAGCCAGACGTAATTAAACAACTCCCATAACCATCAATCTACACTGTTTAACCATCGGTCACAGTAATATCATCTCCAGTCAAGGTTTATCTATTGTAAAAAAATAATACCAGCATCCTAAATGATGTGTTATGAGGCACTAGAGTCAAAAACCCATGAGGCAGATCATTGGGATAGAAACACTACTAGAGTATCACCATGGGAAATAGTGGTGCTTGATGATGTGTCAATTATCTTCTTCATCTTGCATCCTAAAAAAATAGATAGTTGGTATGGAGGTTTTCTTACCATACCAGTGGTTTCACCCTAGTTATTTTTTTGATTTTTTTCACATCTTTGTGTTGGTCCTATTTTTTAAATTAGAACTTGAACATAAAATAAGGGAAGAAAATTAGAAAACAGCACAGACAGTGTAAGTCTCGTTCAAGAATCATGGAAAACTGAAGAGGTATTTACAAATCAGAAAGGGCTTCAAGCAAGAACATGACACGATGAAATAGTTGCGAGGTTTCTCAGATCATTGATCCGGGATTAAATATTAAAGTGATCGTTCAAATAAAATTTGCTCCTAATCATTGATATTAGCACTTACTACAGATATTTTTTCGCATAAATCATTTTTCTCAACAATGACGAGTCATTAAGTGAAGGACTTCTCCTAATTGCAGAACATGTCAACACAAAATGATTGCATCCCTTGGATTCTAAGATTAAAAGACAAAATCAAACTTGGAAATAGTCATAGATGATGAGAGTGGTCATGATACCATCCATTTCAAAAAATCCTTTCAGAATCATGCTATTAATCAGAACCTGTGATGAAATCTCCTCCATTTATTTAAAATTCATGTACTCTAAAAAACATATCAAATAAATTTAATGTCTAAAAACAACAAAGATCAAGATTGAGTGATAGAAAAAGAAAGTATGGATCAATGAAAAACTCTGTTTGATTTGAAACAAATTAGGTATATAATGAGTGCTAGGAAGTCTTCCATGGGAAAGAGATTAGAAATCAAAGAGAGAAGGTACAGTGGGAAAGTGGGGAAGTGGGGGAGTAGGGAAGTGGGGTGAAAGTTAATGAGCAATGGGATTGGGAGGAAATATGCCAGATGAGGGGCCTCATTTTCCATCTTCTACATCCACTGACTCATGTTTTTTTATACCATGACCGTCTAGGGGGGTCGATGGTGAACTTATATGTCCTGTTTTATTGGGGGAAGAAAACAAAATGAGAATATTCTTTTTAATATAATTGAAACAATTAATTAAAAATAGATGTTAATATTCATTAATAAATTTATCTTATAGATTTTTTTACTAGGAGTTTCTATAAACAATTCAAAAAAATGAGTTTATTGAAATTGATAGTAAATGGATATAAAAATTGATTCATCCATAATTTTACAACATATCAAATGGAATGATATAAAATTTATCTATTATATGAGATGATATAAAATTTTTACATTATTACCTCATTTGAGAGTAGGGTTTTAATCAATTCAATTCGAATATCTCATTACTTGAACTCAAGCTCAGTGTTTGGATTTGATGCTCGAGCTCATCTTGATACTAATCAAGTATCATTTTTCAATCTAGAATTTGATAAAGCTACTCGATTATATTTAACTCGAATAAATTAAAAAACTTTACCAATATTATTATTATAAGATTTATCGAATTCAAACTAGAGTTTGAAACTAAGAACATGTATATTAAATAAATATATATATATTAAAATATTTAATTCTTGATTATCCTTTCAAGCTACTTGATCACATTATTCTAATACACAATTGATTTGAGTTATTGCTCAAGTATTTCAAGATTGGGCTAGAATTTTAAAAAGAAAATATTTCAATTCGAGTATTTGTTAAATTGAGTTAAGGTAGTTTGAAAACACCTCAAGTTAGTTCATCCCATATTTGAGAGTTATATGGTTTTTTTAATCTAACTTTTTTTACTATAAGTCTTATTATATTTTATGACCGATCATTTTCAACGAAGGTGAAGCATGTCAGAAAAAAGTCATTTGTGAACATTTTTTTGTGATGAGAATAAAATATATCACAAACAATTACAACAATGACAGTTTATTGAGATGAAATTTAGATTTATCATAATTAGATATGGCGTGCATGTGTTTCTCCATACACATAATCTTTATTTTCAAAAAAATGAACATTTCCATCACAAAAAGTGAGTAAATGCAATAGAATCATGTTATTCATCGAAATTACACATTTTATAAATGTAAACAATACGATAGTGATTATCTGTGATAGATTTTTTATTATTCACAAATATAATTCATAGTTAATACAATTCATTGAACATTTCCTAAAGTTTTTTTTCTGGAAAACAGCCACTAAAACAAAAAAACCACCGATAAATATGCTTTCTACGACACTTACCATAAACTACTACTAAATGGAAGGAATTGTAGTGTATTGGATATTGACACCAACTTTAGAGGCAATTTTTTGAAACAATCACAGAACCATTTGGAAGTGGTTTAAACCACCTCAACTTAGTTATTTTCTTGTAGTGTATAATATTTCAACACTTTTATTAATAATTATTTATTAAATTTGTCGTTTCTGGATGTTAATTGTTTCATTATTCATGAATGTTTCGATTCGGTAGTTATTTTCCTTGAATCTTGGTCATGGTTTCAACATCTATAGAATATTAATCATGATATAATTATTATATTTATACATTAAATACACTTTTAAAACCATCCATGTAAAATGGTAATGAGAAACGAGTCACATCACACGAACGATGGCTTCATTTCCCATTAGATGGAGAAGTAGATGAATAAAGGTTCTGAAATCAATATAATAATATCTTAGTATATGATAGATATTTATGTTATTATATTGGAATGGTTAGTATAGAAATTAAGGAGGTAAAATAAGAAGTAAAATGAAAAACAAAAGTTAAAACGATTACCTCCTCTTTGAGAGGTCTCATTTGGATTTCTTCTTAAAGACCATAGTGATAATCTTTTAAGAAGATCAAAACAACTATAATTTATATAAGGAAGTTAAAAAATAGGTTTTCTCAAGGGTTTGTTGAGATATGTTCCTCAAGTTGTTTTAAATAATATAATAAAAGTGATTTCATTTTATAGTGAAGGAAATGACATACTTTGAGTTGATATATTTAGAATTTATAATGAGGATGACTATAAATCCTATCATAAAATAAAATTTAAACATATTTAGACATATTTAGGGATGTTTTGACCCTCGTATCTTAGTTTTAACCCTCATTAACTCTTTTTACGATTGTCGTGATATCATGATTATTTTACACTTTAGGGGTCAATAACGTTATTACAAAAGGAAAAGTGACTCATAAATGGAAAATGGTTGATATTTTATATCATATATCATTAACTTGGACAAATATAGTATTATTATTAATTTTAAATCATTTAATAATATTTTATTTAATATAAAATACCATTAAAGTCTATTTTGGAGCTATTCGCATAATTTGAATTTCAAAAAAATAAATATAGTAATTTAATTTGAATATAAACTTTTAAAACATCACTAATTTATTATATTTATCTATAAAATTTGTAGAACAACATAACTCACCTAAAAATATTACTTTTAGAGTTTTTAAAATCATTTACTTTATTTTTTTACTCCTTGCACAAGCACTGTATCAGCGTTGTGTAGTCATTTAAGGTAATTATTTCATCACTAAAAATTAAAAATAAATTATCATGATGAAAAAAAAATCATTCATATTTAAAACAAGAATTTATAATCGATCATAACATCTTTTTATCCCTATGAAAAAAATATTAGATATATTAAAACAAAAAGAGTGACATTTTGTATTTATTATTTACTTAAAATAATATTAAGGTCATTATCAAAGAAAAATGGAAAAAAGTTGTTATATATTAGGATAATGGATGAGGATGGTAGGAATAAAATCATCCAATAGAAATAAGAAAAGCATTAGATATATATTTAAAGTCTTATCACATTATTTTTAACCTTATTTATCCAATTTACCCTTACCAAGATGAAAAATACTTGCAGTAGTTTCTATTCATGATGATCAGAAATAAAATATACCTATTTATAAAATTTTAAATTCTTGATTCCAAATATGGAATCAATTTTATCAAATTAAATTCCTATCAGTGTTAGAAATTAATTTTAATATAAATTTGTAAAACAAAATGGAAAATATTTTTAGAAAAATGTGTTTTTAATCCTAAAATGAACTTATACCAAAATTGAGTATAATGATGTTTATTATGTAATTAATTATATTATATAAAATTAAATGAGACACATGTTACTTTAAGATCAAATAAAAAACATGATGGTACTTTTAAATTACTTTATTTAATGAAAAAAATGACACTTCTATAAAAATCGACATTTTTCACTATTTACAGAAAAATAATTTTTTTGAAAAAAAAATATCAAATTTTAATCCTAAGAAAATTTTGATATGTTGGTTTTAAAAATTATATCATTTGTATCGTGATGGTTATTTCCTTGATATTGATTATGTTACATTTTTATAGTTATCTATACCCAAGGGTATAATCTCCCCACCTGTTTATATCGACCCTTACCATTGGTCGGTGGTCTCTGACATACCTTTACATTTCTTTTTATAAAATACATGATTTTAATCTTATAGACAACCATATTCTGAAATTATCTATTTTAATAGCATAAACAATTCCTTGAAACACATGCCACTCCATCCATTCTTGCTTTCAAGTTAACCAGTCTCAAAATTGTGGACACAACAATAAATTTGATACAACCTGAATACAAAAATTTTCCAATATCACCATATTGACACTCAATCTTCAATTTTTTCTCAATGGTTTCCACTTCGAAATCACAAACCATTTCCTCTATTTAATATGATTTCTTGTATTGAAAATCTCTATGGTCATTAAATCTTGAATTCTATTCTGTTTCTCTATACCAGATTCAATGGTTATAACTTTGATTAAAACCAATATAAATTTAAGGTTATTTGAATTTTTGGGTCTTGGATTTCTTATATTTAAACACTTAACTCATGGATAGTGAAAAATAATTATTTGTTTACAACATTCCATTTAGAAAATACCAAGAAAACATCAACCACTTTCTCATATTCATTATTTTTTTCTCCATACATTAATAAAACTACAATTCATTATAACCTATAACATCATATAATGACATAAAATATAATTTATTGTTTATTTTAATTATAAATTCAAATTTAATTTAAAAAAAATACAATAAAAATGTCATATTTTTTAGAAAATAACAACAATAACATCAGTGATAACTATAATAAAAAATAATAACAATAATAATAATAGCATTGAAAAGTTTAATTATAATAATAAAAATAAAACAAGCATACTCATATAAAATGGTTAGCATTATCTAAAATATATATATAGTTGGAGTTTTTTTGTTTTATAAATCACTGGTGTAATATTTGTTCTTTGTTTTGTGTGTGTGTGTGCACGCATGTGTGTGTGTTGCAACATAATAAATATATATATTTATATATCTATAAAAACACACACATGTGTGTGTGTACACTACATAAAATATTCATTTGTTTAAACGACAATAATAATGATATTACTAATAATTATAACTATAATTTATTATTAAAGCTATCACTATTTCCATACATATATAATTTATAAACTATAAATAAATTAATATATAAATTCAATAAAAATTATTAACACATACAAAAACCAGTATAACAAAGGAATAAAAACAAAATACATTAATTGTAGTATTTTTTTCAAAATAATTACTATTTAATTTTATCTTGAATGCTAGATTATTTTGATTTTAAATAAGTACCTTCTAATAAGTAGTGTATAAAATATTGTTTTGTCTTTTATTATATTAATTTCAAATAAGTACTCGGTAATTAATTTTTAGTGAATGAATACTTCAATTATAATTTTTTCTAATATTTTTTAACAATATTTTTTAATAATATTTTTTTAGATATTATTTATTAGTTTGTATTTTTTCTAACAATTTACCAGTATTTCATCAATTTTTTTCTAATAATTCATTAGTTTTTTTATTAGTATTTTATTAATGTTTTATTAGTTTTTTATAATATTATCTATTGATATTTTTCTGATATTTTTTTTAATCGATTTTTTTTTATATTTTTATAGTGTTTTTATTAATTATTATTTTATTAAGTTTATTGCTAATATTTTATTAGTGTTTTTCTAATACTTTTTATTAATATTTTTATCATTTAGTATTATTTTTAATATTATATTAGTATTTTAATGATATTTTTTTAAATACTATTTTTGCTATTTTAGTGATACTTTGTCATTAATTGGAATTTTTTCTAATATTTTATGGGTATTTTTATTAATTATTATCTTATTAGTTCTTTGATTTTTTTGTTTTGCCTAGTATTTTTTATTAATATTTTTTATTAATTATTATTTTCCCTAATGTTTTATTGGTATTTTTAGTAATTTTTATTTTATCTTTTCTTGATAATATTTAATTGGTATTTTTCTAATACATTTTCTAATGTTTTGTTAACATTTTTTTATGTTTTTTATAATTTTTTATAAATATCTAAAGAATATTTTAGAAAATTCTAATATATTTTTATAAATTACTATTTTAATATTTTATAATAATTTTATAATATATTATTATTTATGGATTATTATTTATATTAAAATATTAGTATTTTTTTATTGATTTCCCTTGATTTTTACCAATTTTTTTAATTTAATATGTTATTTTTATTAATTAAATATTAATAACAATTTAGTGGTTGTTATTAATTATATTTTCTAAATTATACTAATTTACTTTTTTAATATTAAAGAAAACCACTTAAATAAATTAACACCAAAAAATTTAATTTTAAAAATGATAAAAAATTATATTATAAATAACAAACTAATTAAATAAAAACAAGTGACATATTATCCAATAATAAAACAAATAAAAAAATACCCAAATAATTTAAAAAAATAGAAAAATATCTATTGAATTTGTCAAAATCAACTAATGTTGATATCCAAATGCTAGATCTGAACCTTAGTGGCTTTTTTTAAAGAAAAAAGGCATAGATATAAAATGATTTTGGGTGGGGAGATGGTCAAGTGTGTGTCTATTTATGAACAACTGTTTTGTAGTGGAGTGGTTTACTTCGAAAATAACTATTTGCATCATGCAATTTCAATGGATTGGATTAACTATTACTGCTATTTGTGATGGATATGAAATCTATAGTAAATAATTCATTGGCGTATTTTTTACATTTATAATACAAGTAATTGCGATGAATATCATGATCCATTGTAGTTACTCACATGTGATGGAAATGTTTAATTTTATTGTAGATAAGGCTTGTGTGTATGATGGCGTGCACACACGCCATATCTAATTACGATAAATCTAAATTTTTCCGCAATAAACTATCATTATTGTAATTTTTTGTGATATATTTTTTTCTCATCACAAAAATATTTTATCAAATGAATTTTTCTAGTCTGCTTCACATTCATTGCAAATGATCGATCAAAAAATCTAAAAAGATTTTTAGTGAAAAAAGGTTAGATTAAAAAACCAAATAACTCTCAAACATTGGCGCGAATGAACTTGAGTTGTTTTCAAGCTACCTGAACTCGATTCAATAAATACTCGAATTCAGATATATATTTTTTTAATTCAAGACCAATCTTGAAATACTCGAGTAGTAACTCAAATCAAGATTGCATATTAGAATAATGTGATCATGCATCTTGCAAGACTAATCGAGCATTGAATATTTTAATATTTATTTATTTATTTAATATATGTGTGCTTAGTTTCAAACTCTAGTTTTAATTTGAGAAATCTTATAATCATAATCTTGGTAAAGTTTTGTAATTTATTTGAGTTGAATCTAATCGAGTATCTTTATCAATTTTGAGCTTGAAAAATGATACTTGATTGAGTATCAAGACAAGCTTGACCGTCAAATCCAAACATGAGCTTGAGTTAGAGTAACGAGATATTCGACTTGAATTGACTACAACCCTACTCTAAAATGAGGTAACAGTGTGAAAATTTTATATCATCTCATATAATAGATAAATTTTATATTGTTTCATTTGATTTTTTGTAAAATTAGGGATGAATCAATTTCTAGATCCATTTATTATCAGTTCCAATAAACTCATTTTTTTGAATTGTTTATAGAAACTCCTAGTAAAAATATATATATAATGAATTTAATATTAAATATTAACATCTTTTTTTAATTCATTGTTTCAAATATATTAAAAATCATCTTATCATTTTGTTTCCTCCCCCCAAGAAAACAGGACATATAAGTTCAGTGTCCCTCCCCCTCAATGGTCAAAGTCTAAAAAAGCATGAGATGATGGATGCAAAAGCTAGAAAATGAGGCCCCTCACCTAGACTCTTTCCTCCAAATCCCATCACTTGTTAACTTTCACCCCACTTCCCCACTCCCCCACTTCCCTGCTTCCCCACTATACCTCCTTTCCTTGATTTCTAATATTTGTCCAATGGAAGACTTCCCAGCACACATTGCATACCTACTTTTTTTCAAATCAAACAGAGTTGTTTATAAAGGCATACTTTCTTTGTCTGTCACTCAATCTTGATTTTTTTTGTTCTTAGATGTTAAATTTATTGAATATGTTTTACTGAGTACAATAAGTTTAAGGAAATTGTGGAACTTTCATTGCAGGTTTTGATTGAATATGTTTTGCTGAGTATAATTAGGAGCAGTCTTTCACTTAATGACTCACCATTGTTGAGTAAAATGATTTATGTGTAAAAATATCTATAGTGAGGGATAATCTCAATTATCAGGAGAAAATTTTAGTTAAAAACTCACTTTTCTATTTAATCTCATATCACTGATTTGAGAAACCTCATAAGTATTTCATCGCATCGTGTTCTTGCTCGAAGTTCTATCTAATTTTTAAATAACTCTCTTGTTTTCCATGATTCTTGAATGAGACTTACACTATCTATTCTGTTTTCTAATTTTCTTCCCTTGTTTTATATTTGGGTTCCAATGTAAAACACAGGACCAACACAAATACATGAAAAAAATCCAAAAATAACTGGGTTGAAACCACTGGTATGGTATAAAAAACCTACATACTTGATATCTATTTGTTTTAGGATGTAAGATGAAGAAGATAATTAGCACATCATCAAGTGCCATTATTTCCCATGGAGATACTCCAGTAGCGTCTATATCCTAGTGGTCCACCTCATGTTCTTTTGACTCTGGTGCCTCATAACACATCATTGGGGATACATGTATTCTTCAGTATTATAGATCGACCTCGACTAGAGGTGATATTACTATGACTGATGGTTAGATGGTGCAGATTAATGGTTATGGGAGTTGTTCAATTACGTATGTCTTGACACTATTTATCATTGAATTTGTTTCTAGTTGTCTATTTAATTTACTATCAATTAGTGAACTTATATCTTAATTATAGTTTTAGATCATCTTCTCACTTACTTCGGTATTTCAGGATCATTCGATGACTCAGGTGCTTGGTAGTGGATGTATTTAGGGTGGTGTGTATGTTCTTGACCAGAACCTAGCTCTCATCTATCCTGTCACCTCTAATCATTCCCTCAGCTTCACTATCGCCTTAGCCATCCACCTGCCCCCATTATTTAAAAACTTTTTCCAAATTTGGGTCCTCTTCTTCCTTTTGAATGTGAGTCATGTCACTATTCAAAACATCACTGGGTCACCTATATTCCCCAATAAATCCCCTGTGCATCCACTCTTTTTAATTTGGTTCATTATGATATCTAGGGGCCCAGTCATAGTCCATCCAAAATGGGTTATCGATATTTTGTTACTTTCATCATTGATTTTTGATGGATGACTTGGTGTGGGAACAAAAAATGGTGGTGGGAACTTAGAAACAGAAATAACTGATGATTCGAAAATGGAAACATCATTTGAGACAAAATAACGGAAAAATATTAATAGGAGCATCAAAATCTTAGTTGGGTGTGGTCATATCCAAGAAAGATGCATTTTAGAGCATGCATATCAAACTTGGTAATCAAGGGGAGAATATCTCGAACATAACACACACAACCAAAAATGCGTATAGGTGGAAAATGAGGGGATGTTATTGGAAATAAATAATTGAATGGTGTCTCCCCCTGAAGAGAATACAAGGGAAGTATGTTGATAAGATAGGTGGTTGTGATAATGGTGTCACCCCAAAAAATGGTTGGAACCTTATTCTGAAATAGAAGTATCCAAGAAACTTCTAATAGATTGCAGTTCTTCCATTCAATGGAACTGTTTTGTTGAGGTGTGTCAGGAAAAGTCTGATTGATAATGTCATGGTCATCTAGAAAATACTGGAACGGTTTAGATAAATATTTACAAGCATTTTCAGAATGTAAACAATGAAGTTAGGCAGAAAATTGTTTGGTGATTTCTTAATAGTATGAGAGAAAGATGATAAATATTCAAAAACAATTTTTCAGCAAATAGACCCAAGTCATCCATGAAAAATCATCAACGAAAGTAACAAAATATTGATAACCCAATTTTTATGGACTATGATTAGGCCCTCATGTATCATAATGAACCAAATGAAAATGAGTGGATGCATGATGGATTTTTTGGGGAACATAGGTGACCTGATGATGTTTTTCATAGTGACATGACTCACATTGAAAAGGAATAAGAGGACCCAACTTCATAAAACTATTTTGAAGAATGGGGGAAGGTGGATGAACAAGGTGATAGTGAAACTAGGAGGGCATGATTAGAGGTGGTGGGATAGACAAGAGCTAGGGCCGAGTCAAGTACATACACACCACCCTGAAGATGTCCACTACCAAGCACCTAAGTCATCAAATGATTCTAAAATACCAAATCAAGTGAGAAGATGTCCTGACACTCTAATTTGGTTGTAAGTTTAGTAATTGATTATAAATTAAATGGAAAACTGGAAACAAAGGAAAAAACAGATAGTGTCAATCCAAAAGTAATTGAACAACTCCCATAACCATCAATTTGTACTTTCTAACCATCGGTCACATTAATATCACCTCTAGTCGATGTTGATCTATAGGACTGAAGAATACGTGCATCCTCAGTGATGTGCTCTGAGGCACCAGAGTCAAAAACCCATGAGGTGGACCATTGATATAGACACGCTACTGGAGTATCACCATGGGAAATAATGGCTCTTGATGATGTTCCAATTATCTTCTTCATCTTGCATCCAAAAAAATAGATAGAAGGTATGGATATTTTTTTACCATACTAGTGGTTTCACCCCAATTATTTTTGGACGTTTTTCATGTATTTGTGTTGGTATTATGTTTTACATTAGAACCCAAACATAAAAAAATGGAAGAAAATTAAAAAAGGACACAAATAGTGTAAGTCTCGTTCAACCATCACAGAAAACTGGAGTGGTCTTTACAAATCAGATAATGCTTCGAGCAAGAACATGACACGATGAAATAATTTCAAGGTTTCTTAAATAAGTGATCCTATATTAAACAGAAAATTGAGTTTTCAACTGAAATTCACTCCTTATTGTTGATATTATCACTTACTATGGATATTTTTCCACATAAAGCATTTTACTCAACAATGAAGAGTCATTAAGTGAAGTAATGCTCCTGATTATAGAACATGTCAACACAAAATGATCACAACCCTCAGATTCTAAGAGTATAAGAAAAAATCAAACATGGAAATAGATGTAAATGGTGAGAGTGATCATGATGTCGACCATCATGAAAAGTCCTTTCAGAATCATGTTATCAATAGAGAACCTATTATGAAATTTCTATTATTTCTTTAAAATTCATGTACTCAACAAAATATATTCAATAAATTTAATATCTAAAAACAAAAAATATCAAGATCAAGTGATAAAAAAAGAAAGTATGGATCAATGAACAACTATGTTTGATTTAAAGTAAAGAAGGTATGCAATGTGTACTGGGAAGTCTTCCATTGGAAAGCGATTAGAAATCGAGGAGAGGAGGTACAATGGAGAAGCGGGGAATTTGAGGAGCAAGGGAGAAAGGGAGCAGGGAAGCAGGGTGAAAGTTAGCAAGCAACGGGTTTGGGAGAAAATAGGTTAGGTGAGGGGCCTAGTTTTCCAGATTCTGCATCCACCATCTCATGATTTCTTAAAATTTGACCATCGTGGGGGGTCAGTGCTGAACTTATATGTCTCATTTACTTTGGGGGAGGAAACAAAAAGTGAATATGTTTTTAATATAGTTGAAACAATGAATTAAAAATAGATGTTAATATTTATTAATAAATTCATTTTATATATTTTTTTAATAGGATTTTCTATAAAAAAAATATAAAAAATGATTTTATTGAAACTGATAATAAATGGATCTAGAAATTGATTCATCCATAATTTTACAACAAATCAAATGGAATGATATACAATTTATCTTTTATATGAGATGATATAAAATTTTTACATTATTACCTCATTTGATATTAGGGTTGTAATAAATTCAAGTTGAATATCTCGTTACTCAAACTCAAGCTTAGTGTTTAGATTTGATGCTTGATCTCGTCTTGATACTCAATCAAGTACCATTTTTCAATCTCAAACTTGATAAAGATACTTGATTAGATTCAAATTGAATAAATTACAAAACTTTACCAAGATTATGATTATAAGATTACTTGAATTCAAACTAGAGTTTGAAACTAAGCACACGTATATAAAGTAAAAATATATGCATTAAAATATTCAATGCTCAATTAGCCTTGAAAGCTACTTTATTATATTATTCTAATACGCAAACTTGATTCGAGTTACTAATCAAGTATTCCAAGATCGGGCTTGAATTTTAGAAAGAAAATATCAAAATTTGAGTATTTATCGAATTGAGTTCATGTAGCTTGAAAACACCTCAAGTTCATCCACATCCATGTTTGAGAATCATTTGGTTTTTTTAATCTAATCTTTTTTCACTACAAATCTTCTTAGATTTTATGACCGATCATTTATAATGAACATGAAGCATGTTAGAAAAAATTAATTTTCTAACATATTTTTGTGATGAGAAAAAATTATATCACAAAAAATTACAACAATGGCAGTTTATTGTGACAAAATTTAGATTTATCATAATTAGATATAGCATGCATGCACGCCATTATACACACAATCCTTCTTTGCAACAAAGTTGAACATTTTCGTCACAATAAGTGAGTAACTACAATGGATCATGTTATTCATTGAAATTACTCATTTTATAAATGCAAACAATATGACAGTAGATTATTTGCGATAGATTTTGTATCTGTCGCAAATAGCAGTCATAGTTAATCCAATCCGTTGAAATTTCATGTTGCGAATAATTATTTACGAAGTAAACCACTCCACCGCAAAAAAAAAATTGTTCATAAATAGACGCACAGTTGACCATCTCCCCATACAAAATCATTTTATTTATCTTCATTTTTCTTAAAAAAAGTAACTGAGGTTCTGATCTCAACAATAGTTGATTTTTACTAATTTGAGATATATTTTTCTAAATTTTTTTAAAAATTATTTGGTTATTTTTTTATTTATTTTTTTATTTATTTTTTTATTTATTTTTTTATTTATTTTTTTATTATAGGATAATATGTCACTTGTTTTTATTTAATTAGTTTGTTATTAATAATATAACGTTAATGGTTTTTTAAATTTATTTTTCAGTATTAATTTATTTCAGTGGTTTTTTCTAATATAAAAATAAAAGTAAATTAGTTTAATTAAGAAAATATAATTAATAAAAACCCCTAAATTATTATTAATATCTAATCAATAAAAATAACATATTAAATTAAAAATTCAGTAAAAATCAAGGGAAAACAATAAAAAATTAATAATATTTTAATATAAATAATAATCCATAAATAATAAGATATTATAAAATTATTAGAAAATATTAAAATAATAATTAATAAAAATATATTATAATTTTACATAACATTTGGTAGATATCTATAAAAAATTAGAAAAAAAAATTAAAAGAGGTTAATAAAATTGTAGAAAATGCATTAGAAAAATACAAATTAAATATTATCAAAAAAAGATAAAATAAAAATTAATAAAAATACCAATAAAACATTAGGGAAAAATAATAATTAATAGAAAATATTAAAAAAATAATAGGAAAAGCAAACAAATCAAAGAACTAATAAGATAATAATTAATAAAAATACCAATAAAATATTAGAAAAAAATCCAATTAATAGAAAAGTATCGGTAAAATAACAATAATAATATTTGAAAAAATACCATTAAAATACTAATATAATATTAGAAAAAATACTAAATGATAAAACATATTAATAAAAAGTATTATAAAAATACTAATAAAATTTTAAAAAAATATTATAAAAAAACTTAAAAAAAAATAATTAATAAAAACGCTATAAAAATATTAAAAAAAGCGATTAATAAAAAATATCATGAAGATATTAATAGATAATATTATAAAAAAACTAATAAAACATTAATAAAATACTAATAGAAAAAACTAATGAATTATTAGAAAAAACTAATGAATTGTTATAAAAAATACAAATCAATAAATAATATCAGAAAAAATATTATTAAAAAATATTAGAAAAAATTCTAATTGAAGTATTCATTCACTGAAAAATTAATTATTGATTACTTATTTAAAATTAATATAATAAAAGATAAAACAAAATTTTATACACTACTTATTACAAGGTACTTGTTTAAAATCAATATAATCTAGCATTCAAGACAAAATTACATAGTAATTATTTTGAAAAAAATACTACAATTAATGTATTTTATTTTTATACCCTTATTATACTGGTTTTTTCTGTGTTAATAATTTGTATTGAATTTATATATTAATTTCTTTATGATTTATAAATTATATATGTATGGAAATAGTGATAGATTTAATAATAAATTATAGTTATAATTATTAATAATATCATTATTATTATCATTTAAAAAACGAATATTTTATGCAGTGTATACACACACACACATGTGTGTGTGTTTTTATGGATATATAAAAATATATATTTATTATGTTACAACAGACACACGCACGTGCACACATGCATACACAAAATAAATAACAAATATTGCACTAATGATTTATAGAACAAAAAAAATACAACTATATATATTGTAGATAATGCTAACTATTTCGTACGAGTATGCTTGTTTTATTGTTATTATTCTAATTATCATTTTCAATGCTATTATTATTGTTATTATTTTTTATTACAGTTATCACTAATGTTATTTTTGTTATTTTATGAAAAATAGCACATTTTTATTGTATTTTTTTAAACTTAGATTTGAAGTTAAAATTAAAATAAACAATAACTTATATTTTATACCATTATATGATGTTATAGGTTATAATGAATTGTAGTTGGATTAATGCATAGAGAATGAATAATTAATGTGAGAAAGTGGTTGATGTTTTCATGGTATTTTCTAAATGGAATTTCATAAAAAAAATTAGTTTATTACTATCCATGGGTTAAGTGTTTAAATATAAGAAAACCAAGACCTAGAAAATAAAAGAAACATTAATTTATATTAGTTTTAATCAGAGTTACAACCATTGGATATCATATAGAAAAACATGATAGAATTAAAGATTTAATGATGATAGAGATTTTCAATACAAGAAATCATATTAAACTGAGGAAATGGTTTGTAATTTTAAAGTGGAAAGCACTGAGAAAAAACCGACGATTGAGTGGAATTATGGTGATATTGGAAAATTATTGTATCTAAGTTTTATCAAATTTATAATTGTATCCACAACGTTGATATTGGTTAACTTGGAAGCAAGGATGTATGGATTAGCATGAGTTTTAGGGAATTGTTTATGCTATTAAAATAGATACTTTCAGAATATGGTTGTCTACCAAATTCAAATCATGCATTATATAAAAATGAATGTAAAGGTATTTCAAAGACCACTGACCAAGGTTTAGGGTCGATATAAATGGGTGGATAGATTATACTCTTGGGTATAGATAATCATCAAAATGTAACATAAGAAATATCATGGAAATAACCATCATAATACAACAATTGTAAGATAGACATCACAATTAAGTAATAGTTAGGAGTAAATTGTAAGGGTTTGTGTCCTCATAACCAATTGTTTTGTACTTTGATTATATGAATGTTCACTTATTATATATTTTTCATTGTTCTGCATGACTATAATATAATAATGTCCTGGAATATTTATTGCATTAATAAGGTCATAGCAGATCCCTACTATGATGAGAACCTTGAAATGTTATAACAATATTCTTAAATAAAGTTCTGAAGTTGGATGACATACTATGATAGGACACATAGTATATAGACCGTCATGTGTGAGTACTCATAAGAAGACGAGACTCCCTCTCATGAAGTTCACACTTGGTAATCTCCAAGATGGGAGATTATGAGAACAGACCTGCCAGTAGTAATTCTGCGTGTCTTGGTGTCATCGGATATTGCTATCTGCGAGCATGTGTAATGGTCCTTAGACTGGAAGATTATCATTAACTCATGTCATGACTCGCGCACTTATATTTACTGACGAAAACCGTCACGCAGATAGTTGGCGGGAAGTAGGGTACATTGGGTGCGTCACGAGTGACATGTTGTTAATGGATAAGTCGAGGAAGGATTTGTCCCTTCCATTTATAGAAGTTGATATCTCGGCCCTTTGATTGAAATAGAACTGTCGCATTAAATTCCATGTCCATGGTGTAAACGACGAGTTTATTTTAGGTATTCAAAGAACGAAAGATCAAGCATATAGGTTTATGACACTTCCATGAAACCTTCTTGATGAGATATTGAGAAAAAGGGATTAAATTACACAGTAAGCGTTCGTATGAGGTGATACGTCAATGCGGCGTCAACTTCTTTCTCTTGGGTGCCTTGACCCGTTGCTAGACAGTAATCTTGGACTTTAGGCAAGCCTGCCTAATGCCAACGAGAAAGAGGCCTAGAGGGTCACACACTAAGTGTATCCAAGTATCTCAAGTTGAATAAAGATTATTCCCGTACGTGGTTTAATAATTATTCAAGGAAGCCTAAGTTGTTTTAAATGATGGAGGAAAAATAAAATAAAACAAGTACACACCATGTATTATTAAATGTACACGCCGTGTAGTTTTATTTTGGAAAGGAAATGAATAAATGAAAACAAGATATACACGCCGTGTACATTTAATGTACACGCCGTGTAGTTTTCAGTGAAAAACAAGTACACACAGTGTATTTATTATTACACGCTGTGTACTTTTTCCAGTCGGGATTTTGAGGATATAATATTGTTTTAAATGATATTTATTATAATCAGTGTGGGTGCATGTCAAGGAATTATCTATTCGACATGGAGGTTTTAAATAAGAGTCAATGAAATAAATAAAATGCGTAACGCATTTATTTATTTTCATAACTCTATAACCCCACACACTCGATTATAAATATCCTCACAACCCCAACTCTTTTCCTACACACAAGAGAATCGTTGTGCACAACATCTCTGGAGAATTCTTTCAAGACCGAAAGAACCTCTTCCTCCAAGAACGCTCTCAAGACCGAGATAGATCCTCTTCCATCGGATCAAGACGATCTAAGGCGGACAACGCAAGCAAAGGCTTCTCCACGCTAGCACACGGAGAATCCTTTGGTGACGTCCGTAGATACAAGGTACACGTGTGGATCACCTCTAGAGGGAGTCTACACTTGGCTTCTACGACGCAGCGATGGATCACATCGACAATGTGATCGACAACATCAACAAATAAAGAACACCCAAAAGGTATTTCTTTATAATTAATTAAATTAACTATAATCAACCTGTAACGATCTTTGTTTGTGGTTCCAGGACAAACCATCTTATTTGTCTTTTTCTGTGATTCGATCCATGGAGACTGGCGTTTATCGTCGTATTGATCCTGGATTGATCATTGCTAATGAAAAAAAGCCAAGTGGGCACATCCACCCACGCGCTTCTGCTGCGCCCGGAACCTTCAAATGGTATCAGAGGGAGGTTACAACATTTATTATAGTTATTTAATTTTCGTTGATAATTTACGCATTCATATTTGATTCAATTCGAAATAAATCATTCTATAAATCTGAATTAACGAGATCTATTCTTCCTCCTTCGTTTCTCGATTCATATCACAGAAACGACCTTTTAATTTTAATTTTGATTAAAATAAAAACTAGGAACTCATCCGGAGGAGCCGCTCTTTCTTTCTGTACAACATGGTATTACATGGTGTGTAATTAAAACTACATGCCGTGTACTTAGGTTCAACGAACCGGCACTGGTCCGCCAAACCATGCCATGTGAATTGATTATGCCTAAGTTTTAATCACGCCGTGTTGACCAGAATAGAACGGCGCGTGGAAACCGGAATACGTGGCGTGTATGTTGGAACAACACGTCGTGTAGTCCGTTCCGACCCAGGTGAAACTGTGTACAAATATAATCCGCGTACCGTGTACACGGGATCGCCAGGCCGGTTACCGCGTAACAAGGAAGTACACGCCGTGTATGATTCATCTACATGTCGTGTACTCTAAAATTTCCAAAGTATAGAAAACACACCAAAGTCACGGCGTGTACTTTGGATAAAGGGTGAAAAGAAAAATACACGCCGTGTAATTATAAACTACACGTCGTGTACTTTCCAGAAATGGAATTTCACCAGGTTTCCTCCAAATGTACAAAGACCCATACAAGGAATATGGATGAGAAGAATCTCAAGGAAATTCAGAAAGGAATTTAAGATAAAGAATTGATTAATTATAAGATCATAATTAATTGAATTCGAGCGTGTCTTATCTTAAATAAAAGAACGATTGAAAGAATTTGAATTCTAAATATGCGTAAATGTCGTTGCATACTATGGATGATCATGAGATAGATCAAAGACCCTTTGTATGTGTATGGTTTCATTTAAATTTATTTAATTTAAATTTGTTGTCCTATGAGCCTTCTTCCAATAAAATGTAGGGCCTACGTGCCCATGGTTTCTTTAATGTAAACCCATGTAATGGAGGATCTCCCAAGCCAGAGGAGATGGTTCAAATCCTGAAGCCGAGGCGAAACCGACGTAAGAAGATACAAAGGTGGACAGGTGGGAGCTGCAAAACACGAACCAACAGGTTCAAGGTGTTTTCCCTAGGTCAGGGTTATCTTATCAAAACCGCTAGATAAGCTAACCAATAGAAGCTCATGATCATGCCATCTTATTTTATTTCTGTCTGATTTCATGGTTTATTTATTATGTATGTGTTTTCGCGATCACATAATTAATAAAATGAACAAGCATGCAAATATGGAATAAAATAAAAATCGGACTATGCGTAAACATTATCGGAACATGGTTAATCACTTAAGCAAGCATCACTTAATATTAAAAAGCATGTGATAATGAAAAAATACGCATAAATAATTAAATCCCTCAAATACCATATTAAGTCAGACCAATCCTTTCGTTACTTGATTAAGGGAAATACTCAATAAAACTATGTGTTTGACCAACCCTTGTTGGGACACTTACTTTTATAAAGGAATCCCTTATGAAAGGTTTCGGGATGACTTAACCATATTACATAAAGAGAATTAGCCCTTGCTAGACTTGATGTAATATTGGAGGCAAGAGTTGAGGAAATCCAAGTTAGGATTTCAGGATTGGGGAGTCCACTCAACAGATCAAGGAACTGTAAGCTCACAGTTGGCAAAGACCTGCCTACCTAAATACCTTCAAATAGCTTGACCAACCCTTGTTGGGGTTATGCGAAGGGGAATATGGATCCTTGCCACTAGAATGTCAAATCAACTAGACATTCCAAGTTCAATGGTGAGGGCCATTAGGACTTGATAAAATAGTGGGAGAATTAATAAAATTTATTATTTCTCATAAAAATGTAATCAAGAAAGTAATAATAAATCTGCTCTTTTAAATTATAGAATCAAGATGACAAACTCATCAACCACATTTTCTCTGCGATCAATACTGGATAAAGACAATATCCTCACCGGCAGTAACTTTTAGGAATGGTTTAGGCACCTTCGGGTTATCCTACGCCATGAACGAAAGTTTTACGTGCTGGAGTCCTCACTTCCTGATTCCCCTGCCCCAGGGGGAGTGATAAATATTTCCTAGTCTATGATCAACATTTGAACGATGCTCTCGATGTTCAATGTTTGATGTTGTCATCTATGTCTAGTGAGCTCATGAAGTCTCATGAATACATGGATGCCTACAGCATGCTCGAGCACCTCCGTGGTCTATACCAGGAGAGAGAAAGACAGGAAAGGTTTGAGATCTCCAAGGCTCTATTTCAGAGCAAGCTTGGAGAGGGTGCCCCATCTGGGCCTCATGTAGTAAAGATCATTGGCTACATTGAGTGCTTAGAGGTTCTAGGGTTTAAACTCCCTGAAGAACTGGGCACCGATCTCATTCTTTCATCACTCCCCCAGAGCTTCTCAAACTTTGTTGTTAATTTCAACATGAACAATATTGAGAAGTCTCTATCTGATCTTCTTATCCTTATTCGCCAAGTGGATAATGACATGAAGCGTGAAAAGCCTTCTGTCCTTATGGTGAATAAAAGTAAAGGGAAGGCGAAGAGATTTAATCCCAAAGCTTTTTCAAGGCCTTCCAAGAAAAGGAAGATCAAAGGGGATGCAAAGGAACAGGATGCTATTTGTTTCGCATGTGGCAAGAAGGGCCACTGGAAGAAAAACTGCACCCAGCCAAGGAAGCAGGGGGAAGCTTCAGGTGCGTTTGTTATCGAATGCAATCTATCTGTTTCTACTAATTGGGTATTAGATACTTCTTGTGGTGCTCACATCTGTATCCAAATACAAGAACCAAGTAGATTCAGGAAGATTGATCGAGGGGAGGTAGATCTACGAGCAGCCAACGGAGCTAGACTCGCTGTTGTAGCTGTCGGAGACTACCACCTCACATTGCCTACCGGGATGGTCTTGGTTTTGAAAGGTTGTTATTATGTGCCTTTTGTTACTAAAAACATTATTTCAGTATCCATATTAGATACCGATGGATTCACATTCAAGTTTGGAAATGAATGTTTCTACTTTTATAAATATATCATTTGTTTTGGTAGGGCACATTTATATAACGGCCTTTATGTGTTAGAATACACAAACCAAGTAATGGCAATCGATAACAAAGTTAATTCACATGACTCATACCACACCCAACTTTGGCATCACCGGCTAGGTCATGTCAATGAGAAATATTTGAAAAAATTACATCAAGATGGGTATTTAGATTCTTTCGAACTAAAACCACTTGGTGTATGTCATGCGTGTCTACAAGGAAAAATGACCAAAGCCCCATTTAGTGGGAAAGGTGAAAGAGCTAAAGATCTTCTAGAATTAGTTCACACAGATGTGTTTGGACCATTTCCAGTTGAAGCAAGGGGTGGGTTCTCGTACTTCATAACTTTTACTGATGATTTTAGTAGATATGGATATATCTATTTAATGGGGTATAAGTCAGATTCTTTTGATCGGTTCAAAGAATACAAGAATGAAGTTGAGAACCAGCTTGGTAAGAATATTAAGAAACTCCGCTCAGAAAGAGGAGGAGAATATCTTAATCAGGACTTCATTGATTTCTTACGGGAGTTTGGGATTCTATCTCAACTCACTCCTCCTTACACACCGTAGTGGAATGGTGTAAGTGAAAGGAGGAACCGCACCCTGTTGGACATGGTGAGATCAATGATGAGTCATGCGAGTCTTCCATTATCCTTTTGGGGATATGCATTACAAACAGTAGCGCACATACTAAACCAAGTACCAACTAAATCGATAAATAGTATTCCATACAAATTATGGAGTGGACGCAAAGCCATGTTATCGAATTTACATGTGTGGGGTAGTGAAGCATTTTTTAAGGCCTCTTTAGGTAACAAACTTGCACCCCGAGGCACAAAGTGTATCTTTATAGGATATCCCAAGGAAACAAGGGGATATTACCTATACAACCCCTCAGACAAAAAGGTTACAGTGGAAAGACATTCCATATTCCTTGAGAGGGAGCAAATCTCCAAAAGAGATAGTGGGAGTGAGATAGACTTCGATGAAGTCGAGGATCAAGATACACATGAGTTGGTACAAGAACAGATTCCACAAAGCCCTGTGGAAGAACAATCTGTTCCAGAGACACAAGAACTGCGTAGGAGCACGAGAGAGGTGAGAGAACCAGAACGATATGGTTTTCTTGTCACTGAGGATGGTGACTCATTATTGTCAAGAATCCAATAATGAATTCTGAAATGGATTCCATGTACCAAAACCAAGTCTGGATTTTGGTAGATCCTCCAGTTGATGTAAAGCCTATTGGTAATAAATGGGTATTCAAGAAGAAACTAGACATGGAGGGGAAAGTCAGCACCTACAAGGCACAACTAGTTTCAAAAGGTTTTAGACAGCATCAAGGAATTGACTATGATGAAACCTTTTCATTGGTTGCAATGCTGAAGTCCATCAGAATCCTATTGGCCATTGCTACTTACCATGACTATGAAATTTGGCAAATGGATGTCAAAACAGATTTCCTTAACGGGAACCTCCAGGAAGATGTCTACATGACACAACCTGAAGGGTTTGTGACTCCAAAGGATGCCAACAAGGTATGCAAGTTGCATAAATCCATTTATGGATTAAAGAAAGCATCAAGGTCATGGAACATTCGTTTTAATGAAGCTGTTACAAAATTTGGCTTTGTTAAGAATGAATGTGAGCCTTGTGTCTACAAAAGGTTTAGTGGAAGTGCGGTCGTTTTCCTAATAGTATATGACATATTGCTAATTGGAAATGAAGTACCTATCTTACAGTCAGTTAAGGAATGGTTGCATAAATGATTCTCCATGAAATACTTGGGTGTGGCGGCACATATTCTTGGGATCAAGATCCATTGTGATGGATCCAAGAGATTGTTGGGCCTGAGTCAAAGTACATACATTGACAAGATACTGAAGAGATTCAGTATGGAACAGTCCAAGAGAGGATTGTTGCCAGTGTCACATGGCATTCATCTTTCCAAGAAAATGTGTCCTTAGACACATGAGGAAAGAAAGAGGATGGAAAGGATACCTTACGCATCCGCGATTGGGTCAGTCATGTATGTTATGCTATGTATGAGGCTAGATGTTGCTTACGCATTAAGTGCGGTAGGTAGATATCAAGATGATCCAGGAGACCTCCATTGGATGGCAGTCAAGACTATCCTTAATTATCTGAGGCGTACTAAGGATATGTTCCTGGTTTATGAAGGAGATGAGGAACTAGTCACCAGAGGACATGTAGATGCTAGTTTCCAGACTGATCAAGATGACATGAAGTTGTAGACTGGATACATCTTCAGTTTGAATGGAGGTGCAGTGAGCTGGAAGAGCTCAAAACAAAGTGTGGTGGTAGATTCTACAGCAGAGTCCGAGTATATCTCATCTTCTGAGGCAGCTAAAGAAGCAGTATGGATGCGAAGCTTCATCCAAGAGCTGGATGTAGTACCGAGTAGTAAAGATCCTATCACACTCTATTGTGATAATACTGCAGCGGTGGCACTTGAAAAAGATCCAAGGTTACATCAGCAGACAAAGCACATACTTCGAAAGTATCATCTCTTGAGGGATGTTTCTCAGAGAGGTGAAGTTGCAGTGATCAGTATTTCCACGGAAGACAACGTGGCGGACCCATTGACTAAAGCCTTGACTCAGCAGAAACATGATCATCATGTGAGGTATAGCAGACTAAAAGTCGTAGGCAGTTGGCTCTAGTCCAAGTGGGAGTTTGTAAGGGTTGGTGTCCTCAGAACCAACTGTTTTGTACTTTGATTACATGAATGTTCACTTATTATATATTGTTCATTGTTCTGCATGACTATAATATAATAATGTCCTGGAATATTTGTTGCATTAATAAGGTCATAGCAGATCTCCGCTATGATGAGAACCTTGAAATGCTATAAAAATATTCTTAAATAAAGTTCTGCGGTTGGATGACATATTATGATAGGACACATAGTATACAGACCGTCATGTGCGAGTACTCGTAAGAAGACGAGACTCTCTCTCATGAAGTTCGCACTTGGTAATATCCAAGATGGGAGATTATGAGAACAGACCCGCCAATAGCAATTCTGCATGTCTTGGTGTCATCGGATATTGCTATCTGTGAGTGTGTGTAATGGTCCTTAGACTGGAAGATTATCATTAACTCATGTCATGACTCACGCACTTAGATTTACTGACGAAAACCGTCACGCAGACAGTTGGCGGGAAGTAGGGTACGTTGGGTGCGTCACGAGTGACATGTTGTTAATGGATAAGTCGAGGAAGGATTTTTCCCTTCCATTTATGGAAGTTGATATCTCGGCCCTTTGATTGAAATAGAACTATTGCATTAAATTCCATGGCCATGGTGTAAACGACGAGTTTATTTCAGGTAGTCAAAGAACGACAGATCAAGCATATAGGTTTATGACACTTCCATGAAACCTTCTTGATGAGATATTGAGACAAAGGGATTAAATTACACAGTAAGCGTTCGTATGAGGTGATACTTCAATGCGGCGTCAACTTCTTTATCTTGGGTGCCTTGACCCATTTCTAGACAGTAATCTTGGACTTTAGGCAAGCCTGCCTAATGCCAACGAGAAAGAGGCCTAAAGGGTTACACACTAAGTGTATCCAAGTATCTCAAGTTGAATAAAGATTATTCTCGTACGTGGTTTAATAATTATTCAAGGAAGCCTAAGTTGTTTTAAATAATAGAGGAAAAATAAAATAAAACAAGTACACGCCGTGTATTATTAAATGTACATGCCGTTTAGTTTTATTTTGGAAAGGAAATGAATAAATGAAAACAAGATATACACACCGTGTACATTTAATGTACACGCTGTGTAGTTTTCAGTGAAAAACAAGTACACGCCGTGTATTTATTATTACACGCCGTGTAGTTTTTCCAGTCAGGATTTTGAGGATATAATATTGTTTTAAATGATATTTATTATAATCAGCGTGGGCGCATGTCAAGGAATTATCTATTCGACATGGGGGTTTTAAATAAGATTCAATGAAATAAATAAAACGCGTAACGCATTTATTTATTTTCATAACTCTATAACCCCACACACTCGATTATAAATATCCTCACAACCCCAACTCTTTTCCTACACACAAGAGAATCATTGTGCACAACATCTCTGGAGAATTATTTCAAGACCGAAAGAACCTCTTCCTCCAAGAACGCTCTCAAGACCGAGAGAGATCCTCTTCTATCGGATCAAGACGATCTAAGGCGGACAATGCAAGAAAAGGCTTCTCCACGCTAGCACCCGGAGAATCCTTTGGCGACGTCTAGAGATACAAGGTACACGTGTGGATCACCGCTAGAGGGAGTCTACACTTGGATTCTACGACGCAACGATGGATCACATCGACAACGTGATCGAGAACATCAACGAAGAAAGAACACCCAAAAGGTATTTCTTTATAATTAATTAAATTAACTATAATCAACCTGTAACAATCCTTGTTTGTGGTTCCGGGACAAACCATCTTCTTTGTCTTTTTCTGTGATTCGATCCGTGGAGACTGGCGTTTATCATCGTATTGATCCCGGATTGATCATTGCTAATGACAAAAATCCAAGTGGGCACATCCACCCATACGCTTCCGCTGCGCCCGGAACCTTCATAAATAACAACATCATGTTATATCAAAACAATAATACCTCGATACTTTAAAAGAACTCTACATTTGATAATGTACACGACATACAACACCGAGCTTTAAGGACTGCAAAATATTATTATTTAAATATGACAATTATAACTTAATTATTGAATTGATAGACATTAATAGGATTAATTTAATTATGATATATATATATATATATATAAAGTTTATGCTCAATAAAATGTACTAATAAATACTTAGGAAATGGACACTCAATTTTTAACAAAGTCGTTTTATGCTTTAGAAATATGTTTTATTCATAAATGGTTTTTATTATTTTTGTGATCAAATATTATAATTAATTTATGACACTTTTAGAAATTGTATTTTATAAAAATGATATAATTTTTAAAACTATAATATCAAAATGATATTAGGATGAAAATTTGAAATTTTTCTAAAAAAAATATTTTCAGTAAATAGGGAAAAAAGCCGATTTTTATAAAACTGTCATTTATTTTCATTAAATAAAGTAATTTAAAAGTCGAATCATGTTTTTAATTTGATCTTAAAGTAACATGAGTCTCTGTTAATTTTATATAATCTAATTAATTATATAATAATCTTAATTATACTTGATTTTTGTATAAGTTCATTTTAGGATTAAAAACACATTTTTCTAAAAACAAATTCCGTTATGTTTTACACATTTATATTAAAATTAATTTCTATCACTTAAAGGAATTTAATTTTATAAAATTGATTCCATATTTGGAATCAAGAAATTAAAATTTGATAAATAGGTCCTTTTTATTTCTGGTCATGATGAATAGTAATCATTGTAAATATTTTTCACCTCGGTAAGGGTAAGTTGGATGATTAAGGTTAAAAATAATGTGATAAGACCTTAAAATATATCTAAGACTTGCATTATTTTTATTGGATGAGTTTAGTTCAAACACCCACATCCATTATATTAATATATGAAAACTTTGTGTCATTTTTATTTGATAATGACCTTAATATTATTTTAAGTAAAGAATAAATACAAAATGTCACTCTCTTTGTTTTAATATATCTAATATTTTTTTCATAGGGATAAAAATAGGTTATGATCGGTTTTAAATGCCTGTTTGAAATATGAATGAATTTTTTTCATCATGATAATTTGCTTTTAATTTTTAGTGATGACATAATTACCTTAAATGCTTACGCAACACCGATATAGTGCTTGTGCAAGCAGTGGAAAAATTGATTAAATGATTTTAAAAACTATAAAAGTAATATTTTTAGGTGAGTAATGTTGTTCCACAAATTTTATAGATAAATATAATATATTATTTATGTTTTAAAAGTTTATATTCAAATTAAATTACTAAATTAAATTTTTTGAAAGTCAAATTATGTGAATAGTCCCAAAATTGAATTTAATGGTATTTTATATTAAATAACATATTATTAAATGATTTAAAATTAATAATAATAATATATTTGTCCAAGTGAATTAGATATGGTAAAATATAAAAATAATCCACTTATGAGCCACTTTTTCTTTTATAGTAACTTTCTTAACCCCTAAAGAGTAAAAAAATCATGATATCACGACAATTGTCAAAAGAGTTAATGGGGGCTAAAACAAAGAGTTGTGAGTTAAAACATCACCTAAATTTTTCTAAATTTTTCTAAATTTTATTTTATTATATTATTTAGACTCATCCTCATTATAAATTCTAAATATATCAACTTTGTGCCACATTCTCATGGAATTGAATTTATTATATTTAATTCTTTTAAGTAATTCAAAGTGTGTCCTTTCCTTCATTATAAAAGGACATCACCTTTATTCTATTATTCACACTACCTTGAGAAACTTAGCTCAAAAAACCCTAAAACCCCTCTTTTTAACTTCCTTATAAAAATTCTAGTTTTTTTTTTATCTTCTTAAAAGATAATCACAATGGTTCTTAAGAAGAAATCCAAAGGAGACCTCTCAAAGAGAAAGTAATCATTTTAACTGATGTTTTTCATTTTACTTCTTATTTTACCTAATTAATTTATATCCTAACCATTCCAATATAAGAACATAAATATCTATCATATACTAAGATATTATTATGTTGATTTCACAACCTTTATTCTTCTCCTTCTCCATAAAATGGGAAACAAATCCATTATTCATGCGATGTGACTCGTTTTTCATTACCATTTTACATGGATGGTTTTAAAATTGTATTTAATGTATAAATATAATAATTATATCATGATTAATATTCTATATATTATGAGACCATGACCATGATTCAATAACCATAACTGGAAAACTGAAACATTCATGAAGAATGAAACAGTTAACATACAAAAATGACAATTTTAATAAAGAATTATTAATAAAAGAGTGTTGAAATATTATAAGTAGATTATATATGATATTATAAGTATTTAAATGGTTAAATTATAGAATTATAATAAATCTGAATTTATTATACATGAGGTTAGATTGCTTATGAATCAAGTTGGACATATGGTAAGGGTTTTTCATCTCAATTTCACATCATTAAGACTTATGATATATTATGCACCTAATTTATTTTATATGGTGTATATACTCTAACTTTGAAATATTATATCTTTAATTCCTCTTTATTAATGGTATTTTAAGTTTTAAATCAAGTTTTCCCTTACAAGGGGTTTTGATTGAAAAAATATTAAATCCATGAGGGTTTATTTCACAATCTCATCCTTATTCAGGATTATTTATGTTTAAGTATTAATTAGGGGAATTATATGATATTTTTATATTAAACCTCATAAATTTTATTATCCTATATTTATATCTTTAAATTACAATATTTTATTTTATATTCCTCTCTCCAAGTACTCAAAATTCTGAAATGATTTTTTTAAAGAAAATCGACTTTGTTTTTCTATTCAACCAGGAATATTTTTATTCCATGTTTATATATTATTTATAATGTTCTCAAGATTGTTTTTAATATTATACAATGATTTATTAAATTAATTTTTACTCATGTTTTTATTTATATTAAAGGGTTTAAAATTAATCTTCTTGTCATTTTCCAAACAAGACCCTTTTTACCGAAGGTGTGAATGAAATCTTTATTTTAACATGCACCACGTGAATATATTTTTCCATATTCATGAATAATTTTGATTTGGAGATTACTTTAAAATTTTACATAGTTATTTTCAAAGGAAATATTTTTCCTAATATTTTATAAATTTTTAGATTTTAAATAAGTGATTTCAAAATGAAAAGAGTATTTTCCTAAATAAATGTTCTGATGATATTTCAAAATTATTTTTATCCATATAAACATCCTTTGATGAATATTATATTTCTATGAGGTTATAATATAATTATACTATCTACAATATTTCTCTCAACAGATTATGATCATTTTGACTTAGGAAATATTTAAATTCCATATGCTAGTTCTTCCAATATGGACAATTATTCATTATCAAGGAATTTTTATTTAGTTGTGTTTTTTATTCATATGATGAATACATTGGACTTATTTAGTGAAGATTGGGTCCTATAATTAGATATCCCCTTGATTCATTGGTAAGTCTCATGAGACAAAATAAGTTGGGTATTTGGAATATGTTTTACCCATTTATGTATGATGTCTTCACATGAGACCTCGATGATAAGTTTAAGATGTATGACATTATACATTACATCATTATGAAATCAGTTTTTGATGTTCATGTGAATATTTCAATAATTATCTTATCCATGGATAATTTTAAAGATCATGTGATAATTTATATGATATTATTTGATTTTCATTTATTCCTATCATATTATTCATGTCTAATTTATTAAATAATAGTTTATGTGGTATGCATTCCCTTATTGATCATTTGATCTCACCCTTTTATTTTTTTCCTTTACTAAGGATATAAAGAAGGATATCATGAATGATTTTAAGGATGAAATAACATTTTTTTATGCTATGTTTTTATATTTATAATGTAATATGTGAATCAAGTATGTATATAGTTTTCCAATATTTCTAAACTAATCAATCTTCAGTGGTTAAATACCTTTTATTTTGTACCAATGTAATAAGTAAGCACCAACTCTATGTTATTGGGGTTGGGGTTTACAAAAATAAATAGTTGTACATTTATACAAGTAATACACTCATAAGCAGGATCTCTCATGGACATATTATATACAATTGGGTCTAAAAGTGGAGAAAAGAAAGGAAACATCCACCAACTGGTCTCGAGTCATGGTTCAGTCCCAACTCCTTCTACAAACAAGGTTCACCGGCTCTACCATCCATAGTTGTAGGGCCATTTACCTTACTTGAGTCACAAAATATGAAGTCTTCTTGGGTACCAGGGCACCCGAGTAGGGTGTGAGTATGACTTAGTAGGTCACCACTATCATCGGTGTCCCTAATAAGTCCAGTAAATATAGGTGAATGCTCGATATGGAATATCGATAAAGTATACAATAATAAAATAGACAACTAGTCACTATGTAGAGTGCCCCCACCAAACCACGTGTGACCATACCTTCTTTGGTCAGTGGTGGAATGAGATGATATATCCATGGTTTGAAGACACCTTTAGGAAAAAAGATAAACCAACCCTCATATATTAACCAAGGTGAATGAGTTATCACTATCAAAAATCACCAAGTGAATGACCTATCACCATCACAAGAAATCTAGATGAATGGTCCATTTTTAAACCAATATCAAAGGTGAATGGGTCATCACATGATGAATGAGGAATAACCAAATCTAGGTGGAAGAGACACCACCATTATCGATGCTTTGGTGGGTGATATACCACTGTTTTACAACTCATACGGGAGAAACACCACCAAGTCATCCCAACTAGGTTGATGTGATACCACAAATATCACTCTATACGTGGATGATATAACACCATCATAAGTCTCTGTGTAGATGTTTCATAACTAATACAACATCCATAAATGGATGATGCACCACTCATACTATCTTCTAGGTGGATGGTGTACCACTGGTATCATATCTCAAGTGTTCGATACGCCACCAACATCAAATCTTAGTTGAATGGTATACATACTAACAAAATTTCATACATATCAGATAAAATATATTACATATTCTCAAAAGATGTTATGTATTCGTGTGGCTTCCCAAAATATATTACCCATCAACATTTCCATTGTAAAGGATGATATATACCATATTTTCTTGGAAAATATATAACATATCACCTTTAATCTTTGAAAATATGATACATAAGCTTCCCTTTATGAATTTCTCAACCATATCAATCTCATAAACCATACAAATTACAAACTTAATAAAAATTATATCCATTCAAGTTTGAAATGTTTTTTTCAAAAACTCAAATAAAATCATTACTTACTCAACTAATTCCATAGATGGTTAAAAACATTTATAATCTATGAATTGATCTATTTTCACTATTAATCCCAAAATAAACTTAAAAATAGAAATGATACAATTTAACTCAAAATGATAAAATGATGGGGATTTATTCCTTGAAATACAAAAAAAAGTGATAAAATGTTATCTTTATCAATTGCCTCACACTTAAGACTTGGAATCCTGGATAAGTAATCATCAAAAGTGTTACCAAATAAAATTCAAAACATAATCCCATGAGGTACAACTAGGATGAATCCCATAAGTGGATGATGCTCCACTAATAAAAAACCTTAAGTGGATGATATATCACTAACATGATATTCTAAATTGGATGAGGTTCTACCATTTTATTGGCCTCATGGAGAATGATAGATCATCGACCCTATTTAGGTGGATGAGATTCCACCATATAGAAAATATCCCTCATAATAGTATATTTATCATTTAATATCAATAAAAATAATTTGTAATTATTAAACATATCAAGGTTCATGCTATTAACTCATCAAACCATGTTAAAGTCATGTGCCTTAACCTGATCACACCTATCCTAGAACCTCTCAAACAATTAATCATTAAGGAATAGTCTAATACACCTTACTTGGTTCTTAGGAACAAGTATCAAGCTTAATCACCCAATCTAGGTCTAAAGACAAGGGTTAACTCTTAATTTCACATAGAAAATAATCATCAGTGACCAATGGTGTCAACACACACCACAAACAACCTGTTAGGTTTCAATCATGCCATTGGAAATTAAGTAAACCAAATTGATTTAGTTTTAGGGAATACACAAGATATTTTAATTTCATGCATTTCATAGGAAACATGACATACATGTAAAAACTCATAGTAAATCAATATAACGCCTATTTAATACTAATAGGGTCCTTCTAATTGAAAATCCTCATTTGATTCATCCTCAAATTAAATAAATCAGAAAACTTGTTAAAATTCCCAAATTAGGGCATAAAAATTGATATAGGAAAAAAAGTGAAGGATCCCAAGAATAAAAGTAATAGGAGAGGCATCCTTACCCATGTTGACCCATCATGATGATATACTTGAGGATTTGATCTCACATAGGAGAGAACCGAACTTGGAATGAAGAATATCAAGAGATAAATGAGAGGGGGGTGTACACAAATGTTGGAGTGAAAATATGGGAGAAAACCCATTTAAATAAATTTTTAATTCAATTCAGTTAATTAAATTAAATTTAAAAAAATAGACTAAGACTACTATAACTTTACTAATAACCCACAAAAACTTCACTTGGAATCCACCAAAACTCTGGTGTCCCCACTAAGGTTTTGATGCCCCCAATGAACTCCTGCTAGTAGTGGCAGGATCCACTACCACACCCATCATAACTCTAATGTTCTCCCACCAGACTTCTAGTGGGAATTTTCTATAGTATATTATTCATCACATCCCCATTTTATAAAAATAAGAGCCCGAGACACATCAAACCCCTCCAACACCCATAAAAGGCCAAAATACACGAGTTTTGGCATAAAATGGATCAAATTCATGCCTAAAAAGGGTTGGGGTGTTAAAACCTCCCCATTATATAATAGCTCAACCTTGAGATGTATTGTCGAGTACCAACAAACCTCATTGATGAAAATATTTGGCCACTGCACCTACATATTAGAATCTCACTCCCAGTCTCCTCTTGGATATGTCCATGCTAACACTATACCCATGCTAGAGGAACCATCTTCTCATGTAGAGTCTTCTCATGATGATCCATTATTTGAACTATTCATTCCTTGAATGACGCATTCAGCTCTATCATGACCTCATCGATGTTAATCACATGATAATGGTTAGGCTGGTATCTCCAAAGTTAATATAAATGGAATACATCTTGCATAATACTATATTTATGAGGAATATCCAACCGATATTCCATGGTAATAATCCTCTTGACAACCTCAAACAAACCCCACAAACCTAGGTGCTAACTTTCCCTACCTATGAATATGCCTTTCTTAACTGAGTTCATACTCACAGAAATATTTAGTCACCCACCTAAAAATCTAGATGATAGTATCACTAGTAAAAATACAAACTTTTCCTAATCTGAATGGTCTCTAATCACTTCCTAATCAAATAGATATTCCATAATTCCATATACATAAGACTCATTCCTATATTTTCTAACTCCCCATTCTCTAACCAAAGAAATGGTGATCAACATGGTCTATCATATAAGGCCTTAAATAGTTCAATATGAATCAATGCATAATTACTATTTTTGTATGTGAACTGTATAAGTGCTAGATGGTTCTCACATGAATATAAAAAATTTAAGGTTTCATGCTCAAAACATATCCTCCAATACTCAGATGGTATGCTCAAACCACCCATTTTTCTGAGGATGGTAGGAAGTTCTCAAGTTCACCTATGTATGAAGAACCTTCTATAGAACTTTCCAAAAGCATGATGTAAAATGGGTTTCTTGATTTGAAATGATGATCTTAGGAAACATATGGATATTAATTATCACCTAGACATATATCCTACCCAAATCATCAATGAAATAGCTCTCTCAGATCAATAGTAAATGTGTGAACTTTTTTAACCAATCCATAATAACACATACAACATCGTTGTAATGATATGACCTTGAAAACATCATCATAAAGACCATGTTCACATAATATCACTTCCATTAATAAATGGGAAATGACCAAATAAGAATTATGGGTTATTGATGCTCAAACTTTACCTACAAATAGGTAAAGCATCATGAAAAAAACCCATTAAGTCCTTCTTTATCTCGAGCCATAAATATTTCCACAGAATTTCATGATATGTCCAGGTAATATTTGGGTAAACAACCCAAATTGAGGCATGTGAATCTCATATTATCTTCTCACGGATTCTCATATAGATTACCTCATGACCCCATACATTAATGATCTCATCATCATCAAGGGACCAATTAGGTGGTAGTTCCCCCACTATATATATTATCTCTCATCACTATGTAGTCTGAGTTAGATAAATGACTCTCCTTCATTCTCTTAAGGAGAGAGTGTTGGATTTGGTGCCCTAGAAACCAAATTCTTTGTACTTTATGATAAAATTGTATTCATTTGATGAATATTAATGAAATCATTATCACATCATGATTTTTCTTCAGTGTGACATAGCATGTGATAATGTCCTAAGAATAGCTACACTAAAAGGTCATAGCGGATCTCTACTATGATGAGAGCCCAGAAGTGACATGACACTATCCTTTAATATATGTTTTGTGGTCATATGATATCATTTGAAGGGACACAAATGATATAGGATATCATGGGTGGGGACTCATGAAGCTTTGAGGCACCTTCTTATGGTGTTCACCCTTGGTAATATCCAGGAGGATATTATGAGAACAAGATCCTCCAGTAGGAAATCCACATTCATAAGTGTCATTAGATGTTCCTATATACGGACATGTGTATTGGTCCTTATACTTTAATATTATTATTAATGGGTATTATGACTCATGCACTTATATGTATTGATGAAAACCATGATGACAGATGTTCACAGTGAGGTAGGATATGTTGTGTGCGTCACAAGTAATACTACATTAATTAATAATGCAAGAAAAGATTTTTCACTTCTATGGAAGTAGATATCTCAAGCCCTTTTATGGAAATGATACATCCTAACTAAATCCATGTCCATAGTGTTCTCTAGACAAGTTCAATTCCAGGAAGTTAAAGAATGGGAAATCGAGCACATGGGTTTATGGAACTTGCATGAAACCCGCTTGATTGGAGATATCGGTATAAAGGGATTATATTACATAGTAAGCATTCGTATGAGGTGACATGTCTTTGCGACATCAACTTATTTATCTTGGGTTCCTTGACCCATTTCTAGATATTAATCTTGTACTTTAGGCAAGTCCACCTAATGACAACAATAAAGAGGCCTAGAGGGTCTCACACTAAGTGTAGCCAATATCTTAGTTAAATAATTTATTATTTAACAAGTTAAATAAATATTATTCTCAGCTGTGGTTTAATAATTATTCAATTATGACTGATCTCATTTATTTTGTCGCTAGTTATTCAAGAGAATATATTTCAGATGAAATATTTATTTATCAGTGAATAATGCAGTTATATTTATTTAATAAATAAATAGTCATTATTCAAGGCCCGGTAAATATTGAGGAGGATTGGCAGACCAAGTTATGGGTCCAGTGAGAAATAATATTAAATATTATTTGGTTAAATAATATTTAAATATAATGTGAAAGTTAATAATATGTCATGGAAATAATAGCATTTCTATTATTAATTGACATGGAGTTTCACGTGGAATAATAAAATAAGTAATGACACTTGTGGTCATTATTTATTATTACTCAGTGAATTAAATTCCCCATTATGTTATTATTCTCTAATTACCTAAGGGTTCATTCCACTGGCTAACCAATGGTTGTGTGCACAACATCCTTGGAGAAAAGTTCTTGAGACTACAGAACTCTTCCCTCTCCAGGAATTCTCTCAAGGATGAGAGAGATCTTCATCCACCGAATCTAGGAGAATGCTTTGGAAGAGATTCTCAAGGAGATTAAATGTGGACATCACAAGAAAAATTATATTCTATGCTAGAACCCAAAGACTCCTTTAGTGACGTCTACAGATATGTAGAGAACATGTGGATCACTACTAGAAGAATCATATCCTTGGATTCTACATCACAACGAAGCCGCACCTCAGGCATGTGGTCGAACGCATCGGCGAAACTTACATGTGGTATTAGAGGGAGGTTATATTTTCATTTATGGTCATTTAAATAATTTTTTGATGATTTATTCTTTAATAATTTAGTTTTTCAATTCATGTTTAATCATTCTTGTAATCATAATTTCAAGATCTATTCTTCCTCTTTCATTTCTTGCAGATATAATAGAAAGGAATAATTTTATGATTAAAATTAAATAGAGGATCTCATCAAGAGGCACCGATGATTTTATCTATGTAACACAAAAGTGCACGCCATGTATTCAGAATTACACACCATGTAATCTAACATACATTTTGTGTAATCTGGATCACACACCGTGTAGTTGTGTTCATTTCATCAGGAGTAATTTTTCAATTAATCAAGCCATGTGCATTAATTACACAAGGTGTAGTTAATTCTTACACCGCATGTTGACCAGGACAGACTAGCGCACGGTCAACCAGACTACACACTGTGTGGCCCACTGGACACGGTGTGTAGTCCCTTAGGTTCAGGGTTATGTCATGTATCCCATACAAGGCTTGCCTGACTGGTGACCGTGTATGCAGAGTTGACACGGAGTGTGGCCCACTGGACAGGCCGTGTACTCTGAAGAATTACGAAGTACACCTCACATGTCATTTCCCTAGGCGTATACTTTGGATGGATGGTGAGGAGGGTACATATTGTGTAGTCATATCTACATGCAATGTACTTTTTCCATGTTACATAGATTAAATAATTTATTATTATATTATGTAACCCTTGAGACATGTAACTTCTTGTGGGTGTAAAGTTGGGACACAACATGTGATAGGTGTTTGATATGTGTGTGTGTGTGTGTGTGTGTGTGTTTGTGTGTGTGTGTGTATTTAATTAACATCTGTTTGGGTAGTTTTGGATGGGTATTCTTAGGGTTTCCTCCAAGTCATAATTTATGTACAAGGTTATAGATGAGAATATCAAGGAAATTCATAATAGGATTAAGATAAATATGATTGATTAATTAAAGATAATGATTAATTGATTCCAGCATAATTTATCATAATAAGAAGGATTAAATAATTGAATACTAATTTTATTAAATTTATAATCTATTGCTTGTATGTGGATGATCATGATCTAGACCAGACCTTTTTATATGATTGGTTACCTTTTAATTTATTTATTAAATTAAAATTGTTGGCTTACATGCCTTCTCCTCATTAATAGGTAGGTCCTGCATGCCCATGGTTTCTTTTATGTAAACCCCCTTTTACCCCTCACCTGCATGTGAGTTAAAAGAATATGTAATGTATGAAGCTCCCAAGCTAGTGGAGGCGGTTAAAGTTAGGAGCCGAGGCAAAATTAATCCAAGGAGATACAAAGGTGGAAAGGTGGAAAGCTGTAAACACAAACCTTAAACAATTCAAGGTTTTTCTCCCCTAGGTTAGGGTTATTTTATCAAATGCTAGATAAAATAACCAATAGTAATGATCATGATCATACCCTTTATTTATTTCTATAAGTTGTATGGTTATTCATTATGGATGTTTAACGTGGTCACATAATTAATGAACGAACAAGCATACAAGATGGAACTAAAAATAAATTGGATTATGCGTAAATATTATCTATACATGGTTAATCACTTAAGTATATCCCACTTAATATTAACAAGCATGTGAAAAGATAATAAGTGGAAATTTATGCATAAAGGATAAAATCCCTCAATTAAATATTAAGTCGATATAGCCTTCCATTACTTATGTTAGAATCAAACCATAGTTCAAAGTGCTTAACCAACCCTAGATAGGGTGATTTCAATTATCAGGGAATTATAATTTGAGGTTTTGGGTTGACTTAACTTATTTTAAATAAAGAGTTAACTACCCTAGTACAACTTGGTGTAACTGAGAGGCAAAGGTTGAGGAAATCCAAAATTAAGGATTTCAGGATTGGGGAGTCCACTCAACAGATCAAGGATCTATGAGTTAATGAAGTTGGCATTTGGAGTTCCTACCTAAAACCTTTCAAGTTGCTTGACCAACCCTATTTAGGGTAATGCGAAAGGAAATATGGATCTTTACTACTAGAATGTCCAATCAACAGGATATTCCGAAGCCAATGGTGAGGGCTATTTGGTTTCGACAAAATAGTGGGAGACTAATATATATATATTAATTTATTTGTCTATATTTATCAAGATAAAGTACTAAAACTCTATTCATCTTATTTGTAGAAATAGAATAAAAATGACATCAAACATATCATTGTGATCCATACTTGAGAACGAAAACCTTCTCACCGACACTAATTTCTAGTTGTGTCAAAGACACTTTTGGATTATCCTTCGCCATGAGAGGAAACTTTATGTGTTGTAAGATATTTTACCAGTTGTTCCTAGAAATAATGTGAGCGATGAGGAACTCTTTGTGTACGAGAAACATCTGAATGATGCTACGGATGTCCAGTACTTCATGTTATCATCCATGTATTCTGAGATCTTGAAGCAACATGAGGAAATGGATTCTTATAGCATGATATCTCACCTTAGGGATCTCTATCAAGAGAAGGAAATATAATAGAGGTATGATATCTCCAATGCTTTGTTCACAACTAATCTTGGAGATTCTGTACCAACTGGACCTCATGTAGTCAAGCTTATTGGATACATTCAGCATCTGTACATCTTAGGGATTAAATTCTCAGATGAGTTTCATACATATCTCATACTATCATCGTCTCCTAATACCTTCTCTGGTTTTATTGGGAATTATAATATGAGTAATAATGAGAAGACACTATCAGAGCTTCTTACCCTGATTCTCCAAGTGGATAAAGACATGGGATGTGAAAAACCCATAGTCCTTAGAGTGAATAAGAAGAGTAAGGACAAGGAAAATGGGACTAAGATTTATAAACAATATAAATCCTCTTAGAACCATATGACCAAGAATAAGAAGATCCAGGGCAAGGAAAAGGAGGCAGTATGCTTTGCATGTGGCAAGTCAGGACACTAGAAGAAGAACTACACCCAGAGGCAAGGGGAATCCAAATGTTCATTCATTATCGAGTTCAATCTTTCCATTTCTACACATTAGGTATTAGATATATCTTGTGGGTCTAAAATTTATATTCAAATACATGAACCGGGTAGATTCCAAAAAAAAATCAGAGGAGAGGTGGATCTGCGAGCTTCCAATGGTGCAAGGATGGATTCTCTTTCCATTGGTGAATACCACCTCACATTACCGACAGGAATGATTTTAGTTTTACATGGTTGTTATTATGTACCAAGTGTTACTAATAACATAATTTCTATATCAAGTTTAGATATAGATGTATTTATTTTCAAGTTCAGAAATAAATGTTGTTACTTTTATAAGGACAACATATGTTATGGTATGACACATTTAAATAAAGGTCTGTATATATTAAATTATGAGAACTAAGTGTTGGAAATTGATCACAAACCAAGTTCACATGACTCATACAACACCCAATTGTGGCATCTCTGCCTTGGTCATATAAATGAGAAGATCCTAACAAAGATATTTCAAGATGGTTATTTAGACTCTTTCGAGCTAAAACCACTTGATAGATGTCACGCTTATTTACAAGGGAAAATGACCAAACCACCATTTAGTGGAAAGGGTGAAATGGATACAGAGATTCTAGGATTGGTACACACTAATTCATGTGGACCATTTCTAGTAGAAGCTAGAGTTAGATATTCTTACTTCATTGCTTTTAATGATGACTTGAGTAGATTTGGCTATGTCTACTTAATGAGGTATAAGTACAAGTCCTTTGAGAAATTCAAGGAGTTCAAGAATGGAGTAGATAATAATCTTGGTAAGAAGATAAATAATCTTTGATCGGATCAAGGTGGAGAATATCTTAACCAAGAGTTCATCGACCTTTTATGGGAGTCCGGGATTCTATCTCAACTCACTCCACCTTATAAACCACAGTGGAATGGTGTTAGTGAAAGGAGGAACCTTACCTTATTGGACATGGTAAGGTCGATAATGAGTTATGTAGATCTTCCATTATCCTTTTGGGGATATGCATTCCAAACTACGACATACACATTAAACCAAGTACCAACTAAGGTGGAAAATGGGATTCCATTCAATCTATGGAGTGGAAATAAACCCACTTTATAGAATACACATGTATGGGGATGTGAGGTGTTTGTTAATTATTTCTCATCCAACAAACTAGAACCCTGGGGCACAAAGTGTATCTTTATAGGGAATCCCAAGGAAATAAAGGGATACTAACTATACAACCCCTCAGACAAGAAAGTGACTATTTCTAGATAGGTCATCTTTATTGAGAGGGATCACATCCTCAAAAATGATAGTGGGAGAAATATTGACTTCGATGAATCTGATGCTCAAGATACACAGGAGTTGGTACAAGAATAAGTTTCACAAGTCCTCGTGGAAGAGGTAGTTCCTGAAACACAAGTGTTCTGTAGGAGTAAAATAGAGGTAAGGGAACCAGAGAGATATGGTTTCCTTGTCACTGAGGATGGTGACTCATTATTGTTGGAAAATGATAAACCTCTATACTATAAGGAAGAAGTAGAGATCTTAGAAGCTATAAGATGGTTAGAAGCTATAAATTCTGAGATGGATTCCATGTATCAAAACCAAGTATAGGTTCTGGTCGATTCATCAGTTGATGTAAATCCTGTTGGGTGTAAATGGGTATTCAAGAAGAAACTGGACATGGAAGGTCAAGTTAGTACCTATAAAGAAAGGATAGTGGTTAAAGGTTTTAAACAACATCAAGGAATTAAGTATAATGAAACCTTTTCACCAGTTTCTATATTTAAATGCATAATAATCATACTTTCCATAATAGCTTTACATGACTATGATATTTGGAAGATGGATTTCAAAATTGAATTCCTTAATGGGAACCTTCAAGAATATGTCTATATGACACAACCATAAGGGTTTATGACACCAGGTGATGCTAAAGGGGTATGCAAGTTGTAGAGATCTATTTATGGATTAATTAATGCATTCAGGTCATGGAATATTCGATTTGATGAAGACATAAGATAATTTGGTTTCATTAAGAATAAATATGAACCATGTTTTTACAAGTGGTTTAAGGGGAATGCAGTCATTATCCTAGTAGTGTATATTAACGATGTATTTCTTATTGGAAACGACATACCAGTCTTGTAGTCAGTCAAGGACTAGTTGAACAAGTGATTCTCCATGGATAACTTAGGTGAATCAGCCTACATTCTAAGGATCAAGATCATTCATGATATATCCAAGAGGCTTCTTGGACTAAGTCAAAGTACATACATTGACCAGATACTAAAGAGATTTAGTATGGGAAAATCCAAGAGTGGATTGGTTCCAATGTCACATGGTACATTTATTTACAAGAAAATGTGTCCAAAAACACAACATGAGAAAGATAGGATGAGTAATATTCTATAAACTTCAGAAATAAGATCTATCATGTATGTCATGTTATGTACCAAACTTGATGTTTCCTATGCACTAAGCATGGTAGGCAGATATCAAGTAGATCCAAGATAATAGCATTGGACTGATGTCAAGACTATCCTTAAGTATCTAAGAAGAACTAAGGATATGTTCATGGTGTATGGAGGAGATGAGGAGCTTATCATCAGAGGTTATGCTGATAATAGTTTTTAGAAAGAACAAAATGATCTGAAGTCTCAATCAGGATATTTTTTGTCTCAATGGAGGAGTTGTGAGCTGGAAGAGTTCAAAGCAGCTAGTTGTCACTGATTTTACAATGGAGTCTGAATATATAGCATCTTATTATGCATCCAAGGAAGATGTCTAGATTTAGAACTTTGTCCAAGATTTGATGTGGTACCTGGAAGTAAGGATCACATTACATTGTATTGTGATAATACTATAGCGGTGGCTCTTGCAAAGGATCTAAGGTCACATTAATGGACAAAGCACATACTCTAAAAGTATCACCTCTCGAGGGAATTCTATTAAATGAGTAAAGTTGCAGTGAGCAGATTGTCCATGAAAAAGAATGTAGAAAACCCCTTGACTAAAGGACTATCTCATCAGAAGCATGAATATCATGTAAGAGCTAGCGAACTAAAGGTTGTTAGCAGTTGGATCTAGTGAAAGTGGGAGTCTGTTGGAGTTGGTGCCCTATAAACCAACTTCTTTGTACTTTATGATAAACTCGTATTAATTAGATGAATATTAATAAACTCCATATCACATCATGATTGTTATTCTGTGTGACATAGTATTTGATAATATCCTAAGAATATTTTTCACACTAGAAGGTCATAGTAGATCCCTGCTATGATGAGAGCCTGGAAGTGCCATGGCACTATTCTTGAATATATTTTTTGTGGCCGGATGATATCATTTAAAGGAACACAAATGATATAGGCTATCAAGGGTGGGGACTCATGAAAATTTGAGGCACCTTCTCATGGTGTTCACCCTTGGTAATATCCAGGAGGATATTATGAGAACAAGACCCACCAGTAGGAAATCCACATTCATAAGTGTCATTGGATATTCCTATCTGCAGACATATGTATCGGTCCTTGGACTTTAAGATTATTATTAATGGGTATTATGACTCGTTCACTTAGATGTATTAACAAAAATCATGATGACAGATGTTCACGGTGAGGTAGGATATTTTGGGTGCGTCACGAGTAATACTGCATTAATAAATAATGCAAGAAAGGATTTGTCACTTCTATAGAAGTAGATATCTCAGTACCTTTGATGTAAATGATATAGTCTAACTAAATATATGTTCATGGTGTTCTCTAAGCAAGTTCAATTCTAAGAATTCAAAGAATGATAAATCAAGCACATGGGTTGATGGTACTTGCATGCAACCTGCTTGATTGGAGATATCAGGACAAAGAGATTATATTACACAGTAAGCATTCATATGAGGTGACATTCCATTGTAACATAAAATTCTTTCTCTTGGGTTCCTTGACCCATTTCTAGATAGTAAAATTAGACTTTAGGAAAGCCCACTTAATGCTAATGATAAAGAGTCCTATAGGGTCACACACTAACTTTATCTAGTATCACAGTTAAATAATTTATTATTTAACAAGTTAAATAAATATTATTCCCAATTTTCATTTAATAATTATTCAAGTATACCTGATTTCATTTATTTTATCGCTACTTATTTGAAAGAATATATTGCGGACGGAATATTTATTTATCAGCGAATAATGCGATTATATTTATTTAAAAAATAAATATTCATTATTCAACGCCTGATAAATATTGAGGAGGATTGGTGGACCAAGTTATGGGTCCGGTGAGAAATAATATTAAATATTATTTGGTTAAATAATATTTAAATATAGAATGCATGCTAAGCACATTTCTTGGAAATAATAGCATTTCCATTATTATTTGACATGGGGTTTCACATGGAATAATAAAATAATTAACGGAACTTGTACTAATTATGTATTATTTCATGTTGAATTAAATTCCCTATTATGTTATTATTCTCTAATTATCCAAGGGGTCATTTCACCAACTAAAAAATGGTTGTGTGCACAACATCCTTGGAGAAAAGCTCTCAAGCCTAGAGAACTCTTCCCTATAGAAGAACACTCTCAATAATGAGAGAGATCCGCCTCCACTGGATCTAGGAGAATTCTTTGGAAGTGATTCTCAAGGTGATCAAAGGCAGACATTGTAAGTGAAAGGATCTTCCATGCTATCACCCGGAGACACCTTCAGCGACATTTGGAGATATGTGGAGCATGTGTGGATCACCGCTAGAGTAATCATATCCTTGGATTCTACATCACAATGAAGACACACCTCAAACTCATGTTCGAATGCATCAACGAAGAAAAAACACCTTAGAGATAATTCTTTAATTTAATTAAATTAATTATAAAAAAAATATGTCGATCCTCTCTTCTCAGTTATAGGTTCTATCCTTTGTCTTTTATCCTTGATTCAAATACATGGATACTAGAGTTTATCATCATATAGATCTCGAATTAATCATCGATCATGACAATTTTCAAAGTTGGTTACACGCTAATCCTACGCTTTCGTTGTGCCCGGAACCTATAGAGAGGATATAATAACTGAGGATATTAGGTCCACTTCACCATGATGATCCTGAATGCTAAGGAGTGTCTCGAAGAAGAGGATCATCATTTTTCACATGCATAAGACAAATGCACCACTTGTTCCTGAGACTTCTAACTTGGCACAACAACAAAAATAGTCCCCTTCCCAAGGGTATACGCCATCTTAAAATCAAAAGATTGCAGATACTTAACCCCCCACTTCTATCTAAGGTTCATGTCACTATAATAAAAGATATACCTAAGGTTCTTATGAATAGTATACAACACAAACCTCTCACCCAAAAGGTAGTGACACCGATATATCAGTGTGTGCACCACTATCGCATGCTCTAGATCATGTGTTAGTTAGTTCCGCTCATGTGACCTCAGTTTCTTAGACCCATAAGAGACCACTCTCCCATCTTGCATCAAAACTAACCCAATATCAAATTCTATAACATCACAATAAAATTTATATTCCCAACCCATCTCAAATAACACTCTTTGAAAATTTACATTTAGTATTATTTTTTAAAATCACTACTAAGTGTAAGGATTAACGATTTTTAGTAGTTATTTTCAAAAGTGTCCATAAATCATGTATTTAGAGATGGTTTGTATTAAAACTATCACTATGTGTTTATTTTTTAAAAATAAAACAATCCTTTTTACTCCCCCCTTGTCCTAGGCCCCGATCCTCAGCCCTAAGTCACACGTCTCCTTTTCCACCAACCTCCACTCCTCTATCGACACCCTCTCATGAACCTCCTCTGCCATCTCACCCTTGCCTCTACTAGGGGTGATTAATGGATAAATTTACTATGAGCTTCATGGGTTAGCCTGTATTTTTGGGGCAGATCATACTTAAAAAATCAACATGTTTCTTAAACTGACTTAAATAGACCAAGTTTAAAAACCTGTAGGCTTTACATATTGGTTCGCAGACCCTCATTCTAGCCTACGGGTTGGATCTATTTAAAATAATAATAATTTTATCCTATAGTCATTGCACTATAGAACTACGAACATATAAAAAATCAAATAAATAAATTAATGAGATGTTTTTTATAAAACAAGGCTATTTTATAGGAGGGAGGGATGGGGAATAAGACCCACCGCATCACACTAGTAGAAATAGTGGATTCAACGTCAAAGCTATGATGTCGATATTTTATAAACCGATGAAAAATGTATCTTCAAGCACTTTTTGGCATCAGTTTTAACATAAACAGATGCCAAAAAAATTATGTTGGCTTGTTGGCATCTGTTTTTAACAAAAATGACGCCAAAAATGGGCATCGAATGACTTTATAACGTCATTTTTTGTAAAAAACAATGTCATAAATTTAAAAAAAAAATTATCGATTTTAGTTTTTACAAAAAATGATGTCGATAATTAGTTTTTGGTGTCAATTTATGTAAAAACTGATGCCAAAAAATTTAAAAAAAACAAGATCGCGAAACCCTCATTTTTTGGATCTACAAAACTTTGCTCTAAACTCATGACGACCCCGATGGTGACCCACTAATCCTCAATGACCATTATTGGTGATTTTATTAGATTTTTATCATAATTTCATGATCTTTGGTCTCAATTATTAATCCTCTATCATTATTTCATCATACAAGGAAATATTTCTCTTCAGAAACCGTTTTCTGGCCGACCATCAATTAGGGTTTGATTTAATTTCTTTTTTCTTGTTTATGGTACATTTCTACAAACATTTTTGTTAGATCTTACAGTGTTTATTCTTCTAATAAATTTGAGGTAGAAAGTTCATATTAATAATCCATTTTCATTATTGAAATCCAAATTTTGTACGTTGTTTTTTTAATTTTGAAGTTAAATTATTTATCATTTAGTTATATTTTTGAGTTATTGTTTCAATTATTTGTATGGTGTTGATTGTTATTTATAAATGTTGTTGTTAAAGTTTGTTTATTTTGATAAAATTTTTATTTGATGAAATTATCGAATGGTCTTGATGATATTATGGAATGAATTATGATATATGGCGTTATCATTGATCAATATAATGTACATCACATGTAATGACTCCATATTTTCACCTGTTAAATTAATACAATCTTCAATAAATTTTGACACATGTGACACCAAACTAATGTAACAACTATGTAAAATGAACTAATGCATTTATATTATAATAGTATTTTAAATAAAATATGTTAACATTTTGTGTAATTGACCTTAATAAATTAAATTAACCACTTTTACATGATTGAAAAAATATATTATATTTCCATATATGAACTAATATATTAGCATTAATTAATTTTCATATTATTTTGAAATAATATTACAAAACAATAAATGTTCAAATGGGAATATTTTAATAAAAAATGTTTTTCATTATATACAATACTTTATTTAATAAATATAATTGTATAGATTTAATTTAGTAAAATGAAATTCAATTATTGATTTATAATTTCAATATTATCATAGTATAACTTTTTGGGATTTTTTCAAAAATAATATATTTTCATGTAAATAATGATTAATACCGTTTTTACTAAAAATATGTTTTCAATAGGAGTAGGGGTTTAAGGAGTTACCATGGGGAAACTATACCCCCTATATTATAATGTTAATTAGTAAAATAAGTAACCATTTATCATACACAACCACAAACATTAGGGTATAAAATTAAATAAACATCCTAATATTATAATATGATGTGTGGAAAACATACATGTAGTGAAAAAAACATGATTTTATACTAGGAATATCACATATATATAAAAAGAAATAAAAGGAAATAAATTAAAACAAAACAATAGATTAGTTTACAGAATCATGATTTTATACTGGGAATTTCAACTGGGTTCATTACATGTAATGTCTATTGGATTAGTATGACACACATCACACAAAATAAATACTTTTAGTAGATTGGTTTTTATTTTATTCCTAATAATCATTGGTGTTTACTATATGATAACCAATCATTTTTATTGAATGTGTTTATATTTAAAATTTATCTTCTTATATATATATTTAAATTTTTATATGTTTTAATACATTCACTGATTATATTATGATATCAGGTATTGAATGGATCGTAATTGGATAAATTTATGAAGAACCACTAGTGAATATGAAAAAGGAATTTATGATTTCTTGGAATTTGATAAACAAAATCTTCAAAACATATATTTGATTTTCTTTTCATGTGTGAAGTGTTTGAATATGAAAAATTTAAACTCAATAGAAATCAAGGATCATCTAATTTGATATGGTTTAGCCTTAATTATACAGGTTGGATCTGTCATAGTGAAAGAACTAAAAATTCAACATCTAATGTTGATGACAATATTCATAATAAGGTAGAGGATCATATTGAAGAATTAATTCATCATTTATGTGTTGAAATCATCTAAAAAAACAACAATTTTTGAATGATTGTATGGATATTTTGAGAAACCATTATTCTTAGGTTGTAGTAAATATATAGTGTTATCAGTAGCTTTTATTTTAGTTAACTTGAAAGAAAGAAATGGGTGGAGTGATAAAAGTTTCCCTAACTTACTTGATATTTTAAAATAGATACTTCCATAAGGAAACCAACTTCTATATTCCAATTATGAGGTGAAGAAAATATTATTCCCAATAGGATTGGGGTATAAAAAGATACATGTTTTCCCCAATGATTGTGTATTGTATAGTATAAAATATAAATATTTATCAAATTCTCTTACATGTGGTACATCATGCTATAAGATGGGTGAAAAGGTAAACTTAGATTCATTCTAAGGTAATAGAATCTAACCTCATGCAAAATCAATTTTTTATACTTTCTAATAATTTCATCCAATAATTCTTCCATATAATTCTGATAATTCAACTGTGGTTCATTCTCAAGTATCAGAATCAAATCTCATGCTAAATCAATTTGGTACCTTCCAATAATTCCTCATTTGAAGTGTCTATTTACAAATTCAATTGATGAAAAAAAAGGTTAATATGACATTCATATGTTCACATCTCTAATAGTAACTTACATCACCCTTCTGATTAACCACATTTGAAGAGATTTGATAAACAATTTCATGATTTTGGAAGTGAAGTTAGAAATCTCAGAATGGGATTGTGTACTAATGGAATGAATCCATATTAGATCCTAAGTAGTCAACATAGTTCATGGCCTATTTTTTTGGTAGTTTACAATTTTTTCCCACATATATGTATAGAGAAAAATATGTTATGATGAGATTGATGATTTCTAGACCAAAATAGCTAGGAAATGATATTGATGTGTATCTTTCACTATTGATTGATGATTTGAAACTTCTATGGGAGACATGTGTTAAAGTTTTCGATGCATACAAGAAAGAGTATTTTATTCTTCATGTTATGCTAATGTTCACTATAAATGACTTTCCTTCATATGGAAGCTTATATGGATACAATGTTATGGGATACAAAGCATGTCCAATTTTTGAAGAAGTGACTTTATATTATCAATTACATAATGGAAGAAAGATAGTGTACATAGGACATCAAAGATTTTTGAAAATTGTTCATCCTTATAATAGATTGAAAAAAGAATTTAATGGTTTACAGGAATACAATCTTCCATAATGACCATTGTCAGTTTAATAATATTATGACAGAGCGAAAAATATTGATTCAAGATTTGGAAAGAAAAGAAGTTTTGGTCTTCAAAAAAATATCTGGAAGAAAAACTGTCTGTCTTTTTAGAACTACCTTATTGAATATTTTTAGAGATAAAACATAAAATTATGCATGTTGTGAAAAACATATGTGATAGTTTGATTGGAAATTTGTTAGACATAAAAGGAAAGAAAAAAAGTTGGATTGCATACTATATTGGACTTGATATCAATGGGAATACGTTTAGTGTTAGCTCCCACCATGAAAGGAAACATAACATATTTACCTTTAGCATGTCACATATTAAGAAAGATTGAGAAGATGAATTTTTGTTGGTGTCTTCATGATATTAAATTACCCAGTGGTTATTCTTAAAATGTAAAGAATTTGTTGTCATTTAAGGATTGTAAATTAATAGGTATGAAATCTCATGATTTTCATGTATTGATGCAACAACTTCTACCAGTCGCATTGTGTGGTATATTGTCAAAAACTGTCAAAAAGACTATCATTAGGTTATTTAATTTTTTCTAATCCATTTTTAGAAAATTCATTGATCCAAATTTGTTAGATGTGTTGGAAAATGAAGCTTCTCTTATTCTTTTTCAACTAGAAATGTATTTCCCACCTATGTTTTTTTATATAATGGTTCATCTGGTGATTCATTTGGTGAGTAAGATAAGAATATGTGGGCCTTTGTATTTATGGTGGATGTATAATTTTGAAAGATATATGAAAATTTTGAAGGGATATGTTAAACATACTTATAGACCAGAGGCATCTATTGTTCATAAATATGTATCGGAAGAGGTGACTGAGTTCTGTATTGATTATTTGTATGAATTGGAGAATATCGGTCTCTCTATATCTTGATATATAATAGCTGATAGTGAAGGTATAGGTATTTGAGGATTAAAGGTAAATTACATTCCATGTTATGAAGTGATGTAGGAACATTTATACATTTTGAACGACATAGAAGAGGTTCAATCATATATATCATCATATATTACTGAATTAAAGTTACAATATCTAAAAATAAATTAAAAGTGGCTAATGATTGATCATAAAAAGACATTTGTTTCATAATTTAAAGATAAAGTCATTACAGATATATCGGCATCATAAAAATTAAAATGGTTGGCAGAGGGACCATCTCTTAATGTGATCACATGGTCTGGTTTTGATATTAATGGGTACACATTTTACACACACAAAAAATCTAGATGAAAAAAGTACCATTCAAAATAGAGGTGTAATGGTCATCATTGAAGCACTTTATTTTTTGATTGTAAAAGATAAAAACTAAATTTATGTATCAATGCCGTATTTTTGAGTTCTTGAAGACATATGGTAAATTTATTATATTAAATTTTGAGTCATCGTGTTTAAGTGTAATTGGGTTGCAATTAATAGTGGTGTAAAAGATGATGAATATGGGTTTAAACTGGTTGATTTGAAAAGATTTAGTTTCGATGAGAAACCATTTATCATGGTCACACATGAAAATAAAATATTTTATGTCATTGATCCATCGAATGTTCAATGGTCCATCATTTTTTAAGGGAAAGAATCCATTTTGGTGACGAGGATTATGATGATGTTATTGATTTATATGATCCTTATTCATCTATTACACGATTTTTGAATAATAATGTCTATAACGCAGACATAGTGCATGCAGTATGAAATGATCATGCTGAAGGGATATGGGAAAAAATTAAATTAATCTCCTAATTAATCTCGTTATTATTTACATTATATTTATTTTTTGAAATTTTCATGTGTAAAAAATGTATCATTTAATAACTATTGGATATTTAATTATATGTATTTGATTATTTATATGATTTTTTGTGTTAAATTTTGATATTATACAGTTATGGTTAAACATTTTTTCATTTAAATACACAATGTACATTATTATATTTTAGTTAAAGTTACACATATGAGAACACTTTTTTAAACTTTGATATTTAAATTTATAAATGTTTCTATCATTTTAGATATAATGTTTATATTTAATAGTTTACCCTGTATATTTTTTTGGTTAAGAATCATAACATCATTATTTTTTAAAAACTTACACATGTGTGTCACTTTTTTTACTTAAATATTTCAATTTTCGTGTTTTCTAATTATTTACTTGTTTAATATATGAAACTACACACAAATTTCATTAAATTTACTTATTTAAATGGAGAATACAAATGTAGAGAAAGAGGAACATGTACTGAGGTATTTTTATTTTTTCATACTATTAAATATCTAGTAATATAATTATTTATTGAAAAAAAACTTTTCATTTAAAAAAAACAATTGTCAGACTACTGATGAGACTTCAGAGTTTAAGTCTTCTTCTTTTACTATTAACAAATCTAGTTTTCAAGTTGGTAAATGTGTAATTACACATTTACCAAAACTTTCACTTTATTATGGAGACGAGTGATTGAATATTAGTTTTTGATAATAATAATAATAATGCAACTTTCCCAAATACAATGCAGTTTATCAAATATATATCTATGTAGAGTTGTTGCAGGATTAGTATTTAATATCCTGATTAGATGTCCATTGACAAGATGGTGATAAATCATATTTGGTTGGCCATAATTTTGAAATATTTCAATTGATTTATTTTATCTCATTTTTCGAATATGATATATTTTAAATGAATAATATTTATTTTATTCAATTATAGATGACATTAAATTTTTAAGAAACAAAAGCAATTAAGAAAATATTTCATTCTTTAGAATCATTTTAATAGATAGATTTCAAAACAAAGTTGACAATAAATTATGTTTTTGGAAAGAGACAAAATGAAACCCCATGCCTCAAGTATGAGTTTTTAGATGTAGAGACATGAAATAAATTTTTTTCCAGCCAACATGATGAAGATTTTCTGGTATAAAAATTATATTATATTGTAAAATTTCTAATATATGAACCTAATTACTTATTATTTTACATTTTATATTACAGACCTCTAGGAAATCCCATCAAGACATCCAAATACAGAATGTATACCCTCATACTTTATCACATGGAGGGTATCATTTATTAGAGAAAAAATGATTGAGGAAAAGTTTAAATCATTAAGAACTCAGTCTGCTAGTGGTTATGATGAGGTCCAGTTCAATCCTCCATCTACCCCCACCCACCGTGAAAAATGGATATGATCAAGAAGAATAAAAAATGAAAATCATGTTATAGAGAAAGCTAAGGAAGTAGCTGAAATAATTGTAAGTAAATATTTTTTATTTTTCATGAATTTTTCTATTTTATAAATTAACAAGACTAATATGCCATTTTCATTTTTCATTTTAGGATGAACTTAAGGATCAATCGTCACAGGGAACTTTTATTCCTCAGGGTAGGATGGACATCCTATCCACTACTTTAGAAAAGTCAGAACACCCCAACCGCATAAGAGATGAGGTAGGTGTTAGTATTCAGAAAGTTTTTGGTCATCAAAGTAATTAATAAATAGATACAGAAATATAAACCTTAAAATGTGAGCTGAAAGATATGAAATAGTCCATGGGAAATCAAATTCAATCAACTATTCAAGCTATGTTTGAACAATTGATGATACGGTCACAGTCTATGCAGCCTTCCCAGCCTCGCCAGCCTTTTCAACTAACTGTGTAACCTATACAAACCTCCCAGTCAGACTAACCTACCTAGCCTGCCTACTCAGATCCTCTACCTCCTCACTCAGACCCAACCTTATACTGTGAGTTTTATGTTGGAGATCCTCATGTACATATTTTAGCATTTGGAGTCGTGAATTTTTTGGGAGATTTTGTACATCACTAGCCTATGCAGATGGTTCAGGTTAGATTATTAGTACATGATATTATTAATCCCACAGCTCTACTACCATTTCCTACTGGTGAGGTTACCAGAGTTGAGGATTGTATGGATCATTTTTTACTTTGACCATCTGGTCCTCTTCATTATCTTTCATACGAGGTATGAATTTTTTTAATATTAATTACATCTCATTGAAAATTACTTATAATTTTTTCTAATAGTTAACTTGTATAAAAGTATCTAAAATCAAAATAAATAGCACAAAGGAAACAAAAGGTTTAGGAATAAAAAATTATATATACTTCTGATGTTTTTTTATGGGATAAAAAGATTATCTTAGGATTATTCTTCCTTGGATAATATATATGAGTTTTGGATGACGTCTGATATATGTGGAAGAGACTATCCAATGAGAATATTCAGAAAATATATCATGGATCTAGTTTATTTTAAAGAGATCAATGTGTTTGTGTTGTAGTTTTTTTCCATGTAAGTAAATTGATGTTTTTTTACTTCTTTAATTAAAGATGGTTTAAATTGAATAACTATATTAATTTTTTAATTAGGTATCTACACACACTTCTTATTCAAAATGAGGTCACAAAAGTTTATGGTTTTATAGATCCATAATTCATTTCAACAACTGTGTAATATTTGAAGACTATTGATAGAGTTACATATATATGTGAGAGATTATCAAAGACGGGGACTGGGTGTTGGATTTTTCTATTTCTTGATGGGTAAAAACACAAACATAATTATGAACCAATGTTCATTATAATGTTATTAATTTTGAACTTTTTTTATTGTAGGGGCATTGGATTTTAGGCGTATTCTTCCCAAGTAAATGCACCTTATATTTCTTTTTCTCTTTATTAGGTGATATTCATAAAAAAATTACCACCTTGTTAGACATGTAAGTTTTATTCTTTTTTATAACTTTATTATATTTAATTCGTATTGTATATACATGTATTATTAGTTGATATATATGAAAATGAAGGTCACAGAAAAAAATTAACAAAGATTACTTGTCGATAAATAACTCAAATGACATCCAATATGTGAAAGTAACGCTAAATATTTTTTATATTAGATATTATTATGATTTTTGATATATATATATATATATTGGTTTTTATTATCAATTTAATGTCTTATAACTGCAGTTTCATCATCAACAAGGAAATTTTGAATGTAGTTATTATTTTCTACGATTCATATATGAGATAATCACAACCGGGGTAACTACTGAATTTGATAAGGTTAGTTATATTAATTATTTTATATTTTATTTCATAGTATTCTGTTTTTTAATATTATATCACTCAATGTTATTGTATACATTCAATGATGATGAGTCTTATACGAAATATAAACTTACCCATCTTTGATCTTTGTTTACGAGCTATTTGTTAAGTATGATTATGATTTAATGTAAAACCCCAATATTTTACAAATAAATTTAATATTGAATGCATGAAAAACTGAGTCTCTATAAAACACCACTTTATTATAACCTAGCCAGTAAACATAATTTTTCCACCTCTGTTATTTGAATTTCAAAAAAATGATATACACGGTTGCGTTCAATAAGATATTTAGACTCTGATAAGACAAACTTAATTGTTGGTGAATAGTAACATACCCTTATGAATAGTAATATGAATAGTAAATCAAATTATTATTTTATTATCTTAATTTCATAAGATAATGAGATCTTGATTAATTTTTCAAGGTGATATAAAATGAATTATAGTTTTAAAATTTTTATTTTCCAAATAAATTATAATTTTATTTAAAAATTAAATTAATAATATTTAGAGAATTATTTTTAAAAAATGGAGTTTATTTTTGAATTCTAAATGTCAAAAAATAGTTAGGGTGAATTTTTGGGATTTTTCTGAATTACTCGAATTTTTTATGAATAGTAAAATACGGTAATTTACCGTATATATATACATTATCAGTTAAATTCACTATTCCAACATCATGGATGATGTAAGCACACTTGGTTCGAACTCACATGCACATATTACTATTCTTGGTCACAATAATCAATATTATTTGTTGTCTTTGGAAAAATAATAAAATAATGAGTAAAATAATGGAAAAGCCCTCCTCTTCTCAACTATAACCCCCCCCCCCCCAACTCCCTCTTCTCTTCACTACTCTCAAGCCTTGTTCCTTGTCTAAATTCTACTCAAATATCCTCCCAATATCCTCCCCCACATCCAGCAACCATTGGTCTCCTAAAAAGACCAAAACCTCTCCCTTAAAGAGGCTCTCAAAGAAGATTACTTCAAGAGGTAAATTCCTCTTAATTTCTTTTATTTCAAGTTCATTTCTTCTCTTTTTCTTTCCTCACATCCTTTCATCAAAATGTTATGATTATTCCAGTACCTTACATGTACTGGAATGTTATTATGATAAAGGAATAATTCTTCATCATCTCTCATTTCCCCTTCTTTTATACTAGAAATGAAAACACCATCCGAGATGTGTTAATTTATCACATTCAAGGATGACGGGTTTTTAATTACTATTAATGTATTCAATTATGGTCATGAAACAATTTTTATGGTTGAAACAAACTATAATATATGTATTATAACTTATTTAAAGTTTTGTAATCCTTTTGTACACATGATATTAATTTATAAATCAAAATGAGTTTGTTGTGATAAAAAACCGCCAATTAACCCAAACAATTGTCATTAAAGTTTTATATAATGATTCATCTTCATCCCCAATAACCAAAAAAAATTTATAACCATGTAATCTTCTGTTTGTTCACTAATAACATATAACTTCTATTCTGGACAACCATTCTCATTCTACATGTTTATCTGTACATGAATATAAGTAAATCGATCATGAAAACCAAGGAAGAAAATGCTCTCAAACAATGAAATTGAATCTATTAACCCATCAAAAGGATATTAATAAACCTAATAAGGTTATAATAAATAAATTATATGTATATAAGGTTATGTAATCATTAATTTATGAACCTAAATTTTTTTATTCAGGTCATTAAGATCAAGTGAGGAACACTTTCAGACTTAAGGTAAGGGTTTTTCGTACCTCCATTTTCATTCAGGTTACTTTTATTATAAACTTACCTCAATTAAAATATTATTCATTAATATGTAATCCTCATAAATTTTGTTTGAATGTTTTATATATGTGTACCAACCAGAATCCTACCTTCATTTATGGGGAATTATATTTTTTAAAATTATCTTTCAAAAATTCTTCCCAAAATATAAGCCCAACTCAAGGGAATTTTTCAAATTCTTACCTATTTTAAAGGGAACTCTATAATCTATTTTTAGAAAATATTATCTTTTTAAAATCAATCATTTTATAATGAAAATACTATCTTACATAATTTCTGGTTTTATACAAACATTTTTTCAGAAGAACTCTTCTTTTCAAAGTAAAAGAGTATTTATCTCAAGAATTACTTGATGATTTTATAAGAGTATATTCATCAGTTTCAACACTTCTATTGATTATTATTTATCATTGGGATTAATATTTATTATATCATATACCATATTTAATTTAATGTTTTATTATTATTTTGACTGTGGATGTTTTATCTTAAAACCATTCACAAATTTACTTTGAATGGTTAGTGTTTAAGCTTAATGTTCGGGGAAAGTTATTTACGTTTCATATATTAGTTTCAATATGAATGTATATGTTGTTTATGTTTATCCTCATTCATATGAGTAATACATTAGACTTATTATGTGATGGGTGGGTCCCTCTATATCACCTCTATGCATCGGTAGGTCTCGTGAGACAAATATATATGGACTTGGCTGATGTCTTGCCCATTTTTTAGATATGGTTTTAGATGAGGCCTTAATAATTTTTAAATTTCTTGGTTGAGGCCTTGATGGTATGTTTTAGAATGTCCGGCATATGTATTTCTTTCATTATAAATCTATAAATTCATAGTTCATGTGGTTATTCGACTAGTAGAATACCCATGATTATGTTTTATTATGACAATAATTACTCAGCTCATATTCCTGTCATAATGTGTTCAAGTTTATTATTTTTAAAGGCATGTGTTTTCAATTATTCATCATGCCTAATATTTATATATATGATATATTCCGCTGTATTTCTTACCCTTACTAAGCATTTGAGTTCACCCCTTCTTATATTTCATTTTTTTAGGACATGAAGAGGTATATTATGATTGACTTGCAGGGATAATCTTAGAGTGGTGGATGTTCCCAATGGAACTTGTTTTTTGTTTTTTGTTTCAAGTTGTAATGTTGAAATTATGTATGTATTTGGATTTCCAAATATACTAAACTATTCGTTCCTTTGAGATACGATTTTCTTGTAATCATGCTAATGTAATGTAATAAGGCACCAGCTCCGACCAACTGGGGTTAGGTCTTTACAGTTGGTATCAGAGGAAGTTTAGTAGAAAACTTGAAAACTAAATTTAGAAAATGTAGATTAGGGAACAACCCCTTAAGATATTCTTTTAGGATAAATATACAAGAACAACTTAGAATTTTAGTAAGGAATAGATTATGTGGATATTTCTAGAAAATACATCCATGTCTGGATACTACGAGTGGATGTGGTTCTGGAACAGATGTACCTAGGAGTGAAAACTTTAACAAGGAGTTTCAAGATTGACCCAGGGTATCCTGGTACACAACAATGGGTCTTACTACACGTCTGGTTTGACACTCCAGGAGGATATGTTTAGGATAATTCACATTTTCTTTACAATCTATTATGAAGGATTTAAATGTAAATTTTTCCTTAAAGAAACCACATTTATGATTATGGTATTAGCCATGCATAGGATTTCAATTTATGTTAAGTATTTTTTTTCTAAGTTAAGAGAGTACATTATGACTCATAACCTAATATAGTATATGAAATTATTTAGAAATGGTGCCTAGTGGAAGGAATGGAAGCAGAATGAACGTGCGTATCTCATGTAGAGATTTCCCTCCTATGAAGGATAATGATGTTGGCTCTGGAGCTGCGACCGGTGCAGAGAAACTTATAACTATACTAGGAAAACTTACTCAGGTTATGAACAATAACCTTAACTGTATGGAGCATCCGGATCCACAATGTGGAGGATATATGTTAGATCTCTTTATTTGAAAACAGCCTCCATCATTTAATGGGACTACAAAACCATTCGTAGCAGAGTAGTGGATAAGTTCCTTAAAGAAGATATTTCTCACCTTGGGAATTAACGAAAGGGAGAAGGTTTTCATGGCAGTTTATCGTCTGTCGGGAGATTATAATCAATGGTGGTCACTAATTCAAAACACAAAGGAGGATGAAGAGGTATAAAACATGGAATGGAGTGAATTTAAAGAACATTTCTTAGAGCAATACTTTCCTCGTGAACAGCGAGCAGATATGGAAAGGTATTTTCTGAATTTGAGGCAAAAAGTAAGATGATAATATTGCAATGTATGAAGCTAACTTTATAAGGTTAGAATGGAATTTTGTGGACTATATACATAATCCAAGGAGAAATATTGATCAATTCTTTGATGGCCTAAATGCATTCCTCTATCATTCATTGGTCTACCAAACTTTCTCATCATATGAAGATATAGACTCACGTGCTATCAAGACGGAAAAAGAGTTCTCTAAGTCTTATGAATTTAAAGGAAAGCAAGAGAAGAAGAGGGTTGCTGAAAACTCTGGAAAAGGAAATAAGGAAATTGGGAAGAAGGGAAGAGTTGACTTTCCACCCTGTGATAATTGGGGAAGAAAACACTCTGGTGCCTACTTAAAAGGAAAAGGGGTGTGCTAAAAGTGTGGAAAGAAAGGCCATCATACTGGTGTTTTCAAGGGGAAGAAAGAAGCTACTGATGTTCAATGCTATAATTGTAGGGATATGGGACACTATGCTAATGATTTTCCAAATCATCAAGGAAACATGCCTCAGAAAAGACCAAGGGATCAGGGAAAAGATTATACGATCAAAACTACTGATATTGAAGTTACTAATGATGTGGTGGTAGGTACTTTAATCATTTACTCAAACTAAGACAATGCTTTATTTGATTCTGGATCATCACATTCTTTCATATCTTCTCAGTTTTCCAAGAAAATTAGATATTTCCAATTTGATTTAATAAGGGAGTTGTCAATTAAAACTCATAAGGGAAGTATCATTGCAATAAAGTTGTGTTAGGCAGTCCCTATTATGGCATATAAACAAGCTTTATATGTTAATTTTATTATCATACTCATGATTGAATTTGATATAATCCTTGGTATGAATTAGATTTTGAACCATGATATGAAAATTTATTGCAAGAAAAAGGAGGTTACAAATTTTGATGATGATGCGGAATCCCTTATCTTTAGAGCATAAACATCACCATTTGATTCCCATCTAGATCCACCCCCAATAGCTCTACTGAATTCAATTATTGGGGGGTAAGGGAATGAAATAACTATGGGTGAGGAAAGGAATGTTCAAATAGATGACATATCTATTGTGTAATAATATGTTGATGTGTTTCCAGAGGATTTATCTGGACATCCTCCAGAGTGGGAAATTGATTTTTCCATTGACTTAATTCCTCATTCAAGGCTCATATCAAAGAACTCTTATAGAATGGTCACTGTGGAATTAGTGGAACTGAAGAAACAACTAGATAAATTGAGTGATAAATGATTTATTCACCCTAGTGTTTCTCCATAGGGAGGCCATGCTCTTTTTGTTAAGAATAAAGATGGATCTATGAGGTTTACATTGACTACATGAAGATAAATGCTATAATAATAAAGAAAAAGTATCCCCTACCTCGCATTGATGATTTATTTGATAAACTTCATGGAACACAATATTTTTCGAATATTGATCTTTGATATATATATCATCAGTTACGTGTGAGGAAGGAAGATATTCCAAATAAAAAATTTCAAACTAGGTATGGGCATTATGAGTTTACAGTAATGCCTTTTGGACTGACTAATGCACCCTCTGTTTTCATGGATCTAATTAATAGAGTTTTTAAAGAATATCTTGATGAATTTTTAGTGGTATTTATTAATGATATCCTGATATACACAAAATTCTATGAAGATCATGAAAATCACTTGTGCACTATTCTGAAGACTCTTAGAAGAAATGAATTATATGAGAAGTTTAGCAAGCGTGAATTTTGACTTCAATTAGTTTCCTTTCTTGGCCACATTATCTCTAAGGATGGAATATCTGTTGATCCTGTGAATACAAAGGTTATGAAAGAATGGCCTACTCTAACAAACATAACGGATGTACATAGTTTTATTGGTTTAGTAGGTTATTATCGGCATTTCATTCAGAATTTTTCCCATTTAGCCAACCCAATGACCAAGATTACACATAAAGGGGTTAAGTTTTTATGGAAAAAAGAATGTGAGGACTTTTTCGAATAATTGAATAGGAGATTGGTGAATGCTCTGATCCTAACTCTACCATCGGGGAATGATGGGTTTATGGTCTATAGTGATGCATCAAAGAAAGGACCTGGTTGTGTCCTTATGCAGAATGATAGAGTTATTTCTTATGCATCAAGACAGTTAAAAATTCATGAAAAAAACTATCCTACTCATGGTCTTGATTTATCATAAGTAATTTTTACTCTAAAGATATGGAGAAATTATCTCCATAGTGAAAAATTTGAGATATATACGGATCATAAGAGTCTAAAATATATCTTCTCACAAAAAGAACTCAACATGAGGCAAAGGCAATGGATCGAACTACTCAAATATTATGATTGATCCATATACTACCACCTAGGAAAAGCAATGTACTTCTCAATAAAATGAGGATTGACAAGGATTCTATGCCTTGATGAGATTTAAGTAGACGTAAGGAGGAAAGGGATTGCATTGTCTGTTATTGTTGAGGAAGTGGAAGAATACGTGTTGGAGAGTTGTCAATAATTATTTTTAGCAGTCTTAAAGTGATATATTATTGATATTGGGAAGATTTTTCAAGTGCCGACTACATCTATCGAATGGTAAAGGACCAAACGATAACTAGGTATTAGGGTTCAGATAGCGGTGGCGGTAACTCTTCAACAAAGACAGGATGATTGGATGATGATATCATCTGATGGACATGGTGTATGTCAATGGATCAGACATAGTGAACGAAAGTTATGGGCTTACACTGGGTGCTCTGATGATAAAAAACATGAGGGTTATTGTTTATGGTTTTGTTGGAAAAAAAGAGCATTGGAATCATTCAAATAAACATTAAAGTAACTTAGACTGTTCACCGAACACCAGCGGTCAGGTTCTAATGGCTATGGGAAATCATTGATCACCAAGTTAAAATGGTGGGATGTCCATGAAATCTTGGATGGTGGTGAAAAAAGTGGAGGGGCGCTTGTATGTGTGATGTTTTGGTGTGAAAAATAAAGTTAAACTGACATCATTTGTAATTGTCAATTTTATTTTATAATATTTATATCATTTTATAATAATGAAAATGACAGAATTGTTCTATCATGAACATAGGACTTAATTGTTTGAACCATGTAAAATCAAAATGTCATTTCTTGCTTTGATTTCACTTGTGTGAATGTTTATTGAGTTTTTTTTTTGTGTGCACGAACGACTTGGTGGGGTGAGTAGGGTGTGATGAACTTCCTATCTTACAGAACATCAAGTTCTAGGGGTAACGCTTGATCGTAGGAAGCATACGGTGCTTGACTGTCTATTGTGTGCATGTTCTGGACGGAGTGCTTCCAATGGTTCGATGAAGCAGTTCTACACCAAAAGAAGTGTGTCTTCAAACACAACTACTAGAAAAAAGGCAGTTTTATGGATTGATAAAAAGTCAAAAAGATTTCACCAAGAGTATAAAGTGAAGGTGAGACAAAAACTAATTCTCCAAGCCATCCAAGGGGAAAATCTGATTCAGGAAGAGAAATGGCAAGAGTGGAGAAGTTATTCATAAGAGGTATCAATTAATATTCACAAAAAATATGGATTTATGAAATATCAATAACAAATCCAAATGGAAAGATTGAAAAATCCATGTTCATGTTATATTTTTTATCAACGACCAAATAAAAAAGATATAATAGAATTAGTTTAGACGATTCATGTTCATGTTATATGATGAAAAACATTAAGTATGCAATAGATAATGAGATATCAAGATAGTGGATATAATTTTAGAAGATGAAAAAAACATTAAGAAAAGAAAAATCCATGTTCATGTTATATTAAGTTTAGAAAATGAAAAGAGTACTAGAGACAGAGAGATTCTGATGAAAATAAAAAAATGAAAACCTACCTAATTACGCATAGGGAGGCTCGGAAACGATACCTCCCAAACACTACCACATGATTCAAAGGGTAATGAGATATTATGATAGTGTATCTATGTGGATATAAAAATATAAATAATCAAATTTGTTTTTATCAGAATGCAGGGTGAGAATGAAGCCATCCAGAGCGTTGCTTCAAAGGATATTTCAGTAAGGAATTCCTGGATCCCCTGGATAAAGGTCTTTATTATGAGTAAAAAAGGTTAGAAGGTAGGATAAGCTACTATGAGAAAAAAGTCATTCATATTTAACTTAGAAAGTATGATCAAATTCCAGAAGCCATATTGGCCTTTGAAAACGAACCCGAAGTAATTGAGTTAGCATAGAAAGCTTAGGAAACTCATGATAAACTCGAGGAATAGAAGGTAGAAATCAGGCATACAGAATCTCAGCTTCGACAAGCCAAGTGGTTAGTCCACCTATAAATAATTCTAGGAAATCCATAAGAATAAGTATTTTGATTTGAACAGTAAAACATGGCCGGAAGAGGATCTGTTGTTGGACCAAATATCTGAGATATTTGGTAGAGGCTTGAAGGGAAGGCTTCAGGAGAAACTTCCAATCAGCCCGATGCAACTGTCTCTGATATGAATCCACATAGAGATACAGAAAGAGTAAGTATATCAGGACGATATACTATAGATGATTATTCATGGCCTTTAGCATTAGAAGCTCAAGAATATCATAAAGAAGTTTCTAGTATTCCTCAAAGTATCCAGGAATACCAGAAACAAATCCATGATATTATTACTTGGGAGAAATGGGAACTTGGGGATATAGAATGTGTCTCCAAAAACCTAAATGAAAATCTCAATAAATTTGAAAACCTACAAGTCAGACTCAAAGAGAAGAGGAAAAAGAAATATATTAAGTCATCTCCCACCAAAAGACTCAGTGTAAAACCTTGGGAAGACAAACCAGTATGGTGGGAAATCTCCCAAAAACCAATTTCTTAAGAATGATAGAAAGGATCTTTCAAGGATTTGTTTTAGAAGATCAATAGGGAGGTCAATCCCTCATATCTCAACTATATTTAGGAAGAATATATTCCAAATAAAACATATCCAAAAGGTGTTCCTCAACATGGGACGATCATGAATCTAGATTTCAAAAAGGATATGGGAGCATCCATAGATGAATGAGCTCTAGACCTTCGATATTACATATTATTAGTTGGTTTACAGTCATGGACCATTGATAGTGCACCCAATTTCACAGAAGCTACCTTAAAAGGTAATGCAGGGTGATTTTGGGATATGCTGATGAGACACTCAGAAGTGAGAACATCTATCTAGGAATATGTTACATGCCTAATTGAGGTTATACTAGTAGTAATTGATTTCCTTAAACAAGAGTTTGCAGGAAATTCATTGGTAGATTGGGATGGATAATTGGTAGAAAAATCTAGAACAGTTTTAACCAAGATCAAAATTTGTGACATGTGTTACTTTGAAGAATATATTTGCAAGTTTCAGTATTGGTATTATCTCCTTGGACCAAGAGATCAAGCATATTCTCTATATGTATTTATCTAGAAGCTTGCAGGCAGTTGGCCTGAAATTATTCAGCAAGCATTAAAGACTCATCTTTCCCAAAGTGAAGATCTACAAGACACTCTAGGATTTCAAGAAGAAACAATAAGGCGGGTGATAATACTTCATTGTATGCAGAGGCATGCCTTAAAAGGTGTAATAAATATGTTATACATGAGTTTTGTTTGTTTCCCAAAAGTAGAGGGTGTTGAAGGAATATATGGGTACGGTCCAACCAGGTAGGATCTTGGAAAAACCCAACAAAGATCATTCAAAACACAGTGTCAGGATGACCAATGTGAACGAAAGAAATCAGTCAAAAAATTATGGAACTGATTTGGGAAGAGAAAATCATCAAGTAGATTTTCAAGGAGAAATCCAAAAAAAATATAAGAGATTTCTTAAATCAAATAGGACCCAGAAGGACATGAGAGAAAACATTAAGGCCAAATATTGGAAGTATCCCAAATTCCTTAAAGGAAAATCTCTATCCAGTTTTGGTTGTTGTTAGTTCTACGGCAAGAAAGGTCATAGAGCTGACAGTTTCCCGGATGCAGATAGAAGAAGGGGAAGTCCCAAAGCAATAATGATGGAAGATTCATCAGAGATATTGTTTGAGCCTATCTGGGGAGACGATATAGATTCAGATGATGAAAGTTTATATTATTTATATTCATAGTACTCAGAGGAAGAAGATTTTGTCTCATATGGGGAAGAAGGAAATAACCCTATTTTGAGCCAGCTTCAAATAGCCATGATTCAAACAAGGGCTAATGTACCTGAAGACTCTCCGAAGTTAATAAAACTAGAAGATATGAAAGGTAATCTGGTTCATTCTTCAAAAACCGAAATACCCTTAAATAGAAGAGATTGCAAAGAATGGAAGATGTCCATAGTTGATTGGTCTTAGGTATAGAAGAATTCTTGGGTACCATATCAAGAAATGACTAAGATCTTTGAAGATGAATAGACATCTGAAGTCTATAAAACAGATAGAGGATTATTTACAATGCCTTTGTTAAAACAAGAAAGGGTTAACAAGGCAATCCAAAAAAAATTCTAATTATGTGCATTTTGGAATAATCCAGATAGGTTTAGGTCCTCTTGTTAGAAAAGGACAAGATCTACCAAACCTAATTACAGTTGTGGATGTTAGTTTAGCCAATTTCTCCAATGCATTATTAGGAGGAGCACGAGAAAATCTACATGAAAAAGAAAAATGGAAAAAGGTGATCCCAGATTTGAATGTAGTTCTTATGGACATAATTATCAGTAGAAATCTATAGGTTAAGATCAATACGAGGAACTGACAAAAGATGTTGGGTTGTCCACCCGATAGGAGATGTGTCTGAGTGATTACTCGCTTCTATGTAAAGTTCTACAATACCAGAAGACCATCTCTAAGGAAGAGTATTTAAATATTTACACATATTTTTTAAGATGAAGTAACATCAATTAGATCAATGAAACCATAGGTAATAAACCCCAAGAGGCTAACTTGGCCTAGAAAATTGGTTTCACCGGATCCAGAGGAAGAACGAAGACAAAAGCAACTTCTTCTAGATGTTATTAAACAATTCAGAAACAGACTTGTCATCTTTGAGTTCAGAGAATATGAAGATGATCTTAGATTAGAAGGATCAATATCAGGTAGATCAGATTTGAATATAGAAGATTTCAAATCACAAATACTTTAGAACCCTTTGGAAAATCCAAGGATCTCGGTTGAAAAAGATGAAGGTACTTCAATAGAATCACCTAGAACATCGATTTCCAGAAAGATAGTGGGACAAAGGACTGTTCGAATACCTATCTATGAGGATGAAGAAAGTCATGTAGGATATATGGGATCTTAATTACTCAGTGCAAAGATAGAATAATGGGATATATTAGTAAAATTAAGTATTAATGAAACCGCATATGTCGCCCTAATTGATATAGGGTGTACCTTCTCTTGTATAAGAATTCAATTTTCAGGAGTAACTTGGGAATCTACAGAGTTGCAGGTTACAGTTGGTAACAATGCAACAGTTCTAATTCAAAACGTAGTTAAGGATGTTCAGATTGAACTCAATGGAAGAATATTTATAGAGAATATTCTTTGTTTTATTCCTCAATTTTCAGATGACTTCTTGATTGGAAATAGATTCCTTAGAAGATATCATCCTATAATGATATTTTCATAAGGAATTATCCTCGACAATTATTTGATTCTAACTGCTTCTGGAAAAACCATAATGGTTATAGATAAGACATTATCTACTGTTAAAGTGGAAAACTATCCAGATGAAGAGAGAGAATACCACAGAAAGATTGATCAGTGGAAAGAACTAGTTGGATTGAAATTTCTGAGGATTAATGAAGAAGAGTCTTTGGCTAATATAAAAGATTATTTATCAGAAAATTAGTCAAAAATCCCTCTGAAACCATGGTAGAAGGAAATGCTAGAGGCTATAATCACCCTTAAAGATCCTAGTACAGTGATCGGAAGTAAGTAAATTTCCTATCCAAATGAAATGGTTAAGGAATTTAAGAAGAAAATTCCAGAACTAATCAATATTATATTAATCAGGTATGATTAAAGTCCTTACAGGAGTGCGGAATTCATGGTAATAAATCATGTAGAAAAACAGCATGGTAAGGCCAAAATGGTTATAGATTATCATGATTTAATTGTGCCACAAAAGATGATGGATACAATCTTCCTAATCAAGAAGCTTTGAGAAGCCAGATTAGGAATGAAATTAAAATGTTATATTCTAAGTTTGATCTCAAGTCAGGATATTATCAGATAAATATCAAAGAAGAGGTTATACCATTAACAACAATTACAATGCTAGTTGGCTTGTTTAAATGGCTAGTCATTCCATTTGGACTCAAGAATACACCAGGAATTTTCCAAAGGAGAATGGAGAAGGAATTCAGTATATTATCACAGTTCGTCACAGTCTATATTGATAATGTGCTCGTATTTAGTAAAAATATAGAAGAGCATATAAAACATTTACAACAGGTGGCTAAAGTGTTCATAGAAGAGGGGATGAAACATTCAAAAAGAAAGATCATTTGAATGCAACCAAAGATAGAATTATTGTATTGCATATCCAAAGAATTAGAGAAAATATTCAACCGTATATTGTAGAAAAACTAAAAACTTTCCTCGATAAGGTTCCATATCATAAGTAGATACTATTGGATTGGTGTTGTCCGATCTGGTTGGGCTGAATGCTTGTGGCCCGCAACTGTCGCGGGTCGAGCTGTTGTAGCGGAGCTGACCGACCAACACCGATAAGCACTGTAGCAGTGCGGACTTCAGAGTCAACTTTACTGTAGTGCTTTTGACTTCTAGCCGGTAGCCACTGTAGCGCTTTTGACAAAACTGGCCGTCATTCACTGTAGCGACACGGACTCACTTTTCGAATAGTGATCATCTTCTCCATTGTTTTATATCCCATTTTTGGGCTAGGGTTACTACTGAAAAAACCCTATGTAATTTGTGCTCCTGATATAGTGAAATTTTACCTCTCCCATGGATGTAGGGATTATTCCCGAACCACGTCAATCGTTGTATCCTTGTTGCTTTTCTTTCTTTCGTTTTCTCATTTCTATCATTGTGACTCCTGATAATTCTGCAACAGATACAAGTGTTTCTTGGTATACTAAGTTATGTCAAAGCATACATCAGAGATTTATCAAAAATCTCAGTTCTAATATAGAGAAAGGCATCCATTAAGGTACCTTGGGTTTGGACAAAAAAAGATTCTGAAGTAATCATAATTTTAAAGAAAAAATGATAGAATCTCCTAGAATTGGATTATCTAGATGGGAGTGAAGATCACATATCTTAGAAACATATGCATCAGACTCAGCATGGGGATGTATCCTAAAGATAATGAAAACCCATAATGAATGTATCAATAGATACTGGAGTGGATGTTTTAATAATGCAAAGAAGAGTTATTTTTTCCATGAAAGAGAATTGATTATGGTCCTTAAAGGAATTAGGTCTAATGATCTATTCTTGGGAAAACCCTTTACTATAATAACATATAGTTCTTATATAAACAATTTTATGAGAATTAAATTAAAAAGGTTTACCCGGACACGGCTTGTACAGTGGAGGAATGAGTTGCAATACTATAACTTTAATATAGAAAATATTAAAGGAAAAGATAATGTCATTCTAGATGCACTAACACACTATTTTGACTCTTGTAGGTACAATGGTAGAAAGTAAAAAATCAAGGAGATGTCTTGTTTTCATTGATAATCATTCTATGGTAGAATGCCCGGTTATCAAAGCAATGAATGATAGACTTGATAGACTTGAACAAAGAAAAGGGATTCTAGCAGAGAATCACCTTCAGAAGAAGGGATCTTCATCCAGTAAGGTTGAAATATCAGAAATCGCGGGTTCTTAAGCTAGAAAGGATGAAAAACTAGGAAATTATTCAAAGAGACCTCTAGACAGCAAGTCTAAACATAAAATTTTTATTGAATGCTTTGTATGTTGTCAGAAAGGCCATTATAGCACTCAATGTGTATATAATCCGAGAAACGGGAAGGCTCGGAAGAACCAGAATATTGACATGAATAGAAGATCTAAAGGAAAAGAGAAAACCATTAAGATCTGGGATGATCAAGTATAAAAGGAACATGAAAAGTAGCAAAGGTCTCAAAAACAACCTCATCGACAAAATGTTCATCAAGAACAAGATCAAGAGAGTTTGGATGATGATATAGATGAAGAGCCCAATCCAGTAAAGGAAATATGGAAATATTTGCAGAGGATTCCAAATATTTCAAGGAATAAATCCACAACCATTTATAATCTGATCTAGAAAAGTAAATGTTGGAATCCTCATGTATTAATCATGTTTTAATGATCACAAATCTCATTAATGATCCCAAATCTCCTTAATGATCACAAATATCATTCAACCTAGTTAAATCCTATAAAATATATCCAATCATGTGTATTTATGTTTCAAGTTCTCTCATGCTTTATAATGGTTAAGCTCAATCCATTTCATGCATATTACTGTTTAAGTCTGAATATAGTTATTTGCCTAAGTACGAGACACCGTGAAGCAAGAAATCGTGAAGCAAGACACCGTAAGCAAGACATCGTGAAGCAAGACACCGTAAGCAAGACACCATGAAGCAAGACACTATGAAGAAAGACACTGTGACACTAAGATACTGTGATACTCAGACACCGTGACACTCAGACATTGTGACACTCAGACCGTGACACTCATACACCGTGAAGGAGACACCGTTTTCATAACATATTGTGACACCGTTTCTTAAACTATTTTGTCGTCTTTCAATTTAATTTTTAACGGTCATATTTTATGCCTTTAATGCACTGAAATAATTAATGTTTCTTTATAGACATAGTACGAGGTACGAGGTATGAAATATATGGAACCTTTCAGCTAAAACTCATGCATTCGAAGATAAAGAGTGAAGAGTTCCCAACAACAATACAGCGCGATATTGAACGAAAAACAAGCATGTGAGCACGACCGCGAAGAACACATTGCAAGATTTTCAAAGGAAGCATTGTCACATGCATGCAATCCGACTCTACTGAAGAACATACGAAGTACACTGGAATCCAGAGAACATCTTCACATTGTCAAAACTCGTGAAGAACACAAGCTGAAGCACGACACTCGGTTTTTCAAGACAAAAACTAGAGAAGTACTTAGAAGAATTTTTGTTCAATCAAAGGAGTCCAGAGCTGCACTTCAAATCACTAGAGCATTCTAAACTCATATCTACTCTCTCTTAGTGACTCTTTTACTTACTTTTGAGCAGTGTGTGTACTCTGTATATTCCATACACACACTGACTCCTATGCTAAACTGGAGGATTTCTAAATCCTTACACCAAACTCTTTATACTTCTGTTTAACCATGAAAACTGTGTAAGAGGTCCCTGTGTGGCCTGGTTATTATTTTTTTTACCCACGAAAATTATGGAAGAGGTACCTATGTGACCTAGACAGTCTGTGTACTGTTGTTAACCCCGATCTAGGGTGTGGATCAAAGTTTATTTATATAAATTGCTTGGTGTTAGGTGATCACCAAGTGGAGTGGATTGGGTCTCGGCTTGAGACTGAACCACTTGTTTCATATCCACTATGCTGTTTAATTTTAGTCTTCTCTGTTTTACTGCTTTATTGCATAATCTAGAAAAAACTAATTTCACTTTGATAGTTAGTATTGGAAAGAAGTTATAACTGATTTGTCTTAGTAGGATAACTTAAAAAATAATATTAATAATACAAATTAAGATTACTGAGAATTAATCAATCTTATAAAAAGTTGTTTCAAAAGTCAAACTCTTATAACAGTATAAACTTGATTAAATGGGCTGTATCTATTTTTGGGGAAAACCTTTTCTTTTAGAATAATATTTTTTGTAACAGAAATTTTTATAGTTACTCAATTCACCCCTCCTCTCTTGAGTAAACTACTCTGACCAACATTTGGTATCAGAGGTTGCTTTATTAGGACTCTGTGTAATCTTACTCAATTGTGATTGTAGTTGTACTTTAAAGATCTGTAAATTTCTGTTAATTCTAAATTTCTAGATCTTTTAAAGTAATTTGTTAGTATGGATAATAGATTAGAATGTGTTGTAACCAACAGAACACCATTATTTAATGGAACCAACTGTGCTCAATGGAAAATTAAAATGAAAATGCATCTAGAGAGTATGAGCTTTGAAATTTTTTCATCCATTATAGATGAATACAAACTTCCTGTGACTGATAGAATTACATGGGATGAACCTAAAAAACTTGCTTAAAATAACAATTGCAAAGCCGTGAATGATTTGTACTGTTCCTTAGGAGATGAAGAATTTAATAGGATTTCTGCTTGTAAAACTACCCATGAAATTTGGGATACCTTATATGTCTCACATGAAGGCACATATAGTGTAAAGGAAATGAGACTTAGTACTTATACTATAAAATATGATAATTTTAAAATGAAACCTGATGAGCCTATTTCTGACATGTATCTTAGGTTCAATGAGATTGTCAACACAATGATTTCTCTTGGAAGAGAAGTCACTGCTAAAGAACAGGTCATGAGAATCCTTAGATGTCTACCTGATAGATGGAGGGGAACCTATGTCTCAATTAGAGAATTGTGTGACATCAGCAAGCTACCTGTAAAAGAACTCATTGGGAAACTGATGATGTATGAGGAAGAGATGAAAGTCAACAAAGAAGAGGAGGATGAACCAAAGAGTAAATCTGTAGCATTCAAGACCACCTTCTCAAAGCACAAAGACAAAGGGAAACTAGAAGATTATGTAGAAAGTTCCACCACTGAACAATCATCACCTGATAGTGATGAGGAGATGGCTCAACTGGATAGAAGATTCAAACAATTCTACAAAAATAATAACTTTTTTAGAAATCCTAACTTCAATGGAAAGTATGATCTAAAAGGAAACTGGAAAAAGGACTGGAAAAGAAGTGAAAAAACTGATGAAATTGTATGCTATGAATGTAAGTGCAAAGGACATATAAAGTCTAACTGTCTAAAGCTCAAGTATAAGAAGAAGTATGAGGACAAGGATAAGAAGTAAAAAAAGGCAATGAAGGCAACCTGGAGTGCCTCTGAGGATAGTTCAAGTGACTCAGAGACATCACATGATGAACAGGCTAACAAATCCAATATGTGTTTTATGAAAAATGCATATGAGGTAACACTGAACTCTTCTGTAAAAAATTCATACTATTCTGAAGAGGAAAGTGACTCTAAAAATATGACTAATGAAGAAATGTTTGAATATTTCAACATGCTTAAAGAGACATGAAATGAATTAAAAGATAAATATAAATCATTGAAGAAACATCATGCTCTCACTGTAAATATTAAATCTGAACTTACTACTGAAAAGGAGAAAAATGATCAACTGCTCAAAGAAAACAATGAATTAAAAATGTCTAATGAGCAATTAAAAAGTGACTTAGAAAAGTTTACTAAAGGTAAAAATACCCTTACCCAAATTCTAGGAAAACAAATTGCCCCCAAATACAATACTGGCATTGGTTATCAACCTGGTAAAAGAAACCTTAGTAGAACGAAGTTTGTTTCCAAGTCTAGGACATATATTTTTGTTCCCAGTTCTGAACACAACTCAACTAGCTCAAGTCATGATACATATTCTACTGTTTCAAGTTTTTGTGGACCAAATACAGTTTATTTTTCAAACAATTTACATAATGCTTATAGGAAACCTATGAGACAAATATGGGTTCCTAAAGCACTCATTACTAATGTTACTGGACCCAAACAAGTATGGGTACCAAAATCTATCTTTTCTTGATCATGTTATAGGAAAGTTGCTTAAAGAGATACTTCAAGAATCTATGGTCCTTGGACAGTGGATGTTCAAGGCACGTGACAGGAGACTACTCATGATTCAAGAACCTGATAAAAGTAGATGGAGGACATGTCACATTTGGTGACAACGCCAAAGGGAAGATATCACATACATGACTTATTTTAAAGTTAAATTTCATTAAATTTTCATTTATGCTTTGTTTTTTTTGGATTTCTCAAGTTTTTATGGTGGAATGGGTAAGTTTTCATGAATTGGGCCAAACCGTGAGCCCAATTCCAGATTTAAAAATAAATTTTGTTTCTTTTATAACTTTTCCATTTTATAATATTTTTCACCCATTCAAGTTTCTAAATGGTCTCACCTGACATAGAAACACCACCATTATAGTTTGGAGCCTTTAGAAAACCATAAACAAACTGTATATGGGTTTTTATTTAAGGGATTGGGCCTGCCAGAAAGCCCAATTCCAGTTTTAAAAATAAAATTTGTTTAATTAATAACTTATCCAATATTAAGGCTTTTTCGATGATTCCAAGCCCCAAACACGCCCCTTGAACTCAGCCGCGCGTCCAATATCCTCCCACCCTCTTTTCAGCTCATTTGCATCGTGTTTTAGGTCGAAACTTTTGAAGAAATCACATTTCGGGAAGATTTATAAAGGTAATTTGTTTCCTTCATAAATCCTTCAATTCTCACTCTTTTTTCCCCATTCAAATTCCTACATGGTCCCCTTATCCTTTTTCAAACATCCCTTAAATGTTTGGCTGTTTTAAAATTCAGATACTAGTGTATGTGAGGCGATTTCTACAAGATCCCTCAAGTAAGTTGGTCTTCTTCATTCTTCTTTCAATTTGCTTAGGGTTACATTCAATGTGATTAGGGTTTCACACCTTATCCATAAGGTTCATAATGTCCAGAAGTTAGGGTTCAAACCTAGGGTTTTATTTCTTGTCTTTTGGGTGAATGCTTTTGGTTTTAGGTTGGATTTCAATTCCTAGAGGTGCGGCGGTGGTGCGGTTTATGTTTCACACCATGTTTTGAGTGTTTCGACTTAAAAGGTAGGTGATTCCATGTATAACCATTTTATGATGAGTTAGCTTGCTTGGTTTATTAATTTAGTATGTTTCAAATCTGTTTTGTGTGGTGTAAAAATTGTTTTTGTGATGGATTGAGTTAAGTGTTTAATTTTTTAGTTGCATTATTTCTTAGAAATGGGGTGCTTTTCATGCGTGGCTCTTGGGGAAATATTTGGGTGTATTTTATAAGATGTGAAATTGATTTATTAGTGTTAAAAGGGGCTGAAAATTCTGTTTTTTTAATGCCTTAATGTCATGTTGTCCTTGTAATGGGGTTTTTGAATAGTTTTAATGTGTGAAACCATGTTGTACTTCTTGAAAATGATTTGTGAAAACATGTGTTTTTCATGTGTACCTTTTGTGGTATTGTTTGAGGTATTTGTATAAAACTTGGGGTGGTTTAATAAATTTTTTTAGGGATTCCAATTCTGATTTAGATTGTTATTGGCATTGTTTTGGTCTTGAATTAGGTTTTTGAAATGGGTTTTGAATGCCAATCATGGTTGCACCTCTTGGGTTGGTTTTATGAAAATTATAAATGATTTAATGAGTTACAAAAAGTGTGAAATGGTTTATTATATACTGTTTTGGTGATAGTATGTTCATAAAATGAATTTTTGAAACATAATGTTGTCAGTTATGTTGTAAAACATTTTGGTAATGTTTTGTAATTTTTCGAGGTGATTTATGAAATTGGGATGTGGGTGCGAAACGTTTTTTCGGGCTATTTTGCGTGAGTGTGATATGCAAAATGGACTTTGTTTATGAAAAGGGTATTATGTAACATGTGATTGGGATGTTATGTGATGTTTATAATCTTGGGAAAGATTTTATAAAATTATTAATGGATTTGATGAATTGTGAAAGATGTGAAAAATGTGGTGTGGGCTATTTTTGGTATGAGTATGATTTCAAAATTAAATTGAATGAAAAAGTGGATTTTTAGACTTGTGTGGAATACATGTTGGATGTTTGGTGAACTTGTGATGTGAAAATGATATTTGCATGTGCAGTGTATATTTATTGACTTGTTGAACTTGTCTGAGCACAAGGGGAAAACCCGGGTATCTAGGTGGGTGGACATGTACTAGTATGCTAGTGAATCCGTGGGGTTTGGCCTCAGTTTCACTTAGCAGGATTGACGCTTACAACTCTAACTAAACTATGATGATGATGATTTGGGACCACTAGGTTATGGGTATGTTCCCTACTAGTGGATCGTGCACGAGAACGGATATTGTGATGGTTACTCTCACTGAGATACGAGGTACCTGGGACCCAGAACGAGCTAGTACCTAGGGGTTATTTCCTATTTCTTGTGCTCATTATTTAATTTGTACTTACCGTCGGCATACGGTATAGTTGGCTGGAAAATTCAGTAGTGTTGACATTATTTTTAAAAGTGTTGATTCTTAATGATAGCCCACTTGAAAACTGTTTTTTTTTAGTTTCATCTTTTAGAAATTGTAACTAGCATTTTCTGTTTATGAAAACTTGCAAGCTTTTTGTCTTTGAATGTTTATCACATGGAATCTCTTAGTGGTGGTATCCTACTGGGAATTTTCTCACACCCTACTTACACCCTTGGGTGTAAGTAGATTTGGTTATTTTGTTGTTTCAGGTTTGGATACAGTTTTTAGTTCCAGTGGTTCGGGTTTCTAGCATGTCCTTGGTGGTGAAGTTTTGTAGAGATGGATTGAGGGTGGTGCCCCTTTCCATGAGGGTTCTTGGGCTGTTTAATTGTGATTTTGTACCTTTTTTATAGTCTTGTTGAGTTGTTTTAAAAGATGTAATTCAGTTCTGAATTTTGTAAAAGATGGTTTTAGTTGAAAAATCCAGATTCGTTTTATTGAGTTTGTTTGTTGTTTAATGTTTATAAACTTGGGGTAAATCGTTCCCAAACTTCATTTTATGATACCCGGGTACTTGTGCCAGCCCGTGGGGATCGGGAACGCCCTTCGGGCCTTGTTACGGGCCGGGTCGGGTGCCGGTTTTGATGGCAACCAGATTTGGTTCGTGACAAAATGGTATCAGAGGCAGGTTTTCTCTCTTTAGGTCATGTTATTTGGGGAATAGTCAAGATAGTCTAGAGTTAGGATTTTTGGTACTTGGAATTTTTGTTATGAGTAGTGTGGCTGATCACCACACCTCATGACATGATTCAAGTCTCTAGGGAAAGTCAGGACCTTTTGGATTCCTTTGGTTTTCTTTGTTTGATGATGATTAGGGGAAATGAAAAGAGAGTTGGGTTAATGGTCTCAGTGAGCTCGCAGGGCCTGGAAATCCATGTGAAGCTAGGGATATTCCCTAGAACACTATCTGTGACAGTGAAGTGATTGGAATATGGTCTCCAACCATATTTCCAAGTCACCCACTGAAACTAGTTTCCTCTCGCATTGTTTTGTGCTTTAGTTTTGAAATCTTAGCACTTTGGTTTTAAGGTGACTTGGTTTTAAGAAGCGTAAATTTTTTTATGAAATGATTTTTAATTAAAGAGGGAATGGTTTGATTTATGAAATGGTGAAACTGAATTTTCAGAATTATATTCAAATGGAAAATGGTGTGCTTACACCTCTTTTTAAAAGTAGAAACTATACTAAAGTTGGTTTTGAAAAAGTGTTTCCAATAGAGTTTTCTAAATAATAAAAGGGTGTTTTAATGGGACAAGATGATATGAAATTGATGTGAATAACATGAAAGTGACTTCTTGTCTAAATGGTTGTGTCTTTCTGAAATGTTTGGTAAGATTTGAATTGGGATTTTGATCTTCTGGTTAGTGGTTTTGAGAAAAATGATGTGTTGGTTGACCATTTCGGTTTTGAAAAGTGGAAAAAAAATCTTTGTTTTATCCTTTGGTATTTTCATGAGAGACCACATGCATGTGGTTATATGGGATGATGGATGGTTGACGGAATGACTGGATGAGTGTCGGACTGGATATGAGGAGGGAGCCCGGTGTGGCACCAAAACATGCATGTGTGAGGCCCATGGGGTACCATTGGTGGATACGCTTACCGCTGAACCGTTTGTTTTCAAAGAAATGATTTTAATGAAAAACTTGATGCCTTGATAAATAGTTTGGGATGGTGTGTATTATGTTTTTTTGAAAAATTTGATGTTGTGGGATGATTTGAGTTCAAGAACCCCTGCTGTTTGAACTGTGTTTTGGGTCTAAGTTTGGTCGGTAAGTTGTGTTGTAGGGACAGTTAGTGGTATCTTTTGAAAAATGTTTTGGGACGCCTTTACGATGGTTCCCTTCATGTGTTTGGATCTGGTTTTTGATATATCTTGACCAATGAACCATCTTGGTTGTGTCCTTGGATTTAATCGTTGGATAAGGAACACCCCATTAAGGGTTAGTGCACAACTGAAGTACAACCCGGATTGTTTCGCCGTTTGAAGACCCTCCAGTTGATCAATATAAGGAATCTTTTTCTTGAGCTTTTAATATTGAGTCTACACCCTTTCCTTTCCTGGGTTTTTGTATCCTCTTGTAGTGGGAGAGTGATCATGGAAGGTTTCAAGAGACCATAGCTTCTTAAGTTTTCAGATTTTCCTAAGGTGGAAGTGGTTTGGGGTTGTTAGCATGGATGAGTATCTGGATGGTGTCTAAGAGGTCCTCTCAGTCCATCGTAGTCTCTTCGAAGAAGGAGTTCACAATAAACTACCAGTGTGGGAAATCTAGTCACAAGAGGATATTGTGGCCACTTTCTAGAATTGTGTATTGTTTGGGGATGTAGTATAAAGTCCCTTTCCATTAATTGCTTATATTAGTCGCAATGGTCATGTTTGGTGACTCCTTATGATGTCATGTGCTTGATTGACCCTAAAGGTGAAATTCATGCAATACTTTGAGAGTCTCTATTATGTTGGGAGAATGTATCCCTTGTAAAAACTTCAAAATCATCCATTTTTTTAGGAAGGTGAGTATAGGTGTTATTTACTTCTATTGTTTCTTACCCGAAGAAACAAGGTGTGATTTATGTTCATATTCTAAGCCCCTGTTTCATTGAAATATTGGGTTAGTGTAAAGTGAGTTTGGAATGTGTTATGTCTTGTAAAACATATCGGGGATTGCAGTGTAGTTTTTGGTAGCACTGAAAGAATAATTCTCGTCCAAGGGGTTTCCAAGGACTAACTGCGAGGCCGAAGATGCTTCGATCATTTGAGCTCCAGCCATAGGTCTCGTAGAGAAGCTGGCTCGTAGTTAGGGGAAATCCCTGGGTCATTTAAACCCCTGTACAATTTCATATCCTTAGTGTGAAAGATATGAAGTGTTTAAACCTATGGTTTCATTATCTTTATTCTGTTTTTCACGTTTGGTGGAAATAGGTGGAGGGCCTTATACCCATGACATCGCCCAATGTCATTACCTCCCCCTTTGGTTTCCATTGAGTATTTGGAGAATGGATAGAAATTTAGCTAGACAGGCTGAGCACATGGTTTGTGAACGATTAAGGGAGACTGTGTGCCTAGAAGTCATGTAAGAATATTGATCTGCACAGTTAGTTCACGGTTTCACAAACTGTGCGGACTAACCATGTGACCTTCCCAAATCTTGAAATTTTTGGGTTTTTTTTTGTGTCGGCACATGCTAGTCGGTTAAGATGGTTGGCTCTTATGGTGGGGAGAACCACTATGATTTTCATGTATGTTCCTTCAGAAATTTTGAATGGAAGTCTACCCTATGTACCAGGGAGTCCGTTCAGGCCTCCCCCTATTAGTGTCCTGTTTTTGTCTCAGAAAAAAAAATTGTTGTCTCTTATGGTGGGGAGCGTATTTGAGTCCCCCTGTACCAGTAACTTACATTTATCCATGGTCTTGTCTTGGTGTAGATAGTCTTTTTCGGAGCTATCTAGCTACCAACATCTTTCTTGGGTAAACTTTGGGACTAGAGAGCGCCCAATGGATTAGTTAAAGTAAGGTAAGTGTAGCCTTGTTCAATGTTATTGTTCGTTTGGGTGAATTGCTTGAGTCTTATTTGGATAGTGTTTGAGGAGTTTTCATTTGGTATAAAGTATGAATGTGATTGATCATTTTAGGAAAGTGGTATATGTTTTTGTTGTGAGAGTAATCCTTAATTGATCGTTGGAGGTGTTTTGGCCTTTGGGGGTGAAACCTGGCAAAGAAGTACCTCTTGGTTTCTTAGTTGGGTTTGGTTGTTGCTTTGTCCTTGATGTGACTTTCCGGGGTGGAAAGTTTTTATGGTGGGGAGAATTGTCACATACATGACTTATTTTAAAGTTAAATTTCATTAAATTTTCATTTATGCTTTGTTTTTTGGGTTTCTCAAGTTTTTATGGTGGAATGGGTGAGTTTTCATGAATTGGGCCAAACCGTGAGCCCAATTCCAGATTTAAAAATAAATTTTGTTTCTTTTATAAATTTTTCATTTTTTAATATTTTTCACCCATTCAAGTTCCTAAATGGTCTCCCCTGACATAGAAATACCACCATTGTAGTTTGGAGCCTTTAGAAAACCATAAACAAACTATATATGGGTTTTTATTTAAGGGATTGGGCCTGCCCGAAAGCCCAATTCCAGTTTTAAAAATAAAATTTGTTTAATTAATAACTTATCCAATATTAAGGCTTTTTCGGTGATTTCAAGCCCCAAACACGCCCCTTGAACCCAGCCGCGCGTCCAATATTCTCCCACCCTCTTTGCAGCTCATTTGCATCGTGTTTTATGTCGAAACTTTTGAAGAACTCACATTTCGGGCAGATTTATAAAGGTAATTTGTTTCCTTCATAAATCCTTCAATTCTCACTCTTTTTTCCCCATTCATATTCCTACATGGTCCCCTTATCCTTTTTCGAACATCCCTTAAATGTTTGGTTGTTTTCAAATTCATCTACTGGTGTATGTGAGGCGATTTCTACAAGATCCCTCAAGTAAGTTGGTCTTCTTCATTCTTCTTTCAGTTTGCTTAGGGTTACATTCAATGTGATTAGGGTTTCACACCTTATCCATAAGGTTCCTAATGTCCAGAAGTTAGGGTTCAAACCTAGGGTTTTATTTCTTGTCTTTTGGGTGAATGATTCTGGTTTTAGGTTGGATTTCAATTCCTCGAGGTGCGGCGGTGGTGCAGTTTATGTTTCACACCATGTTTTGAGTGTTTCGACTTAAAAGGTAGGTGATTCCATGTATAACCATTTTATGATGAGTTAGCTTGCTTGGTTTATTAATTTAGTATGTTTCAAATCTTTTTTGTGTGGTGCAAAAAATGTTTTTGTGATGGATTGAGTTAAGTGTTTAATTTTTTAGTTGCATTATTGCTTGGAAATGGGTTGCTTTTCATCCGTGGCTCTTGGGAAAATATTTGGGTGTATTTTATAAGATGTGAAATTGATTTATTAGTGTTAAAAGGGGATGAAAATTCTATTTTTTTAATGCCTTAATGTCATGTTGGCCTTGTAATGGGGTTTTTGAATGGTTTTAATGTGTGAAACCATGTTGTACTTCTTGAACATGATTTGTGAAAACATGTGTTTTTCATGTGTATCTTTTGTGGTATTGTTTGAGGTATTTGTATAAAACTTGGGGGTGGTTTAATAAATATTTTTAGGGCTTCCAATTCTGATTTATATTGTTATTGGCATTGTTTTGGTCTTGAATTAGGTTTTTGAAATGGGTTTTGAATGCCAACCATGGTTGCACCTCTTGGGTTGGTTTTATGAAAATTATAAATGATTTAATGAGTTACAAAAAGTGTGAAATGGTTTCTTATGTACTGTTTTGGTGATAGTATGTTCCTAAAATGAATTTTTGAAACATAATGTTGTCAGTTATGTTGTAAAACATTTTGCTAATTTTTTGTAATTTTTTGAGGTGATTTATGAAATTGGGATGTGGGTGTGAAACGTGTTTTCGGGCTGTTTTGCGTGAGTGTGATATGAAAAATGGACTTTGTTTATGAAAAGGGTATTATGTAACATGTTATTGGGCTGTTATGTGATGTTTAGAATCTTGGGAAAGATTTTATAAAATTGTTAACAGATTTGATGAATTGTGAAAGATGTGCAAAATGTGGTGTGGGCTATTTTTTGTGTGAGTGTGATTTCAAAATTCATTTGAATGAAAAAGTGGATTTTTAGACTTGTGTGGAATACATGTTGGCTGTTTGGTGAACTTGTGATGTGAAAATGATATTTTCATGTGCAGTGTATATTTATTGACTTGTTGAACTTGTCTGAGCACAAGGGGAAAACCCAGGTATCTAGGTGGGTGGACATGTACTAGTATGCTAGTGAATCCGTGGGGTTTGGCCTCAGTTTCACTTAGCAGGATTGACGCTTACAACTCTAACTAAACTATGATGATGATGATTGGGTACCACTAGGTTATGGGTATGTTCCCTACTAGTGGCTCGTTCCCGAGAACGGATATTGTGATGGTTACTCTCACTGAGATACGAGGTACCTGGGACCCAGAACGAGCTAGTACCTAGGGGTTATTTCCTATTTCTTGTGCTCGTTATTTAATTTGTACTTACCGTCGGCATACGGTATAGTTGGCTGGAAAATTCAGTAGTGTTGACATTATTTTTAAAAGTGTTGATTCTTAATGATAGCCCACTTGAAAACTGTTTTTTTTTTAGTTTCATCTTTTAGAAATTGTAACTAGCATTTTCTGTTTATGAAAACTTGCAAGCTTTTTGTCTTTGAATGTTTATCACATGGAATCTCTTAGTGGTGGTATCCTACTGGGAATTTTCTCACACCCTACTTACACCCTTGGGTGTAAGTAGATTTGGTTATTTTGTTGTTTCAGGTTTGGATACAGTTTTTAGTTCCAGTGGTTCGGGTTTCTAGCATGTCCTTGGTGGTGAAGTTTTGTAGAGATGGATTGAGGGTGGTGCCCCTTTCCATGAGGGTTCTTGGACTATTTAATTGTGATTTCGTACCTTTTTTATAGTCTTGTTGAGTTGTTTTAAAAGATGTAATTCAGTTCTGAATTTTGTAAAAGATTGTTTTAGTTGAAAAATCCAGATTCGTTTTATTGAGTTTGTTTGTTGTTTAATGTTTATAAAATTGGGGTAAATCGTTCCCAAACTTCATTTTATGATACCCGGGCACTTGTGCCAGCCCGTGGGGATCAGGAACACCCTTCGAGACTTGTTACGGGCCGGGTCGGGTGCTGTTTTTGATGGCGACCAGATTTTCTTCGTGACAGAAGATCATTGGCTTAGGCCAGATCGGTAACTCTGATTCGATTTTAATTTCTAAAGTACTGTTTGTTAATGGATTAAAATATAATATTCTTAGTATCTCAAAATTATGTGATGATTGATATCATGTTAAATTTGAAAATGATGCCTGTAATATCTTTAATTCTAAAGATGAATTAGTATTTTCTGCATCAAGAAATGAGAACGTTTATTCTGTTAATTTAGATTCCTTAGCTTCTCAAAATGTTTCATGCTTAAGTGTATTTCATAAAGAATCTTAGATCTGGCATAGGATACTAGGACACTGTGATGTTCACTCCCTTAGAAAGTCAACTATAAAAGGTAGTTAAAGACTTACCCAAACTTGAGTTTCCACATGACAAAGTGTGTAATCCTTGTCAAAAGGGAAAACAACACAAAATATCCTTCAAAATAAAGAAAGAAGTTTCTACTTCTCAACCTCTCGAATTGATTCACATGGATTTGTTTGGACCATCTAGAGTTTCTAGTTTAAATGAGAAGCACTATGTTTATGTTCTGGTAGATGATTTTTCTAGATATACCTGGACCTTCTTCATAGATCACAAAAGTGAAGTCTGCTCTTATTTTACTAAGTATGCCAAGTCTGTAGAAAATCTTAGTGGCCTTAAAATTAAATCTTTAAGAACTGATCATGGTCGTGAGTTTGAATCCTTTTTCTCACAAAATGGTTATAGTCACAATTTCTCTACCCCTAGAACACCTCAGCAGAATGGTGTTGTAGAAAGAAGAAATAGAACCCTAAAAGAAATTGCTAGAACAATGCTTAGTGAATATGACTTACTTATTTACTTTTGGGTTGAAGTTGTTAATACAGCATGCTACATAATCAATAGAGTCTTGATTAGACCAATTCTCAAAAAGACCCCATATGACCACTCATTGTCTCACCATGATGATCACTCATTGTCTCACTGTGACGATCACTCACTGTCTCAACGTGATGTCTACTTACTGTCTCACCGTGAAAATTATTTATGATTTTCTTAAAACTCGTATCGCGGTAATTATTATTTCACCTCTTTTACTTTCTCGTATTTTTATGTTTGTGACGTTTGGCATTCCTAAATGATAAAACAAAAAGTTTCACTCCATTCTTCACCTGGACTTTCTCCTATTCACTCGTCTCGAACCCTTTAAACCTTACAACCCTCTCTCTCTCTCTCTCTCGAACCTTCAGTGGATGCCTAGAATGAAACGACAGTCTTCATCCACACCTGAGAAGCGCATCTCGAAGAATAAGAAGATTTCACCTAAGATGACGCCCGAAGGACCGTTAAATCCAAACCTGGTAAATTGCAGTGTTGTACTCGAGAAAGAAATTTGCCCCTAATGGCTTCTATCTAGCAAATCTATGGTCTTGAAAGTGTTAAAAGAACAAGGCTGGTTAGAATGGTTCTCAAGGGAGAATAGACCCATCTATCTGAGGTCAGTAGCTCAGTTCTACCAGTACGTACAGTTCTCCTTTGATTCTAGTGAAAGTTATGTTGTGAGGAGCTAGGTTAAAGGCCAAAGATTCTCCTTCTCTTCGAAGTTATGGGCAGCATGCCTTAGGATAACTCATGAAGGGATTTTTTATGATTATCAGAGAGAACCTCCACCTACAACTGATTTCTTTGATCTTGAAGATGCTCCGAAAACCCTAACCAAGAATGGCACCAAGAGAAGGGTCATCACTGCTGAACTTGATGAAGAAACAAGGTTGTTGTTTAAGTTTGTTCAAAATCTGGTTAGTCCAAGAAATGGTGATTTTGTTGTGTTAAAATATCAAGATGTATTTTTTATTCATTTTATGAAAAATGGACACAAGATCAACCTATGCAAGTACATCATTCACCATATGTGTGAGTTGATCAAGGTTACATCCAAATCCACCTATCTGTTCTACTCTCGGCTGATATCAGCCATGATTGTCACAAAAGGCATAGTTAGACCTAATGAAGAAGTGATTATGGACCGTGAGTACTGTCTCTTTAAAGTAATCATCAGGAGAATAAAGATAAACTAGAATCCTTGAAAAAATGAATGGGTGGAAGAAAATGATAAGGTTTATGAGAAGTTTAATCTTGTGAATTATCCATCAAGGATGAAAGACATTTTTTATCCTAGTTTGGAACCAGATGAACTTGTTGAGTATTCATAAGAAGAGGAAGAAGAGGTTGAAGTACCACATAGGGAAGCGGTTGTTGAGGAAGAAAGGACTATTGTTCCTCATGTTGTTTTTAAAGAAGAAGCTCCTGCCTCCAGAGATGATTTCAATCTGGAAATCCAACCCGAGGCTGAAAAAGAATCAGTGGTGATAGAATCTGAGCAGCAAGTCATAGAAGAGCCTATTGTAGAAGAACTCCCTACTGTGCAAGAAGCAAATCTGGAAGAACTCCCTGTTATGCAAGAATCAAATCTGGAAGAACTCCCTATGGAACAATATGTTCCTGAAATAATACCCTCTACTGAAGAAAGGATGGAGATAGCCTTTCAGTTGGCTAGACAAGAACTGAATGAGGAACTTAGAGATGAAATTGTGGATTTAGACCAAGCTCTTGAGCCTCTCAGTCCTGAGAAGGAGGCACCTGTTGAGGGGGAGCAAACCCAAAATCTTGAGTCTGATGAAGCCTCACATCCAACTGAGTCAAGTCATGTGGACACTCAGTACAAATTTCCTAGTTTATATGATGTAAATGAGTCTCAGTAGGTTACTGCAACCGGGCTTAATCTCTCTTCCCTATTACAGTTGAAATCTTTCACAACCTTTGCCCCTGAGAAGGAACCTGAACCTAAACCTGTACAAATTCCTACACCTGAACCTTTATCTGAACAGCTTTCCTTTGTCAGTAAGGATGATTTGAAGGAATTTGGCAATACTCTCCTATCTGTTGTTGAGAATCTTATGAACTCCCAACCTCGTCCTGTGACAAATTTGAGTGAGAGAGATGCCTCACTGATTTTGGAGAAAATTATCTAGCAAATCCAACCTAAGATGCTCCATGAAATTCAATAAGTACAAGTTGAAAATAATTTGCTCAGTACTAAAGTCACAGCCCTGAGAAGCATGGTTGAAGACATGCAGAAAGAGCTGCATTCGAGATCAGAGCCTGCTACTTCTTCTCTAGAACCCATTGTTTCTCAAATCTCTCGAGATGTTGTGTCTCAAATTCAACCTTATCTGTTATCCTTCGATAAAAAGATTGTGAAAAGGCACAAACAGATGTTGAAGGACATGAGAGAGATTGTGGTGAACCTTAATAAAATCAATGATGAGTACACTGGTTGTCTTCAAAAGGTACTGAATCAGCTGAAATCTCTGACCACAACCATCAAAGCTTCTAATACCTCTCGTTAATCCTCTACACCTTCCTTGGATAGTACTTTGCTCAGATCTATAGTCAAAGAAGGGCTTCAGAATGATTTCAGTGGATTTAATGTGTCTTCTTTCTCTGAAGTTTTCAAGAGCAGTGATAGAGTTCTTGAACTTGTTCAAATTCACTCTAAAGATTGCAAATGATGCCTAGTAGGAGATTTCTAAGAAAGTGGATTTCTATTTCAACCAAATTTTCTCCAAGACTAATATGACCAACCACTTCAAATACCTTGTAGAGAATCTGTGAATTCCTCCTGTAACTCAAGCCTTCAAAAACCAAGTCCAGAAGCTAACTGAGTTTACCCGATTGTTGGACAAGTTCATGGAAAACAAAGATGACTTTGAAAAAGCCATGCAGTATGGTGGAGAAATTATTACAGACTTCATCAAACTCCTGAGACCTTATCTTCATGTCCAGAGTACAGCAATTGTTGCTCCAGAAACTGCACCTCTCAGACCCGGACTGCCTACATTCACCTCTACCTTAGCCTCAACTACCATGTTTGTTGGCCAAGCTCTCAGTCAGATCAGGCATGTGATTCTTGATCAACAACTGCCTAGATCTTCTACTGCTCCTACCTTGGCTCTCTCAGTCTTAAAAGGTCTCCCTTTACCCTCTCTATCTACCACATCTCTTCCTTCTTCTACATCAACCACTACCCCTATGGCTTCCTCTTCTGCTACTGATAAAGGCAAAGAGAAGGGAAATCCATGAAGAAGATCAGTTCTTACTCCTTTTTGATGGGGTTGTCATTATTTTTTTTGTATTTCTCCTTTATTTTGTACTCCACAGTGTTTACTCTTAATGGAATGTGCACTTTTTGATAATCCCAAAAGGGGGAGAAGTTTCTGCATAAAGTTTCTATCTGTTATTTTCTTTGTATTTTCATCCAATTTACACTTTTACTGTACATGATTTATGATCATCAAAAATGGGGATATTGTTGGACTCCTCATGTATTAATCATGTTTTAATTATCACAAATCTCATTAATGATCCCAAATCTCATTAATGATCACAAATCTCATTCAACCTAGTTAAATCCTATAAAATATATTCAATCATGTGTATTTATGTTTCAAGTTCTCTCATGCTTTATAATGGTTATGCTCAATACATTTCATGCATATTAATGTTTAAGTCTGAATACAGTTATTTGCCTAAGTACAAGACATCGTGAAGCAAGACACCGTGAAGAAAGACACCGTAAGCAATACATCGTGAAGCAAGACACCGTGAAGCAAGACACCGTGACACGAAGGCACCGTGACACTCAGACACCGTGACACTCAGACCCTGTGACACTCAGACTGTGACACTCAGATCGTGACACTCAGACACCATGAAGGAGACATCGTTTTCATAACATACTGTGACACCGTTTCTTAAACTATTTTTTCGTCTTTCAATTTAATTTTTAACAGTCATATTCGATGCCTTTAATGCACTGACATAATTAATGTTTCTTTGTAGACATAGTACGAGGTACGAGGTATGAAATACATGGAACCTATCGGCTAAAACTCATGCATTCGAAGATAAAGAGTGAAGAGTGACCAGCAACAATACAGCGTGATACTGAACGAAAAAACAAGCCTGTGAGCACGACCGCGAAGAAAACATTGCAATATTTTCAAAGAAAGCATTGTCACATGCATGCAATCCGACTCTGCTGAAGAACATATGAAGTACACTGGAATCTAGAGAACATCTTCACATTGTCAAAACTCGTGAATAACACAAGCTAAAGCACGACACTCTATTTTTCAAGACAAAAACCAGAGGACTCAGAAGCATTTCTATTCAATCAAAGGAGTCTAGAGATGCACTTCAAATCACTAGAGCATTCTAAACTCATATCTACTCTATCTTGGTGATTTTTTTACTTACTTTTGATCAGTGTGTGTACTCTGTATATTCCATACACACACTAACTCCTATGCTAAACTGGAGGATTTCTAAATCCTTACACCAAACTCTGTATACTTTTGTTTACCCACGAAAACCATGGAAGAGGTCCTTGTGTGGCCTGGTTATTATTTTTGTTTACCCACGAAAATTGTGGAAGAGGTCCCTGTGTGACCTGGATAGTCTATGTACTGTTGTTAACCCCGATCCAGGGTGTGGATCAAAGTTTATTTATATAAACTGCTTGGTGGCAGGTGATCACCAAGTGGAGTGGATTAGGTCTCAACTTGAGACTGAACCACTTGTTTCATATCTGATGTGCTGTTTATTTTTAGTCTTCTCTGTTTTACTGCTTTATTGCATAATCCAGAAAACACTAATTTCACTTTGATATTTAGTCTTGGAAAGAAGTTATAACTGATTTGTCTTAGTAGGATAACTTCAAAAGTAATATTAATAATACAAATTAATATTACTGGGAATTAATCAATCTTCTAAGAACTTGTTTCAAAATTCAAACTCTTATAACAGTATAACCTTGATTAACTGGGTTGTATCTATTTTTGGGGAAAACCTTTTCTTTTAGAATAATATTTTTTATAACAGAAATTTTTATAGTTACTCAATTCACCCCTCCCCTCTTGAGTAAACTACTCCGACCAACAGTAAATATGGCCAGATATTTAAAAGAGTTTTGAACCATGTTTTAGACATGCTTGAAGAATCTGAAGATATTGTGAAGGATTATAAAAAGATTAATCGAGACATGATCAATATGATCATCATTGAAGAGATCAGGATAAAGGTTCAAGTTTCTTGTCTTCTTGACAAAGTAAAAAGGATCAAGGAGATAGGTATGGAAGAATATCTAGTGTTGAAAAGGTTTTGGAGAATTTCAGGAACAGGGATTCCAAAACTGCACATACCAAATACAACATTAGAACCAGAAGATTTAATTGAATTCCAGAAAGCTTTCATCATGTGAGCAGTACAATTCTTGAGATTTAAGAAAATAAATTCCACATTCAATTGGGTACCTCGTATAGTGAGAACAATTATGAACAATGCATATCCAAGTTTTCTATGGTGGGTAGCACATATTGAACCTATCAAATTAGCAGACAGATTGATCATGCTATGGAATCTGTACCCAGGGCATTGGACTAAAGGACCTGTCCAGAAAGCGTTCAAAGATTCGCAGTTTATAGATGAAGATTAGCTACAATTCAGTTTGAATAAGATTCATTACAATCGTATCCAAATCGCATGGAGTATTTATCTAATTGAATCAAGATCAATAAGAAAAGGTTGTATATTTTTTGCAGGATACAATGTGTTTGTCTCTATTAACTCTAGAGACATGCAACATGTAGAAATGACATATCTGACAGACTTTGCGGTGGAGACATACACGATTCTTGAAGAGCTCAAGGTGTGGAAAGGACATAAGGAAGATATCTTTATTTTTAGAGATCAGATCCAACGCACCATTAAAAAATTGATGAAAATGAAAGAGTTGGAGAAAGAAGTCTCAGTTGGGGAAATGATCGATGCTCTGTAAGACTTGGAGGGATTCTAGGCGCTGATCCAGACACGCGTCATATCCGATATGGATGATAGGATCAAATCAAACATGTTAATTATGTAATTTGTTTTTAGTATGAAGTGTGTGGTGGAAGTTTCACGGTTGTGTGTCCCACCTTTTACTTTTTCTTTTTCTTTTGCCGTTGTCAAAAGTGTGCCTTGTAAGTTTTGAATTAGCTTCTCAGGAAAGCTGATCCCAGAGCCCTATATAAAGGACCCCTGACCCTTTTGTTCAGAGAGGTGATTTTGAATAGAAATTAAAACGATTTTAAACATTCTCTTTCTACATTCTCTCTAAGCCTTTGTGTTCTTTGTGCGAAGCAATTCCCAAAACAATCATGCGAAGTCAACGACATGTAGTGCCCTTATCCTCTTTGTGAAAAATGGTTTGGTGCTATTTGTGATTTTTACAGCCTTTCTGGACTCCCAATTGGGATCTCATGGGAGACCTCGTCGGAGACTTCACCCACTATTGGAACGAAGTCATCCAGAGCGTTGGTTCAACGGATTTTCTAGTAAGGAATTCATAGATCTCATGGTTAAAGGTCTTTATTATTAGCAGAAAAGGAAAGAAGGAAGGATAAGGTACTACGAGAACAAAGCCCATCATATTTGGCTAAGTATCGTCAAATTACAAAATACAGATTGGCCTTTGAAAATGAACTTGAAGTAATCGAGTTAGGGTAGAAAGCTCAGGCAACTCAAGATAAGCTCATGGAATTGAGGGTAGAAATCAGGCGTACAGAATCTCAGCTTCAACAATCCAAGTGGTTAATCCAAAACCTAGAAAGAACGTTAAGAGATACAAAAGGAGAAGTATTTTTCTTTGAACAATAAAATATGGCTAGAAGAGGATCTGGTGTTGGACCAAATATCTGAGATATTTGGTAGAGGCTTGAAGGGAAGGCTTTAGGAGAAGCATCCAATCAACCCGCTGCAACTTTCTCTGATATGCATCCACATAGAGATACAAAAAGAGAAAGTATATCAAGACGATATACAAAAGATGATTATGCATAGTTTTTAGCATGAGAAGCTCAAGAATATCAGGAAAAAGTTTTGAGTATTCCTCAAAGCATCCATGAATACCAGAAATAGATCCATGATATTATTACTCGGGAGAAATGGGAACTTGGGATATAGAACGTGTATCCAAAAACCTAAATGAAAATCTCAAGAAAGTAGAAGACCTACAAGACAAACTCAAAGAGAAGAGGAAAAAGAAAGAGACTAAGTCATCTCCCACCGAAAGACTCAATGTAAAACATTGGGAAGTCAAGTCAGTATGGCAAGCAATCTCCTAGAAACCAATTTCTTAGGAACGACAGAAAACATCGTTTAATGATTTGTTTCATAAGATAAATAGGGAAGTCAATCCCTCATATCTTAGCTATATTCAGGAAAAAATAGGCCAAAGAAAACACATCCAAAATGTGTTCCTCAACATGGGACGATCCTGAAGCTATATTGCGAAAAGGATCCGAGAGCAGCCATAAATGAATTGGCTCTAGACCTTCGATATTACATGTTATCAGTTGGTTTACAGTCATGGACCATTGATAGTGCACTCAATTTCACAGGAGCTACCTTAAGAGGTAATGCATGTCGATTTTGGGATATGTTGCTGAGACACTCAGAAGTGAGAACAGCTATCCAGGAATATGTTACATTTCCAATTGAGGTTATACCAGCAGTCGTTGATTTCCTTAAATAGGAGTTTGTAGGAAATTCACTGGTAGATCAGGATGGAGAATTAGTAGAAAAAGCTAGAACAACTTTAACCAAGATCCAAATTTGTGACATGTGTTACTTTGAAGAATATCTTTGTGAGTTTCAACATTGGGTATTATCTTCTTGGACTAGGAGATCAAGCATATGCTCTAGATGTCTTTATCCATAAGCTTCCAGGAAATTGGCCTGAAACTGTTCAACCAGCGTTAAAGACTCGACTTTCCCATAGTAAAGATCTGCAAGACACTCTAGAAGTTCTAGCAGAAATAATAAATCAGGTGATAAGACTCCATTGTATGCATAGGCATGTCTTATAGGATGTAAGAAATATTTCATATATAAGTTCTTGTTTCCCAAAAGTAGAGGGTGTTGTAGGAAGATATGAGTGCGGTCCAACCAGGTAGGAGCTTGGAAAACACCAATAAAGATCGTTTAAAACACAATGTCGGGATGACCAGTGTGAATGGAAGAGATCAGTCAAAAAAGATCACAGAGGAAAATCTATATCCAATTATGATTGTTGTTGTTTTTGTGGCAAGAAAGATCACAGAGCTGACAGTTTCCCAAATGTAGATAGAAGAAGGGGAAGTCTCAAAGCAATAATGATGGAAGATTCATCAGAGATATTGTTTGAGCCTGTCTGAGGAGAAGATATAGACTCAAATGATGAAAGTTTATATTCTTTATATTCAGAGTACTCATAGGAAGAAGATTCTATCTCAAATGAGGAAGAAGGAAATAACCATATTTTGATCCAGCTTCAAATAGGCATGATTCGAACAGGGGATAATGTACCTGAAGACTCTCCAGAGTTAGTAACACTAGAAGAGATAAAAGGTAATATGGTTCATTCTTGAGAAATTGAAATTCCCTCAGAAGGAAGAGATTGTTAAGAATGGAAGATGTCTATAGTTGATTGTTCTGAGGTATACCAGAAGTCTTGGGTACTATATCGAAAAATGAACAAGATCTTTGAAGATGAAGAGACAACTGAAGTCTATAAAATAGATAGAGGATTATTTACAATGCCTTTGTTAAACCCAAAAAGGGTTAACAAGACAATCCAGAAAATTGTTAAGTATGTGCATTTTGGAATAATCCAGATAGGAGTAGATCCTCTTGTCAAAAAAATGACAAAATCTACCAATCATAATTGTAGTTGTGGATGGAAGTTTAGCCAATTTCTCCAATGCATTATTAGGAGGAGCACGAGAAAATCTGCATGCAGGAGCATCATGGGTAAAGGTGATCCCAGATTTGCATGTAGTTCTTATGGACAAAAGTATCAGTAGAACTCTAGAGGTTAAGATCAATACGAGGAACTGGCAAAAGACGTTGGGTTATCCACCCGACAGGAGATGTGTCAGAGTGATTACTCACCTCCATGTAAAGTTATACAATACCGGAAGACCAGCTCTAAGGAATGGTGTTGAAAGATTTACATATCTTTTTCAAGATGAAGGAACATCAATTAGAGAAATGACATCGCAGGTAATAAACCCCAAGAGGCTAACTTGACCTAGAGAATGGGTTTCACCAGATCTAGAGGAAGAACAAAGATAAAAACAACTTCTTCCAAATGTTATTAAACAAGTCAGAAATTGACGTGTCATCTCTGAGGTCGGAGAAGATGAAGATGATCTTAGATCAGAAAGATCAAGATTAGGTAGATCATATTTGAAGATATAAGATTTCAAATTAGAAATACTTGAGAGCCCTTTAGAAAATCCAAGGTTCTCAATTGAAAAAGATGAATGTACTTCAATAGAAGCACCTAGAACATTGATTTCCAGAAAGATAGTTTGACAAAGGACTGTTTGACTACCTATCTATGAGGATGAAGAAAGTCATGTAGAATATATGAGATCTTCATTACTCAAGGCAAAAAGATAGAAGAGTGAGCTACATTAGTAAAATTAAGTATTAATGAAACTGCATGTGTCGCCCTAGTTGATACAGGGTGTACCTTCTGTTGTATAAGAATACGATTTTTGAGAGTAACCTGGGAATCTACAGAGTTGTAGGTTATAGTTGGTAACAATGCAATAGTTCTGATTCAAGAAGTAGCCAAGGATATTTAGATTGAACTCAATGGAAGAATATTTATAAAGCAGATGCTTTGTTTCACTCCTCAATTGTCAAATGACTTCTTGATTGGAATTCCTTAGAAGATATCTGCATGTAACGATATTTTCAGAAGGAATTGTCCTCAAAGATTATTTGATTTCAACTGCTTCTAGAAAAACCAGAATGGTTCCAGATAAGAAAGCGTCTATTGTTAAAATGGAAAACTATCCAGATTAAGCAGTGGAAAGAACTAGTTGGATTGAAAGTTCTGAGGATTAATAAAGAAGAGGCATTGGCTAAGATAAAAGATTATTTATCAGAAAATTGGTCAAAAAACCCTCTGAAACTATGACAGAAGACAATGTCAGATACTACAATCACCTTTAAAGATCCTAGTACAGTGATCAGAAGTAAGTAAATTATCTATCCAGATGAAATGGTTTAGGAATTTGAGAAGCAAATTTCAGAACTAATCAGTTTTTGGATTAATCAGGCACAGTGAAAGTCCTCACATGAGTGCGACATTCATGGTAATGAATCATGCAGAAAAATAGTGTGGCAAGACCAGAATGGTTATAGATTATCGTGATCTTAATTGTGCTACAAAGGATGATGGATACAATCTTCATAATCAAGAAGCTTTGAGAAGCCGGATTAGGAATGAAAGGTCAATGATATATTCTAAGTTTGATCTCAAGTCAAAATATTGACAAATAAAGATCAAAGAAGAGACGATACCATTAACAACATTTACAACGCCAGTCGGATTGTTTAAATGGCTAGTCATGTCATTTGGACTCAAGAATGCGCCAGGAATTTTCCAGATGAGAATGGACAAGGCATTCAGTAGATTATCACAGTTCGTCGCAGTCTATATTGATGATGTGCTCGTATTTAGTAAAAATACAGAAGAGCATATAAAACATTTACAGCAGGTGGATGAAGTGTTCATAGAAGAAGGGATGATACTTTTAGAAAGAAAGATCATTTGGATGCAACTAAAGATAGAATTCTTGAGATTGCAGATCTAAAGAAGTAGAGAAAAGCTTCAACCGCATATTACAGAAAAGCTACAAACTTTTCTTGATAAGTTTACAGATCGTAAGCAGATACAGGTGTTTCTTGGTATACTAAACTATGCCAGAGCATACATCAGAGATTTAGCAAAAATCCCAGTTCTAATACAGATAAAGGTGTCCAGTAAGGTGCCTTGAGATTGGATAGAAGAAGATTCTGAAGTAATCAGAATTTTAAATAAAAAAAACACAGAATCTCCCAAAATTTGAGTATCTAGATGGGAGTGAAGATCAACTTATCTTAGAAACAAACGCATCAAACTCAACATGGAGATGTATCCTAAAGATAAGGAAAAACCATAATAAAGTGCCAGTAGATACTAGAGTGGATGTTTTAATAAGACAGAGAAGAATTATCCTATCCATGAAAGAGAATTTTCTGTAGTCCTTAAAGAAATTAGGGTTAATAAGCTATTTTGAAGAAAAAAAAACCTTTACTATAAGAACAGATAGTTCCTATATAAAGAACTTTATGATAATTAAATTAAAAAGGTTTACTCAGGCATGACTTTTACGACAAAGGAATGAGTTGCAATACTATAACTTTAATATATAAAATATTAAAGGAAAAGATAATGTCATTCCAGATGAACTAACACGCTATTTTGACTCTTGCAGGTGCAATGGCAAAAAGTAGAAAATCAAAGAGATGTTTCATTTGCATTGATAATCATTCTGTGGGAGAATGTCCAGTTATCAAAGCAATGAATGACAGGTTTGATAGACTTGAACAAAGAAAATGGATTCTAGTAGAGAAGAATGGATCTTCATCTAGTAAGGTTGAAAGATCAGAAAGCAAAGGTTTTTCAGCTAGAAAGGCTAAAAACCCAGAAAATTCTTCAAAGAGACCTTTAGACAGCAAATCTAAAGATAAAAGCCATATTGAATGCTTTGTATGTGGTCAGAAAGACCATTACAGCACTCAATGTGCAGATAATCTGAGAAACATGAAGGCTTAGAAGAACTAGAAGATTGACATGAATAGAAGCTCTAAATGAAAAGAGAAAACCATTAAGAGTTAGGCTAATCAAGTAGAAGAAGAACTTGAAAAGCAGCAAAGGTCTCGAAAAGAACCTCATGGACAGAATGTTCAGCAAAAACAAGATCAAGAGAGTATGGATGACGATATAGATGAAGAGCCAAATCCAACAAAGGAAATATGAAAATATTTGTAGAGGATTTCAAATATTTCAAGGAATAAATTCACAGCTGTTTATAATCTGATCCAGAAAAGTAAAGATGGTTGGATATTCAAAAGAGGTCTGAACCATGTTTTAGACATGCTTGAAGAATCCAAAGATCTTATGGAGGATTATGAAAAAGATTGATCGAGACATGGATCAGTATGATCATCACTGAAGAGATCAGGCTGAAGGTCCAAGTTTCTGGTCTTTTTAACAAAGTAAGAAGGATCAAGGAGACAGGTATGAAAGAATATCCAGTGTTGAAAAGGTTTTGGGGAACGTTAGGAAGAGAGATTTCAAAACTCCACATACCAGATACGGCATTTAAACCAAAAGAGTTCATTGAATGCCAAAAAAACTTTCAGCATGAGAGTAGTACAATTCTTGAAATTTAAGAAAATAAATTTCACATTCAATTGAGTACCTCGTATGGTGAAAATGATTATGAACAATGCATATCCAAGTTTGTTATGGTGGGTTGCACATATTGAACCAATCATATTAGCAGACAAATTGATCATGTTATGGAATCTGTACCCAGGACACTAGACTAAAGGACCTGTCCAGAAAGCGTTCGAAGATTCGCAGTTCAGAGATGAAGATTGGCTAGAGTTCAGTTAGAATATGAGCCATTACGATCATATCCAAATCGCATGGAGTATTTATCTAATTGAATCAGGATCAACAAGCAAAGATTGTATATTCTTTGCAGGAGACAATGAGTTAGTCTCTATCAACTCTAGAGACATGCAACATGCAGAAATGGCACATCTGATAGACTTCGCGGTGGAAACAGACACGATTCCTGAAGAGCTCGTGGCGTGAAAATGACACAAGGAAGATATCTTTATTATCAGAGATCATATCAAACGCACCATCAAAAATTGATGAAAATGAAAAAGATAAAAAATTCTCAGTTGGAGAAATGATCGATACTTTGTACGACTTTGAGGGATTCTAAGCGCTAATCCAAACACACGTCATATCCAACATGGACGGTAGGATCAAATCAGACATGTCAATTATGTAATTTGTTTTCAGTATGAAGTGTGTGATGGAAGTTTCACGGTTGTGTGTCCCACCTTTTACTTTCACTTTTTCTTTTGTCGTTGTGAAAAGTGTACCTTCTAAGTTTTGAGTCGGCTTCTCGGGCAAGCTAAGCCCAAAGGCCTATATAAGGGGCCCCTGACCATTTTGTTCGAAAAGGTGATTTTGAATAGAAATCAGAACCATTACAGACATTCTCTCTAAGATTCTGTGTTCTTTGTGCGAAGCAATTCCCAAAATGATCACGCGAAATCGACGACAGATAGTCCCCTTATTCTCTTCATGGATAATGTTTTGCTACCGTTTGTGATTTTTACAGCCTTTCTGGACTCCCAATCGGGATCTCCTGAGACCTTGTCAGAAATGGCTAAGAAGATATATGTTGAAGATAAAGTTAAAAAATATACATAATTTATGGATTCTAAAAAACAAAAGATATATGGAAGTTCTATCTCGTGTCTATGATTCGTTTGTTTTAATTTGCATGCAAACAAGTAGAGAAAAGGCAGAGTTCAAGAGCAGAAGTAGAGCAAATGCGTAGTACAAGAGCAAATTGACCATCTTATCTTGATCGCTAATGAATGTTAAATCTAAAAAATAAAAGGGGGAAAGGGAATTAGATGGTCCACCGCCTTCCCCTCTCAATGAATCATTCACCAGAACTCAGCACACTTTCTTTTCACCATCTCTACAATAATCCAACCTACAATAATCAACTAAACAACTACTCACGCATATTTATGTATCTTTAGCCCATACACCACTCGTATACATCAAGATAAAAACTCAAAACAAGTATCACACAGGGAGGGGAATCACATACATGGATATGGTCCAATAAATATTCTTAGAAAAAAATAAAATTAAAACTAACCAATTCTCCAAGCCATCCAAGGGGAAGATCTGATTCAAGAATAGAAATGACAAGAGTGGAGAAGTTCTTCACAAGTGGTAAATTAATATTTGCAAAAAATACGGATTTATGAAATATCGATAACAAATCCAAATGGAAAGATTGAAAAATCCATGCTCATGTTATATTTCTCAACGACCGAAGAAAAACAATATTATAAATCCACAGCTTATATAAAAAGATAAAATTAAGTTTAGAAGATGAAAAAACATTAAGTACTAGAGAGAGATTCAAATGAAAATAAACAAACGAAAACCTACCTAATTAGGTACGAAGAGGCTCAAAAACGAGACCTCCCAAACACCACCACAAGACCCAACAGATAATGAGATATCAGGATAGTGGATCTAAGTGGAGATAAAAATATAAATAATCAAATCTGTTTTATCTTTTATGATGGGGATTAAAAGTAGTTTTAATACAAATATGACAAAAGATTACATGGCTTACTAAGGAGAGATTTGTTGAAGATAAAAAGTTGAAATAGATACATAATTTATGGAGTCTAAAAAAGAAAAGATATATGAAAGTTATATCTCGTGTCTTTGATTCACTTGTTTTAATTTACATGCAAAGTAGAGAACAGGCATAGAGTTCAAGAGCACAAGTAGAGCAAAGGCGTAGTCCAAGAGCAGATTGACTATCTTGATCGATAATGAATGTTAAAGCTAAAAAATAAAAGCGGGAGAAAAGGAATTGGGTGGTCCACCGCCTTCCACTCTCAATGAATCATTCACCTGAACTCAACAATTTCTTTTCACCATCTCTACGACAATCCAACCTACAGTAAAGCCCACACACCACTCATATACATCAAGATAGAAACTCAAAACAAGTATCACACAGAGGGAGGTGAATCGCATTCATGGATATGGTCCAATAAATGTTCTTAGAAAACACCAAAAATGTAATAGAATAAATAACGTACATAAGAAAATGTCTGTTTCTTGGCTTTGGTTGGAATAAATAACGTACGGAAGAAAATGTCAGTTTATTGGCTTTGTTTAGGAGGATCATTTACCCGTGTTAATAAAAAAATGACCGGCTGCAGATTTGAATTCCACGGTTGAGTCCCGACCAAGAGATGTGATGCCAGGGCAATCAGGAAGCCGTCAATGGAAGAGAATTCTGGGAATTGTGTGAATCCGCGGGTGATGAGGGCTTACATCTCATGAAGCTTTTGGCGTAAAGTGAGCCAAACACAACAGCACCTCCAACGCACTGCTTCCAGGAAAGAGGATGTACGAACCACACGCTTGAGAGGACCATGCTGACCAGCTTCAATAAAAGAATTCGAGCGCTACAGTCAATCACATCATAATTAGGAATATTAATGCTGTGTTTTGTTTCATTATTCATTCTAGTAATTTGAGAACGATTTTCATTTTCTGTTTCCTTAAATGATAAAATACTAAATTGAAAATCAAACTAAATCACTAAAAAAATGAAATACAACTGAATAACAAAATTAAATTAAAAACGAAATGTACACTAAAAATCAAGTCACTCTAGGTTCAGTGTTTAGATACTTGCCAAAAAGCATATAACATTAATCGCTTTTGATACATGCCGTGAAAAAATAAGTATCACTCATTTGGTTTCTGCAAAATCATTCACAATTTTTTCAATAAATAATCTTTAAAGTGAAGTTTATATTTCTGTTTAGGTAAACTATAAAATTAGGTCAAAAGGGTGGGAGTGGGAATTTTAGGGTTCAGATCATGTAAGGTATAAGGAATATTTTTTACTGGAAAACAGAATGAAAACAGAAAGAAAAACAGTTGAAACTAATTTTTTCAATAAACCCATTCTCATAGCCATGTTTGAATTTTTGTTTTCATTTTCTATAACTAAATTTGTTTTTTTAATGCGATTTATGTTTCCAAAAAAAAAAGAGAAACAGAAAACTGGAAGAGCCAAATAAAACACAACATTCTATCAGAAACTTTTACTTGTCTAGTGGTCATTATGGTGGCAAATGCAAGGGCACCAAATGTCCGGATTGTGTAGGAGATGAAAAATTGACTAGCTGCCGCTGCCTGCCATAAAACTTGTGTGATAACATCAAGTCTTAACAAGTCGAGGACAAGTGCAAACAACAAGTGACAAACAACTGAACCAACAGTTCACTTACTGTTGAAAGCATTGCAATGTCATACAAACAATTATTGTGACGATAAAGGAACTCTATCGCAGGGAAAAAATTACCCTGTATTATCAGTCCTATATTGACAAGAAAACCAATGCATTAAAACAAGAGAAAATAACAACCAAACAGGAAAACTCGGACAGTCGAGAACAAGATGCATAGTAGAGCTGAGCTTGAGAGAGTGACAACAGGAATTTACCAGCCAAGCTGAGAATGCAAGAGCAAATAGTAGTGTAAAATATTTGATTGTGTATTTCCATATCATAACCCTTAAAGAGTTTATCCTGAAATGTGCTTGTAAATCCATCAAACCTGACAAACAAATGGGTACCAAATGCATAAAAACAACAAAAAAATGGGTGGACTTTTCTTAACATCGATTGGAACTATCTAGATGAATCATCAAAATAAAATAGAGAAACAACTACATGTACAGATTAACACCAAACACCCCTCCTAACTTTGATGATGAATTTGGACTTCGATGCTTCAATGTATTTGATTTACAAACATGTTTGCATGTTAACATACAAGGACATCAAAAGTAGAGATACATCCATGAGTTTTGAATATACCCAAGATAACCAATCATTAAAGACACCCCCCAAACTGTGCTATCCCTTCCTTTGCTATCTGGACTTCCATCTGCCTAAAGTAAAACAAAAGAGAATTGGTTCAGCACAAGCCACAAATATTGGTCTAAAATCTCCATTTGCATAAAAGGGTTGTACTTCTCTGCAGATGAATAAAAAGCTCATGAACAGATGAAACAACCCAATGTGATATTTGAACATCATGATATCAAGTTTAGGTGTAAAAGGGCCACCCTTGAGCTTTAAAAAAAATAAACAAATTCCAAGTAAATAACTAACATTGAAAAACGATGAAATGGTACTTGCACATACTAGTAAGGTGCAGAATTTTAATTCCACAGAAACGGAACAAAATTTTCTATCAAGAAGAACCAATGGGCTTAAGTAACCTGTTAGAGCAGTTATATAAATCCCGTACATGAGTATGTTCAGGTTCATTGAGTTTGACTACGCCTGTCATATCCCCTTACTCATGTGTTTAAATTTGGAATCTCTCACCTACCTCAAGTCATGTATCTCTCTCATCTTGATCTATAAATTGAGGGACTCGACCTCACTTGAGAGGCATGGTTTCTTGTTCTATTCCTTCTACTAGTTAAAGCCTTTCACAGATGTTAATCAGTGAAACTGTTACAGAATTAATGTATCACCAATGGAAAGCCATAAGTATTCTTAACAGTACATGCGTGCAATCATGTGCATGCTCCAACATGAGCAAAAAAACAGGCCAATAACACAAGGTAGGGCAAAATCCATTACCGGATACAGAAAAAAGAGAGCACATCCCATAGTCACTAACAGAGCTAAAAGATAGTCATGCCCCCTATACCTTTTCTGCATGATGATGGTTCCCCAAACCTGTGTAAAACCATAAAAATGAGATAATCATTTGATGCCAAAAATTAAACAAATCCATCGTTTGAAGAAAATCATTTCTAGCCACATAATCAACTAACATCCTTGATCATCTAAAAGAAACAAAAGCATTGCAGGAGTTAACACAAGTGGAAAAAATGACAATTTCATAGTGGCATCATAATTAAATGTTATGAATGTTCATCAGATTAATTAAGATGTTATGGTCAGGCCAGATGTCTGTATATCAATGAGCATTGCTCATCATCGTGTCAAGGCTCACATCTGGTAACCAATGACTTCGACAAATTACGATGAATAATAAAGATAGCGGATGATGAAAGCAACGAAAGGTCTGTTTTATGATTTAGAAAGTAGTTTTCTTGTTTTTTAAAATAAAAAGCAAAAAAAAATCTTGGGGATCTGTTCTGTTTTTTGTTTTCAAAAAGTGTTTTCTTTTTTCTCTTAAATAAAAAACAATCACAGCTCGGACTTGTTTGTTGTGGAATCGTCGGGAGTCGCAACGACAGAAACGAGATACGAAAGAGAATGCAGAAGAAAAGAAAACACACAGAACACAACGATTTACGTGGTTCGGGAATAATCCCTGCGTCCACGGAGAGGCAGAATTCTCACTATATCGGAAGCACAATTACAGAGTTTTACAGTAGTAACCCTAGCCTGAAAAAATAGCTATAAAATGGAGAAGACGATCCACTGTTTGCACAGGAAGTCCGCGTCGCTACAGTGAAAGGCGGTCACCTTTGTCAAAAGTGCTACAGTGGCTGCCGGCTGGAAGTCAAAAGTGCAACAGTATAGTTGACTCCGAAGTCCGCGCTGCTATAGTGCGTGTCGGTGTCGGTCGGTCAGCTCTGCTACAGTGGTTAGAGAGAGATACTACAGTTGCGGGCCACAAGCATTCGGGTCCAACCGGACCGGGCTACACCAATCCAACATTGTTCATGTTTTCTATTTTTATTTTCTATTCCAAAAAGAAATTATAAAGAGATGTACCGCAGAATTGTAATGTCAGTGAGTACCCGATCGGGTCGAGTCGAGTCGAAATACTCAAGCCACTAATCCGGAATGGTGTCCCGTGATTTCAGGTTGGTCCAGTACGGTCCAAGTAAAAAATAACAGATTTATAATTTATAATTAATTTTAAAATAAAAATATCATAGAAATAATAATAAAATATTGTCACTCAAATCATTCAACCCCAAATTTCAAGATTAAGCTCAGGTCTGGCTCATTTTCAAAAATGTCAGCGCGAGGTTAAGCTGACAAAGTTGTTTTTACACTAGTATTTGCGTCCTTATATCCAATACACCGACTCTCCATTTTATTAAAAATAAAATGAAATGAATCTTGAAAAAAATAAAATATCTAAATATTATCTGTCATAAAAAATTGTTTGAATTAAAATATATATATATATATATATAAATTGATTCACAAAACAATATTTTTTAAGAACAAAAAACCAAAACCAAAAGCAAACAGACCAACAATCAAAATCTAAAATGCAAAATACTATCAGCAATTATATAATACATGCAATCCAAGAAGAAAGGCAGTTTTTCATCTATAATGGAAGAATTATGAAAATAAGTGATGATATTAATGGACTTACCATGACAGGTATCATTTTGGCACACTTGGCAAGGGTCTGAACAGGAAAGCTGACGTATTTGAGTGCCTATACAAAGCAGCTACAGTCAGTTGACTAAAACTCAAAACATATGATACGACTCAGTCTCAAAACAATTCAACCTGAGAGAAGAAAAATCCACAAATATCATTTCACTTATAAAGTTATTGTAAATAACATTAACTGATATGCACACCTCATATTGGCACGTTGTGGTGAGTATATTTGAGGCAGAAACAAGGCAATACGTATAAACTGGAGCAACAGGGTCCACAGTAGTTCTACTCATCTATAAAAAAACGTATACAAATGAAGGAATAAAATATCCAAAAGAAGAGCTCTGCTAGTGTCAAAAAAATAATCCATGCTTCTAGATGGATGTTTTATCCATTGGCTTTTATGTCAAAGGATAACTCCATAGAGTCCAGGGTAGATTCAGGCGTATCAATCCCTGTAAACAACTGATATTTCTCCACACAAAGCTACATACCAGTAAAGTGGCTGCAGAGACAGCAGAAGTTGTGATGCGGTTACAGAAAACAAGAAACAAAGAGTACTTAAAACTCTCCTTTCCATAATCGATGGTCATGATACGTTCCTGCATGAAGAAAACACCGTTCTTCAAACTGATCTGAAAGAACTTCTCAAAATTGAGCAATGCAGGGGGGGGGGAAGTGATGAGCCATTTTAAAGTAGAAAAAAATGAAAAGCAGGCAGGAACCAGGCAGGAAAAATCGTATATCCATGGAACTTCTCAAAATTGAGCCCGCAATGAGTAGATGTATGAGAAATGATGTTGGAGGCCAGTATGGCTTCCCAACCATCCTCAAAAAGCCCTATTTAGGGTGTTTATGTATCTATTATGTGGGTGTGCCGAGGTTCATCCTATTTGACTAGCATTTCAGTCACACTTAGAAACATGATTTCTGGGTCTATTGTAACAACATGGTATCAGAGCTCAGGAGACCCTAGTCTCTCTCTCCTCTCTTTCCCTCTCTTTCCCTCTCTCTCCTGCGTCGTACCCTAGCCACTGATGCCACTGCCCTCCTGGCACACTTGTGCCCAGCCCTCACGGCCAGATCACCCAGACTGAGTGCTCGCCCAGGCATGCCGGCACCCAGTCGGCCTGTTGGGACCAAGGCTTATGCTGTTGTATTTGTTGCCAATATGATGTGATGTGCATTTGGAACTTCAGAAGATGATTTCATTGATCTGGTTTACTTTGCAAGCTGAAGGAGTTCTTAAATTGTTCTGGAAGTATATTGGATTCAATCTGGTTTTGAGCAGCTCTTAAAGAATTTGGCTAAGTCAAATTCCGTAAGGTTGATGGCAGTCATTGTAAGGTTCAGTCCTTAAGTGGTGCAAAAGCTTGTGCCGGTATCAACTTTGTTCTTGTTCTGCTTTAGTTTCTGGTTCTTTTCTCTGAATGGTTTTGCTTTGGCTGGTGTCCTTTTTGCATTCTGACTTTCCTGTATGGTTCCCACTCCTCCACAAAGTGGTTTATGAAAATCAAAAAAGGGATTTGAGGTAAGGTTCAGTCCTTCATGAAAAATGGACTTCGTAAGGTTGATGGCAGTTATCGTAAGGTTCGATCAATTCTTCGTAAGGTTGATTTGTGGTCTTTGAAGGTTGATTTTGTTGGCTATACAAGCCGGGAAATGAGAGGAAGAAGAAATATGGAAGAACAATACAACAAAGCTTTCAACACTTCCCTTTTTGGTTTGCATTTCAACCACTCCCCCCTTCAAGCCAAAACCGGCTTCATTCCGAGCATCATTCTTAATTTTTTGAATGCATATGTCAGTAATGTCTTTGTGAAAATATTTGTCACCTGTTCCGTAATATGATAATATTTCAATTTTATCGTTTTCTGTTTCACATGATCTCTCAGAAAATGGAATCGGGTATCAATATGTTTGCTTTATTCCATGGTGCACCGGATTTTTGGCAAGTTCAATTGCCGACTTATTATCCGCATATATGACTGTAGATCCATCCTATAGATGCTTCAGCTCCTTCAACAAATTTCTCAACCAAATTCCCTCACAAACAGAAGATGATGTTGCCACGTACTCTACTTCACATGTGGATAAGACGACCACACTCTGATTCCTTGAATTCAATGTGAAAACAGTCTTTCCAAGAAAAAATACACTCTGTGGTACTTTATCTTTCATCCCGATCACCTCCCCAATCACTGTCAGAGTATCCATATAGCTTTGCTTCATCATTGTATGGATATAAAAAACCAAAATCCATTGTTCCTTTGACGTACCTAAGGATTCTTTTTTGCGGCTAGCTAGTGTGACTCTTTTGGTGCCTCCATGTATCTGCTTAGAAGCTCAACACTGTAGACAATATCCGGCCTTATGATTGTGAGGTACTTCAAGCTTCCAATCAAACTCTTGAACAAAGTCGAGTCTACTCTTCTTCCTTCTACGTCTTTTGTCAGTTTTAAACTCATTGCTATAGGTGTGTTTACAACATTGCAATTGACCATCTTGAATTTTTCAAGCAACTCCTTGGCATACTTCTTCTGAGATATATAGATGTTGGAGAATGGCTATGGAGATGCCCAAAGCGCAAATGTCATCTCCATGAGTCATTCCTCATGAGTCCAAAGAGACTCATCGGCCTTTGTGTTGATATGCAGCGGAAACATGTGATTCTTCACCATTTAGACTTCAGCGACAAGTCTCCTGTGAGCATCTCTTATAGACAAAGAAGAGTTTTCCATGTGGCATGAGTTTCAGGGAATTGTTTATGATATTGAAATAGATACTTTCACAATATGGTTGTCTACCAGATTCAAATCATGTATTGTATAAAAAGGAATGTAAAGGTATGTCAGAGACCACTGACCAACGGTGAGGGAAGACATAAACAGGTGGGGCGATTATACCCTTGGGTATAAATAACCATCAAAATGACATAAGCAATATCATGGAAATAACCATCACGATACAACCGTAAGATATACATCACAATTACATACTAGCTAGGAGTAAATAACATCATGTTATAAAAAAACCATAATACATCAAAATTTTAAAACTCTACATTTGATAATGTACACAACACGCAACACCGAGTTTTAACCATTACAAAATATTATTATTTAAATATGACAATTATAACCTAACCGTTGAATTGATAGATATTAACAGGAGTAATTGCATTATGGAATATATATACTTATACATATATATATATATATAAATTTTCTACTCAATAAAATGTACTGATAAATACTTAGGAAAAATACTCTATTTTTAGCAGACATTTTATGCTTCAAAAATATGTTTTATTAAGAAATGGTTTCTAACGGTGAAAAATAACGATTTTTATAAAGTTGTTATTGCCTTTCATTAAATCAAGTAATTTAAAAGTCTCATCATGTTTTGAATTTGATCTTAAAGTGACATGAGTCTCCTTCAATTTTATATAATCTAATTAATTAGATAAGAATCTTGATTTTGGTATAAATTCATTTTAGGATTAAAAACACATTTTTCTAAAAAAAAATCCGTTGTGTTTTACACATTTATATTAAAATTAATTTCTACCACTTATAAGAATTGAATTTGATAAAATTGATTCCATATTTGGAATCAAGAATTTAAAATTTGATAAATAAGTCCTTTTTATTTCCGATCATCATTAATAGTAATCGTTGAAAATATTTTTCACCTCGGTAAAGGTAAATTGGGTAACTAAGGTTAAAAATAATGTGATAAGACTTTAAAAATATATCCAAGACTTGCCTTATTTCTATTAGATGAGTTTAGTTCGACCATCCTCATCCATTATCCGAAGATATGACAACTTTGTGTCATTTTTCTTTGATAATGACCTTAAGATTATTTTAAGTAGAAAATAAATAAAAAATGTCACTCTGATTTAATATCTCTAATATTTTTTTTCATAGGGATAAAAGGAGGTTATGATCGATTCTAAATGTTTGTTTGAAATATGAATGCATTTTTTTAATCATGATAATTTATTTTTAATTTTTAGTGATAAAATCATTAGCTTAAATGTTTACGCAACGCCGATACAGTGTCTGTGCAAGCAGTGAAAAAATCGAGTAAATGATTTTAAACTCAAAAGTAATATTTTTAGGTGAGTTATGTTGTTACATAAATTTTATAGATAAGTACAATATATTAGTGATCTTTTAAAAGTTCATATTCAAATTAAATTACTAAATTGATTTTTTTGAAAGTCAAACTATGCGAATAGCCCCAAAATCGACTTTAATGGTATTTTATGTTAAATAACATATTATTAAATGATTTAAAATTAATAATAATACTATATTTTTCCAAGTGAATGAGATATGGTATAAAATATCAAAAAATTCCCACTTATGAGTCAATTTCTTTTATAGTAACTTTCTTGACCCCCTAAAGAGTAAAAAATAATGATATCACAACAATCGTCAAAAGAGTTGATGAGGGTTAAAACTAAGAGATGAGGGTTAAAACATCACCTAAATTTGTCTAAATTTGTTTAAATTTTATTGTATGACTGTATTTAGACTCATCCTCGTCATAAATTCTAAATATATCAACTTTGTGCCACTTTCTCATTGAAAAGAATTTATCATATTTAATTCTTCCAAGTAATTTAAAGTGTGTCATTTCCTTCACTATAAATGGACATCACTTTTCTTCTATTCTTCACACCACTTTGAGCCACTTAGATCGACCAACCCTTGAAAAAACCTCTTTTTAACTTATATAAATTCTAGTTGTTTTTATCTTATTAAAAGATAATCATTAGAAATCCAAAGGAGACCTTTTAAAGAATAGGTAATCGTTTTAACCGATATTTTTCATTTTACTTCTTATTTTACCTCCTTAATTTCTATCCTAACCATTCCAATATAATAACATAAATATCTATCATATACTATGAAATTATTATATTTATTTCATAACCTTAATTCATCTCCTTCTCCATCAAATGGGAAACGAATTCATCGTTCGTGCGATGTGACTCGTTTTTCATTACCATTTTACATGGATGATTTTAAGTGTATTTAATGTAGAAATATAATAATCAGTGTTGTCAAAGGCGAGCGGCACAATAAGGCGCAAAGGCCGCTTGGAGATGCAGCGCGAGGCGCAATTAAGGTGCATGCGCACATAATTAATTATACAGTTTTAAATAATATTTTAAATTTAAAAACTTAAATTCAATAAAAAAATACAAATTAAAATATATACTAGGTATTATGTTATGTTTTTTTATTAATATATTAAGTGATAATTTAATAATATAAATATTCCTGAGCGCGTCCCTTCCCCAATTTCGAGCCTCGTCTGGGTCCCTTCCCCGATCTCCACCACCCACTGCGTCTCTTCCCCTATTTCGAGCGGCGGTGTCCCTTCCCCGATTTTGAGGTGTGTCCCTTCCCCAATCTCAGCCGATCGCCCTCACCCACCCATGATCTCCTTCCCCGATCTCGACCGATCACCCTCCTCACCCACCCACTCACCCCCGATCTCGTCACCGTCTGTACACCCCCGATCTCGGCCGCCACCCACTATATCATCGCTCGCCCCGATCTCCGCTTCCGCCCCTGATCTCATCGGTCGCTGGTGCGCCTTACTACGCCTGGCGCTTTGAGCGCCCCTTGATTTGGCGCGAGAGGCGCGCACCTTTGGCGTGCCTTGGTGAGGCTGCACCGCCTCACCACTATTGAAGCGCAGCAAGTGCGCCTCGCCTCGCCTCGCCTCGCCTCACGCCAAGGCGGGGTGAGGCGAGCGCCTTTAACAACACAGATCATAATTATATCATAATTGATATTCTATAGATGATGAAACCATGACCAAGATGCAAGGACCATAACTGCCGAATTGAAACATTCATGAAGAACGAAACAGTCAACATCCAAAAATGACGATTTTAATAAAGAATTATTAATAAACGAGTGTTGAAATATTATAAGTGGATTATATATGATATCATAAGTATGTAAATGGTTCCGGTATAAAATTATAATAAATCTAAATTTATTATACAGGAAGTTAAAGCGCCTACGAATCAAATCACACATAAGGTAAGGGTTTTTCATCTCAATTTCACATCATTAAGACTTGTGATATATTATGCACCTAATTTGTTTTATATGGTGTATATACTGCACCTTTGAAATATTAAATCATGAATTCCTCTTCATTAATGGTATTTTAAGTTTTCAAAGTTTTCCCTTACAAGTGGTTTTGATTGATAAGATATTAAATCCATGAGGGTTTATTTCACAATCTCATCCTTTATGTTGAAGTTTTCATTAGGGGAATTATATGATATTTTTATCTTAAACCTCATAAATTTTATTATCCCTCGGTTATTTCTTGAAATTACAAGTTTTCATTTCATTTTCCTCTCTCCAAGTACTCAAAATTCTAAAAGAACGTTTTTAAGGAAAACCGATTGTATTTCTATTATAACCGGGAATCTTTTTCTTTTATATATTTTTTAAAATGTTTTCAAAAATGTTTTTACTATTTACTAATGATTTATTAAAGTCATTTTTACTCGTGTTTGGCTTTCTATAAAAATGTTTAAAATGAATATTCTTGACATTTTCCGAACAAGACCCTTTTTACCGGTGTGAACGAAATCTTTGTTTTAACATGCCCTGCATGAATGGAATTTTCCATCTTCATGACTAATTTTGCTTTCAAAATTCCTTTAAAAGTTTTCATAGTTCTTTTCAAAGAAAACTTTTTCCTAATAATTGGAAAAAAATTAGATTTTAAATTAAGTGATTTCAAAATGAAAAAGATATTTTCCTCAAAAAATATTCTGATGATCTTTAAAAAATATTTTCATCCATATCAACATCCTTTGATGAATATTATGTTTTTATGAGGTTATAATCTGATGATACCATCCACTGTATTTCTCTCGATGGCTTATGATCATTTTGACTCAGGAAAGTATTGACATTTCATATGTTAGTTCTTCCAATGCGGATAATTATTGATTATCAAAGCATTTTTATTAAGTCGTATTGTTTATTCATATGATGAATGAATTGGAATTATTAAGTGAAGAGTGGGTCCTATAATTAGATAGGACCTCGATGCATTGCTAAGTCTCATAAGACAAAACAAGTTGGGTATTTGGCATATGTCTTAACCATTTATGTATGATGTCTTCGCATCAGATCTCGACGATAAGTTTAAGATGTCTGACATTATACATTACATCATTATGAAATCAGCTTGATACTTGTTCCTAAGAGCTATTCCTTAATGAGTAATGGCTTGAGAGGTGCTAGGATAGGGGTGAGTGGGGTAAGGCACATGACTTTGACACGGTTTGATGAGTTAAAAGCATGACCCTTGATATGTTTAATGATTATAAATTCTTTGTATTGATATTAAATGATAAATCGACTATTATGAGGGATATTTTCTATATGGTGGTGTCTCATCCACCTAAATAGGGTCGATGATCTATCGTTCACCTTGAGGCCAATAAAATGGCAGAACCTCGTCCAATTTAGAATATCATGTTAGTGGTATATCATCCACTTAAGGTTTTGTATTAGTGGAGCATCATTCACTTATGCGATTCATCCTAGTTGTACCTCATGGGATTTCGTTTTGAATTTTTGTTGGTAACACTTTTGATTAAGTTTGTAATTTGTATGGTTTATGAGCTTGGGATGGTTGAGAAATTCATAAAGGGAAGCTTACGTATCATATTTTCAAAGATGAAATGTGATACGTAATATATTTTTCCAAGACAATATGGTATATATCATCCTTTCCAATGGAAATGTTGATGGGTAATATATTTTGAGAAGCCACGGGAATACATAACATCTTTTGAGAACGTGTAAGATATTTTATCTGATATGTATGAAATTTTGTTAGTATGTATACCATTCACCTAAGATTTGATGTTGGTGGTGTATCGACCACTTGAGATATGATACTAGTGGTACATTGTCCACCTAGAAGATAGAGTATGAGTGGTGCATCGCCCATTTATGGATGTTGTCTCAGTTATGCAACATCTACTTAGAGACTTATGATGGTGGTATATCATCCACCTGGAGAGTGATATTGGTGGTATCACATCCACCTAGTTGGGGTGTTTTGGTGGTGTTTCTCCCATATGAGTTGTGAAACAGTGGTATATCATCCACCTCAACATCGATAATGGTGGTGTCTCGTCCACCTAGGTTTGGTGATGCCTCGTTCATCATGTGATGACTTGTTCACCTTTGATATCGGTTTAACGATGGATCATTCACCCGGATGGCTTGTGATGGTGATAGCTCATTCACTTAGTGATTTTTTATGGTGATAACTCATTCACCTTGGTTAATATATGAGGATCGATTTATCATTTGTCCTCAAGGTGTCTTCAAACCATGTATATATCATCTCATTCCGGCACTGACCAAAGAAGGCATGGTCACACGTGGTTTGGTGGGGGCACTCTACATGGTGGCGGGTTGTTTATTTTATTATTGTTTACTTTACCAATATTCCATATCGAGCATGCACCTATATTTACTGGACTTGTTAGGGACACCATTGATGGTGACCTACTGAGTCATACTCACACCCTGCTCGGGCGCCTTGGTACCCGGACATATTTTATCTTTCGTGGCTCGTGTAAGGGAAAGGGCCCTACTCCTATAGATGGCAGAGCTGGTGAACCTTGTTTGCAGCAGAAGTTGGGACCAAACCATTACTCGGGACTAGTTGGTGGATGTTTCCTTACTTTTCTCCATTTTTGGACCCAATTGTATATGATCTGCTCATGGGAGATTCTCCTTATGCTTGTATTACTTGTATGACATATACAACTATTTATTTTGGTACAAAATACAAGGGATTTCACCACTGATGACCGATTAGTTTAGCAATCTTGGAAAACTATATGCATACTTGATTCACATATTACATTAGAAATATAAAAACATAGCATAAAAATGTTCTTTCATCCTTAAAATCATTCATGATATCCTTCTTCATATCCCCGGTAAAGGAAAACAAATAAAAGGGTGATCTCAGATACTAAATAAGGGAATGCGTACAACAGAAACTATCATTGAATAAATAAGGTATGGATTATGTTGATCAAATAATATCATATTAATTATCACATGAGCTTTAAACTTATCCATCGATAAGATAATTATTCAAATATTCACATGAACATCAAAAACTTAATCACCCAATCCAGGTCCAAAGCCAAGGGTTAACTCTTCATTTCACATAGAAAATAATCATCAGTGACCAATGGTGTCAACACACACAACAAACAGCCTGTTAGGTTTCAATCATGCCATTAGAAATTAAGGAAACCAAATCAATTTAGTTTTAGGGCATACACAAGATATTGGAATTTCATGCATTTCATAAGAAACATGCCATACATGTAAAAACTCGTAGGAAATCAATGGAGCACCTATTTGGGACTAATAGGGTCCTCAATGAAAATGCTCAGTTGATTCGTCCTCAGAAAACCTGATAAAATTCTCAAATTAGGGCATAACCATTGATATAGGTAAAAACAGTGAAGAAACCCGAGAATAAAAGTAAAGGAGGGGTAGCCTTACCCGTGCCAACCCAACATGATGATCTACTCGAGGATTTGAGCTCACATGGGAGAGAATCGACCTTGGAATGGAGAAGATCAAGAGAGAAATGTGAGAGGGGGTGTGCATAATTGCTGGAGTGAAAATAGGGGAGAAAACATATTTAAAGCCATTTTTAATTCCATTCAATTAATTAAATTAAATTTTAAAAAAAAAACTAAACCAGGACTAATGGAACTCTGCTAATAACCCACAAAAACTTCACTAGGAATCCACCAGAACTCTGGTGTCCCCACCGAGGTTTTTCTGCCCCCAACGAATTCTTGTAGGGTGTGGAGAACTCCGATGGGCTCCCACCAGACTTCTAGTGGGAATTTGCTACTTGGGTGGATTCTTCATCACATCACCGTTTTCTAAAAGCAAGAGCCCGAGACACATCTAACCCCTTCAACACCCAAAAAGGGCCAAAATACACAAGGTACGGCATAAAATTGATCAAATTCATGCCTAAAAAGGGTTAGGGTGTTACAACCTCCCCATTATATAACAGCTCATCCTCAAGATGCATTGTCGAGCACCAGCAAACCTCGTCGATGAAAAGCTTTGGCCACTGTACCTGCATATCAGAATCTCACACCCATGTCTCCTCTTGGATATGTCCATGCTAACACTACACCCTCATGTTGATCCACTATTCGAACCACTCATTCCTTGAATGACACATTCGGCACCAGCACGGCCTCATCGATGTTAATCGTGTGAGAATGGTTAGGCTGGTATCTCCAAAGTTGAGATACATGAAATACATCTTGCATAATATTGTATTTATGAGGAAGATCCAACCGATGTTCCATGGTACTAATCCTCTTGACAACCTCAAACAACCCCAGAGACCTTGGTGCTAACTTTCCCTACCTCTGAATATGTTTGTCCTAACCGAGGTGATACTCACAGAAATACTTAGTCACCCACCTCAAACTCTAGACAACAGTGTCACCAGTTAAAAGACAATCTCTGCCAGATCTGAGTGGTCGCTAATCGCTCCCCGATCAAATGGATATTCTATAATGTCCTCTGCATAAGACTCATTCCTATATTTTCTAACTCCTCATTCTCTAACCAAAGCAATGGCGATCAACATGGTCTATCATACAAGGCCTCAAATAGCACCATATGAATCGATGCTTAATAATTGTTTTTGTATGTGAACTTTATAAGTGATAGATGGTTCTCTCATGAATGGAAAAAATCAAGGACGCATGCTCACAGCATATCCTCCAACACTCTAATGGTATGCTCAAACTACCCGCCTGTCTGAGGATGCCAGGAAGTGCTCAAGTTCACCTCTGTATGAAGCACCTTCTATAGACCATTCCAAAAGCGTGATGTAAAATGGGTATCTTGATTTGAAATGATGATCTTAGGAAACCTATGGAGATGCATTATCACCTAGACATATATCCTGCCCAAATCATCAATGAAATAGATCTCTCAAATCGATAGGAAATGTGCGACCTTTGTTAACCAGTCCACAATAACCCATACTGCACCACTGCAATGAGATGACCTCGACACCATTATCATGAAGCCCATGTTCACATCATCCCACTTCCATTCATAAATGGGAAATGACCGAAGAAGACCTATGGGCCGCTAATGCTCGACCTTTACCTACAAATAGGTAAAGCATCGTGAAACAAAGCCTATTATGTCCTTTACTCGGGCCACCAATATGACCTCAGAATGTCATGATATATCCTGGTAATCTTTGGGTAAACCCAAATTGAGGCATGTGAATCTCGTATTAGCTTCTCACGGATGCTCGTAGGGATTACCTCACGACCCCATACATAAATGATCTCATCAGCATCAAGGGACCAATTAGGTGGGAGTTCCCCCACCATATATATTACCCCTCATCATTATGTAGTCCGAGTGAGCTAAATGACTCCATTCTCTTAAGGAGAGGATATAATAACCAAGGATGTCAGGTTCACTTCACCCTGATGCTCCTGAATGCTAAGGAGTATCTCGAAGAAGAGGCTCATCATTTTCCACAAGCAATAAGACAAATGCACCACCTGCTCCTGAGTCTTCTAACTTGGCACATCAACAAAAACATTCCTCTTCCCAATGGTATACGCCATCTTTAAATCAAAAGATTGCAGGTACTTAACCCCCCATTTCTATCTAAGGTTCATGTCACTCTAAAAAAAGATATACCCAAAGCTCTTATGGTCGGTATACACCACAAACCTCTCACCCAGAAGGAAGTGACACCAATATATCAGTGTGTGCACCACTGTTGCCTGCTCTAGATCATGCGTCAGTTAGTTCTACTCATGTGACCTCAGTTTCCTGGACCTAAGAGACCACTCTCCCATCCTGCATCAGAACTACCCCAAGCTCAACATCTAGAACATCACAATACAATGTATATTCCTTACCCAGCTCAAGTAACACTCTAAGAAAATGCACATTTAGCATCAATTTTAAAAATCATTGCCATGTGTAAGGATTAGCGGTTTTTAGTAGTGATTTTCAAGTGTCCCTAAATCATGCATTTAGCAATGGTTTTTATTAAAACTATCGCAAAGTGTGTGTGTTTTAAAAATAACCTCTTCCTTTTCCCTCCCGCCTCGACCCCGGCCTCGATCCTCGGCCTTATGTCACACATCTCCTTTGTCGCCAAGCTCCACTCCTCTATCGCCACCCTCTCGTGCACCTCCTTTGTCATCTCACCCTTGCCTCTACTAGGGGTGATTAATGGATCACTGGACTATGAGCTTCATGGGCTAGCTTGCATTTTTGGGGTAGACCATACTTTAAAAAAAAAGCAACATGTTTCTTAAACGGACTTAAATGGACCAAGTTTAAAAAACCTGTAGGCTTTGCAAATTGGTCTGCGGGCCCTCCTTTTGGCCCGCGGGTTGGATCTATTTAAAATAATAATAATTTTAGCCTGTAGGCATAGCACTATAGAACTACGCACACATAAAAAAAATCAAATAAATTAATTAATGGGATGGTTTTTATAAAACAAAGCTATTTTATAGGAGGGAGGGGGAATAAGACCTGCCGCATCACACTAGTAGAAAAAGTGGATTTGATGTCGAAGTTATGACGTCGGTTTTTTATAAACAGATGCAAAATGTATCTAAGAGCGCTTTTTGGCGTTAATTTTAACATAAACCGATGCCAAAAAAATTTATGTCGACTTTTTGGCATCTGTTTTTAACAAAACAGACGCCAAAAACGGCCATTGAACAACTTTATGGAGCCAGTTTTTGTAAAAAACCAACGCCATAAATTTAAAAAAAAAATTACCCACATGGGTTTTTACAAAAAACGATGCCAATAATTAGTTTTTGGCGTCGATTTATGTAAAAACAGACGCCAAAAATATTTAAAAAAAAAAACGGGATCACAAAACCCTCATTTTTTGGATCTGCAAAACTTTGTTCTCAACTCGCGATGATGACCCGCTGATCCTCAACGACAATTGTTGGTTATTTATAAATGTTGTTGTTAAAGTTTGTTTATTTTGATAAATTTTTTATTTGATGAAATTATCAAATGGTCTTGGTGATATTATGCAATGAACAATGATATATGGTGTCATCGTTCATCAATATAATATACATCACATGTAATGACTCCATATTTTTCACCCGTTAAATTAATGCAATCTTCAATACCTTTTGACACACGCGACACCGAACTAATGTAACAATAATGTAATATGAACTATTGCATGTTAGATGATTGAAAATAATTAAATTATAATATCAATAAATCACATGTATATAATATGAAAATAAAAAAATTACTATTTGTAAATTCAGAAGATATATAATTTATATTACAATGGGATTTTTTTCAAATAAAACATGTTAACATTTTGTGTAATTGACCTTAATAAATTAGATCGACCACTTTTAAATGATTGAAATAATATATGATATTTCCATATATGAACTAATATATTGGCATTAATTAATTTTCATATTTTTTTAAAATAATATTACAAAAAAATAAATGTTCAAATGGTCAAATTTCAATAAAAAATGTTTTTCATTATATATAATACTTCATTTAAAAAATATAATTGTATAAATTTAATTGGGTAAAATGAACTTCAATTACTAATTTAGAATTTCAATATTATCGTAGTACAACTTTTTGGGATTTTTCAGAAATAATATATTTTCATGTAAATAATGATTAATCCTGTTTTTACCAAAAAGATGTTTTCAATAGGAGCAAGGGTTTAAGGAGTTACCATGGGGCGATTGTACCCCCTATATTAGAATGTTAATTAGTAAAATAAGTAATCATTTATCATACACAACCACAAACATTAGAGAATGAAATTAAACATTCTAATATTATAATATGAGGTGGAAAACATACATACAGTGAAAAAATCATGATTTTCTACTAGGAATATCACATATATATATATAAAGAAATAAAAGGAAATAAATTAAAACCAAACAATAGATTAGTTTACAAAATCATGATTTTCTAGGGAATTTCTACTGGGGTCATTACATGTGATTGTTCATTGGATCAGCATGACACACATCACGCAAAATAAATACCTTTAGTAGATTAGCTTTTATTTTATTCCTCATAATCGTTGATGTTTCCTATCTAATAACCAACCATTTTTATTGAATGTGTTTATGTTTACAATTTATCTGTTTATATATATATATATTTAAATGTTTATATGTTTCAATATATTCACAAATTATATTGCGGTATCAGGTATTGAATGGATCGTAATTGGATAAATTTACGAAGAACCACTAGTGAATATGAAAAAGGAGTTAATGATTTTTTGGAATTTGCTAAACGAAATCTTCAAAATATAGATTTGATTTTCTGTCCATGTATGAAGTGTTTGAATATGAAAAGTTAAGCTCCAAAGAATCAAATATCATCTCATTTGCTATGGTTTTAGCCTTAATTATACACGTTGGATATGGCATGGCATTATCCATCAAACCTCTTATCATGACACACCTCAACAAAACGGTGTTGGTGAACAAAAAAACTGTCAAAGCAAAAAAGATTCCTCCGTTTTCTATCACCAATCTACAGCAGGAAGCATTCTCCTTGTTGTCTACGTGGATGACATTGTCATTACTGGAAGTGATACTGACGGCATTGATCGACTTCATCAACATTTTCATACGAAGGATTTGGGTCCTCTACGATATTTCTTGGGGATTGAGGTCTCCAGATGTACCAAAGGAATTTTTTTATCGCAAAAAAGTATGTTCTTGATCTTCTACAAGAGACTGGAAGGACTCAAGCTGACTCGGTTGACTCACCCCTCGAACCTGGAGAAAGGTCACTTACATTCAGATAGTGAGATGTTTTCATCACCCGACAGATACAGACGACTTGTTGGGAAACTCAATTACTTGACAATAACTCGACCCGATATTGCATGTACAGTTAGCAAAGTGAGTCAATTTATGAAATCTCCAACAAAAACACTGTGGGAGGTTGTTCTTCGCATTGTTAGATGTGTGAAAAAGGAACCGGGTTTGGGTCTTCTATATTCTAATCATGGGTATACAGACATTGAGGCATTTTGTGATGCAAATTATGTTGGATGTCTCCCTTCTAGGAGATCTACGTTTGGTCTTGTTGTTTTTGTTAGAGGGAATTTGATCTCATGGCGAAGAAAAAAGCAAACCGTTATCTCCCGCTCAAGTGCAGAGTCATAATATCATGTCATGGCATATGTGCCTGCAGAGATTATTTGGGCGCAACAAATTCTTCACGAGATTGGGTATCCGACCAAGAAACCAGCACATATCTGGTGTGACAATCAAGCTGCTATCAAGATTGTCACAAATCCAATGTTTCATAAGCGGACAAAACATATTGAAGTTGATTGTCATCGTTCGAGAAAACTTTAAAAAAAAGATCATCTTCAGTCACGTTCACACCTCTGATCAACTTGTCGATGTTCTCACAAAAGGAGTGTCTGGACCACGAGTCCAATTTTTGTGTAACAAGCTGGGCATGATAAATATGGGGGGTGTCGTGCTTTGTTTTATTATGTATTCTAGCTAGGAACACCTAGCTTGAGGGAGAGTGCTAGAGGTTAAGTTGTGTGAAGTCCCACATCAGACTTGACATGTCATTTAATTTCTTTTATTCATGATAAAATAACTCCAAGGCCTCCCTTAGTGAGACACCTTGGGTATTCGGTCCTTCCATTTCTACATGAATGAAGGTGGAGAAAGAATAAAGGTGGTTAAGGATGAGAAGAATTTTATCAACATGAAAAATCCTATGTTTGGGGTTGCACTAGAAAATCTGAAAGCAAGTCTGGCCAAGTCTTTACAAGATGCTAAGGGAAAAATTGATGTTCCCACACAGTGTTTAGAGGAGTAATTTTGTTCTAAAAAGCCTCTATTATGTGGTAAGGATACATTGGGATCGTCTCATGGTCAATCCTCAGCAAGATCACAAGAAAAGTTACCATCCATTTTAAATTGTATTTCTTATGCTAAATCTGTTTTTGAAAATAGTGAAGACTTCAAACTTAAACTTGTATAAAAATGGGAGAATATCAACCATTGAAGGAGAAGGCCCAAAAACTACATGTCATCAAGTCTGAAAATTCTGGACAACATACAGTGGAGAAAATAAAATCAAGGTTTGTTAGGATATGCTAGTGCTCCAATAGGTTTCGGCATTGTGCAATAGATTGTTAGTACAAAGGAAGCCCATATCAATGGGGGATAACCTGTGATGAAACAACATCCATAGATTAAGAAAGATCGGTCTAACTCAAATAGATTTGAAAAGCTTGGAAATATCAATGATGTTTGTAATAGGTGTGGTCATCAGAAGAATGGTTCATTCTCATCTCAGCATCTATCAAAATAAAATGGGAATAAAATATCACAAAAACTAGTAAATAAGGAAGTTGGGAAATAATCTCGAGAAAGTTTCTAATCAGATTGCTCCCAAGAAGATAGGTAAGAGATCCTTCGGTAACAAACCTAAGAAATTTAAAAGTATAGAATCTAAAGTGACTGATGTAAAGGAAAACACTCACAAGAATCCAAGTGGAGGAACCAAATAGACTATGCATATACCAATGATATTTTAGTAATTTGGATAGTAGATTTGGAGAAAGTAAGAATGATGGAGGAAGCACACAAAAAAATCTTATGCTAGAGGTAAAGGGATTCCACATGAAGATCTCAAATTTCATGAGAGGCTGTCAACAAAAGACAATTCTTGTGTTAAAGAAGAACTATGTGGGAGATGCAAGGAAGATGACCATAATGTTAGGTGTGTTTAACCATTCTTCCAACACAAGAGGTATCCTTAAAATGAATAAGGAGTTTACTAAGCATGATGGCTCATGAAAAGATAGGTGCCCCATACAAAGAAGTTGAAAATGAGAAGAGTACCATGCTGCCCAAAGAAAAATCAGATTTTAAGACCTGTTGTGAAAGCATGAAGACTGGAAAGTATAGATCAATCTGGTTGAGAAAATCCTCCTAACCTGGTTGTTCACATTGAGGAAGATGGAGTTCCACCTTGTTCTCTTATATTTGTGTATTGTATTGTGTGCTCACAATATAGGGAATTGAAGGTGAAACATGTTCTTAGGGGGAAAACTTGAGTGAAAGTTGCCTAAACTGGATAAAAAAATGAAGAAACCATCCTGGATTGATCACTCAATTGATATTTCAAAGAACATTTGATGAAAAGACCATCCTTCATGAAGTTAATGTTCAAAGATTTCAAATCTACACAGGCACATGAAGAGTTCCATTTTGGTGCATTCTCTACTTGAAACTCATTGACATCTATTTATGGAAGAGATCCATACTGAAGTTTATGAGTGTCTCCTTGAGGGGGAGATAAGTGGAGAAGGTTGTGCCAAGAATTATTCCCTCATACAAATCAAAATGTTCTGGAATGTGCTTAAAGCGGTTACATTGACAAGGTATGATTTCTTAATATCTCATCCTTGATTACAAAAAAAAGATCCTAACATTAAGGGGGTAATTTTTTAAATCAGTGATAAAAAAGTGAATGTTTGAAGAAGATTTTAGGGTTTTTTTCTGAAATTAAAACCTACATATTTGTTATTGAATGTTGTTGATCTGTGTGTTGAAGTGAGTGTAAGAAATTCAGGCTTGATATATTCCATGAGAAATTTGTATCACAATTTTTATCAAATTTTTGGACATTCTCTGGATAATTTGTATCACAATTGGCATCATCAATTATTTTTCAAACCTTCTCTCATTTTGCTCGTGTGAAAGCTTCACGTATTAAATGCGCACAATAGGGGGTCGTGAATTAAATGCGCCCATTATTTTTGCGTCCTAATAAAAATACATAGCAGGTTGGGAAGTTATTTTACCATACCAGTGGTTTCACCCTAGTTATTTTTGGATATTTTTCACATCTCTGTGTTGGTCCTATGTTTTACATTGGAACCCGAACATGACATAATGGAAACAAATTATAAAACGACACTGTAATCTCATTCAAGCATCAGAGAAACACGGAGAAGCTATTACAAATCAAATAGGGATTTGAGCAAGAATGTGACATGATGAAATACTTGCGAGGTTTCTCAAATCAGTGATCCGAGATTAAATAAAAAAGTGAGCGCTCAACTGAAATTCACTTCTAATTGTTGAAATTAGCACTTACTATGGATATTTTGCCACATATAGCATTTTACTCAATAATGATGAGTCATTAAGTGAAGGACTGATCATAATTGTAAAACGCGTCAACACAAAATGATCACAACCCTCTGATTATAAGATTACAAGACAAAATCGAACCTGGAAATAGCCGTAGATGATGAGAGTTGTCATTATGCCGGCCATCGCGAAAAATCCTTTCAGAATCATGCTATCAATCGGAAAAGGTGACGAAGGTTCCGCATTTATTTAAACTTCATGGACCCTGCAAAACATATTCACTAAATTTGACAGGGAAAAACAATGACCAAGATCGAGTGATGGACAGAGAAAGTACGGCTCAATAAACAACTCTGATTTAAAATAGAGCAAGTGTGCAATGCGTGGTGGGAATTCTTCCATTGGAAAGAAATTATAAATCAAGGAAAGGAGGTATAATGAGTGATGGATTTGGGAGGAAAGAGGTTGGGCGAGGCGCCCTGTTTTCCGGCTTGATACTCGATCAAGTGTCATTTTTCAAGCATGAACTCAATCAAGCTACTCATGGACTCAACTCAGATCAATTACAAAAATTTACCATGATTATAATTATAAGTTTTAGCTTGAATTCAAACTTGAGTTCAAAAATAAATACATATATTAAATAAAAATAATATGTTAAAATATTTAATGCCCGATTAGCCATACAAGCTACTTGATTTGTTATTCTAATACACAAACTTCAATTTACTACTCGAATAGTTCAATCTCGGGATTGAATTAAAAAAAGAGAGTTGAATTCAAGTATTTGTAAGTCGAGTTCAAGTAGCTTGTGAGCACCTCAAGTTCGCTTACACCTCTGTTTGAGAGTGGTTTGTTTTTTTTTTTAAACTAACCTTATTTCACTACAAAATTTCTTAGATTTTGTGATTTGCAACGAACACGAAGCACGTCACAACAAATTCATCTGCTAACAACTTTTTGTGACAGGAAAAATCTCTATTGCAAAAAAATATAACAATGGCAATTTATTATGACAAAATTTAGAGCCATCGTAAATAATTGTGGCACAACTGCACGCCATCATGCACATAAACCTTGTTTGCAACGAAATTGAATATTTCCATCACAATAAGTGAGTAATTGCGATGAATCATGTTATCTGTCGCAATTACACTTTTTCTAAATGTAAAAATTACAATAATGGATTATTTGGGGCAAATTTTGTATCTGTCGCAAATAACACTCATAGTTAATCTAATCTGTCGAAATTGTTTGTCGCAAATAGTTATTTGTGAATTAAACCACTCCACTGCAAAAAAGTTTCTCAAAAATATACATGCACTCAACCATCTCCCTACACGAAATCATTTTATTTCTTCATATTTTTCTCAAAAAAAAAAGTCAACGAGGTTCAGATCCACCATCCCAGTTTCAAGTTCAGTTTATTTTGACTAATTCAGGAGATATTGTTCTACACTTTTATTTTTTAAATTATTTGGTTATTTATTTTTATTCGTTTTATTACTAAACTGGATGATCTGTCTATTGTTTTTATTTAATTAGTTTGTTATTAATAATACAATTTTTACAGTTTTTAAATCAACTAGTATTTCCCCGTGCCTTCGCACAGGACACAGTTGATACTGAAGGAATAAACAATAAACTATATTTGAAAAGAAATAATAATATGAATGTTTCATGAATGAATGTAGAAACTATGATTATATTAATATGGATATAAGAATTGAAGATATAGAATGGTAAAACATTGAAGGAGATGTGTAGAGTTTGAGGGAATACGCAAATCCCTAATTTGTGAGATATGGGTTCATATTCAGCATTGATAAGAAAACATCCAACTACCATAGAATATATACACATATATAGAACACATATATATATAAAGACACTACATACAGAAAAATTCGTAACAACTTCATGTAAATCTTAGCTACTTCTAAAATTAATGCAATATTTAAATTTGCAAGACTGGAGTGATACCTTGCTGCCTGCCTGCATGTTTTTGTAAATAGAAATACGCTATACTTTTGCTGGATATGGATAGAAATTTTGCTGGTTATGTATAGAAACACTTGATTTCGAAATTTGCACCTAAAATAAGGGCAACACCCTATTTCTACCCTAAACTGTGTGATACCTGCACCTGAATCAATTTCCAAAATTATCAATGAATAGATGTCTTAACGGTCTAAAAAACTTCTCAGAATGGAAAATTATAAGATACAAAAATGTTGTACAACGTCAGAAAAATAAAAAATAAAACATCCATAATGTTAGGTCCTTATTTTCATATTCCTCAAAAAATTAACCAAATCAGCAGGAATCTATGAGGAAAACTGTTCCATGACCAACCAAATCATTTCTCATTTTATTGTAAAATCTCATCCTCCCTTCAATGGAAGAGATAAAAATATATGTTTTAAGGACAACATAATGCCATGAATTCCATTTCATGCATTTATCAAGGTTTTAAAATCTTTAAGTAAATCTGAATACAGATGTACTAAAATAAAATTACAATACAATATAAGTAGAGAAATATAGTTTCCAAAATAGGAACTTTAACATTGAAAAATAAAAAATGTAAAAAGATAGATGGACTGACAACAATCTAATGGGGAATAAAAAATGAAAGGAAAATATGGAAATCCCAAAACCCAAAATAAAAATTATTTGGTATCATGATTTCGAGTATAATTAGTGTAATGAGAGATGAGATGAAAAATGAAAGATGGAAGACGCGGTAGTGTAAATCATAACCCCAGAAATCTAGAATCACATCGATATAATTTTGCATGCTGACAAGTGTAGAAGGAAGAAAAAGCAATAGAAAATAGGCAAGTTCGAATCATTTTAGTAAAGCCCATGTTCACAGGAAGTCGACTCACGGAGCACCCCAAAAAAAAACCTCTACACTGCTCTGACCGATTGGAACTGGAAAAATAAGAGTAGAACGAGAAAAAGAGGAGCAATAATTTAAAGGAAAAAAATTAATATATAAAAACAACAGAAAACATGTTCAAACATTTATTAATAAAACTGGGATTGCTAAAGGGAGAACATACGGCAGGAAATTGATGAGAGCGATCGACCGGTTGCGAGGTTGAACAGAAATAGAGGTGCAAACAAAATGGAAATGGATCGATGTAGGAGCAGGTCAGAATGGAAGCCTTGGTCGGAGATCGGGGAGACGCTACGCAGCGAAGGATAGTAAGACTGAAGTGTCGTCAATCCGACAGCGGAAAACCCTAAAAACCTTCCGAAAACGGCATCGGCGGGTCGGCGTATTCTGGAGATGTGAGGGGCCGAGATCTGCGAGGGAGACGAAGATAGACAGTGGGAGGAGAGCCGGAAACGGGGAGCGGGGGGAACAGGGAAGCGGGGGGGGCGGGGGGGGGGGGGGTGGAGCGGGAGGCGCGGAGTAATTAGGATTTCAGGAAGAATGTTCGAGGAGGCTGGAAGGCTGAGAAACGAAGGCAGGGAGGTTGAGGCGGGGAGGCAGCGAGGCACCGACCGGGAGGCAGGTAAGCAGGGGCATCGAGGAGGGGAAGATTCGTCGGGAGGTAGAGGCGAAGGGGGGAAAGGCCGAAAATGGGGAGTGCGGGAATGGAGAGCGGGGGAGCGGGGTGACCGGAGAGGGAGACGGAACGGGGAGACGGAGAGGAGACAGCGGAGCGTGGGGAGCGGAGGGAGCCGGGAGGGTGAGCGAGGAAGGGAAGAGAGAAAGGGGAGACGGGCAACCGAGGAGATGACACGTGGATTTGAAACACGTACTTTAGAATGAATAATAATAGATTTTTTATGTTAATTTATTTAAGTAGTTTGTTTTAATAAAAAAATACAAGAAAATCGGTATAATCAAGAAAATATAATTAATAAAAATTACTAAATTATTATTAATATATGGCTAATTAAAATAGTATATTAAATTAAAAAATCAGTTAAAATCAAGGGAAAACAATAAAAGGATACTAAGATTTTAATAAAAATAATAATAAACAAATAATAAGATATTATAAAATATTAGAAACATGTTAAAATAATAATTAATAAAAATACATTAGAATTTTATAAAATAATTGAAAAATATTTATAAAAAATAGAAAAAAAATAGGAAAATTTTAATAAAATAGTAGAAAATATATTAGAAAAAACCAATTAAATATCAGCAGACAAACAGATAAAATAATAATTAATAAAAATACTAATAAAATAATAGGGGATAAATAATAATTAACTAAAAAATTTCAGTAAAACATTAATAAAAAATACTAGACAAAATACTAAAAAAATATTTCAATAATCTATTAAATAATAATTAATAAAAATACTTATAAAATATTAGAAAAAATATGAATTAATGAAGAAATATCAGTAAATTAACAATAATAATAATAGAAAAATTACTAATTAATAAAAAAAATTAATAAAATGGTAATAAAAAGTATTAGAAAAATATTAATAAAATAATAGTAAAAACCAATAAAATATTTTTTTAAAAAAACTTAATAAAATAATAATTAATAAAAATATTATTAAAATATTAGAAAATTTTGATTGTTAAAAAATATCAGAAAAAATATTAACTAGGAATATTAGAAAAAATACTAATAGGAAAAAACTAATGAAATACTAATAAATTGTTAGAAAAAATACAAGATTATTAAAAAAAATATTAGAAAAATATTAGAAAAAATACTGATTGTAGAATTCATTCACTGAAAATTAATTACCCAGTAATTTAAAATTAATAAAATAATAAAATAATAAAATATTTTATATACTACTTTATTACATAGTACTTGTTTAAAATTAATATAATCTTGCATTCAGGCCAAAATTGCATAGTAATTATTTAGAAAAAATATTATAATTGATGAATTCTGTTTTTTATGTCATTATACTAGTTTCTGCCTATGTTAATAATTTTTATTGATTTTTTATATTAATTTATTTATGTTTTATAAATTAAATATGTATAGTAATAGTGATAGTTTTAATAATAAATTATAGTTATAATTATTAATAATATCATTATTGTTGTTGTTTTTTTTAAACTGAATATTTTATATAGTGTACACAGACGCGTGTGTGTGTGTTTTGTTAAGGATATATAAAAAATATTTATTATGTTATAACACACACACATGTAAATAACAAAGTACAAATATTACACTAATGATTTATAAAACAAAAAAAACTACAACTATATATATTGTAGATAATGCCAACCATTTCGTACAAGCATGCTTGTTTTATTGTTATTATTATAATTATCATTATCAATACCATTGTTAGTATTGTTATTATTTTTATTATAGTTATCACTGATGTTATTGTTGTTATTTTAAAAAAATTATATTTTTATTGCATTTTTTAAAAATTAAACTTGAAATTTTAATTAAATTACATAATAACTTAAATTTTTTAACATGATATATTGTTATAGGTTATAATGAATTGTAGTTGGATTAACGCACGATGAAAAAAATTAATATAAGAAAGGGGTTAATGTTTTCTTGTTATTTTTTAAATGGAATGTTGTAAACAAAGAATTATTTTTTACTATAAATGATTGAATTGGTTAAATATAAGAAAACCATGACCCGAAAAAATCAAAGATCTTTTAATTTATACTGGTATTAATCTAAGTAACAATACTTGGATCTGGTATAGCGAAACATGATAGAATTCAATATGTCATGATGATGGAAATTTTCAATATCATAAATCATATTAAATAAAGGAAATTATTTGTGATGTCAAAGTGAAAAACATTGAGAAAAAATCGATAATTGAGTGGCAATATGGTGATGTTGGAAAAACATTGTATCTAGGTTATATAAAATTTATAATTATATCTACTGTGTAGATATTAGTTAACTTGAACACAAGAATAGATAAAGCGGCGTGAGTTTCAGGGAATTGTTTCTGCTATTGAAAGAGATACTTTTAGAAGACAATGGTCTACTAGATTCAAATCATGTATTGCATAGAAAGGAATGTAAAGGACTGTCAGAGACCACCAACCGATGGTGAAGGTCGATATAAACAGGTGGGGAGATTATACCCTTAGGTATAGATAACTATCGAAACACAACAAACATAGTATCAAAGAAATTATCATCACAATACAATAACAGTAAGATAAAAATACCAATTAAATGCTATCTAAAAGAAAATAACAACATCGTGTTATATCAAAACAGATAGTTGTACATGTCATACAAGTGTAATCGGGATCTCCTATGGGTAGATTATATACAAACAGGTCCAAAAGTGGGAAAAAGTAAGGAAAATCCACCAACTGGTCTTGAGTCATGGTTTGGTCCCAACTCCTACTCCAAATAAGCTTCACCAGCTCAACCATCCATGATATTAGTTCCCTTGCCCGTACTTGGGCCATGAAAGATAAAGTCTCCTTGAGTACGAGGCTGCTCAAGCAGGGTGTGAGTACAACTCAGTAGGTCACCGCCAGTAGCGTCTATAATAAGTCCAATAAATATAAGTGCATGCTCGATATGGAATCCTAGTAAAGTAAACAATAATAAAATAAACAACCCATCACCCTATGGAGTGCTCCCATGAAACCACATTTGACCATACCTGCTTTGGTCAGTGCCTAAAAGGGATGATATATCCATGTTCTGAAGAAACCATGAGGAAAAATGATAAATTACTCCCATATAATAATTAAGGTGGATGAGATAGCACTATCAAACATCACTAAGTGAATAAGTTATCACCATCATAATCCATCCAGGAGAATGATCGATCACTAAACCAATATCAAAGGTGAACGAGTCATCACATGGTGAACGAAACATCTCCAAACCTAGGTAAATGAGACACCACTGGTATCCATGATTAGGTGGATGATATACCACTGTTTCACAACTCATACGGGTGAAACACCACTAAGACATCCTAACTAAGTGGATGTGATACCATCAATATCAACCTCAAGGTTGATGACACGCCACTGTCACAAGTATCCATGTGGACGATGCACCACCAAGACAATATCCATAGGTGGATGATGCACCATTGATACCATCTTTTAGGCGAACAATGCACCACTGGTATCACATCTCAAGTAGTCGATACACTATCAAAATTAAATATTAGGTGGATGGCATATGTACCAACAAAAAACCATACATATCAAATGAAATATCTTATGCATGCCCAAAAGATTATATGTATTCTCTTAGCTTCCCAAAATACATTACCCATCAGTATTTCCCTTGGAAAATATGTTATATATCACCTTGGATTGGAAAAATATACTATATATCACTTTTCCTCTTGGAAAATATGATACATATGCTTCCCTTAACAAATTTCTCAACCATCCCAAGCTAATAAACCATATGTATTATAGTATCAATCAAAATTCTTCCCATTCAATTTCAAAATTATTTTTTCCCAAAAACTCAAATAAAAGTATGACTTGATCAAATAATTCTAGAGATGGTCTGAGACATCTCTATTTTGAGTATGCCTCTTTTCAACTAGTATGTGTCATTTTGATCTTATCCTTAAGTTTTTAGAGGTAGGCTAAATGTGTTCGGGAGGCTGGAACTGAGCTAGGGCTAGGTAAGTGGATGTGTTGTAACTTTTCACGTTACAGTAGTCCCATCGAGCAAGTGGTGAGGCTCCTAGGTAGAAATAATTCTGCCCAGTAGCCACTGACCAGCTAGTGGTGCTCTTGGGAAAAACCAAATATGACCAACAACCATCGAGTAACCAATGGAGGCAGCGACGTCATGCGGAGCCCATAAGGGACACTAGTTTTGTTATCATTTTCCAAAAATACTCAACTTTACGACCCCTTTTTAATTCCCTTATACCTAATTTGACCCCCATTACCCCAATCTCCAATCTCTAGTGATTTTGGGATCTCCTCTCCCTTTAAAATTCCTCTCTTTGATGCCCAAATATCCATTTTATCCCGCACATCCAATCTAGTAAGTTATTCTTTGATCGTGATCAATTCTATAATCTTCTTCTTGATCAAAATCAATTAGATCTTTAACATCCTGTTTAGATCTAAGGGTTTTATAATGATCTAACAAGGGTTTTGATAATCATTAATAGAATCAGTATCTAGATTCAAGGATTTGGATTCTGCATAGTGCTTTGATCATGACCGTTGTTGGTAGTGGATCTTCTTTGGACCTGATGGTGCTTTTAGACTTGAATAGTGACCCTTTACTTGATCTTCATTATTAAACTTGTGGTAGGAAGTGAAGGTTCCGGGCGCAGCGGAAGCGCGTGGGTGAATGTGCCCACTTGGCTTTTTGTCATTAACAATGATCAATCTGGGATCAATACGATGATAAATGTCAGTCTCCATGGATCGATTCACAAAAATAGACAAAGAAGAAGAAAGGTCCTGGAACCACAAAAGTGGATCATCACAGGTTGATTATAATTAATTTAATTAATTGACAAGAAGTACCTTTTGTGTGTTCTTTCTTAGTTGATATTCTTGATCACATTCCGATGCGATTAGTCGTTGCGTCGCAGAAGCCAAGTGTAGACTTCCTCTAGCGGTGATCCACACATGCACCTCGTATCTCTAGACGTCGCCAAAGGAGTCTCCGGGTGCTAGAGTAGAGAAACCCTTGCTTGCATTGTCCACCTTAGATCGTCTTGATCCGATGGAAGATGATCTCTCTCGGTCTTGAAAGCGTTCTTGGAGGAAGAGGTTCTTTCGACCTTGAAAGAATTATCCATAATTGTTGTGCACAACGATTCTCTTATCTTAGGAAAAGAGTTGGGGTTGTGAGCACATTTATAATCGGGTTTGAGGTTGTAGAGTTATGACAATAAATAAACGCGTTACGTGTTTTATTTATTTCATTAACTCTTTTGAAAGCCCCGTGTTGAGTCATTAATTCCTTGACATGCGCCCACACTGATTATAATAAATATCATTTAATAAAACAACATTTCCTCAAAATCCCGACTGGAAAAACTACACGACGTGTAATCATAAATACACAGCACGTACTTGTTCACTACGGGAAAAATGGGTATTTGCGACGGGGATAAATCCCGTCGCAAATAGCCCCGTTAAAAACTTATTTGCAACGGGGGTATTTGCCCGTCGCAAATAAGTAGCCTTTTGCGACGAGATTGCTTTCCCCGTCGCAAAAGAACTGGCGCGCTTTGCACGCCAAATCGCGGGAAACATATTTGCGACGGGAGGTTATTGCCCGTCGCAAATAACCGACGCCGGTAAAAGGTATTTGCGACGGGAATATTCCCCCGTCGCAAATAGTATGTCGGCAGGTGGTTATTTGCGACGGGTCACGTCGCAAATAACTATTTAACCGTGGACCGTAATAAATGATGGCTAAGGTATTTGCGACGAAAACCGTCGCAAATAATATTATTTGCGACGGGTAGCCCGTCGCAAATGGACCCGTCGCAAATAATCTAACCTATAAATTCCCCCATCCGTTTTTTTCAATTCATTCTCAAACTCCATCTTCCTCTTCTCTCAAAATTATATTTCTAGAGTTCAGCGTTTCTCAAGTTTAATTTTTTTCTCCGGAGTTGATATTGAAGTTTTCAAGAACGATCAGAGATCAACATCAGATCAATTTTCAAGGTATTTATGTTCATTTTAATTTAATATTTATTTAAATTTTTTTATTAGTTTCAATTATTCTTAATTAGTTGTAATTTAATTATGTTTACATTGTTTTGTTACTTAATAAATTTAAATTATTAGCATTGTTCACAATTAATGGTAATTAGGAATAATTAGTAATAATTTTCAATAATTAAGAATAAATATTAATAATTAGTAATAAATACCAATAATTAGGAATAATAACATTATTACATTATTAGTATATTTTATTATTAATATTAAAATAATATAATTTTTTATATTATATACAATTCTCCTTACATAATTACCCATAATTACCGACAATTACCAATAATTAGAAATAACTACCAATAATTAGGAATAATTACCAATAATTAGGAATAATTACCAATAATTATGAATAATTACCAATAATTACCAATAATTAGTAATAATTACAAATAATTCGTAATAATTACCAATAATTAGTAATAATTAGGAATAATTAGTAATAATTACCAATAATTAGTAATAATTAGTAATAATTAGTAATAATTAGTAATAATTACCAATAATTAGTAATACTTAACAATAATTAGTAACAATTACCAATAATTAGGAATAATTACCAATAATTACCAATAATTACCAGTAAATAGTAATAATTAGTAATAATTAGGAATAATTACCAATAATTAGTAATAATTACTAATAATTACTAATAATTACTAATAATTAGTAATAATTAGTAATAATTACCAATAATTAGCAATAATTAGTAATAATTAGTAATAATTAGTAATAATTACCAATAATTAGTAAGAATTACCAATAATTAGTAATAATTAGTAATAATTAATAATAATTACCAATAATTAGTATTAATTACCAATAATTAGTAATAATTACCAATAATTACCAATAATTAGTAATAATTAGTAATAATTAGTAATAATTACCAATAATTAGTAATAATTACCAATAATTAGTAATAATTAGTAATAATTAGTAATAATTACCAATAATTAGTAATAATTAGCAATAATTAGTAATAATTAGCATTAATTAGTAATAATTACCAATAATTAGTAATAATTACCAATAATTAGTAATAATTACCAATAATTAGTAATAATTAATAATAATTAATAATAATTACCAATAATTAGCAATAATTACTGATAATTACCAATAATTAGTAATAATTAGTAATAATTACCAATAATTAGTAATAATTAGTAATAATTACCAATAATTAGTAATAATTAGTAATAATTAGTAATAATTACCAATAATTAGTAATAATTACCAATAATTAGTAATAATTAGTAATAATTAGTAATAATTAGTAATAATTACAATTAGTAATAATTACCAATAATTAGGAATAATTACCAATAATTACCAATAATTACCGGTAAATAGTAATAATTAGCAATATTTAGTAATAATTAGTAATAATTAGTAATAATTACCAATAATTAGTAATAATTACCAACAATTAGTATTAATTACCAATAATTAGTAATAATTACCAATAATTACCAATAATTGGTAATAATTAGTAATAATTAGTAATAATTACCAATAATTAGTAATAATTAGTAATAATTAGTAATAATTACCAATAATTAGTAAAATTACCAATAATTAGTAAAATTACCAATAATTAGTAATAATTACCAATAATTAGTAATAATTACCAATAATTAGTAATAATTAATAATAATTAATAATAATTATCAATAATTAGCAATAATTACCGATAATTACCAATAATTACCAATAATTAGTAATAATTAGTAATAATTACCAATAATTGGTAATAATTAGTAATAATTAGTAATAATTAGTAATAATTACCAATAATTAGTAATAATTAGCAATAATTAGTAATAATTACCAATAATTAGTAATAATTACCAATAATTAGTAATAATTACCAATAATTAGTAATAATTACTAATAATTAATAATAATTACCAATAATTAGCAATAATTACCGATAATTACCAATAATTAGTAATAATTAGTAATAATTACCAATAATTAGTAATAATTAGTAATAATTACCAATAATTAGTAATAATTACCAATAATTAGTAATAATTACCAATAATTAGTAATAATTAGTAATAATTAGTAATAATTAGTAATAATTAACAATAATTAGTAATAATTACCAATAATTAGGAATAATTACCAATAATTACCGGTAAATAGTAATAATTAGTAATATTTAGTAATAATTAGTAATAATTAGTAATAATTACCAATAATTAGTAATAATTACCAATAATTAGTAATAATTACCAATAATTAGTAATAATTAGTAATAATTAGTAATAATTAGTAATAATTAGTAATAATTACCAATAATTAGTAATAATTAGTAATAATTAGTAATAATTAGTAATAATTACAAATAATTAGTAATAATTAGGAATAATTACCAATAATTAGTAATAATTAATAATAATTACTAATAATTAGTAATAATTAGTAATAATTAGTAATAATTACCAATAATTACCAATAATTATTAATAATTAGTAATAATTAGTAATAATTACCAATAATTAGTAATAATTAATAATAATTACCAATAATTAGTATTAATTACCAATAATTAGTAATAATTACCAATAATTACCAATAATTAGTAATAATTAGTAATAATTAGTAATAATTAGCCATAATTACCAATAATTAGTAATAATTAGTAATAATTAGTAATAATTAACAATAATTAGTAATAATTAACAATAATTAGTAATAATTACCAATAATTAGTAATAATTACCAATAATTAGTAATAATTACCAATAATTACCCATAATTACCGATAATTACCAATAATTTGAAATAATTACCAATAATTAGGAATAATTACCAATAATTAGTAATAATTACCAATAATTAGTAATAATTAGTAATAATTACCAATAATTAGTAATAATTAGTAATAATTACCAATAATTAGTAATAATTACCAATAATTAGTAATAATTAGTAATAATTAGTAATAATTAGTAATAATTACCAATAATTAGTAATAATTAAAAATAATTAGTAATAATTACCAATAATTAGGAATAATTACCAATAATTATCAATAATTACCGGTAAATAGTAATAATTAGTAATAATTAGTAATAATTAGTAATAATTAGGAATAATTACCAATAATTAGGAATAATTACCAATAATTAGTAATAATTAGTAATAATTACCAATAATTAGTAATAATTTTTAATAATTAGTAATAATTACCAATAATTAGTAATAATTACCAATAATTAGTAATAATTACCAATAATTAGTAATAATTTCCAATAATATTAGTACTATGAAAATAATAAAAAAATTATATAATCTTAAAATTATCAATATTTGTAACATGTTTTGCTTTATTCTCTACATATTTAATTCTTAAAGGGTCAATTTTTAGGTCTATCTCAATAAAAAGTTTGCGTCAGTCGTGTATGATGTAAACTCTATAATTATCCTAGCTTGAGTGTTTTTTCTAACAAATTATTCAAAACTAGTAATGCTTTTATATTTTATAGAAAAATATGGAACAACGAGGTCGTCAACAATCATTATTAGGTGACCGCATATGGATAAATCAACGTAGAAATCCAAACGGTTCTGGTTTAAATCCAGTATATGTAGAGGGTGTGGAGACTTTTTTATCATTTGCGGCATCAAATCCAGAATTTGTTTTAGAAGGAAAAATAAAATGCCCTTGCAGAAAATGTGCATTGAGAACGTTTGACACGTTTGACAAAGTGGGGGAACATCTCTTGCGTTTTGGTTTTCAACCAGATTACGTTTTTTGGTATCAACACGGTGAACGTAGTTCCAGAGTAGGTGATACCAACTTGATTCCGGATCCATCCCGGTTTCAAGATTTAGTACATGATGTTGCAGGTTCATATGTTCAACATACAGAAACTCCGGCTGATATAGCTTCAAATCCTGAGTTGGCACCGTCTGAATTTTATGAGTTGTTGAGGTCTGCTGAGGATGCATTTTATCCTGGCTGCAAGATGAGCAAATTAGAAGAAATTGCAAAATTTATGGCTATCAAATCTGATAACGGAATGTCAAACACCTATTTTGACCAGATATTTTCTTTGCCTAAAACACTGTTACCTGAAGGAAATGTTTTGCCTGCAAATTACTATGAGAGTAAGAGGCTGGTTCGAAATTTGAGACTTACTTGTCAGAAGATTCATGCATGTTCAAATGACTGCATTTTATATTCTGGGGAAAATGAGTCATTGGATAGTTGTCCCACATGTGGGCAACTGAGATATAAAGAAGGACAACACGGGAAGTCTGGTTTGATTCCTGTAAAACAGTTGAGATATTTTCCGCTTACATCCAGACTTCAATGTTTATTCATGTCTAAGAATACAGCGACAATGATGTCATGGCATAAAGAGAATATTTCAACCGATTAAAGCTTGAATCATCCAGCCGATGGTGATTCATGGAAACATTTTGATAGAGTGCATCCATCCTTTGCTTTAGAAGCTAGAAATGTTCGACTGGGCCTTTCCACTGATGGTTTCTGTCCGTTTGGATCTTATGGTAGTCAATATTCATGTTGGCCTGTTTTTTTAACTCCGTACAATTTACCTCCATGGATGTTGATGAAGGAGCCATATATCTTTTTGACTTTACTAATTCCAGGACATCCGAAGAAAAATATTGATGTTTATTTGAAACCATTGATTGATGAATTAAATTTATTGTGGAGTACTGGTGTCAGTACAATGATGTTGCAACGAAACAGAATTTCATACTGAGAGCAGCATTGATGTGGACAATTAGTGACTTCCCGGCTTATGGGATGTTATCTGGCTGGAGTACACATGGTCAGAAATCATGTCCTTACTGTATGGGAGAGAACAAAGCATTTATGCTCATTCATGGAAAGAAACCTTGTTATTTTGACTGTCATCACAGATTTCTTCCAGCTGATCATCCTTTTCGCAGAAACAGATCTCATTTCAGAAAAGGAACAATTGAAAGGGATGGACCTCCAAAAATGCTATCAGGTTCGGAGTTAAAATCAGTTGTATTTTCATTACCTCCCATCACTTTTGGTCCCACAATAAACCAATAGAAAATTTCTGGTTTTGGGAAAGAACACAATTGGATTAAACGTAGCATATTTTGGGATTTGTCATATTGGTCTGATTTGTTGGTCCGACACATGTTAGATGTCATGCATATTGAGAAGAACTATTTTGATAATTTGTTTCATACAATTTTGGATACGCCAGGAAAGAGCAAAGACAATGTAAATGCACGTTTAGATCTTGCCCAAATTTGCAGGCGTCCAGAATTGGAACTGTTTAAGAATGTCAGAACAGAAAGGTTACTGAAACCAAAAGTAGCTTATACACTGTCTAAAGAAAACCGTTTATTATTTTGTTAGTGGATTGCAGATTTGAGACTTCCAGATGGTTGTGCTTCCAATTTGGGTAGATGTGTAAAGAATGGTCATATTATTGGATTAAAAAGTAATGATTGTCATGTTATAATGGAAAGAATTCTACCCATTGGATTAAGAGGTCTGTTGAATTATGTGATTTGGGATTCCATAACAGACATGTCTCATTTTTTTCGGGAAATTTGTGCGGCTACAACAGATTATGATGCTCTAGGCAAACTTGAAAAAGATGTTGTTGTAATTATATGTAAACTGGAAAAAATATTTCCGCCGTCTTTCTTCGACTCAATGGAACATTTGATGTTACATTTGCCATATGAATCCAAATGTGGAGGTCCAGTACAATTTCGATGGATGTACCCATTTGAAAGATGCATGAAAAAATTGAAAAGAAAAGTACGTAACAAAGCATCTGTTAAAGGATCTATTGCAGAAGCTTATTTGCAAGAGGAAATATTTTTTTTCTGCTCCCATTATTTTGAATTTGAGTATCCTTCAAAACACAACCGAATGGGACGGAACGAGATGAATATTGATGAAATCGACAATCAATTATCTGTTTTCAACCAGTCAGAGCTTGGTTTTGGTGGAGTTTATGATCGCTGGCTTTCAGATGATGAACATCATAGAGCTCATACGTATGTTCTGCTCAACTGTGAAGAGATGAAATCAGTTGTAATGTAAGTGTTTATATCACTTATTCTATCATTTATGTTACAGTAAATAACTTTGGTTTTTATAGGTTGTATGATAATCATATCAAGAAACAAATTCCAAAAATTACAGCAGCTGCTCTCGAAGAACGTCGACTAAAAAATTTCTCTCAGTGCTTTCAAAAACTAGTAACATAAATTCTTTATCTTTTAGCAACTAATTCAATGTATAGTTTACTATATTGATAATTATTTCACAAATTTTCAGGTGTCTCGACATGCTGATAAAATTGACAAACAACTGTGTGTATTGAGTAACCCACCTTCCAAACTTGTTAAAACTTATAATGCATATGTGGTGAATGGATTTCGATTTCACACACATGCATATGGGGAATCGAAAAAACAATGAACAGTAGAGTTAGCTTGAGAGGATCTCATCATCGAGAAAATAAAGTTGACTTTTATGGCATACTTGATGAAATCATTGAACTCTGTTATCTTGGACAACATTACATAACCATGTTCAAATGTCGGTGGTTGGATACAGAGAGAGGCGTGCATGTTCATCCGACTCATGGAATCATCGATATTAAATGTAAAAGTGTTCTTGTAGTAAATGAACCATTCTTATTGGCTCAACAGGCACATCAAGTTTATTACGCAGAGTACTGTGCTACATCAAGAGACTTGACTGATTGGTGGAGTGTAATAAAAATCAAAATTCGAGACAATCAGTTTAGTCAAAATGAATGTGCTTTCACTGATGTGAAAAGAATTGAAGTTTTTCAAGAGAGTACTCAAAATCAATCTTTTTTACAAAGAGACATGAGTATCGATGACGACACCCCACATTTAAGAGTCGGTGATAACGATGATGTTAATGATGTCACATATGAATTTGAAATGGTAAGAGATGAAGCAACTGTAACTCGAATGGATATCGATGATGTTGAGGAGGAATATGAAGATGACATTGACATATATGAAGATGATGATGAAGATGAACACTGATATAATTCCATGGTATTTATATATAATCATAATATGTATATATGTATATATAATAGTAATTATCAATTATTTGCTAAAAAAATTAATATTTTCTGTTTCAGATGGACGACGCCACATTTCGTGAGTTGGCGGATGTTGTGCCTTTCGATGTGGATGAGTTGCTGGCAGATGACCCTCAGCCTGCAGGCGCTCCAGGGAGTACGCGGAGGGGGTGCGGTCTTGCACGATTGATGATTCCTGACCCCGTCCCCGAGCGACGTCCACGTCTTGGGTTTGATCCACGCACACGGAGGTGTGATAACCTGTGTGATAACCTGTGGATTTGACTAAGATTTCATTAATCTATTTACATAATAAATGTTTATTATTTTTACGGTTTTCCGTATATAGTAGTCGAACATGGCAGCGTTATTTTGCGCAACTATTTCTCTCAGCCGTGGACCACATGGGAGCAGATTCCCATTGATGTGCAGCAGGCCATGTTCGGCCATTGGTTGTTACGTACGTAAATAAATAATTTTTATTTTGAAAATTATTTCATTTCTAACTTGATATTTTGATTTATTTGTAGGGTTTATGGTATCCGATCGAGGATACCATGCGTGACGCCATCCACGAGGCATGGGAGGTGGCCATGCGTGATCGCCTTCATCAGTTTTTGCACAATTTAAGAAAAGCTGCCATGAAGAAAGCAGAAGTGTCAGATTTTGACGAGTCATGTAGAGCACACCGACCAGAGTACATTTCATCCCATGTATGGGATGGATTATGTGCGCACTGGTTGAGTGGTGCCTTTCAGAGGAGATCATCGGTGGGGAGGCAGAATCGGGGGAGACAGGAGGTGACTCATCGAGCTGAGAGTTGTTCTTTCAGTACTCATAGACAGTATCTGGTACGTACATTATTTATAAATATTTTATATAACTATAAATATTAACAGTTTATTTTTTATTCTTATAGGCTGTCGAGCACCCCGATATTACGGAGTACGACGTATATCAGAGGATGTATAGTGATCCTGCTACTGGGGAGCTCAGAGGTGATCGTCAGCATCACATCGTGGTCAGTATTATTTGTTTTCAAGTTTAAAAACTAATTGCATATAATATATTTACAATTTTAATTTTAAATTGAAACTACAAGAGTCATATGAGGCCGCAGCGTCACAGGCCCGGCCTGAGAGTCAGGCCGAGTCATCAGATCAGACCACTGGCCGTCAGTTTGATGAGGCGGCATGGATGCAGGCCACCCAGTATGCCTTCAAGAAGGGCCGAGTAGTTGGTATCAGCTCTCGACTGACTCCTGAAGATTATTATGGCAGTGCTGCGATGTTGGCGTCCAGCTCGAGAGGAGCTCGCGCATCTTCTTCTGCTACACAGTATGAGGATCAGTTGCGATCTCAGACTGCACTGATAGAGAGTCTCCGACAGGAGCAGGAGCAGATGCGTCAGCAGCATGAGGAGGAGCGTCGACGCTAGCAGCAGCTCTACGAGGAGCAGACAAGTCGGTGGCAGCAGCAGCATCAGGAGCATATGAAGTACATGTGCCGACTCACTCATGCTTTAGGGATGGAGTTTCCTCCACCACCATCTGCAGATCCCCCCTCCCCCCTTCAGATTAGAGTTTGTTTTTATGTTATAAAATTTGTGAAATCAAAATATGATTTTTTTTCTATTCGTAGTTTCTGTCTCATTATAAAATATTAATAATATTATATTTTGAAATAACAATATTAATATGAATAATAATATTATTTATATTTTATAATATTAAATTTTATATATATATTAAAATTTTATAATATTATAATTTAATTATATTTTTTTGTAATACTTGAATTATTTTAATATTTGAATGTAAAATAATTCTATTATTTTTATATTAATTAAAATAACTTATTAATATTTTTTTTATTTATGAATTATAACTCTAATATTATTATATTAATTAAATCATTTATTAATATTCTATTATTTTTTATTTTTGAATTATAATTATATTATTATTATATTAATTAAAATAATTTATTAATAATTTATTATTTTTTTTTGTGAATTATAATTCTATTTTTATATTAATTAAAATCATTTATTAATATTTTATTATTTTTTATTTTTGAATTATAATTGGATTATTATTATATTAATTAAAATAATTTATTAATAATTTATTTTTTTTTATTTTTTTTATAGTATTTGCGACGGGATACTATGCCCGTCGCAAATAGTATTATTATTATATGCATTAAAATAATTTATTAATAGTTTTTTATTTTTATTTTTAAATAGTTTTTGCGACGGGACCCGTCGCAAAAACTATTTGCGGCGGGCCCGTCACAACAGGTATTTGCGACGGGGCCCGTCGCCATTACTATTTGAAAAGTTTTTTACAAATATATGGAGTACTATTTGTGACGGGGAGAATCCCCGTCGCAAAAAAAGGCTTTAGCGACGGGCCCGTCGCAAATAATTGTTATTGCGACACCGTTTTCAGCAACGGGCCATTTGCGACGGGCCCCCGTCGCAAAAAGCCATTTGCGACGGGATCCCATCACAAATGACCCGTCGCAAATACCTGTTTTTCTAGTAGTGGTTTTTCATTGAAAACTACACGGCATGTACATTCAATGTACACGGCGTGTATATCTTATTTTCATTTATTCATTTCCTTTCCCAAATGAAAACTACACGGCATGTACATTTAATAATACACGACATGTACTTGTTTTCAAAATAAAAACTACACAGCGTGTAATCATTAATACACGGCGTGTACTTGTTTTCATTTTATTCTTCCTCCAATGTTAAAACGATTTAGGCTTCCTTGAATAATTATTAAACCACGTATGGGATTAATATTTATTCTACTTGAGATACTTGAATGCACTTAGTGTGTGACCCTCTAGGCCTCTTTCTCATTGGTATTAGGTGGGTTTGCCTAAAGTCCAAGATTACTGTCCAGCAACGGGTTATGGCACCCAAGAGAAAGAAGTTGATGCCGTATTAACGTATCATCTCATACAAACGCTTACTGTGTAATTTAATCCCTTTGTCTCAATATCTCATCAAGCAGGTTTCATGACAGTGTCATAAACCTATATGCTTGATCTGTCATTCTTTGACTTCCAGAAATAAACTCGTCGTTTCACCATGACCATGAAATTTGTTCGAAAGTTCTATTTCAATCAAAGGGACTGAGATATCTACTTCTATAAATATGGAAGGGACAAATCATTCCTCAACTTATCCATTAACAACATGTCATTCGTGACGCACCCAACGTACCCTACTTCCCGCCAACTCTCTTCGTGACGGTTTTTGTCAACAAATATAAGTGTGCGAGTCATGACATGAGTTAATGATAATCTTCCAGTCTAAGGACCATTACACACACTCATAGATAGTAATGCCCGATGACACCAAGACATGCAGAATTTATACTGGCAGGTCTATTCTCATAATCCCCCATCTTGGAGATTACCAAGTGCGAACTCCATGAGAGAGAGTCTCATTTTCTTACGAATACTCACACATGACGGTATGTATACTATGTGTCCTATCATAGTATGTCATCCAACCGCATAACTTTATTTAAGAATATTGTTATAGCATTTCAAGGTTATCATCATAGCGGGGATCTTCCATGACCTTATTAATGCAACAAATATTCTAGGACATTATTATATTATAGTCATGCAGAACAATGAACAATATATAATAAGAGAAAATTCATGTAATCAAAGTAAAAAATAGTTGTTTCTCAGGACACCAACCCTTACAAACTCCCACTTGGACTAGAGCCAACTGCCTACGACTTTTAGTCCGCTAGACCTCACATGATGATCATGTTTCTACTGAGTCAAGGCTTTAGTCAAGGGGTCTGCCACGTTGTCTTCCGTGGAGATACTGATCACTGTAACTTCACCTCTCTAAGAAAAATCCCTCAAGAGATGATACTTCTGAAGTATGTGCTTTGTCCGCTGACCCAATCGCGGATGCATAAGGGATCCTTGACATTATCTTTCTTTCCTCACGTGTCTGAGGATACATTTTCTTGGAAATATGAATGCCATGTGACACTGGAAACAACCCCCTCTTGGACTGTTCTATACTGAATCTCTTTAGTATCTTGTCAATGTATGTACTTTGACTCAAGCCCAACATTCTCTTGAATCTATCACGATGGATCTTGATCCCAAGAATATACGCTGCCTCACCCAAGTCTTTCATGGAGAATCATTTATCTAACCATGCCTTAACTGACTGTAAGATAGGTAATTCATTTCTAATTAGTAATATTTCATCAACATATACTATTAGGAAAACGACTTCACTTCCACTAAATCTCTTGTAGACACAAGGCTCACATTCGTTCTTAACAAATCCAAATTCCATTACAGATTCATCAAAATGAATGTTCCATGACCTTGATGCTTACTTTAATCCATAAATGGATTTCTGCAACTTGCATACTTTGTTGGCATCCTTTTGAGTCACAAACCCTTCAGGTTGTGTCATGTAGACATCTTCCTGGAGGTTCCCGTTAAGGAATGCTGTTTTGATATCCATTTTCCAAATTTCATAGTCATGGTAAGCGGAAATGGCCAATAAAATTCTAATGGATTTCAGCATCGCAACTGGTGAAAAGGTTTCATTATAGTCAATTCCTTGACGCTGTCTAAAACCTTTTGAAACCAGTCGTGCCTTATAGGTGCTGACTTGTCCCTCCATGTCCAGTTTCTTCTTGAATACCCATTTATTACCAATAGGCTTTATATCAACTGGAGGATCTACCAAAATCCAGAATTGGTTTTGGTACATGGAATCCATTTCAGAATTCATGAATTCTTGCCACTTGGCAACGTCTATGCCTTCAACTGCTTCTTTGTAGGTAAGAGGATCATCATTGTCAACCAATAATGAGTCACCATCCTCGGTGACAAGAAAACCATATCGTTCTGGTTCTCTCACCTCTCTCGTGCTCCTACACAATTCTTGTGTCTTTAGAACAGATTATTCTTCCATAGGGATTTGTGGAATCTGTTCTTGTACCAACTCCTGTGTATCTTGAGCCTCGACTTCATCAAAGTCTATCTCGCTCCCACTATCTCTTTTGGAGATGTGCTTCCTCTCAAGGAATATGGCGTGTCTTTCCACTGTAATCTTTTTATCTGAGGGGTTGTATAGGTAATATACCCTTGTTTCCTTAGGATATCCTATAAAGATACACTTTGTGCCTTGGGTTGCAAGTTTGTTACCTAAAGAGGCCTTAACAAATGCTTTGCTACCCCACACATGTAAATTCGATAACATGGATTTGCATCCACTCTATAACTCGTATGGAATACCATTTATCGATTTAGTTGGTACTTGGTTTAGTATGTGTGTTGTTGTTTGTAATGAATATCCCTAAAAGGATAATGGAAGACTCGCATGACTCGTCATTGATCTCACCATGTCCAACAGGGTGCAGTTTCTCCTTTCACTTACACCATTCCACTGAGGTGTGTAAGGAGGAGTGAGTTGAGATAGAATCCCAAACTCCCGTAAGAAATCAATGAAGTCTTGATTAAGATATTATCCTCCTCTGTCTGAGCGGAGTTTCTTAATCTTCTTACCAAGCTGGTTCTCAACTTCATTCTTGTATTCTTTGAACCGATCAAAAGAATTTGACTTATACCTCATTAAGTAAACATATCCATATCTACTAAAATCATCAGTAAAAGTTATGAATTACGAGAACCCACCCCTTGCTTCAACTGGAAATAGCCCATACACATCTGTGTGAACTAATTCTAGAAGCTCTTTAGCCCTTTCACCTTTCCCACTAAATGGGACTTTGGTCATTTTGCCTTGTAGACACGCATGACATACACCAAGTAGTTTTAGTTCGAAAGAATCTAAATATCCATCTTGATGTAATTTTGTCAAACGTTTCTCATTGACATGACCTAGTCGAGGATACCAAAGTTGGGTGTGGTATGAGTCATGTGAATTAACTTGGTCATTGATTGCCATTACTTGGTTTGTGTAGTCTAACACATAAAGACTGTTATATAAATGTGCCCTACCAAAACAAATGCTATCTTTATAAAAGTAGCAACATCCACTTCCAAACTTGAAGATGAATCCATCAGTATCTAATCTGGATACTGAAATAATGTTTTTGGTTACAAAGGGTACATAATAACATCCTTTCAAAACCAAGACCATCCCAATAGGCAATGTGAGGTGGTAGTCTCTGACAGCTACAACAGCGAGTTTGGCTCCGTTGACTGCTCGTAGATCCACCTCACCTCAGTCAATCTTTCTGAATCTACTTGGTTCCTATATTTGGATATAGATATGAGAACCACAAGTAGTATCTAATACCCAATTGGTAGAAATAAATAGATTGTATTCAATAACAAATGCACCTGAAGCTTCCCCTTGCTTCCTTGGCTGGGTGCAGTTTTTCTTCCAGTGGCCCTTCTTGCCACATACGAAACAAATAGCCTCATGTTCTCTTACCTCCCCTTTGATATTCCTTTTCTTTGAAGGCCTTGAAGATGCTTTGGGCTTAAAGATATTCACCTTCCCTTTCCTTTTATTCACTATTAAGACATAATACTTTTCACGCTTCATGTCATTGTCCACTTGGAGAATTAGGATGAGAAGATCCGACAGAGACTTCTCAATGTTGTTCATATTGAAGTTCACAACAAAGTTTGAGAAGCTCTGGGGGAGTGATGCAAGAATGAGATCGGTACCCAGTTCTTCACGGAGTTTAAACCCTAGAACCTCCAAGCACTCAATGTATCCAATGATCTTGACTACATGAGGCCCAGCTGGGGCACCTTCTCCAAGATTTCTCTGAAATAGAGCCTTTGAGATCTCAAACCTTTCCTGTCTTGCTCTCTCCTGGTATAAACCGCAGAGGTGCTCAAGCATGCTGTAGGAATCCATGTCTTCATGAGACTTCATGAGCTCACTAGACATAGATGACAACATCAAACATTGAACATTGAGTGCATCGCTCAAATGTTGATCATAGACCATGAAATCTTCATCACTTGCCCCTGGGGCAGGAGAATCAGGAAGTGAGGACTCTAGCACGTAAAACTTTCGTTCATGGAGTAGGATAACCTGAAGGCACCTAAACCATTCCTAAAAGTTACTGCCGGTGAGGATGTTGTCTTTATCCAAAATTGATCATAGAGAAAATGTGGTTGATGAGTTTTTCATATTCTATAAATTAAAAGAGCAGATTTATCAGTACTTTCTTGATTAAATTTTATGAGAAATAATAAATTTTATTAAGTCTCCCACTATTGTATCAAGTCCCAATGGCCCTCACCATTAAACTCGGAATGTCCAGTTGCTTTGAAATTCTAGTGTCAATGATCCATATTTCCCTTCACATAACCCCAACAAGGGTTGATCAAGCTATTTGAAGGTATTTAGGTAGGTAGGTCTTTGCCAACTGTGAACTTCCAGTTCCTTGATCTGTTGAGTGGACTCCCCAATCCTGAAATCCTGACTTGGATTTCCTCAAATCTTACCTCCAATATTATATCAAGTCTAGCAAGGTCTACTCCTCTTGATGTAATATGGTTAAGTCAACCCGAAACCTTTCATAAGGGCTTTCTTTATAAAAGTAAGTGTCCCAACAAGGGTTGGTCAAACACATAGTTTTGTTGAGTCTTGCCCTTAATCAAGTAACAGAAGGCTTGGTTTGACTTAATATGGTATTGAGGGATTTTAATCCTTTATGCATAGTTTTTCATTATCACATGCTTGTTAATATTAAGTGATACCTGCTTAAGTGATTAACCATGTTCTGATAATGTTTACGCATAGTCCGGTTTTTATTTTATTCCATCTTTGAATGCTTTTTCATTTTATTAACTATGTGAATGAGGCAACACATACATAATAAATAAACCATGAAATCAGACAGAAATAAAATAAGATGACATGATCATGATATTTTTCTGGTTAGCTTATCTAGCGGTTTGATAAGCTAACCCTGACCTAGAGAAAAACACCTTGAACCGATGGTTCATGTTTTGCAGCTCTTACCTGTCCACCTTTGTATCTTCTTGGGTTGGTTTCACCTCAGCTTCGGGTTTTTGAACCGTCTCCACTGGCTTGGGAGATCCTCCATTACATGGGTTTTACATTAAAGAAACCATGGGCACGCATGACCTACATTTTATTAGAAGTAGGCTCGTAGGCCAATGAATTTAAATTAAACAAATTTAAATGAAAATAAACACACATACAAAGGGTCTTTGGTCTATCTCATGATCATCAATAGCATGCAAAGACATTTACACATATTTAGAATTCAAATTCTTTTAATCGTTCTATTATTTAAGATAAGTCGCACTTGAATTTAATTAATTATGATCTTATAATTAATCAATTCTTTATCTTAAATTCCTTTCTAAATTTCCTTGAGATTTTTCTCATCCATATCCCTTGTACAGGTCTTTGTACTTTTGGAGGAAACCTGGTGAAATTCTATTTCTGGAAAGTACACGACATGTAGTTTATATTTACACGGCGTGTATTTCTTTTACCTTTTATCCAAAGTACACGCTGAGGGCTTTAGCGTGTTTTCTGTACTTTAGAAATTTTGGAGTACACGGCATATAGATAAATCATACACGGCGTGTACTTCCTTGTTACGCAATAACCGGCCTGGCAATCCCATGTACATGGTACACAGCTTCTCCTTTGTACATGGTTTCACTTGGGATGGATCGGACTACACGGCATGTTGCTCCAACATACACGCCGTGTATTCCAGTTCCCACATGCTGTTTAATTCTGGTCAACATGACATAATAAATACTTAGGCATACTCAATTCACACGGCGTGGTTTGGCGGACCAGTGCCGGTTTGTTGAACCTAAGTACACGACGTGTAGTTTTCATTACACGCCATGTATTCCCGTGTTGTACAGACAGAAAGAGTGGCTCCTCTGGATGAGTTTCTCATTTTTATTTTAATCAAAATCAAAATTAAAAAGGTCGTTTCTATGATATGAATCAAGAAACTAAGGAGGAAGAATGGATCTTGTTTATTCAGATTTATAGAATGATTTATTTCGAATTGAATCAAATATAAATGCGTAAATTATCAACGAAAATTAAATAACTATAATCAATGTTGTAACCTCCCTCTGATACCAATTGAAGGTTCCGAGCGTAGTGGAAGCGCGTGGGTGAATGTGACCACATGGATTTTTGTCACTAGCAATGATCAATCTGGGATCAATACGACGATAAATGTCAGTCTCCATGGATCGATTCACAGAAATAGACAAAGAATAAGAAAGGTCCCAGAACCACAAAAGTGGATCGTCATAGGTTGATTATAATTAATTTAATTAATTGACAAGAAGTACCTTTTGGGTGTTCTTTCTTCATTGATATTGTTGATCACGTTCTGATTTGATTCGTCGTTGCATCGTAGAAGCCAAGTGTAGACTTCCTCTAGCGGTGATCCACACGTGCACCTCGTATCTCTAGACGCCGCCAAAGGAGTCTCCAGGTGCTAGCGTGGAGAAACCTTTTCTTGTGTTGTCTGCCTTAGATCGTCTTGATCTGATGAAAGAGGATCTCTATCAGTCTTGAGAGCATTCTTGGAGGAATATGTTCTTTCAGCATTGAAATAATTCTCCAGAATTGTTGTGCACAACGATTCTCTTATCTTAGGAAAAGAGTTGGGGTTGTGAGGATATTTATAATTGGGTTTGAGGTTGTAGAGTTATGACAATAAATAAACACGTTATGCATTTTATTTATTTCATTAACTCCTTTGAAAACCCCATGTCGAGTCATTAATTCCTTGACATGTGCCCATACTGATTATAATAAATATCATTTAATAAAATGATATTTCCTCAAAATCCCGACTGGAAAAACTACACGGCGTGTAATCATAAATACACAGCATGTACTTGTTTTTCATTGAAAACTACATGGCATGTAAATTCAATGTACACGGTGTGTATATCTTGTTTTCATTTATTCATTTCCTTTCCAAAATGAAAACTACATGGCGTGTACGTTTAATAATACACGACATGTACTTGTTTTCAAAATAAAAACTACACAGCGTGTAATCATTAATACACGGCGTGTACTTGTTTTCATTTTATTCTTCCTCCAATATTAAAATTATTTAGGATTCCTTGAATAATTATTAAACTACATACGGGAATAATCTTTATTCTACTTGAGATACTTAAATGCACTTAGTGTGTGACCCTCTAGGCCTCTTTCTCGTTGGCATTAGGCGAGTTTGCCTAAAGTCCAAGATTACTGTCTAGCAACGGGTCAAGGCACCCAAGAGAAAGAAGTTGACACCGCATTGACGTATCACCTCATACGAACACTTACTGTGTAATTTAATCCCTTTGTCTCAATATCTCATCAAACAGGTTTCGTGGTAGTGTCATAAACCTATATGCTTGATCTGTCATTCTTTGACTTCTAGAAATAAACTTGTCGTGTCACCATGGCCATTGAATTTGTTCGACAGTTATATTTCAAGAAAAGGGCCCGAGATATCTACTTCCATAAATATGGAAGGGACAAATCCTTCCTTGATTTATCCATTAACAACATGTCATTCGTGATGCACCCAACGTACCCTACTTCCCGCCAACTCTCTTCGTGACTGTTTTTGTCAGAAAATCTAAGTGCACAAGTCATGACATGAGTTAATTATAATCTTCTAGTATAAGGACCATTACACACGCTCTCATAGATATAATGTCCGATGACACCAAGACATGCAGAATTGCTACTGGCGGGTCTGTTCTCATAATCTCCCATCTTGGAGATTACCAAGTGCGAACTTCGTGAGAGAGAGTCTCGTTTTCTTATGAGTACTCACACATGACGGTCTGTATACTATATGTCCTATCATAGTATGTCATCCAACCGCAGAACTTTATTTAAGAATATTTTTATAGCATTTCAAGGTTCTCATCATAGTGGGGATCTGCCATGACCTTATTAATGCAAAAAATATTCTAGGACACTATTATATTATAGTCATGCAGAACAATGAACAATATATAATAAGAGAACATTCATTTAATCAAAGTACAAAACAATTGGCTCTCAGGACACCAACCCTTACAGGAATCCCTTGACTTTAGCAAATGTATTATATGGGTTCTTAGCATGTTTATTAGCATGTGTGTGTATCCCTAGAGACCTATGTTTGATATTTAATCACATGTGGGGTGTGTGTGCATATCCCTGTGAGACCTATGATTGTATTTCTTGCATATGGATTATGCTGGTTATGATACTTGTTTATTTGATGTGATGTCTGATCTATTATTTGTATCTTGTATCGTATTCTGTTGTTCTTCTGTCTTGTAGTTGAGTATACAGGTTTAACCTCACAAACTATTCCCTCTAGGGGGATGCATTAAACACCCAGTTGACATGATTTTGATTATCCCTTCAAGAGGGATATATCATTCATGTTTTTGGACTATCCCATTAAGGGGGATGTGTCAGTTGGTTGATCGTTTTTCCTTATGGTATGGTGCCAAAGTGGGTAGATCCGATATCTAAGTACCATACATATGTGTTGTTCTTATGAGATATATTTTTGTTATATATATACTCTATTTACTTTTATGGCATGAAACTATGTATCTTATGCACTAATGTTGAGGGTCATTAGTGGTGTCCTAATGAGTATTTTACACACCATACTCATACATTTCAGTGCACTTATAGATTTCATGCTCAAAGATCTAGTGAAGGGAAATAACCTGGTGATTGATGGTTGAGAAGGTTAGTAGGTGGACATAGACATTGCGAGACAAACTTGGGTTGGATATTGATACTCTTATTTATTAGATTACTCGTACTTTGGATCCAATTATTTAGTTTTGGATTATTTAATTGACAAGCCATATTGATAATGCATGGGTTTTATTTAGATATGATACTGCCTTGATGATTGATTATTTATTTATTCATTATTTTTATTACAGTATTGCTTATATTATCTGCACTCTAATGTTTACTTGGTACCGAGGGCATAGCCTCCACAAGATGCTCAGTAGGATCTCACCCCTAGCTGAAAACCTCTTATGTATGTGGAGATGCACATGAGATCGTGTGAAACCCCCAGACTGAACACGATAGTTAGGGTTGGGGTGTTACATGGTTAAAAACACATAAACACCATGAATTGATACATTTTCTCAATTAATCCCAAAACTTTCTTAAAAACTATAAATGATTCAATTTAACTCAAAATGAAAAAAATGGTGGAGATTTATTCCTTGAAATAAAAAACAAAATTGATAAAAATTTGAGCTTTATCAATCGCCTCACACTTAAGACTTGGAATCCTGGATAAGTAAGCATAAAAAGGATTAACAAAGAAAATTCTAAACACAATCCCATAAGGTACTACCATGATAACTCCCATAAGTGGATGATTATCCGCCAATACAAAACCTCAAGTGGATGATATATCAATAACATGATATTCCAAAGTGGATAAGGCTCCACTATTTTATTTTCCTCATGGTGAAAGATAGACCATCAACCCTATTTAGGTGGATGAGATACCACCATATAGAAAACAACCCTCATAATAGTTGATTTCTCATTTAATGCAAATACAAAGCATTTATAATCATTAAACATATCAAGGGTTATAATCTTAATTCATCAACCCATGTTAAAGTCCCATGCCCAGGCCCACTCACCCCTAGCCTAGTACCTTCTCAAGATATTCCTCATCAAGGAACAATCTAGGACACCTTACTTGGTTTCTAGGAACAATTCTCAAGCATAATCACCCAATCCATGTCCAAAACCATGTGTTAACTCTTCATTTCACATAGAAAATAATCATAATTGACCAACAATGTCAACACACACCACACATGACCTATTATGTTTCAATCATACCGTTATAAATTAAGGAAACTAAATCAATTTAGTTTTAGGGTATACACAATATATTGGTATTTCATGCATTTCATATGACACATTCCATATATGTAAAAACTCACAGGAAGGCAAGGGACACATTCGTCAATTGACTCATCCTCAAATGATAAAAATTAGAAAACTTAGTAAAATTACAAAATTAAGGCATAACCATTGATATGTGGAAAAATAGTGAAGATACTCAAGAATGAAAGTAAGAGGAGAGACAACCTTTCTTGTGGCGACCTAACAAGATGATCAACTCAAAGATCTAAGACCGCATAAGAGAAATTTGACCTCAGAATGGAGAAGATCAATAGAGAAATGAGAGGGAGGAGGTATGAACTACTGTTGGATTGAAAATGGGGTAGAAAACCCATTTAAAACCATTTTTAATTCCATCCAATTTATTAAATTAAATTAAAAAAATACTGATGCCACTCGAACTCTACTAATAACCCACTAGAACTTCACTAGGAACCTACCAAAACTCCAGTGTCCCCACTAAGGTTTTTATACCCCCTAACGAACTCTTGCTGGTAGTGGAAGTATCCACTGCCACACCCACCAAAATTCTAATGGGATCCCACTAGATTTTTAGTGGGAATATTCTACTTGGGTAGATTATCCATCACATACTCATTTTCTCAAAACAATATCTCAAGCCATCGTTGAACCCTCCAACACCCAACAAAGTACAGAATACATGAGGTTCGACATAAAATGGATTAAATTACTACCTCAAAAGGGTCGTGGTGTTATAAACTCCCTACTATATAACATATCATTCTTGAGATGCATTGTTGAACATCATCAATGAATAGATTTAGCCACTAAACCTGCATATCAGACTCCTACTCTTGTATCTCCTCCTGGATATGTCCATGCTAACACTACATCTGTACTAGAGGAACCGACTTCCTATATAGTGTCTTCTCACTTTGATCCACTATTCAGACTGGTCATTACTTAAATGATGCATTCATCTCCAGCCTGACCTCATCGATATTGATCACATGGGAAGGGTTAGGATGGTATTTCTAAAGTTGAGATACATGTAATACATCATGAAAAACATTTTATCTATGAGGAATATCCAAACAATATGACAAAGTATTGATCCTCTTGATAACCTCAAACAACCCCACAAACCTGGGTGATAACTTCCCCTACCTCCGAATATGCATATCCCAACTGAGGTGATACTTGCATAAATACTCGACCACTCACCTCAAACTATAGATGATAATTTCATCGATCGACATATGATCTCTACCTGATCTGAGTGGTCACTAACCACTTCCTGATCAAATGTATATTCTCTAATTTCCAATACATGAGACTCGTTCCTATAAGTTTTGACTCCCCATTCTCTAACCAACTCATAGGCAATCAACATGGTCTACCATATAAGGCCTTGAATGGTTCCATATGAATTTATGCTTAATAACTATTGTTGTAGGTGAACTCTGAAAGTGCTAGATGGTTCTCACATGAATTTCTATAATCAAGGATGTATGCCCTCAATATATTCTCCATCACTTGGATGGTATTCTCAAAATACAAATCTATCTAAGGATGGAAAACAATGCTCAAGTTCACCCGCATATAAAGTGCCTTCTGCATCCATTTCCAAAATCATGATGTAAAATGGGTATCTTGATTTTAAATGATTGTCTTAGGGAACTTGTGGAAATTCATTATCTCCTAGACACATATCCTACCCAAATCATAAATGGAACATGTCTCTCAGATTGGTAGGAAATACACAACCTTTTTCAAACAATCCATGACAACCCATACTACATAACTTCCATGAGGTGACCTTGAAAAAATAATCATGAAGCCCATAGTCACATCATATCACTTTAATTCAGAAATGAGCAATAGATAAAGAAGACCCACAGGTCACTGATGATCAATCTTTACCTAATGACAGGTAAAGCATCATGAAATATACTCCATTATTTCTTTATTTATCTCAAGCCACTAATACTACCTCTAAATGTCATGATACATCCTGGTAAGCTCTGGGTGAACAATCCACCTTGAGGCATGTGAATACTATATCATCTTCTCATACATGTTTGTAGGTATTACCACATGAACCCATACATAAATGATCTCATCAGTATTAAGGGACCAATTAGGTGGAATCTCCCCACCATATATAATGTCCCTCATCACTATTTAGTCTAGGTTAGATAACTAACTCTCTTTCACTCTCTTAAGGATTGAGGATGTAATAACCAATGATATTAGGGTCGCTTCACTCTAATGCTACTAAATTTCAAGGAGCATCTCGATGAAGAGTCTCATTATCCACCACATGCTATAATCAATCCGCACTACCTATGCCCAAGCCTTCCTATTTAGTGCATCAGAAAAAAAATTCACCTTCACAAGGGTATATGCTATATACAAATCAAAATACTATAGGTATTTAACACACCAATTATATCAAAGATTCATGTATCACTAATAAAAGATACACCTAAGGATATTATGGTCATTATACACCAAAAAACTCTCACCCAGAAAGTAGTGACACCAATATCTCAATGTGTGAACCACTGCCACTTTCTCTAGATCATGTGTTAGTTGGTTCCGCTCATGCGACCTCAATTTACTAGACCCATAAGAGACCACTCTCCCATTCTACATTATAACTACACCAAGCTCAATCCTTGGAAAATCATAATGCAATGTATACTTCTTACCCAGCTTAGGTAATACTATAAAAAAATACAACAATTCTTTATTTTAATGCTAAAAATTAGGGTTACTTTATTACCAACTATTTATGTGTTGAATGATAGAGATTAATAATTCTAGACTATATAAATTCCTCTAAGTGAAAAATGCTACTGTCAGTTTACTTTTGGTAACACTAGAAGAATCTTGCTTCTTTCAGAGGAAGCCTACTACCATTAGTTATATTTTTCTACCATTAGGAGACTTCTATTATTTCTAGAAGGGTTCTCCAACTATCAAGCCAAATCTGCTTCCATTAGGAAAACTCTATAACTGTGAAGTGTGTTTTGCTGCCATTAAGATAAACTACCATTGAGACATATGATTTTGTTAAGATTATGCTTCCATGCCTATTTGAGATTATATTTAAATAAAAATTCCAATAGATGGTTTATGGAATTTATTACAAGTCATAAATTCAGTGAGTATGGGTATTTAAGAATGGTTACTCTTAATGACCTATCAGAAGCATTAATGACAAGTTTTTCTTTTCATATATTTACTACTCAGTATGGGGATTTATTTTATTATCACCCTATAATGGATAATTGGATGTTTAAAATAAATAAATATGAGGAACCCCTTGTGCACATGATCTTGTTGGTTGTCTAACTAACTGAAATGCTTGCTGATCTGTTGGTGTGACAAGTGGATGTATGTGTTTAAGTGTGCCTATTGAAAGGAGGATTTTTTATTCTATATATGACACTCTATTTTTTATGAAAAAATATAAACCTTGTGAAAGACTCATGAATATCATTCTAAGTGAGACCAATGACAAATTTAAAGACAGTCTGATAGAAGAATAAGATCATTTATGATCACTTCTTCTTAATCCGAGAAAGATAACTTTAAAAACACTTTTATAATATTTTTCTTTTCTTCTCTATTTTATTTACTTTTGAGATGTTCTTGTATTACTTATTTATATTTTGAGAAAAATATTTTACACTATATTTAAGAGTACTTAGATACTCTCTTCTCATTACTTTCACATATGTCATTCCATGAATGACTGTGGAAGAGGTTGGTTGTAGCCTAAATTTCTTGTGTGTAGTTTTATCTGTAAAACTTGATCCAAGTTGTGGATAAAATTTATTAGGATTTGATAAAATTTCTTGGTAGCATGTAATTATCAAGTGGAGAGGATTATGTCTCATCTTGAGACTGAAACTATTTTATTTATTTTCGTTGTGTGTTATTTAGTTTTTTCTTACTTTTTTATAAGAATTGTTTATCTTTTCAAAACTCTTAAAAAACAATACTCTAATAGTTAGATTTAATCAATGTTTTCTACTAGAAAATCCATCAGAGGATAACCCTATGACCATTTATTAAATAAAAGAAAATGACAGGAAACAAGTACCACAACTGAAAGAGAAGATTACATATCAAAAAAATCCATACTCTCCATCACATCCATGCTGATAAGCCTCCTCCACAGTAGCCGTTTCCCATTCCGAACTATCATAATGTTTGAGAACATTCGCATACTTCCTTCGTAGGTTCATCCATTCCAAGTAAAGCAGCTTTGTGTTCCCAATCGATGACCTGGTGGGCATCGGCTTAGGAAAGTTGGAGTAGTCTTTCTTCTACCTGCGTCGTGATTGAGTATTCATGCTCCCATGATTCCTGGTCATCTTCGGCCCCCCACTCTAAACAATCTCACTAAAAGAGGGCTTGATCAAGACTTTGTCATTTTCCTTGACACTATCTGAGTATTCCCCCCACTTTCCAGAAATTTGGACCTCATAGGAGCCATCTTCCCCTCCTCGGCCTTCATGAGATTGACAATTAGGGTCAATCAGAGCCAGACACCTAGGCTGTTTCAACAATTCAGGACTGCCCAGAGTCCCCTTCCGCAAGGAATCCTTCCCAAATACATTATCTGGAGAAGATATCCTCAGCTGTACACTTCCACCTTCATCCATTTGCACAACGTCCTTTGCATTCACATGTTCCACTCCTTGGAATCGGGTTCCAACCTCAATTGCATCCATCATAATAGCATCACACACCTCCTGTCGTTGATACCTCTCAGCACCATCCAACATCTCCACAGGACATTTTTCACAGCTTTCAGCATGAGCCTCAATCACAAGCTCTGGCTCCTTGCAGTCACCTATATCCTTCCCACCAACATCCACTGACGGACGAACCTCAGATTGAGAGGGCTTGAGCACACTAACACCCGAAGGCTCCCCCATGTCACCATTCCCATGACCATCAGTAAAATTATTCTGCTCAACCCCTAAAAATAGATCATTCCTCAGGTGATTAAACACCAAAGAAACCAGCGGATTAGGGAGCGAGGCCCCCTCACTCAGACATCTTCTAAACCGCTACCTCACCTTTACATTCAGAAGTGAGGTGCCCCATATGATGACAATTGGAGCAGTATTCAACCCATGTCTCAAAAACAATGGCCTGCTTCTATCGGAATTCCTCACCCACAGTGATCCATATCCACTCCACCGCAGGCTTCACAACATCCACCTCAACACAGATGCGGGGATTAACCGGATGAATTACCATGGAGGTTCAGACATCGGAACAGAGGTAGCGGCCCACCAAGTTTCCCATCATGCGAATAATCATAAGGTTTTGAAACGGAAGAGGAAGGTGTGGAAAGCTCACCCATTCCACGATTGTGGAAGGGTCACGATTCATACATAAATCAAAAGACCAGCGAAGGAGGGAAAACTTACAACCATTGCAGCAAAGAGGGGCACTGGACCAATCCCGGATCAAATCCTCTTCTGAAGCAAGCTGAACCATAAAGTGACGCTTATCAAGGAGACTGACAACCGTGCGGTCTTGCAAGTCCCATTTTCTGAAGACAAAACGGTCTAAATCATCAATCGAGGGCCTCTTGTGACTAAAACGAGGAGTAGATGAATTTAATAGAATATTAGCACATGCTATAACTTATAAAATTTTGGATACCTTATTTTTGCCTCATAAAGGCACATATAATGTTAAAGAAATGAATTTGAATACCTATACTATTAATATTATACATTTACGATATAACACGATGAATATATTTATAATACGTATATGAGATTCAATGATATTATAAACATGATTCATGCACTAGGGAAAACAATTGATGATAAGTCTCAAGTATTGAGGATTCTAAGATGTTTACCCAATATATGGAGAGGCATTTCCATATCCATTTGTGAATCATGTGATGTGAGAAACCTACCAAAAAAAGAGATTATAGGAAAACTAATGATATATGAGGAATAGATTAAAGTGAATTATGAAGATGTTGAACCCAAAATATCAATTGAATTCAAAGCATCTCAGTAAAAATCTAAAAAGTAGTCAAAGAAAAGAGCACTGGTGGAAGTGATGGTGACTCTAATAGTGATGAGGAAATGATCCATTTTGTAAGAATATTTAAGAAATTTTACAACAAGAATAAGTTATTCAAGAAATAAAATTTCAAGGGAAAGTATGATAAAAAAGGAAACTGGAAAAAAGATAATAACTTTGGAGAAGTTTCCTGTTATGAGTGTAAGAGAAAATGACACATAAAAGTTGATTGTCCAAAAATAAAGTAAAAAATAAATATAATGATTGAGGATAAAAACACAATAAATACATGAAAGCAACATGGAGTGCTTTAGAGGGTAGTTCAAGTGATTCAGACTCATCTAGAGATGATTCTCATGAGAATAAAAACATATACTTTATAGGAATCACAACCGTGGTAACAAGTATTATTTTAGATCTCTATGAAAATGAAAATCAAGATGAAAATGATATGTTTATAAAATATCTATTTGAATAATGTAATATATTGGAAGAAACATTTAATGAGATAAAAGATAAATATAAGAATTTAAAGAAACAACATGATTTATTTTCTAATATTAAATTTGATCTTGATATTGAAAATGAGAAGAATAAAATGCTTATCAAGGAAAATAATGACTTAAAATTAGTAAATGATAAATTAAATAAATATGTTGAAGGTTTTTTAGTAAGAACTAAAACTCTCAATAAAATTCTGGGAAGTCATGTTGTACATAAACCAAGAGTTGGTTTTGGTTATCAACTACAATATAGATGAAAACTCTATAAAAAATACTTTATTCTTAGTTCAAGTGTTTTTAATAAATTTATAATAAACTCTAAACCTAGAACATATAAAATTTTTTCAATTTATGTTGGACCAAAAAGATCATATTTTTCCAAAATCATTTTGCATTTGATTGATTATAAGAAGCTTGCTTGAAAAGTTTTTATAATAAGTTATGATATCTGGATAGTGGATGTTCTAGACATATTATAGGGGACTTCTTAGGCTTCCAAAATTTGACCAGGGTGGATGGTGGATATGTCCTCTTTTATGATAATGCAAAAGGAAAAATTGTCGGCCTTAGTCAAGTTGGTAATTCTAAAACCTATTTAATTTCTAAAGTTTTGTTTGTTGATGGAGTAAAATATAACATGATTAGAATATCTCAATTATATGATTATGTTTTTCATGTCAATTTTGAGAATAATTCATGTAATATTTATGATTCTAAGTTTTATTTAGTATTTACTACTTTAAGGAATGATAATGTTCATGTAGTTGATTTAAATTCCTTATTTTATCAAAATGTTTTTTTGTTTAAATGTATTTTATCATGAATATTGGTTGTGGCATAAGAGATTAGGTCACTACAACATATACTCTCTTATAAAGCTAGTAAAAAAGGGTTTAGTCAAGGATATACTAAAACCAAATTTCCCAAAATACAAAGTGTGCAATCCCTATCAAAACGGGAAGTAACATAAAGCTTCTTTAAAACCAAATAAATAGATTTCAATCTCTCAACCACTAGAAACGGTTCATATGAACTTTTTTAGACCATATACAGTTTCATTTTTAACCATAAAACACTATAATTATGTAATTATTGATGACTATTCAAGGTTTAGAAGGGTATATTTTCTGGCTCATATGAGTGAGGCTTTTAGATGTTTTGTAAAGTTAGATAAATATATAGAGAACCATAGTGGACTTACTATTAAGAGTGTGAGAAGTGATCATGGATGTGAGTTTGAAAATCAAGATTTTGAATTATTATACTCATAACATGGATATAATCACAAATTATTTACTACTCGAACAACTCAACATAACGGGGCAGTTGAAAGAAGAAATAAGACTCTTTAAGAAATAGCATGGACCATGCTTAGTGAATATGACCTACCCATCTATTTTTAGGTTGAAGATGTGAATACATATTGTTATGTAATTAACAGAGTCTTAATAAGACCCCTTTTAAAGAAGAATCTATAATAATTATGGAATGGGAGAAATCCTAAGGTAAATTATTTCAAGGTTTTTAACTGTAAAGTTCACATTCTCAATATGAAGGATAATCTAGATAAGTTTGCATCCATGAGTGATGATTGAAATTTTCTGGGCTATTCAACATCCATTAAATCTTATATAGTCTTTAATAAAATAATGAAATGGCATAAGAATATGTTCATGTCACATTTGATGAGAAATATCCACACGAACCTAAAATTTACTTAGAAAACCTGGAGTATGATATGTACAATTTAGATATCAATAACACCTATAAGACTAATATCTATGTTGTTGATTTACTTGAAAAATATCATAGTGAAGAACATTTATAAGAACCTAACCCTGATGAAAACCTTAGAGAAACTAGTACCTATATACCTAGAACCATTAGAACCCATAGAGACCATCCTTTAGATGCTACAGTTTGTAATCTAGGAAAAGGAACTCAAACGTGAGCATCTCTTTTAAAACAAGTTGAAAATAAATCATTTTGTCACAACATAAACCCAAGAAAATTAATGAGGCAATCAGTGATGAACATTAGTTGATGGCTATGCAAGAAGAACTGAATCATCTTGAAAGGAATTTAGCATGTGAACTAGTCGAGAGACCCAAAGACTATTTGACCATTGGAACTAAATGGGTATATAGAATGAAGGTTGATAAATCTAAAAATATTATTATAAATAAGGATAAATTAGTGTCATAAGTATATATTCAAGAAGAATTTATTGACCATGAGGAAACCTTTTACCCTATAACCAGACTTTAATCCATTCTAGGAAACTGTTTACTTATGCAGTGAATCTAAATTTCAAATTATATCAAATGGATGTCAATATTTCTTTTCTAAATGGTTATATTGTTGAGGATGTTTTCATTGAACCCCTCCTTGAATCTTCAAATACCCATTTCCAATTTTTTTTTAAATATACAAAATCACTTTATGGTTTAAAATAGGTTCTTAGAGCTTGGTATGATAGACTCAACACCTTTCTTATTTCAAATGGTTTTACAAAAGGTGTTGCTGATCCTGCCTTATTTATCAAAATAACTTTAAATATGTTTTAGTTTCACAAATATATGTTGATGATATTTTTTTTTGTTTATCAATAAATTATTTGTGTACTAAATTTTCAAAACTAATGCAAAATGAATTTAAAATGAGCTTGAAGAGTAGACTACAATTCTTCCTTAGTTTTCAAATCTTTCCAAATAAAGAAGGAATTATTTTAAAACAAATTAATAAAACTAAATATATTTTAAAATGTTTTATCATGAATAAATAAAAAATAATTGATACACCAATGATCTCCACCTATAAATTGGATCTTGATGAAACTGATAAACCAATTGATCAAACCATTTACAGAGGAATGATTGGAAGTTTACTTTACTTAATAGTTAGTTGATCTAACATTATATTTAATGTAAAAACACAGGTAATTTTAAGATAAATAAATTTAATGAATTATTAATATTCTTTAATTAGATTTTATAGAGTTATATTCATTATAAGAATATTAGGTAATTTTTTAGTTAAAAGAAAAAGCTTTATTTCTAACCAAATTGGGTTTTCATGCATTATTTGGTTTTATTTATTAGATTGATTTCAAAATTATAGAATTTTAATTTGAAAAAATGAACTTCATTTTTTAATTAATCATTTCAAAATTATCTTATAATGAATTTATGATAATTTTTTGAAAACTTTGATTTTTTGATGAATAGTGAATAATACCGACTTTTATTGAAAACCTTCTTTTTTTCAAGCATTTACAAAGTCATGTTATATTTTGGATTAGTTTTAAAATTTAATTAGTTTATTTTTATTAAAAATAACTCAATAAATTTCATTTTAATAGATATTATACTTGAATTTGGTATAGAAACATTTTTATACTTAAAAACTATTTTTTTGAAAAACTGTTTTCATCGCGTTTTATGGGATTAATTTTAAATTAAATTATAAAACTTATATGAATTTAATTTGATAAAATGGATTAAATATTTTTAATTAGAATAATTAATATTAGGTAATAATTTCAACTTAATTTTTGGTCATAATGAATAACAAAAATAGTAAAAATATGTCACCACGATTAAGGTTAAAACATATTTATACTTAAGTGATAAGGGTAACAATGACCTATAAACTTGTATAAATTATTTTTATGGAAATATTTTGACCCTATATAATCAAATATTCATAAATGGTATATTTTGGATCTATTTTTATTGAGTAATACATCAATATATTTTAATCTTTTTAAAATTTCCAAGTCTGTCCTTTCCCCACTTATAAAAGGACACCCCTATCATATCTTGTACACACTTAAACAGAATTTGATATAAGATAATACCTACCTAAAAACTTCCTAGGTTACTTGGTTTTATCATAAAATCAACCTAGTAAGGATTTATTTATAAACCCAAAGCGATTTTCCGAAGAAGATGTATAGTTTTTAACCAAGCATCTTCATTTTATTTCTTTTTCTACCTCCTTAAAAGATTCTTAAAACATGATGAAATAATAAAAACAGTATCTTAAATATTATTATATATTGTTATTTTAATTTAGTAACCTATATCCATTTACTTATTCCATAAAATGAGAAATGAATCCATCATTTGTGTGTACGACAGACTACCACCTCACAAACCGATGTAATTCGTTTTCCACCACAACCTCTTATATCTGTATACAATGATGGATTTAATGTGTATATATTATATTCATGATATATTTATAATTATATAAATATAACATATTATCTAATTTATTACCTTTCCATCCATTTAATAAGGATAACTCCATTTGTGTGTACGTGTGGATTACCACCTCAAAGGAGCGATGTGATTCGTTTTTTCATGACCAAAATCACACGGATGCTATATATAAGTTTATTTAAAGAAATAATATAATATTTTGATATAATAATTATTTTTTAAAGATAAAATAATACTTATCTTATTTTTATCATGTTTTTTGAAAAATAGTAATGTTACTCATGCGTACGTAAGGTCTACCGTCTCCATGATTGTAACATAGTTCATTTTTCATAGCCATATTTCATGAATAGTTTTAAATTTAAAATTAATATATAAAAATGATAATTATTTAATTATTATTTTTTATATGATGGAATAATGAAATATTTTACCATATTCAACCCATTGAAGTCATTTTGGACATATGAGCCGAATATCATCAAAACATCTTATGTGAACTTAATTGATTAAGTAATTAAATATAAAATAGTAATAAATAAAATAAAATGAATAATAAAATTTAAAAGGGTTATTATGAAAGTAAATAATTAATATAATTTTATTATTTAGGAATATAAATAATGCACGTGACGAGTCATATTCTAGGTAAGGGACACTTCGCCTTAAAACTCGTTTTAAATGTTTTAAAAGATATATATATTTTTAATATTTTTCTTATATATCCATATTATTAAAATTATTTTATAGATATATTTATATGTACATAAATGAATTATAAATAACATTTTATGTCACTTTTTTTACTTTCTTTTAAAGGTTTTTAAAACAAATCTTTTTATGTATTTTATACAGAATGTTTTGAATTTATTTACAAAAGACAAAAGGAATGTTCTATTTTAACATATTCACTGTCAAAAACTTTTCCTTCTGCCATAACCATTATTTTATATTTGTATTCCTATATATGTTTTTATGTTTTCTTCAAATAAAAACAATCCTTCCCTTTATTCTAGGTATTTTAGTTTTGAAAATTGGATTTTAAAGGAAAAGGATATATCAATATTTAAAAATGATTTACTTATGGGTTCAAAAGTATATCTTTACAAGTATCATGATGGAAATGAAAGATTTTATATGTTTAATTCATGTTATTTTCCTTGTACATTGTTTATGAATTATGGGTGAGCCTGATACATCTCATGATTATGAGTGAGCCCAATATATCTCTCTAATGAATTGGGTAATGATTATGTTCTCCAAAGAATTATATTGGAAGTTTACCATATTGGTTATTCCACTTTTAATGGTTTTACTAAGGGTTATATGGATATTATATCCTAATAAACCTACATGACCTTTCTATTAATGCTAATGATTTTTCATGATTTTTTTTTGATTTCAAAAGGTAAACAAATGATCTTTTATTTTAAAGGAATGATTACACCATTTAGGGTAAAAAAGTATGTTTTTAAGATTTTTTTATGGTTTATCATGTTTTCTAAGAAACCCACATGATTATGATTTTTCCTTTTCTGTTTTCTTATAATTTTTTTATGAAAATCTTTGAGCACTAAAGATAATTTCATGTGTAAGTAAATGATTATTTGAGATCAATGTTTATTATATTAAAGGAAAAATCTCTTGTATGATCATATGGTTTTAAAATGGAATAATTATTATAGTTGTTATTTTTTTATTTCCCTTAATGACATTTTTGTTCTCATACCACATTTTTAAATATTTTTAATAGATTTTAAGGTTAAGCAGGAATAAATAATAAGTCAAGTTGAAAATCATAAAGATTTATCATGAAAAAATATGCTTTATTTTAAAAGTATTGTATTGTGTAAAAATAGAAACTAAGATTAAGTGTACAACTTGTAATGTATGAGTAATGACTTAATTCTATAAAACTCTAAAATTGAAAATATGTTCAAGAATGTAAGAAAATGAATTCTTATTTAAAAATAAAATTTTGGATTGAATAAGGGTCGAGTCCTTATAGTTGGTATCAATAAAAAGTTTCATATAATTTTAGAGTTTAGGATAATGGAAGTAAATACCCTTAAGAGATTATAATTTATGGTTATCATGATACAAAATTTGAAGATTACAATGTTGCTTCTTCTAAACTATGTTTGTTCATAATGGTTTTCCACAGAGGAAACAGGGAAGCTGAAGTAGGAAGACCCCAAAAGGACAATATCCTTTCAAATTAGCAACCTAGAATGTTTGGAATTATAATAGAGTATTTTATTTCTGTGATGAATTGGTTGAAATAGGCTATAAATGGTGGTGGTATCCATATGAGAGAGAAACCATGTTCTCCACGGAGGAACATGTCTATAGTAGAGCATTTCATAAAAGGTTTCCTTTCAAAATTCAATAGATCATCTGATCATGTGATAACTTAAGTATGGGTTAAAGACTTGGAGAAGATATTATAAGTCATGGGTTGTTCAAATCATCAAAAGGTAACACTTTATATTTACTGTTTTGAAGGTGAATTTGATTAATGGTGGTTAATGGTTAAAAATACTATAGAAATAGAAGATATTAAACCTAATAAATGAGACAAATTTAAGGATATTTTACTTGATAATTATTTTACTAAGGTCATTTGAATTAGGATAGAAAAAAAAATTCTTGGAATTGTGGAAGAAGGAAGAATATTTAGTGGTCGCGTATGAAGCAAACTTCACCCGATTGGAAAGATACACACCAAATTTTATCTAGGATATTAATATTAAAATTAATTGGTTTTAATATGAATTGAATCAAAGATATTGAAGGTAATTAGATTCCCATGAATTCAAAAGTTATAAGAAACCTATTCAATGTTCTAAGAAGGTAGAAATGGAGTTTTCCTATGATCATGTATTCCATGACAACAAGAAGAATAAAAGGTTCAGATGGTAGTAAACGGGGAACCATCCATCAAATAAATATGAAGGTAATAAAATCAAGTTTTATCCTATTATAATTTGTTAAAAATAACCCTAGAGAATGTATTATTAAATCTAGTAAGTGTTTCCAATGTGGAAATTTTGTACATGTGGCTTGTGACTACAAAGAAAATGATCAGAAAAATAATGAAAAATTGATGGTAATATGATTTAATTGTAATGAGATGAGTCATTATGTGAGCATTTGTCCAAATATAGGAATGAATGATGAAAAAAATCAAGATCACAAAAAGAAATTTGTGGCTAAATCCTATGCAACTACTTCAGCAGATGTTGGACCATCCAATGATGTGCCGTAAGGTATATTAATTGTTTGTTTAGATTATACTAATGTTTTTTTTGATTCAGGGTCTATACACTCTTTCATTTCTAATAAATTTTCTAATAAATTATAAATTTCATCTCAATAAATGATACCATAACTTTTGGAAAAAATACCTGAGGAAGTATTAAGGAAAAAATAAATTATAAAAATTTCCCTATTGTTATCCATGGAAAGTATTTACCCACAAACCTTATTGTCTTAGACGTTACAGAGTTTGATATTATTTTGGGAATGTATTGAATTTTTATTTACCATGCTAAGATAGATTATAGAGCTAAAGAATTTTTTTAGAATGAGTTTCAGTTTGTATACAAGAATAAATTCATAAATTTGATAACATATCAAGAAGCTGAGGAACTGTTAAAATTTGGAAATGAAAGTTATCTTGCACATATTATTGAGAAGAGTGATACCATTCATATTGGTGATGTCCTTGTAGTGAATGAATATCTAGATTTATTTTCTAATGAGTTTTATAGTATTATACCTGATCGGGAAGTTGATTTTACTATGGACTTAGTGCCTAATGATAATCCAATTTCAAAACCCCCTTATCAAATGACTCAAGTGGAACTTTTTGAATTAAAAAAGTAGTTACAAGAATTTATAGATAAAGGTTCCATTCATCTTAACACTTTACCATGGGGTGCTCCTATTTTATTTGTTAAAAAGAAATATGGTTCAATGAGACTTTTCATTGATTGTAGAGCTTTGAGTAACATCATTGTTAATAACACACATCCTTTATCTTATATTGATGATTTATTTGATTATCTTTAGGGAGTGTAGTATTTTTCAAAGATTTATCTCAGGTTAGGATACCATTAGTTGAAGGTGAAGGAGGAATATATTCCAAAGACAACATTTTAGACTATATACAAGCATTATGAGTTTATAGTTTTACCCTTTAGGCTATCTAATACACCATATATATTCATGGATCTTATAAATAGAGTTTTCCATGAATATTTGGATAAATTTTTGGTTGTATTTATTGATGATATTTTTGGTTTATTTTAAAAGTTATGAGGATAGTGAAAAACATTTAAGTATTGTTATGAAAACCATGAAAGAAAATATGTTATATGGAAAATTTATTAAGTGTGAATTCTGATTGTAATATATTTATTTTCTTGGTCATATTGTTTTTAAATATGACATAACTATTGAACCTACTAAATTGAAAGTTACTGAAGAATGAACAAGACCTACAAATTTCATAAATATTCATAGTTTTCTTGGATTAACAAGTTATTACCAGTAGTTTGTTGAAAACTTTTCTCAATTATCTAGCCCATTGACCAAGTTAACTTAAAAAGGATTTAAACTCATCTAGACAAAAGAGCGTGATGATTATTTCCAGGAACCGAAAATAATATTGGTGAATGCTCTAGTTATGGCCTTTCCCTCTATAAATAGTCAATTTTCATCTATAATGATGATTTATTAAAGGGAATTGGTTGTGTTATGATACAAAATGATCAGGTATTTGCTTATGCTTCATGTCAACTTAAACCTCATGGGATAAATTATCATACACATGATCTAGAATTAAATTCTATGTTTTTTATTTAAAAATTTGAAGGCATCATTTATATGGAGTAAAGTCTGAAATATATACTGATCACAAAGCTTTTAAGTATATATTCACTCAAAAATAGTCGAACACAAGACATTGAAAATGGCTAGAATTGATTAAGGATTATGAATACATGATTCACTATCATCCTATAAAAGAAAATAAAGTAGTCAATGCTTTGAGTTAGAAATATAACACTACATTAACCATGTTACATTTAGAACATAACCCTTTGGTTAATGATTTGATGAAGTTTGGCTTATAAATTATGCATGCATGAACTTCCTATATTTTGTTTTAGGTGTTAGTGCAATTGTCTCTATCAGAAATAATTAATCAAGTTCAAAAGGAGGACCATGTTTTATAGGAAAAGGTAAAATCTATTAAGAAGGGTAATCTGATAGATTTTAATGTTTATGAATAAGGTGTTATTATATTTTTAAAAATATTATGTGCGCCTTTTGATTCCCAGTTGAAGAGATAATTGTTGAGTGGATCTCAAAGTTCCCCATTTTTTGTTCATCCTAGAAGCACTAAGATGTATATAGACCTTTGGGAGTATTAATGGTGGGATTAAATGGAAAGAGATATTGTTGAATTTACTATGAAATGTTTGACTTATCAATAGTTTAAATCATAATGATAATTATTGAAGGGGATGCTTCAACCTTTTCCAGCATTATAATGGAAATAAGAGAATATATCCATGGATTTAATGGTGAGATTTCCAAAGACACCTTAAGGTAATAATGCAATTTGGGTTATTGTTGATCCACTAACTAAATCTACACATTTACTTCCCATTCAAGATATTATGACTTTAGACAAGATTTCTCAATTATACCTCAAGGTGATAGTCAAGTTACATGAAGTTCCTATATCCACTGTATTTGACTGTGATCCCAGATTCACTTCTAATTTTTGGAAAGGCCTTTAGAAGTCATTGGACATTGAATTGACTTTTAGTACAAATTTTCATCCTCAATCTTATGGATGGTACGAGAACACGATTAAAAACTTAGAATAAATTATTTGAGTTTATTCAATAGATTATCATGGAAGTTGGGATCAACATACTTCATTAGTTAAATTTTCTTAAAATAATATTTTTCATTCCAGTATGTAGATGGTACATTTTGAGAAATTATGTGGAAATTAGTATCAGACTCTAGCTTTTTGGTGTGAAGTTGGTGAAAGAAAGTTGTTGGGACTAGAATTGGTAGAACAAATGATTAAGATGATGAAGATAATTTAGCAATATATGAGGACTACTTATAGTAAGAAAAAAAGTTATGCAGATAACCAAAGGAAAGATCTTTCATTCAAGGTTGTCAATCATGTTTTTCTTAAAGTATCTACATCAAAAAGTGTTATGTGTTTTAGTAAAAAGGGGAAGCTAAGCATGTGGTTCATTGGATCATATGAAATACTGAATAAAGTTAGATTAGTTTCTTATTGATTAACCTATCCTATTATTTTATTTGAGGTACATTATGTATTTAATGTTTTATTGTTAAGAAAATATGTGTCAGATACATCTCATGTTTTGAGCCCTGAAGTAGTTTAGTTGGAAGAAAACCTTTCATATGAGGACCAAAATTTTTAGATTATACACCACAAAGAGTACATGTTATAGAATAATTTGATTCTTTAGGTTAAGGTTTTATGGAAAAAACCATATGATTGAAAAAAAACATGAGAATCATAAAATTCCATGAAATAAAATATCCATACTTTAAGTAGTTAATAAAATTGTGAGGAAGCAATTTCCAAATGGGGGAAGAATGTAAAGACCCAGATAATGCTAAGATAAATATTTTTCATCTCTTATTAATATTCATTAATTATATTTTATAGATTTATATTCATTATAATAATATTAGATAATTTTTATTTAAATGTAAAAATCTTTATTTCTAACCAAATTAGGTTTTCATGCATTATATGGTTTTATTTAAAACCTTGAATTCAAAATTATGTAATTTTAATATAAAAAATTAACATCATTTTTCAATTCATAATGTCAAAATTATCTTATGATGATTTTTTTATAATTTTATGAAAAGTTCAATTTTTTGATGAATAGTGAAAAAACACTAACTTTTATTGAAAACTACCTTTTTCTTTTCAAGTATTTATAGATTCAAATTCAATTTTCATCAAATTTTATGGGTTTAATTTTAAATTAAAATTTTACACTTATGCGTGTTAAAATTTATAAAATAGATTCCATATTTTTAATCATAATAATTAATATTATTTAATAATGTCAGCTTAATTTTTGATCATAATGAATAGTAAAAACAGTAAAAATCTGTGACCATGGTTAAGGTTAAAATGAGTTTATGAGGGGGATATAATTAAGTGATAAAGGTTAAAATGACCTATAAACTTTTCTAAATTCTATTTTATGGAAATATGTTGAACCTATATCATCTAATATTCTAAAATGGTCTATTTTGTATTCATTTTGCTTGAGTAAGACATTAATATATTCTAATCTTTTTAAAAATTCCAAGTGTGTCCTCTCCCCCAATTATAAAAGGAAACTCCTCTCCTCTACTATACACACTTTAAGAGCCTTTGGTTTTGAACAATACCTACCCAAATACCTTACTTAAATCTATAACCATATCTTAGTGTCCATGGTTTGATCAGAAAACCAACCTAGTAAGGGTTAGGTATAAACCTAAAGGGGTTGTCTGAAGAAGTGGTATAGTTCTTAACTAAGATTTTTGTATTATTTATTCTTATATCTCCTTCAAATATTCTTAAAATATTCTTAAATAGTAACAAAATTATCTTCCATATACTAAGATTTTTTATGTTAATTTCATAACATATATCCTTCTCCTTCTTCCATCAAATGGGAAATAAATCCATCGTTCGTGTGAATGGTGGACTACCACCTCACGAACCGATGTAATTCGTTTTTCATAACAACCTATTATGGATATATATAATGATATATTTAATGTATATATATAATATTTATAAAATATTTATCATTATAGAAAGATAACATATCACCTAATTTATTACCTTTCCATCCATTGAAGAATTATAACATCCTTCATTCGTTATATATATATTACCACCTCCACGAAGCGATGTGATTCATTTTTTGTAACCACATCACATGGATAATATATACAAGTGTATTTAAATAAAAATATTAGATTTATTATATAATCATCATTCTAGAAAGATAAAATAGTACTTTCCTTTTTTTCTTTATGTTTGTTGAAAAATGGAAATGTTACTCATGCGTACGTACAAAATACCATCTTTATGATTGTAACATACTTCATTTTTCATAAAAATATTTCATGAATTGTTTTAAAATTAAAATTAATATATAAAAATAATAATTATTTCATGTTTATTATTTTATATATGATGGAATAATGACCTATTTGACCATAGTCAACCCATCGAAGTCATTTTGGACATATGAGCCGAATATCGTCAAAACATCCAATGTGAACTTAATTGATTAAGTAATTAAATATAACATGGTAATAAATAAAATAAAAGGAATAATAAACACGATTTTTTTTTCTTAACAAATTAAATAATTAATATAATTTTATTATTCAGGAAGATAAATAATGTACGTGACAAGTCATACACGAGGTAATGGACACTTCACCTTAAAAAACCATTTTAAATGTTTTTAAAGAATTATTTTTCTAAATATTTTTATTCCATTATCATATTATTAAAATTATTTTTAGATGTATTTATATGGATATAAGTGAATTATAAAGGACATTTTATTTATCTTTTTTACTTTCTTTCAAAGGTTTTCAAAATGAATCTTTTTATGTATTTTATACGAAATGTTTTGAATTTATTTACAAAAGGAAAAAAGGAATGTTATGTTTTAATGTATATGGAATCAAATAATTTTCCTAACACTGAAACCATTATTTTATATTTGTATTCCTATATAAGATTCCATGTTTTCTTCAAATAAAAACCCCCATTCCTTTTTTGGGTATTTTCATTTTGAAAATTGGGTTTTAAAGGAAAGAGATATATAAATATACAAAAATGTTTTGATTATGGGTTTAACAGTATATTTTTATGAGCATGATGATGGAAATTGAAGATTTTATGTGATTCATTCATTTTATAGTCCTTGTAAATTATTTACAAATGATAGGTGAGCTTGATATTGCTCTTCAATGCATTGGATAATGATTATGTTATCCAAAAATTATATTTTAAGTTGACCATATTGGTTATTCCACTTGCAAGGGTTCTATGAATATGATGTCCCAAGGCACCCACACGAATTTTCTATGTTTTATAATGAGTTTTCATAGAAATCATCTGACTTTAAAAGGTAATATAATGATATTTTGTTTTAAAGAGTTACACCCTTTTAGGGTAAAAATGTATGTTTTTAAGAAAATAGTTTTCATGGGTTCTCATGTTTTCTAAGAAACCCTCATGATTATGATTTTTGACTTTATGTTTTGTTATAAAGTGTTTTATGAAAAACTCTGGGTAATAAATCTGATTTCATGTGCAAGTAAATAATTATTTGATCTCAAAGTTTATTATATTAAAGTTAAACTCTCTTTTATGATCTTATGGATTTAAAATGGATTAATGGGGTTTTTGTGCCCCTTATTGAGATTTTTTGTGCTCATCTGATGTATTTAAATGTTTTTCATAGGTTTTAAGGATGATTAGTAGCAAAAAATATGTCAAGTTTAAAATCATAAATATTTTTCATGAAAATAAAATGTGTTTTATTTTTAAAGTCTTGTATTGTGAAAAAAATTATACTAAGAGGAAGTGTCTAACTTTTAATGTATGGGTTTATTATGTAAGATTTATGACCTAGTTCTCTAAAATTATAAACCTAGAATGATCTTTAGGAATGCAAGAAAATTAATTCTTGTTTAAAAACGAAATTATGGATTGAATAAGGTTGATTAATTATATTTAGTGAGTGTATATGTGTATGATTTAAATAAAACCCAAGGTAATATCATTTAACTATTGTTAAAAGAATTTTTAAATACCTTAAAAATATAATCGGCTTAGGAATATTTTACTCTAAAGGAGATGCTTTTTATTTAATTATAAATTATGATGTTGACTTTAGTGGCTATAAGTTAGATAGAAAAGGAACCTATAGAGTATGTCACCTTTTAGGAAAGTCTCTAGTATCAATGTGTAGTAAAAAAGTAGAACTTTGTTTCATTGTTCACTACTGAAATTGAGAATATAGTTGTAGGAAATTATTGGTCATAGATTCTATGGATGAAACACACATTTCTAGACTATGGATATCAATTGAGACATGTCCCTATAAACTATGACAATTAAAGTTCTATTAATATTTCTAATAATCATGTATCTAAATAAAAGAAAAAGAACATTGATATAAGATATCACTTTTTGAGAGTTCATTTTCAAAAGGGTGATATAACTCTTAAATTCATTGGCACCGAACATCATCACACTATCATTTTTACAAAGATTTTAAATATTGAGATATTAAGCTATATCAAACATTTTCTTAGTATGATTAATTATTATTAATATATTCTTCTCTCAATTCTTTTGAATGTGGTAGAATTAATTCATGAGTTATGTACCACCATTTTGTACTACCATTATCTTTCTACCATGCATATTTTCTATCGGTATATATGTTGCCATTGTATATGCTACAATATATTTCTACCATTTGGGTACTACCGTTGCGTACCACCACTAGTTGATACCATTCATATGATACCATTAGGTTCTATCATGGGCACACTTTTGTGACTTTTTCTATGATGGATAATTTCATTAATTTAACTCTTAAATTCAATATTTTACTTTAATTAAAATCTTTTTATACTATAAATTAGATTTACCCCCTAAATGATCTAAATTCCTATTTAGAGCCTAATTAAAATCCTTCCCTTTCCATTTCTTTTAAACCACCTCTCCCTTTATCTCTCAAACCCAACCTTCAGTCTTTAAGCCTCCAAGTTTCTACTATAATGGTGAAGATGAAAAGGGATATCGTTTCTGGTTCTCGAGATGAGTCATGACCACATAATAGATCCAAAGGAGGATCTGGTCAATAAACCAAGCCATGGAATCCCCACTTATCAACTCATGTAGTGGTTGATGAAAATGAAATGGATGTATATAGGTTGGAAACTAGAAAGTCACTGGTTTGGAGAGTAGTTCAAGAGTAGGGATAGGCAATGCGGTTCTCTGTGAATGATCAACCATTCTACCCTAGACTAGTTTATTATTTTTATTTGAATGATGATTTTGAATTTATATAAAATAAATATTTTATTAAATTTTTTTTTGGAGGAGAGGAGTGAGTTTTCTCATCAAAGTAGTGGAAAAATTGCTTAAGATTTCCTCAGAAAGGATTCTATGAAGACTACCAAGGCTCTTATCCCATTGTCCATAAAGATTTTGTCTTTGAGGAATCTCTTCTGGAACTTACTATGGATGATAATGCAAGAAGACTAGTTGTTGTAGAACTTTATGGAGAGTATAGGATCTTGTTTAAGTTCATTCAATATTTTCTATGTCCTAGGAAGGGGGAATTATTATTTAAGGTTCCATGATGTGTTATTTTTTATACCTCATGAGAAAATGAACCGAGGTAAATCTATATAGATATCTTGTAGTTTATATGATAGATATGTATAAGCCTAATTATAATTCAAACTCCTTAATTTATCCCAAGATGATATATTCCATATTGGAAGCCCATTTATATCAGATACAGAGGATACAACAACTAAGGGGGAGAAGTCCCCATGATTATTAGTTCTTTGTCTAGATTATTTAGATTATAAATCTAACTATGGTGATGATGATGGAGGCAGTCCACCTCAGTATGGTGGACATACTATCTCTGATTTTCACAGGGATCCTAAGGTATTTTTGGTTCAAATAATAGAATGATATGAGCTTCTCTATAATTTTCCTTTAGATATGCCGGCTAGAGTTGAGGATGTGGCTAAAACTTTAGTGTATGTTGAAGAAGTCAATCATGATGATGCTGACTAGGGATCTCCTTATGGCCATGATGCACCTTCACCTAGATTGGAGAGGTATTCACCCCCTCCTCATCCTCATTCTAGTTATTTTTCCAAGATAATATGATATTATGGCTACTCTTATTGGATTGTCTAAGCCTTCTACCTCACATGATAAATGTAACGACCTAAACTTTTTTAATGATAATTGTTTCCTGAAAATGTGTTTTATATTATTTTTTTCACACAACAAAACTATATCTCATTAATAATGAAGTAAGTATATTTTAATGTGACCATCATGTTTTGAATATAATATGATCGTTGGTAAATATAACCATTGGTCAATATGAATGTTGGAAACTATACTCTTAATGTTAAGATTATTGATTATAAATAGAAATGATAATGGTTAATTAACACAGAAAGAATAGTCGATAGCCTCATCCATCAGAATTGGGCCATACTAATCCCATTTGTCAGATCTTGGGAAGTAGGTAGTGTCATTGGGATTCAATCTGGACTAAGCCCAATTCGGGATTCAACATGTTAAGCTTGAACGAAATCACATATGAGAGAAGTTCAAGTTAGTGGAGATTATGACTCAGGTGATGTTATCCGAGCCGCCCCAAGAGTCTATCACCATCGCACAAATAACCCTTCAGTTGTATGCGGGTGTTATAAGTGGTTATGTTTTTAGTCCCTAGTTACTTAAAATTTAATCCCTTTATTTAAATAAAATTTTCATTCCATCATTTCCGTTTTAAGAATATTTTTGCTTAAAAATTGAGATGGAATTTGATAAATTGATTTTTCGGGTAAAAATTGTAATTTTGAAAAAGATATAAATTATTCTATTAAACTAAGGTTTTATTAATAATGTTTATTATAATTAAATAGTGTTATAAAAATACTCCTTTTTAATTACAAATTATAAAATAATTTTATTTTTTTCAAGTGTCGAGAATTTTACTATGCATGTTACTATGCATTTTTTATCTGCTATTTTTTTAATAATTAAGTATTTTTATAGTTAAAAGTTAAATTTCTTATATTTAGAGACTTATTATGAAAAAATAAATGTTATTTTTTAATTCACAATGTTCATATTAGGTTATGGTGAATTTATGATAATTTTATAAAATATTTTGTTTTTCGATGAATAATAAAAATAAAGTTTTGAGTTTTCAGTGTGTTTAATGACATCATAATGATGTAATGAGTAAGATAAGATTCTAGTTGACTATTTTGGATTAAAATATTATATTAGGTGTCCCAAGTGGAAAATACCATGGGAAAATACCATGGTAAATCCCATGATTTTGTAAATACCACTACCGAGGTGTGCTCAGAAATTAATAAAAAAAATCTTTCACTTTTTCTATAAATACGCACCCATTACTCCATTATATTTCATTACCAATTCATTATACTTTAAGATCTTATAGTATTACCTCCCAATAATTCCTCTCAAGGTGTCCTCAATCCCCCAAGGTCTCGATATTTTATTTTTAGGGGTCACTCTTCAAGGTAAGAGAAATCTCAACTTCTCTTTTCCTTTCAAGTTCTCTTTTATGTGGAAGGTATTTAAAATTACTATATTATGTTCTTACATAAATTTTATTTTATACATTTACTATATTAATATTATTTTCTTAATGTGTGACCCTTTCCCCCTCTCTTTTTAATTTTTTCTAAAACCATGTTTCATACCTGTTATACTGCCAATTTTTCATCTCAATTTTTTTCTCTTTTTATCAAGAAATTATTTTATTTTATTTTGTGAATACCCAAAACTATTTCTTCTCCAGGGGTATTCAAATAAATTTAAAAATTATCTATTTAATTATGTAATTAATATACATGAAATCCTCCTTCATTTTCCATGGCTTTAAAATGAAAAAAGGATCTTGTTTTTAAGCACTTTCTAAAACACCATGATTTTGAAATGAAACCAGTTTATTTTATTCTCCATGAATTATTTATGATATGTTTTATTATGATCTACATGTATCAAATTAATTAATACATACGAATGGTGTAACCTAATATCACTCCAATTCATTGGGTAATGAATTTAATCTCTAGAGATGACAAGTTTTACGATACCTTGGTGAATAACCTTGTTAATTTTTATGACACCTCAGTGATAAACCTTAGTGACATGATTATGAATGACTAAATTAAATGTTGTATACAAATTTCCATGTTATTAATCATGTTATTTTTATTATTATATGCCTCTTTTTCAATTGATCATTCCTTTATTATATTCTTCAAGTTCTTATTGATAAGTCTCATGATCACTTGTAAACTATTTCCTTTGCTTTCCCTTACTGGGAATTCTAATCACCCTTTACTTTGATGTATGTCCCCAGGTTATGAGATTTAATAAATGCACTTAGTATGAATCTTGATGAATCCCTTCATGTGTAATAGAATAATGTTTTAAGTTTTCATGTATTATGTACCTTTTTTCCAAGATACTGAATCTTAAAAGACCCCCTGTTAGTAAAATGCTATGTAAAGTTATGTAATAAAAAGGAAGGATTCCATAGCTGGTATCAAAGGGTTTTTTAGTTATTTGTGTAAAATAGGATTTAAAACTTTAGGAATAACCTTAGGTATAAGTTTAAATATAGGAAAACTAACTGGTATTTTGGTGAAATGTTAAGTTAGTGGTTTCCGAACAAATAAATCCATGTCTGGATACAAACAAGTAGATGTGGCTCTAGTACATGTGTATCTAGGGGTAAAACCCAAAAACACCACTTTGATATAGACTCGAATAAGAACTGGTGCATGAAAACATGCCTTACTTCACTCCTGGTTTAACACTCTCGAGGGATATGTTTGGTTAAACACACGTTTTTTATGAATCATTATGAAGGATTTATAGAAAATGTAATTGTTTAACATGTTTAAGAATGATGTTATATGATATAAAAGTTCTGTTGAAACTATAATATATGAAACATGTTTCTTATAAGGTTGTCTTCTTTTAAAATATGGTAGGAAATGGAAGAAACTATGTAAATGGTGAGTGCAATAGACCAGGCACTGATGACCTTTCGATGGAAGCTGGAATGGAAACCTTCATGAGAATGATGAATCAACTGACTCGAGTTATGGGAAATACCTTGAATCAAGACAAGAGAATGGATTCACCATGAAGGGAAAAACTTTTTGTTGAGTCCTTTATGCATTAACGACCACAAAATTTAAGTGGATCTACTGACCCATTGATTGCTGAATAGTGGATAAGCTCTATCGAAAAGATCTTTTCTGTACTCCACTGTTCAAAACAAGAGAAAATCACCCTAGCTATTTACCTCTTAGAGAGATAAGATGACCAGTGGTGGTCACTGGTTAAAAATACAAATATAAGAGGGGTGATTTAATCTTTGGAGTGGGAAGAGTTCAGGGGAACCTTTTTCAAAAAATATTTCCTACGTTCAATGCGAACAAAAATGGAAAAGGAATTCCTAGAGATGAAGCAGAAGGTGAATGAATATTTGAGAAGAAATGAGATGAAATTCACAATAATTTATCTCCAAACCTCTATATTTTTCATGTATCCTAATGGGAAGGTTGATAGATTCTTCGGTAGACTAAGACCTTATCTATAGAAGAATCTTTCCAACTATGACTATGACAACTATGAGGATATCATGAGTAGTGCTATGAAAGTTGAACTAGAATTAGGTGATACACAATGGTCTCACAAGTTTAATTAAAAGAAGGTATCTTTGGATCCAAACTTGGGGAGGATATTTGACCAAGGAAGAGGAGGAAAGCAAGTGAAACTTTCCACATGCAACAAATATGGGAAGAAGGATTCAAGGAACTACCTGCTTAGGAGCAGGAAATGTTACAAGTGTGGAAGAGAAGTCATATTACTTGAAACTATCATAGTGAGGTAAAGCCTCAACTTCTCAACACTAACGAAAAAGGGAAGATGGTGTAGGCCCTACCTAAATTCCAATGCTTCAAGTGTGAACAACTTGGGCACTTTTCCAATCATTTTCCAAATCCGAGGCTAGTGGAGGGGAATCACCACCAACCTCATTATAGGCCAAGGGAGTAAGGTTATTATTTTGTTATCATGACACCTGAATTTGAATCCCCAAATGATGTGTTGACAGGTACTATTATTATTCTCTCAAAGCTAGAAAGTACTTTGTTTGATTCTGGTTCTATTCATTCTTTTATTTCCTCTAAGTTTTCAAAGAATATAGAATCAATCCCCGAACTGCTAGAAGTAGAACTTTTATTCAAGACTTTTGGAGGGATTATCTAAGAATAAACAGTGTATAGATACTCTAGTATTTTATTTGGTGAGCATAATATCATCTCCAATCTAGTAGTCATTCCCATTCTGGAATTCGACATTATACTAGGGATGGATTGGATCTCAAAGTATAATACTAAGATCAACTACAGAAGCAATAAAATCTTAGTATTCTTAAATGGAAAACCTATAGTTGTTTTCAAAAGAGATATATCTCAACCTAATCTTTTTCTAGAAACACCACCTATATCCTTCTCTATGGAGTTGATCAGTGAAGATTAAGAAGGAAATGAAAGTATATGAATAGAGAATGTCCCAATAATTTAGAAATACATTTATGTATTTCATAAGGAGTTACCTGGATCTCCCCTAAAAAGAGAGGTAGAGTTCTCCATTGAACTTATACCTGGTTCCATGTCGATTTCAAAAATCCTGTATAGAATGGCGATTGTAGATCTGGAGGAATTAATGAAACAACTCCAAGATCTTTTGGAGAAGGGGTTTATTTGGACAAGTGTGTCTTCTTGGGGAGCACCTATTCTCTTCGTAAAGAATACATATGGATCGATATGGTTATTCATTGATTATAGAGAACATAATGGGATCATAGTGAAAAACAAGTACCCTTTTCCAAGAATTGATGTTTTATTTGACCATCTTAGTGGGGATCACTTCTTCTCCATGATTGATCTTCGATCTGGTTATTATAAATTGAGGATGAATAAAGAAGATATTCCAAAGAATTCCTTCTGATCAAGATATGATCATTATGAGTTTATTGTTATGCCCTTCATCTTGACTAATGCTCCTGCTATTTTTATGGATTTTATGAACAAAGTCTTTAAGGACTACCTTGATAACTTTGTGGTAGTTTTTATTAATGATATTATGATATATTCCAAAATTAAGGAGGAGAATGCAGATCATCTAAGGGTTATATTGAAAAATACGAGGAAGGAGATGTTATTTGGAAAGTTCAGTAAATGTAAATTTTGGTTACAAAAAGTTTATTTCTTGGGGAATATTGTAACCAATGAAGGAATATCAGTTGACCCTGCCAAGATAAGGATTGTGGTGGCGTGGCCTTAGCCTAAAAAAATAATTGAGATTCATAGTTTCTTTGGATTAGCAGGATATTATAGGAGGTTTGTAAAAAACTTTTCATAACTTTCTAATACACTGACCAAGTTAATTTGAAAAGGGGTCAAGTTCATCTGAAAAAAAGAGTGTGAGGAAAGTTTTCAAGAGTTAAAGAAGAGATTGGTTACTTCACTCATGTTAACTCTACCCTATATCAGAGAAGGATTCGTTATTTTTAGAGATTAATCTATGAAAGGGTTTGGGTGTGTCCTCATGAAAAATGACAAGGTGATTGCTTATGCATCTCGATAGTTGAAACCTCATGGGCAGAACTATCCTCCTACTCATGATCTGAAGTTGGTTTTAGTTGTTTTTGCTCTGAAGATATGAAGGCACTATATTTATGGGGAGAAATGTGATATATACACATACCATCAAAGTTTTAAGTATATTTTCACACAAAGGGAATTGAACATGAGAATGGAAATGGTTGTAACTTCTTAAAGACTATGATTGTTCAATTCATTATCATCCCAGAAGAGAAAACAAAGTCACTAATGCATTAAGTAGGAAAGACCCGATTATGATGGAAATGATGAGTATTCAAAGATATTCTTTGATCAAAGACTTAGTAAAACTGGACATGGGAATTGTAAGTTAAGGGACATCACCAACCCTATCCCAAATGATTTGTAAACTTTAATTATTAGATAAGATCAATAAATATCAAAGGTAATATCCTTTATTATAGAATATGATAGAGTCTATGAAGAATGGTAAGTTTCCTGAGTTCAATATTGATCAAGAAGGTATACTGAAATTTCATACAAGGCTTTTTTTCCATCTATTTTGGAAATAAAGAAGCAGCTGATAGATAAATCTCATAGCTTTACTTTCTCTATACATCTTGGAAGCACTAAAATGTATAGGGACCTTTGTGATCATTATTGGTGGGATAACATGAAAATGGAGATTTCTGACTACACTAAAAGGTGCCTAGTGTGTTAATAATTTAAGGTAGAGATACAACTTCCTAAAGGGGTATTATAACCACTATCCATACCAGCATGGAAGTGGGACAATATCACTATGGACTTTGTCACTGGTCTCCCAAAAACATCCAATGAAAACAATGCAATGTAGTTTATAGTGGACCATCTCACCAAGACTTCCCATTTTATCTCGATTCAATAAGATTTCTCTCTTGAATAAATCACTAAGATATATGTTAAGGAAGTGGTAAGACTGCATGAAGTTTTACTTGCCATCGTATCTGATCACGATTCAAGGTTCACATAAAAATTCTAGATAAGTCTTCAACATTATCTAAGAACCAAATTGAATTTCAACACGACTTATCATCCCCAAACTAATGGACAATCTAAAAGGACTATTTAGACACTCAAGTACATGCTAAGAAAATGATCAATGTAATTTAAAGGTGGACGAGATCAACATCTCCCATTAATGGAGTTCTCATACAGTAACAACTTTCATTCGAGCATTCAAATGGAACCCTATGAAGCTCTATATGACAAGAAATGTAAAACTCCTACTTCTTGGGATAAAGCTAGTGAGATAATCTTCTTGGGCCTAATATTGTGCAAGAGACGACAAAAAAGTTTTATGCCATCCAACAACACATAAAGGTTGTTCAGAGTCGGTAGAAGAGTTATACTAACAACCATTGAAGGGACTTGGAGTTTAATATACGTGATAAATTCTTCATTCAAATTTCACCTTGGAAGAGAGTCATGAGGTTTGGTATGAAAGGGAAGCTTAACCCTAGGTAAAATTTCCCTTATAAAATCCTTGATCGCATAGGAGAAGTGCCCTATCAGCTTGCACTTCCTCCAAATCTAGCTCAAGTTCTTGAAGTTTTCCACATATCCATCTTGAAGAAGTACACACCTGACCCTTCACATGTAATAAATCTTGAAGTGGTACAAATGGAACATTACCTCTATTATGAGGAGCATTCAGTGGAGATCTTGGACCGTAGAGACAAGGTTCTATGCAACAAGACTACCCACCTCATTAAGGTGTTGTGAAGGAACCACAAATATGAAGAAGTGATGTGGGAACTGAAGGAAACAATAAGGGATAATTACCCTAACATTTTTTCAACTGAGAGAACAATTTGAAATTTTGAGGATGAAATTTCTTAAGGGGGAAGAATGTAATAACTTGAAATTTTTGAATGATAATTGTTTCCTAAAAATGTGTCATATTATTTTTACACAACAAAACTATATCTCATTAATAATTAAATAAGTATATTTTAATTTGACCATAGAATTTCAACTATTATATGATCATCAATCAATGTGACCATTGGTCAATACGACCATTGGAAACTATACTCTTAATTTTAAGATTATTAATTATAAATAGAAATGGTAATGGTTAATTAATGTTGAAAGAAGAGTTGATGGACTCATACAGTAGAATTGGGCTATACAAATCATAATTGTTGGAGCTTGGGAAGGAGATAGCATCACTGGGCTTTTCTTTGTACTAAGACCAATCCAATATTCAACATGTTAAGATCGAATTAAATTGCCTACAGGATAAGTTCAAGTTAGTGGAGATTACCACTTGGACGATATTATCTGACCCGCCCCAAGAGTCTATCACCACCGCACACCTTAACCTTAGGTAATATGTGGGTGTTATAAGGGGTTATGTTTTAATTAACTAGTTACTTAAAGTGTAATCCCTTTGTTTAAATAAAATTATTAATCCATCTTTCTGTTTTAAAAATATTTTTTCTTAAAAATTGAGATGGAATTTGATAATTTTTTTGGGTAAAAATTGTAATTTTAAGAAAGATATAAATTATTATATTAAATTAAGGTTTTATTAATAATTTTTATTATAATTAAATGGTGTTATAAAACACCACTTTTTAATTACAAATTATAAAATAATTTTATTTTTTTCAAGTGTCGAAATTTTTACTATGTATGCTACTATATATTTTCTGTCTACTATTATTTTTAATAATTAAGTATTTTTATAGTTATAAGTTAAATTTATCATATTTATATATTTATTATGATAAAATAAATTTCATTTTTGAATTCGGAATTTTGATATTAGGTTACGGTGAATTTATGATAATTTTATAAAATATTTTGTTTTTCAGTGAATAGTAAAAAAATACAGTTTTGAGTTTTCAGTATGTTTAATGATATCATAATGATATAATGAGTAATATAAGATTATGGTCGGCTATTTTGGATTAAAATATGATATGATATGTCCCAATTGGCCAATAACATGGGTAAATACCATGGACAATCCCATGGTTTTGCAAATACCACCACTGAGGTGTCCTCAGAAATTAATAAAAAACTTTCTCACTTTTTCTATAAATACCCACACATTACTCCATTATATTTTATTCCCAATTAATTATCCTCAAATATCTAATAATATTACCTCCCAATAAGTCCTCCCAAGGTGTACTCAATCCCCAAGGTTCCGATCTTTGAGTTTTAGGAGTCACTCCTCAAGGTAAGGGAAATCTCAACTTCTCTTTTCCTTTCAAGTTATCTTTTATGTGGTATGTCTTTCAAATTCCCATAATATGTTATTAAGTCCATTTTTTATATCCATTTACTGTATTAAGAGTCTTTTATTAATGGTATACTCCTGTACCCTCTCTTTTTAATGTTTTCTAAAACCATGTTTCATACCCGTTATGCTGCCGAATTTTCGTCTCAAAATTTCTCTATTTTTATCAAGAAATTATTTTATTTTATTTTGTGAATACCCAAACCTATTTATTATCTAGGATTATTAACATATATGTAAAAATTATCTATTTTATTCTTTTATCAACATACATGAAACCCACCTTCCTTTTCTATGGGTTTAAAATGACAAAAGGATCTTATTTTTAAGCACTTTATAAAACACCATGATTTTGAAATAAAACTCATTTATTTTATTCTCCATGGGTTATTTATGTGATATTTTATTATGATATATGTTTATAAAATTAATTAATACATATGAAGGGTGTTCCTTGATATCTCTCCAATGCATTGGGTAGATAATTTAATCACTAAGGATGACAAGTTTTATAATACCTTGGTGAATAACCTTGGTAATATTTATGACACCTCAGTGATAAACCTTGGTGGTATAATTATGAAGGAATCAATTAAATGTTTTAATCAAATTTACATGTTATTAATCATGTTATTTTTATTATTATATGCCTATTTTCCATTTCTCATGCCTTTATGATATTCTTCAAGTTCTTATTGATAAGTCCCATGATCACTTGTAAACTATTTCCTTTGATTTCCTTTACTAGGCCTTCTGCTCACCCTTTACTTTGATGTATTTCCATAGGTTATGAGATGAAATAAATTTACATAGTATTAAACTTGATTAGTCCCTTCATATTTAATAGAATAATGTTTTAAGTTTTCATGTATTATGTACCTTTTTTCCAAGGCACTAAATCTTAAAAGATCCTCTGTTTGTAAAATGCTATGTAAAGTTATGTAATAAAAAAGTGGGGTGCCATAATAAAGATCTTAAAGAGGATTAAATCTCTATGATTGTGTATTTGGTTTTCCATACACCTCCAACCCAAAATATTTCTAAGGATTGGAAATTTATAGGTAAATAATCAAAATCTTGTTGAGCAGATTGGTGGTATTCACTCTACCTTAGAGAGCAAGAAGGTGGACCTATCTTAGAGAGATCTCACAATTATTAAGAAAAAAGAGTCCCTTTGTTCTATAGTCGGTTCTTATTCTTCAGGAGATCATACTCCTTCTATTCCTATTGGTTTTGATGTTGAGTTAGTTCAGAGCATTATTTGAGAAGAGTTATAGAATGTATTAAGCGATTCTTCCACTTCTCATCAAGAATAGCCATGACAAATAAGGTGTAACACACTAGTTTTTATTTTGAGGTAATAATTGGTTAATTTTTATTTTTAAACTTTATTTATACTCTTATAAATTTTATTAAGTGTTTAATGAATGGTTAAAGAGTTTCTAGGGCTTTTTCATAACTCAGAGCTTCAAATTTTGGAGAAGCTGTATGAGGAACACAATTGACACATGGTTATTAGTAACTGTGTAGATAAATAGTGTGGACCACGTATAATGGAGAATGGTTTTAAAATATGTTCAAGGTAGGTTTCATGTATGTGTGAAAAATTATATACCTTTCATAGAGGTCACCCACAGTAGCTGCACATGATTTGGAAAACTGTGTGCCTAGAGAATACCCTTAGTGCCACTTAGACAGTGACCCCACACAGTTGGAGCACAGTTTTTCCAAACTATGTAGAATATATGTGTGAGGGGTGGATCCCCTTGGACAGTGACTATTACATGGTTGGTGTATGGTTTGTCCAACCATTCTTCCAAACTGTGTGACCCTTTAAAGTTGGGTTAAAAGTACATTTTCCCTTTATCCTTTTAAAACTAAAACCTCTATTTTATCCCTGATTCTCCATAATACCCTCCCATGTGAATATATCCTCCATGTATTTATCCTAGGATTTGGTATTCCTTCCTCATCCAACGTATGAATCAATTTCCATCTATCATGTTGGATCACCATTAATAAGAGATTCGATCCATTACCCTATTTTCTTGGTTTCTCTTTCCATCTGTTATGCGATCTTCATGCATGCTCTTTTGAACTATTTTTAGGGTTTTTGTCTATTTATTTATTTTATTTTATTCTTCTCTAAATTGTAATTCAATACTAGATGAGTGATCCTCTACTTTCATAAGGCAAGTGGTTTATACCTTTTCCCTAAGTCTTTTTTATTTAATAATTATTCACTATTATGCTGTATGCTAGACCTTCCAAATGTTGATCCTAAACTAAATCAATGTATTAAATCAATTGTTTGAACCTTAAATGTGAATCCACATAACACCTTGACTTGGTTGAAGGTTTTCAACCTCAACCCGAACCACCTCCAAGGTGGGTTCGTCCATTTACCTAAGCTAAGAACCACCCCTTTGGGTGTGTGATCTTGACACCTAGTTGTGGAAGCATTAAATAAATCAATTGAGTTAATAAATGGATTGAACAAGGATATTATAATAACATTAATGATTATACCTAGGAATGGAAACTAACATAAACCTAACTTTTATATTAATTATTGATTTTAATTATAAGGGTATGGAACTGATCATTATTACAGTATGACACTGATCATTATTATAGCGTGGAACTGATCATTATTACGGTTAGGCACTAATGAGGGTGATCAAGGTATAGAATCTATAACCTCTATACACACACACACACACATATTTATATATTAGGTCTCCTTGGCCATGTGCCCTAGGTTCTTGGCCCATGTTGGTCTGATACTTTTACATATGTGGCATATGCCAAAGGTCATAGTTACTTGCTTATCTTAATTTTATGTACTGATATTCATCATTTATTACCTGCTCATAGTTACAACCTCTATTTATGGACATGTTTATATTTGAATATATTTTATAGATTTACCTATTATACCTACACATGGTTATAGTAGTTTTTATACATAGGCTGGATTTGTTATAGACACCATTGGTGGTGGCCTACTGAGTATATCTCACACCCTGTTCGGCCCACCGATTGGTACTCGAACAGACTTCTTAGATATAGGTATGGATAAGGGAAATCACCCGGTCATGTATGCTTTATTTGTGTGTAGCATGATATCTTGGGAGCATGGGACTGATCCTTGGATCGTGATGCTATTGAATATAGCCTTTTTGGTCTTTTTGGTTCTTTTGATTACATGTATTGTATTGGTTGCCTACTTTCATGTATGCCTGTCTTTTTGTAAAGCTCCATGATATATTCATCATTTTGTATATGATAACTATTTTGGATTGTTTATTAATGATTTTTGGATAATTTACTTATGTTACTATGTTTTAATTATTATTATTCTGCTATTTATTCATTTATTATCACCATTGTGCTACTCTGATCATGAGGGTATAGTCTCCCCAGTATACCACCTTAAACCCTCACTACTGGTCAAAATCCTCTGGAATATGGGGAGGTGTTCTTGAGGCTATATTACCAACTAGGTTCAGTTACTTATTAGTGAAACAGGCCTGGGACATTACATAAAGTCCCATTGTGAGCATATTTATAAGCTTGTTAGGGAATTCCTTAATAAGACTAGGGATGATAGGGATGTCATTACCATATCCATTAAGTATTATTTATCTAATATTTTCACCAAGCATGATCTCAATTCCCATTTTAAGTTTTTGGATGAGAGTCTTAGAATGACTCATTTCATTAGGGCCTTTAAGGAGTAAGAAAATCATTTTAAGGGTTTATCTCCTTTGTAGGAAAAGAAGGTCTTCTTTCAAGTGATAGAGCATGGTGGTAGGGTGATCTATCAGTTTATTGAGATGAAGTAACCTTTTATTTACACTAATGAGACTAATTTGATTGCTTCTCCTACTATTCATATGACTACCTCAGTCTTAGATCCTCTTATAGATCCAGTTCAAACTACTTCCATCATAATCACCCCTTTTGGACTTACACCACTATAAGTAGTGAGACATCTCATATCAGTGGCATCAGGCATAATCTTCAGTCATCCATCACCTCCTTCTACTAAAGCTCCTTCACCTTCCACCTCTAAGGAAAAAGACCCTATGATCCTTATACCATTAGGGATTAGGATGAGTTAGACTCTGATTAGGCTATGGTAGGGCTGATTTTATAATTTTGTTTTTTGATGATGTAATCATTTGACTATGATATGAATGTAAATTCAGTGCTATTTTATTCTTTCTTTTATATAATATTTTTTTATTTTCTATTTTTATTTCCCTTTTATTCCTTTTTGAAAATAAAAAAATAGTTAGAAATAATGTGTGACATGTATATATTTTTATGGGAACATTTTTATGTATTTTAAGTGGGAGACTTTGTGGAACTTTATTATTATTTTTGTTTATTCTCTAATCACGATCTTTTAATTCATTAAATTTGTTTTCAAAATATGATTTGAGATCATTTAAAAGGGTGATATTGTTATCTCAATTCAAAAATCCATTATTTAAATTCTCACAAATCATGCTTAATTCACCACTAACTATTTAGGTGTTGAATGATAAAGCTTCATAATTCTAGCTTTTATATAAATTACTCTAAGTACAAAATACTTCCATCAGTTTACTTATGATACCACTAGAATAATATTACTAGTATCATAGAAATCATGCTACCATCCGTTACATTCTTCTACCATTAGGAGACTTCCACTACCACCAAAAAGGTTCTACTACCATTAAGCTAAACCTGCTTCCATCAGGAAAGCTCTGGGACTGTGAAGAAGTTTTACCACTATTAAGGTCTACTACCATTGATACACCTAATTCCATTGATATTCTTCTTATATTCCTGTTTGGGATTATATTTAAATCAAATTTCCAATGGATAGTTTATGGAATTTAATTAAAGTTAGAAAGTTAGTGAGTATGAGGTTTTAATAATGATTATTCTTAAACATATACTCAGAAGCATTAAAAACAAAGTCCTTATTTACTAGATTTACTACTCAGTATGATGATTTATCTTATTATTATCCTATAATGGATAATTATAGTTTCAAAAAATATAAATCCAAGGAACCCCTCATGTACAATCATTGGTCAATTATCGAACTAACTGATTGTCTTGTTGATAAGTTTATGTGATAAGTGGATATGTGTGTTTAAGTGTACCTACTAAAAGGAGGATTGTATGTGTCGTATATTAAATTATGTTTTTATTAAAAAAATAGAAAACTTGTGAAATCATCATGAAGATCATTCAAAGTGACTTCAAGGAAATATTTAAATATAATCCAATAGAAGAAAAAGATCATAGCCAATCATATATGCTTGATCATAGAAATATAACTCCACAAACACTTTCATAATATTTACCTCTTATTATATGTTTTATTTACTTTCTAGTTATGATTGAATTAATTATTTATATTTTTATCACAAATCCTATACTATATTGGAGAGTACTCAAATAGTCTCTTCACATTAATTTTACACCTTTCATCCCATTAATGATAGTGGAAGAGGATTATTATAGCCTAGAATTCTTGTGTATAGTTGTATCTATAAAAACCAATTCATGTTATGAATCAAATTTATTTGGATTTAATAAGCATGCTTGGTAGTGGGTGACTATCAAGTTGAGAATATTAGGTATCATCTTGATACTAAACCTCTGGTATTTATTTTTTCTATGTGTTATTTAGTTTTTTCTTACTTTATTTTAAGAATAGTTGATGATTCCAGGTGGGGAGGAGGATGAGCTGTGTCTCAACTCGAGTCTTCCCCCTCCCGATGACCTAATTCATGCCATCAGGATCTACTCCCCCTCCTTACTGGAGGGGGGATTTTCGTGTTCTTTGTCACATGGGAGGGAAGATCCTTATCATCCCTTTCCTAAAATCTCCATCTCCCAAAAAGTTTCAGTTCTCTTCCGAGAGGCGCCCCAATTATCTCTACTCCCGACGGAGCTAAACTGTGCTGCGAATCTGTGCAAGTATACCCTGGTGGCTCGTTTTCATCCTCATCGACTGTCGGTGGAAGCATTTTCTCAGGTCATCTCAAAATCTTGGGAACTTCATGAGTGGTCGGTCGTTGGGTTACTTGATCAAATACATATTATGGTTCGGTTTTGATCGGAGGAAGATTTGATTATCGCTTGGTCTAGGGATCCTAGAAGGTGCGGTAATTATTCCTTTTATTTTTTTCGATGGGGATTTGAATTTCATATTTATCATGACCCTTCGTTGATTTCTACATGGGAAAGAATCCCCGGTATACCCCTTTATTTTCAAAATCCTTCAATTCTCTGTGAAATTGGCAATATGATTAGAGGATTTCTTTGTTCTGATCAACGGACTGAGTCTGTGACTCACCTGATTTTTCCATGTATATATGTTGAGGTAGATGCTGCGAGACCTCCTGTGTGTTGTGTTTGGATTACTGATGAGAAGGAGTTTAGATGGATTCGATAGGTTGTTTTTGAGTCATGGATGAAGTTATGTGTGAAGTGTATGCGGTTTGGGCATTTAGAGGCTGTTTTCCGTAGGGGAGGACTGAATGTTAACTTGCAAGGGATGGATGGAAAAAGTGGGGATGACTGTGGGGTGCGTGATGCTGTGAGGCCGACTCAGGCAGGTGTGAAGGATAGCCCTATGGAATTCACTATGTGTATCAGACCTGGAGGTGCATTTGGGCAAGGAGACTGACTGGACTCTTCTTGCACTGAAGGTGATTTGGTTGAAATGCAACCCAATGGTCATGCAGAGAGGGAGATGAGGCAGGTTCCTCTTGCTGATGTGTCGAGCCTTGCATGCGGGCTGAAGATGATGTAGGCATATTTGAACCCATCAGTAATGAAAGTGTTTGACTGAATGAAGGGTGATCTTGGAGTTGAGTCCAGGTCTACGGTTGAGGGTAGTGCTTACCATTTGCAGCCGGTTCTCTCTGAGGAGCATTTGGTCACTGCGGAGGGTGATCAGGAGGCTATGAACAAGAGTCCTATTAATGCTGGTAGATTGTTGAGCTGCAATCACTCTGAAAATATGTTTCATGAGGCCATGTCAACGGTGATGGAGGGTGCTATCTTGCAGGATGTAGTCATTAGCAATGTAGGTGTTGTGGAGGAGGGGATAGAGAAAGAGCCCTCTACTGAACCTGGTTCTGTGAAGTAGGTTGTTGATGGGAGTGGTGTGCAGGTGAAGTACTCAACCGGGTTGTAGCCATAGTCTATGAAGTAGGTGGATGGCATTGAGCTGAGTAACCGTTTTTCTGGATTGGTGATGGATGACTTGGCATTGGACCGAGATGGAGTTGTGTCTTTGGGTGAAAAAACTTCAGAGGGGAAAGGTGCTGCAGATCCAGGTGTTTATGTTGTACCATTGCAAGGGTAGGATGATGTCAATGAATATGGCAGTGCTTCTTAGGAGGTTGTAGCTAGTGATGATATTGTGAAGATGGGGACAAATGCTGGCTGCGAGCATGTGGGTCATTCATAGTGTCTTGACATGCTTGATACTAATAGCCAATATCAGTAGGAATGGGGTGTGGATGAGGTTTACCGTGAAGTGCACATTTCTGGAAAATGGGGGGATTGTCTCGATAGTGAGAAGGAAAATGAATGTGGCATGGTTCAGACATCCGACAATGATGTTGTCCAGGGTGGGAAAAATAAGGTGTTTGGGAATGCGGAAGAGATGACTGCCCCACCATGAAGAAGGCCGAGGAGGGATTATTCTCATCTGCCAAAGCCAATGACCACAGGTCTTCCATTGGGAGGGAAGGTTGGGCTACACATTCTTCTAAGGAATTGCTCTCTTTGGAGAAGTTAAACCTTAGAAGGAAGTACGCCAAGTAGGGGTGTCCATGGGTCGGGCCGGGTCGGGTTTGAGGAGTTTCAAGGCCCGACCCGAACAAAAAAGATCAGGTCGGGTCGGGTCGGGTCACAAGCTTCTGGGGCAACCAACCCGACCCAACCCGACCCAGTAGGGTCGGGTTACCTGTCGCATGCCCGAAGGACCCGACCCAACCCAACCCACTGAGGGTCGGGTCAATTTGGGTCGGGTTATATGTGTAAACCCGAACCAACCCGACCCAACCCGATCCAACCCATCCCAACCCGTCCCAACCCAATGGACCCGAACTAGCCACTCAAACCCAACCCCCCTAGACCCAACCCGATGGACCCCTGCACTGCACCAGCCTGCTGCTGCACAAAAAAACCAGCCCCCCCCAAGCACACCAGCCCCCCCAAGCACACCAGCCTCCCCCCAAGCACACACCAGCCTCCCCCCAGCACACCAGCCCCCCCAAGCACACAAAGCACAAAAAAACCAGCCCCCCCAAGCACACCATCCTGCTGCTGCACAAAAAAACCATCCCCCCCCTCAAAAATTTCAGCCCCCTGCACAAATTTCAGCCCTCTGCCCCCTCCCCCTGCACATTAGCCCCCTCCCCCTGCACAGCCTCCCCCCAGACACACCAGCCTCCCCCCAGGCAGGCACACCAGCCTCCCCCCAAGCACACCAGCCTCCCCCAGCCCAGGCACACCAACCTCCCCCAGGCACATCAGCCAACCCCCCTCCCCCTGCACCCTCTGCCTCCCTCCCCCTGCACAGCCTCCCCCCTGCACAGCCTCCCCCCTGCACACCAGCCTCTCCCTCCTACACCCCTGCACAGCCTCTCCCCCTTCCCCCTCCCCCTGCACAACCTCTCCCCTCCTACACCCCTTCACAAAAAACCCAGCCCCCCCCACACAAAAAACCCAGCCCCCTGCACAAAAATTTCCAGGAGTGTGAAATTGGTAGTATAGTTTGTTTTAGCCTCAGTAATGGCAAACAAAAGAGGTTTATGGGTATTAAGGAATCTCCTAAGAACAACCATAGTATCATAATTAGAGATGACTTGAAATTTCCAATATAAAATATTCATTTAGATTTTTGGTTGGGGTGAGACCCCTCCTTCTTTGATTTATCCAAATCCTTCACTCTCCCAGAACTTCTAATATCCTGGGAGGTTGTATCCTTAGATTTTTTGGTCTGAATTCTAGCAGGGGTATCAACACTGGAAATAGGTTGTATTAAACATGTAGACATCATCGAGTCATCTGTTATATGAGTGTGTAGAGGAAGAGGTGAAGTGAACACTTCCTGTTGTAGTTTTAAAGAATAAACAACATTCTGTCCTTCAGAAGAAGAAACAACATCATACTTCTCCAGATCAGGCTCTTTCATAATATTCCCAGTTTTCAAAACAGTGTGAATAGTAGGTGTGTTTAAACCAGAAAGATCATTATCAAAACACTGTCCTATAGAAATAGGATCATCAGACTGCTTCTCTAAAACAGAAACATTTAGTAAATTCCCATATTCAAATCAATAATTTTCAGCTCAGTAGATGAATCTAATTTAGTAGTAGCATTCTTAGAAAGAGACCCCAAGGAATCCAACATAGATATATTGTTTCTAAAAGTAGAAACAGTAGGTAAAGGAATTGCAGAGGTTCCAACAATAAGCTCAGTGGGGACTGTTCTTACCTTAAGCATACCTGGTGAGATAGAAATGTTGAGCTAAACTGATGAAGCAGCTTCAGTGGGAGATGGGTTTTGCAGTTCAGTAGAAACATTTTAAGAAATAGAAATACATTTATAGATCTGCATACCTTTATCTTCTTTCAAACCCCAACTGCATGAGTTGAGATAGAAATACCAGACCAGCCTGCCCCCCTCTCCCCCTGTAAACCAACCAGCCTTCCCCACTCTCCCCCTGCCTGCACACCAGACCCCCCCTGCTGCACCCCTGCACCACCAGCCTCCTTGCACCCCTACGCTAGCCAGCCAACCTCCCCCCTGCACACACACTCCCCCCCTGCAAACCAGTTTTCCCCCTACAAACCAGCCCCCCCCCCCCACCTGCACGCCAGACCCAGCCCCCTCCAGCAGCACCACCAGCCTGCCTCCCTCCCCCCTCCTACACCCCTGCCTCCTACCCCCTGCCTCCTGCCCCCTACACACTCCCCCTTGAAAACCAGCCTGCCCCCTCTGCACACACTAAACCAACCCAGCCTATCTCTCCCCCCTGCCTGCACACACCAAAACCAGCCTCCCCCCTGCACACACCAACCCCCTCTCCCCCCTACCTGTACACACCAAACCTACCCAGCCCGCACCCCTGCACACACCAGCCCCCCCTCACACTCCCCTTGCAAACCAGCCCCCCCCACAACCAGCCCCCCTGTACTACCAGATGAGCCTTCAACCCTTCCCTAGACCAGACCCAACAGTGAACACATGTAAGTTATAGCCACACACATATCTCAAACAAAAGGAAAAGTAAAAAAAGTAAAAAGAAGACAATTCAACAAAAACTAAACAATTGTATTTGTATTAAATGCAGAATACTAAATATTAAATATGTTTTCTCTATAAAAATCATCATATAAATGTACTTACTAGTGCAGAATTCAATCACACCAACAATAAACATGGAGAAAACAAAAAATAGCATCTAATTAGGCCAAAATGCTAATAAGGTAGGTAAGGTTTTCATATCAGTATTCAGAAGTTGAAATATTTAGAAAATGTGTAATACATGCTATATATAGGTAAGAAAACCTATTGATAAAAGAAATTAGCCAGCACCAAGCTTTTGAGAGCAGATACTCCACCATCTTACACCCTATATAAGTTCAAAGTTTTGGACAATTTAAGAACAAAATGAAGAAGGGAATAAAATAGAAGAACAACCAAGTTTAACTTGCAAGTTAAGAATCGATCACCTAGATCAATTTCAGGAAACATGTAATATAAAATTGGAAGCCTTCAAGGATAAAATCTCTACACAACAAACCTGCAACAATCACCCAGTAGTAGTACAACAAATATTTGTCTCAGCAACCTCGACATTTTAAATTAAGAAACAACTTAAAACACACACATGAAATGATGACCCAAACCATTTCACACTGATCAAGTTTATCATTTTTCAAAATTTAGAAACAAATGACATGAAATTTCCATCCTTGTAAGTATGTGAAGGTACAATGATAAATTTATACCTTAATGAAGAGTGCTCCATCCATCATCCTTGCCTCTTCTACTTTAGATAGTGAAACTATGATCAAGAATTGTGATGGATGGTGGCATTGGAATATCTTAAAAAAACACAACAACAGAACGAAAAAGTCAATATTTTACTTTATCAAACAAACATTTAAAATTGAAAAAATGAAAAATGATAAAAAATCATAATATTTTTAATGGTAGTACCTGATTAAATCGCTTCCACTTATTCTAGTTGCTTTCAAATGTCAATTGGTTTAGACTTTCTAAACCAATTTTGTGAGCAAATTAATGCTTCAACAGTGTTGGGATTCAAACAACTACGAAATGGATCAAGGACTCGTCCTCCTGTACTAAAAGATGACTCTGAAGATACTGTAGTTAAAGGAATTGCTAGAATATCTCTAGCAATGCATGAGAGAACATGATATTTGCTTGCCTTTCCTTTCCACCAACTCAAAATATCAAATCCTTCAAAATCATCCTCACAATCATCAATCTCAAGATATCTCTCTAGTTCATTCCTTTGCTGTGTCAGTTGCCTTTTCCTTTTCTTTAATCTATATGCATCTTTCCATTTCTCATCATCCTCACTATCGGTAATAGCATCATGTATATGTGACTCTTGATGAGAACTGGACTCACATTTATCACCAACTGCAATGGGATATCTACATTTGTAAAACTCATAGAGATTATTTAGAACCTCTGTTAATTTACTGATCAACTGATTTTTGTCTTCTTCATCATCAAGCATCATTTCAAAACTATCCCGAACATATTCCAATTTATATCGGGGATCAAGAACAACTACCACAAGAAAAAGAGAATTAAAATTTGAACCAATACCCCAATACTTGTCCAACTTAAGCTTCATTACAATAGCCATTGCACTCACGGTAATATCATGACTCTTCATCCATTTCTTGATTTTTCTATATATGTCACAAAGTGTATGAAAGAATGTGTGACATGTCACATGCATAGAACCTGAAAACTCTACAGTTCTATCATAAATTTTTTTAGGAACTTGACAAATACACGAGCACGCTCCCAATCATATGTTGTAGGAGCCCCACCTTCACAGACAAGAGCACTCCCAAAACTTGCATCCTCCTCAAGGCGAATAAATACTTTTTCATACTTCTCTGCAACATCCAACATAAAGTAACAAGAATTCCACCTAGTAGGCACATCAAGAATTATGGCTTGTTTACTAGTAATTTTTAACTCCTCGGCTATGCTTCTGAAAAGAGCCAATCTTGAAGGTGAACTTCTCACAAATTTGCATGAAACTCTGATTCTAGAAATTGATGTCGATATTTCCTTTAACCCATCACTAACAATAAGGTTTAAAATATGTGCACAACATCTAACATGAATATACTCTCCATTAAGAATAGACCCATTCCAATCATTAACCCTCCTCACCAAATAACTGATCGCTGTATTATTAGAACTAGCATTATCCACTGTAATGGTGTTAATCCTTTCAATCCCCCATTGTTTCAATGTCTGTTCTAATACCCGACCAATTGTTTCCCCTTTATGATCCGCAACAAGACAAAACCGGATGATTTTTTTATTCAACATCCAATTATCATCAATAAAATGTGCAATCACACACATATCATTCAAATTCTGAATTGAAGTCCATGTATCAGTGGTAAGACATACCATGTGAGAGAACATATCAAACATAGACATCAACTTTTCTTTCTCTGCTAAATATAACTGCAAGAAATCCCTAGCAACTGTTTGTCTAGATGGAACTTGAAATTGAGGTTGAACAGCTTCAATAAATTCTCTAAAACCTTGATTCTCAACATATTTAAATGGTAACTCCGCAATGATTATCATTTTAGCAAGATCTATTCTACACTCTTCTTTATTAAAATGATCTACTGACATTTTAATCATCCCATCATCCTCATCTTCACATTTCTTTCTAAGACTGAGAGTGCTTTGACTTTTGTCAAGATTTTTGTGTGGATTTTTATTACACCTTATCAAATGCCTATTCAAATTACTAGTTCCATGTTGGCCTGATGTGCAAGCATAATCTTTGCCACAATAATTACAAACAACCCTTCCATTTTTCTTATGAAAGTGATCCCAAGCTTGAGAAATTCTAGAACCAATAGGAGCTATTACCTTTTTAAGAGACCTCTTACCCTCCTCACTTTCTTCAACTTGTATACTACTACTCCCTCCTACTGAATGTGTAGTTGGATTAGACCCCATCTGACTTTGGGTTATGCCAACCGGAGGATTAGAAGAACCACTTATTTTATCACCTTCCATGAATCGCTAATTGATGTTAGTTGTGGCACACTTCTGAAAGAATATAAGGAGAATAGATTTTGAAACCAATATATGGATTTGAAATTATAATGATCAATTAAACCAATGCAATGAAGGTCATGCCTCATGGTGGTGGGTGCTAAATGAACACATCCTAAAATCCCTAAAACAAAAACTACATCTCCAAAACAGAATTGGTCCCAGTGAAATAATTCTAAATTCTAGCAGATTTTGAGTCGAACTAAGTTATCAATCTTTGTGACCAAACCAGAATTCCACAGGAGTAGCAAAACCAAATTGAGAACTCATACATAATGGAAAACATCATTTAAAATAACATGATAAAAAAATAAAATGCTTACCTCCAACTACTAACACGCTAGACTGCCACTGATGCCTAGTAGAAAACACGACCTACCAACCAACACCTTCTCGAGTCACTGTTGGCCTCCCGTTCCACCACCGTTTCTTAGTGTGACTCACTATCAACAACACTAACAGAACATAACCAATTGAAGTTAAAGTGAAGTAAATTCATGATGCTGCAGAAATAAACATTACTAGCAAAAGGAAAATCAAATAAAAAAAACACACACCAGTAGCAGATTTGAAGAACGAATAAGCGAAAACATATGCAAAAACAAATCATCACCAGGTGCAGAGTGTGAATAACATTGATTCAGTCTGAAAACTCGAAATCAACTCAGTCAAACCAAGAATCAATTGAAAACCTCAAACCAATAATTTGAACCTCACCATATCTGGATGATATGAGGGGATCCTCCTCCAATTTCGAAGCTGAACTCGCAGCACTGAACCCTCTGCACCTAGCCCTACCAGATGACACAAACAGGCTATGTGACACAGCAGCAGGCGACAATAGGAGGAGGCTAGGTGAGCCCTTTTTTGGCTAGGTTCGGTCAGAGGTGCGAAAGGAGGATGGATGGGAGGGAGGATTTTTTGCAAGGGAGAAGAGGGATCAGACAGAGAAGTCGAGGGGTTGGGGAAGATTAGGGAAGAAAAGAGGGAGGAGGAGAGTTTATGTTGCTGTCGAATCGGTTGAGTCGAATCGCGAGGGAAGGAGGGAGGAGAGGAGGGGAGTAGGGTTTCTTCTTCAGGGAAGGTCGCCACGGGCACGGGGAGTGGAGGAGCGAGCGATCTGGGGGGGGGGGCGTGAGTCCACTGTCCGCGAGCGAGGTAGGGGAGAAAAAAAATTTTAGCTGCCATCGGGTCACGAGTCGGGTTGGGTCTAAATGACTCCAACCCGCGACCCGACCCGACCCATGTACGGGTCGACCCGAACTAAACCTGACCCGGGTTTTTTCCTCTGTGACCCGACCCGACCCGACCCAACCCGATCGGGTCGGGTCGAACCTGTCGGGTTGGGTCGGGTCTGGACACCCCTAACACCAAGATTTTGAGGCACCGCGATAGTTCATAGTGGGAATCAAATACTTCAGAGGATGAAATATATCATGGGTATGGTGATGGGTCTGACTACTATGATCTATAATTGTCCTTTCACTTTGTTGCACTTGCTTGTTGGATTTTTCTTTTCTTTAATAAATGGTCAGAGGCTTGCCCCTGATTGAGCTTCCTAGGTATTTTAAGAATAGTTTATATTTTCAAAAATCTTACGTAAAACAATTCTCTGATAGTCATATTTAATCAGTTTTTTTATATATTGTGTTTGATGTAATTTTTTTTATTTCAAAAGTTAAAGTTATTTTAAAACTATTTTTATATGGGCTATGATCGATCCTTTTAGAAACCTTTTGAAAATATCAAATTATATATTTCAACTATTTTAGTTAACTGGGATGTTTTCTAAATTAGGGGAATTTGTTTTAAATTGGTCTTAATTTTTTTATTGTGAGCTCAATTTAACCCCCTATTGAGCTTTCCATTAGGACCAACACACGTTTAGCATCATTTTTAAAACTTACTACTAAATGTATGGATTAACTTTTTTAGTGTCACTTTTTGAAAGTGTCACTAAATCATGTATTGAGTGATGTTTTTTATTAAAACCACCACTAAGTGTTTTCTAAAAATAACCCCATCCATTCCCCCCTTAGCTTTGACCCCGATCCTCAGCCCTAAGTCCCATGTATCCTCTATCACCAACCTCTGCTTTTATATCTCCACCCTCTCACACATCTCCACATTCACCTCACCCTCGTCTCCACTAGGGGTTCTTAACAGATCAACATCCCATGAGTTCTGTGGACTATCCTACATTTTTTGTGCATATTACACTTAAAAAAAGAAAATCATTTATTCAATGGACTTAAATTTACCAAGTTTAAAAAAATTGTGGGCTTCATAGATTGGTCTATAGGCCCTTGGTCTAGATTGAAGGATGATGTATATTTAAAATAATAATAATTTTATCCTATAGGAATGACACTAAAACATTCCACACACATAAAAAATAAAATAAATAAATTAATGGGATGTTTTTATAAAACAAGGCTATTTTTTTGGGAGGGAGGGAAGGGGAATAAGATCTGCTACACCACTTTCACTGGATACCTAACCCAGATTAACTAGATGTGTGCACCACTCTATACTACTAAAACTCCTCTCTCCTTACCCCATTATAGATATATAGTCCCAAAATTCTCATCATATTCCCTTTATCTTATCCATCATTAAAAAAATACTCATGCATGACTTACAAATTTTCTATTTCTTGACATTTCTTTCTCTCCTCTTTGGAATAGAAATAATGAGACTGGTTTCATTTTCCCATCACATCTCTCAATATTCTAGAAATTTTTATTTTATTTCATGTATCGTTTTTACATCTCTTCCCATGATATATTTTTTCCTTATACCCATATTTTTTTATAATTTTTTTGGTTTCATATATTATCGGGTTTTCCATTATTTGATTTTGTTGAAACTTCAAAGCCGAGTTAGAATCTACAGAGAAATTGATAGACAATTTAGTGAGTTTCTTTAGTTTCGATGGATAATAAATTTCATTTTTTTGTGATTATAATTTTTCATGAATATCTTTGAGGGTAACATTGTGTGAAATTTTTATTAAGATTTATTTATACTTCTTACAATGTCAATAATTTTTTATCTCATATGGTCTTTATTGTATTATTTACCAAGATAATTGAATGTATTTGTTAATGGAGTCATAATTTATTACCTATTGAAGGGTTACCTGAGGATTGTATAAAATCATGTAAGGTGATAGGTTGATGAAATTAAAGAAAAATTACTTGCTCAGGCATTGATTTTTCCAAGTTTTCCTTATTAATTTCTTCTTATACTCATAAATTATAGAAATCTGAAAAATATATGGTAATGGATTTTATGTTATGTTTGCTGATCCATTATATCCTCTACATGACTTATATAAATAGTGATTGTTAAGATACACCCATGTTTATTCTAATTAATCACAACCATCCATTTAAAACACAACTTTTTTAATTTTAAACATTGAAATTTCTTTTATATTATCAGTGAATTTTTTTTATGTAAATTTTATATTGTTTTTTTATGATTTAAGTAGCATTGAAATATATATCCTTTAAATTTATACTTATATTCATCTTTTTGAGACCACTTTGTGTGTATTTTTTTCAATGACTATCAATGAATATAAAATATCAATGGTTCTTGATGTCAATATGGAAGTAAAAATAATTGAAGTAAGAAGGAGAGATTGGATGTTAGAAGAAGATACCAAAAATTATGTCAGGCGTATAAAGAAGAAAAGACATATATTGGAAGTTATGTTATGAAGTTTTTGAAGAAAAATGGATAATTTATCAATAAAAATTATATATATATGATGGTGATGGTAAAAATGTGACGATTTATGTGTTGATATTCAAGGAAAACAAAGATAATTGTTGGTGGATGAAGAAACATTGTCTACTATATTCTGAAAGTATATTTGATTTATTTGAGAAGACCTAAAATTGATGAAAGGTTGTGAAAAGGTTGTTCATGTGGTTCATCTATATGGTTGATATATCATGTTCACATGGTCAATCCACTAACCATAATAGTTTGTTCACACGATCGATCATCATGGTCAATTTTTTGCTTCACACGGTCGATCAACATAGTCAGTAATTTATATATTCAGTCAATATAGATGGAATAGTAACTTAACACATTTGATAAGAATGGTTAGTGAGTTGTTCATGTGGTCTATCCTCACTGTCAGTTATTTTTTCATGTGATTTTTTAGGTGTCAGGTAAAAATAAAAGTTTCATGAATTTCTATATTCTGAAGAAATGAAATATAATGTTTCTAGTGATCCGATATACTTGGGTTTAAGAATAATGATAACTCAAGATGACTATGATCCTAACTGTTGAGAATCAAAGCATTAAACCAGATTATATGCTTTGATATTGAAGGAGTTTTAGTGAATAAGAATATAAAAAATAATATTTTTGGTTTTTAAGCTAAATGAAAGTCTTTAGGATGATCATAAGTCTTTGATCGTAAGCATTTTCTACACATGTAAGTCTTTGAGCATCATCATAATCCTCGATCTAGTTCATAAGTCTTTGATCTGATCAAAATTATTTATACATAATTTAATAGTTTTATTATAAGAATTCAAGATCATCATATGACTTACAACGAGGCAACAAAATATCAAAGGAATGATCACAAAGTGTAAGTCTTTTGGCACCAAGAATAATCCTTTGAAAGTTACCAATGCAAGTTTTTTGGCACCAAATGTAAGTATTTACTAGAATGTAAACCTTTTGAAGTTACTAGTTCAATCCTTCTACACTTAGAAAAATCTGAAGATATACTGGATATATAATTGAGTTTTTGAAATTAATTTCTGATGATTAATGGAGATTTAAAATCTGACGATGCTTTGGGACACTCTTTATGGATTCAAAACCACATGATCCATCATATGATCACGATCCAAGATGAAAATCAATGAGGACCAACTGAGGAGGAAAGATGGTAAACTAAGAAGGATTTCACACCATATGAGGAGGTTCCATGTCATTTTTTCATGTATATATATAGTTTTAATATGTGGTTTTATAGAGAGAATTAAAAAATGACTACATGATAAATCTATATATCATAAAGGAAAAAAGAATTCATATATAGTTAGTCTTTAACTAATTCTTTACAAATATTTTGAATAATAATGAAGACCGAATATAGGGTTTTTAAAGGCTGAATATTTAGAGGATGAAAAATGGAATATCTTAGGTATTCTGAATCACCAAATTTTTTGTTAGTTAAAAATAAGTTATTTATAATATGAAGTAAATAATGGAACCAAAAAATGGGGAATTAAAAGAAATTGATGCTATTGTATTATATATATAGTGCATGTCAATGAAAAAAGTATAGAATGGTTCGACACTTCTATTCAAAGAAGAAAAATCCTTGTGTAAAGAATAATTTTCGATACTGCATCATAATTTTACAAATGTGAGTATTGAAGGAAAGAGAGGAGTGTGTTCTAGTGTTGATTATATGAACTAAAGAAGATGAGGATGAATAATTGGAAAGATATCTAATTTAGTATGTCATGTATTGAAGTAAATGAAGAATAAGGGAGTTCTATGAACATTAGTTCATATAGAAAAATATGATTCTTGAAGCCAGAACAATAGAATAGAATAATATAGGAGTGATGTGAATGTAAGTTTTCAAAAGAATTAAGAGGAAAAAATGGGTTCTATGCATATCAGTTCACATAGAAGAAGAGAATTTCATTTTTGCAAGTAAAGAAGAAGTAGCAATATCTAGTTTTTTATATGAAGGAGAGTGTGTGTGTGCACTACTATGTCTAAAAAAGAAGAGGAATGTTATTTCATACTACTATAAAAAAAGAATAATATAAATAAGAATATGATCCAAGTAACACCATGAAAAAGTGAAGTCTCAATTAGTTGCAGACTTGGTTACTCCTTTAAAGCACATAAAGATGTTTCTCACTGTCAGGAAGTAGTATAAATATCCACCAGGAGACTGTATGTGGGTTAGTATTTTACTATCCCAAGGGATTTATCCTTTATAAAGTATATTGTACCATACTTAAGGTCCAGGTTACTCCATGTAAAAACTATTGTAACTCATATTTCATTATGGAGGTAATTTTGTATCGGTCACTTTCGAACACAGTAATAACTTGTTACTCTTATTGAGTAATGGAACTTATAAAAATATCACATGTCATTATTTACACACTTTAATATGCTTATATAAAATAATATAGAGACAAAAATTATTAAGCGAATCATGATCCTAACCAATCAAATAGGTAAAGGGATAAAAAGTTAAAATTAGCTAAAAATACACCAACACTAATTTACCCCTCCCCTCTCAATGTTAAACATATTCCAAAGTGTTCCTATGATTAGTATCAATGATAGGTTACATATGGAACCACCAATTTCAGGAACACAACCCTTTATTTATGTAATTTGAGTTTAAATAATTCTTAGGTTGATTTTCAGGTGGTTTGGGAAGGTTTTGGCATGTTTTGGAGGCATTTATAGAGGTGCACGGTTAGTATAAATCATGCACCACCTCAAAGAAACCATGTAACATTTTGTGTGTGTGTGTGGGGGGGGTCAATAGGTAGGCAAATGGTTTGGATAAACCATGTGTATATCTAATACAAACCATGAACTAGTTAACATAGGTGAAAAGCATGGTTGGCGCACTATTTGTTAAACTATGTGATCCAACCATGTAAGGGGTAGCCTTAAGGTACACTACAAAAAAATGGCTTATACCAATAGAAATTTATTAACAGATAATATATACATCGGTAAAAATGATCATTTCCAACAAATATTAAGTTTTATTGGTATTAATTTTCAATACCAACACTTATTTTTACCAATAGATATATCTATTGATATTATTTGTTCAATACCAACAATTCTTTTACCATCAGTCAAATCTATCACTTTATCATACTAATACCAACATTTTTTTATTAACATGTGAATCTGTTAGTAATGATAACTATTTCCAAAAAATATTTTACCATTAATAATTTTTTTACAATTAACCATTTAATAACAACAAGAATTTTATCAGTAAAAAATTAAGAGAACCCAATTTTTTTTATATATTACTATTTTTACAACTAAATTCAATATCCATTTTTTGAGGTCTTATTAAAAATATCTCATTAAAATATTTTAATTTTTAATTTTCTATAAATATCAATTGGGTTTATATTTTTTAATTTTGTTCATTTGATAATCATTTAAATAATTCTTATAAAATTAAATTAAAATAATTATTATATTTAATATATTTACATATATGTTTGATATTCTCCACATACTTGGAAATTTAATTTTCATATTTAAACTTAATAAACATATTAAAATATAATCAAAATAAATTCAAAAAATTAATAATTTAAATTTAACACATAAAGAACATAACAATCAATTGATAAATATTATTTTAATAATAATTTATATCCACATATCGAAATTCTATTTTATATTAAAAGAAAATTAATAATTTTTATAAAATTTTATACCATTAATATATATATTTATTATATCTTTAATTTAAAAAACTAAATGAAATTTGATATTTTATTTTATTTATTTTATTTTTTGAAATCTTTAACAATCCCAACCCTAATTCACATCTCCAATGTGAGATCTACCCCACCAATCCGTCGATCCGTGACATCGCTGCCCTCCGTTGATGCTGACATCGCCTCCACCTTCACGATCCCCTGCCTCCTCTGTGACCACCACTCCCCTCAACGCCCTTTGCCACATCCCACACCACTCTCCATCTATGCCACCCACCTCCTTTGTGACCCCCACTTTTTCCACAACCCTCCAACTACGCCACTGAGCTCCTCCACCATGACCCTCCACACTCGCCACACTCTTTCAATGACCATCGTATCATCCCCACCAGAAGACCACCGCCATCCTCAGACTTCCTCTCTCGACCCCCTACATCCTCAACCTTCCCCACCCAGCCTTCTCCACGTGAGGTATGACCTAATCTTTGTTGGTTTGAAATATAGAATTTGTTTTAGTGTTTTAACTAACATATATTGATGCCTCATCTGTATGTGAAGTCTAATTAGAAGCTAGGTTGGTTTCTAAGTAGAACACATTTTCAAGATTCTAGGTGTTTCCATTAGGGTTGAATTTTGTGGAAAATTTTTAAAGGTTAGTCCTGGATCGTGATTTCATTCTATCATTTAATTCATCACTAGGTATTTCCTTCAACACCTGCCCCTACCCCTGAGGTTCGTTGTCATCTCCCTTTCTCTATATCAGTTCATCTTTAACCCGTATAACCCTTGCACCAATGTTGCTTGTAATTGTGTGTGAAATCTATTACTAAGAAGAGTGTGACTCAAAATTCTGGTGTTCTTGTGAACACAACAACAAGTACTAGTAATGTATCATATTATGGTGTTTTGACAAAAATTATTGAGTTGAGTTATCTAGTTAGAAGAAATGTTATTTTATTTCAGTGTGATTTGGGTAAATCCTATTAAATGTGTCAAAGAAGACATGTTTGGATTCACTCTTTTCAATCTTAAGGGGATTATGAAAACAAATGAGATCTTTGTGATTGCATCTCAATCTTTATAGGTGTTTTATATAACAAAATCTAAAGCGAAAAATTATCATGTTGTCATTATTACACCAAGAGATTTATTTGAAATGGAAGAAGATATCATACCAGAGGTGTTTGCCTTACAAACTAACATCGCAACTAATGCCAATGAGACATATATTTTCTTAGAGGATATGGAAGATGTTACAATTGACTATCTTACAATTGAGTTTTTTGAAATTCATTGATGCATTTTGAGAAGAACTCTTAAGTTTTGGTGATTCATATTTTTTATTTGTAACTTTACATCTCAAGTATTTTGTGTGTCTATGTTTTTGTTGATGTGTCCTTTGTGACATGATTTTTTCTTAATGGATCACTATTTATATATTTTAATGAATTATAAAATGTTAAATAAAGCATCATTTACTAAGTCCTTTATTGAGGCTTTTCTTTCACTTTTATAAATGCATATAATAGAATGAATGCATGTGAAAGGCTAAAATTTCTATAGGGCGGTTTTTCAGGTGACTTTGTATTTTATATCATGAATGAAAATGGATCCTTTTCCTTGAATCATTGAGATCTTTGAATATATATACTGGACTTAGTATTCCTTCATTCCATTTCATCATTTTTTGTTTAATCTTTATATTTCTTTTTAATGGTGGAAATAAATATAAGGGCATTGAAGAGATGAATCATCAAGTATCATGACACTAGAAACCCCTCCCACCATCACCCATGCCTTAATCAAATCTGATAGTGACAAGTGGAGGTTTGTCTCCGATGAAATTTCATAAATCGAGAAAGGACAAATCCCTTCCCACATCTTTTAATTCTAGAAGATCTATGTTATGAGAATGAACTTTGATCCCAATTTCCTATTGGAATAAAGGGGGTTTGTAAGGGTGTACAAAGGGTACCTCGAGTGTAGAAAAAAGGTGCACTTTCTCCCAATTATTTTACTATCTTTTCTATATTTATTATGATTCTTTTGTTAAATATTCCTTAGTATGTGGATTTTAAGATACTAGAAAATATTGGATTGAAAGGTAACATAAAATTCATAGTGTAGGTCCTCATGGTGAACCTTCTTCACCATCCCAAACTCATGATATTTGTATAATTTTGTGTTGATGGAGATCTGAGGATTCTTTTCTATGAATAAATGGTTCTCTAGAGGATCATCTTCTTGGTATGTATCTTCATTTTGTATTCATAAATCACATAAAAAATGGTTCTTCAAACAATGCCCGACTGAAGAAAATTTTCTTTAGAGATTTACCTCCAAACCCGAATCCCTTGGATTAGAATTCCAAGATAAAAATTGCTAATGGGGTAACAAACTAACTTGAATACTTGCATGAGAAGGAAAAACTCCATGTAATATACCATGATTTCAAAGCATTGAACATATTTTAGATGATGAATTCAATCTAAATATCTCTTATTTTAGGTTTACAAAGTTCGGTCCAACTGGGAATAAGACACATGTTTCCACAATGGCAATGGGGACCTTTGGATACTATGCTCCTGAGTATGAAATGACTGTCCAGTTGACTACCAAATCTAATGTGTACAACTTTAGTGTCGTGTTCTTAGAGATAATTTTTGGAAGGAGGGTTATTGACAATGTTGGGCCCAATGATGAGAAAAATCTGATCCTGTATATTATTATTTCAAACATAATGTCAAGTCTACATTTTTTTTATAAATCAAAGAATATGATCCAAAATTTCAATTTTGGTTTTTAATTTTGTAATTTTATAATATTTATACACGATATCCAACATTTCATGTCTAAAACTTATGAAATTTTTTGTCTTTATGATATTGGTAGATTTATCTCTTGACACTTTAAGATATTACGTTTCATCTTCGATTGAATCTCAATTACATTTATGATGGAGATTCTAGAACATGTTCATATTTTATTGAATCTGGATCCCAATTATATTTATACAATTTGATAATTTCCTTCAAGACCATCTTTGTAGCTCTATCCTTAGCACCTAAGGTTTTCATTGCACTAAATGGTTCTCTAGATATTAAATTAGGTGTCATTCTCAATTAGAAATTAGTTTCATTATAAATTTAAAGTAGCTTTACTTTATTATAGAATTTCATGCAGTGTTACAAGATTATAAAATTTTGAGTTATATGTCACTCTTAATTGAAATTAGTGATTGTGATTTTTTTGTTTCAGGTTTATCCTTGTGGACCTGATGTCGTAGATGGAAAGAATGCTATGGAGGGAGGGGGTTGTGGAACCCTAACCTATAGTTGTAACACCCAATTTATTTTGTTCTTTATTAGTTTCAGAAGAGGCCAGGACGTATGTGGTTATGAAACCAACGAAACATGGTCTAGAGGACCCCCTAGAGAAGATTCAAAATACCAGGATCACACTTTCCTCAAAAAATGTCAAGAACCTCGAAAAATATTCTTTTCAATTATTTCTTATTTGATTTTCTATATTTACTATTAATTATATTTTAATAAAATATGGAATATTTTATTCTTGTTCCAATTTTTTTTCTTTAGAATAGTTTGGGATGGATCCTTTTTCAAATAATTAGATCTTTCTTCCCTTAAAAAAATCAGTTCTCATAAGTTTTGATTTTACATTGACTCAACATGATTTTTTTCCTCATATGTTGGCTCTTCACATGTACTGAATTTATGTGGAAGAAAATTAACCACTTTAAATCCTATTTAAAATTAAATTTGTTCAAATACAAGTTCCATAAATGAGGACTAGATTCAATCATGAGAGCAATGTTATATTATTAAAATGAACAAATGGATTTAGTAATATGTAAAAGCCTTCTAGTCCCTGGTCCCAACGGTTTATTATTTCTATTATTTCAGAAGTGATTTTTCCCTGTTTTTATGTTGTTTTTATTGTGTGCTAATTTGGTTCATGGTTCCAAGGCCAAGCAGCTAAAAGTCAAGGGACCTATCATAATCCCTACCAAGGTCCTTTACATAACTACTAGGAAGTGCCCTTATGGAGAAGGTAGTTTATATTTTCTTTCTTGATCACTTCCCAGTTTGACCTCAAATTTATGCAAAGTTACTACATTGTCTCAAATCAGACATTCATTATTATGTTTTGGAATTTTATGTTAGTTAATTCTTTTAATATCATTGCTATGAATGTAAGTGATGGTTCAAACAGGTTATGTATTCCTTGTAATCCAAGATTATAGTTTTTCTGTGATTAACCAGGTTATATGCGGGTTTATATGCATATTGCAACATAACTCATATTGGAGCTTGTTTGATAGATTTATATTCTCTACTCTGTTTCTTTTCTTTTGTATTAAAACTTATAGGGATCAACACATGGGATCAGTTTGAACTGCGTGTGCACAAGCAGGTGATAGATTTGTACAGCTCGCCGGATGTGGTGAATCAAATCACATTCATCAAAATCAATCCTAGGGTGGAGGTTGAGGTCACCATTTATGATACTTCTTGAATTTCTTCGGCCTCTACAACTCCAAATGTGGGTAGAGATGCATTCTATCATTTTAGTTTGGAGAAACCCATTTTTTGGTGTTTGAATTCTGTCTCTATTAATGTTTTATTTTGGAAAACATTTTTTTGGGGGTTTCAGTTGGTTTGGAAAACATTATATATGGATTAAAGTTTACATACCTTTGATGAAATATCAACATGGATGATGAAAAATGTTTACTATGCAAATCATTTTTTATACATGTTCATATTTTGGTTTCAATTCATACAAATATTTTGCACTGATTTGAGTTCGAGTTGACTCGTTGGTCCTAGGGCATGGATGAATTGCTGGTGCTCGCTGGTCCCTGGTGTGGCATGGGTGGGCTGGAGGTGGCTCACTGTTCCAAGGTCATGGATGGGTTTCTGGTGATCGCTGGTCCTTGATGTGTCTTGGATGGGTGATGTTGGCATGGGGGGGGGGGTGGATTTTGTATCAATGGGTGTGATGGATCTTGTCAGGGGGATAGATTTTTTATTGATTAGTTTTGTAATGAATTTCATTATTAATATAATTAATTTTTTTTATAAGTTTGAACACATTTTTAATTATTATTTGATTTAATAATTAAAAAAATATATTATATATGATAAATTAATAAATATAATATGAAATTTTACAAGCAATAAAAATTTATATTTTTTATTCAAATGTAATTTATAAACAAATATTATATGTTTGTAATATTGTTACCAATAGAAAAATTTGTCACCAGAACCTGTTGATAAACACTTTAACCAACATATATACTATCTGTTGGTATTATTATAATTGCAACAGAACTATTTTATCTATCACAAAAAACAATTAGTGGAAGATTTTTTACCGAAAGATTAGTGACAAGGACATATATGTTGGTAAAAAGTTTTACCAACAGAAAATGTACTTTTACCAACAGATATACTCCTGTTGGAAAAAGTGAAATATTTTGTAGTGGTAGTAGCACCGCATGGTTGGCCCACAATTTTCTGAACTGTGTAGTCTAACTATGTGGTTTATAGCTGACACCCTGAATTTTGTGGATGTAATTCAAATTAACTCCTGAAATCCACTTGAGTCACCTAATCCCTCATGATCACGAATTCCTTTTTCTCCCTAAGATTGAGAGATGATCCCCGTCAATTTGGAAGCAATTATTAGGCGAACCAAAGCACATTGGAGATCCAAATTCATTGGTAAGTCATCGTTCTTCACAGTTCCTCTTAGATCTCTAATTCTTCTCTCTCTTAGAACCATAGTTCTATTCCGTTATGGACATATTTATGTCTTGTGACATGAATCTTGATAAGATCTTGTTGGAACGTTTGAAGGGAAGTTGTGGCATGATCAGATCTATATTTTTGTCAAGTTGTTCTTCATTTTCACCAACCATTGAGAGGTAGGTGGATTCTCTTTCATATCCACTTGACTTAAAACTTGAAGGATTAGTTTTACTTAAATGGATTTCTTTATTTTTTTTGTGAAATACATGTGTGATTATTGATGGAAACCTATTTTTGTTTATGGATTTGAAATTTTGTAAATTGAATGGTTTCTTGGAAAATTCTCTTTGGCAATATTTTTAAAATAATGATTTTAAAATTATGGGTTTTTATATGCATGGAAAATGTTTGGTGAAATGATTTAATAAAATAAGGGTTTTATGTGGAATGGATTTTTATAGAATTTGGCATGCATGGTTGGTGTGAGTGCATTCATGGACATGACCCTATGGAAGGGGTGTGTGGCATAGGGAACCTAGTGTAGGTCACCTTGTAATGACCTGGTGGATTGATGAGAGACCACTCATGAGTATGGAACTATCACCTAGGAATTCATGGGTTTGTGTGTGGATACATGGTTATGGGTATGCTAAATAATTGAGAAAGGTTTTATGTTTTATAAAATGTTTTCCTTAGAACTTGTTTAATGTTTTGATATAAATGTTTTATATGATTTTAAAACTATTTTATGTAAAATGTAATAATTAGTTATTATCATAGTGTCATGATTTAAAAAGTATTTTGGGGAATTCTATTGAGTTTAGACTCACCCCCCTACTTAGAAACTGTTGTGTGTTTATAGATTCCATTTATCAAGACATAGGTAAAGTCAAGATATCCTAGTTATTTTATGATGTTTCTTGATATTGTGAGCATGACATGTGGAGTTAGGGATAGAGCATGTTGGGTGTTTCTTATTTTGATGCCAGATGGTTGTTTTTGAGTTTTATGGTCTTTTTTTCTTTTCAAGTATGTATTTCGGTTTCCACTTTTACTCTTATACTATTTAATGTTTTGATTATGTTTTTAGTTGTATTATGTATTCATTTATCATAGAGAGGATTTGATGTTTACTGTTTGTGTTGTTTTGGTGTTCAATATTTAAAAAGGGGAAATTGTCCCCAAAATGTTCTTGAGTCCCTTGGAAATTATTTCTATACTTTGGTGTCTTGGGGTGTCACCTAATTCTAGTAACACGACCACATCATCTCAATCCAATGAAGAGGGGTGAGATATTACAAATGGAATCAGCTTGTTTGATCCTTAAGTTAGAAATGGTACAAGTCTGTCTTTGGGATGAGATCAAGGAGATAGTATTGTTAGAACTTAAAATGTATATCCTAAAAAGATGTATCAAACCTTTTTATGCTGAACATCAAGTTACCAGGGTGTGTGGGTGCATAAGTGTTTTAAGACACTTCTAGGTGAGTTTTCATCTCATCGTTGTGGGTTTCTCCAATGATAATTTCTTGACATGAATTAATAGTATGAATTCCCATTAATAATACATTGTTCATATTCAGTTTTATGATTTATGAAAATTGTTTGAAAATGGTTAAAAAATTGGATTTTAAAAAGAATGACTATGGTACTTTTTATATTGTGATTTTTAATTTCCAATCCTTATATCGCTAGTAAGTGATGACTAAATAGAGTTTTCTTCTAGTTATAATGAATTACATTAGGTAGACATTGTAGGAATCAATCAAAAGAGGCTACTAAAAATGTGGTTTCACTTGAGCCATAGGTGAACCAACAACTAGACCAAAGCATTATCCAGAATTTTTTAGGCTGTGGATAGTGGTAATATGAATGATGAGCCTAACCAATTGGACCATTAGTTTCAGTTACAAAATCATAATACACCCATATTTTAAGGGGATTATGAACTGTAAAAAACATAAGTTTGGTTGAATAGTTTGAATCAAATCTTTGATTTCCTTGGGACACCAAAAAAGTTGAAAGTAAAGTTGGAAACATATACACTGGACGATTTATCATGCCAATGGTGGGATTTAGTGGTTCATACTAAATATGAACAAGGCATTACATGTGAGGATTTTTAAGAATTTTTTAATAAACAGTTCCATCCTCACACCTTTCATATTTCTAGAATAATTTACTTCTTCAGTTTAAAGTAAGATAATCTATCATTAAAAGAGTATACAGATAGATTTAGGAATTGAGTCTGCTTTTTCTTGGAAGTTGATGCAAGACCATCCTTGAAGGCACACATTTTTTATTTGGGGTTTCCACAAGATATTTTCTAAAATATTTCAGTTATTTTTATTAAAACTATACAGAAATGGTTAATAGAGAGATTTTTGAAGAAAGAGATATCCTTGGGAACTCAATTGTGGGGATCATGTTTATTTCTATGGGAATTGGTGGGAACTCTAACAATAGAAATAAGTGAAATAGGGACACATACTTATAGAGTGGTGGGATATCTCAGAATTAGACTATGAAATTAGTAAACATTCTTCCTCAATTAAAAAGTAAGTCAGGATGTTTTCAATGTGGTTCTTTCATGCATATACAACAAGATTATAGGGTACTACCTAGAGCTTGTCACAATTGTAATAAGATGACACATCTTTAATGTTATTGTTGCAGTGATCTAAGCTCAAGTGTTTGATACACATATCATGGTTTCTAAACATCATATGATTTGATGGGAAGAGTGAATAAAAATAATTCTCTTCATCAAAATTGAGCAATCCAAGGTGATTCTAGGAACACCATGACTCCTCAACCTATACAATCTCAATAGGGTAATAAAGAGAAAAGCATAGTGAGTAAGCAATTATATGTAGATGAGAAAGTCATCATGAATGATCATATGATTCCTTCTATGGTGAGAGTTATTATTCTTTTGAATTATACCCTTATGAAATATATATTTTTGATATGGGAACATCCCACTCATTTATTACTTCTCATGTTGCTGATCATATGGATTTACATCTCAGACAAAGAGAGTATTGACCATTGTGTAAAGATTTTTCTATAACTATCAATGGTGATGAGTTGATTTTTAATTTATATATTCTTGATATGAATGTATATGAATTTATTTTGGGTATGTATTGGTTGGCATCATTCAAACCCCACATCAATTTTTATACCTGAAAGGTTAGTTTCACATCTCTTGATGGCATTGAGCATCTCTTTGGAAGAGATTAAGATGTAAAGGTAGGTAGAACATGACTTTTGGAACCAATGGTCAGAACTATCTCATATTAGTTAAAAGCATTGAATTTGAAATCTATAAATGATATAAAAAATATAGATTTTCCAAGTATCATTGACCAATTTCCTGACATTTTTCCTAAAACTTTATCAGGGTTTCTACCCAAAAAAAGAAGTGGAGTTTATGATTTATCTTCTACTGGGGACCAGTCCGATTTCAATTCTATTTTATAGGATAAAACTGAAATAAATTAAGTAATTGAAAGTTCATTTGGAAGATTTTTAAATCAAAAGGTTTATTTTACTGAGAACATCTCTATGGGTAGCACAAGTTCTTTTTTGTAAAAAATATGGATGGAACTCTTAGGCTTTGTGTGGATTATCATAAGATTAACCAAGTTTCGATAAATAATATATATCATATTCCTAAAATCGATGAACTATTTTATCAATTAAGGTGATCCTAATGGTTCTCTAAAATTGACTTATATTCACGGTATCACCAACTATGAGTTCAGAAGGAGGACATTCCAAAGACAACCTTCAAAAGAAGATATATCCATTACTAATATGTGGTTATTCCCTTTGGTCTTACAAATTCACCAACCATATTTATGGAATTGATGAATCAAATATTTCCAAGGTATCTGGATTCCACTGTGGTGGTATTTGTCGATAAAATCATGGTGTATTATAGAACTAAATCGAATCACGAGGAATACTTGGGTATAGTGTTGGGTATCTTGTGGGAGAATAACCTTTATTCTAAGTTATCAAAGTTTTATTTCTAGATACAAGAGGTGCATTTTCTTGGCTATGTCATTTCCAAAAAAATATTTTCTATAGATCCTAAAAATATAAAAGATGTTATCTCTTGTAAATCATCAAATAATGTCTTTGAGATATATAGTTTCCTTGGATTAATAGGATACTATAAATGTTTTGTTTGTGATTTTTCACATTTAGACTCACCGATGAAATCTTTGATGAGGAAAGGTGTTCCTTTATAATGGAATGATGAATGATAGAAATTATTTCAAGTAATTAAGGTTAGAATTAAATTAGAACCTATCCTAATGTTACCAGAATATGGGCAAGGCTATGTAGTCTATTATGATGCATCGAGATCTGGGTTGGGATGTGTTCTCATGCAAGGTGATCATGTTGTTGCTTATGGATCATGATAGTTACGGGTGCATGAGAAAATTTACCCAACACATGACTTGGAGTTAGTTGTAGTAGTCCATGCTTTAAATACTTGGTGATATTATCTTTTTGGTGAGAAATTTATGGTGCTTACAAATCATAAGAGCTTGAAACACATTTTCTCACAAAGTTATCTGAATTCGAGATAGTGAATATGGTTGAAATATCTACAAATTTTTGAATCTGACCTATTGTATACATCAGGGAAAGGAAATTTTGTAGAATATTCCTTGAGTAGGATGTCATATTCTTAGTTGGCTAAAGAGGCTTCAAATAAATGGTAGATTATGTCAGTCATAATTGATATGTATCTAGATTTTTCAGAACAAGGTAATGTTGTAGTTTTCTTTCTGGTTTTGGTTATTCCTAATTTGGTTGAGTAGGTTAGAGTAGCTCAAAATTCCAATATACAATGTATAGATATGAGGTCAAAACTCAATGGCGGGGAGACCACTGAGGGATGAAAGCTAGATTAGAGTTCACTGTTACATTTTAGAGATCAGATTGTGGTACCTTTGGCTTATCTGTAACAACTTCTTTCTACCTGCCACCATTCGAGATGGGATGTCCATCATGGAATTCATAAGATGTATAAATATTTGAGAGCATAGTTTTAGCAGGTTGTCATGAAGAGGAAAGTGATAGAGTTTGTCTCGAGATGCTTCACCTGTTAGTAGGTCAAGGTAGAGCATCAACGACCAACTAGTATATTGTAGTCTTTATTGATTCTTGTGTGAAAATGAGAGAATATAACCATGGATTTTGTAATAGCCACACTACTAATTATTATGAAACATGATACCATATGGGTGATTGTGGTTCGAATCACAAAGTTGGCTCACTTCATCCCTATTTGTGAAACTAATACGGTGGAAGACTTGTCCAAAATCTACATTCGAGAAATTTTAAGGATGAAAAACATTCTAGTATCAATTATATATGACTGAGACCCTAATTTCACTTATTTTTTTTGTAACTTCTTATATTAAGTCCTTGAAAATAAGTTGACTTTGAGCACAACTTATCATCCTCAAATGGATGTAAAATTTGAATGGATGATCCAAACCCTGGAATATATTCTTAGGGATTGTGTGATGGATGTTTGTGGCTCATGGTAGGAGCATATAACTTTAGTGTATTTCTCATACAATAACAGTTATTAGGACTTCATACATATGGATCCTTTTTAAGCATTGTATGGGCATCCTTTTTATTCTCCACGTAGTTGATTGGAAACTTGTGAGACTTCACTGATTGTACCCAGCCTCATGAAAGATACAATAGAGAATATTAAATGAATTATAAATAGGATAGAGATGGATCATATTCATTAGAATTCATTTGAGGATCATCATTAGTGACCATTGTTGTTTGAGGTGAGTGATCATGTCTTCTTGATAATCTCTCTAGAACTTGGGAATCATCATTTTAGTAAGCATGGAAAGTTGTTCCCACAATACACAAGCCCTTTTGTGATACTTAAATGTATTGGTGAGGTGGAATATCATTTGGATTTACCACCAAGGTTTAGTCTAGTGCACAATGTGTTTCATGTATCTTAGTTGAATAAGTACTAATGTGATCCTAACCACGTGATTCAATGAGATCATATTGACATAGATATGGATTCTACTTTGATTCATGTGTTGGTACAAATTGTTTATAAGTAATATAAGATCTTGTGTAGGAAAATAATAGATTTAGTATGGGTTTTATGAAAGCCTGTTCAGATTCAGGAAGAAACATGGGAGCTAGAAAAGAAAATGTTGGAGCAGTGGCCCAGAATCTTCGAGGAAAACATGAGTTTCCTACTTTATGGGGATGGAAATACCAATGGTGGGGATATTTTAGCACCCTTATTTTCATGTACACGGCCCTTTATTTATGTAATTGAGTTTACACAATTATTGGATTGAGTTTTGGATGGTTCATGGAGTATTTTTATGATTTAGAGGCATTTGGATAGGTTTATGATTAATAGAAATTGTGTACCACCTCCTAGAAACCGTATATCCTTTGGGGGGGAGGGGGTTACTGGGCAGGTGCATGGTTAGTTCATAGTTTGACCAAACTATGAGGATTCCCATGAAAAAATTTACACCAGGTAATAGAGGGAAAAACACAGTTGGTTCATGGTTTGTCAAACCATGTGAGCCAACCGTATGAGCCAACTGTGTGAGGGGTGGATTTAAGGTAGTAGCACCACACAATTGACACATAGTTTTCCAAATCGTGTGACCTAACCATGTAACATATAGTTGGAACCCCAAATTTTTTGGATCTAATCTGAATTAATTACCAAAACCATATTTAATTTACCAATCCATTAAGATCTTGAATTCCTTTTACTCCCTAAGCTTGAGAGATGATCCCCTTAAAATTGAAAGTGATTATTTAGTGAATCAAAGTGTGTTAGAGATCCAAATTCTTTGGCGATTCATAATTCTTTACCATTACTATTATATATATATATATATATATCCTTCTTCTCCCTCTCTCTTTAAACCATGTATCTAGTCTATTATGGATAGATCTATGTTGTGTGATGTGAATATTGATAATATCTTGTTGGATATTTTGAATAGAAGGTGTGGTTTGATTAAATGTAGAGTTTTATCATTTTGTTCTTTGTTTTTTATAACCATTGAGTGGTAGGTGGATACTCTCACATCTCCAACTAAATTAGAAATTGAATGATTAATTTTCATTAAATTAATTGCTTGAAATTGTTGTGAAATCTATGTGTGATTATTGATGGAAACCTCTTTTTGGTTATGAATTTGAAATTGTGGAAATTGAATGGTTTCTTGAAAAAACATCTTTGGTGATAATTTTAAAATAATGATTTTAAAATTATGGTTTTGTTTTGATTCATGTAATTTTTTTATTGAAATGAATTAAAGAAATAAAGGTTTTATGTGGAATGGTTTTTCATGGAATTTTGAATACATGGTTGGTGTGAGTGTATTCAAAGGCATGACCCTGTGGAAGGGGTGTATACCATTGGGGAACTTGGTATTGGTCACCATGTGATGACTTTGTGGATTGATTAGAGAGAACTCGTGATTATAGATCTATAACTTGGGATTTCATGGATGTGTGTGTGGAGACATGGTTATGGGTATGTCAAATAATTGAGAAAGGTTTTACGCTTTGTAAAATGTTTTCCTTGGAACTTGTTTATTGTTTTGATATAAATTGTTTTATTTGATTTTAAAACTATTTTATATAAAATGTGCTAATTGGTTCTTGTCCTAGTGGAATAATTTTGGAAGTCTTTAGGGAAATCCTATTGAGTTTAGACTCACCCCCTGATTGGGAACTATTGTGTGTTTTCATATGTCATATATTGAGACTTAGGTAAAGGAAAGGTATCCTAGTTCTTTAGTGATGTTTCTTGATACCATGGGAATGACATGTGGAGTTAGATCTTGGAGTGGGTTGGGTGTTTCTTGTTTTGATGCCACCTAGATGTTTTTGAGTTTTATGGTCTTTTGGTTATTTTTTCGTATGTATTTTAATTTTTTCTTGTAATTTATTATTATTTATTGTATTGATTATGTTTTGAGTTGTATTATGTACTCATGCATAATATAGAGGATTGGATATTTATTGGTTGTGTTGTATGGGTGTTTTATTTTTAAAAGGGGAAAATTGTCTCTTAAATGTTCTTGAGGCCCTTAGCCTTTATTGCTCGCCTTTTTTGTCTTGGGTATGTCACCCAAGGACATTAAAAAAACCACCTCATCCCAAGTCAATAAGGAGGGGAGAGATGTAACATTACACCTCTGATTTAATTATCATATTTGGAATTTGTTATCTTTTGGAATATTAGATATTATTTCCTAATTTATAATGAAGTACACTTTTTTTGATGATTTATCCATTATAGATTAGAATTGTATCTCTAATAAAACAATAATGAAGAGGAAAAGGAAAGAGAATAATAGATTGAGGAATGTATCCATCACATGCTAACAAGGGGCTTCAATTTCTCCTTAAAATAATTCTTAAAATAATAGATCTGTCTTAAAAGAGGAAAAATTGGTAGTTCAATCTACCCCAAAGGTTATGGATAACATTTTTACCTTAGAAGATTCAATACACTTAAATGATTAAGAGGTGTCTAAAAATTATTACAATGATTTTCCACAAAGGGAACCAATCACTAGTAGTTATGATAATATATCTATAATCTCTGAAGAAATATCATTTGATGTATCGAGAGAGATTCTAAATTTTATTCCAACAAAAACACTCTCTTTTGTTTATAGTATTTTTGAAAGCATGTTAGAGGAGATCACCCAGCTTGAGTAGGAGTCAGAAAATTTAGAGAAATCATTATAGTAAAAGGTACTAACTTATATAAATATCTCCTAATATATTAGAGTCATTGTAGTAAGATGCGTGGAGATTGAATTGAGATGCACCGAATATTAAAATAAAGGGCTCAAAGAAACTCAATAGAAGTAGGAGATAAATAATAATCTTGATTTTAAAATCCATGCACTTTAATAAAATCATAAAACCATCAATGATGTAAAAAATACACAATTTGAGTTTAAATACAAAAGGATTAAGAATATTGAAACATTGTTATAATAGAAGGATAAAATTCATGGTGAAGAATATGGAATAATTAATAAGAAAGATGAAGAAATAATAAAGGTGATTTAGGATGAGAAGAATTTTCTCACCATGAAAAATATTATGCTTGAGGTTACATTAGAAAATATAAAAAATAAGTCAGGCTAAGTCTTCATAAGAAGTTGGTGGGAAAATTGATGCTACCACACAATGTTCAAAGGAGTGATTTTGTTATGAAAAGACTATATTATATATAAATAAGAAATTGGGATCATCTCATGATCAATCCTTAACAAGACTATAAGAAAAGGTACCATCCACTTCAAATTGTATTTCTTATACTAAATATATTTCTAAAAATAGTATAGTTTTTAAAATCAAAACTATATAATTTTTTTGAATAAAAATGATCTGAATCCTACCACCATGTCCATGGTGAATAGAAAAAGAAATGTAAGTGATGTATCCCCAAAATAATCTCAAACATTGAAGGAGAAGGATGTCATTAAGTCTAATTTTTTTGGACAACATATAATGTAGAAAATATAATCAAGGTTTGTTGGTATATTATGGTACTGCAACAAGTTTGGGCACTTTTCAATATATTTTTGATACAATCCATTCATTTCAAAAGCATGAAGGATGCCTATATTATGGGGGATAAATCTTGTAAAGAAGAAATATTTATATATTAATAAATATCTATCTAACTCAAATAGATTTGAAAAACATGAAAATATATATGATATTTGTAATGGGTGTGGTCATAAGAATGGTTCATGGTAGTCTCAACATACATCAAAAGCAAATGGGAATAAAAGATCACAAAAACTGGTAAATAAATAATATGTATCATTGGAAAAGAAGATTAAGAAATATTCAAATCATATTTCTCCCAAGAAGATATCAAAGAAGAAATACGAGAGATCCTTAGGTTATAAACCCAAGAAATTAAATAGGAGCGCTACATCTAAAGAGACTGATGTAAAGAAAAATTCTAATAAAAATCCAAGTGGAGGAACTAAATAGAATATTAATATAACCAATGGTATTTTAGTAATTTGGATAAAATATTTGGAGAAATTAAGAATGACGGATGAAGAATAAGAAAAATCTTATGTTGAAGGAAAATAAAGGATTCCACATGAATATCCAGAATTTCATAAGACACTATCAATAAAAGAAAATCCTTATATTATATAATAACTACATAGGAGATGCAAGGAAGCTTCCCACAATGATAAATCATGTCTAAACATTCTTCTAGTATAAGTGGTATCCTTAAAATGAATAAGGAGTTTATTAAGAATTAATTCTCATGAAAAGATAGGTTCCCCACACAAAGAAGTTGAAAATGTGAAGAATACCATGCTACCCAAAGAAAAATCATATTTGAAGACCTATTTTGAAATCATAAAGACAATAAATAATAGCATAATCTAGTTGAGAAAATATTCTCAACCTTCTTGTTCACATTTATTAAGACAAAGCTCCACATTATTCCCTTATATTTGTTTATTGTATTTGTGTGATTACAATATAAATAATTGAAGGTGAAGCATATTATTAGGTGGATAACATGAGGAGTGAAACCTGTCTAAACTAGAAAATAAAATGAAAAAGAAAACATACTGAATTGATCTATCAATTATAATTTTAAAGAAAATTTGAAGAAAATATAATCCCTAATGAAGTTAATATTGATGATGTCAAATTTAGATATCCACAAACGGAGTCCCATTTTGGTTCATTCTCTACTTGAAACTTATTAACATCTATTTATGAAAGAGATATATCTTGATCAAGTTTATGAGTATCTCCATGATGGGGATACAAGTGAAGAAGGTTATGAATAAGTTACCAATAATTATTTCTTCATGAAAATATAAATGTTCTGGAATGAGCTTAAAATGGTACTATTGACAAGGTATGATTTCTTAGTCTCTCGTACTTGGTTACAAAAATAGATACCAACTTTAGGGGGGGGGATTATTTTTAATCAATGAAAAATAATTGAAAGTTTAAAGAAGAATTTAGGGATGTTTCCTAAATTAAAACCCACCTATTTTCTCTTGAATGTTTTTGATTTGTGTGTTAAAGTGAGTAATTTTTTTTAAGATTAATATGTTCCATGAGAAATTTACATCACAATTAGAATCACTAATTATTCTCATTATAAAATTGTTGTAAATTTTATTAGGAAGGAAACAAGTTTCTCATTTTAGATGATATCAAATTCAATTGATAATGGACAACTTTGTTGTCTAAATCAAACCATCTTGTTTTCTATACTAATTATTTCTCAAGTAAACTTAGAGAAGAATAGTTGATGGTACATTCCTTGAGTATGAATTGATATCATGATTTACCAAGTATTTTATATTTATTTTCAATAAGGGATGAGATAAATTTAAGTGAAATATTCATGATAAAGGTGGAAAGAAGGAGTAGAGAACATATTAACATATCATTTAGAAGGCATTGTTAAAAAATACAAAGGGAAGATTATTGAGCCCACTTTATTTGTATTGTATTTATTGTAAATGATTATTAATGAATATAAATTATCAATGATGATTTATGTAAATATGGAAGGAATAATAATTTAAAATCACAAAAATGGGTTTTCATGTCATTTTTTTGGTTTTTAATGTTGGTTACCATGTGATGTTATTTCAGACGATTTTGTAAATAAATTTTTTAACTTTGTTTAATGATAATCGATGTTATAAAAACATTTTAGAGGAGGTTTTTCATGTTGTTTATGTAGTAAAAGATGTGAAAAAGTCCATCATACTTGGTTTTTCATGTTGGTTATGTAAAAAATGATGTGAAAAAGACTATCATACATGGTTTTTCACATCGGTTATATAAAATTCAATGAGAAAAACCTTTTATCACATCAGTTTTCTAGAAAAACCAATATAATAAATGTTGTTTTAAAATTTTTCATGCTGGTTATTTCATAACCGATATGAAATATTTTTTTAAAATTAAATTACATTAATTTATCCCTCTCAACAGTATAATAACATAACATAAAAACAATAGAAAAAAATAGTATAGCAGAAAAAACAGCAGCACAAACATTTAAAATTTGAAATTTAAACTTTACAATGTATATTAAAAATAAAATAAAACCAAATCAGACCTATGAAATAATTAAAACTTTCACTTTGTAAGTGTTTTAAATATTTTTCAGTATAAGGAAAAAGGTCATCAAGAAGTAAAAAATTTTAAAAAATAATTTAACATGTATTCTGAATATAATGAATGAAAAAATAAAGGAAAGGTTTATAACAAAATATAACCTTCTAAAATGTTGTAACTATCCCGATTGAAATTATTTCAAACATAAATCTTAGAAAATAGTATTCATATTCCTCTACTCCTTTTTTATGAAACTTCTATTTAAAAGTTTTTTTTGAATTTAAAACAACATTTTAAGTACTTATAACCAAAATTTAGTAATTTTAAATGAAAAGTAACCTTTTTTTATATTTGATACTTTCACTCTACTTTCTTATTGTCTCACTAAAATAGTCTCATGCCCTGTTTGAAAATAATATGTAAGAAATAAATTTAAATGTCATTATAATATATATAAGTATTCAAATATTCTAAATTACATGCTTAATACAATCTTAAAATTATCTCAAACTTCACCATAAATATAGAATATCTAGTTAAGTGTCTTATCTCTTGAAAAAAAGTCCAACATCCAATGGCCACTACGTAACATCCCAGATCCAGGTGTCGCCCAAAGGTGCCCCGAACCTGGTTGGTCACATGACCTTAAGCACATTTCCCCAAACTCCAGAGGCTACTGACTAGAAGTGAGAGACAAGGTGTGATATTGGAGAAACTATACCCTCATTGGCAGAGTACACACAGTAGAAAATGAATAGTAATAATAGCGAAAGCAGTAATACCATACAACAGAAATAAACAACGGAAGACTGAAAGTAAATACAATAGAAGCCACAATGTATATATATAATGCATAGAATATGTATATATGAAAATAGCCAAACAAGTCACAATGTTAGAAAGTAATACATAAACCAAAGTACAAAAGAAATAGTAAACTCCAACAGCATCACAAGCCTCATCTTGGTCCCATGCTCTCCAGCTCCAACAACAATCAAGTACCTGATGAAGAAGGGTGTTTACCTTATCTATAAGTGAAACCATATAATCTGTTTGGGTCCAAAGAATGACCCAAATAGGGTGTGAGATGAATCCCAATAGGAAACCACCAAAATATCTATGCCTAACTATTAGTGAATATATATAGCAGGAAATATGCAGAAATGAAGCAATAAAATAGGAAGTACTAAAAAGTAACCAATTCTATAGTTTTAAATTACATTAATTTGCATTTATTATTCAGTCCATTGAAACATGTAAACCTTGAGATCTGGCCTAAGATATTTATCCCCTATGAAAGTAACAAAATAGATGTCTCAGAACACCATCTAAACAAAACAAGTAAGATCGAGTCCAATCTTGTGCTTTGACCTGGCATACCTCTTAAGATGGGGGCTGGTTAAGGCTACTATACAGTGTGTACATTTAATTAACACAATGTGTAGTTATATTTTTAATTGATATATTGGATCAAGGTCACATATTATGTTTTTAAACATCTTCTTCTCCCCGTGGTTCATATAGGAGAGTGATAGAATGACCAACGAACTTCAAACCCCTCTTTATTCTCTGTCTGAGCTCCTATTAAGATGTTGTTGGGTGCGTTGAAATCCCACCAGTGAGTTATCAAAACCCCTAGAGCCTTTCTTCCTGATTATTTCTCTCTCGTGAGTTATTCAAGGTTGGGATTTTTTTCACCTTTTTATATATCTACACCGATCTAGGCCGATTCAAGGGATGGCGTTCAAGGATATCGATCATGAGACATCAAGGTAGGTGTTTTGTGCCTTTTTTTGTTCGTCTTTGGATTATATGTGCTAAAATTTCTGTATACCTACATTTAGGGTATTATGTTTTTTGGAATTAAACCCTGTTTAATACCTATTATGGTTTGGTAGATTGATAAAGGGTAGTTTCATATGTGTAAGGTTATATACCTTGTTTATGGGACACCCCGTGGGTGTATTTCCCTCGATTGTTGTTTATGGCCGTTTGGTCTAGAATGCCTGTTAGGATTTACTTGTTTTCCATACTTTTTTTGTTAGGATGAAGTTAATAATTATATGATATGCCTTTGATATGCATTGTGTAAGTTTGATTAAGGAGTATTTGACTATGAGATCTTCCCAAGGTAGGTTTATTTATGTATGTTTTACTGTTATGCTGACATAGGGGTATTGACTATGAGAGCTACCGGGTGGTCATCGACTTGGGGGTTTAGTCTGTGAGAGCTTCCTAGGTGGTCATTTATAATTTATTTATTCTATGTTGACCAATGTGTATTGATCACGAGAGCATCCCAAGTGGTCATTTTCAAATGATTAGTGCTAAGTTAGACCAAAGGGGTTAGACCATGAGAGCTTCCCAGAGGGTCATTATTAAATGAATTGTTGTTATGTTATACCAGGGGGATTAGACTATGAGAACTTTATCAAAGGGTAGTTATCGAATAATTGGATGATTGTGACAAGTCTTACAAGCCAAAACACAAGCTTGGACTCGATCTTACTTGTTTTGTTTAGATGGTATTCTGAGACATCTGTTTTGTTACATTCATAGGGGATATACAGATTAGGCTAGATCCCAAGGTTTAGACATTTCAATGGATTGAATAATAAATTTAAATTAATGTAATTTAAAACTATAGTATTGGTTACTTTTGAGTACTTCCTAGTTTATTTCTTCATTTATGCATATTAATTGCTATATATATTCACTGATAGTTAAGAACAGATCTTTTGGTTGTTACCTACTGGGATTCATCTCACATCTTATTTGGGTCATGATTTGGACCCAAATAGATTATATGGTTGCAGTTATAGATAAGATAAAGATCCCTTCTTCATCAGGTACTTGATTGCTATAGGAGCTGGAGAGCATGGGACCGAGCTGAGGCTTACAATGCTGTTGGAGTTTACTGTTTCTTTTGTACTTTGGTTTCTGTATTGATTTCCAGCATTATGACTTTTTTGGTTGTTTTATTAGATACATATTCCATGCATTATATATATACATTGTGGCTTTTGTTGGATTTACTTTCAGTCTTCCGTTGTTTATTTCTGTTGTATGGTATTACTACTTCTGTTATTGTTACTATTCATTTTCTGTTGTGTATAATCTACCAATGAGGGTATAGTTTCCCCAATATCACATCTTGTCCCTCATTGCTAGTCGGCAGCCTCTGGCATTTTGGGAAATGCGCTTTAGGTCATGTGACCAATCGGGTTTGGGTCACCTTTGGGCGGTACTCAGATCCGGGACGTTACACACTGATATATAAAAAAATATAATGCAAGTGACTATTTTTTAAGAGATGTATATCATTTTATGTTATATATGTTTCATACTCTTGAAGACAACGAAGTATCCAACATTGAATTATTGAATTCTTTTGAATACTTTCAGCAATATAAACTATTATTTTTTACATTAGTCATTGTCCTTGCTATAAGTGAAATAAATTATGGGTCCATAAATACATATACTACTGCCATTTCATGCAACATTCAAATTGTATAAAGATACCTAATACATAACAAATATTATTATAATGTTTCAATAAATTAAAATAACTAAAATATATATATTAATGAACTTACACAGAAAATACTAGCATCACGATGATGCCCAACCATCTTTAGTTATAAGATCCACGATATCTTTTTTAAAAATCAATACAGTCCTTACACACCCATAAATGTTATCTTCAATTGGAATGTTATAAACTTCCAATAATAAATTTTAATATGTTGATAATCTATCAAGACTATAAGAAGTTGTATATGAAGTCATAATAGCTTATATTTTTTGTTGTTTATACAACATGTCTTTACCTTTAAAATATTACTATAAAAAATAGATAAATATATAAACTTTAAAATATTAAAACAAATTTAACATAAATATAAAATAAAGGATATAATATACACATTCCTCAATGGTAATTTTTTGAACAAGTCTAGATAGTCAAACAAAAAAATAACTGATACTTTGTCCAACTACACTGACCTCATCTATAGGAAATGACATTCTTATTGATCTATCTACAATATTCTATACAATGACCCTAATATTTTCTATCTCTATCCATTGATGAGAAATGGAATCGCCGATATAATATATAATCTCATATAAAACATTATGATGTTGGGGATCATCAAAATATAACTCATAATAAATGGTAAGATATAGATGAGGAGGTATAAGAGTTAGATAATTAGGAGGATGTGGAGGAGTGAGATCTATAAGAAGGATTGGAGGAGTGGGATTAATATCCTGAAACTATATTTTCATATATGTAAACATCAACTATAACTAAGCTCTAATCATATCATCCATCATCTCATAAACATCCCAAACTTTAGTTTCCAAAGATTCTATTTTTATTTTATAAATATTCTCCATTGAAGAAGCTTTAGAATGAGTAAACACTTTTTTACTGATACACCTAATGGGTATCATTGTACATGACCTAGGTGTACGGGATTTCCCAATATAGTAACTAAAATATCCTTCCTACTATCAATGAAGGTACCCTATGTGCTCTTACCCTCAAGGGATTACTATATAGAATATTTGAAAAAATAGTAGTGAATCAGAATATATAAATAATTGATTTAACTTAAATAAATAAATAAATTAAACTTATTAAAATCCTCTCAGCAATAACCCTTGACTCTTCTATAAGATATTTCAACTTTTTTCTCATTTGATACCACTTGCATTTTTCATGTCTAGCTGGGGGGAGGGTCAACCTATCTGGAGGCTGAAGAATCAGCTCTCCATTTTTGAAATTTTTTAGCTATCATTTATTTTTCCAATAACATATACCCTCTACAAGATAGAGTATGAGGGTATACATTTCTAGATTAAATCACTTGATGATATTTCCTTAATTTTTTTAAATTAATAATAGAGAAATCATTAATATGATCATTAATATAAAAAACTTCTAAAATACAACATTTCACTTACCAAAAATGCTTCTTATCATCTAATTTGAACAAATTGTTTCCACATATCTTTATCAAGAAATAGATATATATCACATGTATTTTGATGTTGTCTATTTTGAAAAATAAAATCTTATGTGAGATTTGATTTAAAATCCCCCCATATCCTAGAATCCAATGCTAACCATTTCCTTTTTACTCCTCCAATATCAGGTATATCAAATTTCATCTAATAATAAGGGGGAAAACCTATATTAGTATAAAAAATTCATGTTAAGTAAAATAATGAAAAATGGGATTACTAAAATTGTGTCCCATAATTGAGATATTTTCATTTTATTAACACTTATACAACCAGATATAAAAATACTAACTTTTCCTTTATCCTACTTGCACTGCAATAAAAGTCTTCAATTGTATTAAATTTGGACCCCTAAGAATACCATTATAATAAAATTCAACTGGTATCCTCTCATCCCAGCTACAGGAAACCGATAATTTTGGTAAATATGTGATGTCATATTTACCAACCCTTGAACTCTTTTTTTCCCTTATGGAAGTTGATGGCTCCTATGAAAAAGGATAAGGAGGCTCATCAATAGTAGTATGTGTATGGTCCTCCCCAAAAGTATGTGTATTGTCCCCCTATAAGTAAGTGGTGGATCAGATGTCTGATCTACCATTATACTAAAAATAAAAGTAATAAACAATAAGTACACAAATATACAAATCCAACTATTACATATAAAAGTAAATAAAAAATGAAAAATGATCAAACAAAAAGTAAAATAAAATGAACACATTTTTATTCATATTTTTTATAGTTAACTAAAATAATAAAAAAATTAATGATATATGGAATTAAATAAACATATTAAAACAAATACAAAAATGGTGTCTAAATAATAAAAAATTAGTACACAAATTTACAAATATTATTATTACATATAAAATAAATAAAAAATGAAAAATGATCCAACAAAAATTAAACCAAAATAAACAAATATTTATTCATATTTGTTAAAGTAGTTAACTAAATTTCTAAAAACATTAATGAGAGATGAAATGACATAAAAGAATGAAAACAAATCCAAAAATGGTGTGTGAATGGTAAAAATGATCCAATGTATTACATCATTTTTACACCAAAAGTATATTCTTTGAATAGAATATTTTATATAATTTTTTTATTTTTATTTAACGTATTAGATTAAAATTAATTATTTTCCCACAAAATCAACAAATAGATAAGTTAAGTAAGGGTAAACACATTAAACTAAATAGAACTAAACTAATATAAACAAAAAAAATTAACTTATTAGTTATAATAAACATTTTAATAAAGAAAATAAAACTAATATATCTAAAATTTTATGAAATTTAAAAAAGTAAATAAGAAATAAATATATGTTATCTGTAATATTAGGAAATTATAAAAGGATTGTTTTCCCAAATTCCTTCTTTGTGATCGCTCCATATGAAAAAAACCAAGTATACGACATGATCATAAATATTATCTATTAATATTTCCATGGAAGTAGAGATATCACATAAACTATCATCTTCATCAATTTTTTCATCACAAACATAATTTTTTTCCTTGTAAAATGATAGAATACTACACATCTATTGAAAATGGGTGACCTAGACCCAACTTGTGCATGTAATTTGATTACCATTACATGTATATAGTTTGATATATACATGTGTTTATCTTACTAGATTAGTTTTGATACTTCTTTTTCCACTATATTTATGGTAATGTCCTTAAATTACATGTCATATCAAAGGGTTATTGTAGTTCCTTGGATATAATTAGAACCTAGAGATACTATGATATTAATCTCAATGTTATGTCCTATGGTCCATATACATCATACTGACAGGACACATATGATGTGTGACCATCATGTGTTGGGGGATCATAATCATTGAGACTTCTTCTTATGAAGTTTTCACTTGGTGATCTCTAGTAGGTGAGATCATGAGGATATACCTGCTAATAGGAACACAACATGCTTCAGGTTTCATTGGATGTTCTTATTGGGGAACATGTGTATTGATCATCTGACTTGAGATCATTATTAGTGTGTGCCATTTGATCATGTAATTTGATGCAAGGAAAAAACTATGATAATATAGTTGTAATGAGGTAGCTTTTGTTGGGTGCGTTTTTGGTGGTATGATATTAGTTGAATGGTTAACATAGAATTTATCAATTCTGATTTGAGGAAGTGATATATTGGGCTGAGTTTATTAGGATGGTAGTACCTTAAATAAATCCATGACCATGGTAGAATAAGGTAAGTATTTCTAGTAAGGTTAAAAAATAAAAAATCAAAGAAGGATGATGACACAAGTGTGCATCCTGCTTTATGAGATATCACGAGACAAAAATATTATATTACACAGTTCATGTTCGTAGGAAAGGTTGTAGTTGTTATGAATTTTCTTTATCTCTTTAAGAGCCTTGATGGGTTTCTAAACTTCATTCTTGTTCTATGAATAATATTCATTGTTATTGAGATAAGGGCCTGGAGGGTCACACACACTAATCTATTCAAGACTCTTCCCTATTCTGATGAATAGAACTATAAGACATGGTGGGCCCCACCACATGGTTCAAGAGTTTTCCAAGTATTATCAATCACTGATAGATAAATAAATTCATTATTATTCAAGTATAGAATAATTGAGTTGAATTTATTTATTAAAAGTATTTTTAAGTGTTTAAGTAAATATATGTAACAATATTATACGAACGAATATTGTTTAAATATTCAAGATTCATTTAATATTAGTGGGAATTATAAGTCAAGCTAATAACTCAGGATTTTTATGAAATATATTTAACATACATTACAATGAGGTAATAAAATATAAATAATATTTATGATGTAATTAGTTCGTCATAAATATTTATTTATTTCTTATTTAGTGGATGTTAAATATACAGGGGTTGGGGAACCCTATTCAGGAATTTATAACATCCACTATATATGTTTATAGGAGATCATTTCCATTGTGTTGTTCATTCAAATGGATTGAGATCTCCTCTCTCCTCCCACATCCTAGAGAGAGAAAGGCTCTATTTGAGTGATCGATCCAAGAATGCCATCATGGATCGAAGGTATGGGATCAAGGTGATCATCATGATGTCGAAGGAATCATAAAATTTATTCTCTAAAACCTATAATTATATGAATGACATGTGTGTATATTCTTGAATCATGTGAGGATGATCTAGAGGGGTTGAACCTTAGATCCTTCATGCAACGGTTGTTGGTGACAAACTGTAGTCGAACAAGCATTGAATCGAATGAGGTATTCATTATGTTTTTATTTTTATTCTATGATAATTCATTAGAGATCCTTAGACCATACCGGGGCTTGGATTGTCAGGGATGATGAAGTTTCATCACTCTGGTTATAAAATTTTTAAATCTTTGGCCCACAGGCTTCTGTTGTGTGCTTCGGTACCATCAATTGGTATTAAAGATGTTGTGTGGTTTTTATGGGATACAAAAAATTATTTCTTTATAAATTTAATTAGATGGATTTAATTTGGTCCCAACGAAACTGACCGTACTTCAACCTGATCCAAGATAGCCAAGTTATGACCATCTAAAAAAAATTGGATTGAAATTGGTTTGTTTTTTGTGGGTATATATATTTTGAAGAATGTATATATATACATACACAAAATTAGTCTCACATGTGAGATGAGAATTTTGGTTACTCTGACACGGTGGCAGAAGACGAATCTAACAACCACCCATTTTTCCGGCTAGAACCGAACAGATTCTGGTGGCCATATTTACTCTGGCCGGTGGAGAATTGATCCTCATCAATTGTGGAATCAATTTTTATTATTAAAAATAATAATATTCTTTTAAATTTTCAAAAGGCTATTATTATCATTTGTTTTAAAAAATAAAAGTTAGACTTGAGGGCTGGGGGTTGCGGTCCAACAAACCAACAAAAGGTGGGGTGGGGGGTGGGGGGGGGGGGTGGTAACCCTGACTTAGGGTGAGGTTGTCAACAACCTTTAAGGAAAAGGAAGATTAAAAAAAAAATTAAAAACAAAAACAAGAGGGGTAGGGGTCTTCTTCCAGAAGCATGCATGGCCCCCCCATATCTCCCACCCGACCGCTGTCTGGTCACCACCGCAAGGTCCCATCGCCACCTGGTCACTGTGTGACCACTACCTGCTTACCGTGCTGTTGTGCCTCAGCCGATCCAATCTCCACCGACCCCATCATCCATTGTCGCTATCGCGCCAACGGAAGCCTCTGTTGTCACTCCTATAGCCATTTCACCGACACCTCCCTCAACCGACCTCATCTCCTGTTGTGGATGGCCATCGAGCCCATGCCTCCTCTGGCTGAACTAGGTGCCACACGCGACCCCTCATCTGGGATCCCCTACCATGGGCCACTTGCCAAATGCTCGAACCACGTCGACCCAAACTGTTATAGGGCAGGGGGTCAGCATGACCAAAAATAGGTCAGAATGAGCCGACCCGACCTAGAATAGCCCTACACGGGGTATGCTTGGCCCGGAAGAGGCTTGCGTTAGATTGGCCTAACCTGTAATGGCCCTACGCAGGGTTCAAGGCTTGGGAAAATATTTTAAATATCCGGTATTAATTTATTAATATTTGGAATTAATAATAAATATATTTAATTTTAATATAAAAAAAACAATTTAATTATGGTCTAAAATTAAATTAATTGATTGATTAATTTTGGAATTAAAAATTAAATTCATATTGGGATAGAACTAAATTAAATTATTTGAATTTAAATAATTCATTTAATTTATTAAAAGCCCTCAAATTTAAATTTATTGGAATTTAATTTTATCATGATTTTATTTTCCCCATTGACTGGTCTTGAGCAAGTGATAAAACCTTTGTATGTCTGAATAATTTTATTCAATTATTGCCGGCATGTGATATTTGTAATAATTAGTTAATTTTATGACGATATCTGCATTGTCCTTTTAATTTAATATGTATAAGGGCATGTACGACCATTCTCACTTGTATGTATATTGTGCTCCCTAAATGCCCTTGCCCACATGTGAGTACTGATGTACTATTGACGATGACATTGTAAGGCGCGAACCCTGCCAATATGAGGAGGTACACCAGATGAGAAATGAAAACACTGGACTGTGGGTGAGTTGTGATACGAGTTAGAACCCAACTTAGGTATGATAACCCTAGGTCATGGTTGATCCATTAAGTTTAAATATATTACCCAATAATAGATGCTCAAGACTAGTTGGGTAATTTTATTTCCTTTATGCATTGTTTTTTATTTTATACATGTGCATATTTACTACAAGAACACATAAAATAATAAACAAGAAAAATTAATAAAGATGTAATGAATGTTTTTATATTAATGCATGTTCAGTTGTGAGATAAGCAGAATAGTATGAATATATTTAGTAGAAATGGATTAAATTTGTTAATAAATATTAAAAACCCATCAAAGAAATATTAATTTGTAAATGCCTTCTCTCATTTACATTTGAACAAAACCGGGTGTACGGGGTGCTCGTGAGCCATAATTGAGGGTGTCTCTTACTATCGGAGAGCTCTTATGTAAAAAATGGGTTGAATTAACTAAATTTGGTAGAAAAAAAGTATCCATAACTAGCTTGCTACAACTTTAGAGGAAAAGTGTTGAAGGAATCAAGGTTACAATTCTGATAAGTTGGGACTTTACTCAAAGGTTCAAGGAACCATGAGTTAATGCGGTTAACCATCCTAGTACCTACCTTGGAACTCTTTGTAATGGAATGACCATAGATTTTAGACCATGAGGGTAGGTTTCAAGGATCATTTCCACTAGAATACTCAAATGAAAGAGTATTCTAATTCTACTAGTGAGTGATACTAGAGTTCGATAAAATAGTGGGAGACGTTTAATGATTTAATCAGTAATGTGTAAAAGGTAATCAATATAAAGTACTAATTGCAAAAAAAAATTTGCAGATAAAAATGGTAATCACCAATACCACTAGATCATTATCACTGTGATCGATATTGGATAAAGAAAATATCATGATCGACCATAACACTACGGAAAAAATGGCCTTTTGCGACGGGTCAGGGGCTCGTCACAAATAACCCATCAGAAGGGGTTATTTGTGATGGTACAATCGGCCCATCGCAAATAATAAATATTTGCGACGGGGGAGTAAGGACCCATTGCAAAAGGTTTGGCATGAAATACGCGCCAAACCGCAGGGAAGGGTATTTGCGACGAGTTCCTATTCCCATCATAAATGTCTGACGATAGTTTTTAGTATTTGCGACGAGATACTTGTTCCGTCGTAAATAGTATGTCGGCAGTTACCCATTTGCGATGGGGCCTGTCGCAAATAACCTTTTATCGACCGATCGTAATTAATACAGGTAGTGTACATTTGCGACGAACTTACCGTCACAAATAATCTAACCTATATATACAATTATTCGTTTGTTCTCACATTCTACTCTCTCAACTTCTCTCTCTCTCCCTCTCTTTTGAAAAATTTTCTTCTAAATTTTTTTCATAGTTTAAACTTTTAAATCGGAGCATAATCCGCAACTTTTATACTCCCAAAACTTCAAATTTAAGGTATTTATCTGTTTTTTATTGTTTAGTTAATTTAATTTATTTTAAATTATTTAAAATTTTTGTTAATTAGATGCAATTAAATTAAATTAGAATTTGATATAAGTTTTTTCAGTATTTATTTTTATGAATAATTGTGTGAAAGTGTTAATTAGAAATAATTAGTAATAAACTGTAATAATTAGTAACAATTTGTAATAATTAGTAATAATTATGATTAATTAGGATCAATTAGTAACAATTAGGATTAATTAGTTATAATTAGGATCAATTAGTAATAATTAGGATCAATTAGTATTAATTAGGATCAATTAGTATTAATTAGGACCAATTAGTATTAATTAGGATCAATTAGTATTCATTAGTAATAATTAGTAATGATTTGTTTTAATTTGAAATAAATATTAATAATTTGTAATAAATTGTAAAAACTAGTAATAAATTGTAATAATTACTAATAAATTGTAATAATTAGTAATAAATTGTAATAATTAGTAATGAATTGTAAAATTATCAAGAATTAGGATTAATTTGAAATAATTAAGATTAATTTGTAACAATTTGGACTAATTAGTAATAATTAGTAATAAATTGTAATAATTAGTAATAAATTGTAATAATTAGTAATAAATTGTAATAATTAGTAATAAATTGTAATAATTAGCAATAAATTGTAATAATTAGTAATAAATTGTAATAATTAGTAATAAATTGTAAAAATTAGTAATAATTAGGATTAATTAGAAATAATTAATAATAATTAATAATAATTAATAATAATTAATAATATGTAGGATTAATAGGTAATAATTAGGATTAATTAGGAATAATTTGGATTAATTAGGAATAATTTGGATCAATTAGTAATAATTAGTAATAATCAGGATTAATTAGCAATAATCAAAATTAATTAGTCATAATGAGGATTAATTAGTAATAATTTGTGATAATTAGGATTAATTAGTAATAATTAGGATTAATTAGTGATAATTAGGATTAATCAGTAATAATTGGAATTAATTAGTAATAATAGGATTAATTAGTAATAATTAGTAATAATTAGGATTAATTAGTAATAATTAGGATTAATTAGTAACAATTAGGATTAATCAGTAATAATTAGGATTAATTAGTAATAATTAGTAACAATTATGATTAATTAGTAATAATTAGGATTAATTATTAATAATTAGGTTTAATTAGTAATAATTAGGTTTAATTAGTAATAATTAGGATTAATTAGTAATAATTAGGATCAATTAGTATTAATTAGGACTAATTAGTATTAATTAGGATCAATTAGTATTAATTAGTATAAATTAGTATTAATTAGTGTCAATTAGTATTAATTAGTAATAATTAGCAACAATTTGTTTTAATCTGTAATAAATTGTAATAATTAGTTATAAATTGTAATAATTAGTAATAAATTGTAATATTTACTAATAAATTGTAATAAATAGTAATAAATTGTAATAATTATCAACAATTAGGATTAATTTGTAATAATTAGGATTAATTTGTAATAATTAGGACTAATTAGTAATAATTAGTAATAAATTGTAATAATTAGTAATAAATTGTAATAATTAGTAATAAATTGTACTAATTATTAATAATTTGTAATAATTTGTAATAAATTGTAATAATTAGTAATAGATTGTAATAATTAGCAATAATTAGTAATAATTAGGATTAATTATTAATAATTAGGATTAATTAGGAATAATTAAGATTAATTTAGAATATTTTGGGTTAATTAGTAATAATTATTAATAATTTGTAATAATTTGTAATAATTAGTAATAATTAGGATCAATTAGTTATAATTAGGATTAATTAGTAATAATTAGTAATAATTAGTAATAATTAAGATTAATTAGTAATAATTAGGATTAATTAGGATTAATTAGTAATAATTAAGATTGATTAGTAATAATTAGGATTAATTAGTAATAATTAAGATTAATTAGTAATAATTAGGATTATTTAGTAATAATTAGGATTAATTAGTAATAATTAGGATGAATTAGAAATAGTTAGGATCAATTAGTAATAGTTAGAATCAATTAGTAATACTTAGGACCAATTAGTAATAATTAGAATCAATTAGTAATAATTAGGGTCAATTAGTATTAATTAGGATCAATTAGTATTAATTAGGACCAATTAGTATTAATTAGGATCAATTAGTACTAATTAGGATCAATTAGTATTAATTAGTGTCAATTAGTATTAATTAGTATCAATTAGTAATAATTAGTATCAATTTGTTTTAATTTGTAATAAATTGTAATAATTAGTAATAAATTGTAATAATTAGTAATAAATTGTAATAATTAGTAATAAATTATAATAATTAGTAATATATTGTAATAATTAGTAATATATTGAAATAATTATCAAGAATTAGGATTAATTTGTAATAATTAAGATTAATTTGTAATAATTAGGGCTAATTAGTAATAATTATCAATAAATTTTAATAATTAGTAATAAATTGTAATAATTAGCAATAAATTGTAATAATTAGTAATAAATTGTAATAATTAGTAATAAATTTTAATAATTAGTAACAAATTGTAATAATTAGTAATAAATTGTAATAATTAGTAATAAATTGTAATAATTTGTAATAAATTGTAATAATTAGTAATAAATTTTAATAATTATTAATAAATAGTAATAATTACTAATAAATTGTTATAATTAGTAATAATTAGTAATAATTAGGATTAATTAGTAATAATTAGTAATAATTAGGATTAATTAGTAATAATTAGAATTAATTAGGAATAATTAAGATTAATTATGAATAATTAGGTTTAATTAGTAATAATTAGTAATAATTAGCAATAATTAGCAATAATTAGTAATAATTAGGATTAATTAGTAATAATCAGGATTAATTAGTAATAATTAGGATTAATTAGTAATAATTAGTAATAATTAAGATTAAATTTAACTATAATTAGAGGTGACTGCCAGCATCAGATTGTGGTCAGTATAATTTCTTTTTGAGTTTTAAATTTAACTAAAAATAATATTTTAACTATTTTAATTTTAAATTTCAATTGAAGGAGTCATACGAGGCCATGATGTCTCAGACACATAGTGAGAGTCAGGATGGGACTGATGGTCAGACCAGTGCCCCCCTGATTTAATGAGGTAGTATGGATGCAGGTGACCCAATATGCCTTAGAGAAAGACTAGGTTGTTGGTATCGACTTTCGATTGACCCATGGGGGTTTTTATGACACCTATGCGATGTCGATGTCCAACTCGAGAGGAGCTCGCAAAGAGTCTTCATCATCTCATGCACAATATTAGGAGCAGCTGTGAGTTTAGAGTGAGCTTATAGAGACTATGTATAGGGAGTAGGAGCAGATGCGTTAGTGGTAGTAATAATAGTAGGAAGAGTTCCTACGACAGCAGTAGCAGTAGTAGTAGGAGATGCAGGATGAGATGTGTCGATGATGGCTTCAGTAGGAGCAGGAGTAGATGGAGTACATGTGACGTCTTACTCATAGTTTAGGTATAAAGTTCCCTCCACCATCTCCTCCAACTCCTCCAGACGACTCTCCCTCTCAGTGATGTATTATTATTTTGTAATGAAACATTTGAATGTATTTTTTTTGCAATATTAACTATTTAAAGTTTTAAATAGTTCATTTTTTATATTGTTGTGAATATTACAGTTTTTTATTATTTATTTAATTTATTTATTATATTTATTATTTTATTAATTAATATATTTTTATATTTTTACGAATACTGAGGTTTTTATTATATTACTAATATTAATATTATTATTTCATTAATATTATTATTAATAATAATATTATTATATCATTATATTATTTATAATTAATATTATTTTACAAATATTAATATTATTATTTAATTTATATTGATATTATATTATTAATATTTTTAATATTATTTTATAAATAATTTTATTGTAATAATATTTATATTATTATTTCATTTATATTAATATTATATTATTGTTAATATTATATTATTTATTATTTATTTTTTTACTCTTCCCCACTATTTACGATGAGTTCGTTGCAAATATTAATTGCAACGGTCCATTGTAAAAGGTTTTTAAAAAATTGGGAAACCTATTACGACAGGTGGACGACCCGTCACAATAGGTTTTTTAAAAAACTCACCGAACCTATTTGCGATGGTACCACTGTCCGTCGCAAATAATAACGTTTTGCGACAAGGCATCGTAAAAGGTAATATTTGTGATGGGTTCCTGTCACAAATGAACCGTTACAAATATCTTTTTTTTAATAATGTAACTTCATGGAGTAGTATAGGTGCTTGCGTATAGTACTATGCCAAGAGAGGAAGCTTTATATGACAGAGTCCTCACTTTATAACGAGCCTCCTCAGGGATAAAGAAAAATAGATAAGGAAAAATGAAAAAAGCATATAGATGATGCACTATATGTACAATGTATCATGTTGTCATATATATCTAGTAAATTACAGAAAATGAATCAGGATGAAGATTCCTATAAGATATTGACTCATATCCAAGAATTATATTAGGAGATAGAAAGAAAATAATGGTATAAGATATCAAGTTCACTTTATAGGTGTAGGCTAGTAGAAGGGAATCAAGAAGGACCTCATGTATTCAAGATGATCTGGTACATTGAGAGACTTGAAGACCTTGGGTTCAAGCTAAACCAAGAACTAGAGACAAATCTCATTATTTCCTCTTTAACACCGTGGTTTTTGACTTTCATTGTTAATTAGGACATGAATAACATGAAAAAGTTTCTCCTAAATATTTTGGATATAGTTGAAAAAGATGATAAGAATATGAAGAATACCAATTCTTTATTACTTATGGTGAACAATAATAGGAAGGGAATGGATAAGGGGTTTAAGGATAAGTAAAAACTGAATCCACTTATACACCATCCTTCCAAGAAGACAAAGATACAGAGGGAGGAAAATGAGTATGAGGCTGTCTACTTTCTCTGTGAAAATAAAGGCCACTGGAATAATAATAATAGAGCTGAGAAGAAGAAGTAAGGCAACACTTACACTTTAGGTATTTTTGTCATTGAATTCAATATTTCATTATCTATAAGTTGGTTATTAGATACAACATGTGTCTCACACATTTTTATTCATATACAGGAACCAAGTAGATTCAAGAAGATTTCAAAGGGTGAGATGAATCTCCGAGATACAAATGGTGTGAGTCTAACAACCTTGGAAGTGGGAGATCATCATCTGACTTTTCCTAGTGGTTTAGTTCTTATATAAAATAACTTTTATTATGTTCCTTTAGTTACCATAAATATAATATCTATGTCAAGTTTGGATACCTTGTAATTTTATTTCAAGTTTGGAAATTAATTTTTCCAATTTTATAAGGAAAACACATATTATGGTATGACTCATATTAACAATGGATTGAATATTCTTGAAATAAAAAACCTTATAATTGAAATTAATGAAAAAACCATCAAACATAACTCATATAACACCCGCCTATGGAAATTTTGTCTTGGTCATGTAAATGAGAAGTGTTTACATAAATTACATAAATAAGGGTATTTAACCTCAATTAAGTTAAAACCCTTGGATGTATGTCACACTTGTTTATAAGTTAAAATGACCAAAGTACCCTTTTCTTGGAAAAGAGTAAGAGCCATTGAATTACTAGAATTAATTCAAACTGATGTATGTGGTCCATTTACAGTAGAGGAAAGGGGTGGGATTTTATAATTTAGTACTTTTAACAATAAATATATTAGTTATGGATATATCTACTTAATGTAGTATAAGTCATATTCCTTTAATTTGTTTAAGGAATACAAACATGAAGTAGAAAACCATCTTGGTAAGAAGATTAAGGCACTTCGCTCATACCGAGGCAGAGAGTATCTTAACCAAGATTTAATTGATCACTTAAAGGAGTGTGAGATATTATTACAACTCAATCCTCTTTATGAACCATAGTAGAATATTTTTAGATAAATGAGGAATCAGACCCTGCTAGACATGGTCAGGTCGATTATGAATCAAGCAACTCTTTCATTATCCTTTTGGGGATATGACTTGCAGACAGTGGCATATATCCTTAACTGAGTACCAATGAAAGATACATATGGGATTCCATATGAGTTGTGGTATGAAAAGAAACCTAATATGTAATTTTATGGGGATTCAGGGTTTTTTTCAAGACTGTACCGTGTGAAAAATTGGCATCCCAAATCATGAAGTGCATCTTTATAGGTTATCCTGAAGAAACTATAGAATATTACATATATAAACCTTCAGATAAGAAAGTGATTGTGGTTATACATGCCATGTTTCTAGAAAGGAAACACTTTACAATGAAAATAGTGTGATCAAGATTGACTTTGATGAAGTTTATACTCCAGATGCACAAGATTTGGTATAAGAACAATCTCTCAAAGTTGTAGTGTGAGATGAAGAAGTTCCCACGACACAATTACTACGTAGGTCAACTTAAGAGGTTAGAGAACTAGAGTGTTATAGTTTTCTTATCACTAAGTAAGGTGACACATTACTCATAGAGAACGATGAACCTATAACCTATAAGGAAGTAGTATATGGAAAGGATGATGCTAAATGGAAATATTCTATGCATTCATAGATGAAGTATATGTACCAAAATCAAGTTTGGATTTTGGTAGAACTTCCAGCTTATGTAAAACCCATTAGGTGAAAATGGGTATTCAAGAGAAATATGTACATGGATGGTAAGGTCAATACCTATAAGAAATTTTGGTAGTGAATGGTTTTAGGAAACATCAAGGCATAGAGTATGAAAAAACCTTCACACCAATAACGATTCTTAAATCCATTATAATATTACTTTCATCAACAAATTTCCATGATTATGAAATTTGGAAAATGGATGTCAAAAATACTTTTTTAAATGATAATTTGGTTGAAGATTTCTATATGACTCAACCCAAAGGGTTTATTAACTCAAATAATACTAATAAAGTGATAAAGATATATAGATCCATTTATGGATTGAAGAAGGAATCAAAGTCAAAGAATGTTCATTTTTATGAGGCCATAATAGAATTTTTATTTTTCAAAAATTAAAGAGATCCATGTGTCTATAATAAGGTTAATGGAAATGCAGCCGTTTTTATTGTATTATATGTTGATGATATATTAATTATGGGAAATGAAGTGCAAGTCTTAGAGTCAGTTAAGACTTGGTTAAATGAATGCTTCTCCATGAAAGACTTAGTTAAATCATCCTATATTTTAGGGATCAAGATCTATCAAGATAGATTTTATATGCTACTTGGGATAAGTCAAAGTACATATATTTACAATGCACTTAAAATGTATAGTATGGAATAATCCAAAAGAGTGTTGTTTACAATATCACATGGTATCAATATATCCAATAAAATGTTTCCAAAAACACAATAGGAGATTGAAATAATGAGTTGAATTACTTATGCCTTGTCAGTGGGATCCATCATGCATGCCATGCTATGACAACCCTGCTTTTATTTCACACTTAAACATGATTTATTTCATAAACTTCACTAGATACAACATAAAAGATTAAGAGGTATAGTGTATTTGGGGATTAAGATCATTACATAACAACTTAAAACATGAAATAAAACATCTTTATTGAAAACATCCTTTACATGACCCCTATATTCCCTCATACTTAGAATTACATTGGATAACCTAAGGACATGCATAAGAAAAGGGTGAGATATAAAGCCCGGTAAGGGAATAAACATGGAATAACATGAGGAAAACAATACATGTTAGAAAATAGGCATGTAAAAAGAGAAAAATAGAAAAATGAACATAAAGGCATGATAAATCATGATAATCATAACATGGAGATGTGTCAACAACACTTAACATGGAATTAGCATTAGCCAATGCCCATTACACATGGAGCATGAGTAAACACTCATTGCACATGAAGCATGAGTAAACCATCATTGCACTTGAATTATAATGAGTCAAAAAACATTTCACATGATGTATCATGATACTATACTTTACCCAATGCATTAGAGCGCTATCAGGGCACACCCTTCTTAAACATTTCATTTCATGCATAAGTGTGCCACATGGATCATACAACATGGAATCATTCATCATAATTTAGTCCATGATAAAGGGATGAGGAATACATACATAAAGCTTTATAATAAATAAGTAAATGTTCATAAAGGTGAATACCCTTGATAGAGAAATGGGCATGGTATTCACTACACAATGACATTGGCTTGGAAAATCATAGTGCAATTTCGGTAGCGTAACAACGTGACATAAGAATTTGTAAAAATGGTTGATGAGAGAGAAAGGAGTGTCTCATAATATTTATATGAAATGGAAAGTAAGGGGGTTATATAGATACATGTCCCAACAATTTTAATGAAATTTAGATTCATGATACAAAAGAATTTCTTGAATGTAAATGAGGAGAGAGAAATTCCTTTCGAAATTTCGGCATAGTAACAGGTGTACATGGGAGGAATTTTATGAGAGAGAAAGGGGTCTCCCATCATTCAAACATAAATAGGTAAGTATGGGGGAGGTTAGAAACCATACCCCAACATTTATAATTGAAATTAAAATGGCATAACAACTTAAAGAAAATTGTACAAAAATGAGAAAGGAGGAAGACCCTTACTTGGAAGTGTGCTTCCAAAGGCTTGAGGGAGGCTTGAGAGAGGCTTATTGGGAGCTTGGGGCGACTTGAGAGGATACTAGAGAGATGAGGGCAGGGGTTGGATGAACTCAAAATGCTTTTAGTGAATAGGAAGTGGGAGCTTGGGTGGGTTTATATAGGAAAGGAGAAGAAATTATTTATTATTTAGGTTTGGGACACCTCACATTAAACTAATCAAAATCACAAACTAGACCATGGTTTTTTCCCATGGTTTTTGAAAAAGGGGAGTGGAAAACAATATTTTATAAGGACAATGACCTAAATTCTTAAAATAATAGGGTTTCTTATGTGGAGGTGAGTCACACTCTTAAGAAAAACAATTTAAAAAGATAAAATGTTTTATAAGTCATGGAGGGTCCACTAAGGCATCACAAAATTAATCAAACAAATATAAAATCACATTATTTTAAGGATAAAAAATATATTGGCCGAAAATATCATTTATAGTATTTTATTACATCACTATTGATTCATTATGATGTCATAAAACACATTGTATATTTAAACGGTATTTAATTTTTACCCAAAAATTTGACTGTCTCATAAAATTATGAAAAATTCACCATTGGATAATTTTGATGTCCTGATTCCAAAAATAATATTCATTTTATCTAAATAATTTTATAAATATGTGAATTTTCAATTTTAAAATAAAAACCGACATTTATCGAAAAAATCATGTGTTTTGACAGAAACAACTTTCAAAACTTAATAAAAATTACAATTGCATTCACAAAATTATACGATAATTTATAGTTAATAAAAATTAATTTAATAATAATAATAATATTTTATTAAAATAATATTTAATTAAAAAATCCATTAATTCATCAAAATATATTTCTTAGTTGAATATTAACTAAAAATACTATTTGCGCTTTAAAAACTATTTACAAAGTAACAATAATAAAATGAAAGTATATTCATTATTATATACAAAAATAATGTACATAATCATAGTTCTAGGGTGTTGTTACATAAACCCTTAAAACATCTGCATAAGACCTTAGGGTAAGGTGCGCGATGGTGACAAACTCTTGGGGTGGCTCGAATAACATTGATCGAGTGGTAATCTCTATCAACTTCCAATTCTCCCGTAGTCAGTTCCGCTAAAGCTTAATGTTTTCAAGACCTGCTTGGGATTGGTCAAGAGTGAAGCCCAAAGATGCAACCTCCTTTACAAGCTCTGAAAAATGGGCTTCGTATGGGGCTAGTCTACTAGATGAGGCCATCGCTTCCTTTTTCTTAGTAAATTGGATTTGTTAAAGCCCAATATTTATACTAATAATGTGATCACTGTTCAATGACTATATTAGAAACGGTCACAATTCTTAATGGTATTTTAAAATCCAAAGACATAAAACCAAATAATTTCACATTTTATATATCCATTTTACATAATGAGACATTTAATTAGATCAAGAGGAATTTTAATTAATGAAAGTTTCGGTCGTTACAATCTTCCCCCCTTAAGAAATTTTGCCTCAAAATTTCCTTTTCCCATACTAAAACAGATGTGGGTAACTCTGCTTCATAATTTCCTCTGATTCCCATGTCACTTCTTCAAACTTGTGGTTTCACCACAACACCTTGATGAGGGGAATTGTCTTATTTCGTAGAACCTTTTCTCTATGAGCTAAGATCTTCATTGGTTTCTCCTCATATGAAAGATCATCCTCTAACTGTACCACCTCTGAAGAGAGTACATGTGAAGGGTATAGTATGCACTTCCTTAGGAGGGATATATAAAAGACATCATGTACTTTGTCAATGGTAGGTGGAATTGCTAGTCGATAGGCCACAACCCCGACACGATCAAGAATATCGAAGGGGCCGATGTACCTAGTAATTAACTTCCATTTATTTTCAAACCTCATGACCTTCTTCCATGGAGATATTCGTAGAAAACCATGTCTCCAACTTTGAACTCAAGGTCTCATCGACAGTTATCTGCATAACTCTTACGTTGACTCTGGGATGCCTTGATATGCTGTTGAATGGTTTTCACCTTCTCCACCATTTCTGGTCCAGGTAGCTTACTCTCACTGACTTCATCCCAACATGCCGGTGTTCTGCACCTTTTCCCATAAAGGGCTTCATATGGTGTCATTTGGATGCTCGAGTGGAAACTGTTGTTATAAGAGAAATCAACCAGAGGTAGATGTTGATCCCATCCTCCTTTGAAGTCCATTGGGCACACTCTCAACATGTACTCAAGTGTTTGGATAGTCCGCTCAGATTTTCCATCAGTTTGAGGATGATAGGCTGTACTGAAGTTCAGTTCAGTATTCAGAGCATGTTGAAGACTCTTCCAAAACTTAGAGGTGAATCTTGGATTTTGATCAGATAAAATAGATAGTGGTACTCCATGCATCCTTACCACTTCCCTGATATATATCCATTCTAGTGGATCCAATGAGAAATCCTACTAAATAGAAATGAAGTGTTCAACCTTTGTAAGATGATCTACAATAACCCAGATTGCATTGTTGCCTTTGGATGTCTTCAAAAGTCAGGTGACAAAGTCCATGGTGATGTTCTCCCATTTCCATGCTGGTATAGATAATTGTTGCATCATCCCCTTAGACTTCTTTCTCTCAGCCTTCACTTTATGACACACTAGACACTTTGATGTATATTCAATGATCTCCCTCTTCATGTTATCCCACCAATAATGCTCTCATAGATCTCAATAAATCTGTGTGTTTCCTGGGTGAAAAGAGAAATTTGAACTATGTGTATCATCCAAAAGTTCCTTCTTCAGCTCTAGACTTGATGGAACACATAGTCTTTTCCAAAATCTCACAATTCCTTCTTCATTAACATTAAACTCTAAGGATTTCCCTTTTCCGATAGCTTTCACTTTTTTTGAATTCCCACATCATCCTTTTGAGCACCATTTAACCTTTCCAAAAGAGACGGTTGAGCAATCATTTGTGAAAGGATTGATGATGTTCCCTTATTTATGATTCCCATGTCCATCTTCATCAAATCTAAGAATATTGGATCCTTCTCAATTCTCATCAATGATAGAATCGCTGGGTCCTTTCTACTTAGTGCATCTGCCACCTTGTTCGCTTTCCCAGGGTGGTAATGGATTGAGTATTCATAGTCTTTGATCAACTCTAACCATCTTCGTTGGTGTATGTTAAAATCTTTCTGTGTGAATATATACTTAAGGATTTTGTGGTCCGTATATATTTTACACTTCTCCCTAAAGAGATAATGCTGCCAAATTTTTGAAAGAGAAGATAACTGCAGCCAACTCAAGGTCATGTGTTGGACAGTTCTGCTCATGAACTTTTAATTTCCTTGAAGCATAGGCAATGATTTTGTCATTTTGCATCAACCCACAGCCCAATCCCTTCTTCGAAGCATCACTGAATACCACAAAAAGTTCTCCACTTATGGGTAGAGTGAGCACGGGCACAGTGATAAGCCTCATTTTCAACTCCTTGAAGCTTTCTTCGCATTAATCACTCCAAGAAAAACTTTAGTCCCTTCCGAGTTAGCTTGGTAAGAGGGTTGGAAAATCATGAGAAATTTCTCACAAATCATCGATAATATCTAGCTAACCCCAAGAAGCTATAGATATCCGTTACCGATGTTGGCCTCGACCATCCCTCAATTGCAGCTGTTTTGAAGGGATCCAAAGATATCCCATTACTTGTGATGATATAGCCCAAGAATGAGACATCCTTCAACCAGAACTCACACTTGCTATACTTTTCAGAGAGCTTCTCCTTCCGCAAGGTCTCTAGTACAGTTCTTAGATGCTCCTCATGATCCTCCTTAGTTTTGGAGTATATCAGAATATCATCTATAAATACTACCACAAATTTGTTGAGGTAATCTCTAAAGACTCTATTCATCAAGTCCATGAAGATTGATGGAGCTTTGGTGAGTCCGAAAGGCATTACTATGAATTCATAGTGCCTTTATCTTGTACGAAAAACAGTCTTGGGGATATCTTCCTTCTTCACCCTTACTTGATAATATCCCGACCACAAATCCACCTTGGAGAAGTATTGTTCTCCATGCAGCTGATCAAACAAGTCATCAATTCGTGGGAGAGGATACTTGTTCTTTATCGTGATTTTTTTAATCTCATGATAATCGATGCAAAGGCGCATTGACCCATCTTTCTTCTTGATGAAGAGGACTGGTGCACCCCCATGGTGAAGCAGTTGGGTGTATAAACCATTTATCCATATTCTCCTATAGTTGTTTCTTTAGCTCCTCAAGCTCCAAAATAGCCATTCTATATGGAGTCTTGGATATTAGAAATGCCCCAGGTATAAGATCAATTGAGAATTCAACACCTCTTCTAGGAGGAAGACCGGTAAATTCCTCGGGAAACACTTCAGTGAATTCCCTCACAATAGGCATGTATTCAAGTATGATTGCCTCATTATACTCAATCATCTGAGCCAGATAAGCATGCTCATAGGGCAGTAATATCCATTCTTGAGATGATGGAGCTAAAGAAGATTCATCTTCCTCCTTGCACTTGTAAAGAATCAGGGGTCGATTCTCCACATGGAGAGTGATTTCCCTCTCATGAAAATTTATGTTGGCTCTATATAAGGAAATCCAATCCATGCCAAGAATTGCATCAAATTCCACCAGAGGGAGTATGATGAGGTTCACCGAGAAGTTTAATCCACAGATTATGATAGGGGAGGAGTTATATTCATGGGATGCAATGATTTCCCCATTTACCGTACTCACTGACATCTTCACTTCCATGATTTGTGGTGGTTCTGAGATTGTTCTACTAAACTTTCAGGATATAAAAGAATGTGTAGAACTAGAATCAAAAAGTACGTTCTCTATTCTTAAATGAATAACTAGAATACCTATCACCACTTCGTTGTTGGGTTTTACTTCGGCAATAGTGATGGAAAAAGATCACCCTTGCTGTCTTGGAGATTGTTGGTTGCCTCCAAAAACCCTTGGCTTAGGGAACTGATTTGCAAGATGCCCTGGTTCTTTTCATTTTTAGCAATGAACAACACGTTGATGTTCAAATGGAGAATTCCTCTCCTCTGTTTTAGCCTCAAGTTTTTCTTGCCAAAAGTTAATATCCAGGTGCCCTTCTCTTCCACACCTAAAGCATTTCCGCGTCCCCTTCAAGCAATTTCCAGGGTGCTTCTTTTCGCACCTTTGGAAAGTGGGGTGCTTGATCTTCTTAGAACCATTGGATTTATCCATTGGACCGCCAACATTGAAGTCCACCTTATGCTTCTTATCCCCATGATACCCTTGAGATTATCTAATCTCTATTTCAACCTTGAGGTCACATCAGACAATTTCCTCATAGCTGTCGAAGTCATGGATCACCAGCGTTTTCTGCAGGCTAGGTTTCAGCCCACCAAATAAGCGGTCAACCTTGAATTCGGGGGTAACAACAAAGCCAGAAGTGTATCGTGCAAGCCTTGTGAATTTTACCTTGTACACTCCGATAGATTTGTCGTCTTTTTTCTTGAGGGCAAGGAAGTCACTTTCCATCTTAAGGCGGAGGGTGCGTGGAAAATATTTATCAAATTTTTTTTTCTGGAAATCCTTCCATTCCAACACCTCAACCTCCTCCCTAGGCTTCGTATTTTTGATCAACATCCACCATTGATCAGATTCACCCTCCATATGATAAGCATCCAGGAAAACCATCTCTTGTTCAAAACATTGAAGGATGGAGAAGATCTTTTCAATGGAGTTGATCCATTGTTCGACGATTAAGGGATCAGATGATCCATTAAAAGTAGGAGGTCTTTGTCTCATGAAGCTCTCGATAGTGAATTTTTTCTTTATTAGGGGGGGTTGAAAGTTCCTATTGACCCATGTTTCTATTAAAATATTGAGTTAACTGAGAGGGAAGCATGACAAAGTTCGCGATTCCCGCTCCCATCGGTTTGGGCATCTCATTAGTACAGTCATCACGTTGATCTTCACATTAGTTGTTAGCCTAAGTCCTCCTATTACTAGCCATTGGTTGGAATAAAAGTAAAGTTAAGGGTTACAAATAAATGACAATCCAAGGAAAAAACTGATGACTTATAAATAGATTTTATTTCCTTAACTTATGAATCTATTGGATTCATTCTATGTTATCTATGATATACTTTCTAACATATATTCTTAGGGAATTATTTTTTTAGTACCTTAATAATGGTTCATACTAAGCTTGTGAATTTATGAAAGAAAATACCCCAGGAGTGTCATAACCAAGAGTGAAGCAAGGCCTGTTGTCGTGCACCAGTTCCCGTTCGAGTCTAGCTTAAAGTGGTGTTTTCGGGTTTTACCCCTAGGATACATCTGTGCTAGAGCCTCCTCTACCTGCTCATATCCAGACATGGATGTATTTTCTTTATAAACCACTTACTCAATACTCACCAAAACTTAGGGATGTTTTTATTATACTTAGTCTTTTAAATAAGGATTTACTAGGTTTTTCTCATCCTAATCCCAAAAATAACTAAACCTATCCTCTGATTCCAACTATGAAAACCCTGATTTTATTTCACACTTAAACATGATTTATTACATAAAATTCACTTGATACAACATAGAATATCGAGAGGTCTAGTGTATTCGAGGCTTAGGATCATTACATAATAACTTAAAACATGAAATACAACATCTTTATTGAAAACTTCCTTTACATGACCCCTATATTCCCTCGTACTTAGCATTGTATTGGATAACCTGAGGACATGCATAAGAAAAGGGTGAGCTATAAATCCCAATAAGGGAATAAACATGGAATAACATGAGGAAAACAATATATGTTAGATAATAGGCATGTCAAAATATCACAATATAAACATGAACATAAAGTCATGATAAAGCATGATAATCATAACATGGAGATGTGGCAACAACACTTAACATGGAATTAGCATGAGCCAAGGCTCATTGCACATGGAGCATGAGTAAAAACTCATTGCACATAAAGCACGAGTAAACACTCGTTTCACTTGAATTAGAATAATTCAACACCCATTGTACATGACATATCATGATAATATAATTTACCCAATGCATTGGAGCGCTATCAGGGCACACCCTTCTTAAACATTTCATTTCATTCATAAGTGTGCCACATAGATCATACAACATGGAATAATTCATCATCATTTATTACACGATAAAGGGATGTGGAATACATACATAAATATTTATAATCAATAAGTAAATTTTCATAAAGGTGAATACCATTGATAGAGAAATGGGTATGGTATTTACACAACGACATTGGCTTGGAAAATCATGGTGCAATTTTGGCAGCGTAACGACGTGACATAAGAATTTGTAAAAATGGTTGATGAGAGAGAAAGGAGTTTCTAATCATATTTACATGAAATGGATAGTAATAGGGTTATATAGATACATGTCCCAAAAATTTTAATGGAATTTAAATTATGATACAAAAGAATTTCTTGAATGTAAATGAGGAGAGAGAAATTCCTTTTAGAATTTTGGCATAGTAACGAGTGTACATGGGAGGAATTTTATGAGAGAGAAAGGGGTCTCACATCATTAAAACATAAAGAGGAAAGTATGGGGGAGGTTCAAAACCATACCTCAACATTTATAATTGAAATTAAAATGGCATAACAACTTAAATAAAATTGGACAAAAATGAGAAAGGAGGAAAACCCTTACTTGGAAGTGTGCTTCCAAAGGCTTGAGGGAGGCTTGAGAGAGGCTTCTTGGGAGATTGGGGTGACTTGGGAGGATTCTAGAGAGAATATGGAAGGGGTTGGATGAACTCAAAAGGCTTTGAGTGTAGAGGAAGTGGGAGATTGGGTGGGTTTATATAGGAAAAAAGAAGGAATTCTTTATTATTTAGGTTTGGGACGCCTCACATTAAACTAATCAAAACCACAAACCAGACCATGGTTTTTGCCCATGGTTTTTTCCAAAGGTGAGTGGAAAAAAATATTTTATAAGGCCAATGGGATAAATTATTAAAATAATAGGGTTTCTTATGTGGAGGTGAGTCGCACTCTCAAGGAAAACAATTTAAAAAGATAAAATGTTTTATAAGTCATGGAGGGTCCACTAAGGCGTCAAAAAATTAATAAAACAAATCTAAAATCAAATTATTTTAAGGATAAAACATATATTGGCCGAAAATATCATTTATAGTATTTTATTACATCACTTTTGAGTCATTATGATGTCATAAAACACATTATATATTTAAACGTTATTTAATTTTTACCCAAAAATTTGACTGTCTCTGAAAATTATGAAAAATTTACCATTGAATAATCTAGAAATCATGATTCCAATAATAATATTTATTTTATCTAAATAATTTTCTAAATATGTGAATTTTCACTTTTAAAATAAAAACTGACATTTATCTAAAAAATCACGGGTTTTGACAAAAAAAATTTCAAACCTTAATAAAAATTACAATTACAATCACAAAATTATACGATCATTTATACTTAATAAAAAGTAATTTAATAATAATAATAATATTTTATTAAAAAATTATTTAATTCAAAAATCTATTAATTCATCAAAATATATTTCTTAGTTGAATATTAACTAAAAATACTATTTTCGCTTTAAAAACTATTTACAAAGTAATAATAATAAAATGAAAGTATATTCATTATTATATACAAAAATAATGTACATAATCATAGTGATAGGGTCTTTTTACATAACCTATTAAAACACCTATATAATACCTTAGGGTAAGGTGCATGATGGTGAAATACTCTTGGGGTGGCTTGGATAACATTGCTCGAGTGGTAATCTCTATCAACTTCAACTTCTCCCGTAGTCAGTTCCACTCAAGATTAAAATATTCAAGCTTGGATTGGGATTGGTCAAGAGTGAATCCCAAAGACGCAACCTCATTTCCGAGCTCCGAAAAATGGGATTCGTATGGGGAAAGTATATTGGATGAGACCATCACTTCCTTTTTCTGAGTAAATTGGATTTGTTAAAGCCCTATATTTATACTAATAATGTGATCACTCTTCAACGACTATATTAACAAACTTCACAATTCTTAATGGTATTTTAAAATCCAAAGATATAAAACCAAATAAGTTCACATTTTATATATCCATTTTACATAATTAGACATTTTATTAGATTAAGAGAAATTTTCATTAATGAATGTTTGGGTCGTTACAATGATATGAACTAGTTTTTATGTTGCATTTTCTTTGAGCATGGTGGGAAGATATCAAGATAATCTAGGAGAGTTGCATTGGGAAACTGTCAAAACTATCCTAAAGTAATTAAGGTGTACAAATGATATGTTCATGATGTATCGAGGAGATGATGAAATAGTAGTTGGAGGATACACTGATTATAGTTTCCAGATAGATCATGATGATCTAAAATCACAGTTAGGCTATGTATTTTTCATGAATGGTGGAATAGTGAACTAGAGAATCTCAAAGAAACCTGTGGTTGCCGACTCTATAGTAAAATATTAGTATATATCATCTTCCGATATATCTAAGGAGGCATTCTAGATATGTAGATTTATATTAGATATTGTTGTTATCCCTAGTAGTGTAGAAACTATTTCGGTTTATTATGATAATACCACAATAGTGGTGCTTCCAATGAGACTAGGTCACACAAGAGGATGAAGCATATACTTTGGAAGTTTCATCTCTTGATGGATTTTACTTAGAGATGTGATGTTTTAGTTATTAGACTAGCCATAGAGGATAATGTGGAAGAACCCCTAACTAAATCCATATCTCAATAGAATCACGATTCTCATGTGAGAGATTTTGGTTTGAGACTAGTTAGAAATTGGATTCAGTGAAAGTGGGGGTGTTGAAAATGGGCGTCCTAAACCCAACTTGTGTATATACTTTGATTACCATTATATGTTTATAGTTTGATATATATATATATATATGTGTGTGTGTGTGTGTGTTTATCTTACCAGAGTAGTGTTGATACTTCTGTTTCCACTATATTTATGGTAATATACTTAAATTACATGTCATGTTAAAGGTTTATATTAGTTATCATCCTATAATGAGAACCTAGAGATACTATGAAAATAATATTAAAGTTATGTCCTATGATCCAGATACATTATACTTATAGGAAGCATATGATGTGCGACCATCAGGTGATGAGGGATCATAATCATTGAGACTTATTCTCATGAAGTTCATACTTGATGATCTATTATAGGTGAGATTATGAGGACATACCCACCAATAACAACACCATATGTTTTGAGTGTAATTGGTTGTTCTTATCTGCGAACATGTGTATTGATATTTTGACTTGAGATCATTATCAATGTGTGTTATTTTATTCTGTACTTTAATGAAAGACAAAAACCATGAAAATAAAGTCATGGAAAATAATCTTGTGTTTGGTGTGTCTTTGATGGTATGGCACTGGTTAAATGTTCAAGATATAATTTTTTACTTCTAAGTTGAGGAAGTGATACCTCGGGCCTAGTTGATCAAGATGGTAGTACCTTCACTAAGTCCATGACCATGGTAGAAGAATTCAAGTCCATATAGTAATGTCAAAAAATAATAAATCAATGAAGTATGATGATATAAGTATGCATCCTTCTTTATAAGATATCACGATACAAAGATATTATATTATACAGTGCATGTTCATAGGAAAGGTTGTCGTTGCTATGAATTTTACTAATCTCTTTAGGGATCTTCATGGGTTGATAGAATTCACTCTTAGTCTATGAATAATATTTACTAATATCGAGATAAGGTCCTATAGGTTCACACATAATAGCATATTCAAGAGTTTTCCCCATTCTAGTTAATAGAACTATAGGACATGTTAGGAACCACAATGGGGTTTGAGAGTTGTCCAAGTATTATTGATCACTGAAAAATAAAAAAATTCATTATTATTTGAGTATAGAATAATTGAGTTGAATTTATTTATTAAAATTATTTACAACTTTTTAAGTAAGTTCTTGGAATAATATATTACAAATGAATATTATTTTAATATTCAAGGTTCGTCTAATATTAGCAGGAATTATGAGTCAAGTTAATGACATAGGTTTATCATGTAATATATTTAATATATATTATAAGTAGGTGATAAAATATAAATAACATTTTTGATGTAGTTAGTTCATCATAGATATTTATTTGTTTCTTATTTATTAGATGTTAAATATATGGGGGTTGGGGAACCCTATATGGGTATTTATAACATCTACTATATAAGTATGTAGGATCTCATTTCCATTGCGCTGTTCATTCCAACGGATTGAGAGATCCTCTATTCTCCTAAATTATAGAGAGAGAAAGTCTCCATCCAAGTGATCGATCCAAGAATTCCTTCATGGATCGAAGTCATGAGATTGAGGTGATCATCACAACATCAAAGGAATCATCACAGTTCCATGACTGCACCCAGAATTCAACAAATGACATGCATGCAGATTCTTGAAGCATGTGTTGATGATCTATAGGGATTAGACCTCATATCGTTAAAGCAATGATCACTGGAAATAAGATGCAGTCGAACACGCATCGAATCAAATGAGTTATTTGTTATATTTTTATTATTATGCTCTAATAATTCATGTGAGATCCTTAGACCATACCAGGGATCAGATCACTAGAGAAGATGAAGTTTCATCGATCCAATATTAATTTTTTTAAATCCCCATCCCACTAGCTTCTGATGCGTGCCTTAGTACCATCAAAATTGAATTGATAAAAAATATAGAAAATTTGTTTTTCATGTATTTACATAATAAAAGGATTAACTATGTATTATAATCTATTCAGATTAACTAATTTCATTCTGAATTCATCATGTCTGAAACTGTGATACTGATAAACCATTTGTAGTTAAACACTAAAACTAGAAATATAATGTTATCAACCTCCCATATTTCTTCAATAACTCTATAATATGAACTTGATGTGGATATTGGGTTTTTATCTTTAGGATTAAAAAAATTAATTGCTTCTACTAACACTAATAAACTAATATTATGAACTACTCTTTTATTGTCTTGATCTTTTATATGAAATATATAACCACTAATGTTATACCCAAACCATGTTATCATTTTTAAAATTGTTCCTCCTTTTAACCATCTCAATGTTTATTATTCATCTTATCTAATAAGCACGGTCTCTTTAAACCATGGTAAATAATTTTTTTATGCTCATTCAAAATCCACATATCTTTCTTCTATGGATAACATTGATTTAACACATTAATATACAATGTTATATATGTTTGAGCATCATCTATGCTATTCCAGATGTATAAATATATCATCTTTATATATTCACCTATAAATTATTTTACTTTCATTCCATGGATCTCATTTCCCCCATAATTGACTCATTCAAGGGGTGATTTAGGCAAACCAATGTGCTCCACTACAGACATGTATCTTGTACAAAAATATGAAACCTCTTCATAAATATATTTCTCAATAGTGTAGGCTTCAGGTCGATATAGATTATTGACACACCCCTTCAATATCTTCATATACCTTTCAAAAGGATATATTTAACATAGATATATAGGTCTGAAAAGATTTATTTCTCACATCAAATAAACCATTAAAAGCACCATGATATAAAAAAGGGAGGAAAATACATTTTCAGTTGACAAAGTATATAAACCACTTCATTTTATAAATTGTTCAAATAATTCAGATCAATCAACTTGTTAAAAATCGAATTAAAAAAATAACACACCTTCATGATAGTCATTCTGACATGGATGGAAAATATTCAATGCAATGCAAATGGTAGGAGCTGTTTTATCATGATGTGACAAACATGATATTTCATACCTATAAACTTTAAATATTTTAGTGACAATTTTTTTTTCATTTTAAGAATAACTCTATGACACATTGATACCATGGAGACACTAAAAAAAGATAATTTTCTCCCTCTTAGAAAATGTATGATAATCTAGAGCTATGTATGCTTACCTTCCATCATGAGTGAGAGATAACTCCAAATGTATTACCATTGAGAGTAAGTCCAATATTACATTCAACCCATCTTTAGTATTTCCTTTAATATCTAATAATGTTCCAATCAATCTATTACATATATTCTTCTCCATGTGCATGACATCAATGTTATGTTTGACATCATGATATCTCCAATATGGAAGCTCAAAAAATATTAACCGTTTCTTCCAAATATTTCCATCATTACCATATTTTTGTATCTTTATGAATGTCATATCAATGTTTTTCACCCTCTCAAAAAATTGATCGATGGAAATAGGTTTTGAAGTAATATAAAATTATTATGATCTATTAAATCCATTTTTTAATCTCCCATAAGAATGATCCATAAAAAAAACCTTTGATAACCAATGTATACTATTTTTCTCTCTTTTTGTAGTTGATAATAAGAAGTCTGTTGTTCACTAGTTGTACAATATTTATGCCCCTTAACATTGTATCCATACAAATTTCTATATGCTGGGAAGTAATTTATAGTTAACATAATCATTTCATGCAATTTAAAATGTTATATTTTATAAAAATTATACATATGAATACCTTCCTACCATAAAAGTTTCAAATCATTAATTAATGGTGATAAAAAAACATCAATATCATTTTCGAGATGTTTTGATCCATAGATCATTATACCCAACTTGACATATTTTCACTTCATACAAAATTTAGGAGATAAGTTGTAAATTACTAATAAAATAGGCCATGAAATATGTGTTATACTAGGTCTATGATATGGATTCATTCCATCTGTATATAGTCCAAGTTTTATATTTCTAACTTTATTTATGAATGTAGGAAACTATTGATCAATTTTCTTCCACTTTATACATTCATCTAGAAGATATAATTTTCCATCACAAATATTCTCATCTATATTATATATTAACCTTTTTTCATCATGTTAATTTACAAATAAACTTTTTCAATGAGGAATTATAGGAAGATACCAAAATGATGTGAGAAGAGTCTCTATAGCTTCTAAATCAACCTGTGATTTTTCTTTCAACTTATACCTCGATGTCCCACATTTAAGACACTCTAATAGACATTTGTATTCCCTTATATATATATATCATGAATTCATTCAAGTATGAATTTATTTTCTTGTACCCCAAACCCATCAGGAATAATATTTTCTTTACTTTATAATGTGAATTTGCAAGATTGCTGTCTTTAGGAAGTATGTCTTTCAACAGCTGTAGAAACTCTGTAAAACTCTTGTCAATCTGTCCATTTTTCACCTTTAAGTTAATAATTCTTAACACCATTTATAAAACCATAAATTCTATAAAAAACATATACAATAGTTTTTCAGCATCACCATATAGATGCTTAATTGTTGGTTCTTTCTCAATTTCCACTACTTCAATATCTCAAATCATTTATTCAATTTGATCCAACTTATCATCTTGAAAATTATCATAATCATCAACAGATTTGGAATTCTACCTAGTGTTACCATACCACATCCAAGGTATATAACTTATATTAAAACAATGAAAAATTAAATGACCATTGATCTCTCTATTTTTCAACTTCTTTATATTTAAACATTTTAGGTATGGACAGAAAAATATGTCATTGTTTAGAAAATTTCATATAGAAAATTCTAAAAAAGCATTGAAACCTTCCTCATATTCATCACTTATTTTAAGTTCAATAATCCAAATTCTAATCATTATTATCTATAACAAATATCAGAAATTGAAAATATGTTGTTATATTTAAAATTTTAATTTTAATTTTACTTTTATAAATAACATAAAAAAATACCATAAAATATTTCAAAAAAAATGAAATACAATATATTTGAAAAAAATATAAATTTGAACATATTAAATTATCATTATTTAATAAAAAAAATCACAAACCTTAATCTAAAAAAAATCATTCACCAATTTAAAAATATCTAAGATGTGAAAATAATCAAAAATGAAAATATAAATAGTGAAGATAAAGTGACATCAATGGAAAATTGGAACCAAAAATACAAATGAAAATATCTTGTATGCATAGAAAATCAAAACAAAAAACACAAAATGTAAATTGATATCAGAACCAGGATGATTGAAAAGGCAGCACCAATTGGAAGAAAGTGAAAGCGGTGGCCAACAACGGGTAATGGTGGATGATAATGTTTGATTCCAAACTAAATATAAATTGACATAAATGGAAAATTAAAACCATAAATAAAAATGAAAATACCACGGATTCACAGAAAATTGAAATAATAAACATAAACCAAACATTTATATCAAAATTGGGATGATTGAGATATTGACACAAATAGAAGAAGTTGCAAACAACGACTGGCGATGAGTGACGATGGTGGATAAAAACTCAAAGATAAAATAACATAAATGGAAAATAGGAACCACAAATACAAATAACTTGATTACATGGAAAATAAAATAATAAACACGAACCATACATTGAAACCAGAACTAGGATGATCAAAACCAATGGGAAGAAGCATGAGCATTGTCCAATGACAAGTGATAGTGGATGGTGGTGGTGGATACTAAATGAAAGGTATTTAAAGCCATATATCAAATAAAAAATAGATTTGATGCCATAGATTGAATAATGAAGAGATTCAATACCACAAATCTAAGATAAAAGGGTTAGGATTCATAGCGTGAGAGAAAAATGAGGGCTTTCACATGAAAGAATGAAACAAAAATGACTACTACCAACCCCAAATTAAAATTATAAAGTTTTTTCACATTGGTTATTTAATAACCAACATGAAAAATAAGATTTTTTACATTGGTTATTCAATACACAATATAAAAAAATGTTTTTCACATTGGTTATTGAATAACTGATGTGAAAAATATTGGTGTCTTATTTTATATGTCGATTATTCAATAACTAATGTGGAAAATCACTATTTCCACATTTTTTATTCAATAAATGAAGTGGAAAATATGAAAGTTTTATTTTTCACATCACTTATTTATAACCAATGTGAAAAACGTGTTGGGATAAATCAATTTTACATTATTGATTGAAGTAATATAGAGGTATTGGAAATTAGAAGAAGATACCAAGAATTATGCTGAGTTTGTAAAGAAAGGAAAACATATCTTTAAAGTTGTTCTATGAAGTTATTTGAATTACCATAGATAATTTTTCAATATAACTTATATATCTTCATGATAGTGATGGTAAAAATATGATTATTGACATACATATCTTCAAGGGAACTAAATTCAATTGTTAGTTGATGAAGAAAAATTGTCTATTATATTCTAAAAGTATGTTAGAGTTGTTTTAGTAGGCTTGTAATTGATGAGAATCCATGTATAGGTTGTTCAAATGATCCATATAAGGATAAAAACAATTTATCTTCTTTATATGGTTGATCCACTAATCTTAACATTTCATGTGATCAATAAACACAATTAATTATCTACTTTTCATAGTCGATCAACAAGGTCTATGATTTTTACATGCATCCAGTTCATATAGTGTGGTCACTTCACATGGTTTACATGCACAATTAGCGAGTTATTCATATGCACGATCCTGACTCTATTGAATTGATCATCATGGGTTTAAGAATCATGATCACTCAAGTTCATTATGATCTGAGATACTGAAAATCAAAGCATAAAACTAGAGGTGATGCTTTGAGATTGAAGGAGTTTCAATGAAGAATAATATGAACAAGAAGTTTTCTGGTTTTTGAGCTAAACATAAGTCTCTTGGCTGATCATAAGCCTTTTATTATAAGTATATGCTATGTTCATAAGTTTTGAGTTTCATCATAATCCTTGGATAGTTCATAATACTTTGAGCATACTGGAAGTATTTATATAGATGGAAAGCCTGTTTATTATAATACTTCAAGACCATCATATGGATTATTTCATGGTAATAAAACTATAAAGACGTGATTGTAAGTATCTTGAAAGTGGATCCTCAGTCTTTTGGAACCAAATGTAATCCTTTTGTTAAAACCATGGTTTGAGGTGATTGGATCTGTTGTTAATATAGATATGAAATTATAGTGAAGAAGTGTTGATTTTTTTTTTGAAATATGGATATAGAATTATGGTGTCAAAGTGTTGACAATATGAATATAGAATTATGGTGATTGTATTTTTTGAGAATGTGTAAAAAAATCATGGTGAATAATTTTGTAGAATACTCAATTGATAGCCTTTTAATAGTTCAGTCAATGTGCAGTCAGTCAGATCTCTTAACACTGTCAGTTGGTTCAATGTGTGGTCAGTTGATGGGGAACGATTAGTTAGGAATGTGGGTAGATGGGCATATGGTCAATTCAATATTTTTCTTTTTAGGAGTTTTTCCTAGAGACGTATCATTTAATTATCACATGTTTAGTTAAAAGTTTTGTTTTCAAAATATTTTAAAGCATATATTTTGTGGGATTTAAAAGGAGCTTAAATAACCAATATTAGGGTAGTTTTTAAGAACCTTGACTTAAGATATTGGATGGATTCTTAATAGAATATTCATACTAAAAATATCTTCTAGATTTGAAGAAGGAATTTTAAATTAATATCCCATTCCATAATATTCAGTTATTGAAATGAAAATATACTTTCAAGATATTAAGATATTTTAAGTGGTGAATTTAAAATAAGATATCCAAGAAATTTTGGGATTATTTGTTTGACCGTTATTTATGGTTGATAATGATTGATCAACCTGAGTATGAAGAAGAATATGAAATAGTAAAGGCCAAAGATCATGGAGATTTATTTGGGCAGTTTATTAACCGAGATTCATAGAGTTACTTAAAGAGGATATAAATAAGGTATTACATGTAAATTAAATATATAAATTATGGATCCATATTTGGGATGTATTATTTTAATTTAAATAGGTGTTATCATATGTGACATATTATAGTGATCAAAAATAGTTTGGAGAGATTATTCATATGGAGATATCTAGCAGGCTGAATCAGGTTTTATAGAAACTCAAATAAGAATATCTAGAGCACTATAACTATAGAATAATTTAATATTTAAAATACTTAAATAATATTACACATTCTTATTCTATAAATTTCATTGATAGGTTTCGTTACAGGTGACATGTGGTATGATGATGAAATGTAGGGAGGAATATGGTGTGATCTACACCATGGGCTGTGTTACATTGAAGATGAGAATGCATGTATAAATAATACCTAAATAAATTCTAGAAAAAAGTGCAGATACATTCCAATATCTAATATCTGAAATATTAGTAAAGAGAATTTTCATATTGATACATCCGATTTATCTTGAAGAAGGGGATCAAGAGAAGAAAAGGATTACACTATTGTATCAGGTCTAAAAAAGAAAGATATAGGAAAATTCTAGCTTTGAATTATCCTAATATGGAGAAGAGAAGAAATACTACTAAGAATACATAACAATTATCCCCATCAAGAAGAAGATAGAGTATTATACCATAATATTAAATTCATTATGAAGAAGGGGATTGGGAGAAGAAGAGGATTCTGTTATTGCATCGGGTCTGAAGAAGAAATCTATAGGATAATTCTAGTTTGGAATTATCCTCATCTGGATAAGATAAGTGCTACTGCTAAGAATGCATAAGAGTTATATTCACATTGATTATTCTCTCATTTGAAATTGTTAGAGGAAGACACAAGAGTAGACTCCCCACAAGGAGTTAGTTACATCTAGACACAAATAATGGAGTAACAAAAGGAGGTGCATAATAGATCACATACCAAAAGATAAAGATGCGAAGAGAGGTCTCATGTTTGATAGAGATATACCTATAAGTAATCAAACTATGGAATAGACCCTAAAATCTATAAATTGACTCACCCCTTACTTGAGTAGTGCACGAGAGTAGATAAGAGGCATTGTTCCTGAGATTGGTAGGGGACCCTTCCCGAATCCATTGTAATATCCCTATAAAGAGTATTATATCCCCTGAAACATCAACACATTATTATTGTGTGATCATTAGAGTATACCTTAGTGGTGAACCAAGTAAAATATTGGTGTCTTTTTGTTCTTTACATTATGTATATATGCATGATGTGTGATGTGGATGCATTTTAAATAAAGAACATGTTTAATGAATGTTCCTGATATTTTGGGGACATGATCTTGAAATTTAAAGGCAAAAATTTGGTGTCACCCTGATTCACCCTCCCCTCTTGAGGTGGCCCTAAAAACACATGTTTTCCCACATATTTTTCATTAATTTTTAATTATTTAATTGGTTATTTTTGTACTTTGTATTAAATATTTAAACTTTTGTATTTTTATAAATAAAATTATCAATTAATCATTTTTTATAATTATTCATGCATTTTAAGCTTTAAATTAGTTAATTTATGTTTTAATTTGTTTTATAGTCTAAAATATTTTTATTTAGTTTGTTGATCTTGTTTGTAAATTTAATAGTTTAACATTAATTAATTAATTAATTAATTAATCCTTCTTTGTACATAAATAATGAAGTTTTAATTAAGCATTTCATGTATTAAATATTAATTAATCAAAATAATATTATATAAATATTAATCGCCTTTTAATAATTCAAAATTTATAAATAAAAGATCATAAGAATATTATATTTATTAAATCTCTTTAATTTAATTTCATTAATTAACATAATTGTTTAATAATAGAATAATTATCTATTTACTTTAATTAATTTAATTTGAAACAATATATTTTTTTAAATAATTTTACTTTGTTTTATAAATGTTTAAAATTTATATTAATTTTAATAGTTTAGTTGTTTTTTAATTTTAGTTTTGGTTTAGTAACAATTTAAGTTTTTTAAATTGAAGTCGGTAATAATTTAACTTTAGTTTAAATGGTTTTATAAGTTTATTAAAGTTTTTGAGTACCTTAATTTTCAATTATTTTAATTTAGTTTTAGTTTTATTTAATTATTTTGTTTATATTTTATTTAAGTTTTAATTTATTGTACTCTGTTTATCTTGTAGGTTCACGGTGTCACAGTAACCTTTACCACTGTAACCTACTGACACGGTCTCATGGTATCCCTTTCAAGCAGTGGCACCGTAACCTTTTCCACCATGCACCGTTTCTATCATTGTCTCACCATAACTCCTGCCACCATTTCATCATCCACATCCCATGTCACAATTTCATTTTCTTACACCTTTTCTTTGCTCACACCTCTTTTCAACTCTGTGACACCGTTTCCCTTATAGTTCCACACCAACCCTTCCTTCGTTCCACTGTCTCACATTTTACTTCTGCTACAGTTTCCCCCTTTACGGTGCCTCAATAATCGCATCACTGTTTTTCACCTATTCATCACCTGTTTCAAAAAAAAAAACGTAACATACACTCGAACCAAATTCTCTTGTGAAGCTGCTACTGTTTCACAAACCAATCAGTGTATCGAAGACCCTCAACACCCAAGACTCCGTTAAGCGTTGAGTTCTGGACGAACCACATCATGGTTGAAGTTCTTTGAGTTGTGTACTACTGAAACAGGGAGACCATCTGTCGCTGCTTGAAGATGGTTACCGCTGAGTTGAAGATGATTGAATCTGCAAGGAGAGTCCACCACCGGAACTGGAGATACTATGAACCGAATCTGATTCCATTCCATGCGCTGCCTTGGACCTAGAATCTGTTCCGTCATCACTAATCACCATCCGCCGGTACCGCTGGACCCGATATCACCGCTGCTAGAGTTGAAGTCACCCGAGGTGGAAGGCAGGCCGAAGGAGATCCACTGCTGAGCCATCAGGAGCTGCGAACTGGCTTGGAAGAAGATGACCTCCCCCTGTAGCACCGATTTTTTGGGAGGAAGAAGTGTTAAAAAAAACAATCTAATCTAAAAACAAAACATATAAAAAATAATAATAATAAAGTTACTAATAATAATTATGAAAATAAATTAAATTAATTTGATAAAATTATAATTAATTAACCAATTATTATTATTATTTAATTAATAATAACATTAATAATTAATTACATTACTTTGAAGTAAAATATTTTCTTAATATTTTTAAAAATGTTTATTTATAAATATTTAAAAATAATAACTTTAATGTTGTTTATGTAAAGTTATAAAATTATTATAATTAAATAAATGAAGTAAATTAATTAATTAAATAATTTAATCATAGTTCTAAATAGAATAAAATAATTAATTTATAACAGACAACTATTAAGGTAAATTAAATAACATTTAATCTTAAATTAATCAAGTAGATAATTTTTCATTTTTAATAGTTAACGCTTTTTCTTAATGTTTAATTATTTATTCATTATTTTGTGTGTTTTTTCTTATGCAGGTTCATTCAATATACAAGAATACATCTAGGTTCACACAACTAACTCACCCAGAGTTAGTTAGAAGGGAAAAACTAGTGCGACGTGCCGGTCACGGAAAAATGCACGTGTGCGGTGCTTAAGTGAAGGAATTTTTGGAGTCAGTGGAAGCGTGCAGTGCTGTGTAGAAGATGACAGTGGGATTAAAAGTAGAGTAGCAACAGAATTTTGGGGGATCCGGAGACTCTCATCAGGAGGCTCTCACATTCCACAAACACACCATTGGAGAGAAGATTTGAGGAGGCTCTCACATTCCACAAACACACCTTTGGAGATCAGATCCAGGGAGGCTCTTACATTCCACAAACACACCTTTGGAGAGAGAAGATTGGGACTCTCATTCGAACACCCTCGAACACACCAGATTCGAGAGAAGACTCTTAGAAGCAGCACTGGAGATGAGCAGGAGGCCAAGGAGCCCGAGATCAGAGCAGTATTTGGGGAGTTCTTCCATATGTCCTTAATTTTTGCACTCTGTTCTTGGAAATTTTCAATTCTTTAATAAAGATGATCATAGGTTAATATTGTCTTAGCTTCGGAATTTAATTTTTATTTTTTATCTTTAAAACTACTTCAATTACTTTACATTTTTCATAATCATAATCAATCAGCGAGATTGGATTATGATTCTCTATTCAGTTGATTCACCTCTCAATTGATTTCAAAATTAATAATTCAATATCGACCGATGAGGTTGTTTTTGAATGAATATATCATAACTTTAATGTCATTAACTTTGGAGATTCACAGTGAGTTTATTTCCAAATATAATCTGTTCAAAATTTTTAGCAGTTCGGTTAAGTTTTGGTGTGGCGAACTCCAAGACTTAATCCTCTTCCTATTGAATATCTTGGTGAGGGAGATTCATCAATTTTGCGTTGAGGTTGTTTCAACAAAATTTTTTGATGAAGAAAACTATTTCAACCAGTAGATTAGATTTTCCAAGTGACTGTTGTTGGTCTAATATCCTTTTCCATTCTTTCCTTGTATTAGTTTACTGTTTTATTTAGTTTTTCAATACTTTAGTGCAGGTTTAGTGTAAGGTTTAGTGTTAGATCTAGTTTCCTTGGAAAATTATTTTGTTCAGATTTATGTTATCTAAAGAAAATCATTAAAAAAAATTAAAATAAAAAAATAAAAATTAAAACATGTACACTCGCTCCACTACTGAAATCAATAGAGTTTTATCTTGTTTAAAACCTTATAATACTCACTTTTCTTCTCTGTGGATTGACCCTACATCACTGTGCTAGTGTAGGTTAATAAATGTAATTTTGAGGGCCGTGACGACCTCTGGATTCATAAAAAAATTGGCGCTGTTTCCAGGGAAGGCACATGCTGAGAATCTAGAGTTTTAATAAAAAGTAAAAAAAATCAATAAAAATAGAAAAAACACACTTAAAAAAAACTTAAAAAAACAGCTAAAAAAACTATGATCTTCTTTGCTTCTTTTTTTGAACATCAAAATTATGAATTAACTATGAAACTTTGTTTGGTTAATATCACTTTTTTTAAGTTTAGAAAAATGGAACATCATCAGAACTGGAATCAACCGGGGCCTCATTGTGTCTTTTGTGACTCTTATGGGCATACCGCCTAGAAGTGTGTCTATAACCAGCCACAACAGATTGATTATATTGAAGATAATGAGCAAAAATTTGAATCTAATCCTGAATTCCTTGCTAAACTTGAATTAATTTTATCAAAATTAGATGTTAGGAAGGATGTATGGGGTACTCAGTTAAACAAGAACCATGAAATTCAAGTTAAATACACTTAAGAGAAAGATCAAAGACTAAAAAGATTATAAAACATGCTTTTAGAGTTATAAAAAAGGGTTAAATAACAAGAATAATTTGAAGAAAAAGAAAAAGAAAATGTTTATAAAATATTTGAAAATCAAGATGAAGAGAAAAGTGATAGTGAAACTAGGAAACAAACTTTTTTACTTTGAAAATATGATTCTGTTAAACTAAAATTGGAAATGACCAACTCAATGAATCAAGAATACATTGATGAAGACCCCAAAATGAACTTTAATGTAGTTAAGTTGGACAATTTTGAAGATGAATTAAAATAGATTGAAAAAGAATTCCCAGTTCTTTTCATCATTCATTCTTTTGAGAAATATCACTATTTTATAAATTTTGAGAATAAAGTCACTCAGGTTGAAGTCAAACTTGAAACTAAAAACTTGAATTTTAAAAATTCTTCACCCAAAATTTCTGAAATTTTGAACATTGAGCCTGAATTTGATATTGGGTATAGTCTGGATGAGAAAATTAAACTCGAAGTTAAAGAATCTGAAATATTTGAACCACAATTGAAAACTTCTCTTCCATGTTTTGAACCTGTAGACCCAATAACTTCTGAAATGTTGTTCGATGATTAGGATGAGGGAATGATATTTGAAGAAAGACTAATTGATGAGTTTTCATTTCTTTATTCTCATAGTAATCAATTTTCTGAAGCATTGTGCAGTGAAATTGAAAACAATATTGTCATTTATGGGGAAAACTATTTGAATTTGAACAATCTAGAATTTCTATTTATTGATGTTGAGTTGAACATTTCTTCCCCTGATTTGAACTTTCTCAAATACACTAGAAACATTCCTTTTGAAAATGAACTGGAAGTAGAGGTTGAACACACACTAGATGATGGTTTCATAATTGATTTGATGGAAGCATTAGATGTTCAGTGTGAGTTAACAGATGAGGATCTTTTGGAAGAGATTTACAACATTGTTAAACCTGAATATTTGAATAGTGATAAAATAAATTCTATTCCCTGTCTGTCACTTCCATCCTCAACTGTGAAGGGTGCTGAGTTTCCTCATGATACTGGAAGTAGTCTAGAGGGGGAATTACACTTGAGTTCCATTTTACATGATTTTTTTCACCACTTTATTGAATCTCCTCTTGAACCTACTAACCAGGATTTACCCACAAGAACCCTTTAATTTGAATCTGTTAATGTCATGGTTAAGAGAGATACCTATGAGGTCAATGACAAACCCTTCTAAGCATCTAGTACTATGTTGTCCCTTCATGTGAACTCAAATATTGATAACCCTGAACATGATCTGGAAGTGGTCAGCACTATGCTCACAACTTTTAAAGGGTGTTTCTTGGGGTTTTTTTACTAGTTATGAGAGTTTAGTTTTAGTTTTCTTAATCTTTGGAGCCCACAATTTTCATCTTTATGTTAAAAAAAATGGGCCAAACATATGTGGTGGTTTCTGTTAAGGAAACCGCATCCACCTAGTGACTATGGTTAGTTCTAGGTGAGTCTGGCTGGGGACTATAAACCTAAGCTGCATGGGAGGCAACCCATGGTCTTTATTGTGTTAATAAATAAAAAAATTTGTAATTAAATAATGTCTAATTGAAGACTTTAAATTTAGTGCTTTATGAGAGTCAAACCGTAGTTCTTTATTTTGTGTTTACTTTATTTTATGTTCCTATTTTACTTTGAATAAAGTGCTGCTTTACTGCCTTTTGTTTGTTTTGTATTTGCTTGAAATTTCTGTCTCTTTCTGCTTGCCCTGTGATTTTTCAGATGTTGTTGCTGGTGTCATCTAAGGAGTGGAATTTTAATGCTGAAGGAGTAATGAAACTTTATGTCAGGGAAGTATCTTAATGTTAATTTTTGTTTCATTTCTCTTCTCCTTAATGATTTAGAAAAAAAATTCTGCTTCATGTATTTCTATTGAAGTATATAAAAAAAATTATGCATATGTTTAAAATTCTACTTGTATTGGAATGAAAGTCTGTTGTATGTCACTGTGTAAATAAAAAAAATCTGCATGTTCCTGTTGCTGAAAACTAAATTTCATTGTTATTAAAATCTTCTCACTACTTGAAATTAAGTGTGGGGGGTACATGTAGGCTGAAAAATTTTGTATTGAATCTGCTTTAGGTTGTGATGTTTTATAATTCAATTTTATGCTCTATTGAACATATTATTGAACTCAATCTATTGAAATGTTTACACCCTATTCACTGTGCACCTACACCTTTCATGTTACTTTTGAGCTGTATTGAAAATTATTTACTGGACTAAATGTTAATTTTTGTACTTCCTAATGAACCTGTTGATAATTTATTCATTGTGGCAAAAATATTTTTGAACTTCAAAGAGTCCTTTTATACATGTCATAAATCTACTAAATTGAAAATCTGTTTTGAACTGTAATTGATTAATTGTTCTTATCTACTTTAGAAGTCAACTTTGGGGACAAATTTAGGTTTTAAGTGTGGGGGAGGGGGTCAATTCTTGACTGTGCTAAACTGTGCTTAATTGAAATCCCATCAATTCCCACTTCCATTTCAAACTTTTTGTTAAAAAATGGGTAATTTTTTTTCAAAATTATTGTACAATTTTAGGATGTACATTGAACTCAAATGGGTCTTTCTTATGTACAATATTTCTTTGGTAGTTAAGTACTACTTTGAACTTGAAATTAATGGGATTGTATGATTTATAAGTGAGTATACTTAGTGATTCAATGAGATCTTGGTTTAAGATTACTTTTGAGAGTGATATGGTAACCTGTTAGTGGAGTTATGATCATAATATTTGGAACTGGAAGTTTGATCTTGATTCTAGGGAAATCATTTCCTTTTATTTATTAAATTAATTTCCTTAATGATCTAATATAAATGATTTTTATATAAAACTATTGAAACTGGAGTAGTTTAGGAATTTGGGATCCCACAGTGAGTCTCTGATACCCTAGATGCTGGGTGCATTTCTATTTACTATAAGCCCTTTGTACACCTTAAATAAGTGCATATGCACAGTAATCAACACAATGATACATGGATTAAGAAAAATAAAATAAAGTGTTTAGGGTAAAAAATGAGTTCATTATGGTGAGGGGAATGATGAACGCCAGATGAAGAAGGGGTCAACTGGTTTATATGAGAGTCATTTAGGTTGTATCATTGAGGCGATTCACAAAAAAATATTTATTTTTGGAACCTAAGTGACGAGTCAAAGTACAAAGTTACTCTGGTTAAGTTCTTAATTCCACATAAATTTTACCACTTGTCACCCTCAGACTTTGGACTTAAGCCTGGATTGTAGTTTGTCACTAAACAGTATCATATATGAGGCATGACATATTCTTTGGTAGATGAATCATTTCTGTCTTAATTACCCTTGAGAGATTGCTAAGGCAAGATTTGATTTGAGTAATTCATTTCTCTAAAATCCTAATGACATGTTTTTTTCCTTTTTTACAAAGTTCTGGACATGTTTCATCTTGAGAAATTTAATAAAAACATTTTTCTATTTCTCAATGATCATAAAACATGGGATTGTTTGAGGAAAAACAATGATTAAGTGTGGGGGAATTTTATGTGGCCTTAAAAACACATGTTTTTCCACATCTTTTTCATTGATTTTTAATGATTTAATTGGTTATTTTTGTACTTTATATTAAATATTGATACTTTTGTTTTTTTATAAATAAAATTATCAATTAATAAATTTTTTTAATTATTCATGTATTTTAAGCTTTAAATTAGTTAATTTATTTTTTACTTTATTTTATAGTCTAAAATCTTTTTATTTAGTTTATTGATACTGTCTGTAAATTTAATAGTTTAACATTAATTAGTTAATTAATTAATTAATCCTGATTTGTACATAAATAATGAAGTTTTCATTAAGCATTTCATGTATTAAATATTAATTAATCAAAAATAATATTATATAAATATTAATAATATTTTACTAATTCAACATTTATAAATAAAAGATCATAATAATATTACATTTATTAAATATCTTTAATTTAATTTCATTAATTAACATAATTTTTTAATAACAGAATAATTATCTGTTTACTTTAATTAATTTAATTTGAAACAGTAGATTTTTTTAAATAATTTTACTTTGTTTTATAAATGTTTAAAATTTATATTATTTTTTAATAGTTTAGTTGCTTTTTAATTTTAGTTTTGTATTAGTAACAATTTGAGTTTTTTAAATTTAAGTGAGTAATAATTTAACTTTAGTTAAAATGGTTTTATAAGTTTATTAAAGTTTTTGAGTACCTTAATTTTCAGCTGTTTTAATTTAGTTTTAGTTTTATTTAATTGTTTTGTTTATATTTTATTTAAGTTTTAATTTGTTGTATTCTATTTATCTTGCAGGTTCACGGTGTCACAATAACCTTTTCCACCGTTTCATTCACAATGTCATCGTAACCTCCTGGCACGGTCTCACCGTATCCCTTTCAAGTGGTGGCACCATAACCTTTGCCACCACACACCGTTTCCATCATTGTCTCACTATAACTTCTACCACCGTTTCATCATCCACAGCCCACATCACGGTTTCATTTTCTCACACCGTTTCTCTACTCACACCTCTTTTCAACATTGTGACACCATTTCCCTTACAGTGCCACACCAATCCTTCCTCCGTTCAACTATCTCACATTTTACTTCTACCATCATTTCCCCCTTCATTGTGCCTCAATAACTGCATCACCATTTCTCACCTATTCATCGCCTGTTTCAAAAAAAAAAATACAACATACACTCAAACCAAATTCTCTCGTGAAGCTGCTACTGTTTCAAAAACCAATCAGTGTATCGAAGACCCTCAACACCCAAGCCTCCATAAAACTTTGAGTTCTAGAAGAACCACATCACGGTTGAAGTTCTTTGAGTCGTGCACTACTGAACCAGGGAGACTATCTGTCGTTGCCTGAAGATGGTTGCCGCCGAGTTGAAGATGATTGAAGCTGCAAGGAGAGTCCACTACCAGAACTGGAGATGCTGTGAACTAAATATGATTCCATTACATGTACTGCCTTGGACCTGGAATATGATCCGTCATCACTAATCACCATCCGCTGGTACCAATGGACCCGATCTTGCCGCTACTGGAGTTGAAGTCACCCGAGGTGGAAGGAAGGTCACATGAGATCTGCTGCTGAGTCGTTAGGATCCATGAACTGGCTTGGAATAATATGACCTCCCCCTATAGCATTGATTTTGTGGGAGGAAGAAGTGTTTTAAAAAAACAATATAATCTAAAAACAAAACATAGAAATAATAATAATAATAAAGTTACTAATAAAATTTTTGAAAATAAATTAAATTAATTTGATAAAATTAGAATTAATTAACCAATAATTATTATTTTTAATTAATAATAACATTAATAATTAATTACATTACTTTGAAGTAAAATATTATCTTAATAGTTTTAAAAATGTTTATTTATAAATATTTAAAAATAATAACTTTAATGTTGTTTATGTAACATTATAAAATTATTATAATTAAATAAATGAAGTAAAGAAATTAATTAAATAATTTAATCATAGTTCTAAATAGAATAAAATAATTAATTTATAACATAAAACTATTAATGTAAATTAAATAACATTTAATCTTAAATTAATCAAGTATATATTTTTTCATTTTTAATAGTTAACACTTTTTATTAATGTTTAATTATTTATTCATTGTTTTGTGTGTTTTTTCTTGTGCAGGTTCATTCAAGAGACGAGAATACGTCTAGGTTCACACAACTAACTCATCCGGAGTTAGTTATAATGGAAAAACTAGAGAGATGTGCCGGTCACGGAAAAACACACGTGTGTGGTGCTTAAGTGAAGGACTTTTTGGAGTCGGTGGAGGCGTGCAGTGATGTGCAGCAGATGACAGTGGGATTAAAAGTAGAGTAGCAGCAGAATTTTGGGGGAGCCAGGGACTCTCATTGGGAGGATCTCACATTCCACAAACACACCATTAGAGAGCAGATCCAGGGAGGCTCTCATATTCCACAAATACACCTTTGGAGCGAACAGATTGGGACTCTCATTCAGACGCTCACAAACACACCATATTTGAGAGTGGACTCCCAGAAGCAGCACTAGAGATGAGTAGGAGGCCAAGGCGCCCGAGATCAGAGCAGTATTTGGGGATTTCTTTTTCCACATGTCTTTAATTTTTGCACTCTATTCTTGGATGTTTTCACTTCTTTAATCAAGATGATCATAGGTTAATATTGTCTTATCTTAGGAATTTAATTCTGCTGGTTTATCTTTAAAACTTCTTCAATTACTTTACATTTTTCAGAATCATAATCAATCGATGTGATTGGATTATTATTCTCTATTCATTTGATTCACCTCTTAATTGATTTCAAAATTAATAATCCAATATCGACTGGCGAGGTTTTTTTTGAATATATATATCATAAATTTAATGTCATTAACTTTGGAAATTCACGGTGAGTTTATTTCTAAATATAATCTTTTTAAACTTTTTAGCAGTTTGTTTAAGTTTTGGTGTGGAAAACTCTAAGACTTAATCCTATGCCTGTTGAATATCTTGGCGAGGGAGATTAATCAGTTTTTCATTGAGGTGTGTTTCAACAAAAAGTTTTGATGAAGAAAACTATTTCAACCAGTAGATTAGATTTTTCGAGTGATCGTTGTTTGTCTGAGCTCCCTTTCCATTGTTTCCTTGTATTAGTTTACTATTTTCTTTAGTTTTTCAATACTTTAGTGTAGGTTTAGTGAAATATTTAGTGTTAGATCTAGTTTCCTTGGAAAATTATTTTGTTCAGATTTATGTTAACTAAATAAAATCATTAAAAAATAAAATAAAATAAAAAAATTAAAAGTAAAAGATGTACACTAGCTCCACTACTGACAACAATGGAGTTTTATCTTGTTTAAAACCTTGGAATACCCACCTTCCTTCTCTGTGGATCGACCCTGTATCACTGCACTAGTGTAGGTTAATAAATGTAATTTTGAGGGCTGTGGCGACCTCTGACTTCATCAATTTATATGGATACATGTACCTGAAGAGGGAATTTAATGAAAGGGTTGGTTTTGTGAAAGTGATAATTTCATGAATTTGTATGTTTATTGAATGTTTTTATTGGAAAATAGTATAGGTTTCTAATAATTTAGAGTAAGAAAATGTTTCCACCTTGAAATTGATGATTTTATCTCATTTGGTAGCAAAGAATAAGAATAAAAAAAGTTAAAAATAAATAAGCATTGAATCAAGAATTAAGATGGTAGTGGGTTCTCATGAAAATTATATATATATCAGACTATTTACTATTAATTGAAGATACCCTAAATTATATAAAATGATAAATCATTTATTAATTCTACACACACATGTGATCATGATAGAGAAACCCTTGGGTGGGAAGTGACCAGACCCAAAATCTTGTAATGGTAGTGAGCCTAGAACATAGTGAACAAAGTGTAAAATTATATCCACTGAACTAGTGAGGATTACTGGATTCTAGTACACCATCACATCATCATGTGTATTATTCTAAAAATATCCATTATTGGTAAACCGGGTAAATAAATATTTTCTATGCATTATTTACTTTTGTGTATATCTAGTCATTGATTGGGAAGGCTATGAGAAAGTTTAATTAAAAAATAGGATGAAAATAGATCATGTTACTAAAGGAACAAAATTATAAAATATATTAATATATAAAAAGGAAATGTTTTAAATTGGTCTCCACCCTCACCCACCCATATTATGGTGTCTTTAGATACAATAATGTGTATCAATGTAAAGAAAAAACTATCTTGGTGTCCAATATCAGATATCATTTTTGATTTGATGCATTATATATTCAATTATAAAGCCTCTTTTATAAAAGGAACTGGATTATATGTTTGGAAAAATGAGATTAATATAACCATATAAGTCTTAAGTAAGGAGGATATGGTGTAAATTATTCAATATATATATCTAACTAACCACAGTGAAATAATGAGAAATTCTGAGACAAAGATGATTTTGATGACATCAGTTTCTAATGATGTTTTTGAGATGAATTTACAGTGTCCCACTACCTCTGATATTTTAAATACATTCGAAGATATTTATAAAAAATATACTGAGGAAAAAAAGGTTTTTTATTTTTACCTCAAGGGAAGGTTAAAAAACTATCCATGATGAGAAACATGTGACAATGGACTTATGAAAAAAAGTCCAGAATAAGAAGAATACGAAGTAGGATTTTATAAGGACAAACTTTATAATAAAGTTTAAACATTCCAATTATGTAATAAAATATGAATCTATTTTTTTATAATTATTCTTTAAAATATGATATTACAAAATTTTACATGGATATAGATAGAAGAATGGATTCATTGAAGAAGCCATAATGACATTCAGTCCTCAATCTATGGGTTTTTCAGGTAGCACTCAATATGTAGAATAATCCCAAAATGATAAGGTTTGTCATTGGTGGATTATATATATTGTGGTCTATTATTTCATTGATTATCTATATATGGGGAATAGAAGACTAAAAATATTTTAATTGGTTTTGAATGATTACATAGTTAAGATGGGTGAATAGATCATGGGAAAAAGATTTCTTCTATATGAACTTTCATAAGATATCAACAAAAAGATATCTGTGAAGAAATAATTATATAAAATTATTGTAATTAAAAATAACTTTATCAATAGAATTTTATTCTAATAATTGTTTCATATTTAGTAATGTATCATAAAGCACATGCACTGCATGATGAAATTGAAGGAAATTATTATTATATTGATTTTTATATTTACATTTAGAGTATAAAAACTATAATAATGATAAAAAATATTACAATGGGGTAAAAATAGAATACTAGATAACTAAAATAAGAAAATTTGGATTTTCTCGATGTACCGGATTAATCACACTCACAAACAGCACTTTAAAAATTAGGTAGAATATTAGTACTGTAATATAAATTTTTAAAATGAATATATATATATATATATATTTCTGAGAGCATATATTTGAATGAATAATTAAATAAATATGAAATATTTATTGAAATTAGGATACATATGTGAATTTTACAATTCTGATAGTTGTAATAGTAATCTAACCATTGGAATAGTAAACTGATCATTTGAATTGTAATCTAACCATTAGGAATTATATCCTATTCATTACAATAGTATCCTCATCTATGGAAGTGAAAAATTATATTTAGGTATCTAATAAAAAATTATTATGATATATTTATATCATGAAAAAATTTAATAAATATTTTAAAGATGACAACATTTTTGTATTTTTTGTAAAATATAAAGGTTTTAATTACAATTTATTAATAAACATAATAATTTAAAATAATGTCTAATTTCAAAAAATGGTTTTATAAATGATTATTATTATTTTTATAAAGATTGGATAATTTTAAAATTCATAACAAGTTTTTCAAAGGGTTAGAAATTTGATCATAATATTAAAATTGCTATTTTTTAAATAAATATAAGTTTTAATTAAAAATAAAATTTAACATATTTAAAAGAAATTATAAAATTTATTTAATTTTTTGGAATTTATATTTCTAAAAATGGTTAGGGTGAATTTTTGGTATTTATCTAAAATATTTTATTTTTTTAAATTAATGAAATATTATAAAATATGGTATTTAACATTATTAGATAAATATAAGAATATATGAGTCATAGATGATGTAAAAATCCATTAGTTTGAAAAACATGCACCATTTACAATATATATTCATAATAATCTGAATTATGAGTTTTCTTGAGAAAAAATAATAAACTAATGATTATAATATTCAAAAACACCCCCTCACCCCTTATAAATACCACCCCTCACATCCTCTTCTCGTCACACTTTATAATCCTTAAAGATTGTCAAATTTCTAAAAAATTATCATATAACCCATTGAAATGGTTATAAATAAGAATAATAAAATTATAATAATAAAATATATGTGGAATAATTTATCTATTTAGTAACTAATTAACCTAATTTTATTATCAATGTTGTTAAGTGAATGTGTTGAACGATTCTGCTGCCTATGTTAAGGGATCTCTCTGAACAAAAATATTTCTTTGGGTTATGAAATTTCTCTCTCTAAAAAACATTATATATATATATAATTTTATTTAATACTTATTAATACTACATATAAATATATCTCATACATAATTACCTACTTATTCTCCCTTCATTTTATGAGTTAATACATGCATTAATCCTTTTATATAACTATCATTTAATGTATTTTTTTCCCAAAAAACACCATATTTCATGAAATGTGTTTATGTAAATATATATGAATGTATATAATATATAATTCTTTATTATGTTTTGTATTTTTAGGAAATATACTTTTATTATCATATGAGCCAAGACTATGCTACCCACTTTTTTAAATGGGTATTTCTTATTTTCATGCCTTATCATTGAATTTTTTTATAAAACACATAATCATGTACATGTTAAGCTAAGTTCACCTTGAGAGGAATCCAATGAATTGGGTAATATTTTGGTCTCATGTGATGATATTTATAAGATTAGATAGTGAAACTAATCCACGATGGTACTCAATTCACCATGTGATGATGTTTTGACAGTTATCCATGACTTATGCTTACGCTATGTTATACCTTCTTTCCACATTCCTATGTTAGTAATTTTTATGATAGAATGTACTACATTTTATTTTCCTTTGTGATTATTCACAAGACTTTAATTTTAAAATATCATGTTGTTTTGTTTGACTCACATGTTATGATTTTTTATTATGTTTATTCCCTTACTGATCTTTACAACTCATCCATTTTTTCTATGTATTCCCTAGGTTATCATTTGATGTTTTAAGATATTGAAAATTTTTAGGTGATCATTATGGAAATTAAAATAAATTAATTTTATTTTTGTTTTTATATTGTTTTTTTATATACATAGTCTTCTAGATACATAATTCCATTCGATCATTGGTTTGGATATATTTAGATATTTAAGTTTAAAAATCATGTAATTACATGTGTAAAAGTATTTGGTCACTATAGTTTCTATTATATGGTGGTCTAGTTATTTTTGGATATTAGCACTAGAATAATTTAGTGAGAAACCTATGGATATGTCTAAGTATATGAGAATATCCAAAAATCTTGGTGAAGTATAAAGTGAGTGTTTTACAAGAAATTACATACCTATTTGGATATTACAACTGGATGTGGCTCTGGTACAATTTTATATAGGGGTAATAACCATAACAATGGTGCATTGGGTATTATCTCAATCCTATATTAGTTCATCATAAAGGGGCCTTGCTTCACACCTGGTTTTACACTCTCAAGGGATATTATTTAGAAAATTCAAAAAACTATTTACTAACTATTTTTAATGACATGAATAGATTATTATGTTATGATGTATAATTAGAAAAAATTATTATGGATAACCTATATTTAATCATAGTGACTCATAAATTATGATTTTATTTTCATATAGAATGTTTTTCTTTCTATGTTCATAGATTTATTTTTATATACTTATTTATTTTTATATCCTCATCCCAAAGTTTATTTTGGATATTTTAAATTTATAGAACTATAATCAAAAAGTGAATTGTTCTATCATTATATATTCATGAACATAAAATATTTTTTATTATTATATATCAATAAATTATTTAACATATTTCATATTTATTATAAATATTCAAATACCACCTCAAAACATGGGTGTTGAGATATCTGTGAGAATATAAAATAGAGAAATTATTACACCCCAAGTATATTAGTCCTCCCCATCCAATGTATGTGGATTGAACCTTCCCAAAAAGTGTGTTATATGCCTAAGTGCATCACCATAGGTTGTAATGATCATCTTAATTATGATGAAATATGGATCAATGTTCCTCTATATTGATTATAATGAACTCAAAAAAATCATGATAAGGAAAAAGTATCCACTACCATGGATAGATGACTTTTTTGATCCACTATGAGTGGACCAATATTTCCTTAAGGAGGAACTTCAGTCAGGATATCACCAATAAATGGTGAAGAAGGAATATATTCCCCATACTACCTTTTTAACAAGGAATATAATATATGAGTTTATAGTAATTCAATTTGGACTAACTATTTCAACAATAATTTTATTGGACCTAATTAATATAATCATTAGTTTTTACCTTGAAATTATTTTTGTAGTTTTTATATATTAAATTTTAATATACTCCAAAATAATGTAGGAGCATGATGAGCATTTGAACACTGTTCTAAAGAATTTTTGAAATGAGAACATGTATGTAATGTACACAAAATGTTATTTTTTGATTAAGGTATTATTATTTTTGGGGAACTTTACCTACAACAAATGGATATATATGTTCCCTTTTAAGACTAAGGTAATTAATCAGTGGTATCAACCAATAGCTATAATGTAGTTCTATAGTTTACTTCAACTATTTTTGGTATTACCAATGAATTGTGAAAAACTTCTCAAAATTATAAATCCTAATTACTGTGATGACTCAGAAGGTAGTAATCTTTTTCTGGACAGATGAATGTGATGAGAGATTCATGGAAGTGAAAAATAGTCTTATCAATACACCTATCCTCACTCTTACCTTATGTGGGGAACATTTTTTGGTACAAAATGATGCTTAAAATATAGGACTATTCTGTGTAATGATGAAAAATGTTAATGTTGTAGTCTATGCCTCAAGGGAGTTAAAAGTTATTAAAAAATCTATAAAACATATGATCTAGTGTTGGCTGTTGTAATTATCATGTTTAAAATTTAGTGGCATTATCTCTATGGGGAGAACTCTAAGATCTATATGGATTATTATACCCTTGACTATATATCCACATATAAGAAGATTAATATGTTATAGTGAAAAAATTTAGAGCCAATAAAGGAATATGACTTCTAAATCCACAAGAATTATGGGAATACAATTAATGTGGTATAATATCATAGTAAAAAGGATATAAAAATCTTATCAATGATGAAAATTTAGAATGATATAATATTCTTTGACTTGATAAGGGTATACAAGTAAATAATAATTGAAGGAATATCATCATTTCTTTCTCAAACTATTTATCAACCATCCCTTCTTGAGAAGATAAAGTATGCACAAAGAGATGTTGTGGAAATACAAATGAGGTTAGAATCTATAAGAAATGGGAAATCCATGGAGTTCAAAATTGGTGAATAAGAAGTTGTAGGATTTTTATCATGACCATGTGCACCATCAAATCCTAATATAACGATTGATAATTTGAATGATGAATATAGATCGACATTCTCCATCAACCCGTGGAGTTTGCAGATGTATCAAGATAATTGAGGTCATTTTGTTTGGACAATATGAATTAGGAGATCGTATAATAAACATAAAAGTTATATGTATGTCATAAAGTGAAATATGAAAGTCAAAATTACAATGGGATGATGAAACCATTACCCATACCAATATCTAAACTAGAAAATATCACTATGTACTTTGTTAATGGTCTATATAATACATCAAGAGGAAATAATTCTATATGGGTTATGGCTGATTAACTTACATAAATTTATCATTTCATCACTCATCAATAGGACTTCTCACTTGATAAAATTATAAGGATATACATTAGAGAAGTGGTGAGGATTATTGGAACACCATTATCAATTGAATTTGTTCTATATTAATTATTTAACTCCATGATTTGGAAGAGTCTTTGATATTCTCTAAACATTGAGTTGAACATCAGTACAGATTATAACCCCCAAACTGATGTCCAATCTGAGAAAACTATATAGACACAAGAAGATATGTTGTGATCATTCTCTATGGACTTAAAATGAGATAGGATTAGTATCTTCGTATGGTCATGTTGTCATTAAATATTAGCTTTTAAGTAATAATACAAATGGTTCCATATTAAACCATTTATGGGAAGAGATGTATAACACCTACATGATGTGATATAGTTGGTGAACACAAGATGATATGAACAAAAACATATGAGGAAATTTTAAAAAATGTTATGACCAACCAACAACACATCAAGGATACCCATGTTCGATAAAATAGGTATTCTAAAAATCATTTATGAGTTTAGAAGATTAAGGTTAGAGATAAAATGTTCCTCCATATATCTCCATTGAAGAAAGTCATGAGGTTCGGGAAAAAGGGTAACGTAATTCCTTGGTACATTAGACCCTATTAGATTTTTAATTACATTGTTGTACTAGATTATTTAATAAAACTTCTAGCAACCCGGTCTCAAGTACATGACATATTCTATATATCCATATAGAGTTATTACATACAAGATCCCACACATTTCTTATATTTAGAGGTGGTAGAACTAGAAAATGATCTCTCTTATGAGGATTATTTTTTGATGATCCTTGACTACAATGAAAATGTTCTACGCAATAATACAGCTCGACTAGTCAAAGTACTATGGAGAAACCATAAGTAAAAGGAGCTAACATGGAAATCATAAGAATACATGAAGGGGAAGTGACCATGCCTCTTTTCATCTTATAATGTAAAACTAAATTTTAATGGAAATTTTTCTTAAGGGGAAATTATACATGACCCAAAATGTTATCAATGGAATCTACCTTCTTACAATTATTTAAAATTTAGTAATATAGCATAAAAACATAAGTACAACATGATGTAACCATCAAAATTTTATTATTTTAATTTGAATATTACATTTAGATAATTGATAAGTGACTGTGTATATTGAGTAATATTTATAAAATTATCTTGAAAAAATGGATTTCATTTTTATAATCTACACATAAAAAAAGGTTAGGGTAATTTTTTTATATTTTTCTAAAATAGTTGAATTTTTGGTGAATAGTGAAATTAGGTAAAATAATGTTTTTAACATTATAAGCTAAATAGATTAATTTGTAACTCATGGATGATATAATAACCCCTTATTTTAGAAATCACATGTACTATTTACCTCATATAGTTACAATACTCAACACTATTGGTAGACTTGAGAATAAATAATAATCTATTGATTAAAATATTAAAAAATACCCCTCTCCATCCCTTTTAAATACCAACCCTAAAAACCTATTCTCCTCAAAACTTGTAAGCCATCTAGATTTAAAAATTTAAAAATAATTCCAATCCCAATCATGTCCAACACATACTAGTGCTCCGTTCCTCATTCAATCACCATTCCATGGAGCCTTATGTGGAAGCCCAAGAGGAGACATGCAAAGGAGAATGTAATTCCCTCAATCAATTATTTCAGTTTTTATCCCTCATAATCCTAAAAAATCACCAAACACTGAATAATAACTCTAGTATCTTATATTATCTATAACATTATTTTTTATGAAATCTACCATCTATCCTCATTTCTGTCCCTCAATAAATTCTAAATAAAAAATGTTGTTTACACTACAGGAAAAAACAATATTTGTGACAGGTTATTTGCGACGAGATTTCTTCCCGTCGCAAATAACCCGTCCAGGAAAGTATTTACGACGGGAAAATTTACCCGTCGCAAATACCCCATTATTTGCGACGGGATTTCGTCTCCCGTCGCAAATAGTTTGGCGCGACTTGCGCGCCAAACCGCGCAGGGTTAGTTGCGACGGGACCCGTCGCAACTACCCGACGGCTGTGAATAACTTGTTGCGACGAGATGTCCTCCCGTCGCAAATAGACTGTCAGCAAGTACTATTTGCGACGGGACCCGTCACAAATAACCTTTTAACCGCCGACTGTAATTAATGCGGGCGAGGGTATTTGCGACGGGCCCCGTCGCAAATAGTACCAGTTGTGACAGGAAACCCGTCACTAATAACCCCGTCGAAACTAATCTAACCTATATATACCCCTATCCATTTTTTTCTTATATCATTCAGATCTAGCTCTGTGTTTCTCTTCATTCTTTAGTTTCGAAGAAATTTTTTTAGTAGAATTTTTTTATACGGGAGCAATCTGAGGGCGTCAATATCTTCAGAATATCAAAGTTTAAGGTATTTATATTTTATTTTTTTATATTTATTTTATTTTTTTTATGTTAATTTTAATTGTTGTTTATTAGTTGTAATTTAATTAGATTTCAATTGATTTTTATTTATATTTATTTTTACTAAGAAATTGATATTGTTAGTTATAATTATAAATAATTAGTCATAATTAATATTAATTAGATATAATTAGATATAATTAGGAATAAATATATATAATTAGCAATAAGTAGATATAATTAACAATAAATAGATATAATTAGGAATAAATAGATATAATTAGTAAAAAATAGATATAAATTGATATAATTAGGAATAATTAGTAATAATTAGGAATAATTAGGAATAAATAGGAATAAATAGGAATAATTAGGAATAATTAGCAATAATTAGCAATAATTAGCTATAATTAGTAATAATTAGCTATAATTTGTAATAATTAGCTATAATTAGTAATAATTAGCTATAATTAGTAATAATTAGCTATAATTAGTAATAATTAGCTATAATTAGTAATAATTAGCTATAATTAGTAATAATTAGCTATAATTAGTAATAATTAGCTATAAATTGTAATAATTAGGAATAAATTGTAATAATTAGGAATAAATTGTAATAATTAGGAGTAAATTGTAATAATTAGTAATAATTACTTATAAATAGTAATAATTACCAATAATTAGTAATAATTAGTAATAATTAGTAATAATTAGTAATAATTAGTAATAATTAGTAATAATTAGTGATAATTAGTGATAATTAGTGATAATTAGTAATAATTAGTAATAATTAGTAATAATTAGTAATAATTAGTAATAATTAGTCATAATTAGTGATAATTAGTCAAAATTAGTTATAATTAGTAATAATTAGTAATAATTAGTAATAATTAGTAACAATTAGGAATAATTAGGAATAATTAGTAATAATTAGGAATAATTAGGAATAATTAGAAATAATTAGGAATAATTAGGAATAATTAGTAATAATTAGTAATAATTAGTAATAATTAGTAATAATTAGTAATAATTAGTAATAATTAGTAATAATTAGTAATAATTAGTAATAATTAGTAATAATTAGTAATAATTAGTAAGAATTAGTAAGAATTAGTAAGAATTAGTAATGATTAGTAATAATTAGTAATAATTAGGAATAATTAGGAATAATTAGGAATAAGTAGGAATAAGTAGGAATAAGTAGCAATAAGTAGGAATAAGTAGCAATAAGTAGGAATAAGTAGGAATAAGTAGCAATAAGTAGCAATAACTAGCAATAACTAGCAATAACTAGCAATAACTAGCAATATCTAGCAATAACTAACAATAACTAGCAATAAAAAAAATTATATTATCAATATTTATGAAAAAACAATATTAATATTATTAAAATAATAAAAAATTTATAAAATATTAAAATTATCAATATTCGCAACAGGCTTTGCTCTATTATTAACATGTTCAAATCTCAAAGGGTCGTCAATTGTCAGGTCATGTGCAATAAAAAGTTTGTGTTAGCCATGTTCAATGTAAAATCTATAATTTTCCTTATATGGTTGATCACCTCACAAGTAGTGTTGCAATAGGAAAAACCAAGTCATGCCCTTCTTATCTATAAGAATTATCTCACATGAACCTTTACATAGACCATTATTCCTTGAAAATTTAAGGGAAAGATAATGATATCCCCTCAAATTTTTAAGGAATAATGTTCTATGTAAAGTGTCATGTGAGATGATTCTTAGAGATGAGAATGTCATTATTTTGGTCGTCCTATTACAACACTACTTATGAGGTGATCAACCATGCAAGTACAATTATAGAGTATACATTGGACATGACTGACACAAACTTTTTATTGCGCATGACTTGATAATTGACGACCCTTTGAGATTTGAACTTGTTAAGAATAGAGAAAAGTATGTTGCGAATATTGATAATTTTAATATTTTATATTTTTTTTATTATTTTAATAATATTAATATTGTTTTTTCTTAAATATTGATAATATAATTTTTTATTACTAATAATTAGTAAAAGAAATCTACTTGGATAATGAAGGGAAAATTTGTAATAATCTCCACAATGATGATTACCAAATTTCCTTTCATTATTCAAGCAGTTTTCATTTTTCTAAGTATTGATTAGTATTTATTAGTATTTCTAAATTAGTAATAAATAGTAATAATTAGTAATAACTAGTAATAAATTGTAATAATTAGTAATAAATTGTAATAATTAGTAATAATTAGTTCTAATTAGTAACAATTAGTAAAAATTTGTAAAAATTAGTAATTATTAAGTATTTGTAATTATTTATCTTATTTTTTCAGATAGTGTTTTTATAATTTTAAATTTTTCAAAAACAGTAATGATTTTATATTTTATGTAGAAAAATATGGAATAAGGAAGTCGACATCAGTCATTATTAGATGATCAATCTTGGATAAATCAGCGTAGAAGTCCAAATGGTTATGGTTTAAATCCTGTATATATTGAGGGTGTTGAAGATTTCTTAGCATTTGCATCATCAAAACCAGAATATGTTTCAGAAGGCACAATTAAGTGTCCTTGTAAAAAATGTGCTCCGAGAATGTTTGACACATTTGACACGGTTGGGGGACATCTCTTGCGGTTTGGTTTTCAACCAGATTATGTTTTTTGGTATCACCATGATGAGCGAAGTTCTAGAGAAGATCCTAATAAATTGATTCCGAATCCATCACAGTTTCAAAATTTAGTACATGATGTTGCAGGTCCATCTGTGCAACAAACTGAAACTCACGATGATATTGATTTAACTCCTGAGTTGGCACCATCCAAATTTTATGAGTTGTTGAGGTCTGCTGAAAATGCATTATATCCTGGTTGCAAGATAAGCAAATTAGAAGCGATTTCAAAATTTATGGCTATTAAATCAGATAATTCAATGTCAAACAACTGTTTTGATCAGATATTTTCTTTGGTTAAAACACTATTACGTGAAGGAAATGTGTTGCCTGCAAATTACTATGAGAGAAAGAGGCTGATTCGTAATCCGGGCCTTAGTTATCGGAAGATTTATGCATGTCCAAATGATTTCATCTTATATTCTGGCGAAAATGAGTCATTGGATAGTTGTCCCATATGTGGAAAATCGAGGTATAAAGAAGCTCAACCAAGGAAGTCTAGATCGATTCCAGTAAAAAAGTTGAGATATTTCCCCCTTACCCCCTGGTTATAGTGGTTATTTATGTCTCAGAACACAGTGTCAATGATGTCATGGCAAAAAACCAAGATTTCAACTGATAAAATCTTGAATCATCCATATGATGGTGATTCATGGAAACATTTTGACCTTATGTATCCGTTTTTTGCTATAGAAGCCCGAAACGTGCGATTGGGTCTTTCTACTGACGGTTTCTATCCGTTTGGTTATTATGGTAGTCAGTATTCATGTTGGCCTGTCTTTATAACTCTGTAAAATTTGCCTCCATGGATGTTGATGAAGGAACCTTATATCTTTTTGACTCTATTAATCCCAGGACATCCGAAAAAGAATATTTATGTTTATTTGAAACCATTGATTGATGAGTTAAATGCATTATGGAGTGATGGTGTTAATACATATGATGTTGTTGCGAAACAAAATTTCAGATTAAAAGCTGCATTGATGTTGATGATTAGTGACTTTCTGGCATATGACATGTTATCTGGTTGGAGTATACATGGTCCGAAATCATGTCCTTACTGTATGAAAGAAAACAAAGCCTTTATGCTCGTCAATAGAAAAAAACCTTGCTATTTTGATTGTCACTGTAGATTTTTTCCAACTAATCATCCTTTTCAGAGGAACAAATCTCATTTCAGAAAAGGTACAATTGAAAGGGATGAACCTCCAAAGATGATCTCAGGTACAGAGTTAAAATCAATTGTATTTTCATTACCCCCATCACATTTGGACCAACAGTAAACCAACAGAAAATTAATGGCTTTGGGAAAGAACATAATTGGATAAAACGGAGCATTTTTTGGGATCTTCCGTATTGGTCTAATTTGTTGGTCCTCCACATGTTAGATGTTATGCATATTGATAAGAACTGTTTTGATAATTTATTTCATATAGTTTTGGATACACCAGGTAAGACCAAAAATACTGTAAAGGCACTATTATATCTTGCCCAAATTTGCAGGCGACTAGAACTTGAACTATTTGAAAATGTCAGATCACAGAGGTTAATGAAGACAAAAGCAGCTTATACACTGTCCAAAGAGAGTCACTTATTATTTTGTAAGTGGATTGCAAATCTGAGACTTCCAGATGACTGTGCTTCCAATTTGGGAAGATGTGTTAAGAATGGTTATATTAATGGATTAAAAAGTCATGATTGTCATGTTATAATGGAAATACTTATTCCGATTGGATTCTGATGTTTGTTGAATTCTATGATTTTGGATTCGATAACAGACATATCATATTTTTTTCGAGACATTTGTGCAGCGACAATAGACTACGATGGACTAAGAAAACTGTAAGAAGATGTTGTTGTAACTATATGTAAACTGGAAAAAATATTTCCGCCAGCTTTATTTGACTCAATGGAACATCTGATATTACATTTTCCACATAAAGCTAAATGTGGAGGTCCAATACAGTTTTGATGGATGTACTTATTCGAGAGATGTATGCAGAAATTGAAGAAAAAATTATGTAACAAAGCATCAGTTGAAGGCTCAATTGCTGAAGCTTATTTTCAAGAGGAAATTGCTTTTTTATGCTCTCATTATTTTGAATCTCAATATCCCTCAAAACACAATCACATCGGACGAAACGAGGGGAATGTTAATGAAGAAATGCACAATCAATTTACAGTTTTTAATCAGCCAAATCTTGGTTTTGGTGGAGTTCATGAACGATGGATTTCAGATGATGAACATCACAGAGCTCATACATACGTTCTGCTCAAATGTGAAGAAATGACATCATTTGTACTGTGAGTGCTTCTATCACTTATTCTATAATTTATGTTACATTATTTAAACTTATTTTATTTGTAGGTTATATGATAATCATATCAAGAAACAACTTCCAAAAATTACAGCAGCTTCTCTTAAAGAACACATAATTTTTTTTCTCTTAATGGTTTCAAAAACTGGTAACATAAATTATTGATGGGTTAATATCAATTCTGTTTATTATTTATTATATTGATAATTATTTTACAAATTTTCAGGTGTCTCAATATGCTGATAAAATTGATAAGTGACTATGTATATTGAGTAACCCATCATCCAAAATGGTTAAATCTTATAATGCATATGTGGTGAATGGTTTTCAATTTCATACACATGCATACGGGGAATCAAAAAAAAAAAAAACAATGAACCGTGGAGTTTGCTTGAGAGGATCACATCACAGAGAAACTGAAGTTGGCTTTTATGGCATTTTGGATGAAATTATTGATCTGTGTTTTCTAGGAAATAATTACATAATAATGTTTAAATGTTGGTGGTTGGATACTGAGAGAGGCTTGCATGTTCATCCGACTCATGGAATCATCGATATTAAATATAAAAGTCTTCTTGAAGTAAATGAACCATTTTTACTAGATTAATAGGCACATCAAATTTATTATGAAAAGTATTGTGCTACTTCAAGAGACTTGGGCGATTGGTGGAGCATAATAAAAATGAAATCTCAGGAAAATCAGTTTACTCAAAATGAATGTGGTTCTGCTGAAGTGGAAGGAATTGAAATTTTTAAGAGACTGCTCAAAATCCATCTGATTCACAAAGAGACGTGAATATCGATGATGACACCCCACAATTAAGGATCGATGGTGATGGAGATTTTAATGATGTTACAAATGAATTTGAAATGACAAGAGATGCTGAAACTAAAACTCATATGGATATTGATGATGTTGGGGAGGAAGATGAAGACATTGACATTAACATCTATGGAGAAGAGGATGAAGATGAACATTGACATAGTTAAATGCTGATTATAATCATAACTAATATATATCTACATATAATAGTTATTTTCAAGTATCTGCTAACAACAATCATTTTGTGTTTCAGATGGACCCTGAGCTATTTCTCGAGTTGCAGGAGGCTGACCTACCATTGGATGAGGAGGATTTTGGATCATCTAACCCTCAGCCTACTGGCGGTTCAGGGGGTACACAGAGGGGGAACGGTCTTGCACGACTGATGATTCCTGACCATATCCCTGAGTGACGTCGACATCTTGGTTTCGATCCACGCACACGGAGGTATGGTAACCTGTATATTTTAGGTATATTCCATTAATTTATTTATATATATACTAATTGTTTGATTATTTATTCATTTTTCACAGTTTTGTGCATGTATCTATTGGACAGGGGAGCGCTATCTTGCGCAATTATTTTTCTCAGCCATGGATCGCATGGGAACAGATTCCCATTAATGCGCGACGCGACATGTTCCATCATTGGATGGTACGTAAATAAATAATATTTATTTTGAAATTTTTTTATTAAAAACTTGATATTATAAATTATTTTTAGGGTTTATGGTATCCTATCGATGATAGCATGCGCGATGCTATCCACGTGGCATGGCAGGTTTCTTTGCGTGACCGTTTCCATCAGTTCTTTCACAATTTGAGAAGGACATCCATTAAGAAAGCAGGGGTGACATAATTTGATGAGTCATGTACAACCCACCGACCAGAGTACATTTCATCTCACGTTTCGGATGGATTATGTTTACACTGGTTGGGTGGTGAATTTCAGAGGAGATCTTCAGTGGGACGACAGAACCGGGGGAGATAGGAGGTGACGCATCGAGCTGGTAGCCGTACATTCAGTTCACATAGAGAGAATCTGGTAAGTATATTTTTTTAAATATTTTATATAACTTTAAATATAAACAGTTTATTTTATATTTCTGTAGGAAGTCGAGCATCCCGATATTACGGAGTTTGACGTTTATCAGAGGATATACAGTGATCCAGCCACTGGAGATATTAGAGGTGATCGCCAGCATCAGATTGTGGTTAGTATTATTTTTTCAGTTTGAAAATTAACTGCTTATAATATTTTTACAATTTTAATTTTAAATTGGAATTGAAGGAGTCATATGAGGATGCGACCTCTCAGACACAGGCTGAGGGTTAGGACGAGACGACTGAGCAAACCAGTGCTCACCATTTCGATGAGGCAGCATGGATGCAGGTGACTCAGTATGCCTTTGAGAAGGGAAAATTAGTTGGCATCAGCTCTCATTTGACTCCTGGTACTTATTATGGTACTTCTATGATGTCGGCATCTAGCTCGAGAGGAGCTTGTGGAGAGGCATCATCTTTTATCTCACAATATCAGGAGCATTTGCGAGCTCAGGCTGAGCATATAGAGACTTTGCAGAAGTAGCAAGAAGAGATGAGTCGGCGGAAACAGCATCAGGAGTAGCATTATGAGGAGCAGATGCATTGATGGCAGCAACAACATCACGAGCATATAGAGTACATGCGCCTTATGACTCGTAGTTTAGGGATGGAGTTTCCTCCACCAGCTCCTTCAGCTCCTCCACCTCCTCTAGAAGACAACCCCCCAAAGATTTTTTTATATTACAAACATTTGAATTCAACATTGTAATATGAATTATTTACATTTTCTATCTTTTATATCAGTGAAAATATTACATAATTTAATTTTTAATATTTTATTATTTTTTTATATTTTTGTGTGAATATTGAGAATTTTAATATTTTTTATTTTTTTATATTTTTTTGTGAATATTGAGAATTTTAATATTTTTTATTTTTTTATTGTTTTAATAATAGTAATATTATTTTTTCATTAATCGTAATTTTATTAAATTTTATTTTTTTTAAAATTAATTTATTATTTGCGACGAGACCGTTTGTAACAGGGTCCCGTCCCAAATAGTCTAACTAAATATTTTTAAAAACATATTTGCGACGGTACTACTTGCCCGTCGCAAATAATTTTTTGCGACGAGCCCATCGTAGAAAGTTATATATATATATATATATATATTTTGCGACAGGACGAGAGCCCGTCACAAATAGTTTTTGCGACGGGACCGTCGCAAAAACGTTTATGTATATATAATACATATAATCGGAAGATTATTTGTGACGACGATGTTTCCCATCGCAAATAATATTTTTTTGCAAAGAGTCCATCGCAAATAATTTTATTTGCGACAGCATTTTTTGCAATGGGATATTTGCGACGGGGCCCTGTCTCTAAAGCCTATTTGTGACGGGATCCCGTCCCAAATAGTCCGTCACAATTACCAAGAATTCTAGTAGTGTTACACTCTGGTTGGTTTACCACCTCCATGAACAACATACTTTATTTTTCTCCACCACATTTAAGGATAGTTATAGAAACATATTATGGTAAAATATGATTATACTAAGTATATTAAAATTATTTTATGTTCTTTAATAGAGTAATAATCACTTAATTGAAAAATCAAATCTATTTCCTGACTTTTGGTAAAAGGAACTAAATGAACCAACCACATAACGTTAACATTTTACTAATTAAATCAACATAATATTGGATCACATATGGGTATTTGGGAAAATTCTAAGTTATTTATGTGAATTAATAAATTTTATTTAAATTTTATATTTTATTTCTAATTTTACATGAACTTCAATAATTATCCACAAGTGATCCAACCTTGGAACCATGAAACAAAAACCCACATAATAACAAGATTAAATAATATATATAATTGAAATGGTTTTAAATAATCATAAAAAAATTAGAGATAATAAAATATAGAAATAAAAGGTTCTAAATTAATTAATTAATTAATCCTATTTGATATCAAGGATGTAATGTGAAAGTGTATATTAATTTTGGATCCCAAGGAAAGGGATCTCTTTGAACCACCCTTTTTATATGGGTTATGAACATTATCTCTTTAAATCACATTATTATAATTTTAATGTTATATAGTACTTGTAAATTATACATATATATATGTGTGTGTGTGTATTTTACACACACACACACACACACACACACACATATATATATATATCTTATTCTTACATCATTTAATCTAGTAATACATGCATTAACTACATTACTCAAATGTATTCATTAAACTCAAACCCAAATAAGTGGGACTTATCTATGCCATAATCCTTTTATGTAATGATCATTTAAATTTTTTATTTTCAAATGAACACTATAATTTGATACCTATGCTTGTGTAATCAGATATGAAAATCTATAATATTTAATTCATTATTATCTTTTTAATCTTTATGAAATGTCCTTTGATTATGATATGTGGTAACATTTTGAAAAATAATTTATTCAATGGGTAATTATTACATTTGTGCTTTATGATCGATTTATTTTTGGGGAAAACAAAAGAATATAAATTTATTGTTGGGTGATCCCATGTATCACTCCAATTAATTGGGTAATGTTTTTGTCTCATGAGACAATATTTATAGGATTAGAGAGTGAACCTAACCCATGATGAGACTCTTCCCAACATGTGATATTGTCTTGGTTATTAGCCTTGAATTATAATTTTTTCATGTTATATGGTCCTTCTTCTTTCCAATGTTTCCTAATTCATTTTATGTTCCCATGTGATTATTAACGATCCTTCAATTTTATGATATCCCATTATTTCATTTAACTCACATGTTATTCTTTGTTACCATGTTAATTCCCTTACCATGGATTTCAATTGTCTCATTTTGACTATGAATCACCAAGTTTAGAATATATATTTTTAGGAGAAAAAATGGATTTATATTCTCAATATAGATATTAAAATAATTTCATTTTATTTTTATTTCATGTTGGTGTTTTATGTTCCCAGTATTCCAAGGACACTAAGCCTTTCTATCCTTGGTATTTATTTATTTGTATATTTATGTTAAAAATAACCTAATAATATGTGTTAAAGGAATTAGTCTCTATAAGTATTAGACCTATCTGGAAAAAATTAAGAGAGGTTAAAAACTGGATAAGAATAAAGATCTTGGTTGGAGAATATGGAAACAAAACTAAAATATAAATATTATCAAATCATGGAGCTTAAGGAGAAGCTAACAACTTATTTTTAAAAGAATAATACCTATCATTTGATATAAATTGAAAGTAAATTGAGGTTCAAATATGGAATAAAAAAGTGAAAACATGGTTCCTACCAAATCTATAGGTAATGAATCTTAGAGTAAAGTAGAGACAAAGTGCTACTAATGTGAAAAAATAGGATACACCAAGAGTGTGTCTGGATAAACAAAGGCTCAATGGTGGAAGTAAAAATATTACATCAATATAAAAACTAATAAATAACTACATGAGGTGTGATTTTACTTGTATATGATTTATTTTTTCTAACCCTCGTAACATGGAAATTCACTAAAAGTGGATAGAATAGTGGTTGGTCAGAAGAAGAGCCTCCACAAGTGTGATTAATAAGTAAAGAGTTTATACTAGAAAATTTCATGTTAAGCTATAGAATAGGATTACTTATTCGAGGAAAAACATGGAGCTCAATGAGTGGTTCTCCAAGAATATATGTTTAAACTATCTCAAGAGAAATATTGAAAATATTGAAAAAAATGTAGAAGAAAAAAAGAAATATGATCCTATTTTGACTAAAAATATTGCATAATAGCAGAAATACATGTCACGGGTGTAAAGGAATGAGAATTTCATCAAGGTTATTAAAATCAAAAGGCATGAATAATAATTTGGTGGTTTCAAGATTCATTAAATATGTAGATAATTAAATAATATGGGAAGATCCCTCTATTGGAGGTGGAAGAAAAATAGGAAGACTGGTGGGGAAATTTAGGCTTGGAGAAAGAAGTACAATAATAGGTGTATAACTCATGCTTCTTTAAAATAAACCAATACAAATGGGCCTAATATCGCAACCAAAATATGAACCAATCCCAAGAAGGATCCTACACATAAAAATAAGATTTATCTCATTCCTAAAGATTTCTTAATAATATGGCTAAATCAGTTGCAATTGGAAAGGATAATTGAATAAGCACATAAGAATGAAAGAACATTGATTTCAATTATGAATATGTCTAATATAGGAATATGAAATTTTAAATCAATCTTCTAGAAAGATATATGTAGGTCCCTTAAATAATCTCCAAAGTAAATGATTATAAGGGGACTGAATGTCAATTATTGACATATAATTACATGTCACCATCATCTACTTTAGGATTCTAGAGATAGCCCACTATGTATACATTTAACTATTTATTAATATTAGAAATAGTGTTATCTGAAGTGAGATATAGGATCCATGATGTGTGAATTTGATAATTTGTACATGGGATTATGCTAAAAAGGAAAAGTTAATTAATCCAAAATTAGATAAATGTTACAAGAAGAGTCAGGATTAATGAAATTTATAATTTTATCAATCTCAATATGTGGTAACTAGAAATAAATCGAATCTCCATGATAAATTTAGGTTTTAATAGTTGGTATTAGGCCATACACTATGTGTGTGTTGAAAAATTTTGGAGGAAGATGGAAGCTTACATCGAGAAGTAGAATAATGGATATTTTTTTTAATATTTTCTTATGGTAACCTTATGGTATCCACTCTCTATTTATAGGAAAAATATAATAATATAGAATGAATAATCATTATCAATATGTGGTTTCCTCACTCATATTATTATTTAAACAGTTGGTATCAGATCAAAAATTGGCTTCAATAATTGGTATCAGTCTAAATCTAAATAAATTCAAGGGGATTTGGTTACCAGAATTCGTTATAGTTTAGACTCATCTATAAGAATCAATAATTAATGATTATTCATAACAAGTGATATCACAATGTTATGTTTTAAAAAAGGTATTAGTTGGATGAGCTTATGGTATAACTCAAACACTTGTTCCAAATTTCTAATTTAACTGTGATTTATTTCATATATAGTGATGGAGAATGAAAAATGTATAACATCTTGAATTTATTTGTAGTATATAAGTGAAAAGGATAGTTATGATGTAATTATATTAAGTTATTGTTTCCTACACCATGTTTCAATAAATTAATAATATATGATCCATTAATGACTCAAATGTGATTTTATAATTTCACATTCTAAAATATGCATGTAAAGTGAATCAAAATTATAAATATAGTGGCCTAGATGTTGGAATAAAAATATGGAGTTATTTTATCAAATAATTAGTAAATCTAACCTAAAAGATTGAATAAATGAAATTGAACCCAATATTTGGATTATATCTATAAAATGGATGATATAATCAAGTGGATATTAGATAATAACTTATTATGTTAGATGGGATTTAAATAAGGGAATGTAAAATGAAGAATAATCTCACCTTATATTAAATTCAAGAGGCATAGATTACCCAAAAAGAATCATAAAAAACCTAGTGCAATGTGATTATTGTTAATGGGGGAGTAAGGATAGGAGAAGGTACCCCTATGAAGATTAAAGTAATGGGGGTTCATGTAAAATAATAAAAATAAAATTTTCATTTTATTAAAAAAGGGTGGGCGAGAGGGAGTTTAATGTAGCATAACTCATTTCACTTTATTGATGAATCTAGAGTTTTCAATTGAAGGAAAATTTATAATAATTTTTTCAAAAAAGTTAACAAAGGGATAATGTTAAAACCTAAAATTTTTTTATTAGAGTTTTTTTAAAATATATAATGAAGGGTTAAGAAAGGAATTAGTCAGATTCATTTAAAACACATTCCCAAAATTTGATAGTGAATCATTTTCTTATTTGGTTTCTGAAGGAATATTAATAGGTATTTATAGTTTCCTTAGGAAATGAAGTTAACTTATTATTTAATATCTAGAAGGTATTCTAAATAATATAGTGTAATATCTAAAAGATAAGTATTTAGGAATATGGATGGTTAAAATAAATATGTTAGTGTTCTTTACTGTGAGTTGTGCTTGAATATGATAATGAATGAACCTAACGTAATGTTCCTGGTAGTTATGATAAGTCTATGGAATTCACAAGAACTGAAAGTATAAGAACAAAGGGAGTTTTTATAATCTTAGATGTTATGTTAAGAATATATTTATGTATTTATGAAGATATTATAGAATATATGTTAAATTAGTTTGGATTTTTTTGTAGGAAGATATTAGAGATATGTATAGGAGAGCCTGAAAGATGTATATGAAATGAGAAATATTAAATATTATCTGAGTGTGAAATTTATCTCAATAAGAGGGTGAATAATTTCACAATTTATTGATATATGCCAAATTTTGAGATGTGAAATTTTATATGAATTATTCATCCACATAGAGTAGTGAATTTGAAAGCATGAGCATTTTCTCAAGAAGTTTTCACTTCAATTTAGAAGTACTGGAATAAATCTCATGAAAATTCATAGTTGTATTACCATAAGAATTTGGATTATATTTATTCATGTACAGGTGAATATTTTTTAAAATTAAGGTTTCTCTAGGAAGGCATAAATTCATTTGGTGAAGTTAGAATTATATTTAATGTTAGAGTTTTGTAAAATATATTGAATGAATCATGTTTTAAAATCATATATTGAAATAATTTAGAAAAGTAAGAAGTTTCACACGGGATATAGGGTTCATGAACCTATATTTACATTAACATATATATGTTTTTAAATTTAATTTCTACATAGAAATTATTCTATGTGATGCAATGTTCAATTAATGAATAATTTTAGTAAGAGTTACATAAAGTGGTCTTTTTATAAGAAGACTTTATAAAATTTAGTGAAGGGTAGAATTTGACTATAAATACTTGATACCTATAGAATAACTAAATAGTATAAATACAATGATGAGGAAAGTTCATAAGATTAAAATTATATTAATTTTATAAATACTATATTGTGTCATAGAGTGACATGAACCATCGAGCTTTGTGAGTGACCTTCATGAATCACTGAGTTCCATGAGCATGTTTTATGTGAAAACCATTTATTTTTAAATATTTATATTATTTTAAATAACTAACATTCAAGGGTACATGAATTTGGGGTTACAAGTATACACTCATTAATAAGGATTTTTCAAAATTTATAGTTTCATATATGTGAAAGTTGTATGAAATGTTTTATTAGACATTACTATTCAGTATGGAAAATATTGAGTTAGAGGAAAGAAAAAGATACAACTTCAACATTGAGGTATTAATATCATATGGTAGTGAATAAAAAGAAAATAAGAATAAGAAAACAAATATTCATTGAATCAAGAATAAATATGAAATTTAGGCCCCACATTACTGAAAGATCGATAATTTTATTGCTAATATGTTATAGTGATCCCCAAGTCTATAAACTGCTTGTACCTTCATCAAAATAGTGTGAAAAGGATCCAAAGAGGGATTTTCCATTATTTTAGGAGTTCCCAAAAACCTAAATCATATAAAGGTAGTGGTCCAAAAACATAGTGACCATTATTGAAAATTATATCCACTAAACTAGTGGATATTTGTGGATTAAGGTACATCCACAAAAAACCATGTGTATATTCCCTAGACTTCCCTTTAGGAGTGAAAAATTAAAATCTATATTTTATGTTCATGGTTTAATTTTTTACATATCTAGTAATTTTTTTTGTGGATTTGTGAAAAATTAATCAAGAAATATTTAAAATTTAGTTTCTACCAACATGAGAATAAGATCATAAAATAGATTAATAGAAAAATGTAAATGATTAAATTTTTCTACACCCTAATATCCCCCTCTTGATGAATATATGGTTGTAAAACCATATCATATTAACAATAATATATCTAAAAGATCTATTATCCATAGTATATCAACGCTTCATATTGGAAAAATATAAAATCCTATTGAACACTTAGTCTTCCCTACGATTATTAAATCAATAATCACACATACTCTTCAATATCACTTGAGCACTTAATCTCAATAATTTATTCAAAATCCCATATCCTTGAATATGGTGTCCAATACTATTAAAAAATATAACATGTCATAAAAAGTTATGTGTGGACTTTATCTCTATAAAATTCATTGAATATTATATTTCTTTAGCGGTGTGATCATCATAAATCCTAATATTGAAGACAATGATTTCTTTGTGAAACATCATGGTAGAACTCAAAAAATGTTAGTATCATAAATAAATAAATCTAATTTTAGCATTAAATATTTCTTTTGAATTATTGAAAATTCACTTCTCATATATGTAATTATGTTCCCCAATTAAAAACATTATAAAAATTAAAAAAGGATAATTTAAGTGAGTTGGATTGTAACTCGTTATCTCCTCCTTGATAGGTAATGAATTTATTTTATAACATTAAACGATAAGGACTTATTAAACACCACGAGGATCCAAAAAATTCCTCATATAAATTTACAGAATATATTTTGAATAATCATCATCACATATCTCTATTGTTGAAACTAATTAACGTGTTTCAAAAATAAACAAGTGAAGGAGATAAGAAACTTCAAATAATGAGGAGAAATCCATATCCTAACAACACTTCATCAATTTCACCTCTTTTATGTCCTAAAGAAAATGTTTGAAAATTCAAACCATGGAATAATTCAAAATATAAATATCAATTAACCCACCAACTCCTATGATAGAGAATATTTTATAGGAGACAAGAGTAATAAATCAATAAAACTATGTTATCTTATAATGATCCTCCAATAGAAATTTATTTTTGAAATATGCTCTTATATTTATTGAATAAATATGAACTTTAGTGATAAAACATTATCAAGTTACTCAATAATAAATAATGGAAAATGATTCATGAACTTATACATTAGCTTTTATGAGGATGAGGCTATCCTACTTGGAACAACCATAGATTCATAAGGTTTATTGATTTACCTCGATGCCTTTTCTCTACAAGGTTATCGTATTTTTTTTGAAGACTATTGTTTGATTCATTGGGAACATAAACAAACTTTTTGTGTCTAAATTTTATCATTCCATCCATTTCCATCATCTCCTTTATAAGTTTTCAATTTTTAGAGGTTCTAGTGGTTTTTCCCTATCTAGAGTTTTGTGAAAACTATATTTTGAATTTTGAAGATAGAAAACCAAGTATAATAGCTCTTAATTATTTATTTAAATTTGATCGACCATGATGAACTAAAATTCATGATTAAAGGAATATTTTTGTTACCAAATTCTTCTTCTCCTTATAATCCTTCAAGTGTTTGAGAATCTCCACTTTATTTTACTCAACCACCTTTGTATGAACATTATAGTGACTTTGATACTTATATGAATTGGATTTAACATCGAACTATAATTTCTTTAGTATAAATGTGAGAAACAAAATTTAATGTGTCCCAATTTTTTACATGGTTCACATTTTTATTCAATTACACCAATATTTATAGGATCAAATTACTGATCGTTGGAAAACACACATTTCTAATTAATTTTGGAACTCTTGGAATAATTTTTATTACTTCATATGGTTCTATTTGAATTATCCAATGTAAGTTATAATTATATTAAAATTAAACATATAGTAAATAATTATCTCATGTACTTTGAATGTTATGTGAGCATGGACTCAACATTTATTCTAATGTATTAATAATCCATTCATAATCTAAATCTATCTCAGGATGATATGTGTAACACCCCAAGATTTTATGAAAAATATTATTTTTAATTAATGTATTGTGTTGTACGCTACACCAAAAGGAGATTGCACAACACGCATCCCTGACTTGATTTTCATTACACACAATCGCGACCTTCCTCGATAGCGTGTGTAGTACGCAATACCTAGTTTCACTAAATGAGATATTATTATAATATTATTATGAACTAGACGTTATGAATAGTAATACCCACTTTTTGAAATTTTATAAATTTTATCTTTCAAAATGGACTTCATTTTTTGATTCGGAATATCGAAATTAGATTAGGGTGAAATTTTGGTACTTTTCGGATAACTTTCATATTCTGATGAATAGTGAAAATTACTAAATTTTAATTAAAAAAAACTTTTTTAATCGAAATAATTAATAGTGATAAATTATTAATTTGAGTGGTTTTAAAGTATATTTAGAATATATTTTTACAATTTAATACAATGTTGGTCATTGGATGTAATTTCACATTTAAACCAGACATAAACAGGTGTCAATCTTTTGATAGTTATTATCTCTTAAGAACACGCTATTTGTTTTGACGACGGGAATTAATTTTTAAATTAATTAATGTAACTGATATGTTTTGAATTTGGTAAAATAGACATCATTTTTGAATTCATAATATCAAATATAGATTAGGCCTAATTTTTGGTATTTTTTTGGAAACTTTCATTTTTTTTGATGAATAGTGAAACCACTAATTGGTAGTTAAAAAACTGAATTTTTCATAAAAATTAATTTTACCGCTTCTGTGAGTGGAATTTTGAAAATCCGAGAGACACGGTTAATATCAAGGACTAAAATGTGGTTCAATGAGATGAAAATAATTTTTGGTGAATAGTAACTTTTTACTTTTTTTTACCACGGTTAAAAGTAAATAGGGTAATTAAGGGTAAAAATGATATTATTATTACCCTAAAACATGTCCTAATTCTATTGGATAAGTGTAATTCGGAAAAAAACAACCATAGGAATAAAATATGACCATTTAGGCCCACTTGGATTAGATTATGACTTTTATTATTAATTTATTTAAAGAAGGGTTAAAATAGTTAAAATCAAAGATTAATAACTAAATCATTTTTAATATAGGGTTATAAATAAGATAAATTAGACTATAAATATTCATTAGAAATCTAAAAAGATTTCCTACATAATTTTATTTTATTTTTAATTTTTAAACTTAAAATAATTTAATTTATTTATGACACAATGATGATGCAGTAATTATCTTATTAATGAAATATTGACATAATTGATGTTATAAATACCCAAATAAATGTAATTTGAGACTTTTTATGAATTAAACTAATTTTCTAGTTAAATATGACATGTTAGTATTGATTTAGTTAACTTTTTTTGAACTAATAATTCTGTTATGATTTTCAAAAAAATCAATTACCAAATAGTGTCAAAATTGACATCAAATAGTTTTTAAAACAAATATTATATTATTAATTGTTATTTTATTCCTAAAAATCTAAGGTTCGGAAAAATGACTTATATAAGGTTATATATATTAATAATAAACAACTTGGGGTTCGTTTGGCTTTTTATAGTAAGTTTATTAACCTTATAGTGTAAGAAAACAAGAAGACACGGTAAAAGAAAAATTATTTAACTTAAAGTTAAATCTAAATGATAAGGTTAAAATAGAAACCTAAACTTGTCTAAATTATATTGGATGATAGGATTTTGACCCATCCCCACCTTAGCTTAGAAATAACTCAATTTGGAGCTATTAAAAACCGAATATGACTTTATAATAAATTAATATTTTTAGTTTTTCCTAAGGTGCCCCTCTCCTCCCTTATAAAAGGGCACCTCCTCCCTCTCTTCCTCACACCAATTTGAGCCTTCAATCTCATACAAACCCTGAAAAATTCTCTTCTAAACTTCCCTATAAACATACTAGAGGTCCTTTTATTCTTAAAATACCAATTTTAGTGCCCTAAGAGGAGGTATCAAAGAGGTGCTTCAAAGAAGAGGTAATGTCCATTACCGATTCTTTCAACTTTATTTCTTCTTCCACTTATTCTTATTAGGTTGTTTCATTATGAAGTAATAACATAAGTATCACTCATATACTAATATGTCATTATAAGTATGAAACAACCCTATTTCACCATCTATCCATCCTACGGAAAATGAAATCACCGCACGTGCGTACGTACGGAATACCGTCTCCACGCCGTGGTGTAATCTATTTTCCACCACCACCTTACCTGGATGGGTATAATGGTGTAAATAATGAATATATATGATTATTTTAAAGTGATATTGATTATTAAATATTATACATAAACTTCAATACAATTCCACGATCATGAGAATGATATCATCGCTCGTGTGTATGTACGGACTACCGTCTCCATGACGCGATGAGATTCATTATCAATGATTAACCATTCATGAATGATTATAAAGTATATATAATAAGTAATAATGAAATATATGAAATAATAATGATACTGGATTTATGTATATATATATGTTTGTCATCTACTTAATTCCATTCAATTCAATAAGGAAACGAAAATAGCGTTCATGCGTACGTACGGCCTACCGTCTCCATGAACGGTGTATTTCTTTCCATTTATCGATCTATTATATATATGTATAGTCTGAATATATATTATATATAAATCATGTTTTACATTATGGATGTAAGTAACCATGATCTAAGTAATCATATGAATAATTACAAGTCAAAACACGGACGACAAATGAAACGATTTTACCCAAAACGCTCTTTAACATGGAATTTACAAAAGAACGGGTAATATAAAGTCATAAGTGAACCATATATGATATCATAACGATGAATATGATTCTGTAATAAGTCAATTACATTATTTAAATCATTATACAGGAGGTTCAGATACGTACGAAGCATATCGGACCTAAGGTAAGAGATAATTTTGCAAATCTCATTTTTATCCGAGATTGCTTATTCGTAAGTATTTACTGGGGTTATTGTTATCATCCATGTTTTCTAAAAATGGTTTAATGTATGTTTAAAGTCATTTTTAACCATTTTTACTTTTACCCAATGGTATGGAAGGAATATTTCTTTTATTTACCCTACAAGGTACTTTTTGACTTTTTCGACAAAAGTACGAGAAGAATGTTTTTTTAACGTATACGACATGAAATGATTTTTATGGTTTTATAAAGCCTTATTTTCATGAAGCTTCCTCCAAAATATTTCATGACTATTTTCAACAAAATCACTTTCTTTTAAATTTGCATGACATTTTGTGAAAAGAAAATGATTTTGAAGAAAAAAGGATATTTTCCTCAAGAATTCATTTCAAGTGTTTTATCAAAACCATTTTTCATCTAAGATGACATTATTTCATATGTGTATGTTTCAAGTATAATGTCTCTATGATTTACATGGATTCACTTTTCTTATTATGAAATGATATCCATTTCTTTTATATGGATTATGTGATGATGGGATGATATTTATGAAACCCATTTTATTCGTTGGGTTATTATGAATGATGTATGTCTATTTTGTGGCACAAGTAAGAATGATTTCATTATGAGATGGGTGGGACCTAAATTTCCCTCAAATTCATTGGGTAAAGATTTATATCTCATGATATAGACATGTATGGAACGGTAAGTTAATCCGATTCAGTATTACAGGACTGAAACGAGGAGTGAACTCGATTCAGATTGGGAATTTGTCCACTAAGATGGTCTTGGAAGCAATTCCTTGGATACTATGGAAATCATTACATGTGCTTAATGGATTCCACAATTACATTTCTTATTACCATTCTATTTTATCATTATTTATATACCATTATGATCTATGCCTTATGTACTTCCATGTTTTATGTTGTTGCTCAATATTTTGATGTTTAAACATTATGTTCATGTTTTTAAGTTCAAATGTATATGTTATGTTTTATTTTATCCATGCTTACCCTTACTGAGAATTTGAGCTCACCCTTTTTATGTTTTATTTTCCCCCAGGATTAAAATAAAGGTTTTAGGTAATGAAACAAAAAGTGGAAGATCTTTATGGGAGATGTTGAAGATCTTTCACCATGATTAGAAGATTACGTTCCAAGTTTCCAAAGACACTAAACTATTACAGTCCTTGTGTGTCTATTTTTTTATGTATTATGTATTCTGAAAAAGTAATGTAATATCTATGTACGTCAATATTTGGGTCTCTACAGTTGGTATCAGAGGAAAGGTTTAGTCAACCTTTGGAAACTTTGATGCGAAAACATTAGTGAGATCTCTAGAGATATTTCTAAGGTATGTCTAGGGATGTCCCTAAGGATAAGTATACGTATAGAATATAGTCCTAGAACTACAGTAACAATATTAGAATTTAACCTAAGATGTTAGATATTGAGGGTACTCCCCCTTTACTATGTTGTTTTCCCTAGCATGATTTTTTCCTCTCACACTATTCTTTTTGGGTTTTAGAAAATGGCTGGAAACAAGAATATTCACGATAATGGAGGATATGATGGACAATGGAATGATATTATTCATGAGCAACCAAATTAAATGGGATTTGGAAGTCCAAACATCATTATTATGCCGAATCAGAAATCTCATAATATGATCAATAAACTCAAATTTGGTAAGTTTCCTGACTCGACTAATAAGAGAAAGATGGAGTTTCATGATGATCATAGAGGAAAGAAAGTTCAATTTCCCCTATGTAAATCATGTGGGAAGAGGAATCAAGGAGAATGTTTCAAAGGAACTAGAATATGATTTGGGTGTGGAAAAGAAGGACATAAAGCCAGTAAGTGCAAATGAAAAGGTTCAGTTAACACCATGGATGAGGATAATGGTATTGCTATGACATCAACAATGGTTAAATGTTTTAAATATGGAATGTATGGGCATTATGAAAACCAATTCCCTAAGGGAAAGTCTCATGAAGAGAATCAGTATGATCGTATGGGTAATATTTATGTTGATGACGATGAAGAGACTACAAATGATATGTGAGATGAAAGAATTGTTGAAGCTCGGTCAATGGTTTAAGAAGGTAGTGGAATGATTACATGTTTATCAAGTGTAATTTTGTATAAGTAATCTCATGGTACTGTGGAATAAAGAGACATCTAAGGATTGTTACACTATTGTATTTCCTTAAGTTTTGAAAGTGTGTGATGAATGGTACCCGTATTTTTGGAAAGTAGATGATATGTGCATAATGAAGGGATAAGGAGAAAATTAAATGTTTGATAGTATTAATGAGCTCATGACTGATATAAGGAGACAGTTATATCATGGTTTGAGTATATAGAATTTTTGGATTTTGGTATGTGGAAAGAGTTAACTTTTTCCAGCATTCATGTTTTCACTAAGTTTTAATGGGTATTCATTTTTCAAGAGAATACATGATTCAGGTATTCGCATGATTGGAATGTGAACAACAAGATAATGGATGATAAATGATGGTTGGTTGATGACATTTCAAGTAATCATTTTCTTTATACTATGAGCTTGGACCGAAGTATTTTAGATAAATATTGGAATGGATTATGTTGGACATAAGATAGTATTGTTTAAGGATATAACTTTTTTCGATATTATTGACGGGATGTTATAGTAATGTAGTTTTAGAAAAAGGACAACCTGCAGGACGAGCGATAGCCCATCACGCTAGACAAGGCTGTGGGAATCGAACCCACAACCGAAGTGCGACTGGACTTTATCGCCTACCACTAGCCTACAGGAAGTCCCTGTTTAGTAGAAACTAGTTTTATTATATTAATCAGTATTATATATGAAGTATAAGTCCATTTTAGGAACCATATATGATTAATCTCACTATAGATCGACTTATGTATATTTAATAACTTTTGATAAACTTTTGTTTGAGACAGATGGAATGACCCATCATTCTATCACATGATCTGCTAACACTTCACAAATAACAAATTCAACTTCATTTCTTTAATAGATGAAGTGGAAATTGTTCAAGGCACGAACAACAGTGAGATTGTACCAAAATAAAGTAAGTATTTATTCTAATTCAAATTCTTCAACTTTAGGGAAATGATCTTGAAAACCAAAAATGTTGTCCTAATGCCCTTATATCCAATGAATCAGATGGTACCCTAGATCATCACAAATTTATGGTTTTGTGATTGTTGGCTTTTTTTATATCCATGTTCTCTACCACTCTCCATCAGAACTTGATGGTTAGATTTTTCTTCCATATCCATATTTTCACCTATGTTCTCCTATGTGAAAACCCAGTGATTAGTTAATTTGGGTAACCATTACGTTTCATACATTAATTTTTTTAAAGCCAAGTTTTGGTATTCCTTTTTACGATGTGGGTTTCTATTAAAGAATCTTTCGAGTAGTAAACCATTGATAACCCCGACGAATTTCGAGGGTGAAATTCATTTTAAGGGGGGTAGAATGTAACACCCCGAGATTTTATGAAAAATATTCTTTTTAATTAATGTATTGTGTTTTACGCTACACCAAAAGGAGCTTTCACAACACGCATCCCTGACTTTACTTGCATTACACGCAATCGCGACCTTCCTCGATAGTGTGTGTAGTACGCAATACCGAGTTTCACTAAATGAGATATTATTATAATATTACTATGAACTAGCTGTTATGAATAGTAATACCAACTTTTTGAAATTTTATAAATTTTATCTTTCAAAATGGACTTCATTTTTGGATTCGGAATATCGAAATTATCTTAGGGTGAAATTTTGGTACTTTTCGGATAACTTCCATATTCTGATGAATAGTGAAAATTACTAAATTTTAATTTAAAAAAACTTTTTTAATCGAAATAATTAATAGTGATAAATTATTAATTTGAGTGGTTTTAAAGTATATTTAGAATATATTTTTAAAATATAATACAATTTTGGTCATTGGATGTAATTTCACATTTAAACCAGACATAAACAAGTGTCAATCTTTTGATAGTTATTATCTCTTAAGAACACGCTATTTGTTTTGATGACGGGAATTAATTTTTAAATTAATTAATGTAATTTATATGTTTTGAATTTGGTAAAATAGACATAATTTTTGAATTCATAATATCAAATATATCTTAGGCCTAATTTTTGGTATTTTTCTGGAAACTTTCATTTTTTTGATGAATAGTGAAACCACTAAGTGGTAGTTAAAAAACTGAAATTTTCATAAAACTTAATTTTACCGCTTCTGTGAGTGGAATTTCGAAAATTCGAGAGACACGGTTAATATCAAGGACTAAAATTTGGTTCAATGAGATGAAAATAATTTTTGGTGAATAGTAACTTTTTACTTTTTTTTACCACGGTTAAAAGTAAATAGGGTAATTAAGGGTAAAAATGATATTATTATTACCCTAACACATGTCCTAATTCTATTGGATAAGTGTAATTCGGCCAAAAACAACTTTAGGAATAAAATATGACCATTTAGGCCCACTTGGATTAGATTAGGACATTTATTATTAATTCATTTAAAGAAGGGTTAAAATAGTCAAAATCAAAGTTTAATAACTAAATCATTTTTAATATAGGGTTATACAAAAGATAAATTCGACTATAAATATTCATTAGAAATATAAAAATATTTCCTACATAATGATATTTTATTTGTAATTTTTAAACTTAAAATAATTTAATTTATTTATGACACAATGATGATGCTGTAATTATCTTATTAATGAAATATTGACATAATTGATGTTATAAATACCCAAATAAATGTAATTTGAGACTTTTTATGAATTACACTAATTTTATAGGTTAATAAGACATGTTAGTATTGATTTAGTTAACTTTTTTCTAACTAATCATTCTGTTATGATTTTCAAAAAAATCAATTACCAAATAGTGTCAAAATTGACATCAAATAGTTTTTAAAATAAATATTATATTATTAATTGTTATTTTATTCGTAAAAATCTAAGGTTCGGCCAAATGACTTAGATAAGGTTATATATATTAATAATAAACAACTTGGGGTTATTTTGGCTTTTTATAGTAAGTTTATTAACCTTATAGTGTAAGAAAACAAGAAGACACGGTAAAGAAAAATTATTTAACTTAAAGTTAAATCTAAATGATAAGGTTAAAATAGAAACCTAAACTTGTATAAATTATATTGGATGATAGAATTTTGACACATACCCACCTTAGCTTCGAAATAACTAAATTTGGAGCTATTAAAAACCTAATATGACTTTATAATAAAATAATATTTTTAGTTTTTCCTAAGGTGCCCCTCTCCTCCCTTATAAAAGGGAACCTCCTCCCTCTCTTCCTCACACCAATTTGAGCCTTCAAGCTCGGAAAAACCCTACCAAATTCTCTTCTAAACTTCCCTAGAAACATCATATAGGCCCTGGTATTCTTCAAAGACCAATTTTAGTGCCCTAAGATGAGGTCTCAAAGAGGCGCTTCAAAGAAGAGGTAATGTCCGTTACATATTCTTTCAACTTTATTTCTTCTTCCACTTCTTCTTATTAGGTTGTTTCATTATGAAGTAATAACATAAGTATCACTAATATACTGATATGTTATTATAAGTATGAAACAACCCTATTTCACCATCTATCCATCCTATGGAAAATGAAATCACTGCGCGTGCGTACGTACGGAATACCGTCTCCACGCCGTGGTGTAATCTCTTTTCCACCACCACCTTACTTGGATGGGTATAATGGTGTAAATAATGACTATATATGATTATTTTAAAGTGATATTGATTCTTAAATATTATACATACACTTCAATAAAATTACACGATCATGGGAATGATATCATCGCTCGTGCGTACGTACGGACTACCGTCTCCACGACGCGATGAGATTCATTCTCAATGATTAACCATTCATGAATGATTATAAAGTATATATAATAAGTAATAATGAAATATATGACATAATAATGATACTAGATTTATGTATATATATATGTATGTCATCTACTTAATTCCATTCAATTCAATAAGGAAGCGAAAACAACGTTCATGCGTACGTACGACCTACCGTCTCTATGAACGGTGTATTTCTTTCCATTTATCAATCTATTATATATATATATATTCTGAATATATATTATATATAAATCATGTTTTAAATTCTATATGTATGTAACCATGATCTAAGTAATCATATGAATAATTACAAGTCAAAACACGGACGACAAATGAAACGATTTTACCCAAAATGCTCTTTAACATGGAATTTACAAAAGAACGGGTAATATAAAGTCATAAGTGAACCATATATGATATCATAACGATAAATATGATTCTGTAATAAGTCAATGAAATTATTTAAATCATTATACAGGAGGTTCAGATACGTACGAAGCATATCAGACCTAAGGTAAGGGATAATTTTGCAAATCTCATTTTTATCCGAGATTGCTTATTCATAAGTATTTACTAGGGTTATTATTATCATCCATGTCCATGTTTACTAAAAATAGTTTCATGTATGTTTAAAGTCATTTTTACCCATTTTGAATTTTACCCAATGGTATGGAAGGAATCTTTCTTTTATTTACCCTATAAGGTACTTTTTGACTTTTTCGACAAAAGTACGGGAAGAATGTTTTTTTAACATATACGACATGAAAGGATTTTTAAGGTTTTATAAAGCCTTATTTTCATGAAGCTTCCTCCAAAACATTTCATGACTATTTTCAACAAAATCATTTTCTTTTAAAATTGCATGACATTTTGTGAAAAGAAAATGATTTTGAAGAAAAAAAGGATATTTTCCTCAAGAATTCATTTCAAGTGTTTTATCAAAACCATTTTTCATCTAAGATGACATTATTTCATATGTTTATGTTTCAAGTATAATGTCTCTATGATTTAAATGGATTCAATTTTCTTATTATGAAATGATATCCATTTCTTTTATATGGATTATGTGATGATGGGATGATATTTATGAAACCCATTTTATTCGTTGGGTTATTATGAATGATGTATGTTTATTTTGTGGCACAAGTAAGAATTATTTCATTATGAGATGGGTGAGACCTATATCTACCTCCAATGAATTGGGTAAAGATTTATATCTCATGAGATAGACATGGCTAGAACGGTAAGTTAATCTGGTTCAGTATTACAGGACTGGAACGAGGAGTGAACTCGATTCAGAAAGGGACTTTTTCCACTAAGATGGTCTTGGCAGCAATGCCTTGGCTACTATGGAAATAATTACATGTGATTAATGGATTACACAATTACATGTCTTATTCCCATGCTATTTTATCATGATTTATTTACCATTATGATCTATGCCTTATGTACTTCAATGTTTTATGTCGTTGCTCAAGATTTTGATATTTAAACATTATGTTTATGTTTTTAAGTTCAAATGTATATGGTATGTTTTTTTATCCATGCTTACCCTTACTGAGCATTTGATCTCACCCTTTTTATGTTTTATTTTCCCCCAGGATTAGAAGAAAGGTTTTAGGTAAGGAAACAAAAAGTGGAAGATCTTTATGGGATATGTTGAAGATCTTTCACCACGATTAGAAGATTACGTTCCAAGTTTCCAAAGACACTAAACTATTGCGGTCCTTGTGTGTCTGTTTTTGTTATGTATTATGTATTCCGCAAAAGTAATGTAATATCTATGTATGTCAAGATTCAGGTCTCTACAATATGTAGCACTCAATTTTTTCTCTATGTTAAGAGTCTTCTAAATCCATTTATATAATATTTATGTAAATTATTTCTCATGATCAGATAAAATCAAAAAAGGTGCACCATGATATCTCAAATATCATTAATATTCAACCACACGAGGTACTAAATGAGTAGATCTTCCCATGTGGTGGGAAAATTTTTGGACCTAGTATGGTGATCAATAAGAAACAACATGAAATCATTTGTTCTCAATGTATTTGAAAATCCAGTGACAAATTTTATAGTGATATCATATAATTAAAACATGGAAATGGGTATAGGTTGCAAGACTCGTTTATGATATTGTATCTCAAGTTTTACCTATTGAAAAACTGAATATATTGATACATAATCTGAAATCTCCTATTTCATATTATCCCAATAAAAAGTTTCCTTTGAATCATAAACATATTGGTTATATTATAGTGCTTAGGAAAATTTTGTATGTGATCATCATCATGTAATTCTATTTTTATCTTGGGAAACAATGGAACACAAAGCCACATCCAAAATTTCAACATTCCATGTTCATAGTTAGTCTCTACCAACTTCCCATAATTATTGGATTTTATTTCCCTTTTTATGTTCTTTTCATCATGTTTTGAACTTCCTCCATTAAGGATTTTTTTGAAAACAATTAGTATGTGTTCAATTTCCCATTCCTTAACGATTCCCATACCAAAATTTTCAAAATCCATGAATATAGGATAATTTTTTTATACTAATTTCAGTCAAAATACCATGATATTTCCTAATTAATACATCAAACACATTTTTTTCATTCCCATGGTGGTAGTCTGTTTAGAAATCATAATACTTGAATAATTATAGACATCATTGTTTCAACATGTTGAGTACTTTTGGTGAAAATATGTATTGTAATCATTTTTTATTCAAATATATTTTAAATTTTTTACCCTAAAAATAATGAATATATATAATTAATGATATTATTATGGATTCCAACTCATGATAATGGGTTGGTAAATTATATTCATGGATATTTAACTAACTTGATTTATAGGCATGGTCTCTATTATTCTGTTTCATTATGAATCCAAGTTCATTCTTTGATACCTCACTATATATCATAAATCCATAACTTATTGATGGAAGAGTTGATACCTAGTTTCCTTGGATTAGAATGTTACTATAAAAGATTTTTTCAAAATTATGATCAATTAGCTAACCCATTAACCAAGATAGAAAATATGGTTTAAGTTCACGTGGTCTATTGAATATGAATAATATTTTGAATCAAAGTGATAATAATCATGTTTTCAAATAGGAAATGTCTATTTTTCATAATGGTAACTAACAGAAACATTCATCTTGAAATAATGTTTCCACTAGGAGTCGTGATTGATAAATCCCATATCAGGGTTCTGGGGAAATCACTAATTCACTTTGAATCATGGTAGGTATAAAAGTGTGAAAATATTATGAATCAAATAAAATTTTAGATAGATTTTTGGTTATGGTCAATGTACCTTCCATCACAACTTTGGGAATTTCAACCTCAGATATATTAATTTCTTATGCTTGGTCATCTCCCCTTGGCCTCTTCTATGAGAATTTACCATTAATCTTGGGACATTAGTTTGAATATTGTCCCATATCATTACATATTAAGCACTATATAGTTTTTGTTGATTTATTTTACTTGAATTTAATAAACTTATTACCAATTTCTACACAATTTAATCAAACACATATTCACATTAAACAAGTACCTAGGTGTTTCATTCCACAATTATCACAAACTAGAAACCCCATGCTCCCATATTTTTTGAACCATTTATTTTTTCCTAGTTCTACACTGACCAGTTCTTTTCTTAGTTTACCATTAATATGTAATATGTAGATAATTATTTATCAATATTAATGGAATTTAATACTATATCATCATAAGATAAAAATTACCTAAGAAAATGGTACCATTTGAAGACTCAGCTTAGAATAAATAAGAAAACAATCAATATTGTTTTTTAGATTATGTATATAGTCTAAAATATACTTGTAAAATAATGAAAAATTATACTTATACACTTTTATACTTTCTTCATAATCATTATCTAAAGTGATGTACTTATTCTCCATTTCAGCTCGTTATTTTCAAGGAATGTATTTATTTAGGAATATCACATTAATATGTCACCTTTATATATATTCTATTCCATAAACCTATTTAGTGTTTTTTATTAGTGACCAATATTTATCAACATCACAATTCACAAAATACATATCACAAATAATATTTTCCCTTTCAATACTTCCATAATCTAGGAATATATTTTCGTGGGACGTAATTGATTGTTCAGGTACTAGTGGATGTGTACATCTATTAAAATATGAATGATTATATTGATTAATTGATCCAAAAAAGTTTAATTATGTTATAAAAAAATATGTTCTTTCGTATCGTAATTATTATTCATTATAACCTAATTTATTTTCCCTAATATGGCCATGATATAATCTGTTCCAAAACCAATTGTATTGGAAATCTGAGCAAGGTAATCTATACATTGACTATCGGTATTTATTACCTTTAATCTATTAGGATTCATCTCTAAAAAATTTCATAGACTAAGTTACCTTATAACTATCATTAATATTCAAGCATAAAATAAAAAACCTGATATAGATTAATATTCTCTGTACTATAAGGTATTATCATAATTTTCATGCTAGTTATGTCCTTTTAAATCCTACTTCCCATGATTCCTTATAACATATATGAGATACTAACTATTACAACTCAACTCTTGTAGCCCATGTCGGGTTTTTACACTATTAAACTGGTTCATGATAAAATTGATCATGCCATGCATGATCGATCAGTTTTACTTCCTTGGTAAGAAATATATATTCATGATTCTCATATTACATTACAAATATAAAAACATAATATAAGAATCATTTATGATATACTTCTTCAAATCCTAGGGAAATGAAAACAAATAAATTGTGAACTCAAATGATTAGTATGCGTTACATAAAGAAGGACATTTCATGAGTAAATAATGCATAATCAATGTGACAGAGTGTAGAATCAAAACACATTCCATTCAACCAAAAATGTGATTTTAGGGGACATAAATTTTTATTATCAACAAAAAACATATGGATAATAAATAATTAATTCTTAAAAAATGTACTTCATAATTCAAGACATTAATGATCAACACCAGTCTACCAAGATATAATTAATCTTATCATCAATTCCACTCAATGAAAAAATCATTCATAATAAATTGGTATGTATAATTTAGATATAGATATAAAATGTAATTCCTTTTATTTTGTCTCATGATTCCTATTGATTCATATGGGGGATATATATAACTGAGCCTCACCCATCATTTTCTTGTACCATGCATTCCACATAATTTTAATGATCAATAAAATTCATTATCAACATGAACTTAAGTATATAATTATATATGTTGAATAAAGAATAAAGAAAATCAATACATCATCGTTATAATGAAACCCCATATTAATAAATGTACTTTATAATTCGAGATATTAATGATCAACTCCACTCAACCAAGATATCATTAATCTTATCATCAATTCCACTCAATGAAAACATCATTCATAATAAATTAGTATGTATAATTTAGACATAGATATAAAATGGAATTCCTTATATTTTGTCTCATGATTCCTATTGATGCATCTAGGATCTATATATAACTGAGCCTCGCCCATCACCTTCTTGTCCTATACATTCCAAATATTTTTAATGATCAATAAAATTTATTCTCAAAATACCTTTAAGTCTAGAATTATCTATATTGAATCAAGAATAATGAAAATAAATATATCATCATCATAATGAAACCCCATATAAATAAATATTTATGATGATATCATTATATCATATTCCTAGTAACATCAATGGGTTTTTTATAGATGAAAATACCTTTAAAAGATCGCTTGAAAATTTATTGAGGTAAATGCCCTTTTCATTTTTGAAAAAAATTATTTAAAATATTAAAATATATAGAATAGTAGGAAACATATTTTCATTGATAATAAACATGGAAACTATTAAATTAAGCTTTAATTAAAATAGTAGTCATGATGGTTGGAAAATCCATTCGTGTGGCGTGTGTTAAAATAATGATTTTGTTTACACCATTGGTGAAGACTACATAATTTGGAAAATGAAAATATGATTACTTTTAATAATTTTTATATAATTAAAAAAACATTAGTAAAAATTATATCATAAATTATTTGGAGAATATAAGAAAATTCTTTGAAACATTTTAAAGGAAATATGTATACAGAAGAAAAGGAGATCGATGGAGAGCATCAAAAATATATATTTAAAATAAATTCCATTAAAGGTAACCTACTTGTTCATTACTGATCCAACAAGGGATGAAACATAAATTAAAAATTTAAATTCCAAACATAACCAGAGGATATGAAATTATATGGGTTTTAAGAAATTTATGTTATATAATTTTCCCAATGAAAATCTGAACATAAACAATCTCAAAATAATATGATATTGTAATAGAAATATCATAACGTAATTTTAACTTTCCTCATAAGTGATTTTAACATCATATAAAATAAATTTTAATTTATTAAAAAATTATACCATAACAATATAAATATATATTTTTCACATATGATGCACTTATTAAACTCCAACACAAATTTGTTTATAATTCATTATCCAGATCGTCATTTCTGAGTGTTATTGTTTCATTTTTCATGTAAGTGTTGATTCAGTAGTTTTGGAACTTGCATATTACTCATGGTTTTATCACATAAAAAAGTAATTATGACATAAATGTAATATATATTCATTATATATATATATATATTTAATACTACGTAAAAGGTGGACTCAAAAAATAGATCACATTGCTTTGTGGAGGTGGTAGTCTAAATATACGCACGCGTGACGTTATCATTTTTTAACTGGTGTAAGGGTAATAATATAAATGATATATTATATTTATATAATTATTATTATGTTATAAATATCATATATAAACAATATATTTTTCATAATGAACATCATTGAATGGTGGTAATGGGAAATAAAATTCATCACTTTATGAGGTAGTAGTCTGAATGTAAGCATGAACGGTGTTTTAATTTTCCATTTGATATAGAATGAGAAGAATAAATATTTTCACATAAAAATAATTAAATATAAGTATATTTTAAATTATAATGTTATTATATCATCATTATTATAATATAATTTATGGAGGAATAAGAATAAATATGATGAAAATATTTGGTTAGGAACTATACATCCTGTTCAGACAACCTCTGTTTCATTTCAACCAAATGAATCTAAAGTGGTAATTTTGATAAAAAAGAGAACATTATATTATGGGTAAGGATGTTAGTAATGGATTTCAGTATGAGTTTTATAATATATAATTTTCATCAGGTGTGTAGAAAAAGGAGAACTATTGTTCTTTTATAAGTGAGGGAGATGTCAAAATTGGAATTTTTCAAATGATTAAAATATATTAATGTATTAGTTAAATAAAATGGTTCCAATATTATTTATATTATTAGTTTAAAATGATAAGTAATATATATAAAAATAAAAGGATGTTTAATCATGTTTTTTTATCTTCAACCCTTACCCCTTTATTGTTCACCCTTTTAAACCATTTTATCCTCAACCCATGTGATAACTATTTATCATTGTTACTATTCATTATGACCAACATTTAAGTTTACATTTTTACCTAATATTATTTATTAATATTATAAATATTCAATCCATATTGCATTATTCAAATATTATAAGTGGTAAATATTACTTTCAATAAATTTTCATAAAATGCATAAAATAGTTTTAGAAAATGTTTATTTTAGACATAAAAAATATTTTATAAAAAAATAAATTATAATATTGAATAAAAAGGAATTAATTTTATTATGTTAAATAAAATTTTACTTATTTTTATTTTAGACCAAACCAAAACTGAACATTACCATATAAATACTTGATTAAAAGAAAATTAAAAAAATTATATAAAAATAAGTATTACATAGATTTCCAAAAGGATAAAAAAATGTAAATATTGAAAAATATATTTTTATATAAATTATATCACTTATTTAATATATATTTGTTCTAGAATTTTTTTATAAATATTTAAGTTATTATTATATCATTATAATTCCATAAAACTTGGAGTTTTAATAAGTCAATATTTCTCACTATTAACCCAAAAAAATATTTGAGAAAATATAAAACAATTAATCATAAGATAATTTTTATGTATTCAAATAAAAAAAATAAAAAACTATATTTAAATTAAATTTATTAAAATTTATAATTTAGGTTTTTATCACATTATTGAATGTTTCTGTTTTCATTATTTTATTGTTTCTTTTGAAAGAAAATCTTACTTTATATAATTGAATCGCAATCATTACAATATTGATGGAAATAAAGACAAATGAATTAATGTCATTATAAAGTAATAGTTCAATAAAATTCCCTTTAAAGTATCATGGATGCTAGATCTGTTGGATATTTCAATGGAAGAAGTGACTAAAATCAATTAATGTTAAAATGGGATAATTTTCAAATAACTATATTTAAAGTGTTGTGTATTTTTATCTTAAAAATTAAATTACTCATTTTTATATGATGAATTTAATTTTATATTTAAATTTATGAAAAAAATACACTTATTTAAATATTAACTAATATGAAATATGAATAAGAACCCTTCACGTTTTAAATGTCATTTTTCTATAAAAGTAGTATTCACATATATTTTATTTTCATTTAAAAGATTCATTTCTCATATATCAAAATTGAATTAAATTAAATGGTGTCTAAATTTTTAATCATCACATTGAAATTAGGTAATAAGACTTAACAAATATTTTCCATAAAAAATAATTACAATGGTAAATAATTAAACATGGAAAAAAGTTGAAATGAGAGGTAAACTATCATGAATTAAAATTTCTGTAAATAAAATTATATTTTTGAATTATAGAAGTCCATGTCTAGCTTTGGGAGTGAAAATTAAATTTCTCAATTCCTTACATAACTCTCCAAATTCATATCTGATTTTATCTTTACACTTTTCTTAACATATGTTTCAAACAAAATATCCCTCAGTTTTGACTATTAAAGGAGTTACCCTCTACCTCATACAAACAACTCTTTTCATTCAAATCCATATTGAATCCATTCACATTTTTCCTCTAATATAATATTTTTATTCATTTGATTGACTCTAGTAAAAATAGTGAAATATAAACAATTCATTATAATGGACCCTTTTTTGAGATGTAGGAAATTAATCAAAGAGGTTAAATCACTTTCATGGAATCCATGATTTAAGATAAGGAGTTTCCTTCCAATCATAATTTTAATATTTTATCTATTATAACTAAATAGAATTTTGGGAAAATTGTATATTACTTTTCTCTTAAACCCCATATATTTCCTTATCCTCTAGGTATTCTTATGGTTTTCATGTGTTTATACCATTTTACCTTTCTTTGGTATATAATTTCACCAAAAGGATGCTTGAATGTGATTCCTACCATATCTCTTTTCCTTGGTCAATTGTATTTTTCCCCTCCATGTCTATATTTTTGTAATTTTTTTTAAATTACATTCTAAATACTTGAATGGATACTTAAGTTCATTTTCTTTTGTGTCTGATGTTATTAAAAAATATTTTAGAGGTATATTTTTAATTTCTTCCACATGGATCATTTTTTATTGACATTTTACCCCTTTATATAACTATTAAAACAATGTTATTTTTTATTATTTCCATGTGATTGTACATTCCTAGTTCCATATATTGATTTATTAATGAATTTTGATTTTTATAAATTCATGTTTCTTAAAAGTTATTATTACCATCCTTGTTTTATAACATATTTCTTTTAAAAACATAATTATAACGTAAAGGATCTTCCTCCTTATTTTAAAAATATTTTTATTATATTATTATAATGGTGTTTTAGTATATATCAATATATTTTTGTTTTTATGAACCATTTCATGTATGAATCAATTATATCATCACCGTCTTCATTTGGATGGGTTATGATAACATTTTATTAATGTCATCCCAATACCCATTTCATTCTCACGGGTTAATTAATACATAATGAAAAATCATATTTTTAAAGTTATATTGGAAAATATATATTTTTTTTATCATTATATGATGGGTGGGTCAAATGTATCCAACCATTGCATTAGATAAACATTATGTCTCATGATATAACATTATTAAGTGTGGACCTCACTGATTTCTTCACAATCTTATGCATGGACATTTCCTATATGTTCGAAATGTTAAGTGATATACTTTAAGATATATTCTAAATGTTATGTGTATATATTATTTGATTATTCACAATGTTAATCATTGACCATATCTGTATTTTCAAAATTAAATCATGGAACTTACTAATATGTCCACAATGTTAAACATTTACCTTAGTGTTATGTTCATAATAATAAGTATGGAACTTAATGATATGTTTACAATGTTAAGTGTTACATATGTTTTTTATTTTACCACATGCCAATATTTTACAATAGAGATCATTGTTATTTCCTAATGTCACCACATCCTTATTCCATGATATATTTGTTATGGTCCCATAATGACCATTTAATGGACCTATGTTTCCATTCCATGTTTTTTTTATAATTAGATCCCCTTACAATGCCCGTATTATTTTCTCATGATTATGGAATCAATTTTATCTTACTTAGTTGTCTCTTGTTTTATGTTATGATAACTTCTTTATGTCATGATTTGGGATTTTTTCATATGTTTTATTTGGTATGATTTAAATTTTTATTTTCATATACATTGATTATGTTCTCATACCCATATTTGTTTACTTATTCCCACTTATAAAAATTGATTGATATCAATTATGTTCACCAATACAGAGTGTTTTAGACCACCCTATTCTTTTTTTTCATTACCTAAGAAATGAGGGGAATAATTATTTATAGATGGGTAAAATTTGTAGATAAGCATTTTTTAAATGATTGATAATTGTATTAAAATAATAATATCTTGTATCTAATCTCCAATGATAGCAAACCTATACTCTCTAGGGTGTGATATATGGTTACATGAAAAAAAATATTTACTTAAAATTATGTAATATTTATGTATTTTATGTTTATGTCACCAATGTTGGTGTTACAGTGAAGTTTAGTTATTTTTGGGGATTAAGTTATGAATTAAAATAGTCTAAAAAATAATTCAACCTATTTTGAACCAAATGTGTTCTAGGATTAACCAAAAATTACCAAGGTTAAAATGAATTATAAAAACTTGATATTTTGTGAAATACTTTTCAAATAAATGTTATCTTTTCTATATTTTGTATGAAACAAAACACTAATTTTGTATTTTTTTACAAGTAATACATTGTTTATTTTTCATTACACACAACAATATGTTTTGGTTATATTAAAAACAATACCATGTTTATATTTCTTTACATGAAACACTGATTTTAAAGGAAACATCTCATACTACTAAAATACTTTTATGTGATAGTTATCACTTAGCCATTGGAATGGATGGTATGTGTAGGATTAACTAATTTATTAAAATATATGATTTAAAAATTTATAAATAATTAATTATTTTGTGACCAATTATATTTAAATTTTAAACCTTTTGAAAATAAAGGAAATCATTTTCTGAAGAAAAAAAAGTATTATTGTACACATAAACATGTTTTACCACAAAAAATTAGATGAATCACATTTGGTGAATGATTTCAACAAAATTTATAAATTATATATTCAATAATTTTTTTAAAATTTATCTTATTAGATTTTTAAAAAATACATTATAATAAATCCTATTTTCCACTTAAAGTTATATTTTTCTAAAAAAAAAGTTCTATCACCCATGGTTCACTTATTTTAAAATTAATTTTTAAAAATCTTTGAAACCTTTTTTATTAAAATAAAATTAATTTTTATATAAAAATATAAAAATTATCTTAGGGTGTATTTTTGGGATTTCTCAAAAAGGATTTATTTTTTTATGAATAGTGAATGCAGTAAAAATTATGTACTGCAATTGATGGAAAAATTAGTTTATTAGGGGTTTAAGGTATAAAGACAAAGGTAAAAATAACTTATACACTTTTACAAAAACAATTCTATAGAAATATTTCTACCATTTATCCTATCAGGTTTGATAGTTTCCAATTTTGGACCCATGGTACACATTAAAAACATGGGAGAACTCAATTCTTTTCAAAAATACCAATTGTGTCAACCCCCCACTTATAAAAGAACATCTTCCAACCTCTCTAATTCACACTATAAACCATTTTTTTCATCCAATACATACCCAAATAACTTACCTATATCCATACTATCATTATAGAATCATTACTGTGTTCATAAATCCAATCAAGTAAGGATTTTAGTGCAAACCTAAAGAGGATACCCGGACAATAGGTAACGTTCATCAACAAGCGTTTTTTATTCCTTCCTCCACCCCCTTAAATTATTATTATACCAAGATGATATAATAAGATAAATATATTAAATATAATGAGATGTTTTTATCTTAGTATAATTACCAATAAATATCTCTAATTCCATCAAATGGGTTAAAAAAATCATCATTTGTGTGTACAGTGAACTACCGCCTCATGAACCAATGTCATTCGTGTTTCCATTACCACTTCTAAATGATGGAAATAATGATGGATTTATTATTTTTATATGATATTTATGATATTATTATTAATTTTTAATTATTATATCACATATAACTTCATGATTTTTATTTTTTGGGAATATAATAATGACGCTCTTGTGTACGGCAGACTACTACATCGCATAGTGAAGTGATTCGTTCACGTTTTACATGGAGGGTATGAAAGATTATTTTAATAAAAATAGGATATATACATAAAATAATTATTATATTAAAAATATATTTATCATTATTAAAGTATAACTTATATAATTTTATTTCTTACATTTTCACTCATTGAAAGACAATAACACTATTCGTGTACATGTGGACTATCGCCTTTAAGAAGTGATGTAACTCTCGATTTTCATCACCACACCACATGGATGATATGTATAAGTATATATAAAGAAATAATATGGTATTTATTTTATTATTATCATTATATAATGATATTATATTTATTACCACCTTTCTATAATTATCATCGAAAAAAGGAAATGTCGCTAATGCATACATACATCCAACCGTCTCTATGATCATAACATACTTCTGTTTTCAAAAATATCTTTCATGATTATATATAAAATTATTAGTGATGTATATATATGATTATTATTTCACGATTATTATTCTGTATATAATTTAACCATGATCAAATTAAGCGGATTAAAAATAACATATCAAAACATATATGAAAGAAAGCGGTTATTACATGAAACATGATTTTAACAAGAAATTGTTAATAAAAATTTAACAAAAGGTCTTATAAAAATAATATATGGTATGATATATATTATTATAGTTCCTTAACATATGTAAATAATCTTATATATATTACAAGGGTAGATCAAACATGTACGAATGAGTTAAATACTTATGGTGTGAGATTTCCGTCTCATGTTTACATTCTATGGGACAAACTCCATATTCACCACATGTTTATTTTATGTTTTGTTTACACCTAAAATGGATTTATTTTAGGATTAATATAAAAAACATTATTTTTATTTACATATTCTTCTAATTATATCTCTTTTATCAAGTTTACAGTTCAAAAGTTACCAAATCAATAAGGGATTTTTGCCTCAATTTTCCTTCTTTCATACATATATTATGTTATGAACCTATATTATCTTCTGAGGAGTATAAAAAATCCTTATGACATGTACTATAATTTATTTGTTTATCATTGTGATATATTACGTTTCATCTTAGTTTATTCCTTCATAGGGATTACGAGTCACTGTTACCAAAGTGGTAAAGATTTATGTAACAATCTCATTTTTATAAGGATTGTTTATGGATATGTTCATAGTGATAAAAAATTGTGATTCACATCTCAAGAAACACCTAACCTTTTTTTATCCTCTATTAATTTCATGAGAATATATGTTTTCCCTTTATTTTCCTCCCTTTATGTACTGAAGAGTTCAGAAATAATGTTTTTAAATAAATCAATTTTTTTTTGTTAAAACCCCATTTTTCAAACAAAACCATGTTTTCTAAAAATGTTTTAAAAATTATGTTAATAATATTAAAATTAATTATTAATTAAAATTTTACCATGTTTTAGTTTTTATGAATTTTTTCAAATGAACATTCATGTATTTTCCAAAACCATACATGTTTGAATTTTATTGAAAATATAAAAGGAATATTTGATTTAATGTGTGTGTGACATGAAATAAATTTTCCACCATCTTGTAAATTATTTGATTTTAATCTTACATTAAATTTTTTGAAGTTTATTTTCCAAAAAATAATATTTTAAAAATGTTTTATGTTTTTAAACCTTTTTTTTAAATCAGAAAGGATATTTTCCGCAGGAAACATTTTAAATGAATTTTAAATCCAAAATTATATATTTTCAATGCTATTTTAAAAGAAAATTATTTTTAAAACGTTTTATTTTTTAAAAAGTGACTTTTGAAATAAATCATATTTTCATTGAGAAATTTTCCAACTGATTTTTCAAAATCCTTCTCCACCTAATATGACATCATTTGATATGATTTATGCTTTACTGGGGAAATTAATTTAGGATACCATTAATATTATTTATATAAATGGTTTATATTTATGATTATAGGATGTTTATGAAACCTTTTTATTATCTATTGGTTATACATTGATAGAACACATATAAAACCTACTTCTTTTCATGTGTTATTCTATATTGAAATGATGAAATGATTATGAAACGTGTATCTTTTATATTTTTTTTGAGATGATAGTTTTTTTGGAAACCATTTTAATTTCATAGTATATGATATGATGAAATGTTTATGAAACCCTTTTCATATCATGGGTTATGATATGATGAATTTATTATTATTTTCTGGTGTATATCTGTATGATTTTCATTAAGTGAAGATTTTTATGTTCTATCCAGGGATGTTGAATATTTTATAACCAAGGATGGTGGTTACATTGTAACCAAAGACGTGTGGGACCAAAATATCTCTCTAATTAATTGTGTAATGATTTATATCTTAGGAGATAGACAGTACTAGAATTGGGAGTGAACCCAGTCTAGTAAGACGTGACTAAAATGGGTAGTGTACTCGGTTTAGTAAGAAAATATTGGAATGGGGATTGAACCTAGTTTAGTAAGACAAAACTAGAACGAGGAGTGACCCAACGTCAATAAGAAATGGATGGAATGGGGAGTGAACCCGATTCATTATGGGAATTTTTCTTCAATGATGGTCATAGGAGTGAACCTTGACTAATATGATGGGTTGGGGAGTGAAACAAATTCCATATGATATCTTTAGTAGTGATCCTTGACTAATATGGAAATAATTTTATATTCTTATTTGTAAGCCAAAAATTCCATTTCATGTGAAAATTTCATGCTCTCATGGATAAAGTTCTTTGATTCCATTATTATTCATATCTTATAAACATTCAATCCTTACACCATGACACATGATCATGATCTTTGACATGCAGGGTATGGTTTAAAAATATTATTCTCATGTTATCATAGGCTTATGTTCATGTTATGATTATATATCTACCTTTCGTACCCTTACTGATCATCTAAGATCACCCTACCTTATATTTTCTTTCCCTGTATATTGAGGAAATGTATTATGTATTATATTTCTAGGAAATTTTATAATTGTGAAGAACATATTAGGAGATTATTTAGCTCACTTATGGACCAGTGTTTATGATTCCATGTTTCTAAAGGCACTAAAATATTACAGTCCTTATGCATTTTTTTTAATTTAATGAATATTAATCTAAAAATATGTAATATCCTTGTATGATAAGCTTGAGTGAATATAATTGGTATTGGAGGAAAGGGTTTGTTAACTTTTGGAAACTATGATGAGAAAATTTTAGTGAGATCCCAAGGTATATTTGTAAGGATATGTCAATGGATGTCTCTAAGGATATGTCTAAGGAGGATATGAAGTATAGAAAAATATCTATGAATTTTTGTAAAGGATATAGGGAGTGTCTTAATAGAAACTGCATCCCTATTTAGTTACAATATTGGATGTGGCTCTAGAAATGATGAACCTTGGGATACAAAACCTAAAAAAATAATATTGATCTAGACATTATCGGGAACTGGTGCATGACAAGGGACATTGTTGTACATCCGAGTTGACACTCTCAGGAAAAATTCTTTGGAAACTCACAAACTCTTTATGAACCATCACAAAGGATTTAAATATATGATGACTATGAATGGAAAAGGATAAAACCAAGGTGACATTGATTAAAAATAAGGTATTATGATTTATACACCTTTTAGTGAGTTTTTTTCATGATTCTGTTGATTTATTCAATGATTAGTGTTTCTCAGACTATGCTTTTTTCCTTTAGTCAATTATAGGAACTAGAAGGATTTTTGTTAAAATTTAATGTGATGGAATTTTTTTTAATGAGAATCTAAATGGGATGATGACAGGAGTAAATGATGTTTTTATTATACCTAATAAATTTTATGGGAACATGATTAAACATTTTTACCTTGACCAATTGTCGTACTCACCAAATAATAGAAGGAAATTGTTTTCTACAAGTTCGAGTAGTTGAGACAACAATGGAAAGAATATTTGGTTTCCAATATGTCAATAATGTGGGAAGAAACACCCAAGAGGATCTATTATAGGACATGGAGATTTTTTTACTGTGGAAAAGGACACATGGAAATTAATTAAAAAGGGAAATTGAAATGATCAGTTAATGAAATAGAAGATGATAAAGGTCTCCCTAAGATATTATCAACTATAAAATGTTTTAAATGTCAAAATTATAGGAAATAAGAAAATCGATGTACAAATAGAAAATATATTAAAGAGAATCAGCAAGGTGTTATATGTAATGGTTATACTTATAATAATTTAGATACTACAAATGATATATTAAAGGAAAGTGGTATTAAGTAATAATATAAGTAGGCCTATTTAATAGCTTATGGATGATGTGGAATAATCAAAGTGTTTATGTATCAGAATTCAAGAATTATGAAATATATAAATATTGTTTAGTATATTTTTTTTAATGATTTGGAAGAATATTTTGAATGGTTTTGATTTCCTAGAAAAGTGATTCAATGGAAGGGTGATATTTATGTAAAACACATGATTAAGGGAAGTTAACCCTTCATCTATTCTTGATGTTGAGAAAATGGTATTTAGTGTGGATAATGGAATGATTTATATGGTTAAACAAATGATTAGTATGGATAAGGTAAACTGAATAGTATAAATCTTCACATTACTATTAAAAGATTTATTGACAAACATGTTTATAGAATTAAAAAAATTATTGGATCTATAGAATATATTCAATAATAAGTGGTTTTATTCAAGGAATGAGAAAACATGCATGTTTTCATCATGGTTATATAATAATTCTTATTTAAAGAGAATACATGATGAAGGTATCAAAATGCTTGGTATGTAACAATTGAGAACTAATTTATGATCTTTGGGGGATTAATGATTAGTTTAGTTTGGAAATTTTTTCATCATATTTATAATTTTTTTGATTTTAATCTTTTTTAAGTGTCAAAAGGTTATCAATTAATGAAATTGATTATGTTGAAATTTGAATGAGGTTTTATTGATTACTGTATTATTTTTACATATGAGGATTTGTGCATGAGTTATAACATGTTCTGAACATTTTTTTATAATTATGACTCAAGATAGACGGAATAACTTATTATCCAATCTATGGATATTATGATCCGTTAGTGATTCAGTAATTACAAATATACCTTTATTTCAACGAGTATGATATGAAGTGTAAATTTATTAAGGAATAACAAAAGGGTTATATTGTGATTATGATATGAAATGAAATGAAATTAAGTAATTATATATACTCATTAAAATTATCCAACATTAGTGGACGGATTTTGAAATAAAATATTACCCAATAATGATGATTTTTATGATATCAATGACTATTTTCATGCCTCCTTGGTTTATATTTTTTTAATTAACCTTGTCTAGATCACCCAATTTCTTATGATTAATCATCTTTATCACTCTCAATAATTATTTAAACATTTATTGTAACACCCCAAGATTTCATAGTGTGTTATTTCTTCAAAATAATTCAATAACTTGCACTACACGAAACACCGAGTTCAAGCGCACCATGACTTACCAAACAAGCCGTTCAAAATAGGTTATGAATAGTATTAACTAAATTTTAAACTTTATATAATCCTTATAATTTTAGAATCCATATTATGAGTTTATTAGACATAATGTAAGAACAAATTCATTTTCAGTATTGCACTTTTACTAACTTTTAATAGTGAACCCTTTTTAAATACAATATTTTAAACTTTTTGACTAAATGGGGACATCAAAAATTTAAAATGAAACATCCCAAGCTTCCACAGTACGCTTTCCTTTGAATGCTACTGTAGCGTGTGTTGTACGCAACTTCGAGTTCTAACACACACCACAACCAATCAAACTAGCCGTTATGAATAGTAATACCTAATTTTTGAAATTATATATATTTTATATTTCAAAATGGACTTCATTTTTGGATTCGGAGTATCAAATTTATCCTAAGGTGAAATTTTGGTACTTTTCGGATAACTTTCATATTTTGATGAATAATGAAAATTACAAAATTTTAATTAAAAACAACTTTTTTAATCAAAATAATTAATAGTGATAAATTATGAATTTGAGAGGTTTTAAAGTATAATTAGAATATATTTTTACCATTTTATCCAATGGTGTTCATTAGAATTAATTTCACTTTGAAATTGGACCTAAACAATTGTCAATCTTTTGATATATATTGTTTCTTAAAAACACGCTATTTGTTGTGACAACGGGAATTAATTATAAAATTAATTAATGAAACTTATATGTTCGGAATTTTTTAAAATAGACATCATTTTTGAATTCGGAATATCAATTATAGCTTAGGGTGAAATTTTGGCATTGTTCTGAAAAACTTCAATTTTTGATGAATAGTGAAACTACTAAGTGGTAGTTAAAAAACTGAATTCTTCATAAAACTTAATTTTACTGCTTCTCTGATTGGAATTTCGAAACTCCGAGACACACAGTTAATATCAAGAAGTAAAATTTGGTTCAATGAGATGAAAATAATTTTTGGTGAATAGTAACTTTTTACTTTTATTTACCACGGTTAAAAGTAAATAGGGTAATTAAGGGTAAAAATTATATTAATATTACCCTAACACATGTCCTAATTATATTGGACAAGTGTATATCGACCAAAAACAAACTTAGGAATAAAATATTATCATTTAGGTCCACTTGGATTAGATTAGGACATTTATTATTATTTAATTCAAAGAAGAGTTAAAAAAGTTAAAATCAAAGTTTATTTACTAAAAACTTTTTAATATAGGGTTATACATAATATAAATTAGATTTTAAATATTAATTAGAAAGATAATACGATTTCCTACATAATGAAATTTTATTTATAATTTTTAGACATTAAATAATTTAATTTATTTATGACACAATGATGACGCAGTAATTACCATAATAGTGAAAATTTAAAATAATTGATATTTTAAATACCCAAATGAATATAATTTGAGACTTTTAATGAATTAAAATAATTTTATAGGATAATATGGAATATTATTATGGAGTTAATTGACTTTGTTCGAAGTAATCATTCTATTATGAGTTTCACAAAAATCAACTATTGAATAGTGTCAAAATTGACATAAAAGAGTTTTTAAAACAAATATTATATTATTAATTGATATTAAATTCCTAAAAATATAAGGTTCGGCCAATAAACTTATATAATGATAGATGTATCATTAATGGACCACTTTTGGGTCGCTTGGATGTATATAGTAAGTTTATTAACTATATAATATAAAAATACAAAGTGACATGGTAAATGTCAAACTAATTAACTAAGAGTTAAAACTAAAAGATAAGGTTAATATAGTAACCCAAACCTGTCTAAATTCTATTGGTTGAATGGTTTTAGACCTATTACAACCTTTAAATTTTAATAATAAACTTTGTAGCCATTAGAAACCGAATATGAATTTATTATAAATTAATATTTCTAGCTTTTCCAAAGGTACCCCTCACCCCTCTTATAAAAGGGCACTCCTCCTTCTCATTTCTTCACACCTTAAAAGCCTTTTGGTTAGGCCAAAATCTGCCCAAATACTCTCCCAACATCCCTAACTACAAACTATAGGCCTTAGTTTGATCAGAAATCCAACCTAAGGAGCCCTTTTGATCAAATCAAAAGGAAGAACCCGAAGAAGAGGTAATGATTTCACCACCCTTTTCCAAGTTCCCTTATTCTTCCTTTGTTGTTACCATTCTAAAATAATAACTCCAGTATCATATATATACTGTGATGTTATTATAAATATGGTACAACCATATTCATTATTCTATCCACCCTTTGAATAACATGTCACCATACGTGCGTACGTACGGCTTACCGTCTCCACGTCGTGGTGTAATTGTTATTCAATATATTATTATTTGGATGGGTATAATAATGATATGTAACTCATGTAAATAATAAATATAACATGTTAATGATTCTGTATATATGATATAACAACCATTTATATATTATTTTAATATCAAAAGAATGATATTGTCGCTCATGCGTACGTACGGACTACCATCTCCACGAACGTGATGAGATTCATTCTCCATCGTATCCATTCAAGTATAATTCTCATTTTATGATTAATAGTAGTATCTAAGGACTTGATATAATTCTGGATATGAATAATATACAACCTATCCATTACAAACATGGCTTACGTAACAAAACATATAAAAGAAAACGAGTAAGTTAACACCCAAAACAACGATAATACTAAGATATTATTAACAAATCAATGTTAAAAGATCATATATGATATCATATTAATGTATATGATTCTTGTATAATTTAATAACAGTTATTTCACCATTATATAGGAGGTTAACCTACCCCAACCAAGGAAAAGTACAAGGTAAGGGTTATTTCACAATCTCTTCATTATCCGAGGTTGTTTATACGTAATAATCTACTGGGATCTCTTTATCATCCACATCCATGTTTCTTAAAAATGTATTTCAAAACATTTTTAATATTTACTAGAATACGAGTTAAAGTCATTTATACCCTTTTTGACTTTTATAAGTGGTTTATAAAGGAATATTTCTGTCATTTTCAAAACAAGGTCCCTTTTAACCTTTTCGACAGAATTAAGGTAAGAATGTTTTTTTAACTTATACGGCGGGTGCGGCTATTTTTCGCCGTTATAAAATCTTCAAAGCTTCCCTTACAATATTATAAGAATATTTTCAAAGAAAATGTTTTATTTTAAATGGCTCTTAAATTATTTCAAAATAAAAAGAGATATTTCTCTAAAAAGAGTTTTGATTTCATCTATGTCAACATCCTTTGTTGGATTTTACGCTTATGTGAAGTTGATTTATTATGATACAAAACTTCTATGTTGTATTGAAGGTTTTGTGATATGTTTGACTATGGATGTGCTATTTTTATACCATTCATGGTTTATGGTGAAAGTATTGACATTTCGTATGCTAGTTTTAATATGAATGTTTATGTTATGTTTAAACCTTTTCATATGGGAATGCATTGGACTTAATATGTGACGGGTGGAGCCCACTATAGCTCCTCGATGCATCGATAGGTCTCATGAGACAAACTAAGGTCTTGGAACAAGGCATTGGCAAAATCTTATTTGTAGTCTTGGCACGAGGCCTTGGCTATGTGGTTATGATAGTCTGGCATTATGCATTCCATCATTATGAAAGTGATTATTGATATTTCATGTGATTATTCGATTAGTAGAATAACCATGTGAATAAGTAAATGGCATTATTTCATTTTATTTTTGCCATACTATGTTGAAGTTCAAGTTTAAAATGCTTTTTTTAGTTATACATTTCCTTAAATGTTTATGCTTATTTATAAATGTTCCCACTGTATTGCTTACCCTTACAGAGCGTTTGAGCTCACCCCTTTCAATGTTTTATTTTTACCAGGTTTCCAAGAAGTATATTGTGATTGATAAGAAGGGTTAAGACAAGGGAATAATGGCATTCATAAAGGATTATTTATGTTGTTTTGTATGTTATGAAGTGTAATGTAACATTCATGTATGTAATCTATTTTCCAAGACTGCTAAACTAATCGGTCTTTCGAGACTTGATTCCTTGTAATCATGCCAATGTATTAAAATAATGCACCGACTCTGGGTTACTAGGGTCGGGGCGTTACAGTTGGTATCAGAGGAAGTTTAGTACAAACCTTGGAAACTAGATTTAGGTAAACTCTGATTAGAGAACATAGACCTAAGATGGACTTTGAGGATTAGTATAGAAGAACTTCCTAGAATTTTGGTATTGTAGATATTTTGTGAGTTTTTCGAGCAATACGTCCCTGTTTGGATACGAGCAGGTAGAGGCGGATCTGGCACAGATGTACCTAGGGGTAAAACCCAAAAACACCGCTTTGAGCTAGACTCGAACGGGAACTGGTGCACGACAACGGGCCTTGCTGCACTCTTGGTTACGACACTCTCGGGGGATATGCTTAGGATAATTCTCATTTTCTTTACAAACCATTATTAAGGGTTTATGAGTATATACTTCCTCAAAGGAGACATTTTTATGATTATGGATTATATCCATAAACTATTTAATTTATGTTATGTGTTTTACAAGTTTGGGATTAGGTATTGTTATTCATAAACTAATCTAGTGTATGCCATTGTTTAGAAATGGCGCCCAGTAGAAGGAATGATAACTCCAACAATGCACATAATCCAAAGAGAAAGAAGGATCATATCTTTCATGGTCTTAAGACAGAATTTATAAGAGAAATAGTCTCCCATGTATTATCATCATATGAAGAAATAATATCATGTGTTGATAAGATAAGTAAAGATTTTACTGAGTCCTATGGATTTGAAGGGAAGAAAGAGAAGAAAAGGATGGAAGAGAAAAAGATGGATAAAGGGAAGAGGGAAAAGAAGAATTTTCCCATATGTGATAATTGTGGGAAGAAACACCCTGGAACTTGTCTGAAAGGAATGGGAGTTTGTTATAAGTGTGGAGGGAAAGGGCACAAAGTACGTGACTTCAAGGGTAAGAAAATGGGTTCAAATGCACAATGCTTCATTTGCAAGGAGTTTGGAAACTACGCGAACCTATGTCCCAGTCATCAAACTATGCCGCAAATTGTGACAGCCCTGCTTTTTATTACAAATTAAACATGCTTTATTACATAAAACTTCACTTGATACAACAAAGAAGATCGAGAGTTTTAGTGTATTTGGGGCTTAGGATCATTACATAAAAACTTTAAACATGAAAAACAACATCCTTATTGAAAACTTCCTTTACATGACCACTACATTCCTTCGTACTTAGCATTGCATGGGATAACCTGAGGACATGCATAAGAAAAGGGTGAGCTATAAAGCCCAGTAAGGGAGTAAACAATGAATAACATGAGGAGTACAATACATGTTAGGAAATAGGCATATCAATAGAGCATAAGAGATACATGAACATAAAGTCATGATAAAGCATGATAATCATAACATGGAAATGTGGCAACAACACTTAACATTGAATTAGAATGAGCCAAGGCTCATTGCACATGGAGCATGAGTAAACCCTCATTGCACTTGAAGCACGAGTAAACCCTCGTTGCACTTGAATTAGCATGAGTCAACACTCATTGCACATGACGTATCATGATACTATACTTTACCCAATGCATTGGAGCGCTATAAAGGGCGCACCCTTCTTAAACATTTCATTTCATGCATAAGTGTGCCACATGGATCATAAAACATGGATTCATAAAACATAATCATTTCTTCCACGATAAAGGAATGTGGAATTCATAAACTAAAATTTATAATCAATATTTAAATGTGCATAAAGGTGAATACCCTTGATGGAGAAATGGGCATGATATTCACTACACAAAGACATTGGCTTAGAAAATCGGTGCAATTTCGGCAGCGTAACGGCGTGACATAAGAATTCATAAAAAAGGTTGATGAGAGAGAAAGGGGTTCCTCATCATATTTACATGTAATGGACAGTAAGGAGATCATATATATACATGTCCCAACAATAGAAATGGAATTTAGATTCATGATACAAAAGTATTGCTTGAATGTAAAAGAAGAGAGAGAAGTTCCTTTCGGAATTTCGGCATAGTAACGGGTGTACATGGGAGGAATTTAATGAGAGAGAAAGGGTTATCCCACCATTAAAACAATAATAGGGCAGTATGGGAGAGGTGAAAAACCATACCCCAACATTCATAATTGAAAATAAAAGGGCAATACAACTTAAAGAAAATTGACAAAAATGAGAAAGGAAGAAAACCCCTTTCTTGGAAGTGTGCTTCCAAAGGCTAGAGAGAGGCTTATTGGGAGCTTGGGGCACCTTGAGAGGATTCTAGAGAGAGTAGGGCAGAGGTTGGACGAACTTCAAGGGCTTTGAGTGAGGAGGAAGTGAGAGCTTGGGTGAGTTTATATAGGAAAGGTGAGAGAATTCTTTATTATTTAGGTTTAGGACCCCTTATATTAAAATAATCCAAACCACAAACCATCCCATAGTATTTGCCCATGGTTTCTGGAAAAAGGAAAGAGGAAAACAATAATTTACAAGTACAAGGTCCGAACTTATTAAAAAAATAGGGTTGCTTATGTGGAGGTGAGTCACACTCCCATGGAAATTAATTTAAAAAGGCAAAGTGTTGAATAAGTCTTGAGGGCTCCATTAATGCTTTGAAAAGTGAGTCAAACAAACCCAAAACCTCATTATTTTAATGATAAAACATATATTGGCCGAACATAAGGATTATGGTATTTTATTACATCACCATTGGGTCATTATGATGTCATAAAACACATTATATATTTAAATGGAATTTAATTTTTACCCAAAAATTTGACTGTCTCAGAAAATTATGAAAAATTCACCGTTGGATAATTTCAACGTCCTGATTCCAAAAATAATATTTATTTTATCTAAATAATTTTCGAAATATGTGAATTTTCACTTTTAAAATAAAAACCGACATTTATAAAAAATTCACGGGTTTTGACAGAAATGGCTTTCAAACCTTAATAAAAAATTTAATTGCATTCATAAAATTATAAGATCATTTGTATTTAATAAAAATTAATTTAATATTAATAATAATATTTTATTAAAATATTATTTAATTCAAAAATCCTTTAATTTAATAAAATATAATTCTTAATTAAATAATAACTAAAAACACCGTTTGTACTTTAAAAACTAATTACAATGTATCAAAAATGACTAGAAATTATATTCATTATTATATACAAAAGTAATGTGCATGAACATGATACTACTTATTTGTTACATAACCCCTTAAAATAGCCGCATAATACCTAAGGGTAAGGTGCGCGATGGTGACAAACTCTTGGGGCTGCTCGGATAACATCGCTTGAGTGGTAATCTCTATCAACTTCCATTTTTCCCGTAGATGATCACGCTCGAGCTTGACTTGATGAAGCTCAGTTTGGGCTTGGTCAAGGGAAAATCCCAAAGATGCCACCTCTTTTCCGAGCTCCGACAAATGGGCTTCGTAAGGGGCAATTCTACTGGATGAGGCCATCGCTTCCTTTGTCTGAGTAGAAAATTGGTTCGTTAAAGCCTTATATTTAAACTACCCAGATGATCACTGTTCAACGGCTATAAAAGTAACGGTCACAAATCTTAACGTAAAACTAAAAAAAGTTGATATCTTATGAAAATTTTTTTCATAAAGAAACATTTAACTGGATCAAGAGGGATTTTCCATTAATGAAATTTTGGGTCGTTACAACATTCCCCCCTTAAGAAATTTCGCCCTCGAAATTTTCCTTTTCCCACACTAAAACAAATGTGGGTAACTTAGCTTCATCATATCCTCCGACTCCCAAGTTGCTTCTTCAAACTTGTGGTTTCTCCACAACACCTTGACGAGGGGCATTGTCTTATTTCGTAGAACTTTTTCTCTACGATCTAAGATCTTCACTGGTTGCTCCTCATAAGAAAGATCGTCTTCTAATTGTACCACCTCGGAAGAGAGTACATGTGAAGGGTCTGGTATGTACTTCCTTAAGAGGGATACATGAAAGACATCATGCACCTTGGCTATAGTAGGTGGAAGTGCTAGTCGATAGGCCACAGCCCCAACACGATCAAGAATCTCGAATGGGACGATGTACCTTGGACTTAACTTCCCTTTCTTTCCAAACCTCATGACCTTGTTCCACGGAGATATGCGTAAAAACACCATATCTCTGACTTTAAACTCAAGGTCTCGTCGACGATTATCTGCATAACTCTTCTGTCGACTTTGGGCTGCCTTGATATGCTGCTGAATGGTTTTCACCTTCTCCACCATTTCTTTGACCATTTCGGGTCCAAGAAGCTTACGTTCACCGACCTCATCCCAACATGCCAGTGTTCTACACCTTTTCCAATACAGGACTTCATATGGTGCCATTTGGATGCTCGAGTGGAAACTATTATTATAAGAGAACTCAACTAGAGGAAGATGTTGATCCCATCCTCCTTTAAAGTCCATTGAGCACGCTCTCAACATATCCTCAAGTGTTTGGATAGTCCGCTCATATTGGCCATCAGTTTGAGGATGATAGGCCGTACTGAAGTTCAGTTCAGTATTCAGAGCATGTTGAAGACTCTTCCAAAACTTAGAGGTAAATCTTGGATCTCGGTCAGACACAATAGATAGTGGTACTCCATGAAACCGTACCACTTCCCTGATATATATCCGCGCCAGTTGATCCAAAGAGAAATCCTCTCGAATAGCAATGAAGTGTGCAGTCTTTGTAAGACGATCCACAATAACCCAGATTGCATTGTTGCTTTTGGATGTCCTTGGAAGTCCAGTGACGAAGTCCATGGTGATGTTCTCCTATTTCCATTCTGGTATGGGCAATGGTTGCATCATCCCCTTAGACTTCTGCCTCTCTGCCTTCACTTGCTGACACACCAGGCACTTTGATGTATATTCGGCGATCTCCTTCTTCATATTATCCCACCAAAAGTTTTCTCGGAGATCTCGATACATCTTTGTGCTCCCTGGGTGAATAGAGAAATTTGAACTATATGCATCATCCAAAAGTTCCTTCTTCAGCTCCGAACTTGATGGAACACATAATCTTTTCCCAAACCGCACAATTCCTTCTTCATTAACGTTAAACACTGAGGATTTTCCCTTTTTGATAGCTTCCACTTTTTCTTGGATTCCCGCATCATCCTTTTGAGCATCATTTAACCTTTCCAAAAGAGATGGTTGAGCAATCATTTGTGAAAGGATTGATGATGTTCCCTTCTTTATGATTCCCACGTCCATCTTCATCAAGTCTAAGAAGATTGGATCCTTCTCAATTCTCATCATTGATAGAATTGCTGGATCCTTTCTACTTAGGGCATCCGCCACCTTGTTCGCCTTCCCAGGGTGGTAATGTATTGAACAGTCATAATCCTTGATGAGCTCTATCCATCTTCTCTGGCGCATATTAAGCTCTTTCTGTGTGAATATATATTTAAGACTCTTGTGGTCAGTATATATCTCACATTTCTCTCCATAGAGATAATGCCGCCAGATTTTCAAGGCAAAGATCACCGCCGCCAACTCCAGATCATGCGTTGGATAGTTTCGCTCATGGATTTTCAACTGTCTTGAGGCATAGGATATCACTTTATCATTCTTCATCAGCACACATCCTAAGCCCTTCTTTGAAGAATCACTGAATACCAAAAAAAGCACCCCACTTGTGGGTAAAGTGAGCACAGGTGCAGTGATAAGCCTCCTTTTCAACTCCTTGAAGATTTCTTCGCATTCATCACTCCAAGCAAACTTTACTCCATTTCGAGTTAGCTTGGTAAGAGGTTTGGACAATCGTGAGAAGTTTCTCACAAATCGTCGATAATATCCAGCTAACCCCAAGAAGCTACGGATATCAGTTACCGATGTTGGCCTCGGCCATCCCTCAATTGCATCTGTTTTGGAGGGGTCCACAGATATCCCATTGCTTGTGATGATATGGCCCAAGAATGAGACCTCCTTCAACCAGAACTCACACTTGCTGTACTTGGCATAGAGCTTCTCCTTGCGCAAAGTCTCCAGTACAGTTCTTAAATGCTCCTCATGGTCCTCCTTGGTTTTGGAGTATATTATAATATCATCTATAAAGACTACCACAAATTTATCTAGGTAATCTCTAAAGACTCTATTCATCAAGTCCATGAATATTGCTGGAGCATTGGTGAGTCCAAAAGGCATTACTATGAATTCATAGTGCCCGTACCTTGTACGAAAAGCAGTCTTGGGGATATCTTCCTTCTTCACCCTTACTTGATAATATCCCGACCGCAAGTCGACCTTGGAGAAGTATTGTGCTCCACGCAGCTGATCAAACAAGTCATCGATTCTTGGGATAGGATACTTGTTCTTTATCGTGATTTTGTTAAGTTCACGATAATCGATGCAAAGACGCATTGACCCATCCTTCTTCTTGACGAAGAGGACTGGTGCACCCCATGGTGATGCACTTGGGCGTATAAACCCTTTATCCAGATTCTCCTGTAGTTGTTTCTTCAGTTCTTCAAGCTCAACCACAACCATTCTATATGGAGTCTTGGATATTGGTAGCGCCCCAGGTATAAGTTCAATTGAGAACTCAACATCTCTTCTTGGAGGAAGACCAGGAAGTTCCTCGGGAAATACTTCAGCGAATTCCCTCACAATAGGCATTTCTTCAAGGGTGGTTTCTTCCTTGGACTCAATCATCTGAGCCAGATATGCGTGCTCATAAGGCAGTAATATCCATGCTTGAGATGATGGAGCTAAAGGAGATTCATCTTCCTCCTGACACTTGTAAATAATCGGGGGTCGATTCTCCATATGGAGTGTGATTTCCCTCTCCCGACAATTTATGTTGGCTCTATATAAGGAAAGCCAATCCATGCCAAGAATTGCATCAAATTCCACCAAAGGGAGTATGACGAGGTTCGCCGGGAAATTCAATCCACAGATTATAACAGGTGAGGACTTATACTCATGGGATGCAATGATTGCCCCATTTGCCGTACTTACCGACATCTTTACTTCCATGATTTGTGGTGGTGCAGGGATTGTTCTACTAAACTTTTGAGATATAAAAGAATGTGTAGAACCTGAATCAAAAAGTACGTTCGCTATTCTTGAATGAATAACTAGCGTACCTGTCACCACTTCGTTGTCGGGGTTCACTTCGGCAGAAGTGATGGAAAAAGCTCTTCCTTGCTGTCTTGGAGGTTGTTTATTGCCTCCGATAACCCTTGGATTAGGGCACTGATTCGCAAAATGACCCGGTTCTTTGCATTTGAAGCATTGAACAACCCGTTGAGGTTCAAACGGAGCGTTCCTCCCCTCCGTCGCAGCCGCGGGTCCTTCTTGCTGACAGTTAACAGCTAGGTGCCCTTCTCTTCCACACTTGAAGCATTTTCTTGTCCCCCTAAGGCAATTTCCAGGGTGCTTTTTTCCACACTTTTGGCAAGTGGGGTGCTAGAATTTCTTAGCGCCGTTGGATTTATCCATCGTACCACCAGCATTGAATTCCACCTTCTGCTTCTTGTCCCCATGATACCCCTGTGATTCTCCGATCTCCATTTCAACCTTGAGGGAACATCTGACAATTTCCTCATAGCTGTCGAAGTCACGGATCGCTAATTCTTTCCGCAAGCTAGGCTTCATCCCACCAAAGAAGCGGTCAAACTTGCATTCGGGGGTAACGACAAAGCCGGAAGCGTATCGTGCAAGCCTTGTGAAGTTTGCCTCGTACGCTCCCACAGATTCCTCATCTTTCTGCTTGAGGGAAAGGAAGTCCCTTTCCATCTTAAGACGGAGGGTGCGTGGAAAATATTTATCGAAAAACATCTTCCGGAATACCTTCCATTCCAAAGCCTCGATCTCCTCCTCAGGCTTCGTATTTTTGATCAACGTCCACCATTGATCAGCTTCACCCTCCATACGATAAGCCGCCAGGAGAACCTTCTCCTTTTCAGAGCATTGGAGGATGGAGAATATCTTTTCAATGGAGTTGATCCATTGTTCAGCAATCGTGGGATCGGATGATCCACTAAAAGTAGGAGGCCTTTGTCTCATGAAGCTTTCAATAGCGACTTGTTCTTTATTAGGGGGGGTTGAACGTTCCTCTTGACCAGTGTTTCTATTCAAAACTTGAGTTAGCTGAGAGAGAAGCGTGACAAAGTTCGCGATTCCCGCTCCCATTGGATTGGGCATCTCATAAGTACAATCATCACACTGATCTTCACAACGGTTGTTAGCCCGAGTTCTCCTATTACCGGCCATTGGCTGGAATAAAAGAAAGTTAGGGGTAACACATTAAGGTTAATACAAAGAAAAAAGTTGATGACTTATAAATAAACTTTAATCTCTTTAACTCATGAGTCTATAGGATTCAATCCCGGCTTTTCATGATCATCCTTCTAAAATATATTCTTAGGGGCATTTTTCCCTTAATAAGGGTTCATACTAAGATTGTGAATTTATCAAAACATATACCCCGGGAGTGTCGTAACCAAGAGTGCAACAAGGCCCGTTGTCGTGCACCAGTTCCCGTTCGAGTCTAGCTCAAAGCGGTGTTTTCGGGTTTTACCCCTAGGATACATCTGTGCCAGAGCCACCTCTACCTGATCGTATCCAGACAGGGATGTATTTGTTTGATAAACCACTTACTTAGTATTTACCAAAACTTAGGGATGTTTTTATTATTCTTATTCTTGTATCTAAGGCTTTACTAGGGTTTCCTAATCCCAAAAATAACTAAACCTATCCTCTGATACCAACTGTGACAGCCCTGCTTTTTATTACAACTTAAACATGCTTTATTACATAAAACTTCACTTGATACAACAAATAAGATCGAGAGGTTTAGTGTCTTTGGGGCTTAGGATCATTACATAAAACTTTAAACATGAAAAACAACATCCTTATTGAAAACTTCCTTTACATGACCACTACATTCTTTCGTACTTAGCATTGCATGGGATAACCTGAGGACATGCATAAGAAAAGGGTGAGCTATAAAGCCCAGTAAGGGAGTAAACAATGAATAACATGAGGAGTACAATACATTTTAGGCAATAGGCATATCAATAGAGCATAAGAGAGACATGAACATAAAGTCATGATAAAGCATGATAATCATAACATGGAAATGTGGAAACAACACTTAACATTGAATTAGCATGAGCCAAGGCTCATTGCACATGGAGCATGAGTAAACCCTCATTTCACTTGAAGCATGAGTAAACCCTTGTTGCACTTGAATTAGCATGAGTCAACACTCATTTCACATGACGTATCATGATACTATACTTTACCCAATGCATTGGAGCGCTATAAAGGCCGCACCCTTCTTAAACATTTCATTTCATGCATAAGTGTGCCACATGGATCATAAAACATGGATTCATAAAACATAATCATTTCTTCCACGATAAAGGAATGTGGAATTCATAAACGAAAATTTATAATCAATATTTAAATGTGCATAAAGGTGAATACCCTTGATGGAGAAATGGGCATGGTATTCACTACACAAAGACATTGGATTAGAAAATCGGTGCGATTTCTGCAGCGTAACGGCGTGACATAAGAATTCATAAAAAAGGTTGATGAGAGAGAAAGGGGCTACTCATCATATTTACATGTAATGGACAGTAAGGAGATCATATATATACATGTACCAACAATAGAAATGGAATTTAGATTCATGATACAAAAGTATTGCTTGAATGTAAAAGAAGAGAGAGAAGTTCCTTTCGGAATTTCGGCATAGTAACGGGTGTACATGGGAGGCATTTAATGGGAGAGAAAGGGTTCTCCCACCATTAAAACAATAAGAGGTCAGTATGGGAGAGGTGAAAAACCATACCCCAACATTCATAATTGAAAATAAAAGGGCAATACAACTTAAAGAAAATTGACAAAAATGAGAAAGGAAGAAAACCCCTTACTTGGAAGTGTGCTTCCAAAGGCTAGAGAGAGGCTTGTGAGAGGCTTCTTGGGAGCTTGGGGCACCTTGAGAGGATTCTAGAGAGAGTAGGGCAGAGGTTGGACGAACTTCAAGGGCTTTGAGTGAGGAGGTAGTGGGATCTTGGGTGGGTTTATATAGGAAAGGTGAGAGAATTCTTTATTATTTAGGTTTGGGACCCCTTATATTAAAATAATCCAAACCACAAACCATCCCATGGTATTTGCCCATGGTTTCTGGAAAAAGGAAAGAGGAAAACAATAATTTAAAAGTCCAAGGTCCGAAATTATTAAAAAAATAGGGTTGCTTATGTGGAGGTGAGTCACACTCCCATGGAAATTAATTTAAAAAGGAAAAGTGTTGAATAAGTCTTGAGGGCTCCATTAATGCTTTAAAAAGTGAGTCAAACAAACCCAAAACCTCATTATTTTAATGATAAAACATATATTGGCCGAACATAAGGATTATGGTATTTTATTACATCACCATTGGGTCATTATGATGTCATAAAACACATTATATATTTAAATGGAATTTAATTTTTACCCAAAAATTTGACTGTCTCAGAAAATTATGAAAAATTCACCGTTGGATAATTTCGACGTCCTGATTCCAAAAATAATATTTATTTTATCTAAATAATTTTCTAAATATGTGAATTTTCACTTTTAAAATAAAAACCGACATTTATAAAAAATTCACGGGTTTTGACAGAAATGGATTTCAAACCTTAATAAAAATTTTAATTGCATTCATAAAATTATAAGATCATTTATATTTAATAAAAATTAATTTAATATTAATAATAATATTTTATTAAAATATTATTTAATTCAAAAATCCTTTAATTTAATAAAATATAATTCTTAATTAAATAATAACTAAAAACACCGTTTGTACTTTAAAAACTAATTACAATGTATCAAAAATGACTAGAAATTATATTCATTATTATATACAAAAGTAATGTGCATGAACATGATACTACTTATTTGTTACATAACCCCTTAAAATAGCCGCATAAGACCTAAGGGTAAGGTGCGCGATGGTGACAGACTCTTGGGGCTGCTCGAATAACATCGCTCGAGTGGTAATCTCTATCAACTTCCATTTTTCCCGTAGACGATCACGTTCGAGCTTGACTTGATGAAGCTCAGCTTGGGCTTGGTCAAGGGCAAAGCCCAAAGACGCCACCTCTTTTCCGAGCTCCGAAAAATGGGCTTCGTAAGGGGCAATTCTACTGGATGAGGCCATCGCTTCCTTTGTCTGAGTAGAAAATTGGTTCGTTAAAGCCTTATATTTAAACTACCCAGATGATCACTGTTCAACGACTATAAAATTAACAGTCACAAATCTTAACGTAAAACTAAAAAAAGTTGATATCTTATGAAAACATTTTTCATAAAGAAACATTTAACTGGATCAAGAGGGATTTTCCATTAATGAAATTTTGGGTCGTTACACAAATGATGCTATTGGATAATAATCAAGTTATGATACTACCACAGATGAAGAGGAATGATTAGAGTTCTTATGTTGATTATGTCAATTGAGTGTTGTATCAACAATGTACTTGTTATAATAATTATAGAGTATATAAGGATTGTACTGCAGTACTATTTCATTAAGGACTTGAGATTGTGTGGAACAAAGAAAAGTGACTCAATAGCAGGATAAATTTTTGGAAAATATATGGTTGAGAGAATGATAAACCATAATATAGTTCTGATACCGAGGTAGTGATTTTGGAATAATACATGATTTATTTGGATAAATTATATTAGATATTCTTGACTACCTTTAAATTGATTAATGATTTGTATATTCCATCATTGTTGGGGTTTAAAATTTTTTTGGATTGATGAAGTATATCCAGCATTCTATATGGAATAAGGGAGCATGAATGTAATCAATAAGGAATATGGTAATTCAGGATGTTTCAGTGTATTAAAAGAATACATGATGAAGGTATTCATATGCTATTACGGGGTAAAAAGGATCTACATTATGTTTACCTTCCTTATAAATTTTGGACTGTGAGTTTGGACAGATGTATTTTGGATAGTTCTAGTTTGGATTATTTTGGATTTCCATAAAAGGACAACCCGGAGGTCGGGTGGCAACCCGTCACGTCCAGCAAGGCCGCGAGACTTGAACCCGCAACCAAAGGACGACAAGGGTGTATCACCTACCACTGGCCCACGAGATGTCCTGGATTAAATAATGTAGTTTTTTTAAAATATCTGGTAGATGAATTATAAATTTGTTTATTTTGGAACCCTGTATGAATAGTATAAATAGAATTTTTTTTATGTTCTATTATCTTTTAGAGTGAAAGATGAGTTTGTGGTAGAAATTTATTAATGGATAAAACTCTAATTATAAAGTAAGTATATCTCCTTATGATCTTAGCCAATCTCATAAATAAATTCCTCAACATTAAGAAAAGGAACTTAGAACAAAAATGTTGTCCTAGATGGTGCCTTAAATCATCACTAATTTATGGATTTGGGATTGTTGGCCTTTTCATAGCCATGTTCTATACCACTCTCCATCAGATAATTGATGGTTAGATTTCTCTTCCATATCCATATTTTCCTACATGGAACCCTAGTATGTGTTATTTTCGGTAATCTTCATACTTTCCACTCTTTATTTTAAATAGAGGCCTCATTAATTCATTTTTCAATGTGGGATTTCAACTAAGATATTTTGAAACGTCAAAAATATGTTATCCTAATACCTTATGTTTTGTTGAATCGATGGTATTTTAAATCATCATAGATTGATGAATTTAAGGACCTCAATTTTAAACTTGTTTGTAATTGATGACCTCAATCACTACCTATAAATATTTACATTTTTCCTCCAATTATATGTCTCTAATTTCCACCAATGTTCTCCTAATCGAGATCATAATTTGGTGGTGACCCTTTCATTTCTGTTTTCCCCATTTTAAGGCTAAATTTTAGTAACCCAATTTCTGATGTGGGTTTTCCCACAAAGATATTTTTATTTTCAACCTTTTATTTTCAAAGAACAATTTCAAATTGCGAGGATGTAATTTATTGAAGGAGGGGAGAATGTAACACCCCAAGATTTCATAGTGTGTTATTTCTTCAAAATAATTCAATAACTTGCACTACACGCAACACCGAGTTCAAGCGCACCATGACTTACCAAACAAGCCGTTCAAAAGAGGTTATGAATATTATTAAATAAATTTTAAACTTTATATAATCCTTATAATTTTAGAATCCATATTATGAGTTTCTTTGACATAATGTAAGAACAAATTCATTTTCAGTATTGCACTTTTACCAACTTTTAATAGTGAACCCTTTTTAAATACAATATTTTAAACTTTTTGACTAAATGGGGACATCAAAAATTTAAAATGAAACATCCCAAGCTTACACGGTACGCTTTCCTTTGAATGATACAGTAGCGTGTGTTGTACGCAACTTCGAGTTCTAACACACACCACAACCAATCAAACTAGCAGTTATGAATAGTAATATCTACTTTTTGAAATTATATATATTTTATATTTCAAAATGGACTTCATTTTTGGATTCGGAGTATTGAATTTATCCTAAGGTGAAATTTTGGTACTTTTCGGATAACTTTCATATTTTGATGAATAGTGAAAATTACTAAATTTTAATTAAAAACAACTTTTTTAATAAAAATAATTAATAGTGATAAATTATGAATTTTAGAGGTTTTAAAGTATAATTGGAATATATTTTTACCATTTTATCCAATGGTGTTCATTAGAATTAATTTCACTTTGAAATTGGACCTAAACAATTATCAATCTTTTGATATATATTGTTTCTTAAAAACACGCTATTTGTTGTGACATCGGGAATTAATTATAAAATTAATTAATGCAACTTATATGTTTGGAATTTTGTAAAATAGACATCATTTTTGAATTCGGAATATCAATTATAGCTTAGGGTGAAATTTTGGCATTGTTCTGAAAAACTTCAATTTTTGATGAATAGTGAAACTACTAAGTGGTAGTTAAAAAATTGAATTCTTCATAAAACTTAATTTTACCGATTCTGTGATTGGAATTTCGAAAATCCGAGAGATACGGTTAATATCAAGAAGTAAAATTTGGTTCAATGAGATGAAAATAATTTTTTGTGAATAGTAACTTTTTACTTTTATTTACCACGGTTAAAAGTAAATAGGGTAATTAAGGGTAAAAATTATATTAATATTAACCTAACACATGTCCTAATTCTATTGGACAAGTTTATCTCGACCAAAAACAACCTTAGGAATAAAATATTATCATTTAGGTCCACTTGGATTAGATTAGAACATTTATTATTATTTAATTCAAAGAAGAGTTAAAAAAGTTAAAATCAAAGTTTATTTACTGAAACATTTTTAATATAGGGTTATAAATAAGATAAATTCGATTGTAAATATTCATTAGAAAGATAATAAGATTTCATACATAATGAAATTTTATTTATAAATTTTAGACATTAAATAATGTAATTTATTTATGACACAATGATTATGCAGTAATTACCATAATAGTGAAAATTTAAAATAATTGATATTTTAAATACCCAAATAAATATAATTTGAGACTTTTAATGAATTAAACTAATTTTATAGGATAATATGGCATATTATTATGGAGTTAATTGACTTTTTTCGAAGTAATCATTCTGTTATGAGTTTCACAAAAATCAACTATTGAATAGTGTCAAAATTGACATAAAAGAGTTTTTAAAACAAATATTATATTATTAATTGATATTAAATTCCTAAAAATCTAAGGTTCGGTCAAGAGACTTATATCATGATATATGTATCATTAATGGACCACTTGGGGGTCTCTTGGATGTATATAGTAAGTTTATTAACTATATAATATAAAAATACAAAGTGACATGGTAAATGTCAAACTAATTAACTAAGAGTTAAAACTAAAAGATAAGGTTAATATAGTAACCCAAACCTATCTAAATTCTATTGGTTGAATGGTTTTCTACCTATTACCACCTTTAACTTTTAATAATAAACTTTGGAGCCATTAGAAACCGAATATGAATTTATTATAAATTAATATTTCTAGCTTTTCCAAAGGTACCCCTCACCCCTCTTATAAAAGGGAACTCCTCCTTCTCATTTCTTCACACCTTCAAAGCCTTTTTGTTCGGCCAAACTCTACCCAAATACTCTCCCAAAATCACTCACTACAACCTAGAGGTCTTAGTTTGATCATAAATCCAACCTAAGGATCCCTTTTGATCAAATCAAAAGGAAGAACCCGAAGAAGAGGTAATGATTTCACCACCCTTTTCCAAGTTCCTTTCTTCTTGCTTTGTTGTTACCATTCTAAAATAATAACTCCAGTATCATATATATACTGTGATGTTATTATAAATATGGTACAACCATATTCAGTATTCTATCCACCCTTTGAATAACATGTCACCATACGTGCGTACGTACGACTTACCGTCTCCACGTCGTGGTGTAATTGTTATTCAATATTTTATTATTTGGATGGGTATAATAATGATATGTAAATCATGTAAATAATAAATATAACATGTTAATGATTCTGTATATATGATATAACAACCATTTATATATTATTTTAATATCAAAAGAATGATATTGTCGCTCGTGCGTACGTACGGACTACCGTCTCCACGAACGCGATGAGATTCATTCTCCATCGTATCCATTCAAGTATAATTCTCATTTTATGATTAATAATAGTATCTAAGGACTTGATATCATTATGGATATGAATAATATACAACCTATCCATTACAAACATGGCTTACGTAACAAAACATATAAAAGAAAACGAGTAAGTTAACACCTGAAACAACGATAATACTAAGATATTATTAACAAATCAATGTTAAAAGATCATATATGATATCATATTAATGTATATGATTCTTGTATAATTTAATAACAATTATTTCACCATTATACAGGATTTTAACCTACCCCAACCAAGGAAAAGTACAAGGTAAGCGTTATTTCACAATCTCTTCATTATTCGAGGTTGTTTATACGTAATAATCTACTGGGATCTCTTTATCATCCACATCAATGTTTCTTAAAAATGTATTTAAAAACATTTTTACTATTTACTAGAATATGAGTTAAAGTCATTTATACCCTTTTTGACTTTTATAAGTGGTTTATAAAGGAATCTTTCTGTCGTTTTCAAAACAAGGTCCTTTTTAACCTTTTCGACAGAATTAAGGTAAGAATAGTTTTTTAACTTATACGGCGGGTGCGGCTATTTTCTGCCGTTATAAAATCTTCAAAGATTCCCTTACAAGATTATAAGAATATTTTCAAAGAAAATGTTTTATTTTAAATGGCTCTTAAATGATTTCAAAATAAAAAGATATATTTCTCTAAAAAGAGTTTTGATTTCATCTATGTCAACATCCTTTGTTGGATTTTACGCTTATGTGAAGTTGATTTATTATGATACAAAACTTCTATGTTGTATTGAATGTTTTTTTGATATGTTTGACTATGGATGTGCTATTTTTATACCATTCATGGTTCATGGTGAAAGTATTGACATTTGGTATGCTAGTTTTAATACGAATGTTTATGTTATGTTTAAACCTTTTCATATGGGAATGCATTGGACTTAATATGTGACGGGGTGGAGCCCACTATAGCTCCTCGATGAATCGGTAGGTATCATGAGACAAACTAGTGTCTTGGCACAAGGCCTTGGAAAAATCTTATTTGTAGTCTTGGCACGATGCCTTGGCTATGTGGTTATGATAGTCTGGCATTATGAATTCCATCATTATGAAAGTGGTTATTGATATTGCATGTGATTATTCTATTAGTAGAATAACCATGTGAATAATTAAATGGCATTATTTCATTTTATTTTTTCCATACTATGTTGAAGTTCAAGTTTTAAAGGCTTTTTTTAGTTATACATTGCCTTAAATGTTTATGCTTATTTATAAATGTTTCCGCTGTATTGCTTACCCTTACGGAGCGTTTGAGCTCACCCCTTTCAATGTTTTATTTTTCCCAGGATTCCAAGAAGTATATTGTGATTGATAAGAAGGGTTAAGACAAGGGAATAATGGAATTCATAAAGGATTATTTATGTTGTTTTGTATGTTATGAAGTGTAATGTAAAATTCATGTATGTAATCTATTTTCCAAGACTGCTAAACTAATCGGTCTTTCAAGACTTGATTCCTTGTAATCATGCCAATGTATTAAAATAATGCACCAACTCTGGGTTACTAGGGTCGGGGCGTTACATTTATTCTATGTCCAAATATTCACTTCCCAAATATATTCTCCAATGGGGAATCCTAGTTATGTGTTACTTTAGGTAACCTTTATGTTTCGAAGTTTACATTTTTAAGGTAATTTTTATTATTAATTTGTATGATGTCAGTTTCTATGATGGAATTTTAAATTTTAAACTTTTCATGAGTGAGAAAAATTTCAATGGTGAAATTAATTTTATGGGGGTAAAATATAACTCCCTGAGATAAATTGAGATTCAATTCAAATAAATTTGATCTTGTCTACATTTTTGGGACACACAACACTAATTTTGGAATTTTTTTACAAATAAAGCTTATTTTAAATTGTTTTACATGTGGGAATAAGTTTTTATTATGTTACACACAATACCATGTTTAACTTGTTTTACTAACAACACTGAGTTTAAACAAAATGTGCCATTCTATTAAAATATTATTATATGACAGTTATCACCTAGAAGTTGGAATTGAGGGTATGAGTAGGATTAAATTATTTATGAAAATATATGGTTTAAATATATATATATATATATATATATTGAACTATTCTATGATTTTTTTTATAGAAATTATAATAAAAATCTTTTTAAAATAAATGAAATCTTTCTCTAAAAAAAATTAGTATGCACATAATCACATTTTACCTCAAAAAAATAAATGAATCAGTTGTAGTGAATTATTTAATTAAAATTTATATATTATATATTTTATGAAATGTTTAAAATTTATCTTATGAGTTTTCTAGATAAGAGATATGAATAAATCCATTTTTATGCTAAAAACTGTATTTTTCTAAATAGGAGTTTTTTCACCTTTGGTGCACATAAATTAAAATTAATTATTTGAAATTTTATAAAATTAATTTGAAAAAATAAATTCATTTTTATAATTATATTATAAAAATTATCTTAGGTTTATTTTTTTATGAAATGTTTTATTTTTTGACGAATAGTGAAAATATTGAATTTTATTTGAAACTGTCATTTTTTAATTTATTTATAATGTTAAATTATATTTTAAATTTATTTTAAATTTAAATTAGATCAATTATAGAAAAATTTATCTAATTATGGTCATTGGAATAAATTTCATATTTAATTTATAAATAAAAATATTGTAAACTTTTGAACATTTTCTCTTTAAAACCCCTCTTTACTATGACATCTGCAAGATTGATTTTAAATTGTTTTTACCACTTATGTGAGTGTAATTTTTAAAAATTGATTTCATATATAGATTTTGAAAATTTTATATTATCTAATAATTTCAACTTACTTTTTCACCAAAAGAAATAATGGATTTAGTAAAAATTAATTAATGCGAATAAGGTAAACATGTGTTTACACAGAGGTTAAACAAAAAAAATATAAGGGTAAACTGGACTATATATGTAAGAAATAGGTTCTTATTTGAGGTATGAATCTTGTGAATTCTGTTAATTCTCAGTTTAATTTCTTACATGTGGCCTAATATGAATGTATGTTGGGGTCACTGAGGGCTTGGGGGTGTTCAGGGCTTGTTTGGAGCCTGAAACCCAACGTTGGGGTGTTTTTTTCCTGGAACATGGTTGATACAAATCATGCAGGGAAGGCTATATGGTTTGAATAAAACTTAAAAGGATGGATAGTGGGGGACTACATGGTTCATGGTTTTATGAAATGGTGCGGGAGGAGCCACACGAATGTACAGTCAGTTTTTTAGTTTTTATAAAACTTGACAGAGACTTCTAGCATGGTTTGCGCACAGATTATAAACCCTATTTTGTAACCATGTAGGTTTCTCAAACCTATAGGAAACCATGTAGATAAACTGTGAGACACATTTTGTGTTGGGAATTTTATAATTTTTAATTAATTTAAAAATTATTTTAAAACCTAATTTTGGATTATTCTTCATTCACATAGTTGAGGGGAAATGTGGAAAATCTATCAAGATTAACTAAGCCCGGTTTTCATATTTCATTGTCGTTTGATATATGATTTGAATGCATTTTTTATAATTGGATCCATAATAGTAAGGACTTAATTCCTTTTTATTCATTCTCAATTCTTCTGGATATAGACTGCTCCATTTAGAATATTTCTCATTCTTCAACTATTCTTCAGATTTCTTCTAAACTAGGAAGAATCGTAGCTTGATAGAGGATGGAATATCAAGGAAATTTTTAAGGAAGGTGGTCTCATGACATTATTATAATGTTAATATGTTTATATATACCGAGGTGTCGTATGAACATTTTTGGGCATTGTCTTGAATTGAAATTGAACCCTATTATTTCCTATCATGATTTAGGTAATTGAATATGAATGTTTATTCATGTTTTTGGTTTTATACCTTGAATAAGCACCTCCCCACTGGTGATTTTCCTTGAATGACCTTTTAAGGATTTTATCCCTTGATGCCTATGAGGCATGCCCTTTGTCCCAATGTCATGGGATGTCAAATGTGAAATTTACCTGTGAATTAAATTGAAATGTTAATAGATTGTAATTGAATTAATTAAGGTTATGGGAAGGATAAATTTCCACTTGAACCATATGTGTTATTTATTTCTTAATCATGTTTGTTTGTCTATTCCTTTCCTATGTGAGTATGTATTTTCTATAACTCTAATTGATGGAATTGGTTTGAATTTTCTATAAATATTGTTTTTACCATGTGAGAAATATTTTATCTAATACCATCGGTAAATTGTTAGGATTGTTAGGATAATTATGCTAAAAGAACCCATCTAAGTATTTGAAGGCAATCCCTTAAGCTTAGACTTGTTTTACAATTTCCTTAATGGGAATGAATTTCACCTTTTGTTTCTTTTCCCATTTGAGTTATAGGATAACAATTCCATGTAGTATATTTTTATTCCTTTGAATCAAATTTTACAAAATACACACATGTGAGTAAATGAAAGGACATGTCTTATGAGGTTAACTTATGCTTGTGTCACCCCCTTGAGGTGATTTTTATATTAGATGTTATTGGATTTGAAATTGTCATGTAAAATGAAATGTTAAAATAAATTGAAAAGGTTAGATGATAAATAGACATGAGTGAAACATGGATCCAACATAGAATTCCATAGACGAACTCATGTGACTAATGACCTTTATACATGGTGTGATACATGGATCCAATGTTGGATGAAATGGATGGACTCTATTATTACTGTGATTACTCCTTGGGCGATACATGGATCCATTGATGGATACCATAGATAGATTCATTGAGGATACACTTATATGACAAGTTATACTTGGATCCAAGTGAGGGGTTACATGGATGGACTCAATGGGAATTTGATTATATGTCATGGGTGATACATGGGGCTTTCTTATAAGAGTGGAAAGGATGGACTCAGATGACTTGGACTTATACCTCACCTAGAGTGATATTGGATTCCTGAGAGGTTCATCAGGGACTGGCATATAGGGTGTTGGTTGTGATAACACTAGGAGTAATACTTGAATTCTAGTTTATGGATGTCAATGTTGGGCTTAGGTTATAAATGAAAAATGAAATGAACTAAATTATGACATGTCTTCCAATTCAATGCACAAGATCATATTCTGTCTTTACTTGTACTTGTCTAGATGACCTTATAAGGAATCTATTGTGCTACCAGTTATATAGGGGATTTTGGTATTCTTATACATCTCTAGACTTATAAATTAAATGTAATTAAATTTTTAAATGAATATGAAATTAATGTAAATCAAAACCATTGAATGTAGGGTGTTCACTTCCTTGATTATTGCATTTCTTATTGCACACTATCTTCTATATCTATTCACTGACATATTTCCACAAACCCTGGGTGGTTTCCTAGTGAGATTTATTATAACACCTTGTTTGGGTCATGTTTTTTTGCCCAAAAAGATTATATGATTATAGTTAATGAGAAGGGAAAGTTCCCTCCTTCAGGGACATGATATGTGGCTTAGGAGTAGGAGAGAATGTGACCAAGATGAGGATTGCGATGCTACTGGGATTCTTTTTGACATTTTTACTTTTTTATATGGATTATAAACCTACCTTATATTAATGTTTTGGATGTTTTATTAGAAACATGTGATATATATCATCATCTTGTATATGTTATGATTTCCACCTTGTTTGTGCTATCAGTCTTCCACTGTTTACTTCAGTTGTATGATTTACTACTTCCACTACAGAACAATTATTGTATTATTCTATGTCATAGTCTACTAATGAGGGAATAGTCTCCCCACAAACACACCTAGACACTAGCTACAATTCGGTAGCATCTTGCATTTATGGACATACACTTGAGGCCATGTGACCCACCTGGATCTGGGATGCTTTTAGTGGCATCCCAGTCTGGGATGTTACAGAGTAGTATTAGATGAGGTTTTTTTTTCAAGTTTTGATTACCATTTGGCAAAAATAGAATGGTATAGGAAGGAATAGGAACTTAATAATGATCTATGCCCAGGTATAGCTATCCTGCGTACAAGAAAAAACCAAATTTCCTCAACTTAAATTGTTATTTTCTGAATTTTTACAATTAAAATTGATTTCATTTCAACATTGGGTGATTAACTTTATTTATGTCATTATTTTTTACATTATTTTGGGTTATATTGTGTTACAACCAAATGAGATGAGGGTATTCCATCTCATGCATCATATAGGCACCCGTTAGAATTCACATGCCATGCATTCTGTCATGCCATTTAGGATTCATTACTGATTTCATGTTTTTGTGATAGGTATTGTTATATATATGCATGCTATTATTATAGGTATATTATGATATATTTTTTGGTGTGAAATAGATGGATGCCATGATTTTTCCCCTAAGGAGTATGGGCCCTCTTGGATCAGAATTTGGTGGTTCATGTTTCAGTTATAAAGATAATTTTGTTATGATGGTTCATAAGGGGATGTCGAGATTTAATCCTTAGGAATTATGTGCCCCGATGGATCAGAATTCATCATACCATTGTTTCAAAATTCTAAAAGAAATGTGATAAACATTAAATGATTATCAATTCAGTGAATGTGAACGTGTACTCAGTTTGAAAAAAAATATATGAATGAAATTGAAATTGAAATGGATTATGATAGAGAACTTGACCAAACCCGACCCTAGTAGTGGGATTTTGGTAGTTTCTCTCACTTGATTAACACCTAAACCTAACCCATGGGGAAGGAAGATGGGCATGTTCTTATAGAGGAAGGTTTTTACCTATCACATTTTGTTTTTCAATTTTGAGTTGTGAACACTTAATTGTTGTAAGTTGAGGTGTGTGTTTGGCATTATAGAGCCATGAAACCTAGATGACCACTATCTTTATGCCAAGAGGGTTGTTATGATCACACTCCTAAGGTGGTAATACATGGGATATCAGTGGATCCTCTAGTTGTGCCAGCTGCAGCACCAGCTATTATACTAGATGCAAGTGCTGAGGCAGAGTTCTATAAAGGCTTTATGTGGTTCCTGAAGACCATTCAGGGACCACCGTGACGTAACCTGACTATGGAAGAGCTGACACATGAGTTTTATCACTATCATTCACCCAAATATTTAGAGGATGGAATAACATAGGCTACAGAGTCATGGCTCGGGGCCATTCCATTAATTTTCTAGTACTTAGAGATGCCTCCCAAGAGGAGGGTAAATATATATACATACATGTTGCATGATTCCTCCATGAGTTGGTGGGATGTTATCACTCCGACTGATCGTCATCAAGATATGTCCTAGATGGAGTTTCATACAGCCTTATATGATTAATTATATCCTGATATTTTAAGGGCCCATAGAGCTTGAGATTTTTAACATTTGTGGTTGGGTGCGCTATCAGTTATGAAGTACTCATCCCATTTTACTGAGCTCGAGTGCTTCTCACCTATTCTAGTGAGTTTTGAGTTATCAAAATCTAGGAAATTTGAGTATAGTCTCAATTATGACATCTTATCATAGGTGAATTTATTTCATATGACAACTATATCAGGGATAGTGAATTAGGAACTAATTACATATCGCGGCCTGAGGGAATCTGGGGTGTGTGAGCCAGGTTGGTTCTGCACATATATCTGCTACCACATTGACTATTAGTGGAAGCATCATCTAGAGATTCCACACATTGATACTAGAAGTCAAAACATCCCTTCATGAATCCATGTGGGGTGCTACCAGTACAGTAGACTCAGACATACTAGGTTGTAGTGTATGAAGGACCCATTCATGTGATGATATTGTGGCAAGATCAGCCATCTACTGTTATTCTATAGAACATTTCCACCAGTATCTAGGGAGAGAGGGTCTATACTTACTCCCTGTTTGGGAGGAGTGTTAGTATCTTCTCACCAGACTGGGAGCCGCGGTATGTTAGGCTGATCATGCTGTGGTGGTGGTCGTGGTTGTGGTAGCTAGACCATAGGTTCATAGTGACAATAGGGTGGACCAGATTAGGGTATCTGGGATGTGTCACATAGCTTCAGTACAATCTAAGAATATTTATTGCAAGATACCAAATAGAAATAGGACCCAAACCTCCTACTATCAAAGCTACCATTCTAGTAGCCTCTGTTTTAGCTTCTATACTTTTTGATACAGTGCTTCAATAAGATTTATATTTTTGACCATTTTGGAGAGCCTTTGGATATGTGATTATACTTCTAATGGAATAATTATGGAAACTCCATTATGGTTCATGACAGACGTTTTTCATCAGCGCAAGGAGTTCCCCTTGATGTTGGAGGGTGTCACTTTGTATGGGAACTTTATGTCCTAGAGATGACAGGCATCAATGTCATTCTCATTATGGACTGTATGGTTCCCTTTCAATTATTTTTTGATTTTTATCATCATTGGGTAATTTTTACATCACTATAGGTTAGAGAGTTCATTGAAAAGGGTGAATGGGATGTCTTGGAACTCTGAGATAGACTTGAGCATCATGGACTGAGCGAGATGATAGCCTAGATTTCTAGCATATATCTGGATTATTAGGGGACACATTAGACAGATTTCCCTCCAGTATATGATCATTTCATAGACATATTTCTGGAATACATCTCAGGATTACCTTTGATGAGATAGGTAGAGTTATCTATCAAGCTATTTCTAGGAGTAGTACTGGTATCCACTCCTCCTTAGAGGATTTCTACAAAGTAGTTGCAAGATATCAAGATCCAATTTGAGGATTTATAGGAAAAGGGTTTAATCTAACCCAGTAATTCTCCATGGGTTTAACCAATCCTTTTGTGAAAAAATATAATAGTACCCTTAGGCTATGTGTTCATTACCATAAATTGAACTAGTCAACGATTAAGAACCAGTATCATCTTCCATGAATAGATGATCTCTTTGACCATCTCCGAGGAGCTCAGGTATTCTAAAATATTGATTTGTGATCTGGTTATCATCATGTTTGTATTATACCATCATACATACCTTTCATATCCTTCTGAAGTAAGTACGGTCTATATTAGTATTTTTTTATGTCATTCGATCTAATGAAAGCGCCATCAATTTTCATGGAACTGATGAACCAAGTGTTCCATCCTTACCTCGATTTGTTTGTTGTGGTTTTCATGGATGATATCTTGGTGTATTCTCACAATCTAAATGACCCTACCAAAAATCTTGATATCTTTTTGAATACACTGAGGGTGCATCAATTATATGCTAATATTACAAAGTGCTACTTCTGGAATGATTAGATTCACTTCCTCAGTCCTGTCATCTTAGAGACAGAAGTATCAGTGGACTTAGAGAAGGAGAGGGTGGTAGTTAACAAGGAGTATCCCAAGAAATTATTTATGGTTTAGATTTTCTTATGGATGGATGCTTACTACAAGTGATTCATACAAGACTTCTCATGCTTGGAAGCACCATTAACAGGCTTCAAAAAGAAGGGTGTGAAGTATGTATGGAAAGATTCCTATGATACGACCTTTAAAAATTTGAATGGGAGATTGGATTTGGTTCCAATACTGATTTTTTCAAATCCCAGAAATAGTTACACTATTTACTGCAATGCATTAGGTATCGGGCTGGGAGCGATTCTTATGTAGGAGGATCGAGTCATTGCATACAGGTTACGATTGCTGAGGCCAGATGAGCAGAACTACCCAACACATGATCTTGAGTTAGTTCGGGTTGTTCACAAATTTCATTGTTGGAGTAATTACTTTCTGGGAGAGATTTTTTTGGTATACATGAACCACAAAATCCTCTAGTACATATTTAAACAGTTTTATCTAAATTTGAGACAACGAAGTTGGGTTGAGTATCTTCACTCTTTTGATTTTGAGCATTCTTACACACATAGTCTTTTGATTTTGAATCACTGTGTAGGAGGACTCAGATACATGCAGTGCAAAAGGATATTAGCGAGTGGAATCTTATGGGTTTGTTATCTAAGATGCACTTGGAGGTGCACGATAGTCAGAGGAAGACTTTCCATTCAACCTTAGTTTTTACCTCTACCATTCTAGATGGATTGAGGGTGAGGAAGCTATCAGACTCTGAAGGCCTAGTTCTATGGAAGAGTATGGTCGGTGAGGACCCTCCTCCTAGATGGACCATATGCGAGGATGAGGTCCTACAAGTACATAGTCACATGTGGGTCTCTTCAGACATGCGTGAGGAGTTGTTTTAGGATTTTTATGATTCATTATCCGTAGTGAATCCTAGTGTCAGCAAGATGTACTAGTATTTAACTCATCAGTATTGGTGGATAGGTGTGAAAAGAGTTATATGTAGTTTTGACATGATATGTTCCACCTATCAGTAGGTGAAGGCAGAACACCATCGACCATCCAGGCTTTTACAGTAGCTTACCATTCCCAAGTTTAAATGTAATGACATCTTGATGTATTTAATGATTGGATTACTAAGGGTTCCCCAATGTAATGTTTTATGGGTTATTGTTGATAGGATCTCGAAGTATTATCATTTCTTAATGATCAAGGAAACCTTCAGTGCTGATGAGCTTGGGCGGTTTTACATCAGTTAGATTGTACGACTATATTGGGTCCCATATTCTATTGTTTTAGATATGGATGACTGGTATAATTATCATTTCTGGAAATGGATATAGGGGTAGCTTGGTACAAATTAGTTTTTGAGTATGGAATACCACCTCTGATAGACGGTCTATCATAATGCATGATTCAGGTGCTTGAGGACATGATGCGATCATGCATCCTATATTTTGGGGCTATTGCGAGAGTCATATACCCCTGGTTGAGTTTTTATACACTAATAACTTCAAGATATTATTAAGATAGCACCATATGAGGATTTATACAGCATGCCATTTCGATCACCCCTATGTTGGAAAGAGGAAGGAAAGTAGGCTACGATGAGACTTTATCTTGTCTAGGAGACCATAGAAGAGGTGCAGTTGATTCAGATGTGGGTGGACACTATGCAATCACATCATAAATATTATGCCAACCACCTTAGATGACCTCCAGAGTTCAAGGTTGGGGATCATATTTTTCAACGTGTTTTACTGAGGCTAGGAAACAAGAGTATAAGGTTATAGGGTATGATTTCACCTAGATAAGTCAGGCCATTTGAGAATCTAGAGAGAGTTTGACTTGTATCCAATCAGTTGTAGTAACCTTAGAGGTACCAGGCTATGCATGACATATTCCATATTTATCAGCTTCAATTCTACTATTCAAACCTGTATCACTCTTTTCATCCTAAATAGGTTGAGTTACAGGTAGATGCGTCCTTTGAGAAGAATCTTATTTGGATTTGGGATCGTATCAGGAAGGTTTTACGAGGTTAGTGGATTCCTCTTGTATGGGTTTTGTGGTAGCTTCGTCGAGTGCAAGATGAGACTTGGGAGACTGAGGCCAATGTACGATTATAGTGGCTGGAGTTGTTCTCAAATATTGATTCACCAGCCTTGGAAGGGATATTCAGGGATGAATTGGTTTAAAGTGGGAAGTTTTTAAAAACCCAGTTCTTCTTTAAGTTATGAATCTTGTGTTTTCCATTAATTCATAGTTTAATTGATTAAATATGGAATAAAATGAATGCCTGTTGGGGTCACAGAGGTCTCGGGGATGTCTGGGGATTTTTTGGAGCCCAGAACCCATCTTTGGGGTGATTTTGGCATGGCTAATGGTGAGTAAAAACCATGCGGGGTAGGTTTCATGTTTTTAATAAACCATGAGAGGCTTGATAATGTGATCCTACAAGTTCCAGATTTTTAGGAAACCGTGTGGGAGGAGTCACATGGACGTACAGACAGTTCTGTAGTTTTTATAGAACTTAATAAAGTATTTTATCATGGTTTCCTCATGGTTTATAAAAATTGCATAATAACCATACAAGTTCCACATACATTTAGGAAACCATGCACAATTTCCACATGATTTAATAAACCGTGAAAATAAATAGTGTGTCCCCTGCTATATTGGAAATTTTATAATTTTAATTAATTAAAAATTATTTTAAAACCTAATATAGGTTCATTCCTCATTTTTATAATAGAATGGAACTATGGAAAATCTCTCAAGATTGAATAATCTTGGTTTTCATATTTCTTCATCATATGATCTCTGATTCAACCATGTTTCATCTCCCTGGATGAGTAATGATAAGGCCATAATTCCATTTTATCCTTTATAGATTCTTCTGGATATCGACTGAACTATTTGTATTTAGGATAATATTCCCTAATTTATCATTCTTCATCAATTCTTCAGATTTATTCTACACCAAGATGAACCAGATCTTGATACTGGATGATCTATCAAGAAAAATCCTATTTTTGGAGGTCTCATGCCTTTAATTGAATGTAAACCTGTTTATATATGATGGGGTTTCACGTGCCCATTTTTGGGGCATCACATTAAATTGAAATTGAACCCTATTATTTACTATAATGATTTAGGTCATTAATTAGGTGTGTTTATTCATTTTATTGGTTGTATACCTTGAATAAGGACCACCCCATGGGCGAGTTTCCTTAAATGACCATTTAAGGCTATTGGTCATAGATGCCTTTGATGCATGCCCTTTTTCCCCATGTCATGGGATGTAAATTGTTAAATTGGATGATGAATTATATTTCATTTTTGATATATTGTAATTAATCTAATTAAGGGTATGGGGTGGATAACTTTCCTCTTGACCCATATGTTTCATTTATTTCTTAAGCATGTTTGTTTTGTCAATGCCTTTCCCATGTGAGTATGTATAGGATATGACTCAAATTAATGTAATTGGTTTTAATTACCATAAATGTTTCTTTTTTCCACGTGATATATATGAAAACTAAGCACTTGGGTTTCTTATTAGGCTTGTTAGTCTCGTTAAGCTAAAATTTCCCATGTGAGTATTTGATGAAAATCCCATGATCATAACCTTGTCTTTCAATTTCCTTAATTGGAATGGACTACACCTTTTATTGATTTTATCATGTGATTTATAGGATAAAAAATCCTTGTAGTGACTTTTTATGCCTTTGAATATTTCTATACAAAAGATTCCCACCTGATTAAATGAATGAACAATCCTTATGAAGTTATTCTATTTTTGAGCCACCCTATTGAGGCGAGTTTGATATTAGATTCTCTTGGTTTTGACCTTGGCATGTGAAATGAAATTTTAAATGAAATTGAAAGGGTTAGATGGTAAATAGTCTTGAGTGAAACATGGATTCATCTTATAATTCCAAGGACGAACTCATGTGACTATTGATCTTTATACCTAGGGTGATACATGGATCCACCATAGGATTCCATGGATAGACTCTATGGATAATGTGATTACGCCATGGGTGTTACGTGGATCCATTAAGGGATCCCATGGATAGACTCATTGAGGATGGAATTATATGCCAAGTGATACATGGATCTAGGTGAGGGATTACATGGATGGAATCAAGGGTCATTTGATTATATGTCATGGGTGATACTTGGGAATTCCTTATAGGACTACTAAGGAACGAATTCGGTGACTTGGACTTATACCACACCTAGAGTGATATCGGTTTCTTGAGAGGTTCACTAGAGACATGCTTGTAGGGTGTTGGTTGAGATAACACCTAGAGCGATACATGAATTATAATTTTATATTTTCAAGGATGGGCTCATGTTATAAATGGAAAATGAAATTAATTGACTTATGATGTGGCTTCCAAGCTAAAGCACAACCTTTGATTCAGTATTCACATCTACTTGTCTAGATGACCTTCTAAGGCATCTGTTGTGCTACTAGTTATATAGGGGATGTTGGGATTGACCCGGATCTCGAGAATTATAAATTCAATGTAATTGAATTCTTAAATTAATTTTAAATTAATGTAAATGAAAACTAGTGCATGTAGGTTGTCGACCATTGAGTACATCCTTGATTACAATCTTTCTTTTTCACATTGCCTGCTATATATATTCACTGACTAAATGATATAGACATTGGGTTGTTTCCTATTGGTATTTAGTCTCACAACCAGTTTGGTTCATGTTTTTGGGCCCAAACATATTGTATGATTGTAGGTAATGATAAAGGAAAGCTTCCTCTTTCAGGGACTTGATATGCTACTTAAGAGAAGGAGAGCATGGGAACAAGTTATACCTTGCGATACTACTTGGATTCATTTGGCCTTTGGTACTTTTGATATATGAATTATAAATCTACCTTGTATTACTATTTTAGATGCTTTATTAGGAGCATGTGACGTATATCATCATATTGTATATTTTTTGATTTCCATCTTGTTTATACTATCAATCTTTCATTGTTTACTCATGTTGTATGATTTTATGCTTATACTATTGAAATATTATTGTATTATTATATGTAAAACTTGACTAAAGAGGGAATATTATTCCCACTAACACACCTAGAACCTCACTGTTAGTTGGAAGTCTCTAGAATTTGGGGATATTCACTTGAGGCCATGTGACTAACCAAGCTCGATGAACCTTTCAGTGGCATCACGGTCCGAGATGTTACACTACACTTTTATGAAAGCTATTTTATAGACATGTTCTGACCATTCATTATATATTTTTTTATAATGGTCCCTTTGGGACCATTTTAAAGATTTAATAACGTTGTAAAACTCAATTATTTTCAAAAATACCAAGTATATGCCCCCTCACTTATAAAAGTCCACCCTTATCCTCTAATAATAAAACCTTCAAAACCTTTTGGTTTGGATAATCTCCTAAAAAATTACCTCCCAACATAACTCATATTATCCTATAATCATTTTTTTGTACATAAATTCATCCAAGGAATTATTTTAGTTCAAACCTAAGGAGGATAACCGAATAAGAGGTAACGTTCATGAGCGAGAATTTTTGTTTTATTTCTTTCATCACCCAATTAAATTCTTATTACACCGTGATGATATAATAACATAAGTATCTAACATATACTTATATTTTTTTATTTTAATGTAATGACATACTACCATCTCCACTTCTATTAAATGGGTTTCAAAACCATCATTTCAGAGTACGGTGAACTACCGCCTCACAAACCTATGTCATCCATTTTTCCATTAATACCTCACAAGGATGGAAAAAATGATGGATTTATTATTTATATATGTTATTTATGAAATTATTATGCCTATTTAAACATTATATCACACATTCCTTCATGTTTTCTATTTTATGGTATTATGATAATGTCGCTCATAAGTACGGTGGACTACCGTCGCACGATGTGAAGTGATTCGTTCACGCTCTACATGAATGTTATTAAGGATGGTTTTAATAAGAATATGTTATATACAAGATATAATTATGATATTAATTATGTATTTATAATTATTAAAGAATAATATAATCATTTTATTTCTTACCTTTTCACCCACTGATAGATGATAACATCATTCATGTACGTGTGGACTACTGCCTTCACAAAGTGATGTAACTCTTTCTTTTCATCACCATGCCGCATAGATAATATGTTTATGCATATTTAGATGAATAATATGTTATTTATTATATTATTATAATGATTTAAATTTAATATATTTCTTACCACCTTTCCATAATGTTCATTGAAAATGGAAATGTTACTCAAGCATACGTATGACCTACCATCTCCAGGATCATAGCATACTTCGTTACTCAAACACATATTTCATTATTAGGATTAAAATTATTATTGATGTATAAATATTATAATTATTTCATGATAATTATTCTGTAAATAATGTTACCATGATCAATTTAATAGGATAAAAAATAAAAAATAAAAACATATTCTAAAAATAAAGCAGTTATTACCCAAAACGTGATTTTAACAAAGAATTGTTAATAAAAGATTAACATAAGGTCATAATAAAATAATATATGGTATAATATATATGATTATGGTTCAGTAATATATTAATTATAAACTTATATATATTATACAGAAGTATCACACGTGTATAAGAGAAGTCAATACTTAAGTTAAGGGATTTTTATCTCAATTTTACATTCTATGAGACAAATTATGTATTCACAACATGTTTAATTTATGTGGTGTATATACTAACCAAGAATATATTTTATGATTTCTATAATTAAAATTAATATTATTTATATATCTATTTTAGGATCCCTCGTTCATTGGGATTACAGTTCAAAAGATATCAAATCGGTAAGGTATTTGTTTCTCAATTTTCCTTCTTTGGAACATATGTTATGTTATGCGCCTATATTTTTTATGTGGTTCGTATACTGACCCTATGAAATGTATTATAATGAATTTATTTATCCTCATGGTATTTGAAATTTAATCTCATATTATTCCTTCTTAGGGATTATGATTCAATGTTACCAAAGGAGTAAATATTTAATGTTACAATCTAATCTTTTATTAGGATTATTTATGACTATTTTTTTATGATAAAACCATACAATCTATCACTCAAGAAACACATGAACATTATTATACTTTGTTTATTTCATGAGAATATATATTTCCAATTATTTCCCCCTATTTATGTACTCAATAGTTGAAAAATAATGTTTTTAATAAAAATAATTTTTTTGGTGAATAAACTATCAATTAAAAAACTATCAAAATGCTATTGGATGGATTTTCACATTACATTTATCCATATACATGAAGTTACATCCATAAATATTTCAATGTAATTATAATAAATTCCAAATGTATTATAACTATTAAATTCAACCTAAACTGTTGGAGAACCCCTTGGATTGAAATTCCCTAGGAAGACATCATGGATTTCCCCTCTAATTATAAGAAAATGGGTATTAATGAATTAATTCACAACATTAATAATTTGAATTAGCTAGTAACCCTCTCAAGTTTCTATTGAAATAAAAAGGAATTATTTTTGACTAGGATATTGTTGTTTGGAAACCAAATTATAATGACATCTTCAATAGAAATTAACACTACCAAATAAATTTTGATGGCCCCATAACCACCCCATCATGTCTAATGAAATTAAAAACTCCTTTTATTCTACACTCAAGATTTATTCTCTGAGAATCTAAAGAGATATAATTCCTATACATGATAGGATTTAGGGACTTGTAATTTATCTTTCCACAATCTTCCATCTATGTCTAAGAGCTACTAAAATCACTGAACACATCTTCATTAGCTGTAATTCTATATTCAGACTATAGTATCATGTAAAATATGTATTTGGAATAAAAATAAGGAAATATAACCAAATGGATGTCCTATTAAAATATATCACTACTGCTTCCAAGATTGATAAGATACAAAACTAGCTACTGGTATCTGATTCCTCCACCATTACCTATATCTGGAAGTCCAAGAATGATCTGGTCACTGATAAAACAGAACCCCTCCATCTATACATGAATTATGGATTTTAATAGAGTAGTTATTAATATATAGAAAATAAAAATACGTGTATGGATAATTCCATTTATGATATAAATATATCAAGGTTATTGAGTGTGAATTGTAAGTCTAAAATATCCCTGACACTGGAATCCATTTTCTAGATTCACCCAATTCCTACATGAATTAATGTTAATGTCGAACGGTGTTGTTTCAACATGAAAGGATCCTCAAGATGTCTAAGTGTATCCCATACCCACAATGTATACATAGAAGTATTATAATACTATTACATTGGATTTGTAATAGTATGTATGGATGAACTATGGGTCATTAGCCATGCAATCAAGTATGTTTTCCACCATGAAAGGAATTGTCTTTGGATTAATTGAGACTCAACACTTTATATAGAATCCGTGAATACCAAAACAAAGAATTTTCATTAGAAATTGAATCCTAAATGGATTGAATTCATCTAAGAAACTAGTAATCTCAATTTTATTTCTCACATGCATGCATGGAATCCAATCACATTGAAGATAATCTGTCAAAGAGAGCAATTATCGAGAGGAACTTGATGTGGTCCTTTTGGACCCAATATTTTTTCACACCCTTGGTGTGTATGGATATGAGGGGTGAGATTCACTCATAACTTTTTAAACCCAATTTTAATTCCCATAAAAAAAATTTATGTTATATTTAATAAATTTTTGTACTAAGAGTTTCTTGATCATGGATATTTTGGGGTCAAAAGGGTTAATGAGGGGTTAAGCTAAGAAGATAAGAGTTAAAATGATCTAAACACACACACACACCCTATTTTCTAAATATATTTTTATTCTATCTCATTTTACCTTTTAACTATTACTATTTGGGTGCACTTTACCATGAGAGTTATTTTATTTTATTGTAATATTATTAATAATTACAAGTGTGCCACTCCCCTCACTTATAGAAGGGTACATCGTCTCCCCTATTCTATACACCACATGAAACCATTAAATAAACCAAAATCTGAAAAAATATATTCTAAAATTTCCTAAAAGTATCCAAGATGTTCTAAACTTCTTAAATAACTAACCAAAGGGTTCTTAGGAAGATATTCATTGGAGGTTTCTCAAATAAGAGGTAAATGTACTTACCACTATTTTTCAAATTTCATTCGTATTATACACAATATAAATATATTTTATCCTCTTAACATATTGAATATAACATAATAAATATTCTTAGATATTATTTGTATTTTTTTTCAACCATGTTTGACCACAATTTTAACAAATGGGAAATAATAGTATCGCTCGTGCGTACACGTGGACTACCGCCTCAACAAAGTGATTTGATTCATATTCTATAACCATAATTCATGGTTGGTTATTACTATGAAAATATTGTTTATAATTTATATTTATGATGAAAATTATTCTCTTTTAATTATGATATATTTTCTACCTTCTTACCTTCCCATTCATTGGAAAATGATAACGTCACTCCTACGTACGTGTGGACTACCACCTCCATGAAGGGGTTGGATTCATTATTCCTTTATCATCTACATGGATGGTAATTAGGATATTTTCAATGAATATATTTTAATTTTTTATATAATAATTATTATGGAAATATGAATTATATTTTACCTTTCTTTCATTCCATATATTGAAAAGTGGAAACAATACCCTTGCGTATATATGAACTACCATCTTGATGAAGTGATGTATTTCATTATTCATTAATGATTTATATGAATGGTTATAAAAGTGTATAAAATGAATATATATTATACTTATATCATAAATATAATTATATATATTATGAAATAATGACCATGTTGCATGCCCTAGAACCATCAAACAAAAACATACATGAAAAACAGATATGTTTTCACCAAAATGTTATTTTTAATGATGAAAATATAATAAAAGAGAAATTAGAAATTATAAATGAATGATAAAAGTATATTATGAAGTAATATGTTCCAAGAATATATATATGAAATAATATATACATATACAGGAGGCTTTAACTTATATAATGCAGGATGAGACTTGTGGTAATGGACTTATGTTACAATCTCATTTCCTTTTGGGATTACTTATGTTAAATTTACATTGATGGAAATTATATTATACTTATCATATAAACACCATATATTTTATTTTACTATAAATATTATTAAAGTTTTCATGTAATAGTAGCATTTTCCTCTCTTTGGTACATAAAGTTACCCACAAAATATTTTTAAGAAAAAAACCCTATTTCCACTTTTCTTAATGAGTTTTTTATTCCATGACTATGTTTTATTTTAAAAAAATTCTGTGATGTAATTAATATTATATAATGATTTATTAAATTCATTTTAACCAATATTTTAATTTCCATAAAAGGTTTAAATTTAATATTATTCTAATTTTATGAATGAGGTACTTTTTTCCAAAACTCTGAACAAAATCTTTTTTAATGTATACTGCATGAAATTTTTTTCCAACAATCATGAAAATTATTTTATTTGAAGCATCCCATTAAAGTTTAATCAGTTATTTTCAAGTAAAGTGTTTTTCATATTATTCTATATTTTTTTAGATTTTAAATTTGTGATTTCAAAATAAAATGGATTTTTACAAAATAAATATTTAAAGGGTATTTTAAAGGTATTTTATCTTATAACAACAACCATTGATGTTACTTATTCTTCAAATATGATTTTATTTAATGATACCATATTAATTAGTACTCTTAATGGTTATTTATTTTTATGATGAGATATTAATGAAACCCATTTTATTTTCCTCATGAAAGCAATAATGAAATGATAAATGTTTATATGATATTGTGGAATACATATGAATAGATTTTTTAAAGGGTGGGTCTGGTAAATACTTCAATTTACTTGGGTGGGATGATAACTAATGAGATAGATATATTATTAATGAACCTGATTTAATTTTTACAACATTATGTGTAGGCTTGGTTTCATGTCTATAAGTTTATGGGTGGATCTAGTTTGATTCCCACAAGTTTATACGAGGTCCTAATTTAATTTTCTTAACAAAATGAGTGAACCTATTAATGTTTATATATGTTAAAAATTTTATAATTTTTTTTCATGTTCCAATTTTACTTTTTTTATGATATACACACATGGATCATGATTGATTATCGATGATTCTTCACTTTTATGAATTTTCCCTTTTGTTATGAAAAATAAATATTCAATGAATCATTATTAAAGATATTGAATTGATTGGATATGACTATTTTATGTTATGGTCAATCTATCATAGACTTAAAGAAATTTATGATCATTGATTAATATCTCATATTTTCATCCTTACTGATAATATGATGTCACCCTTACTTATATTTTCCTTACCTAGGTTTTGATGAATTGTTCTAATTATGATATGTTTACAAGGGTACTAATTTTATGGATATTGTTTTAGATATTAAATATCCCTTATGAAAATACATATTTTTGTTTATATTCTCAAAAAAACCAAATAATTATGGTCATTGGGTATGTATAATTGTGTTATGCATTGAATATTCGTCTAAAACTATATAAACATTTTTTCTATTATGATTAGGTCTTAGTAGTTTTTATTAGAGCATGGTTTAGATATTTTTGAAGATTATAACTATAAAAAATTGGTTTAAACCTTGGGGATAATTATCATTCTAGGTAACATATGAATGTTTTGGTAATGTATATATTTTCTATTTTCTTATCAAATACATCCCTATTTTGATACTAGATTGTTGATGTAATTGTGGAATAGATGCATATAGGTTTCAAAATAAGGAATGGGGTGGATATAGAATTAAAATAATTTCCAACTATACATGATGAATATACATAAGACTACACACCTTGATAGAAAATCACGAGAGATATTCATTGGTTGACAAAGGTTCTCTTTATAAGAAATTAAGATGGATTTTAATAGATGATTACCATAGATTAATTAGGTTAAACCTAAAGTATCATAGGTTGATAAAAATTTGTAAAAATGTAGGACTCAAAGAAACTTTTTTCATGAATATGTGATTGTACATTGTAATTATTATTTCATGACTCTCATACTATGAGTTTGGAGTTATTCAATGGTTATAAATAGAAGGAATCATGTGAATAAAATGTGGAAACCGATGCAATGACCATCCTCATGTCCAAAAAAATGGTATGGGAGCTAGGATGAAGTATTCTATAACTATTCTGAATAAAATCTCTGAATCTATAAGAATTAACATGTACCAAATTGTGCTTTAAAATTAACCATGGATTGAGAAAAAATTTATTGGCTATTTTATATGATAACATCCACCCTCCATATGTGGGTCTTCCGATCCACTAGTTGTTTATCAATGGGTCAGTTCAATAGAAAATATATTTTATCTTCTATAGTGATCAATACATGATAATGTCTTCTTATTTTTATATCACTTGGCAGTCAGAGAAGATAAATAGTGGACTCTTATCAATAATATGGGTCACAAATAAGAAATAAAATCCATGTAATAGAATTTGTTTAGAATGATAGTCCTGAATAAGTAATTTCCCTAAACTCTTCTTACAAAAATAGAGTGGGACTTTCTATATTTGAAGAATAATGATGATGAATCCATATGTACCTATAAATAAAACATTTAATGACTTATTAGGCATTCTTTTGGTCCTATTATAAACCCAAAAAGGAATATTGATAAAATAATTAGTGGTTTGAAACAAATTATTCATATAAAAGTTTCCATAATAGACTTGAGAAACTAAAAAGATATTATTTTATGTTCACTCAAAGTGGAAATAAAAGATGAAAAATGTCATTTTAATTATTCTATAGATAGGAAAAGGAATATAGAGTTTCATTGAATCTCCTATGGTATGTCACAAAGTGGGGAGAATATTTGTCATTCTCCTACATGTCAAAAATGTGGTTATATGATCTTAAGTTATATTTTTAATGAGAAAATAATATTTTTCATGTCATGGATGTTTGGGAATAGAGTAAAAGAATATCTAAGTGATGTGAAGAGGAAAGTTAATGATATAGAGAGAGGGAAAGATCAACCAAATACACAACCCACACTTTAGTGATTTAGATGTAATGTTTTTTAGAATAATTTGAATCAATTCCCTAATCAATGGACTACACAGGATAATAATCCTTAAAAACATCTCAATTCAAAGGAAATAAGGGAATTCATAGGCAATCACAACTACTAAAGTGGTTTAGGAGAACGAAATAGAGTAAAGTACCCTTATCATCTACTCTTGAATTTAAAATGTTTTATTTGATTATTGTTTTATCGACTCATTTATATCTGAATAAATTTATATCTATCAAAAATCACCACATAATTGATCTGATTATACGAGATTAGTAAAAATCCAAATGGTATGAGGATGACACAATTCTATAGCTTAAATCTGGTAGATATTAGTGGGAATTGGGTTCATGAAAGTATTTTTATTCTTCCACAAGTTTAATTTGATGTTATTTTTTGGAATGGATTAGATCTAATAGTATTGATCTCATATTAATTGTCAAGGAAGGGAATTTATATACAATATTATAAATACACATATGATCATCCATTAGTGTGATGATTTACCTGAAATCAACATGGGGATAAATTCCATCATATGGGTTTTAATACCTATTCATGAGGGATATTTATCTCATATAGTTAGGGAGAAACAAAATATTGAAAATTTTATTATTATTGAATAATATTCTAATATATTTTCAGATCAATTCTCTAGTCTTCCCCTGAACCATGAAGTGGATTTTTCGATATAACACACACCTGGTTCTACACATATTTCAAAGACACCATACAGAATGTCCCTGATGTATTTGTAGGAATAGAAGAAACCCTATGAGAATATAGATACTTGTTTTATTTTGGATATTTCATAACCATGGGGTGAATATATTTCTTTTTTTAAGAAGAAATACAGTTCAATTTGTATTTTCATTAATTATTGGTAATATAATAATATAAATACTAAGAAACAATATCCTCTACTGCATACCTATAATATATTTGATCAATTAAAAGGAGATGAATATTTCTCCAATATTGATATTTAAACTAGATATCATCATCCAAGGGTCAGGGAGGAGGATATACTAAAGAAACCTTAAATACAATGTATGGTCATTGTGAATTTATATTAATTAAATTGGGACTTAAAAAATCTCCTAATATCTTTATGGATATAATGAATATATTTTATAAATATTACCTTGATCACTTTTTGGTAGTCATTAATAATGATATTATTATATATTAAAAGTGAAAGGAAGATAATTTAGTGTATTTGAGTATTGTACTAAAGTAATTAAAGAAGGATAATCTATATTTACAATTTACAAAGTATGAATTTTAAATTCAGAAAATCTCATTCTTGGGTTATACAATATTTTGTTAGGGTATATCAGTTGATCATTGAAAGAATAATGTTACTGAATAAATGAAAATGAACTACATTGAATAAGATATATAATTTTATTATTATTGAAGGATACTACTATTAAATTGTTGGAAATTTCTCATAGATATGAAATCCACAAATAATGTTGACATTAAAGGGATATGAGATCCTGAGGATAGATGAATGTTAGAATAATTTTAATGAACAGATGAGAAGGTTTTTCAAATAAGTATCACTCACACCAACATATAGTGGATAAGGGTTCGTGATCTATAGTGATGTATTTGAGAAGGTATTGATATTCTTTTCTTATGTAGAATAATACAGTGACAGCAAATTCCTCTCTCTAATTGAGAATTGATAAAAAAATTACCCAAATCATGATTTAGAGTATGCAGTAGAAATTTTTGAATTGAAAATATATAGGTATTATATTTAATTTCAATGATGTTATTTATATATATAATAATAATAAAATCATAATGCGTATATAAACATAAAAAGAGTTAAACATGAACTGATAGAGATTGTTGTATTTGATTAAAGATGATGACTTCTTAATAAATTCCCACCAGGGAAGGAAAAAGGGTTATAGAGTTAATATTTTCATTATTATTTATATGTTTTTAAATGATTTAATCCCTCCCAATTATTCAATGTTAGTGTATTTGCATCATTTATGTGTTTTTGGTGTATTTTGGGCTTAAATGTGAAAATGGGGTAATTCTGTAAAATTGCCAATTTTATATAGATTCTATTTTTCGGGTATAAATTTTATAATATGGGTCCAATTTAAGTGAATCCTTTTTTAGGATTCCTATGCTTGTGGGATTCAAATGTGCCTTCTGGACCAAGACCCAATTCGAAACCCAATGGTACAGAAAATTCAATCAAGTGGAGAAATCAGTTTGGCAGACAGAATGGACCCCACTGCATTAAATATGGAATATCTCCTTAATACGACCTTAGAATGAGGTTCTTAAAACTGGTTTCGACATAGGAATTTCAAGGGACGGTTAATATTAAATTTCATAAAATATTAATCTCATTAAGGAATCTTTTGGCGCATCCAAGTGGAGTGGGTGAAACAGTGTTTGGAGGCTAGAAAAGTAATGGTCATTGATTCAGACATATCTTTCTTTACAATTGTACAATGACTCTAAAATTTTTATGGTCGATAGAAAACTTCATTTCAAACATTCTATAAGAAGGGACCTCAGTGAGGTTCGGCCTTCTGGTGGGAATAACAGAGGAAAAATTCTGGAGAACAGAATCTAGAGCATCAAATTTTCTGTTCTTTGTTTTCTCTCTTTTGTTCTTCTTAGTTTTTTAATGAATTCTTCTTTCCCCTTAGTAAAAATTACCCTTACCATGGTGGGGTAAACTTCTGTGTGATTTGGGAAGGAGAGGTTTTCCATGTTGTCTTTCATGAGTTCCTTCTCTTAATATTTTAAAATCCTTTTCTCTTCTGTGAATCAGTTTCAATTTCCTATAACAGTTTTTATTATCATGTACGATTATATCTGATTTTAGATTCTGTTGTTCATTTATATTTGGTCAATGATCAATATCTCCCTCCACTAGGTTCTGGTATATAAATTATGGAATAGACCAGGACTTAGTGGTGAAGTACTCGGTGATCACCGGTACGTGTGTGAGGAGTAGTGAATGTTCTTGATTACTTGGGATAAACAAGACCCGATTGGGAATTGCCTAATATAATTAGAGGTATTTTCTATAACTCTATTACACATTGGAAGGATATTAGACCAACCTAAGATTTTAGTAAGGTTTATTCTCACATTTTTAATTGACCAAGGGAGTGAGAAGAAACGATCGTGGATTCTCACTCTTAACGATTTAGCAGAAGAGAACTGGATAAATTGAAACTATGATAGAATTAAAAATGGAGAAACAACTCTAACCTAATCACCCTTCTTATATAATAGTTTCAATCACTTGATTTGTCAATTTGTTCTCAATATTTGTCTTAAATTTCCTTCCTTTGTTTAGTTTCTTTCTTTCCTTTTCAAAAATCAATCAAATTCAGAAAAACAACCACACGTTTTGATCTTATTTTAAAGTGACAACTTAATTGTTGTGAACTACTCTCTAGAGACAACCTAGGATAACCACTCTACTACATTTTACCTTAAGTTACATTTGTTTTTGTCACACCCCATGACAGGCACGTGTCAAAGGGTGATTAATTCCCTAAGTCTGAAAAACCATGCTCGTTTTCCCATGATGAGGATTAAAGGTGGTATAATATTTATGGATTTTATAATGATGGATCTTTAAATCATGTGTAATGGGAAAAAATATTATATTTTTCAAAGTAATATTCAAATATTCTTCTATGAGAGGATTATGAAGGCATTAAAGGAAGATATGGAACTATAGAATATAGTGAGATATGTTCTTAACTTAAACCACGATCATGATGGAATGATATGTTTCTAGAAGTTAATATTTTCAATGTTAATACTTTATTTGAAAAAGGTTCTATTTTATAATGATATAGTTCACCATTATCTATTAATCCTAGAATTACTAAGTTTCTTATAGATATGAATGTTTATTTCTAGTGGGATAATATGAAAATATATATTATAGTGTATGTATATCAATGAATGTTATATCAAAAAGTTAAGGATGAATGATAGATGTCTATGGAGTTATTATAACCATTACCACTATAAGAATTGAAATGGGAAAAATTATGATGGATTTCATCATCAAGCTCCCCAAAACATCAAAAGTTCATAGTGCAATTTTGGTTGTATTAATGGCCAAATGATTTCAACACAATTCATTAGAATAATATAAGATTTTTATATTTATAATATTTTTAGGATGTATATTAAATAAGTTTCAAGGGTGTGTAAAGGACCAAATTCTATTTTATCTAGTATGGATATGAGGTTTACCTCAAATTTATGGAGAAGTATTTGGAATTAATTGAATACTGAGTTAAATTTATCATTGTGAATCATCCTCAAATAGATAGTAAAACTATGAGGACTAGTAAAATAATATAAGATATTTTGGGGGAATGTTCAATGGTTTTCGATGGTGTTTGGGAATAACACCTTTATTTGGTTTAATATTTTTACAACAATAAATTTCACTCAAGAATTCATATGGATCCTTATGAATACCTCTATAAAAGGATGTTAAAAACACTAAAGTGTTGGGATGAAGTTACATAATTAAAGATATTGGGACCTGATATGGCTGAGGAAATGTAAGAGAAGGCAATATCCATTAATCATCACATCTATATATCTTGGAGTTGACAAATAAATTATGATTAAAATCTTTGGTGAGATGTAGAGTTTTTTTACAAGGTATGCCTATGAATATATCCTTATAAAAATGTTATTATTATTAATAAAATGAACACCAATAACTATATATATTGGTATTTTCAAAATTATATATCATATCAACACAGTTCCTTATCATATGGTACTTCCGCCAAATCTCTCTTTAAATCATGATGTGTTACATGTATCACCCATGATGATATACATACATGATTTTTCACATGTACCGAATATAAAGGTATTAACACTAGATAATGATATCTCTTATGTAAGGAATAATTGATTTAATTTTGGATCAATGAGTGAAATTACTATAGAACAAGACCAATCATCTTATCAATTAATTCTTGAGGAAAGAAAAATTTGAGGTTGCTATAAGGGAACCTGAATATGTGACGAGGCAAAGGTATAATTGAATTTTTGTATCAGAGTGATATAATTTCAAGTGATTTTTTTTATAAGGGGGTACAATGTATCACCCTAATATTTTATGATATATTTCTCTTTAAATAAAAAAATTTCTTTGACATCTTTTATTACACATAACATTGAGTTTTAACAAAACCTAATATAATTTTAAATTATTATTATTTAATGTAATAGTTATCATCTTTTAATTGGGTTTTATTTTATGAGATATACTATATAAATTTTAAAAAATTATTATTTTACATATGTATAAAATGAATTCATTGTGTTTTAATTGGTTAAAAAATAAAATTAATGCATTTTTTTTGTAAAAATAGATTTTTTTTCTAAAAAATAGTTTTTATGTACAAAATAAGTTTTAATTTTAATAATTAATTTATTGAAAATTTTAAATTATATATTGGTTAAAATGTTTTAAAATTCATTTTATAGTTTTTACATGGAATGGAATATAGGTAAACTTAGTTTTATGATTAAAAGTGACTATTTCTAATAACAATTTTTTTATTTTGAGCACTTTTGGAAATGAATTTATACTACATATAGAAATTGAATCTTGAAAAAATAATTTCATAGTTTTAATTAGCCTAATTAATATTATTTAATATGGTAAAATTAATTTTTGGTTATTATTAATAGTAACCATGGTAAAGATTTATTATTATGGTAAAGGTTATAAGGGGTCAATGTGAGGTTAAACTATTTAGACAAGGTTTAAAATGTTATAAAATATTATATAAATCCTATTGAATGAGTATATTTTTAATCTAAATCACTCTATCTTCTAATGTGATCCAATTTTGAAGTACATTTCTATGAGTGTGACTTTATTATATTTTAATATTATCAACAATTAGAAGTGTGATACTCCAATAGTTTATAAAAAGGAACTAAATATAATAAATTATCTACATATATTGATCCCATTATATGGACCATAACCTAACCAAATATCTTCTCAACATCTGTATATATATCCTAGAGGTTCTTATCTTCTTAAAATAACTACCCAACAATAATTAATAAAATATTAAAAGGAGGATTCTCAAATAATATGTATATGTTCTTACTGATATTTTTAAACTTTAATTATTATTATAAATCCTCTAAATATATTGTATGAATCCTAAAAAAATTAATTTAGCATCATCAATTGAAATACATGTTATTATGATTATGGGAAAAAATCCCTCCTCCTTTCCATTAAATGGGAAAGGAAAGCATCACTCATGTGTATGTGTGGACTATCAACTCCACGTAGTGACATGTATCATTTCCCATTACCAAATTTCATGGACGATTATTATTATTTATTTAATGTTTTTGTATGTTATTTATGAGAAACATATGATTCTAGAATTATAAGATCTTATCTACCTTCTTAATGTCTCATCTGATAGAAAAAAATAATAATGACACTCATGTATACATGTGGACTACCACCTCCATGAAGTAATGTCAATCGTTTTTCATTTCTACTCTAAGTGAATGGTAATAATTTCATGAACTAGTCCTGGAATCCATCCAACCTGACACCCAACCTTGCCTATGGAATGGATCGTAGGGAATTATCGATGCCCACGGTCTGGAAACCAGTTCCTAGGCATCGAGTAACACCTTTAAGACTGTTTTATCCAATGAGAAATGACTATATACAATTAAAAAAAATAATCCATAATAATGTAGAATATATCCATATGCAAGGGATAAATAGAAAGAACTGTAATCATGAATTTAACAGTAAACGTTTACATCAAAAACCAAAATATCCAAGATGAGGAGGGGATAAACTTATAAAAAACCTCCTTGTATCATGTGGGTCAAAACCCATGCTACCTACATAAACACCTGACCAAAAAGGAACCCTAAATGAAATAGAACCACCCTCATCTCCATGGAAGGCCTTACCTTTACTTGATTCTATAAGAAAAGGATCTTCATACACCTGAGTGTGTATGTAGGGTTTGAGCTAAAATTCCAAATAGGATGATACCAGATGATTACATGTAATAAAATTAAAAGATAAATTAACATTTTAGTTTTGGAAATGTATGGATTGAACAATGTAGAAATAAAACATATTTTTATTTATAAATAAATGGAAAGTGATGAAAATATAAATTTAAAAGGTTGAAAACAAAATAAATGAACCATGGGAAACTTCCTAGGTAACTAGTTCATTAGGGACCTAGGATCCGCATACCTCGATGATTATACCATATAGAACATTCTCATGCATAATACAGTAGAAAGGTAATAATCCATGCTCTAGAGGTCCCTAAGTCATCATCATATATTTTTTAGTATTATAGTATGTACCAGCTAAATAGCCTAGGACATTGTCCAGCTGACCAAAATGGAATTACACTCCATATAAACCCACCTATAATATTTAGGTTTCCCAAGTGCTCTATCGAATTTCTATGTCATTTGAAATCCCTTTCATATTATTAAAATCCAATTGAAAATGTGAAATTCACCATCCAACCAATAACTCACACCAAACCCCATGGAAATAACCTTTCATACATCCCAAAAATTTTATAAACCCATTTATTAATTATTTTAAGAATAATAAAATCATCAATTAATGTCAAGGAATGAAACCACTAGCATCTTTCTTAGGAACTTCTAGAAATGGTTTGGGAATAATGGCTACACCATGGAGAAAACCTAAGGAAGCATAATAATACCATAACCGTCAATATTTAACCCATGGAAAAGATATTTGAACCCAAAAAAGGTCCAAACCATTACTAGAGAAATATAACTCATGAAAAAGGGTGAAAATATCAAATAGAAGTAAGAGAAGGGGAGAACATGTACTTACTAGAGGAAATCTTGAAGATTAAACTTAAATCCACCCATGATTTAGAGCCTAAGGGAGTGTAAGTGGATAGGGGGAGGCATATATGGAGGGAGTTTTTGAATGGTAAGATAAATGGGTGATATTGCGTTAAAATATGGGAGGGATTGTTTAGGAATTTCATGATTTTTAATGTTCTAGTAGGCCATGCAGTTTGGCTGCACTATTTTCCAAACTGTGCGCTAATTGCATAGAACCTATATCAAAGAGGAAAACAGGTCATATAGTTTTACGGAAGGGGGAACACACCTATGCGCTTATTTGTGAACCTCAAAAAATTTCAATATCTTTGGCGCACATTTATCCTTATATGTCTTCATGAATGCGTGTTAGGTCATGCGACCTTAACAGCTAAGGTGCACGGTTCCCAATAAGTTGGTTCATGGTTTCTATTAACCATACGCAAACCATGAACCTTATTTTATCAGACCTGAAAAACAAAATTTTTCTCAAAAAAATATGGGAAATCTATGTAAAAAATATAATACCAAAAATAAAAGACAAAATACCTCAAAATAATATCATGTATGGGACAATTCCTCCTACCATGAAAACATTATGCCCACAGAAAGTCAAACCAAAGTCTAATTAGACAATAAATTTAGGTAAAAATCTTCCACTAAATAATTTCACTCCCATTTCTCATGATTATTATTTCCATACTAATATATGATGTGAATAAAAGATCTGGATTTTCCCCAAAGCACATTCATTTAGGAATCTATAATCCGCATCAATTGGTCGAACATATAAAAATCAGATTCCATCTCCAATTCCTCCCATTTCTGCATCTGAGATGGGTCTGGATCATACATATTCAATTGTGTGACATGGAACACATAATTAATCGATGTAAAGTGTGATATTAAATCTAATTAGTATGCCACCTTTCCCACTATTTCGGAAATCTCAAAAGTTTTGACTTACCTTGGCTTCAACTTCCCTTTCTTGCCAAGATGATGGTGACCTAGTAAAGGTGAAACCTTTAGGGAAAATGGATCACCCACTAATAATTAAAATTATTAGATTATTTAATAGGTATAGGATTTATTATGGAACTACCATATTAACAAATTCATTCTGATCAAATTCACTTTCTCAGATCTCTCCTATACTGGGATTAGTCCCAGTAAAGAAGACTCAATCACATCTCTGTAGCACAAAGTTGACTAACATAGCTAACCATAGAGACCCTCAAATGGATCCAATATTATTGAGTATGTGGAGAATGGATGTTTTCCATGTAATACTTTGAAATATTTCTATATATAATTCATGATCAAGGCATTGAGACGACGTGTAATTCTGAGACCCGGTGTGGTCATAATAAATTACATAAAAATATTAAATATATTTTATATTGCACTAATTTGGTTTCTTAATATAAATGGGATAAATCATAAAAATATGTTTGGGTCAGATATCTAAGACCATGATTCATTCTAAAACAGAATGTTTACCCTAGGAATGACCTAAAATAGGTCATCACAGGGCATTTAAATATCTCATTTTTTGGCGATATGTGTAGTGGATTAATTAATTAATTAATTTTATATTTTTATAAGGATATTTCTAGGTAATATCCTCAAGTGTTATCCACATATACCCTAGCAGGATTCCATAGCTTCTTCTGATCCTTCAGTTGGTGAATCACAACAGGAGACGATGCAATAATAGATTAAAGCAGATTAGGATGTAGTGAATGCAATAACATCCTTCAATAATTGTAAAACATGTTCATTGATGATGAACAATCCAATATACATGTAGGAATTATCTGTTTTTTACTTTACAACCTTTTTTATTAAATTGATTGAGAAGACTGATCTTTTTTCTCGGATCTTCACAAATTGTAGCCTTTTTCTTCACCCACGTATCAATTAAATTGATTTATTCAATGGTTTTATAACCTTGATCATACATATTATTTATATTTGTATAGGAACACTTGGAACACATCATGAAACCTTTTTTCATGTTCCTTTACCCCTTTATGTATTCACTTTCTTCACCAGTTAGACCCCGTAGTCCCGATTCGATGTTTCGAGGTGGTACTAAGGTTGATCAAACCCCCTGAATCACTAAGAATTATTTATAAAGGAACAAATTAACAAAAAAAGAAAAAATATGGAATGGTTGTTGGTTGTGGATGATAGTTTGGATGATAGTCTTTCAAATTTGTGGAGGCGGAAGGCTCAAAGCTGTACGGGTTGAGCAACAAACACCTATGGGTCAACAGAATTAGAATTCCAGCCACATGATAGCCAGAAATAATATATCCAACCAAGATACAATTATTAGAGGTATAATGGAGGCCAAAATAAAAGTAAATTATGATATTTGGTGCATTAGAAGTGGATATGAGTTTCATTAAAAAAATCTACATGTTGTGTATAGTTATGAACACATTTCATGTAGCCCCTTAGCTGTGGCTGCTATGTTTTTGGAAAATTATAAGGATGGAATGATGTGAATTCCATATATAAGTGTACCACCTTCTCAGTGTGGATAAGCTATGTGATGGAAAACATGGCCAGTAACTTTCCATGTTCCTGAGTAAATGGACATGACTATAGCACACAGGAAAAACCCATGTGAAGAAACCTTCCATGTACCGAAGTACACGGAGATGACTTAAGTACATGGGAAAGACCATAAGGACACGACCTGGTCCCAAATGGTTTGGACATACAGTCTAGTAAAACTTCATGTTGTGTACTTATACATGGATTGGTAGTTATGTGCTGGCCATGGAAATGACTATGTGGTGGACAGGGACTGTATGCCACATGGGTCCCCTCACATACTGTGTACCCCTCTTCTCCTATTGAGGAAACTTTATTATTTCATCTATCCTTCATTTGAACTCATATTTTGGACCATGAGTATCGTATCCTGGGTGTTTTCTTCATAGAACGTGATGTTACCCTTAATTTTAGATTTTGAGATTGTATGTGGAATGTTCCAAGAATGAAACATGGTTATGAGAAGATTTATGATTATAGTGACTATACATGATCACCTAAGCATCCCGAGTGGAACCCTCCAACTGGGATGGTCATGGGTCCTCAATGAATTTTAGAGTGGAACCATTCAACTAGGATGCTCATGGGTCCTCTAACAACTCCTAGACTAGATCCCTCCTCTCAGCACATGGCATGGGCCCTCTACATACCTCCGAGTGGAAATCTCCAGCAAGGATAGACATGAGTCCTCATTGACTAGAGTGGAACCCTCCTATTAGCATAAGGCATGGGTCCTCTATATACATCAATGGTGGAACCCTCTAGCTTGGACGGTCATGGGCCCTCTAATAATTCCTGAGTAGTACCCTTCGGTCATGCTTGGCATGGGTCATCGATGACTTACCAAGTGGAACCCTCCTATCAAGCTAGGTATGGGTTCTTAATAGCTTCTTGATTAGAACCATCAATTATAACTGGGCATTTTTTCATGAAGACTTATTTATTGAAACCCTGTAGTTTATCTAGGCATGGGTCCTCTACCACCGAAGTGGAACCCTCCTACTAGGAAGGGTATGGGTCCTCAATCGACCATCAGAGTGGAACCCTCCTATTTTACCAGGGCATGGGTCCTCTACCATGAGATTATAGTCCCTAAACTATACAATATAGTGGAGAGGTTTGTATTGACTTAGACAATAAATTTTGGGAAGACGTGTGAGAAACTAGGCATCATTAATGGAATTTTGGAACTTTAGGTGGAACTTCTTCCTAGGATGATATTTCAGATGGATATCACCTTTCTCTCTTGTTTAGGATTCTTTGAATTAGAATATATATATATATATATATATCTCTATACCAATACATTTTATTTTTTTACTCTCCTTCCATGAGATGAAAATATGTGTGGGGTATACCACGCGTTTTTCATGTTTAGTTTCTTGCGATAAGATGAGTTAACTCTCTTTCTATGGGTGTAAAAGACTCAGCGTGTAGTTTACCTGCTCACCGTGTTGAGCCCCATGTTCTTGGATGAGGTTACTCTTTCTATTACATTAGGTTGAACTGAACCAATATATTATCTATTGTATTTTTGTTCCTATTGTATCTCTTAATACCATCCCTTTATCTTTCAGGGTGTTCCACTGGGTATTTATATAATCACCCCTGCATGGGATTTTCCTACACAAGTCTTGTATTATGTAGATGACGGATAAGTCGACAGTGAATTCTAAAGAGATTAGAGATACTTGGTACTTTAGACCACGTAGGGTGGTTGCAACATAGAGATAATGATTTGGTCTCTCTTAGTGTTTTACTTTCCGGTTTTTTCATATTGGGAAGTATTTCTGGTTGGGAATGTAATTTTTCTCATTACATTCATGTTAACACTAATGAACTATTGTGATATCTAGAGGTTTTTCATGCATAATTGTTTCCTTAGTTTTCCACTTCTTTTACTTTTACTCCCTCTGTAAATTTTCATTGATATGTATGTGTTTGTACATAAATGTACATAGTAAAAGGACTTCCTATGTTATTTATGCCTAATAACTAGTTTCTAGCCCCTATCCTATGGAGGCGGGCCTGTGGTAGTTGCGGCTCAAGGCCTGACTTAGGCTGGTTCCTGACAGATTGGTATGAGAGGTGGTTTAATCCATGGGATAATGTTTGGAGTAGTACACTTATGAGGATTATATTAGGTTTAGGGAAATAATGTCATAGTGTCTCAAGTGCATCTCTCATTCTAGGGAATCTAGTGATAGTGTAGTAGGTCAATGTATCCATTCACCTATACCTTGAATACCTTCTTGCTGACTCGGTATACTGAGACATTGGTCTTATGGATAAATGGAACATATATCATATATCATTGATCTTTTTATTTTCCTTATTGATTCATCTCCTCATTATATATATATATATATATATATATGCTCATCTGACCATGATACATTGTGATTAAAATTTTTGGATCCCTCCATAATGAAAACCAACCAAGATACCAGTTCTAGATCATGATGAAAATATGATTAGTGAAGATGGATTAGCTAAGGGTCCATCCTGTGAGATTCTTCCTTTATGTGGGTATGTAGTAGCCCCTCCACTTGTCAAACAGTAGATCATTACAGTAGAGTAGGTTGAGAATTTAATTTGGCTTACCAGACTCCATGAGTTCCAGTTTCAGGGGATGTTGAGGTTCTGAAGTGATCCAGATCCTTAGGTAGTAGAGGATTTGCTATAGTGTGTGGTACATATATTCAGGCTTGTTTGGACCCCATCAGATCATGTTTTTTCACTTTTAGATATCATTTTCCATGGAGAAGATAGGCATTGGTGGAGTCTTATTACACAAATGCATGATGATTCGACACTCTTATGGCATACCTTGCATCATTTGTTCCATGAGGCATACTACCCCTCGTGTTTGTGCTCAGTTTGGATTCAAGAGTTTTTGGAGATGTAGTACTGAGGGATGAAAATATCTGAGTATGCATTGAGGTTCACCAACCTTACCCAATACTCCCTTGACATTATCCATGACAGCTACTTCCTAGCATAGATGTTTGAGAAGGTACACCATAGAGAGATCTGTGTCAGAATGGTTCCCTTATGCATCCCCACATATTTTGGGGTGGTAGAGTGGACATAAGTGACAAAAAATGGTCTATTATAGGGATTATAAATAGCTAGAGATGCTAGTGGGTTTCATAGAATTGAGTCACCTACAGTTTCTAGCAAGTTATAGTTTGTGATATCTCAACACATAAGATTTTTTTATGATCAGTCTCAGGTGTGTGGTCGTGTGGTATAGGGATAGTGAAGAGAACTAGGGAATCACAAATAGTTTTAGTGTTATTCTTGTGATAGTGGAGGTCACATATCATGTGACTAACTTTCCAGAAATGTCAAGGAGAACAATCAGATAGCTAACAGTTTTCCATGGTAGATGACACACTACGATCAAGGGTATCGTGGGATAAGGAAGTGTGGTACCCAGTGAGGTGTAGCTAGAAGAAGAACATTAGGATATACGGGTGGTGGATGACACTATGCGATCCTTCCACCACCACCACCACCACCAGGTGGCCCACTTGAAACTCAGGGAGCTGACCATCGGGGCTGCGGACAACTGTAGGTTTTGGAGGTTTAATACCCTACAGTGCATGAGATTATTAGAGGTATGATCTGTGTTTATTCTACTGTTTATTCTGTATTAGTAGAAACATGTCCTAGTCATTCATTCATATCTATATTATTAGAATGGGAGATGGATCTCTTAGTTGATGTGTTATCCCAACAACTTCATCTAGAGGTTCATATAGGTAACATTTCTCCCGTATATTTTATTTATGGTAGTGGGAGATATCAATTGGTGGAGAGAGGTTCACATGGGACATTTTGGATATCAAGATAGAACCCTATGAAATAATATCAGTTACAGATAGGTTTTCCATGGTTTGAGGCCAGCTTGACTGTTACTGTAGATGAGTTAGATTCCTTCACACTGATTGGAGGAGATTCACATTAATGGGTGAGTTAAATATCATGGTGGGATGAGTGGGTTCTTAGAAAATGTGGATTATTCCCATCAACCATAATATGGTGAGTATATCCCTTAGTGTAGCGGGCTATTCAAAAATCTGGATTCCTTCATTCCTAGAGGATTATATGGGTTTCTTCCCCAAGGATGTTCATGGACTACCTTTGAGGAAGGAGATTGAGTTTTTCATTGATTCACATCTTGAAAAATATCTGATATCTTTTTTGGAATATCATATGTCTCCTACCGTGCACCGGGACCTACAATTGTAGTTGTAATACCATTGAGAGAATGGTTTTCCCCAGCCCAGTGTGTTCTCTTGGGAAGCTCCAATTTTTTTAATGAAAAGTGCAGATGAGAGATTAGAGTTTTTCATGGATTATCATCGCTTGGACTAGGTCATGATAAAGAATAAGTTTTCCTTATCAATTATTTATGAACTATTTAACCAGTTGCGAGGTGTGAGATGCTTGTTGAAGATCGATCTCAGGTCTGGATTGCACCAATTGAGGGTTCACAATGTTGATATTCAGAAGATGGTATTATAATTTCACTACGATCACTATGAGTTTCTTGTGATTCCCTTTGGTGTGACAAATTCCTCCACTGTGTTTATGTCTTCGATGAACCGAATCTTCCACCCATTCAGGGACCAGTTTTTATCCATCTTCATTGAAAACATACTCATCTACTTTATATCAAATTATTAACACAAAAATCACTTGAGGATGGTTTTGGATTTTCTTTTAGATCACCAGTTTTGTTGAAATCTCTCGAAGTATCAGTTCCAGTTTCATGAGGTTGACATTCTAGGGAATGTCATCTCTAAGAATGGATTACCCAGTTACCCAGTAATGATATATGTAGTTTTTTTCTTGGGATCCACCCAATTTAGTGTTATATTTGTGGAGATTTATTGACTTGGTGGGGTAATATAAGATGTTTGTGGAATAATTCTCCAGAATCACAACCCCTTTGACCACCATGAAATGGAACGATAATCCATTTACCTGGTCTGAGTAATTATAGAGTTACTTTAAGGAGTTTTGGATGAGGATAAAGAGTTCTCTTATGTTGGGACTACAATATTATGGCATAGAGTATGTAGTGTATTATGATTCCTCATGAGATGGGATTGGCTGCGTGTTGATGTAGAGATAGTCAGTTATCATATAGAGGTCGAGGAAGTTGAGAAACCATGAGTAGAACTATGAAACTCTAGATATAGATCTGGAATTAGTAGTCTTATCCCTAAGGATGTGAAGGCACTACCTTCTGGGTGAGTGTTTTATCGTTTACTCAGGCCATCAGATTCATAGGTATGTCTTCACTTCGAGAGACTTAAACCTGATAGAGTGAGGCCAGTTGGAGTTCCTTCAAGAGTATGACTTCAAGAAAGCCTATACTCAAGGTCAGGGAAGTTTTGTAGTATATTACAATAGTAGGAAGTCCCAAGATCACTTGTTGTAGGAGGATTCATAGAATCTAACCTCTCAACAACTGACCCTATTGGAGAAGGAGGGTACAACCGTTCTTTTATCAATGGTGTTGAATCCTCCACTTCCCTATCATGTGATAAAGTCCTAGATGAGAGATAGTGATTGTTAGTTCTTATGTGACTAAATATCCATAGGTTATTCACTATATAGATATTCTGATGAAGATAATCACGTCTTTATTTTATAAGGATAGACGATGGTTCTAGTCAAGATTATAGAGGAGGTGATGTGAGATTTCTGAACTTCTCCCCTGGTTGTACATCCCTGTTTGGGGAATATGTACAAAGACCTACAATGATTGTTTTAGTGGTTCAAAATGAGATGAATCTTATTTATGTTCATCACTCGGTGCCTCACCGACTAGTAGGTGAAGGTAGATCACCATGATTCAAATGGTTTTTTGAACCCCCTTTAGATCCTAAAGTGGAAGTGGGACATCATATCGATGGATGTTGTGACAGAGATTATATAGATATTGAATGTCCATGATTCCATCTGGGTGATTGTTGATCAACTCACAGAGTCAAAACACTTCCTTTCTATCAGGGATTAGAGTTCGGTGGAGAGTTTGGGGCAGTTGTATGTACAAGAGAGTGTTCACCTTCATGTGGTTCCCTTAATTACTGTCTCCTATCATGAAGTGTAGTTTACGTCATGATTGTGGAGTGTCTTGTATGATAAATTCAGGACCCAAAAGAGGATTAATAACAACTTTCACCTACAAACTAAAGGATAAATAGAGTGAAATAGATAGGTGTTTGAGGATATAATGAGGGCTTACGTGATAGACTTTGGCTGAAGTTGGGAGAATAACTTTCCCCTGGTAGAGTTTGTGTACAAAAATAGATACCACTAAACTATCAACATGGACACTTTTGAGGCCCACTATAGGAGGCCCTGAAGGATGCAATTTTTCTAGAAATAGATCGATGTGACATATCTTGTGGTCCTTGAGATGGTGTAGGTAATAAAGGATAATGTCTAGGTCATCTTTGAGTATATGAGGAAGACCAATAGCAGAACAAAATCTTACATATCCCACCATCATAAGCCCTAGGATTTCGAGTAGGGAGACCATGTTTTCCTAAGAGTATCCCCATGATAAGGATTACATGGGTTCATCCAAGGTGGCAAGCTATACCCAAGGATCATCGAGACATTAAAGATTGTGTAGAGGTTCAGCAAGGTATATTACTACCACTACATACACCACAACTAAAGTGGGATCATGAAATATTCCCCATGTCACATCTGAGGAGATACATGAATGAACCAACAATCGTCATTGACTAGGTGATATAGACATTGAGAATGTATCCACTTTTGAGAAGAACCCAGTGGAGATGAAGGATCGGTAGGAGAGGACCCTGTGTGGATGGAGCATCCCCTTGGTTCCTATTTTGTGGAAGAATGGGAACATTAAGGATAGATCCTAGGAGTGGGATATTTAGATACAGGTGTAATATCCCATGTTTTTTGTTTAGTTTTTCTTTTTGGGGATGAAAATATTGAATGTGGGTATAATTTAGAGAAATGAGTTTTTCCTTGTAAGACTTTGATATGTTTATATATTTATTTCCACAGCTAGGAGCTAAGATAACATTCAATTTTGAGGCCTAGTGTTCTCAAAATTAATTTTATAAAAATAAAAAAAATATTTTATATGATTGAATTTTATTTTTTAATGAAAATGAGATAACACTTAAATAAAATATCAGATCAAAAATCTAAGATAATGGTTGAGTCTGGAACACATTTTTTACCCTAGGCATGACCTAAAATAAATTTTTGTGGGGGTATTCAGATATGTTGATCATTAGAGGTATGTTCAGTTGATTAATTATTTAATTTAATTTAATTTAATTATTTATTTATTTTTAAATATATATAAGAATAATTCCATTGAAAACCATCCAAGGTTAGATGCATAAACCTTGGTAGGATTCCAGTGCTTTTTCCCTCATTCTGTTGGTGAATCACCTCAGATAATGACCAAACACCGAATCAGAGTAGATTAAGGACTCAGGTAATGAAATGAAATCCTTAAATCACTGGTGAGTGTGATATTCAATGATTAATGATCCAATATCTAATTAGGAATCATCATTTTTGGGTCTATTTCATTTTTTATTAAATTGATTAAGAATATTGATCCCTTTCATGGATATACATAGATTTCTGCCTTTGTATGCACACGTGTATCAATTATATCTATTTATTAAATTGTTTTCGAACCCTGATTATCCCTATTCTTGATCATTGTCCAATAATTATGGGAAATGATCCATAATTATTTTATCCTTTTTCCATTCTTCCTCAATCACATCACATTCTTCATTGGTTGGACCCTACAGTCTTGGTTTGACATATAAGGGTTGTACCGAGCCTGATCAGACACCAAAAATCACTACAGATTCATGAGAGAGGAAAAATTGATGAAACAGACACAAGTATGGAATGGTTGTTGGTTCTGGATGATCGTTTGAAGGATTTCTAGTCAAATCCAGGGAGGGGAAGATTAACGATGTATGGGTTGAGCGACGAACCCCCATGGGTCAACAGAATCAGATTTAATCCAACTGAATGGTAAAATATGATAGATCTAACCTAGATTTGACAATTACAGGAGTAAATGAGGCCAAAATTGAAGGTGTGGATCCAATTTGGTGTGCGGGAAGCATATTTGTGTTTTTGTGAAAAAACCTACTACACATCATCTACCATGATGAACACAAAGCAGGTAGTCCCTTGGTTATAGTGTCTAGGGTTTTGGGAAACAATAAGTATGACACAACATGTAGTCCTATTACACACCATGTTCCACCTTCTCTATGTGGATGAGTTGTGTGATGGATGATACCACCAAGCACATGCCATATCTGGAATACGCATACACGTTAAGAGCACATGGTTGACATCCCATGTGAAGAAAAAAACCATGTACCAATTTATATGGACATTTGTTGAGTACATAGACATGGACAGATGGACATGAACCATTACTGAATGGCTTGGACATTATTATTACTTATACATTGATTATGATCCATGTGTTGTATAGGAACATGACCAGGTGATGGAGTGGGACACCATGCTATGTCGGTCCCCTCAAATTTCATGTGCCCTTTGCCTCAATTTGGGTAAACTTCATGATTTGGTATCTCCTTTGATTGAACTCATATTCCCCCCCCCTCGAGTAGACTATTATGAGTGTTTTTTCACATATAATACTATAGTGATCTCATTTTTGGATTTTGGAATATTATGTGGAATGTTTCTAGCATGGATCTTTATTAGGAAATGTTCGACAACGATAGTGAATGTGCAGGATCACTAGAGGCGTCCTGAGTGGAACCCTCTAGCTAAGCTAGGCATGAGTCATTAATTACTCTTAGAGTGTAAACCTTCTAATGGGTTGGTAATGGGTCCTCTACTAACTCCTAAAGTGGAACCCACCTATCAACAAAGCGTATAGGTCCTATACAGACCTCTGAGTGGAACCCTCCAGCTAGGCTAGGCATGGGTCCTCATTGACTAGAGTGGAACCCTCCTGTCAGCAAAGGGAATGGGTCCTCTACAATCTTCTATATTGTAACCCTCTAGCTAGGATTATCATGGATCCTCTACTGATTATTGAGTGGAACCCTCCAACTATGATGGGTATGGGTCCTCGACTACTTCCCGAGTGGAACCCTCCTGTTGATCTGGGCATGGTCCTCAATAGCTTCCCATGAGGAAAACTCCAGTCGAGTTGGGAATTGGTCCTTGATGACTTTTAGAGTGGAAACCTCTAGTTCGGATGGGCAGGGGTCCTCTTCCCCTAGTGTGGAACCTTCCTACTAGGCAATCCATGGGTCTTCAATCGACCATCAGAGTGGAACCCTCACATTGAACTAGGGAAAGGGTCCTCGACCTAGAGATTGTGGAACTTCAACTATGAAGCATTGTGAAGAGGCATGTATTGACATGGATAATTAATTCTAGGTAGACAAGTGAGATTCTCGATGTCTTTAATGGAAATTCGAAACTATTGGCGACTCTTCTTTCTGGGTTGATCTATGAGATGGAGATCCCCAATCTCTCTTGTTTAGGATTCTTTGAATGTACATATATATATACCCATAAATTGTATATGGTGACTCTCCATCCATGAGACTCAAGGATACAAGAGTTACTCCATGTTATTTTCGTGTTTACATTCTCATGGTTGGATGAGTTCACTCTCATAATATGGGTAGAAAAGACCTAGTGTGTAGTTCATCGACTCACTATGTTGATCCCTCTATTCTTGGACGAGGTTACTCTCTCTCTGGATTTGCGTTGAGTGGAACCAATTTACTATATAATATATTTTTATTCCCATTTTATATATTATTTCTCCACCTTAATCTTTAATCACACCCTACTAGGTATTTATATACTCACCCATGCATGGTCTTTTCCAGCTTTTTCATGTCTTATGAAGATAAAGGATAAGTCAGTGGTGACTTCCAAGGAGCTTAGGTATACCTGGTACTTTGTACTATGTATAGTGGACATAGCTTTGATATCATATGATTATCTTTCCCAACATTATACTTTCTAATTTTGTCTGGTGGGGACATTTTTTTGGTCGGGTGTATATTTTTTACCTTTACTTTTCAGTTTACACAACCGTACTCTGGTCATATTGATTGATTTTTCATGCATGGTTATTACCTTATATCTATTATTCTTTTACTTTCAATACCACTACAAATTTTCCTCAAGATTCATATGTGTGTGTGTATAAGTACCTAGGAATAGGCTTCCCCCTATTAGATATACCGTTAGTATTGGTCACCATCCCCTTGCCTAGGGAGGCAATCCTGGGGTAGTTGCGGCCAAAGCCTCGACTTGTGTAAGGTTGTGATAGAGGATTGGTAGCTATTATTATATAAAACCTCCACAAATCCCAAATGGTTATCCCAAGAGTCTACTAAATCTAGAATTCATGAAAGGATAATTTATTCTAGAATCAGATTCTCTTGCTTTTTTCTGACCATTCGTTTGAGGATGGTATTCCATATTGAGTCTGATCTGTGACCCCATTTTTATGACAAATCTTCTCTTTATTTCACATTAATGCATTATTTTTTATAAAACATTATTGTTAATACAAAAAAAATTTCCAATATGTCTAGTTCCTTTCATCATTATGTACATAGAATAACATCTAGAACATGGGATACAATGACATTATTGAAAAATCCCTTAACATGCTTCTAAAATTCCATAGCCTTTTAAAACTACACTGGATTTCTTGGGGACAGACATAAAAAAGGGGTGAGCTATAAATCTTGGTAAGGGAATAGATGAATAATAACATGAATAAGATAATACATGTTAGAAAATATAAATTTCAATGACAAATAAGAATAACATTAATAATAAGGTATGATATACACTACTGGAAATTAGATCTTTCCCAACGCTTCTATACCAACAGTTTGCAAAAACCGTTGGTATAGGTCCCCTTTCCCAACGGTTTGTCCAAACCGTTGGGAAAGGCCCCCAAATTGGCCACTTTTCCCAACGGTTTGGCCAAACCGTTGGGAAAGGTAGACCTATCCCAACGGTTTGGCCAAACCATTGGGAAAGGTGGCCCCAATAAAAATCTCAACCAAAGACCTATACCAACGGTTTTAACAACCGTTGGTATATGTACTTTCATTTTTTATCAGACCTTCATACCGAGAAAATTATATAAATCAAAATTTAAAATATTTATGAGAATACATATATATATTTATGTAATTATGATCACAAAAGTCATGTTAGGTTAGTGGTTGAGTCGTTCAATGATAAACTAGGGGTCGTGGGATCAAATCCCAGCGGATGTTTTATTTTTGGAATTTATATACCAACGGTTCCATTACCGTTGGTATAGATTTCATATTACCTATACCAACGGTTTCCAAAACCGTTAGCATAGGTCTATACCAACGGTTTTTGGAAAACCGTTGGTATAGACCTATCCCAATGGCTTACTTGGCTATGGTTCTCCAAACCGTTGGTATAGGCTATACCAACGGTTTGGAGGCCTATACCAACGGTTCCAAACCGTTGGTAAAGGTTAGTTTTCCAGTAGTGATAACATGATAATCATGACATGGGAAACATGGAAACAACTTAAAACATTGAATCATAAAAATAGGTCAAGGATAAACCCTCCAAGACACCATGTTGGGAAAATTACCATTATTTAATCAGGTTCAGTCCATGTCCCAATGTGACGTATCATGATATTAAACAATACCCAATGCATTGGAGCGATATATGGGATTACCAATCATATTCATTTCATTCTAATGCTTAAGTTTTCCACATAGATTAAAAATGAATTCATTCATCATAAAAATTTATTCCATGATAAATGCATGTGTAATAAATAAGTTTAAGTACCAAATAAACAAGTATATGTGAAAATATGTGAACTCCCTTGATATACAAATGGGTATAGTATTCACTACACAATTTTTTTGCCATGGAAAATCAAGGTGAAATTGTGGAAGCATAACGACGTTACTTGAACATTTATAAAAAAATGTCTATGATGGTGAAAGGGGATATAATAATTTGGACCTAAATTATTTAGAAATAGGTACATAGGAATACATGTTCCAACATTAGGAAATGGAAATATAATGCATAAGTTCTTAAAGAAACTTGAATAATGAAAAGAAGGTGAGGATCCCTTATAAAAATTCAGCATAGTATAACGGTTTAGGTAATGGTCCAAATGAGGGAGGATAAATTATAAATCACTCAAATGACATAAAATGGAAAGTAAGTTAATGATTATCAATGAATGAAAATATAACTAATTGAAATTAAAAGACAAAATCTCAAATAAGTTTCTTGAATTTGAAAGGAGAGGAATCTCTTACTTGAGTGTGTGTCTTAAAAAAGATTGGGATGGGATTATTAAGATCCTAGGGTGCCTTGGGAGGACTCTATAGAGTGTAGGTATGAGTATGGACTTTCTCAAAAGAGTTTTAGTGAAGAGATATGGGAGCTTGGGTGGGATTATATAAGAAAAGTGTGAGGATTCTTTATTATTTAGGTTTTGAACACTACATAATAAAATATCCAATACCAAAAACCATCCTGTGTTTTTTCTGGTGGTTTATTCTAAATGAGAGTAGTTATCATTTTTTATAAGTCCAAGGGCCTAACATAATAAAATAATTCAATTGCTTATGAAGAGTTGAGCCACACTGTTAAAGAATTAATTTTAAAACATTGAAATACATTATAAGTTTTTGGATGATTTATAATGGATTTAAGAAATAAATAAAATAATCATAAAATATAATTATTTTAAAGGTAAAACTTATATTTAGTATTGTATTACATCACTTTTGTGTCATTATGATGTCATAATACACAAATTATATTTAAACGGTATTGATTTTTTACCCGAAAATTCGACTGTATCCAAAAATTATGAAAATTTATCTGTTGGATAATTTCAAAATTATAATTCAAAAAATAATATTAATTTTTTCTAAATAATTTTCTAAATATCTTAATTTAATTTTTAAAATAATAACTGACACTTATTGAGAAATTATGGGTTTTTTTGACAAATTACAGTTTTTGAACCCTTATAAATATTACCTATGACTATATAAAAAATATGATATTTATATTTGATAAAAATTATTTAATAATAATATTTTTTAAAATGTTATTGATTTTAAAAATCCATTAATTCATTAATTTAATATTCATATTAATCAAACATACAATTTGTGATTTATTGTATCAAAAAAGTCATTTAAAAAGTAACATTAATAGGATGAAAATATATTCATTATTCTATAAAAAATAATATACATATTCATATTTATAGGTTATTGATAATATCAATTTAATACACCAGTATACGCCCTAAGAGTAATGTGCATGATGGAGGGACTTTCATAGGGTGGTCTGAAGAACAAGGTTTGGGATGCGATCTCGATGAGCTTGATCATATCCCATAAACAATTTCGCTCATACTTAAGTTATTGGATCTTGGCTTGGTATTCGTTAAGGGGAAATAACAAGGATGCTATTTCCCTAGGAAGATCTGATAGATGGGATTTATAGGGTACGAGCCTACTGGTTAAGGCCATCACTTCTATTGTTTGTGTCAATTGGATTTGTTTAAGACCTATATTTATACTAACCATGTGATCATTGTTCATCAACTATTTTATCAATAGTAATGATACATAATGGATATTTAAACATAATTTTATATAATAAAATAAAATAATTTCATTTTTTCTATAACCATATTACTTAGTAATAAATCTAATTAAAAAGGGGAATTTTATTTATAACTATTTGGGTCCTAACAATCTTCCCCCTTGTAAAATTTTGTACACAAAAATTTATTTTCCCATACTACAAAAGATGAGGGTAACTTTTCTTCATCACCACCTCAAGTTCCCATGTTTATTCTTCACACCTGTGCTTTCTTGATAAAACTTTGACAAGGTTCATTTTCATATTTCATAGAACTTTTTATCTACGATTTAAGATTTTCACCGTCTTCTCCTCATGGGAAAGATCATTATCCAATGGTACTATCTCTAGATTGAGTATATGTGATGGGTTTGGTATGTGATTTCTCAATAGGTATACCTGGAATTTATCATGTACATAAGATAGGTTCAGTGGTAGTGCCAGTGGATATGCCACCTCTCCGATGCAATAAAGAATCTCAAAGGAGATGATGTATCTTGGACAATGATTTCCCTTATTTTGAAATCTCATCACACTCTTACATGAATATATATAGATGAATACCATGTCTCCAATATCAAACTATAATTCTCATAGAATATTATTAGAATAGATCTTCTGTCAACTATGAGTAGCCTTGATGGGCTGCTAAATTATCTTAACCTTTTCTACCATTTCAGTGACCATTAAAGACCGAGCAGTTTTTCATTCCCCAACTTCATCCCATCATAAAGGTGTTATACACCTATTCCCATAAATTTATTCATAGGTATCTATTTGGATGATCTATAGGAAAATTATTTTGTAAGTTAACTCGGTCAAAGGAAGATGTTCGTCCCATCCCCCTTTCAATCCCTTAGAACATACTTGCAACATGTCTTCCAGTGTATGAATAGTCCACTCAGATTGTCCATCAGTGTGAGAATGATAGGATATACTGAAGTTCATCTCAGTGTTTAGAGAATGTTGGAGACTTTTATATAATATATAGGTGACTCTCAGATCTTGATTGAATATAATTGATAGTGGAACTCCATGAATCCTTACCAATTATCTGATGTATATTTTTGCAAGTTTATCTAGTGAGAAGTCCTCTTGAATTGCGATAAATTGAGTTGTATTGGTAAGATGATACAAAAAAACCCATATAGAATTTATTCCCACAGATGTATTTGGAAATCCGGAAACAATGTCTATGGTGTTGTTCTCTAATTTCCATGTTGGTATGGGTAATGGTTTCATCATCCACTTAGACTTATACCTTTAATCCTTTAGTTTCTAGAATTCAATGAACTTTCATGTATATTCATAGATCTCCTACTTCATATTGTCTCACCAATAGTGCTCATGGAGATCTTTATAAATCATTGTGCTTCCTGGATGAATGGATAATGTTGACCTAGGTGTATCATGCAATATTTTCTTCTTTAAATCTAGATTTGATGAAACACATAATCTTGACCCAAATATCACAATTCCGTATTCATTAACATTCAACTTAGAGTATTTCCCATTCCTTATATTTTTTTTCTTTTGAATTCCCACATCATTTCATTGAAAATACTTTATTTTCTTTATGAGGTATGGTTGATAAATCATTTGATAAAGTATTGATAATGTTCCTTCCATAATGATTCCCATGTCCATCCATTTCAGATCAAAGAAGATTGGATCCTTCTCCATTGTCATCATTGATTAAGATGCATTAACTTTTCTACTTAGAGAATTTTCCGCTTTATTTGACTTACCAAAATGGTAGTGGATTGAGCAGTCCAAACCCTTGATGAGATATAACCATCTTTGCTAGTTCATATTAATTTCCTTCTATGTGAATATATAATTGATCCTCTTATGACCAATATATATCTCACACTTCTCCCAATATAGATAATGAAACCATATTTTAAATGAAAATATCATAGTTTCTAACTCTTGATAATGCATGGGATAGTTTTTCTCATTAATTTTCAACTTACTTGAAGAATAGACCACGACTTTAACATTCTTCATTAACACACAACCAAATCCCTTCTTCGAAGCATCACTGAATACTATGAAAAGTTATACAATTATGGGTAGTGTGGGAATAAGGGAAATGAAAACCTCCTTTTCAACTCCATGAATATTTCTTTATATTCATCATTTCAATAAAAGTTGGTTCCCTACCATGTTATCCCGGTAAGTGGGCTTGAAAATCGTGAACAATTTCTCACAAATCAGCGATAATACCCAAATAACCCAAGGAAACTATGGATATATGTCCTAGATATTGGACTCATACATTCTGTAATTGATTCCATATTTCAAGGGTCTATAGATATCCCATTTCTTATGAGCATATGACCCATTAAAAATACTTTATTCAACCAAAACACACATTTGTTATACTTGGCATAAAGCTTCACCTTTTATAGGTTCTATATCACAGTGCTCAAAATATCCTCATGCTCCTCCTTGATTTTGGAGTATATTAGAATATCATCAATAAAGACTGCCATAAATTTGTTGACGAAATCTCTAAAACTCTATAAATGAAGTCCATAAATATTACTAGAACATTGGTGAGTCCGAGATGAATCCCTATAAACTCATAGTGCCCGTGCCTTGTATTAAAATCAGTCTTGGGGATAACTTACTTCTTCACCCTTGATAATATCCTTATTGAAGATCCTCCTCGGAGATGTATTTTGATCCATGTAGCTGATTGAATAATTCATCAATTCGAGGAAAATGATTTTTGTTCTTTATCTTTATATTGTTGATATGACAATAATCAATGAAAATGTGCATTGAACCATCCTTCTTCTTGATGAAGAGTAGTGGTACACCCCATGGTGAAGTAATTGGGAGTATGAACCCTTTGTCATTATTATCCAATAGTCGTTTATTCCACTCATCAAGATCCATATAATCTATTATATATTGAGTCTTGTATATTGTAAATACCCTAGGTATAATCTTGATTAAAAATTCAACCTCTCAACTAGCAGGAGGACCATACAATTCCTTGGGAAACACATGGTCATATTACCTCAAAATAGGCATCAATTTGAGGATAGTTACTTCTATATACTCAATAATTTGAGCTAGATATTCTTTCTTATAGGTAAGTAATATTAATTCTTGTTATTATGGTGCTAAAAAGAATCATCATCTTCCTTGAACATGTATATAATGAGGGATCAATTCACAATATAAAGAGAGATTTCCTTCTCACGACAATTTATGATTGTTCTACGTTGGGAAATAAAATCCACACAAAATAATTGAATCAAATTCCACCAAAGAGAGTATGAAAAGGTTTTATAGGAATTTAATCCCAAAAATTGTGATAGGGGAGTATTTATATACTTAGGATGCAATAATTCCACCATTTTTTGTTTTCACTAACAACTATACTTCCATGCTTTGTGGTGGTGTTTTAATTGTCCCACTAAACAGTGATGATATGAAGAAATACATAGAACCGGAATTAAAAATTATGTTTTCTATTCATTAATTAATAATTAGAGTACCAATAAACACTTATTTTTTGAAATTCACCTAGGTTGTAGTGATGGAAAAATCCCACCCTCACTAACATGGAGGTTGTTGGTTATTTCCAATAACACTTGGATTAGGGTATTGATTTGGAAAGTTCCCTAGTTCCTTGATGTTAAAGCAATGGGAAATGTATTGAGGGTTGAATTAAGAATTCCTCTCATCTATCATATTAATGGGTTTCTCCTATTTGAAATTATTATCTAGGTTCCCTTCCTTACCAAACCTAAATAAAATTTTCACCCCCTTAGGAAATTTCTGGGGTTCTTCTTTATGCACCTTTGAAAAGTGGGAAGCTTAAATTTAATAGAACCATTATATATCACTCTCGGACTATCATAATTATACCCTAATTTCCACTCCTTATCCCCACGACACCCTTGTGATTAATGGGTAATCAAAAATCCATAGGCATATAATAAAATTATTTGAATTTTTAATAATACACCCTGATATATTCGTTGTCTTTTTCTCAAGAGGGAAAGGAAATCATTTTTCATTTTATATTGGAGAGTGTGAGGAAAATATTTATAGAAAAACATTTTCCGGAATTCCATCCACTCCATTTCTTCGATCTATTCCTTGGGATTCATATTCTTGGTCAATTTCCACCACTGATAAGCTTATTCCTCTATAATATAAACACCCATTAGAACCTTCTCATTCTCAAATCATTGAAGGATGGAGAAGATCTTCTCAATGGAGTTGATCCATTGTTCTACTATTTAGGGATTAGATAATCCATTGAAAGTATGATGTATTTGTCACATGAAGATCTCGATTGTGGCTTGTTCTCACTTGGGGGGGGGGGGGCTTAGGAACTCCTCTTGATATAGGTTTCTATTAAGAACTATTATTATTCTAGGTTTCTCTTCAAAACCATATTCAACTAACAGAGTATCTTCACAAAGTTAGCAATTCATGCTCTCATTGGGTTGGGTATCTCATTTGGGAAGTCATTGCATTTCTCATCGCATTGATTTTTTACATGAATACTTCTATTCCTAGACATTTTATAGAATAAATGGAATGTTCATGGAAAGTATTTTTTTAAAATATTAAACACATAAATTGGAATCTAATATCATAAAAGTATAACTTATCTCCGGAACTTATGTGTTTATAGGCTTCAATCTATATTATCCATGATCTATTTCCTAAAACAATATTTTTGGGGATTTTGGTTCCCTTAATAGTTTTTCGTAATTATAATATGAATTTATCAATGCATATCCCTCAGATTATCAAATCAAGTGTATAGTAAGGCTCATTGTTGTGTACCAGGTTACCCCGAGTTAGGCCTGTGACACCTTATTGGGGTTTTTACACCAAGGTACATTTGTTTTGGAACATCAATATGTAGTATCCAAACAAGGATGTATTTTTTTGATAAGCCACTTAGTATATACTTACCAAAATTTAGGGATGTTTTCCTATACATATTATTATCCCAAATGCGTTCACAAGAGTTTTGTAATCCTAATCCCAATAATAAATTGACTTTTTCTCTGATATCAACTATAACAACCCTACTCTATATTTCACATTAAGAAATAATTTATTATGTAAAATTACACTTAATACATCCCAAATGATCAATAGTTCTAGTGTATTTTGTAATTAGGTATATATAATAGCATCTTGAACATGGGGTACAATGACACTATTGAAAAATTCCTTAACATGCTTATAAAATTCCATGGATTTATAAAACTGTAGGGAAAAACATAAGAAAGGAGTCAGATATAATTCATAGTAATGGAATAAACACATAATAACATGAAGAAGATAATAGATTTTATAAAATAGGTACATAAATGAGGAAAAAATTAATTTTAACAATAAGGCATGATATAACATGATAATCATAACATGGGAAATGTGGCAACAACTTAAAAAACTAAATACTAAACATAGGTCAAGGATAAACCCATAATGACATTATGGTGAAAACATTACCAAAAAGGAATCATGTTCCCTGCTTATCATAACGTGATTTATCATGATAATAAACATTACCCAATGCATTGAAGCATTATTTGGACACACCCATCATATTCCTTTCATTCTAATGCTTAAGTGTGTCACATATATAAAACATGGATTTAGTAATCAAAATAATTTATTCCATTATTAAGGACTGTGGAATACATATGTTTATATTACCAATAAAAATGTATATGATCATATTTTGAACACCCTTTATAGAAAAATTGGTATGACATTCACCACACAATTGTTTTGGCATAGAAAATCATGATGAAATTTTGACAGCATAAAGGCATTACTTAAGAATTAAAAAAATGGTTGATAAGAGTTAAAGTTGTATATAATAATTTGAAAAAAAAAATAAAGTAATATGAAAATGTAAATATATTTTCCAATATTAGTAAATTGAAATTGAATGCAGAAGATCTTAAATAAACTTGAATAAATAAGAGAAGGTGAATCTCCCTTATGGAAATACAGAATAGTAACGACTTAGGTAAGGGTAAAATTGAGGTAATAAATGATCCTTGAATAAAATAAAACCAAATTAAATGTAATGTAATTATTATAAATGAATTAAAATCTGAAAAATTGAAATTAAAATAACTAATCTCAAAGAAGGTGCGTGAATTTGAATGGAAGAGAGGAATCCCTGACCTGAGTGGGAGACTCCAAAATCTTAGGAGGGGATTATTTAGAGTTTTAGGGAACCATGGGAGGACAATATTGATGTTAGGGAATATTAATGATTTTATACAAGGAGTTTGAGTGAAGAGAAATGCGATCCTGGGAGGGTTTATATATGAAAAGATTTGGGATTCTTTAGTATTTAGGTTTTGGACACTACATAATAAAATATCCAATAACACAAACCATCACATAGGTTTTGAACATTATTTTTTATAAATTATATTGGTTCTAATTAATTTATAAGTCCAAGGGTCTCACATAATAAAATAATTCCCTTGATTATGTGGAGGTGAGCCACACTTTTAAAGAATGAATTTTTAAACATAAAAAAATATTATAAGTTTTGGAGGATTCGTAATGGATTTAAAAAATAAATAAAATAAACATAAAATCTCATTATTTTAAAGTTGAAACATATATTTTTTATTTTATAATATGTATATTAATTATCACATAACTTTTGGGAAATTATGATGACATAATACACAAAGTATATTTATACAATATTTAATTTTTACCTGAAAATTCCACATTCTAATAAAACAATAAAAAATTAGACATTGGATAATTTTGATGCTATGATTCCAAAAATAATATTGACTTCATGTAAATAATTTTCTAAATATTTTAATTTTTTATTTTAAAATAAAAACTGACGCTTTTTGATAAATGATGGGTTTTCAACAAACAATAGTTTTTTGAATCCTTATAAAAATTAAATTTGATTATATAAAAATTATATGATCATTTATATTTGGTAAGAAAAATTTAGTAATAATATTTTATTAAAATACTTATTATTTCAAAAATCCTGTAATTCATAAATTCATTAATTTAATTTGAATATTAACCAAAAATACAATTTGTGCTTTATTGTATAAAAAATCATTTACAAAGAAATAATAATAGGATAAAAATATGTTCATTATTATATAAAAACAATGTACATATTCATATTTATATGGTATTGATACATATCCCTTTAATACACCAGCTTACTTCCTATGAGTAAGGTGTTCAATGGTTGAACTTTAATTGGTTGGTTTGGAGATCATGGTTTTGGACTTGATCTTGATGAGCTTGAACTTCTCCCGTAAATAGTTTCAATCATGATTATGTTATTGTATCACATCTTAGGATTGGTCAAGGGAAAATACAAGTGATGCTATACCCCTTAGAAGATATGAAAGATGGGCTGCATAGGGTATAACCCTACTAGTTGAGTCCATAACTTCCTTTGTCTATCTCAATTAGATTTTTTAAAGCCCTATATGTATACTAACCTTGTGATCACTATTCATTGAAAAATTTTAAATGGTAATGATACATAATGGTCTTTTAAATCAAATTTTATATAATAAAAAAATAAGTGCACGTGTTTTCTATGATCATATTAATTAATAGTACATTTAATTAAAACAATAAGGGGAATTTTAACAGTTTGGGGTGATTGAAATTTTGTCTGAAGGCCTTCCCAAATCCGAGAGGTAAATTGGGGGTCCCTATCCATGAAATTGTTGATGGAACACCATGAAGCATCAATATATCCTGAAAATATAATCATCCTATATGAACCACCATGGTTGAATCCCTTATTGGAATTAAATGGGTAATTTGGTTAGATGATCAATAATCACCCAAATGGAATTCCTTATTCGGAGTGTACAAGGTGAGACAATTATAAAATACATTGAAAACTCATCCCACTTCTAGGTAGGAATGTAAAGTGGATGAAGCAAACCCAAGGGATTATAGTGCTTAGATTAAATATACTGATAGGTATAGCCTTGGGATACAAAGTCACATATATTATGTCTCATACCGTGAAATTAAAACTGGTAATGCACATCATAGAAAATATTTGTAGAATCAGGATGAATGGACCACCGAGATTTCGGGTTATCATGCATCATCCTATTTCTCAATGTTAACGACACCAAAAATAGACCCTTGAATAAAAAAAATTCCCTCCCATGATAACGACCATTCCTTAGGAACCTCCACACTATGTAAGAGCTTCCTAGAACACTGAAAAATCTCATCATTATGATGAACCTTACTAATTAGGTTTAGAAAGGTGGGTTTTAACTAAATATTGGACAAGAATTTGTGTCCTCATTAATCCATATATTCCTGGAATATTTGGGGAAAATGATCCATCAATGTCCTTTCATCACTAGACCCCTTTATAGAGTACATTGGAATCTTCCTCCTTAGGGCAACAGCTACTATGTTACCTTTCCTTGATATTGTAGATAGTATCAAATCCAAATCCCTGACAATACTCAACCCATCAGTATTGACTTAGATTCATATCCTTCTAGGAGAAAATATAGGTCAAACTCTTGTGTTCCTGTAAACAATGAATTTCTACTCGGATAAATAGGGATTCCATGTATTCAAGGCATGCATCATTTCCACTAACTCCAGGTTAAGGGTTACATAATTACTTTTGTGTGGTCAGAGTGGGAGAGATCCATACACCACCACATGGTAATAATATATTAAAACACATCAATGATCCATACCAAAAGCATCACAATAGACCATGTATCTCTTCCAAGATTTAGGTATAATCAAAACATGGATAGTGGTAAAAGACTTATTAAGCTCCTCAAAATATTCCTGCCACTCTAAGATCCATTCAAACCTTACCCCCTTATGGGTAAGTGTGGTACTGGGAGAAGAAAGTTGAAGAAAGTCCCTACAAAACTTCCTATAATAACCTTCTAGGACCAAAATCCTTCGGATCTCAAATAGGTTCTCTAGTTTCTCCCATGAAATTACCACTCTGATTTTCTCAGGGTCTTATGAAACCCCATGTTCCAAAATTAGGTGTCCTAGGTACTTTGTATCCAAAATCCAAACATACACTTAAAGAACTTAATATAGAGACAATGATCTCAAAGAGCACCTAGAATGATCCTCAAGTGTATCCCTTGCTCATATTCTATCTTACAATAGATTAACATATCTTCTATAAACACCACGACAAAAGATTCATGGTAATAATGGAACAAATTATTCATAAGTTCCATGAAAACCATTGAAATTTTTTTCAACCCAAATGGAATGAAAAAAAAATACTCTAAGTGGTTGCACCTACTTTGGTATTCCATCTTGTGAATCTATAACTCCAAAATCTTGACTTGATGACATCTAAATTCAATCATGGAAAACCACCTTTCCCTCTTGATATGATAAAAATTGTAATCAATGTAGGGAATGGGGTATATTTTTGTATTTTTTACCTTGTTGAACATCTTTTAATCTATCACGACCCACCTTCACCAAGATGAGTGAAGGTGCAATAGATTTCCAGACCCTTCATTCTTCAAGTTGAATGAGAGATAATGACCCTCAAGACCTGCCTTCAATAGGTCCTGGAGTGGCGACTAGAACCAAGGGTATAGATTCACATGGAAAATGGAAGGCATTGCCCTTTTTATTTAGTAGGACCGGGAGATAAAATAGTAAATACAAACCAACACCAAAAACTGGAGGTAAAAGTAAATCCAAAACAAACCATTCCCATATGCATGTTCAATAATAAGTGCTATAATACAAGAATACTCCAAAGGTAAAATACCAAATAAAAGAAAAAAAACAACAGCAACTATCCCAACGACCGAACTAGTATGGTCCCACACGGTCCTCAAAGTCCACCTGGAAACCTGAAATTAGTTTTAAATATGTAGGGTGAGTATACTAGTATACTCAGTATGGAAAAACCAAAAGCTCTCATGCACAAGTGGGGAGGAATTCTAATGCCCCATGAGAAAAGGAGATAACCAAAGCACCTAACAAGGAAACTAGCCACCCAAACCTCACCAAATCACACTCCCCAAATAACGCAAGTCAATTAAGGTAATAGTAATAACACATCAATGTTTGGGTACCCCATGCCACTTTTCCACTGGTTATTAAAGAAATCCTATGTGTCATACCTCTCTCGCCATTCTCACTGCAGTCCCACTGCCACACCCCGCCCACACACACTTGGGATATCACAACCACACATTCCGCAAGAAAACACCTGGGCTATCACTACCACACATCCCTCCCACAAACAAAAAGGCCCCTACAAGAAAACCTAACCACTCACACACACACCTAGGTCTAAAAAACTACTGCCATTCCTGAAGACACCTGGGCCTCATCCCGAAGACACTTAGGAAACCACCTACCCGCACACACCTGGGCCAACCACCACCATGTACCCTACCTGAAAAATCTAGGGCTATAATGGACCTCAGGCCATCACAGCCTACCCAAAGAGTCTTGGGGTACTCGGGAAAGGGATCATAAAAGGATCTAACAACCATCCACTCATATGAGTGTTGGGAAAAACACCCTCCCCCATGAAATGGGGGTGTTTGGAACATAGTGCTCAACTTGGGTGGGGCACGAATAAGAAACATAAAAAATAAATTATACATATAGGTAACAAGAACTCATCCCATCCTAGGGGTTCCAAAACTAGACCATAAACAAACACCCTTGTTAATATTCATTCATAAGAAGCACCACAACCACAACCATGTCACAAACCATTCCCGGAAAATAGTTCCCCATTAAAACCATTCTTTCTTTCATATTCAACTGATTCCATTTAGATAATTCTTCACTACCGGGAAACTAAAATTCATATCCACAAGCCAAGGAAGGAAAAATATCCAAACAAAAATTTAATAATTCACACCCGTTTCTCTTGTAAAGTCACAACAAAAAAGGGGATCCGTGAGATCCCTCAAAGTACTGTAACCAAAAAAAGCCCCAACATACGACCCCACACGGCACCCAAATCCACAAGCTAACAACTGTATAACAGAGGATCCCATACCCATCCATGTCACCTCACAAGAATCAAGCAGAAAAACTATACACATCACCAAAACAGAGTAAGAGAGTTTCCAGATTTAGATACACCTTTTCTTTAGTTCTGTCTTTCCGTTTAGTTAACCGGGGTGACCACATAGGGTTTATTATTCATCAGACATCCATTTAATCAGCCAAGTTTACATGATTAACCTGTTTCCCTGTTATAACCATTCAATCACAGAATTGTCTAGAAAACAAAGGTTCTTTAGTGCACAAGGAATGACCACCGACGACATCAATTTTTAATGGAAAAAATCCCATGTAATTCACAACATATAAGAAAAAGTATAAGAGTATAGAAGCATCATCAAACACACCCCATCATTCTTTAAAAGTCTGTTTATTATCTTCATTAAGGTTTTAGTTTCAGCCATCCTTGTAGAAACATTAGAATAACTGCCCCACATGATACATAGTAAAGAGAGATAAAGGAATAACCCTACTTGGATGATCAACTATTGAAGTTTTTCTCCACGCGCCAAGAACTGGGGATACAGGACTTGCAGGGGAGGAACTCCGAGGACTCCAAGAGTGAGTAAAAAAGCTCTAGAATAGGCACACCTCTTGCCTTGGGAAGGTTGGACTCAAAATTCACCAAGTAAAAGATAATAAACCAACCAATAACAAGGAATAAGGAATGAATGAATTCTCGTGCAATAAAGAGGCGAGATCTTGGAGTTACAGGATAAGAATTTTGAATGTATTTAAAGGCAGATCATGGTTTCACCATGTGGTTGGGTGGTTACACATGATATAAATTAATTTTAATTTAATTACTCTCATCATAGAGGTGGACATAAAGGCCTTGAGTTAAAGGGTTTCCTTTAAATAGAGGAAAATGCCAACATGGGCTGAAATGGAAAGTACGGGAAAAAGGGTGCGACACTGAGGAAAAGTCACACATTTTGGTAAGTCAAGGGTCACCCGAAACTTGGGGTATTTTAGATATCATTAATGGGCTTTGAAATACTTTGAAAAGGGGGGTATTAAAACTCCCTTACGTCAAAAGATACATTGTGAGAGCAAAAATGGAAAAAAGAACGAAGGGTGGGACACCGTTTGGTGAGACACCGTAATGGTGACACGGTTACGGTGCCACCATCAGTGGTGCCACCATCATGGTGTGACCGTCACAGTATGACCGTCACGGTGTGACCATCATGGTGTCACCGTCATGGAGCCACCGGTTTGGTGGAACACTGTGAGTGGTGCCACCATCATGGTGCCACCATTTCGGTGGAACACCATGAGTGGTGCCATCGTCATGGTGCCACAGTTTCCGTGTGCAACCGTGACTGGTGCTACCGTTTCGGTGGAACTGAGCTTCAGGAAAATTACTTAATGAGAAAATTTCTGGGCCATTACATCAGATAACTCTCAAAGTATTCTAGCCCTCAAGAATTTAAACTAGACCCGAAGAGAAGAGAGGGGTCCGAACAACCACCTCGAAAGATACCTCTCAGGAGTAAACCCCATCGACATCTAGGAACACCTCTCCCTCAAGTAACAACACAAACATATAAAGGTGTCACTGTCCAGACATATGGATCAAGGAGTCCTTTCCCCCATGTCAAGATACTATACGCTGTGGGTGGCACTGACTCACCCACACAGGTTTAATTGCATACAATCTAATGCATCTTGATTAGGGATCGGGTCCTCCATTCCCCACCGTCAGGACCCTTCACACACATTCAGAGAACAAGGAAACGACACATTCATAGTTAACAAGGATAACCACTACATGACGAACAAGTAAAAAATAGAACAGAACAAAACTCAAAACAACTTTGGGTACTAGGGGCGCATCTGTGACTCCCGTTCCCAGGTACTCTCCTCGAGGACACCATGCCTCTAGAACACACGAACCAAGGGAATGGTTCGTCCATGAAGAACCTTCTCCTCACGACCTTCGATCCTCACTGGTCACTCTATGAATGTCGCATCATCCTTGATATCTTGATTTACCCAGTCATGGATGTGTGAATCACTGTGTAGATATCGATGAAGCTGAGACACATGGAAGACATCGTGCACTCTTAGTAGCAGTAGTGGTAGCGCTGGCTAATAAGTCACTTCACCGACCTGCCGAAACACCTCGAAGGGTCCAACGAACCTGGGAGAAAGATTACTCCCCCTACCGAACCTCTGTTGTCCACGCTGAGGAGAGAATTTCAAGAACACATGGTCCCCAACAACGAACTCCAAGGGTCTCCTCCTACTATCAGCATACACATTCTTCCGGTCCTAGGCTACCTTCATTCTCTCTCATATAAGATGAATCTTATCCATCATGCTTTGCAGCACTTCTGGGCTAAGAACACTTGCTTCCTCGACCTCTATACAGCACATTGGTGAGCGATGCGGCCTCCCATACAAATCTTTGAACGGATCCATGCCAATGGTAGAGTGATGGATATTGTTGTAGGAAAACTCTACTAGATGAAAGTGTCGAACCCATGATCCCCCAAAGTCTAAAACACATGTCCGTATCATATCATCCAATGTTTGGATGGTTCTCTCTATCTACCCATCTTTCTGGGGGATGGAAAGTAGTGTTGAGGCATAGCTGGGTTCCAAAAGCATGTTGCAATCCTTTCCAGACCCGTGAGGTAAACCAGGTATCACGATCGGAGACAATGGACCTCAAAACTCCATGCAACCGCACCACCTCATCCACATACCATTGTGCTAGGGAATCCACCGCACTCGATTCATTGATTTCCATGAAGTGAGCTGATTTCGTCAGCCGGTCCACCACTACCCAGATGGCATCACAACCCCCTTGAACTCTGGGTAGTCCAGTGATGAAATCCATCGATATGTCATCACAATTTCACTCGAGAACTTCTAAATGGTGTAACATACCTCCTAGGATGTGGTGTTCAGCCTTCACCTGCTGACATATGAGACACTTCACCACAAACTTTACCACTGCCCGCTTCACCCCGAGCCACCAAAACTGACCCCCCAATCCACGGTACATCTTGGAAACTCATGGGTTCACTTCCAGGGGTGAGTTGTGGAGCTCACCAAGAACTCACTTGCACATTTCCATCAGGACGAAAAAATTTCCATGAAATATCATCTGATTCCGCCCATCTTCTGACCATCCTTCTGGGGCATTGCCCTGGCTAACACAATCACGCATCACTTCAACCTTCGAGTCTCCCCACTATGACTCCTCCACCAACCGCAATAGAGAGGACTACATTATCATCTAAAAAAGACAACCTCTACCACCATCCACTCTTACATCCAGGTTTATGAAATTCAACTCCTCCATCGCCTTCCAAGAATCTACCAACTCTTGAACCGCATCCTTATATGAATTCCTACTCAAGGCATCATCCAACACGTTCTTCTTTCCTGAGGTGTAGGAAATTTAGAAGTCTTAGCCCTGAAGAAACTCCATCCACGTCTACCGTCACAATTTCAGGTCCCGTTGGGAGAAGATATAGCTCAAGCTCTTGTGATTTGTGAAGACCACAAAGTGTTCCCCACTGAGGTAGTGCCAAAAAAACTTTAGTGCGAACACAACCGCTACAATATCCAAATTTTGGGTGGAATTGTTACGCTCATGGGGGAGTAACTGCCTAGAACCATAAGAGATCACCCCCTATTATTACATCAGCACACACCCCAAGCCTTGGCCTGAAGCATCACATAATACCTCAAAAATTACCCCTTCTTCTAGAAACCACAACATTGGGGAAGTAACTAATTTCCCCTTAAGATAACTGAAGGCTTCCAGGAACTGCTCACCCCATACAAAATCCTGATCTTTCTTGGTCAAGAATGTCAAAGGTGCTGCAACTCAGGAGAAGTTGGGCACAAATCTCCAGTAGTAACCTGTTATACCCAAGAAACTATGAACCTTCGCCACGTTCTTGGGTGTTGAGAAAGAAATAACTGCTTCAACCTTTGAAGGATCAACTGCTATTCCCCGCCCAGACACCACGTTTCCAAGGAAGTAAACTTATCATTCCCAAAACTTTCACTTAGACAATTTCTCGTAGAGCTGGTGATATCAGAGGACCTCTAAAACCATCCTCAGATTCTCAAAACGATCCTCCTTTGATCTTGAGTAGATCAGGATGTTGTCAATAAACATGACTACGAACCGGTCTAGATATTCCCGAAATACGGAGTTCATGAGTCCCATGAACACGGATGGGGCATTTGTAATGCCGAACAACATGACCACGAACTCAAAGTGACTATATCTACACCTATAGGCATTATTAGAGATGTCACCCTCATTCACACTCAACTGGTGATATCCTGACCATAGGTCTATCTTGGAGAACCATCCTTCCCCCTTCCATTGGTCAAAGAGGTCGTCTATCCTTGGGAGAGGGTAATGGTTCTTGACCATTACCTGATTCAGTCTCTGGTATTCTATGCACAACCTGAGCCCATTGTTTGTCTTCTTCATGAATAATATTGGAGTTCCCCATGGTGACATGATTGGTCAAACAAAACCCTTCTTCATCAGATCATCAATCTGAATCTGTAACTCCTGCAGATCAGAAGGTGCCATCCGATAGGGATCCATCGAAATCAGACTGGCACCAGGTTGCAAGTCTATCCCGAAAACAACATCACGTCGAAGGGGTAGAGTCACCACCTCCTCAGGGAAGACTTCCATGAACTCACTGACAATCCTAGAAACATCCACCATCTCTATATCTGCCGACTCTACAGATAGCTCAGCTAACAAAGAAAAAAGGGGCTTCACTCACTGGTTGCCCCCATTGAAACCCCGCTTGCTGATGAAGGTCACACGTTGTCCGCCCACATCTAAAAACACGATCATTCTTTAGAAGCAGTCGATAATAGCACATACAGAGAACAACCAATCAATTCCTAGAATGACATCATACGGCTGCATCTGCAGCAAAAGAAGGTCACCACTGGACTAGTGTGGTCCCAACATCAGTCTACACCCTGGAAAACACGAGACAAGCTAGTCTGACCTCCAATTGGTGTACTCAAAACTAGGGGTACGGGAAGTCTATCTGTGTCTAGGCCCAAAGCATGGATGATAATGGGTGAAAAAAAGGAGTTTGAAGATCCTGAATGAAACAAGGCAGATACAAGAGTGCTGAATAGACATATTGTACCTCAAACAACTTCTGGCCCTGCTAGAACTGCTGCCTCTGCGGTGTGTAACTACCCACACCCATCTCCTCTTCCCCTAGATTGTTGGATGCCTCCCTGACCACTCCCTAGTCGAGGTCCCTGAGGAGCTCCCTGAGGTCGGCCTCCACCCACAATGTCTGCTCTTGGAGGAGCAGGAGCTCACTGTCCCTACTGCTGCTGAAATGGTCTGGCTAGAAACTATTTCTACTGAGGTGGGTGTTGCACTAGCCCACCGCCACTGTAATTCACTCAGTCCGAAAACTGATTCTGAAGGTACCCATGACTGCCACAAAGGAAGCATCTCGGTCCTGGGCCCGCAAGGAAGGGACGAGGACCAGGATATTGGAACTGGAACTACTTGGGACTGCTCCCCACTGGCTGAAACCTAGAAGGCCCTGCCGCTGGAGGCCTACTACCGACGGCCTTTCCCTTTGATGCGCCCAACTAGCTCCCCTCTCATGGAACACCTCCCAGTGTATACATCCTCTCCACCACTTTAGCCTTATTCTGGACCTCCAAGTACGTCGGTAGGGTAAAGGTAGTAACAGCATACTGAAGAGAAGGTCAGAGTGCCTCTTCTAAACGTCTTGCCTGAGACTCCTCATCCAGAAAGAGGTCCGGAGAAAAGCGAAGGAGATCCTTGAACTTGATCCCCAACTCCCTCACTAACACACTCCCCTGCTGAAGGAAGAGTAGCTCCGTCCTCTTCTCAGCCTTCATCGTGGAAGAAAGGAATTTCACCCGAAACTCCCTCTCGAAGTCATACCATGTAACCTCAGCCTCTATCTTCTCCCCAAGATAGAGCATCCACCACTGACACGCTACTCCCCGCATCTGTCTCACATCCATAGGAACCTAGTACTCCATCAGAGCCCAAATAAAGTTGAAAGATATCACCAGTTCATCGAGGCAGCTCTCTATATCCATGTCAGAGACGCTGCCCTCGTACTTCCCAAGGGTCTTCCGCTAAAAGGCACAAAGTTTCCTCTGACACTAATCATCCTCCTCCTCTCGGTCAGCCCTCTATCGATCAACCAAATCAACCTCATGGGCCTCGATCACCCGTACTACTCATGGTCTTCATCCAGGTACCATAGATGCAAGGTAAATAATGAATGCCTAAGCCCGAGTAGTGTAGAAGATTGAATTTAATTTTTCTTAGAATTTTTCTTCATTTTAAATCCCAAAAATACCCAAGAAACACAAGAACACAAGTCATTATGATGAATTTACTTCTCCTAGGTTCTCTACCCTGAAATCAGTGTAGCCTCACTTGGTTGTTCAGTAGGCCCAGATTCCTTACATCGGATCAGAGGGGCCCTAAAACCCCGTGTCCTAGCTGGTCTTCCCTGTCCTATTTCATGAACCAAGATTTCCTAACATTGTTTACCCACCTTCCCACACAATCCTCACTGTGCCTAACCCTGAGATCCATTTTATCTATCAACCCTCCTCTGATACCATTCTGTCACGACCCACCTTCACCAAGATGAGGGAAGGGATAGAATATTTCCAGACCCTTCCTTCATCAAGTTGAATGAGAGATAATGACCCCCGAGACCCGCATTCAATAGGTCTCAGAGTGGAGACTAGCACCAAGGGTATAGATTCACATGGAAAATGGAAGTTATTACCCTTTTTATTTAGTAGGATCGGGAGATAAGATAGTAAATCCCAAGAAAAACCCAAAACTGTAAATCCCAAGAAAAACCAAAAACTGGAGGTAAAAGTAAAGCCAAAAGAAACCATTCCCATATTCATGTTCAATAACAAGTGTTACAATACAAGAAGACTCCAAAGGGAAAATACCAAAGAAAAGAAAAACATCAACATGAACTGTCCCAACGTCCGAACTAGTATGGTATCGCACGGTCCTCAATGTCCTCCTGGAAACCTAAAATTAGCTTTATATATGTAGGGTGATTATACTGGTATACTCATTAGGGAAAAACCAAAATCTCTCATGTACAATTGGGGAGGAATTCTAATGCCCCGTGAGAAAAGGAGATAACCAAAGCACCTAGCAAAGAAACTATCCACCCAAACCTCACCAAGTCACACTCCCCAAATAATGCAAGTCAAGTAAGTTAATAGTAATAACAAATTTCCCACTAGTTATTGAAGACATCCTATGTGTCAGACCTCTCCCGCCATTCTCACCGCAGTCCCACTGCAACACCCCACCCGCACACACCTAGGCTATCACAACCACACATTCCACCCGCAAACACCTATGATATCGCTACCATACATCCCGCCCGCAAACACCTAGGCCACAACAACCAAACGTAACCACACTCACAAACACATGGGTCTAGACAACTAATGCCACGACCGAGACACCTGGGCCTTATCCCAAAGACACTTGGGAAACCACCTTCCCGCACACACCTGGGCCAACCATGACCATGTACCCTGCTTGAAGAATCTAGGTCTATAATGGACCTTAGGTCTTCACAGCCTACCCGAAGAGTCTTGGGATACTCGAGAAAGGTAGAAGAAAAGAAGAAAACAACTAGCCACTCATAGGAGTGTTTGGAAAAACACCCTCCCTCATAAAATGGGGGTGTTTGGAACGAAGTGCTCAACTTGGGTGGGGCGCAAATAAGAAAAATAAAAACAAAATTATAAATATAGGTAACAAGAATTCATCCCAGCCTAGGGGTTCCAAAACCAGCCCATACACAAACACCCTTGTTACTATTCATTCATAAGAAGCACCACAGCCACAACCATGTCACAACCCATTCCCGGAAAAAAGTTTCCCATTAAACCCATTATTTCTTTCATATTCAAGTGATTCCATTTAGATAATTCTTCACTACCGGGAAACAAACATGCATAGCCACAAGACAAGGAATAAAAAAATCCAAACAAAAATTTAAGTATTCACACCTGGTTCTCTTGTAAAGTCACAATAACAAAGGGGATCTATGAGATCCCTCAATGTACTAGAACCAAACCAAGCCCCAACATACGACCCCACACGACCCCCAAATCCACAAGCTAACAACTATAAAACAGGGGATCCAATCCCCATCCATGTCACCTCACAAGCATCAAGAAGATCAACTATACACATCACATAAACAGAGTAAGAGAGTTTCCAAATTTAGACACACCTTTCCTTTAGTTCTGTCTTTCTGTTTGGGTAACCGGGGTGACCACACAAGGTTTCTTATTCATCGGGCATCCATTTAATCATCCAAGTTTACGTGATTAACAAGTTTCCATGTTACATCCATTCAATCACAGAATTATCCAGAAAATAAAGGTTCTTTACTACACAAGGAATAACCACCAATAACCTCGATTTTTACTGGACATAAGCCCATGTAATTCACAACATATAAGAAAAATTATAAGAGTACATTAGCACCATCAAACACACCCCATCATTCTTTAAAAGTACATTTTTTATCTTCATTAAGGTTTTGGTTTTATCTATCCTTGTAGAAACATTATCATACCCACCCCGAATGATACATAGTAAAGAGAGATGAAGGAAGAACCCTACTTGGAAGATCAACGATCAATGTTTTTCTCCACGTGCCAAGAACTGGGGATGCACGACTTGCAGGGGAGAAACTTTGAGGACTCCAAGAGTGAGCAGAAACTCTCCATCATAGGCGCACCACTTGCCTCAGGAAGGGGGGACTCCAAATGAACCAAGTAAAGGAAAATAAACCAACCAAGAAGAATGAAGAAGAAAATGAATAATTCCCGTGCGATAAAGAGGCGAGATCCTAGAGTTACGGGATAAGAATTTTGAACAGATTTAAAGGCAGGTCGTGGTTTCACCATACTATTGGGTGGTTACACAGAATGGAAATTAATTTTCATTTAATAATTCTCATCGGAGAGGTGTCTATAATAATCGTGAGTTAAAGGTTTTCCTTTAAATAGAGGAAAACGCCAACAGGGGCGGAACTGGAAAGTATGGGAAAAAGGGTGTGACACCGAGAAAAATCCACACGTTTTGGTAAGTCAAGGGTCACCCGAAACTTGGGGGATTTTAGATATCACTAATGTAATTTAAAAAGGATTTGAAAAAGGGGTATTAAAACACTCTTACGTCAAAAGATACATTGTGGGAGCTGAACTAGAAAAAATAACAAAGGGTGGGACACCATTCGGTGAGACACCGTAACAGTGCCATGACTACGGTGCCACCGTAAGTGGTTCCACCGTCACAGTGCGATTGTAACTGTGCCACAGGTTCGGTGGAACACCATAAGCGGTGCTAGGGTCACAGTGACATTGGTTTGGTGGAACACCATGAGCGGTGCCACCGTTTCGGTGGAACACCGTGAGCGGTTCCACCATCACGGTGCCACCGTTTTGGTGGGACACCATGAGCGGTGCCAGCGTCACGGTGCCACCATTTCGGTGTGCGACCGTGACTGGTGATATCATTTCGGTGGAACCAAGATTCATGAAAAGTACTTAATGATCCACTTCTAGAGCCATTACATAATCATTACACAACCAAAGGGATACATCATCTTTTTTTGAAAATAGATCTGGGGAGGCCTAATGAAAGGAACTCAAGTGAATGAATCCTTCGGGTTCCAAATAATCCGGTTGTATTTTAATTCCATCATCTTAATGGGTTCCATTTGATATGAGGGAAAATATATAAGCTCTATTCCCAGTTCCAAATTGAAAGTGAACTAAATATCCCACTATAGGGAAAACATTGCAAAATCATATCGAAACACCTCTGGAAATGCATCAACTATATGAGCAAAATGTTTCTATAAAACTCTATCATCATCCTCTAATATAAGAGAAGAGACATTGAAAATGAGTTTTCCCAACATTGGAAGTATATGTCCATCTTTCCCTAACTAGGGATACCATTCACCTAAAAATACCTGACTACTCCCATCGGATGCCATAAAATTTACTCATAGGCAATAAAAATCAATATGTTCCATGAAGTGAACCATCCAATCCATGTTTTTGATCACATAAAAATGATCAATTTCCAGAAAAAAGAAATCCCACTCCAACTCAACCTATAATATATCTAGAGAGAACAAGGAAATATGAAGCCATTCTCCCTCTTCATTCTAAGTGGCATAACCAACTCTATAGCATAAGATATAATATCAGTTTCTAGTTTCATTAGTTCCAAAATATGGGGGGAAATAAAAGAGTTATAACCACCTGTATTGTAAGGACCCGACCCCAGTTGCCTGAAGTTGGTGCCTTATTTTATTACATTGGCATATAAACAAGGAATATGCATCCCGAAGGACCAAGTATTTTAGTAGATTTTGGAAACAAGATACATAAATAATTTCAACTTTACATCATGAAAGGAAAAACAACGCTGATTTATTCCATTAGAAACATTCCATGCCTCCTAGATTATTCTTGAAAGTAATTCATAGTTTACTTATTCATATCCTAGGCAAATTAAACATAAGAAAGGGGTGAGATAAAACAATCAGAAATGGTAAGAAATTCAACAGAAGATAGCATAAATGCAAGACATGGTAAATAATTGAAAACACATTCCTTAAAAAATAATTAACTTGAACACATTATGGTAGGAATATGAGATGAGTAAATAATGCCATAATAAAACATAATCATGGGAATTATACTAGTCGAATAACCACATGATCTTTCAATTAGTAGATTCATAATTAGGGAAGTGCCTATGTCAAACATCATAACTATACTGTTCAGGCCTTGTGCTAGGACCATAAATAATCATTTTGTCAAGGCCTTGTTCTAAGACTATAGTTTGTCTCATAAGACCTACCAATGCACCGAGGGGCTATAGCGGGCCCCAACCATCACATAATAAGTCCAATTCATTCCTAATATGATAAGGGATGAACATAAACATCATATATATTCATATTGTATCTATCATATGAAATGTAACTAACTTTCCCCAGTCGTTAAACACAAAACACTAACCATTCCATTTAATATGGTGAATGGTTTTAGGATAGATCATCCAAACTAAAATTAGTAATAAACCATAAAATTAAATATGGTAAATGAAATAATAAATGTTTAATCCCAATAATACATAAGAATCAATAATAGTGTTTAATCAGACGAAAATACTCTTATAAAATCATTAAGCAAATTTTGAGATAAATACTCTTTTATTTTGAAAAGAAGTGTTCTTTTGGAAAAACATTTGTATAAAACCATAAGTGAAGTAATATAGTATTATAATAATAAAATGAGTGATTTGATAAAGATAATGGTTTCCAAAGATAGATTATAGAGTGCCCTTGAAAATAGATAAGAATTTGAGAAATTCCTTCAATCGAGTTTTTATTTTGGAAACAGTTTTGAACATTTCTTCTAAAACATGTAAATATCCACAAAATAGGGAAGGTTTATGGTTAGTGTACATATATATAATACTCAAAAATAATTTATGAGATGTAAATTGTAATTTATAATAATTCCATTGATGTAATTAGACAATTAAAGTTACCCAAATGAAAATGGATGTTCGGGTGAGAAAACCCTCACCTTAACTCCGAATGTGTTCCACTCTTGAACTTAAGATCCTGGAATATGAAATTATACTTATTAAAATCTTATTTAATAACCTATTAGACATGTATTTAGTTTATCATATTTTTTTAGTTCATTTATTCCCTTATTGATAAGTTATTATATTTAATTTTTTCATTCCGCAGTGTTCGTTTTCTTTATTTTCATAATCTGTTCACTTGTTCTTAAGTAACAGAGTTCATGTAAATCACCAGAATTGAATTTTAATATAATTTATGGCCATACATAGGTGTTTGTGGTCATTTATATAATTTGGTTACATGGAATGAGGATGAATTATTTTAATGATAACTGTTTCGGTTAATTTGTGGGTTTGATTACAACAGACTCATTTTCATTATAACTTAATACTATTTGTAAAATGGGATTACAGAACCTTACATAGGGTATATTTAATATATAATAATCTGTTTCAACCATAAAAATAATGGTTTCATGACCATAATTGATAATGATAACAGAAATCGAAATCCCATCGTCCTTGAATGTGGTAAATTGACACATCTCAGATGGTATTCTTGCTACTAATATAAAAGAAGGTAAAAGGAAGAGATGATGAAAACTTATACCACTATAATTAAAAAATTACAGTAAATGTAAGGTATTTTAGTCATAAAAACATTTGTAAAAGGAGAGGTAATAATAGAAAAATAAAACAAATTAACTTGAAAAGAAAGACAAATAATTGAAAAGAGGAATTTACCTCTTGAACCAAACTTCCTTGAGAGCCTCTTTAAGAGAGAGGTTTTGGTATTTAAATGTGACCAAGGCTTGCTAGACATGGGAGAGGAAGTTGGGAGGATATTTGGATAGAATTTGGAGAAGGAACAAGGCTTGACAAGATTGAATGGAAGAGGGAGTGAGGGGGGGTTTATAGTGGAGGAGAGAGGGGATTTCTCAATATAAAATTCATTAATTTATTATTTCCCCACAAGAAAAGGAATAGTGAGTATTACATGACCAAGAATAGTAATTTTATCATGTTAAACTAAAACAATTGGTCTTACATCAGCATAACATCTTGCACGACTCTATAATTAGCTTATTTTGTAAATTATGGCATTTCACTATTCATCAAAAATTCAAGTATTTTAGAAAAATCCCAAAAATTCACCCCAACCATTTTTCAACGTGTAGAATCAAAAAATGAAGTCCATTTTTCAAAAATAATTTTCTAAATATTATTAATATAATATTTAATTAAAATAATAATTTATTCTAAAAAAACAGTTTTAAAACATTTATTTACTTATTCCAAAGCATAGGTATATCGTACTTTCACTTGAATATTATTTATATACTATCATAGGTATGGTTACTATTCATTAGGGTATGTAACTATTCATAAGGGTATGTTACTATTCATAAGGGTAGGTTACTATTCACCAAAAATTATGTTTTTCTTATTAGACTCCAAATAACTTACTGATCGCAACCGTGTATGCCAGATTTTCGAAATTCACATCACATAAGTGACAAACTTATGTATTAAGGGTCACATATCACTTAGTAGTTGATTTTTTTTGTGATTTCATGTGATCATGACATATTTATAAGAAAGGAATTTCCATTGAAAAATATTGGGTTGTTACATTCTTCCCCCCTTCAGAAATTTCGCCCTCAAAATTTCATTTTACAATCTAGGGAAAAAATAGGTGGGGGGTAATTTTCCTTCAATGATTCCTCCAGTTCCCATGTTGCCTCTTCGTACTTATAGTTTCTCCATAGTACCTTGACCAGATGAGTAGTCTTTTTGCATAGAACTTTGTCTCTACAATCCAAGATCTTCACTGGATGCTCCTCATAGGAAAGATCATCCTCCAACTGTACCACCTCTGAAGAGAGTACATGTGAAGTGTCTAGTAAGTACTTCCTTAAGAGGGATACATGAAAGACATCATGTACATTTGACGTGATAGGTAGAAGTTCCAGTCGATAGGCCACAACTCCAACTCTATCAAGGATCTCCAAGGGGCCGATATACCTGGGACATAACTTTCATTTATTCCCAAACCTCATGAACTTCTTCCATGGAGATATGTGTAGAAATACCAGGTCTCCAAATTTGAACTCAAGGTCTCGTCAATGGTTATCCGCATAACTATTCTGTTGACTTTGGGATTCCTTGATATGTTGCTGAATGGTTTTCACCTTCTCCACCATTTCTTCGACAATTTCAAGTCCTAGTAGCATTCTCTCACCAACTTCATCCCAACACACCAGTGTTTTTCAACTTTTCCCATAAAGGGATTCATATGGTGCCATTCGGATGCTCGGGTAGAAACTATTGTTGTAGGAGAATTGAACCAGTGGAAGATGTTGGTACCATCCTCCTTTGGATTCCATAGAACACCATCTCAACATGTATTCCAGTTTTTGAATATTCTACTCAGATTGGCCATAAATTTGAGGTTGATAGGCCGTACTGAAGTTCAGTTCAGTGCTTAGAGCATGTTGGAGACTTATCCTGAACTTCGAGGTGAATCTAGGATCTCAATCGGATACAATAGATAATGGTACTCCATGAAAACTTACCACTTCTCTGATGTAAATCCGTAAAATTTGATCCAATGATAATTCCTCTCGAATCTTGATAAAGTGATCTATTTTTGTAAGGTGATCCACAACGACCCATATAGCATTGTTTCCTTTTGATGTCCTTGGATTTCCAAGGACAAAGTCCATGGTAATGTTCTCCCACTTCCATGTTGGTATGGGTAGTGGTTGCATCATCCCCTTAGACTTTTTCCTATTAGCCTTCACTCATTGACATACTAGACACTTTGATGTATATTCAACAATATCCCTTTTCATATTGTCCCACCAAAAGTTTTCTCAGAGATCTCAATACATCTTTGTGCTACCAGGGTGTATAGAGAAATTAGAGCTATGGGAATCATCCAATAGTTCCCTCTTTATCTCAGGAATAGTAGGAACACAAAAACTCTTTACGAATTTCAAAATTCCACCTTCATATACGAAGTCAATCAACTTCCCTTCATTAATAGATTTTATTTTCTTTTGAAAGTCCTCATCATCATCTTGAGAACTTTTTATCCTCTCCAGTAAAGATGGTTTAGAAAACATTTGAAAAAGTAGTGATGTGTTACCATACTTGATAATTCCCATATCTATCATTACTAAATCCATGAACAAATTATCCCTTTCAACTCTCATCTTATTCAGAATTCAATGGTCCTTTATAGTAAAAGCATCAACCACCTTATTTTTCTTTCCTTGGGTGGTAGTGTATTGTGAAATCATAATCCTTGAGTAGTTCAATCTATCTCCTTTGTCTCATGTTTAGCTATTTCTATGAGAATATATATTTCAAACTCTTATAATCAGTATATATCTCACATTTTTTATCGTAGAGGTAATATATACAAATATTTAGAGCAAATATTACCACTTCTAACTCAAGATCATGAGTTGGATAGTTTTGTTCATGAATTTTTAGTTGCCTAGATGCATAGGCAATCACTCTATCATTCTGCATAAGGACACAACCAAGTCCTTTCTTTGAAGCGTCTCTATAGATAACAAACCCATCATCCCCTGATGGTAGGGTTTGGATCAGAGCATTCACTAAAATCCTCTTAAATTCTTCAAAAAATTCTTCACATTTATTTTTCCATACGAACTTAACCTCTTTTTGTGTGATCTTGTTCATTGGGTTGGCTAAATAGGCAAAGTTCTGAACAAAACGCCGATAATAACCTGCTAAACCAATAAAACTACGTACCTCAGTTATGTTTGTTGGAGTAGTCCATTCTTGCACAACCTTTGGCTTTGTAGGATCTATAGATATTCCATCCTTAGAGACAATGTGGCCTAGAAAGGAAACTAATTGGAGCCAAAAATCACACTTTGTAAACTTCCCATATAATTTATTTATTCTAAGTGTCTTCAGAATAGTGCGTAAGTGATTTTCATGATCTTCACATATTTTAGAGTATACCAGGATATCATCAATAAACACCACCACAATGTAATCAAGATACTCCTTGAAAACTTTATTCATTAGATCCATGAAAACAAATGGTTCATTAGTTAGTCCAAAAGGCATTACTGTAAACTTGTAATGTCCGTACCTTGTTCAGAATGTTGTTTTTGGAATGTCTCCCTTCCTCATAAGAAACTTATGATATCCAGATCGATGATCAATCTTTGAAAAATATTGTGCTCCATGAATTTGATCAAATAAATCATTAATTTGTGAAATAAAATACTTATTATTTATTTTAATAGCATTGATTTCCCCATAATCAATGCACAAACTCATAGACCCATCATTCTTCTTAACAAAAAGAACAGAGGCTCCCCATGAAGAAACACTAGGGTGAATAAATCCTTTATCACTCAATTCCTCTAGTTGTTTATTTAGCTCCAATAACTCCACAATGTCCATTATATAAGGGGTATTTGATATGGGACTTGAACCAGGAATTATGTCAATAGAAAACTCAATTTCCCACTCTAGAGGATGTCCCAGTAAATCCTCTAGAAAGACATTAACATATTCATGCACAATAGGTATATCCTCTATTTGAACATTCTTATCCTCACCCATAGTCATTGCATTACCTTCCTCCCAAATAATTAAATTCAATAGAGATACTGGGGGTGGATCTAGATGAGAATCATATGGAGAGGTTTCTTCTCTAAAGACAAGGGATTCTACACCATTCTCAAAAATTGTAACTTTCTTTTTCTTAAAATAGATATTTGCATCATAATTTTATAGTCAATTCATATCGAGAATTATATCATAGTAAAACATTGGTACGATGATAAGGTTAGAAACTAAATTATGTTTATGTGTCATGAGGGGGACTAATCGATATGCCTTTGTTGCAATGATACATCCACTATGAGTTTTGACTGATAACTCCTTTATTAAATAAAATTGTACATGTCTAATTTTCATGGAAAAATGGGAAGATATAAATGAATGCAATGATCCAGAATAAAATAAAGCATTGGATAAGTTTGATGAAATGATTAATGTACCTTCTACCACTTCATTAGGGACTTCAATATCAGCGGTTGTGATTTCATAAGCATGTCCCAGCTCCCTTGGCCTTTTCTATTTCATGTTTCCTTGATGCTTTGGACAATCATTAACATAGTGTCCTATCTCTCGACAATTATATCATTGAACATTGGTAGATTCTTTCTTCTCCTTACAATCCTGAGGTAGGTGTCCTTTTTCTATGCATTTTTAACAAACTACCATTCCCTTCAGGAAAGTGTCAGGGTGTTTCTTCCCACAATTGTCACAGTGTGGAAATTCAACTCTTCCCTTTTTCCTTGTTTCCTTATTTCCCTTTCCAAGGTTTTTGGTAGCCCTATTCTTCTATTTCTTTCCTTTAAAGTCATAAGACTTAGAAAATTCATTTTCTATCTTGATAGCATGTAAAAATATATCTTCATATGATTAGAAACTCTAGGAGACCATAGCCTTCTGACAGAATGGCTTTAGGCCATCAATGAATCGATCAATTTTGCACCTTGGATTTCGTATATAGTCCACATCATGCCTTTCTAACCTTGTGAATTTTATCTTCATACTTTACAAAGTTATCACCTTCCTTTTTCTTCATATTCAGAAAATGACTTTCCATATCTACTCGTTGTTCATGAGGGAAATATTTTTCTAATAATATTTCCTTAAAATACCTCCATTCCATCTCTTCAATTTCTTCATCCTCCTTTGTGTTTTGTATTAATGACCACCATTGATCTGTATCTCTTGTTAGACGATAAAATTCCATGACAACCTTCTCTCTTTCGTTACATCCCAAAGAGAGAAATATCTTCTCTAGGGAACATATCCACTACTCTGCTAAAAATGGATTTGTAGTCCCATTGAATGATGGAGGTTGTTGTCGCATAAAGAGATCTAACATAGCTCCTCCACATGGTGGATCCAGATGCTCTATATGGGTAAGGTTATTATTCATAACCTGAGTAAGTTGTCCCAGTATAGTTATGAGTTGCTCAACACCAATCATAGTACCAGAGCCAACATCATTATCTTGTATTAGAGGGAAATCCCTACAGGGGACACGCGCATTTGTGCAGTTTCCATTCCTTCCACCAGGATCCATTTTTAGATAATGTCATACACTAGATTAGGTTATGAATCATAATTCATAATCTTAACTTAACAAAATACTTAGCACAAATTGAAATCCCATGCTTGGATAATCCCATAATCACAAAAATGGCTTCTTTGAAAAAAAATTTACATTTAAATTCTTCCTAAAGGCTTGTAAATAAAATGTGAATTATCATAAGCATATCCCCCAGGAGTGTCATTACTAAGAGTGCAACATGGCCCATTGTTGTGTACCAGGATACCCAAGGTCAATCCTAAAACTCCTTGTCAGAGCTTTCACTCATAGGTACATCTGTGCCAGAGCCACCTCTACCTGCTTGTATCCAGACAGGGATGTACTGCTTGAAAGATCCACATAATCTATTACTTACCAAAATACCAAGACGTTGTTGTATGTTTATCCTCAAATACTATCTTAGGTTCTTTTCCCTAATCCACATTTTCTAAATATTGTTTCCAAGTTTTCTACTAAACTTCCTCTGATACAAACTGTAAGGACCCGACCCCAGTTTCCCGAAGTTGGTGTCTTATTTTATTACATTGGAATATAAACAAATAATATTCATTCTGAATAACCAAGTAGTTTAATAGATTTTGGAAACAATATACATAAATAATTTCAACTTTACATCATGAAATGAAAAACAATGCTAATTTATTCCATTAGAAACATTCCATGACTCCTACATTATGCTTGAAAATCATTCATAGTTTACTTATTCATATAATGGGAAAATAAAACATAAGAAAGGTGTGAGCTCAAATGCTCAGTAAGGGTAATAAATATAGAGGAAGATAGCATAAATGAAATACATGGTAAATAATTGAATACACATGCCTTAAAAATAATTAACTTGAACATATTTTGATAGGAATATGAGATGAGTAAATAATTCCATAATAAAACATAATAATGGGAATTCTAATAGTTGAATAAACACATGAACTTTAAATTAATATCTTCATAACTATGGAAGTTCATATGATAGACATCATAACCATACCATCCAGGCCTCGTGCTAGGACCATAAATAATCATTTTTTCAAGGCCTTATGCCAAGACCACAGTTTGTCTCATGAGACCTACCGATGCACTGAGGGGTTATAGAGGGAATCAACCATCACATAATAAGTCCAATTCATTACTCATATGATCTTGGATGAACATAAACAATATATACATTAATATTGAAACTATCATATGAAATGTAACTAACTTTCCCCAGTCGTAAACATAAAACACTAACCATTCCATGTAATATAGTAAATAGTTTTAGGATAGATCATCCACCAAAAAATTAGTCATAAATCATAAAAATAAATATGGTAGATGACATAATAAATTATTAATCCCAATAATATATAATAATCAACAAGAGTGTTGAATGAGACGAAAATACTCTAATAAAATCATCAAGCAATTCTTGAGATAAATACTATTTTATTATGAAAATAAGAGTTATTTTGGAAAAAACTTTATATAAAACCATAATTGAAGTAAGATAGTATTCTCATAATAAAATTAGTGATTTCATAAAGATAACAGTTTCCAAAGACATATTATAGAGTGCCCTTGAAAATACATAAGAATTTGAGAAATTCTTTGAATCAGGCTTGTATTTTGGAGAAAGTTTCGAAAGTTTCTTCTAAAACATGTAACTATCCATAAAATAGGGAAGGATTATGATTTTTGTAAATATATATAATACTCACACAGAATTTATGAGGAGTACATTGTAATTCATAAGAATCCCATTCAGGTAATTATAAAATTAAAGTAACCCGAATGAAAATGGAAGTTCGGGTGAGAAAACCATTACCTTAACTCCGAATGTGTTATGATCATGAACATAAGCTCCTAGAATATAAAATTATGCTTATTAATTTTTTTTAGTAAGATATTAGACATTTATTTAGTTTATCATAATTTTTTTATTTCATTTATTCCCTTGTTGTTAAGTTATTATATTGAATTTCGTTTTTCCGTAGTGTTCGTTTTCTTTATTTTCATAATCGGTTCACTTGTTCTTAAGTAATAGAGTTTATGTAAATCTCCAGAATTTAATTTGAACATTATTTATGGTCATACATAGGTGTTAGTGGTTATTTATATTATTTGGTTACATGTCATGAGGATGAATTATTGTAATGATAACTGTTTTGGTTAATTTGTGGGTTTGATTACAACGAACTCATTTTCATTATAACTTAATAAAATTTGTACAAAGGGATTACATAACCTTAAATAGGGTATATTACATATATAATAATCTGGTTCAACCATAAAAATAATGGTTTCATGACCATAATTGATAATGATTATAGAAATCCAAAGCCCATCATCCTTGAATGGGGTAAATTGACACATCTCGGATGGTATTCTTGCTACTAATATAAAAGAAGGTAAAAGGAAGAGATGATGATAAATTATACCACTATCATGAAAACATTATAGTACATGTAAGGTACTGGATTCATCACGAAATTTGGATAAGGAGAGGTAATAATAGAAAAATAAAACAAATGAACTTGAAAGGAAAGATAAAAACTGAAAAGAGGAATTTACCTCTTGAACCAAACTTCCTTTAGAGCCTCTTTAAGGGATAGGATTTTGTATTTTTATGAGACCAAGGCTTGATAAACGTGGGAGGGGAGGTTGGGAGGATATTTTTACAGAATTTGGAGAAGGCACAAGGCTTGATAGGAGTGAAGGGAAGAGGGAGTGAGGGGGGGTTATAGTGGATGAGAGAGGGGATTTCTCAATATAAAATTTATTAATTTATTATTTCCCCACAATACAAGGAATAGTGAGTCGTCCATGATCAAGAATAGTAATTGTATCATGTGAAATCGAACCCATTGGTCTTAAATCATCATAACATCATGCATGACTCTATAATTAAATTATTTAGCTTATTTTTTAAATTATGGTATTTTACTATTCATCAAAAATTCTAGTATTTCTGAAAAATCCCAAAAATTCACCCCAACCATTTTTAGACAAGTAGAATCTAAAAATGAAGTCCATTTTTCAAAAATAATTTTCTAAATATGATTAATTTAATATTTAATTAAAATCATTATTTATTCTAAAAAAACAGTTTTAAAACATTTATTTACTTATTCCAAAGAATTGGTATATCATACTTTCAATTGAATATTATTTATGTAATATCATAGGAAAAGTTAATATTAATTAGGGTATATAACTATTCATAAGATTTTGTTACTACTCATAAGGGTAGGTTATTATTTACCAAAAATTAAGTTTTTCTTATTGGACTCCAAATAACTTACTGATCACAATCGTGTATGTCATATTTTCAAAATTCACTTCACAGAAGTGACGAACTTATGTTTTAAGGGTCAAATAGCACTTAGTAGTTAATTATGTTGTGATTTCATGTGATTATGACATATTTATAAGAAAGGAATTTCCATTGAAAAAAATTGGGTCGTTACACGTATCAAATAAGGCCACTTCTAAAGATAATGTAATAATGAAAGTACCTCAAACTATTTTATGTACTATGTATATTTTTCTCCTACTCTATAGAATGAAGGTTCTTCACCTATGTATGGTCCTATTAATGACTTCTATCTTGAGTCTCTTCCTTAAGATGACTCTACCCAGTGTTAGATCTAACTCATCCACCACGACTACCAAACAAGGACACCATTGTTTTGGATGGTTCTAACTAAGATTTCATCACCCTATAAGGTGATGAACCCAAACCACACTGAGATGGGAGTATACTCCTGTAAAATAACTATATGTTACCAATAAACCCACATAGGTGACATCACCTATGTGTAATAGATATAATAGTATGTACCTGTTTTGGGGTTCGACACTAATATCACATGACTATTCCAATAGCAATGGTTTCAGATGGAGATGGTCCTACAGGGTGCCCTGAACTACCTCTTCCCTTATTTTCCTTCTGATCATGCTTCCTTTTCTTCTCAGATGTCCCACAATCACCTTGGACCATATCCAAAACTACTATATAGAACCTTGATTTTCCAAATCAATATTTCCACTATCAGATCTCGATCAACCACCTCAGTATAAGTCTTCAACTTAAAAATGAATACCTAGGACTGAATGTACCACCACAACCCCTTTTAAAAATTTTATTCCCTTAATTACCCATTATAAAACCCCTCATGTGTGAAAAAAATGAACTTTGAAAAATATTTATCATTCTCTAACACTCTCCAATCCCACTTATGGATATCTAGAAACTCCCAGCTCTTGGTGTGGGAAAATGTATTAAAGAAATATGTCCAATTGAATACATCCTTGATGTCCTTAGAAATCATCTACTAATTCTTCCCATATAGGACCACTGATTCCCACTTCCTATGCATAATACTAGCTAATATGATCAAATTTAATTTCAATTTAATTTCCTAATAAAAATCAAGAAGTTATAAAATACTCTAAATATTTTATACCCCATCCTAAACATCCTAGGCATCCATGATACCCCATAATAAAGGAGATATTTTCTTTTGGAACTCCAAAGATTTATCATTTTCTGGACCAATCATGGATTCCTTATCATGAGTTGGACCAAAGGCCACTCCCTGGTCCAATGCTTGGATAGCCTGAATCACCACTTCCAATTTTTTATAACCAACTGGTGAGGGGGAATTCTCTTTGTCTTCTTATAATAGTTATGTTAAAGTTCTACAAGGAGGTATGATTTTAATTAAATTAAAAAAACCAAATAAAATATCAATATATCATGAAGATAAATATTTTAGAAATAAAAAACTTTAAATATTTCCATTAAATCAAAATGAAACCATATCAATCAAAAAAACAAAACAAATTGCTCCACCTCACCTTAGTGACTATGCATAGACTACATCCTTCATATCTCTTATAGATGTGGAGTAAAACCAAATACCAAACATCATGTGGTGTTCTAGGGTTTGTCACAGGGTGTGTTGTCAAGACACCCCACTTTCAAATAGAACCTCAAGTCCCAACAAGCCATTATCTGGTCTGTCCTGACTCTCCCAAAAAATAAGACCCAAATAAGGGAAAAACCTGGATTAGATACCATTTTTTCACAAACCATTATGGGATTCTATCCAACCCGAAGCCTAACCCAGCATGTGGCATGGCATGAAGAGAATTACTAATTCTTATAATCTAGAAACTTATGCTTGGGCATTGAGTAACACCTGTGGGAATGAATTATCCCATTAATTACGACTATAAATATTCTATAATATAATAAATCACATCATTAAAAATATCCATATCCAAGGTACAAATATAAAACATTACAATCATGAGTTTAATGATTAACTTTTACACAAAAACCCAAAATAACTATGATTTGTAGGAGATAGACTAAAAAAATCTATGTAGCATGTGGGATTACACCGATGCTACCTCTATCAACACCTAACAAAAAAATCCACTATAACATAGAACCACCATCACCCACATGGAATGCCTTTACATTACTTAATTCAGACATAATAAGATATACATAAACTCAAGGGTGTATATTATGTGTGAGATAAAATTCACAGTAGGATACCACTAGATGATTCCATGAAATAAAATCATAAGTTAAACTAAAATTATAGTTTAGGAAAAGTATGAATTGAAAAACATTGAATTAATTTTTTTATGTTCATAAATAATGGAAAACTGATGAAAATATAAATTTAAATGGATAAAAATAAAAGCAATGCCCCATGCTTTACTCCCTTAGTAGCTAGGTCATTAGGTCCCTTGAATCCATATACCTCAATGACCATACCGTATAGATAATTCCAATGAATTGTCTTATACGGATGCCACAACCAATGTTCTCACGGTCCCTAAGTCATCATCATATATTTAGTTATTATTTTAGAATAAACCAACAAAAAAGCATGGGTCATTTACTAGATGAACCTAATGGAATACCCATCCATATAAACGTACCTATAAATCCCAGGGTCCCCAAGTGATCCATCCAATTTCCATGCCTTCAACAATCCCTTTAAAATTATTACAATCCAATTTAAAAAGGTAAATAAACCATCCAACCAAGAATTCAAACTAAATCCGATGGAAAAAGCCTTTCTCACAACCAAAACAATTTATAAACCCATTTATAAATCATTTAAAGAATAATTAAAATATCAATTTTATGTCAAGTCATGTAACCCCCTGCCTATTTCACAGAAACATATAGAAACAGATTTGAAACCACAACTGAACCATAGATAAACCCTATGGAAGAAAGATAATACCATAAAAATCATGATTTATCCCAAGTATAATATATTTTAACACAACTAAGTTCTAAACCCTTGGTGTATAAAGAGAACAAAAGAAATAAGGGAGAAAATACAAATGGGAAGAAAGAGAACATGAGAATAAAAGAATACTATAAGGTTCCTTGAATATTCCACCAAAATACACTGAATATTGGGTTACCAAAGTATTATAGTAGGATGTGGGAGGCACCTAGGGTTGGGTAGTTTTAATGGGAAGAGAAATTGGTGATTTAGGGTTAATGTTTTGGAGGGGTATTTTTGGAATTTCAAGTTTTTTATTATTATGGAATGTCGGATGGTTTGGATTCATGGTTTTCTAGACTATATTCCAATCATGAAGAACCATTTTGTAATAGGAAAACTAGATGAACAATTCACTTGGAGGGGGAACATGCTCGTGCACCTAGCTATGTTCCTTACACTGTTCCACTATCATAGGCTTATAGTTAGCCCTAGACGGCTGCACACATGTGTTCTAGGATATGTGACCTGGACAGTGCCATGGTCCATAGTAAACAATTCTATCTAGGTTGGTGCATGATTTATATTAACTATGTGCCAATAGTGTGCTTCTTTCTGTCCATATTAAAAAAGAACCATTTAAAAAAACTCATTCGAAAGACATATAAAAAAGACAATACAATAAATAAAAAATAAAATACCTCAAAATTATATAATATGTGAAAAATAAGGATAGATTTAATAAATATATTTCATATTTATGATTAATTAATTATTCTGTAAAGGATAATTAAAAAAAACCTTTATTTATTTTCATCCATTAAAAAGATAGAGCATCACCCGCGCATACTTTTGGGCAACCATATACAAAAATTGATGTAACTCATTATTAATCCCTGTTTTATATGAATGATTATAAAACTATATATAATGAATAAATATGATACGAATGTCTTAATTAATATTTTGGATATGATTAAACCATGTTGAAGGTAAAAGGACCAAAACCATTGAACCAAAACATTAATAGAAGATAAACATATTTTCAGCTAAATGTTCTTTTCAATGATGAAATTGTTAATAAAAGAAAAATTGTAAATTGTAAAGGAATTATTAATAGTATGTTTTAAAGGAATATAGTTCTATAATAGATACATAATAAATAAATATATTTATTTTATTGTAGGTTTGAATACATACGAAGCAGGACATGGCCCAAGGTAACGGATGTATGTTACAATATCATTTTTTGGGATTATTTATATAAAATTCACATTAAGGTAATTTATATTAATCCTATCCTTTTAACCCTATATATTTTCTCCCACTATATTTATTCTTTGATTTTTCATGTATTAGTATCATTTTCCTCTCATTTTTACTTAAAATGACTGGAAAAATGTTTTTAAGAAAAACCAATATTATTTCTTATGTAGTTAATTAATTTTTCCTTTAATATCATTTTTTCTTTATATTGATTTCAATAATTATTTTAATATTCCAAAAGATTAATCAAAGTCATTTTTAAACATATTTGTCTTTCTATAAATGGTTTAAAATTAATCTTATCATTTTATGAATGATTTACTTTTTTCAAATATGTGAATAGAATATTTATTTTATCATATACCACAAAATTGGATTTTCTGATCATTATGAAGAATATTTAAATAAATATTACTTATAAAATTCCATAGTTTCTTATAGAAAATGTTTTTCATAATATTCTAGATTTTTTACATTTTAAATAAGTTATTTTAATATGAATAGATTATCTTCCTCATGAAATTTTCTAGTGATATTCTAAATTTATTTTCATGTTTGACAACATCCATTGATGTTCCTTATGATTAGCTGGGAATATGATCTAATGATACCATTTTAATTAATTATTTGGATGTTTTATGATTATTATGATGAGATATTGTTGAAACATGTTTTATTTTCCATGGTTTAAGCTTTGACGAAATGATAAAAGATTTCATGATCTTATGACATATATATAAATGAATTATGTGACATGTGGGTCCATTATATCCATCCTATAAATTGGTTAAATATGGATAAATTATGATATTACTATGTTATGTGTGAACCTAATTTCATGTTCATAACATTATGTGTGAACCGGGTTTCCTATCCATATGTTTATGTGTTGACCGGGATTCATGTCCATTAGTTTATGTGTGGACTTGATTTAATTTACTTAACATAATGAGTGAACCTTTTACATTATATACATTTTAACAATTTTATAAGGTTATTCTTGTGCCACATTCCTATTTTAATGATATTATATCATGGATTATGACTTATTATTGATGATTCCACACTTTTATGCCTTTTTTCTTTTGTCATGAAATATAATTATTCCATGACTCTATATTAAATATATTTTACTGATTGGATATAAATTTTTATTTAATGATCTAGTTATAATAAAATTATTCTCACATGTGATAATTGAATGATATCTAATTTTTTTTACTCTCATAGAGAATCTAAGACCACCCTTTTTTTTTGTTTTCCTTCCCCTGGTTTTGAAGGAAGGGTACTGGTATGAAGAACATTATTGGAGATATTGAAATCCATTATGAAATATGATGTTTATATATCTAGTCTCTGAATTCAATAAACATTTACTTTTCTAGGGTGTGCATAATTGTGTTATGTTTTAAATATTTAAATAAAATGATGTCATATTTATATATGTTATGTTTCATTAACTTAACACACAACCTTTCATAACTAATTCTTTTAACTATTTATTGATATTTGAATGTTTTATCATCATTAAATATTATGTATGTATCCATTGAAATTATAATAAGGAATTTATAAAAATGGAACATAGTTACAATACTAATTGAAAATAAAAAAGAATTGAAGGATTTCAAAAATAACGATTTAGAAGGGGATATGAACCCTTACCTTTTACATGTTGGGACTCCCTATAGGATTTTAATTTGTTTAATAATTGAAAACATTTAAAATATATTGGTTTGGATGTGGAAAAATCCTTATTCATACTGAATTACTTTTAACAATATAGAATATAATTTTTTTTTGGAAATTTTTTTATAGGTATCAGAAAAAATTCATTACATTAGAGAAATTATTTTTAAAATAAACCCATTTTTTTAAATAAATAAAATATATTATTTATTAAAAACATTTTTATTTATTATAATATCATAATAATTCTATATATTCGTACTATATTTTTTCTTTAGCCAAAAATTCGATTGTCTAGAAAAATTATAAAAAATTTACAATTTTTACCTTTTAGGAATAAATTCCATATTTAAGAACCTTTTAAATGATAATATTTATTTATAAATGGGAATAATAATTTTTAAAAAAATACTTGTATATATTTAAATGACACATTTGGAACCTAAATTTATAAAAATCTTCTTTTAGTAAATTCTATTTTATTCTAAAAAAATTTAATTATTATATCACTATCAATTTATTAATCTACATTTTAAATAATAATAAATTAAATTTGTTAATTAATTTATTGTAAATATAAATAAATTATAGTTAAATTACTATAGTTAAATATTGGTTCCTACTGTTCTGACTCAAACTAGGCCATTTAATTTGAATTCAATGGGGTTTCTGCTATTTTGAGCACATATCTTTTCATATACTGAGTGATGATTAGTAGACTTGGGTGGTGAATTTACATTGGGGTTGTAATGATCTATAATTATCTATATTACTAAGTTTCATATGTGTTATTCATTTCTGGTTGTATTAAATTAGTTTCTTATTTGATCTGATTTTTTTATGACTTGTTGTCCTTCCTTTCCTTGGTCTTTTTAGGTTATACTACAATTAAATTTTATAATTACCCATGCATGGTTCTCATTAACACACATGTTGTATCTATAGAAATAAAACATAATTCCTATAAGACCTTAGTGGATGAGGAGTTGGTGTGGATTCTTCAAAGATGATGCTTTATAAAACATAGTGGTACTTGTTAGTGGTAGACACTGTTGGTGATTTCTTGCCAGGATTTTATATAGTGAGTATGTTTTATCTCCTAATAAATCATAAAATATTTTGATAAGGTTTTCTATTTTTATATGGTAACTTCGAGGTTTTGAAATTTAGTGGTGTATTTGGGTGGAAGTTTTCTCATACACAAATATTTTATTCAATACATTTGTTTATATATATATTTTATGGTTTATGTTTATATTTTTCATTAGAGTCGCATAGTTATAGTATAATTTTATAGGATAAATACTGTAATTTATATTTTTTATTCATGGAGAAGTACAAAACCCATAGATAATTATAAGTAGGGAGTGGTAAGAACCCATGGATTATTCCAAAACTAGGTAGGGTATCAATGGTCCAAGTAACGTCAGAGATCATATTAAGGGATACTACAAAAATGTGAAGTAATCTTCTATGAGTTAAATATAGAAGTTTACATGAAATTTAACTACCCAAAAATAAAACAAAATAATTTTGAAAATGATAATATTCACATGAAATCAATGAGGTCTTATAATATAATGTTCATTAAAAGCATATTCATGTTATTCAAAACCTAGTAGAGATAATGGACCATTTGAAAAATATGACCTTCATATTATTGATTCTTCTATTATTGTATCTTCTCCCCTCATTTTATTTGACTTAGAAAATATATGGTTATTGTTTTTTTTATAGTGATGAATTATAATAAAATTAACAATATTTAATGATATTGATAATCCCGTTATGGTTTAGTGTAATATTCTAAAAAATAATGATTAATCAGTTCCATTTATTTTTTACTATTAACTTCCTTCATTTTTTTGATATGAAATGTTAAAAAATTTTTGGGGTAAATTATTTATTTTATTTTAAATATAATTTAGTATCATTATTTGGATTGAACAATTTTGATATTATTGTTTTATTTTTATTGTAATTTCATTATTATAAATTAATTCACACTATTTTTATACTGTTTCATTGGTAGAGTAATTTTATCAATATAATTTTAATGAATATTAATATAGATTGGTTATTTTGAGGCCCATTTAGATAAAATAAGAAGACTAAATATTTTTTCATGTATCCTGTGCTATCTATGAAATTTTTATTATTTATAAAAATTCAAAAGAGTATATTCCTTTAAAATCTATATATTCAATAAAAGTTATTATGGTCTAATTTTTATAAATGATTTGGGTTTTATTCATAAATTTGTTGGCTAAACAGAAGCATTAATTAATGTTCTATAAATATATCCATAGTTTAAAAAATATTCTATAATGAACCTATATCTCAAAAAATATCCTTCCAAATGAGCCCACCATTATTTTTTGACTACCATATTTATTTAATGACTATATTTAGTCATTTTCTTGTTCATAAATTCATGGGAATATTGACATTGAAACACTAATAGTCTATTAGTACAAACAAACTAACTTTAATACTTCCTCTAGAAATGTGGATACAAGTTTCCAATTGGCTAGAATATTCATCGGTTCATAATTTAGTCTCTTCAAAAACTATATACCTCTATTTGTAATTTTTAGATCATAGTTTCAAGGAATCAAGTTAATTAATAGGAAAATTAGTGGGGTAACCAGTATAGCCACTCTTGTATAAAAACACTTGAATCTACTAACATTCAGAGGATTATAATTTTTTTGTTAAAAGGGGTTTCATTTCACATGAATAGACATAAAATAAGTTTTATAAGGACATTAAAAAACACTTTTTACATATATATATACTGTTCTTACATTATATTTTTATCTACATTTTTTTCTCCTTATTTCTTATAATGTTTGGGGATTATTTTAATATCATTTAACATTAATAGAATCTATGTTAGTAACTTCGGATATCAAAACAATTCTAAAGTATTGGTTTTATATTAATAAACTTGGTGGAATTATATTAGTTTACCTTACATTTATTTATTTCAAATTCAATACAAGGTGTGTATCATTTCAACTCCATTTGTGGGAACCTTGGGTGTTAGAGGTAATGTCCTTAATTTTTAATAATTTCCTAAAACTAGTTATTTCTTAAAAAATATGGATTCCTCTAATAAAAATTACTTGAAATAATAAAGTAAATATTATTTTATTATTAAATTTAACCAAAAACTCTTATATGATTTCATATACATCTTATCATTAGTCCCTTAGGGATTTTGTTAATATTATAGATTTAGTAGTGTACATGTAATGATTTTTTTTCTTGAATGAAACCAATGATCTACATAATAATATATCATAAAATAAAAAAAAAACAATATTATCAATAATAAAAAAATTAATGTATGGGTAAGAATTAAAAATAAATATCTAAATTAAGAGATTATAGTAACTGGTTGTTGATAATAATTTATAGCTTTTTATTTATATCATATTAATATTTTTTATTAGTTAGAGATGTTGATGATTCATTGGAGTCATTGGGAGGGAAATATAGTTAATTTTTATTAATAATGAAAGAGTTGAGTTTAATAGAAAATCCCACTGAAATCCTATTAGTGAAAAACCAATGGATTGGTGGGAATAAATGGATTTGGGGTATATCCTACAGAAATAGTATGGTTGATTGGGGTTATAGGGTCATTGTTGGCTAAATAAGCACTCTAGTTCAAACCATTGATTCTATAATTGAAAATATAGTATATATTACCTTCTCTACCATCCATTTGGATGAGTCATGATACTCATGTTTGTTCTCTATGTGGATTAAAGTTTATTATTGATTTACATGTGTTAAAAACTAGTTCCAAGGGACCTTATACACTAGGTATCTGGTGGATTTGAACCAATTTTTTTGTAATAAATTACATTTTCATACCCTATATTAATAAACAAGTCTGTTCTCCATTAGTCCCAATGTGTGTTCTTCATTTCCATCGACTAGAAAATAATGCCAAGGGAAAAAACCGATTTCATGGGAAAAAATTCACTAAAGTAACTTTTTATTATATAAATTTGATCATTCTATAATCCTAACATATTATATATGAGATATTATCCTTGATAAATAAAATATTCTAAAATAGGAACATAACCACAAAAGTCGTAATGTGAAATAACAAATCAAGTACCATAAAACATAAGGACGTACACAATGAACATAACCATAAATATTATATATATATATATATATATATAACCATAAAAATTTCAAAATCAAAGATGAATCCAAAATATTTTTTTTGATGGGAGGGAAATGTTTTCTGTCTATATACACATGTATAACCAAACTAGATATAAAAAAATGTTAAAAATGAAAAATTGATGTTACACATGTCCATTGGACAAGTGATCACACTAACATTATCACCATAAATATACCCAAGTAAAACCTATAATGAATATGTTGTATCCGTGGTATTATTTTCATATATATGAATCAACTAATACCAACTTATATATAAGAATACAATGTTTTTAGGGTGTTACCCAAGATTCCTAGTAAAATTTATTATATAATCAATATACTACCTTTATAAAATAAACTATGTTACGAAACCTTATACTAAAAATAGAAAAGTTCTATTTTTTATTTATATTAAAATATTTAACATGATTGTGTGCATTTTTATTTTATATTTAATATTAAATAATTTATCTCTATGTGTCAAAATATATATTTATATAAGAAAAGGAACAAATGAAATTAATTTTTAGTAAAGATGAGATCAGAATATTAAGGGGGAGCTCCTAAGGGATAAGTTATGGGAATTATGGGGTCTTTATATTAAAGATAAAAATAATTTATGCATAGGATACTTGTTATAGATTAATAATAAACTTGTGATGAATCCAACAACTAGTGGGTAATATAAAATTATGAGAGGAGGTAAAATGATACAAGTAAGATAAACAAGTCAATCCTATCTAGTGTGCAATCCAAACTAGGGGTGAATATTTGAAGTGTTCAATCTCTCCAAGTGGGTATACATGAATCTTGAATCACACCTAAGTACCTATGATATTCTAGAAAATATATAAACAATGATACCAAACTATTAAAGTAAAGTACATGATATAAGAAGGCAATATTCCTTTAAACAACCCTTATGAAAAAATTCTATTCCTAATTATCTATAATTCTTGACTAATAAATTAGCATATAAAACCATTTCATTACTAAAATAGGTAACATTATGAGAAGCATAAGTCACGTAATATGCACATTTATTAATAAATAAAGTAATTTTTCTTTATTTAAACACTTTATGGATAAAATATAATAAATTTCATAGGATTTATTTCAAAAAAATCCATGGAAATAGTTTCCATTATTTTATAATAACGAATCATTGGAAATTTTCCAAGAATCTTGGGTAAAAATCCTATGTATTTTAGATTTTTCATCTTTCAAAATCACAATTCACCGTGAAAATTGGAAATAAAAATGAAACAATAATATAATCATTATAAGTGTTTAATAAATATTTTACCCAAGATAAGAATACATTTTAAACATTAAAAGGTCCACATTACCATCCTCTTGTGGAATTAAAAATATCTAACTACTAGTATTGATGAATCCCTTGGAAATGGATGTTATTACACAAAAATATACATGGAAGAATCCAGTGAGAGTGAATATGAGACTTATAAATAAAAAACCATAAAATAGAATTTATAGGATATAGAACATTAAATCAATATGACCATGAGAGGTAAATAGTATGAGAGAATAAGGAAGAAGATGATTGAGAAATATTATTTAAATGGACTAACCCTGATGAATCAACCATATTGAGTTAATACTAATGAAGAAAAGTGAGGGAAAGGAAGGGAACACTTGATGGTCAATTCCTGGAGATTAATAATCCTAACGAGAAAAAAAGAAGATTAATTAATTTAAATTATTTTTTTTTGAAAATTATAGTATTTAATTTTTTAATGGTATGAATTATTTCTGTGAATTTTATGGATAACCATTAGTTTATTTCTAGAATGAAATTATTTTTTCTGTGTACTTCATATGCATGGTTAGGGTAACTGTGTACCCTAACCATTCATATATATAATTTCATAAAAATATTTACATTGTTACAAAAATTTAATAAATAAATAAATTGTTTAAAATATATACTAAATAGTGACATCGTGGGTGTTAGAATTATCCCATCCATATAATTTTATTCCCCAATAAAAAGTTTTAATAAAGTTCATTGATCTAAAAATAGAAGAGCCCATTGATATCTTATTTTTGATGATCACTCCCATGTTTCATGTGAATCACATTTATACTGAAAAAAATAATAAAATAGAGGAATTTATTCCATCATAGATCATTATTTTAATTATAAAAAAACTACCTTTTCAACATAGGAAGAAAAATGTACCAATTTCAACTCTACCCATTTTAGAACATGATATATATTAGGATAGTTCATATTCAACTTGTAGATATGGAATATATTTTGAATGGATATCTTATAAGGACAAAATTATAATTGTTATGTGAAAATTCCTATCCTTTTATAAATATAAAAAGTTCTAACATATATAGGAGTTAGTTTACATTTATTTCCCAACCATATATGGACCATTCAATTAAACACATTCAATAACATCCAAATCACCTTACATGAATCACTATTTTCTATAAATATGGTTAGTTTAACAACTCTAAAGACACTAATTTATCATAATATATTTTGAATTAGGAAAAATATTCTTCGTCATCTCCCACACTATTCTCAATCATAAAACTTAAGCCTCACCCACATCACCCCAACATAGTAGAGACCTCCATATCTAACCATACATTTCTTAAAATGGTTAAATCACTGTTTAGTATTTATATATATTATTATATAAAAATTTTAACAATGAGAAATATTTATTCCATTTTCACCCAAAATCTAAAATGAAAGTATAAAGGATATCCTATAGAATTTTGAGTTACTTATATTTTTCGTATATTTTGAGGTCGATAGTGCATTTAAATCTTTATGTATCAACTCATAGACTAGTAATAACTTTTTTGAAATATTTAAGGTAATGTAGGAACCCCTATAAATGATAATTACTAATATTACAATGTGAAATTTTTTCATTTCACATATTTACATGTTACCAGGATCTCCATATTTTGTATTATATTTTATCAAAATGGAATCGGTGATTTAGTTTACCTATAAAGGATCTTCTAGATAGAATTATTCCCATGATGTTTATGAGGCAATATAATGATGTATTATATCAATATCTCATCCAACATATAAATATGAATACAAGATAAGTGATGCAATCTCATATAATTTGGGTGGTTCTCTTTCACCTCTTAGAAACTTAAAAATTAAGACACATAATGAATGATATTATTCATCATATTTATATTTTATTAATATAAATTCATGTAATTTTAAATTTTAGTTGAATCTGGGTGCACTTCCAATTGTGAATGATGAAATAATTTCATCCCTTCATCCTCATTTAAATAATATACAAATTAATAATACAATTAAATTAAACAGTTCACTCATATGTGGATTCTTAACATTTAAGATTTAGTTAATATGTACAATTTATAAGTTAGAAAGTTTCTCCTAGTTAATATACTCATGAAATGGAGGATTGATTTTTATATTAGATAAAAAATTTCTCTCATCTCCTCATTCACTTCAATACATATTTAAAAAAAACTCATCATGTTCTATTCCCCACTACCATATTAGTATTCATGTGATAGAAATTTCCTATTATGGGAATATATAACCACAATCAGAGTTCCAAGTGTATATGTAAGTTCAAAATCAGATATTTATAGATACATAACAATTAAATTATTTTTTAAGGTTTAAATATTTCTATGAGAATATATAGAATATACTTTTAAGATTAATATAAATGATAATATTCTCACCAAATTAGTAATGTTTTATTATTTTTAAGGAATTCATGGTCAATGAAAATTCAATTTCATGGTTTGGGTAGTTATATTAGGATATCATAACTATAAATATCTATATTCTACCACATAGTCAATATTTAGACTATACAACCCAATCCCATTCCTAAATAATGACAATATGACACATATATTTCTCTATGTTTATGAATAATTAGAACTATAAATAATTTTAATCCCAATTTTAGTTTAATAATGGCTTCTTAACATTAATATGACTAAAATAGAGGGAATACTATATTTATCAAGATAAAATGTTGAACATTAGTGCATGCCTATGTCAAAAACTGGAGGAAATAGAGGACAATAGAGGAAGGATATCACACAAAAATAGTTAACTTGTTTCCAATATATTTATAATGTTTTATTTTACCCTAATAAATGTGTTCAGGAGAAATATTTTATTTTATTAATCACTTCATTCACCATATATATATATATTAATGTTCACATCAGGATGATAGTAATTGTACATCAAGGACATAACCACTTGATAAAAATATAGTTGTAAACCTTGTAACCCAAATGTTGTGTGTGTTTTATCTCGCATATTCCATTTTCATAAATATCATGTATATCTTCATGATATCCATGAGATAATAATAAAAAATAACATTTAGTATGGGAGTGATAAAATAAGTAAATGTTCATATTCAAATTGAACCATTGAATTAGCCTCCCCACCTAGTGGTCGGGGATTTTCTTTCCCAGGATTATAAGTTGTATTAGAGATTGTTTTTCAACATGGATCAAAAAACCTAATTATATAACTTTGAAAGAAGGAATTACCATGTGGATAAAAAACTCTATTTTCTTTTTAGATATTCTATATCTCCCAATTTATATCAAGAATAGCATTAATATAAAGTTACCAAACTTTCCCATAAATCATGGATCATATGTTCTTAATGGAATTGTGATTTAATCTTCTTCATTTGGATCTATCCTTTTACCGTTGAATATTATTCTTGTTATATGAATTCATGTGAGAACTTTGGAAACATTTTATGAGTTTGTAGATATATTTTATTTATTGGATTTAGTTCTTTTATATATTTTATTAGAGGTATATTCTTATTAAATTGTTTAACCAATTATTACCCTGTATTTGTTACATTCCACCATACATCATTAAGTGAAATTTTATTGTTATTTCAACTTTTTTTTGAATATTATCTAAATGGGGAATTGTATGGTATATTTATAAAGGAATAATGACATGAAAATAAAACATAGGGGAGAAAGTTAAGATATCATATGGGAAACATAGAAAATTATACTGATATATATTTTTAAAAAATTTCAGATATTGAGAAAAAAGGAAGGTATAAAATGTCTAAAAATTAATTTATTAATAATCAAGAACATTTTTGGATAAATTGAGAAACCACTAGTTCAACCATATAAGGAAAAAATTGATCTATTGATGGAAAATTTCATTATATTAGAATTAATCTCTCTAAACAATTTCAAAGAGATATTACTTACCTCAGTGTTGGGTTCACCCATTAGCAGATCTTCAAACACAATAGAAAACTTGTCCCATGACTTTATATACTCTTCAATTCTGATATTACCATTATTGAAACCCCAAATTAGAATCAAGTACAACTTTTCAATCCATTTATATTTTTACTCATTGAGACACACCCTCAATGACCTGCCCATAATTCTGACAGCTTCCTCTTTATTAGCATTGAGAAACAAAACATATTCAACCACATCTTCTTCTGAGATCATGAGAAATTCCAAGGTTTTTTCAATAACAATGCCTTAATTTTACATTTGAACCAAATCATCAATACCAGCCCTCTTGTCTTTCAGCTTCATTATTGAGCATGCCTCTATTGGTTTTGGAAAAAAGGAGTAGTCCTTCCTTTATTTACGGGTTCCCCTCTGGTTCCTATTTCTCCCTGGGCTCAGAGACCTATCTCATAGGGCATATTACTATGTTTCTCCTATAATTTACTCACACTCAATGTATTTATACCCAACCATGGGTTGGATAACTAGATAAACCTCTCACCCTTGATCTGGTTCATCAATCAGAAATTTTTCAAAGCGGTTACCCAAATCAATGTTTGCCACCTCCCTATTGGGGCTTGTCCTAACACCACCCCTGAATCACACCACCTATACATATAATGAAACCAATAGAGACTAGGAAGTTTACCCAGTTACTTAAACTTACCAGTCCCATGTAAGAGTATATTTAACCATCATAGATTGAGATGCAAGAGATGAACATGCTGCCTATTCCTTTGCAGATTGTGTTTCAGAAAACCTTTCTATCCCAAAATGAGAAGCATCAAGAGAATCAATGCAGCCACTGACTATATTTCCCTAAAGAACCACTGCCACTAGAGGCTTCATACCATTAATATCACCTATCAATATGCGAAATACGTCCTTGACCTTTGGCTCAGGGGGTAGAGGAACTGACTACTTCGGCCTTCCCATCCTAGCTACACTGGAAGCCAAAAACAAATCATTATGGCTGGTTTGGTTTTTTGATGATACATCCCACTTCACAAGTACCCATGCGAGATTAGGTAATGACCTCAAGCTAGGTGGTGGGTCCTATACCTTTAGTTCATCATGAGTTCGATAAATTCAGGTATGGATTTCGCCTACCTTGGGTTTATGAGGGGGTTCTTCTATTTTTTGGGTCCCCCCATACCACATCAATAATTTGGGGATCATGTGGATTTTACCTCAACCAAATTAAAATGGATAAAAAAACAAAAAATCAATTTATGAGTAATTCTATTTAGTCCAATTATTTGATTTTGAAACAATTAGATTCTAAATCTCATGAAATTTCCATGTCTATATTTTATTAAGAGTTTATTTATAAATAATAAGAAAATACATGTACATTTTCATTAGTTTCACAAATCATATTTATCTCTAAATGTAGAAATAAATGTACTTATAATGGTGAAACCCTCAGGATGACATTCATGAATCAAATTAGTGAAATATTCTTTATAATTATACAGAGTAATTCCATCTTGGTAAACCTAATGAGGAATAAACAAAAGGCTGGATGTGTTAAAAATAATGAGGTGTCATCTTTGAGAAATCCCTAAATCTCTATCATAGCATGTCAATGAAAATGAAACATAGTGGGAAACACATCTTAACCATTGCAGGTAGAAAATATTCTAGTTATAATCACCCATGATTATTATAGGCCATTGAATTCCTTAATGACGAAGAAGGATGATGCTACGAAAAAGAATAGAAATATAGGGGAAACCCATATCAAACACATGTTCTCTCTTAAATGGAAATAGAATTAAAACCAAATTTATCTTATTATAAGGATCCTATCATGATCATTGATACTAGAGAACACGTGTTTCAGAATCAGATGGCTTGGTTTCTAATGGTATATTAGAAAAATAATAAAATAGTGGGGTCAATGTGGGAACCTAAATAAGATATTATTAAGAACAACCCAAATTTTTTATTGAGGTGGTAGTCATGAAATATCATGGATTATTATTTAAGGAGAAAATAAGGTAATCCTTGAGATTTAATTGTAGTAGAAAATCATTTCTTTTTAGAGAAATAAAAACATAATAAATTTGTTTTCATGAATTTGATTAAATCTAAAATTAATTATTTTTGAATAAAATTTTAAGAAATTAATATGACTTTTTAATCTATTATATCAGAATTAACTTTGGATGAATTTTTTAGATTTTTCAGAAAGATTTTTTTTGTGAAATATGAAAAATAATTCTTTTTAATAAATATCAATTTTAAGATACTATAATGATATCATAAAACTTTAATGGGTTTTAATCCTTTTTTATATACAAAATATATATTATATAATTAATATAATTAATTTAAAAATATGATGTTGAAAATAGAAATATATAAATAAAATTTTGGAATTATGAATTGTATTTTTGTTTGAAAAAAAGTAAATTTATTATTATATTAAAAAAATATTTAAAAGGTTTATTTTGGACATGTCTTGGTTTAAATTTAAATTAATAATTTTTTATTTAACATAATCTAGTTAATTTTATTGGAATTAAAATTTTACTTTATTTTTTTCTCAAATAATTTATATTCATAAAACAAATATGTTTCAAAAATAGTTTTCAATATGTTTGGAAAAAATATATTAAAACAAAATTATACCACCTCTAGGAGTTTAATAATTTAAAATATATTAAATAATTTAAGCATTTTTAATTAATTTTATGTAATAATTTGAAATTACTTTTTTTTCATAGTGAAAAGAAAACATGGTAAATATTTATTACCCCGGTTATAAGAAAACCAGTTTAAATCATAAAAAATATAGAGATAAGGATTAACGATAAAAAATATTATTAACCATAATTTGTTGGTTTTATTTTGAAACTACCATTATCTCATTTGAATATGAGTCATTTTGGAACCATTTTAATTTATTTATGCATTAATATATTTTAACCTTTTGAAAATATCTAATTATATACTCTCCCACACCTATAAAAGGGCACCAATTATCCTTTATTATAAACAATTAAAGAGACATATATATTGGACAATACCAACCTGAATCCATTCCTAACAAACCTTTCCAAGATATCAAGGTTCTGCTTTGAACAAAATAGTAATCTTATAAGGCTTAATCTGTAAGTCAAAGGATTTTTTCTAAAGTAGAGGTATAGATTTTAACCGAGTATTTTCATCTTATTTCTTCATAAAACTCCTTAAATTTGGTTATAACCATAATTATACAAAATCATAGTTATTTACCTTATAATTAGTTATTATTATTATTATTTTATATAATTTATTCATCTCCTTATACATCAAATTGGAAACAAAATTATCATTCACACATATGTATGGACTACCGTCTCGTGAAGCTATGTATTTTGGTTTTCAACACCACCCTTCATTGGTAGTTATTATAATTAATATAATAATATTATATATGATATTTCTGAAAAAATATAATTTTTTAATTATAATAAATCATTTATCTTCTTACCGTTCTTCCCATTAAAAAATGATGGTGTTGCTCGTGCGTACGTATGGACTACCACCTCCACGAAGCGATGTGATCGATTTTTTATCTCTACTTATCATGTAATATTATAAATATATATAAAATTTATATTTAGGATATTTATATAATAATTATTTTTTTGGTTTGATGGAACCATTTGAAATATTTATTGTTTGAAACTACCAAACCTAAACTTACATGAAAAATGAAATACTTAACACCCATAAACGATGATTTTAATAAAGAATTATTAAGAAATGGGTGTTAGATTATTATTTTTATATCATATACAATATTATAATTTTTTATATTCTTATGGTGATGAAGTATAATAGATATAAATTTCTTATATAGGTGGATAAAATAATTTACAATATAAGTAAAACTATAGGTAAGTTATTTATGATAAAATATCATTTTATTTTAGGATTATTTAATTTCATATTCCCATTGGAAAAATTATATAATACCAATATCATAAACTCCATCTATTTTCTTCTCATATGGTTAAATTTTTATATTACATGTTTATTTTCCATTTCTTATCTATTTGATCAAAAACCAACAAGTAAGTTACATTCAAGGGATTTTCTTTTAAAAATAATGTTTTGAAGTTTTCCTTCCAACTTGTTTTCTTCCATTTCCATAGTTTCTTTAGAATATTTTTAGTATTTTTTTACTATTATCCAAATATTTACTAAATTCATTTTTTCTGATGTATTAATTTTTTAGAAAGGTATAATAGGAATCTTCTAGTCATTTTATGAACAAGGTGCTTCTTACCAAAGGCATGAACAAACCCCTTGTTTTAATGTACACTGCAATAATGTCTTTTTCAACCATCATGACTACTATTTTATTTTAATATTATTATAAAATTTTCCATAGTCATTTTCAAAGGAATTATTTCCCTAATATTATACAAAATTACAAATATTAAATATATAATTTGAAAAATGAAATAGTTATATTCCTCAATAAATTTTTAGTGATCTTAACAATATATTCTCATAAATTACAACACCCATTGATGTTACTAGGGATATGATCCAATGATACCATATTTATTTTTTCTCTATAAATTTTATAATTATGATTATTAAATATTGATATTTAGTATTCTAATTTCCGTATGAATAATTATTCACTTATAAGAAATTTTAATAATGAATTATATTGATAATAAAAAAATAAAAGGGATGTATATGACGTGAAGGTGATGGGCGGTAAATGGTTATAGAAATCCCATCAATGCATAGACATGTATCATGAGACAAAAATAATTATAATGAGATATTTTATGGGTATATGTATTACACATACCCACTTATTAATAATAATGTCTTGGTTGAGAGGAGTTCCCTATAAGATTAATAATATATTGGCTAAGAGACCTTGATCATGAATGTCTAGAATTATGTATTTCCTTTATTATGAAAAATGATTTTATTATTCACATGTTTTATATGTTTATATTATCCAAATATGGTTAATGAACTCAATTGATCAATTTAATGGAATTTATTTTTGATTATCCACTCATCTATATTGATTATACTTTATTTACCAATGTCGACTTCTGATGTATTTAAACCTTACTGAGAAACCATGTTCACAATTTATTTGTTTTTCATTTATTGGGATACGAATAAGTATATAATGAATGATATAAATGAAACAATTTTTTTTTTCATATTTTCAATATAATATGAGAATCATGTATGTATCTATTTTACTAAGATTGCTAAAATAATCAATCTTTCCTGGTGTGATACTTTGTATCATATACTAGTGTAATAAAGTAAAAAATCACTCTAGGTTGCTGGGTTTAGATTATTAGAAAAGTTTTTGAATTAAATTTTGTCAAGAGAATTTGAGGTTGGGGGGATCATCCTAAACTTTTGGGGGGAATTAGTGTATATTTTGGGTCTCTCTTATAGTTTTAATATATACAAGCGAATCCTTGTCAAATTTCAGTATGGTATTCATTAACCATTTTTGAATGGTCTAATATAATCCATGTGAATTTTTGAATGTATGTGTGTATTATAGGTTCACTATCACTATTTATTTTCTAGTGATGGTATAATTAAATGCAACATAGTTGGGAACATTTAATTTTATCACCGTCCAAGGAGGTGGTTGATATTATGAAGTTTATATTAGGACCTTGAGATATGCATCTTTATGAAGGGAATCATAACCCACCAAGTTCATTGTTTCTTAATGGGACAATCATGCATTTTCAGATCATGTGATATGGACCAATCTATTCTATTTAATATTATGAGATAAGGAATATTAGGTAAAAGGTTCCTAATAATGGTTGGTGTGGGTCATAGGCATGAGTGTCCCTATCTAGTTTCTCATATCTACTGTTAAATAAATTGGATATTGTACTGATATACTCTATTTCATCACTATAATAATCCATTGATAATCACCAAATAAGGATTATTCTCCATATACTCAGCAACATAAAGAATTCTTATTGTCATTACAAAAGATAATAGGTGTGTTTTTGGAATTTTGGGTTTGAACCTAGAAGAGTTTTCTTATATATCCATAAAGGGAAGGAATAAAAACCAATTTAGTTTGAGTGATATAGTTTATGTTCGTATTGCCATAATCATCAGTAGGGTTTAACATGGTGCAGTAAGGGTGTGTTTAATGTTGATTAAATTATTACAACTCATATGTATATGTGATTCTTGTGATGTGGACCAATAATTTAATTGTAATAATAATCTAAAAATCTAATCCCATATGATTCTTAGTTTGTATGAGAAATAATATATAGAATATAATTCCCACTTATTTGGAGAGAACAACAAGGTATTGGATGTGACTTATGAATTTATGTTTCCATGATGGGATACATCTGTCGTATAAGGCATGAAAGAAATAGAAATAGCGGGTCCTATTAATTTGAGTTTATTTTTAGGTAAATTTTATAATTACACCGTGGATAAGTACCTTATATGATAATAATGATAATTATCTCAATTCATGTTTATTTTTTGGGGCTTGTGCATGTCTACTACCATGATATACCTAACTAACTTGGTGAGTCATGTGAAAGAATTTATGGCGATTACTTCAAGGAGTATGACCATATATGATAACCAGGAAGATTATTTCAACTCAAGGAATTTTGGAAGACTATGTGGAGTATATAGACTCAAGGTGATTATGTAACCCAAAAGAGAATATGAAATCATGCTAAATATAAGTAATCTAAGAAGATAATCTCACTCAAAGTTATTTTTCATGCCGGGAGGTGTGTATTGACCAATTGAATATTCTAGGATCTTGGTGGGGATTGAATGTATTGCAAAAAAAATTCAAAACATAGGAAAACAATGTTTTTTTGGTGAGGCTCTTGAATTTTCATGGGGGTGAATTGCATAAGTGAAGGAATTTGTTTCAATGTATGGGATGGAAACATTTCACAGATCCTATCCAACAGAGAGGGGGTAGATTCATTCTATTATGGATCATTAGTAATGTTTGTGGAATGAGTGTTAATTTAGTATTACACACTTATAAACTCTACAAAATATAGTTCATGAGGTAGGATTTTTGGTTGGGTTAGTCCATAGTATTGATTCACATAGAGGGATGTATGTATAGTAGGCATGCATGGCAGAGTTATAGGAGGCTCTTCCATTCAATAGGAGTTTCTTGAAAGAGATGAACTCAAGAGATTGGTCTTGGGTATAGACTTTAGATATTGGAATCAACAGAGTGTTGTGTGTCTTATAATGGGATATTATTAGGATAATCATTAATACAAGGATTGTGAAATAATTTAAATGAGGCACCTTCCTGAGCCTCTATAATGATGGAAATATGATATTCCTATTGAGGATTCTATAATTAGAAAAGGGGGTTTCTTAAATACTCCACTAATTGATCAAACCATATCACATCTCATTCATTCCCAAAATTATTGAAAATGGGGTTAGTATTTATTTAAAAAAACTCACAAATTCCTTCCCAGAAAATTTGTACCAATAGAAAACTATGAAACTTCATGGAGAGTTATTTTCAACTTAGATGGAATGTGAGTGCATGGAGCCTCCATCATCTAACAATGAATGAATGCATGGTCCATGTGATTGGTCTGCAGTCGTGAGGTAAGTGGGAGGCCACAAGCACACCAATCATTGAATCAAAATGTATGTTTATGGTACACCTATATAGTGTGTGTACTATGAAGGAAGCATGTGGGAGTGTTCTATTTTTCATATTTTTTTATGCCACACATAAAATGATCAAAAATTATTATCCATATTTTAACACTATGAACCATCAAATAAAATCACATGAAGAAAAATAAAACTTTAATATTATATTTTTAGGGAAAATAAATTCCCATAAACCGAGAAAAAAATGGATTTTAAATCATCGATACCCATTTCAGTAACAATATGTAGAATCTATAAACTAGACAATGATGTAGGTTTTCACCCCCACATCACCATATTGGTTGACATATTTTACTGGTATCCACCCCTCAGTGTGTGATCTGTCATGAATATTATGGATATACCATTTTCTTTTTCTTCAGGTATGGAGATACATTTCTACTCAAACTCAACTAGTAATTTTTATGTGATGATCACATCATGGGTTCTATGATAATGTTCATCAAATTAATTTTTCAATGAGAACAAAATTTCACCTTAGAATTAGATTCATTTCTAATGAAATGAATCTTATTCCAAGGTAAATATAGGCTATTTACCTCATTCTTGAATAGCTAGTCTACTTCAATAGTAGAATTAAGATTGAGAGAGGGTTACTAAAGGATTTCTTCAACTTAATGATTTTATATGTCACCAAAATGATAATAGATACTCAATGTATTTGTGCTTATCAGATGTTTAATCATGACTGAATAAATTATTATCCTAATTTTTAAGGTTTTAAATTATATATCATGGAATGGAGACAAAAACTTTTCCTTCTACCATGGAATCATGGATAAGGACCCATATTCTAGTGGGGATATTTCCTAGATCTAGTTCTAATTGTAAAAGTTTAGTTTATAAAGAGTTATCCACTCTATGAATTTTAATAAAATATAGTTTGGGGAATTTATCATGATGTTTAACATCATGTGAAAAAGACATGGTGTATTCTGTTGGGTAATGTGGAACAATGATGTGATCTATTATTTTCAATGTTATATGGAACTAGTGAGTATAAAATCATTTTTTCAAGGGTGGAATGGGGATCTCTATGAGCTTTACCTCTTTTTTTCTCCTAGAATTATACTTAATATATTATAGGAGAGCCTTATTGGGTATGAAAGTAGTCTTATCTCATGTCTCCCTTTATGGGTATTTGAACTAAAAAGTTTTATTCCCTTTTCATTTATTCAAATACATGATTTTCATAAGCTATATATGGTTCATGCCTAGTGAGCAGAGGCTCTAATTTTTTTCAGGGTACCATTTGTGAGTTTGAAAACTAGAGAGTGTTATGTATATATCTATTGGATGTATATGTTCATGAAATATGAACTAATCCAGCAAATGTTTTAAGGTTAGGATTCTTTAACTAAATGTGAGGAGGTTTTCATAGTGACATGGAAAGAAAAATCCCAATGTGAATTGAGTGTCCAATATTATGATTCCATAAAACCCTGATGAGTGGTGAAATTAGTTTAAATACATATCTCTTGGAATTTAAGTTATTTATATTTCATATTGAATAGAGTTGAATAAATGTGTGGGTAATTATTTATAGAAATATCAAGGAATAAACAATATGAATGAAGCCTAGTTCTATTATATAATTCTATATAAAATGGGATATTAAATTTCTATTCATGATGCTCAGACCACCATGTTTTATGGTTTAATGTCTATAACTAAGGCCATGTACATAACAAGAATTATCTAAGAGGAGAATCATGACTCTATGCCTCTGGTAATTCAAATATGAATAACAATATCACAGATTTTTAGTCCCTAAAAGATATTCATAACCAAATTTTAAAGGGAAAAAGAATATAATGTTGTCAATTTTCATTGATAATTGCTATTATGCACAAGTTTTTAGTATCAAGGGTATTTCAATCCAATTGAATAAGAAGGTTGTGTAATATGAAAATAAGGATATAATAATGTCTTACCATTTGAAAAGATAGAGATTTTGGGATAGTTTTACCATTAATAACATAAAAAATAAGTTTCATACACTTTTTACTCCCTTCAAATGAGAATTAGAAAATTCAAAAAAGAAGTGATTACTTAATATGAGTACTATTCTCACCAAAAAAGAAAATGTAAAAGAAGGTGGATGAGACTTGAAGATCATATAATCCTCTAAGGGATATGAAATAGTTTGACCATTATGTGGTCACATAAGGAAACCATGCACATCAGATTCCCTGAGAAATATTCTATGTGTGTTTCTTCGACAAATCCCATCTTCTCTTACAAATGTACCCTGGAAAATAGCTATTCATGTGTCAGATTCCATGAGAGAACCCCCATGGAATGCAACATGAAAACCTGTGGAAACTTGAAAAAACATCAGTAAATCATCATAAAATAAGAGGAAAATTGATAAAAGATAGGATCCACATAGGGTTATAAATATCATGTGTCACATCACCGATGAGAAGGATGATTCTCATAGCCAACATCCAAGAAAGATCATGATATCCTCCAAAATTTTTAAAAATAAACAAATGAAATATAAAATATGGAGACAGGAGCCTTTAACGCTCATAAAAGACACATGACGTTCCCTTAACAATCCTCTTGATGCCACATGACCCCAAAGAATTATCTTCCTCGCCTTAAGAAATCCCACCAGCTTGTCATCCTCATTGTGGAAAGGGCCTCAAGTATTTCCAATAGACTTCACACTACCCCTTTGGATCCATAAGAAAAAGAAGATGGAATTGTCTATAAAATGCTCACATATCTCCATAGGACCCTTTATGGTCATGCAACACATCACCAAGAGGTAAGGGGAGTGCCTACGAAAACACCCAAGCAACCTAAAAAACTACCCAACATTTATAAAATGAAAAATGTAAATAAAAAGGGAGAGGTGGAAGAATCCTCTCATGGTATTAAAAAATATCAAAAATTCTATGGCTATCTACAACATGGTCTCACAGGACATGTTGATAGGTCGGTATGATCCCTCGAAGGACCCCTGCCAAGTCATCTTTGAATCATGGAAAGTCCCATACACGTCACCCGAGATCATGCGAAGGAATATCGATAGGAACTTTGATCTCAGGAATTTCCATAGACCTATCAACTTAAAAACATGAAATTCCATTGAAAATCCTTCATGATTCAAATAATTCCTCATTAATTGGAAAAAATATAACGAAGTATTTGTTGACGGGATGATCCAATGGTCATTGAAAATTAAGCGGAACCATCGGAATAATCTATGATAGAGACTCTTGAAGGCGTGTGTTGATGAAGCCATTCACTGACTATATCCTAGATTATCATGATATGTACCATGAAAAGTAGTGAACAACCATGATAGAGTGGTCTATAAATACCTCACCCCAACAAGAAAAATGAACCACTACTATTTGAGTGAAGAGTATGACATCTCACATACAGACGCACCAGTGCTAGAGAATATTTCTCTGAGCGGATGATATTATGACCAGAAAAACATCATTTCAGGTAAGACCTAATGAAAAACTAGATAAATCACATCTCAGACCGAAATTTATTTATGTGATCACTCATAGATCACAATAAAGACTTCTAGAAGGCCATGTGAAGAACATCCCACACACCTAATTGATCATGAGAGAAAAAATAACATATGATACTGAACTAATATAATGAAGTAAAAAAAATAAAGTATACAAATAATAATAATTTTGGGTAACTTACATGAAGGAAATACACACTGAACCTCATGCACTTCGCATGGAAAATATAGGTTGTATAAAAAAACCTAGACACTTTTTTGAGATCTCGTGATGCTCCTTTGGTATACTATTTTGGTCATGAGAAGTCCTCCAGGAATGTCGAATCAAGTCACATGGATCCCCTCAGGCATGCCACCCAAGTCCCATGAAACCCTTAGGGTTAAGAAATCAAGTATCCTAATGTCCATTAGATGTGTCTCCCAAGTCATATGCCGACTCCAACATATGTTAGATGAGTCTCATGGTAGCACCTAGGTATGTCAAATAGTTCTCATGAAACCCTCTGGGAACACCATCATAGTCTCACAATTCCCTCCAGACATGTCATCCAAGGAATGAAACACACTCTGATACATGTTTCATCAACTCTTGTGATTCCCTCCAAACATTTCATCCAACTCTCATGATAAAACCTAGGCAGGTCAGCTGGATCATGCTACAACCTCTATACAATCCATCCATGGTCATGTTATGGCTTCTACGATCGACTGGATAGGTATTTAGATGTCCTATGGCCGTGTTAGACTTTATCATGTAATAACCCTCAATCATGTGATCCAATATATAAGACGTCCCTCAGATAAGTCAACTGGATTATATGATTTCCTTAAGACATTGCAGGAAGACATCATTTGACATGTCAGGAGGATGATCAAAGAGTGTCAACAAGAATATATACACATGTTAGGAGATAAACAAGCCATGTCATAAGTTCATCCTAGGGCTTGGTAAATTGTTCCACCATCAGTGTGTAAGCCTCGACCAAAGGGAAACATCGGTTTTTATGCCCCAATCAAGTTAACGATGAGAAATCTAATTTATGCAATAACCAGGATATGTAGGACACCTATCAGAGGTGAAAGATCTATATTATCTAATAGAGGTCTATCCTAGTACATAAGTCCTACATCCATATGTAGTGAGACTGATAATTTTCCATACCTTGTTTCTCACATTGATTAAAGCTCACATTTGTTTAGGTAGTTACAATGATCACATAATTTGCATCATAAGCCTATACCAAGGAAAGAGAAACATCAGTGTCTAAGCACTAATGAATTTAACAATGATAAATATGATTAATACAAGAACAAGGATATGTTTGATTCCTTCCTCAAGAATGAGTTTAATTAAATATCCATTTATAAGTAATCCTCGTGTCTTTGACATTTCAACAACTAGGACCAAATCATTCCCATGGGCTGATCACCCTACCTCATCCCTCAGTGGAATAAGAAATTAATTATACTACGATGACTCTTACTCCTTCCATAATAAAGATACATACGATTTCTCTTCAAGGCCTGACATCTATATTGATATCCAAGGGATATCTCACAACACAAGTCCAAAATACATATGAAATGAGGATTGTCACTTGTGATCCCTTGTTTGTCACAACCAGCATAGCTAACACGGGATTAGGGAATGAAATTAACATATTATTAGAATCATGAATCTCCACCATCTAGGGAAATACCAATATGTAATCCCTAATTATTGGCATGAAATAAATAACCCTATATAGTCTTATACCTTAGGTTCAGTCCCAATTCCATGATCAAACTATGATAACATTGGTTCCTGTCATAACTAGGATATATATGATTCCTCCACGAGGCTCAAGATAAAACATGTGGTTCCTTAGTTCCCACACATATTTCCTCTCCACATGATTTTAAACTACCTAGGTTTAATGAACTATGTGTATTTTTATTTCTATAATAACCAGGATATGTAGGATGCCTCATAATGGCTCAATCCTCTCCTCAGAATATTAATCATCTCCCTATATGGCAGGAAATCACAATGTACCTAGTTATATGGCTTCCTCACATTAATAGTTAATCATTAATCTAAAATGGATGAAGAACCTTGGATATATACCGAGGGATTTTCTAATGAGATCCCCATTCCACTATTCATTATTGATATCTCCTTTCTTTTTTTATATAAATAGAGTTAAAATTTAATCATTTTGTTATGGTAACCAGTCTCGTATCGGTATTCTGAAGGGATTCATGACCATATATCAAATCTATCTGAGAGTCCTGTATTAGGAATTAATTCCCCCCAAAAGGGTTAGATGAGCCTAACCATCCATCTAATCCACCCATGTGATTCCCCAAGTTTCACTGGGTCTCAAATCCCATTTGACCACCCTCCTTTTAAATGTTGTCATATACCTAATTATGCAAGATGGATCCATTGGGAGTTTCCATTAAGAACAAAAATGGTGACCAACTGTGGATGATTGTACAAGAAATTAATTCCCCCAACAATCAACCCCGAATCCGTCTCAGTGAGGGTTCCTTTTCCATTTATTCCCTATTGAAATAGAAATAGTGAACTCAACATGAATCTCTTAAAAAAAATTCTTGGGTTATAATCCATTAGGCTATTTTTTACAAATTATATGAAAAAAATGGTGAATTTTACATGAATATAAAAATTTAAAAAATGATTATGTTTTCATCCACTTGAACATTTTTTTACACTACACAAAAAGAAAACGGTGAACCTGTGAATATATCAAAAAATTATTGGTTAACCATTCATCATGACACTTTGTTTTTAATATCCTATAAAAAATCTAGTAAGACCAAAATGATATAACAACTAACCCTCTGTAACCAAGGTTCTCATGAAATTAGTCTATCCTCATTTTTATAAGTCCAAACAAGGATAATGGATGGATGAGGAATAATAGGAAATTTGTGTTAACAAATAATATTTTATTTAGAACACATTATTCTTGTGATATTTCACTACTCGATAACATTTTTCTTTGTTGTATTCCTGAATGTAGATATTGATATACTCAATCGTACCCTGATATGAGAAAATTCATTCTTCATCTAGCAAACTCTCAGGTAAATAACCTAAAACTGTAACCCACATGGGTGATGAAATGAACTCACCGTCTCGATATCTCCATCGATACATGGAGAATGCAATGGTTTGGGAGTAACACCAACGTGGTACAATACCAGCCATTGAAGCTACCAATGAGGTTCTACAAGCATGAAAACCAGCGAGTCCACATATCCAAGGAAAATTTACACCTATTCTAGTGTCCTTTATAGCTATATCCAATTTCTTTATGAGATTTTCCCCAGAGCACAAAAACTTCCACCTTCAATCTCTACTAAATGTGGACCGTTGAGTCAAATACGATAAATGTCCAATTTAGGTTCTGTCAATGAGGGATCCTTCCATCCACTGTCACCGACATCGTCCCACTGGTACCCACTAGTCTCCTATTGAGGGTACCACCCAACACACTTCTATATATAATTCCCATGAAGGAGTAACAAGGATGGAAATTTAGTTGTGGAAGGAATTGGATATCCATTAGTGGGATCATATCTCCACTCCCACTAATGAGGTATACTGACATATTCATGAAGCACTGAGTAAGAAAGATCATATCCAAGATCACTACAAATTTTTTTTGGGTATATTCCCACAGAAGGCATGGGTGGGGTTATATATTCATACCCTCATGTATAAAGTCCATCCAAATATTCTGATGTCACAAGGAGTACAGAAGTGGGAAAATATCCCCACTTCAATCAAAGGCATCTTCCTGTACATCGTGGAGATCTAAAATGTCCAGAATTATATATGTGTACTCAATTTTCTAAAATGTCAATATATTTTAGAAAAATTTGAAGAACTACACTAGAATATTCAGGAACTATTGCAGATAAAGAAACATGTGCATATTCTGATCCCAACAGCCAAGAAAACTCAACACTCTGATCATCACAAATAAGTGGTTGTGATAAAGAAATAACATGTTATTTCTCCCATCTATGAGGATTATCAGTATTCTCAAATAATAGATGAGTCATCAGACCATGATTATACTCTTGTTCAAATCAGTGCTCACCAAGTGGGAGTGGCACATGCCTCATGAAAGGGGCACATTCCTATCAAAAAATTCTAGGTGAATATTCTAAAGGCCAAGGATCCTGCTTATATCCCCATTCTGATCAAGTCTCACCAAGTGATAGGAGAAAATCCCTCAATAAAGGCTCATATTATGGTCGAAGAATCCCCATGACATACTCCAAAGTCACTAGATCAGGATTCAATCCTCGTTATGGCTAGGGATAAAAAAGTGATAATGACACAAGAATTGCGACATATTTATATTTATATTAGTGAATCAATCTATCATATTCTATTATATGATAGAATATAGGTGTATATTAATAATTTTTATGATGATATTCAAAACCAAAATCATTCTTAGTTAATACAGGAGGAGGCTCATATCCCATCTCCCACTCCGTAGGTCCATCGACAAAATCTAACAGGGAATACATATTCAGAACAGGCACATATTCCTATACTAACTGGGGATCACTAAGTGAGAGAAAAATATACCTTAGGGTAGGATCAAATATTTATCAAGAAGTCTAGTGAAATATCCTAATGGATCAATATTGTGTTCATACTACCATCCTTCTAGAGGCTCACCAAGTGATAATGGAACATGCCTCAGGACAGGCTCATATTACTTTAAAAAATGAGACAGAACATTGTCAAATTATAGTAGCTTCTCAATAGTGGGATCATACTCCCTCAAAACCAGACAGTAAAAAGAATGTTTTAGAAACTGACATATAGAAGGATAATATCCCTATACAATTCTAAAGGTAGGTTGGTATAATTCCACCATGATGTTGTATATGACCCATATTCCTAATCTTCTCAAATCCAGTGTCCTTGAGTTCATTCTAGACACATTCTAAACACCACAAGGGTCTATTAATTCTTACATTAAAAAAATAATATATTCATTTCAATGAAATTCCTCCTCATGGTAGTGTGGATATGGATCACAAGGACTCTACTACTAACATCCACCATGGTAAACCACTCCACAGTGATATCTATCACGGATATAAAAATACCCCCTTTACCTAAAAACATCGTATATAAAGATGTTAAAAGATTATAAATATTATAATAGATAGGTTTTCAAAGATATGAATCCTTCAAACAAAGAGTTGTTCGAAACATTAGGGTCAACTGCATATATTTTCCCATTAACTTCCAACAGTACTCCACTCCATTCATCAGGAGACCCTAAAAATTATATCTTATTGTATGATTGGATGGAGGTGTTTATTTCTGATGAAGAGGAAGCCTACATTGGAATATGGAGATATTTTTTTGGAGAAAACTTCCCCATCATGATTGGGCCCCTTTATACTCTTGACTATGAGACCCCAGATGAGATAGAAAAGGAGTTCATGCCTTACCGTTGCCGAAATACGAGGGCTAATCATCAAAGACTAAAGCCTATATAACTTCATTATCTTTGATATGATGTCCACCTTCAGTCCATCATGATATTATTTTTTTTTCTAGATCTAACTTCTATTTCCATGGACCGGTATCCAAAACCAAAAATCACAGCATAAATCTGAAATAATCTTTTCGCCATTGCATCACAAATCTTCAACCTCTAATATATGTAGCAACATCAAGAATCTATATATTAGGATGTGAATAGTATAGAGAATTAAACTTTTTTTCACCCATGGAATAACATCACCCCTTAGATATGGTGTCTTTTAATGTCATAACCTCTAATTAAATCTGGTGACTGGGTAATGCTAAGTCAAGTTGGGACACTACAAAAGAATTCCCCTGCTTTAATGGTGCTCATAAATCCTAAATGGCTGGAATGGATAGCCATCATATCTTCAAACTGGGCCCCTCAAAGGAATGAGAATTCATTTCAGACCTAGATATTGATGTTGTTATCTACTAGACAACTTCTCATAAATAATGATTCTCTCCATGCACTTCAATCATACCCAATGCATATAAAAGAACAACTACACTGTAGAAAATGTTCCAGAGTAGTATATTCTATATTATAAGTTTAGAACAAAACCTATCTCACTGGTCCAAGATAATATATACCACTACCTCCACCTCTTGGATCATAAATTACTGAGAGGATTGAAGACATACTGGAAATATCTGAAAACAATCCCTACCCCACTGGACTTGGGTATTTGTATCTCAATCACCATCGACAGGTTCTTCATCCCCTAAGAGGGTCCTAGGGACATCAAAAATGATTTCAGATTAACCCCACCACACTGGATTGGGGTCATTTATATCTTCATGTCTCTCCATGGAGACATAAAATCCCCAACATGAATAATTAGATCCTCAAAATAGGAAAAATCAATTCCAATTGTGACCTTGAATAACCCCCACCCCATAGAGATATGGAATTTTAGTCATCATCATTACCAAATAGACAATAATTATTCTCTAGGGTGGGAGAAAAAAAACCAACAATCGATATCCCACTTGTTGCTCCCATAATAAGGAAAACCTATACTAGTTGGGGACCACTCAGAAATCACAACCAAAAACTCCCTCCAGGTCATTGTTCATAGAACAATATTGGAGGAGTGTATGGTGAATGAAGTCATACCATCCCTGGGTATCAAGCCAAAATGAACCAATAGGTAAAAGGGGTCAAATAATGTATCTGAAGAAGTTAGTGTATAATTGGATTATTGCATCAAATGTAATGTTATATACACTATTTCATGATATTCCTCTGTGAATACTGCAACTATCATTATAATAGATATTTTTCATTAAGATGGGAACACAAAGGGATGAAACATGGAAAATGTACCATGTGAGGAAGGTGATTTGAATGTGCCAAATGAGGATTCACTCCTCTAGAATGATATAAGGCTCCAAAATATAGAACCTCCAAAAAATGAGTTTCCACCTCTCTCATGGAACACTACCAAATAAAAAGGGAATGGGGAGGATACATCCCAATCACCATAAAGAAAAAATGTGGTTCCTTACACATAGGAATAGTTTTCACCAATATAAGATAGAGAAAAAAACTCTCAGATGATTCAAAGAGGACCTACTGAGTGGAAATATCTCTAAAGGGTATCATCTTTATGTAGAAAATAATATTCTCCTTCCAATAGCTGATATTCTAGTGAGTGAGGTATTTGAGTTCCTAAATTTATGTAAATATATAAATCTAGTCTACATAAATGAGGAATTCCAAAATGACCATGAATTCCCTTCATTTTAGCAATAATTTCTCTGGTACCAGAGAAATCATTCATTCATACAATGAATCAAGAAGCAGATGGAGACAAAAACAGGGCTACCTCATTTACCCCCACCTTCTCCCTATATATGGGAGTAAAATGAAATAGGATTTACCCAAGATATTATTAATATCATTGGGTCCATGGCTACTCAAATGAAATCCAAGGAAGGGAAGTGTGCACCTATGTAATCTGAGAGGAATCCATATACCAAATGGGTGGACATCGCTTTACCTCCTCCCAATATCTCCAATCCTACCTTCTCCACATTTGATGGTACATAAGACCCTAAACAATATATCCCAAAATTTTTATCCTGATTTCGGATGATGATGAGGCCTCGAGATCAAAATGTGAATCATTATTGAGGTTTTTTTACCAACTTTAATAGGGATAGCTTTTGTATGGTACAAAAGCTATCCAGCATGATCCACTGTAGGATGGCAAGACCATTATCATTTATTCCTTTATCAATTCAGAATTACACTAAGTAAAATAATATTATTTGACCTATTGAAGTATGAAAAAAATAGAGGTTATCTCACATTATAGTCACGTGGAAAGGATTAATCTATTCACTTTGTATCCCTCTCTCAAAGGAAAAACTACTATAACCCTTTATTGAAAATATCTAGGAGGTATTACAGACAACTCTAATCACAATTAATTATTTAGGTGGGTTCTATGAGTTCATATAAAAAACAAAAAATATTGAGTGGAACATTAAATGAACCCGATCAAAAACTCAACTCATGCACTAAGAATAGTAGAAAATTATTGGAAATGCAGAATCAACATCAGTCACTCTCATTCCATAAGCAGTGCCTAACCAAGCACCTAGGTAGGTCCCAAACCATCGAGCACCTCTAGTCAAGTAGATTCAACCAAAAAATCTCCCTCGACTAGAAGGAAAGATAAATCAGGGTCTCCTACGATTTGGGTAATGGATGAATAATGCATAATCCTTCCGAAATGAATAAGACCCTGATTATTTCTTAGAATGCATGGATAATAACCTACTCACACAACCGTAGATAAGGAAAAATTATTAGGTTGACCTAACTATCATGATTAATTCCTATTCCATAGAAGGATGGGTCATAATATCTAGTAATTCTTCATAACCTACTCACAGAGGGTTTTTTGTATAACCATTTCACAGTCAGAAGAGAAGGGTGGTTAGTAGAATGTCCCGGCCATGCGTGCATGAAAGATAGAAAAATTAATGACTAAAAAAACAGTTTACCAAGCTCATGACACCATGAGAGAGCAACTGCACAAGCCCAAAATAGCTCCACCACCCAAATAGAAAACATATAATTTCCCTCCCAAAGGTGTATGTGACCACCGAAAGTAGGAATAAATAGAAGAGGATGAGTCATATTATAGTCTAACACATGCTTTGAATCTTTTAAACTTCATACCTACAACATCAAAAGTATGGGAACCACCCCACAAAATGGAATCCACATAGAATGAAGGGATCGTATTTTGTTCTATAAAAATGATACCATTCGAATACCCCATATCTAATGATGAATATTCCTTAGAATACTAGTTTTCTATGCATAATTGCAGATCAAGATGCTGCATGTACCATAATAGAGGATATAAGCGACAATATAGGTATGGTTGGACATAATATTTCATTAATTTACCCATAGAGAATATATATGTAGCTGAGAATTGTGGGAAAGTGCTCCAATAGGATCAAAAGAGGCAGGGAGGTGTCCAAGAACCCTGCAACACTCATCCACACCTTGATGAATTTCATGAAAATCAAGTGGTGGTTTGATTATATGATCAACCTAAGATATAGTGAAGGTCAAAACAACCTACACCACTATTAAAAAATAATCCCACAACCTCTACATGCATCGATCCCACCAAGATCTAATTCTTTGGATTGTAAATCATATGTCCAAGAGTAAACCCACATTGGGAAGCGTCGAACTTTCGCACAAATGTACGAAATTTTGAAACAGCTGGAACTTGTCCCAACTAATCTCTATATCCTTAATGTGCTCTATATTTAAAAATAACTCGAGGATGTGCTTGTTTATGAACTCATAATCACATTGGAATTTGACAAAAATGTTCATGAAGGAAAGGTTTACCGAGTGGAGGATATGTCAATAGAATTTCATGACATTGTCTCCTTTATTGAATAGGATTAGGAAGAGGTCCATTAATGGAATATCAGTCCCCTATATGTTTTGGGTAGAGTAAAAAATATCAACATCTAGAGGACCCTGATTAATAATGGATCGAGGATCAACCTTATCCGGGTTCGAACCCTCTAAAATTTGGGGTATAGATAATGGGATTTATCTCCCAAAAGGATGATCATTCAAGGGTATTATAAATGTGATAAAATATATCTATGTAAGATCATGTTCAAAGATTATTTTGGAGATCTCACATATGACACTAATATTATGGTTATTTAGCAAGAAACTGCATTCAATTTTCTACATGAAAGTCCCTAGCCCCATAGACACATTGTGGTACCTTCAACATTACATCAGTGTTTGAAATACCCCATCAGAAGAAAGGTTGGAATACTACATGGTGTTATAATCCACTTTGAATCTTATAGAGACACATATGATGAAGGGGATTTTTTTAAAAAGGGGAGCCAAACAACAAATAAAGGATGATGATATATATGTTTCATCCTGAAATTTTTGGGGGACCACCCCTGAGAATCCATAATGTATGCTCGACAATGATTATGTGCTCCCCATTAATCTAGTCGAGGTGGTAGATTTGACCCTAGGTGTCTGTGCCCCTTTTGTCCCCAGTGACAGTGTAAAATAAAATCATCTCTGACATCTATCTGTAATGACTCAGGAAGAAGTGGATGAAAATGTATTTTATAATGTCCCATCTCACCCCATTGGTGGTAGAGGAACCCCAATATTTCTAAATTCATCTAGAAATGTCTCTACTGACATAGAGGTGGAAGAAGATGAGGGTAAACTCTAGAACACCCACCCACATTTGAGGAAGGTGTATCCCCCACCATCGATGAGTTTAGAAAATTAAAGCTGGGAACAAAAGATGACCCATGGCCTATTATTATTAGTGCCACTATGACCATCTAAGAGAAAGATATATACACCACATTTTAGAATCATGAATGATATGTGTTCACTTGGAAATGCATAGATATTCCCCGACAAAATCCAAATGTGGCCTCACACTATCTTAATTTACCAGATAAGAAAAAAGTCTCCAAGAAGGTATCTAGTGGTATGCACCTATATCATGCCACTAATGTAGATGTGGATTTTGATAGGTTGATAAAATAAAACTTTTTCTGAGAAGTGAAATTCCCAATATGGATTTAAAACGTCGTCCCTATCAATAAGATGAATGGGAAGATTATGGTATGCATAGATTTTACAAACCTTAATTTAAATTTCAAAATGGGAGATTTACCATTACGGATCATAGAACTTATGATTAATGAAACTATTGGCTTATAGTATAGCATCCCTCCTTTTTATAACATAAACTTTCATTACATTACAAAAAAAATGAGGATCTTTAAGGTTTAGTGTCTTGGAAACCAGGAACATAATACATGAAAATAACATAAAACATTCTTCTTAAACACTTGAAAGGATTCTACTTAAGTTCATCCTAGGTTCATTACTGCATCTCATAACCTGGGGACATACATCAAAAGAAAGGGTGAGCATAAGGCCCAGTAAGGGAAACAAGCGAAATGTTTTACATATGAACTTGAGATATATCAATAAAATCATGAAAAGAACATTAAGGCATGAGAATGAAATCATGAGGCATATCATAATAAAAATAACATTTTTTCATAACTTGAAGATGTGGCTGAAACATTTAATATTGACAATCATTTCATTTCACCAAGGTCTATCCCCAAGGTGTCATTAAAAATTACCAAGGTTATTCACCAAGGTATCAGTCTAAAAAATCATCTCTTGAGATTAAGTCTTTACCCAATGCATTGGAGCGCTATCTGTGCGCACCCTTGAAATGTATTTATTATCATGTGATCCACACATAACATAATCAATCATTTCATAAACAACCCATATAGCATAAAATAAATTGGTTTCATTTCATAATCATAACGTTTTAAAAACTGCTTTAAAGACATGATCTTTATGTCACTTTAAACCCACGGAAAGGGAAAGCGGGTTTCATGTATGTAAATACCAGAATTTAAAATAGAAAATTTTGATATATATGTGAATACCCCTATAGAAATAAGATCTTTGAGTATTCACTTAATAACATAAAATAATTTTGAAAAAAAGAGAGAGGCATTTTGAGACGAAAATTCTGCAGCATAACGACTATGTTACAAGGTTTTAGAAAACATTGAAAAGAGAGGGGACATGGGTCAAACATTCATAAATGACCCATAAAACAGTATAGGGACAGAATATAAGGGATTTAAGAACATGGTAATGAAATTTGAAAATATACCATATGAAATGAAGAACATGAAAGGAAGAAAAAAAATAAGATTTCTCTTATGAAAATTCGGCAGCCTAACAGCATTACATAAACTTCAACAAAAAATGAATTGATGAGATAAAATAGGGTCTCTCATCATATGAACATAAAAGATCAGTATGATAGATATAGAGATCATACCCCAACATAATAAAAAGGAACTTGCAAGACTTGACATGGAATTAGAACTTTGAAAAGGGAGAAAGGTGCAAGGACCACTTGAAAATTCAGCAGCCTAACGACGCCACTTAAACTTCAAAATACTGAATTGAAGAGATCAAATGGGGTCTCTCATCATATGGTAATAAAATATCAGTATGATATATATAGAGATCATACCCCAACATAACAAAAAGGAACTTGAAATAATTGACATGAAAGTAGAACTTCAAAACGAGAAGGGTGAAGAACCACTTAAAAATTCGGCAGCCTAACGGCGCCACTTAAAACTTCAAAATACTGAATTGAAGAGATCAAATGGGGTCTCTCATAATATGATCATAAAAGATCAGTATGATAAATTTAGAGATCATACCCCAACATAATAAAAAGGAACTTGAAATACTTTACATGAAAATAGATCTTGAAAAATGAGAAGGGAGAAAGAATCCGTTACAAAAATTTCGGCAGCCTAACGGCACCACTTAAAACTTCATAAAACGAAATAATGAGAGTAAGAGGGGATCTCTCATTATGTGAACATGAAAAGGGAAGTAAGAGGAGTATAAAAGAACACCCTTTAACATAAGAACATGGAGCATAAAAGAAATTATATAAAAGAGATTTCTTGAAAAGAAAGAGAGAGATCGGATCCCTTACCTTAAAATGTAACTCTTAAAACTCAAAGGTTTAGACCTTGAGGGCTTGGGGGAACCCTGGGAGGACTCCTTGGGAGGTAATGAGACCAGAACTTAGTTGAGGATGGTTTTGGAGTCGAATGGATGAGAGGAGGGCTTGGTATTTATAGGGAAAGTGAGGGGACAAGGCATTAATGGCCAAGGGACACCTCAAAAGTGGTTTTCTCAAAACCATGTGCTCTCCCAAGATATTTCCCATGAAGTTAGGCCACATGGGGCCCCAAATACAATAATTCATCACCTTTGGTCGACCATCCCTTAAAATATCTCATGATATCATCATGACACAGTTATGATGTCATTAAACATACCGAAACCCTAAAACTGTATTTTTACTATTCACTGAAAATTCAACTTTCTCAGAAAAATCCCAAAATTTCACATTAACAAAATATCAATTCTCTGATTTCAAAAATGAACTCCATTTTATAAAAATAATTTTCTAAATATTTTTAATTTTATTTTTAAATAAATACACTATTCACCGAAAATTCAATTTTTTCAGAAAAAACCCCAAAAATTACCTTAACATAATATCGATGCTCTGAGTTCAAAAATGAAATCCATTTTATAAAAATATTTTTCTAAATATTTTTAATTAAAAAACACTATTCACCCGAAAAAACTAATACTTGAATAATAATTTATGAAACCGTTATTTAACCATTTTATTGAATCACATTACTTAATCAAGGTGCCTAGATTATATTAATACTTTCTTTAAGTGAGATTACTAATCCATTTGGTCACATTACTAATCCTAAGCATAAAATCACTATTCATAATTTACTATTCATCAAAAATCAAGTTGATCTTATTAGACTCTAAATTTCGTACTGAACATAATTGTAGAAGACCTATTTTTCAAAAATCATTACACATTTTTAATTATTTAAGGTTTACATAAACATTTTTAAAATATCCATTTTCTAAAATTCATCAAAAATATGCATACTATATTTATCCGGACATTTGAAAAGTCATAAACATCATCATAAGAAGAAATCCCAATTTTTATTTAAAACAAAGGATTACACAAGGCAGTTACGGTCTCCTTAAATAGCCCCTTATCACACCAGCATAGGACCTAAGTGTAAGGTGTGCTAAGGTGAGAGAATCCGAGGGAGGCTCGACCAACATCGCACGAGTAGTAATTTCTATGAGTTTGAACTTCTCACGAAGGAGATTCCGTTCTAGCTTCACACGATGAAGTTCAGATTGGGTTTGGTCTAGAGCAAAGCCCATTGGTGCTACCTCCTTCCCAAGTTCTTTTAGATGGGATTCGATTGGTCCAAGACTACTGGGTGAGGCCATCAAATCTTCTTTCTATAATAATTAACCAAGATTACTTGTATTTAGAGACAATAATATAAACGTTTAGTTTCCAGCAGTCATATTGACCAATGGTCATATAACAGTCAAAATCCAACGGTCTCAATTTAATTATACTCATGTTATCAAATGAAACATTTTTGTTGAGTATAAAAATAAAATAAAATAACACATAAAAATAGGAAATAAGATTTATTAAAAATTTCAGGTTGTTACATCTAGGACCTTTACTTCATGAAAAAATATTCAGGGTGCAATCAGATAAATATGACACCTTAATATTAAGAAGCTTCTCCCTTCAAAGAATCTCAAGGGAGCTTTTCCCATCAGGTCATTCCATTTGTCTTAAAGAACACTGACTAAACTTATCCAAACTCCATGAATCATATATATAATCTATTCTAGGGAAATATAGTCAAATGTTATGTCGATGACCTCGTGGTCAAATACTAATAGGGGTGAAATCATTTCATGAACCTTCAAATAGTTCTCGATAAGACACGATAACACAATCTGGAGATGAATCTAATAAAATACCCCTTCAAGGTAACATCAAAGATGTTCGTCATTTTTTTGTGTTCCGCCATGATATCAGGGTTTACCTAGAGATTAATAGTGATAATTTTTCAATGTTTCCCCCTCTTAAATTTTAAATAACTAAGGGGGATCCAAGGGAACCTTGTCAACATTCAGTGTTTCACAACCAATAAACCCTAAAAAGCTCTCCCCTTCACCAGGATAATGAAAAAGTTAATCTCCTATAAATGAGATGATTATTTCCATGAATAATTCAGGAGTCTTAAGAATTATATACTAAGCTTACTAGTTCTGATGCCTCTGGTGGACGTGAGGATACTCATCATGTATGTGGCCACCGTGGAACGCTCATTAAGAACCCTCTTATCATAGAAAAATGATGTGCAGAGAGATAAAATTATCTATTACCTCATTCAAATGAATCTAGTTATTGAAAAAACTAGTTTTATTTTATTTTATAAATAAATCACTTTATGGTTAAGTGAAAACCAAACAAAAGACTAAGGCGGCGCACCCAAGGGGGTCCACCATTGTAGGCACAAACAGAACATTCATTCACTAATAATCATAGTGAATGGGATGAGGAATTATTTGAAGCATAAAAAAGTCCAATTATTCTATCTTATTGATCCAATCAAATATATCCATGACCACCACATGTCAACTGAGTACTTGGCATGATGGGAGATCATTAGTAAATAATTCAAATTTCATTCTCTATCACTGAATCAGTGAAAGGGAATTCCCTGACTGATTTTCTCACAAAACATCCCACATGAGAGAATACAATGGTGGACACCGTGATTAATAATGAGGAGGTCTTCTATACCCATGACACTCCCCGAACAAGGGATATGTATTTTGATGGTGCCTCTCAAAGTCGTATCCGCAAAATGATGGAAAACTAGAAGCTCAATTGGGTCATATTAGGGATTTTGTTTGTCTCTCCAGTAAAATTAGTTGTACCCCACTCTTTTCTACTATCTAAAGGCTTCTATAATAATGATTAAGAGTAAAACGACCTTATCAATGGGTTGGAAGTGTCCTTAATGATGTTAACATCCAACCTGAATATCAAAGTGGACTCGGAGCAAGTGAGTAAGAAGATAAATGGTGAATATTCCATAGAAAAGGATGAATCGACACCTATTAATGTAAATGGTAGGAGAATGATGATAGATATCCCTTTTGATCACAGATTTAATCATGTTCCCTGATCACTGAATTTGTGCACTGATGCATTGGCCAATGCAGCCATTGTCCTGGCCGACCCCGATCAGGAAGAATAAATATTTTTTATGACACATCAATGAATTTTATCATTGAACATAATATGATATATTGAAGAAACCAATCAGGTCAACAATACCATTTATTTGATGAACCAATTTCCACTCCTGGATGGATGGAGCCCATAATCAGTTATCTTCGAAACGAGACTCTCTTGAAAGACCAAGATGGAAGGGAAAAATTCAGCATCGTGCGGAAACATTTTCCTTACAGGATGTACCAACAATAAAAATATCCTCTATAGGGGAGGATTTGATGGATTCCTCCCTAGATGTATATAATAAGTATATATTCTTGAATTCATTGAAAAAATACATGCGAGTTCTTTTGGTTCTCATTAGTTTGGAACTAGACTCTCCCACTATATCAGGATCCTGGGTTACTTATTGAAAACCATGATACATGGTTTTTTTAATTCACTAATGAATTTCATGAATTCTATGTAATTTAAAAAATCATCCCTAATCCCCTGGAGTTTTTAAATACAACTAAATATTCCCAACCATTTTCCATATGTGGAATGGATGTTGTGGGGCCATATCCCTCGTCCAAAACAAAGATATTCAAGTAAATCCTTACTTCTACATAATAATTTTACAAATGTTCTATGAAAATACCACTAAAGGTGTTTAGGATTAATAACATATTCATATTCATAAAGTCCCTTATAATCCCTTGGTTTGGGGTCCCTCATACAATAATGACGAACAACGACACCAACTTTTATTCAATAGAGTTGAAGAAACTATACTTGGAGTACAATATTAAGTCCAATCACTCATCTAAATATCATGATGTGGAAAATGGATAGATGGATTCATTCAAGAGACTATGTAAAATATACTCTAGAAGATAGTAAATAAGAATATTAAGTCATAGTCTGACAAGATCCTCCATGCTTTTTGGGCCTACTGTACCACCACACATACTACTAAACAAGAACCACTGTAATCATTAGTTTATGGGACCGAGGAAGTGTTGCCTATATAAGTCAAATTACCTTAACTCTAAATAGTCCTTTGAAGATAGATCTCATATGATGATAAATCATTTAAGAGGCTGGCTGAATTGGAACAACTTTCCGAGAATAGGTTGCGTACATTTCACAAACTTGAGTGTATTACAGCCCCACAAATGTGAGGTTTCTCAAGAAATAATTTGCATAACTATCATCATATGTGAATCCACATAAACATAAGTACCTCCATGAATCCTAGTTACATGATTTTGAACTATAAAAAATTCATCCTAGTTAGATGAAATTAAACAGTACAAAGGTTTTCTTGGTCACATGACGTTAAACTGTACGAGTACATCTTGAACACATGACTTTAAACAATACGGATGAGTCCTGACAGAAAGACATTAAATTGTAGGGTTTCCCACATCATCACCACATGGTGTTAAACTACATGGATGATTTCGTTACCAAATGAAATGAAAACAGTATGGGATAGTAGAACTACGTGTGACTTGATTCCTTCCATCACAAGATATGTAGTGACGCCCGATAGGCCTAGCCACAACATTCATTTTATTCCATGTTAGGTTACCCTCAACCTTACCACATGACATCAAAACAATACAGATCCATAATATTCCATACCTCATTAATGTTAAGGGATGTCTCATCCTTACTGCACGACATTATACATCATGACATATATCAGTTCCACATGACATTAAACTATGCAGGTTTCTAGATCTACATATGTCATGATTCTCATTCTCAACGAGACACGTAGGGATGATTTGATCCCATATCATCTTCCAGCCACCAAATGATATAAAATTCCCATTTACTATCCTAATATGCCTCTATATATTGAGATTATCCCTTTCTATTCCTTTTTTGTCACACCATGAACATCTCATGTGAGCTTAGGAATTTTGGTGAGGGATTCCCCGTATAAACAAGTCATGAGATCCCATATCATGATCCTAAATAAAAGACCATAAAGGGGATATAATGATTCCTCACTACATGATGTTAAACTACATGGTTTATGTCCCATATACAATAAATTAAACTACAAGCATCTATAAAACAACATATGGCTTGATTCTCATTTCAATGTGATGTATAGGGATGCATCGATCCTATTTCATGGTCCCACCACCACATGATACAAAATTCCCTTACAATGAATATAGGCAATACTTTTGCAGGAAATTTAATCTTCAAGAACTACATGTGACTTGATTCATAGCACTACAAGATACATATTGACACCTAGATAATCAATCATCAGTCCAATAAAAAAAAATCCCCCCTCTCTGCGTATAGGATAAACATTCACAAGAAAGTACTTCCATAAAAACTATGTATAGATTGATCCTATTAATGCAGGATACATAGTTACACCAATATATTCATTCTTGGGTCCATACACAATTCCCCATTTCATATTGGGAAGCATAAATCCTTGATACATGAAGTAAAATTGCGCCTTTCTTCCAGAACAATGTGTGGATTTATTCCTGTAATCAGAGGACACATAGTGACCCATAGATCAACATTCCTGGGACCAACTACAACAATAAATGGAAATAATTCCCACCTCTTCTTTTATTTTAGAACCATGTAGAGAGTTTCCCATTCAATAACTATAGGAGGCCAGATACCTGTCATCACAAGATACATTGTGATACTCAGATCCTCAATCCTAGGCCCATATATAACAACTAAAAAAATTCACCCCAAATTCATAGGATCTGAAGCATACAGGACCATATTTTCTACGTGTGAGCCTTCTCCATGTAAATACTTCTTTCACATGTGTTATCTGTTTCACAATTTTTAATGTCAGTTCCCACATCCTTACTCCATGACATTAAACCGCATAGAAAATGTATTGGTCGCATGATGTCAAAATTTCACAACAAAAACATCCTTACCACATGACAATAAAATTCATGTAAAATTTATTTACTGCATGACATTAAAATACATTGAATAAAGTACATCCCCAGTACATGAAGTTGAAATATATAGACCATAACCCCTCATCCTTCCTAGTCAAAGGAACATAGGATCATTACCCCATTTTTCAAAATTATGGGGTGCTTATTCTATCTTTTAAAAACCTCATTCTAGAATTCATACATCATGTATCCAGTATCTCAGGTTCCCAAAAATATTTTACGGCCCTTCTAAAAGATACCCTTATTCAAGGGATAATTTTATGGACTATGAATTTATGCCTATGGATCTTCATATGTTCCTATGTTCATAAAAACTTCATCACTCTGCAATATGTTTTTTCTGACCATTATGATCCCTGACATCACCATGGAAGAACTCATAACCTTTGTGTGATATAAATTACACATGATATTATTGTCCCATGACATTACTCAAAACCTGAGTAACTCAATCAATTTTTTTAAAATGTTTTCACATTTATCTCAAAATGATGGTGGTGTACTCTTCACCCTGGGTATCCTAATTAAGCTCTTGTGTATCATCCACCATGTTAGGTCCATGTGTTTCATGATATTAAACTACATGAAGATTGGTCAATGATGTGAAACCATAGAATCTATCCTATAATGGTCCAAATCATAAGAAAGGTAATCTACTAGGGATAGAGAGACAAACCCTATCAGTTTGAAAACCCATAAAGGGTGTCCAGAGAAAAATTCAGGTTTACGCTTGATAAACTATTCATCACCAGTGTTTTCCCAAAAAATTAAGGTGTAAATAAATAAGGAATAATGTTCATAGGTCCTACCCTATAGCCCTAGAAAAATCCATGATATGCTCCCTGAACCACCTAGTTTAGGAAAAAAGTTAGGGTGATTATTTTTCACATCTCCTCATTATGAGAATATGTTCACTAGGCGGTGACATAATTTTTAGGGTGTTCAAACTCTTCTTGGATATTAAAATTTCCACAAATCACACATCATTATTTGGATGAATCAGATCACCATAAATTATCTATGGGTCTTAGAAAGGATATCCAACTTCATGGGACCATTTTCTTCACTATGCATGAATTCCCATGACTCCCACATATGAGACTATAGTTATCAAACAAATGTGTAACACTACAAAAAGGGAATTACAATACTTTTGAGCCTTGAAGTAACAAAAGTAAAACTCAAAGCCTTGGTGTGATTTGAACTACTCGCGGTATGACTGTCCCATATCATCATTTTTATCTGAGCACTTTCGACCAGGAATTACAGTATCCATACCAAACTATCCGAGTGTATTTGACATCCTCAATGCTATGTCACCATGTTTTGTACCCTTTCTCAATTCCAAAGTGGTACACTTTATTCCGTAAATTTTTTTGGACGAAACCACTTTATTCAAAAATATAGGGGGTAGGGATTTATCTTTAAAATTCAATATCCAACTGTTCTCAATTAACAGGGCTCTTCCTAGATAGCTTTCCATCCATACCCAACAAATCATCTGAATGTTTGAGTCTTTATAGATCTCTCATGGACCATAAAAATGAGTAGAGATCATATTTTTATTGACCATGCTACTGACGTATAAGGTCATTGACTCACCAACTAAATGAATATCCTCATTTCCAGAAAGGATCTTCAATCCTTGTGATCCTTGGAAACACCGCAATGGAACCTCTCATCTTAGAGTGTCCTGATACATACCCATAATGTCTTCCACATCCCATGTTTGCGGACTCAATATTTTGGGTTATGAATTATATCACACATATTAAAACTATCCAAGAAGGAATAGAATACCTATTATTTCTCCCATAACCAATATTTCCCCCATAACTCTTCCATGGCCCTTGGAATAGAGTGGAGACATGCCTATTTGACAATTCTATAAATAAATAAGGGTTAAGAGACACCCACCATAGGTATCTTTTCCTTTCATAAAATAATCTAAAATCCTTTTGAGCCTTAGGAAAACCATGATAGAACCCAATTCCCCATAGTGTTCTAGGTCATTATTGGAATGTGTTACTATATCCCTGGATCATTGTTCTAGTTCAAGCAAGAAGACCCTAAACCAAAGCAATATAAGGTCTGAGCTAAAAGACTATAAACTAATGAAATATAAGGTCCAAGCTAGAATAACCTAAACTAAATCAATAGAAGGTTTTATCTAAAAGTCCATTAACTATGAAATATAAGGTTCATTCTAAAAGACCCAAAACTAAAGTAGTAGAAGGTTCAAGCCAAAATACCCTAAACTAAAGCATTGAAGGTCCGAGATAAAAGACTATAATCTAAATCTATAAAAGGTTTAAGATAAAATACCATAAACTAAATCAATAGAAGGTATGATTTAAAATATCATAAACTAAAGTAATAAAAGTCCAATAAAAAAGAACCTAAACTAAATAAATGAATTTCTAAGCTAAAAGACACTAAAATATAGAAATAGATTGTATGAGATAAAACACCCTAAACCAAAACGGTAGAAGGTCCTAGATAAAATTACATAAACTACTGCAATATTATGTCTGAGATAAAATACCATAAACTGCACTAATAGATATTCTGAGATGAAATATCCTAAACTATAGTGATAGAAGTTCTTAGTTAAAAGACACTAGATTAAAGCAATAGAAGGTCCGAGCTAAATTATCCTAAACTAAAAAACAAAAAAAATTAGTTTTCAAGAATGGGAAATATTGAAAGGCCCACCATATGGAATTAATAGAAATAAATCTATGGTCACCATTCCTATTGGCTTCAGAAAAAGAAATAACACTCTCCCTCTTGGAATATTTGTTACCATTGATCCTTTTGCGAATTAGGTGATCTCAAGATAACTTGATCAGATACATCATTGAATTATATCATGTTAGTGGGAATTAATATGATATTTTTGAGAATAATCTTTTATGATTTAAATATAATGATCTATAAATTCAGGTTTACCAATATATGAAAATGGTGGGTATCGTTGAAAATTCACATAATATCGGAGAAGAAAAAATTAATTCACATCATGAATAAAAAAGTTGACAAAAAATATTATAATCTGAAAAAATATTCATTCATAAAGTTTCCAACATAATAAATATTTGTATTTTTGAGTCTCTCTCAGAATTTAATTTAAAAAAGAATGCATATCAAAGATCAAACTATAATAAAATTCGATCTATTGTGCTATCCATGTCAGTCAGAGTATAGAGAGAGGCTTCAGTTGAATGATGAAGTGTTTCTCACCCTGTCTCTCCAAATTTTTCCTTAGTACAAAGATTCTTGACCAAAGTAGTCATCTCCTTAACCCTATTTCAAGAAATTTCCAATGAGGTTGATGATGATGAAAGGCCAGACCTTAGGAGGTCTAAGATTTCCTCCCATCTTCATATTTTTGTACTAAAGGTATCCATCTAGGCATTCATTTTGAATATCAACTTGGTACCCTTATTCAATGCCTCTAACACCTCCTTCATCTACTCAACATAGGTCACATCATCCATAAATTCATGTAAGACCCTCTAATCAGTTTCCAAACCATACTGAACTAGCATGATCTTCTCCATAAATTCATGTAGTGTTTGGAAGACAAATTCATAAACCCTTAGTTCCCAAAAAAGGATGAGAAGATTCTCCTCATGATCACATAATGTTACTTCAAGAGTCTTAGTAACCAGGATGTGAATATGATTCTAGATCATCCTACACAATGTTTGAGCCTCTTTGACTAATGGAGCATGCATATCAACCATAGCCTATCATGAAGGAATAATTTCCTTAATAGATTGCGACCTTATATGAGGATGGTTATTTCTTGGATTAGGGAACATCCTCAATATCTTACCCAAGTATTCAAACGACTCAATTTCTACCAAAGATGGGGGGGGGGGGTTGATGAAGCAAATGGATTTTCTACATGATGGTCCATTCAACTTAGCATGCCACATGGATAAGTTGTTAAAAAAATCTAGGCATAATCCTATGTATAAAAGGTTAATACATTGATAGGTGGAAGAATGATATTATTATTAGTGTCCTATAATGACAATATCATAAAAACTGGATAATGATCCAAAGTCGTATCTATCTCCACACACTAGCCAATGGAATGGGGAGACCCTTTGAATATTTCAAATAGATGAGTGAAATGATAAGGCATGTATGGATCGTAGAAGATCATCTCAACCATCCCAAATTTAAGAACCATGTATTTATGAGAGATCATATAATAACTTTCATAGATGGAGCCTCTTCCATTGACAACGATTGACCTAGATGGTGTGCAATAAGGGATTAAATTGAAGCAATTATATTTCCACAATGCATGTGTGACCTTGTTAGATCCCAGAGACATGGCTCTAACCCCATATATATTTAGTAATATGGGATGAGATAAGGTTTTTGGAATCCCAATGGAATTATAGCATTTATAAAAATGGAAATTATCACCAATCCATCCCAATTGAAATAGGAAAGGTCCACTGATCCTCTAGGGGAAATTTCCTTGAATAATATGTCTGAATAGTTGATAATGGAATGAAAGGGTTGACACCACCAATTTAATATGTTTTCCCCCCAGTAGTCATGATTCCATAAATAGCGTGATGAATCATATTCCTATACATGATTCACCGGAAAGGAAGATCAATCCCTTCAAAAAAATGTCAATAAATACCTACAATATATGACTCGGAGAGATCAACAAGTTCACTTGGTGCCCCAAGGAAGTAGAATCCCCTATTTTAAAAATGTCCCAATACGAGCCGAAACTATCCCATATCTTTATGGAATGGAAAAAATGTGGGTTAACAGAATTTTAAATAACTTCTTTGCGATGGAGGAAGATGTGGATCCATTCCATGAGGAGATAACTGAGTAAAAATTCAGCACCATTATCAGCTTCTCCTTTGCAATGATGAGAAGTTCCCTTTTTAAAACTGGATTTTTCACGAGATCATCCCAGTAATCTATTGTAGGGAGTATATCATCATAAATATCCCTAAGAGTGGGGATTCCACTCATTTAATAGATATACCATAGGCTAATGCTCACTTCACCATGGGGAAATTTGAGTTTCTTGGTTCTAGGGAACTAATAGATGATCAGTTCTCAGAGAAGATCATACTGGTGATAGAAAATAAATTGGGAGATCCACCATCCTTCATAAATATATACCATATATAAATTGTTAATGAGCACAAAATATCCTTCTATGACCAAAATGGACATTACCATTCATCACGAAAATTACTTCCAATATAAAAATACCATTTCAAGATACATCCACTACCTGAATTGTTCATAGAAGATGAAAATATACTCGAGTATATTTGATAAAAAGCTTGATGACTGAAATCAACACCATTTGGACCCAAGTGAGTGTTTAAAAATATTTAAGACAAAACATGGGATCAATATACAACCAGTCGACTGTCCTTGGAAACTATCTTCTGAACATAGTTGTGAGAAGCTTACACCTATAAAGACAACATGTTGAAGTATGAAAGAGGAATGGAAGAATTTTCTAGAAATCTAATCCCATATAGAGGAATTTAGTTCAATAGAGGATAATACTAGAGTTTCAACAAGAGGAACCTCTTTAAATATTTTTTATAAGAATCCATGAGATATCATCGATTAGTATTGCAGTTTCTAGGGATCATTTCCCTTTGAATTCTAGCACCATTATATCAACAAGAATAAAAATCCATCTGAACAATAGTAAGTGACATATGTTAGAAAGATAAAATAAATTATTTTTATATAAAAGTAATAAAAAAGAACCATTATGTGCATCACATTAATAAAAAAAGGAAATCATAAATCTAAAAAAGGTAGTTGCAAATCACATAACTCCAAAGGTCTCATGGGTTACACATACCCGCAAGGCATAAAAAAATCGCATAACCCCTCAATGAATTCTAATCATGTGACCTATACATGGTTACGTGATTCAAATGGTAGTCAAATGATAATTAAATCAAGACGTATATATTATTAAAACCCCTCAATAAAATCAATTATCCTCACATCCAATGTTCATAAAATTACCAAAGTATATTTTATAGTTGGATCGAGTGGGTTCTAAAGAACAAATAGTCTTGTGGAACAGTTCTCATGGAATGATCTTGTGATGAGGTCACACGATTTGATCCTATAGAGTGGTCTACAAATAGGGGAATGATATAAAATCTGGGTGAGAGAGATTTTATTAGCTGTTGTATGAGGCTTTCCTCTACTACACTATATATAGGAAATTTTATAGAATACCAAAGGCCACCTAGAAGAACAAGCATCACCCAAGACACTGAGTTGCAAAAAAAAAATCCATCATGCATTTACATTCCTCATAATTGATCCCCTATCCCTATGAACATCGCTTATAAGGTGGGGCATTTGATGATGCTAACCAAATGAGCATCGAAAAATTCACAATGTAAGTGATACTTGAATATTGGTATTATTATCTACTCAAATGAAAAGGAAAGAGAAGGTGGATGATACCAGTGGATTGTATAAGACTCTAAGGGATTCATGGTTATGTGTCCATCATGTGTTCATACAAAGACACCATATATAGAGGATAACCTATGAAAGGTCCTGCATAGGTCCCTTCGACAAATCCCTTATAATCCCATGGCGATGCACTAGAAAATCACTGGTTATGCGGAGGTTGTGAAACAAGCACCCCTAGGACACACACACTATAAACTATAGGATTCCTAAAAAACAATCAGGAAATTCTCAGAAAATAGGAGGAAAATATCTAAAAGATGGGATCCACTTGTATTTGTAAAGATCACGAGACACATCGGTAGTGGGGAGGATGATTATCCTAGACAACATCCCATAAAACTTGTGATATACTCTAGATTTTTTAATAATAAAAAAGTAAATATAAAAGATAGAGGTGGGATCCTCTTTCGGTCATAAAAGACATGCGACAAACGCCTAAAAATTTTATTAATGCCATACGACCCCAAAAAATACCCTTCTGACCTTATGAAATCCCTTCATCTTTTCATCCACATTGCTTTATGGTCCTTGAGTATATCCAGGAGACATCATGATCCCATTTTTGTATCCTTATGGAAAATTAGATGTAATGATCTATAAAATTCTTTCATATCTCTATAGGTCCCTTTGTGTTCATGTAAAGCATCACCAATAGTTAAGGTGATTGTCCACAACAACACCGAAGAAACCTCAAAAACTCCTCAACCTTTATTAAATGAGAAAAGGAAATAAAAATGGAGAGGATGTGGAAGCCTCTCCTAGTCATAAAACTATAGAGACACACTAAGTCTATCTATATCATGGTCTCTCAAGACCAGACGCACACCTATCATAGGGCATTGCAAAAGTATTTTAATTTTCTTAGTGCAACAAGAGGCTGACCACAGTTGTCTCTCTTGAGTTTCTTTTATATTCATTCACTCTGTTAATATAATTTAACTAAACTAAATATTTTTGTTTGTTTTTATTTAATCTTGTAATGTAATGAAATTTAATTAAAATAAAAGATAAAACTAAAATGCAATGACAAAATAAAATTAATTGAGAAAGAACTTGGGTTTTATGGGTTGGTTTGTGGGTTCCATCATTCTCCTTGTTGGTTTTTAAATTAAGTTTCCTAATTCAATTAGGAGACCTCATTCATGAATTACTATTATTTTATTTATTAGTGTTAAATCTTGAATGCATTTATCAATCTTAACCTCACCTCCTCCTATAATCAAGGTTGATGGCATAGCTCGATCGCGAATGTGACATCTTCCAAGACCTAGTTCCATAGTATGCCATTTCAACCACTGAATGGATCAACTACATCATATTAATAGCTTGTATCCAGTAGAAGGGAGGGAAAAGATTTAATAAAATAATATAAATGAGTTTGAGATCAGTGTCGTGGTGGATGATCACCACACATATTCACATCACTCTTTCTCATCACAAACTTAATAAAACATAAGAATTTAAGCACATAATAAATGAAATAACCACATACCTCCCATGGGCCAAGAATCAGGTTAACCCCTCATTTTTTAGGGTAAGAGGTCATAGTGGATAATATGAGAATAATTGAAGAAGAAAAAAAGAAAAGATGAAGGAGAAAACAAGGTGTATTGGTGGACACATAAATAAAAACAATGCATTAATTTATTAGAAATATAAATTACAATTGAAAACTAAATAAAAAATAAAGAAAATAAATAAAATAAATAAAATGAAGAATATTTGTGGCCATCCTCCCTAGGTTTAGAGATCCTCCTTGGTGCATTTAAATAATGGGATGGAGAATGGGATGATTTGGGAAGGAGGTGAGGGCCTCCTTTTATAGGGAGAATTATGTACTATGAACGTTTTTTTGTTATTTTCCAATTAAATGGCTGATTCACACATGGAACCATTTCTAAAAGTTGTTATTTAATTTTTTGTCCATTCACCCTCCAAATTTAAGCTCATTTTTCCACCGATTGTAGGATTTATAAATTTTTCATTGGCGATTTCTTTTTCTGGATGAAGGATCCAGGCAGCTTCCTTCAACAATATTTCATTCAATGGACGCCTTAATGGATTTCAAAATCCATGTAACTTATTTTTTGAATGTACCGTTTAGTCCTCTTTCATACCCAAGTTGAATCAACTCATTTGGAGGTGTTTTGGCCGTGATGGATGTTTGTTACGGTGGTGGGGTCCATGCTGTCCGCCCGAAAATATCTTCAAATTAATTGATTTGTTAGGCATTTTATATGGCCAAATCAGCTCCTGGTCTAGAAGGAAAAATTGAAAAAAAATAAATTAAGGATTCCAAAAAAATTTGAATCACAAAATTTGGAGATAGGTTTTATGAGAAATGACAAAAATACCCCTATGATAACAATCTGTTAAAATTGCAGAATTAGGCCATTTTTGCATTTAGGCTCAAAATAACACAAAAACCTAAATACGATTCATATAATCTAAAATTAATAATTTTGGATGATTAAAAAAATTTAAATGTGTACAAAAAATATGGAAAATATTATGTATATCAATTCTCCCACACTTAAACCATGCTTGTCCTCAAGAATAAAATCTCAACATATAATTCAAAGGACACCAATGTTACCAATATTCAAATTCCAAAGTAATAAAATTTAACAATTTTCAATTTGAAATAAAAAAATTAAAAAACCCACATAAAATATCAATTTAATTTCCCATTTTTCAAAGAAACAATTCATTCATGTATTTTACTTTTACCCTTTTTAAAAAATGGAGCTTATTCTTTCTTTCATTTAAGCTTCTCAATTCATTATTATTAAGAATGCGACATCATGATTTACCTCACCTTTGAATTTTTACTCTCATTTACCATGATGAAATTAAAGTATAGTTATGCTCATATCATAAGAACATTCACCTTATCCATAATCTTGAAAAATAAATTCTTTCTACACTTTGTAAAGACAAAAGGCACATAAAATCATGAGGACTTTTCAATAAAGGATCAAATGACTATGAGGCTTAAAATTGGTAGAATTTTATGTTTTAAAAATTAAGGCTCAAGGAGGAGTTTTATCTCTTATGTATAATGCATGATATCAAAAGTGTAATGATATTCTCCCCTTAAATGTATCCACACCAACTTCCCCGAAAACTCAAAGTAAGTTCATGATCAAAGTAAATCATAATGAATGAATAATGAGGCCTCTTGATATTTTTTTTTATTTTTTTTTTGAAAGTTATTATTAGATCAAAAATCACATCCATTACCTAGACACATATGATTATAAGATTTTTAGTATAGAAAATGGCGATTTTTGGTTCTCCCAAATCACAACCCATTTTTTATTGTTTTTTTTTCATTTTCATTTTTTTATTCAAGAGGGGCAAAAAATAAATTATAATGAATGATTAAACAAACTTTTAAAATTCCCACAATAGAACCCCTACAACTTATCCCTACATTTTAAATCATAACTTCCACCATGAATCTGTTCACCCCCACACTTCATATTTAAAATATCTTGCAAATACCAAGAGTAGGGTAGGATTGGATAAAAATGGCATGAAACATGGATTATCCCTATAAAGGTCATTCATGGTCTATATGGGAAAAAAGAAGGATTTATATAAAGGTGGTATTTAAGGATAAGTTATTTTAAATAGATTCCTCAATCATTTTAAATATGTTTTTGCACAGCCATAGCTTTGACAAGTTGAAATGTAAGTTCTGGTTGGTGACATGTCCCAAGATCACTCAAGAAATATGCTCAAGAATAAATAAGAAGTACATAGTCTAGAAATCCTCTCAGGAATGAGACATATGATATTGGGAAATCACTCAAGTCATGATCAATAATAACAAATTAATTCACATGAATTTCATAAATTCAAAGTATGGAAAATGGTAGGGAAATTTCATTTACATAAATCAAATAATTCCCTTAAATCATGAGTCATAACTTCAATATCCATGCTTCACTTTAAACATTAAATTTTCCATTTTACTCATCCAATCTCATTATCATCGAAATATAAAACATGGCATCACTGGATTCCTAAAAAATTCATGTCTCCTAAATAAGACATGTTAAGCATTAATTCGAGTGTGGGCATACAATTCTAATCTTTAAATATAAAATCATGTTTTGGACCAAAAAATGAAATGAGTTTAAATGATAATCATAAAAAGTGAACTCCCTTTTGAATTAAAGATTTAGTCCTCCTCCTAAAATTCTTGGGGCTTCCTTCTTCCGTCATGATCCTAAAAAATAAAAATTACTCAATTAATCACAAGGACCATTTCATTTATGCTCAAAATGAAAAGAGGGAGTAGGCCACATGCTGGACTAATTCCTAATACCGAATTTGAATTCTAAATTACTAATATTGAAAAATAAATTACTATAAAGAAATTAATGGACAAATCTTAGTGTGATCCCCCAAGTGGGCCCTGAAATCTTTTACTGCCTCCAGAGGGTAGTAATAGTTGTTATCCATAATCTATAGGTGGATGAAGCTTCTTTGATTTGAACCACCACATGTGGCTTTTTCCAGATTGTAGTTCTTTATTCTTGTTGAGTAGGAATCCATGTATAGAGTACACCAAATCCAACCCCTTTTCAATGTGGTACAACTTGCATGGTGGGGGTAGGATGAAGTACAAAGACTCCCCCACATTTGTTGTTACTTGTGCAACATTCCCTTTCCCTTCTTGTGCTCCCTCTAGTAAATATTTATTGTGTTCATGGAGCACTAAATGTTACTCAACAGGTGCAATTTCTTTTCCCTCATCATCCTCCAAGGCATAATACGAGTTGGACGAATCTGAAAATTCAAAACTATTATGGGTGATACTCAAATTAGTTTCAATAAAATTAAAAGAGTTTGCGTTTAAGATTGTATAATCTTTCTGAGTCGGTTCGACTTTAATCTCATCTTCAATTGAATGTTCCACTTTGAGTGGATCTTCCCTGGATGGAGGTAGGTAGTCAGGCTCCTTCACCTTGAGTTTGGATTCGAATTCATGGATGTCTTTAATGAAATATCGGAAGACCAGTGGAACTTCCTTATTATCCTTGAATCTTTTTAAGTCAACTTAGAGTTCATCGACCATGGAAATCAAATATTTTGGTGAGATCCATGTTTCTATGCCTATTTCCACCTACTTAACAATTATCAACAGCACATCATCTCTTCGTTGGAGGGCCTCCTCAGTGTAGCCTATTTATTCCTCTTGTATTTGTGAGTAATTGTTCCATGCAGAATAATTTGAATTTGAATGCATCATGGAAAAAGTTTTTTTGAATATTTTTTAAAAAAAATAATGAAAACAATATAAAATTTTAAAATAGAAAAATTAAAGTAAAAAACCAATTAGCTCCCTGGAAACGGTGCCAGTTTTGATGCATTCCTATCGTAGGGAGTGTAAAAAGTATTTTAATTCTCCTAATGCAGCATAGAGGCTGACCAAGGTCGTCTCTCTTGAGGAGCTTTTATAGTCGCTCACTCACTTAATCTAATTTAACTAAACTACTTATTTTTGGTTGTTTTTATTTAATCTAATAATTTAATGAAATTAAATTTAAATAAAATATAAAAATAACATGCAGTGACAAAAATACAATTAATTAAGAAAGAACTTATGATTTATGGGTTGGTTTGTGGGTTCCATCATTCTCCTTGTTGGTATTTAAATTAATATTGATAATTAAATTATGAGATATCATTCATGAATTACTATTATTTTATTTATTTGTGTGAAATATTGAATGAATTTAGCAATCTTAAATTCCCCTTCTCCTATAATTAAGGTTGATGGCACACCTTGATCGAGAGTGTGACATATTCCAAGACCTAGCTCCATCTTATGCGATTTCATCCACTTTATAGATAAAATCCATCTTATGAAGAGATTGTATCTAGTAAAAGGGAGGTAAAATATTTAATAAAAGAATAGAAATGAGTTTGAGATCATTTTCATGGTTGACGTTCGCCACACAAGTGCACATCACTCTTGCTCATAAAAAACTTAATAAAACATTGGAATTTAAGCACAGAATAAATAAAATAGCCACATACCTCCCATGGTACAAGTCTCGGGTTAACCCCTCATTTTTTAGGGTAAGAGTTCATAGTGGATAATATGATAAGAATAAAAGAATAATAGGAGAAAATATGAAAGATAAAACAAGGTGGATTGGTGGACATCGAAATAAAAACAATGCATTAATTTATTAGAAATCTAAATTACAAGTGAAAACAAAAAAAAATAAAGAAAAAAAAAATAAATTAAAAAGAAATGGGGAATATTTTAGGATTTACTCCCTCATTGGATATCTCCTCCTTGGTTCCTTGAATGAATGGGATGGAGAATGAGATGATTTGGGAATGAGGCGAGGGCCTCCTTTTATAGGGAGAATTATGTACTCCGAAAGTGTTCACGTTGTTGTCCCATTAAATTACTGATTCACACATGGAACAATTCATAAATTTTTTTCTTTAATGTGTTGAACGTTCAAAATCCAAGTTTAATCTCATTTTTCCACTGGTTGTAGGAGTTATGAATTTTTTAATTGGCAGTTTCTTTTTCCGGATGAAGGATCCAGGATGCTTCCTTCAACAATATGTTGTTCAATGGCCGCCTTAATGGATTCCAAAATCCATGTAATATATTTTTTGAACGCCCCTTTTAGTCCTATTTTATCCCCAGGTGTAATAAACTCATTTGGAGGTGTTTAGGCTGAGATGTATGTTCGTTACGGCGGTGGGGCCATGCTGTTCGCCCAAAAATATCTTCAACTTAATTGATTTGTTAGGCCCTTTAGATGGCCTAATCAGCTATGGGTCCAGAAGACAAAATTGAAGAAAATAAAATAATTATTCCAAAAAAATTTGAATCACAACATTTGGAAATAGATTTTATGATAATTTACAAAAATACCCTTGTGATAACAATCTGTTAAAATTGTAGAATTAGGCCATTTTTTCACTTAGACTCAAAATAACACAAAAACCTAAATATGATTCATGTAAGCTCAAATTAATAATTTTGGATGATTAAAACAATTAAAATTAATGAAAAAAATATTTAAAATATTATCTCTATCAATACCGCTTGAAAATTTAGCTTGATCCCATGAAAGATCCTTGAAAAGAAATGCTTGTCTCATTGAAGGTCCCATACAAGTCACCCGAGATCACATGATGGCCTCTCAATAGGCTCCTTGATCTCACAAAGTCCCTTGGATATATAAACCTAGAAATAAGAAATTCCATTTAAAATTACACATGATTCAAAAAAGTCCCAATATATTGGAAATAATCATATAAATTAGGATTCTATGGGATGATATTGTAGTAAAAAAAAATCAGGCAACACCATCGGAGTAGTCCACAATAGAGACTTATGAAGATTCTTGATTCCAATGAACTTAATAGACTCCATCCTGGATTCACAAGATACAAACCATTCAAAGTGGTTAATAACTAGGGTGGTGAGGACTATAAATCCCCCACCACAGTTTAAAAAATGTATGAATACTCTCTGAATGTGGTTTGGCCTTCTTGAATATAGATGCATCGACTGTAGATAGTATATCTCGAAGCGGATGAGCTTGCGACTAGAAAAAAATTCCATCAGGTAGGATATAGGAAAAAATATGAGAAATATTTCACCACGCATATAATACTTCATGTGATCAGTCATAGATCATGTGAAAGACATCTGGAAGGATACACAAAGAACATCCCACACACCTACTTGATCCTGTGATATTTAATACCAAATAATAATAAATAAATATAAGGAATTGAAAAAATAAAGGCTATAACAATTAATAACGGTGGGATACTTATGTGACATGAAAACATTCTTTCCCTCATGTTATTTTCACAGACTACACATGATGTGTGCCACCACTAGAACATGTTTCTTAGATGTTGTGATGATCCTTTAGAATAATATTTTGTTCATGTGAAGTCCTCCAGACCTATAGAAGTAAGTCACATTGAGCCCCTCAGTCAGGCCATCCAAGTCTCAAGAAACCATATGGGTTCACCATTCATGTCTTGTGATGTACTTCATATGTGTCGCCTGACTTATATAACATCGCCAATACATGTTAGCTGAGTCTCGTGGTAGCACCTGAGCATTTCAAAGGGTTCTCACAATGCCATCCAGTCAACCAGCCAGGTCTCTCAATTCGATCTAGACATGTGATCTAGGCATGCGACACCATCCAAGGCATGTCACATCAACTATCAAGACACACTACGAGCATGTCATCCAGTTTTTAGGTTGATTCTAGGGAAAGTCAGCTGGAACATGTGGAACCATCTATACAAGATAGCTAGTTTCATGAAACATATTTGAAGGTCAATCATCTAGACCTTACATTGTCCTCTGAATGAGTCAACCTTATTCGTGAAACAACCCTTATACATTACATCCAATATATAATACGTCCCTTGGAAATGTCAACTATATTATATGATTTCCTTAAGAAATTTTATGAATAAAATCCCTGACATGTAAAGAGGAAGATAAATGCTTGTCCAGAGGACATTCAACACATATCATGTGATAGGCATGAGAGGTCATACAATAATCGTAGGGATTGATAACATTTCCACCCATGGTGTGTAATCCATAACCAAAGTTAAACATCAATGTATATGCCCAAATCCAGGTAACTATGTGGAATCTGATTCATGTAATTACCAGGATACATAGGGAACCTCTCTATGGTCTAAGATCTATATTAACCAGCTAAAGGGATATCTCATAATATAATTCCTACATTCATATAGTATTGATACTGATCATTTTCCATCCCTTGTTTCTCACACCGATCATAGCTCACATGGCCGTAGGGAGCTATAGTGATCCTATCATTTTCATCATAAGCCTCTACCTTGGAAAGAGAAACGTCAGTGTGTAAGTCTCAATCAATAGAACTACTATAACGATGTTTCCTGCAATAACCAGGACATATATGATGAATTACTAAGGATCGATCTAAAATAAATATTCATTTTTTGATATAATCCTCATATCTCTAACATTTCAACCATCAGGACCCAATCATTCCCACGGGTTGATCACTCTACATCATCCATTAATGGATTAATAAATAAAATGAACTACGATGACTATAATTCATTCTATGATTAGGATATGTAGGATGTCTATTCAAGGCTCGAGCTCAATATTGATATCAGAGTGATGTCCTAGTACACAAGTTACACATCCATATTCAATGAATTTTATCACTTTCTATACCTTGTTTCTCACAATGAGAATATCTTAGATGGATATAGGGAGATATAATGGAAACCTCATATTCATCGTGAATCTCCACTAGATAGTGGACTCCCATTATGTAATCCCCGATGAGTGGAATGAAATAAATCCCCAACATAGGAATCTACCCTGGGGATAGTTCCAGGGGCATGATCAAACTATGATAACTATGATTCCTACTATAACCAAGATATATAGGATGACTCCACAAGGCTTAATATCAATCATATGGTTCCCCAATTCCCACACATATGTCTTATCCACATTAAATTAAACCACATGAGTGTAACTAACTATAAGTATTTTGATTCCTAAAATAAATAGGATATGTAGGATAAATCGTAATGGATAAATCCTCTCATCATAATATTAATCATATCCCTATGTTTTAGTAAATCCCAATGCATCTGGTTATATGGATTCAGCACATGAGAAATTTCCCATTACATGGAAAAGGATGAAGAAACTCTAATATGTATATATGGATTAACTAATTAGGCCCCCTTTATTTTGTATATAAAGAGGGTCAAACTCTAATAATTTTTGTAAGGTAACTGGTCTCATATTGGGATTAAGAATAGATTCATGAACATATTTTAAATCTATAAGAGAGTCCCATAGTAGGAAACAATTCACTACAAAAATGGTGTGATGATATGGAACTCAAATCCTCTCAACCAATGTGATTCCCCAAGAATCAATGGGTTTGAAACCCCAATTGACGACCTACCTTTGGAAAGTAGGTCCATACCCAGTTATGGAAGAGGGAACCATTGAGTATTTCCATTAAGAAAGAAAATTATGATTTTTTGTGGATGATTCTTATAGAAATCAAATCCCCCACAATATACCATCATCCAAAACCAAAACCACTTTAGCGATGGTTCCTTAGTCGACTCTTCCTCATTGAAACATACTTAATTCTAAGATAGTGCTTGGGGTTATGGGTGGCCTTTCCATTGTTACCATAACATCCCCTATGAGTTACATGAAAGGATCAAAAGAAACATTTTTTCTCACCATAAAATACTAGTGAGTTCCATCAATAACTTTCACTCACTCTATTACCAATATTTTATTAAATAGAAGAATGTAAGGATCAATAAAATCAAGGTGATTGGATTTTAGGTGGGGTATACCAACTTATGGAATTGGAATAGCGATGATTTAGAAAATAAAATACATGATTTATGTTCATGATGAAAGAGAATATTCAAGGAGGGATTGAGAAACCTAAAAGTTACGCCATTTTTTATTGAACAAATTTCATGGTGAAGAGACAATGAATGATATTCTTGAGTATAAAATCAAATAAAGCTGTGATCTACTCAATTTCAGGGGGTTTCCTTGTCATAAAAAATTATATACATACAGAAAAACATAATCAAACATTAAGTGGGATAGGAAAATCATCTCCAACATTTTCCTATACCAAGGGATATAACGACCATTTCCAAATATTTGTTAGTTTCATGCGGTGGGCCCAACAAGATTTGTGACATTTTCATTTTTTTTCTCTAAAATTCTCCTAATCCATATAAGGTAATTTCATGGTGAGTGATGGAATAAATATTTTTATGTATTCATTTCATAGTTTTTGAAATTGGTAGGACTTTCTGTAACATTTTAATTTTTGTTTATGGACTTGAAATGTCAACCTTGAAGGGATTGATTTTATGGTCATATAGATATGATCAATTTTTGTTGGGATTATCTAAAAAATGTTTCAAAAAATTATGAAAAAGTCCGTATAGAAGATAAAAAAATATATTACATGAATGAAGGTCTTAATTATAGTAAATAAATCCTCATTGAGAGGTTCCCGCAGTTTGATGTTCATGATGCTTAGGCTGAAAATCAGATTTAAGCCCATTGTTTCTCTTACAAAAGGATATCTAGGCATAAATTATTATTCCATGATAGGGGAATAAATATATATTTAATTCTTATAATAAATATTTTGAATATATCAAACCCATTTTAAGGGGATGGAAATTGCGTTTTATTGTCATGTGGGCCATTGGGAAAGCTCAATGTGTATGGGGAGTTCCAAAAACTATATTGAAAAGGTATATTTTTCTTTTTATAAAATCAATGGTTGGGCCTAGGATAAAATATATAGGTGTGGTGATATATCAAGTGATAAATTGAATCAATACACACATAGTTGTTATAAACAATCCTTCCATATATCTAGCTTATATATAGGGAGCAATATTATTTCATATTTCATCCAAGTGCGGAATTGGAACCCGTAGATGCTCAATATCTTGTTCCCATGATAGATGATCCAGATCTCATTAGGAATGAATCATTTTACTGTATCATATATTTATTTATTGGGTTTATATTCTTGGTAACTTAATATAAATCAAGCTCTAATGTAGTTAATGGGTCACAAAAAATGGTCCACTCTATGAGATATATGAATTTTATAATAGATTATATAACATCCAGTTTAGCATCATGATATAAGTAATCATATGTTTAGTATTTTTGGGTCATACAAAGATGACCTATTGCGTTTAAATTTCATGGAACGCGGGTAGGAAAAATATCATATATCTTAACATCACATGACTTGGATATTGTGAACATACATGAAAATTATGTGATTTATATTTGAAAAAATATTTCATTAGTGGTATGTTCTTGAATACATGGGACATTATCATCCTCACATGTGATTATGGATAGAGGACCATGTTCCATGGGTTCTTTCATAGATATTACTCATATGTAAGGATGATAAGTTTTATATACTAGACCATTCTATGCATTTTAAGGACATGTAGGGTGGATCAAAGTATTACACAATTTATTATTATGTAACTTTTATCCCCCATAATGGTAGTTGTAATGTATGGTAAATAGAAAATAGAAATATTATTCATCACTTAAAACATGGTGAAACTTAATACGTAAATCATGATTTAAAAAATAATTAACCGGGGATGATGAAATTATTTTAAGTCGGTGTAGGTTAACTGTTAATAATTTTAGAAACAAGTAACACATTGTTAGGGAATATGTCATGGGGTTAAGGTGTACCATTCCTCATAGACTAAAACATACCCTAATAGAAACTTTACATGATCAAAATAATGAAATTTAAATTCTTGTAGAACGGATTTTTATGATCCACATGTGAATAGCTAAGAGACGGTGCACTAGTTGTAAAATAAAAAGGGGTTGTGTCTTGAACTAGAATAAGAATGTAAAGAACCACTATATAACCAATTATATTGGAATAAATCCACTAATAATTCTAGATATGGATACTATGTTTTTCAATCTCATACATGGGATGGGTAAAATGGTTTCATCTTAGAACCAATCCATTAATGGAGGAGCTTAACATGACTAAGGAAGTCAAACAGAAATGGAATATATCACATTCTTAAATGTGGTAATAGGTAATAACCATATTCTAGAAGTGTTATTATAGTTATATAGATTTTGTATAAGGGAATTAGGTCATTTAGTGAAGGATGCTGAAAGTAATTTAAGGTCTTAAAAGATGGACCATACTATTATGCAGTTTACTATCATGCAACAAGGCCTTTAATATTCCTACATTTAGGTATGATGCATCTAAATCATGCTAATAGAAGTGATAAAACATAAAATCTAATATCATTTGAGTCACTCTAATTGTTTCAAACAAGGTGTGATAAGGAAATTACTCAAACTGTGCATAAAAACATAACACAAGTTAATGATAACCATGACATTTAGTAGTATACTGTGAGTATAAACATGTTATGCAATTTATATTAACGAAATAAGGATTTTTTTTTGGTTTGTAAGGAAATTATTCTAATGTGATTTTTAAAATAAGTTCCTAATTATGGCTAAGGAAAACATCCATTGAGACTGATCTATATGTCGAGCATAAAGACAAGGTTTGGGTATTCTCATTTTTTGTGGTTTGGACAAGTTTTATAATTCTATAAATAACTAAATATCCCATAGTGTGGGAATAATTCCATGAATATCTCTTGTAATGTCTTAAAATATATTCAACATAGATACATTGAGTTGAAAATTTCTAATTTTGATATAGGATCAAAAAAATGAAAGGGAAATGTGGTGCTTTATTAGACGAGATCATTAAGATGAAACTAATAATTATGGTGAAGTCTTGCGTAATAATTCTAGAAAATAGTAAGAAAATGGAACCATAACTTATGGGATACATAGGATGGCCATAAACCTTTTATTTTCAATAAAATATATTAGGTCCCATATTAAGATCAACCTCACAAATAAGGAATTGTAGAATTTTCAATTTTGGGTTATACATAATAGATCATTTTAAATTGTTTTAGGTCATGTAGTATGGAACCAAGATTCCATGTAGTTTAATTCCATACTTCTAGGGTGTTGAGTATATGTACTTTAGCATGATTCATCTCTAAATATACAATCAATACAATTAAACATAACCCTTATGCTCATATGTATCACACCCATTGTGAGAAACAAGGTGAAATTTGGGAAAATCTCAGGTAATGAAACTGTGGGTAATATGGATGGATTTATCAAGCCTGAAAGGCAACATATAACACTATTGTTGAGCCTAGTGGACATGGATTTTTTTAAAAGGATAAAAATATATTTTAGATTATAATAAGAGATGAAGTGACGAAACATGGGAATTTAATAATCATTATATTAATTGTCATGATTATTGGACTGTTTGTAATGACTAGGAATTTTTTCAGCAATGACACAATTTTTTACATCATGTTGATGATTAATTTAATAAATATAAGTACAAGTATTATTTTCCATGATGATTTTTTAAAAAGTGAACAGTTTTATATGATTTGGGTTAGAGTTTAAATGAGTGTTTACAAAAAAATATATTTCCAACCATAATCTCACAAAGGACCAACCTTAACCACATGTGGGAGGCAAGTCGAATGAGTAGGAACCTAGTGGAATGGTTTAGATTTCCTTTATTTTCATGCAGGTGTGCACACATTGGTTCACAAGCCGTCACATATGTGTAGACGGTGGTTACATAGCCACTAAGAAAAGGCATAGAACATTAGAATGAAGGTAGTGTGTGTAGTGTATCAGAGTTCTGACCCTAATGGCAACTCGATAGGAAGAAATAAGAAAACAATTAAAATAAAGAATAGAAAACTAGCACTCATCTGATGCAGGGAAATATATCTCTATGTTGTTTTTACATTTAAAAATATATGAATATAACACTATCCATCTGATCCATTGATCTAGGTCATCCAAATGAGTCTGAAATTATCTTTAACCTCCACTACACATATAATATTCATGCACTGTCAGGTTGATTCCATGACTATATTGATCAAACCCATATCTTCCATAATCATTCATAGCCTGTGAATTTGATATGATAATATATTAGATCATCCTTTATGATTATAAAAAGTGTATTCATGTGTTTTCATGAAAACAAAGCTTCTTATAAGGATGAATGAAACCTTCCAAGGAATATATGTTGTTACAGGAGCCATAGACCACTGAGTTATGAGATTTAAAATAATAACTAGACTCGCTCAATCATCTAAACTCCATGAATGTGATGTCCTTAATGCATGTGATAATCAGATTGAAGAAAACAATTCTACTCAGTATGATAGTTAACCATGTAAGGGTAACTATGTAATTCTACCCACATGAGGGTAACTATGTAAAGGTATCATCATATGGTTATAGTGAGAAGGTCACCCTAATGAAATGATATTTTTTTAGCATAGGAGTATTTGATAAAATATTTGATATTCTAGTGAGTGAAAATATAATTGAAATGTATTAATGCTTATAGATTTTATGTGGAATGAAATAATATATAATGTAGTGAAAACTCTATATAAATTATATGGAATGGACTATGAAAATTCTTGGTGGAGATTTCGAGAGGGTCTCATTTTTTAGAGAAACAAATCACCTTGAAACCCTATTTTTTGAACATGATATTTTTTGAAGAACTTTTCTTTGGAAAGAAAAAGGCGATGATCTCATGACCTCATTAATTGTGACTGTCACACTAAATATTTTCAAAAAAAAAACTATTACTATAATCCATCCATGTTTGTGTGAATCCTGGGTCATGTAAGATCTTGTATGAAGAATAACCATTTCACATCACATTGTGAATAACAAAAGTTCACATGATATACATGTATGAAGAAACATGACATCGAATAACCAATTTTTTTTATGTGAAGTGTGTTTTTTAGTAGGAAAATTACTCAATTATGAAATGATGAATGTGAACAGTGTTATGCATGCAGTTATCTAAATGCATGAATAAATTAATATATAAGCACTTGATATGATTAATGAAATTTAATATTGATAACTCAGGAAGAGTATAATTATAGAAGTTCAATATTTATTCTTATATAAATTAATATGAAAAAATGTGTGAATCAATTGAATATATGTAGTGAGGTCAGGGATTCATTATAGATAAAAAAGAATTTATTGATCATTGTTGAAATGAGGATACTTTTTCAGATATTAGAAATATTTTATAAAGAAAAAAAAGATGACAAGGTATTTTTCCAATAAATATTTTGTATTTCAGAAAGCACTTTTTAAGAAAAAGAGGGAAACCAATCGAGTTCAAAATATAGGAAAAGTCAAACCTCATAAGAAATTTTAAGTCCATTCTAGAACAAATTAAAGTTATTATAATCCTTTATGATGACTAAATACCATTTGATGTAGGTGGCCTCCATATCGGGGTTTTCCTTATTGAGATCCTCAAAGTGGGATTCCATCCTGTCCCAGGTCTACACATGGCCCCCTTGGTTTGTTTTTACCTCTTTGAAACCACATATCAAAATCACATTCTGTTTTTCAATCCAAGAGGATTTATCTTCACTAAAAAAAACATGCAGCAATCTTTCAAACATTCTATGTACATCCTACTCTGAAATCATGTTACATAAATATTCCTCTTGAATTTATTCTTTAGAATACATGATAATCTCTTCAATGATTTTTGATTCAATGTCCTTATTAGTCTTTAATATGTTAATAGCAGCTTAAAAACTCTCTTGAGGGACTTTGACTTAACTATAAGACCTTGTAATATGAGGAATAGGTAAGGTTGAGTAGTCCTTTCATCTCCTTGTCCTTCGACTGTGCTGGATAAGCCCATCTGAATCCACAAGGGTGTTCTTACATTTCTTTGAAGTGGACCAAAGGTACTCTTCCAAAATTTATGCTTCCTTGGGATATAGGGACTAGAGTTCTGAGGCAGACTCATTATCTTTTATTATATCATATCACCTTTCTTATAAAGGAAGGATCTCTTCATGCCCGTCCTCCTAAAGAGTCACTTATTCAAATAGAGGAGGATCATCAACACCCAACACCGCAAAACGATTTTGAGAACCACAAAAAAACCTAGCTATACCTATGAGAATTGAAGATATAGGATTTGAGACCTCACTAAGAAGTTTTTGTGTCGACACTGGGATCTGAACTGGGCATGGGTTGTAAATTATACTCACACCAGCCCCATTATCAGCAAGAACTCCCAGACTAGTAGATCTGTTAAAACCGGAAGGTTTGTCCTTACCAGATCTCGGGTCCATAACCTCTTGGGGATAACTGAAAACGGATATCATAGCTTCTACATATGTGGTAGGGTACCTTGGGAATATTATCACACCATCATCCTCCCCTGAGATACCTTGGACCAACCTTGGTGAAGGGTTGATACCTAAATCCTGCCTCAGACGACCAAGAACATACTCTACCCTCAGCTCTAAATTCCTCGGTCCTATTTCCTTCTGGGTGGCAGTATGAAGTCTCACCATTCCAATTCCCCAATTATCCACTTCAAGAGAAATACAAGCTAAAATAGAGATCTAGATATTTGGACCATCCTTCCCAATGACTTGAAAGGACTAATACTCTCGCAAAACTCGCCGGTATCTACCAGATTCATGACCAAGATGCTTTCTAAATGAACGGAATAGAACCCACAATTCATATCTTATCTTCTAGTACCCACACAATTCTCCTTCAACCTCAATGTAGATGGAATCCAGTGGGTTTCTGGATATGTTGACTTTAATTAAAATCCTCGGGGAAACTAGATGACACATAGCGTGAGTATGAGCGTTTGAGCAAAGAAAACACCCCACCATATTTCCTATCAAATGAAGAACCACAAGATTTTGAGATGGAAAAGGGAGACCAGGATGAGAAATCCAAATTGTTGTAATGGTAGTGTCATGTCATAGATGAAAATAAAATGACCACTGAAAGAGAGAAAAATAGACACCTGAAAGAAAACAAGGAGCATGATCCAAGGTAGGGATTAGATCGTCTTCATTCACGAACCAGATCAAAAATGTTCCTCGAATTCAAAATCCTTACAATCACACATTCGTGCATCTTCCAAGAAGAGGACACATATCTTTCAAAGGCGTCCACAGAGGGGAGACTCTTCTCGAATCAAGAAACCAATGATAGATCCAACATCACCAAAGCTCTGGTAAACTCTAGGGAAGAAAGCAGTACTGATAGAACTTTTTGCTCGATCGACTAGACCATAGGGAATACTTAGATTAGGGAAAATCTGGGGAGGGTAGCCAAGTTAATTAAAGGGGATATTGATGGATCACATAGAGACTAAGATGGAGGGCGATGACCCTCCCCCGCCCCCTCGGGCCTGTAAGGGCCAAGGAGGGGAGGCGGTGGCACAATCATGACCTAGGCCATCGATGGCGAGAGGGAGCAATAGTGGCACGGTCCAAGGCAACAAAATTTAGAATTGTATATGGAAAGGTATTTGAATCGGTGTACATGATACATTTAGATTCTGAAATAATGTGAAGTAAGATCAAAAGATCATCCTATAGTGTATCAATCCTTGGAGAAGAGAAGTATATGTGATGAAATACAAAGATCCTCTTATATGGAATCTGGTATAAAAGGCATGTGTGGATTCTGGTAACACTGTTTGAGTAATTAAAAATACCCTCTATTGTGGATTTAGGAGTTGAAGTCCAATGTGGATTATGGAAAAACTGTGTGAAGAATTAAAAATATCCGTTTGGTAGACATATGAGTTATGATATAGTGTGACTTTGTATTGAAAATTATGATTGAAAAAAATATCATCATCTAGAACCCTTATTTTCGAGTATAACCAATAATTAAATGAGTAGGAAATTTTTACAAACATTTTAATTCATTGTTTTAGAGATTCAGTTTACTGTATCATTCAAGGAAACACTAAGTGTATCCAGAAGGGTCAATATGTATTGGAGATTATGTGGAGATAAGAAGTGAAGAATCATGGAGAATAAATATTCTCTATATTAAATGTGATTATTTTTAAACTGGTCTTAGTGCCTAAGATATGGGAAAATGATGAAAAAATGTTTACATCATTTTGAAGAAGAATTTAAGGTAGATCATGGAAAATGTATTTTTGAATGATTCATTTTAGAGAAGTGAATATTTTAGGATAATTTTGGTTGGTTTTTTTATGAGTGTGAACCCAAAAATGAAGCCAACCTTAAGCCCAAAAATTACCCACCTCATCAAAATGTGGAAGGTAGGTCGATTGAGCTAGACCATGGTAGTGTGGGTGAGTGTGCCTGCACTGGTTGATAGGTGTGAATACTATGGACCACATAAGAAAAAGGGTCTGAACATTATTGACACTCCATCCCATCAAAGAGTCTAAAAAATATATATGACAAAGGGAATTAATTTATAAATAAAAGGGGGAGAATACATGAAGAAAGGTCAAGATTTTTCAAAGGCATAAGTTTTTGGCCACCTTAGTCTGGCCAAAACTCTATCGGCGCGCAAATTACTTGCGTGCCCCCATATGTCGCATAACCCACTTGCGCGCCCCAATTCAGCACACAAGTCACTTGCACACCCAACTCATTTCTCCCAAGGTCACTTTTTTCTTATAAATAGACCCTTGGGGCCCTCATTTGTATGGAAGAATCTCCTTGAATCTCAATTGCTGCTTTCATCACCCTATTACGTTTCCCCAGTCTTCTGAAACATTCAAGGTAGTTCTTCAACACCTTGAGAGGAGGATTTAAGGGAGGAACATTGGACTTAAGTCCTTTTAGTGTTTGAAAACCACAACTCTTGCACGAATAAAGCACCCAATCTCCCCAAGTCATAATTACTTGCGTTCCGCCCATTCCTCTAACAGGAACTTGAGAGACCCAATTCTTGGATCACCTGTGAATACTCTTGATGTCTTGGGGAAGGTATCACCCAAGTATTACCATATAGGTTGTTCATCGCTTAAGTGAACATCAGTTCACCCAAGTTTACTTACGCGCCCATACTTGCACACCCTTCTCTACTCGGGGTTCCCCTCTTTGATTCACTTACTCTCTTCACTCTCTTCAGACTACAATCCATCAAGCCTTCCACAAAGACATTCATGGAAAGGCTTCTTCTTCATTGGATCCCTTTTCTGAAAGGGATTCTGTTGAGGCCTCCACCAAAATCTTCTGAATTATCAAACCTTTGGGAAGGGAACACCAGCGTGTCTCCTATTCGAGTTTTTATTTCCACAGTAAGAGGTTTCCCATATTTTTTTCACAATGGCATTAGGATTCATGGAATGTCTGTGGGTTTTTATATCCGTAGTCACATGGACCTTTCTCCCAGAAACAGTGTTGGGAAGTTCCCTGTTTGGAGGAGGGTTGGGTCCTGACCCCTCCCTTCTCAAAGAGATGACCTGAAACCTTAGGTCTACAGTAGGGGAAGATAAGTTTCATGCCTACTTTTCCTTTTAAAAATAAAGGATAACTAACCCTCCCCTACCATGATCAATTTTAGGGAAACCATCTTGGCATAAGCCACTAGATTTTCTTGCAGGAGGTAACATCATTACTCCTCCTCTCTTCTTCGGTGCCAAAGACCAAAGAGGATATGGGTACAGGGACTTTCATTTCCCTTTCCCTCTTCCATTGGGATTTGTAACCATGGGTATTCGTCCTAGTGTAAGCCCCTAACCTTCACCCATTCTTCCTTCTATTGGACCCTTTTCCAATGTGAAGAGAACAAAGGGAAGGATCATTGCCTTTCCCTCTTCCATGGTCGACATGCCCTCTTCCATTAGTGGAGGAGGAAAAGTGCGAAGTGTCATTGTTTAATTTTCACATCCTCTTGTTTCTCACACCGAGCATAACTCACGTGAGCTTATAGATATGTGATGGTTACAACATGTTCACAAACACTCATTAGAAGGAACCAAGAGAACTCTGATTCCCACCATGACCAAGATATGTAGGATGCCTTCTCAAGGCCCAAGATCACTGGATATCCTCCTCAGGAATCCAATCCTAATTCCCTTAATCTGGTAATCCTCCATAGGAATAAGATCCAAATTAAACCCCAGACCATCAAGGCATCCTTCTCAGAAAGTAATCCCAAAATCATCTCTTTAAAAGGAACATACTCTCCGATGAGACTTATCAAACTACGTAGGATTTGATTCCCATCCATATGAGATATGTTGGAAGCCTCCTTGAGGTTCAAAACCAACACTTCAAATCAACCCTGTTCTCTTTGGGCCATATTCCCAAAAGGGTATGATCCTTCTCAAAAACCCATATCCTTTCCATGTTCCTTGGGATTCTTCATCATAAGTCTCACACTATGTTTTGACTAAGCACCTTCCACTTAGAGGTCCTTACCACATGAACATAAAAGGTATAATGTGTCCCATTCAGTGGCACCGAACTACGAGGGTTCTGATTCCTTTCACAAGGATACATTGGTAGCCCATCTTATTGGAACGATCCCAAAATCAAACCAAACCTTCATCTCCATGGATAAAAATAAAATTACAGAGTTCCCCACTAAGTGGCTTAAAAATCAGTATCATAACAATGATGATTAAATGAATCTCTAAGAAGTATATTAGAGGATACCATTGATTGAAACCCTTGAATACATACAGATATTTCCATTAATGAATAACCTTGAATGGATACTGATGATTATAAATTTTACACATGTTAATAAGTGATTGTAAATTCCAAGGGATACTTATGATATACTTGGTGAATTAATAAGGATTTATGAAAATATCTTAAATTTACAAAGGGAGTCCCAGAGTAGACAATAATTCCCCCAAAAAGGGTGTGATGTGTCTGACCTCCCATCCTCTCTACCAATGAACATTCTTAAGTATCATAAAGTTCAAACTCAATGAATTCCTGCCTTTAAAAAGCAGGTCCCCTTTGGATAAATAACTATTGGAAGTTTCTGGTTCCATGAATAAATCCAATTGAAACCGCCTGGAAACACTGATTCTTAAAACTAGAACACACATTTCAAGGAACTATGAAACAAAAATTCTGAACCCGATGTGAATACTTAACCAAGTTAATAATGTTACCCACCTATTAGACCATATCAATTGATAAAGGAAGGCCAGGAAAAGGAATAAATCATGCATGTATCAATTTAAAAAGGTGTTTCTTTAATTAAGTTTATCATTGTTTCAAGTTTTTCTTCTCAGAATTCCCTTAATTCCAAAAAATGGATTTCTCCAAGACAACATCTGTGAACTTACCGACCGCTGAACAAGGTGAATCTCTATCCATGGGAATGACATCCTTCCAAACCCAACGTCTTCAACACTGGGTCTATAATGTGATGGTAAAGGAATATCACTAGCACAATATAATCCCGACATTGGAGGCTACTCGACAGGCCCTCCAGGTGAATAACAATTCTTGATCATCTGGCCAACGACGACCAATAATCAAGAAGAAGATGGTTCCAACCACCATCATTAACTGTTTTGGGTCTTTATCCCCATAATGCAACAATCAATCCATCCCGTACTATAGGGAGGTGGATCAAGAGTTCACTCAAGGCCTGAATTCAAGAATGCATGAGTTCTTCTTGAGGACTCACACTAGTAATCATCTCCAGAATCATGTGGTAGTGTACCCCTAACATGATGGAAGTGTTGCATCTGGATGTTTTTCCCAGGTCTCTCAAACCCGGGCACGCAAGAAGAACCGCTAGGGATAACGTCCATTTAACAGGGAGAAGGTTCTCACCTATGCCTCCTCTGGAAAATCCCATCAATTTAACTTTATGGAAAACAACTAGTGAGTAGGTACATACACCTGCCAATGTTCATCAAGTCTACCAATAGTTTCGTTTGGCAGTACCCATAGAAGTTAGTTGAAAAGCTCTGATGGAAAATTTGGGGCAGACCCAACTCTCTACCCTTATGCATGAGTACTGTCAATACCCATTGATAGGAAAAGGAGGACAAGAGCAGGCATATACACCTACTATAGATACGGAATGGATGTATATTCCCATTCTGGATGCTGAAGTCACCAAACACATTTTATCAATGGTGAAAGGTCATACAAAAATCCCTGCCCATATTCTAGAAGCATTCCAGGATATTTTAACAACTAATTCAATAGTATCAGGGGAACAGACACATAAACCTTTCCCCACACATGGGATGACATGTTGACATGACATCCCGGAGCAGATAGACACTTCTGTTGTAGTCCAGGAGGGCCATGGGGTATACTCCCCCAAATCATACAGACAACAAGATCGGGAATATATACCCTTTCCAAGTGGATGTAATCAGTATATTCCGGTAACCAATCCAAGGCAGGCACATATACCTGCCCATGATAACCACTTTTCTCAGCAAGTGGACCCAACTAATTATAAGAGAATATCCAAGAAGAAGTCTCACCAAGCACTGTTGGAAAATCAAGATTCAAGATGCGATTTGGATCCTCTTAATGCTGGAGTTCTTAAAGCCCTCATACATTTATATGTTGATGCTCAAGATCCTACTCTCTCATTACCAAATTTTGGGAGTGGTAGTTGTAATTCTGAAGTTCCTCATCAGACACTTCATCATGGAGCTTGTTTCATGAAAATTCGGTCAATCAAGAGTGCTTATCTCCGGATGAGAGCCACAGAAACCCTCTGTGTGTCCAGAAGTCCATGGAGCAATAAGATGTATCCCTTGCTATAATCCATCATGGTGATCCTCTACATGATGGAATTCACTTTGAAAGTCCTCTTCGTAGTAGTATTTCGCATTATCAAGACAGTTTCATAATTGACAATGTAGTGATGAGAAAGCCCTCCTATCTTGAGGCACTTGAAAACACAAGGCCAGTCATGTCTGATGCCTTGTCATTTACAGGTGAAACACTTTCTCAACTAGAAGACATATTATGGGAAAAATCATTCTCTAAATCTCCTTTGGGTCATTTGTCTTCTAATACAGAGAATCCACTCTGGTCAGACCAAGTGGAGACACCTCTAGTGAAAGATGATGACGACGTGTTAAACATGAGGAAACAAATAGATAAAGTAGAAATACTAGTCATGTTCTGGCCTTTGTCAAATTATCAGTATAACATTACTGAATTGATGAAAGAATATTAAATTTATGATATCTGCCTCAACTTATAGAAAACTCTTCATCATTTGAAAACCAATGTATTACCATATGCTGAATATCAAAATCATGTAAAGGAAATAGGAGGGTTGTAGTGCCAAATTGACTTGGAATCTCTCTCAGTTTTCCAACATCCAAAGGTTAAAAAAAGTAGAGAACCCTTCAACGTGCATGTCTCAATGCTCTAAAGAGGCAACACCAATTAATTTCTGATTCCCCATCTAGTGTTCGTATCAGAGGATGAAGTGCATATGGAGCATTTCATTTCACTGCACTGCAAAATAAGCAATTTTTCCAAAAGTGGTCTCATGAAATGTTATTTCCCATAATCGTCCACAATCAATAGGTTTTGTTTGTGATAAAATGTATGATCAAGAACAAGACTCAAACAGTTCTCATCAGAATCAGGCCCAAATAAAAAGAAGTTTTTGAGTTAATTTTACATCATGCATATGAGAATCTTGAGAAAGAGTCCCATTTAGAGGATGTCAGGCGTCAGAGAATGTAAATTTCTGAAATAGCACAATGATCTTCTGAAACAGGTGATTTAAGTGATTGTCGGATGATGCACCCAGCTAATGTCTGAACCAAAATACACAAAAAGTAGAAGAGCAGTTGCACGAATTTCAGCCACAATAGTTCATGAATCACCCCATATTGCAAGGCTAAAGCCTCATTTAACTCAATATTGAAATTCATTAAACAACATTCAAATATTTGAAGAAGAATAACCGGAAAAACCCCATCCTATAGGGCTAAGGGATTTTTCCCATATGCATTCCCCTCCTCAACGGAAGTCAACTTTCTCCCGATTAGGGAAGAAGCCATAAGGAAATCGTAAAACTGAACTATCTAAAACTTCCCTTAGGGTTACTATCCACCAAATAGTTCTGGGGAATTCTTTATATAGGAGAACAAAGTCTCGTGGAAGACACAATGGAAGACGATCTTGCATAAACACTGACCGAATACCATCGATGCATTATGTGTCAGTGAATGTTATCAATACCATTATAGAAGATCCTCAAGAAAATAAGTCTAGTTTAGGGGAATCAGAAGATGAAGTTCTTGTCCATGATATAGTACACACCGAGGAAAATGAAGAAGGTGTGTGCACCCGAAATCAGAGGCTTACCCAGAATCTATGTATGCCTTCAAATAACCAACTCCCCCCATCTCGTAAAGGCATCTAACAAGGGGAATGAAAAAAGTCAGATTGCATATCACTTTTTCGCTAGAGAAGGTAAATATATTTCACTTGAAGAGATATTTCCACAATAAGAAGAGGAAATGAAGGAGTTTAAAAGACTCAATACAGAGTTACTTCAAAACAACATTTCTTCTAGACATACTCCCCATACAATTCCTCAACTTGAAAATCCTACAGGATCTCCTCCGCAAAGAGAATTTTTAGTAACTACAGATGCGGATAATGAATTCTCTCCACTGGGTACACAATCAAGGAAAAACCATGTACATTCTGATAGGCCAATTCCCATGGGTTATCCAAGGTAGATATCAGCACCACCATCAGCGGTTTTTCCAGTCGTTGCACCGACTTAATCTTCAGTTTCTATACCTTCACAAAATACAACTTATCCAGATATTCCCCAAATGATTATGAACACAATTGAGGCATTAATAACTCTATTGAAATCTATGGAGTAATGGTGTGCACCAGTTCAGGAGGAAAAGAGAGCTTACCCTGAAGGGGTGTATGCAACTCCTCCCCCACAAAAATTTGTGAATACCACATTCCCAATCTTTAATGGTACAAGAGATATTGAACAACACTTAACACATTTTGTTTCTCATTTTCATCCCATTATGGAAACTTTTCAACAACAAGAAGCAGTTAAGATTAGGTGTTTTGTTCAGTCATTATAAGGACCAGATTTTGTCTGGTATACAAGTTTATAATCTTGATCAATTACTGGATGGGAAGATATCCATTAGAAATTCCTTCTTCAATTTAGCTCAACGCTACCAAAGACGAAAGTTTTTGATCTTACCAATTGTAAACAAAGGTATAAAGAAATAGTTTCATATTTCATTGCACTATGGAAAGGATTAACATATTCCTTATGTCTAGCACTCCCTCAAGAAGAGTTGGTACCAATTTGTGTGGAAAATCTGTGTGATGAATTATGCACACCATTGATCCCTGTGAAATATACAGGAGGGTTTAGAGACCTTACTTAAATATCTCAACAGATAGAATACTCTATTATACAAACTAAGGCTAAAACTCGTGTAATTCCATCAGCCTCGGGGAGGAGGATAGGAAAGGAAGAAGCTGCTACAGTCACACTCAAGCAGGCACCTGTAACCGCTTCTACATCAAGACCCTCATCATACCGAAGGTCTCCACCTCTTGAGCATCAACAGTAACAATCGTCTCATGAAGATGATAAAGGAGATCAAAGGAGGAAACAAAATGAGGAATTAAAGATTAATGTTTATTCTTTCAGTAATGAACAAGTTCCTGGTTACTTCATCTCATCCCTAAAGAATATTTTAGTTCAGTTGCTAAGGCCGAAGAAACCAAATAAAGAAGGATATGAAGATTTTCAGAATTATTGTCACTTTAACTAGATATTGGGACAACCCATTCAAGAGTGTTTTGTTTTCAAAGAACATCTACAAAAGATGGTAGACTCTGGGAAAGTGAAACTGAAAAGTTCATCATCTCAAGTATCATGTGTTACTGATACCGATCCAGAGGAAGAGGGAGAATGGAAAGAGGTCAAAAGTAAAAATGTGAAGAAATATGATGATTGGATGATCAGGAAAATGATAAACTAGACTCATTCCGTTTTACAAACACAGTTGAAACAACCGATTGTGTATTCTGCCACTCCTGTCACAACAAAACCACCTTCATCAAAAGGTCATTCCTCAATAAATCGAAGTGATTATAAGGACAAAGAGCAGTCAAAAGTAGATGATCTCGTGTTAAGGAAAAAGTTTTCCTTGACCCCGACAGAATTTATGCCATCTATTTCAAAAGCACGGGCACCATCCTGCCAAATGGAACAACTAGAGTTGAACTATCAAGAAGAATCTTTGTCTAATGAAGAATTGATATTTGGTTATGTTAATGTTATCCATTTAATAGATCCTTATGCCAATGTTGATTCTGATTATAATGAGATACAATTCCCTGTACCTAATTGGGGAACTAGAGGAAGAGGACAAGTTCGAGGATATAAGGGAAGACATGGGAATTATATAAACCACCATTTTAATTCTACCCCTTCTAGAACCATATATGCGGCTGAAACTCGTGGAAGAGCCCTTTAGCGGGCTCAACAGGAACAAGGAGTTTCTTCCATGAAAGACAGTTTCAGTTCTAACAAAATTATTTTGGAAGACCGATTAGACGTCACACTGTCTTCTTTTCAGAAAATTAATAGACCTAGTAAGTCTAAGTTACCTAATATAGGAGTATTTACAGCATCTGCTCTGACATAGAGTCCGTCTACATCAGAAGCATCAACTTCCAATGTACCTGCAAAACCACATCTTAATGCTGGGAAGCACAGACCTTTGGACCAAAATTATGATGTCTTGAAACAATTGGCCCATGTATTGACCAAGTCTCCAATTCTGGATGTTTTTATTCTGTAAAAAGATATTTGATAGGTACTCATTGAGTCTTTGTTAAGTCCTCAAGAGTTTGAAACCTAAGTTGCTGCTGCTGAGGTTTACCGTATAGAGAATGATCCTACAGAATGTCATGAAGTCATATCTTTTATATATGAATATGGAGATGATGTTTTACCTGGACATATTAGACCATTATATTTTTCAGGCAAGGTCAATGACGTAGAAATCCGATGAGCCTTCATTAATAATGGCTTTGGGGTCAACCTCATTTCCGTCTGTACACTCTGTCGATTGGGCATGACTGAATCTGACTTATCTTCTTGCAATTTAATGTTTCAAGCTTATGATAAGAATGAAAAAGAACCTTTGGGTGAAATTACACTCAAAAATCAGTTTGAAGATCTTGTGTCTAATTCAGATTTCATGGTTTTTTGTCAGGACACAAAATTTAATATTCTTCTTGGAAGGACTTGGATGCATCAACATGCATCCATACCTTCGTCATACCACTAATGTCTTAAGTATTGTTTCAATGGTCAAATTGTGTTATTGTATGGTGACAAGGTCCCATTCAAAACATATTAATCTCAATACATTGAGGCAGAGTTTATCACACAAAAGGAATGAAGTCCCTAATAAAGGAAATAATGAGAGTTAATGCTCAAAATGGACTAGAAAAGATCCCATAAAATCCATTTATGCATTTGAGTATAGATTATGTGTTACCCATCAATCAAATTTAAAAGGTAAACCCAAATTCAAGAACACGTCTAGTAACTTACAATGTAAATTACGATAATTGAGCCTGACAACATGGAAGAAATTGTTGATCCAACAAGCAGTGATGGAATCTTAAGTGGAGATGTTTTCATTTCATATGTTGAACAAAAAAGGCCTCTACTTCATCAAATAGTGTAGAAGATATTGTAGTAATTCTAGAGGAAGATAAATATGTTGATTCTCAATCCATCAATCAGTCTTTATTACCATAGGAAGACCCTTCATCATCGGTAGGGTCAGATATGGTGGCTTATTCTTTAGAATGTTCAAATACTGACTCCTCCCCTAACTCTGGGAGTTTTTCCCCTTCATCTACTATGAAAATGGAAACAGAAGAGGTAACATGTAATGAAGAAGAAGAGGAAGATCTCGGAGATGCTCCACCAACATTTGAGGAAGTTGTCTCTACCACTGTAGATGAGCTCAGAGAAATAAATCTGGGTGTAGAAGAAGATCCACGCCCACTCTAATTAGTGCGACAATGACATCTGAAGAGAAAGAGGTGTATATATCCTTTCTAAAGAAACATCATGATTTATTTTCTTTTAATTATACATAAATTCAAGGTCTTAATCCTGATATAGCCACCCATCATTTTGGTTTTCCAGAAGAACATCATGGATTCAAGTAAGCAGTAAAAAGAACACACCCAACTCATGCCTCTAAAATTGAAGCAGAAGTTGATAAGATTATAAAGGATAACTTTTTCAGGGATGTTCAGTATCCCAAATGGCTGGCCAAAATTTTCCCACTGAAAAAGAAGAATAAGAAAATTAGAGTCTTCATTGATTCCAGATATCTTAACTGGCATTATCCTAAAGATGATTTTCCAGTTCTGATTACAAAGCTTTTAATTAATGAAATGGCTAGATATGAATCTATTTGCTTCATGGATGGATACAATGGATATAATCAAATCCGTATGGCCCTAGAGGATGAAGAATATATATCCTTCAAATCCCCTCAAGGTGTGTTTTTCTATCAGGCAATGCCCTTAGGATTAAAGTATGCAGGTGAAACATACCAACATGACATGCACCATATCTTCAAACCCTTATTAGGGAAATTTGTTGAATGTTATGTGGGAGATTTAGTGTTCAAATCCAGACAACATTCCAATAAATTGGGTGATTTGGAAACCATATTCAATAAACTTCAGCAACACAGTTTGAAGATGAATCCCTTGAAATGTGCTTTTGGGGAAACCTCAGGATAGTTTCTTGGCTTCGTTGTATGCCATAGTGGTATCGAAGTTGATCCTGAGAAAATAAAATCAATCCTAGGTATGTCACCTCCTCGAATGTTTAAATAATTAAGAGGACTCCAAGGACACTTGGCCTATATTCGGTGCTTTATCGCTAATTTGGCAGGCACGTGTTTTTACTTCACCAGATTAATGAAGAAGGGAGTCACCTACCAATGGGATAATGACTTCTAAGAAGAATTTGATACACTCAAGAAATATCTCTTCTATCCACCAGTATTTATACCACCTGTTGAATAAAGTCTTCTTATTCTCTACGTAACAGCTTTAGAGCGATCACTAGGTGTCTTCCTCGCCCAAAAGAATGATGTTGGGAATGAAAACAACCTTTACTATATCAGTCAAACTATTCTTGATGTAGAAAATCGATATTCAAGTATTGAAAAGTGCTTCCTGACTTTAATATTTGCAGTTCAGAAATTAAGGCACTACCTGCAACATCATGAGGTACAATTGGTATCTCGCAATAACCCACTCAAATTTATCCTTAGTTGTCCTATGCTTACAGGGAATTTTGCATGCTGGGTGGTTATTTTGAAATAATTTTATATCTAGTTTGTGCCTCAAAAGGCAATAAAAGTCCAAGATCTGTCTAAATTCCTTGATGAGAATCCAACTACGGGAAATACATCATTGAATACTCAACATCCTGATGAATATGCCTTCTCTATTCAAGATAATTCCCAAATATGGGAAATGTATTTCGATAGTGCTTCCATAAGTCCAATAAGTAAGAGAATGGAAAACCCTAAACTCAACAAATTTGGATTTGTAATTGTCCTTATTTCCCTAGAAAAGGAAGTATTACCTTATTCCTTCTTGTTATCAGTAGGTGGTACCAACAACAAGGCCGAATATCAAGCTCTCATCGTAGGTTTGGAATTGGCCCTTCAGGTGAAAATGAATCATTTAAAAGTGAAAGGTGATTCAGAATTGGTAATCAATCCAATAAATGGGGAATATTTTATCAGAAAAGAAGAGTTAATTCCTCTGTGTGATTATGTAAAAGGGTTAATGGTTGAATTTCCCTTAGATTCAACATTTTCTTATGTCCAGAAATCACAAAATTTCCAAGTAGATGCATTGGATAATGTAGATACAGCCTTGGAAGATCCAAATTGGGATGCGACCATCATTAGAATAGCTCATCATCATGTGGTCATACTTTTTTTTCAAATCATAACGGAGGAAATTATGAAAATTTCCCTATTTCTAAACCATATGGTCATACCACGAGATAGAGAATATCCATCATGGAATATCTTCAAAATGGGTTACTTCTGCCAGATAGGGTTGAGAAAGAATAGATCCGGCAATGAGCGGCCAATTTTACTCTTTATGATAGTCCAGACCACCAAAAGATCCTCTAAAAGTGAGGCTTTGATGGAATCTTATTCAGATATATTGATGGAGAAGAGACTGTAGCTGTCATGAATGAAGTATATTCAGGAGTTTGTGGTGCTCACTAGTCTGGGTACAGACTCTATGATCAGATCCAAAGGCTTGGATACTTTTGGCCATCAATGATACATGATTGTACATATTTCACTCAAAAATGTCATCCCTACCAAGTGAATTCCAACTTTATTCGTCAACCCCCAGAGTTTCTACATACAACTAAATACTCATGGCCATTTTCCACATGGGGAATGGATGTAGTAGGACCTTATCCTCCAGCCACGACTAAGAAATTCAAGTATATTCTCACTACTACTGACTTCTTTTCTAAATGGACTGAGGTGATAACTCTCAAGGATTTTGGAGCCAAAAGCATTGTTAGTTTTGTAAAAACTTATATCAACACCATATTTAGTGTCCCTCATACTATTTTGATGGAAAATAGCACCGATTTTTTATCTACTAAGGTAAAAATGTTATATCAGGAACATAATATCAAATCCAACCATTCATCTCACTATCATGCAGAAACTAATGGACAGATAGAGGCCTTTAACAAAACCCTATCAAATATACTCCAAAAGATGGTGGATAAAGATAATAAATCATGACATGATAAAATTTTGAATGCTTTATGGGATTATCGGGAAACTACCTGTATAGCTACCCAAGAAACCCCTTATTCATTGGAATATGGGACAAAGGTAGTTTTTCCGATTGAAATTCAATTTCCTTCACTTAGAGATGAAATATTTGATTAGTTTTCTATAGATGAGAGGTATTAGAAATGGTTCAATGAGTTGGAATTATTAGAAGAGAAAATATTTTCTACTTTACATTATCTTGAAGTCTATCCGAACATAATAGCATGAGCTTTTAATAAGAAAGTTCACCTTCGTTCATTACTTCAAGGAGAATTGGTATTGGTCTTTAGGAATCCAATGATACCTGGGAAGAAACCTCAAAATCTTGAGCCAAAGTGGGAAGGACCTTATTCCATACAAATTTATATTAAAATAGAGCTTATTCCTTAATCTCAATGGATGGATAGCTTATTAAAACTCTAACCAATGCGAGATTCTTGAAGAAATACTTTGTGTAGTTGTGAACATTTGTCCTCACTGTAAGAATTTAAACTGCACAGTACAATGTCCTTGCTGTAAGATTTAAAACTACACAACCCCCATGTCCTAGTTGCAAGACATTAAATAGCATAATAACCATAAGTGTTCATGCTGCATGACGTTAAAATGTGTAGCATCTTCATCCTTGTCACATGATGTTAAACTGCATGACATCATTTATTCAACAAACATTCTCTCTATTTGATGTTAGAAGCTTCCATAAGCAAACATCATTTACATCATCCTTAATCCTTAGTAGTACACGAGTCCCTCTCTTTCCTATGTCTGAGTCAGATCTATATAGAGACATAATTTCAAGAACTACCTATGGCTTGATTCTCATATATTTTGAGATATGTAGATACGCCTAAATCCCCAATTTTGGGCCAAGCCATAATCACAAAATCTTATTATTTTCTTTTATCCCTGTGTATATGAATCAGATCTATACAAATTGTTTCTTTAAGATACATGATTTGGTCCTTATACTATTTTATGTCTTAAGATTTACCGTTCTCTTAGAATGTGTCAAAAGCCCCCATTCTTCATGTCAAACTCGATTAGCGTGATGAATGATTGTTTAAAGAACTACGTATGGATTGATTATCATCTATTTGAGATACGTAGAGATGCCTAGATATCCAATCCTAGGACTAGCCATGATAAAAAAACCCTTTATTTATTATATAAGAATCAAATCTGCATAGGAAATATTTTAAGATCTATGTATGAATTGATTATACATATAGTGACAGTTGGGTTTTATCCATTAATCTAGTTACAATATGTTTTTAATTTCAAATTGGTTTATTTTCATCCTCACCACATGACGTTAAATATTATGGAAACCTGACACCCCCATTCTTCATCTATGTCACCCTTGTATTATAGAAGAGACCCTTACTACTCCTTGTTTCTCACACCGATCATAGCTCAAATGAGCTTAGGAATTGGGTAAGAGGCTTATTTATATAATTAAGGTGTTTTAATTCCCTATGGGGGTGAAAATGTCCTCATTTCATGACTTAAAACTGCACATCACCATATTTATTCAGAGGAAACAAAGAAAGTCTCTATTTTACATATGAGTCAGATCTATGTAAATAATGTTTAACTCATGGCCAATATTGGTTGAAATATTTATCATATGAATTTGGCATAACCCCATTCCATATTTCACATTATTAATCCTGAATATTTCTAGATACCCATAATCTTTCTTAGGGTTTCTAGTGATAGAGTTTCTAATACCTAAGAGCTCTTTTGTCTGATTATGCAGCACGTGCCCTTAGGTGGACTTGCATAAGTTTCCTACATAACAGGCCTATTAGTCAAAAGATGACACTATTTTACTATGAAACATATGACCCAGTTGGACCTTCATAATACAACCCCCATAATAGGTTTTTCAAATAATTGTAACTTTGTTCTTGGTTATAATATCTTTGTCCCCTTTAATCTTTGATGAAAATATAAAAGAATCTCTATTTTAAAATAGTCATTCAAGTATACTTTCCCCATTATCATTCTCACAATCTAAAAGTCTTCAAGACTATGGTTTACAAATTTACCTCAACATGTGTTTAATAAAATATGAAATAACCTTGAAATCACTTGGCCACATATTATATATTGTTTCCATTTCTGGTCCTAGTTGTATGACCTAAAACTACAGACACCATACCTCTTACATTTGGGTCAGACCTTCATAAAATTCATATTCCTATGATTCTTTGGACATCTTGGGTGGAAATAATCTTTCCATAGTCAGATACCCTTCTCCATAAACCAAACTCCGTGCTTTGGAAAATCTGAATCTCCATAAACTTTCTTCAGATTTTAGAAATAGAACGTCAAACTTCTGAGAGCTATTTTGCCTGACTATAAAACATGTGCCCTTAGGTGGTCTTGCATAAGTTTCCTACATAACAGGAATGTTAGTAAAAAGATGCCACTATTTGCCTATGCAGCATATGCCCTAGTTGGCCCTACATAATACAGCCCCCATAATGGGTTTGTCAAGTAATGGTAAATTTATTCTTGGAAAAGACTTCCTCTAATGCTTTTATTCCTTTTACTATATCATTACTCAGTTCCAGAAATTCCCAAATCATTGTTTACAATTTTCCCTTTTATACCTGAATATGATAGTATGTTTCCAAACAAATTATCAAGAAATTGGGAGAGTTTTCTCATACCTTTGGTGAGAGCTAAATACCTTAAATTAAAGCCTCCCAATGTCCTCACTACATGACTTAAAACTGCATAGTACCAATGTCTTCACTGCATGACTTAAAACTGCAAAGTACCAATGTCCTCACTGCATGAATTAATACTATAAAGTACCAATGTCCTCATTGCATGACTTAAAACTGCATAGTACCAATGTCCTCACTACATGACTTAAAACTACACAGTATCAATGTCATCATGACATGACTTAAAACTATACAATACCTGTGTCCTCACCGCATGACTTAAAACTACACAATATGATATAAAAATCCCCCTTTATGATAAATTTTAACCATTAATCATATACCAAATTTCTATAGAAATGGGTTTCTTATTCATGACTTATGTCGGTCTAAAATATACCATTTTCATTCTTAAAATTCCTTTCCTTAGAAAAACCAACCACTGTGGTCTTGAGTCAAGCAAATATTATTTTCCCCTATCTATCAATAGAAAAATGTTAACCTTTAAAGATCTCTTTTACTTGACTTTGTAACATGTTCCCTTAGGTGGCCTTGCATAAGTTGCCTACATAACAGGCCTTCCAGTCAAAAGATGCCACTATTTGGCTATGCATCATATGCCCTAGTTGGCCCTTCATAATACATCCCCCATAGCAGTTTTTTCAAAATAATGGTAACTTCATTCTTGGAAGGTATTCCCATTATGTTGATACAAGTTTTAGATTTGGTGACCATAAAAATCATAACTCAAGATTCCCCTTGGAAATATTTAAAGAATATTAAATCATTTTTTAGCCACAGAGTTTTGTTTGGGATCTTATTTAAAGTTTATGGTCAAAGCTATTCGACCCTAAATATTAGCCCATTATAGTCCAATATGCATGACTCTAAACTACCAAACAACAAAAGATGTGGTACTCACCAGACTGAGAACCCATGAAGGTAAAATTGAACAATAGTCGAGTCCCATCTCACTAAAATGTACATTTTTGTATGATTTAGGTAATATTGATAAATAAAAAGTCATGAGATATAATGTTTGTGGGGATATCCATATAGTCATAGAAAAAAAATCAAACTATACTTATTAGGCCCAATGGCCTAGGTAAAAACAAAATCAGTTAGTGAAAGTGAAAACACAAATGATTGAAGACAAAATACTTTTCATTTTTGAAAATTTTCACAGAGGAGAATCCAAAAATTGGAGTCTCTCTCTCAGAAATTACAAAAGGATTTCTATATAATTCCTCATTTGTTTGATAGCCTCTTTTTCCACATCAACTGCTTATTGGAGTTTTCCTATTTGACCAAAATCACTCTCTTCAGCATGATGAAGTAATTATCTAGCATCTGGAATGGATTTTTCACCATCCTTATGGATTGTATTAATGAGATATGAAGCTGTTAAAGCACCCTTGTAATGATATATAACTCCTGTTGAAGGCAAAATTGTTGAACAGTCTTTTCTTTAATTGTCTGATTCAGTCCCTTCAACTTTTCATTATGATTAGCTTCATCTTGGGACAGTGCTGCTTGGAACTCTTTAATATTGACTAATAGTTTGGCTTTTATCAAGTCTTGTCGAAGCTTTTGCTCTTTCTCCCTCCTCCAGATAATCTCTTTCACCACAGTATAAATTTCATGGTATTCAAAACTGCTAAATCCTAGCATGATAAATAGAGATGAAAGTTGTGGAATTATTAAAGGTAGTTCTTTAAGGGGAATCTCAGATATTGTCATCCAGATGTTTTACCATGCTTTGTGATGAGCAAGATGAAGAGTCTTCTATAGTTCTGGGTCCGATTCAGAATCACTATCATAAAGAGGGTTATATTCTGGGACTAATGCACTTATAGAAGTGCCATGTTCTGTTCCTTCTTGAAAAATGGTTGCTCCACCTTCCAATGTTGTTTGGGCTGATGTAGAGGTTTCCCCTGCAGACCCAGCCATTGAAGTTGATAGCCCCATATAGTAAATCAATAATTATGGTTATATTCAAGAGATAAAAAAAGTGAATGCGATCACAATATCAGTATCTATTACCTAGAAGTAGGTTAGCAACTTGAGAAGAATCCTCCCCAATGTTCTCAGTTTCAACATTTTTGTTTGATTTCTCTGGATGAGGAGTGATATCTTTAATATAATGAGGATTTTCAGAGTGAATCTCAGGAAGACCTGCTATCTCAAGATCCACCCGAGCCAATGTCTCCGAAATAGTGGGGTTGACATTAATATCAACACTTCCTTTAAGCACTGTTGAACCAATAGTTTCATTATATTGAACTGCATATTTCAATCAAAGATGGTTAAAAAAATTAATCATAAGAAGATTAACATGAAGAATAATGAGAAATTGCATCCAGTTGATTCTATATAAGGAACTCCAAAATCATATAAAGCATTTGATATATTAACATGTTATAATAGTTCTTCAAAAGACATGCCAAGGTTCATCATTTCATCCAATGATATCTTAGATCCCAGGTTAGTTTCACCTGTGGGAGCACATGGCATGTTTTATTCACAACCTTCCTCTGACAACCTGTGACCCCGAGTAGCTTCCTCAGAAAAAATTGTGGGGTCAACGTCAGTTGTTTGTAGATGTTCTGGTGTATGTGATGAACCTAAATGTATCATAGAATGGAAGTTAGCTATTGTTGCATTTGATTCTTTATGAAATATTATTGATTTACCAAAAGCTTCCTCTCCCCTGATAGCAGGAATTGGAGTACTTCCTGGAACAGATGTTGGTTCCTTTGGCTTCAATGCCTCTTTAGGAACCACTGGATTTGTAGGAATTTGTGTTTTCTCAATAGCACCTTCTATAGCTCTTTGAATATTATCAGTAGTTTCATTAAATGAAGAAACAAAAGAAGCCCCTATAATCTTAAAAAGTTTAAACACTTTTTCATGAATAAAGACTAAAATTCATGATTATCAGGGAGAATTACCACTGCTAAGAAAGTGCTTAACCATGATCTTTTTTCTTCGATGCTTTTGCTTCTTCGTCTTTTTAGGAGGTCTTGCATCTTCATATATAAAGACATGTATCAGAGATCCCAGTACCCTCTCTATTTCCTCCTCCATGGTTTTTTGGCATGAAGATATTTGTACGGATTCATAGGGTGAGCCGGTAGCTCCAAGAGCAGTGCCTCTAGGGCTATATTACAGTGAAGGAACTTCAGTTGTCTTTCCTTTACCCAACTGTAAGTTAAGACAATATTTCTCCCAATTAACAATTTTTTGATTAGAATTCAAGTTGACAAATGGTAGAATATTCAAAATAAAGAGAACTTACATCCTCAAGATCTACAAATTCAGGCCACTCTTCATCTAATGAAGGATTAATCCCTTTAGTAGTAACACAATCTATCATTTCCTTCACCCAATTTGTCGTAGGAATTGAGTCATTAGTGGCATATATGAGAATTTACAGCTCTTAAATGTAGGTACTTACCAAATTGGGAATATATTTAAAAATAATGTCAGAAAAATCCCAAAAATCCCCTACTCCTAGAATATGTAGTCCTTCGCACAGATCCATCCACATGGTCTCAACATCATAGTACATACTATACCATGTTCGAATATCCTCCGGTTGTATATATTCAGAATGTATGTTCGAGGGTTGTGAGGAGGATCCTACAACCTTGGACTTGATTTTCTTCTCAGCACCCACAGTCACAGACGAAGGATTAAAAAATGGAACTCGCCACTCTTCAGAATGATGGTGACCCGATCGCCTTGATATGACTTCAGTAGGGATTGATGGAGTGGATCTTTTTATTCTAGTAAGAGGATTATATATGGCGCAAGGTCTCTTTGGTGAATTTAGAGCATCATTACCTCCACTATTTGATTCTTGTAAGTCATCCCCTGATGATGAAGAATTATCTTCCAAACAATGGGGTTACTTCCTTCTACTTCTCTTTATCCCTACTCGAGGGACGACATGATTTAATACTCCTTTAGGGTAAGATAAAACCTAGTTTTTAGCATACCAGATGGTGAATATTCTTACTGCATCAGCAACGAGTAAATTAAATACTTTCCCAGTCTTATCTGTAGATTTCAACAACCATATTTTTCGGGAAACCATTGGGTGTTTCTCTAATACGACATGAATGGGAGGGGATATAGTATTCTATTGTAGACATTTGAATTTACGTGAAAATATACAAGGATCATAGGCCTCACATATGATTTCTCAGTCAATTCTAGTGGCCAACACGCCATCTCTACAAGCTAGAATATATACTCTTAGTTCCAAACTAGAAGTACCATCATCAACAAATCTCCCTGTAGGTGGATTACCATAAGGAAAGAAATGGAATTCTTTATGCATTCTCAATCTAGTATTGTTGTCATAAGCATTCAAATAAAAAAATGAAATACCAGAAAAGGCCTGAACAAATAGTCGGAAAGAACTTCCAAAAACCCATACTCCACTTTGTACATCATAAGTTCTATGGTGAGTAGCAGTATATCCCCACAACACTTGGAATGGTCCCACTATTCTAAAGGGAGTTTTCACTTTTTAAATATGCAGAAAACTCCTATGAATATTGGCCAAAATAGGAGTAGCCAACCCTACCATCCTTTTCTCCGACAGCTTAGCTGCAATAAAAAAGGTTCTCAGCCTCACACCTCCTTTGGAGTCTCGAACTAGTAATAAATACACACTGAGCCACATGGCTAAGAAACCTTCCAAACGTGTCTTTTTAGGAATTTTTGGTTTGATATCATATCCCCATTTTTGAAATTATCCTTTCTCCAATGTTGGCCAAAAGGTGTCAGGAGTGCCTCTCTTCTCTGCCCTTGGACAGCTAGTTGGACGGGTGTAAGTTGGACCCTTTTTCTTCTTCTTTATCAAAAATACTTCTATACATTTCTTTAGATGAATATCCCACTTAGTGCAAGTTTTTTTAGTGATTGAATTCTTAAATTTGTTAAATATTTTCATCAACTCACGAACCATATATGGTGTCCTCTCCGAGTCGTTTCATATCACCTTGGGAAAATAAACTCATCATACATATCTCCAAGGGTTGGAGCTCCATAAATCTTTTAATGTCCCACAAGATGATACCTACCTCTCCATGTGTTAAACATAAGGAATTGGTCTCTGGACTCCACCAAATTAATAATTCTGGCACAAAGTCATCATTCCTATACACATAGGTTTTCCCAACCTAGAAAACCTCATAAATCTCGACAACTCTCAAATTATATGCAAATTATGCACATGTCTTTTGCACCCAGTATGCCCACATACATGGGGGTTTTACACCTCCTCCCGGGTGGCAATCCCAACTTTTCTTCTAACCCTTGGACTATTCTGTCTGAGAATCTTGAAATACGGATGAATAGTAGTTTGGCTGCAGCTCGGGTGTGTGTGCCTTGAAATCTGGAGCACACGTCTATGATGCACAATATGGGATTTCTCTACTGTCCTAGCATTAGAAAATGATCCCCCAATAGAAACATTAGTAGACGAGAATTTGGTATAATACTGAATCCAAGAATGTGGGACAAAATTCTTTAGATATGGAATGTTAGCATCCTGCAAATGGACATATCTGTACAAAGGTAGATAGATGCTTTGAGGAAAGTTGAAATGATACTTCTTCAAATATTTTTCTATGTTTCTAAGGGTGGTTTCGCAAACTTCAAAGTAATCATGACCAACGACATTCATCATGTCATCAATCTTCTTACTGGAGAGCTCATTATCACTTCCAATTCTTTTATGAGCCATTTAACCTGCAAAAGAAATATATAGAGATCATCTTTTAAAAGTAAGTTCATTTTTTTACATAAAAAATGGAAAAGGAATTAAGGTGTGCAAGTTTTAAACATGGATCACAAGTATAAGTTGGCGTGCACATATGTCGCCCCACTTATGGTGAACAACTAAAAAAGTACAGAAGAAGCGCGATGAAACAGAAGCGTCTGAATAGAAGATGACTTGTGCACCGAGAGATGAGAATTAGAATGTTGTGAGACTTTTCGTGGAAGTTAAGATGTTATATATAAGCGACGCATGTCACCCTGCATGCTAGAAATATTATGCGTTTCCAACTTGCACGCCCAAGTCTACTTGAGCACCAATACTTACACGCCCTAGTTCTCTTTTCTTTCTCCTTCATTACTTTACCACAGTATAGGATCCTGTTTTTTATTTCAGATCCAATTCTGAGGGGGGTATTTTATTGACACTCCATTCTGTCAAAGAGTCTAAAAAAATATATATGACCAAGGGAATTATTTTATAAAGTAAAAGGGGGATAATACATGAATAAAGGTCAAGATTTTTCAAAGGCATAAGTTCTTGGCCTCCTTAGTCTGGCCAAAACTTTGTCAGAACACAACCTACTTGTGTTCCCCATAGTTCGTGCTGCCTACTTGCACACCCCAATTCAGAGTGCAACTCACTTTCACGCCCAACTAATTTCACTCAACGTCACTTATTTGACTATAAATAGACCCTTGGGGCCCTCATTTGTATGGACAGATCTCCTTGAAGCTCAATTGCTGCTCTCGTCGCCCTAGTACTCTGCCCTAATTTTCTGAAACATTCAAGAAATTTCTTCAACACCTTGAGTGGAGTATTTAAGGAAGGATCATTGTACTTAAGTCCTTTTAGTTCTTTAAAACCATAACACATGCGCATGTAAAGCGCCCAATCTTTCCAAGTCAGAAATACTTGCGCACCTCCCATTCCACTCACAGGAACTTGAGCACCCACTTCTTGGATCACCTGTGTATACTCTTGAATGCTTGAGAAAGGTCTCGCCCAAGTATTACCATACATGTTGTTCATATCTTAAGTGAGCGTCAGGTCACCCAAGTGTACTTTCATGCCCATAATAGTGCACCCTTCTCTACTTGGGGCGCCCCTCTTTGATTCACTTACTCTCTTCACTCTATTCAGTCTACAAGTCATCAAGACTTACTCAAAGAAATTCCTGGAAAGTCTTCTTCTTCATTGTCTCCCTTATCAAAAAGGGATTCTGTTGAGACCTCCACCAAAACCTCTTAAATTATCAAACCTTTGGGAAAGGCACATCAGTGTGTCTCCTATTTGGGTTTGTATTTCCGTAGTCATAGGTTTCCCACATTTGTTTCACAATGGGTTTAGGATTCATGGAATGTCTATGGGTTTGTATATCTGCAGTCACATGGACCTTTATCCTAGAAACACTGTTGGGAAGTTCCTAGTTTTGAGGAGGGTTGGGTCCTGACCACTCCCTTCTCAAAGAGATGAATCAGAACCTCAGGTCTCTGGTAGGGGAAGATATGGTTCAAACCTAATTTTCCTTTTTAAAAATATAGGAGAAGTATCCCTCCCCTACCAGGATCAATTTTAGGGAAACTATCTTGGTATAATACCCTAGCTTTTCTTGCAGGAGGTAGCATCATTTCCCCCCTCTATTCTTTGGTGCCAAAGACAAAAGGGGAGATGGGTACATGGACTTTCATTACCCTTTCCCTATCCTTTTGGGATTTGTCACTATGGGAAGCCATCCTGGTGTAAGCCCCTAACCTTCACCCCTTCTTCCTTCTATTGGACCCTTGTCCAATGTGAAGAGAACAAAGGGAAGGCTCATCACCTTGCCCTCTCCCATGGTCGACACACCCTCTTCCATCAACGGAGGAGGAAAAGTGCAAAGTGTCATTGTTGAATCTTTCACATCCTCTTGTTTCTCACACCGAGCATGACTCATGTGGGCTTAAAGATATGTGATGGTTACAAAATGTGCACAAACACTCATTAGAAGGAACTATAAGAACTCTAATTCCAACCATGACTCGGATACATAGGAATCCTTATCAAGGCCCGAGATCACTGGATATCCTCCTCAGAGATCGAATCCTAATTCCCTTAATCTGGGCATCCTTCTTAGGAATAAGCCCCAAATTAAACCCCAGATCATCAAGGAATCCTTCATAGAAAGTAATCCCAAACTCATCTCTCTCAAAGGTCCATACTCTCCTATGAGACTTATAAAAAAACATGGGCTTTGATTCCCATCCATATGGGATACGAAGGAAGCCTCCTTGATGTTCAAACCCAACACTTCAAATCAAACCTGTTCTCCTTAGGCCATATTCCCAACAGGTTCTGATCCTACATGGAAACCCATATCCTTTCCATGCTCCTTGGGATGCTTCATCATAAGTACCACACTAATTTTTGACTAAGAACCTTCCACTTAGAGGTCCTTACCACATGACTATAAAAGGTATAATGTGTCCCATTCAGTGGCACCAAACTATGAGGGTTCTGATTCCTTTCACAAGGATATGTAGGTATCCCATCTTATGGGAACGATCCCAAAATCAAACCAAACCTTCGTCTCCCTAGATGAAAATAAAATTTTAGAGTGACCCACTGAGTGGATTAAAAACCATTATAATAACAATGATTATTTAAAGAATCTCTAAGCAGTATATTAGAGGATACCATTGATGGAAAACCTTGAGTACATATGGATATTTCCATTAATAAATAAATTGGAATGCATAATGATGATTCCAAATTTTACACATGTTAATAAGTGATTGTAAATTACAAGGGATACTTATGATATACTTGGTGAATTAATAAGGATTCATGAAAATATCTTAAATTTACAAAGAGAGTCCCAAAGTAGACAATAATTCCCCCAAAAGGGTGTGATGAGTACGACCTCCCATCCTATCAACCAATGCATGTTCTTAAGTATTATAAAGTTAAAACTTAAAAAATTCCTGCCTTTGGAAAGTAGGTCCCCTTTAGATAAAGAACTGTTGGAAGTTTCTGGTTCTATGAATAAATCCAATGGAAACTGCCTGGAAACAGTGATTCTTAAAACTAGAACACACGTTTCAAGGAACTACGAAACAAACATGGAGGTGAAAAATCCATTTTGAAATGTAATGGGTCCATGGCCTAAGGGTGGTGTGTAATGTGTATCTAGGTGATGACCAAGGTACCGTCTTGAGAGGTAGCGAGAGCCGAATCCTTAATATAGTGACAAACAACCAAGTGATCCTCTGATGTTTGATAATATCATGCTATTCTACTCAAACATTTAATAGTGTATATAAAAACACTAGTCATTTAATACATTTGTTAAAGGTTGTTAGAATGATTTCAACATTGTATTCAACACCTAACACACTTATGGGATCTCGATGAAACATGGTTGATTCTGCAATGAGATTAATCAAACATGAGGGAACCACAATCATTTTAAGCTTGATATTTTTTTATGTTCATATAATTGATTATATTGAATGAGTATAAAAATGTTATTCATGTTTTTTCACAAAGGTATAGATTAATTTGAGGAAAAATAATATTTCTATGAATAATATGGTGTTATAAGATCAATGGAATATCGTGATCATGCCTATGTTGCGAGATATAAAATGATAAATAAACTAGATCAATAGTCTCTACGCCATTCATTAAATCTCATGCATTCATGCATGAATCATTATGAAGAAACCAATTATATAAATGATGGTAGATACTAATATAGTAGAAACTATGTATAGGTACACATGTATTGTCTACTTCATAAATGTACCTATGTAAGGGTAAAATGAGATTCAATTATGAATACTCCATTTTTTAGTGTAATATTATTTGAGAAAAACTATGATTTTTTTGAGAATTAAAATATCCTTTCCATGGATTAATTATTGGAGAATCTATATGGAATGGATATTAGATTTAAGGTGGGGATACCTCTTTATAAATATCGATTGGATGAGGAGGAAAATGATTGCTTCCTCTTAAGATTGAATCTCATTTTCCGAAGAAACATAACATAGATAAACCTTGTTTTTCTAAGAAGGAATTCCTTGAATAAATTTTCATCCAGGATTATGATGTAGAAGACCCAACATCCTCTTGAGTTGTGAATCTCTCATTTAAGTGTTTCATAAATATTTATTCCATGAAACCTTCTTGGTTTCAGATAATATGAAGCCATGCTTGATCTTATGTGAACAATAACTAGTGAAAATTACTTCACAAAGAACACAAGTTCATGTGATATAATTTCATGATGAAACTTGAAATAAAATACCTATACTGTTTGATTGAAGTGATTTTTAAGAAGACCACATACTAATTTATCCAATAATTAACATGGGTATTGTGGTTCATGAATTTAGACACATGAATATATATGTGAATTCATAAGCATATGAAAGGATAACTGAAATAGAATATTGATAACTCAAGAATAAAATAATTTGAGTTGTTTTAGATTTTTTCTCACATAACATAATATTTAGGTAATTATTTTCATCACTTGCACACATATACTAATGTTATGACATCCCTAGAAAAAAGTAATAACTTACCAAGAATGGTCTCATAGAAGAAAATAATCATATACATGTGGTTGTAAATTTTTAAGAAAGACCACCAGCTAAAATTGTACTTGAATAGGTATACATGGGAAAATAAGATCTTACAAGATCATAAAGAATGATATGGATATCATCATATAGTGGATCAAACCATGGAGAGAAGAAGACAGTATGATGTAGTATAAATTCCCTCATGTGTGTACTCAGGATTAGAAGGCTAGTGTTGATTCTATTAACAATGTGTGAGGTAGTATAAAAACCCTCCTATGTTGACTCATGAGTAGAAGGATTGTTTGGATACTAGTAACACAATGTGAAGCCGTTTAAAGATCCTTCTATATGGACTTTGGAGTTATGATACAATGTGAATCTTTATCGATCATTTTTATTTAATAAGACATTATAGTGGTTAATCCATATTGGGGATATAACCAACATGAAAAGGGGTAGGACTTTTAGAAAAAACTTGTAAATAATTTTGTTCATAGTTTATTTTTATAGAAACATTCATAGAGGGACTCATAGTAATAGTTAATTTAGATCAATTATTTAATCCACCAAATAGGTTGAATTTAAAAAGAGGCAATTCATAGAAAAAAGGTATCACTGATTCAATACTCCCCCTCTCAATGTTCACACACTAATCCTTAATCAAATTCTATAATATATATTGTAATATAATTTTATGGGTCAGTGGACATAAGGATACCTAGGTGTATGTACATATCCTATAAGGATATGAATCAATTCTTGTGTTTTTATTACAATGTTGTCCCTATAAAAAACATTGTCATATATAGTGATACAGGAATTTAATTATCAATGAAAATTTTGAACATGTGTAGTGAATTTCCAATAAAATGGACATGAGTTTTGGATTGAAAAGTAAGGAAACCTAATGTGGATGTGGTCCCAGTAACATGGTTAAATGATCTAACTATGTCATAGTGTAGGGTTTTTGGAGAAAAATCAAATTTTGGTGGTAACCCTATACACTATAGTCTCTATACACAGATATATACCATATGTTAAATATAGGGAAATTCATACAAAGTGACCATATTTCAAGCAGTTTAATTTTATGAAACAACGACAACGATATTATGTAATTTAAGGACTTATATCCTGAACCTACACTGTAAATTTCAACATTTTATGGGTGTGATTATACAAATTATCATGAAATTATCAAATTAATCTATAATAATATTCATCATGTAGTTTACAATCTTATGATGTGGACCATGATTATGGAGTTTAACCTCTTACAATGAGGATGGTATTCTACATAATTTAATGTCATGTGGTTAGGATTTCATGGGTGGGTGTGTAGTTTGACATCATTCTTCTATAATTACAAGGTATTTAGTACAAATTCATGAAGTCTAGACTATGATGTCATATAATTTAACATAACGTGATGAAAATATAGTTGACTAAAAGAACCCATTTAGGGGGTGTTATTTCTATTTTAGTGAGAATGTGTTTTATATATGTTCCATGGGTAATGGGATTTTGTAACACTATAAATATTTCATATATTTTATTACAGAGGAAATCATAAAATACAAATAATTATTCAATTTCATGTCCCAAATGACAATGGTGGGGAAACAAATTGGGATGATTGTTCATTATTTACACTCTAGGCCTTCTGATATTCAGAAGATTGGAAAAATTATTTTCTATATCCAAGGTAAAATACATAGAAACCCACTCAGGATTGAAGGTATACACATTTATTTATATGTTATCAAGTGATAAATGAAAATTTCTTTCCTTATATTCATCATATTATTTGATCGATATGGGAAATGGATAAATGTTTTTGTCTTGGAGGTGGTTCCGCAATCTCAATCAGTTTTAGGATTGATGTCAAAGCTTCTAAATATTGTGAATTAAAATGAGGAGAGGGTATAAAATAAAAAAATCACCCTAGCTCTATGGTCGGGAGTGAGGTGGAATAATGTTACGAATTCATCATTTTATGGTTGGAAAATATGAAATTTTCTTAGATCTGTTGGATGTGAATCTTCTCTAAAAATAGGTTCTCTATAGAAGAATATTGGTATTTTAGCATTGGGAAAATATTATAGAATAATATATATAGGTACTTCCTATAGATCCTCATTTTCCTACTCCTACTAAGTGATCCATTCTTTTGAAAAGATGGAATTTTCATCCTCATGGGACTTAGTAGAATAAGTCATATATTAACACTTGAAATTAACAATGGAATGATAAGTGGACGATGATGGGAGTCCTAATGTGGATCATGGTGATTAGATATATACTAACATCAAGCATATGTTCTCTCAACATTGACCTTTGAGGAATCAATAGGGTTTACAATTCCTTTTTCAAATGGTAGGCATGTCATCATTGAGACCATATTTTCAAATATATGGAGTATAGGATCAGAAAACCACTTGAGAACCAACGGATTGCGAACTTTTGTGATCATCTCAATTGAGTGGGAAATCATAAAAACATTTTGACATTACTTGACCTCTATTGATACCATATTGGTGGAAATATAAGTTCACTGTAACTCTAAAGTAGTTGAGTATCCTAGTTGGTGGGATGGTACCCATTCAAACATTTTGTGGATTGACAGTAATAAACTTTTTTGGTGCTTTGGTTCCCATTATTCTTTATATTCCATTGGATATTTTCTGTTTTCCAATATAATTTGATCATGATGGACCAGATTTTATAGTAGATCTATGATGACAATGCATTCCTGGATCATGCGAACCAATATGGGATGGTGAGGTATGAAGCTTGGGTGAAATTTTTTGACCTAATTCATCTACAATATTTAATTCTAGAAGCATAATCAGATTATATTCTAGAGAAATGTGAATTATCCTAGAACCAAATCATTATAAAAGGAATACATTTTTTTCTTCCTACTTTTGAGGTCACATCGCCTTACCGTTGTATATTTTAGGGTGATATAATATACATCCACTCTCCTTAGGTAAATTTTCTTTGTTGGTAGTTTTATATGATATCTTTACTAGTTCTTCATCACCGTGTCTTCTATAAATTTTATTATAGATATGAAATCTCAAAAACTAGTAGGAAACTTCTAAGGGATGAGCATATTTTAGAACTCATCCTATAAATTCTCTTCAAAAATATCTAGTAGTTGTTCCTAGAGAATATGTGTTTCCAATTATTATTTAAAAACCATCTATATAGAAATAAAATCCATGAATATGTCATTTTATGATTAATTGAATCATTTGAGGTCATGTGTAGTTATTTTACACAAAATAGAACAGAATTAGAGGAGAAATTTATGATAGAGATCTTTCCAACTTGAAATATACCCATGTGAAAGGTTATTGTAGCATAAAAATATAGGGACTTTCATTGTCTACCCAAATCATATGACATTATAATCATCTCCGTTTTCTTGGGGTTTCCACCATTGGGTTGTAGTGGGAGTAAAAATGTGTTTATTGTTGTTTTGGAGCACCTATTCCATCAAATGTTAGGAAGAATGGGTTACTAAGCTTTAGTGGAGGATGATTTTATTCTACTCACTCAGGGTATATATTTTTTTTGTTTATAAAAGTGTACAATTCAAATTTATGGAATCCATTTGAGTGGAGGGACCATCTAGTAATTCTAGATATACCGCTTTTAGGGTCAGCTTTGAGTGCATTTCTTGGAGGGGAAGGTGATCCATACCCAATGGTGAAAACTCCAGATAAAAAACCAACCCTATTTTAAATTGGTTAAATTGATTTGATATCGTGTTGATGAGGATTGATTTAGTTTTACTATTTTTTTCATGAAATATCATCCTCTTAAAGAGGGTCATATTAAGGAGGTATTATTGCTTCATTCTGATGACTATACTCAGTTAGTTTGTTTACCTTGGAAAATTTAGCATTGATATCCTGAAGTTATATTATTGTGTATTTCAGATGAGTTATATTATCTTCTAATTATAAGACATCATAATTATTGGGTTGTTGGTGGGTGGTTAATACTACAAAAAACATTTATTCATTAATGGTATCATAGTTTATAGATTTTTTGGGCCAAAATTGATTATATTTACTGATGTGAAACATATTTTATAAATTAAAGATTATTTTAGAGAATATGTATCTATAATTTTTGTATATTCTAGATAGCATGATGTTATCAAAGATGAATCCATTTTAAAAATGACAACATATCTCCTAACCATATTGGATTAGTTTCTCTTTAGGATTCCATAGTCATAAAGGATATATGTGTTGATGCATGCCACATGCCTGTCATGAGGCATGGAAAAAAAATTATATTTTTCCTAGTGCAGCAAAGTGGCTGACTAGGGTCGTCTCTCTTGGGGATCCTTTCAGTTTGGTTCACTTACTTTATTCTAATTCACCTAAACTGTTTCTTTTTTTTTCTATTTAAATGAAAGCGATGAAATTATTTTTTTTGTTTTTGATTATTTAAAAATACAAACTATCATGAAATGAAAACAGAATAATTTGATGAATAAAGAACTTGGTTTTGGGGTTTAGTCTTAGGATCAATCATTATTCTCTTTTATAGGTTGATTTTAGTTTGATAATCCAAACATGACATCTCATGTTTGAATCACTACTCTTTTCCAGAATAGAAATAGTTTAAGTTACATGTAATTGGGGGCCGTCACCCAATTGGGAACATTATCCTCACACATTCATGCAACTCAAATCTACCACAAACTTAAAATAAACTTTAAATAAAATTTAAGAACACCTCGACCTCCCCCAGAGCCAAGTCTTGGGGTTAGCCTCTCATTTTCGAGAGTAAGAGATCCCAATGGTGGATGGATTAGAGTGTGAGAGAGAGAGAGGAGAGAGGGAGAGAGGAAGAATAAATAATTTATAAATATTGTTAAAATAATAATAATAATATTAATTAATAATAATATTATTATAATTAAGAAATTTTTTTTTGAAAAAAAGGGGAGGGAGAAAATAAAATAGATTTAAAATAAAAATGTGATAATTATAATAACGATAATGATAATAATAATATTAATAATAATAATAATAATAATAATATTATTATTAATATTAATTCTAATAATATTGATAATAATACCTATTATTAAATTAATATAACTGATAAAATGAATTGTGGTATGGATGGAGAAATAGAAATGCATGAATTAATAAAACTAAAATTTGAATTATAATTGAAAATGAAAATAAAATAAAACTAAAATAAAAATAAAATAAAAAATAATAAATGAGGGGGAATAGAGGAGAGGCAGTGGCCCATGCCTTGGTGGGATCCCTCCTTGGCTTTGGGTGTCGAGATGATGATTTGATAAGGAGGTGAGGGTCTCCTTTTATAGGCAGAATTCTACCCTCTGAAAGTTTATGAGTTTTTTTGGCTCATTAAATGGCCGATTCACATGTGTACCCCTTATTCAAAGATTTTAATAAATTTTTTGGCCATTCACCCTCCACATTTAAGCTCATCTGGACACCGGATGTAGGAGTTATGAATTTTTCATTAGAGGTTTCTTTTTCTGGATGAAGTTTCTAGGAAGGTTCCTCCAAAAGTATAACATTCAATGGTAGCCTTAATGACTTAAAAAATCCCTAAAATTTGTTGAGGAGCCGACCCTATCTTTCCTCATGCTATCCCTGGTGGAAGTATCTCAATTGTATGCGTTTAGGTCCAGTTGTGGTTCCGTTACGGTGGTGGGGTCTAAGCCGTCCTCCTGGAAAAATCATAAACTTCATTGATTTTTTATGACCTTTAGATGGCCGAATCATCTCATAGTACAGAAGACAAAGTTAAAAGAAAAAAATCAGTATTCTAACAAAAAAATCACTAAATTTGGAATTATATTTTTTTTACAAAATGACAAAAAACCCTTTTGGTAAAAATATGTCCAAAATCCAGAATTATGCACTTTTCTCAATTTTTCTCATTTTCATTATAAAATTCAAATTACCCATTATTTTAATAAAACATGTAAATACATGGGGTTTGTCATTGAAAAATATTAAAAAACTCTTATTATTTGAGAAAAAATATGCATGAAATTTTTCTCTGTCAAATACCCCCACACTTAAATCATGCTTGTCCTCAAGCATAAAATCTCAACATGGAAATCAGAGGACACCAATGTTACCAATCTTCAAATTTCAATGAAATATAATCATAAAATTTTTAATGTGAAATCAAACATTCTAAAATCTGCCTGAAATATCAATTTAATTTCCCATTTTTCAAAGAAACAAATAATTCACATATTTTACGTTTCCCCTTTGAAAATTGATTGAACTTATACTTTCATTCATTCAAGCTTCTTGATTCATTATTATTAAACATGGAAAGTCATGATTTACCTCACTTTTGATTCTTTTATCTCATCACTCATTATAAAATTCAAGTAGATTTATGCTCATATCATGAGAACATGCTCCTTATCCATAGGCTTGTAAATGAACTACTTTATTCACTTTATAAATACAAAAGACACATAAAATCATGAGGACTTGTAATAAAGGTTAAAATGAATCTAAGGCTTAAGGTTGGTAGGATTTGATGCTTTAAAAATTAAGGCTCAAGGAGGAGGCTAATATCTTAAGTACAATTCATGATATCAAAAGTAAAAGTGTAATGAAATTATCCCCTTTAATGTAGAAACACCCATTTCCCAAAATCTCAAAGTATGGTCATGATAAAATTATGAATAATGAATGATTTGGACACCATATTGAATATTTTTTTTTAATTTTTTTTTAATTTTTATATATTTTTTTGAAAATTATGATAAAATAATACCTCACATCCATCACCTAACCACATATTATCAGAAGATAATTGGTCTAGAAAATGGTGATTTTTGATTCTCCCAAATCACAACCCAAGTTTCATTTTTTTTGATATTTTTGTCATTTTTTCCATTTTTTTTCAATTCAAGAGGGGAAAACAATAGAGTATAATGAATGATTCCACAACCTTTTACAATTCCCAAAATAACACCCCCACACTTCTTCCTTACAATGTGTATCATACCATCCACCATGATTCCCTTTACCCCCACACTTAATCTTCAAAATATCATGCAAATACCAAGAGTAGGGTAGTAATGGATAAAAATGGATAGAAACATGGATCATCCCTATAAAGTCCATTCATGGTCTCTACGGGATAAGAGAAGGATTGATATTAAGGTGGTATTTTTAAGTAAAAGTATCTTTTCAAAGGATTCCTCAATCATTTTTAATGTGTTTTTGCACATTCATAGCTTTGAAAAGTTTCAATACAAGTTCTGGACAGTTACGTGTCCCAAGATCAATCAAGAAATATGCATAAGATAAATAGGAAGTAATTAGTCTATAAATCCTCTTAGGAATGAGATATATGATTTGGGACAACCACTCATGGAATGATTAATAATAAAAAGTTAATTGGCATAAATTTTAGAAATTCGAAGCATGAAATATGGTAGAGAAATTTCATTTACATGAATCATTTAATTTATTCAAATCATGGGTCATCATTTCAATATCTATGATTCATAAAAAATTAAATGATCCATTTCAATAATTTAATCATATAAAAATTGAAATCTAATACATGGAATCACTGGGTTCATAAGAAACTCATGTCTCCTAGATTAGTCAAATAGACAATAATTCAAGCGTGGGCATGCAATTTATGCTTTTAAATCTCAAAAAAATATTTTTTAGAGAAAAATGAATGGAGTTAAAAAGATATAAAATGAAAATTAACCCCCTTTTTTATGAAACTTTGTCTTTCCCATTCACTGTTTGGGGCTTCCTTCTACCATTATGTACCTATAAAAGAAATAAAACTCAATTAATCTCAAGGATCATGTTATTAATGCTCAAAAAGATAGAGGGAGTGGGATGCATGATGCACTACATCTAAGAATATAAATTGACATCTAAATTCCTAGAAAGCATATAAAAATAAATCTTGGTACGATCCCCCAAGCGGGCCCTAAATTTTTACTGCCTCTATAGGGCAGTACCAGATGTTATCCAAAGTCAGATGGTGGATGAAGCTTCTTTGATTTGAACCACCATGTGTGGCTTTTCCCAGCTTCAGCTTCATTCTTATGGGTGAGTAATGATCCTTGGATAGAGTACATCTTATCCCCACCTTCACAATGAGGTATAATTTGTATTTTTGGGGTAGGATGAATTATGGATCATCCTTCTTCTTGGTTTCTACTTGTGAAACCTATACTTTTTTATCCAGTGGTTTCTCAAGGTATGCTGCATTAAAATAATAGTCAATAGGAAAGTCAGAGTGTAATTCTATTTTAATAAAATTAAAACACGAAGTATTGAGATCAAATTATTCCCCATAAAAGTAAGAAGCTTTTTTCCTGGTATCCTTATGGAAATCCACTAGAATATCTTCATGAGATTCCTTTAATAAATATTAAAAATGTCTAGGGAGATCCATATGTTCCTCAGCAGGTGCACATCAAGGTTCTTCTTCGTCCTCCAAGGAATAGCTGATATTGTCTTATTCTGTATAATCAAAACCAGAAGTAGTGATGTATAATTCAGATTCAATAAAATTAAAAGAGATTGAGTCAAATAAGGGTTCAACTCTCTGATTCGGTTCAGCTTCAATATTTGCCTCACTAGTAAGTGTCTCTTGGAGTAGACTCTTTGAGGATGGAGGTAGGTAGTCAGGCTCCTCCATCTTGACTTCAAATTCCACCACTTGGATGATGTCTTCCTTCAGTGGTGCTGGCTCTTCTTCCTTGTATTGTATGGAGTGATTGTTGACGCTCCTTTCGTCACGGAATCTAAAGTTCGGAAAAGGGAATATCTGAGCTAAAAGTGATTAATCCTTTGAAGAAACATCAAAAATCGACAAAGGGATGGAAAAGGAGAACATTGCCCATGTATCGCGCAAGTTCCATCTTGGTCGCGCAAGTACACTTGCGCGCCGCCTCAATACTTGCGCGACCCATCATGGTCGTGCAAGGGACTTGCGCGACAGATCTGATAACCGCCCAATAACCGCCCGGGGTCTTCTTTTGCCTATAAATAGACCCTGTGGGCCCCCCATTCAAGGAGATCTCTTCCCAGAAACTCGGACCAAAGCTCCCGACGCCCAAGTCTCTTCTCAAAGCTTCCAGAACACTTCTAAGGTAATTTCTTACCTAGAATGGAAGATCTAAAGGGAAGAAGGAAGGCCTAAGTGTTGAAACTTATCAAACACTTGCGCGCCGACTTAATTCCTTCAAAATAACTTGCGCGTCCCTCTTCTGGAAGAACCTCAAGAGGATGGGAAAGGGTTTAGTAAAGAGTCGCTCAAGTAATTCAACTCTGGTTGAAAATCGCGCAAGTATCCCTTATGTCGCGCAAGTATACTTGCGCGACCAATACTTGCGCGCCGCCGCAGGACTTGCGCGACCTTCAATACTTGCGCGCCCCTATCTTTTTGGGTGCCCATCTTGCCCTTTTTCACCCCTCTTAAGCCATTTCACCCTTCCTATTCAAGATTCAGTGTTCAAGATACTCTTCAAAGCCATTTATGGCATGATTTCTTGATTTGACATCCTTATCTGAAAGGAATTATGTGAAATATCTCTCAAAACCTAATGATTTAAACATCTTTATGTCACCAAAGATTGAGAGTTCATTCATTCAACCTCATCCTTTAAGATGAGAGAATCCTAACCTGGGTTTCCTTTTCAGGAATAATCCCCAGTTATAAAACCTTTAAACTTGGGCATCTTCCTTAAGAATAAGCCCGAATCAAAGTCCTTTAATCTTGGGCATCTTCCTTAAGAATAAGCCCCAATCAAAGTCTTTTAAACTTGGGCATCCTCCTCAGGAGTAAGCCCCAAACCTTAATCCCTAACCTGGGTCTCCTTTTCAGGAATAAAGACTCAGTCATAACCTTGGGCTTCCTTTTCAGGAGTAAGCACCAAGTCCCCTAACCTAGGCTTCCTTCTCAGGAATAAGTCCTAGTCATAAATCTTGGGCATCTTTTCTTAAGAGTAAGCCCCAAGTCTCTTAAAATTTCTCTTAACCAGTCATAAATTTCCTTTGATTTGGGTTTCCTTTTCAGGAATAAAACCCAATCATAAGTCCCCTCCTAATTTGGGCATCCTCCTTAGGAGTAAGCCCCAAGATTAGAGTATTCAAATCTCCATGAAGCACATATAACTTTGTGGACCCTGTTCATGGATTTTCTTCCTAAAAGTAAATCCTAAACCTTCGCCTATCTGGGCAGTCATCTATACATAAGCCCCAAAACAAATTCTTATGATTGCATCTTTTATGGCACAATTGTCTAAATTTTACCAATACCTCTTGTTTCTCACACCGAGCATGACTCACGTGAGCTTAGAGTGTAAAAGTAATTATGACATTCATCTTTGAGCCATCAATCATAAAACATCATATCCCATTCCTCGAACTACGTGGGTTCTGATTCCTTTTTCAAAACAAAGGATACGTAGGTAGCCCATTCATGGGTTCGATCCCAACATTGAAATAATCTCTGTCCTTCTGAATGACGATAAACTTCAAGTGCCCCACTGAGTGGCTTTAAAACCAGCCTGGTCATCAAAATGACCAAGAGACTTTTATATAAATGTTTTGAAGGATACCATTGACCAAGAATCTCTAAACAAATATAGATGATTCTATATTGATGAAGAACCTCGAATACATATAAAAGATTCTCTAAATTTCTTGCATATTTAATCATTGATTGTTAAAACTAAAGGAAAGCTCATTTTATACTTGGTAATGTAATAAGGATTCACGAACTTAACTTAAATCTATAAAGAGAGTCCCGGAGTAGACAATAATTCCCCTCAAAAAGGTGTGATGAGTCCGACCTCCCATCCTCTCGACCAATGCAAATTCCCAAGCCTCATTAGCCCACAAGCTAATGAGCGCCTGCCTTTGGAAAGTAGGTCCCAACGGATGTGGAATCATTGGATGTTTCCGGTTCTACGAACAAACCCGTTAGAAACCGATCGGAACGTTTGAATCTCCCGTCCAGGAGGTCATCCCTGGATTCCGCGCGAAACAAAAAATGGTGAACCCGACGTGAATCCTTAACCAAGTTAAAGTGATGTTCTTCTTAGATGTTAGGCCCCTTGGGCCAACAAGGCAATCATTGACATATGATCATCCAAAAGATGCAGTATCCGGATTCATCTTGATTATGTCTGTTATATGGAACATGCACTCTTTTTTCAAGATCTTCTACAAAAAATGGCTTTCCTTAAATTCACCCCTGTGAATACTGCTGCTGAGAACACCTCTACTGTGAGGTCTGCTGCCATGAAAACCAATGCTGCTACTCCTGCTGGAACGTCATCCGCTCTGAGGATGACATCACCAACTCAGCGTCTTCAACGCTGTGTTTCAAATGCACTGGTTAAGGAGTACCGTCGTAACGGTACTATCCCAACTCTGGAGGCCGCTCGCCAAGCCCTCCAAGTTAACAATTCTACCTGGTCGTCCGGACAACGGCGACCAGCAATCAAGAAGCAGGCGGTGCTGACTACCGTCTCCAACCGTTTTGGGTCGTTATCCCCGGAACGCAATTTCCATTCACTCCCTTATTCTGAGGAAGTGAATGAGCAGGCCCCGCAGGACCTTAATTCAAAGAGACAGGAGTCCTTCTCAAGGGCTCCCATCAACAATCGCCGCCAGACTCGTGCGGTAGTGCACCCTCAACATGATGAGGGTACCGGCTCCAGGCATTCAGCTCAGGTTCCTCGAACCCGAGCAGGCAAGATGAATCACCAGAGACGGAATCCGGTTAATAATAGGCAGGTTGTCATCCCTGCCATCTCCGGAGAAGTCCACCAACCTAACTTGGTGGCAAATAACGAGCAGGCATACACACCTGTTCGTTTTAATCCTGCTGTCCAGCAGACTCGTCTGGCAGCATCAAGCCGATCCCGCCAGGCAATTCCGGCGGAGTACCATAGGCAGGAACATACACCTGCTTATACATCAGCAGTTAGTCAGCAGGCTCGTCTGACTACATATGATGGATCTCGTCAACAGCGTTTGGCGAAGTGTAATCAGCAGGCACATACACCTGCTAATACTAATCAAGTCTACCAACAGTCTCGCTTGGTAGCACCCGGAGAAGTCAGTCGGAAAGTCCCGACGACAAACAGGAGGCAGACTAAACTCTCTGCCTCCACACTTGAGTACTGTCAGAATTCACTGACAGGAAAAGGAGGACAGGAGCAGGCACATACACCTACTCCAAGCCCGGAATGGACGTATATCCCTGTTCCGGCGGCTGAAGTCACCAAACATATTTTGTCAATGGTGAAAGAGCAGAAGCAAATTCCTGCTCATATTCTGGATGCTTGCCAGGATATCATAACAGCTTCAGCATCATCTCAGGGACAGACACATAAATCTATCCCTAGCAGTGGAGTGACACATCAACAATTCACTCCGGAACAGACACACACATCTGTTCCAGTCCAAGAGGGTTGTGGGGCCTACTCCCCCATATCATATGGACAACCAAGTCAGGCACATACATCTGATTTGAGCGATGATCGTCAGCCTAACCTGACCATCTTTCCTGATCAGGCACATACACCTGCTCAGAGCAATCACTTTCGTCATCAAGTGATTTCTAAAGCGAGTAAGAAGGCATCTAAGAAAAAGATCCGCCCAGCACAGTCAGGAGATCAAAGGCCAATCTGCAACAAGGCCTTGCTCGATGCTGGAGTTCTTGAAGCCCTCAGACATTTATCTGTCGGAATTCAAGATTCTACTCCCTCAGTTCCCAATAACAGGAACATTAATCCCGAAGGTCTTCAACAGACACTTCCTCATGAAGACTTGCTTCATGAAAATTCGGTCAATCTTGAAGTTTCTTCTTCAGATGAGAACCACAGGAACCCTCTGTGTGGTCAGAAGACCAAGGAGCAAGAGATATCATCTTTTCCTGTAACCCATCATGAAGGTCCTCCTCATGGTGATGAACTTCGCTGCGAAAGTCCTCTCCGCAGTAGTGATTCACATTGTCTCGAAAATTCTTCAGAAGGCAATGTAGTGACGAGAAAGCCCTCCTATCTCGAGGCACTTGCAAACGTAAAACCAGTCATGTCTGAAGTTTTACTATCGGCAGGTGAAACTCTTTCTCCATCAGAAGATAGCTTGGGGTTCAGGTTATTCTCCGAACCTTCCCTAGGTCATTCATCTTCCAGCATGAATAGTGATTCTTCTACCAATCTTGTTGAATCCGATGAAGCAACAAGGAAACACCAACTCTGGTCCAAACAGGTAGAAGAATCTTCATTTAATGATAAAGAGGAAATGCTGAACATGAGGAAAAAACTGGCAAAAGGTGAAGTACCAGTCATGTTTTGGCCTTTGGCTGATTCACAGTATGACATTCCAAAGATGTTGACGGATGATGGAATCCATGATATTCGTCTTAACATATGGAAAACTCTTTGTCAATTAAAGAAGAAGGTATTATCTTACGATGAATATGAAAATCATCTTAAGATAATAGAAGGGTTACAACGCCAGATTGATTTGGCATCTCTATCAGTCTCTCGGTATCCGAAGGCTGAAAAGCAACAGAGAACCCTTCAACGTTCATGCCTTGGCGCGCTGAGAAAATTGCGTCAGTTAATTTCCAATGCTCCATCTAATGTTCATATCAGAGGATGGGGTATTCACGGAGCACTACATTTCACAGTGCTTTCCGGTCAGCAAAGCCCGCCGAAAATGGTCTCATGCAATGTTATTGCCCATGGCCGGCCACAGTCAATGGGATTTGTTCATAATCAAAATCTTTCTCGAGATCAAGCTTCAACTAGTTCCTCTCAAAATCAAGTATATAGAGAACAGGTTGTTGAATTGCTCCTACATCAAGCAGGCGAGAATATTGCGCAAGCCTCTCGTCTGGAGCAAACACGTCATCAAATGACAGAAGTTTCGGAAATCATCCAACGGTCTGTTGAACCAGGTGATAAAAGTGGATACAGGTTAATGCATCCAGCTAATTTCCGAACTAAGATCCGCAAGATCAAGAGAGATTTCAAGAAGATCTCAGACATAGCATGTCAAGAGACACCCCAGCTTGCCAGACTGGGGACTTCTCTAACCCAACCCTCAGAATCAACGAATGGAATTCGAGGAGTTGAGCAGAAGCAACAGGAACACCCCCAGTCCACTGGACTGGGGACTTTTTCAAATCTTCAATCCCTCCCTCAGAGAAAGTCAGTATTCTCTCGATTAGGGAATAAGCCTCAAGAGGAACGAAGAGCCAAGATGTCAGGAGATTCTCTCCAAGTGACGGTTCACAAAGAAATTCCTGAGGGGTCAAGTCAACGGAATGCCATGTCTTATCATGGACATAAAAGGAGACAATATCATAGAAATGCTGATAGAAAGGATTTCATGAAATATGCATCCATTAATGTCATCACTGCCGTTGCTGCTGATTCACCAGATGAGGCTCAATCAGAGGGATCAGATGAAGAGGTTCCTGCTCAAGAAGTTGCGCACACAGACCTAAATGAAGAAGGTGTGCGCACACGTAATCAAAGGCTTACCCAAAATTTGGGTATTCCTTCAAGTAACCCACTTCCCCCTCTCCGAAAAGGATCCAATAAGGGGAAAGGAAAGAATCAGGTTACTTCTCACCCTTCCTCTGAAGGAGGTCAATCGCTCTCATTAGAGCAAAGGCTTGCACAACAGGAGGAAGAAATGAAAGAATTAAGAAGGTTGAATGCAGAACTACTTCAGAGTAGTCTTCTTCTTAAGAATGCTGAAGTCCGACAGCCGAAGGAATTTGTTGTAACTACTGAGATGGATCAGGAATATCCTCCTTTATCAGTACACCCACAGAGGTCTAATCCTACGGGTCAAACGCAACAACGGTTGGCAGCACTACCATTAGTTGCAGCACCAACCTCCACGGCTGTCCAAGCTCCATTCATTGCACCTACCCAAAACCAAGTTCAACCTGACGTTTCTCAAAAGTTAATAACTACTATTGAGTCATTAACAGCTCGGTTAGAAACTATGGAAGGGAAACGGGCGCAAGTTCAACCTGAAAAGAAAGTTTACCCTGAATGGGTAGATTCAATTTCTCCTCCATCCAGTTTTGGAAACCCTATTTTCCCTACTTTCAATGGATCAGGCGACCCTGAACAACATTTGACGCATTACGTGTCTTGTTGTGATCCTATGATGGGAACTCCAGAACAACAAGAAGCAGTGAAACTCAGATGCTTCGTGCGAACCTTGCAAGGACCAGCTTTTGTCTGGTATACAAGCTTGAAATCCCGGTCAGTCATCGGATGGGAGGATCTTCGTCAAAAATTCCTTCTTCAGTTTAGCTCAACTTTGCCAAAAACGACAATTTTCGATCTTACAAACTGCAAGCAAAGGGAGAATGAAAGAGTCTCTGATTTCATTGCTCGTTGGAAGGGATTAACGTATTCCTTGAGTTTATCACTCCCTCAGGAGGAATTATTGCCAATCTGTGTGGCAAATTTGCGTGACGAATTACGCACGCCATTGATCCCTGTGAAATACACAGGAGGGTTTCGAGACCTTACTTCAATCGCTCAACAGATTGAAGATTCCCTTATGTAGGCTAAGGTTAAATCTCGTGTAATTCCATCAGCTCCAGGAAGAAGAATGGGTAAAGCAGAAACTGCTACAGTTATGCTTAAACAGGCACCTGTACCTATTTCTACTTCAAAACCTTCATCTTCTCGAAGGGCTCCACCTCCTGAACGCCAACAACAAAGGCTGTTTCGTCCAAATGATCAAAAAGATCAACGACGAAAACAATTTGAGGATATGAAGAGTAAAACATACTCTTTCCGAAGTGATCAAGTTCCTGGTTACTTCATTTCAGCTCTGGAAAATAATTTGGTTCAATTACCAGTGCCGAAGAGACCAAACAAGGAAGGAGATGAAGACCGTCCCAATTATTGTCCCTTTCATCAAATGTTGGGACATCCCATCCAGGAGTGTTTTGTCTTTAAAGACCTCCTACAAAAGATGGTTGACTTGGGACAAGTCAAATTGAAGGGTTCTTCAGCTCATGTAGCGTGTATTACCGCTACAGATCCAGAGGAAGGAGGCGAGTGGCAGGAAGTCAAAAGCAAAACTGCGAAAAAATATGATGATTGGATGGTCAGAAAGACAATCAATCGGACCCATTCCATTTTGCGAACACAATTGAAGAAGCCAATTGTGTCTCCTACAAAAGCTGCAGTAAAGCCTCCATCAAAGGACAAATCCTCAAAAGGGCAGCGTAATTCAAAGAAGAAAGAGGAATCAGAAGAAGATGAGTATGCATCAAAGCCTAAATTGTCTTTGACTCTGGCAGATTTCATGCCATCTACTTCAAAGTCACGGGCACCGTCCCACCAAACGGCACAGCCTAAACAGGCCAACCAGGCAGAGTCTTTATCAGACGAAGAATTGATCTTTGGTTCTGTTAATATGATTCAATTAACAGATTCATATTCCAGTCTTGATAAGCCTGAATTCCCTGTATCAAATAAAGGAACCCGAGGAAGTTCTAGAGGTTCAGGATATAGGGGAAGACGTGGATCTTTCCGAAGCCACTACTCTAATTCTACCCCTGCTAGCACTGTATATGCAGCAGAAACTCGTGGTAGAGCCCTTCAGCGAGCTCAAAATGAACAAGCAAGTTCTTCTGCTAATGGCCAACTCAGCTTCGGCACAATTATTTTGGAAGACCGATTAAAGGTTCCATCTTCTTTATCTCAACAAGCAAATGGATCTAATCAGTCTAATTTTCCAAAACCAAAGATGTTGCCAACTTCAATACAAGATGCATCAGCTTCCAAAGCATCTGCTTCCAAGATACCTGCTAAACCACATATTCCTATTGGGAAACGCAGGCCTCTAGATCAAAAGTATGATATATTGAAACACTTGGCCCAAGTACCAGCCAAATTATCAATTTTGGATGCTTTGAATCTATCAAGAGATCTTCGGGAAGCACTCATCGAAGCTTTGTCAAGTCCTCAAGAGTTTGAAGCTGAGATTGCTGCAGCTGAAATTTATCACATAGAGAATAATCCTGCAGAATGCCATGCAGTGATATCTTTTACTGATAAAGATGAGGATGATGTTGTGCATGGGCACATAAAACCTTTGTACTTATCTGGCAAAGTCAATGGTATAGATGTTCGAAGAGCTTTCATTGACAATGGTTCAGGAGTCAACCTCATGCCCATTCGCACACTTCGTCGATTGGGCCTCACAGAATCTGATTTATCTCCTTCTACCATGATGTTGCAAGGATATGATAAAAATGAACAAGAACCACTGGGAGAAGTTACGCTCAGAACTCAGTTTGGAGATCTTGTTTCCAATTCAGATTTCATGATTGTTGATCAAGACTCAGCTTTCAATATCTTACTTGGAAGACCCTGGTTACATCAGCATGCAGCTATTCCATCATCATACCATCAATGTCTCAAATACTGTTTCGATGGTCAAGTTGGAACATTATATGGTGATAAGGCCCCGTTCAAAACATGTGAGTCTCAATACATTGAGGCGGAATTTTATCACATGAAGGGAAGAGAAAAATCTACAATGAAGGAAATTACCAAAGTTAATGCTCCATATGGTTTGGAAAAAATTCCAATAAATCCATTTTCACATGTGAGTACAGATTATGTGTTACCTATCAGTCAAATTGACAAAATAGGCCCAAATCAAAATACTCTTATGGAAAGATCCATAATGTCAATTACGGCAATCGAGCCAGACAACATGGGAGAAATTGGTAACTTACCAAGCAATGATGAAAGCATAAGTGGTGACGTTTTCATTTCGTCTGCTGAAATCCAACAAGTCTATACTTCGCTAATCAGGCCAGAAGAAGTTATAGCAACACCAGAGGTGAATGTTGATGTCGATTCTCAATCCATCATCTCCTCTTTATTTCCCAAAGAAGACCCTTGTTCATCAATAGGGACGGAAATGGAAGCTTCTTCTTCAAAATGTGAAAATTTTGACATCTCTTATGATCATGAGAATTTCGTTTTTTCATCTACTTTGCAAGTAGAAACGGAAGATATAACACATGATGAAGAGGAAGAGGAAGATCTTAGAGATGCTCCTCCAGCATTTGAAGAGGGTATCTCTACCACTGTGGATGAACTCAGAGAAGTAAATCTGGGTACATAGAAAGATCCACGCCCCACTTTAATTAGTGCGGCCATGACCCTTGAAGAACAAGAGATGTATATTTCTTTTCTAAAGCAAAATAAAGATATCTTTGCTTGGAATTATATAGAGATGCCTGGCCTTGATCCTGATGTTGCCACCCATCATTTGGGTTTGCCAAAAGAACATCGAGGATTCAAGCAAGCCGCGAGAAGAACACACCCAACCTATGCTTCCAAAATCGAGGCTGAAGTGGATAAGCTTATCAAAGCTAACTTCGTCAGAGAAGTTAAATATCCCAAGTGGTTGGCTAATATTGTCCCAGTAAAGAAAAAGAACGGACAAATTAGGGTTTGCATCGATTTCAGAGATCTTAATCGGTATTGTCCCAAAGATGATTTTCCAGTTCCGATTACAGAACTCTTAATTGATGCGACGGCTGGCTATGAAGTACTTTCTTTCATGGATGGATATTCTGGATATAATCAGATCCGAATGGCCCCAGAAGATGAGGAATATACAGCCTTCAGAGCTCCTCAAGGTGTGTTTTGTTACCGGGTGATGCCCTTTGGTTTAAAGAATGCAGGTGCAACATATCAACGCGCCATGCATCGTATCTTCAAACCTTTTCTAGGGAAATTTGTTGAATGCTATGTAGATGATTTGGTGGTTAAATCCAAACAACGTTTTGATCACTTGGCTGATTTGGAAATCATATTCCACAAGCTTCGACAACATAATTTGAAGATGAACCCCTTAAAATGTGCTTTTGGGGTAACCTCAGGAAAATTCCTCGGCTTTGTTGTACGCCATCGTGGTATTGAAGTCGATCCTGAGAAGACCAAATCAATCCTTGGTATGTCACCTCCTCAGAATTTGAAAGAATTAAGAGGACTTCAAGGACACTTAGCCTATATTCGGCGTTTCATCGCCAATTTGGCAGGCAAAAGTTTACCTTTTACCAAATTATTGAAGAAAGGAGTCACTTACCAGTGGACTAAAGAATGTCAAGAAGCATTTGATGTTCTCAAGAAATACCTCTTAAGTCCACCAGTACTCATGCCACCTGTTGAGGGTAGACCTCTTATCCTCTATGTGACAGCTTTAGAGCGATCATTGGGTGCCTTTCTCGCTCAAAAGAATGATGCTGGGAATGAAAATAGTCTCTACTATCTCAGTAGAACTATGCTTGAAGCAGAAACCCGGTATTCGAGTATTGAAAAATGCTGCCTAGCATTAATCTTTGCAGTTCAGAAACTGAGACACTACCTGCAACATCACGAGGTCCAATTGGTATCTCGTAATAATCCACTCAAATTCATCCTTAGTCGTCCAATGCTTACAGGACGTCTGGCAAGGTGGGCGGTTATTCTACAGCAGTTCGACATTCAATATGTGTCTCAAAAGGCAATTAAGGGCCAAGCTCTGGCTGATTTCCTGGCTGAACACCCTTCAGTGGAAGACACATATTCAGATATCGAACTCCCTGATGAGGAAGTTTTTTCTATTCAAGAGAATCCTCAAACATGGGAAATGTATTTTGATGGTGCTTCTAGGAGTCCAACAGGGAAGAAAATGGAAAATCCTAAATTCAACAAAGTTGGTTTAGGAATTGTGCTCATTTCTCCAGATAAGGCAGTGTTACCTTATTCCTTTTTGTTGTGGGAAGGTGGTACCAATAATGAAGCTGAATACCAAGCTCTCATTGCAGGCTTGGAGTTAGCGCTTCAAGCACAAGTGAATCACTTAAAGGTAAAAGGTGATTCAGACCTGGTAATCAAACAAGTCAATGGGGATTATGCCATCAGAAAAGAAGAATTAATCCCTTTGTATGATTACGTCAGAGAGTTAATGTCGGAATTCCCTTCAGAACCGACATTTTCTTATGTCCCAAGATCACAAAATGCTCAAGCTGATGCACTGGCTAATATAGCCACAACTTTAGCAGATCCGAATCGGGACGAGACAACCATCGGTATTGCCCACCGTCGTGCAATTTCACCTTATGTTCAAGTCAGAACAGAGGAAATTAATGAAATTAGTCCCATTCCTGAACCATATGGTCATACTACAGGATGGATGTCACCTATCAGGGAATACCTTCAAAATGGAACACTTCCACCTGATAGAGACAAGAGAGAACAAATTTGGCGACGTGTGGTCAATTTTACTCTTTATGATGGTCCAAACCACCTCGAGAAAATTCTCTACAAACGTGGTTTTGATGGAGTTCTCTTCAGATGTATTGATGGTGAAGAGACAATGGCTGTCATAAAAGAAGTGCATGCAGGAGTCTGTGGTGCCCACCAGTCTGGACATAGATTGTCTGATCAAATTCGAAGACTTGGATACTTCTGGCCTTCAATGATACAAGATTGTGTTAATTTCATAAAGAAGTGTCATTCATGCCAAGTATATGCCAATTTCATTCATCAACCTCCAGAGTTGCTTCATACAGCTAAATACTCATGGCCATTTTCCACATGGGGAATGGATGTGGTGGGACCTTACCCTTCAGCTACGGCCAAGCAGTTTAAGTACATTCTTACTGCTACTGATTTCTTTTCCAAATGGGCAGAGGCAGTACCTCTCAAAGAAGTCAGTTCTAAATGCATTGTTAGCTTCATCAAGTCTAACATCATTACTAGATTTGGTGTCCCTCATACCATATTGACAGACAACGGCACCAACTTCTGCTCTTCTGAGGTAAAGAGATTGTATCAAGAATACAACATTAAGTCCAACCATTCATCTCGATATCATGCAGCGGCTAATGGCCAGATAGAGGCCTTCAACAAGACTCTTTCAAATATACTGCAAAAGATGGTGGATAAAGATAAGAGGTCATGGCCTGATAAACTCTATCATGCTTTATGGGCTTATCGGACTACCACTCGCAATGCAACGCGGTCTACTCCATATTCATTGGTATATGGAACAGAAGCAGTCTTGCCAATTGAAGTCCAATTGCCCTCACTCAGAATAGCCATTTGTGATCAGTTATCAACAGATGAGCAATCCCAAAAGCGGTTGAATGAATTGGAACAGTTAGATGAGAAAAGATTGTGCACTTTGCACCACTTGGAAATCTATCAGAATCGAATAGCACGAGCTTTTAACAAAAAAGTTCGTCTTCGTTCATTCATTCAGGGAGAATTGGTATTGGTTCTCAGAACACCAATGATACCAGGAAAGAAGCCTCCCAAGCTTGAACCAAAATGGGAAGGACCTTATTCAGTACATAAGGTCTACTCCAATGGAGCGTATTCTCTGATTTCAATGGATGGAGAACACATCACGACTCCAACTAATGCCAGATTTCTGAAGAAGTATTTTGTATAAACACAAAATATGGTCCCCAGAACCAAGACTTACAATTGGTTCATACAGCATGACCTTAAACTGCATCAACAACTAGGTCCGGTATGACCTTAAACTACGCAATGGTCCAGTATGACCTTAAACTACAACTACGTCCAGCATGACGATAAACTGTATGGTCCGTGCATATGACCTTAAACTATTCGCACTTATGTCCCTGCAACATGACACTAAACTGTGCAGCACCAATAGTCCTAACTGCAAGACTTTAAACTGCATAGTCCCTGATTTTGTCCTACATGACAATAAACCGTATAAAAGTTCTTATATTTTGTCCGAGATGACATTAAACTATATTTTGTCCTAGCGACATGACATTAAACTGTGTGGCACTTTCATCGTCCAGCATGACGTTAAACTATGTTAAGTCCCTTATTGTCCTACATGACACTAAACTGTATTCTGTCCGAGATGACATTAAACTATATTGCGTCCTAGCAACATGACATTAAACTGTGTGGCACTTCCAATGTCCAGCATGACGATAAACTGTAAAAAGATCAGAACTGATATCCTCATATTGATTCACCTTAGTCTTAGCTACATGACTTTAAACTGTACAGCATCAGTTCGTCCTTGCTATATGATGCTAAAACTATACAGCAATGGTCCAGTATGACTTTAAACTGCAACTTCGTCCCACACGACATTAAACTGTGAAAAAGTTCCATAAACAGTCCAGCATGACCTTAAAACTGCATCATTCCTGGTCCATGTATACGACCATAAACTATTTGCAAATATGTCCAGCAAGACGTTAAACTGTGACGTCCTAACTACATGACGCTAAACTGTATAAAAGTCCCTCACGTCCGGAAAGACGTTAAACTATATAATCATCAAAAGTCCAGCATGACATTAAAACTGCACAATCCCCCTTTCGTCCAATATGACGTTAAACTATATTGTACCCTTCGTCTTAACTACATGACGCTAAACTGCACAGAAAATCCCTTTTTTATGTCCTACATGACATTAAACTGTACATCGTTAAGGTTGTTATTACCTCTTGTTTCTCACACCGAGTATGACTCACGTGAGCTTAGAGCGAACATCAACCATAACACTCCCTTTGGGCCACTAACCATGTGTAAGTCCCAACAACATTTTTTTTAGATCATTGTCCACAAGAACAACTTGATCATTAATTCATTCTTTAATTGAACTACACAGACTTTGATCCTTGCCCTCCAGGCTGGGTATGTAGGCAACCTCCCAAAGGTTCAAGCCCAAAAACAATCTCTTCACATTGGTTCACCACAATCTCATATGATGATGATTTGTGAAACCACCCTTGGAATCAATATCTTTACATTGATTCACTTTCATCCTTGTTATATGACGTTAAACTATACAACACTTTTGTCCAGTACGACAATAAACTACAATATTCTTTGATTTCCTCATTTGAGAAGGAACCATTATTAAACATTGATTCTTTTTCAATCATGGTTTTCATTTTCAAAAAGACTACGTACATACATGGTAATGCCTAAACTTTTTATCTTAGGTTAAAACCATCATTGCACTAAAGTCCCTTTTCACCCTTCACATGTACGAACCAAATTTGTACAAAGGGTAGTTTCTAGAACTACGTGGACTTGATTCCCATCTTTATGGGATACGTAGGAACATTCGTGTGTCCCTCGAATCCAGTCCCAAGTCTTTTGGGCCTAACCCCAAATTTCACTTTCAGTCCCTTGACTGAAAAGTCCTCATGAAAACACACACTGTGTATTCATTATTATGGTCCGAATTCTATGACCCCAAAAACTAAGATCACTCATCCTTTCGTCCTGCACGACGTTAAACTGTATTTCAAGAACTACGTATGGCTTGATTCTCATTCTTATGAGATACGTAGTGAAGTCCAAGTTTCAATTCAGGACCCAGCCACAACATGATTATGGTTTTCATTGACCTATGTATCTCTATATACATTGGAAAATACCCATCTTTATGTATTATAATCCTAACCTTAAATATTTTCAGATCTTCATAACCCTTTTTCATGACTTATGGTCACAAAAATGTCAAACTTCTGAGAATTCTTTTGCCTGACTATGCAGCACGTGCCCATAGGTGGCCTTGCATAAACAGTCCACATAACAGACTTGTCAGCCAAGAGATGCTATTTATTTGACCATGCAGCCAATGCCCATAGGTGGCCCTGCATGTTTTCAACCCCCTAACGGGTTTGTTAAATAATAGTAACTTCATTCTTGGGAAGAATGCCTCTTTTGTCCTTATTTGTCTTAAACGACAGTATGTAGGGATCCGCAAAAATAGCCAACCTTAACGTATTTGTCCCATATCCTTTTTCATGATCTGAAAGTATTCAAGTCTATGGTTTATTCTTCTTCCCTACGTTTGGGTCAGACCTTCGTAGGAGTGATATTCATCCAGTTCTTCGATATTCTTGTTTGAAAATATCTTCTCCATATTCAAGTACCTCTTTCCATACAACAAACTCTATGCTTTAGAAAATTTGAATCTCCATAAACTTTCACTGGCTTTTAGCACTAGGAAAGTAAATTTCTGAGAGTTCTTTTGCCTAACTATGCAGCACGTGCCCATAGGTGGCCTTGCATAAACAGTCCACATAACAGACTTGTCAGCCAAAAGATGCTATTTTATTTGACTATGCAGCCAATTCCCATAGGTGGCCCTGCATATTTCAACCCCCTAACGGGTTTTGTTAAATAATAGTAACTTCATTCTTGGAAACTACTTCTTCTAATGCTATTTAGCTCTTTTTCATATCATTCCTCAGATTCAAATATTCTTAAGTCATAGTTTACATATTTTCTCTCATACTTGAGTATGGTAATTTGTTTTCAGATAAATTATCAAGGAATTAAATCCATTTTAATCCATTTTTCGGTCAAAGCTATTTCGACCTTAAACATTAGCCCCTTTATGTCCGGCTTGCATGACTTTAAACTGCCCGCACAAAAGACAGAGGAACTCTGAATAAAAGTCAAGTTCCAGCTCACTAAATATACATTTTTTTTGTATGATTTAGGTAATATTGAGCAATTAAAAGATTCAAAGTTTGTAGGGTTATTTGTAATAATCCTAGTAAAAATCAAACTATGCTTACTAAGCCCATTAGCTTAAGTAAATTTGAAGCAGGTAATGAAAGAATGCAGGTACAAATGATTGGAGACGAAAGTGTTTTTCATTGATACACAAGAGTTAGAAGGACATCCACAGATTGGAGTCTCTTCTCTTTTTCAAGAATTACAAGAGGCTTTCAACATAACACTTCATTTGATTTACGACATCCCAAGCTTCATCAGCAACCACCTGGAATTCATTCATTCAACTGGAAACAAAAAGGAGATGCAGTGATACCAGCTCTTCTTGGAACAATTGTAAAAGGATGTTCTTGAGTGCGGTTTGAGAAAATTTTCTGCTGATCAAACAGTGACTCTGTTTCTGTCCAAGAGACTTGAAAGATGGATACATGGATTTGAGAATGGAGCATTGGAAGTAAAGAGCCATTTGAAGAGAGTACTCTTTTCAGATATTGCTCTAATACCATGTTTTTCTTCTCTCCACCAACCGGTAGTGGAAAACATTTCAGCCCATGGGTTTGCCATTTTTATATCTGCAAGGAAATGGCATGCAAGGAGAATTTGAAAGTTCACACCATTGTTGTTGCTCTTAATGCACAACATAACCGAAATGAAGAAGTAGCAGCGCAGCTGCATTTCAGGTGTATAGTTGTTTGCATTTGGAACATTGACTCCTTGCAAGTGACCATGACCACATAGAGACAGGTAGATGCTCTGTGGGAAATTAAGATGATATTTCTTCAAGTACTTAGCCAAATCTGGAAGAGTGCTGTCGCAGATATCATAGTAATCAGGGCCAATGATATTCATCATATCATCTATCCGCTTGCTAGCCAGTTCATCAAGGAATCCAGGTCTAAGAGCCATTGAATCTGCACAGGAGTTGAATAAATTAAACTCTTAAATGGGTTTTATTTTTTCATAAAATTTGTGAGAAAATCTGAAAAAATGGCTAAAGGCATTAAGGCGCGCAAGTATGGAGATGTCGCGCAAGTGGTACATATGTCGCGCAAGTATTTGTCGCGCAAGTGTGTGCCGCGCAAGCCTTATTACCTTGGGAGTAGCGCGGCAGCGAGGAAACAGCGAAAATAGGAGACTTGCGCGGCGACAAAGACTTGCGCGGCGAGAGCTCGAGAAAATTCGGGGTCAGATACCATCTCCGGCCGGAAGCAGCATATTTATAGGCCAGAGGGCCTATCTGCGCGCCGCACCCAGAGCGCTTAAACGCCTGCGCGACGCAGACTTGCGCGCCTCCCTCTGCGCACTGAAGACTTGCGCGCCGCCCTTTTCCTTTAGAGGGATTCGATTTCCTCAGAGTCAAATCCTCATTTTCTCTCCGGATCCAACTCTGAGGGGGGACTTTTGTTGACGCTCCTTTCATCACGGAATCTAAAGTTCGGAAAAGGGAATATCTGAGCTAAAAGTGATTAATCCTTTGAAGAAACATCAAAAATCGACAAAGGGATGGAAAAGGAGAACATTGCCCATGTATCGCGCAAGTTCCATCTTGGTCGCGCAAGTACACTTGCGCGCCGCCTCAATACTTGCGCGACCCATCATGGTCGTGCAAGGGACTTGCACGACAGATCTGATAACCGCCCAATAACCGCCCGGGGTCTTCTTTTGCCTATAAATAGACCCTGTGGGCCCCCCATTCAAGGAGATCTCTTCCCAGAAACTCGGACCAGAGCTCCCGACGCCCAAGTCTCTTCTCAAAGCTTCCAGAACACTTCTAAGGTAATTTCTTACCTAGAATGGAAGATCTAAAGGGAAGAAGGAAGGCCTAAGTGTTGAAACTTATCAAACACTTGCGCGCCGACTTAATTCCTTCAAAATAACTTGCGCGTCCCTCTTCTGGAAGAACCTCAAGAGGATGGGAAAGGGTTTAGTAAAGAGTCGCTCAAGTAATTCAACTCTGGTTGAAAATCGCGCAAGTATCCCTTATGTCGCGCAAGTATACTTGCGCGACCAATACTTGCGCGCCGCCGCAGGACTTGCGCGACCTTCAATACTTGCGCGCCCCTATCTTTTTGGGTGCCCATCTTGCCCTTTTTCACCCCTCTTATGCCATTTCACCCTTCCTATTCAAGATTCAGTCTTCAAGATACTCTTCAAAGCCATTTATGGCATGATTTCTTGATTTGACATCCTTATCTGAAAGGAATTATGTGAAATATCTCTCAAAACCTAATGATTTAAACATCTTTATGTCACCAAAGATTGAGAGTTCATTCATTCAACCTCATCCTTTAAGATGAGAGAATCCTAACCTGGGTTTCCTTTTCAGGAATAATCCCCAGTTATAAAACCTTTAAACTTGGGCATCTTCCTTAAGAATAAGCCCCAATCAAAGTCCTTTAATCTTGGGCATCTTCCTTAAGAATAAGCCCCAATCAAAGTCTTTTAAACTTGGGCATCCTCCTCAGGAGTAAGCCCCAAACCTTAATCCCTAACCTGGGTCTCCTTTTCAGGAATAAAGACTCAGTCATAACCTTGGGCTTCCTTTTCAGGAGTAAGCCCCAAGTCCCCTAACCTAGGCTTCCTTCTCAGGAATAAGTCCTAGTCATAAATCTTGGGCATCTTTTCTTAAGAGTAAGCCCCAAGTCTCTTAAAATTTCTCTTAACCAGTCATAAATTTCCTTTGATTTGGGTTTCCTTTTCAGGAATAAAACCCAATCATAAGTCCCCTCCTAATTTGGGCATCCTCCTTAGGAGTAAGCCCCAAGATTAGAGTATTCAAATCTCCATGAAGCACATATAACTTTGTGGACCCTGTTCATGGATTTTCTTCCTAAAAGTAAATCCTAAACCTTCGCCTATCTGGGCAGTCATCTATACATAAGCCCCAAAACAAATTCTTATGATTGCATCTTTTATGGCACAATTGTCTAAATTTTACCAATACCTCTTGTTTCTCACACCGAGCATGACTCACGTGAGCTTAGAGTGTAAAAGTAATTATGACATTCATCTTTGAGCCATCAATCATAAAACATCATATCCCATTCCTCGAACTACGTGGGTTCTGATTCCTTTTTCAAAACAAAGGATACGTAGGTAGCCCATTCATGGGTTCGATCCCAACATTGAAATAATCTCTGTCCTTCTGAATGACGATAAACTTCAAGTGCCCCACTGAGTGGCTTTAAAACCAGCCTGGTCATCAAAATGACCAAGAGACTTTTATATAAATGTTTTGAAGGATACCATTGACCAAGAATCTCTAAACAAATATAGATGATTCTATATTGATGAAGAACCTCGAATACATATAAAAGATTCTCTAAATTTCTTGCATATTTAATCATTGATTGTTAAAACTAAAGGAAAGCTCATTTTATACTTGGTAATGTAATAAGGATTCACGAACTTAACTTAAATCTATAAAGAGAGTCCCGGAGTAGACAATAATTCCCCTCAAAAAGGTGTGATGAGTCCGACCTCCCATCCTCTCGACCAATGCAAATTCCCAAGCCTCATTAGCCCACAAGCTAATGAGCGCCTGCCTTTGGAAAGTAGGTCCCAACGGATGTGGAATCATTGGATGTTTCCGGTTCTACGAACAAACCCGTTAGAAACCGATTGGAACGTTTGAATCTCCCGTCCAGGAGGTCATCCCTGGATTCCGCGCGAAACAGTGATCAAGAAGTTCCTCACATTTAATCAAAAAATAATCTAATCCTTCTTAACCTCCCGCTTGTGGCTCAGCAGGAAAGTCTTCCTCCTTTTCCACCTCAGGTTCTTGATCCTGCTCAGGGTTGGGTTTCTCCATTAATGCATGAACATAGTCAAATTCTCTTTCAAATTTTCTTGTCAAATTTTCAATGATTTTTCTAAGTTCTTTCACCTGAGCCCTTCTAAAATCTTCTTCTTCTTCTTATTTTTGCTGCACATATGAGTAATTTTTCCATGCATAATATTCTGAATTTGAATACATCATGAATGTTTTTTTAGTTTTTTTAAATAAATGAAATCTACCTAAGATGTGAAAATTGAAAAAGTAAATGAACTATTGATTAGATCCCTAGAAACGACGCTAATTTTGACGCACACCTATCGTGGGGCGTGAAAAAAAAACAATTGTATTTTTCTAGTGCATCACAGTGGTTGACCGGGGTCATCTCTCTTGAAGAGCCTTTTAGTTTGGTTCACTTACATTATTCTAATTCACCTAAACTATTTCTTTTTGTTATTTTCTATTTAAATTAAAGTGATGATTTTTTTTGTGTTTTTGGTTATTTAAAAATAGGAAATATCGTGAAATGAAAATAGAATGATTTGATGAAGAAAGAACATGGTTTTGGGGTTTAGTCTTAGGTTTAATCATTATTCTCTTTTATATGTTGATTTCAATTTGATAATCCAAACATGAAATATCAAGTTTTAATCACTACTCTTTTCCAGAATAGGAATAGTTTAAGTTACATTTCATTGGGGTCCATCACCCAATCGGGGAAATTCTCCACACAAACTTAAAATAAACTTTAAAGAAAATTCAAGAACACCTTGACCTCCCCCCGAGCCAAGTTCCGGGGTTAGCCTCTCATTTCTGAGAGTAAGAGATCATAATGGTGGATGGATTGGAGTGAGAGAGAGGAGGGAGAGATAGAGGAAGAATAAATAATTTATAAGGATTTTTAAAATAATAATAATAATAATAATAATAATAATAATAATAATTATTATTATTATAATTAAGAAAATAGTTTTTAAAAAAATGGGAGAGAGAAAATAAAATAGATTTAAAATAAGAATATGATAATTATCATAATGATAATAATAATAATAATAATAATAATAATAATATTATTAATATTATTACTAATAAAATTGATAATAATACCTATTATTAAAATAATATAATTGTGGAAATGAATTGTGGTATGGATGGAGAAACAAAAATGTATGAATTAATAAAACTAAAATTTGAATTAAAATTAAAAATGAAAAAAATTAACAATAAAATAAAATGAATAAACGAGGGGGGAATAGAGGAGAAGCAGTGTCCCATTCCCTGGCGAGATCCCTCCATGGATTTGGGTGTCGAGCTGATGATTTGAGAAGGAGACAAGGGTCTCCCTTTATAGGTAGAATTTTTCACTCTGAAAGTTTACACATTGGTGACCCATTAAATGGAAGATTCATGCATGGAACCATTCTTCCAAGAAGTTAATAAATGTGTTTCCCATTAACCCTCAAAAGTTTAGCTCATTTGGACACAAGATGTTGGAGTTATGAATTTTTCATTTGTGGTTTCTTTTTCTAGACGAAACTTCTAGGAAAGTTCATCCAAAAGTATAACATTCAACGAAAGCCTTAATGACTTCACAACTCCCTCAAATTTGTTGAAGATCCGGAAATAACTATTCTCATGCTATCTTAGGTGGATCCACCTCAATTTAATGTGTTTAGGCCGAGTTGTGGTTCCGTTACGGTGGTGGGGTCCACGCTATCCGCTCGGAAAGAGAATAAACTTCATTGATTTTGTTATGCCCTTTAGATGGCCGAATCAGATCCTGGTACATAAGACAAAGTCAGAGGAAATAAAATCAAAATTATAAAAAATAAATAATCACTAAATTTGGAATTATAATTTTTACGAAATGACAAAAATACCCTTTTGGTAAAAATCTGTCCAAAATCCAGAATTATGCACTTTTCACAATTTTTCTCATTTTCATTATAAAATTCAAATTACTGACTATTTTAATAATACATGTAAATACATGGGGTTTATCATTGAAAAAAAATTAAAAAATACCCATTATTTGATAAAAAATATGCACGTAAATTTTCTCTTCCAATGCATTAGGCTTCTGGATAGTGGTGAACTAGATTTGGCTCTCAGCCACTATTGTGATACACCAATGGGACACATATACATTACAAGTAGCATGGAAATAGACCAATTCCAGAGTACTATTGGTTAGAGCCCCCTAAAGGTTACTATTTTTGGATTCTATAGTATGATTCACCCTCATAATAAATGTTCAATATGGAGTTTCATTAAGAATTATTGTCAGAAACCTATGATGAAGAACAAGGTAAATATGATCCATTATAGAGTATGAATCACAAATTTTCATTATGGAGTGGCATTCACACAACTCCATCATGAAGTCTTGTTGATCTTCCTAGTGTAGATTCAAGAATTAATTGAGGGGGTTTCTCAATGTTTCCACTCTCTAATCAATATATATACCCTCTCATATTCTCCCCTCCCTTCATAAAATATGAATCTATATTTGTAAGAATATTCATATAAATCTATTTCCAGAAAAGTTATACCATGACAGAACCACACAACTAATTGGAGAGTGTGAATCCTCCTGGAAGGCACACAATTTCATAGGGTCCATATTCTGATAGTGAAGGAATTTCATTGTATTTGTGGTGAGTGTTCATTGCTGAGGAATGTGGGTTGTTGTGAGGGTTCTTATATTAAAATAATTTAGTATGTTCATTGTTTCACTTGAAAAGTTTGAATGACATGAAGAAACTTTGTTGTAATGATCCATTTCCTATATTTCTTAAACCCAACATAAAATTATCATAATTATTTATTCGTATATTCATTCGGGCTACATGAATTGTTAAATAAAATACCAAAAAGTGAAATTCACCCCTAAATATAGTGTATACACCATAGAAGTATATTTTTTAATGAAAAAAAAAATCATCGAAGGTAAATGAAATTGAGTTTAATGAATTTGATTCCCTTTTCTATTGCAATGCGTGTAATCCACAGCCTAATTCCTGAGGGAGGTTATCACTAACCACGTCACTAGTTTGGGTATCATTTTAAAGGGTCTCCACCCCTTGATGTGTTTGAAGTTATCACCTTATGAAGATCCCATTTTTTTTATTAGTAGATATAGATTATTTTCTTCCCAAAATTGACTTGTGTTGTCAATGTGGGGATCACATCATGGGTTTTGAAGCAAGTTTATGACCTGAGTTTCTCAAAACCAACCCTCACATCCAATTGAATTTTATTATTTATATTTTAAAAATTATTTTTTATCAATATAAAATTAACATAATTTTTTATAAAATTTTATTAATACATCAAATAATTTAATAATAATAATAACATGTAGTGCATAAAAATATATTTTCATTATAACATATTTTAATTAAATTAAATTAAATTAAATTATTTAATAAATATTTAATATTGGTGAATAATATTATTTTAATTTTGTTATTAAATTTAATACAACTTCAATATAGATTGGGGATTCATTCGTACCCAATGAAAATATATTCAATGACCATATTTCTGACGATCATTTTTCTATCAGCCATATTTATGGTGACCATATATATAATGGTGAGATTTTATTCCTATATATATCATTACATATATCACAAAAACCATTCATCCTATTAATTTACTTATCTTTAAACAAGTATATTATATTTATAATTAATTTTGTAATATCCAATCTTACAATTAGATTTTTGGACATTATGGAAAACAATGTGGATAATTATTTTTTCTTCATGGTAATTTTTTACTAGTGGTTTTATAAAAAATTTACATTTATTTAATTATTTTTAATATTTAATTCTCAAAATTTATTAATATTTATCTAGTCTAGATATATTATATCTCATAAATGTGTAACAATTCATTTTAGTTTAGTGTTTCGTGTGAAATGAGAAATTCCACAGAGTGATTATTTAATGAAAAATACATATGAAAATATTAGGGTGTTATAAGGTTCCTTTGAGTGGATTATAGAGTGAGGATACTATGAAAGTTCCCATTAATGAGGTAATATCTACAAGAACCCTTCATGAGGGACCCTACACAAGAATACTATGTAAGGTCTCCTCTGAGAGGTGCCTACGTGAGGGATCATATGAGAGGTTCCTTCATAAAGGATCTTCCATGACTTACCCTTATAAGGACACTCAATCAAATTATATAAAAATGGATTCTCTATGAACTTCCACTATGAAGGCTCTTATATCAGAGCCAATCTATAAGACTAATCTATAAGGTTCCTCTATAAGCTTCAATCATGGGGTATTTTCATTGAGGCTCCTACACATGTATCATTTGACCCAATACATATATTGGATATACCCATTTCACAACGTATATTTCACTAATATTGAATGGGGGACTTTTTAGCTACTTCATTCCATATTCCAAATAGAGTTGAGAGGTGAATTTGTTGGTCCATAAATTAAGACTTTGTGAGAAAACTCAGATAAGGGTAATCATACATTCTTATAATTTATTCTTCCATAAAATATATCTACATGAGTTTATTTTATCCAAATTAAAATTTTACCTTCTTTTAACCATTTTTATTGCCTCAAAATTCCCATGCCTATAATGCCTCCCTCGTTGCCTCCATTGATACCTGATTACGATATGAACATCAGTGTGCACCCCTTCAATCATGTATTTCTTTCATAAAATGAAACTACTAGATTTTATTTTGAGATTGATGGAAACCTAGGGATAATAAATCTCACTAATCCTACTAACAAAGAGGTCTCATATCACAATAATACTAGTGATACCCCCCTGTCTCTTGTTTCCGTCCTTGGATAACTCATACATGGAATCTAATCAGCCTAAGTACCAATTGGACCCAATTATTTCACTCAATGGTCCATGGATATAATACTACACCTCCTCTAAGGTTTCATACAAACGCATTCCTCATCAGGTAATATTCTCCATTAATCCCATCACCCTTCCTTATATAGTTATCAACAAACATGATGTGGACATCTACACTTGGGGCCCCAATGAAAAATAAGCACTCAATACATTATTGTCACATCATTTTTTGATACAAATTTTCTTATCGAATGACATAAAACATCATGAAACTTCCCTTACTACATCAAATTACAAAACACAGTATGGTTCTATCAAACAACTATATATCGTGAAACTAAGACTTTATGGGATTAAATTCCTATTAACCAAAATTGATTCCTAGTGAGTGAACACTTTTTCAATCAGACATATTCCTTATAAAAATAACAAAATACTTCCTTCATGTATAATTTTTAAACCAACTATTTCTAGATATCTTGGTATTTATAGTCAAATTTTCATGACTCTAAACTGACTAGTGTAGGTGAAGGATTAGGCACCAAAAAACTATTTTATAATGAACCATAAAATGTATTATTTGTCTTGTTAAATGGTAGAGAACTACTTAGATTCCAAATATCATCATAGGAATATAAAGTAACCCCATCATAGGTTCTTGATCTAAATACAAAGATAACCAACTACCTCCTTGAATGGATATAAACTCTTGAGTTCCAAACTATGAGACTTGAATCAATAACATCACTAAAAGATGACAGGATGTTCAATAAACTCTAATATATGAATATAGTAACATTAATAAAAAATCTATAATATATATTAATTGTATCATAAATGGAGTAAAACTAGTTTATAGATATTTTACCATTGATAGAGAAATGAGAATTTATTCTTAAGATCTCATTGACGGAGAACCATTGATACATAAAAATGTTCACAATAATATATGAGTTTGATAAAATAAATAGCAACATGTTATATAGTTTTTTACTAGGATTTATAAAGGATTTATGAGAATATGTTAAACCTATAAGAGAGTCTAAAATAAGGAAATATTTGCTCCCAAAATGGGGTGATGATAAAAAACCCACACCATGTCTATAAATTTTCATCAAATATTTTCTGGTTACAAATTATAATGACTACCGAACATAGGTATAATGGTACAAAAAATATTAAAATTATAATTGGTCAATCACATGAAAAAAATAAATTGTTAGAATCTATATAAACCCTTTTCCTGTAAAAGTGTTCAATCAAGAATGTTCATTTTTATGAATCTAAATTAATGGTTTTTATAGATTTTGGTCCTTTGAATTATTATTTTTTAAATCCTTCTTATAACCCTTATTTACAAAAAATGTTTTTATATATTGAATGTTCTTATGATAAGTTGTTGGGACATAAAGGTATCTATTATGGTGCCTCCTAGGTTACATCTCCTCATCCAATACACTCTAGATATGCCTCATCCACTACGAAGTCTATTACACCTCAGAATGGAAGGGTGTTGTCACTAACACAACATATTAAAAAATGAGTAGTGAACACTGTGGTGAAATAGAAACATGATAATGGTAATATTATAATTATAGAGGTAGATAAAGATATCCGTCAGGTTGTCAAACCCCTTAGATCACCATATCAATGGAAAACCGCATGGAATCTACTAGAACATGTATCTATTTCTATATATTTTTTGAATTATTCTAGAGAATATGAAAACTATATCCATCATTACTTATGGTAAATAGATAAAGAGGAAAAATGTGTCCCCGATATATTTTAGGAGTCACCTTAGATGGATATTTTTAATCACCAACATCTACCACACTATTTAACCCTTAATACTTAGGAACATACAAAAGAAACCACCCAAGAGATCTTTATCCTGGTTAATCAAATATGGGAACCCAAAAGGATGTATCATATGTGTAGAAAAATAATAAAGATAGGGAGTGATCCCATATTCTCATTCCCACTAAGAATGTTTTCCATCTTGTCTTAGCATTAATAGATGAATCATGGTGCCATATTCTAGAAGTAATCATGGAACATGATCATATTTCTATTCCCATTGATATATAATTCCAACACACAAAACTAATAATATATCAAGAAATAAAATAATAATTTTCAAACACATAAAACCATATCATATATCACAATGAAAAATAAAGGATAGTTGTGGGATGATATACCCGTCCCCAATAAAGATAATTCATATATACTCATTCCATATGACTTAGAACCTGAATATATTTTTTGTAATGGATGGGAAAGATTATATCCTTGATCACATCTTAATGAACTATTACATTATCATGGAAGAAGAAATAGAGTACCATTATCATCATATCCTAAAAGGAAATAGAGGGAAGGCCCTATTTTTTCTCCCACTAATAGAAGAGCATCTTAGTATACTTCATAATGTAATTAGATGTAGTTCCATATTTCCTCTTCAATTGAATAGGATAGTTTGAATATGTTATTGAAGAATTACTAAAGGGAATGGGCTCATATTCTCATTCCAACTAATGTTCATCAGCATGCCCCGACATTCACTCCAATAAAGGTGCATATCTCTTCCAGTATAAAAAATGCATGAGAATACTCTAATAGTACCTCCATAGAAGGTTTTTATTCCTACACCCACCAAATAATATTAATATAATTCTATTCTTCTAAAATAAGGATAATATAATATTCCACCCCATGTGAATGGAGTCTATTAGCATGCCCTTGTGATACTTCTTTAAGAGCTTGTTAATATTCTTATCCTTACCCAAAATTCCTATAATAATATTAGTATATTAAAGCAATATCAATAATGGGATCATAAACCCATACATACTCATACATGTAAAATGTGCAGGTACATTCTAGTAGAAATATAATAAATTAATTAGAATATTATAATAATGGGAAAGAGCTCATTTATGATCGTTCATTCCCATGAAATTTTGTTACTGTATTATATAAATATGATCATGGCTTTGGTTTCAACACTAATTGGTCATACATAAATATATATAAGGTATCATCAATAGTAACTATGAAATAATTAGTGGGCACATATTGATTCCTTTACCAATGGCGATATTCTAAAATACATCTAAAATACATCAATTAAATATAAATAATTTGATGACTCTTCACCACTAGAAGAAGGAAATAAATACTACATTGGTCCTCCATGTGATACCAAATTTAGAAACACTATATGATTCCCATAGAGTACCACCAAGGAGGCCATACATGTTATTATCTAAATATGATTCATGAAGTTCCACCCTTTGATTCTATTTGTTAATGTACTTTCCCTAACCTGATCACCAATTGGTATTAATTTCCTCCCCTTAACAATTCATATGATTTTGTGAAACAAAAATTCCCCCACTATGGAAAATTTAATATCCACCCAGGAGTTCATACCTATGGAAAATATTATAGTGGTCCTTAATAAAAATATAAATGAAGACAAAATTGAGGGCCTTCACACAATGGTGAGTATGAATACAACCATATAAGTCCTCCACATAATACTCATTATAGAGGTACTCCATATAATGATATGTATTGTAATGAACTGGATCAGAAAACATGAGAAAGACCCATAAAAAGAGGTTATGAGACCCTTGGAACACCACCCCATATACTAAAGGCTTCCTATTAGGAGAGCGAGAATCAAACAGTCTTTATGAGACTATAAACTCTATAAACAATGATCGAGGGGTCATGGAAAAATATGACAAGAATTTGGAATGACCCTTCTATATAACGGATATTAAAAAAACATATAGACATAAAATGGGGATACGTACATGCCATTTTTCTCTAGAATAAAAATTATTAAATCTATATAAATGTTGAATAAAAAAATTGATAAGTGGGAAAAACATGTCATCATATATGAAGAACCAAAAACAACCTAGTCCATGATAAACAATAATGAAAAATAAACATGAATTTGTCCAAAAAAACATAATCATCCTACCAAATACTCGATCTCTATATATTATAGATCTATACAGCTTTTCTATATCTAAGAGATCCATGTGTCTTGAGAGGAAACATGAATATCATCCTAATTAAATAAAAACCCATGCTATATTGGTGGGTTGAAGGTGAGTCCAATAACATAATAAGAAATTCCTAGTTCAATAATAATACTGAGTGTTTTTTTGATATTTTTTTAGTGAATTAAATACATATATAAGAAGTTTCATCATCACCATGATGCACACAAACCTACAAACATAATATTCATGACATGTCAAACATACATTCCAGGTTAGTGAGTGATGACCATACCACTTATAACCCTAACCATAACCATTATATACAATGTTGGAGAGTCTATGAACATATAATATCATCTAATCATGGGGACCATATTCTACATTGGAACCAGTATCTGAATAATATACTTTCTTTATCCAGTACTAGTGTGTATCTGAACATGATTTTTCATCCTCCATAAATATTTATTCATATTGGGTTTACCTTGGAAATCAAGGTATGAATCATCATCATTGATTACTAGTGGTTTAACCAAGGTAAGAAAATAATAATTAATAATTAATAAATCTATTTGAGCTTATCAAAATATATCGGATAACCTACATAGTACACAAACTAAAAAGGTGATCTGAAAATTTTAGTATGTGAATTGAAATGATAGTATAACATAACATCTAAGTCAAAGGACATAACATGATACCATAAAAGATAAGGCTCATGAATAATCACATGGGAGAATAATAAGAATAACATGATATCATAATACCATAAAAAATAGGAATGTTTCAATAACATTAAACATTGCACATGAATAATTCAAAGAAAACCACCAAGACCACATCACATGGTGGATAAAGTCTCACAATTTATTGGGTTCACTCCCTAATTACATACATAACATCTGGTGAGGGAAAAAATCACCTAATGTATTGGATAGTTATCTAGGTTGAACCATAATAATATTTTCATGATTATATGTATATAAAAGAAAATAAATAATAAAGCATAAACAAAATAACTTCCTATAGAAAGGAATGTGTTTCATAATATTTTCTCATATCATAATAAATGGTTATATCATAAAGTTTCCAACCACAAAAATAAATTAAATATTATGTAAATTAATACCAGATTATATAAGAACACATCTCAAAATATGGTGTTCTTTTTGGAATAAATACATTAAATGAGTGATATGTAAAAGGATTAAGGAATAAAAAATTTCCCCTTAATTAATTTTTATTTTAAAGAAGGAATTTGAGAAATGAAATGATAGAATTTATTAACACATAAAATGAAGGTAGAATAATCATGTTATTTATGTAAGGGAAATATATACAGAATAGAGAATATTTATATAACGTCAAATGGATAGAGAAAACAATTTAGAGAGATAATAGTGATAACCCAATTAAAAAGAGTGATTTGAAGAGATACCTTGACTTTGGTATAAATATAGTTATGAACATACACTTAAAATCCTATATAATTAAATTATATTCATTAATTAAAAAATTAAAAACCTTTTAAATCAATATTTGATTTACATAGTAAAATGTTAACATCACTTGGTTTTCTAATTAGGTCGTTTTTTCAACATTTATGAATTAGATTTATTTTATTTAATGAAATGATTATTAAAACATTAAAAAATAGAAATAAGTTTCAATATACTAATATTAATCATATTTAACTATTATATTATTTGTAAAACCATAAATGAAGGTGATAGAGAAAAACAAAGTGCATTGTTCAAAAACACAGTAAACACACAATATTATAAACAATGTTTTCATTTTGTAATCAATTGAGGGTAAGAGAAGAGGATGAATGATAGAAATTATAGTAATAAAATAAAATTAATGTATATTTATATACACGTTATTGGAGTTATTATTCCATGTTGGATGAAATTTATTTTTAAGGATGAGGAGGAAGAAAAAATTAAAAGAATTGGTTGAGGGAATTTCTTTATTCATTGGATTTCTCCTATTGGGTTTACAGTAAATAAATATAGGAATGAAATTTTAATGAGAAAAGAAACAAAAATATGTGGAAGAGAGGATTTGGAAGTGAATAGGCCTGAAATTTGGCATTATCCAAGGAATAAAAGGTGTGAGGAGAATATGTTGTGAGGGTGGTTTTTATAATTAGAGGAGATGGGTGTTTTTCAATATTATAATCATTATATTATTATTTTTACTTAATACTGAAAACATTCTTGGTTATTATGACTAATATAGTAAATGGTTCATGTGGTTTTTAACTAATGGGTTCTAATATCATTAATTCCAAAAAATTCATGTATTTGTCTTATAACGTTAAATAACATATTTTACCCTATTTTACTATTCACCGAACAGTGAACTATTTTGTAAAAAAATAGTACCATTTTTATTTATATATTCAACAAATGAAATCTATTTTATTAAAATATTTTAAAAATATGTGAAAATTATTTTTTTAAATATAATCCTCATTTTTTGGAAAAACCCAATTTTAATACTGTGATCAATTTTATGACCCTTTGAATAGTCACATTTTCTATAATAAAATTATATTATCATTATAATAAAACATAATATTAAATTATAAATTAGGAAAAATAACATTATGTTACATCAATAAATTTATTATAAATTTTTATTAGAAAACTCTATGTTTTTCAAAAATACAGAAACCTAATTTATGTTTTTTAATCATTTATTTACATATACCATAATATAAATATGTAATATTATCATTATATAAGATGAATAAATAATATTTTACAATTAAATTTGTGAATATACTATTATAAGACTAATTTTATTATTCCTAAATTTTTTATTACAATTCAAAAGGTTATGTTTCTACTCCAACTGTCTGATTATTATTTCAACAGTGATGTTTGAAACGATCATATAGGTTTCTTAATTACTATTGATACCTCATTTAATTAATTTTTTATTCACTTTTATTATCCCTAATATATATATATATATATATATTAAAAATTAATATTTAATTTCTAATATTTTGATACATTTTTATAGTGTTATTGGTGAGTGAGATTATTAAGTGGATCAAACATATCTAAATTTTCATATTTTTTATCTTAGTTTTTATTTTTTATCCCATTATACTAATTTCAATTATTTTAGACATTTTTATTCCTTAAATTTAGTATTCAAATTAATATACTAAAATTTTATTGGTTTTTCTTGCGGTGTATGCACTTTATGCTATATTATTAAATATGAAACAATTCTAAGATGGTAAATTCCATTGATAATGTTTTGGGTCATTACATTATTCCCCTGTAAAAAATTTCACTCTAAATATTTAATTTTACTCACCAAGGTTAAAATGGATGAGGATACTTCTACTTCAGGGCTTCCTCAGGTTACCTTGTCTAATCCTCATACTTATGGTTTTTCTTTAATACTTTTACTTACTAGGTCAGTTGTTTTATTATATATGAATTTATATCTATGGTTCAAGATCCTCATCAGATTATCCTAAGAGAGTGATCATTATACTATTGTACCGTCACTAACTTTCGTACATGTGGGGGATCTAGTATGTACATTATCAATAGGGATAATTTGGAATAATTTTTATACTTGAGATAAAGTTGGTGTAAGTGATAGTCGATAAGACACTTCTCTGATGCGATCAAGAATATCAAAGGGGTAAATGTACATTGGACTTATCTTACCCTTCATAAAAAATATCAAGACTCTCTTAAACGGATAAATTAAAATATAAAATTTATTCTAACATTAAAATATTGGTCTCATTGATGTTTTCCAACATATCTCTTCTGTCATCTTTGGATAGTGCAGATATATTTTGGAATGGCCTTGAACATCTCTACCATTTCCTCAACTATTTCTAGTCACATAATCTTGTGTTCATAAACTTCATCCTAGTAAATAATTATTATACATCTCTTCCCATAAAAAGATTCATATAGTTCCATTTTGAATCTTCATTGATAGTTATTATTGAATTATAAATCGACCATAGGAAGAAGTATATCCCATCCCCTTTGGTGTACATCAATAATTCTCTCAAAATATAATACAATTTAATGATAATATTCATATATTATCTATTATTTTAAGGTGTGATAATCCATATTTATGTTCAACTAAGTGTTTATATCATGTTGGATTCTTATCCATGGTATGGAGGTAAATGTTATATCTTGATAAAATACAATAAATAATTGTACTTATTGAAACATCATAACTTATCTAATGTATATCCTTGTATGTTGATTGAGTGATAAGTTTTATTGAATAATGATCAAATGGGAACTATTTATAAGATGATACACCACAATCTATATGGCATTATATCCACCAGATGTATTTGAAAGATCATTGAAAAATTATATGGTGTTGTTTTACAATTTCATTGTAGACATGGGTAATGGTTACATTATCCCCTTGGAGTTTTAATTTTTATATTTCACTTGTTGACATACCAGTAAATTTGATGTATATTATGTGATTTCTTTCTTCATATTTACACAAAAACAGTTCTCTTGAAAATCTCGATACATATTCATGACCCTTGGGTGGATAAAGATGTCAAGCTATGTGAATAATTCAAAATATCCTACTTTATCTCATTATTTGATGTCACATAGAGTCATGAACCAAATATTATTACTCCTTCAAAATTTTTGAACTTTGTGGATTTATCTTTTCATATAGTTCCACCTTATTCTAAATCTTCATATTTTATCTTTGTGTTTCATTTTTCTTCTTCAAAATGGACTTTGAGAAATCATTTGTGGAAGGATGGATGATTTTACTTCATTTATTATTCTTATTTCAATAATTTTCATGTATTATAATAGTTTATCATTCTCAAATATCATTATTGATATGGTTATAAAATCCATTACACTTAGGGAATCTTCCACTATATTTTTTTTCTCATGATGGTTGTGGATTGAGATGTAATTGTTATTTATCATCTATAATCAATTTACAGGGTTCATATTAACCTCTATCTATGTTAATATATATTTTATTCTCTTCTATTATATATATATCTTATAATTATCACCATAGATATAGTGCGACCATATTTGTTTATGTAAAGATTACTACAGCTAGCTCCATATCAAGCATTGGATAACTCTACCCATAGACATTAAAAAAACTTGATGAATTTACTATCTCCTTTTCACTCTATACTCATACATAGCCCATGTACATTTTTAATAATCACTATTTACCATGAAATAATTCACACATGAGGGTAGTGTGAGGGATAGTGCAACAATATGACTCTTTTTTAACTCTTTGAATCTTTCATCAATCTCATTAGTCTAGAAAAACCCGACACCCTTATAATTCTCCTCGATAAGTGTTTTATATAGTCACGAGATGTTTCATACAAATCATTGGTTAAATACAGTTAGTCCATAGAAAATACATATCTTTATTATAGATTCTGGTCTAAGACACTTCTCAGTTGCCTTTATCACAGAAGGTTGCATGGATATTCCTTTTCCTATGATAACATTCCTCAAGAATGATACTTCCTCCAAATAGAACTCAAATATTATTTTGTTTAAAAATAGATTCTCCTTTAATAATGTCAGTTTAAATGTATTCAAATTCTCCTCATGCTCCTCCTTTCTTATATAATATAGAAGAAAATTATCTATAAATAAAAACATAAAATATTTAATTTAATCTCTAAAGACTCTATTCATTAATTCAATGAATATTAAGAGCATTAGTGATTCCCAAGTAAATCACTATGAACTCATAGTATCAATTCATTATTAAAAATAATTTCTTGGGAATTTATTCCTTCTTCACCATTAATTGGTGAAACATAGACTAAAAATACACCTTAGTGAAATACTGGTACGAACAGAGATAATTGAGAAATCATCAATTCATGGAAGGAGATACGTGTTCTTATTAATTAATTAATTAATTTCATCACAATAAATTTAGAGGTTCATTGAAATATCCTTATTCTTGAAAAAGAAGAATGGAATTCCCCATAGTGTAGCACACAGACATATAATACCCTTTTTTCATATTCTCCTATAACTGATTCTTTAGTTTTTCTAACAAAATGGTGGAAATTTTCTAATATTCCTTAGATATAGGAAGATATACTGGTATAAGTTCAATTGAGAACTCATCCTCTAAGTCATAAGGAAAACTGATAATTTTTTTATGGAATACATCAGTATAATACCTCAACATGGTTATGACTTCAAGCATGATTCACTCATTGATGATAAATCCGATTTATCATAATGAAATAATATCGACACAAGATATGAAGATTCCAAATGTAATTTATCCTCATCCGAAAAAGTTATATATTTTCATTGGATGACTCATCATGTACATAATGATCAACCTCTATCTATAGTGGATGTTGTATTTATATAAATGTATCCAATATATAACAATATAGAATTAAATTCTACTAAAGTAAGTAAGAAACGTTTTTCTAAGAGGTCCTATAAAAAGACATTGACAATAGAGGATTTATATACAGGGAATACAATAATTACTTTGTTTTTTTCACAAATAACTGAACCCCCATGTTGTGAGGTAGTGTTTGAATTATTCTTGAAAACATTCATGATATGAAATAATTCATAAAAACATAATAATTTAACACACATGAATGTCATTAATAGATAATTAACACACTTTTCACTACTTGATTTGTGTTTTATTCTTATACTATATCCAAAATAAACATATATATGAGAATATTAAAAATTAATATTACATAAAAAAAGAAACTATGAACATATAAGGAATAAATTTTAAATGAACAATAAATCATAACTTATAAATGTATAAGTTTAAACATAGGTCACTATGGTAATGTTTCTAATTAGTTCTTTTTAACATAAAAAAATATTCAATTCCTTCATAATTGCTCATAAAGAGTTTTTTGAATTTTCGAAAGCATATTTCCATGAGTGTCAAACCATGTGTGCAACAAGGCCTCTTTATCGTTCATCGGGCCACAATCAAGTTAATACCATATTCACCTTTTAGGGGTTATTACCCCAATATAAAACTATTCTACATCCATAACCACCTATAGTATCCATACAGGGATGTAATTTCTTGGAAACCACTCACTCTATACATCACAAAAATTTCAGGATTTTATTCAATACTTTGACTTAACCTTAGGATCATAACTAAATTATTATAGTACTAATACGAAAAAATAACTAGAACTTAATATGACTCCAACTATCAAAACCCTTTACTTTTTCTCAAACTATTATGAGATGTTTAAAATAAATACTCAATAACTAAAAACCAATGATCGAAAGGAATGGTGTCTTTGGAACACTAAGTACATAAAATATCAATATGAAACTAAAATAATGAAACTTTTTTTAATGTCCATAATGAGATAATAAATACCTGTGAGATCCTAAAATTTCATTTGATAACCTTTGGAATTAATAGAAAATAAGGGTGAGCTAAAACTACCAGTATGAGAATAAACATGATAATGAAGAAAAAAAAGTGAGTGAAATGACATAGTATGATACTATAAAAGAGAAGGACCATGAATTATAATATGGGAGAATGACAAGAACAACATGGTATCATAAGAACATTGAAACATATCAAAGTGGAAGTAACAAAAGACATGACACTAACACATGTCAAGGATAACCGCCAAGATGACATCACTTTGTGGACAAGGTTCCATGTTGGACTATGTTCTCATGCTCATCCCATACATATTGTATCATGAGACATAAAAACTAATCAATGAATTAAAAATCTATATATAGGAACCCATCATAACATATAAATGATTATGTCTTCCACATAAGTAATTCAATCCTATGGAATAAACATAAGAATTACCCAGGAACACAAATTGGATTCATAATCGTAACTTATCTCATAATCAAAGGGAAATTCATAAAAATTCTAAAGAGAAGAAGGGAAAAAATATTATGGATGTTTTTATATTAGTACATAATAATATGTGTCAATATATTTCATTAATTATTGAATAAGTAATTTAAATGAGATATACATAAAAGGATTGGATGATTTAAAATTTCACCTTAATCTTATTTTATTTTGAAAATACATTTAAGAAATAATATTATTTCACGTATTATACCCTAAAAATATGGGATAATAAGCTAGGTATTTATGTAATATATATATATAATTTATAATAATTACATAAAATTAAATATAGAATTATGTCATGTTAGATAAGGAAAGGTCAAAACCCAATGAAAAAGGGTTTCTCAAATAGATCCCATACTCTAGGTTGTAGAATTGTTCATAACTTGCACATAAAATATTGGATAATAAAATTATATTAGTTAATTAATTAATTTATAATCCTTTAATTATATATATTTTTTATTATAATTTTATTATATTCATTTATAATAATTTTGGTGTGATATAATTTTAGTTTTGTAATTCAAAGGGTTTTCATTTCATGGTTCCAAGTTCTAATCATGTGTGGATAATATTTAAATTCCATATCAAATGTTATTTCAACATCGTAACTGAAAGGAAATGGTAATAATTTACTTCATAATATTGAAATGTTACAAAATACCCATATGTTATTTTACATAGGGGTAATTAAATTAGGCAAACAATAATGTTATTTGGTAAGTTTATTTGTGACAGTTTACCAACTGTCAAAAACAATATTCATTTTATTTAATTAAATTATTAATATAAAATTTAAAATCATGAAATAAGTTATAATATATTTATCATAATCACATTTAACAATAATATTTTTTATATTACCAGCCTTGAAGGTAGGGGAGAAATATTGAGTACATTGTTTATAGAGGCGGTGAAGAAACCATATTAGAAACAATGTTTTTGTTTTAGAATAAATTGTGGGAAATATAAGAGGATGGATGATAGATAATACATTAAAAAAAATAAATTTTAGTGTATATAATATATTTTTGTTATTATTTCATTTTGGATGGAATTTGTTTTGGAGGAAGGGGATGAAGAAAAACTAAATGAATTGGTTGGTGGAATTACCTTCTCCCTTGGATGTCTTCTATTGGGATTCCATTTGAGGAACTAAGGAATGACCATTTTGAGAGAAAATAAGATCTAGGACATAGAGAATATCATTTTTAAGGGAATAAGTCATAAATTTGGAAACCTCTAATGCTTAAGATATTTTAGGAGAAGAGGTTATGAGGTGTGGTATTTATAAAGGGAGGAGCGGCGATTTTTTCATATTATAATCATTGTTTTATTATTTTTTCTCAGGAATAACCTTAATTTTTATTCTTGTGACTATATAAATTAAATAGTGTAATTGATTTCAAACTAACTGGTTCACACATCATCCATGACATAAAAACTCATGTATTTACTTTATAATGTTTAATATTGTATTCCACAGTGCACCAAAAATTCCACAAATTTATAACAATATATAAAATTAACCATGATCATTTTTCAATGTTTAGATTCAAAAAGTGAATCCATTTTATGAAAATAATTTTATAAATATGAGAAAATTATTTTTGAATAAAATAATCACTTATTTCAAAAAATATCAATTTTTATGTTATCGTCAATTTAATGTCGCTTCAAAAAATTAGTTATTATCAAATAAAATTATCTTGTTAATATAATTAAATTTCATATTAATTTAAAAATAAATATAATAAAATTGAAATTCCTTTGATTATTTAAATTAACTATTAAAGTGAAATTAAAAAATTTATGTTTTACAAATATACAGACACTTAATTTATCATATTTAAAAGATATATTTACTTGTACTATGATATAAATATGTTCTATTCTCGTATTCCATGATACTAAATTTTCATTAAAATTATAAATGCATTTATATTATTCTAACTGTCATTTTATTTTCTATAACGATCATATTAAAATTCCAATGATTAGGTTAGTATTCCAACACCTAGATTTATATTCAAATGGTCATATTTGTAACAATCATATGGGTAACCGAAATCCTATAAATAACTCATATTTCATTCATTTTATATTAAATTATATTCTATCTTAATGAAATATGTGTATAATTTCATTTCCAAAATTCATATTGCATTACTAATATCCTACTTCATTTTTATAGTGCTGTTCGCGAGTGTGATTATTTTGGTGGATCAAGTAGATCTAAATTTTCATAAATTAGTTATCTAATTTTGATATTTTTTATCCCACATTAATATTTTTAATTATTATGGGAATTTGTTTTCTCTAAATATATTTTTATTTTTAATATAATAAAATGTTGTTGGTTTCTTTATGTGGGGCATGTTATTTATGCTACATTAATATATATGAAAAAAATTGAAGAAGAGAAATTCCATTGATTAAGATCAGTCTTGTTACATTTAAAAATAATTTAACTAAAACTTTACTCTGTTTTAGAGTAAGTTTAGAGATATATAATAATGGCAGGCTCAATAGCCTATTCCAATGAGAAAGTCCTAGGATATCAAATTGTATTTTGAGAAAAAATACACTAATGGGATAATTTCAAAATTGAAAACGAACAATGGTGTAATTGTATGAGAATACCCCTAGGAATTCCATAAAAGTAGTCTAAAAGGGCAGTATGTCCCTTCTATAATATCTTATAATAAACACAAAGAAGTTGTCCATCCATGAGAACCTATCTCACATAAACAAGGTCGGCCACCTAGGTGCACAACCTTACCTCATCACTACATATATATTTGGTTAAAATCCTCATTTTGGGTTATATGGTGACACTCAAAATTATCACACACCATATTATGCATACACGATCTCTAGAGTAAACATAATAAAGGGTCATAGACTAGGGTCCCAATAATGCCCCGACCTTAAACCATACATAATCATGAATTAAGTTAATAATTCACATTGAGGTTATTTTTAGGTTTAGAGATTTATATTATCTGGTCACAACTTATACATAACAGCTTTAATATTACAAGTAGAAACTTCTACTCTCTATCCATTTTTTTCACAAAACAAAAACTATTTAAAATGAAACACGACCTCATTTCATGTTTTAATAGCATAACTTTTAATTCATCCCATACTTGACACTATTCTTCCTTATGTCCTATGAAAAAACATTTAAAAAATTGGTATGATCATAAAAATCTCAGTAAGGGATACATAAATAAGGAAAACTATTAGTTTTCAAAATAACATGTAAACCACAAATACTTAATCATAAAGTAATAATTTTCAATTTAAATAAGTAGAAAAAACATTTCACTGATTATAATCTCATTGCTAACCATTTTTGTAACCAAAATATTATCATAAATCCCATAGAAAACAACTTATAGCATATAAATGTAACTTGGGACATAAACAAACTTAAATTGAATAACCATACAATCAACTTCCACACATATCACTAAATAGAATAGCCATATGATCGATTTACATACACAATGCATTGGAGGTTATAATGGAACCACCCATATTTGGTTTATCATGGAACCTCACATCATTTGGTTTTTCACGTAACCACCAGTCAAATGTCGAAGTACCATTATATAATCATCACACATAAAAGAATGCAAATATCAACATTTCAATTGTAAAATTTTATTTTCAATTACAAGAAATAATTTCAAGATATTGAAATAGTAAATCCAATTTTAAAACCATTTTCATTAAAAAAATATGTGAAATGGGTATATGGTATTTATTTTCCATTTGAAAACATCACAGCTTATTAAGAAATCCTAATATTAAATAATTCTTATGGTGGTGGAAAGGCCGTTGTCACCACTTATGGTAAAAACAATCCTTTTTTTATTTAGTAAAATGATACATAGAAAAAATATTCCATTTGAATGAAAGTAAAATTAAAATGGTTTAATTTTACTCCGTGTAAAATAAGGAGGTGCATATTATCAAAACATTCCTCAATGAAATGAGATTGAGACAAATTCCCTTACCTCGAGTCTGACTTTTCTCGTATATTCCTTATTATTCCAAAATAATAAACATAAGTTAATTTATATTTTTTTTCAGAACATTTTTCATTTTTATTATTCATTTTATATCACATATTACCTTGATATACTAATTTGTTAATTATTTGAGTTCATATCAAACATTTTGTCATTGTTCCAAACTTGAGTAAAAAATAAACTTGTTATAATTACAAATAGTCCATGTTGTAAAACGTACATTATCTCCAATATGATATTCATGATTTATATATCATATATATCATATATATATCCATTATATATGTATTTATAACAGACCATATCATTTGTATATAAGAAATGAAACGCACTGTTCATGGAGACGGTAAGCTATACATACGCATTAACACTACTTTCATTTTTTTTAATTTTTAAAGGAATTAAAACTAAATGATACATATGTATATTATAATTAAAGTATAATATATATGTTATATATGTTAAATATGTTCATTAATTCCACCTTTATACATTCTATGTATAGCATGAATGAGTCATATCACTTTGAGGGGGCGGTAGTCTGCAATTCTTCAAAGGAAATTATCATATTTATATAACATGAAAATCATAAAGGTATGTTCTAAATGAAACTTACAGAGGAATATATATAAAATAAATATCATAAATATCATATTTAATTATATTTCCATCATAATGGCCACCATGAGAGTGGGTAGGAGAATATTTGACAATCATTATTTCGTACAGCAGTAGTTTTCCATCCAGAGATACAATAAGTTCTATACCCAATAGACGGAGGTGCATGCAAGTGTAGTTGGAATCTGTATCATAAAAAAACCTAGTGTATTTAGGATAATAGTGTTTTTATGTAAACAAAGAATAATAAGAGCATATGGAGTGGAGAAGGAAAACTAATGGAATGGAACTTGAGAGAAGACATTACCTCAAATCGGGTAACTACTTTTGATTTGAAACAAAGAGATTTCTTTAATTGCCTTAAACCTTAAGTAAGGATTCTAGGAGGAAAATAGGGATGTTGGGAGATTATTGTAGTAGAGTTTTGATGATAAAAGGGGCTTTAAAGGTGTGGGTAATGTGTTATAAGTGGTGTCCTTTTATAAGAGGGAGGAGGGGCACTTTAGGGATGTTTTGAAATATTATGTTTTTTATTAATTGACTTTCGAATTCTAATAACCCCAATGTGATATATTGAAAATATAATATGAGTATGGGTCTAAATTCTCTCAGAAAATATGTTTTATAGAAGTTTTGGTTTCAAATTTAACCTTATCATTTAGCTTTAACCCTCAGTTAACTAATTTAACTATTATAATGGATTATTTTATATCAATACTATATAGTTAATATAGTTACCATAAAATTATAATCAATCCTAAAGTGGTTCATTAATTACATTTAAAAAATTACCTAATCCATTTGGAAGAATCTTAGATTTTTAAGACTATTATATCATTTAATAAATTAATAATTTATTTAAAAACTCATTTTTATCAATTTTATACTAATCATATCATGAATTTTTTAAAAATCCATAAAAACATGATTAATTCAAAACAAAATTCATTAATTCAAATATAAAAATCTATAATCATTCATAAAATTCATTGATAGAATAAAAAGTTCCAAAATTAATTTATTTTAATTTTTATAATCTCATTTATTAAAAACATTCATTGATAAGGTAATCACTGCATCATCATTGTGTCGTAAATATATATATTTATTTGAGGTCTAAGAATTATAAATAAAAAAACATTATGTTGGTAATATTTTTATATTTATAATTACTATTTATAATCTAAAATATAACTTATATAACCCCATATAAAATTGGTTTACTAAATGATACATGTTTGGTTAATATTTTCCTTAACTTTATATTAAATGTAATTAATTGTAATTTTCACACACAAGTGACTCTATGAGGTCCAAAAAATAGACCCAAGGATGTAAATGGTCATAAATATCTTATAAAATAGGGTTAGAACACATGTTAGGGTAACTTAATATTATTATGATATTTTTTACCCTTATTTACCATATTTACTTTTTAACCACGGTAAATAAAATATTTACTGAAGCTACTATTCATAATGTCTAAAAATAAATGATACCTATTTACAAAATTTTGACATCCTGATTCCTAATATGGAATCAATTTTTCCAAATTATAAATATATAAGTTGAATAAGTTAATTTAAATTTAATACTCATGTCAAAACCAAAAAGTATGTTTTTAAGAAATAATAACTATCAATAGATTGACATGTGTTTATATCTAATTAAAATGTTAAAATAATTCCAATGAAAAAAATTGGATTAAATGGTAAAAATATTATCCAATTAAAATTTAAAAAAAATTAAATGTACAATATATCTATACAAATAAATCATACAAAAATACAGTTTTGACTTAAAATGCAGCATTTTTCATTATTCATTAAAAAATGACCTTTATCAGAAAAATTCCAACAATTTACCCAAAGTAAATATTGATGTTCCAATTCTTAAAAATAAGTTTTTTTATCTAATAAAACATATAAATGTGTCAAAAACTATATTTAAATAGGGTTCCCCATCAAAATGTGGTAAAAATACATTTCTAGAAAAATACTTCTTTTATTTGAAAAAATGAATTTATTATTATGTAATATATAAAAAACATATAAGATGAATTTAAAAAATTACATTGAATATATATATATAATATTTTTTATTAAATAAAAATCCATAAAAAGTGATATGAAAACACAATTATTCACTTTTAAATATGTTTTCATAAAAACACATACATTATATTCAATTGGTTTTTATTTCTATTTATAATAAATTTGGTAATAAATGAATCTTCATTTAAACATGTGTAAAACATATTTCAAAATTCAGTTGATACTATTCATTCCTTCCATTCCAACATCTAGGCCTTAACTACCATTATAATATTATCATTTTATTATTTTTTTAGTATAACTAAATATTGTGTGTAATGCAAGATTTTCAGGGAAGCCCGTTGTTGTGTGTCGAGTACGCTATAAGAAAAAGTGTCCCCTTTAAATTAAAAATAATGTCTTATTCATAATTATTAATTTAAATAAAAAATAATTATTCTATAATTACCTGGGTCGTTACATCCTTCCCCCCTTTTGGAAATTGTGTCCTCGTAATTGTAAAATTGGGCTCAAAAACTTCATTGAAAGTCCCACATCTAAAAAAGAGTTAATAAAACTATCACTTTAAAAGAAAGAAATAGAAGTAAAAAGGTCACACAACCTAACCCATTCTAGGATTCCATGTAGTAAATCATGTATATTGAAGATAAAACTACCATCATGTTTTGATGGATAGTGATAGAAAAGATGACCAGGAGAAAGTTATCCTCTAAAAAACCACAAACTTGTGGTAGGTTAAATGGTCTTTGATTCCTCAGTAGGAAAATTAAATAGAAAATGTTTTATTATTATTTTAAGTTCCCTTCCATAATTTTAGAGATTTTATTTATGAGATTGAATAAGAACATAAGGAAATATACTAACATTTCAAGTATAGTTTCATCCTTTAATAAGATTCTACCGAAATCTCATGTTTTCTCCAAATGATGGGTATTCAAGATGACTTAGTCACACTTGGAGTCCTAGAGTCAACTTCAAGAGAATGAAATTATCCACAAAAGATGAACCATATATTTCACATGTCTTTATAATTTAACCAAAACCAAAATTTTTATTATAAGATCAGATAATCCCCAAAAAGGATAATATTTTAAAAATTAAATACTACTCTTAATCTACAAAATTGAACAAAAAATACCAAAAATTTAACAAATACAATTCAATAAACAATTGTCCTTAAAATTGTTCAATATAATCCAAACTAAGATTGAAACCCAAAAATCAGAAGAATTTAATCACATAGTCAACCACAAAAATCTTAACATTTGTCTCCAAATAACATCGGCTACTCTTAAAGTCTCATACTGAAAAGTAACTAACATAAACACATATTCTATTTGATAGGTTAATGATTTCACTAAATAAACCAAATATCCATATGACAAAAATAAAAACATAGGTTCTTCCAAAATAAAATATCAACCATTACTCCACAAATAAAATCTCATAGAATTCTATTTTCCATAGGCATATAGTGTTCCGAGAAGAGTTATTGTCTTCCAAAATAACATTTATCCCTTAATCACCTTATTATTTTTCTATACTAAGGATATCCATTTCAGAAAACATAAGATTACCAATTCAACTTATTCTTGATACATAAAACAATTTATGTAACATAATAAGTCATACTAACTAGGGACTTCATGTAGTCTAGTTGTAGGTGAATAAATCCTAGTCGCCCATTGTTTATGGGTTTGATTCCCACAGCTTTCTCCGATGCCACAAGTTGTCACACGGTTTGTGTGTTTTCCTTTTTCAAAAACTATATAATTTTTTAACATTACAAAAATGAGAAAAATTCATCAAAATAACCATAACATATTTTAACCACAAAAGTTATCTCATACCTCTTATTTTCATCCAAACTGATAATGACCTCAATATCTTAATTCATGAAGTATTACATATATTGATATTTTTTACCTCCGTATGATAAAATAACACTCTTCCCAAAGAATGAACATTGTACCTTGATCATAGTGTCCACCTGGTTTCATCGTCAACTTGTTCACGTAGATAGATAGTCCATGTAATGGAACAACGATTTTGGGATCCTTCAAAATAATATGCTTCCTTTTTCCAAACACCCCTCATACAACTTAGGTCATATGGGTGTTCACAGAAAAATAGTTTCGTAAAATAATCATGTATGACATATAATTTCAAAACATCTGATAAAACTTGATTTTTATAAAATAGTGGACTGAGTTTGAGTTTAAAAATTCAATCAATGGTTCTTTTAAAATACTATAAGTATGTGAAGAAAGTCTGTAATTTAAAAGAAAATATAAACAAGTTGCACAAGGGTCTCCTTCTTCAACACCTTTTTCAAAGTCATAATATTCTTCAACATCTTGTGATAAGGTAAAATATTTGAAAATTCCTTGATAATATTTACCTTTCTTAAAAATATGAGAATATTGATAATGTAGGATTTGATTAAATACAACCCATGATACATGATGGTGTTGAGGTGTAGAGGAGGTGTTTTATATCTCAAACAATTGCTTTCAAGTGATTTGAATGTTAGAAAATTTTTCTGAATCGTGTGGACATAACTTTGCAATAATTATTGCAATAAAGTCATTAAGAAGAGATATGAATGTCGTTTGAGATACTCCTCCTTCTATTTGTAATATACCTTCATTGATATGAAAAATTTATAAATAATTATTTAAATTAATGAGTAGACATAGAGACTAACCATGTGTCTAAAAAAAAATCTTAATCCTTAAATTTGTCTAAATTGACCTCTTATACAATCTATAATTCCCCAGCCTCAAGCCTTACATAATCTTAAATTATGTTAATAATTCACATTGATGATATTTTCAGGTTTAGAGGTTTAGGGAATTATGTCATAACATATGCATACCAACTTGAATATTACATGTAGAAACTTCTACACACTATCCATTTTTTCATAAAACAAAAACTCTTTAAAATGAAACATGACATCGTTTCATGTTTTAACATCATAACTTTTCCTTGATCCCAAAATTGAATATATTATTCCTTATGCCCCATGAAAAACATTTCAAAATTTTGGATGAGCATAAAAATCTCAGTAAGGGATCTATAAATAAGGAAAACAGTTAGTTTTCAAAACAACATGTAAACCATGAATACTTAATCATAATGTAATACTTTTCACCTTAAAGAAGTAGAAAAAACACTTCAATGAATATATTTTCATTTATTACCCTTTTTTTAACAAAAATATTACCATAAATATCAAAGAAAACAATATATATCATATAAAGGTAACTTGGGACATAAACATCCTTAAATGGAATAACCATATGGTTGACTTTCACACATCTCACTAAATGGAATAGCCATATGATCGACTTCAATACCCAATGAATTGGAGGTTATAACATAACCCCCCCATCCTTGGTTTATCACAGAACCACCTGTCATTTGATTTATCACGTAACCACAAGTCTAATGTCCAATTACCATTATATAATCATCACTCATAAAAGACTGCAAATATCAACATATCAATCATAAAAATTAATTTAAAATCACAATTTTTTTTTCAAGATATTGAAATAGTAAATACACTTTAGAACCCATTTTAAAAACCAAAATATGTAAAAGGGTATATGGTATTTTTTTTCCATTTGAAAACAACACGGCTTGTTAAGGAAGCCAAATATAAAATAATGCTTACAGCGGTAGAAGGGTCGTTGTCGCCGCACACATTAAAAAATTTTATTTTTTAGTTTAGTAAAACAATAAATAGAGAAAAGGTTCACTTTGAATGAAATTAAATGTCAAATGGTTTTATTATACACCGTGTAAAAGGAGGAGTTGTATTTTATCAAAACATGCATCAATGAAAGGAGATTGAGACAAAGTCCCTTACCTCGAATCTGAATTTTCTCATATGTTCCTTGTTATTCCTGAATAATAAACTTAAGTTAATTTATAATTTATGAAGATCATTTTTAATGTTTCTTATTCCTTTTATATCATATATTTCCTTTCTATAATAATTAGTTAATTATTTGAGTTCATATCGGACAATTTTTCAATGATCAGAACTTGAGTAAAAAATGAACTTGTTATAATTACAAATTGTCCATGTGGTCAAAATTAAATTATCTAAATAATTATATTAATGACTTAAATATAATATATATCATATATATCTAGTATAAATATTTTATAATAGTCCATATAATTTATATATAAGAAATTAAATGCACCATACATGGAGACGGTAAGCCGTACATACGCATGAAAGCTACTGTAATTTCTTTTTCATATATATGGAATAAGAAATAAATTATGAATAGGTATATTATAATTAAATTACAGTATATTTTTTTATAAATTTTATATAAGTTCATTAATTCCATTCTTTATATGTTCCATGTATATCATGAACGAGTCATATCAATTTGAGGGGGCGGTAGTCTGCACTTCCTCAAATGAAATTATTGTATTTATACAACATGAAAACCATAAAGGTATGTTATAAATTATAATTAAATAATCATAGAGATAAAATAAATATCATAAATATCATATATAATTATATTTACATCATAATATCTACTATGAGAGGTGTTAAGAGAAGATCGAACAATCATCGTTTTGTGAGGCAGTAGTTTGTCGTCCAAAGAAACTGTATGTTCTATACCCATTAGAAAGAGGTGTGTGTATGTGTAGTTTTAATACTTCTCATAAAAACAACCTATTATATTTAGGATACTGGTATTTTTATATAAAAAATAAATAATAAGATCATAGTGAGTATAGAAGGAAAAATAATGGAAAGAATCTTGAGATAAGATATTACCTCAAATCGGGTAACTTATATTGATTTGAGCTAAAGAGATTTCTTTAATTGCCTTTTTCTAGGTTAAGGCTTCTAAAAGTAAATTAGGGATTTTGGGAGGTTATTGGAGCAGAGTTTGGATGATACAATGGGACTTGAGAGGTATAAGTAATGGGTTAGATGTGGTTTCCTTTTATAAGAGGGTGGAGGGGCACTTTAGGAATGTTTTGAAATATTATTTTATTATTAATTTAAATTAGAATTATAATAATACCAAAGAGATATATTTAAAATATCAGATGACTATGGGTATACATCCTCTCATCCAATAGGTTTTGGAAAAGTTTTGGTTTCATATTTAACCTTATAATTTGGCTTCATCACTTAGTTAACTAATTTAACTGTCACCATGTCTTCTTGTATATTTACACTATATCGTTAATATAGTTACCATAAAATTCAAATAGAACTTCAAGTGGTTAATTAATGAAATTTAAAACATTATCTAAGTAAGTTTTATGAATATTACATTTTAGGACTATTATATCACTTAATAAAATATTAATTGATTTAAAAACCCATTTATGTCAATTTTTATACTATTCACATCATGGATTTTTTAAAAAACCATAAAAACATAATTAATTCAAAAAAAATCATTAATTAAAATAAAACGAGTCAAAATATTCCTTAAAATTCATTTATGGAATAAAAAATTTCACAATAAATTTATTTTAATATTTATTATCTCATTTATTTAAAACATTCATTAATAAGGTAATCACTACATCATCATTGTGTCATAAATATATTTATATATTTGATGCCTAAAAATTAAAAATAAAATATCATGATGTAGTAAATAATTATATATTTATAAGGACTATTTATAATCGAAATGTAACTTATATAACCCCTTATAAAAATTGTTGTACTAAAAGATACATGTTTAGGTTATATTTTCCTTAACCTTAAATTAAAAGTGATTAAATGTCATTTTCACACACAAGTGGCTCAATGGGGTCCTAAAATAGACCTAAGTATTTAAATGGTCGGAAATATTTCATACAATAGAGTTAGGACATGTGTTAAGATAATTTCATATTATTTTTTACCCTTATTTACCATATTTACCCTTTAACCATGGTATATGAAATATTTACTGAAGTTATTATTCATAATGTATAAAAACAAAAGATACCTATTTATAAAATTTCCACCACATGATTCAAAATATGGAATCAATTTTTCAAAATTCAAACTATATAATATTTAGAAATTAATTTAAAAATAATTCTCGTTGTCAAAACCAAAAAGCGTGTTTTTAAGAAATAATAACTATCAAAAGAGTGACATGTGTTTCTGTCTAATTAAAAAGTGTAATTGCATCCAATGAAAAAAATTGGATTAAATGGTAAAAATATTATACAATTTAAATTTAAAATCAATTAAAAGTACAATCTAACTATACTACTAAATTAAACAAAAAGACAGTTTTGACTTAAAATGCTGTATTTTTCAGTATTCATTAAAAAATGAAATTTATCAGATTAATTCCAAAAATTTACCCAAAGTAAATTTTTTTTTGTTCCGATTATAAAAAATAAATTTATTTTTTCAAATAAAACATATAAATATGTCAAAAATTATATTTAAAAAAGGTTCTCTATCAAAAGGCGGCAAAACTGCATTTTCAGAAAAATACTTCTTTTGTCAGAAAAAATGTATTTATTATTATATCATATATAGAAAAAAAGTAAGATGAATTTAAAACATTACATTTAATATATATATCATTCATTTTCCATTAAATAAAATTCCATAAATAGTGATATGACAACAAAATTATTATCTTTTAAATATTTTTTCATAAAAACACATCCATTATATTCAATTGGTTTTTATTTACATTTATAATAAAATTGCTAATAAATGAATAATAATTTAAACATTTGTAAACCATATTTCAAAATTAATTTGATAATATTAGTCCCCTCCATTCCAACGTCAAGGCATTAACTATGAAATTAATAATATTATTGTACTATTTTTCAGTATAACTCAATGTCGCGTGCAATGCAAGATTTTTGAAGAAGACAATTATTGCGTGTCGAGTACGCTATTAGAAAAATTTACCCCTTTAACTTAAAATTAATTTATTATTCAAAAGTATTAGTTGAAATCAAAAAGTATTATTCTATAAATACCTGGGACATTACAGTCCCCATGGTCAAATTGTAATATGGAAACCCTTTAATGGTTCTTAAATCACATTTCTATCTCTTGATCCCAGACCATAATTCTATTAATAACATCCATCAATGTTAGTTTGAATGCATTAGGACCACCTCTACCCTATAAAAGGTCCCTCAAATAAATCTTGAAGAACCTTCCACTATGATTCTAGAAGAAACCCTTATTGTCAACTACAAAAAAATATGAATCATTAAGAAAAAAATAAAATGACTATTTTTATGACAATGATTTTATCAAAGAAATAAGAGTAATATAAAATATAAAAGAAATTATTTTTATGAAAATAGTTGATCACCCCACAAACCTAAGTGGTTTAAAAAAATTAACCAATCCCTTTAAATATTCACTTATAAATAAAGTTAAATTCTACATTATTACCATTTCAAAATGAATCACATGTTATATTACTCACACTGGGATCTCAAACAAAAATCCATCAAATAATTCTATAAAAAACCCCTTTACTATTTTAAAATATAATTTCAAAAAAATCTCAAACAACTCATTTTCCATTGAAATTATACTTAAACTATACGTCTTTATAAAATAAAATTTTAAAAAGAGAATATATTTTTACTTTTAAAGTATATAGAATACCTTCAAAAAATCCATAAACAGGGACATAAACACTTGAGTTAAAGTGTTTCATTGAACCAATTTATTAGTTATGTTTTTAAATTTACAATGCCTATTTTTTGAATAATTATATTTTCTTAAAAATGTTAGTAAATACTTTATTCCATCTAACATGAGTTAGATTATAAAATATTCATGTTCATTATGAGTTGACATTAGATAAAAATCATTCAATATGTGTTATTGTCTCATATATTCCTTAACTAATGATTGTGTGTTGTTATTCCATTTTTCAAACTCTATACAAGTCTAGATCAACTATGATATACCTATACTAGATAGACCATGAGGAAATAATTTTTTTTATAAGGGATCAATTGCATGTATTGACTAAATAAATAATTTATCAACCACATGAAAAATGGATAAATCACATGAAAAATGGACTTGTCTCTAGAACTTAATCAATCATACATACAATGAATTGACAAAATGAGTAATGGATCGACCATGAAAAACTATAGCCCATGTCTAATCGATCGTATCATACAAGAATTATTCATAGATAGTTAGATATAATTTTTAAAGTATTATTTTAACATCATGAATATATTAAACCAATAATGTCATTCAATGTCCCTAGACTAAAATTTCTTCAATGTCTTGGATCTACTGCTTGTTTATTTTGATTGAATGCATAATTGAGTATCAAGCAAGAATGCATTGATTATTTATCAAATATATAATAATTTTTATTGAATGAATGTTTATTATTATCAAATGCATTTATAAATAGATCTACAACATGATAAAACGAAGTACTTTATGAAATTACTGACCTACTACAAGGACTAACCAACCATAAGGACTAACCTATTGATAAGATAGTATGGAAACCCATGTATTTATTACACATTAATTTATTATTTGTTAAACAATAATACACATAAAAGAAACCATATAATCAATAATTTTAATATATTTTTGAAATTAGTAACATTACATAAAAACATAAAACATGTTGTACATCATCATTATTGAAAAAATCCTTAACAAGCTCATAATTTTCCATCATTCTTAAAACTGCTTGGGATAACCTCGGGAAGCACATAAGAAATGGATGAGCTACAAAGACCAGTAAGGGAATAAATAATTAATAACATGAAAAGTGTATTATATGTTATAAAATTGGAATTTAAATATGATATTAATGGATGTGAATCCTAAACAAGAAAAAAGAGGAATTCTATAACATGATAACATAAAGACCAAATAGGAAAGTTGAAACAACTTTAAACATTACCTCATAAAAATCGGTTAAGTATAACTTAAAATAAATAATAACATGGTAATAATAATCCCATAATGGATTAGGTTCGTTCCTTAATCCCATACATGATGTCTCATGAGACTAAAATATTACCCAATGTATTTGAGTGATATATAATTCTCGACACACCAATCGATTTCATATCATGTACAAGCATAAGTGTCCCACATAGATCATTCAAAATAAGATAATATTTCATCACATTTAATTCCATGATCCTGAATTTTGGATTAAAAACATGGAATCAAAAATAAATTAATTTTATGAATATCTTAGTGAATACCCATTAGTGGAAACAAAAATGGTATTCACAATACAAAGGTTTGGCTTGAAATAATCACATTGAAATTTTGACAACATAACGACAATACATAAGGATTCATCAAATAGATTAATGAGATTTAAATGGGTGTATTTCCATTTTTATATCAACAAGTAAGTATGTGGTATTTCAAAACACATATCCAAACATTATTTATTAGAAAAAATGGAATAAATAAAGAAGATACTTGAATAAAGAGTATAAGAAGAGAATCCCTTACTAAATTTTGGTATAGTAACAGCTTAATAAAATGATATAATTATTAGATATAAATGTTATATAATTATTAGGAAATAAATTGGAATGTATAGGGATATTTATAAATTCCTGAAAAAAATATCAAATTGAGACTCAAAAGGGTAAATAAAAAGAAGGCACTTGAATTGAGAATTAGAGGGAGAGGTCCCTTACCATGAGAGGGTGATTTCAAAAGATTGGGAGGAGATTATTGGGATCTTGGAGGCACCGTTGGAGGAGTATATTGATGTTAGATAATATTTTTTACCTGATCCAATATTTTTTAGTGAATAGTAATGAGTGGTTGTGTGTTTTTATATATGAAAAGAGGGGGTACATATTTATTATTTCTCAAACTTACATTTTGGACTCTATACAATAAAATAATCAAAAACACAAACCTTACCTTGTATTTTCAAAATGTTTTATATTAAAGTGGATTAATTTTCATTAGAATATAATTACAAGCATTATAGTTATCAAAAAAGTATTACCCTTGGTGATGTTGAGGTGAGCCTTATTAAAAAAGAAATTATTTCAAAAAAGTAATTTACAATATCGTTTTTGGAGGATTACTAAAGGATTAATAAAATTTATAAAATAACCTAAAAATCACATTATCTTAAATTGGAATCATTGATTTAGTCTTGGGTGAAACTTATAGAATTCATTACATCACTTTTTGTGTCATTTTTTTGTCATAATACAATGAAAATATTTATACTGTATTTAATTTTTTACCAAAAAATCGATTATCTCAGAAAATTATGAAAAATCCACCATTGGATTATTTTTATTTAATAATTATAAAAGTAATATTTATTTTACCAAAATAATTTTCCAAATATATAAATTTTCATTTTTAAATGAGAATAGTCATTTATTGAGAAAGGTTGGGTTTTTTTTGACAATAATAGTTTTTGAACCCCTATAAAAATTACATTTGACTTCATAATAATATCTTTTCATTTATATTAAATAAAAAATTATTAAAAATAAAATTTAATTAATGTATCATTTATTTCATAAAAATCAATTTATTCATCAAATGTAATTTCTTAATTGAAGTTTCATTTTTCCCAAAAATAAATTTTTTTTGTTTGTCATGTCAAAATCAAAATAATTTATAATGTACAAACAAAGAGAGGTAAAAATATTCTTTATTTTATACAATATATATATTCATATTATTAGGGTCTTGATACATTGACATTTATTACCATATAAAACACCCTGAGTGTAAGATGTGCAACAAATAGATTTTCATGGGGTGGTCCATCATACATAGTATGGATCATGATCTAGATTAGCTTTAAATTATCTCTTAAATTTATTTAATCATTCATTAGTTGTGGGGTCATATCTTAGTCTTGGGGAAGATAAAATCATTGTGATATTATCTCCCTCAAAATATCTTTTAAATTGGATTCATATGGTATGATCATTATATTTGAGGACAATGCTTCTTTTACAAATTTTAATTGGATTTATATTAACCCTATATTTCTTATAATTAAATGATCACTCTTAAAATTCCATTTTATCAATGTTTATTATGATTATTAGCCTTTTAAATCTGATTATATATAATGAAAGAAATTAATTTCATGTGTTTTCGATAACCATAATAGGGAATTAACTTCAATAAAAAAGATAATTTTATTTATAAATGTTATGTTTGTTACAATATCCCCCATTTGAGGAATTTACAAATAATTTTTTTAATTTCATACACTAAAAATGATGAGGGTAATTTTGTTTTATCAAATACTCTAGTTCACACATTGTTTTTTAAAACTTGTGGTTTATCCATAACACATTTACCAGGTGAATTTTATTATTTTTTCTAACATTGTCTCTATAATCTATCATCTTCATTGGATTATCCGAATATGAAAGATAAATCTCAAACAATACCACCTCTTGATTGATTACATGTGATAGATATGGTATGTACTTATTCCAGAGGGATACGTGGAACACATTATGCAGTTGATATATATTACCTGGGGGTTCTTGTTGATAGGTCACCGATACAATACAATCAAGGATCTCAAAGGGACTATTGTGTCTTGGACTAATCTTTACCTTATTCCCAAATCACATGAATTGTTTCCATAAAGAAATGTGGAGGAATAAGTTCTCTATAAACTCAAACTTCAGGTCTCATTGATGACTATTGGCATATATCTTTCATCAACTCTGAGAATCCTTGATGTATTACATAATTTTCTTGACCTTTTCCACCCTTTACTCAACCATTTCTGAACCCAACAGTTTTTTTCACCAAAATCATCCCAACATGTACGTTTTCCACACCTCTTCCCATGAAGGGATTCATTGGGATCTATTTGGATACTTGAGTGTAAAATTTTATTGAATGAGAACATGACCAGAAAAATATGTCTATCCTATCCTCCTTTGAAGTCCATCAAGCATGCTCTCAAAATTTCTTCAAGTGTCTTGATGGTCAACAAATATTGGACATCGGTTTAAGGGTGATAGTTCATGTTGAAGTTTAACATAATATATAGATAATGATGGATAATCTTCTTGAAAATGGAGTTAAATCTTCTCTATTGACTTTATATAACTGATAATGTTATTCCATGAATCATAATAACTTTCTAATTCATATCCTTGCAAGTTAATTGAGTAAAAAGTCCTATAGATTTTAAATGATGTTTTTAGTCTTTTTAAGTTGATCCACAAAAATCCATATAACATTATTTCCTCTAAATTTATTCAAAATACCAATGAAAAAGTCCATTGTTTTTTTCCATTTCCATGTCATTATGGGTAATGGAAAAATAATCCCCTTGATTTTTGTTATATTAGGCTTCACTTTCTAACACATAAGAAACTTTTATGTATACTCCATGATTTCCTTATTAATATTGTTCCACCGATTGTGCTATTAGATATCTAAATACATATTTGTGAAATCTAGATGGATGGAAAAGGTTGAGATATGTCCATCAACCAACATCTCCTTCTTTAACTAATCATTTAATGGTACACATAGTCATGACCCAAATCATACAACTCCTTCTTCATTAATATTAAAATACAATAATTTCCCTTTTCTTAAATATTCCACCTTCTTCTTAATTTCCAAACCATCAATTTTAGAATTATTTATATTCTCCATATGGGATGGTTGAGAAATAATTTGTGAAATGATTTTTTATGTTCCATCCTTTATGATTCCCATTTATATCTATTTTATGTCTATGAAGGTTAGATACTTCTCAATTATAGTCAGTGATAAAATTTCTAGATCTATTATACTTAGAGATTCTATACATTATTTTCATTCCAAGTATGGTGTTGTATTTTGTATTCATAGTACCTAATCATAACTAACCATCTTCACTGGAGCATATTCATGTATTTTTATGTGAATATATACTTGAGAAACTATTGATCTGTATAGATTTCAAACTTATCTCTGATGAGATAATGACACCAGATTTTGATGTCTAAGGTTATTTTAGTAATCTCCATATCATGTTTTGGGTAGTAATTTTCATGAATATTCAGTTTCCATGTGGCATAGTTTATCAATTTTTCATTTTACATTATTATATAACCCATTCCATTATTCAAATCATCATTGTATACCATGAGAAGTTCCCCATCAATAAGTATTATAAGTAGAAGCGAAATGAGTAGCCTCTTTTTCAAAAACATGAATCTCAATTCACTTATATTATTCTAAAAAACATGACTCCCATCTGAGTTATTTTGTTTAAGGGTATGAAAATTGTGAGAAATTTCTTGAAAATAATCAATAATAACTATCCTGTACAAGGAAAATTTGGATATATATCATAGTTATTGTCCTCTATCACCCTTAAATTTATTCTATAATTTAAGATTCCAGAAATATCCCATTAATTTTGATAATATTTTTAGGACTAAGAATTAATTAAACCATAAATCACATTTTCAGTACTTTCCATACATGATCACCTTTCACAAGGTCTTGAGCATAGTTATCAGATGATCCTCTTGAACCTCCTTTATTTTGGAGTATTTTACATGTTCATCTATAAAGACTACAAAAAATGTTATTAGGTAACCTATAATGACTCTATTCATCAAGAATATGAATATTTCTGGAGAATTAGTCGGTCCAAATGGCATGAACTAAAATTAAAAGTTATCTTTTCTTTTCATGAATGAATAACTAGCATACTTGACTTCACTTTGTTTTCAGGATCCACCTCAGTGGTTTTTAAGGAATGAGCTCATCCTTGATACCTTGGATGTTGTTGGTGTTTATTATATTTTTCCTCCCTTGTCTAAGTGTATTTTTTTGAAAAGTTCCCTTGTAACTTGAAGTTAAAATAATGAATGATAAACTGAGTATTTACTGAAGAATTCCATTCTTCCATCACACTAGTTGGATACTCTTGTTGATAATTGATAGCTATATTTCCTTCCTCCCTGTACCTAAAACATTTCCTATACCCCTATATAAAATTTCTAGGGTTATTATTTACACAATTATGAAAAGTGGGATGTTTAAATTTCTTACCACCATTATATTTATACATCAGACTACCAGAATCAAACTACACTTTCATATTATTATCCCTATGAGACCATTGTGATTCAATAATCCTCATTTCATCTCTGAGGGTCCATCATGCAATTTCCTAATATCTATCAATGTCCCGATCACCATTGATTTTGTTAGATTCAGTTTTATACAACTAAAAAGAGGTTAACTTTTCATTCAGGGGTAATGAAAAAGGAGAAGGAATATCATGAAAGTATTGTGATGTTTAGCTCCTAATACTTAATGTATTCACCATATTTTTTCATTAGTTCATGTAAATATTGTTCCATTTTTATTCAGAGAGTCTGAAGAAATTATTTATCAAAAATTATTTTACAAAATTACTTCCACCCCACTACTTTGATCTATTACTCAAGCATTGTATTATTGATTAGTATCCACCATTGATAAACCTCTCTATCCATATGATAAATAGCTAGTATAAACATCTCTTACTCATAAATTTTAGGATGGATAAGATCATTTCAATGAATTTGATCTAATATTCCATGATTAAGGGGTTGAATGATCCATTAAAAGGAGAATGACATTGTCACATAAAGGTCTCGATTATAGCCATTTCTTTCTTAAGGGGATTTGATTCTTCGTCTTGATTTAGGTTTCTATTTATAACCTAATTCAACTGATTGAGTACGATCATAAATTTTGTGTCTTATTCTCCCATCGTGTTGGGAATCTCATTTAGGAATTCATCACATTACCCTTCACATTCTTTGTTCACTCAGTTCCACCTATTTCAGGCAATTTTCCAAAAGAAATGGAAAATTATTGATGAGAACTTTTAAACAATTAAATAGAAAATGGGAATATAATAACATTAAATAGATAAATTATAAATGAAATTTATTCCATAACTTATTAATTTATATGCATCAATATATATTTTTTATTATCTATTTCCTAACATATACTCTTATGGAGATTTTTGTTCTTATAATAATGGTTCAAAACATGATTTTGAATTTACCAAAGTATATCCTCTGAGAGGGTCAAACTAGATATTCAACAAGGCTTGTTTTCATTAACTTGGTGATGATCGAGACCATCCCAATCACCCTTTTCAAGTTTTTTATCCACGGTACCTCTATTTCAGTGACACATCCACATATAGTATTCAAATAAGGTTGTTTTTTTTTATAGAAACCACTAACTATATAACTTTAAAAAATTTAGGGATGTTATCTTATGTTTATTCTTAACTCTAAGGGTTTCACTTGAAGTTTCTAATAATAATCCCAAAAAATAACTAAAGATTACTCATATACCAACTATGAAAAATGTTTTCATTACTGTACATTAATTGCGGATTTATTACATAAAAATACACATAAAACAACATGTAAGATCAATAATTATAGTGTGTATAGGTAAATAGGTACATTACATGACAATGTAAAATTAATGGTATGTTGAAATTTCTATCAATTTTTGGAAGAAATTCCTTAAGTTTTATTCTGGGGGTTTTGGGTGATTGTGTTTGTTGATGAATCCAGATGTCTATGAATTAGTGGTCTATGTTACTAAAGAAGATATGTTTAAGGTCGTGTAGTTTCTGAGTATTTTCCAAATATTTAGGCCTCAAAATTGGGAGTTTATTTTATGGAAAATGAACATTTACTAAAAATTTGTTCATGGATATAATTTGGTAGACCATGAAGCACATTCCACAGACTAAAAAGGAGGTATGCATAATGAAAAATTTAAATTTAAAAAGGAAGAATTTATGTATAGCAGTGCTATGTAGACCATGAAGTGCGCTACACAAACATCATACCAAAATTAGTTCACGAGAGGTTCTCAATTTATAGGAGGCTCAATATTAATGGAAGGATCATATTTTTGGTTTATAGGTAGTAATTTAAGGACCCAAAATGGTTTTTAATTGTAAAATAAATCTACCGCTTCAAATGATTAATGTGCTATGTGGAACGCATAACAGTTCTCAGTGAAAGATGTTACACATCAAGGATTTGGGTAATAATGATTAGTGGGTTTTGCGGATCTATTTTTCCAATATAAAGACCTATAATTTGATTATTAAAAAGAGATAATTTCATTATAAAAGTTCATTTATCTATGGATAATTCAGAGATGTTTAAAGTAGATCATGATGGAAAATTTTCTAAAGGAGAAGAGTTCATGAAATATAATTCCATGGAAGAAGTATATCCTAATTAATGTTTATGAAAGGGTTTTATAGGGTACATTAACATGTAATGTAAAAATGGACTACGTAGTGAAGGTGGTATGTGAGGCATCAACCATCCATGAAGTAGAGAGAAATTCACAAAGGATTGAAGACAATTCACATAGGAAGTAGGAAATTTAATGGAGGAATAAAATAGTTCGAGAAATAAATTTCCACAAAATAATAGTATATATAAATGAGGTACTTAAACAGAGAATTCACCTAGAGTTAAGGATTAATTCATTATTGGTAATGAAGGTACCTACATGTCCATAAACTGTGTGTGGATCTGTTCAAGATTCGTGAGAAGGAGAAGAGGAAAAATGTTGTCATTTTCCATCAGTAATGAGACACTGAAAGGGTGATAGGGTCTGACCATTGGGAAATTAGTGAGCCAAACCTAAACATTATAAATCCATTGAACCTTTTTATAAAAGTTTTCTATCCTAAAACTTGTAAATTGGTAGTGATTCTTAGTGGATTCGGTATAATGGAACATTTCCATTGTATTCTCAATGGATGTTTTCTATTTAGTGTGAACCAATTAAAAACATTGTATCTCATGTGTGATTTCATTTCTATTCATAAATTTCTATTGGAAAGTGATATAAGAGTGTTTTTTAGTAACAAAACCAGATCCTAAGGGAAAGTTATTTTAATCTATCATACCATAATTCACTCCCCCGTATTGTATTTAACCTATTTGGGCTATCGATTGGAATCATAAGTAAAGGATGAAAGTTTGTGGTTCTTTATCAGTTGAATAAATAGAATCTATTGATCATAATGGTATTTTGATCTTTTATGGAAACATTTTTCTGCTATGAAAGAATAAAATTACGCACTTCTTTGGATCATTGGTTATGGATTCATTTAGAGCTATAATGTGATGAATTTCAGCCGGTATGGACAGTTGGGATTTATCAGAAGCCAATTATAGGGAACTGGATGCTGATGCCAACATAATCGATATATCAGGGGGATCCCTATCCAATGAAATTTGTACGAATTTGATGTTTTGTAAAACATGGAATTATACAAGGAAAATATGCTAAATATTTACGAGGGTGACTCAAAAGTTAGTGAAGAAAAGTTGTAGGTACTATGGAATAAGTATGAGGATCTCAGAATGCACCCAAATGAGACTATTGATGTATTATTGAACATAGTGAATGTTTTAATGGAAGACATGAATGGTGTTAGAGAAATTATTAAAGATTTAAACATTGTGAAGTGAATATCGAGAATTCTTCCACCTCCGTTCAATCTATAAGATTCTTTATTGGAAGATAAATATCTGAATAAGATCAAATTGGATAGATAATAATGTAATCTTATTGAATATGAGATTAGAAATTATAATAAGGATGATGTATAAAAGGAAAATTCCACTATAGTGGAATTTAAGGCCATTAGGAATCTCACTAGTGATTATATTTAAAAGGAAGATAATGAGGATGATTTCATGTCATTTCTCTCATCAAATCTATAAATAGGAAAGGGAATGTTCAAAGGGGAACACCTTTTTGCATTATTTCGATGTAGAAGGATTGATCATCTTTCAAAAAAGTGTTCAAAGAAGTATTGAGATCACGATGAAGACAATGCTGAAATTCCTAGAAATAAGCATTCAATCAATGTAAAGGGTAGGAGGAGTAATAAGAGAAATTTATTCAAAAATATGAGTAATATTTTAAAAGAAGATGGAAGTTCATAAGAATCCAAGGAAAATAAATTTGAGGATTGAAAGGATCATCATGGAGATACTTTAATGGTAGTTTTTAGAAATTCTCAAACAACAGATTAAGGTGACAATAAAAATGAAAAGTAGAAGGAATATTTCATCATCAGGTCTAGTTAGAATCATCTCTTAATGAAATAAAAGTTTTTTAGAGAAAAATTAATGAAATCCAACAAAGTGGTTCATAATGCCAAACTTTTTCTTCAGCAGTAGGATAAAGAGATGTTTGAGATGAATGATGAAATTGAAAAACTGAACTCTTTAATTCCATAGAACTCAAAAAAGGATGTTGAGTTCAAACTCAAAATTGAAGAATAGAAGATAGAGATCGATGGTTGGAATCATACTGGAAAAGATGAAATGAAACGTATCAAAGACATTGAAGATAATGTTTTTAGTATGTGAAGAAATGTAAAATATTATGGGAAACTATTGATTCCTATAAATCATAATACAAAGGAAAAAAGAAAAATTGAAATAAGATTTCAAATATCTAATGAAGTAGAAAAAATGAGTGTTAAGAAAGGAAAATATTTGGTCAGAATGATATGCTGGAATAGGTCTTTATTAAAAACAGAAAGTAGTAATGGTTGATGTCAGAGCACAATTACCCACTAAGATTTTGAATATTGATTTGGGTATGAATCAGAATAAGAAGATTCATAGAGCCTAAGGGAGAACTAGTATTGTGGTATTACCACATTGGAATGCATCCCACATGATATGATATTGTTGTAAAAAAATGGGACACTCACAAAATGACTTTTCCATAGGCAATAGGTACCGAAGGGAACAAAACCAAAAGACTAGGCCATATAGAACCCAATATTCTAGAACATCATTTGATGGTCATTATTTCATGTGTGGAGGGTTTGGGAACATGGAAGGATGTTTCTAATAAGACCGGTATAGAAATGTGCCGAAGTATAATGATTATGGTCATAAGAAGCAATTCAATGTATCATAAGATGAGTTGAAAATGAAAAATATGGTTATAGAATTGAAATATGAAGCTAGACCATCATATTTCGAGGAATATCATTATTATTAATCTGTACCAAGTATGAAGTCAAAATCATGGGAAAAAAATAATATAGTTGAACATGTAGTGGTTGGAAAGATTGCTTTCAAATAATCAGATCACATTGGAATATGGATAATTGATCCTGAATAAACCTCTCATATTATAGGAAATGACGAACTAGTGACATGAATTAGATATGATAAAGGAAATATTGTAAGATTTGGTAATGAGGAAGGCCTTGAAATTATTAGCTTTGGAAAAATAAATGTTTTGGGGAAAAGACATAAGATGTGTATATTTATTGATTTTTGAAGGTATCAATGAAAAGTTACTAAGTGTATGTCAATTATGTGATTTATGATATTCTATATGATTTTCTAATAAATTATGTTTCACCATGGAAAAAGATAGTGCAGTTTTTTGTAGGTAATGTGTACGAAATGGAATCTATTCCTTGTGATTGGAGAAGAAGAAATATTATTTATGACCAAGTTAGAAGAAATCATGTTGTAGAATAAATGTCTTGACCACTTTATCCAATCATCCATTTAATATCTGGTGAAATGTGATGCTTCTTGAGACCTCCCTATGTTATCACTTAATCATAACCATATGTGTGATGCTTTTCAATGACAAAAGATTATTTGAAGGAAATATAAGGAAAAAGAGAAAAGGAAAAAAATGCTTGAGTTGGTTTATATTGATGTGTGTAAACCTATTTCACTAGGAGATATTGATTGGTGGAAATATTATATTATCTTAATTGATGACTTTAGTAGAAAAGAATGGGTTTAAGTCATTTTTCACAAATATAAAGTGTTCATTTTCATAAAAAGTTATCGAAGGGAAGTTGAAAATGTGATAAGTAAAAAAATCTATAAGATCCGAACTAATAATGGAAAAATGTTCACAAATTTCCAGGTGGAGGATTATCTCAAGAAACATGGGATAAGGCACCATGTTTCAGTAGTAAGAACTCCACAATAAGATGGAGTAATTGATATAAGAAGTCGAATTATCAACAACATGGATAGAGAAATTCTCATTGAGAATGTAATTATAGAGATTATTTGTAAAGAATAAGTAATGAAACCAGGGTAATACCAAATAGTGCATTATTATATCTGAAAAAAGAGAAGACCCAATACGATCTATGGTATGGAATGAATCCAATGTCAAAGTACATTTGAGGCTTTTGAAGTAATTGTTAAATTCTAAATAAGTATAAATACATAATGTTTGAATCCCATGGAGATGAAGAGATATTTGTTGGGTACTCAAAGAAATGAAAATCATATAAATTATTCAATAAGTAGTTGGTAAAGGTAGTTGAATGAAATTATATAATTATAGTATAAAATGATAATAATACTCAGCAAATGCGTTATCAGTCTGAGGGGGATAGGGATGAAGAGATAAGAAAATCATGGGATATTCCTATTCTAGAGGATATTTCTGAAGAAGAATCAGATAATGAGAAGGATTAGAATATATTAGTATCTTCAGAAATACCAAGGATATTAGACGAAATTGATTGACAAAAATAATCGGTGAAAAAAAAGTAACAGTTCAGAAAAAGAGGATAAAGAATCAATAATAAGAATCATATTTGTCATAGGTTGAGCCTACATGTTTTAAATAAGTAGCTTGAGAAGTCAACTATATATAGGATATTAATAAATACATTTACCAAATTGATAATAATCATACATGAGATATTATTTTGAGAATAATAGATAAGAATGACATATGACTAAATGGGTCTTTCAAAAAAAAAATGTTGAATGAAGATGGTGTAGTGATAAGAAATAAATAATGAAAGGTGTGAAAAGGGTACCCTTGTATAGTAGGTATCAATGTTGATGAATCATTTTCACCAATTACTATGGTTGTGACACGCAAATTATTCATAGCCATAGCAGCGAAAATTAGTTTCAATGTTTTCCAGATGGATGTCAAGTATGCATTTCAAAATGGGTTTGAGGAAGAATATGTTTTTATTAAGAATTCAGATGGATTTATAATTCATGAAGATGAAAGCATAGTGTGTTTTCCGAAGAAGGATTTTACATTGGTTGAAGAAAAAACCAAGTGCATGGAATTCAATAATAGATCAATTTTTTGAGAATCCTGACATCCAACATGGTGGAATTGATTACAATCTATATGTATATAAGGAAAGAAATAAAAGGATGATGGTGATAGTGTTTTTTAATAAAATAATTTTTGGCGGATCAGATTAATATAAGTTAAAATAGTTTCCATAATTCATGAAAAGTTAATTTTAAATGTTAAGGATTTTTGAACATATTTTTTATTTGGTTTACATGTGACAAAAGAAAAGATTTGGACATTTATTTTGAAATAAAAAATATGAATATGAAGTCATAAAAAGGTTTGGAATGGATAATTCTAGGGATATGGTGACTACAGTGGATACTCAGATGAAACTGTCAGGGGATGATGAATGAAATGAAGTTAATGTGACAAAATAAAGGAAAATGATTCATAGTCTATTGTACTTGACAATGAAAATACATTATATTTTTTTCCACATTCCATGTAAAACGATATCAATGAAATCCCAAGGAAACAAAATTTATTCAGGTTAAAAGAATACTTCAGTATATCAAGGTAATAATGGATTTCAATTTGTGGTATAATGATAAATAATTTCATGATCTATTGGACTATACAGATGAAGATTGAGTTGGATCACCTGATGATATAAAATAAATGTTAGTTATTGCATTATATATTTGGCATATTGTTTATTACTTAGCTAATTAAGAAACAATATTGCATTTAATTATGCATAATAAAATATGGATATATTGTAGTCACTCATGAATACTTGTAGTAATTTTGGATAAAGCATCATCTTGATGATATGGGAGTTGAAGTGAAGTCTCAGATCTGAATCCATTGTGATAATTTGAGTGCTATAAATATTATAAAAAATCTAGTTCATCACTCTAGAAAAAATACCATTGCAATCAAGTATCATTTTATCAAAGAGAACGTGGAGTAACGACTTATGAAGTTGGAGTATGTGCATAATGACTTATAGGTTTCATACATTCTCAAAAAGGCCTTACGAAAATAAGTTTTTGAATGGCATAAAATGGATCTAAGAGTTTAGTAAAATCCCCGTACTTGAAAAAGTGCATATGTGGGACCCTTTTTCCCTATGTTATGGTGTTTTTTACCTAATGTGATTATATATTTTTTTAAAATTATTGTGGACCTCAATGTAGTGGCCTTCAAGTTCATTGACAATGGAAGAGAAATTGTGGAAAAGAAAATTGTGAAAATTTCTTAATAAAGACAAGGGTAGAATCTGATTTGAGGAGTAGTGAAGTAGGGTGAGTTTTAGAAATGATGATTTTAAAGGAGATCAATCAAAATCTATATATCATGATAGATGAGGTTCATGATGAAATTTTATTAGTGGTTTTGGAATGGAAAGAAGTTATTCCGTAAAGAATTTTAAATGTACTATTATTTCTCATGTTAAGCATGGATCATGTTGTCTTAGAGTGTGTGTTGAATAATTCTTTTATTGCTATATAAATCACATGGATAAAATGTGGGTAAAATATGGAAGAATCTTTGAAGAAGTTTCAATATGTGAAGTTTTTTCAATAAACCCAAAAGGGTATATTGTTTTGAAAAAATACCCTAAGGTATCCTCTCGGTGTTTTTGGAGTGTTTGAGTTTGTTTATAAAGCCCGTTGACCATGAATCAGTCTGGTTGGGGTTATCGAAGTGGATGTATTTAATGTGGAACCATTTCCCAATGTTTGAAAAACATTTAGGCCTTAAAATTGAGTGGTTTTTATGGAAAATAATGGTTTTATTCAAATTAATTCATAGACAACATTTCTTGGACCATGAATCACAGTTCATAGATCACAAAAGAGGTATAAATAATAACAAAGGAACTTCATCAAAGGAAGAATTTTTGTATAGAAGTGTTATGCGAACTTTAAAGCACCCTATAAAGACCACGTAGGAAAATAAGTTTGTGGGATGTTTATATTTTGTGGTAGGATCATCATTATTGGGAGGCTCATTATTTTTGGGTAAGAAGAAGTGATTTAGGGAGCCAAAATCATTTTTCATTTGTAGAATATATCAGCTGCTGCAAAGGATTAAGGATCTATGTGGACTTCATAGAAGTTTACGGTGATGGTTGTATCACTTTTAGGATTTGCATAATTTTTTTAGACAATTTTTTAGATCTATTTTTCCAATATAAGGAAATATCATTATATCATAAAAAAGAGTGAATTTCATTAGAAATAGTCATCACTTTTGGAATAATTTGTTTTTGTTTGAATTAGTTTAAAAGGGACAATTCCCAGAAGGTGAAGAGTTAACGAAGGAGGATTCCTTAAAAGATAAAGTAGTTCATAAGTATAGTTATTAGAATGGTTTTCTAGGGTTCTATAGGTTACAAACGAAATAAGGACCGCATAACAATGGAGGTCCATGAGGACACAACCATCTGCAAATCAAGGGGTTGTTTGTGAAGAATGAGTCTACCACGATGCACTCTCACCACGTAGTGAAATTTAGTTTGCAAAAGATTCAAGTTAGTTCAAAAAGTATGATAGAATATTCGTAGAGGGACTAAAATAGCCAATGAAAGAAATTCTTGAAAACTAATAGTAAGTATAAAAGTGGGACTTCAACAGATAATCTACTTATAGTTGAGGATGCATTCATTATTTATAATGATGTGAACTACATGTTCGTAATCTATTTGTTATTTTTTAAGATTAGTGAGAAAAGTAAGAGGAAAAATATGATCCATTCCAATGGTAGTGAGCCAATGAAAGAGAGTTAGGGAGTGACCCTTGGAAAATTATTGAGTTGAACCAAAACTTTGTAAGAATTGTGAGGCTGTATAGAAGTGATTTATCCCGAAACATGTAATTGGGAAGTGAGCCTTAGTGGATTTGGTACATCATCACATTGTCATTTTATGATCTTTGGATGTGTCCCAGTGTGGGTAAACCAAGTAAAATAACTGTTTCTCATGCATGGATTCATTTCTGTTCATACATTTCTATAATAAAGAGAGATAAGAGTTTTTTTAACAAAGTAAAAAGATCTAAAGGGGAATTTATTTTAATCATTCATGCCCTAATTCACCCCTCTACGGGTATTTAACCTGGCCGGTCTAACATAAAACAACCAAAACATGCTCATAATTTTTCATCATTCTTAAAACTACATGGGATATCCTAGGGACATACATAAAAATGAGGTGATCAATAAAGCACAGTTGGGGAATAAACCAAAAATAACATGAACAAAATATTAATTTTCATATAATAGGTATTGAAATGGGACATAATAGGGTGATAATCATAAAAATTAACAAAGAGGCATGATATATCATGAAAAAATAGAAACATGGTAAAGTTGAAAAAAAATTAAATATGAAATGATTAACATAGGCTAAAGATAACTATAAAGACCCCATAACATGGAAAATATAACATAATGAATTAGGTTAAATATCTCATACCATAATTTATGTCTCATAAGACAAAGAAATTACCCAATGCATTGGAGAACTATATAATTTTGGCGCACCCATTTCTTTCATATCATTTACATGCATAAGTGTGTCACATAGATCATTCTACATAGGATCCTATTTTATCACATTTAATTCCATGATAAAAAAGAGTGAAAAAACTACATAGAGGACCCTAATAAAATAAATATTGGTATATTTAGGTGAATACCCATAATGGAAATAGGGTGGTTAGTCACAACACAAAGGTTCTATGTGAAAAAATTGTAATGAAATTTTGGAAGCATAATCATACTACATAAAGATTAATAAAATGGTTGAATAAGATAGAAATGGGACTCTCATAATTTGGATATCAAAAGGGAAGTAATACGTACATGGATACAAAAATTCTAAAAATATTAATTGAAAAAAATAAAGAATAATATACTTGAATAAAAGGTGAAGAAGATGAAACCTTACAAAATATTTGTTACAGTAGTGGAATAGATAAATGATATAATGAGAAGGGGTAAATGATCTCTAATTTTTAGTCCATGCATTAGAAAACATATTTATCATTATAAATTCATTATAACATATCCAAATTATATTCAAAAGGCTAAATAAAAAGAAGGTACTTGAATTGGAAACAATAGAGAGGTCCTTTACCTTGATATGGTTATTCCAAAAGCATGGATGGAGCTTCTTGAGAGATTTAGGGAACCATGTGAGGACTATAGAGAGGTAAAGGAAAGGTATGTATGTTTTAGAAGAGTTATTAGTGAATATGAATGGTATATTGGGTGTGTTTGTGTAGGAAATTATTGGGGAGTTCTTTATTATTTCCCAAACATAGGTTTTGGACTCTATACCATAAAAAAATCAAAACCGAAAACTATCCCACAATTTTTCTCAATGGTTTTATAAAAATAGTAGTGTTATAATTATTTTATAAGGAAAATGGATGAATACATAAAAAATATTTCCCTCGCTGATGTACAAGTGATTCATGTTTATAAATAAATGATTTCAAAATCATATAATATAATATAGGTTTTGTATGTTTCATAAAGGATTTATAAAATTTATAATATAACCTAAAGGTAAAATTATTTTAAAGGGTAATAAAATATTTGGTTGTAGGTACCCTTTATATCATTATAAAATTTGGATCATAATGTTGTCATAATACATATAGTAAATATATGACGTATTTAAATATTGATTGAAAATTTGACTGTCTCAGAAAATTATAAAAAATTCACCATTGGGTAATATATATGTGTTGAATCAAAAAATAATATTATTTTATCAAAATATTTTCTTAAATATTTTCATTTTATCTTTTCAAACTGAATCTGCATTTGTTGAGAAATGTTGGGATTTTTTGGAAGTAATAGTTTTCAAACCCTTATGAAAATTTCATTTCACATCATAAAATTTATATCATAAATTATTTTTAATAAAAATTATTTAATAATATTTTACTAAAATATAATTTATTACAAAAGGAATCCATTAATTCATCAAAAAAGTGACTTAATTGAAATTTTATATTACCCAAAAATACAATTTATGTTTTATCATGTCAAAAGTAATAAAATTTATATTTTATTGATATTAATAATTAAATATATTTTATATTATATAAAATATAAATATTCATATTATTATGGTCGTGATACGAATTGCTATACAACACCAAAAAACATCCTGAGGTCATGGTTTGTGATGTTGATAGTTCCATGGGGTGGCTTGGCATATGTGGTTTGGTCCATGACCTTAATGAGCATGAACTTCTACTATAAATGTTTTAGTACATGATTTTGTTTCTAGATCTCAACTTCTGATTAGTCAAGGGAAAATCCCATTGATGATATATCCCTTGAAAGATCTAATAAATGACCTTCATAGGGTATGATCCTCTTGGTTGTGGTTATTGCTTCTTTTTTCGTTGTCAATTAAATTTATCACAACCCTATATTTATACAAATCTCATGAACATTGTTCAATGACAATTTTATCAACAATTATGATACTTAAAGGTGTTTTAAATCTGACAGGTTATAATAAAACCAAATAAGTGCATTTGTTTTGTATAACCGCAATAGGGCATTAAATTCAATCAAAAATTGAGTCTTATTTGTAAACATTCAGGTTGTTAATGATGGGAAAACCACAAGACATATCTTCTATAAGGTCTTCATCAAACAGTTATTCTATGTTTGTTATTTTTTTTAATAAATTAATTTACTATATTTTTTATTTATTACTTAAATTTGTCTAACTATTCTATAATTACTCATTAATCTTGTTGATTCCATGTGAACTATTATATAATTATTTTATGAAAATTAAATGAATAATATATATGTACATATATGTTTTATATTCATATAGAATACATACTACATGAGAATAAAATATGAATTATTTGGAATTTGAAGTGATTTATTTAGTTGAGATCCCAAGGAGTATTAGAAGGATTGTTAAGTAAAATTTTATATACATTTATTATTGTATTAATATTTTTCACTTTTTTTCTACAGAACCTATTTGGTTTTATAAGAAAAATTATGTGAATAGACAAGGGTATGTTTTTCATGCACATTAAATAAAGAGTTCATGTGTTAAATTTTACGGGAAATTAAAACTGAAAAACATTTATGTTGTGAATCCTCAATATTTTATGATTTTTTAAAATATATTTAATTTAATCAAAATATTTTATTACACACAACATCATGATTCAACTAACTGTGAAAATATATTAAAATATTAGTATTTAATGTGATAGTAATAACATATCTATTATATTTAGTGTTATTGATAAAAACAACTACATATATAAATTTGATAATTATGTTTTTAGGTATTTAAAATATATTGATAAATAAGTACCTAATTTTTAGTAATGTATTTATATTCTTCAAAAATACATTATTTCTCAAAAAATTATTTTTATTGATTTTTTTAGAGAAATAATAAAATTTTTTATTTTAAATTTTATAAAATTTATTTTCTAAATTGGACAAAATTTTTGGAATAAATATTTGAGAACTAGCATTGGTTTAGTTTTCTAAAATTTTCTATAGAGGTTAATTTTTCAGTGAATAATGAAAAATAATTGTATTTATTGAAAACTACCCTTTCGTTTAATTAATTTTCATTGTTATATATTGTTTTATAATGTTTATAGAAATTAAATCAATTATATTATCAATAATCTAATTTATGAAATTTTAATCAACTACATGATGAAATTTTAAATAATTTTTTTATACTTTTGGAAACTTTTTCTCTAGAATACCGTTTTTTCGTATTGTCTATGAGTTTCAAAATAATTTAAATTCTAAACCATCTAATAATTGAATATCTTAAAATTAATTTTTATTTGGAATCATCATAATTAATATCATGTAAAAAATGGAAAATAATTTTTTCATAGTGAATAGTAGAAATAATAAATATTAATTACTATGGTTAAGGTTCAATCATGTTTACTGGGGGTTAAAAAAATACAAGGGTTAAACTAAATGAAAAACATTCCATTTTTCTATTGTATAGAAATATTTTTACATTATTTGATCTAATATTATATAATGATCTGTTTTTTATCCTTTTATTCCAATAAATCTACATATAGTTATTTTAAATCTTTGAAAAATTACAATGATTCCACTCACCTCAATTATAAAAGGGAACCACCTATATTATGCTATTAAATATAAAAAAACCTTTTAGTTTATCCAATCCATGAAAAAATCAATTACATAATTACATAATAAATTTAATTATGATTTTTTTTCAATATTAAACTCCCCTAATAAGCCCATTGGTGCTAATATGAAGAGTTTTTCAGAAGAATATGTATTTCTCATAACCAAGAATTATAATTTTATTTATTCATCCACCTTATTCGAATAATATTAATATATTCTTATATAATAACATATGTATCTAATATATTCTTATATATCATTATGTTACTTAATAACCTATATCCATATCCTCTTCCATTAAATAGGAAACAAAATAATCGACCATGTGTAAAACAAACTATTGCCTCACAAACTCATGTAATTTGTTTTCCATCACCATCTCTCATGGATGGATATAATGATAGATTAAAGTATATATATTAAATTTATTAAATAATTATACTTATTTAATTATAGTATAACATCTACCTTCTTGCCTTCCAATCCATTGGAAAACCATAACATCGCACATGCGTACGTGTTGACTACCGCCTTCACAATGCGATGTGATGCATTTTTCATTTTATTTTTCCCATGGATGGTATTAAAGATATAATTAATGAATATATATTATATGTATGATTAGAATAATTGTATTTAACATTTAATTAATATTTACTTATATTTCATTCCATACGTTAAAAAAATTAATACAACGTTTATGCGTATGTGCGACTTACTGTCTCCATGAATTGTGTATATCATTTTTCAATACTTATTTTTTTGGATGACTACATATATGTATATAATGAATATATATGATATTTATTTCATCATAAAATTATCGATATGATTGTAACATAATCCAAATATAGGGATAAAAGCAAATGAACCAAAACAATCATAGAAAAATGGAGCAGTTATCACCTAAAACAGTAATTATAATAAATAATTATTAAAAAACTGGAGATAAAAGTTTATAAGAAATTTAAATTTGGTAATATATATATAATTATGGTTATTTAATAAATTTATTTAAAATTTATACTTCTTTTACCAAAGGTTCAAACATGTTTGAAGGATGTCAAACATGAGTTAGGGGATTTTAATCCCACTTTTATTGACGTGGGACACATATAATATTCTCCAATTATTTCTTCTAAGTGGTTTGTATAATTAACATAAATATTAGGTTTTATTATTCAAATGAAAATTTTGGGATATAAAAATCTATATAATTTATTATTTTCATGGATCTTACAATTTCAAATTTACCAAAGTGTTAAGTGTTTTATAATAAAATCTCATTGTTTATCAGGATTGATTATGGTTATGACTCCAATGATGAAATATTATTATCTATCTCTCAATAAATGGATTAATTTTCTTATCATATATTTATTTGATAGGAATACATTCATTCATTTAGTTTTACACTCTTTATGAAATAATGATACCAAAAGAATATTTTTTTTGGAAAACTAACTTTGTTTCTTTATTCGGTCAGAAAATACATTCTCTTACATACCAATTTTTTAAATTTTATTTATAGTATGATTTTAATATTCTCAAATTTTATTTAAATTAATCTTTACACTTATTAGGTTTTTATAAAATTTTATAAAATGAATATTCTTGTTTTTTCTGAATGCGTTTCTTTTGTATTTTTACCAAAAATGTCATAGGAATATTAATTTTAACATGTATATCATGAACAATATTTCCTATATTCTTGATTTATCCATGATTTAAATATTATCTTATGCGTTTCATAGGTTATTTTAAAATATATTGTTTTCAAAATATATTGGGGATTTAAAAAAAAAATATTTTTGAATTGGAAATCGTATTCTCCTAAATAATGATTTGAAATGATATTTTAATGATATATATATATATATTTATAAATTCCAACAACCCCAGATTATAATTATTATATACTAGGTATGTGATCAATTTATAACATCCATATTATTTCTACAATTGGTTTATGATTATGTTAACACAATGTTTATTAATATCTCTTCATTTCCATGGTTTATACTATGATGAAATGATAAAATGTTGATGAAACCCATTTATTTACCATGAGTAAATCTATCATGAAATAATTTTGAAACACATTTAATTATCATATGTTTTTAAACTTTGAATGATTTTTTGGTAAAAAATATATGATTTTAATTATGTGATTGGTGGGACCTAAATTAAAAAGTCCTCAGTTATGTTGGGTTAAGATTAATGTTCTATTATCTCAAAAGTTACACAAGAGGTTGGAAAAACATCCAAAAATAACTTTTATAGGAGGTTATCCCAATCCCAATAGAGGGTACACATGATTTAGTCCATGGATAAATAAATGAGTGTACATACAAGGTTATCCAATCCTAGATGAAGGTACACATGTGGTTAGACCAAGCCTATCCTGCATACATTTCTTGTTGGGAGTCTATGACATAAGGCATTATATTATTATACGAGTTCCACTAATCTATGCCTTACCCAAATTTTTTTCTCTTGTGGATCACGTTCTTTGATTACTTTATGACTCATTTCTTATGAAATATAATTCATTTTTCATGAATCAATATGATGATATATTATATTCAAAGATTTTTTTCAAATGTTATGATCATGTGATCATAACCTTATGCTCATGTTTTATTTTTGTAATCAATGATATATCCACTATTTACCCATATTAAGCATCTTAGATCACAATTTCTTATGTTTCTATTACCTATGTTATGATGAAATTTATAAAGTATGATATGTATGATAACAATGGAATTTGTGAAGAAATAAATGGGAGATTATGTAAATATATTATAAACTAATTATCTATGATAATGTTTCCAAAGGAAGAAGACCTATAAGATTATGGAATCAGTCATCATGTCTTGTGTTTATTACGTATCTATTAATATGTAAAAACTATGTATGAAATGTATGTTTAACTATAGTTATTATTAGAGAATGGATTACATATAATTTGAAAACTTTAGTGAGAAAAACTTAGTGAGAACCCTATGGATGAGTGAAATTTTTGGAAAATGTATTAGATTTTGGTAATTGATAAAGATAGTGGTTTCTATGCAATTACATCCATGTCTAGATACTAGAAGTGTTTTTGGATCTATTTTTTTACTATGGGTAATAACATTGAAAAGGGAGCATTATGATTTGACTCAATGATCACTTAGATTATGATAATGTTCCATACAGTACACCAAGTTTGACACTCCTGGTGAATATTTTTTAGAAACTCATAAAATCATAACAAATAATCATGAAGGATTTGAAAATATTATGACCATGAATGAACATGGTTAACCATAATATTCCATAAATTTAAAAGGATTCATGATTTATAAATCCTAAAAATGAAATTTCATGATTAATCCCTCTAATTAATTATTCTTAAGGATAAAAAACCATTTTGGTTTCCATTATAAATTAAAGATAGAATGATTAAATTTAGGTGGTAATAGGTAAGATAAAATATTAAAGTAATATATATTTACATAGTTATTTGAATTCATTTATTTAATCAAAAGTCTTTAGTAGTATTAATTCCTATCCTCAATTATTATATATTAAATTAGAAGTGAAAACATATAATTGAGTGATGATAACATCTGAAGTCTGTGATTCCTGTCTAGTTAAAGTTTATGGTATTGTGCTTCCTAAAAATCAATTTTTTCTCCCTATGTTAAAATTTTTATATTATCTTGGGAATGGATTTAATTTCACTATATAAATCCCACATAAATTTCTGAGGAAGGGAAGTTACATTTGATATTCCAAACCAACCTATGTTTATTTATTAGTAAGATGATAAATATGAACTTCAATGGAAATTCCATCCAATTTATCAGTCTTCATTCATTTTCAAAAGTGGTGTTTATCTTAAATTGTTGGGGAGGAAATCAATATGGATGATATTCCAATTGTGTGGGATTTTATTTATCTATTTTTAGAAGAGTTACATATCCATATATTGAATCACGATGATGAGTTTTTAATAGAACTCATATATGGTGTTATGCCTATTTTAATGAATTTGAATAGAATGGACCTAATTATGTTTTATCAATTAAAGAATCAACTCCAGGAGAATATTGATAAGGTATTTATTCAGAAATGTGTGTCAACCTGAGGTTCACATGTTCATTTTTTATAAATAAAGTTGGATTAATGTTACTCTATATTGATGATTAGAAATTAAAAAATATTATAATAAATAATTGGTATTACCTACTATATATTAAAAAATTGTCTGATCAAATACACATCACTAAATAATTTTCCAAGATTGAACTTCATTATAGATATCATCATTTGAGGTTCTAGAAGGATGATACACATCAGAATGAATTCTGTATAATGTATGGACATTATGAAAATATAATGATTCCATTTAGTCTTAAAAATGGTTACTCTATCTTAATGTATATAATTGTTATAGTCTTTATATATTACCTTGATATGTGTTTGGTAGTAGTAAAATATGATATTATTACATTTATTCAAATAGAGAGTAATAACCAGAAGATATAATGATATTTGATCTTAAGAACCTAATGATTTAGAAACGGTATGAAAAATTTTAAAATTATTAACATAGGCTATAGAAGTTTCATTTTTCTACCACAACCTCTCATTGATTGATATCATCATGTATTTATAGAATATATATGATACATATGAAATAATTATACTAACAGAATTATATTATCATTTCTACCATATTACCTTCAAATCAATTGGAAAATAATAACATCGCTTGTGTGTTCATATAGGATACCCTCACCTAGAAGAGATGTGATATGCATTTCATTTTATTTTGAAACTCATGGAAATGAGGGGATATTTAATTAATATATATATATATATATGATATATACGATACAAAAATGTTTATGGAAGGGTTAATTAATATCTATATCTATATATATATATTATGATATAAAATTATTATGGAATGGTTAACTATTATTTACCATTCATTTATTCTGTTCTTAAAAAAATGTAAACAATTTGCATGTGTATGTATAGTCTACCATCTCTATGAGTAGTGCAATTCATATTTATATCTCTAAATTTTATAGAAGACTAAAAATATGTATATATTGAATATATATGAAATTTATTTAAATATATAAACTCTTCATATTATTGAACTATAATAAAATCACGTATAACAAAACAATCAAAACAAAATATATATGAAAAACGAAGCAGTTAACACCCAAAACATTGATTTTAATAAATATTTGATAATAAACTTGTGATAAAAGGTTATGAGTAAATCATATATTCTATAATAAATATTATTAAAATTATATAATATATTTATAATAAATATATATTTATAATTAGTATATATTTATTATTAAACAGTTTCAAACATGTATGAAAGAAGTTAGACTAGAGGTAAGGTATTCTTATCTCACTTTAATTTATGTAGGACACATTCCATATTAACCATTTGTTTTTTAGTGTGTTGTATATAATGACCATTAATGAAATTTATAATTATTCTCATTTAAATTTTTTGAAAATTCATATAATATTATTTCATTATTGGTGCTTATTATTCAACAATTACCAAGCTGGTAAGGGTTTTATGGTAAATTATTTGGCAATACATGGTTTCCATGCATTTACCTCACTTTAATAACAAAAGAGACCAAAATAATATTTTTAAGGAAAGAAAAATTATCTATATCTTCGATCAGAAATACTTTATATTTCATGCGAATATCTTTCAATTAATTTAAAGCATATTTTTTATTTTCTGAAATTTTTTAAAGTCATTTTTACATTTTTTTACTTTTAAAAAAATTGTTGAAATGTAAATTTTTTGTCATTTTCAAAATGATTTAATCTTGTAATTTTATGGAATACATGAAAGGAATATTGGATTTTATAAGTATGTCATGAAGGTAATTTCCCATTTTCATAGATAATCATTGATTTAAAGAATAATTCAAAAGTTTTCAATTATTATTTAAAATAAAACTTTTCTTTAGTATTTGTAATATTTTATATATTAAAAACATATTTTCAAAATTAAAATAGTATTTTCCTCAAGAATGATTTTAGTGATCCTTTCATGGTATCTCTATTTATATATGACAAAAACCATTGATAGTACTTATGATATGTTGGGGATATAATCAAATGAAACTAATCCTACTATTTATATAGACAATTTATAATTATTTTATAAATAAATTCATGAAACCTGCTTGTTTTCCATAGTTTATGATATGATGAATTGATGGAATGTTTATGAAACCCATTTCTACCCCATGATATTTGATATGATTAAATAAATTTTAAATCTCATTTCCTTTTCAAGGGTTATGATATGATGAATTATTTTTTACATACACATGTCTAATTTTCAACATGTGATGGGTATTCCTGTAATTATATATCCCTCCAATGAATTCGGTAATGAATGATGTTCTATGAGCTCATAGGTTACATGGGAGGATATACCATGTCTAAATAAAGAGGGTATATAAGAGGTTATTCAAAGACCAAAAAGGGTAGACTAGAGGATATCCCGAGCCTGAAAAATGCTATATGGGAGGTTATTCAAATCCTGAAGTAGGTACATGGGTGGTTAGCCTAAGTATAAATTTTATAAATGTATTGGCGGGAATCCCTGAAAAAATATTTTATATTATTATGTGTATTCCAAAAATATATATCTTTGGTAAAAGTTATTCACTCATGGGTCAAGTTATATGATTCATTTAGGATTACATTCTTATGATATACCATGATTTATTCCATGAATCAATAATACGATACATGATATGCAATGTATGATTTTAAGTAGAAGTTTATATAACTATGAATCTGTATATAAAAAACACACGACTTTATAAAGATATTTAAATTCCCTCTTCTTATGTTAGACATTAAAATAAAAACAACTTTTATTATGTTAAGGTTTGAAAATTAAGAATTTATAATTAGAGAAGATAAAAATATTAATTGAATGTTTCAAATATTTACTAGTATATGAAATGTAATTAGTCATATAGAAGAAAATTTAGTTAATCTAAAAAAGGTTTAAATAGTTTTAAGAGATTTAGCTAAAACATTTCATGTTACGTAAGTATCAATTGATTAAAATAAAAATGTGAAAGAAATACCATAAATTAACATATTGGTTCCTTATTGTAATATGATTTATAATTAAAAAATATTTCTAAATAGGACATTTTAAAAAACAAAGGTCTTTAATGCATGTTAATAAATAAACCATTGCAACTGAATTAAATATTAGTAAAAGAGAAATTTTTTTACATGTTAACCAAGTAATAATGAAGAAATACAATTTAAGGATATATAGAAGTGATTACCCTTTAAATAATGATAGAAGAAAAAATAAAGTTGAGTATATGTCTAATGATTCTTCTAATATTTTTTAAATTAGTATAGAAATAAGGTGAAATCAAACCTAAATTGCCTCAACTAAATAGTGATAATAATTATATGTTGTAGTATATGAATTAAAAAACATTCTTTGATTGTGGGTGGAGTTTTACTAGTATATCTAGTTCAAATGAAGAATCTCATTTAGAAATGGATGAAGAAAAAAGTTTGTTTAATGGATTCATAAAATTAAGTAATTGATGATAATTATTATTTGTCTTTTATTTCTGATTCAAAAAACCCAACTAAATAATAAGTGTAAAATCAAATAAAGAAATTAAAAATATTGGTTGAAAAAATGGTTTATAGGAGGAAAAAAAAGTTAAACATAAGAAAATCATCAGTTCAAATAATATAATTCTTGCTAAAAAGGAAAATTTTGAACGTATTTACTCATAATAATTTAAATTTTATTCATAATGAATGGAAATATATATATATATTTAAATCAAAAAAAAATCGATGAAAATAAAAAATTTAAAAATACTCCTCCAATAACCAATGATAAATTATTTATTAAATTAGAACCTATTTTTATTAAAAATCTCAAACATATGGATTATTTATTTATGTTTGATAAAGCTCAAGTTATTATGATTAATTATATTTTAGAAGAAAATAAACACCTAATAAATGAAATTTATAGTTTGAAAACTGATTTTCAAGATTTTCTCAAAGAAAAGATTTCTATGATAAAAAATGAGTTTAATAAAATAAAATAAATGTATTGGGTGTGATAATATTTTACCAAAGCCATATAAGACTTTATTTAATAATATATTCACTATACTACAAAAAAATTTACATGTTTTATATGTCCAATGAAGGGTCATTGTAATAAGGAGTTTTCATTAATCTTTCCACAACATCTTGGACTTTCGAATGGTTTTATCTCTAAATGTTTTTCCTCTTAATTATTTGAAAATAAATGTTTTAAATGAGTTTGGGTTCCAAAATATTATTAATCCAATAAGACCCATGTTTTCATGGGTATTAAAATCCTCTTAAATCTTTTTTTATAGTATTTATATATTGGAGGATTAAAAATGGATGTATGGTACATCGATAGTGGATGTTCATGACATATGACTACTGATATCTGATATTTCTTCTTTTTAATAAATGTGAATATGGTAGTGTTAAATTTATTTATAACATTAAAGGAATATAATGGCTTTTGGAGAATATGAAATATCAAATTTAGTAATCATTTAATATGTGTTACTTATTTAGGATTTAAGGAAAAATATGGAAATCATTTCTCACCTATGTGATAATGGAATTATTATAAAATTTTCATAAGGAAATTGATTTTTTAATATATTAAACAATTATATTTTATGAAAATAAAAAAGTTAATATTTATTTGATATACCTTTCTAATTTAACAATAAAATTTTCAAATGTTTAAATGATACGATGTTTGATGATTTTTTGGAATATAATTTTACACTATGTTAATTTTAGGTTAATGCATAGGCTATCAAAAAACCAATATCTTCTATATTTACTTTAAATCAAGTAGGACAACCCATATTTTTTTATTAATTTTTGAAAGTTAAACAACATATGATTTATATTAAAACATTTAAATATTTAAAGAATATAAGGCCTCATTAACTCTTACATTTATATTTAACCGAGAAATATAAACTAGCTGTTATAGCTAGAAATAAACATGTCATATTCATTGGAGATGAATTTACATGTTTTAAATGAGTTTATTTTCATTTACAAAAATCTTAAACCTTATCATAATTTATGGAATATTGAAAACTAAATCAAAATGAGAAATAAAACAAAAATATTAAATTATATATGATAGTGTTGGAGGAAACTTATATCTAATATTTTAATGATTTGTGAGGAAAGAGACTTTTTTCGTAATCTTATAGCCCTTAAAAAACCATAATAAATTGGTGTTGTGGTGAGAAAATATAAAACACTTAAAAGAACTAAAACCAAGTTAAATGAATATAAATTACCAAAATTATGTTAGGATAAAAAATTAAATTGTGTTTTTTACATTTCAAATTAGGATATTTTAAACCCTATATAGAAAAATAAAACCTATGAATATTATAAGGTATAAAAAACTTCATTTTTTTATATTTATTTCTTTAGATAAGTGTTAATTTTGAATACTATGGATGCCTCAGAAAAATTTTCTTCCAAATATAATTAAGGAATTTTCATTAGGTACTCAAATTTAAATAAGTAATATATGGTATAAAATAATAAAACTATTAATTTTTAATAAATTATTCAAGTTAAAATAATAAAAAGACGTTCAAATAATAAATAAATTGATGAAAACCAGTTTGATGCAATGTTTATGAAAATTAACTTTATAGAAAATAAAAAAATGATTTGAATAAACTTGTTGAGGGGTCCCAACAACCTATTGATTAAACCATTAAAATTAAAAAATATAATTATATAGATAATATTAGTGGATATATTTAATCAAATGTCTAAACAATGAGATCAATAATGAATATTTGTTCTTTTCAGGTATTTATATAAGATTTTTTCCTAAGGATATTCATGACGATTTAAAGGATTCAAACTTGATTATGGAAATTCATGAAGAGTCAAATTACATTGATAGAAATAAATTACGTTCCATAGTTCAACCCCATGAGGATAAAAATATTACTGAAACAAAATTGATAAATAGTAATAAATTAAAAGAATATTGAAAAATAATAAAAACTAATGGATGGATTAGGGGATCAAGGATATAATAAAGAAAAATAATTTGATTATGAATAGTAATTTGGCTCAACTACTATATTATAATATATAAAATTTTTCTACACATATGAATATCATTTTTTAATTATAATATTTCAAATTGATATTAAAAGTGATTTTTTAAAATGTAATTGTTTCTATTTTTTTAAAAAATAGCCCACAAATTTTGAGAATGATTCTGAAAAAATAATGTTTTATGTCCTTAGAAATATAATTATGGTTGAAAAATGAATTAAAATATTGGTATGAAAAGTAATTTAGTATTATTTTAAATAAATATTATAAAAATCGGATTTTTTTCTCAATATATTTTTATTTATAGGGGTTTGAATGATATTTTAGTTGTTCAAAAATATGGTGCTGACATTATATTAGGATATTCATATAAAATTAATTACAATGATTTTTATATTTTATGTTTTGTATATTTTATATTTAAACATTTATTGGCATGCAAGGAATCTTATTATACATAACAATTTATTGTCCTGAATTAATGTTCAGTGTTTACATATGTTATAGATTTCAGAGTTATACTAAATAAATCCATTTGAATGGTTGTAAAATGATTATAAATATATTAATGGATTCGTAAATATTATTTTATTTTAGTATACAATAACATCTTTTAGTTAATAATTTGTAGTGTTTTTTGTTTTAGTCGCATAAATATAGACAGAAAAATTATATCAAGTGTGTGTCACTTTCTTACAAAAATTAAGTCATATACAACTCTAAGAAAAAAAATTATATAGCGTTCTCAACTACTGAGAGTGAGTATATTGTTTCTATATTTTTTTTGAAAAATAATTATGGATTAAGGAAAATATTTCTATATTTTGGGTTTTAATATTGATAAATACATATTTATTATGATAATACCTTTATAATTTTTATTTCTAAAAACCTTTTACTATATTATTGGAATAAACAAATTGATGTTAGATTTCACTTTCATAGATACCATGTTCCAAAATGGAATTTAAATTTGATTTTTTTTCTGCATAAAATTAAATTTTAGACATTATTAATAAGAAATTGGATTTATCTAAATTTGATAAAATCAAATTTAATATGTCTTTGAGGGAAGTCTTACTTCTTTGAACATTACCTATGTTTATGGAGAGTTTTTGATTTTTAATATTATATTTTTGAATTTAGAAATTTAAAACAATTATTGAAATTTATGTTTTATCTTCTTTATTATAAGATTCATTTATTTGTAGTTTCTCCTTGATACATGGTTTTATATATATTTGTTTTTGAAATGTTTATATAGCTTATGTACAAATTTATATTCATTTTTTCCTCTGTTTATGCCATTTTAATATTTCAAAATATTCTTATCATATACAATTAATATTTTCCTTTTCAATCTGGTTATAGTATATAAAAATAATTATATTTTGGTTGATCATCAATGTATTATTATAACTTTAAAAGAGTTATTTTCCTTCGTAGAAATTATTATAGGGAGTCAAAATCAATGTTTAATTATAACAACTAAAATGTTTTTCCTTCCTAGTAACAATTATTTAAATTATGTTAATTTATGGTGAGCTCATAAGAATATTTTGTTGATTATTTTATAATTATTATTTTTTATTACATCAAAAGGGGGAGAAATTTTGAAATTGGTACTTTGTTTTGAAATTTTAAAAAGGGGGAGAATAATGATGATTCTCTTTAGACTAATTAGTTTTCTTTTGTTTTGAAATTATAATACCACTTTTTGTATAATTATAATTTATCTAAAACTTTTGGGAATTCATTTATTACCTCTAACATGAGTTATATTATAAAATTTTCATGTTCATTATTGTTGGTTGGAGTGGATACTCAAGAGGGGGGGGGGGTGAATTGAGTTCCAATTAAAATTTCTGTTTGAATATTGTCTATTTAAAATACCCCAATTTATAAAACAAGTTAAACTGTAGTGAATTTATACAGATTTTGAATGTTCACTTAGCTTATCAAAGATTGATTAGGTCTCAGTTAATTTAACCACAAGATTAAACTAACTTTTGAAACTAACCTACTGATTTACAATAAGTGTAAACACTTGCTAATTTAACTATCAAAGTAGCTTTAAAATAGTATTGTATTTCAAAGTAATAACAGAGGAATAAATAAGATATATGTAGTATACTATAAAATTAAACTAAAGATGCACAACAGATATAACAAGAGGTTCAGTCTCAAGCCGAGACATAGTCCTCTCAAATTTATATAAATTTGATCCATACCCTGGATCGGGGTTAACAACAGTTTAAAAAACTTTCCATGCCACGCAGGGACCTCTACCACTATTCTTCATGGGAAACAAATAGACTAGGACACACAAGGACCTCTTCTATAGTTGATGTGGGTAAATAAGAGTAAACAATTGTGGTTTGAGGATTTTGATATCCTCCAGTTCAGTGAAGGAGACACTGTGTGTATAAGAAATACAGAGTACACCACACTGCTCGAATGTTAATAAATAAATCACTTAGAGAAAACAGATAAGAGTTTAGAAATCTCTAGTGATTATCAATGCAGCTCTGGACTCGTTGGATTCAGCAGGAATGCTTCTGAGTCCTTCTCTGGTTTTTCTGTTGAAAAACAGAGTGTCATAGTTCAGCTCGTCTTCTATAGGATTGAGAATGATCTCTTGATTCATCGAGTGTTCTTTAGTGGTGTTGGATTGCATTCATAAGAGTTCTTTGAATGTCTTGCAATCTCATTCTTGCTCGGGATTGTTCTTCTCATTCATCACAGTGCTCTCGGGTGTATGTAAGTTCTTCTCGTTGTATATTCACACTTACATGCCTCACTTCCGTTCTTTTTTCTGTATCGTCTCTTGGTGTACTACATCTTAATATTCCTTATATTCCACGAGTTCTGGTAGTAGGAATGATTCCCTTTTCATAGGTACGAGATACGGTTTCCTGACATCCCAACCACTAACATTAAATAACATTAATTGCATCAAAAACATCAAATATGACCATTGGCATTATTTAAATAATATTGAAAAAAAGTTAAGAAATAGTGTCACAATGATTAAGTAAACGGTGTTTTCTTCACGGTATGAGATTCAAGGTATGAGCTTCATGGTATGGGCTTCACGGTATTTGGATCACGGTTTGTCCTTCCTGGTGTCTGGGTCATGGTGAGTCCTTCATGGTGTCTGGGTCACGGTGAGTCCTTCACGGTGTCTGGGTCACGGTGAGTCCTTCACAGTGTCTGGGTCACGGTGAGTCCTTCACGGTGTTTGGGTCACGGTGAGTCCTTTACGGTGTCTGGGTCACGGTGAGTCCTTCACGGTGTCTGGGTCACGGTGAGTCCTTACTTGACAAATATTTATATTTAGACTTAGACAGAATATGCAGAATATGGATTAAGTTTAATCATTAGAGAGTAAGATAAATTGAATCATAAACATAAAGGCTTGATAATATATGTGAGATTTGTGATCATGCATAAGTCTTGTAAATAATAAAGAGAGTAATTAACATCCATAAGATTTTTTATCATTAAACCATGATTGTAGTTATTATTGAGATTGAAGACCATTAGCAAGATGTGCAATGAAGATTGAGATTAATTAATAGTAAAAGGATTTGTGATCATTAAAACATGATTAACACATGAGGAGTCCAACAATCTCCCCCTTTTTGATGACCACAAATCAGATATAGTCAGAATATAAAAGAAATGTAACAGTAAGGAAACTAGCATATTAGAATATCAAAAAAAAAAACATTATAGAACTGACACTTGTATCTTTTCTCCCCCATTTATACTTGTAGATTTTTCTCCCCCTGTTGGGATTATCAAAAAGTAGAGAAAATGAAATGAAACTCAGCAGTTTTAATTAAGAAAAGGGTTCAGAATACAACATACAGGAGAAGTAAAAACAGTAAACAAGAAATGACATCCCATCAAAAAAGAAAACAGTCGATAGACTCTTCAGGGATCCATCTTTTCCTTGCCTTTATCAGCAGCAGGAGATGGTGCTGAAGTATAAGAAGGCATAGATGTAGTAGATAAAGAGGGTAAGGGTAGACCTTCAAAAACAGATGGAGCCAAAGTAGGAGAAGTAGAAGATCTAGGTTGAGGTTGGTCAAGAATGACTAGCCGGATCTGAGAAAGATCTTGGCTGACTGACATGGAAGTTGAGGCTAAGGCAGGTAGACCAGGTCGAAGGGGTGCAGCAGCTGGAGCCATGATAGCAGTACTCTGCACATGAATATACGGCTTCAAAATATTGATGAAATCAGTAATGATTTCACCACAATATTGTATAGCCTTTTCAAAATCATCCTTATTCTCCAGAAATATGTCCAACAATCTGGTAAACTCTGTAAGTTTCTAAACATGAGTTTTAAAATCTTGAGTCACCAAAGGGATTCTCAAATTTTCAACAAGATATCTAAAGTTATCTATCATATCACTTTTAGAGAAAATCTGGGAGAGATAAAGATCTATTTTATTGGTGATCTCTTGTTGAGAATCATTGGCTATTTTAGAATGAATCCTAACCAAGTCCAATGCCCTATCACTATTCTTAACCATTTCTGTCAAAGAAGATAGATCCAAGCCACTGAAGGAACTCTGAATTTCTTCCTTGATTAAGTATCTCAGCATAGAATCATCCAAAGAAGATGTGGAGGTCTGCCAGAAGCAGGTGAAGTCTTGACAGCTTTGGTTAGAACTTTGAGCTGTTTCAACACTTTTTTCAGGCATCCAGTGTATTCATCTGTAAGCTTATTCAAATTTTCTACAAGCTCTCTCATGTGTTCCAACATCTTGGTGTGTCTTTTTTCTAAACTTTTCATCAAAATAAAGGAGGTATGGATGACCTTCAGACAAAATTTCCCTCACAAGGAGGGAATCATATGGCTCTGGAGAAGTAGAAACCGGTGTAGGAGCAGAAACAGGAGAAGGTTCTGATCTCAAAGATAACTCATTCTGCAAACTTGCTATCTTATTTTTCAGATTTGCAACATCAGCACTCAGAAGCTTATTCTCAACTCTAAGTTCTTGAATTTCTCAGATCATCCTTGGTTGAATATACAAGATAATATTTTCCAAGAGAATTGATGCATCTTCTTGACTTAACTGAGTTACTGGACGAGGTTGAGTGGATACAATTTTCTCAACTCCAGCTAACAAAGTTTCTCCAAAAACTTTCAGATCCTCTTTGGTCACAAAGGAGTGATGCTCGGGTAAGGGTGCAGGTAAAGGTAGTGGTTCAGATTCTGGTTGAGGTTCAAAGTCATCTTCAGACTCAGATTCTGATTCGGATTGAGGTTGGGGCTCCAGTTCTGGTTCTGGATGAGCTACAGACTTCAGTTGAAACAGAGAAGAAAGATCAATTCCAGCTGTAGACACTTTCTCTAACTCATTCACATCATAAAAGGTTGGGAAAAAAATAGGGTGTGTACAGATTATGAGACAGTAGTTTGAGAAGCTTTAGTAGATCCAGCTTCTGTAATCTTAAGATTTTGTGGTTCCTCCCCCTCAAATTGTGTTTCCCTTTCAGATTCTTGAGGCTCAGGAACATGGACAAGATCCACAGGATCATCCCTAATATCTTCAGTAAACTCTTGCTTTTCCATCTGAAAGGCAATTTTCATCCTCTCTTTAGCAGAGGGAATAATCTCAGGAATGGATTGTTCCACTGGTTGAACTTCCAGACTTGCTTCTTTCTCAATAGAAAGATCCTCTTCAACAGGATCAGTCTCTAATGTTTCTTGTTGTTTTGAATCAAGAAAAACCAACTTCCTTTCAACATTAGGATGAGCTTCTGGATTTACATCCGCACTAGAAGCTGGAGCTTCATCTTCTCTCAAACTAGCACCAACTTCCTCTTCTTGAGGTATTCTGGTAGGGATAACAGCAGGGACAACAGTCCTCTCTTTTTCAACAGGAGCAGTTTCCATTTGTGGTATTTCGACCTCTTCTCTTGGATATACTTCAGCAGTTACTTCCTCTTCTACGTCTTCTTCTGAAAACTCAGCCACTTCATCTGGTTCCAAACCAGGATCATATAGATTTTTAGGCCTTCTTGGATAGTCAACAGGATTAAACTTTTTTATACATTTGATCATTATCCTCAACCCACTGCTTCTTCCAGGGGTTCCAACTAATCTTCATTCTTCTGATGATAGGCATGGATAGGCAGAAATCAAGGTCCTATAACTTTTCTTCATTCGGTCCAACCATCCCTTTGGCAACTAACATAGCTGAAATCATCCTTGAGTAAAATAGGGAGGTGGATTTGGAAGTGACCTTGATCAGCTCATAGATATGATTGATAACATACTTGCATAGTTTGATCTTATGTCCATTCTTCAACAGATGAATCAGGAACACATCCTGATACTTCATCACAGCAAAATCTCCTTTTCTTGGACTAATCAAATTTTGAACAAATTTGAACAGAAGTCTAGTCTCCCCATCTAATTCAGTAGCTATGGCCCTTCGCTTGGTGCCATTTCCAGTCAAGTTTTCCAAAGCAGTCTCCAGGTCAAAGATATCGGTTGTTGGTGGAGGGTCTCTCTCGTAATCCACGCAAACTCCTTCATGGGGAATCCCTAGGCATACAACCCACAACCTCGAAGAGAAAGATCACTTTTGACCATATATCCATCTTGTCACCATAATGATTTCTCCAAACTCAAAAGAAAACATTACATACTGATAAAATTGAGATACCAATCTCGGGTAGATCGGTCTATTATGTCCAGTGAACCATCCAAGCCATCCTTGTTCTCTTAAAACTTTCAAAACTAAAGATCTTCTAGACAACAACCACTATGGACAAACCTATTTTTCCGGTACAACTTTACGACTTACCAGGTTTGGGTTTAGAGGTCCTTCGGGTGCTATCCTCGGCATCCTCTTCTGTTTCTTAGAGCGATGCTTCTCAGACGAGGGTGAAGATGGACGCTTCATCCTTGGCATCCACTGAAGGTTCATGCGAGAGGGAAGGGAAGGTTCAGGAGAGGGTTCAGGTAAGGAATGAAATGAAACCCTTAAGTTTTATCTTTTGGGAATGTCAAACGTCATAAAAACAAAAACGCGAGAAATCAAATAGCGGTGAAATAAAATAAAAAAAATTACGTGATATGGGTTAAAATAAGAATAAAAAAAATAATCTTCATGGTGAAAACGTGAGTAGGCATTACAGTGTGATGAAAACTAGTCATCACGGTGAGACAGTTGATAGTTGTCACGGTGAGACAGTGAGCATTCTGTATAGTTACGGTGAGACAGTAGGTTGACAGACCGTGAGCATAAAGTCTTGACGGTGAGACGGTGAACATAAAACAACATCTTAGAAACAGTGACCCTGAAACCGTAAAGTAAAATACAGTAAAGTATTAAACATTAATATCAGTAGGATATTTACTTATGATTAATCATACCAAGATCATGTATGATGTAGTCTAATCTTTCAGAATTTAATGGTTTAGTGAATATATCAGCAAGTTGATATTCAGTACCAATGAATTCCAAAGTGATATCACCTTTTTGATAATGATCCCTCAAAAAGTAATGTCTTACATCAATATTTTTTTTCCTAGAGTGAGAAACAAGATTCTTATAAATTTTAATAGCACTTGTGTTGTCACAATTTATTGGGACATGTCTGAATTGATATCTATAGTCTAGTAATATGTGTTTCATCCACAAAATTTGTGCACAACAACTGCCAGCAGCTATGTATTCATCTTCTGCAGTGGATAATGCAACATAATTTTGTTTCTTACTACACCATGATACTAGTGAATTGCCTAAAAGATGACATGTTCTAGAGGTGCTTTTTCTATCTAACTTACATCCAGCAAAATCAGCATCAGAATAACTAACTAATTCAAATGATTGTCCTTTGGGATAGAACAATCCTAAATTGGTAGTATGCTTGAGGTATTTGAAAATTCTCTTTAGAACATTTAAATGCGGCTCTTTAGGGTTTTCTTGAAAACGAGCACACATACACACACTAAACATAATATCAGGACGACTAGCAATTAGGTAGAGTAGACTTACAATCATTCCTCTATAAGTGGTTTGTTCAACAGATTTACCATTTTCATCAAGATCCATCTTACAGGTGGTACTCATGGGAGTGTCACTACTTTTTGTGCTATCCAATCCAAAACGTTTTAAAAGATATCTAGTATATTTACTTTGAGTTAAAATAATTCCATCATCATTTTGAAAGATTTGAAATCCAAGAAAGAATTTAAGTTCACCCATTAAACTCATTTCAAATTCATTTTGCATCATTTTAGAAAAATCAGTACATAATGTAGTTTTTGAAGATCCAAAAATAATATCATCTACATAAAATTGTACAACTAAAACATCTTTAGAAATTATTTTTATAAACATAATAGGATCAGCTATTCCTTTTGTAAAACCTTTAGAAATTAGAAAAGTACTTAATCTGTCATACCAAGCTCTTGGAGCTTGCTTTAAACCATATAAAGTTTTTGATAATTTGAAAATATGACTTGGAAAATGGGGGTTTGAAAATCCAGGTGCTTGTTCAACAAAAACATCCTCAGCAATATATCAATTCAAGAATGCACTCTTGACATCCATTTTATATAGTTTGAAATTTAGATGAGTAGCATAAGCAAGTAAAATCCTAATAGCTTCTAATATGGATACTGGAGCAAAAGTCTCCTCATAGTCAATACCTTCTTCTTGACTATAGCCTTGTGCAACTAGCCTATCTTTATTTCTAACTATGTCTCCAGATTCATCTACTTTATTTCTAAACAATCATTTAGTGCCTATTGTGAAAGTGTCCTTAGGCCTTTCAACAAGATTCCAAACTTTATTTCTTTCAAATTGATTGAGTTCTTCTTGCATAGAAATTACCCAAAATTCATCATTAATAGAATCATTAATGTTTTTAGGTTCAAGCTGTGACAAGAAGGCTTGATGTTCAACCTGATTTCTAAGAGAAGCTCTAGTTTGTGTCCCTCTATCAAGATTTCCTACAACAACATCTAAAGGATGATTCTTTAGAATTCTAGTTGATCTAGTAAAGGTAGGACTAGAAATTTCAGGTTCTTATCTAGGTTCGGGTTCATTAGTAGCAGATTTTGGAATAAGTTCAGAACTAGTTGTATTTATAGAAGGTTCATTAGATTTGTCATTACGGTCCAGAATAGATAAATCTTCTTCCAGATTTTCAAGAGAAGTTTTAGGCTCATGTGGATCAGTTTCATCAAACTTGATGTGAATAGATTCTTCCACAAACTTGGTTCTCTTATTAAAAACTCTATAGGCTTTTCCAGTTAAAGAATATCCTAAAAAGATTCCTTCATCACTCTTATAAGCAAACTTATCAAGATTATATTTTGTATTAAGAATAAAAACTTTACATCCAAATACTCTGAAGTAACTAACTTTAGGTTTTCTATTGTTCCACAACTCATAAGGGGTCTTCTTAAGAACATGTCTAATTAAGACTCTATTAATGATGTAACAAGCTGTATTGACAGATTCAGCCCAAAAGTAAATAGGCAGGTTGTAACACCCGAGACTTTTATGTTATATAAATCATCAAAGGAATCTTTTTCTACACAACACTTGCTTGGCTTGCTTTACACGCAATCGCGACCTTCCTCGATAGCTTGCGTCGTACGCAATACCGAGTTTCACTAAACAACAATATGCTATTAAAACTAGCCGTTATGAATAGTAATAACCACTTTTTGAAATTTTATAAATTTTATTTTTCAAAATGGACTTCATTTTTGGACTCAGAATATCGAAATTAGCCTAGGGTGAAATTTTGGTATTTTTCGGAAAACTTTCAATTTTTGATGAATAGTGAAACCACTAAGTGGTAGGTTAAAAACTGAATTTTGCATAAAACTTAATTTTACCGCTTCTGTGAATGGAATTTCAAAAATCCGAGAGACACGGTTAATATCAAGGACTAAAATGTGGTTCAATGAGATGAAAATAATTTTTTGGTGAATAGTAACTTTTTACTATTTTTACCGCGGTTAATAGTAAATAGGGTAACTAAGGGTAAATATGATATCAATATTACCCTAACACATGTCCTAATTCTATTGGACAAGTGTAATTCGACCAAAAACAAACTTAGGAATAAAATATGACCATTTAGGCCCACTTGGATTAGATTAGGACATTTATTATTAATTTATTTAAAGAAGGGTTAAAATAGTTAAAATCAAAGTTTAATAAGTAAATCATTTTTAATATGGGGTTATACATAAGATAAATTCGACTATAAATATTCATTAGAAAGCTAAAAAGCTTTCCTACATAAGGGTATTTTATTTGTAATTTTTAGACATTAAATAATTTAATTTATTTATGACACAATGATGATGCAGTAATTATCTTATTAATGAAATATTGACATAATTGATGTTATAAACACCAAAATAAATGTAATTTGAGAATTTTTATGAATTCCACTAATTTTCTAGGTTACTCTGATATATTAATGTTGATTTAATCAACATGGTTCGAACATATAATTCTGTTATGACTTTCACAAAAATCATATATCAAATAGTGTCAAAATTGACACAAAATAGTTTTTAAATAAAATATTATATTATTAATTGTTATTTTATTCCTAAAAATCTAAGGTTCGGCCAAATGACTTAGATAAGGATATATATATTAATAATAAACAATTTGGGGTTCGTTTGACATGTTATAGTAAGTGTATTAACCATATAGTGAAAGAAAACAAAAAGACACGGTAAAAGTTAAATTAATTAACTTAGAGTTAAATCTAATTGATAAGGTTAACATAATACCCTAAACTTGTCTAAATCTTATTGGTTTATAGGATTTAGACCCATCCCCACTTTAGCTTCGAAATAAGACCCTTTGGAACCATTATAAACCGATTTTGACTTTAATATAAAATAATATTTTGAGATATTCCTAAGGTGCCCCTCTCCTCCCTTATAAAAGGGCACCTCCTCCCCCTCCTCCTCACACCAATTTGAGCACTCAAGCTCGGCCAAACCCTGCCATTTTCTCCTCTCCACTTCCCTAGAATAATCCTAGAGGTCCTGGTCTTCTCCAAAGACCAATCTTAGTTCCTTAAGTGGGGGATTCAAAGAGGCGTTCCAAAGAAGAGGTAATATCCATTACCGATCTTTTCAATTTCTTTCTTCTTCAACTTCTTATTCTTTAGTTGTTTCATGATAAAGTAATAACATAAGTATTACTTACATACTGATATGTTATTATAAATATGAAACAACCCTAATTCACCTTCTATCCATCCTATGGAAAAATGAAATCACCGCGCGTGCGTACGTACGGAATACCGTCTCCATGCCGTGGTGTAATCTATTTTCCACCATCACCTTACAAGGATGGGTATAATGGTGTAATGAGTAAATATATATGATTATTATGAAGTAATATTGATACTGAAATAATATATATATACTCCAATACAATTCCACGATCATAGGAACGATATCATCACTCGTGCGTACGTACGGAATACCGTCTCCACGATGTGATGCGACTCGTTCTACATGATCTTCATTTCATAATGATTATATAAATGAATTGAATGAATGAATATGGTATATACTACACTAATACCATTCTGGAAATGAATTATCTATAACCTAAAGATAAGAATAAGAATTTATTTGACAAAACACGCATAAGAACAAAAAGTTATAAAGACCCGAGTAACAAGTAACAATGAAATATTACTAACAAGAAGCTAATAATATGACCATATATGATATCATATCAATATGTATGATTCTGTAATAAGTCAATAACATTATTTAAACCATTATACAGGAGCTTCGGACACGAACAAAACAAATCGGACCTAAGGTAAGGGAAATATCACAATCTCATTTTTATCCGAGATTGTTTATTCGTAAGTATTTACTGGGGTGTATTTTATCATCCACATCCATGTTTACTCAATATGTAATATTATTTCCATCCACCTAAAATTGTTTAACTCCATTTTTACCCTTCAGTGAGTTTTTAGTAATACGTATGAAAGGAATCTTTTGTCGTTTTTCGTACGAGGTACTTTTTGACTTTTCCGACAAAAGTACGAAGAATGTTTTTTTAACTTATACGGCACGAACGGATTTCTACTGTTTTATAAAGCCTTATTTTAATGAAGCTTCCTCTAAAATATTTCATGACTATTTTCAATAAAATCTCTTTCTTTTAAAATTGCATGATGTTTTGTGAAAAGAAATTGATTTTGAAGAAGAAAGGATATTTTCCTCAAGAATTCAATTCAAGTGTTTTATCAAAATTATTTTCCATCTAAGATAATAAAGGGTTCTGTTTCTATCCATATTTTTACATTGATTTGACTATGTTGTGATGGAATTATGTTTATGAATTCCTTTATCTTATATGAATTGATTTATGATGTCATGATGTTTCAAGAATCCCATTTTTGTTACATGTGTTATGCGATGATGTATGTTTTATGATTATGTGGCACACATAAGAAAGGATTCATTATAAGATGGGTGGGACCTATATCTCCCTCCAATGCATTGGGTAATGATTTTATATCTCATGAGATAGACATGGCTGGAACGGAAGGTTATTTCGGTTCAGTGATACAGGACTGAAACGAGGAGTGAACCCGGTTCAGAAAGGGACTTTGTCCACTAAGAAAGTCTTGGCAATGAGTCATGACTAACAAGAAATGATTTTCCATGATTATGTGTGCATGCCACAAAGTTTCAAGTTTTATGTTATGATTATGGGGATCTCATTTTCACTTCTATGATTTATTCCATGTTATGATATTATGATCTCTTTTGCAGGTTTTGATTTTCAAAAAGATATGATATGATTTTTATTTCCTTTATTTTCCCTTGCTGAGCATTTGAGCTCACCCTTTTATGTTTTCTTTTCCCCAGGTCAGGAATATGGATATTAAGTAGAATATGCTAAAAGGGACCCTAGATATGATGAAATAAATGGGAGACACTGTAGAAGATTTAAGAACCAGTTTTTTATGTTTCCCAGTTTCTAAAGACACTATACCTATACGGTCCTTTGTGGTTTTGTCATATGTTGTAATAAGTGTGCTTCAATTTTGAAGTATTAACAATGTATGCAAAGTATGGGTCGTTATAGTTGGTATCAGAGGAAAGGTATAGTCGACCTTTGGAAACTAGGATGTGAAAGCCTTAGTAAGAACCCTAAGGATAAGTCTAAGCATAGAACACAATCTTAGAAATGGCCATGAATAACCTAGGATAAGACCATAAGCATGAAAATTTTATTCTTGAATTATGTGGTTTCCTATTATAATTAGTGTTGCTCACACTATTCTTCTTGGTTTTAGTCAATGGCTGGAACCCGAAGGAACCGTGTTAATGCGGAATGCGATGGGCAATGCAATGATTGTCCCCCTGAGCAACCAAACGATATGGGAGCTGGAATGCAAAATCTTGTAGCCATGCTCACACAACTTTCTCAAGCTATGAATCATGCAGGATTTCCAAACGAGCAAAGGAGGGAGCAACATTCTGTTGAATCCTTCATGAGGCAGTGTCCACATTCTTTCAGCGGGTCTACTGATCCATTAGTTGCTGAACAATAGATTAGTACTACTGAAAAGATATTTTCAGTTCTTCAATGTTCTGAACATGATAAAGTCATCCTAGCAGTGTATCGTTTACAAGGAGATGCTGATCAATGGTGGAATCTTATTAAGAATACGAGGCAAAGGGATGAAATTGAGTCTATGGAATGGGACGAGTTCAAGAACTTATTTTTCAATAAGTACTTCCCTCGTATTCTCTGAACAAAGATGGAGAAAGAGTTTCTTGAACTGAAGCAAATGGATGATGAATCTGTTGGTACCTATGAAGAAAATTTTACAAGACTTGCAAGGTACACTTCTGGTATTATTATCCAACCTGAGAGTAAGATTGATCGATTCTTTAGTGGCTTAAAACCAAGTCTTCGAAGGGCGTTAGCCATAAGGGACTTCAATAGCTACGAGGAAATCGTTCGATGTGCTCTCAAAGTCGAGATGGAGATTGGAGTAACCCATCAGTCACATGGGTTTGATAAGAAGAGGAAGATGGAATTCAAAGAAAAATCTAAAGAGCACACGGAAAAGAAGATGAGCTTTTCCTTATGCTCAAAGTGTGGAAAGAAACATGGAGGGAGTTGTCTTAAAGGGACAAGTAAATGTTTTAAATGTGGAAAAGAAGGTCATCGGGCATTTGAATGCCGCAATGATGGGAAGAAGATGTCTAATGATGCAAACAAAGGAAGGGATACACAGAATGAACCTACTACACTTCAATGTTTCAAGTGCAAGGAGATGGGGCATTATGCCAATCAATGCCCAAATCCAAGGGTTGATGATGATGGTCGACGTCAACAAAATCTTAAGGCTAAAGACAAAGGAAAGTCACATGCAATTTCTATCAGCGATGTGGAGTACGATAACGATGTGGTGAAAGGTACACTTACCATCCACTCTAAAGTAGCAAATGTTTTATTTGATTCTGGATCCACCCACTCTTTTATTTCTGAAGACTTTTCTAAGGGTATCACCGTATTACCTCAACAATTAGATGTTGAGTTAGCTGTGACAACACCTAATGGCACATCAATCGCATCAAAAGTTTATAATTCTTCTCCGATCGAAGTTTGTGGGAAAGTGCTTCCTGCAAATCTTGTGATCCTTCCTTTAGTGGAATTTGATGTGATTCTTGGCATGGATTGGCTTTCTCTACATGGAGCTCATATCGATTGCCAAAGAAGGGAAGTCACATTTCATATTCCAGATCAATCTACGATCGTCTATCAATGCAAGGATGAACATAACCTTCCAGTGGAAATTTCTTCCATCTTATGGGTATTGATTCCACTAAATGAAGGTTATTTATCTCAAATGGTTGGTGAGAAACTCATGATTAAGAATATGCCCATTGTACGGGAGTTTGATGATGTCTTTCCGGAGGAATTTCCGGGTCTTCCACCAAATCGTGAAGTTGAGTTTTCAATAGAACTCGTACCGGGTGCTTTGCCTATTTCAAAGACACCTTATAGAATGGCCCCAATTGAGTTGCAGGAATTGAAGAAGCAACTCCAAGAGAATCTTGATAAGGGATTCATACGCCCTAGTGCGTCACCTTGGGGAGCACCTGTTCTATTTGTTAAGAAGAAATATGGATCAATGAGACTTTGCATTGATTATCGGGAACTTAACAAGATCACTATCAAGAACAAATATCCTCTCCCACGCATTGATGACTTATTTGACCAACTACGCGGAGCTCAATACTTTTCCAAGATTGATCTTCGTTTAGGGTATCATCAATTAAGGGTCAAAAGGGAGGATATACCAAAGACGGCTTTCCGTACAAGGTATGGACACTATGAATTTATAGTGATGCCATTTGGTCTTACTAATGCCCCTGCTATCTTCATGGATCTAATGAATAGAGTCTTTAGAGACTATCTTGATCAATTTGTGGTAGTCTTTATAGACGATATTCTTGTCTATTCAAAGAGCAAGGAAGAGCATGAAGATCACTTGAGAATTATATTGAAGACCCTGAGAAAAGAGAAGCTTTATGCCAAATTTACCAAGTGTGAATTTTGGCTTCAAAAAGTTGCATTTTTGGGTCATATAATCTCAAAAGAGGGGATATCTGTGGATCCAGCAAAAACAGAGGTTATCGAAAGATGGTCAAGACCAACAACAATAACTGAGATCCGAAGTTTTCTTGGTTTGGCTGGTTATTATCGACGTTTTGTAAAAAAATTTTCACGATTATCTAATCCACTCACCAAGTTGACTCGGAAAGGAGTTAAGTTTGTCTGGACAGAGGAATGTGAAGAGAATTTCAAGGAGTTGAAAAGAAGGTTATCCAGTGCACCTGTGCTCACACTTCCTTGTAGTGGAGAAAGGTTTGTGATCTACAGTGATGCATCCAAGAAGGGATTGGGGTGTGTTCTTATGCAAAATGATATGGTGATAGCTTATGCCTCACGACAGTTGAAAATCCATGAGCAAAATTACCCAACACATGATTTGGAGTTGGCTGCGGTAATCTTTGCATTAAAGATTTGGAGGCATTACCTTTATGGTGAAAGGTGTGATATTTATACTGATCATAAAAGTTTAAAGTATATTTTCACACAAAAGGAGTTGAATATGCGTCAAAGAAGATGGTTGGAGCTGATTAAGGATTATGACTGCTCAATCCATTACCACACTGGGAAAGCAAACAAGGTGGCAGATGCATTAAGTCGACAAGACCATGCTAGTTTATCCATGATGAGGATCACAAAAGATCCAATATTTATGGATTTACAAAGGATGGATCTTGGAATTATAATGGAAGGGGAAAAATCTTATCTTTCTCAAATGAATGTTCAACCATCTATACATGTGAAGATTAAAGAGGCACAGAAAGAAGATGTCGAGTTACAAAAGAAGGTGAGAAATGATCCTGAAATCAACCTTGATTGTGAGGGGATAATAAAGTTCAGGAATCGGGTTTGCATTCCTCCCATCCCCGAATTAAAGAATGAGCTGCTGGATGAGGCTCATAGTTCGTCATTCTCTATTCATCCTGGAAGCACGAAGATGTATAGGGACCTGAAAGAGTACTTCTGGTGGGATGGCATGAAAAGAGATGTTGCTAAATATGTCTCTCGATGCTTGGTTTGTCAACAAGTTAAAGCTGAGAGACAAAAGTCTAAGGGGATGTTACAACCATTACCCATACCCGAATGGAAATGGGAAAACATCACTATGGACTTTGTCATAGGACTTCGTAAAACATCCAAAGGCAATAATGCTATCTGGGTCATAGTTGATCGTCTTACAAAGTCTGAACACTTCATTCCTATTAGAGAGGATTTCTCTCTAGATCAGCTTGCCAGGATATATGTAAAGGAAGTGGTAAGATTGCATGGAGTACCACTTTCTATTATATCTGATCGGGATCCGAGATTTACCTCGAAGTTCTGGCGAAGTCTTCAGCATACTCTGGATACAGAGTTGAGTTTCAGCACTGCTTATCATCCCCAGACAGACGGTCAGTCTGAGAGAACAATTCAAACCCTAGAAGATATGTTGAGAGCCTGCTCTATGGATTTCAAAGGAGGTTGGGATCAACACCTACCTTTGGTGGAATTTTCTTATAATAATAGCTTTCACTCCAGTATTCAGATGGCTCCTTATGAAGCTCTCTATGGAAAGAAATGCAGGACTCCAACTTGCTGGGATGAAGTTGGGGAAAGAAAGCTATTAGGACCTGATCTCGTTGATGAAATGGCAGAAAAGGTCATATCTATTCAACAACACATAAGAGCAGCTCAGAGTCGACAGAAAAGTTATGCCGACAACCGAAGAAAAGACCCAGAGTTTGAAGTGGGTGATAAAGTGTTCTTACGAATATCTCCCTGGAAGAGGGTTATGAGATTTGGAAAGAAGGGGAAGTTGAGCCCTAGATATATCGGTCCTTTCGAAATACTGGATCGTGTTGGGAAGGTAGCTTACCGATTGGCGCTTCCACCGAATCTCTCTCAAGTTCACGATGTGTTCCATGTATCTCTCCTGAGAAAGTACATACCAGATCCTTCACATGTACTCAGCTCAGAAGTTGTACCGCTGGAGCAAGATCTTTCTTATGAAGAACAGCCGATAGAGATTCTGGATCGTAGCGAAAAAGTCCTACGAAACAAGACCACTCGCTTGGTGAAAGTTTTATGGAGAAACCACCAACTTGAAGAAGCTACATGGGAGCTTGAGGATATGATGAGGGAGAAGTATCCTCATCTGTTTGTTGCAAAGTGACGAATTTCGAGGGCGAAATTCTTTTTAAGGGGGGAAGAATGTAACACCCGAGACTTTTATGTTATATAAATCATCAAAGGAATCTTTTTCTACACAACACTTGCTTGGCTTGCTTTACACGCAATCGTGACCTTCCTCGATAGCTTGCGTCGTACGCAATACCGAGTTTCACTAAACAACAATATGCTATTAAAACTAGCCGTTATGAATAGTAATAACCACTTTTTGAAATTTTATAAATTTTATTTTTCAAAATGGACTTCATTTTTGGACTCAGAATATCGAAATTAGCCTAGGGTGAAATTTTGGTATTTTTCTGAAAACTTTCAATTTTTGATGAATAGTGAAACCACTAAGTGGTAGGTTAAAAACTGAATTTTGCATAAAACTTAATTTTACCGCTTCTGTGAATGGAATTTCAAAAATCCGAGAGACACGGTTAATATCGAGGACTAAAATGTGGTTCAATGAGATGAAAATAATTTTTTGGTGAATAGTAACTTTTTACTATTTTTACCGCGGTTAATAGTAAATAGGGTAACTAAGGGTAAATATGATATCAATATTACCCTAAAACAAGTCCTAATTCTATTGGACAAGTGTAATTCGACCAAAAACAAACTTAGGAATAAAATATGACCATTTAGGCCCACTTGGATTAGATTAGGACATTTATTATTAATTTATTTAAAGAAGGGTTAAAATAGTTAAAATTAAAGTTTAATAAGTAAATCATTTTTAATATGGGGTTATACATAAGATAAATTCGACTATAAATATTCATTAGAAAGCTAAAAAGATTTCCTACATAAGGGTAGTTTATTTGTAATTTTTAGACATTAAATAATTTAATTTATTTATGACACAATGATGATGCAGTAATTATCTTATTAATGAAATATTGACATAATTGATGTTATAAACACCAAAATAAATGTAATTTGAGACTTTTTATGAATTCCACTAATTTTATAGGTTACTATGATATATTAATGTTGATTTAATCAACATGGTTCGAACATATAATTCTGTTATGACTTTCACAAAAATCATATATCAAATAGTGTCAAAATTGACACAAAATAGTTTTTAAATCAAATATTATATTATTAATTGTTATTTTATTCCTAAAAATCTAAGGTTCTGCCAAATGACTTAGATAAGGATATATATATTAATAATAAACAATTTGGGGTTCGTTTGACATGTTATAGTAAGTGTATTAACCATATAGTGAAAGAAAACAAAAAGACACGGTAAAAGTTAAATTAATTAACTTAGAGTTAAATCTAATTGATAAGGTTAAAATAATACCCTAAACTTGTCTAAATCTTATTGGTTTATAGGATTTCGACCCATCCCCACTTTAGCTTCGAAATAAGACCCTTTGGAACCATTATAAACCGATTTTGACTTTAATATAAAATAATATTTTGAGATATTCCTAAGGTGCCCCTCTCCTCCCTTATAAAAGGGCACCTCCTCCCCCTCCTCCTCACACCAATTTGAGCACTCAAGCTCGGCCAACCCCTGCCATTTTCTCCTCTCCACTTCCCTAGAATAATCCTAGAGGTCCTGGTCTTCTCTAAAGACCAATCTTAGTTCCTTAAGTGGGGGATTCAAAGAGGCGTTCCAAAGAAGAGGTAATATCCATTACCGATCTTTTCAATTTCTTTCTTCTTCAACTTCGTATTCTTTAGTTGTTTCATGATAAAGTAATAACATCTGTATTAATTAAATACTGATATGTTATTATAAATATGAAACAACCCTAATTCACCTTCTATCCATCCTACGGAAAAATGAAATCACCGCGCGTGCGTACGTACGGAATACCGTCTCCACGCCGTGGTGTAATCTATTTTCCACCATCACCTTACAAGGATGGGTATAATGGTGTAATGAGTAACTATATATGATTATTATGAAGTAATATTGATACTGAAATAATATATATATACTCCAATACAATTCCACGATCATAGGAACGATATCATCACTCGTGCGTACGTACGGAATACCGTCTCCACGATGTGATGCGACTCGTACTACATGATCTTTATTTCATAATGATTATATAAATGAATTGAATGAATGAATATGGTATATACTACACTAATACCATTCTGGAAATGAGTTATCTATAACCTAAAGATAAGAATAAGAATTTATTCGACAAAACACGCATAAGAACAAAAAGTTATAAAGACCCGAGTAACAAGTAACAATGAAATATTACTAACAAGAAGCTAATAATATGACCATATATGATATCATATCAATATGTATGATTCTGGAATAAGTAAATCACATTATTTAAACCATTATACAGGAGCTTCGGACACGAACAAAGCAAATCGGACCTAAGGTAAGGGAAATATCACAATCTCATTTTTATCCGAGATTGTTTATTCGTAAGTATTTACTGGGGTGTATTTTATCATCCACATCCATGTTTACTCACTATGTAATATTATTTCCATCCACCTAAAATTGTTTAAATCCATTTTTACCCTTCAGTGAGTTTTTATTAATACATATGAAAGGAATCTTTTGTCGTTTTTCGTACGAGGTACTTTTTGACTTTTCCGACAAAAGTACGAAGAATGTTTTTTTTAACTTATACGGCACGAACAGATTTCTACTGTTTTATAAAGCCTTATTTTAATTAAGCTTCCTCTAAAAGATTTCATGACTATTTTCAATAAAATCTCTTTCTTTTAAAATTGCATGATGTTTTGTGAAAAGAAATTGATTTTGAAGAAGAAAGGATATTTTCCTCAAGAATTCAATTCAAGTGTTTTATCAAAATTATTTTCCATCTAAGATAATAAAGGGTTCTGTTTCTATCCATATTTTTACATTGATTTGACTATGTTGTGGTGGAATTATGTTTATGAATTCCTTTATCTTATATGAATTGATTTATGATGTCATGATGTTTCAAGAATCCCATTTTTGTTACATGTGTTATGCGATGATGTATGTTTTATGATTATGTGGCACACATAAGAAAGGATTCATTATAAGATGGGTGGGACCTATATCTCCCTCCAATGCATTGGTTAATGATTTTATATCTCATGATATAGACATGGCTGGAACGGAAGGTTATTTCGGTTCAGTGATACAGGACTGAAATGAGGAGTGAACCCGGTTCAGAAAGGGACTTTGTCCACTAAGAAAGTCTTGGCAATGAGTCATGACTAACAAGAAATGATTTTCCATGATTATGTGTGCATGCCACAAAGTTTCAAGTTTTATGTTATGATTATGGGGATCTCATTTTAACTTCTATGATTTATTCCATGTTATGATATTATGATCTCTTTTGCAGGTTTTGATTTTCAAAAAGATATGATATGATTTTTATTTCCTTTATTTTCCCTTGCTGAGCATTTGAGCTCACCCTTTTATGTTTTCTTTTCCCCAGGTCAGGAAGATGGATATTAATTAGAATATGCTAAAAGGGACCCTAGATATGATGAAATAAATGGGAGACACTGTAGAAGATTTAAGAACCAGTTGTTTATGTTTCCCAGTTTCTAAAGACACTATACCTATACGGTCCTTTGTGGTTTTGTCATATGTTGTAATAAGTGTGCTTCAATTTTGAAGTATTAACAATGTATGTAAAGTATGGGTCGTTATACAGGTCATATTCATTAAGCATAGTTCTAGAAATTTCTTGCAGGGTTCTATTTCTTCTTTCTACTACACCATTCTGCTGAGGTGTCCTAGGGGCAGAGAAATTGTGACTATAGCCATTGTGTGAGCAGTAGGATTCAAACTCATGATTCTCAAACTCATGACCATGATCACTTCTTAGGGTTTTAATCTTAAGTCCACTAAGGTTTTCTACAGATTTAGAGTATTTAACAAAGTAAGAACAAGCTTCACCTTTGTGACCTAAGAAGTATACCCAAGTATATCTAGAAAAGTCATCTACTAGGACATAAACATAGTGCTTACCATTTAATCTAGAAACTCTATATGGTCTAAAAAATCCATGTGAACCAACTCGAGAGGTTGAGAAGTCGAAACTTCTTTCTTTGATTTAAAAGAAACCTTATGTTTCTTTCCCTTTTGACATGGATTACAAACTTTTTCATTTGGAAACTCAAGTTTAGGTAGGTCTCTAACTAAGTTCTTCCTAGAAAGCTTTCTAAGATAATGGATGTTACAGTGTCCTAATCTTCTATGCCATAACCATGACTCTTTATGAAAAGCATTTAAATAGGTAACATTTTTCTTAGCTAAGGGATTTAAATCAACATCATAAACATTTTCATTTCTTAGAGCAGAAAAGACTAAAACGTTTTTAGAATTAAAAACATTAAAAGAATAATTTTCAAATTTGACATTAAAACCATCATCACATAATTTATAAATACTTAACAGATTATATTTCAGTCCATCAACAAATAAAACTTTGGAAATTAAAACTGAATCAGTGTTACCGATTTGTCCTAGGCCAATGATCTTTCCTTTAGAATTATCACCAAAGGTGACATGTCCTCCATCAACCTTTATTAATCTTTTGAAGCATGAATAATCTTCAGACATATGTCTTGAACATCCACTGTCCATATACCATGTCTTCTTGTGGTAACTCTTCAAGAAGGTTTCCTCAGAAATGTTTTTCATAAAACACATGTTTGCCTTATTTCTGTTTTCAATCTCAGAAGCTTCAGATTCACTGGAGCTATCCTCAGAAGCACTCCATGTAGCCTTCATGTCTTTCTTATACTTATTATCCTTATACTCATATTTCTTCTTGTATTTCAGCTTTGTATAGTCTTGTTTTATATGTCCTTTTCTTTTTCATTCATAGCAGACAACTTGATCAGATTTTTCAGATTTCTTCCAGTCCTTTTTCCAGTGTCCCTTGTTGTCATACTTACCTTTGTAATTTCATTTTATTAAAAACTTCTTCTTCCTATAAAACTTCTTAAATATTATAGCTATGTGAGCCATTTATGCATCACTATCATATGCACTTTCACTTTCTTCACAGCTTGAGATATCACTTACATGAAGCTTCCCCTTATCTTTATTCTTTGAAGTAGTAGTCTTGAAAGCCACTGACTTACTTTTTGGTTCATCTTCTTCTTCTTTGTTTACCTTAAGTTCTTCTTCATACATCATTAATTTACCAATAAGTTATTTGACTGGCAGTTTACCAATATCACAAGATTCTCTGATTGAAACAAAAGTGCCCCTCCATCGGTCTAGTAGACATCTCAAGATTCTCATAATTATTTCCTTTGCTGGAACAACTTTACTAAGTGAATTCATTGTATTGACTATCTCATTGATCCGGAGATACATATTAGAAATAGGTTCATCAGTCTTCATCTTAAAATTATCATATTTAATAGTATAAGTATTTAATCTCATTTCTTTAACATTGGTTGTTACTTCATGAGAAACACCTAAAGTATCCCAAATTTCAAAAGAAGTTTTGCATGCAGAAATTCTGTTAAACTCTTAATCTCCTAGAACACAGTACAGGGAATTCATAGCTTTACAATTATTATTATAGGCAGTATTTTTAGGTTCATCCCAAGTTATTCTTTCAGTTTCTGGAATTTTATATTGTGACTCTATAGCAGTCCAAATATCAAATCCCATCCTTTCTAAATGAATTTTCATTTTATGTTTCCACTGAGAATAGTTTGTACCACTGAAGAAAGGTGGACTGTTAGTAGTAACACCCTCTAGTCTATTGTCCATAGCTAGATTTTAGAAATATAATTTAAAGAGATAAAATTTAGAACTAATAGAAATTTAAGATCTTTAAAGATGCAACTAAAATCACAGTTGAAAAACAGAGTATTTAAAAAATCCTTAAACAAAAAAAAAATCCTTTGATCAAATGTTGGTCGGAGTGGATACTCAAGAGGGGGGGGGGGGTGAAATTAGTTCCAATTAAAATTTATGTTTGAATATTGTCTATTTAAAATTCCCCAAATTTATAAAAAAAGTTAAACTGTAGTGAATTTATACAGATTGTAAATGTTCACTTAGATTATCAAAGATTGATTAGGTCTCAGTTAATTTAACAACAATATTAAACTAACTTTTGAAACTAACCTACTGATTTACAATAAGTGTAAACACTTTCTAATTTAACTATCAAAGTAGCTTTAAAATAGTATTGTATTTCAAAGTAATAACAGAGGAATAAATAAGATATATGTAGTATACTATAAACTTAAACTGAAGATTCACAACAGATATAACAAGAGGTTCAGTCTCAAGCTGAGACATAGTCCTCTCAAATTTATATAAATTTGATCCATACCCTGGATCGGGGTTAACAACAGTTTAAAAAACTTTCCATGCCACGCAGGGACCTCTACCACTATTCTTCATGGGAAACAAATAGACCAGGACACACAAGGACCTCTTCTATAGTTGACGTGGGTAAATAAGAGTAAACAATTGTGGTTTGAGGATTTTGATATCCTCCAGTTCAGTGAAGGAGACAGTGTGTGTATAAGAAATACAGAGTACACCACACTGCTCGAATGTTAATAAATAAATCACTTATAGAAAACAGATAAGAGTTTAGAATTATTTAAATAATATTGAAAAAAAGTTAAGAAATGGTGTCACAGTGATTAAGTAAATGGTGTCTTCTTCAGGGTATGAGATTCACAGTATAAGCTTCATGGTATGGGCTTCACAGTATCTGGATCATGGTTTGTCCTTCATAGTATCTGGGTCACGGTGAGTCCTTCACGGTGTCTGGGTCACGGTGAGTCCTTCACGGTTTCTGGGTCACGGTGAGTCCTTCACGGTGTCTGGGTCACAGTGAGTCCTTCATGGTGTCTGGGTCATGGTGAGTCCTTCACGGTGTCTGGGTCACGGTGAGTCCTTCACGGTGTCTGGGTCATGGTGGGTCCTTCACGGTGTCTGGGTCACAATGAGTCCTTACTTAGACAAATATCTATATTTGGACATAGAGAAAATATGCATAATATGGATTAAGTTTAATCATTAGAGAGTAAGAGAACTTGAATCATAAACATAATGGCTTGATAATATATGTGAGATTTGTGATCATGCATAATACTTGTAAATAATAAAGTGAGTAATTAACATCCATAATATTTGTTATTATTAAACCAGGATGTGTAGTTATTATTGAGATTGAAGATCATTAGCAAGATGTGAAATGAATATTGAGATTAATTAACAGTAAAAGGATTTGTGATCATTAAAACATGATTGACACATGAGGAGTCCAACAATTATGATCTAATTTTATAGAAGAAAACATCAAAATGGATCAGTAGTTTATATATGTTTTGTTTGGTGTAACTACTACCTTAGTTTATTATATAAATTATATCTATGTCTATATCTCTCATGAGGTATGTATACTGGATTAATAATGGGGAAATCATCCAAATTTATAATGTATCAATAGTATATATAATCTATCATCCACTTGAATAATTTATTTGACGAAAATAATCAATTGAATTTATGTTCAATGGATCAACTACATAATTAATGGTTTGACCAAAAATGGACTAGAATACATGTCTATTAGACAAAATCAAACAAGATAAAATAAAATGAACATTCATTCTAATCAACCACATAATTGAATATTGATCGAACACATGTTGAATACTGATTGGTCACATGATAAATTTGATCGACCATTCGCTGATTTGAATCAACTGCATGCTGAAAGTAATCAATCAAATGAAGATATAAATGATATAATGGAAGAACCAACCTAACACAATGTCTAAATGACCACAAGGAATTTCCCGTCTCTAGGATAGAAATTTCCAAGACTGTTCTTTATTAAGGATTTCATCCTATATATAATATTTTTCAACTTATTTTATATTTTCAGTTACTATGGATTGAAAATGTTTTTTTATTTTGTTTTATTTCCCTATAATTAATTATTAAATAATTTTACGTCTTCATCCTTTTTTTTATGTTTTTAAACATATTTAAGTGAATCAAAACAATGTTCATGCATGTTTGATATTCAGAAGGAATATTTTCTACATCAGATTGAAATTTATTACTTTTGGAATTTAATTATTTTCATTTAATCAAGATATCTAAGTGTATTATTGGGATAAAAAAATATATTTTTATATAATATAAACTAATTATTTTATTTTTATAATTTTTTTGTTGTAAAACATGTTTATTCTTGTAGACTTTTGAATTGAACCCACATGGAAATGTTTTTCATAGGTATTAAATGGATAGTTTTCATGATTGATGTTATGGGAAACCAATACATAATAATATTTATATAGTTTGTTGAAGTTACATGTATGTACTATTTTGGAAAATAGTGAATGAAATGGGTTTTAAATTTTAAAATTTGTTTTCTATATGGTAAATTATTGAAATTAGTTTGATCATACCTGTTCATAGATAAAATGGTTTAGGATACTTATAAAAGTTTTTTGACACATTTTTTTGATCAATCACTGGGATACTCTGCAAAAAAAATATTATTGATCCTTTTATGATGGTGTGATCATGTTTTTCTCAACTACCAGTTATCTATTTCTATTTTTTGGATTTGTGGTTATTATTTTTTCATATTCTATTTTCATGGGATTCATTTTATTATACTATGAAACCATTAAATAATTTTATTGCTAGTTTATACTATAATTAAAATGTTGGATTTCTAGGTAAAAAAATCCCAATAAAACACTTTATGTCTTGTCTGGAATTTGAGAAATCCATCATTCTCAGTTATGAATTATTTTAGAAAAACGTTGGTTCGGTTTCTTCTGCCACCACAATAGGAATCTAGCTAAGTTGTGACTGCATGTGTACAAAATTTAGTCCTTGGTTAACCCTACAATCATTAAAAAGGAACCCTAAATTATCATGGAACCCAATAAAAACTGTCATATTCAAATATAGTGGGTGATATTTCCCTTTATATTTGAGAGGAGTGAGGAGTAGATATCGGATTAATTGGATCCAAACAACTATAAATAATATTCTGCTCAATTTATATTTTTTCCACTATTTTTTTTAACAATTATAGGAATTTAATATTATTCAAAGAATTAAATTCACCCCCTTATATACACTTTGACCAGTCTCACACTTGAAAAAAAAATTCATTCGACCAATGGTGGAAGGATAAGAGAGTTATTTCCTTGAATATACCTAGAAATCACCCTAAAAACCACCTGATACACATGGGTGATTGAAGGATCCAAGGAGAGTATCTACTTAGATTGGACACACATGAAGAAGAAGAAGAAGAAAAGAGGGTCCTAAGACTCTAGGAATTGGAGAGGGTAAATGTAGTTAAACTATCAAAAATTTACACATGGGATTCAAAAATAGAATTTAATATGATATAATACATGCATTCATAACTCTTTAATGACCCCCACCATGTCGAAGACCAGAGAGAGGAGAATCTCCCTATCATCAATGAAAATAGAAAACCCCCCAACCCATAGATCCCGGATAAGAAACACATACAACTATATGGTGTACAATTGGGTGTGGCTATATCAAAATCCCCACCATTATTTCCATGAAATAAACTAGAGGAAAGCTGACTCCCCTCCCCTCCCTTTCAGACAAAAAAATTCTAGGTGTACCATGTATGTTTGTACAACATGGTTCCCTAGGAGGAGGGTTTATACTATGTTCATCTAGGAATATTATTTCCAATACCATTCCTAGTTAAATAATAAAATACAAAATTTAAATCCAATCCTCCCTTCTTATCATTTTAGACGTTTTTCACATTGATTGGCTATCACCACAACCACCCAAAAAACACAATACATACATTTTGGATCTATATTTAACCCTATTGGGATAATTTTTTCCAAAACATTCCTTGATTTGGGAGTTTCCCAACATATTTCAAACCCAAATAATCCTCAGGTACCATGCACTCACACAAAAAATAAAAACAATTCAATATCCCTAAGAAATTGATGGATGAAAATAGAGGTGGGGTGTTATTGTCTCAAAACCTTATCACATAACATCCCCAAGAATACCCAATGGTCATCATCTTAAAATGATGAACTATTTAAATAATTATTTCACACAAAAACATCATATTATCTATAAAAATTCCAAACATGTGTCTAATGTGGAACTCCAACCTCTATTCTTGAATAATCACTATCTCATCTAAATGCCCAGTATGATGCACAAACCACATCAATTATTTCCAAAAAAAATCTTATGATGTGGTTTCGACCACAACACATCTATTTCTATAATATACGATGTAATCCCACCTCAAGCAGACTTTTCCCCAAAGTGTGCTCTACCCCACCTTTACATGCACCTCCATGCCTCCTGATTATGATGCCTTGTCACTAGAGGGAATCACTACACTATTTAAATACATAAACAATATCTAAAACCCAATTATAGTTTAATTTTCTTATTGTATCCTCAACCAAGACACCCGACCATTGTTCTCCACCAGAAAACATCGATGTGTAATAAATTTAACTCACTTTCAGATCACACTACCACCATATTGATTCTGATTACAACATATGGAATCTATACAAAACTAAATATGAGAATTCATTTTGGGTGAATACACTCATAATAATTCCGTTAGAATATCTACCAAACCCTGACTGGTTTTATAATGTTCATAACCATTCAAATAATTTTTTTATATAACTGAATGAAAGGGTTCTCCCCAATATAAGAGTATCCTTATCATCACCTTATTTCACCAAACATTAAATCTATACCACCCATTTCACATATGTTATCACATGTAATGATATGGATTTGTCACCCTAATTATATTGGTGATCTAAAAAAAATTGTTTTCTAAGATCCATGATTATTTCCAATCGCACTCATCGATCACAACACACATAAGTGTCTGTAACCTATTAAACCTAAGAATATGGTACTTCCAACCATAAACAGATACCAAATATATATTATTTCATTTAATGGTTTCCCCATAAAATGAACCACCTATTCAAAATAGACACCTAGAAGTAACCCTTTAAAAATTAAAATGAATGTCAAGTCATCTAGTCCCTGAACCAACCCACTCATGTCTGTCTACTCAATTCCAAAAAAATATCCATCTCACAGGATAGATATAGAAAACATTTAGAAAAAAATTAATATGTAAATAAAAACATAAAATATACCTTAGTAATCTCACTATTTCCATTATATAGATAATAACTTCATTTATATAAGAATCAGTTCCTCTCCCAAATATCAAACCAATCCATATCAAATCACCCTAGGCAACCTAACACATTAGTTTCAAAAATAAAATTTTATAAAATCTGAATACATAATGAAAGTATTTTGTTCACCCTCATAAAAAAATAATTATTATAGGAAACCCAATCAATATTGACTCTGTTAAAATACATTAAAAACAATATCAAAATTTTTTACATACAAAAAAACTCACACGGGTTTTCCAAACACCCCTTGGATTATAGGTGTTTCCAAAAAACCAAATATCAAAGCCCATATCCTAGTAATTAATATCTAAAAAACTAATTCAACAATAAAAACATAATTGAAATCCAATTTAAAAAATGTCTCATTATTTCCAAAAACCTAAAAATCGAAAATCCATTAAAAAATAACTATCTCCCTAATCTATTTCTTGTGAAACCAATATATGAAATCCATTATAACAAAACATTATTCCAACACAATTGTTTTCATTTTAATTTTTTTTCTTGAAAAATATCCAATTTAAAAACTATTTCCCTATGCTAGACAAAAAGAACAATCCAAATTATCAAGATACCAAAAAATACCACTGTATCCATATTAATATAATAGTTCGCTATAATGTTTCATATAAAATATAAATTATATTATAATTTAATTTAATTAATAATACACTCTAATGATGTTATATGTTAAATGAAATCGACCATAGCTTCATTTATCTAGCGTTAAGCATTCCACTATCACAATTCAGGTGAAAATTATAGGATCCTGTGCGTTATTAATGACTCATCCTAAGTCGCATCCATCCTGTGTGGGGATCTTTAGTTAAATTTAGCACCTAATTAATTCTAAGGTGTTTAGTAAAAATAATTTACATACCCTAGATACTATAGTTTCAAAAATTTTCATGTAGTTATGGATTTAACTTGATCCACATTATGATTATTAACAATCTAACTTGATATCTGACTAACATTTGTCACCCCAAAACATTCTCTAATACCAAATTATGACACCCTAGAATGGAATGCTCAAATACGCATCCATATGGATGTTATGAGACCTCCATAGTGCCTATCCATATGACATAGACTGACTTCTATTGGAGAGGGCCTTAAATAGTTAATGGGATGTTATTCAATATATAAACAAGGTCTATAGTCCATGCCTAAATATAATGATATTTCAGCATGAACTATATATATAATAAACATCCCAAAAACTAGTAGAAGTAATATAAGGAGACACATGGTCCTCCTCAATATAGAATACAAAACTATAAATATATTTATATAATCCATTAAAACATAATATGGTACCATATGATGAACATTAAAGAATATATAACAAAGGAAATATTATTCATTATATACTAAATATTAACAAAAAATAAAATATCATCGATCCCAAATCAAAAAAAAAACATTCCAAGTGAATCCTCAGTCAGCTATACATGTACCACACATCTAGATCTATGTGATACATATGTCTTGATATAAAATTGAATGTTATACTCACATACAATGAAACCCATACCATGTACGTGGATATGGGATGTGTCAGCGATCCACTAGGAAGTCCACAATACCTTAGGAATTTTGATATCTATGGTGATCATGTGGATGTGCATATAATACATATAAAATAATTGAATTCTGTCCCATGCAACATATCCAACATGAAATATAATATTAAATCCACACAAAATATACAATTTAGGTATTTATCTTTCATCCAAACCACTATGAACTCTGAACATACCTACATCATCAATTTCCTGAGTTTCTTGGATCATGTCATACAAAGTAATAAGTAGGACCAATCTATACACCATAACTATTATATTAATATCATACCTACATCGATGAGTGTTTCAGTGTAACGCCCCGACCCCAGCTACCCAGAGTCGGTGCATTACTTCGTAACATTGGCATGATCACAAAAGATCAATTCTCGAAAGACCGATTAGTTTAGTAGCCTTGTAAACACTAGATACATTCATAAGTCTTTCATTACATCAAAAAGTAAACAAACTACAATAACATGGTCTTCATAGTCCACACTCATATCCTCACTGACTATTCTTGCAAGTCAGTCATAATACACTTCTTCACATCCTGGAAAATATTAAAACATTAAAAGGGGTGAGCTCAGATGCTCAGTAAGGATAACAATATTGCGGAAGCTTTTATAAGAAAACATAAGCATTTAAGGCAATGTATAAATAAAACAAAATCCTTATTGAACTTGAACTTCAGCATAATATGGAAAAAGTAAAATAAAATAATGCCATTACTTACTCACATGGATATTCTACTAGACGAATAATCACATGAAATATCAATAACCACTTTCATAATGAGGGAATGTATAATGCCAGACATTCTGAAACATTTTGTCAAGGCCTCGGCCAAGACGTCTAAAATGATTAAGGCCTCGGCCAAAACCATAAATCAAATTGGGAAAGGGCCTCGACCAATTCCACGTCTAGTTGTCTCATGAGACCTACCGATGCATCGAGGAGCTATAGCGGGCTCCACCCGTCACATATTAAGTCCAATACATTCCTCATATGAATAGGTTTAAACATAACATAAATATTTGTATTAAAACTAGCATACAAAATGTCAACAATTTCTCCATAAACTATGGATGGTATAAAATAACACATCCACAGTCAAATATTTCACAAAATGTTCAATGGAAGTTTTGTATCATAAATCAATTTCAATTAAACTTAAAACCCATCAAAGGATGTTGACATGGATGAAATCAAAGCTATTTGAGAGAAATATATCTCCTTTTTGAAATCATTTAAAAGTCCCATAATTATAAAATAATACATTTACTTTGAAAATATTCTTATAAGCTTGTTAGGGAAGCTTCGACGAAGTTATAATGGCGGAAAATAGCCGCACCCGCCGTATAAGTAAAAAAACATTCTTCCATTAAATTTGTCAAAAAGGTCAAAAAGTACATTGTTTGGAAAACGACGGTATGATTCCTTTCAAAAACGTATAAGGGTATAAATGTATTTAACCCATTTTCCATTTAATAGTAAAAATGTTTTGAAAGACATTTTTAAGAAACATGGATGTGGATGATAACGAGGTCCCAGTAGATAATTATGTATAAACAACCTTGGATAATGAAGAGGTTGTGAAGTAAACCCTTACCTTGTAGTTTTCCTTGGTTGGGGTAGGTTATCCTCCTGTATAATGGTGAAATAATTGTTATTAAATTATACAAGAATCATATACATTCATATGATATCATATATGATCTTTTAACGTTGCTTTGTTAACAATATCTTAGATTTATTGTTGTTTCGGGTGTTAACTTACTCGTTTTCTTTTATATGTTTTGTTACGTGAGTCGTGTTTTTCATGGATAGGTTGTATCTTATTCATATCCATAATGATATCATGTCCTTAAACATTATTTTTAAATCATGAAATGATAATTATAATTGAATGGATACGACGGAGAATGAATCTCATCGCGTTCTTGGAGACGGTAGTCCGTACGTACGCACGAGCGACAATATCATTATTTTGATATTAAAATAATATATAATTGTATAGTATATCATATATACAGAATCATTATCATGTTATATTTATTATTTACATGAATTACATATCATTATTATACCCATCTAAATAATAATATATTGAATAACAATTACACCACGACGTGGAGACGGTAAGCCGTACGTACGCACGTATGGTGACATGTCATTCAAATCATGGGTAGAATACTGAATATGGTTGTTCCATATTTATAATAACATCGCAGTATATAGAAGATACTGGAGTTATAATTTTAGAATTGAAATAATAAACAAAGAGGGAGTGGAAGAAGAAAGAAACTTGAAAGAGGGTGATGAAAATGTTACCTCTTCTTCGGGTTCTTCATTTTGATTTGATCAAAAGGACTCCTTAGGATGGCTTTCCGACTAAAGTAAATATTCTAGGATGAAGGGAGAGAAGTTGGGAGAGTATTTGGGCAGAGGTTGGCCGAAACAAAAGGCTTGGAAGTGTGAATAAGGTGGTAGAGGTGGGGGCATTTTATAAGAGGAGAGGAGGGGCTCTTTTGGAAAGATTGAAATGTTACATTATTATACAATGATTTTCGGATTCTAAAGGTCACACACTTATATAATTCGTGGATAAGGTGATAAGGGTTCTAAATCTCCTCATCCAATAGGCTTTGGACAAGTTTAATCCTTGGATTTTGCATTATCTTCTCATTTTATTTAAATCGTTAAATAATGAGGTCATCGCTGCATCATCATGATGTCATAAATAATTTAATTTATTTAATGTATAAAAATTCTGAAAAAAATACTATGATGTAGGGAATATTTTTAGATTTCCAAGGAATATTTATAGTCAAAAATATGACTTGTATAACCCCATATAAAAATTGTTTTAGTAAAACATTTCATGTTTGTGTCATTTTTTACTTTAACATTAAATAAAATGTATTTATGTCATTTTCCAAATAAGTGGCTCCATGGGGTCCCCAAGTTGACCCATGGATTGTATTGGTCGGCCATTACTCATCCAATAGGATTAGGACAAGTTTCAAGCTCATCTCATATTATTAAAACATTATTTTTACCTTAAACTACACTAATTACCTCTAATCGCGATTAAGAACTTAAATGTTACTATTCACCAAAAATTATTTTAATCTCATTAAACCACATTTTACTTCTTAATGACAACCATGTATGTCGGATTTTTGAAAATCAAATCACAGAAGTGGTAATATTTTATTTAAACGAAAAATCAGTTATTTAACTACCACTTAGTGGTTTCACTATTCATAAAAAATTGTAGTTTTTCAGAACAATGCCAAAATATCACCTTAAGCTATAATTGATATTCCGAACACAAAAATGATGTCTATTTTACAAAATTACAAACATATAAGTTTCATTAATTAATTTTATAATTAATTCCCGCTGTCACAACAAATAGCGTGTTTTTAAGAAACAATTTATATCAAAAGATTGGCAATTGTTTATGTCCAATTTCAATGTTAAATTAATTCTAATGACCACCATTGGATAAAATGGTAAAAATATATTCTAATTATACTTTAAAACCAATAAATAGTATAATTTATCACTATAAATTATTTTGATTAAAAAAGTTGTTTTTAAGTAATTTTCACTATTCATAAAAAATTAGAAGTTCTCAGAAAAATACCAAAAATTCAACATAGGCTAATTTCGATATTACGAATACAAAAATGAAGTCCATTTTGAAATATAAAATTTCTATAATTTTAAAAAGTGGTTATTACTATTCATAACGGCTACTTTGATTAGTCGCGGTGTTTTAGAACTCGAAGTTGCGTACAATGCAAGCTATTGCATTATTGAATGAGAAGCGTATCATGGAAGCTCGGGGTGTTACATTCTCCCCTCCTTCAATAAATTGCGTCCTCGCAATTTGAAATTTTTTCTTTGAAAATAAAAGGTTGAAAATAGAAAATACCTTTGAGGAAAACCCACATCGGAAATAAGATTAATAAAATTTAGCCTTAATAAGAGGGAAAGGGAAATGAAAAAGTCACCACCCAATTATGATCTCTATTAGGAGAACATTGGTGGCAATTAGAGACATATAATTGGAGGAAAAACATAAATATTTGTAGGGAGTGATTGAGGTCATAAATCACAATCAACTGTCAAATTGAGGGCCTCAAAGCCTTCAATCTATGTTGATTTAAAATATCATCAGTTCAACAAGACATAAGGTATTAGGATAACACATTTTTTTGTTTTAATATCCCTTTACTAAAGTTTAAGAATTAATTTATTCATTGAATAAGAGATATGTATATATATATATTTATGCTTGACAATTAGAGTTTCAACCTTCAACACATCTTTCACTCAAAAAGATAATAGAACTCAAAAATATTATACTTATCTTAATTGTATAAGGTTCCAAATGTTAACACATACCATTTAGATTAGTAAAATTATTTTGTAATAACCAGGGACTTCCTGTAGGCTAGTGGTAGGAAATAAAGGCCTGACGCACTATGATTGTAGGTTCGATTCCTGCAGCTTTGTCCGACGCGACGGGTTATGCCCCACCCTGCAGGTTGTCCTTTTCCTAAAACTATAGTATCCTAATATTCCAAAAATGATCTTCATAAATTTTTTAACCTTAAACAATACTATCCAAAGATCAACTTAATCCACTCCAACCTTTATAGTTATCCAAAATACCTCTGTCCAGACTCTCTTTAAAAGGTCTCTTAATTCCAAAATCAATTTATCAGATTCCCCAAACAAAGTAAAGTTTCTATTATTGTCACATACTAAAAATATAATTACCTTCATCATATTAAAACCTTACTGAAATCAAAAAGTACTGCAGTACAATCCTTATATATATATCACATTATTCTAATAACCAGAATATAATCCATGAGTCCAAAAGCACCAATACATTAGTTATTCTGCTTCAACTGTAGTAACAGCATAAGATTGTCCTTGATCCCTTGGCCTTTTCTGAGGTAAGTTTCCCTGACGCTTAGGACATTCATTTGCATAATGCCCCATTTCCCTACAATTGTAGCATTCAACTTTGACAGCCTCTTTCTTTCCCTTGCAATCACGAGCCTGGTGACACTTTTCTCCACATTTATAACAAACTCCCATTCCTTTTAGGCACGTACCAGGGTGATTCTTCCCACAATTATCACATAATGGAAAATCCTTCTTTACCTTTTTCCCTTTATCTGTCTCTTGTTCCCCCATTCTCTTCTTCTCTTGCTTTAATTTGTTGTCATAAGACTTAGAGAATTCCTTTTCTTTCTTGATAGCACACGAGACAATATCTTCGTATGATGAGAAGGATTGTGATACTAAAGCTCGACGGAGAAATGGTTTTAACCCATCAAAGAAACGATCAATCTTACTCCTTGGGTTACGTATATAATCGGCAGCATGCCTCGCTAACCTTGTAAAGTTAGCCTCATACTTTGCGACATTCTCATCCTCCTTCTGCCTCAGACTCAAAAATTGCCTTTCCATATCTGCTCGATGGTCTCGAGGAAAGTATTTTTCTAAGAACAGCTCTTTGAACTCCTGCCATTCCATGTTTGTTAATTCATCATCTTCCTTTGTGTTTTGAATTAGTGACCACCTTTGATCGGCATCTCCAGTGAGGCGGTAAACTTCCATGACAACATTCTCCCTTTCACTACTCCCCAAGTCATGGAATATTTTCTCTAAGGAATTTATCCATTGCTCAGCTACTATAGGATTTGTACTCCCATTGAAGGTTGGTGGTTGTTTCCTCATGAAACGGTCTAGCATTGATCCTCCACATTGCGGATCAGGGTGCTCCATACGAGTAAGGTTATTATTCATAACCTGAGTGAGTTGTCCCAGTATGGTATTAAGTTGATCAGCACCAGTTGTATCTCCAGATCCACAATAATTATCTTGAGCAGGAGGGAAATCCCTACACGAAGTTCGTGCATTGATACAGTTTCCATTCCTTCCAATAGGCGCCATTTCTAAACAATGGCATAAACTAGATTAGTTTATGAATCAAAATACATAATTCCATACCTGTAAAACACTTTACATAAATTGAACTATTTATGGATATAATCCATAATCATAAAAATAAATGTTTTCTTTGAGGAAGTATATACTCATAACCCTTTATAGTGGTTTGTAAAGAAAATGAGAATTATCCTAAGCATATCCCCCGGGAGTGTCGTAACCAAGAGTGCAGCAAGGCCCGTTGTCGTGCACCAGTTCCCGTTCGAGTCTAGCTCAAAGCGGTGTTTTCGAGTTTTACCCCTAGGTACATCTGTGCCAGAGCCGCCTCTACCTGCTCGTATCCAGATAGGGATGTATTGCTCGGAAAACTCACAAAATCTCTACAATACCATAATTCTAGGAAGTTCTTCTATACTAATCCTCAAAGTTCATCTTAGGTCTACGTGCTCTAATCAGAGTTTATCTAAATCTAGCTTCCAAGGTTAGTACTAAACTACCTCTGATACTAACTGTAACGCCCCGACCCCAGCTACCCAGAGTCGGTGCATCACTTCGTAACATTGGCATGATCACAAAAGATCAAGTCTTGAAAGACCGATTAGTTTAGTAGCCTTGGAAACACTAGATACATTCATAAGTCTTTCATTACATCAAAAAGTAAACAAACTACAATAACATGGTCTTCATAGTCCACACTCTTATCCTCACTGACTATTCTTGCAAGTCAGTCATAATACACTTCTTCACATCCTGGAAAATATTAAAACATTGAAAGGGGTGAGCTCAGATGCTCAGTAAGGATAACAATATTGCGGAAGCTTTTATAAGAAAACATAAGCATTTAAGGCAATGTATAACTAAAACAAAAGCCTTATTGAACTTGAACTTCAGCATAATATGACAAAAGTAAAATAAAATAATGCCATTACTTACTCACATGGATATTCTACTAGACGAATAATCACATGAAATATCAATAACCACTTTCATAATGACTGAATGTATAATTCCAGACATTCTGAAACATTTTGTCAAGGCCTCAGCCAAGATGTCTAAAATGATTAAGGCCACGGCCAAAACCATTAATCAAATTGGGAAACGGCCTCGGCCAATTCCACGTCTAGTTGTCTCATGAGACCTACTGATGCATCGAGGAGCTATAGCGGGCTCCACCCGTCACATAATAAGTCCAATACATTCCTCATATGAATAGGTTTAAACATAACATAAATATTCGTATTAAAACTAGCATACGAAATGTCAACAATTTCTCCATAAACTATGGATGGTATAAAATAACACATCCACAGTCAAATATTTCACAAAATGTTCAATGGAAGTTTTGTATCATAAATAAATTTCAATTAAACTTAAAACCCATCAAAGGATGTTGACATGGATGAAATCAAAGCTATTTGAGAGAAATATCTCTCCTTTTTGAAATCATTTAAAAGTCCCATAATTATAAAATAATACATTTACTTTGAAAATATTCTTATAAGCTTGTTAGGGAAGCTTCAACGAAGTTATAATGGCAGAAAATAGCCGCACCCACCGTATAAGTAAAAAAACATTCTTACCTTAAATTTGTCAAAAAGGTCAAAAAGTACATTGTTTGGAAAACGACGGTAAGATTCCTTTCAAAAACGTATAAGGGTATAAATGACTTTAACCCATTTTCTATTTAATAGTAAAAATGTTTTTAAAGACATTTTTAAGAAACATGGATGTGGATGATAACGAGGTCCCAGTAGATAATTATGTATAAACAACCTTGGATAATGAAGAGGTTGTGAAGTAAACCCTTACCTTGTACTTTTCCTTGGTTGGGGTAGGTTAACCTCCTGTATAATGGTGAAATAATTGTTATTAAATTATACAAGAATCATATACATTCATATGATATCATATATGATCTTTTAACATTGCTTTGTTAACAATATCTTAGATTTATCGTTGTTTCGGGTGTTAACTTACTCGTTTTCTTTTATATGTTTTGTTACGTAAGTCGTGTTTTTCATGGATAGGTTGTATCTTATTCATATCCAGAATTATATCATGTCCTTAAACATTATTTTTAAATCATCAAATGATAATTATACTTGAATGGATACGACGGAGAATGAATCTCATCGCGTTCGTGGAGACGGTAGTCCGTACGTACGCACGAGCGACAATATCATTATTTTGATATTAAAATAATATATAATTGGATAGTATATCATATATACAGAATCATTATCATGTTATATTTATTATTTACATTAATTACATATCATTATTATACCCATCTAAATAATAATATATTGAATAACAATTACACCACGACGTGGAGACGGTAAGCCGTACGTACGCACGTATGGTGACATGTCATTCAAATGATGGGTAGAATAATGAATATGGTTGTTCCATATTTATAATAACATCACAGTATATAGAAGATACTGGAGTTATAATTTTAGAATTGAAATAATAAACAAAGAGGGAGTGGAAGAAGAAAGAAACTTGAAAGAGGGTGATGAAAATGTTACCTCTTCTTCGGGTTCTTCCTTTTGATTTGATCAAAAGGACTCCTTAGGATGGATTTACGACTAAAGTAAAGCTTATATGATGAAGGGAGAGATTTTGGGAGAGTATTTGGGCAGAGGTTGGCCGAACCAAAAGGCTTGGAAGTGTGAATAAGGTGGTAGAGGTGGGGGCCTTTTATAAGAGGAGAGGAGGGGCTCTTTTGGAAAGATTGAAATGTTACATTATTATACAATGATTTTCGGATTCTAAAGGTCCCACACTTATATAATTCGTGGATAAGGTGATAAGGGTTCGAAATATCCTCATCAAATAGGCTTTGGACATGTTTAAGCCTTGGATTTTGCATTATCTTCTCATTTTATTTAAATCGGTAAATAATGATGTCATCGCTGCATCATCATGATGTCATAAATAATTTAATTTATTTAATGTCTAAAAATTCTAAAACAAATACTATGATGTAGGAAATCTTTTTATATTTCCAATGACTATTTATAGTAAAAAATATGACTTGTATAACCCCATATAAAAATTGTTTTAGTAAAACATTTCATGTTTGCGTCATTTTTTACTTTAACATTAAATAAAATGTATTTATGTCATTTTACAACTAAAGTGGCTCCATGGGGTCCCCAAGTTGACCCATGGATTGTATTGGTCGGCCATTACTCATCCAATAGGAGTAGGACAATTGTAAAGCTCATCTCATATTATTAAAACATTATTTTTACCTTAAACTACAGTAATTACCTCTAATCGCGATTAAGAACTTAAAAGTTACAATTCACCAAAAATTATTTTAATCTCATTGAACCACATTTTACTTCTTAATGACAACCATGTATGTCGGATTTTTGAAAATCAAATCACAGAAGTGGTAATATTTCATTTAAACGAAAAATCAGTTATTTAACTACCACTTAGTGGTTTCACTATTCATCAAAAATTGAAGTTTTTCAGAACAATGCCAAAATTTCACCCTAAGCTATAATTGATATTCTGAATTCAAAAATGATGTCTATTTTAAAAAATTACAAACATATAAGTTGCATTAATTAATTTTATAATTAATTCCCACTGTCACAACAAATAGTGTGTTTTTAAGAAACAATTTATATCAAAAGATTGGCAATTGTTTATGTCCAATTTCAATGTTAAATTAATTCTAATGACCACCATTGGATAAAATGGTAAAAATATATTCTAATTATACTTTAAAACCACTAAATAGTATAATTTATCACTATAAATTATTTTGATTAAAAAATTTGTTTTTAAGTAATTTTCACTATTCATAAAAAATTAGAAGTTCTCAGAAAAATACCAAAAATTCAACATAGGCTAATTTCGATATTACGAATACAAAAATGAATTCCATTTTGAAATATAAAATTTCTATAATTTTAAAAAGTGGTTATTACTATTCATAACGGCTACTTTGATTAGTCGTAGTGTTTTAGAACTCGAAGTTGCGTACAATGCAAGCTATTGCATTATTGAATGAGAAGCGTATCATGGAAGCTCGGGGTGTTACATTCAGTGTCTCGGAATATGATATATTATCATAAACATTTATTCTTAGACGATTTCCCTAGTAAATCAAGGTATCATGATTTTACATTTATTTCTAGATGTTACCCTAGATAATAAAAGTAGTATGTTTCATCACTTATTATAATGATAAAGTATAAGGAAATATCGTAAAACCAAATATATAATCACAATGTATATGGAATTTCATATAGACTGAACAAATGAATCTAAAGGGATTTCCATAGAAATTATATAACGCCACATGCTATTTCTAAGTATGGAATCTATGTATATATAGTATTATGAGACTAAATAGTTGATATATATGATAAATTCCAAAATAGTAAAAGAATATTTGATGAAATATTTTCCCCTCAGGATCACGTCAATTTAGAACAAGATTAATTGTCAAATCTTAGATGACTCTCCAAATTCATTGCAGATAAAAAAGATTTTTGGGAAGTGAATCCCTTTCATTTTATCTCATAATAAACCAAAATAATGTTATCCATTCACTTAGAACATTTCCCATATAGATAACACTATCCACTGATGTGCATGACCAAAACTCAATAGTATAGTTATATCAATATAAAAGTATCAATTCAAGATCTACAGTGGCATGGGAAGTCATGACTACTTATCTCCCACATGCACCATCTAATGGTCAATATAATATAACTTCACCCACCTAAGTCCCCTAGGTCACATCATAACATGTAAAACCCACATGGGTTACTAAAACACATTTTAATCACTCATTTATAGATTATCATTCATGATATAACATCAATCAATTATTTTTAGGGTCACTTCGGCTCACCTCTACCCACTAATTTTTCTTCCACAACAATATGGGTCAACCCAAAACATTTAAACCAAATATAACACTCATCATGAACTATAATCAATCATGAATTACCATAAAACCACACCATCCATGATACAATAGTAGCATGGGTCTTATCAAATAAATAAAAATAAGATTACATATAAAGTTAGTCGTGATTTAGAAAAGTGGTCATCATCACCATGGGGCTAAGAAGACTTAAACACCTTAAATTAACCCTTATTCCATTCAATTTTAAACCACATAAAATTATACTCTAACAAAATTTGAAAATTAAGTTCATTCCTATACACTCATATTAGTTTCCAATACCAAAAATTCATCTCATAATCATTTAGGAAACCACTTTCCAATAATAATGTATAATTTAAAAACCCATTTCTATAATCGCCCATTTTCATTTTAAATTCAAGTTGAATGAAACTCCTTTTAAAATCCAAATTTTAAAAATGAAATCCATTTTTAAATTTTAAATCCAATGAAAAGCTCAAAAATTATATATATAGGTCCACTGAAACTCATTTGACAAAAGTGTAACCATCAAAACATTTAAAATTATACTATATTTATGTTGACTATCTGTATGTGGTGAGCATAGCCCAAATTTAAGAATATATCACAAAATTCATGTAAAATATAGAAAAATATAATAATTATGGAACAATAGAATAGAATAATAAATTGGTAAAGAGACTTAATGATGTATAGCAACCCAATGATAATTGTAGTTACATCCTTTAATGATTCAAAATGAGCCCCACCCAATATTATCTAGGCACAATCAATCATCGATCATCATCATGAGGCCCTATCTCAATCACATATCCTAATAAAAAATTTAATAACATTTTAATTAATTATTCAATTTAGTTATATAAATTTATAGTTTAAATATATTTGAAACAGTTAGGTATAATTGATTAAATCTCCCCAATAGACCTCTTTTCACTAAACTAGAAACCAATCTCTCAAAGAAGGTCAATGACATACTTTAGACACCATTATAGGAAAAAACCAAAAAAAATGGAACCCATTCAATAAAAAATTTATTTTAATTTAAAAGAAACCCGTAGAAAAATTCATAAGTTGATGACAATTTATTGAAATGAAATGACATGAAATCAATCTATCATGACATCCTCCATACAATCCATCCTAAATAATAATTATAGAAGATTCATTCCACCATGAAATAGTGAATTGTCGATCAACCCTATGCCAGACAAAATGTAATTACTAGATAATACATGAGAATGTGAATATGTTATGTGATGAGATAAGTCACCTCAAATAACCATAAAATGTTTCACTAAATACCACCCCAAAACCATGGGGAAATGAATGATAAAATGAGGATATACCTTTATACTGATCACACATTATGGAGAATAAAAGTGGGGAGTATGACCTTAATATTTGGAAAGGTTCTAGGTGGTAACATCTCTTAAATTTTATACTTGAGAGGGAAAACAACATTCATTATTCCATGGTGAATTCCCAAGTAAAACCTAAGTGTCACCTTCCATGTAGAGGACTAGAACATGGGGCTCCTCCATTATATTTTTTCAAATAGATACTCCCCAATCCCCCACCTTCAATCTAAAAAATAGACACCTCTATAGTATGAAGGTGGTCATGGACCTATCAAACTGATCATATGAATTTCCATGATAACCTATAATGGGTGGAATTATCTCCACCCATTAAATTTGAAAATAAATATTTCTACATCCACCATGCCTTTGCCTATGGAGGGATGGTCTATATGAAATACCAAAACACACATGTGCAGGGATACATCATGTCAGATAGGGTTTCCCCCCTAAAACTATTATCGGTCACACTATAGAGTCCAAAACACCAGGCCACACCCTCATCTATTAATGTTTTTCAGTACACATGTACACCCAGAACACAACTATATACATATTAAGAACCAATCCTAGGAATCTTATCTACATATTTTTACATAATGGGAACTATTCATTAAAAACACCTATGAAACAAACACTTCTTTTCTAGTTTTTTTACTAGGACAATCCCTAGGCACCACACACTTACCCAAAAATAAAAATATTATAAAACCCTTAGGAAATTCTTATTTAAAAAGGATACAATGTTTTGTATATCTCACCATAATAAAGATCCTCCATTCATTAAAATTACCTTATAGACATCGTTATATTGGGAGGCACTTGAAATGTAGTGGTCAACCATTCCCAGTTCAATGTTATTAGTCAATATTGCTTCACTGTCATAAATGAATTATTCAGTAAAATAGTCGTCATTTAACCCCCACCACATGTTCTCCAATATAACTGAAGAGATTCTAAAAAATCCAAATACCTATGAAAAGTAACCCAATAAATTAACACTTTAGTCATATCAAGTTATGGAATACTTCTTTTAGGACGAGGAGAATTATATTATTATGTGGGAATATATAAAGGATGTCAATATAATAGTTAGGTAATTGAGATTCCCCAGACCCATACACATGAATCTCATTATGAAAACATATAACCTAAATGTTGTATTTAACACCAACTAAGGTGGCCTAATCCTAACTTACATTTCAATTTAATTATTTAATATGAATATCCAATATATCACAAAATAATTTCAACTATAGTACATACTAGTGAGTTTCATTAAAGATTATATATATAATAAATATATTTCAAAAATATTCTTGAGCATTATCCAAAAATAACATTTAAACAAGGTTCTATAATTGATTTATCATACCTCATACCCTTATCCTAACCTAGTGAAATTGAAACATAACAAGTGGTGAGATTATATGCTCCATAAGGGTAAACATGGAAGATAATAATCAAAGATCATATGTGATATTAATATAGGAATAAGGGAAAAATAAAATAATCAAGGACATATCATATGAAAATAAAACCTATCAAGTAAATGATTATAAATCATTATAAAGGTTATAAGGGTTAGGAAAGAAATATTACTGGACTCATAAGAGTATGTAATGAAGCATCATAAGTTAGTAATCTTATGATAAGAGAGAATAACATTATTATAATAATATAGAATAATTTTTTCACATACATAAAAATATAAAATAATTTCATTTTTATGGCTTACTAGTAAGACCCATATCACATAGTGGATAGAGTCCTATTGTAGATTGAGTTTACTCCACATTCCTTTTAAACCATTGTGGGCATATCCCCTTAGTATATTGGGATAAATCCCAAGTCCATTAAAATTTATCTTAGAAAATTACATGATTTACCCAATATATTTTTGGGATATATAATTTCATTCCAATATATCAAAGAATGAAATATATATATATATATATATATTCCATAATAATATAAAAACATTCATATTTCTATCATAACATAATTATCTAAGGTGAGAGACACGTGTTTCATTAAAATTGAAATAAAACATAACCATATGTCATCAATGGAATGACGGTGTATGGTTTCATTAGATCAAATACCTAGAAAATCATAAAAAACCTTAAATTATGTTTACATAGATAAAAAATACAATTATAAAATAATTAGAGATACACTTATAAAAACACTTAGAAATATCATTTTTTAGCATTTAAAGAAAATTCATAGAAAAAAGAAAATATAATTTTTTTTGAAAACCCATGAAAATGTAGAAATGAATCTTGATAACAAATAAGGTACACAACATAAAGAATATTAGGACATACATTAATCATTAGGAAACATTATTTTTATACTTTTATAAATATTTCCGCACGTAGACCGTATGGATAATTTGAAAAATATTCCTTTAAAACCCATTGAAAAAGAATTAAATGATAGTTTAAAGTTACCTTATAAATTAATTTACATATAGAAATTAAAATTATTTAATCAACACAATGAATAATTTTATGGAGTAGAATGAGTAGTTTAAAAGAGTATCATAACCATTAATGAAATTATTTTAAATAAAACCAATTACAAATTTTAAAATCAATACCCCAGAAAGGAAACAATATGATAAGGAACATGAAATACCATAAGTATAAATGGAATAATTATATAATGTGTTAAATAGGTACTATATACACCATATATATTAAAATAGGTTCATTATATGAATCACATCTCAATGCAATGAAAATTGAGATGAAAAAAATATTATCTCCGATGTGATCATGGTCAGAAATGCTAAAAAATTATATATAATAAATTTATATTTATTATAAATATATATTTTAATCATATGTATATTTATCATTCTATATAACATTAACTTATAATTTCTTTTTACCCATTTAATAATAATTCATTGTTTAAATCAATATATCTATGTTAAATATTTAATTTTCCATGTATATTCTGATTCAACAGTTCCAATATCTAAACTTTATCCATAGATTCATCATCAACCAAATTTCAATTGATATGTGTGGTATTTTTAATATATTTTTTAAATCCCATGGTCATATCATGGAACTTATGGTGATGATTTTAGTGGAATAATTAAAATACATTTTTTTTGAAATTTTGATTCCATAAAAATGAATTGAATTTATTTGTGAATAAAAAAATTTATATAATCATTGCATTATCATTAAACATATTTAATTAATTAGTTTTAAATAAAATTAAAATTTTATAACATTCTATAATAAATAATGGAATAAAAATTATAACATCGTATTTTTAGGGGAAAACTGACCCAAACAAGAGCATGCTATAATGATTGAATGAGTAGAAAAATTATATTTAATAAAAAAAATTGAATTTTAAAGATTTATAATTACATAAATAATTATGAAACTGATAAATTTGATTTAATAAATGGTATATTATTTATACATTGTTGAAAAATAAAAAAAATATATCGCTTATGTTTTGAGATTAAATAGCATTTCGAAGAAACTCTTAGAAAGGAGTGGTTTATGACTTCTTATTGGGAGTAAAATTTTATAAAGTGAGAGGGTTTTTGGAATGATATAATTTTAGAACAAATTAAAAACAAATTTAAAGGAATGGTGTGAGTTGAGGTGGGGAGGATAGGGCGCCTTTTATAGGTGAGGGTGGTGGCACTTTTTTAAAAACATTTTACATTAAATAGAATTATTTTCATTCCCAATGGAAAGATAACAAAACAAGAAATATTTAAAAGATATTATATAGTTAAATTTGGGACTCATAAAATCAAATATAAATATGATTTATATGAATATTCATGGTCATATCACTTATTTCTAACAATTTTAATAAATGATAACCTTCAACTCGGTGACTAAATTATACCTCAGTAATATAGTTATATGACTAAAAATGAAAATGAAAATATTAATATAATTGAATATAATATTTGCTAGCCATAAAACTATTTTAAGGAATAAAATTTCTAATGGTGGTAGTATTGAAATTCAATATCAGCACACATAGCATGTAAATTCCATTTTTTAGAAAAATTTATCTTTCAAGATAAAAATGAATATATTATTATTCCTTATAATTTAATAACAAATAAATAAATTTTATTTTATTTTATAGTATATATTTTCAGTAAACATAATCAAAATAATCCATCAATAGTAGTTTATATAATATATTCACATAATAATAAATTATGCACATAAAAATAGTTTTTTGAAAAAAAATATTTTTTTACAATCAACTCGTTTTATCTTCTTTTTTATAAAATTGATATTCAGTGTATGAATGGTTATTAATTTATTTATATATATAAACAATATATATCAAAAAATTAATACTCCAAAATAAGAGATATTTTTATTTTATAAAAAAACAATGTTAAAAATGAAATTTCAATTTTTTCATTAATATTCCAATTATTACTGTTTATAGTTACTTAATTATTCAATGGATTCTATTAATTTATTTTAAATATCATTACATGAATTTTAATAACACATTTTACTGATATAATTTTCAAAATTTGTATATTTAATAAAATTTTAATGTTCCTAAAAATAGTATCTTTAAAATCAATTATATTTCCTCTATGATTTAGAATATTATAATTCTAAAATAAAAATTTGTTTTTCAAATTATGTAATGTATAAATATTTTTTATTATTTTTCCATTTTTATTTTATAGAGTTATTCTCTTTAGTTTAGTGTTTCTTTTATCACAATCTATTGAAAATGTTTATTTTTTCTAAAGTAAAATAGATAATGATATCAAGGGGTGTTACTTTCTCTCCCCCCCCACCATAAAATAATTATTCTCTAAAAATTATATTAAATTTATGTAAAAATGATGATACATATAACTCATTATATCCTATGTTTTACAAATTTCTTCCTTAAATATCTAATTCTACCAAGAAAACATACCCATGATAGTGGTTCTGTTTTATAGTAATTTTTATTTTGAACCATGATTTCTACTAACTGTTCTTAATAATAAAGTTCATGATCAAGATACATAAACTATGAGTTCTAAGATAAAAATATAGATGTAAATTAATATTTGATGGAACAATACAAGATGGGGTAAATTTTATGTTTAAAAGTTTTGTAATTAAACTCTTAAGAATATGCATAGTTCAAGAGATCATAAACTAATACAATACACAAAGCCTATTTTGGAACAAAAAAAATGATTGGACAATCCCTGGATCCAATGGATATAATATGATACCACAGGTAATGAAAAAAATTGTATTAGGATTGAATACAATGATTAAAGTATAAACAATGTGAATTATTCTATCATATAGTGTATATAATCTATTAATACAATGTACTGTGAATGCATGTATTATAATTAAAACAATTACAATAGAGAATAATATGAATAGAAAAAGGAAATAAAATTATTGCCTTACTATTACAAATAGAAGTATAAAATTAAAGGGTATTAGAATTCAATTATCCCAAAGAGTAGAGAATCATTTCACATAAGATTAAAGGTCTATTTTACCACCACCTGGGTAAGCCCTCGATATGATAATTGGAATTTCTTTCTTCCTATCTATAGAAGACCTTGATTAAGAAGCTGATTTTCACCTAAATCGTTCAAATTCTTTAAATCCCTCAATAAAAAGAATAGCATCACTATCTTCCAATCACTGGAAGCCCTCAATCGTTATCACAATTACTAGTCACACAAAGAAAAACAAAGTAGTTATTGAAAGAAAATAACTAGGAATAAAACATTCACATATTGTGACTTCATGGGATTTTTCACAAAGCAAGATAGAGGTTACATCATCTCTCTCTAGAATCATAATTGTGTTTCATGTATATTCAATCATCCTTGTCTTTTTTTTCTAGTTCAAATGACCTGCTATTTATAAGCCTCCTATCCAACGATCGTATTTATCAGGAAAACTCGAAGGGACTTGGACACCTGGATTTATAATGGTAAAAAAAAACATAATACAAGAAAAAATTTTGATTAGTATATTACTAACTCCACAACATTGTTTCGGTTAGAAAAAAATACATATGTACTAAATAATGAGTATGATGAATATACAAAGCATTAGAAAAATGATATTGTCAAAACTTTATGCGGTATTAGAGTAAGACATGAGTACAATTAAATATATGAATATGATTAATAACATAGATATAATGCATAACAGTTTTATGATGAATAATTTTATTAGGATGTATATCATGGATATGATACATAACATGGTTACGATGAATAACATGATTACGATGTATATCATTGATACGATACATAACATAATTACAATGCATAACATAATTACAATTCATATTATGGATATGATACATAAAATGGTAATGATGCATAACGTGATTATTCTGTATATTGTGGATATGATAAATAACATGGTTATGATGAAAAATAACATATGTGATTATGATGAAAAAAAATTTATGCGATTATGATGAAAAAAAACAAATGATGTTATGATGAAAAACAACATATGTGGTTATGATGAAAAACTACATATGTGACTACGATATAAAAAAATTCATGTGATTATGATGAAAAACAACATATCTAGGTACACTGAAAATCAGGTAATTTGGTATTTTCAAAACAAAAATAACAATGGGAAAGTCAAAACACATTTTCACTCAACAATCTCCCCGTTTTTGGAAATAACTAAACAAAAAATAAATAAAATCTTATATCCCCATGAGATTATTAAATCTTTTAATATTTCTATTGAATACAAATAATTCAACATTTGGATAAAAATTATCTCTATAGATCATATTCTCTTTACTTCATCTTTTCTTATGGGTTCTTCTCCCGTAATAAGGTATCATCCCTTTTCCCAATTTTTGGGAAAAAATAATATGTTTAAAGAAATTTATTCTTGTCCAAATTATTCTCCCCCTTTGTGATTTTAAAAATTAATAATGGAAAACATTCTTTTCCTACAAGGAGTTAGGGAGACATAGTATATGAAACAATAGAAATTACTTGAAATTAAATATGTTTTTATTACAACAAGTTTTTAAAAAATAATTCTTTCTCCTTTTGTTTTTCTAATAGTTTGAACACAAATAGATTCATCATAATAAAATCTATTTTATCGTCTATCAATTTTCATGAGCTTCTTACTGAGCCTTCAACTTCTCATCTTGTTCTGCCTTAATCCTTTCTTGTTTTTAGAGCCTTTATTCATGAGGTCTATTGAATGCTTCCTGTTCTTTGATCCTTACTTCCTAGGAATTGTAATCCTCCATTCTGAATTTTTATTCCTTTTCTAAGATTAAAACTCTATTTGAGAGAAAACAATCTCTTTACATCCATTTTATAATCTTTCCTTTAGATGTTCAATCTATTCATAGGATATTACTTTTGAGGTTCTCAGTCCTTGAAAGGCTTCTTATTTTACATTCAAATCAGTGACCATATTTTGGTATACTGAACTGAGATCATTTTCACCCTTAAAAAATTCATCAAGATTTTCCACATGATACTTGAGATTATCATCAAAATTTTATGGCCACTTAACAACTTTTTTACATTTCATGATATGCTCAGTATGACATTTTTTGAATACATTAAAATCAGAATCAAGTTTCAAAAACCTTGTCCATCAGAATCATGACAGAATCTATTCTTTAATTATGACTATTTGTAAATATATGTATCATGGAATCCATTTTCAGAAGGAAAGGGATAGTCTTTTCCAAACTGTCCAAGGATTGTTCAATATATTAAAGTCCCTTCACTGTAATTGTCCAATATGAATATGTATCTTCATTGAATTCTGGAAGTTCTCCAATATGAGTTTTCATACCGAAAAAAGCATCTAGTTTATTCCAATTCTTATTGGATTCTTTTTCTTCTTATTGATTTGATATTTTAATAACTTTCTTGGAAGTATTCTTTTGAGAAACTCATTTTGATGATTGAGGATCGGGGGATGAAAACATAAAAGATAGGGCTTCGAAAGATTCTTCTGAATGTTTTTTATTATTTGTGGCTTCATTATCTTCCACTTATTGTTCTTATCCTCCTTATTATTCACCATCTTCTTTGTATTCATCTTCACATTCTTCATTTTGGATTTTTTAGCCGATTTGTATTCATCTTCACATTCTTGATTGTTGATTTTTTTAGCTGATTATTTAGTTGCATGTTTTTCTTTTTCTTTCTCCGCAGGATCTAATTGGGTTTGAATAGTTGGTTCTGTTATGAAAATTCCAGTTCCTGATTCCTTAGTTTTCTTAATAATACTATCAATATCAGTAGCTTAAGCCTTTCTATTATTCATTCTTTTATTCTTTTATTATTTTTTCATCTCTGGCTTTAGTAGGGTCTAATCTGAATTGTGGATCACTTTATTTCTTTTCTCCCTTCTTCTTCCTACATTCTTCCACAACCCCACCCGATACTATTTTTTTGTTTTTTTTATTGGTGGTTGTATCCTTTTCTATATTTCTTTTTATTGAAGTTGATTTTGATGGATTTAGAAGTTTTTAACTCCCTTAACCTATTTCTATTTTCTCTCTCAACTTCTGGATTCTTTTCAATCTTTTAGGATTCAGGGCTGAATCATATCTTGAGTCTCCTAATCATATCATTACTGATGAAAGGCTACATTAAAGTTATCAGATATCATTTAATTGATACATTACACAAACTTAGGCATTATTTCAAAACATTTCTTAGGATTGTGAGAAATATGATCAGCTAAGACTTGAATGCACTAGATTTATGTTTCTTGATGGTCAAGAAAATAAAACTCGTAAGATTAAACTTCCTCATATTCACTAGGTAGTCAATAACATAGACATCAGATACTTTAAAAGTTTCCTTATCACCCTTTCTCGGTACTAGGAATCCTTTCCTCCAAAGGGAAATACGTTTATTTTCTTATGATAGATGATTTACATTCCTCTTATCATCACGAATCTCAAAAAAAGATTCCTCTTCATTTCATTTATCAAAAGTTCCATCTATATCCTGTCATTTGTGAGAGGGGAAAAGAGAATCTCCCTCATATGAAACTCTTAAAAAAGAAGTCTCTTATTTAATTGAGGTTGTGTATTTCTTTTCATACATCATGAACAACACCTTGAGTCCATTATCTATCACCATTTTTTATAGAATTCTAACACTTATTCATAAAACACAAAATCTTTATTTGAATAAGGTATTTATATATATAGGTATTTTCATCCTTGGAAATTTATTGTCTATTTCAATGATGAGTCATAAATCTCATATGAATAATGAGAAACTAACCTTTCACCTCAAAAGGTTATATAATATAAATATTTTGGAGACATTTGTTTCTGAGATGAAGCAGTTGACTCAGAGATGAAAATATTGAAAAAAACTCTCAAATGCTATGGTTTTTCTTTGTTAATAAAGCTTATGACTTCTTTGATTATGAAAAATGAGATGACCTATGATTATGAAAAACGAGGTGACCTCTGATTACGAACCCTGAAAGATATTTATAGAAAAATAGAACTTTTGTGGAATTTAGATGATTTTTTATATGGGATGGGTAGAGGTTATTTTAAAAATTAACATGACAGTCGAGATTATATATAAAAGATGCAATAGTTGAGAATAACTTTGAACTCTTAAGGTTTAGAAAACATATTCAGAATGAATCCAATTAAAAGTTAAATGAAATAATTGAAATACCATAAATTTAGAAATATATTATACAATATAAAGTTTTAGAAGTTGTACCTGTTGGATTATCAAGATAGATATATTAGTTTCAGTAAACTATTCTTATGATAACAATACTTAACTAATTTTTTATAATAAATGTAATAAAAAAAATATGAAAACAATACCGATATAATTGTAAAGATGATTCAATTATAATACCGATAAGATTTTAAAATCAATAAAATTGTAATACTGATAATAATTATAATATAGATAATATTTTAAAACTCATAAAATAGTAAAACAAATAATCATAAAACTGATAAAACATGAATCCGATAATACAAAAAATCTATAAAAAAATGAAAACGTTAAAACATGAAACCAATAAAACATGAAACCTATAAATCCTGTAACCTTTAAAAAAACTGAACCGATAAAAACATGAAACTGATAAAAATATGAATCTAATGAAAACATGAAATTGATAAAAAAATGTGTACTCCCACATTGGAAATGAGTAACTTGATGTTAGTAGATGGTTTAAACAAAAAGTATATGTGAATGATTACTTTATAGTGAACATTCCAAGCTTTTATTTAATGTATTCAAATCTATCAGAAGATAATGGTTTTGTGAATATGTTAGTAAGTTGTTCTTGTGTTCCAATTAATTGTAAAATAATATCTCCCTTTAGTGTGTGGTCTATAAGAATGTGATGCCTAATATCTATGGGGTTTTCACGTGAGTGATGTGTAGGGTTTTTTACTTAGATAAATTTCCCTAGTATTATCATATAGAATTTGAGATTTGGAAAAACTCATTCCATAGTCAATGAGTGTGTGTTGCATCCACAATACTTGACCACAAAAACATTAAACTGCTACATATTCAGATTCAGTAGTGGAAAGTTCTACTGAATGTTGTTTTTTATTGAAAACGAAACTAATGAATCACCTAAGATATGACAAGTTTCAGATTTAATTTTTTAATCCATTATACAACTACCGAATTTAGCATCTGAAATACTTTTGAAATCAAAATCATTTCCAGAAGAATAAAATAGTCTTAAATTCATGGTTCACTTAAAGTAGAAAAAATTATTTTTTCTGCTTGTAAGTTGGATTCTTTTGGATTATATTGGTATCTTACACATAAGTATATAGAAAATGTTAAGTCTGGATGAATAGTAGTTTAGTATAGTATGCTTCATATCATACATTTGAAATTTTTTTGATCATCTAGTTTCCCAGTTTCATCATGATAAAAAGTATTTGAGGTTCCAATTGGAGTACTAATAGATTTCGGGTTGTCATATCCATACATTTTAAGTAAATATTTTATATAATAATGTAGGTACATATAGGTTCAATCTAGTTTTTTTAGATATTTGAAAACCTAAAAAGAATTTTAACTCACCCATAATACTCATTTCAGACATAGATTTCATGAGAGTCTCAAACAGATCAGTAAGGGATTGAGTTGATCTGAATATAATGTCATCAACATAGATTTGAACAATCAATTTTTTTTTCTATTTTTATTAAAATAGTTGGATCCACAATTCCATTAACATATTTTTTTTGTAAAATAAATCTTGTAACTCTATCATAAAAATCATTGGGGGCTTGTCTAAGTCCATATAGATCTTTGGTAAGTTTAAAAACATGATCATTATGTTCTGGGTCTAAGAAACCAGGAGTTTTTTCTATAAAAACACCTTCTTGTACATATCCATTAAGAAAATAAAATTTCAAATTCATTTAAAAATGTTTGAAGTTAAATAATGCTTCATTGGATAATAGAATACGAATAGATTCAAGTCTAGCTACCAGAGGATAGGGGTTTTCATATTCTATTCCCTCTTTTTGATTATATCATTTAGAAACATGTCTTGCTTTATTTAATATAACGACACCATTTTCATCAAATTTTTATCTAAAATCCTATTTTACTCTAATTACAGTTGTTTCATTAAGTATTTCAATGAAGTTCCATACTTTATTACTTTCCAATTCATTTAGTTCATCTTGCATTGATTTAATCCAATCATTATCACGTATGGATAATTTAGAAGTTTTAAGTTCAAATTGGGGTAGAAAATAAATATGTTATATTTCATTTCTCAAGGAATTTATAGTCCCTAACAGTTGAATTAAATCATCGATGATATTATCATTAGTATTATTCCTAATAAATAATTGATTTTGGGTTTTTTAAAAACTATTCTTCAACATAAGGTAGAAAGTCAAATTGGGTAAATATTTTAGAAACATTTTCTTGTGTATTTCTCTTTTAAGAAGACATTTACATCAAAGGATGATAATTAGTTTGTCAAAACATATCCGTTGACTTAGGTAGGGGTTGTTTAAAAAACGACCAGTTTCATCAAATTTAACATGCATGATTTCCTCAACAGAAAAAGAGTTTTTTTAAAAACCTTATAAACCTTAGAAGTGGTGGAATAACCTAAAATGATTCCTTCATCAGATTTGGTTGAAAATATTTTTAATTTATCATTCGTATATAATATGAATACTATGCATCCAAATACTCTGAAGTAAGAACTGTTAGGTTTTTGGCCCATCCACAATTCATAATGTGTTTTATTAAGAAATGTTCTAGTTAAAACTTGATTTATTGTATAACTTGCAGTACTTACAGCTTCATCCCAAAAATGATTCTCAATTGAGTATTCAATCAACATGGTTCTTATCATATACTAAGGAATACAACTACATCTTTCAACAAAACCATTTAAGTGAGGGATTCTTGGAGTCAAATTTTTTTAAGTAATATCTTTCTTACTAAAAATAGTTTCAAAATACAAAATTTGAAATTCTTAACCATGATCCCTTAGAATAGTTATCAGTGGTAGGTTCTTCTCATATTTAACTTGGTCTATAAACATTTTGAAAAAGGAAAACTTTTTCGATTTCTTTTATATAAATTAATCTCATGTAAATCTAGTGTAGTCGTCAACTAAAACAAATAAATAGTATTTTACTTTAACAATTCCAGTTTGTGTTGGACCAAAAAGATCCATGTACACTAACTGTAATTCATTATTAGTTAAAACGTCACTAATTTATTTAAATATTGAATTACTTTTCTTTCTATATTGAAAAGGGTCATAGACTTTTGAAGAATCAAATCTGTGATCCGGTAGATCATGAACAGGTATTTTCTTTGAATTTTTTCTTAGGTTTCTATGGTTATAGTGTCCTACCCTTATATTACATAACCAATTTTGGTTTTCCATTGCACTTAATCAAGGTAAGTCTTGGATCGTAAGGTCTTCTATGTTATGCGTGTATATATTCTCATGCCTATAGAAAAAATAAATGAATTCATCCTTATAATTGTAAACTAATCATTTATCATTCATAAAATTCACAATGTAACCTTCATCACATAATTTAATTATTCTTATAAGGTTGTTCTTAAAAACATTAAAAAACAAAAAAAATTTGAAATTCAAACTTTTCCTAAAAGAACAATATTACTTATAATAATTATCTTTCCTTGAGAATTATCTCTAAACATCCCTATTCCACCATTCATTTCAATGACCTTTTCAAAGAAATAATATTTTCTAGTCAAATTTCAAGAATATCCACTATCCAAATGCTATATATTCTTGTTGTTGGTATACTTTTTGTTTTCCTGAAAAAATGAAATAGTTATTTTTATAGAACCCAAACTTATTTGGATCCGGAAATGTTAGATAAAAAAGTTTAGGAATCCACATTTGTTTTTCAATGTGATATTTATAAAATCATAAATATTGGGTTTTATTAATGGTACCATTTCATTCCAAATGTCTACCACTCTGAAACTTATTGAAAACTAGGACACTTTTAGGAACGAAATAGCTATGTCTAAAAGCACAATATGAGGAAATAATAACCTATTATAAAATTATTTCATAGATGACTAATTTGAGAATATATCTTGTCATAGTTTTCTTTAGTTGAAGTAAAATTTGAAAAAATTTTATTAAGAGAAATAATTTTATATTATAGTATAATGACTACATTTTCATTTTCACAATAAATTGTTTTTTGAATTTGTTAAAAAAAAATCAATTTTCCCTAAGATAAGTTTTTCAAAATCAATAGAAAGTTTATCCTTCTCATAATTTACTTCCATAATATATTTTGAAATATTTCCAAAATCATGATTTTTATAATCTTGATCTTTTGAAAGATAGGATACTTTATTTGTAATTATGGATATCCTATAATTTTCCTTATCAATCATTTTCTTGAGTTTGAAATTCTCATTATCAAGTAGTATGAAAAATCTAGATACTTCTTCAAAATAAGGTAAATTATCCTCTACTGAGGAATATTCTCCATTCGAAGTGTTTAGATATTTTTCATCAGGGTAATTGGAGTTTAAAGATACATTTATAAGAGATTCTACATTGTGTACCATAGAAATTATACAATGATTTTCAATGGGTTGTCTGTCAATAAGTATAATATTATTCTGACCAGAAGATTCATATTTTGAAGATTGATCTTATGATTTACCACCAATTTCACTCCAAATATCATTTTATTTCAAGAATTTCTTAGTCTTAGATATGTAATTATTTTTGTTGTTTCTTTCAGAATGTTTATCCATTATGTGTTTCCATATAAGAAAAGGACAATATAGTCAAGTATGACATACTCTTTTACATTCATTACAAGTTACTTCTGAGTCATTCTTGTCCATTCTATATTTCTTTTTGAATCTATACTGATAATATTTCATTCCCACAATCTAGTTCAATCTTCAAGAAAGATTGGATAGTTTATTATTTGAATGATCACTTTCACTATATTTATATTTAACAATAGTTTTGTTACCTTTGGATGTTGTTACCCTTTTTGATGTATTGTCTTTAGATGTAGTAGTAAAATCTACACTTCCATTACCATTAATATTATTATAAAAATTTTCAGATCTTTTCATTCTTGTCTCGCACTGTAAGAGAGTACCAAATAATTCATTAAGAGTTATTTGAGTAACCATCCAGTTCTCATAAAAAACTATCCTTTATTATTCCCACTCGTTTGGAATGATATCTATAAACTTGTCCAAAAGTATTTCATCATCAAGTTCTTTTTATCCCACAGATTTAATACTATTGATGATTTTCATCAATCATTGATGAATCTTGCATATCGGTTCTCCATAGGAAAAAAATAATGATATTCAGCTCAGAGCATGGATATTTTTATTTCTATAACTTCAGATGTAACAAAATGTGTGACTTCCGGTTTCCTCTAGATATAGTTGGATTTTTTGAAAGATGATATCTTACTATATATATTCCTAGTAATAGAACCAAATAAAGTATTTTGTACCTTGTAATTTAGTAGATATTATAGTTTATCTTGGTTAGTGAATGTTCTGAATTTTTTATCTGGAATTTTGTAATCTCCAATGAGCGTCAAAAAATTATCTACTCCAATAGTAATAAAAAATTCCATCATTCTATCTCTCTAGTACTCATAATCATTCGCATCCAAAATAGGCGGTCTAGTTGGGTTTAGATTATCAATTTACCCAATATTAATTCCTTCCATCTTATAAAACAACACTTTTCCACTCTACACGTTAGTGTAGTAAGTAATTATAAACAAAGGGTTTATAAAAATATAACATTATTACTGAAATAAATAAAGAATGTAAAACAGATAGGTGGAAACCTTCTCTTATATGAATTGTATGATCTAAATATAGATTCAAATATATAAGATATGGAACAATACAATATGGGGGGAATTATAGTTTAAAATATTTGAAATTAACATCTTAATAAGAAACTTAGTTTAAGAGATATATCACTAATACAATTCACAAAGCCTCTTATGATACAATAAAAATGATCAGACAAGCCTTGGATCTGACTAATATAATATGATACCAAATGTTATTAAAAACAATTATATTTGGATTGAATACAATGATCATAGTATAAAATATTTTAATGATTCAACCATACAACATATATAATCTATGATTATAAAGAAATGTGAATTAATGTATTGTAATTAAAACAATTATAATAGAAAAGAATATGAATAGAAAGATGAAAAAAATTATTCCCTTTCAATTACAAATAGAAGTGGAAAAGTAAAGGGTATTAAAATTCCTTTAACCTAAAGAGTAGGGTATCCTTTCACCTAGGATAAAAGGTTTGTCTTACTACCACTGGGTAAGCCCTCGATACGATGATCAGAACATCTATAATTCTATCCATGTAAGCCCTTGATTAAGAATCTAATTGATATCTCTATCTTTAAAATACTTGAAATCCCTTGAAACAAAATTCAGCAGCACCATATTCTTATTCCCGGGAGCCCTCGATCATTATCCCAAGGATCAGTTTCACAAAGAAAAACAAAGCACTTATTGAAATAAAAGAACTAGGAACAAGCTATTTATATCATGCATCTTCAAGGATTTTCACACGAAGAAAGAGATAGGTTACAAAGTCTTTCTATAGAATCAAAATATTGTGTATTGTATGTTAAATCATCCGAGTCTTTTTTTGGTTCAAATGATCTCTTATTTATTGGCCTCCTATCCAATGGTCATATTTTATTTCAACAAACATATTTATCTATAAAACTCGAAGGGAATTTGAAACCTATCATTATAACGGTCAAAACAAAACAAAATACATGACAACATTTTGATTAGTATATAACTAACTCCACAATATTATTTTGGTTAGAAAACAATCAGTACAGATGTACGAAAGAATGAGTATGATGAATATATAACGAATGATTAAAATGATAAAGTGAAATATGTATGCGGTATTAGAGTAAGACATGATTACAATTCAATACATGAATACGAATAATAACATGGATATGATGCATAACTTGGTTACGATGCCTAACGTGATTACAATTTATATCATGGATATGATACATAACATGGTTACAATGTATAATGTGATTATGATGTATATCATCGATAAGATACATAACATGATTACGATGCATATCATGGATTCAATACATAACAAGGTTACAATGCATAACATGATTATGATGCATATCATGAATATGATACATAACATGGTTACAATGAAAACCAACATATTTGATTATAATGAAAAACAATTCATACAATTACGGTGAAAACAAACATATGTGGTTACGATAAAAAACAACATATGTGGTTATGATGAAAAAAACATTTGTAATTATGATGAAAAAAATTCACGGGATTACGATGATAAACAATATATGTGGTTACAATGAAAATCAAGTAATTTGGGAATTCCAAAACCAAAAGATGAATGGGAAAGTTGAAGCACATTTTGATTCAACATGAATTTATTACATATAATGTTCCAAGTATTTAATTCATAAAAAGTGATAAATGGAACTCATCATGCACTTCGGATAGGTTTAGAAGATGTGTAATATGTAAATACATCTATCCCACAAGATCTAGGATTTCAAAAGTGCAAATGTAATTACCCCTTATTGGAAAATACCACAACATTATTTAGAGTAGATATTCATGGAATAAATTTTCTCTAATTTCAAAATAAAAATTTCATCAATGATTATAATAATATATTTTTCACCATATTTTTTTAGTTATAAGGTGAAAATGGATGTTTTTAATCTTCTCTAAAACATCTTGAGAAAGATTTGCTACCAGTATCTTACACTGTCCGACATCATGCAAACATGACTTTGTTCTCACCAATTCCAATATTAAAACATATATAGTTCTATATGATATCTACAATGGAATATATTGTTATATTATTAGTCTATAAATGGAATGCATTGATCCATACACCTTTTAAATCCATTGAATATAATCCCAATATATCTACTAGGGTTTCAATAGTCCTCTCAAACTAACCATCAATATAAGGATGATATTCCGTGTTAGAGTTCAAATCCTAATTCAATTATTATTAAATACTTCTCCCAAAAATGAAGGTACAACATGGAGAATGGTCATGTATAATTTAAATTAATACTCCAAATAGTCTTACAAATTTTACAATATATATACTAAAAGGTTAGTCAAGGAATAAGTATTATAAAAATTCAGAAAATGTTGTAAACACATATGGTGGTCGTCTATAACCCAAATTGCATTCCGGACTTTAGAAAACTTTGGGACTCTTAAAAAAAAATCCATGGTGATATTTTTTCCATTTCCATTTTGTTATGGGTAATATTTATATCATATCCTTAGACTTTTTATATTCATCGATAACTTTTTGGCATATAAAGCATCAACAAACATACTCTGCAATATCACTTTTATGTTGTATCATAAGAATTAATTTTTGATATGTCAATATAATCTTGTGATTTTGGGATGGATAAATAGAGGAGATCATTTTACTTTATCCAATTTATCCTTATTTAATAATAGTATTTATGTAATGAATATTCTAGTCAATAACCTTATCATTCCTTCATGGTCATGGTTGTTATTTGAAACAACCCTTACATTTTTTTCTACTATGTGCCTTCTTTGTGTGCCTTTTTAATCTTTACATAGATGGATGGTTGAGAATACGCTAGAAAAAGATACTATTTCTTCCCTTATATCAGGATTTCAAGGTCCATACTATAAAAGCCCAAGTATATTGGATAATTTTCAATCATTATCATAGGTCTGGTAAGATGATCCAAACTACTCAGAGCATCATCCACCTTATTCACCATTTCATGGTGGTAATGTATTAAGAATTAATAATAAATGATTACATAAAACTATATTATTTGTCACACATTCAACTTATTATATGGAAATATATACATTAAGAGTTTTTGATCTATATATATATATATATCCAACCTTTCAACATGGAGTTACGTTTAAAGAAAAATATACTATTACTAGCTCCAGAATGAGATTCAGGTAGTTTTTATCTAGAACCATCAATTGGTAAGTGGAATACGCTACACCTCGTCATTTTTCACGAGGAAGGATCTGAAACCATTATTTGATGCAACCTTATAAATATGAAAACATTATCTACTACCAGGTAAATCCAGTAAAGGTGTAGTGAACAAACTTCTCTTAGTATCATTGATATTTTCTTCACATTCATTTTTCCAAAGGAACATGTATCCCTTATTAGTTAATTTTTTTTGTGGATTTAATAGTTCATAAACTTTTCTCACATACATCAATTATATTCTTGAAATCCAAGAAAATAATGGATCTTGGTCACAATTGTTGGTTTGGTTTATTGTTCAAAATCCTATTTTTTTAAAATAACTAGAGTGATTATATTTCATTCCATTACTTAACGAATGTTTGAGACATTATATTTAAAAAATTAACACTTATTAAACATGGAATATAATTTATGGTTCCTCAAGGACCCCAGTATGGTCTGAAAATGATATTCATGTTCTTCCATTATCATGTAATATATAATAATACCATCTATAAAGACTAAAAAAAATAGAAAAAGGTATTATAAGAACACCATTTTCAATATATATTTGACTAAAGTGGGGTAATTTGTGGCTCCAAATTGAATTAATATATATTTATAGTCCTTATACCTCATATCGAATGTTGTCCTAGGTATGTCCTCCCTTTTGACTACTAATTGATGATATCCAGAACAAAGTTCAATCCTTTATAAGTATTGATCCCAGATTACTGATCAAACCAGTCATCAATTATGGTATAATATTATTGTTCCTGATAATTATTCTATTATGTTCAAGATAATCAATCTATGGAAGTATTTACTAATATTAATTCTTGGAAAAATAAATTGTCTCATTCCATTTTTAAGCACTAGAGAATACTAATTCACTATCCAAATTATATAGGAGTTTTTTCTTCAATTATTACAACTCAATAAGAGATAATTTATAACGAATCATTGAAATAGGACTAACTCCAGGTTTTAATTTTATTAAAAGCTCAAATTTATGATTCAGGAAAATATTAGGAAACTATTTTGGAAATACATCGATAAAATCCCACACAGTAGGAATATCTTTAATGTTGAGGTTATATCCAACCATTTGATATAAACACCCCTTATGAATAAGTATTAAGACCCATATATTGGATGTAATTTCTAATTGGCATTCATAGTTTTCCTCACATTGAGAGAATATCATAGGTTTATTTGGGATATAAAATGTGACTTCCATACCATAGAAATAGATATGGGATCTTTATAGAGAGATCAAGTCCATGTAGAATATTATATCAAATTCAATTATAGTGCAGATGCAAACCAGACAACCTATAAGGAACAAGCTCTACAAGGAGGATGAGCAAGGAGCTTTCACCACAATAAAAGCTAAAACTGATTGCAAGAATTAGAGGGTATGTCACCTGCCATCGGGAAAAGACTGTACATGCATGAAAATGCCTAGACGGATAGCCATGCGAAGGTGGAGAGATGATTTAACAATGAAGATGATGGGGTGGAGCAGTTCCAAGTAGTTAGACTAGGTTGTATGTAATGTTTGAAGCCTATGAGCAATGAATTCCTCTAAGTCCTACAGGCCATATAATACTTACACCTACGAGCCATGTAAGGGTTCCACCTCACCCCTTGAAAGGTGGATTATCAAAATCAATAAAAAAAATGAAGGACTTCGGGCCATTGGAGGAGGAATCACATTTCCATAATATTCTATCAGAAATGAGTTATACACATAAGATGAAATCACCATACAATAACTATTTTTCAATGATAATTAAATATAAAATCATTAAAGTGGTGATGTGATAAACTTATAAAATTCAATAAATATAAAGTAGTGGTTAAAATTGAATAAAATTATATATTATATGTTCTTTAGTAGGGGATATCCATAAATCTCAACACTAAATTATTTGGAAACACTTCAGTTTTTGTGATTTCAAAGGTTTTCCATTTGTGACTTGGTGTAGGAGGTTTTGGACATCGATTTTCACAGTTAACCCATGGATTTGTTCACTAGTTGGTATAATTTCCATACTATTTCCAATTGAAGAATTAGAGTGTGAGTAATGCATTTAGTTAATATTTCTCTCTATTCATTTAATCAAATAACCTCAATATATATCTTCATCATGGATTTTCTTGATGAGATTATTTCCAACCCTTGAATCATTTACCTATCCCATTAAGGAAATTACCCCCATAATTCATTCCTCATTAATAACATTAATAAAGATTTATTTTCATTAATCTATTATTTTTATTTATTAAATTACATTAAAACATCATTTTTCACTTCTTATCCTCAAAACCATGAGAATAATGGGAGTTTTTGATATCTATTTCTACCATGATAGAACATTGAATTATTTCTTCATAGATACCAAATTCTTTTATAGACAATTAATTATTGAGAATTAGTTTTAATAGAATAATTAAATGATTAATTTAACGTTCATTGTCAATGATTGGACTGGAAGAGTTTCTTGAATGTCTTGTATTTGTTTCCATATAGGTTCTAATAGATTCATCATACATTGATTTTAACTATAATAATTCTCCAAAATATTTAGTATGAAGTGTTTTTGGAAAATAATTATTGGAAAATACAGTGTAATAATCATCCCATTATACAGATTCAATTTGTCCCCCTTGCCTCATATTCTTGATAAGAGTCCAATATTTATCAACTTCACCTTCCAAAAAATGAATGTCAAAACAACCATTTCGTACTAAAACCACTAGATAATGAGAAATATATTTTCTATTGTATTGATAAATTTCTTAAAAATTAGTGGATTTGATATCCCACTAATGGAAGGTGTACATTATAACATGAAATCAACAACAGTGAGTATTCCATTTAATTTGTTATTTGGTTATTTAACATGATTTATGTTATCACTCATATACTATCAGAGTTGGGTGTGGAATTATATAAGATTATATTTTCTATATTTTTTTCCATATGTTTTCCCATTAGGATGTTAATTTCATTAGACATTACATTTATTATTAACATGATTAATCATGTTTCCTACCATTAATTAATCTAAAATGGTTAATTCTGTTATCATGGATTAATAAATAGATTGTGTAATCATATGTTAAGAAAAATAATTCATAAGATATATTAAATTATGAAACCTTAATTCAACCCATGAGATTTTAGGTTCATCAAATATTACTTTTAGGAGATTATAAGTTATTTTAGAGTATATATTCATATGCTTCATTACCTAATCCAAAAAAATAAATAGAAAAACAACGCTATGATATCAACTGTGGAGCTCCACACCAATACATGTTGATATAGTAATAATAAAATATTCTTTAATAACTAAAATAGATACCAACTGGGTTGACCAAACCATAACACACATGAATAATATTTCATTTTATATGAATAATCAAAACATATCATAATTATTCACATCCTAGAACATAATCAAGGTACATGATCAAAATAGATGAATGTACAAGCAAATAAGTTATATATCATAAACATGATTCGTGGAAAATTTAACTTGTATAACTAAATATATGAGTCGTAAGATTGTGGAAACATGATTCATAATTCAATAATATTGATAAATGAGAGTATAACATAGGCATTATAAAATGAAATAAAAACGTGAAACATAAATAATAATAATAAATCATTTATTTTTTCAATTCTTACAACCAAGATCATCATTTAATATTTGACAGAGGCTCATAGTGTATTGGGTATGCTCCTTATTCTATTTAAGCGTTGGTGGCTAAAGTCACAGAGTGGATTGAATTCCCTCCCCAATCCCATATTAGTTATCTCATGAGATAAAAATCTTTACCTAAGGAATATCATGGCTATATAACTATGGTTGTATACATAAAAAATGAAATCTAAACATATGTGTGATATAATAATGTTATAACATTCATATTTACATCATATCATAATTAAACAATAGTAGAGAAACAATATTCATGAAAAATTACAAAAATCATAATTATATTGCAACCATGGGTCAATGGTGGATGTTTTTTAGATCATATCCCCATTGATTTTTAAAAACCCCTAATGTATTATTACATAGATGATAAATTCTCTATAAAATAATTTGATATATTTTTGAATTAAAGTAGGAAGATCCTTTTAATTTGGTAATTGTTAAGAATAAAAAATTCATAAAACAATGGAAATAAAGAATTATTTCAAAAATCATGGAAACATAAAAAATAATATATGAATGTACTTAAGGGGGATAAAATTCAGTCAAGTAATAAACAATAAAAAAATTTCCTTCCACACCATCACAATAAATTTAAAAAATGGCCTATGTAGAAAATTATGAAATGATTAAATGTTAAATCACATTGAATAATTTAAAATATAGGTAAAAATATATTAATAAATATTTAGAATATAAATAAAAACATTCTTTAAGAAATATAATAATTCTGGATAATAATCCGAAGGAGGTTAATACAAGAATTTAAAAATTTTAATGTAATGATTTTAAATAAGTCCCTATAATGCTCTTATAATAAAATCCAAAATGAAAAAAGAACATTATAAAAAAAAATACCAGAAGTATAAATAAATTCATTTTATAATTTTTCAAAGATATAATATATACATAATATAAATTAAAATAGGTGCATGATATGACTTATGTCACAATGAAGAGAAATTTAGATGAAAACCCTTTAACTCATACTTCAGCTTGGCCAGACACACTATATTCACCAATATAATTAATTTATATTTACAATATATCTATATCAGAACCATATTTATATTTATTAGAACATATATCATTATCTTATAATTTCTTATTACCCTTATTGTAATAATTCTTTGTTAAAACCAATATGTTAATGCTAACTATTAGGTTGTTTGCGCTTGATCCAATTCATAGGTTCTGGTCCTTGAATATTGATCATTGAATAATTATATATAGAATTTCATAATGTTTCAAAGTATTTTTTGATATATTTCTAGACTATCATGTTAATTTCAAGGAACTTATGGTGTCAATTTTCATGGAAATCTTTGAAATCCTATTTTTTAGAAATTTTTATTCCATTGAATTAATTTATTTTATTAGTGAAAAAAATGAGGACATCAAAAAATAATTATTAAAAATATTAATTTGTTTATTATTATATATTATTACATGTATTTATGATTACATAAATATTAATTATATAAAAATTATAACATCATTCATGTAGGTGGTAAACCAACCCAAACCAAAGAATGTTATATAGATTAAATGACTAGAATATAGTTTTTCATAATGAAAATATCATGATAAAATGTTATTAATGATTTAAAAAACATGATTGAAAAAGATAAATCATATTTATGAAGAGGTTGATAAATAAGATACATAAAAAATCAAGAACAAGATATCACTTATGTTGAGACATTGAATCTCCTATTAAATTACATCTAGGCAATGGAAGGCCTGAGACAAATTCTAGGTACCATAGGTTACCAAAAATAAAGGAGGACTATGAGAGAGATAATCTGGGCATGTAATGAAGATAAATTTTATGGATTGGTCTAGTTTTATATCGGGAGATTTGGGATCCTTTTATAGGTGATAGGGGTGTCACTTTTGTAAATAATCTTAATTCTTAATAAAATAAATTTTATTCTCAAAGGAATGTGGACCAAATTTCCCAAATTTTAAGGGTAAAATTGGGGAATCACGAATCCACTTGTATAATAAATTTTAGATAAGTTATTTGTGATATTTTTGACCTCATGACTTAATTTTAACATTTATACCATATTTTAGCATTCATTGGTGTGGCTACCTTTTAACATAGTAACTTATTTATATGAATATAAATAGAATTTATTTTATTAATGTTTTTAATATTATGTTAAAAAATATGAAAATAATACCAAATAAACTTTATAAATATGAAAATATTTATTTTCAATATCAATTCAAAAAATGAAAAAAACACTTTTTTGAATAATGTATATTTAGGTAGAAAAATGATTTACTCTATTACATAACATATTTTAATAATAAAATAAATTTTAATTAATTTTATGATATATGTTATAAATTAATTTCCTTAAATTCATTCATAAATAGTTAATAATTTAATTTATTAAGAGGAAAATACATTACACACCTTAAAATAGTTTTATTGAAAAAAATATCACTTTTTTACATCAAATTATTTTATCTTTATTTATAACTAATAAATAATGAATCTATTAATTTTTGACTAATTTATTTATATGTTTAAAAAATATATTTTAAGAACATTAAAACTCAAAATAAGAGATATTTATATTTTTTAAAAATATTGATTTTAGTTAAAACAAATCTCTTTAGTCATTAATATATAAATTTTTAATCTTTATATTAACGTATGTATTCAATGGATGTTACTAATTTATTTTAAAAAAAATTCCTTTTAATTTTATCAAAAAATATTACTTATATAATTTCATAAAATTAGAAAATTTAACACAAATTATAAATTCATAAAATTTGATTATTTAAAATCAACGATAATTACTACATGAATTTGAATAATTTCAATATAAAAGAAGAATTTATTTTTTATAATTATGGTTTCTACAAATATCTTGTAATTTTTTTAAATTTTAATTATATAAATAATTTTTCTTTTTTAGTAAAGTATTTCTTGAATCAAAATAAATTTACCACATCTGATTTATTCAATAGGTAAATACATTGTAAAATCATTGGTTTTTACAGTTCTAGTCCATGCCCACTTCGTGGTATGACATTCGGGATGAATTGAAGTAAACATGCACACTCTATATATTCATGAGCCTATAGATGAATATAATCCATCTCAATATTAAATATTATTGTAAAGGGGATTATACCAGCCACCTGAAAGTAGTAAGAGAGCTCTTATGGCATTTTGAACTGACTTACCTCTTAGCTTCACACAATCAATAGACTGGAAAAGTATCTAGAGACCTAAAACATTCAAGAATCATTAGTTTAAATCTTATTATCTAACTTATCAAATATTCCTTACTATAAATTTATATTAGAGGGCAGTTTGAACATTTAGAATTAAATTTTACCCCTCTATAGAGAAAAAAATTCCCAACATCTTTGACCACATGAATCAACATCTTATCTAGTTAATCATCATGCCTTAGTTTTGTATATTCTAGTTGTCTAGTCTAATAAATTTCATCTATATCCAGAGCATGGAAATAGTGTGTTTAGTTGGAGTGGTCCACTGATAAACCCATGTATTGGGCTTCTTAAAAATTTCAACATGCCTCCCACTTATGGAATGTGAAATCCATAACTATAGGGAAACCCTCAGTGGAAAAGATTATTATAATCAGAATATGATCTAAATAGAATAGAATCTTATTTAATGAATGAAAATTAAAGAAGTCTATGATAACACCCAAGGAAGAATCATTACATGAGAAACTCAATCCCACATGGTTAGATGAATATTTACTACCACCACTAACCCATAGATCATAAAATACCCAAGGGGTCTAAGAAGTGATGATGGATGAACTATGTTAGATTCAACTTAGAGGGTTGGTTGAATTATTATCCTATCCTTAAAAGAATTTTTACTTCTCAAGAATAAAATTATCGCCATAGTAAAATCAATCATTGTTTATTATACTACATGATACATCCTCTTCATTAGGAATTTGTATAATGAGTTCTACTAGAGACTCACTCAGGATCAACCTCCTCCAACAACATCTTGGGGAGTGTTGAGGAATGATAGTGAAACCTCACAGAGGTTTTAAGCTAAAGTAATCCATTATTATAGATAAAAAAGGATATGTATTATTATATATCCCATAAAAACTAAATATAATATAAATATATCTATGATTATAATGGTTATATGATCCTTATAACAAAAAATTAATTAGTGAATATCATCAACATCATCCTCATAGATAACCTAGAGAACAATAATTAAATAGATGGAAATGTAGTGGAAACAACTATTAAAAATAGATCCCACATTGAAATTCATAAATAATGTGTGTGTACTAGGAATTAGAGGCTGAATCAAAATATAGAAGCTCCTCCAAATATTAAATGAACCCTTTTTCAGTGAACTTCACCCAATGAAAAATTTAAGGGAATGGAAAAAAACTACCCACATCATAAAAATGTTTAAACACTCATTCCCAATGAGAACTAATCCCATTATGAAATTGAGTTTATGAAATTGAGGCATATTAACACTGAATTACTTAAATTCATTACTCTTACAGAGTATATTTTTTATGAAGAGGAAAATATTGTAACTCCCACACATATCTACCATGTAAAAAAAATCTCAATCTATAAGTGAATATTCAATCAATCAAACAATATTTTTTCTTAAAAAACTATTGTATCTCAACTTAGTGTCCAAATATTGTCACAATTATCATCCAATAAGGTATATTTCACATCCACACATAGAAAAATACCCTAAGATAGTACAAAATAAATAAAAGTATCTAATGAATGAAATTTAGTAAAATTAGACTCCTCTCTCTACCTCTATTGGGGAGAATTACCAGTCTTTAGTACTTCTAGAACTTATTGACACTATCAATCACTTTTATGATCAATTGGAATCCATTGAAGTGTGAAGCGAACCAATTATACTAGGGAGGAATCCATATCCTGATTTGGTGCACGTGACTCATACTCCACCCATCTTGAGGAAACATACCTTCCCTATATTTTATGGGACTAGGGAACCATCACAAAAACTCACACATTTCATGCCTCTATGAGGAAACATGTTGGTAATAATAAAAAACTAAGAAGCAATAAATCTATGGTTCATTTTGTAGACTCTAGAGGGACTATTATTTTTCTAGTATGAGGAACAACTAGTTGGGACTATTACTTGGTTGGAAGAACATTGTATCTAATTCCATTAACAATTTTTCTCCTTGTGGGAAAAAATGACCCTAGATCTCCAAAATTGTAAACAATATGAGGATTGAAAGTGTATAAAAAATAATTTATAGATGAATATGGTTTCCCTATTTACTTAATACATAACTCTTAGAAGATAAGTCAACCTATATGTTTTGTAAAAGAATTTTGTGATGAATTTAAAATAGTTTTGATTCGATTGATAAATCCAAATGGATTTTGATATATATTAATTATACTATTAATCCTAGAGGATTTCATACAATAGTACAAGGATAAATCAAATCCAACAGAGTCACACCTAGGGAAGAAAGCTAGTAGAGTAGATACTATAAATACTATATTCAAAAAAACATTAACACTAACTCTAGAACCCATTATTGGGAAATATAATTTAGTAACTGCCCCTAAATGGGGACAACAACAAAAATTCCCTCTTTATAAGGGGAAGGAGGAATACAATCATCATATATTCAAGAAACAAAATAATAATACATTTTACCTCTAAATAGAGAATGTATAAGTGTACATTCTTTCTTCCAAGGATAAAACATTTTTAAATGATTGTAGGTAGAAAACCCAATGAAATTTGTATAAGAAAACATCATGATTACTATACAATCGATATGATACTTTGACATGAAATCTAATATTTTTTCCATATTCAGAAAACCCTCTATAAGATTAATGGATCCAAGAATGTGAAATTGGGTAGGACCTAGGCCCTGGTGTCTTGAATATCTTCCATACCACTTAAGGATGAAGGATAATGGTGGGATATTCTAAGGAGATGAATACAAAATATTTATGATAGGATGACCAAGTAATCGGTCAATCAAGCGAGTTTAATACTCTAGAAACAATTTAACTACCCAATTCGGAGCACAAAACCCTATCCAATATCATAGATGACACTATTATCATGGTAATATTACTGAATTATATGTAATAAAACTGATAAAATTAAACATGGGATCATGTGACCATATTGATATCCAAATTGATCTAAACCTTCTAGTAATTATTAAAACCATCACTGGAAGGATGGGAGTAAACACCACTAAATGAGGGAAAACAAATTTCACCAATAAATGAGATTATATTTAGATAGAGATTATCATTATGGATATAATAATGTGATATATTAGAAAAAAACCATTATCTAATGAGAAAATTGTATATAAATATGAGTTTCCCATTCTCTATAGAGGGGGATGTCGTAGAGGCTGCAAAGTTTGAGAAATATGGGTTTGACATGGAACCTAATGTTCATGAAATATTTTTGCTGAAACAAAATATTCTATAAAAAACAAGGGGAAATTATTTCATTTAGACAAACATAATAATAAATATAATCATAAATCATCAAGATTCAGTTCATATCTAGTCATATTAGAGAAAAAAACTAGTGAATGTGTAATTATATGGTTATCACCCGAACATGAGAAGTTTAACATACAAAAGTATAAAAATATAAAACACCCCTCATTTTATCCTTGTAAAGGAAACATTATCACAATAAGTATTAGTATATAATCATTAGTCTTATAATAAAACTATTAAAAAAAGAATAGGCCCATAATTTAGAAGCCTAAAATCCATAAATTACTAGCTATAATCTACGATAAACTCTCAATTTTGGATGTACTGAAACTCTACGAGGTACATATGGATTCACTAATTAAGTCCAATTTAATCCCGAACAATTTTGGAACTAAAATTGATTCATTTGAGGCATATAACTAGGAAGATAGCCCTTCAGAATGTCACCTAGTCATCTCATTCACAAAATAAGGTCGATAATGTTCCATATATGGAAACATCATCTCCTTGTCAAAATCTATAATGATAGATGATGTTGATGTCTATAAGGATTTATATGATAATGGTTCTAAAATTATTCTAAAATTAGTAGAGACCCTATAAAACTTGGTTTATAGTGATCTAAACATACATCCTTATAAACTAATGATCTAATTCCATAAAAAGAGTTTTTGGAAACCTCTATCAAGAATAAATCTCAATAATCATTTTAAATACCTCATATATAAATTTATGTTTATAATTATTCAAAAATACGTTGCTTTCAATTCCCCATTAGGATGGTCATGACTTTATATTCTTGTTTATTTTTCTTTATCATACATTCAGTGAATCAAATACACATTAAATAGAGATTTTAAAGTTATATATACCAATAATTCCCCCATTGAATACTTCAAATATTAATATATACATGAGGATTGTAAAAAATGGAGGGTACATTGTAGGTTATAGACAATTACATTAATATTTTTACCCCCAATGCTTTAGAAATGTATCCTACCAATCATTGGAGTGAGCTTCGGGAATACTATGTTTTTCCTGTAAACTATATCAATTAAACCACCTCAAATTTGAGTATTTATAGGGTCATATGTGTTATGTTTTATAAGTCAACCAATTTGATCACATTGTACTAATATGATGGTAGGGAAATTTCCCCCACTAACATGAAATCACTAATAGTGGGAAATAATATTACACCATTCATATGGATCAGTCTCCTTTCTGAGTGCCTTTAGATGAGGTTTGGTCGAATTGATATTTAGAACATACATCCAAGGATCCTTGGTCAAATAGATATAAAACCAAAGAGGAAGATGTGGTCACAAGTACTAGGAACATTCTCTATAATCACCAATGATTTTAATATGGTTTTTGTATTAAGATAGATTTTGTTGAATATCTTACTTCATATACAAAATAAAGGTAAAATGAATCATGATTAATTTATTTGAGAAAAAAATATACCTATGTAAGATAACCATTAATATATTTTGTGAATGCAATGTGAAAAATCAATATGAAATTTAAAATTGGAATACATTTGTGGGAAAATAAAAATAACATGAACATAAAATCTTTATCCTCATCATTCTATTTAAAGATAATAATCCAAATTATAACTATACAAAAAATGTTGATAATTATAATTTTCATAAAAATGTTAATAGTGGTGTAAATTAACAGGTTGAATTATTATATTATGTTTCTAACACTATTTATAGGAATAAAATATGATTTTTAGGTATATAGTTAATGAAAATATTGTTGTTATATATATGGTGATTGGATATATGATCACTGGATATATGGTAACTGGGTATATTCAATGGGTAAGACGTGTAATTGAAAACAATATAATTGAAAATAATATAAAATTAAACAAATAGAAAATATTTAATAAATATATTATACTAATAATATATTTTTCATGCGGGTTATATTATTATTATTATTATTATTATGATTAAAGATTGATTTGATATGTTGATGAAATTCAATAAAATATTTCAGTACCAGTGGATTGATAAAATTAAAGCCTTATAAGTTAAATAATTACATTTAATATGATTTGGTTGAAATTAAATAACATTAAAAATGATATTTATTTATGATCTATTATTTTATATGTTTTGTTATTTTTAATTTAATAATTAATATTTTTCTCTTTAAAATGACAAATATAATGTAATGTTTCAATGTATAAAAAAATATTAGCACTTATTTAATTATAAATTGATATAAAATAATAGTAAGAACACTAGATGTTTTAAAAAATATTTTTAAATCAATATATATTTCTATATATTATGTTTTTATTTTAAATAAAAATTCATCACACATTGAAATTGGATTAGATTAAATCTATTTGATATTTGGAATAAAAAAACATAACCTAGGTCAGAGGGTGTATATAATATTTTTAGTAAAAAATACCATGGTAAATAATTAAATAAGATAAAAAGGTTAAAATAGGTAAATTAAAGTGGCAATTGTTTTTGAAAAATAATATTTTAGTTATGAATTATAGATTCTTTTGGGTTTTTTATATGTCAGGACTACATTTATTTCAAATATTTATATAACTAACATAAATGACACCCATGTAATTTCATCTTCACTATTAATATAAAATAAATTTCAGAGTACATTTCCCTCATATTCACCTATAAAATGACATATCCTAAACCTCATCCAAACAACACTATTCCTTTAAAACTCTCTCAAATCCCATCCCATTTTACATCTCCCAATGCCTTCTAAGACATTTGTTAACACATTGTTATGATAAAAAATCCTAAATACAATATTCCAATAGATCCCATGTTATGAAGTGTTGAATTCATCAAAAGGTTGAAGTGATTTAATGGATGTTTGTATTAAAGGAAATGTTTTCTCATCTCAATATTCATTTCATTACGGTATGTTCCCTAATCAGAACCTATATTATTTTTTATGGTCTATATATACCCCATGGATCTGTTTTCTCACAATATTCTTTAAAATTGAAGTAATTTACATGTCCATATTATAGTTTCTCATTCAAGTGATTCCAATTCCAAAGATACCAAATTCATAGGTTATTTCATTCCAATTTCTCTTTGGATTAGAATTTTTTTACAAAACATAATTCTATGTATTTTTTTTGAAATATCTCTATTAAATACTCATTTTTTATTCTCCTATATTTATACATGGTATTTACTAATACTTTAAGAATTTGACTTCCCATTTGTTTCTTAGTTTACCAAAAGTGAGGCCTTTAAGATGAACTATCCTAACCTCTTTATTCTAATAGGGAATCTTTTTACTCTATGTTCTTATTATATATATTTATTTTTGGATTTACTTATATCTAATTCAATGATAATTTAAGGTATTTTTCATTTGTATTGATTTAATTTAATAATGGATTATTCTATTAGTGTATCTAACATGGTAATCTTCCACCATATTTTACCTTCACTACAGTGTATAAAAAAAATACCCTTTCCAAGAATTTTCTATTGAAATTATAATTTTATGCCATATTTATTTCTTTTATTTAAGAAACTTACTCTCAAATTTTTCATGGTTTCCAAAATAAATTTCTATTTCTTTTGTTTTATAAAATATCTTATAAAAAATATATGGTATCTAACATGTAATGGTTATTTCTTTTTCCTTATCAATATAACTTTTAATGATATGATATGTGTGTTCAATATCTATATCAATATCCTATAATTTTTATAATACATCATTTGTAATATTATCTAATGATAGTATCAATATTATTTATCTTGATGGATTTTGATAATGTCTAATATCATTATAAATGAAACCTATCATTTCAGGGGTTTATTATGCTACTATGAAACTAAAAATGTCACCATGATTATGTTACAAGAATAAATTTGATTTTAATTATGTTATTGGTTCAAATAAAATTATATATCCCTACCATTAATTGGGTAAAGAATTATCTCATGATTTGGTTGGGATTTATGTGTGAATAGAACCCTTAATGGGAATATTCTGCAAAGATACAAATTGAAAATAAAAACTTCACACCGTGGTAATGCATTGGGAAATGAATTATATCTCCCGAGTTAAAATTTAAAGAAATTAGGATAATACTTAATCCACTATGGAATTCCATCTATTGAGTAAAGATATAATTTTTATTGAGCCTTAACATAAGCAATGATTTTATATACTTATATATATGACACATTCTTATGTAGGAGTTATCTTTTCATGACTTGTGTTTACTAACTACTGTTCTATGATTTTATTTCATATATAATATGTTATAAAAAACTCCCTAGGCCATGAACCAGGATTTATGATCTTGGAATTATAGGGTATTATTATCTTATAATATAACCATACACATTTATTATATTATAATACTAAAAAGTTTATATTATTCTTGATTATTTATGTTTTTTTAACATTACAAAGAATATAATCTCACTATTTCTTATGTTTCCATATCCCAATGTTATCTAGAATATTATTACATATGATATTTCTATCAGGTTATCACGTGTGAGGAATGTTTTTGGGAGATATTTAATAACATTTTTAGAATAAATTGATTATGTATTCAATCTCAAAAGACACTAAAACTATAGGGTATAAGGTTTGATTTATTTCCATATATAATGAATATTCTTATAAAATAATTTAATATGAATTAATGTTGTACTTGTGTCACCAATTGGGACATTATTGTATGTATAAAATGTATATGGAACCAAAAAAAACCTATAATGAACTAAAAGTGATGTTTGATGAACCTAAAATTTCATAAGTTAAAATAATGGTGTCATGATTTAAAAAATATTAAAATTAATTTTTTTTATAATATTTTTTCTTAGAATGATTATTATATAATGATACACACACTAACTATTTTTCTTTTATTCAATGATAAGTCTTTTGGGGAATTTAATTAACAATTATTTTTATGGACAATGAAATGATTATCCTAATGACAAACCTAACATGATAGGAACTAGAGTGGAAAATATTTTTCTCATATTGACCCAACTCTCTCAATATTGGATATTAACATGAATCATGTCATACTATCTTACTCATCAATTAGAAACTCTAGATTGAGTCCTTCATGAAACAAAATTGACCCTCTTTTAGAGGGCCTTTCAACCCATTTATTTCCCAAAAATGCCTCAGGAAAGTAGGGAAGCTAATTTTAATTCTCTAGTATGCAATTTAAGAAAATTTCATTTTAGTTATTTATAATTTAGAAGTTTAATTTGGATAATGGTGTACTCTCAATAATAATATGAGGTGGGTGGATAAAATTAAATTCATCAAATGGTAGAAATTTAAGATGCTTTTTAATAAATTATGTCATATATCTATTTATAAATAAACTGAGAAAAAAATCATGGAGATGAAATAAAATTATTCTGAATCCTTGAGTATATATAAGGTAAATATCACATAAAATTAAAGATTCACTTCTTGTTTTATCATTGATCCTAAAATAAAAATCAATCATTTATTCAGAGTCCTAGAAGAAATTCTCAGAATGATTTTGGATATAAAAGACTTTAACAGATATAAAAAATGTTTTTAGTTAAGATCCCAAGTAGGAAATTGAAATTATAGTGTCTGATTATTATCATCTATTTACTGAAAATAATATAAAACAGGTGGATTTAGTAAAATCATATGACGAATTTCATGGAGTAAAGAAAATTTATCTATCTTTGTACAGAAAATGTTTGAAGAAACATGGGGGGGGGATTTTCTAGAAGGAATGGGTAAATTATTAATTTGTCGTATTAAATGATATAAATAACATTAATTTTAATGATATATAAAGAGGAAAACTAGTGAAATTTTTGAGAAGAAAACCCATCCTAACACAAACCTACAATCAAATCTTTTAATTTTAAGGAGTAGAGAAATTACTCTAACTTGTGCACCAATGTATGGGTCAATGATGAAAATCAATATCAGTATCCTCCAAAACTAGGTGGTAAAGGGAAGACTAATACAATCACAAATTTAGAAGTGGTTCAAAAAAATTAACTTGTAAAAGGAACACTAATCTACCAAAATATAACTGAAAATTTATTCTTTCATTCTGGATTTACCCATTCCATATAAAATAATTTTTCTAAGAATAAAAAACACCTCTAATCATCATGATATTAAAATTTCAATGATATTGTCTCTTATGTTGTGATGATTTCATATCAATTATATATATCATATTCAATATAAATTTTCATTAATGTGTTTCTTAAAAATATTATTATTCTACCTCAAGTAAAATTTAATGTGATAATCGGTATTGATTGTATATCCCTATATAGAACTTTTAAAAAATTTTGGGATATAAAAGTTACATTTAATTATCCTAAATAACTTTTATAATATATCGATTTATATATTACGAAGAAATATTTATGAAAACTATATATATTATTTTGGTCTTAAGATGTAATCATGTGGGGTATTTAGATAAAATAATTAGAGGGAAAATCAATATTTAGGACATGGAAATTTGAAATGAATACATTGATATTTTCCTAAATATTTTCATAGTATTCCCTCAAATAATGATGTTATATTTTCTATATAATTTATACCAAGTGTTATGCCATTGTCAAACACTCTATATAGAATGGACTTAATTGAACTGGAAGAATTAATGAATTAACTCCATGAAAATCATTATAGGGGTTTCATATTCCCAAGGGATTCACTATAGGGTGAACCAATCCACTTTTTTAATAATTATGATGGATCAAGGTGCCTCTACTTTTATTATTGTGAACTCAAAAAAATCATTATCATGAACAAGTATCCTCTACCCCATATTGATGACTTGTTTTATTGACTTTGAGGGGATGTATAATTATCAAATATTAACATTTGTTTAGTATATCATCAACTAAGAGTAAAATAGTGGATGTAATCAAGACGCCATTTTGTTAAATATATCGTCATTATTAATCCATAGTGATACCATTTGTGCCAAAAAATTCCCTTATTATCTTCACAAATTGGATGAAATTCACCCTTCCAGATTACCTCAAAATTTTTTATAGTATTTATAACTGATATTCTCATATATTCCAAGATAAATGAAGGTTATGGAGATAATTTAAGGATTTTCGTGAAGAATGTGAGAAAGGAATAAACTCATGGGAAATTTATCATATTTGAAAATTTTCTATTGGATATATTATTTTGGACTCATTTAATCACATGTTAGGGTATACATATAAATCCTTCAAAGAATGGAGTTATTGAAGAATATCCCAGACCAACCTTTTTAATGGATATCCATTGTTTTCTTATATTGTTTTGATACTATATACATATTGTGAGGACATTATCATGGATATAAAATACAATAAACATTGGTTACTTGTGACACATCCTTTTTACTATGTTTTGATTAATATGATGAAAATTTCAAGTACCTCAAGTGAAATTTTAGTTATTATGCTTTAAATCACACTAACATGTAGTAGATAAGGAATTTTAATATAAATTGATGTATAAAAGTATAGAATGTGACATTTCCTCATAAATAATGACATGGTGGAAGATTATACCTTGTGTTAATTAAATATTTATGAGAAAAATTTGTCTACCCATGATTTAGGGTTAGAAGTGGAAATATTTTTTTATTGATGATACAAATGGATTATAGTTATGGTTTAAAGTGTGAAATATATAATAATTAAAATTTCTCGAAGTACCCACTCACATAAAACGTGTGGAATATGTTCTAAATAAAATCGATAGAATTTATCAATGATAGTGACTGCTAAATATATTACCCCATAGGTATAAAAAAAGTGGATGATGCTATAAGAAGGAACAATCATAGATATTTAGAAATAATGAGGATTGAATGATACCCATGAATCTAAGATATATAGTGCATGTACCATTGAATCATTGGATATGTGGATAAATACAATCTTACCAATATAAAAATTTGACAATTCATCCATTTAAAGATGAAGGTGGCATATATATAGGATATAAATCTATATATGAATGTAAAGACTATTCTAGAGATTAACCATACTAATATAAAAATTTTATAACATCAACATGGAATTCATGGTAGGCCTTATTAAGACCTCTAAAGTGTATAATGGGATTTTTGTTATTGTTCATCACCTCACAATGTCAAAACATTTCATTTCTCCTCAAGAATATATCTAACTTGATAAACGTTTTAGTATATAAACAAATGTTTTCATAATTATTTATGTTGTACCACAATTTTTTTTATCTAATATTCTTCAAAAGTTTACATTATTTTTCAAGAGAATTATTTAATAGTAATTGGATAATGAGCTTAGATTAACTACTATTTATCATCCTTATGATGATGATCAATCTAAAAGGACCATTAAAACTATTAAAGATATATATAGATACAATTAAATGGATTTCAAAATATGATTTGATCAAAACCTCCCCCTAATAGAGTTATCATAAAAAAATAGTTCCAAATCTAGAATTCAAATGGTACAATATGGGGCTCTTTATAGAAAATGGTGTATAACACCAACATGTAGGGACAAATTTAGAGAGTGTATATTGATGTGAGTAGAGAATTATCAAGAACTATAATTTAAGATTCAAAAATTTCCACAAAAAATTAGAATAATAAATATTTTGATATAAGATCTATGTTGATAGTTATTGGTGCAGTTTGAAGTTTTATATCAAATACTATGTATTAATTTGAATATCTCTAAGGAAAAGTGAAGTTATATTAATTAAAAAAAGAAATATGATCCCTAGATACGTTTGCCCCATGAAATTGATTGATTAGTTAGGGATGGTATCTTATCATATACCACTTCATCCAAAGATCTCGCAATTTCATGATGTGTTAACTATGTCCTTTTTGAGGTTGTACATATCATATCTACCAAATACACTAAACTGAGAAGATATATAATTGGGAAATAGTTTTTTATAAAGATAAATAAGTAGAAATCATAGATCATAGAGAAAACATATTATAAAACAATACCACTCACTTAGTTATAGGTATATTATGGAATAATAAGTTTAAATATGAAATATGGGAACCTGAGGAAGTAACGAGGAAGAATTACCCTCATTTGTTATCATTAGAGTAAAAAAATTCATTTGAAAAATTAATTTACGGGAGGGTATACTACAAAAATACATTATTTTCCAATATTTTTTTCAACTAAATAAATAATTTTATAAATTAATTATTTCACACTCAACACTAATCTAAAATGAACCATGATACAATTTACTAAGATAAAATATTACAATGTATGAAAAACATAAATACATTTTTAGAATGAAATATAATGTATCCTTAAGAATATTTCAAGACAAATAATGAATTTAGTAATGGAAATATACTAAACATAAAATATTTATCATCATGGTTTTACATTAATATCATTACCCCAATTACAACTTTGGAAATATGGATGAGATATTAAATATTATAAAAATGGCGAGAGAGAAGTAAATGAATAGGTTTAATGATTCTAAAAATATATTTAAGACTCTATATATGAACTAAATAAGGCCATTATATATAAGGGAATATGAAATATAGTTGTTCGATAGATGTTCATTGGAAATATGGTCATTGGATATAAGTTTTTGGGTATATCCAATGGGTAAGATCTGAAATTGAAAATAATATAATTAAGAATAATAAATAATAAAATAAAATGATAATATTTATTTAAAATATTTTATTATAATGAATTTATTATTTAAGATTCTATATGTTATAATTTTTTTATACTTATAATTATTAAGGAATTATTATATGTATTTATAAAATTCCACGAATTTTTTTAATGTAATTAGATTGTAAAAATTAATCCTTTAAAAGACTTACAAGATATGGTTCATGTTTTATCACTGTCCAAGAAAGAAAAATAAATCATTTCTTTACAATCCAAAATACATGTCTAAGAATGGAATTATCTTTAAGATAATTTAATAGTTATGAATAAATTGTTCATTGTTATGTTGAGGATAATATAATTTTTTTGACTCCCATTATTGTTATGGTTTTATTGGTTCTTTTCTCAATGGAAATGTTTATTAAGCCTATGTACAGCTTGACTTGGGTCATATTCAGTATATCATTTACAATGTACTAGACATAAACATCATGAAAAATGAAACTTTTACTAAAGAATATTAAATAATATAGAAAACAAAACCAAGAGATGATATTGTCATATAATTTTTTAAAAATAATTTAACCATAATATGAAAGAATTTCAAGATCATTAAATATTTCAAAATTGTGAATGTTAATAATTATCACCAGATCAGTTTAGTGTTTTTTCATTGCAAGGACCCAACGTAGAGCCCCTATAGGGGTGATCCACACTTAATCATTCGATATCTAAAACACTTTAAGGAATCTTCGGTTTCCAATGTCATTGATTATTTTTATTCAATTATTGACCTTTTATTACTTTAAGGTCCTTCAATATTTAAGGAATATATCCTATTATTATTATTCCTTAGACTATGATTGGAGGACGATAATCGTGAGAGAAATATATTATGAACAATGATTAACCTTCTTTAAAATGTGACAACAGTCGATTTATAAATGTAAGATTGGTGTTTAATAGTTCATTTATTACACAATAGACTTTTAATAAAATATTAAATACTAAGAAACCCCATTCAATATAATTAAATAATACTATAATTTTATTCCATGGAATGCAATAACTGGTGCAATGATAAATATTATTTTATGGTTCTGCCAATAAATATTTATGATTTTTCAAAATCCAGGTCCACTCCTCAACCTTAAAATTTATTTAATATCCAAATAAATTTTGTGATTAAATATTTATTCATTCAATTAATAAAAAATATTCTATTCTTAGACTGGAGAATGAATATTTATTTACTGTTTGTGTAACTAAATAATTTATTCATTTTATAATTAAATTATTATTTTCTATGATGTTAATAAAGAGTGTTGAATAAATTTTTTATATTTCCATAGCAAAAAATTTACCTTGAGAATAAATATTTATTTAATATTTGTGATCATTTAATAAATAATGGAAAATATCAACTTCAAGTCTATAAAATAATATTTATTCTAATATCTAATTATAATTAATAATTAATTGTGATCAAAGGACAAGAATTTTGTGTGACCCTTTAGGCCCCTTACACTGTGATATTTGGCGGTCTTTCTAAAAGTCCAAGATTAATATCTAGAAACCGGTTGAGCAACCCACATAGGAAGATTTCATACCATATTGAACAAACTACATACAAACAATAACTATGTAATATAATCCATTTTCTTGATATCTCATCATGAAGGTTTCACACATGTGTTATCAACCTATATGTTTGAGATGTATTTATTTAACTGTCTGAAATAAACTCATCATGACACCATGAACATGGATTTTAATTTCCTGATTCCTTTTAAATTATAAGGCCAAGATATCATCTTTCATAAATATGGATGGAAAAAAATACTTCCTTGACTTATTCAGTTATAACATATCCATTTTTATTCACCCAACAAACCCAACTTCACCATGAAATATCCCATCATGGTTTAAAATAATTCATAAAAGTGTGTGATTCATGAAATGTATTAATAATATTCTTAATTCATAAGAAACATTACACATGATTGAATATAGGAATATCAAACAACATATAAACATAATGAATTCATACAGTCTGTTATGTTCCTATAATCTCCAATCTTAGAGATTACCAAGTGGGGACTTCCGAGCATAATGTTACATATTCCTATGAGTACTGACAGTAGGAATTCAATATACAATTTGTCCGGTCATTGAATTTTATTTAACCATAAAAAAATATTTAAGGATATCATCATGGAACATCAATGTTCTCATCATACCATAGAACAATTTTGACATTTTTAGTGTGATAAATATTCTATGATATTACTGCATTACTGTTATATAGAATAATAATCAATATGTTATAACATATTAATATTTAAATCCAAGAATATATATATTATCTAATGAACATAGTAGTTAGTAATATACACCAAATACAATAAAATCCGACATAATCAAGATCCAACTGAAAATTACTGGTTAGTTATCACATGTTGGACATGATTTTATTGATTATTGGTATAGGTACTAGGCCTACCATGTTTACATCACAAGGGTTGGTAATGAAAAAAATGTTGGTGTGGAAATATTCCTTATTGTTACATTATTACATATATGAAATCCTTCATATTTTGGTATTACCGAGTATCTGCCTCTTGTTATCTTATTAGAATCATGACATCTTAATTAAGGAAATTTTAAAATCTCATAATAATAATGATATAAAATAATTTCATATATAACCAGCAATAGGAATATGATGTTCTTAAACTACATCTTAAGTTATATCAAAAGCCACAACATAATGAAATATAGTATATGTGGCATCTCTTGACTGAAATAAGTTTATCTTGAATATAATTTCTATAATAATAGATAAATATAGCTAAATGTGTAAAAGTGTTCAATTACCTTGATAGCTAGTATTCTCTCTTATATATACAGCAATAAATAATCTACTTCTATATTTCCATGTACTGTTGGATAGTTATAACAATAAGTCTATATAATTATTTTGGATCTATTTGATATTCACATACTATAAAAAATGCATAAGTAATATAAAAAACCTTAACCTATAATGGTAAATGAGTTAAATTACTATCACTTAAACTGGTGGAACACTTTTAATCGTAACAATGTTTTCCTATTCCCATGAATTTTCTACTCGAAGGAATATATTTAAACAACTTTTCACTCTTGAATTGTTTCAAATTGTAATTTTTAAAAACATTTTTAATATATATACTATGAATATACTTAAAAAACAAATGGGAATATTTTTATAAATCATGGTCCCTATAATATGTAGGTTAATTTAAGTCATTATTAAAGACATTCAATTTTTTTTCATAACAAAAAGGTAAGGCATAACATTTTGTTACAATTTTTTATCAACGTATATATCATAAAAACTTATATTAATCCCAATAACGTATTATAGGCACACATAAATCATTCATTTCTAAATGAATATTTCATTATCACTATGAATGATTTATCCAAAAATAAATTTATGAATTTTCCTATCTTATTTGCATTTATTGATTTCACCTACCCTTTATAGTTTTGTCTTATATACACATACCACTAGGCCTATTTTTGGTCACATCCAATCAATATCATCTTTAAGGATTCCTTCAAATGAGGTGTCCTTGATAGTAAAAAACTAATGTGATGATCATAGAATGACTTTTTAAAATTAATAATTAAACATTATTTTATCACGATGATTGGTGTATAGGTTTTTCCATAGAATAAAATGTTTAATAATAAATTCCCCTTTTTTGGTACAATATTATAATATCCATTTCTAGATCCTATAGAATACTATCTAGTAGTATCAAGTCATAGAGACATCTAAAATATTTATGTCTATATTTAGGAACATAAAATATATTATTCAACTTATACATACTTTTTAATCATATCATGTTTCCATTTACTACTTTCTTGTATGCCTCATTATTCTGAAATAATAATATATGTATCACCCATATTACAAGACATAACAACATATTTTTTGCATGATTGTTTACACAATATGTGACTATAGAACTAATCATCCCTTTTATAATTGGTTATGCCAATATTCTAGTTCCAACATATACAAATTTATGGCTTTAACCCATAAAACATAAGTATACTCCCACTATCATAAAAGAGATATGTTTCCTTATGAAAACATAGTTGATCATGACTGATTTTTAATATCATTAATAACCATAGAATTATTAACATAGATGTACTAAGTGTTACCATATTAATTTGTAGCTAAAATCAACTTTTAAAAAATGGTTTTCTATAAACACTTGACATTGGGACCAAATATACTATTTTCATATCATAATCTATATGATATCAGTTATAAATATACTTGGAATATGTTAATTTGTTTCATAGCTATTTTAAAATCATGCATGGGATGAATTTTTAAAATATCTTCATTATATATATAATATAAATCAATTATATTACTTTAAATAAAATCCCTATAAATATTTATATAACTAAATTTATGTTTTTTGAATATATTTTCTCTATATGTATATATCATAGGATTACATAGATAAAATTTTCATTAGTAATATAGCTTATAGGAACCTCTATATTCAAAAATTAAACTCATCTACTTCACTAATAATTTATAAAATTTCAAAATGGACTCTCTTGAAGTATATACATATTCTACTATGTTTATAATAGTTAACATGTCCTTCCTGAACAAACTCTAAAATCGTTGTGGTGTACCTTTATATCTAAATGTTTCCTCTTCTAAAAAATCTTAATTAGTTTTTTTATTATACCAAGTATCTTATCACTGAAGGTACTAAAATACTTGTTTTATATAAAGAATTTAGGTACTATCAATTTTTATTAAAAAATGTATCTTTTCAAAAAGAAGTAATTGAATGTTATTTTTATATTTATCATTATTATTAGTTGAATATTGTGCTTTAAGTGTAAATAAATTATAAAATGAAAATAATATATCAAAAAAAAGTATTCAAAAAATGAAATATATTTATCATTGTGTCTAATTGGAAATGGAGATAAATGTTTGATAAAAACTTCTTACAAATTAAAACCAATTCCTTTTGGAAATCAAAAGTAGTGAGCACCCCTTAGATGACATATAAATATTCCATTTTTATATCCTATTAAGTTTACTCCATAGCCGTTTTATTCATTATTATTTCCTATATATAAATTCATGTATTTTTTAATAATATTGTATTATAATATTCATGTGGTCAATAGAATCTTGGTGAATATAATTTATGTGGACACATATGATTTCTCCTTCAATTCATTGTATTTTTTTCCACTGTTCACTCTTTCCACAAAACAAGCACATATCCTCCTATTTATTCTCTAGACTCTAAATACTTTATCTATTTGAATAATGTTTTAAATGATATATTGATTTTATATTATCCATGGTACCTGTATACTTCTTTTTCCAATATTTTTACTATAAACATTGGTTATGAATGTTTCAACAAACCCGTATTCTATTTGTAAAGTATGGTAAAAAAAATTTGGATTGGATTATCCATTTCATTTATTAAAGGTATGATGAATTATGATAAATTTTTTGATACAAATAACATAATACTATTATTGGATAATATCTTATCCAAGTAAAATCATAATTTTTTTCTAACTAGTCAATATACCCAAATCATTTTGAAACCATGGTCAATAGTTAGATTCTGTTCATCCAGTTTACTTTCATATAGTTTATTAACATTATTATTTATCTCATATACTTATATATCTTTCTTATAAAAGTAAAGATGAGATATTATGGTGTAAAAATTGATTTCCTTATTTTGTATCATTAACTCTTTGTAAATACTTGATAATATAATAAAATATACTCAGTAAGATTTAATTATATATCTATGGTAGGCATCATTTTCAAATTTTCTCACCTATTAGGTTTTTGGAATAATAATAGGAGATTAAAATACAAATATTATTTCTTTCATAATAATGAATCATATAAACAACTGTACCATGTATATTAATTTCTATTAGAAAGGGAATACACTGAGTTGAGGAATATTTGTAGTGTTTTTAGGGATTCACATTTTCATTCATCCTATAATAATTTTTTTCTAGATTTATCTTTGTTACCAACTATACGAGACATAAAAATATTAATTTTAATAAAAATCCAACTTTTTATCAAATCTCAACATGTAATGACACAAACATTTATAAATAACATTCCAATTGAAATTTAGTTAAATGAATTGTTATATAATATGGATTTGGAAAACACATTCAGTTATTTGGATTTATTTTATCATATCATATTTAAAATATAATTTACAATCATTATGATTGATAACATAGATATTTAACAACGATTATATGATTAGTATAAATATAGTGTCTTGATAAATGCAATTGAAACATATAAGAGATGTTATGGAATCAACTAGTAGGACAATACCATATGAAGCCCACTAATTGAATCCTAAAAGGTAGATAGAATCACTATGAATTTACCTTGACCAATCCCATTCCAATATCCAACATCTGAATCCTGAGGGAAATAGTTTACAATATAATTTCCAGGTCATTGATAACATGTTCCAAACCATGTACACCTAACCACCCCATGGAAGTATCACTGTCACACACCTTACTCTTAGGGAGTTTTCTGTTGTATTAAATGGATATTTATAAATACCCTAATCATATTAATATGTATTTCTTATTGAATGAATATTATATTTTCAAGTTATTATTTATACATTAAAAATGATTTTGATTTTGATACAATAAAACATAAATTGTATTTTTTTAAGAAATATTCAAATCTAATTAATGAATTTATTTTTCTGAACTAATTGATTAATGAAATAAATAATATTTTATTTAAATATTATAATTAATTATTTTTTATTAAATTTAAATTATCATATCAATTTTTATTAATTTAATTATAATTTTTATAATGTTTTGAAAATTGATATTTTCAAAAAAGAAATCATTTTCCAATAAATATAGATTATTATTTTAAAAGTAAAAATTAAAATATTTATAAAATTATTTAAATAAAATTAATATTATTTTTTTAATGAGAATTTTTAAATTACCAAATAGTAAATTTTTTATAATTTTCTTAGAATGTCAATTTTTCTAGTAAAAATTAAATACGATAAAAATATATGGTGTGTATTATGAAATCATAATGACCTAAAAATAAATAATAAGTACTATAAATGGTATCCATGAACAAATATTATTTTTCATTTAAATGGTGTTATTTTTATGTATTTCTTTATTAATTTTATAATTCTATTATGATTCCCCCAAAACATATAATATATTATATGGTTTTAAAATCATTTCTTTAAAGACATGACTCACTTCCACATAATCTAGCGTAATCTATTATTTATTTATTTCCTTACCCTAATTAAATAATTAAATATTACCCTATTTGGATGATACAATGGGAAGAACCATGTAAGGGATTTTTTTATTGGTTATATTATTATATAGAGTCCAAAATCTATGTTTGAGAAACGATAAATAATTTCCCACTCCTTTCCAATATAAACCCACACAATCTCTATTATCTCTTCCCTCAAAAAATATATTTCACTTCCTTACTCTACCTTACCCTATTTAAAGTCTTCCCAAGGTGCCCAAAGCTCCCAAGAAGCTCCTACCAAGTATTTGGAAACAACCTCTCAAGGTAAGGGATCCTCTCTTTCTCCTCTTTTTCCAAGTGTCCTTATTATCTTATGAATTTATCAACAGTTAATAATTTTGTGAAATTTTTTCCCACACCCCCTTACTCTCTATATAAATCCTAAACAAGGATAGTCTCCTTTCACTATAATTATTTCCTACCATGAAAATTTATATTTCCACATTATGTTTTTGAAATTTAACTGTGATTTTCATTGATAATCAACTATATAATGAATACCCTTTTCAATTTACGAACACAATTATTCAAAATTTCACTTATAATTATTTATTAGGTAATTATAATTATGTATTCCACACTCCATGATCATTAAATAAAATATTATTATGAGTGAATCCATTATTTTGGTCTTTGTAGGACACTTAATCATGATAATGAAATGAAAGTGATGGTTGTTACTGAAATTATATAGAGTTCCAATGCATTGGGTAATGTTTAAGTCTCATAAGATGTCATGCAAGAGACTAGGAAGTGAAAGTAACTTATAACATGGGTTTTTACATCATTATTTCTTGGTATTTTTCCTTGACCTATGATTACGATGCAATGTTTTATGTTGTTTCCACATTTCTTATGTTTCCTTTATAATTATCATGTTATATCATGCCTTATTATTCATGTTTATAATTATCACTCTTTTTAGGCCCCATTGATATGCATATTTTCGAACATGTATTACCTTATTCATGTTATCCCATTTTTGTTCCCTTACTGGGATTTATAGGTCACCCCTTTCTTATGTATGTCCATAGGTTTTCCCATGCAGTTTTAAGTACGAAGAAATATTATGATCATGTTAAGGAATATTTCTATAATGGAAATATATTCATATTTTTTAGTTTTTATGTAATGTTCCTAATTACTAAACACACTATAATTTTCAATATTATATATTGTATTATGTGTAGTCTTCTTCAATAAATCAAGAATTAGTGTGTAATAAAGAGAAGGGTATTCGTAGTTGTTTTGAAATGAAATTTTTTGTTAATTTATGGATTAGGATTAGAAAACTCTAGTGAAATACATTGGGATAAAACAATGTATAAGAAAAAATCCCTAAATTTTGATAAGTATAGATCAATTTTTTTTATCAATAAATAATTCCCTATCTTGATACTATATGTGGATGTGGCTGTGGCAGAAATGTACATAGGTTTAAAACTTGAAAACACTGCATTGAGATAGCTTCAACTAGGAACTAGTTCACAAAAATAGGCCTTGCAAAAAACCTAGTTTGATACTCACCAAAGGATATAATTTAGTTAATTCACAAGCTCATTAAGAAAATTATAATGGGAATGAAAATTACCTAATATTATATGCTATAAAATAAAACATGGATAACATATATTGAAGCCTAAAAATTCATAAGGTGTGAAATAATTTTCATTTATATTTTATCAATTTGAGTTCATTATATTTTATTCTATAAGTTTAACAGTTTAAAAAGTTTAATATGTAATTTTATACTTATTCTATCCAATTTCCTAAAATATGAGGAATTATGTAAACAACCAATGTGATGGGAAATGTGATGAGTACCAAATGAGATTCCCAAATCGATGGTAGAAGGATCATGAACCTTACAATGAAACACCCTCACCTACCTCATGTTTTGAATTGAAAATTAGATTTGAATTAGCACCCAAATCTCCCATAATAAATAACATGATTCAATTAAAACCATTATGCAAACATGGACTCTGATTTTCAATGGATCATATGATCTCTTAATCATGTAACAATGGATCAACCCCACTGAGAAAATCTTTTCTATCTTTTGATGTTTTGAAAAAAATAATATTCTACAGGATATATATCATGTTCATGGATAGGTTGATTACTGGTGAACATTGATCAAGAATAAAAATCACTAGGAAGAGATTAAAGCTATGAGGGAAAGGAATTCAAGAATTTTTTGGATAAATATTTTCCTTTCACTTATATGACGAAAAATGGAATGTTATTTTTATCTGATAGCTATAAGGAGATTGTTTCATATACTTTCAATATATAAATGATGATTGATGAATATCAAGGGTATCATATGGACAAAAAGATTAAATTTGAGTTTAATTATGATCATTTGTAAAATAAATATAATGCTGATAAGAAATTTCAGCATCATAGTTATCAAAATTGCAGGTAGAAGCACCTAGAAATTTTCTCAAGCTAGATGAGAAAATTCATATGTTGTGGGATGTAATGACACCTAGCTAGTGATTACTGATAGGTGAAACCCACTAATGTGATGGAGGAAAGAAAAACATCAGTCAACCCTCATTATATTGTTCATTGTTTCTATAGAAAGGAACAAGGGAAGTTTTTAAACCAATGAACTAACACAAGGGTTTTCAAAGAAAACAAACTACCTCCAAGGAATTAAGGGAGATATTATGTCATTAGAATTGCTGAAGTGGATCTTGAAAAAGAAGTGGTGATGGGTACCCTAGTTATCCATTGTAAAATAGAGAACATACTATTTGATTATGGTTCTACACATTCCTTAATATCATGCATATAGAGTAGAACTATTCAAACCCCACAACAAATCATGGAAGTAGAGTTGTAGGTGAAAATAGAAATTAGTGAAATTATTTCATCATAATTATATAACTCCTCCCCTAGAAAAATTGGTGGGATAAACTTACCAAAAAATATTTTGATAATCCCTTTATTTGATGCAATTCTGGTTATGGATTAGTATCATCTGTATAATCCAACATAAATGGTTGTGAAAAATAAATCACTATCTGTATCCTGAATTGGCCCCTTATTTTATACAAATATATGGACGATGATGAATCTTCATTAGAGTTAACTTATTATTAGTTGATATTATTTCCCCATGATCATGCTGATCTATCTCAAATGATTGAGTCTAATTAAAAATCATCCTTGAAGAATTGCTTATTATGATGGAATAAACCATAATGTTTCCCAATGAATTGCATGGTCTTCCTCGAATACAAGAGGACGAATTTTAAATCAAGATAATACGTAGTGAATTTCAATTATAAAATAATTCATATAGAATTTCTTTTTTGAAACTTGAGGAGATGAAGAAACTATTATATTAGAATTTGTAAAAAGGGTTCATAGACCTAATGTAACACCCCAACCCTAGTTACCCAGAGTTGGTGCATTATTGCATAACATTGGCATGATAGAAAAATATCAAGTCTTGAAAGAATGATTAGTTTAGTAGCCTTGGAATCACTAGATACATTTATAAAGTTTACATTACATCATAAAGTGAAAACTATAACAACATCTTGTCTCCACAGTCATATCCCCTTATACTATCCCTGCAGGTCATTCATAAAATACTTCTTCACATCTTGGAAAAAATAAAACATAGAAAGGGGTGAGCTCAAATTCCTAGTAAGGATAACAATATAGAATAAACTTTTATAAATAAAAATAAACATTTAAGGCATTGTATAACTAAAACAAAATACTTTTAAACTTGAAATTCAGTATAATATGACAAAGATAAAATGATATAATTCTATTTACTTATTCACATGGATATTCTACTAGTCAAATAATCACATGTAATATCAATAACCACTTTCATAAAGATGTAATTCATAATGAAAGACTATCATAACCACATAGTCAAGGCCTTGTGCCAAGACTACAAATAATATTTTGTCAAGGCCTTGTGCCAAGACACTAGTTTGTCTCATGAGAACTACGGATGCATCGAGGAGCTATAGAGGGCTCCACCCATCACTTATTAAGTCCAATGCATTCCTCATATGAACATGTTTAAACATAACATAAAAATTTGTATTAAAACTAGCATACGAAATGTCAATACTTTCTCCATAAACCATGAATGGTATTAATACAAAACATCCACAATAAAACATATCACAAAACCATCAATACAGTATGGAATTTTTGTATAATAATAAATCAACTTCAAATAAGCTTAAAATCCATCAAAGGATGTCGACATAGATGAAATCATAACTATTTGAGAGAAATATCTCTTTTTAAATTGTTTAAAAGTCACATAATTATAAAATAAAAAATTTACATTGAAAATATTCTAATAATATTGTAGGGGAAGCCTCTAAGATTTTATAATGGCAGAAAATAGTTGCACCCACTGTATAAGTTAAAAAAAGACATTCTTACCTGAATTTTGTTGAAAAGGTTAAAAATGACCTTGTTTGGAAAACGACAGAAAGATTCCTTTCAAACCATTTTATGAAATTTCAAACAAGGGTATAAATGGATTTAAACAATAGTCTATAAAATATTAATAATGTTTTGAAGTACATTTTTAAGAAACATGGAAGTGGAAGATAAAGATCTCCTAGTAGATAATTACGTATAAACAACCTCGGATAATGAAGAGATTGTGAAATAAACCCTTACCTTGTACGTTTACTTGGATGAGGGTAGGTTACATTCCTGTATAATGGTGAAATAATTGTTATTAAGTTATAAAATAATCATATTCATTAATATGATATCATATATGATCTTTTAACACTGCTTTGTTAATAATATCTTTGTATTATCGTTGTTTCGGGTGTTAACTTACTTGTTTTATTTTATATGTTTTGTTACGTAAGACATGTTATTTATGGATAGGATGTATATTAATCATATCCAGAATGATATCAAGTCCATAAACATTATTTTTAATCATCAAATGAGAATTAGACTTGAATGGATACGATGGGGAATGAATCTCATCGCGTTCGTGGAGACGGTAGTCTATTCGTACGCACGAGCGACAATATCATTCTTTTGATATTAAAATAATGTATAATTGGAAGGTATATCATATATAAAGAATAATTATCATGTTATATTTATTATTTACATGAATTATACATCATTATTATACCCATCAAAATAATAAAATGTTGAATAACAATTACACAACGACGTGGAGACGGTAGGCCGTATGTACACACGTATGGTGAAATGTCATTCCAGGGATAGATAGAATAATGAATTTGTTTATTCCATTTTTATAATAAAATCACATTATATCGAACATACTGGAGTTATTATTTTAGAATGGAAATAACAAGGAAAGAAGAAGTTTAAGAAGAAAGGAACTTGAAAGAGGGTGGTGAAATCATTACCTCTTATTCGGTTTCTTCCTGTTGATTTGATCAAAAGGGATACATAGGTTGGCATTATGATCAAACTAAGGCCTCTAGGTTGTATTGAGGGAAGTTGGGAGGATATTTGGGCAGAGGTTGGACAAGAAAAAAGGCTTTGAAGGTGTGAAATTGAGTAAAGGGGGAGTGCCCTTTTATAAGAGGGGTGAGGGGCACCTTTGGAAAATCTAGAAATATTATTTTATAATAAATTCATACTCCGTTTCTAATGGATAAAAAGTGGATTATTTAAATTTTAAGGTGGGTATGGGTCTAAAACCACTCAACCAATAGGTTTTAGACATGTTTGGGTCACAATATTAACCTTATCTTTTAGTTTTAACTCTTAGGTAATTAGTTTGACATTTACTATGTCACTTTGTGTTTTTATATCATATAGTTAATAAACTTACTATAAACATCCAATAGACCCACGAGTGGTGAATTAATGATACACATATCATGATAAAATTTTTTTGGCCAATCCTTAGATTTTTAGGAATATAATATCAATTAATAATATAATATTCTTTTAAAAAACACTTTTATGTCAATTTTGACACTATTTGGAATTTGATTTTTGGGAAAGTCATAATAGCATTATTACTTCGAAAAAAGTTAATTAAATAAATACTAACATGCCATATTATCCTATAAAATTAGTTTAATTCATAAAAAGTCTCAAATTACATTTATTTGGATATTTATAATATCAATTATTTTAATATTTCATTAATTCGGTAATTACTGCATCACCATTGTGTCATAAATAAAATAAATTATTTAATGTCTAAAAATTATAAATAAATTACAATTATGTGGGAAATCCTTTTCTCTTTTTCTAATGAATATTTACAATATAATTTATCTTATGTATAACCCTATATTAAAAATAATTTAGTAATTAAACTTTGATTTTAACTCTTTTAACTCTTCTTTGAATTAAATACTAATAAATGTCCTAATCTAATCCAAGTGGACCAAAATGATGATATTTTATTCCTAAGGTTGTTTTTGGTCGAGATAAACTTGTCCAATTGAATTATTATATGTGTTAGGGTAATATTAATATCGTTTTTACCCTTAATTACCCTATTTACTTTTAACCGTGGTAAATAAAAGTAAAAAGTTACTATTCACTATAAATTATTTTCATCTCCTTGAACCTAATTTTAATCCTTGATATTAATAGTTTCTCTCAAATTTTCGAAAATCCACTCACAGAAGCGGTAAAATTATGTTTTATGTGAATTTCCAAATTCTCCGTGGAGGTGGGTAAAAGATGGTGAAAAGTTTAATAAAAGTTTTAGATATCTAAAATTATTCTAAACTAACTCCAATGAATTAAATTGAACTTATATAGTTATTATGTATCTATTTTTACCTTAATTATATTTAAATAAAATAAATAATTATTTAAATAAAAATTTGGTTTTAAACTATAACTCAGTGCCTTTTCACAATTCATCAAAAATTGAATGTTTTTAAAAAAATACAAAAAATTCACCCTAAACTAATTTCGATATTATGAATCCAAAAATGAAGTCCATTTTGAAAGATAAAATTTATAAAATTTAAAAAATTGGGTATTAATATTTATAACGTCTAGTTTGATTGGTTATGGTGTGTGTTAGAACTCGAAGTTGCGTACAACACACGCTACTGTATTATTCAAAGGGAAGCGTACCGTGGAATCTTGGGGTGTTACATTCTCTCCATCAAATAATTTCATCCTCAAAATTTCTAGAATATTACTACATAAAAAGACTGGGGTGGTTCTTCATCGTAAGTTCCTCGGGTTCCCATGTTGCTTCTTCCATCATATGGTTTCTCCATAGAACTTTTACCAGACGAGTAGTCCGGTTTCTTAGCACTTGCTCTCCCATATCAAGAATCCTGACAGGCTCTTCGCAATAAGACCGATCAGGTTCTAGTTCTAATTCCTCGTAATAAAGTACATGTGTTGGTCCAGGCACATATTTTCTCAACAGTGATACGTGGAACACATCATGAACTTTGGAGAGATTCGACGGCATTGCCAAACGGTAAGCTACAACCCCAATTCGTTCTAGAATTTCGAAAGGTTCGATGTACCTGGGACTCAATTTTACCTTCTTGCCGAAACGGATAACTCTTTTCCATGGAGATACCTTAAAGAAAACATGATCTCCTACCTGAAATTCCAAATCCTTCCTTCAGTTATCGGCATACCTATTCTACATACTTTGAGCTGCTTTGATGTGTTTTGGATTACCTTCACCTTTTCCATCGTTTCCTCCACCAGTTCTGGACCTATGAGTTTTCTTTCACTAACGTCATCCCAACAGGTTGGTGTGTGACATCTCTTTTTGTATAACTTTTCATATGGTGCAATCTGAATACTTGAATAGAATCTATTGTTATAGGAAAATTATACCAGAGGTAATTATTGATCCCACATACCCTGAAAGTCAAGTGAGCAAGATCTCAAATGTTTTCTAAGGTTTGAATTGTCCATTCTGATTGTCCATCTGTTTGAGGGTGGTAGGCAGTGCTCAAACAAAGTTCATTATCTAGGGCTTTCTGAATACTTTTCCAGAATCTTAAGTAAAACGGGGATCACGATCAGAAAAAATTGATAGGGGTACTCCACGAAGTCTCACAACTTCATTCATATATAGCCTTTCTAGATGTTCAAGTGGTAAATCTTCCCTTATAGAAAGAAAATGTGATGATTGAGTAAGATGATCAACAATGACTCATATTGCATCCTTCCTTCTAGGAGTCTTTGGTAGTCCCATGACAAAGTCCATTGTGATATTATCCCATTTCCACTCAGGTATGGGAAGAGGATGCATGACTCCTCCTGACTGTTGCATTCCAGCTTTCACTTGTTGACAAACTATACATCTTGACACAAAATCAGAAATCTCCCTCTTCATGTTGTCCCACAAAAAATGTTTCTTCAAATATCTATAAATTTTTGTGCTCCCAGGGTGTATAGAGAAATTGGAACTATGAGCATCATCCAACAATTCCCTTTTCAGATCAGGTATATCGAGAACTCAAATTCTCTTCCCAAATTTCAAAATTCCTTCTTCATACACAAAGTCTCTCAATCTCCCGTCATTCACAGCTTTAATACTCTTTTTAAACTCTTCATCATCGGTATGAGAACTCTTTATCCTTTCTAGTAAAGATGGTTTGGAAACCATTTGAAAAATCATTGATGTTTCACCTTCCATAGTGATTCCCATATCCATCTTTACTAGATCCATGTATATAGGATCCTTTTCAACTCTCATATTGTTCAAAACTCCATGATAATTTTTTCTCAAAGCATCTTCCACCTTATTTTCCTTCCCTAGGTGGTAGTGTATTGTGAAATCATAATCCTTGAGTAGTTCAAGCCATCACCTTTGCCTCATGTTGAGTTATTTTTGTGAGAAAATATACTTCAAACTCTTGTGATCAGTAAAAATCTCACATTTTCACCATAGAGATAGTGTCTCCAAATCTTCAAAGAAAATATTACATCTGCTAACTCAATATCGTGAGTAGGATAGTTCTTCTGATGAATTTTCAGCTGTCGTGATGCATAGGCAATAACCCTATCATTTTGCATAAGGACACAACCAAGTCCTTTCTTCGATGCATCACTATAAATAACGAACCCATCATTCCCCGATGGTAGAGTCAATATAAGAGACTTGACTAATATTTTCTTTAGTTCTTCAAAACATTCTTCACACTCTTTTGTCCAAACAAATTTAACCCCTTTACATGTGAGCTTTGTTTATGGGTTAGCCAATCGGGCAAAATTCTGGACGAAACGTCGATAATAACCTACTAAACCAATAAAACTGCATATTTTGGTTATAATCGTTAGTGCTGGAAATTCTTGGATTGCTCTTGTCTTAGAAGGACCAACATAGATTCTATCTTTGGAGACAATATGGACAAGAAAAGAAATCTCCTGAAGCCATAATTCACACTTGCTAAAATTCCCATATAATACATGTCATATAAGAGTCTTCAGGATAATGCGCAAGTGATTTTCATGATCTTCATAGCTTTTGGTGTATACCAAGATATCATCAATAAATACCACCACAAAATAATTGATATATTCATTGAAAACTCTATTCATTAGGTTCATGAATACAGAGGGTGCATTAGTCAGCCCAAAAGGCATTACTGTAAACTCGTAATGCCCGTACCTAGTTTGAAATGATTTCTTCAGAATGTCTTCCTTATTTACACACAACTGATGGTATCCAGATCGAAGGTCAATCTTTGAAAAGTATTGAGCTCCATGTAGTGAGTCAAATAAATCATCAATGCGAGTTAGGGGATACTTGTTCTTTATTGTTATAGCATTTATTTCCCTGTAGTCAATACATAACCTCATGGATCCATCTTTCTTCTTAACAAAAAGGACAGGGGCTACCCATGGAGAAAAACTAGGGCGAAGAAATCCCTTATTACTCAATTCCTCTAGTTGTTTCCTTAGTTCAACTACTTCCTCAATGGCCATTCTATAAGGGGTCTTCGATATGGGCCTTGAACGAGGAATTAAATCAATAGAAAACTCAACTTCTCATTCTGGAGGATGTCCAGGTAATCTTCTGGAAAGACATCAATATATTCTCTCACAATAGGAACTTCCTCTATTTGAACATTAATTTCCTCACCCACAGTTATTTCATTATCTTCCTCCCTAATAATTGAATTTAGTTGAGCTACTGGGGGTAGATCTAGATAAGAATCAAGTGGTGAAGATTCTACTCTAAAGATATGGTGTTCCTTATCATCATCATCAAAAATCATAACCTCCTTCTTCTTACAATAAATTTTCTCATCATGGTCCGAAAGACAATCCATACCGAGGATTATATCAAATTCAGTCATGGGTATGATGATGAGATCAGCAGATAAAGAACATTTATATGCCCTAATGGGAACAGATCCACAGAACTTTGTAGCAATGATACCTCCCTTAGGGGTTTTGACTAACAAATACCTCATTAAATCAAATTGGAAATATCTAATTTTCTTAGCAAACTGGGAAGATATGAAACAATGCGATGATCCATAATCAAACAAATCATTTTCTAAACTTGAGGAAACCAATAAATTACCTGCCACCACATCTTTCGGGGAATCAACCTCAGCAGTAGTGATTTCATAAGCTTGTCCTTGATCCCATGGACTTTTCTGAGGTAAGTTCCCCTAATGCTTAGGACATTCATTTTCATAATGTCTAATCTCACTACAATTATAGCATTAGACATCGGTAGATTCCTTCTTCCCCTTGCAATCATGAGCTTGGTGTCCTTCTTCACCACACTTGTAACAGACTCCCATTCCTTTTATACAAGTGCCAGGGTGTTTCATCCCACATTTACTATAGGATAGATATTAAACTTTTCCATTCTTACCTTTATTTCCATTCCCAGATTGATCAGCAGATCTCTTCTTCTCTTGCTTTGCATTAAATTCGCAAGACTTAGAGAATTATTTTTCTGTCTTCATAGCACATGAGACAATATCTTCGTACGACGAGAAGGATTGTGAGACTAGTGCTCGAAGAATAAATGGTTTTAACCCATCAAAGAAATGATCAATCTTAATTATTGGGTTATGTATATAATATCTATCATACCTTTCTAACCTTGTAATGTTAGCCTCATACATTGCGACATTCTCACCCTCCTTTTGCCTCAGACTCATAAATTTCCTTTCCATATCTGCTCGATGGTCACGAGGAAAGTATTTTTCTAAGACAATCTCTTTGAACTCTCTCCATTCCATATTTTATACTTCATCATCTTCCATTGTGTTTTGTATAAATGACCACCATTGATAAACATCTCTAGTGAGGCGATAAACTGCCATGATAATTTTTTCCATTTCACTACTCCCCAAATCCTGAAATATTTTCTCTTGGGAAATTATCCATTTCCCACCTACAAATGGATTTGTACTCCCATTTAATGTTGGTGGTTGTTTACTTATGAATCGATCTAATATTTATCCTCGACACTACGGATCAGGGTGGTCTATACAGGTAAGGTTATTATTCATAACCTGAGTGAGTTGTCCCAGTATGGTGATTAGCTGATCAGCACTAGTTGCATCACCAGCTCCACTATAATTATCTTGAGAAGGAGGGAAATCCCTACATGGAGTTCCTGCATTGATACTATTTCCATTTCTTCCACTAGTTGCCATTTCTAAACAATGGAATACACAAGATTAGTTTATGAGTCGAAATACATAAATCCAAACTTGTAAACCACTTAACATAAATTGAACTATTTATAGATATAATCCATAATCATAAAAATGTTTTCTTTGAACAAGTATATACTCATAAAACCTTCATAATGATTTGTAAATAAAATGAAAATTATCCTAAGCATATCCCCCGAGAGTTTCATAACCAAGAGTGCAGCAAGGCCCGTTTTCGTGCACCAGTTCCCATTCGAGTCTAGCTCTATGCAGTGTTTTCGGGTTTTAACCCTAGATACATCTGTGACAGAGCCGCCTCTACCTTCTCATATCTAGACAGGGATGTATTGCTTGGAAAAATCACAAAATATCTACAATACCAAAATTTTAGGAAGTTCATCTATACTAATCCTCAAAGTCCATCTTAGGTATATGCGCTCTAATCAGAGATTATCTAAATCTAGCTCCCATGGTTTGTACTAAACTTCCTCTGATACCAACTGTAACGCCCCGACCCTAGTTAACCAGAGTCGGTGCATTATTACATAACATTGGCATGATCACAAAAGATCAAGTCTCGAAAGACCGATTAGTTTAGTATCATTCGAATCACTAGATACATTCATAAAGTTTACATTGCATAATAAAGTGAAAACTATAACAACATCTTGTATCCACAGTCATATCCCCTTATACTATCCCTACAGGTCATTCATAAAATACTTCTTCACATCCTGGGAAAAATAAAACATAGAAAGGGGTGAGCTCAAATGCCCTGTAAGGATAACAATATAGCATAAACTTTCATAAATAAACATAAACATTTAAGGAAATGTATAACTAAAACAAAGCCTTTTAAACTTGAACATCAGAATAATATGGAAAAGATAAAATGATATAATTCCATTCACTTATTCACATGGATATTCTACTAGTTGAATAATCATATGCAATATCAATAACCACTTTCATAATGATGGAATGAATAATGCCATACAATCATAACCACATAGTCGAGGCCTTGTGCCAAGACTACAAATAAGATTTTGTCAATGCCTTGTGGCAAGACACTAGTTTGTCTCATGAGACCTACTGATGCATCGATGAGCTATAGAGGGCTCCACCCATCACTTATTAAGTCCAATTAATTCCTCATATGAATAGGTTTAAACAAAACATAAAAATTCGTATTAAAACTAGCATAAGAAATGTCAATACTTTCTCCATAAACCATGAATGGTATAAAAAAACGCATCCACATTCAAACATATCACAAAACCTTCAATACAATATGGAAGTTTTGTATAATAATAAATCAACTTTAAATAAGCTTAAAATACATCAAAGGATGTTGACATAGATGAAATCAAAACTATTTGAGAGAAATATCTCTTTTTAAATCGTTTAAAAGTCACATAATTATAAATTAAAAAATTTACATTGAAAATATTCTTATAAGTTTGTAAGGTAATCTTCGAAGATTTTATAACGGCGGAAAATAGCTACACCCACAGTATAAGTTTAAAAAAATACATTCTTACCTTAATTTTGTCGAAAAGGTTAAAAAGGACCTTGTGTGGAAAATGACAAAAAGATTCCATTCAAACCATTTTATGAAAATTCAATCAAGGGTATAAATGAATTTAACCCACAGTCTATAAAATAGTAAGAATGTTTTGAAATACATTTTTATTAAACATGAATGTGGATGATAAAGAGGTCCCGGTAGATAATTACGTATAAACAACCTCGGATAATAAAGAGATTGTGAAATAAACCCTTACCTTGTACTTTTCTTTGGTTAAGGGTAGGTTAACCTCTTGTATAATGGTAAAATAATTGTTATTATGTTATACAAGAATCATATACATTAATATGATATCATATATGATCTTTTAACATTGCTTTGTTAATAATATCTTTGTATTATCGTCGTTTTGGGTGTTAACTTACTCATTTTATTTTATATGTTTTGTTACATAAGAAATGTTTGTTATGGATAGGTTGTATATTATTCGTATCCATAGTGATATCAAGTCCTTAAACATTATTTTTAATCATCAAATGAGAATTAGACTTGAATGGATACGATGGGGAATGAATCTCATCGCGTTCGTGGAGACGGTAGTCCATCCGTACACACGAGCGACACTATCATTCTTTTGATATTAAAATAATGTATAATTGGAAGGTATATCATATATAAAGAATCATTATCATGTTATATTTATTATTTACATGAATTATACACCACTATTATACCCACCTAAATAATAATATATTTAATAACAATTACACCACGATGTGGAGACGGTAGGCCGTACGTACACACGTATGGTGACATGTCATTCAAGGGATGGATAGAATAATGAATTTGGTTATTCCATATTTATAATTACATCACAGTATATAGAATACACCGGATTTATTATTTTAGAATGGAAATAACAAGGAAAGAATAAGTTGAAGAAGAAAGGAACTTGAAAGAGGGTGGTGAAATCATTACCTCTTCTTCGGGTTCTTCTTTTTGATTTGATCAAAATGGCTCCTTAGTTTGTCTTTATAATCAAATTAAGGCCTCTAGGTTGTATTTAGGGAAGTAGGGAGGATATTTGGGTAGAGGTTGTCCGAGACAAAAGTCTTTGAAGGTGTTAAATGGAGAGAAGGGGGAGTTCCCTTTTATAAGAGGGGTGAGGGGCACCTTTGGAAAAGATAGAAATATTATTTTATAATAAATTCATATTCGGTTTCTAATGGCTCCAAAGTATATTATTTAAAGGTTAAGGTAGGGATGGCTTGAAAACCACTCAACCAATAGGTTTTATACAGGTTTGGGTCACTATATTAACGTTATCTTTTAGTTTTAACTCTTAGTTAATTAATTTGACATTTACCATGTCACTTTGTATATTTAGATTATATAATTAATAAACTTACTATAAACTTCCAAGAGACCCCCAAGTGGTCGTTTAATGATACAAATATCATGATACAAGTACTTTGGCTGAACATTAGATTTTTAGGAATATAATTTCAATTAATAATATAATATTCGTTTTAAAAACTCTTTTATGTCAATTTTGACACTATTGGGAATTTTATTAATGTGAAAATCATAACAGCATAATTAATTCGAAATAATTTAATTAAATAAATACTAACATGTCATATTATCCTATAAAATTAGTTTAATTCATAAAAAGTCTAAAATTACATTTCTTTGGTTATTTATAATATCAATTATTTTAATATTTCACTAATTCGGTAATTAATGTATCACCGTTGTGTCATAAATAAATTAAATTATTTAATGTATAAAAATTATAAATAACATACCATTATGTAGGAAATAGTTTTATCTTTCTAATGAATATTTACAATTTAATTTATCTTATGTATAACCCCATATTAAAAATATTTTAGTAATTAAACTTTGATTTTAACTCTTTTAACTCTTCTTTGAATTAAATAATAATAAATGTACTAATCTAATCCAAGTGGACATAAATGATAAATTTTTATTCCTAAGGTTGTTTTTTGTCGAGATAAACTTGTCCAATATAATTAGGGCATGTTTTAGGGTAATATTAATATCATTTTTACCCTTAATTACCCTATTTACTTTTAACTGTGGTAAATAAAAGCAAAAAGTTACTATTCACTAAAAATTATTTTCATCTCCTTGACCCACATTTTACTCCTTGATATTAAACATGTCTCTTGGATTTTCAAAATTCCACTCATATAAGTTGTAAAATTATGTTTTATGTGAATTTCCAAATTCTCCTAGGAGGTGGGTAAAGAAGGGTGAAAAGTTCAATAAAATTTTATATATCTAAAATTATTCTAAAATAACTCCAATAAATTACATTGAACTTATATAGGTACTATGAATATATTTTTACCTTAATTAAATTTAAATAAAATAAATAATTATTTAAATAAAAATTCGGTTTTAAACTATAACTCAGTGTTTTTTCACTATTCATCAAAAATTGAATGTTTTATGAAAAATACCAAAAACTCACCCTAAGCTAATTTTGATATTCCGAATAAAAAAATGATGTCTATTTTGAAAGATAAAATTTATAAAATTTCAAAAAGTTGGTATTACTATTCATAACGGCTAGTTTTATTGGTTGTAGTGTGTGTTAGAACTCGAAGTTGCGTACAACACATGCTACTGTATCATTCAAAGGGAAGCGTACCGTGGATTCTTGGGGTGTTACACCTAAGTGCTTCACCGGGGGGGGTCCACCGGTCTTATTCATGATGTATAAGGATGGGTCAATGCACATTTTCATTGATTATAATGACCTAATTAAGATCATTATAAATAACAAGTATCCTATTCCATAGATTGATGAATTTTTAAATCAGCTACGGGGAGAACAATATTTCTTTAAAGAGTATTTTTGGTGGGGATATTATCAAGTAAAGATGAAGAAGGAGGATATCACCAAGAATGATTTCTGAATAAGGTATGGTCACTATGGGTTCATAGTAATTCCATTTGAACTCACAAATTCTCCCTAAATCATTATGGAAAATATGAATAGATTCATTAGATATTACCTAGACAAATTTGGGGTAGTATTTGTAGAAAATATTATACTATTATCCAAAATCAAGGAGGATAATTGGGACAATTTGAGAACTATGATAAAGTATTTAATAAGTGAAAATCAATAATAAAAGTATAGAAAATGTGATTTATGGTTGAATAAAGTATAATTCTTGTAGAATATTATCATAAGAAATTTGATATCTGTGGACCCTTAAAAAAAGAAATTAAAGGATAGAAGAGGCCAACATATGTGACATATATCTGTTGTTTCCATGGATTAGTTGGGTAATATCATCGATTTGTGAGAAATTTCTTATGATTATTAATCACTATAACTGAGATAAATCATAAGGGATTCAAGTTTTTTTGAATGATAAATGTGATGAATTATTCAAGGATTTGAAAATTTAGATTATCATTACATCTATACTCACACTACCCATAAGTGGGTAACCATTTCTTGTATTTAGAGATACTTTAAAGAATGGGTTGGGCTATGTGTTAATTCATTGGGACAATATAATACCTATGCCTCAAGGTAATTGACAATTCACAAATAGAAATACCCAATGCATGATCTATAAATGGATAAAGTGATCCTTTCATTGACAATCTTGCAGATTTATCTCCTTGGGGAGAATATTCAAATATATATAGATCACAAGAGACTCAAGTATATATTCACATATAAAGATAAGAATATGGACAAACTAATATGTTTAGACATGATCAAAGACCACTAATTCTCAATACACTACTATCTTGGGAAATAAATCATGTGTTTGAGTCTCTATGTAGAAGAGATTTGAAAATTTTATCATTGATAAAAATTGAGAAGTATATGATCTTTCTAGATTTGTAAAGTATTGAAATGAGAATAATAAATGAGGGAATATCATTAATCCCTTTCACATATGATTTCATAGTCATCCATTCTAGAGAGGATGAAGAATGATAAAATATAAGATTTTAGAATTCATAAAAAAGTTTATGATATTATAAAAGCTAAATCCTTAGAGTTAAATGCTAATAAATAAGGATTTGTGAGATTTTGGTCCCATATATGTGTACCAAAAAACCATGAGTTAATAAAGGATAAGATGGGTGATTTATATAGTTCTATTTTCTCCATCCATCCAGAAAGCACAAGGATGTATCGGGATATCTTAGAGCATTATTGGTGGGACAGTATGAAGAATGAGATCATAGAATATACATCAAGCTGTATTATATGTTATTAATTGAAGGTGTAAAGACAAAAATAGATAGTTATGATGAAACCATTACCCATAACTACATGGAAATGGGAAAACAGCACTACGGAATTTTTTATTTTCCTTCTGAAGACATTTATAAAAAATAGTGCAATATGGGTTGTGGTGGATAATCTTAAAAATACTTCTCACTTTATATCAATTTAGTAGAACTTCTCACTCAATCCTATTTCAAGGATATACATTTGAGAAGTGATTAGACTACCTGAAACACCACTATAAATTTTTTTCTAATCAAGAAACAAGATTTAACTATATGTTCTAGAAGATACTCCAACAAGTTATAAATATTGAGGTGAACATCATCGTGGATTATGACCCTCAAACTAATAGCCAGTCTGAGAAGACTATATAGACACTTGAGGACATGTATAGAGCATTCCCAATTGACTTAAAAGTATGATGTGATCAAAATATTATGCTGGAAAAGTTCTTGTATGATAATATTTTACACTCTAAAATCCAAATGGATCCCTATAACGCCCTTAATGGGAATAGGTGCTAAACACCATCATATTCAGATGATGTTGGGGAACACAGACTTCTAGGTCTTCAAATGGTTTAAGAAATGGTGGAAATAGTCAAGAAAATTAATTAGTGAATCAATGATTCTATGAGTCTCCAAATGATCTATTGTTATAATCATCGATGATACATAGATCTTGAGGATAAATATAAGGTATTCCTCTACATATCTCCATGAAATAGAGTTAGGAGATTTGGAAAGAAGGGAATACTTTTTCCAGGATACAACTATCCCTATGAGATCATTGATCAAATCATAGTGGTGGCTATCGACTAGAACTCATATATGAACTATCTCAATTACATGATGTGTTTCATGTATCACTCTTGAGGATAGATATACCATACCCCTCATGTGTACTCAATATAGAGGTGGTAACATTGGATAATGATATATCTTATATGGAGAAACAAGTGAGGATCTTAGATCATAGAGATAATGTTCTATGAAATAATACAATTCACCTAGTCAAAGTGCTATCGAGAAACCACAAGTCTAAATAAGAGATGTTTGAACCGGCAGAAGTGATAAAATAGATTTAATATTATCTATTTTATTGTGTGAAATGAAAATTTTTAGGGTAAAATTTCTGAATGGAGGAATATTGTAATGACCAAAAATTTTATAAATAGAATTGTTCTTATAATTTTAGTAAATACATTGTTATATAATATGGATATAGAAAACAAATGAAAATATGATGTTCTATTATTTACTCTCATATTTAAAATGACTATTAGGAATCAATACCTTTGATAAAATTTTCCTTTAACCTTGATACTATTATTAGTATAAATATAGGGTTTTGATAAATCCAATTGACACAAACAAGGGATGTTATGACCTCAAATAGTAGTATCTTACCCTATGATTCCCCTTTATCTGAGGTTCTATGGGATATTGAATCATTAGTATTTTCCCGTGAGAAATCCCAAGCTAAGATATAATAACTTTAGAGTGGGAAAATCGTTTATCAGAGAATATCAAGATCATTGAGATCGCGACCCAAATTGTGTATGCTGAACCACCCCATGAAAGTATTACCATCGTGCACCTTAATTTTATGGTGTTTTATGGTGTATTAAAGGATAAAATATCATTCCCCTAATAGTATTAATATTTATATTTTGGATATTAATGAATATATTTTCATCTTATTTTTGTTACTTTATAAATGATTTTGATTTTGATATAATGAAACATAAATTTTATTTTTTGGGTAATATTCATATTCAAACAATGATTTTTTTGAATTAAGGGATTTATAAAATAAATAATATTTTATTGAAATATTATAAATAAATAATTTTTATTAAAAATAAATGGTCATATAATTTTTTTATGAAGTCATATGTATTTTATAAGGGTTTGAAAACTGTTGTTGTCAAATCACTGAGAATTTATCAATAAATGTCTTTTATTATCCTAAAAGTAAAAATTTAAATATTTATAAAATATTTAGATAAAATTGATATTATTTTTATAATCGGGGCATTGAAATTTTCATATACTTATTTTTTCATAATTTTCGTGGAGTGTCAATGTTTTTTGTAAAATTAAATATAGTATTAATATATGGTGTGTATTATCATATTGCAATGAACCAAAATGATGTAATAAAAACTAAAAATGGTATATATAACCAAATATTTTTTTTTGTTTAAAATAATTTTGTTTTTTATTATATATTATTAATTTATGAAGCCATAATGAATACATCAAAACCCATAATATAATTAATTTTTTAAAATCATTTCTTCATGGACATGACATACATCCACATCAATAAGGTTAATATTATAATAGTATATCCCCTTTTACTAATAATATAAATAAAAAGACTTTTATTTGGTAGAAACCATGGGAAAAACCATTAAAGGTTTGTAGTTTTGTTTATTTTATTATATGGATTCCAAAACTGATGTTTGAAAAATGATAATTAATTCTCCATTCATTTCATATATAAACCCACACAAAATAGAATTATATTTAATGAAAAACCTAGGATAATTTCATTATTATTCTCTAACCTTTCTAGAGTCCTCATAAGGTATACTAAATCACTTAAGAAGCTCCTCTCATGAATTTGTAATCACCTTCCAAGTTTAAGGTATCCTCTCCTCTGCTTTCTTTTTTAGGTGCCTTTATTATCTTACAACAATTATCTACAACTACTAATGTGATATATGTATTTAAATATTCCAATTAATTTCTATAAGATTACTAAATAATGATTTCCACTTTAATTATTATTAATACATCCAAGGTACATTTACCTACCTTTTTATGTTTTCGATATTTCTCTATAATTTTTAATGACAAACAATTTTGTAGTGAATAATCGTACCCATTTCCTATCATGGGTGTTCAAATTTATGCACATATACATAATAATATTTAATTTCATGTATTTATTCCACATTTTCTGATCATTTAATAATATATGATAATAAATGAATCAATGTTTTTTTATCTATATAAGATAGTTAATCTTGAGAATGAAATGAATATGAAGGGAGCTCTCCGAATTATATAACGCTCCAATTAATTGGATAATTATTTAGTCTCTTGGAACATCATGAAAGTGATTAGGGAGTGAATATAATCCGCCAAAAGATATTTTACCTCATTATTTACTAGAATTCATCATTAACATATGTTTATTATACAATATTTTAAGTTGTTATAAAATTTCCCATGTTTTCTTTGTGATTATCATTCTATATCATGCCTCATTGTTTAGGTTTATGAGTATCACTACATTTATTCTCCACTGATATTCCTATTATATTACCTGTATTACATTGTTCATGTTATTCAATGTTTATTCCCTTACTGGGCATTATATATCACCGTATTCTTTTGTATGTCACTAGGTTATCCCAAACAGTGTTAAGTTTGAAGAAATATTATGGTCATGTTAAGGATGTTTTCAATAACTGTGATGTATTCCCTATTTTATGTTCTTATTTAATGTACCTAATTACAAAATAAACTAGACCAATCGATCTTCTGGGATGTATTATGTTTACTCTAATGTAATAAATCATGAATTAATCAGTAATAACAAGAAGGGTTGTCATATAATGATAGTCCCAACTGATCTCGGAATGAATATACACATGCCTCCAAAATTTTAATGTATAGGATAAGTCCAGTAAACCCAATATGGATTCTATTAAGTCTTACAATTATTGTATTTTTGAATTCCCAATAATTATAAGGGCCCTAATGGAGGCCAAACTGACATATTAACTATAGGTTTATCTTAATTCATATGATGGTGGGCTTAATGAAATAATATTAACTTGATGGATTTTTATTATTAAACCTATATTTTCATGTTTCATACTTTACATATCTTTTTATTTTTAATTATATTTTAATTTAGGTATTAAATATGTTTTGATAAAATATGTACACATAATCCATTCTCTTTAATCCCATATTTGAGTATTATTCCATTTGTTTTTGTGATCTAGTTCTTTCATAAAAAAACTATCAAATCATATAAAAAGACATAAATAGATAAATAAATGAAATGATTTAGATATTTTATAGTGGTTTATTTATTCTAATGACAATAAATTGACTTATGTATATAGGGAAAAAAATTCCTTATGTCAATCTTGGATAGTGTTACAACATTTCACATGTCTTCCAAAGTGTTGTCTGTGTTGGTTTCATCTTATTTTTTTCTTGAACTGCCTTCTTGTGACTTCAGATCCTCTTTTTATTACATATGTTTTATAACCCACTAACAGGTGAGGGGAACCAAAGGATTGGTAAATAAGAATTAAAAATCCACATTGGACACACAATTACTACATAATAAATGAAGAAGCGATGACTTTTAGGCCATTATATTTAATTTAATAATAAATAATTAAAAACAATTCCAATAAAAATAAATAATATTAACCGCAACATATACATTGTTTATATCAAATCTCATGATTATTTATACACATGAAATGACTATTTATTTAAAAATACAATCTAAAAGTCATTAAAGTTTGTCACTCGATATGATAAAATTTCAAATTAATCAAATTAATGGTCTTATTTGTCAATATACTGCTTTTATCTTATTACATCAAATCATCCTATAAACTCCTATCTACTATTTTTATAATTAAAATATATTAGTTTATTTTATATAAAACTTAATAAATATTATTATATAGCTTTTTACATTAAATAAACTCAACTACTACCCATTTGAACTACTTAATATGGTATTTATTGTATACAACGTAATCACATGACATATTGTGTACACGGAATGTGTAGTAATTTCATGGCATGTTCTATCAAATTAATGAAACATAGAACACAGTAAAATTAAATTTCATGTGTAATTTAATTCGTATAGTCTTTAATATTAATTTACCATATATGACTTCTATTTATGAATATTATATTGAATTAATTAATAATTTAATATAATAAAAAACATAACCCCCATAGTGTACTATAAAATTAACAACATAATGAAAACATATTGGTGATATTTAATGTATTAAAAAATAAATTTAATATATATATCCATAAATATGTAATGTATATTTTGTGTCCAAGATGGCCACTTGTCATTTACATCACTTAACTCTATTTCCACAATTTATTCCTAGGGACATGGAATGTACATACCATGAGTATTTTTGAGGCACATGACATGTAGAAATATTAAACTATGTGTACTAAATGATGAAAAATTTCTAGACCATACACATCGTGTATTAAATACACATGTTGTACTTATTTCACAACATATCATGACCACATGTTTTCTTCCATGAAAACATATGGACTATATGGTGTGATAGAAACTATTATAGTGATTAATATAGAAAAATAGTCTTCCCACATGAATGGAATTTATGTTGTCCATTTATTTCATGTGACGTGTTTCATTACTCAATTACCCATAGTCCAAACAAGTTTTATAGTCCAGAAACAAGAATACATTGTGTGTAACTAAGGACCACACACCATGTATCCCTATGTTGTCAAGATAGTGTTATTTTCCCCTCCACATGGGTTCTTTATATGAAATCTTTTATTATTAATAATTGATCTTGGTTATATGAGTGAGAAATGAAGATGATGAAGAAGATAGTTTGATGGATGAAAAATCATGAATTAAAAATTGTAATGTAATTTAATCTTTAAATGTTTAGTGATCAAAAATAAAATAAATAATTACAAATTTGAATGTGAAAAATCTGATTCCACTAATTTCTTTTAGCCATAGGGAATGTTACTATTACACCATTGTTCAAATAGGGATTTTTTGATTCTATGAATAATTTACAATGTACTGGATATACATTTCAGGAAAAATGAATATTTTTCTAAAGAATATTGATAATTAAAAATTATGGAAGCATGTGAATATATTTTCAAATAAATTTTATTAATAATTTAAGCACAATAAGAAAGGTATCTATTAACATGAGACTATTCTTCATTGAGGATATTAATCATTCTCACCTGATTAGTGTAGCATTATTGTATTGTATTTAACAGAATTAATGGCCCTCTTGTGGTTAACCACACATACATATTCTATCTTAAAAAAATATCAATAAATCAAAGGGTTGTAGCATGAATGATTGATCATCATTCATTATTTACCTGGGATCACATCAAGTAATTTTTAACTCGAAGGAATCTACCTTGTCCTTCTCATTCTCGAGATGATGAGAGGAGGATGAAGATCGTAAGAAGAATCAATTTTTGACAATGATTTACCTTTTTAGAATGTGATACCAGACTATTTATAGAACTAATATTAGGGTCAAAATTTAATTAATTTCTTAAATTCTATTTAATAAATTATTAAATTTTAAGAAAAAATGTTCCATGTAATAAAATGATAATACTATTTTATTCCTTTTCATATTCAAACTAGCTCAATGATAAATATTATTTAATGGGCTTGAAAATTAATATTTATCACTAGAAATAAAATTGTACTAATCATTATCCTCAACATGTACTGAATAGCCAAATAAATATTCATATTAATGATTTATTCTTCAAAAAAAAATTAATATTATATTCACATACATAAAAATAAATATTTATTAAATTTTTATATTTATAAATATTTTATTTATTTTATAAATAATTATTTATTATGTCATGAATAATAAGAGATAAATAAATATTATATATTAACATAACTAAACAAATAAATTTTGAATAAATATTATTTTATATGTGTTATCATTTAATAATTATTGAATAAATATTTACTATCAACCTATAGAATAATATTTATTCAAATTGTTAATAAAAAATAATATTTAACCAGGGTCAAATGAAACTATTTTTTTGTTAACCCCAATGCCTTTTCCTTATCGTTATTATGATGGATTTCTTAAAGTACAATGTTACTTTCATGAAATAAGACATTAAACCCACATAAGAAAAATGAAATATTACAATAACAAAACCACACATGAATACTCACTGTGTAATATTATCTATTTTTTTTAGATAACTCATCAAGTAGGATTTACAATAATGATTTCAACATATATTCTTGAAAAATATTTCTTTTAATATTTGTTATAAAATTGTAAATTCTCCATGTCTATGGAATTTTATGCAGAATTTATATTTCAATTAAAGGGACAAGATATCAACATCCATAAATATATAAGGGACTAATACTTCCTCACAATATTCACTAATAACACATCATTTAGGACACAAAAAAATGTGCCCAATGACAAACATGAACTATCTATTCATGTTTTATAGTAATACATCAATTTTTTTGAGTAAGTATGTGAATTAACAGTGAAATTAAAGTATAAGAACCACTATAAACACTCTTAGATATGAATATCTAATGACACATAAGCATGCTAAATTCCTACCGGTGGACCGATTTTCCTAATCTCTCATCTTGGAATTTAATATATGAAAACTTCATGATATAAAGCCACATATTCACCTAATTACTCACACCTCATATTCAACATGAAATATTCCACTTACTAGAATATAATATGAATATAAAACAATATTTAAGGATTTTAATATGGCACATCCAGTTTCTCATTATAATAAGGAATGAATACAACATTTTCAATGAAATCTATATTCCAGTATATTATCAAATTTATGTTATGAAGTTGAATAATAAATATTTGATAAGGTATTAATATTCAAATCCATGAATACATAAGATATCTAAAGTTAGAATTAGATTTTTAGGGAATGAACTCTAACTGTTTTTGGGTAAAAGAGGATAAATTTGATTTTTTATGAAAACTAAAATGATAAACCCCATGGAAAAATAAAAATGAATATGTATATATTTTAAATAGGTGGAATGGTTTAGGAGTGGAATTGTCTCAATGGTATAACCAAATAAATTGATAAAAATAAAGCTCAACCTAATATGCCTCCCATATTATAATTCTATAATTACAAGGATTGTGGCAAATAAACCAATCTGAGGAATAATGTATAGTTTAATGAAAATGACCTATATCAGCAACCTCCAAATCTAAGGGAGAATGGGATGGTTTATACAATCACACCTTCTAAATCAGGTTATGAAAATGATGTTGTCAAAGGTACACATATCATCAAATATACAACAATAAATGTATTAATTAATTCTTGATATATTATATCCTTCTTATCTAGGATTTTTTTTTGAAAGGAAACAATCATCATATTCATGGATTGTTATTTAATTATCAGTAAAATCATTAAGTTATATGATGATTTCATATTAAGACTATAACTCTTCTATGAATGATTTTTGTAATAATATACTTCCTAAAAATCTTATTATTCTCCCTTTAGTGGAATTCTATTTGATAATGGGAATTTATTGGTTCTATCTACATAGATATCATATTAATTTTGTGGATATTGAAGTTACATTCCACATATTGAATTAAACTATGACCATATCTCCATTAAAGGACTGATATGAACTGTTTGTGGAAATTACATCCATTATGTGGGTCCTAATTAGAAGTCAATAGGGGTATTCAGCTCAAATGGATAGGGAGAACCTCAATATTTCAAATATGAAATTTTCTAATGAATAAATTGGTTTTTAAAAAAACTATTTTCATGGAATTATCTCAAATAGTAATGTTTAGTTATCTATAGAATTCAACCATGGTGTTATGCTACAATAAAATAGTACACATAAAATATACCAGATTAAATCAAAGGAATTAAATAATAAAATCCATGGGAATCTTGAAAAGGATTCCATATTCTCAAGTATGTCTCCATGGGTTCACTAGTCCCATTTTTTTGTATAATTAGAGATTTACCAAATGTACAAGTCTCCTTTATTGAATTGATGAAAAATTTAAAAATCCTTAATTATGATTTAATAAAAATTCATGATTAAGAAATGATAGAAGCTCATAATGAAGATAATTTTACCATATCAACTGAGGGGCAGTAACCCATTTAATGGAAATCCTGTCAGCCATGTGATTTGACTAATGGTAGGTACGTGTAATGATATAGTTAATGGATGAAATATCATCAATGAATTTTCTCCATCAAGAGGTAATATTCTATGAATTATGAATAGTACAAGTTTTTTTATCTTGAACTATAGTTGTTGGGTCACATTCAATCCACAAATTGATTTATCCTTGATGTTTTTAACATCAACTATATTAGTAATACCAAACATTCCGGCATCAATAGGTGTGGGGAAACTACAAGATCCAAAGACACATCCTATAGTTTCCCCATGATGACTTTTGAAATTTACACCTTAAATAGAAGGGACTGAATTTTCCCTTTAAGCACCATCATTATTGGATTTGAACCAACCCAAAAATGGATATATCCACATGGATTCCATGGTTTCATAAGGAGGTTGATATTATATTAATTACCAATATTATTTTGAATAGTAATATCATGAATTGAGTTATCACAATACCATGTTTGGGGATCAATATATTATTTAATAGAAGAAAAAACACGAGCCAATAATGACTTCATATTGATAGAAATGCCTTCATGAACCCATTTATTATAACTAGTCCATATAATATGAATAACCTACAAACTATCAATGATAAAGAAGATGAGAAGCTATTGTGAAAGTTGAAAATTCATGCATGTAATCTGGTTATCCCATATACGGTTTGACCTTAGAATTGAAATTTCATAGAACTCTAAAATAGAATTATATTGTGCTGAAGCAATAACATACCCTAAGAAAAGAATATCAATACCATCCATATCTAGAAATATATATAAAATCTAGAAAATAGGATTATTCTAATAACCTAAAAAAATAACTCTTATGTTTGTAATACATAAATCTATATTCCAAAGAGAATGATGAAAAAATAATGTTTTTTTATCAAAGACTTATCCCAGATACCGATTTTCCCTTGTACAACCATTCAATAGAGTAAATACTTGTATTTATTATTTTGATGCTACCAAAATCATGATAAAGAACAAATATCCTCCTCTACTATTTATGTATATCTTGATATTCCATGAGGGGATAAATACATCTCAATGATTGACCTTTGATCATGATATCAATAATTAAGGGTGAAAAAGGAGGATGTTATAAAAGAGGTCATTATATAAAATATATGGACATTATAAATTCATAGATATTCCATTAGGACTCACAAATTCCCCCACTATATAAAAGTATCTGATGATTATAACCATTTTAGATTTATTTAGTAAATTTATTTTTGTATTTATAGATGATATTACCATATAAACAAATATCAAGGAATTGTATGAATATAATTCAAGGATTCTGATGATGACCATTAGTAAATGAGAAACTTTATACCTCATTTATCATGTGTGAATTATAGATAGAAAATGTATCAATCAGGTTTCATGTAATCATGAGTGTGGTCATATATTTTGATCCATTAAATAATGTTTTGATTGGAGAATCACTTAGACCCACCATTCATTATGAAGATATTTAGTTGTCCTAGATTGGATTCATATTTTCAACACCATGGGAGATGTTTTGTGTGATAATCAAATTAACTAACAATGTGAACTGATAATGGTATTTAGTTCCTTTAGATATATTATTATGAATAAAATTTCAAGGATATCAAGAGAAGGTTGGTCATAAAACATCTACTCTCACTACCATTTTGTGGAGAAATTTTTATGATATAGTATGATGAGTCAAAGTATTTGGTGGTGTCCTTGTAAAAAATTACATTATTGTAACTTTTTCCTAAAGTAAATTAATTATTCAAGAGAAAATTATGATAAGTATTATTTTTATCTAGTAGTTGTATCTTAGTTAATGATATGGTGTAATTATATCTACAGTGATATGTGTGAAATATATATTGATCATAATATATTAATGTATTTAACCACATAGAAGAATTTGAACAATTACCAAATGAGATGGTTGGATTTGATCATGTACTATGAAAACTCCATGCATTTCGACCTTGGAAAAAAATGAGTATGATGCTCTAGGAAGAAGGATTATACTAAAATATTTATGATGAGGATTTAAGCAGTCCCAATACTCTTGGATATATAAAGTATAAACCTTGAAATAATGTGTCCAGGAGATAAATCCTATTTTACAAAAATGATTGATTAATCATTCATCCATGTAAGGAGAAATGAGGAATAGACGTAGAAAATGAAGCTGCATTTGAGGGAATAGAATATTCATAATTCCAAATATGTTAGTGAATAAATTATAACATTCAGGTAATGAATATGTGTTCCATAAATATAATTATTTAGGATAGTTTTTTGGATGATTTGAATATATCATCATTATCTATCCATCATTGAAAAATAAAGATGTAGAAATATATACAAATTAATTTTAGTGGGGTAACATAGAGAGGGAGATTTTAGAGTATTTATGTGGATTCTCGATATGATTGTAATTTAACAAGGAATGAAATAATTGTAAGGATAAGATGAAACCATTACCTCTACCAATATTAAAACGGGACAACATCACTATGGATTTAGACGCAGGTCTTCCTAGTATTTATAAAGGAAATAATGATATTCGGGTTATAGTTGATCACATCATGAATTCAAAAGAATTAATTTATGTTTGATATTGTTTCTTAGTTGATAAAACTAACATGACATGTAAAAAGGAAGTTTTATGGCCTCATAGAGTACCACTCTCAATTATATGTGATCATGATTTGAGATTCACCTCAATGTTTTAGAGAAGTATTAAATTAAAATTTGATAAAGATTTGATATCTTGTACCACTTATCAACATTGGACTAATGGTTAATCAAAAAGGATCATTTAATCTCATTATGATATACTGAGATCTTGATAATGGATTTTAAAAATAGTTTTGATAAAAAAATTACCATAGTATATTTCTCATGTAATGATAGATTCTATTGATCAATTGAAACGGAAAATTATGATGATTTGTATAGAAAGTGTTGTAGCACTCCAACTTGTTAGAATGATGTTTTAGGTTATATGTCGATGGGACCATATTTTCACAAGAAAATTTATATAATATTCAAACCATTCAAAGAAACATTAAAACTACCCAAAGTTTATAAAACAATGAAACTAATATTTTTTTTAGATTTCAATTTCGATGTCTAATACAAGGTACTCAATTGAATTTCATCATAGAACACCATTATGACATATGATAATAATGTAATGTTAATATTTAGATACATTGGACCCTTAAATTACCTGATTTTTTGAGGATGGTAACTTTTTATATTTCACTTTATCCTGAATGTCCCGGAGGCCTTCATTTTTATGATTTTTTGATAAACCCCCTTTCAAGGGATGAGGGGGAACCCTTAAAAGTCCCGTAGTCTCAGAGATTACATGGCCCGTAGGCTTAGGGGATTACATGACCCGAAGGTCTTAGGGAATTTAACCAGACTATCTACAAAGAATTTCCCCTCCACATCATCTACATCTTGATAGTAGCTCTCCACCTTTGCATGACCGTCTGGCTAGGCTTACCGTGCAAGCACAGGCTGGTACCGATGGAATAGCCATACCCTCTCATTATGACAATCCATTTGGCTCTTCTCTGATGGGTACACCTGCTCTAAATCCTCTTCTGGGGCTGCTCCTTTTTTGTAGTGCGTCTGGGGCCTGCATTCATTTGGCCCGAAGGCCTTGGGATGGCCCTAAGGTTTTAAGGTGGCCCGAAGGCCTTGAGAATCAACTGGCCCAAAGGCCTTGGGTGGCCCGAAAGCCTTGAAAGACCTGAGGACCAAACCGGTGGGCCAAAATCCAAGATGGATGAATAGTTCCAGTTGCCACAGTACCAAACAGTGCCTTCTACAGTTCCTGCATAGTGCCTGCTACAATGCCTACTACAGTACTGCTATAGTTCCAGAAAATATGCCTCCTCCCAGATTTGATCTCGGGTCTCTTGGATGCACATAGAGAGTCCTCACCAAATGGGCTAAGGCTCATGTGCCTTTTCATATTTCACTTCATTTGGACCTATATAAAGTGATTGATTAGTTCCTTGTGTCAGTTTTGAGGAAGTAAATTCCCCTAAAAAAATTTAAAACCAAGGATTCTCATTACTGGGAATATAGTATATTTTATGTTTTTTTCAATACACATTATTTTTTATCTGAGATATTTCAAGAAAATACATCTTACAATGAAGATGATTTTAGGGTTTAATGTGCTTTAATTTCCCATGGTTTGGAAATTTTTTAGAGCTCAAAATAATGATAGAGTAAGCTTCCTTAAAGGTGGATTTAAAAATATTAAATCTTCATAAATATGGTAATGGAATGAGTTTTTTGAAAATTGTGTTTCGTGAAGGCTAGGTTTCATAAAATTATTATATTTACATTGGTATGGAGTTTTGTGAAGCTACAGAGCTTCATGAATGTGTGATGGAAAGTTGGTGTTCATTGCAATAATTAGAAGGTTTGATAATGCATTATGGGATGATGATAAATTTTTGTGACTATGAGAAGATGCGTGAATGGATAAAATTTCACTGGGGATTTACAAATGAATGAGCTTTAGGAGCATGTTTTTGGAGGATCATGAAAAGGTCCCTGGGAGCTTTAGATCACAACAAAAGTAAAAGTCTATAAATAGAAGTCCACCCATAATATGAACATATGAATAGAATTTGTGGATAGTGTAACTCTTTAGGATTTTGTAGAGGTCTACCTAATCAATAAATCATCATGAACTAGGAATCCATTGTGAGTTTAAGTATCATGAAAGGAATGTATATGAATATATTGATGCTATGGAATACAAGAAAATGATTTTTTTGAAAATAATAGGTATTTTGTGAGGAATGTGAGTTTTGAAAAGGATGTGTCCATTGCAATTGTTAGGAGTTTCATGAATGTGTTTGGGTTCATGAAGGATGATATTTCTTTGAAACAAAAAATGTGGTTTCGAGAAGGCTAGGAGCTACTCAAATAGTAGTGTTAAGCATCTGGTTTATGTAAACCATGCTTTCAATTTAATCAATAGAGGACTATGGGAAAATAAGTGTCTCATGATAATTAGGTAAAAATAATTATATTCCCAATCTACTAAGTGACATTAATGTTGTTAAACTGAGTAATAGTTCACCCAGTGTAGTCAACTAGGGGGAGTCAGAGGATTTGTTCCATGGGTGGAAGTGTTCTATTCTTAAAATTCTTATAATGGAAGTATAACTATAATAGAGTAATTTTGTCCAATATTCTATAATGAACAATTACTAGTAAAATTAGTGGATATAGGCATGATTGACACATTATAGGTGTATTCTACTTTCACTAGACCTTAATGGTGAACCTAGTAAAACTGATGTGTTTTCTCTTTTCATATGAGCGTTTATTTACTACACGGTTCAATCATATAAGCTTAAACAGTTCATATCAATGTGGTAAAAATTTCCATCACCATAAATGATAAAGTGGATACCATGATTCAAAATACCCCTCTTAGGTTGTTCTTAGGGCTTATACGTGGTATCAGGGAATACATGTTATTGTACATAAAAAACATTTCAATTTTTTCATGGAGAATTCAGTGAATGTTTAGGATTCCCCCTCATTGATGGAATTAGCCTATAGATTTTTAAGAATATGACACGATATCATCTAAAATCCAACTGTATGGAATTTATTTTTCCACTACTCAAAAGTTTGGGTCACTAATGTGAAAGTTATTTCTATGAATAAAAGAGATAAAAAACATTATAATGGTTCCAAAGATAAAAATGATCTCATTACAACAATTTATGATTAAATATTTTTATGGTGACGAGTTTCACTTAAGATGAGTATTTGTGGTGGAAAATGGTTGATATATATGAAGGTGATAATAATGTAAATGAGTTCAAACATCTAGTTTTGAAAAATGGATTCGATGATCTAAAAATTCATCCATTAGAAAATACAGAGAATTTGATCAATCACATAAATGAAGTTATTGGAAAAATCTGAAGACATAGGGTATAAATTAAAGATATTTAAATTATTTAGAAAATACTTAGAAGGCTCCCATCACTGTAAAATCCTAATGTTCCCACTCCTAAGGAATGAGATCTATCTAATATCTGTTTTAATGATTTCCTAAGAAGACTAGGTGCTCGTGACATAAGTGTCAAACTAGATGATATATCCACTCGGGTAATCAAGGAAATGGAATTAAAATCCATGAAAAAACATGAGATTTATAGATTATGTGATCAAGGGGAATAATAACTTATTTTTCTATTATCTATGAAATTAAATAAAGGAAAATGGAAATTTTAATGTAATAATCCATTAGATTATTTTTGGTGTGGTAATGTAGGGATCATTTCTTCTTGATGCCCAAGGAAATTTGATGATGTTGAATGTGAAATAGAAATCATAAATGTTCCATAGAAGTGTTTTTATAAGAAAGGATAATTCAAATCTGGAAAAAGTTCTAGAAAAAGATATTCGTCTTCAAAGAAGAACAAGATGATAATAATGTTTTGGAGGATGTAGAACTAGAGATTAAATTTGAACCAGAATTACCCATGATGACCATGCATGAAACTGTATGACATCTAAAAGATGAGTATAATTAATTACATAGATTTGTTGATATCAAGGATGAACTTTAGGGAGATCTTGATGAATTGAACAATCAATTAAATGGAAATAGAATGTTAATAGATCTTCTAAAAGAGACATATGAGTATCTGGATAAACTGGAAGTTAAAATTGATCAAATCCAAGGAGTATAAGAAGAACATTAAACAACACTTAAAATAATAGAAGATATTTTGGAATTGAAAATGAGGATTAAAGAACAATAAAAATTCAACAGTGACTTTACATCGATACTCAAGAAATATGATAACATAGTTTAGGGAAATAAAGAATAAGTTTTTCCTTTAATGATAAATAATAAAATCAATCAAACTCAAAGTAAATGATGAATAAAATTAAAATTTGGAAAATATTTAGATACAGAGCTATTTGAAATAGAAAAATATGGTTTTAAATGTGTAGAGAAGTCCTTGAATGATAATAGATCCACATTTAGGGGAAAACAAATAATTGGTCATGATTCCAAAATACCAAAGTATGGAAATGGGATGAGCCAAAATAATTGGAAGAAAAACTATTCACATATCACAAAGATTCTTGTTGTCCCAAAAATGAAATATTTTAACCAAATAGAAAAGAGAACTGAAAATAATCATCAAATATCCTGAGAGTATTTCTAGTCAAATACCCTTAAAACTGGGAGGGACGTGTGGAGTAAATGAAGTGAGAAATTGTTTCCCCTTAAGAAATATCTATTTTGTGAATTTTTGGGTCATTCCATGTCTTAATGTGATGAGGCAAGGAGACATAAAAATGGGGAAGCATATGGAGGTCAGAAAATTAGAATTTGACAATATCCTTTATCATATAGAGAAATATTTTCTATGGATATTGTTTTCAATATAATAAATATGTACATTATGTCATTAATTGTAGGAAGAGGAAATGTTAGAATAATACCTTCATAAATCATAGACAATACAATACCCTCTAACTGTGTGGAGTTACTCTTGAAAATACTTATTCACCTCTAGATGAAGAATATGAGTTTGATGAACCCATGAATTTGGAAAAGGTAATTGAAATTATATCTTTATCCTCCACACAAATGAGTATTTCAATGAAGAAAGAGAAGAAAATAAATAAATCTAAACTTGTTAAAATAACTCTCAATTCTAAAAACAATAGTAACACCTAGATTATTGATAGTAGTTTCTTATCCCAAATGATTAGTAAAAGTATATTTTTAATAATGTTAATTAAATGGATGATATAACAGTGATAATTGACAATGATTATTCTTTAATTATCAATGGAACAAGATATAAAGAACTATAAAATTATGAGCTAAAGAAAACCGATGTTCTCTACATAGATGCTTTGCATCACAATCCCCTAAGTATAAGTAAACTGTATGACTCGGGATTGATAATGACAGTTAATGAGATAAGGTGAACTATAAAAGTAATGAGATGCAATTCTCTCATGAATGGATTAATAATAGATGGTAATTTATACCAGTCTGAGAGTAAAGAGAAAAATTGTCACTAAATAGTTGAGGAATAAAAGAATGTATAACACTAATGTTTTGGTCATATTAAGCAACATGGGATGGAATTGTTATATAACCTTAATATTTTTGTTGATATTTCTAATATGAAGTGTGATATAGAAAATAAATGTGATATATGCATGTGTGGAATGATTTTTGAGAGTTCATATTAGCTGAAAAAAAGGTCACCAAATCATTTCGACCTCATCTGCACATAAATGTTTTCCCAATGAATGTGGATGGGACATACAGAGAGAGGTACATTATTATTTTTATTTAATATTATAGTAGAATTAATTGTGTTATATTTATGAAGAGGAAACAAAATGTTTTGTATTTAATTATGTTTTATCCTCATAGACATGCAAATGAAACTGGCCGTATAATCAAGATTCTTCAATCTCCCAATGGGGGAGAGTACACATCCATCAAATTTAATAATAACTTGAAAAAACATGGGATAAATCATGAGGTGTATGTAGTGAGAACCCCTTGACAAAATGGGTTCATTTAATGAAGAAATATATAGGTGAACAATATGTCTAGAACTATAATTATTGGAAATTGCGTCTCTCATCATTACTAGAAATAGGATTTTCATGTAGCGATGTACACTCAAAATTGAACGGGGCTATTTATAAGAGATACTAGGACACCGTATGAGATATGGAATAGAATTAAACCCTCCCTGAATAATTTTCTTGTTTTGGAAGTAAATGATTCATTAGAAACAAATAATGAAATCATGGAATGTTTGATGATGCTTCAGATGATGGAATATTCCATGGATATTCAATAAAGAATAAAGCCTATAAATGTTATAATAATCATCATAGAAAAATTGTGGAAATCATTGATATTAATATCATTTAACATAAAACTAAAAATACATTTATGAGATCATATGTTGATATTATTAAAGATACAAATAATGTAGACATGGGATAGATTTAATTTCTAAAATAGTGGAATGATTGCCAAACATTCTAGGCTCACAAAATGATGATGATTTAGAAAAATAACTAGAAAAGGGAACCTTTGCTGAAAAAAATCATCGTAACCTCATAGGATAAATTGGAGAGAAAAAATTGATAAATCAAATATCATTTGGGATTTTCCAACACCTAAAGAGTCAAGTATAATGAACAACATGGGAATTTTTCCTTCAAATAAAATGTGGAACAAACCTCATTTATGGAAGCATCAAAGAATTTATAATGGGTTAAATACATAAATTTAAAACGATATCTGATTGATAATAATTGAACATCAGATCTTATTAAGAGACCTGAAAATCATAACATTATTGGAACATAATGGATATTTATGAAAAATGTAATTAGCATTGAAATGTGATAAAACAACAGGGCACACATGCTTTGAAAATTATATGCACATATTGAAGGATATGATGTAGAGGAAACATATGATCTAGTGGATAGACTATTGCCAATCGTACTCATTATTTACATGAAAATTGAAAGAAGGTACAAATTTTATCAAATAGAAATCCAAATGGAATTCTTAAATTTTTTTATTCAATAAGAAGTCTATATCAATATAATGGTGGGTTTTCTTATTATAATTGATGAGATAAAGGTTTGTATATTAAAGAAGGATCTCTATTGTTTAAAGACGGCACAACGAGCATGGTATTATTTACTGGATGAATATTTGAAGAAGCTATAATTTATAATATGAGGTTTTAACTATAACCTCAATGTGACTAATTATCAGAATGATCACTTTATGGTTCTTTTGTATGTAGATGATATTCTTTTCTGGTGTAAGTTGGTAGGAATAATTGGAATAATTTTATAATCACATGAAATAAAAATTTCAAATGTCCATGATTGGTGAACTCACATGCTTATTGGGGTTGTATGTCATTTAAAAGAAGGATTATACCTTTATTAATCATTAAAAATATGAAAGAGAGCTACTGATGAAATTCAACATGCTTGACTCCAAAAAAATGTAAACTCCAATTGATGTTGGGATAAAAATGGATAGTATGAGGATGGGAGATCTTTGGATTCCACTCTATACATTATATTAATTTGAATATTATTATACTCAACTACTACATGGACATATTTCATCTTTGCAACATTATTAGTGGGCTACATTCAAAATAATTCAAATGATTATAATTGGGAATTAGTTAAATGAATCACGAGGTATATTCAAGGTATATTAAATTTTGGATACTTTTTAGAAGAAATAGATAATGAATTATAAGCATCTTCTAATGATGATTGGGCTGGATATTAAATGGTCTGAAATTACAGAAGTTGTGGCGCTTTCATCATATGAAACAAATTTTTTGGATTGTGGAAAAAGAATCATGAAAGCCCTTATCTTAGTATGGATGAAGTAGAGTAGATATATGCTACAAATGCTTTCACACAAATATTGTGGATGAAGAAACAATTGAATGATATTGCTGATGATATGAAACAACTGATGGTGATTCACTATAACAAAAAGAGCACTATAAATCTTACAAAGTATCTGGTTCAACACTATCATACTAATAATTTCCAAATCATATATATATTAGTCAAAGAAAAATTTAAACATGGTGTAATAAAAATGGAGCATGTAGGAACTGTTGACCAAGTGGGTAAAATTTTCACTAAGCCATTGGAAGCATATATATTTTTGAAACAAAATTTTAAAGACAGTGTTCATCCACCTTCCAATGTATAAGGAGTTTATGGGTGATCCCATATCCCCATTTTTTGTTAATTATTTTAATAATTTTTGGGGATGTGATGCTAGTTTATGTGGGAAATATGACCCAGGGGGATTTTGTTCTGATCACTAAGTAAAAATATAGGTTTATTGGGTTTATTATCAATGGGGTCGATAAGTGAAATTCAATGAGTGGTTGGTTTGAAGGATTGCTTGGTGGACTATTTAGTGTTCAAGGGTGGAATGAACTTCTCTTTTTATACTCTTTTCTTCTACACTAAGCTTTTCTCACATAGACTAAGAGTGATGGATGAGTTATTTCATGCATATTATGATTTTGATCAAGGCAGGTGTTTTTATTGAATTTATCTACATATATCCATCAAACCCAAAGGGGGATAATTTTAGAACCAATTAATTTCTTTATTCAGAATGGAGACAATTTTTAGTTTTTTGTTAATCTAAGAAATGATTAATCAAATATTTTTCTTGAAAATGGATCTTATGAGATAAATAGATTCACTATTGAAGGTGGTGTCTTTTCCCAGTGTTTTCCATTATTTTAGAGATCAAAATTATGAGGATAGATAAATAATCTAGAATGGTGGAATTGTAGGATTGATTCTTCATAAATACAGTAAAGTAATGAGATTCATGAACACTGGGTTCTAAAAATATTGGTTTTTGCAAAACATTTTATGTTCATGAAGGTATAGATCATCACGAAGTTATAGATATTTGTAAACATGTGATGGAAATACAGTGTTCTTCTTGACTATGAGAAGCTTCATGAATGGGTAAAATTTTTCTAGAGAATTTTGAATGAAGAAACTTCTAGAACAAGATTTTTGAGGTTCGCAAAAAGGCCCATGGGATATAGGGATCATCAAAAAAGGAAATGTCTAAATATTTGCAGCCACCCCTCAATTAAAAACATGAAAAAAATTGGTGGAAAGGGTGAATCACTATAATTTCATAAAGGTATATCTTATCAAGAAATAATAATGAATTATGAATCATTCATGAGCTTAAACATTGAAAAGGTAATGGATATGAACTGATTGACAATAATGTATATCAGAAAATGGTATTTCTCAATGACTGGTAGTTTCAAAAATATTGTGACTTCAGTGATGTCTGGGTGCTCTGTAAAGGTTAGAATCTTTAAAAAAGCATGTGGGATCATGAAGGCTCATATTTATTTAAAAAAATGGAGTTTTGTAATAGTTTAGAACATCGAGAATAGTAGTGTTGAATATTTGTTTTATATAAACAGTGATTTTATTTTCATCAGCTAAAAAATATGATGTAAAGAGAGTCTCATGATAATAAAGGAAAAGGACATTAATACTCAATCTACTGAGTGACCTTAAATTCCATAACTTGAGTAAAAATTCAATCAAGGAAGTGAGTTATGGGTATTATATAAAAGTTATCCAAGGAAGTTAGTGTTATGTTCACAAATATAATTTTAAAGGAAATTTTCCTGACACAGAGTTTCTGTGTCTAATATTCTATATTCCACAATTACTAGTGAATCTTTGTTGATATAGGTTTGATAGAAACAATATTGGAATATTCCCATTGGACTATCCATCAATGGTGAAACTTTTAAAACTATTTTATTGTCTCATTGAATTTGACTCTTTAATCATTGCGTGATTCAATTATACATGTTTAACAAGTTCCACTAAATTTTGGAACAAGATCTATTACGTTAAAAAGAGAGGTTGATTGCATGACTAAACCCTCCCCCATCAGGGTATTCTGGGGTCCTATAACTATCACATATACTAAACCTAGAATTTATACAATTGCAACATGATCATTACTATAAGGATAAACTAATAAATTTTTTTGATCATAGAGTTAGTATACTAAAAAACAAATCAAATCACCTCACTAATGTTTTATTGAGGAATAAAAAGTATGTAAGAGTAAGGTGGGAAACTAAATATTTAATGAGGGTGATGTATCATTATTGGTTTTTATCAGAGTAATAAAATTTAAAGGGTGAAACACTTTTATGGGGGTAAATTGTAATGCTCCATGATTTTACTGTACATTTTAATAGTAAATAAATGTTATATAGAATATATTTTTTCACATGAGACACGAAACTAAAATAAACCATGATATATTTTATTGATAAAAAATATTACATTGTAACATAAATATAAATAAATTATGAGAATCAATATGAAACATCATTCAGAAAAGTACAAGTGGAATAAAAATTATTGTAATGAAAAATACCAGGAACATAAGATCATTAGCCACATGGTTTTCCATGAAGATCATCACCCTAATTATAACAATAAAAATAAATAATAGAAAAAAATATTATATTAATTTTGATATAAAAATAAATTAAAAGGATGAATGACTTTAACACTATATGTAAGAATATAAATAGGAATAAAATATGACCACTATATATATAGTCATTGGAAATAGAGTAATCAAAATTTTCATCATAAGAAATATGATCATTGGGTATATCCAATGGGTATGTTGTCTAATTAAGAATAATATAATTCACAGTAATAAAAAATGAACTAAAAACATATTATATAATTAAAATATTTTATTATAAATTTTAATGGGATACAAATTATTATTAAATAATGATTTGATATATTTACTAATTTAAAGAATGATTTTAATAACAATGGGTTACTGAAATTAAATGGTTATGAAATGAATAATTAATTTTTATAGTATATGGATAAATTATATAATAGTAAAAAAGAAATATTTCTCTAAGAACTAATTTTTATGTACCATGAATTTTTATATTAAAAAAAGTAAATTGATCACTTTAAAGAGATTAATAAAATATAATTTTTCAACTTATAATAGATATTTTTATAGTTTTTTAATTATGAACTTATAAAAATAATATTAATAACAATAATGTATAAAAAAATTGATTTTCTATAAGTATTGTTTTTTCTATACACATTGTGATTCCTTTTAAAAGATAAATTTATCATAGTTATATATCGAATTAAATGAAATGTATTCCTAATTTGTAAAATTAATATTATAAACTTATATTTTTAATAAAAAATACCCCCCACGATAAATATTTTAATAATGTAAAAAATAGGTAAAAATATTTTATTTAAAACATCTTTAGTTTTTATAATTAAAATGATGTTTACGAATTATATTAGTCCCTTTTTAGGTGTAGGATTAAAACCTAAATTTCCAACCACTATTTACTCAACTAGCATACCTTACTCCCATTTTATTTTTTCTTTTCCCTCATATAACATTAATTTCTAATGATATTTTCATTATTTCACCTATAAAAGGAACTATCATCTACCCCTTCGAAACTACTTTATTTCATCATGATTATCTCGAATAAAGACTTATTTTCCATATCTAAAAGCCTTTTACAATTTTTGGTAGCCATTGGTTCCAAGAATGAATCCTAAATCATTCATTAAATGGAATATGTGTCCATAAATTTCGAATTAATCAAGAGGTGAAGTGATTTTTTAGAATTCAGGAGTAATGGTAAGGGTTTCTCATCTCAATTTTACTTTCATTAGGATATGTTCCATAACCATCAACCATATTATTTTTGGTGGTATGAAAACTACCCCATTTATATGTTTCATTATTATTTTCCTAAAAATTATGTGGATTATAATTTTGTCTTAGGTTTTCCCCTTAATGTTATTTTTATTCAAAAGTTACCAAAGTTGTAAGGTGTTTCATTCTAATCTCACAATTAATTCATGATTTTTATGACTAAACATCCATATGGAGAAATTTTATCCAAGTTACATATAAATTACACTACATACTATTCTAATACAGTAATTAATTTATTTTACATATCCTATTATCTTTTCTTAACCCGTATAGTTAATGATTTACCAGATGTGTTTTTTATAAGTGAAACTAAACTTACCTCCTCTTTTTATTTGGGACTATTTTTTTCACTATGTCTGTATACTCTATATTGTTTTATGGATAATAGTATCCATACTTATATCATTTATTAATGTCATTTTTAGTTTAATTAACATTATTTATTGAAGGAATAATCATTTTAACCCTTTGGTATGGTTAGTCCGGGCCAACTTTGACCTTATTTACAAAGTATGAAAGAAATCACCTTTGAAAATATTTTCTATAAAAATAAAATTTTTACAAAATCTTCAGTAGATTTAATTTAAAAAATGACACTCCATTTATTAATGTTTTTTAAATTAAATTTATATTCTCTTTTTTATATATAACATTTTTTATTAATACAAAAGGTATCTAAAATATAAAGGGTGTTAATTACTCTCTCTCAATGTAAATGTTAAAACTCTTATATAAGTTATTTTCATCTACCACGATATAGTTTAATGTTTTTTAAGAATCACCGGGAATATTATATAATGATACCATTCATCTTTTTCTCTTTATATACTATAAAAATGTATTATTAATGTTTTCATGAATCCAATTTATTTTGATGGGTTAATTAAACTATGATGGAATTAATAATTTTGTTATGTTTATGTGACAATCATATTCTTGGTTTTTCATTATGTTATGGGTGGATTAAAAGTTATATATTCATACAATACATTGATTAAACCAATATCTCACGTGATAAAAAATAATGCATAGTATACTGAAATCCTTAAGGGGCTATACCATCCAAGTGATAGGTGGCCCTTGAATTTTATATCCCTCTAATTATTTGGGTAATGACATGAATCTCTAGAGATGTGATTTTATGGTTAGGGAGAAAAATAAATCCACTATGGGGATCCTTATATTATGTGATTAGGGTCATAATAGTGATCCCTAATATACAGAATTATTTTATATGCTTAGTAATAGGTCACGTTTATATTCAAATTCTATGTTTTCAAGAATCATGTTTATTGACTCATTTTTCCAAAATCTTAATACTCATATTATGGTTTATAAAAAAATGATAAAACCATGAACCAAGATTTATAATCTATGATTTAGTGGGTGTGATTCTATTATGTTAGGTTTATGTACCTTGATTCTCTTCCTAGGCCCATATTTTTTTCTTACGCTCATTTGTGCTCTTTGATTATTTTCACTCATGTTTACACTTATTGAATCTTAGAGCCCATCCATTCATTTATTTCCTTTTTATGAGGTTATTAATAACATTATTAATTATTATTTTACAATTAAGGTATCATGTGTTGGGAATATTATATTGATATATTTAATAATTGTTTTAAAATAATTTGATACTATATATAGTCTTTAATGAAACTAAACCTATATGTTCTGTGGTGTGATTTTATGTGATATGTATGGAATATTAATATAAAATTATTAAATTTGAATGTATGGTGTGATCAGGTTTCCTAATTCACTCACATCCTCATGATATTGATATAATTCAAAAAATATAACCATTCATGGGAGGGATATGATCTGAGAAATGATAAAAGAGTCCTAACAATAATGCAACCACATAATCTCTATATTCTATGGATTTTGATATATATTTTCCTCACAAAAATATTAAAATTTAAGGGGGAATATTAAGGATTTTAATGATAATGTTTTCCTCACATTAGTATCTTCATGCTCTATAGATGAATTCATACCATTTTCAGGATCCCTAAATGGCCCTTCATCTTCAAAAAATTATAAAGGTTATCTGTGAGAAGGAGAAGAAGAATATCTCAAAAATTCCACCTCCATTATTTGATACAGGTATCTTAACCGCTAGTAATGATCTCTTTCACATTAATATGGGAACATATGAGGTTTTTAGAAATTTTTTGATAAGTCTTGACATCACTCATAGGGTATATGATAAGTACACATCATTCTTGAAGAAGAACCACTCTGTATTTTTTGAGGAATATATAGAAAGGATCATACTAGATCTCAATGAGTCTACCCATAACATGGGTCACTAAAATGATCATTGCATCTATAAAAATTAATTCATTACAATGCACTCAACCCATAATACCATGATTAAATAATAATTTGACACAATACTAAAATAAATCTTCATTCAGGACATTTTATCCCAAAAATGGATTGATGAAAACATTCCCATCAAGAAACATAATAGACAGATCATGGTTCGTAATGACTACATGAATCTCATCCATCACTACATAATGCATGATTTCACAATCCTAATTATAGAGAATATGATTTATGTTATTTATATGTTTAAATCCCTCTTCATCATAGTAAAATACTCATGGTAACATTATATTTAGATAATCCTTTATTATGAATATGATAATAAATTCAAGTTACCGTATGTGTTATAATTCTATAAAGTAATTACCTATGGCTTGATGAATGTCATTGATAAATAATAAAAATTGATGCAATATATATTTAATCCCCTCACATGGAGGATTGTAGATTTTTATATGCATGATATGGTGATAAAATATCAACTATGATGTGATCATATTTCTTACCTTGAGATGATTTAAAAAATATATTAAAACACATCATGAAGTGGAAGTACATGAAATTAAATTTTGGGACAAAATAAAGAATTATTCTCAACTTTATGGCATGCCAACATGGATTCATATTCGACCCCGAAAATACTAAGGAAATCCAGGATATTCCACCTCCTCAAAATTATAAAATCTTTGTGGAGACTGCAAGGTTGTCTGTCCAAAAAACATCTATTCATATAAATCCAAGTTGTTATTTTCTTATCCTTTATTTTGTTGATAAATAATGTGGTTTTTTATCAGTGGGATGAGATTTGTCAAAAATATTTCAATGATATCCAAAAATACCTTTAGAAACAACTGGTTTTAATGTTGTCAGTATAAGGGAATACACTCATATCATATTTTTAAACATTGGAGTGATCACATATCCCTATTATTATACAAAAATATTTATTCAATAAAGGAGAATAGTATATATTATCTTAGTAAACCAATTTTGGATATTGAAACCCAATACTCAGATAGTATTAAGAACCATATCACATTAATTTACAAGGTGTAGAATCTAAAAACACGACCTATAGTACCATGATGCCCAATTGGTATCTAGTATTATATTATTTAATATATCTTTATTAATCTAATTTAAACTAGACATTATGAACTGTGGGTCATCTGGTAATAAGTTTACATTATTTTTGTGTGTATGAATGAAATCAAAGTTACAAAAATTGTAGATTTCGTCATATCACACCCTACCAATGAAGCATGATGGTAAATAAAAATATTTTTGATGAGGTGTTTTCCTTGTTCATGAAACTAACAAAATATTAGATATATAAATTTATGGGGCCTCAAAAATACCTATAATAAGAGTAATGTGAAATCTAAATCTCAATAGAGTTGTCTTTGGATTTTTTATCAATTATCTTGAAAAAGAAATTACACCATATTCATTCATACTGTTATAATGTTTTGATGAATAATTATGTGGAGTAACAATACATAACTATAGTTTTAATGATCACTCTAAATATTAACATGGTTTACATGAACAATAAGGTTGATTAAATGTTTGTAATTAACCAAATTAATAATAAGCATTCCATTAAACAGGAGTAACTAATCCCATTTCCTAATTATGTGTGGTGGTTTATAGAAAAATTACCATCTAATCCAACACTATCATTGACCCCATATTCAAAAAATTATTATGTTGAAAAATTTTGTAAGGTAATCAGGGCCCTAGAATATTCATATTATGACAATATATCCAGCTACATTACATATCACAATGTGGTTTCTTTATTTTTTATTACTAGCATGGATGTAAAAAAATAGATCAACACCACCCCTGATAAAGGTGATCCCATGTCCTCACTAATTAAAACAATGGTTGTATGAATTTCCACTGTAATTGAATACCTCCAAATAATAACATTTTCACCATATTGACCTTACAGGGAACAGTACTGACAGTGAGAAACAAATCCCATCTTTAATATAGATAAAAATCACACAATTTTATAAAAAATAAATGCTTTTATAGATTCCTCTATTTAATTTATGGATGAGAAACCTTCGCGGAAATATACGAATGCTTTTTAATTTCATGTTATTCCCATTGGTCAGGAATAAATATATTCAATCAAATCATAAGACATAGATATATTTGGACGTTAATGTTTCACACCCCTATGATTTTACTAGAAAATTACATAGTTTTAAGATACATTATAGCTTAACTCATTTACCTATAGTGTTTTATACTACCGTGTAATCAATTAAATATTTCATCTAAGAATAATATGTCTTGTTGGAATATCCCCAAGAAACATCAAAGGAGATCAATGACATTCCTATAGTGACTGAATTCTTCTCTAATTGGATCGAGGAATTACCCATCAATGAAATTTGAACAAATTCAGTTATAAATTTATTTATGTAAATGTGATAAGAATAGTTTCTATCCCATAAATGGTATTTATGGACAACAGAACAAATGTTTTTACTTTATAATTGGAAAATTTATTACAGGAATGCAATAATTATCCCAAAAAACTATTTTTGGTACCACAAAGTGGTAAATAGAAGGATAAATCCTTTCAATTAGACACTATTAAATATCCTTCATAATATGGAGGAGAAATAAATTAAATTATTTACTAACAAACTCATATATTCTCTAGGGGGATAACACACCCTGACTCATACGTCCATGTAGGGAACTCTATATTCTCATTTATACGAGATAGAGGAAATCCTACCCATTGAGGTATACCTACCTTAACTATAAATCATCATCTTAATTCAATTATTTAATGATTTTAAATATCAAATGTTTCACAAAAAATATAAACCACTGATGTGAAATTGTAGTGAAAATTACAAATTCTAGAGAACCATTATAATTTATTAACATGAACATTCAAGAAGAAGTTTTTCCTAATGTCATTCCGATAAAGAGAATTTTTTATAACCATAATAAACACATGAAACCCTAGAATAGACCTGAATGATTGATCAGAAATGGAAATGATCTTATTAAATACCCAATTTTTACTATAATGGAGCCTACTCCATAATAACAATGATTGTAAATCATATCACCCCAACCACCGATTCACGATTTCTCAAGAAACGTTTTTCAGAATTTGAAGTCAAGTTCATGAAATCCTTGTTTCATGATATATGACTGCTTTCAAATGTCCAAAACTAATGGAGTTAAACTAAATAAAATAATTTCTATATTATATGAAATTAAACTACATTATTTATAATCCATCAGACAATGCCTTCATACTATTATTGTGTCATAACACATATCACCTAATTTACTCACATAAGATCTTGATCTATGTAAGATCAATAAAACCAAATGAAATTTATTCATAATCCCTTTAATGAATAAAAATTTATTCATTGTTTTTCTACCCAAGTCAGGCTAGGTTCTTTTATCATGAATTAATTATAGAAGACAATCATTCTACCCATTATTCATATGAGACTAATCTATATTGGATTATATTGTGTAGATTTATTATTCCCAAAAAACCCATGCTCATAATGAATTACCCCATATGAAAAATCATGATCCATTTAAGATATACCATTGTTCATAGATTTCATAGGCATGTTCGTATCCAAAAATAAAAAATGGCCCATAAATTATAAAAACACTTGGATCTATTATTTTTCATTTTGGGTTATGTTGTGATGATATGATTCTATATTACTCTTAGTTAATAGGATAATTTAAATTCATAGTGGGTTCAAAAAAACTATTCACAAGAAATTAAACTTTATTACATATATTATAGCATATAAGACATCATAATTTATTCTATATGTATTGTTAATGTGACATATTTTACCCACATGGTAAAAAGATTCATATAGGTGTTATTATTTTAAAAACAATATTCCACCCATTAAAGAGATCAATATATAAGATGATTTTTTTTGAAAGGGACTTGATGGTCATGGATACACCATCGTACCAAAATGGAATTATTTACATGACCTTTCATGGTAATTTCATAATTAATAACAACTATGTGTGGCTTGATTATGATTATTATAGGATACATCTTGAATCTTATATAACATATCTTTGTCCCTATCACAAATTCAAATAAAAAATCATTTTTTCTAAGTGTCTAAACATTCATTCATTCATGATGGGGTTTCTCTCCTAACTTGGAACTAAGATATGTTTATCTCAATTTTATCCTAATACAAATTTGTGAGATGATAGTAAATTAAGGTCTTCATTGTAAGAACATAAACTAAATTGAAAATACCACATTTTTATGTGATGTTATGTCACATGATATATAGTCCATCATTTAAAATATTAAATTACTTAGAGTAGTTATTCCTATATGACCTAAAATTCATTCATTAGAGTTAAATCCATATGAGGTCATTTGTAATATGATTCCTACCCATAAACATAATTTAGGGTAAAATTCCAAATTGTTATGGTAACTCATATCTCCTAGACTGGGTTCATGACACATATATTCTCTTTATTCCAATACTAGATTGATATGTAAAATAATACTCATTTCTTGCATTTGAATTATATGTATTAATAAAATCTACCTAAGACATAATTATGGCTTGATACCAATTAATATAGGATATATAGTGATGTAAAAATTATTTTTACTAGACCTATATATAGAAAAACCCCATTGGTTTAGAAATTTTCCCTTAAAAAAACACACTTCTTATTTTAAGTGTTTTTTAATTTTCAAAAATATTCCATATCTACACCAAATTAATTCTTTTTTGGTAATAAAACTAGTGCCACCATATCAGGACCTACCAATTATATTCATGTAATTTTAACCATTGGGTGGTATTATTGTATGTTTATTCATTTATGAGTTCATTTGGATTCATGTGAGTGAGGATTATATTATTGGGAATCCCCAGGAGTCATTATGAGTTGTGGATTTCATGATGAAGAAGGAAAAATATAACAGAGCAAGGGAGGGGACCACACTATATAGATTCATGTGTAAGGTTGTGTAAGGTTCAATAGGATTCCTAATTTGGAGTTTTTGGAATACATGTCACAACATGGGTTCCATGATGCAATGTAAGTTCCCAAAAATTATTATAGTAATGAGATTTATAGGCTAAATACAACATGTGAAACATTTTTTTCCATGGTGAATTCAATTGTAAAATAATATTTATAAATTTTATAACAAAATATATATGTATTAGAAAAAAGGATGTTCAAGTGAATTTAGATGTCAGTAGTATATTAGAGACCCACCACCATTTAGGGATTGTTTATGTTAGAACATATTAAGAGGACAAAACCCCAAATAATTATATGTTTCAAGTATAATTACATTTTTTAAAGATATAGAGGATATTTTTAGAATTTTTTGAAATTTATGGCCTTACACATTGTGGTAGGTGGTTCATACTACAATAGGTCAACAGTTTGTGAAAATATGAAGAAGGTTGTGATACAAATATTTTGGGCTTAAATGATTATGTAAGCCAGTGATTATAAATCATGTTGAATATAGGGAACCATTCTATAAAAAAAACCATGATATAATCTTGTGCTTTTTGAGAAAACCATGAAGCAACTAAGGATGTTAAACCCTTATGGTATTTGACCAATATAGAAGAAGTTGTTCAAATTTACATAAAAAAAATCATAGTTGGATAAATTTACAGGTAATTAATGAGTGTTTTAAAGGAAAATTATATTTTTAAAAATTTCAAAACCAGTACCATGTGATTTTTAAAATTATACCCTTATTAAAAATTAAATAAATAAGAAGAAAAAAATAGATATAATATGGAAGATCAAAATATTTAAAAATATGTAATGTATAACTATACTGTATATCTCATTTCTTAAGAAGGTAAATATATTGAATATCAAGACAATAAGAAAAAAAATTAAATCACCCTGAAAAACACATTATGGTACCATAGATTTCATTTCATGAAGAATCATTAGAGTAATTTTTTATATTTCATCTTTATAATTATTATCTCTAAAGAGTTATCAAATAGATAAGAATATGGAGTGACCTAACACCAATAGTGCACCATACCAAAAAAATTAATAAAAATAGTGTGTAGTTTTAATACATTGTACATCCATGAATCGTCAACATATACTATTTTGACTCACCCTTTTTGGTGAATTAACTAAACCATGAGAATACTTTCTTAATTTAATATATTTGAATACTATGTCTATATATTTAGAGTTTCCTAATGTTATTCATAATGCATGAAAATGGACCACAATATATAAAATAATAATTTCAGGAACTATTTCACCCATATTGCTATCCAAACATTGGGTGTCCTAGTCTTTTGGGTGAAACAAGCGGTATTGAAGCCACTAGGTTATTCCATGGTGATTTTTCTCTAAAAGGTATTTAAATAATGAATCATTTCAAGGAAAAAGGAGTTATTTTTTCAATGGATTTAAGGTTTAAATATAAAATAATATTAAGATATCTGACTTAATTTATCGTAAACTTGAATTTTCTATTGATGCTTTACTGATACTAAAAGTTATTGATAGAATAAGAATACCAATAAATGATGGAGATAATAAAATTTTTATATTGATGTGATGTCTAAAAATGTTGTATCTTATCACTTATAAAAATAGATCTATATGAAATTGACTCACTAAAATTTGAAAAATACACAAGGTAATAGGTGACCAATATTAATGAATGATATATAAAATTGATGTATAATAAGTTTCAAGTGTTTCCCAATAAGTCTGGAAATGCAGAGATGGTCTTGTGTGAGAACATTTATGTTTTCCTTAATCGAATCACGATGTTTTTAGATCCATCCGAGGAAATGGTGATCAAATTATTAATATATATATAATTAAAATTATTCACAATATATTTCCACCCATTTTCAATGAAAAGGAATTGGACCTTGAAGAAATATATGTCACTAAGTTGACTCTTTATGATATTCATAATAATTTTGTGGTGTATCAAAAGAATGTGAAATCAAAAAGAAAATATGACCAATCATGATAAAAAAATATATCAAATTAATATATAATATTTACATTCATTTAGCTAAAAACATTAAGGAAGATGTTAGAAATTAATTTTTATCACTTTTCCCATTAATTTTCAAGAAATAAAAATGAATATTCAAAGTCAAAATACCTTTTTTAATTGTGGACATATGAGGAATACCACATGAATATTACCAATAATTGAATCAACTAGGGATATATAAGAGGTGAAATAAAAATATAAAAGAGGATATCCTACAAATAAAAACAATGAACTTGAAATTTATACTATAAAGATGATTCAGTAGAAAAATCCATTGAGTAAAGAAGATGATGATGATTAAATGTGCACTGAAGATAATGAAAATGATTGTATCTTGGAAGTGGAATATGTTATGATATTGATAACTAAAAGAAATAATTCTGAATATGGGAAGGAGTATCCTCATAAATTATTATTCAACTATAAAGTTGATCTTGATGGATTTTTTGAACAATAGTATATAAAAAATAAGAAAAACTGAAATATATGAAAATTTCCATATGATTCGGTATACATTAATCATATTTAATGTAAAATTACTCATATGGTTACAGTAATTGATGAAGTCAAAGAATATCAAAATTTATCTAAATAGGTGATTAATTTGATGATATAAATTTAATATTGGGTAAAAATAATCAATGACTTGAATACTTAGTAGGAAGAAATATAGATGAGGGATAAACTCTAAAAGGATAAAGTTTAACTATATGAAGGAAACATGATGTTTAATCCAATGTGGATTGTGAAAAAAAGATAAAATTAATGATATGTTTGGATAAATATAAGATAATAAAAGAGGATATACAAATAAGGATTATTTAAATGTTCAAAAATGAATATAGGACTATGCCTATGTGAAAGGTGGGGAACATATCTGATGTTAAACATCCAAAACTCATTAATTTTATATGTAGGATAAAGAAAAACAAATAATTTGTGAAAAAACTCATAGTACAACTAAATATTTATTAAACTACTCAAAATAAAGAATCATATGGGGAAGTGGTGATATAAAAATATCACCATTTTTGAAATGAAAATTTTATAGATTTCATATACATATAAGAACCTAATTTACATAATTTTAAATCCATTTGAGAGGAAAAGATCCTATGAGTAAAAAAACACAGGGACATTTCATTAAATTTTATATTTTTGTAAATTAGGTAATGAATTGCATTTAATTGAGGATTGAAAAACAGTCCAAAGAAATCCAAATGGAGAAAGGTTTCAGAGAAATCATATAACATTCTATTGTAGAATATTTTATATCTCATATAGAAAGAGATGTATGATCTTGGAAAATAAATTACGAGAGACCACGTTGTGTCTCAACTCAGAGACGTATCTTATGAACGGAGGGGAAAAATAATGGGAAGTCTATATTGGAAAATATTTCACCCAAAGAAACAAAAAATAGTCACCCAAGGATACTTGATAGTCCATATTCATCCCACATAATAATAATTAATAATCTATTCAATAATATGAGTACTCTTGTTAAGGGAATAGTTATAATTGGAAGTTATAGGGAATTGAAAATCTAATGAATTGGAAATAAGTGGTTAGTTGGAGATAAACTAAGGAATACATATGTTATTTATATGAAAGGACATTGGTTTTATATTAGTAGTGTGATTTGGCTTTATAAACACATACTTTAATTCACCCTCCATCAGATGGGATAATCTACCAAAGGAAAAACAAGATACTCATTTTTAAAGGGATTTATAGTGGATCGAAATATATATCAAGTATATTTCTATGAAAGAAACTATTTTTATCATGTCAATGGAAGAAAATATCCTTGGGAATTAATGACATTTGAATATCAATCGGTAATGAATCAATAATACATACAAATTGAATGTCACAAGTTATATCCAAAACATGAAACAAAATTAGGAGAATAAATACAATACTTGTTTATGATGGAAAATATTGGAAAATCCCTATTTTCTAAAAATTATTAGGGCCTCAAAGTGACATGATATAATCCACAGTAACGTTTCTAGTCCCAATAATATGTCTTGGATATATGGTGGGATTTAATTCATCTTAATGAATTAATATTATAGTACAATTCACAATACCATGTTTATGTAGTCTATGAGATAAGTGATTATAAGAATTAAGCTATTCTAGAGGATTGTGGAGAAAAACATTAAAATAACTATTGTGTTTTTTGATCAATTAATGGCACTAAGTGTGGAGATAATAATGGGATAATTAATGATTTTTAATTTGTGAGAACACCATAATAAAATGATGTGGATCAAAGAATAAATCAATTTTTTAACACTATGCATAATCCTTTACACATTTAAATTTTTATATCTCATCTCTATAAGAAAGAAGAAACTCAACTTGTTTTATAAACATAGAATTATGATATTCTAAATCCAAGATAGAATATGATTCCATACGATATATTGAATCAAATATAACCATTAATGAATCATATAAGTGAATTCATTAGAAAATATCACAATCAAATCATGGAAGTAATCCTAGTGAAATATGGTGATGTTGTAGCTGAAAGGGTATTATTAGGCTACTCCATTCAATATAAGACCTACAAATATCTAAAAAATGGTATGAAATAATTTTATAGGGTATGGATATTGAAATTTATGAATAAAAGTATAGAAATAGATATGAAATACTAAATATGTGTATATTTAGTGATGGAGATGTAGATCTGAAATAAAATGTATAATAGAATTCAAAATGTGAAGAGGATTTTAAGGATAAGATAGTCAAGGAAGAAGTTTCCTAATGGAGATAACGAGTTTACACAAAGAGAAGTATATGAACATACATCTGTGTGTTAAATATAATCATTGATAAAACTAAACCTTTTAAAAAATGTATAATTAAAACTATAGATTGTGATTCTCTATTTTCTCATGTAGAACCAAACAAATTTAAAGAATTGTTTTAGGATGAGTCATGGGTCATGGACATAAACAAGGGCTATATAAAATAAATTGAAATTATAAATGGGAACCAATGGTTAAGATGAAAGATCAGGATACTATCCAAACTGGGTTTTAAACAATAAATCCATATAAGAATTGGGAGTTTATCCAAAATGAGGAAATATTGGTTTGTAAGGGAAATATATGATTAGAATGAATTTATGTGGATAAAACCATTTCACTAGGTGAAACCCTTGATTCAATAAAACCATTATTTTTTGTTCATGTTCATGGAAGGTTGACAATACACCATTGGATACAAAGACAACATTATAAAATTGAATTTTAAATAAATAAATCTATATTGCACAATAAGTGGGTTTTATTATTAGATATAATGAACCAAAGGTATGAAATTTCAGGAAAGGGATTATATTTCTTGAAATTAGTACCATGATCATGGTATTCTGGGATACATACATTCATAAAGAATATAGAATTTAGAAGATGAGAAGTCTATCACAATCTCTATGTGAATTTGATCAGTGAAGAATAGTTCATGGTTCTCATCTATTTGAACTACATCATATTATATGTAAATTAGCTAAATTTGGTGTAAGTGTTTTCTAAAATGATGAGGCCAGAGTTTGAAATGTCAATGATCGAGGAGATCAAAGTTTTCCTTGGGTTTGTAATTTTTAAACAATGTAGTTATGCATTTTTTTATTGGGATAAATATTCCAATAAGTTATTTAATATGGTTTACATACATGACTCGAATCCATTTTTTACTCCAATAATGGTTAGAATAAAGATTATAAAACTGGTGTAAAAGTAATATATTGATCATTATTTTTACTAGTCGATGATTAGAAACTTGTATTTTTATTGAAGCTATATCATAAATAGTTTTCACAACATTCCTGGCTTCTGTATACTATGGTTTCCCAAAGGTGAATAATTTTTGGTTTTTGAAGTGGATCATGAGGTACATTCAATGAATAGTTGAATATGTTTTGGTGTATTATCTACAAAATGGAAATATAATTATATGTTTAATCATATATAGATTTGGATAGAGATATTGTAGATAGAAAATTCACCACTGGAGGATCATTATTCATTGGTATTTTCTATATTTGGTGGCTAAAAATGATATAATAAATAAACTCTATCTATAAATATGATGTAAGGTATATTTAAGTGACAAATAATTATAATTTACTACAATAGATATAATAGGAATTAGTGGATCATGGTGTGGAGGTGAAGCTTCCCATTGTAGTGTATTATGAAAACAAAATTATGATATATCTAACTAAGGATACTAGATATAAATATTTAAAAAATATTATCTTGATTAGTATTTCATTATTAAAGAGAAAATAGAACAATGTATTGTCAAAATGGGGCATGGTGGTATAAATCAATAAGTGGAACACATTTTTATAAAACCATTAGTGACACCAGAGTTTGAGAAGTATCAGTTAAACATTTATGTTAATAAACTTCTATCAAAATGAAGATTTTTGGACTCTTCTTTCCCTCTAATTTATATAATGATTCATTTAGAAAATTATTTTTCTTGTAGTTATAAATATTATGGTTGTTGTAGAAGATAAAGAAAAATAAAATTCAAGGGAAATAACTAAAAAAGAATGATGATATTGAGAATTATAGATAATCATTCAAACAATTGAATATATCTTATTTCCAAAAATGATATTCTACTTGAATAGTATTAGAGGTCTTCTTGATGATTAACTTATTATATTTGAAATAATGGTAGCATTATAAATTATAAACTGGATTTGAAAAGTATTTGATGAATCCTTTGAATTTTATTGTAAAAGAGGGGTAAATTTAAAGTCCTTCAGATTATATGGTTAGTATAATTCATAATTATTAAATCGAGTTTAAGTTTGGAGAAGTGGGTATTATGATAAGAGTTGGGGAAAAAAATAAAAATAGGGAGGATTTTTCAACCAAAGGGTTGTAATAATGGTATTTTATCAATTATGAGTTGACTTGAAGCCATGTAAAAGAGATAAAAGTTTTTACAATAGATTAGAAGTTAATATGAATGGTGTATTTTAATAAGTAGCTAGAATAAATATAAAAAAAATAATTTTTCAGACCAATCCATGATGATTCATGTGTAAATATTTTATAATATTTCGAATTTTAATTTTTTGGGCTACATGCTACAATATGGGTGTAATTTCAGAAAGTAATTGAAGGGAAAATATTGTTCCACTAGAAATTTAGTATAAAATATACTAGAGAAAACATTTCAAACTTTAATGGATTTAATTAGGAACCATGATTTATAATTTCAATGTGGAATGATAAAGATTGATCCACAAAAAAGTTCAAGGAAATTTTGGTTAAACTTTTATTTTGGAGACCCATATTTTGTGGACTAATTTGTGTGCCACTATGTATGTTTATATATAAATCCAAGTGAAAATAATTAAATTAGAATATGACCATATTTTAAAGTTAGGTATTTAATTTTTGTTGGTTTTGGATGTTTTGGTACATTCATGCTACTGTTGGAAAACCTCACCGCAACAAAGTCAGATTTTTTGAAATTATGTAGTTGATTACATCACAACTCAAAAGTTATCTGATAATTAATTCAATCAATTAATTTTTGATCTAGTTGAGTATTAAAGACCATTAAATTTTAATAGAAACAATACAATCTTTTAGAGTTTTAAATAAAGCCACACCGCAAAGAAGGATAATGCAGCATGATCAAATTTGACCCAGATAGATCCAAGGATTCAAATTTATTTTAAAAACAATGGGATTTAGATAAATTAATGTGTGATTAGTGAGTAGTTTAGAAAACCATTTTGTGGAGACATGTTGAAATACTAATGAATCATGTTTAAAAAAAATATTCCTTTGTTAAAATGATAAATCAACAGAAATAAAAAAATTTAGAGAAGTGGGAATATCAAAATAGGGAATGAAATATAGAAACTAAAAATTTATTACATATTTGAATTTTAAGGAAGGTAACTAAATTGAATATAAACACTTAAACATGAAATTTAAGCATATCAATATCACCCTCTCTATACTAGTGTTTTTATTTATTGAAAAAACTTTATAAATGATTTCTATGACACATATTTTTCTTCCTTATCTCAAATTAGTGTGAAAATATATAATAATAGGGAGTTCCCCTAGATATTTTGTGAACCCTTATGAATAAATTATAAAACTGAAAAAGTGTTGGGATAATCACTTATTTTTCAACATAGTAATAAAACAACAAGTTTTGATACCTCAATCAGCACTGAAACTAGCACACCATGGGTCTCAATGGCATTCCTAATCCCCATGAGTAGGAAACAAGTACCACTGAATCCAAAACATGTTTTGATAATGGTATATAACAGGAATAAATGGTAAATTCCATAGAAAATTAGGAATTACTGTTCATTAATTCGTACATCCCATCCAAATCATATTAGAAGAAAATGATGGTATATAAAATCAATTAAAATAATTTAAATTAATTTTTGTACATCCTCTCATCTCCCCATATCACACCATTTAAAATATTGAAAAAATATTCCTATTATATACATATATAATGTGTATCAACCAATAAACATATGTAAAATTATTACTGCCATAATAGTCAGGTGAAAAAAGTTATCTCAATAAATTGGTATAGAAAACACTATTCACGAACCCAGACAACCACCCAAGGCTGAATCAAATCAACACTTTTAGGGTGGTTAAGAGATAAAAAAATTATTATTGAAAAATAATATTGTTATGGTTATAAACAATCATAGTAGGATACCACCTACCTTTTCAAATGATAAAATTTCTAATTAATAAACCACATTTATGCTATCATGAAATATATATAGAAATATTGGGTTACAATATAAGCTTTAGAAAAAACCAATATCATCCTATAAATTATTTTTTAAAATCCCCCTTCATTAATGTATGAAATGAGTAGTCGATTCAAACCCAAAGGTTAAAAAACCTTTGAAAACAAACGATGTTCATTCATCCTAAAACCATGTCTTTTTAATCCAACATAAAAGGAAAGTATTGTATTCAAGAATCATTGAAAATAAATAAATTAAGGAATTTAAAATCCACACCCAAATGAAACAATTTATTCCTCATTTCCAATAACATTTATTAAATATTTCTTCTAAAACAACACCATATTCCAATTAAAGAAACAAAAATTAAAAAATTATTTTACAAATCAATTTGAAAAGTAAACTATAACCCTAAAAATTGAGAAAGTCATAATAGGCAACCACATATCACTTGAATGAAAAAATGGATAATGGTAACACGTTTCTAAAAAATAATAAACGAGCTATAGATAAAATCGATGAACCAATAAAATACCCAAAATCATCATAAAATAAGATATCAACATTATGGGCATTATAATAAAACTCAAATATCTTTGACCAAACAACTGGCATGATATGTTGGTTTAAAATACTATTCATATCTCTAATAACCATGGTAGAGTATATATAAATAAACTGATCAAGTATTTACCACTAACACAACACACTAAAAAGATTCATATAATAGAATGGCCACTACTCCTCTCGGACAAACTAATGTGGTGTAGATGAGAAAAAATTATATATTATAAACTATGATATATTATGGATTTCACTTATCCAAACATTTAAAAAAATTTCAATGACATCACTTTATATGAAATAAAAGGATTATTGAAATCCCAGATCACATAGAACAAGTATAAATCATCACAACATGGAAAACAAGTTCTAAACATCCCCTAAGGGGTTACCAGACACAATGAGTACTACAATAACATAGTCTAATTAGAGGGTCTCATGCACTGTAAAAAAAATATAAAATGTTCCAAATGGGCCTTTAAAACATAATTCATTTCAAGACAATAATTTCCACCCACTTTTGGGAACCCATTTTTCTCTAATTTTTACATCCTTTGAAATCAACTATTGCGAAAACACATTTTAATCCCTTTAAAACACACACATTCTATCTTATTTTTTGGATATCAAACAATTTTTCCAAAAACCACATTTATTTAAACACATATAAGGTTCAAATGAACTACCCTTCAATTTAATTTATTACCCAAATAGGGTCAATCCATTTTTAAACCTCACACTTTATTCATAAAAATTCATTAAACCTATTAAATGAAGTTTTAATTTAATGTATCACATGAATTTATAATTAAATAATTTTAGAAGTTACATTGAAATTAAAAAACATAATAATAAATCAAAATTACAATTTTAAAGGCCATTCCGGGAATATCACAAGTAGTTAGAGATCATGGTAATATAATATAATATTTATACTAGAATTTAAAATCGAAAAACCCTTTTCATTATATAAAGATTGAAAAAATAATATTTCCTCTTTATAAATCAATTAATATATTTCTAATACATTAAATAATTAAAACACCAATTTAACACCCATGAAATTAGTTGTTCTTGAATTATATGTTTGGTTCATGGAAAACCCTCCCTCAAATACAAGGATAATGGTGTGGTACATCAAATATGGGGTGAATGGAACTCGAAGAAGACATAACACTCTTCATAAGAATGAGAATCAAAAAACCATAACTATCCAAAACTATAGGGTTATTCTGAATAGGGTAAAATAATTTGGAAATGATAAATTAAGAGTAAATAATGAACATAAGGAAGATGAGTTCCTTCAATGAATATCTATCCTTGTATCATGAATAATCGTTCAAGAAATACCCATTAAATTGGTTCTTATAGTACGATAGTTGTGTGTGGGGGGGGGGGGGGGCTCAGCTAGGGTGTCATTTGATGAGGGTGAGAAAGATTAGTGTAATTTTAGAGATTTATGTTAGTTAGGGTCTAAATGATAATTTTGAAAAATAAATTCTTGGGGAAATCATATGGTTACCCAAATGGCCTACCAAATACTGTGGTAACCATGTTATACTCACTAGACACCCAAACATAGCCTGCATTGTGTCTCTTAGTATTCCACTTAATCTAACTAATTCTTCAATACCCATTCCAAAAAACACTATCTACTAAAAACCCTAAAATGCACGATTTATACATGGTTACTCTAGAAAATGAATAGTCAACATGACACTAAAAACTTTTTAAAAATTTTAATTTATGGGGAATTTTTTTATTCCTTAAATGAATCCAAATAAATTGAATTCTTCCAAAATATACACTATAGGGGTATGGTGGGTGTCACAACTGTTCTCGACATACCAAATTATGCCTAAAAAATTATTAGGTCATTGTAATGGTCAATAGGGAAAGAACCATTAGATAAAAATGATATTTATTTATCCAACAATATGAATCCTAAAATCACACCAAACTCCTCAATAAAGATATAATCCATGACAAATAAAAGGCTCTAATGAAATAGAGACCTAATTTTGGTCTCCCTAATATTTAGAACTAATATAAATGGTGGTATAATAAAAAACCAACTTTTGATAAAGGAATATGATGTCACCAAAAAACATTCCCTAAATCTAAAAAAATAAATCAAAGGGATCCTTTAGACACAAAAATCCATGAAACTATATCCAATCCACAGAGGAATCACCAAACTAGAAAGAATCCCAAAAGGGAATAAGGACTTATCAAAAATTCCATGGAATCAAAAATCCAAAGAGAACAAAAAGTGGAGACATTACGCATTATGAAATGAAACACCTCTGACCCTATTTTCACACATTAAATATGATGGAACATAAGTTTAATTCAATGGAATACTATCCCTTGGTGAGTTTATAGAAAACTCAGCTTAATGAAAACCAAGATCCAACCATAACTATACCATACATGATGTCACCCATGAAACAGCACCAGGATTACCCCTATGTCGACGATAATTACATTGAACCAACCCATGGTCTATACTATGCACTATGAACACAATTAATTCTAGGAAATGTAGAAAGAATAACTCTAAACCAGACACCGCTCACAAAGAATATGTAAAAACACATGAATAATACATCAAGAAAATACTTTCTCAAGCAAAAACAACACTGATATCTCTGATCATAAATTCAAAAATATTTCATAATCCAAGGATAACCAAACTATCATCTGAATAATACCACAAAATTTAATGCACTCATTCAATCTCTAGTGTCTCTAATAAGATAATCCTCATTGATCTAAATATTTAACCGTGGTCTATATGTATAAACCACTCCATCATGATGATTATTAAGAAAATGAACTATTATGACTCCACCTAGAATAATCTAAAGACATTATACTATCAGGAGTGAACCACATTTTCCTCTCTATTCTGAGCATGGGTAGTGTTAAAACATAAAATATATAAAAAGATAGATTATAAGAACTCTACAGATATCATACACCATTCTATGAGGGCCATAATAAATCAATATGGTACATGGATAACTTCATTAAGGCCTTTTATATGACATAATTCATTACATAAGTTAAACCAGGGACAATCCAAATACATAATTTTGTTAAATAATCCCAACTCTATCACCATTTTCCTCATTAAAACAAAATAATTTTGAAAAAAAAAATCTGAGAAAAAAATTTTCTCTCTTAAAATACAAATCCCAAACCCAAATTGGTCAATCGAAAAATATTTCCAAAATTGATTTCAAAACAAATGTTTACCAATTTTATAAACCAATTGAATAAATCTTTTTTAATTCCAAAAATAGTTAAATTTTTAAACAATTTTCAACCACCAACTAAATGTTAAAAACCTGAAAAATCACAAAAATATTTCTTTTGAAAAACATTAGCTTCCTTTAAAATGGGAGGAATACATTTTATAAGTACTTAAATCATGTTAGAAATAAAATTAATCCCATTGCACTTCTCTTTCAAAATAATTGTTTTAAACTATTGTATTCTCTTAAAACTAAATTACACTATTAGGATCTACCATTCATTTTCAAAAACACATTATCCACATGAATCTATTAAAACATTTGGGTCCATTATTACCAAATAAATTACCATTATAACATTTCTTTTGAAATTAATATCCATTCAAATAAATTTATAACTAGTTTAAAACCAAAAAAACTTTCTATATTTTATAATGAAGTCATGAAATACAAAACACATCCTTAAAGAAATCTCATTTCAAAAACAAACCTTATAGAGTTTTTTAAAATGAGAAAATTTTCTCTTCATATGTACTTTTTTTACAGACACATCTGATTCCAAATCACATAATAAAATAGATACACAAATTCATAAAATAATTATTTTCAAAAATCAAATTAAACAATTCCAACAAAAAAATACCCACTATACCTCCTAACCCATTTCCATAAAATAATAAATAATCCCAAAATGTTGTGGTATAAATAGAAAATGAATAACGGGATAAAACATTATTCCTATAATTCCAGCATTTTTGATAGCCACATGTCAATTATTCAATAGCCTGAAGAACACATCTGAAATCTATCTGTTGGTTGTTGTGTGGTATTTCAGGCCATAAAATCTAGCATGATGCACTATTTCTCTATCTTGTTTCTATCCCAAAACAAAAAATAAAACATCAAATAAATAATATTAAATTATTATAAGGATGAAAAAAACCAAAACTGATAATCATAAAGAAATATCAAATAAAAAATTCAAATCCCACATCCTATGGATACTCATTGTTTGGGGTCCTCAAGAAACCTAGTCTCTAACAAAATATATTAGGAACTCATACTCAAATAATGTAAGGGATATCATGAAATATTTTCACTGACTGAAACACCTAGACTCTAACATCATTTATAAAAAATAGCCTAGGTTTTTAACCTGAACTGACACCTGACCTGGAGCCCTACTGACCCTTGGGTTGTTCTTGATCCCCACAGGCTAGAGACAAGTTCCATAACATTATAATCAATAATTAAAAATGATTTTTCCATAAAACAAGTGTTTAAAAACAATTTAGAATTTACCATAACATCGAGACTATCCAATCCTCAAATTTATCATCCACAAAAAATCAGATATGTAGAAATTAGTTTCATGATATAAAATATTAAAATACTTTACTGTAAATGAAGTCCCTCCTCTCACCCCTATCTCCCTCTATAGTAACATTCACCACCAGTATCCCTAGTATCCAAATATATAATGTGTATCCTAGATTACCATAATTGAAATAGATAAATAAATACTTATATTTTGTAAATAGGTTACTCAATAAAATAGCATGAATACTGACATCAACATGATCCTATTGTAGACCCCATCCTCAGAAAAAATAAACTTCATTGGAGATTTTGATAGATAAACCAAAAATCAATACTAGAATGTAATATAGGAGTGAGTAAAAACAATATAATTAGGCTACAACATACATTTCAACGTGCCAAATCTTTTTATTTAAGATCCACTTTCAATATAGTGAGAAATATATATATAGAAATATATGGTTTAAAATTATGATTTATATTAAACAAAATCCATTATATTTATATATTTTCAAAACAACACCCTTTTTAGATAGATAAATGAATGGAAGAACCAAAAACATTTTCTAAATTAGGGTTAATACCTTTTGAAAATGAACAAGGCTCATTTATAATAAAACCATATTTTTTAATGCAACCCCAATATTAAGGATTTTTTTAAACCACTGAGAAAAAATAAAATATGAAAATTAAAATAAACTCCCAGATCATATAATTACTAATTATTTTCGTAACTAATTTATCACCTAATTTCTATAAAATAACACCATTTTACATTTTTGAAACCCATATTTTAGACATTATTTTGTGAATCAATATTAATAACAAACCAAGTCCATAAAATTGAGTAAGTAACAATAAGAACCCACATATCACAAGTATTCCAAACATTCTAAAGGTAAAAAGGTTCCAATAAACAATATTTGTGTAGAGGGTGCAATCTAAGTATAAATGAAGTTCCCTAAATAATAATATAATAGGTTATGATCATCATGTTCATCATCCCTGGACTAATGTTTCTTTCTAAAAAATTGTGACATAATCCATAGAATGACTCTACTAAACCTATCCCCATCCCAAATATCCTATCAAACTACCTAAAATAAACCTCCAACGAGCTTACCAATACTATGGGATACTAAAATGATTTATCTCTCACAAAGAAAAGTACACCTATTAGTTCATCTAATAAGGTGTAAATGGTAAATTCCCTTATCATCGAACTAGTATATTTGGTATTGAACCTATACATACCTTTATATAATCATCCAAGATTTACAGTGTCAGTTATCAAATGGAGGAGAAGAATAAATGATCATATACTATAACAATATAGCATAACAACATGAAACAAAATCCACAGACATTCTAGAGGGGTTATAGGAAACAATAATAACAACAAGAAAAAAAAATAAAATGGGAACATCGTAGTGTCTAAAAAAATTGAAAACCACATATATTTCGAAAGGGGTATTAAAAATATAATACTCATAACTCTAAGCCATGTCACCCACATTGAAAACAATGTCAAATCTCATTTATAACATCATTTAAATCCAAAAATTTAAAAACAAATTATAATCCATTGAAAAATAAAACATATTTATCAAATCATTATTTTAAAATAAAACAATTCTCTCAAAAAAATTCATTAAAAACCTCTATGTTTCAAAAATAGAACCCTATAATTTATTTTATATCCCAAATATGGTCAATCCATTTTCGAACCATAATAAATATTTAAAAAATTCTTCAAACCTGAAACCAATACTTATAATTTCATATATCACTTGAAATGAAATGTTAAGCCTTGTATAAATTAAATATAAATCCCAAAACATCTTTATTAATAAAAAATTTTATTTTTAAAGACATTAGAGAAATATCAAAAGTATTTGGAATGAATGGTTACATAAAATCATCTTTTAACTAGCCTTTAAAATATGAAATCCCTCCTCTTCATATAAAACAAAAAAAAACCTAATTTCATATTTTGAAATACAATGATCGTGCTAAATTATACCATTAGATATTTAAAACATGAATTTTATTGAAAAGAAATCAACATCTCTAGAATTAAAAATTTAGCGAATGGTTAATCCTACATAAAATCTATGGTGAATGGTATAGAAATTCAATTATAGTGGAAATAGAACTCAATAAAGATAACACTTTCCATATAAGTAAAGGAATAAAAAGACCCCAGTCAATCTCACACTAAAGAGTTCCGTGGAGTGGGGTGTGGTTATGGAGAAGGGATGAACTAAGAGGAAACTAGAAAGAGAAGTAAGAAAATATCCTACCATGAATATTCATCCATGAATTATGAAGAAACCATAAAGGAATATCCATAAGATATAAGGTCAGTGAAGATGATTCATTTAAGAATGTGGAGGGGGGGGGGATTGGATGGGGTGTCATTCGAAAAGGGGGAGATGTATTCAAGGGATTTACTAGTTTTACATTAATTTGGCGTAAAACTGGATAATAAAAACACAAATTCCTTGGAAACACTCATGGTTTAAAAAATTGTGTAGTAACCATGCGACACTCACTCATCACCAAAACAAATCTAAAAAATATTCCTCATGGGCCATGAATTATTGTACTAACCATGAAATTTTCATTTCATGTAAAATAATTATAGAAAAATAAAATTAATATTAACATGGGGGTGTCAGTGACATGAATTTGGAATATTTCCTTAGACTAACTATTTGGGATGGACCAAGTAAAACAACTATATCATTATATTATTTGATTGCATCAAATATTATAAGAATAATGATTAATTGGATCGTATTGTTCTTGAAAACATGATAAAAAGACCATGATGAATGAAATTAAGAGTTTAACACCCTCATCAACTTCCCTACCATCTTATGATGTATTGGGAATATGGTGAAACACATATTATTACACAACGAAGAAGGTCCTCTAAATTCGGTATGATATAAAAACATTACAGTGTAACCCATCATTAAAATGTGGTTAGAGTTCATCATCATTAAACTTCTACTATTATAACACCCCAGGATTATGAGAAATATTTTCATTGAATATTTTTTTATATCTTTCATTACACACATCATTGAGTTTAGCCTGTGTTAAATGTAACACCATGTTTAAATGAAACGTGACACACTATTAAAATATTTTAATTGAAGATTATATATATCACCTGTCCATTAGAATAGTGGTATGAATAATATTAAAAAATTTATTAAAATATATGGCTTACATATGTATATATAATGAAATCCTTGGTGGGAAATTAACAATAAATTAAAATAAAAACCAGTTAAAAACAGGTGGATTTTTTTTTCTGGAAATATAAAATTCATACACAAAAAGATGTTTTATCTAAATAAATTAAATAAATAACCTTGGATAAACAATTTTAATGAATTTTATATATTATATATTAAATAAAATGTTTAAATTTTTCATATGTGTTTTCTAGAAAATAGATGAGAATAAATCCAAATTTACTCTTAAAACAATATTTTACTAAATAGAAGTTACTTCTCCTTTTCAAACTTATTTTAAAACTAATTTTTAACACTTTTAGAAAATATATTTGATAAAATAAAATTAATTTTTATAAAATTACCATGAAAATTTATCTTAGGGTTGTTTTTTTTAAATTTTCTAAGAATATAATTTTTAAAATTAAAAGTGAATCAAACCAGTTTTTTATTTATAATTTTCATTTATTTTAATGAATTTTATAACATAGAAACTCTCATAATATTTTTTATAGGTTATATTATTTCAATTATATATCAGTTAATCAAATTTAGCTTATTTTAATCCATTTCATTCAGATTTTGGATATTAAATCCTTTGAACTTTTGATTATTTTCTCTTTGGAAATTTTATTTAATGTCATGCGTGTGAGATTAATTTTTAATTAAAATTTAGTTCTTTTATGAATAAAATTTTTAAAAATAGATTCCATATTTTTTATAATGATAATTTATATTATATAATAATTTATATATAAATTTTTACAATAATGAATATTTAAAAAATAAAAAAAATTGTACTTGAGCTAAAAATGGGTTTACCCTGGGTTACACTAAAAAGATAACAGTTAAAAATTCCCAAAACATGTGAAACATAAATATTCTGGACATATTTTATCCTTATATATTTCATTTCATTAATGGACCATTTTAGAGCATTTTGGTGTGGGAAAAATGTGGTTATGCCTTTTTCTTTTCACATATTAAAAGTGTGGCACTCACCTCACTTATAATAGCTCACCACTTTTCCTATAATCTTCACACATCCTAAACCGTTAGTTTCAACCAATAAAAGACCAAATAATTTACTTATGTTTTTAATATCATCTTAGGTACCTTATTTTTGTAACATCTCTGATCCAGAACCCACTAAACCGGTGCTCCGATCTGAGTCATCACATGACCTCAAGCCCACATCCCCATATGCTAGAGCTTGCCAACTAGAGGAAACGGTCTAGTGTATCACGTGGGGATAATATACCCTCATTATTAGAGTGAGCCCCATCTGAACATAATTTTAATGGTAGAATCAATATGAATAACCAATTAACATTCACAACTACGCATTCCCCATGTAGGGTACAAACCACAAAAAATATAACCACGTCATGCCATACTAGTAGTGCAATGTGAATAAATCTCAAAATAAAAAAAATGGCCAAATATAAAAATCGGTCTTGACTCTATTTATGGATCCTTCTCCATATAAATCCCATGCCCAACTCAACATCTCAGTTTAGGTCCTCTTCCCTTGTCCTGACCGGCAACCAAGATATATGATTGGTACCCAATGTTGTCCCAAGCAGGGTGTGAGTACAAAACTCATTAGGACACAACCAAAAGTGTCTAAAAAATATATATTCTAACAGATAGTGTATTAAAGTATGAAAAAAATAGTAAGTAAAAATGGACAACTTGGGTTACATTAGATATCCATGGTTCACATAATTAACTCCAAGAATTTATCCCAATTTAATTTCTAATAAAATCTTCATTACCTAACCATTTTGTTCACATATTCCATGGGTTAGGAATAAATATCATCATCATGAGGGTATAATGAAATAAATCACAATGAATAGGTGAAACATGTCAAGTACCTATCTCACTAGGCATACACATATCACAACAACACATTATCCTCACCTCAAAGCCTCCTCTCTAGTGGATTTCAACCGTTAAGTGAATAGAGCCTATGTCCCCCTCCCTAACCCATGAATTTTGGGGTGGACTTTAGAGCCTTAGTAAAACTCAAACCATGGGCATAGAACCTCAAGTTAATACCACACACTAACAAGACATGTCCACATACTTATTTATCCAATCAAAAAAATCAAACCATAACACAACCAATCATATACAATTCCATTATAGATCACAATTCATAAAAAACAACATGGGAATTAACACTATGCCATAACCCATTAATAGATTTACAAGTTACCATTTATAGACATTTATCCAAATTACTATTCTCATTCTTAACCCTTTAGTTGTATTCAAAAACCCCTATTCCTTATTCAATATTCATCAATGTTCATTCATTAATCCATTCATCCCATTTATTAATTCAAATGCATTTCCCATATCTTGTAACATAACAACTTTCTTACATTCAACCCATTATGTGTACCACCACTTCCCATGTATTACTTAATTCAACATACTCATAAATATATTTATTAAATCCCATTAACATATTCCTAATTTCCCATTTCATAATTCCATTATAAGTTTACCATTTAATATGCTCTAACCCCCTTAGGCATTTCTAAGCAAATTTCGATAACCAATTGACATAATCTCTTTCAACCCAATTACCCATTTTCATTTTATTCTAACAACACTTTATATTCTTATCACCCTAAGAATATTTATCATCATTCCATTTATGAATTCATCAACCATTAGAACATGTTCTACATGGATTTAACACTTTTCTCGGTAATCCTCCCCTTAACCCTACCACTCCTGAGGTCGGAGACTTTCCGTCGCACCCCATGGGTGGCCCTAAACAAGTCATGTCCTCTTCTACACACCCCATGGGGATCGTGAGGGTTACAATTGGCCACACATACACCCATTTTTATCAAAAAATTCAACAGAACCAAGAAAACAAAAAGGGGGGAAACAAGAACACAAATCCCATGCACAAATCCAACATGAATCTATGGGATAATACTTATAGATTACCTGCCTCGAATCTATTTATGAACACACTTATAAAACTATCCTTTGATTCGGATTTAAACACCCCTTGAAGCCTCAACCTAAATATATCTCTAAAAATAGGGTTTTAGAGCCTTGGAAGGAGATTGGTGAAAGATGAAAACCCTAATCGAAAAGTGGATAAGAGGAAGAGATTAGACTTACTCTGGGATTTGATCTGCAACCAACGACACTATAAACAGGATAGAATCAAAGGTAAAAAACCTCTTTGAAGCTTGGGTCTTCAAATTTTTCTCCCAAGGGTTGTAGGATTGAAAAGGAGGAGAATCCAGAGATGGATTTTAAAATCATGGGATGGCATTTTGGTAATATTCTCAAATTTTTGGGTTCCACGGTTTACCCGCACGGTTTTCCAAACCTTGTGGAAACCATGCCGAAGCTACTGTCTAAAAATAAACCCCTTCACATGGTTTCAAGGGGATTCCGAACAGTTTTCCAAACCATGCACAAATCACGATTAAGCCTCTGCCTATGTCTGCACGGTTACTTGATATTCCCGCATAGTTTCCCCTAACCATGCACATACCATTCAACATGCCCAATAACTCCCTTTTCTTCCCCTTTTAATGTCTCGAACCCTCAGATCACCCCCAATCCTTCTCATGAAAATGGTAAAACACTTATCTATCCAAAAAAAAAGAGACACAACTGAAAACATAAAAAAAAACATAACATAAGAAAATCAGGGACCTTACAAACTCCCAACCTTATAATGGATCATCCACGATCCACTCTTCCAAACATCACTAAGCTTCCGTAACTAGAGGTAATGAAAATAGGCCTTCCTATCCATTACCATCATTCATGTTTCTAGTTGCACATCAAAAATCCCACTAAACATGGATCAAGGGCACATAATTGTCCCTAAAGGATTCCTCATGAAAACCCACAAAACAAACCAGAAAACTCTTCAAGGATGCATAAACATAAACCATACCCCACACAAGAACTTCATGGGGGAAACTTAGGTAGCAAAACATAAATTACACACATGGAACATAACACACAAAATCACATCATCATGGGAAAAAATAATCTGTACCCATGAGCACGATCCTCTTCACAACTCATGACCCAAATCACTTGCCGTCATTTTTATCTATTTTCCAAATTTAACTAAGACCAAACCCGATATCACTCAAAGAAAACCCATGATATTTCGGACCAAATATCTTGAATATTTCACTCCATAATTATACATCCAAAATCAACCCAAAACTCTTGGATACTCATCCAATTAAACCTGTACCAATGATCTCTATAAGTTCCAACTGACCCGAATGGTGACCACTCGTTTCCTTCCAACCTAAGACTCTGATAACATCATCAACCAACCATTTATTTTTTATGGTTCTCTCTACCATTTTCAGTTAAATGGAACCTCCACTTTTGAAAAAATCCCACTCAAACCTAAACCCGACTACCAAATCACCTTACATGTTCCAAATAATTGCACCCCAGTATCCATAGAAGCATTACTCTATTTTTTCATCCAGCCACACCACCGATACCATTTGGGAGGACATACCTACACTATCCATTCATGTACTAAGACAAAATCAACCCCACTCAGGTACAACTACATTTCTGAAAAGTCACATGTCGCTACAAATGAACCCTGAGGTGGGTTACTCTCACCACACCCATTCCACTTTACCATGTCTTGTTGGACCACACCAAACTAGATTTCTCCAGAGGACCCGCTTTTCACTGATTTTATGATACCCTCATCCATCTTTCCCAAGATTCTTGTTGACTCAAAGCCTATCATTATCATCACACACACTCATTGGAGTCATTCAATGAATTCCAGTAGAATTATATCATCACTGAATTAATTCCTTCCAGACCTTCATTGGGAATCCCCCTTGGCATGAAACCAAATATCATGGACATGAATCCCTCAACATAATGATGTTCTAAAATCATCCAAGGTGAAATTACCTAAGTCTAACCTCAATCATTATTGGAGTTGTAGAACACAACATATATTTCTAGAACCTATTTTTATATCCAACCACACCCTTCAACGACTTCAAAACCGACATCAAAAGCTTCACATGGGACCACCCTGAGCTTAGAGCCAACACTTGCGTCATCAGTCACCACATCAAAATCCCATACTTCTTCTCTGACAGACCCAACATACACCCCACCGCTTCCACACTGGCATCTCGGCGTCACCATGTCAACTCATCATCCTCCTCACCACATCCAAATATAACATATCATTCCCCACCATATGATTGTTGTTACCATTGATCTCCATGAGGGATTCGATCAACCACATCTTATACTCGATCAAAAGCTGAACCCCAAACATAGAAATGGCCATCTAGCCTTTTTCTCAAAACAAGAAAATGAACGTCACCCAGTTCCCATTCCCCTCTTTCATGAACTGCACCCATGGTTTTTTTTCAACACTCGGTCCATCTCGAGGACCTCACCCTTTGCCTTTCAGGTGTACATACCATCATCAGGCTCCACATATACTGTTTCCATGAGCGTAAACATTATAATTTCCCTCATCCAACCAAACACCTTGATTAATCTTGGTGTGAGCTAGATCTTCTCAATGTACCAGGGACGATATCAAGATATCAGGCATGCTCGTCACTCACTGAGGTACCATAAGAAGTTGTCGAAGAACACCACCATGCACTTATTCATTTCTAATGTAAAACTATGAAACATCATTAATTTTCAAGGATCTCATGATCCCCTTGTGAACACATGTCATAAACACTTAACGTCCACCGCTTAGGTGTGATTTACAACCAAGTCTAACCATATCTCCATGAACAAATCCACATATATCCATAATACAATGTTTCATGTTCCCCTACTTCGGTCACACTGCCTGAGTTCTTCCGACGTTCCCCTGATAACCTACAGATGAAGCACTCAATCAACCACACCATCCAAATCATCTGTATCTCACAAAACAACCTTTACTTGCATATATCACATCACCTGCTTACATACCTAACCATGTCTCTTGGTCATTACATCGCATCATCCTTGAGGGAGCCTCTTCATCTCACCAAAAAACCAAACCATTCGTATAAACAAGTTTAGCAACATGACCACCCTCACCTTGAGTGTCACCATCAAGCGAAATCATATAACCACACTCCAAACACCCTTGTATCTTCCACTCCAAAATAACCTTGATACCTCTATTAATAATCATCTAAACAGATGAGTCAAAAACTGTAACACCCCAATCTTCCACGGTATCTATCTCTTTGAATATTACAATAGCGTGTGTTGGACGAAACTTCGAGTTCTAACACACAATGACCAATCAAACTAGCCATTATGAATATTAAGACCCACATTTTGAAATTTTATAAATTTTATCTTTCAAAATGGACTTCATTTTTGGATTCAGAATATCGAAATTATCTTAGTGTGAAATTTTGGTATTTTTCTGAAAACTTTCAATTTTTGATGAATAGTGAAAAACACGGAGTTATAGTTTAAAACCCAATTATTTATTTAAATAATTATTTATTTTATTTAAATTTATTTTAGGTCAACATAGACACATAATACCTATATAAGTTCAATGTAACTCATTGAAGTCAATTTATAATAATTTTAGATATATAAAAATTTTATAGAACTTTTCACCGTCTTTTACCCACCTCCTAGGAGAATTTGAAAATTCACATAAAACATAATTTTAACACATCTGTGAGTGGAATTTAAAAAATAAAAGAGGCACGATTGATACATGTATTTAAAATGTGGTTTAATAAGATGAAAATATTTTTTTTTGTGAATAGTAACTTTTTACTTTTATTGACCATGGTTAAAAGTAAATATGGTAATTAAGGGTAAAAATGATATTATTATTACCCTGACACATGTTATAATTCTATTGGATAAGTATAGTTCGACCAAAAAATACCTTAGGAATAAAATATGAACCTCTTTTGTCCACTTGGATTAGATGAGGGCATTTATTATTATTTAATTCAAAGAAGAGTTAAAAGAGTAAAAATCAATGTTTAATAACTAAAACATTTTTAATATAGGTTTATACATAAGATAAATTAGACTATAAATATTAATTATAAAGATAAATAGATTTAATACATAATGATATTTTATTTATATTTTTTAGACATTAAATAATTTAATTTATTTTTGACACAATAATGACACAGTAATTACTTAATTAATGAAATATTAAAATAATTGGCCAAACATTTTTTTTCCATTTTCAAAAGTCAGTTTATGGGTTCCCGGTATCCCACAACATGAGTCCAAAAAGCCAAATTAACCAAAACATAAAAACACAAAAAACACTAACCATGCGTAAGAAACCATGAACCAGGGCACAAGGACATCATAGAAGATGATAAAAAACACCCAGGATTACCTTGAGCGTCCTCCGGCACGACCATCGACACCGACCCAAATCCTCCCATTGGAAAATTCCATAGGAATTCACCCAGCCTTTAAGCGATGGAATGGACCCCAAGGATCCACCCTCGAGGGAGTCAAGGAAATCCAGAATGAGGATGGCCATCTCCTGATACCATTAGCACCCTGAACACAGACAAACCGAAAAAAACCCACCACACAACTTTAAAGGCAAAGTGAAAGACATACCAAATCAGTCCGGGGGCGATGCCTCATAAGAAAAGGAAATGTTACCAAAAAATAGCCTTAGCCTATTATTTCTTTCCTCCCTGTAAAGATTCTAATTCATTAGCCATAACTTAGCATCAGGATCTTCCCCAATAACGTCTTCAAAACGGTCCGCCGTTTTATCCCATGTACGAATATATTTTTCTTTGATGATTTTCCAATCATTGAAGCCTCTCATTAGGATCAATTCCTGTTTGTCAATCCACTTAGCCTGCTCGTTATTGACCTCCACTCTTACAGCTCTTCCCATCATATCAGCCTCTTCCAGTGGGATGTCAACATATAGCAAGTTTATTAACTATATAATATAAAATTAAAAGAGACATGGTAAATGTAAAACTATTTAACTAAGAGTTAAATAAAAAAGATAAAGTTAATATAGTGACCCAAACCTGTCTAAAACCTATTGGTTGATAGGTTTTCGACATATCCCCACATTATCCTTTAAATAATCCATTTTTGGAGCCATTAGAAACCGACAATGATTTTATTATAAAATAATATTTCTAGATTTTCCAAAGGTGCCCCTCACCCCTCTTATAAAAGGGCACTCCCCCTTCTCCCAAATTCACACCATGAAATCCATTTGGATCGGAAAAAATCTTCCCACATACCCTATAAACTATCCTACCTTCATCCTAGAGGCCTCCCTTGAGTCATAAAGCCAACCTAAGGATCCCTTTTGATGAAATAAAAAGGAAGAACCCGAAGAAGAGGTAAATATCTCACCACCTCTTTCAAGTTCCTTTCTCCTTCCACTTCCTTTATCTTTGTTGTTTCCATTCTAAAAAAATAACTCTAGTATAATCTATATACTATTATATTATTATAAATATGGTACAACCATATTCATTATTCTATCCATACTTTGAATGACATGTCACCATACGTGCGTACGTACGTCTTACCGTCTCCACGTCGTGGTGTAACTGTTATTCAATACATGATTATTTGGATGGGTATAATAATGATGTGTATTTGATGTAAATAATAAATATAACATGATAATGATTCTGTATATATTATATACTATCCAATTATATATTATTTTAATATCAAAAGAGTGATATTGTCGCTCATGCGTACGTACGGATTACCGTCTCCACGAACTCGATGAGATTCATTCTCCATTATATCCATTCAAGACTAATTTCTATTAGATGATTAGTTTTTTTAAATACTTGATATCATTCTGCATATGAATAAGATAAATCCCATCTATAACAATTATGACCCACATAACAAAGAATATAAAGGAAAATGAATCCTTTAACACCCGAAACGACGATAATACTAAGATATTATTAACAAAACAACGTTAAAAGATAAAATATGATATCATATTAATGTATTTGACTCTATTATAATTTAATAACAATTATTTCACCATTATACAGGAGGTTAACCTACCATTGACCAAGGAAAAGTACAAGCTAAGGGTTTATTTCACAATCTCTTCATTATCTAAAGTTGTTTATATGTAATTATCTACTAGGACCTCTTTATCATCAACATCCATGTTTATTAAAAATGTATTTCAAAACATTCTTACTATTTTATAGAAAATGGGTTAAAGTAATTTATACCCTTTTTTCACTTTTTATAATATGTTTATAAAGTAATATTTCCCTCATTTTCCAAACAAGGTCCTTTCTAACCTTTTTGACAAAATGAAGGAAATAATGTCTATTTTTAACTTATACGGTCAGTGCGGCTATTTTCCGCCGTTATAAAATCTTCAAAGCTTCCCTTACAAGATTATGAGAATATTTTCAACGTAAATGTTTTCTTTTATAATTATGGGACTTTTAAATGATTTCAAGAAAAGAGATATTTCTCTCAAATAGGTTTGATTTCATCTATGTCAACATCTTTTGATGGATTTTAAGCTTATTTGAAGTTGATTTATTATGATAAAAAACATCCATAGAGTATTGAAGGTTTTGTGATATGTTTTACTGTGGATGTGTTATTTTTACGCCATTCATGGTTTATGAAAAAAGTATTGACATTTCGTATGCTAGTTTTAATACGAATGTTTATGTTATGTTTAAACCTATTCATATGAGGAATGCATTGGACTTAGTATGTGACAGGTGGAGACCACTATAGCTCCTCGATGCATCGGTAGGTCTCATGAGAAAAACTAGTGTCTTGGCACAAGGCCTTCAGAAAATATTACTTGTAGTCTTGGAACAAGGCCTTGAATATGTGGTTATGATAGTCTGGAATTATGCATTACATCATTATGAAAGTGGTTATTGATATGGAATGTGATTATCCGACTAGTAGAATATCCATGTGAATAAGTAAATGGAATTATTTCATTTTATTTTTTCCATATTATGCTGAATTTCAAGTTTAAAAGGATTTTTTTAGCTATACATTGCCTTAAATGTTTATGCTTATTCATGAATGTTTCCGCTATATTGTTATCCTTACAGAGCATCTGAGCTCACCACTTTCCATGTTTTATTTTTCCCAGGATGTGAAGAGGTATTTTATGACTGACCTGCAGGGATAGTCTGAGGGGATATGGTTGTGGACTATAGAGACTATGTTGTTGTAGTTTTTCAGTTTATGATTTAATTTAAGACTTATGAATGTATCTAGTGTTTCCAAGGATACTAAACTAATAGGTCTTTCGAGACTTGATCTTTTATAATCATTCCAATGTTATGTAATAATGCACCGAATCTAGGTAACTGGGTTCGGGGCGTTAAAGTTGGTATTAGAAGAAGTTTAGTACAATCCTTCGAAGCTAGATTTAGATAAACTCTGATTAGAGCACATATCCCTAAGATAGAATTTGAGGATTAGTATAGAAGAACATCCTAGAATTTTGGTATTGTAGATATTTTGTGAGTTTTCCAATAAATACATCCCTATTTGGATATGAGAAGGTAGAGGCGTCTCTGGCACAGATGTACTTAGGGGTAAAACCTGAAAACACCGATTTGAGATATACTCGAATGAGAACTGGTGCATGACAACTGGCCTTACTGCACTCTTGGTTATGACACTCTTGAGGGATATTCTTAGGATAAATCTCATTTTCTTTCCAAACCATCATGAAGGGTTTACGAGTATATACTTCCTCAAAGAAAACATTTTCTTTGTGATTATGGATTATATCCATAAACTGTTCAATTTATGTTAAGTGTTTTAGAAGATTGGAAATATGTATTTCGATTCATAAATTAATCTAGTTTAGGCCATTGTTTAGAAATGGATCCTAGTGTAAGGAATGTAAACAGTATCAATGCACGCACTCCATGTAGGGATTTACCTCCTACTCAATATAATTATAGTGGAGTTGGTGATACAACTAGTGCTGATCATCTTATCACCATACTGGGAAACTCACTCAGGTTATGAATAATAAACTTACCCATATGGAGCACCCAGATCCACAACATGGAGGATCAATGTTAGATCTCTTCATGAGGAAAAAACCACCAACATTAAATGGGAGTAAAAATCCATTAGTAGATGAGCAATGGAAAAATTCCTTAGAGAAAATATTCCATGCCTCGGGGAGTAGTGAAAGGGAAAAAGTTATCTTGACAGTTTACCACCTCACTGGAGATGCTGATCAATGGTGGTCATTGATGAAAAACACAAAGTAAGATTATGAAGTATAAAATATGTAATGGAGGGAGTTCATAGAGATTTTATTAGAAAAATACTTTCCTCATGACCATCGAACAGATATGGAAAGACAATTTCTGAGTATGAGGTAAAAAGAGGATGATAATGTCGCAAAGTATGAAGCTAATTTTACAAGGTTTGTGAGGTATGTTGTAGATTATATACGTATCCCAAGAAGTAAGATTGATTATTTCTTTGATGGGTTAAAACCATTTCTCCATCAAGCATTAGTCTAACAATCCTTCTTGTCATACAGAGATATTGTCTGATGTGCTATCAAGAGAGAAAAAGAATTTTCTAAGAATTATGACTTTAAAGCAAAGTAAGAGAAGAAGAGATCTGCTGATCACTCTGGAAATGAAAATAAGGGGAATAAGGGAAAAGTTTATTATCCATCCTACAGTAAATGTGGGAAGAATCACCCCGGTACTTTCTTGAAAGTAATGGGAGTCTCTTACAAGTGTGGTGAACAAATCCACCAATCTTTTGATTGCAAGGGGAAGAAAGAAGATATCGATGGTCAATGATACAACTGCAGGGAGATGGGACATTATGAAAATGAATTTCCTAAGCATTAGGGGTACTTACCTCAGAAAAGGCCAAGGGATCAAGGCCAAGCTTATTCTATCACTAATGTTGAGGTAGAAGCTCTGAAAGATATGGTGGCAAGTAATTTGATGGTATCCTCAAGTCTAGAAAATGCTTCATTTGATTCTGGATCATCGCATTGTTTCATATCTTCCCAGTTTTCTAAGAAAATTAGATATTTCCAATTTGATTTAACAAGGGAGTTGTTAGTTAAAACTCATAAGGGAAGTATCATCGCAACAAAGTTTTGTGAATCTGTTCCCATTAGAGCATATAAATGTTCGTTATCTGGTGATCTCATCGCCACACCCATGATTGAATTTGATGTAATCCTTGATATGTATTGGATTTCAGACCATGATGTGAAGATTTATTTTAAGAAGAAGGAGGTTATTATTTTTAATGATGATGATAAAGAACACCTTATCTTTAGAGCAGAATCATCACCACATTATTCTAATCTAGATCCACCCCCAGTTGCTCAACTAAATTCAATTATTGGTGAGGAAGAGAATGAAATAACTATGTGTGAGGAAAGGAATGTTCAAAGAGGATTTACCTATTATTAAAGAGTATGTAGATTTATTTATGGAAGATTTACCTGGACAACCTCTAGAATGAGAACTTGAGTTTTCCATTGATTTAATTCCTGGTTCAAGGCCCATATCGAAGACCCCTTATAGAATGACCAATGTGGAATTAGTTGATCTAAATAAAAAAATAGAGGAATTGAGTAATAATGGATTTATTCGCCCTAGTGTTTCTCTATGGGGATCCACTGAACTTTTTGTTAAGAAGAAAGATGGATCTATGAGGTTATGTATTGACGACAGGGAAATCAGTTCTATAACAATAAAGAACAAGTATCCCCTACCTCACATTGATGATTTATTTGACCAAATGAACAGAGATCAATACTTTTAAAAGATTGACCTTTGATATGGATACCATTAGTTGTGTGTGAATAAGGAAGTCATTCCAAAGAAAACATTTTGAACTAGGCACAGGCATTATGAGTTTACAGTAATGGCTTTTGGATTGACTAATGAACCCTCTATATTCATGGATCTAATGAACATATTTTTCAAGGAATATCTCTATGATTTTGTAGTGGTATTTATTGATTATATCTTGGTATACTCTAAAATCTACGAAGATCATGAAAATCACTTGCGCATTATCCTGAAGACTCTTAGAAGACATGAATTATATGGGAAGTTTAGCAAGTGTGAATTCTGGCTTCAAGAGATTTCTTTGCATGGCCATATTGTCTCCAAATATGGAATCTCCATTGATACTTCTAAGAAAAGAGAAATCCAAGAATGTCCACAGCCTATGATTATAACTGAGGTACACAGTTTTATTGGTTTAGCAGGTTATTATCGACGTTTCATCCAGAATTTTGCCCGGTTGGCTAACCAGTTAACCAAGATCACACATAAAGGGGTTAAAATTGTTTGGACAGAAGAGTGTGAAGAATGTTTTTAAGAACTGAAGAGAATATTAGTCAATGATACTATATTTAATTTATCATCTGGGAATGATGAGTTCGCTATTTATAATGATGCATCGAAGAAAGGACTTGGTTGTGTCCTTATGCTGAATGATAGTGTTAGTTCCTATCCATCACGACAGCTTAAAATTAATGAGAAAAAATATCCTACTAATGAAATTGAGTTAGAAGTTGTAATCTTTGCTTTGAATATTTGGAGACACTACCTCTATGGTGAAAAATTTGAGATTTATACTGTTCAGAAGAGTTTGTAGTATATTTTATCACAGAAAGAACTCAACATGAGGCAAAGGATATGACTTTAATTACTCAAGTATTATGATTGCACTATACACTACCACCCGGGGAAGGCAAATAATGTGGTAGATGCTTTGAGTAGAAAGTATCATGGAGTTTTGAGCAAGATGAGAGTTGAAAAGGATCCTATATACATGGATCTAGTGAAGATAGATATGGGAATAACCTTGGAAGGTGAAATATCAATTCTTTTTCAAATGGTTTCCAAACAATCTTTACTAGAAAGGATAAGGAATTCTCAGACTGATGATGAAGAGTTTCAAAAGAAGATTAAAGCTGTGAATGATGGGAGAATGAGTGACTTTGTGTATGAAGATGGAATTTTGAAATTTGGGTTGAGAATTTTTGTTCCCAATATATCTGATCTAGAAAGAGAATTGTTGGATGATTCTCATAGTTCCAATTTCTATATAAAACATGGGAGCACAAAAATGTATAGAGATTTGAAGGATCATTTTTTGCGGGACAACATGAAGAGGCAGATTGCTGATTTTGTGTCATGATGTATGGTTTTTCAACAAGTGAAAGCTGGAAGCAAACAACTTGGAGGAGTCATGCCTCTTCCCATACCGAAGTGGAAATTGGATAATATTACGATGGAATTTTTCATGGGACTACCAAAGACTCTTAGAAGGAATGATGCAATATGGGTCATTGTTGATCATCATACAAAGTCAGCATATTTTCTTGCTATAAGAGAAGATCTACCACTTTAATGTCTTGCAAGACTATATATTAATGAAGTTCTGAGACTTCATGGAGTAACCCTATCGATTTTTTCATATCATTATCCACTTTTTACTTCAAGATTCTAGAAAATTATTCAGAAATCCTTGAATACTGAACTTCATTTGAGCACTGCCTACCACCCCCAAACTGATGGACAATCATAATAGACTATTAAAACCTTAGAAGACATGTTGATATCATGATAAATTGACATTCAAGGTATGTTGGATCAATATTTACCTTTGGAAGAATTTTCCTATAACAATAGCTTCCATTTAAGTATTTATATGGCACCATATAAAGAGCTATATGGAAAGAGATGTCACACACCAACTTGTTGGGATGATGTTGGTGAAAGAAAACTTGTAGGCCCAGAACTTGTTTAGGAAACGATGGAAAAAGTAATGGTAATCCAAGCCCACATCGAAGCAGGTCAATGTAGGAAGAAGAGCTATGCCGATAACCGAAGGAAGGATTTGGAATTTAAGGTAGGAGATCATGTTTTCTTAAATGTATCTCCATGGATGGGTGTTATACGTTTCAGTAAGAGGGGTAAATTGAGTCCCAGGTACATAGGAGCTTTCGAAATTCTAGAATGAATTGGGGCTATAGCTTACCATTTGGAAATGCCACCAAATATCTCCAAAGTTCATGATGTGTTCCACATATCACTGTTGAGAAAATACATGCTTGACCCAACGCATGTACTCACCTATTAGGAATTAGAACTAGATCCCGATCTGTCTTATTGCGAAGAGAATGTCAAGATTCTTGATATGAGAGAACAAGTGTTGAGAAACTGGATGACTCGTCTAGTAAAAGTTCTATGAAGAAACTATAAGATGGAAGAGGCAACATGGGAACCCGAAGAAATTATGATGAAGAACCACCTGATTCTTTTCATGTGGTAGTATTCTAGAAATTTCGAGGGAAAAATTATTTGAAAGAGGGGAGAATGTAACACCCCAAGCTTCCACGGTACATTTCTCTTTGAATAATATAGTAGCGTGTGTTGTACGCAACTTCGAGTTCTAACACAGCACAACCAATCAAACTAGATGTTATGAATAGTAATACCCACTTTTAAAAATTTTATAAATTTTATCTTTCAAAATGGACTTCATTTTTGGATTCAGAATATTGAAATTAGCTACGGGTGAATTTTTGGCATATTTCTGAAAACTTTCAATTTTTGATGAATAGTGAAAACACTGAGTTATAGTTTAAAAAATGAATTTTTATTTAAATAATTATTATTTTTATTAAAATTTATTTTAGGTCAAAATAGACACATAATACCTATATAAGTTCAATGTAATTCATTAGAGTCAATTTATAATAATTTTAGATATATAAAAAGTTTATAGAACCTTTGATCGTCTTTTACCCACCTCTTAAGAGAATTTGCAAATTCACATAAAACTTAATTTTACCATTTCTTTGAGTAGAATTTAAAAAATCAGAGAGACACGGTTGATATCAGTAAGTAAAATGTGGTTCAATAAGATGAAAATAATTTTTGGTGAATAATAACTTTTTACTTTTATTTACCATAGTTAAAAGTAAATAAGGTAATTAAAGGTAAAAAAGATATTATTATTATCCTAACACTTGTTCTAATTATATTGGACAAGTATAGTTCGACCAAAAAGAACCATAGGAATAAAATATGAACCTCTTTGGGCCACTTGGATTAGATTAGGATTTTATTATTATTTAATTCAAAGTCGAGTTAAAAGAGTTAAAATCAAAGTTTAATAACTAAAACATTTTTAATATAGGGTTATACATAATATAAATTCAACCATAAATATTCATTAAAAATATAAAATGATTTAATACATAATGATATTTTATTTATATTTTTTAGACATTAAATAATTTAATTTATTTTTGACACAATGATTATGCAGTAATTACTTAATGAAATATTAAACTAATTGATATTATAAATATCCAAATAAATGTAATTTGAGACTTTTTATGAATTAAAATAATTTTATAGTTTAATATGACATATTAAGATTGATTAAATGAATTTTTTTCGAAGTAATAATGCTGTTATGAATTTATCAAAAACAAAATACCAAATAGTGTCAAATTGACATAAAATAATTTGTTTAAACAATATTATATTATTAATTGATATTATATTATTAAAAATATAAGGTTTGTCCAAAGGACTTAAATAATGATAGGTGTAACATTAATTGACCACTTGGGGGTGTCTTGTATTTATAGAGTAATTTTATTAACTATATAATATAAAAATACAAAGATACATGGTAAATGTCAAACTATTTAACTACGAGTTAAATAAAAAAGATAAAGTTAATATAGTGTCCCAAACATGTCTAAAACCGATTGGTTGAGTGTTTTTAGACCTATACCCACCTTATAATTTAAATAATCCATTTTGGAGCCATTAGAAATCTAAAATGAGTTTATTATAAAATAATATTTCTAGCTTTTCCTAAGGTGCCCCTCACCCCTCTTATAAAAGGGAACTCCCCCTTCTCACTAATTCACACCTTGAAATCCATTTGGCTCGGACAACCTCTACCCAAATACCCTATCAACTATACTACCTTCATCCTAGAGGCCTTACTTTAGACAGAAATCTAACCTATGGAGCCCTTTTGATCAAATCAAAAGGAAGAACCCGAAGAAGAGGTAAATATCTCACCACCTCTTTCAAGTTCTGTTCTTATTCAACTTCCTTCTTCTTTGTTGTTTCCATTCTAAAATAATAACTCCAATATCTTATATATACTGTGATTTTATTATAAATATGGTACAACCAGATTCATTATTCTATCCATCCATCGAATGACTTGTCACCATATGTGCGTACGTATGACTTACCGTCTCCACATCGTGGTGTAATTGTTATTCAATACATGACTATTTGGATGGGTATAATAATGATGTGTATTCGATATAAATAATAAATAGAACATGAAAATGATTATTTATATATGATATAACATCCAATTATATATTATTTTAATATCAAAAGAGTGATATTTTCGCTTGTGCATACGTACGGATTATCGTCTCCACGAACGCGATGAGATTCATTCCCCATCATATCCATTCAAGACTAATTTCCATTAGATGATTAAAAATAATGATTAAATAATTGATATAATTCTGGATATAATAAGATAAATCCCATCCATAACAATTATGACTCACATAACAAATAATATAAAGGAAAACGAATCCATTAACACCCAAAACAACGATAAAACTAAGATATTATTAACAAAATAATGTTAAAAGATCATATATGATATCATATTAATGTATATGATTCTTGTATAATTTAATAACAATTATTTAACCATTATAGAAGTGGTTAACCTACCCTCGACCATAAAAAAGTACAAGGTAAGGGTTTATTTCACAATCTCTTCATTATCCAAAGTTGTTTAAATGTAGTTATCTACTGGGACCTCTTTATCATCCACATCCATGTTTCTTAAAAATTTATTTCAAAACATTCTTACTATTTTATAGACTATGGGTTAATGTCATTTATACACTTGTTTTACTTTTTATAATATTTTTATAAAGAAATCTTTCCGATGTTTTCCAAACAAGGTCCTCTTTAACCTTTTTGAAAAAATTAAGGTAAGAATGTCTATTTTTAACTTATACGGTGGGTGAAACTATTTTCCACCATTATAAAATCATCAAAGATTCCCTTACAAGCTTATAAGAATATTTTCAAATTAAATGTTTTCTTTTATAATTATTTTACTTTGAAATTATTTCAAAAAAGAGATATTTCTCTCAAATAGTTTTGATTTCATCTATGTCAACATCCTTTGATGGATTTTAAGCTTATTTGAAGTTGATTTATTATGATACAAAACATCCATATAGTATTGAAGGTTTTGTGATATGTTTGACTGTGGATGTGTTATTTTTATACCATTCATGGTTTGTGGATGAAGTATTGACATTTCGTATGCTAGTTTTAATGAGAATGTTTATGTTCTGTTTAAACCTGTTCATATGAGGAATGCATTGGACTTAGTAAGTGAAGGGTGGAGCCCACTATTGCTCCTCGATGCATCGGTAGGTCTCATGAGACAAACCAGTGTCTTGGAATATGGCCTTGACAATATATTATTTGTAGTCTTGGCACAAGGCCTTGACTATGTGGTTATGATAGTCTGGCATTATGAATTCCATCATTATAAATGTGGTTATTGATATTGAATGTGATTATTCGACTATTATAATATCCATGTGAATAAGTAAATGGAATTATTTAATTTTATTTTGTCCATATTATGCTTAAGTTCATGTTTAAAAGGATTTTGTTTTAGTTATACATTGCCTTAAATGTTTATGCTAATTCATGAATGTTTCCTCTATATTGTTATCCTTACTGAGCATCTGATCTCATCCATTTCTATGTTTTATTTTTTCGAAGATGTGAAGAATTATTTTATGACTGACCTGCATGGATAGTATGAGGGGAAATTAGTGTAAACTATGAAGACTATCTTTTTGTAGTTTTTCACTTTATGATGTAATGTAAGACTTATGAATGTATCTAGTGTTTCTAAGGCTACTAAACTAATTGGTATTTCGAGAATTGATCTTTTGTGATCATGCCAATGTTATGTAGTAATGCACCGAATTTGGGTAACTTGGGTCGGGGAATTTCAAGAACCAATATTATAAAGACCTTCGAAATAATCCTTAGATATTATCATAAGAACTATGGTTCCCTTATAATGAAACTAACTAACCACTATACCATTTACTATACTCAGTGGTAATAAATATTCATTAACACTAACCCTGAATCATCTTCCACATTTGATATCACCAGGTACTTGCACCACTAGGATAACCTCCCACGGGGTCACCCTAGATTTTTCATAACTATCAATGTGTAACCACAACTCGAGTGGCACAACCAACCATCAACCATCACACTTCTCCTTCTATGACAATATCGCACCATTCAACACTCTATGTCCCACCTCCAAGGTCCAAAACATCGACATGTGTGATGCATACCTAAAAGAACTAGAAACCCCATATGACCTCTCTTATAGGTTACCTTTTAGGTTGAATGATACCCACTCCAAAGATTGGTATCACAACCAAGATAGGCCATTGGTCCTCTCTCTCCAAAACATACATCTCTTGATATGAACAAATCAGTAGTAATGTCAGTCACTCTCACCCCAGTTCATATGAACAATGTTTCTAGCACACTAAACACCATTTAATATATGTTTTGTACCCAAGTTGTACACCTTCATCATCACTACATGCAATAAATTCTCTCCGAGATTAAAAAAAAACTCAAAAGGTCTCTTCCCAGAAGGTCACTAAGACCCAGGCACAATTCTTAGGGTCCAATATGCACTCCGTATGGTCATGAACTACTAGAGTTTCCACACTCGCATTATCGAATGACTCCTCACAACCCATTGGCCACAACCCCACCAAGGGTTCCCTAAACACACCACCCGGTCCACATTATAACCAATGAGGCCACACATTTCAAATCTAATGTCTCAAAATAGGGACCTCTTGCTACCCCAACCCGCACATTAAAGGGTAAAACTGAAAACAAAAAGGATACCCACCATTGAACTCAAAAATTATCAACATAATCTTACTGTTCAACCGATGCTTCCAAGAATGACCGATAGGATTTAACCACTGATGGAAAATATCTCACACTATCCACCTTAAAAAAACCATTCTTCATAATCTATCTAAATGGTCATTATCATACTTCGAACACCACCCTATACCATACATATCATAGGTCATCATCAACATGGGGTAACCGATTTAATTAATCATAAGTGTTTCGTCAATACCTATTCAAACCAAATCTTCTTTGACAACAAGATCCATTCCTCATCGGAAACTTTACCATTTCACAACATGTTAGAATCATCATTTTAACTCATTTACACCTTTCATTAGAAAAAATCCAATAATAATATTAACTTCAATATGAAATCATTCTCTTTAAGCCACCAAATCAACCCTTAAATTTTATCATAGCCCAAAAATTTAACCTGATCACAAAAATTTCTTTATTCATGAAATTATATAACTATTCATTTGAATTATTTTCATTCACACACTTTCCTTACAATTACTAGGAATAATTTTATTCATATTTATCAAATAAATAAAATAAATTCTACTATCTATGGCCCGCACACCCATCCCATGTGTGTTCCTACATTGATGCATGCCACCTATATCATTAGGTGCCTAAAATTATGCATGAATGCACAACCTCATGCCATTCTGGAAATGAGAAAAATTTCATAAATCAATCAAATCACACAACATTTTCATTACCCAATGGTGAAATATCATCAAGATATAACAACACACATTAAGAACAACAATTCTCACCCAGAGTTTCTTAGGTTTTCCCTCATACATCGGTCAACTACTCCTAAGAACAATCTCTTTACCATGGACCGACACTATCATAATCTCTTTTCAACCATCCCAAAATAGTAATAAAGAGAAAAGAACCTCCATTTGATACCACTTGGTAATATCCCCGACCCGGAATCCAGTAAAACGGTGCTCTGAGTTGAGTTGTCACATGATCTCAAGTATGCCTCCCCGTACACTAGAGATTTATAACTAAAGGAGAGGGTCTAATAAGTCATGTGGGGAGAATATAACCTTGATATCAGAGTGATCCCTAGCAGAACAAAATTTAAATAGTAGAAGAGATATGAACAACCAATAAACATGAACAACCAAGAATTACTGAAGTAGGGTATAAACCACAAATCAAATATAACCATCCCATGCCATACTAGTAGTGAAAGGTGAATAAATAACAAAATAAAACAAGCAGAGAAATGTAAAAACTGGTCCCGACTCTATGTTTGGATCATTCTCCATGTACATCCCATGCCAAACTCAACATCATAGTTCAGGGCCTCTCCCTTGTCCTAACCTGTAACCAAGAGTTCTGCTCGGGTACCCAATAGTGGCCTGAGAAGGGTGCGAGTAATAAACTCAGTAGGCCACCACCAATGATTTCTACAAAATATCCAGTCTAACAAATAGTGAATGAAAGTAAGAAATAAATGTTATGTAAATAGGTAAAACATGGGTACCATTAGAAATCTATGGTTCACTTAATTAACTCCTAGCATTTGTCCCAATTTCATTTCTCATACCATCATTATTACCTAAAAATTTTGTTCACATGTTCCATCTACTAGCCATAAATATCATCCACACAATGGTCTATGACAATAAATAATAATGAATTTGGGAAATAAGTCATGTCACTATCTCACTAAGGATACACATATCACATCAACACATTATTATCACCTCAAAGCCGTGATCTGGGTGGAATGAAACAATTATGGGAATAGCTCCTCCATCCCCTTCCCTAACTCATGCATTTTTAAGCGGAGTTTAGAGCCTTAGTCTAACTCAACCTGTGGTCTTAGAACCTCATGTCAATACCCCTCACTACCAAGCCATGTAGACATACTAATTTATCCATTCGCCATAATTGTACCGTTACACAACCAAGCATATACAATTCCATTAGAGATCATAATTCATATCAAACAACATGGGAATTAATACTATGCCATAACCCATTAATACATTTACAAATTACCATTTATATCCACTTTCCAAATTCCCATTATTGTTTCTTAACCCTTTATGTGTATTCGAAAACCCCTCTTCCATAGTCAATATTCATCAACGGAAATTCATTAACCCATTTAGACCAATTATCATTTCATGTGCATTTATCGTATCTCATAACAGAACAACATTCTTACATTCAACCCATTAGGTTTACCACCACTTCCCTTGTATTACCTGATTCAACTTTTTAATATATTTACTTATCACCTTCGATTAACATTTTCCCCATTTCCCATTTCATCATTCCATTATAATTTCACAATTTAATATGAACTAACCACCTTAGGCATTTCTTAACAAATTTTATTAACAAATTGACATAATCTCTTTCAACGTAATTTCCAATTTTTCTATCATTACTACAACACTGTATGTCCTTATCACCCTAATCATATTTATCATTATTCTATTTATGACTTCATTAAAAGTTAAGACATTTTATACATGACCTTCACACTTTTCTTGACAATCCTTCCCTTAACCCTACCACAAGTTTTGTGTCTTTCCATCTCACCCCTAGGTGGCCATAAAATGGTCAAGTCCAAATCTACACATCCCACGGGGATCACGAGGGTTTCAATTGGTCAATTGGACACCCATTTTTATCAAACATTTCAATGTAACTAAGAACACAAAATGGGAAAAATAAGAACACAACTCACATGCACCGATTCAATTTGAAACTATGGTATAATACTTGTAGACCACCTACCTCTAATCTATTTATGAATAAAATTTTAATCATAGTCTTTGATTCAGATTCAAACCCCTATGAATCCTTAACCTAACTATCAACCTAAAAATATGGTTTTATAGCTTCAGAAGGATATGAGAGAAATATGAAAAACCTTATCGAAAAGAGGATTCAAGGATGAGTTTAGACTTACCTGGGGCTTCGATCCGTACAAAACCGTGCTTTGAATATAATATAATCAAAATTAGATTGCCTATTGAAATATTGGGTCATTCAGGTTCATCACTAGGTTTTTCATGGGTGAAATAGAGGAGAAACCCAAGTATTTTTTTAATATCCTGAGAAATTATTATTATAATTTTATAAAATTTTCTTGACCACACAATTTCCTAGGGATTTTGCACATTTTTCCCAAACATCTGTAAACCATGTGTAAGACCCTTTCCATTTCTTCAATGTTACCAAGCATTCCCACACAGTTGCACTAACCGTGTTCAAATTGTGAAACATGTCCAGTAAGTCCCTTTTCTTCATCTTTTCATACCTCGAACCATCAGAACACCCCCGAGCCTTCTCATGAACATGGGGAAACACTTATCTAGCTAAAAAGAAGAGTAACAGAAAAAAACAAAAAATATACTTTACTAAATTCCAGACCTTACAATTTTGGTTATAAATCAAACATATAAATCCTTTTGGGGTAAACCAAAAGAAGTTGCCCAAAAAAGATGTAATGTCCCTAACCGAGCATCTTATTTTTTTCTACCAACACATAATTATATTAAAATTAATCCATGATTATAAAATAAAAATATTATCTTACACATACATATATGTTATTAGGTTAATGGGCTAACCAAAATCCTTCTTCTCATCCATGAAATGGGTTATGAAAACATTATTCTAGTGTCTGGGGGACTACCTTCTTGTGAATCATTGTTATTATTTTTCAACCACAAAATATAATGGGGGTATATCATGATAGATTTATTTTCTATATATGAAATATATGATATTATTATGCTTCTGGAATCATTATATCACACATTTCTCCCTACAATCCATTCCATGGGAATATGACAATGTCGTTCATGTGTGTAATGAACTACCACATCACAAAGCGATGTTGTATTTTCATGACATGAATTAAAGTTAATAAGGATAATTTTAATGAAAATATGTGATATATTTGACATAAATCAGATTATTTAACCGTATTATATTATTTTTCTTTCTCTTTTTCATTAAATCAGAAAAATGGAAACATCATTCATGCATTAATATGTCATACTATCTCAATGAATTATGTATTTGATTTTATACCACTAGATTTTATAGATCAATTTAAACACATATATAACAAGAATATATGAAATTTATATCATGGTTTACACACTATAGATGGTGTTTCAATGATCAATGTAAGAGGGATATAAATAAAAAATCAAAACATACATGAAAAACAATGAAATTATTTTTTGAAAGGTTCTTTAACATGTAGGTGTTAATATGTGGGTAATAAAAGGTCAGAAGAAATAAAAATATGGTATGATATATATATATATGTATATATATGTATATATATATATATGTATTTTTCTATAATATTTGTATAATAAACATATATTTATTTTAAAAGAGGTTAAAAATTGTATGAAGGAAGTTACGACATACAGTAATGGTTTTCTAGCCTCTATTCTATTTTTGGGAGAGGTATTCTATATTCACCACTTGTCTCATTCGTGTGGTGTATATACTGACCCATTGACATGTTATATCACAAATATAATATTTTTAAGGGTATTTAATGATTCATAAAATGATATTTATTATTGTGGATTACGATTCAAAATATTACTCTAACTGAAATGAATTTTTGTATCAATTGATATTCTTGGGGAAATATATTATGTTATACACCAATTTTATTCTCTAATGTATATATATAGAATATTTGAAATATAATCTAATATAATTAATTTTTTCTCATGATATTTTATGTTTCATATAATGTTACCCAATCATGTGTCTTATGGTTCATTGTTACCAAAGTGGTAATGGTTTTATAGTACAATCTCATCATTTATCGATATTATTTATGATTATGATTTAGATGATGAAATATTATGACCTTTATCTCAAGTAAATAATTAAATTTATTATTAAATGGTTATTGTTTTATGATTACATGGTCTCCCTTAATTTTCTTATCCTTATGTACTCAATATTTTAAAATAATTATTTTAAAGAAAACCCACTTTATTTTTCTCTTCACTTTAAAATCCATTTTCTTCCAAAATCATGTTTTATAAAAATTATTTAATTTTTTTAAATCCTCTAAATGATTAATTGAATTTATTTTTACCCATTTATGATAATTTTGAAAAATAAAAAATGAATCATCATTTAATTTTCAATAGAATACTGCATTGGATTTTACTGAAAATATTAATGGAATATTTTTTAATATGTATGTCGTGAATGGTATTTTATTGATTCATGACCAAATAATTATTTTATGGAATGACTAATATTTTTAAAATACTATTTTCAATTAAAATTATTTCAAAAAATATTTGTTAATTTTTAGTTTTAAAATGCGATTTTCCAAATGGAAAGGATTGGTTCCTCAATAAATGATTTAGAGGATTATTAAATATTCTTTTATAAGATTCCAAGGTTATTTTTAAATAAAATTACTGGAATATGTTTTATTTTTTAAAAAGTTCTTTTCAAGGTGAAAAGGCTTTATTCCTCAATAAAATTTCAAGGTTATCTTTCAAAATCATTTCCCATATATGATGAATCCTTTGTTGTTACTTATGATTTATCGAGGATACTATTAAATGATTCCATATTTATTATTTCTATAGAATGTTAATTTTTATGATTAAAAAATTGAATTGAAACAAATTTATTTCTCAAGGTACATGCTATGGAGAATCAATGAAATTTTTATGTACCCTATTTTGTTTACACGAGATATGATATGATGATATGATGAGTGTTTTATGATGTTATGGAACACATATATATTATTTTCATTAAAGAAAATGGTTATGTTATAAATAAGGATAGTTGTTATTTATAACTAATATGTGTGGGACATATATATCCCTACAATTCATTTGGAATGTATTTATATAGAAAAAGAAAGAAATAGTAAACAAGTTGATATCCTTGATCCAATATGGGAAATTGGTACATCTTAATCCATGATTAAAATTAGGTGTATCCTAATACACAATTTAAAACATGTTATAAGTACTGACCCACTATGTTGGTGGTCATTTTATTGTACCATGAAATATGAGTTTTTTTCTATATGGGTGACACACTTTTATGAAATGAGCTTATTCATACTGATTCATTTATTATTACTTATCGCTCTTAAGAGGAATATTTTTCAAAATGATAATTTTTTATTCCATGACTCATGTTTATGATCTATGAATGGTTTAATATGAATATATAATGTAATTTTGATTATCTTGTACACTTATAATTTTCTTTTTATTTAACATGATAAAAAATTTATATCTATGATTTTTACCCTTACTATGACTTTGAGCCCATGATTTCGTATTTTTCCTCCCCATGTCTTGAAGAAAGGTTTAGGTATGATATTCATAAGAGGAGTACTATATGAGAATTCCTTTGTTGGATGTTTTTAAGGTTTTAATGAAATAGGTATATTGTGTTTCTATTCTCCAATGATAATTAAATATTATGGTCTCATACATATATTTATGAAATTTATTATATATTTACATAAAAAATATGTTACATTTATATATAAAATACTAGGATTCAATAGTTGGTATCAAAAAAATATTATGTTAATTATTTGAGATTAGTATTAGAAAAAAAAAATTAGATCCCTTGGGACATGCCTAAATATATGACTAGGTAAAAATATATGAGAATCTATAAGGATATTCATATGAATAATTCACTGTATTGGAAAATATATAGGATGTTTAGTAAAGGGTAGAGAAAGGGTTTTCCAAGAAATTATATCCATGTAAATATACTACAAGTGGATGTGGATCTGGAACAGAGGTACATATGGGTAAAAACTCTAAAAAGGGTGCATTAAGATGGACTCGACCATCACTTGGTGAAAGATAATGTGCCTTGCGACACACCTGGTTTGGGAATCCTAGGGGATATTATTCGAAAATTCACAAACTCTTTATGAACCATAATGAAAAATTTAAATAATTAACCTAAATAGACAAGTTTAAGCATATAGTTTCATTGATTTATAATAAGGTGTCATAATTTAGACATACTATAATTTATATTTCATGATTATTTGGTTTCCCACTTGGGTTAATGTTTTTCATGATATTTTTTTTATTTTTTTTCAATTGATGGATCCCAAAGGAACAATTTTAATGCTTAATATGAAGGAAAATACAAAAAATTTCTTTATGAGGAACCAAACGTTATGGGAGATAGACTAAACAATTTTATTTCAATGATGAACCAAAATTTTCAATATGTCAATCATTTTGAATATCCAAAAGAGAAAAGGTAGCGAAATGTTCTATTTATTCTTCCACGAGGTTACATCTATATTTTTTTAGTAATTCTATTGATAAAATACTTTATATGAAATGGATTAGTACTAATGAAAACATTTTACCCATTTTTATGTGTTCAGAGATTGAGAAATCCATTTTTGATATTTATTATGGGGTTGCCAAAGTAGATAAGAGGTAGACTGTTATTAAAAAATTAGGGAACAAGTAGAAATTTAATCTAGGGAATGGTAATAAATTAGGTGGACATTTTTTAATAAGTAATTCCCTTGTTTTCAATGAAAAAATGGATTTGGTATTCCTTTCATTTGATAAAAATTTCTTTGAATCTATTAGTGCCAATGAAGATATTTTTATTAGACATACAAGGTATGCTTGTGGTGTAATCATTATCCCTAAAATAAAATTTTATTGAATCTTTGGTGTCCTAAAACAAAATCCAATGAATGAAATTTTCTATAAAATAATTTTTGGATACAAATAATTTATTTGATTTGAAATTAAGGTAGAAATAGATTATTTAATTTCCCACCATTCATATGGTTTTGATATGATATAGAATAATGATTTAAAATACTGAATCGGTGGAAATAAATTCTCGTCATCCACATGCCTGAGATATTGTATGAGTCATCAATGGAATCAATTAAATAGAACTAGGAGGTTCTTTAAATGTAAAAAGGTTGTTCATAAATTCTTTTAATGTAGAAATTCCATTAAAGGAATGAATAAATAAATTTAGTAGTAAAGAAAGACATCTAATTCACCACCCAAACTCTATTGTTTCATGTGCACTGAGTTTTGGATTAATGATAATCAATTCCTCGATCCAAAGACAAATGTGGATGAAAATACACAACTACATATAAAGAATAAGGATAAAAGGGAATTCTTATCAAATCACAATTGATAATGAAAATCGTGATATTTAGGGTACACTTATCCTCCCACACATAGTTTTAAATTTCATGTTTTATTTTGTATGAATGATCCATATAGAAAACATTTTTCCATCCTTTATTGAAGTCCGATGTGATTATATCCCACTATATATATTTTGGAATAATGAAATCTAATTTGATATATTATCGATACAAAGATGAACCCAATAATCCAGTGTAAATTTTTTTACATAAGATAATATAATATATAAGCTATAAATAGTGAATTAACTTTTGAAAGTGTATATATATCCTTGTATGATTAAATTAAGAGTTATGGATACCATAATATATTTATGATTTTGAAGGTGATTATAAGTTAAAAGTTATTGAAACCCCTTTTGAGGTTTTACGTGATGGGATTTTATCAGTATTCAGGATCTTTTATAAGAAATTTATGGAAATAAAACCCTTCTGTTTTGTAAATTTTTATTGAAAATGTTATTTAAGGGGGAATGCTATTACACATTGTTGAAATATGATTATAGGTATTGATAACCTTTAGGGTTTATATTATGTTTTATGTTGAGGTATTTATGGGTGGCATTCGATCATCTTAAAAAGTTATCCCACTTCTTTTTTTATTAGAGAAGATTTATCTCTATACCCTCTTGAAATAATATACATTATGGAAGTTGTACGGTTGCATGGAGTACCATATTCAATTGTATCCGATTAGGATTTTAAGTTTACCTTAATGTTTTAGTGATTTATTTTGGAAGACCATGATATATAGTTGAGTTTCAGTACTGTATATCTTCTTCAGATAGATGGTTAGTCAGAGAGAATAATTCAAACCCTAAAGGATATCCTATGATCTTGTAATATGGAGTTCAAATGTGGTTGGAATAAACACCTCCCCATAATTCATTCTTCCTGAAATAATATATTTATCATAAGAATTAAGATTAATCATTTTGAATCCCTTCATATAAAGAAGGTTAGAACTCCAGTGTAGTAAAATTATATTGTAGGGGGCCGAAGCAAGATGATGAGATGGACGATATTGTTAGAGCCACTCAGAAACATTTACGGACAACACAATGTTGATATAAATGGTAAGATAATAATCATAAACACCTTTTAGTATTTTAATTTGGTTAGATGGGGTTTATATTAATTTCTAAATGGAAAAATGAATGGAAAACTAAACCCTTGGTATATCATTCCCTTTGAAATACTTGATCAAATTAGGAAAGTAGCTTATCTTTTGGAGATTCCAAAGAACCTCTCATATGATCATTATGTGTTCTACATACCCCTCTCATGGATGTTCATATCTGACTCTTCACATGTAATGAACTCCAAGTTCATACAATTAGATCATGAACTTTTGTATAAGGATAAATAAATTGTGAATATAGACCATATTGATAAGGTGCTACAAAATAATACAACTCACATGGTTAATGTTTTGTAAAAAAACCCCATCTTGAGGAAGCTACGTGGGAACCTAAGGATGTAATGAGGAAAAACTATACTCAGTTTTGGGTACAAAATTGGTGAATTTCAAGGGTGAAGTTCATTCTATGATGGTTAAATATAACACCCTAATAAATTTTAAAAATTGTTTTCTTTTAATAAATTTATACTTTTTGATATCATATGTTTCATGTAAGAATCAAATTTTCATGTGTTACATATTACAATGAGTTTAAACGAAACATGACGTACTTTTAATATATTAGTATATAATATGATAGTTATCACTAATCCATAAGAATTTATGGTATGAATGTTATTAACTCAATTATGATAATATATGGTATACAAAATCATATTTAATTAATTCCTTGGTCTCCAATTAATTCAAAATGAATGTAAAAACCATTAGAAAATAAAGGGATTTTATTATGAAAATTAATTTCTAAGAGAAAAATATGCATTAAATTAACAAATTAAATAAATAAAATTTAGATAACAATTTTATTGGAATTTATATGATACATATTCAATATAATAATTTTGAAATTATCTTATGTTTTTTAGTCATGAGAAAATAATCAATCCAATTTGACTCTTAAAACTATATTAGACTAAAAAACAACTTTGTCTTTTTTTATTGTTATTTTGAAAATATTTTTTTTATCTTTAATAAAATATATTTTTTAAAAAATTATTTTATTGAAATAATAATATAAAAATTATCTTAGGGTATATTTTTTATAACTTTCTGTGATGTTATTATTTTTGATAAATATTGAAAATTAATTTTTTTATTAACAACTTTCATTACTTTTATTTCATTCAAAAAATTTATATTATTTTAATATTTTCATAAAGGTAAAATAAGTCCCATTATAAATATATTATTCCATTTATGTCATTATAATAAATTTTATACTTAATTCGAACATAAATTCTTTTCAAACTTTTGAGCATTTTCTCTTTGTAAAACTGCTTTCTTATTGTATCAACTAGATTAATTTCAAATTAACATTCCTATATGATTGAATCAATTATTTTAAAATGGTTTCCATATTTTTAATCATAATAATACATATTATCTAATAATTCGAAACAAATTTATCATTATGAATAGTAAAAAAGTTAAATATTATTTTACGAGGTTAAGGTAAAAATATTTCTATTTGTTAAAAAAATAATAAGGGTTAAAAATGAACCAAAGAATGTCAAAAATAAAATTTTTATCCATATGTAGACTTTATATCTTTTAGTTTACATAATAAAACAGTTGGAAGAATTTTTTCGTGTGAAAAACGAGGGTATAACTTTTTCAATTAAAAAATTACAGGTGTACCACTCACCTCACTAATAAAAGGAACCCCACACCTATCCTCTTAATAGTTTGAAAACCATTTGGTTCAGAAAATAAATAATAATATAAAATATTTTATTCTATAATATCATCCCATTAAACTTATTTTTCTCATAAATCCAACCTAATAAGGCCTTTTTTTGAAAACCGTAAGAAGTTTCATGAAAAACAAGTAACGTCCCAAACAATGCGTTTTATTTTATTTCTTCCTCCACATCCTTAAACTATTATTACACCATGGTTATATAATAAAATCACTATCTACCAAATACTGAGATTTTATTATGTTAATTTAATTTCCTAAAAATCTTCTCCAATTTCATCAAATGGGTTACAAAATCATCATTCATGTGTGTGGTGGACTACCACCTCACGATCTGATTTCATTCATTTTCTATCACCACACATTGTGAATGGATATAATGATTGATTTATTTTTAATATTTAATATTTATGATATTATTATTATTTTTAAATCATTATTTCACATTTTCCTTCTTACCATTAATTTTTCTAAAATATGACATCGTCATTCGTGTGTGTGATGATCTACAGCCTCGCGAACCGATTTTATTTTTTCATGTTTACATGAAAGGTAATAAGGATAAATTTAATGAAAATATGTGATATATATGAAATAATAATTATTCATTAATTTTAATATACTATTTCTCTTTTATTTGTTTCTTTTTTCATGGAAAATGGAAACAACATTCATTCATATGTACGACCTACCATCTCCACGAATGTTGTATTTCATTTTCAATTACTAAATTTTATAAATAAATCTATATATATATATATGATATGATATATATATATATAATAATTAATTAACTAGATTTTATTGAATTATTATTAATGTAATTGGACCAAAAAGGAAAAACCAAAACATACATTAATAACAAAGCAGTTATGGGTAGAAACATGACTTTAACGTGGATTTTTTTTAATAAAAGGTTAATAAGAGGTCAAAAATAAATCATATATGGTATGATATATATAATTATGGTTCTATTATAGATATATAATAGATTTATATTTATTATACATTGTTATAAAAATTGTACAAAGTTAGTCAAAACCGATGGAAAGAGATTTCTAGTCTCTCATTTATTTCTGCGAAAGTATGCCATATTCACCAATTGATTAATATGTGTGGTGTATATACTACCAAATTTAAATGTTATATAAATAATATCATTATTTTAATGATATTTAAATTTTCAATTTATTTTATTCTTTATTGGGGGATATGATTCAAAAGGTTACTAAAGCAGTAAGATAGTTTTTGTCTCAATTTCTCCTCTTTGGAACATATGTTATATTATGGACCTATATTATTTTATGAGGTGTATATACTATCCATTTGATATATATAATATAATGAATATAATTTTTCACAAAATATAATTAGTTTATTATAATTTAATTATATCATAGGGATTACAATTCAATGTTACCAAATCGAAAATTGTTTTATATTGCAATATCATCAATTATAGTGATTATTGATGTTTATTCCACTAATGGTTAAATATTATGATCTTACTACCAAGAAAAATATGAATTTTATTATCCAATTGTTATTTCCTAATAATTTATAGTTTCCCTATATTTTCCCCTCAACATGTACTCATGATTTGAAAATAATGTTTTTAATGAAAACCAACTTTAATTTTATCTTTGACCTAAAATTATTTTTCTTCCAAAATAGTTTTTTCCAAAAAAAAGCCTAAATGTTTTTAAATACTAAAAATGACTTAATAAATAATTTTTTACCCATTTATCAACATTTTAATTTTTTTGAAAAGAAATATTTATGTAATTTTACTAACAATGCATGTTTGGAGTTTACCAAAAATGTAAAAGTGTTCTTTTTCAATTTGTATGGAAGGAATGGTATTTTACACCATCACAACCAAATAATTATTTTAAAGATTCATTTATATTATTATATGTCAATTTTAGAAGAAAATAATTTCAATTTTTTATGAATTTTAAGTTTTAAATAGTAATTTTCAAAGTGCAAAGTATATTTTTACCCATAAATGCTGTAAATCATTTTTAGATTTTTTAATATATTTTTACAAGGTAATATGTAATTCAGAGTATTTTTGAAACCTCTTATTTGTTAAAATTAATTTTTTAATTTGTAAAGGATCTATTCCTAATGAAATGTTCTATGTGATAATTAATAATCATATCTTATTGAAGATGATATCAGTTGATGTTTCTTATTATTTAATAGGGATAATATTTAATAATACCATCATTATTATTTCTCTACTTGGTTAATGACTTTGTTAATGAAATGTTTATGAAACCCATTTATTTTTTCAATGTTATTCTTTAGTGAATTTATGAAATATTTTTGAATTTATTTTTTTTACACAGGCTATGATGTAATGATATAATGAATTTTTTATGATATTATGACACACACATATATTAGTTTCAATAAGAAAAGTGGTTTTATTATAAAAATGGAATATTAATACATTATAATAAATACAGATGGGACATATATCTCCATACAATGAATTGGTTTAATCTTAATATCTCATGAGATAATAATGAGAATTATGTCGATGATATTGATCCACAGTTGGTAATAGGTGCATCATAATCCACTATGGGGAACATGTTGTAATTACTCATACACTATGCCGATAGACATGGAAGTTAGCAATGACATATTAAATGGTTATTCAATATTTATGAAGGTTCCACACTTTTATGAAATTTGATTATGTTTAATGGTTGATTTATGATGATATTTTACTCTTATGGACTATATTTATGAAATGATAATGGTTTATGATATGATTCTTGGTAATGGTATATGAAAGACTCAGTAATAACGTCTAAAGTTATGTTCATGGTAATATACCCTTATTCTTATCATATAATTTTATATTCTTATAGATTTTCTTCTCATATGTTTACCCTTACTAAGAATCATTGAAAAAACTTTCTTATGTTTACTTCCCTAGTTTTTTATGACGGTTTTTGTTAGCGTATTCATAATAGGATTACTATGTTACATGTTATTGGTGGGAGATGATGAATATTTCTTATGTAATAATAAAATTGTGCTTCCTGTCTCTAAAGAAACTAAACGATTATAGTCCTTGGGAATCTGTTTAATAAATTTGTTGAATTTTTATTTAATAGTATGTAATATTTATTTATCAAATATATTGGTAATAAAAAAAATAATCACTTTCTAATTTAAATACATTATTTCCTGATTTACAGAATTTTAATTAACCATTCAAAAGGAATTGGTTGATCAAAGGCCTAGAGAACCATCATGTATTTTATGAAAAAATTCCATTGATAAAATAACATCCATGAACTTAAAAAATTTCAAACCCTTATTAATAAATTTTATATTAGAAAGGGATATATGTTCATGTAGAGTTTTTCATTCCTTTTCAACTTAAACTACCTCACCTATTGGTTGAAGTTATTAAACCTTAAACTTCAACAATAGTTTATAAAATATTTAAAATCTTAAGCTCTATAATTATGGGGTTGAAGGTGTTATAAACATAAACAAAAAAATAAAATAGACATTAAGATTTTCATGTGATTCTCAAGAAAAATACCTATATATAACGCTCTAAAAACCATTACATTTTAAACTGACATCGATACCATGGAATACAACCCAAGATAGTTTTTAACATATTTTTCATTAATTAAAAATCAAATATAAAAATAATAACACAATCCTAGAACACATTGGATTAGTGAATTTATATATTTTCTACTATGAAATATTATTCTTAAAATTTATCCCTAATCACACCATATTAGATCACTTTTTATATATCCCCAAAGTTATACACATCTGCATAACTAAAGAAATGGGAAACATAACGATAGGGTGGGATCAAACGCTCAATAAGGGAAAATTTATAAAATATTCATAATGTGTTATATCATAAACATAAGAAAAATATGATAATGGGTGAAAATATGATTAAAAATATTATAGATTCATTATAGTTGTCCATAATTTGGGATTCAAGAACATGTAATATCAAATGACCAAACACATACCATCATGTAATATTATGGGTAAAAATGAATTAATTATGGTTCATTGAATAATAAAAAGTCATATAACATATAAATTAGGTACTAAACATTATAAACATAGCTACCCACAATCTTATCCTGACAAAAAAATATTATTCCATTGATATAAAACATTAAGAAAATCATTAGATAACATCAATATACCATACATGTCTCTAGTATTTAATAGATCCAATCCATATAAGGGATTTAATGATCCTAATATATAATATGTATTTAATTAATAAACCCATTAGAAATAGATAATAATACGTATGTGTGCCACAAAAAAATAATTTAATCTCATTTCTTAAAGAACTTATGAGGAAAAAATGGACCTCATGACATCCCCAAAATTTATCACATAAAATAACCTCAAGAGTTTGATTTGATGATACAAAAATTAAATCACCCAAATGTATTATATCAAATTAGAATTTAGATGGTGATTCATGAAATATAAATCATTCATATAAATAGATTTCTAAAAAAGAAAATATAATAAAAAACCATAAGATTTTTTTAATAAACAAATATGATAACATTGTTATAAAGAGGTGAAGTAATGAGCCACATTAAAATATAATTTCCAATAATATAACATGAAAATAATTCTAAAACAACACTTAAATATTTTTCCAAAAACTTGGATCTGAAGAAAGAAATTATTATTTCATGAAATTTTGAGTAGAAGAAAAAATATATGATCGTGAATGGAAAACAAACTTTTCAATATTTTAAAATAATTTTCTTTAAACCAATATCATTACAAATAGTGATAAATTTTTCTTTTGAGAAAAATTAAAGCGATATATGATGGTCACATGAAATAATACATATTTAGTTTTCATAATTATAATGAAATGCATTTTTGTAATGGTATATTATAGATATGTAATTTAAAGAGCCATTAAAGAGGATGTGAATTATTGTTAAAAATTGCACATTTTAATAATGAAAAAATGTTCATAAAAGACTATTAATTTGGTGTGAAAATTTATATTACTAGAAGAAATTTAATATAAGATACTCATGTGATAAAACCACTAAAACATGTAATAATGTAGTTTAAGAAGAAATATTATAACTCAATGATATTGATTTGAGTAAAAAATATATTACAACATTGGTATCTATTGAAAAAAATACCATCAAAGTTAGAAAACGATATGGATTTTAAAATAACTTTAATTTCAACAATTTATTAAAAAATATCCATATTTTAGTATATAATTCAAAAAATATTCCCCAACTAGTGGATATAGAAGAGGTTTTCAAAAATAAAAGTGAGATGAGAAACTCTGATCATAAATCCTTACTTCCACAAAATCACTTTAACTACCTTTGTAAGAAACATAATGATATTAACACCTCATTATTTATCTTTAGTTATTTCTATTACATTTCAAGAAAATTAAATATAATCATTAATTATTCCTATGTGAGTTTATTATCATTTATTTTCATCATCAGATGTTAGTAACTTTGATAATTTAATTTGAGTTCCCTAATGGAGATATCAATCCAAATAATTTTATAAATATTTATAATTACTAAATTATTTAAAATACTATAATATATGTTACATTATTTTTTATAATGTTCTCATATCATTCTATGAGAGTTTTAGTTATTATTCTTAAAGATGAAATCATTGATGTGCTTGTTTCAGTTAATTTACTGATATCAACAGATTATTTTATAATTATTGTTGATTTTTTTGAAATATTATCATAACAATATTGATGAAATATATTAATTATTAATATCATATATGTGTTCATAAAATATATTTTAAAATCATTTAATTAAGGTTATGTTGAATAATGAAATACAACATTCATGGAGGCGTTATTCTGTATGTAACATGAGTGGCCATTTTATTTTTTAAATAATGGTATAAATAATAGAATGCCTATTATATCTTTAAATAAAATTAATTATGTAATTCATATCATATTTATTTTTTAAATACATTGTTATGAATGACTATGTGAGAAGGGGATAAAAACGAAGTACATCACCCCAGGAAGAAATATTCTACACATAATGAATGAGCTGCTTTAAATTTTATAATGAATGAGAATGTGATATAGAACTATTATTACATGAAAAAAGGGGTTCTTGGAGACATAATAAACTATATTACTTTGGAAGGATATTTATAGACTTATTTTTACAGAGGTCAGATGCACTAAAGGTAATGGGTTGTGGAGAAGTTGGGTGGTGAAAGGTTCCTTTTATAAGTCAAAAGGATGGAATGTTTTTTTAATATTCCTAACTTGGTATTGAAGTTATTACACATTCAAAGTCAAGAGGTTCTAAAATAGATAAATAATGGCGATTGGGTGAGTAATGGTTTATAATCCACTAAAAAATAATGGATATGGTTCGCGATATTTTACCCTTTTCCATTAATTTTAATTTTTTACAATGATTTACTTTTATAGTGGAAACCTATTTTTTACCTCGATAACTTATTTTTATGAAAATAAAAAAGTTAAACCTATTGTATAATTTCAATATTTGGATATAAAATATGAAAAAATTATAATAAATTATATTTCTAAAAATTTTAGTGAATAATTTTAAAATTGTTAATATATAATGTATAAAAATAGTTTAAGAAAAAATATGAGTCAGTTTACAAAATGTAAAACATAGATTCCAAAATTGAACATAATATTTTAAAATTTATAAATTTACATATTAAATATTCTTAAAAAAATGTTCAATCAATTAATAATTCATTCTGATATCCTAATGATATAGTACAAGTGAAAGTATTTTCAAAAACTCTATTTTTGACAGCTAACCTAAAAATTTATGTTTTTATGAAAGTATATATAAAAATATTAATATAATTTAAATATTTTGATAAAAAAATAATATACCTTTTTCAAATACAAATTAATTAATATTGGATTTTTTATTTTCAACGAAAAAAAAATATTTAATAAAAAATGTTAATATACTAAATGAATTATAATATATTAACAGTTCTTATTCATATTTATTATCAAATAAAAATTTAATTATTTTTAACTTATTATTCATATGAATGATAAATTTTTAATCATTTAAAAATAAAATTTTATTTATTAAAAAAATAATTTATAGAGTAGAAAAAAATAATTATTAAGAAAAACTACATTTTTAATCACAAAATGATCTTAATAGTTATTTAGTTTCACTAAATGAAATCTATCAATGCATTAATATTAAAAATTTCCTATATTTTTTAAATCAAAAAGGTATATTTACATGAAATATATGAAATAATAAATATATAAAATTAATTAATAAAAAATGTATTATATCATCACAACTTCTACTTACATATCTGCCACAAAACATCCACATAATATCTATTGGTAATATAAGTAGTGCTGGTTTTCTTGGGTGGTGATTTTGATAGAATAGATCACATATCGATTTCAACAAACATGGTATTATTCTATAAATAATTTCTCTTCAGACATAATATTTAGAGATCATCTTAGGTTTTTTCAAGGGAAAAACATAGTGATGCTATATCATTTCTAAGATCGGGTTAATGTGTCTCATTAAGAAGAATTATGTTACATCATTCCATTTATATTACTTTATGTATTGATTTTATAATAAGATTTTTTCTACTTAACCAACAAATTAAATGACTACATTATAACTATATGATTTTAATAATTATAATTTTATTATAAGAGAATGTATTGCAATTCCTTATAGCTTAGTGTTGTGTTTAGAGAAATCTATTCACAATATTATTTAATTAAATTAAAATATATACTAAAATATCCAGGCATTACATTTAACACCCATAATTAAATTTCAACCTCATAATTTTAATTTCCCTCGCTGATAATAATTTGATATAGTATAGATAATATAGTCGTGACTTGAGATATAATTTATAATAAAATATCAACATTAAAAAAATGAGTAAGACTAGTAAACTCATCTATGGACTCATTATTAAGACCCATGTGATGGATGAAATCTCAGTAAGGTGTTTTAGTAAGCCATACACTGATGTATAGTGCAAGGTTGATTTATGATATGAATTGTTTTCCCTATTATTGTAATAATATAGAATCAATGTGAAGATAAACCATAGATTTAAAAAATAAAATAAAATTCATTTAAAGGTATATTAATAATACATTCTTGAATAATATTATTTGAAACCCCAACATGGGATGAAATAATCATAAAATTGGAATATTTCTGTATCGATACAATATTGAGTCATTAGGGTGGTGATTTGATTAACATAGTAACCATTCTTGATATACTATAATGGAAAGATATATAATCTAATAAGTCATCTAAAAATATATAGTGGAGGATAAATTTCCCATTTTTATCACAATCTACTATAGTGGTTGTCATTGCATAGATTCTTCCTTGTTTAATTAGAATTTGAAGACGTGGAGATCTATCATCCATGTTAGCTGTTGGGATATGGAAAGTGTTTCTGTAATACAAAAAATCATTTTATGTGGAGCTCTAGACATGAACTCTAAGACTCAGTTATAAGATCACATTCATTAAACATAGTCATTAATATCATGTGAGATAATACAAGTTAAAATTTTCATTATTTAACATTATTTCTATATACTAAACATTAAATCACAATAATAATATCACAATCCCATCAACTAAAGATTTATTTTCATTTATTCCTAGTTGTATAAGATAATTATTTTACAACACCTATGTGAATATTTATATATTATTCAACAACAATATACACCTTTCAATAGCACTCATTGGTTATACTAATCTTCAAGTCAGAAGGAATTCAATCATAAAAAAAGGTGGGCTCAAACTCCCAGTAAGGGAAAAATTATCAACATACCATCATGGGGTAAATCATCAACATATGATAAAACATAATGACGTGAGAAATGTCTTATTTAAAAGAACATGGAAGAAAAAAGTTATCCAAAATTCATGATAGTAGGATATATAATCTTAGATGAACAAAAACATACCGTAGCATGTGATTTTGAGATAAGAAACATGAGCCATGGAGCATATTCCTAGGAATATAAAATGAAAATATTGATGTTCATTGAAACATAATATAATAAAGAATTTTATGAAAAATAAAAGTAATGGGAAATAGAAATATTGTCATAAAATTATATCATTCCTACACATTAAATTGTGAGAAAAGAAAATTTTCACGAGCTATGTTAAGAAAAAACAAGATGTCCATTCATCATGTTGTGAACAATCAAAATTTCCATTCATAACACCACAATCAATGAAGATATATATCCTTAACCAGTGAATCAAAGGAATTTTATTGACCCAACATATCTCATATATTTAATGGGACCAACTCTTGTAATGCCCCAACCTAAACCATCTGGTCTGAAATAGAGTTACAAATAATCTCATGTGTGTCTCCTTTTATAAAATAGGCTACCAGCTAACAAAATGATATAATGTAATCATTTGGGAGACTATAAGCTCCGAATAATGTCATTTTTTAATAAATAATTAGGGACAAATCCTCATTCTATTTTGAAAGTAAATACATCATTCTATCTGGGTTAAAGAATACCAAATACATAACACATATGCTGAGGGCTTAGTGGCCCATGAGCATGTCCGGAAGGCCCTATGGATTTAAATCCATAATTCTAGTCTATAAAGTCCACATTTTTATCCCAAATTCACCTCTAATTAATTTTACTACTATAATACTATGACTTCCATGGTACAACCACCACTACAATCCTTTCTATAGTACCCACCAGTGATACAGTGTTGTCACTACTAGAGTGATAATACAGTAGCTTGAGAAATTACCCCTACTCAGTTTTGAATCTAGGTCTTTTGGATGAATGATTATGTGGTTTCCCACATAAGAACCACCCAAAATGCGTAGTATAATCTCCTTTCACAAATAGTACTATAACATAAAATAATAAAATGTAATAATTAGTGTAAACATGTTGTAACTATGTACATGTCATACTAGTCATACAAATAGTAAACAGTGCTCCCAATGATGAAATCCAAACCCAATTATATGTGAAAATGGGTGAATATATATATATATAAATTGTAGGATCCTCTAGTTTATATCCCATTACTACTCCCATATCTATTTTATTTAGCTAAACCTTCTTGAATATACCCATTTCCAATGAATGGATCCTTATACACGAAGTATGCATACATATTGAAATACTTTTACATGTTATACCTAATTAAACCCAATAGTAAAATGATGAATCATTATCGTACACTCTCTAAAAATATTTATAACTATGTCTAGCCCATGGATTGACCTAGGGTGTTCTCTTGAGGAGATGTTACAGAAAATCTCTCACTACTTCTAATTCACTTTTTTTAAAAATTATATATAAAATATAACTAACATAAATATAGGTTTGATAACTAATAATTGAATAAAAAAATTAATAATACAAATGAGTTGTGAGAATAATTAATGAAAAAAATAACTATGTTACAACGAATATAGATATTCTTAAGAGAGTCAATCAGATTGAACATTCATTGTCTTATTATTAGGTTAAAATTTACATATAGATGGAACACCATCTTATGTGTGAATATCCTATTATTTTTAGGCTTTTGAATATATAGTGAATTTAATGATAACCGAGAGATTTCATATCCACATCCTTGATTAAGGGATAATATTGTAGAAGTGAAATCTCAACCTCAGGTGGAATGTATAGACAAGAAAGAGCCTTTCCCACTAAGATTCCCCTTAGAATATATCTATGAAAATAAGAAAAATTAATAATGATAGTTCAAATTCTTGGGTTCACCAATGGATTAATCCCCTGGAAACTCCTTCAAGATATATACATATGATCATGAGCATAAGAGTTCACATAGACAAATAAAATAGTGTGGAAATACAAAAGATAAAAATGAGACATGACATAATGAAAATGAATAACATATAGTAAATATTCACAAACCTATTACATAAAAATGAAACCCTCAAATGAAAATGGAAATTGATGATGAAATCTTTATAACCCTTTAAAAATGAGAGGTGATGTATTTTTATATGAAAAATGGGTGAAACATTTCATTCAAAATATATCATATTAATGTATGAACGAGTTAGACCAATTTCATGATAGAATTTTGTTAAGTTTCCTTATTGAGAGCTGTTCTAATGATTTGGTAGAGTGAACAATAAATATTTTAGCTTAACTGGACTCTGTATTTAAGAGTTATTTCCATTTTACTCTAGAAAATTAATCTATTTAGGAAAACATTTCATACTCAAATAATTCAAATTACAATAACCTTATGGCCTTGAAAACATAGGATTCATATGTGGATAGAATAATAAAAGTTATTAATCCAAATATCCTCTTTATCCATATCTAATTTCAACTCATTTGGGTGGCTAATTTATGATTTATAAGATAAACATAAAAAATTACATGATTTCATAGATTTCATTGGCCAGATATTGAGGTTTTTGGGCCTCCAAATAATAGATTAAGATTTGGTTCTAAAATGATGAAATGAGTCCCAACAGGAATGGAATACTAAAAAAAGGAACCTCACATTCTAAATTAGTTTAGAAAAATTTATGTTTGAAATAAAGAATAAAAATAATGCAGTTAAAATGCAAAATTATACAATTCCATAAATAAAACTCAAAATTTTACTAAAATCATAAAATGTGACAACATCACATTAAATAACACTTTGGTGAGATTAAAAACATGGAAATTTATGATAAAATAAATAAAAATATTTACTCTATAAACTTCCCCACACATAAAAAATGCACTTATAGGAAAAAAATTTATACCATGGTCAATAAAACTTCTAAAAGCATATAATAAAAGAAATATCAATTATCATATCAAAATAAATATCATGCAACCTACATAGATCAAAATTTACTAATGAAAAAAAATATAAAATTCCATTCAATCTCATGTTAATCATTACATGCATGTGATACTGAACTCCATGGAAAGAATATTTGACTCTTTACTAAACTATTTTGTGTGTGGATTTTTTTCTCATTCTCAAGAACATGTGTGATATTTATAGTATTTGTATAATCCTAGTATATCTATAATGACCCGAAATGTTATAAATAAAATTTCCCCTACTATTTTAATTATATGTATCATTGTGTAATATGGTTATATAAAACTCATGAACATATTTGGATTTAATATATCATATCAAATTTAAATGACTATCTTGCATATATTCAATTGATAATATATCCATTGTGCAGTGACTGCCTGATTTGTATAAATATTGGGTTTTCATAAATCCAATTGACATAGACAAAGGATATAATGGCCTCAACCAGTAGGAATGTACCCTATGAAACCCATTTATTGGTGATTCTGAGGGAGATGGAATTGCTGGGATTTTCCCTAGACCAAGACAAAGCTAATATCCAGAAACTTACGCATGAGCGAAACCATTTACAGGATATGTTCAAGTTCATTAAGATCAAGGCCCAAACCATGTATTTCGTACCACCCCAAGAAAGTGTCATCATCTCTCACCTTACCACTTAGGGTGTTTGTTGGTGTATTAAAGGAATATGTATCAAAACTTATAAATATGAGAATGTAAATTATTTTTTATATAATAATTCATATATTTACATATTATTATTATTACTTTATAAATGATTGTTTTGATAGAATATATCATAAATTTTATTTTTTATATATTAAAATTTCATTCAGGAATTTATTTTGACGAATTAATGGATTTTTTTAAATAAATTATATTTTAATAAAATAATATTTTTAAATATTTTTTGTTAAATATAGATGATATTGTTTCTTTTAGGAAGTCAAATATTTTTTATAAGGGTTCAGAATCCATTATAATAAAAAACCCATCATTTCTCAACAAATGTATATTTTTATTTTAAAAGTGAAGAATAACATTTTCAGAAAATTAATTAGATAAATTTATATTATTTTCAGAATCAGAATGTCAAATTATCTACTGGTAAATTTTAGATAATTTTCCTAGACATTATAATTTTTGGGAAAAAATTAAATACCTTATAAATATATAATGTGTATAATGACATCATAATAACCCAAAAGTTATTTAATAAATAATATAAAATGAATAAATGACCAAATATATGTTTTAACTTTAACATATTTTGATCCTATGTTTATTCTATTAATTTTATAATGCCATTATGAACCATACAAAACCATTAATATATATACTTTTTAAAATCATTTCACTAAAAGTATGACTCACTTCCTCATAAAAGTGGGTATTATTTAATTATTTTTGGCTATTGGATTTATAAAATAATTAAAACCACTCATATTCAGAAGAAACCATAAGAAAAAATCCTAGGATTCTTTTTGGTTTTGGTTATTTAATTATATAGATTCTGAAACCTATGTTTGAGAAATGATAAAGCATTACCAAATCATTTATTATATAAAACAACACAAGCTCCCATTTATCTTCACTAAAAATCCTTTTATAATGTCCTTTCTATAGAATCTACTCTCTAGCATCCTCCCAATGCTCCACCATTCTCCCAAGAATCCCCTATAAATCATTTGGATTCACAAACTAAAGTAAGGGATCCTTTCCTTCTCTTCTATATTAAAGTTTACTTTTTTATCTTATACCTTCAATTAATAATTACTAATATTGGGATATCTCTTTCCATGTATGTATTACTTACCATTTTATTTCCAAATAATTATAGACTCCTTTTTCTATCATCCACACTTTTTATGATTTGTTATGTGACGTTGTTATGGTGTCAAAATTTCATAGCAATTTTCCATTTAATAAAAAATGTGTTATGAATACCATACCCATTTCCTATCAAGGGTATTCACATTTATACATGTATAATTATGTAAATTGGGACTTACATTTATTTATTACAAATTTATTGATCATGGAATAAAATATTATGATGATTTAATCTATGTTGTATGATCTATGTGGAACACATAAGCTTGAGACAAAAATGAAAGTGATGAGTGTTCCTGAAATTATATAGCGATCCAATGAATTTAGAAAATTTTAAACTGATGAGATATCATGGTGGGACCGAGATTGATCCTAATTTCTTTATGAGACCATTTCCATCATGATATCTTGGCTGTTAGACTTGACATATTTTTATGATGTAGTGTTTTAAGTTTTCAACCCATTTCCAATGTTTCCATTATGATTACTGTGCTATATATTTAACATGGTTCATGTTTATTATTCTAGTTTATTTATTTATAATGTATAAAATATATTAATTTCTTCATGTTATGCCATTTTTATTCATTTATTATAATTTATAACTCACCACCTTGTTATATATGTCCCCAAATTACCCCATCTAGTTTAAAGTTCGATGGAATGTTATTATCTTGTTAAGGAATTTTTAAATAAAGAAGATGTATTTTTTATTTTAAGTTGTTATGTAATGTACCTAATTCTAAAAGAAACTAGACTTATCAATAATTTGGGTTGTATTATTTTAAATTTTATGTATTGAATAATGAATTAACGTGTAATAAAGTGCAGGGTTGTTATAGTTGGTATCAAAGGAGAAGTTTAGTTATTTTTAGTATTAAGTTTAGAAAACTCTAGAAAAAAATTAAAGTATAATACTAAATATAATAATGAATATTCAAATTTTGGTAATTATATAGTAAGTGGTTTTTCAAAGAAATAAATCCATGTCTATATAATACATATGTATGTGGTTATGAAACATATCTACTTATGTGTAATCACTCTAATAAGGTGTGTCGGACCAAACTTGATGTAACATGATACATTACAACTATCCTTACTATACACTTGGTTTTAAAATCCTAGGTGATATAATTTTTCAAATTAATAATCTCAGTATGAAACATTATTTAGGGACAAAAAAAATCTCATAATAATATATCTTAGGAAATAGATTACAAATAACATATATTGATGCATTGAAATTCATAAGGTATGAAATAAATGAGATTTATAAGTTATCCATTTTATGTAATTGGGTTTCCCCTATAGGTTTTTAATTATGTAAAAATATTCAACCACAATTTTCCATTTATTCTAGAAAATGATGGGAAATAGGTTGAATTGGGTAAATAATCAACGTGAAATGCAATGTAATGCATGCCCCAACGAGTAACACAACCTAATGGGAGCCGTAATTAAAATAATTATGATGATACTATCTTATATGACTTAGTTTATGAATAGAAACCTGGGTCCTTAGGAGTGCCTAAATTCCCCTAAGAATGAACAAGATTCAATTAAGATCTTCATGCGAAAAAGGCCTCTGACATTCAACGGATCTCATGATCCCTTAATCGTGAAACAATGTATCAAATCCATTTAGAAGATATTATATATCTTTCAATGTTCCAAAAAATGAAGGTTCTACTGGATATTTATTATATAGAGGGAGAAGCTGAACAGTGGTTGAATTTGATCAAGAATAGAATGTATGTGGAATAAAATGATGTGATGGGTAGGAAGGAATTCTGGGAAGAAATTTTATAAATAATCTCCCCAAAATCTCGGACATAAAATATAAGAGAATGCACATTTCTTCAATAAAAAATATGACAAATTTATCAGGGTGTGTGTGAAAAAATTCAAAAAAATTTAACAATTCACCTATATCATTTTTGTTACCCATGAATGCATGTTTGGATGCTTTTTTGTTGGGCTAAAACCTAGTCTATGGAAATCCCATGCGATCTGTGACCTTGATAGCTATGAAGAAATTGTCTGATGTACCTCAAAATTCAAAAATAGATATCGGATAATATATAGGGTAATATGGGGATAAGAAGTGGAAAGTGGAGTTCAATTCTAGAAGTCCAATAGAGAAATATATTGGTTCAACGCTATTTCAACATCATAATCATGAAAGGGGAAAAAGAACCTCATAAACTTCCAAAGGGGAATTAGGAAATGATTCTGGTGTGGTAAGTAAGGACACATATAAAATGATTACTAAAAGAGGAAACCCACTAATTTTATGGAGGAAATTAATTCTCTAGTGAAACATCGACACATTTTTCAGTATATCAACTACAAGGAACCTTGCCACTTTGTAAACCAATTCACTAATCTAAGGGTTTTTCGAGACAACTAACAACCTCCACGGAAGTAAGGGATATTTTTTTCATGACAACCACTAAGGTGGATCCAAGAAACTAAGTGGTTATAGGTATTCTAGTTATTCATTCAATAATACATAATTTATTTTTTGATTATGGTTCAACACATTCAATCATATCATCAAATTTTAGAAGAACTGTTAAAACACTACCATAAAGCATGGATATAGAGCCATCCATGAAAATAAAAAATGGGGAAATTATTTAATCCCAATTATATAACTCCTCCCATTTCAAAATTTGTTGATTAATTTTTGAGAAAACCTTTTCATACCCCCTTCGGTGGAATTTTATAAAAATATTGGCATGGGTTTTCTTTCCCTATATAGAGCCAACATAAATTTCCTCATGAAGTAAGTCACTCTCTATATTGTGAATTGACCCTCGATTCGGTACAAGTCAAATGTGATGGATGTCCCATATTTAGAACCAAAATATAAATCATTGATATTATTTCACTATGATTAAGCATATCTATCTAAAATTACTGAGTCTAAGGAGATAATAATCCTTGAAGACATACCCATTGTGGGGGAATACACTGATGTCTTCCCTGAGGAGTTTTCTAGTCTTCTTCCTATCCAAGAGGTTGCATTTTCATTTCATATTATACCTGAGGAATTAAAATTATCCATGACTCTGTTTAGAATGGATATTCTATAAATTTAGGAGCTGAATAATAAACTACAAGAGAATCTAAATAAAGGGTTCTTATACCCATGTGCTTCACCATAGGGTTCATTAGTCGCCTTCTTCAAGAAGAAGGATGGGTCAAAGTCCCTTTTCATTAATTATCATGAGATCAACCAGATCACAATAAAGAACAAGTATTATCTTCCATAGATTGATGAAATATTTTATCAGCTACATGGAGAAAAAAAATTCTCCAAGGTGGATCTTCGGCCGGGATATTATCTGCTAGTTGTGAAGAAATATGATATCCCCAATTTTTTTTCATACAAGGTACATGCAATATTAGTTCGTATTCATTCCATTTAGACTCACTAATTTACCATCAATCTTCATGGACTTGATAAATAGGGTCTCTATATATTACATTGAACAATTTTATAGTCTTTGTAGATGATATTATAATATAATAGAAAATCAAGTTGGAGCCTAAGAATCATCTGAGAACTATATTAAAGACCCTAAAAAAGGATAATATCTTTCACAAGTATTGATGATATTATTTCTAGTTGATGTAAGTCTCATCATTTGGGAATATCATCATAATAAATAGTATATCTATAGACCATTCAAAGATAGATGCAATTAAGGTATGTCCAAGTCCAACATCATTGATCGATATCCATAGTTTCCTTGGGTTAGCTAGGTATTATCTCTAATTTGTGATAAATTTATCATTATTTTCAAACCCTCAAACTATGATAACTTGGCATGGTGTCATGTATTATTAGAATGTTTAATGTGAAGAGAGCGTAATGAAGTTGAAAAAGAAGGCTTATCAATACACCTATGATTACACTACACATAATAGGACAACCTTTTATGGTATTTATCAATTTTTTGAAGAAGGTACTGGGATGTGTGTAAATAGAAATGATAATGTGATAGCATGTGCTTCAAGGTAGTTGAGTGTTCATGAGAATAACTACCCAACATGTTATCTGGAGATGGTTGTAGTTGTCTTCAGTTTAAGAATATGGAAGCATAATATTTTTGAGGATATGTGTGAAATATATAAATATTATAGATTCATTAAGTATATATTCACAAAGAAAGTGCTCAATATGTTCCAATGAATATTCTTATAGGTAATAAAGCATTACGAATTCTTTATCCACTACCATACTGGGGAAGAAAATAAAGTGTCAGACACTCTATGTAGAAAGGATCCAATCATTATATCATTGATGGGAATTTAGAGGGACCTAATATTATTATATTGATGAGTGTGGACATGGGAATCATAAAGTAATGAACATCATTAATAATTTCACAAATGATTTCTCAACTATCACTTCTGAAGAAGATAATGCATTCTTAATGAGATTATATGGGAATTTAGAAGAAATTGGAAGCTATAATAAAAGTTAAATCCATAGAGTTAAATGTTAATGAATCAGGTGTTGTTATATTTGGGTCAAGGATATGTGTACCATAAAATATTGAGTTGAATATGGATCTATTGGATGATGCACATAGATGAACCTTCTAAAACCATAATAGAAGAATAAAGATGTATATAGATCTATGAGAACTCTACTGGTGTGAAAATATGAAGAAATATATCACATAATATACATCAATATGTCTTGTATGTCATCAATTAAAGGTTGAAAGAAATAAATCTATGGGGATGATGCAACCATTACACATACCAACATAGAAATGAAAAAACATCACCATGTAATTTGTCACCAGAATTTTGAAGACATCCAGAGGAAACATTGTTATATTGTCTTTTATGGATCGTATTTTAAATTCTGAACACTTAAATACAATTCAATATAAGTTATACCTAGATCAAATTACTAAGATATACATCAGAGAAGTGGTGATGTTTTATGGAGTACCACTATTTATTGTATCTGGTAAAGATCTCAGATTCACCTCCATGTTCTAGAAATGACTTCAACATCCGCTAATAATTGTGTTGAGCTTCATCTTGGTTTATCACCCTCAAAATGATAACCAATATAATAAGACCATCATAATACATGAAGATATTTTAAGACAATTCCCAATTGAATTAAAAGGAGGATGAGATCAAAATCATCCTCTGGTTGAGTTCTCATATGATAATATCTTCTACTCAAGCATCAAAATGTCTTCATATGAAGACACCTATAGAAAGAGGTTTTGAACACATGCATGTTAGGATGAAGTTGGGGAACAAAAACTATTAGGTCCTAAAATGGTCTAGGAAATGGTGGAAACAGATAAGTCCATTTTACATCACATTAAGGATCCTCCGATTAAACATGAGAGTGATATATAAAATCCTTGACCAGAACTAGAGTTTGATATTGGAGACATGGTATTCTATTCATATCTCTATGGAATAATGTTATAATCCTTAGGACGAAGGGAAATATTGGAAAAAGAAACATCGACTCCTCTGAGATCCTTGATCACATCAGAGTAGTAGCCAATTTACTGGTACTCCAACCAAACCTATATCAAGTACATGATTTATTCCTTAGATACTACTTGAGGAAGTACATACCACACCGCTCGTATATAAAAAATCCAGATGTGGTACCATTATAGAATGAACTTTACAATGTAGAGAAATTGGTTAAAATCATACATCATAAAGATGAAGTTCTACGAATTAATACAATTCACCTTGTCAAAGTGCTCTGGAGAAACAAAAAATGTGTGAATAGGAAGTGGTGATGAAACAAAGTTACCCAAATATTTTTTAATGTGGGAAAAATAAATTTCTTGGGAAAATTTTCTTAAGGGGGGGGGGAGATTGTAATTACCAAAAATATTATAAGTAAAACTTCCCCCCTGAGTTTTAATGAAATTTGACATTATTTAATATAGTAATTGAAAACACTTGAGCTTATTTGATTTTATTATGCCATATCATATTTAAATGACCATTAATAATATTTTACTTTGATAATATTGGTGTTGAAAAATGATCATATTATTATTAAAAATACAGGGTTACAAAAAATCCATTTGATAAAGACAAAATAATTGATCACCTCAACCTGTAGGATTGTACCCTATAAAGGCCAATAATCTGAGCATATATGGGAGATAGTATCACTGATATTTACTTTGAACAATCACAATATGAGATCCATCAATTCAATCATGAGTGAAATTAATTAAATGAGACGTTCAAGATCCTCGAGATCATGACCCAGACTATGTACGATGAACCACCCCATAAACTTCTCACAGTCATGCACTATACCCTTAGAGTGTTTTAAGTTGTATTAATGGGATATGTATCAATAACCAATCAATATGAGTATTTAAATCTCTTTTATATAACAATTAATATATTTTCATTCTATTATTTGGACATTACAAATGATTTTTACTTTGATACAAAAAAACACAAATAGTATGTTTGGTTAATATTAAAATTCAATTAAGGAATTTATTTTCCTAAATTACTATATTTTTTGAAATAAATAATTCTTTAATAAATAATAATTATTAAATATTTTCATTAAATATAAATTCTCATATTATTTTAGTGAGGTCAAATTTAATTTTTATAGGGGTTCAAAAACCGTTATTGTTAAGAAACCCAGTATTTCTCAATAAATATTAATTATTATTTTAAAATTAAAATATAAAGATTTAGAAAAATACATAGATAAAATTAATATTATTTTTGGAATCATAATATCACATTTATCCAATAATTAATTTTTTCTAATTTTCACAGACTATCGAATTTTCTGGTATAAATTATATTTGTATAAATATATGGCATGTATGATGACATCACAATGACCAAAAAGTGATATAATAAATACAATAAAATGAATCCCAGAACAAAGAAATGTTTTAAATTTAATGTAATATGACTTTATGTTTATCTTATTAACATTATAATGCCTTTATGAATCCTCCAACCCCATTAACATATTGTAAGGTTTTAAAATTATTTCTTTTAACAGTATGACTCAATTCCATGTATGAACATCTATTGTTTTATTACGTTCTTCCCCTGTCCATATTAAAAATGAAAAACAATCTCATATTTCATTAAACATGGTAAAAACATGTTGTAAGGTTTTGGGTATTTGTAATTATTTTTATATAGAGTCCAAAACCTAAGTTTGAGAAATGATAATGAATTCCCAACTCAATTCCTATATAAACCCACCCAATAACCAATTTTTATTCACTAAAAATCCTTGGATCATGTCCTTACTCTTCCCTATCTTTTTTGTGTCCTTACAAGGTGATCCAAGATATCAATAAGCCCTTCCCAAGCATTTGGAGTCACACACTCTCATAAGAGATCATTTACTTCTTTTGTTTATTAAAGATTATTTATTATCTTATTAATTCTATTTCCAAATCCTAAAATAGTGATATTTTTTAACATGTACCAATTGGTTACCATTTGATATCCAAATTATGTTATACCTATTTCACTCTCATCAACCCATTTTATTATTTTTTATGCAATTCTTTTATTCAACGAACATTTCACCGTAATGTTTTGTGCCAAAAAATTGTGTAGTGAATAACCTACCCATTTCCTTTTAAGGGTATAAACCTTTTTACACTTATAATCATTTTAATTGGGAAATTCATTTTTTTATTCCACAATCATTGATAAATTAATGAAATATGATGATGAATGAACCCTTTTTGTATGAATTATGTGGCACACTTAAGCATGAGAATGAAATGAAAATGGCTGATGCACCCAGAATTATTTAGAGATCCAATGAATTGGGTTATGTTTAGTCCAATGATATGTCATGTTTGGATAAGTAGTGAACCTTATTACATTATGAGAATTTTTCATTATGATGTATTATAAATTACCATTGACATCTATTTATGATGTAGTGTTTTAAGTTGTTTCCACATTTCTCATGTTACATTTATGATTACCATATTATATCATTCCTCATGGGTCATATTAATTATTATCATTCCATTATGAATATTTTCTCACATGAATTATTTTTTTTAATTTTATTCCATGTTTATTAACTTACTTGTCATTATATCTCACCCCTTTCTTATGTATGTCCTTATGTTATACCATATAGTTTTACGTTTGATGGACTATTATGATCATGTTAAGGAAGTTTTCAATAATGATGATTTATTTCCTATTTTAATTATTTATGTAACATACGTAATTTCCAAATAAACTAGGCTTATTTTCCTTCTATGATGTATTATGTTCACCTTTATGGTTCAAATCATGAATAAATGTGTAATAAAGACAAGGGTTGTTATAATATCAACTTCATAGAGTCAAAAATGTTTCAATCACGGTGCCCTTTTCTTGGGTTTTCTTGATTCTGAGGGTTTGATAGTTTAAAACGTATAAACATCATAGAAAAAATGAGAAGTTTTAAGCTCCAATGTGACATAAATGCATGAAAATAGTTTTTCTAAAGAACGGTGTGTTCCTCAATCAGATCAAAAATTAATCACCACTAAACACCTATTTCTATAATTGGGAAGTTCCCACATGTAATTTTTCTAATAAATGATAAATTCCACCCTTATTTCCCAAAAGTTTCATTATATTTTATCCAGAATTTATATTTGGACTTCTATTTAGAATCATGTTCTTGAGGAGAAGAGATATATTTTTTGATTTTAAAATATTTGTGAACACCTAACCCAGATTTAAATGATATTTGGGCTACACATCCATATTTAAATCATGTAATTTATTCCACCAATGTTTTAACAAATATGGAGTCAATTTGTGTAATTTTAACTCAAAAAAATTCACTAGAAAAGAAAAATACATATCATATTCTCCCTCCCCCACAATTTAGTTCAACAAAAATTATGTATTTAACTTGTATAGGAGGTAATAAAGGGATAAATGTATTTTAATGTGGATGCATAAAAAATGTAGTTCACGAATACTATAGAGTGAATAAAGGTCATATGAAAATGTAGGCCAGAATTAGAGTTCAATGAAAAGAGGTATTTTAATGTGGTTCATTAATCATATATAACTCATTACATGAAGTCTAAAAGATATTAAAAAGAGAAAGAAAATAAATTTTTGGATAAAAAAAGTGTCATGAATCTCACTAAAAATGTAAATGTAAATAATATGTAAAAATATTTTAGAACCCTTTTGGTTTGGGAAATATTTTAAATTCAGATATCAGTAGTGAACATGAGTTTCATAGTCAATCTAATTTTGTCAGAAGAAAGTATTATAAATTGAGAAACAAAATCCATTCAAATGTAAGTTAAATATGAAAAAAATTAAAATGTAGAAATTTTCCAAAAATACCATGATGGTTTAAAGTTTTCAATGTATTTGATTCATCTCAAGAATCCTAAAAAAATAATTAAAAAATTAAAATTACACGAAATACTAAAAAGAATACTTATAGAAATAAAAAAAATCATAAAAATAGATTGAAATTCCTCCCCCACAATTGTTCCATTTAGTAAACTCTTTTTAGTTCAAATTAGATCAAGAAATATTTTCAAATAAAATTTTTATTTGGCAGCCAAAAAACTAAAGAAATGGAACGACCCAATCCAATTTATTTTTCTACGGTAGCCTTGAGTTATGCTGCTATACATAAAAAAATCGATTAAAATATATAATAAAAAATAAAAAGAATGATAAATAGGAATGAAAATGGATAATTTTAGTTTTATATGCCAAGTGAGGGATATCTTTTTTACTTCCCCTAGTCAGGAAGTTGTAAAGGATTATCCCCAATCAGAAGGATGGTGTGTTTTCCATGATATGAATCACCACATTTGAATTTTCCCGCTGTCCATGACATGAGATAAATAATGGAAAAATTCAAATAAGATAAAAAAATTATCAACCCCAAAGAATGAATAAAGAGATAATTCGAGTTCAACAGTGGTAGGGAAAATAATATAGGAGTGATCCATGTTGACTTTTATAGTGTCCTCCCCCATATGGTATACATGTTTTTGTAGAAGAGGTTGTTCAATCACCAGATGTTTATCTAGATAATATTCTACAACAACTACTTGTGTGGAATCTTCTTTCACATATATGTGTTATCTATTATTGATGTATTGCATATTTAAGGAATAGATAATCCAAGAATAAATTCATTTGTAATAAGATTAAAAGATGATGAATAAATAAAGAAATTATCCCTTTCAAATATGTCATCTTGGTAATTTATCATTTCTAAAACTACCAGTAGATACTCAATCTGGGAAGGTACATATTCTTCAAAATCTTCTAATGAAAGAGTGAGGTAGTTTGGGCAGATTTTTCATTATCGAATAAGGGAAGATCATGTTTCTAGTCATCTTGAAAAGTTATATTCTAGTATTATTCCAAAAAATGTTAAACTCTTGTGAGTATATCAGTATTAATGTATCATAAATGAACTCCAACGGAAATAGTTGTGTTTTTGAAAATAGTATTAATTCCTTTTTTATCTCCTTTCCAACCACGTCAGGTTATTTAACATAATAAATGATTAGTGAAATCACTTCCACCACTCATAATGCTTCCTTTTCAGGTCTAGGATCTGTTTTCTCTTGACATAAATGTTCATATTCAATTATCCATTCTATATTTATCTCTACGATCTATATTTCTTCTAGATGTTCATTCATTTGTTATTAAGGGTCATTTTAAGTTTATTATTTCACCTAAAATGGGCCATTCTATGCATAATAATTTCAAATAAATACATCATGAATAAAGATATTTTTTTTGAAATTGAGGAATTCATTGTGTTCTTTATGTGAATGGAAAAAAAATTATTTAAAAATTTTGAATAAAAATATGTAGTGGAAACTGCTTGGATCCCCAAAAATGATGCTAATTTGATGAAATTTTGTTCTATATTCCCTCAGAATATATACAACTAAGTGCATCACAGGGGCTAACAAAGGTTGTTCTCTTGAGAAGATATTGTAGTCAATCACTGGCAACTTCTAATTCACATTCTTTAAAACATATTTTATTTATGAAATAATTCTAAAATAATGTATATTTGAGAATTGAAAATCAAATAGTAAAATTATTCATGTAAATTCAATGAAAACACAATGAATTCAAATATAATGTTGTTTGAAAGAAAGAAGATATTTCCAAAATAATAACCCATATTAAACTATAATTTTTTCATTATTATTTTTAATTTTACATAATTATATCACATGATCATATTTGGGAAAATAAACTTATTCCTATAATTATTAGAATATAGTTAACCCAACGATCTTTGAGAGACCACATATCCACCACCTCTATCGAGGGAGAATACTACAGAAGTGAAAGTTAAGCCTCAGGTTGAAGTTGGAGTCATAAAGGCACCTTGACCACTAATATCCTCAAAGTAAATCTAATATAATAAGAAAAATTAGGAATGGTATTTAAAATACACCAGTTCATCACTATATTAACCCCTTAGTAACTTTCCTGGGTTATCAACTTGTGTTCATTAACATAAGAGTTAATATAAAAGAAGAAAATAAAGTGGAAACACAAAAAGATTTAAATGATTGAACTAGAAGAAGAAATAGACTATCATATAATAATAATGAATAATAATATTACAAAAAATATAACCCTACAATTCTACAGAAAATGGTCTACAAATGATCGCAACCCTATAAAAATGAGACACGATACATTTTTATAGACAAAATGGGTGAACCATTTCAGTAAAAATATATACACTGAAATTATACGCATGGTTGAAAAATTTCCTCAATGATTTTTTGGAATGTTACTTATTGAAAGTGGTTGTGCAAAATTATCCACGTTCGGCCTCAAATGTACATCTTAATTGTCCACTAGATGTAGGATTTATGGTAGTCTAAATCTAGAAAATTAATTTATCCGGGTAGATTCTTTGCATTCCAGTAATTCAACTTCTGAATCCATTATGACCTTAAAAAAACTAGAATCACATATAGTAATAGTATTAAATGTTGCTCTTCCAGATTTCCTATTACTTAATGTCAAATTGTAACTCATTTGGATGGTTTATTTATGATATATGGGAAAACATCAAAAATCATGATATCTATGTACAAATTTCGTGGTCTGGATTATAATATGGTTTGGGCCCCCAATTGAAGTATTGATCTATGGGTATAGAAGAATGAAATGAATCCCAACATGTATTGAATCCTAAAATTTAACTTTCAAAATTTCCGTCATTATAAAAATGTTATGGTCAAAATATATAATAACAACAGAATAGTTAAAACACGATAATATTCCGTATTATAAATTAAGGTAATAATTCTACTAAAACAATAAAATTAGTCTATTTACTATAAAGTAAAACATTGTTATTATTAAAAATATTTAATTTTTCAATTCCACTACACATAAAAATTACACACCTGGGAAATATTATAACACCAAGGTCAAAAATATATCCCAAAGAAAAACATGATAAGATAACTCAATTAGAATATGAAGGAAAATATCATGCCATATACATGGATCAAAATTTCAAAAATTATAAAAAACAATATATATCCATTCCATCTCATGTTAATACTCACAAAAATTTCATACCTACCACACAAAAATATTTCTCCCTTAACTCAGGTATTTTTTGGTGTTTTTATCACTCTCAAGAACAAGGGTGATCCCCATGGGATTTCATTATACCTAGTATATCCACTTTAAAAAGTCAAAAATGTGTCCATATTGAGGTATTTTTTATCTGTTTTTCTAAAGATGAGGGTTTGAATATTTTAAATTTAAAATCATCATTGGCAGCATGATGAAGGTTAAGTTATAAAGTGAAGTAAATTTATAAAAATAGTATTATTCTAGAATGTTGTACTCCCCAATCAGTTAAAAAATGAATCACCGCAAAACAAAATTTTCTATAATTTGGATGTTTAAAATTTTAATTTTATAATCAATGATAATTTTATTCCACCTTACCCCATTTTTATAATTGTTTCATCTTGAATTCATATTTGATTTTGTCTTTAGAATCATGTATTTATGGAAAAGAGATGCATATTTTGATCTCAAAATATTGGTGAAAAATCTCACCTGAATTTTTTAATATATTTGGTCTATTCATACTTATTTAAATCATGAAATTTCATCCACCAACATAATAATAAATATGGAAACACTGTTTTCCATTTCAATTCAGACATATTCTTAAAGAAAGAAAAATATAGTTCTTCTTCTCCCTCCCCCTCACATGAGTTAAAAAATAATCATGTATTTAGATTCTTGATAATTTTGTGGAGAGATAAATGTATTTTAATTTGGATTCATAACACGTTATTTAATTTATACTAGGTAATTAATAAAAGAAAGATAAAAAGTTAGTCTATAATAAGAGGTCAATGTAAAACAATGGTTTTCAAAGTGCTGCCTTAGTCATACATGACACATTCCATGAAATCTAACAACATTGAAAAAGATAAAAAAAATTATGGATCAAAAAATATTTCTAAAAAATCTCAATGAAAATTAAATGTAAAAATAATTTCAAAAAGGTTTAGTAGCCTCTCAGGTTGGCCAATATTTTAAATTCGTACAACCATAGTGCACATGAGTTCAAAATAAATCATACTTCATCAAATTAAAATATTATAAATAAAGAAACAAAATACATTATAAAATCATTCAAATTATAAAATATTAAAATCAACCAATGTTCTAAAAATACCTAGATGTTGTGAATTTTTCAATATATTTGACTCAGCTCAATAATCCAAAAAACACTCTAAGAAATGAAAATGAAAACATTTAGATTCCAAAAAAAACAAGAACAATAGAATTTAAGAACACATAAAAATATTTAAAATAGGTTTACATTCCACTCCCATAATTATTCCATTAATTATCCTTTTTTTTTATTTTAAATTATTTCGATAAATCATTTCTAACAAAATTTTAATTTGGTTGAAAATCAATTAAAGAAATGTAAAGACACAACCTGATTTATTTTCTATAGTTTACTTTCTTGAAGCTCCTAGATGCTAAAAAAATCATCTATAATAATGATGGAAGAAAAAATTTTAATAATAAATAGAATGTTGAAAGAAATTTGATAATGCATGTTTAGACCCATACGAGTGTGCTATTTTTTTTACTGCCCCTAGTTAGGAAGTTGTAGTGGATTATCCCCAATTAGAATCTTGGTGTGGTTTCGTTGAGATTAACTTCCACATGTGAATTTTCCTTTTTTACACGAGTAGACATAAAAAATGGACAACCCCAAATAATATAAGTAAATTATGTTCCCCCAATTAAGAATAATTAGAGAATTTGTGTTCCATAGTTGGAGGGAAAATAAGTTAGGGTTTCTCCGTATTGAATTTTGTGGTGTACTCATTTATATAGTATACAATTTATTGTAAAGGATGTAGTTGAATCCTCATATTCTTCATAAATAGATTCTTATACAACCACTAATTTTGAGTAATATTCCTTAGTATCCCTGAACTTATCGATTTTTTCTATATCATAAATATCAAGAAAATACAATTCTAAAAATCATTTCATCCTGAATAATATTAAAATGTGAATAATCAATAAATAAATTCTCCCTTCCAAATATGTTATCTAGGTAATTTATCTCTTATAGATGGACAATTGTAAACTGGATCTAATTAGGTGATTTTTACTCACCATCATACAAAGTAACAGTGGGGTATATAGGTGATGGTTTTTTATTATTGTGTATGGGATGATCAAGTTTCATGTTATATTATAGAAATATATTCAAGGATTCATCAAACAAATGATGATATCCTATGATTATATTAGCTATATTTCTTTCTTCAATGACCTAGTCAAACATCAGTTGATTTCAGGATGACTATATTAATTCCTTTTGCATATTATTCTCAACTACCATGACTTCTTTTAAATTAAAAATGCCCGGTTAAATATTTTCCCCCACACATTCTGGTTCTGGATTATTTTTGGATTGTGGTTGATCTTGAAATGACTCTATATATTCAATTATCCCTTCAATATTCCTATATAGGGTACATATTTTAACTCTAAGATATTGTATCTAGGATTTGAGATCATTTTGAAATTCTTGTTTCACCATAGATTGGTCATTCCATGCATAATTATATAAATATAAATACATTATGAAAAAAGCTAAAAAAATCAGTTTTTGTAATTTTGGAACTATTTGTGTTTTTAAATGAAATAAAATTCTTTTTTAAAAAATTTTAATAAAAGAAGTTATTAAAGACCATTTGGATCCCCAAAAATGGTCTCAATTTTACGAATTATCACTGTGTGGTCACAAAAACTATTTTTAACTAAGTACATCATAAGGAATAACCTATGTTGTTCTCTTCAGGAACTGTTTTGGTTAATAAATCACTACTTTTAATCCACTGTTTTTATAATATTCACTTGTTTATTAAATACATGTAAAATAAATGGAGGTTTTATAATTGAGAGTGAAATAGAAAAATTAAGCATGCAGATATAATGAAAAAATAATGAGTGGAAATAGAATTATGTTATAAATAAAGTAAATATTCTCGATAGAATGTTCTAGATTGAATTTTTTTTGGCTTATTAATAGTTTTGAATTTAATTAATGATAATACTATATTGTATGTTATAACATCCACTTGTACCTATGGATATGAATATTATGTTCACACAATGATCATTGAGGGGCTGTATATACAATTCCTTGACCAAGGGAGAACATTTAATAAGCGAGTGATAAACCTAACGTGGAAAGTGGAGACCCAAAGGTGACATTTTCACTATGATTCCCCTTGGAATAACTCAATGAAAATAATAATAATTAAGAATTATAGTTCAAATACATTAGTTCATCACTAGATTACACCCCTGGTAACTTACTCATTTTAACTACTCATGATTATGTGTATTATATTTCACACTGAAGAAGAAAACATAGTAGAAACATAGTAAATAAAAATGAGATATTTATGTAAAGAAATCAAATGAGATATAAAAAAATCCACAATAATATTATATAAAAATAAAATCCTAAAATTATTTAGATAATGGGAAAATAATGTTTCTATATATTTCAAAATGGGAGGAGATACATTTTTATATGAAAAATGGGTGATAAAAGTTTCTCCAAATCATTCCACAAAAAGAGTGTTCTTGTTAGGCCAACTTCATAACTGAATTTGTGAAATTTTACATCATGAATGTTTTTTCACTAATTTATCCTTCTGTACCCTCAAAACATTTGAATTATTCTCCTGTGGATTAGGAGTATTTTCTGATTCACTGTAGAAAATTTATTTTATTTGGCATACTCATTATATTCCAATACTATAACTTCTCATTCCATTATGACACATAAAATTAAGGAAACTTGTGTAGAAATTTTTTAATGATTTTTGTGGCCTCTTTCTTTCTTCACGTCTAATTTTAACTCACTTGGATGTTCCATTAATGATATATTGGGAAATCATAAAAATCACCAGATCCATTCATGAAATGTGAGGCTATGATTATGGTCTACTTTTTGGGAATCCAAATGATGGATTGAGTATTTTTTCTTGAATAATGAAATGAATCCCTACATATATGTAATCCCAAAAAAAGAATTTCACAATTTCAATTAGAGTAGATAATGTTATGGATGAAATATAGAATATGAATAAAATAGTTAAAATACAAACGTAGTCCATTTTAGACATTAATATCCAAATTCTAGAAAAGACATAAAATGTGATAATTTCCCATAAAAAACAATTTAGTGGGATTAATAACATAAAAAATTGAAATTAATATAATTGAAAATATTTTCTCCATCAAAAGAACCAATTCATCCTTAAAAACTTTTCACATGTATAATAGGTATATTCCATGGTATCTATAAATGTGAAAGAAAGTATATGAAAATCTAATCGCAAGATGAATTGTCTTTAAATTCAAAATAAACTACATACCATTGTTTATACATAGTTCATCTCTGTTCTAGAAGGTTAACCAATGATCTTTTGAAACTTTTAATTACTAGCCACATTGCTAGGGAAATATCAATGGGTATCCACAAGGCATTGAGAAAATACATCTACTCGATGTCCTAAAGGCATTAAGTTATAGATTGTTACTCATTATACTAAATACATTTAGTTACTAATAGAACATAGGTCTATAATTCTCCTACTCCATATATGGGTCCATCATCATCATCATCACATGTCTTGCATGCTCCCCGTCTATGGGTAACCTACCATAATGTTCCACCTATAACAGATTCAATGGACCAACTTCTAAAGGAAACAAACAAAATTTATATCATGATGAAAACCTATAGAATTGGATCATGATAAATATTATTTAATTTTAAAATGAAATGTGAATTAACATCAAACATGGGGAGACACTACTCAATATATTCTCACTAAAATAAGGATCGTACATGGGTATCATGGAAATTCACACATATATGAGAAATTAACATCAATCAAGAATAATAAAACATTGAAACACATAAATCATGAAATGAAAAAAGTTTATAAAAGAGATGAAAATGGTAAGTAACTTCCTACATAAAGTTTTTTGATGAAAAACTCTAATGATCATTAAGGAATCAAAGATCGAAGAAGTCGCACACCCAAGGAGAATGGATCACAAGTCAAGGATTTCTAACTTATATTCTAGATAAAAAAGAAGGATATTTTTAATAGAGACCCAATAGAATTCCATGTCATGATGTTTATTATATAATCATATACCTTGATGAGTAAGTCTATGTAACCAAATCCAAAGTGTATCGAAGGAAGGAATAACAATTCACCAGGTTAATTTTCAGTTGAAGAACAAATCATGAAATACTTCTTTATTATATAAGAGGTATTTTATTATAAGAAAAAATCACCATTACATTATGAATCCATCAATAAGAAATTGATTCAATATGATATTCAAGAAGAATAAGATCTCATGTTGATTATTTAATAGTCACTTACACAAAAATATCCACCATTCTTGAGAATTCTATCTTTGGTAAGTGTGTGTCATCATTGAAAAGTATAACACTCCAATAATCTAAAAATTAAATGTCATATGATTAATAATATATCATCCGTATACCAACAAGAAAAGGTTTTGTAAGATGATTCATAAACATATACCTACAGATAATTAATTATTGTTTGTAGATCTTTATTTGACAAATTAATGATGTCATATTTCTAGATCCATCCCCATTTTATAAATAAAAGATTAATTCATCATCAGTTCATAATAGAAAGAACATTTCCACCATATATCTATGCTCACCAAATAAGAGGATTAATTAATTTGGTGTAGATCAATGTGGAAATCACAAATTTGGTGTTTTTTTATTGTTTTAGTAAGGGAGATCCATGGTTTGATAAATGGGAGTTACAAGATTAAAGTGATGAGAATTAATATTTTAATTAAGGCCATGTGGTTAATTGTTTTAGTTAAAGGGGTCAAAACTACATAGAATTAAAAGCATGTATGTGACATTAATTATAACCTCAACTATGAACACATTCCAGATAGTGGTACAGCAGATTGGTCAGCGACTGGCCACCTATTTTATAATGTACTAGGAACATTTATATGCACTATACCTTGGCCACTGGCTCATCGATTGGGTGTGATATAGCCAACAAGACTATTTGAACCCCAGAAATAATCTATTGGTTGTTTTAAAAGCACGATAAGGATGATAAAATCCATAAAACTATAACCACTAGAACCTAAACCATTAAAAATACTCTTCTTAATCATCAATATCAGTGAATATAAAAGGGTAATAATTTTTTTTAAACACTAAATATCACATATTTCAAAACAAATTGAGATTATTACCACTCGTCTCAATGATATCACTAACCCAACTCATCTCGGGGATTTAATAGACCAAATCCATCTCAATATGACAAACTATACACATGTGTTGCACAAAAAAATCATGTTTCATATCATGAATATCCCATATCATTAAAATGGTGCTTATAACATTTTCAAATGGTATAACATAAAATAAACTTGAGTGTTAGATCAAATGACACCGAAAATTAAATCACAAAATAGTATTATATCATAATGAAATTTATAAAGTGATAAGAATGGAATTATAAAAATATATTTGAAATCATGAAATTATATTTCAGAATTTTTTTTAACATTATCATAAAAATCTTATGATATGGGTTACTTTCAGGGGTTTTTATCGATATATAAACATGGAAAATTTTTAAATAATGATATTCTGAAAGGTTTATAATTAATAGTTCATTGAATGTGATTAAAGGGTTATTAGAGTAAATTCATAGTAGAAGATTAAATGGTACAATTAGGAAATAAAAATCATTTTTAATATCTTTAAAAAATAAATTTATTGAATCCGACATTGTAAAAAGAGTTAATAAAATATCATAAAAAAATTAGGTAAAATATAAATATGAATAAACAAAAAATATTATATATTGATTTATGTATATAAGGATTCAAAACATTAACATGAGGAAGTAACATTGATATGTTGTTAAAATAGTCCTTATAAAATATTGGAATTATTCTTAACAACATAATTGTTTTTGAAAAATAAATTCCAAAAAAAAATCAAAATTTAAGATGATTATTTCATTAATGATAAAGAGTATTTATTATAAAAAATTATTTTTGGTTATAGAAATAAAACAAAGAAAATATTATTTCATTTCAAATTATTATAGCTCAATGAAAAGTGGCGCGAGTTAACAAAATCACTTACAATTTTAGTAATAATTTAATGAAACATCTTTTGAAAAAGATTTGTTGTGATGAAATTTTATATAATTTCAATTTCATTAAATTTATGATAAAATTCATCTATATGGTAGTATATAAACAAAAAATAAATAATACAAGTGGTGAATATGTAATATGTCTTAATGAATAAAAATTGTGTTAGAAAAACACTTATGAATTTCATTACATTTGAATAAAACACACTTGAGATAGAGAACAAGAAATTGAAACATAAATACATAGAAATAAAAACAATAATCTATATATAACATATCAAATAGTACATATACTATACATATTGAAGAAACTACATGCATAATATATTACTTGTATCAATGCATTGAAATTGAGATGAAACCCTTACCTTTATTCTTGACTTCCAAAAAAGTAATTTATACTAATATATAATTAATTTAACCAGATAAATAACATAAAAATGAACATTATTTAAATATATTACCATATATAATATTAAATTATAATCATTTACTATACATAGATTAGTTAGTTATAGTTTATTTTCTTCATCGAATGTTAGAAATTTTTATTATTTCTCCAATGATTTAAAATGGCAAAGCCAATTTCCATTTTTCTTTCCACATAAAAAATTACTAGATTTTATAGGGTATTATAATAGATTATTTATTATTTTTGATATTTTTTAAATTTAAATCTATGAAAATTTTATGCATGATTAGTGAAGATGAAATTGATGATTAATTTGTTTTTATAATTTCACGATATCAATGGATAACTTTATAAAAAATGACAATTTTTTATCCTTAAAGAATATAATATAAATTATGACATCAAAATTTTTCCTTATATCTGATTACCCTAATAAGTTATCTAGAAATAACATTTCCCAAAGGGCATTCTCGATCCCCATGGGTTGGCAATAAGAACCTGACATCATACAAGATAAAGAGGGAATGATTTTCTCCACCTAAATTGTGGAAGGAAACAATAAAAGTCAGTATGATACCAAGAGAAATCCACTTGAAAAAACGTACTAGATAAAAAATAGGTGTAAAAAACCCAATGTAAAAAAAAATGTTCCAAAAAAACTAGAAGATAACAACCCATGTCCAAACATATATAGCTCTACATGTCCCAATGATCGACAATAAGAACCACATTCAAGTGGTTCTTTGACATTGCCTAAACTTGGAAGAAGACAATCTAAAATCACTAGAATAAATTCATAAGGTGTAAGATAATATCCAAATATGGTCACCCAAAGTATTATATAAGAAGTATCTAGAATAATTAACCAAATAAAGCTTTCAATTTTAAATACACTGAAGTGGAATTTCATAATTATGTTTGAAACAAAGCATGATTTGGATTTCAAATGATGTAAATATTTAAAACAATATATTTAGAACAATTTTATATAAAACAAATTATAAATTCACAATTCACGGGTAAACAAATTTACAAAAAATTGAATATATATCAACAATCACAGATGGGAAACATGGTCATCTACCAAGAGTTAAGATAGTTCTGAGTTATTAGATACTCACACTTTTGAAAATTGTTAAGGGAAATGTACACACACACATCTCTATAACGCTGGTCAAAGAAGACCAACTAACTTCCAAAAACGGATAAGATCATCCAATATATTTGTAGACTTATTATAAAGAATCAATATATTGATAGGGAATTTTTATCCTAGCGGTTTTGTCTCAAATAACTGACTAACTTCAAAGGCATTCATTTTTTAAATAATAATTAATAATTGGAAATTTATTTTCAAATAGATTAAAATATAGTTAACCCACTTCCCATTTCAATATTCAAATTTCCACATAAAAACCAAAATGACATTTTAATAAAATCATATCTTTTTTCAAGGATAAAAAAATGTGATATTATCAAAACACTTTAATCAATTTTTCTCAAATATAATATGAAATCAATGTAAAAACATATTTCTTTAATTAAATTTTCCAATTTTCCATCAACTTCAACAAACACACCCTAATTCAATGGAATTGGTGTTTTTTTTCAAATCACATGCCAAATTATGTCCAAATCCCAATACAATTGAATTGGGGGTTTTCACAATCAAATAAAACAAAAATTAATTTAAATTAATCAATTTAGGGTTAAATAAATTGTACATACAATAACGGATCCACCTACCATAGATCACGAGATCACATAACAGAATATGAACTATGTGATTCACCGATGAATAATATCAAGAAAAGATATTTGACAATAAAACCTAGATTTAATATCTCAAAAATTTAATACATCAAGAACAACATAGAGATCTATCAAATCCTAAGAGAAATAAAGAGAGCGGGGGAGAAGGAATGGGGGGAATTACGAGGAAAGGACCAAAGAAAGACCGCCTAGCTTCAATCCACTTTTAATAGGGTTTAGAGTAGAAGAAAATGGGTATTTTAGAGCCCTTTAAACCTTGGAAAATGAAATAGGTTTATTTAGGGTCGAGAAAGGGTCCAAATTGGTGTTGAAGAATTTTTTAATGAGTTTTCAGAATAATAAAATCCTACATGCATGATTTCTCAGTGGGGGCTGCAAGGTTTTTCAAACCGTGTTCCCCTCTAAAGTGGTGCATGATTTATACTTGTTTTCTGAATATTTTTTCAAACTATAAAACATCCATTATAATCTCTACTTCATGGATTTGAATGGGTTTTAGTAGTAGGGTTAATGGTTTAGGAAAAACATGCATCAACAATACACAACCCAATATACATCAAAAATACCAAAAAAATGCAATTGAATCCCCACTAAAAGAGACTTAGTCAAAGAATAATCAAAATATGGGGTCGATAAGTACCTTAAAATAGAAATAGAAAATTACAACCCCCCTAGAAACTATTGTTCCCCAGAAATATTATTGAGAAGATTCCATGTCAAAAATATGGGGCCAATTTTATCTCATTAATTCCTCTATCTCACACGTAACATGAGTATCAAAATTGTATATGCAATGAACTTGAACCAAATGTATCTTCCTCCAAAAAAAGTACCTTGTTTCAAAATCAACTATCTAGACTGGATGCGCAGTCATAGATAAATCAGACTCAATATCAATATTACCCTAGCTCAGAACATGAGATGGATTATAATGATACTTATATTGTTTCAATACAAGGAACATGTAATGTATTGACGAAAAATATTGTAGAAGTGATATATAGTATTCCAATTTCCCCACATACTCAACAACCAAAAAATATTAAAAAAATTGATGATAAATCTTCCATTGAATCTGAATCCAATGATGACCAATATGAGGTGAAACATTCAATAACACCTAGTATCCAACTGAAAATTATAAATGTGTGTAGTGATGATAAGAATAAAATTTATACAATCTATGTTCCATAAAAACTAACTGAATAATCAAATAAATCATTTTTATCATCTTCAACCAAATAACATTCACCAATCTTTGACCAACACAAAAGGTATTTGGATGGACAGTCATACAAGGACCCAAAAAGATTATTTCTGATCAAAGACGTGTAACTATAAGTATATATAAACTCAATAATCCCCAAAATATCATCCTAAGATCCACCAATTTTGATAACACCAGAATGTATCATGTTCCCAAAAATCTATATATATCTTTCTATCTGGTCATTCAACTATTGATGGTATATCATACTCAAACAAACCTGATATCATAATTCCTCTTAAAGGCCTTTCCAAAAGGGAGAAGTAAAATGAGGATCTCTATCAGATAATACAATATATATAAATCTTTAAAAATGAAAAATATCTTTCAGATAGTGATTTAAAAATTATTTATCATTGATTATGTCATGAATGGGTATAATGGGAGAGAATTTGGTCAGCCTATTCATCACAACCCATATCATATTCTACCTTTTTGGGTATGTGGCAACCAAACCACAATGTCCATTGAGATCTCATCCAAATTCCATGTTGGAAATTGATTTGAATGATGTAAACCCAAAGGAATACAGTGTTCCTCTTAGACCTATTGAAATGTATAACAATGAGAAAAAAATCAGTTACTCACTGTCTTAAACCTCATCACAAGAATCATCGTCACATATTATAGAACATCTTCATGGTACCTTGGTGCACTACCCACTAGGAATTATATAAATCCCCCATAATAAAATTTCTCATATGTAAGGATAAAATGTACCAATTATGGAAACATATAATACCCTCTGGGGAGAATAACCACTCATACATGATCTTCCCACCACAAAGAGAGTTCATACTGCTATAGAATTCATCATCATTATGTTGTTCCTATAGAATAATCTTGATAAAAGAGTAGGTCAACATAACTCTAGCCAAATCATCTTCAAACCCATATTCCTAGACTTGTATATGAAATTGTGAAAATTGATCCATCATGTTCAACTCTTCAGATGATTCTTTTATAGACTGGGTCAGAGGTTTCCTGAATAAATAATGTATGAAGATATTCCCTTTACCTGAGGTATAGGAAATTTCTAACTCGAAATATTTCTGGTATTCAACCCAATACCTCTGGATTATATTCAAATCATTTTGAGAGAATATTTAACTAATTATCTTATGGTTTGAAAACACTGTAAACCTTCCTCTGAAAATGTAATGTCACCAACTATTAAGAACATAGAACAAAACTAAAACATCTTGGTCATGGGTTGAGTAATTCTTCTTATGTGGACTGATATTATGAGATCCAAAAGAAAAAAGAATATATCCCTACCAAAATATACATAAAAACACGAACCATATGCATCATAGAAGACCACATAGCCCTGATTGGTCTCTGGAAGAGTCAACATTGGTGTAATAGTTAAAGTACTTTTCACCTCAACAATAAAATGGAGACATTTTTCATTCCATGAAACATTACTCTAGTCCATATGAGAAAAATCATCTAAGAAACTAAATTTTATAAGTCTATTAAAAACTAGTTATAATATTCATATAAACCTAACAAGATCTAAATCTTGAAAACATTTCATGGTTACTACCAAGTCCTACCCGATTTCAAGTTCTCAGGATCAACTAAAATACCATGTTCGGACAACAAGTTTTCCCAGAACATCACTTCCAAAATATAAAAAATTCATTTGGATAGATTAGTATAAAATATATGATTTATCAAAAATCTAGAATTGGCATATTATTATGAAAATTACCCATCACTGTATTAGACTATACGAAGATGTCATCAACAAAGATCAACACAAACATATCAAGATACTCATTTAAAACCATATTCATCAAAGTCAATAAGACTTAAAGAGGTTTGGATATACCAATTGGGATGAAAAGGTAATCATAATGGCCATATGTTCCCTAAAAGGTGGTTTTCAGAATATATAATTTTTTTTTTTATTTTCAATAGAAGGTAACCCAATCAAAGATCAATATTTTAGAACCACTTCACCCCTTTATACTGGTAAAACATATCATCAATCCATGGAAATAGATACTTTTTATTTTCCATAACAACATTGAGTTTTTGGTAGTCAACTTAAATGATAAGTGGCCTATTTTATTTATTAGAAAATAGAGCATGTGCTGTGAAATGTGACACACACGAGCATAAATATATTTTCACTAAAAGATCATCCAAATGAGTCTTTAACGCATTCATTTTAGATGGTTTCATATGGTAAGAAGGAATATTCACTAGTTGAGTACTAGGAAATAAATCAATATAAAACTCAACCTTCCTTACCAATGTAAAAATAGATAATTCAGATGGAAAAGTGTTGGTAATCTAGATGAAATATTGAGGGAGATCATCACTCAAAGATTCTCCCTCCAGATCAAAAGAAAACAAAGATATTATTTTTCCCAAATTTGTATAATAAGGTCTGTCTTTACTCATCCAAAGGTCACATTCATCATAAAATATATGACACAATTCATAAGGTGAAGTAAAGGAGACTCAAAGAATATAAAAATCAATCCAAACTTTATTAGAAATGATAGAATCCATCACAAATATGATGCCAATAGGTTTCATGTTGAGAAATTGGAAATCCCAAGAAATCTCGATATCTAATATAGTGAAAACATAAGAGGGGCTATAGAGACACTACGATATCTTTATTCTGAGGGGTGTAGTAATATCCATCACATAAAATTAAATGACTGTAGATAGATTTATAAAATTCAAAATATAGGTTGAAATAAAATAATGAGATAAACTGGTATCAAATAATGTTCACTAATGGTGAAGTGATAATGATAGTACCCCTCATAGTTGTTGTACATGTATCTTCTTCCTCAATATACTCTTCCAATGCGTGAAAAATCTTCATTTTGGATTCCTATTGTAGGAAACCCTTTTTTCATGAAGCATATGAATACAACATAGTTTTATTTGGTGAGGATGTTCCCATTTCACCATGCATAGTAGAAAATACATGGAATAACTTCTGTTAGCAACCTAAGAGTCTACAAAACCACATATCTTGGGTGTCTTCATGAAAACAAGTTATGAGTGCCTAGGTTTTTGAAACTGTTAACAAAATCAAAGGGTATATTGCTAGCACTGAATGAGGTTTAGAAAAACAATGTTGTCAAGTACCACCACAAGAATCCTCACACTTCATCTTACCCTTCTAGGAACATTGCGAGAACACACTTAGAGAAAAAGGATCTACCTTCAAACTCGACATACTATCTAGGTCCATTTCAATCATCAACACTATATCTTGCACATAGAAATAAAAAGGTAGCTTCAATATGAAATCCTGAGACCAAATATCATATTGAAATCCCATACATAACAATAAAGTCTTCATATTACCATTCCACATAGTCTTAGGTGAACAAATGCACAATCTCCACAAATAAATTTTTTTATTCAGTCATGTTATGGTCAGCTTGATCAAGTTTGGAAAAAACTATAGTCATATGCAATACAATCTACTCTAGATAGAAATAGTTTGTGGGAGTAACATTATATTTATTCCACTCTATTATCTCATGCTTCTTCTTCGTCACCATATTTTCCCACCATACACATCTAGGTCTCTCTAGCTTAAATGTGGAACATATCACTACGATTTCATTAGGAGTTTCTAATAACTCAAACATATTATCGATATCTCTCAACCAATCCTCATACCTTTGATAATCATTTGAGACTTGGATTGTAGGAAGCATCTCGGGAGGGAAATCCTAATCACGATTTTGTCAAAATCACCCCTTTAAGGTTCTATAGCTAGAGAATAAATTAGAACTGGTGAAGGATCATATCCCAGAGCTCAGACAACATTCACGATAACCTCAACCAGATTCTGGTCCATTTAAGGATTTCCTCGTTGTGGTTCATTAGCTTCTTCCTCCTAGATTTGATTCTCATGTCTTCAAGGATTCCTGATACTACACAACATCACCCAAAAACATTGAAGACATCTGATTAACACTCAAATAGTGCATCTAAGGAAATTAACCCCAATATATAAGAAGAAAATATTTGGATTTCATCTTATCTGAAACAGAAATAGGGAGAATATGATAACTCATTGTCAAAATTTATTTCCAAAACAATCCCTGGTCACTTAAGGATGATTTTATTGAGAGTTCACAAGGAACTAAAAATAAACCTATTATTTACTCCACTTTAAACTAAAATCATGGAAGTATTCTTTAACTACACCTATGGGACCAATTTTTCATGAAATTCCCTAGATACCTTGGTACATTAATAAATGATCTGACACTGACATATCTATAAGGGCATTCCAAATCCCCATGTGTTGGAGACAAGGACCTGGCATCATATTCGATAAAGAGGGTACAATTTTGGACAAATAAAAAGAAGAAACATGTACAATTCAGTATGATAAAAAAAATCCACAGAGATAAACATACCATAATTCAAATAGGAGTAAACAACCCAAATTATAAAAAAATACTAGAAAAAATAATAACAACCATGTCCTAGTGGACACAACTCTTGAAGTCCAAAGGACCGACAAAAATAACCATCTCCAAGATCCTCTTTTCTCTTCCTTGAACCTAGAAGAAGATAATCTACAAACAGAAATGGCACTTGTAGTGTGTGAGTTAAAAGTCCGGTAGGAACAAACGTAGGATTAAATAAGGATATGAAAATATAATTGACCATTAAACCATTCAATTTTAAATAAACAACCATGTAATTTCAAAAAAATATTAAAAATAATAATATTTTACATTTAAAATGATTGAAATTTTTCAAATAATGGAAACATAAAATTTTTATATAAAATAATTTATATAAATTCACATGGAATCTATAAAATAGTGTAAAATCAATGGAATATGTAAATAATAATCACAAATAAAAAAATGTTCATCTTATAAGAGGTAATATAGATTTAGGTTATGGGATCCTTAAACACATACAAAATGACAAAAGCAATGTGAACACACGTCTCCCTAACACTATCCAAATAAGACTAACCAACATCACACTATGGATAAGATCATACAATAAGTTTATCTTAGACCCGTATAGTCTCAATATGTTGCTATGGAATTTCCATCCTAGTGTGTTTATTCCTAATAACTCACTAACTACTTAGGGTTTCATGTGAGAGAGAATAATCAATAATATGCAATTTATTTTAAAAATGTTTAAATATAACTAACACATTTCCCATTTTAATTTTCCAATTCCCATTTAAAAACTAAACTGGGTTGTTAATAAAATCATACTTTATTCAAGGATAAACCCAATGGGTTTTTATAAAAAACATTTAAGCCATTTGTCTCAAATAAAATTTGATGTCGCTTTTATAAATCATTTTCATAATTTAATTTCTACAATTAAATTTTCCATCTTTCCATCAATTTTCACAAACACACCCCAATTCAATGGAATTTATGGGGGGGGGGGTCTGTAATCACTTTCCAAAGGAAATTAAATTACCAATTAAATGGAATTGTGTTTTCCACAATCCAATTGAATGAAAATTAATTTAAATTAAGTAATTTTGGGATAAATAAATCTTCCAAACATAAACGGAACCACCTACCGTAGATCACATGATCATATAAAAATAAATTTACAATGGGATTCCCCAATGAAGAACATTGAAAATATAGATCCAAGAATTAAAACTAGATTAATGTTCTAAAAAACATAGATTCGATCCTCCAACAAACATGGTGATGTAACAAACCCTATGTAAGAGATTGAAAGAGAGAAGAAGAAAAGGAACGAGGGGAGAAATATTATTGGGAAAGGTTCAAATGATGATATCATAGCTTCATTCAACCATGGAGAGGGTTTTTTATGAGTGAAAATAGGTCCTTGAGAGCCCTATCAGCCACAGAAAATAAAAAAAGACAATTTAGGAATGATTGGAGGTTTAAATAGGGGTCCATGAATTTTTTTATGATTTTTTGGAATAGAAAATATCACAGGTTCAATTTCCAGTAGGGTGTTGTGAAACCTAATCGTGATACCCTCTAAAGGGGTGAATTGTTTATACTAGGTGGGGGAATGGATTTTCAAACTTTTCTACAACCATGAAAACCCCCATAGCCTGGTCTTGTAGGTTTTTCACTAGAAGGGAGCACAGTTTGGGAAAACTATGTCCCAACTATTTACAACCCAAGAGACCTAAAAAATTTCTAACATTTTACCTAAAGAGCCACTAAATGAGGCCCAACCAAATAAATATCAAAATATGGGATTGAGGAGTACCTGGAAACCAAAACAGGATGTTCAATATAATAGACTTATTTTATTCATATTTAACTGTATAATTACTTCTATAACCATTCATGAAGGGGGTGATGAGAAATGAAGCAGTTGACCCATAGAGACGATATTTTGCACATGACACTGGGGATGCTTTAATTTTCCAATTGATGGGGTAAATAATATTTATACATTTGTAAGATTTTTTTTTAAAAATATCAAAAATATAATATTGTTTAATTAATTTAATTATTAGAACGAACTATGAAGAGTGGAAATTAAAATGAAATATGTCGTTCTATAGAGGCGGTAGTCTGCACATATGCATGGATGAAAGTTCCATTTTCCAAACAATGGGATAAAAATATAAAATGGTTTGAATGTTAATAAAATAAAATATTTCATAAATATCATACTTACCCATTAAATAAATGTTTAGAACCATCTAGGAAATGTGGTTATTAAAAATAAATATTTAACTTTATAGCGGCAGTAATATTAACGTATGCATGATTGATGTTTTTATATAAGGATAAATGGTAGAAAATATATATAAGAATTAACATAATGGAAATTTTTTATAATATTAATATTGAAATAATTATATAAATATTTTTATATTGGATTTGGATCAGAAAAATAAATAAGAAAAAAGGTTATGATGTGATTAGTACTCATGTTGAGAATTTGATCCTTTATTTGGAGGAAATCAGTAAATGGAAGATTTAGGGATTTTCATTGCATAAACGTGATTAAATAAAAGGAAAAGGGGTATTGGGGAACTACAATAGTTACATGATCAAAAGGAATACAAATTTTTTGTATGTATATAAAGGGGTGGTTGGAGTGTCCTTTTATAAGTGAGGGGAGTGCCATTAGTTAAATAAGTGGTTCACCATTAAATAAGTGGATCCAAAAGATGGGAAATAATAGATAGGGGATGAGTGTTGGTTTATAAAACCATTCACCACATATTTAAATATGAGGGATGATTATTTTCTAGACTTTCTCTTTTGTTTTATCATTATTCCAAATTTACTTTTACCATGACAACTCTTTTATTAACCATATTAATTTATTTTAATGAATAAAAATAAAATTGACTATATTATATATCATGAGAATTATTATTTTTAATATGAATAAAAATTTATCAAATAAAAATTTCAATGGTGAGAAAGATAATTTAATATTATTCCACGTAATGCATCAAATCCATTTTTTAGGAATTATTTTTTAACTATAAAATTTATGTTTAGGATAAAATTATCAATTTTATTCGTTTTAATAAAATTAATTTTATTTTTTAAAAAATATATAAGAGTTTTATGGATTTTAAATTAATCCAAAGAATGTATCATCCATGTTAGTATTTAATTAAAAAATATAAAATATTTTTTATTTGTATAAAATATTACTCAGGTTCCATGATGTTATACAAATGTTTTCAAAATTAAACATAGAATCTTTAAGTGAATAGTTTTACTCCTTAAATACACCTTTTTAGTGTTTCATTTATAATTCTTTAATTCATATTTACATTATGAAAAGATATAAAATCTACTGTATTAGTAAAAATTGTTTTTGTTAAATACTCACCTAAAATAAAACCTCCCAAATTAACCAAAAAAATTCATCATAAGCTAAATATATTATTTTGAACCAAAAAAATATTTTCATTTTTCCAAATTAGAATTATAAAATTTATAAATTTAGATTTCAATTGGAAATACAAAAAACAAAGAAAAATTTTATAGTAAAATGATTAAAATAATATTTACACAGAGAAAAAGTGGTTTTTGTGACTGGTCATCAACAATGGGTGGATAACCAGTCCCAAATAGTCTATCGCTGAAGACTATTTGCGACGAGTCCCTATTCCCATTATAAATAGTGGGTTGTAAAAAAGAATTTGTGATAGGGAATTACTCCCCATTGCAAAAGGATTTGGCGCAACATGTGCGCCAAAACATGAGAATGCTATTTTTGAAGGGTGTTTACACCCTCTACAAATAGTATTCATGGTTTTTAATTATTTACGATGAGAGTACACTCCCATAAAAAATAGTATGTCTGCAGAAAAGTATTTGCGATGGGACCCATCATAAATATACTCTTTTTACGGTTGCCATAATTAATACATTGGAAACATTTGTGATGGGAGTCCCGTCGCAAAGGATCTAACCATACATACCCTCTCTGTTTTTCCCATTTCACTATTTTCCAAACTCCAAACTCATTCTCTCCTCTAATATTTTCCTCTTTATTTTTTTCAAATATTCATAATTCCCAGCAAAGCAATTTTTAAGGTTCGAATCCAATGGAATTTTCAGTTTAGAGGTATTTATTCATTTTGTTTTTTATTTTATTGATTTTTATTTGTGTTAATTGTTAATAAATAATAATAATTACTAATAATTATTTAAAAAATATTACTAAATAGTAATAATTATTAATAAATACCATTGATGAGGAATAAATAGTTATAATTACTAAAAATTAGTAATAATATGTACTGAATAGTAATAAGTACTAATAAATGTAAATAATTATTAATAAATAGTAGTAATTTTTAATAAATAGTAGTAATTAGTAATAAATACTAATAATTAGTAATAAATATTAAAAATTAGTAGCAATTAGTAGTTATTAGTAATAATTAGTACAAAATAGTAATAATTAGTAATAAATAGTACTATTTAGTAATAAATAGTACTATTTAGTAATAAATTGTATGAATTAGTAATAAATAGAAGTTATTAGTAATAAATATTATTAATTAGTAATAATTAATAATAGTTAATAAAAAATAGTAACAAAAAGTAACAAATATTAATAACTAGTAATAATTAGTAAGAAATTGTAATAATTAGTAATAATATGTAATTGTTAGTAATAATTAGTAATAATTAGTACAAATTTTAACTAATTGGTGCCGATAAGTATTAAATAGTAATAAATAGTAATAAATAGTCGTAAATAATAGTAATTAGTAGGAATACGTAGTCATTAGAAATAAATATTAGTAATTAGTAATAATAAGTAATAAATAGTACTACTTAGTTAAAAATTCAATTATTAATAATTAGAAGTAATTGTTGATAAATAGCAGTAATTGTTAATAATTAGTAGTAACTGTTAATAAATAGTATTAATTGTTAATAATAAGTAATAACTTATAATAAATATTAATAATTATTAATAAATAGTAATAAATATAAATAAATAGTAATAATTAGTCATAACTTGTAATAATTAGTAATAATTATTAATAATTAGTAATAAATTGTAACAAATTGTAGTAAATAGTTTTAGTTATTAAGAAATAGTAGTAATTATTAATAAATAGTAGTAAATTGTAATAAATAGAAGTAATTAGTAATAAATAGTAGTAATTAGTAAAAAATAGTAGTAATTAGTAATAAATAGTAGTAATTAGTAACAAATAGTATTAATTAGTAATATATAGAAGTAATTGTTAATAAATAGTAGTAATTAGTAATAATTAGTAATAATTAGTAATAAATAGTAGTAATTAGTAATAAATAGTACTAATTAGTACTAATTAGTACTAATTAGTAGTAATTAGTAGTAATGAGTAGTAATTAGTAGTAATTAGTAGTAATTAGTAGCAATTAGTATTAAATAGTAATAATTAGAAACTGTTAGTGACTAATAGTAATAAATTGAAATAAATAGTCAAAATTAGTAAGAATTAGTAATAATTAGTAATAATTAGAAATAAAAGTAAAAATTAGCAATAAATAGTAATAAATAGTAATAAATATAAGCAATTAGTAATAAATACCGGTAATTAGAAATAAATAGTAGTAATTCATAATAAATAGTAGTAATTTGTAATAAATAATAGTAATTGCTAATAAATAGTAGCAATTAGTAATAAAAAGCACTAATTAGTAATAAATTGTAGTAATTAGACATAATTAGTACAAATTGGTAACAAATAGTAGTAATTAATATAACTTAGTATTAATTTGTTGTAACTAGTTGTAAATAGTAGTAATTAGTAGCTATCAAGAGTAATTAGTTGTAAATAGTAGTAAATAGATGTAATTAGTAATAAATTGTAATAGATAGTAAAAACGAGAAATAAATAGTAATTAATAGAAATAACTAGTAATAATTAGAAATAATTAGTAATAATTAGTAATAATTAGTAATTAATATTAATAAATAGTAATAAATTGTATTAAATAGAAGTAATTAGTAGTAATTAATAAAAAATAGTAATAAATTTTAGAAAATAGAAGTAAATATAAGTAATTAGTATTAATTAGTATTAATTAGTATTAATTAATAATTAATAGTAATAATTCGTAATAAATAGTTATAATTAGAAATAAACAGTAACAAATAGAAATAAATAGTCGTAATTTTTAATAAATAGTTATAATTCACTTCAAATATTTTTAATTAGTACTAAATAGTATGAATTAGTAATAAATTGTAATAATTATTAATAAATAGTGATAATTAGTAGTAAATAGTAATAATTTTTAATAAGTAGTAGTAATTGTTATTAAATTGTCGGAATTGTTAATAAATAGTTATAATTAGTAGTAATTGGAGGTAATTAGTATTAATTAGTAATTAGTTGTACTAATTAATATAAATTGATTATATATTGTTTATTATTATAATTTTTTATTTTATAATTTTAATTATATTTTTATTAATTGAATTTGCTATTATTATTTTTTAATTTTTTAATTTTTTTATTACTTTAATTTATTATTATTATTATTATTAATTTTTAATAATATTATTTACTTTTAGTTACTTTTTTTGCGATGGGTAGTTAATCCCTTCACAAATACTTCTTTTCAATGGGTATGTTTCAATAGGATTTTTGAAAACCCTGGCTAAATTATTTTTGATGATAAGAGATCCCATCAAAAATAGTTTTTTATGAGAGGCTATAAATAACTATTTTCAAACCCATTTTCTAAAATGGGTCATTTGTGATGTGACCCCATAGCAAATAACTTATCAAAATGATTCAATTTTCTGTTGTGTATTTTTTATTCTCATTCTCAATGAAATAATTTTTTTATTAATATATTATCTATATGAAAAATATATTTTTTTTATTTAACCATAATATTGATTTATTCTTTAATAAATTCATGGCCCATTAAAATCTATATTTTAGACAAAACATTTAAGCATAAAATGAACTTATTAGTTTTTTACCTATTCAAATTGATTTTAGTCAATACACTAGAAATAAAAATAAATGTTAATTATCTTTAAAACATGGATTGTGAAATGTATAAAATACATGAAATGTAAAATCTGTGAAATTTTTTTGAGGAATTATTTGGCTAATATATGTCCCTCAGTCCAATCTCAATTTCAAAAAGTATTTTTAATGAAAAGTGGAATTTTTTTCTTGATAGTAGATAGTGCATGGATTTCAAATTGTTAGGGGAAACTGTTCACCTTGCCCAATTAACCGTGCTACATGTTCAGTTTTGGACAGTGGTAAACCACAAGGTTGACTCACAGTTAGTCAAATTGTGAGTGTAACTGGTTGGATTTTTCATCTTGGATAGTAAGGGGTGAATGGTGGGTACACTGTTTTGTAGACCATGACACCAAACCGTGCGACCTTCCATGTGATTAAAATGTTTCAAATTAATTCAGTTCCCTCTTAGAGTATAACCCAAATTTCACATCTATAAAACCTCCATGATATTTTATAGCACATTATTTACTACCATGACAGCCTCCTCCATGCTTCTAAAGGCTCCTCTGGCACTTCCCATTTGGTGGTTTTTACCAAGGATCTTCAATGAATCCTCATGAAAGTGCCTCCTAATTTTATTTCTCTCATCTTTTTAGGGTTTCCTCCTACCTTTGTTGAGTTTTGATTTTCCAATGGGGTATTGAACCAAGTGAGGGTTTGATCTTGTAATGATTCAAACTTTTGAATAATATTTTCTTCCTAAATTTTTGTGTTATTTCATTTTATACTCCACAAAACTATATCCTTTAATTAATGAAGTGAAACTGTTGGGTTTCGACAGTTATATTACCATTGGTCAATATGAACGTTGGAAACTAAACTCTTAATGTTACAATTATTGTATATAAATACAAGTGATCTTGGTTAATTAATACAGAAAGAAGATTCGATGGCCTCATCTAGTAGGCTTGGGTCATACGAAGCCCATCTATCAGATCTTGAGAAGGTGGTTGTGTCATTGGGCTTTGCTCTAGACCATGCCCAAGACAAACCCCAACATGTAAATCTTGAATGGAATCGCCTAAGAGAGAAGTTCAAGCTGATAGAAATCACCACTCGGGTAATGTTGTCCGAGCCACACCAAGATTCTATCACCATAACACACCGTACACTTAGGTCCTATGCATGTGTTATAAGGGGCCATGTAACGAAGCCTTAGATACTTTATTGTAATCCTTTGTTATAAATAAAATTTTTATTTGTTCTTATGGTAAAATTTGTTATTTTCAAATGTCTGGATAAATATATGATGAATAATAGTGTTTAATTATGAAAAAAGGTTCTTTTAGAATATTTATTTAAGCTTTAAATAATTAATATTGTGAAATTATTTTTAAAAAATGGTTTTATATTGTTGTGATCAATAAGGAATTTGGAGTCTAATAAGATCAACTTAATTTTTAGTGAATAGTAACGAATGAATAGTAATATAACCTTATGAATAGTAATGAAGAGTAAATTGGCCAAAAAATAGAAACATCACCCATGAATGTATGAATATAATTTAGACATCTTAAAAGTGAAAAGAACGATCATAGTGAAGGTTTTGATATATTTTATGTCATAAATATTTTATTTACAATTTAATAATTAATTTAATAATTTAAAATGAAAATTTATTGTAGTAAAATTTAATCATAAATTGTTACTTTATTGTCTTATGGTTATACGATAATTTCATGGGACCTTTATTACTTTCTTAAGGTGTTACAAAACGAGTTATAGTTTTAGACTTGTTTTTTTAATAAATAATGATTTTATTTAAAAATTATATTAAAAATAATAGAAAATTATTTTTATAAAAATTAATTTATTTTTGAATTCAGAGCATCGATATTAGTGTAAGGTGAATTTTTGGGAATTTTCAGAAATAGTTGAATTTTCGGTGAATAGAAAAAACATAGTTTTGAGTTTTGGGTGTTTAATGACTTCATTAACGATGTAATAATGAAGTAATAATTCTAGTAGACTTATTAATAGTACGATATTCTATGAGGTGTCCCAAGTGGTTAATACCATGGGAAAATACCTTGGGCAAGCCCATTGTTTTTCAAATACCACAGATGAGGTGTACCTTGGAAATTACTAATTTATTCCCTCACTTTTCCTATAAATACCAATCCATTACCTCCTTACATTCATTCTAAAATACTTATCAACAAAGATCCGGTCTTTTTACCTCCCAAGGAGTCCTACCAAGATTCCCTTAATCCCCCAAGGTCCCATCCTTTGAGCATTCAAAGTTACTCTTCAAGGTAAGGGATCCTTTCACCCTCCTCTTTCAAGTTATGACTTTCTTTATGATATGTCTTCTAGTTTCCATTTTATTTTATGGGGCATGTTCTTCTATATCATTAATACTATCCATTTCCTATCCAAATTATGAGATACCCTTTATTCTCTCTTTAATTTATTTTCTGAATTTTTAAGTGACGCTGATAGGCTGCCGAATTTTCTTAAAAGAAATCACATCTTCTCTTTTCTTTCGAGTTCCATTTTCATATGGGTTTTCCTTAAAATATCCATAAAATGATCTTATTTATTTTTATTATGTACCCCTAATGTATAATGAGTTAATTATGAGTAGGTTACCCTTGTCCTCTCCCGTTTTATTGTTTTTTAGAACCATGTTATATAGCCATTATGCTGTAGAAATTTTGTCTCAAAATTTCTCTCTCTTTCTCTCAAGAAATTATATTGTTTTATTTTTGTGAATAACCATACCTATTTCAATTCTATGGGTGTTCTTAAATAAAAAAAAAATGATATATTTGATTCTGGAATTTACATACATTTAACCCTCACTCCCATTCCATGGGTTATAAATGACATAACGATCTTATTTTTAATAACTTTTAAAACGTCACAATTTTTAAGTGAAACCCATTTATTTTAATCTCTTTGGGATATTTATGAAATGTATGATTATGATCTATGTGAATTAGATGAAAATAAAGACATATTAAGGGTACGTCCTGATAGCACCCCAATTCATTGGGTAAATAATTAATCTCTAGATATGACAAGTTTCACGATACCTTGGTGAAAAACCATTCTAAATTTTTATGACACCTTGGGGTGAACCTTGGTGATTTGTTCATGAATTTATAAATGAAATGTTGTAGATTCATATTCAAGTAAACATTCATGTTATTTTTATTATGATATTCTTCATTTCTATTTCTCATGTCTTCATATTTTTCATCAAGTTCTTATTGATATCACAAGTAAACTGACTCCCTTGTTTACTCTTACTGGGCCTTCGACTAACCCTTTAATTTGATGTATGTCCCCAGGTTATAAGATGCAGTAATTGTACATTGGATGAGATTTTCAAGAAGCTTTTCAAGGGGATTTAAAATATTGTTTTATGTTTTTATGTTTTATGTTCCTGATTTCCAAGACACTAGACTCTAAAGATCCTCTGTTTGTTAAATGTAACAAAAAGTTATTTAATAAAAATGAAAGATGCCATATTTGACATCAATAGATAGTTTAGTTATTTATGGAAATTAGGATATGAAATTAATAGGAATAACCCTATAGAAAAGTTTATATATAGGAAAACATCCTGGTATTTTGGTGAGTATTGAGTGAGTGGTTTCTCAAGAAAATACATCCCTATCTAGATACGAGTAGGTAGAGGTGGCTCTGGCACATATGTACCTCAGAGTGAAAACTCTAACAAGGAATTTCGGGCTTGACCCAGGATATCCTGGTACAAGATGATGGGCCATGCTATACTCTTATTTATGACACTCCTGGGGGATATGTTTGGTTAATCATATGCTTTTTATGAATCATTATGAAGAATTTATAGAGAAATGTAATTGTTTAAAGAATGATGTTTTAAGACATAAAATCATTTATAGTTAAAATATTTTTAAATCAAATAAGTTTCTCACTACGGTTTTATTATTTTTGAAAATGGTGGGAAATAAGAGGAACTGTGCTAATGGTGACTGAAATGGACCATGCGTTGACGACCCTCTGAAGGAAGATGGAATGGAAACTTTCATGCGAATGATGAACCAACAGACCCATGTAATTGGAAATAACTTGAATCAAGATGAGGGGATGATCTCACCATGAAGGGAAAACGATGTTGTTGAATCCTTTATGTGTTAATTACCACCAGAATTTAGTGGATCTACCGACACATTGATAGTTGAACAGTGGATCATCCCTATTGAGACGATCGTTTCTGTGCACCATTGTTCTGAACAAGAGAAGGTTAACTTGGATGTTTATCGCTTAGAGGGAGAAGTTGATTAGTGGTGGGAACTGATTAAAAACACAAGACCAAGATTGTAAGTTGAATCTATGGAGTGGGAAGAGTTCAGAGGGATATTATTCAATAAGTATATCCCTAGATCATTGAGAACAAGAATGGAGAAGGTGTTTCTCGAGCTAAAGAAGAAGGAGAATGAATGTGTGGGAAGCTACGAGATGAACTTCACCAGACTTTCCTGTTATACCTCAAGATTTTTCATGGATCCTAGTGGGAAGTTTGAAACATTTTTGGTGAACTAGTATCTCATCTACGAAATAATCTAGCCAAATGAGACTATGATAGCTACAAGGATATCATGTAGAGTGTGATGAAAGTCGAACTGGAGTTTGGTGAGACACAATGGTCTCATAAATCCAATGAAAATAAGAGATCGATTGAGCCAATCTAAGGGAGGATCTTCGATCAAGGAAGAGAAGGAAAGCATGTGCAATGCCCCACGTGTAATAAATCTTGGAAGAAGTATTCGGGGAACTGCCTGCTCAGGATCAGGAAGTGCTACATGTTTGGAAGGGATGTCCATATTGTGTGGAATTGTCATAGTGAGGTAAAGCTTCAACATCCCAAAACCAACGACAAGGGGATGATGGTGCAGGCTCTACTGGATATCCACTACTATAAGTGTAGAAAACTTGGGAACTTGTCCAATCACTATCCAAATTCGAGGGAAGTGAAGGGGAATCCCCATCAGCCTCAACAATGGCCAAGGGAACAAGGTCGTACTTTTGAAATCACTACGAAAGAAGTTGAAGAACCAAATGATGTGGTGGAAGGTACTCTTGTTGTTCTCTCAAAGCTAGAAATTACTTTTTTTGATTATGGTTATACACATTCTTTTATTTCCTCCAAGTTTTTAATGAATTTAGAATCAAACCCTGGTTTTCTAAAAGTAGAGTTATCTGTCAAGACTCTTGGTGGGATTATCCAAGAATTATCACTATTTAGAAAATATAGTATTTATTTTAGTGAGCAAAATATTATCGCACATCTAGTATTCATTCTAATGATGGAATTCAACATTATACTAGGGATGGAGTGGCTCTCAAAGTATAATGCTAAGATTAAATGTCGAAACAATGAAATATCAGTAGTCTTGAATGGAAAAACCTATAGTTATCTTCCAAGGAGATATTTCAACCTGATATTTGTCTAAAAGATCCTCTCATATCCTTCTTAATGGAGTTTATCAGTGTAGAAGAAGATGTAAACGAGAGTTTGAGTATAGAAAATGTTCTCATCTTCTAGGAATACATTGAAATATTTCTAGAGGCGTTACTCAGACCTCCCCTAGAAAGAGAGGCATAGTTCTCCATTGAACTCGTACATGGATCCCATCTAATATCAAAGACCCCATATAACATGGAAAATGTGGGGCAAGATGAATTTAAGAAACAACTCCATGATATTTTGGAGAAGGGTTTTATTCGACAGAGTGTATCTCCTTATGAAGCACCAATTCTCTCTTTGAAGAAGAAAGATGGATCAATGCGACTATGCATTGATTATGGAGAACTGAATAAGATCACAGTGAAGAACAAATACCCTCTTCCAAGAATTGATGACTTATTTGACCAACTTCATGGGGATCACTTCTTATCTAAGATTGATCTTTGATCTGGTTATCATCAATTTAGGGTGACGAAATAATATATTCTGAATACTACCTTTCGATCAAGATATGGGCATTATGAGTTTGTTGTTATGCCCTTCAGACTGACTAATACACCTGCTATTTTTATGGATTTGAGGAATAGAGTCTTTAAGGACTACCTTTTTATCTTTGTGGTAGTTTTTATTGATGATATTTTGATATATTACAAAAGTCTCAAGGAGCATGAAGATCATCTAAGGGTTATTTTGAAAACTCTATAGAATGAGATACTTTTTGGAAAGTTTAGTAAATGTGAATTCTGGTTACAACAAGTTGCTTTTTTAGGGCACATTGTTACCAATGAAGGAATCACAATTAACCCTGAAAATACAAAAGTTGTAGAGGAGTGACCTTACCCTACAACAATAACTTAGATTTGAAGTTTCCTTATATTAGTAGGATATTATAAGATGTCTGTGAAAAACATTTCATGACTTTCTAATCTATTAAACAAGTTAAATTGAAAAGGGGTAAAGTTCATCTGGACAAAGGCGTGTGAGGAAAGTTTCCAAGATATAAAGAAGAAATTGGTTACTTCACTCGTGTTAACTTGATCCAAAAGTGGAGAAGGATTCATTATTTTTAGAGATTCATCTATCAATGGGATTGGGTGTGTCCTCACGCAAAATGAAAAAGTCATTTCTTATGCATCTCAACAGTTGAAGAATCATGATTAGAACAATCCTACACATGTTCTGGAGTGGGCTGTGGTCATTTGTGCTCTGAAGATAAGGAGGCACTATCTTTATGGGGAGAAATGTGATATATAGACAGACCATCAAATTTTGAAGTATATTTTCATACAAAATGAATTGAACATGTGACAATGGATATGGTTGGAACTTCTCAAAGACTATGATTGTTCAATTAATTATCATCTCGGAAGAGAAAACAAAGTTGCTGATGCATTAATCAGGAAAGACCCAGTTATTCTTTCCATGAAGAGGATTCAAAGTGATCCTTTGATCAATGACCTAGTAAATCTGGACATGGGAATTATAAGGGAAGGGACACCATCAACCCTAACCCAAATTATTTCTCAACCGTCATTACTAGAGAAGATCAAGAAATCTTAGAAAGTAGATCCTTTGTTGTAGAATATGATTGAGGGTGAGAAGGATGATAAGTTTCTTGAGTTCAATATTGATCAAGAAGGTGTACTAAAATTTCATACAAGTCTCTGTGTTCCATCTATTCTGGAAATAAAGAAGGAGTTAATTGATGAAGCTCATATCTCTACTTTCTCTATACATATGAGAAGTATGAAAATGTATAAAGACCTTCGTGAGCATTATTGGTGGGATAATATGATAAGGGAGATTTCTGACTACAATTCAAGATCCCTAGTATGTTAGAAAGTGAAGGCATAACAACAACTTTATAATGGAGTAATACAACCACTTCCCATACCAGCATGGATGTGGGACAATATCCCTATGGAATTCATCATTGGTCTCTTGAGAACTTCCAAAGGAAACAATGTGATATGGGTTATTGTGGACCATCTCACCAAGACTTCCCATTTTATCTCCATTCGGGAATATTTCTCTCTAGATCAAATTGCCTGGATTTATGTGAATGAAGTGGTAAGGCTGCATGGAGTTCCACTTTCTATCGTATCTAATTATGATCCAAGGTTCACATCAAAATTATGGAGAATTCTTCAACATGTTATGAGCACTGAATCAAATTTCATTACGGCCTATCATCCCCAAACCGATGGAAAATCTAAAAGGACTATTCAAACACTTGAGAACATGCTGAGAACATGCTCAATGTAATTTAAATATGAATGGGATCATCATCTCCCTTTAGTTGAGTTCTCTTAAAACAACAAATTTCACTCAAGCATTCAAATGGAACCCTATGAAGCTCTATATGGTAAGTGATGCAGAACCCCTACATTTAGGAATGAAGTTGGTGAGAGAATGATCCATGGGCCCAATATTATGCAAGATATGACAGAAAATTTCCACACCATCCAACAACACATTAAGGCTGCTCAGAGTCGGAAAAAGATCTATGCCAACAACCGTCAAAGGGACTAGAAGATTGATGTTGGTGACAAGGAATTTCTTAGAATTTCACCTTAAAAAAGTGTCATGAGGTTTGGGAAGAAAGGGAACCTCAGCCCTAGGTACATTGGCCCCTATGAAATCCTTGTTCTCATAGGAGTAGTGGCCTATCGGCTTTCACATCCTCCAAATCTAGCACATGTTCATGATGTATTACATGTATACCTCTTGAGGAATTAATTACATGACCCTTAACATGTACTAAATCCATAGGTGGTACAACTAGAACATGAACTCTCTTATGAGGAGCAGCCGGTGGAGACCTTGGATTGTAGAGACAAGGATCTATGCAACAAGACTACCCACCTTGTCAAAGTGTTGTGGAAGAACCACAAATGTGAAGAAACAACATGGGAACCAGAGGAGTCTGTGGGGTAGAAGTACCCGCACCTTTTCTCTTCTTAGGTTACAAGGTAAAATTTCAGGGACAAAATTTCTTAAGGGAAGGAGAATGTAACAATCCAAACATTGGAATTAATTTCGTGTCCTAAATTTTTGTGTTATTTCATTTTATACTCAACAAAACTATATCCTTTAATTAATGAAGTAAAACCATTGGGTTTCAACTGTTATATGACCATTGGTCAATATGAACATTGGAAACAAAACTCTTAACATTACAATTACTATTTATAAATACAAGTGATCTTAGTTAATTATTACTAAAAGAAGAATCAATGGCCTCATATAGTAGACTCGGGCCGTATGAATCCCATATAATAGAGCTTTGTAAGGAGGTTGAGTCACTGGGATTTGCTCTGGACTAAGCCCAAGACAAACTTCGACATGTGAAGCTTGAACGTAATCGCCTACGGGAGAAGTTCATGCTGATAGAAATCACCACTTGAGAAATGTTGTCCAATCAACCCCAAGATTCTATCACCATAAAACACCTTACACTTAGGTTACATGTAGGTGTTTTAAGGGGCAATGTAACAAGGCCTTTGGTACTTTTTTGGAATCCTTTTCTATAAATAAAATTTTCATTTATTCTTAGGGTAAAATTTGTGATTTTCAAATGTCCGGATAAATATAGGATGAATAATAGTGTTGAATTTTGATAAAACGGTATTTTTAAATATTCATGTAAACTTTAAATAATTAATAATGATAAATGATTTTCAAAAAATGGTCTTCTACAGTTGTTATGAGTAATAAATTTAGAGTCTAATAAGATGAATGTAATTTTTAGGTAATAGTAATGTATGAATAGTAATACACCCTTATGAATAGTAATGAAAAGTAAATTGGCCAAAAAAATAGAAACTTCACCCATGAATGTATAAATACAATTTAGACATCTTAAAATTAGAAAAAAACAATCATAGTGAAGGTTTTGATATTTTTGTATGTGATAAATATTTTATTTACAATTTTATAATTAATGTTATAATTTAAAATGAAAATGTACCATCATAAAATGTAATAATAAATTGTTACTTTATTGTTTTGTGGTATATGATAATTTTATGGGACCTTGATTACTATCTTATGGTGTAACAAAATGAGTTATAGTTTTAGAGTTTTTGTTTTTTGAATAAGTAATGATTTTATTTAAAAATTAAATTAAAAATATTTAGAAAAATATTTTCATAAAATGGAGTTCATTTTTGAATTAATAGAATCAATATTAGGTTAGGGTTTATTTTTGTATTTTTTCTAAAATAGTTGAATTTTCGGTGAATAGTAAAAATACAGTTTTCATTTTCGGGTGTTTGATGACATAATTAATGATGTAATAATGATGTAATAATTATGGTAGATTTATAAATAGAAATATATATTATGAGTTGTCCCAATTGGAAAATACCATGGGAAAATACTTTGAAAATCCCCATGGTGTTTCAAATACCACCGATGAGGTTTCCCTTGGAAATTAATAATTTATTCCCTCACTTTTCATATAAATTCCAAGCCATTACCTCATTCTTTTAATTCAAAAATCCCCATCAACGAAGATCTGGTATTTGTAACTCCCATGGAGTCCTCCCAAGGTGATATAAGTCCCTAGAAGTTCCCATACTTTGATCTTTCGATGTTACTCTTCAAGGTAAGGGATCCTTTCACCCTCCTCTTTTAAGTCACGACTTCCTTTATATTATGTCTTCTAGTTTCCATTTTATTTTATGGGGGTAATTTCTTTTAAATAATTATTACATTCCATTTCATGTCCAAATTATGAGATACCCTTTCTTCTCTCATCAATTTATTTTCTGAAATTTTAAGTGACTCTGTTAGGGTGCCGAATTTTTGTAAAAAAAAATCGCATCTTCTCTTTTCCTTCGAGTTCAATTTTCATGTGGTATTTCCTTCAAATATAAATACAATGATCTTATTTATTTTTATTCTATACCAATACTATATAATGAGTTGTTTATTAGTGGGTTACCATTGTCCCCTCCCTTTTTATTGTTTTCTAGAACCATGTTATATAGTCGTTATGCTGCAGAAATGTCGTATCAAACTTTTTCTCTCTTTCTCTCAAAATATTCCCTTGTCTTATTTATGTGAATACCCAGAAATATTTCATTTCTATGGGTGTTAATAAATAAAAAAATGATATATTTTATTCTGTAATTGACATACATGTAACCCTCAATCACTTTCAATGGTTTATAAATGACATAACGATATTATTTCTAAGCACTTTTAAAACGTCACGATTTTGAAGTAAAACCCATTTCTTTTACTTTCTTTTGGTTATTTATGAAATGTATGATTATGATCTATGTGGATCATATGAAAATAAATATATATTAAGGATGTGTCCGGATATCATTCCAATACATTGGGTAAATAATTAATCTCTAGATATGATAAGTTTCACGATACCTGGGTGAATAACCTTGGTAATTTGTTTATGACACCTTGGGGATAAAACGTGGAGATATGTTCATGAATTTATAAATGAAAACTTTTAGCCCTATATTCAAGTTATGATTCATTTTTCTTATTATTATATTCCTTTTTCCATTGATCATGTCTTTATATTTTTCATCAAGTTCTTACTAATATCATAAGTAAACTAACTCCCTTGTTTACCCTTACTGGGCCTTCTGCTCAACCTTTCCTTTGATGTACGCCTCCAGGTTATGAGATGAAATAATTGTACATAGGATAACCTTTTCATGAAGCTTTTCAAGGGGATTTTTAAGAGTGTTTTATGTTTTTAGGTTTTATGTTCCTGATTCTCAAGACACTAGACTTTAAAGATCTTCTGTTTGTAAAATGTAACGAGAAGTTATGTAATAAAAAGGAGGGATGCCATAGATCTTGTGTTTTAGGGTTCAATAATGATATTTGTTGTTCAATAATTCATTTTAATTGTCTTATGGTTCTATGGTTGTGGTTTCAAAGAAATTTTCATAATTTATTTACTTGAGGTAGGTTATTCTATGCATCTACATTTTTGGATGAGTTTAACTAGCTTGTTTATTTATTTATATATTCTATATGAATTAATTATGTGGTAAAAATATATTTTTAATGTGTTTAGAATGTCTATGTGATGTAGGTGTATTTTCTAATGTAAAATTCATGTGTTGTGTGTAGGGTTCATTGGGAGGTTTCTTAAAAAGGGTTTTACAGCTTCTGTGAGATGTACGAAGTGGTACTTCAAAGGAATTATAAATGGGAAAATATATTTTATAAATGGAATGAGAGTTGTTTATTGTTGGTTTAATTATTGTCTATTTTTAATATATATTTTGAATTGTGAAATTTATAGAAAATCTTGTTTTGAAATGAGTTCGGTTCATGATTGGATTTTTAAGGGGATTTTCTCATAGAAAATGGTTGGGTTTCAAATGTGTTCTCATTATTTTATGTTTAAAAGGGTTTATAAATTATGAAATCAATGTCAAATGTATTTTTAAAATTGTTTTAGTGTCCATGATGAAATTTTTAGTGGTTTTTGTTATATATAAGTGATGGGTTATCATGTGGGTTATGTTTTTTGGCTCCTGTATATTTAAACTTTGTGTTGTATGTGATATGTGAAGTGAAAAATTGAGCACAAAGGGGACCCCATGGGACTAAGTTAATGGACTAGGGGCTAGTAATCTATTTATTTGGAAGTGACATAGTCCCAGTTTTACTTATTTGGATTAAAGATTATAACACTTACTAAATGATTATGATTATTAGAGACCACTGGACCCATGGGGTGTCCCCTCCTAGTGGATCATGAACAATAACACTGATTTTTGGGGGTTTATACCATGTTTTCACTAATATATGATGATACCTAGATATCCAATAGATAAATTTCTTATAGGTATTTCACATTATATAATTCTATTTTATGATATCATCATTACAGTCGGCATACAGTGGGTCTTGAATCTATACATTATTTTAATGAACTATTAATAAGAAATGGTTTTCCTTGAAAGTGTTTACTTAAAAGTAGTTTCTCTTTAAAATATATTCTTTAAAACATTTTATAGCATCATTATATAAATTTTATTGTTAATTTTCCCCTAATGTTATTGCATTGAACCTTTTTATTTTGGTTGAATCCTACATGGCTTTGTATCAAAACCTACATACACCCTTGGGTGTATATAGACATTGTACTATATCACTTAGCATAAGTGAAAGATGTATCAAGGCCCTAATGGTGGTCCAAATGTCTTGGATCCCACTTCCTCTGGGTGTTTTTGGTGATGGATTGGGGTAGATGCCTCTCCTATAGTGTGGAGGATTATTTTTGGTAGTTTGTTATTTCCATTTCATTCTAGTATTTTGAGCACTGTTTAAGGTTCAACACCTTGAATCATAAATTTTTGTTTTATGTTTTGTTTTTATTATTTAGTTGGGATATGTTTATTATTATGATATATCATGATTATAAAAATGGGTTAAATCAATCCAAATATGAAATATTGGTACCCATGGACTAGTTTCCAGCCTATGGGGATCAAGAATGCCCTTTGGGGGTTTTCTAGGGGTAAAAGGAATATACAGGGGAGTCCACTATAGCCTCTTGTGTTAAATCATGTAAATATATGTTTCTATTAATATTTTACATTATTTATTTTCTTATCATGTTTCATTGAGTTTCCCTGAATTGTAGTGGAGTATCAGATCTTGTTTTTAGTTCAAACCTTTGAATGGATTTATGAGGGTGAAAAGTTTTCATAGAGGGGAGAATTTTCACATTTGTGACATTGTTTTGAGGAATTATGTAGTCTAATTTATATACCTTGGTCAAATCTATGTTACCCCAAGTATTCTATATGAAATGTTAAATTTTTTGGCTTCACAGTAGGTGGTTCATAACCTACACATGGTTAGGGGAAACTGTGCACCTAACCTTGGTTACCATATGACATGTGCCATTTTTGGATAGTGGAAAACCCCATGGTTGAGGAAAAGTAAGTCAAACCTTGTGGGTAATAATGCTTATTATGCATCTTAGATTGTGAATGGGACATGGTTGAAGCAAGGTTTTGTATACCATGTAGCTGACCCATTTGACCAACCATGTTAACAAAAATTTGGGAATTACCTTGGTACCCTCTTCGATCATAACACTAATACCTACTCCATTTGACCCCCATGGGATTTTATGCCATGTCAGCCTCCACTATGATTCCCATGAATCCTCAGGCACATCTCTATGGGTGGTTTTGACCTTGGAACCTCACGTAATCCTCATGTAAGTGTATAATCCTTTGATTACCCTCTTCTTTTTTAGGGTTTCCTCCATCCTTTATTGTGTTTTGATTTTCCAATGGGGTGTTGAACCATGTGAGGGTTCTCTCTTGTGTTTTAGGGTTCATTTGTGGTGTGTGTTGTGCATGAATTCCTTTTTTAGGGCCTTATGGTGGTGCGAGTGTGGTTTCTCACAAATATTTGGAAATCACTTCATTTAATTTAGGTTATCCCATGATTTTATATGTTTTTATGAGCCAAACTAGCTTGTTTAATTATTTATATGTGTTATATGAAGTAATTATGAGGATAGAGAAGTTTTTTTATAATTATTTTCATTCATATATGATAGAGGTGGATTTATAAAGTAAAATGCTAATGTTGTGTGTAGTATACATTGATCGGTTCGTTAAAAATTGTTTTATGCCTTGTGTAAAATGTGCTAAATGGAACCTCAAAGGAATTAACCGGGGGGGGGGATGAATGTGTTTTCAAAACAGGATGGGAGTTTGTTCATATTGGTTTCTTTGTTTTTAGTTTTTAATATATATATTAATTTTTTAAATACATGGAAAATCATGTTTTAGAATGAGTTAGGATAATGTGTGTATTTGTGATGTGATATGCTCATGGAAAATGGTTGGGTTTAAGAGGTTTTCTCTTTGTTATGTTTTGAAAATGGTTTCAAAATTATTCAATAAATATAACATTTACTTTAAAATAATTTTAGTGCGTATTTGGAAAATGATAACAGGTTTGGTTATGTGGATATTGTGGGTATTCCTGTGTGTTATATTTTTTCGATTGTGTATATGTGAAAGTGGTGTTTTATGTGATATGTGAAGTAAAAAATGGAGCACAAAGGGAACCCTATGGGACTAGGTGGATGGAATAGTTTCTATTACTCTTTTGATTTAGAAGTGGAATATACCTGGTTTCACTTAACATTTTTGTACATAGCATCTCACTATCATGTCCACAAATAACGCTACAATCTTATTTGATTTAAAAAATTAAACAATACACTAGAAGTATTTAATAGAACGATACCATTTAAGATAATTAGAATACCTAATCATTATCAAGGATTTAATTGACACAACTTATGTCATTATTATAATCTATATTCTTGGGTTCCAAACAAAATAAATCTTATATCATTTAATAAATAACCCATGGATCCAAAATGGATCTCACAAAATTTCCCAAAATAATCATATAAAATAAACTCAACAGTTATATAGGTTAAAAAAACAATATCCAAAAAAGTGAATATTACAATGAAATTTTAGTCGTGATTTATGAAGCATAAATCCATCCGTGGTAGATTTGTTTGGGTATAACAAACAATATGGAAGAAAACCAAAGAAGATCAACTCTTATATAACATTACTTAATATTTTTATAAAGAGGTGAAGTTAGGATCCACATTCAAATATCATTTAAAATATGGTAACTGGAAAAATTTTCACTCCCCACATTAAAAAAATACCAAAAAATGGATCCTGGAAAATAAATAATGGTAATGAAAATAAATATGGAGTGAAAGAAAATTTATATGATAATGAACGGAAAAAAATGATATATCCTAAAATATCTCTATTGAAACCCACATCAGTAATATTTTTTTGATAAATATTATATATTAAAATATATTAATAGAAATATGTATTTTAAATGGAATAATACATATTTAAATTAAAAATAAGAATAAAACACATTTTTTCAAAGATAAAATATATACATAGAAGAGAAAGATGATGAAAATTTTTTTTAACAACCTCACAATTTTATGAATAATGAAATTAATCAATGTAGAATAATTATTTTGAATATGTGTATACCCTATAACAAAATTAGAATAAAAAATACAATATTTTTATAGGATATAATCAAAAAAAATTATAAAAATAGTGTTCAAGAAGAAATATTACAACTCAATGAAGGGGATTTGATTTTAAAAATCCCTTAATAATTTGATATCTCTTGAATCAAAGAATAAAGAATATAGATCATGAGATAGAATTTTTAAATCCATTTAATTGAATTAAATTATAATAAAAACACCCATATAGATGTATATACAAACCACAATATAAAACAATAGGTTAATTTCCCCTAAGTCACAATGAAAGAAAAGTGGGATCAGAAACCCTTACATTAATTCTCAGCTTCCATGAAATTGACTTAACCTACTGTATAATAAACATAACAAACATAATAAATAATTTATGAACATACTTAATCAATATTACTTTTCCCATACTTTTATTATAATCATTAAATATAGCTTTATTAATTTTTTTGTTTCTTCATCATAGATTAGTAGCCTTGATTGTTTCATGTGAGTTTCAAAAATGGGGATATTGATAATCATTATTCTGTAAAATTTTATCATACCTAGATTATTAAAAGCACTAGAATAAAATTTATTAAATGATTTATAACAACCTAAAATCACCCCATTAGGGTTTTAGTTTTTATTCTAGAAGTTGAAATCAACAACATGCTTATTTTAGAAAATGTTTCGATATAAACATATTACGTTATATAAATATTTTTTTTAAATCCATTAAAAATAATATTCATGAGTTATATTACTCGTTAATATAATATATATTCATTAAATATATTTTATAACCATGATTTTAAGGTCATGATTAAAACAAAATATTTTGTTCACGAAGGGGAAAGTCCTCGTATAAAATGAACAAGCTTTTCATTTTATAATTAATGTGTTTATTAATAGAGTTTATAATTTAATGTTATATAAACCTAATTAGGTGAAAAATATAATATATATTAAATAATTATATTTTTGTAACCATTAATTTTTTTTGGTGATGATAGAAGAAAAACATTTTTCATGAAGGTGGTAGTCTGAACGTAACATGGATGTTATTATCATCTCTCAAATGAATTGGAAGGTGGTAGAAAATGGTTATTATATCAAAATAATAACATTAATGTATACTTATAATACATTTTAATTATTTTATACTAATTATATTTTTTGGATATAAAATAATATATATTGGATAAGAAATAGAAACTGAGTGATTAAGAGTTTTTACCTTAATCCTCTAGAAAAATCATTAGATATTCATTGAATCACATTTTTGTGAGACCAGTACCTATATAACATGTTATAGATATTTTGGAAAATATTTTGGTGGATTTTTGTTGTTCTTAATGGCTTGTGGTGTGAGGAAATGGGATGGTGAAAGGATATTTTTGTAAGTGAGGTGTGGGAATTTCAAAAGATTTATCACATCATATTAATGGAATGTTGCATTCAAATAAAAGTTGCTCCAAAACAAGAAAATAATACAGAATAGATGAATATATTTTTAAGAAAACAATCATCGACAAAAAATAAGGGATATGTTTTGGGATATTTGAGATCTTTTCCACTTAATTTAACTTTTTGATTTTTTTATGTTTACTGCGTTAACTTATATTTTTACCTATGTAACTCATTATTTTGCCAAAAAATAAAATAAAATTTATTAAATAATTTTCATATTATGATAAAAATATGAATTCTTCTTAATAATATTAATTTTATAAAATTGGGAAAAATAATTATAAAACAATAAATTCATAATACATAAAATCCTTTTAATAAAAAATACATCTTTGATTGAAAAATGTCAAACATAGGTTCGAAATTAAAAATTATATTTTTAAATGTATAATTTTACATATTAAATAAATATATCCTCTTGAAATGGGATTCATTTATTTTTATTTCATTTTTATATAATAATGATGTCCAAAAAATCATTATATATATGAAACTATATTTTTTTACTATTTTACTACAAAATAAAATTTTCAGAATAATATAAAAAAAATCTTCCACTACTATTTTTTATACGATGAAACAAAAATTAAAATTAATTTTTTCAAATTATTACTCTAAAATTTATTAATTTAAATTTTACATTTTAAAAAAATATGATATTATATTTCTAAAAAAATGAATTTCAAAATACTAATTGTTATTTTTTAAAATTTCTATCAATTAAAAATTAAATTAATGTCAATGTATTCTTTATATAAATCATATATTTTATCATAATTTAACAATAATACAATTTTATTACTAAAAAAATGCATTGTGTAGAAAAATTCAATTTATAGGAAACGATACATTTTTCAATAAATAATGGCCATTTTAGTTATTTAGCTATAGTAATTGAATTTTATAAGTTCAATCATATTAAAAATGGTCATTATTTTTCATTAAAATTAAAAATGAGAAATTTATAAAAATAAAAATAATATATAATGTTAAAAATATATTAATAATTAGAAGATTATATCATCCTAGATTGTAATATCTCGAGATTTTATGAATTATTGTTTACAATAAATCAAATTTCATTGATTTCTTGTGTTACATGAAACATTGAGTTGAAACAAACTATAAATTACTTAAAAATATATTGTTTAACCCAAAAGTTATTTTTTTATTAATTATAATAACAAAATTTTTCAAAATAACTATAAAACTTTCAGATAAAAAAGACTTATTAATAAATATGTGCTGAATTTTTAGTAATGTATTTATATGATTTAAAAATACTATTTCATCTCAAAAAAATATATTTATTAATTTTTTGAATATATAACAAATTTATTTCAACCAATTTTATAACATTTATTTGAAAAAACATAAAATAATTGTTATAATCAACATTTAAAAATTATTTTAGATCGAATTTTGGAGAATATTAATGGACGGTTAATATTTATATGAATAGTGAAAATACTGATTTATATTGAAAACATGCCTTTTTTTCAAATCATATAAAAGGTTTAATTTTATTTTTTCACATTTTTAGAATAAAAATGAGTGAAAATATATAATTAAAAATCATATATAGGTCATTATAATCAATTATTTTTTCAATTTTTATATAAAAAATTTAAACTTATGAAAATTTTAACTTTTAAAAACCACTATTTTGTAGTGTCTGTGGTTTTAATTTTAAATCAAATTCTTCCAATTATATGAATTGAATTTGTTAAAATTAAATACAAAATTTTAATCAAAATAATTGATATTATTTAATCATGTAAACATCATTTCTATTCAATATGAAATGTAAAAATAGTAAAAATAAATTACCACTGTTAACGTTAAAATAGGGCTTTACAGGTTACAAGAATTTGAGTTAATATTAATTTTCCACACACATAACACATTTATTTGATAAATTTTAATTCATGTTTATAATAATTGTGTACAAAGTAATTTATAATTTTCATTTATTTTTAGTATTAAAGGATAAATTACCTTGGTAAAAAACTAGTTACCACTATAGAAAACTAAATTTGTAAAAATAATTAAATTTATAGGAAAAGGAACAACTTGTTTAAATCATTTTTTTGGGTGAGGGTGTAGACCGACCATATATTCACTACACTCCATTATTTATAATATTTAAGGGATCTTTTATTAAGAGTAACTTCCAAAAATTGAATTTTTTTTAGTATTTATAATAATTTTACTCCCCAATTATAAAAGGGCATCTCTTACCATCATTTATTTCATCCTTTTTAAAAACATTTATCGACCCAAACTGGTAACATTCACTCTTAAAATATTCTTATCCACATTTTAAATTTGTTTTTCTTCCCAAAACACCAACCATAGTGTCCTTAATAAGTGATCTTAAGGGGTGTTCAGTAAAAAAAGTTAATTGTCTTCACTAAGCTTTTTATTATTACTTATTCTCTTAAAACAATAATTAACAGAAACTATATAATAACAAAATTATCTAGCATATACTTATATTTTATTATGTTGATAGAATAACCTATATCAATCTCCTCTTCCATCAAATGTGAAATGAAACAGTATATCACGTGTACGGGGTATTTTGGCCTCACGAACCAATGTAATTAATTTTCCATCACCACCTCTCACTACTATACATATTTATGTACTATATACATATAATATTAATTAAATATTTATATATCTATAATTATAATATCAAATCTTCCTTTTTAACTTCCAGTCCCTCAGAAAATGATAATGTCGCTTGAGGATACGTGTGGGCTACCAGCTCCATGAATTGATGTCATTCGTTTTTTATTTTATTTTTACATAGATAGTAATAAGGATATATTTAATGAGAATATACTATTAATATGATATAATAATTATTCTACAATTTTAGAATGTTATTTATCTTTTTACATCTTCCCAAAAGATGGAAAGAGCGTTCATGGGTACGTACGACCTACCGTCTCCAAGAACAATGTAATTGATTTATTTAATTTTATTTTTTATTGATGGATATAGATATGTATATAATAAATATATATGATATTTATAATATTATTAACATTATAAATATTATTTAATCATTATCAAGTCACATAGAAAAAAATTACCAATGTAAAGCGTTGATGAAAAATGAATTAGTTATCAATTGGAACAATGATTTTAATAAAGAATTGTTAATATTATAGTGGTAAAGGTTAGAAAATAAAATCATATATTGTATTTTAATTAATTGTTCGGTTTTAATATATTCATAATTAATCTATATTTATTATACATACGGTTTGAACCCAAACGATGAATATAAGAACCCATACCTATTTTTTAGGTATGTGACCCCTGCTGGATTCTTTTCATGGTTATAAAGTTAAGGGTGATGAATGGGAGAGTTAGAAGAACTTTGAATAATGTTTTGAGGCAAAGGGGAATTCGCACGGGCGGTGCACAGTTTGTCTAACTGTGCGACCAAACCATGCGTGGAGGGTATGCCGAGGCAGTGACTAACGCACAGTTAGTTCACAGTTTGTCTAACCATATGGACAAAATGTGTGTGGAGGGTCTGCCGAGGCAGTGGCTAACGCACAGTTAGTGCACGGATTGCCTAACCGTGTGAGTAAACCATGAAGGCACTTAAGTGAGATCCTAAAAAAGTGTATCTCACACGTTTTTCCTCTAAGTGGCTCATTATTCCTCCTAAGAGGCCATAAATCGGGATTTTTATTCTCCTAAGGTAAAAGAAGGTTATCCCATCATTCCAAAAGTGATCCGAAGGCTTCTCTGGGTGAATTAAAGCTGGATTCTTCAGGTATGTAGACATTCTTCTTTGTTCTAGTTCGAATTTTTAGATCTACTTTGATCTATTTATTCTCTTCTCCCGGTTTCTTATTTCTACACCCATTATGGGAAGATCTAAGTGTGTGGATGAAAAGTTTGATGAGTTTTGGGCTTGTTTTTTCTAGGAGAATATATCTAGGACGGGTTCTTAGAGAATCAAACTGGTTTTCTTGTGCATTCTTTGTTTGTTGGGGTTTTCGTCAAAACCTTTGATGTAGGTGGTTTGTGCCTTTCCGTTGAAAGTCTTTGGGTTATATGTGCAATTGTTCCCAATACACTTGAACATGTATTGCATGGTTACCGTGTTAGTCCTGATAATTTCCTACTATGCTTATATGCTTGAGTAGAGGATATTTGATTGAGATTAGGGTTAATTGTTATTCTTTGGAAGTGTTTTCCAATGCATGTTTGTTATGGTCATTTGGTCTGCTAAGCATGTTAGCCTGCCTTATATGTTCCTATGCCTAGTTTTGTAGGATGGTGTTTTTGTCTTCTGACATGCTGATATGCTTTAGAATATTAGCCAAGTTGTTCATAAGCTTTACTTTGGCTTCTATGCTTTGCGATACTTGTTTACTTACACAGGGCCGTGAGAACATGGTATAGTAGACCATAGAGAGGATGAATGTAAGGTATTCTCCATAATGTCTTTATAATTATACTATGTGAGACCACAAGGGGAATTAAAGTTGAGTGCTTCCTCAGAGTGTCTGTAGTTCCTCGACGTGGGTTACAAGGGGAATAGAAATTGAGTGATTCCCGAGAGAACCTTTAGTTCAGATACAAGACTATAAAATGAATTGATGGTGAGTGCTTCCTCAGAGAGTCTATACTTAAGCTGAACCAGAGGGGTGAGACTGTGTGTGATTCCTAGAGGGTTTCTTGTACTTTTTTGGTTAAACCAGAGGGGTAGGCTATGAATAATACAAGAGGGTTACCTTCTTTGATTAGCTGCTTGCTTGATAGATGAAATTGAATTCCTTGAGTCTGTGGACTATGACTACTGAGTACTTCCTTGTTTACTGTTTTCTTTTTTTACTTATTACCTGCTATATACTCACTAACTATTAGGCACAAATCTTTTGGTGGTTGCCTACTGGGATTTAGTCTCACACCCTATTTGGGTCATGCTTTTGGACCTAAGAAGATTATATTATTGCAGTCAAAAATAAGGGAAAGCTCCCTTCTACATCAGGTACTTGAGTGATGTGGAGCTGGAGATCATGTGACCAAGCTGAGGCTTGAGATGCTAAGGAGTTATCTATTTTCTTTTCTACCTTGGTTTAGTACTTTATTTCAGCATAGTGAATTGTTTGGCTGCTTTACAAGACATATGTATCATGCAACATTTATATATATATATATATATATATACTCCAGTTGTTATTGCTAAAAGTCTTCCGTTGTCTATTATTTTATGTATGTTTTCTACTTCCTCTAGTGTATATTTTTTTACTTCCGTTGTGTTACTCTGCCAATGAGGGCATAGTTTCACCACTATTACACCCAAGGCCCTTGCTGCTAGTCGTCATCCTCTAGAATTCGGGGAAATGCACTTGAGGCCATGTGATCAACCAGGTATGGGGCGGCTCTGGGTGCATCCGGAACTGGGACGTTACAAAGTGGTATTAAAGAAATTATTTTCTTATTGACTTACTATTTGGAGCCTATAGCCAGGGAGAGGAAGAAATATGTCCTTGGTAATAAGCTGTTCCCGGGAGTAGCTTACCCGTGTATAGGGAAAATCCAATATACCTCATTGTTTTGTAATTTTTCTGATTTTGAAATTTTACAGCTGATTTGATGTTCATTGTTGGGTGACTCACATGTTTGTCCTGTTACTATTGATGATATTGAGGCTATATTTCTGTTGCAACCCGATGAGATGAGGGTATTCCATCTCATTCATCATATAGGAACTTTCTAGAAAATCACATGTCTTACATTCTTTGAATGCCATATAAGGTGCATTAGCGATTTCATGTTGTTGTGATAGGTGTTGTGATAGATATTCATGTTGTTGTGATAGATGATATGATAGAATACCTGCTGTCTGTTAAGGTATTGTTTGCATAAGGTGTTGTTTGAATGAACTCCAAAGTTTGTTTATTGAGGTGTTATGGGCCCTCATGTACTGGAATTTTGTGGATCATTGATTTTTTGTTCTTGTTTATGACATGTATAAGATGCCAAGATTTGATACGCAGGGAGTATGGGCCCTCACGAATCGTAATTTGGTACTTAAATGTTTTTTTTCAGTGTTTTCTATGCTCTAGAGTAGTTTCTGAGGATTATTGTCTGAAAAAACTCAGAATACATGGCGTGTAGGGATGAACACATGCCATGTGTCCTTATGTTCGGGAAGGAACAATTTTTATTCCTGGTACACCCCACTGTTTGGAAAGAACATACCATGTAGTCTTGTTTAGGAGAACCATGTGGGTTAGTCGCGTAGAAGGACTCTAGCAGGGGAAGAGAATTTAATTACACACCGTGTGTTAGGAAAAAATTGCATGTGTTTGGGGTGTTACATGACCAGTAGTGTCAGGAGTACACAACCATGTGAAAGGATTAAGGGAACACACCCTGTAGGGGACATACATGCCATGTAGTCGTGTTTTTCAAAACATGAATTCTTACTTTCTTCTATTCCCTTTATATCATTCATGTTTTCTATCCTTGAAAATATTAATCTAAGGTGTTTGTTTTCCCTTGAAGAGTAATGCCACCAAGATGTCCTCCAGTTGTACGCCAGTTACAGGGAGATGATCAGACATCGAATATAGCTGATCAGGGACATCCTGCTGATTATCCTGTTGTGCCAGCCTTCACAAAAACAATTATACCAGATGTAGGTGTTGATGCATAGTTCATGGAAGGAATCATGAGGATGATGTCAACCTTTCAGGGATCACTGCCTCCTTCCCCATTTATGACTGATTTGATGTGGTTTTTCTAGCAGCAGCATCCTCCCACCTTTTAAGGAGAAGGAGGACCATAGGCTATAGAGTCATGGCTGAAAACCATGTTGAAGATATTTTCAGCATCTGAAGACACCTCTAGAAAGGCGGATCAAGCTCTCTACCTACATGATACAAGATTCAACCAAGAGATGGTGGGATGTGATCTCACAGGTAGGTCATTAGCAGGTTATGGTTTGGGAGGAGTTCCAACACATCCTCTTTGATTACTTCTATCCGGAGACCTTGATGGCCGATCGAGACCAGGAGTTCATGAGCCTTGTGTAGGGTACCCTATCAGTTGTGGAGTATTCCTCTCATTTCACTAAGCTTCATCATTTCACATCCTTCCTAGGAGGAGATTTGTTATTTCTAATAAGAAAGTTTGAGGATGGTCTCAGACAGGACATCCACTCATAGTTGATTATCTTCAGGTTAACATCCATTGCTTCCATCATCAACCGGACACTGATCACAGAGCAAAATATGAGGGAATTCGAAGTTGTGATCCAGGGTGTCTTGACATCTAGAGCTAGTGTTTCGCCAGCTAATAGCAGGAAACACCGTAGGGAGACTACACGGGGATATTCGAGTAGACGTGATGCATCTTCTGGTAGCTAGGTGGTGTGCTACTAGTGCTGGAGAAGTGAGCATACGAGACCGCAGGGCCAGATGTACCTAATGGAGTGCCTATATTGTGTCAAGATGCGACACCTTCAACATTTTTTTCAGGTCCTTTCACCATCTTCTTATGATCGGGGTTCATCGATGACTCCTTGTATAGGAGCAGATCCACCAGTTTCTCACCAGTCTCAGAACTGGAGTTCTTCCAGCCATTTAGGCCGAGGTGGAGGCCGTGGCCATGGTGGTCAGTCACCAGGATACCAGCGAAAACAGAGTGGATCAGCTCATAGTGGTCAAGCAGGGTCACAGGGCCATGGTGTAGGCCTGACTTTTTCAGTAGAGCATACCCAACTAGAACAGGATCCCAACCCCTCTACAGTTCGAGGTATGATCCCAGTTGCCTTAATTTTATCTTCATCTCTTTCTGCAATAGGGGCTTCCCATATATTTATATCTATTTCTATTTTAGAGAGCCTTAGGCTCTACTTATTTTATTTTTCCAATATATTGATGCTAGACACTCCATTTTGGACGAGAACATCTTGTTTACATTAGTGCTAGGAGTTCCCTCTAGAGGTTGGTGGCTGTCACCTTCTGTGGGACCTCTATGTCCTAGATATGACAACCTATAATGTAATTCTCAGAATATACTGGTTGGTTACCTTCTAGGTAGTCTTCGATTGCTGCCGCTGTAGGGTGAGATTCATATCACCATAGGGAGGATCGTTTATTCATAAGGCAAAGTGGGATGTCCACGCGAGTAGAGTGGGCCCAAAGAATCATGGGTTAGGAGGAGTTACATCCCTGATTTCTAGTCTATATCTGGAAGACCAGAAGACATCGAAGATGGAATTTCCTCAAGTGGTGGATCATTTCAGATATGTCATTCTAGAGGACTTTTCAGGTTCACCTCTGGAGAGATAGGTAGACTTTTCAATTGAGCTCGTGCTGAGAGTGGTGCCGGTGTCCATTCCTCCTTATAGGATGAATACACCAGAGTTATAGGAGCTCAAGAAATAGTTTACAGAGTTACAAGAAAAGGGTTTCATCCAACCCATTACTTCTATTCGGGGTTTTCCTATCCTATTTGCGAAGAAGGTGAACTGTAACCTCATACATTTCATGTATTATAGGAAGTTGAACCAGTTGAAAGTAAGGAACTGATATCCCTTCCCAAATATTGATTATCACTTCGATCATCTTCGAGAAGCCTGGGTGTTCTTGAAGATTTCCATGAAATTTGTTTACCATCAGTTGAGCATTAGACCATCAGATATACCTCTTATAGCCTTCCAGATCAGGTATGGTGTACAAGAGTATGTGGTTATACTGTTCGGTCTCACGAACGTGTCTGTAGTTCTCATGGCACTGAAGAACCGAATGTTCCGTCCATAATTGGATTCCTTCATGGAGGTTTTCATGGATTATATCTTGGTGTACTCTCACACTCAACATGACCATGCCACATATCTTGAGATCATTCTATGTACACTGAGAGAGCATCAGTTATATGCTAAACTCTCAAAATGCCACTTTTGGATGGACCAGATTCACTTATTGGGTCATGTTATCTCAGAGATAGATGTATCAGTAGACCTAGAGAAAGTGTCAGAAGTAGTTTTCTAGGAGAAACTGAAGAAATTATTTGAGGTATAGAGTTTTATAGGGCTGTCTAGATACTACAGACGTTTCATTCCGGACTTTTCACGTTTAGCAGCACCACTGATGAGTCTGACTATGTAGGTTGCAAAGTTCATGTGGTCAGATTCTTGTCAGTTAGGCTTTCAGGAGCTAAAAGTGAGGCTGAATTCAGCACCGATACTAGTATTTCCAGAGCAAGCCAAGAGCTATAATGTTGACTGTGATGGTTTAGGTATCAAGCTGGGAGATGTTCTTATTTAGGGAGAAGGAGTCATTGTGTACATGTCTTAGAAATTGAGGCCTCATGAGAGGAATTATTCAATGCAAGATCTCGAGTTGTCAGCTGTTGTTCATGCTTTACGCTGTTGGAGACATTACCTTATGGGAGAGCATTTTGTGGTTTTTACCAACCACAAAGGTCTCAAGAACATATTCACTCAGTGCGATCTGAATTTGAGATAACAAAGGTGGGTTGAGTATCTTCAGTCCTTTGAATTTACGCTTGCCTATACACAAGGAAAAGGAAATGCAGTGGCTGATGCGTTGAGCAAGAGGGCTCAGATACAGGAAGTTCCGGAGGCCAGTAGTGAGTGGTAGCTTATGGATCTTTTCTCTGAGATGCTTTTGGAGGTGCACGACAGATAGGGGAAATGTTTCTTTCTTCTGTAGCTGTTACCTATACTCTTCTTGATCGAGTGAAAATGAGGAAGCTATTAGATTCTGAGGGCCTAGTCCTATAGAAAAGCGTGTCAGGAGAGGTTCCTATTCCTGGTTAGACCATAGGCAAGGATGATGCCTTGTGTTTCCAGGGGTGCGTATGGGTACCAGGAGACATACGTGAGGAGCTGATGTAGGACTTTCATTCCTCAGTTTGGTCAGTTCATCCTAGAGTCACCCAGACGTATCATGATCTACACCATCATTATTGATGGCCAGGTATGAATAGATATGTTGCTAGTTCCTTCATGAGGTGTTCCACCTATTAGCAGGTGAAGACAGAGCATCAGTGACCATCAGAGATTTTACATCAATTACCCATTCCTAAGTAGAAGTGGAATTATGTCGCGATGGATTTATTGATAGGGTTGCCGAGGTCACCATGAGGGATTGATGCAGTGTGGGTTGTCATTGACAGACTCCTGAAGGTTTCTCACTTCTTGCGGATCAAAGATACCTTCAATGTTGATGATATGGGATGATTGTAAATCCAAGAGATTTTATGCCTACAGGGAGTTTCACAATCGATTATTTTAGAAAGGGATGCACATTTTACTTCTCATGTCTGGAAGGGGATTCAGAAGGCTTTGGGTACACATGTACTTTTGAGTACAGCTTACCACCCCTAGACAGATGGCCAATCTGAGCGTACGATTCAGGTTCTTGAGGACAAGCTTCGATCATGCATTCTGGATTTTGGAGGTTCTTCGGAGAAGCATATACCTCTGGTAGAGTTTTCCTACAACAATAGCATTCAAGAAACAATATTGATGGCACCTTATGAGGATTTGTATGGTAGTTCATGTCAATCACCTTTGTGTTGGCTGGAGGCAGGAGAGGAAGCTATGCTAGGACCTTGTCTTGTTCAGGAGGCCACATAACAGATATAGTTGATTCTGAAGAGGATGGTTACTGCACAGTTTTAATAGAAGTCTTATGTTGGTCAGAAGAGACAACCTCTAGAGATCGAGGTTGGATATCGGGTTTTTCTACGTGTCACACCGAGGTTGGGACACAAAAGGAACAGGAGTCAGGGTAAACTTTCACTAAGGTACGTCGGGCTATTTGAAGTGTTAGAGAGCATTGGTCCGGTTGCCTATCGGTTGCAATTACCTCAGAGGTACCGGGCTATGCATGATGTCTTCCATGTTTATCATCTTTGACATTACTTCTCAGACCCTTGTCATATCTTTCAACATGAGGAGGTTGAGTTAGAGGTGGATGCCTCGTTCGAGGAGCATCCTATCTGGATCGTTGATCGAAGTATGAAGGTTCTCCGTGGCTGGTCTGTTCCTCTAGTATGGGTGCTATGACAGAATGGGAGAGTACACGATGAGACATGGGATAGGGAGTCCAATGTATGATTGCTGTGTCCATATCTATTAATGGTTTCTTCTTCTGCACTGCCTTACTAAGGAAATTCGGGGACGAATTTCATTATGGGGGGAAGTTTGTAAGAACATGTACCTTCTTTTCCAGTATTGGAACCTTGTTTGATTCCATTCATGGCTATAATGTTAAGGGTGATGAATGGGAGAGTCGACATAACTTTGAATAATGTTTTGAGGTAATGGGGAAGAAGCATGGGTGGCGCACGGTTTGTCTAACCATACGTGGGGGGTCTATCGAGGCAGTGACTAATGCATGGTTAGAGCATAGTTTGTCTAACTGTGCGGCCAAACTGTGCGTGGAGGGTCTTCCGAGGCAGTGGCTAACGCACTGTTAGTGCATGGTTTGTCTAATTGTGTGAGAAAACCATGCGGGCACTTAAGTGAGATCCTAAAAAAATGGATCTCAGATGTTTTTGCCTATGTGGCTAGTTTTTCCTTCTAATCGGCCATAACTCAGGATTTTACTTCTCTTAAAGTCAAATAAAGTTCTCCTATCCTTCTGGAAGAAATATGATGGCTTTTATGGGTGAATCAAAGATGGATTCTTGAGGTATGTAGACGTTCTTCTTCTTTCTTGTTCGGTTTCTTAGATCTACTTAGATCTACTTCTCCTATTATCTCGGTTTCTTAGATCGACACCCATTTTGGGAAGATCTATGTGTGTGGATGAAATGTTTGATGAGTTTTAGTCTTGGTATTGTTAGGAGAAGAGATCTATGGTGGGTTCTTGGAGAATCAACCCAGTTTTCTTGTGCATTATTCATTTTTTGGGTTTTCATCAAATCCTTTGAGGTAGTTGGTTTGTGCATTTCCATTGAAAGTCTCTAGGTTATATGTGTAATTGTGCCCAATACCCTTGAACGAGGAATAGCATGGTTACCATTTTAGCCTTGATAATTTCCTGCTATGCTTGTATGCTTGAGTAGAGGATATATGATTGAGAATAGGGTTAATTTCTATGCTTTGGGAGTGTTTTCCCATGCATATATTTTAGGGCTGTTTGGTCTACTTAGCCTGTTAGGCTACCTTATATGTTCCCATGCCCAGTTTTGTAGGATGGTGCTTTGTCCTTCTGAAATGCTGATATGCTTTAGACTATTAGCAAAGTAGTTCTTAAGGTTTACATTGGCTGCTACACTTTGTGATACTTATTGAATTACACAGAGCCGTGAGAACCTTGTGTAGTAGACCATATGGAGAATGGATGTATGGGGTGTTAGGTCGGAGAAAAACGGGAAGGATGGCAAGAGGGGGGGTGAATTGCCTTTTAAAAAAAGATTAACAATTAAAATCAAACTTGAAAGTGCAGCGGAAAATAAAAGAGGCAATCACACAAGAAATTGTTAACAGAGTTCGGCCAAAACCCGGCCTACGTCTCCGCTCCCAACTCAACCGTTGAGAGATTCCTACCGCTTGATTTTCAATGGTTTTAGCAAGAAACCCACTAGGCTTTGAGGTAGCACTAGAACCTATTACAGCTTGCTTTTGATGGTTGAGCAAGAACCCACTTGCTTTTGATGGTTGAGCCAGAACCCACTATCCTTCTTACAGGTGAAGGATAGCTCACCTATGTCTCAAGCTATTTAAAGGAAAGCTTGACAACCTCTTCACACCTTAATGGTGATGTGAAACCCAAAAGAAGGAGGGGATGAGAAATAGAGTGGTTTGTAGACACAAACCCAAATTATGCTCAAAATAGATAAATACAATAAAACCCGTAATTGGAGAAGCCTTGGGAGCCTTTGATTGATTGGAGATGTTGAAGGCCGCTTCCAAGCTTCTTTGATGGAGCTCCTTGGATGTGGAAGTTGTTGGAGCAAAGGGGGTTCCTTTGAAGGAAGTCCGCCGGAGGTTGGCCAATTGATGGAAAATGTGTATGGTGGCTTTGTATATGATCCGGTTGGTGTCCGGGGCTTCCTTGGCCTTTATTTATAGGCATGGAACCCTTGGGGAGTCTTCGGAGCCGTTGGAGAAGTCCTCGGAGCCGTTGGAGGCCAAAAGAGGGTTGACTGGTCAAAACCAACGGCTAGTTTGACTGGGCTACCGGCGGGCCGATGCAGGGCCACCGGCTGGCCGGTGCCTTGGATGTTGAGAAGGCCTTCTGCCCAGGCAGCACCGGCTGACCGGTGCCAGAGCCACCGGCTGGCCGGTGGGCAGACAGTAGCTGCCACTGTTTCATTAGGTTGCCACCGGCTGGCCGGTGACAGAGCCACCGGCCGGCCGGTGACAGAGCCACCGGCTGACCGGTGGAACCTGGCAGTGGCCAATGCCTCTGCCAGGTCCACCGGCTGGCCGGTGCTATCACACCGGTTGGCCGGTGGACTGCAATTCAGTCCATTTTGCCAGCTTTCTTGGGCCAATCCTTTGGCAATCAATTGCCTATCAACAAAAACACTTAAAACACAATTAGATAAACATGAAAGTGATTGTGATCATGAAAATTAAACCACGAGGGGATACGAGAGGTACAACAATCTCCCCCTATTTTGATGATCACAATCACCAAAACAATTAATGTAAAATAATGAAATTGAAAGGAAATGCTAAGCATGATGAAAAGGATCCTCCCCCAATCAATCAATAAATTCTCCCCCTTTGTGATTATCAAAATAGCACGGGGCATAAAACTTGATTGAGGGAAACAGTTGAAAAACAAGATACAGTTTTTTAAACCAATTGAGATTTTTGAAATTTGAATTGAAAGTTTTGAATCAAAGTTTTGAATTGAGAGTTTGAAATGAGAAATTGAATAACAGTTTGAATTGAAAGTTTTGAAGTGAAAAATTCGATACCAAGAGTTGAAAATTTTGAAATGAAAATTTAATAGAAAATTTTGAATTGAAAAATTTGATACCAAGTGTTGAAATTGAAAGTTTGAAAAGAATGTTTTGAATCAAAAACCAATTGAAATTTGAAATTAAAAACCAAATGAAATTTTTTAAAATTGAGAGTTTTGAATCAAATATTTAAATTGAAAAATGAATCGAAAGAGATTTTTGAGTTTAAGAAAATTTCTCCCCGTAAATAAAACAAAAGATCATCGGGGAAACGAAACTATTTTTGGCCCGGAGAGACTCGCCAAAAGGGATTTTTCAATCCAAATTTGTTTCATGGCGGGTCTTCTCCTATAAAACTCGTCACTATAGTAAATAGACTTGGGTTGGCCATACCGGGAATTTTTGCAATTACATTCATATATCATGTGCCCGGGTTTTTTGAAATAGTTACAAAATTTAAAACTAGAGCTCCCCCTTATAAAAACAGTGGGTGCATGGGAGGAGGAAGCTTGCTTGGAATAGCCAATCCCTTGGGTGTTTCTTGAAATTCGTTGGGAACCAAGCAATTTTGAAAGGTTTTGTTCCCCTTGGGTGAATTTGGCTAGGGATTCTCTAAGGTCCTTGATGGTTGATTCCAAATAATCAACATTGGGGAAATTTTGGATTTTTAGGGAGAGTTCCTCCTTCTCTTTAAGAAGTTGTTCTTTTTCGGAGGAAAGCTTTTTGAAATTCTTTTTTAAAGCAACAAATTTTGAAGAGAGTTCATGAAAACCATTTTCAAGTTGGTCTCGCACATGTTGGATTTCTTCGTATGACAAATGATTAAAAGAATTTGAAGATGAGGACGAGGATGAGGAATCGGAAGAAGTTACCTCGTGTTTTGCCATTAGGCATTTTTTACCTTGGTCGCTCGAGGAGAAGGAGGAGAAGGAGGAGCTATCACTCCAAGATGCCTTTGAAGCCTTCTTCTTTCCCTTCTTTTTCTTGGCCCTTTTCTTGTGAAGTGGGCAAACGGGCTTGATCTTTTCGTCGGGTTCTTGCTTTTGATCGGATTCTTGCTTTGGAGCCTCGCTAGTACCTTCATAGGTTAGTTCTAAAAATTTCCAAAGATCGTAAGAAGTAGAGCAAGTAGAAATACAATTAAAAACATTTCGGTCTAGCCCACAATGTAGATCATTCATGGCTTTGCCATCAAGCTCAAAATTCTTAATGTCGGCGGGGGTCCATTTAGACTCATCGGGAGAAGAGAGCATAAAACCATGCATAACAATTCTAAAAATAGGATAGCTAATGTTTTTAAGAAAAGTTGACATGCGGGTTTTCCAAAAAGTATAATCGGCTCCATCAAAGAATGGAGCACGATCCAAAGAATGTCCTTCGGGGGATTGAGAGGAAGAAGCGGTAGAAGCCATCAAAAAATAGGATCTTTAAATTTGAAACCGGTTAGGGTATTACTCAAATTTCCCTCTGATACCAATTGTTAGGTCGGAGAAAAACGGGAAGGATGGCAAGAGGGGGGGGGGGTGAATTGCCTTTTAAAAAAAGATTAACAATTAAAATCAATGTTGAAAGTGCAGCGGAAAATAAAAGAGGCAATCACACAAGAAATTGTTAACGGAGTTTGGCCAAAACCCGGCCTATGTCTCCGCTCCCAACTCAACCGTTGAGAGATTCCTACCGCTTGCTTTTCAATGGTTTTAGAAAGAAACCCACTAGGCTTTGAGGTAGCACTAGAACCTATTACAGCTTGCTTTTGATGGTTGAGAAAGAACCCACTTGCTTTTGATGGTTGAGAAAGAACCCACTATCCTTCTTACAGGTGAAGGATAGCTCACCTATGTCTCAAGCTATTTAAAGGAAAGGTTGACAACCTCTTCACACCTTAATGGTGATGTGAAACCCAAAAGAAGGAGGGGATGAGAAATAGAGTGGTTTGTAGACACAAGCCCAAATTATGATCAAAATAGATAAATACAATAAAACCCATAATTGGAGAAGCCTTGGGCGCCTTTGATTGATTGGAGATGTTGAAGGCCGCTTCCAAGCTTCTTTGATGGAGCTCCTTGGATGTGGAAGTTGTTGGAGCAAAGGGGGTTCCTTTGAAGGAAGTCGGCCGGAGGTTGGCCAATTGATGGAAAATGTGTACGGTGGATTTGTATATGATCCGGTTGGTGTCCGGGGCTTCCTTGGCCTTTATTTATAGGCATGGAACCCTTGGGGAGTCTTCGGAGCCGTTGGAGAAGTCCTCGGAGCCGTTGGAGGCCAAAAGAGGGTTGACTGGTCAAAGCCAACGGCTAGTTTGACTGGGCTACCGGCCGGCCGGTGCAGGGCCACCGGCTGGCCGGTGCCTTGGATGTTGAGAAGGCCTTCTGCCCAGGCAGCACCGGCTGACCGGTGCCAGAGCCACCGGCTGGCCGGTGGGCAGACAGTAGCTGCCACTGTTTCATCAGGTTGCCACCGGCTGACCGGTGGAGCCTGGCAGTGGGCAATGCCTCTGCCAGGTCCACCGGCTGGCCGGTGCTATCACACCGGTTGGCCGGTGGACTGCAATTCAGTCCATTTTGCCAGCTTTCTTGGGCCAATCCTTTGGCAATCAATTGCCTATCAACAAAAACACTTAAAACACAATTAGATAAACATGAAAGTGATTGTGATCATGAAAATTAAACCACGAGGGGATACGAGAGGTACAACAATGGGTTCTCTAGAGTGTCTTTATAATTATACGATGTGAGAGCACATGGGTAATTGACGTTGAGTGCTTCCTCAGAGTGTTTGTAGTTCCTCGACGCATGCTACAATGGGAATATACATTATGTGCTTCCCTTGAGCGCCTTTAGTATCGATACGAGACTATAAGGGGAATTTACGGTGAGTGCTTCCTCAGAGAGTCTATACTTAAGCTGAACTAGAGAGGTGAGAATGTGTGTACTTCCTAGAGGGTTTCTTGTACTTGTTGATTGAACCAGAGGGGTAGGATGTAAGTAATCCCAGAGGGTTACCTAATTTGATTAGCTGCTTGCTGGATAGATGAAATTGAAGGACTTGAATCTATTGATTGTGACTACTGAGTACTTCCTTGTTTACTATTTCCTTTTTTACTTATTACCTACTATATACTCACTGACTGTTAGGAATAGATCCTTTGATGTTTTCCTACTGGGATTTAGTCTCATACCCTATTAGGGTCATGCTTTTGGACCCAAACAGATTATATTGTTGCATGTATAGATAAGGGAAAGTGCCCTCCTATATCTGGTACTTGAGTGCTATGGTGCTGGAGATCTTGGGACTAAGGTGAGGCTTGCGATGCTAAGGAGTTATTGGTTTCTTTTGTACCTTATTTTAGCACTATATTTCAGCATTGTGTCTTGTTTGGATGATTTCCTAGACATATGTATCATGCAACATTTTTATATATATTCACTCCAGTTGTTATTGCTGCTAGTCTTCCATTATTTATTGTTTTATGTATGTTTACTGCTATCTCTATTGTATATTCGTTTACTTTCGCTGTGTTAATCTTCCAATGAAGGCATAGTTTCCCCACTATCACACCCAAGGCCCTCACTGCTAGTCGGAAGCCTCTAACGTATGAGGAAATGCATTTGAGGCCATGTAACCAACTGGGTATGGGGTGCCTCTGGGCGGCTTCCGAAAATGGGATGTTACAATGAAATTTGATACTTGAGGTAAGGGATATTCATCTCAATTTTATTTTTGTGAGACATAAGACTTATTCATGACTAGGTTCTTTTATTTGGAATATATAATTCCAATGAATGTATTTTATGATGTTTTTTTAAAATATATGTGGATTAAATATCTATATAATGATATTTTTCACTTTTTTAATATGATTCAAAAATTACTAAAGTGGTATGAATTTCATATTGAAATTTCATTGTTTAGGAGGATTGTTTATGATTACACATCGAATGATGATATCTTCTAGTAAAATTATAAATATACACTTTAATTCTATTATAATATGGATACTTTTTGAAAATACATGTTTTCCATTAACATTAATCTGTTTATGTACTCAATAATCAAAAAAATATGTTTAATGGAAAGTGGATTTATTTCCCATTTCAGTCAAAAATTCACTTTCTTCCATAACCATGATTTTAAAATATATTCCCAATACATTTTTATCATTAAAAAATTATTTTTTAAATTATTTTTTCCATTTTGTAAATTGTACTATTTTTTGAAAATAAATCTAAATTTTTTAGATGAGTAACTTCTTAAAATTTACTGAAAATTTGATGGGAATCATTATTTTAACATAGATAACATAATCCAAATTTTATACCGTCATGACCACTAAATTATTTCATGATTCTATTAATATGTACACAATAAATTTTTAAATAAAATAATTTATTTAATATTATGTAAATTATTATATTTTAAATAATTGATTTAAAATGGAAATATATTTTCCTCAAAAATATTCTAGTGATATTTTGTGGTATAATTGTTCGTTAAACACAAACCTCATATTTTTCATATGATTCACTAGGGATATGTTCTTATGATACCATCCATATCCTTTATCTATATGGTTTATTACTATGATGGAAAATATTTCTGAAAGATGTTTCCTTCCCACAGGTTATAATATGATGAATTTTTTAAGAAAACCATTTCATTTTCACTTGTTATGATATGATGAATGATTTTTTTGGAAAACATATGTATGATTTCTATCATGTGACTGGTGAGATAAGAATTATATACCCCAATAAATAATTGGGCAGATATTAATTTTCTATGAGATTAAAGGGTAAATAGGTAGTTATCCCAAACCAAAAAAGAGGGTGCACTAGGGGTTATCAAAAGCCCAAAAAACAGGGCACATATAAGCTTATCCCAAGAACAAAATAGGCTACATGAGATGCTATCCCAAGCCTAGAATATGATAGAGTAAGGGTTATCCAATGCTAAAATTAGGTTAATTGGTTTTTATCATATTCCTAAAATATTAGGAATATCATAGTGGGTACATTGAGATAATATTTTTCCTATTTCAGTTTCCCAAAAATAAATTTCATATGCTAATATTATACACTCAGGGCACATGTTATTTTATAAATCTATTATTAATGTATTATTATAATCCATGATTTTTGAAATGAATCAATATTATGGTCTATGATATGTATGGTATGTGTTTTCAGTTATTATGCTCATGATCTCATACCCTTTTGCTCGTGTTAAGTTGATATGTCCCTTGTTTACTATTACTGATCCTTAGAGACCACCCATTATTATTTTTCTTTTCCACAATTTATGAATAAAGGTAATAGGTATGATATTTTTAATAAGGGGTATAGTTATTTTGAACAAAGTGGGATATGTGGCAATTCATTTATGATTTTTTTTAAAAAAAATGTCCATGTTTCCAAAGATATTAGGTTTATACCATTATAGTGAGGGTCATTATGTTATGTATTGATTATCAATATTTTATGATTTTGTATCTATGTATAAAAATAATGGGTCACATTAATAGGTATCATAGAAATTTTTATTTATTCAATATACACTAGGATGATAAAAATTTAGTAAGAAAATTAGGGATAAGTAAAAGTATATAAAAATTTCATTGAATTTTGATGAATGATAGAGTGAGTGATTTCTAGGAAATCACATCCATGTGTATGTAATTCAAGTGGATATGGATCTATCATAGTTTTAAATATAGGGAATAACTAAAAAAATATTCATTAGTATTTGAATTGATTATAACCAAGTACACAAAAATGGATCTTTCCACACATACCTAGTTTCACACACTACATGCACATGTTATTGAAATTCACAAACTCGTTATGAACCATCATGAAAGATTTTCATAAGTGATTATTATGGTTTAATTTGGTGAAACCTAAAGTTTCATAGACTTAAAATATGCTTTCAATATTTAGACATCTTATAAATTATTTTTCTTCAATGATCGCTCTAATCAATGTTTCACAATTGTCATAAAAACCAATTTTATTTTACTAAGGATTGAGTATAGAATAATGATGTTTGGGTGGAAATAGGTATGCTCATATATTGAAGTACCCTATTTTTGTTTAGTCATATGATTTTTTTATATTTCAATAAAACTAATAAATAATTATAATTCATAACCTCAATGATTAAATTTTTTTATTAGCATTCAAAACCCCTAATGGCATGATTATCTCATCTCAAGTCTATGATTATTCTCTAGTTGAATTTTGTGGGAATATTCTTCTAAAAAATTCTTATTTTTCTCTCTATAGTTGAATTTGATGTTATCTTACACATGTATTGGATTTATCTACATAAATTCCATACAAAATGTTGATGAAGAGAAGTCATGATTCATAGTCTAGAACAACCTATTATTTTCTATCACTATGGTCAAAATTATGAACTCCAAATGAATATTTATCTTTTGTGTGGGACTTTTATCATAATAAAAGGGATTATTATTTCCTATTCCAATTATATAAGTGATTTTTTATGTTTTTGGTGAAGATTTTTCTAGTCCACTATCAAATTATAAAGTTGAGTTTGAATTAGAACTAATACAGAGTGAAATTCCTATTTCAATTACACTATATAAAACAACACTTATTGAGATACAATAATACAAGGAGAAACTATATGAGATTACTCAAAATATATTCATTCATCCAAGTGTGTCACTATAGGGTGTGAATATTCATTTTGATAAGAATAATAATACATAAATGTTACTATGTATTGATTATCAGGAACTAAACAAGATCACAATCAATATCATTTATCCTCTATATAATATTGATGACTTGTTTGATCAAATTCACAGTGTTTAATAATTTTCTAATATTGTTCTATATTTTGGATATCATCAATTGAGGGTCAATAAGAATGATATACCCAAGACTGTATTCCGTACAAGGTATGGATACTATGAAATTATTTTTATTCAATTTAGTCTTAGTAATTCCACCTCAATATTCATGGATTTATTTAAATATTTATTTTAGATATTAACATGATTAGTTTTTGGAAGAATTTATAGATGATTTTATTATATATTCCATGTGAATGGAATAGAATGACGTTAACTTGAGAATTTTTCTGAATACCCTAGTAAACGAGAATTTTCATGGAAAATTATCCATGTAATAATTATGGATACTAAATATTTTGTTTTGTAACATATAATCTATTACAACCCCAACCCCGGAAACCAAGAGAGAGTGACCACTTTATTAAATTGGTATACATAAAATGGTTAAAATACACAAGGACTGGTCATTTTAGTAGTTATGAAGAACCCTGCACAAACTTGATACCCATTTTAAATTAGTAATCGAAAACAATTCACAATTCATAAGAAAATAAAATGGCGCATATCCTCCAAAATTTGTTTTTATATAACTTATTCATATCCTAGGGAAATGAAAAAATACAATGGTGAGATGAAATACTATATAAGGGATACCTATATAAAATGATATCATGAATCAATAAATAATGATCATTATAGAAATGTAAATAAATGAACATAGTTTCTACTTAAATAAATTTATTTTGTGAATATATAAGGGATAGTCAATATGGAATCGTAAATAACTGAACACACATATCATTTAATCAATAATCTGAGAATGAAATATATTAAGAGATAATATCAATGTGAAAATATCATATATAAAAATAATATTTGAATTCAAAATGAATCAAATTATTAATTATTAGATGTCATGTTTTGAGGAATCATGATACCTCTACAAGTAGTAACTTGTGTAATTTTTCTAACTAATTTTTCTCATGAGAAAAACTGATGAATTTAGGGGATATATATCTTTATGCATCAACCATTATATTATGTCTAAATAATTCCAGGTATATAGACTGAATTATTTAATTCCTGGCCAATTTGAATTATCATCAGAAATATGTATAGAGTAAACAATGCAGAATTATTAGTATTTCCCCTGTTAAAGAAATGGAATTCAATGTAAACATAATAAATTAAAATTATATTTGTAAAAGAAAATAATCATATCCATCATACTAGAATATGGATATTTGATAGAATCATAATGTATAATGGAAATTCATCATAAGAAGGTGAGTTTTTCAAGAGAAAGTTAACAATCATAAAAGAAGGTGAGATTGTACAACAAATTTTACCACTAGGTAATTTTTGTTTCAAATATACTTTGGTTAAAATAAATATAATTGAAATTTAAAATACAATAAAGTATGAAGGATTAATAATATTTTATGTTAAATTGGATTTATATTCCCCATATAAAAGAAATTAGTTGTATAAAATTACAATATTCTTCAATAGAGGGAAACTGTGACAAAGTCAATTACGTCACACTTTCTTTTGGTTGAACATGTCTTAAAATCATGTATAGTGGTTTTAAAAATATTTTTTATCTTATAACATAACAATATTAATATTTATTATATCATATATGATCCTTTTATAATATTATATCACCCTTTCGTTAATAATGTGTCTTTATTTTCATTATTTCGGGTGGTAATTGACATGTTTTCTCATTCATGATTTATCATGAAAGTTTTTATTATTCATATATTATATAGTTCAATCATATAATTATTAATAATATTGAAATATTTATCATATTTTTACATCAATTATACTCTTAATATTGATCATAAGGACAATTTTTAGAAATGAGGTGTGTTATGATCGTGGAGATGGTAAGTCGTACATACACATGAGTAATGTTCCCATTATTCTAAAAATGTAATGGAAATTAGGTAATTAATATTTTACCTTTTGAAAATTATATATAATATCATAAATACAATATTAGTTCCTTGAATATACTTATATATATCATTCATGTTCTTCGGTGAATACAAGAGAGTCACATCGCTTTGTGAAGGAGGCAGTCCACATATACTTGAATGATGTTATAATCATTCAGTGAGTGAAATGGTTAGAAATATGATGACATATTATCTTTTTATTTGATAACTATTTCATGAATATAATAATTATGTCATTTATATTACATAAATCTAGTATCATTATCCTTGTTACCCTTTATGTAAAGTGTTAGTGAAAATTAAATCAGATTGCTTCATGAAGAGGTAGTCCTCTATACACACGAGAGACATTATCGTATCCACAATTAAATGAAAATTTTAAAAGTTATATATTATATAATTAAACTATATTTATTATTATATCATATATATAAAATATATACTTTAGATCCATCATCATACTCAATTGTGATATATGGTAATAGAAGAAATGAAAGACATTGGTTTGTGAGGCGATAGTCCTTCATACAAATGAATAATTATTACCTGACCCATTTTATGGAGGTGAATATGGTTTTATGTCAGGAAAATAATATAAAAACATCTCCATATATTTAATATAATGATGTTATTTTATCAACATGTTTTAATAATCATTTAAGGATGTGGAGGAAAAATAAAATAATGCTGATAATTGAATAACATTACCTATTCTTCAGGTAACATACATAGGTTAAAACCAAAATTTGTTTAAGGTTTGAAGATGAGATTAGAGTGATTATGATTTTTTATGTGAGTTGTGTGGCACACTTGTAAATTTTGTAAAGAAAATGGTGTACCCACATTTTTCACATGCCAGAAGGGTTAAAAAAGAAGTCTTCTTGATAATGAGACATGATAAGGTTGAAATATGGATATAAAATAAATTTTGGACAAGTTGTTACTTCCATTTATCCATTATATCTTTATTGTAGCCCTCATGTAAACCCATTTTTACAATAACCGTTGTAAATAATTTTAACTATTTTTAACATTCATTGTGGTCAAAATTTATGTCCCCTTTATTAGATAATATGTATTATTTTTATTTAAAAAATGGAATCCATTTTTAAAAATTAAATTCAAATAAGTTGAGAATTAAATTTTAAATTAATCACATAAAAGACACGAGAAATCTTGTTTTCAAAGAGAACATGTTCGAATGTTTAAAATTTTTTTAACAAAAAAATATATTTAATAGTGATTAAAATGACCTAAATTGGATTAATACAAGTATAATTTAACTAATTTTACATTAATAATATAATTTAACATTATAATAAATAAAAAATGATAATTTTAATTGAATTTAAATATTTTTCACTATTCTATAAAAAATTAAACATTTTAGAAAAATCTCAAAAAATCACCCTAATATAATTTTGATATAATAATTTAAAAATTTATGTTACTTTTATCAAATAAATTTTCTTAAATTGGTAATTATTAATTTTAAATTTTTCATTCAAAGCACGATTTATCATCATTTAGAAAAATACAATTTTTCAGAAAACATTTGTTTTATTTTAAGTGATTATTATATTATTCTTGATCAACAGATAACCATAATTTCTATTATTTAGTAAGTAAATTAATACATAATAATTTAATGATTGTTTATATTGGTATACAATATTATAGTTTATTTGGAGTTAAGACTTTGTGTTCCTCAAGATGTTAAAGAGATTAAATTTATTGAAATATATATTTTTGGGGTGTTTATGATCTATGTTTCATTTTATATATAATATACAAATCAATATTCATGTTTTAAATATATGGGTGTAAAAAAAATATCATGTGTGAGTATATATTTGGATCCATAAAATAAATAATTTTGTTAAAATTGGTCCAGACCAACCATATTGACAGAGACTAGGATGTGTTCTCCTACTAAATTAATCGTTATATATTATAAGTCATGATAATTGATATTTCATAACATAAATTACTCATATCAGGATTTGGATTTAAATATGGTAAATTATTCATTAATTATATAGAGGTATTATCGTTATGAATAAGTGGGTGATATATATAGTAATAATAAAATTTTAAAGTATATATTCACCAAGAGTATGTTTAATACATTCAAGAGAAGATGGTTGGAACTGATTAATGATTATGAGTTCCCAATACATTACCACCCTAGTAATGATTAAAAGTTTTTTGATCGTTTGAGTCAAAAGAATCATGATACTTTATCTATAAAGAGGATCATGAAAGATATAATATTTATATATTTTAAAACGATCGTCTGGAAATCATAATGGAAGTAGAAAAATATTATCTTTCTCAAATGTCTGTTAAACCATATATCCATGAAAACATTGAAGATGTTTAAAAGGAATATGTATAGCTATATAATAAGGTCAGAAATATTAGTGGGTTTAACCTTGATTTTGGTGTAATGATAAATTTCAATAATATTGTATGGGTTTCATCCATTCTGGGTTTACATAATAAGATTTTAGAGGAGGCACAATTTTATTCATTCACTATCTATTCCGGAAGTATGAAGATGCATAGATATTTGAAAGATAATTTTTTTGTGGGAAAACATAAAGAGTGATACTGAGGAGTTATTATCTCAATGCTTGGTATGATAACATGTTAATGCTAAGAGATAAAAGTCACAAATAATTTTACAACCACTAACCATAATAGAAATAAAATGGTAAAATACCACCATACATTATTTCATCAGATTCTAAAAAACATATAAATAATAAAATTTTATTTGTGTTATAGTCAATCACCTTACAAATTCATCACACTTAATATCATTAATATAAAATTTATCTCTAGAGAAGAATACAATGAAACTAACTAAAGAAGTTGTAAGGTTTAATGGAATACCACAATATATTATATCATATTAGGATATAATGAATATATCAATGTTCCATATAAGTCTTTAGAAAGATCTCAATATAGAGCTTATTTGTATCACAACTTATCATCCTCATACATATAGTCAATCTAGGAGAATAATTCAAACCCTAGAGGATATGGTGAGATCTGGTTCTATGGATTTAGAAGGTGTTTGGGATCAACAACTTCACACCTTCCATTTTTCATACAACAATAGCTTTCTGTCAATAATTTAGATGGATGACTCTGAATCCCTCAATGGAATGTAGTGTAGAGATCCAAAATCCTATTATAAATTTTGAAAAAAAAATCTATTGTTACCCGAGTTAGATAATGAAATTGTTGAGAAAGTCATATTCATTCAATATATTATCAAGGTTGCTCAGAGTCATTAGAAAAGTTATGCTAACAATCGTCAACGAGATTTGGAATTTGGAACTGAAGATATGGATTTTCTATTAATTTCTCCTTAGAATAAGGTTATGATAATTAGAGAGTAAAAGAAATGATACATAAATATATTCCCACTTTCAATATTCATCATTCCGTAAGGAGTTTAGCATATCTCTTTGCCCTACCATTGAACCTCTCTCAAGTTCACGATGTGTTCCATGAATCCTTATTAGGGACGTACAAGTATGATCCTTCACATATACTGAACTGATAGGTTATAAAACTAGAGAAAAATATTTCATATGAGGTATAATCAATGGAGATTCTAGATTTTAGAGAGAAATTTCTATGAAACAAGGCCAATCAGCTATTAGATGCTCTATGGAGAAACCATAAAATATTAGGAACCTATATGGGAACTAGATGATATATTGAGGAAGAAGTATCCTCAGTTTTTTTGTCATATTAAATTTATTTATCATTTTATAAAATTACATACATTTTAGTTAAGCCTTTATATTCTTCAAAAATAATGTTTTTCTCAAAAAAAGTTTTCTATTGATTTTTTTTTTGTGAAAAAAAAACGAAATTAATTTCAAAATATTTTATACAATTAATTTAAATAAAAAAAAATAATTTTAAAAATATTCACAAAATAATTATCCTATGGTAACTGTTTTGTTAATTTTTCTGAAAAATAAATTTTCAATGAATTATGAAAAATACTGATTTTTTAGAGAATTTCCTTTTCATTGAAATCATTTAAAAGATTTATTTTGATTTTATAATTTATTTAAAAATAAAATTATATTAATTATATTATTATTAATTCAATTTATTTCATTATAATAAATTTAATTTTAACTTTTTATATAGAATCATTTTATACTAATTAAAACTTTTGTTATGGAAAACTGCTTTTATACTGCATTTGCGGGTGTAATTTATCATTAAATTAGTCCAATTATTTAAATTTAAAGTAGTAAAATTATTTCCATAATTTGATTCATCATAAAAAATACTAGGTAAAAATTTCAACAAATTTTTTATCATAATTAATTGTAAAAATTATTAAAATATATTACTGATATTCTGGTTAAAAATATGTTTTGCATATTACATGCACTTGCATTAAATTTAGTTTTCCAAACACATAGGAATTTTATTTTTTAAAAATAATTTTATATTTTTAATCAGTGGTTAAAAATTATATAATATGTTTCATTTATTTTAAGTCTTATGGGATAAATTACACAGGTAAAAAAAGATAAAGCGGTGAAAGGTAAATGATAAAAATAATTAAACATACAGGATATAGAATAACTCATTGAAAAAAATAGATTCATTACGGTTGATGTATAAATATAAAATATAATCCCTACCCAAATTATATATGAATTTTTGAGGTACTTTTCTTGCGATTGACATCCCATTATTGAATAGTTTTGGGTATTTACAAAAAATATCATTCCTCAATTATGAAAGGGAACCTCCTACCCTAAATCCATCATGACCCATAATCCCTTTGTCTTGGAAAAAACATAGAAAGGCTATCCCAAAAATCCTTATATATGTTATATATCTTTCTATATACCCAAAATTCTAACCCTTTGGGTCTTAATAAGATATCCAAATGATGTTTTTCTATGAAAAGGTAGTTGTCTTTACTATGATATTTGTTTTTTTAATCATTTCTTATGACCTTAATTCATGGAATAAAAATTCAATTATAATAACAAATATATCAACCATATTATTATATTATAATATATTTATGGAATAATAATCATCTTCACATCCATCATTTGGGAAACAAATGTCGATCATGTGTATGGAAGACAACCTCTGCGCGAACTGATGTAATTAAATTTCCATCACCACCACACAAGGAATGAAATAATTATGGATTTAATATATAAATATAATATTTATTACATAATTTTACTTCTTAAATTATAATATCACATCTATAATTTTTATCTTCCCATTCATTGAAAAGTTATAAAGTCACTAATGCGTATGTATAGACTACCAACTCCACAAATCGATATGATTCGTTTTTCATTTTATTTTGAAATAGATGGTAATAATGAAGCATTTTTTGAAGATAAATAATTTATATGATATTATAATTATACTTCATGTTTAATTATTTTTTATATTTATTTGATTCCATCCATAAAAAAAAAATAAAAATGTGTTCATGCGTACATACGACCACCATCTCCATGAACTATTTAATTCATTTCATTATCTATTCCTTTTATATATGACTCTAAATTTTCAACTATTGAATATTTATGATATTTATATTATAATTAAATTTTCTATATGATTTAAAAATGATAAAATCATAGTGACAAAAATTACCAAATCGAAACATTAATGATAAACGATGCAGTTATCACCCGAAATAATGGTTTGAATAAAGAATTGTTAATAAATGGATGGTAAAAGGTAATAAGTAAAAAATATATAGAATTATATATTTATATTTGATTATTTTTCTACAAAATATTTATAATAAAAATATATTTATTATATAGGATCTTTAAACAACTGTGAATAAATTCTAAACTTGAGGTATGATATATTCATCTCAATTTTATTTCATTATAACACATGACATATTCACAACTTGCTTCTTTTATGTGGTGTATATAATACCCATGAGTTTAATTTATGATTCTTGTTATGGATATTTTTGGGATTAAAAATACATCTAAATTCAATTTTTTCAAGTGGATTATGATCCAAAAATTATGAAAGTGGTTATTATTTTGTCTTACAACCTCATTATTTATCAAGATTATTTATGATTATACTTATGATAATGAAATATTATTATCTATATATAAATAAGAACACTAAATTGTATTTTTATTATATTATTTATTGAAAAATAAAAATTTTCATTTAATTTCTCTCTCTATATTTACTTAGGAATCCAAATATAATATTTTTAATGGAAGAAATGACTTTATTTCTTATATCGGTAGAAAATATTGTATCTTCTATATCAACTTTTTCTAAAACTATTATAAATATTGTTTTATTATTCCACCATGACTGTTTAAATTATTTTTTACACATTTTAAAATTTTAAAATAGTTATTTAAAATTAATTATCATATCCTTTTCTAAATGAGATTTTCTTGAATTTCATCTAAAAATGTTAATGAAATATTTTATAAAATACTTTATAAGAATGACATTTTCTTCAATTGTTACCAACAATATTTTTTTGAAAATTACTATATATTTTTACGAGTTTATTTTCAAATAATTTTATTTCATTAATATTTGTGAAATTTCAATATATTAATTAAGATATTTCATAATAAATATAATATTTTCCTCAAGAATGTTTTACTGGTCTACTTATGGTATTTATATTTATTAATGATAAAATCCTTAAATGTTTATCATGATTAACTGGGAATATGATCAAATGATTCAATCCACATCCTTTGTTTATATGGTTTATGATTATGATGAATTGTTTTGTGAAACCTACTTATTTCCCATGGGTTATGATAGGATGGAGTGTTTGTGAAAAATGGTTCTCTTTCAAGATTTAAGATATGAAGAATGATTTTATGGAAAACTTATGTTTGATTTGCATTATGTGATGGGTGGGCCCAAAATTATATATCCTTCCAAGGCGTTGGATAAAGGTTAATTTTCTATAATCTCAAAGGGTGAATGATAGGTTAACCAAAGATCGAATAAATAGGTTATATGGGAGGTTATCGTCAGACTAAAACAGAGGGTACATGGGAGGTTATCCTCATAAAAAAAGAGGGTATGAAGGATGTCAACTCAATCCCCAAAGATGGTACACATGAGGTTATCCCAAGTATAAATTAAGTATGTATATGGTTATAACATTCCAAATATCTTTTTGAAGACTTGTTGGATATCCTAGAAATATTATAATCTAAACCTATGTGTATGTCACAATTCTATGTAATATACCAACATTATACTCTCATGGATGATGTTCTTTATTCCATTATGATTCATGTCTTATTATATAACAAGGTTTATTCCATGATTAAATATTATGAGTTTTGATATCAAGAGTTTTGTTTTTCAAATGTTTTTCTCAGGTTCTCATTTCCTTATTCTCATATTATTTTGATATCTCACTTGTTTACTCTTATTTAGAATCTGATCTCACCATTTGTTATATTTACCTTCCCCATGTAATGAAGAATGCTATTCTATATGATATGAATAATAAGGATTCTAGTAGATAATAACATAATATATGATTATTTATTTCAATTATGATCCATTTTTTATGTATCCATATATCCAAACACACTAGTCTTTTATGATTCTGGTCTACATCATTATGTTGTGTTTTTATTATTTATATTTTATAATGTGATATATATATTGAATTTATGTATCTCTATATAAATTCTAATTATAATTCCCCAAAAAAATTATATTATCTAAGGGTAAGACATGGAGTGGTCCATGTCATGAGTTGTGATTCAAGTTAAATAAATATCATAGTGATTTCAACAAGATTGGACTTACCTTACAAACAATTTCTCTCCCACCACACTTGTGGTCATTTGTATTGGGATTAGTCTAGAAAATATTATACTGAGGTAAATAAATTACAATATCAGATAAATGAGACCCATACAGATGAATTATAATATATTATTATATTTATTATACTTTTTATTTTGATATTATAAATACAGTTAATAAAATTTATACCAGTTAACTCTATGGATACATTACAATATCCAGATTTTAATAAATTTTATTTCCGCATTTATAAAATATATCATGGTTCATTTTAGTTCAGTGTTTTATATAGAGAAATGAATTTAACTTAGTATTAAATTAATGAAAAATATATAATAAATTCTCATATAGTTACATGTCATGTTGAAAACAATAAATGGTGGATGGGAGAAATGAATATCTTATCTTTCAATTCCATTAACATCAAAGACTTATCAAAAGTATAAAATAGAATATTGAAAAAGAATAAATATTAAGGGTCCCATTTTATAGCCCTGGAAAAAGTGAATTTATACATATTTTACACACCATTCATGCTAAATCCTAGGTATATTTTTTACTATCTCCCATGTATATGTACTCATGAGATTTTAAGTTATATCCCCAACCTTAAGAATGTTTTAATTATTTAGTTTCATAACCTTTAATGTGTTAGAACCCTTCTTGAGTGTATTTTCCTCTATAAACCTACTTCCTTTCACATGTTTCTTATTCATAATAAATCTTTCACAGATATTAGTAGTGGAAAAATTTGGATGAAAAGGAAACCACTCCATTGTAATGATATCAATGTTTTCAAATATTTCACAAATAAAAAAGGAATGTTTTCATCCTAATATGAATTTACTATAATTTATGTATACCCATGAAACATTGTAGTAAAACCAATCATTCAACTATTTCTTAGTGGTTATCAATAAAAAAACTTTATACCATCATTTCCTTACTCAAATGTCTCATGTTATGAATTATAGATTACACCACCCACATGTTCACGTGTCTTTCGATACCCTTGATATTAAAAACTCCTAAATCAAAAATATTTCCATTGACATGTTATGAAACCCCATTCTTAAACCCATTTTTCCCCATCATGAGACCCTAATCCCCATGGAACAATGGTATGAGCGTCATGAACGTAAAATAAAAGATCTCACCCCTGAGGCTATCTACATTATCAAAGTTGTGAATATAAATCATATTGGATTATTTATTTACATTCCTATAGATTTCCTCATGATCTGGTCAAATTTTTCCAACCATAAGTTCTCCTTACATTTTTCTGAATTGCATACCCTAAACAGTTTATGTATAGAGACATATTACATTAAAAGATCAAAATTTCAAAGAGTAACTACAGATAATTGTGTGTCTATTATCACTAAGAACGAATATAAAATGGAATAGTAAAACTTTATCATTTTAAAAGAAAGAGGAAAAAAACTTTTCAATATAAAAATATATAATGGGGTTATTGAGAAAAATCTAGGTTCCTCCCCATGGAGCCTCCTTTTTCTGAGGCATAAGAAAAATATAGGGTAAAAAATGACACAACTCTTGTGGGAACTACCATATGGTGCCATAAAAATTCAGTTTGTGATCATTAAGTCCTTTGGAAAAATCAAAATATATAGATATATTATTTTCCTTATTTTATAATAATTCAAATTGCCATGAAAAAATACACACATATGTGATATTAAGGTCTTAAATACCTACCAAAATTGTAATCCTCATTTTATAGGACCACCTTAATTTTTATATCCTATTAATTCATTAAAATTTCTCATATATAAATGTAATTATTTTATTTATTTTGTGATAGTACATATATCTCCACAAATAAATTTTTTATACCTGTCGTAGATGCATACATCGAGGGGGAAACCAAAAATAATATACATGTGAGCCATACATAGTGTAAGGTGATAGTAAGAATTCCTTTATATTAATTTCACCTATTTATTTTAATGTGGACATGATTAGGAAGAGGCTGTATTATGATAATACATCTCAAAAGACTCACAATGGTGTAAAATGAAAGTCCATACACTACTATATCAAGACAAAAATTACTTTTAATAAGGTCTATTTAAGAAAGATGATGGATTGTTCCATATAATATGGAAGACTAAAAATATTTCAAAGTAAAAGGAAATATTGAATTCAATTAAGAATAATGTAAGGAAAATACTCTAATTGGAGTCTCTACTTGGCTTTCAAACATCATGGAGGAATGAAGTATAAAATGATAATATAATATAGGATATCCTATATAAAGGCCTAGATTTGATCAAATTATATTCTAGATTAATATATTTTATGTCATGGTTGGTCCAACTCTATAAATTTATCCACCTCAATAAGGTTTAACTTATCCTCCCTTGAAGGATTTTTTTTCATTCCCACAGTGTAATCTTCAAGAATCCATAAGTGTTTATCCATTATCTTTTAGTGGAATCCCATACTTGGGAGTAGTGGTTGAGCATTATAGTATCTTCATGAGTTAATAATTGAAATTATAATACCACCTCTTCATAACATGACTCACCTTATAAGACTAGTGAACTAAGGCCCACTGAGTGAGTTGTTGATTCACCCTTAAATAAGGAGAGTTATGAATTTTACTCATGGTACCACCCTTGAAGGTTCTGAATTAAAGAAGAATTGATGGATTGATAATCAAAACCACTTTATTTTAATATTTTTAATATACTATGATGATTTTTAGATTTTCTAGAACGTCCTGTAAGGGGGTTCTCAAAATTTTCCTCTATATATCATTCCATGTGTATTTTTAGAATGCATGTGAGGCATAGGGAGATTCTTTGTCTATCAAATATTAACTCTAAGAAGGTTAAATATAATTAGTAACTAACTCACTAAAAAATGATCGATTATTTACACCAATTGGATAAGTCACCTCCAAACATGTTTTTGTCTAATGTTTCAACTTATTGAGATACTAGGGTAGTGATGTATTTATTTCCTATAGACTATGGCCATGATGATGAAATTTGCAACCAAAATTAATTAGTTATAAATTATTATAGAACTTAAAAAAATAGTAAGAGTGAATACCTTCATTCATGATATTTAATTTTAATATCCACGAATATTATCACCCCACTAGAAGGTGCTGTCTATGGGTCTTCTCTTAGTAATTCCTAATCAAGGATTTATGGTAATTGATCTATTTCAAACAATGGTACACCCTAATATGACAGAATAAACCTTTAATAAATATCCATCCAATTATGTAATGGGTATCCACATATGAAAGATACACGTTGGGACCAATAATGGTTATAATTACCCTATAAAGTGGTGTTAATAACTAGATGAATTGCATTTACATATGGATTTATCAATCACAAGAAGATCAAATAAAAACTATTTTTCATTCCATGAGACCTATATACAGTCAAACACTAGACTTCAGTATATAAGGATTTTTGAAAATACATGCAGGTTATGAGTTGGAGTTTATTCCTCCTAGTGTTCCCTCACAAATGGATCCATGGTTGTCTCATCCTACATTATAAGGGTTATATGAATTTGTTCATATGATACCTTCATGTCTATGAATCTCAATCCAACATCCTAACACACCAATAAATTACCATGAAATATGAAATTTATCTTGAAATATTAGTTTAAATTTTTTTCCTCACTCGATATTCCCAATAAAATACTAGTTTCCAATCACTTCTCAAAATTTTTCTTATTGTTGTCTCTTAGTGGTATATCTACGGGAGGAATTATTAGTAGTAGTACTAGAATTTATTCAACTATATCTGAGACAACCACATTCATGTAATTAATTAGGGTAGGGGAGCCTTCCTCCTCAACCCTTTCATCAGAGTGAGCGCCTTGGCTGATTTTAGTCCCTATATGTGAATATAGAGACGATATGACTGGATATTGTTACCCTTTGACCTCATATAGATGTTGTGGAAGAAATTTATCAATAAAATAATAATCAATTTTAATATATATATATATATATGACAATTTATCTATATTCTCCTCAATAATGTCTTTGAATAGAAACCCCTCTTTGGTTGGTCCCAATTATGGCCTTACTATTTTTCATACAAAATCCATATAAAAGATTTTTTCTATAAGTTAAAGTAATTTACTCAAGGTACTATAGATAATTTTTCACTTATTTCTGTTTATTCACAACTAAAATTTATTTGTGTGATGAAAAGTGTCCAAACACTATTAAGAAATTTTCCACCACCTACAGAAAACTCCAGATAACCATTAAAAGGGGGTAATTTAATAAGATTCACATTCTATCTATGTTACTAGGAATAAAAATTAATTATGTATAGATGGTAAGGGAGTAATCATGTATTTTTAAGGAGTGGTGAAAAGATGCCTCACTTATTTCATTAGAATTGGATAAAATAGAGGCTTCCTCAAAGTGAACCTTTTCATTTTCTTACTACCAACACCAGTTTATTTCTATCCTATTTTCCAGGCATCATTTGTGGGCACTTAAAAAGAAGTTATTAGTCATCAAATTAAAAATATGGATATAAGATAATTGAAGAATTGTTTTAACTAGTCATAGACACAATAATTGTGTTAGAGAAAAGGATTTTGAATCCGATACATGTAATTTGTTGTTTCACTATCAACCTGAACAAGAAGAATACCATATAATGTTTCTCATCTCATAATCATTAAATAGGATCGGGGAACTTCTTCTTCACCCATACAAACTATCCCCAAATAATACAAATAGAAGATATATCATAGCTTATATTCCTGTCAATCCTTGAATCAGATACACATTATCTCAAATAAATTGATTATATGTTTACATTACAAAAATAAATCAAATATTCAATGATGATTCTGATTAAGGAGTTGTTTGAAATTATTTTTAATTGGTTTAGTTAATCATACATGTTTCCCATGTATTTATCAAATTAGTAGTGCAACATAACTAACTTGATGTGTTGGAAATAGGGTCAAAATCAGGAATCTAGGATTTGATATTCATTGATAAATTCATATCCTCCCATATGGGATTTCATCTATCCCCAAAACACATGGAATTGACTGTCAAGCATGAATATATCCTTCCCTTTATAAATGCGTTAATGATTCTGATTTAATATACCAATAATGACAATTCCATGAAAATATGTTTGATGTACTCTAAAATTTTCTATATTATGAATATCACATATCTTACTTAAGGGAAAGATTCTCACACATAAAGGAGGTATATGCAGATATACACAGCTAGGATGGCGATCATGTAGACCAAATGCTCGATCTAGGGGTTAACCTTCATACTATAGACATTATATAGTCTCTCCTCCAGTATTGACTAATAATTTTTTTGAGTCCCACAGGTCTTATGGGAAGTGAATGTGTTGGGACCCCTTATTTGTAGAAATTTCTCTTTAGAAAACATGAAATCTTTATCAAAAGTGCTAATGGGGAAGTCAATTAATGTGATAGTCTCTTCATCCAATATGTTCCTTGTCATTAGAAGAAAATTCATTATGATTAGGGGAGTCCTCAATGTGTTATACCATGACCTGATTATCATAATGAACTCATCATCCAAATTCCCTAATAAATATTGATCAACTAATCATCTACACATCATTGAGGCCAAATCCATCCTATTTGTGCACATTATAAATGGTTTTGATTTCCATTCTACTTATAATAAGGTCTATAATGACGCTCTTATTCCAATAGGATAATATTTTTTAGTCCTACGTGTTCAACAACCCATGATTTTGGATCATTTAAAATAGATAATACATTTTATCACTTGTGTCACATTCCAAACCCAACATAAAAAGAATAAAACATATTTTGAAAACATTATTAATGTTGTTATAACAAAAACTAACATGGAAAATCAATAATAGTCATTTACTTATGAATGTAAAAAATTAAGATTAGTTAACATTGAAAAAATAATTTACAATAAAAACCATCTCCTTTATATTATAAATATTATTTAAAAAATAAATACTGATAAATTTAATATTTTAAATTCAATAAATTAAAATTCAATTTTTCATTTCTCGAGACACATTGATCAAAGGATGTATTTCGTACATTTTTCTAAATAATATATTTTGAATGAAAAAATGATTTTTCTAATATAGTCACATTTTAATAATAGAAATATTTTTGAAACCATATTTATTTGAAAAATATAAATTATAAATTAAATACAATAATTCTAAAATTCTATTTTGAATATATAATCAAATACTCTATATTCTGTAATTTTTTGTATATTTTTCAAGAAAATAATATTTTAATGTTTTGTTTAATTAATTATATCATAATGAATTAATGTTTCTTAGTTATATTATTTTTAAATATATAATGTATGAATTAAAATAATATTTTTAATTTATTTTAATAAATTTTATTGTATATTTTATTCCAAAATTTAATATTTATTTCTTAAAAAATTCTTTTAAAAAAATTATTTTTTATTCGATACACATGCTGATGTTAAGATTAATTTCCATAAAAATATAAATTTTACCTTTTAATATTATTTGTATATTTTAGAAATTTATTTTCATATAATATATTTTGGTAAATTTAATTTTTTTATATTGAATTTAAATTGTTAGGTTTCTAGTTAAATACTATGACATTGGTGAAACAATTACTTAAAAAATAGTTATTGTCTATATCAATGAATTTTTATAAAACAAATTAAATGTAACTAATTTAAATAATGAATATAATATAATTTATTTTCACATAAATGAATATATTAACTCTCATTTAATCATTATCCAACACAAAATAAGTTCAATAATTATGAATTGTAACAATTTAATTTTTCAAAAAAATAGTTTATATATATATTATCTATTTTACTTTAAAAAATAATTTTATAATAATTTAAATTTAATTTGGATTAAAATATGATTAAATTTTCTCCATTTAATCCGAATTTTGTTCCATTTTTTCTATTATATTCCTAATAAACCATAAAATCAGTTTGTTAAAAATGAGTTACCAAGTTTAAATGTAAGACAGAAAAATGTAAACACATAATGTGAAAACCCATAAAACATTTTTTAAAATTTTGTGAAAATCAATTTCTAAATTTTTATTTTACCAAATAATCACCAACCACTATAATTGAAAAATTTTGGAGCCATTGACCTTGAAATATTATCATGAAATTATTGAAATATAATGGGAGTTTCCAAAATTGTGTTTCTTCTCTTACAAAAGTAGATCACATACACACTTTAAGAAATATCCCATTATAATTCTATCTTGATAGTATGAAATTTTACTCTGTCTAGAATAATATTCCATAATCATAAGTCTCTGTTCACTCATTGTTATTCTATGAACTTTAATCTTCATGTGACAGTTAAGGAAAAAACGAGTCTTCAACCTAAGTATTATCTACTTATTAAGATTTTTTATTAATCATACCATTATAAATATCTTATCCACATAATTATATGATGAATTTAGTATAATTATTATAATTAAATGTTTTTAATATTAATTTTATATCCATTATTTAGTAATTTTCATAAATATTTAATAACAAAATATCATTGTTTGTAAATTATGTGGAAAACCACCACGATGAAGTGACATCATTTTTTTCATTAACTCCCTTAATGGATGGTATTAATAGTGGTAAGGATGAATAAATTTTATATAGCACATATAATTATGATTCTAAAATTTTAATTTAATATCCACCTTCACCACCTCTCACACATTGATAAATGGGAATACTAATTGTGGGTACGTGCAGATTATCTTCTCCGCGGTAAAACATTTTTCATTTTTCATTTAGATTTTGTTAAATGATATAAACAAAATAAAATATGGTGCATAAAAATAAAAAATAAAAATAATATCATTATTAGTATTTTAAAATTAATCTTTTTAGGAAACACCTCTTTAACTATAACCACTAATTGAGCTAAATTGTGTTCACATTTTGGTCAATTTAACCACCGTTGTGAAAAATTATTTCGAATCCAATTATGGATAACTATTTGGACATTAAATATAAAATTATTATAAAAAATTAATAATATAATTATAATTTTATTATTTTTAAAATATTAAATTATCTATTTAAATAATTATTAATGTTACATTTTCATATGTTAATATTACTGAAATAAACAATTATCAATTCATTATTCAAATAACGTAACAGAAACAAATATGGAACGAAATAAGAAAATATTAAAGAAATATAATTTATATATTATGTCACCTTATATGATATCTTAATAACTAAATTTGGATAAAATTATGGATAATGATATAATAATTGTTAAACAAGTGAAAAATAGTTAAATTTAGTAAAACGTGATTGTCAAAATACTCTATAAATAATTAACACCCTCATAATAAATAATTATGAATGAGGATTATAAAATGGTGATATTTATGAGTATGGTTATAAAATAGATTATTTTCAATCAATTTAGTTTTAATAGCATGATAAAGTGTTATCAAATAAGAACTACAACATGGTAAGGGCTTCTGTCATAAATTTCATTCATTGAGACATATTTATATTATACACAATTTTTTATTTTTCATGGGTATTAACTGACCCATTTTAAAATTTATAACAAGATAACATTTTATTTCCAAATATTGAATTGCTCTTTTCATGTTTCTCATTGTATTTTGGTTCTAATGCATCAATGGTATAAAGGTATTTTATCTTATTTTCACTTAATTCAGACATAGTTCACACTTATGTACCAATTATTATTTAAATAATATTTTTACTAGCTAATTAATGTGAAATTTCAATAAATTTATTGTTATCATGGTATAATAAGATTTATTTCATGAGCTATATTTTATAAGTATTTTTATTTAATTTTTATCCTATTCATATGGGTTTCGTTGTCTCATGTTTGAATCCAACGAGACATGTTTAAGATATATATGAGGTTTCCTTTTTAATGGTGAAAATATAACCACATTGACATCTTGTATCCTTATTCTATTATATTGAATGATTTTAAATGTTATTGTTAATATTATACCAATCATGGGGTATTAATTATAATGATACCAAGGTTGTAAGTGGTTTTTATTACACCAAATATTCTCTTTGGTTCATAATTAGTCTAGTTTGACTTTTGTTTTTCGAGACTGACTTATTTTAACAATGATGTTATTAGGATTTATTTCTACATATAATCTTTGTAAACCATATTTGACCGAAAGTTATTCTTCCTTAATGATTTTATTATTTCATTAAAATGTATTTTGTTAAGAATAATATTTCTCAATACATTTTAATTTTATTCTTTATTCATATCTTTAATTTCTTCCAATGTTCTCATTTCCCTAATAGAAATTGAATTGGTTTTTATCCCAAATTATTTTTTTATTCCTATAATATTATTTTAATTAAAATGATTCTTTAATATATTTACCAATTTGGTTTTTCTATAAGATTATTTCAAAATGCTCAAAATGGTTTTTATATTTTCAAAATAAAAAGTTTTATCATACATTACACATTTTATTTTGATAAATATAATATCCTTTTCAAATTATCCATTACTAAACATTTGGTTTAATATTAATATATTATAAATTATTTTCAATTTTTTTTGTAAAAAAATATGAATTTTTTTATTATTTTATTAATAGATATTATTTTTAAAAGTAATTTTTTTCCAAAAAAAATTAACTTCCCCATTTTGAAGACATATTTTTTTCAAGTTTATGTTTTTCATGTTGGTGGTGGTGTTTTCAGAAGTCACCGGGGCTTCGTAAAGGGCTGCTCCTTTAATTATGTTGGGTATGCTCATGCCTTTGAGGCAGAAATTTAGGCCATGATTATGGCTGTCAGGTATGCGGTGCGTTATGGTTGGCATAGAGTTTGGTTGGAGTTGGACTCTTTTGTTGTAGTGTAGATTTTGAAGGATTGATCCCGGAATGTTCCATGGAGGATGATGTTTGCTTGGATCTCCTACCTTAGAGTTGCTGAGTGCTTATGCCTTGATGTCTCCCAGGTGTATCGAGAAGCTAATCAAGTTGATGACGCTCTCTCCAAAAGGGAGATCATGGAGGTTAGTTCCAGTTGGTCATTTGTTCTGCCCGCCTATAGTGACAGTTTGGTTTTCAATGATCGGTATGGTGTTACATATTCATGGATTTGTAAGAATTCTTGTATTTAAGCCATGTTATACTATTTATTATTTTTTATAAATGTTTTTTTGGGAGAAAGTTTCTTCCTGTCTCTCGAACCTTTTGGCTAATCAATTCCCAATATTTATAAATTTCATTTTTAATCAAATTATTTATTTTTATATAATTTTTAGAATAACTATATATAATAATGTTTTTATGTATATTCTCATTCCATTCCCAATTTTTTTCCGATTTTATTTCTCAATTCAATGTTTTAATTAGGTTTCCTAAGAACATTTGAATTTTTACTTAATTTTACACATATTGTTTTATTTTTCATGAGGTGATATTTTGATAACAATTTATGTGTTTTTATGATATGATCTATTTTTTAAAATTAGAGTTCTAATTTTCTATTATTTCTTATGTACTTGTTATATGATGTTTTAAATGTTTTAAAAAACTCATTGTTTTTCCATGTGTCCTTTTGAGTTGATAAATGTTTGATTTTCAAGTGTCACACAAATGAATAGATTATGGGAATAGTGGTACCTACATAACCCTCTAATGAATTTGTTAATGTGTTATATCTCATTATATAGGAATGTAGAATGAATAGGTTAGGAAGTCATTGGTTTCATAAAATTTGAGTGTGATAGAACTAAGAACAAATCAAAATTTTACACATGAACTGGTTATAAATTAATTAGTTTACAAAGGGTGAGTGAGATGACAATAATATCTCCTAAAAACTTAATTTGTGAAATTACTATCAAGTCTCTATATATTGAAATGGTTATTTTTATACCATTAAAATCCACTAATTTTTTTCAAGTAAATAGGACATTAAGTATATAGATTCAAAAATGGTGAGTGTAATGGAATTATACTCTACTAACAATTTTACATGTCAATAAGTTAGTAATTATCTAGGATCTAAAGGGGTGATAGTGAAGGTGTAACACCCCAAGCTTCCACGGTACGTTTCCCTTCGAATAATACGATAGCGTGGGTTGTACGCAACCTCGAGTTCTAACACACACCACAACTAATTAAACTAGCCGTTGTGAATAGTAATACCTACTTTTTGAAATCGTATATATTTTATATTTCAAAATGGACTTCATTTTTGGATTTGGAATATTGAAATTAGCCTAGGGTGAAATTTTGGTACTTTTCGGATAACTTTTATATTTTGATGAATAGTGAAAATTACTAAATTTTAATTAAAATCAACTTTTTTAATCAAAATAATTAATATTGATAAATTATGAATTTGAGTGGTTTTAAAGTATATTTAGAATATATTTTTACCATTTAATTTAATGTTTGTCATTGGACATAATTTCACAATTAAACCAGACATAAACAAGTGTCAATCTTTTGATAGTTATTATCTCTTAAAAACACGCTTTTTATTTTAACAACGGGAATTAATTTTAAATTAATTTCTGCCACTTATCTGTTTTGAATTTGGAAAAATGGATTACATATTTGGAATCAGGATGTCCAAATTATGTAAATAGGTAACTTTTATTTTTACACATTTTGAATAATTACTGCGGTAAATATTTTATTTACCATGGTTAAAGGGTAAATCCGGTAAATAAGGGTTAAAAAATAATATTATAATAATACAAAATTACCCTAAAACGTGTCCTAACCTTATTGGTGGACACATAACCGACCATGTGAATCCTTGGGTCGATTTGGGGACCCCTTAGAGCAACTTGTATGTGGTAGGGACACATTATATTAATAAAGTTAAAATAAAAATAAAAATGGCATAAGCTTACATCTTTTAGAAGAACAATTTTTACATAGGGTTATACATGTTGGATTTCAGATTATAAATATTAATTAGAAAGATAAAACGATTTCCTACATAATGATACTTTATTTATAATTTTTAGACATCAAATAATTTAAATTATTAATGACACAATAATGATGCAATGTTTACCTCATTAATAAATCATTTAAATAAATAAGATTATAATGATAAAAATATTATCTAAAACCTGTCCAATTATTATTGTTTGATGTTATTTAGAATATGAGTCATCTTATATTCGACCTCAATGATTTTTGGACCATTATAAACCGAATATAATTATATTATAAAGTAATACTTTCACTCTTTCCTAAAGAGCCCCTCCTCTCCCTTATAAAAGGAGACCACTCCCTCTCATTTCTTCACACCTTAAAAGCCTTTTGGTTAGGCCAAACTCTGACCAAATACACTCCCAACTTCCCTAACTACAACCTAGAGGCCTTAGTTTGATCAGAAATCCAACCTAAGGAGCCCTATTGATCAAATCAAAAGGAAGAGCCCGAAGAAGAGGTAATGATTTCACCACCCTTTTCCAAGTTCATTTCTTCTTCCACTTCTTCTTCCATTGTTGTTACCCTTATAAAATAATAACTCCAGTATCTCACATATACTTTTATGTTATTATAAATATGGTACAACCATATTCAGTATTCTATCCACCCTTTGAATAACATGTCACCATACGTGCGTACGTACGGCTTACCGTCTCCACGTCGTGGTGTAATTGTTATTCAATATAATATTATTTGGATGGGTATAATAATGATGTGTAACTCATGTAAATAATAAATAAAAAATGTTAAGGATTCTGTATATATGATATAACATCCATTTATATATTATTTTAATATCAAAAGAATGATATTGTCGCTCGTGCGTACGTACGGACTACCGTCTCCACGAACGCGATGAGATTCATTCCCCATCGTATCCATTCAAGTATAATTATCATTTGATGATTTAAAAATGATGTTTAAGGACTTGATATCATTCTGGATGTGAATAAGATACAACAAAAATTTCTTATGTAACAAAACATATAAAAGAAAATGAGTAAGTTCACACCCGAAACAACGATAATACTAAGATATTATTATCAAATCAATATTAAAAGATCATATATGATATCATAATAATGTATATGATTATTTTATAATTTAATAACAATTATTTCACCATTATACAGGAGGTTAACCTACCCCAACCAAGGAAAAGTACAAGGTAAGGGTTATTTCACAATCTCTTCATTATCCGAGGTTGTTTATACGTAATAATCTACTGGGATCTCTTTATCATCCACATCCATGTTTCTTAAAAATGTATTTCAAAACATTTTTACTATTTACTAGAATATGAGTTAAAGTCATTTATACCCTTTTTGACTTTTATAAGTGGTTTATAAAGGAATCTTTCGGTCGTTTTCAAAATAAGGTCCTTTTTAACCTTTTCGACAGAATTAAGGTAAGAATGTTTTTTTAACTTATACGGCGGGTGCGGCTATTTTACGCCGTTATAAAATCTTCAAAGCTTCCCTTACAAGATTATAAGAATATTTTCAAAGAAAATGTTTTATTTTATATGGATCTTAAATTATTTCAAATTAAAAGGAGATATTTCTTTAAAAAGAATATTGATTTCATCTATGTCAACATCCTTTGATGGATTTTAAGATTATTTGAAGTTGATTTATTATGATACAAAACTTCTATATTGTATTGTAGGTTTTTTGATATGTTTGACTGTGGATGTGCTATTTTTATACCATTCATAGTTTATGGTGAAATTATTTACATTTCGTATGCTAGTTTTAATACGAATGTTTATGTTATGTTTAAACCTTTTCATATGGGAATGCATTGGACTTAGTAAGTGACGGGTGGAGCCCGCTATAGCTCCGCGATGCATCGGTAGGTCTCATGAGACAAACTAGTGTCTTGGAACAAGGCCTTGACAAAATCTTATTTGTAGTCTTGGCACGAGGCCTTGGCTATGTGGTTATGATAGTCTGGCATTATGCATTCCAACATTATGAAAGTGGTTATTGATTTTGCATGTGATTATTCGATTAGTAGAATAACCATGTGAATAAGTAAATGGAATTATCTCATTTTATTTATGCCATACTATGTTAAAAGTTCAAGTTTAAAAGGCTTTTGTTTTAGTTATACATTGCCTTAAATATTTATTCTTATTTATGAAAGTTTCCGCTATATTGTTATCCTTACTGGGCATTTGAGCTCACCCCTTTTCTATGTTTTATTTTTCCCAGGAAGTGAAGAAGTAAATTATGAATGACCTGCAGGGATATTATGTGGGGATATGAGTTTGGATTATGGAGACAATATGTTGTTATAGTAGTTTTTCATTTTATGATGTAATGTAAGACTTATGAATATATCTAGTGTTTCCAAGACTACTAAACCAATCGGTCTTTCGAGATTTGATCTTTCTTGTGATCATACCAATGTTATGTAATAATGCACCGACTCTGGGTAACTGGGGTCGGGGTGTTACAGTTGGTATCAGAGGAAGTTTAGTACAAACCTTGGAAGCTAGATTTAGATAAACTCTGATTAGAGCACGTAGACCTAAGATGAACTTTGAGGATTAGTATAGAAGAACTTCCTAGAATTTTGGTATTGTAGAGATTTTGTGAGTTTTCTGAGCAATACATCCCTGTCTGGATATGAGCAGGTAGAGGCGGCTCTGGCACAAATGTACTTAGGGGTAAAACCCGAAAACACCGCTTTGAGCTAGACTCGAACGGGAACTGGTGCACGACAACGGGCCTTGCTGCACTCTTGGTTACGACACTCCCGGGGGATATTCTTAGGATAACTCTCATTTTCTATAAAAATAATTATGAAGGGTTTATGAGTATATACTTCTCAAAGAAAACATTTTTATGATTATGGATTATATCCATAAATAGTTCAATTTATGTTAAGTGTTTTTTAAGTATGGGATTATGTATTTTGATTCATAAACTAATATAGTTTATGCCATTGTTTAGAAATGGCGCCTAGTAGAAGAAATGGAAACCGTATCAATGCACGCACTCCATGTAGGTATTTCCCTCCTACTCAAGATAATTATAGTGGGGCTGGTGATGCAACTGGTGCCGATCAGCTAATCACCATACTGGGAAAACTTACTCAGGTTATGAATAATAATCTTACCCGTATGGAGCACCCTGATCCGCAGCGTGGAGGATCAATGTTAGATCAATTCATGAGGCAACAACAACCAACGTTCAATGGGAATACAAATCCATTAATAGCTGAGCAATGGATATTTTCCCTAGAAAAAATATTTCAGGCTTTTGGGAGCAGTGAAAGGGAAAAAGTTATCATGGAAGTTTACCGCCTCACTGGAGATGCTGATCAATGGTGGCCATTGATTCAAAATACGAAGGAAGAGGATGAAGTATCAAATATGGAATGGAGGGAGTTCAAAGATCTGTTTTTAGAAAAATACATTCCTCGCGACCATCGAGCAGATATGGAAAGGCAATTTCTGAGTCTGAGACAAAAGGAGGATGAGAATGTCACAAAGTATAAGGCTAACTTTACAAGGTTAGCGAGGTATGCTGGAGATTATATTCACAACCCAAGAAGTAATATTGATCGTTTCTCTGATGGGTTAAAACCATTTCTCCGTCGAGCATTAGTCTCACAATCCTTTTCATCGTACGAAGACATTGTCTCATGGGCTATCAAGACCGAAAAGGAATTCTCTAGGTCTTATGACTTTAAAGAAAAGCAAGAGAAGAAGAGGCCTGCTGATCAATCTGGGAATGGAAATAAGGGGAAGAAATGAAAGGTTGAATATCCATCATGTGGTAAATGTGGGAAGAAACACCCCGGTGCTTGCTTGAAGGGAATGGGAGACTGTTACAAGTGTGGTGAAAAAGGCCACCAAGCTCGTGATTGCAAAGGGAAGAAGGAAGCCACCAACGTTCAGTGCTACAATTGTAGGGAGATGGGACATTATGCAAATGAATGTCCTAAGCGTCATGAGAACTTACCTCAGAAAAGGCCAAGGGATCAAGGCCAAGATTATTCTATCACTACTGCTGAGGTAGAGGCTCCAAAAGACGTGGTGGCAGGTAATTTAATGGTTTCCTCAAGTTTAGCAAATGCATTATTTGACTCTGGATCGTCGCATTGTTTCATATCTTCCCAGTTTGCTAAGAAAATTAGATATTTCCAATTTGATTTAATAAGGGAGTTGTCAGTTAAAACTCCTAAGGGAATTATCATTGCAACAAAGTTTTGTGAATCAGTCCCCATTAGAGCACATAAATTTTCTTTATCTGCTGATCTCATCATCATACCTATGATTGAGTTTGATATAATCCTCGGTATGGACTGGCTTTCGGACTATGATGCGAAGATTTATTGTAAGAAGAAAGAGGTTACGATTCTTGATGATAATGATAAGGAACACCTTATCTTTAGAGCAGAATAGTCACCACCTAATTATTATTTAGATCCACCCCCAGTAGCTCAACTTAATTCAATTATTGGGGAGGAAGAGAATGAAATAACTGTCGGTGAGGAAAGGAATGTTCAAATAGAGGATGTACCTGTTGTGAAAGAATTTGTAGATGCATTTCCAGAAGATTTACCTGGACATCCTCCAGAACGAGAAGTTGAGTTTTCCATTGATTTGATTCCTGGATCAAGGCCTATATCGAAGAGCCCTTATAGAATGGCCACTGTAGAGTTAGTCGAACTAAAGAAACAACTAGAGGAATTGAGTAATAAGGGATTTATTCGCCCTAGTGTTTCTCCATGGGGAGCCCCTGTTCTTTTTGTTAAAAAGAAAGATGGATCTATGAGGTTATGTATCGACTACAGAGAGATCAATGCTATAACGATAAAGAACAAGTATCCCCTACCTCGCATTGATGATTTATTTGACCAATTTCATGGAGCTCAATACTTTTCAAAGATTGACCTTCGATCTGGATACCATCAGTTGTGTGTGAAGAAGGAAGACATTCCGAAGACAGCATTTCGAACCAGGTACGGGCATTACGAGTTTACTGTAATGCCGTTTGGATTGACTAATGCACCATCTGTATTCATGGATCTAATGAATATAGTTTTCAAGGATTATCTAGATGAATTTGTGGTGGTATTTATTGATGATATCTTGGTATACTCCAAAACCTACGAAGATCATGAAAATCACTTGCACATTATCTTGAAGACTCCGAGGAGGCATGAATTATATGGGAAGTTTAGCAAGTGTGAATTCTGGCTTCAGGATATTTCTTTTCTTTGCCATATTGTCTCTAAAGATGGAATATCTGTTGATCCTTCTAAGACCAAGGCAATCCAAGAATGGCCAGCACCTACGAGTATAACTGAGGTACGCAGTTTTATCGGTTTGGCAGGTTATTATCGACGTTTCATCCAGAATTTTTCCCGATTGGCTAACCCATTAACGAAGCTCACACGTAAAGGGGTTAAATTTGTTTGGACAAAAGAGTGTGAAGAATGTTTTGAATAACTGAAGAAAAAATTAGTCAATGCTCCTATATTGACTCTACCATCGGGGAATGATGGGTTCGTTATTTATAGTGATGCATCGAAGAAAGGACTTGGTTGTGTCCTTATGCAGAATGATAGAGTTATTGCCTATGCATCACGACAGTTGAAAATTCATGAACAAAACTATCCTACTCATGATCTCGAGTTAGCAGCTGTGATCTTTGCTTTGAAGATATGGAGGCACTACCTCTATGGTGAAAAATGTGAGATTTATACTGATCACAAGAGTTTGATGTATATTTTCTCACAAAAAGAACTCAACATGAGGCAAAGGAGATGGCTTGAATTACTCAAGGATTATGATTGTACGATACACTACCACCCGGGGAAGGCAAACAAGGTGGCAAATGATTTGAGTAGAAAAGACCATGGAGTTTTGAACAATATGAGAATTGAAAGGGATCCAATTTTCATGGATCTAGTGAAGATGGACATGGGAATAACCAGGGAAGGTGAAACATCAATGCTTTTTCAAATGGTTGCCAAACCATCTTTACTAGAAAGGATTAAGAGTTCTCAGACCGATGATAAAGAATTCCAAAAGAAGATTAAAGCTGTGAATGATGGGATATTGAGAAACTTTGTGTATGAAGATGGAATTTTGAAATTAGGGAAGAGACTTTGTGTTCCCGATTTACCTGATCTAAAAAGGGAATTGCTGGATGATGCTCATAGTTCCAATTTCTCTATACACCCTGGGAGCACCAAAATGTATAGTGATTTGAAGGAACGTTTTTGGTGGGACAACATGAAGAGGGAGATTGATGATTTTGTGTCAATATGTATGGTTTGTCAACAAGTGAAAGCTGGAAGGCAACAGCCTGGAAGATTCATGCAACCTCTTCCCATACCGGAGTGGAAATGGGACAATATTACGATGGACTTTATCATGGGGCTACCAAAGACCCCTAGAAGGAACGATGCAATATGATTTATTGTTGATCGTCTTACCAAGTCAGCACATTTTCTTACTATAAGAGAATATCTACCCCTGGAACGTCTAGCAAGACTATACATTAATGAAGTTGTGAGACTTCATGGAGTACCCCTATCGATTGTTTCTGATCGTGATCCCCGTTTTACTTCAAGATTTTGGAAAAGTCATCAGAAATCCCTGGATACTGAACTTCATTTGAGCACTGCTTACCACCCTCAGATAGATGGACAATCAGAACGGACTATTAAAACCCTAGAATACATGTTGATATCTTACTCACTTGACTTTCAGGGTATGTGGGATCAATATTTACCACTGGTAGAATTTTCCTATAACAATAGCTTCCATTCGAGTATTCAGATGGCACCATATGAAGCGTTATACGGAAAGAGATATCGTACACCAACCTGTTGGGATGAGGTTGGTGAAAGAAAACTTGTTGGCCCAGAACTGGTGGAGGAAATGGTGTAAAAGTGAAGGTAATCCAAAATCACATCAAAGCAGCTCAAAGTAGGAAGAAGAGCTATGCCGATAATCAAAGGAAGGATTTGGAATTTCAAGTCGGTGATCATGTTTTCCTGAAGGTATCTCCATGGAAGGGAGTCATACGTTTTGGTAAGAAAGGTAAATTGAGTCCCAGGTACATCGGACCCTTCGAAATTCTAGAACGAATTGGGGTTATAGCTTACCGATTGGCAATGCCGCCAAGTCTCTCCAAAGTTCACGATGTGTTCCACGTATCTCTGTTGAAAAAATACATGCCTGACCCAACACATGTACTCACCTATGAGGAATTATAACTGCAACCCGATCTGTCTTATTGTGAAGAGCCTGTTAGGATTCTTGATACAAGAGAACAAGTACTCAGAAACCGGACGACGCGTCTGGTAAAAGTTTTGTGGAGAAATCATAAGATGGAAGAGGCAACATGGGAACCCGAGGAACTTATGATGAAGAACCACCCGAGTCTTTTTATGCAGTAATACCCTAGAAATTGCGAGGACGCAATTATTTGAATGAGGGGAGAATGTAACACCCCAAGCTTCCACGGTACGTTTCCCTTCGAATAATGCGATAGCGTGTGTTGTACGCAACCTCGAGTTCTAACACACACCACAACTAATTAAACTAGCCGTTGTGAATAGTAATACCTACTTTTTGAAATCGTATATATTTTATATTTCAAAATGGACTTCATTTTTGGATTCGGAATATTGAAATTAGCCTAGGGTGAAATTTTGGTACTTTTCAGATAACTTTTATATTTTGATGAATAGTGAAAATTACTAAATTTTAATTAAAATCAACTTTTTTAATCAAAATAATTAATATTGATAATTTATTAATTTGAGTGGTTTTAAATTATATTTAGAATATAGTTTTACCATTTAATTTAATGTTTGTCATTGGACATAATTTCACAATTAAACCAGACATAAACAAGTGTCAATCTTTTGATAGTTATTATCTCTTAAAAACACGCTTTTTATTTTAACAAAGGGAATTAATTTAAAATTAATTTCTGACACTTCTGTGTTTTGAATTTGGAAAAATGGATTACATATTTGGAATCAGGATGTCCAAATTATGTAAATAGGTAACTTTTATTTTTACACATTTTGAATAATTACTGCGGTAAATATTTTATTTACCATGGTTAAAGGGTAAATCCGATAAATAAGGGTTAAAAAATAATATTATAATAATACAAAATTACCCTAAAACGTGTCCTAACCTTATTGGTGGACACATACCCGACCATGGGCATCCTTGGGTCGATTTGGGGACCCCTTAGAGCCACTTTTATCTGGTAGGGACACATTATATTAATAAAGTTAAAATAAAAATAAAAATGGCATAAGCTTACATCTTTTAGAAGAACAATTTTTACATAGGGTTATACATGTTGGATTATCGATTATAAATATTCATTAGAAGGATAATGAGATTTCCTACATAATTATATTTTATTTATATTTTTTAGACATCAAATAATTTAAATTATTAATGACACAATAATGATGCAATGTTTACCTCATTAATAAATCATTTAAATAAATAAGATTATAATGATTAAAATATTATCTAAAACCTGTCCAATTATTATTGGTTGATTTTATTTAGAATATGAGTCATCTTATCTTCGACCTAAATGATTTTTGGACCATTATAAACCGAATATAATTATATTATAAAGTAATACTTTCACTCTTTCCTAAAGAGCCCCTCCTCTCCCGTATAAAAGGAGACCACTCCTTCTCATTTCTTAACACCTTAAAAGCCTTTTGGTTCGGCCAAACTCTGCCCAAATACTCTCCCAACTTCTATCACTACAACCTAGAGGCCTTAGTTTGATCAGAAAGCTAAACTAAGGAGCCATTTTGATCAAATCAAAAGGAAGAGCCCGAAGAAGAGGTAATGATTTCACCACCCTTTTCCAAGTTCATTTCTTCTTCCACTTCTTCTTCCTTTGTTGTTACCATTCTAAAATAATAACTCCAGTATCTCACATATACTGTGATGCTATTATAAATATGGTACAACCATATTCAGTATTCTATCCACCCTTTGAATAACATGTCACCATACGTGCGTACGTATGGCTTACCGTCTCCACGTCGTGGTGTAATTGTTATTCAATATAATATTATTTGGATGGGTATAATAATGATGTGTAACTCATGTAAATAATAAATAAAACATGTTAAGGATTCTGTATATATGATATAACATCCATTTATATATTATTTTAATATCAAAAGAATGATATTGTCGCTCATGCATACGTACGGACTACCGTCTCCACGAACGCGATGAGATTCATTCTCCATCGTATCCATTCAAGTATAATTATCATTTGATGATTTAAAAATGATGTTTAAGGACTTGATATCATTCTGGATATGAATAAGATACAACAAACATGGCTTATGTAACAAAACATATAAAAGAAAATGAGTAAGTTCACACCCGAAACAACGATAATACTAAGATATTATTATCAAATCAATATTAAAAGATCATATATGATATCATAATAATGTATATGATTATTTTATAATTTAATAACAATTATTTCACCATTATACAGAAGGTTAACCTACCCCAACCAAGGAAAAGTACAAGGTAAGGGTTATTTCACAATCTCTTCATTATCCGAGGTTGTTTATACGTAATAATCTACTGGGATCTCTTTATCATCCACATCCATGTTTCTTAAAAATGTATTTCAAAACACTTTTACTATTTACTAGAATATGAGTTAAAGTCATTTATAATCTTTTTGACTTTTATAAGTGGTTTATAAAGGAATCTTTCGGTCATTTTCAAAACAAGGTCCTTTTTAACCTTTTCGACAGAATTAAGGTAAGAATGTTTTTTTAACTTATACGGCGGGTGCCGCTATTTTACGCCGTTATAAAATCTTCAAAGCTTCCCTTACAAGATTATAAGAAAATTTTCATAGAAAATGTTTTATTTTATATGGATCTTAAATTATTTCAAATTAAAAGGAGATATTTCTTTAAAAAGAATATTTATTTCATCTATGTCAACATCCTTTGATGGATTTAAAGATTATTTGAAGTTGATTTATTATGATACAAAACTTCTATATTGTATTGAAGGTTTTGTGATATGTTTGACTGTGGATGTGCTATTTTTATACCATTCATAGTTTATGGTGAAATTATTTACATTTCGTATGCTAGTTTTAATACGAATGTTTATGTTATGTTTAAACCTTTTCATATGGGAATGCATTGGACTTAGTATGTGACGGGTGGAGCCCGCTATAGCTCCTCGATGCATCAGTAGGTCTCATGAGACAAACTACTGTCTTGGCACAAGGCCTTGACAAAATCTTATTTGTAGTCTTGGCACGAGGCCTTGGCTATGTGGTTATGATAGTCTGGCATTATGCATTCCATCATTATGAATGTGGTTATTGATTTTGCATGTGATTATTCGATTAGTAGAATAACCATGTGAATAAGTAAATGGAATTATCTCATTTTATTTATGCCATACTATGTTAAAAGTTCAAGTTTAAAAGGCTTTTTTTTAGTTATACATTTCCTTAAATATTTATTCTTATTTATGAAAGTTTCCGCTATATTGTTATCCTTATTGGGCATTTTATCTCTCCCCTTTTATATGTTTTATTTTTTCCAGGAAGTGAAGAAGTAAATTATGAATGACCTGCAGGGATATTATGTGGGGATATGAGTGTGGATTATGGAGACAATATGTTGTTATAGTAGTTTTTCATTTTATGATGTAATGTAAGAATTATGAATATATCTAGTGTTTCCAAGACTACTAAACCAATCGGTCTTTCGAGATTTGATCTTTCTTGTGATCATACCAATGTTATGTAATAATACACCGACTCTGGGTAACTGGGGTCGGGGCGTTACAGAAGGAGGTAATCTCTACTCACAATTTTATGTCTGAATAGGTTGGAAAGTATACAAGTTTAAATGGATAAGAAATACATTGTTTATTATTATGAAACATTTTCATTTTTTATCATATAATTCCATGTTTTCATGATTAGAAAATATTTTTGAAGTATTAATAGGTTTTATATCATGATATCTTATTTTAAGATTATTGATTTTTTATTTAGGTTTCTTCATATATGGTTCCTTAATGATATTTTTATGATTAGGTTTTTATCTATCATGTTTCCTCATTATTATCCATTATATTTTGGTCTTTTATTTGGTTATTTAAATAATTATCAAATTATCTATCATGATTATGATCTAATACTTTATGATTTATCTTTTCCCTTACTGATTATTTAAGGTCACAACTTTCTCAAGTATTAAATCCCTAGTTAATGAATATGATTTTTTTTCATGTATGATGTATAGAGAGGTTTGAGAGTACAATGATTATAGATAAAATTTTATAGGGGTTTTAAAATAATCTTTTACATATCTAATATCTAAGACACTAAACATTTCATTCCTTGTGTTATGTGACTTTTTTTGAGATGTATTATTTAAATCGTTAGATAAATGTTATATTTAATTCATATTGATTATGGTTCTCTTAAATAAAAAAATCATACAAAACCACTATATTGACCTTATCCAAACTCCACATATCTATGGTACACAAAAAAAAGAAAACACAATCTATATTGAATTCTGCCCCATAGACTATTTCCTGACTCTATTCCAACTTAATTTACTATTTACCATTAATTTAAAAAATATAAATTCATTATTTTTCAACTAATACTTTTATTTAAGTCCCGATTACTATAATGTCATTGGAGTATTCCTAATATCATAAATTTAATGTGGTAATCCTATTTAATGAAAAGTTTGATAAATGAAACAACAACTATAGAAATTTCTCCCAGGTGGTTAATCAAACCAGTAAGTTGATTTCCTAGTCAATGTGATAGATGGTTACATCACAGAGAAACCAAAACCCATATAAGAGAAACCTCTCTGTAAATGGGTTTTCTTTAAAACCCATACTCATGATCTATTAATGTTGGAAACTATATAATACAATGTTTAAAGTTCAAAAACATTATATTTTTATGGATGTAATTTAAAGACCCTACAAGAATGAGTTTTGACAATATGGACTATAGGCATTCATGGAAGTTAGGAATATACCCTACAACATGTGGTGACTATTCAAGCTTCAAGTGTTCATGATAGTAATATTGGGTCACATTTTGAAAAAAATTTCACTTCATAGGGAAGAAATTTTTGTGATAATATGGTATATTTAATTCATGTATGCATAGGATCATATAGGAATATTTTTTTTTATAGTGAGACATAACTCCCATGTGTTATCTTATTATGTAATGGTCACAAAAAACATACAATAAATCCAATTTCAACCACTTTTTTTGGGATGATAATCCCTATAAATAATCATATCAACATTTATGAGAGGGTGAAATCTAACCATTTTAAATACCATTCCCCTCCACTAAATGATTGCATATTCCTTTTTTTAATTGAATCATTTTTGAATAAATTAGTAGGTAATATATTATCCAAAGACAAAATAATGGAATGAAATAAAATAAAATACTCTATGATGATCCTATATGAAATATAATAGTAAATTTCTTCTCGAGGAATCTAATACAAGGTTATTATGTGAGGTCCCAACATTAGAGTCCATTCAAGAGGTTCCTTTATAAGGATTCCTCTATGATTACGGTATGTGAGGTACCATTAATTATGTGACTATAAATTGAACCATTAACGAATTCCCTTATATGAAAACCAACATCTAGAAACTATGAAAGGAATCCTCTGTGATGTCTCTACACGAGGGCTCATAAATGGGGTACCTTCATTAGGGCCTTCCTATAAGGATCCTCCAAGTGGTCCCTTTGCAATATCTTTTATATGATAATACCTTTTAAAGGATCCTCTAGTATGTCCCATCCATATGTCTCATCCACTAATCATCCACATCATAATCCCTCGTGAGGTCTCCTTTTTGATCCAAAAATGTTTGTATACTTTAAATAAAGTACTATATAATATATACCCCCATTTCATAGAACATTTCTTTTATATGGAATGGGGGATCCTAGTTTTATAATTTTCCTCTTCTTGATGGTATGTGTAATTTAATAATTTGATTTATACATTATCCATTCTGAAAGAAAAACTATTATATGGGTAACATGGGTTCTTTAGAATCATTAATTCCACACAAGTTATTTACCTGTTTCAAATTAATCCAAATGAATTTGTTAGATTTCATTCACTAAGTTTAGATCCCCATAAATACCATTCTAGTAATTCCTCTTGAAAAGTCACATGAGGCACAATATATATCCATTGACATTAGTATACACTTCCTCAATCATGTATTACCTTGATAAAAGGTATATCTCATGTTATCATTTTATATTGATATGATCCTCAGGGTAATAAAAATCATGTATTCCATTTATTGTGACAGACCATATCAAGAAAATACTTATGAAACCCCACTTACCTCATGTTTCATAGCTTAGATGATCTATATTCAGTATCTGATCATATTATCTATGTTGGGGACCTAATTGATCCACTTAGTAGGTTTTGGATATAATCATGGGTATTTGATTTGTTTTATTCCCTAATATGTTCTCATTCACCCATCTTACCAACTAATCTGACAATGCTTTGACTTTTTTTAGTAATAATAGGATGTGGGAATATAATATAAAGTGTTCTAGGATTAATTCCAACCCAATCCTTCATTTTTTCATCATATTATATAACAAACATCATTATCCCATTTTGTAAAACATCCAAAAAACGTTCTTTCTACAAGGAACTAAACTACGTGATGTGGTTTAATAAAACACCCATAAATTGTAAAACAATAACTATGTGTGATTTTATTTCTTTTAATAAATATATGTAGGATACTATCCTATGTTTCAATACCAACATCAAAAACCACATATTCATCTGTATATATTCCCTATGAGAATATTCTCAATGGTCCACATTCATTAAGAATTAACACTATTTTAATGGTTAATATTCTTTTGGAAAATAACTCTAATGTACCACTCATGATTGTTTCCGATGAAATAATTAATATGAATCTTGTTAATAATCGTATATCAGGTATAAATAAATTTTTTTATAGTATATCATTGATCTATACCCTTAAAAGGTGCTATATATGTCCATTTATCATGACCTTAAAAGGAATTTTGTGTCCCGTTAGCTCATATTAAACTGCATGGGTTTTATTCTCTTTATAAAGATACATAGGAATACACACATATGGGTAGAATCTCAATACCATGAAAAACTACAACCTCCTTAGATAGTAATAAAATATGGAGTAGCCAAATATGTGTAATTAAATCAAATTAATACAAACTGATAAAATTATGACAAAGAACCTGCAATTTACATCAATGGAATCATTGATGGAGAATATATGGTATACACAAATTGTACCATTAATGGAGAACCTATAATATATACAGATGTTATCATCAATGGAGACCCTATGAAATATATAGATGGTTCTATAGATGGAGAAAATCTATTATATTTAAATGTTCACATAAATTCATGATTTAGATTAAGTAGTTAGTGTGGTGGTAAAAAATTTGGATTGGAATTTGGGAAGTACTCATGAATAAATTTTAAGTCCATAATAAATTATGACATTAGAAAATAATTTACTCCAAAATGGTGAAATAAGCCCAACCACCCATCAACTCAACCAACATACATTGAATAGTTGTAATTAAAGCACCCTATAAACCTCCTACATTTTGAAAAAAGGTATGAAGAGGCTCAAAACGTGTGTGGGTTATTAATTCATTGAAAAATGTGAGATAATATTTTTTACATTTTATTATAGGACTACGTTAACTTCTGATTCAATCTATGTTATCCGCTCGTATTGTGTTGATGTGTGTTTTCATCTTATTTTTCTATGACAGTCCATTTCTCCAAAAATTGAGTATCATAACATGGATTATATTGGTGGTGATTCACTATCTGTGTGTGTATTTCCAAGTAGAAGTGGTTTTATTTATCTATACTATATTTTTAATGTAGATAAAAACATGGTCAACACTACATTGAGTGTGGACAACGGTAATCATTGATCTTATGATAAAATATATCAAACTAGACTTAAACATTATACCGAGAATGAAAATATTTTTTATCCACCTCAAAATATTTATTTGGACATTGAATACTCGGGAAGTATCCTTTGATAGATCATATCAATTCCTTCCAGAATGAATATTTCACTTAGATGGACATTCTTACCCTATAACAGTAAACACTAAAATTCCATCAATTTCACAATGATAATAATTATTTTATAATGCATCATATAATCAATGAAGACAATTAATTTAGTCCAAATTTATAATATAAGCTTAATATTTGATAAATTTTTATAAATCAATTTTATTTAATATAATTAATATGATTTTGATTATTTTTTTATTGATTTATATACATATAGAATCATGATAGTTTTCTCTATTCATACATCCATACACTTAAACTATTTTAATCCAATGAAAATATCAATATATTAAAGTTAAATTGATATAACCATGCTAAAATTAATTTTATTATTTTAGTTATAAAAATATTTTCAACTCATGGAATTCTAAGACATTTTATGCCTAGAATATGAACTCTACTATGATATTCTCATTTTATCTTATAAAAGTTTTTTCAATAGCCAATTTATCTCTACTCACACTTATAGATTACTTATTAGATAAATTTTTCATTAACATTCATAGATGAATATGAAAATGTATTTATCAACCACAAACTCATTAATCAATTCATTGGATTCATAGGACATCATAATACCCATTTATAGTGAATGATAACTTATTTTCAAAACCAAATATCCTCTCATGATAATATTATAGAAAAAATGATAAAAATATAATCCTTGTGTACCTAATTGTATATGATTTTGATATTCATTTTTATTTATCTTGAACGAGTTCCTTTAATAGTAACCAATAGGTTATTTCCTCTAATGATATCCATCAACATCTGGAATCATCAACCTCTTCACTTAAATATATATTCTCTGAAATGTGTTCATGTAACACCCCAAATAAAAATAAAGAATTGATAGATTTTTATATCTTCAACTATGTGTTAATAATCTAAAGTCATTTATCATGTAGTGATCAAACCCCATTTTATATTAGATTCTTATATCAAGTTGATCTTCCTATTATAATATTATAAAATTTCATTTTCTTTTCAATGACCAAAATATATGGATATATTTCATTTATTAAATGAAATTCAAAACTATGTAAATATTTTAATTCATGTTCAAATCTTAACACGATGTGTAGATTTCGGGATATGAATGATAATCACATTGGATGAGTTATCCAAATACTATACCATACCAATCTCACAGGAACAATTGTATATTTTGAAACACTATGGTCATACCTCTACCATGGTGTAATGCACATAACCACATCATGGTCTATAATTTAGAGAATATTTGACAAAAATATCCCACTCGAGTAAATGAATTTTAGTACCTATGAAAAAACATGATGACTCTTTAATAATCCATCCCAACTCTATTAGATATGATTACCATAATCTCACTCACGTTTTTCTGAAATAAAAAAACAAGTCCACATTCTAGATCCTTATGTAGGACCATATAGGACATTATATAATTTAAGAAACACATGTCTTCTATAATTCATATATATTACCTAGAGTATCTACTGGTATAATGTTATTTCTACTCAAGAAACAAAGGTGTCTAGTGTGATCTCGATCAAACACACTCATATCCATATATAAATATGTTTCACTCAAGTTGAGTCAAATAAATATTATGTATACATACAAAATAATTTTCCCTTGTATAAATTGATAACTATATATGGAAAATGTCGTTATAGTATATGGAAAGTCATAAATTCTCAATTCCCAAAAATAAACTGACTATTTTGAACGAATAAATCATATGTCAATCATCCATGTAGCCAAGAACATCACATGTTACTCGAAGAAAAATGTTCATGAATTTCTAAATTATTTATCAAATAAGGGACAATAATTCTTTTCCTATCATATAATTGTGAAATACATTACTTTTTATGCATCAAATGATGACATGATCAACAACATATACAACCACCTCTTGATTAGTCAAGCCTCAAGTCATATATAAGAACAGTATGAAAGTATGAAAGTCCTATTAATAAGAATATCATAATCCTCAAATATGTTTGTTCATAATAAGAATACATAACTAAGTTTATCAATGAATATATGAAATTTAATTGGATATAAATTTTTGGGTCATTCTAGATATAAATTATCTAATTTTTATCTAATGATTTTATTCATTGCATCCCATATAAAAATCAAATCGTGGTAACCTTATCATATCAATATAACCCATAATACTAAATGATGATCATCATTTAGGTAAATCACAAATTTGTATATTGAGGAGATTTTTTCATTTTTATATTCATGAAATTTATATATGAAACAAACATGAATGAATTATAAATTGAGATTTTTTTTTATTTTATCAATATGATAATTTTCAGAACGATTAAATCCAATATCTCATGAATATAATAATATAATAAACGAGAACATCAATATTTTTTTGTGATAAAATTTTTTAATGGATCTATTATATTATCCTATATAACCACCAAATAGTTTATTAAATATCCCCTCTCAAAATAATATCAAATGAGTAGGTGCTTGTGCAGGTTGTGTTTAGAACTTTCGTGTGATAGGGGTTCATTGTCTTGAGAAATATCTCATTATTGTCATATTAAAGCATGGTTACTCCATCAATTATAGAAACATCACCAACAATAGTGATGAATTTTTAATCAAAAAATCATCATTCACAGTATCTTATGTGTTAAAGTAATCAAAATTTATTTTAAAATTTTCTATGTTTTTGTGTTTGTAGCTATTATAATAAATAGCTCCACCATTAAAGAAAATAATTAAACTAGATTTATATATCATATTTTATTTTTCTAATATGAAACTAGTATCATTTTAACCCTTTATAGGGAGATAATCATCACATAAAATGTATAATATTATTAATTTACTTTTTATAAAGTTCTTGAGGTTATTTTTAACAGAAATCTAGGGAATCTCGACATGATATGATTGATATATAAGTTTTATTGTCAAATAATATATAAAATTAGGTTGAGTAGAAAGCATATAATTCCTGAGATATTATATGGTGAATTGATATGGTAACAAATCTATCCTTTATGACACATTATCTGGATCATGAATATTCTAATAATATTTTCCATTCACTAATAGTAAATACTAATTAGAGTAAATTATGTCAATCCTCATAAATATTATACAAATTGTTTTTAAATTGGTCTAAGAAAAATATAATTTTTATCTCTTCAGATCGTCATGCTAAGTATGTAGGATACATCATCCACATAATTTATTGAGAATAAATTTACAACACACATATTCACAGAATGAAAAGTCATATATCATTTTTGATAATGAGTAATTCATCCACATATATAACAGAAAATGTCGTAACACTCCCACAAAAATTATTGTATACATAAGAATAGTATGTATTTGTGTTGAAACAAAACTTGTTTATCACATCATCAAACTAGTGGTTCTGAATTAATAAACCTTACATTAATCCATAAATGGTGTGTTGTAGAGTGATATCCTTCTCATTATAATTTATCATTAGAAAAACTTCTAGAAGATTCATTTACACATCATTTACTAAATTCCATTTAATTAAAATGGTTGTGAAATCCAATTGATATATCTCATAACCACAATGTGATGATACAATAATATTTAAATTGTATTTATCAATATAATAAAAGAAAATTACTCTTTTTAATTATCACATTATTTTTTTAAAACCATTATGAAAAGATTAGTTTTAATGCAAGATACTCTATAATCCATGTATGATTTCTTTATGAAATACCACTTCAGTGATGTGGGTATCACCCCTTTAGTTTCATCCACCATGTTCAAAAAATGGTTAGTGTGAAAAAATATATTTATGATTGAATGAAACAATTTAAATTCTCCTAATTTGAAAACTCAATGGACTCTTAGTAAGTATTAATTTCTTAATCTATCAATAAAAATTCATGAAATTATTTATATTAAATCATTATATCTAAGATTATTTTATAACTTTTTCTTCTTTGATAAAAAATTATGGGACCTTTTCAACTTCAATTTTTATAATACTTCATATTTTTGGAACATTAACCTCCCTATGTTCAAACATCAAACCTATAACTCCTTGGATGATATAATACCTCTTACGAAAATTACACATCATAACAAAAAATATTTTTGTTCAGTAGTAAAACAATTGTAATACCCAACAATATCATTGGAATACCTAATGAAATGCGATTTATCTAAATTATGGTTATGAATTATGGAATCATGATGTTATACAAATTCTTCACAATAATAAATATTTTTTAAATAAAAATTATGATGGACACATACCATATCTCATATTGTGTTTTTATAAATGATATATATAGAATATGGCTTAGAATGAAAGATTTTAGTTCTATATCATATCCCCATAATGACAAAGAAAGGATGAATTCACTCATCATTTATCGAATAATTTCCAATATGGTATTATTTATCCTATCATACGCACTATTCCATTATTTTCTTAAGATGTGAGTAAGTTATAAAATAATTCCATAATATCATATAAGATTACTGAATACTAGGATCAATTATTCACCAACTCAATTTCATTAAAATAAATTATTAATTTTCCCAATTTATTTTATACTTAGTTTTATGAACACCTTGAACTTTTAGAAGGTTTCAAACTTATTTGTCATGATAAAAACATAATCATTCTAACTTAAGAAATAAATAATTATTATAAAGTGATTAAAACAACCAATTTCATGAGTAATCACTATTCCAAATACAACATTATGTATTTTATCTAACAGCCCTTTAAATATTTCAACTTTTCCACCATGATATTCATTTTTAATTTTTATAACACACAATATTCACATTTTTAAATGATTTATAGTCAATTGTATTAGGCCTTATACTTAAAAATTACATAATCTAGTAAATTATTTTAGGATTCACCTTCTTACATTCCCAATGATATTTTATATTTATAGTTTTTTATAATTAGGAAATAATTCTTAAATATCAACCCAAAATAATAAAAAGTAGATACTACATTAATAGTGAAATTTTTTTCCATAATAAAAAAGTTTTTAATAAAACATGAATACTTCACAACTTTCAGATTTGTTTCCTATTTTGTCTTACCCATCCTTAGTCCCTATGAATTTTTTTTAAAATATTGGATGAGAACAAAAAACATAATAAATGATAAAAAAAGAAGGAAATAAAATTTTATTCAATGAATACTTATACACATAGGAAATCATTTTCACAAGATATAATTCTCATCCATAAAGTATCATATACATTGTGAAAATAAAACATTCAATAAAACAATAAATAACCACACAGGTAACTTGGGAAATTAATTACATCAAGTTATAACCCTCAAGGATAACATATGATTTTCATCCCTCATGTATACCTTACAATGTAACCCTCGTGGATACCTTATGATATAACCATCGCAGTTACACTTAGAATAACAAATACTGAAAACATCCAAAATAAAAAATCCCAATGAATTAAAAGGAGATATTGGTCCAAAATTTCATCATATAAAATTCCTAAGAACCATAATATAATCATAAAACAATAATAATTTCATCATAAAAACATTCCTTTTTAATTTTGTAAAAATAGAACTTTAAAGGAGGATTTTTAAATAAAAGTCCCTTACCATGGGTTCATCTCAGTTAAAACATGTTCAAACCTCAGTTATAATGGTTTAATGAGTTTTATTAATATTTTTAATAACCATATAAATATCTATAACACCCTATATGATATTTATATAATAAGATACCACCCATTTTTTAATAATAATATCTTATTTTCATTATTTTGGGTGTGTTCTCTTGGTTTCTATGGTCAGTTCGTTATGAATTTTGTTATCCAATAGACGAAAACACCAAAATTTAGGAAATTTTTATTTAATGATAAAATTTTTAATTATAGAATAATAATTTTGACATAAAATAGATTATATAGTGAACTTCAAATATGTAATAAATCAAGAAGTTCGCTTGAATCAGGATTGCTTATCGGGAAAAATTGAGAAGGGAACCTTTTTAAAGAATGCATTTCACCACCAAATAAAGATTTTATGAATTTAGTACACGAGTTAGGAACAATTGAAAATAATTTATAAGTATTATTTTAAAAATAAATATTAGTTAAATTTTCATAAAGAGAGAGAAATAGAAATTTGGAGGAAAATGAATGTTATGAAAAATCCCATAACTTATGTCTGAAAGTGTTCTGCACATGAACATAATATCCCATATAATCAATTTAAATTTATAAATTAATTAATTTATAACCCTTTAAAAATTTATTTTATTTATTATAATATCACTATGTTCAGTTATGGATTTTTATGAGTTATAATATACAATTTTATCGTTCGGTGGTGTTCATTTACTTGGTTTACACGATTGGTTTACTTTTATACATGTACGGAAAATATTAGAAAATGAGAATAGTTATCTAGAGTATAAATTAAATGTTTTTAATGAACCTATAGAATATTAAATGGGTTTATACTTCTTTTTGGTTATATTTTATGTGGATGTATCATTATATAAAATGTTAGTGATGAAAATTATTTTATTTTGGTGAATTTTGATCATTACGAACCACTTTTTTTATTAACTAATTTTATAAATAAAAAATTGTCTTCAAAAAATTATATATCTTATAATATATATAATAAAATCTATTTTAACAATAATAATGGGTTTATTACCAACCATGAATATGGTAATGGAAAATTATAACACTTCGTCCAAGATGTCGGTAAATCGACACATCACAGATGGTGATCTTATTTTTAGAATAAATGGGATTAATGAAAAACAATTTTGATTGATTTTTCAATACACCTGATAACATTATAGTATATATAATATAATTTATTTTTCATGACATTTATATTAGGTGTGGTAAAGAGAGAATAAGAAAATAATAGAAATTAACAGAATAATGAATGAAAATGAAAGAGGAATTTAACTCTTGAATTCTTCTCCTTGAGAACCACTTTAAGGAATTTGGTTTTATAAATTTGGGGAGAACCAAAAGTTTTTAACATGTGGAAGAGTATTGGGAATAATAATTTGTGGAACATTAAATAAGATACAAGCTTTGAAGTGTGAGGAGAAGAGGTTGTATTTATAGTGGAGGAGATGGGTGTTTTTTTATTTTATAATATAAGTTATTATATTCTCTCAATACTATGAATAGTTTAAAATGATCACTAAATAAATTAAACTAATTAATAATATATTGATATTATTGGATTACATCAGCTATACGTCATCTATGACTCAATCAATCTTACTTTGAACTTATATTGTGAATTAGAGTATTTCACTAATCACAAAAAATCAGGTATTTTAGATAAATCCCAAAACTTTTCCCCAACCATTTTTCAATGTGTAGAATTTAAAAAATGAAATCCATTATATGAAAATAAAATTTTAAATATAAAAATTTAAATTTTAGTTAGAATCATAATTTATTAAAAAAAATTAATTGTAAGTTATTTTGTAAATCCATTAAAATTATTTATGGTCTCACAAAATTATATTATAATCATAAAAAAATATTAATTTATGAATCTATTTTACCAAAAATAAATTTTCATTCAAATAACTATATTAATCATAAAATTTTAAATGAATATTTACGTGTCACAAAAATACCAACACATAATTTATAATTTTCAGAATATTTATTTATATATGTGATGAAATTAATATATCATATATTAACATATAAGATACATACATTTTATTTACAATTTCAAAGGCGAGGTTACTATTCTATTGGCCACATAATTATTCCTAATGTCATGTTATTATTACATCATTATAAATGCCTTAATTTATATAACTTCCACCCCTTTCATTACATAATTATAATGAATTTAAATATTAAATTCCATAATGAAACCAAATTGTTTTATAAGTACTTATATTGTTACAAAATGAATCCAAAAATCCATCAGAGTGGAGTCCTTGAATGTGTTACTCATTTATATTCCCATGGAAACAATCAATGATATAAGAGGTTTTACAATAAACCTATACATTCTTATTATAAATAATATATAATGGATGATTCTCTTTCAAAAAAATATAATCCATTCATAATAATCCAATTTCTATAAAAAACTTCATCCATATATGTATATTAACTACTATTAGTAATAATTAATGAAAATACCTTCTTATCTAAAAAATATAAATGAATCAAATTTCTATTTATATAAATAACAAAAATAAATTTTTTATAATTCAATAATTAATACAATAGATGTCCTTATTGATTATTTTTTGAAAATCAATGCAGTAACTCCTCCGCCATTTACAATAAAAAGATCTACTTCAATTTTCATAAATTCTCTAATATATTTGAGGTACGGGTTATCGTCAGAAATGTGTCCTGCACACCAAATTTCCAATACCAATCAGCAATAATTGGATAGATTAATTTGAATAACATCAACATCATATGCTCATAATTATTCTCTTTGAAAACACTTATACACCATAAAAATACAACTACAATTACAACATTATACGATCATATATTCTATCCCAAAATGAAAATCATTGAACATTATACATTGTACAATAATGATATATCTATGTATGAGTATCATGTTTATATATTTTCATAAAACATTTTTAATTAAATTACTCTCAGTAAAAATGATGTCCCAATACATTGTATCCATTTATAAATCCAAGATCCTTTCTTTATCATTCCCTAGTTTAACTAATACAATAACATAATCTATGAATATATATATTATACAGACTTGAAAATCAAATCATGTATGAATCCTATATGGTTGAGTGGATAACTACTTATCTTAATCAACCAAATGGATTAACTTAACTATATTTCTATGGTATCATGATGGTTAGTTTTCACAATAGGTTAACATCAGATATAAGAACCTAATAGAAAGGTTTACCTATAGTTTTATTTACTTACACACTATAATTTATGACAGATTAACAGTTACGGTCACTAATACCAAATTATTGATGCCTTGATGAGTATTTTATTTGGAAGGAATCTCAAATTTAGTATTTTATGGGGTTTTATTAAGCCTCAAAATTTTAATATAGATCACATGAATATTAAATTCATAGCTATTTCATCCCATTGAATCTATCTTAATTAATGTTTCATTCTTAAATGTTTTATTTCTTCTAATTATTTAATTTTTTAAAAGTTTTTCCATCCATAAAATTAATATGTTCAAACTATGTTGATGTATCACTTAATACACAACTTGTAGTTTTTGGTAACTACCTGAAAATTGATTCCAAACATAGTTATATAGATATATATATATATATATATTAATGTTCACCACATACATCATGTAAATGTGTCCTTCATGATAAGAGTTATTTGAAATAAAAAATTCCCAAAAGAGTAAGCTTAGAGATATAGGTATCCAACCACAACATTCTATATAGGTAACAATATATTGGGTTAATGAATTGTATGACCCAAAGAACTTCTACCAAAGGATACTTTTCTTTATAGAGACTATAATTCCATTATATCTTTAAAACCTAATATTTTTAAAGTTTATTCAAACTTTAAATTTATGAATAAAACTTTAAAACAATCCAATTTAATGGCAGATGAAAACTAAAACATATGACCTAAAAACTAACATGTTGTTCATGGTATAGAAAATACATAAGAATAGTTCAAATAGTTTAAATGAAATCATAAAATATTCACATTATGTAAAGAATTATACATGTATTATTAAATATGAATATATTGAACAATGTACAATTTAATTATTTAACAAGAAATGAGTATCTTTAAATATGAAACTATATCTAAAATATTGTTAATATTATTTAATGTAAATTAAATTTTCTATGGACCTAAATGGACCACAATGGTGAACATTTTTAAAATATTTAGATATAAATTTAATTTTCTTTCATATTATTTTAAAACATTTTTAAACCATGACATGGTCTCCCCCATAGTGGAAAATAAAACCATTGTATAGCATTGACCATTTTCAATTGAAGAATTGATTCTGGGAAAGACATCAAATCTCTTAAATTGTCTTAGAAATATTCACTACATAACGGCATTTCATAGTATTACATGGAACCATGGGGAATAAAATTATTAATGACAAAATTGGGACATGTTCCTACAAATCTCTATTTTTAATTATCTACTTATGACACTGAAATTTTTTATTTTAGGATCACTATGCCATGTCTAATAATAAAATATGAACAAAAATTAAAACTTTAGAGAAGTATATATCAGGATTTGGATGAATCAAGAATCATAACAGAGGTTTTGAATGGGAAAAAGTATATTTCCTCGGAATATAACATTGAGGTTAACATAATGGATCTTTATCCTATAGATTCATCATTAGTATTAACTATAATATCCCTTATGGTATTTTTGGGGTAAAAAAATGACCATTTGTAGTGGATGATAACATGAGTTCCATACCCAATATCCCATCAACATAAAGTTATTGAATATAATGATAAAATGATAATATATACTTATTTCATTTTCTATTATTTCAGTGTTGATGGGTCATGAGTTTGAATGAACTCCTTAAGCGAAACCCAATGGGTTCGTTCTTCCAATTGTATCCACCTAAAACTATAATTGTTTTACACTTTGATAGGACATCATTTCTTTAAATGTTTTTCTATAACCTATTCTAAGTAAAATAGAGAATCATGATTTTTAGAGATATTTGAATATCATCAAACATTCTCTGATCACATACATTAATGGGATCAAATCACAATATAGATAAAAAACCTACATAAAATGATAGTACATATTAAATGATTTAAATGTTTAATTTATTATTAAATAATCAACTACTTTGGATCTACATAATTTATTAAACTAAATGTTAAAATCATTTAACATTTTACATCATACCATGATGTGTAGATAGTTTAAGTTGAAATATCATCACCTTTGAATAATCAGTAGAATGATATCTTATACCATTCTCAAATTCAATTTGATGAGGTGTAAAACACCATGACCAAACATCCACCATTGAATTTTTTAACCATAACATTATGGAATATTATTTAGTGGTTATTTTCAACATTATGCATTATATGATTTTTAATTATCAAGTTTATCCAATAAGGAATCAATGTTCTTTGTCAATATGAGGGGAATTTAAATGTTGTTTGGTGTCTAAATGTAATGACCTGATATTAAATAAATGAATATTACCTTATTATAATTATTTTATATAGTATAAAAAATATAAAATCACTTATATAAAGCAAAACTATATTTATAAATGACTAATTTATTAAATAAGAGGTATTTCTAGAAATTAAGGAACCTATACCGATGAAATAGTAAAATAATATTAGGAATAATAACATAAAATTTATGGATAAGAAACCATCAAAATTAATAGTAACCTCATCAATGAAATTATAAATAAAATTTAGGCTTTATATAAATGAAATAATGATATAATTATATAACAATATAATTAAATTAATATTTTAAAAATTACTAATTAAGTGATTGTATTTTATGTAATTCATAAATATTTAATTAAAATTTTCTTATTAATAAAATGATTAAAAATATAATTTATTTTCATAAAATTTATTCATAAATTCAAATTTTGTTGTCTTTTGACAATATAATAACTTTATGAGACCATAGATAATTTTTTAATGTCCTATAAAATGAGTTATAAATTTAAAATTTGTATTTTTCGAGTAAATGACGATTTTAATTAAAAATATATTTATCATATTTAAGAAAGTAGTTTTATAAATTGGATTTAATTTTTCAATTCTATATGTTGAAAATTATTATGCTTAATTTTTAGGATTTTTCTAAAATACTTGAATTTTTATTGAATATTAAAATAGGACAATTTACGATAAATATTAAATACATGAATTAATTTTTCATTGGTGCTTTATTGATGATATAAGCCCATAATATCATACTATCCTTCATTAATTTAATATATTTCGTGATAATTATAAAAAATCACAGTCTTGAGCCAAAATAATAGACAAATGAATAAAATAATCAAAAAACACCCCTCTCCCCCACCATAAATACCAACCCTCACCTCCCCTTCTATTCACACTTTATAAGTTTTGGTATATGTAAAATTTATGATTAATCCTCTTCCCAATCCCCTACCCCATGTCTAAGAGATATTGGTATCAGCAAAATACTAAAACAAAACTGTTAAGGAGGTTCTCATAGAGGACAATTCAAATGGAAAAAATCCTATTTATATTTTTTCTCTTCTTTTCCTTCCAATTTATTTTATTTTCTTATCCTTCGCTCACCTACCCTATAAAATGTGACAAGATAAATCCAGTATCATTTATATAGAGTAATTATTTCATTTTAATGGAATATTAATCATCAAACTACCTTTTCTCTCTCCAATTTATTCCATAAATGAAAACATAGAGTATGATATGTCAATTTACCAACATCGTGAACGATGTATTTTCTATTTCAATTAACACCTACATGGGTAGTCATAAAACTATTTTAGTGTTAAAAAATTTTAATATATTTATTAAATCCTATTTAATTTTTTGGAACCATTAAATACCCATGATGTTAATTTATAAAACAAAACTATTTTGTGATGATTGAAAAAACTGCCAAAATAATCTAAACGATTATCACTAACGTCTTACCTAATGATTCATACTCACCCCAAATATTAAAATTACTTATATAACCATATAATATTTTTAATTTTCATTACTAATATATTACTTTGGTTATAAACATCTATTCCCATTTTACAAGAACATTTGTACTCATAAACAAGTAATCTGATCATGAAAAACAATGATATGAATGCTCCAAGATGATAGAATTGTATCTTATAACTCATCAAAAAGAACATAAATGGTTAAAATAAAATATGATATATAAATTAAATTTAAAAATTATACTGAATTAATCAATTTATTGATTTAATTTGTTTATCCCTAACATTATGGTCAAGTGCATAACTCTTTCGGACATAAGGTACGAGTTTCTTTCTGAACCTCTTTTTTCAGTCAGGTTATGATTTTTCCTTATAAATAATGATAAAAATATTAATAATGTTTATTTAATTCATCTATACGATGATTATACATTCTAGATTCATGTTTCCATATCTTTTATTCTTTAGTTTACCGAAAATACATGTTTTATGAGGTTCACATCAGAATTCTTCCTGATACATAAACCCGATTAAAGGGAATATCTCAATATCTTACCCATTTTCAAGTACCACCCCTAATTTATTTTGAGACTCCATTATTTTTCAAAAATAACTAATTTTTTTTATTAAAATATATATTTTTCATTTCTAGTTTTCTACAAACAATTTTGACAAATACAAATGATTGTTTTCAAAAAGAACTCTTCTTTGCGAAGTAAAAGTGGTATTTCTATTAAGAATTCCTCGATGCTTTTATTTGAGTATTTTTATCTATTTCAAGACATATATTTAATTTCATGGTTTATTTAGATTTATCTATTATTATTATATTCCATATTTTATTAAATGGTTTATGATCTATTTGATTGTGGATGTGCTATCTTTGTACCATTCACCATACTACTCAGAATGGTTAGTGATTATGTTTACAGATTGGTTAAAGTTAATTAAATTTCATATATATATATTTTGTTTATTTTTAAAACCATTCATATTATGAGTTAATTTAACTCAGTATGTCGTGGTTGGGTCTGTTTATTTCTCGTTAGTGAATCAGAATGTGTCATGAGAAATAACATAAATGGATTTTGGACTAGGCCTTAACCATTTATTTTCAGATGTCTTAGTCAAGTCATTGATGGAATTTTTATTATGTCTAACATTATGAACCCCTTCATTATTATATTAGTAATTTATTATCCATGTGAATATTTTACTAGTATAATATCCATGGTTAAGCTTCATTCTCATTTTATTATTTATATTAAATTATTTATTCATCTTTTATTCTTACTATATTACGCTCAAGATTGTGTTATAATGGAATTTTTTTAGTAATTAAACATGAATTATTATTTATATCATCTTCCACTATATTACCCGCTATTACTGATAATCTAATCTCATACTTTTCTTATTTTTTATTTTCCCCTAGGATGCAAATATATATATTGTAAATGACTTACATGTATTATCAAGGTGTTTATGGGCGTTTCTAATAGGGGTTTTATATTTTTTTCCATTCAAGTTATAATTTATAGTTTGGTTATGTAATATGAATTTCAAGACTAATAAACTAATCAGTCCTTCAGGATTCATGTCTTGTATCAATGTTAGTGCAATAAAGTAATGCACTGGATTCATGCTATTAGGGTCGGGGTTATTATTGTTGATATCAGAGTGAGTTTAGTAGAAATCGTGGAAACTAGATTAATAGAACATATATTAGGGAACATAACCTTATGTTATACTTTGAGTATAAACATAGAATAACATACATGAATTTTGGTAAGGTAGAGATGATGTGGGTATTCCTAGAAATACATCCATTTCTAGATACTACAAGTGGGTGTTGTTCTGGTATATATGTACCTATGGGTAAAAACTCTAGCAATGTGTGTGGGAACTAACTCAGGATAACCTAGTACACAACAATGGGTCTTACTACACACCTAGTTTGAAAATATCAATTATATGCTTTGGATAGTTCAAATTTTAATTTCAGACCATTATTAAGAATTTAAAAGTAAATATTTCCCCAAAGAAACCATGTTTATCATTACAAGATTTGATATGAACAACATTTCAGTTTATTTTAAGTGTTTCTCTAGTTTGACATTCTGCATTATGATTCATATCCTATTTTATTATATTCAATTATTTACAATTGGGGCCTAGTGAAAGGAATGAAAACTTTATCAACATGCATATCCCATGTATGGAGTTTCATCCTGTGCAAGATAATAATGTTGGAACTACAGCTGCGACAGTTTTTGAGAATCCTATAACTATTATAGGGAAGCTAACTCTGATTATAAAAAATATCTTTAACCATAATGGGAATCCGGATCGAGAACATGGAAGAGAAATGTGAAAAAAATTTATAAAATAAATGACTCCATCATTATTTGCGAATAAAATACCATTTGTAGTGGAGTAGTGGATTTGTTACTTAGAGAAAATATTTCTCACATTGGGATTTAATGAAAGGGGGGATATTATAATGTCAGTTTATCATATCTTCGGAGAAGCTGATCAATGATGGTTATTGACTCAAAAGCCAATAGTGGTGGGAGAAATTTTGAATATGTAATGGAATGATTTTAATGATACTTTGTCAGACAAATATATTTCTAGAAAAAATTCGCTTAATATGAAGAGGAAATTATTATGTCTAAAAAAAGGATAAAGAAATTTCAATGTTTAATGCTATTTTTTCAATGTTATTAAGACTTGATATGTAGTACATATATAATACATGGGGGAATATTGATCAATTCCATTATATTTTAAAACCATTTCTCCGACATGCACTGATTTCCCAATATTTCTCATTATATGAAGATATAGTCTAATTCTCTGTCAAGATAGAAAAATAATTATCTATATCAAATGTAATTAAGGTGAAAAATATAATATGAAATTTTAGGATGAAAAAATAGATTAAGGGAATAAAAAAGAAATTAATTTTCCATCATGTGATAACTATGGAAGGAAAAACCCTGGTTTATGCTTAAAAGGAAAATGAATTTATTAGAGGTCTAGAGAAAAATGGAACCAATATTATTATTGAAAGGGAATTAATTAAGCTTCCAATTTTCAATGAAACAATTATAGGAACATGGGAAACTGTGAAAATTATCCTCATAAGAATTAGGGAATATTTCCCGAGAAATGGCCAAGGAAGGAAGGCCAAGCTTATGTGATCAAAACTACAGAGTTCGAAGTTCATAATGTTATTTTTCTTGGTACATTAACTATTTCCTCAAACATATCTCATTCTTTAATTGATTCTGGATCATGAAATTATTTTATATTTTCCCTGTTTTCCAAGAAAATTATATATTTATATTTTGATTTACTAAAGGAGTTGTTAGTCAAAACATGTAAGGAGAATATCATTGCAACTATGATTTGTTGATTAGTGACATTTATGACACAAAAATATTATTTAGTTGCAGATCTTGTCATCATACCTATGATGGAATATTATATAATGCTCGGTAAGGATTGGATTTAAAAATCCGTAGCAAAATTCTATTGCAAAGTAGGAAATTATGATTGGTGAGGAAGATACATAATCACTTATCTTTAGAGAATAAACCTCTCCATCTAATTCATATATGGATCCACCTCTATTAGAACTTAAAAATGATAATCCATGGGATAATGAGAAAACATCATATATGGATTGGGAAATAAATGTTCAAATTGAAGATGTACCCATTTATAAAGAATATATTCATGTATTTCCAAAGGGTTTACCTGGAAATCCCCTACAGCAGGAGGTTGAGTTCTATATTGATTAAATTCCAAGTTAATGACCTATATCAAATACTCCGTGTAGAATTAAGATGATAGAATTATTAGATATGAAGAAACAACTTGAGTAATTGAGTGATAGGGGATTTATTTTCCCTACTGATTCTTCATGGAGATACCATGTTCTCATTTTCTAGATGAATGATAGATCCATGAGGTTTTTCATTGATTATAGAGAAATCAATCCTATTATAATAACGAAAAAGTATCCTTTGACTTACACTGATGATTTATTTTATCAACATCATGGAGCACATTATTTTTAAAAGATAGATGTTAGATATGGATATCATAAATTGCATGCGAGTAAGGAATATATTTCGACAAAAAAATTTCAAACTAGGAATGGACATTACGAGTTTATAATAATTCCATCTGGACTATCTAACGCACCCTAATTTTTTATAGATCTAATGAATGAAGTATTGAAGGAATATCTTGATTATTTTTTCGGTATTAATTAATGATACCTTGATATATTAAAAAATCAATGAGGACCATGAATGTAACGACCCAAAGTTCTATTAATGGAAATCTCTCTTGATCTAATTAAATGTCTCATTATGTTTATATAAAATGTAAACTTCTTTGGTTTTATGTTAAGAATTTTGACCGTTGCTAATATAGCCATTGAACAATGATCACATGATTAGTATAAATATACCGCTTTAACAAATCCAATTTACTCAGACAAAAGAAGCGATGGACTCATCTAGTAGAATTGCTCCATACGAAGTCCATTTGTTGGAGCTCGGAAAAGATGTGGCATCCTTGGGCTTCGCTCTTGACCAAGCCCAAGCTGAGATTCATCATGTCAAGCTCTAACGGGACCGTCTACGGGAAGAGTGGAAGTTGGTAGAGATTACCACTCGAGCAATGTTATCTGAGCCACCCCAAGAGTCTATCACCATCGCACACCTTACCCTTAGGTCTTATGCAGCTATTTTAATGGGTTATGTAACAAATCTATAGTACTATGTTCATGTACATTATTTTTTTGTATATAATAATGTATATATGTTCTTTTCATCATTAATACATTGTAAATAGTTTTTGAAGTTCAAATAGTGTTTTTAGTTATTATTTAATTAAGAATTTTATATTATTAAATTAATGTATTTTTGAATTAAATAATATTTTAATAAAATATTATTATTAAATTAATTTTTATTAAATATAAACGATCTTATAATTTAATGAATGCAATTATACTTTTTATTATGTTTCGAAAGCCATTTCTGTCAAAACCAGTGAATTTTCAATAAATGCTAGTTTTTAAAAGTGAAAATTAACATATTTAGAAAACGTTTTGGATACAATAATTGTTATTTCTGAAATCAAGATGTCAAAATTATCCAACGGTAAATTTTTCACAATTTTCTGAGAGAGTAAAATTTTTGGGTAAAAAATTAAATACCGTTTAAATATATAATGTGTTTTATGACATCATAATGACCCAATAGCGATGTAATAAATTACTATAATCATTATGATCGGCCAATATATGTTTTACCATTAAAATAATGTGATTTTGGGTTTGTTTTACATACTTTTCAATGCTTTAATGGACCCCTCAAGACTTATTAAACACCTTGTCTTTTTAAATTGTTTTTCATGGGAGTGTGACTCACCTCCACATAAGAAACCTTATTATTTTAAGAAGATCAGAATTTGGCCTTATAAAATATTGTTTTACTCTTCCATTTTCCAAAAACCATGGGCAAAAACCATGGGATGGTTTGTGGTTTGGATTAATTTAATATAATGGGTCCCAAACCTAAATAATAAAGAATTCCCTCACCTTTCCTATATAAACCCACCCAAGATCCCCCTTTCGCTTCACTCAAAGCATTTGGAGTTCGACCAAACTCTTACCTACGCTCTCTATAATCCTCTTAAGGTGCCCCAAACTCCCAATAATCCTCTCACAAGCCTCTATATTGCCTTTGGAAGCACCCTTCCATGTAAGGGTTTTTTCTTCCTTTCTCATTTTGTCCAATTTTATTTAAGATTTTTTCCCATTTAATTTCTATTATTAATGTTTGGGTATGGTTTTTTACCTCCCTAATACTTCCCTATTTATGTTTTAATGATGGGATATCCCTTTCTCTCTCATTAAATGCCTCCCATGTACACCCGTTACTATTCCAAAATTCTGAAAGGCACTTCTCTCTCCTCTTGGACATTCAAGAAATACTTTTGTATCATGAATCTAAATTCCATTAAAATTGTTTGTACATGTATTTATATGACCTCCTTACTATAAATTACATTTAGATATTATGAGGAACCCCTTTCTTTCTCATCAACCATTTTTTTAGGAATTCTTATGTCACGCCGTTACGCTACCGAAATCTCACCGATTTTCTAAGCCAATGCCATTGTGTAGTGAATACCATAGCCATTTCCCAATCAAGGGTATTCAACTTTACACACATTTACTTATTGATTATAATGTTTCATGTATTAATTCCACATTTCTTCATCTTGGAATAAATTATTATGTTTTATGAGTATATGTTTTATGATCCATGTGGCACACTTATGCATGAAATAAAATGTTTAAGAAGGGTGTGCCTTTATAGTTATCCAATGCATTGGGTAAAGTATATTATCATGCTATGTCATGTGCAATGAGTGTTGACTCTTGATAATTCAAGTGAAACTAGGGTTTACTCGTGCTTCATGTGCAATGAGGATTTACTCATGCTCCATGTGCAATGGGCCTTGGCTCATACTAATTCCATGTTAAGTGTTGTTGCCACATTTCCGTGTTATGATTATCATGATTTATCATGACTATATGTTCATGTTTATCTTGTTCTCTATTGATATACGTAATGCATAACATGTATTTTAGTCCTCATGTTATTCCATGTGTATTCCCTTACTGGGCTTTATAGCTCACCCTTTTCTTATGCATGTCCTATGGTTATCCCATGCAATGCTATGTACGAGGGAATGTAGTGGCCATGTAAAGGAAGTTTTCAATAAAGATGTTGTATTTCATGTTTCAAGTTTTTATGTAATGATCCTAATCCCCAAAGACACTAAAACTCTCTATCTTATTTTTTGTATCAAGTGATGTTTTATGTAATAAATCATGTTTAGGTTTGTAATAAAAGAAGGGTTGTCATAGTTGGTATCAGAGGTTAGGTTTAGTTATTTTTGGGATTAGGATTAAAAAACCTTAGTAAATCCATATAGACAAGAATAAGTATAATAAAAACATCCTTATGTTTTGGTAAGTACTGAGTAAGTGGTTTATCATGCAAATACATCCCTGTCTGGATACGAGCAGTTAGAGGCGGCTCTTGCACAGATGTATCCTATGGGTAAAACCCGAAAACACCGCTTTGAGCTAGACTCAAACTGGAACTGGTTCATGATAATGGGCCTTGCGGCACTCTTGGTTACAACACTTCTGGGGGATATTTTTTTTGATAAATTCACAAGCATAGTATGAACCCTTATTAAGGGAATTTAAAAAAATTCCCCTAAGAATTTATGTTAGAAAGTAGATCATGAAAAGCCTAGATTGAAGCCTATAGACACATGAGTTAAGGAAATAAAAGTTTATTTATAAGCCATAAACTTTTGTCTTTGGATTACCCTTTATGTGTTACCCCTAACTTTCCTTTTATTCCTGCCACGGGATGGTAATAGGAGGACGCAGGCTAGCAACCGGTGTGAAGATCAGTGTGATGACTATACTAATGAGATGCCCAATCCAATGGGAGCGGGAATTGCGAACATTTTCACGCTTCTGTCTCTGCTAACTCAAGTTTTGAATAGAAACACTAGTAAAGAGGAACATTTAACACCCCTAAGAAAGAACAAGTCACTATCGAGAGCTTCATGAGACAAAGCCCTCCTACTTTTAGTGGATTATCTGATCCCGCGATCGCTGAACAATGTATCAACTCCATTGAAAAGATCTTCTCCATCCATCAATGTTTTTAACAAGAGAAGGTTCTCCTGGAGGCTTATCGTATGGAGGGTGAAGCTGATCAATGGTGGATGTTGATCAAAAATAGAAAGCCCGAGGAGGACATCAAGGCATTGGAATGGAAGGATTTCCGGAAGATGTTTTTCGATAAATATTTTCCGTGCACCCTCTGCCTTAAGATGGAAAGGGGCCTCCTTTACCTCAAGCAAAAAAACGAATAATTTATTGGAGTGTACGATAAAGACTTCACAAGGCTTGCACGATATGCTTCCGGATTTGTCGTTACCCCCGAATGCAAAGTTGACTGCTTCTTTGGTGGGCTGAAGCCTAGCCTGTGGAAAGCATTGGTGATCTGTGACTTCGATAGCTATTAGGAAATTGTCTGATGTGCCCTTAAGGTCGAAATTGAGATTGGAGAATCACATGGGTATCATGGGGATAAGAAGCGTAAGGTGGAGTTAAATGCTGGTGGCCCAATGGATAAATCCAATGGTTCTAAGATGATTCCGCACCCCACTTGCCAAAAGTGCGGAAAGAAGCACCCTGGAAATTGCCATAAGGGGATGGGGAAATGCTTCAGGTGTGGAAGAGAAGGGCACCTAGCTATTAACTATTGGAAAGAAAGATCCGAAGCCATGAAAGAGGAGAGGAACACTCCATTCGAACCTCAAAGCATTGTTCAATTTTACAAATACAAAGAATCAAGGCATTTTTCAAATCAGTTCCCAAATTTAAGGGTTTTCGGAGGCAACCAACAACTTCCAAGGTAGAAAGGAGGATCTTTTTCCATCACTTCTGCCGAAGTGAACCCTTACAATGAAGTGGTGACAGGTACTCTAGTTATTCATTCAAGAATAGAGAATGTAATTTTTTATTCAGGTTATACACATTCTTTTATATCTCGAATGTTTAGTAGAACAATCCCAGCACCACCACAAATCATGGAAGTGAAGATGTCGGTGAGTACAGAAAATGGGGCAATCATTGCATCCCCTTAATATAAGTCCTCCCATATTTTAATTTGTGGATTAAAATTCCCAGAAACCTCTTCATACTCCCTCTGGTGGAATTTGATGCAATTCTTGGCATGGATTGACTTTCCTTATATAGAGCCAACATAAATTGTCGGGAGAGGGAAATCACACTCCATATGGAGAATCGACCCCCGATTCTTTACAAGTGTAAGGTGGAAGATGAATATCCTTTAGCTTCATCATATCAAGCACAAATATTACTACCCTATGAGCATGGGTATTTGGCTCAGATGATTGAGTCCAAGGAAGAAACTATCTTTGAAGAAATGCCTATTGTGAGGGAATTCACGGAAGTGTTTCTCGAGGAACTACCTGGCCTTCCTCCTAGAAGAGATGTTGAATTCTCAATTGAACTTATACCTAGGTAATTACCAATACCCAAGACTCCATATAGAATGGCTATTTTAGAGCTTAAAGAGCTGAAGAAACAATAACAGGAGAATCTGGATAAAGGGTTTATACACCCAAGTGCTTCACCATGGGGTGCACCAGTCCTCTTCATCAAGAAGAAGGATGGGTCAATGCGCCTTTGCATCGATTATCATGAGCTGAAAAGAATCACGATAAAGAACAAGTATCCTATACCACAAATCGATGAATTGTTTGATCAGCTTCGTGGAGCACAATACTTATCCAAGGTATATTTTTGGTTGGGATATTATCAAGTAAGTGTGAAGAAGAAAGATGTCCCCAAGAATACTTTTCGTACAAGATACATGCACTATGAATTCATAGTAATGCCTTTTGAACTCACACATGCTCCAGAAATCTTCATGGACTTAATGGATAGAGTCTTTAGATATTACCTTGAAAAATTTGTGGAAGTCTTTATAGATGATATTATAATATACTCCAAAACCAAGGAGGATCATGAGGAGCATTTCAGAACTATACTAGAGACTTTGCGCAAGGATAAGCTCTATGAAAAGTACAACAAGTGCGAGTTATGGATGAAATAGGTCTCATTCTTGGGCTATATCATCACAAGCAATGGGATATCTGTGGATCCATCCAAAAAAGATGCAATTGAGGGATGGCCGAGGACAACATCGACAACAGATATCCGTAGATATTTTGGGTTAGTTGGATATTATCCACGATTTGTGAGAAATTACTCACGATTGTCCAACCCTCTTACAAAGCTAACTCGGAAGGGAGTAATGTTTTCTTAGAGTGATGAATGCGAAGAAATCTTCATGGAGTTGAAAATGATGCTTATCACTGCGCCCATGCTCACTTTACCCACAAGTGGGGAACTTTCTGTGGTATTCAGTGATGCTTCAAAGAAGGGATTAGGTTGTGTGCTGAGGCAGAATGATAAAGTGATATCCTATGCCTCAAGGCAGTTGAAAAACAATGATTTAGACTATCCAACACATGATCTGGAGTTAGCGGCGGTGATCTTTGCCTTGAAAATATGGAGGCATTATCTCTATGGAGATAAATGTGAGATATATACTAACCACAAGAGTCTTAAATATATATTCACACAGAAAGAGATAAATATAAGACAGAGAATATGGATAGATATCATCAAGGATTATGACTTTTCAATAAATTACCACCCTGGGAAAGTGAACAAGGTGGCAGATGATCTAAGTAGAAAGGACGCAACAATTCTTTCAATGATGAGAATTGAGAAGGATCCAATCTTCTTAGACTTTATGAATATAGACATGGGAATTATAAAGATGGGAACATCATCAATCCTTTCACAAATTATTGATCAATTGTTTATTTTGGAAAGGTTAAAGGATGCTCAAAAAGATGATGTGGGAATTCAAGAAAAATAGGAAGCTATCAAAAAGGGGTAATCCTTGAAGTTTAATGTTAATGAAGAAGGAATTGTGCGATTTGGAAAAATACTATGTGTTCCATCAAGTCTGTAGCTGAAGAAGAAACTTTTGGATGACGCACATAGTTCAGATTTCTCTATTCACCCAGGGAGAAGAAAGATGTATCGAAATCTCCGAGAAAATTTTGGTGGGATAATATGAAAAAAGAGATCACTAAATATACATAAAAGTGCGTGGTGTGCCAGAAAGTGAAGGCAGAGAGGCAGAAGTCCAAGGGGGTGATGTAACCATTGCTCATACCATAATGGAAATGGGAGGACATCACCAGGGACATTGTCACTGGACTTCCGACGACATACAAAGGCAACAATGCAATCTGGGTTATTGTGGATCATCTTACAAAGACTACACACTTCATTGCTATTCGGGAGGATTTCTCATTGGATCAACAAGCACGAATATATATCCGGGAAGTGGTAAGGTTTCATGGAGTTCCACTATCTATTGTTTCTGACTAAGATCCAAGATTCACCTCTATGTTTTGGAAGAGTCTTCAAAACGCTCTGAATACTGAACTGAACTTCAGTATGGCTTATCATCCTCAAACCGATGGCCAATATAAGTGGATTATCCAAAAACTTGAGGACATGTTGAGAGCATGCTCAATGGACTTTAAAGGAGGATGGGATAAACATCTTCCTCTGTTTGAGATCTATTATCATAATAGTTTCCACTCGAGCATCCAAATGGCGCCATATGAATCCCTATATGGGAAAAGGTGCAGAACACCGACATGTTGGGATGAGGTCGGTGAACGTAAGCTGATTGGACCATAAATGGTCAATGAAATGGTGGAGAAGGTGAAAACCATTTAGTAGCATATCAAGGCTACCCAGAGTCGACAGAAGAGTTATGCAGATAACCGTCGACAAGACCTTGAGTTTAAAGTTGGAGACATGGTTTTTCTACGCATATCATCATGGAAGAAGGACATGTGGTTTGGAAAGAAATAGAATTTAAGTCCAAGGTACATCGCCCCCTTCGAGATTCTAGATCGTGTCGGGGCTGTGGCCTATCAACTTGCACTTCCACCTACCATGGCCAAAGTACACGCTGTCTTTCATGTATCCCTCTTAAGGAAGTACATACCAGACCCTTCACATGTACTCTCTTTTGAGGTGGTACAATTGGAAGATGATCTTTCTTATGAGGAGCAACCAGTGAAGATCTTAGATCGTAGAGAAAAAGTTCTTTGAAATAAGGCAATGCCCCTCGTCAAGGTGTTGTGGAGAAACCACAAGTTTGAAGAAGATACATGGGAATCAGAGGAAATGACGAAGCTGAGTTACCCACATTTGTTTTAGTCTGTGAAAAGGAAACTTTTGAGGTAAATATTTCTTAAGGGAGGAATATTGTAACGACCCAAAGTTTCATTAATGGAAATCCCTATTGATCTAATTAAATGTCTCTTTTTGTTTATATAAAATGTCAACTTATTTGGTTTTATGTTAATAATTTTGACTGTTGCTAATATAGTCGTTGAATAGTGATCACATGATTAGTATAAATATAGGGCTTTAACAAATCCAATTTACTCAAACAAAAGAAGGGATGTCCTCATCTACTATAATTGCTCCATATGAAGGCCATTTGTCAGAACTCAGAAAAGAGGTGGTGTCTATGGGCTTCTCTCTTGACCAAGCCCAAGCTAAGCTTCATCATGTCAAGCTCGAACGGGACCGTCTACGGGAAAAGTTGAAGTTGATATAGATTACCACTTGAGCAATGTTATCCGAGCCACCCCAAGAGTTGATCACCATCGCACACCTTACCCTTAGGTATTATGCGCCTGTTTTAAGGGGTTATGTAACAAATCGATAGTACTATGTTCATGTACATTATTTTTTTGTATATAATAATGTAAATATTTCCTTCTCATCATTGATACATTGTAAATTGTTTTTAAAGTATAAATAGTGTTTTTAATTATTATTTAATTAATAATTATATTTTATTAAATTAAGGGTTTTTTGAATTAAAGAATAATTTAATAAAATATTATTATTAAATTAGTTTTTATTAAATTTAAATGATCTTATAATTTTATGAATGCAATTATAATTTTTATTAAGTTCTAAAAGCCATTTCTGTCAAAACCCATGCATTTTCGATAAATATCGGTTTTTAAAAGTAAAAAGTAACATATTTAGAAAATTATTTAGATAAAATAAATGTTATTTCTGGAATCAGGATGTCAAAATTATCCAATGGTGAATATTTCATAATTTTCTGATACAGTCAAATTTTTGGGTAGAAATTAAATACCGTTTAAATATAAAATGTGTTTTATGACATCATAATGACCCAATAGTGATGTAATAAAATACTATAATCTTTATGTTCGGCCAATATATGTTTTAACATTAAAATAATGTGATTTTGGGTATGTTTGACTTACTTTTCAAAGCATTAATGGACCCCTCAAAACTTATTAAACACCTTGCCTTTTTAAATTGTTTTTCATGGGAGTGTGACTCACCTCTACATAAGCAACCCTATTATTTTAAGAAGTTCGTACTTTGGACTTATAAAATATTGTTTTCATCTTACCTTTTCCAAAAACTAAGGGCAAAAACCATGGGATGGTTTGTGGTTTGGATTAATTTAATATAAGGGGTCCCAAACCTAAATAATAAAGAATTCCTTCACCTTTCCTATATAAACCCACCAAAGCTCCCACTTCCTCCTCACTCAATTTCTCTGGAGTTCGTCCAACCTCTGCCCTACGCTCTCTAGAATCCTCCCAAGGTTCCCAATGATCCCAAGAATGCTCTCTTAAGCCTCTCTCTAGCCCTTGGAAGCACACTTCCATGTAAGGGTTTTTTCTTCCTTTCTCATTTTAGTCTAATTTTCATTAAGTTGTTTTTTTCATTTAATTTCAATTATGAATTATGGGGTATGGTTTCTCACCTCCCTCATACTTCCCTCTTTATGTTTTAATGATGGGAGACCCCTTTATCTTTCATTAAATTCCTCCCATGTACACTCGTTACTATGCAGAAATTTTGAAAGGAACTTCTCTCTCCTATTTTACATTCAAGCAATACTTTTGTATCATGAATATAAATTCCATTAAAATTGTTGGGACATGTATATATATTACCTAATTACTTTCTTTTACATGTAGATATTATGAGGAACCCCTTTCTCTCTCATCAACCATTTTTTATTAATTCTTATGTGACGCCGTTACGCTGCAGAAATCGCACCGATTTTCTAAGCCAATGCCATTATGTAGTGAATACCATGCCCATTTCTCCATCAAGGGTATTCAAATTTATGCACATTTAATTATTGATTATAAAGTTTCATGTATTAATTCCTCATTCCTTTGTCATGTAGTAAATGATTATGTTTTATGATTCCAAGTTTTATGATCCATGTGGCACACTTATGCATGAAATGAAATGTTTAAGAAGGGTGCACCCTTATAGCACTCCAATGCATTGGGTAAAGTATAGAATCATGATACGTAATGTGCATTGAGTGTTGAATCATTCTAATTAATGTGAAATGTGGGGTTACTCGTGCTTTATGTGCAATGAGGATTTACTCATGCTCCATGTGCAATGGGCCTTGTCTCACTCTAATTCCATGTTAAGGGTTGTTTCCACATTTCCATGTTATGATTATCAAGCTTTATCATGACTTTATGTTCATGTTTCTCTTTTTCTCTATTGATATGCCTAATTTCTGAAATGTATTGTACTCTTCATGTTATTCCATGTATATTCCCTTAATGGGCTTTATAACTCACCCTTTTCTTATGCATGTCCTCAGGTTATCCCATGCAATGCTAAGTATGAGAGAATGTAGTGGTCATGTAAAGGAAGTTTTCAATAAAGATGTTGTATTACATGTTTCATGTTTTTATGTAATGATCATAATCCCCAAATACTCTAAACCTCTCGATATTATAAGTTGTATCAAGTGATGTTTTATGTAGTAAATCATGTTTAAGTTTGTAATAAAAGAAGGGCTATCATAATGAAAACCACATTGGTTTTTTTCTAGAGACTCTTAAAATAAAAGTGTTGTATGGGATGTTCAGAAAGTGTTAATTATAGATTCAAAGTATTTATTTTCTTTTATATAATATCTGTAAGGATTTAATCTTAGTTGATCTTATGAGGAAAAAATAAATTCAATAATGGAAAACACCAATTAACATAACTATATTGTCACAAACCAATGTAGGATGTCATTCAGACCAGCACCTCACATAGTCTATGGCATAGCCCAAAGGGCATTCCCAATCCCCACAGGCTGGAAAAAAGTTCTCGGGTATCAAGAATAAAACCTCGGAACAATTTCAATTGATTAGATAACCATAACAATCATTGGTAATTATAAATAAACCAAAACAATAAATCTATAACCAATCATGTTATAACAACTTTCCAGAATTAATGCTTAAAAATTATAGGAATCCCCTTAAAATACTACAAAAAACAGCCTAAAACATCATCCCGATCCTAGAAAAATCCTCAAGACACTGCAACCATTATCCACAATTTAAGCCCACTAGAAACTCCAACCACCTTCACCAAACTCCACGTGTCTACCTGTTTTAATAAAACAAGTCTACATACACCCAATTGTGTTTGTAGGGTGTGAGCCAAAGCCCAGTATGATACCACCAAAACAAAAGTATTCCATTCTATTTCATTTAAATAAAACATAACATGAACATTTATGAAAAATATTTTAAAACATTTATAAGAAATCGTTTTATGAGAGAAGATTGTCAAAAGTAATTCTTCCCCTAAAATCAATTTCATAAAAAATTTCTTTAAAAAGGAATTTATAATGGTACATGTGAGGTCCACCATAAACCAACAGATGAAACCATATCATATAAGCATCATTTCTAGGCAGAGCACCAAGTGTAAATCCTTACGGTCAATCTAGCTCAAGTGGGACACAATAGCCTCATACATCAATGTGGGCTAGTATAGAAGCCAAAATCACATCTTTCTTATGCATGATCCACTAGTAGTGGAAACCGCATGGGGATATTGGTCTTAATTAATCATCATATTTTATTTAGTGTTGTGAGTTTCAATCAAATAAAGTGATGTCGAGAGTTTCCACATCCGAATCACTAGCATACATGAACTAGTCATCCCACCTAGATACTTAGGATTAACTTCTGATCAACTTAATGTCACATGTTTCAAAATAAACCATATTTCACATACACAAACCAATCCTTAAAAATATATCATGAAATTACAATATTAAAAAAATCCGATCCACTTTCCATTTTACACACACCGAAAAATGTTTTTCAATGAATTCAATACCAGTCACACAACTCATAAATTCAAATTTTATAATCCAAAAGAAAAGAATACCATTGAATAACCAATTATATGGGCTAAGTCCCCTTTTTATGTCCACACATAAAAAAAAGTTCATTTTTAAAACATTATCTTCATCATTGAATTAGTTTATAAATAATATTTAATGTTTTAAAGCAATGTTACTCATGACAATGTTACCCAATTTTCCATTGAAAATTCAATTTAAACATGTACACAACATGGTTTCCTTTGAAAACTAGTTTCTAACGATCAAAATAATACATAACAACCTTTTTGACATCATAATAAACATATAAAATAAAAACCTTATCCCTTTGAAAATACACTTTAAATAGGATCTCATGCCATAAACCTCCCATAATATACTTCGTACCCCAAAATTAATTTTTGGAACAATAATAAATACACAGATTATGATATTAAAATCATATAAAAATGATAATCCATGGAACCACCTAACTTATGCAACAAAACATTCAAAAATAATTTGAAACCCTATCTTCACCCCCATAAGACCCTAGAAACGAATGATCTAACCAAAAAAATTATGATCGAACACTATTAAGCAAGAAAAAACCCTACAAAACCACCCTACACATTGGAAAAATTACACCCTGAAGAGGGAGGAGAGAAATCCTAGAATAGGGGAAGAAATCAAGAGAGAAGAGAGTGATATAATGAATCCTTGAAGAATGGTAGTAGAATCAACAACTATAATTAGCCCAATAAATAGGATGAGGGGAGGGAGGCACACGAAGGAGTATGGAGTCTAATGGAGGAGAGAAAATGTGGTTTAATTATAAAAATATGGGAGGGGGAAAAGGGCAAAACTAAATTGTAATGACCTGAATATGCCACATGGTTAAACTATATGATTTGTGAAACTATACGACAACCGTGTGATCCTCTCTGCCAAAGTTGATATCTACTGTATAGTTAAACCAAATGGTCTAACATAACATGAGGAATCCATGAAGAATCTTTCAGTTGAAACCCCAACCTTCCATACAGTTACCATTGCTGAGGTGCATGGTCCAAGTTACTGTGTTTCGGTCATGCTGTAGCTAATGTCTCAACCGACCACCTACCACACTATTACCTATGTAGGGTACCCAATTTCTATCAACCATGCACTAGCCGTGTGCCACACACTATCCACCAAAAAACACATATTTTTCATGAAACTTCTATGGGAAACTCATTAACATTCACTATACTATGAATAAACAAAGGAAACACATCAAAAAATTAAAACACATCACACATTGTTCCTAGTAAAGTAATATGGAACCAAACCCAAACTAGAAAAAGGGTCAAATCAAAAACCCGGATGTGATAATTCCCCACACCATAATTCTTTATGCCCCTAGAAAGTGACAACAATGCCTTTTTTGAAAACAAAGACTGATAGTAATTCATAGCTAACAAATATTTCCAAAGAAAGACAAACGAGAAGAATAGAAAAATGTTATGGGTATGAGAATATGTTTACAAACTGAACTCTAGAGGTACATTCAAATAATAGAGTCCCCTATATTCATTCCACCCTCAAATGTTGAAACACCTCTAGTTGATCGATCAAAGAAAAAGTAACTCTCACAACTCACAATCATCCTCTCGAGCTAAAAACACCATAGACATCACCAAATGAAACTCGTAACACATAATTGAAATGAAAAATGAATTCAAACAAGACTAATACAACCTTATTTCAATAAAACATATGAGAAGACTTCCAACACAACACTTACTCAAGGTAGGAAATCCTAATTAGGTGTCTATGTATGAGACCACCCACTGCCAAACCAAAGATTGAGGCTAAACATAACTACCAACTTGTGGAGGCCTGAACAGACTCCCCACCATAAGAACCAAGCTAGCATACATTAACTCTAGAGGAAGTTCAATAAGATGTATAGTGGGTATACTCGCCATAATCATGAACCGACATAAATTGGCATAGAAAAATAAAAAAAATTCCACCCCCACCACAAGGGTTCCAAATAAAGAAACCCTTTATCAAAGGAAAATCACCACGTAGTTTACAACTCCAATGGGACATTTTCATCCTTGGATATGCCCAAACCAAAACACAGATGAATTCGCAAGGATGACCATACAGGGACCATCAAATTGATACTTGAATCTGATAAGTCACAACCACGTGTATTTTATGAAGATCACATAACTTTGTTTCCTTATAACCGAGGAGGAACTCTTCCAACCACGTGGGTTGTAATGGGAAAATGAGGTCGCAAAACCTATTTCCACCAAACGAGATCATTCAAAATGAAACAGATTCATTGGAGGCTTAAACTATCACCATTTACTATACTAAGGATGAGAGTTGGATCAAGGTTCTTTACACCCCTAGGGGTTCCGAACTACGAATCAACTTCACTCCAAGGCCTGTGTTGGGAGACTTGATGTTTGATGTATCTCCTACCTCACTACTAGGCATTAATGAATCCCAGTCAAAACTATTCTTTTGGATTACATAAGGATTCATACAGTAACCCTAATAGGATAACAAAAAATAAGACACCACAAGACCCACTCCGCCTCGACATGGAACTTCACCGTGATAAGGAATTAGAGGATGCTCATGAATCAAACATTTCCACTTTTAACAAGGGAAAATGGGGCGGGGGGATGAACACTCAGAAGAAACATCCATGTGAAAATAGAGAAATTGAAAATTACAAAAAATAAAACATGTTTCTGTTGAAGAAGAAGATCTTAGAGGATTTCACTACATATGATCATGACCACTATAACTGATATAAACATTATAATGATAGGGACCTTAAACAGGACCCTAAACAGAGCACTTCTCTTTTAAATGGGCAGGGGTGTCTTTGAAGAAGTTTACTTAGATCTATTAAACCTCTTACAAGAACCCTCATAGAATCGGTGCCAGTGATCTAAGGGTTCGTTGGCATGATAAGATTTTAGTGAATTCAGACATGATAACCTCTTTAATCCAAACCTGCCACACTGATGAAATAAAAAGATCTCATTACCAAAGGAAACAATTTAAAGACCTAGAGGTATTTATTACATCAAAAACATCATCATAAGTTTCAAGACACTTTCCAATCTTTTTAATAGAACTCACATTACCACACCCAGGAAGGACCTGCAGGTCAAATGGTGTCAAACTTCACCCTTGATGACTTAGGCAACTAAGGAAAATATAACATTTGTCAATTCCTTCCATATTCACTCATCCATAAGGAGAGGGTACACTTAACTAAAAACGAATAAGTGGATTCAATTCCAAAATCTGATGAAGAATTACATTACTTTAATTATCTAGATGGTCTACTGATGAAAAATCACTTGAGGACACACTTATATTATGCCTTGATATTTTCTGGGGGAATGATGTACCTTATAATGTAAAATTAGGATAAAATAAACTATCCGATTAGGTATTTGGTTCCATAAACAAGCACTGAACACATAGAGGGAACAATTACAAAGTCTTCCCAAAACATTTTACCTAAGATCCTAGTATCCTTTATTTCAAATTTGGCTCATTGATAAAAACACATATCTTAAAACACCATTCGTACCTAATGGATAATAATACTCAATAAAATTTCAAAAACAACATTCCCAAAATACAATAAGACACATCAAAAAATCATTTATTATAAAATAATAACATTTCCTATAAAAATAACCTTTGGAAATAAAACATGATTTGTGGGTTTCACATCCACCAATGGTATCCCATGGAGTCTCACACATTCATTTTCCCATGCCAAACTGGGCACTCATCCACTTCCCATACGAATCTCATGCATGTGGTCAGTCATGAGAATACCAAAGGTCAAATAAAGACCCTTCCACTTTCCAAAATAAAATTTAAACCCACAATTCCATCTCAAATATCACATATCCACTATTAAAAATTAGTTATTAGAAAAACTAAAAAACCAATTAAAATATCACAAAGTGTTTTTAGAAAAACACCAACCATACAAATAAGACCCATTCTCAAACTATGCCCATCAATTCCAAAACATTTCATAAAATTTTAAAACGATTTCAACCACCCAATAAACCCCACTTCCTCAATAACCATTTAATTAAAAACTCATCTCATCTTGTTTAAAATAAATTTCCAAAACCCTTTTTGAAAATAAATATCCATTTTACAAGCAACTAATTTTCCATAAACCACATGTTTTGATTATAAAATATTGAATCTTTTTAAACTCACCCCTATTTTATAAAAAAAAAGTTTTAAAAATACACCCATTATTAGAAAGTAAAACTATGTCCCCTTTAAATTCATTTTTTCCTTAATTTTCAAATAGGGTTTTTCAAAATAATTTTTAGAAGCCATGGAGAAAAATTAAAATTCTAAAAGGGAAAACATGTGCCAATGGGTGACTTAACCATACTGTTGCTATCTATATTTCAATCATACCACAGTCATGTATAATATTCTAAGACCATTCCCCCGACACTACATATCTCTTAGGGCCCTACGAGCACATTAAAACCACCAACCCAATTCATGATTCATTTCTCAAACACAAAACAACACAAATAAAAGCGGATTACCCCTTGTAACATTAGTCCCATCTTGAGGTGTTATAGATTGGCATTATAATTATATCTATAACATCAAGTATCAATAATCTGACCTCCATTCTACCTAGAATCATCCAAAATAATTTGATCCAAAATAGAAATACCTACCTATGATACCATTTTGTGACGAACCATGCCTGGATGCCATCCAAACCGGCACCCAACCTTGTCTGTGAATTGGCCCAAAGGTTGTTCTCGATCCCCACATACTACATACAAGTGTTCAACTATTAATAAAACAACTTGGGAACAATTTCACCCAATTACATAAACATAATAGCCAAAAATAATTATAAATAAATCCAAACTATAAATCAACAACCAAGCATGGAATAATAAAATTCTAGATTTAATGCTTACAACATAGAACAAAACCCCAAAAATACTAAACCAAAAGGGGATTACAACTCAATCCCAATCCTCAATGTAATGAGGGGAGCAACATACTCAATCCACCACCACCACCAAGATCCTCAAGAAAAGAACACTAGAAACCCCAATCTCTATCACCAAACACCTTTCCTTTATATGAGTAAATAGAAGAAGTCTAAATAGACCCTATGGGTTTTGTAGGGTGTGAGTAAAGGTCTAGTAGGATTCCAAACACATAAAAGGATCCCATTATTTAACATCTAAAGAAAACTTATCATTCAAAATTATGTAAAATATTATTCAAAATTTCTAAGAAAACATTTTATGGAGGAAACTTCTCAAATGAAAAGCGTCCATAGAAAACCATTTCACAACAACTTTCTTTAAAAGAAAATTAAAAATACACACACGAGTTCTAGTGTAAGAAAATGGATGGAACGTCATTATATAAACATCATGTAAAGGTAGGGAACCATGGGTAAATACCTATGGTTAATCTAGCATGAGTGGGGCACTAGAACCTCGTACCTTAATTTATGATGGTATAGAAATCGCAATCATAATTTTCTTATGTATGAGACACTAGGAGGGGAAACCCCATGGGCCTAATTGTCACCAATCATCATCAGAGACTAGTTTGTGTCTTATGAATTAATCCAGTTAAAGTGAAACTAGAACCCTGCCACTTCTGAATCACTAGTATACACGAACTAGCTATCCCATCTAGATACTCAGGATTCCCTTGTGTTGAATTTCATGTCACATTTTTAGAAAACATCATTTTCACACACACAAACCAAGAATTATAAAATTCTTGAAAATAACCATTTTAAATAAATCCCAATCACTTTCCATTTTACACACATAAAAAATTGTTTTCCAATGAATTCACTGTCACTCAAACATCTCAAAAATTAATATTTGGTAAAGAAAAAGAAAATCATACAATTGACTAACTAATTCCATGGTTCCAGAATCCTTTATAAATCCACATATAAACCGAGATCATTTTTAAAACATGTTTTTCAGTATTTAATAAAATTTAAATTCATATTTAATGTTTTATAATAGAATTACACACACCAAAGTTAGCCAATTTTACATTTAAAACTCATTTGGAACATGTTCACAAAAGGGTGACTTTATAAAACATTTTTTCACCTTCCACATAAGGAATAAAACCCTTTTTTCTAAAACATCATAATAAAATATTAAAAAACATTACCATAACCCTTTTAAAAATGTCTTACAATGAAATCAATTTCCAAAAAGCTCAAAAATTATATTTCACACCACAAAATTTAATTATAGAACCGAATTAAAAAGCCAAAAATCATATTTAAAGCATCTAAAAATGATAAAGAATTGAACTACATACCACATAGTAATAAACATCCGGAAAATGATGGGAAACCCCATATCTACCACCATAAGACCATAACAAGGCATGATCCAACCAAAAACATCAAAATCGAACCCTATTAAGAAAGAAAAATCCCTAAATTGACCACCCTACCCATTGGAAAAATGAAACTCCATGGAAGAGGGAGAGAAACCCTAGAATATGGGAATAAATAAAGATTGGAGAAACATACATGAAGGTTTATGGAAGAATAAAAGATGAATCTACAACCAAAATGATCCCAATGGAGAGGAGGAGAAAGAGGGGGGCATTCTTAGGGATGTGGAGGATGAGGGAGGAGAGGAAATGGGTTTTATGTATAAAAATAGATGGGAGAAAAAAAATGGGGAAACCAAATTTTAATTATCTTTATAGGATCTATGGTTAGTGCACACGTTTTATAAAACTGTGTGCTGACCATGTGCACCTCTCTACCTAAGAAGATAACTGCCACACGGTTTACCCTCATAGCCTGACTTACCATATAGAAGATATGCAAAATCATCTGGATGAAACCTACCACATAACATATGGTTACTTGGGATAAGGCGCATAGTCTGACTTACCATGTGCTGGTCATCCAGTAGCTACTGCCTCAACCAGTCACATTCTGCACAATTTCCTAGGATGGGTGACCAATTTCTACTAACCATGCACCAACCATGTTCCATACAAATTCCACCCAAAATATATATATTTTTCCTAAAAACTCAATGGGAAATGCACAGATAATAACTAGACTAATAATAACCAAAGTAAAGACATAATAAATTCCCAACTTTTACACCTATTTTATTATAAAATAATTGAAAACCGAACCCAAACCAGTAAAAATGGTGAAATAAAAAAACCAAGTAAGACATGAGGTGTGTAGTTTCATTGGATTAGCTAAATACTATCGATGTTTCATTCAGAATATTTCTCGATTATCTAACTTGTTAACAAAGATTACTGTTAATGTGGTTTCATTCCTATAGAAAAGAAGAATATGAAAATGTTTTGAATATTTGATGTTGAGATTAGTGAATTATATGATCTTGACTCTACCATTAGGAAATAATGGATTTTTAATTTATAGTGGTTAATCAAATAAAAGAATTGGTTTTGTCCTCATATAGAATTATAGAGTTATTTCTTAGGCATCAATGAAGTTAAAAAATCATGAAAAATACTTTCCTACTCATGTTCTTGAGTTAGAATCAGTAATTGTTTTCTCTAAAAATATACAGTCACTATCTCTATGGTGAAATATGTGAGATTTACATAAAGCAAAATACTTTTGAAAACATATTCTCATAGAAAGAACTGAACATGGGGTAAATGTGATGGCACAATCCACTAATGTATTATCATTTTAATACCCATCCACCAGCAAACAAGCCCATACCTGAGTGGTAAGGAATACTGCTTGGAATCTATGAGACCCAGGTTCAAAACAGGGTGGAGGTGAAATTCTAGGGGCACTGAAGCAGTTACTGTAGCAGCCAAAACTATTCACCCGATTTGGGCCTTCGGGACACCAGTTTGGGCTAGAGGTCTCAAGGGCCTTCTAGTCATCAAAGGACATTGGGACACATGGACTTCAGGCCAAAAAGACCATGGATTAGCCTAGTTCATAGAGAACATGCCCCAGAAAAGGATCAGAGCAACAAGAGTAGCAACCACCAGATGCATAACTAACTGGATTGAAAGAATTAGAGGGTATGTCAGCCGCCATTGGGACTAGGCATCATCCAACTTTGTATGGGTCAATGGTAGCTGATCAGAAATGAAATGTGGGGATCTAGGTGACCAATGATGCAAAAGCTAGGGAGGTCCAGTTAAAGTGGGCTGGGCCTACGAGTCATGTATTGGTCATGGTATGCCTTTGGGCCTTTGGGTCATGTATTGTGAGTCTATCGTGCCTTGTTTCTTGGGCCTATGGGTCATGTACGGGTTCCACTTAAACCCTTAAAGTGGGGATTATCTATAATCAAATAAAAAATAAGTCCATCGAGACATTATGAAAAAATACCCAACCACCTATGGAAGGTGAATAATATAAAAAATTCATTGAGAAGGAAAAATCATGGAGTTATAAAAAATGAGGATTAAAAAGGTTCATGTGTACATTGATATAGAAAATAAGGATATAGAAATTATCAATGAAGGTGGAATGTCATTACTTTTTCAACTGGTTTCCCAACTATCTTTATTTGAAAGAATTAAATGTTCTCAGTCTGATAATGAGAATCATCAAAATAAAATTAATGTAATGAATGGTGGTAAATTGGGAAAATTTTTATATGAATATATAATTCTGAAATTTTGGAGGTTATATTTTCCCTCTATATATGAGCTAAAGAGTGGTTTATTGGATGATTCACATAGATCAAATTTTTCTATACACCTTGGTTGCACTAAGATGTATAGACCTTTGGAGGAAAATTTATTATGGGATAATATGAAGTGAGAAATTACTGATTATGGATCAAGAAGTTTACTCTATCATTGGGTGAAGGATGAAAGGCAAAATTCCTAGAGGATTCATATAACCTCTGCCTAATACAACAAGGAAATTGGATGACATAAATTTTTATTTTGTCACGGGATTTCCAAAAAATCCATGAAATAATGATGCAATATGGGTAGTTGTTTATTGACATACCAAATCTTCAGATTTACTCACTATAAGGGATGATTTCCCACTGGGGAACCTTGAATGACTCTAGATTAATGATGTTGTAAGAAATCATGGAGAGCCTCTTTCAATTGTTTCTGATCCTGAACCCTGGTTTACATCAATATTCTAGAAAAGTGTTCAGAAATATTTGGTTATGTGGAATTATTTGTAAATTTCATATCACCCTCAAACCAATGGGAATTCTAAAAGGAACATTAAAAATTTAGAAGACATGTTGAGATCATGTTCACTCGAAATTCTAGTTATATGGGATAATTATTTTCCTTTGGAAAATTTTTACTACAATAATATTTTCCATTCAAGTATTCTAATGACACCATTTGAAGAATATCATGGAAGGAGTTTATGGGAACCATCTTGTTGTGATTAAGTTGGTGAAACAGAGCTTGTGGGCCCAAAGACTATGGAGTAACTAACAAAAAAGGTAAATACTATTCAAACACATATCAACTAGGCTCAATGTAACCAAATGATCTATAATGATCATTGAAGGAAGGACTTGAAATTTCAAGTGGGAGATTATGTATTATTGAATGTATCTCCATTTAATGGTGTTATAAGATTTGGGAAGAAATTGAAACTGAGCCCGATGTACATTAAAAGTTTTGAAATTCTAGAGAGTGTTTGAGTTGTGTCTTATAGTCTCACAATTCCACCAAGCCTTTCTAAATTACACAATGTGTTTCACATCACTTTATTATGGAAGTGTATGCTAGACCCAATACATTACCTTAATTATAAATGAAAAAATTTAGAGAAAAATTTATCTTACTATGATGATCTTATCCACATTCTATAAACTAAAGAAAATGTTTTGAGAAATTAGAAAATTGGGATGGTAAACGTACTTTAGAAGATCATAAATTTTAAAGGGAAATTTGGGAGACTGTGGAAATTATGATGAAGAAATAACCATCTCTTTTAATGAGGTTATAATCTTGAAATTTGATGGATGGATTTTTTTTATGAGGGGATAATGTGACAACCCTGAATTCTATCAATTAAATTTAAGATTCTTATAATTATTTCATATAGTATAAATCACATAAAATCACTTAGAAACCCCAATAAACACATTATAAATGAACCATGAATGAAATAATAGGTATTTTTGGAATTTTTGGGACCTATAATGATGAAATAATAACATACAATTAGGGTAAATAATAAAAACCTTATGAATAGTAAATCAACCAAATGAATAGTAACATCACCCATGAATGTATAAATAAAATTTAGGCATCTTATAAGTGAAAGTACGATATAATTATATCTTAGTGTATATAAATGAATAATTTAAAAATTATTAATTTAGTGCTGGGATTTTTGTATGTCAAAAATATTTAATTAAAACTTTATAATTACTAAAATGACTTAAATGAAAATTTATTTTCATTAAATGAATTAAAAAATTAATATTTTGTTGTCTTATTATTTTCGTATAATTTTATGATACCTTAGTTAATTTTTTATAGTGTTATAAAATGGGTTATAAATTTAAAATCTATATCATGTTGGGTAAATAAAGATTTTAATTAAAAATTAAATTTATCATATGTGGAAAATTATTTTCTTAAAATGGAAATAAAAGTTTATTTATATGGGTATATAAATGGTTATGTGATTTTTTTGATTTTTCTAAAATACATTAATTTTTTGGGAATAGAAAAAGATATGAAAATTTATGATAAATGTTAAATACCTGAATTATTGAGACATAAGTGATGTATGGATGATGTTAGACAATAATATTGAACTATCCTTCATTATTTTAATTTATTTAATTCAACAATTTTAATATTCATAATTCAAGATAATAAACACATGATAAAATATTCAAAAAGACACCCCTCTCCACCACTATAAATATCACCCCTCACCACCCCTTACCCTCACACCCTCCAATATTTAAGCCTCGTAAAATGTTTCCCAAATCTTCGTCCCAAGACCCTCCCCCACAACCAAGATCCTTGGGTATCAAAATAATACCAAAAATTAATCCTTTTAATGAGGTTCTTGAGGAGGATAATTTAAGTTGTAAAAATCACGTTTCATTTTTATTTTTTGGTTTCATTTATTTCCTTATCATTCCCACAAAGCCCATATCCAAAGAGAAATTATAACCATATTTTCTTTTATCTAGTATAATAATAAAATTTTAATGTTTGATCCTTTTATCAAACTCCTCCCTCTATCTCTATTTTATTCAATAAATGAAAACATCCATTTTTATGTGTCAATTTACTAATATCATGGACAATGCATTTTCATTATACATTAATTCCTTCATGGTTGGCCATAGAACCATTTTTATTGGTTAAAAAAAATCTAATATATGTATTAAAGAATACATAATGTCCTAGATCCATTAAATACACATGATGTTAATTAATAAAACAAAACAATTTTGTGATGATAAAAAAACCACAAAAATAATCTAAACGTTTATCAGCAACGTTATATCAAATGATTCATCCCCACCCCAATAAAATCAACTGACTTATACAACCATTCAATAAGATGGATGTTAATTAATGAAACATAACTTAAATTCTGGATATCTTTTCCCATTTTACGGAAAATTCTATACTCGTAAACAAGTAAATTGATTGTGAAAACAAAGAAACAATCCTAAATGATAAAATTGTTTCTTTTAACTCCTCAAAAATATCACAAATGAATTTAATAAAAAACATTAAATCAATGAAATATAGAAAATTGTATTAGTTAATTAATTTTTTATTTTATTTGATTATCCAAGGTGTTAAGGTCATCTACAGAACACTTTCACACAAAAGTTATGGTTTTCTTCCCGAACATCCTTTTTTCATCACTGTTATTCTTTCTACCTCTATATGAAAATGTAATTGTTCATTATTTTTATATTATTAATATAAATTATTCAGATACATTAAAAACTCATGTTTAATGATAAATTAATTTTTTTTTGTAAATACAAGTTTTACAAGGCTCTCTTCGCAATTTATCTAGATACTCAATCTCGATTAAATGGATCGCCTCAATTTTTTAACCATTTTGAAATACGATCCATAATCTATTTTTAGACACCATTATTTTTTGTAAAATAACTAATTTTTAATAAAGAACTTTATTTTTTAATTTATGGATTTATACATACAATTTTGACAAATACATATAATATTTTTTCTAAACAAACCCTTCTTTTCAAAGTAAAGGGGTATTTCTCTGAAGACTTCATTGTTAATTTTATTAGTGTATTTATAGAAATTTTTATTCCAATTTTGAATTTTATTCTCTATTGATATTTATATCTTATGATTACTATCTATCATATTTTCTTAATTTTTTTTGATTAGTATGACTACAGATGTCCAATCTTGATATAATTCTCCACACTACTCAGAATGGTTAGTGATTATGTTTATAGATTGGGAATATAATTAATATTTCATATGAATATGTTGTTTATGTTTAAGAATGTTTGTATGATAAAATAATTTGTCTTATTTAGTGATGGGTGGTGTCCTCTGTAGGACCTAGACGCATCTGTAGGTCTCCAATAAACAAATAGAAATGGACATTGGTTGAGGTCTAATCCATCTATTTTCATATATCTTAGCCATGTTCTTGAAAGTATGTTTATGATGTTTGGTATTATGAAATACATCATTATGATAATAGTAATTTATTATCTATGTAAATATTTTACTCTTAAAATATACATGGTAAATGTTAATTTCCATATTATTTTTTATATGGAATTATTTATTTAGATTATATTCTTACCATAATGTATTTCATCAACTCTAGGATTATGGGGTTAGGGTATTCACAATAAAGGAGGGTGGTTGACATATGAATAAATAAATGAAAAATAAGGATTCCTGACTCTTAGAATATAAAAATCTCAATAATGATGAAATAACTAGGTTAATGAAAAACTATTCTCTAATAGATCATTTATCTAAGTAATATTTTATACACAATCATTTTTCTAAAGTACACCTTAATATAAAATTCATTTGGAATAAGGCTCTGAATGTTCTATGAAAAATGTTCTAAAAACGTTGATATGAAACAAGGGGAAAATGTTCAAAGGAAACAAGGAGATAATATTGATGTTGATATTGAATATATTTGACATTATATTTTTTAAAATCAAGAAGAGTGTCTACATAAAAAATTTATAAAAACTCTTCTTCCCATATTTTCTGACCTCCCAAAAAAATCCCCCCATATTAGTTAAAATGGGTTGGAGATAAAGTTGAATTATTTAAATGAATTAATTAAAAATATGGATTGAATATTGTATTTATTTCAAGATTTCCATTATTGGTGTAAGATGATTCAATAATAAATAATTATTGTCTAAGATATCAAATGAAAACAACATACTATTGATTCTATTTTAGAAACTATGGGCGGTATAAGAATCCTTAAATAAAAATATTATATAGATTCAGTGAATTTGAAGAGTTTTATATAATGGATCAATAAATATAAATAATATTTTACATTCTGTTTTTAACAACTTATCAAAGTCAAGTAATCATAGAGGATTATTTTTATGTTTACTTAATGTTTCATATTTTGTGTTATGGATCAGTCCAAGGATATCGATGATCTATGTGATTTCTCTATGCAATAGGATGAAGTGACTAAAGACATAAAGTGGAAAATTTTATATGATGATTATTTTGAAAAAATAAATAAATAAATGAAGAATATGAATCATATTTTCAATAGACTATATGAAATTAATTAATTTCATTTAGAATGTTAGGATTTTATAGTTTTCAATTTATTTTCATATTCTGGTGAATGTTTTTTTCTAAATGTTTAAAAATGTTTTTTACATTTTATTATCTATTTTAAAGTTCTTATCATGTATTTATTTTTGTGTTTATCTAATATAAATTTTATTAATTTGGTGTTGTTTTTTAATAATAAAAGGGGTAGACAAGTATAGTAAAAAATCTTATTACACTGGACGATTTTGTAGGTTTTTTGTAAATAATTTATTATTAGGTTTTTTGTATTTTTTTTATTGTTATTTTAAAAAAAATGGGTATATCGATGGGTATAAATAAATATTTATACACTATATTTTAATACAACCGTAAGAAAATGTTTTATTTTTGTTTTATCCTATAATATATTTCATGTGTATGTTTTCTAGTTTGTTAATTTATTTATAGAATTAATTTTTACCAAATTTATCAAAATCATAATACCCATATTAAGTGTTATTCTACAAATATGATAGTTATAATTAATTTATTTTTGTTTCCATTACATAAGTGGGTCAAAATAATTTTTATTTGGGTATTTATTTTTTAGAAGGTTATTTGTAGTTGCATTGAAGAAATTCGTTGATATAAGAGGAATAAGGGTAGAACCGTCAAATAGAGTTGTCAATATTTCTAAATAATTTGAAACTAAACTTCATAATCATGGATTTTTAATGTAATAGTTTTTTCAAAAATAATTTCAAAATACTAATATGAGATCAAGGTGAATAAGTATATACATTGGGGGAAATATGTTTGATACTTTCTTAGATTTTAAAGTCAAACAATTCTCATTTACATGAGTGATTGCATTTATATACATTGGAAATAATTTTTTCTTATTAATATAAACCGTCTATACGGAATTATTATAAATTTAATTAATCAGTTTTTATTTGTTTGTTGTTGTAATGATCTGTGAGATCAGGGGTCCCTAAGGAAATGGACTCAGAAGTCATTCAAATCTAGTGGGATTGATGGATTTCATATCAATGAAATAAATTCATTCCAGTAATACATATTAAGGGATTACATGGATTGGTAAAATAATATTACTGATAGTTTAATAATAGTGAATAGAAAAATTTGTGTCTACAAACATCCTTGTTTTTTGGAGCTAAGAAATGTCGACCTCAAAAGAGTTTGACATTTTTAATTAATAAAAAAGATAAAATTCACCACCATTCCCTCATATAGTATATTTATAATAAATCCAAAAGTAATATTTTTTACTATAGGAGATCACTATATATATTTTTTTATTGTAATTGTGTGGAATATAATAAATATTTTCTGTAATAGGTTTAAAAATTGATATGTTGGAATATATAAATCCTAGAGGACAGAAAATTTCTAATGGATCTAAATATGAGTACTGAAGATATTATATGAAGAGTTTTTTTTATTAATATGGGAATGTATAACCTTTTTATAATGATTATATAATATAATGTTCCTAACAATAATTATACAACTTTTATGAGAGATGTAAACGAAATGATTCAGTTCAACTATAAATTTAAGAACACTATTTTTTTAAATGATGCGTAATATATATATTAAAATATAATCATATGAAAAAGTTAATATTATCTAGAAAAACATATAAGTATAATATTTTGGAACCTCTATGGTTTTAGAAATGACAAGGGATATGATTCTAGCAGATTATCAGTATTTTAATTTCTTATATTGTAAATTTGTTACCAAAATGCATCAAAAGTTTGTGACTATCATAAATCTCTTATACTTTATGGGATAGTGATTTATAAAATTAATAAATTATTCAAAATATCTAATATTTTATTCCCAAATAATGTTATATTAAGAGAAAAGTCCTAGAGGACTTCGATCATCTGACTAATCTTCTTAATAATTACATTATCGGAACTGTTATTCAGTATGAAATCCTATTGAAGAGTGATTCCAAAAAATATAAAAATAAGAATGGTCTATATTTTTCATCATATTCTAGTGAAACTATTTCAATAAAATCTATTTCTAGTGATATTGTTTCAAAATCTACCAAGGATAAAATAAATGAAAGTGATGATTTAGGATGTTGTTCATATCAGGAATGTTATATTGTACTTGATCTTGTTTCTAAATAAATGAAAATTATAATCGGAAAAAATTATTTTCATTACAAGTATTAAAATAATCAAAAAGATAAAAGTGATAAAAAATACTTGCCAATTTAAATTGTATGAATGTAAGAAACTAGGGAATATTAGATTGGATTATTTGAGGTTGAATTTAAATAATATTATTTCAATGGTATAGTAATAAATATAATCAAAATAAAAGTTTAATTTCCATGGACACATGGATTTAAATTTATAGAGAATCATCTTCATATAGTAATTCAGATGGAATTCTTTCCATTCATAATGTTTTTGGTTTATTTGATGACATTATGAAAAATATTCAAATATATTTGGTTAAGGTATTTATTTATTTCCTTAAAATTTGAAATTAAATGAAAATATTCATCATATTTCATATTATGATTTTATTTAATTTTCATTCCAAGGTAAAAACGTTATTACATCAGAAGATGAGGATTGTATAATGTCGTCAGACGAAATGACTAGATATGTGAATCTTACTGAGAAAAATAATTACAACATTATGAATGATTATTATTATCCTAAGGTATACCCTACTATATTTAATAGTAAAATCTCAAAAACTATTCCAAAAATTTAAAAATGTACATAAAAATTAGATAATAAATGTAGTTATAATTTATCTATTGACGATATGAATTTGGTTCTGAAACATTTTTTTTATTCATGAGCTGAACAAACTTCAAGAAAATTTTAATTATAGGAAAAAATATGTTTATTGCTTTATATAATGTTGACATCATTTAAAAAAATTCAGAATATGATTTTCTTAAAGTATGCCATATTTTCAATCAAATTAAATTATTCCTAAAAGTTCAATTTTTTTAAAAAATGAAAATGCCACTGGAAAACTAAGTGTTTAGTAGAAAATTGTATTTTTTATAAAGAATATATTTATATACAATTATTTGATATATATTTTAAAACATTTGGACACATGGGAATTCCATAAGTTGTTTTTTTGTAATACTTAGAGAAGTAATGATTTCTGTATACGAATTCCACAGTTTGTAATATTTTCATGAAGGAATTTTGAGTAACCAAAGAAGAAAATATTTTTACCTAGAAATTGGGTGTTCATTTCTCATGAAATGAAATAAAAATAATTCTTACTTTTCCAAATTTTGAATGGTGGAAATTTAACATTTAGCGATAATTCTCAAGGAGAAATCATCAAAATTTGTGATGTTGAGTTTCTTAGTATGAACTTAATTTAAAATGTTTTATATTTATTTGGTCGTTGGATTGATATCATTAGAATCAATCAATTATATATTTAATATAATCTTATGAACGTCATAAATGATAAATATAAAATTAAATATTCAAAAGGTAGGATTATTCATTCTACCTATAGTCCTCATAATGATCACCCTTTAAAACTAAAAGACATTTGAAACCATGATAAAAATTGTAGAATTATAGTGGAAGATTATTCGTGGTTATGTAATATAGGTTTTAGAAACTGTAAAATTTTTAATTTCCCTAACCATTATATAATGGTGGTTGTGAGGGATTTTATAGAGTATAAGTTTAATTCATCACTAGTGGGTCATCCTTTTCAATATGGTATGAAACATACGTTAAGAATTACATACTTTAGAGGAATATAATATTCCGAATCATTATAGTTAGTGGACATGGAATTATTTTCTCCTTCAAAAACATGTATAATTTGAGGCAAACAATATGTTCATATATGAGTTTATGATAATACTAGATATATATGGTTCTATTTTTTCACAATGATTTTGGATGTTATGTTTTTTATAAGAGTTTTCCGACTTGTGAGAAAAATGATAAAATCCTACATTTGGATACTATTAGATGTTATAATGGTGGTGAGATTGATATTTTTTATTTTGAACCATTATTTTGAAGAAAACCCCAAAATCATCACTTCTCTGTAAATATAAATCCTAAAAAAATGGTGTAGTTGATCAAAGAAGTATAATTACTCACAAAAATACCCAGACCATGTTATCTGAATAGACAATTACTATACATTTCTAGGATTAGGACTTTATTAATTTTTACAATAATATAAATATATTTTTCATTCTAAATTTTCTTAATAAAATATCTAATGAGTTTTGTACTGGACAAAATTTGAAACATTCTTATTTAATTGTATTATGATGTAATGTGTTTATTCTGAATAAAAATTACTATTTACAGTAATTTGATCCTGAAACTAATGAGGGAATCTTTCTTGTTTTTTATATAACTAGAATGCAATATCAAAATTTCAAAAAATATTAATATACTATATAAAATTTTATACTTTTAATTTTTGATGAAATAAATTATTTCTTTTTAAACATACAAAAACTATGTATTTAGGTGGAAATTTCAAATGATAACCTTTTCAAATTCTCTAAATTATCATAAAAATGATAGAAATTTTTTTATATGGATAATCAATAGAACATATAATTTTGAAAGACGTTCATTTATAATTCATTCAAATCAAATTTTATGAAAACCATTTTTCATATCAATAAAACTTCTTGATCTTAATAAATCGATCTCATGGAAAAATCATTAGACCTATAGATCTTCCATTAAAATATAGAAGTTACTTGAGAATGATATGTGAAAATTGTGAATTATTAACCACTTTTAAATCTAAAACAACGAATTAGGATTTAGGTGATGAATATTTGATAAGGTAAATTCTAGAAAATAAAATTAATTTTAAGGAAAAAATATTTTTATTTTAGTTTATGAACTGAAGATATTCCTATAATTGGAGTCAAATGGGGCTTCCCAAAAAATAAGATAAAAATGGAATCATGTTTATGGATAAAGAAAAGGTTGTCAATAATTATAAAAATAAATAGAATGAAATATATGATGATAAATCTTTTTGTTGGTACAAAGGCTTGAATCTATGAGAATACTTCCAAGCATTGCAACTTATTTTAATGTTTACTTTTATCAAATGAATGCAGAGTGCTATTTTCATAAGCACTATATCCTGAAGGTTGTTTTTGTAGATCACCCACATGGGTTTTAAAAGAAACAATTTCTCAAACCTATATAATAAAACTATGGAACTTTATATACTTAAAAAATCCCCAAGATCATCGTATGATTGAGTTACCATATTTTTTCATTAATGTAATTTTCCTAAGGGAGAATCTGACCAAATACATTAAATAAATAATGTTTTTTAGGAAACTATTATTTCATGAATTTGTGTAAATGAAATTATATTTCAATCGACTAAAGATTAATTCATTAAATATTTTGTAGTACTCGTGAAATCCGATTTTGAAATAAGCATGATGGGTGATCAAAGCATTTTTATTGGGTTTTAAATTTCAAAAAAAATATTAAATTTTTTCTCTCAACCATAGTGCATTAAAGTAATACATAAAAGGTTTGGATTTGAAATGATAATAGTATAATTACTCCCAATAGAATATTTAAACCCATCGTCTTGATAAATCTTAGAAAATAGTTGATAAAAAATTATTTAGTGGAATTATTGGAAATTTACATTATCTCATAGCTAGTTATCCATATTTAGTGTTTTATATGTTCTTTTGTTCCCAATTTAAATCCAATTTGAAATAATACCATCTTAAAGCTATAAAATAATGATTCAATTATCTTAAAGGAACATCAGACCATATATTAGTTCATTCAAGTAGACATGTATTTATCATATTTTTTTAAAAAACAACATTATTTGATGCCAAAGGAATGAGAAAAGTACATATGAAACTTATCACTTCTTAGAAGAAGCATTAGTTTCATTTTATTTTAATAAAAAAATTAATTATCCCATTAAATTTATGAAAATATATATGTTGTAACTAGAAGTTGTTTCCCCCAAATGTTTTGGAAGCCACACATGCTCACTTATTTTGTTATTTGTTTCAAAAAGACTTTATTTTATTGTGATAACACTATTTTCTATTCTTTATATAATAATGAAGAAAATCAGTCACAAGATAAACTATAACATCCTAGGTAAATAAAGAAATATGATATTTTCATATTTATTAATATTTGTGAATTAAATATTAATTTTACTTTAAAGTGGACATTATGTTCGATGGCTTACCCGATACAGAACAATGATTTTTTTTGAAATCTTACGTGGCACACTAATAATATAATAATATTATTTGAAATGGTAGTTGAACCCTAGCCATTATATTGGAGGGAATGGAAAAAACTAACTAAAATATGAATATACATGTTTGTTATATGTTTTTACATTTATCCAATAATTTTTGGAGTCTTAAAATAAGAATGAATTTGATTTTAAGTATAAACATTCTAATATTCATTAGAGGGTTGATTTACCACCATTTGTTGGAAAACCCTTTTTAAATCTAGTTTTTGTCACTTTTATATGATCTATGTGACAAAATAAAATTATTTTTTATAATTGGAACATCAAAATTTACTTTGGGTAAATGTTTGGTATTTTTCTGATAAAATATCTTTTTTTGATGAATAATGAAAAATACTGTATTTCAATTCCAATACTCCTTTTAATCTAATTTAATTATATGGTTAGATTATATTTTTATTTTTTTTAAAATTTTAATTAGATTATATTTTTACCATTTAATCCAATGGTGGTCATTGGAATTAATTTCACTTTGAAATTGGACTTAAACAAGTGTCAATCTTTTGAAAGATATTGTTTCTCAAAAACACACTATTTGTTTTGACAAAAAGAATCAATTTTAAATTAATTAATGGAACATATATGTTTTGAGTTTTTTAAAATAGACATAATTTTTGAATTCGGAATATACAATATATCATAGGCTGAATTATTGTTATTTTTCTAAAAAAACCTTAATTTTTGATGAATAGTGAAACCACTAGGTGGTAGTAAAAAAACTGAATTTGTCACTTAAATGAAATTTTACAATTTCTGTGAATTGAATTTCAAAAATAATACATACATTTCTGTTATTATTAAGTAAAATTTGGTTCCATAAGATGAAATAATTTTTTCTGAATAGTAACTTTTGACTTTTATTTACCACAGTTAAAGGTAAATAGGGTAATTCAAGGTAAAAAGAATATTATAATAATACAAAATTACCTTAACAATTGTAATAACCTTGTTGGATGAGTCTTGGACGACCATGGGCATCCTTGGGTCGATTCTGGTACCTCATGGAGCCACATAGGAGTGATAATGACACTTTATATTAATTAATTTAAATTAAGGACAAAAATAACAGAAACATATATCTTTTAGAAAAGTAATTTTTTTGTGGGGTTATATAAGTTATCATTTAGAATATAAATATTAATTGGAAATCTAAAAATATTTTCTACATCTTCGTATTTTTTTTAATTTCTAGACATCAAATAAATAAAATTAATTATGACACAAAAATGATGCAGTATTTACCTCATTAATAAATGATTTAAATAAATAAGATTATAAATATTAAAAAAACATGAAAAACCTATAAAATTATTATTGGATGATTTTATTTAGAAAACTATTCATCTTATATTTGAATATAATGAGTTTTGGATCTTTTTAAACAGAAGATAATTTTATAATAAAATAATAGTTTCAAAATTCCTAAAGAGCCCCTCCTCTCCCTTATAAAGGGACTCCACTTATAACACATTATTTACACCTCTCAATCCCCTTGGCTCGTCCAAAATATGACCAATTAAGATCCATACATCCCTATACTCCTCCTAGAATCCATTCCTTAGTCATATGGCACTTGAAGAAGTCCTTTTGGTTCAAACCAAATGAAGTAACAAGAATTAAAATTATCAATTTCCCTTAAATTCTTTTCTTTTATTTTACTTATCCAACCCCTAAACTCTTTTTATTCCTATATTTTATTAAAACACGAGTATCATTAATATAATAGTATGTTTTTATGAGAAGGATTCGAACTATACTTACACACACATCCATCTAATGGGTAAAAACATATTGTTTCTATGGATGGAAATCTAACCCCTCACGAAATGATGATTGTTCAATTATCTCATACCACCTCTTATAGTGTCCATTAGGATGGAACTTTATTTATATATGATATATATTATGTTTAGGTTTTCTTTTTTACTTCTGTATTTTTCTTTTATAGCATACCTTTATGGATTCCATTATAGGTAAACGTGATAATTTCATTTAAGGAAGCAAGGACTCCCACCCCCTCAAAGTGATATGACTCGTTCTTTCCATACATGAGACACATAAATAATGGAGTTAATGATATTATATAAGATATTATACTGGAATTATTATATACCTATATATAATTATGTTTTCATTCCATTAAATATGACATATAAATGAATGTAGCGTTCATGCGTACGTATGGCTTACCGTCTCCATGAACGGTGCATTTCATTTCGTACCTCCAAAACTTATGTATTGTTATAAATACATATATATACTGGATATATAAGGTATATATGGTATCTAAATCATTAATAACATCATGGAGATAATGTACTCTCTACCACATGGGCAACTTGTAATTATAAAGAGTTCATTTTTGACTCAAGTACCAAATATTGAAAAAACAACCATTATTAACTTAAATGATTATATAATTTTTATAACATTGTAATAATTGATATAAAAGGAATAATAAACATGAAAAAGGTTCTTAATAAATTAAAAAATAACTTTAGTTTATTATTCATATGATTAAATAACGAACGGGTCAAGTCAAACATGAGTTAAGGGACTTCGTCTCAATCTCCTTTTATTGAAGCATATTTTGATAATATATAACTTCTTCATTTATATGGTGTATAATAAAACCCTTAAAATCTTACTTTCATTCAAAGGTAATCTTTTTTCTACGAAGCACTTTACTAAACGTAAAATGGAACGTTTTTAACATTTTCGGCGACAATGGCCTCTCCTCCGCCGTAATCGTTATTTTGCTTCCTCTATAAGCGTTAATGTTTTAAAAAGTGAAAAAGAATTCCCTTATTCTTTTTTTGGGGTATTTGGTATTGAAAATGGGTTTTTAAATGGATTGATTAATTAAATATCTTGAAATTATTTCATGTGATTGAAAATTAAATATTGTTAGTGAAAAGTTTATTTTTTCAATATTTTATGTGTTATGATTTTATAATAGTACTTGGCCATTTGCAGGTGGTTAAATAATAAACCAAATGACGGGTGGTTCTGTGATAAATCAGGATGGGTGGTTACGTTTTAACCTCCAATTAATTGGGCATGGAACTCGTCCATGTGGCTATTCTATTTAGTGATATGTGTGGAAATTCACTGTATGATTATTCCATTTAAGTATATTTATGTCCCAAGTCACCTTTATATGTAATTTGTTTTTCTGTGGGTTTTATGGTAATATTTTGGTTACAAAATGGTAAGAAAAGATCATTTATTCAATTAATATTATTTACTACTTCATAAAGGTGAAAAGTATTACGTATAATAAGGTATTCATGTTTTACTTGTTGTTTCAAAAAACTAGCAGTTTTCCTTCTTTGTGTATACCTTAATGAGATTTTTATGCTCATCCCAAGTTATTTAAATGTTTTCTCACAGGACATAAGGTGTAATAGTGTCATGGATCGGATCATGGAAAAGTGATGTTATCTAAAACATCAGAATATACATGACTTTTTTTCAGGATTTTTTATTTTATGAAAAAAATTTAAACTGAGTAGAAGTGTCTACATTGTAAATTTTGAGATGTAATGTAATAGTTAGGGCCTAACTCTCTAAAAATCTAAAACTGAAAAGATACTCAATGTGAACTATTCATTTAATTCAATATTATGTAATGTTTAAGGTCGTGTTCTTATATAAAAAATAGCTATAAGACACTATTTACCATGGGATCAGACATAAAAATAATATATTATTCTTCTATTTATCAAAATGTTAGGATAACATGATGATATCTCTAAAAAATCCATTCATTCTAAAACATTTTAATAAACTATTTATGAATCTAGGTGTGATAAAAAATTTATCATTAAACTAATTATTGTTTTATCTATCTACATAATGATAAAAAAGTAAAAAAAATTTGTATAACCTTTGTTATTATAAACCATTTTTTATGGAAACTGTGGCTGCTTTCCAACCCTCAATGATTTTGAGTTATGGTGGAACTTATTTCAAAAGTTCTCTAGTCAATGGGATATTTCAAATGAAATTTTAGAAAATGAATTATTTGAAGGGATGAGTGGAAAGGCCCACCATAACATTTTTAGAAGTGTTATTACCTACATTAATAAAGTAATATATTTATGTAATATTCATGAATCCTTCATAAATCTAAGTGTGAGAATGGATCCACAATTCTAATAAAATAAACAAGACCATGTGTTTAATGGAATTATATATATATATATATATCAAAAATTTCCATTATTCATTAAATATTATTTACTTTAAATGATACTATCTGGGACAAATGGAGTATATTACAATTCATAGAGGTGTGCAGTGTTTTTAATTTTTGATTGATCCTTGAAGAGGGAGCCTACGTATCCTTTGAATACATGAATCAAAACACAAATTGTTCAATTTAATGTTTGAAGTTTAAATTAATTTTCATTAAAACATTAATGACTGGTCCTATGTATCCTTATATGAATAGGAATAAGATCCCACATTGTTCGGTTGAATGGTTATGTATTACACCAAAATTGGAATCCCATAATTGAAGATCATTCATAGTGATAATGGGATGATCATCGAATATCTCTTATCCTATGTGAGTTATTGTCAGTTAGAGAAACTAGAGATATCATACGATCATGAACATTACATGATATAATACTATAAAATTTGAATGGAGGGACTACACACTAAGGCCACCCTGAGGAGAATCTTATTCCATAAAAGGGGTGACAATAGGAAATAAGGTTGGGCTTATGATAGTTAATCCCTAAGGCATATAACTTTTCATGTGGAATAGGTATGGGTATGTATTATAAATCTACGAGAGATATATGAACTCAATGAAATTAGGTGTTGTAATGGGAATTAATCATAAGATGATTATAATGTATCTAGAACCATTAGTGTTATCTTGAGTCATGGTGACTGAAGGTTTGGTTGTTGCAAAAACCTAGGAGGATGACCAAGTTTCTAGATCAATGAAGACTATCTTGACTCATGGTAAACAGAAGGTTTGGATTGTATATACATCAAGGATTATGATTATGTTTTTCTAACAATGAGGAATATCTCAACTCATGGATAATTGATGTCTTCTTTGGGGATTACACATAGAAGGATGCCCAAAATTCTGGAACCATAAGGAGTATCATAACTCATAGGTAATTAAATATTTGGATGGGGATTACACCTTTGAGGATTCAAATTTTCATGAACCATGATGAGTTTATCAACTCAAAGTAAATTAAATATTTGGTTGGGGTATACCCTAGGAGGATTCATTTATTTATAGAACCATGATGAGTATGTTGAATCATTGTAATTGATGATTATGTTGGTGATTACATCTTGAAGGATTACCTTGTTTTAATAACCATGAGAAATATCCATACTACTAGTAATTGATGGTTTTCTTATGGAATACTCCTAGGAGGATTCCCATGGTTCTAGAACAAAGAAGAGTATCCTGAATCATGGTAATTAAAGATTTTTTGGGCTTACACCTCGATGGATTCCTATATTTCAAGAACAATGATGATTATCTAAACTCAATATAAATCAAGATTTTTTAGGGCTCAAACCAAGGACGATTCCCCTGTTTTTTAATCATGAATAGTATATTGTCTATTGGTAATTGATTATTTTGTTTGTAATTACACATAGGAGGATTCTCATGATTCTCAAACCATGAAAATTATCTCACCTCATGATGAATTGATGGTTTTATTGGGGCTTACACCTCGGAGGATTCCTATGTTTTTGAAACCATTAGGAGTATCTCGACAGATGTTCAACTAATGTATTGTCTAAGGAATACACCTCAGGGGAGTCCTAAGTTTTTGGAACCATGAAGAGTATCTTGACTAATGGTGAAATGATTGTTTTGGTTAGGGATTACATGCAGAAGTATTCCCATGTGTTTGGACCCATATCTAGTATCTTCACTCATGGTGTATTTATGGGTTTTTTAGGACTTACATCAATGTGGATGCCTGATAGTGGAAATCTGTGTAGTTTAATATTCCCCCACATGATTTTTTGGTATGGTTATTCATTAATGGTGGTCCAGAATTGTATCTCTGGATGGAGCTGGCTAGATAGAACTTTTGAATGGGTTTGTCCGTATAACATTGTCTGCATAGGGTCATCACATGTGAAAATATAGATAGCTTCTCCACATGGGTTAACTGCATCTCATTCTTCACATTTGGTAATTTAAATGGGTACCTTAATAATTAATTCATTACAAGTTTGGCAAGATGTAAATTTTCGCTGTGCAGTTCACATAGCATTTTGAGAAGTTTATTTAGGGAGGTATTTCTTTTTGAAGAAACTTATTTACAATATTACATAATTGAAGCCCTCCTTGATTGAATATTTTTTAATTTTATGTGGTTTAGAGAGAGTTACCTTGTTTAGAGAATCCCAATAATTTATTTGTATGAATTCATTCATTCTATAATACTGAAGTGGGTTTCAATATTTATAGGCAATGGTGAATAACTACATTCAGGGAAAGATAGCTAATTTTCAATGGTAAATCACATAGTTTTTTAGGAATGTGGGTGGTTTTGGGGGTTTATTGAATACTAGTCAGGTAAAGGGATTTCCTTATTAAATATTTGTGATGTAATGTTTTTCCATGTAAATGCCATAAAATGATGTCTCATCCCACAAATTAATTGAGTTTGTGGGCTATTAAATTCACTTCATCAACCCACAAATGAATTTATATCTTAAGAGTAGTGTATCATGAACTATTTAAAGTACTACACATTTGGAGAAAGGTGTTATGTAGAATAAAAATTACCTCCTCCAAGACACAAATGTAAATTGAATCATAAACTGATTGAATTGGTATGAAGTTAGAAAAATGTGATATGATGGATTTTAGACTTTGTCAATTTATATTCAAGCTAAAACAAAGCTCAACCTCAAACATTCATAACTTTTGATCTATAGGTCTAGTTGGGCTCTATGTGAATTCAAATTAAATTATATTAAGTGAAATAGAACAAGTGGGTATAGTTTAAATATCCATATAAAAGTTTTACTAATTATAAAAATTTTCCATAAGAGCAGTAAAAAGTTGAATTAAAGTAAAAACAAATTTTTATCATAAATTTACAAAATACATAGCCTACTATCAGTTGGTGGTTCTCACAACCATGATGGATAATTAACTAAATTTTCTTTATAATCAATATCCAATGTTATGGGAATAGTTTTAAGGAATATATAAATCCATTGTCCATATTTTCTTTGAAATGAGTGAAATTTATACTAACACTCATCTTGAGTTATCCATGTAAGGATTGTATCATTGGCCTTGTTGAAAATTTCATGGTATTAATTTTTTGATGCCAACATCAATATTTAATGTTTATGTTTTTATAATATTTGATAAATTTATTAGTATAACATTAAATTAATATTAATGAATGTTTATTCTTCAAATCAAATATTTTTCACATATTCCTTGGATGGAATATTTTTTATTTATAATATGGAAGGTATGTTAATTTTTAAACATAACATTTTGAAAATATTAGAATGTTCAAATTTCTCCTCAAATTCTTAAAAATATTTATGTATTTTTACAATGTATGAAGATATAAATACAAACATTGATTTATCTGGAACATGAACAATATCTTCCTTATTCTATATAAATAAATTTTGTTTATACCTTATTATCTCTTGATTAGAAGTGTCAACCACACTCAAATTAGAGAGTTTCATTCTCTATTTTGTTTTTAGGTTCTTCTATTTATTTATTTTTTCATAACCAATTCAAGTGTTTTCTCAATGAAATAAATTAAAAATGTAAGGTTGGTTAATAGATTCTTGTTTGGTAAATATGATTATTTGTTTAAATTAATTAGTTTTTTAATGTCGAGAATCATTTATTCATCATAATAATAAAATATAGATTTTTTAAATTCTATATATTGTTAGATAATATTCTATAAGAAATAATTTTAGTGATGTTGGTGGTGTGAAAATTGTATCTTTTGACACTTTTGGAATTTCATATTGTTTGACCACAAATAAGATGATTTAGATTAAAGGTTTGAATTTACAAGAAGAATCTATTTTAATTTCAACTAATATTCCTAATGTGTAAAGATCCTTATTTAATGTTAGAGATAAATAATTAATGTTTTTAGTCAACTAGAATTTTTTTAAGATAAATCATATATCTACAAAAGGATTAATAGGTTTTGGATGGCTAAAGAGGTTTAATATTTTAAATATTGGATATAAGGACACTATCAAAATTTGAGATAATTATTTGCTAGAAATCATGTGTGACATGAGGATGAATAATCCGGAATAATTTATTTAGAGAAACATTGAATAAATTATATCTAGAGTTTTTAATACGAAGTTTAATTTTTTATATAAGGTTTATAAAAAATGTTTTTTAATTTTTTTAACTATAGAAAGTAAGGAATACATATCCTATGATCAAAGAAAAATGATATTTTTTGGAGATAATTGTTTTTAAAAAAATGTGGTTAATTAAAGATTTTTTTCTTAAGTCATTTCTAGAGCAATAAATGAATGATTTATTAGAAGATATTATAGAATAATTGAAAAGAAAAGTTAAATAAAAGATAAAATAACTATATGAAATACAAAAATATATTTATATTCATTGTAAATATGATAAATCTATGTCAGATAATGCATTTGAATTATACATGTAGTAAGAAATGATTGGAATGAGGATGATCATCAATTCATTATTGAAAGAAATGAATCTTGTGATCTTATGGATGAGACCAAATAATCATTAAAAGTTAAAGAAAATAATAATAAAAAATTAAAAAAGAGAGATAGTCACAGGTTTCTCAGGAATTTTTGAAGTTAATTACAGTAAGTGAGAATATTTCTTTTGATGATTAACCTCTTAATAGATAATTGTTTTTGGAAAGGAATTGATATTTTTTAGTAAGGTATGATTTTATAATCACGTTGATATTGAAAATATATTGTAACATATTATTTTCAATAATTAGTAAGTGTATCAGTTAAATAAAAAGGTCTCTTTGATGGATCCTTCACTAAAGGAACCTTTTATATTTTTTTTGATAACTACACTTTTATCCGAATGTCATCTAAAATATGATTCTGAATGTTTACTGTAATAAAATTCTAAATATAATAAAACAAAACTAAAGAGATATACTCAACGTAAATGAAGTATTTATGTTGATGTTGACGTTGAAGATATTTCACCATATATGTTTAAAATTTGAGACACATCTTAATATAAAATATTGTCAATCAACTCTCTTAGGTAAATATTTGACAACATAACATATTAATATCTTCATGGTTCTATGAGGACAGAGATGAAGTTGAATTAGTTTAATAAATTAATCCTGATGATTCATGCAATATAATATAGTGTTCTAATTTTATATGTTTTATGTAAGAGAAATAATAAATATTTCATTCATGTACATGATGTTAAATGAAAATAATCGGTTTTAGATTATATTATAGAAAATAAGTATACTCAAAGAATCCTAAAAAAATATTATGTGAATTAAGAAAGATAATTATTTCTATAAAATGTGTTGATTAATCTAAAAAATATTTCAATTTCATTGGTGAAAAAAATGATCAAAATCAATAAAAATTAAGAGTCTTTTTATGCTGATCGAAAGTGTTAGATTATAATTTTGAGAACATTCAAGGTAATTTGATGATATAATAGATCTTACCATGAAACATGATAAATAGATCAATGACCATAATAAAAATTATATCTTATAAGAAGATAAAGTTTACATAATAGAGAATAAATTTAAAAAGATGATTCATATTTTCATTATAATGTCTAAAAATGATAAATTTATTTTTTCACGTTTTTAAAGCATCATGTTTATTTTCACATATCGATGATTGTTACCATTGGATATATTTATATGATTTTTTTCATTAGATTTTATAAAAATAATATAGTCAATTTATATTAGTTGATACCACAATCATATTTTATTACATTTGATTTCATGTTGAATAACACAAATGGGGATATAAATATAGTAAAAAATATTTTTCAAAAATTAGATGTTTTTAAAGTTTCTGTAATTAATGTTTATATAATTATTTGTTTTATTTAACTCTTATTTATTTTTATTTTTCAAAGTGTGATATTGTTTGGTCAAGATACTTCTTTCCATACTACTTTTGAAAATCGCAATAAATATATTTTTTATAGTAGTTTTCACTTTGATGTTTTTCAAGTTCTTATGTTCTAATAAATGGTAATTTAGATCTAATTTATCCTAATCAGAATAACATTTATATATATAATTATGATGTCATGGAATTTAAATGTATAACCTATTTATATGCATTACTTAATTGGTTAGGAATATTTTATGTTTTCCATGTTATTTTTGGGAGGGATAAATGTTGTGGTACTGAAAAACACCATCGATAGAAGTTGAAAAAAATTGAATCCATAAAAATGAGTATTTGATAATGTAGATTCAAATTCAATCAAACTAGGTAATTATGTAATTTTAACATAGGAGTTTATATAAACATCTACTATATTTATCTCTATGAGATCAAAGTGAAGTGGTTTATATTATTATATAAATATATCTAAACATTTCTTATATTTTGATTTATGTTACTATCATCTAATTGAGTTATTCCATTTATAGTATTTTCATACTTATTTAAACAAAAGGGATTCCATTTTTAAGGATTTATTATAAATTCTATTAATCTCTTTCATTGCATCATTTTGTTGTTATGATATATGAGACAAGGGGCTCCTACGGACGAGGAGAAAGTAGTCATTATAATTGGTAGAGATCATCGAATTAGAAGAATAATATAGAATTTCATTCTATTAAGGATGATATAGGGATTATGATGTTTTATAAGACTAGTCTGTAGATACAAATGTCACTAAGTATTAAAGAGAATTTTTTACATATCTGTAGTGGACGACCACTATAATTTGATTGTTGTTTCTAAAGATAAAGGGAACAATCCCAAATTATCATTAATAACATAATTTAACCTATTCCACCACTACTATTTAATTATATAAATAATTATAGTTCTTTCGCTATCACACAAATGCCCTCTTTCATTACGGACTACACTACAAACTTAAATTGATGTATAGAGGAACCCTGTTTTTGATAACTCAAAACACCCATTGTTGGGGTGTGTGACCATCTAGTGACCAATTCCAGGTGATTCACCCCTGCACACATAGCCACTATCATTGGATAATCCCTAAATAATACCCCATTTCTTAAATCATGTATTGTATTTCTAAGAAAGTGGAAAATTTATTGGTCTAAAATAATAAAGAATAAATCACAATTGTAACACCCCGAGATTTTATGAAAAATATTCTTTTTAATTTCATTAATGTCTTGTGTTATACGCTACACCAAAAGGAGCTTTCATAACACGCATCTCTGACATGGCTTGAATTACACGCAATCGTGACCTTCCACGATAGCGTGTGTTGTACGCAACACCAAGTTTCGCTAAACAACAATATGCTATTAAAATATTATTAAAACTAGCCGTTATGAATAGTAATAACCACTTTTTTTGAAATTTTGTAAATTTTATTTTTCAAAATGGACTTCATTTTTGGATTCGGAATATCGAAATTAGCTTTGTGTGAAATTTTGGTAATTTTCGGATAACTTTCATATTTGGATGAATAGTGAAAATTACTAAATTTTAATTAAAAACAACTTTTCAATCGAAATAATTAATAGTGATAAATTATTGATTTGAGTGGTTTTAATGTATATTTATAATATATTTTAACAATTTAATACAATGTTGGTCATTGTATGTAATTTCACATTTAAACTAGACATAAACAAGTGTCAATCTTTTGATAGTTATTATCTCTTAAGAACACGCTATTTGTTTTGACGACGGGAATTAATTTTTAAATTAATTAATGCAATTGATATGTTTTGAATTTGGTAAAATAGACATCATTTTTGAGTTCATAATATCAAATATAGCTTAGGCATAATTTTTGGTATTTTTCTGGAAACTTTCATTTTTTGATGAATAGTGAAACCACTAAGTGGTAGTTAAAAAAATGAATTTTTCATAAAACTTAATTTTACCACTTCTGTGAATGGAATTTAAAAAAACCGAGAGAAACGGTTGATGTCAGTAAGTAAAATGTGGTTCAATGAGATGAAAATATTTTTTTTGGTGAATAGTAACTTTTTACTTTTTTTTACCACGGTTAAAAGTAAATAGTGTAATTAAGGGTAAAAATGATATTATTATTACCCTAAAACATGTCCTAATTATATTGGATAAGTTTAATTCGACCAAAAACAACCTTATGAATAAAATATTACCATTTAGGCCCACTTGGATTAGATTAGAACATTTATTATTATTTAATTCAAAGAAGAGTTAAAAGAGTTAAAATCAAAGTTTATTTACTAAAACCTTTTTAATATAGGGTTATACATAAGATAAATTCGACTATAAATATTCATTAAAAATATAATATGATTTCCTACATAATGATATTTTATTTATAATTTTTAAAAATTAAATAATTTATTTTATTTATGACACAATGATGATGCACTAATTACCATAATAGTGAAAAATTAGAATAATTGATATTATAAATACCCAAATAAATATAATTTGAGACTTTTTATGAATTACAATACTTTTATAGGTTAATATGACATGTTAGTATTGAGTTAATTAAATTTTGAGAACTAATCATTCTGTTATGATTTTCACAAAAATCAATAACCAAATAGTGTCAAAATTGGCATAAAATAGTTTTTAACACAAATATTATATTATTAATTGTTATTTTATTCCTAAAAATATAATGTTTGGCCAAATGACATAGATAAGGTTATATATATTAATAATAAACAACTTTGGGTTCGTTTGGCTTGTTATAGTAAGTTTATTAACCTTATAGTGTAAGAACACAAGAAGACACGGTAAAAGTAAAATTATTTAACTTAATGTTAAATCTAAATGATAAGGTTAAAATAGGAACCTAAACTTGTCTAAATTGTATTGGATGGGAGGATTTAGACCCATCCTCACCTTAGCTTCTAAATAAATCAATTTAGAGCTATTTAAAACCGAATTTGGCTTTATAATAAAATAATATTTTTAGTTATTCCAAAGGTGCCCCTCTCCTCCCTTATAAAAGGGAACCTCCTCCCTCTCCTCTCACACCAATTTGAGTATTCAAGCTCGGCCAACCCCTACCAAAATATCTTCTCTACTTCCCTAGTATCATCTTAGAGGTCCTGGTATTCTTCAAAGACCATCCTTAGTTATTTTAGTGGAGGTTAAGAGAAGGCGCGTCAAAAAGATGAGGTTCAGACACTTACGAAGCAAATCGGACCTAAGGTAAGGGAAAATATCACAATCTCATTTTTATCCGAGATTGTTTTTACTTTGGTATTTATTGGGGTGTATTTTATCATCCACATCCATGTTTCCTCAATATGTAATATTATTTCCATCCACCTACAATTTCTTAAATCCAATTTTACCCTTTGGTGAGTTTTTAGTAAAGGATATGAAAGAAATCTTTTGTCGTTTTTCGTACGAGGTACTTTTTGACTTTTCCGACAAAAGTACGAAGAATGTTTTTTTAACTTATACGGCATGAATTTATTTTTAAAACATTATTTCCAAGAATCTTTCTTTACAAGTTTTCAAGTTTATTTTTAATCAACTTCTTTTAGTTTAAAATTGTATGACATGTTAAGAAAGGAAAAAATGTTTTTGAAATTGAAAGGATATTTTCCTCAAGAATGGAGTTCAAGTGTTTTATCCAAATTATTTTCCATATAAGACAATATAGGGTTCTGTTCCTATCCCTATTATTACATTGATTTGATTATGTTGTGATGGAATTATTTTTATGAATCCCTTTATCTTATATGAATTGTTTTATGATGTAATGTTTTTTAAGTATCCCATTTTTATTACATGGGTTATGCAATGATGTATGATTTATGATTTTGTGGCACACATAAGAATGGTATCATTATGAGATGGGTGGGACCTATATCTCCCTCCATTTCATTGGGTAAAGATTTTATATCTCATGAGATAGACATGGCTGGAACAGTAGGTTATACCGGTTCAGTGAAACAGGACTGAAACGAGGGTGACTCGGTTCAGAAATTGACTTTTTCCACTAAGATAGTCTTGGCAATGAGTATTGACTAATAAGATATGATTCTCTATGATTATGTTTGTATGCCACAAAGTTTCATGTTTTATGTTATGATTATTGGGATTTCATTTCACTACTATGATTTATCCCATGTTATGAAATTATGCTCTCTTTTGCAGGCTAAGATTTCCAAAATGTTATGTTCTTATGAATATGATGTGATTGATATTTCTTTTATTTACCCTTACTGAGCATTTGAGCTCACCCTTTTATGTTTTATTTTCCCCAGGATATAAAGAATGGTTTTAGGTAAAAAAGGAAGAACTTTATGGGAGATGTTGAAGATCTTTCACCATGATTAGAAGATTATATTCCGAGTTTCCAAAGACACTAAACTGTTATGATCCTTGTGTGTGTGTTTTTGTTATGTACCAAGTATTCCGCAAAAGTAATGTAATGTCCACGTACGTCAAGCTTCGGGTCTCTACAACAATGGGATGCAATCGTAGACAACTATCAATGACTCTCACCACACCTAACCATGTAATATTAGATTAAGGGGTAATCAGAAGAATTCAAATAGATATTTTATTACTAAACTAAAATAATGATCCCCCTAAAACTTACCATGTTATGTTAGACATCAATTGGACTAGTTTCCACTCATCTAGGGAGAGGGAAAACAGAATTATATAAATAAACAAATTATAGAGAAAATGAAATCCCAAGAATATATTTTATGGACAAGATCTTTAATTCTTTATGCAAAATAATCATTATTCTTTTAAAGCACCAACTATTATCCCCTGAGTGTATTTGATCACTTAATTGGAATATGATCTTTATAAGATATTTCTATGTGGGGAGTGGAGCCTCGATGTACGTTTATCACCATGCTTAATGTAAGTGGAAAATAATACCCGTGATCTTATTTCTTCCCTTTAGAATATATATATGTATGTGACAATTTTTTTCAATATTTTCCCATTTTATTTAGGAGATAAGAATAGTGAATATTTACTCATCCCATCTGATATATATGTTCTCCACATGTTCATGTTTGATCTAAATGACTATAAATATCTCATACTTAATTCCAAAATAGAATCCCGAATGACAAGATACTATCTAATTTTATCATAGTATATGTGGTATTGTCAAAGAGTGTTTTATAGAGAGTTAATTCTATATTGGGTGTTCAGTTAGTATTGATTGTTATTATAGGGTGTATAAGATTATCTTCTACCACTAGTTCACAAATTCGCCTCATGTTGTTGGTTAGGGAAAGATATCAATGTGAAATTTGTGGTGATGGATCCTCATGAATCATTTTTTGTTCACTATATGTATTTAAATGACAATAAATATCAATAAAATAGAATGTTAGATATTATTATTTCATTGGAAGATGTTTTTTGTGATAGTTGGATTTATAAAGTAGTGTTGGTGGAGTTATGTTCTTCTAGTTTATCTACAATGATAGTGTAATGGTTAATTCTACATTGAAGGTTTATTTTTAGAAAGTTTGATCTTGAAATAAAATATATGAACCCAATATGAGAGAATTCTCTAAGACCACAGAACATTTTTGTGGATTCTTTGAAATATTTTTTCAGCAATCTTTGAATATCTGTCTGTCCACATCAAAATATATATGGGGAAATTAAATACATTGGTTGAATCCTCAGGTAGCTTTGAACAAATAATTTCAAATAAAAAATTTCACTAACCATTCCCATTTGTCCCTATATAATTTTTACCCGATTTTAATCAAATTCATACACATAATCTTTAATTCAAAAATACCTAAATAGTCCATATAATTCATTAATATATTCTATATCTAAAAAATATACTCAATATTTAAAAAATTTATACAAATCAGTTGGATTTAACATGAATTATGAGATTTCATGGTGTTCTTCAATGAATTAAATTTGAATAATAATAAAATTTTTCAACTAATCTGTCTACCTTGAAACTTGGGAAACGTAAAATATAAATCAATCAAGAAGTGATCAAAAGGTTGGTACCATTATACCTTAGTTGGGCCTATAGAATATGAGGTTACACAGAAATAATCACATATCATGTACTATTATATTGGATTTTCATCCCCTACTTATGAATCAATTTGGGATGAATCACTAGGAGTGTACCAAAAAACCACTATCAGGAACATAGCTTCAATGGCCAGTCAGTAAGTGTTAGTTAGAAGGGTAACTTGAATCCCTATCATTATCATTACTTACAATGGTTATCAAAATTTGATCATAACAGCACATGAAAAAATAACATATAAATTTTGATAAATACTAAAAAAGTAATCTCATGGAATACACATCTCATTTATAACTCTATGTTAATATTGAAAGTATACCTAGAAATAAACTGGGGACCAAATATTCCAAGATCTAAAAATATAATGAGAACATTTAGTTACTTCCACTTCTAGCCATACATAATTCTGTTAATATTCATCATATGGATTACCCAATATACATACAACGGATCCCATAAAATAATAAAACCTTGTGCTACAACCAATCACAACCCACACCAACTAACGAGTCATGTACAACTAAACTAATGATCCACCTGAATGAAAATAAGGAACCAATATCAATTGGTTTCCTTGAACATAATTCTAATCCCTACCCATCGTACTAATAAAAATATCACCTCTTTAATGATTACATATCTCGTAGACTTTGGTCACACCCTTACAAAACTAAACACAAAAGTAAAACCCAAATGAAAGCATCATACCCTAACCATATTAAGTTATGGAGAATTTTATATTTTCCAAAGAATAAAAAAATCCAATATATAACATATTTGAATACCATAAATAGCCTATTCCCCTTTTACAAAAGAGGAACATTGTACCTTATATAGAGTATCTCATTCTAAAATCTTATTTCTCCATCTTAATAATGGGCCTCAAGGTATATATCCACCTTCCTTTAATTTTCTTTCAATAAAACCTTCAATTATTACCAAAAATTCACCATTTAGAATGTAAAAAGTAAATCTTATCACTAGAATATTCACAACCTAATTGTGATTACACATCTAATATGAAACGAAATCTCTAAAAAACTATTATAAAACTAAACAAAATTGATTATACACTCTATAATATAGTTCAAATATCACATGATAAACCCTTATAGGATTCTTACATTTTATCTCACACCTAATGAAATTGTTTTGGTCCTTCATTGAAAATTAGTATATCCTTCCAAATGAGATGTGGTTTTTATTCTCAGGATTTGTGCAATATATCATATCTGATCATATTAGGTGATATCTATTTTACATTATAATATTTTCCCCCATTGATCATTATTTGGGTTACCCATACTTAAATTCCCAAGATCAAATACCATATGAAACATTAATCACATTATAAATTATTTATTATTGAATTTAACTCCTACCTATATGCATTAAGCTTAATCGTGTACATAATCATAATTGGATTCATTAGCATTCACTGAAAATATATGATTCCAAAAAATACCCCAAATTCTTCATTTTCACTGAAATAAAGGATATACAAATGAAATAATGAACCTAATCCAATGGTTTACCATAATATCACTAATTGGAGTCCATTTTAATTGATTGATCATATTTTAGATCTAATATAGAACTTTTACTGAGGGATGATGATGGATGGAGAGGGGATAAATAGAGAGGAGGGGGATTTCTTTATGTAAAACCCAAAGGAAGAATAAAATAGACCATTATTTAAAAAAGTGATTTAAATGGATAAAATATCCCAAATAAGTGTGATGTAGGGGATATATTGGGGATCATGGATACTTTCCATGATGCCTCTGATTGGTCCCTGATAGCCATTTTATAGTGTCTACACCTACACAAACTCTATGTTTTAATTTCCCAATACATGTGAACTCACTATGAGATTTTTTTTTGCAAATTTCTACCACCAAATCAACAATTATATTTTCCAAAATGTGCCTGAATTTTCCCTTTCACAATATAAATAGCCAAATTCAATTCAAAATTTTCTAATTCCATTGGATCCAAACTCATTTCTAAGTATCATTCAGAAGGGGTGGCATGGTTCATTAAATGTAATTTGTCAGTGATTGATTTTTATAATTTTATATATCATATTTGGTTACTATTTGATTATTGGATGATGATACATGGGGAATTAACCATTTCAATAACTATAAGAACTAGTCAATGTAAAGTAGTAATTAATTCATCCACCAATCATGGAGGGTAGATTGCATATTAGGTGTATTTTCCTCTCAGACATGGAATGTAATTCAACGTGGATTATAGTCATGTAATTTTTTGGGTTGTTTCATATATCCTTGAATGTACACAACATATGTCTATATAAGCAGAAGATATATATTTCATCAAAATGTATCTTTTTTATTTTTTTTATTTTCTTCATCTCTAAATGAATATAAATGATTTTTTATATCTTAAAAATCTCATATATTATCAACCATAATTAATTAGACTAAATTATGATAAAAATAATGAGAAAAATCATATATTTATTTTTTTAATTATATTCCATTGAAAGACAGCAATAAATTGAGATTTTTATTATATAATTATGATATATTATATTTTAAAGACATTAAATTTTTATTTATATAAATAATATATATATATATATATATATGTATGTATTTCCAATCATAAAATATTTAATATATAAATATATAATAGAATATCTATTTATATATTTATATATTCAATAATTTTAAAAAAATTTAAATTCATTTTAAATTTTAATATATATTAAAATTTATTTTTTAAAATCAAATTTGGAAATCAAATTTGATATATATATATATATAACAATTATATATTAAATATATGTCACCATTTTTGTTACTATTAATATATGTTTTGTCCGTGTGATTATTTATATATTTATAAATTCATACACTTATATATTTATAAAATTATAATAAATTACATTTATATATATAAAAATACATATAAATGTGAACATTATTAATTTATTTATATGTGAATAAATATTTAATTAGTATTTCAAATTCCTATTAAAAATTTAATCTTCAATTCATATTAAATTTCGGTAAAAAATAACGGTTAATTTTGAACATATATATTTATAGGAAATTATGTTATTTACATATAAAATACTAAAGTTAATATGATTATAAATTAATATTTTAGTTATGAATATATATAAAAATTGATATATATTATTTATATATGATTTTTTATGAGTATATAAAAAACATATAAAATTAAATATCATTGATATAAATATTATATATTTTGAATATAATTCACACAATGACTCATATTGTAAGCTATGATATGGGCTATGTGGTTCCTTATCATACTATTTTTCAAAAAAGGTTACATAAAAGTGACATGGGATATCATTGGGATTTTATTATGTTCTATCAACATAAACTGCTTATTTTATTAGCTTAAACATCATATGATGATGTATTTAAAAAATAATACTTTTTCAAAAACACTAGTGTCCAATTTTGAAAAATGGGTATCGTTTTATAATTATATTATGCAAATTGTAAATAATTTGGTTGAGAATTTAAGAAATTCCTTATTTTGACTACTCACCTCATTAATGATGCAGTCTTATGAAATAATTGTTTGATTTACTATCAAGACTCTTAATTTAATTAGTATGATAAAATATCATTCCAAATTTATCCAATTCATTATTATTCAATAATCATGAAGGGAAAAAATCATATCATAATAATACAGTGAAGGCACATTAAAAATTGTTTCCAAATTCTATTTTTGGTTGACCACCTTCTTCGTAATAACATATATATTTTTATACATTTTATTATTTCTCATAATATATGTGTTCAATAATTTAAAATATTTTCATTGTGAATCATAGTGTAAAATATAGTATAAATAAATCACATACAACACAAGAAACTACTTTATTTCATCAATGTATAACATTACATATAATGGATAAATTCCTACAATAATAATAAAACAATTTAAGGTGACATAATACAAAAATAAAACGTAAATAATTTGGATTTGATCATTGAAAAATATAACTGTCACAGACACTGATAAAATTAAAGATAAAATAATAAGAAAAAAAGGAAGCAATTTTCAAAAATAAATATTGAGAAAACATTACAATAAACTAGTTGAAATAAATATATATTATTTAAGGGTAATATATTTAGTAGTGAACAGAGATATTACCGTTGTATATAATGATATTAAAATAGTAACATAACCATTAGATTTGTAACCGGATTATTATAATAATATCCTTTCCAATGAAATAATTAAATAACCTATTCAGATGATTATGGTAATAGATATATAATTAACATATATATATATGATTATAAAATATAAAAAAATGAATATTTAAATTAAAAAAATATAATATAAATTAAATGATGTAATTACTTTCCTAATGTACTCTATCATTAATTAAAAAATATTAGCATTTTTTATTTAATTTAACGTGTTTATAAATTTGTTTTGATGAAATTGGTTATAAATTACTAATAATCATGTTGGAATTATCCTAGAGTATTATTTTATGAATTTTTTTAAGAGACCAAATAATTAAGGAAATAATAGAAATTCATTTTTTAAATATGGTATGTTATATTACATAATATTGTGATTAATGAATCCGTAAATTACATAATGGCTTATTTCCCTAAATTAATTTTTATAAAAGACCTATTTATAAAAAATAAGTTCAATTTCCAAACCTAAAAATTATCATCCAAATTCTAAACTGATAATTAATTCTATTAGAAAACATTTCTTAATAATTTTATATAATTATTTGTAAATTGTTATAAAATTATGTAAATTCAGTAGTCGTTGTCTTAAAAATTCATAAAATTATACATTTATAGTTAAATACTAATCATATTCACACTTGACCATTATTTCAAGAATTAGTCTTTAAAGGGGTTTATATTTATTAATTGATTCCAAAATTCCCATATACTCTATATATAAACTTCCCATATCAATGCCATAGGAAGTCATTACAAGATTTCATACCATTACAAAATAAATTCACATATACCACCTCCTAATCAAAATATATGTCATTGAGACATTTTTATCTTACCTCACTCAGAAAATCAAGTATATTGGGCCTTAGGAAAGAAGTGTTCTACAATTATATGGTAATTATCGAATCATTTATTTTAATTTTTCTTCATTTATAATTTAATAAAAAATTTTACCCTTTAAACCAATTATTCTGAAAAAAATAATCAATATATAGAAATTGATTAATTTAATTATTCTACTTGTTTCAATATATATATTAATTTAAATAAAATTACATATATTATCTCTATCTTTCCTTATCACAACCTTATAGTGTAGGTACCACCCACAGTGATATGGTATTTAGTTATCATTTCCTTTATGGTTTTAAGTGTACTATATATATTGTGTGTGTGCCTATTTTTATTAATCCACTAGAGATAATGAAAATAAAAAATTAATACGAGTGACAAATGTCATAATGTTGAAATATAAATAGAATAATAAAAATCAACATGTCATCACACCATTTTATCTTTCCTGAAAAGTAATAAATAATATAAAATAATAATAAATAATAAATAATAACATAAAAAATGTAAAATACTTGTTGAATAATGTTTCAATAATTATAATTTAGTTACACTTGAGTTAAAAGTGTAATAATAAAATATAATTCCTGAGGTAAAATAATTTAATCTTGATCTTACACTTTACGATTATTATTTTTTAATACATTATAACAAGGATAATATATATTAAAAAAACATCAAATTAATATTATTACTGAAATTTTATAAGTATTTATATACATAATCATTATGTTAAAAATAATTTGTACTCATATCATAACTTAAAAGGTTAATAAGGAGCTTCTATAATTTTTATCTCTTACATGAATTTTAATTCCATTTTCTATAAATTTTATTATTAATATTGTATATACTAATAATTGAATTTATTTTTATAAATTGTCCCTATATTTAGGGGTATTATTCTAGTGAATATCCCATTTATAATGATTATAACATATTAGAACAACACCCTTTATTTATCTCTTTAATAAAACATTTTATTTCTAATTCTTCCATCCAAATCATTGAATCAAATTTTCATTTCCTTTAACTTTTCAATTTTTATGATTATTTTTTGTGGATTTATCTATATGTTTTTTATTTTATCTATAAATTGTTTATCTTAACTCATTAAATAACTATTAAATTATCATCTTTTTGGAATTTCCATCTTAATTCCTTCGTATTTATAATTTTGAGTTTATTTATCTAGTTGAAGGTGTCTACAATCAATATAATTATAAATGGATATTTTTTTAAAAGGATGGGCCTATAGCCAGATTTATTATTAAAGAAAAGAAAAGTCCTCTTTTAACTGGGTAGAGGGACACCCATTACATAGACCGAAGGCCAAGTGGGCATTTAGCCCATTACATGGCCCGTAGGCCCATTTTTTAGGCCAAGACCCATTCTATGAATAATACTACTACAATACCCGATCTATTATAGTACTACACAGTACCGCTGCTACTACATTACCCCACTGCCGCTACAGTGACCTACCGCTGCTACAGTGCCCGTCGTAGCTATAGTGCCGCCACTGCTACATTAGGCTACAATACTACAACAATACCCTTCACCCAATGGGTTTTTAACCCCATTCTTCATAAATCCTTTATGTTAATCCAAATGATCACTTACCTCTCTTTATGATAATTTCATCAAATTGATGATATATTAGGATGTATTATATTATTATTGAACTCAAACAAATCCACCAGGTCTTATTCATGAAATATTTATGGATTTATATATGAATATTATATCATTTATTTATTATAGGGCCTTCATGATTTTGAATATACCATGGTGTGTTGGGTAATATTAGAAATATACATCTCTCTAATGTTTTAGTTAATGATTTATATATCATGATATCATTATATGTGGACAATATATAGTAATAATGTTTCACTATATTATTCATGAACATGATGTCCTTATATTTTCCCACTATGTTATTCATGGAAATAATGTGGTAATATTATTACATTATTATATGATGTATTTTAATTGATAACCAACTTATGATTATGAGGTTTCATTTTTATGTTTGTGGTACATATATATTATTTACCAATTGTTATCAAAATTTATAATGTTATTACTCATATTAAGCTTCAGATCTGATGTTTCCCTTGACAATCTCAGGGTATTCAATATTTATAAATCATGTTCATATATAATTCCATATTATTATCCCCAGATATCATACTATGCCATAACTAATATTATCTTGGTATATCACACTGATTTCCATTCACTTGTTTCCATCCATTCACCATGTTGAGAACATTGGTAACTCATCCACTGATGTATATCACGAGTTGATCATATGATTTATGAAGGGACGAATTAAATTCTAAGAGGTTTTTGATAAAGGGTTTGGTTGATGTCTCAATAAATTATATATTTTTTAATGTAATATCTACCCAGTTTCCACATATAACAAACATATGATTTTGGGAATGGTTGAGAAAATATATGTCCCTATTAACTATGAAAATTACTCAATTGTGTCATCAAATATAAATTTGGGATTTTGGGGATGTCTTAATTGTAATATGAGTAGATTTTATTTATTTTTAGGAATTATGGTATAGAAAAATTAGGATTAGAAGAATTACATAGAGAATCTTTATCATTCAAAAATTATTTCATCTACATCATGTGTGATAAAAAAGGGTCAATATTTCCGATGATCTTTCAATAGATAATGTTTAAAATTTATAATATTACATGATTAAGATAATATTAAATACTAGTTATATGTTTAGATAAAATATATGAAAACATTAATAGGTATTTTTCATGATTTAAACAGGAAATGAAACAATTTTTTAGGTGGCATAATGTAATAATACATACATTTTTATGTGATATTTTCATTATAAAAATTTATTTGGGTCTTTTAAAAATTTTCATTTTTAATCAAAGTTTATGGTTTAGTATAAATTTATTACAAAAACTATATAACAGTATTTTATTTTATCAATTTATAAATTTATATATAAAGGATGAATACTATTTATAAAGTTTAAACAAATAAAATGGGAACATCCAAAAAATATATAACCAAATTAAATTTGGAAATTCATTGATAAATGATATCCTATAACTATAATAGTCGCAAACACCACATTAATAATAATGTAAATGATTAGAAAGAAGGTTTGAATTTTGTAATATAAATATAAAAAATTTGTGAATGAATCCTATATGAATAAAATGAAAAGGATAAAAGTGTAATATATTGGATACTAAATGGAAATATTACCGTTGTAAATATGGATATTAGAATAGTAACATGGTCATTAGAAAATTAATTTTATAATCAAAATAATGACTCAAAGGTTCCAAAACTTAAATATTCAATGTGTATAATCTTCTAAATAAATTTGTATTTACAACATAATAATATCAATATTATAAATGAATATAAAATGTATTAAATATAATGTTTAATAATTTAGAACAAAAAATATGTTACAAGGAATTGAACTTAAATATAAAAATATCTTGATTTTTATTCAAGAATTCAATTTCATTAATTTTAATGATCTTTTCAGTTTTAGAGTTTTATATAATTATGTCATAACACATATATAGTAAAAAATATATATTTATAATTTGATAATTTCTAAATAGTATCCATTTTTCCATTAAAATAATACACGATTTCTTTTCATGAAAAATATTCATGAATTTCAACTTGACTACTTCTTTTCCATTGCCATTTCGTAAACCCTATGATTTTTTAAATGTTAGATTATCACAATTAGATGAGTACGGTACATAAAAATAAGGAATCCAATTAGTGGAGTAAAAACAATGAAAACCCATTAGGTGTTATAATTTTTCTCAATTTTATTTTAGTGAATAAAATAATCTTTTTTACCTGGAAAACACATAAATATTTTTCCCAAATTTAATCATTAAAAACCATACCAGGAAAATAAAAACTAATTTTCGAAACATATAGAATCTCTTTCATAACCCATTTTAAACATATTTACAATATAACTGGATCCTAGTTTAATCCATCAGATAAACACTCTGGTAACTCCCTCATTTTTCTCCAAAATGACAAGGAACAATAACCAATCCATTGGAGCACTATATGGAAACACCCATCGTATAAGTTATAATGGGATTAGTAGTGATCTATAATTTTTATCAACCCATAGTATATGATTTACCAGGCACACATGATTATAATTTTTAAATATGAAGAACCATATCATGATTAAAACGTTTAATGTTTTAACTTTTCAACATAAAAACCTTTAAAAACACTTTTAAACTCGTTTGAAAATCAATTTCGAATATCAAAAGACCTTTTTAAACCATTTTCAATAAAAATCACATAAAAATGAATTTAAATTACCTATATGAGGACAACATGAAATATTTTAAAATAATGAAAATTTCATATAAAAGTTATAGTGTAATTAATATTCAATTTCACCATTTATATTGAAATAAAACATTCCATTAGTATTTGTTTTTGAAATGTCGGGTATAAAACATGTAAAAAAATTCATTAAATAAAATTAATTATATGAATTTTTAAATTAAATTTTCATTATATATATTTAATTTTCATATAAAAACCATAATGTAATTCAAAAAATATGGACTTTGAAGAAAAATATTTGAAAAATAAATCTTCTAAATAATTTTTTAAAAGTCCCTTACCTCGAGACATATTCATCACATGTGTTCTTCATCTTCCTGAATAATAAACTTATCTTATTTATATAATTTATTTATAAAAAAAATTATATATTTATTATTCCTTTAATCTCACATGTTTACATGTTATATAAAATTACTAAATTAATTAAGTTCATGTTGAATGTTATTATGATATTCATCCCATAATTCCAAAATGAATTTAGTATGATGAAAATGGTTAAATTAGTCCTTGTTTAATCATATATAGAATTATAATAATGAAATAAATATATTTCTATACATAATTATACTTTGAAAACAAATCATTAAAAATAGTTTTTTCAAATTAAAAATGTTTCGATCGAGGTGATGGTAAGTCGTATGTACCTATGAGAAACATTTCAATTTTTTCGAATATCATTACGGAAATACGGAATATAATATATTGTATTGAAAGAATTTTATTAATATCATATATACCATATTATATATTTAAATACACTTACATATATTATCGTTGATTCTTGGGGGTGAAAAGTAATAACATCGCTTCATAAAGGCGGTATTCGACACATACTCATAAATGATGTTATCATTTCTTAGTAAATGGAATTGTAATAATTAAATATAGACACACACACACACACACACACACTATATTTTAAGAATGACAATAATTTAATTTAATATCATAATTATTTCATTTATATCACATATATTCATCAAATATATACCTATTACCTTCTATGAAAAGTGTTAGGGAAAAATGCATCACAACACTTCGCGAGGCAATTGTCTGTTGTACAATGAGTGACCATATCGTATCCCACACATAATGGAATGTAAGAAGGTATATCTGATATAATATTTAATAAAGTATAAATATTTTATAAATATCAAATATATACTTTAAATCCATCATTATAACAACCCTTGAACGACAATGATGAAAAATGAATTTAATCGTTTCATGAGGTGGCAGTCTGCAATACACATGAAAGATGGGTTTGTTTCCCATTTGGCGGGAGAGGATATGTATATAGGTTTTTAAATTATTATAATATAATATTATTAAATTCTAGATAATTTTTTTATTAAAAAATTAAAACTAAATAATATTTTAATCATGTGAGTGAAGAATTAAAATAAAGACACCAAGTTAAGCACAATACCTCTTCTTTAAACACCCTATTTATGTTAACTCAAAAATCCTTCATATGATTGATTTATTATCAAGGTATTTGATAAATGTAATGGGTATTTAATTAATATAGGTATTTGGGTAGTTATTTTACCAACTAAAATGATATGAAGGTGTGAATAGGAGAGGATATGGGAGGCCTTTTATAGGTGGGGGAGGAGACACACTTGGAATTTTGGAAAAGAAAACATCATATCCATGTATTTAACAAACTAAAAAGCTATAATATGGACCATTTCATAGAATTATATTTCTAAAGGTATAATTATGGATATGAAAATATTGTATACAACTTTTTATATCATTTTACACTTTTCATTACTTACATTAACCCCCAATAAACTATTTTTAACATAACTATGGTAAAATATTCTTAATGTTTTCGATATTCCTTATGAGAAAAAATTTATATGAACATATTAGATAATATAATTTATTATGATTAAAAATATAGATTCCATTTTTTTGTTAAAAAACATATAAGTTCAATAATTCAATTTTAAATCAAACCCACATATGTGATGAAAAAACTATTTTTCAAGAAATGTGATTTTTAAGTAGAATATGACTTTATATTAACTATAGGACTAGTAATCACCATTTTATTAATTTAATTGAATATTTATTGATATATAATATATAAATTTATTTTAAATCATTCTTTTCTTAAGGGATTTTTAATTAAATAACATGGATAAACTATATATCCTTTAAAACAATTATTAGAGATAACATGTTTTTAAACCAAAAAATAAACATATACTAAAATAAAAAATAAATATGATGAAAATGTATTTAATTTTAGTATATATAACTATTTATTACCTATGTTACTTGAAATCATATTAAAAACATAATGGTAATTTTAAACTAATTTATTTATTTAAGATAAATGCTATTTTTAGAAAATTTGGTATTTGTCCCTATTTGAAAATAATCCATATTTTCTAAAAATTGAAAAGTTTCATTATAAGATAATTTTTATTTTTTTATTTAAAAAATTAAATTAATTTTCCATATCCAATTATATAACTTAAAAGTTTATCATTTTTTAAAATAGTAAAATAAAATGGTAAAATAAAAATATCTTCTTTTTAGTTTTAAAATTACATAATATTTTTTATACTGAATATAAATATATACTTCATAAATATTAATAATTATGATAATTATATATTATATCATGATCTAGGTTGTGATAGTAGTAATTATTTGGTAAATTATTTCATCATTAGTAATAAAATATCTATATTTTAAATTCAATTTAAACAATAAATTTACCTCACACAAAAATTTATTTTGATAACATTGATTGAAAACTATTTATCATCATATCAAACTTTTCCAAGGTTATTATTCTAGAATTTTGATTAAAAACATGGTTTTTAGGTGAACAATACTTTTTTTTTTCAAATATGATATCGATATAATAATAGTTCAACGAATTTTATAAAGTTTTTATGACCCCCAAATTATGTTCAATAGGTCATGTAATTTATATATAAAAGTAAATTCAATTTTGAATAATAAAATGAAACTTACAAGGCCTAAAAAGAAAATTTACAACATAAAAAGGCTATTTTGTTATTTTATTTAGTTTTTTTATATTTTATCAATATAAGTATTTCTTGTTCTGGGATCGTACTATTGTCATTAAAATATATATTTTCAAAAATAAACCTCTATAGTCTAAAAGAATAAGAGTATTGGAAGAAATGGTATTTAATTGATTTTTATTCATAATTTTATAAACAAACACCCCTCCCCTCTACGTATAAATACCTCCTATCAACCCTAAGGAAATTCACTTTTAAAATTGGTCTAATTTCCCAATAGTTTTACATATACCAACTATTACGACTTCGAGTTGTCTTATAGGTATTCTAGTCTCAACCTAGTCTATGTATTTATGAATTAATCCCTTTTCAATGAAGTGATATTCTAGGAATATATAATTACCCTTTCCATTCCTTTTTTTCATTTATTCAAAAAACAACATTTATATTCATTAAATTAAAACACCCTATTATTATGAATAATATATATATATATATACGTATTATTAATATACTCTTGGATTCATTATATAAACTAATTCCAATATATGTAAATATACTATCTCTCTCTTTTTCCACATATCAGCCTTATATAGATGTTCTATCACCTTTATGGGTGTTGTATTTAGTTATCACTTCTTTCATGCTTGGTTTATAAGGGTTATATGAAACATATTTATTTATTTATGTATATATTAATGTATTTATGTGTGTGTGTGTGTGTTTGTATCTATGTCTACATGTATGTATGTGTTTGTGTGTGTGCATGTGTATTTATGTATATATGTATATATGTATGTATGTATGTACTATCACGACCTGTCCCCCGCGGCTCGTATTGTGAATACCCCAAGCCCACCTTCCATAGGCCAGGGGTTGGTGACTAGAACCAAAGGTTTAAATCCCTAAACTGGGAAGGCATTACCTTTATAACTGTAAACAAACACAACAAAGTACACAACTGGAAGCAAAGCACTAAGTACAACTATACACAAAAGAAGTTTTGGAAAGTAAAAGGGGCCGGAAATACAAGAACAACAGGAAAATACAAGTACAACTGAAATCAAGTACAAATAAAGAAAAGTAAAGCAGCTACTCGGTCATCCTCTGGGGTTCCTACCAGAAGGGTAGGTACAGATAGCCTCCTCAGCACTCTCGTCCGTCCGTCTCCTCCATGTACCGTCACACCGAGTTGTCCACTGCTGAGTACCGTCCAATCCTCCTACTCTCCGCCTCAGTCCGTGTTGTTCGCCGTCTGCAACCAACACAACAAGGTTCAGGCATAGCCCGTGCAGGGGTCAGTATAATGATACTCAGTAGGGACCCCGAGACCCTCACGGTATCACTAAATCCAACAAGGATAAACCACAAATTATGAAATCAATGGATAACCATTACTTAGGTATATGCCCATACATATACCTAAGTCATATAGTAACCCATCTCAATCCTGAGGAAAACCCAAAAGTCATTGACTCAGCTCAATCCTGGATTTTCATTATCGAAACCATGGCTTCTGGAGAACTCCTCCTCCGTCGAGTACAGTGGGCCTGTCGCGACACCAAGGCACTTAACACTAACCTTGGATAGCTGAGGTACTTCTCCGGTCAAGTACCGTGAGTCTGCTGCCAACTATCAGGCGCTCCTACGCTATGGGTCTACCACCAACTACTAGGAACTTTCCCTAATAGCCTGCAGAGGTACTCCTCCTGTTGAGTACTGTGGGACTGCCACTTACTACCAAGTGCTCCTCTGCCGCGGGTCTGCCACGAACTACCAGAAGATCCCCACTGGTCTAGTCGAATCACTTCGAGTTGAATCATTAAAGTAGTCATCAGGACTTCTAGGTACTAGGTCTCCACACGCTGTTTGCTCGTCACTTGTGGGATTCACTCCACGAGCTACTAGTCAATAATAAAACTATTTCGAAGTGACATGAAGAGGTATCTCAATGGTATGCCACGTTATAGGGGTCTCAACTCAACAGATGACGCTTCAATTAGATGCTCGGTCTATTAGTTATTAGCCTTTTAGGACCGGAGGCCTGGTAGGATTCGTGTATGGTTCAACCTGACCGTAACTCAACTATACCCCGAACTCCACTGGGATATAATCAAAGGTACAGATATGCTTCAAGAATACCGGCGCTGCTGATGGTTCGTCAAACTAACATCAGGTGCTAATGATATGGCCAAAGAATATAACGGGGCGGTAATGGGCCTCCGCCCAGTCCGACCCGGTCAGACCGACTCGGCCGTACCCAGACGAGGCCGACCCGGTCTGGATCGACCTGGTCAGAACCATTGGGTCTGACCCCATCCATTGGGTGGGTCATCCAGTTATGTTCGGCCTGGTCTACTGGGCCCAACCCAGTAGACTGAGAGGGCGGTTAAGCCCTGAGGTCGCCACTTTGGCCACTCGGCCCGAAGGCCCGGTCCAGTTTAGCTCGAAGACTTGCGAGGGCGCGGCCCGGTACGACTCGGCCCAGAGGGAACAACTTGGCCAGTTTGGGCAGGGCACTATGAGGAGGGATGGGACACCGGCTCAGCAGGTTGGCTGCGAGGGATCTGAGACGTCGTGGGGGCACCGAGAAGGGAACGGGGTCGTCGGGCATGCCACGACAGGGGCCGGGCAGGCCACAGTAGGGTGTCAGGGACGCCGGGTAGGGCAGCGCAGGGTGCGAGGGGCACCGGGCAGGGTGCAACAGGGCGCCGGGGGTGCCGGGAAGGGCACATTAGGGCGCCGAGGGCACCAGGAAGTGTGCAGCAGGGAATAGAGGAGTGCGCGGGGGCGTGGGTAGTGTGTGTGGGCTCAGGTAGTGCGCGGAGGTTCCAAGCAGGGCGCAGGCAGGGACATGCAGGCCATGGGGTTGGCCGCGGGTTTGGCTGGGGTGTGCGCCATGCAGGGCGCGAGAGGCCGCGGGAAGGTGGGTCGGGCGCCGCTCGGCTGGGAGCACCGGTTCACCGCGGGGGAGGCGTGATTCACGGAGGCCGCATGTAGTGCGGCCTTCATCGCCGTCGCTTCATTGCCATTCCAAAGGAAAATCACAAAAGAATTAGTAGAGGGAGTCAAGCTATTTTAGTTGGACCACAACCTCCCCGTTTAGGGGTGATAACAATTTCTCAACTAAGAGGAAGGAAGTTGATCTTCAATCATTTAATAATACTTCACATCGACTCTTCTCATAGAAGAGGAGAAAAGAAAAAGAAAGCACCAACTTTCAATAACCCCTACCTTCGTCGATGTTTGTCGACGTTGGCACGAGGAGACGGTCGTCGATCTGTTGATGGTGTTGCAGAAGGATGACGTCTCACGAAGGTTGTGGAAGACGCTCCACATCGGTAGGATTCGATGAAGGGATTTGAAGAAGGATTGACATCGGCATTATTCACATTCATCATTCTTCATTGGGAGGAGAATTCTTCATTGGAAGAACATTTCTCCCAAGCTTTCCTCTTCTTATGTTCCACCAAAATTACAAGTGAAAATAATATTAGATTGAGTCGTATAATATTACGTTGGAACAACAATTCAAAAAGGAGAAATAAATTATATAGGCTCCCCTAATTAATCCACAAGAGGTTGGCACATTAATTAAATGGGTTGGATCTATTTAATTAAAGGGTTTGTTTTCATTTAATTAAATGGGATGGTGGAGAGGACCCAAGGGTGGTGTCACCATTTAGTGGGGATTTCAATGGTTCTCCCCACTTAATGAGGAGTTTCAAGGGGTTAAAATCCAGGTGGTCCCCACCACATTTATCCTCCCATGGGAGGTTGAGTTCGGGTGGGCCCCACCACCATAACCTCTCATGGGAGGTTAAGGTGTGGTGGCCCCCACCTCCAACCTCCTCTTTTAGGTTTTAAGCTCCACAAACCCAAAGGCAGTGTAAATAAAATAATATTGTTGAACACTTTATTTTATTATTTCTTTTATAAAAAGAAAAAAATTAACTTTTATTCTCGACCAACTGCCATCTAGGTGAAAGTATTTTTAAGAAAATACCTGCGCTTCGAGTTCAACGGTGCTCTCAGATTTCAATTCTGAGCACTGGTTCAAAAGTTATAGAAACACAGTCATACGTTTACTAAACGTACCCGAACAAAACATCATAAATTGATTTTGGGCACATCGGGCCTCAGAATCAAGCGCCGTAAAAATTAGAGGACTCTTAACATTCCCATGTATTTAAAAAAATATTTTCCGTGGAATTTTTAGGACATTACATTCTCCCCACCTTAGGTATTTACGTCCCCATAAGCTACAACTCGAACTATAGGAACAAATGGGGGTACTAGGCACACATATGAGCCTCCCACTCCCATGTGCTCTCTTGGAGTTTCTCGTGCTGCCAGTGAATGCGCACCAGAGGTATCAACCATCCACGTAGGACCCTCTCTATTCGATCCTCAATCTCCACTGGAACCTATGTAAAAGTCTCCCCATCGTCGATGTCTATCTCCCCATAGTCTATGATGAGTGAAGGGTCATGCACATATCTCCTCAACTAGGATACGTGGAAGACGTCGTGCACTCGGTGCAATTGAGTTTGAAGTTCCAAGCAGTAATCCACCTCAGCTACTATGATGAGGACCTAGAAAGGTCCGATGAACCTCGGAGATATCTTTCCACCTCATCCAAATCTTCGTAAACCTCATCGTGGTGAGACATGAAGAAAGACGCGGTCTCCATCCTCGAACTCCAAATGTCTCAATCTCCTGTCAGCATACGACTTATGCCTACTATGTGCAGTCTTCATCCGCTCCTAGATGATATTCACCTTTTCCATGGTAACTCGTACCATCTCTGGTCCCACCAGTTCTAACTCCCGAAGATCTGTCCAGCACATGGGTGATTGGCAAGGTTTCCCGTATAACGCCTTGAAAGGTGCCATGCCTATGGTGGAGTGATAACTGTTGTTGTATGAAAACTCTACCAAAGGCTAGTAATCTTCCCAGATGCTACCAAATTCGATAACACATGCACGTAGAATGTCCTCGATGGTCTGGATGGTCATCTCAGTCTGACCATCTATCCGAGGATGGAATGCGATGCTTAAACGAAGCTGTGTCCCGAAATCCTCCTGCAACCCCTTCCATAGCCGAGAAGAAAACCATGCATCACGGTCAGAGACAATAGAGGTAGGTACTCCATGTAGTCGCACAATATCATGCACATAAAGTCATCCCATGCTCTCTAATGAACCCTACACTTTGATCGGTTGGAAGTGGGCCGACTTGGTGAGTCGGTTGACGATCACCCAAATCGAATCGTGACCCCTGGATGTACATGGAAGACCCGTCATGAAGTCCATGGATATCCTATACCAATTCAATTTTTAGACCTCTAAAGGCTGAACCAACCATGCTATTACTTGGTAATCTTCCTCCACTTTCTTGAATGTGAGGTACCATGAGAGAAACTCTTCTACCACCTTCTTTATACCTAGCCACCGATGCTGTCGTCGAAGGTCCTGGTTCAGCTTCGCCACTCCGGGATATACTGCTAGAGGGGACATGTGGAACTCCATAAAAAATTAATCTTGTAGTGCCACTGGTACAAAGGTACGTCCTCTGAAGAGGATGACGTGCTCCCCACCTTTAGAAAATCCATCAGGTGCTTGCCCTATGGATATCTGAGCACGTAATGTCTCACAGTCATCCTTCCCATGTTGTGCTTCCCTGACATGCTAAAGGAGTGGGGGAGTGACCGTAAGAGACTGTAGATAGGATGCTCCATCCCTATCCACAAAGGATATCTACCAAGTGGCTATCTGCTCCATCCCCTCTCCTAACAGCTGTAAACGAGACCTCTGGGTGAGCACATCTGCAACAACTCTCCCCTTCCCAGGAGTATAGACTATCTCGAAGCCATAGTCTTAGAGGAAATCAAGAATACGTCACTGTCTCAGATTCAGGTCCTTCTGAAAGAATATATACCTGAGACTCTTGTGATTAGTGTACACAGAAAAACGCTCACCCACCAGATAGTTCCACTACATCTTCAAGGCGAAGACCACTGCTACTAACTCCAGGTCATGGGTAGTGTAGTTCTGATCATACTATCTCAACTTCCGAGAACCATATGTGATCACTACTCTCCCCTACATCTGTACACAACCACGTCCAGTACCTGATGAGACGCAGTAGACTATGTACCCTACGCCTTCCTCTAGAGGCCTCCAGATGGGGGAACTAGTCAGCCTCTGCCTCAGCTCCTGAAAGATCTACTGAAATCTCTCTGACCACATGAAGGGTTTCCCCTTATTCGTCAAGGCTGATAGCAGTTCTGTAACTCTGGAGATATCTGGAACAAATCTCCAGCAGTATCCATCCAAACCCAGGAATCTCCATACCTCTGTATACTCCTGGGTGGCTGCCAAGCAAGTACCGCCTCAATCGTCACTAGATCCACTACAAATCTAGCCTCCGAGATGACGTGTCCCAGGAAGTAAAACTCTCGAATCCAAAACCGGTGCTTCGAGAGCTTACCATAAAGCTGGTTCTCTCGGAGTGTGTCCAGTACTACCTGTAAATGGTAGGCATGATCCTCCTCAGTAGTCGAGTAGATCTGAATATCGTCGATGAAGACTATGAAAAAGCGATCGAGGTAAGGATGGAAGATCATGTTCATGAGACACATGAACACTGCTGGAGCATTGGTTACGCCAAAGGGTATAACCAAGAAATCGTAGTGGTTGTACCAAAACCTGAAGGCCGTCTTCTGCACATCCTCATCTCGAAATATGAGCTGGTGATAACCTGGTCTGCGGTTTATCTTTGAGAACCATTGTGCTCCCTTCAGCTGATCAAAGAGGTCGTCAATCCTTGGAAGTGGTTACTTTTTCTTCATGGTCACCTAGTTCAGGCGACCATAGTCGACACATAGCCTTAAGCTCCCATCCACCATTTTGAAAAATAGAATTGGGGCTGCCCAGGGAGAAAAACTAGGACGGATGAATCACTTCCCCTGTTAGTCCTCCACCTGTACCTGCAGCTCATAAAGCTCAGCGGGAGCTATCCAATATGTTGGAATAGATATCAGTATCATACTAGGGTATAGGTCAATGTATATGTCCACCTCTCTATGAGGAGGTAATCATGGAACATTGTTAGGGAAAACATCCACGTACCGGTCCACCACTAAAGGATAAGTCATACTCTCCACATCAACTACTCTAATGTTAAGGAAAGCCAACTCGTGAGTGATCAGCTGCACCCTTCTCTGAGTAAGTCATTCCTATGCTGAAAAGGTTCCCTTCTCACCGGTGAAGGTAAAGCTAGTCCCACCCATGTATAAAAACTGAACTTTTCTTCTAATACAGTCAATCTGAGCATGGACTGTAGATATCCAGTCCATACCCAAGATGATGTCGTAAGGCCTTGAAGCAGCTACGAGGATATCCTAACTAAAGCTATCTCCTCCTAGAGTAAGCTCACACTGCCAGCACAAGTGCATTATCATTGAGTTTTCTCCCATAGGAGTCTCTAGCAGTAAGGATCGAGGAAACAACTCCATCAGAATCTTCGAGCTCCGAATGAAGGCAGTGGAAATGAAAGAGTGATTGGCACATGTGTCTCTGATAACTACAACTAAAGTGGAGTAGAAACAGATCTTACCTCAAATAATCTCCGAATCACCGTGATCATATGCCTCAGCTTCCTGAAGGTGAGACCTCACCTATCCACCCGATCCCTACGGTCGGGGTGGACCTCCTGGTGGTGGTGGTGGAAACACCTCGAAATGCCGCCTACCGCCAGCTGCTCGACCAGCTCCTCTGCCACATCCACCTGATCCCTGCGAACCTCCTCGTTTGAATATCTGTCTCTGTCTAGGTGGTCCTTTGACCATCTACTGAAAATCCAAACGACGGGTCAGACAATCCCGTGCCATGTGACCAAGCACACTACATGAGTTACACTGTCCGCTCCTGGCATGAGTGGATCTGTCTCCACTCCTGGTTTCCCACACAACTGATCCTGAGTCATGCGGTTGACCACCTATAGGTATGGTCCACTTGGAACTCTATGACATCTATCTACTACCAGCTGTAGAAGACTCAACTGTGTGTCATCTAGTGGTGGGTCTCACTGCTGGAGACTTCTCAGCAAGGAAACTCTACACTAGGAGGGCTCTCTCTAGATCACCCACCTGTGTCAGGATGCTGAGTGAGATCATCGAAGATCTGATCTCTTGTCTGAGGCCCTACTCGAAGGTCTGGGACCTAAAAAATGGGTCCCTAACCATATCTGTGGAGTAGAAATAGAGGTTGGTGAACCTCACTGAGTGCTGCGCCACTGTCATGCTATCCTGATATAGATGCGGTATCTCCTGTATCCGCACCGCACAAAGGGTGCCGAGTACACACTCTACCCAAGACATGATCTCGAAGTCTACCCAGAGTAACATCTCCTTGCCATGCACCTGAATCATCAGGCTCCACCATCTGCCTACTGCTTCATGAAGGAGACTCGCAACAAGGATCACCATGAAGTCTGCTGGTGTCCCTACTAGCATGAAGACTCTCACCATAACCTCTTGCCAATCCTCAGCCGCCTGTGGGTCCGTCTCTCCACTAAACTTGGGAGGCCTCTGGTGCTGGAACTCGTGCAACGCACTCAGGAGGCTTGAATCGTCTGCTGTTAGGGCTGATGGCATCGGTGGCCCAACGGGAAGTAGTACCGCTGGTGCCTCCGCTGGTAAAGGGCCATGCACCGAGGCCTTATCACTCGATGGGATGTCAGTACGTATGACTCTCGGGGCTCTAACTAGTTGTCCATGAGGAGGAATAATGAAAGAAACAGATGTGACATGGTCAAAAGATTTATACATAGTGAGTTGACATTGTTGAGATGACTTAATGAAATCTTTTGGAAACACGTATGCAATCACTGTTTTCGTACACTGAGTCAGAAATCAGAAGTCAGGGTCCTGGTGCATGGATATGTCAGCCTCCCACACCAACACTGGACTCCCTGAACTAAAAACCACACTTTTTACCCTTAACACTATTTCATCACAGAAAAGAAAGATCAGATTTCTAAATTATGTAGTATAACTGAATCCTCTAATACCAATTTTTCATGAACCGTCCCTTGGGGGCCGCATCGTGACTACCCCAAGCCTGCCTTCCATAAGCGAGGGGCTGGTGACTAGCACCCAAGGCATAAATCCCTAAACTAGGAATGAATTTCCTTTAATACTAAAGACAAACACAATAGAGTACACAACTAGAAGCAAATCACTAAGTAAAACTGTATACAAAATAAGTGCTAGAAAGTAAAAGGGGGAGGAAATACAAAACCAACAGGAAAGTACATGTAATACTGAAAGCAAGTACAACTAAAGAAAAGTAAAGCAACAAATGTGTCATCCTTCGGGGTTCCTAACTGAATGGTAGGTACAGATAGACTCCTCAGTACTCCCGTCCATCCGTCTCCTCCGTGTACTTTCAGAATGAGTGGTCCACCTCTGGGTACCATCCAGTCCTGCTACTCTCTGCCTCAGCCAGTTCTGTCCGTCGTCTATAACCAACACAATGAGGTGTGGTCATAGCCCATGTTGGGGTTAGTATATCGATACTCAGTAGGGACCCCGAGACCCTCAAGGTCTCACTAAATGCAAAAAGGAAAAACCACGAAGTATGAAATCAATGGATAACCATTACTTGGGTATATACCCATACATATACCTAAGTTATCTAGTAACCCATCTCAATGATGAGGAAAACACAAAAGTCATTGACTCAGATCAAACCATGATTTTCATTATCGAAACCACAACTACTGGAGAACTCCTCCCCTGTCAAGTAAAGTGGGCCTATCACGACACCAAGGAGCTTCTCACTAACCTTGGACTACTGAGGCACTCCTCCTATCGAGTACTGTGGGTCTACTGCCAACAACCAGGTGCTCCTCTGCTGTGGGTCTACTGCCAACTACCAGGTGCTCCCCCTAATAGCCTGCAGAGGTACTCCACCTTTTGAGTATCGCATGTATGCCACCAACTACCAGGCACTCCTCCTCCATGGGTCTTCCACCAACTACAAGGCACTCCCCATTGGGGTATTCGAATCACTCCAAGTCGAATCGGTCAAGCAGTTGTTAGGTCTTCCAGCTACTTGGTGTCCGCACTCTGTCTGCTCATCACTAGAGGGATCCGTTCTATGAGCTACTGGGAAATAATCCAAATATTGAGAAGTGCCACTAAGAAGTATATCAATGGTCCACCATATCATAGGGGTCTCAACGCAACAGACGGTGCGACAATCAGACGCTCGGTCTGTTGGTTATTAGCCTTTTAATCTTGGGGGCCTAGTTGGGTTCGTGTACGATCCAACCTGACCGTAACTCAACTATACCCCAAACTCCAGTGAGATATACTAAAAGAGACAAATATGCTCCAAGAATACCGGTTCCACTGACAGTTATTCAAAAGGACGTCTGGTGCCAAAGAGATGGCCAAAGAATGTAAAGGGGTAGTAATGGACCTGGGCCCGGTCTGACCCGGTCGGGCTGACTCGTCCCAACCCAGACTGGGCCAACCCAGTCTGGGTCGACCCAGTCGGACCCGCTGGGTCTGACCTCGTCCTTTAGGAGGGTCAGACCATTATGTTTGGACCGGTCTTTTGGGCCCGACCTAGTGGACTGCGAGGGCGGTTTAGCCCGGAGGTTGCCACGTAGGCGACTTGGCCCGAAGGCCTGGGCCAGTGTGGCCCAGAGCATTGTGAGGGCGCGACCTGGCATGGTTCGGCCCAGTGAGCATAGCTAGGATGGTTCGGCTAGGGCACTATGAGAGGGGCTGGTATACTAGCTCGGCCGGCTGGCCACGAGGGAGACATGACGTCACGGGGGTACCAGGCAGGGTGTGGGGGCACCGGGCAGGCCCTGTCAGGGGCCGAACAGGCCGCGATAGGGCGACGAGGAGGCTGGTCAAGGCGTTGCAGGGCACCGGGGGCGCCGAGTAGGGCGCCGGTGGGGCCTTGGAGGCTGCAGGTAGGCCGTGGGTTCGGTCTGGGCGTGTGCCAAGCAGGGCACGAGAGGCCACGGGTAGGCGGGTCGGGCGCCGCTCGGCCGACGGTGTTCAGTCGAGAGCACCGATGCACTTTGGGGGCAGGGTGATTCGTGAAGGCCGTGGGTAGCGCAACCTTCATCGTTTCCTCCTTCATCTTCATCGCTTCATCGCCATGCCAGAGGAACATCACAAAATAATCGGCGGCGGGAGTCAGGCCATGTTAGTTGGCCCACACCCTCTGCGTTTAGGGGTGATTATAATTGTTCAACTAAGATGAAGGAAGTTGTACCTCAATCATTTAATAATAATTCACATCGATTCTTCCCAACGAAGAGGAGAAAAGGAAATGAAATAACCAACTTTCAATAACCCATACCTTGTTAGATGTTTTTCAACGTTGGCGCGAGGAGATGGTCATCGATCCGTTGACGGTGTTGCGGAAGAAATACATCTCATAATGGTTGTGGAAGATGCTCCACGTCAGTAGGATTCGATGAAGGGAGTCGAAGAATAATCGTCACTGGCGTTCTTCTCATTCTTCGTTGGTTTTTGTTGGCAGGAGCATTCTTTGTTGGAAGAACATTTCTCCCAAGCTTTCCTCTTCTCTAGTTCCACCAAAATTCCATGTGAAAATAATATTAGATTGAGTCATCTAATATTACATTGGCACAACAATTCAAAAAGGAGAAATAAATTACGTAGGCTACCCTAATTAATCCACGAGAGGTTGGCGCATTAATTAATGGGGATGGATCTAATTAATTAAAGGGGTTGGCTTCATTGAATTAAATGGGAAGGTGGAGAGTCTCCAAGGGCGGTGGCACCATTAAGTGGGGAGTTCAATTGTTCTCCCCACCTAATGAAGAGTTTCATGGCGTTAAAAGTCGGGTGGTCCCCAACTCATTTATCCTCCCATGGGAGGTTGAGTTCGGGTGGGCCCCACCACCATAACCTCTCATGAGAGATTAAGGTGTGGTGGTCCCCACCTCAAACCTCCTCTTGGTGGTCTAAACCTCCACACACCCAAAGGTGGATTAAATAAAATAAAGTTGTTGCACACTTTATTTTATTATATTGTTTTTATAAAAAGACAAAAACTAACTTTCATTCTCAACTAACTATTGTCGAGGTGAAAGTCTTCTTAAGAAAATACTGGCAGTACTCGTTCAACGGTGCCCTCAGATTTCAATTTTGAGCACCGGTTCAAAAGTTATAAAAACCCACCCATACATTTACTGAACATACCCGAAAAAAAATTTAGAAAATGATTCTGGGCACACTAGGCCATGGAATCAAGCGCCGTAAAAATTCAGGGACTCGTAAAATTCCCATGTATATAAAAGAAATTCCACGAAATTTTCGGGTCTTTACACGTACATATTTATAAATGTATTTATGTATGTATGTACTTATGTACGTATATATGTATGTATGTATGTATCTGTGTGTGTGTGTGTGTGTGTCTGTTTGTCTGTATGTATGTTTGTATATATGCATTTTTTATGTATGTATGTATGTACGTATGTATATATGTATGTATGTATGTATGAATGTATGTATGTATGTATGTTTGTTTGTATGAATATATTTATAATTCGAAAAGAAACACATCATAAATTTTTCCATTGACAAACAGATAATAAATACTTTTAAATTATTATATATAAATAATTAAAGGTGACACAAATCAATCTAAAATTATTTTATAATTTTTTTAAATAATTTTTTTCGTTATATCTATAGTGAAAATACGATGAATTAATTTGGGGAAAATGTAAGGAGTTATATCTCAATACTTGTCCTTAATATTTCTCTCTTTAACTAATCCTATTTTAAAATTTCTTTAGGTACTTTCTATAGTAATTATCATGTTAATATTTTTATTCAAAATTTCAAGGAATTCACATAATTATTAAGTATTTTATGAATAATTTATTATAGTGACATACCTTATAATGCATGTAAGGGGATTTCATAGTGACTTTCTCTCACTTGGATTTGAATTATATTTTCTTACCCTTTCTACATTAATGATTTATGGTTTACCTAATGACTATTTATTTTTGAATTTATCTACCTTTTTTGGATATTATTCATCTCAATATCTCATTTTTGAGGAAGAAAAAATTATATGAAAGTTGTCATTATTTCTCTCTTAAGTAACACATTTTATGTATCAATATTCCTTTACAATAATTATAATGAATTTTAAATTACTTATCCTATTATTTTCATATTTTCCTTTTCTAGAAATTTAAATGAGTATTTCAATAACACTATATATATATTCTTATTTATCTTGTGATAAATGTTGATAGTGGGGATCTTCTTAATTCCCCTTTTGATTCATCCTTAGTTTTACTTATGGGTTTCTTCACCTAATTGAGTGAATCTCTCCCCTATATGATAACAAATTAATTTTCATCAATATTTAATGTTTCTAATAATTTTATGGTAACCATAAAGTCTAATTAACGTTCTTTCAAATGATTACTTCAATGTGTTGATATGATATGATGTGTGAGTTTGTTTACGAAACCTATTTATATTTTATCACATGTGATCCATGTTATGGTTTTTGGTTTATATTTTTCTACTGTATTATTTCTTTTTTATATAGGCTACATGATTTATAATATATTATAATGTGAAAGGGGTACATTAATTATACATACCTTTAATTAAATAGGTAAATATTTGGATCTTTTGAGATCATTATGCATCGATAATATGTGGTTAATATATTTTACTATGTTATACATACACATAATGTTGTTATCTTTATATATTATATTATATTGTCTTGGGATAGAAACATTAATGAAGAATATAATGTTTCATTATTATTTTTATGCTATATTCTTGTTATTTTGATTTATTTATTCCATGATCTGATATTATGAATCATTTTTCACTTCATATGATAATCTCATGTTATTAAACATTCCAATTTTATGGTCATCTGAAATGGATAATTAATAATATCACAATATCTCTTATTTATTATATTTCCCATGATTACATTCATTCCCCATACTTTTTTATCTGAACTATTCATGGGTGTTTGACCCCTGGGTAATTACTTGGTTTAAGAAGAGATTAGTAGACTTATACGAGTAAAATAATGAAATATTTGAATAATTTATTGTGGAATTATAAGGGTTAATGATGGAATATGTACATATACACAATAGTCACCAAACCAAGGATTTGTGGAATGATTTTTGAAATAAATGTTCATGTTATAGGATAAATATGTATACAGTGTACCTCATATGGAATTGAAGGAATTAAGGTATTTCAATTGCTAAGAATAATGAGCGGTCTATTGATAACTAACTTTCATTAACTATATTGTTCAAATATATTGGATAGAGGTATATTCTTGTATTTTTCTTATTGTATTTTTTATTTTGTACAATCAAAATAATATTGGTTGAATGGGTTTTAATAATTTTACTACATCTAGGCATGTTTTATGTATTTAGAGCACAATATTGTTTTCATACCAATTATAGACTATATATTAATGAATTATTGAATTATAAAACATCTAGAATAATAATATATAGATATTTATGTTTGCACCATGACATATCATAATCCTTACCTTTCATCATGATAACATGAATGCTGATTTTCCTTGGTCTTATAATATATATCATAGAACTAGAAAAAATTCATAATATGGAGATAACATTTTATTTGATATAGTTAACTAATATGTTTTGGATTTATTTCAAGAAATAATTTCTAGATATCATTTTCTACATTACCTATCACTACTATAGAAAAAGGTATAGTTATATAAGTGATAAAATATATTGTATATATCATTGGTAGTGATGTTTTATATTGGAATGATTAATAGGAGGGACAATGTTATAAAACAATATTAGAATCTACAATGATATATGTTTTCTGACACTGTCTATCAGGACTGTCATGTTGGACTATGTATGGATAGTCGTAATGATTTGGAACCAAATTCCATTTTCCCAAATATAGGGACATGTCACAATTGTGGTTGATATTGTTAGATACTTGATCGAAACAAGATGATGGGATATCCATCATTTCCAATATTGATTTATTTGGTGATCACATTTAATAGCTTAAGTCTCCCTCATATATTTAATACATTCTCATGGCTCTCATTATCAGTTATATATTTTTGTGGGTATCATTTAGTTACATAAATAGACACTTTAACTAGTTGAAAACATATTTTCTAAGAGGATAAGTTTCCATGAACCATCAAACATTGTTGGTTGTGTTGGTCATAAGAAAATATCTTATTAAAAATGGTTCATTAGGGAATAATATGTTTTGTAAATAAGGGTATCTTAGATTCTGGACCCGAGGTATCCTATTCTCATCACAGAAGGAAACTTTTTATCATAAAAGAAATGAATCCTAGGAACATTTCCTTTAGAAACCCAAATCATTTCTCAAGGTGACTCATTATCATTGCACGAGGCATCACACGCTCATCACCCATGGAAACATATTCTATTTACATATGTAATCCATGCCTTATAACCAAAGGCTTCATATTCTCATCACACAAGGTTAAAATATTAGTGTAACCACCTGAGGAATGAACAAAGAGATACCAAGATCTTTTAAAATACTTCATATTTCTTTCACATTATTAATCTTATTCTTATCATACGAGGAAAAAATATTAGAATTTTGACCTAATGGAAGGCCGCATATATATTATTCTCTTTACATGGTCTTCTTATGATCAACACATAAGTATCCCCATGATCATCACATAGGGCTCGGTTTTTTATATATCATATGGGTTTGTCATAAAATTATCATATAGGACCTCTTATGATCATCACACAATTTTTGGATCCATATATGCTCATCACTTATTGGAGTTTCATGGTTTAATGAGCAATGGGGACATTTCCACACACACTCATCTTGTATGGTATAATCAAATGTTAATATACAATGGGGAAAATACATATAGTTTCATAACATAATAAAATAAATAGGATACCATAAATTGAGAATTAACCTATAGTCTAATGTTCATTGCATAATTTTTTGATGGTTTGGTGAGATGTTTGATATTACCAAGAAAGATGATCAGGCTTGAGTGATGCTATCTCTTGAGTGTGGGTGGGGCGATGGAATTGTGTTTATGTCGGTATTGATCCTAAAAGAGGTTTCTATTGTATATTTCTAAAATAATAAATCAATAAACATTTTTCTATGTGTATAATTTATGTTCATGTAATAGGAATATACCATATAGTATAACATCATGCAGTAATGAATCTCACGTCACAAAATGAGTAATGACAAGGGTTGATGTGTTGATTATGAACTGGTCTTCACAATGGGGGAGGAAATAATTTATAATATAAGTTTTATTTCACTTTATAAGGCCATTAATGGGGTTTACAAAAAATAGGTGGCCTACAATGCTACTCAAGAGTTGGGAGAGAGTGAATGGGGCTAACACAAATTGTTTTATATCAGTCATATATTGAGGAGAATCACACACATATTCTTCCCAAACTATTATTTAATCAAGTGGTTTTGGGATAATAGATCCTATTCTTAGGAGAAATTTTAATGATGGTTTTAAAACCCTTTCAAAATATATCCTCTAACAATAAAGGATTCTGTAACCTTCAAAATTGATTTTATGGTTAAAAAATTATTTTTCACACAAGGCCTGAGGTAAATGTTCCACAACATATTTGATGCTTATTATTAACAAACTATTTATAAAACCACTATGATATTAAAAAATTTAAAAATTCTCATATTTATATGATAAATGATTAATTTTATTTAATATTGAAAAGTAATTATTTCAATTAAGGGAGTTTAATTTTTATTTTTAACATTTAAAACTAAATTTATAAATTTTATAATCATAAATAAATGAAAATAAATCCATTTTAATATTTATACTAATAAAAAACAGAAGATGAATTTTTTGGGATTTTTCTGAAATAATTGGTTTTTAGAGGAATAGTAAAAATACCAATTTTGTTAAAGACTCTAACTTTTATAACATTATCACAATACAAGAATGAATTAATTTTTTAATCAAAAGGTTTCCCTATAAATTATATATAGTTAAAATCAAAATTTTATTTTTATAAATCCCTTGTACATCATTAAACATAAGAAATATCTCATCATAAATACTATTTTTTAACATATATTAAAAATTAATTTTCATCACTCTTAGAACATAAATCTATAAAAAACGATTTAATATTTTAAATCAACCTGATAATATTATGTAATATGTTTAATATAAATTTTAAGGATAAAATTATGATTAATATCAAGAAATTCAATGTCCATGATAATGATATATAGTTATTTTCACTGAATTATATTATCGATATTGTTCAATTATGATATAACCAATTTAATTAATATATATTAAATGATTATTATAATATGATATTTAACTTAATATAAAAATTATATTATAAAAAATTTATTTTTTAACCAATGACAAATAATATTAAGATGGAAAATGGTAGAAACATTGTTATTTTAAAAAAAATGTGTTTTTATATATTTATCATTATATATATTTAAAATAAATTTTCTTTTATTTTGTAACTGAATTATATTAATTTTGGGTTTTATTTATGAATATCATAATATAATTCAGATATTGTTTTTATTTACATTTTTATTAAAACAAAAATTACATAGTAAAAAACTAGTTACCAGGGAAAAAAAAGAAATGAAAAAATGAAAAATATAAGAACAAATCACTTTTAAAATGTTTAATATGTGTTTTGGAATAATTTTATGAGGCTTTATAGACAAAATGTTACCCCAAAATTGACTATTTCAAAAACATTGAGTCTTTGAAAGTTGAATAGTGGAATAATATCACTGAAAACTAACGAGTGTTCTCAAAAGTTATTTTTTTCATCAGTTATGAAATGGGAAACTTCCACTACATTATCCATATAAATTCCTTAGAATTAATTACTTAAATATTAAAATAATTATCCTCCTATAATAATATATTAATTTCATTAGAATAAGGTCACCATTAATTAGCCTAACCCCATTACTAACCCCACATCTTTTGAGAAGCTCACCACTTTATCAAACCTCAACACCATCATGAAGCTCACTCCTTTCATAAATATCACTTTGCATTAACGATGTTCAACCCTTTCATGAAGCATACATATCATTCCCAAAGCTTAATAATTTCACAATGCATATATATTTTGGTTAGATTATATATCCTTCACAAATATCGGTTCTTTTTGAATTTTTTCAGAAGAGAAAGATTCAAAAATTCAGAGTATTTTAATTTTCATTAAGTCTTTCCCTTAGTATGTTAGGAGGGTAGAGGGCTATTTATTAGAATTTAATCCCTTTATTGAAGCATCTAACACCACTACATAATTTTTCCAAGGATCTCTAAATTTTTTCCTAAATATTCATATTTTTAAAAAGAAATAATGAAATATTTCCATTCAAAAAGATTTTTTAGATATGTAGATTTTAAATATTTCAATCACACATGTGAGAACCTTCAGACCTTTGAGACACCAGATTCTTTTATGATGCTCAACACCTTCATGAAACAAAAATATTCAAGAAACTCGTGATTTGAAAAAATTCAGGTATACACATCTTAATGTACATCCTCCAGATCATACATTCCTTAATTTTTGATCATTTTCAATATACATTGTCAAATATATTTCTAGAACTCCAGAACATACCTTGGAACCTATTTTATCATCAAACACAATAATCCCAAAAACACTATAGTGATTCCTTGAGGGATTTCTATTCAACACAAATCTATATTTATTATTATAATATAAATATCTCATTATCCTTATTATACTTGATGATTTATTATAATAATATAATAAACATTAATTACTCATTTCAATCAACTTGATAAAACAAAAAAACATTAATGATGCATTGTGCAGACTACCGCATCCACAAACTAATATTTTTTGAATTTCTTGTTAATTTTATTTATTCATAGAAACAACTTAAATATGAATAAAAAATTAAAAAATCTAAATAATTTCATTACTCTTCATTTATAGTGATTTTTTATACAATAATTACAAAACCCACCCCTAGAGATATTACATGTTCATGTTCAGGGTTCATCAAACAAAAAAGTTGATCAATGCTGTAAAACACTATCATAACTACCTTTATAATATTATATACTAATGTAATTATAATATAATAATAAAATCATAATTGTTTTATGTTTCTAAAAATGTTACATTATATATTTTAATTATTATTAATATATCTTCTTTAGTCGCTAAAATTTACTAAATATGTTAACACTTATTGAACTGGCATAAAAACAAAAGAAAACACTATATAATAAATAAATATCATATGAAAATAAATTTTATTTTTAAAAATAACAACATATGAATTAATTTTCTTAATAAGTTATCTAATAAACTTAATTTTACTATTCCGGATGTTAATCATGTCTACATAATGAATCTGGAACAAGCTAATGTGTTTGTATCAAAATTTATTGCATTGATACACATTTTATTTTATGCACAAAATTTTATTTAAATGGTGAGTATATTACCTATTCGATTAAAACATAATTAATTATATTTATTCATTATGTTTAACTTCAATTCCAAACATTATCTCTTTCATGGGGTTTTATTAGAAAATTACTTATTTCATAAGGGGTTTTTCTAACTCAATTTATTCATTTGAAATATACAAATTCTTATTGAACTATATCATTACATGTTTTATTTATTTGACCTAATGAAAAAAATTTATTATATTTCCTTAAAATTTATAGGGATATACAATTTTTCCTTATGACCACATTATGAATTCAATCAGACCTCAAATATTATTTGTCTAATAAGGATTTCTTAGTATATGTTCTTATTAATTGACACAAACTTCTTGTTATAGACCAATTTATTTTATGTGATGTATAGATTGAACATTTTTGATGTTATATCATAAAATACCCATTATTAAGGATAATATAATTACTATTTAAATCTTTCTCTACTAAATGTATTTTAATTTAAATGGAACTTGGGTTAAAAGATTTATATTTATGACCTCATTTTAAAATTGATACCTCTCTAATGTGATAACACATCATTGTAATTTCTATAGTAATATAATATCATAACTTAAACATTTTAATCTCTTTAACTTATCTTTGGTTTTATTTTTCTTCATTTTACATTATTTTAAAATGAATGTTAATAAAATATTCAAGTGATTTGCCTTCATGAAATGTGTTTTATAAAAGTTAAATATCATTTATATTGGACTATATATGTTTTTTAGCTCTACTGATATCTACATAAAAAAGTAAAAAACATCATTTTAAAGTAAAATGTACTTCTATTCTAATTCTTTAATAGAACGTCATTAAATATTTTATATATAGGTAAATGTTTTTAAAATATATTATTTAGTAAGAATATTACCTGTAAATATGTTTTTCCACTACCTTGGATATTTAATGTGAATCATACTCTCTCAATTTTCATGTTTTCTAAATGGGTTTTTTGAAATATTATAAAATATTTATCTAGAAAATACTTCAAAAGATAAATACTATTTCTTATTTCAAAATTGAATTTTCCAAAACATATAAAACGTTTTTTCATTAAATTCATTATCCATTGAAATATATTATTCTTGATCAAGGATATTATATAAATTATACCATCCTATTTCATCCTTTGGAAAGATTATGAAACAATATTTTCTATTAGTGATATGATCTTTCAATACATTTGTACCATCTAAACCCATTATGAAAAGACATAATTTTTCTTATAAGGAATTCTCTATATGAGTACTAACATAATGGACTAAAGGCCTTATTTTTATTTTATTATAGATAATCCCCCTTTAAAGGGTTTAAGGGGAACCCTTAGATGACCTGTAGGCCCAAGGCAAAACACCCAACACGACCCGAAGGCCAATACATGACCCGAAAACCCATACGCATAATATTCCCATTAAATGAACCATATGACCAACCCACTAGAGGTTCACCTCTTCAGCTTCTGCATCATTGATCACCTAGCTACCCACCTTGCATTTCTAATAGGCTATAATTTCCCCATAAAAAGCTTCCTGGTTCCTGGTCTGGTGGAAATTGTCATACCCTCTCATTCTTCAAACCCGGTTATCTCTACATATAGTAGCTGCTACTCTTTGGTCTGATCCTCTTCTAGGGATTAGTATGTCTCAACTGGGATACTCCATGGTCTCTATGTCCTAAAGGCCATTTATGACATGAAGGCCATTTATGACCCAATGTCCATTTATGACCCGAAGGCCATTTATGTCCCGAAGTCCCTAAGACACATAGGCCCAAACCGGTGGCCCGAATGCCCAAATTGGGTGAATAGTTTTGACTGGTATAGTACCAAATAGTGCTTGCTACAGTGCTGCTACGGAAACTAGGAAATTTTCCACTACCCATTTTTGAACCTGGGTCTCTTATATACCTAGCAGTATCCCTTACCACTAAGGTACAGGCTCGTTGGATCTATATGAATACTATGTTTTCTATTTTAGTAATAGATGGGTGTTCACCCAGATTCCATATGTCGAATGATTTGGGAAAATTATCGACTAAAAATTATACATTATATATATGGTGTAGATACCCTATACATCATCATCATAATTGATGGGAATTTACCTTTGTTTATATTCAATATCACTCGATACTAAATAATTTTCTATGGATTTATCATTTTTTATTTAATGATGGAATTATAATGTTTTTGAAATGTATATTAAATCTATTTTATTTTAATGGGTTTTTATGATCTATTTTAAGGGGAAACATTTTACTTCCATGGGTTATACATAATGTGAGGAATAATTATGTTCAAGTGGATCTCATATATATTTATAATGATGGGTTCGGTCCTATATCACCCTCTAATATATTGGTTAATATTTAATATCACATGAGTGGAAGTGTTGGTACATGGATGATATGAGAGAATATTTTTTGACAAAAATATTCTCCAAATGAGATGTATGAATATTTCTTAACATGTTTATTATGTGAATGTGATTTGGGAATCATTATTTACATGCTAATGTGTGATCATTATATGCAGAGTTTTTCTCACAATATTTTCTATGATTAGGGTTATACCACATTAAATAATGGATTAAATTAAAGGATATGTTACATTTCTGTATTATTACATTGTTATATATTTATTCTAATTATTACATTATAAACACATGGAAGTATTTTATTGAATAATGTTTCCACAATATTTATATTTATAAACTATTTTATTCGAAGACTTATGCCATTATTTATGACCTATTATTCGTTTGTTATAAATTTTATATATATCCTTATTATACTCATATTATTTTATTGTATTGACATATGATATTTGATATTTCTCAATTATATTTACCCATAATGGGAATTTATCCTCACCCCATTATTATGTGTCCTTTATCTAGGTTATTAAGATGATTAAATGTTTTTAAATGCCTATAAGGGAGTATAATGTAGCTTAAAAAATAATGGGATCTGTTCTAAATTTTCTACAAAAAATTGCACTTGTAGTTAGTCTTAGAAGGAAAAAATGAATCACTTCCTTGGTTTTTGAAACTATTGATGAGATGGAATGAGTATCCATGTAAAATAGTCAAATAATTTTTTTATGTTTAGGTTAGTTCACCATAGTTGGAATGAAATAAGGTTTTTAGTTATTTTTTTGGATTAGATTTTTTATTTTTATGATTTGGATTATAGATTATTATTAACAATCCTATAGAATCCTCAAATGAATATGTCTAAATATGGGATAACATCCTGAGAATTTGATAAAGTTGTGATTGCATGTATTTTCTAGAAATAACATTATAGAAATGATACTAGATGTCGGATGTGGTTGTAGCACATATGTGCCCAGGGGTAATAAAAATATAAGGGGTGTGTTGGGTATTAACCCATATATGACCTGTTGCATGAAAAATATCCATTAATGTATACCTAACGAAACACTCTCATGTAATATATATTAGTTAATTAGCATGTTTGTTATAAACCACAATAAAGGATTAAAATATATTAATAAAAAAATATAGTTAGAATATAATTTTAAAATTACCATGTAACTTAAAATATTTAATGAAGAGAGCCATAGGTTGACCAAAATTATCATATATTAAAATAGGGGTTTCATTTGAGATGTCATCATTTAGTTGGGGTATTAAAATTTATATTTTGGATATTATCATAATAATTTTTGTTTTAGTTTTTATGGAAATGGAATCACAAAAAAGTTGTTAATGAAGGTATATATATTGAAAATACCATGTCTTATAGAAAAATAATGGAGCATACTTATATAGAATAATTGTTGTATATGAATGAGTTTACAGAAAATTGAGTTTTTTAGTCTCACCTAACAAAATATGTTGACATCCTAAAAGAAAATAAGTCATTATTAACATAGATATTCTAATAAGTGGAGTGATATTTATCAATGAAATTTTTGAATATTCAACAATTTATTTACAACTTTTGGAAACATATAAGGACCGTTATTCCATATTTTTGCATTAATTATTAGAAACAACATATTAAATTACATTAATAACGTTTTGATATTATTTTATATAATGTTATATTTTTCGACATAATTATAAAATAAAACATTTCTGACCGATGGATAATTTTTAGGTTCAATATTGTCTTGATGTAGAGATACTATAGGGTTGGTTTACTTTGAAAATAAATGGTATGCATTATTAATATCCTTAAAATTGATGATAATTCATGATATTTTTTGTGATGTTTATAATTTTTTTGGGATTATGGTATTTTTTTCTAGCATGTGATTTGATGAAGTAGTGTCTAATACAATTTGAGGATTGAAAAAAAAATTATTTTTGGAAGGAATATGTGATTTCCCTATAGAATTATTACATAGAGCCTTAGGTAGTTTTGGGAAAGGTATACTCTGGAGAAAATATGATAAGGGTATAAAAAAAAATTTATTTCAAAAATTATATATATGCTGATCTAGCTTAATAAAGATAGTAACATTTCACAGTAAAATTCATATTTAGAAAAATGATAATGTGATGTATACCCTCACCTACATTAATATGTGAGTAACATTTTCAATGTGAAGGATGTAAGTTATTTACTGGGGTAGAATATAACACCTCCAGAATTTAGATGCTTTAAAATAATTTTTATGTTCTATAATTGGTGTTATACACAGGACCTGATGTAAAGATATGAAAAAATAGGATTATGATTATTAATAAAACAATGATACTACCACTACGATTATAAATCGACTAATAATTCTTATTTTTATATGATAAATTATTATTATGATTTAATTTTGAAAACATAGTCTTAAATAAAACGAGTTTTCAAAAAACAATTATTAAAAAAAACTATAAATTATAGAATATGAATAGAAAAAAAAAAAATTTTAAAATTTAAAATAATAACATCATATTATGATGAAATTTTATATTTTTTTAAAATAAATGGTTTATAGATGAATATAAAAAAGTTAATATTTTTATAAAAACTATCACTTTTTGTAATAATAATAACAGAATAATGCATTAATTTTTTTAAAACTGTTTTTATAAAATATATATATTTCAAGTTATTAATTTGTTTTATAAAATCCATACATATCATTTTTAAAACATAATCAATATCTTATTGTAAAATAAATTTTTATTCTCTTATATTAAAAACTACTTTTCATCACTTATATAAAATAAATATATAAAAATGAATTATTTTTTATTAATAAGATCATATTATTTAATATGGTCAATTTCATGTTTGGGACAGAAATTTTGTTTACAAATATTATTGTTATTGAAAATTCTAATTGTAAAACTGTTCTTTTCAAGGATTTTTTTAAGAAAATTATATAATTTTTACCTATTAATTAAAAATTTTATATTTTAAATTATGAATATAATTTGGTTTTTAAAAAATATATAATAATTATGTAAAAAAATTTAATTGGTAACCTGTTCTCGTTATGATTATGATAACATGATATTTAAAAACTATTTTTATAAAAAATGTTTTTTTTTCAATATAGAAGATGATTTAATTTAAAATTTAATTTTATATTAATTATTAATAAAATTAAATTATATGGATTTTATATTTAGGTTCATAATTTCCAATTTTGATAATAATTATTACTTTATATTTTTATAGAAACATATATTACTGAGTTAAAAATAGTTATCAAGGTAAAAAAAGAATTAAAGGTAAAATTAAAAACCTAAGAAAAAAATACTAAAAAATATTAAAACATGTTTGAAAATATTTTTATCTGAATTTATCAACTAGATATCACCCCAAAATCCATTTTGAGGTTTTTGAGTCTTTCACCATTTAATAGTTTAATGATATCACTTGAAATTAAAGGGTTCCCTCAAAAGTTCCCTTTTCATCACATATAAAAGGGGCCATTTTTACCCCTTCATGACACACCCATTCCACAGAATACCTTCATGAAATAATCCCATTTTCACTCCTAGAATCCTTACATAATTTTAGTATCCATTTTAATGACTATTTATCCTAATCCATTTATTTCCATGGATACTTTCAAGAGAGTGTTAAAAGTCCCAATGTATGTACCACATAATCCTTAACATTTTTTTAATATTTATTTACCTAACCTATCCTCAAGATAGTAATATGATAAAATAATTATTATTTTTATTCACAAGTTTTATTATATTAATTTAATAAATTATAAATAATCATTTACATCAACTTAGAGTAAACAAATTCAACCATGTGTTGTATGGACTTCAACATAAACAAAGTATCAATTTTTTGATTTTGTTATTAATTATATGTCATTTTAAAAAACCACTAATAATACGATTCACCAACATAAAAAACTAAGTATTATCATTATTATTTTGTGGTAATGATATTATAAACATCTGTAACCATACTCAACCATCGAGATAGAGCTTGTTAATGATAGGGGTTGGTTTAACATACTACTTGAACAATGTCGTAAAACTCTCTCTCGGATGACTATATGAACTAAAATACTACTGTTATTAAAACAAAACTAGAAAATAATTATTTTTAATGTTAATTATGGGTTATATTACATATTTAACATATTCATAAAATATCTTTTTTCGTTGTTAAAATCACTGGAATAAGCATACAGTGGTTCAATTTTCACACAAACATAAAAAAATATATAATAAAAAAATATAATATGATAATAAATTTTCTATATTCAATTAAATATATAAGAATAAGGTTCATAAAATGTAATATAAAAAGATTAATATTATTATTTAACATGTTCAACACCTGTGCATAATGAATTCAGAACATGGTATTGGTTTCGTCTCAAAATTTCATTCTTTGATAAAGATTCAATTTAATGTGTTAATTAAAATTAATTGTTTTTTAAAATAACTGTTTTATATATATAATAAACTGAATAATATTTAATAATGGTATTTTAACATTAACATCAAAACCACTCATTCAATGGATTTTTATTATGATGTTTCTTAAGAAATAAGGGTCTGTGCTAACTCAACCTTTTTCCATTGAATTACAAACATTGTTTTTGAACTCTATGAATCCATGTTTTATGAAATATACCTATTGTATAATTTTTATTTTGTTACTCTCTAATTTTCTCTATATCTATAACTTTCATATATAAAATTATTTTCATATGACACTTACCTGAATGATTATACGTCTTATAATGGGTTTTCAGTGTCAATTTTTATTTCTTGAGACATACATATAATTATCTACCAATTCAAATTATCCAACTGATTAGGTGACCATTTGTGATTTTATAAAATTAATTATCTATTATTAATGATATTTAAAATATAATTTCAAAATCTGTCTCCTTCAAGGATTTTAATTTAAATGTCACTCTATTCATAATGTTTCTATTTCAAACCACATTTTCAATTAGATACAACACAAATAATATAACCAATATAATTAATTTATATAATGTTTCATTCTAAGATCTCAATAATTTTATTATCCTATATTTTTTCTAGTTGATATTTTTATTCTATTTAACTAGTTTTAAACTAGGGGGATTATAATATTTTAAAGTGTTGTTGTTTTCCAAAAAAATAATTTTAAAAATTTAATTTCTTTTATACTCAACTTCGAATTTTTTAGATATCCCCATATTTATTAAAAAAAAATGAAAATGTTCATTTTCAACTAGCATGAAAATAATTTAAAATTTTTTAATTTAAAATTATTAACTATTTTTTGTATGGATCATTTTTTGTAAAAATAATATCTTGATAATAGTTTACATGTAAACATATTATTTATCACCTTTTTCATTTTATGTGGATCTTCATCACTACATTTTCATGGTATATAAATGGAATTATTTTAACCTACATTTTTAAAAATAATAATTTAAAAATAAATTTAAAAGATAAGGTGTATTTATTATTTCCAAAGTATTTTTTTCTACAACACTTAATGGGTTTTAATGTAAAATTCATTGTTCTTTGATATATATTTTGCATGATCAAGTTTATTATTGAAACAATGACATACTAATTATTCCATTAGATGGACTATGAAATTTTCCTTTCAATCATTGAAATGATCCATCAATTTCATGTTATTTTTTAACCACCCATTTTGAATATATATAATTTTTCATTAATTTCATTTACTTTGTGAATACCATGTCTTCCCTTTTGGGGATTTATGGTAGTTAACCTCGATTTTATTCATATATTAGTAGAGGAAAATTATTAACTAAATTGTATACATTTAATCTAAATGGTGAATATACCCAATAAATCATTATCCAAATTAAATAGTATATTCCTAGAAATATTTGATATATATTCGGATAACCATTTATTTTTCACAGGTTTATCATGTTATATTTATTAATAGAATTGTGAATTGTTAGAGAAAATGGGGTTATAGTACCTCCTCCAAAATATTTTCTTATTTGTCTCATTATCTCAATGTTGTTTTCATTATAATTTCTCACAGTAACATCTCTAGGATTTATGATATATTTCTTTTCAAATGAATTTAATCTCTTTGATAGCTTATGACCTATGTAACCCCTAATATAAATGAACAATAAAATAGTATATTGTTATAATGAAGATATTCAATCCATGGGTATAAATATGAATAAAAATTTTATAAAGGTATATGGGATACATAGGTATAAAATAAATTCATTGGATATAAATTGATTAGGAAAAACATTTGGAACCAAAATAAATACTTTTCATAAAAACTATTTTTTATGGGAAATGTTTTTTATCATAATAAATTATATTATCCACTATTTTTAAATGATTCTAAATAAAAATTATATATTCTATATTCATTAAAAAAAATTTATCATTCATTTAATATTTTTACTATGCATTGGGTAAGAATAAATCCAGTTTAATGCTTGAAAATTTTATTTTTCTAAAAAGTAGTTTTGTCCACATTTTCACATTTGAATTAAAATTAATTCTTACCACGGTTTAAAACTTTATTTGAAGAAATTAAATTATTTTTTGGAAATAATAATGCCAAAAATTTCTTATAGTTATATTTTTTTAATTTTAAGGAAAAATTATTTTTCGATGAATAGTGAAAATACTTATATTTATTGAAAACTAAAATTAAATTAAATCTTTTTAAAAGTTTAATATTGTTTTAATTTTTTTATAAAAGTTTAATTAGTTCAATTATATTATTATTATGATTATTTAAATAATTTTAATCATATTTATGCGGAAATTTTATATAGAATTTTTTTGTACTTAAGAAAACTATTCTTTGTAAAATCATGTTTTAATCACACTTGTGTGCTTATCATTAAATTAAATTCCCCCACATCAATGAATTAAATTTGGTAGAAGGTATTCTATATTTTTAATCATTATAATTAATATTAGTTTATTTGAATATCCTATCTTCTTCCAAGTATGGTCCACTTTGAGTTTTTCATTGGATCTTCGTGGCCAAGACTTCTTCAAAGATGAAGATACTTTGTTAGGGAAAATGGTAGAAAGTTTAAGGATGTTTTTTTATTTTAATTAATGGATTATTTTTATAAATATAATAAATTAATTTCTATGTATTTCCACTTTTTAGAAAGACTCATTGTTATTTGGGATCCAATGCATAAGCTAGTCTGAAAACATCCCACTGGACATTTACACATTGTGATCATGTTACACAACATGAAAAAAAAACTAGTTATCAAGAAATATTGTTCGTTATGAATTAGTTACAGGTATTTTAAATCATTCAATAAATGTAAAATTCAAGTATGATTAAATATTAATTTGGGATGATGGTTTTTTAGTATATCCCATTAAAAATAAATACACAATGTGTAAATGTATTACACGTTTTGTATTTATCACGATGAATGATTTTAAATTGATATTATAAATCATTTTATTTCATTAAAATTAATGTATCCATTTTTTCTCAACCTACGGAGAACTCCATGAGAGTTTTTGTCACTTCCTCCCATATGAACATCCTATTTACACATCCTATCCTTGGTAAGTTTCTTTACGTAGATTTCCTTCTTCTCTCTCGTTGTTTGTTGTTTATTTTGATATAATTTTTTGACGGAAGGTTTGTTTTTGGATTTAGTCTTGACCTGGGAAAGTCGAGGTCCATATTTTTATCTTCTTGATCATATTCGTTGTTGGAGTATTTTTGGAAAGTGATTTGTTGATCACTGGTTAAAGGTAAGAGGTATAAACCACACTATATTATCTATTTTATTATAATTTATATGTAATATTGTTATTGTTCTGACATAATGTGAAGTATAAAAAGTTTATTCATAGACCAATGGTAAATAATGGATTGTAATATTGGTTGGATTCAATTTTTGATGCTTCCTAGCATATGGATATCCATTGGGTGAGTGAACCATGAATTATTAGAACTTGGCTAATGGATTGAAGTTTATTTAGTATAACATGAGATTATATGTAGTTTATTGATATATAATCACATAGGCAATGGATTATGATCAATTTATATTTCTATTGATAATTTCGTATATAAATTTTAGTGTAATTGAAATAAAAATAGTAATTTTCTAATTAATGATTGCATCTTATGATGCGATTTTCTGATATCCTTATTGTTATGACTTATTGAGTTCACGTTGAAATGCTTACATAGTTGAATATTCCATGTGAATAGTTTTAAAATTAAAATATAGTGGTCTATGATGAGTGAACATGTTTCATTCTTATAAATCAGTTTATTCCCTAACTCATGCAGAAATGATTATATAGATTGATATGTGTAGTGCCAAATGCGTAAATGCTTATATAATGGGTTAGGACTAAACACATGTTTTGATTCTTATATAGAGGTCCTGGACAAGATTTGTGTGGTTTTTCCTTTTATATATCGTTATGTTTCGAATAGCTATGTTACACGCTCATAAACATACTAGCATGGGGCTTAAGAAGGTTATTTGGATAAATGGTTATGGTTTGGAAAGCTTGGGTTAAATTATATGGGAAATTCAGGCATGGTGATAAAGAGGGTTAATGGGTGTATTGTATTAAATGATTAATTAATATAATTGGTCATCTCATTATTTCAAACACAAATTATTAGACTAGGTTCGTTTAGTCATATTGCTGTTGAACAACATATATTTACTCACATTATAATTGGGTAACGATTTGGTACCAGAGAAGATCACATGGATGTAGGTTTTTAAAATGGAAAGGTAAATTTTTACTTATTATGTTTCATGAATGATGGGTTAGTATTTGGAGGTGGAACCGACATGGGGATTGGAACAAGTTTCTTGATTTTTTCTTTTTGTTATTTTTTGTGCTTTCCATTTTGATACATATCACCATGTCATTACATGGTCTACTATTGTGAGATTATTTGGTCCCTTATTTTATTTCTTAGTTGTATGATATTTTGTTTCTAGAATCATTATGTTACTATGATATATTTTTTTTCAGTGTATTGTAACTCTATTCCATGGTTTATTATATCCACACTATACTAATCACACCCCTACTATTAGTCTATAGACTCTAGCATATGGGGAGGCAGACATGAGATCTCATATCCAACCCTTTCTGGCCACATGAGAGAGTGTTAGATGATGGGACGTTACTAAGTGGTATCAGATCACACTAAGATTCATTTCAAATTCATTATTATTTAAATAATTTAGAATATGATGTGTATGGACATGGTAATGATCTTTTTCATGGGTGTATCAATCCTATGTACAGAGGAAAATCAGAGTTCCCAGGGATGGGATTGTAGTTTATATTGTTAACCTTATTAAAGTTGATGTTATTTCACCTTTTGTTATTCATATTTTTTCAGATGTTATTTTTTTTATATTTCTACTCATGGTCCAGTGTAGCATGATCTGAGTGCGCATGCATCATTATTGGAATAGAGGTATATATATTTACATGCATTGTTCTTGGTAGGGACATATTAACTTCATGATATATATACAAGAATGTTTTAGATGTGATATAAGATAACAACTATATCTGATAACTGATTTAAATTAATTTTTATTTCATGCTGAAACACATGTAATCCATGCTAGAGAGACCATGAGTAGTGGTTCTCTATTTTTTCCCCTTTGAGGTTGACCTTTTTGTTATAGCTAGTGTTCAAAAAAGTTTGTTTTTCTTGTATAGAATGTTCCCCCTCTACATCACTGAGTTGAGATTCATGAATGTGAAAATTATCATTCTATTAATGAAGATAAACTACATCATCCTTTATATACATAGGATGATATGAATGTTTAGCATTGTGATAAATTCTTGAAAGTCATGTGATCTATTAAAAATGAGACTATTCAAAACATGACTTCGATAAATGAGTTGAAGAGAGAGGTCCATATGCAGTATGTGCCTATATTAATTGGGAAGGGAGGATTCTAGTATGATATGTTTTTTAATGAGTCACTCCAAAAAATATACAAGAACCTTGAGACACCAACATATAATAGGTTGAATCATGCTGTATATATTCTTTGTGAACCTAACAAGTGTTGGTTGGATTTTATAATGAAATATGGTTAAAAAGAAGATTTATCTTGGTAGGTAACTGAGATGATTTTACTGAGATAATTCTATCCTGATGTGTTGAGGGATGTGAAAGCTCATGATTGCTTGCACCTGACATAAGAGAGAATATTATTGATGGACTCTTCCAGAGGCTTCGCCAAATTGCACTGCATTTCACCATCTTTTGTAGTGGATGAGGTATCTAGGTAAATACATTTTCAGGATGGTCTTATCTAAGGGATCAGGTCGTCAGATTTTTTATTTTCCATCTGAATAGTTTCGAGGATGTTATTAATTAGGAACTCATCACATAAGGGAATCTAATAGAGGCGTGATGTAGTGGCCAGTCTATTTCTAGAGGGAAAAGTAGGAACTCCTCTTTTAGAGAAAATAAGAATCCCTATGATAGTTTTCTCCAAAGAAATCATTAGAAGAGTAGTCAGGGATATGGAAAACCACCCCAGGATCATGTTCTGTTATATTTTTGTAATTGTGGAATGATGGTCCACAAGTAATCTCTCTGTATATACTCATATTTGGAGTGTCATACTTATTGTAGGATGGTACACCAATAGAGTTTTATAAGGTTATTAACTATTAGAGTGGTGTTCAAGGGTTAGGATAGGTACCATGGTAAAGTAACAACATTGATACACATCATTAGATAGGTAGATAGATTTGTATAGTACATATTGATCAATCTTAGGGATTTAGTACCCTAGTAAATAAATAGAAGTACTAGGCATAGGAAAAAATACAAGGGAGTCAGACTGGAACCAAGTGTAGAGGGTTTTGTCAGCTACACATTATGTAAACTACATCATATATTTTGGATTCAATAACATATACTATTAGGGGTATTACTCTACTATCATCTACCATTTCTTCAGTTTCTTTTGATAGAGGAGCATCATATTCCTTTTTATCCACTTTTTTTTTCAAAAGTTTGGTCTTTTATGTGGAAATCATAGATGATGTTATCACAATTGATAGACCATTGGGAGTGAAATAAGAGAATATCAAATGTTAAAAGGTTCCATATTTAGAGATTATTGGTTAAAATTTCGTTTTGAACTATTTGTTCGTGAAATAATAGGTTTTGATTTGATTCATGGTATTTGTTGGCTAGTTCTATACCAAGATCATATAAACTATTACAATATGAGGGTTACTATTATATCTCTAGTAGGAGGAAGTTATCATCATCAGGGTGAATGGGATCTCCTTCACATATTAACATGAAAAATTTAGTGCATATTAGGTTGTATAGTGTCTCAGATATCTAGTATGTATAGAGATGGTGGTGGAATTAATTTGGATTCTTTTCCTCTAATGTAAGACATTTTTCAGAATGTCTTTCTCAATCCGTTATATAGATTAAAACCTAATTAAGAGATCACTTTCATAGTCAATTTCATTCCATGGGGAGTTCTAGTTTCTATCCCATGTTATAGAATAACCTTAGATGAGATTCAAGATTTTAATTTTTAGTTGGAAGGCCTGGAAGATAAGGGTTTCATAAGACCTCGTATAACATCATGGGATTATCATCTTTGTTTTTTCAAGAAAGATGATGCTAACTTATTATTATGAGTGGATTATCAGATAATGAAATAGATGATGGTCAAGAACTAGTATCCCCTTATACATATTTATAATCTATTATATCAGTTGAGAGGTGCTAAGGTCTTCTTCACGATCGAACTGAGTGGTGGATACCACAAGTTGAGCGTGAGACCTTTGTACATACCTCAAACCAATTTTTTTTTTATCAAATTTATGGCTTGTATTAGTTCAAATTTATGATGTTCGGTTTGAAAAATGCACTATTAGAATTCATGTCCTTGATGAATTGGATCATTCATCCTTTTTGGGATCAATTTTTGGTGGTTTTCATCAAAACAATATTGTTTTATACCTAGTTATCAGATGATATTTACCAACAACTTGACATCATCTTGAGTACATAAATAGAGAATTGGTTTTATTCCATGATATCTAAGATTAGATATTATATTGATAAATTTCACTTCATGATCTCTATCGTATTAGAGTATAGTGTATTATAGGACCTAGATAAAGTTGCATCAAAAGTATCTTGGGACTAGTCCAACAATGTCATCATTATTTAGATATTTACAGGTTTAGTAGACTATTATCGGTGCCTTATCCAGATCCTTACCTTTTGGTAGCACAAATATTCCTTATTACCAAGAAGGGGGTGATGTCTGTTTGTTCAGATTCTTATGAGAAATCTTTTCCCAACCTGATTGGAAGGATGAACTAAACACCTTTTCTCACATAACTTATGTTATGTAAAAAAAGATAATGTTTTCAATGATTCATGCTTTGTTGGACATTGAGATGTCCTGATATAGGAGGACCGAGTGGCTGCATATTTCAATTGTAATCTAAGACTACATAAGTGTAACTACACTACTAATGATCTACAGTTAGTAGTAGTTTTAAATTCACTCATATTCTAGTGGAAATATCTCATGGTTAAGTGTTTTGTTTTAAACACAACACATAAAAGACTCAGGTACATCATTTCTCAGCAACACTAGATCCTTCAGTGGGGGAGGAGGGTCGAGTATCTTTTGTCTTTCAACACAAATGGTTCCTACACATTGGGAAAGGGAAATGTAGTTTATGATTCATTGAGGTAGAATATGCAGAAAAATACATTTCGGGTGTCTTGTGATGAGGGGAAGATAATAAAAATATTTTTAGAGATGTTGTTAGATGTTGAAGAGTCTTAGGGATGAGTGCATGTAACTTCAACATCTATTAGACTTGTCCTTTTGGTCTAGATAAGGAATAAGTAGTTACTAAATCTTAATTCATTAGTTATGAGAAACATATTATATAGTGGGGATATTCCATCAAGAATGTCACTTAGAGGTGGACATTATATTATTTTATGTGGCCATGTATGGGATCATATGTGCTAGTGGGATGAGATGATGAGGTATTTTCATGATTCTATATGGGGGTACAACCTAATTTTATAAAGATATATCATGATCATTATAGATAGTAATTTTTTTCAAAAATATATAATGAAGTAGTAGGCTGAATATCTAGATGTTTCACTTGTTAGAAGATGAAATATGGGAATCAATGGCCTGGTGGGATTTATTATCCTTTCCCCCTTTTTGAGTGGAAATGGGATAATTCCACAATTGATTTTTTTGATATTATCACCATGTTAATACCAAAATAGGGTTGCAATATAGGTTATTGTGGATCAAATGATAAAGGTACATCACTTTTAAATTATTAGTGAGACCCTACTATTGATGAGATGAGTAGTATTTACATGCATGTGGTATTTCAGATGAATGGGGTTCTCAGGAATATCTTTTCTGAAAGAGATCCTCTTTTCATAGCATAGTTCTGGTCAGATCTCTAGAATGGTATGTGATAGAATGTTCTTTTTATGGAAACAGATCATCCTCAGTCTAATGGCTAATCTGAGTAGACTATTCATCTTCTAGAGGATATGTTTTGGGAATTTATTTTTTATTTCAATTTTTTATGGGATTAGTATATAAAAATCATGGATTTTTAACAAAATAATAAATTCTAGAAATACACCTTGTTAAAACCTTTTGTGGATGTTTATGGATGGGGGTGTTTTTTGTAACATCCCAACTCGACTAACCATAAATATGTTGGTTGGACTAATGGGTCACATGTCCTTTGGTCTGCCTCCCCGTACACGAGACCCTACCAACCTGAAATGACGGTCTAAGAGGTGACCGTTGGGAGACCATATCTTTATGTCAGAGTATCATATTGTTTTATTTGAGGATAAATAGAAACAAACAATAGAATCAGTATAATAAATGGAAGGCATATAGTAGTAGAAGAATAATATAACTGAATAAAAGTAAAATGGAAAACAAAAATTATGCATAATGATGCATCTAATTCTAGGAGTTACTAAATGGTACAAGAAATAAAAAATGAAAAAGAAAAGAAAACCGTAATTTTCATCTCCTTGAGTATCCGGAGTAAGAGCCTCGTCCTATATGCCCTAGCCCCTGTGTACAAAGTAGAACACAAACAATGATTCTATGTACCTACATACAATAACATCTACTTAGGTGAAAACAGACAACTGAGGATAGTTTGAGATAATAATCTCATTAGGACAATACCCACAATGTCTAACCTAATCCATTACTTGATATATAATGTAAATATTTGAGAAGGTATGTGAATAAAAATTTGATAATTAATAATTATAAGAAAACACACTCAGGTTCTAAAGGGACACATGGTGGGTATACATACATTGACACTCTTTAAGGTATCTATATTTGTAGGTAGATCCTTCTAAATCCAAATGGATCACCCAAATAGATAGCAGATTCTGCTATCAAGGATGAATCATTCAGAAAATACCATAATTGTACAACCACTTCCCTTAGGCCAACCAAAATCTATCCCTTAGGCATAACAAGAATCTTTCCCTCAACCATAATGTGATTGGGCATCTAACCCTCATTCATACAACATAAACATATACTCTACACTTAGGAATTTAGTACCAGTGTGCCTAACCCTTGATTGGTTTGAAAACATGCACCAAGCCATCAAGAATCATTTGAATTTTGATATATCTCTCATGTATCTGAAAAAAATCATATACTCTACCCTCATGCATTCAGTACGAGTGCTCCTAGCCCCCAGGGAGTTATAAAAAATGCACCAGACCCTCTAGTGTGAACACTAATCATGATTTGAATCTATAAAAACATGACCATCCATGAACATCAGACCCTTAGGTATCAATCACACCAATATCACATAATCACAAAATCTATGAAAGAAAAATCAAAAGTCTAGTACCAAACATAGCATATTTATCATCAAAATACACAATGATCAATTTATAAAAATTACCGTCTATATATCCAATTCATCTTATTAATATGGGTTTTTAATTATCATCATAATTAAATAAAACTTGTTTAATGAATCATTCATCCCAATGGTTGTTAATATACTAATGAACCAGTTTATCCCATGTGATTCTACTAATATAAATCAAAAAATATATCATTATTCCAATTCAATAGACTAATCCAAAAATAAAACAATTTATCTGATTTATTATAGTTCCTTAAAGTCAAACAGACCATGTCTTAATAAGGTCCAAGAATGGCACACCAATTGGGTGTCCATATGTCTAATTCTTTATGGATATAGACACACAAGGATCTCAAAGAAAGTTTAAAATAACAATTATAATTTAGTTGGGATTATTAAATTTATTTTTTAGTTCTACTCTAATGCTGGTAGTATAATACATATCACAATTACTATAGATAAATTAATCAACCAAATTGGTATTAGGTTCAGACAACCCAAATCAATTCCATTGAAGAAATTCAGCTTCCATGAACCATGATATTGAATATATTCAACTCATTATATTGAAATATTTCACACAAACCATGCATATTTAATTATAATAAGAGGTGTGGTCATTCCAACTAAATCTGGTCCATTTTATATTTATTAATTTAAAACATTCAAGAAAAATAGTCCATATATCAATCATAACCTAACATCATAATGAAACATGAATTCGATATCCCAATAAAGAATAAAATTATAGTCACTAATTTTTATCTTAGAAGAAGGTTCACCTCTATTGGAGGGGTTTTGTTATAAAAACAAGACTTTGTTCTCATAAAAATAAATTTATGAAATTTAATTTTTTTTGAGAATTTTAATTCACCACTAATTAAATACATGATAATTGTGTAATGAATTAAATAAATGAATAAATTAATTTAAATGATCAAGGAAGGGGATCGTACCTCAAAAGTATACCAAGCCAAACTACATTGGCCCTTGATGAAAATTTTAACTCGAAGCTACTCCACACTTGAATACCCATACATTATTATATATATATATAGACCCATTTATACATTGTACATATTCCACTCTCCATGAGGGAATATATACAAGTAAGATATATATATATATATATATATATATATACATACCTATTTATATGAGTCAAATACTTCCTAGAGTTGTCAGACACTCTACAAAAACTACCAGGGACTCAAAGACATCACAACAAGGTTGAATGCACTGAAAGAATAGTTAGAAGAAATCATAAAATATGAAATTCTCAAATATTATTTGAGATAAAATTGTTAACAATCAAAAAATTCATCCCAAATTGATGACGTCATAATGACGTGATCTGAACTGGCCTTCGACAATGGTTTCTAGAATATGAAATGTAGAATCCAGAGGGTCCCTTTTCATAACCTACCATTGGTATAAAACCCAAAATTAGTTTTTCCTCAAACCCTTGGTTTGACTGCACCTCAAAATATCATGAAAGAGATGAAAACCTCCAAATAGATGGATGAGATGAGAGAAGATGATCATACATAGAGGAATCAAAGGGAAAATGTGAAGAAACTAGGTGGAAATCACGTTCTAGTGGGAGGTGTGGAGGATGGGGGTTGCGCACATCCATGGGACAAGGGGCTTGGTGAAACAAATTCTAGAGGTAAGTGGAGATGAATAAACTCCTTTGGGTCTCTAAAAAATGTAAATCCTAAAAACATTAATAATAATAACAACATAAACAATAATAATATTAATATTAATATTTTTACTACTATTATTACTAAATGTTTTATTTATTTTTTATTCCATGATTAATTTAAGTTTACTTATTTTACTTTTACATTTAATTTAATTAATTAATTTCTTAAAAAGAAACACCCCACACAATTTTCTGCTATGGGTCGCACGATTTCAGACTAATCATGCTCCTATACCAGCTCCTCCTAACTTGAGGTTTTTCATCCAAATGCTCCTAAAACATAAAGAAACACTTGAGACACCCCCAGGTTTATAAACCAAATACAAAAACAACACATTAGTGTTTTTAAAATCTCATAATTAATCACTAAATCTCAGTTTTAAAATTGACATGTCCAACAAATGAAAAAATTAAAATTCGTTTGGATTTTCATCAAGTTTTAAAAAATAGGACATCACAACCTTCCCACCTTATAACTTATCATCCCTGAGAAGCCTTCAAGAACAACCTAAATTTTAACCAACATACAAGGGTCATGAATATATTCTCAAATAGTCACATTTCAATTCCAAACACCCAATGCGCCTCCGAGCACCATTTATGCACATGGAACTTAATCCGTCAAAACATTATCCATTTATCATTCTCCAACTGAAACATCGAGACACCTATATCCGATGAAAATTTATAAAGAGACACGATCTCATCATCCTCTTTTCAAACATCTAGAGAAATTTACATCCCACCTTATTCTTCAACATTATAAGGGGAGAATTCCATGCAATGACATCTCCCCCTTCATAATTTCCACACAAATCATTATAATAATCATTATAACGAGGATTGTGTTGTATTTTCATAAGTAACGAATTCCTAAATACATCTGAGGTCGTAAAAGATACCATTTTGAATGAAATGGTCAAATTCTAAAAGACCAAACCAAAAACTCTCATGTACACTTTCCAAGAAATACATTAATTAACTTTAAACAAAACCTTCCCTAACCTGACGACATTCTCTTAAATGTTATCTTGTGACCATTTACAGCATAAAAATAGTGAAAACTTGTCAAGCTCCTGTGTCTGACTCATCTCAAAGGTTCCCATCATAGATAACTGGTACATTTCAATTTGAACTCAAACTATTCCCACCAGGGAATCTTCCATTTACAATTAACATGCTCACTGAATCCCATACCTGAATTAAAATGAAATTTTATGATCAAAAGCATCACCTCCACGCCTGAAGACATGTTCAGGATAACCTTTGATAGAAAAGGCTCAAGTGAAAGGAACTAACCCAAGGAATTACATACATCATGTTTACGAGAGATATATTGGTATAAATCAAAGATATCCGCATTAGAACATTGACTAATCCCATAGAGGAATCATCCTGGTAGTCGATTTAATGGAAAATGCTGGTGTCCAAGAGTCCATATGAGGTGTTCCTACATGGGAACCCATGTATCACTCATGACTAACCATTCCTCAATACGAACAATTTTTCAGCGTGAAACACTGAGAAAAACACCGAAGCAAGCCCAAAAAATAGAAGACCTTAGAATGTTGTAAGACCGATTCACTCTTAGTACATCAAGGATGATGTCAATATAGGGTATATTCTCATATCATAAAAAATAATACACTATGAGTAAAACATTTATACCAAAAGAAGAACGATCAAACCACAACTGGTCAACCTATTTAATGATGGTTGCATTCACATGTTGATAAACCACTATTTACCTATCACTACCCTTTACCACCCATGGTATCCCATTAGTTTTCAATATTACCACCAAATACCATCCAATACCAACAATGTTTCTCATAGGTTTCATATCCATCCAACCTCATTGATTTCGTGCCACTGAGAAAGAACTAATGTAAATTAATGTTTCAAGCCTCAAAGGCATCAAAGGAAAGTTGATCACTTCTCAATGGTCCTTTTAGGATGTCTTCCTTCCACTTTAAAGGAAACGTAACCACTACCCCTCCTTATGATTTTCCTAGTTGATGAAATAAGATATAAAGACAAGCAACTCAAAATAGAACAATCTGAATTCCACCATAAATGAAAATGTTTATGAAAAATGAATGAAAACCAAAACCAAATGACTAGTGTGTTAAAACACCAGAGCCTCTGAAAATATTTATGACAATTGGGATAATCATGGATTCTTTAACTCATATGTCACCCTACATTAGAGATGACCCAATACCCTACTGATCTTTACAATTCTCAACAATTCCACACAATTCAACTGGTTCATTGCATAATTTAACACTTGACTATCACCACGTTAGAGAATTCATACTTCCCCAAGTATTTAGAGGAAAATAGAACATCATGGATACTACCCACATGTTTTCTATCCAATGAATTCAAATATTATTTGTCTTGTGAATGAGATTCATTCCCAAGTCATATTAACCACATGATTATTAATAAGGAAGATTACGTACCATGTTTTCCAACACTGAAGAAGAATAGGCGGTCAAGTGACATATGAAATGGCCAACCATGCCCTAGGAATTTCAAACCTACTAAAAACAACCATTACCTGATGCTCTCACCCATGAAAAAGGACAAGTGGAAACATGTCCACCATTCTGAACAAGGGTTCGATTTTGAAACTTAGAGTCCTACTAGTGAAAAAGAAACCCAAATGACACAAAATGATAGAAAATCATATGTAAAAGTAGGAAAATTTTGTTCTATCGGTTCTCCCTTCCATGGGATAGCCCCGTAGAAAATCACAAACAAAAAACCTATCACTAGGCCACACGAAGAAAAGTCACCTACTCAAGAGACTATCATTTATGACATTTAAAAAAAGTGAGGAAGCCTAAGGAATACAAATATGGTTCTATTCAATGAAAACTCAAATTGAAAATCTCAAGATACCCTTACACGGGGGGTTTAAATGAAAGACACCTATACAAGTTCCATTTTCAAGTCATTTAACTTATTAACATTTTAATCATCAACCATTTAAAATATTTTACAAACACACAAGGAAAATAAAGAGTGTTTCAAAAAACTTCTATTTTTAATTTTTTTTAAATATATTGAAATTCATTTATAAATCATAAATTTATCAACATAAATTCCTTTTGATAGGTAAGATGACCAACAAGGGTCCCAAAATCAAACCTGGTTTATTATCATGAAAACCCATAGAATTTTCTTATCCATTGAAATTATAACCACACACTAAGGGTTATTTCACAATAATAATGCCCCAACTGATTTACTTATGCGTAATTGAGAATTCAGATGTTTAATGAATTCATTACAAATTAAATTTTAACAGAATTTACATTTAAAACCATTTCATAATAAAGATTTCTCATGTTCAACCGTCCAGTAATACGGGAAGCCATCTACCAATCCATAAAGTTCCCATACATATTATAGTTTGGAATTTACCTCCAATTCAACAGAAACAATTAAAATTAAAATTATCAATTTATCTCCCTTTTATATTTTTTAAACAACCATTATTAATTTGAAAAACATGAATATGGATCAGTTATACTGGTTACATTTTACAATTTGTAAGGTGAACATACACCATAAAACTAATAACTGGATCCCGTTTTAATCAAAACCAATTACATTTTCTCCATGGCATCAATTACATATTTAAAACAAAGCAAAGATTGTCACAACAAGTGGTTAACAAAGATAAATATGGTGAAATCACAGAAGCATTAAATTCTAAATAGGGAAGGTATGATAAGAATCTAAGAAACAAAAAATATAAATATCTATGCATATTATAAAATAAGAAATAATATAACACTCAATTCACACAAATCAAATCCCCAAGAACCATACATATGCGACAAATGGAATTCCATATCCATGGAATGTGAATTTTATGTGCCTATTATGACAAATGAAATGATTTATCCTTTTTATACAAGGAAATAGATAAAATTATTTGATTACATAATTCAATAAGTAGTATAATGTACCTCAATCACCCCAGGTGACCTCATATTAACTGTAACAAGTAATTGAAAAAACAGGAATCCTAGACCTGGTCTCTTAGTCATTTCCCTATGGGTGGGGTGATCAGTCCTAGAAAAAGGTATTTAATAAGAACCAAAAAATTCATATTCTCCTTTATACAAGTCCAAAAATATATTAAAAAAGAATAATAAAGCTTTGAAACAACTCTGTAACATGTCGACCTGGCTCACCACTAAGATAGTGGCCATACCGGTGTGTCACATGGCCTTATGCATGCCTCCCCGTATACTATGGGATTCCAACTAGTAACGAGGGAATAATAGCTGATAGTGGGGAGTCAACACCCTCATGTATCAATAGCACATCAGTATATCATATGATAAATAGAAAAAATGGAAGTAGTATATTAAAAGGATGATAGATTGAAATAGAAGAATAATATAACTGAATAAAATTAAAATGACCAACACCATTTCCATATAATGATGCATGTAATGTCAAGTGTTACTATAAAGTAAAAGCAGAAAAAAATAACAAAAGAAAAGAAAAACCCAATGGTCAACTCCTCGATCAACCTAAGAAAGAGCCTAGACTTATTCTTCCTAGCTCATGTGTACCAAAAAAGTTTGAGAACAAAATCTAAAGACCTGCTAGCAAGAAGATCGACTCATGTGACAAAAAATTCCCGAGTATGGTGTGAGATAATAATCTCAGTAGTATGGTACCCATAGTTTCTAACCTAAATAAGTATTTTAAATATAATTTAAAGGAGTGAGGGGGTGTATGTTTAAATATAAACAAGTATTGGTGAATAAGTAAACAAGACCTACCCAGGTTACTAAGGGACACTGGGTGGCTATACCTACTTTGACACCAAGCCAGGTATCTATGTCTGTGGGAAGACCGTCCGAAATTAGGATTGATTACCCAAATCAAGGGTAAATTTTCCTAAAGAGGATCAATCACTTAGAATATAATTTAAATGTATGACCACTTACCTCAAGCTAAACAAAATCTCACCCTTGGGAATTCCATTAGTCTCACCTTCCAGAATCGTGGGACAAACATCTAGTCCTGAGGCATCTGACATAAATATATACTCTACCATAAAGAATTCAGTACCAAGGAAACTATCCCTCATGTGTTTCAAAAACATGCACCAAACCCTCAATCATTGCGTGAATGTGGATCTATCCCTCCGGAATCTAAAAAAATCATATACACTACCCTACTGAATTTAGAACCAGTGTGCCTAGGCATCAAGCTGTACGAAAACATGCACCAAACCCCCAGGTGTCAATTTCAATCATGAGTTGTATCTAGACAAAATCAACATGCCATTAGTATCAAAAAACTGGTATTATTCACATTGATATCACATAACCTCAAAAACTAAGAATGAAAAATCACAATTCTAGTATAAAACATACCAGATTTATCATCGAAAGACACAATGATCAATTTATAAAAATTACCTATTCTATTAACTAAATAATTCCATTCATCCAATTTCCTAATTATCATCATAACTATATCAACCCAATTTAAATATCATTTGACCATAATGTCATTAATATATTAATTGACCATTTATCCAAGGTGATTATAACATAAGAAATCAATTTTTTTTTTCATTATTTCAATTCAATAGCCCAATCCAGAAATCAAACAATTTATTCAACTTACTATAGTTATATAAAGTCAAATCGGCTAAGCCTTAATAATTCCCCAGGCTAGTACACCATTCAGGTGGCTTCAGGTCTAAGTCTCCATGCCTATAAACAAATAAGGATCCATGAGATTTTTTAAAATGAACAATTATAATTAAATATAGATTATTCAATTTTTTTTTGTTCCGACAAAAAAATGGTGAGATTTCACATATCAAAATTACTATATAAAACAAAATATAATAAAAAGGGATTAAGTTTAGACCACCAAATTCAATTCTTATCAAGGAACTGAACCACCATAAATCATGTCATTGAATATATTCCAGTCTTACCCTTGAAACATTTCACATAAACGATGTTTATTTAATTATAACAATAGTTGTTATCATTCAACCATAATAAGTTCCTTTTAAATTAATTCATTTGGAATATTCAAGGAAAAAAGGACATACTTTAATAATAAATTCAACTCATAATGAAACACCAATACAATAATCCCTAAAGGAATAAAAGTATAATCACAACATTTTTAGCATAGAAGATAGTGCACCTCTATTCGAGTGGTTTTATTATAAAAATATGATTTCCTTCACGAAACAATTCATTTATCATATTTGAACATTTATTATAGATTCATAATTAATCACTTGATAAATGTATTTTAGGTGTTTAAATTATTCCATAAATAAATTCATTACGTTAAAGGATCAAGTAAGGGGATCCGACATCAAAAGTAGACCAAGATGAACTACTTTTGCACTAGATGATAATTTTAACACGAAGCTGCTCCACACTTGCATGCACTTACATTATTATATAGATATACCCCTTAATCCAATGTATATATTCCCCTCTCCATGATGGAGTATGTACAAATATTATGTATATATATATATCTACCTAGGTATATGAGTACAAGCCCTCCCGGCATCATCAAATGCTCTACAAAAACTACCAGGGGCTCAAAATTACTATGGAAAGGTTCAACGCATTCAAAGGAAACTATCAAGAATACATAAAATATAAAATACCAATATATTAATTAAAAAAAATGAAGAAAAAATAAAACCCTTAACCTAAATTGATAATGGTGGTCCGAGACGATATGTACCGCTTCGCCTTCATAGGCGTTTGATAGAATACAAACCAAGGAATCCAAAGGGACCCTTCACATAACCTACAATTGAATGGAAACTAAAATAGGTTATCCTCAAACCCATGGTTTATCCATATCTCATTAGAAACCAATATATATGAAACATCCAATGTGAGGGATGATATGAGAGAAAACTACCTTACCTCAAGCAATCAAATGGAAAATGTGATGAAATCCATTTTAAACCGCATGTGATAAGGGGTTTTGGTGGAGTGGGTAGCTCATATCCATTGGAGAGGGTGATTTGTGTGATGTGTGGCACCCCCGGGCCTTTAAACACATCCATAAACAACATATTAATGTCTTGAAACTCTCCAAATTAAATTTGACTTCCCTTCTTCAAAAATGCATCATCTACTAGACACAAAAATTAAAATTGCTCTAGATTTTAGTCCAATTCAAAAATATGGGATATAACATTTTTAACTTTTTTGTTTGATGTAGACAAGTGAGTAAGTACTTTTTGGGAATAGCCTCATTTATGGGAAATCTAAGTAGGTTCAGTTGAGTTGAAGGTAGTTGGGGGCTGATCATAGCAGGTTGAACGGGTACGCTGACCATCAGAGATGACCTATAGAGCTTCAATGTTGTTCATTGTGTTTTCATTCAGTTTTCACATAATCTATTGAAACACCATATCAATAAAAATGGAAATCTAGTGCAATGTTAGTTGGTAAATTTGATTCAATGGATAGGGTAAATCTTGTGGTGTACTTATTTTCCCTCACATAGAGCTATAATGCCAAGCATGATTCATTTCATATGTCACAAAATGAAATATATTATCCTGATCACTCTCATGTAGTGAAAATTTTGTACAATTATATTTTTTTGTATGTGTCCTTTAAGTATCATCTCATATAGATTTTGGACCATTTTGATATGTATATATATCGATGGAAGATACATCTTGTTCAGGTTTAGTGGCTCATGGGACTATTCAGGTGGAGATATGATAGAGGGAGTCTGATATGAAAGTACATTGGCCAAAATTGTTCTCTGAGAGCCCACAATGATTCTTGGAGAAGATCTGGTATGATCATTTATATGGTGGAGAGGTATTAATATTTCTTATTTCTTCTTGGTACAGTCCTATATGAGTTTCTATTTGGACCTTGGCGGGCAGGTATTTTTTTGAGATGGAAGAGAATTTGTTGGTGAAAATAAACTACTATTTTGGGATGAATTTTTATTTGAATTAATTTAGTTCAGGTATAAAAGAGTTAATGGATTAAGATGGTTTTCAAGGGTTTGGCATCAGAACTGGTTGGGGAAGGTGTTAGGTTATCTAGGGTGCTTGGATCCATGTATTTCCTTTAGAGAGGCTAGTTCCCACCTTATGTTTTTAGAATGGTCCTATATTCCTCTCAACAGACTGTGTTTGAATCAGTCCTGCTCAACTCGGAGAAGGATAGGTGCAAGTTTAACCCCTCATCATCAAGAAGTTTCAATTCCAAAGACTTTCGATGAAGTGCCTTGGATAGGGGTCCTCAAAAGAGCTGGAACAGAGTGGTGTGGCGGAAGAATCTTCCCACAAAGCTTAACTTTTTTACCTGGAGGATGCAGTATAATGCTATTCCATCAGATGATAACGTCATAATGATGGGAATTAGTATGGTCTCATGTTTCCATTGCTGTGAATATAGGAAGTAGGAGAGCATGAATCATATTTTCTTCGATGACAATTATAACTGTGAGGTTTTGAGTTTCTTTGGGTTGTTCTCAGGGTTTTCTTCCCATGATGGAAATCATGAGCAGTTCATGGAGAAATGGTTTCAAGGAAGCAGCGATAATATGAGGGAGGATGAGGCACAAATGTTCATTTACAACTTAGGTTGCTAGGTGTTATGGCATGCTAGGAACCATGCTATGTTTGAAGGGATGTCATCTACATGGATTCAGTGGTGGCCAGAACTAGGTGAATGCTAATCGATCTAGTTGGTGCGGTGGGTAATAGGAAGGAGGTACCTTCGTTTCATTGTTTGCAGTCTCTGGTAGCTGTGGCTAGGAGGAATGGTTCCTGGGTGATGGGGAGATGGATCCCTAGGTTTCCTACTGAGGAAGGTTTCAAGATGAATACTTATGGTTCCTATGTTGCGTATGTCATGTGTGGAGGTGGGGTCTTACGCGATCGTAGTGGATGTGTGGTGTTGGATTTCTCGGCTCACTATAGTAGCAGTTTTTCTGTCTGGGAGGAGGCTCTTGAAGTTCTCACAGGACTGTCTGTGTGTAAATAGAGGAACCTTAATGTCACACAGGTTGAAATAGACTCAAAGGTTTTCCATGATACTTTTCTTGGGAGGGATACCACTACTTGGTCGATCACCTATACTATTATACATTGTAAGGCTCTCCTCTCTGACAATGTTATGGTCACTCATACCTGGCGTGAAGGGAAAAAAGTGACGGATTACTTGGCCTCCCTTGGGGTCCCTGAAGTTCTTCTGATTTGTTAATATAATGTATCTTCTTTTTTGCTGGAGGCGGTGAACCTAATTAGGGGTGATGCCCTGGGACTTCATTATTTTTAGCCTCCCAATATGGGGTCCCACGTGTTTTAATTGGGTTGTACATGTATTTGTCTCTTTTGAAATAAAAATCATAATGTTTGATGGATGAAAATTTATTACATTGTGTAAAAGTTGACCAGGATAAAATATTAATGTGAGGTGATGAGTGTTTTGGTGAATCCCTTTAAAAATAAATACATGATGTGTAAATGAATTACACATTGTGTAGTTATTGAAATAAGCTATTATAAATGGAATGTATGGATGAATTTCCTTCATTCCAACACCTATGGTGTCTCCCCCTTAACCTATGGGTAAATCTTGGTGATTCGGAGTCTCTTCCTCCCTTCTAGAAATCCCATTTAGTCATATGATCCTAGGTATGTTTTATTTTGGGATTCTCTCTTCTCTGACAATATTTGTTGTTTATTGTAGTTTAATATTTTGAGTGTGGGTTTGTTATGGGTTTTGATCTTGACATGGGATGATCTAGGTTTCTATTTTGATCTTTTATTCCATTTTCCTTATTGGTGTTTGATTTTGGAGGTGTTTCATCGATCACCAGTTTAAGGTAAGGGGTCTAAACATATCCTTGTTTTCTATTTTATTTTGAATTTTATGAAATATTGTGATTGAAGCAGCACAACGTGTGGTCTAATTAAATTATTCATTGATTAGAGGAAAATAATTGATTGGAATCTTGGTTGAATCCCTTTGTATTATATTATTGGTGCGATCTAGCTTATGGACACTTTGTTGGTGAGAAAACCATGAATAATAAATATTTGGATAATGGTTTAGGCTTTGTTTTGTAAGACATGACATTACAAGCAATTTCTTAACAAATAAACACTCTTGTAATGGATTACGGGATATTTATATGAATATTGATACTTCATTATTTAAATGGATGTTTAATTTAAATATAAATAATAATAATCATAATTAACAACTGGGGCTTATGATATGATATTGGGATACCATTACTTTTATGACGTGTTATGTTCACGCTGAAATTTATATATAGTGGTCTATGAAAACATACTCATACTGAAATGATTATATAGTGGGTTGTGCCAATTGAAACATGATGTGATTCTTATATACTAGGTTATGACCAGACTAAGGTTGAAATTCTTATATAGTATGCTATGAAAAACCAATCATGTTAAACATATTATATTCCAAGACATTCCCCAACACATGATGTAATGTGTATATACCAGTTTTAGATCATATTTTTTTATTTTTGAAAAGGATATATGGTTATGTATTGAATGGTTTGGTTACATGCTTAGAGACAAACTAACATAGTTTCAAAGAAGGTTATTTTGATATATGGTTATGGTTTGGATGGTTGTGTTACATTCTCTGAGACATTCCATCATGATGAGGATGAAGGATGACATATGTATTTCAATAACTAATTGATTAATACACATGATTATTTCTTAATTACAAACACTTATTATAATACTGATTTCATTCGAACACGGTGTTGCTGACCTAAAGATTTTTACTCACACTCAACACATGTCGTCATTTGATACCCAAGAAGATTACTTGGATGCAAGTTTGGACCAGGTAAAGAGACCCTATTGTTGATTATGTTTATTTTAATATGGGTTGGTGTTTTGAGATGGAATCTACAAGGGGTTTAGAACTAGTTTATTGGGTTTAATTGTGTTAGTATTGTTTTCAGGTGGACATGTAGATTAATATTAGCTTGCAATTACATGGTTCACTAGTTTGTGATTATTAGGTTCCTTATTTTATTCCCTAGTTTGATGATATTTTTCCTTGATTTTTTCTTTTCTCTAACAGTTATTTATATTTCTATTTCTTTTATATTAAAAATATATATCATGTTCTACAGTCTCACCACTATACTAATCAGAACCCTCCTACTAGTTGGTAGTCCTTGGAATATTCATAGGTGCACTTGAGTTATCATAAACAAGCCATTCTAATTATGTGAGAGAGTTTCAGATTCAGGGACATGAAATTACCAATTTCAACATAATTTTTTTAATAATAAAAAATGAAAAATATAAAAAATTATTATTATAATAGGTAAGGTTAAAATTGGGGTTTCATGTTACAAACATCTATGATTAAATTAATTATTCACACATATTGAAATTTTATTTTACAAATTTGATTTAATATTTAGAATAAGTTGGTAAAGATAATCTAATAAGGATCATTTATTTTTTTGGCATAATGGTAAAAAATTATAAGGTAAATAAACAACTTGTTATCTTAGGGAAAAATAAAAGGGAAAAGGTGAGTAACCTTAGATGATAAGAGAATACAGTTTTTAATACATGTGCTCTTGTGGGGGAGTTTTGGATCAATAGTGTTTTTTATATACTCCTTTATTTATCAATTTTAGAGATAATTCGGTTGGGTGTGACTTCCAATTATTTATTTTTTTTGGTATTTAAGAAACTACACTCCTCCACAATTATATAAAGGTACCTCCTACCCACACTTCTTGAAACCTATAAAACCTTTTTCCCTTGACTAAACCTTAGAAAAATTACTCCCCAAAATCCTTATACTTTTTATAGTGCTTCTGGTATTCTCAAATAACCAATCCTAGGGTCTTTAATAAGAGATCTAAAGAAGATTTTTCAAATAAATCATAATTCTATTCTTTAAGAAAGTTATTTTAACTACTTCTCTAACTACCTTCATTCATTTACTTATATGACCAATATAACAACACAATTATCTACCATATACTATGATGTAATTAAACAACCTGAATTACCATCTCAACTAGTATTTGAACTTATTCATTGCATCATTGAATATCATTCTTAATACCTAAAATATGGAAACAAACACATGGGGATACAGAAACAAAAATTATGAATTATTTTACTCATAATAAATGATTAAAATAATCAACGTACACAGTGGAAACATTATCATATATATAAATAAATTCATCCACCATAGGTATAAGGAGATGGTAAAAAAAACTGTATGTAGTAAATAAAAATAAAAACCCATATCCAGGTAGTCCAGGACCACCACCACGTCCCAAGTCACCACCTCTGACCAACCATGCACAAATCCACAATGGAAGATGATTATAACACGATCACCTTGTATAAGAACATAATTGTATGAACTACCAAATGCTTTAAAAATATTTTCACAATCCAAGGGTTGATAATAAATAAAATCAATTACAAAAAATGCTATCCATTTTATATGAGGGTCAATACCATAATGTTATGTTTTATTGTCTCAATAAATAGATCATTAAAGAGTTGTAATAATTCATGTAAGAAATATCATTTTCCAAGTATTGAAAAAGAATACTTTTAATTAATGAGTGTTATGTATATGGATGTCATGGATATAACCATGTTATGATAGTGGATACACCATATAATAGCTAATAAAAAAACATCACGACCAATTATTGGGCATACATCTAGTCTGAGGGGTCTCAAGCTAACCAATTCCAGACACACCGATTTTTATAATCGCACATTAGTAGAATGATTTATTCCTATTCTCTAGGGAACCACTAGAAGAGGTGAAATACATCTAGAAATTAATAAATCTAAATAATCCCATGTAAAATTCCATATTCACATGACTATAAAAAATAGGTGAGTGAGATTATCATGTAACAATGATTGAAAGAGGGATCCCTTTCAATATCAATCATGGGATAATTCCCCCAAACTTTCAGTTAGGGTATCTGGCCCTCAGTTCACATCTCACTATCATCCTCGAGATCCCTCAAAGTAAATAATACATTCTTTCAACACCCATTAAAGGGAAGTGTAATAATCAAGGAGAAAACAATAAGGGATTATTACAAGATATAATATTCATAACATGATAATCATTCCATAAAGTATTATCAATTGAAATATTTAAAACACTTCATAAAATCATTAATAGGGGTAATAATCCCCACTTCATTTCATAAAAAATCCTCATGATTAGAAAAAATTCCTAAACAAATAATCTACTTCAAAAACATCCCTTAGTCATTCAAACGAAAATTTAAATGATTAAATAGTCTCAAATTCATTACAAAACATGGATTTAGACCCTCTTTCTATGTAAAAAAATCACTCATTTAAAATCACACAAGAATTTACATTTCATAAAGAAGAGTAAAATCGCACAATGTGGGATCGTGTTCCCTTCACAATCCATGTATTTGAAATCCCTCTAAAAATATTCATATATCATCTCATTTCATTCAAATAAAATAATTTCACTTTTAAAATCAAAACTAGGGCCTAACCCATTAATTATATCGTAAAATTATTTGAAATATTTTTAAAAAATAAATTAAACTGATCATGGAATTTCATCACTTCAATAAATACATATAGGAATCAACATTATGATTAATCTATCATTGCTATAATCAATTCATAGGGACATGGTTCAAATAGTCTTCTAGGAGTCAACTCATGAGAAATATTCTTAAATCATGTTTTAGAAGGTCAGAAACACATATATGTGAATTTTCAAGTTAAAATGAATTTATATACAATGAAAAATAGTATAAAATCACACCATTAGTCACATTATCAAATCAAAACTCATGATGGGAGACACTGATAGAGAAACGAAGGTAGGATGATCATAAATAATCCCTAGAATCATGATCTTTAATATTAAAGATCCAATCAATTAAAAAAAATATCCACTAACAACATCTGAATTAATCACTCTTAAAGAAGAAGAAATGATAATTAAAAAGGATTCCCAATGAGAGAATATTTACTTACTATAGAGGGATCAAACCCAAAAAATAGAACATTTATCCAAGAAGAATATAGTATGGAGGAGATAATTCGCCTCTTTAGAACCTATGAAATCCAAAAACATTTATTGGAGTGGAATGGGTGTGATTAGAGCCTAAACCAAGGGTTTTAGTATTTAATTATAATTTTATGGGGGATTAAAAGCATTCAACCAGTTTCCTTGATAGGCCCCATGGTTAGCAATAAATTTACACCTAAATATCTTCCCATATAGCGATTCAAGAAAGGTTGTATGGTTTTAACGTAGTTTTTACATAAATATGAGCCAAACATGTAACCCTATCTATACAAGGGTGTATATTTTGGATGCGGTGGATGAATGGTTAATTAAAATATTGTTCCTTACCTCTACTGAATTAAAAGGGGGAACATGGTTTTCTGGACTAAACAAAATTGTTTTATCTATCCATGCACCAAATATTCACAGCCTATATGGATTCCATAATTAGAAAGAACTCTATACAATTCCCTTTAAAAAGATTTATCCAAAGGGGAACCAAATGATATGTTAAATGAAACTTGAGAGCTAGAATCTGGATTATAAAGTCTCCCCACTACATAAGCTTATGTGTCTAGAAATATTACTGTTTGAATGAGAGAGAAAATGGGATAAAATAATTCCCTAACATTCCATTTGAGGTGGTTTATCCTCTAACTAGAAGAAAATCTCACAAAAACATTTTCATCTAAAATAACTACATGATAAATAAATCCTAAAAAATCACAACAACACCTAGAAGAAGCAGAAAGAAAATGAGGTAGAACTGAAGACCTAGACTAGGTCTCCAAATTATTTAAAGATTCAACAAAATAGTGAAAATTGGAATAACAAATACCTTAAATCCCAAATAAGGGACTTTAAAAATTCACTAAGGATAAATTTATAAGGGTTGATACCAAAACACCCTAAGTAATGTCAAATCCAAACCTATCAATGATTCTAGAAGAGACAACACTCTAAAGATGCATCATTGATGATGATTCCACAAGTATACTACAAAACTGACAAGGATTTCATCCCAATGGAAAGTACTTTACAGTAACTTAGGTCATTCAACACTGATCCTCACCCCATGACGGTCTTTTAAAACCATCCACAAGAAGCTAAGGGTGATTAGTCAATAATGAATCCTAATCATCCTATTTACATGAATACAACCTTATGGTTAATTCAATTAAAACCAGAAAGAGCTTATAACAACAATGTTAGTGCACAAATTGGTAAATACCCTCCCAAAAGTGAGTTTTTCTATCACATCAAGGTCAATATCTAACCATCAATGTCAAAATAATATGAGACAAAGGAATAATCCTAAACTCGATATTATCCCACACTGATCAAAGAAGAAAATCCATGTAAAGATGTTAAAAAATGGATTTCAAAGTAAAACATTCTCGATATTTATAGGTTCTAAACTCATGATTCCACACAATCAATCAGATCACTATAATCCACATGGAACTAAAAAAATTCTAGAGGGAACACCCACTATACACAACCAATGAAATATCAAGAAGTCAAAATCATCATGATGATTACATGAATGGATCATAATATATTATCCAAAATAGATTCTAAAACAATCCACCAAGATCAACAAAAAAATATGTTCAAAAAATATAAGAAATGAAATAAGGAAAAGTAAAAAAGTTTTTCACTCAAGCATCTGAAGAAAACAAGTTGGGTCAACATCCATTACATTTGAAAACTCCTCCACAGAATGAAAATATTCACTCTTAGGCCTATGGATGGAGCCATATCATATTATATAAAAATATACCTTATATTTGAGAGTATTTGATTCCAGAAAAAAAACATCCATGTTCAGGGGTCCAACTTACAAAACCTCAATATCTAACCGATGAGGCCACACTATTTATAAAAATATAGAATATTAAAACACATTTTCATAGGGATTAATGGAATCCCAAATTAAAATAACTTGGTATGCCTCTTCATTTGTAGAGAATATTTTTCATGTGCAGCCAACTCACACAGTCCACCATTTTCTTATATGCCAACTATAAATAAGGTATTCCACATTTTCCATCACTCTTCTAAATCCACATAAGTTGATAAGAAACATTTAACCATCTGGGGATAAGAGTCCAAATGGTCCACTAATATGATATCTCAAAGGTTAAAATTTTATAAAGCCAACATCCCTATAGAGTTTCACACCAAAAATATATATTTAAAATGTTTTGAAATGTGATAACTAACTTTCATACTATAAAATAATGTAGTCACCTTAAATGAAACCGAATAACTTTAATACAGTTTCCTTCAGCACATTATTATGACATTTTCACTTAATGATGTCTAGATTGGATAATTAAAATGATATTATTTCTCATATATGGTAAATAAATGCAACATTCCATCACACATGGCTAGTTCTCTTCTAACAAGTAGTTGGTATACATTACCTTTAGATAATCAGGAGTCTCAATGAAAATGAAAATCATCAATTTCTTCTATCAACTTTATTGATTTATGTTTACCCCAATCACTTTGGTAATAAGTTAGAATAATTTTCCAGAAAACCTGGGTGGGGTTCATAGTCTTGAAAGGATTCGACTCAACCACAATATTCAGAGTAAGGGTATAGTCATCAAATGGAAATGTCACTTCCAGAAAACATGAAAGACTACACCACACACTGGTTCAATGAAACATATTTCTATCCTTCATAAAAACCATTTTTCAATAAATTTATGGCCATCGTGAAAAATAGGCTCATTAACTCAACCACAATGAAACACGCAAAAATATCTCAAATACTTTCCTAAAGATTTCAAACATTGATCCCATCCACTATTTTAAAAATCATCAATATATTTGAAACAAAAAATAATTACCATTTATAAAACATATCAATTTCCTAAAAAATTGAAAAAATATTGATATAAATACAACCTTGTTTCAAAAATTATTGACCTTCTCATGGATATTCTTACATGGTTTAAAAATCATTAATCCAATTTTCCATTTTTCAAATATATTTCCAATTTAAAACTTTTAACGACCTGAATATCTTTATGAAAATTCTTCTAGAACATAATGAATGATTTATTGAAACTTTTTACCATAAAAACCATTTCACAAAACCCAATATTTTGTAATTGATAACTTATCTCCATAAAATCAACCAAAACCTAAATTAGAGCAGAATTGGGTTTTCAAAAAGGGTTTAAAATATTCTACTATGGGATTAATGATGGAACAAATAAACATTTTCCTGAAAAAACCCCATCAATGACCCTATAATAATACCTAATATAGGTGAATTACCCTAGAAAAATTGACAAGGGGCCGTGTTAAGAACTATAATAGAACTATTCATGGACTATTTGAATATGTTTGTAAACTACAAATTAAAATTGAAATATTTTTCAGATTTACATCTAGATCATCCATAATTATTCCCAATAGATTTCCATGATGTGAAGGTACCATGTACTTATATTCACCATTATTTTTAAAATAAAAAACTCATAATAGATGTCTAAAATCAATGATAATATCATCCATAATTAAAATCTCACACATCATCTAGAAAATAATAAATGAAAAGATAGAATCATGTCCCTAATATTCTTAGAAATTGAATTCTCATCATGAATCAGTACTACTTATTCACCCACTCATGAATACTTCTTGAGTAATAATACATTCTTAATCTCATTTTACCATAACTCATCCCAGATAATTTAATGGAACATAAGTATAAGTACATTATTTTAATTAAATTCCTCCTCTAATGCAATTTGTAATGAACTAACTAGGAATTCCCTCTCAATTGGAATACTCGCTGATTCATTACTAAACTAAAGAGAATTTCTAATCATTAGAGTCTAGAAAAAAATAATATATGCATATAAAAAATCATTGGGAATGACTTCTACCATAATAAAATATAAAAATATTCAAAGGACACTGGGGAAACATCAGTAGATAAATAATACAATGCATGAAAATCATGTACTATGAGATAATTCAAAAAATGAAAGTAATGCATGACTATAAAAGACTATCTAATATTGGTACATGAATATATTTCTTATCAAAATTCACCATCCCTCGATAAACCATCCATGAACCGAGGAAGATGGATTATGAGGGGAGTGTCACCTACTATGAGAATATAAACAATGTAATAAAAAACCTGTAAAAATAAGGGTGTCAACTATAGAGTCTAGTTTCATTTCATCAATGATTCATTAGAGTTGTGTCATAAGGTAAATCAAATATACTAAACGAGGAGTAAAGTAAAGAGAGAACAAAGACATAAATTTTTGGAAGGGGAAACTGAATCAGTCAGAATCAGTTTACAACAAATATTGTTTTAAAACATACGTTTAAAATTTTCATCCCAATTTATCAAACCAATGTAAAAAAATATACCATTTCATAATTTTTATCTAAAATAATTTATCAGAATTATTTAAAATAATTTCACAAGATAAGGGTATAAAAATAATAAAATTAATAACATACACCCGATATCAAATATATTCAAGGGTCCATAAAATATAATCAAAGTGGATTATCTAAAAAAATAAGCCAATCGGTAATAGTAATCAATAAATCAAGGAAAATCCAAGGCCAAATAGTGATAGTGAATACTTTCATTTAATGAGTATCAGGAATACAGATGTCATGGGTATAACCAAGGTACAATAGCGAGTCCACCATAGAAAAGATAATCAAAATAATTCATGACTAATTTCAAGTCATATGTCTTCTATAAAAGGTCTCAATACATCCAGTTCAATACACACCTGTATTTATTGGCTACATTACAATAGTTTTATCCTTTAATATTGTATATGAATCAACTATATGTGGTTTAATCACACTATAAAAACATAAATTTGGGTGATCTCCTCAAAATATCAAGGTTACCATTACTATAAAAATTTGGTTTCTGGTATAATAAATTTATGAGTATTTTATTGGAGATCCATATTAATTTAAATCAAGGGATATTGACCTCAACATTTCAGCAATGGGATCATTCCCTTATATAACATCTAACTCTCACCCTCAAACTCCCATAATTTATTTAATCCATTTTTAATAACCATATATAGTAATAATAATAATAAATCAAGACACATTTTGATACTATTACAAGAGAAAATCATTATAATTTTCCAAGAGGGAAATAAAGAATTGTCCATTTCAAATTTCAAAACTCTTATTCAAATCATTAGAAAGAGTAACGAACCTTGAATTACTTTATAAAAATAAAAAAATTTACAATTTGGGAAGTTATACAAATAATTTCATTCAAAAAAATTCATAATCCATTCAAAAGAAATTTATAAATCTAAATAGTCTAAATATAATTTTAGAACCAGTGTTTACAAACTATTACCATGTAAAAAAATTCCTCATTTTAAATCACCTAATAATATCCATTTATTAAAGAAGAGTAAAATAATTCAAAGTGGGATCATTGTAATTTCATAATTCATGATTTTTAAATAACTAGAAAAAAATTTCATATCTTAACTCATTTCATTAAAATAAAATATTTCCATTTTAGATATAATAATATAGTCCTGAGACATTAATTATATCCAAACTTTAATCAATGAATCATCAAAAAAATTAAATTAATCAAGGAATTTCATAATAAAATTGTGATAGGAATCAATAATATGATCAATATATCCATTACTCGTATAATTTATTAGAGAAAGGATCAAAGAGGATTCCATGAGTCAATTATAGGGAAAAATATATAGAACATGTAGTAGATGGTAAGAAATACATATATTTTAATTCCAAAGGAATAATGAATTAAAATATAAATGTAATTATTTTAAATAGCATTTTTTAATCATAACGTAAAATTACAACCTATGATGGTATATTACATTTGAGACATTATGGTGGTGGAAATAAAAAATAATATATAGAATCATGATCTCTCAAATCAAATATCAAATCCACCCAAATGAAAAAATATCAAACAACAACATTTGAATCTATAAATATCAAATAATTATAGAATATAAGTAATGATGACTACACAACATCATTGTTTTACTTACTAGAGAGTGATCAAATTTTACTACCAATAATTTGATTGGAGAAGAAGGGAGTTTAGAGGATCAAATTCATCTCTTGAAAGAATTCAATATCCATGGAATTTAATTTAGGTCAAATAAGGTTGATTAGAGGTTAAAATAAGTGTTTTAGGATATTAATTATATTTTTTGGGGTAATTAAAACTCATTCGTATGGTTTCAGGGTTGGTTCATTATGTTGGTATTAACTATACACCAAATTATTCACCCATATAGGGAATCTAAAAGGTTTCATGGTTTGGATTCATGGTTAAACTTACTATATTGAAACCATTCAAACCCCTGCATAAAATGGTTAATATTTTGTTGGGTGTTTTTACATTTAGTACAAACCATGTTCCCTCTTCTAGAACCTCAAAAAGTGGTACAAGGTTTTCTGGGAAAACGACACATTTTTGCTTAATTGTGTGCCTATCATGCACAACCTCAAGAGCTTCGAAAATTTATAAAAACACATAATAAACAACCAAAAATAATATCTATTATAATGGTAGTAACAAAAGTTTTTCAAAATAACCAAAGATATATTCAAACCAATAGAATAACCCTATGTTCCTTTATAAGAGATCCAAATGATATTTTCAAAATGAAGGTAATAATCATCACTATGCTATTTCCATTTACTCTTTCTCTTACATCCTTCAATCATGAAAAAATAATTACAATATAATAATACTAGTATCTAAAATATACTGATATGTTGTAATGTTTATGGCATAACATATAATCATCTCCTCTTCTATCAAAATGGTAATGAAACCATCAATTGTGTGTTTGGAATACTACTGCCTCATGAATAGAGGCAATTTATTTTTCAACACCCCCACTCAGAACTAGATGTAATGATGGATTTAATATATATATATATATATATATTATTTATGAAAAATTACTATTTATGAATTACAATATCATGTAGACCTTCTTACCTTATAATCTTTTGGAAAACGAAAACACCGCTCGTGCGTACCTAAGGACTACCAGCTCTACGAAGCGATGCGATTGATTTTTTTTTTTAATTTTAGATCGATAGTAATAAGTATGGATTTTATGAATATATATGATATAAATTAAATAATAATTACTCTAAATTTATTATTATTATTATTATTTACCTTTCTTTTGTTCCATCTGTTGAATGAATGAAAATATGATTCATATGTACGTATAGCCTTCTGTATCCATGAACGATATAACTAATATTTATCACTCAATTTAATGGAATTTTATAAATATTTACATAATTAATATATTTTATATTTATATCATGTTTTACATTCTACAAAATACGGTACCATGATCAACATATAATGACTGATGTTACATATAAATAAATATGCATGATAAATGAAGCACTTATTACAAAAAATAGTGATTTTTAAAAAGTATTGTTAATAAAAGGAAGATAAAAGATTATAAATTATTAATATATTTAAAATTTGAGTATGTTTATGGAATATATTTATAATAAATAAATATATTTTTTACATATAACCTTTTAAATCATACAATGTAAGTCAAACTAGAGGTTATGGTTTACTTCATAATCTCATTATTATTCATTATTGTTTATGTTTATGTCTCCATAGTGGAAATTATTTTATATTTATTACATAAACCGAATAAATATTTTTAAATAGAATTGTTATTATAAATTTACATTTCTCACTTCAATTTCTACTCTTTAAATACTATTTATACTAAAATAAGGTTTTTAGAAAAACCATCATTTTGTTTCAACACAATTGGGAATGTTTCTCTCCTCTCTCCATATTTGCATTAAATTGAATAATTTTATATTTTTAAAAATATATAATTATTTTTTAATTAATTTTTCACCCACATTTTAATGTTTAAAATATCTTTAAAATGTATTATTCTCATAATTTTGTGAATTTAGTACTTTTGACCCTTTTACAATATTGTGAAAGAATTGTTTTAAGACATGTATTAAATTTATGATCATCACGACCACTAATTTATTTGAAGATTTCATTATAATGGTTTAATTTTCATTTAAATGAATTTTTTTTCTTCCATATTTGGGAATTCATTTAGAAAATATATACGTTCTTTCAAATTAAAAAGTTTATTTTTAATAAGAATTTTTTCTATTGATCTTTTTATGGTTTATTAGTCTGTGATAAAATTATTTGGTGAAAATTATGATTTTCTGGGGATGTACTATTTCAATACAATTCACGATATTCCTCTGAATGGTTTATGATTATGTTTATTTATTGAGGAATTTATTAAAATTTCATATGACAGTTTTAAATATGAATGTTTATGTTGATTGAGTTTTCATCCCTTCCATATGAGGAATTCATTAGACTTAGTAAGTGATGGGTGGGTCCTCCTATATCCCCTTGATACATCAGAAGGTCTCAAGAGAGAAATTATTTTTGGTATTTCATTCTGTCTTTACCCACTTATTTAAGATATCTTTCTATGATTCCATGATGATATGTTTATGATGCGTCTCATTATGTATTCCATCATTATGAGATTATTTATTGATGTCAATGTAATTATTTGATTAGTTAGGATATCCATGAATAAGAATAAAACATTTTAGATTATTCATATAGAAATAATTGACATTCATTTCTTCTTACCATATTAAACTTCATTGACAAATTTTTTATTAATTGGAATGTTTTATCAGATATTTACCCAATCTTATTAATTATCCCTTATTTATTAATGATAGATTATATAGTACACATACCCTTACAGAGCATCTGATATTACCTATTTATTATTTTTCACTTCTATAGGATTCTAAGAAATGTATTAGGATTTATAATTAAGGATATTATAAAGGGAGTGGTCATGTAATCAATGGAAATAATATGATTTAATTTATGTGTTCCAATATAATGCCAATTTTAATTATGTATATAGTTTTCCAATACTAAAAAAAATCATTCGTTTCGGATGTGATCACTTGTATCAAACATCAATGTATTAATGTGAACATTGAATCAAGGATACTATGTTTGGGTTACTTACATTTTTTATTAAAGAAATATCAGTAGAAACATTTTTAATAGATTTAGGAAAACATAGATTAAGTAATATAGACTATTGAGTGATATTTAGGATAATTCTATGTATATAAAAACATCCTAATGTTTTGTTAAGGTAGATATTATATATGATAACATCCTAATGTTGGATGATTCTCATATCTAAAAATTCAGTATAGAGCTATGTATCACAGAGATGTATAAATATTTGAATGATCATTTTTCCTTGGATAATTTGATGTGGGAAATATTTGATTATGAATCTAGATGATTGGGTTTTAAATAGGTACAGATAGATAGATTGAATCTTTATAGAGTTAGGAGATATCATCGAATTCCAACATTGAAATGGGATTCATTACTATGCACATTGTCAGTAGATGACTAAATAATCCATGAAATAATTATGCAATTTGAGTTATTTTTGATGACCATAAAAAATCATAATATCTCCTTACTACAAGGGAATATTTTCCTCTAGTGAACCTTACAAGACTCGATATAAATGAAATTGTAAGACTTAATGACATGCCTATTTCAATTCAATCTGATCATGAAAAGTGTTTCACATCAACATTCTTGAATAGTATTCAGAGGTTTCTGGATACTGAGATTCATTTGAGCACTATTTCTCGCCATCAAAATGATGGACATTTATAAAGGTCTACACAAAAATTAGAATACATTTCACATCATGCACTCTTGATATTCCTGGTATGTGGAATCAATATTTAAATTTGGTAGAGTTATGCTATAATAATGGATCTCATTCATGTATTTAATTTTCAACGTATAAAGGCTTATATCTAAAGAGATTTTGAGCTCCAAATATTTGGGATGATGTTTTTGAATGGAATATTATAGGACCCAATTGTATAGAGAAGTAAACATGAATGATAAATACTATTCAAACCCATATCAATGCAGCTCAATGTTGTCAATATAGCTTGGTTGATAACTGTAAGAAATATATGGAATTTTATATGGGAGACCACATTGTATTTATTATCTCTCTAGGGAAGGATGTTGTGTGTTTCTATAGGAAATGGAATATTAGACCTAGGTAAATTGAACCTTTAAAAATACTGAAAATAGTTAGATCTATTTCAAAGGGTATGGAAATTCAACCAATTGTTTTAAAATTACATGCTGTGTAGCGAATATCTTTGTTATATATGAGAACATCATAAAAAAGGACAAACTCACCTCTTAAGAAATATTATTATAACCATATTTATCTTAATATGAATAGACTATATAGATTTGAGACACTAGAGAACAAGTGTTGATGAATCTGAAAACTTGTCCGGTCATGGTTCATTGGGAGAATCGTAAGACATAAGAGGCAATGTGTGATCTTAATAAAATACAATAAAGAAATACCCAACTCTATTCCCATGGTGACATTCTTGAAATTCCAAGGAATAAATATTTTGAAAGAGGTATGAATTTTAAACCCCAATACTTGACAATATATTTCGTTTTAAATTTATTTAATCTCTCTGATAGCTTGCGACACACACGAATATGAGTCTAAATGACCCATAGTATAGTTTACCATTATAAACTAGATATTAAACATGAAGGTGTGAAAAATAATAAATTATTTACGAATTTTATAAGTTTTAAACTACTATACAATTAATTAATTATTAATTTAATATTTCTAAATGAATGTAAAATTTATTGGAATGAAAAGTAAATGTTTTTCTGAAAACACAGTTTTTGTATGCACAATGTGTTTTTATTTTAAAAACAAAAATTAATCACTATAAGGGAATGATTTTATTTAAATTTACATATAATATATTTGATAAAATGTTTTCTCATTTTTATAATATTTAGTCTAATTAAGGGATATGAATCAATCCAGTTTCATGGTTAAAACTATATTTTTCTATAAGGTGATTTCATCACATTTTTCACACTTATCTTAAAATTATAATTTATAAATTTTAGAAAATGTATTTGTAAAATTAAAATTCATTTTTAAATAAACATTTTGATATTATATTAGTTTTTACTTTTGATAATTTTATAAAATCATTACTTAATTGATTAATAGTGAACAATACATGTTCTTAATAAAAACATCATTTTCATCCAAAGAAAATACAAGGTTTAATTTTGATATAAAATAATATTAAATGTAAAATTAGTAAAAATATATTATTAATAATTCAATTTATATAATTAGAATAAATTATATTCTAAAATTTTATATATAATCTTTTTATACTTAAGAAATATTTTATTTAGAAAAATGTATTTTCATCGTGCTTGCGAGTTTAAATTTAATTTTAATTCTACAACTTATATGTAGTAATTTCTGTAAAATGGATTCCGTATTTGGAATCATGATAATTAATATTAGGTAAAATGTTCAAGTGATTTTTTTTCACAAGGAATTTGAATATTGTAAAATATTAGTTACCATGAATAAGGGTAGAACAGAGTTTTCCATATTTCGTTAACCTAGGCTAAAATTAATTTTTCACCCCCATAGTATTTTTATTTAAGATTATAAAATTAATATTCACTATAATTAGGTCTAAATTATCTAATAAGACTCAATTATATTAATTCATAATTAAAAATTACCATTTTAAATTAAAAAACTAATTAAATTGGTGAAAAATAAAATGGTAAAAGTGGGTAACTTTTACACCTCAGGCTTCCTTGATATGCTTCTTGTAAAATAATTTAATAACATGTTTTCCATGCAACCACAAGTGAAAATTCACCATGGATATCCATTTAAAAAAATAGTTCATGAATAGCGTTAACACCATTTTGAATTTTATTTAATTATAATATTTATCTCATGTGTTTCTTAGGAATGACATAAAAAGAAATTTAATTTTACGTGTAAAAGAATCATTTTTTAAGAAAATATTGGTTTTCCATATTTTAATGGGGAACGATTTCGAAATTAAATATTTTTTACTCTTATATATTCAATTTGAAAAATTAAACTTCTTGTTTAGAATATGAATAAAAAAATATTTGGACAAATTTGTGGTGTTTTTCTGATAACATTCATATTATAATGAATTGTGAAAAATACTACATTTTAATTCAAAACCGTCTTTCATATAATTTATTTTTATTGTTATATTATACTTTTAATAGGATTTAAAAAATAATTAATTTAAATTTAAATTATAAAATATAATTCATGTTATTTAAATTATTTTCACTTTGAAATTAGATATTAGCACGTGCCAATCTTTTAAGGGTTTTCACTTTTGAAAAACATGTCTTCTTGTTTTGTTAACGGGGATAAATTTAATTTAATTACTAAAACTTATGTGTTTTGAATTTTGATAAATGGATTTCGTATTTTGAATTATTGGGTTCAAATTACGTTAATAAGAAAATTTTAGTTTTTTGGATATTATAAATAATAACAACAATTATTTTTTAGTATTGCGATTAAGGGTAAATCATGTCATTAAAGGTAAGAATGTTTTATCAAAATTACCCTAACATCATTCAAAATCCAATTTTATGATTAAATTCACCCTTATAATCTATTTCTATAAATATAATCACATGATGTATGTAACACCCGAGAATTTTATGTTATATAAATCATCAAAGGAATCCTTTTCTACACAACACTTTCTTGGCTTGCTTTACATGAAATCGCGACCTTCCTCGATAGCTTACGTCGGACGCAATACCGAGTTTCACTAAACAATGACATGCTATTAAAATATTATTAAAACTAACCGTTATGAATAGTAATAACAACTTTTTGAAATTTTATAAATTTTATTTTTCAAAATGGACTTCATTTTTGGATTCTGAATATCGAAATTAGCCTAGGGTGAAATTTTGGTATTTTTCTGAAATCTTTCAATTTTTGATGAATAGTGAAACCACTAAGTGATAGTTAAAAATATGAATTTTTCATAAAAAATAATTTTACTGCTTCTGTGAGTGGAATTTTGAAAATCCGAAAGACACGGTTAATATCAAGGACTAAAATGTGGTTCCACGAGATACAAATAATTTTTGGTGAATAGTAACTTTTTACTTTTTTTTACCACAGTTAAAAGTAAATAGGGTAATTAAGGGTAAAGATGACATTATTATTACCCTAACACATGTCCTAATTCTATTGGATAAGTGTAATTCCACCAAAAACAAAATTAGGAATAAAATATGACCATTTAGGCCCACTTGGATTAGATTAGGACATTTATTATTAATTTATTTAAAGAAGGGTTAAAATAGTTAAAATCAAAGTTTAATAAGTAAATCATTTTTAATATGGGGTTATACATAAGATCAATTCGACTATAAATATTCATTAGAAATCTAAAACTATTTCCTACATAATGGTATTTTATTTGTAATTTTTAGACATTAAATAATTTAATTTATTTATGACACAAAGATGATGCAGTAATTATCATATTAAGGGAATATTGACATAATTGATGTTATAAACACAAAACTAAATGTAATTTGAAACTTTTGATGAATTCCAATAATTTTCTAGGTTAATATGACATGTTATTATTGATTTAATTAACTTGGTTCGAATTAATAATTCTGTTATGATTTTTAAAAAAAATTATTTACTAAATAGTGTCAAAATTGGCATAAAATAGTTTTTAAAACAAATATTATATTAGTAATTTTTATTTTATTCCTAAAAATATAAGGTTCGGAAAAATGAAATAGGTAAGGTTATATATATTAATAATAAACAAATTGGGGTTCTTTTGGCTGCTTATAGTATGTTTATTAACCGTATAGTATAAGAACACAAGAAGACACGGAAAAAGTAAACTTATTTAACTTAATGTTAAATCTAAATGATAAGGTTAAAATAGGAACCTAAACATGTATAAATTCTATTGGATGAGAGGCGTTCGACCCATCCCCACCTTAGCTTCAAAATATATCAATTTGGAGCTATTTAAAACTGAACATGACTTTATAATAAAATAATATTTTTAGTTTTCCCAAAGGTGCCCCTCTCCTCCCTTATAAAAGGGCACCTCCCCCCCCTCTTCCTCACACAAATTTGAGCCTTCAAGCTCATCCAACCCCTACCAATTCCTCCTATCCACTTCCCTAGACACATCCTAGAGGTCCTGGTCTTTTTCAAAGACCAATTTTAGTGCCCTAAAAGAAGGTCTCAAAAAAGCACTTCAAAGAAGAGGTAATGTCCGTTACCGATTCCTTCATCTTTATTTCTTATTCCACTTCTTCTTATTTAGTTGTTTCATTATGAAGTAATAAAATTAGTATCACTCATATACTGATATGTTATTATAAGTATGAAGCAACCCTATTTCACCATCTATCCATCCTACGAAAAAAGAAATCATCGCGCGTGCGTACGTGCGGAATACCGTCTCCACGCCGTGGTGTAATCTATTTTCCACCACCACCTTACTTGGATGGGTATAATGGTGTACATAATGACTATATATGACTATTATAAACTGATACTGATTCTGAAACAGTATACATACACTCCAATACAATTCCACGATCATAGGAACAATATCATCACTCGTGCATACGTACGGAATACCGTCTCCACGATGTGATGCGACTCGTTGTACATGATCTTCATTTCATTATGATTATATAAATGCATTGAATGAATTAATATGATATATATTACACTAATACCATTCTGGAAATGAGGTATCTATAACCTAAATATAAGAATAAGAATTTATTCGACAAAATACGAATAAGAACAAAAAGTTATAAACACCCGAATAACAAGTAGCAATGAAATGTTACTACTAAGAAGCTAAGAAAATGAACATATATGATATCATAAAAATAAGTATGATTCTAGGATAAGTCAATAACATTATTTAAATCACTATACAGGAGGTTCTGACACTTAAGAAGCAAAACAGACATAAGGTAAGGGAAATATCACAATCTCATTTTTATCTGAGATTGTTTATACTTTGGTATTTACTGGGGTGTATTATATCATCCACATCCATGTTTACTCAATATGTAATATTATTTCCATCCACCTACAAATTTTAAAATCCTATTTTACCCTTCGTTGAGTTTTTAGTAAAATATATGAAAGGAATCTTTTGTCGTTTTTCGTACGAGGTACTTTTTGACTTTTCCGACAAAAGTACGAGAAGAATGTTTTTTTAACTTATACGTAATGAATGGATTTTTAAAACATTATTTCCAAGAAGCTTCCTTTACAATTTTCATGTTTATTTTTAATCAAATTATTTTAGTTTACAATTTTATGACATGTTAAGAAAGGAAAAGTGTTTTTAAAGAAGAAAGGATATTTTCCTCAAGAATGGAGTTCAAGTGTTTTATCAAAATTATTTTCCATCTAAGATAATATAGGGTTCTGTTTTTATCCCTATTATTACATTGATTTGATTATGTTGTGATGGAATTATTTTTATGAATTCCTTTATCTTATATGAAATGTTTTTGATGTCATGTTGTTTAAGAATGTCATTTTTATTACATGGGTTATGCTACGATGTATGATTTATGATTTTGTGGCACACATAAGAATGGTTTCATTATGAGATGGGTGGGACCTATATCCCCCTCCAATGCATTGGGTAATTATTTTATATCTCATGAGATAGACATAGCTGGAACGGTAGGTTATACCTGTTCAGTGAAACAGGACTGAAATGAGGAGTGAACTCGGTTCAGAAATGGACATTGTCCACTAAGATAGTCTTGGAAATGAGTCTTGACTAATAAGAAATGATTCTCTATGATTATGTGTGTATGCCACAAAGTTTCATGTTTTAAGTTATGATTTTTGTGATTACATTTCACTGCCATGATTTATCCCCTGTTATGAAATTATGATCTCTTTTGCAGGATAAGATTTCCAAAAGTTATGTGCTTATGTATATAATGTGATTGATATTTTTTTGTTTACCCTGACAGAGCCTTTGATCTCACCCTTTTGTATGTTTTCTTTCCCCAGGCCAGGAAGAAGGTTATTAAGTAAGATATGCCAAAAGGGACTATAGATATGATGAAATAAATGAGAGACAGTGTAGACGATTTATGAACCAGTTGTTTATGGTTCCCAGTTTCTAAAGACACTATACCTATACGGCCCTTTCATGGTTTTGTTATATGTTGTAATAAGTATGCTTCAATTTTGAAGTATTAACAATGTATGTAAAGTATGGGTCGTTATAGTTGGTATCAGAGGAAAGGTATAGTCAACCTTTGGAAACTAGGATGTGAAAGACTTAGTAAGAACCATAAGGATAAGTCTAAGCATAGAACACAATCTTAGTGTTTTAGAAATGGCCATGAATAACCTAGGATAAGACCTTAAGTGTGAAATTTTATTCTTGATTATGTGGTTTTCCTATTATAATTAGTGTTTCTCACACTATTCTTCTTGGTTTTAGTCAATGGCTGGAACCCGAATGGACCGTGTTAATGCGGAATGCACCAGGCAATGCAATGATTGTCCCCCTGAGAAACCAAAAGTTATGGGAGATGGAATGCAAAATCTTGTAGCCATGCTCACACAACTTTCTCAAGCTATGAATCATGAAGGACTTCCAGAACAGAAAAGGAAGGAGAAACATTTTGTTGAATCCGTCATGAGACAATGTCCACCTTCTTTCAGCGGGTCTACTGATCCATTAGTTTCTGAACAATGGATTAGTTATACTGAAAATATATTTTTAGTTCCTCAATGTTCTGAACATGATAAAGTCATCCTAGCAGTGTATCGTTTGGAAGGGTATGCTGATCAATGGTGGAATCTTATTAAGAATATGAGGCAAAGGGATGAAATTGAGTCCATGGAATGGGACGAGTTCAAGAACATATTTTTCAATAAGTACTTCCCTAGTATTCTCTGAACAAATATGGAGAAAGTGTTTCTTGAACTGAAGCAAAAGGATGATGAATCTGTTGGTACCTATGAAGAAAATTTTACAAGATTTTCAAGGTACGCTTCTGGTGTTATTATCCAACCTGAGAGTAAGATCGATCGATTCTTTAGTTTCTTAAAACCAAGTCTTCGAAGGGCGTTATCCATAAGGGACATCAATAGCTACGAGGAAATCGTTCGATGTGCTCTCAATGTCGAGATGGAGATTGGAGTAACCCATCAGTCATATGGGTTTGATAAGAAGAGGAAAATGGAATTTAAAGGAAAATCTAAGGAGAACACTGAAAAGAAGATGAGCTTTCCCTTATGCTGAAAGTGTGGAAAGAAACACGGGGAGAGTTGTCTTAAAGGGAAAAGTAAATGTTTCAAATGTGGAAAGGAAGGTCATCGGTCATTTGAATGCCACGATGATGGGAAGAATATGTCTAATGATGCAAACAAAGGAAGGGATACACAGAATGAACCTACTACACTTCAATGTTTCAAGTGCAAGGAGATGGGACATTATGCCAATAAATGACCTAATCCAAGGGTTGATGATGATGGTCGATGTCAACAAACTCTTAAGGCTAAAGACAAAGGAAAGTCACATGCAATTTCTATCAGCGATGTGGAGTACGATAACGATGTGGTGAAAGGTACACTTACCTTCTGCTCTAAAGTAGAAAATGTTTTATTTGATTCTAGATCCACCCACTCTTTTATTTCTAAAGAATTTTCTAAGGGTATCACCATATTACCTCAACAATTAGATGTTGAGTTAGCTGTGACAACACCTAATGGAATAATAGTCGCATCAAAAGTTTATAATTATTCTCCGATCGAAGTTTTTGGGAAAGTGCTTCCTACAAATCTTGTGATCCTTCCAATAGTGGAATTTGATGTGATTCTTGGCATGGATTGGTTTTCTTTATATGGAGCTCATATCAATTTCCAAAGAAGGGAAGTCACATTTCATATTCCAGATCAATCTATGATCGTCTATCAATGCAAGGATGAACATAACCTTCCAATGGAAATTCCTTCTACCTTATGGGTCTTGATTCCACTAAATGAAGGTTATTTATCTCAAATGGTTGGTGAGAATCTCATGATTAAGAATATTCCCATTGTACGGGAGTTTGATGATGTCTTTCCAGAGGAATTACCGGGTCTTCCACCAAATCGTGAAGTTGAGTTTTCAGTAGAACTCGTACCAGGTGCTTTTCATATTTCAAAGACACCTTATAGAATGACCCCAATTGAGTTGCAGGAATTGAAGAAGCAACTCCAAGAGAATCATGATAAGGGATTCATACGCCCTAGTGCGTCACCTTGGGGAGCACCTTTTCTATTTGTTAAGAAGAAAGATGGATCAACGAGACTCTGCATTGGTTATCTAGAACTTAACAATATCACTATCAAGAACAAATATCCTCTCCCACGCATTGATGACTTATTTGACCAACTACGAGGAGCTCAATACTTTTCCAAGATTGATCTTCATTCAGGGTATCATCAATTAAGGGTCAAAAGGGAGGATATACCAAAGATGGCTTTCCGTACAAGGTATGGACACTATGAATTTATAGTGATGCCATTTGGTCTTACTAATTCCCCGGCTATCTTCATGGATCTAATGAATAGAGTCTTTAAAGACTATATTGATCAGTTTGTGGTAGTCTTTATAGATGATATTCTTGTATATTCAATGAGCAAGGAAGAACATGAAGATCACTTGAGAATTATATTGAAGACCCTGAGAAAGGATAAGATGTATGCCAAATTTACCAAGTGTGAATTTTGGATTCAAAAAGTGTCATTTTTGGGTCACATAATCTTAAAAGAGGGGATATCTGTGGATCCAGCAAAAACAGATGTTATTGAAAGATGGTCGAGACCAACAACAGTTACTAAGATCTGAAGTTTTCTTGGTTTGGCTGGATATTATCGACGTTTTGTGATAGATTTTTCATGATTATCTAATCCACTAACCATGTTGACTCGGAAAGGAGTTAAGTTTGTCTGGACGGAAGAATGTGAAGAGAATTTCAAGGAGTTGAAAAGAAGGTTATCCAGTGCACCTGTGCTCACACTGCCTTGTAGTGGAGAAAGGTTTGTGATCTATAGTGATGCATCCAAGAAGGGATTGGGGTGTGTTCTTATGAAAAATGATATGGTGGTAGATTATGCCTCACGACAGTTGAAAATCCATGAGCAAAATTAACCAAGACATGATTTGGAGTTAGCTGCGGTAATCTTTGCATTAAAGATTTGGAGGCATTATATATATGGAGAAAGGTGTGACATTTATACTGATCATAAAAGTTTAAAGTATATTTTCACACAAAAGGAGCTGAATATGCGTCAAAGAAGAGGGTTGGAGCTGATTAAGGATTATGACTGCTCAATCCATTACCACCCTGGGAAAGAAAACAAGGTGGCAGATGCATTAAGTCGACAAGACCATGCTAGTTTATCCATGATGAGGATCACAAAAGATCCAATATTTATGGATTTACAAAGGATGGATCTTGGAATTATAATGTAAGGGGAAAAATCTTATCTTTCTCAAATGAATGTTCAACCATCTATACATGTGAAGATTAAAGAGGCACAGAAAGAAGATGTCGAGTTACAAAAGAAGGTGAGAAATGTTCCTGAATTCAACCTTGCCTGTGATGGGATAATAAAGTTCAGGAATTAGGTTTGTGTTCCTCCCATCCCCGAATTAAAGAAGGAACTGCTGGATGAGGCTCATAGTTCTTCATTCTCTATTCATCCTGGAAGCACGAAGATGTATAGGGACCTGAATGAGTACTTCTGGTGGGATGGCATGAAAAGAGATGTTGCTGAATTTGTCTCTCGATGCTTGGTTTGTCAACAAGTTAAAGCTGAGAGACAGAAGTCTAAGGGGATGTTACAACCATTACCCATACCCAAATGGAAATGGGAAAACATCACTATGGACTTTGTCAAAGGACTTCCTAAAACATCCAAAGGCAATAATGCTATCTGGGTCATAGTTGATCGTCTTACCAAGTCTGCACATTTCATTACTATTAGAGAGGATTTCTCTCTGGATCAGCTTGCCAGGATATATGTAAAGGAAGTGGTAAGATTTCATGGAGTACCACTTTCTATTATATCTGATCGGGATCCGAGATTTACCTCGATGTTCTGGCGAAGTCTTCAGCATACTCTGGATACAGAGATGAGTTTCAGCACTGCTTATCATCCTTAGACAGACGGTCAGTCTGAGAGAACAATTCAAACCCTCTAGGATATGTTGAGAGCTTTCTCTATGGATTTCAAAGGTGGTTGGGATCAACACCTACCTTTGGTGGAATTTTCTTATAATAATAGCTTTCACTCCAGTATTCAGATGGCTCCTTATGAAGCTCTCTATGGAAAGAAATGCATGACTCCAACTTGCTGGGATGAAGTTGGGGAATGAAAGCTATTAGGACCTGATCTCGTTAATGAAATGGCAGAAAAGGTCATATCTATTCAACAACACATAAGAGCAGCCCAGAGTTGACAGAAAAGTTATGCCGACAACCGAATAAAAGACATAGAGTTTGAAGTGGGTGAAAAAGTGTTCTTACGAATATCTCCCTGGAAGAGGGTTATGAGATTTGGAAAGAAGGGGAAGTTGAGCCCTAGATATATCGGTCCTTTAGAAATACTGGAATGTGTTGGGAAGGTATCTTACTGATTAGCACTTCCACCGAATCTCTCTCAAGTTCACGATGTGTTCCATGTATCTCTCCTGAGAAAGTACATACCTGATCCTTCACATGTACTCAGCTCAGATGTTGTACCGCTGGAGCAAGATCATTCTTATGAAGAAAAACCGATAGAGATTCTGGATCGTAGCGAAAAAGTCCTACGAAACAAGACCACTCGATTCGTGAAAGTTTTATGGAGGAAACACCAATTAGAAGAAGCTACATGGGAGCTTGAGGATATCATGAGGGAGAGGTATCCTCATCTGTTTGTTACAAAGTGATGAATTTCGAGGGTGAAATTCATTTTAAGGGGGGTAGAATGTAACACCCGAGACTTTTATGTTATATAAATCATCAAAGGAATATTTTTCTACACAACACTTTCTTGGCTTGCTTTACACTAAATCACGACCTTCCTCGATAGCTTGCGTCGTACGCAATACCGAGTTTCACTAAACAACGATATGCTATTAAAATATTATTAAAACTAGCCGTTATGAATAGTAATAACCACTTTTTGAAATTTAATAAATTTTATTTTTCAAAATGGACTTCATTTTTGGATTCAGAATATCGAAATTAGCCTAGGGTGAAATTTTTGTATTTTTCTGAAAACTTTCAATTTTGATGAATAGTGAAACCACTAAGTGGCAGTTAAAAAACTGAATTTTTCATAAAACGTAATTTTACCGCTTCTGTGAGTGGAATTTCGAAAATCCGAGAGACACAGTTAATATCAAGGACTAAAATTTGGTTCAATGAGATGAAAATATTTTTTTCTGAATAGTAACTTTTTACTTTTTTTACCACGGTTAAAAGTAAATAGGGTAATTAAGGGTAACGATGATATTATTATTACCCTAACACATGTCCTAATTCAATTGGATAAGTGTAATTCGACCAAAAACAAACTTAGGAATAATATATGACCATTTAGGCCCACGTGGATTAGATTAAGTCATTTATTATTAATTTATTTAAAGAAGGGTTAAAATAGTTAAAATCAAAGTTTAATAAGTAAATCATTTTTAATATGCAGTTATACATAATATCAATTCGACTATAAATATTCATTAGAAAGCTAAAAATATTTCCAACATAATGGTATTTTATTTGTAATTTTTAGACATTAAATAATTTAATTTATTTATGACACAAAGATGATGCAGTAATTATCTTATTAATGAAATATTGACATAATTGATGTTATAAACACCAAAATAAATGTAATTTGAGACTTTTTATGAATTCCACAAATTTTCTAGGTTACTATGAAAAGTTAGTATTGATTTACTTAACTTGTTTCGAATTAATAATTCTGTTATGATTTTCACAAAAATCAATTACTAAATAGTGTCAAAATTGACATAAAATAGTTTTTAAAACAAATATTATATTAGTAATTGTTATTTTATTCCTAAAAATCTATGGTTAGGCCAAATGACATAGATAAGGTTATATATATTAATAATAAACAACTTGGGGTTCGTTTGGTTGCTTATAGTAAGTTTATTAACCTTATAGTATAAGAACACTAGAAGACACGGTAAAAGTAAACGTATTTAAATTAATGTTAAATCTAAATGATAAGGTTAAAATAGTAACCCAAACTTGTCTAAATTCTATTGTATGAGAGGATTTCTACCCATCCCCACTTTAGCTTCGAAATATATCAATTTGGAGCTATTTAAAACCGAACGTGACTTTATAATAAAATAATAGTTTTAGTTTTCCCAAAGGTGCCTCTCTCCTCCCTTATAAAAGGGCACCTCCTCCCCCTCTTCCTCACACCACTTTGAGCCTTAAAGCACGACAAAACCCTAAATATTCCTCCTCTACACTTCCCTAGAGACATCCTAGAGGTCCTGGTCTTCTTAAAAGACCAATTTTTTTGCCCTAAAAGAAGGTCTCAAAGAAGCACTTCAAAGAAGAGGTAATGTCCATTACCTATTCTTTCATCTTTATTTATTCGACCACTTATTCTTCTTTAGTTGTTTCATTTTGAAGTAATAACATCATTATCACTCATATACGAATATGTTATTATATGTATTAAATAACCCTATTTCACCATCTATCCATCCTACGGAAAAAGAAATCACCGTCCGTGCGTACGTACAGAATACCGTGTCCACGCCGTGGTGTAATCTATTTTACACCACCACCTTACTTGGATGGGTATAATGGTGTACATAATGACTATATTTGACTATTATAAAGTTATACTGATTCTGAAATAGTATACATACACTCCAATACAATTCCACGATCACAGGAATGATATCATCACTCGTGCGTACGTACGGAATGCCGTCTCCACGATGTGATGCGACTCGTTCAACATGATCTTCATTTCATAATGATTATATAAATGAATTGAATGAATTAATATGATATATATTACACTAATAAAATTATGGAAATGAGGTATCTATAACCTAAATATAAGAATAAGAATTTATTCGACAAAACATGCATACGAACAAAAAGTTATAAACACCCGAATAACAAGTAGCCATGAAATATTACTACTAAGAAGCTAAGAAAATGACCATATATGATATCATAAAAATAAGTATGATTATGGAATAAGTCAATAACATTATTTAAATCATTATACAGGAGGTTCGGACACTTACAAAGCAAAACGGACCTAAGGTAAGGGAAATATCACAATCTCATTTTTATCCGAGATTGTTTATTCTTTGGTATTTACTGGGGTGTATTTTATCATCAAAATCCATGTTTACTCAATATTTAATATTATTCTCATCCACCTACAATTTTTTAAATCCTATTTTCCCCTTCGGTGAGTTTTTAGTAAAATATATGAAAGGAACCTTTTGTTGTTTTTCGTACGAGGTACTTTTTGAGTTTTCCGACAAAAGTACGAGAAGAATGTTTTTTTAACTTATAAGGCATGAATGGATTTTTAAATCATTATTTCCAAGAAGCTTCCTTTACAAGTTTTCATGTTTATTTTTAATCGACTTCTTTTATTTTAGAATTTTATGACATGTTAAGAAAGGAAAAGTGTTTTTGAAGAAGAAAGGATATTTTCCTCAAGAATGGAGTTCAAGTGTTTTATCAAAATTATTTTACATCTATGATAATATAGGGTTTTGTTTTTATCCCTATTATTACATTGATTTGATTATTTTGTGATGGAATTATTTTTATGAATTCCTTTATCTTATATGAAATGTTTTATGATGCCGTGTTGTTTAAGAATCCTATTTTTATTACATGGGTTATGCTACAATGTATGATTTACGATTTTGTTGCACAGATAAGAATGGTTTCATTATGAGATGGGTGGGACCTATATCTCCCTCCAATGCATTGGGTAAAGATTTTATATCTCATGAGATAGACATGGCTGGAGCGGTAGGTTATACCGGTTCAGTGAAACAGGACTGAAACGAAAAGTGAACTCAGTTCAGAAATGGACTTTGTCCATTAAGATAGTCTTGGCAATGAGTCTTGACTAATAAGAAATGATTCTCTATGATTATGTGTGTATGAAACAAAGTTTCATGTTTTATGTTATGATTATTGTGATTACATTTCACTGCCATGATTTATCCCATGTTATGAAATTATGATCTCTTTTGCATGATAAGATTTCCAAAATTTATGTGCTTATGTATATGATGTGATTGATATTTCATTTGTTTACCCTTACTGAGCATTTGAGCTCACCCTTTTGTATGTTTTCTTTCCCTAGGTCAGGAAGAAGGTTATTAAGTAATATATTCCAAAAGGGACTATAGATATGATGAAATAAATGGGAGACAGTATAGACACTTTATGAACCAGTTGTTTATGTTTCCCAGTTTCTAAAGACACTATACCTATATGGTCCTTTCGTGGTTTTATTTTATGTTGTAATAAGTATGCTTCAATTTTGAAGTATTAACAATGTATTTAAAGTATGGGTCATTAGAATGCACCCTTGTCCAGAAATAAAACATTAATATTATTAAAATTAGTGAATGTGATAAAATGTCACACACTCATTTTATATAAGTAAATTAATTTTGATATATGGATAACTAGAAGATAAAATAAAATATAAATAGTATAGAGAAATATAAAACAATTACCTACAATATAGAAATTTATTTATAATTGGTATATATTGAATAATTACCATTAATGATGGCATAACAACAAAGAAGAAATTATATTATTAATATAATTTTCAAATAAATTATTATAAAAATATTAAAATAAATATAATTTTAGTTAATTAATGACATACAAGAACTTTGTATAGAATAAAGATATTTTAGTGGCATATTGAAAGTATTTTTTCAATGTTTTAATATTGGTTTGATATTTTTATAAACGAGAATAATAAATAGTATCAAAATAGACATAAATGATACTTTAAAATAAATAATATATTACTAAATGTTATAAAATTCAGAAAAATATAAGGATTGTCCATATAACTGAAATTTTGTTAGATATTTCATAAATTATCAAATTATTATACTTTTTTCATATTATAGTCACTATATTAACCATATAATGTAAAAAATAAATATTGACACGAAAAAGGTCAAATCATTTAACTAATGGTTAATGTCAAATGATAAGTTTTATATTTTAAATTAATCATGAATAAAATTAATTGGTTGAGGGGATTTAAACCCATCCATGTCTTATCCGTGAACTATTTCACTTTGGAACTATTTGAGATTGAAAATATTTTTATTATAAATTAATAGTTTTGGAGTTTCCAAAAGTTCCCCTCCACTGTCTTATAAAATGAATCTTCTCATTCTCTTGAATTCACACCCATAAATTCCTTTTTAAAGGTATAAAAATTCTCATATACTCACCCAAATTCTCTTACATAAATATAGAGGCCATACTTTCAGTAAAAATCTAACTTAAGGAGTCCTTTTGTGCAAATCAAAAAGAGATACCCAAAAAAGAGGTAAATGTTTTGTCACAAATTTCAAAGTTATTTTCTTATTATTGTTCCTATTTCAATGTGTTTTCCATAAAAAAGTAATAAATATAGTATAATACATATATTTACATGTTATTAAACTCATGGTACAACTATATTTCTTATTTTATCCATTATAAGAATAACAATATCACAATGTGTGCGTGTGTATGGCTTACCCTGCCCATGCCATGGTTTAATTTGTTATTCAACAATAATTTATTTTAATGGATATGGTGATAATAATAATTGATATAAATAGTTAATAAAACATGATAATTATTCTGTATAAATAATATAACATCAAATTTCATACCATTTAACCATAAATGGAATGATATCGTCGCTCGTGTGTACATACGACGTACTATCTCCACGATGCGATGAGATTCATTATCTATGTTAACCATTCATGAATGATTATAAAATTTATATGACGAGTAAATATAATAATTATTATCATAATATTATTCTAGTTATGAATAAAATATATCATACACATAACAAACATGACTTACATGACAAAATATGAATGGGGAAATGAAGTAGTTAACACCCAAAACAATGGAAATACTGAAATTTTATTAACAAGATGATATAGGATGATCATATATGATAACATAAATATAGATATGGTCTAGGTATAGTTTAATAACATGATTCAACTATTATATATGAGGTTAATTAACCCTCGACTAAGAGAAAGTATAGGGTAATGGTTAATTTCACAATCTTATTATTATCGGAGTTTGTTTACACCTAAGTATCTAATGCGATATTGTTATCATTCATGTCCATGTTTCTTAAAATATATTTCAAAATATTACAAACTACTTTTTAAATTAATTTTCACCCATGTTTTAATTTTTATAAAATGTTTTTAAAGGAATATTTTTATCATTTTCCAAACGAGGTACTTTATGACCTTTTCAAAAAATTAAGGAAAGAATATATTTTTTAAATTATAATGTGAGAGTAGATATTTTATACTGTTATGATTTCTTACCATTTTGATGCATCAATTACAACAATACATGGTTATTTTAAAAATAAATGTTTTCATTTATAATTGTGTGGCATTTTAATGATTTAAATGTAAACATTCATATTTCTCTCAAAACAATTTATTGATTTTGTTAGATTATTTTCATATATGTCAATATCTTTTGTTGGGTTTTATGCGTAATTCTGGATGATTTAGTATAATACAATCTTCCATATTATATTGAAGGTTTTAAGAAATTTTGGAATGTGTATGTTTTATTTTGATACAATTCATTGTTTATGGTTTAAATATTAACATTTCATATGATAGTTTTAATAAAAATGTTTTTGTTATGCTTAATTCTGGAGGATTTAGTATGATACAATCTTCCATATTATATTGAAGGTTTTAAGAAATTTTGGAATGTGTATGTTTTATTTTGATACAATTCATGGTTTATGGTTTAAATATTAACATTTCATATGATAGTTTTAATACAAATGTTTTTGTTATGTTTCATCCTTTTCATATGAGGAATCTATTGGACTTTGTAAGTGACAGGTTGGGCCCCCTATATCACCTCAATGCGTGAGTAGGTTTCCTGAAAAAAAATAGATATGGTTTTTTTCAAGGAATTACCCATTTATTATATTATTTTCATGAATCCTTTAAAGTATATATTCTTGGCACGTAACCTTTACAATACTATATTCTTTCCCTGAAGCCTCGATGGTATATTTCAAATGTCTAAAATTAGGCCTTTCCTCATTATGTTATTATTTATTGATATTAAATGCAATTATTAGAATATTATAATATTCATGTAGAGGATTAAATTGAAGTATTTTATTTAATATTTCCATATTATGCTGATGATTATGTTTAAAAGTCTTGAATTTAAGTTTAGTTCCTTACCACAGATGATTATGTTTATTTATGTAATATTCTACAGTATTATTTAACCTTATTGAGCATATAATCCCACCCATTTCATATGTTTTATTTTACTAGGATTTAAATAAGTGTTTTATGATTGATATGCATGGTTCATATTGGAAAATAATAGCATTATCAAAGATTGGACTATGTTGTATGTTATGTTTTAAAATATAATGAATGGTTATTGTATGTAATATATTTTCCAAGACATTGTAACTAATACTTCCCTCAAGATTTTATTCTTTTTAATCATAAAAATGTATTAAAACAAGGCAACATATCTGGGTATCGAGGGTTGGGGCGTTACAGTTGGTATCTGAGGAAGTTTTGTAACAACCTTGGAAATTTGATTTAGAAAACATATATTAGAAAATATAACCATATTAATGACTTTGAGGATAATTATAAGTATAGGATATCATAATTTATAATTGTTATTGAAAAACATAGGTTAATCCTATGTAAATATGGATTCAGAAGAAGATTCCATCAGTTTGATATCCTATAAATAATTCTTCATGACTATATCACTATGATTAGTCTTTCTCACATTGTGCATTGAGTTTTGTTCAATGATTAGAAATATGAAAGGTTATAAAAGTAATGGTTATACTCATAATAATGAAGAAGATACAAAAGAAAAATGAGATTAATGAGGTATTAAGGAATAAAATGTTGAAGCATATTTAATGGATTAATAGTGAAGTGGAATAACTAAGGTTATTTTGTATTTGGATTCAATAATTATTACATCAATGGTTCTATGGTTATAAGATTCATTCGATATATAATGATTTTACTAAAAAACATATTCATTAGGGATTTTTAAGCACAATAGTGTTCAATTATGATTTAAATGTGATCATGTATTTGGTATTTGACAATAAGAGAAACATTACAATAATTGGGTAATATAATGTTAAGATGGATTTTAAAAATTTAGGGACCTTTTTGGACAATGAATTCAAGTGAAAGTATTTTAGTCATGTCTTAATGATGGAATGGATTATGTTAAACATTGGATATTATTATTTTACGTTTAAGTATGATTTATTAGATATTATGTGCTAACATTTTGGGTTTTAGTAAACATTTGACGTATCAATAAAATACTCATGGACTATACAATTTCTTACTTCATGCATAAAAAACCATCATGAATATCCATATCCAAGTGAAAAAATGAATTAAAAATAGATCAAAGAACAAACGAAGGGTAAAATCTATTGAATCAAGAATGTTTTCTCATGTTCTCATTTTGATTATAATATAATTCCTCTAGGAAATATTATCTGTAATAATGTGTTATCTTAATAACATAATTTTTGTTGAATGGATGGTATTTTAAATAATCGTAGATTTATAGCATTTCGGCCCTTATTTTTCTATTGATTGTTCATTTTTATTTCATTTAGGACATTAATCACTCACTATAAATATTTTTATTTTTACTCCATGTATGTATTTTTACTTTCCACTAGTTTTCTTTGATTATAAGGCCTAATTTTGTGGTGACCTTCACTTTTCCCTTTCCCTCTTAATAAGAGTATATTTTATTAACCCTATTTCTAATTTTAGTTTTCCCCAATGATGTTTTATAGAATCAACCATTTATTTTCGAAGTACAATTTAAAATTTCGAGGATGAAATTTATTGAAGAAGGTAATAATGTAACACCCCCATGCTTCCAGAGTATCATTTTTTTTAAAATAATTCAATATTTTGGGTTGCATGCAATACTGAGTTTTAGGGAACTATGATGAGATGTTTAAAAAATTGGTTATAAATTATATTAACCACATTTTTAATTTTCTATAATTTTAATATTTATCTCATGCGTTTCTATTGATGACATAAGAATAAATTCAATTTTTGAAATAAAAAAAGTATTTTTCATAAAATGTAGTTTTACAACTTTTTAATGGAGAACCCAATTTAAATTAAATATTTGATAGTTTTATATATTAAATTTGAAAAAATAAACTTAGTATTTATAATTAGGGCATACAAATTCTTTATGGAAAAAATTTTGTTCTTTTTCTGATAACTTCCATATTTTATTGAATAGTGAAAAATACAGCATTTTAATTTAAAACTATTTTTTCATCTAGTTTATTTTTATTGTTATATTATCCTCTTAAATAGTTATAAGGATTAATTATATTATGTTTTTATCATTTAATATAATATATTTCATTTTTATTATTTTCAAATTAAAATGAGACATAAATAGTTTTCAATATTTTGATGGTTTGTAATTTTGAAAAACTCATCTTCTCATTTTGGTAACAGAGATTAATATTAATTTAATTACTAAAAGTTCTGTTTTTAAAATTTTGAAAAATGGATTCCAAATTTTGAATTATTAGTTACATATTATGTTAATAGGTTATTTTTATTTTTTGGATATTATGAATTGTAACTTTAGTAATTTTTTATTACCACTGTTAAGTGTAAACCACGTAAGTAAAGGTAAAAATAATATTATAAAATTACCATAACGCCTATAAAAATACTATTGTATTACTAAATTATACCCTTATAATTAATTTATTGAAATTAATCACTTAATTTACCCATTTCAAAACAGATTACATGAATATTATTAAAATTAATGAATGTGACAAAATGTTAAACTCTGGTTTTTTATAAGTATATTAATATCAATATATTGATAACTTGGACATAACATTGATTGTAAATATTATGTGGAAAAAAAAGAATTACCTCTATTATTTTAATTTATTTATATTTTTTAGAGATTAAATAATTACTATTTATAATGACACAAGAGTGAAAAATAAATTATTTTATTAATAGAAATACCAAATATATGATATAAAAAATATTAAAATAAATATAATTTGACATAAATAATAAAATAAAATGAATTATAGAAAAAAAATACATTTTAGTGACATATTAAAATTATTGGGGTTGATTAATTTTTTTTTGATATTTTAAAAAATTGAAATAATAAATAGTATCAAAATTGACATATATGATACTTGAAAATAAATAATATTTTATTAAATGTTATCAAATACAAAAAAACTAAGGTTAATCCAACTTAAATTAATAGTTTTAAATATGTCATAATGTAGCCAATTTGGTTTCGTTCTGAATTTAATATTAACTATATTAACCCTATAGGGTAAAAAGACAAGTTCTCATAGTAAGGGTTAAATTGTTTAACTAGGGGTTAATGCCATATGATATAGTTAATATTGCATATTAAACACATCTTAAACAAATTGGATGAGAGTATTTATACTACTAATCATACAATACCTGAAATAAATCTCTTTTTATTTGTTTTAAAGTGAAACTAATTTTATAATAAATTAATTGTTTTGGAGTTTCCAAAAGTGGCCCTCCCAACTCTTATAGGAGGGAAATAATCCATCACATTAATTAAAACTTATAAAGCCCTTGGGATAGGAAAAACCCATACTAGTTTCTCTAAAAAATTCCCTCCGTTTTTCATAGAGTCCATACCTTGTGATGAATTCCAACCTATGGAGTTCTTTTGTGCAAATCAAAATGAGATAAATGAAAGACAAGTAAATAATTTATCACCGCTTTCAATTTTATTTTCTTATTATTCATCCTCTATATGTTTTTTCTCTATAATAATGTAATACCTAATGTATAATCAACATAATCATATGTTATTAAAATCATGGTACTACCATATTATTCAATTTATCTATCCAAAAAATAATGACATCACCATGCATGTGTACGTACAAATTACTTTCTCCACAACGTGGTGTAATTTTTTATTCAAAAATAATTTATTTTAATGTATATAATGATGATTATAATGGATATAAATAATTATGATATCAGGATAATGATTCATTATACTTAATATACCACCAAATTCCATACGTTTCAACCATCAATGGAATGATACCGCCACCCATGCATACGTACGACCTACCATCTCTCCGATGCAATTAGATTCATTCTCCACGTAAACCATACAAGAATGATTCCAAAATTTACATATTGAGCAAATATTGTAGAGACCCGAAACTTGACGTACATTGACATTACATTACATTTGCGGAATACTTAGTACATACACACAAGGATCGTAATAGTTTAGTGTCTTTGGAAACTCGGAACGTAATCTTCTAATCGTGGTGAAAGACTTCAAAATCTCCTATAAATATCTTCCCTTTTTTTACCTAAAACCTTTCTTTATATCCTGGGGAAAAGAAAACATAAAAGGGTGAGCTAAAATGCTCAGTAAGGGTAAACAAAAGAAATATCAATCACATCGTATTCATAAGAACATAACATTTTGGAAATCTTAACCTGAAAAAGAGAGCATAATTTCATAACATGGGATAAATCATGGCAGTGAAATGTAATCACAATAATCATAACTTAAAACATGAAACTTTTTGGCATTCACACATAATCATAGAGAATCATTTCTTGTTAGTCAAGACTCATTGCCAAGACTATCTTAGTGGACAAAGTCCCTTTCCGAATCGAGTAACCCTCATTTCAATCATGTTTCACTGAACCGGTATAACCTACCATTCCAGCCATGTCTATCTCATGAGATATAGAATCTTTACCCAATGCATTGGAGGGAGATATAGGTCCCACCCATCTTATAATGAATCCTTTCTTATGTGTTCCACATAATCATAAATCATACATCATCGCATAACACATGTAACAAAAATGGAATTCTTGAAACATCATGACTTCATAAAACAAATCATATAAGATAAATGACTTAATAAAAATAATTTCCTCAAAACATAATCAAATCAATGTAATAATAGGGATAAAAAAAGAACCCTATATTATCTTAGATGGAAAATAATTTTGATAAAATACTTGAACTCTATTCTTGAGGAAAATATCCTTTCTACTTCAAAAACATTTTTCCTTTCTTAACATGTCATACAACTTTAAAATAAAAGAAGTTGATTAAAAATAAACTTGAAAACTTTTAAAGTAAGCTTCTTGGAAATAATGTTTTAAAAATCCATTCATGTCGTATAAGTTAAAAAAACATTCTTCATACTTTTGTCGGAAAAGTCAAAAAATACCTCGTACGAAAAAACGACAAAAGATTCCTTTCATATCTTTTACTAAAAACTCACCAAAGGGTAAAATTGGATTTAAACAATTGTATTTGGATGGAAATAATATTAAATATTGAGGAAACATGGATGTGGATGATAAAATACACCCCAGTAATTACCAAAGTAAAAACAATCTCAGATAAAAGTGAGATTGTGATATTTCCCTTACCTTAGGTCCGACTTGCTTTGTAAGTGTCCGAAACTCCTGTATAATGATTTAAATAATGTCATTGACTTATTACAGAATCATATTCATTGTTATGATATCATATATGGTTCACTTATGACATTATATTACCCGTTCTTTTGTAAATTCCATGTTAAAGAAGCGTTTTGGGTAAAATCGTTTCATTTATCGTAGGTGTTTTGACTTGTTGTTCTTGAAATTATTATTACTTATATCATGATTTAATTACTTACAGAATATAAAATATGATTTATATATCATATATATATATATATAATAGATAGATAAATGAAATGAAAAACACCGTTCATGGAGACCGTAGTCCGTACGTACGCATGAACACTGTTTTCCTTTCCTTATTGTCTTGAATGGAAGTAAGTAGATGACATACATATATATATATATACATAAATACAGTAGCTTTATAATGTCATATATTTCATTATTATTTCTTATATATACTTTATAATCATTCTTAAATGGTTAACATGGAGAATGAATCTCATCGCGTCGTGGAGACGGTATTTCGTACGTACGCACGCGCGGTGATTTCAATTTTCCATAGGATGGATAGAAGGTGAATTATGGTTGTTTAATATTTATAATAACATATCAGTATGTAAGTAATACTGATGTTATTACTTTATAATGAAACAACTAAAGAAGAAGAAGTTGAAGAAGAAAGAAATTGAAAAGATCGGTAATGGATATTACCTCTTCTTTGGAACGCCTCTTTGAATACTCCACTTAGGGAACTAAGATTGGTCTTTGAAGAAGACCAGTACCTCTAGGATTATTATAGGGAAGTGGAGAGGAGAAAATGGTAGGGTTTGGCCGAGCTTGAGTGCTCAAATTGATGTGAGGAGGAGGGGGAGGAGGTGCCCTTTTATAAGGGAGGAGTGGGGCACCTTAGGAATATCTCAAAATATTATTTTATATTAAAGTCAAAATCGGTTTATAATGGTTCCAAAGGGTCTTATTTAGAAGATAAAGTGGGTATGGGTCGAAATCCTATCATCCAATAGGATTTAGACAAGTTTAGGGTATTATTTTAACCTTATCAATTAGATTTAACTCTAAGTTAAATAATTTTACTTTTACCATGTCTTTTTGTTTTATTTCACTATATGGTTAATACACTTATTATAACATGCCAAACGAACCACAAATTGTTTATTATTAATACATATATCCTTATCTAAGTCATTTGGCCGAACATTATATTTTTAGGAATAAAATAACAATTTATAATATAATATTTGATTTAAAAACTATTTTGTGTCAATTTTGACACTATTTGATATATGATTTTTGTGAAAGTCATAACAGAATTATATGTTCGAACCAAGTTGCTTAAATCAACACTAATATATCATAGTAACCTAGAAAATTAGTGAAATTCATAAAAAGTCTCAAATTACATTCATTTGAGCATTTATAACATCAATTATGTTAATATTTCCTTAAAAGGTTAATTACTGCATCATCGTTGTATCATAAATAAATTAATTTATTTAAAGTCTAAAAATTATAAATAAAATATCATTATGGAGGAAATATTTTTATCTTTCTAATGAATATTTATAGTCGAATTTATCTTATGTATTACCCCATATTAAAAATGTTTTAGTTATTAAACTTTGATTTTAACTATTTTAACTATTCATTAAATAAAATAATATTAAATGTCATAATCTAATCCAAGTGGACCTAAATGGTCATATTATATTCATAAGGTTGTTTTTGGTCGAATTACACTTATCCAATAGAATTAGGACATGTGTTAGGGTAATAGTAATATCATATTTACCCTTAGTTACCCTATTTACTATTAACAGTGGTAAAAAAAAGTAAAAAGTTACTATTCACCAAAAATTATTTTCATCTCATTGAACCACATTTTAGTCCTTGATATTAACCATGTCTGTCGGATTTTCGAAATTCAATTCACAAAAGCGGTAAAATTAAGTTTTATGCAAAATTCAGTTTTTAACCTACCACTTAGTGGTTTCACTATTCATCCAAAATTGAAAGTTTTCAGAAAAATGCCAAAATTTCATCCTAAGCTATATTTCATATTCCGAATTCAAAAATGAAGTCTATTTTACCAAATTCATAACATAGAAATTGCATTAATTAATTTTATAATTAAATCCGGCTGTTAAAACAAATAGCGTGTTTTTAAGGAACAATATCTATCAAAAGATTGACACTTGATTATGTCTGGTTTAAATGTGAAATTACATCCAATGACCAACATTGTATTAAATTGTAAAAATATATTCTAAATGTACTTTAAAACAACTCAAATTAATAATTTATCACTATTAATTATTTTGATTAAAAAAGTTGTCTTTAATTATAATCTATTAATTTTCACAATTCATCAGAATATGAAGGTTATCCGAAATGTACCAATATTTCACCTTAGGCTAAATTCGATATTCTGAATCCAAAAATGAAGAACATTTTGAGAGATAAAAATTATAAATTTTAAAAAGTGGTTATTACTATTCATAACGGCTAGTTTTATTAATATTTTAATAGCATATCGTTGTTTAGTGAAACTCGGTATTGCGTACTACACACGCTATCGAGGAAGGTCGCGATTGCGTGTAATGCAAGGCAAGTCAAGGATGCGTGTTGTTCAAGCTCCTTTTTGTGTTGCGTACAACACAAGACATTAGTGAAATTAAAAAGAATATTTTTCATAAAATCTTGGGCTGTTAAAAATATTATAGTTATGAACTTAATATAATTCTAGATATGAATAAAATACATCCTATGAATAATAAACATTACTTACTTGAAAAAATAGTAAAGGAAAAATGAAGCAATTAACAGAAAAAATAATGGTAATACTAAAATATTATTAACAAAATGATATAAGAGAATTATAAATGATATCATAAATATGGTTATGGTCCTGTTATAATTTAATAAAATTATTTAACTATTATGAAAGAGGTTATCTCAACCTTAATGAATGGAAAGTACAATGTAAGGGTTAATTTCGCAATCTCGTTATGATCTGAGGTTGTTTATACGTAAGTATCTACTAGGACATAATTACCATACATGTCCATGTTTCTTAAAATATATTTCTAAATATTTATTACTATTTTTTAAATTCATTTTTACCCATGTTTTAAATTTTATAAAAAAATTAAAGGAATATTTCCAACATTTTTCGAATGAGGTATTTTACTACCCTTTTGAAAAATTAAGGAAAGAATTTTTTTTAACTTATACTATATGATCAAATATTTTATGGTTTTATAAAGCCTTAACATTTTACATAATACCTCATAATATTATAACGTTATTTTCAAAATAAAATTTTCATTTTATAACTATTTGGATTTTAAATTATTTAAATGTTAATAAACTGATATTTCTCTCAAAGAATTTTGACAATTTAATGATTATTTTCATCTATGCCAATATCCTTTGTTTGATTTTATTTTTAATTTAGGTTTATTTAGTATGATATAATATACCATATTTTATTAAAGGTTTTATTATAGGTTTGACTATTAATGTGCTATTTTGATACCATTTATAGTTTATGGTTAATGTATTTACATTTCGTATGCTATTTTTAATTTGAATGTTTATGTTATATTTCACCCATTTTATATGTGGAATGAATTTTACTTAGTAAGTGATGGGTGGGACTCTCTATAACCCCATGATTCATCATTTGGTTTCTTGAAACAAAATATATATGTTTTTGGATGAGGATTTACCCATTTATTATGGTTTTGGCATGAAGCCTTGAAATTATTAGATGTTTGGCATGAAACCTTGAAAATATTACATTCTTAGAATGAATCCTCAATGGTATGTTTCAAATGACCATAATTATGATTTTCTAATAATGATATTATTATTGATATTACATGTGATTATTCAACTAGTTCAATATCTATGTGGATGATTAAATAGAATTATTGGAATTATTTATTCCATATTATGCTGAGGATTTGGTTTAAAAGGATTGTATTTCACTTTTATGCATTATCTAAAAAGTTTATTCTTATTTATGAATGCTTCCGCTATATTTCTTATCATTTCTAAGAATCTGAGCTCATCTCCTTTAGATGTTTCTTTTTCCCAGGATGTTAGGAAGTGTTTTATGATTGATATGCATGGTTAAGCTAGGGGAATAATGGTGTTCTAAAAGAATGGACTATGTTTTATATAATGTTTTGAATTGAAATGAAAGGATCATGTTTGTAATATATTTTTCATGACAGATAAACTGATAGATCCTTTGGGATTTTATTCCTTGTAATAATTCCAAAGTTTTAAAATAATGCACCGACTCTAGGCATCAACGGTCTGGTCATTACAGTAACATTATATGTTAAGAAAATAACATGTTTAAAAAATGTTTCATTATTTATGTTGGTAGTATGGATCAGACTTTTCATCCCTCAAATATATTATTTTTAAATTTTGGAGGAACTTGAGTTTAGAGTGACTTCCAATTATTAAATAAATTTGGGTATTTACAAAGATACCACTCTTCATCAATTATAAAATGAAACCACATCTGATCACTTATTCACACCTCTTAAAAAGTTTATATCGGAAAAACAAACAAAAAACTCTACCAAAATCCCTTATCCATGTTCTATAAATATTTATCTTCACTAAATACCAAGCCAAGCTTCCTAATCTGAGATCCAAATTTTTTTTTCAAGCGATGGTAATGTTCCTCACAAATATCTTTCTTTTAACTCATTCACATGCCACATCCATTCATGTATTAATAATTAAAATATAATAAAAAAGATTATAAAATACACTGTGATTTTTTATATATATTAAATAACTTATATCCATATTCTTTTCTATCAAAAAGAAAATGAAATGATTAATCGTGTATACGGAGGGCTACCTCCTCGTGAACTAATGTAATTAATTCCATAAAAACCTATAAATTCTAGATAAAATGATGAATATGTGAAATAAATATGATATTTTTAACATATTTAGATTTATTTAAGTATAATATCATATCTAACTTCTTACCGTCATTTTTTTAAACACTCGTGTGAACACACAGACTACCGTCTCCATGAAGTGATGTGATTCATTTTTCATTTTATTTAAATAGATGATAATAAGGTTGTATTTAATGAAAAATATAATGTCTATGGTATAATTATTAATATAGAAATTACTAATATTATGTACCTTTATTTAATTCCATCCATCAAAAAAATTTAAACAATGTTCATACGTTTGGGTGGCCTACCATCTCCATGAACTGTGTAACTCAATTATCTATCTCTATCATTTATTGAATATTGAAAATAATTATATAATGAATATATAATATATTTATATCATGTTTAAAATTATGTAGATTATAGAACCATGATAATTGTATATGGACCAAAACTGTCAAATCAAAACATACATGAAAAATGAAGAAGTTATTAACCAAATTTGTGATTTTAACAATGAATTTTTAATAATCAAGTGATTAATGTTTATAAGTAAATAATATATGTTATATATAACTATGGTTAAATAATATATGTGTATAAAATAAATATTTATTATATATGAGGGAATAAATCATATGAAAGATGTTAAACAAAAAGTAGGGGTTATTTCACAATTCCATCATTATTCCAAGTTGTTTATATTTATATCTCAGCAGGGGAAATTATTTTATATTTAAATATTAAAAACAATATATTTTCTACTCCTCAAGTTATTCATATAATATAAAGGATTTATTTTCATTTTTATCTCTTTAAATACTCAATATAACTAATAATATTTTTTTATGAACAACCGACATTATTTTTCAACTCATTTGGGAATATTTATCTTTTATGTCCATGATTACATTAAATATTATAGAATGATATTTTAATATTTATATTATGATTTTTTTAAATACTATTAACTGAATTTTTATTTTTAAAATACTATTAAAAAATAATATTATTTTCATTTTCCAATTGAGGTACTTTTTTAACTTTTTGCAGCATTGTGAAAGGAATTTTTTTAAACTTATGTGGAATTAACCATCACCATGAACACTCATTTCATTGAAACTGAAATTATACTATTATAATTTTATTTTCAAATAAAATATTTTCAGTAATATTGGAAATTTATTTTAGACTCTAAATAAGTTATTTCAAAGATAAAATGGTATTTTCCGCAAGAAATGTTCCATAGATCATTTTAAAGTGCATTTATTTATGTCAGAATTCTTTAGAGAATATTATACATTATTGGGATGTATTTGTTTTGATAAAATTTACTATATTCCTGTAGATTGTTATTACCTTTTTAGTTTTTTGGAGAAATTATTATCATTTAATATAATAGTTTTCAAAAAAAATGTTTATGTTTATTTCTTCCCCACTTTACAAAGAGAACTGCATTTGACTTAGTAAGTAATATGTGGGGGCTACTATAGACACCTTAGTTTTTGGAGGTCTCATGAGACCAACTTGTTTGGGTATTTTGTTTATGTCTTACCCATTTTGTAATATGTATTGGAACGAGGCCCAAATGGTTAGTTTATTATGTATGACATTACGCATTATCTCATTATTAAATTAGTCATTTATGTCCATGTGGGTATTCTATTATTTAGGATATCCATGGATATGTTTAACGATTATATGGTTATTTATATGGAATTAGTTAATCACCATTTATTCATGACATATTATTCATCCTTATCATCTTATTTATTAAATTAAATGTGTTTTCATATGTTTTCCATAAAAAATATTGATTATACCATATTAATTCATGATAGCTTCAACACTACACATACCCTTACAATATATCCAATCTCACTGATTTCTTAGGTTTCATTTCCCCATGATTCATGGAAATTTTTTATGATTGATATATAATGATATGCTAAAGATAATCATGGTGATCTCAAAGAAAATACTATGTTTTATTCTATATATTCAAATGTAATGTGAAATTCAAACATGTATCCACATTAATAATACTACTAAACTATTTGGTCATTGTGGATGTGAATACATGTATCTAGAACCAATAGAATAATGTGACCATGAACTATGGGATACATGGGTTAGGATATTTACACTAACTTTTTACTACAGTCTCACTCCCACATCCTATCTTTGAAAATTCCATGTGATGAGGAAAATATCATATGAGACTTATATTTTATCCATTATGACACTTCATTACCAATGTAAGACTTTGGTAAATATTTTCATGGTGTGAAAGGCCCTGGTCATAGAAGGACACCATGTACCTGAAAAATCATTACTCTTAGGTTATGTATATAATTCTTATTGGGAACTCAAAATGAATTCTTGGAAAATATATGAAATTAATTTTATTTTCAAGGATAATTTATGATGTCTTTAAATGAAACCCATATTATTTTCAAGTTTTGTTTCATAAGTGATAAATAATTTAATTAAAATATCACTCATATATATATATATATATAATGATGGGTGGGGTCTTACATAGCCCTCCATTCCTTGGTTGTGGTTTCATATCACATGTGTTTAAGAAATGTTGTGTAAATGTGATGCAAAAATATTTTCTCACAATATTTTTTGTGTGAGTGAGATGTGGGAAGTAATTTTTTGGTGTTTTATTAAATGAAATTTAGGATTAATTATTCTTGATTTATTGTGTTAATATATTTTATATTGAATCATGTTTATAAAATCTTTTGATTAAATTATTATTTTATTCCAATCAGAAATCCATGGTTTATGATATATTATTTTTTAGTTATAACTTCCTTACGTATCTCAAGTATACTCATATTCTCATAAAATTATCACTTATGATCTTTTATTTTTATCATTTATAATTACCCTTCTAGAGAATCAAAGCTCACCCTTTCTTATTTTTAACTTCCCTAGATTATTAATATGAATATTAGTTGTGAAATATCAATAATAGGGTTTAATGGGAATAATATATGTACAAATGTTCATCAGTTTTGTAATAGCATTTATTTACAATTAGTACTCAAAGACACTAAACAAATAGTTCTATAGTTTGGGTGACTACTTGTGATATTGAATGATATTTCAAATAAAATAATGAAATAATTTTTTTTGATTCGATTGGGATTCCATGAAATGGTCTTTGTTCATGTTGTTGATGAATCAATTTATCTAATGTAATTTCCTCAAGTGATCGTGGATCAGGAGGATGGGGGTTTCATGTTCACTAAATTTTCATGAAACAATACTTAGTCAAAGAATGAATCTAATATAGCTACATGATGTGGGGTTTTTGAATTTTTAAATTAACCTGAGACATATGGATTTAAAATAATGGGTATCATTCAAAAAACAGTTGGAATTGATTACTATAGTAGGGGTCTCAAATAAGTGGGGTGTTGTATAGAAAATGGAGTTTTTCAAAACAATGTAATCTTGCATGAACATGGTTTATCTTGGAAGGGAGTTTTATCCAACAATATCAAAAACAATTTAATACATTAAAGGGATTATATTATGTAAACTATGTAATTTTCTTGAAATCAATAATACATGAGGTTCACTAGATGTCCAATTTTTTTAAAAGAAGATTTATGTAAGATAAGAGAAGGACCCCTACACTTCTATAGATCCATAATAAAAATTGTAGTTTTCACAGATTTTATTGGCTTCATATGCATAGGGAATGGATTTTTTTCAATTATTTAATGAATTTAAAAGAAATAATTTTAATAACTCTCCATCTTCGATTTGTGTAACTCCAAATTGAAAAAAAAACGACTAACATTATTCAATAATTATCTCCAGTAGTCGTATTTTGAAATTCCATCTTCAAATAACCATATCTTTTGATCTGAAGGTCAATTATGAAAAAGTGAAAATTAAATTTAAATATTGTGAAATCAAATAAGATAATATATACAAGGATTTTCCATATCAATTTTTTTCAATTCTAAAAATTTACTAGAAGACCCATAAAATTTTTTTATGGTTTTAACTCCACTGTTAAACGATAATACATAATGTGTATGGATTACATATAAAATAGTGTTAAACACAATTTTTAAAACCAAATGTATATTTTGATGAATGTTTTTAGGTTTTTGTTAATATTTTCTCAAAGACTGAATGACCTTGTTGATATATATCCTTCTATAATATTTCAGAAGTTTAAATATATGTAGTCCTATATATTGAAATATATATCCAAATCATTTTGGTGATACTCATAGGGAGTCATTATTTCACTAGCATGTTTATATGTTTTTACCTATATATTATTTTGGGGGGTTTTATAAATTGGTGATTAAAGTAATTGAGGGGAACATTTAAGATTATTTTTCATTAAAACCAGAATTAAAATATCTTACTGTAACATTTAATGTTTTTTTTCTGATAATCTAATGTTAAAGGTTTTTGAATAAATTTTTTAACATTGGTTATATTGAAAATCTATGTCCAGTATAATATCCAATGTTTTTCATGATATTTTATTTAGAAACAGATGTTTAATCTAATTTTAAAAAATATTAATGATCTATTTTCTTTAAAACTAATGTCCAAATTATTCTAAAAAATATAAAGGCAACCCATTGAATCAATTTTTATTCACTCAAAATAGTCTATCTCGATTGAATATTGAACAAAAACATCACTAATGGATTAAAAGATGCATGGTGACCTTTTATAATATATTATAATCAATTTTCATCCACTATTCACATTATTTTGTCTTGCATGTTTGATCATTAATTATTATTCCATGATCCTAGGGCTATTACGGCTGTCCTGCAACAACAATTTGAGGTTATTATTTGTTCCTGTTGGTCAGAGTTTATACTCAAGAGGGGGGGTGAATTGAGTTCCAAATAAAATTTCAAATAAAAAATCTATGATTAAAATCTCCCAATTCGACACAGCCCATTCAATTAATGTAGTAGAGATATAAATGTTTAATTACTCAACAATTTTCACTATGTTTGATTAGTCCTCAATTGAATCAATGAAATCACTAATTCAACATTTTAAATAGGTTTACTGAATTAGGAACTTATACACACTAACAAAAACTAAATAGCAGAGTGAATGTAAAAAAAGTTTTTTGTCTTTGAAAAATATAAGCAGTGGATACAATAAAACAAAGTACTTAAAGACTAGCTCGATAATGTAAAATAGAGGTTCAGTCCCAAGATGAGCCCTAGTCCTCTCCATTTGGTGATTACCTTCCACCAAGACGTTTATATAAATAAACTTGATACACAACTTGTATCGGGATTTCCAACAGTTTGTACAAACTATCTAGGTTCTACAACCTCTACCACAGTTCCACATGGGAAAACAAGCAACCAAGTCGCACAAGGATTCTTCCTCGACATTGCATGGGAAACAAGAGTGAGAGAGTTTTGAGTGGGGATTTTCAGTATCCCCCAGTTAAAGCACACGATATATTTTATGTGTAACAAACAAACACTACTCAGAAATGTACAATAAAGAACACGGCCGAGCTAAAAAAAATTAGGGTTGAGTTTAGAATGCTCTATGTGTTTGAATTTCAACTCTGGACATCATGGAGTTATAGAAATGAAGGTTTTGTTCTTCTCTACTAGTTTCCTCAAAAAACAGAGTGTCATAACTTTCAGGTACACGATTTTAGGTACTGAGATGTTCAACTTCATGATAAAAGGGTTCCATTAACAACAACAGTACAACCTTGAATATGTTCTTTAAAAAATCTTCATGAAGCTCTTTGATTTTCAGTATAAGCATTGTTCTTCTTCATGTTCTTTTGTGATGTAGTATATGGTCTTGGTTTGTCCAGCTCGCACTGGCTACACCCCCTCATTTCTTTTTAGCTCGGTCTCCCTTTCTAATTTGTCATAGTCGACTAAGGGAATGATCAAACCATGGTAGGTCTTCCTTATACCTCATACAGTTTCCTAACATGTCTCCAAACAATATTAATTGATTTTAGATGCATTAAATCACTAAAATATGACCATTCTGATAATATTAATATAAATTGATAAACTATAGAATATGTTATCGGTAGACTGGTAATAGTATTCTGTCAATTGGTAGCATCTTCAACAACAAGCTTAATCTGTAGAAGACTCCCAACAATAGGCTTATCCAATGGTATACTTCACCAATGGTAGACTTTCCAATAGTATACATCACCAACGATAGACTTGTCTAGTGGTAAAATTCACCAACAGTAGACTTCACCATTAGTAGACATGTCCAGCGGTTGACTTCACCAATGGTAGACTTCACCAACGGTAGACATGTCCATCTGTAGACTTCCCCAATGGTAGACTTTTAAAATGGAAAACCTCACCAATAGTATACTTGTCCAGTAATAAGTCTGATAGAAGACTTCTAATAGAAACACTTTGTAACAGAAACCTTGTCGCAAAAGTGACCTATCATATTGACTCAGCATCTGTATGCTTCAGTAAGTACTCCAATGGTAGGATTTACAACATTAACCCTTTACTGGTGACTTCCAACACTAACTTAATAATTGTAGCTCTTATAAAGATACCCTTCATTATTATGGTCTTCAATGGTGTCATTTTCACTAGTGACTTCTTCCATTAAGGTCCAACTTTAGGTTTGTCAACGGTGACCATGACAGTGGCTTAAAATAGTGACCTATTACTAGTAACCATCAACAGTGACCTTTGACATCAAGACTTTTTATACTGAAAATTGAGTTTAGAAAAGGCCCGAGATTAAAGTAGATTGAAGTAGAATTCCAAATAACTAACCCATTATAGAATTAAACATGATTTGGAATTATCAAAAGAGGTAAGTCCAACAATCTCCCCCTTTTGATAATCACATATTATGCCATTAAACATTTGAATAATTATAAAATAATCATAGAGAATGAAAATCAGTGGTATGTTAATAAAATAAATAGGTGTTACAGATAATCCTATCACATGTCTATCACATATCAGAGATTAATGTGATATGGATATTGAATTACTATGATATGGATATTGAATTACTATTTTTGTATTTTCTCCCCCTTTGTTATTAGCAAAAAGAAATACAATAGGAGACAAACTAGAATATTTTTGTTAATGAAATATCATTAAATGAGTCTAAGAGAATTATAAAATCTCTATCAAAAGACACAACCACACTTAATCCACATCAGAAATAGGCAAGGACACCTTCCCTTTTGAAGAGGAATAGGGAGGGTCTGTAGGTGGAGGTTTAGGCCCTGGAATAGTTGCAAGGATAGTAGGATGACCTTCAACAGAAGCTTCATTAGCTCTATAGTGAGGGACTTACTGAGGAAACATTGGAGTCAAGCTTCTGATGTCTTGAGCATGAGGCATCATAGTAGTACAACTAGTTGAGGCTGAGGAAATGGAGGGTGAAGGTAAGGCATGAGGAACAATAACTGGAGTGTAGTCCAAATGAAGGAAGGGTAAAAGAAGGTTTCTGAAATCCATGATAATGATTCCACCACTCTCTATGGTTGTGATGAAGTCATCCTTATTCTCCATAAATTCTTCTAACGTAGGGGTCAACTATCCAAACCTGCTAACCTGTTCCTTAAAGGCTCTGGAAACCGGAGGTATTATGAGGTTGTCCAACAATAGCTTAAAGTGACCATCCATTTGATTCTTGGTATAAACCCTTTGGTAATATAAGTAAACATGATACTTGATGGACATATGATCTTTAATAGCTTCCCTTAAATAATTTTCCACAAGGGTATGAATTTCACTAGTAATAGAAATGACCTAAGAGTCTAAGGTACTAGCACAAGAGATATTTTCCACTTCTTATCTAACAATGGATCTGAAATATTCAATGTCAACTAGAGGAGAGGCAGAAGTGAAAGCAGATGCACCTAGAGGTGTTAGATAGAAAGCTACATTCTCCTTAAAATATTTAGTCAGGCCACTAATCAGTCTTGTCAGATCATCATCTTGACCTTTCACATGTGTTTCCATGGAATTTTTAATGTTTTCAAACACATTTACCAACTACCAAACCACAATCTTGATATATCTGAGAACTCTATTCAATTGAACCCTATAAGCCATATAGGAGTCCAAACTAACAATTGACTATTTCAAAATTTCCCCAGACTCTGTCAGCTCACTCATTGGACTCTGCCACTACTTTACTTCCTTAATCATATTAGATTGAATACTGGAGTGTATTTTGGCTAACTCATATGCTGAATGCTCTTAAACTAGGGAAACAACCTTGTCTATCTGAGAGGACCTATATTTAGACAGTTTATGCAAGTTGGATTTCAAGGACTCAAGGTCAGCATTACTAACATAGTCTTGAGGGAATGTGGTTACTAGAGGTAAAAAATGATGTCTGAAACAGAAGGCACTGAAGGTCTTCTGGGAGACATTTCATCTTATGAGTCATCATTGTCTACACCCAACACCAGAAACCCAGGGTCCTCAGCCCGACCCTCAATTTCATGAACAATAGATACTAATTCATGGGAAAAAGGAGGCTCCCCCTCACGTGGAGCTACCTCCTATTCAACTATATCAGCCTCTTCTAGTCGTGCCCCCTCAACTACTAATCCAGCTTGATCTACTGACTCATCAGTAGAGTGATTCACTGCTTCTATTGAGTTATCCATAACATCTGTTGCATCATTAGAAGACACAACCTCTTTATCTTTATCACTTACCGCCCTTTATGTAATTCCTATCAGATGACTTAGACTGATTTCCTCTCATTCACTATCATTAGTGGCTGTTCCATATTCCTTGTGGTGAGAATGATTAGATTCATCAGCTTGTTCCTCTTATGAGGTATCTCCAACAGTAATAAGAGCCCCATAAAAATCTTCTTCACTAGTTTCGTCATCCTCATTGTCCAATAGGACAACTTCTCTCCTTGGTTACTCTCATGGAGGAATGGCCACTCCAAAAGATATCATTCCAACTAGAGGACTGGATGGTAGATCAGGATCACTCCTATCATCTATAGGTGTACCCTCTTTATCATGTTCCACAACCTCTTCGACTTCTTCATATAAATATATAGGTTCTGCCTCATCAGGATTCAAACCTGGATCCCTCTTATCCTTTGGCCTAGAAGGATTATTTATAGGGTCAAACATCTTATAAAGTTTCCCTTCATCATTTACCCATTCTTTTATCTAGGGATTCTAGCTGATCTTCATGAACTTTCATATTACCTTGGAGACACAAGAATTTTTCTTGGATACAATTGTATCCTCTTTATCTCCAGCAATTCTTTTAACCTTCAGCATCACAGAAATCAGTTTGGCATGAAATAGAGCATTTGATTTAGAACTTGGCTTAGTCATGTCTTCTAACTAAGCCATCAACAACCTACACAGGTTGATCTTATGTCCATGCTTTAGAAAATAAAATATGAAAATGTCTTGATACTTCAATATAGTGAATTTACATCTCATGGGACTTATAACATGTTGGATAAACATGAATAGAATTCTATCCTCTACATTCATTTTAGTAGCAATCACCTTCCTCAAGGTCCCATTTCCTGTCAACTCTTCCAATCCTTTCTTATACCCAAAAATATCAATGTCCAGATGAATCACTCTAGAGTAGTAGTCACATATACCCTCAAGAGGTACCCTTAGACATTCATCCCACTCAGCAGATGAATAGATTAACTCAGTTCCATTTACTCTTGACACCAGTCAGTTCTCATCATCTGATTTCTCAAATTTCAGATAATCATAAAATTCTTTTACTCGCCTTAGGTAATAAAACACATTATTTTTTTCAAAGAACTCCACCCAATCTTGAGTATCTAGTGCCTCCAGCACTAAGTATTTTCTCGAGAAAAACCAATCTTTTCTTAACTCATTTTCATCCACAATCGTTCTCTTTCATAGATGCAGGTTAATCAGCACTATTGATAAATTACTGCCACAACTGGACTCGGCTCAGGGTCTCTTAGGCCTCGGTGGATATCCATCATCAACCGAATGTCGCTTGACTCTTTCCATTGAGGTTCTAAGTGGTTTAAGGGGTCAGTAAAGAGTTAGGGTTTAAGGATTTTGAGAGCATGGGTTCAAGAGTGAGGAAGATAGTGGATCAAAATGTGTTTGTGATCTAATTTTATCATTTTGGGATCGAAACATAAAAAATCATGGAAACGAATACTAATAAAATGGTTTATATTACCACATAAAATAAAATGTAATGGTAAAGTCCAATAGTGAGGTACCCAATAGTGTGGTTCTAACGGTGAGGTGCAACAATGAGGTTCTAGTAGTGAGGTTCTAACAGTGAGTTTCTAATAGTGAGGTTGTAACAGTGAGGTTCAAACAGTGAGGTCCTAATAGTGGGGTTCTAATAGTGGGGTTCTAACAGTGAGGTTCTAATAGTGAGGTTCAACGGCGAGGATCAATAATGTGGTTCCATATACTGAAGTTAATCTTTCCTAACTCATGTTTCATGTAATTTAAACTCTTATAATTCAAGGGATTTGTGATTATATTAGCCAATTGATTTTTAGTGCCAATGAATTCAAGAGTGATATCAACTTTTTGATAATGATATCTCAAAAAGTGATGTCCCACATCAATATGCTTCTTCCTAGCATGAGATACAATATATTTAGAAATTTTAATAGATCATGTATTATCAAAATTTATTGAGACATGTTTGAATTGTTATCCATAGTCTAGTAAAGTGTGTTTCTTCCATAGACATTGAGCACAGTAACTACTAGAAACTATATATTTAGCTTCGGCAGTAGATAATGAAAAAAAATTCTATTTCTTACTTCACCATGATACTAGTGACTTGCCTAAAAGGATACATGTTCTAGAGGTGATTTTTATAACTTGAAACCAGCAAAGTCAGTATAAAAATAACTTATCAGATCAAATTATTGTCATCTTGGATAATATAATCCTAAGTTGGGAGTATATTTGAGATATTTGAAAATCCTTTTAACAGCAGATAAATGAGATTATTTTGGATTAACTTGAAAGTGAGAACACATAAATACACTGAACACAATGTCAGGTCTACTAGATGTAAGGTAGAACAGACTCCCTATCATTCCTCTATAGTTGGTTTGATCCACTGGTTCTCCAGCTTCATCTGTATCCAACATACATGTGGTACTCATAGGTGTATCACTACCATTACTATCATACAATGAAAAACATTTTAAAATATCCTTAACATATTTACATTGATTTAAAACAATACCATATTTATTTTGAAAAATCTGAAATCCAAGGAAAAATTTAAGTTCTCCCATTAAAGTCATCTCTAATTCATTTTGCATTATTTTTGAAAAATTAGTAAGTAATGATTTTTTAGACGATCCAAAAACGATTTCATCACCATAAATTTTTAATATCAAAACATCTTTGAAAATTATTTTAATAAATAAAGTAGGATCAACTATTACTTTGGTAAAACCTTTTGAAATAAGAAAAGAACCGAGCTTATCATACAAAGCTCTTAGCGCTTGCTTTAAACCATAGAAATCTTTAGATTGTTTAAAAACACGATTTGAAAAATGTGGATTTGTAAACCTAGTAGGTTGTTCAACAAACACATCCTCAACTATATACCCATTTAGAAAATCACTTTTTACATCCATTTTATAATGTTTAAAATCCAGATGAGTTGCACAAGCAAGTAGTATCTTAATGGCCTCTAACCATGAATATAGGTGCAAAGGTCTCCTCATAGTCTATTCCTTCCTATTGAATACACTCTTTTGCAACTAACCTATCTTTGTTTCTAACTATATTTTCAGAATCATCAACTTTTTTCTTAAATACCAATTTAGTGCCTATTGTAAAAGTGTACTTAAGAATTTCAACTAGTTCCTAGACTTTGTTTCTTTCAAATTGATTCGATTCTTCTTGCATGGACATTACCCAAAATTCACCATTGATAGCATCATTAATATTTTCAGGTTAAAGCTGTGAAAGAAAATCATGATGTTTAATCTGGTTTCTCATAGAAGCTCTAGTTTGTGTTCCAATATTCAGATCACCTACAACTGCATCTAAAGGATGATTCTTGAGAGTCCTTATGCCTCTAGAAAGTGTTGAACCAGATTCCTCATGGTTGTCTGTTGGTTCAGAATCAATAGGTGTGGATTCTGGAGGATTCCCAGAACTGGTTACTTTTACAGGAGGTTCACTATTTTTATCATTAAGGTCTAGAATTGACATATATTCCTCAAGATACTCAAGGGAGGTTTTAGGTACATGTGGACCAGTCTCATCGAATTTGACATGGACTGACTCTTCCACACATTTGGTTTTCTTATTGAATACTCTATTGGCTTTACTCGAGATTGAGTAACCTAGGAAAATCCCCTCATCACATTGTGGAGAAAAGTTGTCAAGACTATCTTTAGTGTTAAGGATAAATACAATGCAATAAAAAACTCTAAATTAATTAACCATAGGCTTCCTATTGTTCCATAGCTCATAAGGGGTTTTCTTAAGAAGAGGTCTAATCAATACTCTATTGATGGTAATAAAAAGCTGGATTTATAACTTCAACCCAAAAATAAATCGGTAAGTCATACTCATTGAGAATTGTCCTAGAAATTTCATGAAGGGTCATATTTCTTCATTCGAAGACTCCATTCTGTTGAGGTGTTCTAGGAGAAGGGAAATTTTGACAATAGCCATTCTATGAGAATTACGATTCAAAATCCTGATTTTTAATCTCATGGATATGATCTTTTCTCGAGGTCTTATTTCTAAGCCTACTAAGATATTATAAAGACTTAGAATACATAATAATATAGGAATAATATTCACTTTTGTGAGCTAGAAAGTACACCAAAGTATATCTATAAAAATCATCTACATGAACATAAACATAGTGTTTCCCATTTAAATTTGAAACTATAAATGATCCAAACAAATCAATGTGAGCCAACTCAAGTGGTTGAGAAGAATATAATTACTTATTTGGTTTCGAAGAATCTTTGTGTTGTTTTCTCTTTTGACAGGGATTACACACTTTTTCAAGTGGGAATTCCAATTTAGGTATGTCTCAAACTAGAACATTCATTGATAGTTTCCTAAGAGAGTACACATTATAGTGTCGTAATCCTCTGTACCATAACAATGATTCTTTATGAAAATCATTTAATGATGAAACTTTTTTCTAGGCTAAGGAATTTAAATCAACACCATACACATTTTCATTTCTTCAAGATATGAATAGTAAATACTTTTTGTAATTAAATATCTTGAATGGATCATTTTTAAACCTAACATGAAAACCATCATCACACAACTGAGAGATGAAAAGTAAATTATACTTTAATCCATCAACAAAGAGTACTTTGAGAATTAATATTGTATTAGGGTTACCAATTTGGCCAAAGATAAAGATTATTCCCTTTTCATTATCACAAAAAGTTACACCATAAACATTTATTAGGTGCTTGAAGAAGGAATAATCTCCTGCCATATGTCTTGACCATCCACTATCAGAGTACCATAGAGTTTTACAGGAGCTCTTTAGGCAACTTCCCTATAAAACAGATTAGGCTTTGGGTAACTTTGGTACCCATATTTGTTTGGATCTAGAGAGGTTAGAAATTAAAAACTTTGGGAAAGAATATTTTCTGTATAGGTTTCCTAACATAAACATACATATTCAAAGGTATAAATACATTTTTAGGTCCTTTAGAGAATTTTCTCTCAAAAGAAGGTCCAGAACTGGAACTAGTAGTGAACTGTCCAGATTTTGGAACAAATTTGGGTTTTCTAATTTCTCTTTGTCCTTGTTGATATCCTAGACCAGTTGTATATTTTTGGGAAATTTGTTTTCTTAGTAACTGAGTCATGGTATCCCTACAGGAAGTAAACTTCTCAATATCTTTTCTTAACTTCTCATTGGATAATTTAAATTTTATATTTTCTTTTAACAGTTTTTGTTGAATTTATCTTATTCAATATCCATATTTGACTTATAATTTTTATTTAAAGCATGTTTTCTCTTTACAGATTTATATTTTCCTTAAGCTCATTAAAGGTATCCTCAATCATTTCATGGTATTTTAATAATTCATATTTAGTCATATCTTCATCATTATGTGACTCACTCTTATTCCTAGAATAACATGCATTATGTATAGATGAATTATGTGTTACCTCAGAAGTTTCTATCATGAAACATAAGTTAGCATGATTTTTCTGTTCACTATCAGAATCATCAGACCCATTGGAGCTATCTTTTGAAGCACTCCATGTAGATTTCATAGACTTTTTATAACCCTTTCCAATATATTCATATTTCATATTAAATTTTAGTTTGGGTTAGTCTACCTTCACATGACCTTTTCATTTTCGTTCATAGTAGATTATTTCATTTCAGTTGTCATTCCATTTTATGTAATTCTACCATTTTCCTTTAATATCATACATTCCCTTATAGTTTGAATTCCTAAATAATTTCTTCTTTCGTTAGAACATTTTTAACCTTCTATCCAGATAAGCCACATCCTCATCACTATCTGAATCTAACTCTTCACTAGTGGAATTTTCTACAAGAACCTGAACATTGTCATTGTATTTTCTCTTTGAGGTTGAATTCTTGAATGATAATTACTTTTTCCATAGTTCTTATTCTACTTCTTGATTCACCTTAAGCTCTTATTTATACATAATTATTTTTCCAATTATATCCAGTATTGGTATCTGGCTTATGTCACATGATTCTCTGATAGAAATAGAAGTTCCTCTCCATATGTCAGGTAGTTATCGAAGCAGTCTCATGATTTGGTCCTTGTTGTCCACTGGTTTCCCAAGCAGACTCCTGGTGTTCACTTTTACATTGAACCTGAGATACATTTTAGAGATTGGTTCATCTGGATTTATTTTAAAATTATCATATTTAATATTATAAGTATTTAATCTCATTTCTTTAACATTGGTTGTTCCCTCATGAGAAATGGCCAAGGTATCCCAAATTTCACAAGCAGTTTTACAAGAAGATATTCTATTGAAATATTTATCACAAAAAGTATAGTGCATAGAATTCATTTCTTTATAGTTGTTTTTATAAATAGATTTATTCAACTAATACCATGTATCCCTAGGAGTAGCAGGTAATGCATGTTGTTCTTCAACTCGGTCCTAGATTACAAAACCTATTATTTCCAGATACATTTTCATTCTCAATTTCCACTGAACATAATTATGGACATTAAAGAAAGGTGTCCTGTTATTAGCAGTACCTACAACACGATTTTTCATAGAAAACAAGAATTTGAAAAACTAAAAATTTAGATATATCTGAAATTATATGATATTTAAGGTGAAACTAAAATCACAGCTGAAGAGAAATTAAAAATCTTGAGAACCTGGTTTTATGGAGTTAATAAGCTTTCTGTTGATACCAAATTTTGGTCAGGTGGATACTCAAGAGGGGAGTGAATTGAGTTACAATTAAAATTCCTTTTAAAAACATTATGATTAAAATCCCCCAATTCAACACAGCACAGTCAAATAATGAAGTAGAGATATAAATTTTTAATTTCTCAACATGTTTATCTAAGGTTTATTATTCCTCAGTTGAATCAATGTAACCCCTAATTGAACTTTTGAAATAGGTTTACAAAATTAACCACACCTACACACTAACCAAAACTAACTATCAGAGTGAATGTAAAAATAGTTTTCTATCTTTGAAAAATATAATAAGTGGATAAAATAAAACAGAGTACTTGAAGATTAGAAAAAAAATGTAAACAAGAGGATCAATATCAAGCTGAGACTTAATCCTATCCACTTGGTGATCACCTGCCACCAAGTAGTTTATATAAATAAACTTCATAGACAACCTGTATCGGGCTTTACAATAGTTTTTACAAACTCTCCAGGTTCAAAAACCTCTACCACAATTCTACATGGGAAAACACGCAACCAATCCACACAAGGATTCTTCCAGAGTTATTCATGGGAAACAAGAGTAAAGAGAGTTTTGAGTGGGGATTTTCAGTATCACCCAGTTAGAGAACACGAGACAATGTATGTGCAAGAAACACACACTACTCAGAAAGGTAAATTATGGAACACATCAGAGATAAAGAAATTAGGGTTGAGTTAAGAATCCTCTATGTTTTTTAAGGTAATCTATGGACTTCATGGATTTAAGGATATAGAGGATTTGTTCTTCTCTACATGTCGCCTAAAAAAACAGTGTCGCAACTTTCAGGTACTGGATTCTAGGTATTGAGATGTACAACTTCTTGGTACAATGGTTCCTTGAACCACAACAGTACAGCCTTGAATATGTTCTTCATAAGGATCATCATGTTGCTCTTGGATTTTCATTATAAGAATTGTTCTTCTTCTTGTTCATCAATGCTTTCAGATATGGTCTTGGTTTTTCCAGCTCGCACTTTCTATGCCCCCTCCATTCTTTTTTAGCTTGGTCTCCCTTTTTAATTCCACACAGTCGACAAAGGGAATGATTGAACCATGTCTGGTCTTCCTCATATCTTGTACGGTTTCCTGACATGTCTGCAAAAAATATTAATTGATGTTAGATGCATTAAATCAATCAAATATGGCCATTATGATAATATTAATAAAATTAAAAAAGAATAGAATATGTTATCGGTAGACTGGTAACAATAGTCTGTCAATATGTAACATCTTCAACTGAAAGATTAATCAGAAGTATACTCCCAATAGTAGGCTTATCCAGTGGTAGAATTCACCAATGTTAGACTTGTCCAGTGGTAGACTTCACCAATGGTAGACTTTCCCAGCAGTAGACTTCACCAATGGTAGACCTCACCATTGGTAGACTTGTCCAGTTGTAGACTTCACCAATGGTAGACATCACCAACGGTAGACATCACCAATGGTAGACTTGTCTAGTGGTAGACTTCACAAATGGTAGACTTTTCCAGTGGTAGACTTCACCAATTGTAGACTTGTCCAGTAATAAGTCTGACGGTGGACTTCTAGCAAAAACTCTTTATAACAGCAAACTTATCGCAATAGTGACCTATCACATTGACTCAGCATTTATATGCTTCGGTAAGTACTCCAATGGTAGGATTTACAATAGAGACCTTGTACTTGTGACTTCCAAGACTAACTTTATAATTATAGCTCTTCTAACAATAATATTCATCAGTAATGTCTTAATCAATAACTTTTTCACCATTTACTTTTAACAGTAAGGTTCAGCTGTAGGTTTTGCAATGGTGACTGTGACAGTGACATAATACAATGACCTCTTAATAGTTACCCTTAATAATGACGTTTGACTTAGAGACTTTTTATACTGTAAATGAAGTTTAGAAGAGTCATGTGATTAAAATAGATTGAAATATATTTCCAAATAACTAACCTATTAGAGAATTAAACATGATTTGTGATTATCAAAATAGTTGAGTCCAACAGTTCCTTTTTTTGTTTTATTATTCAATTGTTTTACTTAAATCATATAGAATTTTTTATTTTTTTTGTGAAACTTGATTGAGTTTATTATAATTCAGGTTGTATCTTTCATTTTTGAGCTCCAAAATTTATATGTTTATTATTTTTTAAAATAAATTATATATAATTGTTTGTTATGATAATTTTTTTTAATTATATGTTTATATTTTTAATTATTTTTTATGGTAATTTTATGTTATAATAATTACATGAAATATATTTTTCATAACTATGTGTATAATTTTTTGTATGTTTTTTATTTGATACAACAATGAATTTTTTTTAACCAACAAAAAAAATACGTTATGAAAACTGAAATGCATCTAAAACCAACAAGTGGAAGAATTGTTTTTCACACAACAATGAAATAAACCTAAATAACAAATGAAATTTATAAATATTTATATAATTGTTCATATATTTTTTCATATAATTTTTCATTATCATAATTGTTTCTATGTTATTGTTTATAATTATCTGAATATAATTTTGAATAATTGTTTTTATAAATTTTTGGAATTTTGGTTATATTTTTCATAATGGTTTTTTGTTATTATTTTATGTTTAATAGTTTGTTAGGATAATTTATTTTAGGATAAATTATTTATACATTTTATTATGATACTTTTTATGGTAATTGTTTCTTTATTATTATATGTTTTATTTTCTTATCATATATATATATATATATGTGTGTGTTTCATTGTTATTTTTTATTTTTGAAGATAAATTTTGTATAATTTAATGAAAATAAATTTTGTATAATTGATTGTTATTTTTGAATATAAATTATTTATTATATGATTTTATCAATATGTAAAATTAATTTTTATGATCAAATGGTTATAAATAATTTAATGTTTTGATTATATAATGTTATGTGTAAAACTTATCTATTTTTTAATATTTTTAAATGTTTACATGTTTCAATGTGCCCACCTTTATTATTGTGATCTTCGATATTTAATAGATTTTAATTGGAAAAATTTACAATGAACCACTAATAAATTTGAAAAATGAGTTGATGATTTCATGATAATCGCTAATGAAATCATAAAAATGTATATTTTATTTTCCATCCACATATAATGTGATTAAATATGAGAATATTAAATTCCAGAGAAATCATGTATCATCCCATTTGGTTTGGTTTTATCCATAGTTATACACATTATATCTTATATCTCCCCATGTTTTTATGAACGTGTTTTTATAATAAAAATTTTAATTGATGTCTTGTGGTATATACTACATGAAGTTCAGCTTGTGATACACGAGACACTGGCTTAACTTCATTTACATTCAACACTGGGTTTCTATAGAACATCATTTTATTATTATATTTATTTAAACAAGATAATTATAAACTAGTTATTATAATAGAAGGAATGAAAAGGATTAACTAAATTAAGATTTTATAATTTTTGCACAATTATTTGACCAATTAATTAAAAATCAGTTAAATATCCTTTTAAAAATATAAGTAAAGATCTTAATGAATAATTATATAAATGCTAAATGTGTGTTTTATACCAATAAATAATAAATTTTTTTTTTTGAATTATATTAATGTTATATATATATATATTATTAAGTATAATATTTATCATTCAACTTATGTGTTTTCTACACATGATATAATAACATATCCTATTTTAAACATAAAAGAAATATTTTCCTAAAAATGATTGTTTTGCTGAAACTAAAGTTTCTAAGACTTTTATAAATTATATTTGATGAAATAATCTTCTTATGTAAAATTATAGTATCGAATTTTTCATTGGTTTAAGTTTTGGTATTTTTTAGATATGTTTCATACTGTGTCAAATGGTGAAAAATATTTAATTTTAATTGGAAATATTGTTTTCCTAGAAAAACATTATAGTGTTAAATTATATATTTAGTTTCTTTAAAAGTATAATTAGTTAAAATTTTATTATTTAATCTATTCTAGGTCATTGTAATAATTTTTTCATTGAATTTTGATATAAAAACATGACAATATTTTGGAAATTTTCGCTTTAAAAACATGTTTTCTCATTCCATCAATGAGATTAATTTAAAATTAATTTTAAAAAATTATGTGTTTTGAGTAATGAAAAATTTATTCCATAGTTTTAATCATATTTTATATATTTATTGAATAGTTCCATTTTATTATTTCGAATATGAAAAGTAACTTTAGTAATTTTTATTACCATGGTAAATCGAAATTTATGTAATTTAATTTAAAAATAAAGTGATATAGAATATGAAATTACCATAACACATGTCTCTAACGTATCAGGAGATTTTATTCCAACCATTAACACATAATAATTGAAATTTAATTATTTAATGGACCCTTATACCTATAAATGACATGTATATTATTAAAATCAAAGATAGAGAGAAAATATTGCACTCTTACGCTTAATAATTATATTACTTTTAATAAGTGAATAAATAAAATATATTCCCAACTATTTATATTCTTATGAAATATAAAATTATTATCTACATTGTTAAAATTTATATTTAATTTTTAGAGAAGAAGTAATTATCCTAAATTATATGCAATAATTGAAAAATTAATAAAGAATTCAATTAAATTATATTATAAATATTAAAATAAATATAATTTGACTTAATTAAGGTCATAAATAAATTTTATAGCTATATATTACATGTTATAGGTTTGTTAAAAAAAATAAATTTTAATTAATCTTTATGTATTTATTTTATAAAGTTAAATGTAATGAATAATATTAAAATTGACACTTATGACCTTCATTGAAAATAATATTTTATTAAAGTATTTATAAACCCAAAATAAATTCCATAATGAAAAATAGTATGATAAATTGTATAAAATATGATTCACTGGCCATTTATGGTCTAATTGTGACATTATAGGTAAAATTTCATCCTCGTAACACTGAAAAACGAGTTACCGTAGTTAAAATATAAATGGATTAACTAAGGTTTTATCAAAATTATATGTTTCAAGATAATAATAAATTTAACATTCCACATTAAAAAAAATAAATACCATGTTTGATAGCGTACATGATTTGGCACATAATGTTTAAGTGAAAAACTGAATATTATTAGTTAAATATTACTCTTATAATCCAGTTGTTAGAGTATATGGAATGTAAAATTTTATTAGAATTAGGAAAATAGGTTTTACATATTTATATATAATTAATTAATTTGTATCCAATAAATTATAAGTGAATGTAAAACCCTTTTTAATATAAAATTAAATGTTTTTTTCAGAAAAAATATTTAAATGTATAAAAGTGTGTTTTATACCAATATACGAACAAATCAACCTTGTTGGATTATATATATATATAATATTCAATATAATTTTTTAAATTCAGATTATGTGTTTTCAATAAATAAAAAAAGAAATAAAATCCAATTATAGGCTTAAAAGTAATATTTTTCAAAACGACAGCTTTGTCGCCTTTTGATGGCACACAAATTTTAAATATACTTTTTTGACACTTTTAAAATTTCTATTTGAAAATATATACTTTTTGTTTTAAATAATTGTTTCAAAATTTAGTTGATTTAAACATTGGTATATTTCTAATAAGGTTCATGCTATGATGAATAGTGAAAAAATACTACATTTTAATTAAAAAAATATTCTCATGAAATATATTTATAGTGTTATATTATATATTTGAATGAATTTAAAGTATATTATGTGTAATTTTTATCTATAAATCCAATTCAACTCATTAGAATCAATTTTACATTGAATTTGAATAGAAAATTATTTTATTATTTTTTACATTTTTACTTTAAAACCATATTTTCTCATTCTGTCAATGAGATTAATTTTTATTTAATTTCATAAAATTATATGCTTTGAATTTGGAATAATGGATTCCATATATTTAATCATAAGGTCAAAATTGGGTAAATAGTTTCATTTTTGTAGAATTTGAATAGTAACTTTAACAAAAAAAATTATTAACATGGTTAATGATATATAAGGCAACTAAGGGTAAAACTAATATTATATTTTTTAGTAAATTACCCTATAACTTTTTATATTTTTATTGTATGAGTATGTTTCATCCCTAAAAATTTAGAGAACATTTTTGAGACCATTTAATTTCTTTTTATGAGAATATAACCTTTATATACTTATATTCAAAGAGAAGTAAATCATTTCATACTATTGTTTTTAACAAGATAAATACTTTTAATATGGTGCTATAAAAGGGTTATGTTTGACTAAAATTTTTTATTTTAAAGATAAAATGCGTATATACATCATGTTAATTTATTTATAATTTTCAATGATAAAATAAGTACATTAAATTCAAACACAAAGTTGATGGAGTAATTGTTTCATTAATCAATGAATTAAGTAAATGATGTTAAAAATATTAAAATACATATTATTTGATATAATTATTGTCATGCACGAATTTTATGAATTTATATGAAATTTTATTCCATATTTAATGGAGATTTTTCAAATATTTATTTTTATTATATATTTAAAAATTCATGTATTAAAGGGAGTAAAAATTGAAATTAATGATATTTCAAAATAAATAATATTTTATTAAATGATATAATATTCATAGAAATATAAACGTCAGCCAATTGATTGGGAAAACTCTTAAAATTTCACAATTCACTCATTTAATGTTATTTTTTAATTTTATTATAACCATATTATACCTTAAAGAGTAAAAATAATAAAGCTCATCATAACAACAATAGAGGCTAAATAAGGGCTACTGCAAAAAAGACCCCCAACCCTCTCTTATTAAAATGAATTACTTATTATCACTTATTCAAACATAAAAACTATTTTGTGGTAAATATCTTCTAAATTACCTTCTTATAATCCATACCCACATTATAGAGGCCTTGTTTAGGCATAACACCCTCCTTTGTGGTGTTAAAGTGTTAATCAAAGGAGAACATCTAAAGGATATGTATTGTTTTTAATTAAGTATTTATGTTTTATTTATTATTCCACAAAAATAAAATATTATTCAACTATGATAAAATAATAAACCCATTATCCTCAATATAATGAGATTTTATTGTGTTAATATCACGACAAAAGTTAACCTTTATGTCCATCAAATGGGAAATGAATTAATCATTTGTGGGTAAGGCAGAATACCACATCAATAACCGATATAATTCATTTTCCATCACCGTCTCTCTATAATGGTTATACACATGGAAATAATTATTATATATTATATTAATGACATATATATCATTATTAAATAATAATATATAATTTATGTTCTTAACATTCCATGCACATAAAAATAATATTGTCGTTCACGCGTACGTCTGAACTATCACATCCACAAAGAAATGTAATTGTTTTTTCCTAACCACATCACATGGATGATATATATATATAAGTATTTTTAAATTATAAATAATACATTGATTATATTATGATAATTCTGGAATGGTGAAATAATAATTACCTTCTTTCCATAATGATCATTGAAAACAAAGATGTTACCCATGCATATGTACGACCTAACATCCCCATGTTTATAACATTGTTCATTTATAATAACAAAACATAAATGGTTTGATTTAAAACTATAATTGGCTTATGAAAGGGAATTTTATGTTAGATATATGTTTTATATATGACGGTCTAATGGACACTTTGACTATTGACTTCATACGAAACGGAATTTGGACTCAAGAATTGAATATCGTCAAATTGTATGAAGTGAACTTAAATAATAAAGTAATTTTTATAAAAATAAAATAAGTGATATTAAAGGATTAATAAAATTTAAAAATGATCTCACAGAATTATATAATTAACATAATATTATAATTCATGAAGATAAATATTTTACGTGATGACTGAGAGTCAAGGTAATTGAATCTTTAAACAAAGCATTATTTTAAATGTAATAAAGACTTATTAATCTAAATATTACTATTTTATGTTCTTTTTTAAAATATGGGATTTTATTTTATTTATATGGACATGAATGTTCTAAAATGTTAATTTTTGAGATTATTTAAATTTTTTCAAAGTGTTTTTGGACACTTTGAATTAAAAATATCTTTTAAAATGTATATTTCTTTTTTTCAAAAATGGATTAATTATTTTAATAACTTGAAATGTATTATTATCATTCATAATTAAATTTTATTAGTGAACATTTTAAAAGTACAAGATTTTATGTGTTATGATTATACAATGGTACTTGTAAATTTTACACATCATTACATGATAAATCAATAACAGGTGGTTCCATGATTACCCAAGAAAGGATGGTTACTATATAACCTCTATTACATTAGATATTGATGTCTTACATAAGGTTATTCCATTGGTAATAGTGACATGTTTGGAAGTCATTGAAATGGTTATTCCATTTGAGTATTGTCCCATGATTCCTACTTATATGTTATGTTCTCACTTATGTGGGTTCATGAAAATCCTTTGATCATAAAAAGAGAAGATAATGATTTTTAAATTATGACCAATCTTTTAGGGTAAAATTGTATTCTTAATAAGGAAATGTTTTATGAATTTTCACCGGACGAGTTGTTTCCTCTCTTTTTAGTCTTTTTTAAGATGTTTTTCTCATAGTACATAATAAAATGATTTTAAAAGTGTTTAACGAAGAGTTATTTTAAGGATGAGATCAAGGGAAAATTATGAAGATATATCTTCTTAAGAAATCAAGTTTTATATTAATTTTTATTGTTTTAAAGAAAAAATGGATTCATATTATAAGTGTCCACATGTAATATATGAGTTTACTTTGTAAGATCTCATCCGAATTCTCTAAAACTATAGAAATATAATATATTTTCTAAAATAATTTTATTTATAGTTTTAAAATAAATAAAATAAGATATGTCTAAGGACATATTCGTACAATTGGTATTAGAGTATGGTTAACAAAAAATGGGATGTTACGCTGTTTTCTTAAGAATTTAGTATATCATCATGGATTTATAATTTTATTTTTTATCATAAGGTAAATGTATATGAAAACCCTTTTCATTATATATCTTATGAAATTTTATTATGACTACCTGTATTTTTTAGAGACCTTTATTTTTTAGTTAATTATGGGTTTTTATGTTTTGCGATTAAAAAGGAAAGGTATGAGATAGACATTTAGGTTAGGATGTGTTTTGGTTATATTTTTAATTTTGTCATATTTTGGGAATTATTTTTGAATTATATATTATTATAAATATAAAACTCATGTGATGGGTGAAAACTCATTGTGTTCGACATGGCTTCAGAAATTGAGCCCACAACCAACGTTTGACAATGGTGCATCGCCTACCACTGACCTACAGGAATTCATAGTAAGAATGAAATTTTATTCTTAGTTAAACTATTTTATTCATGAATAATAAGTTTATTTTTTGAAACATATGTTTTAAAAAAATAAAACCTTGATATTAGAGAATTATTTGTTGACTAACTGATTACGGTTATTTCGATATACATTCACTATTGCAGGAACCCTATATGATCAGTGTAAATAAAATATTATTGGATTTTTTTTATAAGTAAAATTCTAATTATATATTGGTAGAATATATGAATTTATGGAGGAATTTGGGTGACATAGGTTATTCATTGATATCATTTTCATATCTTGTAGACTATGTGATTTAAAAAATTACAATTTTTGTTATGATACATTAAAATTTATTTTTGTTATTTTCAGATAAATGATAAAATATATATTGGAAGACTATATTACCGAATCATTTAAAATTTTTGGGTTTAAATATTTGATTAGAATATTTTTAGGAATTTTAGAGATTGTTATTTTTTGAATGGTATATATCAAACATTGGTTAATACAATTTAATTTTAGAGATTAATATAATTTTTCATTATATAGTGGTTTATACTTTTTGTGGAATTATCTTATCTTATCCAAAACATTTTGGATTGGGTTAATTACGTAATATATGGGTATTATATTTTAATCTTTTTTTGGATTTAGTGATCTGTAAACGTTTATTATAATGCTTCATATATGAAAAAAAATTCATCTTAAATACTATTCATTTTGAGAAAAAGGTGACTTTGGTGGTGAAAATTGATTAATGGATCAAAATATACATGGAAATTAAGTATATTTCCTTTTGTTATTAGTCTAAGTAGTAAGATAATTCCCCAATTCTATAAAATATATCATGAAACAACAACATTTTCCATTTATTTTATAACTAAAAAACAATTGACCTTTTTAACCCATAAAAAAGTTACAGTTTTGTGGTGGGAAAATTGTAATGACAATTTTCTATATCAATATCCATAATAATTTTATACATAGTTCTTCATCTATATGCATGTATTATTACATGGTGCCAACATATTTTTAATCTCATATAAACTTTATACATCCCTTACATTATATTAAAGATGATGTTTCAATAATCCTTTTCCCAGTGTGGGATTTCAATAAAGGTGTTTTGAAAAGTCAAACCCCTAATTTTCAATCCTAAATTTAATATTTTGACGAATAAATTTAAAAAATAGGGGTGGGATGTAAAATCCCGATATTGTTTTAAGATAAATACTATGTTATATATCGTAAATGATACGCTACATCGAGCAAAAGAAAATAACTAAATCCTTTTATTTAAATGTTACAATTATTTCCCAACAGTTAGAATAGATGGAATGGAAAAAATTAATATAATTATTCAAACTAGGTTTAAAAATTTATATATAATTAAATATTTGGTTAATATTTAATTATAAATTAATGTAAAACACTTTCAAGATAAAAGGAAATATTTTTGTGATAAACTATTTAAATCTACACAAGTCTGTTTTATACCAATAAATAAAAAAATCATTATTTTTAGATTATAAATAAATAAATATATATATAATATATTCAAGATAATTTCTAAAATTAAACTTATGTGTTTTCTATAAATGATATAATCACAAATCAAATTTTACAGAAAAAAAGAAGTATTTTAAAAAAAATGATTGTTTCCCACCTCTTGATGGAAAACCTACTATAAATATATTTTTTTCACACATTTTTATGTTCTGTTTGACAAAATAATATTATTATTTCAAATAAAAGTATAAAATTTTACTTTTTATGAATTTGTGGTACTTTTATAAAAAGCTTCATGTTTTTTTGAATTATAAAAAATATTTCCTTTTATTTGAAAACAAATTTTCAAATTTATTTATATTATAAGATTATATTTCTGAATTATTTTTATTTATATTAAGATAAATTTTAAATAATTTTGTTCAATTTTTTTCCATTGGAATCAATTTCAAATTTAATATATATATATATATATAAATTTCTTTATTTTAAACGTTTTTACTTTAAATTTGTTTTTCTCATTCCGTCAAATGGAATAATTTTTGATTAAAATATTCTAATTTTTTGTCTTCAATTTAGAAATATAAATTCCATATTAGGAATCATATGTTAAAAATTATTTAAATAGGTCCCTTTTATTTTTGGACAATATTAATAGTAACTGTAGTTTCTTTTTTATTAAAAGAGTTCAAGGTAAATTCAGTAATTAATGGTAAAAATAATATTATTAATATTATTAATTTACCCAAAAAATGTCCTAACTTTATTTTATTAGAATATTTAGTCCCTTATAATTATAGTATACATTATGATACCACTTATAGCCTTTCGTATTAGAATATAACCATTATAATATTACATTCAAAGGAAAAAAATCAATTTTGACGTATTTTTGTATTTAATAATAGATATATTTTTATAAGGTTTATATAGGGTATATGGTAAAATTTAAAATTTATTTTGAAACAAAAAATGATTATCTAACTCGTGATAATTTATTTGTACTTTATAGTGATTAAATAAATACCTTAAATGGTGACACATTGATGATGTAGTAATAGTTTAATTAATGAAAGAAACATATAAATGATGTTAAAATTATTAAATTAAATATAATATATTATAATAAATTCTTGAAATGAATTTTTGGATTACATTTAAATTTTATTTATTATATAATGTTATTAAAAAGACAAGTAATGAATAGAGTCAAAATTGACATTGATTTTATTTTAAAATAAATATTATTTTATTAAATCATATAAAATTCATAAAAACATATAATTAATCCAAACTATTGGTATATGTCTTAAAATTTCTTCTACTTCTCATTTATGGTTCGTTTTTCACTTTATAGTAACTATGTAAACCCCTAAAAAGTTAAAATATAAATTGTCATGGTATGAGTTAAATAGGATAAATAATGATTAATAGAAATTGATATGGATTAAAAATAGTCAAAACCTATCTATTTTCATTGAATTAATTTTATTTAACTTAAAATCATAATAAATTCGAAATAAATCAGTTTGGAGGCACATGGAATAGATAAATAATCTATATTAGATTGATACTTTAAAGAATCCAAGAGGGACCCTACCATCTTTATAAAATGGAACTACATATTATTTTTTCTGCACAAATATAAAAATATTTTTTTGGACTATATCCTCCAAAATACCTTCCTAGAGTTCCTACACAAATTCTAGAGGCCTTATGTTAGGCATAACACCCGCCTTTGAGCTGTTAATATGTAAATCAAAAGAGATCGTCTAAATAATATGTATTGTTTTTAATTAACTATTTCTGTATTATTTATTCTTCCATTTCCTTAAAATATTCCTCAAACATGATGAAATAATGAATCCAATTTCATTAATATAAACATATTGTTGGCGCCAAAAATATGGCTCGAAAGAAAGGAACGAAAAAGACAGCTGGCGCGCTGCCTCGCGAAGCACCACCGCGAAGCACCCACGTGAAGCGTCTCGACCATTGTGGCCCCACGAAGCTCTAGAGGCGGTAATGCTCCACGAACGCATTTGACGTTCGCGAGCCGCCGCGAAGCTCCAGAGGCGGTAATGCTCCGTGAACGCATTTGACGTTCGCGAGCCGCCACGAAGCTCCAGAGGCGGTAATGCTCCGCGGACGGCGTTGACGTTCGCGAACGCGCCACGAAGCACCGAAGGTGGCGTGTGAGGTCTGCCTCGCAGCGCCCCTTACCTATAAATACTAGAGTCCCCCTGAGTCCCGGGGACGGACAAGCCGACCTCTCGGCTTCTCCTCTCCCGAATTGCGAAGCACGCTTTGCCCCGGGAATCATGAGCTCCGCGAGGTACTTCTACTTCGCGAGACCCCTCTGCATTGTCTCGTTTTGAGCCCCTCTTCTGAGAGGGATTCCCTTCGCGAAGCTCAAGGGCGTTCGCGAAGGAAGGGGATTCCCAAGGGAACCTGGGCAGCCGCAGAGCGTTTATGCTTCACGAAACACCCAACCCATGCTAGTGATCCCTATGCCAAGGCAGGATCACTACACATCGCGAAGCACACTGCTTCGCAGGACCCTACTTCGCGAGGCACCCCTTCTTCGTGAGACAGTGCTCCGCAAACACTGTTCCACTTCGCGAAGCACCTACCACTCACACCTATGCCCCATGCTAAGGCCAAGGAACTCCACTTCGCGAAGAACACTCCTTTGCATAGCAATTCCTCTTCCCGTGCGACCCTCCTGGTTTGCACGATGTGATTTCAAAGTCCCATGGACAATACCACCCATAGCGTTGCTTCGCCTAATGCTTCTTCGTATAGGCACGCTAACAGATATTGCTTCTTCGCATAGCCACGCTAACACAGACCCCTCGATGGTTCGTTCCACGACCCCCCTTAACCATGGCCATACTGGTACCTTCCCATCCCCAAGGACCAGAGGGTACCAGTTGTGTAAGTCCTAGGGGTGTGGAGTGAACCCACCTCGTCCGAGCTGCAGGACGTTAAACTGCCAAGCACCATGTCCTCAACACATGATGTTAAACTGTGACCCAACCTTGTGCCCCTCACGAAGGGTCCCCCCCAGCTCAAACATTTTTTACACCACTCGTCTCCACGGGAATGGAACTCTTCCTCACATGGAATGAGTTCCTCCTTGTCGGAGTGGAGTATGTTCGTAGGAGAAGGGCGACCCTATTCCCCTAGCCTTTCGTACGGATGATTGCACCCATGCATCTCCGTACTTCCCCACTACCAAGGTCAGTGTAGGGCGTGATAGGGAACGAGGCACCTCTCATCGTCGGACCAAGGTCCATCTTTTCCGCGCTTTGTCGCCCCATGGGCCTCCATCCTGGAGTAAGTCCCAGCACCGTGGGCCACCTAACGCGTAAGTCCCTCTTCGCTTCTCACGGACGCACCCTTCACGACGTGATCGTCAGGTCCTTGCAACCTCTTGTTTCTCACACCGAGCATGACTCACGTGGGCTTATAGTGAGCACCGACCCTGACCCCCCAAGCCCAATTTGAACTACGAGGACTTTGATCCATGTAATGGCATGGTACGTAGGAAGCCTCTATGAGGTTCAAGCCCACCCGTCATTTCACATCGGGTCTCACCCTCGGCCAGCATGACGTTAAACTGCATTCCGGTCCAATGGCAAGCCGTTGCGACCCACCCCATTTGAACTACGAGGACTTTGATCCATGTCAAGGCATGGTAGGTAGGAAGCCTCTATGAGGTTCAAGCCCACCCGTCATTTCACGTCGAGTTTCGCCATCGACCAGCATGACGTTAAACTACATGCCTCCTTTTGTCCCGCATGACATTAAACTATACACCCAATTCTAGTCCGACGGCAAGCCGTTGTGACTAACTTGAACTACGAGGTCTTTGATCTGTGTCAAGGCATGGTACGTAGGAAGCCTCCCAGAGGTTCAAGCCCATCACCCATTCGACCAAGGTCCACTTTCACGTCAGTTCACCGACAAAGACCCATTTGAACTACGAGGACTTTGATCCATGTCAAGGCATGGTACGTAGGAAGCCTCTATGAGGTTCAAGACCACCCGTCATTTCACGTCGGGTCTCACCCTCGTCCAGCATGACGTTAAACTGCATTCCGGTCCAATGGAAAGCCATTGCGACCCATCCCATTTGAACTACGAGGACTTTGATCCATGTCAAGGCATGGTACGTAGGAAGCCTCTATGAGGTTCAAGCCCACCCGTCATTTCACGTCGGGTCTCACCCTCGTCCAGCATGACGTTAAACTGCATTCCGGTCCAATGGCAAGCCGTTGCGACCCATCCCATTTGAACTATGAGGACTTTGATCCATGTCAAGGCATGGTATGTAGGAAGCCTCTATGAGGTTCAAGCCCACCCGTCATTTCACGTCGGGTCTCACCCTCGTCCAGCATGATGTTAAACTGCATTCTGGTCCAATGGCAAGCCATTGCGACCCATCCCATTTGAACTACGAGGACTTTGATCCATGTCAAGACATGGTACGTAGGAAGCCTCTATGATGTTCAAGCCCACCCGTCATTTCACGTCGGGTCTCACCCTCCTCCAGCATGACGTTAAACTGCATTCCAGTCCAATGGCAAGCCGTTGCGACCCATCCCATTTGAACTACGAGGACTTTGATCCATGTCAAGCCATGGTACGTAGGAAGCCTCTATGAGGGTCATGACCACCCGTTATTTCAAGTCGGGTCTCACCCTAGTCCAGCACGACGTTAAACTGCATTCCGGTCCAATGGCAAGCCGTTGCGACCCATCCCATTTGAACTACGAGGACTTTGATCCATGTCATGTCATGGTACGTAGGAAGCCTCTATGAGGTTCAAGCCCACCCGTCATTTCACGTCGAGTTTTTCCCTCGTCCAGCATGACGTTAAACTGCAGCCTCCCAGGAAGATGCACCCTTCTCGTGGTGCTATGGTTGAGGCTGAAGTTGACAAGCTAATCAAAGCCAACTTCATCAAGGAGGTCCAGTACCCCAAGTGTCTTGCCAACATTCTGCCAGTCAGGAAGAAGAATGGGCAGATCAGAGTCTGCATCGACTTCCGAGATCTTATTCACCACTGCCCAAAGGATGACTTCCCACTCCCGGTGACAGAGCTGTTGATTGACGCCACGGCCGGATTCCAAGCCCTCTCTTTCATGGATGGGTATTCCGGGTATAACCAGATCCGAATGGCCCCCGAAGACGAGGAGTCCACTGCCTTTAGGGCTCCCCGGGGTACCTTTTGCTACCAGGTAATGCCATTCGGTTTGAAAAATGCAGGTGCCACTTATCAGAGGGCCATGCATCGCATATTCAAACCGATTATCGGGACATTGGTGGAATGCTACGTGGATGACCTTGTAGTAAAATCATGCCAGTGCCAGGACCATCTCAAAGACCTTGAGAAAGTGTTCAGTTTCCTCCGTTCCCGTCACCTGATGATGAACCCGCTGAAGTGTGCCTTCGGGGTCACCTCCGGGAAGTTTCTGGGCTTTGTTGTCAGATACCGAGGTATCGAGATCGACCCGGAGAAGATAAAGGCCATCGGCCAAATGCCTCCCCCTAGCAACATTCGGGATCTTCGAGGCCTTCAAGGCCACTTAGCCTATATACGCCGATTCATCACAAATCTGGCCGGTAAGTGTAATCCCTTTTCCCGGCTCACGAAGAAGGGCGCCACCTATGAATGGGATGAGGAATGTCGGACCGCCTTCGAGGAAATCAAGCAGTATCTTCTCCAACCTCCGGTCTTGATGCCACCCGTCTCCGGAAAGCCGCTGGTCCATTATGTGACCGCCCTGGAGAGATCCCTCGGTGCGCTGTTCGCCCAGAAGAATAATGAGGGTACTGAGAATAGTCTCTACTATCTCAGCCGCATGATTCTCAATACGGATATCAGATACTCCCCTATCGAAAAGAGCTGCCTTGCGCTCGTCTTCGCTGTGCAGAAGTTGCGACATTTCCTGCAGCACCCCGAGGTGAAATTGTTCTCCCGGGTAGACCCACTGAAGTACATCCTGAACCGTCCCATGCTGACTGGCCGACTAGCACGGTGGGCGGTGATTCTCTAGTAGTTTGATATCAGGTTTGTACCTCAGAAGGCCATTAAGGGACATGCATTGGCAGACTTTTTAGCTGCCCATCCAACCTCCGCGGATCAATCCCTGGACCTAGATTTCCCTGATGAGACGATCCTATCAGTCGATCGTGCTGCCCCGTGTTGGAAAATGCATTTCGACGGTGCCTCCCGGAGCCCCACTGGTAGGAGGCTCAACGATCCCAAGCTCCACAGAGTGGGCCTGGGTATTGTCTTCATTACCCCGTCACAATCCATCCTGCCATACTCATTCCTGTTGTCAGAAGGCTGTACGAACAATGAGGCAGAGTACCAAGCACTCATCACCGGCCTCGAGCTGGCCCTTGAGATCCATGTGCCCCATTTACATGTGAAGGGAGATTCCGAGATGGTAATCAAACAGGTTAATGGAGACTACGTCGTCAGGAATCCGGAGCTCGCACCGTTGCTGGAGTATACCCTCCGCCTAATGGCCCAGTTCTCCCCTCGACCGGAGGTTACCCATGTCCCACGGTCGCAGAACGGCCAAGCAGACGCCTTGGCTGGTTTAGCCGCGTCGCTCGCGGAACCCGAGCAAGATGATTCGGTCATACATGTGGCACACCGGAGAGTCATTGCCCCCGTCACCCAAGAGGACCATGATGGCCTGCGGGTAAGCCATCTCACCACCGGACCCTCCATATCGGGAGTCCCGGGTTCGTCAGACGCAGTGGTTGAAACCACCCCCGACTAGAGAGTACCATTTGTCGAGTATCTCCAAAATGGTATGCTCCCGGACGACCGGGCTGAGCGCGAGTGAATCCGACGCCGCGCGCTGCAATTTACCCTCCAGAGCGGTCCCAGTCTTGAACAAATCCTTTATAAACGGAGTTTCGATGGTGTCCTTCTCCGTTGCCTCCAAGGAGGGGAGATAACTCAAGTAATGAAAGAGGTTCACGCCGGTTCCAGTGGTGCCCATCAAGCTTGGCCGAAACTGTCCCATCAAATCCGGAGGTTGGGGTACTTTTGGCCCTCTATGATCCACGATTGTATTGGATATGCCAAGAGATGCCACGCGTTCCAAGTACACGCCAACTTCTTGCATCGGCCACCGGAGCCCCTCCACCCCACCAAGTACTCTTGGACATTTGTGGTATGGGGACTTGATGTAGTGGGACCGTAGCCATCGGAAACAGCCCACCATTGTAGGTTCATCCTGACTGCTAAAAATTTCTTCTCCAAGTGGGCAGAGGCATTTCCGCTCAAAGAGGTCAAGGCCCGTTCTATCGTTGACTTTGTGAGCTCCAACATTATCCACCGTTTTGGGGTACCTCACCCCGTCCTCACCGATAACGGCACCAACTTCCAAGCAGCTGAATTGAAGAAATTGTACGCTAAGTACGACATCCGGTCAAACCATACCTCCCGCTACCACGCGCAGGCGAATGGACAGATTGAGGCATTCCACAAGACCCTCTCTAACATTCTGCAGAAGATGGTTGGTCAGAACAAGAAAAGTTGGCCAGACAAGCTCCCCAACGCCCTCTGGGCTTACCGGACGATGACTCGCAACTCTACGCAGGTGACCCTATATTCACTGGTGTATGGAGCTGAGGCCGTCCAACCCATTGAGATCCAGCTGCCGTCGTTATGCACTGCAGTTTATGACCACCAGACATCAGATGAGGTAGCCGAGGTCCGTCTGGCTGAATTAGATGCACTGGACGAGAACCGGCTTCGTGCCCTGCACAATCTAGAAAGGCATCAGGACAAGATAGCGAGAGCCTTTGACAAGAAGGTTCGTCTTCGCTCTTTCCTACAGGGCGACCTGGTACTGGCCCTTCGAGCGCCAATGATTACCGGTAGGAAACCGCCCAAGTTAGAACCCAAATGGGAAGGGCCTTATATCATCCATAAGTTTTACCCCAATGGAGCATACTCCTTGGTGACCACAGATGGAGGGCGTATAACCCCTCCCACCAATGCCAAATTCCTCAAACGATACTTTGCCTAGGGAAAAAAGGTCCAGCACGACCCTAAACTGCGAGATGGTCCCTCATGACCCTAAACTGCATCCCCGTCCTTACAGCAAGACGTTAAACTGTAAGCCAGTCATGCCTTCTTGACCGAGGCTCAGCCTTAGGCCCCTTGGCCTCCTCGGGCCCCTGGCTCCGTCCAGCGATACCTTGCCTAGGGAAAAAAGGGTCCTGCATGACCTTAAACTGCAAAATGGTCCCGCAAGACCTTAAACTGCATCTTCGTCCTGCAAGACGATAAAACTGTGAAATGGTCCCGCATGACCTTAAATTGCACGTTATGGTCCAACATGACTCTAAACTGTAAAGTCCTGCACGACCATAAAATGCATCTTCATCCTGCAAGACGTTAAACTGCAAGCCTGTCAGGCCTTCTTGACCAAGGCTCAGCCTCAGGCCCCTTGGACTCCTCGGGCCCCCGACCCCGTCTTCATCGTGAGACGTTAAACAGCAAGCTGGTCAGGTCTCCCTGACCGCGGCCTCCTCAGGCCCCCTGGGTTTCCCTGATCTATTCTCATGCGGGATTGTACGGTATGGTGTAGGACTATGTCCTCATTCAAGTCGGATTACTCGTCGTACCGTACATATCCCCAAATGAGATGCTTCTTATCGTCCCGCATGACGTTAAACTACATTTCTTGAACTACGTATGGCTTGATTCTCATCCTTATGAGATACGTAGGAACGCTCGGACGCCTCGTCTTGAGCCCAGCCCCAATCTTTTCCCTTCCACTATTCCCCCTGGGAATAGTTTTCTTGGAGGATCTTTGTGTAGCAGGGAATAGGCTTTCTTGGCCCCGCTTACGCAACCCTGCTCGCACAAGGATTGTAAGGGTCGCACCATGTGCCCGCTCCCATTCTTCTATTCCTTCCACATCCTCACCGCATGATGCTAAACTGCATGGCCTTCAAGAACTACGTATGGCTTGATTCTCATCCTTATGAGATACGTAGGAACGCCTGGACATTTCATCCGTTGGCCCAGCCCAATAGCCAAAATCTTCCCCTCGGGTCAAGACATGGCAAGGTGCACACTTTTTCCCCAACTCATATCGATCAAGCCTTGACCCGGCTGCACATCCCCCCTAGAGGTGTTTGCCCCTTTCGTGGATGGATACAGCTATGCTTCACCCACTCCTTGACTGGGATTTCATCATTTTTCACACCCAGAGGGACCCCCACGAACGGCCTGGATACAATGCCCAAGGGCTCTCCTACCGATACGGGCCAACGCCCCCGAGGGTTGTCAAGCAACAAGCTGATACAAGTCCCACGTTGCGAATTTGGTCAGCGGTCGACGCTCATTTGTTGCTCCCATACGGGTCACCATAGGAACGCTGTGTTTTGAACATGGTCAACAGTGTCCTGGATCTTCGGGTCCACCCCGAGATGTCCCAGGCATCAAGAGCAGTGATTCATTCTTCCCCATCCCGAGGTGACAAACTTCCCCCAGGTGGTGCTAGCGATCGGTCCAACGACCCAGGATTCCTCATAAGGGTGTACGGTGTGATGTGGGACTATGTCCTCATTCATGTCGGGATCATGTACCATGCCGTATGCCCTCCCTTTACGAGGCCCAGCCTCAGGCCCCTTGGCCTTCTCGGGTCTACGACCCTCGTCCTCATGTAAGACGTTAAACTGCAAATCAGTCAGGCCTTTCTGACTGATAACTCTCCCTTTTCTCCGGGCCATGGTCCAGGATTCCTCAGAGGGGTGTAGGGTGTGATGTGGGATTATGTCCTCATTCACGTCAGGATCATGTACCATGTCGTACGCCCTCCCTTTACGAGGCCCAGCCTCAGGCCCCTTGGCCTTCTCGGGTCCCCGACCCTCGTCCTCATGTAAGAGGTTAAACTACAAGTAGGTCAGGCCTTCCTGACCAATGCCATACCATCATGCCCCTTGGCCTTTCCGGGCCACGACCCAGGTCCTCTCTTATAGGAGTGTACGATGTGGTGTGGGACTACGTCCTCATTCACGTTGGCTTCTTCGCCATACCGCACACCTCCCTTGTTTAGGGGTATATTGCTCCCCTTCTCGTCCAGTATGACGTTAAACTACATCTAGAGAACTATGTGTGGCTTGATTCCCATCTTCATGGGATACGTAGGACCACCTGAATGTCCAAGATTCGGGTCCAGCCCGATGTCTCAGGAATCCTCATCCCATCCTGGCCCCTTGGCCTATCCTTCATCCATGAGAGGATTATATGGTGTGGTGTGGGATTATGTCCTCATTCACGACGGTCTCGTAATGACCATGCCATGCTCCCCCCCCTGAGCTGTTTTGTCGATCCCTTTTTCGGCGGTTCACCAATGTGCTTAAGAGTACTCTGGTTTATTACCTGGAATGCCAAGCTTCACTCGGACACGTCCGCACCCGCTTTCCAGGATTTGTGTATCCCTGCATCAGGGCTTTCATCATCCTTCACACCCAGAGGGACCCCCAAGAACGGCCTGGATACTACGCCCAAGGGCTCTCCTACCGATACAGGCCAACGCCCCCGAGGGTTTCAGACAACAAATCGATAAAATCCCGCGTTGCGAATAAGGTCAGCGGTCGATGCTCGTTTGTTGTTCCCACCTCAGGCTAACGTGATATGGACGCTGTGTTTCCATCATGGTTAATAGTTTTCCCCTATCTCCACGCCAACCCATTAAGCCCAAATTCCGGGTACACGATTCACACCCTTCATCACTTCATCATGTCCAAGTAGAATCTCAGAACTCTTGGTACTTTTCTTCCGTGCACGTCTGCGCGTTGGGAGAACAAGCTGCATCAAAGGTGTCCTTCGAAACTCTTCGCCGACTCCCCTTTGATAGCCGCCCCAAGTATTGAGATAAGGATCTTCCCCCCTTGTTTCCCACACTGAGTTTATCTCACGTGGGCTTAGGGATTGGGTTGACATCTGTGCTTACTCGGGAGTTTTCACCATCCACGGTCCGAGCTCTAAGACCATAAACTAAGATTCTCATCTGGAACTACGTTCGAGACCCCTTGTCTTTGGGTCCATCTTGAGTTCAGCAAGTTCACCTCTCTGGTCCTGCCTTCAGGACCCCGACCACGGGACCGCGTGGCGTAGTGTAGGACCACGTCCTCATTCACATCGGGTTTGCAATAGCTGCACCAAACACACCCCATTCTGAGAGTTATCCCTCCTATTCCTTGTCTTGCATGACATTAAAAGGCATTCTTCAGAACTACGTGTGGCTTGATTCCCATCTTCATGGGATACGTAGGACCACCTGAATGTCTAAGATTCGGGTCCAGCCCCACCTCCTAGTGATCTCCTGATCTCCCGGTCACCTGGGCCACTTGGTCTATCCCTCTCCAGGAGGGGGATGTGTAGGTATGATACAAGGTTTTGGGCACCGTTCCCCCTTCCCCTGGGAATCTTCCATCTCTCGATTACCCTCATGGTTGAGTCCCTTGACTCACTGCAGTGGTTCACCCATGTATTAAGCGTACTCTGGTCTAGGACCAAGAGTGTCATATTCATCTTGATCAAGTTCCTTCCACTTTTCAAGCTTCGTGTTCCCCTCCATTCGGGCTTCCATCACCTTTCGCACCCAGAGGGTCCCCCAATAACGGCCTGAATACTACGCCCAAGGGCTCTCCTACCATTACGGGCCAACGCCCCGGAGGGTTTTGGAAAAAAAATCGATAAAATCCCGCATTGCGAATATGGTCAGCGGTCGATGCTCATTTGTTTGTCCTCATCTCAGGCTAACGCGACAGGATGCTATGTTGCGAACATAGTCAGCAGTAATCCTCTATCTTCACGCCAGCCCCTTCAGTCCTGGAATGTTGGTTGCATGATTCACATCATTTTCCACCCCATCATGTCCAGGTGGAATATCGACACTTTTGGCACTATCCCTTAGTGCACTTTTGCATGTTAGGGGGACAAAGCTGCAATCTGGCATCCTTCAGGGCTCCCATGGTCCGAGCTCTAAGAACATAAACTAAGATCCGTTAGGGACTACATTCAACTTGATTCCCATCCTCATGGGATACATAGGACCGCCGAGACGCCCTGTCTTCGGGTACAACCCATTCAGGAAACCAGTCTCTCCCCCTGTTTCCCCTCTATATAGGCCCCTTGGCCTAAGGTTTCCCTCTCCGAATGGCATACAATTTGATGTGGGATCATGTCTCCATCAATTGTGTTTTATAACACTGCGCACATTTCCCGCCTAGCATCGTCTCTGCTACGTTTGCACTGCATGACGATAAAATGCATGCTTTTTCCTATCATACAACCTTAAACTGTGATATTATCTTCCTGGCCACACGACGAAAAATGGCACTGCATTATGGTAACCTCGTTGTAGAGGACATCACGTTGGGTACTGTCCACGTGCCATGCCATTTGTCAACGCCCATCACGGCTTGATCCTTGTGGCGACATCACGGCCTACTATTCTAGGCTTGTCGCTTAAAAAATACCATTCACCTTAAAGAACAAACAAGATACATCAAATTCCACTTCTTTTAGTGCAAGGCACCACGCCCGCACTCCCCTTTTCCCTAGCACTGGTATCCTACCAATTTATTTCCAGAACTACGTATGGCTTGATTCTCATCCTTATGAGATACGTAGGAGCGCCCGGGCACTTCCCTGCGGGCCCAGCCTAACCTTTGTGATCGGTCCCTCGACTCGAGCATTTCCCCAGAGAACGCATGGTAAGTAGGGCTTAGGTCCTCCTTCACGTCGGGTCTTGACGCCATGCGTCCCCTGCTCCCTTTACCCATTTATGGTCAAAGGCACCCTTCAGAACTACGTATGGCTTGATTCTCATCCTCATGAGATACATAGGAGTGCCCGAGAACTTCCTCACGGGCCCAGCCTAACTTTCCCTTTCGGTCCCTTGACCAAGAACCTCTCCCGAGGAGGTTGCGCGGTGTGATATGGGGTTGTGCCATCATTCACGTCGAGTTGTTCACCACGCCGTACACACCTCCTATTCCCGTCCATGCCAGGTGTTTGAGTTACTCCACCATGTTCCTCTTATGTTTCCTCTCACCCATGGTCCGAATTCTACGACCCTAAACTAAGATCCCCCAAAGGGAAAGAAATCTGATCCCTCTCTCTAATACGTTTCGTTGTCGTATTCAGATGTGTTTCGACAAAGAGCCCGAAGTGTGGGATTTTCATGGGGACATTCCCCTCATCCAATGACCAAGCTTCGTGAGCTCTCTATTTGGATCCTCATCCTCTTCCAGATCCGAAAGGACCCTCGGACGACATGGATACTAGGCTTAAGGGCTCTCCATGAATGCTGGACCTAAGGGCCCTTTAATCGTTTCGGGCCAACGTCCCTATGGATATTGGACAACAAATCGATAAAATCCCGCGTTGCGAATACGGTCAGCGGTCGATGCTCATTTGTCTGTCCCCATTCTAGGCTAACGCGACAGGATACTGCGTTGCGAATACGATCAGCAGTTACCCTCCGTCATCACACCGCCATCATCGTGATCTGAATCTCAAGCACCACGATTCACACGTTTCCACTTCCTCATGTTCAAGTAGAATTCCATCATACTCGGCTCTTTCTCTTCGTGCATCTAGGTGCGCTAAATGATCGTGTTAGTGTCATTGGGCCGGTATTCGCCGAGTGTCCCTTTTCCCTAACCTGCCCCTCTCTGTGTTGGGAAATTCCCACAACTACTACTTGTTTCCCACACCGAGCACGACTCACGTGGGCTTAGTAGTTTTGGCAGGATGTGTACCAACGCTGTCAGGCTGCTCCTTGTCCTGCATGACGTTAAAATGCGCTTTCAGAACTACCTATGGCTTGATTCCCATCCTCATGGGGTACATAGGAATGCCCAACCACTCTGCTTCGGGCCCAGCCCAATACTCACTCTTGGTCCCTCAACATGAAGAGTTTCCTCCGGGGGTACATGGTGTGATTTGGACTCCAAGTCCTCATTCACGTCGGTTTCATATCTACCGCGCCACACACTTCCTTCCCTCTTATTCCACGTCCTATCGTATGACGTTAAACTACAGGAGTCTGTGTGTCCTCAACGCATGACACTAAACTGCGGTTCTACCCTGAACAAGTTCAGGATGCCCCAAGATCCCACTGGGAAGTGACAGATCCCCTTGCCAGAGAAGGCCCTGTCTGAAAGAAGGAATGATCCATGATCAAACCGATGCACCTATCTGGCATGCTCCCACCACGGTGGTGTAACTACCTAAGTGTTGGATTCTGTTCGGACAGACCATCACTCCATATTCCACACTTTGCGTGCCCCTTATTCGGACCCTCGTCCCTTTTCATGTCTGAAGGAACCCCATAACGGCCTGGTCTCATGCCGCATCGGCTCACCTACCGTCCTGGGCCAACATTCCGGAAGACGGTTCATATTTGGAAGGACCCCCTAACAGTATGGATTTTTGACCTATGGTCCGCCAACTGTCCTGGGCCAACATCCCGAAGGATTGATCAACAACATTTGTGACATGGTCCCGTGTTTCGAACATGGTCAACGGTGGACCCTCATGTGTTGTCCCCATTACAGGCTAACGCAGTAAGGGTACCACTTCTCCTCCAAGGTTAATGGTTGTCCCTTATTGTCACGCCATCCCCACAGTGTTCCGAATCTTGGGTATCGTAATTCACGCTTCCCATTTTCATCTGTCTGGACCGATTTCAGCGCCCTTGGCATTGCCCCGTTCGTGCTAAAGAGAACGTTGAAGAAACGGTAATTCGGTCATCCTGAAAGTTCCTTCTCCCATCAAGCCTCTCCAGTCTCTCAGAAATCCGGACTGGTAATCCGATTCCCGGACATCGGGCTCGACCCACGTGGGCTTGGGGAATTGTCGCCGAATGTCCCGCAAACATTGTAGGGATGTAACAAGGAAATTCAACAGTGGAAATCGTGCGTGCTACGGAATTCAAAACAAAGGTACAATTTAGAAGAACGAAAGTACCAATAAAGGGTTTTGGGTTTGTTACAATACTCGGGGGTGGACTTCCCCCATGGACGGGTTGACCCCGTCAAAAGAGCGTTGCAGCTCCGCCACCCGTTGACTTGCGGCATCCAAGCCTTGCTGCCGCTGAACCAGCTCCCGATCCTCCTCAGCAGTGGCGGGGCGCAGTTCGTCGGTCCTGGATTTGGCCCTCTCTACGTCAGCTTGAACGGCAGCCATCTTTCCAGAGGTATGCCTCATTTGCTCTTCTGCCTCTGCCAGCTGGGCCTTCAACCGTGAGACCAGCTCTGTTTGTGCATCAAGAGAGGCTGAAAGCTCATCTGCTTGGGCCTGCATCTGTTGAACCTCGCCTTCAGCCTCCTGGAGCTTCTTGATGCTGGTCGCTTTCCTCCGCTGCCAGCCCACGCTGAGCCCGAGATCATGCTCTCGGATCTTCTCAGCCATAAGATCTCGGATGAGTGTGTAAGGACGTTGAGCATCCACTCCCCCATCGCACAGTTCGCACAACTGCGAGCGAATCCTATCCATTTCGTCTAGCCATTGTGCTTAGGGAGTGTCCTTGATAAAGCGCGTGATCAGCTTCCACGACCGGCGGTGGACTCTGCTGCTGTCTTCCTCGTCAGAGGCCGTTTCGTCCCAGTCTGCGCGATTGGCAGGCTCGTACGCGGGATACGCCCGCAGGAAATCCTCGGCAGGATCAACATCCGGTGTTGAATCCAGTGCGACACCTGGCGCCAAAGCATGCGCGACAAAACTGGGACCGACCGGTTGATCCTCTTCCTCGGAGTCCACCTCAATGACTTTGGGTACGACCCTGCTGGTGGACCCACCTATGATGATGTACGTCGCAGCATGAGGATATGGAGGGACTATTGCCACCATCACTGGCATGCCCCTAGGAGGGACGCCACCAGACATCCCAACCAGTCTTGCCGCAGCGGCCCACGCCAGTCGAAGAACTGTATGAAAGAGGGACATAAACGTTAGTTGGCATGGTCTACATGTGACAATGAGGATACCGGTGGAGGAGACATACGAAGATCGACCTCCGAGCGCTGCTCTTGAGCCGGTACTGACGGGACCTCGAGACGAGGCCCCCCGTATACTGTTGGAAGGTCTGGAGATTCCGGAGGAGCCACCCCGGGTGCCCTGGTCCCACCAGACGCAGAACTGGACGCGGCCATAGGCGCGGGTTCCGAAGGTCCCGCATCATCACCCACTAAGGAGCGAGAACGAGGCCTGCGAACAAGTTCCTCCTGCATGGCTCAAACATTGATGAGAAGTCCATAGGGACCCAAGAACAGATCGTAAGGAGAGAATTTCGGAATGCTACCTCGAGATCCTCCGCAAAATCATCAGATTCTGAGCCTCGGTCTCCGACCTCGCCCTCCTCTAGAGGGCTCCCTCCTCCAGCCTCATCCTCCAGAGAGGAGTCCTCTGATTCCTCCGGAAAGGGGAAGCGCTCCCTCAGATCGGCAACCGATAGTTGTGGGGGGACCGTCTGATTCAACAGTACCCTCACCCGGTCTGTCATTGGGTGAGGGACACCACTGGAGTGGATGTAATCCTTCAGCTCTTCCAGGTACTTCTCTGCCTCCGCCGGAGACGCCATGAATCCAGCCCGGACTGGGCCTATGCCCGGTAATTCCATCCCGAGGCGATTCAGGTGGGCCCATATCTCGGATAGGCTGAGGAATTTCCGGTTGACATCCCAAATGTCCCAAGCTTCCGGGAAGATGACATCCTCCGCTATGTCAATATGACGCAGGCGCTTCCCCGGAGCCTGAGTGGATATCCTACGAAATCCCCTCGGTGGCCGCCCCTCCGGATGACCCTGCTCTCCCGGAATCACCGGATCCACCGCTGCTGCCATACCCTCAGCCGGTGCGAGTCTCGCCGCCATGGCAACCCCGCCACCGCGAGTGGCCCTAGCTGCCCTCCGACCCCGGAGCATCGCGGCACGCCTCACCCGCGTGGAGCATCACGGCGCATCCGGATCTGTGGCCCCGGTCAGCACCGCGGACCCCCTTCGCGAAGCCGCTTCGCGAACCGCCGACAATTTTGGCGATTTTCCCTCAGACTTCAACCCTTCGCCCTCCGCGGCTCCAAGTCTGAGGGGGGGCATTTGTTGGCGCCAAAAATATGGCCCGAAAGAAAGGAACGAAAAAGACAGCTGGCGCGCTGCCTCGCGAAGCACCGCCGTGAAGCACCCACGCGAAGCATCCCGACCATTGCGGCCCCGCGAAGCTCCAGAGGCGGTAATTCTCTGCAAACGAATTTGAAGTTCGCGAGCCGCCGCGAAGCTCCAGAGGCGGTAATGCTCCGTGAACGCATTTGACATTCACGAGCCGCCGCGAAGCTCTAGTGGCGGTAGTTCTCCGCGAACGCATTTGACGTTCCCGAGCCGCCGTGAAGCTCCAGAGGCGGTAATGCTCCACGGACGGTGTTGACGTTCGCGAACGCGCCGTGAAGCACCGAAGGCGGCGTGCGAGGTCTACCTCGCGGCACCCCTTCCCTATAAATACTGGACTCCCCCTAAGTCCTGGGGACGGACAATCTGACCTTTCGGCTTCTCCTCTCCCAAATCGCGAAGCACGCTTTGCCCCGGGAATCATGAGCTCTGCGAGGTACTTCTACATCGCGAGACCCCTCTGCATTGTCTCGTTTTGAGACCCTCTTCTGAGAGGGATTCCCTTCGCGAAGCTCAAGGGAGTTCGCGAAGGAAGGGGATTCCCAAGGGAACCTGGGCAGCTGCAGAGCATTTATGCTTCGCGAAACACCCAACCCATGCTAGTGAACCCTCTGGCAAGGCAGGATCACTACACATCGCGAAGCACACTGCTTCGCAGGACCCAGCTTCGCGAGGCACCCCTTCTTCGCGAGGCAGTGCTTCGCGAACACTGTTCCACTTCGCGAAGCACCTCCCACTCACACCTATGCCCCATGCTAAGGACAAGGCACTCCACTTCGCGAAGTACACTCCTTTGCTTTGCAATTCCTCTTCCCGTGAGACCCTCCTGGTTTGCACGATGTGATTTCAAAGTCCCATGGACAATACCACCCGTAGCGTTGCTTCGCCTAATGCTTCTTTGCATAGGCACACTAACAGCTATTTCTTCTTCGCATATCCACGCTAACGCGGACCCCTCGATGGTTCGTTCCATGACCCCCCTTAACCATGGCCTTACTGGTACCTTCCCTTCCCCAAGGAGCAGAGGTTACCAGTTATGTAAGTCCTAGGGGTGTGGAGTGAACCCACCTCATCCGAGCTACAGGACATTAAACTGCCAAGCACCACGTCCTCAACACATGATGTTAAACTGTGACCCAACCTCATGCCCCTCACGAAGGGTCCCCCCAGCTCGAACATTTTTACACCACTCATCTCCACGGGAATGGAACTCTTCCTCACATGGAACGAGATCCTCCTTTTCGGAGTGGCATATGTTCGTAGGAGAAGGGCGATCCTATTCCCCTAGCCTTTCGTACGGATGATTGCACCCGTGCATCTCCGTACTTCCCCACTACCAAGGTTAGTGGAGGGCGTGATAGGGAACGAGGAACCTCCCATCATCGGACCAAGGTCCATCTTTTCTGCGCTTTGTCGCCCCATGGGCCTCCATCCTGGAGTAAGTCCCAGCACCGTGGGCCGCCTAACACGTAAGTCCCTCTTCGCTTCTCACGGACGCTTCCTTCGCGACGTGATCGTCAGGTCCTTGCAACCTCTTGTTTCTCACACCGAGCATGACTCACGTGGGCTTAGAGTGAGCACCGACCCTGACCCCCAAGCCCAATTTGAACTACGAGGACATTGATCCATGTCAAGGCATGGTACGTAGGAAGCCTCTATGAGGTTCAAGCCCACCCGTCATTTCACGTCGAGTCTCACCCTCGTCCAGCATGACGTTAAACTGCATTCCGGTCCAATGGAAAGCCGTTGTGACCCATCCCATTTGAACTACTAGGACTTTGATCCATGTCAAGGCATGGTACGTAGGAAGCCTCTATCAGGTTCAAGCCCACCCATCATTTCACGTCGAGTTTCACCCTCGTCCAGCATGACGTTAAACTGCATGCCTCCTTTTGTCCCGCATGACATTAAACTGTAAACCCAATTCTAGTCCGACGGCTAGCCGTTGTGACTAACCAGAACTACGAGGTCTTTGATCCGTGTCAAGGCATGGTACGTAGGAAGCCTCCCAGAGGATCAATCCCATCACCCATTGGACCAAGGTCCACTTTCACTTCGGTTCACCGACAAAGTCCCATTTTAACTAAGAGGACTTTGATCCATGTCAAGGAATGGTACGTAGGAAGCCTCTATGAGGTTCAAGCCCACCCGTCATTTCACGTCGGGTCTCACCCTCGTCCAGCATGACGTTAAAATGAATTCCGATCCAATGGCAAGCCGTTGCGACCCATCCCATTTGAACTACGAGGACTTTGATCCATTTCAAGGCATGGTACGTAGGAAGCCTCTATGAGGTTCAAGCCCACCCGTCATTTCTCGTCGGGTCTCACCCTCGTCCAGCATGACGTTAAACTGCATTCCGGTCCAATGGCAAGTCGTTGCGACCCATCCCATTTGAACTACGAGGGATTTGATCCATGTCAAGGCATGGTATGTAGGAAGCCTCTATGAGGTTCAAGCCCACCCATCATTTCACATCGGGTCTCACCCTCGTCCAGCATGACGTTAAACTGCATTTCGGTCCAATGGCAAGCCTTTTCGACCCATCCCATTGGAACTACGAGGACTTTGATCCATGTCAAGGCATGGTACGTAGGAAGACTCTATGAGGTTCAAGCCCACCTGTCATTTCACGTCGGGTCTCACCCTCGTCCAGCATGACGTTAAACTGCATTCCGGTCCAATGGCAAGCCGTTGCGACCCATCCCATTTGAACTACGAGGACTTTGATCCATGTCAAGCCACGGTACGTAGGAAGCCTCTATGAGGGTCATGACCACCCGTTATTTCACATCGGGTCTCACCCTCGACCAGCATGACGTTAAACTGCATTTCGGTCCAATGGAAAGCCGTTGCGACCCATACCATTTGAACTACGAGGACTTTGATCCATGTCAAGGCATGGTACGTAGGAATCCTCTATGAGGTTCAACCCCACCCGTCATTTCACGTCGAGTTTCGCCCTCGTCCAGCATGACGTTAAACTGCATGCCTCCTTTTGTCCCGCATGACAATAAACTGTACACCCAATTCTAGTCCGACGTCAAGCCGTTGTGACTAACCTGAACTATGAGGTCTTTGATCCGTGTCAAGGAATGGTACGTAGGAAGCCTCCCAGAGGTTCAAGCCCATCACCCATTGGACCAAGGTCCACTTTCACGTCGGTTCACCGACAAAGCCCCACTTGAACTACGAGGTCTTTGATCCATGTCAAGGCGTGGTATGTAGGAAGCCTCTACGAGGTTCAAGCCCACCCATCATCCAATTCACGTCGTGTTCTACCCATGTCTAGCACGATGTTAAACTGCAATTCCAGTCCGACGGCATGCCGCTGTGACTAACCCAAACTACGAGGTCTTTGATCCATGTCAAGGCATGTTACGTAGGAAGCCTCCACGAGGTTCAAAGCCCAACTCCCATCGGACTAAGGTCCCTCATTTACGTCGATTCGCCGACACCCACCGCCCGTCGTTTATTCACGTCAGGGTTCACTATCGTCCCACGTGACGTTAAACTGTATTCCATCAATCCTTTGAACTACAAGGACTTTGATCCATGTTAAGGCATGGTACGTAGGAAACCTTCCCAAGGTTCAAGCCCACCACTAGTGGACCCACGAGTCTACATTCACGTCGGTACGCTGACGATGCTCATCGCGCCAAGGGCCACCTTCACGTCAGTTTATCGACGTCATCCCGAACTACGCGGACTTTGATTCCCTACCACGGGGATACGTAGGAAGCCTCGTCAAGGCTCAAGCCCAACTTCACTGTCGCCCCCTACGATGGTCCCATTTCACTCTCTCCACTCCATTCATCAACCTACCACCAATCCTGATTCTCACCCGGACCGTCTTATCCTGGTGAGACCATGTCAGTACGCTCTTCTTCACAGCCATCCATGTGCTGGCCCCGGTATCGACATCTCTTCAAGGAGGATCCCTCAATCCGATCTATCCTAGCTAATGCTCTGGTTGGGTTGATCCGTCTCCGCTGGACGTTAAACTTGCGGCATACCCTGTGTTAAACACGGGAAGCTGAGGAAATCCTCAGATATGTGTCTATGACATATAATTCCCCGCGTTCGATGTGGGATGCCTCGGGCTTCCACGCCCTCGAGAAGCCTTGTGACCAAGGATAACAGACAGACATGCCAGGTACCCCAGCATCCAGACACGCTACTGATGCCTCAACATGACTACTCCCCTGACTGAAGGTTGCTGCACTAACTGGACCCTTTGGAATGTCCCGACAGAAGCAGTGTAATTAACCGGCGTCCATGGAAACATGGAACTGGGAATAGTTTCATGAACTACATATTAAATCTATGAGGGAGACCCGGACTAGGTGACAAGTTCTTAGGAGGAATCCAAAAGAGTAAGAACCAACATCCCATCATCCTGTTTTGATCAAGGAGCAGACGTCCCTGAATAAGGAGTGAATGCCGCCCGCCATTGGAAAGCGGGAATGCGGGGCAACAAAAGCGCTGCACGTCCTCCCCCACGGACGGACGGGCGCGCGCCCCGGCGAAAGAGTCGGAAACACATATTTTACTATATTAATATAATAACCTAAATCAATCTCCATTTCCCTCAAATGGAAAAAGAATTAATCATTCATGTGTACAACGGACTACCACTTCGTGAACCAATATAATTCATTTTCCATAACCATCTCTCAAGGATGGTTATAATGATGGAATTAATGTTTATATATGATATTAATGAAATATTTATCATTATTAAATAATAATATATCATTTATTTTTGTACCGTTCCATTCACATAAAAATTAAAATGTCGTTTGTGTGTATGCGTGAACTATCACCTCCATAAAGCAATGCGATTCCTTTTTCATCACTACATCACAGGGATGATATATATAAGCTTATATAAATTATTAATATGATATTTATTATATTATTATTACTCTTTAAATATTTATCAATAATTACCTTCTTTTCATCAAGATCATTGAAAAATGAAAAAGTTACTCATGGGTACGTAACACCCACCGTCTCCATGTTTATAACATTGTTCATTTTTCATACCCATAAATTAAATGGTTTGATTTAAAAGTATACTTTATTTAATAAAGTGAGAAATATTTCTTTAATATTATTATGGATATTATGGAAAAATTAATACTTTGACAACTGACATCATGGAACTTCAATTTGGACTATAATACCAAATATCGTCAAAACATCTTCCATGAACATAATAATTAATTAATTTTTCTAAAATGCTAATAAGTGATATAAAAGGAATAATCCAAAATAAATAGGATCAATTGAAGTTAATAATTAACAAAATTTTGTATTTCACGAAGATAAATATTGTATGTGATGAGTCAGACTCACGGTAAGAGACACTTTAACAAAAAACGTCATTATGAATGTTTTAAAGATTTATACTTCTATGACTTTCTATTTAATGACCTTATTTTAATGAATGGTTTTTAGTAATGTTTTTATATGAACATTATTTCATTAAAATTATAAATTTATAGTTTCTTTCTAATGTGTCAAAGTGGCACATGACACTTTGATTTAAATTTATTTTATATTTAAGTTGGGTGTTGAAAATATATTGCTCATATATATGACATGTATTTAATTATTATAAGGGAAAATAAAATTTTAATAGTGTAATTTTCAATAGTAAAATATTTTATCTTCAATTATTATACAATGGTACTTATACATTTTATGGGTGGTTACATGATAAACCATGGATTGGAGGTTATGTTATAACCTTCAATGCATTGGGTATGGAAGTCAGTCGTCTATATATTCCATTTATAATTGTGAAATATATGTAATTAAAATGAGTTGTTATTAAATTTTATTATTTTTTTAATTTACCTACTTATCTTTTATATTATTTCTTATGTTTTTTCATGAAATTAGTTTGATCTTAAAAGGTAAGATAGTTACCTTTTTGAAATGATGATCACTTTTTTAGGGTAAAAAGTTATGTTTTAAAGGACATGTTTTATAGATTTTCACTATAATAATTATTTCCATTATTGTATGTATTTCATGATATTTTATTCTCATCCCGTATTTTAAAAAATTCACAGGGTTTAAGGAAGATTTGGTTCATGGAAGATATCAAGGGAAACTTGTGAAGATATATTAGTATAAAAAATCATGTTATATTTTAAAGATTATTTTTTTATGGAAAATATCAATACTAAGTATAATTTTAACCTTTTATGTAATGGGTTTACTATATAATAATTTTTCCTAGTTCCCTATAACTCTATACCAAAATGTTCTTTGGGAAAATAATGCATTTTATAGTTTTAAAATCACTAGAATACGTTTTGTTTATGGCCGAGTCAGTACACCAAAACTTATCTAAAATACATTAGTTCATGACATAGAAATATTATAATATCTTATATTCTAATAAAAGAATAGTTGTAGGTATTTTTATTGACATTTAATTTTTATAAAGTAATATTTTGCGAAATTTTAAAACATCCCCTTCCCTATCTTATAAAAGGGAACCTCTTTTTATCTTTTTTTAACACCAATGAACCTTTTTTGATTGTCCAAAATCCATACAAATATACTTTTAACTTCCGTAACATTATCATAAAAAATTTAATATTTTTTATAAATGTAACAAACTATTTTAATTAGTGAAAAAAATAGATACCCAAATAATATGTAAGATTCATTGACAAATGTTTGTATACTATTTCTTCTATAACCACACACAATTAATTTTATTAATTGTTTATATAATTTCCATAGTATCATAAATGAAATGATAAGTTTTTATATTAAGGTTTTGATGTACATCTGCACACACTTCCATCAAATGGGATACACAATCATCACTAGTGTGTTTGGAGGACTACCATAACGCGAACCAATGTCGCTCATTCTTCTGTTTCCACCTTTCATTGTTGAAAAAAATGATGAAATTTGTTTACGATATATATGATATTTATGTTTTATTTATCATTTTTATAATTATTATATAACACTTTATTTCATAATTTATATTTTTTGAAAAACCTATAACATCATTTGTGTACGTCTGGACTACTGCCTCCTCAAAGCGATATGGCTCGTTTACACATTACTTGAAATGTATTAATGATGGGTTTAGTGAAATTATATCACATATATGACATAATAATTCTAATTTAATGATACTATTTATATAAATATATATTTTAATTTATTTATTTCTTTTAATATGACATGGAATGGAAACATCCTTCATGCTTACAAACAATCTACCTTCTCCATGAACGATGTATTTTATTTTCTATTTATGTGTTTTTTAAGATAACCATATATGCATATATAATGAATATATAAGATATTTATATCATTTTTATCATTATTAATATGATTAAATCACGGTCTGTGTATGAGGACTAAGGATAAGAACTCTAAACATGTATGAAGAAAAAGCGGTTATTACTCGAGATATAAATTTAACAGGGAATTAATATGATAGATATATAATGTCGTAAGTAAATCAGAAATGGAATTACATAATTTAATAAAGTTATATAATATATTTATAATATACTAATATTTATTATACAGGATGTCTAAATGAGTACGAGGAGAGTGAATACAAAATGTAATGTATTTTTGTCTCACATTTGTTTCTGGGGGACACATGCCTTATACAAAACCAACTTTCATTGTGTTGTGTATAAACTACCCAGGAATACAATTTATGATTATTATTATGATGTAAATTTATAGGTATTTACATATATATTTTATGATTTATCTTTCTTGGGGTTTACAGTTCAAAATTTACCAAATCAGTAAGGTGATTTTTTCTGGATTTTCCTTCTTTGAGACACATGTTATATTATACACTTGTATTATTTTATGAGGTGTACATAATAACACTTGATATTATGTATCATAAATCTCTGTTAACGATAATATATTCTTCATGTATTATTATTATCTCTTCTTTTGAAAATATATGTTCCTTCATAACATTGTTTACTAAAAAATTAAAAGTGTTTTATATGATCATTTAGACATTTTTATGGAAAAACAATTTAAAGGATGTATAAAATAACCTCTAATGATTAAATTATAATATATCACGGAAATTTTAAATTATATATTTTTTATAAATGTTTTATGACTTAAAAATAGTTTTTCAAAATGGGGTGGATATTTTCCTAAAAAATTATTTCAAGTGATATTTAAAAAATCCTTTTCCATCTAAAATGAAATTATTTATTACTTGTTATGATTTATTATTGATATGTCCCAAGAAAGACATTATTATGATTATTATTAATGGTTTATGTTTATTATGTAATGATACATATGAAACTTATATCTTTTCCATGAGTTATGTTATTCGAATTGTTTATGAAACTCATTTCTTTAAGTGGGGTTTGATGTGATGAATGATTTATGACCCTATAGAACACATATATATAGTTTTTATTAAGTGATTGGTGGGACCAATATATCCCAAAAATTCATGGGGTAATGATAAAGTCCTAAAATGGTACTTGTGAGGTCATCCTAATCCTGCAACCACATGGTACATGGGAGTTCATCATAACCCACATCAAGAATGTACATAAGAGGGAGTCCTAATCCAAAAAATAAAGGTACAAGAGAGGTCATAAAAATATAAATGTATGGATACGGTTCCTAATACGAATATACTATGAATGTGTTTGTATGTGTAACAGAAAAAAGATACCCGAAGCATATATGTAGGCCACAAGTTATATGATTCATTCCATTATTATACTCTTATGGATAATATTCTTTCATTATCGTCAGATCTATTTCTTACGAACAACCAATCTTTAATCCCATGATTCGAGATTTATATATTTTATATGAGGGTATTCTTTTCCAATGTTATTATACTTTTTCAAATAACCTTATGCTCATGTTATTCTTATGTATCTTTTATGTTTACACATACTGAGTATCTGATCCCACCCTTTCTTATGTTTCATTTAGTAGGTTATAAATTAATGTTTCATGTTTGATTACTAAATGGGAAGATCCTTATGGTATACGTTCGTGATCCTACACCAAATTAGAATAACTTAACCCAAGTCTCAAAATGAACTAATCAAATTTGGTCATTGGGTGTTTATTTTTTTAATAAATGAATTTATCCTTAACAAATTTTGTGATGTCTATTTACATTGAGTAAGGTTCGTTACTGTTGGTGTCAAAACAATGGTGGATTCATCCTTCAAAAACAAGGATCAGAAAACTATGGTTTCATCCCTAGATATATTTATAAGGAGATGTCTAGTAATTTTTCTACAGAAAATATTAAGAATATGTTACAATCCTAGAGTTTTGGTATCGATCATAAATAACCTTGTATTAAACATAAGGATCCATATATTGAAATTTTAAAATTAATTTTTTGTTGATTATGTGATTTTTATCATTGATAAGTGTTTCCCACACTATAGTTTCTCATTTTAGTCAACGATACAAACCATTATGTAGTAGGATAACATTTAATGTGATGGAAATTTTTCTAATGAGAAGTCAAATGGGATGATGACTGTTGTAAAATCCATTATGATTATTCTTAATCACTTTTCACAATATATTATTTACAATGTAAACCTCTGTGAGATTTATAACACATATAATAATAAGAATATGGACCTATATAAATTTCATGTGGTTATGAACATAGAGGAAATAATTCTCAGCATCTTGTATGCTATGAATATGGGAAAAATAACCTAGATGAATATCTCAAATTGAGGGTAATATGTTATATATGTGGAAAATATTCTCATATAGTGACAAATTATGAAGGATATAAATGTATTATGTATGGGGAGTTTGGGAATTATACAAATCAATTCCCTGACCCAAAATTTTAATTCTAGACCAAGGAATGACATAATTCATGGCAATTATTGATGTGGAAGGATTTTAGTATTTATGTATTTGGATTCAAGAATAATACTATTGAAGTAATTATTTGGTATTATATAATAATGAAACATCTCATGATTAGTACTCTATATATTTCATTAAGAATATTAAAGAATATATTGATGTGTATTAGTAACCATGAAATTCAATTGAGGTGGTAAGGTGATATTTCTGGAGAACAAAAGATTAAGGGATGGATATCCCTTCATATGTTCATGATGTTGGGATAATAAGGAAAGGAGATGTTTGATTGTGAAAAAATTAATTGGATAGTTATGAAGTACTTGGGAATGATATGATGCAAATGTTTTTTATAATATAATGGACTGATTTTTTTAGACTTTGTAAAATTTTAATATGAGGAAAGAGTTAAATTTTGAAGTCATGCATATTTTCACTAAGGTTTTAAGGTCATTCAGGTTATTACCATGTCTCAAAAGAATAAATGATTATGGTATTAACATGTTTGGTATCTATTAATTAAGAGATAAATAATGTATTTGAGGTATATTTATATTCTTAGTGACCTTATTTCGAAAGACATGGATTTTAATCATGTGGAAAGTTCATATGGGTAACCATATATGAAATTGTTTATATTGAACTTTGGATAATATTTTAGATACAAATGTATTAATTCAAAATATGATGATTTATTCCTATTGTATAACTATTGAAATCCATTTTTTTGTGATGATAAGTAGAGATATAAAGAACGACTTTTCATCCCATTGTGGATCTTATGATCCAACAGTAATTTAGGTAATTCAATTTCGACCACATTTAATAGAGTAAGAGATGAAGTGGAAATTTATCTAGGAACAACCAATAGATAAGATAATGCTTTCCCAATTGATTGATATCCAGTAAGTATTTCTTCTAAATCTATTTTGAATTAAAATTCTATTTTATTATCACTATTTATTACGATAGGTATGGCCTTTTCCAGACTAATTTGGTCCACAATTTTTTGTTCAACAACCTTATAATGACCATATTCTTTATTATTCTTCATCAAAACATGATGGATATAGTTTTATCCAATGTCCATGTTTACACATTTCGATAATGTCCTCCTAATAGGAATCCTAATTATGCGGTGATCTTTGTATTTTATATTACCTCTATTTTAAATGATTTTATTGACCCATTTTATATTGTGGGTTTCCCACAAATAAAATCTCAAACTTCCACCTTTGACTTTCGAAGTGCAATTTGAAAATTAAAGAATGGGATTTACTTTTTAAAATATCAATCATATTGGAATAGAATCTAATCCATTTTTAGTTCAATACAAAATATCCATTGTTCATGATGTGATCCATGTATCTCTTATAAGAAAGTTCATACATTATCCTTCACATGTAAAAAACTGGGAGACCGTACAAAAAGAGTAAGACCCTTCGTTTGTAGAGAAACCGGTAAGAATTTTAAATAATAGATATAAATTTCTACAAAACAAGACCACTAACTTTTTTAATTTTTTTTATAAAAATTACACCACATTAAAGAAGTATTGTGGTAACCTTCAGATACGATTATGCAACATTATCTTCATTTTTTTCTATTAGAATAATGAATTTTTAGGGATAAATTCATTATAAGGAGGGTATAATGAAACACCCAAAATTTTCGTGAACCCTTTTTTATAATAAATTAAATTTATTTGACATTTTTTATTCACTACAATAGGTTAAGATTACGCTATATGAAACAATCGATTAACTTACTTTATACGCAACATAGGGTTTCTACAAAACACAAGTTATTGTTATAATAATTTAAAAAAGAAACTTATATCCTAGAAACTTGAATTGCATTTATAAATATGATTAAATGAATTATGGATTTATTATTTACAAAAAATTATTTTACCAATTAACTATAAATGAATGTAAAAACCTTTTAAAAATAAATGGAAATGTATTGCGTAAAAAATTCAAATGTTCATAAGTGTGATTTATACCAAAAAAACAAATCAAATTTTTTAATCATAATAATTAAATATATGAATATATAATACTAAATCTCATATTAAAGATTCATCATATGTGTTTTTTGTATATCATATATGATCAAATCCAATTCTACACGTAAGAGAATCATTTTTCTATAATGTTAGTTTAGCTAGATTTTGATGGTACAATTATATTAAATCCAGTTTTTGAAACATTTAAAAATACTATATTTCAAAATAAACTTCTTATTTGGAATAATATTATAAAAAATTACATTTTTTGAATATTTTTCATTTTCGTGATAAGTTTCACATTTTGATGAATAATGAAAAAACAGAATTTTATTTGATAACAACATTCCCATCAATATAATTTATTGTGTTAACTTGAATATTTTTTTGTTTATAAAGATAAATTATAAAGAAAAGTTTCATTTAATTATATTTAGTTCATAAGAATCAATTTCACATTAAATTTGGATATAAAAATTTTCAATCTTAAGAATATTTTCACTTTAAAAGCATGTTTTCTCATTTTGTTAATGAGATTAATTTTAAACTAATTTTAACAATTATTGTTATATAATAAAGAAATATTTAGTCCGTATTTGTTTGAATAAGTTCCAAATTTAGTAATTTCTTCTCTTTTATATTTTACTAATAAGAAAAATTTCATTGGTAATTTTTATTAACATTGTAAAGGAAAACTTGGGTGATTTATGTAGAAAATAAATTGATGAGGACTATAAAATGATCCAAATACTTATTAAAACATTATTTTATTAATCTAATCTGACCCATCACTCGTAATTATTGAATTTTAATAATTTGATTGAATCTAGTCCAAGAAAATGGCTTGTATATTATTAAAATAATAAATAGTGGCAGAATGAAACCCCATTACTTGTAATATGTATAGTATTTTTTAAATGGGAATAAATAGAATATATGATATTATATATATATTATCCTAAAATATAAAATATTTATATACACCATAGATATTTATTGTTAATTTATTTGTGATTAAATAATTATGATACATGATTACAAAGTAACGATGCAATAGTTATTCAATTTATGAAACTATTAATTAAATGGTATTAAAAATATTAAAATAAAACTAATTTGACATAATTAAAGTTATGAAATTTTTTTATTATCTAATATTCCATTTTATTAGTGTATGAAAATAATTTTTTAGAAATTTTCATTTTGTATTGATTTTATTAAATTCATTGTAATGAGTAATATGAAAATTGCCAGATCAGATGTCTAATGAAAAAAATATTTTATTAAATTATTTAAAAATAATATAAATCATAAATAAGTAAAAATAGATCATATAAGGTATAAAATAACATAAATAATCTATTCATGGTTCCATTTATACTATCTAAGTAAAAATTTCTTCTTCTTAATAGAAAAAAAACTTGTTACCATAATTAAAAATAAAATAGCTTAACTATGGGTTACTCAAAATGATAAGGTTTAAAACACCACAAAAAAGATTCTAAAATTTATTTTTTATATGATTACTAAATTATTGTAAACTATCTTGGAATATATTTAGATTTGTAGGTATTTATATTGAGACTGAATTTATTACAGATTAATCTTTTGAGAAATTCTAAAAGTTCTCTTCTCTCTCTTAAAAATGGGAACCAATTAATATCATTAATGAAAACTTTAGAACCTATTTTTTAGATAAAAATCATTCCAAAAAAACTCCCAAATTCCCTACCATATTTTTATAATCCATACTTTAGGTATAAATCAAATAGAAATGTTCTGAAATGAAAATAAAAATGAAGATACCCAAAGAAGACGCAACATTCATCAACAAACGATTTTGTTTTATTTCTTCCTAAAACCCCTAATTTTTTTTCATATTTATATAATAACCTAAGTATAAAAAATATAATTATATGTTATTTAATAATATTTTATAGAATCACTCAAACACACCTCCATCAAATAGGTTACACAGTCATTTTTTTGTGCACGACAGACTACCGCCTCGTGAACGGATGTTACTCGTTCATCCATTTCCGCCATTCAAGGTTGGAAATAATTATGTATTAGAGATTTTTATATGATATATATTATATTTATGATGTATTTATACTTTTTATATTATTAAATAATATATTACTTCAAACATTTCATTCTTTGGAAATATGATAACTTTATTTGTGGATGTGTGGACTAGAGCCTCCTTAAACCGATATGATTCATTCACACTTCTCTTTGAATGTATTTAGGATGAGTCTAATAAAATTATATTATATTTCTAACAAAATAATTAAAATTTAATTATATTATATATATTTCATTTTATTTCATCCTTTCAATAGGACATGAAATGGAATTATTGTTCATGCATGCGTACGACGTTTCATCTCGATGAACAATGTATTTCATTTTCTATTTATATATTTTAAAGATAAAAATAGATACATATATATTGAATATATATGATATTTATATCATGGAAATAATTTTTAGATAATTAAATCATTTTATATGTTTGTATACCAAGGATAAAATGCCAAAACATACATGAAAAACAAAGCGGTTATTACCCAAGGAATAACATTAACATGGAATTGTTAATTAGTGAATAATATAATGTTACAAGTAAAACATATATGTTCTATTATAATTGAATAATTTTAGGTAATGGATGTATAGTAAACTTATATTTATTATACATTAGGATTAAATTAGTACAAAGGGAGTCAAGAGAGAACATTAGGGATTTATTGTTTCAACTTTATTTCTGGGGGACACATGCCTTATACACAAACAATTTGTTTGGTGTAGTGTATATACTACCCATGAATAAAATTTTGTGTTTTATTTTGGAAATTTATGGGTATTTACATATCCATTTTATTATCTCTCTTTCATGGGGTTTACTAATAAAATGTTACAAAAAATGTAAGGTAATTTTGTCTCAATTATTGTTCTTAGAGACACACGTTATATTATGCACATATAATGTTTTATAAGGCTTAAATACTTCCCTATGACATTTTTTATCATGAATATTCATCCATTCAGGATATTATATGTTTCATCTAATGTTACTAATTATTTGGTTATTAATATGTGTTATGTCAAAACATTGTTCTCTAATAAATCATTAAAAGTGTTTTAAATTATATATTATGAATTCTTAAGGAAAAATTATTTAAAATAGGTCTAAAAGTGTTTTAAAAGATTCCTTTATAATATTTAAATCTAATATTAAATGAAAAAGTTTTATAAACGTTTTATGACTTAAAAGCCTCTCTCAGAATTTAATAGATAATTTTCTCAAGAATTATTTCACTTGATCATTCAAAAATGAATTTCCATCTAAGATTATGTTATATGATGTTAGCAATTATTTTCTTTATAAATGACCCAATGATACCATTATTCTTATTTTTATGAACGGTTCAGTTATATTATGGAATGATACATATGAAACCTATTTCTTTTCCATGAGTTATGTTATAAAGAAGTGTTAATTAAACTCAATTATATACATTGGTATTCATTTGATTAATGATTTATGGTCCTATTGAATGCATATATATAGTTTTCATTAAGTTACAGGTTGGATTTATTTATCCCTATAATTAATTTGGAAATGATAAATGTTTTATTATTTCAAATATTACGTGGGATTACATCCTAATCCAATAACAAGAGGGTATACGTGAGGTCATACTATGCCAAAAATAGAAGGTACATGAGAGGACATATCAATCCCGAAGTAGGTATACAATTTATTATCCCTATTCTGACATATAATGAATATATTGGTTGATATCATATAAAAAAGATAATTTATTCATACATTTATTCCAAAAATTCTATGAGTTATACAATTATTATACTATCATGGATCATGTTTTGGTGTTATCTTATGATTATTGTCTTATAAACCTCTTACCATTAATACCATGATTAAGAATTATGATCTTTGATATACTGTTATACTTGTAATGTTTTATGCTACTTTTTTTTCGCACCACTATGATCATGATATTATAATGTTTCATCCATGTTTATCCTTACTGATCATCTATGCTCTCCCCTTCTAATGTTTCCGTCCATTGGTTATAAAGAAATATTTTAAGTATGAGTACTAAAGGGGAAGATCATTATGGAGGATGTAGAATATATTTGACCAAATTAAATTATTTATTCCATGTATCCAAAAGCACTATACTAATATTTTTGGGGGGTGTGTTTATTTGATGTGTGAAATATTCCACAAAAAATGATGTGATGTCTATATATGATAATCTTGGGTCATTATAGTTGGTATTATATATATGGATAGTAAAAATTTAGAAACTAGGGTGATAAAAAATTAGTGATATCCATAGATATATTTCTAAGGATATGTATAACGATGTCTCTAATGATAATTCAATGTATAAGTTACAATAATAGAGTTTTTTCGTTGATCGTAAATAACCTATTATTAAAATGAATGTATAATTGATTGAAATTTTAAAATTCATTTCTCTAGATTATGTGTATTTCCTCTAGGATAAGTGTTTCACACACTACACATTCTAGATTTAGTCAAAGATAGGAAAAAAGGAATTGGATTAACATTGAATGTGATAGAAGTTTTTTTAATGATTACTCAAATAGGATAATGACTAGAATAAAATTTATTTTGATTATTCCTAATCAGTTGTCCAAATATATTATCAATAAAATGAACCTTGGTGAATTTTTTAACAAATATAATAAGGGGATGATGGACTCATATTAAGGTTCATGTAGCTATGAATGTAGAAAAGTAATATTTGGCTTCCTGTATGTCAATAATAATGTAAAAAGAACCTGGATGAATATCTCAAATGGAGGGGAATATGTAATCTATGTCGAAAAGAAGTTCATAGGTTGGAATATTATCGATGAATTCTATGTTATATGTGTGAGTAATGTGGGAATCATCCAACTCAATGCCCTAACCCATGAATTAATATCTAGACAAAGGAAGGATATAATAAATGTAAATCACAGGATTGGTAGGACTTATGAATTTATATATTTGGATTCAAGAATTATATTTTATATGTAATTTTATAATACTATGGAATACTGAAACATCTCTATATTGGTCCAATTTAGTTTATTTGAAGGCATATTATTATTGGTATTAATAACCATGAAAAGTAATTAATGTGGTAAGATGATATTGTCTTGAGAACACATGATTAAGGTAACGACAACCCTAAATATGTGAAGGATGTTGGGATAATGAGATAAAGATATGTATTATAGTGATAAAATAAATTCGATAGTATTGATCACCTAGGGTTTGATATGATGACAAATTGTTTTAAAATATCATGGATTGAGTTTATAGAATTAATTGATTTATGGTATGAGGTACGAGTTAAATATATAAATCATCCATGTTTTCACTATGGTTTTATGGTGATTCAGGTTATTACCATGTTTAAATAGAATACATGATAATGGTATTCAGATGTTTGGGATGTGGAAATTAAGATAAATATCATGTTTTTAAAGGATAAATTCTATTTTTAGTGACCTTATTAATTTTTTTTTGATTTTAGTCATATGAGAGGTTCATAATGGTATCAATCTTTGAAATTTTAATATTGAACATTAGATGATGTTTGAGATATTAATTTAATACTTCACCATATTAATATTTATTCATATTAGATAACATTTTCTAACCACATTGTTCAAATGAAAAATAGAGACAAAAGGAAGGACTTATCATGTCATTGTGGATCTTATGATACACTGGTTCTTCAGGAATTTAAATTTCTTTTTCATTTCATGGAGTATGATATGAAGCATAAATTGGTCTAGGCAGAACCGATGGATGATATCATGATTACAAAATAGACCTAAATCTTGTAAGTTATTCCTATGAATTGATTTGAAAAATTTTATTCTATTATCAACATTTATAATGATAGGAATGGAATTTTTCAGACCTATTTGGTCCATGGTTTTGTGTCCATTAACCTTATAATGATTATAATATCTATTATTCTCCCCCAGAACTTGTTAGTTACAATTCACTCCCATGTTTGTGTTCTCACTTTTTGATAATGTCATCTTAATTGGAATCCTAGTTATGTGGTTAACTTTACCTTTTAGATTACCTCTATTTAAAATTTCATTTTATTGACCCATTTTATGATATGGGTTTCCCATAAATAAATTCTCAATTATCAACCTTTGATTTGAACAATGAAATTTGAAATTGAAGGGATGTGATTACTTTTTAATATTATTGATTATATTGGAATGGATGCCAATCGATTATCACTTACAACAAATCTCTCCCATGATCATGATTTATTCCATTTATCTATTCTGAGAAAGTATATACCAGATCTTTCTCATGTACTAAACTCAGAGGTCATACAGTTGGAGCAAGAACCTTCTTAGGAATAGAATTCAGTAGAAATTTTGGATTGTGGAGATAATGTTTTACAATACAAGTCCACTAACATGGTTAAAGTTTGGTGGAGAAAACCACTAATTTAAAGAATCATGGTTGTAAATTTAGGATACGTTGAGGTAGAATCATCCCCATTTGATTGCAATAGAATGAATTTTTTTTGGTGAAATTCATTTTAAAGGGGGAGGAATCTAACACACTATGTTTTCAAGAACATTTTTTATAATTAATTACATTTCATTGATTTGATATTTTATACATTACCCCACATTAAACATGCTCTACACGCAACACCTGCTTAGCATGATTTTCAAGTAACACCATGTTTCAACGAAACATGATTTTATTATTATACATATTTGAAAAAGAAAATTATAAACAATTTATTTGAATGAAAGGTATGAAAACGATTAATGGAATTACATAGTTATGTTTTATAAATAATATTTTACAAATTATTTATAAATGGATGTAAAATATTTTTTTTGAAAAAATGAAATTATTTTCTAAAAAAATATCTAAATGTGAACAAGTGTGTTTATACCATTAAAGAAATAAATAAATCCTCTTAAATTATATTAATTAAATTTGTATATATATATACTATAATATATTCAATATCTATGCGAATCATTTTTCATTATATAAAATTCGGTTTAAGGGTCTCTGGTGCCCAACATACAACACTAATATAGTTCAGGACAACCAAAACAACACATAGCACAAAAACCACATATTTAACATCATAATAACCATAGTCATCCGTGTATCCCATATAGGATTCGTCTTCTCCAGTAGCTGATTCACATTCCAGAATTCTACAAAAAATTTCACTTTGAACCCAATTGTTGAGTAGATCCAGATTAGTTGTAACTGATGATTCCTTCTTCACCCCACTGCACTTTTTGACAGCAAGAACCACCTCACTATTTCTTTTTGAAGCAGGCCTTGTCCACATTTGGACTCGGGAGATATGAGTAGTCTTTCCTTGGCCTCCTTGTTGAATTTGCAGATGAAGGTCTATCACCTGGAGAGCCCTTTTGATTCCCATTTTGAACAATATCACTAATGAGCTACTGTCAGGGGTAATCCAGTTCTACTTTCCACTCCTAGATCTCTCCTTCCCCAACCGAGATTGTCTCTTCAACCCAACCTCCTGATATCCAGCAAATTTTCCGATCCTCTGGTCTATAGAATTACTTTCCATGAAGGGTTGACGCCCCTCATGTAGGGGAAATTCCACCCAAGACATGTCATCGGCCTCCTCCCCCTTACCCTTAAACAAAATTCCCTTGGGAGCGTTATCCCCCCCAACCAATTCCACAGAAAAAACATGCTCAACATTCTCTTACACAGATCCTACAAACTGTTCCTGCCTTGTGAAATCCACCAAGATATCCTCCATAATCATGGCATTACCCTCACCCCCTCTAAAGACCTCCTCCTCCAGACCCTCAGCCAAATTTCTCTATATAAGGACATCAAACCTGTTATTGAAATCCATAAATGGTTTAGCACAAGGATCCAGACCTTTTGCCTCCCTTGGTCTGGAAGTATTAACCACTTCAACAAAGATACAAATTCAATCCTTTCCAACCTATTCTGTACCCGCAGTATTAAAAGGTCGAACTATAATATATTCAATATAATTTTTAAAATTCATCTCATTTATTTTATATACATGATATAATAAAAATAATACAATATTACGAATAAAAGAAGTGTTAAAAAAAAGATGTTTTATGAATTTTAATGGCGCACTTGTTTTAAATATAGTTTTTCAAATATTTATAAATTATATTTGAAAAAATAAATTTCTTCTTTTAAATAAGAGTTTCAAATTTTACTTTGGTTGGATTTTTGTTATTTTTCTAATTATTTTCATGTTTTGACGAATAGTGAAAAATAATAAATTTAAATTAAAAACTGCATTTTCATTGAAGTAATTTATAGTGCTAAATTAAATATTTTATTTTTTTAAATGTATAATTAGATAAATATTTTACCAGCTAAACCAATTTGGGTCATTTTAATCAATTTCTTATTAAATTTAATATAAAAACATTTTAATCTTTTGTATGTTTTCACATTAAAAACATGCTCTCTTATTCCATCAATGAGATTAATTTAAAATAAATTTTAATAATTATGTGTTTTGAAATATGAAAAATGGATTCAATATTTGGAATCATAATGTTAAAATTTAGTAAATAGTTCCCCTTTCATTTTTTTATTATGAATTCTAACTTTGGTAATTTTTAATACCATGGTAACGAGAAAATCCGGTAATTTAAGTTAAAAATAATCCTATAAGGACTATAAAATGACCCCAAGACATGTAAAAGAATTATTGGAAGATAATAATTTTACCCTGAACATATAAATATTGAAATAGAATAATATAATGGACAAATTTCCATGAAATGTAATTGGATATTATTAAAATAAAAAAGAGTGAAAAAATATCACAATCTTAATTTTTATAGGTATATAATTTTTAATATGGGGTTAAATATAAGTTAGACTAATCTTTATATATTATGATAAAATATATAACATTTATATACATCATATAAAATTATTTTCAATTTTTAGTGAATGAATAATAATCATAAATGATTAAAAAATAATGATCCAGTAATGATTAAATTAATGAAGCAGTCAATTATATGATATTAGAAATATTAAGAGAAACCTAAATTTACTAAATTAAATTGATATATACCAAACATGTTTTTACACTATATTAATGATTTATTATAGAAAATAAACATAATAAAGACCTAAATGTCAAGATTTCTAGTGTCTATGGGAATTAGGTACATAGTAAAAAATCTTGAACAAGGGATACAACAATAGTATTAAAAATTTCATTAACATGATTCCAAAATTCCATTGATTTTAAAACTAGACGAGATAACCAAGGGAAAAACATAAGCAATGGGTGTGTTAAAAATCCATGTAATGGAATTGACAAGGAATAAGGTGATACATGTTATACATTAGGCATATCAATGGGGCATAAAAATAGTATTGATGATAATAAAAAATAGTGAGACATGATATAACATGATAATCATATTATGGGGCATGTGGACACAAATAAAAACAATTCAACATAGTCATTGTCCAAGGATAAAAGACCAATACGTCATGGTGGAAAAATAAAAAAATGGGATCAAGTTCACTCTCTACCCCAAAATGACATATCATGATACTAACCATTACCTAATGCATTGGAGTTCTATATAACTATAGCTGAACCCATCACATTAATTTCATTTCCATGCTTAAGTGGGCCACATAGATCATTCAACATGCATTAATTCATTATCAGAATTTGTTTCATGATTAAATATCATTGAATAAAAACATGTAATTAACAAGTAAAATAATTATAAATGTGAAAAGATGAATACTCATCATTTGAAAATGGGTATAGTATTCACTAAAAAATTGTTTTGGAATAGAAAATCATGGTGAATGTTTGATAGTATATCTGTATAACATAAAAAATCATAAAATGGGTTGATGAGAGATAAAGGGGTATATATTCATTTTTCATCACATAGGTAGTAATAAGGACATGGAAATCATATTCCAATATAAGGAATTATATATATATATATATATATATATAAGATAAGATAATAGGGAAACAAGAATTAAGAAGAGAATATTAGGATCCCTTAAAAAATTTCATCTTTGTAACAGGGGTACATAAAGGATCATATAAGGATTAAAAATAGTGAAAAGGGGGATATAATGTAACAGCCCGAGATTTTATGAAAAATATTCTTTTTAATTTTATTGATGTCTTGTGTTTTACGCTACATCAAAAGGAGCTTTCACAACACACATCCTTGACTTTCCTTGCATTACACGCAATCACGACCTTCCTCGATAGCGTGTGTAGTACGCAATAACGAGTTTCACTAAACAGCGATATGCTATTAAAATGTTATTAAAACTAGCCGTTATGAATACTAATAACCACTTTTTGAAATTTTGTAAATTTAATTTTTCAAAATGGATTTCATTTTTGGATTCGAAGTATCGAATTTAGCCTAAGGTGAAATTTTGGTACATTTCGGATAACTTTCATATTCTAATGAATAGTGAAAATTAGTAAATTTTAATTAAAAACAAATTTTTTAATCGAAATAATTAATAGTGATAAATTATTAATTTGAGTGGTTTTAAAGTATATTTAGAATATATTTTTACAATTCAATACAATTTTGTTCATTGGATGTAATTTCACATTTACACCAGACATAAACAAGTGTCAATCTTTTGATAGATATTGTTTCTTAAAAACACGCTATTTGTTTTAACAGCGGGATTTAATTATAAAATTAATTAATTCAACCTCTATGTTATGAATTTGGTAAAATAGACTTCATTTTTGAATTCAGAATATGAAATATAGCTTAGGATGAAATTTTGGCATTTTTCTGAAAACCTTCAATTTTTTATTAATAGTGAAACTACTAAGTGGTAGTTAAAAAAACTGAATTTTTCATAAAACTTAATTTTACCGCTTCTGTGAATGGAATTTCAAAAATCCGAGAGCCACGGTTGATGTCAGTAAGTAAAATGTGTTTCAATAAGATGAAAATAATTTTTGGTGAATGGTAACTTTTTACTTTTATTTACCACGGTTAAAAGTAAATAGGGTAATTAAGGGTAAAAATGATATTAATATTACCCTAACACATGTACTAATCCTATTAGACAAGTGTATCTCGACTAAAAACAACCTTAAGTGTAAAATATTATCATTTAGGCCCACATGGACTAGATTAGGACATTTATTATTATTTAATTCAAACAAGAGTTAAAAGAGTTAAAATCAAAGTTTATTTACAAAAACATTTTTAATATTGGTTTATACATAAGATAAATTCGATTATAAATATTCATTAGAAAGATAAAAATATTTCCTACATAATTATAGTTTATTTATAATTTTTAGACTTTAAATAAATTAATTTATTAATGACACAATGATGATGCAGTAATTACCCTTTTAAGGAAATATTAACATAATTGATGTTATAAATGCTAAAATGAATGTAATTTGAGACTTTTTATGAATTCCACTTATTTTATAGGTTACTATGATATATTAGTGTTTATTTAATAAACTTGTTTCGAACATATAATTCATGTTATGACTTTCACAAAAATCATGTATCAAATAGTGTCAAAATTGACACAAAATAGTTTTTAAATCAAATATTATATTATTAATTGTTATTTTATTCCTAAAAATCTAAGGTTCGGCCAAATGACTTAGATAAGGATATATTTATTAATAATATACAATTTGGGGTTCGTTTGGCATGTTATAGTAAGTGTATTAACCATATAGAGAAAGAAAACAAAAAGACACGGTAAAAGTTAAATTATTTAACTTAGAGTTAAATCTAATTGATAAGGTTAAAATAATACCCTAAACTTGTCTAAATCCTATTGGATGATAGGATTTAGACCCATCCCCACTTTAGATTCGAAATAAGACCCTTTGGAACCATTATAAACCGATTTTGACTTTAATATAAAATAATATTTTGAGATATTCCTAAGGTGCCCCTCTCCTCCCTTATAAAAGGACACCTCCTCCCTCTCATCCTCACACCAATTTGAGCACTCAAGCTCGGAAAACCCCTTCCAAAATCCCTTCTCCACTTCCCTAGAATAATCCTAGAGGTCCTGGTATTCTTCAAAGACCAATATTAGTTCCCTAAGTGGAGGATTCAAAGAGGCGTTTCAAAGAAGAGGTAATATCCATTACCGATCTTTTCAATTTCTTTCTTCTTCAACTTCTTCTTCTTTAGTTGTTTCATGATAAAGTAATAACATCAGTATTTCTTATATACTGATATGTTATTATAAATATGAAACAACTCGAATTCACCTTCTATCCATCCTACAGAAAAATGAAATCACCGCGCGTGCGTACGTACGGAATACCGTCTCCACGCCGTGGTGTAATATATTTTCCGTCACCACCTTAATTGGATTGGTATAATGGTGTAATGAGTAACTATATATGATTATTATAAAATGATATTGATACTGAAATATTATACATACACTTCAACACAAATCCACGACCATGGGAACGATATCATCGCTCGTGCGTACGTACGGACTACCGTCTCCACGACGCGATGAGATTCATTCTCCATGTTAACCATTTAAGAATGATTATAAAGTATATATAAGAAATAATAATGAAATATATGACATTATAGAGCTAATGGATTTATGTATATATATATATATATGTATGTCATCTACTTACTTCCATTCAAGACAATAAGGAAAGGAAAACAACGTTCATGCGTACGTACGGACTAAAGTCTCCATGAACGGTGTTTTTTCATTTCATTTATCTATCTATTATATATATATATACTGAATATATATGATATATAAATCATATTTTATATTCTGGAAGTAAGTAAATCATGATATAAGTAATAATAATTTCAAGAACAACAAGTCAGAACACCTACGATAAATGAAACGATTTTACCCAAAACGCTTCTTTAACATGGAATTTACAAAAGAAAGGGTAATATAATGTCATAAGTGAACCATATATGATATCATAACAATGAATATTATTATGTAATAAGTCAATGAAATTATTTAAATCATTATACAGGAGGTTCGGACACATACGAAACAAATGGGACCTAAGGTAAGGGAAATATCACAATCTCATTTTTATCCGAGATTGTTTATTCGTAAGTATTTACTGGGGTGTATTTTATCATCCACATCCATGTTTCATCAATATGTAATATTATTTCCATCCACCTACAATTGTTTAAATCCATTTTTACCCTTCGGTGAGTTTTTAGTAATATGTCTGAAAGGAATCTTTTTTCATTTTTCGTACGAGGTACTTTTTGAATTTTCCGACAAAAGTACGAAGAATGTTTTTTTTAACTTATACGGCATGAATGGATTTTTAAGAAACTTCCTTTACAAGTTTTCAAGTTTATTTTTAATCAACTTCTTTTATTTTAAAGTCGTATGACATGTTATTAAAGGAAAAATGTTTTTGAAGTAGAAAGGATATTTTCCTCAAGAATGGAGTTCAAGTATTTTATCAAAATTATTTTCCATCTAAGATAATAAAAGGGTTCTGTTTTTATCCCTATTATTACATTGGTTTGATTATGTTGTGATGGAAATATTTTTATGAATTCCTTTATCTTATATGAATTGTTTTATGATGTCATGTTGTTTAAGAATCCCATTTTTATTACATGGGTTACGCTATGATGTATGGTTTATGATTATGTGGCACACATAAGAAAGGATTCATTATAAGATGGGTGAGACCTATATATCCCTCCAATGCATTGGGTAAAAATTTTATATCTCAGGAGATAGACAGGGCTGGAACGGTAGGTTATACCGGTTCAGTGAAACAGGACTGAAACGAGGGTTACTCGATTCAGAAAGGGACTTTATCCACTAAGATAGTCTTGGTAATGAGTCTTGACTAACAAGAAATGATTCTCTATGATTATGTTTGAATGCCACAAAGTTTCATGTTTTAAGTTATGATTATTGTGATTACATTTCACTGCCATGATTTATCCCATGTTATGAAATTATGCTCTCTTTTATAGGTTAAGATTTCCAAAATGTTATGTTCTTATGAATACGATGTGATTGATATTTCTTTTGTTTACCCTTACTGAGCATTTGAGCTCACCCTTTTATGTTTTCTTTTCCCCAGGATATAAAGAATGGTTTTATGTAAAAAAAGGAAAGATCTTTATAGGAGATGTGGAAGATCTTTCACCATGATTAGAAGATTTTATTCCGAGTTTCCAAAGACAATAAACTATTATGATCCTTGTGTGTGTGTTTTTATTATGTACTAAGTATTCCGAAAAAGTAATGTAATGTTCATGTACGTCAAGCTTCGGGTCTCTACAATTGGTATCAGAGGAAAGGTTTAGTCATCCTTTGGAATCTAGGATGCGAGAACTTTAGTGAGATCCCTAGAGATATTTCTACGGTATGTCTAGGGATGTCCCTAAGGATAAGTATATGTATAAGATACAGTCCTAGAACTATAGTAACGATCATAGAATTTAACCTAAGAAGTTAGATATTGAGGATACTTCCCCTTTATTATGTTGTTTTCCCTAGCATGATTTTTGCCTCTCACACTATTATTTTTGGGTTTTAGACGATGGCTAGAACCCGAAGGAACCGTGTTGATCAATGCAATGGACAATGCAATGATTGTCCTCCTGAACAAACAAATGTTATGGGAGATGGAGTGAAAAATCTTATTGCTATACTTACACAAGCTATGAATCATTCTGGACTTCCAAATGAACAGAGAAGGGAACAATATTCTATTGAGTCCTTCATGAGGCAACGTCCACCTTCTTTCAGTGGGTCTTCTGATCCACTTGTTGCTGAACAATGGATCAGTACCACTGAAAAGATATTTTCAGTTCTTCAATGTTCTGAACATGATAAAGTCATCTTAGCAGTATATCGTTTGGAAGGTGAAGAGGATCAATGGTGGAATCTTATCAAGAATAGAAGGCAAAGAGATGAAATTGAGTCCATGGAATGGGACGAGTTCAAGAACTTATTTTTCAATAAGTAATTCCCTCGTATTCTTAGAACAAAGATGGAGAAGGAGTTTCTTGAACTAAAGCAAAAGGATGATGAATCTGTTGGTATATACGAAGCGAATTTTACAAGTCTTGCAAGGTAAGCATCTGGCATTATCATCCAACCTGAAAGTAAAGTTGATCGATTTTTCAGTGGCTTAAAACCAAGTCTTCGAAGGGCATTATCTAAAAGAGACTTCAGTAGCTATGAAGAAATTGTGTGTTGTGCTATCAAGCTAGAAATGGAAGTTGGTGTTACATATCCATCTCATGGTTTTGAAAAGAAACGAAAGATGGGGTTCAAGGAGAAATCTCAGAATTATGGTGAAAAGAAGATGAATGTTTCCTTATGCTCAAAGTGTGGAAAGAATCATGGTGGAGATTGTCTTAAAGGGACTAGAAAATGTTTTAAGTGTGGAAAAGAAGGTCATCGAGCAGTTGAGTGTCGAAGTAATGGAAAAAGGGTTTCTAATTATGTGAATAAAGAAAACACTGCAGATAACGCACCACCAACACTTCAATGCTTCAAGTGCAAGGAAATGGGGCATTATGCTAATAAATGCCCTAATCCAATGGTTAGTGATGATCAACATGAGTAACCATTGAAGGCAAAGGACAAAGGGAAGTCACATGCGATCACTATTGGCAATGTTGAATATGACAACGATGTGGTGGAATGATTAAGTGTTTATGTAATGGGATTCCAAAACAATGTTGTATCATTGAGTATTGCAATATTTATTGATGTGGTATTCAAAGTGATTGAGATATTTTTTGGAAATAAGATGATATGCGCATAATGAAGGGAAAACGAGAAAATTAAATGTTTAATAGTATTCATGAGCTCATGATTGATATAAGGACTAAGTGATATCATGGTTTGAGTATATAGAATTTTTAGGATTTTGGTATGTGGAAAGTGTTAACTTTAAACTGCATTCATGTTTTCACTAAGGTATTCAAGAGAATACATGATTAAGGACTTTGAATGTTTGGAATGTGACCAACAAAACATATCTTATGATATATGGGGATCAACGATGGTATTAAATCTCTGGTAATCGTTTTCACTATGTTATGAGAGTGGACTGTAGTATTATGGATAAGCCTAAAGATTGAAATGGATTATGTTGGACATAAGTGAGTATTGTTTAAGGATAGAAGTTTTTTTTCGATATTATTGATGGGATGTTATAGTAATGTATTTTTAGAAAAAGGACAACCTGCAGGACAGGCGACAACCCATCGCTTCGGACAAGGCTGTGGGAATCAAACCCACAACCAAAGTGCGACTGGCCTTTATCGCCTACCACTGGCCTACAGGAAGTCCCTGTTTAGTAGAAACTAGTTTTATTATGTTAAGTTGTTTGACATATGATGTATAAGTCCATTTTAGGAACCATATATGATTAATCTCACTATAGATCGACTTATGTATATAATTTTTTTTGCTAACCTTTTGTTTGAGACAGATGGAATGACCTGTCATTCTATCACATGATCTGCTAACACTTCACGAATAACAAATACAACTTCATTTATTTAAGAGATGAAGTGGAAATTGTGAAAGGCACGAACAACAGTGAGATTGTACCAAAATAAAGTAAGTATTTATTCTAATTCAAATTCTTTAACATTAGGGAAACGATCTTGAAAACCAAAAATGTTGTCCTAGTGATCTTATTTCTGATGAATCAGATGGTACCTTAGATCGTCACAAATTTATGGATTTGTGATTGCTGGATTTTCCATAGCCATGTTCTCTACCACTCTCCATCAGAACATGATGGTTAGATTTCTCTTCCATATCCATATTTTCACCTATGTGGAAACCCAGCGATTAGTTTATTTGGGTAATCGTTACATTTCATACTTTAGTTTTTAAAGCCATGTTTTGGTATTCCTTTTTACGATGTGGGTTTCTATTAAAGAAACTTTCGAATAGTAAACCATTTATAACCCCGACGAATTTCGAGGGCGAAATTCATTTTAAGGGGGGTAGAATGTAACAGCCCGAGATTTTATGAAACATATTCTTTTTAATTTTATTAATGTCTTGTGTTTTACGCTACGTCAAAAGGAGCGTGCACAACACACATCCTTGACTTGCCTTGCATTACACGCAATCGCGACCTTCCTCGATAGCGTGTGTAGTACGCAATAACGAGTTTCACTAAACAGCGATATGCTATTAAAATGTTATTAAAACTAGCCGTTATGAGTACTAATAACCACTTTTTGAAATTTTGTAAATTTTATTTTTCAAAATGGATTTCATTTTTAGATTCGGAGTATCGAATTTAGCCTAAGGTGAAATTTTGGTACATTTCGGATAACTTTCATATTCTGATGAATAGTGAAAATTACTAAATTTTAATTAAAAACAAAATTTTTAATAGAAATAATTAATAGTGATAAATTATTAATTTGAGTGGTTTTAAAGTATATTTAGAATTTATTTTTACAATTAAATACAATGTTGGTCATTGGATGTAATTTCACATTTACACCAGACATAAACAAGTGTCAATCTTTTGATAGATATTGTTTCTTAAAAACACGGTATTTGTTTTAACAGCAGGATTTAATTATAAAATTAATTAATGCAACCTCTATGTTATGAATTTGGTAAAATAGACGTCATTTTTGAATTCGGAATATGAAATATAGCTTAGGATGAAATTTTGGGATTTTTCTGAAAACCTTCAATTTTTTATTAATAGTGAAACTACCAAGTGGTAGTTAAAAAAAACTGAATTTTTCATAAAACTTAATTTTACCGCTTCTGTGAATGGAATTTCAAAAATCCGAGAGAGATGGTTGATGTCAGTAAGTAAAATGTGCTTCAATAAGATGAAAATAATTTTTGGTGAATAGTAACTTCTTACTTTTATTTACCACGGTTAAAAGTAAATAGGGTAATTAAGGGTAAAAATGATATTAATATTACCCTAACACATGTCATAATCCTATTGGACAAGTGTATCTCGACCAAAAACAACCTTAAGTGTAAAATATTATCATTTAGGCCCACTTGGATTAGATTAGGACATTTATTATTATTTAATTCAAACAAGAGTTAAAAGAGTTAAAATCAAAGTTTATTTACTAAAACATTTTTAATATGGGTTTATACATAAGATAAATTCGATTATAAATATTCATTAGAAAGATAAAAATATTTCATACATAATGCTATTTTATTTATAATTTTTAGACTTTAAATAAATTAATTTATTTATGACACAACGATGATGCAGTAATTACCCTTTTAAGGAAATATTAACATAATTGATGTTATAAATGCTAAAATGAATGTAATTTGAGACTTTTTATGAATTAAACTAATTTTATAGGTTACTATGATATATTAGTGTTGATTTAATCAACTTGGTTTGAACAGATAATTCTGTTATGACTTTCACAAAAATAATGTATCAAATAGTGTCAAAATTGACACAAAATAGTTTTTAAATCAAATATTATATTATTAATTGTTATTGTATTTCTAAAAATCTAAGGTTCGGAAAAATGACTTAGATAAGGATATATGTATTAATAATATACAATTTGGGGTTCGTTTGGCATGTTATAGTAAGTGTATTAACCATATAGTGAATGAAAACATAAAGACACGGTAAAAGTTAAATTATTTAACTTAGAGTTAAATCTAATTGATAAGGTTAAAATAATACCCTAAACTTGTCTAAATCCTATTGGATGATAGTATTTCGACCCATCCCCACTTTAGCTTCGAAATAAGACCCTTTGGAACCATTATAAACCGATTTTGACTTTAATATAAAATAATATTTTGAGATATTTCTAAGGTGCCCCTCTCCTCCCTTATAAAAGGACACCTCCTCCCCCTCCTCCTCACACCAATTTGAGCACTCAAGCTCGGACAACCCCTGCCAAAATCCCTTCTCCACTTCCCTAGAATAATCCTAGATGTCCTGGTCTTCTTCAAAGACCAATCTTAGTTCCCTAAGTGGAGGATTCAAAGAGGCGTTTCAAAGAAGAGGTAATATCTGTTACCGATCTTTTCAATTTCTTTCTTCTTCAACTTCTTCTTATTTAGTTGTTTCATGATAAAGTAATAACATCAGTATTTATTATATACTGATATGTTATTATAAATCTGAAACAACTCTAATTCACCTTCTATCCATCATACGGAAAAATGAAATCACCGCGCGTGCGTACGTACGGAATACCGTCTCCACGCCGTGGTGTAATATATTTTCTGTCACCACCTTAATTGGATTGGTATAATGGTGTAATGAGTAACTATATATGATTATTATAAAATGATATTGATACTGAAATAGTATACATACACTTCAACATAATTCCACGACCATGGGAACGATATCATCGCTCGTGCGTACGTACGGACTACCATCTCCACGACGCGATGAGATTCATTCTCCATGTTAACCATTTAAGAATGATTATAAAGTATATATAAGAAATAATAATGAAATATATGACATTATAAAGCTACCGGATTTATGTATATATATATATATATGTATTTCATCTACTTACTTCCATTCAAGACAATAAGGAAAGGAAAACAGCATTCATGCGTACGTACGGACTACCGTCTCCATGAACGGTGTTTTTTCATTTCATTTATCTATCTATTATATATATATATATACTGAATATATATGATATATAAATCATATTTTATATTCTGTAAGTAAGTAAATCATGATATAAGTAATAATAACGTCAAGAACAACAAGTCAGAACACCTATGATAAATGAAACGATTTTACCCAAAACACTTCTTTAACATGGAATTTACAAAAGAAAGGGTAATATAATGTCATAAGTGAACCATATATGATATCATAACAATGAATATTATTCTGTAATAAGTCAATGACATTATTTAAATCATTATACAGGAGGTTCGGACACATACGAAGCAAATCGGACCTAAGGTAAGGGAAATATCACAATCTCATTTTTATCTGAGATTGTTTATTCGTAAGTATTTACTGGGGTGTATTTTATCATCCACATCCATGTTTAATCAATATGTAATATTATTTCCATCCACCTAAAATTGTTTAAATCCATTTTTACCCTTCGGTGAGTTTTTAGTAATATGTCTGAAATGAATCTTTTGTCATTTTTCGTATGAGGTACTTTTTGACTTTTCCGACAAAAGTACGAAGAATGTTTTTTTAACTTATACGGCATGAATGGATTTTTAAGAAACTTCCTTTACAAGTTTTCAAGTTTATTTTCAATCAACTTCTTTTATTTTAAAGTCGTATGACATGTTATGAAAGGAAAAATGTTTTTGAAGTAGAATGGATATTTTCCTCAAGAATGGAGTTCAAGTATTTTATCAAAATTATTTTCCATCTAAGATAATAAAAGGGTTCTGTTTTTATCCCTATTATTACATTGGTTTGATTATGTTGTGATGGAAATATTTTTATTAATTCCTTTATCTTATATGAATTGTTTTATGATGTCATGTTGTTTAAGAATCCCATTTTTATTACATGGGTTACGCTATGATGTATGGTTTATGATTATGTGGCACACATAAGAAAGGATTCATTATAAGATGGGTGGGACCTATATCTACCTCCAATGCATTGGGTAAAGATTTTATATCTCATGAGATAGATAGGGCTGGAACGGTAGGTTATACCGGTTCAGTGAAACAGGACTGAAACGAGGGTTACTCGATTCAGAAAGGGACTTTGTCCACTAAGATAGTCTTGGCAATGAGTCTTGACTAACAAGAAATGATTCTCTATGATTATGTGTGAATGCCACAAAGTTTCATGTTTTATGTTATGATTATTGTGATTACATTTCACTGCCATGATTTATCCCAAGTTATGAAATTATGCTCTCTTTTGCAGGTTATGATTTCCAAAATGTTATGTTCTTATGAATACGATGTGATTGATATTTCTTTTGTTTACCCTTACTGAGCATTTGATCTCACCCTTTTATGTTTTATTTTCCCCAGGATATAAAGAAAGGTTTTAGGAAAAAAAAAGGGAAGATCCTTATAGGAGATGTTGAAGATATTTCACCACGATTAGAAGATTTTATTCCGAGTTTCCAAAGACACTAAACTATTACGATCCTTGTGTGTGTGTTTTTGTTATGTACTAAGTATTCCGCAAAAGTAATGTAATGTTCATGTACGTCAAGCTTCGGGTCTCTACATATAATAATTTATATTTTAAATTAAATGTAAGGAAAAATTGATGAAAATATCAAAATAGAAAGAAATATGAACTAAGATGCATAACATAAATGAATTTCTTGAATATGAAAAAGTAGAGATACAACTCTTACAGGAATGTGTGACTCCAAATGATTGTGAAGGGATTATTTAGATATTTTGAGAGACTAAAGAGGAATCATGGGAGGTATGTTCAGATTATGGATGTTATCTATGTTGTTTGAGTGAAGAGAAATGGGAGATTGAATATGTGTATATAGAAAAAGTGGGGTATTTCATTAATATTTAGGTTTTAGACACTTTATAAGAAGTTAATAAAACCCAAAAACATCCAATGGTTTTCTCCCATGATTTATTCCAAATTGTTTTTTTATAATTTTTTTAAAAGTAAAATGGATTATCATAATAATATAATACCCTTTATTATGTGAAGGTGAGTCATAATCTTAAAAAATGTTTTTAAAACCTCTAAATAAATTAATGGTTTGAGAGGATTCATAAAGATTTAATAAAACTAGTAAAATAAACATAAACTAATATTATTTTAAATTTAAAATTTATATTTGTTCTTCGATGCCATTTATATATTTATTACAACACATTTGGGTCATTATAATTTCTTAATACACAGAGTATATTTTTAAGGTATTTAATTTTTACCCTAAAATTCGACTTTCTATGAAAATTAAGAAACATTCACCGTTAGATAATTCCTATATTATGATTCCAAAAATAATTTTAATTTAATTTCAAGGATTTTATAAGTATTTGATTTATAACTTTTAAAATAAAATCATCTTTTGTTATGAGATGGTTTTTTTATCATAACTATTTTTAAACCCTCTTAAAAATTAATTTTGATTTCGTAAAAAATAAATGACCATTAATAAACCATATTAAATAATAATGTTTTATTAATATAATATTTATTTTAAAAATAAATTAATCCATCAAAATAAATTCCTTGTTTGAATTTGAATATTAACCAAAAATACTATTTTTATTTTATTGTGTCAAAATAAAAAAACATTTATTAAGTCAGAATAATTGGATGAAAATATAATCATTATTCTTCAAAAAATTATTTATGTAATTATATAGATGGGAAATTTATACAAATCCATTTAATCTATCTGTTAACTCCCTATGAGTAAGGTACGAGATGGTTAGACTTTCAGGGGGTGATTTGGCGTACATGGTTTGTGTCATGATCTCAATAGGCTTGAACATATCCGACAAACAGTTTTTCTCATGATTCAGTTGTTGGATTTCAACTTCATCTAGGTCAAGGATAAATCAAAGTGATGATATCTACCTCAGAAGCTCTGATAAATGGGATTTAATGTGTACAATCCTATTGGTTTAGTCCATCAATTCCATTGTATATGTAAATTAGATTTGTTAAAACCCTATATTTATAATAATCATGTGATCATTGTTCAATGGATAAATTTACAATGGAAATTATAATTAACGTTCCTTAATATCCAACTAGATATGAAAAAATAAAATAAGTGCATGGGTTTTTTATAAGCATATTATATAATAATACATTTAATTAAATAAAAAATGGTAATTTTATTTAAAACTGCTCAAGTCATTACAATCTTCGGCCTTAGGAAATGTCTCTATCAAAGCTTTAACTCCCCCGTAGTAAAATAGATGAGGGTAAATCAATTTCATCACTTACTCTAGTATCCATATTTATTTTTTTATATTTTGGTTTCTACACATTAATTTGACTCTGTGCATTGTCTTATTTTATAACGACTTTTTTCTAAAATCTTAGATATTAATTGACTTCTACTCATATGAAATTTCTCTATGAAAGTGTAACACCTATTGATTCAGTACATGTTAGGGTTTGGTATGTACTTTCTCAATAGTGATACATGGAATACATAATGTTGTTGATATAGGTTGGGTTGAAATGATTGTTGATAGGCCACCACTCTGATGTGATCAAGGATCTAAAATGTGTTGATGCATCTAGGACAAAGCATTCCCATATTACCAAATATCATCACTTTATTCCACAAAGAGATATGCAGGACTACCATTTCTCCAACATCAAACTCTATATCTCATAGATTATTTTCAAAATAAATCCACTGTCAATTCTGATCAGCATGGATGTTTCACTAAATGGACATAACACAATTTCCTTAACCTTTTTAGGACCTAGATGTTTTTCCCCAACATCATCCCAACATACATGTGTTCTTTACATCTTCCCATAACAGACATCATATGGATCCATTTCTATTCTTGAGTGAAAACTATTTTTGTCATAGAACATGGATAGAGGAAGATGTTGGTCCCATCCTCCTCTAATGTCTAAATAACATACTCATAACATATCTTCAAGTGTCTAAATAGTCTTCTTCGATTTGGCCATATTTTTTGAGGATGACAAGTCGTACTAAAGTTTAGCTCTGTTTTTTGAGAATGTTGTTAATATTTCATGAACATAGTGGTTAATCTAGAATATAGATCATATATAGTTGATAGTGTCACTCCATTCACCCTTACCACCTCTTTCATGTATATTTCAATAAGCTTACCTAGTGGGAAGTCCTTTTGAATTGTGATAAACTGAGTTGTCTTTTTAATTCGGTCTAAAAAAACTAAAATATAATTATTTCTCCTATATGTATTTTAAATTACGGCGAATGAATAAATTTTCAAACTCTCCCATTACCGTGTTGGAATATGTAATGGTTGCATCATAGCCTTAGACTTTAGCTTTTCATCCTTCACCAACTAGAAAACCAACCACTTTGATGTATATTTTGTGATATCCCACTTCGTATTGTCCGACCAATAGGTCTCATAGAGATCTCGATCCATCTTGGTTATTCCAGGATGAATGAAGAGAGTTGAACCATTTGAATCATCCAAAAGTTCCTTTTTACCATAACATGTTATGGTACACAAAGTCTTGACTAAAATCTCACAATTCATTCTTCATTATCATTATACATTAAGGATTTACCTTTCCTTATAACATCAACTTTCTTTTGATATACCACATAATTTTTTGAGCAACATATATCCTCTTCAGAAGATAATATTAAAAAAACATTTGATAAAGGATTGATTATTTTAGTTCCTTTATGATTTAGATGTATATCTATTCAAAATATAAGAAGATTTTATTGCTATCAATTATCATAAATGATATAATTTTTTAATCCTTTTAACATAGATCATTTTTTACCTTTTCATTTTCCTAGTATGACAATGGTTTTAGTAGTCATATTCCTAGATCATATATTAACAACTTCATTGGATCATATTCACATATTTCTATGTGAATATACACTTGAGGCTTTCGTGATCTATATATATTTCATACTTATCACAAAGTATATAATTCTACTATATTCTCAAATCAAAGATCAATGTATCCAAATCTAGATCATGAATTTGGTAGTTTTATTTGTGAAAATTTAACTTCCATGAATAATAGGACATGAAATTGTCATTCCACATTATCACACAACCCAATCCCTTTTTCGAAGCACTGCTGAATACTATGAAAATTTCTCCATATTTTTGAAGCGTGACCACATGGGAAGTGATAAGCCTCATTTTCAACTCAATGTAGCTCTTTCACTTTCATCATTCTAAGAAGAGATGCCTCCTTTCAGATTTATCTTGTAAATAGGTTTAGACCATCATGAGAATTTTCACGGAAATCATCAATAATACTGAGAAAAAAAGGAAAATATGGATATCTGACACATATGATGGATTCAGTCATCCTTTAATTACTTATATCTTGGAATGGACTATAGATATCCCATTACTTGTGATGATATTCCCTATGAATGATACATACTTCAACCAAATCTCAATTTTTTTACTTTTCATTAAGCGTCCCCTTTCGCCTGGTCTTTAGCAAAGTGATCTGATTCTCTTCTTGCACATCCTTACTATTGGAGTATACAAGAATATCATCTATGAATACTTCCACAAATTTATCAAGGAAATATCAAAAGACTATATTAATCATTCCCATGAAGTATTTTGGGGAATTAGTAAACCCAAGAGGTATCACTATGAACTCATAGTGCCCGTACCTCGTACGAAAATAATTATTGGGGATATCCTCATTTTTCACCCAAACATGGAAATATCCCGATTGAAGATAAATCTTGGAGAAGTATTTTTCTCCACATAGCTCATTGGAAAATTTATTTATTTATGATAGAGGATACTTTTTATTTATCATGATCCTTTTGAGGCTAGGATAATAAATGGTAATCACCACTGACCCTTCCTTCCTCATGATGTAGAGGATTGGTGCAACTCATGGTGAAACACTTGGGAATTTGAACCCTTTATCGAGATTCTCCGATAGTTGTTTTTTAGCTCCTCAAGTTTCAAAAATCCAATTCTATAAGGAGTCTTGGATAATGGAAACACCCCCGGTAAGAAGATTTATTTAAAATTATACCTTTTTAATATGAGGAAGATCAAGAAATGCCTTAGGAAACACATCCGTATTTCTCATCACAATATGCATGTATTTGAGGATGTTTTTTTTCCTTAGAATAAATCATTTTATCTTGATATGATTTATCATATGGAAATAATATCCATTAAAATGATGTTTCTAATAAATAAGTCCCCTTTCACTCCATGAACTTGTATAGAATCAGGGGTCCGTTTAAAATAGAGAGAGTGATTTACATCCCATGAAAATATGTGTTGTATTTGTTTATAGAGAGCCAATCCATTCCCAGAATTGTATAAAATACCCCAAAAGGGAGTTTGAAAATGTTCTATAGGATGTTCGGCCCACAAATTGTGATATTGTAGGAGTTATATACTTGAGATCCAATAATATTCCCATTTTTGTTTTCACCGAAAAATATACTCACATTCATTGTGGGCGTGTTTGAATAAAAATACTATTCTTTCTTGATATGAAGGATTGTAGAGAACAAGAATCAAAAAGTACATTCATCATTATTGAATGAATAACATAATACCTATCATCACATTTTTTAGGATCCAACATAATGGTTGTGATAGAAAAATCTCAACCATTGTACCATAGAGGTTATTGTTTATTTCCCAAAACCATTGGCTTAATGAATTGGTATGTAAAGTACCATGGTTTCTTATAGTTGAATAAATGGAATGTGTGTTGTGGGTTAACAATAAAATTAATTTCCTTTATCACAGTAGTGGATTTCTATTATTTGTAAGCATTAGGTTTGTGCCCTTCCTTTTCACAACTAAGGCATTTCTACATTCCCCTAAGCCAATTTCCTAGGTTCTTGTTTCTGCACCTTTTTCAGGACGGGTGTTGAAATTCCGTGTAAATATTATATTTCTCCATAGGAAGAATATAATTAAACCCTAATTTCTATATCTCATCCTCCTGATACGCTTGAGATTCAACAATCTCTATTTCGACCTTGAGGGAACCTTAGACAAATTTCTCATACCTGTCAAAGTCACAAATCACTAGGTCTTTTCATAGGCATGGTTTTAGACCACAAAATAAATGATCAACTTTCATTAGGGGGTAACAAAGATGTCTAAGGTGTATTTTTGAAAGTACTGTGAATTTTTATTTATACACCTTGATAGATTCATCATCTTTTTCTTAAGGGAATGGAAGACCCTTTCCATTTTAGTTCAGAGAGTGCATGGAAAATATTTATTTGAAAACATTTTATTGAATTCCCTCCAATCCATAACTTCAATATCCTTCTTAGGCTTCATAGTTTTGATAAATTTTTAAAACTAGTTAGATTCTTTATCCATATGATAAACAACTAGTTGAAATTTCTCATGTTCTGCTTATTTAAGGATTGATAATATATTCTCAATGTAGTTGAACCATTGTTTCATTACTACAGTATCTGATGATCCCTTGATAGTTGGATTCCTTTGTCACATTAATCTATAGATTTTGGTTTTTTCTATATTATGGTGTTTTGGGAGATCCTCTTTATCCTAGTTTTCATTCAGAACCTAAGTTAGCTGAGAGATCATCGTTATTAAATTCGTGATTATCACTCCGATCAGGATGGCCATCACATTGGTCCAATCATAACATTTCCCTTCACATTTAATTTTTTTACCATAAACCTCTTATTTCTAACCATTATCTAAATTAAAAGGAATATTTTGGATGATTATTATTTTTTAAAAACAATTACAAACATACACGGTAATTCAATTACATTAAATAGGAAACATATAAATTATATGTATTTCCATAACTTATGAATTTCAAGGCTTCAATGTATGTTATACATGATATTTTTTTATAATATAATCCTATGGGAATTGTTTTTGTTCCCCTAATAATGGTTAATAATGAGATTATTAATTTACCAATGAATTTCCCCAATGAGTTTCAATATAGGATTGTAGTAAGGCTCATTGTCATGTACCAGGTTACACTGTATCCAGTCTATCACACCTTGTAAGAGTTGTTAAACCTAGGTACATCTATGAAAGAACCACATCAACATGTAGTATCTTGATAGGCATGGATTTTCATGATAATATACATACTCTATACTTACCAAAATTTAGGAATTTTTTCATATACTAAGTCTTATCTCTAAGGCTCTCTCTATTGTTTTCTAATCATAATCCCAAAAAATATCGAAACATTTTCTCTAATAGAAACTATAAAAACCCAATTATTTATCAAAAATTAATTCATCACATATTACATAAAATTAAACACAATTAAACCCAATATATAAATAATTATATTGTATTTTGTGAACTATATACATAGCATAACATCTTGATCATGTGATATAACAACATTATTGAAAACTTCTTTTACATGCTTCGAAAATTCAATGGTTTTTAAAACTACATGCATAGGGAAAGACATAAAAAATTGGTGAGATATAAATCTGAGAAAGGGAATAGACATGGAATAAGGTGATAAATTTTATAAAATAGTTATATGTTTCTTTTGGAAATGGGGATGAACTTGTTTGTTTAAGGTCCAAATTTCCCAATCGGTTTCTAACGAGTCAATTCGTAGAACCGGAAACATCCAATGATTCTATATCCATTTGTACCTACTTTCCCAAGTTAGGTTCTCATTAGTTGTGGACTGATGAGACTTAATAATTTTCATTGGTTGAGAGGATGGGTGGTCAGACTCATCACACCTTTTTTGGGGGGAATTACTGTCTACTCAGGGACTCTCTTATAGATTTATGTTATGTTCACAAATCCATATTAATTTTTGAACCAATAAAATGAGTATTTTCTGTTAGATTTTTGCAATCAATGATTGATATGTATAGGATTTAGAGAATATTTTATATGTATTTGAGGTTCTTCATCAATAGGGAATCATCCATGTGAATTTGATATTCTTAGTCATTGGTATCATTTAATATATTATATAGAAATCTCTTGGTCATTATGATGAACATACTAGATTTAAAGCCACTGAGTGGGTAATATGAAGTTTATTGTCATTCAAAAAGACAGGGATTTTTTTAGAGTTGGGATCGTACCCACAGATGGGCTACCTACGTATCCTCGTTAAAAAAGGAATCATAACCCCCATAGTATGATAAGAAGGATATATTTTAATGTCATATGGGATGGAAAAGAATTAATGAAAGATGGGCTTGAACCCTAGAATGGCTTCCAATGTACTCTAATTTTAAGGCAGAGATCGAAGTCCACGTAGTTCAGGTGAATATGTATGATTTTTATGCATGATTAATGGCCCAAAGAGAGATGTCATAATTACTTTTACACCCTAAGCTCATGTGAGTCATGCTCAATGTGAGAAAAAAGAGGTATCAATAAATCTGACGATTGTTCCATGAATGATGTAGTCATAAGAAATGATGAGGGGCTTATATATGTATGACTGCCCAAGAGCAGGGTTCATAAAGGTATTTTTACTTTATGTAGATTTGGGATTTTAACTCGGGACTTACTCCTAAAAAGGAATCCCAAATTAAGAGGGACTTATGATTGGGTTTTATTACTGAGAAGGAAGCCCAAATGAAATGAAATTAAGACTGGGGATTACTCTTGAGGAGGATGCCCAATTAAGGGATATTATGATTGGGGCTACTCTTGAGAAGGAGACCCAATGAATTCGTCTCAGATAAGGAATCCAACAAAGTAACCATGCGAAAATTTTCTTTGAAGAGGGTTTTGAAGGCCATATCTTGAAGAAGTGAGGTGGATTTGAGGAAAAGAGGTGACTAGGGAGGAGGCACACAAGTATTGTTCTGGCACAGAAGTCCTTTTCACGCATGTAGACTTGCACGACATGAGTAACCATGGGTGGTGATGATTCTATAGGGTAATTCTTGGGCGACCTTGAACTCAAGCCCTTAGTATCATCCCTAGAGGCTTCCAAAAGGTTGGCACGCATGTTCCCTTGAGAAGGAAAGGTAACGTGCAAGTGTTTCCATTTCCCTTAAGGGATGAATACTTAGGCGCGCAAGTATTAATGAGTTCAAACACTAGGGAATTATTCTTCCTCATTATAGCTTCCCTTCTAGGTAAAGAATTAACATAGATGTGTTCGGAAGACGTTAGACAAAGACTTGTGTGACCAGTGCTAGAATATGAGTTTTAGAAAATTCCTCTAAAATGGGGGACCCACAGGGGATATTTATAGGCCACTGGGCACCTTGGGCGGAAACACAATAAATAGGTCACACAAGTGACTTGCGCGACCCATATGTGGAATGCAATTTATTTGCGAAGCATGCAGGATACTTGCGCGATGCCCTCCAAATGAGTTCCTGGTTCATCCCTTTGCAAATTTTTGATGTTCTTCAAAGGGTGACCCTCATTGGGCTTAAGGAATTACCCCTTTAGATTCATTGGACTCTGTGACATAATGGAGCATCTACAGAAGTCCCCCCTCAGTGTTGGATCTGAGAAATAAAATATGATTTTCTCTGGGGAAAACGATAAAAAAGGGTTCGAAGGTGCGCAGATTTTGGCACGTAGGTTCCGGCGTGCATGTTCCAGCACGCATGGTTGCTGGATTGCCTATATATATGGGTGTCACTTCGCGCAAACCATCACGCCTTCACTATTTTTGATCTCTCATTCCACAAGTGACTTCATCTCCTCGATCAATCACATTTTTTTTGTGTCGTGCTTCTTCAGTAAGATTTTGACTTGCGTGACAATACTTGCACGACCAAACATGCGCGGCCAAAATTGCGTGCCTTAATGCCTTATAATTTTTTTTTTGTTTTCATTACAAGTATTTCATAAAAAACAAACTTACTTAAAAGTTAACAGTTAGATCTTTGTGAAGAATCAAGGGATCCCAAAAGGATTGGATCAGCTAATGAGTTGGCCAACAAGAGAATAGATGATATGATGAACATCGTTGGCCATGAATATTATTATATCTGCGAGAACACTCTCCCAGATTTGGCCAAGTACTTGAAAAAATATCATGTCAATTTTCTATAGAGCGTTTACTTGCCTTTATATGGCCATAGTCATCTGCAAGGAGTCAATGTTCTAGAGGCAAAGAATTATATTCCTAATTCCTGGTTTCAGAGTTACACCAATTTCGCAACATCAAATGTCGCAGTTGTAGGATCATTTTTCAATGTTGTAATAGTCGAGAAGGCATACATAATGCATCATAGCCCTTGTGCTCAAGATCTGAAACCTCACAAACCTGAGCTGTAGCCGCATTACTGTCCTTCTATTTTCTGAAATTCTCAGATGAATCAATCCAAGGGATGCAAAAAGTGTTGGTACTTCTGTCCTGGAGGAGGTGTGAAGCCAACTTGAATGTGGGAATATTAGGTGAGACAAACCTGTGCAGAGTTTGTCGAGGGTCTGAAGGGAGCTATAATATATGAAGCCGTCTGGGCTGGGCAAAAATATGTTTTCAAGAATGATAATTTTGTGCCGGAGATAATTAGTCTATGGAGCCCAGAAAAAAATTCATTCCATTTGACTCATGGAGAAGTAGGCATCACCTTGTGAGATATCTACAAGATCTCAGGGGCGCCAATTTTGGGAGATATGTATGATGAATTCATCCCCCCAAGATAACCTCGAATGATTCGTAGAGGACTCCGGCTATGGCTCGAGAGTTATTAAAAATTTTCCATAAGCTCAAGAATTCAATGTCCAGCAAAAATCATTCTAGAAAGGATATTCATCCAGAGGAGAGGATGGATATGTTTCTCATCAAGAAGAAGGATAAGGGGCCCACTTGTACTCGTCCGATTAGTTGCGCCAGAACAGAGAAGAGGGTGCTCTTGGAACATTATGGCCAACTCTGGAAGCATGAGAGTTTGAAAAGTGGGGGCATGAAGTGGATCAACGAATCCCAGAGAAGACCAATATGGCTGGATTTTTAGCTTTGTGGCTCAGTGTTTATCTTCTGCCAGTTAGGGATTCGAAGGGAGGAATCAGGCAAGAGACCTTCATTGTTGCATCCAAGTTGGCTGAGGGAAAAATGGTTGGGTTGGACACCCCGATTTTGGCGAACATTCATAGTATAATATTCTATGTCTATATGGATAAGTCTCTTTTGAGAATTGTGGGACAATTAAAAGTTTTGTGGGTTTTTATTGCCACTAACTTCAGGACATACACTATAAAGAGCAGAGTTCAGGTTCCTGGAAGTTATTTAAGGCCGTCAGGGCAAGAATTTTTTAGAATTTCTCCATTGTCCCTCAATTCCTATGATCTGATGGTGAGGCTAAGCATGTTCAAGGAATTTAATATCCTTCCTTATTGAAACCCGCCAATAGGGAAGATTGTTGATGATGGAACATCTATCCTGGAATTGAGGTCATATATGTTGGCTTGCAGAGATGGTGTATTGGCCACTAGAAATGACAGAGAGATTGTATGTGAGGACTATGCTCCATATAAATTTGCACGCCAATTCAAGTGTCTGCAGTAGATTGTAGTATCCCCTCTCATGCACGTCAGGTTAGTGTATCATACAATGGTTTCCTGACACCTATGGTTGCTGACAGCTTTGGAGAAAACCGGGGCAGTGTTTGATCTACCAATTGGTGGTGTGGAGAGTCAATTGACTACATGGTATGCCGAGAACTGGGTAGCATCAAACTCTGAATGGGTACTAAATCATCTGATCCCTACAAAATAGAGAACCGTCTGGAAAGAAATCCTTTATCTGGAAGGCAATTCTTCCTCACCTAGAGCGGATTCACTGGGTTTCTCACCTAGGGATGATCCAAAGGATTCCCAGGATGGGGTTGATGAAGCACGACATGCGTCAAAGTGGCCTCATGCCAGATATAATCCTCCTTCCAAAGTCAAGAGACCTACTCCATCGACTCCAAATGAGTTATATCATTAAGGAAATTTAGTCACCATTATTTTATAGATCAACAAGTTTCATTTTCTTATCCTTTATCTCAGATTGGAGGAGCTGGGAAGAAGTTGATGTCCCAGATTGTAGGACCCTCCTCGCAGCCTTCTGGTGCACAAGCTGAATATTTATGACCAAAGGCTATCCAGACATGGAAGATTTTATATTGTGATGATGAAACCACATGGATGGACTTATTCGATGGGCTACATATCCCTCGGGTGCATAATCTCCGGGCTTCTACTAATATCCGTTTCGAGGATAACCCCAATGAAGTGTGGGTTTGCATCAGAGAGCTGGAAATTCTCATATATGCCACTAATGATTCCATTCCAATTACCAAGTGGTTGAAGGAAATGATGAATTGTGGAACCACTGAGGGGTTTGGTGCTTCAGTAGACAAAGAGTGGCATGATTACGTGGCTTCTGAAGATTTAAATTTCTTTCCTTATTTTCATTGAAACTTAATTTCAGTCAAAGATTTGTTACTCAAGTATATTACTTTATTCATCCTGACACTTGTTAAGAAAAGAACTACTGAGGTACCTCATAGTAGTAAATCCCTGGTGGAACATTTCATGGAGCCTCTGAATCTTCTCTTGATCAAGGAAAGGTATCTCTAGGCTGGAAAGCCATATACGAGGAGTTAGAAAGGGCTTTTCACTCTCCAATACCTATATTTGGCGGTAACGATGTCAACCCACCCAAAAAGTCAAAGAAGCAAAGACATAAAAGAAATAAGTCCACAACTAAATGATTCATCAGTAGTCGTAAGTCCTTCGGATAGTCATGAATCATAAATCATGAAATGATTGCTCACACTTCTTGGGATTGCAGGTGATTCTACGATTTCACTTTTGAGGGAGAGGACTGACACTCCTCTGAGGACGAAGGAGGGTACTGGTGAATATTCTCAAATTCATGTTGACCTGGCTACTTTTGATGAAACAAGGAGAGAAGAAGAGCCAGCTTCTGTTCCCAGTACTGCTCCTGTTGCTACTGCATGGCGAGAAGATCCTGCTTTTGGTAAATTAATAATAATTCATAGAACATTGAATGGAGACATCAACAGACTTCCATTCAGTTATGCTTTAGGTTCAACACCTGCACCAAAACATTTGGTGACCACTATAACTGACTCCACAATTTTCTCTGATGAAGCTGTTTGGGGTCAGAGCTCACAGAAGGAGGGTCTCTAAGAAGACATGTTGAGTTCTCCCACTAGTGAGACAAACTAAGAATTTGAGATATCACTAGATAAAATGATGAAAATTGGCACGTCTTTTGAAGAAATTTTAGATCATGTTAAATTACCATATGATTTAGATGATTTTGGATGTGAGTGTTATTCTAAGTCCTCTTAAAAAAATTATTACATCTCGGACCATTATGGGTTGAAATGTGTAGTTCCTTTTGAGCAAGCTACTGATCTGCCGATGCCAGAAGGTGGTAGAGATAACCCTATCAATACAGAGATGCTAGCTCAAGTGGAGCTTAACTTGACCGAGCTTCCTAATATCCATCCTGAAAATCATGTTGATTCTAGGAAAGACTCGGATGAACCTTCTCATGCTACTGATCTACCATTGGGTAAAAGATGATAATATGTGTGGCTGTATTTAATTATCAAGATAGCTAATCAACTTCTGTTATCCTTTGGAACTAACCAATGAATTAAATTGACTATGCAGGGCCATCAATTTTAGTGGCTAGATCCGGAGGTGAATCCTCAACCTTATCCCCAATGGGAGTAGAAAATGAAGTATCAAGGGTCATGGGGGAAGGATTATAACGAGGCAATTCCTTAAGTAAATTAATCTTGGACTATATTTCCCCCTGTGATAGTGATGCAAAATTAGACCCAAAGGTGCAAATGGAGATCCAATTCTCACGTCTCAAGGCATGAAAGAATATATGGAAGATCATATCTAATGTCCCATTTGAAGATCTGTCTTCGAAGATCCCGCGACTATCATCCTTCTTCGTCATGATATGACTTCTTGGTTTTGGATATCAAGAGATCCATATCGCGGTGAAACGATTCATGTTAAGGAGGGAGCAGGAGCAAAAGTGTCGTCAAGATCTGACCAGAGAGAGGCTGTTGACCAATATCAGTGAATTCGAGGATGTGGTGTCCCGAGAGGAGGTTAATCATGCTTCAACGTTTATGGGATGAAGCATAAGATAAAGGAGAAAGTTGTCCAATAGATTCATCTTCAGCAACAATGAGATGTTGTTACAGGGGAACATGACCAGCTTAAAAATTCATTGGAAGGAGTCCAAATGAATGGTATGAAATCTATCGTAGATTCCATGAAGGCATTCCATCAAGCTGAAAAGAGTGAAGATGGTCGAGTGAATGAACTTCAGGTGGCTGCTGATGATGCTCGGGATACCATAAATCAAATGAAATGTTATACTGAAAGCCTCTTGTAATTCTTGAAAAAGAGAAGATAATCCAGTTTTTGGATGATCTCTTATTCTTACGCATCAATGAAAAAGGCAATTCACCTTCAATCATTTATACCTTCATTCTCTTTCTAATTACATATATATATTTTACCTAATCCAATGGGCCTAGTAAGCATAGTTTGATTGTTTCTAGGATTATACAAATAACACCACAAACTTTGTATCTTTTTTGTTTCTCAATATTGCCTTAATCATAAAAAATGTATGTTTGGAGAGCTGGGACTCGACTGTTATTCAAATATCATTTTACAAGATCACAATTTAATGAGTACCAAGCCTTTTGTTGACAGTTTAAAGTCATGCATGTCCGACATAAAAAGGATGATGTTTAAGGTTGAATAGCATTGACCGAATGGATTAAAATTGATTCAATTCCTTGATAATTAGATGGAGAACATATTACCACATTCATGTATGGGGGAAAAAATGTAATCATTGACTTAGTAAATTTTGAATCTGAGGGATGATATAAAAAATGGCTAAAAGGCATTAGAAGAAGTATTTCCTAAGAGTGAGGTTTGAAAAACCAGTTAGCGGGTTGAATTATACAGGGCCACTTAAGTGAATTGGCTGCATATTCAAATAATAGAATCTTTTTGTTGATAGGTCCGTTATGTAGACTACTTCTAAAAGGCCACCTAGGGGAACGTGCAACATAGTCAGGAAATAAAACTCTCATAAATTTTACATTTAGATTAATAAAATCCAGTGGATGTTTATGGAGATTCAAATTTTCCAAAGCACAGAGTCTGTTGTATGGAGAGAGGTACTTGAATATGGAGAGGATATTCTCAATCAAGACAGTCAAAAAATTGGATGAATTTCACTCCTCTGAAGGTCTGACCCAAATGTAGGGAAGGTAAATATAAACTATAGTCTTGAATACTTTCAGATCATGAAAAGTAGTAAGGGATAAATATTTTAAGGATGGTTGTTTTTGCGGTTCCCTAAATATTTTCTTTACGACCAATAATGAAAAAAGCGGTTTCCCCACAAATAATGAAGTTACCACTATTTGAAAAACCCGTTAGGGGGTTTAAATTATGAAGGGTCACTTAAGGGTATTGGCTTCAAAGTCAAATAATAGCATCTTTTGGCTGACAGTTCCATTGTGTAGACAACTTATGCAAGGCCACCTAGGGGCACGTGCTGCATAGTCCGGAAAAAGAACTCCAGGGTATCAGACATTTTCTGACCAGATGTCGAGAAAAATTATTATAGAGATTTGGAAGTATTTAGGTTTAGGAGTATGACACATAAAAATGGGTAATTTCCAATGCATGAAGGAGATACACAAACCAATGCTGACCATAATCATGTTGTGGCTAGGTCCTGAATTGAGATGCCAGACTTCACAACATATCTCATTAGGATGAGAATCAAGCCATACGTAGTTCTTGAAATACAGTTTAACATCATGTGGGATGAGAGCGTAGGAGATCTTAGTTTAGGGTCATAATGTTCAAACCATAATGATGGAGATACATTTTTTGTTTGTTATAAACCTGATGTGAATAAAGACCAAATTTTTCATACCATAATCATGTTCTCATAGGGGGAATTTTCAGCCAAGGTACTGATAGAGGAGTTTGGGGTTAGGCCCAACGACTTAGGGATGGGTTCAAGGGATGCTCGAACATTCCTACATATCCCATAAGGATGAGAATCAAGCCATAGGTAGTTCTTAAAATACCCTCTATTCAGATTTGGTTCATACATGTGAAGGGCGAACGGGGACTTTAGTGTAGTGATGGTAGGATCCATGATTAAAAGATCTATAATTTCCTTGTATACATGTAGTCCTTGGAATATAACATGATTATAGATCAATGGAAATAATCATTCCCTCTCAGGTGAGGGTGTCAGATATTTTTGTAGTTTATTGTCGTACATGACAAAAGTGCGAATAGTTTAAGGTCATATGCATGGACCAGTGCTGCATAGTTTAGAGTTAGTTACCAAGGACGTATTGCTATGCAGTTTAATGTCTTGCAGCGAGGACAATGGGGGACTGTATAGTTTAACGTCATATAACAAGGACAATGATGAACTAATGTGAATATATTGGTTTCAGGGGGGCTTCACGGATCAACATCGTATGAGATGGAGGTGAACTGATGTGAAGATTTTGGTTTGGGGGGGGGGGGCTTCACAGATCAACATCGTATGATATGGAGGTGAACCGATGTGAAGATATTTATTTTGGGGATGAACCTCGGGAGGATTCCTACGTACCCAGCCAAAAAGGCAAGGATCAAAGTCCGTGTAGTTCGATTGAGAATGAATTGGTGATCGATTTGTACTTGAGGAAAACCCGATGATGGTGTTGGGACTTACGTGTGGTTAGCGGCCCCAAGAGGGTGTTATGGTTGAAGCTTACTCTAAGATCACATGAGTCATGCTCGGTGTGAGAAACAAGAGGTAACAACAACCCTAACAATGAACAGTTTAACGTTATGTGGGACAAAAGGTTGGTGTATAGTTTAGTGTCATGTAGCTTGGACATATTATAGTATAACATCCTGCAAGACATCTGCACAGTTTAACATCATGTTGGACGATAAAGGGGACACAATTTAACGTCATGTGGGATGATATAAGGGCAATTCAGTTTAATGTCCTGTATCAAAGAAAAACATGGAGTATTTGTGTTACACAAAATATATCTTCAAGAACCTTGCATTGGTTGGAGTTCTAATGAGTTCTCCATCTATTGAGATTAAAGAATAAGCTCTATTGGAGTAGACCTTATGTATTGAATAAGGTCCTTCCCACTTTGGATCAAGCATTTGAGGTTTCTTTCTTGGTATCATTGGAGTTCTAAGGACCAATACCAATTCCCCTTGAATGAATGAACAAAGACTGACTTTTTTATTGAACGCACACACTATTCGATTATGATAGACTTCGATGTAGTGAAGGTGCACATTATTTTTTCATCTAATCATTCCAATTCATCAAATCGCTTCTGAGATTGTTCATCTATATATAACTGATAAAAAATGTCTACTCTGAGCGAAGGTAATTGAACCTCAATGGGCAAGACTGCTTTTATTCCATATACCAATGAATATGGAGTTGACCGCATAGCAGTGTAGGTGGTGGTCATATAAGCCCATAAATCATGAATAAGTTTATCAAGACATGATTTCTTATCTTTATCCACAATATTTTTTAGTATTTTTTTAAAGAGACTTATTGAAGGCTTCAATTTGGCCATTGGATGCTGCATGATACTGAGATGAATGGTTGGATTTGATTTTGTATTCTTGAAAAAACATTCTCACCTCTGATGAACAAAATTTGCTGCCATTGTCCGTCAATATGGTATGAGGGACACCAAATCTGGTAATGATTCTAGACATGATGAAGCCAACAACGCCTTTAGAACTAAATTCTTTGAGAGGTGTTTCATCTTCCCATTTCAAAAAGAAGTCAGTAGTGCTAAGAATATACTTAAACTGCTTAGATGTAGCCGGAGGAAAACGTCCTACTACATCCATTCCCCATGTGGAAAATGGCCATGAGTATTTAGTTGTATGAATAAACATAGGGGGTTGATAAATGAAGTTGGAACATACTTGGTTTGAATGACACTTCTTAGTTAAATCAACAAAATCTTGCATCATTGAAGGCCAGAAGTATCCAAGAAGTTGAATTTGACCCGAAAGTCTACGTCCAGACTGGTGGGCACCACAAACTCATGCATGAACATCACTCATGATAGCCATTGTCTTTTCACCATCAATACATCTGAATAAAATTCAATCAAAACGTAGCTTTGAGAGTATTTTTTGGTTATCTGGGCTATCATAGAGATTAAAATTGACCACACATCGCCAGACATGTTCTTTCCCTACTCTATCAAGTGTGAGTGTTCCATTTTGAATGTATTCCCTGATATGTGTCATCCATCATGTAGTATGACCATATGGTTTAGAAATGGGACTGATTTCATTGATTTCCTCTGTTCTGATTTGAAAAATGGTGAAACTACAAGATGGTGGGAAATATAGATGATTATTTCGTCCCCAATTGGATATGCCAGGGCTATGGCTACATTAGCCAGTGCATCATATTGGGCATTTTCTGATCGTGGGACATAAGAAAATGTCGGTTCCGAGGGAAATTCCACCATTAACTCTCTAATGTAATGACACACAGGGATTAACTCTTGTCTTCTGATCGCATAATCCCCATTGATTTGTTTTATTAACATATCTGAATCACCTGTTACCCTCAAGTGATTCACCTGTTCCTGAAGCGACAATTCCAATCCCGCAATGAGAGCTTGATATTCGGCTTCATTATTTTTACAACCTTCCAACAATAAGAAGGAATAGGGTACCACTTCCTTTTCTCGGGAAATAAGCACGATTCCTAACCCAACATGGTTGAATTTAGGATCCTCCATTTTCTTCTCTCTTGGACTTCTGGAGGAACTATCAAAGTACATTTCCCATGTTTGAGGATTATCTTGAATAGAGAAGACTTACTCATTAGGAAGATCAATATTTAAAAGTTGTATATTCTATAAATGGGTGTTCAACTAGTAAATCAACCAAGGCTTGTCTCTTTATTTCCTTTTGAGGCACATACTGGATATTAAACTGCAGGAAAATAATTTCCCACCTTTCCAGATGTCCTGTAAGCCTTGGAGGACTAAGGATAAATTTGAGTGGGTTATTTTAAGATACCAATTGGACCTCATGATATTGCAGTTAGTGTCTTAATTTTTGAACTACAACGATTAATTCTAGGCATCACTTTTCAATACTTGAATATCGTGTTTCTGCATCAATAATAGTCCGACTGAGATAATAAAATTTGTTCTCATTCACAACATCATTATTTTGGGCAAGGAAGGCACCCAGTGATCGCTCTAATGTTGTCACATGGAGAATAAGTGGTCTTCCTTAAATGGGTGGAATTAATACATGTGGACTCAAGAGATATCCCTTGAGTATATCAAATGATTCTTGACATTATTCAGTCCACTGGTAGGTGACCCATTTCTTCGTTAAATTGGTGAAGGGTAAACACTTGCTTGGAAAATTGGAAATGAAACGCTGAATATAGGGAAAGTTTCCTTGAAGTCCTATTAATTATTTCAAATTTCAAGGAGGTGACATACCAAGGATTGATTTTGTATTCTCAGGTTCCACTTCGATACCATGATGGCATATAACAAAGATGAGAAATTTTCCTGAGGTTACCCTGAAAGCACATTTCAAGGGGTTCATCTTCAAATTGTGTTGTCAAAGTTTGTTGAAATTGATTTCCAGATTGTCCAAGTGATCAAATGCAATCTGGATTTAACCATAAAATCATCCACATAAGATTCAAAAAATTTCCCTCAAAAGGGTTTGATGATATGGTGCATGGCACGTTGATACGTTTCACCTGTATTTTTCAGGCCAAAGGGCATTACCCGATAGCAAAACACACCTTGAGGATATCTGAAAGCTATAAAATCCTCATCCTCTAGTTCCATTCATATTTGATTGTACCCAGAATAACCATCCATGAAGGAAAGAGCTTTGTAGCCATCTGTTTCATCAATTAAGAGTACTGTGATCGGAACTAGAAAGTCATCCTTGGGACAATTCCAGTTAAGATCTCTGAAGTCAATAAAAACCCTAATTTTTTCCATTCTTCTTGTTCATAGGGACAATATTTTCTAGCCATTTTGGATACTAGACTTCTATGATGAAGTTATCTTTGATAAGATTATCAACTTTAGCCTAAATTTTGGAGCCCTAAGTTGGGTGTGTTCTTCTTGCGGCTTTCTTGAATCCTCTATGTTATTTTGGAAATCCCAAATGATGAGTGGCAACAACCAGATCAAGACCTAGCATTTTTTTATTATTCCAAGAAAATACATCTCGATTTTTCTTTAAAAATGAAGTATACATTTCTTTCACATCAAGAGTCATGACCACAAAAATTAATGTGGGGTGTGAATCTTCTTTTGTACCTATATTTATTTCTCTGAGTTCATCCACAGTGGTAGAGAGACCCTCTTCAAATGCTGGAGGAGCATCCCTGAGATCTTCCTCCTCTTCTTCAATATGTGTTACTTCTTCTTCTTCTACTTTCATAGTATAGGATGAAGCAAAATTTCCATGATTAGAGGAGAAGTTAAAATTTGAACATTTTTAAGAAGTGGATGCCATTTCTGACCTTATTGATGATGAAGGGTCTCCCTGGATTAATGGAGAGGAGATGATGGATTGAGAGTTGACATCATTATTTTCCAGTGGTATTGCTATAACTTCTTCTGGCCTGGTTGATGTAGTATAGAATTTCTGTATTTGAGTGGATGAAATATAGACATCTCCACTTAGGATTTAATTATTTCCTGACCAATCAAATATTTATCACATGCTGTCTGGCTCGATTTCCATAATTGACATCATGAATGTTTTCATAAGAGTTATTTGATTTGGGTCTATCCCATCAATTTGATTGGTAGGAAACACATAATATGCACTCACATGTATGAATGGGTTTACTGGAATCATTTCCAAACCATATGAATCATTAATTTTGGTAACCTCCTTTGTCATGGATTTCTCCTTTTCCTCCATGTGATAGAATTCTACCTCAATGTAATAATATTCACATATATTGAATGGGGATTTATCACCAAACAATGTCCCAATTTGACAATTGAAACAATATTTGGGACATTGATGGTATGATGAAGGTATATCCGCATGTTGATGTAGCCATGGTCTTCCAAGGAAAATTTTGAAGGCTATGTCATGATGAACAACCCCAAAATCTGAATTAGACACATGGTCTCCAAAACTGAGTTCTGAGTGTAATCTCGTCCAGAGGTCCTTGTTTAATTTTATCATATCCTTGCAACATCAAAGTAGAACTAGATAAATCAGAGTCATTGATGCACAATTGATGTAGTGTACGAATGGGGATGCGGTTGACTCCTGAACCATTATCAATGAAAACTCATCAGATTTCTATATCATTGAACTTTCTAGATAAATACAAAGGTCTAGTATGTCCATGTACAACATAATCTTCATCCTAATATGTAAAAGATATCATGACATGGAATTCTGTAGGATCATTCTCTATATGGTAGACTTCAGTCATAGTAATTTCAGTTTCGAATTCTTGAGGATTTGACAAAGCCTCGATGAGTGCCTCCAAAAGATCTTTTGATAGATTCAAGGCATCTAGAATTGATGATGTGGCCGTTATATGGACCAAATTCTTGAAGACATCATACTTTTGGTCCAAAGGTATGTGTTTCCCATCATAAAAATGTGATTTTTAGGCGCCTTAGAAGTTGAGGCTTTGGAAGTACATTCATCTCATATCGGGGTAAGAGTTGGAAATACTCATCACTTTAGTAGATTAGACCGACTAAGTCTATTTATTTGCTGAGAGGAAGAAGGGGTAACCTGTAACCGATCCTCCAAAATAACTACGTCGGGACTGAATCTTCCATGTGTGGAAGAACATTCTTGTTCCCATTGAGTCCACTGAAGGGCTTTTCCATGAGTTTCTGCCACATATACATTGAAATAGTAGCTTCTAGAATATCCACATCTTCCCCTGTATCCTAGACCTTTGTATCTTCCTCTAACTCCTCTGTTGGATACAGGTAATTTAGACTCATCATGATTGAAACTGTTATTGGAATAAGGATCTGTTAAGTGAATCATGTTAACAAAACCAAAGATTAATTCTTCATCTGATGAAGATTCTACCTAATTAGATAGTTCAGGTTGTGCCGTTTGGTGGGGCCTTGCCCATGTTTTTGAAGTAGATGGCATAAAATTTGCTAGGGTCAAATACATTTTAGGCTTTGACAGAAACTCTTATTCTTCTTCTTCTATCTACTATTCTTTCATCAAATTACGCTGATTCATTGAATATTTTCCCTCTAATAAAGAGGGTTTTACTATGGAATTCATAGCATAAGACACAATTGGTTGATTCAATTGTGTTCGTAAAATAGCATGAGTTAGTTGATCATTTTCATGACCATCCAATAATCATATTTCGACGCATTTTTTACTTTTGACTTCATTCTACTCTCATTCTTCTGGATCAGTAGTAGTAACACATGCTAACTGGGCTGATTAACCTTTTAGTTTTACCTGCCCAAAGTCCTCCATCAATTACAGGAGGTATTTAAAGACAAAACACTCTTGAATGGGATGCCCCAACATCTAATGAAATGGGAAATAGTTGGGGAGGTATTCATCTCCTTCCTTGATCGGCATTTTGGGCCTTGGCAGTTGAACCGGATTGTTTTCCAGAGCTGAGATGATGTATCTAGGAACATGTTCATTCCATAAAGAATAAACTTTGTTCATCAAATCTTCAAACTGTTCCCTCCTTTGATATCTTTTATCATCTTGATGAGGTGGCCATTGTTGTTGACGCTAAGGAGGTGAAGCCCTTCGATACGATGAAGGTTTTGAAGTAGAAGCAGGTATATGTGCTTGTTTAAGTGTAACTGTAGTAGTCTATTTTTTCCCCATTCTCCTTCCTTGAATTGATAGAATTACACAAGTTTTATCCTTAGTCTTTTTAAGAGAGTCTTCGATCTGCTGAGCGATTGAAGTAAGGTCTCAAAACCCTCCTGTGTATTTCCCAGGGATCAACGTTGTGTGTAATTCATCACACATATTTTCCACACTTATTGGCAACAATTTTTCTTGAAGGAGTTTTAATCTTAAGGAATATGTTAATCCCTTCCATGGAGCAATGAAATCCGATACTCTTTCATTTTCCCTTTTCTTAAAATTATTAAGATAAAAAACTGTCATCGTTGGTAACGTTGAGATAAATTGAAGAAGAAATATTTTATGGAGATCTTCCCACCCAGTAATTGACCAAGATTGCAAACTTGTATACAAGACAAAAGTAGGCCCTTGTAATGACTGCACAAAACACCTGAGATTAAATTCTTCTTGTTGTTTAGGATTTCCCATCATAGGATCACAATGAGACACAAAATGTTTTAAGTGTTGTTCTAGATCTCCTGAACCATTAAAAATTGAGAATGTGGTATTAGAAAAATATGATGGGGGAGGAATTGCATCCACCCATTCAGGGTAAGATTTATTTTCTGGTTGAACTTGTGCACATTTTCCTTTCGTAGATTCCAACTAAGCTGTTAATGACTTAATGGAAGTTATTAATTTTTGAGAACCATTTAGTTGAGCTTGTACCTAAGAAGGTGCAATAACTGGTGTTTGGATGGGTGTGGTGACTGGTACTGCAACTGATGGTAGTACTATCAGTTGTTGTCGCGCATGACCCATAGGAATGGATCAGTGAGGGTGTTCTTGTAAAAGAAGATATTCTTGATCCATCCTAGTAGCTGAAACGAATTCCCTTGACTGACTAACTCCATCACGCTTAGGAGGAAGACTACCTTGAAGTATTTCTTCATTTAACCTCCTTAACTCCTTCATTTATTCTTCTTACTGTGCAAACCTTTCCTTTAATTATAGTGATTGGCCTTCTCTAGAGGTAGGGTGGGATGTAATCTGCCTTTTTCCCTTTTCCTTTTCATGTTCCTTTCTGGAGTATGGAAGGGAAATACCCAAAAGAATATCTTGCCTATGGGCAGGCCTCTGGCTTCTGGTATGCACACCTTCTTCATTTATTTTCGTGTTTATAGCCTCTTGAATAAGAACTTCCTCATCTTATCCCTCTGAATGAGCCTCATGTTCTGGAGGATTAGTGACAACAGCATTGGTGACATTTATTGATGCATAACACATTGCATCCCTTCTGTCAGAATTTATTCAATACCGTCTTCTTCTATTTCCTTTATGAGGCATTGCCTTTTTATTGGTTGATCCCTGAAGAACTTCTTGATGAACCATAATTTTAAGGGAATTTCCCGATAATTCGGCTCTGCAGTCCTTTTTTGGCTTCTTCCCTAATCGAGAGAAGACTTACTTCCACTGAGGAAGAGATTGAGAATTTGAAAAGGTCCCCAGTCTGGTAGACTGGGGCTGTTCCTTTTTTCCCTACTCAACTTCTGAAATCCTATCTGTTGATCCCGTGGGTTGGATTAAAAGAGTCACCAGTCTGGAAAGTTGAGGTGGATCTTGAGCTAATATATCTGAAACATTCTTAAAATATCTCATGATTTTTAGTAATTTAGTACGGAAATTAGCAGGATGCATCATCCGACATCCACTCAAATCACCTAGCTTAGATGACCAATGGATTATTTCTAACACTTCTGTCCTCTCATGATGTGCTTGCTCTAAATGATTAGCCTATTCGATATTCTCATTTTCTTGATGCAAGATTAATTCGACAACTATTTCTTTATATGCCTGACTTTGGGATGAACTAGTTGAGTCATGTTCTTTGGAAAGCCTTTGATTACCCACAAAACTAGCTAGATATGGTCATCCATAGGCAATAACATTGCATGAGACCACTTTTGGCGGGCTTTATTGACTGGAGAGTCCAGTGAAATGTAGTGCTCCATGACCACCCCATCCCCTAATATGAATACCATATGGGGCATTGGTAATTAACCAGCGCAACCTTTTTAATGCGCCAAGGCATGAACGCTGAAGGTATCTCGGCTGCTTCTCAACCTTTTGATATCAGGAAACAGAGAGAGATGCCAAATCAATTTGGCGTTACAACCCTTCTATTATCTTGACATGATTTTGATATACATCATAATATAATATTTTCTCTTTTAAGTAAAAAATAGTTTTCCATATGTTGATACGAATATTGTGAATACAATATTCTGTCAACATTTCTGGATTTTCATACTGAGAGTCAGCCAAAGGCCAAAATATGACTGTTATTTCACCTTTTTCCAATTTTTTCTCATATTTAGAACTTCCTCTTTATTATTTGATGATGATTCTTCTACCTGATTAGACTGTAGCTGGTGCTTCTTTGTTTATTAATTAGATTCCACAAGATTGGTAGAGAATTAAAATTTTCAAATTAGAAGATTAATGACCCAAGGGTGGTTTAAAGAATGACCTACACCCCGAGCTATCATCTGATTGAGAAAGCATTTCACCTGCTAGTAGTAAGGCATCAAACATGACTTGATTCACATTTTCATGTGCCTCAAAATAAGAGGGCTTTCTCATTACTGCATTGTCCATTGAAGAATTTTCCAGGCAATGCAAATTACTACTGCATAGAGGACTTTCGTAGCTAAATTAATACTCATGGGGAGGACCACCGTGGTGGGTTACCACAAAAGATGATACCTCTTGCTCCTCGGTCTTCTGGCCACGCAGAGGGTTATTGTGGCTCTCATCTAAAGATGATACTTCAATATTGACCAAATTATTATGAACCAAGATTTCATGAGAATGTGTCTGAGGAAGACCTTCAGAATTATTGTTGTTACTTCTAGAATCTAGAAACGAGAGAGTATACTCTTAAGTTTCAACAGACAATTGTCTGAGCGCTTCAAGAACTTCAACATTGAGCAAGGCCTTATTGTAGATTGGATCTTGATTTTCCAACTTTGCTAGATGAGTCTTTTTCATAGAAACCTTATTACTCACTTTGTAAACCAATTGTTGATGAAAGTGGTTATTATGGGAAGGTGTATGTGACTTCATAGAAGAAATGGTCAGGTTAGGATGATTATCTCCATTTAAATCGGGTGTATGTTCCCTACTTGATTGTCCATATGACATGGGAGAGTATTCCCCACAACCGTCCTGGACTGGGACAGAGGTGTGTATCTTCTCTAGAGTGATATGTTGATGAGTCACTCCACTGATAAGGATTGATTTATGTTTCTTTCCCTGTGATGTCGAAGAAGTTGATATAATATTCTGAAAGGTTTCAAGAATATGGGTAGAGATTTTATTCTTCTCTTTCACCATTTTCAGAATATGCTTGGTGACATCAGATGCCGGAACAGGAATATACATCCATTCCGTGTTTGGAGTAAGTGTATGTTCCTGCTCCTGTCCTCATTTTCCTATCAATGAATTCTGATAGCACTCATATGTGGGGGCAGAAAATTGTGTATGCCGCATGCTTATCATTGGATCTGCCCAATTGACATCTCCAGGTGCTACCAAATGAGACAGCTGGTTAGCCGGATAAATTGTAGGTGTATGTGCCTGGTGATTTTTATCCACCACATTTAATTGGCGAGTTTCATTGATTGAATTCATATGAGCCTTCTGACTAGATGATTAATTATATACAGGTGAATATGCCTGCCCATAATACACCACCGGAATTTCCTGGTGTGATTGGTGTGTTACTGCCAGACGAGTCTGCTGGGCAGTGAAATTGGGACGGACGGATGTATATGCTCGCTCATTGTTTTCCATCAAGTTAGCGTGATGGAATTTTCCAGAGGAGGAAGAAATAAGAACCTTCTCTTTGTTGGCCGAATTTCTCCTTTGACAATTTGCCTTGCGTGCTTGAGTCTGGGGGACCTGAGCCAAACTCCAAGAGGGGATACCCTCATCATGTTGAGGGTGCACTACTTCACGAGTATGGTGGTGATTGTAGGTGGGAGTCTTCAGGAAGGGCTCCTGTCTTCTTGAACTGAGGCATTGAGTGAAAAATTCATTCACCCCCTATAATGTGGGAGGGACTGGTTGTTGCATTCCAGGGATAATGACCCGAAACAGTTGTAAATGGTGGTCGGCACTACCTTCTTTTTGACCACTGTTCGTCGCTATCTAAAGAACAAGGGTGAGTTATTAACTTGGTGGGCTTGTCGGCCGGCCTCCAGAGTCGGGATGGTACCGTGGTGATGGTATTCTTTCACCAATTCATTCGAGACCCAGTTTTGAAGACGCCGAGTAGGTGATATTGTCCTCAGAGTGGATGAGGATCCAGCTGGAGTATCAGCCGAGGCATTCATATGTGTGGACATTAATGAAGCCATTTTTGTATTGCAGATAGATCTTGGGAAAGAGTTCTAGTTTGATATAATAGACATAATCAATATAAGCTTAGATAGACTAAATCTTTCGGATGAACACATATTTGTTTGATTTTTTTGTTGGCCCTAATATTGAATTTAATATGGTCCTAACAAATATGTAAAACATCATTTTAACTTGGTTATGAATTCACGTCGAGTTTTCCCTTTTTTGTTTCTTCTGGAAATGGGGATGACCTTGTTTGTTTAAGGTTCAAATTTTCTTATCGGTTTCTAACTGGTTTATTCGTAGAACCGGAAACATCCAACGATTCTATATCCATTTGGACCTACTTTCTAAAGGTAGGTTCTCATTAGTTGTGGACTAATGAGGCTTAATAATTTTCATTAGTCGAGAGGATGGGAGGTCAGACACATGACACCTTTTTGGGGGTAATTATTTTCTACTTCGGGACTCTCTTATAGATTTAAGTTACGTTCATGAATCCTTATTATTTTACGAAGCATGAAAATGAGTTTTTTTATTTAGAATTTTGAAATCAATGATTGATATGTATGTGATTTAGAGAATCTTTTATATGTATTTGAGGTTCTTCATCAATAATGAATCATCCATATGAATTATATATTCTTACTCAATGGTATCCTTTAATACGTTATATAGAAATCTCTTGGTCATTATGATCACCATGCTGGTTTTAAAGCCACTCAATGGTGCACTTGAAGCTAATTGTCATTCAGAATGAAAGAGATTATTTTAGAGTTGGGATCGTACCCATAGAAGGGCTACCTACATATCCTCATTAAAAAAGGAACCAGAACCCAAGAAGTTCGATAAGAAGGATTTATTTTAACATCATATGAGATTGAAAAGAATTAATGAAATGTGGGCTTGAACCTTAGAAAGGCTTCCTACGTACTCTACTTTTAAGGCAGAGATCAATGTCCACATAGTTCGGGTGAAGAAGTATGAGGTTTATGCATGATTAATGTCCCAAAGAGAGATTTCATAATTACTTTTACACACTAAGCTCACTTGACTCATGCTCGGTGTGGGAAACAAGAGGTATCAGTAAATCTGGTGATTGTTCCATGAAAGATGCAGTCATAAGAAATGATTTTTGGATTACATATGTAATACTGACTAAGAGCATGGTCTATAAAGGTATTAGCACTTTATGGAGATTTTGGATTTTAACCTATGACTTACTCCAGAAAAGGAATCCCAAATTAAGAGGGACTTATGATTGGGTTTTATTCCTGAGAAGGAAGCCCAAATCAAAAGAAATTAATATTGGGGCTTAATCATGAGGAGGATTCCCAATTAAGGGAAATTATGATTGGGGCTTACCCCTGAGAAGGATGCCCAATGAATTCCTCTCATATAAGGAAGAAAACGATGTAACCATGCCATAAATGGATTTGAAGATGGTTTTGAAGGCCATATTGTGAATAATATAGGTGGATTTGAGGAAAGGAGGTGACTAGGAAGGAGGCGCTCAAATATTGTTCTAGCACGCAAGTCCTTGTCGCGCAAGTAGACTTGCGCGACATGAGTCACCATGGGCGTCGATGAATCTACAGGGTAATACATTGGCTACATTGAACACAAGCCCTTAGTATCATCCCTAGAGGCTTCGAGAAGGTCGGCGTGCAAGTTCCCTTGAGAGGGAACGACGGTGCGCAAGTGTTTCCATTTCCCTTAAGGGATGAACACTTAGGCATGAATGTATTGATGAGTTCTAACACTTATGCCTTATTCATCCTCTTTAGAGCTTCAATTCTAGGTAAAGAATTACTTTATAAGTGTTCGGAAGATGTCAAGCAAAGACTTGGGCGACCAGAGCGTGAATCTGTGTTCTGGAAAATTCCTCTAAAATGGGGGGGGGTGACAAGGGCTATTTATATTCCCCTGGGAAGCATAGGAGAAAATAGGAAATAGGACGTTCTCGTGACATGCATGACACATATGTGGCGTGCAAGTGACTTGAGCGGCGCACATGATACTTGCGCGACGCCCTCCAAATGAGTTCCTGGTTCATCCCTTTGTCAATTTTTGATGTTCTTCAAAGGGTGACCCTCATTGGGCTTAAGGTATTCCCCTTTTCCATTTGTTGGACTCTTTGATGGATAGGAGCATCAACAATATATAAATGGGTTATAAAATAATTCGGAATCGTAAGAATGAACAGTGACACATGATATAACATGACAATCATAACATGGGAAATGCAACAACATCTTCAAAAACTGCATCATAAACACAGTTCATGGGCAAACTTCCTAGATAGAATTTTGTAAAAATTACTATAAATTAATTAGGTTCTCTTAAAATATCATGATTCTAATCATTACCCCATGCATTGGATATTTATTTAATTACGGGCCCACCCATCACTTTCCATTCATTCTCATTGTTAAGTCTACCGCATAGATCATAAAACATGGATTATTTCATCATCATATTTTATCTAATTATTAAAGAGTATGACATAGTAACATCTGTGTCCGACATCAAATAATTATAAGTTTATAAAGGATAAAAAACACCCTTGATAGGAAATGGATATGGTATTTATTTCAGAATTATTTTGGAATCAAAAATCACAGTGAAATTTCTTGTAGTGTAATAACATCACATTAGAAATAATAAAATGGGTTGATGTGAGATAAATTGGTCACTCTTAATGTTTATATCACATAGAAAGTAATATTTACACGGATTTAAATATCCCAACATAATTAATTTGAAATATAAGCCATAAGATTATAGGGACACATGAATAATGAAGAGAAGGCTAAGATCCCTTACAAAATTTCATCTTGGTAGAAGGTGTACATAATGGATCATATGAGGCTTAAATATTGTGAAATGATATCTATAATAATTTATAAATCAAACTGAAATGATGGAGAATATGATAGAAAATGTCCCAACATAGAGAAATAACTTAATTTAGTGTTTGTCCCCAAATACATGGGAGGGTCTTCTTAAGAGTGTGGGAGATATCTGGGAGGAATAAAGAGAGGGATAAGGATTATAGACATGGTCCAAGTAGTTGAAATTAAGATAAATGAGAGATTGGGTTGGTTTATATAGGAAAATATGGGGATTTCTTTATTATTTAGGTTTTGGACTCTATATAATAAAATAACCATAACCATAATGCATACCATGGTATTTCCCTTGGTTTCTACCAAATGGGATTGTTTATAATTATTTTATATGTTAAAGCATTGAAAATAATTATATAATACTCTTTATTATGTTGAAGTGATCCATACTCTTAATAAAATGGTTACAAAATAATAAAATTTATTAATGGTCTTAGAGGATTAAGAAGAGATTTATAAAATTAATAAAATAAACATAAACTCTAATTATATTAAATATAAAACAAGTATTTATCGATTTATACAATTTATTCTATTTATTACATCACATTTTGGTAATTATTATATGATAATACATAATATAGATTAATAAATTATTTAATTTTTTTCAAGAAATTCGACTATGTCATGAAATTATGAAATAATCACCATTGGGTAATTTCTATAATATAATTCAAAAAATAATATTTATTTTATCTAAATAATTTTCTAAATATGTTATGTTTTACATTTTAATTATAATCAACATTTAATTAAAAAATTATTGGATTTTTTCGATGAAAACAATTTTTATACCCATATAAAAATTATGTTTGATTTAATAAAAAATATATGATAATTAATAAACCTTATTTAATAATAATATTTTATCAAGTATTATTATTTTTAAAAATTTCATTATTTCATCAAAATAACTTCCTTAATTGAATTTTATTATTACCCCAAAATACTATTCTTAATTTATTTTGCGAAATAAAAAACAGTTATAATGTAACAATAAAAGGATTAAAATATATTAATTATTCTCTAAAAATATTGTACATACTCATATTTATAGATCCTTGATACATATATCATTAAAAACCCTATGAACACCCTCATATTAATGTGTGTGATAGTGAGACTTTCATGGGTTGGTTTAGAATAGATGGTTTGGTCCATTATCTAAATGAGCTTGGAATATATACAATACTTTTTTTTAGTCATCAAGAATTTGTTGATTTCAGATTTTTCTAATTCATGGAAAAATTATATTGATTTTAACTCCTTCAGATTCTCCAATAAATTAACTTCATAGTGTACGATCCTATGAGTTGAGGTCATCACTTCCTTTTTCTATGCCATTCATATTTGTTAAAAACCTATATTTATACTAATCATGTGATCACTATTAAAAGGATATATTATAAATGGTAATTATATTTAATTTTATAATGAATCTAATTGGATATAATAATAGGAAATAAGTACCTGTGATTTCAATAACTATGTTATATAATAATACATTTAGTTAAATAAAAAAGGAAATTCTATTTATAACAGTTCTGGTCGTTAAATAATCCAATACATTTCTAGGTGAATATGACATGCTGGGGTGTTATTAAATGAACTAGATCGATGTTATATTTATTTTTTGGTTTTCATAAATTCAATGTAATGAATAGTGAGTATATTGATATGTATGATATTTTATGAGAAAAATATTTTATTAAATTATTTATAAATCATAAATATATTAAATAATAACAAAGGGATTATATATGTTCACAAATATCATAAATTGTCTATTTAGGGTCTGATTTACATTTTATAAGTATAAATTTCATTCCTTTAATACTTAAAAACTTCTTATCATAGTTTAAATTAAAATGGGATTACTTAGATTTAATCTAAATGATATGGTTTAAAATAACATCAAAAGATGTTGGAAATATATTTGTTGATGAGACTAAAATCATACATTATTTTGGCTTATAATAAATATAAATTTTTTGGTATTTGTATTGATATTGAATTTATTATAAATTAATGTTTTTAGAAATTCTAAAAGATCCCATTCTCCCTCATAAAAATGGAAAATACTTATTCTGTTTTATTTTCACATTATAATCGATTGGGATCAAGAAAAAATTGGTAAAAATATACTCCCAAATTCCATCCTTTCATCTCAGAATCCTTACATTGGGCAGAAAACCAATTGAAAAAGTCCTTTTGTATAAATCAAAGTAGATATCCAAAGAAGAGGTTAAGTTCACCAATGAATGTTGTTGTTGTATTTTTTTCATTAAACCCCATCAAATATTTTTATTTCATGTTTATATAATAACATAAGTATCATAATGATACTGAAATGTTTTTATATTAATTCTTTCACTAACACTCACACATACTTCCATCAAATTGGATATAAAATCATCATTCATGTGTATGCGAGACTACCACCCTGTGAAACGATGTCACAAATTAATCCATTTTCACCTTCCAAGGTTGGAAATAATAATGAAAGATATATTTTTATTTTATATATATGATAGTTTTTCTCTATTTATGAATCTATAGTTATTTTATAATTCATACCTTTATACTTTCTTTTTTTAGAAATTTGATAACATATTTTGTGGGCGTGAAGACTATCGCCTCCTCAAAGTCATTCGATCCACTCAAACATTATATTGAATGTATTAAGTGTGGGTTTAAGGAAATTATATGATATATTTAATAATAATTATAATTTAAAAAAATTATATATATATACATACATATATGTCAATTTATTTATTTTCTTTCTATAAATAAGAAATGGAAACAATGTTCATGCATGTGTACGACCAACTGTCTCAATGAATAGTGTATTTCATTTTCTATTTATATATTTTAAATATAACCATAAATAATAATATAATGAATATACATTATATTTTTATCAGGGTTATCATTTTGGAGATAAGTAAATAATAATATAAGTATGAGGGCTGAGTAAAACAGCTCAAAACATGTACAAAAAAGAATTTATTTATTGAGTTATAAATTTAACATGAAATTGACAATAAAAGAGTAATGTAAATTCATTTGTATATAATTTAAAGTATTATATAATTTAATAATGTTCTGTCATAGATTTATAATAAAAATATATTAATTATATGTGATATTTGAATGAATATGAAGAGAGTCAAGACATAATGTAAATAATTTTTGTATAACTTTTATTTTTGAGAGACCCATGCCTTATAAAATTCACATTTATTTTTTGTAGAATATAAACTAACCATTAATTCCTTTTATGAGTCTTATTATGTAAATTTATGGGTATTTACAAATCCATTTTATGATATCTCTTTCATTGGTTTACAAATAAAATGTTACCAAATTAGTAATATAATTGATTCTCAATTTCACTTTTTGAAGACACATGTTTTATTATGCCCCAATATTATTTTATGAGGTGTAAATGTTGGACTTTTCATGTTTTATCATGATTATCGATTTTTATAAGATATTATATGCTCTAGGTAATGTTACTCTCTCTCTAGTAGAAAATCTGTGTATCTTCACAAAAATGTTTTCAAAAAATTATTTAAAAGTGTTTTAAATGATCATTAACATCTTTTAAGGAAAAATAATTTCAAATATGTTTAATGTAGTTTTAAAATATTTACATATAATATTTAATGTTCATTTTAAATGAACATGGTTTTATAATTTTTTTATGATTTAAAACCCATTTTTTAAATAGGAAAATGTATTTTCCTCATGAATTATTTAATGTGATATTTCAAAAATAGCATTCAATCTAAGATGTATTTGTTTGATGTTACATGCGATTTACTATTTATATGATGAAATTATACAATTATTAATATTTTTATTAATTGTTTATTTATATGATGGAATGATAAGCATGAAACCTATTTGTTCTCCTTGAGTTATGTTATGATGAAGTATTTAAGAAGCTCATTTATTTTCAGGTGTTTTTATGTGATGAATGATTTTTGGTCATGTGGCACACATATTTATCATTTTAATTAAGTTATTGGTGGGAAATATATCTCCATACAATTTGTAGGGTAATGATAAATGTTCTATGATCTCGAAGGATACATAGAAGGCCATCTTAATCCCTTAACAATAGGGTACATGATAGGTTTTCTGAATCCCGCAACAAGAGGGTGCATGAGAGGTCATCCTAAGCCTAAAACAAGAAGGTTCAAAGTATATCATTCGATATACAAATTATCAATATTAGTTATTATCATAGTAATAACATTCGATTAATGTCTTGGTTAGTATCATTGATAAAAGATATTATAAACTGATGTCTATACCACAAATTCTGTTTCTTATAAAACTATTATAATCTCATGGATCATGTTCGTTGATTATATTATGATTCATGTCTTAGGAATTTCCAGTAATTAATTCTATTATCCAGGATAATTATATTTGTTATGTGGAAATTCTTGTCAAATGTTATGCTACATTTTTTCATACCCTTATGAAAATGTTATTCTTATGTATCTTCCATGATTACCCTTACGAATCATCCAAGATCCCCCTTTTTATGTTTCCATCCTTAAGTTATTAATTTTTTTAAGTATGTGTACTAAGGTTTAAGATCATTATAAAAGATTCTGAAGATCTTTTACATAATTATAAGAATGTGTTCTATGTTTTGAAATTCACTAAACTAATACGGTCTTTGGGAATGTGTTCGTTTAATGTATGAAATATTCCATAAAAATTGATGATATTTCTATATATGATATGATTTTGGAATTATATATTTGAAATTTTGAAAGAACATAAAATTAAACATATATTATTGATGAAAATATTCAGAATGAGATAGAGGATCATATTGATGAATTAATTCTTTATGTCGGTGTTGAATCCATTGAAAAAACAACAACATTATAGTGTATTTTTGGAATTTTAATTATATTTTTTTTTTATTTTTTTGATGTTTGATTTAGATGTTATATCCCACAATTATGGTTAAAAAATTTGATTCAATGCCCATTGTACAGAACTATTATTTAGATAATATTACGTATATAAAAACAGTTTTTCATAATTGTGATATATATTTTTTGCAAAATATTCTATCATTTTAGAATTAATGATTATATTTATTAGTTTAACATTCATATTCTTATATCCAGAATCATGAAATCATTATTATTTTTTAAAACATAAATATGCATGACACTATTGTTTCAGTTACATATTTTTATAATAATTATTTGGAAATATTCATTTTCTAATAATATGTATATACACATAAGTTCCATTCATATTCCTATTTCAATTATAGACAAAGACACATATGAACATTTTCTAAGTTATATGTTTATTTTAATATTATAAAATATTCCATAATATTATTATTTAATGAATGAAAACATTTAATTAATAAAAAAATAACTATAGGACTTCTGATGTGATTCTTAAGAAGGACTATTCTTCTTATTATATAGAAATATTTATTTTTAGAGTTGGTATACATGGGATTACATGTTTATGCAAATAGTCACTTTTTCATTGATACCACAAAATATATATTACATTGATGATGATAATACCCCAATTGGACCAAATGTAATGCAGTGTAACATTATATTCGCTTGAAAATCTATTTTAGGATTAACATTTTATATCTAGATCATATATATGTTGACAAGATAGTGAATGGTAAACGTGGGATTCCATTACTGTAAAATATATCAATTAATTTTTTCTCATTTTTTAAATATTATATATTTCAAATTGAGGATATTTAGATTTTTCAATTATAGATGTCCTTTAATTTGGGATAATCAAAAGAAATTATGAAAATATTTCTATCTTTAGTGTTGGTTCGAATGAGAGATTTTTAAAAAATTAGAAAAAATTATTATTTTGAAAAGTTATAGAGATAAAACCCATGACTCAAGTATGGGTTTTTATATACATTTACATGGAATACAATTTACGTTTTTTGAAATATTGATGAATTTATGATATGATAATTATTTTATATTGTAATATTTCTATTCCATTACCATATTAATTATTAGTTAATGATCACGTAACTGGACTCTATGAGATCTCATCAAGAGATCTAGTTGTAGAATGTATACCCTCACACATTATCATGAGGAGGGTATCATTAACATTAGTAGGAAATGACTACTGATAACTTTTATGAATTAAGAGAATAATCTAATGGTGGTTTAAAACAGGTCCATTTGGTCTTACATATCCACCCACTCACAATGAAAAATGGAATAGAGAGAGAACAAAAAATTGCAAAGTATACTATAGAAATTTATAATAAAGTAGGTGAAAAAATTGTAATAAATAAATTTTTATTTTCCATGACTATTTGTATTTCATAAATTAAAAAAATTAATATAACATTTTAATTTTTCTTCTTTTGATTACCTTTAGTTTCAAGCGACACAAGGGACTATTATCCCATAGGGTAGGATGGTCATCCATGATTATGCTTCCGGAAATCACAAACCACATGATCACATAAGAGGATATGATATATTTGTTTTTATTAAAAATTTATTTTCCATCAAAGTAAGAAGGTGAGATTCACATAAATTGATTCCGAAAAAACTGTGTTAAATATCCTAAAATAGTCCATGGGTGATCTAATTCAATTAGATATATAGGATGTGTTTGAAAAATCGACAATACAATTACACATGTGTGTCATGAATAGCCTTCCCAACTGGCCTAGCTTGCCAAATATTCCATTCCTACCTTCTCAAATCCTTTGCATGCAAATTTAGACCAGAACATATACTATAAGTTGTATGAAGAATATCCTCTTTTTTGTATTCTTGCATTTAGAGATGTACATTTTTTTGAAATTATGTACATCACCAGCCTATGAATTTGTTTCGGGTAATAATATCAATACTTTATATTATGGGTTCAACTATTCTACTTCCATTGCCTACCAAAGAGGTTACCAGATTTGGAGATTATATAGGTCATTTTCTATATTGATAGGATAGCCTTCTTCATTATCTCGCATTTAAGGTATGCATTGGTGTTTAAATATTATTTACATTTGATTGATAAATAGTAATAATTATTTATGATATATAATCTATAAAGGACTATCTAAAATCAAAAGAATTAGTGCAAATGAATCAAAAGGATAAGGCACTGATAACTTAAAAAATTTATTATATTTCTGATGGATTAAAAAATAATATTAGATTTCTTCTTCCTTGGATGATATTTATGAGTTCTAAATGATTCAAAATGTGTGTAGAAGAGAATATCTATTTGGAATAATCAAAAACATATCACAGATCTGGTTATTTTTTATGGGATCAAAATTCTAGTGTTATAGTTTTTTTACATATAAGAAAATTTATCATGCAATTATTTATTCGTTAAATAAAGATGATTTCAAGTGACTTTCTGGATTAGATATTTAATTAAGTACACGTGCATCAAATTCAAAATAAGAGCATTTTTATGCTCTTATTGATCCAAAATACATTTCAATAGTTGTGAAATATGTGAATTCATCACTATTAATTATATATGTGAGAGAGTATCAAATAAATAGATTAGGTGATGGTTTTTTCCATTCCATCATCGGTAAGAACCAAAATATAATTATGAATTAAAATTTTCAAAATTTGATTAATTGTAAATTTATTATATTGTAGAGGTCACTGTTTGTTTGGCATATTCTTACTAAATAAATTAACATTATATTGGGAATTAACTTTATTAGGTGGTGTTTTGAATAGATTTAGCAACTTTTGAGGAAAGTAAGTTGTACTCTTCTTTATAATATAATTAAATTAAATTATTATTATTTATACATTTTTAAAGTTTATATATTTGAAAGTGAAGGTAATAGAAAAAGTTTAACAAAGTTCAGAAGTCAAAAAATTATCCAAATATAATCCAATACATGAAAGTAAGAGTAAATATATTTTATATTTAATAATATTTGTTATATATATATATTAGTGTGTGTTTTGGTTCTGATTATCATGTTAATGTTTTATAACAATAGTTTTATCATCAAAAAGGAAGGGCGGAATGTGGTTATTATGTTTTTAGATTCTTGTATGATGTAATCAAAATAGGCTCATTGATTGAATTTGACAAGGTCAGTTATAATAAATATCACATGTTTTATATCAAAATAATATGTTTTTTAATCTTATAACATTCATTGTAATTGTATATTTTCAATGATTTCGAGTTGTATACGAATGACAATATTCCCCATATGTTTAGTTCTTTGTAGACTATTTGTTATGATTTATTATCATTTAAACAATCATGTATTTAATTTTTAATTAAGGGTAATTAATTTATTATTTATACGTATTTTATTATTCATTTAGTTTTATATTTCGCCTAATTTGTCATGGGTTTTCTTTTTGTTATGTTAATTTATTCGGCAGGGAAAAAAAATCTTTTAGAAAATTATTAAAAAAACATTTTTTATTAAGTTTATAGGTTATTTATTCTTAATTAATAATTATTTATTGTTGTTTTTTAAAATTCGATATTTGAAAAAATCGGTCATCAAAAAGATTTAACAATGATAAATTGTCAGTATTTAAGAAAAATAAAATCAACTACATAAAATTATTACTAAATGTATAAGGACCCACCCTTAAAAATTACAAAATATTGATATAAGTAGAAAAGTAGACTGCAATTCACATAGAGGATATTTTCTAGATTAGATATTTAGATAATTAGGTAATATCTCATACATAACAATTTAAACATTACAAATAGACACGTCTATAAATTATTAATTTTGTATTAAAATAAAATCTTTTAAAAAGAAGAATGGTTTTGTTTCATGTTTAAACATCATAACTTCTCCATGATCCCATACATGACTCAATTATTCTTTAAATGCTGTGAAAAACATTTCAATCCTGGGATGATCATAAAAAATATCAGTAAAGAATAAAAAAATAAGTAAAACAGTTAGTCTTTTGAAAAACATTTAAACCATGAATATTTTATCATAATGTAATACTTTTCACCTTTATAATGTATTAAATAATATTCACTAAGTATAGGATCATATATTACCGTTTTTAATCAAACTATTACCATAAAACTCACATAAAGAGAATATATCATATAAAAGTAACTCGGGACAAAATAATACTTAAATGGAATAATTATACAGTTGACATTAAGATATATCACTCAAAGAACTGGAATATCCATATGGCCGACTTCATTACCCAAGGAATTGGTGGATATAATGTAACCACCCATCCTTGGATTATCCCAGAACCACCCATCTTTCTTTTAGCATGTAATAAACCATCTTTGGGTTATCATGTAACCACCATTCTAATTTACAATTACCATTATATAATCATAAGACATAAAAGATTACTGTTATCAATATTTCACCGCCTAAATTTTCAATAACAAAAAATCATTATAAGATATTTATATAATAAAACAATTATGAAAGACATATTCAATACTAAAACACCAAAAAGGGGAATATGGTATTTATTTTTATTTCAATTTTTTTTTCTAATAGAGGAATTCAAATACTAAATAATGGTCACGACGATGGAAAAGTAATTGTCTTCGTGTATGATAAAAAAACATTCATTTTGTTCATTTAGTAAAATTATTCATAGAAAAAGGTTACTTTTTAAAATATTTTAATGAAATTAAAATTCAAAGGTATAAATTATGAACCGTATAAAATAAGATGGTGTATAACATAAAAATATGCATCAATGAAAGGAGATTGAGACGAATTTCCTTATCGTAAGTTCAATTCATCACATACATTCCTTATTAATACTGAATTATAAACTTAGGTTAATTTATGCATTCATGAGAAAATTGTTCAAGTTTATTTTTTCATTTTTATCAATTATTACTATTTTATTAAAATTAAATAATTATTTATGTTAATATCATAGGTTTTCTCGATATTCGGTACTTGAGTTGAAAATGAACATGGTTTGATTTCACTAGTACATATGGGAATAATACCATAATTTCTAGAATAATATTATTCAGGAAAATATTATCATTTTATTCCTTAAATTATACCTTTAAATCAAACCATGTAGTGTGGTTATGAAAAATCAACAACATTATCTTTATGGAGACGGTAAGTCGTACGTACGCATGAGTAGAATCTTCATTTTTCATTGATCATTTTGAATGTAAGAAAATTATAATTTTACATTTCCATAATAATATTATCATAATTAATACCATATTAATAATTTAAATATACTAATATATATCATAAAAGTGATATAATTAATAAAAACGAGTCACATCACTTTGTAGAGGTGATGGTTCACTGGTACACACGAATGGTGTTATCATTTTTACTATATGGAACTAAGAAGGTAAGTGGTATATTATTAAAATATAATTATTAATATGTAATGAATGTCTCATATTAACATTAACTCTATTTTGATAACCAGAAATGAGAGACAGTTATGGAAAATGAATTAGATCGGTTCGTAGATGTGATTGTTCACTCATATGCACGAATGATTAATTACATTATAATTTAATATAAGTGGAGATGAATGTAGGTGATGATATTAAAATAATAAAAATACAGTATATTAGGGATAATATAGTTATTATCTCATCATGTTTGGATGATATTTTAAGAAAGTGGAAGAAGAAATGGCATAAAAGTACTTTAAGGAAACAATACTTCTTCGTCGATTGATCACCTTTAAAGAACACATTAACATCTCTAAAGAGGGTGTTGTTCCTAAAATAAGGATAAAAGAATGTGGGTAGGGATTCATGGAAGGGTTTTGGGTTGATCTTGGGTGAACATAAATCTATTGATGTGATAGTAATTGAGAGGAATGGGTTCCTTTTTATAGGGTAGGGGCAGCCATGGAATTATTAAACGTATTAAATAATTATAAATTACATTTCAATAAAAAATGTAAAAAAATAATTTAATTGGAATTAAATATGAGGATAGTTTTAAATCCTCTTATCCAATAATTTTTATATGTGTATTGATTTTATTTTAAATCTTATTATTTCAGTTTACCGTTAATTATTCTCTTTTAATTTTAATTGTAGTAACACCATTTTAAATATTAAGTGGCTCTAAATATTACTTTTATGGGGTAAATTTCCCATAAAATGATGATTTATGAACTTATATACCTTATCATAGTTACCTTGTAATTTTTAAATATATTTATAATTTTTAAATAATTTAATAAAATTCTATTTTTATAAAATATCAATAGAATAAATTTTGACACTATTAATTTCATGGAATTTAAATAAAATAATAATAGAGAGATAAATTCTATGAAAGTAATTTAATGGACTTATAATATGATATATTAACCTATTAAAGTATTATATTGTGTCAATTGGTTCAAATTATATTTTTTTTAACTTTATTAGTATCATTTATTTGATTCTTCCTCTAATAAAAATATTATTTCATTATAATTGTGTCATAATTAAATTTAAGTTTTTAATATCTAAAAATTATAAATAAAATAACATAATGTAGGTAATATTTTTATCATTCTAATGGCTATTTATCATCAAATATATCAATTATATATTTAAAAATAATATTTTTTACTAAGAAGATATATGTTTATGATATTTTTAGCTTTGCCTTAAATTATAGGTTATAAAAGTCTTAATCACACCCATATAGATTACAAAGGCCAAATTCTAAGACCAATGATTGTCTTATCTAGCCATAAATTATAAAATATGGTTATTACCAGTGTTATGAAATCATTATCTTATTATAATATTATTTTCACCCTTATTTACTTGGTTTACTATTTAATCGTGGTAAATAAAAAAAGTTACTATTAGAGAAAAATTATTTTGATCCTATTAGATCATATTTTTACATACTGATTACAACCATGTACGTCAATTTTTGAAAATTAAAATCGTTAAAATTTATAAAATTAATCTAATGTTAATCCAATTGACAGATTGAGGAAACAAGTTTTTAAAAATTAAAACCATCCAAAGATTGACAAGTGTTTATATGCAAAATAAATGTGGAATTGCATCCAATGTCCAACATTTTATTAAATTATAAAAAAAAAATTTATATTTTAAAAACATGTTAATGTATAATATTACTATATAAATAAAGTAGGAAAAAAATCAGTTTCTAATTAAAATATAGTATTTTTCACTATTTTTGAAAAAATGAATATTATCACAAAAATTCCAAAAATTCAACAAAAGATAATATTCAAGTCCCACTCCAGAATAATAAGTTTATATTTTCAAATGGAACATATAATTTGATAAAAAATATATTTAAAAGGGTTCACTATCAAAAGGAGATAAAATGCCTTTAAAAATATTAGAGTATTTATGCTAAAAATTGGATTTATTCTAATTTTGAGCCGCTAAAATTTTCTAAAAGAATGAAAAACATTTAATAAACTTATCTAAAAATAATATAGTTAGTTATGTTCATTCCCTCCAATATATAATCTAGGAGTTAACAACCATTTAAAATAACAATACAACAACATATTTGTTTCGATATAACTAAGTCATATTTACAGTGTATGCTTTCGAAAAAACCCATTGTTGTTTGTCTGATACGCTATCAATTACAGTACCCATTTATGGAAAAATTAATATCTAATTCCAAAAAAATTAATAAACAAGATCGGTTTTATTCTATATATACCTAGGATGTTATATCCTTCCCCCCCTTTGAAAATTGGGTCCCCAAAATATTATTTACTTATCAAATAAGTAGGGGTATTTGTCCATTACTGCATTTTCAGATTGACATGTTTCCTATTCAACTATAGGGTTTTTACAAAATAAACTTTACCTAATTAACCAATTTATTCCACAAGACATGGTCTCTAAAATCATGAATGTGGACTGGCTATTCATCATAATAAATCTTCTCTTCCTACAGAACTACTTATGGACTCAAAACATGAGATGGATCCGAAATATACTTTCTTAAAATTGAATCATGAAAAACATTGCGTACCAGGGATAAAATCTGAGATAAATCTATCTATAGGCATGTCATCCATCATTATCTAGTATTTTATGGGGTCTAATGAACTTTGGATTTAGCTTCCCCTTTTTACCAAAACAAATCACACTTTTCCATAGAGAAACATTGAGAATGATATGATCCCCTACCTCAAAAGAAAGATCCTTCCTCCGATTATATGCATAACTTTTTCGCCATCTATCATATGAACTCTGGTGTTTCTAAATCAAATGAACGTTTTAATCTATCTATTCTACCAATTATAGTCCCATCAACTCCATTCACCCACTTCATCCCAAGAAACCTGTGTTTGGCACTATTTTCCATATAATTCCTCAAATGGTTCCATCTGTATAATAGAATGAAAAATTATATTATAAAAAACTCAATCAAAGAAATATATTGATCCAAAACTCCCTGGTAATACATTGAACATTAATGTATCATATCCTCCAATATCTTAATTATTCATTCTGAATTCCCATTTGATTGATGATGAAAAGTGGTGCTAGAATTTAATTTAGTTCCAACGACTTCTGAAGGCCTTTCCAAAAGATATAAGTGAACCAGAGATCAAGACCAGATACAGTGGAGAGGGAATCCCCATTTTAGATGACTATCTATTTAGTATAAATCTAATAAATTTTATCTAGAGACAGATTATTTAAAATAGAAAGATAATGAGAAGATTTAGTCATTCGATCAATAATAACCCAAATTTCATTGTTACCTCAATAAGTCTTTGGTTGTACCACTTTGTAATCCGGGGGTATATTTTCACATTTCCACTATAGAATAGGAAAATTATAAATCATCCCTTTTAGTAACTGCCACATTAATTTAACCCGTTGACAAATCAATCATATCAGGGAAAAGTCAATAATATCACTTTTCATTCTTCCCCACAAGTAATACTCCTAGTGTTCTTTGTATATCATAGTCCTATCCGGATGAAATAAAAATGGAGAACATTGAACTTCATATAACAAATAATTCTTCAACTTTGAATCACAAGTCTCACATAATATCTTTCCAAATGTCAACAAACAATCTTTATCAATGTTAAATTTAGGTTACATACCCTTCTAAAAATATCATACCTTTTTCTACCACTCGTTGTCTTCTTTCTGAGCATGCTTAATTTTTTCTCATAGAGATGATTTCACTACCACTTGAAAAAAGAGAGGAATTTACAACACCAAAAATTTCTCTTCTAAAATTCTTTAAATTAAAAACCAAAGGATCCCATTTCAGTTGTAGAATGGCTAATGTAGAATTACATTTTTGACTCAAAGCATCAGGTACATTATTTTCTTGTCTTGGATGTTAAAGAATCATGAAATTATAATACTTTATTAATTCCATCCCTCTCCTATGTCTTATGTTCAATTCATTCTATGTTAATATATACTTCAATATATTCTAATCAGTATATATTTAACACACTACACCGTACAAATGATGCCTCCAAATGTTTAATGCAAAAAACAATAGTAGATTGTTCCAAATCACTTTTAGGGTAATTTAACTCATGTGGCTTCAACTAGAGTAAATCATGTCCAATTACCTGATCATTTTTTATTATGACCCAAAGAAGAATTTTCAATGAATAATCACTAATGATAACAAGTTCACCATTCAACGATGTTAGGAACAGAACTAGATCATTTACCAATTTTCTTTACTATACATGAAGACAATAATATTATTATTTTGTCCAGATGAGCTTAAATACCTTACATGTTAACATATCTAGTGGTACATATAGATGATAAAAGTTTTCAACAATACTTAGGTAATAACATGTTAATCCAATATAAATACAAATTTATGTGATATTGGTAGGTCTTGGCCACTCTTTGAAAACATTTTCTTTAGAAGGGACCAGGGTTAATCCATTTTTAGAAACAACATGAAAATGGAATGAAATTTTTTGCCACCAAAATTCATTCTTAATAAAAATTCCATAATGATTATTTTCTTTAAATATTTTTAGACAAATACTTAAGCGACTTTCATGTCCCTCTTGACTTTTATAATATTACAAAATAACATCTTTAAACAGAACAAAATACTAATTGAATACTGATGAATTACTCCACTAATGAGATTAATAAATATAGAATGGCCATCATATAACCCAAAGGTCATAACTACAAAATCATAATTCTCATATCTTGTTCAAAATGATTTCTTTGAATTGATATCCTCACTCACCTTCAGCTGATGGTACCCGGAACTCAAATCAATATTTAGAAAATACTGATCTCCCTAGAGCTGATCAATCAAATAATCAATACAAGGTAATGGATAATTGTTTTAATAGTTATGCTATTCAAGGATCTGTAATCAACAATATGTATTATATAACCATCTTTCTTTTTCAAAATTAAGCCAAGACCACCCCATGTTGAAGAGCTTGTTCAAATGAATCCTTTATCAAGATATTTGGGAAATTGTTTTTTTAATTCCTCTAATTATACTATATACATTAGATAAGATGGTTTAGAAATAGATTTAGGATCAATAAGTAAATAAATATTAAATTCAACCTCAATATTAGGAAAGATTCTAGACAAATCATGGTGAAAAAAATCTGCGAACTCGTTCACTATTGGAATGTCACAAATCAGAACTGTTTATTTCTTTTCAACAGCATGAGGTAAATAACTTTAACTTCAACATTTAATGAGTCTCTCAGATTACTGGTATGTTATCATATATATGAAATCATTGAATAAAACATTCTTATCTTTAAAATCCATTTTAGCATGATAAATTTCAATCTAATGAAAACCCACAATGATATCAAATTCCAATATGGGAATTTCAATAATATTTTAATAAAAGAACATCCCACTAATGATAATAAAAATATTCTTATAAATCATGGTTTCTATAGTACTTCCACCCAGTGTTTTTACTAATATTTTTATATCACATTCATGATGTTCTATTTACAATTTACTTTCCAAGCTCTCAAAAATGTACAAATGTGAAGATCTAGAGTAAAGTTGAGTATATGAATATTTTTATGAAACATGTACTATACCTATAACCACTTCATGTGATGTTACCACATCAACCGTAGTAGTATTAAATTATTTTTACATTCCCTTTTATTTTGATATTGTTAGTTTCAACCTTGGGTAATCAACTTGGGACTCATATTAGCATAATTCCCAAACTCATTATAACTAAAACATGTTACTGTCGACTTTTCATTTCTTTCCTAATCATCACACCTACAATCATGAGGAATATGGCCAATATTACCACATAAGAAGAACTTCACAAACCCTGAGAGAAATTATCCAAGATTATTTTTACCACACTTCTCACAAGATAGAGATTTATATTTCTTACTTCCAAAATCGTTTGATGAATGCATTCATATTTCTAGGAAACTAGATTTCTTATTTTACTTTCTATCATGGAATACATGATCATCAGAAAACTCAATATCTACCTTCTCATCACATTGGTAAAGTTTCTCATATCTATTGAACTCACGAGAAACTAATTACCTTAGATAGTTCAGTTTCAATACTAAGTAAAGACTATTTCTCTTTGAATCAATATACATGGAAAAAATTACGACATACCTTAAAAAACATCTGAAATTTTATTCACAAACAACCAAGGAATCTTTCAAATTTTTCCTCAATTCCATGAATGGATCGTCCATCTTAACTTGAACTTCCTTAGGAAAATAAATCTCAAGGAAAATATTCTTAAACTCATCTAATTATATGTAATTAGTATCTTTACTTATGCTTATATTTTTAATCATTGTCCACCACTGATCAGCTTCACCTTCCAAATGATAAATCGAAAGATTAACTATTTGATTATCTGAATAACCCATTACATAAAAAATCTTTTCTAATGTTTTAATCCACCCTTACGATTTTGTTATTTCAAATGATAATATGAATGATGGAGGATATTTCCTCATGAAATTCTCCACTACCAACATATTCCTATGTGGTTGATATGGTTGATCTCATGCGTGGAAATCACCCCAATTTATGTCCGAATTCAATTGATCCATCTCTACAAAAAACTTGTCTATTCCGATTCTTACCATCTCAGTATTCTTATTTGGAATGTTTTTTCCTCTGTATTTTCTCCTAGTACAGTTTCCCTATTTCCTCTACAAAAAAACATTCTAAAATGATATATCTAAGACGAATCCATATTGTAATAATCAAATTATATATCATTTCAATTATAACATAAATTTAAAAAATCATTTATGGATATTATATTAACAGTATAATTACACCTAAAAATATCTATACTGACCTCTCATACTGACTATATGGCCTGAGTCTTAAACCATACATAATCTTAAGATATGTAAATAATTTGACTATAATTCATATCGGGGATCTTTTCAAATATATATTTAAAAAATTAGGTCATAAATAATATATAACAACTTATATATCACAAAGTAGACATTTCTACTAATTATTTATTTTTTCATAAAACAAAATCTTTTAAAAAAACAGGGGTTTGTTTCATGTTTAAACATCATAACTTTTCCTTGATCTAATCTGTGACAATAATATCATTTAAATCCTATGAAAAACATTTCAAACAAATGACAAGAATAATCATATCAGTAAGGTATACACAATAGAGGAAATCTGTTTGCCCTTCAAAAATATATAAACCAATAATAATTTATCATAAAGTAATAATTTGCACCTTTATGACATAGTAAATAATTTTCTCTGAATATAATCTCGTTTATTACACTTTTTTAATCAAAATATTACCTTAAAATGCATATAAATCACATATAACATATAATTTCAACATGGGAAATAATCATACATAAATTGAATAACTATATTGTCGACCTCGATACATATCACTGTTACAAATGGAATAGTCATATAACTGACTTTTATAACCAATGCATTAAAGATTATAAGGTAACCATCTATCCTTAGATTATCACAGAACCACCCATATTTAGTTTATCACATATCCACAACTATTTGGCTTATCATGTAACCACCATTCAAATGTCTAAGTTACATTATATAATGATAACACAAAAAAGACCACAGTTATCAACAAGTCACTCATAAAATTTTCAATCATAAGGAATCATTCCAAAATATTGATATAATAAAACCATTTTTGAAACCTTTTTTAATATGAAAATACCTAAAAGGGCAATAGGGTATTTAATTTTTCTTTTAAAAACATTTTTTTCCATAAAGGAAGGCCAATACCAAAAAATGGTCACATCAGAAAAGAAAATTATTGTCTAGAGTACGTTAAAAAGAAACATTAATTTTGTAATATAGTAAAATGCCTCATAGAAAAATATTCCTTTTAAAAATAATTGAATGAAATTATATGTCAAAAGGGTTAATTATACATCATATAAAAGAAGGTGGTGTGTAACATCAAAATATGGCTCAATAGAAAGAGATTGAGACAATATCCCTTACCTTAAGATTGATTCGTCAGGTATGTTCCCTATTCTTCATGAATAATAAATTTATGTTAATTTATAATTTCATGGGAACCATTTTCAAGTTTATTATTTCCTTTATATCACTTATTAACTTGTTATTAAAATTTTATAAATATTTATACTCATATAGGACGTTTTGTTGATAATTGGTACATGAGTCAAAATTAACATGGTTTAGTCTCACTAGACCATGTGGTCAAAATTACATCTTCTACAAAATAATATTAATAAAAATATTTTATTTTTATAAATAAATTATTCCTTAAATCAAACCATGAAGCGTGGTTATGAAAAATTAACAATGTTATCTTCAAGGAGATGGTAAGCTGTACGTATACATGAGTAACGTCTTCATTTTTTGTTGATCAATATGGAAGCAAGTTAATTATTATTTTATATTTCCATAATAATTATATATTCATAAATAACATATTAATAATTTAAATCTACTTATATATATATCATCAAAGCGATATAATGAGGGAAAAGTGTATCATCACTTGGTGATGGTGATAGTTCACACATACAGACGAGCGACATTATCATTTTTATGAACATGGAAGTAAGAACATAATTCACATATTATTATCTTATAATGACTAATATTTCATGAATTTCATATACGAACATTAAATCCATTATTACAACTAATCATAAGAGACACTTATGGAAAACAAAATTGATCGGTTTGTATAGGTGATAGTTCACACATACACAGGTAAAAATAATTCCATTCCTATTTAATAGAAGTGGATATTGATTTAGGTGATGATATTAACATTATAAAATCTCAGTATATTTGTGATTATATAGTTATTATCTCATCATAGTTGACTTATATTATACAGATGAAGAAAAAGAAATAAAATAGAAATACTTTAAGAAAATGATGCATCTTCTTCGGTGGATCACCATTCACAAATAGTTTAACACCTCTAAAGATGATGTTATGTCTAAAATAAGTATTCAAGAATATGTGGAGGGATTATAGGAATTTTTTTGGGTAGGTTTCATAGGAAACAATGTCGCTTTTAGTGTGAGTAATAGAGATGAATGTTTTCTTTTTTATAGGAGAGGGGGGAACCCTTAAAATTATTAAAATTATTAAATTAATATAAATTAATTCCTATTAAAAATGGTCCAAAACTCATTTATTTCCAAAATAATATGCTTATAGTTCGAACTAATCTCATCCAAGAGTTTTTATACATGTTTATAGTTTATTTCAAACCTTATCTTTTTGGTTTACCCATATTAATTCTCTTTTAATTTTGATTAATGTAAAAAAACTAATTATTAAAAGGCTACAAATTTTACATATATGGGGTAAGATTCCCATAAAATAATACTTATTTAAATTTTAGACCTTATCAAAGTCATGTTTTAATTTTTAAATACTTTTTATTTTTAAATAATTTAATAATATATTTTTTTAAAAATTTTAATATATGGAATTTTATTAATATTCATTAATAGAATTTAATTAAAATATAAAAAGGTATATAACTTCGATATAATCCATTTAATAGAATTATAATATGTCAATTTCCACTATAAAATTCGTTTATGACATCCATTTGGTCATATTATATTTATTTTCATCTTATTAGTATCATTTATTTGAATATTCTTTTAAATAATCTATTATTGCATGAGGATTGTGTCATAATTAAATTTTATTATTTAATGTTTAAAAATTATAAAAAAAATAAAATTATGTAGTTAATAGTTTTATCATTATAATTACTAGTTATAGTCTAAAAAATGACTTATATAACCCCATATTAATATTTTTAGTAATACTAGATATGTTGATGATATTTTTTCCTTTACATTAAATTAAATGTTACAAAGGTCACAATCACAGATAAATTTGCATCCAAAGGCCACAAGCTATGCTAAATAATTTTGTTAGACAAAAATAACACATCCAATAATGTTAATTCAACTGTTAAGAATGTTTTATATTATTATAATGTTATTTTGATCCATATCTACCACATTTACCCTTTAATCGTTGTAACTAAACAAATAGTGATATTATTCACAAAAAAATATTTTGATCATATTAGATCAAATTTTTCATAATTAATATAACCATGTATATGAATTTTTGGAAATTTAAATCACAAAAGTTACAAAATTAAATTAAGGTTAATCCCATTGATGGATTGAGTAAACAAGTTTTTAAAAAGAAAAAACCATCAAAAAATTGATAGGTGTTTATATCCAATTTAATTGTGAAATTATATCTATTGTCCAAAATAAGATTAAATGATAAACACAAAAAATAATTATACCATAAATACATGTTAAATAATAATCTATTAGTATAAATAAATTAGATAAAAAGGAGCTTTCTAATTAAAATGCATTATATTTCACTATTCAATAAAAAATTAATATTATCAGAAAAATACAAAAAATAAACCAATGTAAATATTAATGTCCTTATTTCCAAGAATAAATTTAATTTTTTTAAATATAATATATAAACATGACAATAACTATGTTTTTAAAGGGTTCTCCGTAAAAATGTGGAAATCTACCTTTTAAAAATATTAGAGTATATGTGCTGAAAATTGGATTTATTCTCATTTTAAGCATCTAAATTATTTTTAAAAGAAAGTAAAAAAAATTAATAAACTTGTTTAAATATAATATAATTATTTATGTTCATTCACTCCAATACAACCTCTATGCAATAACTACCCTTTATAATAATAATATTACAATATATTATTAGTTTTTCTATATAATAGGGTCTTTTGTACAATGTTAAATTATGGTGAAACCCACTATTTCATTTCGGGTACACTATCAAACATAGAGCCCCATTAAGAAAAAATAACTATCTAATTTGTAAATATTAATCAATTTGAAAAATACTTATCTTATAAGTACTTAGGATGTAAAAAATGTATTTTTAAATAAATAATATATGTTTTGAAACATATATTCATATGTGTGTGTCTTGTTTTTTATTTTCTGGTTAATGTTTCAAAAATAAAATGTCATCACAAAAGGTATTTTTAGAATGTAGTTATTTTAATTTATGATTCATGTTTCAGAAAATAGAAATTGGGATGATGGTTCAATTTGATATGGTTAGATATATTATTTGTTTTAGGTTTTATTTTAAAAAATATTTTTTAATCTTATATTTTTTTTTGATATTTTGGATTTTCAATTATGTTGAGACATTTACAAATGAATAACGTACCCATCGTCAACGATGAGTGACTATTTTTTAAATATAGTAAACATTTAAATTATATGTTATGTATCTTTTATTTAATTTTTAAAAGTGTACTAATTAGAATTTTTTATTTAAATTTCAAATTTATATTTATTTATATATGTTTATTATCTTAAAACTAATATTAATATTGGTTAAATTTTAAATTATCAGGTATGTATCTTTTAATTTATTTTTATAAAATAAGTAATTAATAAACTCTAAATTTTTTTTAGTCAATTTGTTTTTAAATGTTTCACAGGTTTCATGTATTTTCCTTTTTATTAAATTTATATAAATTAGTTTTTATAATAACTATTTTATGTCTTTGGTTAGTATATTGTGTTAGATTTTAAAGGTTTTATCTTTGGTTTATATTAGTGTATTAAGTACAAGATGTAAATATTTTAGAAAATATTTACAGAAGTATGTTTACATATTTTTTATACATTCTTTATTCTTTTTATTATTATTTATACGTGTTCTTATATTAGATATATGAAAATATTGGTCATTTAAAGGGTTTAATATTGATAAATCGACGATACTAAATACAAATAAAATCAAATATATGAAATAATTGGTAAATATATTATATATTACATAATATATGTTTTACATTGTATATATTTGTATTGGTTTTTATTTTCAAGATAATGATTCATAATCATATTTTCATCATCAAAAAGGAAGGGTGGAGTGTCATAATTTTGTTTTAAGATTCTTATTTGAGATTATAAAAACTGGTATGATGAATGAATTTGATAAGGAATTTTATTTTAAATAATTTCAGTTTTACATAATAATATTCTATTTTATAATCATTTAACAATCATAATTATTTTATTTTTTTAATATGGTCGAGTCGTACACAAATGAATAACGTACAAAATATTACAAGACTTTTTTAATGAGAAGCACCACCATAAATGGGAAATGTATATTGTTAATGTCTAATAATTCCATTGATTTGGCATCTTTGTAATGTTTAGTACATTTCAAGTTCTTATTATTACATCATGATGGATGTTGGTAGTTCATATATTCAAATACATCATATCGGTCTTTATATTCTATCATCGACCTCATCTTGGTATGAATTATGCCCTCAAAGTGCCATCTCCTCCTATTAGAATTCACTGATTCCTCTACTCTTTTTCATTATAATTTTATATTAACTTTTTTTACTTTCATTAACAATGTTAAAAATATATTTTTCAAGTTCTAATTAATCAAAAGGTGATTTAGTACTATGTTTTTCAGTTTATCTCCGATTATTAATTTTTTGGGTTTTAATCCTCAATTTTGGTTCCTTTATTATATTTTATCTACATGAATATATGAATCAAGAATCGTCTACCTATCCATAGATTATTTTTTATGCATTAATCATTAATTTTATCTCAGTTGAATTCATCATTATTCAATCCAATTGTTCTAATATTACTTTTGAATTGTTTTTCTTGTTTATTAATATTTTTTAAATTTCATGGAATTTCTTTTAAATGGTACAAAATTTTTGTATTATACAAATAGACACATTATAAACCTTGAGTTTTTTGAGGTTTTTTATTTTTTATTTTTTATTTTATCAAATTAAATTAAATTTATACTCATGATTGTCTAACTAATATTTATAAATTTCAAAATGAAAAACATAAAACAATTTTTTCTATTTCATTCTAAAAATTAATTTAACAAATATGTTTGTTATTATATCTAAATATAATTGGATTTTATAATTTTTTTGATATCATTTTCCTATTTTATTGTAATTTTTGCTTGTAGATAAATAATTTTTGTTATATATACAATGTTTTTTCATTTATTCATTCTAAAAAACATGGGAATGGAGGTATTAGTGTAAATATCATTTTTTCATATTATAAATTTTACGATGTTTGTTGATGGGTATTTAGATTTTGTTCTAATATTTATGTTTAATATTACATTTTCTAAATAAAAAGTGCTCAAGAAATTATCCATTTATTATAACACATGTTTTTTATCATTGAATTAATTATTTTAATGAAATGGTTTATGTTTGAGTGAATATTTACTTATTTTGTCAATTAGATAAGTTTATAAGAATTTATGATGAAAAATAAAATATATTTTTTTGGTTATAATGTTCTCTTTAGTTGTGTTAAATTTATATTTTTTAATATATGTGAAATTTTTTAATAACATATATATATAATTGAGTCACACAATGTTTTGAAACTAATTTATAAACAAGATGTTTGTTTGTGCTTCACTATTTGATATTAATGACTTTTATTCTTATAATTTAAAAAGTATTTTATTGTTTTTCTGTTAATTTTTACACAAAATATAATTTAATTTCAATGAAAATAGATCATAAATACATTATTTTAAGATTATTTTCATTTATAAGTTAAAATATAGTTTTCAATGTTTAAAATAAACACCATTTTTTACTAATACATTATAGTAATTTGTGATCCATTTCTGAAAAAAATAACTTTAAATTTAGTAAAACAAGATTTAACTTAATTTTGTATTCTTAATTTTAAATTTGTAATAATATGATTGGATTTATTTTTTTGTAAAAGGAATATTGATAATTCTTGGTCAAGCTATAATGATGTTACGTATTTACAGGAATTTAGAATTAAAAACATTATTTTATAGTGGATCAATTTAAAATTATATTATCTTGATTTATTTGGTATGTGTTTTATAATTTAATATTATGATATGTTTGGTTTATTCAATAAGCATGAAATTTCATATTTTTGGTTGGATTATAATATTTGGTGGATATCTGTAACTTTGAGCTACATATTGATTCAAAGCCAGTTATTCAATTTTGAACCTTCTGTAATATACCTAAATAATAATACTATGTTGGAAATTATCTAATTTTTACATGAATTATGGGAGTGTAATATTCAGTTATTGAATATCTGTAGAATTTATAAAAGTTTCAAATGATATAAGATATATATTAGTATATCTCATTCAAACACAGATTAGAAATCTTAACATCACCTTGAATATGATAATTTTCTTGTTTAACAAGGCTTGGAATGATTTTGAAAACAAATTAGGAAAACATGTTTTACACCAAGTGATTTAAACATCCTAAAAAATTACATAGCATGTCACATGGTTTAAAGCATTCCATCCATAACCATGCATTATGACTGTATGTGATGTTTTGTGTGATCTAAATTTTGACTCAATTTTAGCTTTATTAATTTATCATTATTATAGTGTTTTACCTATTTGATTATGATTCCTTTCATGTGTTCCCTATATTTCTTTTTGGTGGATTAATTATACATTTTTACACTTATGTACTATTCTCCCTTATTTATTGGGAAGATATATCAACCTAACGATCTAAGTGGAATCCCTTAAGGAAACATAAGAATGATTATATTATAAATTATTAGGTACGTTATTTTTTGATATAGTTTAATAAATTATTCTTTATACAGTATTTTTATGATTTATGTTTTTTAATTATTAGTGTTTTTACAAGTTTTTCACTGTTGTACATGTTTTCTATTGTATATTAAGATATTTTATATCGGTTTTTAGATAATTTTTGGGAATTTAATATATTATATATATTTAATAAAATAATCATTCCACATTGGTTTTTGTAAAAATGACCTAGAATCAATATTATTGATCTTCCACCATTAGATATTTGTAAAAAATAACATTCAAAGTCCTAAAAAAATTCCAAGTGTACTTTCAATTATATTTTTTTTTACCAAAAACCGATATTGAAATCATAGATAGAATATCCCTAGTTCATAAATAATGTGTCTTTCAATGTTGGTTTCACCACAAAACTGACAATGAAATTTCCATATGATATTTTCCACATAGTTTTTATTATAAAAATGACATAGTAGTATATTCCCAATATGAATTTATAATAAAACTGACATTGATACACCCCTTAAATAATTTTTTGTTAATATTTATACGTTCGATTTATTAAAACAAGCATAGAAACTGTTATTTATAACAAGTACATTATAAACATCGATTAAATACCAATTTGAAAATGTAAAAAATGACTCAGACATATATTTTTTATAATGTTTTTATTTTTTATCACTCATACTTCATATATTTTATTCAATAAGGTCTAACTCTACCATAAGTGAATCTCTAGTAAAATTATATATTTTCACAAAAAAAATTGGCATAATTTGTATACTAGAATATTGGAAATTTTCATATAAATTCATAATTTAAATAATATTAGTCATTTATATTAATAATAAATTCTTGATTGATTGATTGAGTTATTTATTTTACTATTTTATATTATTTTATATAAATTTTTATATTTTGAATGTCAGTATATAAAAATTTTAAAATATTATATTTCTTCTTATATTTATAATTTCATCATTTTGAGTAGTTTCATGTTAGGTATATTATAATATTTTGACAATGGAAACAAATTAATGATTTTTTGTTATAAATCCCAAAGGGGGTTTTATTAAAACTATTTTTATATATATGGGTGTAATAGTTATTTGGATTTAATATCCCTAATTATTATTTTTATATGTTTAGTATGATTTTGGGCCAGACTTCCATTGGAATAGGGACTGAAATGTTTCCTTGAAAGTGGTGGCTGACTAACTATCTCACCATTAATGTGGTTGAATAAGATTTTTTATATTAATCCATAATTTCAAAATGTTTCATGTGCTTTATACAATAGAATTATGTGGATGTGTATTGAATAATTCGAATAAGTATATCATTTTATATTTATTACACAAATAAATAGTTGAATAATAGTTATAACATAATATGAGTGAAACATGTTTGATTTATTAAAGGGTTGATAATTGTAAATAAATTCCCATAATTCATTCATACAGTTAAGGAATACATGTGATTAATATAATGGTGACATTTGTATAGTACCTAAAAATATAAATTATTAGATTCCTTTTGAATTAATCACTCTCTAAATCCATGATCATTCATTACATGTGACCCTAATGGTGAGGTTCTATTGAATATTCTAATGTAAGACATATTGAGTGTAAATAAATAATAAATGTATGGTATCCATATCCAATTTTTGGATTTTTTATCTCTTATCTAGTTAAAAATAAAATTTAGATTCCAATTGGAATAGATATTTGATGATTTATAAGAATAATGTTTTAAAATTGTTTCCCACCTAATTTTCAAAGAGTTATGTTTGATATAAATATCAATAACAAATACCTAAATAAATACAATTTCCTATCAACTATGTCGACTAAAAATATGGTGATATATTGATATTATCCAACTAATATGAATGATATAAGGGGTCATCATTTTAATGAAATTATATTCAATATGATTGCATATTGGATACTTTTCAAAACAAAAAGCATAATTTATAAATATATTATTTATAGATTAAAATGGGAATAGGACATGGTCATTCATTCCCATATTGTTTTTAAATATTTCATTACTTGATGAATATTTTTTCCGGATTCGTTAATCACAATTTTTTATGGTTCTTTGTTTTTCCTTTTTCCGTGTGATTCTTCTCTTGGGACAAACTATAATTGTCTTTGACTTTTGATATAATCTTACCTTGATGGGTTGTTTCATTTTACCATCACTAGTGGATGATTTTCTCTATTATATTCGAGTTCAAGGGCTAGAGAGATCAATATTTACCTATGTATGGTTCAATTAGTGGGCAAGGACACATTAATTTGGTGATAGCGGGATATTCATGAATGGATTTAGGTATATTTTAGGAACCAAATTCAGTTTTTGGTGACTATTGATGCTTCAAATATGGTTAATTTTTCTTTTGGTTCTATGATGGATTTAAGTCCCCTTTTTTATTACTTGGTCGACAAATTGGATGCTCCCAAATGTGCTAATTATTGACATTTCTTTTCCCTTTAACTCTTGGTCTCATTATATTTAGATTTTTCTTTCTGATATACTCTTCTAGTAGATATTAGATAGAGTCCTCTGAGTTATTCATATCTTATAGTTGATGAATACTTATTATAGTGGAAAATTTTAGTGTTTTTTATAAATAGCAGAATTGGATTTTTTTATGGATATGGTCAATTCTTATATGGACGATTATCGTGATTTAGGCATCCTCAACAAAATCTTGTTGACGGTTTACCTTAACAATATTTTTTTACTTGTTTTATCAATAGTAATCAATTTGTTTTAATTTTATTTCAAATTATTATTGTTTCACGATTTCAAAGATGGTTTTTAATCAATATCATTTATTAAAGGGGCTCTATGGAATTCCGACATGTTTATGGGGGGCTATGATTACCCAAAATGTTATCAATCGAGATTCCATTCTTATAATTATTTTGTATTATATAAACCGCATAATATCTCTTAGATAACACAAAAAAATATTCTAAGTGAATTAAAAAATATTTAGTAGAGGTATTTATAAAATTTATGTAACTTATACCAATGGAATAGTAACTTTAACATTGTAATAGTAATATTATTCTTATGAATAGTAAATCATCTAATAGATCAATATCCTCACCCATAAAAGTATTAATAAAATATAAGTATCTTATTAATGATAATATGATATAATTATATCATCGTATAAGTAAATATGAGTTTAAAAAGTTATCAATTAGTGTTGGTATTTTTTTAAGTCATAAATATTTAATTACAATTTAAAAATGAATATAATGATTAAAAAATTATTTTCATAAAATATATTCACATATTAATTTTTCATTGTCTTATGATAATAATATAATTTTATAAGACCTTAATTAATTTTTCAATGTGTTATAAAATTTGTTTTAATTTTAATGTCTATGTTTTTTTTTGAGTAAACAATGAGTTGGATTCAAAGTTATATTTCTCATATTTTGAAAATTATTTTCATAAAAATGGGTTTTTTAATTCATCTCATCAAAAAATTGTTAGGGTAAATTTTTGTTATTTTTCTACCAAAATTTATTTTTTTGTGTAACATACAGTAAAATAATTTACATTATTTTTACATTAGAAGCTAAATAAATTATTCATTGAGTCATAATTTATGTAATCAAAAAAATATTTAACTCCACAAAATTAATTTAATATAATTATTGATAATTATCAAACTATTGATAGTCTTGATCAAAAATACTGAACTGATTAATAAATTAATAAGAAAACAATCATCTACACCCCTATAAATAACTCCCATTTCCAATAATTCTCCTCATACCTTTCATTATTTTAACCTTATCTAGATTATTCCCAATAATATTCCCATGTCCCACCCACCAAGTCTAGTGGCATTTTAATCTTCAAATTACCAACCCATTTTTCGTAATAAGGTTCTCAAGGTGGAGAAATTCTAGAGGTAAACCCCTATTTCATTTCCATTTAATTTAATTTCAGTTTTTTTTCCATTCTTAACCTCTCCTCATCTCCATCTATCAATGTGGTATGACAAGTATAGTATATTTTTTATACTAGACAATTATTATTTCAATGGTATAATTCATATTACAATCTATACCCTTATAAATATGATAATATCATCTATGGTGTGTTTATTTACCACCACCGTGGAGGATATATATTAATTATTCAGAACCGCATTAAATGATGGTTATAAAAAAATAATTATGGTTAAATAAGATTTTGTTATACATATTATACGCTATATAATTTTTTGGAACCAATATATAATCATGATACTAAATAATATGATACATGATCACACTGGCTATAAAATCAACCATATAAATTAAAAAAATTTCATTATATATTAATCTAATGATTCATCTTAATACCATATAATCAAACAACATATATTACTAATTACACTTCTATATGATCAATAATAACACATAATTCCAATTCTGGATAATCATTACCATTTCACATAAACATCCATACATAAATACAATTAGACCGATATTGAAAACAATGAAAATGATATCTCCCAAAAAATGAAATTGAACTCAATAAATCATCTAAAAGTCCAAAAATGATCTTATTAAGACAATAAATAATCAAATTATTGTAAAAATGATTATGTATTTCTTTACATAATTAATTTAATTTTTTTTATCTAGGATATTAATGTGAAGAAATAATTCAGACATAAAGAAAGGGGAATTCTCTAACTCAACTCTCTTCCTCTTGGTTTTCCCTATTTCACTCCAATTTCAGTATGGATGGTCCTATATTTTTCTATAAATATAATTTATTTTCCCTTCCTTTTTATTTTATGTTATATACATGTTTTCAATATGGTTTTTATGAAAAATGAAATTATTTTTCCAAATAACTCTTCATTCTAAAACACAACTTTTATTAAGCACGTGATTTTTTATTCATAAATCAAGATGGATACAAGAATCATATTCACTTTTTATCATGGGAACTATAATGTTTATGAATTTATGCTTTATGAAATGTAACCCATTCCTCTCTATGTGTTATTTTATGTTTAGTATTGATATACGTTCTATGTGGTATGCATGATATGGAAATGTTACAATGTGATGGGTAAACCAAAATTATACTGTACAAGTAAATTTTATGATGCGACGGATATCCCAAAATTATATATAAATACAATTAATTGGGTAATGTGATAAATATCATGATATAAATTTATATATTTATGAACATGATGTAAGATTTTTTCAAATCTATGTGTGGAATTTCTCTACTAAGACATGGTGTTTCATTTTTATCCATTGATACCTTCTATTCCTTAATATAATTTTTTCTCACTTGGTTATGGTTATGATACTTTTCTTATATTATAATGATGATTAGTCTAACCCATGTTTTGTGTATCTTATTCATCCTCTTATTAATATTTTAGATCACCCCTTATTTTAATCTATATCCTCAGGTGAATATGTGTACCAAGAAGAATGTGAAGTCCAATAAGAATATAGAGAAGAAAGAGTCAAATAAATTTTTATGTTTTATTTATGTATGGTCATAATTTTCCCATGAAACTAAATATTTGGATCCTGGTTGTTTAACACATTAATTTTTTATCATTAAAATGATTTTATAATCATGTAATAAAAATAAGGGTTTCTATAGTTGGTGTTAGGTTATGGTTTAGTTAATCTTGGAATTAGTATTACAAAAACATATTTAAAACCCATAGTACAAGACAATATATATGTATGGAAGAAAGAATATATGTTCTATAAGAATGATAAATATTGGGATCCTAAAAGATATTCCTTTAAATTTAATTTCACAAATGAATAGATTATTTATTCCTTAATTTTTTACATATGTTTTGTTATAAAATTTTACATTTTAGAATATGGTGGGAACCTAGAGAAACCAGGCCAAGAGCCCATGTGAGGGAAAATGCATTGATTACCTAAACACATCCCCACTACCTTGAGAGGTGGAGTTAAAAATTTCATGTAAATTCATACACATCAATCTAAGGAAGTGATTAATAACATGAATAATGTGGAACATCCCCCATCCCCTAATAAGGAGAAACTATCCATCAAAACATTTAGGCAACAATGACCACCTGCATGTAGTGGATCTTCTGATCTACTCCTCATGGAATAGTAGGTCAAATAAATGGAGAATTTATTTATTATGCTTCACTATTATGAGATGGACATGGTGATTTTTTCCATTTATTTACTAGATTGATAGGCCAACCAATGGTGACTGTTGAATACGAACACCATGCAAAAGAATGAATTTTAAGATATAATGTGTGAATACTTTAAGATAATGTATCTTAACAAATATTTCCAAAAAATTATTATTAAAATGAGAGAGTGAAAATTCATGGAGTTGTATAAAAATAAATTGAAATATATCATGGCCTACGAATAATGTTTTACAAGGATTTCATTGTTGGATTTTGTTTTTTATAAAAAATGATAGAAAAATTTATATATTCTATAGTTGTCTAAAAAAATACATTTGAAAAGAACTAGGAATTTAAGATATTAGGTGTTCTGAAGAAGTTTTTTGATGTGCTCTCAATGTGGAAGTTGATTTTTGTAAATGGTCTCATGGCTATGGTAATAAGAAATGAAAGAAGGGGTTTCAGTCTTGGTTATATAATGAGAAATGTGGAAAGAAAACTCAACCACCAAGGTATAAAAATGTAGGAAGAAGCATAATGGGAATTGATTAAAAGGGATAGGGAAATTCTATAGGTGTGGGATTTAAGAACACAAAGATCATGGATTTTTAAAATAAATAAATAAGAAATCCAGTATGGTGGACTAGAGGAGAGAACCACCTGTGGTTTATTGGTTCAACTAGAGGGATAATGGTCACTATGAAATCCAGTGCACTAATCCCTGAGTCCTCGAGGATAATCAGCATCAGCATACACCAAATTCAAAGGATAATTGGATAGTTTATTTCATCCATTATATTAAGGTGGGGACTAAAAATGATTTAGTGATAGTTATAGTGGTTATTCATGTAAGAATAGATAATGAAAGATTTAATTTTATTTCTATGCATTCATTTATATATGGAATGTTTAGTATAACTATTCAAACACCACTTAAAAATATACATGTTGAGTTATATATGTTAAAAATGTCAGAAATTATTGAATCCAATTTATATAACTCATAAATTAATGTGTGTCGAAGGTACATCATAGAAAATATTTTCATACTTCTTTTTATGGAGATTGATTCAATATTGGGAATGGATTGGATATCTTTATTCAAATCCAACATCAATTTTCATGAATGGTATGACACCCATAATATCCCGATAGATCCTCAAATTCAGTACCATTGTAATGATGTAGATGAATCTTTTTTAGATCCATCATCTTATATTTGGATATTATTTCCTTCTAATCAAGAATATCTGGCACAAGTGATTGAGATAAAGGAGATAATCATGATCTAATACATTCCCATTTTGAGGGACTACACTGATGTCTTCCCTGAGTAATTTATTCATCTTTCTCCTGACTAGTAAGTTGACTTATGAATTGATCATATTCCTGTATCTCTACCAATATCAAATAAATCATATAGGATGGACACAAATGAGTTGGATTAACTCACTTATATGTTAAAAAAGAATATTGTGAAGGGTTTTATATGCATGAATTCTGCACCATGTGGGGAATCGGTCATCTTCATCATGAAGGAGGATGAATCAATGTTCTCCTGCATTGATTATCACGAGCTCAAAAAAACGATGATAAAGAACTAGTATCCCCTTCCACGTATAGATTTCTTGTTTGATCAACAGAGTATGGAAAATGATTTCTCCAAGGAGGACCTTCATTTGGGATATCAGCAATTAAAGGAAATGAATGAAGATATTCCCATGAATATATTTTTAATGAGGTATGAACACTAATAGTTCATATTTATTTCTTTTGGACTCATTGATTCACTAGAAATATTCATATACATAATGAATAGAGTCTTCAGATATTGACACGATAAATTTTTGGTACTATTTATTGAGGATGTTTGGATATACTCCAAGAATAAGGAGGAATATTAAAATAATTTGAATTTAATGCTCAATAAATTGATAAGTGAGAAAATATATGTAAAGTATAGTAAATGTGAGTTCAAGAGAGAGGAAGTATCATTTATTGGACATGTCATCACCATCAAAAGAATATCTGTAGACCCGTACAAGAAAAATAAAATTGATGATTGTACCATTCTAACTTTTGTAATGGTGATCCACAGTTTCCATGGTCTAGATGGGTATTTCCAGTTATTTGTGAATAATTTTTCACGATTTCCAAAATCACATATCCAGATGACTTAGAGGGGATAAAAGTTTTTCTCAACTAGTGAATGTGATGACTGAATCAAAGTGTTAAAAAACATGCTTATCACTACACCAATACCCACAGTTCTAAAAGGTGGGGAACTCATTATGGTATGCATTGATGCTTCAATGAAGTGATTAGTTTGTGTACTAATGAAAAGTGAAAAAATGATATCCTATGCCTCATGGATGTTAAAAATTCATGATGAAGCTAACTTACACATTATCTGGAGTTGGAAGCTATGACCTCTATATTGAAAATATAGTGACATTATCACTATAGGGAGAAGTGTGCAATATATACTATTTATAAGATTCTAAAATATATATTCAATCATGATGAACTTAATATGCTCCAGTGAAGATAGATAGATCTCATCTTGGATTATGACTCCTCAATCCACTACTATATATGAAAAGGGAATAAAGTGGATAATTCTCTAATTTTAAAGGATCATATAACATTATCAATTATGAGAATTGAGAGGGATTAATTATTATTAGATTTCCAAAGGATAGATATGGGAATCAATACGGATGGAACAACACACTACTAAAAAACAGGCAAGGGAAGTGATGCCCCTTTATCAGCACTTCATTTAGTAGCGCGATAAATATGGGCTTTATCAGCGCTAAAGAAATTTATATTTATATAAAAATTCATGAAAAATAAATTATTGTTATATAATTATATTTATTCATATATAAATATAATATATATTTTTTAAATATGTTTTATATACGTATAAATAGACTATTAAATTTATTATACAAGAAATTTAGTGAAAATGGCTTTAAAATATTTTTAAAAAATATTATTATTTAATAATTTTCAAATTATTATCGAATAATAATAATTTAATAACAATTTGAAGGCACAAAAAAATCAAAACAATTAATAAAAAAATGTAAAATAAATTAAAAATGTAACTAAAACTTCAAACGCCCATATCTTTTGATCCGGGTGTCTATTTGAGCTCTACAGCATATCAAATCGAAGCATGCGACGAGATATACGGGCTAATGAAAAAGAAAAAGCCTCTGTCGCATTTTTCAAGCCCAAAAAATGCCCAGAATGCCTCTAAAACTGAGTTTTTAGTCAGGATACCCTGATTTGTTAACATTCTAACAGGTATAACTTCTGATCCGGATGTCCGTTAATCCTGTACAATATATCATATCGAATATTGTTTCATTTTCATCAATTTTAAAGGTTGTGGATTTGAAACGGGATTTCCTATTATAAGTTATGGTTGTTTTGACATTCAATGGATTTTCAAAGACACATATATTTGTATTTATTCGTATGTGTATGTGTCTGTGTGTGTGGTTCTGTCATATATATGTATGTATGTATTTATTTATTTAATTATAAACACACATAAAAAGAATATTTCATAACTGTATTTGAAACTAATCTTAAAAGTATATATTAATATAAAAATAAATATACGGATAAAAAATTATTACTAATATATATATATATATATATAAATAAATATAAATATATATTAATATAAGAATGAATATATACAAACTAATATATGAATAAATATATTTATATAAATATGAATATATATCAATATACAAATAAATATAACTATAAATATATATATAAAGAGATATATCATTAAATAGAGAAAAAAATGAAATAGCATAGTGGTAAAGGTATAGCCGTGAAAGGGGGAGGTTTCATGTTTATTGTTTCATTTTCTTCAATTTTACTGGTTGTGGAGTTGAATTGGGATTCTCGATTATAATTTATGGTTGTTTTAACATTCAATGGCTTTTCAAAGACACATATATATGTATTTATTTGTATGTGTCTATGTATGTGTGTGTGTCTGTGTGTGATGTATATATGTATGTATGTATGTATTTATTTAATTATAAACACACATAAAAAAATATTTCATAACTGTATTTAAAACTTATCTTAAAAGTATATATTTATATACAAATAAATATATGGATAAACAATTATACCTAAGATATATATATAAATAAATAAATGTAAATATATATTAATATATGAATGAATATATATATACTAATATATGAATAAATATATTTATATTAATATGAATATATATCAATATAAAAATAAATATAACTATATATAAAAAAATAGATATATAATTAAATAGAGAAAAAAAGAAAATATCATAGTGGTAAAGGTGTAGTCGCGAAAGGGGCAGGTTGCGGGTTCGAGTTCGGGTGGAGGCAAAGGTAGTGTGTGCATGTGAGGATGTGCGGGAAGGGAAGTGCACGAGAGACCTCCTAGCTCTGATAAAGGGGTGGTTAATCGCTGATAAAAGATCTCTTGTGCATTATTTAATTTTTTTTATTTTTTATAATTTTTATTAATTTTATCAGTGCTTTTAAAAAAGAGCTCGTAAGGGACCTTTTTATTAGTGCTAAAAAAAGAGTTGATGCGGGTCTCTTTTATCAGCGCTTTTTTAGCGCCCATAAAAGTGGCCTTTATCAGCGCTTTTCGGACCGCTGATAAAAGGGACCCCCCTATATTGGCACTGAGATTTACATCACTTTTTTTGCGCTATTAAAGCCCGTTTTGAGAACTAATATAGGCCGTTTTGTAGTAGTGACATGAATCCTTTGTTAAATGATTACACAACCATCCTTCATGGATAAAATAAAGGATTCTCAAAGAAATAGTGTGAAGATTAATATGAAGGTGGGAACTACGAGAATGTGGAAAAACATAAATTTTGAAATTGACGAGGAAGGATTTGTACGGTTTGGGTTACAATTATGTGTACCATTCAATCCACATATATATATATATATAAGGATCATCTGAATGACACACATAACTCAACATTCTCTACTCACCTAATATTAAAAACGATATATCGATATCATTGAGAGAACTACTGGTGAGATAATATGAACACGGGTATCACTGAATATACCTCAAAATGAATAGTATGTGAATAAGGTAAGGCTGAAAAAAAAAGTCTAAGTGATTGATGCAACCATTTCCCATACCAACATGGAAATGATAAAAAAATCCCCACATAAAATTTCACTGAACATCCAAAGATAATTTGAAGAAAAAATACTAATGGGTTTTTGGATCATCTTACAAAGATAGATCACATTATCATAATTCTATAGGACTTGTCACTAGACCAACTTGTGTGGGGATACATCAAAGAAGTATTATGTCTGGACTGATACCACTATTGACTGTATCTGATCATGATCATAGATTCACTGCCATGTTCTAGAAAAGTATCTCATATTCTCTAAACAGTGATATGAACTTTTGTATGCATTTTTGTCATCAAACTGAGGGGAAATATAAACAAACTATTTAGACACTCGATGATATGTTGGGGAATGATATGTAGAATTCAAATGAGGATGAGACAAGAATCATACTCTAATTGGGATCTCTTTCAAGAAACGTTTCCCCTAAATCATCTAAATGGCTCTATATGAATCCCTATATGGGAAAAGGTGTAGAATACCAGTGTGATACGGTGATGTTGGTTAACATTAGTTTCTTGGACCAGAAGTAGTCAAAGAAATGGTTGAGATGGTGAAAATCACTCAGTAGCACATCAATGTATCCCAAAGTTGGTAGTATATCTTTATATCCAATAATCAATGAGACCATGAGTTTATGGTTGGAGACATATTATTCCTCTACATATCTCCAAGGAAGAGGATCATGAGATTTGGGAAGAATGGAAAGTAGAATCCCAAGTACATAGGACCCTTAGAAATTATTGATCGAATCAGAGTTGTGGCATATTAACTAGAAACTTCCAATGACCATTACTCAAGTACATTATTTATTCCTATTATTCCTCTTGAGGTATTACACATTGAATCCCTCACATTTACTAAATTTATAGGATGTATTGTTGGAAAATGTTCTATCATTTCTGGAGTATCCAATGAAGATCTTAGACTATAGAGATAGAGTTCCCCATAATAAGACTACTCACCTGGATAATTTACTATAGTGAAACTATATGTACCAAGATGAAATAAGGGAACCATAGGATGTGATGAAGGATAATTACCCAAACTTGTTTGTATCATAGTATGTAAAAAAGTGAAGGAGAAATTTCATTTGGGAGGTAGAATGTAATGAACCAAAATTTTATCTATGAAGATTCCCTTATTATAATTATTTTATATAGTGTAAAAAATATGAAAGAAATTAGATAACATAATAAAAATATTATAAATGAATAATTAGTTTCATAATAGGTATTTCTATGCGTTAACAAACTTATACCAACGCAATAGTTACTTGAAGATTAGAATAGAAATGTGTCCCTTATGTATAATTAAGTAGCCAATAGAATAGTAACCTCACCCATTAAATTATTAATAACATCTAAGCATTTAATAAATGAAAATATGACATAATTATATCATAGTAGAATTAAATAATTCTTTCAAAAAATTTTAATTAGGTGTTACAATTTTTGTAAGTCATTAACATTTATTTTCAATTTTATAAATAATATAATTATTTAAAAGAAAATTTATTTCCATAATATGTATTCATATATTAATATATGTCTTGTGATTATAAGATAAGTTTATAAGGCCATAATTAATTTTTTTAAGTATAATAAAATCAATTATAATTTAAGAATGTATATTTTTATAATAAATGGTGATTTCAAATTAATATTAAATTTATCATATTTAGAAAATTATTTTCAAGAAATTAATTTTTTTTTGAATTTTACATGTTGAAAAATGGTTTCGGTGATTTTTTGGGATTTTTCAAAAATACTTGAATTTTCTGAATAGCAAAATATGTTAATTTATTGTATTTATACATTATATGTTAAATACACAATTCCATGATTCATTGCTGATGTAAGAACTATAACCTAAAAAATAGCCTTTTTTATTTTAATATATTTAGAAATAATTTTTAAACTATTAATATTATTTATCCAAAATATTATACTAATGAATATAATATTGAGTAATCACTCCTCTCATCCCCTATAAATACCACACCTCACACCACCTACTCTTCTCGAAAATTTCAATCTTTGTGTCCCATACACTTCATAGAAAATAAACTTACAAAGCCCCTCCCCCACTTCAAGGTGATTTTTTTCTCATCAACGGACCAAAACATTTTCCCTAGTGAGATTCTCAATGAAGTGAAATTGGAGAGGAATACCCTCTTTCTTTTCCTTTTAATTTCGATTCAATTTCATTTATTTTATTATCATCTCCAAACATTCACCTATTAAATAGGCATGATAAATATGTAATATTTTATATAATATAATTTCATTAATTTAGTCAAATAATTCATCTTCTAATCTCTTTCATTTTCAAAATATTTTTAAAATAAAAATATCATTCGTGGTGTGTCGATTTATCGCCATCGTGGAGGATATGTTCTCCTTTCTAACTACCACCTTCAGGGCTAGGTATAAAACCATAATTATGGTTAAATAGGATTTTTTATACTTTTTTATGTAATATAATGTTCTATAACCAGTATACAAATGTGATGTTTTGTAAAACGATACAAGCTCATATTGGTTGTAAAATCTACCAAATAAATAAAATCATTTTCATTAACTATTTATCTAATGATTCATCCTCATAAAATATAACAAAAAAACATATAATATAAATTAAACTTATTTATTTTCATTAGTAATATATAATTATAATTATAGAGAATCATTACCATTTTACATGAACATCCATACCCATATACAAGCGAACTGATCATGAAATCCAAGCAAATGAACACCCCCGAATGATGAAATTAAACTCTATAACTCCACAACAACACAATTAATGTAATTAATGAAAATGTAATGAATAAAATTAAAGTTTAAATGAATATTTATTTTCAATTTTATTATTTTAATTTTATTATCTAGGATATTAATGTAATGAAAGCATTCAAACATAAAGTAAGGGCAATTCTTGAACCCAAATCTCTTCTATTGGGTTTTCTCTCATTCACTCTATTTTTAGTATGAATATTCCTTTATTTTACTATAAATATAATTAATCATTGTCTTTGCTTTACATCTCTTGGATATAAATGTTTCCAACTAGGTTATATGAAAAAATAAAAAAATTCCAAAAGAGCTCTTGTTTATAAACAAAATCTTTTACTTCTTGAGAGATTGTTTCTTCTTCAATCAAGATTGATACTGAGCATCGTATTAAATTTTTATTATGGAAAGTCCAATATTTATGAATATAGGTTTTATAAAATGAAACCAAATCCTTTACATGGAGTTTTTATGTCTAATATTGATATACATTTTATGTGGCATGCATGATATGTAAATTTTATGATGTGCCGGGTGTGAAAGTGATTGTATAGCGCATGTAAATGTTATGAGGTGATGAGTGTACTCAGAATTATATTTTCAACTAATGAATTGGTTATGTGATGAATCTCATGTGATAAAGTGTAATATGTTTGAACATTATGCTAGCATTGTTCACAATTATGTGGGATATTTGACCACTTAGACGTAATATTTCATTTTTATGCATTAGAAAATTCCATGAAATTACCCAATGTTACCACTCATGATAATGGTTATAATCCTTTTATTATATTATTATGATTATGATTATGATCACTCATGTTTCATGTCTCTTATTGATCCTTTTACTAGGATTTTACCTCACCCTTCTATTTATGTATATCCTCAGGTGAATACTTGTACAAATGAGAACACAGTGGTCAATAAGAAGCTAGAGAAGAAGGAATTAAATAAATGTTTATGTTTTCATTGTGTATGGTCATAATTTTCCTCTGACACAAAATCATTGTATTCTGGTTGTTTAATTATTTTATGTTATTTTTCATCAAAATGATGTTATAGTCACATAAGAAGAATCATGTTGTTATAGTTGGTATAAGAGAATAATTTAGTTGATTTGGGAATTAATATTAAATAACATTAGTGAAAAAATAGTGTATGATACTAATTATAAGTAAGAACCCAAGATCATTGTATTATAGAGATTATAAACATAGGTACCCCACAAGATATTAATTTATAGTTAATTTTACAAATTAACAAATTATTTATTCTTGACATGTTTACTTATGTGTTGTTATAAAAATTTCTATTTTATAAATGGGTGGGAACCAGGAGAATGCAGGCCAACAACCCATGTAGTGGAAAATGTAGTGATTTCCTGAATGAAATCTCCAAATCCATGGGACGTAGAGTTAGAAATTTCATGCTGATGATTACCCATATATATTAGGCTCTGAACAATAACCTAAAAAATGTGGAACATCCTCCTTCACCTTAGAAGGAGAAAATGGGTATTTAGTCTTTTATGCAGTAACAACCAATGGCAATTTTTTGATCTTCTCATCTAATCATCACGAAAAAGTGGGTAAACTCAATGGATAAGATATTTTATATTCTTTAGTATTCTGAGATAGAGAAATAGAGTCATTGAGTTTACACATAGATAGATATTTCTAACAATTAAGGGTGTTGATTAAGGAAACCATGTTGAAAGAATACATTAAATAGATGGAGTGGGTAACCTTTAAGATAATTTTTCTTTAAAAATATTTCCCAAATATTCTTCATAATATTATGGAGAGAGAATTCATAGATCTCATTCAAAAGGAAGTAGCAAATGTCACTACTTACAAAGAAAATTTTACAAGGCATTCAAGGTATGATTTGGGTTTTGTTATCAATAATGATAGAAAAATTGATATATTTTTTAGTGTTTTAAAACCACATCTATGAAAGGCTCTAAAAACTCAAGACATTTGGAGTTATGAAGATGTTTTTCAATTTAATCTTAATGTGTATATGGAGTTTTGTGAATAGCCCCACATATATGGTGATAAGAAATGAAAAATGTAGTTTCAATCAAGAGGATTTAATAATAATGGTGGAATGAAAACTCAATAACCCACATGTCAAAAATGTGGGATGAAGCATCTTTCAAATTACCTCAATAGGAAGGTGAAATTATACAAGTGTGAGAGATAAGGACCCAAATATTTTTAATGTCAAAAATATATGAAGAATCATGAAAATGTGGTGGATTAATGGGGAGAACAACTTATGGTTTATTACTTCAAATGTAGGGAGAAAGGTCAGTATGAATGTTAGTGCACTAAACCCCGAGTCCCTGAGGGTAATCTATGTCAGCGACCACCAAATCCAAAGTACCAAGGTAAATTTTATCCCATCCCTATTAAAGAGATGGATCCCATCAATTATTTGGTGACATGTACACTAGTTATTAATTCATGAATAGTGAACATACAATTTTATTCTTATTCTATCAATTCATTTATATCTTGCAAGTTTTGTATAACTATTCAAACACCAGCTATAAATATTGATGTTCACTTATGTAGGAGAAACAAACAAGAAATTTTCACATTCAAAGTATATAACTCCTCCTTGGTAAATGTTTGTGGTCCAAACCTCCCATAATATCTTTTCATTCTTCCTTTGTTGGAGTTTGATACAATATTGGCCATGTATTGGATATATTTATATAACATCAACATCAACTATTGGGAAAGGAAGATAACTCTTCAATCCTGATACATCCTCCACTTCTGTAAAAGTGTATGGATGTGGATGAATCTTATTTATATCCATTGTCTGAAGTGTGGATATTATTTCCTTATTAGAAATCATATCTAGCCCAAATTATTGAGACAAATGGTGGAATGATGATTGAATCCATTAAAAGTTTGAGAGACTGCATTGATATGTTACCCAATGAATTTCTCAGTCTTCTTTATAACTGAGAAGTTTAGTTTTTAACTAAACATTTTCATGGATCCTTGCCTATATAAAAGACACCTTATAGAATGATAAAAATTTAGTTGGAAGAATTGAAGAAGAATTTATGAGATAATTTGGAAAATGTTTTTATATATTTGAGTTCTTAACCCTGGGTGCACCATTCCTATTATTAAAAAAGAATGATGTATAAATTCATCTCTGCATTGATTACTGTGAGATGAATAATTTCATGATAATGAAAAAGTATCCCCTTCCATGGATAGATGATTGTTTTCTCCACTACATGGGTCAATATACTTCTCTATGATGGACCTTCATTCAAGATATCATAAATTAGAGGTGAGGAAGGAAGATATTCCCTAGACATCCTTTTAAATGTGGTATAGATAGTATGAGTTCATAGTGATTCTTTTAAGACTCACTAATTCTCCTTAAATATTCGTTGAGTTAATGAATATAGTCATTAGATATTACATTGACAGATATGTGGTATTATTTATAGATGATATTCTGATATAGTCTAATAAAAAGGAGGAAGATGAGAAGAATTTTAGTAGTTCAATTAAAAAAATTTAAAGGGAGAAAATTTATTCAATGTATAGTAAATTTGAAATCTAAATGAAGGAATTATCATTATTGGGACATGTCATCATAGGGAATGGAATATCTGTAGACCCTTCCAAGACAAAGGCAATCGAGGAGTGGCCCAATCAAGAAAATATAACTGAGATAGGTAGATTCATTGGTCTATCTACTTATTAGTGAAAATTATTTAAGAGCATATCATGATATTAAATCTTATTAACTAAGATGACTTGGAAGGGAGAAAAACTTTGTCCAGACTAGTGAATATGAAGACTTATTTAAAGAGTTAAAAAAGAGGCCTATCAGCACACCAGTACTCACACTTCTAAAAAGTGGGGAACTCTTTGTATGATATAGCGATGCTTAAAATAAGAGATTGTGTAGTTTATTGATGAAGAATGATAAATTAATAGCATACCCCTCAAAGAAGGAAAAAAATCCTGAGAAAAATTATCCTACGAATGATATGGAGTTAGAAGGTATGATCATATCATTGAATATATGACAACATTATCTATATGGGGAGAAGTGTGAAATCTATTCTGATCATAATATCCTGAAATATGTATTCACCTATTAGATGAATAATATGTTCCAACAGAGATGGTTAGAGGTTATTAAGGATTGTGACTACTCAATCCACTGTTATCATAACAAAGAAAATAAATTAGTGGATTCTCTTAGTAGAATGGATCCTACAACATTATGAATGATGAAAATTGATAAGGATTAATTATTCTATGATTTCCAAAGGATTTACATGGGAATCAATATGGAAGTAACATCATTAATAATTTCTCAAATTATTTCTCAACCATTCCTTATGGTGAAAATAAATGATTCTCAATGAGATTATGTGGAAATTCAGATGTATATGGAAGATCTGATAATGGGGAAATCATCATAGTTTAAAGTTAATGAGGAATGAGTTTTATGATTTGGGTCATGATTATGTGTACCATCTGATCAAGATAAAAAGAAGGAGCTTCTGAAGGATACAGATAAATCAACCTTCTCTATTCATCCAGAGAGCACAAGGATGTATTATGATTTCATAGAAAACTATTGGTGGGAAAATATGATGGATATCATTAAATATACATCAAAGTGCTAGGTATGCCTGCAAGTGAAGGCTGAAAGAACAAATACTATGGTTTTGATGTACCCATTACCAATACCATCATGTAAATCAGAAAAATTTTCCATGTAATTTTTCACCGGACTTCTGAATACATCCATATAAAACAAATCTATATGGGTTTTTGTGTATCATAATACAAATATATCTCACATTATCAAAAATCAAGGGAAATTATCACTGGATAAACATTCAAAGATATACATCATATAATTTTATGGTATAATGGAGTACCAGAATCGATTTTCTGTGATAGATATCTGAGATTTATCTCTACGTTTTGGAAAAGTATCTTACATGCCTTAAACACTGTGCTAAAATTCAGTATGAATTATCATCCTCAAACTAATTACCAATATAAAAGAACTATAGATACACTGAAATACATGTTGAGGGAATGTTCTATAGACTTAAAAAGAGGATGGGACAAACATATTCTCTAGTTGAGTTCTCTTAAAACAACAGTTCCCACTTGAGAATTCAAATTTCACCATATAAGCCCCTTCATTGGGAACAGTGTAGAACACCAACATGTTGGGTTGAATTTGGTGAATTTAAGTTGTTAGGACCTAAAATGGACAAATAAATGATGGAGAATGTGAAAACCATTTAGAATCACATTAAGGAATCCCAAAGTACCAATATGAGCTATAAAGACAATAATTTACAAGACCTTGAGTTTAAGGTTGGAGACATGTTCTACTTATTCATATCTCCATGGAATAGTATCATGTGATTTGGGAATAAATAAAAGGTGAGTCCTAGGGAAATTATCCAATTATATATTCTTGATCATGTTGGAGATGTTTTCTATAGACTGGAACATCCACCAACCAGCTCTCATATATAAGATGTATCCTAGGTATCCGTCTTGAAAAAGTACATATCGAAAACCTCACATATACGGAATCCATAGGTGGTACAATTGAAAAATTATCTCCCATATGAGGAGAAACTAGTGAAGATCTTGGACAATAGAGATAGAGATCTACATAACATGAATAATCACATGGTGAATGTACTCTGGTGAAACTATAATTACGAAGATGAAACATTGGAACCGAAGGAATAAATGAAGCAGAAGAACCCTCTCCTTTTCCCCCATAGTATGTAAAATGAAATTTCAAAGGTGAAATTTCCTAATGGGGGAATAATGTAATGACCCAAAATTTTATCAATGGATATTAACTTCTTATAATTATTTAATCAAGTATAAACCACAAAAAATAACTTATATAACACATCAAAAATGTTATAAATGAATAATGAATTGTATAAGAGGTATTTCTAGAAGATAAGGAACCCATAACAATAGAATAGTAACTTAAACTTTGAAAACTTATTATGAACCTAATGAATATAAAACCTACCAATATAATATTAAACTTACCCATGAATGTATAAATAAAATTTAGGCTTCTTATAAATGATAATATGATATAATTCTATCAAATTAAATGTAAATAAATGTTTTAATAATTATTAATCATATGTTTGTATTATTGTAAATAAAAAAATTTAATTAATATTTTATAATTAATAAAATTATTTAAATGAAAATTTATTTTCATAAAATGTATTCATATATTATTATTTTGGTTTCTTATGATTATATGATAATTAAATGTAAAATAATTTTTTTTCTATGCCTTATAAAATAAGTCGTAATTTTAAAATCTGTATTTTTTTAGGAAATGATGATTTTAATTAAAAATTAAATTTATCATATTTAGAAAATTATTCTCATGAAATTGAATTTATTTTTCAATTATACAAATATAAAAAATTAGGGTTAATTTTTGGTATTTTTAAAAAATAGTTGACTTTTTTATGAATAGGTAAAATGCAGTAATTTAAAATATTTATACATTATAAGTTAAATACACTATTCCTTGAGTAATCACTAATATAAGAACCATAATCTAGAACTACCATTAAGTATTTTAATATATTTAGTGATAATTCTAAATCTATTCATTGTTTTCATCCATAATAATAAACTGATAAATAAAATAATGGAAAAACACTCATATCCTCTCTTGTTAATACAACCCATCATGACCTCTTCTACTCACACATTTCATGATTTTAGAAATTTACATCTAATTCCCATTAATCTATCCCAAACCCTCCCCCAATTCAATTATATTTTGGTCACTTTATAATACAAAACCCTTTTCTCTAAGATGGTTCTCAATGAGGAAACATTCAAGAAGTAAAACCCTATTTCTTTTACTTTTAATTTCATTTCATTTTAGATATTCTCCCCATATCCATATATCCAATAAGTATAATAACTATAGTATCTTTTATATATTTTTATTTTATGATGTTAATGTAATAATTCATCTTCTAATATCATCACATTTTCTATTATTTCTATAAATGAAAATGTAGTCTATGGAGTGTCGATTTAAAGCCACCATGGAGGATATGTTGTCATTACTCACTACCACCTTAAACGACGATTATAAAATAATAATTATGTTTATATAATGTTTTATTATACATATTATAAGTTATATATTGTTCTTTATAAAAAATATAATCAGGATTCTAAATAATATGATACAATCTCATAATGGTTGAAAAATCAACCAAATAAAATAAATTATTTTCATTAAATATTTATCTAGTGATTCATCCTCATATAATATAACCAAATGAAATATAAGAGAAATAATAATTATTTATTTTAATTAAAAACATTTATTTCTAATTCTTTATATTCATTCCCATTTTACAGGAATATCCATATTCATATACAAGTGAATCAATCATGAAAACTAAGAAAATGAAAAATCTCGAACGATGAAATAGAACTCTACAACCCATCAAAGATACCGTAAAAACATAATAAAACTTTAATGAATAAATTTCATGTATAAATGATTATTTTGGTAAATTAATGAATTTTATTTCATTATCTATGATATTAAAGAGAAGAAATAATTCCTAAACAAGTTAATGGGAATTCTTGAACCCAACACTCTTCCTTTGGGTTATCTCTCTTTCACTCCATTTTCATTATGGTTGTTCCTTTATTTTTCAATAAATATCATCTCTTTTACCATCCATTTTTTTTCTATTATATACCTATTTACAATAGGCATTTATGAAAAATGAAAATATTTTTCCAAAATAACTCTTCTTCCTAAAAAACATATTTCACTTATCCTGAGATTGTTTCTTCTTCCAATAAGATTGATACCAAGAATATTATTTCCTTTATATCTTCATAATTATCATTTTTATGAATATATGATTTATTATATGAATCTCATTCTTCTACACATGTTATTTATTTTAATATTGATATATGTTCCTTGTGGCATGCATGAAAATGTAAATATTATGATTTCACAGGTGTGCCTGGAATTATAAAGCATATGTAAATGTTATCATGTGACATGTGGACCTAGAATAATATAGACCTCCAATGCATGTCGTAATGTGATGAATATCATGAGATAAAGTGAAATATGTGTGGAGATGATGATTGTTGTGTTCACAACTATTTTTAGTATTTGACTACTAAGACATGATATTTTATTTTTATGAATTTCCACATTCCATGACTTTATAAAATGTTTATTCTCATGATTATGATTGTGATCTATTTTTATTATGGTTATGTTTATTATTCTCATCCATGTTTCATGTCTCTTATTCATCCTCTAACTATGAAATATCTCAACCTTTACTTTCATGTGTATCCTCAGGTGATTACTTGTAATAAGGAGAACACAGGGCCCAATAATATTCTAGAGAAGTAGGAATTAAATAAATGTTTGTGTTTCAGTAATGTATGGTACAAATTTTCCCATGACACTAATTTTTTTTATTCTAGTTGTTTAATTCCATTATTTTTTTACCTTTAAACTGATGTTATAATCATGTATGAAAAATAAGGGTCGCTATAGTTGGTATCAGAGTGAGGTTTAGTTAATTTTGAAATTAGGACCAGATAATCATAATGAAAAAAATTAGTATGAGACTAAGTATAAGTAAGCACCCACAAGGATTTTATTATAATAATCATAAACATTAGGTTCCCACAATTTATTACTTTTGATTGAATTTCACAAATGAATAAATTATCTATTCATTACTTGTTTAAATATTGTTTTTCATAATCTATTTTATTATATAAAACAATGGGAACCAAGAGAAACCAGTCCAACAACACATGTTAGTGAAAATAATGAGATTTCCCAAATGATATCCATAATGCATTGGAAGGTGTAGTTCAAAATTTCATGGGGATTAATAGCTAACTAACTCAAGATGCAACCAATAACATGAAAAATGTGGAGCATCCTCTTTCACATAAGATAGAGAAAATGGATGTTGAGTCTTTAATGTGGAAATAATCACCGAAATTTAGTGGGACTTCTAATACACTCATTGCGAAACACTGGTTCAATGAAATGGATAAGATCTTTTCAATACTTCAATATTCTAAGATATAGAAGGTGGTTCTTTTCAATTATTACTTAGATAGATAGGTCGACCAATTTTGGGTGTCAATTTAGAACACCATGACGACAGATAAATTAAAGAGATTTAGTAGGATTGAATTTTGATAATTTTACTTAACAAATATATTCATTGAAATTGTTGTAAATATTTTTATTGATAATTCACAGAGTTGATGCAAAAGGAATGATAATATTTCAAGACCTACGATGAAAATTTCATAAGGCCTACAATGTATGATTTGGGTTTTGTTATATGAACTTAAAGAAAAATTGATATATTATTTAGTGTTTTAAAACTGAACCACTGAAAGCCTCTAGAAATTGATGACTTTTTGAGTTTTGACGAAGTCTTTCAATGTTCCCTCATAGTGGAGATGGATTTTGGTGAATAGACCCAGGAATATGGTTATAATAAATAAGTGGGAGAGTTTAAATTTGGGGGATCTCATGAGAATGGTGGAAGGAAAACTAACCCAATCACCTATCAAACATATTTGGAGATGCATCATAAGAATTGCCTCAATGGGACTCAAAAATCCTATATGTGTGGTATAAAAGCGTACCAAGATCATGAATTATGAAAAGAAATGTGGAAGTAGGACAATGTGTTGGAGGAAATGAGATAACCACCTATGGTAAATTATTTCAATTGTAGGGAGAAGAGGAACTGTGAAAGTAAGTTCACTAAACCCTGCATCCTAAACAGTAATAGGTATCCCTAACTTTCACGAATCGAATCTGGTCGTTTCCAAAACTGGCACCAGAACCAGCCCGTGACATGGCCCGAAGGGCGTTCCCTATGCCCACGAGCTGACACAAGTTCCCGAGTATCATTTGTCTTGGTTTGGGAATGATTTACCCGAATATGTATAGATAAAACACCAAAAAGATTTGATAAAATGAATCTGAAAAATTCATAACAAAATGATTTATAAAAAAATATAGAAATGAATACATAAGTTCAAATGAAATACAAAAGGTCTAAAGACACAATGGAACAGAAACAAAACATCCCCATGGACTCCAAATGACAAGGGGTCATCACCCCCAAGCCGTCTCCACTAGTCCGCCCCAAGGATGAGGACTAACACCCTGAACTTCCATCACCCATATCCTTTTCTTTACCTGGGTCAAAAAAACGTCTACTTACACCCAAAGGGTGTAATTAAGGGGTGATACCAAGACCAATAGGATACCACCCTATTATTCCAAGGTGCATGCAATACAAGGTGATAAATCAAGTAGTTTTAATATGCAATGAAAAGCTGTGACAAATTCCATGAAATGAAACTTTAAATTGAAAACATTTTTCAAGATAAAATTTTAAGAATGTTAACACATTTAAATAGTCGTGTTATATACTGCAATATTATTCCAAAGACACCCAAATACATGGGAAAATACCAAAAATTCAATGAGCAACAAAATCGGGAACACCCCTAGGCACTAGATAGTCTCGAGACCCATGTACCTCGTACCTCGGTGTAATGTAACCTTAGTAAAATCCGTTCTCGTGCACGAGACACTTGTAGGGAACATACCCATAACATAGCGGTCCCCAATCATCGTCCACATAGTTTAGTTAGAGTTTTCATTCTCCAAATGCTAAGTGAAATCGGGACAAAACCCATCTTGTCCACTAGCTGTACTAGTACAAATCCGCCCCACCTAGGTACTCGGGATTCCCCCTTTTTTCTCAAAAAATTTCAGGATTTAACACATAACCATTTTAATGTAAAACACCACTACAGATCACATACACCAAATATAGTAGCTATCTCATTTTAAAACACTTAAAACACACAACAAACACTTTGAATTTGAATAAATAAATTTCTCAAAATCCCGTGTTGTTTTGCACACAAAACCCCTTAAGAAACACACTTGTACATTATGTTCACAATTTTATTTTACCAAAACAGTAAAGTCAGCCCAATACATTTCAATTAAAACAAATAATCAATTTTTGGGCGTCCCCATGTTAAACAAGAAGTGTTAACTTTGTAAAACCTTCATTTTCACACAAAAGTGGAACCAAAACTTCACTTTCTTTACAAACACAATTAAAACCCATTTTTGCAATAATAACCAAAGGGGATATACATTATAAAAAGTATTATATGCCTTATTACAGATCAATAAAAACAACTATGTATTTATAGGGCAGTCCCAAATAAACAAATAAAACATTTCTTTGGAAAACCACCAATTTCACGCCAAATTGGAATTTAAAATTAAATTGCAATAGAAACATCATTAGAGCCAATTTTTAAAGCAATAATAAAATGATATAAATCCGAAAATATGATAAATACATCATTATAATACACAAATATTGCATCATCATTGTAATCACCTACCAAATCTAATGAAACCATTGAATCCTTTGTGTGAAAACACAAATCCACCACCGCCGCACCTCAAGAAGGGTAAATCAAACCTAAAAATAGAAAATTGGACCATAAAACCCCAAGGTTAAACATTAGGGTAGAACCCCTACCCCCCGGTCATTTTTCACTTTAATGAAGAGGGAGGAAACCCTAAACAAATAGAATGAAACACTAAACAATTTGAAAGGGGAAATGAAATGGATTAACTTACTTGGAAAATCTTTAATGAATCCACCCAAAACACCGGTATCTAAAATTGAAAACGGCCACAACCCAGGGGATGTTCGAAAAAGCATTAGTAGGTCATTTAGGAACTATAATGGAGGGAAAATATTATTAATTGAGAGAGTTATGATTGAATGAACATACCTCATCAAATCTGGCCGATTTTAGAAACCCTAAGATGTTCGTCCCTAAATCGCGATTCCTAAGACATCAAAAGAGGGTGTAAAGAGGCTGGGGGAGTGGCTGGGTGTAAGGGGTGCATGTGAGGCTTGTCAGGAACGAAATATACTTAATATTAAATATGTTATTAAATAAATAAAATTAATTTTAAAAACTGGATATGGGATTCTGGGCAGGCCCAATCCCTTAAAAAACAAAAATAAACCTTGGTTATGGATTTCCAAAGGCTCCAGATTTTAATTTTGGTGTTAATATATCAGGGGAGGAAATTTAGAAGTTAGAATGAGTGAAAAATATTAAAAAATGAAAAAGTTATAAAAGAAACACAATTTATTTTTAAATCTGGAATTGGGCTCACGGTTTGGCCCAATTCATGAAAACTCGCCTATTCTCCATAAAACCTTTATTAACCCCCAAAACAAAGAATTAATTGGAATTAAAACAAAAATACATTTAAAATAATCTATGTATGTGAAAATTCTCCACACCATTAAAACTTTCCACCCTGGAAAGTCACAGTAAGGCCAAAACATTAACCAAACCCAACTGAGAAACCAAGAGGTACTCCCTTGCCAGGTTTCTCCACGAAAGGCCAAAACACCTCCAGTGATCAATGAAGGAAGGAATACTCTCACAAACCTAACATACACTACTTTACTGAAAAAATCAAGTAAAATCATACTTTATCCCAATATAAAAGTCCTCAAACACTATCCGAACAAGACTCATGCAATTCACCCAAACGGACAACAACTTCGAACAATGTTACATTTACCGTACATTAACTAAACCATTGGGCACTCTCCAGTCCCAATATTTACTCAAGAAAGATGTTGGTAGCTATATAGATCTGAACGAGCCTATCTACACCAAGCCAAGTCCATGAAAAAATCTACGTTACTAGTATGGGGGGACACAAATACGCTCCCCACCATAAGAGACAACCAATAATTTTTTTCTGAGACAGAATCAGGAGACTAACAGGGGGAGGACTAAATGGACTCTTCGATACAAAGGATATACATCCATCATAAATTTACAAAATAACTTATATAAGACTCATAGTGGGTCTCCCCACCATAATAACCATCCATCTTAACCAACCAGCACTGGCCGGTAAAGAAGGACCCCAAAATTTATAGAGTTGGGGCGACCACATGGTTTGTTTGAACGGGTTGGAAAACCATTCACTAACAATGGGTATCCTTCTATCCACATTGGTTTATGGGAAATTTTCACTATTTACCAAGTGAAAAATGTGTTCTCAAACAGTCTATACAAACATCAAACCTTTCTCCAAAGACTCAGTGGAAACCAAAGGGGGAGGGAATAACATTGGGCGATGACATGGGTACACGACCCTCCACCTATTTCCACCGAACATGGACAAAAGAAGAAAGATTATGACACCACAGGTTTAAACTCTTCCTAACTTTCATTCTAAGGATATGACTTTGTACAAGGGTTTAAACGATCCTGTGATTTCCCATGACTACGATCCATCTTCTCTCCGAGACCTATGGCTGGAGCTCAAATGATCGAAGCATCTTCGGCCTCACAGTTAGGCTTTGGAAACCCCATGAACGATAATTCTCCTTTCGATTCAACCAATAACTACAATGAAATCCCCAATAAGTTTTCCAAGACATAACACATTCTAGACTCACTTTACCCTAACTCGATATTTCACTGAAACAAGGCCATAAAATATGCACACACATTACACCTTGTTTGTTCGGGCGAGAATCAATAGAAGTAAAGAAAACCTATAATCACATTCCTCTAAAATGGAATATTTTTAAGTTTTTTTACAAGGGATACATTCTTCCAACATATCATAGACTCTCATATTATTTCCCAACTTTCACCTTTATGATCAATCGGGCCTATGAAATCATAAGGCATCACCGAACATGACCATTGTGACTGATATAAACAATGCATGTAGAGGGACCTTATACAACATCCCCAAAAAACACACAATTATAGAAAGTGGCCACAATATCCTATCATGAACATATTTGCCACACCAGTGGTTTAACATGAATTCATGAATCAAAGAAAATTTGAAGAACCCAAAGGTCATCTTAGACACCATCGAGACACTCATCCACACTAACAACCCTAGACCACATCCACCTTCGACGTATTAGGAAACTTAAGAAACTAAGGTCTCTTTCAACCTTCCATGAGCACTCTCCCAATAAAAGAGAATATAAAAATCAAAGAAAGGAAAGGGTGTAGACTCAATATAAAAATATCAAGAAAAAGATTCCTTATATTGATCAACGGGAGGGTCTTCAAAAGAAAAAACAATTCGGGTTGCACTTTAGTTGTGCACTAACCCTTAATGGGGTGTACCTTATCCAACAATTGAACCAAAGGACCCAACCAAGATGGTCCATTGGTCACGATATACCACAATATAGATTCAAACACATTAAGGGAACCACCTCAAAGGCATCCCAAAACAATTTTCAAAAGAGACCATTAATCGTCCCTACAACACAACTCACCGACCAAACACAAACCCAAAACACAGTTCAAACAGGAGGGGTTCTTGGACTCAAAACATCCCACAACATCAACATAATCAAAACCCCATAATAAAAACTATACCAAACTATTCATAAGAATATCATGTTTTTATTTAAAACTATTTCTTTGAAAAATAATTGTTTAGTAGTAAGAATATCCACCGATGGTACCCCATGGGCCTCACACATGCATGTTTTTGTGCCACACCAGGCACCCTCCTCATATCCGTCCTGGCACTCATCAAGTCATGCCATCAACCATACATAATCCCATATAACCCCATGCGTGTGGTTACTCATAGAAATACCAATGGTTAAAACAAATATTATTTCCACTTTTCAAATCCAAAATGGTCAACCAACACATCCTTTTTTTTCAAAACTGCTAACCAGGAGATCAAAATCCCAATTCAAATATTAAAAAAAATTTAAGAAAGATAGACAAATTTATACAAGAACTCAATTTCATGATATTCACATCAATTTCAAATCATCTCATCCAATTATAACACCCTTTTATTGTTTATAAAACTCTATTGGAAACACATTCCAAAACCAACATCAATATAGTTCCTGCTTTCAAAAGAGGTATAAGCACACCATTTTCCATTCCAAACAAATTCTTAAAATTCTGTTCCACCATTTCATTAACAATAACATTCCCTCATTATTTGAAAATAATTTCAAAAAAACATTATTCTAAACCAAGTCTCATTAAAACCAAAGTCCAAGATTTCAAAACTAAAGAACACAAGACAATGCGAGAGGAAACTAGTTTCAGTGGGTGAATTGGACATATGGTTAGCGACCATAATCCAAACACTTCACAGTAAAAACTAGTGTACTAGGGAAGATCCCTGGATCCACATGGCTTGCCAGGCCCTATGAGCTCACTGAGACCATTAACCCAACTCTCTTTTCATTTCCCCTAACCATCATCAAACCAAGAAAACCAAAGGAATTGGATAAAACATGACTTCCCCAAAAAAAAGAATCTTTTCATGAGGTGTGGTGATCAGGCACACTACCCATAACTAGAATACCAATTCCCTAAAATCATAACTCCATATTATCTTGAGTCTTCCCCAAATAACATGACACAAAGAGTTAACCTGAACCTCCTCTAATACCATTTTCTCACGAACCGAATCTGGTCGCCGCCAAAACCGGAACCAGACCCAGCTTGTGACAAGCCCCTAAGGGCATTACCTATCCCCATGAGTTGGCACAAGTGCCCAGGTATCATTTATCTTGGTTTGGGAACGATTTACCTGAATATGTATAGATAAAACACCCAAAAGATTTGATAAAATCAATCTGAAAAATTCATACCGACAAGGTTTATAAAAAAATATAGAACTTAATACATAAGTTCAAATGAAATAAAAAAGGTCCAAAGACACAATAGAATAGAAACAAAACACCCCCATGGACTCCACATGACAAGGGGTCATCACCCCCAGGTCGTCTCCACTACTCTACCCCAAGGACGAGGACTAACACCCTGAACTGCCATCACCCTTAGCCTTTCCTTTACCTAGGTCAAAAAAAGTCTACTTACACCCAAGGGGTTTAAGTAAGGTGTGAGCCTATGCCCAATAGGATACCACCCTATTATTCTAAGGTTCATGCAATACAAGGTGAAAAAGTGAACAGTTTTAATATGCAATGAAAAGCGGTGACAAATTCCAAGAAATGCAACTTTAAATTGAAAACATTTTTCAAGTTAAAACTTTCAGATTGTTAACAAATTTAAATAGTCATGTTATATAATTAAATATAATTCCAAAGACACCCAAATAAATGGGAAAATATCAAAAATCCAATGAGAAACAAAATGGGGAACACCCCTAGGAACTAGATAGTCTCGGGCCCCATGTACCTCGTACCTCGGTGTAATGTAACCATAGTAAAATCTGTTCTCATGCACGAGACACTTTTAGGGAACATACCCAAAACCTAGTGGTCCCCAATAATCATCCACATAGTTTATTTAGAGTTTTTTATCCAAATTATAAGTGAAACAGGGACAAAACCCATCTGGTCCACTAGCCGTACTAGTACAAATCCGCCCCACCTAGGTACTCGAGCTTCCCCCTTTGTGCTCAAGCAATTTCAGGATTTAACACATTTCCATTTTAATGTAAAACAAAACTACTGGTCACATACACCAAATATAGTAGCTATCACATTTTATACCACTTAAAACACACAACAAACACTTTGAATTTGAATAAATCAATTTATCAAAATCTTGTGTTTTTTCACACAAAACCCCTTAAGAAACCCACTTGTGCACTATGTTCACAATTGTATGTTACCAAAATACTAAAGGCATCCAAATAAATTTCAATTAAAACAAATAAAATCAATTTTCGGGCATCCCCATGTTAAACAAGAAGTGTTAACTATGCAAAACCTTCATTTTCACACAAAATTGGAACCAAAACTTCACTTTCTTTTCAAACACAATTAAAACTCATTTTTTCATCAATAACCAAAGGAGATAAACATTATAAACAGTATTTTATGACTTATTATAGATCAATAAAAACAACTAAGTATTTATAGGGCATCCCCAAATAAACAAATAAAACATTTCTTTGAAAAACCCCCAATTTCACACCAAATTGGCATTCAAAATTAAATTGCAATAGGAACATCATTAGAACCAATTTTTTCAGCAATAATAAAATGATATAAATATTAAAATAAATACAGAATTCTAATACAAAAGGATTGCGTCAACATTGGAATCAGCTATCAAATAAAATGAAACCATTGAATCATTTGTGCGAAAACACAAACGCACCACCACCGCACCTCAAGAAGGGTAGATCAAACCTAAAAATAGAAAACTGCACCATGAAACATCATGTTTAAACCTTAGGATCGAACCCCTACCCCCTGGTCATTTGTCACTTCATTTAATAGGGAGGAAACCCTAAAAAATAGAATGAAACCCTAAGAAATTTTAAAGGGGAAATGAAATGGACTAACTTACTTGAGAAATCTTGAATGAATCTCCCAAAAACACCAGTATCTAAAATTGAAAACGGCCAAAACTCAGGGGATGTTCACACAAGAATTATTAGGTCATTTAAGAACTAGAATGGAGGGGAAAGAGTATTAATTGAGAGAGTTATTATTGAATGAACTTACCTTATCAAATCTCACGTATTTTAGAAACCCTAAGATGTTCGTCCCTATGTCACGATTCCTAAGAGCTCCAAAGAGTGTATAAAGAGGTTGGGGGAGCGGCTGGGTGTAAGGGGCGCATGTGAGTCTTGGAATCACCGAACAATACTTCAAATGGGATAAGTTATTAAATAAATAAAATTAATTTTTAAAATGGGATATGGGCTTTCGGGAAAGCCCACTCACTTAAATAAAAACCAAAATAAACCTTGGTTATGGATTTCCAAAGGCTCCAAATTTTAATTTTGGTGTTAATATATCAGGTGAGTACATTTAGGAGTTGGAATGAGTAAAAAATGGTAAAAAATGAAAAAGTTATAAAAGCAAAAAAACTTATTTTTAAATCTGGAATTGGGCTCACAGTTTGGCCCAATTAATGAAAACTCACCTATTCTCCATAAAACTTTTGGAAACCTCCAAAACAAAGCATTAATGGAAATTAAAATAAAAATACATATAAAATAAGCTATGTATGTGACACTAACCACCATAGACAAAGAATATAAGGAGATTTTATACCATCACAACTATTGAGGGGGATCCCCACAATGATGTGATGATAGGTATGCTGGTTATTCATTCATGAATTGTGAACATACTATTTGATTTTAGTTCAATGCATTCTTTATTATCTTTAAAGATTAGAATAACAATTCAAACATCAACTCAAAATATGTGGGTGGAGTTTTATATTTGAAAAAAAAAGTTGAAATTATTGAATCCAGAGTATATAACTCCTCCCTATTTACTGTTTGTGTGCTAATCATATTTGAAAATCATGTCTTACTTCCTCTAGTGGTGTTGGATTCTATATTGGTCATGGATTGTATATATTTATACACAGTGAACCTGAACTATCAAGAAATTGAGATCACTCTTCACATCTAGAGATATCCAACAATTTTGTACAAAGGGATGACTACCAGGATAGAGAAGACCATTACAAATTTCCTTTCAGTATAAATTAGATGGGATGATGTCACTCTGATTCTTAGAAATGTATGGAGAAACTGGTTGAGGATGGTTTTGTGGGTATAATATATTTGACTGATACCATGTGATTCATGAAAGAACTACATGCATGAGATATTAATGAATGTTTTTCTTGGTGGGCCTCATTTATCAAGAATAGAAATAGTAGTCGTTTACATGAACAAGAGAACTATAGAACCAGACCCTAGAGCCAATCAAGATTTATACTGAATCACATAAGGGATCCACATGATGAAACCTAATATATAGTGTGGAGATGTGATATTACCCTATTGAAATGCAAATAGTCCGGTGAGAGGTATTACATTCCGGGTTTCCATGTACTTAATATGTCCATCAAGGAGATAAGGGACCATCCAGCAATGAGGGAGGATATTATGATCAAAGAGAAAAGGATTTTTTGGAGTATTATCAGGAATGATGAAGTGGATAAATGATACTTCAGTGTCTCGAGTTTGGGTAAGATTATTTTCCATGATTTTAGAACAATTCTCCATACAAAGGAGGTATGAAATTAGTAGGATAATAAATTATGGTGTAGTGAATTTCCCTTGAGAATGAAAATTCTTGTCTTGAGGGTGATAAATTAGGCAATTACATTAGAGTTTTATTTTATAGATCAAGGTTATTTAAATGGAATCTCAATGCTTTTATTACAATAGACCAAACAATGAGGCATCACTACATATTTTTGTCAAAATTGATGGGAGGAATATCTATGGATCTCCATGAGGATTATTTTGTTTTCTAACGATGATGGGTTCTCCAAGAAGGATTTTATTATCAACTAGTTTCATGGAACATAACATAAGGATATCAAAATTAATATCTAAAGAGTTTTCTTCACATCATTAGGCTGGACATCATTTGATGCAAGGAACCAAGAAAGGATGGGTACTCGCCAATTGATTATTTACCAACTGAAGAGGACTAAGAATCTATTTTGTGATCTAGGATCAATTATTAAAGGCGGGAATAAGTCGTACATGTGATACAATTTTCTTAATAAACCCTAAATGGATACGATGTCACATTGACGTTGGGTTAGATGGCTTCCTCCCATCATTTGTTTGATACACAATGTGGATGGCTCCTACATGAATGATAATATGATGGGGTGGATAATTATAGATCTAATAGGATCAAACATCATATCCTTTATTTATATTTATGGTTCAGGTAATTCTATGGGAGCAATGGTGATGGAACAACACACTTGCATCACACAATGCATGACATACAGTTTTTTTGTAACATCAGTTGAGTCGAAATCAAATATAATTCTCGTATTCCTTAAAGGGAAATTTCCCCCCCAAATGGTATTAAATTAATATCATTATAATATGATCATTAAAGGACAACCAAGGGCATATCTCACACCACCTTTTTATAGAAGAGAACGTTATAGTGGAAGCGTTTGCTGACGTGGGATGGCCGGATGAAGCTCTCTTCATTTAGACATTATTGGGTTCTATTCATATAGAATGAATGATTATTAGTCAAGGTGATTGCCTTGGTTTCCAACCCTTTAGGCCTCCATGAAGCTCATTTATTGTACCTATCAGGTGGTGTAACCCACATTAATAATTAAAAAATTAATTTTGCGTGAGTAAGAATGAAGATGTAACTTATTCGAATCCAGTCATCCCATGTGTGGATGTCATTTCCTTATAATCAAGAATAGTATTCCCAAATTATTGAGATAATAGAGAAAATCCTGATTGAATACATATCCATTGTGAGGGAATACCCTGAAGTGTTCCCTAATTAAATTTATGGTCTTCCTACTAACCTATATTTTGAGTTCTCCATTGAACATATTACTAGATCACTGACTATATCATGTAAACCTTATATAATGTCCACCATTGAGTGGTAATAACTAAAGATGAAATTGCAAGATAATTTGGAAAAGGGTTTCGTAACCCTGGGTGCTTCAACATGGAGCACACCAGTCCTCTTATTCAAGAGGAAGGATAGATCAATGTGCCTCTACATTGATTATTTTGTGCCAAAAAATCATGATAAAGAACATGTGTACCCTTCAATGGATAGATGACTTGTTTGATCATCGCCATTGGTAAAATTATTTCTCTAAGTAATAAATTCATTCAGGATATCACTAATTAATGGTGAGGAAGGAATATACTCCCAAGACTATATTTTGATCAAGGTAGATACACTACGAGGCCATAGTAATGCCTTTTGGACTCCCTAATTCTATAGAAATGTTCTTGGAATATATGAATAGATACATTATAGATTAACTCATCGAATTTTTGGTATTCTTTTTTTTAAATTATAATATAATCCAAGAGAAATGGGGAACATGATGAGTATTTTAATACAGTCCTAATGACTTTGTGATGGGATAAACATTATGAAAAGTATAGTAAGTGTGTGTTTTGGATAGAGGATGTATCATTCTTGGGATTTTTCATCACCAAAAAAGGAAAATATATGGACCCATCAATGACAAAGGAAATTAAAGAGTGAACAGGAAAACATCATTAACAAAGATCTATAGTTACTATGGTCTAACTATTTATTATCGTATATTTTTAAATAACTTCACATGATTGGAAAACCCACTAACGGCGCTGAGTCAAAAGAATAATTTTTTTGACTAGATGAGTGAATGTGAGGGCTACTTCAAAGTGTTATAGAAGAGTCATATCACTGCACCAGTACTCACATTTCTTAAAAGTGGGTAACACTTTATGGTATACAATTATGTTTCAGAGAAGGGAATAGGCTGTGTACTAATACAATATGATAATATGATAGCTTAAGATTCATGGGAGTTAAAATTCCAAAACAAACAATCATACACATGATCTGGATTTGGAAGTTGTGAGCTTTGCATTCAAAATATGGATATATTATCACTATGGGGAGAAGTGTGAAATATAGAATGATCATAAGAGCCTCAAATATATATAAACATAGAAGGATCTTAGTATGAACCAGTGAAGCTGGTCAGATCTCATCATGGATCATGACTACTCAATCAAATATCATCATGGAAAAGAAAATAATGCGGTGGATGCTCTAATTTGAATGGATTCTACAACATTATCATAGATTGTAATTTATAATGATTAAATATCTTTATATTTTCAATGGATATACATTGGGATCATTATGGATGGAGCATCATAAATCCATTATCATACGATTCTTCAAACATCCATTATAGAGAAAATAAATTATGCTCAAAGAGATCATGTAGAAATTTTGGAGGAGTTGAAAGCTATCAAGAATAGAAAATACATAGAGTTTAAAATTGATTAAGAATGATTTGTAAGATTTTGGTCACGATTATGTGCACCATCCATTCTAGAGATAAAGAAGGTCCATCCGAATAATGCACATCGCTCATCCTTCTCTAATCACCTAGGGAGCATAAGGATGTATCATGATATCTAAGGGAACTATTATTAGGATAATATGAAGAATGAGACTGTTGAATATACATCAATGTTACTGGTATACGAAAATGTGACGGTTGAAATACAAAATTCTATGGGGTTGAGGCAACCATTACCCTTACCAACATGGAAATGTTAAAAAATCACCATGGAATTATTCACAATGAATCTGAAGAAACCTTGAGGAAACAATGCCATTTGGGTTTTGGTGGATCATCATACAAATACATATCACTTTATATCACTTTGAGAAGAAATAGCATTGGATCAACATACATGGATATACATTAAAGAAGTGGTAATGCTGGATAGAGTACAAATATATTTTATATCTGATCATAATATGAGATTCACCTCTATGTTCTAGAAAAGTCTATGAAATTCCCCAAACTATGATTTGAACTTCATTATATATCATGATCCACAAACCAATGTACAAGATCAATGAACAATTCAGACACTATAATACATGTTGAGGGAAAGATATATGGATTTAAAAGAAGTATGGGACCAATATCTATCTCTCGTTGAGTTCTCTTACAAAAACAGTTTCGACTCGAGCATCCAAATGGCTCCATTTGAAGGCCTTTTGGGTAAAGGTTCAGAACACCAGTATGATAGGATGATGTCGGTGAATGTAATATTCTAGGACATGAAATGGTCAAATAAATGGGGCAGAAGGTGGAAACCATTCAATAAAACATCAAGGCATCTCAAATATGACAGAAGAGCTATATAGACAATCGTCAACGAGACCATGAGTTTAAAGTTGGATTTACAATATTACTCTTGATATTTCTATAGAATAGGGTCATGAGATTTGGGAAGAATGTAAATATGAGACCGAGGTACATTGGCCTCTTCGAGATTCGTTATAGAGTTGGAGCTCTGGCTTACCGACTTGAACTTTCACATACGATTCCTCTATTCCACAATATATTAAATGTATCCATCTTGATAAAGTACATACCACATCCCTAATATGTATTGAATCCAAAAATGGTATATCAGGAAAATGATCTCTCGTACGAGGAGTAGTTAGTAATGATCTTGGACCATATATATAGAGTTATATGTAACAAGACTACTCATATGGTCAAAGTTCTATAGAGAAACCATAAGTACTAAGAGGAAACCTGGGAACCAAAGAATGCGATCAAAGGATATGTACCCCCACTTTGTTTTCACCATAGTATGTAAATTGATGTTTTGAGTGTGAATTTTCATAATGGTGATGAATGTAATGGCTAAAATTTTTATCAATGTATTTTCACTTCTTATAATTATTCCATATCATATAAACCAGAAGAAATCACATAGAGAACACAATAAAAACATTATAAATGAATAATGAATGGTATAAGAGGTATTTCTAAAATTTAAAGAACATAAACAAATGGAATAGTAATGTAACCTTTGAAATAGTAATTTGAAACTTCTGAATAGTAAAGTGAAAAATAGAATAGTAACCTCCCCAATAAACTTATAAATAAAATTTGGGCACTTAAAAATTATAATGTGATATAATTATTGCATAGTAATCGTGAATAAATGTTTTAAAAATTAATAATTAAGTGTTCATATTTTTGTAAGTCATAAATATTTAATTACAATTTTATAATAAACCTAATGATTTAAAATAAAATATATTTTAGAAAAAATGTATTCATATATTAATTTTTTTTGTTTTGTCAGTATAATATACTTCTATGTGACCTTAATTAATTTTTCAATGTGTTATAAAATCAGTTATAATTTTAAAAACTATATATTTTGAGTAAATGATGATTTTAATTAAAAACAAATTTCTAATAATTAGAAAATTATTTTTCTAAATTTTGGATCTTTTTCTAATTCTACATTTTGAAAAATGTTTATTTTCATGTTTTTTTATTTTTCTGAAATACATGAATTTTTATTGAATACTAAAATACGTTAATTTAAGGTATTTATACATTATAAGATAAATAAATTATTTATTGAGTCATAACTAATGTAAAGACCACAATATTTAAATTAAATTAAATGTTTAAAAATATTTAGATATAAATCTCAAACTATTCATACTCGTGGGATAAAATAATAAACGCATGATCAAAATAATTAGAGAACACTCATCTCCTCCACTATAAATACCACCCTCACCACCTCTTCTCCTCATAACATTAATGCATTGGTCCTTGTCCAATTTCTACCCAATAATCGTACCAAGACCCTCCCAAACTTCCATTATATTTTGGTGTCATCAAAATACAAAACCCTTGTTCTAAATGAGGTTGTCATAAGGAATAAATCTGATAGGTAAAACCCTCATCCATTTCCTTTTTAATTTATTTTAAATTTAATTTCGTTTCATATCATATACTCTACAAAATATTTACCAAAGTCACGATAACTTTAATATCCTTCATATACAATAATTTTTTAATGGTATAATTCATCTTATAATCTTTTCCCTTTTCCTTTTATTCTGAAAATGAAAATATCATCTATGGTGTGTCGATTTACCACCAAAGTGGATGATATGTTTAAATTTTTCACTATGACCTTATAGTTGAGTTATAAAACCATAATTATTGTTAAATATGGTTTTATTATACATCTTATAAGTTATATAATGTTTTGGAGTCAATATATTATCATGATGTAAAATAAAATGAAAAAATATTATAGTGGTTATAAAATACAACACATAAATAAAATAATTTTCATTAACTATTTATCTAATGATTCATACTCATACCATATAAAATATTAAATATAATAAAAATAAAACATATTTATTTTCATTAATAAAATTTATTTATAATTATGGATAATCATTATTATTTTTAGAGAACATTCAGACTCATATATGTTAAAATCGATTAAGAAAACCAATCTAATGAACATTCCTTTATTTTTTTTCTTAAATTTTATTTTTTTTGTTATACATGTTTCCAATATGGTTTATGTCAAATGAATGTTTTTTTAAAAAATATTATTTCTAAAAAACAAATCTTTTTCTTCTCATTAGATTGTATCATCCTAAATAATTTTTAATACCATGAATATTATTCCATTTTTATCTAGGGAGGCCCAAATTTATGAATGATTGATTTATGAAATGAAAACCATTATATTCCATGTGTTATTTTATTTCAAATATCGATATAAATTCTATGTGTCTTGTATGATAATGTAAATTTAATGATGTGTCGGGTACACATAGAATTATATAGTTCACGTAAATGATACAATGTAGAATGTGTTCCTAGAATTATATAGAACTAAAATGCATTGGGTATTTTGATGAATCTCATTAGATAAAGTTAAATAATAATGAAAAAGATGCCATCTTTGTTCAAAATATTTTGTGGTATTAGACCACTAAGACAAGAATTTTCATTATTTTGTGTTATCACATTCCATATCTTTATCTAATGTTTCCTCTCGTGATTGTGTTTATAATACTATTGTTATGTTATGGAGATTATTATGATGATGATAAACCATATTTTATGTCTTTTATTCATCCTCCTTGAGGGATTTTCAACGCCCCCATTTTTATGTTTATCCTCAGCTGATTACCTCTAATAAGGAGAAAATCATGACCAATAAGAAACTAGATATGAAAAAAATACATAAATAGTAATGTTTTAGTTATGCACAGTCCAAATTGGGAGAAGGAATTTTTTTTATCTTTTATGTTTAGTTATTTTATTAAGTTTATATTTAAAATTATGTTATATTATTTTTTGAAAAAGATGGGTCACTATAGAAGCTCAATTTGGTAGTGACTAGTGGTAGTCTGATTAGTGATTTGAATGTGATGGAATTCATGTTAAAATGAATTTTTTGGTTCAATTTAATAGATCCTATGTATTCCTAATATTTATTTATTGTTATAACATTGATGGTATATAGGTTTCGTAAGGATTCTAGATGTTGGTTCACTTTTCATCATGCATGAACACGTTTTCATTTTTGACTTTCTTTGATTATATGTTTATAGGAATTATATGACTTTTGGCATGTTTAATATAGTATATTTTTTCCATTGACCATGGGATGTAACTATGACGTTCGTTCACGTTTTTAGGTTTTTTCTAGACTGACCCCCAATTGTTAGTGGTCCGTCCCTTTTTGAAAATTTAAAAATGAATTAGAGGGAGAGATTCACAATATATTTTTATCACATTATATGAAGTGTTTTTTGCTATAATAAGTAGAAGTGATCATAAATAACTAAATATTACATAAATTAGTTTTTATAATTAAGAATCCATTATATTAGATACCAAATTTGTGTCACACAATTGGGTATATTTTCATAGAAGAATAATTTATTAAAGGAGTAGGGTTTTTTTGGAAATTAAATCGGGGAAATTAAATGATATGTGCAAATATTTTCCAATTCTACTAATTTGTTTTATTCAGGAATTAAAAAATTATTAACATGATCGTCCTATAAATATAAATCTGATTTACCATTCATGTTTGGATTATAATGGGTTTTTTTAATATTTTTATTGGATTTATTCTATATATCTGGATAAATGGTTTTATGTTAATGTTAATATAGTTAATGGTTTATATACTCATGATATGAATAATATATTATATAACATTCAAAACAATATTATCCAATTTAAATTTTTAGATGGCAATTAATTTTTATCATTACCCACGTGGACATATAAATGAGAACCATATCTAGAGAATCTATAGGGATTATTTTTTGGAATCATTTTATTATAAATCATTCGACACATGAGAATCTAGTAAATTTGGTAAACTGAACAAACCATGTTTTTAAAAAACTTTTGATATAACTATAGTATATTATTTTCAATTTAAAATGCACAATGTGTACTAATGAGTGAATAATAAATTAGCAGTTATAAGTTATATTCCTTTAATGATTACATCAATTAATATGATTTTGAAATTATTTTAATGACATAATTTTAGAATATTAATAATATTTAGTATATATAAAAATGTATAAAATCAACTTGTAAAATATATAATACGTTGATCAAGTTACAGTGGTAAATACATAATTTTTGGGCTTATATATAATTTGAGATCATATGAAATTATTTCACAACACACTTCTCCAAGCACAATACTGTGGAATAGTGTATCTAAAATGTAGAAGCATACACTATTATACTCGTTTTAATCAAATGAAGAGTCAATGTAACCATATTATATCTTTATTTGGTTATTTTCATAATGTAATAACTTTCTTACATTATTTCAATTTATTTAATCAATTTTTAATGTAAACCTATGAGATATAGACAAGGAAGCATAAAAAATTTTATTTTATGAATGTTCTTATTGTGAATCATATAGGAAAAAAATTATTTATAATAAATAAATCTGCAAATTATAAAAAATACTATTTTATTTATTTAAATAAATACTAGGTTTTTTGTTTTTATAATACATTAGAGAAAAAATTGTTTTAGGATTGATATATATTATTTCTGTAGAGACTGTTATTTTTATGGGGAACATTAAGGAGATAAATTTATCTTATTAAGGTTCAAGGACATAAAAAATAGTTCTCAGAAGGAATGTGAGTTATTAACCTAATGGTTTGAGCGAAATGAACAATCTCAGATATCAAAAAATCCAAATATATTAGGTAGGAATCATTCTAATCCAAAACTTTGATAAATATTATCTTGATGTTGTGTTGGTCAAGAATACACTATGTACTTATCAAGAAGATATTATATGATCATATTCGGTGAAACAGTTTGGGTCTATGAGAAATTAACTAATATCCATGTACAAAAATCATGTTCTTAACTTGACTAAAACACATGAAAGAGTAATAACCATAGGGTGTAAGTGAAGTAAATAAAATAAAACATATATATATAGTATGTTTCTACCTATAAAGTATGATTTCATATTAAAGGTTATAGGAAAATTCACTTAATTAAATATAAATTCACATTTTACCTATAATATACGACAAATTATAATCATATAATTATTATCATGGTTCGTGATTATAGTAAATAGACCTATTGAAAAGATATCAAAATAAATTTAGATAATGGAATTCTCTTCAAGGATCTGCCTATTATATGACCGAAAAATATTTGGAATCCAAATTGGGTTTCTCTGGTATATAAATTTTAATATAACATTTATGAATTAAATTAACCATATGGGAATAAAAAAATATAATTTTATGGTGTAACTAAAGTATTGGTTTGATAAAAAAAATTGATGAAAAAACTTTCATATATAAGTGGCCAAGTGGGAGAACTATTATATTTCTATAATTCACTAAGGATGACAAGAATCTCATCAAAAATCATAGCTCATATTTATATTTTGGGAAGTATTCCATAGGAAAATATTTATAAATAAAACACATGAATTAAACAACCTATCTACTAGTTATTAATTTCAAATTCCAAATATCAAATAAATTCGTATTTTTGATTTTGAATATATATATTTATAAATTTCTTGTGGTATTTAACATTGAAAAGTAAATTATTAATTTTTAAACAATATTATATTGTTTTAATATTAAAATTTATTAGTGTCATTTTTATATATATAAAAATTAAATACAAGAATGAGATTACTTATTCTTTAAAATAGGTTGACAACATTATTCCATTTTCCATCCTGACCTGATATCCCTTATATATTTATCTTAACTATTTGATAACAATAGAATGCTATTGTGAGGCACTACATTTCCCGAACTAATATCTATATCTACTTGATGTTTATTAGGAATTTATTTTCTTATTTATTTGTAGGTGGAAAGGATGTCATTGTAAAATATTTTTTAATCCTGATTTCAAAAAATAAATACTTTTTTCATGTTATTTTTATAGATATCTCTTATTCTAAATGGTGGATCCATTTGAAATAATATTATTAAGTAATTGGAATTTTAGAAATATATAATCTATGAATAGGGAATTTTTGAATTGAATTTTTAATAATGTTATTTGGATTAGTAAGTTTATTACTAATTGAAGAACATTTCGTATAATATTCATCCTAATAAACATTTTTCGTAATTAAAATGGAGTTATCATATAGGATATAGATCCCCAGCCACAACAAAGGAGATATAATATCCTTCATAAATACCATGAAATTAGACAAAACCATTGATAATAGTAAAATGATGACTTATACTATAGTTATAATGATAATATGGAAGATCCGTTAAAAAAATAATTAATACATAAAAAACATGATGGGCTTGTAAAATATTTTTGTATTTCACTTATCAAGGATTGGATCTAATTTGTTTAGTTTTTTAACAATTCTCTGGATGTAAATATTAATATTATAAAATATTTCAATAATACAAAATTCAAGAAAAATTTATCCTATTAATTAATTCTTGTGGGATTCATTTAGTAAATGAGTACATAAATAATTTACCAATCATAAAAACATGTGATTTATATGTAATTTATATTTTTCATAGATGTAATTTTTTGTTGAGAAAGAATTTTGATTAGCATCATGGTGGGTTAGTATGATGATTCAAAGGTCACATGTGAGAAAATATTATGAGTTTTTTATGGACTGGTCAACTAAATTATACAACAAGAAATTTCATACATTTCTTTCTCTAATAATATTAACGGTCTATACTAATATATCAAAGGGTTCATTGGATATTAAATTTCAAAATTAAGTATCATTCTTATTTATTATTAATGAATTAAGCAACATATATGAAATGTGTTGAATCATTACATATGGGGACAATATTAAATAATAATACACAGATTGGAATAGATTACAAGAACGGGATTAAAATTCTCTGTGAGAACAAAAATACTCCATAAATTGAGTCTCTTGATAAGGAATATTACACAAAACATAGTCTCTACAACATAGTATATGAGTTGACAAAACAAAAATAAGAATAATATGAAAAAAAAGTTTAATTAGAGATATAGACAGTAATGTCATAGAAAATTCATATTGGATTATATAGAGTATTTTTAATAAATATATAAAAAATAAATAGGTTTTAAAAAATATTATCAAGAATATAAAATTTGGATATGGAGGAATAAAAATAAATAAAAATGATTTTTTGGGAAATAATTTTTAGAAAATAAGTCTTTTTTAGGACAATCTTACACTGATAATTTTAGAATAAACTACAACCATATATAAATAATTTTTCATATTGAAGATACACAATACATAAATTTTAAATGAATATAATTATATTTAAGATATAATTATAAATGATATCTTAATGAAAAATGACTTGTACACGTTTTAAAATATATTTAAAATATTTTATTAATTTTATGATTAAATATAAAATATAAAATGTAAATTTTGAGACAATGAAAAGTATAAAAATGATAACAAAAGATATCAATAATAATTTTTGAAAATATTATGTAATAGTTTTTTTCCATTTAGAGTCCAATTTTAGAAAAAAAATCAATTTTTATTAATAGATAAATGAAACTTTATGTTCATTTGTATGTTTGTTATAGTTTCCCTGGAAGTACAATTAATATTTCATTAGAATCATGTATTATAGATGAAATGCTATGTAGAGACCCAAATGTTGACGTACATGGACATTAAATTACTTTTTTGGAATATCTAATACATAAAAAAAACAAACACACAAGGATTGTAATAGTTTAGTGTCTTTGGAAACTCGGAATATAATCTTCTAATCTTGGTGAAAGATCTTCAACATCTCCGATAAAGATCTTATTTTTTTTTTCTTACCTAAAAACATTCTTTATATCACGGGGAAACGAAAACATATAAAGGGTGAGATCAAATTCTCAATAATGGTAAGCATGGAGAAAATAAAACAAACCATATACATTTGAACTTCAAAATAGGAACATAATATTTAAACATCAAAATATTGAGCAATGACATAAAACAAATCAGTACGTAAGGTATAGATCATAAAGAAACATTAATAATGATAAAATATCATGGGAATAAAACATGTAATTGTGGTAAACATTAAGCACATGTTATTATTTCCATAGTACCCAAGGCATTGCTCCTAAGACCATCTTAGTGGACAAAGTCCCTTTTGGAATCGAGTTCACTCCTCGTTCCAGTCTTCTATCACTGAACTAGATTAACTTTCCATTCCACCCATGTCTATCTCATGAGATATAAATCTTTAACCAATGAATTGGAGGGATATATAGGTCCCACCCATCTAATAATGAAATCATTCTTTCCTGTGCCACAAAATCATGAATCATATATCATAGCAGAATTCATGTAATAGAATGGGATTCTTAAACATCATGCCATCATAACATAATCCATAAAAAATGTATATAATTTTATCATAAGAAGAATCAAACCATGTAAATAATGGAGAAATTATACTTGAAACATAAAAAAATTAAATAATTTCATTTTAGATGGAAAATAGTTTTGATAAAACACTTGATATGAATTCTTGAGGAATATATCCTTTCTTCTTCAAAATCATTTTCTTTTCACAAAATTCCATGAAATTTTAAAATAAAAGGGTTTTTTTGAAAATAATCATGAAATCTTGTAGAGTAAGCTTCATGAAAATTATGTGTTATGAAACCATAAAATTCCTTTCACGCCATATAAGTTAAAAATAACATTCTCCTTGTACTTTTGTCGGAAAAGTCTAAATGTTCCTCATGTGGTAAACAAATGTAAGATTCCATTCATAACATGTGGTAAAATTAAAAAATGGGTAAAAAGGACATTAAAAATACATGAAAACATTTTTAGAAACATGGACATGGATGATAACAAAAACCCCATTAAATACTTATGAATAAACAATCTCAGATAAGAGCGATATTGGAATAGTTATCCCTTACATTATGTCTGATATGCTTCGTATGCATCCGAACCTCTTGTATAATGATTTAAATAATGTCATTGACTTATTTAAGAATCATATTCATTTTTATGATATCATATATGGTTCACTTATGACTTTATATTACCCGTTTTTTTGTAAATTCCATGTTAAAGGAGCATTTTGGGTAAAATCATTTCATTTATCGTACGTGTTTCGACTTATTGTTCTTGATATTATTACATATATCCTGATTTAATTAATTACAGAATGTAAAACATGATTTATATATAATATATATTCAGAATATACATATAATTATATATGATAGATCGATAAATGGAATGAAATACACCGTTCATGGAAACGGTAGGCCGTACGTACGCATGAACGCTGTTTTCGTTTCCTTATTGAATTGAATGGAATTAAGTAGATGACATACATATATATATATATAAATACAGTATCATTAATATATCATATATTTCATTATTATTCATTATATATACAGTATAATCATTCATGAAAGGTTAACATGGAGAATGAATCTCATCGCGTCGTGGAGACGGTAGTCCGTACGTACGCACGAGCGATGATATCATTCCCATGATCATGGAATTATATTGAAGTGTATGTATAATATTCCAGAATTAATATCACTTTACAATAATCATATATATATATATTTATTTACACCATTATACCCATCCAAGTAAGGTGGTGTTCGATAACATATTACACCATGGAGTGGAGACGGTATTACGTACATACGCACACGCGGAGATTTCATTTTCCGTAGGATGGATAGAAGGTGAAATAGGTTTGTTTCATATTTATAATAACATATTAGTATATAATTAATACTTATGTTATTACTTTATAATGAGAAAACTAAAGAAGAAGATGTAGAATAAGAAAGAATCTTGAGAGAATCAGAAGAAGAGATTACCTCTTATTCGACGCACCTCCTTTAAGCTTCCTCTTACGGAAGTAGAGTTTGCCTTTTAGGAAGACCAGAACCTACAGAATGATTCTAGATAAGTGGAGAAGAAAAATTGGAAGGGTTTGGTCGAGCTTCAAGGATAAAAAGGGTGTAAAGAGAAGAGGGAAGGGGTGCCCTTTTTATAAGGGAGGAGAGGGGTGCCTTTGGGAAAACATAAAATATTATTATATAATAAAGTCATATTCGGTTTTTAACAGCTCCAAATTGATTTATTTTGAAGATAAGGTGTGAATGGGTCTACATCCTCTCAACCAATAGTTTTTATACATGTTTAGGTTACTATTTTATCTTTTTCTGTTAGATTTAACTCTAAGTTAAATTATTTACCATTTACCGTGTCTTCTTGTTTTCTTACACTATATGGTTAATAAACTTTTTATAACCAGCCTAAATAACCCCAAGTGGTTAATTATTAATATATATATCATTTTATAAGTCGTTTTACCTAACCATATATTTTTAGGAATAGAATACCAATTAATAATATAATATTTGTTTTAAAAACTATTTTATGTCAATTTTGACACTGTTTGGTAATTGATTTTTTTTGAAAATTATAACAGAATGATTAGTTCGAAAAAAGTTAATGGAATCACTAATAACATGTCATATTAACCTAAAAAATTCGTGTAATTTATTAAAACACTCAAATTACATTTATTTGGGTATTTATAACATCAATTATGTTAATATTTCATTAATAGGGTAATTACTGCATCATCATTGTGTCATAAATAAATTAATTTATTTAATGTCCAAAAATTATAAATAAAATACTATTATGTATGAAATAGTTTTATCTTTCTAATGAATATTTATAGTTGAATTTATCTAATGTATATACCTATATTAAAATTTTTTAGTTATTAAAATTTGATTTTAACTATTTTAATTATTCTTTAAATAAAATAATAATAAATGTCCTAATCTAATCCAATTGGACGTAAAGGGTATTATTCTATTCCTAAGGTTGTTTTTGGTCGAATCACACTTATACAATAATATTAGGACATGTGTTAGGGTAATAATAATATCATTTTTACCCTTAATTACCCTATTTACTTTTAACAGTGGTAAATTAAAGTAAAAAGATACTATTCACCAAAAACTGTTTTAATCTTATTGAACCATATTTTACTCCTTGATATTAACCATGTCTCTCATATTTTTGAAATTACACTAAAAAAAGTGGCAAAATTATGTTTTATGTAAATTTTCAAATTCTCCTAGGAGGTGGGTAAAAGATAGTGAAAAGTTTAGTAAAATTTTTATATATCTAAAATTACTATAAAATGACTCCAATGAATTATATTGAACTTATATAAGTATTATGTAACAATTTTTATCTAAAAAAAAATTAAATAAAATAAATACTTATTTAAATAAAAATTCTGTTTTTAAATAGTTACCCAGTTTTTGCACTATTCATCAAAAATTGAAAGTTTTCAGAAAAATACCAAAAATTCACCCTAGGATAATTTCGATATTCCAAATCCAAAAATGAATTCCATTTTGAAAGATAAAATTTATAAAATTTCAAAGAGTGGTTATTAATATTCATAACGTCTAGTTCATAATAATATTATAATAATATCTCGTTTAGTGAAATGTGGTATTGCGTACAACACACGCTATCGTGGAAGGTTGTGATTGCGTGTAATGAAATCTAATATAGGGTTACGTGTAGGGAAAGATTAATTTTTTATTGTGTATAATAGAATCCAACCATATTTCATTTATACAATTAATATATATATATATATACTCAATGTTGTGTAAAATAACTTCTATCAAACGAACTTGAAATTGTGTGTAACACGATCTAAGATTAATGTTGTGTATACTGCAAGATAATACAGTGTTGCGTTTAGAACAAGCTAATTTTGTTGTCATGTACAACATAATACATAAATGAAATTAAAAATAATAATTCTCATAAAATCTCGGTTTGTTACAATCTACCCCCTTAAAATGAATTTCGCCCTTGAAATTTTTCGGGGTTATAAATCGTTTACTACTTGAAATTTTCTTTAAAAGAAACCCACATCGTAAAAAGGAATACTAAAGCTTAATTTTAAAAACTAATGTATGAAACGTAACAGTTACCCAAATTATCTTATCCCTGGGTTTCCACATAGGAGAACATTGGTGAAAATGTGGATATGGAAGAGAAATCTAACCGTCATGTTCTGATGGAGAGTGGTAGAGAACATGTCTATGAAAAATCCAACAATCACAAATCCATAAATTTGTGATGATCTAAGGTACTATCTGATTCATCATATATGAGAGTACTAGAACAACATTTTTGGTTTCCAATATCATTTCCCTAACATTGATGAACTTTTACATAAGGAGAAATACTTACTTGATTTCAGTGTAATATCATTGTTGGTCATTCCATGAAAAATTTCCACTTCATATCTATTTAATGAAACAAAGCTGAATTTTTCATTCATGAAGTGTTAACAGATCATGCGAAAGAATGATAAGTCATCCCATCTGTTTCTATCACAAAAAGGTTAGCATAAGTTATTATATATACATAAGTCCATCAATGGTGAGATTAATCGTATATGCTTCCAACAATGGACTTATAATTCATCTATCATACCACTTAATAAAATAAAACTAGTTTCTACTAACCATGGACATCTTGTAGGCCAGTGGTATGCCATAAGGGCCTGTCGCACTTCAGTTGTGGGTTCGATTCCCACAGCCTTTTCCGACGTGACGGGTTGTCGCCCTTCCTGCAGGTTGTCCTTTTTGTAAAATTAAATTATTATAACATTCCATAAATAATATCGAAAAAAAGTTCTAGACTTAAATAATTCTATCTGATGTCCAACTTAATCAATTCCAACCTTTAAGCTTATTGAAAATACTTCTATCCAATCTTATAGTATAAAGAAAACAGTTACTAGAAATTTCATCAACTAAGCATGTGAATACCATAATTTACCCCTCATATAAGATATATCTTGTTGGTCACATTCCAAACATGTGAATACCATAACCATGTATTCTCTTGTAAAATGAATACCCATAGAACCTTAGTGAAAACATGAATTCTGTCAATTGTTAACTCTTTCTACATAACAAAATCCCAAAATTTTTATATACTCATACCATGATATCACATTGTCCATATATCAGCCATGAGATCATCAATACTATAAAACATTTCATTATCTCCTTATCCCTTCATTATGCGTATATCATCTACTTTCCAAAAATATATGAATTATCCTTTCATAGTTACCAGTACCATTCAACATATACTTTCAAATACTTTAGGAAAAACAATAGTGTAACAATCCTTAGATGTGTCTTTATTCAATAGTACCATTAAATTACCTATACGACGCAACTCTTGATAAACATACAATCATTCCACTACCTTTTTAAACCACTGACCGAGCTTCATCATTTTATTCCTCAAAACTTCTTTCTTTTCATATACCATTTCTAGTCACCTCATCATCATCCACAAAAATACTACCCATACAACCAGGCTGATTCTCTTCATGAGATATTCCCTTAGGGCATTGGTTTTAATAATGCACGTACATTCCACATTTAAACCATCTAATCATTGTTGATGTCATAGAAATACCATTATCCTTCTCTATGGGGTTAACTGAACATTTTCCTTTGTACTTACAGGATTTTGGCCCTTCTTTTCCACACCCAAAGCATATTCTAGTTCCTTTGAAACGTTCTCCTTGATGCCTCTTCCCACATGATTTAATGAGAGAAATTGAACATTCTTTCCACTATGATCATCGTGAAACTCCTTATTTATCTTATTAGCTGTGTCGAGAAACTTACCAAATTTGAGATTATTGATCATATTATGAGATTGATGATTAGCCATAATAACGATGTTTTAAATTCCAAATCCCGTTTCATCTGGTTTCTCATGAATAATATCATTCCATTGTCCATCATATCCCCCATTATCGTGAATCTTCCTGTTTCCAGTAATTTTATAAAACCCAAAAAGAATAGTGTGCATGGAAAAAATCATAGTCAATGGGGATTACCTTCAATATCTAACATCTTCTGTTAAATTATAATAACATTACTGTAATTCTAGGACTACAACCTACACTTATACTTAACTATAGGGACATCCCTAGAACTACCTTATAAATTTCTCTAGGGATCTCACTAATGTTTTCCCATCCTAGTTTCCAAAGGTTAACTAAAACATTCCTCTGATACCAAGTGTATAGACCCAAAGTATGACATACATGGACATTACATTACTTTTTTGGAATATCTAATACATAACAAAAAAACACACAAGGACCGTAATAGTTTAGTGTCTTTGGAAACTTGGAATATAATCTTCTAATCTTGGTGAAATATCTTCAACATCTCCCATAAAGATCTTCTTTTTTTCATACCTAAAACCTTTCTTTATATCCTGGGGAAAAGAAAACATATAAAGGGTGAGTTCAAATTCTCACTAAAGGTAAGCATGGAGAAAATAAAACAACCCACATACATTTGAACTTCAAAACATGAACATAATATTTAAACATCAAAATCATAAGCAATGACATAAAACATGTACGTATATAAGGCATAGATCATAATGAAACATTTTTATTTTTTTTTATTTTTTTTACCAGGAAAGTTCAGTCAGAGGAATAACCTCTGACCATTTATTAAAAGAAATAAAAGGTGCAGTAAATAAGGAGATGGATGAGGGCGAACATCTTGCCCAAACCCAATAAAAAGTCCCCAACAAACATAGTAAATTACAAACCAAACCATTACACCCAAAACCAAAGACCCATACTGCTAATTCAACACTTCAACCAGCAGTTCATCATCTTCATCAAACAAAAACATCAAAACTTCCAGCTTTCAACAGCATATCATCACTACAATTACTGCAACCGCGGATTCATTGTAGAGATCTTCCCGATCGCAACATCGAACAGGGACGATCCTCACTTCCCCTCTGCATCGTCGTTCGCCTTGCAAGGTTCGAGCCATCACGAGTCCCAAAGTCGACTCCGTCCAGGCCGCTGGGAAAACACACTGGACTGCCACTGTATTCACGGATCCTAGCATCCAACGACCATAGGTTGTCAACAAACTACCAAACCGAATCAGAAGCGCTCCGTAGAGTATGCCGATGACGATCCGGTCTTACACCCCCAGATCCGAAGAAACAGCTGAAAAGCCTATGACGCATCACAAACTGCGAAGCCGCCTAACGCCACTGCAGCGGTGCCTCCACCAAAACCTGCTGATCTCGAAGAGAGAAGACGCGCCCTCCGCAGCGGTGAGGAACGCGGCGGCGAGAGGAGAAAACCCTAGGAGGAGATCCCCTTACGGGCTCATCGTCATCTTCTCATAATGAAACATTAATCATGATAAAATATCATGGTAATAAAACATGTAATTGTGGCAACCATTAATGACATGTTATGATTTCTATAGTAGCCAAGTCATTGATTCCAAGACCATCTTAGTGGCCAAAGTCCCTTACTGAATCGAGTTCACTCTTTGTTCTAGTCCTGTATCACTGAACTAGATTAACTTGTCATTCCAGCCATGTATATCTCACGATATATAAATCTTTACCCAATTTATTGTAGGGAGATATAGGTCCCACCCATCTCATAATGAAATCATTCTTTTGTGTGCCACAAAATCATGAATCATACATCATAGCTTAATTCATGCAATAGAATGTGATTCTTAAACATCATGCCAACATTATATAATCTATAAAAAAATGGATATAATTTTACCATAAGAATAATCAAAAAATGTAAATAATTGAGACATTATACTTGAAACATAAACATATTAAATAATGTCATTTTAGATGGAAAATAGTTTTGATAAAACAATTGAAATGAATTATTGAGGAAACTATCCTTTCTTCTTCAAAATCATTTTCTTTTCACAAAATGCCATGGAATTTTAAAATAAAAGGGTTTTTCTGAAAATAATCATGCAATATTGTAGAGGAAGATTCATGAAAATTAGGTGTTATGAAACCGTAAAAGTCCGTTCACACCGTATAAGTTAAAAATTATATTCTCCTCGTACTTTTGTCAGAAATGTCAAAAAGTTCATCGTGTGGTAAACGAAAGTAAGATTTCTTTCATAACATGTGGTAAAAAAAATGGTTTAAAATTCCATTAAACATACTTGAATTGTTTTTAGAAAACCACGACGTGGATAATAACAAAAACCTTTGTAAATACTTACGAATAAACAATCTCGGATTAGATCGAGATTGGAATAGTTATCACTTACCTTATGTCTGATATGCTTCGTATGTATCTGAACCTCCTGTATAATAATTTAAATAATGTGATTTACTTATTAAAGAGTCATATTAATTGTTATGATAGCATGTATGTTTCACTTATTGCTTTATATTACCCATTCGTTTGTAAATTCCATGTTAAAGCAGCGTTTTGGGTAAAATCATTTCATTTATCGTAATTGTTTAGACTTGTTGTTCTTGATATTTTTAATTATATCCTGACTTAATTAATTAAAGAATGTAAAAGATGATTTATATAAAATATATATTCATCATATACATATATATATGATAGATCGATAAATGGAATGAAATACATCGTTCATGGAGACGGTAGGTCGTACGTACGCGTGAACGCTGTTTTCGTTTCCTTATTGAATTGAATGGAATTAAGTAGATGACATACATATATATATACATATATCTAGTGTAATTATTATGTCATATATTACATTATTATTCATTATATATACTTTATAATCATTCATGAATGGTTAACATGTAGAATTAATCTCATCGCGTCGTGGAGACAGTAGTCCGTCTGTACGCACGAGCGATGATATCTTTCCCATGATCGTGGAATTGTATTTAAGTGTATGTATAATATTTTAGAATCAAAATCACTTTACAATAATCATATATAGTTATTTATTTACACCATTATACCCATCCAAGTAAGGTGGTGGTCGAAAACAGATTACACGATGGCGTGGAGATGGTATTCCGTACGTACGCACGTACGGTGATTTAGTTTTCCGTAGGATGGATAGAAGGTGAAATTGTTTTGTTTCATATTTATAATAACAAGTCATTGTATAATTAATACTTATTTTATTACTTTATAATGAGACAACTAAAGAAGAATAAGTAGAAGAAGAAAGAATCTTGAGAGAATCGGAAGAAGAGATTACCTCTTATTCGACACACCTCCTTTAAGCTTCCTCTTAAGGAACTAGAGTTTGTCTTTTGGGAAGAATAGAACCTCCAGAATGTTTCTAGAGAAGTGGAGAAGAGAAATGGGTAGGGGTTGGCCGAGCTTCAAGGATCAAAAGGGTGTAAAGGGAAGAGGGAAGGGGTGCCCTTTTTATAAGGGAGGAGAGGGGAACCTTTGGAAAAACTTAAAATATTATTTTATAGTAAAGTCATATTTGGTTTTTAATAGCTCCAAATTGATTTATTTTGAGGATATGGTGGTTATGGGTTGAAATTAGCTCAACCAATAGGTTTTAGACATGTTTAGGTCACTATTGTATCCTTATCTTTTAGATTTATCTCTAAGTTAAATAATTTACCTTTTGCTGTGTCTTCTTGTTTTTTTACACTATATGGTTAATAAAATTACTATTAACAGCCAAACGAACCCCAAGGGGTTCATTATTAATATATATATATTTATATAAGTCATTTGGCCGAACTTTAGATTTTTAGGAATATAATAAAAATTAATAATATAATATTTGTTTTAAATGCAATTTTATATCAATATTGACACTATTTGGTAATTAATTTTTTTGAAAATTATAACAACATTATTAGTTCGAAATAAGTTAACTGAATCACTACTAACATGTCATATTAACCTAAAAAATTAGTGTAATTTATTAAAACTCTCAAATTACATTTATTTGGGTTTTTATAACATCAATTATGATAATATTTCATTAATAAGGTAATTACTGCATCACCAATGTGTCATAAAAAAATTTATTTATTTAATGTATAAAAATTATAAATAAAATAACATTATTTAGGAAATCTTATATATTTCTAATTAATATTTATAGTCGAATTTATCTTATGTATAACCATATATTAAAATTTTTTTAGTTAATAAACATTGATTTTAACTATTTTAACCATTCGTTAAATAAAATAATAATAAATGTTCTAATCTAATCCAAGTGGACCTAAATGGTAATATTTTATTCCTAAGGTTGTTTTTGGTCGAATTACACTTATCAAATACAATTAGGACATGCGTTAGGGTAATAATACTATCATTTTTACCCTTAATTACCCTATTTAATTTTAACGGTGGTAAATAAAAGTAAAAAAGATACTATTCACAAAAAATTATTTTAATCTTATTAAACCACATTTTACTTCTTGACATTAACCGTGTCTCTCAGATTTTCGAAATTCCACTCACAGAAGCGGTAAAAGTATGTTTTATGTAAAATTTCAAATTCTCCTAGGAGGTGGGTAAAAGACGGTGAAAAGTTCAATAAAATTTTTATATATCTAAAATTATTATAAAATGACTCCAATTAATTACATTGAACTTATATAGGTATTATGTATCAATTTTTACATAAAATAAATTTAAATAAAATAAATAATTATTTAAATAAAAATTTGGTTTTTAAATAGTAACCGAGTGTTTTCACTATTAATCAAAAATTGAAAGTTTTCAGAAAAATACAAAAAATTCACCCTTGGATAATTTCGATATTCGGAATCAAAAAATGATTTCCATTTTGAAAGATAAAATTTATAAAATTTCAAAACGTGGGTATTACTATTCATAACGGCTAGTTCATAATAATATTATAATAATATCTCATTTAGTGAAACTTGGTATTGCGTACAACACACACTATCGTGGAAGGTTGCGATTGCGTGTAATGAAATCCAAGTTATGGTTGCGTGTAGTGCAAGATTCATTTGTTTTTTTGTATAATAGAATCCAACCATATTTCATTTATACATTGAATATATATATACACTCAATATTGAGTAAAATAACTTCTATCAAACGATCTTGAAATTGTGTGTAACATGATTCAAGATTAATTTTGTTTATACTGCAAGCTAATACGGTGTTGCGTATAGAACAAGCTAATTTTGGTGTCGCGTACAACACAAGACATAAATGAAATAAAAAATAATAATTCTCATTAAATCTCGAGTTGTTACATGTTATGTTTCCATAATTGAAATTAGTTTTTTAATGTGTCATTTTGATATATAAAATAAGTTTAAAATTTTATTCCCTAAAGATTATGAAACATTGATAGTAAAATAGAAATTATTTCATAAAAATGCAATTTTATGATGTAATTCAATGAATATTTTTTCAATGATTAATAAGGATATTATTTTTAATTTTTACTAGTATTAATTAGACTCCTAGAATAATTAGTTCTTGGTAAAGATTTAAATAGAAATTTTTTCATTTGATTATCAAAAATAGTTTAAATATTCATTAAATGACGGGATGTATGCTTTAAATAGTTAATAAAAAATATTGGAAATAAGTTCCCTAGAATATATAATTGTGTTTTTAATGAATATGTATCTTATAAATTATACTATCAATAATAACTATTAATATATATATATATATATTACAACTAAGAATATTAAAAATTTATATATTTTTCTCATAAGAAATTAGAAATCAATTAAGTATAAATTATCGAAATTATTTTTCATTATTTGATAAAAAAATATTGTGATATTTTTTTAATCTATGATATATTTTAAATTTTTTTTGGAAGTTAAAATTCAGGATTTATAGAGATTTTGTTGGAGATATTATTAATGATTTAATATGTGATTTAAAATAATACCATTCATCTAACATTCTCGATTTCCTGAAATAATTAATAGCTTAAATTTTACAATATATTTATAGAAAAATCTAAAAAGAATGTTTTTCCATATTCAATGTCAGTGAAGATTTTATTCTTTGTGATTAGTTTTACAAATTAATTGTTCATAATTATTTAAAATAAAATTGAAACTATTAACACAAATTATTTTGGAATGAGTGCATAATTAAATAGATTAAATGAGATGATGAAATGAGGTAATATTTATAGAGTTACATTGATAGAATTAATGATTAAAATATGTAGAAAAAAATGATTCAAAAATAATAGAAGAAGAAAAGTATGAAGTTATCTAATTATAAAAAAGGTAAGTGGGTTAACTAGGATCACCCATGTTAATTATTATATATGTGATTTTATTAATGATTATTAGAAGAGAATAATGATTTATTTTGATGATGGGTTATAATAAGATATATATTTCAAAATGAATAACGACGTCAATTTATAGTGGAAGATATAATAGTAATTAAGAGGTTGTTCTTAATGAAATAAGGGATATATACAAACAATGAAGCAAGAGGGATCTTATAAAAATGTAGGATTCATTTAATATTTATAAGATTAATAAACTAGTGTTAATGGATGATTCCAAGCCATTTTTAATCTACAATATGAAGTGGTAAAATTATTTTTTAAACCAAAGAAATCCAATAATGGTAAATATATAAATTACATGTCTTGAGTGAACCTAAGAAAAATAGTCATGTTATTTATGTTTATATGATTTATCAAATGTATAAGGACGAACTAGAATGAAATTATATAATCAAAAAATCATCATTACATGTAAGAGTGGTTGTATTATTATTAAATTTAAAAAAAAATGAAAATATATTTTAAAAAGAAAATAAAAATTAGATATCATATAATACAAACACATAGTTATTATCAATGACATCTTAGGAACAATATTGGTCTTTTGTCCCAATGATCCTTTGATGTTTTTAATATTTTTATGTTTAATTTCTATTATTATTTAAACACATTTAATCTTTTATGGGAAAAATTTATTACTATTGAGTTGATTCCTCTGAAGAATATTGATAAGAGATTCAAATTTCCACAAAGGATTAATTTAATTTAATTTTCAAAATGTTCATTTTCTAAAAAATATTATTATATTATTTATAATGAAATGTAAATTTTATAATATCATTACAATATTTGTTAGAAATGTTATAATTTGAGGATGTGAATAATATTTTCAAAATAAAGAGAAGTGTGAGGCCAAATAACAATGCTTCCAGATCCAATACAAATAAATATGTATGCTGTGTTGTAAAAAATAATTAAAAAATATAGAGTCGTTTACATCTGAGGGTCTTTTCTATTCTATGCTTTTGAAGAAAAGGATAATTCTTAAATATTATAAAATTTAAAATAATAAATAAATTGATAGTGAGAATACTATTCTTGTGCTAGTACCATATTGGAGCTAAACATCATTAAATATATAAATACCCCTCAATTTAATTATTAAATCATAGGGTGAGAAAAATTTCTGGGTAAGGAGTTTTTAAAACCCCATTGAAAACCATTTTGAAAATAAATTTGGAAAATAATTTTGAGAGGTAATTTTTAAAATACCTTTAAAAATCCAATGAAAATTATTTTAATGTTTAAAACCTAATTCTGAAAAAACATTACAAAATATAATCTGTTTTTAAAAAATATTTTTAAAATACCTTGGAAACATAATTTTAAGAACACATTTGAAAGTACATACACCTTTCAAAACATTAATAATTCGTTTCTAAAAATACATACACATTTAGAAAAAAACATAAATAAATTGAAAATAGTTATTCTTTTTGAAATCATTATAATACTTTTGAAAATAGCTTTGATTTGGAAATGCTTGAAGATAATCTACTGAATTTTCGAAAAACATTACGCATGCTATTTAAAACAAAGCAATGAGGCCACATTAAACATTAATGGTTGTCTAGATAAAACCACTTTTCTTAGTAATGGGTTAACTGTCAACTCCCCTTTCATCTTTATTGTGTCCACATTCCAAATTTTAATAACAGGATTTTGATCTTTCTATATATATATATATATTTCACTATATTTTTTTATTTTGGAAACATAATAATGAATTAAATACACATACAAACTTTTATTTATATATAAATTGGCCTTTTCATTGGAAAAAACATTTAAGATCTGGTACATCCAAAACTCATGACATAATCCTTTTCATGGACTATTAATAAAAATAATAATTAACATCCATATAACCAATCATTCGAAATAATTACATTTCATTTAAATAGAAAACTTTACCTTTTAAATTTCATCCTTAAATATAGATATTAAAAACCATTTTAATTGATTCAAAATATGATATTTTTCTTAGAATAATAGCATAAATGTATGAACCTTTCACATAAAATAATATATATTTTAAATTTATATCCACATAAAATAATGGATAAATAATCATAATCAAGAACAATCTTTTATTACACATAAAATTAAGAAAAAGAATTTCTTTTTTAAATAATTTTTTTTTCGTGAATAATTTTAAAAATAAATAAATGCACAAGATCTTAACCCATATATGAAAATAATTTTTTGTTATAAGAAATATTATGTGTTTCAAATCATGGAATAATAATTAATTGTGTACGTATATATATTGACACAAAAAAAAAATAAAAAGTATAACACCACTGACACAATGAGAATACTCTAATTTTCAAAGAAAATATAGTAATATAAAAAATCATAATAAATAATAGTAATATTAATATTACTATTTTCAAAAAATAACTCTATAAAAGTATATATTACATTCATGAAATAATTATAATAATAAAAAAAATTCCCTTAATATATAATATAAAAAAATATTATATAAAAAACATAAAATTTGTAAAAGTAATATTTCTAAAACAAACATTTCATCCACGATCAACTTGAAAATATCAAATTGATTAAGATTCATGATATTTAATGAAATTAATATTCCTTAAAATCATTTGATAACCACCAAATATTTATATATATAAACATGTATAAATATTTATACACATACATCATTATTATGAACAACCATTCTTAAATATAAATTGAAATTACTTCTATAATTATAAATAGATGCATATATTTTTTTGAAGAGAATAAACATGAAGATGAATATATATATATATATATAATAATCATAAAAATAACAGTCTTAAAATTAAATGGTCTTGAATACATAAAAAATAATATATTCATGTAAACATTGTATGATATATACAAATATATAATACAACAAAAAACTACTTACATGATCTTATAGTAAATAATCCTAATGTATGAAAAATAGTAATTTAATATATATATCAAGAACAATAATAAAAATTATTGACATATATATTATGAATTAAAAACATAAACTTGGAAATCACATATATTTAAAATGTGAAATTTTAAAATAATTGTTTTGAAAAAAAAAATCCCTTTACCACAATAATGGAAACCCAAATAAATGACGTATCCTGTATGGGATTTTCATACCAAATAAAGGAAATATCCTTTTTCCTTTCTTGAGTAGGATCAAACTATATTGTAATGAACCACCCATTGGCATTGCCTTGATAACACAATGAATCATTATTAGGCCTTAAGAAACATTCCCAAAAATCCAAAGGATGGAAATAAATGCCGAAGGGTTTCAAATGAAAGTGGGGGATGATTTTCCCTTCAAGAAATAAGCCACTGAACCAAAATCCATAACCAAACAACCACTATATAATGCATGAAAACAAGAAAACTCAACATTCATATTTATACCAAAACTACACAAAAGTATGCTACAGTAGAAGCCAAACCAAAAACAAAGTAAACATCATATGAATAACTAAAGTCTCCAAGATTATCACAAGACACCATTATTCACAATACCCATGCGCCAATATCACCCAACAGCCCATGTACCATGATTTGGTGATAAATACGGGTGAAACTTTACCTTTTCCTATGTCTATAAAGATAGCATCTCAAAATCACTGTATTTCCTAAGAATGGGTGAGTATAAAACTCAGTAAGATTTCCCCAATGAATTCCCTAGTCACATCACTAGGATAGAAATGATATAAAAAATATATAATGTAGTTTATATAAGAAATTTCCCAATATAGTTTAATACTAAATATATACTTGTTCCATATACATTTATAACCAAATATACGTAAGTGATATTTTATTCAATTTTACAAAAAGTTATATTTTTAGAAAAATAACCAAACAAAGTTTTAAAACCATTTATTAATATCATTTTGACATAACCATTCCATTTCACTTTTTCACACACCCAACCATGCCTGCTTTGTTTTGACAAATCCACACCCATGAGTAGTCACATTTCCAATCACCTTGTGATCCCACGACCTGAGCCACTAATCGAGGGTCACGAACCTTTTACCTCAATGGTACATATCCCTTATTTACGGATGGTCAAGAATGAACTCGAATAAAACCCAATGTATTCCAAAAACATTTCAAATAACCATTTCTACCCATTTCAAAAAACAGATCATTTATTAAGAAAAAATAAAAAAATAAATTCCACAGACTCAATCCATATCAATTAAATTATTCCTTTTATTGAAAACCCTTTAATCAAAACTATGTACCAAAATTTTAGAAAAAATATCACTTTAATGTCAAGGGTCAAACACTTCCTTCATAAACACAGATATTCCAGATTTCGAGAAATTGTGGTTCTAGAAGGTTTTTAACAGTTAACAGACAATAAAATCATAATCAAATCCACAGAAGTAATCAATTTTAAACCATTACATCCAGTTATACTAAGATTAATCAATTGTGAATCCAACTACTTCTACAGTTTTGATGAAATCTAAAACGGACAAAGAATGCTAATGAAACCAGGTTGGTTCTCCACGAGACCAAATTATATCACTACCCATACAATGATCAAGACAAAAACTCAAATTATTTGGAATCCATAGTCACAGATCTAAACACTAGGGGTTTAGATCTAAGAAACCGATATAAGAGGATATGTGGATCGATGAATCAATGGTAAGACCGATGAAGAAAGGTGCATACCATAAGAATTAGTCTTCAAAAAAATAAGGGGGGTCATTATTAAATAGAGAATTATCCTGAATTAGGGACCCAATGAAGAAAAAATGAGATAGTTATAGGAAAAAATGTGGCAGATCTAATTTGTTGGGATCTCACTTAAATCGTGTACATTGTAAGTTCGTATGGTCCGAAAAAAATTCATTATCTACTACCTCAGGAAGGACCTTACACAACCTCATTGAATGTTCTCCCTAACCATGGACCAACTGATCCAAAGCTTCTATCCAAACCTGTTACTGTGCTTAGATTATCTTAGGAATTCTTCATGGTTAGGACAAACTATGTGCATCCTGTCTGCCTTCCCTTTAGCCCCAAAAACACATTCAGAGGTCCCCAAAATATCCAAAACTTCAACTTTATTCATAAAACAAGAACAAATTAAAGAAGGCGTTACATAACAGAAACTGGTTGTTCTACATTTTTTCAACCATTGGTCTTTCTTTCCTCAGAATGTAGAAAACAATAAGTGGCATGAAAGAGTTTTATCCATTGCACTTTGATCTCCTCAAATTCCCAAGTCTCATCTTGAATCCGACCATGTTTCAATAAAACCCACACTAGAATGACGATTTATATTTAAAATTTTACAATTTCCTATCCATAATCTGCACTGGGATATGTACCAATGAAGCATCAATCTCTAAGTCAACATGATCCAATATAATCATATGGTAAGGTTTAGGTGGATATTTTTTTAATTGTGACACGTGGAATAAATTGTCCACCAAACAAAACTTTTGTGGCAATGCCGACTTATATGATACCTCTGCAACACATTTCAGTATCTCAAAAGGATTAGTGTACCAATGATTTAACATTACCTTCATTCCAAGATAATAATTTCCAATCCTTATAGAGATTCTTAAGAACACATGATCACTCATCATGAACGAAAATGGTCTTTAGCGATGATCCACAGAGGATTTATGATGACTCTAATCGGTCTCCATCCCCTTTTTGATCAACTGAATCTTCTCAGTCATTTCATGGACAAGGCTCAGACCAACTAATAATGTCTCACCAGTCTCCACCCAAAAATGTTGAGAATTAAAATGACTCCCATAAAACGATTCAAAAGGATCCATATGTATTGATGCCTGAAAACTATTATTATAATAGAACTCCATTAAGGGTCTATTATCCCCCCTTAATCCATCAAAATCGATTACACACACCCTCAACATGTCTCCCAACATTTGTATCATCCTTTCATATTTCCCATCTGTCTGATGATGAAATGTTATACTCGTAGTCAAATGAGTACCAGGGGATTTCATTATGGATTTTTACATAAATGCGACATACTCCTAAGATCTTCATCTGACATGGTTGAAAGTTTTATTCCATATCTCTTTACCAATTCATGGATATAGATCTAGGAATTATCCTCCATCTTATGTGTTTTATGAATAGGGATAAAATGGGATAAAATTTTTAGCTAATCCACTCTCACCCATATGGAATCATGTTTCTATACTATTATTGGGAGTAATGTAACAAAATTCATAACTATCTTATCCCATTTTCACACTAGAAATTTGTAACGATACAACATACCCACTTTTCATTTATGTTCATCCTTAACATGCTGACATGTTAAGAACCTTGAAGCAAACTCTACCACTTTCCTTTTCATACTACTAAAAAAACTATGCCTTAGACACCTTATAAATCTTTTGTGTTCCTAAATGTATAAACCATTTAAAATGGTTTTAAGAATGAAAATTTTATTCCTGATAAGCAAAAACAAAAAACATTTGATCTCTGAACAACATCACTGAACTACCATCATGTTTCCAGGCCTCAATGTGCCCCCACCATTGTGTTTTGAACTCATAACTAGGTATTCTACATCAGATGTTTTTGTATATTTAACTACCATTATCAAATCTGGAACCATGGAGACTGAAATGAAAACTTAAACATCACCTTGGTATTCACATTCCACATGCATATCGGCTAGGACCAACATTAACTGGAACTCATCTGAAACTTATTTCACCATGAAGGGTGTTTTACTTTTTTCATAATGCATCGGCCACCGAATTACCTTTTATCGGTGTATACATCAAGTCAAAGTCAAACATTTAAGCTAATTCAACCATATCTTTTTTCATTAGATTGAAATCTCATTTAGGGAAAATGTGTTTCAAGATATTATGATCTATATGTAGAGTAAATTTATCACAAAGGAGATAATGATGCCATGTCTTTAAGGAATGGACAACTGAAACAAACTCCAAATCATGTGTTGGGTAATTCTTCCCATGAAATCTCACCATACTTAAACTATAAGAAACCACATGATCTTGTTGAACGAGGACACATGCCACCCTATATCTTGAAGCATCATAGTACACCACATACCCCAATCATGATTCCAAAAAAATCAAGATAGGTTTTGATATATGGTGAAATTTCAAGTATTGAAAAGTCTTCTAGAATTCCTTAATGAATTGGAAGGGAACATTCATCTTTTTCGAACTAGTCATTTGTGAATATTGTTGTGATAATTCACACATAAATCATAATAAATAACTAGTTAGGTAAAGAAAAAATCATATCTTAATGACATTCATCGAGGGGTTTCCATGATATAACATCATTTATCTTATCTAGATCCATAGAAACTCATTTTTTAGAAATTAAATGGCCAATAAAGCATACCCCTTGTATCCAAAATGCACACATTAATAATTTTTCATACAAAGGATGATATCTCAGGATTTAAAAAATTATATTCAAGTGATTATCATGCTCATACCTTTTCATTGAATACACTAATATGTCACCGACAAACACCACAACAAAAGAATATAAATATATCTAAAATATCCAATTCATCAATTCCCTAAATACTGATAGTGCATTTTATGACTGAAAGGCATAAATACATATTTATAGTTACCATATATTATTCTAAATGTTTTCTTCAGAAGATCTTCCTTACAAACATACAATTGATGATATCCTGATTGAATTTAAATATTGGAGAACCACTAAGCTCCCCTTAATCGATCAAATTGGTCATAGATGTGTGGATATGGAAATAAATTATATATCATTACTTGTTTAAGAATACAATAATCCAAAAAGATCCTTAGATTTCCATCTTCTTTCTTCACGAACAAGATTGGTGCTTCCCATGGAGATGTGCTTGGCTAAATAAAAACATTGCCTTCCAGATATTCAAACTAAACTTTTAATTCCCTCAATTATTTTGTTACCATCCAATAAGATGGAAATTAAATAATAATGGTCCCTAGAAGGAGATCAATTGTAAAATCCACTACCCATATAGGTGGTAACCGTAAATATTTTTGAGAGAACACATTAAGAAATTGATCCACATCTACTATAAAATAGTTATCTTTGATCTATTTTATAAATGATAATGTCAATGTGATGAACAGGTAAGAGATTTTTCCCACTGCTACTGGTGACAAACCCATTGCACTTCTTTTTATTACTCTTTTTCTTCTAAAGTGATTCTAGACGCCATCCTCAATTGTGAAACTACCCATTCTACTATAATAGGTGATGTGATCCTTGAACATTTTCAGCCAATCCATACCCATGATTACATCAAATAAATATATCTCTAACACTGAGAGATCCCACATCATCTTAGCTCCATCAATGGTTATAGAACATTCTCTACACACAACAGATCAACACTATTTTTTACTGAGTGGAGTTTATAGTTTTAACATGGAGGTAATCATATAAAATATTAATCCAATAAAATCAACATAATGATATGAAATGAAGGAATGTGATGCACCAATATCAAATGACACTTGCATAAGGGTAAAATTCAATAGATTCATACCTATCACTATATATGGTCTAACCTGATCATCCACAATCACCTACTCAACTCCATATAATTGATTTATTCTTGAACTCTACTCCCCGTTGCCTTTCGATTATTTTCCCTACTGAGGAGTCATGGTGTTCCTACAATCTCCATGGATAGCTTTGTTATGATGATGATTTTATGACAACTACCCTTGCCACATTGAAGCATATGATTCTTTTAAAACCTAAGAAGTGTCCCGAGCACCTGAACTCCAAGAACTATGACAATAATGATGAATATGGACCATATTATTTCACTTGTAACATGCTCTAGTTTTTTCCATACACTCTCGGTTAATATGGTCAACAGAACCCCAATGGAAACAATTCACTTTTCTCTTGGGTCGTTGAGGGAGGTTCACTGATATAGCTATCTGGTTTTGTACCCCCCCTCCCACCATGGAAATATATGTCCATATTCATCTTTCTCCCAACATTTGAGTTCCCACCATTTCCCATGGGTATCATCATACATCACTCTCCCTTAGCTCCGGATATATCACGTTCTTCCACTGTCTCTTTTTTCACCATATTTGTATAATCCATAATATAGAACACTAATATCTTTGAGGGAATATGTTTCCTTATCGCTAATTAGAATATATTTTCCTTCAAGGATGCACTTTCTACAACTTATTGTTGAAATTGTACTAAATTCTTGAGTTTGTTTTCATACTCTATAACAGAGATATTTTCTTACTACAGGCTGAATACGTCCGTCATTTTTTTGATACTGAATGTGTGAGAATAGAATTTATTATGAAATAATTCCTCAAAATTCTCCCACCTAAGGCCTCGATTCATTTTATCCTATAACACTAGATCCCACTAATGGCCATAAATATTCTCAAGAATATTTGTTCCTAGATTAACCATGAACTAATCTGGTGTGATAAAAAATTTGAAGAAACGATTCGTCCTATTCAGTCACGCATCTACAATGTGGGATTAGAATCACACGAGAAAATGGGGGGATTATGCTTCATGAATTGGATGGAATGATCCAAATTCCTTGGATCATCCCTCTAGTTCTATATGTATATATATTGTAAATATTGAATGATACTATAAACCATATCTTGGTTAAACTATGGATCTAGTTATCCATATTCTTCATAGATTCATTCTTGTTGGTTTCTATGATGATTAGTAGGTTCCATTTTCAAAACCAACATCAAACTATATATGTATAATTAAACAAAAATTTATGTCGTATCATTTCAAAATATATCACATCAAATATTCCTATATTGTTTTCCAAAAACAGGGTTTTCCCCGTTCAACCAATATTGAAAAAAAATCTGTTCTTGCTTTTGAATATCAATCCACTTTCAAAATACATTATCCATGTTTTTTCAAAAATCTACACAAAGCACAAAATCATAAATCATTGCACAAAATTAAATGTTTAATCCTAGAAGGAAATCATTCCTCTACATTAAATTTCATGCTCGTCTCAACAGCTAAAGCCATTACAATGTGATTCCAATATCCAATAAGTGTATCTAAAACACTTATGTACCCAATTCCCTAGTAACATGAAGTTCAACATAAAACAGTTAGCTATTTTTTATGCTCTAAATTTATTGTCTCGAAAATCCTACTTCTTTATAAGATTCCAACCCAACGAATATATACGTTTTAATTCATCTTCAAGACCATGAAACTGATCACCACTTATTAGGTACGGACCGAACATGCTAATTTCATTTTTAATGACCCACCCATTCTCATTGGATTGAGAACGCAACGAATCATTACTAGGACATAAAAGAAAAATTCAAGACTCCATAGGATGGAAATAAATTCCAAAGGGTTTCAAATGCAAGTGGGAGACGATTTTCCCTTTAAGAAATAAGACACAAACCAACAAACTATAACCAAACAACAACTATATAATGCATGAAAACAAGAAAACTCAATTTTCATCATTATAACATAACCACACCAAAGTATGCTATTGCGTAAGACAAACCAAAAACAATGTAATGAGAAGAAGAACAACTAAATACTCCCAAATGACCACATGACTCCATGCTTCACAAGATCAATGCTATAACAACACCCATTAGCCCAAGTATCACCAGGTGGTGCTAAATACGTGTGATACTTCACCTTTTCCCATGAACCAGATAATAGCATCTGAAAAAGCACCAATGTTCCAAAACATGGGTGAGTATAAAAATCAATAGGATTTCCTCCAATGTCTTCTCTACTCATGCCACTAGGATTGAAATTATAGAAACATTTATATAAAATAATTTACATAAAAAATATTCCCAAAAGATTATATAAATAAATATAAACATGTTTCAAAACCATTTAATACAAAATGTACAGAAGATATATTGGAACCAATTTTACAACAAGACATATTTACCGAAATATAACTAAATAAGGCTTTAAAACACTTTTTTAATATCATTATTCCTAACACTTCTATTTAAATTTTTTCACACGCATAATCATGCATGCTTCATTTCAATAGTTCCATACTCTTGAGTTTTCTCTTTTCTATTCACATTGTGTCCCAATGAAACATGCCCAGTTCTAGGGTCACGTACCTTGTACCCGAATGGTACCTATCCCTAATTCAGGGACAATCAAGCATGAACTCACACAATTCCCAATGTATTCCAAAGCCATTTCAAAAAACCATTTCAACCAATTTCCATAATTCATTCTATTATTGAGAACAAATAAATAACCAATTACAGAAACCTGTTCCATTTCAATAAATTCATTAAATTTATTGGAAACAATTTAATTAAATCCATTCAAAAAAATCCTAAAAAAATCCAATTTTAAAATCATCCTTTTAAAATAAATTATCAAACACTTCATTCAAGAAGAACAATTTTCCATATTTCCACTACACATCATTCATGAAGGATCTATACAATCAACTAAAATAAAAATCACAATAAAATCCACAAAAAAATAATTAATTTGAAACCATTCCATTCAGGTCTACTACAAGGAGTTGAGAGTATAGCCACATACCTCTAAATTTTTTATAGAAACATAAAAATGACGAAAAATGATCATGAAACTGTGTCAATTTTAAATGAAAGAAACATAGATATCTTCCCATAACATGATCAAGACAAGAAATAAACTTATTTGGCATCTATAATCATATATATAACCATAATAGGTGTAGAACTATAAATCCAAGATAAGATGAGAAGTAGATCTAAGAAACCATGTTAAGAACGATGAAAAACATTGCATACCACAAGAATCAGGTTTGAAAACACAAAGGGAGGTCTCAGAATTAACCCCAAATAACTTTGAAGAAGATATACTAAATTTAATATAAAATATTCCAGAATTAGGGTTACAAGGATTCAAAAAATGATGGAGTTAGAGGCAAAAACATTTGATATCCACTTTTTTAATACCTCACTTAAACCCTGTGCACGGTTTGTTAGCATAGTTAGAAAAACTGTACAATAACTACTAACGTAAAAAGGATATCTCACAACCTCCTCTCATGGACTCCCTAACTGTGTTTCTATCGTGCCGAAGTTACTATCCAAACATGCTACTACACACAATTTCTCCTAGGATTTTAAACCTGTTTAGACAAATGGTGTGCATCATGTGTGCCTTCCCTTTATCCACAAAGATATACTTAAAAGATCCCCAAAATATCTCATCCTTAACCTTTATACATAAGTACAAAAAACATTATGAAAGGGTTACGTACCCACAAATTGGGGTACTACACAGATGGAATAGGAAGAGGGTCGAACATTGGGAGGGATAGAGGAAGTGGATTTCACCAGGGTCATTCATAGAAGGAGAATTTTATTTATTACAATAAATTGGACCCATATATTTACCCATGGAGGTTCCTATTGTAGTAGAATTTGGGTCTAAAGGTATTAACTGGTTGGAAAAATAATTGTGTTCTAATAAAATAGTATGATAGGTACCTCTATTACATGGCTTCCTCTCTACTCCCTAATAAATAGAGGAAGGTTCACTTCTATCACCCTATCATACACAATGTATTACAACTAATTAATGGTTGTGAGGAATTATTAAAAAACAACTTCTGGACCTAGGTTGGTTTATAGTGACTGGGGGGATCTCACATGAGGCTAGTTCCTAGAGGGATGGTGGGATTCATTTTAGACGGTGATTTTGTTGATGATATGTCCTCTGGTTGTGATGGTCATCAGTAGAGGATGATGAAATCAACACCTTATTAGTGCTATTTTAGTGTAGGTACATGGGGAGATGATACTATTATTTCATCTTGTTTCCACTCTCTTCATGTTGTATTCTTTTTTTAATTATTTTCTTTAATTTGATTCTTTTTTTATTTGATTATTTCATCGTTTTCATCATGTTTCAAGTTTATTTTTTTATTTATAATGAAACAACTTTTCATATATGTATATTTATATAATGTTAAATATCATTATATATTAAATACAACAAAACATAATTATTAAATTTATACATTATATTTTTAATAAATTACATTTTCATTATTTTAATATCCTTAATTAATCAAGAATTATTATTATTATTATTATTATTATTATTATTATTATTATTATCATAGTATTAAAATATTAATTCCTTACTCCTTTACCATTCTATTTTTTTAAATCTATTTATTACCCACCTTATATGTTTTTATAATATCCAAAAACTTAATTACTGTAATTTACTAATAATTATAATAAATAGATTAATTTCTATATAATTTGGAATATCATGCTTAAATAAATCCTAAATTTTATCTAGTAAACTAAATTATGGTATTAGTATTAAATTATAATTATTTATAATATTAAAATTGTGAAAATATTCAATAAAGTATTTTATAAACACGTAAAATGTTTCTACATAGAATTCATATGAAAATAATAATATATCAACAAAATATAATATTAAAATATTATGTTAATAAAAAATATTTGTAATTAAAAAATGTTCAACATTATTATGATTCATGAAAATAAAATATAGATATTATTATATTTATATTATACTATACAAATATTTTTTCTTGGAAATAAAGGTACTATTTATCAACACAATCTAAAATCATTAACAAATTATATCTAAGTTTACATTGAAATGTACATTAAGTTGTCTTAATTATAAAACAAATTAATAAGATAAAATTTAATAAAAGAGAAGTATTCTTAGAATTTTTGGAAATTTTCATTCCACCCCCTTAAACAAAATTTCATCCTCAACATTCATTAATCATAATAAAATTTTTATAAAATTCCATTTTCAGAATTTAAAAAACCAGATTTACAAGATTTATATATTATTAATTGTTATATTATTCATAGGAGTTCAAAATAAGACTTCTATCTATCATATTTTTCATCAATATGAATTTTATAAAACGAATGTTCTACTAAAATTATTTAACTACATAATAAAAAAAATTAACCAAAAATCATAATATCCTAATTTAGATTTTTTTTAATACCAACTGTGAGGCCCCAGACTCGTGCTTCTAGATCTAATAAAAAAATATTTTATATTTTTTATAATAATTAATTTAAAAAATACATATATTTACATCTAATGATTTATTTTGATTTATGATTTTAAGGTGAAGGAACAATATTATATGTTGCAAATGTTGAAGTAATAAATAAAAAGGCACCGACAATTCTTTTCTCATTTAAGATCCTTATTGAAGATAAATAAAAGGAAACCTATAAAGTCACTTGAAAGCATTTTAAAAATACATAGTGTGACGAAAATTTCCTAATAATAGTTTTTGAAAAATCCAATGAAAACCAATTTTTGAAATAACTTTTTAAAATAATTTGTAAAATACTATTAAAAAATATATCAAAAAAACTGTTAAAAATCCTTTGAAAATACTTATAATTTTGAAAACAAAATTTTGAAATAAATATTAAAAATATATAAGTTTTTTAAAAAATATTTTAAAATCCTTTGAAAACATAATATTAAAAACACCTTTGAAAATACATACAGATTTGACAACATTAATATTATACCATTGAATATACTTATGATTTTGGAAATTCTATATTTTCTATGAAAATACTTACGATTTTAAAAAATACTATATTACTATTTAAATTTGTTATTTTTGGGAAATGATTTAAGATTATCCAGTTATTTTTCAAAAAACATTAAGGAATCTATTTAAAATAAATCAATGTCGCCACTTTAAATTTTTTTGGATGTCTAGTCCTACCCACATTTTTTAGGAATGGGTTCACTCCCCTTTCATTTTTACAATTTCCAAGTGCCAGTTTTTATAAACAAATATTATCATATTTACATATATATATATATATATATATATTCAATTTTCACTGGAGTTTTTTAATTTAAAAATATATTCATGAATTAACATCAATATATTCAAACATTCCAATGAATTACATTTCTTTAAAAATATAAAATTTTACCTATAATACCAATACTCAAATAAAGATATTAAATACCAGTTTACTTGATTCAAAATATGTTTTTTTTCATAAAATAATAATGTAAATTCAGGAAAATTCCTCATAAAAAATAGAAATTTTAAATTAATTTTCACATAAAATAATATATAAATAATCATATGCATGAAAACATTATAATACACATAAAAATAGAAAAAATAACATTTTAATATTAATAAAACATTATATCTGTTTATAATTTGAAAGAATTAAAATTGAGTGAGATCATAACCTGGATTTAAGGTAAATTTTCATGCAGAATAAATATTGTTTTGTTCCATGATGAAATGATAACCAATTTTGTACATACATAAAAGTGTACACACACACACACACATCAAAAGTATAACACCCTTGAACATTAAAAATACTTTATTTTTCACATAAAATATAAGAACTTAAAATATTGACGTACATAATTGTATTAGTAAAATTCCAATTATTTCAAAATACTTCTCTTAACAATATATATATATATATATATACAATTACTTTAGTGATGTAATTATATGAAAAATAAAATACACCCACAAACTACAATTTTGAAATAAAAACATAATAACATACATAAAAATAATTAAAGTAATATTTTTAAAATAAACAATTCATTTTTTTATAAACATTAAATTATAAAATTTAGAAATATTTATGATTTTTATTGAATTTCTTATTCATTAAAATGTTTAAATAATCAATAGATGTATCTGTATAAAGATATGTATTTATTTTTATACACATACAACATTATTATGAAAAACATTCTTAAATATAAGTTTAATGTACTTCATTAATTATAAGTACATGAAAATATATTTTGAAAAATATAAACATGACGATATATATAAATATTCTTATGTAAAAAAATATAAACATGAAACTAATAGTATTAATATTAAATTTTATTGAATATTTAATAACTCATATATGTATATATATGTTTGTTTAATATATTATTATATAAAATTCTTTGAAAAAGTATTTCATGATTTTGAAATAAATAATCACGGTTTGTTGAAAATAGTACATAAATATATATGTAGATCATAAAATAAATAATTATTTACATATATATATCATAAAATAAACATATATTTTTATAAATATCATATATAGAAAATATGTAATTTAAAAATAATTGTGTAAGAAAAGTCACCTAACCAAAATTCTAGAAAAAGAAAAAAAATACAGCCTCCTTGGGTTGTTTTGACCAAATAAAGGCAATGAACCTCTACCTTTCTTAGGCTTGGTCCAACCTGGTGGAATAAGAAGAGTGGATAACATATGGGGGGATAGAGGAGGGGGATTCCTCTAGGGTCTTGAAATTAAGGATATGGGTATTCTTCCCCTAAAATGACACACATATATGTTCACATTGAGGTTCATCTTAGGGGTGAAGCTACGTTTGAAGGGATTACCGTGTTGAAAAAAGAAAAGTATAACTATAAAATATAATGATAGATACCTATATTACATGGATTCCTCCCCATAGAAATGTCAATATAAGAAAATTACCCACTATCACTCTATCCTACACATAGTCGTGGACCTAATTTATGGGTGTTATGTTTCATCGGAAAATGATGGCATGATATAGGGGTTCGACAATAACTATGGGCAGGTCGGGCGTGACCCTTTTTCAGAGGGTCGGTGGGGTTTATTTTGAAGGTGGTGATGGTGATTGTAATTAATGTGGTAGTGGTAGTCATAGGTAGGTGTTGACAATAACAGGGCCTTATTAGTGCTTGTTCGGAGTCAGTGAATGGAGGAAGATGATGCCCTTCTTTCATCTTTTTTTTGTTCTCTCTCACTGTCACTCTTTTTTATTTTTTTGTTTATTGTTTATAAATAAATTAATTCATATATATATATATAGATAAATTTCAATAAATATTAAATAAAAAAACATCATTGTTAATATTAAAAATTATAATTTTTTGAATTTATATTATAATTATTTTACGATCCTAAAATAATAAAATGTTAATATTATTATAGTTATTATTATTAGTTTTGTCAACTAAATCTTAAAATTTTAATTAATAATTATATTACCATTTTATTTTGTTAAATAACTTTATTAACAATATTAGAATATATTAAAATATTAGTAAAGTTACTTACTTATATTTATAAAAATTTATACTACATAGTGTAATGTCCTTATAATTTGGAATTTCATACTTAATTTAATCATAAGTTACATATTGTAAACGGAATTATATTCTCATTATTAAATTATAATTATTTCTCATATTAACATAATATAAATATTCAAGAAGAGAATTTATAAACACTTAAAAAGAGTCTACATAGAATTCATATAAAAATAATAATATATTAAAAAAATATAAAATTTAAACATGATGTTTATAAAATTTTTGTTCTAGTAATTAATGTTCACCTTTATCTTGTTTCATGAAAATATAATAAAGAAATTAATATATTTCAATTAAAGTATAAAAATATTATTTTTTGTACATAAAGTTAATGTTTATAAAAAAATATCAAATTATTGATGAATTATATATATGATTATATAAAAAGATACATTAATTTTTAATATTTAAACAAAATATTAATTGATAATCATTTATTAAAGTAAAACTATGTGGAGAATTTATGGGGAATTACAAGAAGGGAAAATAGAAATGATATGTACTCAAAATTTAAATACAATTCCTTAAAAAATTAGAAGAATGGGAAATTAGCATGGATACAATTTTGTCGAGTGTGAAAACTCATGAAATAATTAATGGGGATCCTTAAGGATAAATTAATCTAATATAAGGTTTTATATTTAATGGTGATAACTAATGAAATTCGAAAAACCCACTTTTGGTTCATGGTGACAATGTTATTGAATTCTATATTGAATATAACCTATATAATGATGATAAGTGAATTAAAATAAGTGTTTCAAGATCAATTATTTTTATATATTTTTTAAAAATAATAGATATTTTAGTACTAAAAATGTAATTTAAATAATGTATTTTATATATGAAAATGGTATAAAAAACCTAAATTCTGATTATTAAGTGAATAAAAATAATTATCTATCATATTTATAGTATGGGATAGAACAATAGAATATAAAGGAAAAAATATAAGTAATTGTTTCAAATAATGATAAATTAAATAAAAAATACCAATAAATTAATGTCTAAGGATAGCCACATATTGATTCATTATGAAAAATCCTCCATTACATATATGACTTTGAGTGGATGTAAAAAAAAATTTATAAAGTCATAATAATATGCTAAAATATTAATAGTTATAGAAAGGGATAAAGTTAAATATTTATGTGCTAAATCAGTTGAACAATATGTATTAATTAAAACATGTAATTTAATCTTAATAGAGGGAATTTAAATTAGAAAATCCAAAAAAAAATGTTCTATAAACAGTTTAAATGAAGAGTTTGAAGACTTACAATGTTTGGAGAATAATTTAAGATGATTAAATAATATTATAGTAGTATTTAATATAAAAATTGTATAACACCATGGGTAATATAAGAGTCATATATGTCGAATATTAAGTCAATCAATCATTAAAATATGAGTATAAAATTATCATTTTAAGTGAAAGTGGATCCAAAATTATTGGCATGTGAAATGAGAAGAACCCCAATTTCCATTGGGATTATAATATGGTAAATGTTACAAGAATAAAATAAACTATAAGGAATATTAATTCTTTTAATGGATACTAAATTAATAATAATGACATAATGGTCTTAAAAAATATTTTACATATCCTTGAATAATAAAACATTCCACAGATACTATTGAGAGTTTCACATATATGGGTACTAATATAGTGATTGTTGAATTGAAACATTATGTTTCAAGAACAAGAAATTCTCTAATTCAGGGGGCACTCACATATCGGGATTCAAGGATTTATTTTGATCATAGAAAATTATAGTTAGATTCTGAATGTATAATTATGTTAATGTCATCCATGAAAAATGTATTCTATTTTTTCCTTGAAAAAACCTGTTTTAGGGTAAAGAATATACAAATATTTTGATTATACTAAACATGGGTGATCCTCATTACACATGTCTCTGCATCATGAATCTACTACTCCAAAACATTTCACTGCACTTTATCTCATCCTTTCTTGTCCTACTACTCATTCATCTATATCACATCCTGAGTTCAACACCAAGTTTCATGAAATTCCAATCTTCTTCTATCTTCTCATCGGTAAACCAACCTATCCTAATTTTATACTCTTTTATACCTCACATCACATCACTATTCATCCTTTAATCAATCAATTATTTGTAATTTCTATCACCATTGACAATGTTCCAACAATAGTTAGCATAATTGGAAAGCCTCATATTTTCTTTTTCTTCCATGAAACTCGTCTATAACTAGACTAATTTTTAACAAATCAATACTCACATTACCTCATGTGTCTATGAAATATTAATCAACAATATTATTTTGTTGGTATATCCAATTAGAAATAGTCATATCTTACTCTATATCCACGTAATTGAAGAATACCTCCAATGATATTCTTCTAATTTATACTTTTCTATTCAATTGGTAAAAATGTTCCCAAGGTTCCCATATTTGTTTTTTACTTTTTTAACTTTATACTACATGTTTACTCATCTTTTAATTTTCAATCATACTAAAATATTATATTATCATCATATTGAAAAACTTAACTCTTTTTCTAAATCACTAGTTACACTATCTACAGAAATCAACCCATCAAAAGTTTATTTATCGGTTGAAATTTTCATGGATAATGATTCATTTTATAAACAACCAAATCATATTGTCGTTTAGGTAATTATATAAAATATTAATGGATACTACCTATATGAAAAAATTGTTTTTTATGTTCATCAATTAAGTCTTCGACTAGTAAACTAAAAATAGTTTATTTTTTTGAATTATTGATTTAATTATAATTATATTATATTTATTAAATTCAATGGGATCTTTTTTAATTTTTAATATGAAGGTGTTTTAGTGCAATAATATTTATATTTTTTTCACTATCACACATTATATTAATTTTTTTATTCCCATAAATTATCATTACATGGTTATTTGAACTCCATAAAAATAAATTACAATTATGTTAGTAATAAATTTGAAATCTCAATTAAATTATTGAGACGAATTTTTCTGCAGTAGATTAAATAGGTAGAAACAAAAACTAGTTGTAAAATATGTACTTATCATTATATTAATTTTTTTTTAAAATTATAAACCATTCACATTAAGAATATATTTATTTATAAACAAATAATAGTTCAACCTCTCTTATAAATTCTTTTTTTTACATATAATGGGTTTTCACCTACTATTATATGTGATACAGTATCATCTAATGGAAGCACGCAAAGGCGAACATGCATACCATTAACAACTATATCATTTAATGTCTTCTTTATTTTAATTTTAAATTTATCATATTTTTGTATCATAAAATTGATCACAATAAAAATGAAATAATATAATTATACATCCCTTCAATTGATCATTATTAAATAACATGTTAACTTGTTAACCATATATATTTGACCATCAAGTGAAATGAAAGGACAAATACCTTGGTACAACATGTTCCTTAGAATTGTAAGTACGTTATTACTATACTATGATTAATCCCATGGTGCATATATTAGTATTAAAAGACTACACTCAATGAATAATTCCTTCCCAGAGAATCTATATTAGAGGAATTTTGGAGGTATTTATAAATAATCATTGCTTCCTTAAAATACAAAGTAAGTACAACTCGCTCTAGTTTACTATATAGTGGAATTGTTGTTCAATGATGATGCTTATCAATTCATTCTTTTAACAAAAATAATTTCACTGATAATGTTACATGAAAATTTCATTCATTTACTATATTAAGTTCATTATTAAAATTAATTCATAGAGTATAGTTTATTTATAAATTAATATAATGTATACTATAATTTATTACTTTTTCCAGAAAAACTTCTACTACGTTTTTAATCTCTAGGAAATTATCACATGTTCAATTTTCAATTACCATATATGATCAAGAAAACCTAGAATAATAGATGTTATGATAGAAGTTGTGAAACCTTGGATAGGTATAACCACATAAATGTTTTTTTCTATTTCATATATAAACTATATTCCAAATATTTCCAAAAAATAGTAAATTAAATTTTTTTATCTTTTTAATGTATAAAATGAACGATTACTTTAAATTATAGAATTCAATTATTAGTTCAATATTTCCTCATTTCTCAATAATAACAAGAAAAAAATACTTGTGTTTTCGATGATGTTATTAATCATTTGTCAATGTGTCATAATATATTTCATTTTTACTTTCACATACTCAGTTATTGGCAATAATTTGTGTATATACTAATATTTTGGTTCAAAACATTCATGTTATAAGATAAATAAGAAATATGGCACCCAAAAAACAATATTGATATTTTTATATCTCATAGAGAAGGGTTTTTTGGACATACTACCATCTCTTCCAGAATATCTTGAAACATTGGATTTCAATTCCACTTATAACCATTATAAACATACCTAGAGCACAATTACATCAATAAAGATATGTTTTCATTCACATCAATGGGTGGGAATGTTGATATATTTATTAATAATGGTAATTATCTTAACATATTTAGATTAAATGGTGAAGAAAACTATAACATAAATAGTTTAGTTCCTCCAAATGGAAAATCAGAAGCATTTTAAAGTGATCAGATTATTATAAAACAAATAAATTAATCAATGATAAATAAATTATAGTTCAGAGTTTCATATTTATTATTATAGAATTGATGAATGGAATGTGAACTCATTTATTAATTTTAATAATTTGTATAAAATAAAAGAAATTTGTTATGAGAAGAATAATTTAGCACATAATTTCAATACGGAAAGGAATGTTATTCAGTGAAATGATATTGTAAATTAAAGCTAAATGATCTGAAGTCGTAAGGAATGAATGTATTGATATATAACATACCAACTAATTCTAAAATTGGAATATTAAAAGTCTGAAAAATTCAAGAATATAATCATTAAATGGATATAATCGTACATAGAATGATTTTTGATCGAAAAAGCATAGTTGAGATTTATCCAATATTGAATATATTGAAATATCCTCATATATTCAATGGTGACCAGGATGGATATGTTGATAATATATATCGGTATGATACATCCTAAAAACTTGAAAGTGACTATGAGAGTACACATTTCTTATCTTTTGTAATTTTTTCCATGGATAAATCAACTCTACTACATTCTACATTACTTTTGCAACAATTTATTGAATATTTTTATACAATGATTATGTCTCAAAAGAATTCATTTAATTTCATTAATAAAAATAAAAATTAAGAGGTTAACATTACAATGGCTTGTATGATTGATACCTTAAAGGTGATATGAATGGTTCTTCATGTGTAAATATTTTTTTTTATATTTATGTTTCACTGGTGATCCTTGTTATATCATTAAAAGCATCTAATATGAGATCTTGATCTATAATTGGGAACTATATTCAGAATATTTTTTAACATTCACATGTAATTTTATGTGGCTTGAAATTTCTATATTTTTTCTAAATAAAAACTCTCTATCTGTAAAATATCCTCAAATAAAATGAATATTATTAAAAATAATTGTTGGATGTCTAATTAAATATTATAGAGAAGTATATTTATTTAGAAATCCTTGAGCCTCTAATGTACATTGAATATTTTATTCAAAATTATTTCAAATTCCACTCTTTATGTATCATTTTCTATGTTATTCCACTAATCCAAATCTGTTACATTATATATTTTATAAAATGGAATTTAAAAAATGAGACATTCATCATGTTCACATTATCCTATTTATTTTTCATTATAAAAAATAAACTACCCCAATATATGTAATCAAAATTATCATTGCTGATATACAAAATAAATGTATCATCCCATGACTTTATGTAGCTTTTAAATATTTTATGATCTTTCGACCATGTGAGATTCTAATTTTCCGTCCAATTAAATAAAATTGGAAAATATTTTATGTATTACCCAATTAATGTTTTTTTGAAAACCATAATTTATGATGATGGTTATACAATTTACAAATGAAGGATTAATGTAAGTGTTGTTCTCACCTAATTTGATCACAAGGAGAATCAGTTTTTTGAAACTATCAGTCATGATATTTATTTAAAAAATAATGATAATATAAATATAGATATTTTAAACCAATATTTTTACATCATATACATTTTAAGATATAGAAAAAAGGAACATGATATTGTGACAACAACAATTTATATGACTCATTGTAATCACTTGTCTGACAAAAATGTTGATGATCCTAAGATGTATTATGATTTTTGATACATATCACATTTTAAATATTTTCAGAGATTTTATTATTAGTATTTCCATTATATATATCCTCTATTAGAGATATTATATTTATATTTATCATTATAAAACATTTTTTCCAATAGTAATGATGATAATAATAATGAAATAACAAGTACAAGAACAATTTCTAAAGTAATTATTGTTATTATTTTGAAGAAAATTCAGTATTTGAAAATGGTAGAACAATAAAGTATATATAATTATAAATAATAGTTTCCTTAAACATTTTTAAAAGAAAATAGTTCTTTAAGAAGTGGGGATTCTATATTGGTAGGTTTTATTACATGAAACAGAAAATCCGTTAGATATAATATTTGATAATAGTACTTATGAAAATCAATGGTGAAACTTCTTAACAATATATATTGATAGTGAATAAATTATAATTCATAAATATAGGGAGGCCTGCTACATTTTTGGATTATAATTTAATGAATGTGGCATCATTGAAATTATTAAAGAGGTGTCTCGTTGGTTTATGGGACACTTCTTATATAGATTATTCTCCTCCAGTGTGTGGGGTGTTTCACATGATATTGAAACCTATGGTAGGAATTCATAATCTTGTAATCATTTATTTGAAATCAAAACAAAATATTGGGTACCCACAAGTAATTTTATTTTCCAAACCACCTTGTAAGAGGAAACATGATGGATTAAAAAATATATTTTTTGATCGATTTTCTGTTCGGACTGACATGATCCCTGATTAATTAGGTAAATGTATTCACTATATCATTGTATGGGTATATATTTGCAATTTATGAATCCATGGTTACTTGGTTGTCTTGTTTGTTATTAATCCTTTAATTAGGGCTTCTCAAGATTAAAATACATAAAATTGGTTCCTGGTTTTTTTTTCAAGTGAATAATATTAGAAAATCTCTTGGGTCATGTTTTCACTTCCCTAAAATCAATTTTTCTATGAATTTAAAAATTGAGTACTAGTTTCATCGGTTTTGAAATAAAAAATTATTATGGTCAAGTCTTGGATGAATTATTTCATTTAAATTACATATTATTGAATCCTAAAATCATATATAATATTATTTTAATAATTGGAATCCCCATTAAAATTAACATGTTGGATAAATTAAGTACGATTTGGGAACTATACAAGGGTGTTAGCCATGGTAGATCTTAATTCAGTTCTAAGAGGCAAATTAATTTTGGGAACATCTAATTGTGAGTTAACTCTGAGACATATATATAAGAAACATTATAATTTATACTCTAATTATAGGTCCATTGGTCAGTAGAAAATATAGTAAGTCTACCACATTCTATTTTTTTCCATATCTTGTCTTCATGGGTCACATTGTATGAATATTATATCATCAGATATGATTAATGGGGATATTTTATATAGTGCATGTGAGGAAACTAGAGAGCCGATACACTTTCTGGCTGAGTGCAGATAGAATGGTTTCTATTTGTGTAATATTCCTCTAGGGAATCCTTAGGTTGTTTTAAGCCAAAATTAATATGATCCATTTATGTTCTCACAATTTCCTAATATGGGATTGTGTCAAATCATGAAATAGTCTTTTAATGACCATTTATCTTTCAATTATTTGTGTTTTAATATAGCTTTTTGGTGTCATTTTTTTGTTGTGCGGTTATTTCCAACCATGACATTTGGAGGGAACTTGTAATTTTGATGTTAGGGGTTTTTTTGGATTCCCTGCATAAAACATTCTTTTTCTACCATTCATTGGCTAGTTACATGACATGTAATGGTACTACATGATGTGTAATGGCTTCCAGATTGATCTCATGAAAAATTACAATGTGTTCGAATCACACATGTCTTGTAAGGGTTACACATCATGTAAGGGTCACATATCATGTATTATGGAAAATTAGTATTCAATTAAAATATGAATTGTTTTACTAAATAACATAAATTAAAATAATTTAATGAAAAGAAAATTATTACACGCCATGTAATTTTCATATTTTTTTTGGGGCTGTGATACGAGTGTTGGAGTATTCATTCCATTTTACATACCGCTTATCTTTGTAATATCCATTAACCTAGAAAGTTTTGGTTGACTCTTTTTCTCTGGATCATCCCATTTGGAATTTGATCAAAAGGTAAAACTTTTTTCTCTCTTTATGTAAGAATTATTCCATATTTCTTCCTCATTTGTGGTTGAGGATCGATTTTATTTAGGGATTGGTAATCATATCATGTTTTATATCAATAATTTATAGTATATTATCATGAATTTTCTTTTAAAGAATGATTTTGTTGATTCCAACCCGCATTGATAATAGTGATTAGGTTTTCAAAATCTTTGATGTAGTTGGATCAATATTTGTGTAATAATTTATTAAATTTCATGTTATTATTATTAGTTACTCGATATTTTAATTAAATTGAATGTGTTGAAACTAAAATGGTAAGGAGTTCATTTTTAATGCGGTCTATTATGTGAAAAATGATATTTTCATGATTTAGAAGAGAATGGGTTTTCTAACATTGAAGTATATATTAATAGCTTTCAAATGGTTTTAAAAAATGGTACCATTGTTTTCAAAATGGAAATGGATAAAAATTTCATTGAGGGATCCATTAGTGATTCTAGAAAATGATATGGGTAGCCGTAGTTGTCATGACCCATCCTCGGGGCATGTGCTGTGACTACCCCAAGCCTGCCTTCCATACGCTAAGGGCTAGCAACTAGCACCAAAGGCATAAATTCCTAAGCTGGGAAGTCATTGCCTTTATTAAAGTAAAAAAACACAACAGAGTATGCAACAAGATGTAAACACTAAGTAAAAATGAATACAAAGAGTTTGATGGAAAGTAAATGGATCAGTATACAATCCGAACTGAACAACAAATACAAGTAAATGGACAATCAACTGAAAGTAAAGAGCAGCTCCTGGATTGTCCTCCGGGGATTCCTACTTAAAGGGTAGGTAAAGATGACAACCTCAGCACTCACGTCTGTCAGTCTCCTCCGTGTACCAACTCGTCGCAATGTCCACCACCGGGTATCATCCAGTCGTGGCGCTCTCGGCCTCTATCAGTGTGGCATGTCGCCTACATCCAACAAAATGGGGTGTGGGCATAGCTCCGTGCAGGGGTGAGTATAATGATACTCAGTAGGGAGCCCGAGACCCTCATGGTCTCACCAAAATCTACAAATGATTAACCACAGTATAAAGATACAGTCATAATGTATCAACCAACCCTACATAGCTATATTCCCATATATATACCTATGTTACCAATCACATCCCGGCTCCAACTCTCGAGACCAAGCCCAAAACATTCCACAAAGGAAGTAAGTCAATAACCACATTGATAATGGTTTAAATACATGACTCAGCTCACACAGGTATACAAATCATGAAGTGGGGTAGAGATAATTAGATGTAGCCTCTAATTCATCTCCTCTGTCGAACCCACATAGTATCCTGGATCAATATCAGCGCTGTCGAACCCACGTAGGATGCTGGGATAGAAGTCATCACTGTCAAACCCATGTCGGATTCTGGTATAGTAGTAATCGCTGTCGAACCCATGTAGGATCATGGTACAGAAGTCGTTGCTGTTGAACCCACAGAGGATCCCAGTATAGAAGTCATCACTGTCAAACCCAAGTAGGATTCTAGTATAGTAGTCATCACTATCGAACCACGTAGGATCATGGTATAGAAGTGACTGTTGTCGAACTCATAGAGTATCCCGGTACAAAAGTCATCAATGTCGAACCCACGTAGGATTCCGGTACAGTAGTCATCGCTGTTGAAGTCACAGCCAGCTCTACGGTTCCCGCATAGAGTACGCTCAATCCTGGGAGGGTACGATCCTCGAGCAAAGGGGTGGATACATAAACTATCACGAAGTCCTGAGTTTATGTATCCTATAGTTCAGTATCATCATGAGGAACCCAACGCGATAGACGATGCGTCAATCGTACGCCCGGTCTGAGAAATATTGGCATTTTCGTTCCAAGGGCCGGTTGGATTTCAGGTACAATCCAACCCGACCATACTCCAAATTCCTCTTAATACTATGTAGAGTATTCCAAAAGGAATGTCTCATCAAAAGTAATCCAACGTAGTTGACAATATGTCAATCGGACATCTGGTCCTTAAGCAATAAGTGTTTCCGCTCTGAGGGCTCGGTTGGTTTTGGGTTTGAACCAACCTGGCCATACCCAAACTTCACCAAAACCTTGAGCATAATATACCAAAACTACAGTCTCAATCCATGGATTCTTACACAACTGAAGGTGCGTCGATCAGAGGTTCTTATCTCATGTTACTGGAGAAAAATCAAAAGTGGTCTGAAGACGGGGGGTCTGGGTCCGGTCCGACCCGGCCCAACCCACCCTGGCTCAATCCGACCCAGGTCCGGGTCTAGCCCAGTAGGGCGTAGCCCGACATGGAAGCTATGGCCTGGCCCGCACGACTGGCGGCCCTGCCCATGCGGCAGGCGGCCCAGCCCAGTGTCTAGCCGTGGCTCGTCCAGGTGGCCGAACGCGGAGAGGGGGGGGGGGGGCGGGGAGGGGGGTAGGTTTCTCTTAATGTCGGTGTTGCCTGTTTCTACCATAACCTGCAAGGTGGGTTTCGCTCCACCGCCATGGATGATTCCAGGGTGGCCTTCCGCCGGCGGCGTGCGAGGGGCACCGCTGTCCCGAGGCGGCCGGCCGGTGCGGGCCTCCACCTCCGGTCACCGGTGCCACCGCGCCCTTCCACGGGCCACCGAAGTCATTCTGGTGGTCCGTTTTTCCTCCCGCCTATGTCTACGGCCTCTTCGGGTCATTCTATTCACTACGATGGCCTCAAAACGTCATCGCCCATCAGACCACACAAGAAAAACAAATTGGGGGAGAGTCCAGACTTGTTTGTTTGCCCGTACCCTACATGTTAGAGGCTTAAAAAATTATCCAACATCTAATCTCTCATGTATGAGGGTATAATTCAAACATATAAAATTATACAAAATCCCCCTAAGTCCTATTTGACGTTGCACGTTGACGAGCCGTGGAAGATGGTGTTGCGGAAAATGGACGTTGTTCCGCCTACTTCGGAGAAAAGTCATTGTCGTGGGCGGCGTCCTTTGCAAAGGCATCTTCTGCCTAGTCTTGGAGGAAGAGGAAGGAAGAAGATGCAGCTCTATGTTCTTTGGAAATGAGGAACATTCTTCATCGAGAGGATGGTGTTCTTAGTGGGAAGAAGACTCTCCCTATTTCCCCTTAGTTCTCCACACTGTTTATGCCAACCCAAAATAAGAGAATAACATATCTTCTTTTAATGTTATAATATAGTGAATTGAAAAGAATTCAAACACTCCAAATAATTAATTAAGTTGATTCACATAATTAATTCATGCAGTTGGCTAGAATTTCCAAGGTCACAAAGACATAAAACATTGATGTGTTGGCACTTTAATAGGAAATCCAAATGTTTAAAGGGGTTTAAGGGAGTTTAAAAGATTAGGTGATTCTGTGGTCCCCGCCACACAATAATCTCCCGTGGGAGGCTATGTGGGGGAGGGACCCACCTCCAACTCCCTTTGGATAGAATTAACCACCTTTAAAATAAAAATATGTCTCACATATTTTTATTTTTATTTTTAGAAACCCCAAAATAAACATCCACTCTCGACCAAACGCAACTGTGGTATATGTCTCTTTAAGTGAAATTGGCACTGCGAGTTCATCGGTGTCCTCAGTTTTCAATTCCGAGCACCGGTTCAAAAGATAGAAAAACCCTCACGTATGTTTACTGAATGTACCTGAAAAAACATCAGAAATTGATTTCGGGACACCAGGCCTTGGAATCTGGCCCTGTCAAAAACTGCGGACTCATAAAATTCCGAATAATTTATTAATAAAAAATTCCCTTGAAATTTACGGGGTCATTACATTACCCCCACCTCAGGGATTTACGTCCTTGTAATGTGTCATCACATACTAGGGAAACAAAAGAGTGTATTGAGCACACATCTGAGCTTTCCGCTCCCATGTGTTGTCCTGGAGGTTCTCGTGCTGCCAGCGAACACGCACCAGAGGAATCAACCATCCATGCAGGACCCTCTCCAGTCGATCCTCAATCTCCACTGGAACCTCTGTGAAAGTCACCATGTCATCGACGTTCAGTTCCCCATGGTCAATGATGTGGAACGAGTCGTGCACGTATCTACTTAACTGAGATACGTGGGAGACTTCATGCACCCGGTGCAACTATGGTGGAAGGTCCAGGCGGTAAGCCAACTTGACTACTCTGTTGAGGAACTGAAAAGTTCTGATGAATCATGGAGATAACTTTCCCCCTTAGCTAAATCTCCGTATACCACTTCATGGTGAGACCCATAAAGAGACATGGTCACCGTCCTCGAATTCTAGTGGTCTCTATCTCTTATCACCATAGGACATCTGTCTACTCTTTGTAGTCTTCATACGCTCCAGGATGATCTGTACCTTCTCCGTGGTAGCTCGTACCATCTCTGGTCAGTAGGAAGTTGGCCGACTTAGTAAGTCGGTCAACAATCACCAAAACAGAGACGTGTCCCCTGGACGTACATGGAAGTCCCCTCGTGAAGTCCATGGATATATCATCTCTCCTCCACATTGGGACCTCAAAAAGGTTGTACCAAGCTTGATGGTACCTGGTTCTCTACCTTCACTTGCTGAAAAGTGAGGCATCATGATACAAACTCTGCTACTGCTTTCTTCATACCAGGCCACCAGTGCTGTCTTCTGAGGTCCTAATACATCTTTTCCACTCTTGGATGTACCGCTAGAGGGGAAGTGTGGAACTCCCTCAACGCCTCCTCATGTAGTGAAACGGGTAACATGATACGTCCTCTGAAGAGGATGACGTTCTCCCCACCTTCAAAAAACCCATCAGGTGTCTTCCCTGAGGATTTCTTAGCACGTCGCGTCTCACAGTCATCATCCCCATGTTGTGCTTCTCTGACTCGCCGAAGGAGTGGAGGAGTGACTGTGAGAGACTGTAGAATTCCTACTCCATCGTAATCCAGAAAGGATATTTGCAACGCGGCCGACTAATTTTTCGCCTCTCCTAGAAGCTAAATACCTGATCTCCTGCTAAGAGCATCTGCAACAACGTTCCACTTCCCAGGAGTATAGACTACCTCGAAGTCATAGTCCATGATTAACTCGAGCCATCATCGCTATCTCAAGTTCAGGTCCTTCTGTGAGAAGATATACCTGAGACTCTGGTGGTCAGAGTAGACTATAAATAATTCTCCCAACGAACTATGAGTGAGTCTAGAAAATTTAAAAGAACTTGCCTACACCCTTCTTTGCCTACATCCTACAAGAGCAGTTAAGATTTCTCCTTTTGCAAAAAAAGAGAAATCCAATCACATCCCCTGGATGAACCACACCCATTGCCTAATACAGTGTATCCAGACATGACCGGTACTAATTCATGACATGGAAGATTTCATAATATCTTGAAACTACTACCAAGAGATCCAACTATTAATCTCGCCTAAAAGGTTTGAGTCACACTATCAGCATTTGTGTGTGGTCACTGGGTCTCCTCCAGTAGGAATCTCGAATGTGAGGGTGAAGTCAATAGTGTTATCTGGAATCTCTTAGTATTATCCACACAAAAGGCAAGAAATCAAATGTCACAAGGACATGTTCTTTTATTACTGCATCTCAAAGTACATATACACAAATCAACCACAAACAATGACATAAACATAGCTAGAAGCTTCATGAACAAACGACTCTATGACTGGAACTAGTACCACTCGTATTCACCTACTCCCAGTGCACCATGGTCAGTGGCCTCACCTACCTGAAGTTGAGCTCTCCCCTATCCTCCTAATCCCTGTGGTCGGGGTGGACCTTTTGGTGGTGGTGGTGGTAGGGCCTCGAAACACCATCCACCACCTACTGTTTGGCTAGCTCCTCTGCCACGTCCGCCTAGTCCCAGCGAACCTCCGCGGTAGAACCTCTGCCTATTCCTGGGAGGTCCCTCTACTGCCCGATGGTCATCTGTAGGGAGGGTCGCGCAGTCTCGATCCATGTGACCTTGTCCTCCGCATGCATAGAACAACCTGCTCCTCGTATGGCTAACTCTATCTGGTGTACCCTGCACAACCGAACCTGAGTCATGTAATCGACCACCTGTGGGTCTGGTCCTCTTGGACACCCGCGTCATTTGTCTACTGCCAGCTGCAGAAGACTTTGCTACGTGTCACCCTGTGGTGGGTCTCGCTATTGGTTACTACTCAACGAGAAAGCTCTCCACTATAAGGGCTCTCTCCAGTACCCCCGCCTACGTCGGAATGTTGAGGGAGATCATCGAAGCCATGATCTCATGCCTGAGTCCCTGCTCAAAGGTCTGGGCCCTGATGAATGGGTCTCATACCATATCCGTAGAGTAGCGTGAGATATCGGTGAACCTCACTGAGTACTGAGCTACTGTCATGCTACCCTGCTATAGATGATGTAACTCCGGAATCCGTACTGCACGAAGGGTGGCTGGTACAAACTCTACACGGAACAGGATCTCGAAGTCTATCTAGAGTAGTGAGGCCTCATCAAGCAACTGGAGCATCAGGCATCACCATCTACCTGCTACTGCCTACAAGAGACTCTTGGAAATGATCACCATGAGGTCGGATGGTGTCACTACCAATATGAAAACTCTCACAACAGCCTCCAACCAATCCTCATCTGTCTGTGGGTCCGTCTCTCCCAGGAACCTGGGCGGCCTCTATCACTAGAACTCATGCAATGCACTCATGCAGTGTAAACTCTCTTCTACTGGGGATGGTGGGATCAGTGGCCTAGGGTGTAGTGGTAACGCTGGTGCCTCCGCTATGATGGGGCCCTGCACCGAAGCATCGTCGCTCGGTGGGCTACCATCTCATATGTCACTAAGAACCCTAGCTACCTTCATTGGTCCATCTTGAAAAGAAATATGTGCACCACGGTCAAAACAATATACCCGGTGAGAGGACATAATATAATCACGAGGAAAACCTTTTCAAAGAAAAACACACACACGCAATTAGTTCTTCAAGCACTAAATCGGAGATTAAAACCCACATAGGATCCTGGTATAGAAGTCAGTACTATCAAACCCATGGAGGATCCGATTACAGAATACGTCACTGTCGAACCCACATAGGATTCCGGTACAGTAGACATCATTGTCGAAGTCGCAACTAGCTCTAGGGTTCCCGTACAAAGCACACTGGATCCCCGGAGGGTACACTCCTCAGGAAAAGGGGTTGATACCTGAAGTATCAAAATGTCCTAAGTTGATGTTTCTCATAGTTATATCTCCTCATAAAGAACCCAACGCGACAGAGGGTGCGTCAATCAGACGCCCGATCTTAGAATTATTGGCATTTTCTTTCCAAGGGGCCGGTTGGATTTCAGGTACAATCCAACCCATCCATACTCCAACATCTGATGAATATTGTGTAGAGTATGTCAAATGGACCGTCTCATCAAAAGGAATCCAACGTATTTGACAGCACGTCAATCAGATGTCCAGTCCTTATATTATAAGCATTTCTGCTCCAAGGGCAAGGATATTTTTGAGTTCGAACCTACCCTTCCATACACAAACATCACCAAAAAGTTGAGTATAATATAACAAAATGACCGTATCGATCCTAGGAATCCTACTCAACTGACGGTGCATCGATCGAAGGTCTATAGATCATGTTATGGGTGAAAAACCTAAAGTGTTCTAAAGAGGGGGGTATGGGTCCGGTCCATCCCGGCCGGACCCACCCTGACTCGTCTCGAACCGGGTCAAACCAACACAATTCTGGGTCCAGCCCGGTAGGGTGCAGCCCCAACCGGCAGCTGTGGCCTGGTCCGCACAAGGGCGGCATGGCCCGCATGACAAGAGGCCTGACCCACGTGGCAGGCAGCCCGACCCGCGCGCAGGCGGTCCAGCCCGTGCGTTGGCGGCCCGACATGGTGGCCAGCCGTGGCATGGACAACTGTCCATGCACGGAGTGGGGGGAATGGGCCCCCTATTTCTCATAACAGAGGTTCCATCTGGAGCCACCTATTTCTCCCAAAACACTCAAGGTGGGTTCCGCTCCACTGTCACGGCTGATGCTGCGGCCGCCTTCCGCCGGTGGCGCGGGAGGGGCGCCACTGCCCCAATGCGGCCAGCCAGTGCCAACTGCCGCTTCTGGTCACTAGTAGTGCCGCGCCGGTTACCTATGCTGCCGTGATCATTCGCGGGCCACCAGAGTCATTCTGGTGGTGCGTTTTGCCTCCCGTCTACGCCTACATCCTCCTCGGGTCTTGCACTTCACTGCGATGGCCTCAAAATGTTCTTGCCCTTCCATTAACCCATCTCCTAACAAACCGCGCATCACGAACTAATTGGCAGAGGGTCCGGAAATGTTTGTTAGCCCGTACCCTCCATGTTAGAGTCTCAAACAATTATCCAACCTATAATATCTCATGTAAGAGGGTATAATTCACATATCTAAAATTATACAAAAATCCCCTACCTCGTATTTGACGTTGCACGTCGACGAGCCGTGGAAGACGGTGTTGTGGAAAAAATATGGTGTTCAGCCAATGTCAGGGAAAACCCATTGTCGTAGGCGGCATCCTTTGCAGCGTCGTCTTCTACCCTATCGCGAAGGAAGAGGGAGGAAGAAGATGCTACCCCATGTTCTTCAGAAATGAGGAACGTTCTTCATCGAGAGGTTGGTGTTCTTCGTGGAATGAAGACTCCCTCTACTTCCCCTTAGGTCTCCACACAGTTTATGCTAGGCCAAAATAAAAGAATAAAAAATCTTATTTTAATGTTGGCATATACTGAAATCAAATGAATTCAAACACAGCAAATAATTAATTAAGTTGATTCACTTAATTAATTCATGGAGTTGGCAAGAATTTCAAAGGTCACAAAGACATAAAACATGGGTGTATTGGAACTTGAATTAGAAGTCCAAAGGTTTAAGGGTGTTTAAGGGAGTTTAAAGGATTAGGTTATCGTGTGGTCCCCACCACACGATACCCTCCTATGGGAGGTTATGTGGGTGTGGGACCCACCTCCAACCCCCTTTGGGTGAAATTAACCACCTTTAAAATAAAAATATGTATCAAATATTTTTATTATTTTTTTAGAAACCCCAAAATAAACATCCACTCTCGACCAAACGCAACTGCGGTAGAGGTATCCTTAAGCAAAAACTGGCATTGCGAGTTCATCTGTGTCCTCAGTTTTCAACTCCGAGCACCAGTTAAAAAGATAGAAAAACCTGCACGTACGTTTACTAAACGTACCCGAACAAAGCATTAGAAATTGATTCCGGGCACACCGGGCGTCAGAATCAGGCACCGTCAGAAACTAAGGACTCGTAAAATACCAAAAAATGTAAGAAAAAAAATTTCCTTGAAATTTATAGGTCTTTACATAAGTTTAACACCCCAACATGTTAAGGTATGTCCCTTTTAAATTTTAAAATCCTCGATAGTTTAGGCTTCACACAACATTGAGTTTATAGCCATATTATACTATTAAATATGAACATTGGAATGGTAATATGGAACTTAAGACTAGAAATATAGACAATTGAATAACAACCTCACCAATTAATGTATAAATGTTATTTATGTTTCTTCTAAATGTAAAATATGTTTTTATTATTTCTTAGAAAAAGTATAAAATGTTCTAAAAATGATCAATTAAATGTTGGTATCTATTTACAATTTTATAATAAAAATATTTATTTAATATAAATTTTATTTTCATAAAATAGATTAAGGAAATAATAATTTTTTTTGAGTATTGGTCAACTTTATATGAATTTATTTTATTTTTTAATCTTTCATAAAATCAGTTATTATATTAAAATATGTATTTTTCTAGTAAATGATAATTTTATTTAAAAATTAAATACATCGTATGTGGAAAATTATTTACATAAAGTGGAATATATTTTTTAATTATACACATAAAAAAAGGTTAGGGTGATTTTTTTTTGTGTTTTAAAAAAATAGTTCATTTCATGGTTAATAGTTAAAAACTATAATTTATGAAATTTAACAAATACGTTAATTATTGAGTAATGGATGATGTATAGAGGATGTTTCCTTATAATATTGACCTAAATATATCAATTTATGATAATTAAACATGTTAATCAAAACTATTCATTGTCTTGATCCAAAATAATATACTAATGAATAAAATAATCATAAAATATCCCTCTCCTTCACTCTAAATACCACCCCTCACCACATATTATCATCACACCAATAAATCATTAAATCTTGTACAATGTTTACACTATCCCTATAAATAAACTCTCACCCATTTTGTGGTATTTCTCATATCACCCAAATTATGATTTAAAAGTTCCATATGACGGTTCTCAAGGGGAGGAATTCCAGAGGTAAAATCCCCTTTTGATTATTTTTATTTTATTTTATTTGTTTTATTAAATTTTCCATTACTGACCTACCATTATACCATTGGAATGATAAATACATTATATTATATAAACTATAATTTTATTATGTTAATTTATGATCCATCATCAAACCTCTTTTCCACTACCCTCTATTCTAAAAATGAAAAATCATTTGTGATTTGTCGATTTACAGTTATCGTAGAAGATGCATTTTAATTTTCCACTACCTCCTTCGAGTATGGTCGTGACATAATATTTAAAGATCAAAAGGACTCCAATATATGTAATAAAAATTATTTAATTATACTGAACCAATATATATACATAATATTAATTCATAATTCAAAACATGTTTGTGATGATCGAAAAAACACAAAATAAACTGAAACATTATCATTACTGTTTTAATTAATGAATCGTCATATAATATGAAAACTAATATATAAGGCCATTAAATATCCTATAGTTTTATTAATAAAATATTATTTCAATTTTGGTTTTCTATTTCCCTTTTACATGATATTTAGTACATGTATACAAGTGAACTAATCATGAAAACCAAGGAAATGAACACTTCCGAACAGTGATATTGAATCTTATAACTCATGAAATGTACATAAATGAACATAATAAAATAATAATAAATTAAATAAATTTTTAACATGATATGAATTATTTTATTAATGAATCTAATTTCACTATCCATGATCACAATTACAAGTACAGAACAATTTCAGACATAAGGTAAGGGTTTTCTCATCTCACTTTTATTTCTATAATATATGCATTCTTCAGAAATATTTCTTATTTGTGGTGTATTTATAATTCTCATTGGATTATAATATCATAAATATATTTACATTAATGGTATTCATTGTCTTATTCGATGATCATTAATTTTATGGTCCAAATGGTTTGATTTTTTGCAAAGTGGCACAATGGATTAACCTCGAACCTCCATTATTCATTCAGGTAACACGTTCTTTATATTTACCCCAATGTAATATGTATTTTTTATATAAATGTTATAAATTCTATTTATATTTTGCAAAATCATGTGTCTATATCATTTCATCATTCATTTATTAGGAAGTACATGTTTTTTATGGTTTCCTTTTCAATTCCTCCTGATAAAAGAGCATGATTGAAGGGTAATTTCTAATTTTTAACCCATTTTCAAGTACAATATATAATCTATTATGTGACATAAATATTTTTATAAAATATATATTTTGCCCTTAAAAAACTATCTTATCATATTTATAGTTTTATGTACTCAATTAAGCATTTTCCTTCTTTAAAGACTCTCCTATATTTTCCCACAAACATCACTAAAGTGGCCAATTTATATGGAAATATCGTGGCCTTGGAGCCCAGGAGATGTCTGATTTCATCATCTCTGAGATTCGAAAGAATAAAGTGTCTCTAGTGGCTGTCCTTGAACACAAACTGAGGTCTGACAGGATTAGGAATTTTTGTTGGAGGCTCAAGCTGCATGGTGCTTTACATGCAGAACCGGTTAACAGTCGCATTTGGATCCTTCGTAATAGGGAAGTTTTGGTTTATTTGATTTCCTTGGGTGACCAGTTTATCGCTACAAGGGTGTCGAATGGAGGGGTTACTATGGTGGTCACTTTTATGTATGAAAGTTGCGATGCTGGGAGTAGGGAGCAGCTGTGGCAAGACTTGAGCCTCTTTGATCTAGGGGATTCACCTTGGTTAGTGGGGGTGACATCAATGTGATGGTTGATGCCGAGGAGAATATGGGAAGTGGTAACTTTCCAAGGAGAGCTAGCCTAGACTTTTCTCTCTTTATGGAAAGATCTGGTTTGATAGATTTGGGTTTTCCTTGAATGTAACGCCCCGACCCCAGTTACCCAAATTCGGTGCATTATTACATAACATTGGCATGATCACAAGAAAGATCAAATCTCTAAAGACCGATTGGTTTAGTAGCTTTGGAAACACTAGATATATTCATAAGTTTTACATTATATCATAAAATGAAAAACTACTACAACAACATAATGTTTCCACAATCCACACTATTAACCCCTCATAAAATCCCTGCAGGTCATTCATAACTTACTTCTTCACATCCTGGGAAAAATAAAACATAGAAAAGGGGTGAGCTCAAATGCCCAGTAAGGATAACAATATAGCGGAAACATTCATAAATAAGAATAAAAATTTAAGGCAATGTATAACTAAAACAAAAGCCTTTTAAATATGAACTTTCAACATGGTATGGCATAAATAAAATGAAATAATGCCATTTACTTATTCACATGGATATTCTACTAATCGAATAATCACATGCAAAAATCAATAACCACTTTCATAATGTTGGAATGCATAATGCCAGACTATCATAACCACATAGCCAAGGCCTCGTGCCAAGACTACAAATAAGATTTTGTCAAGTCCTTGTGCCAAGACACTAGTTTGTCTCATGAGACCTACCGATGCATCGAGAAGCTATAGCGGGCTCCACCCGTCACTTATTAAGTCCAATGCATTCCCATATGAAAAGTTTTAAACATAACATAAACATTCGTATTAAAACTAGCATACGAAATGTAAATACTTTCACCATAAACTATGAATGGTATAAAAATAGCACATCCACAGTCAAACATATCACAAAACCTTCAATACAATATAGAAGTTTTGTATCATAATAAATCAACTTCAAATAATCTTAAAATCCATCAAAAGATGTTGACATAGATGAAATCAAAATTCTTTTTAAAGAAATATCTCCTTTTATTTTGAAATAATTTAAGATCCATATAAAATAAAACATTTTCTTTGAAAATATTCTTATAATCTTGTAAGGGAAGCTTTGAAGATTTTATAACGGCGGAAAATAGCCGCACCCGCCGTATAAGTTAAAAAAAACATTCTTACCTTAATTTTGTCGAAAAGGTTAAAAAGGACCTTGTTTTGAAAACGACCGAAAGATTCCTTTATAAACCACTTATAAAAGTCAAAAAGGGTATAAATGACTTTAACTCATATTCTAGTAAATAGTAAAAATGTTTTGAAATGCATTTTTAAGAAACATGGATGTGGATGATAAAGAGATCCCAGTAGATTATTACGTATAAACAACCTTGGATAATGAAGAGGTTGTAAAGTAAACCCTTACCTTGTACTTTTCCTTTGTTGGGGTAGGTTAACCTCCTGTATAATGGTGAAATAATTGTTATTAAATTATACAATAATCATATATATTAATATGATATCATATATGATCTTTTAACATTGATTTGTTAATAATATCTTAGAATTATCGTCGTTTCGGGTGTTAACTTACTCATTTTATTTATATGTTTTGTTACATAAGCCATGGTTGTTGTATCTTATTCATATCAATAATTATATCTAGTCCTTAAACATCATTTTTTAAATCATAAAATGATAATTATACTTGAATGGATACGATGGAGAATGAATCTCATCGCGTTCGTGGAGACGGTAGTCCGTACGTACGCACGAGCGACAATATCATTCTTTTGATATTAAAATAATATATAAATGAATGGTATATCATATATACAGAATCCTTAACATGTTATATTTATTATTTACATGAGTTACACATCATTATTATACCCATCCAAATAATATTATATTGAATAACAATTACACCACGACGTGGAGACGGTAAGCCGTACGTACGCACGTATGGTGACATGTTATTCAAAGGGTGGATAGAATACTGAATATGGTTGTACCATACTTATAATAACATCACAGTATATGTGAGATACTGGAGTTATTATTTTAGAATGGTAATAACAAAGAAAGAGGAAGTGGAAGAAGAAATGAACTTGGAGAAGGGTGGTGAAATCATTACCTCTTCTTCGGGTTCTTCCTTTTGATTTGATCAAAAGGGCTCCTTAGGTTGGTTTTCTGATCAAACTAAGGCCTCTAGGTTGTAGTGAGGGATGTTGGGAGAGTATTTGGGCAGAGTTTGGCCGAACCAAAAGGCTTTTATGGTGTGAAGAAATGAGAAGGAGGAGTGCCCTTTTATAAGAGGGGTGAGGGGCACCTTTGGAAAAGCTAGAAATATTAATTTATAATAAATTCATATTCGGTTCCTAATGGCTCCAAAGCTTATTATTCAAAGGTTAAGGTGGGGATAGGTCGAAAAACACTCAACCAATAGAATTTAGACAGGTTTGGGTACTTATATTAATCTTATCTTTAAGTATTAACTCTAAGTTAATTAGTTTCACTTTTACAATGTCTCTTTGTATTTTTATATAATATGGTTAATAAACTTACTATATACATCCAAGCGACCCCCAAGTGGTACATTAATGATGCACCTATCATGATATAAGTCTCTTGGCCGAACCTTAGATTTTTAAGAATTTAATATCAATTAATAATATAATATTTGTTTTAAGAACTCTTTTATGTCAATTTTGACACTATTCAATAGTTGATTTTTGTGAAACTCATAACAGATTGATTACTTCGAAAAAAGTCAATTAAATCAATCCTAATATATCATATTATCCTAGAAAAGTAGTTTAATCCATTAAAAGTTTCATATTATATTTATTTGGGTATTTATAATATCAATTATTTTAATTTTTCACTATTATAGTAATTACTGCATCATCATTGTGTCATAAATAAAATAAATTATTTAATGTCTAAAAATTATAAATAAAATATCATTATGTATTAAATCTTTTTAGCTTTCTAATGAATATTTATAATCTAAAATCCAACATATATAACCCTATGTAACAATTGTTTTTCTAAAAGATATATGCTTGTGACATTTTTGTATTCATTTTAACTTAATTAAAATAAAGTGTCATTATCACTTACAAGTTGATCCATGGGGTCCGAAAATTGACAAAAAGATGCCCATGGTCGACCATGTATCAAACAATAGGGTTAAGACACGTTTTATGGTAATTTAGTATTATTATAATATTATTTTTGTAACCCTTATTTACCGGATTTACCCTTAACCATGGTAAATAAAATATTTACCGCAGTAATTATTCAAAATGTCTAAAAATATAAGTTACATATTTACACAATTTGAACATCCTGATTCCAAATATGGAATCCATTTTCCTAAATTCAAAACACAGAAGTGGCAGAAATTAATTTAAAATTAATTCCCGCTGTCAAAACAAAAAGCGTGTTTTTAAGAGATAATAACTATCAAAAGATTGACACTTGTTTATGTTCGGTTTAATTGTAAAATTATGTCCAATGACCAACATTATATTAAATAGTAAACATATATTCTGAATATAATTTAAAACCACTCAAATTCATAATTTATTACTATTAATTATTTTGATTAAAAAAGTTGTTTTTAATTAAAATTTAGTAATTTTCACTATTCATCAAAATATGAAAGTTATCCGAAAAGTACCAAAATTTCACCTTAGGCTAAATTTGATATTCCGAATCCAAAAATGAAGTCCATTTTAAAATATAAAATATATATAACTTCAAAAAGTAGGTATTACTATTCATAACAGCTAGTTTGATTGGTTACGGTGTGTTAGAACTCGAAGTTGCGTACAACACACGCTACTGTTTTATTCAAAGGAAAGCGTACCGTGGAAGCTTGGGATGGTTCATTTTAAATTTTTTTATGTCTCCATTTAGTCAAAAAGTTTAATATATTGTATTTAAAAAGACTTCACTATCAAAAGTTGATAAAAGTGCAATACTGAAAATGAATCTGTTCTTGCATTATGACTAAGAAACTCATAATATGGATTCTAAAATTATAAGGATTATATAGTGTTTAAAATTTAGTTACTACTATTCATGAACTCTTTTAATGGCTTTTTTTTGGTAAGTCATGGTGCAATTGAACTCAGTGTTGCGTGTAGTGCAAGTTATTGAATTATTTTGAAGAAATAACACACTATGAAATCTTGGGGTGTTACATTCTCCCCTCCTTCAATAAATTGCGTCCTCGCAATTTGAAATTGTTCTTCAAAAATAAAAGGTTGAAAGTAGAAAATATATTTGTGGGAAAACCCACATCGGAAATTGGGTTACTAAAATTTAGTCTTAATATGAGGAAAAGAGAAATCAAAGGGTCACCACCAAATTATGATCTCGATTAGGAGAACATTGGTCGAAATTAGAGACATATAATCGGAGGAAAAACGTAAATATTTATAGGTAGTGATTGAGGTCATCAATCACAAACAAGTGTATAATTGAGGTCCTTAAATTCATCAATCTATGATGATTTGAAATACCATCGGTTCAACAAAAAATAGGGTATTAGGATAACACATTTTTGACGTTTCAAAATATCTTAGTTGAAATCCCACATCGAAAAATGAATTAATGAGGGCTCTATTTAAAATAAAGAGTGGAAAGTATGAAGATTACCGAAAATAACACATACTAGGGTTCCATGTAGGAAAATATGGATATGGAAGAGAAATCTAACCATCAATTATCTGATGGAAAGTGGTAGAGAACATGGCTATGAAAAGGCCAACAATCCCAAAGCCATAAATTAGTGATGATTTAAGGTACCATCTAGGACAACATTTTTGTTCTAAGTTGCTTTTCTTAATATTGAGGAATTTATTTATGAGATTGGCTAAGATCATAAGGAGATATACTTACTTTATAATTAGAGTTTTGTCCATTAATAAATTTCTACCATAAACTCATCTTTCACTCGTAAAAAAATTATATTTATACTATTCGTACAGGGTTCCAAAATAAACGAATTTATAATTCATCTACCAGATCTTTTAAAAAAACTACATTATTTAATCCAGGACATCTCTTGGGCCAGTGGTAGGTGATACACCCTTGTCGCCCTTCGGTTGTGGGTTCAAGTCTCGCAGCCTTGCCGGACGCGACGGGTTGCCGCCCGACCACTGCGTTGTCCTTTTATGGAAATCCAAAATAATCCAATCTAGAACTATCCAAAATACTTCTGTCCAAACTCACAGTCTAACATTTATAAGGAAGGTAAACATAATATAGATCCTTTTTACCCTGTAATAGCATATGAATACTTTCATCATGTACTACCATATTCCTTATTGATTACATTCATGTTCCCTTATTCCATATAGAATGCTGGATATACTTCATTAATCCAAAAATGTTTTAAACCCCAACAATGATGGAATATACAAATCATTAATCAGCTTCAAGGTAGTCAATAATATCCAATATGATTTATCCAAAATAATCACATATTATTCCAAAATCACTACCTCAGTATCAGAACTATATTATGATTTATCATTCTCTCAACCATATATTTTCCAAAAAGTTATCCTGCTATTGAGTCACTTTTCTTTGTTCCACACAATCTCAAGTCCTTAATGAAATAGTACTGCAGTACAATCCTTATATACTCCATAATTATTATAACAAGTACATTGTTGATACAACACTCAATTGACATAATCAACATAAGAACTCTAATCATTCCTCTTCATCTGTGGTAGTATCATAACTTGATTATTATCCAATAGCATCATTTGCGGCATAGTCTGATGACTGGGACATAGGTTCGCGTAGTGTCCAAACTCCTTGCAAAAGAAGCATTGTACATTTAAAACCATTTTCTTACCCTTGCAGTCACGTACTTTGTGCCCTTTTCCTCCACACCTATAAAAAACTCTCATTCCTTTCAGGCAAGTTCCAGGGTGTTTCTTTCCACAGTTACCACATATGTGAAAATTCTTCATTTCCCTCTTACTTTTATCCATATTTCTCTCTTCCATCCTTTTCTTTTCTTGCTTCCCTGCAAAGCCATAGGACTCAGTAAACTCTTTACATATCTTATCAACACATGATATTATTTCTTCATATGATGATAATACATGGGAGACTATTTCTCTTATAAATTCTAGCTTAAGACCATGAAAGATATGATCCTTCCTTCTCTTTGGATCATGAGCATTTCTGGAGTTCTTATTCCTTCTACTGGGCGCCATTTCTAAACAATGGCATAAACTAGATCAGTTTATGAATCAAAATACATAATCCCATACTTATAATACACTTAACATAAATTGAACTATTTATGGATATAATCCATAATCATAAAAATGTTTTCTTTGAGGAAGTATATACTCATAAACCCTTCATAATGATTTGTAATGATAGTGAGAGTTATCCTAAGCATATCCCCCGGGAGTGTCGTAACCAAGAGTGCAGCAAGGCCCGTTGTCGTGCACCAGTTCCCGTTCGAGTCTAGCTCAAAGCGGTGTTTTCGGGTTTTACCCCTAGGTACATCTGTGCCAGAGCCGCCTCTACCTGCTCGTATCCAGACAGGGAAGTATTGCTCGGAAAACTCACAAAATCTCTACAATACCAAAATTCTAGGAAGTTCTTATATACTAATCCTCAAAGTTCATCTTAGGTCTACGTGCTCTAATCAGAGTTTATCTAAATCTAGCTTCCAAGGTTTGTACTAAACTTCCTCTGATACCAACTGTAACGCCCCGACCCCAGTTACCCAGAGTCGGTGCATTATTACATAACATTGGAATGATCACAAGAAAGATCAAATCTCGAAAGACCGATTGGTTTAGTAGCCTTGGAAACACTAGATATATTCATAAGTTTTACATTACATCATAAAATGAAAAACTACTACAACAAAATAATGTTTCCACAATCCACACTATTAACCCCTCATAAAATCTCTGCAGGTCATTCATAACTTACTTCTTCACATCCTGGGAAAAATAAAACATAGAAAAGGGGTGAGCTCAAATGCCCAGTAAGGATAACAATATAGCGGAAACATTCATAAATAAGAATAAACATTTAAGGCAATGTATAACTAAAACAAAAGCCTTTTAAATATGAACTTTCAACATGGTATGGCATAAATAAAATGAAATAATGCCATTTACTTATTCACATGGATATTCTACTAATCGAATAATCACATGAAAAAATCAATAACCACTTTCATAATGTTGGAATGCATAATTCCAGACTATCATAACCACATAGCCAAGGCCTCGTTCCAAGAATACAATTAAGATTTTGTCAAGGCCTTGTGCCAAGACACTAGTTTGTCTCATGAGACCTACCGATGCATCGAGGAGATATAGCGGGCTCCACCCGTCACTTATTAAGTCCAATGCATTCCCATATGAAAAGGTTTAAACATAACATAAACATTCGTATTAAAACTAGCATACGAAATGTAAATACTTTCACCATAAACTATGAATGGTATAAAAATAGCACATCCACAGTCAAACATATCACAAAACCTTCAATATAATATAGAAGTTTTGTATCATAATAAATCAACTTCAAATAATCTTAAAATCCATCAAAAGATGTTGACATAGATGAAATCAAAATTCTTTTTAAAGAAATATCTCCTTTTATTTTGAAATAATTTAAGATCCATATAAAATAAAACATTTTCTTTGAAAATATTCTTATAATCTTGTAAGGGAAGCTTTGAAGATTTTATAACGGCGGAAAATAGCTGCACCCGCCGTATATGTTAAAAAAAACATTCTTACCTTAATTCTGTCGAAAAGGTTAAAAAGGACCTTGTTTTGAAAACGACCGAAAGATTCCTTTATAAACCACTTATAAAAGTTAAAAAGGGTATAAATGACTTTAACTCATATTCTAGTAAATAGTAAAAATGTTTTGAAATGCATTTTTAAGAAACATGGATGTGGATGATAAAGAGATCCCAGTAGATTATTACGTATAAACAACCTTGGATAATGAAGAGGTTGTAAAGTAAACCCTTACCTTGTACTTTTCCTTTGTTGGGGTAGGTTAACCTCCTGTATAATGGTGAAATAATTGTTATTAAATTATACAAGAATCATATATATTAATATGATATCATATATGATCTTTTAACATTGATTTGTTAATAATATCTTAGAATTATCGTCGTTTCGGGTGTTAACTTACACATTTTATTTATATGTTTTGTTACATAAGCCATGGTTGTTGTATCTTATTCATATCCAGAATGATATCTAGTCCTTAAACATCATTTTTAAATCATCAAATGATAATTATACTTGAATGGATACGATGGAGAATGAATCTCATCGCGTTCGTGGAGACGGTAGTCCGTACGTACGCACGAGCGACAATATCATTCTTTTGATATTAAAATAATATATAAATGAATGTTATATCATATATACAGAATCATTAACATGTTATATTTATTATTTACATGAGTTACACATCATTATTATACCCATACAAATAATATTATATTGAATAACAATTACACCACGACGTGGAGACGGTAAGCCGTACGTACGCACGTATGGTGACATGTTATTCAAAGGGTGGATAGAATACTGAATATGGTTGTACCATACTTATAATAACATCACAGTATATGTGAGATACTGGATTTATTATTTTAGAATGGTAAGAACAAAGAAAGAGGAAGTGGAAGAAGAAATGAACTTGGAGAAAGGTGGTGAAATCATTACCTCTTATTCGGGTTCTTCCTTTTGATTTGATCAAAAGGGCTCCTTAGGTTGGCTTTATGATCAAACTAAGGCCTCTAGGTTGTATAGAGGGATGTTGGGAGAGTATTTGGGAAGAGTTTGGCCGAACCAAAATGCTTTTAAGGTGTGAAGAAATGAGAAGGAGGAGTGCCCTTTTATAAGAGGGGTGAGGGGCTCCTTTGGAAAAGCTAGAAATATTAATTTATAATAAATTCATATTCGGTTTCTAATGGCTCCAAAGCTTATTATTCAAAGTTTAAGGTGGGGATAGGTCGCAAAACACTCAACCAATAGAGTTTATACAGGTTTGGGTACTTATATTAATCTTATCTTTAAGTATTAACTCTAAGTTAATTAGTTTCACTTTTACAATGTCTCTTTGTATTTTTATATAATATGGTTAATAAACATACTATATACATCCAAGCGACCCCCAAGTGGTACATTAATGATGAACCTATCATGATATAAGTCTCTTGGCCGAAACTTTGATTTTTTTGAATTTAATATCAATTAATAATATAATATTTGTTTTAAGAACTCTTTTATGTCAATTTTGACACTATTCAATAGTTGATTTTTGTGAAACTCATAACAGATTGATTACTTAGAAAAAAGTCAATTAAATCAATCCTAATATATCATATTATCCTAGAAAATTAGTTTAATTCATTAAAAGTTTCATATTATATTTATTTGGGTATTTATAATATCAATTATTTTAATTTTTCACTATTATAGTAATTACTGCATCATCATTGTGTCATAAATAAAATAAATTATTTAATGTCTAAAAATTATAAATAAAATATAATTATGTAGTAAATAGTTTTAGCTTTATAATGAATATTTATAATCTAAAATCAAACATATATAACCTTATGTAACAATTGTTTTTCTAAAAGATATATGCTTGTGTCATTTTTGTATTCATTTTAACTTAATTAAAATAAAGTGTCACTATCACTTACAAGTGGATCCATGGGGTCCCAAAATTGACACAAAGATGCCCATGGTCGACCATGTATCAACCAATAGGGTTGAGACACGTTTTAGGGTAATTTAGTATTATTATAAAATTATTTGTTTAACCCTTATTTACCGGATTTACCCTTAACCATGGTAAATAAAATATTTACCGCAGTAATTATTCAAAATGTCTAAAAATAAAAGTTACCTATTTACACAATTTGAATATCCTGATTCCAAATATGGAATCCATTTTCCTAAATTCAAAACACAGAAGTTGCAGAAATTAATTTAAAATTAATTCCCGCTGTCAAAACAAAAAGCGTGTTTTTAAGAGATAATAACTATCAAAATATTGACACTTGTTTATGTTCGGTTTAATTGTAAAATTATGTCCAATGACCAACATTATATTAAATAGTAAAAATATATTCTGAATATACTTTAAAACCACTCAAATTCATAATTTATTACTATTAATTATTTTGATTAAAAAAGTTGTTTTTAATTAAAATTTAGTAATTTTACTATTCATCAAAATATGAAAGTTATCCGAAAAGTAGAAAAATTTTACCTTAGGCTAAATTTGATATTCCGAATCCAAAAATGAAATCCATTTTAAAATATAAAATATATATAACTTCAAAAAGTAGGTATTACTATTCATAACAGCTAGTTTGATTGGTTACGGTGTGTTAGAACTCGAAGTTGCGTACAACACACGCTACTGTTTTATTCAAAGGAAAGCGTACCGTGAAAGCTTGGGATGTTTCATTTTAAATTTTTTGATGTCTCCATTTAGTCAAAAAGTTTAAAATATTGTATTTAAAAAGTTTTCACTACCAAAAGTTGATAAAAGTGCAATACTGAAAATGAATCTGTTCTTGCATTATGACTAAGAAACTCATAATATGGATTCTAAAATTATAAGGATTATATAAAGTTCAAAATTTAGTTACTACTATTCATGACCTCTTTTAATGGCTTTTTTTGGGTAAGTCATGGTGCAATTGAACTCAGTGTTGCGTGTAGTGCAAGTTATTGAATTATTTTGAAGAAATAACACACTATGAAATCTTGGGGTGTTACATTGAAACCCTTTCACTTGGTTTAACAATCCGAGGGGCAGGAGGTAGTGCTGGAGCTGAATTAATCGTTGTATCTTCAATGTTAATGTGTTATCTATGTTTCCCAATGCCAATGTTAAGCACCTGGTTTGTGGGATCTCTGACCATTCTCCTCTTATTATTTCACTTGTTCCGCGGCATGAAAATCCGGGAGGGTTTAGGTTCTACCGTTTCTGGACCAGCCTTCCTGGTTTTAAACAGATCATATCTAAACATTGGAGTCGGCCAGTGTAGGGGAATTTGTGGGTTGTAGTTCACAACAAGTTGAGGTGCCTGAAGTCGGGGCTGCAGGAATGGGAAGCGGGCCTATCTCCTTCTGATCAAGATTTGGAGAGTCTGAAACAAGGTATTGATAGAATAGAGACTAGCCTTGAGCAGCAGTAAAGCGAGGACGCATCAGTAAACCAAATATACTACTCGAGGATGGTTCGTACATAGATTATAGATACACGGTGGGGAACATGGCCCATTCTAAATTTATGGAGCTCTTGGCTGGTCCCAATCAGCGGATGGCCATGGGCTCCCATATTGGCAATGCAGTCCTTTGGGAGGTGGTGATTCCCACTGTTTCTAGTAGTGAGAATGAGTACCTAGAGAGGATCCTGGATGAGGAGGATGTGTATTCGTTTATGATGAATCTCAACCTAGAGAGTGCACCGGGCCCTAATGGTTTTCCCAGATCGTTTTATTGGGATGCTTGGGAGGTGGTCAAGGGTGATATTATTGCCTTCATACAAACTTTCTTTCGGGGTGGGAGTCTTCCAAGGGTTTTCAGTGCCACCACTCTCATGCTTATCCCAAAGATTATGAATCCTTCTTCTCTTTATCATTTCCCCCCAGAGAGTATGTGCAATTTTCCTTACAAAATATCAGCTTCTATCATCATCTTGAGGCTGTCGAGGTTCCTCCCCCATTGGGTCTCAATTGCACAGCATGGGTTTGTGAAGGGGAAGTCTATTCAGGGGTCCATTGGTCTGGCATAGGAAATGTTGAGGGACATCAACAACAAGACTCATGGATTGAATTTGGCTGTCAAGCTGGACATGAACAAGGCCTATGATAGAATGGAGTGGGGTTTCATCAACCGGGTTCTCAAGGAAATGGGGTGTTCTATCAGGGCTGCTGATCTTATGTTCAGACTCTTTAGCTCCTCGTGGATGGTAGTCTCTTTTATGGGAAGGACTCGTGGTTTCATTAAGGCAGCCCAGGCGCCTCGCCAGGGTGATCCTATCTCCCCTAGTTTTTTTATATTGGCCAATGACACCCTTAGCCGCCTCATTAACAAGAGTTTTAGTATTGGAGGCTTACTCCCATTTCGAAGGAGGTGGAACCATGGTTCTTTTTCCAATTTGATGTTTGCAGATGACACTTTGATTTTCATGAATGGTGGGTTGAGATCTGTCAGAGGAATCAAGAGAGTTATGGAGGAGTATTGTTATTAGAGAGGGCAAGTGGTGAACAATGACAAGAGTAACTTCTATATTTCTACCAAATATCAGGGCAACAAGAACTCTTCTCTCTACATTAGGATGGGAATACAGTGTGGCTCCTTTCCTATGGAGTACCTTCGCACCCCCATTTTGTCGGGAAGAATCAAGGTACGGGACATTGATAAGATTGTGTGTAAAATCTCTGGTCAGGTGATGGATTGGAAGAACCGGTACCTCTCTTTCTGGGGGAGGATCGCCCTGAATAACAGTGTCTTTTGGCTATACCTATCCATGCTTTGGCTTCCAACTCTATGCCCAAGGGGGTCATTAGTGGGGTTGACAAGATTTTTTCATGCTTTATGTGGGACACATGCTCAGAGGGGAAGCGACATTGGGTGTCCTGGGAGAGAATGGAAAAGCCTGTTCAGGAGGGGGGGGGGGGGTTAATGTGAGAATCATGAGTGCAACCCTCCAGTGTTACCAGGATATGCTCGCATGGGAGGCGATTGAAGGGAAAACCCTTTGGGGGAAAATGACGTCCAACCAATGGGTAGGTGATGAGGTGGAGGATGATGGACATGCATCCCTCTTCTGGTCAAATAGTTTCCTCTCATCAGTGTTCATAAACAGAATTCTCGATGGATCGTTGGTGATAGAGCCCTTCTGTTTTGGTTCCACAATTGGTTGGGTTCAGTTCTTGGCTTTCCTGGGTTCCCGACGCCGCTTATATATTTCAAGGAATCTAGCGGTCACCCTTCGTTTATCAAGGTAGTTCTAGATTCTGATCAACAGGGAGTTTGGGACTCTATTGTTTTGTCCTTGGAGCCGGATAGGCGTGTTTTCACTGCTTCACCATCAAGGATGTTTTCTTCTTAGGAGTATCGTAAGATCTTGGCTCCACATCTGACCCCAGAAAGTTGGGATGCCTTACTCTAGTGTAATAAAATCCCCTCAAAATACAATTTTCTTGTTTAGCATTTCAAGAAGCAAGCAGTGGCGACAGATGACCAGATTCAGATGGTGGGTATTTGTCTGGCCTCCAAATGTCACTGTTGTAGCCGCTCGAAGGTGGAGAGCTCCAACCATATGTTTTTTGAAAGTGACTGGGTTGTTGCCCTTTGGCTTTCCTTTGGGGATTTCACTTCTATATCTTCAGCCAAGAATTGTGAGGAAACCTTTCCGGACAAATGGTTCATTGGGTCAGGTGGCTCAGGTATGGAGCGGATGGCGAGGTCCGTGGTTCTTATTGCGGGGTGCTGGAGCTTGTGGAAGGCTCGAAATCAGGCCCATTTTGAGGGTTCCTCGCCTACAACGCGGGTCATCATCGTGTGTAACCAGGTCCTTTTGGTGGCTTTGGTTCATATGTTTCCTCAGTGGTGTGATGACCAATGGCTCGGACGTCTTCGGGTGTGTTCCCCTACTCCGATTACCAGCACTCAACGCAGTGGGGGGGTGATGGATTCGATGGTGTTTGCCAGCCTGGGGTATCAAGCTAAACCCTGATGGCTCCTGTGTGCGGGGTGAAATGCGGGGGGGGGGGGGGGAGGTGTGGTCCGAGATTGGTGCGGGAGTGTGATGCTGGAATTTATGGTATACCTTGGGTGTGGTACCTCGCTTCAAGAATAGGCAAATTCGCTCTTATATGGTTTGCAGCTCTGTTGCAGAAGAGCATTCTTATATCCCAAGTGGAGACGGACTCGCTGATTTTTTATGGAGCTCTTATTGGTATAGTCTAGGTTCCTTGGTCCATTGTGTACAAGGTTAGGAGGTGATGTGCTCTCCTGGGTGGTGTTAGTGTGTTGCACACCTGGAGTGAGGGGACTCATGTGGCGGACCACCTTGCATCTATGGCACAACCGAGATCCATCATCACCTGTCTTCCGTCCATTGTTTTCATGAAGCCTGAAGGTGTTAATCTTATCAGAGGGGACATGCTCAGGGTATATTATTTTAGCCCCCCTAGGCCCAGGTGATATGCTAGTCCCAGGTGTCTTCCTGGGGCTCCCGTTGTATTGTGCTATTTTTTCCTTTCCTGTTTTCTGGATGTATGGACTCTTTATTTTTCTTCCTCTCTTGAATAAAAAATTTGACGTTGGATAGATGAACCATTTATAAAGTTTCATAAAAAATATATTTACATGATTTCACTATGTTAGAAGTAATTTATGTATAAAAAATAATTTCATTGACCATAACTTCTATTTTTGGGATATAAGTGTTTATAATCTCATTTCATGATAAATAAAAAATTATTTACCAAAATAACTCTACCTTCCAAAAGTAAAACCAATATTTTTTTCAAGAAATTCATCAAGGAATTTATTACATTATTTTAATATCTTACAACTCAATATGTTGAATATTATGATTTATTGATATTGATCTCTTATTTTACCATCTAACATAATTTATTGAATGTTTTATGATTATTTTGACTCGAGATATACTATCCTGATAACATTCGTCATATTAATATGGTTGGTTTATGATTATGTTCATTGAGTGGGAAATTATTTATATTTCATATGATATTTTCAGTGTTAATTTATATGCTGAATATAATTCACCCCTTTCATATGGGGAATACATGGGACTTATTAAGTGATGGTTAGATCCCATTATACCCCCTTGAATAATAAATATGTCTAATGAGACAAACTAGATTGGGGTTTTACCCATTTATGTACGATGGCACAGATATAGACTTGATGATATGTGTATGATGTCTGTAATTATGCATTCCCTCATTATGATATCAGTGATTGAAAATACACGTGATTATTCTACTAGTTAAATTTCAATGGTTATGTTGTATTCTCATGTGATTATTGATAATCAATACTTTTTTTCAAGTTTATGTATTAAATAAAAGCGTTGAAAGATATTCACATTTCGTTATTATTTATATTTATAGATTAGGTTTTATTTATTACCCATACTTATCATCTAAGATCACCCCTTTATTATATTTTATTTTACCCTTAGATTTAAATATGTATGTTTTGAATGACATACATGGATAGTATATGAGTATTCAGTTGTTTCCAATGGAGTTGATATACTATTTTTTCATACAAATTGTAACGTAATACATATGTTTTTGTCTAGTATTAAAAATCTACTAAAATATTTTCCCCTTTGGGATGAGGTTTCCTTTTTTATTATTCTAATGTAATAATGTAAAGAACCAGCTCTAGGATACTGGGGTCAGGTTATTTGCATTTGGTATCAAAGGAAGTTTAGTAGAAACCATGGAAATTATATTTATAAGACATAGATTAGGGAATGTTACCTTAAGAGATACTCTGAGGAAAGGCATATAAAAACATTCTATAATTTCGTTAAGGTAGATATTATGTGGGTCTTCTTATAAATACATCTGTAACTGGATACTACAAGTGGACATGGATCTAGCACAATTGTATCTAGGGGTAACAACCCCGAAAATGTGTACCAACCCTAACTTATTGTAACCTATTACACAAAACGGGCCTCACTGTGCACCTAGTTTGACACTCCTAGTGTAACTTATTAAGATAATTCACATTTTCATTACAAACCATTATGAAGGATTTAAAAGTAAATATGTCCCCAAGTAAACCGTGTCAATAATTCTGAGAATACATATGCATAAATTTTAAATTTATGTGAAGTGTATTTCTATTAAAAAGTTATGAATTATGATTAATAACCTAATTTAGTGGATTCCAATTGTTATAAAAGGTTCTTGGAAGAATAAATGGAAAGTGTGTCAGCTCGCGTAACCCATGCATGGATTTCCATCATTTTCATGATAATGATATTAGTGTTGGAGCTACACCGTTAGATTAATAACTTATAAAAATATTTAGACAACATACTCAGGTGATTAAGAATAATAATACCCTTATGGAGGATCCCAATCCAAAATATAGAATAACAATGTTAGACCACCTTAGGAGTCCAAAACCACCATCATTCAATGGGTCTACAAACCCTTTTGTTAAAGAGAAACTGATATGTTCCTTAGAGAAGATATTTCTCAATTAGGGAAGTAATGAAAGGGATAATTAAATCATGGATGTTTATGAATTATCAAGATATATAGATTCACGGTGGTCATTAATTCCAAACACAATGGACGATGAGGGAATAAAGAATAATTATTGTAAGTATTTTAAGGAAATTTTCATTTAAAAAATATCTATCACAAATTTTGAGTGAATTTGGAGTGAAATTTACTAAATCTATGAAAGAATGAGGATTATAATTTTGTTAAGTTTGAAGAAAAATTTACAACATTAGCATGGAATGATGCATATTATGTATTCAATCCAAAGAGAAATACTGATTTATTCATTTATGAGTTATAAAAATTCCTCTTTGGGGAACTGTTCTCCCAATCATTCTCATCATAAAAATTTATAATCTTGTGTTCTATAAAGATTGAGAAAGAATTATATAGGTCTTATTACATTAAATAGTGTATGATAAGAATGGGCGTTTGAACAATATAGAAAAGGAAATATGGAAAATGGAAATACGAGAAGAGTTGAGTTTCCATCCTACAATAAATGAGGAAAGACATATAATAGAACATGCCTATTAGGGGTGGGAGTTTGTTATAAGTGTAGATTAAATGGCCACAAATCCCATGATTGAATGATAATGAAATAAGATACTAATGTCCAATGCTAAAATTGTATAAATATAGGAAATTATGAAAATGATTGTCCTAATACCCAATAAAACATCTCCAAAAAGGAAATGGAACGGAGGATAAGATTATTATATCTTAATTTCTAAGTACTCGGTTCTTAATGATGTGGTAGAAAGTACATTAATCTTCTCCTCAAATTCAGCTAATTCTTTATTTTATTTTTTATTACCGCATTCCTTTCTGTCTTCTTAGTTTTGAGTAAAATTAGATATTTCCAATTCACATTAATAGGAGAGTTATCATTAAAGTATCCTAGTGGATTCCATTTTTAATCAGAGATATTTCAATAAGTTCCTATTATAATAAATAAATGTGATTAATATTCTTATTTTATCATCATACCCATGTTTTATTTTGATATAATCCTCGGTATGGACTAGATTTCAAAATATAATTCAATCTCTTATTTAAAAGAGATAGAAATTACAAATCATGATGACAATATGGAATTTTTCATATTTAGAGGGGAGAAATCATCATCTGCATCATATCTGTATCCACCTCCAGTAGGTGTTCTAAATTAAATTTTTGTGGGGGTGGGGGGAGAGTAAACATCATCTATGGATGAGGAGTGAAATATTCATATTTAGGATTTACCAATTTTACTAGAATATATTTGTGTATATCTAGATAACTTACATGGATACCCTCCATAGTGGGATGTTTAGTTTTCTATTTATTAAATCCCATATAAAAGACCTATACTAATGAATCCTTATAGAATGACCATGGTGGAGTTAATAGAGTTATAGAAAAAACTAGATGAATTTAGTGATAAAGGATTTATACTCCCTAGATTTTCACCTGAGGGAGCACATGTTCTTTTTTTTGTGAAGAAATATAGATTTATGAGGCAATGGATTGACTACATAGAGATCAGTGCTGTTAAGATAAAGAACAAGTACCTTTTTCCTCACATTGATGAATTATTTGATCAACGTCAAGGAGATAAAATTTTATCAAAGATTTATCTTTGATATGGATATCCTAAATTGCTTGTGAAGAAGGAATATATTCTGAAGATAAAATTTCAAACCAATTATGGACATTATGAGTTTATATTAATTCCATTTGGACTGACTAATGCACCCTCTATTTTTATGGATCTAATCCACAAAGTGTTCAATGATTATATTATTGATTTTATTATGTTATCTATAGAATATATATTGATATATTAAAACAGATATTATAATCATGGGAACCACTTGAAGATTTCCCTAGAGACTCCTAGATGAAAATAGTTATATTTGAAGTTTAGATAGAGTGAATTATAGCTTCAAAATATTTCTTTTCTTGGCGATATTATCACTAAGTTTGGAATCTCAATTGATCCAATGAAGTCAACATCAGTTCATGAATGATCTACATAAAAAATACAACTAAGTTATGTAGTTTCATTGGTTTATCATGTTACTATCATCATTTCATTCAAATATTACAAGATTATCCAACTCTTTAACCAATCTTACTCATAAAGGGTTTATGTTTACTTGAAAAAGGAGTGTGATAATTTCTTTGGATAATTGTAGATGATATTAGTGATATATAGGATCTTGAATATACCATCTAAAAATGTTGGATTTGTGATTTATAGTGATTAATCAATAAAAAAACATGATTTTTTCCTTATGAAGAATGATAGATTTATTTCATATAAATCAACGGAGTTTAAACTCATGAACATGACTATCCTACATGTGATCTTGAGTTACCACCTGTAATAATTTCTATAATTATATGGATACACTATATCAATTGTGATAGATGTGAACATATAAAAATCACATGAGTTTGAAACATATCTTATCACAGAACTAAATCAACATGAGGCAAAGGTTATGGATCGAGCTACTCAAGAATTATGATTTTACAATACAATGTCAATCAATGAAAGAAAATAAGATAGAAGATGCATTTATCGGGAAAGATAATTGAGTTCAAAACAAATGAGGGTTGAAAAGGGTCTTGTGTGCATGGATCTAGTAATGATGGATATGGGAATTTTCAACGGTGGTGAAACATCACTACATTATAAAATGGTTCCAAAGAATATTTGGTGGAATTTATTAAAAGTTATCAGTTTGATGATGAGATTTGTCAAAATAAAATTAAATATTTGAATTATAGGAAATTGATAGACTTTGTATATGAAGATGGAATCTTGAGATTGGAGAAGTTTATTTGTGTTCCCACTCTACCCACGCTAATAATGGAATTAATCAATGATTCCAATGACTCTAATTTATTTATACAAATTGTTCTAAATAAGATGTATATATATTTGAAGGAACATTTCTTGTGAGATAATATAATGTAGGAAAATCATGATTATGTTTCAAGATGTTTAGTCTGTTAAACGATTATGCCTAAAAGACAATATCTTAGACGGGTCATGTAACCTTTACCATTTCCTACATGGAAATGGGATGACATTATTCTAGATTTTAGTCAATTTCTTATTATCGACTCTATGGAAGAATGATGCAATATGGGTTACTATTGACTGAATTCTCCAATCATTGAATTTCTTCTCTATAATGAAGGATATTCTATGATATCCCCTTGCATGAATCTATATTAACGAATTTTAAAACAACATCAATTACAGATTTCAATTATTTTTAATAACTATCCACAATTTACATAAAACTTCTATAATTTTTTTAGAACACTTTTGATATTGAGCTTAAATTGAGAACTGTTTATCTCCTTCAAACTGAAAGACAATAATAAAGGATTATCCAAAATTTATAAGACATGTTGATTTCATGCTCACATGACATTAAAGTTTTGTTGGATCAATAATTAAATTTTCAAAAGTTTTCCTAAAACAATAGTTTTTAGTCAACTATTCTAATGGCACTGTATGAATCATTACATGGAAAGAGATTCCACACACCAAAGTTTTTGGATAATTTTGGTTAAAGGAAGCTCATAGGATCATAACATGTGGAGGAAATAATAGCAATGCTAAATAATATTCCAGCCCATATTAGAGAAGATCAATATAGAAAGAAGAGTTGTTACAATAATTGGTGGAAGTATTTCAAGATTCAAAGGGGAGACAATATCTTCTTGAAGGTATCATCTTGGAAGGGTGTTACAATATTTTCAATGAAATGGAAACTGAGCCCTAGGTATATCGCAGATTTAAACGTCTTGGGGAGAACTGTATATGTGGATTCTCATTTGGAGATTCCACCCATCATTTTTAAATTACACATTTCACCCTGCATCTCATTGTTAAGGATGTGCAAGCCACAACTAACACATGCTCACATATCTAAAGGAATATAATTGAAAGATGATTTAAATTACTGTGAAGAGCCTATCTAGACTCTGGATGCTAAAAAATGGGTGTTTAGTATTTGAATAACATTGTTGGTGATGGTGCATTAGCAAAATAATAATATTGTATATGTTAAATGGGAACCAAATGAAATTATAATGAAGAACTACCCAAAACTTTTTATGAGGTGGGATTCTAGAAATTATAAGGATGACAAATTTTTAGGGTAACACTGCAAGATTTTATAGAATGCCACTTTTAAAATTTAAAATTTAAAATTTTTTATTTTTTGCACAATACTGAGTATAAATATGAATATACAATTAATTATGGTCATTAGAATAGTATTGTGACCCTTTAGAAAAGAAATCCAACCAATAGAATAGTAACCACACCAAATAATGTTTATATAAAATTTTTGTTTCTTATAAAAAAAATATGTGACATATTTATATCTTATAAAAAGTAAATAAATTTTTAAAAAATGAAAAATTAGAAGTCAGTGTTTTTTGTGAAAAAAAAGGTTTATATATCATTTTATATGTAATATTACGATTTAAAAGAAAATGAATTTTAAAAAAGTATATTAATGAATTAATAATTTTTTCTTATAAGATAAATTTATTATAACTTAATAAATATTTGAATGTGTCGTAAAATTAGTTATAATATTAAAATTGGTATTTTTTTAGTATATTATGATTTTATTTAAAAATTAAATTTCATATTTTTGATATATTATTTTAATATGGTAATTGACGGTATTTAACAAATACATTAATTATGGAGTAATGGATGATTTATGGGTAATGTATGAAAAAAATATTGAACTACCATTCTCTATTTACTTTATTAGTCATAATAGTCCAAACTATTTATATTCTTGAGAAAAAATAATAATCTAATTAATAAAATAATCAAAAAAAATACATCTCTCCTCCATCATAAATACCATCCCTCACCACCTCTTCTACTGACACCTAAAAATCCATTATGCTTTCCCACATTTTGCACAAACCCTCTCCAAAACCTCTCTAACCATGTTATTATCTCTCTTCTATCACCCAAAAGATCATTTAAATGTACCTTAATGAGGTTATCAAGGATAGGTGTTCAAGAGGTTATATCCCCTTTTGATCTTTTAATTTTCTTTTAACTTTAATGTTTTAGTATCCTTTCATCACCTCTCCATTTATAATTGGAATGATAAATATAGTATATTATATTTAATTTAATTTTTTTCACACTAATGTCTGATCCATCGTCAAAACTTTTCACCTCTACCTTTTATTCTAAAAATGAAAGCATTGTATGTGATGTGTCAATGTACCACCATTGTGGACGATGCCTTTTTAATTATCCATTTCTACATTGAAGTCTGGTAATTAAACCATTTTTATGGTTATACAATACATTAATATATGTTTTAAAACATATTTACAACTCTAGAACTAGATTATATATTGAATATTAATTTATAATAAAAAACCCTTTCGTGATGATTGTAAAAACACAAAAATAATCAAAACGGTTATCATTAACATGTTTTCTAATGAATCATTCTCATATAAGGAAACAAAATGATATATATTAAAAGTAAATCTCATGTATGATCATTATTAACTTATAATTTTAATTCTTTATAGCTATTTCTATTTTACAAGACTTGGTTTACATGTATATAATTGAACCGATCATGAAGACCTAGTAAATTCACACTCCCAAATAAAGAGATTGAATCATATAACTTATGAAAAAAGACAATAAGTGAACATAAAATATTTATACACAGTAAAATAAATGTTGAATAAGTTATTAATTAGTTTATTAATGAGTCAAATTACATTATCCTAGACATTAAGTATATGTGAAGAACAATTTCTGACATAAGGTAAAGGTTTTCTCATCTCACATTCATTTACATGAGATATTCATTATTCACCACTACATATTATTTTTTATTGTATGTATACATCCCATTGATTTATCATATCATGAATTTTTTATCATAATTTTATTCAATTTCTTATTTGATGATCACTAATTTTATGGTTCACATTGTTCGATTATCATTAAAATGGTAAGGGATTCTTCTCGAACATCCATTTTACATTCGGGATAATATATCTCTTTCTTTACCCCAATTTAATTATTATTTAGTTTTATAAACTTATTCTAAATTTTTTTATGTCTTCAAAACTCATATATAAAAATTAGTTTGTCTTTTTTTGGGGGGATGTACATGTTTTATAAGGTTCACGTTTCAATTCAACCTAATAAGCCATACCGAATAAATGGTACCTCCTAATTTCGTACCAATGTTAAAGTAAAATATACAATATATTATAAAACCCAAATATTATTAAAAAATAACCCATTTAACATGATAAATAGACATATATATTTTCCAGTTTTACATAAACACTAAAGCATTTGTTCGCTTTAATGAATATTTTAAATTTTCACTTTAACAACACTGTACTAGCCCATTTATAGTGTTTCTTAAAAATTATTTTTTACATGATTTCAATTCAGATTGACAAAATTTATTCCTCAAACATAATTTCATTTTCCTTACATTTTGTTTTATGTTATATACATGTTTTTAATCTTATTTTATGAGTAGAAAAAATGGTATTACAAAACAATATTCCTTCTAAAAGTAAAAACAATATTTTTCTCAAGAATTACCCATTGAACTTATTAAATTATTTAAATCTATATATAAAAGCTATTTTGAATCAAATTAATAATTTAAATTGATCTCTTATGTCACCATATATCATATTATATTGAATGGTTTAAGATTTTTTGTTTTGAGAAGTACTGTCTTGATACCATTCTCTATATTACTCAGTATAGATTATGATTAGGTTTAATGATTTGGGAAATTATTTACATTTCATATTATAGATTCAATAATAATGTATATATTTATTATTTGTCAACTGTTTCATAAGAAGAATGAATTTGACATAGTAAGTGATGAGTGGGGCCTACTATGGCCCCATGATGAATCAGTGGGTCCCATGAGACAAACTATATCCATTGTTTACTCATTTATGCTGGTTGTATTCACTATATCCTTAATGGTATGTTTATGACGTCCAACATTTTTTATTCCATCATTTTAATTTTATTAATTGACAATCCATGTGATTATTCGACTAGTATAATATCTTTGGTAATTTATTACTCCCATATGATTATTTATATAGATTTATTTTAAAAAAAATTATTCAAAAAATTTTATATTGATGTGTATGTCTTAATGAAATGTGTGTTAGATATTCACCTTTTCTTATTATTTATTATTATAGCTTTCATTTTATTGTTTACCCTTACTCATTATCTATGATCACCCCTTTCTTATGTTTTATTTTTTCCAAGGATGAAAAAAATTATATTATGAACGACTTATTTTTATAAACTCAGATTTTAGGTGATCTCAATGGGGTTAGTATATATTTTTCACTTTAAATTTTTAATTTATTAATTATTTTTTAATATAGTTTTCCGAATGTACAAAACTATTCAGTCCTATGCGGTGTAACATACTTGTTTATTATTCCAATGTGATGGCACCAGATCCAGGATACTATGGTTGGAGTATTTATACTTATTTTGTGTGACACCACTAGGTGGTAACCTATGGTATATCAATGGAATGTTTTTTGGAATCAATATTAGTTGGATCAAACCTTATTCCTTTTAAGCTTGTGAGTGTTTAGTAACTAATTTCCCATAGGCTACAGCCCAATTGGAAGGTGCATTGTGGATTCAGGTTATTTATTGCATGATAGATCATTTCATGGTTGTCGGATGACATGTTTATTTATAATAAATATGTTTTTGTTCTTTGTTTTATGACCGAAATGTTTATGGATTTCGAGGACATGATATTCAATTTTTGGGAAATACATTTACTGTTTGAGAAATGTTTTCAAATTATTTTATTTATTAAAAATCATGTAAAATAGTTTTTTTTAAGTTAGAACATGTGGATTTTTTATATTTAAACCATTATATATTATTTGGGTGGTTTATTATTGGGATATATTCCCACACCCTAATTCTTCATTTGGCATATATAGACCTTGTTTTGCAGAGCACAAGAAAATAGAGAATAGTTTTATAGAATTTTTGAACCAGTTTATGTCATGGTTTTAGTTTGGGTTTCATTCAGGGGGTTAAGGTTAATCACCAAGGGACTTGTCAGTATTAACATGTCATACATTTTATTTTATCACTTTTGGAATATGTTTATCTTCGTAGTTTATTCTTTGTACTATAGTTTTTTGTCTTATATTCATATAACTAAGACTTTTTTTATCTTTATTATACCTAAACCTATCAGGAGATGACTTGGGTGGATGGTCTAGTTGACATATGATGATTTGTTTCAATTTGGTATGAAATTCGTAACTCCTCATGAGGTGTGTTATCACTTCTTCAGCTAGTTTTGTGTCTTGGGTAGACATGAGTTGGGTCATAATAATTCAAGTAGTAGGTGTGGAAATGGGGCCTTTCCAGCTCAATCCAATGACTGAATCTGAGTTTCCATTGGTGGTTGAAAATTTTATACTAATTCTGAGACATGGTATTTAGGTTTATTTGAATGTATTAGATAAGAATTTTCTTTAAATTGACATATCTAAAAATAGCAGAAACATGGTTTTTGTTAATTTGTTTGAATAACTAATTTTGGGAGTTTAATTATATGGGTATTTTTCTTTAAAATGTGGTTCCTTTTTTTATATTATTCATAATTTTGTAAATCAATATTGTTATAAATAATTTTTTGTATTCTAGAATTTGGTTCAATGGTTTTGGATTTTTCTCCTGATTCGTTTGTTATTGTATTATGTTTAACAGAAAAAGACTGCTGGAAGAGATCTTCCAAATATGGGAGGGGATTCTTCATGGAAGGTTACACATGAGTATACTCTAGTGGAACCTTACCACATTGAATAAGTTATCCATATTATTCAATAATTGGGTTCATTGGGCACTATGAATTTGGTATGAGTAGTGGATCATGGCTCAAAATTTAAAAATAAGCATCCAAATTCCTTCTAGTGTGACAAAACAACCCATTATTCAGTGGAGTGGATTGACCATATAGAGTAAAAATTAATCTTTTTAAAGACTCTTAAATATTATTAGGTTAGTTTTCCAACACGTGTGATCAAGGGACCATAAAGAAGATGGTGTTAACATACAGCGGAAGCTTTGTTGCATGAAGGTATTACATGGGTTTCATTCAATAAAAATTTAATAAGTAGATTTATCATGATAAATTATATTTGGAAATGACCTAACAGATTCTAAATTTGGATCAATCAGAGCATACCATTATGGATTACTCCACTAGTTTTTCTATGTTATGACATCTGGAACAATTTCTCATCACTAATGACAACCATAAGTCTTCATGGTTTGGGATGGTGTGGAGTTCCAATAATCGGTCGATGTTATTTCCTATGTTCCCTCCGATCATTTTGGAGTTAGTAGAAAAAGTATCTTTGAATGATGGTTACTTAGCTGGAAGAAGGTTTTGTACAGAGCATAAGTGGATGAAGTAGTTCTCAAGGGTTCTTCTTCTAGATAGAAAATAAAGCATATGAGTGGTTAATTTTCTAATGAATCTATTTCATTGGATTCTTTAGGGTAAAAACATATTATATGTTACCATTTTGGGAGGCATGGTTATATCATGCCTCATTGAGTGGAATATCCTTGGACATGTCATCTTTGTGGGACATATGGCTATCTGAAATGTTTCTATAAAAAGATGTCCCAAGTATTTAAGGTGGGATCCATAATCACCAATGGATAAAATCCTCACAATGATTATCCCAAGAGTGGTGGGTCACATTAATAGTACAAGGAGGATATCTATGTGTCTAATTCTAGAAAACATTATGTAGAGGAGTGTGCGCCATAGGAATTTGATACATGGCTAACTACTGTTAGTGGTATGGTGTTCATTTCATCATATATTGTTTTAGATTTCTTAGATATGGGTGATAAAAATTTATTTATATCCTAAAGTTTGGTTGATGTGTTAGCTTTTCATTTGGAGATTATTTTATTCTCTTTTGATCATTCCACCCCATTGGGAAAGATACTCGAACAATATTTTATGTTCCCCATGTTTTGGGTGGTGATAGACGACTTTGAGGAGGATTGGGGTTTCATAGTTCTTGATCATGACATCTTTGAATTTATTATTAAAATGGGTTTGATGATTATTGTGAAGTCCATGATTGACTTTCCTCATTGCTTGGTACAATTTTTATCTATTCATGGGGACAATCATGATTTCAATCCAGATTAAGTCTCTAGATCAAGAAGGGAATGGAATGTTGTTTGTTATGACTATATATTCTCATTCCAGTTTGAAGAAGTGTTTCTTGATGCAATTGACCCTTTGTTGGGTGGTCATCTTATTGATGTTGTGTGTGTATACCCTGAGGTCTTTCTAGATGATTGTTCTAGTTTACCCCCATGGAAATAGGTTGATTTATTATTATCCTTATCATTGGAACAATGGAAATTTCTATTCCATAATATCAAATAGAAAATGCTAAGAATGTGGAACACATTTTCCCTCAAGGGGACCTAGAAGAAAAATGATTTATTCATCCAAAGGTTACATTGTGTTCTTTTCTAGTACTCTTTTCTACAGTGGAAGTCCAAGGAATTATATTTTTATTTGACTATCTGAAGTTGAACCGGGTTACCAATATGAAGAAATATCCATTACCCAGAATTGACGATCTCTTTGATCAGCTTAGAGGGGATTATTGGTTTAAAAATAATGACATGTGATCAAGGTAACATCATTTGAGAGTCTAAGATGAGGACACACCCAAGATAGTGTTTCATAGTTGATATGGTCATTTAGAGTATCAGGTTATTTCAATCGGAATCACTAATGATCATAGGTTATTTATAGATTTGATGAACCATATATTTTATTAGTTCTTGGAAACTTTTATTTCCATGTTCATATATGATATACATGTGTACTCCAATTCAGAGGGGGATCCGGTAGACCACTTTGTTGTCATTCTTCAAACAATGAAAAAACATCGTCTATATGGAAAGAACTCCATGTGATTTTTATGGATCTATGAGGTTATGTTTGTAGGGAATTTGATATCTAAGATTTGTGACTCACTGGATCTAGAAAAGGTACTGGTATTTATGTCCTTGGAAAATCCTTGAAATGTGTTTGATAACTGGCAATTCTTGTTGTTGGATAGTTATTATAGACAATTTGTTCAATACTACTCTAAACTAGAATATATTATCATACTTTTGATTCATAATGGTGAAAATATTGTGTGGGACAATAACTGTCCAAGATATTTGGAGGAGATAAAAGTGAGGTTGATTTCAATAGAAATTTTGATTCTCTTGGTACTAGGTTTGAGTTATGATGTTTTTTGTGATGCTTTAGGTATAGGAATGGGATGTTTCTTGATTTTAGGGAATCATGTGGTGGATTATGTGTCATGAATTTTAGATACTCATTATAAGAACAACCCTACCATTGATCATGTGTTGTCATCAGTTATGAATGCACTCAAGATGTGGAGTCACTATATTTTTGGGTATTAATTTATTGTATATTCTGATCATAAAATCATAAAGAATGTTTTCACTCATTTTGATCTGAACATGTGACATATATGTTATGTTAGGTATCTTTAGAACTTTTATTTTGATATTGTATGTACCCTTATAAAAGGAATCATCGTTCTCGATGCACTGAGAGGAAGAGTAAATATCCATGAAGTGAAGTAAAAAAATTGATGTCTGGTCTATGATGAGTTTGTTTTCCATGATGAACTTGGGAGTGAAGAAGGTTGGCAAACTGTTGTTCCTATATTTTGAAAAGGGTGACTTTTATTTTTTATGAATGCTTTTTTCTTGAGAGATTATAGACACTGATAGCTAATTTTAAAGGGAAATCTAAAATAGTGGGGAGACCTCAGGAATGTTTTCTAAATATCCTAGTGGATCATTTCTCTTTCATAGTAGTTTGGATGTTTGTTTTTTCCTCAGATAAGAGGTGTTAAGAAGTGTACACTGGTCATTTTGGTACATGTACTATTAGGCTATAGTGATGTTCCACAATTGTAAATGTTGGTATTGGAGACTGGGGATGAGGAGGTATGTAATGGATTTGGTATAACAATGTATCACATATCAGAGAGATAATGTGGAACACCATGGACCTATATGTTTTTTGTAGCTTATACCTTTTTGGTATTGTTGTACAATGAAATTTACATGGGTTTAGTCACTGGTGTCCCACAACCTCATATTGGGAAGGATATGATTTTGTTGATTATCAAAATACTAACTAAATAAGTAGATTTCATAATAATTATGGAAACAGTTAAATTGGAAGAGCTGTGGGATTTGGATATTCCAGAAAATGTTAGTCTTCAAGGGGTTCCCTTCAATATTTTTTTTGATAGGGAAATTAGATTTAGATATAGATTCTTAAAAGATTTTCATGAGGGAATGGGTTCTCTATTGAAACTAAGCATCGATTATCATCAACAGAAATATGGATAGATAGAAAGGGATATCCAAGTTCTTGAGGATATGATCTAGGATTGTGTCCTTGATTTGGGTGGATCATGTGAGAATAATTTCCTATTGTTTAGGTTTTTCTATATCAATGGTTATCAATATTCGATAAGGATGGAACCCTCTGAGGATTTTTATTAGAGGCCATGTTGATCTTCCTTATGCTAGGAAGAATTGGGACTATTTTCCATGATTGGGATGAGACTAGTTTAGGATGTGATAGAGTTGGTGAACATGATTTAGAGATGTTTGATCACAACACTGATTCATCAGAAATCTTATTCAAGTCATCATCATTGGACATTAGAGTTTTTGGTCTATGAACGGGTTTTCTAAAAGTTCAACCTTGCTTTGGAAATCGTTGATTGGGTAAGAAGAGTAATTTTCCACTATGTTTTGTGGGAACCATTGAGTTCATTAAACAATTGTGGGGTGTCTTACTATTAAGAATATTCTTCTGATTTTACATCATTGAATGATGTGTTTCACATTTTCTAGTTGAGGAGGTATATACTGAATCGTTCACATGTGACTCGGTGAGAGTATGTATATCTTGAATCCAATACCAAATTTAGAGAGCATCCAATTAAGATTTTGAATCACTAAGATAAGGTATTTCATGATAAAATAGTCCACCTAGTCTGAGTATAATAGAATTTTAAAAATTATGACAATGAATATTGGGAGTGTGGGTCATTGATGAAACAACAGTGGCCATCTCTATTTGTGGATCCATGATCTTGGGAGCTTTATTGGGATAAAAATATTATTTATATGGGTCATTATAATTATCTATTACCATTATATATGTTATGTTCTAATAATTTATTTTTATTTCCTTTTTTCATTGGGAATTTATTTCCAATAATGAAACTTTGAGGATTCCTATATTCATGAAGTATATGATTTCTTGTGTTTTTTCACATAAAACATTATCTTTTTCTACTACTTGTTGGGATATTGCACAACGTGTAATGATACTACACAATGTGTAATGGAGACCAGCCATATCTTTTGAAATGAATACACAATGTTACAATTGTACATGTTGTGTAAGGGTTTCAAATCATGTAATGTGTAAAATAAGTTTTAAATTAGAAGGAAATGATCATTTTGACATAACATAAAATGAAATAGTTTACAAAACGTTAAATATTACACGGAGTGTAATTCCCTGAGTCTCAGCTTTTGGAGGATCATATGGGTGTTTGAGGATTCATTATCTTTTGTATTCTCCACCTCTAGGACAGATCTCTTACCATAATAAATTTTGGGTGACTCCTTTCCTTATATATATATATCTGTTTGGTGGTTGATAAAGTGGGAAAGTTGTTTTATATCCTCATGTAAGAGTTCTTATTAGTTGCTTTCTCGTTTTTTGGTTGCGGAACCATTTTATTTAGGTGTTGGTAATTGGATTTTGTTTTATATCAATCCTTATTAGTCTCTTATCATTCATTGTCTTTAGAGGGGTGATTTTGTGGTTTATGATCTCCCTTGACAAACGCTATTATGTATTCTATATCATTGAGGTAGGTGCATCTATCAAGGAATTATAATTTATTGAATTTACAACTGTTATAATTAATTCCTTGATATTTGAAATGGAATTTATTGCTTTAAAATTCAAAAGGGAATGGTTTTGTATTTTAAAGGGGGGTTTTCATTGAAAATGAAATTTCATTAATTTGGAAAAATAATGTATTCTCAAACACTAATGAAAATTGGTTTGGATTTTAAATTGTTTTCTTATATATATAATCATGGTTTTAAAAATATAAATTAAAGAAACACCATATCAGAAACCTTTGATGCATCGATAAAGAGAAACATGTAACCTTAGGGTGTGTCATAGCACAAGGAGGAAAAATATTGTATATCAATAGACTATGGAGGGACTCGATATTAGTTGGATACAACTTTATAAAATTTAATCCAGTGAGATTATTTAACATATTGTCCTATTGGATAGAGCCTGAATTCTTGGTGAATTGTTGTTTCATGTTTTTTATTACATGATAAATTATTTCATTGATGAATTACAAGTGAATCTGTATTCAATACTCTTACCTTTTTAGTTTTATTACTGAAAAATTATCGGATTTGGAAAACATAATATTTAATTTTTTTATCCAGGGAATGTCTATGAAATTTTTTCAGATTGTTTTATTCATAAAAATTACTTTTAAACTATATTATTTTAGCTGGAGCATTTGAATTATTGATATTAGAAATTATATAGATTCATTGGGCGGTTTCCGACTAGACTCTATTTCTCAATCCCTGCTTTTTTCCATTGGGATGTTATAGACCATGTTTTATAGAACATAAGAAAAGGGATGTTAATTTTATATAATGAAGGATTATATTTAATTCTATGTTTCAGTTTTGGTTTCCTTATGGTGGTAATAGTTAGTGACATGGGTACTCTTTAGTTTCAAGTTTTCATATCTCTTGGTTTATACTATTTAGATTACTTGTATCTCCTCTATTTTTTCAACAAACTCTGCATGTATGTCTCATTTATAATATATCTAGGAAATTTTTATCCTTTTTAAACTTTACCGCATAATGGGATAACTTGGGTTTCTATCTTTGTCAACCTGAGTTGGTTTGTTATAAGTTATAGGCAAGGAAAACATATTGGATGCCTATGGGGGCAACTATGATGTTCATGTACATATTGTCGAAGAATCTTATATGGAAGATGTAAATGTGAAAGTGCGGGAAATTGGTTTCCATAACATAAGGGAATGACTTTAGGCACATACGATGGTTGTTCTACTTTGATATATGATGGTGAGTCTAGATTGGGGAACACATTAATGAATGGTGACAGATCTATAAAGGGAATAACATTGTTTGATCTAGGATAATCCCCTAAAAGGGAGGATTAGAGAGAATCCATACTATATGGGCCACATGGATAGGTGAATATTGTTACCCAACCTGAAAATATATATTGTGATCTCGGACTTCTATGAACTCATACTACGTTAGAGTTCAATAAGAAATTTAATTTTAATAATATTGGGGATAATTGTGATAACATATCGGATGAAGCTCCATCATAGAAGATATCCTATAAGAACACTTCTACTAAGGACAAGATGAAATATAATGAATGTTTTTCATTAGCTCTTATAAATTAGTAAAGATAAAGGATATATTACTCACATATCAAATTGACCATGAGAACTAGGTCAATGCCTCTTGCTAATGGGATGAATCCATTGGCCAATTATTTCAACTATTTAGAATACAATTCAAATTGGGAGAGGGACTATGATGATTATGATGGTATAGTAAGGATTTCTGATTTATACATACATTTTTTATCTTTATTGATGTAATTTAATATAATTTTTAACCACATTATTATCTCAATGTTCTAAATTTTATTTACATTATAACAGGTATTAACACTATCCTTTTCGGTACTAAACACTAAGAATCAATTTTATTTTTTTTATTTTTTTTATATAATTTTTACATTAAAAATCCGAATATTATTCATAATGTTTACATATTAACTAATAAAAGTTATAAATTTATATATTTTAATAAACTAATTATTATTTCATTATAAATTTGAAATGTTTTAATTTAATCTGTGAAAAAAATATTTAATGTGTTCACTGTAATTTCCCAAATCAATTTTTTAAAAATAGTTTCTACCAAAATTCCTTTGATACGTAATATATAAAAAATACATGACATTAATATCAACGATTTTCCCTTGAAAAATATTTCAGTAATGTTTTCAAAAAAATTCATCAAGTTTTACATATGTGCAATTAATTCATGTTTAATTTATCATATGATATTGGTAATCTGTATGACCAACTATTATAAACTATTAACAAAAAAATTTATAATTTAAAATTTTATTTCTTATGCTTAACACTCAAAAAATATCATTGATAAATGTATGAATTTTTTAAATATATATTAATATATTCGTTTGGGGTTCATGTGGAATAGATAAATGTGGTATATATCTTTATTGTTTATAGAGTTACATTTACTTTCATAAATGAATCCTACACTTATGTTTTCATATGTATAATTTAAAACATTAAATTCATCAAATTATCGTGAAAAATAATCATCCACCAATAGTGTATGCTTATTAAATTCTAACTATTTTCCCCACATTACAAAACATAAATTATTTAAATATGTGTTTGATGAAAAATTTGATATTTTAATTTATTATTACTTCAATAAAAATATAGGATTAATTTTTTTGAGGATTCTTCAAACCTATTACAATTTCATAGTAGTATTGAATATAAAAATGGAAAAAATATATAGTCATTCTTTCTCAAATTTTTATATTACTTTGTTTGTAAGTGAAATATTCCATATTTCTATAAATAATATTAATAAAATTGTGAAACAAATCACTATGATTTTAAAATTTTTATATTATTTATATCTAAATAAATATTTTATTAAAAATTTATTTATTTTATTAATATGAAATGAATTATGTTTATAGATATTAGATATCATACATGTTTATTAAATTGGAAATTTAAATTTTCTTATATTTTTCACTTTAAATAATTTTTTATAAAATTATAGACTTGAATTATTTCAACAAAATAAAGATGATTATTAAATTTCTTTCATTTTGGTCCATTTTTTCTATGGAATAAATTTTAAAAAGAGAATTACCTAAGGATTTAATTCGTTATTTATATCATTCATCACAACATTATAACTTACTACCTATAAGATGATCTTACATGACTATGATAGTGATTGTTGAACACAATTATAATAATATTTTCTACTTTTTAGATCAAACTCTCAATGATTATCAAACCAAAATGTGTATTTTATTAATCAAAACCCATTATATGCATAAATTGTATAAATGTAATATTTTTATCCTCCTTTATTGATTCTATATTTATTAAAATATATTTAGGGAATTCATTCTGTTATAGATGAACATAATTATAATAAAGAATTAAATCAGAATTTTCATGAAAATATAAAAGTCAAGATTACCATTGAATTGGAATAAGTTGTCATTATCATTATGTCATCATTATATTTATCTAATGGGGTTTTTTCTTTCCTTGATTTGATGTAAGGGTAAAAAAATTCATTTATAGATCCTTCTCATGATTTATATAGTCACAATATAATATTGTTCTTATAGTTACATCCTACTGAATATCATCACTACTCATACCAGGAGCAAGGTTGTACCACTCTCAATTTTATATACCAGGATCTATTACTGAACATTAATTTGTCAATATACAATAAATAACTAATATTCTATAACCTCTTTAATTAATAAACTCCTAATTCTGAATGTGACACAAATGAGTCATAAACATTTTTTTGAATCTTTTAATCATTATTTGAGATATATAATTTTAATAAAAAAGATAATTCATTAATATTATTTGGTGGAATTACTATTTTTATGGGGGGTGATTTCAAAAAATATTACCAGTAATAATATGCGTAATAAACAATGACATTGTTTTTGTAAGTATAAATTGACTATATATATAAAAATACAATAATTTTTTACATTATTAATAAAAAAATTAGATATTGAATTTGGATACCTATAATGATGATTTATTTGAAGAAAATATTATTGTGAATAGATTTTTATATTGGTGATGGTAAAATTAGTGACCAAAATGATAGTGAGAATTCATTAAAGTTGAATCAATATATTTTATTACATATGGTGAAAACCTCTTCCATCAATTGTTTATTATAAATACCCTAATATCATTGAAAATTATAGCAATGTGGAATAATTGAAATACTATTAAGTATTATCACCAAACCATGATATTGTATAAGATTAAAATCCCTATATGTTTTTTTAACTAACCATAAATCCAAGTATTACCTCATTTATGATTCTCCGTGTAATTTTTTTTTCCTAATAATAGGAAAGTTAACATAAACATGTATAAAATTTTAAATGGTATCCATTTCATTGGGTTTCTAATCCATAAAATTTCATTGAATATTGAGTTCCCCATTATGTTTCTTAAAAATGTAGATCAATTAGTGGGTTTATAAAATTGTACTTGATTGATCATTAAGAACATGAGTGACATTGTAATTTTAACAAAAAGTTTAATTAAATGTTATTATCTGAATATTAATTCAAAAAATTAATTAATATTACACACTCATAGTCTAGTTGGATGTTAAATCGATAAAAAATTTATTATACTTTAAATTTCTCATAAGAAAAAAAATTAAAAAAAATACCAGAAATTCAATTTTTTATGTTGGGTTATATCACTAAAAACAATCATCTTTCATGTACAACTATATGTGTCAAGAAAACTTTTGGATACCCTGGTACCCTGATAACCAATCCGGAACTCAGATAGCCAAAATGTTGTTCCGGATCCCCAAGGGTTGGTGACATAACACATAAGATCATACAAAATAAAGTGGGGATGGGTTTCCTATTAACATGGAATAGATAGAAACAATTGAGTATGCTCAAAAGAAACCTCCATAAGGATAACTGTACTGGAAGTCAAAAAATTATGAAAAACCCAAAGTACAACCAAAATTTACTATAAAATATGATAATGACCGAAGTCCCAATTTTAAAAATCGGTCCAAGTCCCAAGGATCTCTCACAAGAACCACCTCTAAGTTGTTATTTTTCCTTGTTCAAACCGAGTAGAATATAATCTACAAAAACCTGAAGGCATAGAAAGGGTGTGTGCTAAAATCCCAGTGTGGCATCACAAAGTATTTTACAAGAAGATTATCATATAATTATCCTAAAAATTTATTTAATTTAAAACAAAATTAATGGAATTTACAAAATGAATATTTTAAAAATCATTATTTACATTTAAAATGATGGAAATATTTTGAGTAATGGGTTAATAACCGTTTTTATATATTAGAATTTATATAAATTCACAAGGCATTTGAAAAATAGTTTAGAATCAATAAAATATATATCAAAACATTAAGAATAAGAAACATGGTCATCTTCAAAGGTATAGAATGTTATAGGTTATGGGATCCTCACAGACTTATAAAATGATAATGTCAATGTGCAGACACGTCTCTCTAACATTGGACAAAGAATACTAACCAAAATACCACAAGGTTTAATATCATCGAATAAGATAATTTTAGAGTTTAAAATAATCATTAGGTTTCTAGTTTATTCCTATAATAATATGTTTGTCCCTAATAACTCACTGATTACCATGTCTTTTATGTTCTCAACAATAATAATAAAGGAAAAATTTATTTTAAAATAGTTTTAAAAAAACCAACAAAAATTCCATTTCAATATTCCAATTTTCACTTACAAAACTTGGGTCTTTAATAAAATCATGAATTTTTTGAAGATACTACCAATAGGGTTTTATCAAAATAAATAAATACGTTTTTGTTAAACACAATTTTCAAATGAATTTCACAGATCAATTTCATGTTTTATTTCCAAAATTTCCATCAAATTGAAAGCACACCATAATTCAAAAGAATTGGGGGTTTTTCCCTCATGTCAAAGAAATTTAAAACCATAATTTACAAATATTTGTTTATAAATTAATTGTAATTAATTTAATTCAAATAAATTTATTTATTGTTAATTTTTTTTCATTCATACACTGAACCACCTACCATAGATCAGAGGATCACATAACACAACTTTCAATATGATATTCACCAATGAAGATTTTAGACAATGAAGATCAAAGAATAAAATATAGATTCGAGATCTAATTATGTATATATTATTTCCTCCATCAGCATATATAACTAAAAAACTCTATGGAATAGAGATAAAGAGATCATTATATACAGAATGTGGATGGGAAAATTGAAAGGAAAAGACTAAATGAAGATCTTATATCTTTGATCGACCTTGGGAGGGTTTAGAGGAGCCATGATAAGTCCTTAGGAGTCCTCTCAAACTTGTAAAATGAAACAGTGTGAGTTAGGTTTGAGCGAGGCTCTTAATAAGTGATTTTATATTTCAAAATTATTCTTAGAATAATAAAATTACATGTACACGGTTAGCTGGGCAAGTCTATACAGGTTTTCCAACCGTGCACCAAAATAATGTACCCCTACGGGTGGGGTTGTATAGTTTCTCCATTGTAGGATCGTGGTTTCTCAATATGTTCCCAACTTTTAAACCGCTCACTCTCAAGGCTTCCATATTTTTCAATAGCATGGACCACAATTTGGGTACATTTTCCACCAAATGTGCACATCCCAAAAACATTTAAAATTTTCTAAATTATCACACGAGGAACCCCTAATAGAGACCAAACTAGAGAATGATCAAAAGAGGGGTTTATGAGAACCTAAAATTTTTAACAAGATGTTACTCCCCCCCCTCCACCCAACATGTAAACACGTTGTTAATAGAAATCATGTTAAGAAGCATCCATCTCAAAAATATGAACCCATTTCTCTCTCCTCGGAGCCTCCCCCCCACGTCTTTTGAGTATTTGAACAGCGCTACCATAACACTCGAACCAAAGGTATCATCATCCCAAAATGTACCGTGGTTTCAGAAACAACTATCTTGGAAGGATGCTAAATGATGGATAAATCAGGATCAACATTGAGATCACTCCAACATAGAACATTAGATGGATTAGAAGGATACTTTTGGAGTTTCAATACATGGAATTTGTTATGTATCAACGTAAACTATGGTGGAAGTTATAAATGTAGTAAACTTTCTCATCCTTCTAAACAATATCAAAATGTCCCACAAAATAGGGATCAAGACACCCTTTTCTCTAAAGACATCGATGACCCAAAAAAGATTAAACATTCATGAAAACTAAGACACCAATTGAAAATTCCAACGGTCATTGGTGAATATCATCATTCAAATTATTCCAGACCACCACCATCAATATTATCTAACGAATCAACTGAAAAATTTTGGTTTTCTATTGAACAATTATTGGTCTAACAATGGAATATTCATTGGTCCCCGACCAAGTCAATTGAGATTTATAAGTCTAGATATAAAATGCCTCAGAAGGATATATTCTGATCACGAACTAGTAACTATTATTATAAGAAAACTCAACCAACAATAGATGGTCATCTCAATCACCACCCAAGATATTTGAGAAAACCTATTGGTCTCTGATGATTGGATTTGAAATATTGTCATGTATAAAAACAACATACAAACTCAAAAATGATTTACCTAAAACCTTGATATTGAAATCATCATCTCATGTGATAGAAGATCATCATGGTACAAGAGTGCACTTACCACTTTAAATTATCGATAACCTTCATCATAATTTTCCGAACAAGTAACTGTACAAAAAATGATTTGAAAAGTATAAAATACCCTTCTTAGAGGCAAACCACTCAATGAATGTCTCCCCACCATTAAGAGAGTCTCTAATGCAATTAATCTCACCATCAAAGTGTTTTTCATGAAGAATGGTCTTTAGAAGAGAGAAATTAAACTGAACACTATTCAAAACAACCTCTTCACATGATTACCAAACTCCTATATGGACCTATGAAACAATATACATTATATTCGTGAGTTATTACAATTCATTCATGAAATGAGTCAAAAGATTCCTTCTCAACACATCTGCAATGAAATTACCTTTCCCTTGGGTATTGTAAAGGAAAAGTAAAACGAATATAAGAATTCCACCCAACTCCTCTAGAGTAGATTCAACTTTTTTTGAGAGTAGATATAACTCGATATTCTTTTTATATAATAAATGGTAATATTTATTTTGAAATTTTAATGTTTTCAAATATTAAGCACATGCATGAAATCAACACATTTAGGGTCATGGGTGAGGTAATTATTTTTGTGTGTCCTAAGCTGATAAGATCCATAACCAATGACATGGTCACGCTATAAAAGTTCTCAACCTGAAACTAGACCTGATGTATCATATAACACCACATATCCCTTCTTGGCCAATGGATGAGTCAACACTAATGTAGAATTAAAAATAAATTTCAACTCAATATAAGAACTCTATCATCTTTCATTACTTGATAAATGTACTCCCTTCAGTGTTACAATAGTCATCGAAGAATACAACTTTAATAACACATTTACAAACCAAATATAATATCTAGCTAACCCTATGAATTGATGAATGTCAAAATCATATTTCTATTGTTCACATGTCAAAACATCTCTCGCCTTTTCAAGATCAGAAAAAATACCATGTTTTGACACCACATATTCCATGAACATCAGTTCACAAATCTAGAAATATCATTTTTATTTCTTGGAACAAAGATAGTGATTTCTCAACTAATATGCAACTTATCTAAAATTATGTGCCCAATATTCATTGTACATAGAGTAGAAAAGGATTTCATCTAAAAATACCACCATAAGAGTATCAAGGTACTCAGGGAATATCCTATTAATTAATTCCATGAAGACTGTAGGAGCATTGTTTATGAAGAATGGAATGACAAGGTAATCATAAAGGGGATACCTATTCTAATAGGTGTTTTCATAATGATTGATTCTTTTATTCTCATTTGATGATAACTGTATCGAAGATCAATATTTTATTACCACTTCACCCCTGTTAATTGGTCAAATTTTTTATCAATTCATTGTAATAAAAACATTTTCTTTGCCGAAACTCATTTGAGTATCCAATAATCAACATAAATCCGATGTGACCCATCATCTTTCATAGCTAAGAGATCTAGAACTACCCAAGTTGACACACCTGGGAATATAAATCCTTTCACTAAAATATCCTCCAACCGAGCCTTCAACTTTTTCATTTCATCCAGTTCAATTTGGTAATATGTACTTGATACTGGTCTAGTACCATCAACTACATACATAAAAAACTCTAACAACATTACTGATGGAAGTCCCAAGAACTAATAATGAGAAACATCAAGAAACTCGATGCAAACTAGAGGGAACTCATCACTAAAAGATTATCACTCTATTTAAAAATGGGAAAAAGATATTAAATTCCCACACTCTAGAAATGAATATCAAACTCTACTCGACCTCATGTCACATTCTCCCAAAAATATAAATTACACTCCATCATGTGAATTAAAGATAATTGTTGTCGATAACAATAAATCCATGATTTATTGGTGATAATACAATCAATCCTGAATATGAAGTCAATAGGTTTCATGTGAAGATCTAAAAAATCCTTGTTAAGATCAATATCTGATAATGGGAAAACATAAGTATGACTATAGCGACCCTTCTCTCTCTTTGTACCAATGGGTACAGTAATATCCATTACCTATGCTAAAATATATAAAATAATATTAAGAAGATTCATAATAAAGGTTGAAAAAATCAAATGAGATTAACAAATATTAAATAAATCATTCACTAATGATGAATATATTGTAATAACACCTTTCACAGTCATTGGACATGTATCTTATTCCTTCAGAGACTCTTTCACTATGTGAAGAAGCTTAATTTTAGATGCATGTGGTTGGAACACATTTTTTCATGAAAAATCTAATCACCACACAATATTACTAGTCACTGAGGACCCTCTTCCATTACAAGGAGTATAAAATAATAGGATGAACTTTCTCAGTTGACTGGAGTGTCTGAGGGAACCACATATCTTGGATTCCTCAATGAAATCTCATTTTGAGTGCCTAGGATTTCGACACTAATAAAAAATCATAGGACAACTTACAGGGATTGAAGGAGGTCTAGAAAAACCCCACTGTCGAGGACCACTACTAGAATCATCAAGATTCATTTTTCTTGTATGGGAACTCATAGAACTACCAATGGGAGAAAAAGGAAATCTCATCTACTATAACATACCATCAAACCTCATCTCAATAATTAACTCTCTATCCATCACATTAGCATAAAAAGGTAACTTTATCAAGAAAACATGATAAAAAATATCAGATTGAAGTACAATCTCCAACCAATGTGCTTTCATATTCTTATTTGGTACAATATCATGTGAAAACGTCACAACATTAGAAAAATAATAAGGATAGTCTATTGCGGTCCTCTCAAACTTCCCAAGTATTAATAACACCACAGCCTTATCCAACGCCATAGAATCTAGATTAAAAAGGTCATTGAAAATAACATTATTGTATTTGAACACTAAGACCTTGTACTTTTCTTCCATTACCATCATTCCATGACATCTCCTACTACATCCCTCTAGCATGAAGGTGATACATTTCACATTGATTGTATCAAGAATTTTTGATAACTCAAATAGAATATCAATATCTCTCAACGAATCATCCTCATTTTAATGGATGTACGAGACATTCAATGCTGGAGGCACCTGTCGAATGAAATCCTAGGTCTGATTCTGTAAAACATCCATTTGAGGTTACAAAACTAGTGATTGTATGGGTACTATTGTAGTTACCTTTTCAAGAGCATAGACATCACGCATGATAACATCAACCTTATTTTGGTTTAGAAGAGAACTTTTTTCATTTTGGATCATCAACAACTTTCTCATGCATCCGACTCACTCATCTTCTTATAGGGATGATTCTATAAAACATTATAAAACGACATTGAGGATTTCTGAATAGCACTGAAATAGTAAATCTATATAAATTAATCATAAAAAATAAGAACACAATATTAGCATTTCCTCATATACAAATAAAATATAGAGATAAGACTATAAAGAATCTATTTGATGCCTTTCCAAAAAACCCCTTGTGACTTAAGGCTCATTATGGTGGGAGATGGCTAGGTACTCACTCACAACTCCCTCCTAGTTACCAACAAGCTTCCAAATCTGTAAAATTTTATCAAGGAAAGATGAATAAACTACACCTCTAACATCAATTTATCATGAACCAACCCAGATACCCAGGTAACATGACTACCAAGCTGGTACTAACATTGCCTCAAAGGACATCCCTATCTCCATGGGTTGAAGGCTTAATACCAAGAATCATACCTGACATAGTGGGAATAATAGTTTTCATATAAAGAGTATAATAAACAAAAAAAATTCAATAATATCAAAATAAAACTCCATGGGGAAAATTAAACCATATGTCTAACAAGCGTGAAAAATCAAAAGTACAACCACAATGTACCATAAAATAGGATAACAACCCAGGTCCGAATAGAAATGGCTCTCCAAGTCCCAATAACCAACCATAATAACAACCCCCAAGTGGTACTTTTCTCTCTCTCGAACCTAAAAAAACCAATATATAAAATCCCAAAGGAAATGGAATGGTGTGAACAAAATTCCTAGAATGGTTACACAATTAATTCCATAAGAAGTTACAAAAATAATTACCTAAACAAAATTTTCAATTTTAAATTGACAAGTATGTAATTTCAAAATCACATGTAAAACAAATCATGATTTACATTTAAAATGATGGAAGTGTTTTGAAAAATGGATTAATAACTATTTTTATATAAAATATTTTATATGAATTTACAAAGCATGTGTAAAATATGTTATAAGAAAAGGTATATATATATAACATTAAAAATGAAAAACATGTCATATTCCAAGATCAATGACAGTTCCAGGTTATCGGATCTTCATGCACTTATAAATTAATAATGATAATGTGCACTAACATCTATCGGACACTAGATAATGAATACTATCCAACTTCAGATTATGGATAATATCTTTTAATACATTTATGATAGAGTTGGAAAGAATCAATCCATTACTAGGGAATTTACACACTAGCATGTTTTCCCATAATAACTCACTTACTACATAGGATTTCATGTTATCAACAATAATAAATAATTGGAAATAGATTTTGAAACTATTTAAAATACAATTTACACATTTCCATTTTAATATGAGAATTTCCTCTTAAACCCCAAATGTGGTTCGAATTAACAAATTCCATTTCAGGGATAAAACCAATGGATTATGATCAAAACATTTAATCAATATTCCACAAATAAAAAATTAAAATTAATTTCACAAATCAATTTCATAGTTTAGTTACACAATTTACATAGAATTAAAACCACACCCCAATTCAAGGTAATTGGATTTGTTTTCCAAAAACAACATTGCAAAGAAAATTAAAACCAAAATCCACAACGAATTCGTTTATAGAAAATAATTTAAAAATTATATAATTTAAATCATGAAATTTATAGTTAAATCAATTTTCCAATCTTAAATGGAACCACCTACTGTAGATCATCAGATTACATAACAAAACATCTGTGATGGGATTCTAGAATAAAGAACATCAAAAATGAATATATTAAAATCAAACCTTTATTAAAGAACTAAAAAAATATATTAGATCCACCAAAAACATGAATAACTATCAAAATCATAGGAAGAGATATAAAGAGAGCTATATAGAAGGAAAAAGTAGAGAAATCTTGTTAGGAAATTACTGAAAAAATATTTCCCAGATTAGACCACCTTTGGATAGGGTTTAGAGGAGCCAAAATGTTTCCTTTGTAATCCTCTCAACCTTGGGAAATGAAATACAGTGACATGGTTTGAGCGGGTTCCAAATGGGGGTTACGAAAATTTTAAAATCATTTTATGAAGAATGAAATATTTCATGCATACTAAGTTGGGCTGGGCCACATGGTTTTTTAAATCATGCACCCTATCCGTGGACCCCATCAGTTGGGGATTTATGGTTTCTCCTTGGTAGGAGAATAGTTTTTTAAACCATGAACCTACAATTGAATCCATTACTACCTCTGTTTTACTAGTTTTCTCTAGCAGGGAACATAAATTTTGAAAATTATGTGACCAAGGTGCACAGCCCATGAACATTCGAAAATTTCTATATTTTCACCTTGATAACCCATATAAAAGATCCAATAAGATGATGAATAAATGATTGGATTAGAGTACATGAAAAAGATAATAGGATGATACATGATGTTTTTATATCCAGAGTCACCAAAGATAAGTTTTTAAAATAGTGGTAGATGATAATGATAATGCGACATCTGGTAGCATACATATTATTATCTACAATGATATTTTTTATAACTTATATTAAGCATAAATTGAGTTATATAAAATTATTATGATTTTATTTTATTAAAAGTAGTTTTCAATTCATAATTTTACAATTTATGACATTATTTTATATGGTCACTAAATTAGAATATGAATAGTTATAAATATTTCATGATCATTTACTCCATTGAATGAAATGACAATTGAAGATAATGAGATTCTAAAAATAGAAGTTCGAATTATAATTTTCAATTACTATTCATATTCCATTTAATTCAATGATGTTTTCATTTTATACATCATTTTTACTAATGATAATGTGAGTATGAAAAATAACCATGAAAAACTCATATTTTAATTTCTTATTGTTAATTAAATATGTATTGTTACTGTATTACATTTTTATTTCATGATGAGAAATAATAATCTATATTCATAATCAATACTATATATTAATATGTGTGATATAGGGAATAATGATTCAATGTAAAATTAGTTGAAGCCAAATGATCTAAAAGTTGAAATAATGATTTCATAATGGATTGTTCTACATTATAAATATTTTCAAAATTCTTAACATTGGGTTAGATTCATGGAAACTAGACATTGGTGTGGAAATTTTTTATATCAACCAATTAAGTTGGTGCCTATGATTTTCATTTTCCATTCTCACGATTTCATTTTATTCCTTTTCATCATAGTATTTGGAAAAGTGTTCTAGAAGCAAATCTAATAGATAAATGTTATTTTTGGTTCAGTTAATTCCATGTTATGTATTATAACCACAGACATTAAATCAATGTAATAATATTTACACATATATAAAAACTTTAATAACATTATACACATTACTTTTACATTCATATATAATGTAATATTTTACAAATGATATTGGATATAATATATTTTAAATTTTTATAAACATACTATTATTTTCTTCATCTATGTTTATGAAAATATGGGATATTTTTTTATTTATAAACAATTAAATCTACAATAAATTCTAACAAAAATATTTAATTTTTTATTGGATAAATATTATCAATATTTTCCCTATATTATATATGTATGATAAAATAAAACTAATATTTTTCTTCATTATTTGCTATCATTTGGATAAAAGTAAATTGCAGTTTATGGGGTTATTTTACAACATAAATTTAAAATAATTTTCAATGATGTGTAGATTTATACACTATCTCAGCAGTGAAACTCATGTTGGAAAGAAGATTGAGAAGAATATTTCTCTGTATTAATTTCATTTTTTCTATTTATGTATATAGTTATTTTTTGAAATGTATTAAAAAAATATAATCAACTTTAATTTTGAAATTTTATGTATTTTTTTAGAACCAGTTTCAATACATCCAAATTACTCCTGAATATTGAAAATAATATAGTTAAAAAACATTGAACAAGGTGTCATTTCAATTGAAATTACATGTCTTTTATCTTTGGTTACAATTGTTTATACCATCCAGCTATTCTACACACATTCAAATTGATAATGTTCCCTAATCATCAACATTTAATTCTACATCACTAAAGTTGCCACATATTATTATTCCTAAAAACACCATGGAATATTTCTTCTACACCTATGTTGTATCAAAACAAACAAAAAATTAATGATATAGAAAACTAACATCAATGTTAGTAAAATGTCATAAAAATTTCAATTATTATATGAAATTTTACATAAATGTTATATTATTTTTCATTATATGAATGAAAATTACTTTCACTATTACCTAGCCCACATGATATTTAAATTATGTTGTAATATGGAAAATTCAAAGAATCTTCTGTTGGTATTGTGAATTGTGTAAAACATGAATAAATAACAAAGGCATTTTTAAGGGAAATATTTTGTGTGAGGACTGTAATTCATCTTTTGATTTAACTACTCCATGGTCTTCATTTATTCAGTTTCTTTATTAAATAATAATTTATCATTTAATCAGTTATTATTATAATTATTTATTTGAAATAAATTGTTATCTAATTTAATTCTAAAAATCAAAAGATTTATATTGTAGCTGATGGTGACTAATCATAAGGACATAATTTCAGTTATTCTCTATGATATGTATGTAGGGTAATAAAAAACAAAAACCACTTCACCTTTGAGGCATACATTGTTATAGGTACAGAAAAATAATTCTGTACATTATTTCAATAAATTTTTTGTTGAATTAAATAATAATTGGTATTCTTTTTCTTTGTAGAAAAATAATGGGTTAGTGTTCCCTCTAGAGTTGAAAATTTTCAAATCAACATGTGATTTATTATCTATTGATGTACCAGATTAAAAAATTTTGAACTCTCACCATTGAATTAAACAAAACACTTATGATGTTATCATTCCCTATAAACATGAAAATTAAATAAGAAATTATGATCACACATTTTAACAGAATCATGCGCTATAGTTTTAAATTTTAGAAATTCCATATATAAAAAACAAACAATAAATTATTTAAATTTTTAATTTATCAATACCATGTAAAATCATTAGATAAGTGAATCAACATGACCTAGTAGAACATGCAATAAAATTGAAAAATAAACATTTCATGTGTCATATACTTTGGTATATAAGTGTACTCTTATGTAACTGATATTTTTAATGTAAATTTTTTTTCTAGATCATTGTATGATCACTTAGAGGGGGATGGGTGAATTATTTAACCAATTTCATTAGTGAATCGTTCTTAGAGCTAAACCTGGGAAACCTTAAGAGTTTCTACCCACTCAAATATATCTCTCAAACTCACCTCATATGTATTAAATACATAGAGATATCAACACATTATAATTAAATGGTTCCATGTAAAGACATACTCTTTTGCAAGTTGGTTATCCAACTAAACATAGATTCTTTAGTGACTTATTTTTTGATTATAAAGGCATAAAAATGAATAAGTTCAACACCCCAGTAAAAATTACCCAACTAAACCTATATCTACAACAGTTTAATCAACCCTTATTTAATAGTTTTTTATACCCCAACTGTATTTCTTATCACCTCTTCAATTAAGACTTTTTATACTCCCCAACCAATACCTTTTCAAAAACTATTTCAAAACCCCAAATAAAATCTCTACCTTCTTCAAAATTGATCCACTATAGAAAACTCATCTTCTTTATATGTCCTTTCTATACTAGTATATTGGATCACCTTCACATGTATACAAATTCATCAAATTCTTGAACACCTATTTTAAAATACTACTAGTCTCAAAACATCTTCATAATCTAAGAAAGACATAGACAAACTAAAAGAAACAATTACAGATCATTTTTTCAGAAATATAACTCAGAAAAATTCCATCCCTTATAACATCATCTGGTATGTTGTGTCATATTTTCCGTAGTATGATTTACTCTATTTAATGTACCTATATCTAACACAACCCAGATTGGTGTGCTCTATCTAATGCACTTCGTCTGAAGAAACTTGGTCCGATTCTCCATTTTTTGATGTTCTTATGTATGCTGATTTTTCTACAACCGGAATTCTATATGTATGATACCCCCTTCTTCAACCATGTAAGATCATGTTCAACAACTCATATTTTCATTATCTCATAAAAATGAAAACTTCAGCTTATCTTTATCACATTAAATAGATTTATTGTCTTTTCCTAATACCTCTTTATATTTTAAAACATCATCCATAATTTAAAAAAGAGACATGGGATCTTGTTTAAATTTAGCACTCAATTGATACTTCATTGGACTACATTTTAATTCCCTTAGTAATCAAAATATACATTATTTAGAGAACCTTCCTTAAACCTCATTGTACATGATCAATACATAATTCCTTAAATATTATCTTGATTTTCATCCAATAAACAAGATCTCAACATTAATATAAATGAATAACTTTATAATATTTAATGAATCACTTTAAATAATATATCTGGGGAAAAATAATTTAGGTGTCTATATCCAATATTTCTTCAAAGGAAATCCTCTCTCTGAATTTTTTTTCTAGTATGAATTTCGTTTTTTCTATCTAATAGACTCAAAATATTTCAATATCTCATAGACCTTATTAAAATTCCATTTTGTTTTTGAAACCACAGTCTATCTGGCTCAAAATTTCCCTATATTTTGTCAATTGAATCCTTTATATGATGACATGCATGTCCTATGTGTCGTATACAACTTCATATATCCCTATCTAGTTCTTTAACTATCTTATGATGAGCCTATCTATTAAACTCCATTGATCATAAGCGCTCTCGATCTTGTAACACTTTTTACTTCTCTCCATATGGTGAAACTCAACTCTATATTGAACTTTTTACATCCTCTATCTATATTGAAAAACATATTATTTAACTATTTGATGAAATCATATATTAATCCTGTTGACGGAGCACTATATATTTTGTCTATATGATTAACCATATAAATGTGTTCTAGAAGGATTTTTTATTATCAAAACATCTCCATCCATTGATCCAAAATCTGAAATTTGTAACTCAATCAATGTACAACTATAAACCGATAACTTTATATTATTTTTTACACTGAAATTATATATATGAACCTTTAATTACATCATTCTACTAAATAAAATATTATTGTCTATATCATGTAGACTTGATCCATTCAACTCAGTCTGATATACCATCTTGATATTTCTAACTTGGACATTACTCAAACATCAACTCTATCAATAGTCTTCAATATCTCCTTTTTTTGACATAGTCTTGAACTGTGAAAACATTAATAATCATGATAATAGGAAACTTTATTATTAGTAGTGGATTCTATAACTTAATAATTATACTTTATGCATACTAATAATTATTCTAATGAAATTTTCTAATTAAATTCATCTACAAACACGTATTCACATATTGAACAAAAGTGAGGCAACACAATTTAGAACCACAATATCCCACATATTGGTTGTTATCAATATCCTTGTACAACTTCAAAAATATTCAAATTAATCATATGTTCTCCATATCACCAAAAATATTTGATTTAGATATGTGTGATCGATTATTTCTTCCCCATATGATGTTTTCATTTTTTTTCATGCAGCTTATTGATAATAAAATAAAATGGGTAACTTTTGGATCACCCCAAATAATCATCAATCATCTTATAATCAGTAGAACATTATTCAAGAGAATAATAGTATCACATTAATCTCATAAAAGTGTCATTAATTAAACAACTCTAAGTATACATGGGAATACCTGATGTTGAAAACAGGAGTGTATAATCATGGTGACCAATGATGTCTATAAGAATTATTTAGTTTAACAACATCCTCAATATCATTCCAATATATTTATATTCACAAATATATTAGTAATTTATTTATGATACAACATATTGTCATCTAAAAAAACTCATCAAAAGAATTCAATTGTATAAACAGAACTCCCATTACATATCAAATTTCATAAAATTTATCTATTCTTCTTTAATAGGAGTTTGATAATCATACCTCAAATTTACGATATCTCTCCTATGAGGGTATCACAACAATCCTAACCATGGTGATTGTAATATTCCATGATGGATATCTCTTATTTCTATAATACTAATAAAATAATAAACTGGATTCTCTAATTTTGTCATTTAATTTCTTTCAAGTTAGTTAAAATAAATAACTGTACTGGGAATTATAATGAACCTTATAGTTCCTTCCATGAAATTTTCATACATAGTAACTTCCCTCAGTCTACACTTATTTTTTATTTGTGGTGTGATTTCTTCTTTTGAAAATTCATTATAGATTATGAGGTGGTATGAGAATAAAAAACATTAATATTACATTATTTTATATGAATATTCAATACATTTAACAAAAATAAAATTTTATGCATCACCAAGGTATATTTTACATGGAGACTAAATACATAGTCATATTATTTCATGAAACATTATCAATATCTCTTACAATGATATTCTCACAAAGTACATGTTAGCTATTCACTACCTAATAACATTCTTCATAACATTGGTAAAAGAAACAAGAAAACGTTTATCTCTTATCCTCATTATAGGTAAATATAGGATGTATAAGTCAACGATCATATGTGATCATAAAATAAGAATAATGTTACCAAAATAATATCAAAACACAGTATAGTCATACCCTTTAATCTAATGGTAATTAATATCAAATTATTGTATATGGATTTTATTAACAAAATAAGTAACTCAAAAGTGTGTTTTGTCATCAATAATCAATCATGATCTATGAGAACATATCATAAGTATTTTAAATATGTTTTTGACACATACATAATCATAGAAAATCATTTCCATTGTCAAGGATCAGTGATATGGTTATTATATTTTGTTAGGTTAACTCCCCAATCCATCATTTACATTAGTAAAGGTTCACTAACAAGACTATTATGATATGAAGAGTACCTTACTGAATAAGTTTCTTTTTCTATTCCAGTCATTAATATCTCATTAGATATCTATCATTACCCAATTGAATTGAGGGATATATAAAACTAGTCCCACCCTTCAAATAATGAAATTAATACATATGTGTTCCACAAGATCATAAAACATTAATTATATAATCATTTCATAACATTTGGTAAGTAAATGGGGTTCCTAAACATTTTAACATTTCACGATACCACAACTCATGGAAAATAAATGGGTTTCAAAAAGGGTTCATCATAACACAATTAACCCATGGAAAAGAAAATGGTTTAATTGAATCATCCTTAATTCAACATCATAATCCATCTCAATAAATAATATGTAATTTATCATAAGACCATTTCCACAGGGAAACATAACATTCATTAAAGTATATTAAAATTTATGATAAATAATTTTACATCATCATTTGAACCATTAATTTAAAATATTCCAAAATATCTATTTGGTCAAATTACATTCCAACTAATATTTCTCAGAACATTGATAAAAATTGTATTATTTTTAAAATAAAAATATATATTTTAATGTAAATTTCAAATAAATTAAAGTTCATGATGGTGGGAAAACTATTCATGATATATAGATCAAAATAAAACATCATCTTCACACATATTAAAAAAATAAGGAAATGAATTTTTAGAACATGTTTTTTAAGAAATAATCCATTTAATACTCATTATATATAGTAAACTTTAATGTAAATTACCCTTTTAAAATATTTTATGAATATGTATGAACATTCATAAAACAATTATGATGATTATGGACATGGAACAAAAAGTATTTTGACAATATATGAAATAAGATCCGATTTAAAACATTATCGACCATCTTATGTTCCACAATAGTGAATATATATAAATTTTATTAAAGAAAATATCCATATAATTTTGATAAATTAAAATTAATGTATAAATAATCCCAATTAAAAAGATATTAAATCAGAAAATATCTTACAACTATGGTAACATTTAAATTAAAACCCTCATGAAAGAAATATATTAAAACTGAACATCATGTTCAATGAAGATATGGTTATTCACGATATAACACATAAAAAGGTAAACAAATAGACGTCCTAAAATAATAAAGGTTTATAAGACAATATAGGTCCCAAATAAGATAATTTGAGACAATAAACATTTAACACATAAGTATCTTTTGAAACAAATACACTAGGATTAAATAATTTTAGTTACAAATTTCGATTCAATGAATACAAAAGGATTCATGACATAATTTTTATAAAGGGAATTATATAAACCACCTTAACATAATATTTTCATAATATAAACCATATCCAAAGGAAAACATATTGGGATGATGGACCCCTATAACTTTTGTAATCTATGAATCAAGACCACAAGAAAGAGATACTCTTGTATATAATTATAAATCCCCATAAATTAAATTTAAATAATCATAAAAGCTATCCATATTAATTATATACACCAGAGAAAATATATAAGTGGTGAATATATCATTGCTCTCATAAGAATAAAAGTTAGACAAAAAACCCTTACCTCATGTATCTTCATGCTTTCTATAAGATCTAAACTAGTATATAAAAAATATATATTTATTATAAATCTGTTACAAATAAATAATAATATATATCATATTATATATGATTCATTTATAAAATTTTATAACCCTATTATTAATAATTGTCTATTAAATTCATTGTTCTGGGTGATAACAACTTCAATTTTCATGAATGATTCAGTTTTCCAGTCCTAGTCTTTATTATTTGGTCATAGTTCCATCATCTCTATAAATTTATCCAAGACATTGGTATAATATTTAATAATTATATACACTTTTATAACTATTCATATAAATTGATTCTAAAAAAATTATTATATTAATTTGTGGGGACAAAAGTTTGACGTATGCATGAGTGACGTTTCAACTTTTCAATGCGTAGAATGATATAAATCTAAATAATAATTCAACATCTAAGATATATAATAATTTCAAAAAAATTATATATACTGTTTAAATATATCACTATAACCATCGATGTAAAGTGGTTATAAAAAAGTAATCACATCACTTCATGGAGGGGGTACTCTACACATAGCCTTGAGAAATGACTTCTCTTCCTATAAGATGGAATTAAGGTGGATAATGGGTTTTACATAATCATAATAACAATTTAATATATTTAAGATACTAAATTAATTATTTTATAATAGATACCATATATTTATAGGAGGTATAATAAGGAATTCAATTTAAATTACTACGTTATGAGTTATACCTCTTCATTGAGAAATAACTTTTGGATTACAAAATAATCCTTGAAAGGTAATTCTTTTGAAAAGAACAGAATATCAATGTTATTGGAATAGAACCTGGGATTGTGTTTTTGTATTGATTAGTTGATGTATAATTCTCACACATTGTGAATAATAAAGAATAGTATATTCCATTTTAGATTTATGGGTAGAGAACACTTGGAAATACAAAAAAGATCAAATAATATATCATCCATAATCATGAAATGCTGAATCAAGACACCACAAATTAGAATATACGATATTATAGTGTCTAAATAAACACAATAAATAACATTTTAACATGTTTTGTATACATTTTAATCCATATCTGTTTGTTAAACACAATAATCCCATTTTAAAAGCAACTATGATAAAATAAATTTATAACAAGATAATATATTTATATGACGAAAAACAAAACAGTAATTAAAAAAATTGAAAAAAATGATTCTAAATTTGGAATAAAATTTATTAGATTCAGTTTCTATAGGTTACAGAAATTATTTTTAATAGAATAACACAAAATGCTTGAAAAATAGTTTTTTGAAAAATACCAAATTTATGAGAAAACAATTCACCATTAAATAAGTTAATTAGATGGTGTAATGAATTTTATTTTCAAATAATTTCGAATACATTTTTATAAATTTTAATAAAAAAAATTAGTGGAATCATCCAAACTTTTCATTAAAATAAAAGACCAAAAATTAGTTTTAAATTTGGTTAAAATATAACCTATATTCCCAATAGTGAATATTGGGTTCCATATTTTGAAATATTATTTTAAAATAAATTCTTTAACTCAATAATAATATATTTTTCAAAATAAAATCTTCCAAAATAAGAAATCCATGTTTTAGAGATATTGTATTATTTTACCTTGTAGTTTGATATCACTTTTACCTATTTTAACATAGTGAAAAATCATTTCATGGTTACTAGTCATAGTGAAAAAATAATAATTACACCATATAAAATTATATGAATTAATATGATAAAAAATAATAAATCTATTTTACATGATTCAATTTTTATAAGTGGAATACATTCGCGTTAAAATAATCTTCAAAAACACAAAAAAACTGTTATTAGAAAAGTTCATTTTTATGATTAAAAGGATTTATTATTATTCAATTCCTAGTAAAAACAATAAAATTTTTGTTAAATAACATTATTGAATACATAAAATATAAATTTCATTAAAAGTTTATTGTATTGTTTTATATATTGTCAATTATGTTCAAAAAAAATTGAGCACATAAGAACTTTTTTAGAAAAATGTGTTTCTAAGATTAATAATGAACTTACACCAAAATAAACTATATTGTTGATTCATATTTAATTAATTACATTATTTTTAAATAATGTATACTAAAATTGTTTATTATCAAATTCATATATAACTTGTACATTTCAATTAAAATACATGATAGTTTTAGAAAACTTTATATTTTCACATTGCACTGAAAAATAATTATTTTTTGAAAAATAAAAATACAATTACATAAAAAAATATTGATATCAAGATTTAAAAAATGATATGATTTATATAAGAAATATATAAATATAAGAAATTAAGTATAATTTCTATTAAAAAAATAAAACAAAAAATCATTTCCCATGAAAACATATTTTTAAAACATAAAATCAAATTTTTGAAAAGTGAGTAATTATTCATTATTAATTAATAAATATATTTTAATTAAGTAAAATATTTCAAAACATATTTCATAATATTTTTAATCATATTAATACATGAAAATTTAATTGCTATGTGAAAATAAATCACACTCTGTTTTATACTTGGAGCTTCACATCATCCATGATATCAAGAACATACAATTTATTTAAAGTGCTATATATTTGAAAATCTCAGGGTGATACAATCTAACCCCCTTAAATAAATTTAAGTATCATAATTTTTATCTTGATATTAATAGGTTTTATATTTTCAAAATACATTTGTTAAAAACCCACATCATACAAAGAAAAAAATTAAACTTCTCTTAAAAATGGAATTTTCATAATATAAGGGTTGCCAAAAATAAATCATATTTAGGTTCCTAGATATGTTGAATGCTACTAGAGAGTAAAATTACTAACATGGAATATAATATAATATTCATGGATTAATATATAGTAATAGAGTACAGGAAAATTATAATGTGAATGAACACACAACCATAAATTATTATGGGGTTAAAAGATCATAAATTCATCAAAACTAAATGTAAAAGAATATTTTTTTAGGAGCCCTTTCCTAATGTTGAGTTATACTTTCACTATCAAGATAGAGTAAATGAGAAAATAATATTATTTTATTTATTTATATTTCCTAAGTAAAAATGTCTTTATTTGGTAGATCAACAATCAAATTCCATTTATATTTCATCTCTTACTCCATTAAAAGTATATTTAAGATGAATTCTCCATTACTCATGAAAAAAATTGAATTCCTTTTATGATAAAATAATATATTATTCTAAAAAACACAAAAACTTAAAAAAAGTTCAATGTAATCCGTTCGATTAATAGTTAACCATAAGAATCCTCCAAGATATGTCTGAAAAAACTCAAAACACAAAAATATGACTGATTTGATCAAATATGTATTTTCCAAGATCAAATTTAATATTTATCTGTAGGAAATATGATGTATCTCATAATGTCAAAAACAAACATGTGAATTCAATGATCATATATCCCTTAAAAATATTAATCATTCTTCAAAAAATTGTTAATTAGTATAACACCTCAATGATATCATATTTTTTTCCAAAACATTAACTCTACATAAACTATCCTATATATTACATAAATATAAAAATGCAGTAAATTTCACCAATGAAAACATAAATTACATTTTAATAAATTAACTAATTAATTAGAAATTCATCAATAATGTAATATTTAATTTATCAATATTAATAATCTCTTTATCGCAAATAAACATTATCGTCCCAACATCAACAAAAAATTAATGGTAATTTTCCCCCCAATCTTATTTTCACCAAAAAATATCACCGTATCACAAAGTGAATTTTCAATGTAATCAGTTCTATCCAACATATACTTGAATATTTTTAATGAATAACTACATTACAATAATCCATATATATTTTATGATTCATATAATATAAATATCTATGATAAAATAATTATTAAAATAATTAATAAATTAAAAACGTAAATACTTAAAACATTACACTACAATTATTGTCATAGCATAGACCTTTCTGTGGAAAATGATTTCTCCCTTGGATTAATGAATCAACTCAGATAATTCCCAAGTTCCCCACACAAAAAAATATTCACTTATAAATGTTACCATAGGATTAACATCAATTTCCTCCATCAAACTCATAATTATTTATCTGCAATTACCATCTCTAGTACATTTTTTCATATGTAAAACATATTTTGGTTCTTGTAATACATTACCTTGAGTGATATTTATATTATTCTAGACATGTAATAAGTTCAAAATTCATTCCTTCATGGTATTCATTAAACGTAGTTTTCATCATGTTAGGTGTGTTAAGAAAATCACCCATGTTGAGATTGTTAATCATATAATGAGATAAATTATTAGAAATAATCAACTTGATTATTATTGAATCTCCTATTTCATTTTGTTCCTCAAGGGTAAAATAATTTCATTCTCTATCACTATCATGACCCCACCCATATCGAAGCTCAAGCCGCAAATACCCCAAGCCCGCCTCCATAGGCAAGGGGTTGGCAACTTGTGCCGAAGGCACAACATACTAGGGGAGGAATTTTCCTAAGAAACTGTATTCACACACATGCAACCAACTCAATGAAAAAGTGAAGAGAAAAGAATGAAAGATACAACACTGCTACAAAAAGGGGAACCAACATACATGCATCGACCTCTAACCAGTACAAGTAAAGTGCTGACAAGTAAACTGAACAATAGAAGGGAAAAACACATGCCCAACTAGAAATGTGCCACAACCTGAAAACAGGTAAAACAAAGGTAAACTGCTGGTGAGCCTCACACCCAAAAAGTTCTTCTACAGCCACTGAACGCAGCGCAAGCTCCTGTGTCTTCTACTCTCCTCCATAGTCTCGACTGACCTGTCCATTGTCTACTAGGGCACACCAAGTGTGGGAAAAGCCCAAGCAGGGGTTAGTATAGAAATACTCAGTAGGATACCCTGAATGCTCGAGGGAGAAACAAAGGAGGTAATAAAATAGTGAGCAGTAGACAAAACAAAGAGCAGTGTAAAAGTACAAAAGAGAGAGAGAGAGCAGTGCAACCCAACTAGAGAAAGAAAGCAGACTCATCCAGACTCAAGGAGCTCGAAACGGTGAGAAGACGAACTTCTTGTCGAGTCTTCGATTCCTATATCATGAGAGTAGACATGTCTAACCAATAGGAGCTAGATATGGAAAAAACGTGGCATACCCCGCGCATCTTGGCCCCTCCTAGAAGGAGAGTAACCAAACCCAAGGAGTGCGAACAATAGTAGGGGTTAAATATATGCTCAATTAAAAACCCGAATGAGTGTGTAATGGGATATCTATCTCCAAGATTATCACAAGAAGGGTCGCCAACAGTTCAAATGATATCCAACACTGAACCCAAACATCCTGCATGTCAACCTAGGAGGTTCATGTCAAAGGGGCTCAATCACCGCACCTCGATACTATCCAAATTAGGTGGCATTGACTCACCCACAAGGCTTTTAGCTCGCGTCGCAAGGACGCGTCTCGGTGGAAAAAATGACCATCATCCTCATATGTCCAAAGGTCACGTCAAAGCTGTCACATCGCTGATCCATACAACCAAGGATCCTGCTTCGGTAGTTTTGATGAAAAAGACACACACTAGCCTCATAGATAAGGGATAAGTCTGAAAGAAGTCACCGGGGAACCCACTGCCCAGCCCCGCTAGAGGGTAAACCCCAAATAAGTAGATGATGACCCACTTCCAAGCCCCGCTGGAGGGTAAACTGTATTAAAACATCAGGTGACCCACTGCCCAGCCCCGCTGGAGGGTAATCCCTAATACATCATCAGGAGACCCACTGCTGAGCCCTGTTGGAGGGTAGACCTGGAAGAAGCCGATAGGGGACCCACTGCCCAGCCCTGCTGGAGGGTAGACCAAGAAGAAGAAGACGGGTGACCCACTTCCCAGCCCTACTAGAGGGTAGACCTGGAAGAAGATGACGGGCGTCCCACAGCCCAGCCCTACTGGAGGGTAGACCCTCAAGAGTCGTCGGGTGACCCACTGCCCAGCCCTGCTGTAGGGTAGACCCGGAAGAGTCATCGGGAGACCCACTGCCCAGCCTTGTTGGAGGGTAGACCTGGAGGACTTGCCGGGTGACCCACTACCCATCCCTGCTAGAGGGTAGACCAGGAAGAGTCGTCAGGTGACCTACTGCCTAGCCCTGCTGGAGGGTAGACCCGAAATCAGTCTGATAGCTCCGTACTGCTATTGAAATCACCAGGTGTCACTAACAATGCCACTGTACGCTGGTTAGATGTGCGTCAAAAAGGGATCTTCGTCCAATTCCATTTCATATTTCTACATTTAATAAGATCTCGAAGGAGGCTCCACGCGCCCAAAAAGGTCACACCGTTGAAAATCTCACGAAAAAAATGTGATATAGACTACTTCCTCGCTAGAAACATCTTCCAATGGAAAATATATACAACACCGCTTTATACCCATACGGCGTCTCGTGGGGCCCGCACCTTGGTCCCAGAAGAGGTCGGGCAAACAATTCATTAATGATGCACTCAGAAAAACATGCCAAAATGACTAATCATACCCATCAAACGGGCGTCAGAAGAAAAAGTGGCAGTACACTACACACATCTCATGAGACGGCTCGTAGGGCCCATGCCTCAACTCCGATTTCAACTCTTAAAACCACCCCGATCAATTGTTCCTCGGTGCCAGGGTCACAACGCCACTAACGGTGCCTAAAACAGACTCCAGATGCAGAAGCTGTAATTTCCCATGTTAAACGCAAACGGGGCCCTATGGGGCCCATACTTCGAGCTCGAATTTAGGTAGGTGGATTGTGTCATTGCAATCCCCTCATTAGAACACTCAAAAACATGTATTCAAACACACCAAAAAGGTGTCAGGTGAAAAAGTGGAATTTCATCGTAAAACGTGCCAACTATCCCCTATAGGGACTTAAACTTATCTCCAACCAGAACGCTTCAGCAAGCATCTCAAAAAGTCCGCATGATGACTCGGGGCACACTGCTGCTGACAGTGCGTCAATCGGACATCCCAAGTAGGAGTTAAGTCTGACGCAACAAATAATTAATTAATTAATTAATTAATTCCTCAGATTTAGCTTTTCATGCTACCGAGTAATGAAACCAACCCGCAAAGGTTCCAAACCAACTTGGAAATACCATCTCGGCTCCGGGACCACCGCGCCTCTGACGGCATTTCAAAAGGACGTCCGGCTCGCGAGCCACGCCCGTCGCAACCTTAATAATAATTTAATATTATTAAATTAAAATGTTTTGGGCCACCTGTCTTCGGCCGTAGAACCCCAAAGCCCAGAAACACACTGAAAAAGGCCGTCTCTCTAACACGGTCTTGCATCCGCAGACGGCACGAAAAACAGACCTGTCGTTTAGGAGATACGCGCCCCTGAATGCAAGGGGGGTCTAACCAGGCCGGTTCACCCCGGCCGGCCCATTCTGAACTGCCGGCCCGCGGCCCAGCTGCGGGTTCGTCCAGTCACACTGCGGACCACTGGCCGCAACCTACCACAAACCACCGAACCCGAGAGGGTTCTGTCTTCCTCAACCGACTGGCCTTTCGACTGGTCTCCATCGCCCAACAGGACCCGCAAAGGGCGGGTCCTGGTTCCCTTTCACAGCCCCCGTGGTTGCCTCCTTGGTTCCTCCCCGCTAATCGGGACGGGCCAACGCATGCTCCCTCGCCTCCTCTGCCTTTCGCAGCCCACCGCTGCGCTACCCTGACGTCGTCACACCTCGCCAAATCTGCTCGGAACCCCACACACCCCACTACCTCCTGCTCACTGCACGTCGTCGCTGAGCTCTGCCGCCGCCTTCGGCTCTCCACACGGTGCTGTTGAGCTCTGCTGTCTCCAGCTTGACCTCTAGTATCACGAAACTCCACAACCTCCACACGCAACCGCCAGCTGCTCTTCCGCACCCACCAGAGCCGGAAAGTCTAGTGTAGAGACCCGAATCTTGACGTACATTGACATTACATTACTTTTGCGGAATACTTAGTACATTACAAAAACACACACACAAGGACCGTAATAGTTTAGTGTCTTTGGAAACTCGGACTATAATCTTCTAATCGTGGTGAAAGATCTTCAAAATCTCCCATAAGGATCTTCCTTTTTTTTTTACCTAAAACCTTTCTTTATATCCTGGGGAAAAGAAAACATAAAAGGGTGTTCTCAAATGCTCAGTAAGGGTAAACAAAAGAAAATCAATCACATCACATTCATAAGAACATAACTCTTGGAAATCTTAACCTGCAAGAGAGCATAATTTCATAACATGGGATAAGTCATAGTAGTGAAATGTAATCCCAATAATCATAACATAAAACATGAAACTTTGTGGCATACACACATAATCATATAGAATCATTTCCTGTTAGTCAAGACTCATTTCCAAGACTATCTTAGTGGACAAAGTCCCTTTCTGAATCGAGTAGCCCTCGTTTCAGTCCTGTTTCACTGAACCGGTATAACCTACCATTTCAGCCATGTCTATCTCATGAGATATAAAATCATTACCCAATGCATTGGAGGGATATATAGGTCCCACCCATCTTATAATGAATCCTTTCTTATGTGTGCCACATAATCATAAAACATACATCATCGCATAACACATGTAACAAAAATGGGATTCTTGAAACATCATGACATCATAAATCAATTTATATAAGATAAAGGAATTCATAAACATAATTTCATCACAACATAGTTAAATCAATGTAAAAATATGGATAGAAACAGAACCCTTTATTATCTTAGATGGAAAATAATTTTGATAAAACACTTGAATTGAATTCCTGAGGAAAATATCATTTCTTCTTCAAAATCCATTTCTTTTCACAAAACATCATGCAATTTTAAAAGAAAGAGATTTTATTGAAAATAGTCATGAAATCTTTTAGAGGAATCTTCATGAAAATAAGGCTTTATAAAACAGTAGAAATCCGTCCGTGCCGTATAAGTTAAAAAAGAACATTCTTCGAACTTTTGTCGGAAAAGTCAAAAAGTACCTCGTACGAAAAAACGACAAAAGATTCCTTTCATACATATTACTAAAAACTCACCGAAGGGTAAAAATGGATTTAAACAATTGTAGGTGGATGGAAATAATATTACATATTGATGAATCAGGTATGTGGATGATAAAATACACCCCAGTAAATACTTACGAATAAACAATCTCAGATAAAAATGAGATTGTGATATTTCCCTTACCTTAGGTCCGATTTGCTTTGTACGTGTCCGAAGCTCCTGTATAATGGTTTAAATAATGTCATTGACTTATTACAGAATCATATTCATTGTTATGATATCATATATGGTTCACTTATGACATTATATTACCCGTTCTTTTGTAAATTCCATGTTAAAGAAGCGTTTTGGGTAAAATCGTTTCTTTTATCGTAGGTGTTTTGACTTTATGTTCTTGACATTATTATTACTTATATCATGATTTACTTACTTCAAGAATATAAAATATGATTTATATATCATATATATTCAGTATATATATATATATATAATAGATAGATAAATGAAATGAAAAACACCGTTCATGGAGACGGTAGTCCGTACGTACGCATGAACGCTGTTTTCCTTTCCCTATTGTCTTGAATGGAAGTAAGTAGATGACATACATATATATACATAAATCCAGTAGCTTTATAATGTCATATATTTCATTATTATTTCTTATATATACTTTATAATCATTCTTAAATGGTTAACATGGAGAATGAATCTCATCGCGTCGTGGAGACGGTAGTCCGTACGTACGCACGAGCGATGATATCATTTCCATAAATATTGAATTGAATTGGAGTGGATTATAAAATATATCATAATCAATATGATGTTTTAATAACTATGTATAGTTAGTCTTTACTCCATTATACCCATCCATGTAAGGTGGTGGTGGAAAATAGATTACACCACGGCGTGGAGACGGTATTCTGTACGTACGCACGCGCGGTGATTTCTTTTTCCGTAGGATAGATAGAAGGTGAATTAGAGTTGTTTCATATTTATAATTACATATCAGTATATAAGAAATACTGATGTTATTACTTTATCAGGAAACAACTAAAGAAGAAGAAGTTGAAGAAGAAAGAAATTGAAAAGATCGGTAATGGATATTACCTCTTCTTTGAAACGCTTCTTTGAATCCTCCACTTAGGAAACTAAGATTGGTCTTTGAAGAAGACAAAGACCTCTAGGATTATTCTAGGGAAGTGGAGAAGGGATTTTGGCAGGGGTTGGCCGAGCGTGAGTGCTCAAATTGGTGTGAGGAGGAGGGGGAGAAGGTGTCCTTTTATAAGGGAGGAGAGGGGCACCTTAGGAATATCTCAAAATATTATTTAATATTAAAGTCAAAATCGGTTTATAATGGTTCCAAAGGGTCTTATTTAGAAGCTAAAGTGGGGATGGATCGAAATCCTATCAACCAATAAGATTTAGACAAGTTTAGGTTATTATTTTAACCTTATCAATTAGATTTAACTCTAAGTTAAATAATTTAACTTTTACCCTGTCTTTTTGTTTTCTTACATTATATGGTTAATAAACTTACTATAACATGCCAAACGAACCCCAAATTGTATATTATTAATACACATATCCTTATATAAGTCATTTGGCCGAATCTTAGATTTTTAGGAATAAAATAACAATTAATAATATAATATTTGATTTAAAAACTATTTTGTGTCAATTTTGACACTATTTGATATATGATTTTTTTGAAAGTCATAACAGAATTATATGTTCCAACCAAGGTGATTAAATCAACACTAATATATCATAGTAACCTATAAAATTATTGGAATTCATAAAAAGTCTTAAATTATATTTATTTTGGTATTTATATTATCAATTATGTCAATATTTCATTAATAAGATAATTACTGCATCATCTTTGTGTCATAAAGAAATTAAATTATTTAAAGTCTAAAAATTACAAATAAAATACCATCATGTATTAAATCTTTTTATCTTTCTAATGAATATTTATAGTCGAATTTATATTATGTATAACCCCATATTAAAAATGATTTACTTATTAAACTTTGATTTTAACTATTTTAACCCTTCTTTAAATAAATTAATAATAAATGTCCTAATCTAATCCAAGTGGGCCTAAATGGTCATATTATATTCATAAGGTTGTTTTTGGTCGAATTACACTTATCCAATAGAATTAGGACATGTGTTAGGGTAATAGTAATATCATATTTACCCTTAGTTACCCTATTTACTATTCACCGTGGTAAAAAAAGGTAAAAAGTTACTATTCACCAAAAATTATTTTTATCTCATTGAACCACATTTTAGTCCTTGATATTAACCGTGTCTGTCGGATTTTCGAAATTCCATTCACAGAAGCGGTAAAATTAAGTTTTATGCAAAATTCAGTTTTTAACCTACCACTTAGTGGTTTCACTATTCATCAAAAATTGAAAGTTTTCAGAAAAAAAAGCCAAAATTTCATCCTAAGCTATATTTCATATTCCAAATTCAAAAATGAAGTCTATTTTACCAAATTCATAACATAGATGTTGCATTAAGTAATTTTATAATTAAATCCCGCTGTTAAAACAAATAGCGTGTTTTTAAGAAACAATATCTATCAAAAGATTGACACTTGTTTATGTCTGGTTTAAATGTGAAATTACATCCAATGACCAAAATTGTATTAAATTGTAAAAATATATTCTAAATATAATTTAAAACCACTCAAATTAATGATTTATCACTACTAATTATTTCGATTAAAAAAGTTGTTTTTAAATATAATTTAGTAATTTTCACTATTCATCAGAATATGAAAGTTATCCGAAAAATACCAAAATTTCACCTTAGGCTAAATTCGATACTCCGAATCCAAAAATGAAGTTCATTTTGAAATATAAGATTTACAGAATTTTAAAAAGTGGTTATTACTATTCATAACGGCTAGTTTTAATAATATTTTAATAGCATATCGTTGTTTAGTGAAACTCGGTATTGCGTATTACACACGCTATCGAGGAAGGTCGCGATTGCGTGTAATGCAAGGCAAGTCAAGGATGCGTGTTGTGCAAGCTTCTTTTGGTGTAGCATACAACACAAGACATTAATAAAATTAAAAAGAATATTTTTTTATAAAATCTTGGGCTGTTACATTCTACCCCCCTTAAAATGAATTTCGCCCTCGAAATTCGTCGGGGTTATAAATGGTTTACTATTTGAAAGTTTCTTTAATAGAAACCCACATCGTAAAAAGGAATATCAAAACCAATCTTTAAAAACAATAGTATGAAACGTAACGGTTACCCAAATAAACAAATCATTGGGTTTCCACATAGGTGAAAATATGGATATGGAAGAGAAATCTAACCATCATGTTCTGATGGAGAGTGGTAGAGAACATGGCTATGGAAAAGCCAATAATCACAAATCCATAGATTTGTGATGATATAAGGTACCATCTGATTCATCAGGTATAAGATCACTAGGACAACATTTTTGGTTTTCAAGATCATTTCCCTAAAGTTGAAAATTTGATTTAGAATAAATACTTACTTTATTTTGGTACAATCTCACTATTGTTCGTGCCTTGAACAATTTCCACTTCATCTCTTAAATAAATGAAGTTGAATTTGCTATTCGTGAAGTGTTAGCAGATCATGTGATAGAATGACGAGTCATTCCATCTGTCTCAAACAAAAGGTTAGTAAAAATTATATACATAAGTCGATCTATAGTGAGATTAATCATATATAGTTCCTAAAATGGACTTATACTTCATATATCATACTGCTTAATATAATAAAACTATTTTCTTCTAAATAGGGACTTCCTGTAGGCCAGTGGTAGGAGATAAAGGCCAGTCGCACTTCGGTTGTGGGTTCGATTCCTACAGCCTTGTCCGAAGCGATGGGCTGTCGCCCGTCCTGCAGGTTGTCCCTTTTTCTAGAACTACGTTACTATAACATCCCATCAATAATATCGAAAATCTTCTATCCTTAAACAATACTAACTTATGTCCAACATAATCCAGTCTAATCTTTAGGCTTATACATAATACTGCATTCCACTCTCATAATATAGTGACAACGATTACCAGAGATTTAATACTGTCGTTGATCCCCACATATCATAAGATATGTCTTGTTGGTCACATTCCAAAAATTCAAAGTCCTTAATCGTGTATTATCTTGAATACCTTAGTGAAAACATGAGTGCAGTTAAAAGTTACCAAAATCCTCAAAATTCTATATACTCAAACCATGATATCACTTAGTCCTTATATCAATCATGAGCTCATGAACATTTCATTTTCTCATCTTCATTATGCGCATATCATCTTATTTCCAAAAAATATCTCAATTACTTTGAATACCACATCAATAAATATTGCAATACTCAATGATACAACATTATTTTGGAATCCCATTACATAAACACTTAATCATTCCAGCACATCGTTGTCATATTCAACATTGCCAATAGTGATCGCATGTGATTTCCCTTTGTCCTTTGCCTTCAGTGGTTGCTCATGTTGATCATCATTAACCCTTGGATTAGGGCAATTATTAGCATAATGCCCCATTTCCTTGCACTTGAAGCATTGAAGTTTTGGCGGTGCGTTCTCTGCAGTGTTTGTTTTATTCACATCATTAGAAACCCTTTTTCCATTACTTCGACACTCAGCTGCTTGATGACCTTCTTTTCCACACTTAAAACATTTTCTAGTCCCTTTAAGACAATCTCCACCATGCTTCTTTCCACACTTTGTGCATAAGGAAACATTCATCTTCTTTTCACCATTATTCTGAGATTTCTCCTTGAACTCCATCTTTCGTTTCTTGTCAAAACCATGAGATGGATATGTAACACCAACTTCCATTTCTACCTTGATAGCACAACGCACAATTTCTTCATAGCTACTGAAGTCTCTTATAGCTAATGCCCTTCGAAGACTTGGTTTTAAGCCACTGAAAAATCGATCAACTTTACATTCAGGTTGGATGATAATTCCAGAAGCATACCTTGCATGTCTTGTAAAATTTGCTTCATAGGTACCAACAGATTCATCGTCCCTTTGCTTCAGTTCAAGAAACTCTTTCTCCATCTTTGTTCGAAGAATACGAGGGAAGTACTTACTGAAAAACAAGTTCTTGAACTCGTCCCATTCCATGGAGTCAATTTCATCTCTTGGCCTCGTATTCTTGATAAGATTCCACCATTGATCAGCTTCACCTTCCAAACGATATACTCCTAAGATGATTTTATCATGTTCAGAACATTGAAGAACTGAAAATATATTTTCAGTAGTACTGATCCATTGTTCAGCCACAAGTGGATCAGAAGACCCACTGAAAGAAGGTGGACGTTGCCTCATGAAGGACTCAATAGAATATTGTTCCCTTCTCTGCTCATTTGGAAGTCCAGAATGATTCATAGCTTGTGTAAGTATAGAAATAAGATTTTGCACTCCATCTCCCATAACATTTGTTTGTTCAGGAGGGCAATCATTGCATTGTCCATTGCATTGATCAACACGGTTCCTTCGGGTTCCAGCCATCGTCTAAAACCCAAAAAGAATAGTGTGAGAGGCAAAAATCATGCTAGGGAAATCAACATAATAAAGGGGAAGTACCTTCAATATCCAACATCTTAGGTTTAATTCTATGATCGTTAGCGTAATTCTATTACTATAACCTATACGTATACTTATCCCTAGGGACATCCCTAGACATACCTTAGAAATATCTCTAGGGATCTCACCAAAGTTTTCGCATCCTAGTTTCCAAAGGTTGACTAAACCTTTCCTCTGATACCAACTGTAGAGACCCGAAGCTTGACGTACATTGACATTACATTACTTTTGCGGAATACTTAGTACATTATAAAAACACACACACAAGGACCGTAATAGTTTAGTGTCTTTGGAAACTCGGACTATAGTCTTCTAATCGTGGTGAAAGATCTTCAAAATATCCCATAAAGATCTTTCTTTTTTTTACCTGAAACCTTTCTTTATATCCTGGGGAAAAGAAAACATAAAAGGGTGAGCTCAACTGCTCAGTAAGGGTAAACAAAAGAAAATCAATCACATCACATTCATAAGAACATAACTCTTGGAAATCTTAACCTGCAAAAGAGAGCATAATTTCATAACATGGGATAAGTCATAGTAGTGAAATGTAATCCCAATAATCATAACTTAAAACATGAAACTTTGTGGCATACACACATAATCATAGAGAATCATTTCCTGTTAGTCAAGACTCATTGCCAAGACTATCTTAGTGGACAAAGTCCCTTTCTGAATCGAGTAGCCCTCGTTTCAGTCCTGTTTCACTGAACCGGTATAACCTACCATTTCAGCCATGTCTATCTCATGAGATATAAAATCATTACCCAATGCATTGGAGGGAGATATAGGTCCCACCCATCTTATAATGAATCCTTTCTTATGTGTGCCACATAATCATAAAACATACATCATCGCATAACACATGTAACAAAAATGGGATTCTTGAAACATCATGACATCATAAATCAATTTATATAAGATAAAGGAATTCATAAACATAATTTCATCACAACATAGTCAAATCAATGTAAAAATATGGATAGAAACAGAACCCTTTATTATCTTAGATGGAAAATAATTTGGATAAAACACTTGAATTGAATTCCTGAGGAAAATATCCTTTCTTCTTCAAAATCAATTTCTTTTCACAAAACATCATGCAATTTTAAAAGAAAGAGATTTTATTGAAAATAGTCATGAAATCTTTTAGAGGAAGCTTCATGAAAATAAGGCTTTATAAAACAGTAGAAATCCTTTCGTGCCGTATAAGTTAAAAAAGAACATTCTTCGTACTTTTGTCGGAAAAGTCAAAAAGTACCTCGTACGAAAAACGACAAAAGATTCCTTTCATACATATTACTAAAAACTCACCGAAGGGTAAAAATGGATTTAAACAATTGTAGGTGGATGGAAATAATATTACATATTGATGAATCATGGATGTGGATGATAAAATACACCCCAGTAAATACTTACGAATAAACAATCTCAGATAAAAATGAGATTGTGATATTTCCCTTACCTTAGGTCCGATTTGCTTTGTACGTGTCCGAAGCTCCTGTATAATGGTTTAAATAATGTCATTGACTTATTACAGAATCATATTCATTGTTATGATATCATATATGGTTCACTTATGACATTATATTACCCGTTCTTTTGTAAATTCCATGTTAAAGAAGCGTTTTGGGTAAAATCGTTTCTTTTATCGTAGGTGTTTTGACTTGTTGTTCTTGACATTATTATTACTTATATCATGATTTACTTACTTCCAGAATATAAAATATGATTTATATATCATATATATTCAGTATATATATATATATATAATAGATAGATAAATGAAATGAAAAACACCGTTCATGGAGACGGTAGTCCGTACGTACGCATGAACGCTGTTTTCCTTTCCCTATTGTCTTGAATGGAAGTAAGTAGATGACATACATATATATACATAAATCCAGTAGCTTTATAATGTCATATATTTCATTATTATTTCTTATATATACTTTATAATCATTCTTAAATGGTTAACATGGAGAATGAATCTCATCGCGTCGTGGAGACGGTAGTCCGTACGTACGCACGAGCGATGATATCATTTCCATAAATATTGAATTGAATTGGAGTGGATTATAAAATATATCAGAATCAATATGATGTTTTAATAACTATGTATAGTTATTCTTTACACCATTATACCCATCCATGTAAGGTGGTGGTGGAAAATAGATTACACCACGGCGTGGAGACGGTATTCCGTACGTACCAACGCACGGTGATTTCTTTTTCCGTAGGATAGATAGAAGGTGAATAAGAGTTGTTTCATATTTATAATAACATATCAGTATATAAGAAATACTGATGTTATTACTTTATCATGAAACAACTAAAGAAGAAGAAGTTGAAGAAGAAAGAAATTGAAAAGATCGGTAATGGATATTACCTCTTCTTTGAAACGCTTCTTTGAATCCTCCACTTAGGAAACTAAGATTGGTCTTTGAAGAAGACCAAGACCTCTAGGATTATTATAGGGAAGTGGAGAAGGGATTTTGGCAGGGTTTGGCCGAGCTTGAGGGCTCAAATTGGTGTGAGGAGGAGGGGGAGGAGGTGTCCTTTTATAAGGGAGGAGAGGGGCACCTTAGGAATATCTCAAAATATTATTTTATATTAAAGTCAAAATCGGTTTATAATGGTTCCAAAGGGTCTTATTTCGAAGATAAAGTGGGGATGGATCGAAATCCTATCAACCAATAAGATTTAGACAAGTTTAGGTTATTATTTTAACCTTATCAATTAGATTTAACTCTAAGTTAAATAATTTAACTTTTACCCTGTCTTTTTGTTTTCTTACATTATATGGTTAATAAACTTACTATAACATGCCAAACGAACCCCAAATTGTATATTATTAATACATATATCCATATCTAAGTCATTGGGCTGATCCTTAGATTTTTAGGAATAAAAGAACAATTAATAATATAATATTTGATTTAAAAACTATTTTGTGTCAATTTTGACACTATTTGATATATGATTTTTTTGAAAGTCATAACGGAATTATATGTTCGAACCAAGTTGATTAAATCAACACTAATATATCATAGTAACCTATAAAATTAGTGTAATTCATAAAAAGTCTTAAATTATATTTATTTTGGTATTTATATTATCAATTATGTCAATATTTCATTAATAAGATAATTACTGCATCATCATTGTGTCATAAATAAATTAAATTATTTAAAGTCTAAAAATTACAAATAAAATACCATCATGTAGGAAATCTTTTTATCTTTCTAATGAATATTTATAGTCGAATTTATATTATGTATAACCCCATATTAAAAATGATTTACTTATTAAACTTTGATTTTAACTATTTTAACCCTTCTTTAAATAAATTAATAATAAATGTCCTAATCTAATCCAAGTGGGACTAAATGGTCATATTATATTCATAAGGTTGTTTTTGGTCGAATTACACTTATCCAATAGAATTAGGACATGTGTTAGGGTAATAGTAATATCATATTTACCCTTAGTTACCCTATTTACTATTAACCGTGGTAAAAAAAGGTAAAAAGTTACTATTCACCAAAAATTATTTTTATCTCATTGAACCACATTTTAGTCCTTGATATTAACCGTGTCTGTCGGATTTTCGAAATTCCATTTACAGAAGCGGTAAAATTAAGTTTTATGCAAAATTCAGTTTTTAACCTACCACTTAGTGGTTTCACTATTCATCAAAAATTGAAAGTTTTCAGAAAAAAAGCCAAAATTTCATCCTAAGCTATATTTCATATTCCAAATTCAAAAATGAAGTCTATTTTACCAAATTCATAACATAGATGTTGCATTAAGTAATTTTATAATTAAATCCCGCTGTTAAAACAAATAGCGTGTTTTTAAGAAACAATATCTAAAAAAAGATTGACACTTGTTTATGTCTGGTTTAAATGTGAAATTACATCCAATGACCAACATTGTATTAAATTGTAAAAATATATTCTAAATATACTTTAAAACCACTAAAATTAATGATTTATCACTACTAATTATTTCGATTAAAAAAGTTGTTTTTAATTATAATTTAGTAATTTTCACTATTCATCAGAATATGAAAGTTATCCGAAAAGTATCAAAATTTCACCTTAGGCTAAATTCGATACTCCGAATCCAAAAATGAAGTTCATTTTGAAATATAAGATTTACAGAATTTTAAAAAGTGGTTATTACTATTCATAACGGCTAGTTTTAATAATATTTTAATAGCATATCGTAGTTTAGTGAAACTCGGTATTGCGTATTACACACGCTATCGAGGAAGGTCGCGATTGCGTGTAATGAAAGGCAAGTCAAGGATGTGTGTTGTGAAAGCTCCTTTTGGTGTAGCGTACAACACAAGAAATTAATAAAATTAAAAAGAATATTTTTTTATAAAATCTTGGGCTGTTACATCTAGCACCTCCCGGCTCGTCGCTGCCGCCTCGTCTGAACCCCTGGCGGCAACCGCTACCTGACACTCGTCCTCCAGCCACCACCCTTGATAGATCCGGGACTTCCGATAGTCCTCGCCACCACTTCGGTGGCCCAATTTCAAAACTCAATGTGGTTTTAGGTTCCTTGGGACGAGGCCTTTACAGCTCTTGCCTCTATTCGTCGATCTGACGAGATTTGGCACATCCGAAGTTTTGGACGTAGAACGCTCAATACCGGCTTTTAGAACGGGGCTTGGACGATGGATGTGTTTGTTCATCCATCGTACCAATTCATGAATTGAAGAAAATAAAAAATAAAATTGAATGAAACACCAGAAATTGACGAGGGTGAAGAAATTTAGTAGAAATCATACCTCGGATCGCTCGTTCGTCGTTGGTGACGCGTCCACGACACTCCCGCTCTGATTCTCCAAGGCTCCGACGGAGATCGCTCCTCGATCCATCGAAGAACGGTGAAAAATGCCGAAGAACACTAGAGAGAGAGAGAGGGGGAGAGAGGTAGAGGGAGGGAGGAAGAAGTGGGTCTTCCCTCAACACTTAGTTAGTTTATAAAAATTCACTAAAACACTCCCTACGGGCGCAGATTTCGAAACCTCCACGCCCACCTATTTTATATCACGCCTATGTAAAACACCCCATTTAGAACTCAATGTAAGTCTCAGATTTCCATTATGATACTTTGTTTAAAATTTATTTGAATGGAACTTCAGTGATAAAAATCACTATGTGGTCATTTCGAAATGTCCATTTTTCCCCTGGGTGACATCTCTCACAGCAGGCCCGTGCCCGCATCTTTTACACCCCGCCTAGGGTAAACAGCATACTCCAGACTCAACGTTTCCCTCGGTTTTACGATCCGAGCAACTGTTTAGGAGTTACTCAGGTTTGAGCTATATGATGAGAAATTTAATTTAATTTATCCATTTAACAGACTACTAACGAGCGATGGGTCCGAATGTCCAACACTGACTCATTTAATGTCACGCCTAGGGTAAACACTGCGTTATAGACCCAACAGTGGTCTCAAATTTCGGATCTGATCAACCGTCTAAGGGATATCACATTTTCTTTAGTTAAACACTAATGTGTAATATAAAAACACTTAACATTTTTATATAATTAATTCTGGGAAAACCAGACCTCGGAATTGCACGTCGTCTGAACGCCCTATTCTAGAATAAAATCAAGAAATTTTTCAAAGTCGCAGAGTCCCAAAACCTAGGTTCATAAATCATTCCCTCCTTTATATTTTTCATCCCCGAAATGAAAAACATGGAAAAACAACTCGGGATACAGAGCTCACACCTATCTCTCCCGCACCCAAGAAAACTTGCACAAAACCACGTTGGAACAACATGAAAACCACAGGGATGGTTCTTACTTATAAGGTATGCTACTCTCGAGGGAATGCATAAGAATGTGCACACACCTCATCAACTGTGACACATGGAAGATGCCGTGTGCCCACTCCTACTATTGGGAGGGTAGGGCAAGATGGTAGGAAACCTCTCAACCGTTTTCACGATTCCCAAACGGCCCAAAGAAACTCTAGGGTCATTATCGGCCACACCTCTACTTTCCACATCGTGACCGAAATCACGGATTGTTCTTGGAACATGATCTCGTGATTCCCTCCTTCAGAATACCCATCTGGTGAAACTCCCAAGGATATCCAGTCACAGAAGTTTTCACAGTCAGTGCATCACAACCGAGACTCTCTTATACGATCAACCAGCAAAGGAGTCGGCTACATCAACTACATACAAGCTGTACCCTCCGGCAGAAACTCTAACCAACACTATCGTCTTCGGTTCATGTCTCTCTGCGTGGGGACGCACTTGAGAAACTGGTGTTCTGTGAAAACCACAATGTTCTCTCCCCGAAGATAGTGTCTCCGCATTCTTAGGGAAAAACTACCACCAGCAGCACCAACACAGGGTTACACCGATGCCCTATGTCACCCTCGATAACCCCTCGAACAAGGAGTTAGAAGAAAGTGTACCTCATACATTTTATAAGAAGATCTACTGAGATAAGTATAAAAGACATAGAGCATACCTCTTATCATCTCTTGCGATGCTGGATTGTAAACAACCACAGTACACAGCCTCCCACAACCCCATCCGTCTGCTCCATGATCCTAACATGGGCCGCCTAGTGGGGGTGGAAGGACGTCGAAACATCATCCACCAACAACAGTTCTTTCTTCTTTCTTCCAACACTGCCTCTCTGGGGACCACCATGTCCTCACCTCGGAGTTCTCTTATCACAAAACTGCCTCTATCATGGTGGTGAATCTACCAACTATCTGGAAGACTCATCACATTTGGTCGAGTAGTCTCATGCCACGTGATATCACACATCACAAATATAGCACTAGTCCACCCTTGGATATCTCACTGCTCTACGCTATTCCCGACCATGTGCCTGAGTCTCATCAATGGAAAACCTCCAGCGTCGAGACCCTGCTAATCGACGTCCCTCTATCAGAAATTTCTCTTTCACTAGTGCCTGCTCTAGTACCCTGAGATGGATGAGGATGCACAAGGGCACTACGCTGGCACGAATCTCCTCTACAGAGATCTCGTTCAAACTTATGTTCTTGGATGTTTCCGTCAGGGACCACGTCCAAAGAGAACCGTGTATGGTCTGCAAACCCAGTCCTGTACTTATCCACTACCATCACTCTCCACTGACGCTCCAGCAGCTCCCAAAACCGTAAAAAGAGTAAGTATGAGGGGTAGTAATCCTCACGAAATAGATACTAGAAGTCATCCCAAGAGAGTACCAACTCATCATGCATATGAGTAACCCTGGCTCTACTAACACCATAGTACTTTGTGGAAAGAGACTGGTTGTCAAGGCCACCATCCAACCTGTCAGTATCCGAATAATCTTGAATAGGCGATCCATAGGCTCTATCCATCCCTTCACTGTCTGAGGGTATAACCCACCGTGGAACCCCAGTGGTCTCCAATGTTGGAACTCACGTAGCGCGCCCAGCCTGTGCATATCATTGTCCCTCTCTACCGGTACTATCCGCTACTCTACATGTGGAGGTGCTACTACTTTTCCTCCTAGAGATAGGGTAATCATATGAGAAATCTTGAACTGAGGCCTCATCACTCAAGGAATCATCATGACGAACCAGAGCTTGTATCTTGGTTGGCTATCATCGCAGAGACATCTTGAACCTGATAAAGGAGTATCATGGTCGAATGAGCATATATATATATCAACAATTATGGGGAGCTGACTCAAGAAGGACAATCAAAGACTCGATCCTATATGATGCATGAACCAAATTCCATTCTACAAGTGTCTCTGTGTGACGAGTCGACAAGTGGGTTATCAGGGTCCTCGTGAATGGATACGTCAGTCACCGCACCATCACTGGACTCCCTGGACTAAGAGCCGCTCTCGAGAAACATTGACACTATTTCCCCAAAACTCAACCAATTCCTTTTTAGGGACATCCAAACATCTCCCCAAGGAATGGACCACCTTTGATACCACTTTTTTCCTGACCCAACCCATACCGAGGCATGATTCGCAACTACCCCAAGCTCGCCTCTATAGGCCATGGGATGGCAACTAGTGCTAAAGGCACAAAAAACTAGGGGAGGCCTTTGCCTAAGAAACTATACCCACACACACAAACAACTCAATGCAAAAGTACAGAGAAAAAAAATCAAGATACAACACTGTTACAAAAATGGGAACCAACATACATGCCTCGACCTCTAACCAGTACAAGTAAAGTGCTGACAAGTAATCTGAACAGTAAAAGGGAAAAAACAAGTGCCCAACTAGAATGGTGCCACAACCGGGCAATATGTAAAACAAAGGTAAACGACCGATGAGTATCACACCCATAAAGTCCCGCTACAACCACTGAACACAGCCCAAGATCCTATGCCCTCTACGCTCTTCCGTAGTCTCGACCGACCTGTCCATAGTCTACAAGGGAACACCAAGTGCGGGCAAAGCCCATGAAGGGGTGAGTATAGAAATACTCAGTAGGATGCCCCAAAAGCTCGAGGGAGCAACAAAGGAGGTACTAAAACGACGAGCAGTAGAAAGAACAAAGAAAAATATCAGAGTACAAAATAGAGAGAGAGAACATATCAACACAACTAGAGAAAGGGAGAAGACTTGTCCAGACACAAGGGGCTAGAAACAGTGAAAAGACAAACTTCTAATCCAGTCTTTGCTTCCTATAGCAGTAGAGTAGACTCATCCATCCAAGTGAAGCCAGACACACAAAGCACGTGGCATACCCCGCGCGTCTTCGTCCCTCCCAGACAGAGAGTAACTAAAACCAAGGAGTGGGAACAATACTATGGTGTAGATATATGCTCAACGAGAAACCCGAATGAGTGTGTAAGGAGATCTATGTCTCCTATCTCTGCCCAAGAAGAGTCGAAAAAAGTTCAAAGGATATCCAACACTGAAACCAAACGTATCGCACGTCAACCTAGGAGGTTCTTGTCAAAGGGTCTCAATCACCGTACCTCGATACTACCCACTTTGGGTAGCACTGACTCGCCCGAATGGCTTTTAGCTCACGTTGCAAGGACGCGTCTCGATGGAAAAAACATCCATCATCTTCGTATGTCCTAAGGTCACATCAAAGTTGTCACATCGCAGATCCGTACAACCGAGGATCCCGCTCTGGTAGTCATAAAAAAATGTCATAGACTAGCCTCATAGATAAAGTTTGAGTCTGGAAGAAGTTTTTGGGTAACCCATTGGCTAGCCCCACTGGAGGGTAAACCCCAAATAAGTCGACGGTGTCCCACTACCCATCCCCACTGGAGGGTAAACTATATTAGAGAATCGTGTGACCCACTGCCTAGCCCCGTTGAAAGGAAAACTCTAATACATCATCAGGAGACCCACTACCCATCCCGGATGGAGGTTAGACCTAGAAGAAGTCGATAGGCGACCCACTATCCAGCCCTGCTGGAGGGTAGACATGATAGAAGATGACAGGCGACCCACTGCCCAGCCCTGCTGGAGGTTAGACCTGCAAGAAGACGATGAGAATCCCACTTCCCAGCCCTGCTGGTGGGTAGACCCTCAAGAGTCGTCGGGTGACCCACTGCCCAGCCCTGCTAGAGGATAGACCAGGAAGAGTCGTCGGGTGACCCAATGCACAGCCCTGCTAGAGGGTAGACCAGGAAGAGTCATCGGGTGACCCACTGCCCAGCCCTACTGGAGGGTAGACATAGAAAATTCGTCGAGTGACCCACTATCCAGCCTTGGTGGAGGGTAGACTTGGAATCAGTCAGATTACTCCGCACTGCTACTGATATCACCAGGTGTCACTAAAAATTCCATCGTTAGTTGGATCGGAGTGCGTCAAAAAGGGATATCCGTCCAATGACCTTTCATATTTACACATTTAATAAGATCTCGAAGGAGTCTCCGCACACCCAAATAGATCACACCGTTTCAAATATCGTGGAAAAACATGCGAGATAGACTACTTACTTACTGGAAACAGCTCTCGGTGGAAAAGTTATTCAACACCGCTTTATACCCATATGACGTCTCATGGGACCCGCACCTCAGTACTAGAAGTGGTCGGGGGAACCACGCCATCACGATGCTCTTGGAAAAACACACCGAAACGATTATTCATATGCCTCAAACGGGTGTCAGAAGAAAAAGGTGCAATACGCTGCTCACAGCTCAATAGACGACTTGTGGGGCCCATGGCTCAACTCTAGTTTCAACACCTGAATCCACCCCTGGTAAATTTTGCCTTAGTGCCAGGGTCACAATGCCACTGATGGAGCCTAAACCAAACTCTGGTTGCAGAAGCTGCAATTTCCCGCGTTTTATGCAAATGGGGCCCTATGGGGCCTTCACTTCGAGCCCGAATTTAGGCGGGTAGATTGTGATGTTTCAATCACCTCAGAAAAAACCCAAAAATGAGTACTCAAACACCCCAAACGGGTGTCAGGTGAAAAAGTGGCATTTCACTGTAAAATGTGCGAACTAGGCCCTATGGGCCCCGCATCTTATCTCCAACCCGAATGCTTCAGAAAGAATCTCAAACATTCTGCATGGGGACTAGGGCCATGCTACCGCTGACGGCGTATCAATCGGACATCCCAAGCATGAGTTAAGTCTAACGCAATAATTAATTAATTAATTCAATCATTCATTCCTCACATTTAGCGTTTCATGCTGCTGAGCAACGAAACAACCCTTAATGGTTCCGAACCAACTTTTAAATACTAGCTTGGCTCAGGGGCCACCGCGCCACTGACGGCACGTCAAACGGACGTCCGGCTCGCAAGCTCTGTCCGTCGCAACCTTAATAATAATTTAATATTATTTAAATAAAGTGTTTTGGGTCACCTATCTTCAGGCGTAGAACCCGAAAGCCCCGAAACACACTTCAAAAAGGCCGTCTCACTAACACGGGCGGGAAACTATAGAGGGTGCATCAAAAGGACGCGCCGTTTAGGAGTTACGGCCCCCCGAACGCAAGGGGGGCCTAACCGGGCCAGTTCACCCCTACCGGCCTGGTCCGAACCACCGGCCCGTGGCCCGGCCGCGGGGCCAGCCCGTCACGCCTCGGCCAACTGGTCATGGCCCTCCTCAAACCACCAGACCCGACTGGGTCTTATTTCTCTCAACCGACCAGCCTTTCGGCCGGTCTCCGTCACCCAACAGGACCCGCAAAGGGCGGGTCCTGGTTTCCTTCCACAGCCCCCCGAGGTTGCCACCTCGGTTCCTCCCCACTGATCGTGATAGGCCGAAGCCCGCTCACTCAGATCCTATGCCTTCCAAATCCCACCACTATGCTACCCCAACGCCGTCGTACCCCGCCGGCTCGGCTCGGAAACCCACACTACCCCGCTGCCTCCGACTCACTGCACGCCGCTGCCGAGCTCCGCCGCTGCCTCCGACTCTCTGCATGCCACCGGCATGCTCTGCCGTCTCCGGTTGACCTCTAGCCGCTTGACACCTTGCAGCTACCGCGCGCAGCCTCCGGCCGCTCAGTCGCACCCACCGGTTCCCGAAACTATGGCTCCTCCCGGCTCGTCACTGCCGCCTCGTCTGAACCCCTGGCTGCACCTGCTGCCTGACGCTCGTCCTCCAGTCACAGCCCTTTCTGGAGTCGGGACTTCTGACGGTCGTTTCCACCACTATGGTGGCCCGAATTCAAAACTGAACACGGGTTCTGGTTCCTCTCGATGAGGCCTTCGTAGCACTTTCGTCATTTCGTCGATCCGACGAGATTTGGTGCGTCCTAAGTTTTGGATAAAGAAAGCTCAAAAACAAGTTTTAGAACGGGGCTCGGACGATTGCCGTGTTAGTTCGACCATCATCCCAATTCAAGAATTGCAGATAATAAACAATGAAATTTATTGAAACATCGAATATTGATGAGGGTGTGGAAATTTAGCAGAAATCCTTCCTTGGATCGCTCGTTCATCACTGGCGACGTGTCCACAACACTCTCGCTCTGATCCGCCAAGGCTCCGGCGGAGATTGCTGCTCGATCTGTCAAATAATGATGAAGAACGCCATAGAACACTGAAGAGAGAGGGAGAGGGAGAAAGGGAGAGAGAGAGAGAGGTAGGAAGAAATGGGAATTCCCTCAACACTTAGTTAATTTATAGAAATTCACTAAAACTCTCCCAACGGGCGCGGATTATGAAACCTCCGTGCCCACCTATTTTATATCACGCCTATGAAAAACACCCCATTTCGAACTCAAAAGATGTCTCGGATTTAAATTATGAGACATTGTTTAAATTTTATTTGAAAGGATCTTCACTGATAAAAATCACTAAGTGGTCATTTTGAAATGACCAATTTCTCCTGGGTGACATCTCTCACTGTAGGCCCATGCCCGCAACTTTTACACCCCACCTAGGGTAAAGGCCACACTCCAGAATCAATAGTGCCCTCGGTTTTCCCATCCAAGAAACTTTTTAGGAGTTACATGGGTTTGAGCTATTAAATGAATAATTTAATTTAATTTATCCATTTAACATACTGCTAATGAGCGAGTTGTCCGAACGTCCTGTGCCAACTAATTTTATGTTGCGCCTAGGTTAAACACTGCGTTCTGGACACAACCGTGGTATCAGATTTCTTATATGATTAACCATATATGATATATCACATTTCCTTCAGTTAAACACGTCTGCGTAATATAAAAACACTTAACATTTTTATATAATTAATTCCGGGCACACCGGACCTCAGAATTGCACGTCGTCTGAATGCCCTGCTCTAGAATGATATCACGAAAGTTTTTAAATTCTCAATGTCCCAAAACCTGGGTTCTTACAATCACATTCAAAATTAACATGATTAGTAATAGGTATAACCATTTACATAGACCTAAAAGAAAGGTATAAGAAATAATTATTATCGTTAATAATCATATAATTCTAAAAATTCATTCATACGATGTCTAAATAAGTACACCTTATTTATAATCTATATCACCCTAGGTTTCACCTAGGACATTTATGGTAAACATCAAGTCGAATTATTCATGATGATCATAATGAAAATTTGAATTAACCCATGAATATTCCCTAGGAGTTTCAAAATATGTGTGATGTAATGACCCATTTACCATGCACTGGAATAAAGTTTAAGATATACTCGACTAAATATTATCATAGTTTCTACCCCAAGATGTATCTATACAAAAACCTTGTCAACAATTTGTATCGTGAAAAATATTTATTTCAAGGAAACCACACAATATATATATTTCCAAAACAATAGGATTATATTATATAATTATTCTGATCCTATGGGTTTTATCCAAATTTATCTAATCATAATCACTGAAGGTTAACTAAACACTCATCTGATAAAAATATGTTTGACCTGAGAATAACATAATTTAATACTGAATCATTTTGATTAATCATAATTAGAGTTAAAAATAATGGATACATGAGGACTGTAATGGTTTATTTTCTTGGGTGACTGTATACTTAATCATATTATTTCATTAAGTATCTTCAACATATCCCAAAAAGATAATATCACACAGTACATTTATTAAAAATACCCAACATAAAATCATTCAATATAAAATGGGGGAAATAAACATAATAAAGTGTGAGATTGATCGTTAGTAAAGGTAAAAATATTAGATATAAATCAGTAAACATAAGATAGAATAAAATAAACTACTGTGTATTTAAAAATGATCATAATTTATGATAATCACACCCCATCAGTTAAATATGATTAGTAATAAATCTGGGCATATTTATTTTTCATAATAAAATATATGATCTAAAGTGTGTGTAATCGTCAACAATCAATAATATTCCATGAGGAAATTTCATATGTTTAACATATATTTTTTTGGCATACTAATTAGTATAGAAAATCATTTCGTTATTCAGGGCTCATTGCTAAGGTAGTCGTATTGGATTGGATTCACTCTTCATTTCATTATATCTTTTAGTCAAGCTTCACTATTAGATCTTTCAATGTTAACATGGTCCCTTACTAAAATGCGTTCACACCTGATTACATTCATTATTATATTATGATATATCCGTCATAACACATTGAAATAGAGGGATATATAATTTCGGTCCAACCCATCACATAATAGTAATCAGACATATCTGATCCATGAGGTCATAAAACATTCATTATAGAATAATATCATAACCCAAGTAATGGAAATTTGTTTCAAAAACATTTCAAAATTTCATTATAGCTTGATCTGTTGAAAAGAAATGATATTTAAAAATGATTCATCATAACATAATTAAACAAGTGAAAAGAAAAGGGTGTTGTATAATCATCCAAAAATATTCTGCATCATAAGACATCAAGAGAATTAAAGTGTATAATATCATAAGTTCATATCACAAATGAAGAATAATGGTTCATAATATATCTTCACTGAGACAAAAATACATTTAAAAGGACATTAAAATATTTCATTTAGAACATTATAAAATATTCACCTCTTTCTATAACATTTTAACTATAAATTCCAAAAATATTGGGGAAATAATTTTATTTTTTAAAAAAATTGGATACTATTAATGGAATCATAGAATAAATTAAGGATGATGATGGAAGGAAAATCTCTTTATACTGTATACATTAAAAGATTAAATGACTTCATGATTTCTTCCAAAAGATAGAATAATAGACTTTTTAAATCATTTCATTGAAAACAATTATATATTTTCATTAAATTATAATTTAATGAGAATATATTTTTCAAATCATCTCATATAAAGCTAAAATACATTGAAAATTATTTTTAATCTATGTGGACAAGTAAGAAAAGGTATGTCTATAAAGTAGAAATAAGATCTTCTTTTCATTAAAAAACATTTTATCAATAAATTTATATACTAAAGATTTGTAAATGTTACTAATATATAAAAACTCTATTAATAACTAGAGTATAAAAAAAATTATTTATTAATGGAAAATATCGAAATAATTTCCCTCAATATAAATTCGAGCATAAATAAACCCTATTAAAAGGTGATTTAACCATAAATCTATTAAGTACTGGGTGTCTTCTAAATCATAACCTCATGAATAAAATAAATTCAAATTAAACATTAAATAACATGAAAATAATGGTACTCATGATAAAAAGGGTCAAATATTAAATATAAACCCCTCATAGAATAAGATTAGTGTATAACATTACATATCTCCGAAGAAGAAAATTTGAGACAACAAACTTTTACCACTTTCATAATATCCAAATAAAAAACCCTTGGATGAATAAATTATTAATATAAAATTAAATAACCATAATTAATTTTTAATTATATAACATTAAAATTTGGAATTATAATCAACTAATAATAATAATATGTTTATAAAATCAAACATGTCTCAATTAAACCATATTGAGATGTTAAACACTTGTAACTATTGTAATCTCTGAAAAAAACCTCAAGAAATAAGGAATCATATATTGAATTATAAATATATATGATTTTTAGTAATATAGTTATAAAATACAAAAATGTGTGTATATAAACCTTATAATTGGAATAAGTGTTAAATGTGTCTTATGTGACACGGACATAAATGTTAGACAAGAAACCATTACCATAATCTCATCATTCTTTTTACATGTTCGAACCACATTTATAATTAAAATATATTTATTATAAATATATTACAAAACAATATTCATATATATCACACCATATATTATTTACATCAAACATCTTATCTCCCATTTACTAAGAATTCTTTATTTAAATTATTGTTTTGGGTGATAACTACTACATTTTCATGTATGTTCGGTTCGACGATCCCAGTACTTGTAAATTTATAAGGTTTTCACTGTATAATTTTTTTAATACTGTCATTTGTATCATATATAATCATTATATAAACTTTTATAACAATTCATATAAATTGGTGGTGAAAATGAATTGCATCACTTCATGGAGATGGTGGTGCGTATGTATGAAAAAGTGATGTTTTCACTTTTAAATGGATGAAAAAATTCAAATAAACATTACAAGGAATGATAATTTTAATAAATAAACTTTATATATTAATATTTTAATATTATGTACATAAAATTATGGTCCATGATAATATATTATAGGTTAAGTGTCTGTGTAAACATGGATACATAAACAACTTGTTCAATAGTGATCTATACAATCTCACATTTTGTTATTCATAAATATCACCCTTATTAAACATATAGTAAATTAAATATATCTTGATGTCCTAGGGATGTGAAACATAATAAAGGATGATCTCATATGATCAATAAGTGTTTAAAAGATAGTTATATATGATCACATTGTCATGACATGAGCATAAGGGAATGAGAACAAGAGCGTATCATTTGAAAACCATACCCTACATATCATAGATCATCATCTTTAGTCATGTAATAAATAATGGTTTTTTTAAAAGATGAGTCATAAATTTTACAAATAAAATGAGCTATGATAACATAACATTATCATTACATGATTTTTTTAGCATACACATAAGCCAAGAAAATCAATTATGTATTCATGGATAACTTCCAAGACTATCATAGTGGATTGGTTTAACTCCACATTGCATCATATCCTTAGCCAGTGATCACACATAAGACTATAATAGTGTATATATTATTTATCTAAACTAGGTTCAATTCTCATTTGAGTCCATATTAACTCATGAGATATTCGAATTTACCCAATGCATTAGAGGGATAAATAATTTCATCCCCACATGTCAAAAAATCATAACATGTGCATATGCATGCGACAAGATAAAAAATAGATCATCATAGAATAACACAAATAATGGAAATATGTCTCATAAAAAGTTCATCATTTACATCATATCATGGAATGTGGAAAATAAATAAGAAACATAAAGGTTTCGTCATAACATAATTAACCTCATGGAATGAAACATGTTTTGTACAATCCTTAATAAATAATCATCATCACAATAAATTAAAATGCTTAAATTAGGTGGACTTATTGGATAATAACACCAATAAATCATAGGATACATAAAATTATGTTATCATAGATTAATAATTCCTTTAAAATATTACTGGAACATTTCTTAAGGAAAAATAACTTTTCAATTGTTATCACTTATTTAGAACCTTAAAATATTCCGAATATTAAATAAAACTTGTTATTTGAAAATATCCTTAAAAATGATTATAAAGATTCAAATAATTTAGTGTTAATGTTTTTTTTGAAATTCTTTTCATTCCATGTATGTTAAAATAGTGATTCCATCAACATTTTTTGTAAAAATTTAAAAGTACCTCTTTTGGAAAATAAAAAATATTCCTTCAAAAACCTTTGTAAAAATTTAAATATTAAAAAAATTTATTTATTCTATAATATGTGAATTCTAAAAATATTTTTGAATTAAGTATTAAAAAATATTTTCAATACCCTTATATTTTATGATATACGTCTTTTCTTAAAGAAATTCAATCTTAATGATAGCTTGCGATACATGAAACCATGAGTCTAAATTAATTATAATATAGTTTACCATTATAAAAAATCAATTAAATTGTAGGTATAGATATTAAAAACCATAAATTTAATATTATTTATTATTTTTTTTATAGAAATAAAAAATATTCATAAATAAGTACTTAATTTTTATTAAATTCTTCAAAAATACATTTTCCCTCACAAATAACCACTATGGATTTTTTAATCAAATAATAATATGAATTTTCCACTCATAGAAAATTTAACTAAGATAAAATAAATAAATGAAATCAAATTTTAAAAATTAAAATAAATATATTTTTTGATAATTTTCATAGAATAATACTTATATGATAAATAGGGAAAGATTGTTATTTTATTAAAAAAATGAATTTTCATTTAAATCATAAACAAAGTAACATGTTGTTAAAAATGATTTTAAAATTCTAATTTGTTATGTTATATTATTAATAATCTAATTTATTTCATTTTAATTCATTTTATGTTAAATTTATATGTAAAAACTTTTTATACATAGGAATATCTATTCTTTGGTAAACCCTATTTTTGTAACATTTTTTGGAATTAATTATATATTATATTATATATATTATAAAAATATAATTTTATAAAATGGTTTCCATATTTTTAGTCATAAAAATTTATATTATTTAATAAGTTAAACTTAATTTTTAGTCATCATTAATTGTTGAAATAATAAAACAAATTACCATGGATAAGGTTAAAATTATTTTTCAAGGTTTGAGCTAAACATATATAGGATAAAATGACATAAATAATTTTATATATTATACTTCTAAAAATATTTATACATTACATCATCAAAGAATAAAAAATGAATGATTTTGTTCATCTATTTTGGGTGATTAATTCATTAATATATTTTATTCATTTAAAAAATTCCAACTATTTTCTACCCCCTTATATAAAAGGACATACATATCCTCTTCCCTAAAAAATTAATATCCTTTTTATTCCACTAAATTACTAAACCTATAAGTTCCTTAAAGCACACCTTATGACCTATAGTAATTGTCTTAATCACAAAACCATCCCAGGAAGACTTTAGTTATAAACCTAAAGTGTTTGTTTGAAGAAGATGTATAGTTATTAACCATGCATTATTATTTAATTTATTCCTATATCTATATTAAATAATATTTAAAACAATGAAATAATATTACCAATATCTTAAAAATACTAGTATATTATTATGTTAATAGCATAACCTATATCTATATCCTCTTTCATCATTTTGGAAAAACTACCCATCATTCATGTGTAAAGCAGAATACTTCCTTAAGATCCGAGGCAATTTGTTTTCCATCACGCCACATAAGGATGAATATAATGATATATTTTTGGTATTTGGATGATATTTATGAAATTATTATACATCTATAATCCTCAAATGACATATACATTTTTACCTTCCAATCTGTTGGAAAATGATTGTGTCACTCATTTGTACGTGTGGAATACCACCTCCATGAAGCAATGAGATACATTTTTCATTTATGTTTTATATTTATTTTAGTAATTATATACTTAAAAAATTATATATTATACATATTATATAATGTTTATTATTTAAAGTGTAATTAAAATTTATTATTCTTCTGATCTATCCAATAAAATGTTAAAATAGTGTTTATGTGTACGTACAATATGTCATCTCCATGAACGGTTTCATTCCTTTTTCTATTATTGAACTCTATGAATAATTATAAATAGGTATATAACAGATACATATGATACTTTTATCATGATTGAAATTAATTCAAATGTGGAACTATGATCAATGTACAGGGACTAAAACTACTAAACTGAAACTCTATTGAAAAGTAATATACATAACACCTGGAAATAATGAATTTATTATAGAATTATTAATAAATTGAAATTGAAATATTATAAGTGTATAATATATGATATCATACGTATGTAAATGATTTTTCTATATAACTATAATAAATTAAAATTTACTATACAAGAGGTTAAAACACTTTTTAAGAAATTCAAACTCGAGGTAAGTGTTTTTAGTTATAGTCTCATTGTTTATCAAGATACTTTATGATTAAATTTATGATGATGAAATTTAATTATCTACCTCTAAATAAAATCATTAATTGTAATCTCGTCTTATTATTTATATATATTAAATTTCATTTTTTCCTTTTTCTCTCTTTAATTATTTAAGGTATAGAAATAAAATTATCAAGGAAAACCCACAATGTTTATATATTCATTCAGGAATCTATCACTTCCAAGTTCTCCTTAAAAAACTATCAAGGCTAGTTAATTATTTTTTAGTAAATTTTAATATTGTTTTTACCCATTTTTTGGTTTTTTATTAGAATTCATGAATGAAATATTCTTTTGATTCTCTCAGTACGGTACTTTTGAATTTTTATCGAAATTATTTATGAAATCCTTATTTTCACATATATGAAATTAATGGAATGTCCCATCATAATGAACTCACAATTAGTTGAAGCTACATTACCATGTTTCCATGGTTCTTTTCATGAATTTTTTTTTCCAAAATATATTTGGATTTTTAAAATTTAAATGTAGAAATTTTAAAGTGATGGGATCTATTCCTCCTAAAATATTCAACATGAAATTTATATTCATTCATATTTAATATTACATCCTTTAATGTTTTTTAATTTGTATTGCGTATATAATCAAACAATTCCATCCATATTATTTTATTAGGTAGTTCATGATTATTATTGTATGATTTATATGAAACCCACTTCTTCTCCACAGTTTCTATTGTGATGAAATATTTATTATTCCCATTTGTTTTCCAATGATACTATCTGATGAATGATTTATGATATTATGGCACACATTGGTATTATTTTTATTATGTTATGGATGGGATAATAAATATATATACCTCCAATTAATTAGGTAAAGATCTATGTCTATTATGGTAAAATGAACTAAAATAGAGAGTGAACCTAGTTTAGAAAGGGAATATTTTAACTATGATGGCCTTTAGAGTGAACTTTGAATTCTATGATGGTTTTAAGAGAAAACCCAATCCACTATGATATTCTTGTAAGTTATAATTTCTTATTAAGGATATGGTTTTCTATGCTCCTTTTTTGTCTAAAAACATATGTCTTATGTCAATACTATGCTCTTATGGCCATGCTCGTTGATTTCTTTATAATTAATGCATATTGAACTGGTATGATTTATTCCATGATTCAATATTATAATCTATAATTTATAGAGTTTTATTTTAAAATGTTTTTTTGAAGTTATCTTACCCTTATGATAATGTAATGTTTATGTTTCCATTGATATATTCCTTATTTACCCTTACTCATCATCTGAGCTCACCCATTCTTGTTTTCTGTTTCCACAAAATAGGAATAAATTTATTAAGTATAACATGTCTAATAAATTTGAAAGTTTTGTATAAATTAGAGGGAGATTATGTGGTTCCATCAAGAACTATTTTATTATTTGTCTTTTTTTCTAAATTCACTATACATATATGATTATAGTGTATATCTTCAAGTATTGTAAGTAATATTAATAAAAAAATATGTGATATATTTTTATAAAATATATTGGTCACTAAAGTTGGAATCATTTGATGTTTTAGTGAAATTGGAATCTCAAATGAGAAAACATTAGTGATAACCATTTGGATAACTCTAATTATAGGATAATATCTTATTGTTTTGTTTATGATCACATATGAACTATGTTAGAAATAATGTTTCATTGATTGAAGTGATGGTGTCTTGATTCAGGAATCCTATAAATAATTGTTATTGAATGTGTAGTTTCATAATATGATTATTTTTTCTCAGACTATGTATTTTATTATTCAATGGTTGTAACCAAAATTAATCACGCTAATGATGAATGTGATAGACAACATAATGATTTTTTTCACTAAGAAACCAAATTTTTTGGGAGAAGGAATGGAAAATCCAATTGTTATTATTATAAAACATTCTCAATCCCTGAGTCATGATGATATTGAAAATAATAAAAGTAGGGAATAAAATGTTGTTGAGTCCTTTTTTAGGAAACAAAGACCTTCTATTAATGTGTATTTAGATCTACTAGTTTCTAGGAAATGGATTTGTACCATTGAAAAGATATTTTCTATTTTTTAAAGTCTAGAGAATAAAAATTTTAATTTTTGGTTTCTATCATTTGGAAGGATAAGGAACTAAATGGAGGAATATTATAAAAACATGAGTTAATAATAATAAATTGACTCATTAGATTTGGATTATTTTAATAGATTATTTATTAAAATTTATATTCTTGAAAATATTCATATGAAAATGAAGAAGGAATTCCTTGAGATAAATCAAAATGATGATGAATCTATTGGTGCCTATGCAGAAATGTTTTCAAGACATATGATATAAAACTCTAGTAGTATCACCAAAAACAAATGCAAACTTGATCAATTATTTAGTGTATTAAAACCATGTCATTAAAATGTGTCATTTTGGAGACAGTTATGGGGAAATGAAAATTTAACACATTTTGTTATCATGTTAGAACATGAGATTTGAGTTACCAATCCATATCATATTATTTATAAGAAGAAAAGAAGCAATTCCAATGAAATTATGAAAGAAATATTTGCTTTACTTAAGGCTTCAAGTGTGTAACTAAACATTGATGAAAGTTTTTCAAGGCTATGTTAATTGTTTATGTGTGGAAAAGATATAACAGACTAGAATCTGCACTCCCAGATCCTGTTTTGAAACCCATAACTATATATTAAAAGATTTGATAATGAAAATTGTGACACAAATTTTTTATCCAAACCATAAAATATGAAAAGTAAAACATAGATCACTTATATAATAGAGAACCTTTTAGGATTACAGTTTTAATGAATAATGAAAAAAAATCAAATATGGGCATTTCACATAAATATAAATGACCATTTATCCCCCATAACCTAGATTTTCTTTTTTTCATATTAATAAATCCTTATTATCCATATGGAATCCCTTCTGAACATGAATCCTTGAACATAATTTATTAAAATCTTCTGGAAATGGAAACATATGAATAGTGAGATTATATTCATAGTATCAATAAACATAATCATTAAAAATTAATTTTTCTCGATGAGCGTAAAACGTCATAAGGATATAATGAAATAATCATAGTGCATGAGAAAATCATAAAGGATCTCATACCAATCAAAACCTGTATCATAAAATATTAATGACATGGAAAATAAAAAAGTCAACCGAATCAATAATCATGAGCCTTGTGATATCAATTCTGGTCATCTGAAACATTGTAAACCCATAGAAATTAAAAAAACATTTAAATAATAAGGAAATAATTTAAATTTCATTCTTAATTTCACACTTATAAATAGAATAACCATACGATCGACTTCCATAACTAATTCAATAGAGATATTTCATAGAGACACCTATCTTAAGTTGATCATGTACTCAATTTTCATTAGTTTATCATGAATCCAATCATAATTGGTTTCTCAAAGCACCAACCATCAAATTTCAAGGTACCATAGCAAAATCATCACACACAAAATTTTTTATTTGAATATAAACTCTTCGAAACTAACATTACCTATTTTATAACATGATTAACCCATGGAAAAGAAATTATTTCTGCAATAATATCATTGAAACTTGATTAATTCATGTAAAATAAAAAGGTTCCATAACAATCCCTTTGAATCATTTTTAACCAATGGAAAAGATATAGGTCCATAACAATCTATTTAGAACGTTATTGTCCATTGGAAATGAATTTTTTTAATAATAATATCATTGAAACATGGTTAGCCCCAGGAAAATAAACGGGTTCCATAAATATTTCTTTGAAACTTGATCATCCCATGGAAAAGAAATGGGTTCCATAACAATCCCTTTGAAAAAATATTAATCAATCCAGAAAAAATGATATTAGTATCAATAAAAAATATCCCAAGTGGATGATAAATAATAAAAATGGTTTTGACAATGATTAATCAAATCGATTTTAAAATATCATTAAAAAATTCATGAGGGAAAATCATTAACCATTCTGGTGTGTCCCATAACACTTTGAAACATTTAAATCATAATCCCCAAAACGTAATAACACCAAACTTACCTTTCAATATAATGGGAAATATCAGATTCATGAAATATCATAAAAAATGAGAAGTATATAAACAACATAAAATAAGATAGGTGTATAACATAAAAAACATCTAAAAAAGTAAAATTGTGAAAACAATCCATTATCATTTGGGTAACCTCGAAATCGTAAAACCCATAAAAGGGAAATCCTCACATGGATATCTACAACTTCAGAAATTCAATTATAATAACAATATAATACATTCAGGGGAAGTATATCAACCATATGTAACGTCCCGACCTGACCCACCTCTAAGACGGAGGTCAGACCGGTGGGTGACATGACCACAAGTGCATCTCCCCAAATTCCAGAGGCTACCGACTAGCATCAATGGACTTTTTATATCTGAGGGGGAGACTATTCCCTTATAGATAATAGGTAGTATTACAACAGATCTAAATAACAATTAATAATAAATAGTAAAATTGTATAAATGAATAAACTGCAGTAGAAGAAATATAAGTAATCCAACTGAATAATACTCTAGTGTGGAAGCTCACAAAATGATGACATGCCATGATGTATGTCTAAACCGAAAGTATAGAAAATAGAACCCAATAATAATATCAACTAAAAGAAAAAGACACAAAGTGAAACAACTGAATCACGAGCAAGGATTGGTCCTCTGCCCGAGCCTCCATCCTAAGTAGCAACAAACAATCCAGCATTGGAAGCAGCACGCTTCCCATTATTAATAACTGCATGCATATAATCTACTCAGGTGTCAACGACACCCGAGTAGGGTGTGAGGTGAAACCCTAATAGGCCAACCCCCGTAGTGTATAGACCATTCCATTTCGTGCAACAATAAAAATCATACTGCCATTATATAAAAATTACAGATAATTTATTAAGTGAAATGAAATAAATAACTCTGTCCGGGTTACCAACGACACCCATCCCTATTCACCTGCTTCAGCCTAGGCCAGAAGTCTGAAAGGAGTACCTGTAAGCAGAATACACATATGCATATATATAAATCCTATCAGAATAAGATAAAACCATGAAGAGTCATACCCCCAAGAATGTGCTTTAACTTGGCGTCTAATTTATTTGTCAACCAGGTGTGCTTCAACATACCAAAAAAATATCTCAAATGTCAAGAGACTAATAGAAAAATTAATATAAACACTCAGTGCATCAGTATTACGGTTCAAGTTGAGAGTTGGAGTCTGAGCCCGTTCCGGAGGTATCTCTAGAAAACATCTTTCAATTATCCAATTCCATTGAGCCCATTCAAGGAAATCTTTCGAAAGACCTAGTATCGCTCAAGTCATGGAATTAACCTGAGTCCGTCTCGATCCCGCCAAAATAGGTTGAGCATCGTCCATGGTTGGCTTAGTCATATTGGAAACATATCCGTCTCGATGGGACCTTTTGGAGCCGGTATCACTCATAAGTATTAGAATGCATGTGGAAGTCTTAGTCTGGCAAAGCCAAGAACACCGACCCCCTACACATAGAGGTAACTATCAGGAATGAAGGGTCTACACATGGGCCTTAATACAGTACCCACCTCCTTTCCCCTCCCTAAATATAATTAATGTTTTCACAGCAGAAGATATGATATCAACATATGTAATTGCTACTTGAAAACAAACGGGTACACCTATGCATCACACAGTGAAAACTAAATATTTTAGCATATCAATCTTAAAAAGGTAATGTACTACATAAACGTAAGCATATAAATGCACTTTTAAATAAATAAATAAATTATACCAACCAACTACCAAGATCCAAAAATTTAAATGTTCATAATTAATCTAAATTAATTATTTAAATTAAACACACCAAAATAGGTAATCTAAAACATGAAGATAAAGTCACTTTTTAATAATAAATAAACAAGTAAAACCAAATACCAAGGATTCAACAGTTCATGATTTCTAATAAATCTAAATTAATTATTTAAATTGAACACAAAAAAAAGGTTTCGCAACACATGAAATTAAATAAATTAAATGTTTGGGCTAACAAAAATTATACTAACCATGTCGTCTTGCCCCAAGGGGTGTCCAACCATGTTGTAAAAAATTGAACAAATTAATTCATGATCAATATTGTGGCAACAACTAGGCGAAACAAATTGATTAAAGAATTTGGTTTATTTTGCACAAAGCTTTTAGGCACCAACTAACGGCACAACAATTCCTTTTTTTAAATTGAAACAAAATGGATGGAAAGGGAGTAGATTCCCAACCTTATGGTCATTGATGATCCATTGATCTGTGGTAGGCTTTGAATTGACATAAAACTAAAGAAATTGAATATTTTAGAAAAATCCCATTATAAGGTGAAATCCTTCCATGATGAACTACTTGAAGGATAGAGAAGAAGTTCATAAGATTCTTAGCGAGTGGGATAATCCTTTCCAAGAGGTTCACAGCACACCTAGTAGAGAAGAAAAAAGACAGTGAACGGAGGCACGACGGTCATCCGAAAAAAGGAGAAGGTGGTGCGCATCACCAAGGGAGGAGAGGTGAACTGTGCATAGGAGGGGAGGATGAGAAGAGGAGAGGAGAAAGAAATAAAAATGAAATGAAAGAAAAGAATAAGGAAAAACAAAAAAAATAAAAATATAAAAAGGAGGAAAAATCAATGTAGAAATAAAAATAATAAAAACGGTTAGTTCAATTTTTAATTATTTTTCTATTCATCCCATTCCCACTTTTAATTTTATTATATATTTTCATTCATTTTCCACATATTTCAATTCCTTTAAAATTTATTTAATCCTTTTCAATTAATTTTAACCTGAACGATGCGCTAGGGCACAACGAAATATTTTTTATAATGTCCAAGGAATAATTTAATGAATTTTAATAGCTATTCGGGACCTGCAACCCGGTGCGCAGGCATGCACCCTCGGTCGCATAAAATATTCGAACTAAAAAATTGACGGTATGCACTTTGATTTAAGTTGAATCGTTACATGAATTTATGTGGGTAATTAATAATATTTTATCTAACCCAACAATAAATAAATATCCACCCATATATATATACATGTTATATATATATACGCATCTTTATATTCATATATATTCATCCACACATGTATAAATAACTATATATATACATCAATTATTTTGTCCAAATCTAATAATTACAATAATTAAAATTATTACTATTTATTACTACTAATCAATGACATAATTAATATTTTAACGACAACAACCATCAATAAAAAGAAGAAATCTTATTTAATTAATATTCATTAGACATTTTTATTGAATTTGAACAAATAATAATTAACATTTATTACATTTTCCAGTTATTATTTACTCCGCGACACAATTTATTAATTATGAAAGTCCATTTGCATTTTTGTCTTAAAAAACAATAATATTAATAATAAAATTATTATTATTATTTCTAACACCCAACAAAAGTATTTACAACCAAAATAAATTGTCTTCGTGTGCGATATAACCAAACGTTCCATGCTCGCAAAGGTTATACCCTGCCTAGGGTAAACCCCACATCTCGAAACTATTGGTGGTCTCAAATTTCAAATTCAACATATTTTTTATGAGAGTTTGATTATTTGTTATTTAAAAATAAGAATAATTAATTAATTAAAAATAAATATGGAATTATCATGTCAAAGTGTTCAAATAACACCCGATGAAAATCATGTTTATACCCAACATAGGGTAAACCCGGCATTCTGGACCTAACGGTGGTCTCTGATTTCTCGTAGAATGCATTGTTTGTGATTTATTTGATTTTTTTTAAAACAAACAGACACATGTATCAATAAAATAATCCTAATATTTTTATTCTATCAATGCCGCAGTATCAACTACCAGAAACAAAAAGTTATGCTGCATGGTTTTAAAACTAACATGCCTAGTTAACAGAAAAATTTTATTTCCTACATTTTTTTCATCCATTTAAAGAAATGGAACATTACGACTTTCCCTCATTAGAACTTATCGTCCCCAAATATTCATCGAGAACAACGTAACTCTCACACGATCTTTCGGTTCATGAAGTCTCATACAAAATGCCTTCAAATACTCAACGCACGTTCAAACATTGGTCAGGAAAGCGGCACATATGCCATTATGTTTGGAGCCAATGGTTACTTTCCAACTAATACATCAAGATAGAACTTATTCAAACTTGTTTAGCTAGAGACACAGATATTTCATCATCTCATTAAATATTTAGTCAATGTTACTTCCCACCATATGTTTTAACATTAGAGGATGGAAAATTCTAGGCCACGACACCTTCCTATGTCAGAATTTTATACAAGACATTCCCTTAATATTTCTAGCGACGCTTCTCTATTTATTTCCAAAATGGATAAAACGGTCAATTCCCCATCGCCCTTAAAGCCCAAGTCGAGACATATTTTTATGAAAATCCCTGGTCGACCCAAACCGCACTTGTCTCACTTGAAGACTAGTCAGAAAAAGATCATTCACTGACCACTTCCTTGAGAAAGAGAGAGAACTAGTCATTCATCTCTAGTCGACCATTTAAGAAGATGTTCGACTTAGACGACCATGGTTTTATAACCTGAATTGTGAATAATTCTTCAAAGGTATCTCACATTTACCGCGAACTTTTCCACCAAAGATCATACATGACCTCCGGTGACATTATTTGAATTAAGCATCACCAAGCCCGATAATAAGACTAGGGTAACCTAAGATTGGCAAAAAAGATGAAGTAAAATGAACTAACAAAAGGTAGTCCATATTCCATGATTACGAGTGAGACAATGGTACAAGGCCAAGATGCCCATATTAAAACACTGACTGAGCCTAGAGTGGCCTCAGCCTAGAGGTCATGTTATATGGAACACCTGGTGTACAGGAGTTCATTAGGAATTCCTACTCGGGAATCCAAGGGTCACTCAATACTAAAAAAGCCCTGATAATAACCACGCATTTATCATGAAACGCTAGAAAGCGACCCTAAATAATCCAAACAACTTTTAAAGATTTATCACGATGTATGACCGATGCTCTCTTAGTGTATCAAGGACGAAGGGAACACATGAGACATGCTCATCACATAAGGAAGAGTACACTAAGAGGATTAGAAGATTACAAGAAGGAAAACATTTACACCATTGGCACGAAAGCCAAACCAAAATGACCGGTGTGTCAAAACACCAGAGTATATAAAAGTCATTTCGAGCAATGGGATAAACATGATTCATTTAATATAGAAGTCATTATACTACATAGATGACCCAAAATGTATTGAACAATGAACGACTTGACGAATACCCTAATCTTGCTTGTTTTTCACAACATTAAGCACTCAACGACACCACATACGTGAACGCATACAACCTCGAGGTGATATAGAAGAAAGATGACTTTTAACTCTGAGGACGACATTCTGAATCTTCCATTACTTGGAAGAATATATAGGGTCGAACGACCTTTGATGAAACTAACCATTCCTAAGGCATGGCTAACCTGATGGAAATCATTATTACTCGACGCTCAACCCCGAAAACAAAAATCATGGAGAACATGACCACCCGTCCAAAAGAGGGTGTAATTTTAAAAAAGGGAGTACGAATAGGGACTACGACATGCGAATGGTTCTGTTCGAATGAAAATCAAGGAGAAACAAAAACTACCATTGTACCATGGTCTTAAACAGAGGATATCACTATAGGTACTATATTCAAGCACTTTATATTTAATCACATTTAATCCAAAATCATCGAAAGAATTAATCAAAATATTAAGTACCATTTTATAAAACTAAACACAAGGTACATGATCTTAACCAACAACTCAAGGGAAAAAAAGAAAGAATTATAAAAATTCTTTTTAAATCACTTACATTAGATAAAATCATGTCCTTAATTAGGAAATCTATCACATTCATTTCTTTTAAGTAGATAAGGCAACCTAGAAGGGCCCTGCAAAGCTGATATGGGTTAATTAGAATGCTACAAAAAACAGTTGTTTAATTTTTAAGAGTAACAACACCCATACCAGGTTAGCTCATGAATAATATGAACCAACTAGCCTACTTGGTCTTAGTTGTGCCTTTGGTTAGTTAGGTAATTCATTTAAAATTATAACATGTTCAAACACATATTAGCCTGGATATCTGGGTGGTTATCAATCTACAACGAGTCTATAGATTTTATAGTTTTTGGCATTTGGATCATATTCATAGGTAACCAATAAATTTTATCAATGTAACTAGTTACATAAAAAACAAGCTAAAAAGTCACTAAAAGAGGCTAACAGAGAGAGACATGTTGTAATCATAGAAGAATGGAATTTTAATCACTGAGACATGCTAATAGGCATAGAAGCATGATATAAGGAAAAAATGGTATTAAACAGGCAATATGACAATAGGCTAGCATGCTAAATATATCACTAAAACATGGTATCTAAAAGGAAAGATAAATAATTACAAGATATGGCATATATTCAAGGAAAAAAATTAAATCAACATGCATCCAAAAATGAAACCACATGGCATGGTAATATGCACGACATGCGAATTTCTATGTGCCTATTATGATGAATGCATTGCTTCATCCTTACCATAACAGCCCAAGGGTAAAATATCATAAAATCTATAAATTCATAAGCAGTGGATATTACATCAATCACTCGAGGTGAAATCATATCAATTGTAACATCAAAAATGAAGAACAACAATCCCAACCTTGGCCACGGGGTCATTTCCCATATGTGGGGTGATCAGTCCTAGGCACGACTTTTAACCAAGTGCCGACACATTCTTAGTCTCCTATCTACAAACCCAAAACAGTAAGACAATGGAAAAAATACCACCTATTATACCACTTTGTAACATCCTGACCCGGCTCACCTCTAAGATGGTGGATGGACTGGTGGGTTACATGAACACAAGCACATATCCACAAACTCCAGAGGCTGCTGACTAGTACTGAGGGATTTTTTTTGTCCAAGGGAGAGACTATTCCCTCATAGGTAATAGGTATTATCACAATGGATGTAAATAACAATTAATAATAAATAGCGGAAGCATTTAAATTCATAAACTGCAGTAGAATCAATATAAATAATCCAACTTCAAAATAATATGCAAGTGGAGAAGCTCACAAAATGATGACATGCCATGATGTATGTCTAAACTGAAAGTAAATAAAACAGAACCCAATCATGATATCAACTAAAAGGAAAAGACACAAAGTGCGACAACTGCATCAAAAGAAAGACTTAGTCCTTTTCCCTAGCCTCCATCCTAAGAAAAAACAAACAATAAAACATCAGAAGTAGCACACAACTATTTGTCAATAAATGCAAGCATATAATATACTCGGGTGTCAATGATGCCCAAGAAGGGTGTGAGAAGAAACCCCATTTTTCCAGCACCCATGATGTCTAATCCTTTCCATTTCATGTAAAAATAAAAAGAAGTTTGACATTATATAACAATTGTATATAATTTATTATGTGCAATTAAATAAATAACTCGTTCCGGGTTGCCAACGACACCCATCCCTAATCACCTGCTTCGGCCAAAGCCGGATGATTGAAAGGAGTACTTGTAAGTAGAATCCACATACGTATATATATATATATATATATCCTGAAAGAGTAAGATAAAACCATGAAGTGGAATACTCCCAATCTTGTGCTATAACATGGTGTCAAGGTCAGGTGTCAACCAGGTGTGCTTCAACATACCAGAAAATATCTCAAATCCCAAGAGCCTAATAGAGACATTAATATAAACTCTCAGTGCATCATTATTAAGGGTCATGTTGAGAGGTGGAGTCTGAACCCATCCCGACGGTATCGCTATGGAACATCTTTCAATTATCCAATTCCACTGAGTCCGTCCAATGAAATCATTCAAAAGACCAAGTATCGATTGAGGCATGGCATTACCCTGAGTCTGTCCCGATCTCACAAAATGGGGTCGAGTACCATCCATGGTTGGCATAACTATATTGCCAACGGATCCATCCCGATGGGCCCTCTTGGAACCAGTATCACCCATAAGTATTAGATAGACCAGTGAAGTCTCGTTCTGGAAAATCCAAGAACACCGCCCCTGACACATAAAGGTAACGGTCAGGAATGAAGGGTCTAGGCATGGACCTTAATATGGGACCCACCACCTTTCCCTGCCTTAAATTTAATTAATTTTTTCACAGTAGCAGATATGATATCAAAATATGTAATTGCAGCTTGAAACCAAACAGGTATACTTGTGCATCACACAATGAAAATTACATATTCCATCATGGAAATATTAACAAGGAAATTTACTGCATCAACATAAGAAGATAAATGCACTTTTAAATGAATAAATAAATTATACCGACCAACTACCAAGATCCAAATATTTCAAAGTTTCTAATTAATCTAAATTAATTATTTAAATTAAACACAAAAAAATAGGTTTTGAAAAACATGAACATAAAAACAATTTTTAATAATAAGAAAACCATCATAACCATCTACCAAATATTCAACAATTCAAGATTCGTAATTACTCTAAATTAATTATTTAAATTGATGACAACAAAAAATTGGTTGTGAAACTCATGAAAATAAATAAATTAAAAGATTTGGTGTACAGAACTTATACTGACCATGTTGGCATGCCCCAAGGGTTGTCCAAACATGTTGCAAAAAATTAAACAAATTAATTCATAAACTTGACGAAAAAATTAATAAATGAAATTGGCTGAATTTTCACAAAGTCGGTAGGCACCGACTAACGGTAGAACAATGCATTTTTATAAATCGCAACGAAATGGATGGAAAGAGAGTAGACACTCTACCATATGGTCATAGATGATCCTATGATCCACAGTAGGCATTGATTTGACCAAAAATGGAAGAAAATAGAATATTTTAGAAAACCCACAAAATAGGGTAAAATACTTCTACGATGGTTTGCGCAAACGATAGAGAAGGAAGTTTTACAATTCTTGGTTAGTGGGTATGCCTCACTAAGTGGATCACAATGCACCTGACAGTTAATAAAATGGATGAAGAATGGTGGCACAACAGTCTTCTAAAGGGAGGATAAGGTGGTGTGCACCACCTAGGGATGAGAGGTCGCCACACACAAGAGGTGAGGATGAGAGGAGGAGAGGAGAAAGAAATAAAAAGGAAACGAAAGAAAAGAAAAAGAAAAATAAAATAAAATACAAATAAGAAAAAATGGAGGAAAAAGGAAAGTAGAAATTAAAATAATTAAAATGGTTAGATCAATTTTTAATTATTTTTCTATTCATCTCATTCTTGCTTTTAATTTTATTTTTTTCATTCATTTTCCACCTCTTTTAATTACTTTAAAATTTCATTAATCCTTTTTAATTAAATTTAACCCAAACTTTGTGCTAGGACACAACATAATATATTTTTTAATGTCAGAGCAATCATTTAATTAATTTTAATAGCTATTCGAGACCTGTAATCGGGTTCACAGGCGTGCACCTTGGGTCGTTTAAAAGATTTGGACTAAAAACGTGACGGTCGACACTTTTATTTAATATGAAATATTATAAGGAATTATGTAGGTAATTAAAAATATTTTATCTAACCCAACAATAAATAAATATCCACCAATATATATGTGTTATATATATATACGGATCTGTATATTCATATATATACATCTGCACATGTATATATAACTATATATATATATAACTATATATATTAATATATATAAATATATATATATATATGCATCAATGCTTTTGTTAAAATATAATAATAACTATAATTTAAATTATTATTTTTTAATACAATTAATCAATGACACCATTAATATTTTAATGATAATATGCATTATTAAAAAGAAGAATGGTTATTAAATTAATATTCGTAACACATTTTTATTAAATTCGAACAATTAATAATTTAACATTTATTAAATTGCCCAGTTATTATTTACACCGTGACACAATTTATTAATTGTGAATGTAAATTTTCTTTTGTTGTCTTCAACAAAAATAATAATATTAATAATAAAATTATTATTATTATTTATAACACACACAAAAAGTACTTATAACCAAAATTAATTATCTTCTAGTGTGATATGACCAAACATTTGACGCTCACAAAGTTTATACCCTACCAAGGGTAAACCCCACAACCCAAAACAATTGGTGCTCTCGGATTTCTCATTCGACGTATCGTATGTGAGAAAATAAATATTTATTATTTAAAAATCGGAATAATTAATTAATTTAAAATAAAGATGGAATTATCAAGTGCGAGGGTTTCAAACACCTGATACACATCGAGGTTATACCCTACCTAGGGTAAACCTGGCATTCCAGACCTAATAGTTGTCTCAGATTTCTCGTACGATACACCGTTTGAGAGTCATTTAATTTTTTGGAAAAGAAAAAAATACATTTTTCAATAAAATAAACTTAATATTTTTATTCTATCAACGTCGCAGTGTAGACTATTGTAAATAAAATGTTATGATGCTTTGTTTTAAAACAAACCATCCTAGTTAACAGAAAAAGTTTATTTCTTACCTTTTTTTCATCTAGTTCAAAACATGATACGTTACACCATATAAAAATAATTCTGTGCATAATATTAAATGAGTCTCAATGGCATAAAATTGATACGTAACCCCTTATGCTATGGTAACATTTGAATGAGATAACCCAAAAGTAATAATCATAAAATGAAACATTTAAATAAAAATAATAGAATATAATTGATGATATACTATTTCAAAATTAAATTAGATACACCCCATAATAGAAGTAAGTGTTGAATATGACATTAATCTCCGTGATGTAAAAAGTGATATGAACATCCATTATAAGGATTGTATCATTTGAGCGAGAATAAATAAATGAAATAATTATGTGTGGAAAATTTAAATACACAAAATAAAATTTCACAAAGATTATAAAATAATCATAGGTCAATTTGAAAATATTCTTGGCATAATATAAACAATGACATAGATATTTAACCTAATGAATGAAAATTTAATTATGAAATCCCTTAAATCGAGTCAAGAAAGTCATGATTGTACTCTACCATATTTAATATTATATATTATTAAATTTTTTAATTTAATTAGATCCCTTTAAAAATTAATTATTACTTTTATTTCACTGATAAACAAATTATATACATTTACTTAATCAATAATGTTTATGTCAGATGTTTTCACCATATTCATCATATGTGTCAATACAAACATTAATATGATGACTATGGTCAGTGTGGCCATTATTTGAACATATAAATAATAATACCCCGTAATAAAATATCCTATTTTTGAATGAGTGACATTATCATTTCTTCAATGATCTTTATGTAAAGAATATAAGTAACGTTTATATTTAAAGAATTATAATTATACCATAAAAAATATTATTTAATTATATATAATTATATATATCATTATTGTTATGTTTTTATGAAAAAAAGTAAGAATAACATCCCTTTGATGCGACTTCATTCCACACGTCCACGCATGACGTAATCACTTTTTCATTGACAGAAATGGAGAAAATATAATGATATGTTATATATATATAATTATGTTAATAATATCATTAAAATTAAAAATATATAACATTTTTCTATTAACCCAACCTTATTATTTTAGAATCTAGACTAAATACATAATTATATATACTCACTTGACATTTTAATTTCATCACTTAAGGAATTTCCCCCAGAATCACATCTTTTCTCCAGACAATGATTATTCAAGATGAATTCTATTATGTTTGAAGCGAAAAATAAAATTTTAAAGACCAAATAACTATAAAAGTTATATTCAACGTATTCTACTTGTCTTTAAACATTTATTAAATCCAATATTTTTAGGACATGGTAATACAATTCCCAAAATAAGTAAAACTTCAAATAATAAAATAATCATAATAATTAATACCGAATGTTCCAAAAAACCCTTCCATAAATAACTATCCTTAAAAAATTTCAATCGTTTCCAGAATATGTTTGGGAAACAAATAATAGAAGGATTTGATAATATATTCTCCCAAAAAAATATTCAAAAATACAATACAATATGTATGGGAAATAAAGGTAATATTTACATGTACTTTTTTATAGTAACTAGGAAATAATAAGGATAGTGGTAGTGTGTGAAACCCTGATCATACTCCAGTCATGGTTTTACGCACCACCACATATCTGGATGTGATGGGTTTTCACCCATCATACAGTTGGACCCAATTTTTTATCTAATCCTGAATGAAAAATCCTCCCTAAAAACATCATTTTGATATCAGGGGAAACAAATAACTCATCATAAAAAAATCTCTAAAATCTCCATTGATAACCTATTTTTTTTCTACTTAAAACCATTAAATTTCATTTTTGAGAATTTGAAATTTTGATCAACCATAAGATATGGTCCTGTGATGGTAACTATAACTCTTAATATAACCTCATATGAAATCCTTCTAATCTACAATGTCATTTAAATTTTCCTTTAAAACCATCTATAACAGACTACAACACAAACTCTTATATCCTATACAAAAATATATAACATTGCACTCCATATTTGATATAGATAATTGTCGAATAAATTTGTCATCTAAACCTAATAACATGAAAGAGAAAATCTGGATCAGTTGCATACCGAAGAACATATTAGGGAAACTATTATAATTAATTAGAAAAAACTCATACATAAATAATTTACATCACCTTAAATGATCATTTCCCCAACATAACAGATATTTATCATTTTCACATTAATACATAATCATAATCTATATTAAATCCCTTCTAGACATAACTTATTCTTAATTTTTATTTAAAAACCTAGGGAAAATGAAACATAAGAAGGCAGAGCTCATATTCATAGTAAGTGTAAACATAATAATGATATACTAATAACATAAATGAGCATAATAGTGCAAAGGAATATGATGACATAATCAAACTACATGAGAGAATCACAAAGAAACCCATACACATCATAACCTAAAATATAATATATTAGATAATGGAAAAATAAATAGTCACCAAAATAAATAATCAAGATCCATGTGATATAAATCTTAGCCTTTATACACACTATAAAACCATATAAAGTATAAAGAAAACAATTAATTAATTGGAACCCATTTTCATTTCAATATTACATTCACTCATATAAATTGAAAAACCATATGGTTGACTTCCATACCCAACACATTGAAGAGAAATCACAAACCCACCTGTTGTTGGTTTATCACGTACCCACCCATTATTAGATTATCACATAACCTCCCATCATTGGTTTATCAAGTAAACAACTATCAAATATCTATGTTATATTACAAAATCATCACAGATAAAATATTTAATTTCATTATAAACTCATTAGAACAACCATTATCTCATTTATAACATGATTAACCCATGGAACAGAAATAGATTATACAAAAATATCATTGAAACTTCATTAAAATATGGAAGGAAATATGTTTCATAATAAACAATTTGAAGTATTATTAACCCATGGAAAAGAAATGGATTCCATAACAATATCATTGGAACGTGATTAACATGTTAAAATGAAATGTGTTAAATAAAAATCAATTTGAAACATGACTAACCAATGGAATATAAATGGAATATATAACAATACCTTTAATACATGATTAATCCATGAAAATATTATGTTCCATAACAATATCAGTGAAATAAAATTTATCCATTTAGAAAATAATGTCGGTAGTATCAGTATAAAATATAACCAGTCGAGTATAAGTAACAATAAGGTTTTTTGACATTGATTGAAGGAGATACCACAAAAAATACAATTAATACATTCATTAAGAAAATAACCATTGATGAGAGTGGTTTGTATGGAATGGAAATCTAAAAAAGAAAACCTCCTTCATCTATGAGAGCCTTTGCCAATGTGGTAGCCGAAAGACCTTCTGCTAAAATTGATCCCAGAAAAATTGATGTTGCGGTACCTGATCATCACATTTTCCCTATACACTTCTATCACCATGGTCTGCTGGAGATTACATTTTAAGAAAATGAGGTAAATATTCTCTCTTCAAATTTATAATTTTTTCTTGTTGGGAATTTCTCTCATCATAAAATGTCATTGAAATTATTATGGCATGCTATTGAAACCATTGGATTTTATGGTTTTAATATTGGTATTTTGAATTTGTTGAATTTTGTTTTCCTCGATGCCCCTGAGGATTATTATTACAGTATTTAGGTAATGAGATATTGGTTTTTTGGGGCTTCTGCAGGAGAGTTCTAAAATAGACCCCGAATTTCAACCCTGATTCTAAACCTCCCATTACCCTGATATGGAATGACTTCCCTGGGATTCCGTGTAGAGACCCAAATCTTGACGTACATGGATTTTACCTTAATTTTGCAGAATATTTAATACATAACAAAAATAGACACCAAAGGACTGTAATAGTTTAGTGTCTTTGGAAACTCAGAACGTAATCTTCTAATCATGGTGAAAGATCTTCAGCAACTCCCCTAAAGATCTTCCCCTTTTGGTTTTCTTACCTAAAACCTTACCTAAAATCCTGGGGAAAAGAAAACATATAAAGGGTGAGCTCAAACTCTATGTAAGGGTAAGCATGGAGAAAATAAAACAAACCATATACATTTGAACTTAAAAACATGAACATAATGTTTAAACATCAAAATCTTGAGCAAAGACATAAATCTTAGAAGTACATAAGGCATGTATCATAATGGAACATCAATATTGATAAAATATCATGGGAATAAATCATGTAATTATTGTAACCATTCAACACTTGTTATGATTTCCATAGTAGCTGAGGCATTGCTGCCAATACCATCTTAGTGGACAAAGTCCCTTTCTGAATCGAGTTCACTCCTCGTTCCAGTCGTGTATCACTGAACTGGATTAACTAAACGTTCCAGCCATGTCTATATCATGAGATATAAATTTTTACCCAATGCATTTGAGGGATATATAGGTCCCACCCATCTCATAATGAAATCATTCTTATGTGTTCCACAACATAAACATAAACCATTCATCATAACCCAAAGAATAAAATGAGTTTCATAAACATCATTCCATCATAACATAATCCATATAAAACAAATAGATATCATTTCATCATAACAGAAGTGAAACCATATAAATCCTATAGACATTATACTTGAAAAATATAGATATGAAATAATGTCATCTTAGATGGAAAATGGTTTTGATAAAACCCATGAAATAAATTCTTGAGGAAAATATCCTTTCTTATTCAAAATCATTTTCTTTTCACAGAATACAATGATATATTAAAAGAAAAGGATTTTGTTGAAGATATTTATGAAATCTTTTAGAGTAAGATTCATGAAAATAAGGTGTTATTAAACCATAAAAATCCATTCATGCTGTATAAGTTAGAAAACATTCTCCTCGTACTTTTGTCAGAAAAGTCAAAAAGTACCTTATATAGTAACCAAAGGAATGATTTCATCCATACAATGGGGTAAAAATTCAATAATGGGTAAAAATGACATTAAAAATAAATGGAAGAATTGTAAACATTTTAAGAAAACATTTTTAGAAAACATGGTCAATGACGATAAATGTAACCCTAGTAAATACTTACATATAAGCAATCTCCGATAAAAATGAGATTGAAAATTTATCCCTTACCTTATGTCTGATATGATTTGTATGTATCTGAAACTCCTGTATAATGATTTAAATAATTTCATTTACTTATTACAGAATCATATTCATTTTTATGATATCATATATAGTTTACTTATGACTTTATATTACCCGTTCTTTTGAAAATTTGATGAAAAAAAAGCGATTTGGGTAAAATCGTTTCTTTTATTGTACGTGTTTCGACTTGTTGTTCTTGATATTATAACTTATATCCTGATTCAATTAATTAATGATTTTAAAACATGATTTATATATAATATATATTCATCATATACATATATATATATGATATATCGATAAATGGAATGAAATACACTGTTCATAAAGACGGTAGGTCGTACATACGCACGAATGTTGTTTTCATTTCCTTATTGAATTGAATGGTATTAAGAAAATGACACACACATATATATATATAAATAAATACAATATCATTATTACGTCAAATATTTCATTATTATTAATTATATATATACTTTATAATCATTCGTGAATGGTTAACTTGGAGAATTAATCTCATCAAATCGTGGAGACGGTAGTCCGTACAAACGCACGAGCGATGATATCATTACCATGACTGTGGAATTGTATTGAAGTGTATTAAAAATATTTCAGAATCAATATCACTTTACAATAATCATATATAGTTATTTATTTACACCATTATACTCATCCGAGTAAGGTGGTGGTCGAAAACAGATTACACCACGGCATGGAGACGGTATTCCGTACGTACGCACGTGCGGTGATTTCATTTACTGTAGGATCGATAGAATGTGAAATAGGGTTGTTTCATATTAATAATAACATATAAGTATATAATTAATAATTATTTTATTACTTTATAATGATAAAACTAAATACGAATAAGAAGAAGAAGAAATAAACTAGAGAAAATCAGAAGAAGAGATTACCTCTTCTTTGACGCACCTTCTTTAAGCTTCCTCTTAACGAAGTAGAGTTGGTCTTTTGAGTAGTCCAGAACCTCCAAAATGTTTCTATGGAAGTTTATAAGAGAACTGGTCAAGGTTTGGCCACGCTTTAAGGAATAAAAGGGTGTGATGAGAAGAGGGAATGGGTTCTCTTTTTATAAGGGAGGAGAGGGGCACCTTTTGAAAAACCCAATATATTATTTTATAATAAAGTCATATTCAGTTTATAATAGATACAAAATGATAAATTTAGAGTCTAAAGTGGGTATGGGTCAAAATAATCTCAACCAATATATTTTAGACAGGTTTGGGTCATTATATTAAACTTATCTTTTAGATTTAACTCTTAGTTAATTAGATTGACATTTACCATGTCACATTGTATTTTTATATTATATTGTCAATAGACTTACCATACACATCTATGAGACCCCCCAAGTGGTCCATTAATGATATAACTATCATGATATAAGTATATTGGATGATACTTAGATTTTTAGGAATATAATAACAATTATTAATATAATATTTGTTTTGAAAACTATTTTTTGTCAATTTTGACACTATTTGGTAATTGATTTTTGTAAAAATTATAACAGCATTATTAGTTCACAAAAATTAAATTAAATAAATACTAACATGTCATATTAGCCTAGAAAAATAGTGAAATTCATTAAAAGTCTCAAATTACCTTTATTTGGGTATTTATAAAATCAATTATGTTTATATTTCATTAATAATATAATTACTACATCATCATTGTGTCATAAATAAATTAAAATATTTAATGTCGAAAAATTATATATAAAATAAAATTATGTAGGAAAGAATTTACCTTTCTAATGAATATTTATAGTTGAATTTATATTATCTATAACCCTATATTAAAATAGATTTACTTATTAAACTGCGATTTTAACTATTTTAACCGTTCTTTAAATAAATTAATAATAAATGTCCTAATCTAATCCAAGTGGACCTAAATGGTCATAATTTATTTTTAAAGTTGTTTTTGGTCGAATTAAATTTATCCAATAGAATTAGGGCATGTGTTAGGGTAATAATAATATCATTTTTACCTTTAATTACCCTATTTACTTTTAACCGTGGTAAATAAAAGTAAAAAGTTACTATTCACAAAAAAATTATTTTCATCTCATTGAACCACATTTTAGACCTTGATATTAACCGTGTCTCTCGGATTTTGGAAATTCCACAAACAGAAGAGGTAAAATTAAGTATTATGTGAATTTCCAAATTCTCATAGGAGGTGGGTAAAAGACGGTGAAAAGTTTAATAACAATTTTACATATATAAACTTATTATAAAATGACACCAATGAATTACATTGAACATATATAGGTATTATGTATAAATTTTGCCCTAAAATAAATTTAAATAAAATAAATAATTATTTAACTAAAAAGTCGGTTTTTAAATAGTAACCTAGTGTTTTCACTATTCATAAAAAATTGAAAGTTTTCAGAAAAATACCAAAAATTTACCCTAGGATAATTTTGATCTTCTATATCCAAAAATTAAGTCCATTTTGAAAGATAAAATTTATAAAATTACAAAATTGGGTATTACTCTTCATAACAGCTAGTTTATATAATATTTTAATAGCATATATTTGTTTAGTGAAACTCGGTATTGCATAGAACACACGCTATCGTGGAAGGTCGCGAATGTGTGTCATGTAAGGCAAGTCAGGGTTGCGTGTATTGCAAGACTCCTTTGTTGTTGCGTATAACAGAATCCAGCCATATTTCATTTATACATTGAATATATAAATATATATACACTCAATATTGAATTGAATAACAACTATCAAACAAACTTGAAATTGTGTGTAACACGATCCAAGAATAGAGTTGCATATACTTCAAGATAATACGGTCTTCTTTATAGTACAAGATAAAGTTGGTGTAGTGTATAATCGAATACATCAATGAAATTAAAACAATATTTTTTGTAAAATCTCGGGGTGTTACATTCTACGCCCCTTAAAATTAATTTCTCCCTCGAAATTCGTCGGAGTTATAAATGGTTTGATACTTGAAAGTTTCTTTCATAGAAACCCATATCATAAATAGAAATACTAAAACTTCATTTTAAAAAGAGAAGTTAGAATCATAACAGTCACCCAAAGTAACTCAGCACTGAGTTTCCACATAGGAGAACATAGGTGAAAATATGGATATGGAAGAGAAATATAACCATCAACTTCTGATGAAGAGTGGTAGAGAACATGGGTATAAAAAATCCTATAGTCACAAATCCAGAAAATTGTGATGATCTAAGGTACCATCTGATTCATCAGACATGAGAACAATAAGACAACATTTTTGGGTTTCAAGATCGTTTCCCAAATGTTGAATACTTTTTTAATTAAAATAAATACATAATTGATTTTGGTACAATCTCAACATTGCTCGTGCCTCGAAAAATTTCCACTTCATCTCTTAATGAAATGAAGTTGAATTTGTCTTTCGCGAAGTGTTAGCAGATCAAGGGATAGAATGATAGGTCATTCCATCTGTCTTAAACATAGGGTTAGAAAAATTTGTATACATAAGTCCATCTATGGTAAGATTAATCAGATATGGTTCCAAAATGGACTTATACTTCATCTATCATCTTGCTTAATAAAATAAAACTAGTTTCTACTAACCAGGGACTTCATGTAGGCTAGTGGTAGGTGATAAAGTCATGTCACACTTCGGTTGTGTGTTCGATTCTCACAGCCTTTCCCGATGCGACGGGTTGTCTCCCGTCATGCAGGTTATCCTTTTTCTAAAACAATACTATTATAACAAAAAGTTCTAGCCTTAAACAATACTATCTGATGTCCAACATAATCTATTATAATATTATGGCATATCCAAAATACTTATTTCCAATCTCATAGTATAACGAAAATGATTACTTGAAATGTCACATAATAAGCATGTGAATGCCATCATTTATCCCCCGTATATCATAAGATATATCTTGTTGGTCACGTTCCAAACATGTGAATACCTTAATCATATATTCTTTTGAAACATGAATTATCATAGAACCTTAGTGAAAACTTGAGTGCTATCAAAAGTTAACTCTTTCCACATACCAGAATCTCAAAAATTCTATATACTCAAACCATGATATCACTTAGTCCTTATATCAATCATGAGTTCCTGAATACTATCAAACTATTTATTTTCTCCTTATCCCTTCATTATGTGAAAATCATCTACTTTCCAAAATATTTGAATCACTTTTCATGGTTACCGGTATAATATTCTTATAGAAAGCCACAATGGACCAATATACAGATATTTCAATATACTATAAAAGTACCTCAACAACATTATTATTGAATTCCAATAATTAAGTGTTGGGGAAAAATCCATCAAGGTAACATTGAAGTATTTTTGGGTTGATTGTGTTTGTTGACAAAGTAGGTTTCCAGGGAAGATTTTCGAGTTCTCGAGAAGTTGTTGACAATCCATGTTGACAAAGAACGATGACTAAGGGATGGATAATCTGGAGGCGGTACAAAAGAGCAGTACAAGGTGGCGTCGTTTCCTAGTGTTTTCCAATTTTTTGGGGTCCAAAATTTGGAGTTTGGTGAGCATCGCGAAAATAGGACTTCCATGAAGATCATATTTTTATATGTAAAAGGCATGAGTTTCGCGAATATGGGATGCATGGATTGGATTTCGTGAAGACCAGAAAAACAGAGGCGGTGATGCTTCGCGATTACGTCAACACTTCGTGAACGGCAGTGTTGAAGCGCATCGCGGTGGTGAATGGATTTGCGAGGGAGATTCACAGCGAAGCTGCGATGGAATGTTGACGGTGATGCCTTGCGATTACAACAAGCTCTACGATCAGAAAATTTCCGTGGTGCTTCGCGATTTAGACAGAATTCCGGCAGAAAATTCGGAGCTTCGCGATTTGAGATGATGTGGCATTGACTTCGCGTGGAAAGTTCGAGGGTCGGTGTAATCGCCTATAAATACAGGTTGACCCCCTCGAGAGAATTAGAGAGAATTTTCAGAGAAAATCATTTCCTCCATGTTCGCGAAGGTAGTTCGCGTAGCCTGTGTGCTTCGTGAAAAAAGAGCTTCGCGACGGCTATTGTAGCTTTGCGAAAGTTGCTCTCTCCGCGTTGGCTCAGTGAGCTTCGCGAGGGAAGTCTCTTTGTGACGACTTGAGCTTCGCGAAGACATATTCATTGTGAAGGCTTGACCTTTGCGATGGTCTGAGCTCTGCGAAATTTTGAGCTTCATGAAAAGGAAGGAGCTTCGCGAAGGCTTGTTTGAGCTTCGAGAAATTGGGAGCTTCACGAAGTTGGGTTCTTTGCAAAGGTACTTTCCAAAGGAATTTCCCATTGGTCAGTGGAAAAGTGGTATTCATTAGTGGATGAAATTTGGACTTCATTAGAGAATCTACATATAGTGGAGGATGCATTCATTAGTGATAATGAAGAGACCTACAAGTCTATTAACTGTGAGTGGATTCCCTTCCAGAGAAGTGAGTTTAGGAAGAGAAAGAAGGTGATCCTCTCCACCTGCAGTGAGCCAGAGAGAGAGAAATAGGGAGTGACCCTTGGGAAAGCAGTGAGCTGACCCTAAACCTTGAAAAGGAAGTGAGCCTGGGACAGAGTGACTGTACCCGAACATTGTAATCCACAGCTAGTGAAGTATAGGGGAATTTGGTACGACCGAAAACCTATTGGCGTATGCTCCTTGGACGTAGCCCTTAGTGGTGAACGAAGTAAAATTGTTGTGTCTTGTGCTTTCTTTACTTTCTATTTATATTTTGCAACAGGAGAGAGAGAGAAGAGTGTTTTTCTTAACAGTGAAACAAGATCAGAACGGACATTAATTTTAAATTAGCCATACCCTGATTCACCCCCCCTCTCAGGTTATCCAGCCTTGTGGACATAACAGTAAGCCCTCCAATCCATCCTCTTCGATGATTGGCTTGGAATAGGTCCTACTTCGATTTAGAAGTAACTTATTAGGTCAGGGCATTGAGTTGGGTAATTCCCATGTTCTCCGTAGATAATACATCAGACTCCATAACAGTCTGTCACTCTATGACCCTTTTCTCCACATCGATAACATCTTCCCATCAATTTGAGGTATTCCTCAAGGTTCTTATTCCCTTCTTTTGAAATCTCAATATTCCTTTCTCTGTGCTCCTCACCATGCGAACATGCATAAAATTCCATTTTCCTCTTATTTCATGAATTAAGAAATACAACTAAAGTTCACCTTGTTAATCGTATATCGAGAAGACTGATTTGACACAATCATAATATCTTCCTCTCCAGGCGTTACATAATTTCGTTGATCGTAGTCACCAATTTCTCCATTGGAATCAAAGTTAGCTGAATTCTTTCTCATTCCCTCCATTGAATAAGACCAGAAACCATAGTGTAAGAAACAATTAAAATAACGAGGAACCACATAATCATAAAAAGTCACTTATGGGGGTTCTAACTTATCAAAAATTCTTTAATCCATGACACCTTAGGTTCACCCCAGGTTATTCATGATCGTCAACATAATTCTAGGACTCTAACCTATACGTGTACTTAACCTTAGGGACATACCTAGACATACTTTAGAAATATCTCTAGGGATCTCACTAAAGTTTTCACATCCTAGTTTCCAAAGGTTAACTAAATGTTTCCTCTGATACAAACCGTAGAGACCCGAAGCTTGACATACATGAACATTACATTACTTTTTCGGAATAATTAATACATAACAAATACAGACACCAAAGGACCATAATAGTTTAATGTCTTTGGAAGCTCAGAATGTAATCTTCTAATCATGGTGAAAGATCTTCAACATCTCCCATAAAGATATTCCCCTTTTGGTTTTCTTACCTATAACCTTTCTTGAAATTCTAGGGAAAAGAAAACATATAAAGGGTTAGATCAAATGCTCACTATGTGTATGCATGGAAAAAATAAATCAAACCATATACATTTGAAAATAAAAATAGGAACATAATGTTTAAACATCAAAATCTTGAGCAAAGACATAAATATTGGAAGTACGTAAGGCATGTATCATAATGGAACATCAATCTTGATAAAATATCATGGGAATAAATCATGTAATTTTGGAATCCATTAAACAATTGTTATGATTTCCATAGTATCCAAGGCATTACTTCCAAGACCATCTTAGTGGACAAAGTCCCTTTCTGAATCGAGTTCAATCCTCGTTACAGTCCTGTATCATTGAACCAGATTAACTAACCGTTCTAGCCGTGTATATCTCATGAGATATAAATCATTACCCAATGAATTGGAGGGAGATATAGGTCCCACCCATATCATAATGAAATCATTCTTATGTGTGCCACAACATTAACATAAACCATTCTTCATAACCCAAAGAATAAAATGGGTTTCATAAACATCATCCCATCAGAACATAATCCATATAAATCAAATGGACATAATTTAATCATAAGAGAAGTGGAACCATTTAAATCATAGAGACATGATACTTGAAAAATTACACATATGAAATAACGTCATCTTAGATGGAAAATGGTTTTGATAAAACACATGAAATAAACTCTTGAGGAAAATATCCTTTCTTATTCAAAATAATTTTCTTTTCACAAAATACCATGCAATTTTAAAAGAAAAGGATTTTCTTGAAAATAATGATGAAATCTTGTAGAGTATTCTTCATGAAAATAAGGTGTTATGAAACCATAAAAATCCATTCATGCTATATAAGTTAAAAAAACATTCTCCTCGTACTTTTGTCAGAAAAGTCAAAAAGTACCTTATATGGTAACCAAAGGAATGATTCCATCCATACAGTGTGGTCAAAAAGTAAATAAAGGGTAAAAATGACTTTAAACATACATGGAAGAATATTAAACATTTTATGAAAACATTGTTAGAAAACATGGTCATGGATGATAAACATAAGCCTAGTAAATACTTACGTATAAGCAATCTCGGATAAAAATGAGATTGAAAATTTATCCATTACCTTATGCCCGATATGCTTTGTATGTATCAAAACCACCATTATAATGATTTAAATAATGTCATTGACTTATTAAATAATCATATTAATTGTTATGATATCATATATAGTTTACTTATGACTTCATATTACTAGTTCTTTTGTAAATTCGATGTAAAAACAGCAATTTCGGTAAAATAGTTTCATTTATTGTATGTGGTTCGACTTTTTGTTCTTGATATTATTACTTATATCCAGATTTACAGAATTATAGAATGTAAAATATGATTTATATATAATATATATTCATCATATATATATATATATATGATAGATCGATAAATGGAATGATATACACCGTTCAAGGAGACGGTGGGCCGTACGTACGCATGAACGATGCTTTCGTTTCCTTATTGAAGTGAATGGAATTAAGTAGATGACATACATAAATATATACATAAATACAGTATCATTATTAAATCATATATTTCATTATTATTCATTATATATATACTTTTTAATCATTCATGAATGGTTAACATAGAGAATGAATCACATCGCGTCGTGGAGACGGTAGTCCGTACGTACGCACGAGCGATGATATCATTCCCATGATCGTGGAATTGTATTGAAGTGTATGTATAATATTTCAGAAACAATATCAATTTACAATAATCATATATAGTTATTTATTTACACCATTATACCCATCCAAGTAAGGTGGTGGTCGAAAACATATTACACCACGGCGTGGAGAAGGTATTCCGTACGTACGCCTGCACGGTAATTTCATTTTCCGTAGGATGGATAAAAGGTGAAATAGGGTTGTTTAATATATATAATAAAATAACTGTATATAATTAATACTGATGTTATTAATTTATAATGAGACAACTAAAGATGAAAAATAGAAGAAGAATGAAACTTGAGAAAATCAGAAGAAGAAATGACCTCTTCTTCGACGAACCTCCTTTAAGCTTCCTATTATTGAAGTAGAGTTGGTCTTTTCAGAAAAAAAAAACCTCTAGAATGTTTCTAGGGATGTGTAGAAGAGAAATGGGAAGGGGTTGTCCGAGATTCAAGGTTCAAAAGGGTGTAAAGAGAAGAGGGAAGGGGTGCCCTTTTTATAAGGGAGGGGAGGGGAACCTTTGGAAAAACCCAAAATATTATTTTATAATAAAATCATATTCTGTTTGTAATAGCTCCAAAATGATTTATTTCGAAGCTAAAGTGGGGATGGGTCTAAAGACTCTCAAAAAATATATTTTAGACAGGTTTGTGTCATTATATTTGCCTTATAATTTAGTTTCGACTCTTAGTTAATTAGATTGACATTTACTGTGTCACTTTGTATTTTTATATTATATAGTTAAAAAATATACCATTTACATCCAAGAGACCCTCTAGTGGTCCATTAATGATACACATATCATTATATAAGTATCTTGGCTGAAACATAGATTTTTAGTAATATAATAATAATTAATAATATAATATTTGTTTTAAAAACTTTTTTATGTCAATTTTGACACTATTTGGTAATTGATTTTTTTGACAATCATAAAAGAATTATTAATTCGAAAGAATTTACTTAAATCAATTCTAACATGTCATATTAACCTAGAAAATTAGTGGAATTCATAAAAAGTCTCGAATTACATTTATTTGGGTATTTATAAGTCAATTATGTTTATATTTCTTTAATACGATAATTACTCCATCATCATTGTGTCATAAATAAATTAAATTATATAATGTATAAAACTTATTAATAAAATATCATTATGTAGGAAATTTTTTTATCTTTCTAATGAATATTTATAGTCTAATTTATCTTATGTATAACCCTATATTAATAATGATTTAGTTATTTAACTTTGATTTTATATATTTTAACCCTTCTTTAAATAATTTAATAATAAATGTCCTAATCTAATCCAAGTAGAAATAAATGGTCATATTGTATTCCTATGGTTATTTTTGGCCGATTTAAACTTATCCAATATAATTAGGAAATGTGTTAGGGTAATAATAATATCATTTTTACCTTTTATTACCCTATTTACTTTTAACCATGGTAAATAAAAGTAAAAAGTTACTATTCACCAAAAATTATTTTCATCTTTTTGAACCACATTTTAGTCGTTGATATTAACCGTGTCTCTAGGATTTTCGAAATTCCACTCACAAAATCGGTAAAATTATGTTTTATGTGAATTTCCAAATTCTCCTAGGAGGTGGGTAAAAGATGGTGAAAAGTTCAATAAAATGTATATATATGTAAAATTATTATAAAATGACTCCAATTAATTACATTGAACTTATATAGCTATTATATATCAATTTTGAGCTAAAATAAATTTAAATAAAATAAATAATTATTTAAATAAAAAGTCGGTTTTTAAATCGTAACCCAGTGTTTTCACTATTCATCAATAATTGAATGTTTTCAGAAAAATACCAAAAATTCACCCTAGGCTAATTTTGATATTCCGAATCCAAAAATGAAGTCTATTCTGAATGATAAAATTTATAAATTTCTAAAAAGTGGGTATTACTATTCATAACGGCTATTTAATATAATATTTTAATAGCATATATTTGTTTAGTGAAACTAGGTATTGCGTACAACACACGCTATCGTGGAAGGTCGCGATTGCGTGTAATGTAAGCCAAGTCAGGGTTGCGTGTAGTGCAAGAATTCTTTGTGGTTACGTATAACAGAATCCAACCATATTTCAATTATGCATTGAATATATATATACATACACTCAATGTTGTGTAGAATAACTAATATCAAACGAACTCGAAATTTTGTGTAACACGATCCAAGAATAGTGTTGCGTATACTGCAAGCTAATACAGTAATTAATATAGTACAAGCAAAACATGGTGCATTGTATAACAGAATACATCAATGAAATTAAAAGAATATTTTTCATTAAATGTCTGGGTGTTACATTCCACTCCACTTGTTAAAAAAATCCATATTTTTGATTTCCATGCTTATTGTAAATCCTCTAAATCCATGATTCAGAATCGAAGAAAATATATAGATCATATATATTTATGATTTTTGTTGAAATTGATGTATCTAAGGATCGTCCCTCCAAAATTTGAATTTATAATGGTGAATTAGATTTATTCCAATATATTGTGTATGAGAGACTACCCGATTACAATTCTTATTTCCTTACACATGGGAATGATCAGAAGGAAAGTGGCTATAAAATCACATAACCGAAGGTTGTTTCATGGGTCAAAAAAAAGAAATAAGTTTGTTGGAATTGATGAGATAACATTTTTACAGCTAATATTATCCCCTTCACTACTAGAGAACATAAACTGATGTGAAAAAAGAGATAATGGTATCAAATCCTCATCCTTATCAATATTTATTCTAATCTATTGACATGTCATCCTTTATTGATTCTCTGCCTAATGTTTTGGGTGACACCACTGTTCCATTCCCCCTGGTGGAGGAACATGACAATCGCCCTGAATCACATTATTCTAGAGATAAGGGGAAATGTGACCTATGAGATTCTATTGAATCCTCACTATAGGTTAATGATCAATCTAATAAAAGTGATCAAGACTTCCTCAAATAAAGGGCTTGGAATGGGAAAAAACCAATAATGGATACTGATGGTTACATCACCCCAAATCCAAGAAAAAATTAAGGAAGCGCATAGATTATTCTCACCTTAAAAGAAAATAATTCACAAGATATCCTAAAAACACTAGGAATGATATTCCAACACTCCCAATTGTGGCTCATCAACCGATTACTTTTTCTAGCTCTGTGGAGGATATTGATGCTTGTATGAAAAATCATGTGTACATTGATGTCGATTGCAATGAGGAGGATATGGGAGATGTAGTTGATGCCTGAATGGATGAAAAAGATGAAATTACATTCCATAAATAGTAATTTGGTCTAGTTATTGCTGATAAATACTATAAAATTAGAAAGAATATGTTCGTTAGAATGTTGGATGAATAAAAAATAAATCACAATTTTGACATCAAAGCTACACCTTGGTAGTGATTCTTTATACTTCTCCTTTTCTTATCTTCTTTTGATTGACTCCTATGCAGTACCTTTTTCGCTTTCACTCCAACGTTTTCTTGGTCTCTTCCCTATTTTTTCATGTTTTTATTTCATTATTGTGGCCTCCTTGGATGGGTTTGATATGTCCTTTTAAGAGATCATCAGTTTCAGTTTGTTCTATCTCTGCTGCCATTAATGGATTGATCTGGTATGTTTCATTTTAATTAATTTTCATGCTTTATTCTTAGATGTTAATTGGATATTGTGAAGGGAAATTTTTATATGAGTTGTTATGTCATGATTTCTAGTTTCAACATACAGTTAAGATAAGTGACTTGGACATCTCTAGGATGGTGAAAAATTACATTTTTTGTTATATTTTTTGTCAACCACTTTATACAACATGGGGGTTTCTAGTAGTGCTCAATATGAGAGATGAATGATCCCTCAAGGAATTTTCCATGGTTATTAATGAAAATAATCTTTTTTTGGATGATTATTTGAATAATCAATCCTATTATTGCTTGAATGAATTTTGAGCTCATGATTTTTGGAGTACACTTCTCATTGCTTCATACTAGCCTTTTTTATTGTTGCTTTACATGGGAATTGTGGCGATATGATGAAGATTATTCTAGAGGTTTCCTCTCAACATTTATTCAACTACACGTAATGTAGGAGATCATTGATAGCTTGGTTATATGATGTTTTGGTCATGTTTCGTGAATCTAGAACTTCTGTTTGTTTTCCAGGGAAATCCCAGCATATGTTCCCCTCAATCCCATGTTAGTGTAAACTCTTTACGCATCATTTTTTGTTGTAATATTTTCATTTTCTAAATTTCTTTATGTAATTAATTGGGTGACCAATTCATGACACCACTTTAAAAAAATCTTTAAAAATTCCAGAGTGTCTCATACAACCTTCTAATGTTTGAATGATAATTTCTATGAAGGAATAACACTAAATAAAACTTATAATAACATAAAAAATGATATTTATGATATATAATTTTGAATTATAATTATATAATTTTCATAAAATAACATAGTTGTATAGCATAACAAATTTCTTAGGGAAGGAAAACTCTGACAAAAATACATTACCACATTGGTACCATTGAAACTATAAACCCTATAAAAGATTAATACACAATTGGGTATTTCGAAACCCATAATTTCCATTGTAATATGATAAAAATATATTCATGGGTAGTATATACATTATATAGAAATAACTTGGTGTATAATAAAAAATAATTCCCAATGGAATGTAAATTGAGATGAAACTCATAACACTGTGGTAACCTTTGAATCAGAAACCCAAAAATTATTTACCATAAAATAAAACATTTCAAATTACATTAATATAAAATAATTAATGATATAATATATCAAATAGTAGTATATACACTATAAAAATAATTAAGAGGTGAATATGAAATTTATCTCATATATGTTAAAAATTGAAATCAAAATTCGTTACAAAGTCTATATCATTGGACTGAGAATAAATAAACGAAATAATTATGGGTGAAAAATGTAATTCCACACAATAAATGAATAAATTAAATATAAACCAATTATTGTTCATTTCTAGAATATTTTTACATAACATAACCAATGACATATGAGTTTAATCTTGTGAATGGAGATTGAGTTATGAAATCCCTTACCTTGAGTCTGATTTGTCAGGGTTTTCAACTATATTCCTCAATAATAAAATTTTGTTAATTATTTACTTCCTTAATAACAATTTAAGAGTTTATTATTAATTTTAAATCACTTTTAAAAATTTCATATTCAATTACACAATCAATAATGTTTAAGTCAGACGTTTAGAACATATTCAGCTTCTGTATCAAAACTGACCATGATATTTCCACTATGGTAAATGATAAAAATATTTAAACATCGCCATAATAATAAGAGTAAAATAATAATCACTTTTTAAAAAAATTATACCTTCAAAATAATACAGGAAATAGGGTTATGAATAATGAACCAAGGTTATGATCATTGATATGGTAGGTCATACTTATGCAGGAGTAATATTTCCAATTTTCAATGATAATTTTTAAAATAAGGTAAGTAGTGTTTATATTTCACATATTACCATTACATAATAAATACCATAATATTCAATTATATATACTTATATATGTCATTCATTGGAGTTGGTGATGAAAACGGAATAATCATATCGCTTCGATGAGGTCGTACTCCACACGTCCACGAATGACATTATCAATTTTTCAGTGTATCAAATGGAATGAATAAAAATACATATTATTTTTAAATATTTATAATTACATCATTAAAATCATATATATATATAAATAAATTATTTTAAATATTTTTATTAAACTAATACTAAATATAATCATTGTAAATTGTGAATGTGTCGCATCGCTTTTGAGGAGGTGGTTGTCCACAAATCCACAAGCAATGATATCGTATTCCCAAAAAATAGAATTCCTGAATTTTGTTTTTTTATGATAATTAATGAGTAATTAATACATTTAAAACGTTTTTTATATAAAACACAAATTATAATTGTTTCATTATTATCTGCCTTGAATGGTATTAATGGAAGATCGAACGACCATAGTTCGCAAGGAGGTAGTTGGACATATGCAAAAACGATGACTGTGAATACGACATCATAGATGTTTGTATAGGATTTGTAGTACACATATTATAAAATAATATAAGTATATTTTGGAAACTTATGTTATTATATAAGCATGATATAATAATAATTAATGGGTGGAGAAAGAAATAATACAAAATTTCTTGTTGAAGGATGGTACGTCTTCTTCGGGTAACACCTTTTGGTTTGCACCAAAAAACATACTTGGAATAATTTTTGACAAAATTATGGCTTCTAGGATTATATGGGGGATTTTAAAGATTATTTGGAATGGTTTGGTATGATGCAAAAGGCATTGAAGATTAACATAAGTGAAGAGGATCATTTTCTTTTTATAATGGAGGGGAGTGGCATTCTTGTGCATAAAAAGGGTAAACACTATTGGGATGTATACCTTACATATTTTACCTACAATAATGAAACAAAATGATAAAAGAAATTATTATTTTTATTTATTTGTTGATAATGTGTTTTTTACATTTTTCTAGTTTTTTTCCTCATAAGATTAAATTTTAACCACTAAGTAAACTCATTTTTTCCTCAATCACTATTAATAATTTTAATTGTTTCCCCTAATATTTCAGGTAAAAACTAATTTTACCTTGATATTCATTATAAATTATTCTTATTATATATTTTTAATCCATTTATCCTAATTCCAAAATAATAAGTGGTGTAATTAAATTTAAAATTAATCCCATAGACAAATGAGATTGTGGCTTTTTAATGTTAAATAGTTAAAAAGATAAAACAGTTTTATATCAAATTTAACTATGAATTTGATTCCAATGGAATAAATTATATTAAATGATATAAATTTTTTCTAATTTTTCTCTAAAACCTATTAAAAATAATTTATCACTATAAAATTTTTTGATGTAAAATTTGTTTTCAATTAAAATTTATGGTTATTCACAATTCATAAAAATATGAGTGTTCTTATAAAAATACCAAAAAATCACCGAAATTAAATTTTTATATATTCAATTTAATAAAATTATCTTCAATTTTTCAAATAAAAATTATAAAATAGTCAATATATAGTTTCAAAGCATTTTTCCCTTAAATGGTGTAAAAATATCATTAGAAAATAGACATCTTTTCATGCTGAAAATTTAATTAATTCATATTTTATACCTCTAAAACTTATTGTAAGAATTGAAAAATATTTTAATGAATATATTATAAATAAATTTTACATAATATTCTTAACTAATATTGATTAATTTAATTTATAAAGATATAAATCCATTCTGGTAATAATTTTTCATAAAAAAACATCATTTATATTAAATTTGTATTTATTTTAATTTCTAATTAATCATTAACCAATGAATTCATTTTATAAAAATTTGTAAGATATATTATCAAAATTTCTTAAATTTCAATAATTCTCACCATTACAATTCTATGTGATAACTGTCATGTCAAATAGTAATATGTAATGTCCTGATCTTAGAAGCTTGGAGAAGATGTATTATTTTATTTTATTGGCATGATTTTAAGGAATTCAATCTAGAAGGACTGATCAATTTATAAATTTTGGAAATCAATATTAAAAAAATGATTCCCATAATAAAATGGGAAATATAAAATGCAGACATGATACATAATAAAAGAAAATAAACTGCACCCTTGAACGCTTGTTCAAATATTTGTTCTTCATAACATGGGGAAATGAAACATAGTAAGGGTGAGCTCAAATGATCATTAATGGTACGTAAATAGGAAGGAACAATAAATAAATAAAAATAATACAACATCTAATGGTAAATAACTGATAACACATTCCATTTAAATTACTAGATAAATAGAATTCAACTTGGAAAGGTAAGAAACTAAAACACTTATAATTTAATCAATGAACTAAAAATTAAATGTATCCACAGATATGTTGAGTAAAAGTCTCATGGATGAATAATTAATAAAATTTATATGAATTTAATGCTTAATTATTGTATGTCATTTATTAGTCACAAGAGGACCTATACCTTCAGGATCCACCATCCAGACAGTTTAAAACTTCATGTAGAAACTTGTTTAATTTAGCCAACTTAATCGTCTCATGAGAACCTATTGATGCATTGAAGAGATATATAAGGTTAAATATGCATACCTAATTGTATATCCAATGAATTATTCATACCAAAAAATAAATTTAAACAACTGATCATATTATTTATTAAATTTTTGTATTTTATAAAAGATACAGATTTATCAACAATTCCTCAGTTAGACAAATATCAGTCAACACAAACACTATTTGAAAATGGTATAAGGTTTAGGAAATGGTAATATCCATCATATAAAAATATTTATATTCATGGAAAATTATAATTAAAATTTATTAAAATAATATATTTTTTTCTAGATAAAGGTATCAATCACTAAAATAAGTGATATTACAAATATTATCATTAAGAACATTCTTGAATAGAATAATCATTAAACATTCAAATTCATCCCATAAAACATTGAAACATATAAATCATAATCTTGATGAAGGTATTAAATTAAGTGAAACAAAGAATATTATATGGAGATTATTGATATTAAGTGTCAAAGGAATGTAAAAACACTATATAGAATTGAGTTAGTTCATAACAGCAAAGAATTATTAATGGAATCTAAATTGAGATAAAATCACATACCTTAATCTACATTTTTCATAGTTTTCTCTTTATACTACACTATAGTGGCTAAAAATATATTAATAACTTATACCAGAACCATAATAAAGTTTAAAATTTCATACATTAACGTCTTAAAATGTTATATTACCTTTTTGTTAACACTCTCTAATTATTTTAAATATTTCTGGTGTTAATTGCCTTGTTTTCTGAAGTATGTTTTGACTTAAGATTTGTTGTTCCAAATAATTAGATCATTATTTCAAAATATACAAAATTTAAATAATTATATAATTAAAATATATATTATATAAATCCTTGTTTATTTTAATATATAATGTTTGGTGATAATAAATGAAGCTCACCATTCGTGGAGACGGTATGCTATACGTATGCATGAATACTTATTTATTTTCATTCTCATTTTAAATGAATGAAAATCAAATGATATATATATATTATAATTAAAATATCATATTTATTCCATATATGTTACTAACCCTAATTTTCTTCCAGATTTTCTGACAATTTCATTAAATCTGAAGGTGCCTGATCTTCACCTTGGAAATCCTCATCTTCCGATCTCGGTGTGAGAGTTCTCTAAAGCGACGAAATCACTTGATCAGGCCCTGGTGGCTCGAATCAACACACGAAGGCCGTATGTTGATGAATTTGATCAGGTTGTCTTTGCCAAATGGCACTTACAGGATCGAGCAGTTTTTGGTCTTCTTGATCATTGTCATTTAATGATCCAATTTTCCTCTGATGACGACCTGGTTCGTGCATGGTCCAACGCTCCCCGACGTTGCAACGGTTGCAAATTTTTTCTATTTCGGTGGACGATGGACTTCTGTATGAACTGGGATCCAATATCCATTTCGATTTGGGTATGTCTCCCCAATATTCCTTTACCCTTTCAAATTCTGGAGATTTTATATATACTCGTGAACATGATAGGTTGATTCTTATTCTAGGATGTGTGTATGTATACCCTAAGACACCTGATCAATCCTCGGTGTTGTGTTGAGGTGGACAGTTCTAGACCATTGTTGGAATGGGTTTGGATCTCGGTCGGGGATGAATTCAGATGGAAGCAATAAGTTATTTATGAATCTTGGGTTGATTATTGCTCAAATTACAAGAGATTGGGCCACTCCTATTTGAGATTTCATGCAGGAATCCAGAGAAGGAGGCCACCAGAACCGAGCTCCTTAACAGAGAATAGGAGTCCCATTGTGGTTGATCCTACGACAAGTAGTCTGGGACCTCGGGGCACAAGGTCTTCTGACACATCCACGGGAGCTCCTCCAAACCCATTGGTGTCTACTGTGTTCAATCAGATCAGGAAGGATCTCAATAAGGGGAATGACCCAAAGGAAATTGATCACAAGGTTGCTGGTGGTGGTGGTGTGGCACATACTTCAGATGAACCCGTGATTGCAGACCATCAGCATGAGCCATAGGCCTCTACAGTGCAGGAACAAGATGATCAGGTAGATATCTATCGGACTAATGCTAGTGTGGCTAATCAGAGGAAGGGGAGTAGCAGTGGTGTTGTGGGTAATGGCAGGAAGGGGTTTGCTTTGAATTCTGAAATGGACCACAGGCTGGGGTATGCTCCTGCTGTGATGGAGCTGGATTCTGCTGGATGTATAGATAATTAAATTGTGGGAGTTATTGGCAACGGCAGTGGTCAGGGTAATGCTGCTAGTGGTGTCATGATTACAATACCCACAGGGAATCGTTTTCAAGGGATAAGCACTGCAACTGGGGATGCGACGCTTCCATTATGTGGAAATGGAAACATGTAGACCGAGTCAAAGGAGTATGCTGCAGTGTGTAAAGATGGGATAGATGATGATCATGCAGTGGTGGAACAACCCCACTGTTTGGCTATGATTGATATGAATAACCTGCTTCAGCGAGACCAGTTGGTGAAGTATCAAGAGATGCAGTACCATAGGAAATGGGGGGCTCTTGATGACAGTGATAAAGAAAATTATGGGGACATGATCAGGAGTATGCACTCTTCCACTGAGTTTCTTATGCTAGAGCGGTTAAATCTGAGGAGGAAGTATGCTAAGGTTCTGAAGCACTATGAGAGTTCGGTGTGGGAATCAGCGACTGAGGAAAAGTCCGTTTATCATGGAGGTGGTGATGGGTGTGACTTTTAGGAGTTGTAATTGTTGTGTTGGGTCTGTGGTGCTTGTTTCCTGTTCTATTATTTTATTTTAATAAATGGTCAGGGGTTCTACCTATGGCTACGATTTTCGGGTATATAAATTGTGAATATTATATATATATATCATATATAAATATTTTTTTTAACATAATTTCCCCCATGATAGTTGGTAAAGGAAAATGAAAAATCATAATTTGGTGAGACAGTAGTTCACCAAACACAGAAAGAGTATATTTGTTACCCATTAGATGGAAGTGTGTGTAAAAGAAAGTAAAAACCGTAGAATAAAAATATACTATTATATTGATGATACTGGTGCTTTTATAAAATCATAGAATAATAATATTTGAGGGGTTTGAAAATGGAAATAAAACCTAAGATCTTGATGGGGTTTGTTAGCTTTTTATTGAGTAACTACTTTTGGTTTGAACCAAAATGCTTCCTATTATTTCATCCTTACTAAGGGGAAGATTCTAGTTTGAGGGGTGGGATTTTTCGGATCTATTATATCAAATATTGGTCGAGGCAAAGTGGATTGATAGGTGTGACTAAGTGGGAGGAGAGGAGGCCATTTTATAGTGGAGGAGGAGTGGAACTCTGTAATATTTTCATAATGGATTTTCATACATATTTCTCACATTGATAGTGGCTTCAATAAAGTATCTAATTATATTAAATGGAGTATAGATTCTAAATATTTCCCAAATAATGGTTGTTGGATAATTGTATATGTCTTTTAAAGCCTTATGATTACGGTTTAGTCATATGTGAAGATTAATTTTATCTTAATCGTTCAAATTATTTTTAATCAGATTCACTAACATTTTTAGTAATAAAAACATGTGTAATTTATTATAAATTATAATATATGCTGATTACAAATACATAATTCTATTTTCGAAAATTATATTGAAAATGTGGAAGAAATTATTTTAAATTTAATCATGGAGATGATATGACAATTGAAGGTTTTTAAAGTAATAAATTTTGATATATTTCTATGTTTTTATAGTCAATTTCAAAATTAAAATGATTCTGGTGTCCTAAATTTAATTAATAGATAACAATATGGTCTAATTATAATTAAATATAAATATAAAACATAATTTGACCATATAAATAAATTAGATCAAAAAGAAGTTTTGTACTAAAATTCAGTGTTTTTCATAATTAATTAAAGAATGAAACATAAAAAAAATACACCAAAACATCAACCAATCCTATTTTTTGTTTCTATTTCAAATAATAAATTAAATTTGACATATTAAATTTATAAAAGGGTCTGAATTTGGATTTAAATTGGTTTTTCCATATGATGTTGGTAATAATACCTTAATTAAAATATAGTATTTTATCCATAAAATTGAATTTAGTTTTATCTTAAGCCAATAAAATATATTGGGTAAAATTTAAAAATTATGATTGAGAATATAATAAGAATTTCACATTAATACAACCCAAAAATTGTAATTAATTTAATTTATTAGTGTAAAACAGTTTTGTGAGAATAAAAATATTAATATTTTCCTTTATAATCAATGAGTTTTCATATTTATTTCTAATTAAATTGTAACCAATGAAATAATTTTATGTTTATGTAAACCAAATGTTTTTATAATTTAGTTTATTATTTTCATAACTAATAATTTAATATCTAGGTTATTTCTTATAATATTATAATAACATATCATTATTCAGTAAAAAATCAGTCTTGTGTATAACGTAATCCAACAAAAGAAACTAATTATTGCATGTGACATAATATAACTTAGTATGAAGGTCATTTCAAGGTATATCATAGGTTTAATTTACATAAAATAGTATATATTTTGTAAATTTTGGGTGTATTATATTCCCTTTCACTTATGGTAATGCATGTGATACATTATATCAAATACAATGTTCTTACAATAAAATTCATGGGTGTTACATTATCCCCACCTTAATTAAATTCCATACTCATAATTCAGTCTTGATCATAGTATTCTAGGTATGGTAAATAAATTATTGTTAAAAAACACACATTGTGAATAGGGTTAATAAAAAAATTTAATATAAGATAAAGGAATTTAAAATGACCACATATCAATGTCCCATAGTAGAATTCCATAGGAAGAAAATGGAAACCAAAATACAGAGGAAACATATAACAATAATGTTCTAATGGTGGGTTATAGAGAACCTGGTTAGGATAAATTTGTGATTCATAAATCCATACATCTGTGATGATCTAAGGGTCATTTGATTCATTGAAAACAAATGTTCTAGGACAACTTTTTTTGTTTCAGGATCATTTCTTTAGGGGTTGAGTAATTATTTCCCTCCCTATGAATATAATTAAATTTATTTACTTAGTACATTTCTAAAAGAACAATATTATCAATTCATCATTCCTTAAACTATTAAGACATGATCACTGAAAACAATATTAATCATATAGTCATGTGATATATTTATCTCTAAAATCACATCCAATGTTCACCTTAATATATTTCAAACAACATTAAACTTATTCAGAACATTATGATCCAACACTTTAGAAATAAGGTCACTAAATTTCCATGATGGACTTATCATTATCCTTTAATCATTGTGGATCAGCTACAAATTTTTACATTCCAAACATGAGAATAACTTTATCATATATCATCTAGAAATATAGTAATAACTAGAATTCCCATAGAACCATAATATAATAATTCATTCTTCCTTATACATTATTTAAAACATATGTTATTGGATGTATTTCTTAAATCCCAATGTATTGTAAACTCTATCAGTGATAGAATAGACCACTTTTTGAGATGTCATTAATCAATTTCAATATAGTCATCAGTTGTCTGAATTAATAATTTATTCATACTTATCATAACAATAGAAACATATTAAGGGTTTTCTTTCACTCAATCCTGAAAATTTTAACATTCTTTTGAATCATTTTTTTGCACCATTTAGCATAATATCTCAAATCCTTAAAAAAAATATTAACAATAAAATCCCCATATATTCCAAAATTCTTATAACAAATATATTGATAATAAAATATTAAAATGACGTAATTATTGGGTATTCATATTAATCATTACTCTTCATCTGTAGTAGTAGACTAACTTGATCATTAACCAATATCATTATTTGGGGTATATTAATTTTGATTCTTGATACATCTACTTTCATAATGTCTCATCTTCTTACAGTTGTAACACTTACGAGTATCCTTTTTATTTTTCCCATTGAATTATTTTTCATAGTGACTATTATATACACACTTATAAAAACCCACATTCCCATCAATCATTTACCATGGTGCTTTTTCCCACAGTTATCACATGTTGGAAAATCCTTCATTCCCTTCTTCACATTATCCATCTTTTTCTCTTCCATCCACTTTTTATCTTAATTCCTTCAATTCCAAAGGACATGGAGAATTATTTACATATCTTGTAACCACATTGAATCATTTCCTTATATGATATTATTACTTAGAATACTATTTACCATCAAAAGTTTGGCTTAATACCTTGAAATATGTGATCCTTCTTACTCTTTGGATCTTGTGCATTGCTGGAGCTCTCATTCCTTCAGCTAAGTGCTAAATCTAAAAAATGGAATATATAATATTAAACCATAAAATAATATATATTACCCAACATGTTATAAAATTAACATAAATTGAAAAGGAAAATCTTCTAGTAATAAACATGGTTTCTTTTGCGATGTCATTACTATTGAATCATTCTTATTGGTTTTAAAGAACATATGATTTATCTTGAATGTATCCTCCGGGTGTGTCTGTAACACCCGAGACATTTATGTTATATAAATCATCAAAGGAATATTTTTCTACACAACACTTGCTTGGCTTGCTTTACACGAAATCACGATCTTCCTCGATAGCTTGCGTCGTACGCAATACCGAGTTTCACTAAACAACGATATGCTATATTATTAAAACTAGCCGTTATGAATAGTAATAACTACTTTTTGAAATTTTATAAATTTTATTTTTCAAAATGGACTTAATTTTTGGATTCTTAATATCGAAATTAGCATAGGGTGAAATTTTGGTATTTTTCTGAAAACGTTTAATTTTTGATGAATAGTGAAACCACTAAGTGGTAGTTAAAAACTGAATTTTTCATAAAACATAATTTTTACCGCTTCTGTGAGTGGAATTTCGAAAATCCGAGAGACATTGTTAATATCAAGGACTAAAATGTGGTTCAATGAGATGAAAATAATTTTTGGTGAATAGTAACTTTTTACTTTTTTTTACCACGGTTAAAAATAAATAGGGTAATTAAGGGTAAAGATGATATTATTATTACCCTAACACATGTCCTAATTCTATTAGATAAGTGTAATTCGACCAAAAACAAACTTAGGAATAAAATATGACCATTTAGGCCCACTTGGATTAGATTAGGACATTTATTATTAATTTATTTAAAGAAGGGTTAAAATAGTTAAAATCAATGTTTAATAAGTAAATATTTTCCAATATGGGGTTATACATAAGATAAATTCGACAATAAATATTCATTAGAAAGAAAAAAATATTTCCTACATAATGGTATTTTATTTAATATTTTTAGACATTAAATAATTTAATTTTTTTATGACACAAAGATGATGGAGTAATTATCTTATTAATGAAATATTGACATAATTAATGTTATAACCACCAAAATAAATGTAATTTGAGACTTTTTATGAATTAAATAATTTTCTAGGTTAAATGAAATTTTATTATTGATTTAATTAACTTTTTTCGAACTAATAATTCTGTTATGATTTTCACAAAAATCAATTACTAAATAGTGTCAAAATTGACATAAAATAGTTTTTAAAACAAATATTATATAAGTAATTGTTATTTTATTCCTAAAAATCCAAGGTTCGGTAAAATGACTTAGATAAGGTTATATATATTAATAATAAACAACTTGGGGTTCGTCTGGCTTCTTATAGTAAGTTTATTAACCTTATAGTATAAGAACACAAGAAGACGCGGTAAAAGTAAACTTATTTAACTTAATGTTAAATCTAAATGATAAGGTTAAAATAGGAACCTAAACTTGTCTAAATTCTATTGGATGATAGGATTTAGACCCATCCCCACCTTATCTTATAAATATATCAATTTGGAGCTATTTAAAACCGAACATGACTTTATAATAAAATAATATTTTTAGTTTTCCCAGAGGTGCCCCTCTCCTCCCTTATAAAAGGGAACCTCCTCCCCCCTCTTCCTGACACCACTTTGAGCCTTCAAGCTCGGCCAACCCATGCCAATTCCTCCTCTCCACTTCCATAGAGACATCCTGGAGGTCCTGGTCTTCTTCAAAGACCAATTTTAGTGCCCTAAAAGAAGGTCTCAAAGAAGCACTTCAAAGAAGAGGTAATGTCTGTTACCGATTCTTTCATCTTTATTTTTTCTTCCACTTCTTCTTCTTTAGTTTTTTCATTGTGAAGTAATAACATCAGTATCACTCATATACTGATATGTTATTATAAGTATGAAACAACCCTATTTCACCATCTATCCATCCTACAAAAAAAGAAATCACCGCGCGTTCGTATGTACGGAATACCATCTCCACGTCGTGGTATAATCTATTTTCCACCACCACCTTACTTGGATGGGTATAATGGTGTAAATAATGACTATATATTACTAGTATAAAGTGATACTGATTCTGGAATAGTATACATACACTCCAATACAATTCCACGATCATAGGAATGATATCATCACTCGTGCGTACGTACGGAATACCGTCTCCACGATGTGATGCGACTCGTTCTACATGATCTTCATTTCATAATGATTATATAAATAAATTGAATGAATGAATATGATATATATTACACTAATAACATTCTGGAAATGAGGTATCTATAACCTTAATAGAAGAATAAGAATTTATTCGACAAGACACGCATAAGAACAAAAAGTTATAAACACCCGAATAACAAGTAGCAATGAAATATTACTACTAAGAAGATAAGAAAATGACCATATATGATATCATAAAAATAATTATGATTATGTAATAAGTCAATAACATTATTTAAATCATTATACAGGAGGTTCGGACACTTACGAAGCAGAACAGACCTAAGGTAAGGGAAATATCACAATCTCATATTTATCCGAGATTGTTTATAATTGGGAATTTACTGGGGTGTATTTTATCATCCACATACATGTTTCCTCAATATATAATATTATTTCAATTCACCTACAATTTTTTAAATCCTATTTTACACTTCAGTGAGTTTTTAGTAAAAGATATGAAAGGAATATTTTGTCGTTTTTCGTATGAGGTACTTTTTTTGACTTTTCTGACAAAAGTACGAGAAGAATGTTTTTTAACTTATACAGCATGAATGGATTTTTAAAACATTATTTCCAAGAAGCTTCCTTTACATGTTTTCACGTTTATTTTTAATCAACTTCTTTTAGTTTAAAATTGTAAGACATGTTAAGAATGGAAAATGTTTTTGAAGTAGAAAGGATATTTTCCTCAAGAATGGAGTTCAAGTGTTTTATCAAAATTATTTTCCATCTAAGATAATAAAGGGTTCTGTTTCTATCCCTATTATTACATGGATTTGATTATTTTGTGATGAATTTTTTTTTATGAATTCCTTTATCTTATATGAATTGTTTTATGATGTCATGTTGTTTAAGAATCCCATTTTTATTACATGGGTTATGCTATGATGTATGGTTTATGATTTTGTGGCACACATAAGAATGGTATCATTATGAGATGGGTGGGACCTATATCTCCCTCAAATGCATTGGGTAAAGATTTTATATCTCATGAGATAGACATGGCTGGAACGATAGGTTATACCGGTTCAGTGAAACAGGACTGAAATGGGGGTAAATCGGTTCAGAAATGGACATTGTCCACTAAGATAGTCTTGGAAATGATTCTTGACTAATAAGATATGATTCTCTATGTTTATGTGTGTATGCCACAAAGTTTCATGTTTTATGTTATGATTATTGTGATTACATTTCACTGCCATGATTTATCCCATGTTATGAAATAATGATCTCTTTTGCAGGTTAAGATTTCCAAAAGTTATGTGCTTATGTATATGATGTGATTGATATTTATTTTGTTACCCTTATTGAGAATTTGAGCTCACCCTTTTGTATGTTTTCTTTCCCCAGGTCAAGAAGAAGGTTATTAAGTACGATATGCCAAAAGGGACTATAGATATGATGAAATAAATGGGAGACAGTCTAGACGCTTTATGAACCAGTTGTTTATGTTTCCCAGTTTCTAAAGACACTATACCTATACGGTCTTTTCGTGGTTTTGTTATATGTTGTAATAAGTATGCTTAAATTTTGAAGTATTAACAATGTATGTAATGTATGGGTCGTTATAGTTGGTATCAGAGGAAAGGTATAGTCAACCTTTAGAAACTAGGATGTAAAAGCCTTAGTAAGAACCCTAAGGATAATTCTAAGCATAGAACACAATATTAGTGTTTTAGAAATGGCCATGAATAACCTAGGATAAGACCTTAAGTGTTAAATTTTATTCTTGATTATGTTGTTTTCCTATTATAATTAGTGTTTCTCACACTATTCTTCTTGGTTTTAGTCAATGGCTGGAACCCGAAGGAACCATGTTAAGGCGGAATGGGACAGGCAATGCAATGATTGTCCACCTGAGCAACCAAACGTTATGGGAGCTGGAATGAAAAATCTTGTAGCCATGCTCACACAACTTTCTCAAGCTATGAATCATGCAGGACTTCCAAACGAGCAAAGGAAGGAGCAACATTCTGTTGAATCCTTCATGAGGCAGCATCCACCTTCTTTCAGCAGGTCTACTGATCCATTAGTTGCTGAACAATGGATTAGTACTACTGAAAAGATATTTTCAGTTCTTCAATATTCTGAATATGATAAAGTCATCCTAGCAGTGTATCGTTTGGAAGGAGATGCTGATCAATGGTGGAATCTTATTAAGAATACGAGGCAAAGGGATGAAATTGAGTCCATGGAATGGGACGAGTTCAAGAACTTGTTTTTCAATAATTACTTCCCTCGTATTCTCCAAACAAAGATGGGGAAATAGTTTCTTGAACTGAAGCAAAAGGATGATGAATCTGTTGGTACCTATGAAGCAAATTTTACAAGACATGCAAGGTACGCTTCTGGTATTATTATCCAACCTGAGAGTAAGATCGATCGAATCTTTAGTGGCTTAAAACCAAGTCTTCGAAGGGCGTTAGCCATAAGGGACTTCAATAGCTACGAGGAAATCGTTCGATGTGCTCTCAAAGTCGATATGGAGATTGGAGTAACCCATCAGTCATATGGGTTTGATAAGAAGAGGAAAATGGAATTCAAAGGAAAATCTAAAGAGCACACTGAAAAGAAGATGAGCTTTCCCTTATTCTCAAAGTGTGGAAAGAAACATGGAGGGAGTTGTCTTAAAGGGACAAGTAAATGTTTCAAATGTGGAACAGAAGGTCATCGGGAATTTGAATGCTGCGATGATGGGAAGAAGATGTCTAATGATGCAAACAAAGGAAGGGATACAAAGAATGAAACTACTACACTTCAATGTTTTATGTGCAAGGAGATGGGACATTATGCCAATAAATGCCCTAATCCAAGGGTTGATGATGATGGTCGACGTCAACAAACTCTTAAGGCTAAAGATGAAGGAAAGTCACATGCAATTTCAATCAGCGATGTGGAGTACGATAACGATGTGGTGAAAGGTACACTTATCATCCACTCTAAAGTAGCAAATGTTTTATTTGATTCTGGATCCACCCACTCTTTTATCTCTGAATAATTTTCTAAGGGTATCACCGTATTACCTCAACAATTAGATGTTTAGTCAGCTGTGACAACACCTAATGGCACAACAGTCGCATCAAAAGTTTATAATTCTTCTCCGATCGAAGTTTGTGGGAAAGTTCTTCCTGCAAATCTTGTGATCCTTCCTATAGTGGAATTTGATGTGATTCTTGGCATGGATTGGCTTTCTTTATATGGAGCTCATATCAATTGCCAATGAAGGGAAGTCACAATTCATATTCCAGATCAATCTATGATCATCTATCAACGCAAGGATGAACATAACCTTCCATTGGAAATTTCTTCCATCTTATGGTTCTTGATTCCACTAAATGAAGGTTATTTATCTCAAATGGTTGGTGAGAAACTCACGATTAATAATATTCCCATTGAACGGGAGTTTGATGATGTCTTTCCGGAGGAATTACTGGGACTTCCACCAAATCGTGAAGTTGAGTTCTCAATAGAACTCGTACCCGGTGCTTTTCCTATTTCAAAGACACCTTATAGAATGGCCCCAATTGAGTTGCAGGGATTGAAGAAGAAACTCCAAGAGAATCATGATAAGGGATTCATACACCCTAGTGCGTCACCTTGGGGAGCACCTGTTCTATTTGTTAAGAAGAAAGATGGATCAATGAGACTCTGCATTGATTATCGAGAACATAAAAAGATCACTATCAAGAAAAAATTTCCTCTCCCACGCATTGACGACTTATTTGACCAACTACGAGGAGCTCAATACTTTTCCAAGATTGATCTTCGTTCAGGGTATCATCAATTAAGGGTCAAAAGGGAGTATATACCAAAGACATCGTTCCGTACAAGGTATGGACACTATGAATTTATAGGGATGCCATTTGGTCTTACTAATGCCCTTGATATCTTCATGGATCTGATGAATATAGTCTTTAGAGACTATCTTGATCAATTTGTGGTAGTCTTTATAGACGATATTCTTGTCTATTCAAAGATCATGGAAGAAGATGAAGATCACTTGATAATTATATTGAAGACCCTGATAAAGGAGAAGCTTTATGCCAAATTTACCAAGTGTGAATTTTGTCTTCAAAAAGTTGCATTTTTGGGTCACATAATCTCAAAAGAGGGGATATCTGTGGATCCAGCAAAAACAGAGGTTATCGAAAGATGGTCGAGACCAACAACAGTAACTGAGATCCGAAGTTTTCTTGGTTTGGCTGGATATTATCGACGTATTGTGAAAGATTTTTCACGATTATCTAATCCACTCACCAAGTTGACTCAGAAAGGAGTTAAGTTTGTCTGGACGGAAGAATGTGAAGAGAATTTCAAGGAGTTGAAAAGAAGGTTATCTAGTGCACCTATGCTCACACTGTCTTGTAGTGGAGAAAGGTTTGTGATCTATAGTGATGCATCCACGAAGGGATTGGGGTGTGTTCTTATGCAAAATGATATTGTGATAGCTTATGCCTCACGACAGTTGAAAATCCATGAGAAAAATTACCCAACACATGATTTGGAGTTAGCTGCGGTAATCTTTGCATTAAAGATTTGGAGGCATTACCTTTATGGTGAAAGGTGTGATATTTATACTGATCATAAAAGATTAATGTATATTTTTACACAAAAGGATCTGAATATGCGTCAAAGTAGATGGTTGGATCTGATTAAGGATTACGACTGCTCAATCCATTACCACCCTGGGAAAGCAAACAAGGTGGAAGATGCATTAAGTCGAAAAGACCATGCTAGTTTATCCATGATGAGGATCACAAAAGATCCAATATTTATGGATTTACAAAGTATGGATCTTGGAATTATAATGGAAGTGGAAAAATCTTATCTTTCACAAATGAATGTTCAACCATCTATACATGTGAAGATTAAAGAGGCACCGAAAGAAGATGTCGAGTTACAAAAGAAGGTGAGAAACTTTCCTGAATTCAACCTTGATTGTGATGAGATAATAAAGTTCAGGAATCGGGTTTGTGTTCCTCCCATCCCCGAATTAAAGAAGGAGTTGCTGGATAAGGCTCATAGTTCTTCATTCTCTATTCATCCTGGAAGAACGAAGATGTATAGGGACCTGAAAGAGTACTTCTGGTGGGATGGCATGAAAAGAGATGTTGCTGAATTTGTCTCTCGATGCTTGGTTTGTCAACAGGTTAAAGCTTAGAGACAGAAGTCTAATGGTATGTTACAACCATTACCCATACCCGAATGGAAATGGGAAAACATCACTATGGACTTTGTCACAGGACTTCCTAAAACATCCAAAGACAATAATGCTATCTGGGTCATAGTTGATCGTCTTACAAAGTCTGCACACTTCATTGCTATTAGAGAGGATTTCTCCCTGGATCAGCTTGCCAGGATATATGTAAAGGAAGTGGTAAGATTGCATGGAGTACCACTTTCTATTATATCCGTTCTGGATCCGAGATTTACCTCGATGTTCTGGCGAAGTCTTCAGCATACTCTGGATACAGAGTTGAGTTTCAGCACTACTTATCATCCTCAGACAGACGGTCAGTCTGAGAGAACAATTCAAACCCTAGAAGATATGTTGAGAGCTTGCTCAATGGATTTCAAAGGTGGTTAGGATCAACACCTACATTTGGTAGAATTTTCTTATAATAATAGCTTTCACTCCAGTATTCCGATGGCTCCATATGAAGCTCTCTATGGAAAGAAATGCAGGAATCCAACTTGCTGGGATGAAGTTGGGGAAAGAAATCTATTAGGACCTGATCTCATTGATGAAATGGCAGAAAAGGTCAGATCTATTCAACAACACATAAGAGCAGCTTAGAGTCGACAGAAAAGTTATGCCGACAATCGAAGAAAAGACCTAGAGTTTGAAGTGGGTGATAAAGTGCTCTTACGAATATCTCCCTGGAAGAGGGTTATGAGATTTGGAAAGAAGGGTAAGTTGATCCCTAGATATATCGGTTCTTTCGAAATACTGGATCGTGTTGGGAAGGTAGCTTACCGATTGGCGCTTCCACCGAATCTCTCTCATGTTCATGATGTGTTTCATGTATCTCTCCTGAGAAAGTACATACCTGATCCTTCACATGTACTCATCTCAGAAGTTGTACCGCTGGAGCAAGATCTTTCTTATGAAGAATAACCGATAGAGATTCTGGATTGTAGCGAAAAAGTCCTACGAAACAAGACCACTTGATTGGTGAATGTTTTATAGAGGAACCACCAATTAGAAGAATATATATGGGAGCTTGAGGATATGATGAGGGAGAGGTATCCTCATCTGTTTGTTACAAAGTGACGAATTTTGAGGGCGAAATTCATTTTAAGGGGGGTAGAATGTAACACCCGAGACTTTTATGTTATATAAATTATCAAAGGAATCTTTTTCTACACAACACTTGCTTTTCTTGCTTTACACGAAATCGTGATCTTCCTCGATAGCTTGCGTCGTACGCAATACCGAGTTTCACTAAACAACGATATGCTATATTATTAAAACTGGCCGTTATGAATAGTAATAACCACTTTTTGAAAGTTTATAAATTTTATTTTTCAAAATTGACTTCATTTTTGGATTCGGAATATCGAAATTAGCCTAGGGTGAAATTTTGGTATTTTTCTGAAAACTTTTAATTTTTGATGAATAGTGAAACCACTAAGTGGTAGTTAAAAAACTGAATTTTTCATAAAACTTAATTTTACAGCTTCTGTGAGTGGAATTTCAAAAATCCAAGAGACACGGTTAATATCAAGGACTAAAATGTGGTTCAATGAGATGAAAATTATTTTTGATGAATAGTAACTTTTTACTTTTTTACCACGGTTAAAAGTAAATAGGGTAATTAAGGGTAAAGATGATATTATTATTACCCTAGCACATGTCATAATTCTATTGGATAAGTGTAATTAGACCAAAAACAAACTTAGGAATAAAATATGACCATTTAGGCCAACTTGGATTTGATTAGGACATTTATTATTAATTTATTTAAAGAAGGGTTAAAATAGTTAAAATCAATGTTTAATAAGTAAATAATTTTTAATATGGGGTTATACATAATCTAAATTCTCCTATAATTATTAATTTGAAAGCTAAAAAGATTTCCTACATAATTGTATTTTATTTGAAATTTTTAGACATTAAATAATTTAATTTATTTATGACACAAAGATGATGCAATAATTATCTTATTAATGAAATATTGACATAATTAATGTTATAAACACCAAAATAAATGTAATTTGAGACTTTTTATGAATTACAATAATTTTATAGGTTAATATGAAATGTTAGTATTGATTTAATTAACTTGGTTCGAACTAATAATTTTGTTATGATTTTCACAAAAATCAATAACTAAATAGTGTCAAAATTGACGTAAAATAGTTTTTAAAACAAATATTATATTTGTAATTGTTATTTTATTCCTAAAAATCTTAGGTTAGGACAAATGACTTATATGAGGTTATATATATTAATAATAAACAACTTTGGGTTCGTTTCTCTGCTTATAGTAAGTTTATTAACCATACATTATAAGAACACAAGAAGACACAGTAAAAGTAAACTTATTTAACTTAATGTTAAATCTAAATGATAAGGTTAAAATAGAAACCTAAACTTGTCTAAATTCTATTTTATGAGAAGATTTCGACCCATCCCCACCTTAGCTTATAAATATATCAATTTGGAGCTATTTAAAACCGAACTTGACTTTATAATAAAATAATATTTTTAGTTTTCCCAAAGGTGCCCTTCTCCTCCCTTATAAAACGGCACCTCCTCCCCCTCTTCCTCACACCACTTTGAGCCTTCAAGCTCGGCCAACCCCTGCCAATTCCTCCTCTCCACCTCCCTAGATACATCCTATAGGTCCTGGTCTTCTTAAAAGGCCAATTTTAGTGACCTAAAAGAAGGTCTCAAAGAAGCACTTCAAAGAAGAGGTAATGTTTGTTACCGATTCTTTCATCTTTATTTATTCTTCCACTTCTTCTTCTTTAGTTATTTCATTATGAAGTAATAACATCAGTATCACTCATATACGGATATGTTATTATAAGTATGAAACAACCCTATTTCACCATCTATCCATCCTACGGAAAAAGAAATCACCGTGCGTGCGTACGTACGGAATACCGTCTCCACGCCGTGGTATAATCTATTTTACACCACCACCTTACATGGATGGGTATAATGGTGTACATAATGACTATATATGACTATTATAATGTGATACTTATTATTAAATAGTATACATACACTCCAATACAATTCCACGATCATAGGAACGATATCATCACTCGTGCGTACGTACGGAATACCGTCTCCACGATGTGATGCGACTTGTTCTACATGATCTTCATTTCATAATGATTATTTAAATTAATTGAATGAATTAATATGATATATATTACAATAATACCATTCTGGAAACTAGTTATCTATAACCTAAAGATAAGAATAAGAATTTATTCGACAAGACACACATAAGAACAAAAAGTTATAAACACACGAATAACAAGTAGCAATGAAATATTACTACTAAGAAGCTAAGAAAATGACCATATATGATATCATAATAATAAGTATGATTCTGGAATAACTCAATAACATTATTTAAATCATTATACAGGAGGTTCTGACACTTACGAAGCAAAATGGACCTAAGGTAAGGGAAATATCACAATCTCATTTTTATCTGAGATTGTTTATACTTGGGAATTTACTAGGGTGTATTTTATCATCCACATCCATGTTTACTCAATATATAATATTATTTCCATTCACCTACAATTGTTTAAATATTATTTTACCCTTCGGTGAGTTTTTAGTAAAAGATATGAAAGGAATCTTTTGTCGTTTTTCGTATGAGGTACTTTTTTGACTTTTCCGACAAAAGTACAAGAAGAATGTTTTTTTAACTTATACGGCATGAATGGATTTTTAAAACATTATTTCCGAGAAGCTTCCTTTACAAGTTTTCAAGTTTATTTTTAATCAACTTGTTTTAGTTTAAAATTGTAAGACATGTTATGAAAGGAAAATGTTTTTGAAGTAGAAAGGATATTTCCCTCAAGAATGGAGTTCAAGTGTTTTAACAAAATTATTTTCCATCGAAGATAATAAAGGGTTCTGTTTCTATCCCTATTATTACATGGGTTTGATTATGTTGTGATGAAAATATTTTTATGAATTCCTTTATCTTATATGAATTGTTTTATGATGTCATGTTGTTTAAGAATCCCATTTTTATTACATGGGTTATGCTATGATGTATGGTTTATGATTTTGTGGCACACATAAGAATGGTATCATTATGAGATGGGTGGGACCTATATCTCCCTCCAATGCATTGAGTAAATATTTTATATCTCATGAGATAGACATGGATGGAACGTTAGGTTATACCGGTTCAGTGAAACAGGACTAAAATGAGGGTGACTCAGTTCAGAAATGGACTTTTTCCACTAATATAGTCTTGGCAATGAGTCTTGAATAATAAGATATGATTCTCTATGATTATGTGTGTATGCCACAAAGTTTCATGTTTTAAGTTATGATTATTGTGAATACATTTCACTGCCATGATTTATCCCATGTTATGAAATTATTATCTCTTTTGCAGGTTAAGATTTCCAAAAGTTATGTGCTTATGTATATGATGTGATTGATATTTCTTTTGTTACCCTTATTGAGAATTTGAGCTCACCCTTTTGTATGTTTTCATTCCCCAGGTCAGGAATAAGGTTATTAAGTAAGATATGCAAAAAGGTACTATAGACATTATGAAATAAATGGGAGACAGTCTAGACGCTTTATGAACCAGTTGTTTATGTTTCCCAGTTTCTAAAGACACTATACCTATACGGTCCTTTTGTGGTTTTGTTATATGTTGTAATAAGTATGCTTAAATTTTGAAGTATTAACAATGTATGTAAAGTATGGGTCGTTATAGTGTCAAACTAATTGTGTAGTGAGACCCATTTTCATGTACCATGTTACACCATGTTAGGTACATCACACCTTGTTGGAGTTTTTTCTCCTTGGTAAATATGTTCTAGAACAACGTCTAGTAGTAGTTTCCAGACATGGATGTATTGATAGCAATATAAACAAAATATCTACCTTATAAAAATTCTAGAATTATCTTCTATAATTATCATTATTGTCTATATTAGGGATTTAATACCTAATCAAATCTTTCTAAACCTGGTTTACAAGGATACATCAAAACATCCTTTGATACCAACTGTAAATTCACAACCCCAAATGTCTAGAACAAGTGCATCGTTTAATTACATTGACATGATTACAAGGAATCAAAAATAGAAGGACCGATCAGTTTAGTAGTCTTATAAATCCATATTCCAAACATTATACCCATAATACTAGGGAAATAGAATATGAAAACATTATAAATAACAAAAAAATATTAAGAACATCCTTAAATGATAATTCAAATATGTATTCTCTATATCCTTGGGAAAGGACACATAATAAGGCTGAGCTCAAATACTCATTAAAGGTATGTAATAAGGAAGAATTAATTAATAATTGGAAATAAAACAAAATTAATAGGTAAATAATTGATAAAACAATCCATTCAAGTAACTATTTATGGAAAATTAAATATAGAATGTAAGAAAATAAACCATATTACATTTAATCAATGAAAAGAAAATTAAATGCATACATAGATATATCGACTCAAAATTACATGGATTAATAAAAAATGAAATATATATGAAGGAAATACTTCATTATTAGAATTCAAGTATTATTAACATGATGACCTATACTATCAAGTTCCATCTTCTAGATAGTTTAATACTACATGCAGAAACCTATTTTATTTGGCCATCTTAATTGTCTCATGTGAGCCCATCGATTCATCATTGAGCTATATAATGTATAGGATCCACCTATAAGTTCATGTAACAATAATTATTCATATCAAATAACACATTTAATCAATATTAAATATTATTTATTAATTATATATATTGAATAAATGATTCAAATTTATCAATAATTCTTCCGTTAATCAAATAATTGTAAAAGTGAACATGGTATAGAAATGGTATATAGTTTAATAAATAGTTATATCAATAATATGGATATAGGGATATTGAAATATAATTAAAATGAAAAAAAATTAAAAATAAAATTATTATTTCAATATAATGTAAATAATTACAAAAGGAAGTGTTATTTCATAGATTATCATTAAGATCATTCATGAGTAGAATAATATTTAAACATTCCAAAATATCCCATACCACTTTTGAACATTTAAATCATAACCCCCATGAAGGTATGACATTAAATTAAACATATAATAACATTAGTATAAGGAGGTTCAATATATTATTTGTAAAAATTTGAACATACACCAAGTAAAATATAGTTGGTTCAAGACAACACAGAAGTCTCAATGGAATGTAAATTGAGAGGAAGTCAATTACCTTAACCTTAATTTTTATGTGGTATTTATTCTCCTTTATAGTGGTTACAAATATTTTACTAACATATACCATAACCATACTCAAGTTTTTAATATCATAAATTAACTATATACAATATTTTATTTCCCATTTATTAAAACCGATTCATTATTTTAACTATTTTGGGTGTTAATTGCCTGGTTTTATAAAGTATGTTTTGAATTGAGATTTGTTATTCCCACTAATTATATTCTGATTTCTTCATTTAGATAAATTAAAACATGAATTAATTATTATATATATATTCATTACAAATTTGTATAGAATAATCAATAATGTTTGGAGATAAGAAATGAAGTGCACCATTCATGGAGATGGTAGACCATACACATGCATGAACTTTAATTTCATTTTTTGGCGTATTAAAAGACTAAAAATTAAATGATACATATATATATATATTAATATATTATAATTATAGTATCATATCTATGTCATATATGTAACATTATTTTATTAATACCATCCTTTATACATTCCATGCATGGCATGAATGAGTCATATCACTTTGATGTGGGTGGTAGTCCACAATTCCATAGACGAAATTATTGTATTTAAAAAATATGGAAAGAATAAGGTTACATTATAAATAATAATTAATGTATAATGAATAAATTATAAGCATTATATATATTTAATATATATATAAATTGACTGTCAATCATAATAGCAACCATGAGAGATGGTGAAGGAAAAATGAATAACCATCATTTCGTGAGGTAATAATTTTGCATACATAGAAGGATTATGTTCGATACCGATTTGATGTAAGTGTGAATAATTGTAGGTAAAAAACATAGAAAAAAATAAAAGTATAGTTAGGTTACTGATTTTTTTATATGATAATATAATAAGAATATTTTAGTGGATGTATATTTGAAATAAGACTAATGATCTTGAGGATGCTTCTTACCTCTTAATATGGAAACTATTGTTGGTTTATACAAAAAGGATTCCTTAGATTCCATACATCCCAATACGAGGATTCTAGGATGAGAGTAGGTACGTTTGTGACATATTTTGGTATTTTTTGGTCAATCCAAAGTGTCTTGAAAGGTTTAAATAAGGGTGAGGTGAGGAGGCCCTTTTTTAGTGGAGGAGGAGTGGCACTCTTGTAATATTTTTACAATGGAATTTGATAAATATTTGTAGAATTGAAATTGTATACAAAAATGGATAAAATTACATCCAAGGGATTATAGAGTCAAAATATTAAAATAAAATATATCTTTTACCATTGTAATGGTCATTTAGGCCATAATTTTATGGTTTAGTCCTTTAATAAGATTAAATTTATCATAATCATTTTAATTATTTTTAATCAATTTCAAAAATCATTTCAGTAAAAAACTATTATTATATTACTATAAATTAGAATTTATTTTTATAAAAAATATCGAATAATTTTTCCAAAATTGTAGTCACATTATTCTTAGAAATTATTATAAATTTAATCTAGCTAATGGAATGACAATGCAGGTTTTTAATGTAAAACATTTTAAAATTTTCTATGTTTTTATAGTCAATTTAAATTTGAATCTTATTCAAATTACCATAATTGGATTAATTTATTAATATATGATCTAATTATTATTAAACACTAATCTAAAACATTATTTAACCATAAAAATACTCATTTGAAAAATAATCCTTGAACTAAAATTTTATATTTTCCAGCATTCATTAAAAAATGAAACTAAACATAAATATACCACAAATTCACCGAAAAATAATTTTCATATTACAAATTCAATGATTAAGTTTATTATAACATATAAAATATATAAAAGGGTTAAAATTTATAATTAAAATTCGTTCTCCATTAAAAGGCAGTAAAAATACCATAATAAAAATATAGTATGTTTGCATAAAATTGGGTTTATTTTTATTTTTGTATATAAATTATATTAGATGAATTTCAAAAATATTTTATTTAATATATAATATATATGTGAAATTAATATCTCTCTATAATTTTAATTAATTTAATTTATTAGGGTAAATAAAATTTGTGAATATAAAATAAATTTTCTTTATATTCAATTAGTTTTCATATACATTTCTAATTAATCTATATCTAACAAAAGCATTTTATATTTATATAAAAAACATAAAATTTATTTTAACCTTTTTATAAAAACTAATTTAACATCTAGGTTTTGACTAATTATATTAGATAATATTTTAATATTATATCTTTCTTCTGTAAAAACATTATATTGTGTGAAACACAGTCCGTTTGAAGAAACTTGTTGTTGTCTAAAATCTACGCTAACACGATATCAAATTCTTGGAAGAATATATCATTGATTTAACTTTCTTAAAATAGTAAATATATATTAAATTATTTGGGTATTATATTCCCTTATGTGCTTGGTGATGCATGTGATACAAGATATTAAATAAAATTTCTTTACATTATAATTTCATGGTGTTATATAATATTAATACTATATCGTTTTCTTGTGAAAATCAGTCTTGTGTGTAACACAGGTAATCAATGAAACCCTATTTTGTGTGAAACACAATTTAAACATGGTGTTCTGTTGTTCCCACTCAACCATAAATCAGTTTTTAGAAAATATAAAAATATAAGTATTTGCAAGTATCCATTCATGAACTGATGATGTCATATTTGATTATAGATCAAAAAAATCTTTTAAATATGAATAATTTAACAATACCACCTCAATTATAAGACCTTATTATAAGTGAAACCTAAAATAGAATTTTGATCGAACCACTAGTCAATGACTATTTTCCAATTGATGCTTTTCAGAATTTGATTCTTGAAAATAATGATATTTTCCCTCTAGCTGAATTAATGTTTTTATATGAGTGGATATTATTTCTCTACATTGATCATACATAAATTGTTTATGAATGTAATTCAAGGTTTATATTCTAAATGAACCTATGACCATATATTATGGGGTTGATAAGTATGATATTACAATATAAATAAAATACATTATATGGTTCATGATTCATATATAAAAATGGGTGTTTTCTCTGATGGTTGGGAAGAAACTCAACATAAATGGTATTCAAATTATTATGGAGTTTATGGATTTCATATTGTTTCACTAAATCTAATGTTTAATTATCAATATATATCATACATTGTAAAATAATAATTTCAAATAATCAATATATAATGCCTCAAATATTGATATATGAATTAGAGAATAAAATCCATGAGAATATTGAAAATGGATTTTTCAGCCAAGTGAATCACCATGTGGTGCACTTGTTCTTTTTGTTATTATGAATAATATACCAATGAAACTATTAATTTATTATCACTAACTTAACAACATCAAAATCATGAATATGTATCCCTTATCTTATATCGTTTACTTGTTTTATTAACTGCAAAGATCTTAATATTTTTCCAAGATTAATATTAATTTTGGATATCAGTAATTGATGGTCAAGAAAATTGATATAGGCAATAAAACATTCCATACACGGTATAGACACCATGAATATATATAGATGTCATTTTGACTTAATAAATACCCTGATATTTTCATGGATTTAATGAATTATGTCTTTATAGATCACCTTGAGAAATTTATGGTAATATTTATAGATGATGTTATTATATATTTAATGTTCTAAGATGATCATGATCATAACTTTAATATTATACTAAAATATTTATATGGGGAATCTATTTGAAAAATATAGAAAGTGTTAATTTTAAAATTACAATGATTCTATTTTTGGGTCATATAATCTAAAGAGAGGGTATATATATGGATCCATCAAAGAATTATGTTATTTAATGTTAGACAAGAAAAAATAGGTGACTAAGATCCAAATTTTTCATGAGTTGGTTGGATTTTGTTAGAACCTTCTAATGAATTTATCATAAAACCATAATTCACTCAACATGTTATCTCATAAATGATTAATATTCCTTTGGAAATATTAATGTGAAAAAAATCAAGTAACTGAAGGGAAGGTTATATAGTGCACCTAATCTCACATTACCCTACTTTATATAAGGGTTAGTAATCTATATTTATTCATTGAAAAAGGTATTGGGATGTGTTATCATATATAATAAAATACTTATAGCTTATAAATTATTAAAATTAATAGTTCAAGTGAAAAAATATCCATCTAATTATTTTGAGTTATCTGTGGTAATTATTTCATTATATATATGGTGGTATTATCATTAGTGTTAAATGTGTGATATATAAAAATATAATTAAATTTATAAGTATATTTTATCTTAAAAAATTTGAATGTGTTCTTGAAAAGATTGCTTGATTTGAATAAATATCATGACTTCTCAATACATTACCACACCTAGAAAGGGAACAAGGTGGCTAATTCTTTTAGTGGAAAGGATTATGATTTCTTATTTATGACGAGGATCATAAAAGATCCATTTTTTTTAATATTTTTGGATTTTTAAATCATGAAATAAAGGGTGAAATATTATCTTTAAAAAATTATTATTCATCTATCTATCTATGTGATGATTAAAGAGGCATAAGATAAATATATAAAATATAAAAAAGGTAAGAAATGTTAATGATTTAAACCATGATTGTGATGGAATTTCAATAATCATGAACCATATTTGTTTCGATTCAATAATAAATTTAAAGGAGTTTTTTAGGGGGCACATAGTTCATCTTTCCCTATTAGTCCTAGAAAAATAGGGATTTATAGATATTTGATATATTTTTATTCATGGGATAACATGAATATATATATTGTACAATGTGTATATTACTTCTTGGTATATTAGTAATTTATGATTGAGCCATTACACATACTAAAATCAAAATAGTAAAAGATCAGAATGTATTTTTTTCTTCAGATTCACTAAAATGTGTAAAATCTATAATGTTATTTTGGATGTAGTAAATCTCCTTACAATGTAAGAACACTTAATTTTATCAGAAAATATTTATATATTGAATAAATTTCCAGAATATATAATATGAACGTCAAAATGTTGCATGGATTACCACATTCTGTTGAATCTGATCAAGTTTTGATATTTACCACAATGTTCTTGCAAGGTATTTCACATTATATCGACACAAATTAAATGTTTATAACCACTTATTATACTCAAATATATGTTCAGTGTGAAAGGGAAATTCAAACCCTTTGGGATTTGTTGAGGTCATTTTATATGGATTTCCATGGTGTATGGTATTAAAACCTTCCTCTTGTAAAATTATAACACAATAATAGCCTTAAATGAAGAATTTTTATGGTCCTTATTAGGACCTATTAAATAACTCAATCATGTTGTGGTTAAGTTGGTGAAAAATGTAAATTATGACCATAATGGATGTGGAAATGGATGATAAATTCAATTTCATCCAATGACACATAAAGGTAACTGAGATTAAATGAAAAAATTACAGTTATAAATACTATTGATATCTATAGTTTGAATTTAATGAGAATGTGTTTCTATGAATTTTTATATATAATATACTATTCATATTTAGAAATATGGGAAATATGATCCCATGAAATATTTCCAGATATGATATTATGGATTTAGGTCATATGGTAGCTTATATCATAAGGATTTCAAAATACATTTCTCATGTTCCTGATGCATTTCATGTGTATCTACTATATAATTAAAAACCATATCCTTCTGTGATCTAAACTTAATTGTCATACAACTGAAACGTTATATTTCTTATAAATTAATGGGAGATATAAATCTTGTATAATAGAGATAAAGTTATATGAAAAAATAGTACTCAACTGGTAAACATTCTCTATAAGAATCATAAATACAAAAAAAATATAACATGGACCGTGAGTATTTTATAAAACAAATATATCCTTATTTTTTGTATTAATGTGATGTAATTTTTTGGGTGAAATTAAATTTAAGGGGCATAGAACATAACTCCCCATGATTTTATGATATACTTATTTTTTAAAAGAAATTAAATCCCTTTTGGAACTTGTGATACAAATAAACCCAAGTCCAAGTGAATTACAATATATTATTCCAATAAAAAGATATAAATTCAATTTGTGGTATGAATAAGATGGACAATATTTTTAAAATCTTGTATAATGTTTTTGAAAATATTTTTCCTCAAATAAATTGTTAATTTTTTTTTAAAAAAAATTTATAAAAATAATTTTTTAAACATTTTATAAATGTAATTGAAAAAATTAACTTAATTTTTGAAATCAAATATAAAAATTAGATTAGAATACGTTTTTGGAAATTTTATTAAAAGGAATAATTTTTTGATAAATAGAGAATCAATACTTCTTTGTATTATAAATTGTCTTTTCCTTTTGTGAATTTAAAAACATCCATTTAATTTAAAATATTTTTAAAAGTAATATTATTTCAATTATATTATTAATAATCAGATTTAGTTTATTGGAATCAATTTTATGGTCTATTTTGTTATAAAAACTTTTTATGCTTAATAAAACGTTTTTCTCTGGAAAAAATGTTTTTGTAGCATTTATAGGATTAATTTTAAAAATAAATTGTTCCTATTAATTTAATTTAAAATGATAATATATATTACATATTTTTATTATACAAATTTATATTGGGTAATAAGTTCTTCTTTATTTCATTTCATAATTAATAGTAAAATCTATAAAAATATGTTAAAATGTTAAGGTTAAAAAATGATTACCGGTGGTTAAACTAAAACATTATTATAGTTAAAGTGGCCTAAAACTTATATAAATTCACTTTCATGCCATATTTATATCTTATCTCATATAATATTTAGAAATGTTCCATTTTTAGGTCTTTATTGTGAATGAAACATTAATATATTTAATTATTTTCAAAATTTCCAAGTGTTTCCTCTACCCATCTTATTAAGTAATATCTAATATCTTCTTTTATCCACACTTAAGAACCCTCTCCCATCCCTGAAATATTTAAATTTGTTTCATACATCCCTCCCTATGACCAAGACACCCTGGTTTGATTAGAAAACCATCCTAGGATGGATTTATGTATAGACCCGAAGAGGATTTCTGAAGAATATGTATAATTATTATCATTGAATTTTTGTTTTATTTATTTTTATTCTGTTAATTTAATATCCTATATCCATCTCCACATTCATAAAATCATAAATGAAATAATCGTTCTTTTTTATGGTGGACTAACATTATGAAAGACAATGGACATTTCATCCATTAATACCTCTTGTGGAAGGATATAATGGTTTATTTATAAGATATATACAATATGTAGACATTATTATACTTATATAATAAAAATATCACAACAACCTTTTTACCATACAATCCTTTACAGGATGGAAATATCACTCATGAATACACGTGGACTAACGCGTCCACTAAGTTATGTGATTCTTTTTCACTACTACATTACATGGGTGGTAGTAAAGATAGATTTAATGAATATATACAGTATATATGATATTTTACTGATTCTTGAAAAGTGGATTGATATTTTTATTTATTTTATTTCATCCGTAAAAAATAATAAATAGTGTTCAGGCGTACATATGTCTTACCATCTTCATAAATAGTGAAATTAATTTTTCTAACTATATCCTCTAAAATTTAATAAAAATAAATATATAATTAATATTTATGGAATTTATATCATTATTATGATTCAAGATATGATGTAACTATTCTCAAAATACACAGATTGAACCTACCATGTCGAAACTCTCGTGAAAATTGAAACAGTAAACAACTAGAAATGATGATGTTTATAAGGAATTTTTAATAAGCGGTAATTAAAATATTATAAATGGATCCTATATTATATTATATGTATGTACATTATTATGGTATAGTATTGTAGAAAATATCAAATTGTTATGTTTTTGGTTAATGTACATTCAATTCATGTCAAACTAGTGGTAAAGTTTTTTATATTACAAAACCATTTTTACTGGGATTTTCTATGACTAAATTTATGTTGATGAAAATTAATTTTCTACATAAAAATAAAATCATTAATATTCTCCACATCTAGTTATTTATAGGGGTTGTATTTATTCCTATAATTTACCGTTATTTATGTACTTTGTGGATTGAAATAATATTTTTAAGCAAAACCAAATATGTTTTACTATTCGGTTGGGAATCATTCTCTTCTACGATATTATTAAAATAAATTAAATAATATTTTCCTATTTTAATATGAATGTTCAATATCATTTTTCCCATATTTTAATTTTTACAAAAAATGTTTTCAAAGGAATATCATTTTCATTTTTTGAACAAGGGGGTTTTGACTTTTTATTAAAAAATAAAAAAATTATTTCTTTAATTATACATAATAAAAGGAATTTCCCACGGTCATGACCACTCAATGATATAAATATTCCTTTAAAAGTTTCCATGGTTCAATTCAAACAAAAAAATTACATATTGTTTTTGAGTTTTTATATTTTAAATAACATATTTTAATTTAAAATGTATATTTTTATCAAGAAATATTCATCATGGAATTTTAATAAATTTCTCATCAATGTTGAAATACTTTGATGATAATAATGTTTTACAAGGGAAACAATCCAATTATTCCATACTTATTATTTCTTTAGGTGGTTTATGATTATGGTGAAGTGATGTTTATGAAACAATTTTATTTTTAATAGGTTATTATATGAGGTAATATTTATGGAACCCATTCTTTTTCAAAGGTTATTATATGATTTATAATTTAGTATCTTTTGGAACAAATATATATGATTTTTTATGATGTCATTATCGGATCAGAATTATATAACCCTCCAATTTATTGTGTAGATATGTATACCTCATAAAATAAAGAGTATTGTAATGGGGAGTGAACTTATTATAGTAATGAACTCTATCTAATATGATAGTCTTTGGAGTAAACATTTACTACTATGATAGTTTTGGGATTGGACCCAATCCACTATGTTAGTCTTAGTAGTGCGCCTAGAATACTATGAAAATTAAATTCTATTATTGTTTACATTCCATAATCTTATGTCTTATGAAAATGTTTTCCCCGAGGTATTTTATTCTTTGATTACATTATGATTCATCTCTTATGAACTTTCATCATTTATTAAATGATTCTATATTATGATCTATGATATAAAGATAATTGTTTTTAAATGTTATGATCGTGATCTAATACACTAATTATCATGTCATGTTATGTGATCATTGATATCTCTATTTATAAACATAATTATACATTTGAGTTCACATTTTCTTATGTATCCTTCCCTTGTATATGAATATTGGTATTAATTATGATATTTATATGATGGTTTCTTGTAATTAATAACTTAATGGGAGATTATATTGAACACTTATAAACTAGTTATTTAGGTATCCAGGTTTCCAAATAAAGAATAACTATATGATTCTAGCATAGATAATTATGTCATATATTTTTATTTTAATCTAATAAGATGTAATATATTTCTATGAATAGTATGGGATTTTATAACATACATATTGAAGAAAAAAGTACTTTTGAATGAAGAGATAAATGAAGTCAGTTCTCTATAAGAAAAATTATTTCAGAATCTTGAAAATTAAAGATAAGAAAATTTAGTGAAAAAATTTTATCTATAGAAGTAAATATTGGATAAAAAAATTCATGAGTTTATTGAGAGCTATATCATTAAATTTCATCATTTAAAATATAATAATAAACAATCCAAACAAATAATGATATTGTAACATAAATCACTTACTTTTTTGGTAATCACTATATAAAAACCTCAAGAAATATAGAACCATATATGGATGTGAAAATCCCCATAATTTTCATGAAAGGATCAAATAAGATATTCCTGATCAGTATATACACTACATAAAGGAAATAAGGGGTGAATATTTCCTAAGTATAATTTAAATTAAATTGACTCAAGAAAACATTACCTCATGTTTTACATTCTTCAAAAGTGATATGACATCCTATAAAATAAATTTATAATAACTATAATTATATACAATAATCAGATATATACTTTTAATATCATCTATTATCCACTTATAGAATTTTAATACATATTTATTAACGCATTTTGGGAAGAGCTTAATTAGTAATCCCCATAAACCTATATCAAAATGACCAGGTATTGAATCATGTCAATACCCTTAGTGGATTTACGATGCAGGCATAATGATGCACGAATAAAGATGCATTGGGCATTTGAGTCATCTTCATAGGCCACATAGCCTTATGGTTTTAGGATTATAAATGGGTCTCTATCAACCCATATTTATATAGGACATTTATTTCATAATAAAAAGATGATTCATCACTATCTTTGAAAAAAATACAAATTTATTAATAATCCCATATAATAATTTTGATTTTTTTTGGTGTTAACTGTTTCATTTTTTATTAGAATTTTTTGTTGATACTTCGGGTATTTGTACTTTGATCTTGGTTCCATCATCTCTGAAGATTTAATTATTATATAAATAATATATATATATATATATTCATTTATAAACCATATATATTGAAAAATTAATTACACCATTTGTGGTGAAAGTCAGACATTAATACACATTGACAATGTTTTCACTATTCAATGGATGGAATGAAATAAACAAAATTAATAATTAGCCTTTATAGACTCATTATTATATCATATATTTCATATATATTTATTATGTTTGACCATATTACCATCTATATAAACTGTAAATGAAAAATGAATCACATCACTCCGTGGATGTCATTTTTCACACGTACACACGAGCGGTGTTTTCATCTTCCAACGTATTGGAAATATATGTATAATGCTTATTCAATAATAATAATAATTATTATTGATAATTAATAAAAATAATTAATTATTTTATAAATGATTCCATATATTTTGAATTGGTATAACCAGAAATAAAATTAAAAACACTATGTTACGATTATACTTATTCATTCAGAAATCACAATCAGATTACACCTTACTCCTCGAATGGATGGTCTTTTGGAATTATCATAAGATCTAGGATACAAAAAATAATGGTTGAAATATATTATATATAAATCGAAAAAGTTGTGTGGTATATATGTTAATATGTTCCCATTTGTAAGAGATTGTTTTGGCACTCTTGGAATTTGTTAAATTTTAAAATTTATATAAAAATATTTTTTATAATCAGGTAATATGTTCAATTTGAAATTATAATATAACCATATTTTGTTTTTAATTGGTGACTATTTTTATGTAAAATGTAATTTTTCAGTAAAAAAATTTTAAATGATTTAGAGGCCTTACATATATGTATAATCCCATCAAATGTAGTGAATTTATTTTTTCACATAAATAGATTGGAATATTCTGTAGAATTTTTTTAGAGGTTAGCGCAAAGTTAACACATAATTCTGAGACTTGTAGAGTCTCATTATTGATATAATTACAATATTAATTATATTATATCATGTTCATATAGTGTTTTATGATGTAATGGAATATATCAAGTATAATGCATCAGATAAGAAATCAAGGGCCTATATTAAATTCTAAACAAAAGTTTTACAATATGGGAATTATATCTATTGTGTTTTTCGTGTGTTTGGATGGTTCTCACATGAGGTTAAATATGTTATATCACTTGTACATAATATTTCAAATATAATATAATATATATCGAACAGTTTATCAAATAGGAAATATGATACCACTATTAAATCTAGAACGTGGATTTTTCCATAGGAATCATATAACCATTGTGAAAATTGGGTGTTTGGTAACATCACATGTAAGGGTAAATGTATTATATCCCACATGTGATATATTTTTGAAATAATGTAACATATCCCTCATAGCATCTTGGATGGGAAATCCTAGAGTAAGATTAAATATGGAACTCATTTTTTTACATTAGGAATGATATAAAATGATTGTACTTAAGGTGTGTTGTTACATTGAATGTGAGGGTAATTTATTTTGCACTTTTTATTATATTATAATTATTTAATTATTTACTTTTATTCATATTCTTCCTCACACCCACATAACACCTCATTTCAACGATTTTCACACCCTAAGATCCAAATATAATCAAAATATTATCTTCTGAATTGAGTATCTTAAATAATTCCGTAAATGAGTGAAATTAAATAATTCTTATTCAATGTTCTACTGAATCACAAATTTAAATTGAGGTTTTGATTTTTTCGGTTTAGGAAATACCATATATTTTCTTTTTGGGCCTTGAAATACCCAACTACTTTGGCTTCTATATTGGATGATCCTATCGAGTTACGGACACACCTGATCCCCCATGTTCTTGACTAATTATGCCTCCTCTGAACCATTTACCGTGTTATAAAAACTCAATGCCTCTTTACCGTAACTTGTGATCAAATATACTAAGATGAAGATTGTATGTTTTACTTATTTTTTATTATTTTTTTCTCTATTTTTTCACATTTATATTATAGAAAAAAAGGATTTAAATAAAATAATTGAACCTAAAATAAAATATACATATATAATTATAAAAGAATATTTTATGAGAAATTTTCAAAATATAATTATAAAATGATAATTTATAAAAAGGTATCAAAGTACAAATTTTTTATAATTATTATGGGATAATTATAAAGAATTATAAACAATAATTACCCTGAATTTTCATCATATAATTAATATAAATTATCCAGAGACAAATATATTAATTATCAAATAGAAAATATATAAAATTATCTCAGTATAAATATTTTAATTTATCAAAATATAATTCTATTGAATTATCAAAGGATTATTTAAAAAACTAAAAAGATAAATATAGAGGTTATTCAATGATATTCAAATCAAATTATCAATGGGTTAATTTATAAGAATTTATCATTGGATAATTATAAATGAATTATATCATCGAAGGATTAATGGATGATCTATTAATATATTATCAATGGATAATTATGAAAATTATCAAAATATAATTATTTAGATTATAAAAAAATAGTTATATAGGGACACCACATGTGTTCAAAAATTAATTTAGAGAGATTTATGATATCAAATGTTGTTTTATAACTATTCTTATGGGGAATACCACTAGTGCATGTGTGGCCTAATGTGGTAAATTAGAAAATATACATGATAGAGAAAGTATCATCACATGTTTTGTTTCATATATTTTGAAATAAAATAGTTTCTTTTGGTTATAGAATTATTTGATGAACCAAAATCATTTATGCATTTAGTAATATAATAATACAGCCTGCAAGTTGTTTTTCTGACTGTTGAGGCTTAAAATATAAATTTTGAACAACACTGAGTGGATTATCACTATCGTTGATGTCGATTATTTTTTCAATTAATAATTTACATACCTATTTGTGATTTGTTACATATTTTTATATTATTATTTATATATAGGTGTAATTGATAAATAATCATCGTAATAATCAAATGTGGGAGTGGGTATCCCATGAGACCTACTGGGATATCTGGTACATTAGTATTTCTATAGTATCGTGCTACTTGGTATGATTATGATCATACATTGTTCTGTTCTGATACTTTATTCACAAGATGATATTCTTGTCATGTATATTTTACCTTGAATATATATTACCATGATTGGAGATATTTCTCTTGGTTCTTGGAATAGGTGCATCATTATGACATGATTATCCCTTATAGTGTTGTGTACATATCTTTTAATGATGGAGTTGAGAATAGGGTGACAATATGATGATTCCATGGTAATTTTATTTTGAGGATGAACTAGATGTATGGATTCCATGTACCATGTTACTCCATGCCTAGTGAACTGACAAGTAGAGTGCCAAAATGCCTAATGATTATGCCAACTAGCATGCCATACTTCATACCTATGAAATTTTTTGTCACATGTATACATAATTAACAATTGTTTTATAGATATATTTTTAGTATCTCAATGTCTATTTTGGTTACTTATGATTACCCCTTGATTATCCTTCCATAATGTAGAAGAAGAAGGTATGTCAAGGGGTATATGAAATCTTGGTTTTCCCATGTAAGCTCAGTATTCATTTTTTATAAATTTCTTGTTATGAAATTATTATTATTATATAATAAACTAGTTATTCATGATCACACTCTATTAAGGACGTTTTTTTGGTGTCCTACTTAAGACTTTTACTTATGCCTTACTCAGGCATTTCAGTGCGACTTTATAAATAATGACTAGAGATATGGTGATAGGAAAAGGCCTAATATTGGATAATTGAGCATAGGGGAATTGATTTATTATAAAATTTTAGAGGACCCTACTATTTAAATATTTATTCATCTACTTCTAAATACCATTAACATGATATCCACTTTGGAAGCTTCTTTTCTTGTATGACATTAATGCCAATTATTAATATATTTATATTTTCTATATTTATTTATTGTATTTTTTACTGTTTATTATTGATCCTATGAAACAATATTTAGGTTATAGTATCCACACTAACATACTAAGTCCCACACTCATAGTTGTCATCCTCTTGCATATGGGGAGGCGCGCATGAGGTTATTCTGCAATTACGCTCCGACTCGGTGGTTTGGGTCAAGGTGTTACAATTATAAAACTCCAAATTGATATATTTATAAGAATTAATATTATTCAAACTCCTCTAATACAATAATAATTAAAAATGTTTATAATATTTTTAACCCATATCTCTTATTTTAAACCACCCACTAATACATTTGACAGTACCATTAATATCAATGTTTTTACTCTTTAATAGCCAATAATGTTACTATAAATGGATAAGTAACAAATAAATGTAACATGGTTGATATGTTCAACCATATACCATTAAATTGGATGATGATATAGTTTTTAAAAATTTAAAATTATTTAAAAAAATTTTGTTTATTAAAAAATGTCATTAATGAAATTTTTAGAATAATTCATTTAATTTGAATATAATGTAATCAACATTGCTATGGAATTCATGTGTGAACACTAACACATCCCACATATATTAGTTGTCTTTTAAAAATTATTGGAACACAATAATTCATCCAAATTCTATTTTTTTATTGTTTTTTTAATCCTTTATTTTATGATTCTTTTAATTGAATAAATACTATGTCGATGTTTCATAAGAATTTAAGTTAAAAATTAAACACTAAAAATTAAAATTAAATTACTGTGTTAATAAAAAATAATTTATGTTTGAAATAAACATTTTTAAATGAACATGAACTCTTTTTATCCTTTTTGAAAAAAATAATTTTTATATTAAAGTCAAGAGTGTTACTTTTTAATATATCTTTTTTAAAATTAATAAAAAAGTCATAGTAAAAAAATTAAATAAGTGGAAATATTTTTTTGAGACATGGATGATAAAGTTGAAATCATATTAATCAATAGTTTAATGGAATATATTAGAAAAATTTGAATAAATTATACCAATGTTTTAGCCATATTTTATGTGTATTTCCTTTACATATGTGAATAATATTTACAAAGGTTGATATTCATAATGACCACAAATAAAAGAGACCTATTTAGGAAATTTTATACTACTGATTCCAAATATTGAATCAATACTTCAAGATTCTATTTATGTAATAGGATGAATTTTATTTAATAAAAGTGTGCAAAATGCGACGAATATAGTTTTTTAAATATGTACATTTTTAAGCCTAAAACATAATGTATTCTTATCTAATTCCTAGAAAAAAACCTACTTGAATGTAGAATATTTTATTGAATATATAATATTGAAATTTCACTAAAATAAAAAAATAATAGTGATTAATTCAATGTGTTAAGGTAAAAAACATTGTGCACATGAAAATAGTTTTCATAGAAAATCATCTAATATACTATTAATTGATTTTTATTATAGTTTATAATAAATTGACCATTGAATTGATTTTATAAAAGATTAAGCCATATATATATATTTTAATTTAGTTAAGAATATTATTACTTATCAATTCTACATCTAGTAGATAAGTTTAATATTAAGTAATAATATTTTAATAGTATAATGTGGTTCCTTTTAAAATCATTGTTTTGTGTAATGAACGATATCAAATTAATAAAATTTATTTATATAAAACTATTTCATTAAATCATGGAATTTTGCATTATACCCATTCCAAAATAAATTTCACCCTTGAAATTTCATTATTATTAACCAAAAAATGAAGTTGTCTTTGCTCCATCACATCCTCGGGTTCCAATAACGCTTCTCATAATATTCGATTCCTCTAGATTTTTTTTAATTTTAGGAGTATTATTGTTCAATAAAACATTATATATTTACCCCAAACATTTCATAGATAGATAAAACATCGTTTTAAATAAAGATTTATTACATAACTTAAGGATCCACACCAGAATTATATAACACTAATGCCTTTGAAAAAAAAACACAAAAAAACTAGATCATAAGATTGTCCAAATAAGGCCAGCCTAAACAGAAGCATTCATATAAGAATAATTAAAATAACATTTTCATCACAACCTATGGAATGGAATCATAATAAATGGTGATCTGAGTTGATTAATAATGGTAAACTATGGAGATAATGATCACATAAGTATTACATGATCATAAGAATGTAAGAACATGAGATTATCATTATAATACCTTCCATCCAAATAATAGATCATAATATTGATTCATGGAATAAATTAAGGAAGTTAATAAGTAATTAATCATAAAGGATGAAAAAATAGTTTTTAATGACCCAAATAATTATAAATATAATTTTCCTTTATGTTTTAATTTAATGTATTATTATTAACATGGTTTTGAAAAACACATTCACTTATTTGTTTTTATTTTATCATATAATATTTAATTGACTATTAATAATCCTTTCCACTGATAACATAGTCATTAAATTGTAATCACAATATTAATATAAATATTGGGGTTTAATCAATCCAATTGACACCAACAATGGAAGTGATGACCTTAAGAAGAAGTATTATATCCTATGAAGTTCACTTAACAGAGCATGAAAGGGAGATATCTTAATTGGGATTTTCTCCTAACCAACACAAATATGAGATCCAACAAATTAAACATGCATGAAACCATTTGTGGGAAATCTTCCAGCTCATTGAGATCATGACTCAACCCATGTACACCGAACCACGCCATAAAAGTCTCACTATCTCACACCTTACCCATAGAGAGTACTCTAGTGTATTAAAGGTATATTTATCAAGACCATAACAATTTTAGAATTTAGATTATTTTTAATATAATACTGAATATATTTTCATCCTATTATTATTACTATATAAATGATTTAATCTTTGAAAAAACACAAATAGTATTTCCGGATAAAATTAAAATTTTATTATGAAATTTATTTTTATTAATTAAAGGATTTTCAAAAATAAATAATATTTTAATAAAATATTATTATGAAATATATATTATCATATTATTTTTTTGAAGTCAAATTCAATTTTTATAAGGGTTCAAAAACTGTTATTTTCCAAAAAAACAAGCATTTCTCAATAAATATATATTCTTATTTCAAAAGTTAAAATATAATTATATAGAAAATTATTTAGATAAAAAGTTTATTATTTTTTTAATAATAATATCTAAATTATCCAATGGTTAATTTTTCATAATTTTCAGAGACAGAAAAAAGTTCGGGTAAAAATTAAATTCCACATATATATATTTACATACACTTGTGTATTAGGAAATAATAATGACCAAAAGTGGATTAATATATACTATAAAAGGAATAAATTAATAAATAAATTTTTTAACTTCAATATAATGTGTTTATATTTTTATTTTTTTAATTTTATAAATCCTCTAAGATTCCTCCAAAACCATTAACATAGTTTATGGTTTTGATATAATCTATTTAAGTGTATGACTCACTTATATGTAAAATAGGGTGTTATTTTATTGATTCTTGACCAAATAAAAATAAAATAATTAAAACTGTTCTAATATTTATGAATACATGGTAGAAATACAACGGTAAGGTTTGTGGTTTTGGTTATTTTATATATAGAGTAAAAAACCTATGTTTGAGAAATTATAAATAATTACCCAATAATTTACTATATAAACCCAAACAATATCCCATTTTTATTTACTCAAAATAAATGGTGCACATCCATATAATTCCATCCCCTCTCTATTTTCCTCCAAAGGTTCCTCAAATCTCTCAAGAATCCCCCATGCATTTGATGTCGCACACTCAATGAAGGGATCATTTCCTTTTATTCTTTGTTAATTATTATTTGGTATCTTATGACTTCTATCTACAATTAATAATTTCGGGATATGTAATTAAATGTTCCTATTACTGAAAATTTTATTTCAAAATTATGATAGATCCATTTCTAACTCATCATCCCATTTTATGAATTTTTACATGGCGTTGTTGTGCTGCGGGAATTTTACATGGGTTTTACATGATATAATTTTTTTTGTGTGAAAACCATACGAAATTACTATCAGTTATATTCCCCTCAAAATACTTATAATTATTTTATTTTGGAGTTAAATTTTTTTATTATATACTCTTGATTGTAGAATAATATATGATGATGAATGCATAGATGTTGTATGATTTATGTGGAACACTTAAGCATGATAATAAAATAAAAGTAAAGGGTGGACCTGAAATTGTATAGTTCTCCAATGTATTGGTTAATGATTACTCTCATGAAATGACATGATGGTACATAGATTGAAATTTATTCATTTATTTTACTTTTTATATCATTATATCTTGTTTTTTAGTCTTGACTTATTTTTATGATGTAGTGTTTTATGTTGTTTCCAAATTTCCCATGTTTCATTTATTATTATCATGATATATCATGCATCATGGTTAATGTTTATCACTAGAACTCTTTTATACCAATTTTATAACATGTATTAATTTGTTTATGTTATTCCATGTTTACTTCATTACTTATCATTATAGCTAACCTCTTTCCTATGTAATCCCCCAAGTTGTCTCATAGAGTTTTATGTTTAATGCAATATTATTATCATATTAATAATAGTTTCATTAATGATTATGTATTTTCTATATTAAATTTTTATGTAATGTACCTAATTACCATAGATTCCATGATTCTCAATATTCTAGGTTCAATTATGTGTACTTTTATATATTAAATCATGAATAAATATAATAAAGATAAGGGTTGTTATATAATCTATAAAATCATAACATTGGATTAATACATGTAATTTTTCTATACACATATGTATATAAAATAATTTAAATTATAGTAAATTAATATTGTGAATATTATGATAGCTGAATGAGCTCACTACTGAATCCATCAATGTAGTTAAGGATCACTCCCAGGACTATCATAGTGGACAAATTACCTTATTTTGATGGGTTCACTCCCCATTACAATCCTATTTTCCACATGAGATATCTACATTTACCGAATTAATTGGAAGGAGATATCATTCCCACCCATCACTTTTTGAAAATAACACATAACTGTTCGGAAAGATTATAACAAATTCATCATATCAAATCCCATGAAAAGAAATGGGATTCATAAAAATTTATTCATAGAAAAACCCATTGAAAATAAATGGGTTTCATAAACATTTAATCCTAGAACATACCATGTAAAATTAATGGGTTTAAAAAACATTCAATCATTTTATCATACTATAACCCATTGAAAATGAACATATTTTATGAAAATATATTAATCACAAGAATAAAATTTCTAGGAAAAGAGAAAAGATAGTATCCATAGATCAAATTTCAAGTAACTTATAAAATTAATCATGTGTTTTGACTTTGATTAATATAAATAAAATGAAATGATAATTAAAAATTATTTAGTAACATATCATTTCAATTTTGAAATCACTTTATTATAATGTAAAAACTTCCAAAAATTATGTAAAACATTTTCTTTTAAAATAAATTAGGAAACTATAAATGTATGCATAATATATTTGATAATTCAAGATGGAAAAAAATTTTGTTCATCTTTTATCAATCAAAAAATAATTCCTTTCATACTTTTGTAAATACACAAAAAAACATGACATTCGGGAAATAAAAATAATATTCCTTCAAACAAAATTTTTAGGAAATTTAATCATGGGTAAAAGGTACTGTAAAAAATAAAAGTATACTTATAAAATAGTTCTTTAAAACATATTTAGAAACATGGATATATAAGGAAAAGGGGCTTCAATTGAAGAGAGAAATGTTGTTGATTTTTCTTAAAGACATATTTTTAGTCTTTTGAGTACTTGAGGTGAGTAAAATTAAAGTAAACATGTATTATTTTTAACTAAATAGATTATATTAAATTCCATGAGTTTATTGAGAAATAGACGATAGGATTGAGTCATTTAATATATAATATAAACAATACCTATAAACAATGAGATTGTAACAAAAAATATTTAGCACTTCAGTAACTTTTTAATTATAAGAAAAATGAAATAAAGTACCTTATATGGATATGTAAATACCAAGTAAATTCATTTATTAATCATTAAATACATTAATTGGTATTATATACACCACAAAAAATAAATCAGTGGTTAATATGAAGTGTGTCCCACAAAAAAATAGTGAGGAAAAAAAAATTATATTATATCTGAATTGCTTTGTATCCATCAGAAAATCTTATATAATAAATATATTTTTAAATACATATATTAAATAAAACTTCTAATATATATAATATCATATATTATTTACTAATAACCATTTTTTACCATTTTTAACAACTCTATATTAAAATCAATGTCCCGAGTGATATCTTCCTCGTTTTTCATGTATGTTTTCGTTTGGTAGTTTAGGCCCCTGTATTTTGATCATGTTTCCATCATCTATAGAATTTTAATAATGATTTAGATATCATATATATTCATTATATACCTATATAAGGTTATTTATAAATTATATATATATATATATAATATTATTACACCATTCTTGGAGATGGTAGGTCATATGCACAGATTAACATTGGTTCTATTTTTAAAAGGATAGAATGAATGAAAGGTAAATATTAAATCCCCATTAAATAATTATTATTATATAATATAGATCATATAAATTAATTAAATATATTATAGAAACCCAGGTACTTATAGAATAATATTTTTCATTCTTTAATTAAATATATATAAATTCATTATAAATATGGTGTGTAATTCTTAAACTGAAATGGTACTAATTTTATTAAAATAATTTTTAATTTTTAAATAACATAATTATAATATTAAAAAATTAATTCTATTAATTAATTCATCATGTAAAAATAATCTTAAAAGTAAAGTTTTATAATTTTCTTAAAATATTGATTTTGTAGTCAATAATGATAAATATTGATTTTTTTAAAAACTACATTTTTAAAGGTAAAATTATGTGTCTAATTCATTTAAAATTTTAATTAGTTTAATTTATATTATAATAATACAGTCATGATTTTTATCTCTTTTTTATACTTTAATTTAGTATAAAAATATTTTATATTTACAAAAGGGAATTTTTCTAAAAAAATGTTTTTCATTGTGTTTTCCAGTTTAATTTAAAATCATATTATTATAATTATGTTCCTTGAATTATTAAAAATATATTATATATTTGGAATTATAAGGTCAAAATTTAATAAATATGCCCCTTTTATTTTAGATAATATAAATAGTAAACATAATAATTTTTGTTACTACCGTTAAGGGTAAATTGTCTAATTAAGAATAAAAATAATATTATAAACATTATAAAATTACCTTAACAGTTTTTCTAATTATATTTGATGAGTAATTTTAGACCCAAATTCCTTAGGGGTTGAATTTTATTAACACTTTTATCCCTGTTATTGGCATTAAACACCTTATAGTATTTTATTTTAAGAAAATTAAAAATTTTCACACTATGGTTTTTAATCTGTATATCATTTTTAATATGTAGCCTTTCGAAAGATAGGTTACTCAATCAATTTTATTTTTAAATTTATAATATTCATCTGAATCATGTTAATTTATTTTTAATTTTTATGGACTAAATAATTACCTTATACTCTATAACGATAATGATGCATCAATTATTTATTTAATTGAAAAATAAAATATATGAAATTAAAAACATTAAAATAAATATAATTTGATATAATTAATATAATAAATTGAATTTATAGATTAAACTTACCTGTATAGGATATAACAAAATATATGTTTTTAGTGAAACATATTTCGTTGTGTTTTTTATGTCAAACTGTTTAATAATATTAAAATTTCAAAAATGTTATCTTAATGAATTAATATATTATTAAATTATTTAAAATTAATATAAATATTAAATATTAATAATGGGATAATATATGGTCTACAATTTCATACCTTATTAATTTATAATCTATCTTAATGTCTTTGGATCTATAATATCCATACTATATTTTAATAATCTTATAAATTCAAAAAGATTCCCTCCCCTCTCTTATTAAACGGAACCAATTCATCTCAGTCTCTCAAAGATCAAAAACATTTTGGTTTAGACAATACCTACCTAAATAATTTCTTATAATCCATCCAAAAAAATTTATTTGTCCTATTTTAGGTAGAATACAATCCATGGTTGTCATAAAGTGCTAAGAAAAATGGGATTTCCAAAGGGGGTAAGGTTTTTATTTTCATTCATTGTTTTTCATATTCATAATTGAAAATAAAACAATATTTATCCATGATAAAATAATAAATCATCTATCCTTCATATATATAGTTGATAATATTTCAATTTAATGACATATATCAATATATAATTCTGTCAAATGGGAAAATTTGTTATCATTCGTGTGTATGAGAGACTACCGACTCAAAAATAGATATAATTCATTTTCCAAAACCATCAATCATGACTGGTTATAAATATTTAATTGGTGATTATATAGGATATTAATCAAATATTAATAATTTTTAAGGATAATATTTCATTTCTAGTCTTACCTTTCTGTTCACAGAAATATTAGAAGTTCATCTGTGCATACGTGTGAACTATCACCTCTATAAACCAATGTGATGGGTTTTTCATCATGATATATCATGGATTATATATATATATATATATATGTATTATTGAAGAAAATATATAAAATATATTATGTTATTAAATTTTATTAAATATAAAATTATACTTAACTTATTTACATGATGATCGTTGAAAAAAAATGTTACTCATGTGTGTGTATGACATATCGTCTACATGATTAAATATATTTCATTTTTCATAACCACAAAAAAAATTTAGTTAAACATATAATTAAACTATAAATTTTCAATCATATCATGACTAACGTGTATAATTATTATGTAATATTGATGATATTGACTACAATAAACCGAGAAAATTTATTTTGGGCTTATGAACTGAATATCATCAAAACATCTGATAAGAAAAAAAGTATTATATAAGTGTAGATACGATGTAAATGAGTGGTATTAATGTAATAATAAATATTAAAAGGTTCTTAAACATGAATATATTAACCTACTTGATTTATTCAAGAAGATAAATATCATACAGGATGAGTCAGCCTTAAGGTAGGGGACTTTCTTTTAACAAAACCTATTGTAATGATTGTTTTTAAAAATGTTACAGGGAATGAGTTTTTAACTTATATGGAATGAAATAATTTTTCCAATTTCATGATGCCTTGACCTTTTGATGATTCCTCTATAATTTTGATGATTTATTTTAAATTAAATGTTTTTTATTTTTAAATACGCAGTATTTAAATAAATTATATCATAATGGAATGGTTATTTTCCTCCAGAATGTTTTATATGAAATATTTATGAATTATGATTAAGTTATGGTTCATGTGAATTTTTTATGAAGATAATTCGTTCTATTATAAATAAATAGTGGTTTATCGAATTATAGCTCTCCAATTAATTGGGTAATGAGATATAGATAACTGATTATGTTTCTCCTAAGAGATTATGAAATGTACTATAATGGTTAATCCAAATGTAACTGTATTGGTTTCTCACTGTTTTTCCACGAGAGCTACCAAATATGAAATAAGGATATGAAAATGATTTCAAAATATTCTTTTTTGATTTAGGCAATCCATCTATAGTTTTTATAATAAATATGTGATTTCATAAGAATAGGTAAGAACATATATTTTAAGGTTGAACGGTATGACTTTGTGAAAAGTTTTAATGAAAACCTAATGAGTTAATATTTTTTATTTACATTGCCTTTTAAATTTTTTAAGAAATTATTTGGGCCGACCAGATGATTTCTTGGGTATGAAAAAGTTTACTTTGAAAAAGTAAAATTATATAAGTATTAATGGACTCATGATTTATTTCATTTCTTTTAAGTATATTACTGAGCATTTTTGGTCTTATCAAGTATTAAAATTTCTTTGAATTGGTAATGTGGGAGATTATTAAAATGGATGAAACCATGAAGAAATTGTTTATGACTTATCCAGAAAAGGAAACATGTTTAAATTTAATTACTTTTGTTTTATGAAATAAATCAATATTTTATAAAAGTGAACACCTATAATGTATGTGGTGTTTTATATTTCTATAAAACTATAGACCTTAATGATCATTGGGATGTATCATACACAATTCTAGCCTAATGTCACTTCAAAATTTAATTATTATGGATGGGTATTTATAGTTGGATTTACAGCACAATTTAGATAATATTAGATAGTAGACTAATGTTAATAGAATACCATTAAAACTTTTATACTATGTTTATGTTAAAATGATATATAATTTTAAGATTATCATGTTTCTTAATCTATGTTATGTATGTTTAGAATTGGTTTTTAAAATAAAGTAAGGACGGTGTGGTGGGAAGGAATCAAGTGGAAAACATACATCCAAATCAGCATCCCGAGATTGTTGGGATCGAAATAGAGTAGTTTTTGTTAGTAAAAACTCAGCTGATATAGGCCATTAATGTTGTATGTATCCAGGTTAGATAACATCCATATATAAGAAAAAGGAACATGATCATAGTGGAATATTTTATGAGGAAACAACTTCCTCAATTTAGTGCATCATGTGACTCAATGTTAGGAAAATGGTAGATTAAAGCCTTAGAAAATTATTTTTATGTCAGTGGATGAGAAAATCATCAAAATTTTTGTATTTTAGTTTATCATTTTAAAGATGAATCCATGCAGTGCTAGTCAATGGTCATGAATATAAGGGAATGAGAAGAGATTCAGACATTCCAATGGGAAAAATTTATGTATCATTTTCTTGGGAAATTTCTTCATAATGCGGTTCAAATTAGGAGGGAATAAAAATTCTTCGAATTGCGAAAACTGGAGTATTCAGTGGTTGCATACAAAGAAGCATTCAATATATTCTATAGGTTTCCTCCAAATTTTACTTAGGTTCGTGAGATTAAAATTAGTAATTTTTTCTCATTATTAAATCCAAAAATTTTGAAGTTCACCAACTTCAAAATAATTTCAATGTTGTGATCAAATTTTTTTGATGTTTAGTGATGTTGGAAATGGAGTTCATTGATGATCATATGTTCATTGAAAACCAATAGATGAAGTGTTCTAGGTGGTAGGTAAAAGGTAATATTGTATCAAATAAGACTAATGGTAAAAAAAATTTAATTTGGGATTATTGTAGTAAAAAACACAACGTGGAATTACTTTTGATGTCTAGTGAGTGATTTTAATTTTATAATACAGGAAATAGGGCTCAATTTTGCAATGTAAAAGATCATGGTAGTGGTGAGACTAATTTTTATTTTCAAGAAGAAAAATGTTTTAAATATAAATTGATGGTTCATTATTCAAATGAGTGTCCAATGAACCAAAATTATGGGAAGTAGCTATAATGTAAGAATAAATGTGTGGTGAAATACATTGTAACTACTTTAACAGATGTGGGTCCATCAAACGAAGTGGTATCAAATAATTTTTTTTCAAATTATAAATTTTTTTTATTTGATTCAAGGTCCACACATTCTTTCATATCAAAAAAAAATTCTTGTCAATTAGAAATCTTACCTCAATAAATGGAACTAGAATGTATCGTAAATTTAGTTAGGGGAAATATTAAAGAAAAATAAAATTATAAAAATATTCATATTATTATTTTTTAAAGAATGTTACATGAAAACCTTTTTGTCTTATCCCTAGTATAGTTTTCTCTTATTTTGAGTTTGTATTGTCTTTCTGTTTGCCATGATAATCTTGATCGTTCAGCGAACAAAGCTGTTTTTTTGAATGATTTTTATTTTTCATAAAAAATGAACTCATCCCATTGATTACAAATTAAGAATCGAAGAAACTATTAAAATATGGAAATTAATGTTATCATGTACATATTTTTGAAAACAATGTAATTGGTAAAATTAATGATGTGAAAGTGGAACATAAATTCATGCATTTCTTTGATAATGTTTTTCGAAGTGTTATTGAAAATCAGGATGTTCATTTTACTATTGATTTAGTCCATAATTCTAAGTCTATTTCAAAACCCCCTATTAATAGACTCATGTATATCTTTCGGAATAGAATAATAAATTTTTGTAGTTTCTATATAAAGGGTTGATTCATCAAAGTACTTCACCTTTTGCTTTCCATGTTCTATTTTTTAAAAATAATTATTTTTTTTAAAAAGGTTGGGGCCGAAGCCTCAATTTATTATTTTGAAAGCAAAGACCTCTTTAAACTGGGTAGAGGAAGACCCATTACATAGCCTAAAGGCCCAAGGGCAAGTGGCCTAAATACAAGGCTTGAAAGCCCATTTAAATAGCCCAAAGGACCCCTCGATGAACAGTACTGCTACAGTTCCCGCGTTGCTACAGTACCTGGAAAATTCGCCCCTGCCCGGATTTTAAAAATAATGATGGTTTTTTGAGTTTTTTCATTTATTATAGATCATTGAATAACATATGTTTTAAGAAAATGTATAATTTTTCTCATCTCAATGATATATTTGATCATTCCCCACAATCATAGTACATTTAAAAAATTCTTCTCAGGTCAGGGTTCCACCAGCTAAAGGTATAGAAGGATAACATTCTGAAAATATCATTCCATGTGCGATATGGTAATTTCATGTTTCTCATTATGAATTTTGTTTGAAAAATTATTCTTTTTTATTAAAGAATCTTATGAATAAGGTATTTTATGTGTCCTTGGATGATATTATAATTTTTTACTGATTATGTTATGGGTCATTCAAAGAGTTATGAGTATTAGGAAAAACATTTAGGTATTTTTGAAAAATCCTTAAGGAAAAGAAGATATATAGGAAATTTAGAAAATGTTATTTTGTTTACAACAAATTTATCTCAATGGGAATGTTTTATATAAATGTGAAATTATATTTGGTCCCTCTAATATAAAAGTGGTTTAGGAATGCCCAAGACCGACAATTGTTAATGATATTTGATGTTCTCTTGTATCAGTAGGTTATTATCAGTGATTGTTTGAAAAAATATCATGGTTATCAATCCTTCTAACTATGTCAAAAAAATAACATCCTGACCTTAGTACCACACATCGGTTCTTTGATATGGTTGGTCACATGATATCATGTTAACGTCCCTATACACTAGAGGCAACTGACTTGTAGTGGTGATTTATATTCAAACATGGATAGATTATACCCTCATTCTCAAAATATCACAATAGTAGAAATATATAAGAATAAAAAAATGATATAAACATAAAAATAATACTACTAGAATCACATGATGATAGAAATAGGAAATACAATATACAAAACTAAAAAATTGATATTTCAATACAATACGTGTCAGGAGTCAATATTAAAATCTAAATATAAATGAAGACACTGAAAAATCCCAAGGAGGTCTTAAAATGAAGTATGGTTCCCCCATCCAAGCTCCATGCCATTTCACCCATATAATTTAGGGCCTCTACCCCTATCCTGTACTATGACCCTGAAATATATTCTTCTACTAATTATGTAGCCTGAGTAGGGTATGAGTAAGACTCAGTAGGTCCCCACCAACAAAATATAAAAAATATCCGATCAAAAATAGAAAATGAAGTTGTATAAAGAATAAAATACAAGACATAAAGTAAACAATATATATTTATTAGATTAAGATTTATTTATCCACCTAAACCCCTAGGATCATGAGGTTCCCTGAACTCTCAATACATACTTCTCCGCATTATAGAGTCTGAAATATCCCCTTGGGAAATCATATATAATTTTTTAATTATAACCATTCATCATCTCAATTCATATTCTAGCCAACAGAATCCATGGTCCAATGCCAACTGATGGTCATAAAACATCATGTATAACACCATGTGGTCATTTGGAGCCTCAGTCCATTTCCCACACCTCAATAATGACTATGGGATTTTGATGCATTTTTTCTTGTCCCACACTCATTAATCAATATTTTTCACTATAGGATTTTGATGCAGCTAACCATGTCCCACACACGAATGTCAATATTTATCACTATGGGGTTTTGATCCAGCATACGATTTTCCCCAAATGATTATCACATATTTCACAATATCCCTATTTCACACGTATCACAATAATCACATGTACCAAAAAATACCTTTAATTAATTCATTATTTAATTAATCCAATTTAAAAAATGTATGTTCACATCATTCCATTAACATTTTGAAAATTAATTATTCACATCAATATAATAAATTAATTTAATATTTAATTAATCAAATGAATTCCAATAATTAATTCAAAAATTTATTTATCCAATTTGAATTCATTAATTAATTCAACAATTAATTAATCCAATTCAATCAGTTACATAATCACAAAAATATTAATTAATTAATTAATTAATATAATTCCAATAATTAATTAATCACCAAGATATCCATTAACAAATTAAATAATTATTTAATCCAATTTAGAAAATTCATAATCCCAATGTTTGATTAATTAATTCATCAATTGATTAATACAATTTCAATAAAAAATACCAAATTTCATAATCCGTTAATTAATTAATTCACCGAATTAATCAATTCAATTTAAGAAACTCAAATTCTACTCATCGTATATTAGTTATACAATTATATACACATAATTAAAACCATGGATCTGAGATTTTAGTAATAGAACACCTACCTTAATTCATTGACAATCGATTTCCAAATAGAAATATTTAATTGGAAAAGGATAACTCAACACCATAATGAAGAACATGATCTAGATCCAAAACCTAGATCAATGATAAAAAAATCAAGATCTAACAATCCAAGATCATGATATAGAACTAATAGTGAATTAAATACCCACTCTTATATATACAAATTGAGTTTTATTATGGATTATTATGGTTTAAAACCATGGTTTTAGGCATTTTAAAACAAATATTCATGTTAATTAAAATCTTATTTAGGGTATCATGGGAAGGGGCACACGATTTTCCAAATTGTGTGCCTTAACTATGAACCTCTTCTACGTGGTGCATCATTTCTACTATGAGGGGGAACTATTTGAAAAATTGTGTTCCATCCTGTAAAGACCCGTAAATTTCAAGGAAATTTTTTATATAAATTATTTGAAATTTTACGAGTACACTGTTCTGACGAAACCTGATTCCGAATCCCGGTGTGCCCGGAATAAATTTCAGAAGTTTAGCTCGGGTAAACTTAGTGAGCGAACAAGCGGGTTCTTCTATCTTTTGAAGCGGTGCTCAGAATTGAAAACCGAGTGCACCGATTAACTCGCAGCGCCCGTATTTGCATAAGGGGACCTTTACCGCAGTTGCATTTTATGCGGGTTAAAAGATAATTTTTGGGGTTTAATATTAAATATAAATAAAATTGTGTGGTAGACAATTTTTCTTGTGTGGGTTGGTAATTTCCTCCCAAGTGTTGATATTTCTGAAGTAGGGCCCACATGAGCCCAACCTTCAACTCCCCAGTAATTACCTGCTGTTTCCTTTGAAAATTCCCAATTAATACCCCTTGTTTAATTACTTTGACAACTCCACATATTGATTATGATGGAGCCTTCCTACCTCCCTCATCCCATTAAACGAGCCAACCTATCATTTTAATATCAGCGTCAAATTAATTGGCACCACTTGGAATTAATATTAATTGCTTAACAATTATATTAATTGGAGAGCCTCTTTTTCATTTTTTGTTAGCGAATATCATTGGGAAAATACTCTAGAGGATTAATGGATAGGTGGTCATTCATTGATGAAGAACTCCATTCTTCAACGAAGAACTCCCCCGGTGAAGAACGTGAAGAACTTCTTCCTCGGACGCACCAAGACGTCAAGAGCTTACGTTGCCTATGACAATGACCCTTCCCCCATCATTGACGGAGCGACACCATTCATCTGTGACGCCCGTATACCACGACGCTCGTCTTTCACAGATCAAAGACATATGACAACAACTTCGAGGTAGGGGGATTAATATATTTCATATATATGTTTTATACTCTCCAACAGCGCGTTTAATTGATGGGTGATGTTTTGGACCAATAACGTGGTGGGTACGGACTAACGAACAAGTCCGGACCCATCACCACTTTGTTCTTGATGCATGGGTCATAGGCGATGATTAAACGGGACCGAAACGACGATATGGAGCCTTCACAGTGAATTTCGGATCCCGATACGACTGCAGACACAGTCAGAAGCTAAAATGGACCACCAGAATGACATTGGTGGCCAGTAGAAGACCCCAGCGGTGGAGACCCTCACCGGTCGGCCGCCTGGAGGCAGCGGGGCCCCGGTGCGCCGCCAGCAGGAGACCGTCTTGGTCCAGGCCATGGCGGCGAGTGTCGGATCCCCACAGCCGCGCGGGATCCGGGGAGACAGCGGTGCCAGCTTGGCACCCCGTCTGCGGAACAGCCCCCTACTCATCCAGCTAGCCAAGCAGCACACCCCCCCCCGGCCAGGCCGGGGCAGGTCACGTGGACCGAGTCGCACCGGCCAGGCCAGGCTGCTCCCAACCTGGCCGGGCCATGCCCAACCGAGTCGGGCGGTGCCCTTCAGGGCCGGACCTGGGTCAGGTCGACCCGGTTCGGGAAGACCCAGGGTGGGTTGGGCCGGGTTCGACCGGGACCAGACCCCCCACTTCGGAGCATTTTTGGGTCTTTTTCCTATAACAAGAGCTACGAACCTCTGATCGACGCACCGTAAATGCGTAGGAATCCTTGGATCGAGACGGTCGTTTTGGTATATTGCACTCAAGGTTTTGGCAAAGTTTGGGTACGACCGGGTTGGTTCGAACCCGAAACCAACCGGGCCCTTGGAGCAGAAATGCTTATAACTTAAGGAATAGACATCTGATTGACGTGCCATCAACTACCTATAATTTATTTTGATGAGACAGTTATTTTCGTATACTACACTAGAGGATTGGATGCAGATGGAGTACTATTGGGTTGGTTTTTGCATAAAAACTAACAGGGTCCCTCGAACATAAAAGACAATATCATTCAGACCGGGCGTCCAATTGACGTGCCATCTGTCGCATAAAGTTCCTTTTGACGAGACATAACTTTGGGATACATCAACTACAGACTTCATCAAAATTGATGTATCGAACACCCCTTTCTCGAGGAGCGGACCCTCTTAGAATCGAGTGTGCTGCGTGCGGGAACCCTAGAGCTGACTGCGACTACGATGACTATCGTACAAAGATCCTACATGGGTTCGATGATGATGACTTCTGTACTAGGTTCCCCTTGTGGTTTCGACGATTATGACTTCCATACTAGGATCCTCAGTGGTTTTGATGATGATGACTTATGTACTAGGATCCTTAGTGGGTTCGACGATGATGACATTCATACTAGGATCCTCAATGGGTTTGACGACGACGACTACCGTACTAGGATCAGTTTTGGGTTCGAAGACAACGTCTACTATACTAGAATCCTCTGTGGGTTCGACTGCGATGACTTCTGTACTTGTATCCTAAGTGGGTCTGACAGAGTAGCTGGTCTTGTATCCTGAGTGGGTTCAAAAGATTGGCTGGATTAATATCCTATGTGGGTCTGACAGCTTAGATGAATCAGTGACTACATATGATCATCCCTATCTTTCTTCATAAGTTGTATACCTGTGTGACATGAGTTTTAACTTTCAATCATTATCTTCTATGTGATTGTATTCCTTCCTGTGTGGACTGGGTTGTACTTGGTCTTGGAAACTGGAGCCGAACTGTGATTGATGTCTTAGTTATATGTATGGGCATATACCTAAGTAGAGTGGGTTGGTGATTCATGATTGTACCTTTACTTGTGATTTATCCTTTGTGGATTTTGGGAGATGTTCAGGGGTATTGGGGTCCCTACTGAGTACCGTATACTCACCCCTTCACGGGCATACCCGCACTACGTTGTGTTGGATGCAGATGATGGAAAACACTGATCGTGGAGGAGTTTTGTGGAGCTGGGAGGTACCCCGAGGTGGACTACCTATTGAGGTGTGCACAGAGTGGATGGACGGACCCTGGGTCCCACGGAGACCATCTTTACCCACCCTTCAGGTGGGATTCCAGGAGGACGACTCAGTGGATTCCACCTTACATTACTGATGTGGTACTTTTCCTTTTCAGTTGCACTGCACTTTCAGTTGGGTTTGTATACTGACCCGTTTACTTTTCAGCACATACCTTTATACATATTTTTACTGAGTTCTTACTTCACTTGCGTACTCTGTTGTCTTTTTTACTAATATAATTTCAATTCCTTCCATTTTTATAGGGATTTATGCCTTTGGTGATAGTCGCCAGCCCCTGGCCTATGGAAGTCGAGCTTGGGGTAGTCATAGCACAAGCCCCATGGAAGGGTCGTGACAAATTGGTATCAGATTATTCGGTTGTACCGCAGAACTCAGGACTCTGATCTTTGCTTTCTATGAAGAAATAGTGTTAAGAGTATTGAGTGTGATTTTCAGTCCAGGGAGACCAGTGTTGGTGTAGATGCCGACATATCCATACACCAGGACCCAGATCTCGGATTTCCGACTTAGTGGACGAAAACACAAATTGCTGGTGTGTTTCCTTCAAATGTTTTCTTTGTGATTACTTTGTTTCAGCTCACCATGTATACTTTTTTACCTTGGCACACCTACTTATTTCATGATGGCCCCACAAAGGTAGCCGACAAGGGTTTCGAGTTACATGCGTGATGGCAGCCCACTGAGTGACGAGGCCTCGGTGTAGGGCCCCATCACAGCGGAGGCACCAACAGTACCATTACCTATTGAGCCACCGATACTACCAGCCCCAGAAGCAGAGGGTGCATGCCTCCTGAGTCCATTTCACGTGTTTCAACGATAGAGGATGCTCAGGTCCTGTGGAGAGACGGACCCTCATGCAGTCATGGATTGGCTGGAGGCTATCGTCAGAGTCTTCAGATTGTTAGTGACACCAGCCGACCTTATGGTGATCCTTTCCACGAGTCTCCTGCATGAAGCAGAAGGTAGATGGTGGAGCATGATGCTCCAGGTGCACGACGAGGCATCTCCAATTTGGAATGACTTTGAGAGTCTCTTTTGCTCAGAGTATGTTCCATCCACCCTTCGTGTGGTGCGGATTCGAGAGTTACTACATCTTCAGCAGGGCAACATGACAGTAGATTAGTACTCAGCGAGGTTTACTGACCTCTCATGCTACTCCAGGGACACGGTACGGGTTCCATTTTTCTGGTCTCGGACCTTTGAGGAAGGACTCATACATGAGATCAGGGATTTGATGATCTCCCTCAACATCCCTACGCAGGAGGGGGTTCTAGAGAGATCCCTTCTAGAGGAGATTTTTTCCACTGAGAAGTCACCAGCGGTGAGACCCTCCGCAGGACGACACGTAGATGAGTCTTCTGCAGCCGGAAGTAGAAAATTGACGTGGAGGCCCTAGTGGACCAGGCCATCAGATGAGGGATCTTAGGATACAGGTTTGGTTGTGTGGGGGACACAAAACAGATCCACCCATACGAGGAGCAGGCAGTGCTATGCATGGGGCGGGCATGGTCACATGGCTTGAGGCTACCCAACCCGCCCTGTAGATGAGCATCAGGCGGTTGAGGGACCTCCCAAGTAGAGATTCGACTGTGGTGGTCCGCTGGGAGCAAGCGGATGTGGCAGATGATCTGGCTTAGCAGTAGGTGGTGGATGACGTTTCGAGTCCCTACCACCACCACCACCAGGAGCACCATCCAGACCACAGGGAATGGGTGGACATGGGAGAGATAAGCTTCAGGCAACTAAGGCCTACGACCATAGAGCTCTGGGAGCATATGGATAGGAGCAGCACTAGATCTAGGCATGGAGACTTTTGTTCTTGATGCTTCTAGCTTTTTTGATGTTGTTGTTTGTGGATTCTTTGTGTCTTTGTACGTTGAGCTGCAGTAATAAAAGAAAAATGGTCTTGTGACGTTTTCTTCCCTGTCATTTTTAACATGGTTGATACTGAGAGGTTCCGGTTAAAACTGTAGACTTGACCCTCACTTTCGAGATTCCTACTGGAGGAGACTTAGTGACCACACACTACTGTCGACAGTGTTACTCAACCCTTGGAGGCGAGAGTAATGGTTGGATCTCTTGGTAGTAGCGTCGATGCATTACGACATCGTCCATGGAATGAAATGGTACCGTTCATGTTAGGATTGACTGTATTAGGCAAAGAACGTGTTTCATCCAGGGGATGAGATCATATTTCTCTTTTCGAAAAAGGATAAATCTTAGCAGCTCGTATAGGACGTAAGTTAAAAGAGGTGTGTTCGATTTCTTTACAATGGCTAGTCACACCCATGGTTCATTGAGAAAATGGTTTACGGATTACTCTAATCTCAAAAGTCTCAGGTGTGTATTATCATAGAAGGACCAGGACCTAAGATGGTGTCGTTGTCTTGAGTTCATTCGGGACTATGACTTTGACATAGTCTATACTCCTAGGAAGGGGAACACTGTAGCGGAGTTCGTTTCGCGAAGCCTCACTTGTCAGCAATTGAAGGCGGAGCACCATGTACCAGTAGGATTGGTACATCCCTTCAAGGTTCCAGAGAGGAAGTGGGATGGGATATCCATGGATTTCATGGTGAGGCTTCCGCGTACATCCAGAGGCCACGACTCCATCTGGGTGATCGTAGACCGACTCACCATGTCGTCCCTCATCCTATCGATCTAAGAGCAGGGTTCAGTAGAGAGCTTGGGACGCCTCTACCTACAGGAGATCGTACGGCTTCATGGTGTTCCATCAACTATCGTCTCCGATCGAGATGCTCGATTTACTTCCATACTTTGGAAGGTCTTGTAGGAGACATTTGGGATGGGGCTATGTTTGAGCACCACCTTCCATCCCCAGACGGATGGCCAGACTGAGAGGACCATTCAGAAACTCGAGGACATGCTCTGTGCATGTATCCTTGACTTGGGTCGCAGTTGGGAGGATCACCTACCTTTGCTGGAGTTTGTGTACAAAAACAGTTACCACTCCACCATCGGGATGGCACCATACGAGGAACTGTACGGACGACCATGCAGATCACCTCTGTGCTTGATTGACCTAGGGCAGTCAGCACTTGTAGGACCTGAGGTGGTTCCGACATCGATAGAGATGGTGCAGATCATCCAAGAGCGGGTGAGGACTGCATAGAGTAGACAGAAGACCTATGCTGATAGGAGACAGAGACCACTACAGCTCAAGGATGGAGACCACGTTTTCTTATGGGTCTCACGTAGATGAGGACTACAGATATTTGGGTGGGGAAACAAGTTATCTCTACAATTCAATGGACCTTTCCAGGTCACCAACAGAGTAAGCGAGGTGGCTTACCGTCTGGCCCTTCTACCTCTGTTTCACCCGGTGCATGACGTCTTCCACGTGTATCGGCTGAGGAGATACATGCATGACCCGACCCACATCATTGATCACGGGGAGCTAGAAATCGATGTCAGGGTAACATTATCGAAGGTTCCGGTGGAGAATGATGATCGATAGGAGAGGGTCCTTTGTGGATGGTCGATTCCTCTGGTGCGTTTTCTCTGGCGGCACGGGAACCTTTAGGAGAGCACATGGGAGCGGGAGGCTCATATGCGTACTCAGTACCCCTTTTTGTTTCCCTATTGTATGTTTTTTCTTTATGGAGATGTAAATCCCTGATGTGGGAGTACTGTAATGAACCTTAAATTTCAAGGGAAATTTTTTCCTTAAATTCATTGGAATTTTATGAGTATTCAGATTTTGACGGCACGTGATTCCCAGGCCCGGTGTTCCCAGAATAATTTTCTAAAGTTTAGCTCGGGTACGTTTAGTGAGAGAACGAGCAGGTTCTTCTATCATGGGGTGCTCAGAATTGAAAACCGAGCACACCGATGAACACGCAGTGCCGAAAGTTTCTTAAGGGGGCCATTACCGCAGTTGCGTTTTATGCGGGTCGAAAGATAAATTTTAAGGTTTAATCTTAAATTTAAATAAAATTGTGTGGTAGACACTTTTTTTACGTGGGTTGGATATTTCCTCCCAAGTGTGGATATTTGTGAGGTGGGGCCCACACGAGCCCAACCTTCAACTCCCCATTAATTCCCTGCTGTTTCCTTTGACAATTCCCCATTAATAACCCTTGTTTAATTACTTTAAAAACTCCACATATTGATTATGATGGAGCCTCCTACCTCCCTCATCCCATTAAATGAGCCATCGTATCAATTTAATATCAGCGTTAAACTAATTGGCACCACTTGGAATTAATATTAATTGCTTAACAATTCTATTAATTGGAGATCCTCTTTTTAATTTTTTGTTGGCGAATCTCATTGGGAAAAGACTCTGAAGGATTAAAGGAGAGGTGGTCCTTCATCTATGCAGAAAACTGTTCTTCAATGAAAAAAAACCTTGGTGAAGAACACGGAGCAATTCATCCTCGGACGCACCTCGACGTCAAGAGACTATGTCGCCTACGATAATGACCCTTCCCCCATCGTTGACGGAGCGACACTGTTCTTCTGCGACGCCCGTCTATAGTGACGCTCGTCTTCTGCGGATTGACGATGTACGACAACAACTATGAGGTAGGGGGATTTGCATATTTCATATATTTGTTTTATACCCCCAAACATGGCGTTTAATTTATGGGTGATGTTTTGCACCCCTAACGCGATGGGTACAGACTAACGAACATGTCCGGACCCATCGCTGCTTTGTTCTTGATGCGTGGGATGTTGGAGACAATGCAATGGGACAACAATGGCGATATAGATCCTTCGTAGTGATGTTCGGATCCCAAGATGAACGTAGGTGCAGTCGGAAGAAAAAATGGACAACTGGAAAGACTCCGGTGGCCTGCGGAAGACCCCGGTAGTGCGGGACGACGACGCGACGGTGCTGGCGGCCGGAGGCGGCGGCAGGCACCGACCGGCAGCCTGGAGGCGGTGGGGCCCCAACACACCGTCGACAAGATCTTGGCGCGGCACCGGCCGTAGTGGTGAGCGGAAGATCCTATGGTCGTACAGGGTCTGGGGATACAGCGACGCCAGCCTGGCGCCGCGTTCGCAGAATAGGGGACCGTGCCCCCACCCCCTCCCCCCCCACCCCGATCAGCCAGCTGGCCGAGCCCGCACACCCCCCCTGGCCAGGACAGGGCGGGTCACATGGACTGGGCAGTGCCGGCCGGGCAGGGCCGCGTCCCGCTATTTCGGGCCGCCCCAGGTGGGTTTGGCCGGGTCCGACCGGGCCCAGACCCCCCACATCAGACCTTATTTTGGTCTTTTGCACATAACATGTGCTACAGACCTCCGATCGATGCACCGTCAGTTGCGTAGGAATCCTTGGATAGAGAAGGTCATTTCAGTATATTTATCTTGAGGTTTTGGTGAATTTTGGGTATGTCCAGGTTGGTTTGAACCCAAAACCAATCGGGCCCTTGGAGCAGAAACACTTATAACTTAAGGATCGGACGTCCGATTGACGGGTCGTCAACTACGTTGAATTCCTTTTGATGAGATGGTTCATTTGGAATACTATACTTGAGGATTGGATATAGCTGGAGTATGGTCGGGTTGGATTTATCTTAAAACCCAACCGTGCCCCTGGAACGGAAAAGCCAATATCTTTCAGACCGAGCATTCGATTGACGCGTCGTCTGTCGCATCAGGATCCTTTTGACGAGACAAAACTTTGGGATACATCAACTCTGAAATTCGTGATAGTTGATCTATCAAACCCCCCTTTCTCGAGGAGAGGACCCTATTGGAATCGAGCATGATGTGTGCGAGAACCCTAGAGATGGTTATGACTATGACCACTACCATACTAGGATCCTCCATGGGTTTGACAACAACGAATTCCGTACTAGGATCCCCTCTTGGTTCAATGATGATGACTTCTGCACTAGGATCCTCAGTGGGTTTGACGATGATGACTTCCGTACTAGGATTCTCAGTGGGTTTGATCAGGATGACTTGTGTACTACGATCCTCAGTGTGTTCGACGACGATGACTACCGTACTAGGATCTTCTGTGGGTTCGACGATGACGTCTACCGTAATGGAATCCACTGCTGGTTTGACAACAATGACCTATGTACTGGGATCCTTCATGGATTCGACAATGGTGACTTCTATACTTGTATCCAGAGTGGGACCGATAGAGTAGCTGGTCTTGTATCATGAGTGGGTCCGACAACTTGGATGGACTAGTATCCTATGTGGGTACGACATCTTAGATTAATCAATGACTACATCTGATCATCCCTATCTCTCTTCATAATTTGTATACCTGTGTGAGTTGAGTCTTTACTTTCAATCATTATCATCGTTGTAATTGACTACATTCCTATGTGGACTGGGTTGTACTTGGGCTTGGAAGCTGGAGCCGAACTGTGATTGATGACTTAGGTATATGTATGGGATATACCTATGTATTGTGGTTTGATACTTCATGATTTCACCTTTCCTTGTGATTTATCCTATGTGGATTTTGGGAGACCTTTAGGGATCTCGGGGTCCCTACTGAGTATCGTATACTCACCCCTGCACGGGCTTTCCCGCACTATGATGTGTTGGATGCAGACGACGGACATCACTGATTGTGGAGGAGTCTTGTAGAGCTGGATGGTACCCGAAGGTGGACCACCTTGTAAGGCATGCACGGAGCGAACGAACAAACCCGGGGTATTGAGGAGACCATCTATACCCACCCTTTAGGTGGGATTCCTGGAGGACGACTCAGTGGTTGCCGCTTGACTTTACTGTTGTGGTACTTTTCCTTTTCAGTTGTACTGTACTTTCAGTTGGGTTTGTATACTGGCCCATTTACTTTTTAGCACTTACCATTGTACATAGTTTTACTTAGTGCTTACTTCACTAGTGTACTCTGTTGTGTTGTTTACTTATATAAAGGCAATGTCTTACCTTTTTATTCGGATTTACACCTTTGGTGCTAGTTACCAGCCCCTGGCCTATGGAAGGTGGGCTTGGGGTAGTCACGACACATGCCCCATGCACGGGTCGTGACACATCCTTAGGAATCCCATCAGTTTAGGATAACATAGTTTTTTTTGGGATCATGGTTTGGGTAAACCATGAGCTAACCATGCACAACCTATACTCCTTCGGAATTTCTACAATCTTCACCCAAATTAACCCAATGTAAAACCAAAACAAAATATACTCAAAAAATTAAAATAATGCCTAAATAAAAACTCATGAAATCTCCATAAATATTTTATATCTTACAATATCCACACCTTATAACAGATCATCCTCAAGTCATACTCCCATGAATCTATATGATTCTATGTTATAAAGATCGGGACACTGAGCCTGAATATCCTATTCTCTCTCCCATATTTCCTCCTACAAATTCCCATGATTCCACAATATATTATTTATAATAATATCCTTTCCCCACAAAATAGTCTCACTCTGATCTGGCACACGTATAAGAATCTACTGAAATGTCACATCTAACTAAATCTCAACATTATCTACATTGATCACATGAGAAGGTTGGGGTGATACTGCTAAAGTTGATACACATAGAAAACACAATGCATATCAATATATATCTATGGATGATATAATACAAAATCTACTGGATCAATTCCCTCTATAACCTCAAAAGTCCAATTAACCTAGTTACTAATTTCCCCTTCCTTTTTATGCTGTGGTGACCTAATCACGGTGACACCTGATTGAATACATAATATCCCACCATAACTCTCGGGGTCTTCAACGTCTGTATACATACAACTTCTATCTAATTTGAGCTATATCCATATGATTCTAAATTTGCTGAACCTGCTCTAATGTCCCTTATAAGAGACTCGGTCCCAACATCTCTAACTCTCCTACCACCATCCAGCATAGTTTTGATCTACATGTTCTACCACAAAGTTCCTTAAATGGTGTCATCTATATAGTTTCCTGATAGCAGTTTTTAAATGATAAATACACCAAAGAAATGTACTTCTTCCAAGACCCACAAAATTCTAAGACACACAAAAAAATCATATCCTCTATCACCTGAACAATACATTCTAACTTCACACCACTCTATGGGTCAAAATATGCAATAAAAAAACCTATGTACCCAGTTCCTTCTGTATGGCCATCTGGAAAGAACTATGTAAAATGTGATTTATGCTTGAAAAAATAGTTTGTGGCACCCCATGAAGATAAAATATGTCATAAATTTAAAAATAATTTAGATTACCTACTGAGAAAGACTCTTGTACAATAAATAAATCCACTAACCATGTCAAAAGTGTAACACCCCAAGAATTCATAGTGTTTTTTTTCAGAATAATTCAATAACTTGCACTACACGCAACACCGAGTTTAATTGCACAATTAATTACCAAAAATCCATTAAAAAGAGGTTATTAATAGTATTAACTACATTTTAAACTTTATATAATCCTTATAATTTTAGAATCCATATTATGAGTATCATAGACATAATGCAGGAACAAATTCATTTTCAGTATTTCACTTTTATCAACTTTTAATAGTGAACCCTTTTTAAATACAATATTTTAAACTGTTGACTAAATGGGGACATCAAAAATTTAAAATGAAACATCCCAAGCTTCCACAGTACGCTTTCTTTTAATAATACAGTAGCGTGTGTTGTACGCAACTTTGAGTTTTAACACACACCAAAACCAATCAAACTAGCTGTTATGAATAGTAATACCTACTTTTTGAAATTATATATATTTTATATTTCAAAATGGACTTCATTTTTGGATTCGGAATATCGAATTTATCCTAAGGTGAAATTTTGGTACTTTTCGAATAACTTTCATATTTTGATTAATAGTGAAAATTACTAAATTTTAATTAAAAACTACTTTTTTAATCAAATAATTAATAGTGATAAATTATTAATTTGAGTGGTTTTAAAGTATATTTAGAATATATTTTTACCATTTAATATAATGTTGGTCATTGGAAATAATTTTACAATTAAACCGAACATAAACAAGTGTCAATCTTCTGATAGTTATTATCTCTTAAAAACACACTTTTTGTTTTCACAGCGGGAATTAATTTTAAATTAATTTCTGCCACTTCTGTGTTTTGAATTTAGAAAAATGTATTCCATATTTGGAATCATGATGTTCAAATTTTTTAAATAGGTAACTTTTATTTTTAGACATTTTTAATAATTACTGCGGTAAATATTTTATTTACCATGGTTAAGGGTAAATCCGGTAAATAAGGGTTAAAAAATAATATTATAATAATACTAAATTACCTTAAAACGTGTCCTAGCCTTATTGGTTGATACATGTTCGGACATAGGCATATGTGGGACGATTTTGGGACCCCATGGTGCCACTTGTAGGTGATAGGGACACTTTATTTTAATTACGTTAAAATGAATAAAAAATGACACAAGCATATATCTTTTAGAAAAACAATTTTTAAATAGTGTTATATATGTTGGATTTTAGCTTATAAATATTCATTAGAAAGATAAACCGATTTACTACATAATAATATTTTATTTATAATTTTTAGATATTAAATAATTTAATTTATTTATGACACAATGATGATGAATTAATTACTATAATAGTCAAAAATTAAAATAATTGATATTATAAATACCCAAATAAATATAATATGAAACTTTTAATGAATTAAACTAATTTTATAGGATAATATGATATATTAGGATTAATTTAATTGACTTTTTTTGAAGTAATCATTCTGTTATGAGTTTCAAAAAAATCAACTATTGAATAGTGTCAAAATTGACATAAAAGTGTTCTTAAAACAAATATTATATTATTAATTGATATTAAATTCTTAAAAATCTAAGGTTCGGCCAAGAGACTTATATAATGATAGGTTCATCATTAATGGACCACTTGGGGGTCTCTTGGATATATATAGTAAGTTTATTAACCATATTATAAAAAAATACAATGAGACATTGTAAAAGTGAAACTAATTAACTTAGATTTAATACTTAAAGATAAGGTTAATATATGTACCCAAACCTGTCTAAATTCTATTGGTTGAGTTGTGTTCGACCCATTACCACCTTAACATTTAAATAATAAACTTTGGACCCATTAGAAACCGAATATTAATTTATTATGAACTAATATTTCTAGCTTTTCCAAAGGTGCCCCTCACCCCTCTTATAAAAGGGCACTTCTCCTTCTCATTTCTTCACACCTTCAATACCTTTTGGTTCGGCCAAAATCTGCCCAAATACTCTCCCAACTTCCCTCACTACAACCTAGAGGCCTTAGTTTGATCAGAAAGCCAGCCTATGGATCCATTTTGATCAAATCAATAGGAAGAACCCGAAGAAGAGGTAATGATTTCACCACCCTTTTCCAAGTTCCTTTCTTCTTCCACTTCTTCTTCCTTTGTTATTACCATTCTAAAATAATAACTCCAGTATCATATATATACTGTGATGTTATTATAAATATGGTACAACCATATTCAGTATTCTATCTACCCTTTGAATAACATGTAACCATACGTGCGTACGTACGGCTTACCGTCTCCACGTCGTGGTGTAATTGTTATTCAATATATTATTATTTGGATGGGTATAATAATGACATGTAACTCATGTAAATAATAAATATAACATGTTAATGATTCTGTATATATGATATAACAACTATTTATATATTATTTCAAAAGAATGATATTGTCGCTCGTGCGTACGTACGGACTACCGTCTCCACGAACGCGGTGAGATTCATTCTCCATCGTATCCATTCAAGTATAATTATCATTTGATGATTTAAAAATGATGATTAAGGACTTGATATCATTCTGGATATGACTAATATACAAACTATCCATTATAAACATGTCTTATGTAACAAAACATATAAAAAAACAAGTAAGTTAACACCCGAAACAACGATAATACTAAGATATTATTATCAAATAAATATTAAAAGATCATATATGATATCATATTAATGTATATGATTATTGTATAATTTAATAACAATTATTTCACCATTATACAGGAGTTTAACCTACCCCAACCAAGGAAAATTACAAGGTAAGGGGTTTTCATCTCACTCCTTATTCCCGTGAGATTTATGCCATATTGCCACCATCACCTTTTCTGTGGTGTATGTACTGCCCATAATTATATTCTTTGTGTAATACACTCTAATTTATGTGTATTTACATATTCATTGTATGATACCTCTTTCATGAGTTTTATGTTTCATAAGTTACCAAATTGGTAAGGGTTATTTCAAAATCTCTTCATTATCTGAGGTTGTTTATACGTAATAATCTACTAGGATCTCTTTATCATCCACATCCATGTTTCTTCAAAATGTATTTCAATTTTTTTTAATATTTATAAGAATATGGGTTAAAGTCATTTCTACCCTTGTTTTAATTTTTATAAGTGGTTTATAAAGGAATCTTTCCGTCGTTTTCCAAACAAGGCACTTTTTATCCTTTTCGACAGAATTAAGGTAAGAATGTTTTTTACTTATACGGCGGGTGCGGTTATTTTCTGCCGTTATAAAATCGTCAAAGCTTCCCTTACAATCTTATAAGAATATTTTCAAATTGAATGTATTATTTTATAATTATGTTACTTTTAAAATGATTTAAAAAAATAGATATTTCTCTAAAATAGTTTTGATTTCATCTATGTCAACATCCTTTGATGGATTTTAAGTTTATTTGAAGTTGATTTATTATGATACAAAATATCCCTATTTTATTGAAGGTTTTGTGATATTTTTGACTGTGGATAAGTTATTCTTATGTCACTCATGGTTTTTGTTTAATGTATTGACATTTTATAAGTTATTTTTAATCCAAATGTTTATGTTATATTTCAACCTTTCATTTAGATGAATGTGTTAGACAAGTATGTTTCGGGTTGGGGACCGGTAAAAGTAAGCCCTCCGGTTTGGTCTCCGGTTATTAGAGGAACTCCGGTTTGGTCTCCGGTTATTAGAGGCACTCCAGGTTGGTGTTCGGTTATTAGAGGCACTCCGGGTTGGTGTCCGGTTATTAGAGGCACTCCGGGTTGGGATCCGGTTACAGTTAGCCCCTAGGTCTTGGGGAGAGGCCTTGACAGAGAAATTAAAGTTCAGCATTATGCATTTCATCATTATGAAAGTGGTTATTGATGTTGCATGTTATTATTCGATTAGTAGAATATCCATGTGAATAATTAAATGGAATTATTTCATTTTTCTTTTGCCATTATATGTTGAAGTTCAAGTTTAAAAGGCTTTTGTTTTAGTTATGCATTGCCTTAAATGTTTATTCTTATTTTTGAATGTTCTAATATATTATTATCCTTACTGGGAATTTGAGATCACCCCTTTTCTATGTTCTATTTTTCCCAGGATGTGAGGAAGTAAGTTATGAATGACCTGCAGGGATATTATGAGGGGATAATAGTGTGGACTATAGAGACATTATGTTGTTGTAGTAGTTTTCACTTTATGATGTAATGTAAAACTTTATGAATATATCTAGTGTTTCCAAGGCTACTAAACCAATCGGTCTTTCGAGATTTGATATTTCTTGTGATCATTCCAATGTTATGTAATAATGCACCGACTCTGGGTAACTATGGTCGGGGCGTTACAGTTGGTATCAGAGGAAGTTTAGTACAAACCTTGGAAGCTAGATTTAGATAAACTCTGATTAGAGCACATAGATTTAAGATGAATTTTGAGGATTAGTATAGAAGAACTTCCTATAATTTTGGTATTGTAGAGATTTTGTGAGTTTTCTGAGAAATACATCCCTATCTGGATACGAGTAGGTAGAGGCGGCTCTGGCACAGATGTACCTAGGGGTAAAACCCAAAAAACTGCTTTGAGTTAGACTCGAATAGGAATTAGTGCACGACAACGGGCCTTGCTGCACTCTTGGTTACGACACTCCCGTGGGATATGCTTAGGATAACTCTCATTTTCTTTACAAATCATTATGAAGGGTTTATGAGTATATACTTCCTCAAAGGAGACATTTTTATGATTATGGATTATATCCATAAACTATTTAATTTATGTTATCTGTTTTACAAGTTTGGGATTAGGTATTGTTATTCATAAACTAATCTAATGTATTCCATTGTTTAGAAATGGAACCCAGTAGAAGGAAGGAGAACTCTAGAAATTCACATGATACAAAGGGAAATAAGGATCATATATTTCATGGTCTTAAGCCAGAATTTATAAGAGAAATAATATCGCATGTATTATCATCATATGAAGAAATAATATCATGTGTTGATAAGATAAGTAAAGTGTTTGCTGAGTCCTATGGCTTTGAAGGGAATCAAGAGAAGAAAAGGATGGAAGAGAGAAAGATGGATAAAGGGAAGAGGGAAAAGAAGAATTTTCCAATATGTGATAACTGTGGAAAGAAACACCCTGGAACATGCCTGAAAGGAATGGGAGTTTGTTATAAGTGTGGAGGAAAAGGGCCCAAAGTACGTGACTGCAAGGGTAAGAAAATGGTTTCAAATGTACAATGCTTCATTTGAAAGGAGTTTGGACACTACGCGGACCTATGTACCAGTCATCAGACTATGCCGCAAATTATTCTATTGGATAATAATCAAGTTATGATACTACCACAGATGAAGAGGAATTATTAGAGTTCTTATGTTGATTATGTCATTTGAGTGTTGTATCAACAATGTACTTGTTATAATAATTATGGAGAATATAAGGATTGTACTGCAGTACTATTTCATTAAGGACTTTAGATTGTGTGGAACAAAGAAAAGTGACTCAATAACAGGATAAATTTTTGGAAAATATATGGTTGAGAGAATGATAAACCATAATATAGTTCTGATACCGAGGTAGTGATTTTGGAATAATACATGATTGTTTTGGATAAATTATATTGGATATTCTTGACTACCTGGAAACTGATTAATGATTTGTATATTCCATCATTTTTGGGGTTTAAAACATTTTTGGATTGATGAAGTATATCCAGCATTCTATATGGAATAAGGGAGAATGAATGTAATCAATAAGGAAAATGGTAATTTAGGATGTTTCGGTGTATTAAAGGAATACATGATGAAGGTATTCATATGCTATTACGGGGTAAAAAGGATCTACATTATGTTTACCTTAGTTATAAATGTTGGACTGTGAGTTTGGATAGAAGTATTTTGGATAGTTCTAGTTTGGATTATTTTGGATTGCCATAAAAGGACAACCTGGAGGTCAGGCGACAACCCGTCGCGTCCAACAAGGCTGCGAGACATGAACCCGCAACCGAAGGGCGACAAGGGTGTATCACCTACAACTGGGCCACGAGATTTCCTAGATTAAATAATTTAGTTTTTATTAAAAGATCTTGTAGATGAATTACAAATTCATTTATTTTGGAACCCTATACGAATACTGTAAATAGAATTTTTTACGTTCTATTATCTTTGTGAGTGAAAGATGAGTTTTTGGTAGAAATTTATTAATGGATAAAACTCAAATTATAAAGTATATCTCCTTATGATCTTAGCCAATCTCATAAATAAATTCCTCAACATTAAGAAAAGGAACTGAGAAAAAAAATGTTGTCCTAGATGGTACCTTAAATCATCACTAATTTATGGCTTTGGGATTGTTGGCCTTTTCTTAGACATGTTCTCTACCACTCTCCATCAGATAATTGATGGTTAGATTTTTCTTCCATATCCATATTTTCTTACATGGAACCCTAGTATGTGTTATTTTCGGTAATCTTCATACTTTCCACTCTTTATTTTAAATAGAGGCCTCATTAATTCATTTTTCGATGTGGGATTTCAACTAAGATATTTTGAAATGTCAAAAATGTGTTATCCTAATACCCTATGTTTTGTTGAACCGATGGTATTTCAAATCATCATAGATTGATGAATTTAAGGACCTCAATTTTACAATTGTTTGTGATTGATGACCTTAATCACTACCTATAAATATTTACGTTTTCCTCCAATTATATGTCCCTAATTGCCACCAATGTTCTCTTAATCGAGATCATAATTTGGTGGTGACCCTTTGATTTCTATTTTCCTCATATTAAGACTAAATTTTAGTAACCCAATTTCCGATGTGGGTTTTCCCACAAATATATTTTCTATTTTCAACCTTTTATTTTCGAAGAACAATTTCAAATTGTGAGGACACAATTTATTGAAGGAGGGGAGAATGTTACCCCCCAAGAATTCATAGTGTGTTATTTCTTCAGAATAATTCAATAACTTGCACTACACGCAAAACCGAGTTCAATTGCACCATTACATACCAAAAAGCCATTCAAAAGAAGTTATGAATAGTATTGACTAAATTTAAAACTTTATATAATCCTTATAATTTTAGAATCCATATTATGAGTATCTTAGACATAATGCAAGAACAAATTCATTTTCTGTATTGCACTTTTATCAACTTTTAATAGTGAACCCTTTTTAAATACAATATTTTAAACTTTTGGCTAAATGGGGACATCAAAATTTTAAAATGCAACATCCCATGCTTCCACGGTACGCTTTCTTTGAATAATACAGTAGCGTGTGTTGTACGCAACTTTGAGTTTTAACACACACCACAACCAATCAAACTAGATGTTATGAATCGTAATACCTACTTTTTGAAATTATATATATTTTATATTTCAAAATGGACTTCATTTTTGGATTCGGAATATCGAATTCAGCCTAAGGTGAATTATTGGTACTTTTCGAATTACTTTCATATTTTGATGAATAGTGAAAATTACTAAATTTTAATTAAAAACATCTTTTTTAATCAAATAATTAATAGTGATAAATTATGAATTTTAGTGGTTTTAAAGTATATTGAGAATATATTTTTACCATTTAATATAATGTTAGTCATTGGACATAATTTTACAATTAAACCGAACAAAAACAATTGTCAATCTTTTGATAGTTATTATCTCTTAAAAACACGCTTTTTGTTTTGATAGCAGGAATTAATTTTAAATTAATTTCTGCCACTTCTGTGTTTTGAATTTAGAAAAATGGATTACATATTTGGAATCAGGATTTTCAAATTGTTTAAATAGGTAACTTTTATTTTTAGACATTTTGAATAATTACTGCGGCAAATATTTTATTTACCATGGTTAAGGGTAAATCCGGTAAATAAGGGTTAAAAAATAATATTATAATAATACTAAATTACCTTAAAACGTGTCCTAGCCTTATTTGTTGATACATGTTCGGACATAGGAATATTTGGGTCGATTTGGGGACCCCATGGTGCCACTTGTAGGTGATAGGGACACTTTATTTTAATTAAGTTAAAATGAATACAAAAATGACAAAAGCATATATCTTTTAGAAAAACAATTTTTACATAGTGTTATATATGTTGGATTTTAGATTATAAATATTAATTAGAAATATAAAAAGATTTCCTACATAATTATATTTTATTTATAATTTTTAGATATTAAATAAGTTAATTTATTTATGACACAATGATTGATGAATTAATTACTATAATAGTGAAAAATTAAAATAATTGATATTATAAATACCCAAATAAATATAATATGAAACTTTTAATGAATTAAACTCATTTTATAGGATAATATGATATATTAGGATTGATTTAATTGACTTTTTTTGAATTAATCAATCAGTTATGAGTTTCATAAAAATCAACTATTGAATAGTGTCAAAATTGACATAAAAGAGTTCTTAAAACAAATATTATATTATTAATTGATATTAAATTCCTAAAAATGTAAGGTTCGGCCAAGTGACTTATATAATGATAGGGTCATCATTAATGGACCACTTTGGGGTCTCTTGTATGTATATAGTATGTTTATTAACCATATTATATAAAAACACAAAGAGATATTGTAAAAGTGAAACTAATTAACTTATTGTTAATACTTAAAGATAAGGTTAATATAAGTACCCAAACCTGTTTAAATTCTATTGGTGGAGTTTTTTGAGACCCATACCCGCCTTAAAATTTAAATAATCAACATTGGAGCCATTAGAAATAGAATATAAATTTATTATAAACTAATATTTCTAGCTTTTCCAAAGGTGCCCCTCACCCCTCTAATAAAAGAGCAGTCCTCCTTCTCATTTATTCACACCATCAAAACCTTTTGGTTTGGCGAAACTCTTCCCAAATACTCTCCCAACATCCCTCACTACAACCTAGAGGCATTATTTTGATCAGAAAGCCAACCTATGGAGCCCTTTTGATCAAATCAAAATGAAGAACCCGAAGAAGATGTAATGATTTCACCACCCTTTTCCAAGTTCCTTTCTTCTTCCACTTCTTCTTCCTTTGTTATTACCATTCTAAAATAATAACTCCAGTATCATATATATACTGTGATGTTATTATAAATATGGTACAACCATATTCAGTATTCTATCCACCCTTTGAATAACATGTCACCATACGTGCGTACGTACGGCTTACCGTCTCCACGTCGTGGTGTAATTGTTATTCAATATATTATTATTTGGATGGGTATAATAATGATATGTAACTCATGTAAATAATAAATATAACATGTTAATGATTCTTTATATATGATATAACAACCATTTATATATTATTCCAAAAAAATGATATTGTCGCTCGTGCGTACGTACGGACTACCGTCCCCACGAACGCGATGAGATTCATTCTCCATCGTATCCATTCAAGTATAATTATCATTTGATGATTTAAAAATGATGATTAAGGACTTGATATAATTCTGGATATGAATAATATACAACCTATCCATTACAAACATGGCTTATGTAACAAAACATATAAAAGAAAACAAGTTAACACCCGAAACAACGATAATACTAAGATATTATTATCAAATCAATATTAAAAGATCATATATGATATCATATTAATGTATATGATTCTTGTATAATTTAATAACAATTATTTCATCATTATATATGAGGTTAACCTACCCCAACCAAGGAAAAGTACAAGGTAAGGGGTTTTCATATCACTCCTTATTCCCGTGAGATTCATGCCATATTGCCACCATCACCTTTTGTGTTGTGTATGTACTGCCCATAATTATATACTTTGTGTAATACACTCTAATTTATGTGTATTTACATATTCATTGTATGATACCTCTTTCAAGGGTTGTATGTTTTATAAGTTACCAAACTGGTAAGGGTTATTTCACAATCTCTTCATTATCTGAGGTTGTTTATACGTAATAATCTACTGGGATCTCTTTATCATCCACATCCATGTTTCTTCAAAATGTATTTCAAAACATTTTTACTATTTATAAGAATATGGGTTAAAGTCATTTATACACTTGTTTTACTTTTTATAAGTGGTTTATAAAGGAATCTTTCCGTCATTTTCCAAACAAGGCGCTTTTTAACATTTTCTACAGAATTAAGGTAAGAATGTTTTTTTTACTTATACGGCGGGTGCGGTTATTTTACACCGTTATAAAATCGTCAAAGCTTCCCTTACAAGCTTATAAGAATATTTTCAAATTGAATGTATTATTTTATAAAAATTTTACTTTTAAAATGATTTAAAAAAAGAGATATTTCTCTAAAATAGTTTTGATTTCATCTATGTCAACATCCTTTGATGGATTTTAAGCTTATTTGAAGTTGATTTATTATGATACAAAACATCCCTATTTTATTGATGGTTTTGTGATATTTTTTACTGTGGATTAGTTATTCTTATGTCACTCATAGTTTTTATTTAAATTATTGACATTTTATAAGTTATTTTTAATCCAAATGTTTATGTTATATTTCAACCATTCATTCAGATGAATGTGTTAGACAAGTATGTTCCAGGTTGGGGACCGGTAAAAGTAAGCCCTCCGGTTTGGTCTCCGGTTATTAGAGGAACTCCGGTTTGGTCTCCGGTTATTAGAGGCACTCCGGGTTGGTGTCCGGTTATTAGAGGAACTCCGGGTTGGTGTCCGGTTACTAGAGGCACTCCGGGTTGGGTTCCGGTTACAGTTAGACCCTAGGTCTTGGGACGAGGCCTTGACAGAGAAATTAATGTTCAACATTATGCATTTCATCATTATGAAAGTGGTTATAGATATTGCATGTGATTATTCGATTAGTACAATATACATGTGAATAAGTAAATGTCATTATTTCATTTTTCTTTTTCCATACTATGTTGAAGTTCAAGTTTAAAAAGATTTTGTTTTAGTTATGCATTGCCTTAAAAGTTTATGCTTATTTTTGAATGTTCCGCTATATTTTTATCCTTACTGGGAATTTGAGCTCACCCCTTTTCTGTGTTTTATTTTTCCCAGGATGTTAAGAAGTAAGTTATGAATGACCTGCAGGGATATTATGAGGGGATAATAGTGTGGAATATGGAGACACTATGTTGTTGTAGTATTTTTTCACTTTATGATGTAATATAAAACTTTATGAATATATCTAGTGTTTCCAAGGATACTAAACCAATCGGTCTTTTGATATTTGACCTTTCATGTGATCATGCCAATGTTATGTAATAAGGAACTGACTCTGGGTAACTAGGGTCGGGGCGTTACAAAAAGGTCCACAATAACCCATATAGATTCATTCTTATGAGGTGTCGTCAGTAGATCCACAACAAAATTCCTGGTAATTTCATTGCAGTTCCATTCTATAAAGGGAATGTTGGATGAAAACCACCAGGTCATTGATGTTCGACCACCACCTACTGACATGAGTGGAATCGTGTCACAAAACCTACTATATCAATTTTAATTCCCAACCACCAACAATATTTTCATAGGTCTCAATACAATCGGGTCACAAAAGACTTCATTTACCATTATAAGGAATTAAATTAACTGATTAGAACCTCTCACATTCTTATAATAACATCAACATTATTCCTATCATAGATTATATCATCCTCATATGTGCTTCAATCTGCAGGTGTCTCCATACCTTCATGGTTTCCCATCAAGGCTAAACAATTTAGCTCTTTATACTACATATCCCACATCTTTGTATATATAGTGTATCCCCAATGAAATTTATATTAGAGTCTTCTGGCCCGAATCTCCTAATCCAAAACAAGCATCTCATCTAGTAAAGTCATCATCTTTCACTTTTCACTAGACTCTTGAACGTCCAATGTCTATGTTTTTTGGATTACACCGTCATCAACACTCCTTCCTGTATCGTCCTTATATGCTAACTCAAAATAAAATGAATTCATTTACTCAACTCATATCCATTGTAGAATATAAAAATCTTGATGGGAAAGGTTATATAATTTAATATCTTGTGGTCAGTATAGAGCATACAATTTTCATGCAATATATAGTTCTAAAAACACTTAAAATCAAACACCAACGCTTCTAACTGTAGGTCATTCATTGTGTTGTTCCATTCATGTGGCCTCATCTTCTGAGACCCATACACCAAAATTTTATCCCCCTTCAACAAGAATTCACCAATCCCTATTATACATTCATTAAAATAACCAAATACTACCCACATAGATTAGGTAGTACCGATATTTTATCCAATGTCAAGTTCTTCTTAATCTCTTGGAAATAATTCTCGCATGATTGCGACCATTCGAACTTCATCCCCTTTTTTGTCAATCATAAATGTGGTGCTTAAAAATGGTAAAAGTTCTAGTTAGACATCCATAAATATCCTAATAGGCTGAAAAATCTAAGGTTATGAAAAAAATTATGTGGATTCTCCTAAGATATGACCACCTGAACCATATCTGCTTCCACTTCCACTCCTTCCATCAAGACGATGTGACCCGAGAAGTGTACCCTATCGATCCAAGATTTATACATAGATTTCATGGAAAAAGATGATCCTCTATAAGTGTTCTCAAGATGATATCATGATGTTGGGAAAGATCCCCATGAGTCTTAGAGTAGACCAAAAAAATGCAAAAAAATAATAATTTTATAGATGGAATATTTGTTTCATCATGTCCATAAAACAAATTGGCACATTCATTAACCCAAACGGTATTATGGTGAACTTATAGAGTCCATACCTTATTTTTAATGCACTCTGAGGTGTATCATATGTTCTAAAACTCTACTGATGATTCCCTAATGTCAAGTCAATTTTGTATACAATGCAAGCTCCCCTAAACTGGTAAAATATTTCATTAATACACAGAAGATTATATAGATTATTCACAGTCATCTAGATCATCCTCTAGTAATTAACACACAAGCATATAGTTCTGTCATCCTTCTTTGAAAAACAGACTATAGAACCCCAAGGTGATATTATCGAATGGATAAATATCTTATCCTCAAACTCTTCATGTTGAGTATTGATAACCTGAATCTCCCTCGATTACAATTGTTTTGGTGGAATAGAAATTGTATCATCCCCTTGAAAGAGAAAAATGGTAAATTCTATATATCTTTTTCGTGGAAGGCCTCAGAAGTATTCAGGAAAGACATCCTAAAACCTTCCCACTAAGTGTGGAAGGAAATAATGCTTCATGCCTCCATCATCTAATAACAAACAGACAAACCATGAAGTAAAATACCCCAATTACAGATGAATTGGTCCTGTATTTCCCGCCTAGATATACTACTCTCCAGGGTGAATATAACTATGAACCTAAAAATAATTAAAAATCACCCTCATGTGGTAACAATATATGTGGTCTTAGTACGCTACCAACCAGTTCGTACCCATAGGTAGGCCAAATCCTAACATATCTAAAACGTATAAATCCCAAAGAAAATTATTTTTATCAACCTGAAGAGACCACACTTTTCATTAAATGATTTCTCTCAATCAAAATACCAATGATTTATCAATAATTATAACCCCATACAAAACATCCACCAAAAGGCTCAAACCACTCACAAGTTATGCATAAATAAAGGAATCAGAGGAATATGTATAAACTAAAGAACTAGCCAGCATAAAATCTATAAGAATAGTACCTCTAACTGTTGATAGTTTAACTTCACTATCTATCAGTATAGGCTGAACAACCTGGAAATCTCCATCACCTCTTCCATGTGAGTTGGACTAAGCCTCTTGGGATACAACAATTTGATGATACATGATCTTTTTCCCAGAAGCACCTCCTTCCCTACCTCAACCACCAGGGCTAGTAGAACTCTAGATACAAGACTGATACGGTCTAGAAGATCCCATCCCCATACTCTGGTTCTCATTAACTCATCCATTGCTAGCCATATATCATGGATTCCTAAAGAACCTTTTTATTTGTCTCATCAATCCAAAACTTGTAACATTATCAGTGGTTGGGGGCATATTAACTGGAAGTGTCACATTCTACCACGCATGTGATAGATCACCAGAGAAAGGTTATGTATAGAAGACCCTTCCCCCTAGCAACTTCTCTTGTTATCATCATAAATAAAATTTTTGTACTGATTCGTTATGTTCTTGAAAGTCATACCTCCTGACCATCCATAAAAAACAACCTTTCGATTACTAGAATCCTCCTTTGGGTACCCCTATACTATGATTGATTATGTGGTCAATTTTTATATAACTTCGCATAAATATTATTGATTATAAAAGCATATTTTCAGTGGATACCTATTGATTTGTGGATAAAATAATTTATTTTACTGTTCTTGATGATTTTTATGAATATTCAAGCCAAAGTCACAAATCAGGAGTATTCAGAATAAAAATTCACATACACAAGATAATCCATTTATCAACAAACACCTTTTAACATTTCCCAGACCCATTTCTTCCAGACCGAGTACACACAAATGTAGCCTTCCAGAGACTACACAAATTGAATTCAATGTTCACAAGTTGTGTATTCCCATCCTGAAAATTTTGGTGGATAAAACAGAACTTGAATTGCATATGATGTGTCAGAAAATGTTGGGTACCCCACCAAATGACTTCTAATTATTCAATGTCAATGGGAATCAGACGGTAGATCACCTGATATGTAGCGAAATCAAGGAATAACTAGTTGGATTTAGTACACGATGTGTACTTTATGGTACATACCATATAGTATAATTTTCTATAAATAGAGAGGTACCCCTCCTTGTTTGAGTTTAGACATTCAAGGGGAGGGGTTTCCTATCTACATTTTTGTCTCCACAAAATCCAATTTTAGTTTTATTTATAAAATTCATTTATATTTTAGTGTACTTTCTATTCACCATTTCATTCCTCTTATATCAATTGTATGGTTCAACATCCTGATCAACCTATACATCATAGCCATGGTCATTAGAGGGTATTTTTCTTATGTTCGAGCTGTAATAATATTAAATTGTTTTTGTTATTTAATTTCTGAAAATATATTTTGATTATGATTATTGTTCTAAAATTAGTTTAATAAACATGTTACTATAACCATGAATGGACTCATATCGAATCCAGAACAAAACCATTGGTGATAACTAATGGAGTTGAAATAGGATAACCCAAGAACATTGGGTGAGATTATTTGAACTAATTTAAGGGTAAATAACATCAATGTTTTTAAAGTAATTAATCAACGTACCAAGGGATTAATATTTTAATTACGTAATTGATTATTATCTCACAAAGAAACTGTAGTTTATTTTAATCCCTGTGGTACAAAAATTTCATTTATAATTTTAATGCTATGGAATTATTATTATAATAGAAAATAATTGACTAGAAACACTGACGCATCCATTTTTTTCTATCACTTCCTTTATTTTATTTCACTTTCACAAATAATTTACCCCTTTTATCATATTCCCTTTATTCAACCTATATAGATAATTGACTGAGACTGACCGACCTGCACTAGTATTTCTTCTATGTTTCCTTATGGGATCTTCCCTGAAAATCACTAGCTACCTAGTTAGTCAGTTTAGAAGTGAACAACAACTTTCAATTTTATGCACCTCACAATGAGAACGTTCAAATTTTGGAGTTGTTTTCGAGGAATCTGAAAGAAGTAGCACGGGTCTAAGTTGAGGTTGGATTACCATGAGTTTTCATTTTTTTTCTTGATTCATTTTTCTTGGGACCCTCAACCCCTCATTATATGTATTATTATTCCAATGGAGATTATTACGATCAATCTATAGGGGATTTCTATCTCATTGATCTAATGTTGATGTTCCCATATTCAAAATAATATTAACCATCAATGGATAATGGGAAACAAGATTACTAATATCCATGTAAATTCATTACACCAACCATTCCACCTTATCCTCTAGAATGATCTTTGCATAATACAAAAATATTATTATCGATGACAGAAGACTTTACCACACACCATTTTTATAAAACTGAATGGTTTGGACAACTTGGTTCTGAGGTCGAGAAACTCTCATAGATTATTAAAATATGGATAGTCTGGTTGAGTTTGATATTGGGTGTTCTAACCCTATTTTATCTATGGAGGAACTTTAGGATTTGGGCCCCACCTGTCATTCAATGAAATAATGTTCACATAATTTTCAGAACTCAATCATTGATTACGTGGAAACATCACAAAATTTTAATACTGAATTTGAGGAATTTTGTATTTCTAACCCATCAATGGATCATTTACCTACTCCAGAGGACACCTATGATTATTTTTAGGATATTATTATTGGGATGAAAAAACCCCATGTGGTGGAAGATGTTCTGGATAAGATAGAGAAACAAGTCCCCATTTGACATCTGTTGGATATCGAATAGGGATACAATAAACCACCGCTGAAACCACCAAATTTTCATTAAAGATGGAAACAACATGAGGCTATTAGACATATGTCGGGGTTCATGAAATAGAAGCCACATCCAACATTATATTATTGATCAAGGAATATGGAAATAGGGAAAATTGGAAGAGAATATGAAAAATACTAATGGAGAGTGTCCCACATGTCGAGTCTGGTTCAGAAGGCCAATGACACCTTCAGTGACAGATACCCTGGTGTCGTTCTCTACAATATTGGTGATATTACCACCTATATTACCGACACCCACATCTTCCACATCTTTTTACAGTCTAGAAGATACCACGACACCATCTATGTTATCTACTAATCCTCACACATCCTTGATTGCGCCACCTATTACTACTAAGAGCTCTAGTACAGTAGGTCCTCCTACAACGTGGAACCATCAACTATGAGAATGAAACCATACAAATATTCCACGAATTAAGTTCCACCTATGGCTGTAGATGATCCACCCACTACCTCTATGTCCATAATATCTACATCAGAAAATGAGGCTACACGACAACCAAATTTGGTAGAAACTGAACCCTAGGAGAATTCCTACATAGTCTTTGATGAGAAATATCTCATGGTAGACTGGATGCATTCAGTTTCATGATGTACCATCCAACTGAGCAGTAGATGTTTGGACATTACAGTTCCTCAGTGTTTGGGTTCCTAGGAGGAGATACATGGGATCATTAAGAATATTCATCTTTTGACACACACTAGGAGAACACTCCTACATTCATAGATTTATTTTTGGTTTTTTCTACTACTTTGTAGTTTAATGGGCCAAACATCGGCCAGAAACCCAGTGAATCAATGACTCCTATGAAATTCCAACTGGACGAAGGCAAATTTTCTCTTTCCATATTTGACCTTTGTTGAGGGTGAAGCATCTACCATCATCCAAATACCCCACCCCTAGTTGAATCCTTAAATAATTCTATGTTCATTGTCCTCATTTATGTATGATAGAGCTTGTTGTACCTAACCACAATTACACCACCACCTCACAGAAGATAACTGAAATAATTTCCCAACCCGTCTTTTTAATCCATTGTTTTTTAGTTTCATATTTTTCCCTCACCATGATGGCATTGGTGTCTTTTACCTATTCTGATATGGAGCTATATACTTGTATTTTCTGGCATGAATACCCTAAACTCCCCTACATCACCACATGATAATTCCATTCCTTGATCAATGTCATTCAGTTTAACCTAAATGATGGATTTTATGCCATCTATTTGGCACAATATCTATGGGTTATGAGCCATATATCCATCATGATCTCTTAGGTTCTCACTAACATAAGGATTTATTCATGCTTATTCTCATGAGGATGGTTGAGCTATGAGGATATTCCATTTTGCTCATATAGGATTCGCTATCTCTAGTTGGGGCATCAGAAGACCCACCTTCTCCCAATGGTGCTATAGATATGATAACACCCCATACACTCGAGGATATTCCTTCTCAATGCATTTCCATTTCTTCCTCCATACACCCCTATTATATCATTCCATCTTCTTCAAGACCATCCACATTACGACCTACACCCACACCCCTAGACAATCTCCTAATATCCCTCCACTTATAAACGTTAGAGAAACACATGGATTTCATTGATCAGCAACATGATAGGATGTAGGGAATTTTGGTCCTCATTCTATAATACTTTTTCATTCCTCTTCCTCCAGTGCCTTACCCTCACCCTAATCCTCAACATCCATCATCAATGACCCCATTTACATCATTTCCCATGGATTTAGTGATCCTCTATATTTATGAACCAAATTATACTTCTACTAGTGTGTCTAGAATTATACCTGTCAAGCCCACCACATAGACTCAGGAGCCTGTTCCTATATCTGAGACTCTAGCTACCACTATATTGTTAGGCCCTCCCATTTCAGATAGTTCCTCTTCTGAATCAACACATTAACTATTTCTATACACCTATTTCATTATATATATATATATATCTTATTCACTATGATTGTGATGTGTTGGATTATATGCATATAGATTTTTATTTTACATTTCAATGACAGTAACATGTACTATATTGAATCATGGGAATCTCCATTCGAATTCATTCTATATTCCTGATTTTGACATGAACGATGTATATTTTTACATAATTTTCTTTTATTTCATTGTTTTTACTTATTTCATTTCTTATACACTCCTAGCGTATTTGTGTTCTTCTATATCATCTTCTCTTCCTTAGTGTTACATATGGAGCACTATGTGTGATATTAAGTGTGGGGTAGAGTCTCCTAACTACAATAGTTTTCCCCTTAAACTGGCATAAGACACATCATTAATAAATGAAATATTATAAAATGTATAATTTTTTTGATTAATTATAATTATAAATAGTATAGATATAGATTATAATTTTAAAAGTAACATTATTATTTTAATTATAATGTATTTTAAAATGATTGCTGATATAGTTATATTTTTATTTTAAATTATTTTGCATTTTTCATTTATTGTACTGATAATTTATATTCATGTCATGACCTGATTGAACGTTTATTATCCTTATTACCACGTGATATTCTAGTCCCTTTGATGTATTCATTCTTACATCCTCATTATTGAGATATTTTCAGATAGGCATCACTACTGGAACTTATTAGTTTTTTTCTTCAACTCATGAAGAATTTGAATCACATTAAAATTATTGAGGTGTTTGATTGATATTTTCAAACCCTTTTACCTAGAGCCCTACCCTACATCAAACCATCTTGAAACCGATTGAATCCATGAGCTTCCTAGATATTAAGCCACATTACACGCCTATTTATCCCCTACCATAATTATTTTTATAATTTTTCATGATTATTCATTTGATCATTAAAGAGGTAATTTGGATATGTTTTATATTTTTATCATCCACCATGACATTAAGTGTAGGGCAGAGTTCCTATTTTTCATTCAGGTAGTTGGGTTATGAATCCACATTTCATTATATAACTATGTTGTCCCTCTTGTTCAATAAATGATAAAAAATTCAAATGAGGGCCAAATTTCATTCATTACACTTATTTATGGATTACGTTCGCATGTTGGGAATAGAATATTATGGTGATGGTGAACATTGAGAAATACTATTGTGATATGTTTTCATAGAGATTTGTTATTGAAAATCATGCATTATTATTTAAAAATTCAGCATACTATTTCAAGACTCTCTAATTTTTTTTCACATCAGTACCTTCTTTCCTATAGACATAGAGTTATTTGATTCTTATTGAAAGAACTCATGATTTATTTTATATGATTAATAAGTGACTAATGACAATACTTGAATGCCTAAGGATAGAGTTTATATATTTGAGATTGACCGTAACTGTGATCAAATGTTATTTAGTGATGAGCGGATTATTTTATAGTGATGTTAATCATCAAGTATCATGTGTATTTTTTAAAATGTTAACAATGTTAATAAAAGAGGTTGAATGTATTTAATTGAATTATAAATACAGATGATTAGAATATCATTGAAATTGAAATATTTGTTGTTACTTTTTTGAAATCCTCTACAATGGCTATTGTATTTTTATTTGATGGTGCCTGGATAGAAAACCAAAGCACTATAAATATAAAGGAAAAGAGTTAAAAAATCGTAAAATATGAAAACATATTACAATATTAATTATGAAAATGAAGTATGTCAATATTAAGTTCATAAAGACAAGTAATGTCCTCATTGACTCCCTTGTTTGCAGTACCATCAGCAACCATGTTCACGTCATGATATATATGAGTGATAATGTAGTTGATGTTGTGAAGAGCACCAATGATTTCCATCCAATAGGTGGTCATCGGCCACACAAGATGTATCACACAATTCCAAATGGCTTGTACAATAGTGTCTGAATAACTCTCAATCTAGAGGCTGTTCCAGCCATGTTGTTTGAAAAAAGAGACGACATGAATCGAACCCATCATTTCAGATTCTTGAGAAGGAGAAATGCCATAACTACCATAGAAGTAACCAACGATCTGACAAGTATGATTCCTAAATATGGTTCCACAACCCGCAAGACCGTGATTTCCTTTGGAAGCACCATCCACATTAACCTTAATCCATACTAGAAGAGGGGAAATCCAGAAGACTTTAAAAATACAACCAGGTGGGAAATAGTTTCTAGAAATACGTAAAAGTCAATGGATGCTAAAGTCTTTCACCGTGTTATTGCAGTGACCCATTTGGATCGAATCAGCTATGTGAATGGTAATGATAATTTTATTTTTTCTAGCATTAAGACCTGATGTACATTCATTATGAATAACATCATTTCTATCATACCATATAACCTGGTGAAGCTCTGTGACAACAACAAGAAAAATGTTTTTAATTTGTTCAGAAATATTAAGATGTGCACATTTATTTAATTGAGTTTTGACAGACTCATTCATCCACCATCTACAATAAAAAAATGTCAATAATATAGTGCCAAAGAGAAGAATAAGTGGCACAAGAATGAAACAGATGATTAGAATCTTATCTATGTTGATTATAGAGGCTGCATTTAGAAAAAAGTTGAAAACAAGATGATTGAAGATGATCATCGGTGGGAAGTCTGTTATGAGAAAGTCAACAAAAAAGAGTAAATCTTGAGGGTTTTATACATGGTTTTTCAAAAGGTTTTAGCCATCTAAGATCACTTTCAGAGTTAAAAAAAATTGTTGTAAAAATTTTTATAATCAAGCATAACATTGTGAGTAGGTTCCAATACAATGAAATCATCAGTGTTTGAGATGGGGAAGGTGTCAATGATATTCCAAATGTTATCAAGAAGAGGATCATTACAAGAATTAAGAACATATCAAATTGAGAGGTTGGTGTTCTAAGGTATTTGGTCAAGGGAAACCATTGAAATTAAAGGAGAGCCAGCCCAATTGTCTAACCAAAAGATCATTGAGGAGTTTCTGGAGACCGTCCACCTAGACATACTCATAATGGCGGAAAATGAATGCTTTATGGATGATAATACAGAGAAGGAAAGATAGGTAGAGTTGAATTTCATAAATTTATCAAGAAATCTATTTTTAATGAAGTTGATTGAATCAGAGTTATTATAGAATAAGTTACATGTGAGCCTATCTTATAGATCCTCATTAAAATGTTTAATATTTTTATGAAAATACCACCCTTCTAAATTGTTTGACAAGAAGTACACCAGGGTATGGTGACAAGATTCCGTTCCATGGTGCTACCGGTCCAAACAATATTTTTTGATTGAGGCGTTCATTTTTTAATAATATTAGAGGGCCAATTTTATACCATCATAGAATAAACCATTTTAGAGACAATAGTAGATTTGAAAAGGTAGATTCTACTTGCCACATAGAGGGATTTTCCTTTCCAATAGGAATATAGGTTTGTTACATGATTGGAAATTTCAAGGAAATGACAAGATTTAGGTCTTCCCTAAAAGATGGGGACACCTAGGGACTTAAATGGTTGAGAACACTCTTTTATACCTAAGACATTTATAATACTGCATTTCCTATTAGGGGGAAATTCTTTCAAAAGTAAATAGAACATTTGTTCCAGCTATTCATTTGACCAGAGATTTCCTCACAGTGCGCAAGGGAATTTTTTACGGTGCGAATATTTATATTATCACTTTGAAGAAAGTGAATGATATCATCAGCATACAATATGTGAGTAAGAGCATTTAGATTTTGCAAAACATGGATGGGTTTGAGTTTTCTTTGATCAACCAGAAAAGTGAGAAGTTGGCTAAGATAGTCCTCTGCAATGGAGAAAAGGATGTAAGAAAGAGGGTCCCCCTATTAGACACCTTTAGTACATTTGAAATAACCCCTGGGAGAACTGTTAATAAGAATGGAGATAGAGGCAAAATTGAATATATTTTGAATAGTTGTGATAAAAGCATCACTAAAACCAAAAGATTAATGAACATTAAAAATAAAACACCAGTCCATGGTATCGAATTATTTTTTTGATGTAATGTTTAATGGAAATATTACCACCACTGTTGGTTTTTTTATGCTTTTAAAGAACTTTAACGAATGAAAAATGAAATTTTGGATGGATCTAACCTTGGAAAACCCAAATTGATTTCTGGAAACTAATTTTTCTATTATTGAAGAGAGTCTGTTAGAAATGATTTTCATGATGATTTTATAGCTAGTGTTAATGAGGGAAATGTGCCAAAATAAATTAATATCAGAAGCATTGTCATCCTTTATAATTAGATATATAAATTGGGAATTTAGACAATGAGGGAGAATACCATTGCAGAAGAATGATTTGACAAGATTTGAAAAATCAAAGTTAATAATATCCCATTAGTGTTGAAAGAAACTATTACTAAAACCGTCCGGGCCAGGAGCACTATCGTGGTTTAAACTAGAGACAATGTCTTTAATTTCATGACCAAGTGGGTTTCTAAAAATAAAGATGTTGTCTTCATCACTAACCACCGTCGAAATTATCTCAGGTAAGAGGTATTTTATTCTATCAGGGCCATTAATGATAGATTTAAAATCAGACACATTGTGGTGGAAATATTATTTTCATTGTCTAAAATGTTGTCACTGCCTTTTAAAGTGGCAAGTGGTCTACAATATTTCTGATATCGTTTAAGGAAATTATAGAACATAGTGTTTATGTCCCCATCAGATAAACATTTTACTTTAAAAACATGTTTTACCATCTTCTCCTTAAATGTGAGCAAATAATTCAGCTTCATCGAAATATTGATTTCATGGTTCAGATTAGTGTTGAAGTCAGAATTTGTGTTATGGTTTTGATGTTAGTTCAGCTCATTCTCAAGGAGGATTATATCCTTGTCTATTTGTTTAACATGATAGCTACATCAATATTTTAGAATATGTTTAAGAGACTTTAATTTGTAAGGGTGATAAAATGAATCATTTCAATGAGTTATGGAGATCCAAAAGTTCTTTACTATGTCATTGCATTTACTATTAGAGAACCAAACATTATTAAATCTAAAAGGAAGAGGACATTTAACAGTGTTAGTAGAGACATTGACCAAAATAGGGTGATGATCCAAATAAATCTTATGAAGGGTGGTACTGGAAATGGTGTCCCATTTATCTAGGGTAGGAATGTTTGTGAAGGCACTATCCAGTTTGGAGGCAACCACTCTATTGTAATATTGTCTACAATATGTGTATTTGGTACCTGTATGATTTATTTCAAAAAGGTTTTTGTCTTCGATATTGGATTTCTATTCACTCGTGGAGATCATTGCATGTGAAGGACCTATTTTCTCACTTGAATTGAGAATATCATTGAAATATCCAATTATAAACCAAGGTGACTTAGTGATATTTTTTATATAGGTGAGATCATCCCAAAGAGGTATTCTATCTTGATATCTATTCTTGGCATAATCAAAAGTGTATATAATACGAGTTCGCTGAAGGACAAAATCACATGTGAATACTTGATCTGATATGTTAATGATATTGACATTTTTAATGGATGAGTGCGAGAAGATCCATAGAGAATCAACCATAGAGGATGTTTTAGTAGCACCTGTGAAGGTATATCCATACTGACATAAGTGGTGGAACATGGGAGAGAAATTAATTTTATGTTCAGCAATAGCAAAACACTAGGGGTAGTGAGTGATAATCATTCTTTTTAGAACATAGAGGGTGTCAGAGTTGGAAATAACCTGACCGTTCTTGAAAAAAATCTTCATTTAATCCTAGATTTGGAATTAGAACTATTTTTTTGTTTCTCAAGCCACTTTTCTTGTAGATCTTCTAATTTGTTTAGAATTATTTGGGATCTTGGTCATAAGCGGACTACGTGTAGAAGTATGAGGCTTATTTGTGATACATGTTTTAGAGTTCTCCTTCACAGGTAAGTCTATAGTGTTTATAGTGCGGTTGGTATCATTTTTATCCTCATTTGGAGTGTTAAAGCTCACAATATTTGTAGTCATAATAATGTCATAAGATATATCTACTGTTTTAGTGATCGAATGCAGGGATTGTGTACCTAGAACACTTGAGGTATGGACATGAGTTGATGAACGTATGTGCCTTCCTAGTTGTTTTCCAGAATCAAGTGGTGGGGAGTCCATCAGGTTCAAATGATCACCTTCTTCATTTCTCTACATATCCAGGACAGAAATCTCCAAGGATTTGTCCATAACTGCATCATGTGAAAGCCTCTTATAGTGGAAATTGTCTATGAAAATTGATTGAATAGGAAAATCAATTAAAATACCACGTTCCACCACTAAGTCAAGTTTCAACTTGTATTTATTTTGTTCAAGTGCAGTTTCAAAAAACTATTTGGTCTCAGGTAAAGTGCTACCATGTTTATCATAACAGCCAACATTGGATTATATTTGGAATTCACTTTCTGTTGTCATATATTTCTCCATGATAGGAAACTCCATGGTTGTTTTAGTGCTATTAGGATTAAGTTTATCTTTATTATGAGATTTTAGGTTCACATCACTCAAAGGCATGAAACTGTCATAAGATATTATACCTAATGGATTAATACCAGAGTGAATAGGTGTTGTAACTGAATGAGATGAGTCAGTTCCATGAGATGATGTGCCAGAGTGTATTCCGGATTGCTGCCCAGAATGAATTGAAGGTGTGCTTTTGGTAATAAAGTATTGAGGCTCAGGGAAAGTACAAACCCCTTTTGGTTCACAGCCTGTAGAGGGTTCCGGTGGATGTGTAAAGACCCAAAGCTTGACCTACATGGACATTACATTACTTTTGCGGAATACTTAATACATAACAAAAAAAACACACAAGGATCGTAATAGTTTAGTGTTTTTGGAAACTCGAAATATAATCTTCTAATCTTGGTGAAAGATCTTCAACATCTCCCATAAAGATCTTATATTTTTTTCTTACCTAAAACCATTATTTATACCCTGGGGAAAACAAAACATATAAAGGGTGAGCTCAAATTCTCATTAAGTGTAAGCATGGAGAAAATAAAACAAATAATATACATATGAGCTTAAAAAATAACATAATGTTTACACATCAATATCTTGAGTTGTGAAATAAATCATGGTAGTACGTAAGGCATAGGTCATAAGGGAACATAAATCATGATAAAATAGAATGGGAATAAAAAATTTAATTGTGTCAAACCATTAAGCACAATATATGATTTCCATAGTAGCCATGGCATTGCTACCAAGACCATCTTAGTGGACAAAGTCCCTTTCTGAATCACTTTCAGTCCTCGTTCCAGTCATGTATCACTGAACCAGATTAACATATCGTTCGAGCCATGTCTATCTCATGAGATATAAATCGTTAACTAATGCATTGGAGGGAGATATAGATCCCACCCAGCTCATAATGAAATCATTCTTACGTGTTCCACAACATAAACATAAATCATTCATCATAACCCAAAGAATATAATGGGTTTCATAAACATCATCCCATTATAACATAATCCATATAAAACAAATGGATATTATTTCATCATAAGAAAATTGACACAATCTAAATCATAGAGACATTATACTTGAAACATACACATATGCAAAAATGTCGTCTTATATTGAAAATGGTTTTGATAAAATACTTGAAAATAATTTTTGAGGAAAATATCCATTCTTCTTCAAAATCATTTCTATTCAAAAAATTCCAAGAAACATTAAAGAAATTTTTTTTATTTAAAATAACAATGAAGTTTAATAGATAAAACTTCATTAAAATAAGGCCTTATGAAACCGTAAAAATCTGTTCATGCCATATAAGTTAAAAACACATTCTCCTCGTACTTTTGTCGGAAAAGTAAAAAAGTTCATTTTGTGGTAAAAAAAAGTAAGATACCTTTCCTAACATGTGGTAAAATTAAAAAAAATGGGTAAAAGGACATTAGAAATACATGAAAACATTTTTATAAAACAAGGACATGGATGATAACAAAAACCCCAGTAAATACTTACGAATAAACGATTTCGGATAAGAGCGAGATTGGAATAGTTATCCCTTACCATATGTCTGATATGATTCGTATATATCTTAACCTCCCGTATAATGATTTAAATAATGTCATTGACTTATTACAGAATCATATTCATTGTTATGTTATAATATATGGTTCACTTATGACATTATATTACCCGTTCTTTTGTAAATTCCATGTTAAAGCAGCGTTTTGGGTAAAATCGTTTCTTTTATCATACGTGTATCAACTTGTCGTTCTTGATATTATTACTTATATCATAATTTACATAATTACATAATTTAAAACATGATTTATATATAATAAATATTCATAATATATATATATATATATAATAGATCGATAAATGGAATGAAATACACCGTTCATGGAGTTCGTAGGCCGTACGTACGCATGAACACTGTTTTCGTTTCCTTATTGAATTAAATGGAATTAAGTAGATGAAATAAATATATATATAAATAAATCCAGTATCATTATTATGTCATATATTTAATTATTATTCATTATATATACTTTATAATCATTCATGAATGGTTAACAAGGAGAATGAATCTCATCGGGTCGTGGAGACGGTAGTCCGTATGTACGCACGAGCGATGATATCATTCCCATGATCATGGAATTGTATTGAAGTGTATGTATAATATTTCAGAATCAATATCAATTTACAATAATCATTTATAGTTATTTATTTACACCATTATACCCATCCATGTAAGGTGGTGGTCGAAAACAGATTACACCACAGCGTGGAGACGGTATTCTGTACGTACGCACGCATGGGGATTTCATTTTCCGTAGGATGTATAAAAGGTGAAATATGGTTGTTTAAAATTTATAATAACATATCATTATATAATTATAACTGATTTTATTACTTTATAATGAGAAAACTAAGGAAGATGATGTAGAAGAAGAAAGAAACTTGAGAAAATCAAAAGAAGAGATTGCCTCTTCTTCGACGCACCACTTTATGCTTCCTCTTATGGAAGTAGAGTTGGTCTTTGGAAAAAACCAGAACATTCAAAATGTTTCTAGGAATGTGTAGAAGAGAAATTTCCAGGGTTTGGACTAGCTTTAAGGCTTAAAAGGGTGTGAATAGAAGAGGGACGGGGTTCCCTTTTTATATGGGAGGAGAGGGGCACCTTTGAAAAAAGTTAAAATATTATATTATAATAAATTCATATTCGTTTTTTAATAGCTCCAAATTGATTTATGTCTAAGCTAAGGTTAGGACGGGTCTAAATACTCTCAACCAATAGGTTTTATACATGTTTAGGTTACTATTTTAACCTTATCATTTAGATTTAACTCTAACGTAAATAATTTACCTTTTACCGTGTCTTCTTGTTTTTTTACACTATATGGTTAATAAAATTACTATAACCAGCCAAACGAACCCCACATGGTTTATTATTAATATATATATCCTTATCTAAGTAATTTGTCCGAACCATAGATTTTTAGGAATATAATAAACATTAATAATACAATATTTGTTTTAAAAACTATTTTATGTCAATTTTGACACTATTTGGTAATTGAATTTTTTGAAAATTAAAACATCATGATTAGGTTGAAAAACGTTAATTGAATCAATACTAACTTGTCATATTAACCTAAAAAATTAGTTTAATTTAATAAAACTCTCAAATTACATTTATTTTCATATTTATAACATCAATTATGTTAATATTTCATTAATAAGGTAATTACTACAACAACATTGTGTCGTAAATAAATTAATATATATGAGGTCTAAAAATTATAAATAAAATACCATTATGTAGGAAATCTTTTTATATTTCTAATTAATATTTATAGTCGAATTTATCTTATTTATAAACATATATTAAAAATGTTTTAGTTATTAAACATTTATTTTAACTATTTTAACTATTCTTTAAATAAAATAATAATAAATGTCTTAATCTAATACAAGTAGACCTAAAGGGTAATATTTTATTCCTATGGATGGTTTTGGTCGAATTACACTTATCCAATAGAATTAGTACATGTTTTAGGGTAATAATAATATCATTTTTACCCTTAATTACACTATTTACTTTTAACCATGGTAAAAAAAAGTAAAACGTTACTATTCACTAAAAATTAATTTTATCTTATTGAACCACATATTACTCCTTGATATTAACTATGTCTTTTGGATTTTCTAAATTCTACTCACAGAAGTGGTAAAATTATTTTTTATGTAAGTTTACAAAAAGCTCCAAGGAGGTAGGTAAAAGACGGTGAAAAGTTCAATAAAATTTTTATATATCGAAATTTTTTATAAAATGACTCCAATGAATTACATTGAACTTATATAGGTATTATGTATCAATTTTGACCTAAAATAAATTTAAATAAAATAAATAATTATTCTTATAAAAATTCGGGATTTAAACAGTAACCTAGTGTTTTCACTATTCATCAAAAATTGAAAATTTTCAGAAAAATACCAAAAATTCACCATAGGCTAATTTAGATATTATGAATCAAAAAATGAAGTCTATTTTGAAAGATAAAATTTATAAAATCTCAAAAATTGGGTATTACTATTTATAACGGCTAGTTCATAATAATATTATAATAATATCTCGTTTAGTGAAACCTTGTATTGCGTACTACACACACTATCGAGGAAGGTCTTGATTGCATGTAATGCAAGCCAAGTCAGGACTGCGTGTAGTGAAAGCACCGTTTGGTGTTGCATATAACATATTAAAAACTTATTTCATTTATACATTAAACAAAATCTATACTTAATGTTGTGTAAAATAATTTCCACAAAACAAACTTGAAATTGTGTGTAACACGAGCCAAGAATAGTGTTGTGTATACTACAAGATAATACGGTGTTGATTATAGTACTATCTAATCTTGGTGTAGTGTATAATAGAACACATCAATGAAATTAAAAATAATATATCTCATAAAATAACAGGTTGTTACATTCTACCCCACTTAAAATGAATTTCACCCTCGAAATTCGTCGGGGTTATAAATGGTTTACTACTTCAAATTTTCTTTCATAGAAACCCACATCGTAAAAAGGAATACCAAAACTGAACATTAAAAACTAAATTATGAAATGTAACGGTAACCAAAATTAACTAATCACAGGGTTTCCACAAAGAAGAACATATGTGAAAATATGGATATGGAAGAGAAATCTAACCATCAAATTCTGATAGAGAGTGGTAGAGAACATGGCTATGAAAAATCCAACAATCACAAAGCCATAAAGATGATATAAGGTACCATATGATTCATCGGATATGAGGGCACTAGGACAACATTTTTGGATTTCAAGATAATTTCCCTAATGTTGATGAATTAAAAGAAATACATACATGATTTTGGTACAATATCACTGTTGTTCGTGCATTGAACAATTTCCACTTCATCTCTTAAACAAATGATGATGAATTTGTTATTCGTGAAGTGTTAGAAGATCATATGATAGAATGATGGTTCATTCCATATATTCCAAACAAAAGGTTAGAAAAAGTTATCTAATATACATAAGTTCATCAATGGTGAGGTTAATCATATATGATTCCAAAAATAAACTTATACGTCATCTATCATACCTCTTAATAAAATAGAAATAGTTTCTACTAACCAGGGACTTCATGTAGGCTAGTGGTAGGAGATAAAGGCATGTCTCTCTTTGGTTGCGGGTTCGATTCCTGCATCCATGTCCGACGTGACGTGTTGTCGCCCGTTCTGCAGGTTGTCCCTTTTCTTAAACAACACTATTATAACATTCTATCAATAATATCGAAAACATTTATAGCCTTAAACAATACTAACTTATGTTCAACATAATCCATTCCAATCTTTAGGCTTATCCAAAATACTTCTTTCCAAACTCAGAGTATAAAGAGAATGATTAAAAAAACGGTCATATAACAAGTACGTGAATACCATCATTTATCCCCCATATATCAAAATATATATCTTGTTGATCGCATTCAAAATAAAAGAATAACTTAATCTTGTATTCTTATGAAAAATGAATACCCAATGAATCTTATTGAAAACATGAATGCTATCAAAAGTTAACTCTTTCCACAGTCCAAAATCCAAAAATTATAAATACTAAAACCATGATATAACTTTTTCCTTATATCAGTCATGAGCTCATTAATACTATCAAACATTTCATTATTTCCCTATCTCTTCTTTATGCACATATTTGGTGCTTTCATAAAATATATGAATAACCTTTCATGGTTACCAGAACCATTCAACATATAATTTTAAAAACATATGGAAAAATAATAGTGTAAAAATCCTTATATGTCTCTTTATTCCATAGTACCATTAGATTACTTATACAACATTACTCATGATAAACATGTAATCATTCCACTACCTTCTTAAACCATTGACCGATCTTGAAAAAATCTTTCATCTCACATATCTTTTGTGGTCTCATCATCATCATCAACATAAATACTACCCATACGACTATGCTGATTATCTTCATGAGACTTTCCATTAGGGAATTAGTTTTCATAATGCCCGTACATTCCACATTTAAAACATTTAATCATTGTTTATATCGTAGCAATACCATTATCCTTGTCCATGGTGTTAACTGAACCTTTTACTTTGCAATTACTGGATTTGTGTCCTTCTCTTCCGCACCCAAAGCATCTAACAGTTCCTTTGAAACATTCTCCTTGATGACTCTTCCCACATGATTTCAGGAGGGAAATTGAACTTTATATCCTCTATGATCATCATGAAACTCTATCTTTCTCTTATTAGACGAGTCAGGAAACTTACCAAAGTTGAGATTATTGATCATATTATGAGATTGCTGATTTGTCATAATAACGATGTTTGGACATCCAAATCCTGTTTAGTTTGGTTCCTCATAAATAATATCATTCCATTGCTCATCATATTCTCCATTAACATGAATCCTCCCGTTTCCTACAATTTCTTAAAACCCAAAAAGAATAGTATGAGAGGAAAAACTCGAACTAAAAAAACAACATAATCAAGGGGGAGAACTTTCAATCTCTAACATATTATGTTTAATTCTATGATTGTTACAGTAATTCTAGGACTATAACATATACATATACTTAACCTTAAGTACATTCCTAGACATACCTTAGAAATATCTCTAGGGATTTCACTGATGTTTTCGCATCCTAGTTTCCAAAGCATAACTAAACCTCCCTCTGATACCAACTGTAGATACCCAAAGCTTGACGTACATAGACATTACATAACATTTGTGTAATAATTAATACATACCAAAAACAAACACACAAGGATCGTAATAGTTTAGTGTCATTGGAAACTCGGAATATAATCTTCTAATCTTGGTGAAATATCTTCAATATCTCTGATAAAGATTTTCCTTTTTTGTCTTACCTAAAACATTTCTTTATACCCTGGGGAAATGAAAACATATAAAGGGTGAGCTCAAATGCTCAGTAAAGGTACGCATGGAGAAAATAAAACAAATCATATACATTTGAGATTCAAAAAAAAATAACATAAAGTTTACACATCAAAATCTTGAGTTGTGAAATAAATATTTGCAGTACGTAAGGCATAGGTCATAAAGGAACATAAATAATGATAAAATAGAATGGGAATAAAACATTTAATTTTGTAAAACCATTAATAACATGATATGATTTCCCTAGTATCCAAGACATCTCTTCCAATACCATCATAGTGGACAAAGTCCCTTTCTGAATCGAGTACACTCCTCATTCCAGTCATGTATCACTGAACTAGATGAACTTACCGTTCCAGCCATTTCTATCTCATGAGATATAAATCCTTACCCAATGCATTGGAGGGATATATAGAACCCGCCCATATCATAATGAAATCATTCTTATATGTGCCACTACATAAAAATAAATCATTCATCATGAACCAAAGAATAAAATGGGTTTCATAAACATCATCTCATCATAACAAAATCCATATAAAACAAATGGATATCATTTCATCATTAGAAAATTGAAACAATTTAAATCATAGACACATTATACTTGAAACATACCCATATGAAATAATTTCATCTTAGATGGAAAATGGTTTTGATAAAACACTTGAAAAGAATTCTTGAGGAAAATATCCTTTCTTTTTAAAAATCATTTGTTTTCCAAAAATCAACGCAATTTTAAAAGAAAATGATTTTATTAAAAATATAAATGAAGTATTTTAGAGTAACCTTCATGAAAATAAGGAATTATGAAACTGTAAAAATCTGTTCATGCCGTATAAGTTAAAAAAACATCATCCTCGTACTTTTGTCAAAAAAGTCAAAAAGTTCCTCGTGTGGTAAACAAAAGTAAGATTCCTTTCATAACATGTGGTAAAATTAAAAAATGGGTAAAAGGCCATTAATGATACATGAATTTTTTTTTAGAAAACAGGGACATGGATGATATGAAAAACCCTAGTAAATACTTACGAAAAAACAATCTCGGATAAGAGAGAGATTGGAATAGTTATCCCTTACCTTATGTCTGATATGCTTTGTATGTATCTGAAACTCCAGTATAATGATTTAAATAATGTCATTGACTTATTAAAGAATCATATTCATTGTTATGATATCATATATGGTTCACTTATGACTTTATATTGCACGTTCTTTTGTAAATTCCATGTTAAAGCAGTGTTTTGGGTAAAATCGTTTCATTTATCGTACGTGTTTCGACTTTTTGTTCTTGATATTATTACTTATATCCTGATTTACTTAATTAAATAATGTAAAACATGATTTATATATAATATATATTCAGAATATATATATATATATATATATCGATAAATGGAATGAAATACACCGTTCATGGAGACGGTAGGCCGTATGTACGCATGAACATTGTTTTCGTTTCCTTATTGAATTGAACGGAATTAAGTATATGATATATATATATATACAGTATCATTATTATGTCATATATTTCTTTATTATTCATTATATATAATTTATGATCATTCATGAATGATTAACATGGAGAATGAATCTCATCGTGTCCTGGAGACGGTAGTCTGTACGTACACACGAGCGATGATATCATTCCCATGATCTTGAAATTGTATTTAAGTTTATGTATAATATTTCAGAATCAATATAAATTTACAATAATCATATTTACTTATTTATTTACACCATTATACCCATCCAAGTAAGGTGGCGGTCAAAAACAGATTACACCACGGCGTGGAGACGGTATTCCGTACGTACGCACGCGTAGTGATTTCGTTTTCCGTAGGATGGATAGAAGGTGACATAGGGTTGTTTCATATTTAATAAAATATAAGTATATAATTAATACTATTTTTATTACTTTATAATGATACAACTAAAGAAGAATAATTAGAATAATAAAGAAACGTGAGAAAATCGAAAGAAGAGAATACCTCTTCTTCGACGCCCCTCCTTTATGCTTCCTCTTAAGCAAGTAGAGTTGGTCTTTTGGGAAGACCAGAACCTCCAGAATGTTTCTAGGGAAGTTTAGAAGAGAAATGGTAGGGTTTGTCCGAGCATAAAGGCTCAAAATAGTGTGAATAGATGAGGTAAGGGGTTCCCTTTTTATAAGGGAGGAGAGGGGAACCTTTGGAGAAACATAAAATATTATTTTATAATAAAGTCATATTCGGTTTTTAATAGTTCCAAATTGATTTATTTAGAATATAAGTTGGGGATGGGTCTCAATCCTCTCAACCAATTGGTTTTAGACATGTTTAGGTTAATATTTTAACATTATCATTGAGATTTAACTCTAAGTTAAATAATTTACCTTTTATCATGTTTTCTTGTTTTCTTACACTATATGGTTAATAAACATACTATAACCATACATAAGTACCCCAAGTGGTTACTTATTAATATACATATCATTATATAAGTCATTTGGCCGAACCATTGATTCTTAGGAATAGAATAAAAATTAATAATAAAATAGTTTTTTAAAAAACTATTTTTTGTTAATTTTGACACTATTTGGTAATTGATTTTTTTGAAAATTATAACTGCATTATTAGTAAAACAAATTTAATTGAATAAATACTAACATTTCGTATTATACTAAAAAATTATTTTAATTTATTAAAACTATCAAATTACATTTATTTGAATATTTATTACATCAATTATGTTAATATTTCATTAATAAGGCAATTACTGCATCATCATTGTGTCATAATTAAATTAATTTATTTAAGGTCTAAAAATTATAAATAAAATACCATTATTTAGGAATTAGTTTTATATTTATATTGAATATTTATAGTCAAATTTATCTTATTTATATCCCTATATTTAAAAATTTTTACTTATTAAACTTGGATTTTAACTATTTTAATTGTTCTTTAAATAAAATAATAACAAATGTCCTAATCTAATCCAAGTGGACCTAAAGGGTAATATTTTTTTCCTAAGGTTGTTTCTGGTCGAATTACACTTATCCAATAGAATTAGGACATGTTTTAAGGTAATAATAATAGCATTTTTACCGTTAATTACCCTATTTTCTTTTAAGTGTGGTAAATAAAAGTAAATATTTACTATTCACCAAAAATTATTTTTATCTTATTGAACCAAATTTTACTCTTTGATATTAACCGTGTCTCTCATATTTTCTAAATTCCACTTATAGAAGCGGTAAAATTATGTTTTATGTAAGTTTACAAAAAGCTCCTATGAGGTAGGTTAAAGACGGTGAAAAGTTTAATTAATTTTTTATATATAAAAAATTATTATAAAATGACTCCAATGGATTAAATTGAACATATATAGATATTATGTATCAATTATGACCTAAAATAAATTTAAATAAAATAAATAATTATTTAAATTAAATGTTGGTTTGTAAATAGTAACCCAGTGTTTTCACTATTCATCAAAAATTGAATGTTTTCAGAAAAATACAAAAAATTCACCCTACGATTATTTTTATATTCCGAATCAAAAAATGAAGTCCATTTTGAAAGATAAAATTTATAAAATTTTAAAAAATGAGTATTAATATTCATAACAGCTAGTTCATAATAATATTTGAATAATATCTCATTTAGTGAAACTCGGTAATGCGTACTACACACACTATAGAGGAAGGTCTTGATTGCATGTAATGAAAGACAAGTCAAGGCTCCGTGTAGTGAAAGAACCATTTAGTGTTGCATATAACATAATCAAAACTTATTTCATTTATACATTAAAAAAAATCTATACTTAATGTTGCGTAGAATAATTTCCACAGAATGAACTTGAAATTGTGTGTAACACGAGCCAAGAATAGTGTTGTGTATACTGCTAGCTAATACAGTGTTGTGTATAGTACAAAAAAATCTTGGTTTAGTATATAAAAGAATCCATCAAAGAAATTAAAAATAATATATCTCATATAATCTCAGGTTGTTACATTCTACCCCCCTTAAAATGAATTTCACCCTCGAAATTTGTCGGGGTTATAAATGGTTTACTACTTGAAAGTTTCTTTCATATAAACCCACATCGTTGAAATGAATACCAAAACTGAACTTTAAAAACTAAATTTTAAAACGAAATAGTTACAGAAATTAACTTATCACTGGGGTTCCACAAAGAAGAACATAGGTGAAAATATCGATATGGAAGAGAAATCTAACCATCAAATTCTGATGGAGAGTGGTAGAGAACATGGCTATGAAAAAGCCAAAAATCACAAATCCATAACTTTTTTATGATCTAAGGTACCATCCGATTCATCGGATATGAGGGCACTAGGACAACATTTTTGGTTTTCAAGATAATTTCCCTAAAGTTGATGAATTAAAAGAAATACTTACATGATTTTGGTACAATCTCACTGTTGTTTGTGCCTGGAAAAATTTCGACTTCATCTCTTAAATAAATAAAGTTGAATTTGTTATTCGTGAAGTGTTAGCCGATCATGTGATATAATGATGGGTTATTCCATCTATTTCAAACAAAAGGTTAGCAAAAGTTATCAAATATACATAAGTCCATCTATGGTGAGGTTAATCGTATAAGATTCCAAAAACGAACTTATAATTCATTTATCATACTGCTTAATAAAATAAAACTAGTTTCTACTAACCCGAGACTTCTTGTAGGCTAGTGGTAGGCGATAAAGGCTCGTCCTACTTTGGTTTTGGGTTTGATTCCCGCATCCTTGTCTGACGCGACGGGTTGTCACCCATTCTGCAGGTTGTCCCTGTTCTTAAACTACATAGTTATAACATTCTATCAATAATATTGATAAAATTTATAGCATTAAACAATACTATATGATGCTCAACATAATCCATTCCAATCTTTAGGATTAACCAAAATACTTCTTTCCAAACTAATAGTATAAATATAACAATTACAAAAAAGGTCATATAACAAGCACATGAATACCATCATTTATCCCTCATATATCAAAAGATATATCATGTTGATCGCATTCCAAACATGTGAATACCCTAATCTTGTATTCTCTTGAAAAATGAATACTCATTGAATCTTAGTGAAAACATGAATGCTGTCAAAAGTTAACTCTTTCCACATAACAAAATCCAAAAATTCTATATACTCAAACCATGATATAAATTTTTCCTTATATCAGTCATGATCTCATTAAAACTATCAAACATTTCATTATTTCCTTATCCCTCATTTATGCACATATTAGGTGCTTTCAAAAAAATATATGAATAACCTTTCATGGTTACCAGAACCATTCAACATATAGTTTCAAAAACATAAGGAAAAACAATAGTGTAAAAATTCTTAGATGTCTCCTTATTCTATATTACCATGAGATTACTTATAAAACATTACTCTTGATAAACATGTAATCATTCCACTACCTTCTTAAACCATTTTCTGATCTTGAACACTTCTTTCATCTCACATGTCATTTGGAGTCTCTTCATCATCATCAAAACAAATATTACCCATACGACCATAGAGATTCTCTTCATGAGACTTTCTCTTAGGGAATTGGTTTGTATAATTCCCGTACATTCCACATTTAAAACATTTAATCATTGTTGATGTCGTAGAAATACCATTATCCTTGTCCATGGTGTTGACATAACCTTTTCCTTTGCACTTACTCGATTTGTGTCCTTACATTCTACACTTAAAGCATCTACCAGTTCCTTTGAAACATTCTCCTTGATGCCTCTTCCCACATGATTTACATGAGGGAAAATGAACTTTCTTTCCTCTATGATCATCTTGAAACTCCATATTTCTTTTATTAGAGGATTCAAGAAACTTACCAACATTGAGATTATTGATCATATTATGAGATTGCTAATTTGGCATAATAAAGATGTTTGGACATCGAAATCCCATTTCTTGTGGTTTCTCATAAATAATATCATTTCATTTCCCATCATATTCTCCATTAACATGAATCCTCTTGTTTTTTGACATTTCTTAAAACCCAAAAAGAATAGTATGAGAGGAAAAACTCGTACTAGAAAAATAACATAATCAAGGGGGTTACTTTCAATCACTAATATCTTAAGTTTAATTCTATGATCATTACCGTAATTCTAGGACTATAACATATATGTATACTTAACTTTAGATACATCCCTATTCATAACTTAGAATTATCTCTAGGGATTTCACTAATGTTTTCACATCCTAATTTTCACAGGTTAACTAAACCTCTCTCTGATACCAACTGTAGAGACCCAAAGCTTGACGTACATGGACATTTCATTACTTTTGCGGAATACTTAATACATAACAAAAACCAACACACAAGGGCCGTAATAGTTTAGTGTGTTTGGAAACTCGGAATATAATCCTCTAATCTTGGTGAAAGATCTTCAACATCTCCTATAAAGATATTCCTTTTTTTTCTGACCTAAAACCTTTCTTTATACCCTGGGGAAAAACATATAAACGGTGAGATCAAATTCTCAGTAAGGGTAATCATGGAGAAAATAAAACAAATCATATACATTTGAGCTAAAAAAATAATATAAAGTTTACACAACAAATTCTTGAGTTGTGAAATAAATATTAGTAGTACGTAAGGCATAGGTCATAAAGGAACATCAATAATGATAAAATAAAATGGTAATAAAACATTTAATTGTGGAAAACCATTAAGAACATGATATGAGTTCCATAGTAGCCAAGGCATTGATTCCAAGACCATCTTAGGTGACAAAGTCCCTTTCTGAATCGAGTTCTCTACTCGTTCCAGTCCTGTATCACTGAACTAGATTAACATACCATTCCAGCCATGTAAATATCATGAGATATAACTCTTTACCCAATGAATTTGGGGGATATATTGGTCCCACCCATCTCATAATGAAATCATTCTTATGTGTGACACAACATAAACATAAATAATTCATCATAACCCAAAGAATAAAATGGGTTTCATAAACATCATCCCAGCATAAAATAATACATATAAAACAAATGGATATCATTAGATCATATGAAAATTGAAATAATGTAAATCATATAGGAATTATACATGAAACATACACATATGAAATAATGTCATCTTAGATGGAAAATGGTTTTGATAAAACACTTGAAAATAATTTTTGAGGAAAATATCCTTTTTTTTCTTAAAAATCATTTCTCTTCAAAAAATGCCATGCAATTTTAAAAGAAAAATATTTTATTTAAAATAAAAATGCAGTATTATAGAGTAAAATTCATAAAATTGAGGCGTTATGAAACCATAAAAATTTGTTCATGCCGTATAACTTAAAAAACATTCTCCTCGTACTTTTGACGGAAAAGTCAAAAAGTTTCTCATGTGGTAAACAAAATTAATATTCCTTTCATAACATGTGGTATAATTCAAAAATTATTAAAAAGTCCATTAAACATATATGAAAACATTTTTAGAAAATAGGGACATGGATGATAACAAACACTCATGTAAATACTTACGAATAAACAATCTCAGATAAGAGCGCGATTGGAATAGTTATCCCTTACCTTATGTATGATATGGTTCGCATGTATCCAAACCTCCTGTAAAATGATATAAATAATGTCATTGAATTATTAATGAGTCATATTCATTGTTATGATATCATATATGGTTCACTTATGACTCTATATTACCCGTTCTTTTGTAAATTCAATGATAAAGCAGCATTTTGGGTAAAATTGTTTCATTTATCGTACATGTTTCGACTTGTTTTTCATGATATTATTACTTATATCCTGATTTACTTAATTAAAAAATGTAAAAAATGATTTATATATAATATATATTCAGCATATACATATACATATAAATATTACAGATCGATAAATTGAATGAAATACACCGTTCATGGAGATGGTAGGCCGTACGTACGCATGAACGCATTTTTGTTTCCTTATTGAATTGAATGGAATTAAGTACATGAAATAAATAAATATATAAATAATTCCAGTATCATTATTATTTCATATATTTCATTATTATTCATTATATGTACTTTATAATCATTCATGAATGGTTAACATGGAGAATGAATGTCATCGCGTTGTGGAGACAGCAGTCCGTACGTACGCACGAGCGATGATATCATTCCCATGATCGTGGAATTGTATAGAAGTGTATGTATAATATTAAATAATCAATATAACTATACAATAATCATATATAGTTATTTATTTACACCATTATACCCATCCAAGTAAAGTGGTGGTTGAAAACAGATTACACCACGACGTGAAGATGGTATTCTGTACGTACGCACGCGCGATGATTTCGTTTTCTATAGGATGGATAGAAGATGAAATGGGGTTGTTTCATATTTATAATAACATATCAGTATATAATTAATAATTATGTTATTACTTTATAAAGAGAAAACTAAAGAAGAAGAAGTAGAATAAGAAAGAAACTTTAGAAAATCGGATGAAGAGATTACCTCTTCTTCGACACACCTCTTTTAAACTTCTTATTATGGAAGTAGAGTTATTCTTTTGAGAAGAACCAAACCTCCATAATGTTTCTAGGTAAGTGGAGAAGATAAATAGTTAGGGGTTGGCCGAGCTTCAAGTATCAAAAGGGTGTGAATAGAAGAGGGAAGGGGTGCCCTTTTTATAAGGGAGGAGCGGGGCACCTTTGAAAAAACATAAAATATTATTTTATAATAAAGACATATTCGGTTTTTAATAGCTAAAAATTGATTTATTTCGAAGATAAGGTGTGGATGGGTCTAAATCCTATCAACAAATAGGTTTTGGACATGTTTAGGTTACTATTTTAGCATTATCATTTAGATTTAACTCTAAGTTAAATAATTTACCTTTTATCGTGTCTTCTTGTTTTCTTAGACTGTATGGTCAATAAACATACTATAACCCGCAAAAATAACCCCAAGAAGTTCATTATTAATATATATATATATTTCCTTATATATTTAATTTGGCATATTCTTAGATTTTTAGGAATAGAATAACAATTAATAATATAAAATTTGATTTAAAAACTATTTTATGTCAATTTTGACACTATATGGTAATTGATTGTTTTGAAAATTATAACAGAATTATTAGTCAAAAAATTTAATTGAATAAATAATAACATGTAATATTAACCTAAAAATAGTGTAATTTTTTAAAACTCCCAAATTTCATTTCTTTGGGTATTTATAACATCAATTATGTTAATATTTCATTAATAATGTAATTACTACATCATCATTGTGTCATAAATAAATTAATTTATTTAATGTCTAAAAATTATAAATAAACTATGATTATGTATGAAATCGTTTTATCATTATAATTAATATTTATAGTCAAATTTCTCTAATGTATAACCCTATATTAAAAATGTTTTAGTTATTAAACATTGATTTTAACTATTTTAACTATTCTTTAAATAAAATAATAATAAATGTCCTAATCTAATCCAAGTGGACCTAAAGGGTAATATTTTATTCCTAAAGTGGTTTTTGGTTGAATTAAACTTATCCTATAGAATTAGGACATGTGTTAGGGCAATAATAATATCATTTTTACCCATAACTACCCTATTTACTTTTAACCGTGGTAAATAAAAGTAAAAAGTTCGTATTCACAAAAAAAATTATCTTATTGAACCACATTTTACAACGTGATATTTACTTTGTATCTCATATTTTCAAAATACCACTCATAGAAGCGGTAAAATTAAGTTTTATGAAAGTTTTCAAAAAGCTCCTAAGAGGTAGGTAAAAGATGGTGAAAAGTTCAATAAAATTTTTATATATAAAAAATAATTTTAAAATGACTCCAATGAATTACATTGAACTTATATAGGTATTATGCATCAATTTTTACCTAAAATAAATTTAAATAAAATTAATAATTATTTAAATAAAAAGTAGGTTTTTAAATAGTAACATAGTTTTTTCACTAGACATCAAAAATTGAATGTTTTCAGAAAAATACAAAAAATTCACCCCAGTATAATTTTGATATTCCGAATAAAAAAATGAAGTCCATTTTGAAAGATAAAATTTATAAAATTTAAAAAATTGTTTATTACTATTCATAACGTCTAGTTCATAATATTATTATAATAATATATCGTTTACTGAAACTCGGTATTGCGTACTACACACACTATCGAGGAAGGTCTTGATTGTGTGTAATGCACACCAAGTCAGGGTTGTGTGTAGTGAAAGCACCATTTGGTGTTGTGTATAACATAATCAAAACTGATTTCATATATTCATTAAACAAAATCTATACTTAATGTTGCGTAGAATAATTTCCACAAAATGAAAATTGAAATTGTGTGTAACACGATCCAAGAATAGTATTGCATATACTGCAAGATAATATAGTGTTTCATATAGTACAAGCTAATCTTGGTGTAGTGTATAATAGAACACATCAAAAAATTAAAAATAATATATCTCAAAAAATCTCAGGTTGTTACAGGATGTAGAGCTTGTATTGCAGTATCAAGATCAAAGAGTTCCCCAACCAAGGGTGAGTCATTACCAAGACTTAATGATGGGGGAATGTTGACGCGAATTGGTTCCTCCTATTGGGGATCTATACCTACAACTTGGTTAGTAACAGAGAGCCCAATATCTTTCCCCTTTTCCATACCTTCAAGCATGGAGTTTCTTGTTCCCATAATAACATTACTCAAATCATGATCATTGGAAGTAATAATAGTAGTGGGGATAGATAGAATACCTCTTTTATTCACTCCATGTTCATTTTCCTGATGTTTTTGAATAACATCTATAATAGTGGATTCAAGCACATTAATGAGGTTACATTCATCCTCTTCTATAAGACCATCTAAGGAGCTTACAAATTTTTATTTAGTGTATTTCTTCACCCATACCACATTTTTTCATTTGAAATATTTAGGGATGTTAATTTTGGTTGTATTTCCTTTTTTTATTTTTATTTCCTTCGATTCATTTTCTATCTGTTGGACTACTTGTTTCCTAATCACCCTACAATTTTCTATAGTGTGGCCAATAAGTTTTCAAATTTCATAGAATAGTGGTTTTTTCTCATACTCGATCCTAATTTCTGTTTTATATTCTTTACCAGAGAAGATTATTGAATTTGGGAAAGGTGCATCAAGGTTAACATCATCCTTTACCATAGAAAATAGTCCCAAATCAACATTTTGTGTTCTTTTGTAAATTTTCATCAAAAATCCAAAGCAAGAAAAAATTTCATTAAGAATTTTAGGATGCCAAATGTACCAATTTAAACCATGTTATCTGACCCATATTTGGGCCATTGTATTCCTATGAGTGTAACTGTTGAATGCATAGTCTCATTCATAAATCTTGAGTAGACCAGGTTTTAAATGGAGGTTACCGGTATCCCATACATTATCAAGTTCAGATAATGAATTAAATAAGAAGTGGAAATATACACAACCTATGGTAACTAGTATCTAGTTCGATATAACCTAACAGTGTGTAATTGTAGGTTTAAGATCTATTAAAGTCCAGGTGCAGTCACCTTTCAGGTAGGAGATGCGGCCCATGATGGAGTATTTTCAATGTAGCTCATGTAGTTGAAGTTCCACTGGATCTGCTTTGTAGAGAACCAATTCTTGATGTACATGGACATTACATTACTTTATCGGAATACTTAATACATAAAAAAACAAACACACAAGGACCATAATAGATTAGTGTCTTTGGAAACTCGGAATACAATCTTCTAATCTTGGTGAAAGATCTTCAAAATCTCCCATAAAGATTTTCCTTTTTTTTCTTACCTAAAACCTTTCTTTATAACTTGGGAAAAAGAAAACATATAAAGGGTGAGCTCAAATTCTCAATAAGGGTAAGCATGGAGAAAATAAAGCAAATCATATACATTTGAGCTTCAAAAAAATAACATAATGTTTACACATCAAAATCTTGAGTTGTGAAATAAATCTTGGCAGTACGTAAGGCTTAGGTCATAAAAGAACATTAATCATGATAAATTATCATGGGAATAAAACAGTTAATTGTGGAAAAAACATTAATCACATGATATGTTTTCCATAGTATCCAAGACATTGGTTCCATGAAAATATTAGTGGACAAATTCCCTTTCTGAATCGAGTTCACTCCTTTTTCCAGTCATGTATTATTGAACCGGATTAACTTACCATTCCAGCCATGTCTATCTCATGAGATATAAATATTTACCCAATGAATTAGAGGGATATATATGTCCCACCCATCTCATAATTAAATCATTCTTACATGTTCCACAACATAAACATAATTCATTGATCATAACCCAAAGAATAAAATGGGTTTCATAAACATCATTCCATCATAACATAATCCATATAAAACAAATGGATTTCATTTCATCATAAGAAAATTGAAACAATGTAAATAATAGAGACATTATAATTGAAACATACACATATGAAATAATGTCATCTTAGATGGAAAATGGTTTTGATAAAACACTTGAAAAGAATTCTTGAGGAAAATATCATTTTTTTTAAAAAACATTTCTTTTCAAAAAATTCCCCGCAATTTCAAATGCAAAAGATTTTTTTGAAAATAAAAATTAAGTCTTATAGATTAAACATCATGAAAATAAGGCGTTATGCAAAAGTAAGAATCAGTTCATGCTGTATAAGTTAAAAAACATTCTTCTTGTACTTTTTTCGGAAATGTTAAAAAGTTCCTCATGTGGTACACAAAAGTAAGATTCCTTTAATAACATGTGGTAAAAATTAAAAAATGTGTAAAAGGCCATTATGCATAAATGAAAACATTTTTTGAAAACATGGACATATATGATAACAAAAAACCCAGTAAATACTTTTGAATAATTAATCTCGGATAAGAGCGAGATTGGAATAGTTATCCCTTACCATATGTCTGATATGATTAGTATGTATCCGAAACTCTTGTATAATGATTTAAATAATGTCATTGGCTTATTACATAATCATATTTATTAATATGATATCATAAATGGTTCACTTATGACTTTATATTTCCCGTTCTTTTGTAAATTCCATGTTAAAGCAGCGTTTTGGTTAAAATCTTTTCATTTATCGTACGTGTTTCGACTTGTTGTTATTCATATTATTACTTATATCCTGATTTTCTTAATTACAGAATTTAAATTTTTTTATATATAATATATATTCAGCATATACACATATATATATATATGATAGATCGATAAATGGAATGAAATACACCGTTCATGGAGACGGTAGGTCGTTCGTACGAATGAACGCTGTTTTCATTTCCTTATTGAATTGAATGGAATTTAGTAGATGACATACATATATATACATAAATCCAGTATCATTATTATGTCATATATTTCATTATTTTTCATTATATATACTTTATAACCATTCATTAATGGTTAACATGGAGAATGAATCTCATCGCGTTGTGGAGACGGTAGTCCATACGTACGCACAAGTGATGATATCATTCCCATGGTCGTGGAATTGTATTTAAGTGTATGTATAATATTTCAGAACCAATATCACTTTACAATAATCATATATAGTTATTTATTTACACCATTATAACAATCCAAGCAGTGTGGTGGTCGAAAACAGATTACACCACAGCGTGGAGACGGTATTCTGTACGTACACACACGCGGTGATTTCGTTTTCTTTAGGGTGGATAGAAGGAGAAATGGGATTGTTTTATATTTAGAATGAAATATCATTATATAATTAATAATGGTTTTATTACTTTATAATGAGAGAACTAAATAAGAAGAAGTACAAAAAATGAAACTTGAGAAAATCAGAAGAAGAGATTACCTCTTCTTCGAAGAACCTCCTTTAAGATTCCTCCTAAGGAAGTAGAGTTGGTCTTTTAAGAAGACCATAACGTCCAGAATGTTTCTAGGGAAGTGGAGAAGAGAATGGGGTGGGGGTTGGCCAAGCTTCAAGGCTCAAAATGGTGTGAAGAGAAGAGGGAAGGGGTTCCATTTTTATAAGGGTGGAGAGGGGCACCTTTCAAAAAACATAAAATATTATTTTATAATAAAGTCATATTCGGTTTTTAATAGCAAAAAATTGATTTATTTCGAAGCTAAGGTGGGGATGGATCTAACTCCTCTCAAAAAATAGGTTTTAGACATATTTAGATTACTATTTTAACCTTATATTTTTGATTTAACTCTAAGTTAAATAATATACCTTTTACCGTGTCTTCTTGTTTTCTTACACTATATGGTTAATAAACATACTATAACCAGCCAAAAAAAAACCAAGGTGGTTAATTATTAATAAATATATCCTTATCTAAGTCATTTTATTGAAACATAGATTTATAGGAACAAAATAACAATTAAGAATAGAATATTTGTTTTAAAACCTATTTTATGTCAATTTTGACAATATTTGGTAAAGATTTTTTTAAAAATTATAACAGCATAATTAGTTCGAAAAAAGTTAATTGAATAAATACTAACATGTCATATTAAACTAAAAAATTAGTGTAATTTATTAAAACTCTGAAAATATATTTATTTGCGTATTTATATCATCAATTATGTTATTATTTCATCAATAAGGTAATTACTGCATCATCATTATGTAATTAATAAATTAATTAATTTAATGTATAAAAATTATAAATAAAATACCATTATGTAGGAACTTTTTTGAGCTTTCTAATGAATATTTATAGTCGAATTTATCTTTTTTATATCCCTATATTAAAAATATTTTTTTTATTAAATTTGTTTTTTACTATTTTAACTATTCTTTAAATAAAATAATAATAAATGTCCTAATCTAATCCAAGTGGACCTAAAGGGTAATAATTTTTTCCTAAGGTTGCTTTTTGTCGAATTAAACTTATCAAATAGAATTAGGAAATGTGTCAGGATAATAATAATATCATTTTTACCCATAATTATCCTATTTACTTTTAACTGTGGTAAATAAAAGTAAAAAGTTACTATTCACAAAAAAAATTATTTTTATCTTATTGAACCACATTTTACTCCTTGATATTATCTTTTTCTTTCATATTTTTAAAATTCCATTCACAAAAGCGGTAAAATTAAGTTTTATGAATGTTTGCAAAAAGCTCTTAGGAGGTAGGTAAAAGACGGTGAAAAGTTGAATAAAATTTTTATATATCAAAAATAATTATAAAATGACTCCAATGAATTACATTGAACATATATAGGTATTATGTATCAATTTTGCTCTAAAATAAATTTAAACAAAATAAAAAATTATTTAAATAAAAAGTCAGTTTTTAAATACTAACGTAGTGTTTTCACTAGTCATCAAGAATTGAATGTTTTCAGAAAAATACCAAAAATTCACCACAGTCTAATTTCGATATTCCGAATCAAAAAATGAAGTCCATTTTGAAAGATAAAATATATAAAATTTAAAAAATTGGTTATTATAATTCATAACGTCTAGTTCATAATATTATTATAATAATATCTCGTTTAGTGAAACTCGGTATTGCGTACTACACACACTATCGAGGAAGGTCTTGATTCCGTGTAATGAACGCCAAGTCAGGGATTCATGTAGTGAAAGCACCGTTTGGTGTTGTGTATAACATAATCAAAACTTATTTCATTTATTCATTAAACAAAATCTATAATTAATGTTGCGTAGAATAATTTCCACAAAACGAACTTGAAATTGTGTGTAACACGATCCAAGAATAGTGTTTCGTATACTGCATGCTAATACTGTGTTGCATATAGTACAAGATAATCTTGGTGTAGTGTATAATAGAACACGTCAAAGAAATTAAAAATAATATATATCATAAAATCTAATGTTGTTACAGGATGTAGAGCCTGTACAGAAGTATCATGATCAAAGAGTTCCCCAACCAAGGGTGAGTCATTACCGAGACCCAATGATGGGGGAATGTTAACGCAATTTGGTTCCTCTTATTGGGTATCTATACCTACAACTAGGTTACTAACAGAGTGACCAATATCTTTCCCCTTTTCCTTACCTTCAAGCATGGAGTTTCTTGTTCCTAGAGGAACATTACTCGAATCATGATCATTGGAAATACAAATAGTAGTGGGGGTAGATAGCATACCTATTTCATTCACTCCATGTTCATTTTCCTGATGTTTTTGAATAACATCCAAAATAGTGGATTAAAGCACATTAACGAGGTTACTTTCATCCTCTTCTACAAGATCATCTAAGGTGGTTACAAATTTTCATTTAGTGTATTTCTTCACCCATACCTAATTTTTTCATTTGGAATATTTAGGGATGTCAGGGTTGGTTGGATTGCCTTTTTTTATTTTTAATTCCTTCGATTCATTCTCTATCGGTTGGACTACTTATTTCCTAATCACCCTATAATTTTCTATATTGTTGCCAATAAGTTTTCAAATTTCACAGAATGGTGGTTTTTTCTCATATTTGATCCTAATTTTATTTTATATTCTTTACCAGAGAAGATTATTGAATTTGGGAAAGGTGCATCAAGGTTAACCTCAACCTTTACCAGAGAAAATAGTCCCAAATCAGCATTTGGTGTTCTTTGGTAAATATTCAGCAAAAATCCAAAGCAAGACAAAATGTCATTAAGAATTTTAGGATGCCAAAAGTACCAATTTTAACAATCTAATCTGCCCCATATTTGGGCCATTGTATTCCTATGAGTGTAATTGTTGAATGCATAGTCCCATTCAGAAATCTTGAGTAGACCAAGTTTCAAATGGAGGTTAACGGTATCCCATACATTATCAAGGTCAGATAATGAATTAAATAAGAAGTGTAAATATACACAACCTATGGTAACTAGTTTCTAGTTATATATACCCGAACAGTGTGTAATTGTAGGTTTATGATCTATTAAAGTCCAGGTGCAGTAAGCTTTCAGGTAGGAGATGCGGGCCATGATAGATTATTTTCAATGTACCTCATGTAGTTGAAGTTCCACTGGATCTTCTTTGTAGAGAACCAATGCTTGACATACATGTACATTACATTACTTTATCGGAATACTTAATGCATAAAAAAACAAACACACAAGGACCGTAATAGATTAGTGTCTTTGGAAACTCGGAATACAATCTTCTAATCTTGGTGATAGATCTTCAAAACCTCCCATAATGATTTTCCTTTTTTTCGTACCTAAAAACTTTCTTTATACCTTGGTAAAAAGAAAACATATAAAGGGTGAGATCAAATGCTTAGTAAGGGTAATCATGGAGAAAATAAAACAAATCATATACATTTGAGCTTCAAAAAAATAACATAAATTTTACACATCAAAATCTTGAATTATGAAATAAATCATGGAAGTACATAAGGAATAGGTCATAAAGGAACATCAATCATGATAAAATAGCATGGGAATAAAACAGTTAAATGTGGAAAACCATTAATCACATGATATGATTTCCATAGTATCCAAGGCATTGCTGTCAAGACAATCTTAGTGTACAAATTCCCTTTCTAAATCGAGTTCACTCCTTGTTCCAGTCCTGTATCACCGAACCGGATTAACTTACCATTCCATCCTTGTCTATCATATGAGATATAAATCTTTACCCAATTAATTGTAGGATGATATAGGTCCCACCCATCTCATAATGAAATCATTATTACGTGTACCACAATATAAACATAAATCATTCATCATAACCCAAAGAATAAAATGGGTTTCGTAGACATCATTCTATCATAACATAATCCATATAAAACAAATGGATTTCTTTTCATCATAAGAAATTTGAAACAATGTAAATCATAGAGACATTATACTTGAAACAAACACATATGAAATAATGTCATCTTAGATAGAAATTGGTTTTGATAAAACACTTGAAAAGAAATCTTGAGGAAAATATCATTTTTTCTTAAAAATCATTTCTTTTCAAAAAATGCCACGCAATTTCAAAAGAAAAAGATTTTATTTAAAATAAAAATTAAGTCTTATAGATTAAACTTCATGAAAATAAGGCGTTATGCAACAGTAAAAATCCGTTCATGCTGTATAAGTTAAAAAAACATTCTTCTCATACTTTTTTCAGAAAAGTCAAAAAGTTCCTCAAGTGGTAAAAAAAAGTAAGATTCCTTTAATAACATGTGGTAAAAATTAAAAAATTCGTAAAAGGCCATTATGCATAAATGAAAACATTTTTAGAAAACATGGACATAGATGATAAGAAAAAACCCAGTAAATACTTATGAATAATTAATCTCGAATAAGGGTGAGATTGGAATAGTTATCCCTTACCATATGTCAGATATGATTAGTATGTATCCGAAAATCCTGTATAATGATTTAAATAATGTCATCTACTTATTACAGAATAATATTTATTGTTATGATATCATATATGGTTCACTTATGACTTTTTATTTGCCATTCTTTTGTAAATTCCATGTTAAAGCAGCGTTTTGGGTAAAATCGTTTCATTTATCGTACATGTTTCGACTTGTTATTCTTGATATTATTTCTTATATCCTGATTTTATTAATTACAGAATTTAAAACATTTTTTATATATAATATATATTCAGCATATACGTATATATATATATATATATATATATGATATATTGATAAATGGAATGAAATACACCGTTCATGGAGACGGTAGATCGTTCGTACGCATGAACGCTGTTTTCGTTTCCTTATTGAATTGAATGGAATTAATTAGATGACATACATATATATACATAAATCCAGCATCATTATTATGTCATATATTTCATTATTTTTCATTATATATACTTTATAACCATTCATGAATGGTTAACATGGAGAATGAATCTCATCGCGTTGTGGAGACGGTAGTCCGTACGAACGCACAAGCGATGATATCATTCATGTGGTCGTGGAATTGTATTAAAGTGTATGTATAATATTTCAGAACCAATATCCCTTTACAATAATCATATATAGTTATTTATTTACACCATTATACCCATCCAAGTAAGGTGGTGGTCGAAAATAGATTACACCATAGCGTGGAGATGGTATTCCTTACGTACGCACACGCTTTGATTTCATTTTCCTTAGGATGGATTGAAGGAGAAATGGGATTGATTCATATTTATAATAACATATCATTATATAATTAATAATTATTTTATTACTTTATAATGAGATAACTAATGAAGAAGAAGTACAATAAGGTAATTACTGCATCATCATTGTGTAATTAATAAATTAATTTATTTAATGTATAAAAATTATAAATAAAATACCATTATGTAGGATCTATTTTTAGCTTTCTAACGAATATTTATAGTCGAATTTATCTTTTTTATAACCCTATATTAAAAATATTTTTGTTATTAAATTTGATTTTGACTATTTTAACAATTCTTTAAATAAAATAATAATAAATGTCCAAATCTAATCCAAGTGGACCTAAAGGGTAATTTTTTATTCCTAAGGTTGTTTTTGGTTGAATTACACTTATCAAATAGAATTAGGACATGTGTTAGGGTAATAATAATATCATTTTTTCCCTTAATTACCCAATTTATTTTTAACCGTGGTAAATAAAAGTAAAAAAGTTACTATTCACCATAAACAATTTTTATCATATTGAACCACATTTTACACTTTTATATTAACTGTGTCACTAGGATTTTTTTAAATTCCACTCACAGAAGCGGTAAAATTATGTTTTATCTAAGTTTGCAAAAAGCTCCTAGGAGGCAGGTAAAAGACGGTGAAAAGTTTCATAAAAATTTTTTATATAAAAAATTATTATAAAATGACTCCAAAGAATTACATTGAACTTATATAGGTATTATGTATCAATTTTGACCTAAAATAAATTTAAATAAAATAAAAAAATATTTAAATAAAAATTCGGTTTTTAAATAGTAACCTAGTGTTTTCACTATTCATCAAAAATTGAATGTTTTCAGAAAAATACCAAAAATTCACCTGAGGCCAATTTCAATATTCCGAATCAAAAAATGAAGTACATTTTGAAAGATAAAATTTATAATATTTCAAAAATTGGGTATTTCTATTCATAACGGCTAGTTCATAATAATATTATAATAATATCTCGTTTAGTGAAACTCGGTATTACGTACTACACACACTATTGAGGAAGGTCTTGATTGCGTGTAATGCAAGCCACGTCAGGGCTACGTGTAGTGAAAGCACTGTTTAGTGTTTCATATAACATAATCAATACTTACTTCATTCATACATAAACAAAATCTATACTTAATGTTGCGTAGAACAGTTTCCACAAAATGAACTTGAAATTGTGTGTAACACGAGCCAAAAATAGTGTTGTGTATACTGCACGTTAATATGGTGTTGCGTATAGTACAAGATAAACTTGGTGTAGTGTATAATAGAAGACATAAATGAAATTAAATGAATATTTTTCATAAAATCTCGGGGTATTACATGCTTCAACTATGAAGCTGCCATCATCTAGCTTTCATAGAAGTGGGGGGATTGTTGATTATTGATCTTTGCTGAGATTCATGCTTTTAAGTGCATGTAGTAAGGAGACACCATTAAATCTCCCTGCGAATGGAAGTGTGGGGTCTCCATCATTTGAATTTCATTCATTATTTTTAGCACCAGATCCCCACTTATCGGATTTCTGATTTCGGAAGAGGTGGGAGTCAAATCTCCCAGGCACAAGAAATGCATCAGGCATTGTAGGAGGATTTGGGAAGCTTAGTAATCCCCAAATGCTCATAGTTTTTAGAGATCGATGGTCTCCCATCTCTATATCATGAGTTAATAAACATTGTATTAATATCTAAAAGGGATATAGTCTTTATATGAATAATTAGTTGAATGCTTCTCTTTTTAGATTTTGAACTCTATTGATTAGATGTTTATATTTTTATTGGGGGAAATAAAAGACTGAGTGTGGGGGAGTTTTACGTACCCAATTTGTTTATACCTTTTCATAAATATTATTGAGAATAAAATATTCTTCCATCATCTACTCCTTTTTTGTGGATAATGTTTTTTTATTTTACTGTTATTGAGGATTTTTCTTGATATTCCCAATAAATTCAGTAATCAAGAATGTTCAGAATAAAAATTCTCATATACTCGACTTGTACATTATCAACACACGTTGTGTATCTTCACCCTGACATGGTTTGTCAAAAACTGATTACACACCCATGTAGAAATCTAGATACTAAATATCATGTATTAAATGTTTACATGTTGGGTTTGACCTTATAGAAGTAGTTAGTGGATGAAATGGACACTATATTCAATGTAATGCAGTGGAACAAGCTCTTTACCCCCATCAATCAACCGTTGGTGCTTCAACATCAATGGGCAGTGTACAATAGATCACCTAACAAGTTAATAAAATAATTAATAATTAGACGAATTGCGTACATGGTGTGTAATTTAGGGTACAAGTTATGTAATTTATTATTATATAAATATAGAGGTAATCCTATGGTTTGAGGATGAGAACTTTAGGGGGAGGTACTACCGCTCTGTCATTCAGTCTCCCCTAAATCTAATTTGAATTTTCATTACTTCTTTTATTTATATTTTCTGTTTAATTAAAATTCCACCTTTCATTCCAATCATATCCATTGATGGTGTTGAGATTTATCTCAAAAAAAAATCATCATTAAAATGGTTATAAGATGGTATATTTATAATGTTGGAGTTGTAATAAGATTATGGGTTTTTTGTGATTTAAATTTGCAAAGTGTTATTTCAGAATGATATTTGTTTTACAACCCCATTAATGAAGTAAATACCACAATCATCATTAGTTACATATCCGACTAAGAATGAAACCATTAGAGACAACTAAAGGATTTTCAATAGGAGAACCCATGACTCTTTGGGAGCCTGTTTCCCTTCTTTTAGGGGTAAATAACATCGGAATTGTTTAAAAAATTAATCATCAGACCATAAGATTAATATTTTAATTACATAATATAATCGTATTGGTCCAAGAAAAAATATTTTATTTGAATTCTTATGGTATAAAATTTTAATTAATAGTTTTATACTAATAAATGATTATTATAATAATAGTTAATTGAGTTGCAACCCTGAAACATCTATTTTTTGTTTGTTTTTCACTTCATTTATTTTATATTATATCTGAATTTTTTTTCACTCTTTCATCTTGTTCCCATCATTCAAGTTTCCCGATAATAAACTGACACTAAAAAACCTGAGTAGGTATTGATTATTTTTTTCTTGTGGGATCATCTGTGATTACTGCTAGCTACCAAGTAAGTCAAATTATAAGGGTACAACAACTTTCAATTTTTCCACCTCTCGACAAGACTGTAAAAATTATTAACTGATCCATCACCTCAGAAAATATATCTAAAAGATGTTAACCTGTGACATAATTTATGTTATTAATATTTTAATATCTTTTTAAATACTCCCTTATATGAAATGTGCCTAATTTGTTTGAAATATTAATGTTTAAATATGAAATATAATTTTTTGAGCACTATTTGAATTTATTTAGATTCAAGTATTTTTAATGTTTTAATAATAACTATAACCCTAATTATCCAATTTGAATGATTCCTATTTTGTAGGGTTCCCAATTCCAATTACATCATTTCATTATAAGTCACCTTTGGAAAATTCGTCCATTAGAGGGTCATATGGACCCCACAAGAAGGCCCAAGGAAACTGTGAAGAAACTGGACCATATATGAAGGTTGAATTACTAGGTTCAATCCAGAAGTCCAAATACCTTAATTCTCCTCCCATGTTTGTGGGACATTTAAAGGGGTCCATGATAAAAATTTCAGAAACCAATCACAAATACAAGGGGCCCAACTAATGCATTGAAGTCCAGCCCACCATTCTGTCTGGGAATTAAAAACAGCACACAAATATTGAAATTGCTCCTCATGTATACATCCATTCGAGCTGAACTTTGGCATTGTGAAAGAGGAGATTCGGTCGTCCAACGTTGTTGATGAAATTATTTTTATTTTAAGGCATATTCCTATTCAAAAACAAATTCACATTAGTGACTTCTAAAAAGTCTGTATTGAAATGGACAGATCAGAATTTGTTTACTACAAACGCCATAACCTTGGCTCAATAAGTCCAATGGCCGCAAAATCATCACAGTAGACATAAGACCTCTTTATCTACAACTTTTATGAACAATATGTCTCAGGATTCGAATGTATGGATGTACATATCGGCGATCCAAGTGGAGGGGTATTTCTGGAATGTAAACAGTCCAGCACCTTGAGCTATAAATATATCCCCTCCTCTCCTTTCAAAAGGGTTGGAACTTCAGCACTTAAGGAGGAGGATTGGAATTACTAGATCCTTGGAAAGGTTATGGGAGGATATGCTTTGATCTTGTTTCCACAAGAGAGACCTCTCCTCCACTTCTCTTTCATGTTTGTTTATGTTTTCTTTCCATTGTAATTGTGTAACTTTGTTTTCATTTCAACCAAATTTTAGTGCTTGTTTCTTCTTCAATACCTCTTATTATTCTCCAAATTCTATAGTATAATATTAATGGTCTTAAAATAGTTTAAATTCAGTTGAATCCCCTTCCCTTATTTTTCTTCCTCATTCAATTGAAATTCCATTTTTGATTCTCAAAATCTTTCGTGTGTGTGTTCGACACACTACTCTTTTCTTGTCCCTTACTTTTTATAATATTTTTAAATCGTCACCATAAACATTAAAACCAGATTATAACCAATACTAATGGTTGAGTAAATCTCTCATTAGGGTGAGTTTTAATTTAGGTATGTTAAGTGATTGAGAGCTTTCGCTCGATTAGTATTCGTTGAATTAACATTGTGTATGTTGGACTTAGCATGTGATGGTATAATGACTTATTTTCGTTATTGTGTGGTTTTCTTGGAGTATTGGAACCATAAATACACTACCATAAACATGATATGACCAAGAATATAAACCTAAGTTACATTAAGGCTTGGATTAAAGCCTTAACACTTGAGAATTCAAATCAACGTCAACTTGTGACATGGGTGTTAATTTAAATGCAATATAAAGCAAAGCTCAAGGATATCACAAGATTAACTAACTTAATGATGAACTCACCCCGATCATTATTAATTTTGTAAATCAATCATAATCAATTAGTCATTTCAATTATGATCTGAAAACAAACCCCTAATCAGAATACAATCAACTAAAAACAAACGACTATTTCAAAGTATCATCACCAAGGATTCGACCCGAGTGTTACTATACACATTAGAAGAGAACCAGAACCTTAACCGGTCGATCAGTGACAATCGGCCGTGCATTTCAAATGGTGCCGTTTCTGGGGATGGTGCTTTAATTATTCATTAGTTTCTGGTTATTGTAAAAAAAATAAAAACAAAATTTTAAAAAAGAAATTGAAAAAAAGCACAAAGAAAAACCCGTCTTCTCATTAAAATCATAAACTGCAAAAAAAAACAAAGAAAATCCCATCTTCCTATTTCTTCCAAAATCTATTTGAATGCCCCGTAGCCTTCCAAACAATCCCTCAGATTTGTTTGACCCTGAAATTGAGAGAACACTTCGCCAAATAGGGAGAAACATAAGAGATAATCCACTCATTCAAGAACCAGTCCTTATCCAACCAGAAAAATTTAAAATGGCCAATCCTAGGGAACAAACCATTAAAGAACTCGCTACCCTTGATATGAATTACCAACCTCTTGGTATTCAATATCCAAACATAGAAGCTGACTTCGAACTCAAATCGGTTTTGATTCATCTTCTCCTGGATTTTCAAGGGCTAACCGGTGAGGATCAACATCTCCACCTTAAAGTGTTCCAAGTAGTATGCTCTACTATGAAGCCTCAAGGGGTTTCTGAAGAACAAATCAAACTTCAAGAATTCCCTTTCTCACTAGCTGACACTTCTATGTCATGTCTCTACTACATTCCTCCTGGTTCCATAACCACATGGATTGACATGAATCGACACTTCTTAGTGAAATTATTTCCTGCTTCTCGTACTGCTTCTATCCAAAAGGAATAAGTGGTATCTGTCAGTTCCCAAGTGAATCACTCCATGAGTACTGGGAGAGGTTCAAAAAGCTTGTTGCAACCTTCCCACATCACCAAATTCCTGACCAAATCATGATCCAATAATTCTATGAGGGGTTATTGGCTATGAAGAGAACTTTCATAGATGTCGCAAGTGGAAGTGCTCTTGTTGATAAAACTCCTGCAGCTGCAAGAGATCTCATATGTAACATGGCAGCAAACACACAACAATTCCATACTCCAGCACGTGCTCAAGTCAAACAAGCCCAAGATAATCAATCAATTGAGCTGAACAAAATGACCGAGTGGATGAGTGAACTTACAGGTATTGTGCGACAACTAGTTGTGGCCACCAAATCCGCAACCTCGTCTTCTCCGTAATCAATGTTTCCTGGACCTGTCAAAAACTGTGGAATCTGCAACTCTTCTTCTCATCCAACTGGAACATGTCCATAACTTCAAGAGGATCAATCCTATTCATCTGAACCAATGGAGCTTAATGCAGCATATGCTCAGCGGAACACCAATCCACAACAATTAGGTCAGTTTGTTAGAAACATCAACCAACCTCACTCTGAGCCCTTCTCTTCTTCCTATAACCAAGGCCTGAGGTATGGTAATCCCATCTCTCATCCCCCTGAATTCCCTCCTCAAAACCCAAACCAATTCCAATATGGTCAAGGTGGTGGTAACTTCCATCAACCTTATCCTTGTCTTCCTCAACCTCAAAGGAACAATCCTCCTCCTGGATTCCATTATCCTAGTGAGCCTTCAAAATTCCAAAAACAATACAATCAATATCCCAAGAACCAAAATCAAGTAAATCCCAATCCGGGACAAGCCTCTTCTTCCAAGAAACCATGGGAAACTGCAGTGGGCGATCTTGCCTCCTTCACCCATTCTAGCCTTAAAAACATTGAAACTCAAATAGGTCAACTTGCATCCCACCTAAACCAGAAACAACAATCAAATTCTTCCCAACTCCCAGCTCAACCATTACCCAACCCCAAGGGTAATGTAAGTGCAATTTCACTTAGATTAGGAAAGAAACTTTCTATGCCTCAAGATAAATCCTTAAACCCTCCTTTGAATGTTGACCTAGAAAACGAAAATAAAAAGAAACATGAAAAGGAACTTGAATCCATTCCCTCACCTCCTTCCATTCCACTTAAGAATCCAATACCTTTCCTCAAGATATTTCTAAACCAAGGAAGTCCTTTGAACCTGATCCTGAAATGATCAACATGTTTAGATGTGTTGAGGTCAAAATTCCCTTCTTAGATTCCATAAAACAAATTCCTAAGTATTCCACGTTTCTTAAGGAATTGTACACCCACAAGAAGAAACATAGGACCTTTTAAAATGTTTCCACCCAGCAGTCTATTCCCATAAAGTGCAAGGATCCATGGACCTTTACGGTCCCATGGAAAATTGGATGTTTGAACTTTGATGATGCACTCATAGACCTAGGAGCCTCAATTAATGTCATTCCCAAATCCATATTCTCCAACCTTGGTCAATGTCCATTACAACCAATGGGTGTTGTCATCCAGTTAGCCAATCGAAGCACAATTAGTCTCGAGGGAATAATTGAGGATGTCCTTGTCTGAGTTAATGATCTTATCTTCCCTGCTGATTTCTATGTCCTTGACATGGAAGGAGAGATGACCTCTTCTCGATCTCCCCTAATTCATGGAAGACCATTCCTCATGACTGCGAGAACCAAAATTGATATCCATTTAGGCATCTTATCCATGTAATTCGGTGACCAAATGGTCAAGTTTGACATTTTCCAGGCCATGTGATACCCATCTGAGGACCACTCTGCATTCTCAATTCATACTTCTGAGGACACTTCTAAGAGTTAATCGAACCCCAATCCACCGTGTTCTTCGTGCTCTAATGACAAAGGATCTTGTGTAATATGCACTATGATTAACCAATTCATAAATGGTGATGTGGATGTGGACCTCTCATTCATAGACTCCATAAATCTAGAGGAAAGTGAAAACCCTCTTGAATTCCACATCAATTCTGATCTCTACTGCTCTACATTGGACAGTATTAAGGAAAATGAACCTGAAGCAACGGATGTCCCTTCTTCTATTCCTGAGTTGTCGAGCCCAAAAGTGAAAGATGAGACTGATCTGAAACCTATTCCTACACACCTGAAATATGCATTCCTATTCCATGATCACTAATAACCTGTCATTATCTCTGCCACACTAATTGAAACCGAGGAGTCCAAACTTGTTCAATTGTTAGAGGAAAAAAAGACCTTAGGTTGGACCCTAGATGACATACCGGGAATCAAACCTGCCATTTGCATGCATCACATCCATCTGGAGGAGTCATCCAAACCAATTAGACAAATACAAAGAAGACTCAATCCACTCATACTTGAGGTAGTTTGGGAAGAGATCACCAAGCTTCGTCAAGCTGGTATTATCTACCCAATTTCTGATATTGAATGGGTTAGTCCAATTCAGGTTGTACCAATGAAGGGTGGGATAACTGTTGTCACAAATGAACATGGGGAGGTAGTCACAACTCGAGTGAAGAATAAATGGTGTTTCTGCATCGATTATCGAAAAGTGAATGCTGAAACACGAAAAGATCACTACCCTCTACCATTCCTTCATCAAATTCTTGAAAGATTAACCGAAAATTCACACTATTGCTTTCTTGATGGATACACCCCCAATTTTCAAATCCCAATCTCGCCTCAGGACCATGAAAAGACTACTTTCACCTGCCTCTTTGGAACATATGCATATAGAAGAATGACTTTTGGACTTTGCAATGCCCCCTACAACATTACAGAGGTGTATGATGAGTATCTTTTCTGAATTCATTGAACACTGCATGGAAGTCTTCATGGATGACTTCACCATTTATGGTGAGTCATTTGAATCTGGTTTGAATTCACTCTCTCTTGTCCTCCAAAAGTGTGTCAAGTGAAACATTGTGGTAAATATTGAAAAATGTCACTTCATGGTTTCAAATGGGATTGTCCTAGGGAACATAGTTTCAAAAGATGGTATTGAAGTCGATCCTGCCACAATTGAAGTGATCCAATCACATCCTCCACCCACTTATGTTCGAGACATCCATTCATTACTCGGTCATGCCGGTTTCTATTGGAGATTCATCTATAACTTCTGCAGGATTGCCCTCCCACTCACTCGGTTGCTCCAAAATGATGTCACCTTCCATTTTGATGAGGTTTGCAAGAGAGCCTTCACTGAACTCAAAACTTCTCTTACATCTTCCCCGATAATCCAACCCCCAGATTGGTCTTTACCGTTTGAGTTAATGTGTGATTCTTCTGGTAGATCCGTTGGGGATGTTCTTGGTCAACGAAGAGAAACATTCCTCATGTCATCTATTATGCCTCAAAAACATTGGATGAAACTCAATATCACTACACTGTGACTGAAAAGGAACACCTAGCAGTGGTTTTGGCCTTAGATAAATTCTGTTCATATCTCTTAGGTGCCAAAATCATCATCTTCACAGACCATTCTTCTATTAAGTTCATACTCATGAAAATTGATTCCACACCGAGGCTAATAAGATGGATCCTAATTCTCCTATAGTTTGACCTTGAAATCAAATATAGACAGGGAAAAGAAAACCCTATGGCTGATCACATGAGTAGAATTTCTAATTCTTCTAATTCAGAAATAATTGATCCTGAATTCCCTATTGATAACCTTTCGTCTCTCACTCCAAAGTTACCATGGTATGCCCTAATTGTAAATTATTTCGTTTCTAGTGTTTTTCCTAAAACGTTTTCAAAAGAACAAAAAATGTAGTTGAAAAGTGATTAGAAATACTATTTTTTGGAGGAAAATAAACTTTGGAAAACTGGGGAAGACATGGTAATTAAGAGATGTGTTGAAGAAAATGTGCATTCTTCTATCTTAGAATTGTGTCACTCACTTCCCAGAGGTGGCCAATTCGGACCACAAAGGACCATTCGAAAGGTCCTAGACTCTAGATTCTTCTGGCATTCACTCTTCAAGGACTCACATGAGTTCTGTCAATCATGTCCCACTTTCCAAAAGTTTTTCATAATCTCCAAAAGAATTGAAATGCCCCAAAATCCCTTAATCTTTTGTGAAATCTTTGATGTTTGGGGAATCGATTTCATGGGACCATTTCCCCCTTCCAATGAATTCTTATACATTCTTCTTGTGATCGATTATGTTTCAAGGTGGGTTGAGGCCAAACCCACTAGGAAGGATGATGCTCATACTATTACAGAGTTCCTCAAAACCCACATCTTCCAAAGATTTGGTACGCGTCATGTCTTGATCAGTGACTTAGGAACCCATTTCTATAATAGAACCATGAAATCTATTTTGAAAAATAATGGGGTTATACATAAAACATCAACTGTATATCACCCCCAAACAAATTTCATGGTTGATATTTCTAATAGAGAAGTGAAAAGAGTTCTTGAGATAATTGTAAAACCCACCAGAAAAGACTGGCCTGAAAGACTTAGTGAAACACTTTGGTCTTATCGAACTGCCTATAAAACACCCATTGGGATGTCTCCTTTTAGGCTAGTTTTTGGTAAAACATGTCATCTACTAGTTGAAATCCAACATAAGTCTTTTTGGGATGTGATAACCTGTAATTTTGATTGTAAAAAATCTGGTGAAAATATATTGTTGCATTTGGCTGAACTGGAGGAGATTCGACTTGAATCCTATGAGAATTCCAATCTGTACAAAGAGAGGGATAAGGTAGTCCATGACAAACACATACTGATAAAGGAATTTCATGAAGGTGAAAAGGTAATGCTCTTCAATTCTCAATTTTGTCTTCACCCAGGTAAGCTTAATTATCGTTGGGAAGGTCCTTTTGTTATTACTAATGTTTACCCATTTGGTGCAGTGCAAGTCCAAGACCCCTCTTCAAAAAGGACATTCACAGTAAATGGACATCGGTCGAATCATCACCATGAGAGGACATGCAATCCTGGAAAAACATCAACTTCCATTGGATCCAAATTAGACCCACCACTAGATGGAGATGGAAACCCGCCAAATCTAAACCAGGGGGCACCTCTTTCCTTTTGAATCTTCTTCTCCCTCTCTCCCTATCTCTCTATTTCTTCTTCCTCCCTCATTCTCATTTTGTTTTTCTTAACTCATTCCTCATAATTTTTTTTCCTTTTTTACACTTTCTCTTTTTTATGGGTGTGTCTTTATAAAAAAATTAAAAAAACATAAAAAAACTAAAAAAAAAGACTCATAATTACTCACCATTTAATTTTTAAATTTTGTCCAACCATTTTGGGGAGTCAATAGGTATGTTTCATTTAAACAATTTTGTGTTTTCATCATAAAATTGGATAATTAATCTTGAGTCAGAACCAACAAATTTTTAATGCTCTATTTTTCATTTGGAAAATGGTTTTCCCAAACCGTGAGGAACACCATTTGCTTTCACGCTAAGGACACCTATAGCCATCTATTCAAAATGTTTTTTTTCATCACCAATTCTGAGTCTTGAGTTTTTGGACCTTCGAGCTGAATTTCCTACCTTAGTGTGCATTAATATGATAGATGCATTTTCTGAACCACATGAGAATCAAAATAGCCAAATAGCCTCCCATTTCCCTTACATTAATCGTCCTTCTGAAAGATCCTTCAAGCCTATGAAAACCTTTTCTTTGATAAACACATTACTAACCCAATACCTTATCCCACCCAATATCAACAAGGATTTTCATTGCATATGTTTTTGAAATTTAAGTGTGGGGGGGAATGGATTTCATTTTTGGGTTTCATTTCCTTAATTTTAGGTGTATTATCATATGCTTGAGGGAAATAATCCATTTTATTGGGGGGTGAGGTTGTAATTCAGTTGGATTTGGGAATGTATTGTACAAATGATATTGAAAAGTGTTCAAAAAAGATAAAAAAAAATCAAAATAAAAAAAATGCAAAAATGGGTTGTGTCTTGGGTAGGTAAAAAATCACTCTTTCTCAACCTTTTATCTTGTTATAACTATTATAATTAGTGTCATGAGGATATCAAACATGGGTTGGGATATGAATGTGAGATCTATTTCAAGGTCAACTTTCGAAAAAAACAAAAAAAAAATAACACTTGCATTATATTCTTATATTATTGGGAGAAGTTCTGTATTTTGTAAATATTTCATATTATCATTAACTTCATATTTTCTTCCTTTATTGTGTATTTATTCACACAATCATTCTCATATAAATATGTGTTTTCATTTCTTTCCATGTTTTATTTCAAAAAAATGTGCATTTATTTTTCTATGTAGATATTTTAACTCTCTTCTTCTCTCTCTTGGACATTATGTCCCTACCTTCCCATAGAAACTAAAAATCCATTAAAAATACCTCTTGATTATTGTTCACTTTGGATAGGTATTGGAAGATGAGATCTCTTTTCAAACTCTAAGATTTTCACTTTTTGTTGGTGAAAGAGTGAACCTCCATAAATGAATTTTATCATCTTGAGAGGAGTAAGTTTTGAGTGCCACCATTTTCTATGTCTAAATTTGAGCATGAAAAAAATGAATTGTTTTTGGAACATTATTTCTGTAACAATTTGTGGTGGAATTAAATATGGATGACTGAAATAGTCTAAATCTCCCCTGATTTGGGAAAACAAAATTTTAATATTTGTTGGTGAGTGAAAATGAGTTTGTATTATTTTTATATTTATTGCCAATGAGGACATGAACAAGACTAAGTGTGGGGGAGTTGATGTTATTAATATTTTAATATCTTTTTAAATACTCCCTTTACTGATTTTATTTGAAATGTGCATAATTTTTGTGAAATATTAATGTTTAAATATTAAATATAATTTTTGAGCACTATTTGAATTTATCTAGATTCAAGTATGTTTAATGTTTTAACAATAACTGTCACCCTACTAATCCAAATTAAATTATTATTCTATTTTAGGGTTCCCAATTCCATTTCCAACATTTCATTATAAGTCACCTTTGGCAAATTCGTCCATTTAGAGGGTAATATGGACCCCACAAGAAGGCCCAAGGAAACTGTGAAGAAACTGAACCATATATGAAGGTTGAATTACTGAGCTTAATCCAGAAGTCCAAATACCTTAAATCTCCTCCCAAGTTCGGAGGATATTTAAAGGAGTCCTTGATAAAAATTTCAGAACCCAATCACAAATACAAGGGGCCCAACTGATGCATTGAATTCCAGCCCACCATTCTGAACGGGAAATAAAAATAGCACACTAATATTTCAATTTCTACTGATGTATAGATCCATTCGAGCTGAACTTTTGCAGTGTGAAAGCGGCGATGCGTCCGGCCAACTTTGTTGAAGAAATGATTTCTATTTTTGGGCATCTTCCAATTCAAAAACCGATTGAAATTATAGACTTCGAAAAAGTCTGCATTGAAATGGAATAATCAGAATGTTTTTACTAAAACCGCCATAACTTTGGGTCAATAAGTCCAATGGCCGCCACATTTTCATAGTAGACAGAAGACCTCGTTATCTACAACTGTGAAGAAGGATATTTCTTTGGATTCGGATGTCTGAATGTACACATCGGCGAGCCAATTGGAGGGGTATTTATGGAATGTAAACAGTCCACCACCTTGGGCTATAAATACATCCCCTCCTCTCATTTCAAAAGGGTTGGCACTTAAGCACTTAAGGAGGAGGTTTGGCATTACTAGATCTTTGACAAGGCTCTGGGAGGATATGCTTTGATCTTGTTTTAACAAGAGAGACCTCTCCTCCACTTATCTTTGTTGTTTGTTTATGATTTCTTTCCATTGTAATTGTGTAACTTTGTTTTCATTTCTGTCAAATTTTAGTGCTTGTTTATTATTCAATACCTATTATTATTATCCACCTTTTGTACTATAATATTAATGGTCATAAAATAGTTTAAATTCAGTTTAATCCCCTTCCCTTCTTTTTCTTCCTCATTCAATCGAAATTCCATTTTTGATTCTCAAAATCTTTCGTGTGTGTGTTTGGCACACTACTCTTTTCTTGTCCCTTTCTTTCTCTAATCTTTTTAAATCGTTCCCATAAACATTAAACCCAGATTATATACAATCCTAATGGCTGAGTAAATCTCTCATTGGGGTGAGTTTTAATTTATGTATGTTAAGCGATTGAGAGCTTTTGCTCGATGAGTATTCGTTGAATTAACATTGTATATGTTGGACTTAGCATGTAATGGATTAATGACGTGTTTTGTTTAACGTGTGGTTTCTATGGATTATTGGAACCATAAATACACTACCATAAACAAGATATGATGAAGATTAGAATCCTATGTTATGTTAAGGCTTGGATTAAATTTTTAACACTTGGGAATTCAAATCAACGTCAACTTGTGACATGGGTGTTAATTTAATTGCAATATAAAGCAAAGTTCAAGGATATCACAAGCTTAACTAACATAATGATGAACTCACCCAAATCATTATCGATTTGATAAATCAATCATAATCAATTAGTCATTTCAATTAAGCTCTGCAAAAAACCCCCAATCAGAATAGAATCAACTAAAAACAAATGACTATTTCAATGTATCATCGCCGAGGATTCGACCCGAGTGGTGCAATACACATTAGCAGCGCACCGGAACCTTGACCAGTCAATAGGTGACAATCGGCTGTGCATTTCAATAATCTCACATTTTATTATGTCCAATAATTTCCTCTTCATAGATGATTCATCTCATAACAGAATTGGGGAAACACTGCATGTCGGTAAAGAGAGCATTATATTACATTACAGAGTTTCTTCCCTAAGTCAACCACATGAACTTGGCCTCTCTATCTAGTCTTAATTCCTCTGGATAAAAGTACTCATAGAATTTTTATGAAAAGTCCTTCCATTATATACCATCATCCTATCAAATCTCAGCCAGAACATTACACTAGCACATCACTGATCGTCATAGAATATAAGTTTCAAAACTTATTGTATTCTCAACAGGAGTCTCTAAATGGCCACATATAATCTAGATGGGCTCAATCCAAAACACTACGGCCTTAGGGTCACAATATATGTTAAATATAAGAGTGTAATGTAACTGAAACTCCTATTTATGGTTAGAAATATACTTAAAAACCCTCTATGTGTCTCTATCCATAAACTAAAAAAAAGATATCAATGTTCTCACCATACTTGTCACCTTCTTCCTCAGCTTGCAATAATGGCACATCAGGATCCTCTACTAGTGGAGCATCTCCAGCTACAACTTCTGTTCATCCTATCAACAAGCTTCATTGTGGGGGAATATTTAAACAATATGAAACACATTTATTATAACTCATAAAACAAAATTGATATATTTAAAAATAGGGTCATAAATTAGTCAATAACTATTTATTCCCCTTTTTTCCACCACACTAACATAACTGAAGCACTATCAATACCCTTAACCATCCTACATCTTAGAAAATGTTAAAAAAGGGTAAAATCATTCCAATTTTTTATTTATCTCATTCGAAACCCCTTTATTCACATCATTAATCATTTTATAATCTTTCTAAATTAAACATTTGTCACGTTTTCATATCACATTTAATATAATGGAAAAAAATTAAACTTCATCTAAGTACCCATAACCATATTTTCCATGCATACCTAAAATTACGCATACGTCATAATAATACATAGTTCCTAGATGGATGAATGAAAAAAAGAAACTCATTCCATGTGGGACCATGATGAAAATCTCAGAATCAAAAATCACATCACACAATAAGTGCATCACTCAATGTTAAATAACATCAACAATAATAACACATATCAATAACAACAATCCCACCTTATGTACTTAGATTTTAACCTCATACATGGGTTAGATACTCCCATGAATGAGTTCATAACCAAGTATTAACTCATATTATTCACCTTTCTACCTCTTCCTGATAGTTATACAAAATAAAAAGAAAAGAAAAGAAACTTCTATGATACCGCTTTAAAACATCCCGACCCGAGTGCCACACATAGTTCCCCAAGTCGGTCAGCCACATGACCTCATGTGTGCCTCCCCATACTCCATATTCTAACAACTAGAAGTGAAGGTCTAATATTGATCATGGTGAGACTATACCATCTTTATCAAAGTAGCACAATAGCTGGAATAAATAAAAATAACTGAATGATATAACCATAACAAGAACAATATAAAAATCAAAAGATGAAAATAATGGGAAATAAAATATGAGTCAATAAAAAATAGATATTTTATGCCAATATGTGTCATGTATCATTATGAAAAACCCAAAATAAATCAACATTGATAACTCCTAATCGGGTCATGAAAAAAAGTTGGGTTCCTTAATCCATGATCCATCCCATATCATCCATATAACTTAGGAACTTTTTCCCTTATCCTATCCTACATCAATGAAATCTATTTGCATACTGACTATGAAGCCTGAGTAGGATGTGAATACAACACATTAGGCCACCACCTATAGTTTCTAAAAAATATCCATTCAATATTAGTGTATGAAATTGTATAAAGAATAAAATACAAGACATAAAGTAAAAAAGATTACATTTATTCAATTAAATTTATTTTACCACATAGACCCATAGGTTCCTCAGAACATCCAAACTCCCAATACCATCTTCAGCCCTTTCTAGAGTCTTAATTATCCTTAATGGATATCATATATTATAATTATATTGTTACTATTCATTATATCAATTTATATCATGACTAATTTGAACCATGTTCCAATGACAACTCATGGGAATATAACATTTTGTCTGACAACCCATGCATATTTGGATCCACAATACCTATCCCACATCTCAATAATAACTATGTGATTTTTATGTAATGGTATATCTCCCACACCCATTTATCAATATTTATCGCTATTGGAGTTGATGCAGCTGACTATGTCCAACACACAAATGTAAATATTTATCACTATGGGATTTTGATGTAGTAGAACATGCCCCACACAATATTATCACATACATCACAATGTCTCAGTTTCACATGTATCATAATAATCACATGTACTATAAAAACCCATTAATTAATTCACAAATTAGTTAATCCAGTTTAACAATTGCATATTTACCTCATTCAATTAATTCATTGGAAAAATAATTAATCACATAAATCAAATTAATTAATAAAAAAATTACATAATCACATAAATTCTAGTAATTAAATTAAAATTTAATTAATCCAATTCAATTCCATTAATTAAATCATGATGTAATTAATCAAATTCAACCAATTACATAATAAAAAAATATCCCTTCATTAATTTGACTAATAATTAATCCAATTAAATTAATCACATAACCACAACAATATCCATTAATAATGTGAACAATTAATTATTCCAATTAAAAAATTAATAAATTCCAATGTAGCATTAACTAATTCAAAAATTAATTAATGAATTTTCAACAATCTCAAAATCGCCAATTTTACAATCCCTTAATTAACTAATTCAAAAAATTAATATATTCAATTTAAGAAACAAAATTTTTAATCATCCAACGTAAATTATATAATTACTAAAACGTAATTGAAATTATGACATTGGTTTTTGATTAATAGAACACCTGCCAAAATTCATTGACGAGCGACCGCCAAGTGGAAATCTATAAATTGATATGAATAGATCAAACCTATGACAAAAAAATAATCAGGATCAGAAACCTATATACAAGATCAAGTGAATCAAGATATAAAAAAACTAGATCTATATATTTAACTAAAATTAGATAAACGTCCCACATTTATTCCAGAAGTGGAGTGGGAGATAGAGAGAGAATGAAATGGGAAGACAATAAATTACCAGAGAGGTTAATGTCTAACAATCCGACCTTTGAATCGTGAAGCATAGAGTATTAGAGGTCCTGGAATCCATTTGGGATCCACTAAAATTCATAATAATCAGTTCATGTATAAGTATGGGTGATAAGGGATTAATATCGGGTGGTTCAATATTTAAAAAAAATGGTTAATTAAAAACTTGATCATTGTTTTCTAGATGGGAAGCATAGTTTTGAAACCATGACATATAAAAATGTGCATATTCTAGGGATGGAATGGTTTCTCCTAAGATAGTGAAAGGTTTGACAAACCATTCCACAACAATGTGATTCCCCTATCTCTTGGTTCACACGATTTTCATGGATGGGTGTATGGTTTGGTAAAACAATACACCAACCTTCAACAACATCTCCTCCTTCAAAATTTGTCCAATTTCAACAAAAATGCACCCAAGGTAAAACAAAATCAATAGATTCTTAGGAAAGGGAAAACAATATCTGAAACAATTCTTGATACATATCTACAAATGGTCAATATCATACAAAAATGGAATATATTTATCTACGATAAATATTATGATGATTATTTGTTAGGAATTAAAAAGTTAATTGGTGAATACTTTAGTTTTATCCCTCCGTAGAATAAATTTTTATTTTATCATCTATATTGATTCTTCATTGAAGGTACATCACTGTGTTATGATATAGAATGATCAGGTAATATCTTATACATCAAGGAAACTAATACCTCAAGAGTTAAATTAACCTACATGATTTATAATTATATACATTTTTTGTAAAAAATAGAAGACATTATCTATATGGATAAAAGTGTAAAATATATTTTTATCATAAAATTTTTAGGTATATAGTCACTAAGAAGGAATTTAATGTTGGGAAGTGTTGATAGTTAGAACTGATAACAAATTATTAATGCATGATGCATTTATATCCTGAAAAAAACAATGTGGTAGATAAATTTAGTCAAAACATCATGCATCATTAAAGATGTTATTTTTATAACATGACCCTTTGATTAATGATTTGATATACGTTTTCCTTGAAGTTGTTGGTGCATAAAATTCCTCTACATTGTTTATGATCTTAGCACATTCATCTCTATTTTAAGGAATTAGAAATACTAATAAGGAAGTATTTGAGTTATATAAAAAGGTAGAAATGGTTATGAAGGGTAATTTTTCTAAATTTAATGTTGATAAATTACATGTCTCATGATTTGGAAAGATATTATTTGTGCCTTGTGATTCCTAGCTAATGAGTGAATTGTTATGTAATTCTCATATATCTCAATTTTCTATCGACCCTAGTAGTACTATGGTGTACATAGTTATTTGGGAGTATTGCAAGAGGGATGGAATGAAAAGATATATTCTATATTTCATTGTGAAGTGTTTTAATTCTCAAAATTTTTAATCAAAATGAAAATTACCAAAGGGGTTACTTTATCCATTAATGGTACCCGAGTGGAAATAGGAAAATATATCAATGGATTTCATGGCGGAACTGCCAAATACTTCATTAGGTAACAATGTGGTTTTTATTATTACTGATCAACTAACTAACTACGTACATTTCATTCATATTAAATATATTATATCATCATATTAACATTATTAATTGTTTGTCAAAGTGGTAGTCAAGTTACATAGAGTTCCTCTCTCCATTTTATCATATCATGATCTCTGGTTCAATTCTAATTTTTTCATTGTCCTTCAGAATTCATCAGGTAATGAATTAAATTTTTGCACTGATTTTTATTCTTAATGTGTTGGACAGTTTGGGTGACAAATTTATATTTTAGAGGACAATATATGATCTTGTTCAAAGGATTACCATAAATAATGGGATGAATATATTTATTTTGTTCAGTTTTCTTATAATAACAATGTTCATTCCAGTATACATATTGAACCATTTGAAGAAATATATATAAAGTTGTCTTGCAGTCCAATATGTGTCTTAGAATGTGAAGATGATCCAGCAACATATAAGTATAGCTCAGAGTAGGCTAAAAAGTTATGTGGATATCTAGATTTAAGACATTCAATTATAGGTAGGTGATCATCTCTTCAAAAATATATCCCCATAAGAAGTTTTTACAAATTTGTTTAAAAAGGTAAAGTTAATGACATGATTCGTTGGACTATATGAAATCTTAGAGAAACAAGGATTAGTTTCCTACCAATTTTACTTTCCTCCATGATTATCTGATATACACAATGCATTTCAAGTATCAATGTTAATGAAATATTTTCTTTATTAATATCTTGTTTTCAGTCCATATTTTGTTCAGATAGAAGAGAACCTTTCTTATAAGGAGCATCATTTTTAGATTCTTGATAAATGATGGAAATTATTACGGAACATGGTAATTCACCAAGTTACAATTTTGAGGAGGAATTATATGTTTGATGAAGAAAAATTGGAATCTAAAAATGATAATAGGGGAAGGTGTCCTCACTTGTATAATAAGTGAATTAAATTGTGAGGATGAAATTCCCAGGGCCTCTGAGCGGCGTCTCTGAGCTCCTCCCGAGGCGTCTAGGGTTTTTCCATCGTCCTCGCATTCCTTCCCTCTCCGGCAGCCTTGTCCTGAGTTTCTTTCATATGGGTCGTCTCGGCGGCGGGGTGATGGCGCTGCGCGGCTGGTCTCAACGCACCGGTGCCCATTAAAGGCTGTCGACGGAGCTGGTCTGGTCAGGGGAGGGCAGGTCTTTGCTTCCTTTCTTTTTGTGATGTTTTTCTGGGTTGATGGGTTTTCCTGGGTTGCTTCTGGTTATGGGATGGTTGCGATTGGGTTTTTCCCATCGCCGCCTCCCTCCGGTGGTTGATTTTCTTTGGTTTCCTCTTTGCTCTCGGAGATGGTTCGTGGCTCCCTCTCTTGCTGTGGAGATGTGCTATGGGCTTCTATGGCGCTGCTGATTCAGATCTGCGGGTGTAAGACCGGCTGCCGGCATACTCTTCGGAGCATTCACGGTTTTGTTTTCGGCAGATCGTTGTTGTCCTGTGGTGGCTTCGCAGCGTTTGAAGGTCGTCGCCTGCGTGGTTGGGAGCTTTGGGGGTCCGTTGAGGTCTTCATCAGCGGGTTCGGGTGGTGGCTTTGGAGTTTCATTGGTTGCGCTCATGGTTGTTCTACGATGTTGAATCACTGCAATTGGGTCGTTTTAGTTCGTGATTTGATTCTGATGCGTTTGTATTTGGGATTTTGTGTTTTGGTGCGGATCTGATGGTTGGTTCGATCCTGTTTGATCTCGATGATGTTGTTAATTTTTCTTGTGGAGCGGATGGTGCTGTGGATTTTTGCCGGTGATGATCGACGACGGTTTGACGCCGGCTATCTGCTCCGGTGGAATGATTGAAGGATGGCTGAGTGAATCGAGGCGGCGGTGCATCACGAGCCGCGTGGTGTACGGCGTATCTGTCAGAGATACACGGCTTCAGTGGAGATGATGGCGGATGGCAGTGACGCGACCCCAGCTGACCCGATGAGTCTCCTCGGGTTGGGTGTGGGTTTTGAAACAAATAAATGGTTTTTGATTCTGGGTGTAATGGTTTGGTTTGTAATTGTGCTTGTGCTTGGTGGGGACTCTTGATTGGGTGTGGTCAAACTGTTCGCCCTCACCCATCTCTTTGTTTACTGCACTTTTTCTTTTAATAAATGGTAAGAGGTTTTTCCTCTGACTGAACTTTCATGGTAAATTGTGAGGATGAAATTTCCAAAAGGGGAAGATAATGTAACAACATAGTTACATATAGAATAATTTTTTATTAGGGGATTAAATAGGTAAATTCATTATAAATATTTTCAATAAATCTTAAAATAAAAATTGAACAAATTTTATTAAAATAATTTATTATTTTCCAATTATTTAATTTTATTTTGAAAAAACTAATTCAATTACTGAATTAATAATGTAAATATAATCATAAATATATTTTTTGATAGATATTTGAAAAATTTTATTTTCTAGTGAATATTAAAAAACACATTTTTTTAAATGTATTTTATTTTAAACGTAAAATTATCTTTTGAGTTGGTTTAAAATTTTAGTTAGTTCAAATTCAAAAATAATAATCCAATTATTTTTTTTTTGAAATGGATTATATATTTGAATTATGTATAAAAAAATAATATAAATAATGGGAATTTATTAAGTAAAATTGTTTTCTTTTTATTTTTACACATTAATTTTAAAATAAATTATTCCAAATATATGTTTTGAATTTTAAAAAATGGATTCCAAAATTCAATTCATAAGTTATTTGATTATTAAATAGGTCTATTACATTTTTTGATAATATAAATAGTAAACATAACAATCTTTTTTTACCATGGTTAAGTGTAAACCTCATCATTGGGGGGGAAATAATATTATAAATTTCATACAATTACCTTTGAACTTTCACCAATTTTATTTTATTAGCACATTTTGACCAAAATAATCCATGGGTCGAATTTATAACCCTTTGAGGACACTTGGTTGACATTTTTCCCCTTATATTATTCTATTTTAAGTAAAGTCAAACTTGTCAAACTATAGATTTTAATAAGTATAACATTTTTAATATTTTTTTATCCAGAAGCTATAATAGATCATAAATAATATTTTTAAATATAATATATATATATATATATATTTCATGGTAATTTTTTTATAATTTTTAGGGAAGAAATAATTTCCTTGAAGACTTGAAAAAAACGATGAAATAATTATTTAATTATTGAAAAAATAAAATAAATTATATTTAAAATTTAAATATAAATATAATATGGGAGAATTAATGAAAAAACAGTGTATATTTTATTGAAAAATTTAGGATATAATAAAATGTATTTTTTTGTAATTATACATGTTTTTTTATGGTTTAAAAGTCAAAGTTGTGAGTAGTAGAAAATTTTACAAAAGTTACTTTATGGAATTAATATATTATCAAATTATATCATAATCAAAAAATATTAAATAAGATCATTAATATAATATATTTTAAAAAATTATATTCTCTATTCTTTTATATTATATTTTGATGTTTTTGGACCCCCAATAGTCTAATTAAATATTAATAATTTGAGAAATTCAAAATGATTCCCTCCACATAGTTATAAAAGTGTACCTCTTATTATCAATCTATCAGAAATAAAAAACCTTTTGGTTCTGAAACTACCTACCCATATTATTTCCTATAATCCCTCCGCATATTATTTATTTCATATTTTATGCATAATACCATCCTTAATAATCTTAATGTGTTAAAAAAAATACATTTTCCAAAGATGTTTTATAGTTTCTATTTTCCAATTTAGTTTTACTTCATCATTCTCACCCCTTAAAAAATATTAAAAAATTCTAAAATAGTAACTATAGTATCATAAAATTAATTATTTTATTCTTTCAGTGGAAATACCTATATCAATCTCCACCTCTAACAAATGGTAAATAATGAATCTTTCATTTGTATGGTGGGCTACCGCCTTGTGAACCAATGTAATTATGATTGCATCAACATCACTTCAGAATGGTTATAATGACATAAATTATGTTTATATATTATATTTATGACACATTTATCATTTTTTAATGATAATATATCATTTATGTTTTTTCCATTCCATTAAGTGAAAAATGATAACATCATTCGTGCGTATCGGTGAACTGTCGCCTCCTCGAATCGATGTGATTCATTTTTCATCACCGTATCACATGGATGATACATATAAGTATATTAAATTAATTAATATAAAAAAAAATTAAATTATTATGAACTTACAAAATGGAAATTATGTTTACCTTTTTCCCCTAATGATCATCTAAAACATTAAAACGTTACGCATTCAAACATATTGCCTACCACATCCATGATTAAAATGTAGTTCATTTTTCATAACCGTGAATAATGGTTTTATTTAAAAGTATCATTTATTTATAAAATTAATAATCATGTTCAATGAATTGAAATAATTTTGGACTTATGAACCTAATATATTCAAATCTTCTGATGAGATATTTAATAATTAATTAATTATATATAACATGGTAATAAGTGATCATTAAGTAATAATAAACATGAAAAGGTTCTTATCCATGTATAAATTAACCAATTTTTATTACATAGGAAAATAAATATCATACATAATGATCAAGGCACAAGGTAATGGACTTTATTTTAACAAATGAAATTTTATGATTCTTATGAAAAAAGTCAAAAAAATTTGTGTTTAACTTATATGGTAGGAATGAATTTTAACACTTTCATGAATCCATGATATTTTTAATCTTCCAATATAAGTTTACAAGTTTATTTTCAAAAAGAAATTTATTCTTAAGTTGATATTTTTTATAAATACATTATTTCAAAATAGGAATTTTATTTTCCTCAAGAATTTTTGTTAATGAAATATTAATGTGTTTTGATTTTGTTATGGTCATTATAAATTTCTTATAAGGATGGTTTGTATCATTATAAACCTAGGGAAGGTTATCCTGTTTATGTATTTACAATTTATTGGGTAAATAGATGGAGATAACTGATTAATATTCAAATGAGAAATTAGGGAATGTACTATGATATTTATTCAAGAAGTAATTGTGTTCGTTAATCTGCATGTAGTTTTCATTTCCACCAAATATGTAATAATAATATGAAAATTATGCCACATGTTACCTTTATGATTCATGTAGACTTTTTATTGTTTTTAAAGGAACATATGATTCCACAAGCTATGCTAAGAGCATTTGTTTTATGGTGGAAATTTCTGACTTTTGGAATAGTTTATATTAAAACATTATAAGTTTTTATTTTTCATTTGTTTTCTCTAATGAATGGTTTTATGGAATTATTTGGGAATAAAGGATGATTTCTCTTACAAGCAAAATATTATTTTGAACAAGGACAATTTTTATAAGAATTTATATACTAATGATTTATTTCATTGTTATTGTATCCCTTATTGAGATTTTTTTCTCATATGATGTTTTAGAATGTTTTTCCTAGTGTTTTAAGTTAGAGTAAGAACATTTATGAGGAAATAAGGGAAATTATGCATATGGTATTCAACACGTTCGCACAATCAATGTTATTATTTTCAAATGGTTTGAAGGGTAGTAAAGTAGATATGTTATTATCATTAAATAAGTATAATTATTTCATAAGAATTATATATAAACATTAAATCCATCATAATTTCTAACCATAATATTGGGTGTTGATAAATTAATTGTATATACACATAGAGATGGTAAGTCATATACACCCACGTGTGATGTTTTATATTTCCATTTGATGGAAATAAAGTAAGTAAATGTGATTTGATAATAAAAAACATTTTATTATTTTTACGATACTGAGGATATTATTTTCTTAATAGTATAACAAATTTATAGGAGGTAAATGTAATAATTAAAATGGAAGTGGTTGATTAAGGTGATTAACTCTTCTATAAAATTAATCCTTTAGATCTCCTATTATGGGAAATAGGGTTGATCTTTTTGGAAGAACATAACCTCTAAAATGTGGATATTGATGTGGATAAGAGAGTTTGATATTGTTTTTTCAATATAGAAGGCTCAATGTGGTGTAATAAATATGAATTAGGGGCTCTTTTTTATATTTTTGGGGTGAGGCACCCTTGAACATTCATAAAACATTAAAATATATTAATGTAATCATCTAGAAAAATGGTTTAAAATGACCTATAATTGGAAAAGGGATGAAATAATTTGCCATATATTATCATACATGTCCTATTTTAATATTTTCTTTGATTTTTAATTAATTTAATAAAATATCAGTTTCATAAGACATCATTATTTATTATTTATACGCTATTCATTAAATTTTACTTAAAGGACATGAATAAAAAGTTAAAAATTTAATATAATTAATTAAAGTAACCTTAATATGTCAATTTCTTCTAAAAAATTCCTCAAATAACTTAAATATATCATATTAAATTAAATTTATTATTTTTAATATCATTTAATAATATTTTTATTAAAGGTAGAAGTACTGCATTAGTGTCACATAAAAATTTAAGGACATTATGTACTTACTAAATATTATAAGTAATTTTATATAATTAAATTTGAATTACTAATAACCAAATAGAAACATATATTCCATAAAAAAATTACCTTTTCCCTTTGTGAACACATAACATGTATTGAAAACTATGAGACTGACATTCTATAACTATATTTGGTTGAAATATTATATTGGGTATTTTCATGGAAACATGTTTATTTAAGAAGCACAGTCTCGGTCCTAACGTGATAATTATCTAATTATATCCATCAAATAATAATTACAAAAAATTACCTTCATATCACATATTTTTATCCTATATTAACCATTTTTTCCCTTTACTGAGGTGATAAATTATACCACAGTTACTATTCAAATTGACAATAAAATAAAAAAGAAATATTATACAAATTTGAGCATCATGATTCCAAATTTTTGGAATTAATTTTATAAAATTAACGTTTAATAAGTTTCAATATTTAATTTTTAAATAGGAATGAAACACTCGATGAAAACAATTCACAAAATATATTTTTAAGCATAATAAATGGGTTATTCTTATATTATGACTAAAAAATATTAAATAAATGATAGTTTTTTTATTTAATAATATATTATATTATTTTTAATAAAATCATTCACCAATAGTAATTAATTTAATTTATTAATATAAATATACATTGTGCACATTGAATTTTTTTATGAAATAAATATCTTTTACTATCTAATGATATTTACTTTTTTTCAAATTAGTTGGTTACCAATGAATTAATTTATACATATTTTACCATACATTTGTCAAAATTAATTTAGTTACAAACATACCTTTAAATACAATAAAAAATATATAAAAAAATTTTAATATTATTTCATGGATTTTTCAAAATTGGTGTTTTTTGTAACAAAAGATATCAAATAGATTAAATTTTTGGAATAATCTATTTCATAAAATATAGGGGTTTACACTTTATTCATAGGATATAAGATATTAATTTAATTTTATTCATATGAAAGATCATGATTGAGGGGTAAAAATTTTAAGCTACCTAGACGTGATACAGAATGTTTCATAGCTTCTCTATAATTTCTTTAGGTAGATTAGGTCCCAATATATTTATTTTTATAACTTTATCCCAAAATTTTGGATTTTTAAAAATTCTTCTATAAAAAGATTCATAGGTATCCATCTAAAAACTCTAGTGAAATATATTGTTGTAAAATAACTCATCCCGAGTAATTTGTTGATCCAAAATACCTTAAAATACATAGAAAAAGATATCATCATATCCTCCCTAGTTTTAATGGTTCTCATAGAGAGACCATGTATTCTAGGATTATAAAAAAATATGAATGATAACTTGAAATATAAATCTTGATGAAGACATTGCAATAACATTAAGGTACACATCATATTCGGATTAGATTCAATGAAATGTGGTACTCCATGAAACCTTTCCACTTACGTAATATATAGTCTAGTAATATGACCCAAAAAAAATCATAAATTATGTATATAATATGTGTTAAATTTTTAATTTGATCGACTAGAAACTAAATTGAATTCCGGAATTTTTTCTGTTTAGGAAGTCTGATGAAACAGTTCTTAATGATTATTTACCATTTATATTCATTAATGGGTATTGTCTCTAACTTCCACATAGAGTTCAATTTTATAAAATTTAATTTTTTATATACCACGAACCATGATACATATTATATAATGTATCTAGTCGTGTTTTACCACAATAAAATTACTATTTTTGATATTTATACATATTCATAATTTGAGGATGATTAATGAACAATGAACTATGTGTGTTATCCAATAGATCCTTAATCAAATATTATATGTAAGTGACACATACATGGTTCTTAAACCTTATCATTAAATAAAATAATATTTGATCTCAAGAACAATTACCACATTATTTTTTTATCTCTACATCTTCCTTATATTTCTCTTTAATCCTAACATTGATGGATGGTTGAACATTAATCTAAGAAAGATAAGATTTTCGACCTTTAATCGGGAGTTCATGTCCCATAGACTACAAATCCACAAGTTTTTAATATCGTTCAATCCTTATAATTTAAGAAGAAGCTTGATCCTTCCAACTGAGAGTACTATCCACATCATTCTCATTCGTAGTGTTATAATGTATTTAATATCCATAATATTTAATCATCTATATCCATCTTCTCTAGTGAATATTCAACTCATTATTGGTTAATATATACATTAAAATTTTATGATCAACACGTATTACATTAAATTCTCATAAAATATAATTCCTCCACATTTTTGATACAAAAATTATCATAGTTAACTTTACAACATGAGTTTGGAAAAAAATCATGAACCTTTAATTATTTTCATGCATAAGTTATCACCATATCATTTTTCAAAATGAAACATCAGAATCCATTTTTTAATGCAGCATTATGGAACAGAAACACTTATCCACTATAGGGTGGTGTAATAAAAGGATCACTTCATAATCATTTATTTAGTTCCTTCATATTTCTTTTGCATTCTTCTGTCAAAATAAAATTTACTCTCATATAACTTATCATGGTGGGTGTATTACATAGCCATGTTAAATTCTTCACCAATCATTGATTATATATGTCCAATCAATGAAAATTATGTATCCCAGTCATAGTGGTTGGTCAGATCCAATGTTCAATAACTATTTTATTTGATATATCCACTAATATACCCTTACTTGAGATTATAATACCAAATAATGAATCTTTTTTACTACAAAAAAAATAACATATGGTAAATTTTTCATACAACTTATCCTTCATTCTGTTCTGTATAAAAATTTACAATTGATATTATAGATCTCTTTTTTTTTCTGAAAATATATAATAATATCTTCTATTAATAATACCACAAACTGATCAAGGTAATATCTAAAGACTTTATTCATCAAATACATGAAGATGACTGGGAAAATAGTTAGATAAAATGACATCACAATATATTTATAATGGTTGTTCCTCATAAAAATGGGTTTCATGGTTATGTATTAAAATTTAAACTTAATAATTGTATCTATATATGATGAAATTATTATAAATGTATTTATATCTCTGTAATTGATTAAAAAATTATTGATACGGGGTAGTGGATACTCTGTATTGATTTTTACATTTTTAAGTTCATGGTGTTCGATATAGAGTAGCATTGATACATAATTATTTTTAATAAAAATAATAGTTACACACTAAGCTGGTGTAATGGGGTAAATGAATCCATTATCAGGAATATCCTAGAGTTTCTTCTTCAATTAATGTATCATAATAAAGGATATTTTATATGAAGATTTTAAAATAGGTGTATCACTAGGTATGAGTTTTATATAAAACTGAGCCTTGTGATTTGAAGGAAGACTATAAAACTATTCTGAAAAAGGAGTCTATAAGTTCATTAAGAGTAGGAATATATCTGATGTTAAGCTTCTCCCTGACCATCTAAGATAAATAACCCTTTTAAATTAGAATATTTACCCATACAATTAATACAGTTTCAATTTAAAGTTAATATGTATCATAACAATGAAATCAAAACATATTTTGGTTTGGTATTTCAAAAATTACTTCCCTTACTAGTAAATTAATGTGAGATTTATATCATGAAATTCAATCCATGACTAAGATTACATTAAATTAAATAAGTTGAATAATAATAAAAATTTTAATATGTAAATTCCAATAAAATTTAATTAGAGATAAATAATCATAACATAATGGTTTTTATCTCCAAATCAATATCGAATCATTCTAGAAATAAACTAACATTACTATATAATATACATGATATACTGGAATTTTAGTTGAATATTCTCAAATTAGATACTCCAATATTTGAATATTCTTATCACCACCTCAACTTCATTGTTTTATATTCATTCCAATATTAAAACAAAAATGGTTAAAATGAATATCAGACAAATTTAATCAGAGTAACCAATCTTCATAATCAAATATATGACAATTAACTTTAAAATATTCCATCCATCATCATAATGTATTAAAACCATTATAATTTTTTAATTGATCCAAACATATCCTCCACGAGTGCCAAATTAGGTTTTATGTAATGGAACAGTCATCCTGAAGATGAATAATGGTTATGATATACTCGACGAACATTTTTCTAGGATATTATATTTAAATAAATCTATGTAAAAGCCACATCCACTTGTAGTAACTATACATGGATCTATTAATTGGAAAATAACATAATTTCCACCATATATAAACATTATGGTGTTATCCTATACATATACTAATACCTACGGTTTAAAAAAAATATGTATTCCAAATCAACAGATATTGACCAATCCCTACTCTAATACCAAATATAGTGACACATTAATTTCATATATAAATATTAAATTCTAATATATGAATATTCAATAGTAATATTATGATCCATTCCATAGTCTAATAGGGTTAGTGTCTTTGGAAACATTGATAAAAAACATGTTCATAAGAGATCTATATTATACCCCACATTCTTCTTCACAACATCTACCCTTCTTATACATATCATAATTAAAATCATTATTTGACTTCTAGGGAAGGGAGAACAATGAAATGGTGGGATTTTATGATTAGAAATGGTAAACGTGGGATATATCAATGATCACATAAGCATAATATCAGCATAAGGTAATACGGACACAATAATATAGTTTGAAAACCATACCATTCATATCATAGATCAAAATCATGATTCATGGAATAAATCATGGAATTTTTTAACAAATGAGTCCTAAGGGAGTAAAAGGACATGATCTATGAGGGTATAGATCATATCATTGTGTAACACACATAAGCATTGTAAGTAATTTCATTAACTCTGTCTCAGTTCCAAGACTTTTATATTGGATTATCTTCACCCCCCATTAAATTGTATACTTTTTCTATGTTCACTCCCAATAATATCATATTGAAAAAAATTTCTTATAGAACATGGTTCACTCTCAGTTATAGTCCATATTATCTCATGCTATATTCATCAATACCTAATGCATTAGAGGTCCATATAATTCTGGAAACACATGTCAAATAATCATAATCCACTTATATGTGTTCAAAAATATCAAAAAACATTAATCAAATCTTGAATCGTGGAAAGGGAATAAGTTTCATACAAATTTCATCATTTCATCATAGTATAACCAAGATAGAATAAATGGTTTTCATAAATGATTCACCATAATATAATTAAACCATAGGACAGAATAATATTTAATAGTATCATACATAAATTATCATCATCATAATCTATCAGAGTAATGAAATTAGATGTTATCATTGGGTAATATCCCTAATAAATAATAAGTAACATAAAATATTGTAATCAAGGATCAAAAATGACTTTAAAATGTTTCTAAATCATATCTTGATGAAAATACCCTTTTCACTTTGAAATTGCTTATTTATAATCTAAAAACATCACAAATATTAAGGAAAATATTTTATTTGAAAATAACCTTGGAATCCAGTAAATTATGATTCAATATATTGGTTTGTCATTATGATGATACATTTAATCCATTCCACATATTTTAAAATAAATATTTCATTGAAATTTTTGACAAAAAATAAATATTACCTCATTCATAAAATGACAAAAAGATTAATTTTAATCCATTTTGTAAAAATTAAATCATGGGTATAAATGACTTTATTAAATCATAATATATTATAAAAAACATTATATAAATCATTTTTATAAAATATATATATGGAATAAAAATGTTATCTGATCAAAAAGATAAATAGTGTGACTTCTTCTTAAACACATTAACTCAAACACTTGAGTTATTAAAGTGAGGAAAATGACATAAAAACATTTTATATCCAAAAATAAATATATCTAAATAAAAATTTTATGTTTATTGAGTGTTATATCATACAAGTTCATCATCATAAACATAATCATACACCATCTTTATAAACAATGATATGAAAATATAAATCCATTAATTCATTGGTAAAATTTGTATCAAAACACTATGAATGATAGAGCCTTATAGATAGATTTTAAAGTCCCTAAAATTATAATGAAATCATTATGAATCCCTTCCATGTGAATTTTATACACCACACTAAATCAATAAGTGGTGAATTAGGAATATGTCTTAGAGATAAAATTAAGATATTAGAAACCCTTACCCAATGTTTGACAGTCTTAGAAAAATCTCCAACCACTTGAATAATAAATTTACATTTATTTTACCTATATACCAGAGTAATATTCATACATATAGAATCATATATAATAAAATTAAAAAAAATTTAACACTAATTTGTTAATAATTCCTTATTAAAATCACTTTTTCAAAGTGTTAACTATTTAATCATTTTTATGATAATTTTTGGTTGATAGTTTTAGTCAATGTACATTAATCATGGTTAAATCATATGAATAACGTGGGTAATAGTTTTTAAATAATTATAATAACAATTATTTATATTTAATATAATTGACGCATTATTTTAGAATGGGTACCATAGATTTATAGGAGGTATAAGAACAAATTAAATTTAATTATTTTGTTTACAAGTTAAACTAGTTTATTGAGAAATTTCTTTTGGAATACCCCTTATGCTTTGAATGGATATTATTATGGATTGATAAGAATATCTAAGTATGTTGTTAATTAATATAAAAATGTATTATTTTAGGGGTTTTATGATTTAGAATTCTCAAAATGGGTGACCAAGAGAGGTGATGAGTTTCCATTTTGAAGTGAGGGAGGGGAACTCATGGAATTACATAAAGTATTAAATTAATATAAATAAATTTTATTAATAAGGATACTTGAAATTGATATATTTTGAATATATCATTATTATATGTCTAAAACATCTCATTAAATAAAATTTATATAAGTTTTGGTGTTGTTTTTCCCCTTATCTCTTAATTATAAGTGTCGTTAATCATTATGACAATTACTAGATCATCAAAATTTTCTACCCATTAAGAATCAAGAATGATACCATAAAAGGAAAAGTAACCCACAAATGGATCATGGTTGATATGTAAAACTATATCACATTCACATGAAAAAGGTATTTTTAGGATTTTTAAATCGTTTAATAAAAAAAATAATTAAAAAATGTAATTAATATCATTTTTGGAACTATTACTTTAATTTAACAATAGTATCATCAAATATTGTTGTGGAAATAGAATATAATATTCTTAAAAATCCTAAATATATAATATTTATCTAAAAAATCATGTAACACAATAATTCATATTAATTTTATTGCTTTTATTTTTTTAAAATTTTTGATTTTATTTTTCTATTAATTGAAAACATAATGGGTTGATGTAGTATAAGAATTAAAGGTAATTATTCAATAAATAAAGATTTTAAAAACGGTATTATGAAAAAAAATTATTTTATTTTCGAAATTATTTTTTTACTGAACATAAGGACATTGTCTCATTAAGGAAAAATATTATAGATATTAAATATAAGATAATGACATTTTTTAGTCATCTTTTTCATATATTCTTATAAAAGTCATAATCATATAAAAATGGCATCAACTAGCAATATTTAGAATCCATGGATGTGAATGGTAGAAATACACTCATTAAATTGGAATATATAAATTTTTTGAGAAGTTTGAAATCCTTAATCCAATGTTTTAACTCGGTTATACATGTCTTACCCTTTCTGAGGTAAAAAATATTTCCCAATGTTCATATTTATAATGGACAAACATAAAAAAGAAATATTATCAAAATATTATCCTCTATATTATAAATATAGAATCCATTTTTCATCATTTTATAGTAATTAGTGGAACAAATTCATTTTAATATAACTGCAGAAAATGGTATTAAAACCATTTTTTTAGACATTTATATATTTATGCAGGAAACTACATTGTTTCTTATCCCATTATAATAAAATAAAATTGATGACTGTTAAAAAATCTAATTGAATATATAATATATAAATTCCAATAAAATATATAACAAACTGTGATTTATTTGATTTATTGAGATAAAAAATATTGTCCGCCTATTTTTTTTTTAAAAAAACACATATTTTACTTCCAAATGTTATTTATTTTGATTTTAATCATTTGATAACCAATGAATTAAATTTATACACATGTGAAATATATGTTTTTTATAATTATTTATTAATATTCAACCCCTCCAATAAAAATTCTTGGTTGTAACTATCACATCATGTACTGATATTTCAATAGTATAATGTGGTCTATTGAATCTAGGTGTTTCTTGTAAAGAAAGATATTAAAGAAATTGAAATTATTTATTTATAAATATATCATAAATTCTAATGTTGTTACATTAATAAAAAATTAAAGAACTATAATAATATTATAAATAATATATATATATATATAATATATATTATTATAAACATTAATGTGAAGTAGTGATAAAAATTGAATCACATCACTCTATGGATATGGTAGTCCACACGTATGTGTGGGATATATTTTCTTATACCATTTGATGGAAATTACATGGATAATTGTTGTTAAATAATAATAAAAAACTATTATATTTAATATATTGGATTTAATATTTGATAATGTATACTATAGATTAATTTGTTGTATAAGAAGAAATAAAATTGAAATTACTCAGTTAAGAGTTATACCTGCACATTCTAAAACCTCCTTTGGATTACACCTTAATCCTTGAAAGGGTGGCCTATTTTAAAGATAATAATATATAGAATGGGTGACGAATATATTATAGTATTAATAAAGGTATTGTCTAATCTATAAGGGTAAAACGTTTTGAATAATTTAGAAGTGAATGAACCCTTTTATAAGAGATACAAAGGAAAAACATTTAATTTCAAAAAGTATATAATTATATATATAGCGTTATCATGATATGTCGAACCAAAGAACCAAAAATTTTAAGATAAGTTTTTATAGGTTTGAAATAAACTCAACCAATTACATTTTAAATTTTTTGGATACATTTTAATCCTTATCCCTGAGTTTAATGACATTAAACTCATTTAAACCTCAACGGTGACAACATAACTTTTTTTTAATGATAACGTAATTACATAACCGATACATAAAGCATAATTATATATTTTATTTGAAATTTTCTATCCAAATTTTTAATATTTTTTATCAAATTAAATTTATATATGTGGAATAATTGTTTTTAATATTAGAACACAAAACTCATGGAAAGAGTTTTTCGAAAAATACACGATTTTAGAGTAAAAGTAATTCTATCTTGAAATCATTTATTGCGTCAGTTTAAATAAATTTTTATGTGAACTAATAAAAAATAATTTAATTTATACTTTTTTTATCAATAAAATATCAAATTGAATCATTAAACCCTTATATTTTATATAAATACCAAAAACAATTGTTTAGAAAAAATTATAACATATCTTCACAAATGTCAAGATTGGTTTCCAAATTTCAAAAAATGTTAAAAAATAAATTATTTAACTTCTTTATAATATTTTAATATAAACTAAAATTATCTAATAGGATAAATGAAAATTTTAAATATATTTTAATGTTTTACCCCCATAGTTTTAACTATGTTTTACCTTATATTGGGAGGTGAATTTTTTTAACCATGGTTATTATTCATAATGATCAATAATTATCTCCGTGCAAATAAATTATATTAATTATCATGATTTATAATATGGATCACAATTAAATATATTAATATTCAATTATAAAAGTAAATAATTATTAAATAATATGACAATGAAAAATCAGAATGATTTTAAGAAAAAAAAATGTATTTTTATGCATTATAATAAATTTATTATTATTTCATGCCAAGTAAAAACCATAAAATGAATTTTAAATAATTTAATGTATAGTATAGTATATAAACTAACTAATAAATATCTATTTATTTAATTAGTTATGATATAACAAATTCTCACATAAAAATTGATTTTTCGAAATTATGTTTTTAAGCCCAAAAACGATCTTCAATGAAATCAACTCTAATGATGATTTGTATAATTAATTACATTATTCATCACTAAATTATATAGATATTAATTAAAAATTAAATTAAAATAATAATAGGACCACTATAGGAATATAAAATATGGTTTTATAAATATTTATATTTCTCACTATTCACTGAAAAATAAATCATTTTAGTGAAATCCTAATATCTCATCCTAATATAATTTTGATTTTATGATTTAAAAATGATATATTGTTAATAAATAAAAAGGTAATAAAATAGTATTAATTAATAATAATTTATGTACAAAAACTGAAATAATAAACTATCATGAAAACATATTTTTTAAGGATAAAAGGACTTTACTGAAAATCAAGTACATATTTATTATACGTCAATAATAAATTTTAATCAAGTAAAAAATTTGTATATATATTTCATAATATGGTTAATCGTATTCATACTCATATATTTAATGGCTTTGATATAATATATCATTGTTCATTTTAATTGTAGTGTGGTGTGTCAAGGAAGCTATTAAACACTTATAATTCATTTAAAGATAAATATATTAAAATATCATAGGGAGTTATAGATCATGTAATATATTTCTTAAAATATATTGAGTATTCATATGATAGAGTCATCTTATCTTCATATTTTGTTGTATCTTCATTCCCTTGTTCTTACACATCCTTTTAAATATTTCATATAGGGTATCAAAGATATTTAGTCATTATTTAGTATTATGATCATATTGATTACGCATCATTAATTTCTTCTCATTATTCAAACTATAATCTTTTAAAAACTCTCTGTCAAAATTATTTTCATCTTCTAATGTCTGTTTCATCAGTTTTTAATCATTATGATTTTTATCTTCCTCTATATTTCTCACCATGGAGATTTTATCTAGCCAAATAACTCGGTATTATTTCATTTCTTACACAAATTTCATACATTTATTTCCTTTATCAACTTTCATAAGCTTATCAAAAGCTTCACATGAAACATTTGTATTCTTTATCTTTTAAAATTTGTTTTCTTCTTCATATTTCTTTCTTGTTTTTTTTCTTATCTTCTTATCAATGCTTCCCTTAATTAATATCACTTTCCCCAGAGAGGAATATTATACTAGAAAGAGTAATTTTTTTCCTAAATACTCCATAGACCTATCACTAACCTATTAATATTTTCCATTCCTATTTACATTATTTATAGATAGATTTTTTTGTTGTAGTTTCCCCTTTACAAACTATGGCTAGCCTTGGTCTATATGAAATATTCTTAAAATATTCCACTCTTTTCTAGAGAAAGATGATATCTCACTATTATTATTGGTCCTAGATGGTTCATCTATATATTTTGATCTTACATTATTAGTAAAAGCATATTTATCTTGATATTGTTTATATATAGATATAATCTACTTATAGGGACACTTAATTTCCCTAGTCTGAGAAGATTGACATTTATCCTCAACATATTTGGTAAAGTCTTCTATAATTTTATTTAACTCACTTTGTGTAATAAGAATCATTGATTGGTTCTCAAGAAACACTTACTATTTCACAAATAACCTTTACTTAAATTACTTTACCACTTTATTAAATTCCGAAGACATTTTCGAGTTATTATTAAATCCTTCAATGTGGGTTTTTCTTCATCGTTTAGATTTTATTGTCCGGATGACGTTAATCCATGAACTGTCATCTTCTTTTAAAGACAATCAAAGTTTATTTTATATTAATTTTTCTTAATAAATTATTTCATATTATTTTCGATACACTAAAAAATTTCAGAATATATGAAATTATCTTCATTCTTCAACTGTTTCCTCTCCATGAGTTATTTATTTTTTTCTCAAGAGATATACCCAAATTTTCATTTAGAATCCACTCCAGTTTTTCTCTCCTTTCTAATTCAGCATCAGTTCATGATGAATAAATTTCACTCAAACATGAGAAAATAATTTTACATGATAATAAGATTTGGTTTTGCGTGATGAAACATCCTACTCTATATTTCTCAACAAAGTTTCCCTCATAGGAAACATTTTTCTACATTTATTTCATTTCAATAAATAAACATTCTTCTCTCCTTATTATAACATAGAATAATTTGGCTTATTAATAGGATATATTATTAATAAATGATCAATATCATTACAATTCTAGTAATTAAGATATATTTTACATTTTCCTTTATAAAATACTTTTTTATATCTCTTTGAAAGTAGAGCACTGATTTTTTGAAGGTGTCGTCATCCTCCAAATATTCTAAATATATTTATTCTTTCTTGATATTTTTTTATCTATAAACATACCGTTCAACATAGATTAAATTTGTTTATCATCCATAAACCTTCTTCTTGAATTCTATTACTTTTCCCATTTCATATATAGTTATAATATTCTTGAATTATATCTAATGATATATCATCTTGATCATATTGAGCTATCACCTTGACATCAAATCTATAATGAATGTTCCTCATTTGTTTCATTACAATTATTGAATATCATAGCTTCTCATATTAATCTTTTACATTTCTAATGATATAATTAACCCTTTTAAAGTAACATTAAATATTATCATCATCATCCATATATATATATTCAATCCAAATTCTCTAGTTTATAACATATCCTCCTTAACTTTCACATTTCCATTATAGTTACTATCCAACTTATATAAAAAAAATTTATAATATGAAAATTGTATGAATTTTTTATAATCCTTATTAGATAATGTCATTATAATTGAATTATAATATTTCCCATCAATATAAAGATTTATCTAACCAGCAGCTATCATGGAGACCTCATTAATGGGATGAAATACCACTGTTGCAGAAACTATCAATTATAATAAAAGAGATAGAAGTTGGGTAACAAAATATTATTCAAATTGTGGTAGTTTCTAAAAATGAATATAGAAACATTCCTTATATTCACTGCATTAATATCCCTCATCCCTAATACATATTTGAGACCTCCAAAGGAATCCTGTGCACTAATATCAATGGAAGATCTTATATAAGTGTGAGATCAATGAGAGGGGGAGGGATGAATTAGTGATCAATTTTCTTTTAAAAGTACTTCTTAGAACTCACCCAAGGAAACATGATAGATTTTTATTCCAATCAATTATATATTCTAACCTCCAGTAACATGTAGAAATTATAAAGAGTGATCAAAAATTATATTTACATGGTTTGGTACAAATACTAACTCTATTACATCATAGTTATCTACCCAAATATGTATTTTTCAATAATTTTTTAGGACTTCAAAGGCTTAGGAAGAAACTGGTTCTACACCCCAGTAATCATTCCTATAGATAATAATAGTTCTACACCCCCATAATCAACTCTTATACTATAGTCAATTATAACCCCAAATTTCCTTTATAATCTCTTATTTCTTTATGAATGCTTATAAACCTTATACACAAGCCTTTTCAGCAACTGGCTCTACACCCCATCTATAAGATCATATTTATTCATTCATTATACACTACATAGTGATCTTATTCTTCATATATTTTATCTCAATTATAATTTATACCACATTCAGCTTTTTACAACATTTTTTAGATTTTCAACAAATCCCACAAGTGTCAATTGGTCTCAATACATCTTCATAATCTATGAATGATATGGATAAAATCAAACCAACCTTTCTAGAACATTCTATATAAATATTTCTCTACAAATATCCATATTTTATAACTTTGTATGGTATTTTTTATCATACTATCCTCATTATAAATTACTATTTAGATGTACCTTTTTCAGGTACTCCTCATTTTCTAGTATCTATCTGATTCCCGTCATCTAGTGAAACTTAGTTTAATGCTCCAATATCTTTTAGGAATTAGTCTAATTCTCCTTTTTTATTCGATACTGTATTTCTCTCACAGTCCCTTATTCATCCAATTACAATGTTAGTCATAATCTCAAAAAACAATTAATGATTTAACACTTAAAAAACTTTTCATAATATGAAAGGGATTTAAATTCTCAATCCAAAACCTCTTTATATAGGAAATATTCCTCCATAATTTAAGGGAAAATTTGGACTACTATCTTAATTTCATACTATATTCAAACAAATTTTGGCATTCATTTAAACATACTTGATATTGAAATTCAACATTCTTTAATTAATTTTCTTTAACCATTGGCATAAATTATCTCTTCAAACTTCCTTAAATAACATCTAGATTTTATTAATTCAATTAATAGTTCATCATTTTCATAGTGAATGAATTGATGATGTCTTAAAATACTATCAAAGAACATTATATTGTGTAAAAAAATTATGGCATCTCTCACCAATATGTTTTCGTAGCAACTCCTCTATCTGATACACTCTTTCCGTTACACATTAATTTGGTACTACTTTTTTATGAAACCTCTATCCAAATAGCAGAATATTTCTCAATCCAATAGACATATAATCCTCCATTTGATGAAATTGTATTTTATTATTTTAAATACAATTTAATATCTATTTTTTGGATTATTTATTTTCATCTTGATCTATTCATGAGTCTATACCTTATAAATTCATTTATAATCAAATCTCTATGTTCGGTGACACTTCTCACTTCCCTATAATTGGTATTACTCAATTCTATATTGAAAATTTTAGATCCTTTGTATGTCAGGAGTAAATTCAGATTTCACTGTATAATAACATCATACATCTTTCCATATGATAAAACTCCATATATTTCATTCAAGTGATGGATTTTGTGAAGGTGTTTTCAGTGGACATAATATGATCCAAATATCCCATAAGGATTACACTATCACTTTTGGAGTTTATATCTCTAATTATTTAATTAATTAGGTTCAAAAAGATAAACTCCCAAAAAATATTTTGGTGATTTAATGTATCCCATAAGGATTTTAGAAGGATATAATTTTATTATTATACAAGGATAGATATAATATTATCAAATTTCTATATCCATTTTGTCTATTATTCTAAATTAATTTATTGAATTACTTATTTTATCTTAATTATTTTGTATACATTTAATATAATGTAAAAAAATGAATGACTAGATTGTTCTTAACTATTATTTCATAAATGATCGATATTATTAGCTATAATTCATAATCTTTTCCGTATTTATTTTTTCATGTATCATGCTACAATGAAAATTGTATGTTATTTGAAAGGATGTGAGGAAGATGTATTTTTTATAGTAATTTAATGACTCAGATTTATTAAAATGAACAATTAAATTATTATTCTCAATTTTTAACATCATTGATAATATTTATATTTTTCATATTGAGATTTTAGTCCACAGTAATATTTTCTATTTAATTTTTAAAAAGGATTTACTTTTCAAAAAAAATTGTTACATTATTTTAATGGTGAATCTTAAATGTAACATTGAATTGTATTGTGTGGTGTCTTTTTGGATTCAACGGAATATGATAATAGACCACAACAATCTATAAATATAATCACAATAATGATGGCAATAAAAAATAATTTACATTTTTTCATCTTGTTTTTTGGTTTCCTATTATATCTGTATATATAGTGAATATCAAAACCAATTACTTATTTAAATGTCTATCGTAATTCTAATTTTAATGTAATATAACATATTCTATTCACGAAGAAACTTTCTATTTTGTTGTTTTATGAAATCAAATGGTGTGAAGGCCTGTGTATTTTTATAGGTGATGTACTAATTAATCCAATGAACAGAGTGGATCTATACGACTAATTTCGGAACATATGATGGTGATGGTGGAGTGGTAGTGACAAAGCCTAGACATAAAAATTCTATGCAGATCAGATGATATTAATTAGATGGTATAGTTATAAAATATGATGGTAAGTTTCCCTGAATGTAGTTTGATAGGGGTAATGATGAAATCAAGATATAATTATGGGAGAGTAACTCATGGGAAGATGAGAAAAATTTTGATGATATATTTGTATAATATCCTAGAGTTATTAGAAATAATTTTTTTATCATAAGACAGTGTTTAGTTTTTTGATATCTATTATCAGTAGAATAGATGCCTATAAATATAAGATAAAAAAGGAATGAGTAACGATGAATATCAAAACAAAACTCAACAAATTGCACTAGACAGACTCTACTATATTTGTACTATAAAATAACATATGATTTGTGTGGGATAATATTCATATAATAACCTATATATTACATAAAAAAAATTAATGTTGTATTACCCTTATGGATCAGAACTCAGGTTTGAACATTATAATATTTTCTTGATTTATTTCCCATTTCATTAAATTGATTGTTTCCTTCTAGAAAATCATGTTTTGTTCATTTGTGGATATTTATATGTTGGTCTGAGGATTTTCATGGAACATATATTCTATGTTTAAAACCATGGTGTTTGGTCACTATAGAACTATAACACCCCAAATATTTTAATATATTACTTCTCTTAATGTTCCAATTGTCTTCAATATATTTTTCCACATGCAACACAAAACAAAAAAGAAATTATGACATATTTAGATGTAAATATAAATATTAACAATGACCATAAAAAACATACCATTAAATCATAGGGAATGAATAAGATTAACTAATTATGAAATATACATATAAATAAAATAGATACATTTAATATGAAATAAATTCATTTAATTTACCTCAAATTACTTACAAGATCACTTATTGTTTATAAAAAAAAATTTAAAAATATTTTCTTCTCTTGTTACATAAAATTATATTTAAATTAAAAAATTATTAATGATGGAAAAATGTAGTTGATTTTAATAATTTTTAATATTGGTTTAATTGTTAAATAATAGGAAATAAGAATGATAATGGTTAATATTTTAAAAATCTATCTTCAAATAAAGATTTTTTAGTTATATCTCAATTTTTTTATGTTAAATTAATATTTATGAAATTAAGAATATAAATTTGAAAAACATAAAATTATTTTTCTATTAATAAAAGTCTCAATTTATTTAAAATAATTATTTTTACTAAAAATGATTTTTAGGTGAATAGTGTCAAATATCGTTCAATAAAATAACATGGCTTTATGAAAATATTAGTACATAATTATTATTTTGTAATTCATAAACAATTATTCTTATAAATAATTTTTTATTTTATATGTGAATTTGTAATATTTATAATTTTTCTTTTAATTTCAAAAACTGTATTTAAAATTTTAAAATATAAGTAATATTTTCTCAAAAATTGTTTTAATATATTATGAATTATTATTTTAAAATAAATTTTTATCACATTAAAAAATTTAATAATTTAAATGGATAAAGAAATTATGTTTATTGGTTCTAAATTATCCTATAGGGAGAACTTTTATTTATGCACATTGATTATGTTACCTCTGGTAATAAAACTAGTCACCATTGCAAAAGCTAAAATGGTAAAAGTAATAATTCAAGGGGTAAATGGACTAGAAACATGATAAAAATATGTCTATAATTGTGTTTATAAGTGTTGGATAAACCACATCTTTTACACAATAACTTTTTTCTCAATTATTTAACCACTTTAAATCATTAACATGTTCTCCCTTTATATTATTTTGAAATGTTTACAAAAATACCAGTCTCACCACGTAAAAAGGGGAATGTCACCACCCATTCACGAAGTACTATAAAATATTTTTTTATTAAAAAAATACCATTTTCCTTCCCCTAGAATACAATTTCACTCTCTATATTTGTTTACATGAGAGATTATCTTATTCAACCCATTTCACGGTAATCTTCTAATGAAATTTCAAATTTATCAAGAAGAGTAATTATTTTTACTTAAATTCAGTATTTTATAATATTATATTACAATAATAATTTCGAAATCAATTTTTAATTAAATATAATTATATATTTAACTAATTTTATTATTCTGTTGGAATAATCATTGATGGTATTAACCCTTTTTATGAAGAAGAAAGAAATTGTCATTGGTTCATTATGTGGACTACGACATCCATGATGTAATGTGTTTTTCTCACCAACATAAATGGATGTTATAAAATATGAATTTAATAAATAATTATTATATTTATATAATTTTTCTGATTCTAAGACAATAAACCATAATACTCCCTCCTTTCAATCTATAATAATATAATCATCAACCAGGCATATGTGTGGACTAAGACCACCATGGAATGATTGATTTATATTTATATTTTCATCCTAGACTATTCATAAATATTGCAATGAAGGATAAATATGAAATTTAAAATATCATTAAGTGTATGTTATAGAAAATTTTAAAACCTTTTAATGAAATAAAAATGAAACAATTATCATTAATTAAACCGTTTAAAATCAGTGCAGTAAGAAGACAGTGATCTCTCCTTTATAAGTAATGAATTTCTAGAAATTATATTATCATAATGTTCCCTTAACGTTAAATAATATCACATGGATAAACAAAATATATGATCATTGATATTCTTTTATAATAATTTAATAAATAAACCACATCATAATCATCCTTTATTCATGGTAGGTTCATGTTTTGGTCGGTTTGACGACCTACTTGAAGGATACTATGAATTTATATCATGGATAAATATTAGAACTTATTTACTATTATAATATGATATAAATATTTAAATATTTTCTTTCCATATGGTTAAATCAGTATTTAACTAATTAATAAGGAAAACACATTTCATTCATCAATAATCACTAAAACATGATCATCAACAATGAAGTATTCATGGTTAATGACTAAAACATCCCCTGAATTAAATTATATCTTTTAAAATTATATTATAAAATATTAAATAATACCTTATATTATCTAATAATGATATAATATATAAAATTAAAAGATACAAACACCTCTTATATGAAACTTCTACCAAGCAATGAAGATTTATTACACCTTCTATTGAATATAGGTAAGAATAGATAATGTATATAGATTGATTATATATAATAAGTTTAAATGGTTATAGTTATGAATATGGTTATCAAGTATGTGTTTTATGAATTTAATTTAATTATTCATGACCTTTTTTTCACATTCATAATGAATCTGGACTTAAGTATGTACTTTTCAGCTCAAATTTTCTTCATCGAGACATGTTTGGTATTATTCACCTAATTTCATTCATGTAACTTATATACTACCTTTTTTAAATATAATAACATCGAATATATTTTAATTTTTTTTTATAAATTTCTATTATAAACCTATATTTGAAGTATGTTTTTTTTAAAATGATACTCAAGCCACAAGGATTTTCTAGATCTCAATTCCGATTATTTGAGACATATTAAATTTTATACACCATGTGTCTATCATATTGTGTTCTATTTCTTTAATATCTATTTCGTTATGGTTTTCGAGCCACAAAACTCCCAACGGCTCCGTATCTAATGATTGATGGACCTGCTTTCCAAAGGCAGGTGTTCACTGGATGGTCTGACCGCCGACTCTTAAGAACTCACATTGGTCGAGAGTATGGGAAGTCGGGTTCATCGCTCCCCTTTGGGGGGGGGGGGGGAATTATTTCCTATTTCGGGACTCTATTATAGATTTAAGACGTATTTATATGTTCGCGAATCTTTGGGTTATACCCAAACATCGTATCCACAGATTCAACCCTAGTGGGCAACAGTCAACTGGACGCAGGGGTTTAGAATCATTTAGGCCCAAGGCTTACCATCCCTTGTTGGATTAATGACCCCAAAGGGTTGGAACTCGCTTGAGGTGGCACTAGGAGTGGTGCGGTGAACCGATGTGGGGATGATCGGATCGACCGGTTGTTGGGCTTGAACCCCTTGGAGACTTCCTACGTACCTCGTCTAGGAGACAGGGATCAAAGTCCACGTAGTTTGCATTTGCTTGGGGCTTCTGCTCTAGGGCAGCCCAAGATGTTGGATTGGGGCTTATACTCTGAGGAGGCCCAAGATGTTGGTAAACCGACGTGAAAGGGGGTTGGAATGACCCATTGTTGGGCTTGTACCTCAGAGAGGCTTCTTAAGTACCCCGCCTAGGAAGCAGGGATCAATGTCCACAGAGTTCGGATTGGCTTGGGGATTACGCTCTAGGGCAGACCAAGATGATGGATTGGGGATTACACTCTGAGTAGGACCATAGGCGGATGTCATTTTCGATGCTTACTCTAAGCCCACGTGGGTCATACTCGGTGTGAGAAACAAGAGGCAGCATGGACCAGAGGATCACGTCCCAAAAGGTGTGTCCATGAGAAGCGGAGTGGGGATTACGCATGAAGGTGGCCCAATGTGATGAATTGGTGCTTACACTCTGAGGAGGCCCAGAAGGTCAGGGCTTACACAGAGATGGATGCCCGGAAGATTGGGGCTTACTCCGAGATGGAAGCTCGGAAGGTCGGGGCTTACTCCGAGATGGACTCCCATGGCATCTTACTCATTTCTAGCCATGAGGGAATCCAAACCCATTGGTGGGTTGAGGAATATAATGGGGGCCAACTCCTATGCGCAAGTGCACAAGAGGGATAACGCCAAGGGTGTTGGAATCAGTCCAAACAAAGGGATATTAAAAGTGTGAATTACATACCCGACATTCGGAACACAATGGGGGCGGCATGGTGATGGAGGATAACTGCGGACCATGTTCGAAACACAGCATTCATATCACATTAGCCTAAAATGGGGATGAACAAATGAGGGTCGACTACTGACCATATTCAAAACACAAGACCTATCTCAATGTGTTGTCCAAAGTCTTCCGGGGCGTTGGCCATAGACGGTAGGTGAGCCGATGCGGCATGAGGCCAGGCTATTAGGGGGTCCCTTCAGACATAGAAGACTATGAAGATCTGAATAAAGTACACGCAAAGCATGGGATTGAGTGATGGAATGATTGAATGGATTCCAGCCCTCTTGAAGTTATGCCACTGTAAACATAGCATAAGGCATCTCTTGCACGGAGCAAGAGGCATCCAATTATTGAATGACAGGGAATGCTACAGTTTATAGTCATATAGAGAGGACTGTTTCCATATAGTTTAATGACATATGGTTATGACGAGGGCCCTACAGTTTAACGTCATGTGGTCAGGACAAAATGGTTGGTGTGGGACATACATAAGGGAGGCCCTTTCTAGATGATCCTAGAAATAGGAGCCAAGAAATGGGGTTAAGTGTCTCATGAGGAGTAGATCGACTTATGGAATTTACAGGACGGATGTTGGAGCGGGATAAGGGAGCAGTGGAAAATACTATTGACGATGTCCGAAAAGTCTGTGGTGCGACTCTCCATTTTCCATGGGGGCCAGTGATGATAGTGAAGGGACATGCCCGACACTAAGCTCGAGCGGGGGTGCGGGGGTACAGCCGTCGGGGTATAGACCAGTGAGTGCATGGGGTTTTCTGCATGGGGTTGGCCGCGAAGGAGTTGGCCGCGAGTTGTCGAACGCAAGGGACTAGCCGTGGAGGAGCTGTCCACGGAGGAGATAGAATTCCGCGAAGGATGTTGTCCGCGAAGGATGATTTCCATGGAGAAGGAAGTCCGGGAAGTAGGGTTTCATGGATGAGATGGCCATCTGCGAAGGGTGTCTGCAAAGGGGCTGAAACACGTCCTACTTCATGCCCGCGGAGGCGTTTCGCCTCCATTTCGCGAACGACACTCGTCCGTGGTAGAGATGGACATCTGTGAAGTAGATGGATGTCTGCGAAAGAGATGGCCACTAAGGGCTGGCTGCGGAGGATTCTTCCGCATGTGGTTCATGGACTGGTTTCTCCTCTACGTGGTAGAGTTCATCCACGGATGATATTTGGTCCATGGATGGCTGTAGAGGGATTTCTCTAGCATCCCCCCACATGTTTTCACCAGTCTTTTCTCCCTTTTTTTTGGTTCCCCCTTGTTGAATATTTATAATGTCGCGAGGAGGAAATATTGATGGGCTTACGACATGTTTTGCGGAAGCCCATGAAGGAACGCCCACACCCGCAAACGACTCGGTCAACTGGGAGTTTTGGAACCGAGTTTTGCAGAATTGCTCCATGGAGGTGCACCTCTCCACATCTGTTCTGCGAACAATGGAATTTGCGAGGGTGGAACGGCCTAGTGCTCATCCTACTTCGTGCCCGCGGAGGGTCCCCACCTCTATTTCAGAGATGATTCTGTTCCACGGAATTGCGGGAGTGCGGTATGCTGAACCGGCCATGTGTTGTTGACGGGAGCCGACACGCGGACCGGTTCGGTCCTTTTCCAGGTTTTGCGGTAATTGTATTTCCCCATTATGGAATTTTCAGGACCCTAAAATATCCCATGAATTTTTTATAATTTATTTCACTCTACTTCATGGGATAATTTAATACAAATAGTATAATTTTCTTTTAATTTCTTTTTCTCAAGTGCCACCCCATTCGTAATAATTTTTGGTCTCTCAATTTTTTTTCACTAATTTATGATCATTAATATTAAATTATTTATTTCATGTATCATATATTATTTCCATTCATTTTATTATATGGTATTATCTCATCATTCATATTTTATCAACATAAACCCTTTCTGAATTTGTTTATTTTCCTTTCAGTATGTTTTTTCGTAAGGGATATTGATAACTCAAATCTTGTTTCATTGAGTAATAATGTTTCTTATTGAAATTTTATTTTTAATGATTGGGATATAGATCCCTAATATTTTAATATATATTATATTATAATCCACTTTGTTAAAATTAATTTTCTTTACCCTTATAACAATGTGAGTTTTGAACAAAAGTATTTTGAGGAGAAAATTCATGTTTTTTTCACATTCATATGTTTGTTATTCATTTATTAATTAATCCAAAATAATATTTATTCCATTTCAATGATTAATTATTTAATATTATTTTTAAAAGTACATGTTTCCAAAAGATATCATTTTACCTTATCAAAATTTTCCTTTAAAAGAAATAAGTAAATTTTATTTCACATAAATGTTTAAAATATATTCTAAAATACCATATAGGTTTCACATACATTTAACTTTTCATTTTAAAAATAATTTACCTCAATAGTGTTGATGCTTAATTATTTAAAAAATTGTCTTTTGGGTTTTTGAACACATGGTACTGATAAATCAAATTCTTGATCCCTTACTAGGTCTTATAATTCAACCATTATTTTACATGAATGTTTTTCATCTAGGTCAACTTCCATATTATTTTCCATTGTTAAAATATGGATATTTTATTTTGAAAATAACCACCTTCTTCTTATGGATGGGTTATTATCATGTTATTCCATTATTAAATTATTTGTATACTCATTTCTCTATACATTTAGATAATCTCATTTTAATTTATCTAGATTATATGATGTTCACCTCTAAAGAATGTAATTTTATTAAAAAGGGGAAATTTTTTAACATTTTTAATGTTTTTATGATTTATTATTGGATAGTTTAGTATATTCTGTTTGATCATACACATTCTTAGCTTAGAAGGGTAATGATTATGTTATACATTTTATTAACAGTGGGAAATTTTTTAGCATTTTGAATGTTTTTTATGAATGATTATTGGAATGTTTACTATATGTTTTTTGATCAAAAACCTTCTCTTCTATGAAGGTTTATGATTATGTTAGACATTTTATTAACATGTGGAATGATGTTTACATTCTTAATGATTATTAACTACTAATGCAGATTTATTATGTATTGATGTTAATTATTTTTTATCATATGGACAGACAAGTTTTGAATCAAACAAACGTTCCGTGTGTAATAGTATTAAATGTATTGTGGAATCTTATGGTGAATACATTCGACATAATCAAGTGAATATAAGGGATTGGAATTAAATATCCCCTTGATGTATCGACACATCTCATCAAACAAAACATCTTCTGTTTGGGTATGTTCATCTCCGAAAATAATTATGGTTTTATAGAATAAGGCATTGGAAACATGTTATTGATATATAGAATAATTAATTCCATCAGTATGATTTCAGTAATTATTTTAATTTATTTTCCAATATTATCAAGGATATAACATGCTCTCAGTTTCAGTTTATTATGGATTTATTATGATCATTTACACATGCCATATTTTGTATAACATTCCTATGTTTTTACACCTTAAATTATAATTTTTCATTAGTTATTATTTTATCACACACATTCATATTTTTACATTCCCCAGGTTATGAATAATGGTAGTACATGAAAAAATTTTAGAAGGATATTATTTGTGTAATAATTTGTGGGAGATGTAGAAGGATCATTATGAAAAAATTGGTTTTTATATACTAGATGAAAAATTCCATTAGTTTAGAAATTCATTGGATTTATTAGTTTATGATTTTTTTGGATTATCTAAATATCAAAAACTAAAAATGTTCTCAGTTTGTAAGAGATTCAATAATATTTATTGATCTTTTTAATTAAGGAATATTATATTCATGGTTTTATAACTGGTATTAAATTGAGTGTATAATGTATGTGTATATTACCCCAAATTTGGGAATGTGGGTTTGGGGAACCAAAATTGGTATCAGATGAGGATTTATATAACTTTGAAGATCATCTTATTTTTAAGGATAATTTAATGGTTAATAAGTTACGTTTGTTCATAGTTTTAAATGAATGCATTACTCTTCTGTATTTTAAATGATATAATATAAAGGAAATAATTCACTTTTGATTTTGGGATCGAGATTATATAACATTATTTAGGACCTAAGGATATGTTGAATATTAAATTTTATGTATAAGATAACATCCTGAGGATTTGGTAATGTAAATATTGTGTGGTTATCCTAGATTTTAAACCATGTCTAGATACTAGAATTGGATACAAGCAAAGGAACATATCTACATAGTGGTAAAAAACCCAAAACGGTGGATTGGGTTTTAACACAATCACCACCTATTAAATAGAAAATAGTCATAACTACACATAAAATTTGACACAATGGTTAATTCACATTCTCTTTGAATACCATTATGATGGATTTTAATTTATTTAAGTTTTTAATACTTATAGGGCGGCGACCATGGATAATATAGATTAAAAAAAAGAGATTCATAAGTTATAGTAATTTTAATTAATACGATATTTCCTGAATAAGGGATAACTTATTAATGTTCATTGAAATTCGGGATCTATATTTTTAGGATTAGTTTACAGGCTATGAGAGAATCTAACTCAGGGTATGATAGGATGAACAAAAAATGATATCAATTAATTTAAGGGTGATATCAGCTTAATTTCTTCTCGTATAAAATGAGATGAAATATCGATAGTCTAACATGGAAGATTTATATACTGAAACATCATGAGTCAAAATTCTCCATTGATTATTTTTGAAAATTGTAACATCCCAATATGGAATCAACTGAAATAGTTTCTTGAGTTAGTTAGTCACATGACCTCTGGCTTGCCGACTCATATGCCATAGGATGTCAACTAGTAGTGGGGGTCTAATGTGGTATGAGGGGGACACTATACCCCCATATCTGAGTGAAAAATAACATTATAAATAATCATTAACGATTCACATCAGAGTACATAGAAGAATATATAAACATCAATATATCAAAATAAATTAGAAATAGAATTATATGAATAAAAACATGAAGATATTAAAAATGAAATATAGTAAGGTCAATAATAGAAATGTCATCCATATAAGTGAGCTTCCATTGGGTCAATTATATAAAATAATTTTTTTAAACCCTATCAAATGATTTAATTTATCTATGATACAAACCACATCTAATATCCTAACACTATAAGAGTTGTCATGCTTGATGATTCAAAACTCAACCTAGAACTTAGCACAAACCCGTGACTATAATGAACATGTGTTAGTTGATCAGGTACCCATGTGTAGTGGTGGATTAGTAGGTTTAGAATACAACTATAAAATAAACCCCAAATGGTTTCAAAATATGTAACTAGTCAGAGACACATTGTATGTAGATAAATAGTGGGATAACAAAAAAATGAGTATGAGATTTTAAAAACATCAATTCATTAATTAACTATTTTCCCATCATGTGCTAATGAGATTATCAAGCCAGCCAAACCAACTATGTCAAGTGTTGGTCATCTACACCATAAAATAATAATGTGTCACATGCATGAAATAAAGAAATGGGATTGTAATTCATTATTTGACTCGAGAAACCATAATTGATCAATCTAGTACTATCATATCTCTATGTAATCAGTTCCCAACGCCTTAGCCTGACATCTGATATATGTTTCAATATCAATTACTCTTGGAGTTTATGTCTATGTATAATACCATATGTCAATAGAATTTATTCCTAGTGTTTTTGGATATCACCTAAACCATTCATCAATATATTAAATATTTAGAGTATCAATCTCTCACCTAAAACATACTTTAATAAAACATCCTCATATATAATTAGTCATTAATCCAAGCAAAAAGTAAAATATCCTCATAAAGAGAATCATTCTGAGGAATAAACTATATAGTATAATACCAGTGGCTTAGAGATTCATCTTGGAATATAAATCATTACTAAATTTCACAAATACCAAGGTTCAATATCTTAACATTTCAAAACATTCAAAAAAAACTCTTTTTAATCCTTTATAATTTACCATGGTTCAAATAGGCTTTTTAATACCAAATCCTAGCTCAGAATATGGATCTATTTTCACATATTAAAACACCATTATAACAATCTTTGTAAAATGATGGATCTCATCCATCCAATTAAGAAATTTTAAATCCACCATTAAAACACGATTTTTCTACTTTAACATCTGAGAAAAAGACAAATACTTTCATTCCATAAAAAACATTTAAAATATAAATCAAGTAATTTTCAAAAAAGGTAAATCCACACACCCATTTAAAATCAAAATTTGATATCCACCCAAAACCCATTATAAAATCACTTGCAGGTTAACACATCACATTAACTCAAAAACCACCTTAAACATATATTTCACCCATGTAATCACAAAACAGGGTCAAAACACAATTAATAAGATTATAAACATCTGAAATTCCTCATAGTAATTTTATTATGCTTGGTATATTAAAAAATCTCAATCCCATGATTCAACAAATAAAAATAGTGGTCATAGTAATGATCTCAAAGCCTCTAATAGATATTATAAGACCCATGGAAGGTCTAAGGAATCAATATAAGGTCTAAAAATAATTTCCTAATTCATAAATGTAATCACAAAACACAATGACACTATCAGATATAATATATAATCATGAAATCAAATTATCAGACAATGGGAAATATCATTTAGATTATCTAACTAACTAAAGAATATTTCGAAAACATTTCCAAAGCTCAGGGGCCTTTGAAAGTCCCTTCTATGCCTCTTCTAACTAGTCATAATCCAATTGAGACCAGTTTAATGACCATAGATTTACCCTCATTATAATAAATTATAATTAATTAATTATAATAATGATAATCTGTAAATTAATCGAATTCAAACTAAATATATTTTCAATCGACTAACTAGGTCATCACGCTGCACATAAACAAAATAAAAATAGTCTCCAAACACCAAAGATATACCCCTGACAACATTCTAAACGATTGAATGAAGAGGTTACACGATTTCCATGGTTAATAAAAAAATATGTTATTTAATGATAAGAAAATTCATGATGATCTCACACATTATTTAAAATCCATGAAACAACATACAGAAGGCCATGTGGGATCTCTTCAATATAGTACAATAAAATTCCCCATGGGAAATGGATGATTCGATCATGTTATGCTAGAATAATAAACAAAACCTAAACTAGATAATTCAAAAATTAGATACTAGGAATAACAAATGAAGAATCGGTTTTTTGAATGTTATGCTAACCCAAAAAGCCTAATTATCACCATAAATTCACCCAATATAAATGGGTTATAGAGGAAGAAAATTGGGGGGAGAAACCATGCTCAGTTTTCACATAACGGGGGAAGAAAAAGGGGTTGTGGATAAAGAACCTGAGGTGGTATTTTGGTCTTTTCCCCCTATAAATGATATAATAGTAAACTTCATGGTATTGATGTATGGTTTTCCAAACCATACGCCAACCATTCCGCCTTCACTGGGCATTAATAAATCCCTCACATGGTTATTCCACATTGTTAGATAAAAAGTGCAATGATTGTCTTGTCAGTACTCCCTTCCCCTCTATGGTAAGGTGTACCCATTTTATCAAAACATACATTAACCATGCGTCATGCCTCAAGCTATCCACCACCACACATAGTTTCTCCTTTGGCTCAGACAGTTTACCCTATATAGTGCTCTTACTGTGAAACTTCTCCGTGAACTTTCGAAATTTGACAAGAAAATCTTGGGCATAGTGGTATTTCACAATTTCCTCTAATACTTTCACACCAAATAATTCACATAGGAGAAATAGATCAAAACATCCCAGAATTTAACCCAAATATATTTAAGTTCATTATAGCACAAGAGAAAACTTTTGGGCATCCTTAAATGTTGAAAATTACATATTAAGAAATTTTTACTCTTGAAAATACATTTTAATAATTGATTAAACATTCAACCATTCTAGTAAAAGGATATTCAAAATCCTTTAAAAAATCTCATCAATATGGTCATGGGATCTTACAACCTCACCACTATAATTTTTCTCATCCCAAATAATTTTTGATGGTTATCCATGTGCAGCACATAACCTACATCATTCATAAGTTATAGCCAATGGCCTCATTCAATTTATGATTTCCTAAAACATAAGTTAGGCCCAACCTTAAATCAAATGTACTCATGTAGTTAAAACTAAAGTGAAATCTCATTTTCAATAATGAAATAAAAATGTGGATGTTATCCAATACAATCCAACCAAAACACTAATTATATCATCACTTTCTCACTCACTAGAGCTATGGAGATCCCAACATTAATTTTTCACTTATAACCACCATCTTCCAATGCATGAAAACCCTTCTATTGATAAAGACCAAAATAACCATGAACATATATTCCCAAAAAATTACCATTGTGGTTCCCAACATATTTCACCCAACACCCATGAGAACCCCAATCATCATCATCACAAATCCTTTCCATCAAAAACAAACTAGAGGGGATGCATAACCACCATACATACACGAACTGAGATGAAAATTTCTTTTCCACCAAATTCAGGATTAAATTATAAAACACATCCGTCATTACAAATATGACCCACCAAAAGTGGTTTTTAACATACCATATGTATTTCATATACTAATTCATGTCAGTCTATCCTTGGCTGACTCATCGAAAACAACATCTACCTAACTACTACTATCATGTTTCCACCTTACCTGATAACATTGCCTTAAAAATAGTGTCCTTAAATGAAGTCACAACCATTACCACTAGTGTCCAAATTTGAATTCCTACGAGACTCCACAATCATATCCTCCACTAACTCAAGCAGTCATCATTCCCTACCGCACCATGGTTGCACCTTTGAAAAAATCTTCATAGATTACTTTTTAGAACCACTTTGAGCTTGAAGAATGTTCTATACTCGATCATCAACCATATAAGATTTCATATTAGCATTACTATGGTGTTTAAGCAAGAACCTCATTGGTTCCCGACTCTGACTTGATAGATCCATGGACATATATATAGACATATGATCATTCCATCACAAGGGACATATCTTCCAGACCAACACAACAATCCTCACCACAATAGTATCACTGTCTCCAACACACTAAATAAACTCCAAAATCAAAATCTCTTGTCCCGTTCCCTTCAAACCCATGAATTTCCCATGGTTGTATATATCTCACAAGAGTGAAAAAAATTCCAACTATCACCCATTACCAAATTCTGAGAATGGAATACAATTTTTTTTGACATTTATTCACTTAAAAAGAACTTATCCACCAACGTTTGATGGTTCTCTTCGTACCATATGTATTCACTTATAATGATCTATGAGCCAAACCTCCATATAGTCCCTTCATAAAACAAAAATTATAGTTAGATAACATGGTTTATAGATGATTATCCCTCAGTGTACTATGAATGAAGTAAATATGTCGATCATGATCATATCTAAACTAAGAGTACACTATGATATTATCAATGAATAACATGACAAGATCATCCACTACAAATGTCACCAATAACTATAGGTACATGTCAAACCCATTCAAAGTACACATTCCCCAATATCCGCAATTATTCATAACACCCACATCAGTTCTCACATACTCTTGGTGGCCTACTTGAATAAGAAATTACAATACATTCTCCCATAACACCCAAAACACAAACCCAATGGCACAATGCGTAACAACACATTCATTTCTTGACGACTCCATTAACACTTAACCATTATATTCTCTTGTATAACCCATCCACATAAATTGTGTTGGTCTCTAATGATTCACAACCAATTAAAACTCAGGTCACATTCCCTACCCACTGGTCATGCCTTCCCTATATGCCCATCTCACCCAAAGAAGATCAACCTTAGTGCTTCATAAAAGCAAAGGAAACTCACTGAGAAAAATCCACATAAGTGATCAATTAATTTCTTTATATCTTTTGAGAGTTCCAATACATTAATTTAATATATCATCGTGTTCTTGAAGATTCATCTAGAGCTAACTAGTCCAGACACCTAACTGATCTGTCCCACAGAAAACCACATATACCACAAAATAATTAGGACTCAAATATATTTTCATCTTTAAGAAAACTAGAAATTTATTTGAGCCTCATAATAAAACCCCTTTTAAGTATGTCCTTACACATAGGTAACACCTATGCTCCCATCCCCAAATACAACCTGTCTACCTCACATGTACGGTCACTATCCACGTAAACAAGAATACCATGGACATTCTACCCTTGAGAACACCCTATGCTCCCTATACATCTCACAACTGTTAGTCACATACCATCTTAAAAATATTTACCTAGGCAAGAAAACCAAAAATCATGCCCTTCCTTGAAACAAACAACAAGGATAAAACACTTGCATAATTATCATTCTAAAAAACACATGGTAGTAAGTTCTTCTAAACTCCATAAAAAGTACCATCCTTCCTGAAATATTTCCAAATGTTCATAGAATCCAAATTTTACTCAAACTCCCAAAGGAACAAATTACTCAGTCAGACCCTCTCATGGGTCAACATCAAAGGACAAATGGTATTGACTCCTAAAATATTTTTAATGTCAAATAGGCCACTAGGATCTCCCGCCGAACACCATCAGTCATGTCCCATGAAAAATCACTAAGTCCAACCACTTGTTTACCTGCATATTCACAGAAATACATAACTCAAGGGTTGTCAAACACACTCTTATCCCAATATCAAAAGACATTAACATATTAAAACACGCATATCTATTGTCTAAAATCTAAAATATTTCATGTTACAAACTTACCTATCACAGTTGTTATACACATCCTATCCAAGAATATTTTCACATGTCCAATAACTATAAAATTAGGTTATGGAATCAATATTGAACAAAAACCACCCATGAGGGTCCAATAGTCGTATTCTGATATTATGCTATCCCATGATCATCACTGCATGTGTCATGTGTGTGGACCACATAAACATCCTCCTCACCGAGTGTATCTTCATTGATCCACATAACATTCCATCGGAAGGATATAAATATAAAAGTTGTACCAACTATGTAAAATACTTCCAATTACATTTATGGGAAAATGTTTATGATCATTTTTCAACACTTTAAACAATATAGAATCATACATTATAAAAATTACGCAATATCTTTCAAATAACATATGGATCACATAAGCCTACAAAAATTAAAGAGAATCCTCTTTCCCTTATAGGGAAAGATTCAAACCCCATGCGTCAGCCTGTTTCCCTCTATCAAAAACCCATAAATGAATCATATATCAAAATATTAAAAATGCATGTCTTTCTCTAAATGAAAAAAATCATATACAACTAAAATAGTGAATTCCAAGAACATCAATCACACACATTGAAAACAAATAATTCTGAATAAAATATGAACATTAAATTTACCAACCCAATAACCATCATAGGATCTAACAGATTACGATAAATCAAATATAAGAAATCCTAAATAGTAATAAAATATTAATGTAACTACTTTGATACATCTTTATAATGTCCCAATCTTGGATCCAATAATCCATTTCCCTGACATGGTTTACCAAAAGACCTCAATAATTCCTCCTCTTATTCTAATAGATTCTGACTATTATTAGCCATCTAAATTGGTACCGTGAGGTGATGATACCCATACATTAGTGTTGTGACGTCTTGGACCTGATTCACTCAATATCAACCAAACTTGATTAGCCACATGGCCTAATGCGCAACTCATCTGGCGCCAGCTGCTATTGAAAAGTAGTGAGGGTCCATGGTGGAATAGTGAGAAGACTATACCCCCCAAAATAATGTTATATCATAATGGTATAAATAGATAAATCCGGATTATATGAATATATTTTACTAAATATTAATTAATAAACATAAAATATATCAATAACCTAGTAATATCTTCCAAAAGTATAATATAATATGATGATCATAGAATTTTATACAAAAGACAGGCAATATATGGAAAGAGGAATCCAATACAACACATGCATGAAAGTAAAAATTGAAAAAACATAACTATCCCCTAATAGAATCCCGAGGCATAGCCCAGTCCTGTTTACCCCTAATACTATGAAAAACTGACTCAAGTATCATTAATTGGACACATTCATCTATCACTACCTATACCCATGAAGTCTATATGGGTACCCAATGGTGGAAAAATAGGGTGTGAGATAACACTTAGTAGTCCACCCACAATTTTGTCGATAACAAGTCTAGTCTGTATAGATAAACTGATGTATTATACAGATATAACAAGTATACAAGTAATAACATTAGAAAGAATATTTTTCTAGTCTATCAAGTATCACTGTGGTTAAAAAACCTCATCCAAAGTGCAATATGTAAATCATATTAAACATCAATATCATCCAACTCTATATAATAATGATTCAAGTATATATGGAAAAGGTCCAAGGAGTAGAAATATCTATCATAACATAATAATAAATGTAAAACATGTAAACAAGATCCAAGTAGTATAAATGTCCAAGGCAACATAGTGGATCAAAATCAAGGTGTATAAATGTATAGGGAACCCATTAATGTTAAGAAAACTTGTTAAACTAGATCATAGGAAAGGAAATGTCCAAGGAAACCTTGTATGTCAAATAACTAGAATCCAAGGAGTGGAAATGTCCATGGCTTTTTAATGGGTCGTGTAACAAGGATCCAAAGAGTAGTAATTTCCAAGGAATAAAATTGGTAAATACAATAATCTATATCCAAGGAGTATAAATATTCAAGGTATAATATTGGATCATTTGATTTAAGGATCATAAATGTCCAAGGTATCCTAAAATTTCAAATAAAGCATGTAATCTAATCCAAAGAGTAGTAATGTTACTAACACCCATGTATTGTAATTAAATGGGATCCAAGGAGTACAAATGTATAATGAATCTTGACCCATTATTTTAAAATTTCATTAGTCTCTTTCTATCCATATACAAGACATGGGATTTAACAATTTTTATCCATTACATAAAAATGAAAATGTGATACATGGTACTTACATCCTTAAAAGTTAATCTTAATTACCATAATCAATAATCAATTATATAATTTGAGTCCAACATGCCGTCAGGATGGAATAATCATTGAAAAATGTAGATCCCACAACATATTTAGATCATTTTTATTTAAACTACCTCCATCCTTATATAAAAGTGTCTTAAATTGTCATATACATGAATCTATAGTTTTACTCAATGTTCAATTATTTCAGTAAGCATTGCTCAGAATGTTCAGTGTATGGAACCATAACATGCTATAAACAGCAATACTTTTATGTAAAAGGTATAGAACACATCTCGAAAGGTCGTAGATGAGTAATCATCTAGTCTTAGTCTTTGATTCAGTCATGATTAGGAGTACATATAATAAAAGACTAACCCACTGAAAATATGGCATAAGAGACTACACGAAAATACTGTCACTAATATCAAGGAAACCAATGAAAGGATCAAAAGGACTGAAGGTCTTATTGGAATCAATCCAATTCGAATGACGGTACATGAATCGTCAATCATATGGAAAATTAGCATCATAGTCTATCATTAGGATTCAATGGAGGTTCATGGGGATGGAGGTGTTGCATTAGAGTGAAAAGAGGGAATTCCATCAAAATAAGTGTTCCTTCAACATTAAAAAATCAAACCCTAGGATATTACATGTTGTGTATGATTTACACTCCATGTAATGTTCCAGTTTTCTAACTCTAGATAAAAACCACTACATGTCATAAAAAGGGTATTCCATATCAATACATGTCATATATTGAATACACACTAAGTATTCTAAATACACATCGTTGTCTTGGCATATAGCCACCCATCATCCCCCCTAATTATGTCATCCAATAAAATAAAAATTGGAAAAAATATAAATTTTAGGATCTAATAAAAAAATTATGAGCTGTAATAGAGGGTTTAACATAAAATTTAATGGAAAAAAACGTCATTGAAAAATACATGATTTTACAATCTCACCTCAATAAAGAAATTCATTGCGAGATTACCCATCCAAGGGTGGTAAATTTTCTACAAATAATAGCATTGTTCACCATTCATGTAAGTCGGCCTAACACTCTTAAGGGTGGTAAATAATCATCATGATTTTCCTCTCGAAAAATCCATGGTGGCATACAGAGTAATGAACATATATATCTATCTCTTCATCCACAAACAACGATATTGATAGAGCAAGTCACACTCTATCATGGTAAGATTAGGATGCAAAACCCATATATATTCATGGTATTCTCACATAAACTATTACTAAAAAACTATAAGAACCCATAAAAGTACGTGGTTTCACAATATCTCTTACTTATCAATGATCTATCCATGAGTTGGGCTATTACTTACACAGATCTCCTGTGAAACCAAGCCCTCATAATTTGAAAATTTCCACATCTTCTCCGTCTATAGTAGTGAAGAGTTAACTAATGATGATGAAATTATATACTATCTATGATAGTTCTAAACCTCCATATTCATCTCTGGACACACGACCATAAGATTCCACTAATTAGTAGCCTCTAGAAGCTCCTGTTTCTGAGTCCTCATACTCATATAATCAACAACAATATTTCCATTATGAGGCGCCTATGAAAGATTGACTTCAAAAGACTGTAGGTATTCATCCCACTATTTCTGTCTTTGATTCAAGTAATGATGTGTAAATATGTACTTGAGGATTTTTTATTCTTCATAAACCACCAAATACTCTCCTAGAAAGTAATTCCTCCAACATCCTAAGGAATGTACACCCTTGGTTAATATGATATTTTTAATCAGGTAGTTCCTCTCATGTGGCCTTAGCTGATCAGACCTGTATAACATAAGTCACTCCTCATGTATCTAGAATCCTACATGACCAATGCCTAGTGAATCATAATATATTATATATCTCATTACCGTATCTGGAAGAATCAGGGTTGGGATTTAATTCAGTCTCTTATTCATATCCTAAAAGGCTATCTCATAGGCCTCAACACATATAAATTTTATACCATTATTAGTTAATCACATAAGAGGTTTTTTAAGGGTGATATTTCATGGATGAAATTTTAGTAATACCTAGGTATCCCCACGAGTCTCTATATATAAAAACTTCTATTGGTATATTCCAAGTTAACTATAGCTCTCACATCAACTGATACTATTTTCTCTGAGATAATATGACCCTATCAGTTATTTTCAACCTTCCCAAATTGTCACTATGTGAGCTTAGAATATATCTGACAATCTCTAACTTTATCCAATATAATCTCAAGATGTTTGGATTGATCATGTTGAGTGTGAGATTACAATAAGATATCCTCAATAAATTCCAACACTAATGAATCCTTATATGTATGTAAAACTTGATTTATCAGTGCCATGAAAATTGAAACCGTGTTTGTTTGACCGAACGACATGAAAAAATACTCATACAAGACATATCTACTATGGGTTGTTGAACATGGTTTATAAGATGGTATAACATGAATGTGATGATAACGTAATCTTAGAAAAGTTTTATAGAGCATGGATATCCCCATAGTTATTTAATGAAATCACCTATATATGTAAATGGGTACAGGTTTTTAACGTTAGGTAGGTTCAACTGATGGTAATGCTGCATAAATGAATGGTTCCATCTTCCTTTTAGGAAAAAAGGACTGGTGGATCCCACTGAGAAGTATAAACCCCTTATCATTCAAATCTACTAGTTTCCTTTTGTGATCCTACAACTCAGTAGTATCCATCCAGTATGGCAGAATTGATATCAGTGCAGCTCATAGAATAAGATTGATGGAAAAAAACTATGTCCCTCTTATGTGGTAGGTCTAAAAAATCATCTATGAAAAAAACCACGATGTGATCAACATCTAAAGGTAATTCACCCTAATGTATTCTATGATCATCTAGATATAATATATCTATATTGATTTTTATCTCGTATATCACATGATGATCTGGTCTTGTTTGACTCACCTGGACATCTAATTGATCCTTATGATTAAATACTACTCACTTTGATATTGTGATGTTCACCCTTCAAAAATAAAAGTAAAAATATATTTGATAGGAAACCAACAAATCCATCCCATGAATGATGTCAAACCCAGTATTTCAGGTAAAAAGTGGTCCAATATGAAGCGACATCCACCTATCTCATAGGGAACTCCCTGCACTTTCCTATACTCTCAAATTGAATCCCAAATGGAGTATAAAGTGTCATAATACCATTAGAAAATTAAACATTGACCAAGGGCTCCCCAAAATTGGAATAGATATGATAGAATTAGATTCACATCTATTATAACTCATATATGCGACAATAGATGCTACTAGGATAGTACCTATCGTGATTTAATGTCTTAGGTATTACACATAGGGTATCAACATCACTGTATATGTCTGGACTAAACATTGTCCCATTGATATAGACTGAATACTTTGAGCTAGTCCACTCTAGTGTCACTAATAATATGGTTTATGGATACCTCATCCATGACTGCCACCTCATCTTGATTAGTCAGTCACACTCCAACTCGCTTCTTAAGGATATACCTTGGACCCTTCTACTAATTGTGGAGTCAGTGCATACCCTCTCTCACTGGATGCTGGAGGAAAGGTCTTGCAAAACCATTATTTATGGCCCATCCTTCTATAAGTTCCACACTCGACTGTCTCTCTATCACACTAGCTCCTCATATTACCCTAACTGTCACTCTAATAATAGGAAAAGAATTCCAATACTCATGATCTGAATAGTATTCCCCACTAAGGAGACCTCAAATCATCTCTTCCTACCACCTGACACTATGACACTATCTCGAAAAACTAATCTTCTAATCTATGCACCCCAGCTTCCCCAAGGATATTTTCAATAATCAAAAAATGATTTATTATTTCTGATAATATAGTAATAAGAAATATATATTCACATATGATCAGAATTCCTAACTAAGACCATCCTAAAATATACTAGGATTTGATGACTCATCACCTACAATAATATTTTCAAAACATTGGAGATATATATAATGGGAATTATAGTCCATGAATGATAATGTTAATTTCTCTAGATGGAAAAAATATATAGATATATAATCCATCAATATATCTAGATACGAAAAATCATTGAATGTATTATCGAAATTCGTCCAAGCCATATCATGTTGATGATTTTTTTGAGTAATCACAACCCACCATCTCCTGCTAGAATCCCAGTTCATATATTTCGTGAGCTTCACTGTCCTCTAAGGGGGACTCTCGAGATGCTCAAAAATAGATAACATGGCCTCTAGAAAAGTAATTGTCGCCTATAGTCTTCCTTCCCAGAAAAACATTGGTGGATACTATTGATAAGACTCACACATTAACTTTTCAATAGTCAGGGAAGGTTGCATTTATCTATAAAAAGTCCAAAAGAAACATAATAAACCCTCTCAAAACTAGTAATCATCATACATATAAAGTATAATTGGAGGTTCTATAATAGGTACTATAAGAGGTTCCAATGGTGGACCTAGTCCTACTAACACTAGAGCATGGTCATAACTGCAACCTTGGTACACGAATGTAGGTCTTCGTGGCGGTATATCTCTACAAATAAAAAGTTCACACCTCATTAATTATTTGATAACAACATGAACATATATAAATAAATATTATAAGCATAAGACTTTATAAACATGGGTCACACCCCTCTTCCTACTTCTAAATCCAAAAATGGTTGACCTACAAGACAAATTGAAAATCTAGAGGTAATGCCTATAGCCCACTATATAGGTTGGATCAAGGTCTTGTTCTATGATACAGTTCATGGGTGCCAGTATATAGAGTGGAAATTCCAATTTATTGGGTAAAATCACCCTTTAAATTTTACTGGGCATTCTATTTAACAACAACCAGTCCTTTCAAAATCTAATTTCATTTACATTAATTCTCATTAATAATGTAATTCCCCTTGAACTATTTGGATCATAATATTAAATTTATAAGGGACCATACACATTATAAATTTAAGTGTATATTTTATTTAATACCAACTAGTTATTTGACAAGTCCCTATATGAAATGTTAGCCCACTTTCACGGATTCAGAAATAAGGAACTAAAATATGGTGCAAGAAATGCATGTTGTAATGTAATCATGGTATGGATTAATTCATGAAATTTAAATCCCAATGTGAGTATAATTATACATGATTTAATATTTCTTTTACATTCCAGGCCATGGGAAAAAATATGTAATCATAAGAAATGTCATGCATTACGTTCATCACCCAACAATGAAATAAAATAAATGGTAATAATAACAATCCAAAACAGCATGTACCATGCCAATAATTTGGATTTTCACTATATGTGGTTCAGCTACTCCCAAGCATAGGCTCAAGACCAAATTCCATTACATCCTTGTCACCTATCCAGTACCCAAAATGGAAGACAAAATAAACAAGAATCCTCTGATTCCACTTTGTGATGTCCCTAAAAGGGTTCACTCAAATGTAAATGATCCCAATCGGCCACATGAAATCATGTGTGCCTCCTATTGTTCTATAGGTAGCGGACTAGCAGGCAGGTCCATGGTGGAATAGATGGGATATTATACCCTTATAACCTGAGAGTACCACAACAGTATAAAAAGATCAATCAATCAAGGAAGCACAAAAATATAATTTAACATACCAGAAAAAACATCCAATATATCAATAACCTTGTCATCTCATCCAGAAGTGTCATATACAATGATGATCATGGAATTCGACACAAAATATCGGTCATACATGGAAATATAAATCAAGTGCAATACAAGTATCAAAGATCAAAAATTCGAAAAAGATTCTACCCTTGGATAACATCTCAATCCATAACTAGATCTTATGCTCCCTTGATCATATTCAACAATTAATCATGTATCACCATGCAAGAAATATCCCATATCCCTAACTAAAAACATGAACACTTTCCACAAACCCAGTGGTGGCTCGAAAAGGGGTCGATACAACACTCAATAGTCTACCACCAAAGTTGTCTAAAACAAGTCCTGGCCTGGCATATAAGTTGAAGTAGTGTACATACACAATAACTATAAATGTAATAATAGTAAAATAAATATTTCCTAGTATATCATGTTTGAAATTGATCAATATACTAAATAAAAAGGTATTTCTGTATAGAATAGAAAACATCCATGTCATCCTACACCATGTAAATATGTTTAATTCCTACATGGTGCATTTTCCAAGGTGTGTAAATTTACAAGGTAACATAGTAAGAATGGAAAAAAAATAAACTGGTTCGAAGGAGTAAAATTCACAAGGAATCTTAATGGGTTACATCAAATACGTATAAATATTCAATTAATCCTATCATTTCTTGTAAACTAATTAAAATAGATACTTTGAGTGGAAATACCCATGACATCCATGTAAACCATATGACCATGATCCCAAATTATAAAGGTTTAATTCTTCTAAATGTGTCTTGTAACTATGATCCAAGGATTATTAATTACTATTTCATCATATTAGTTTTTCAAATAATATTGGTCCAAGGAGTAAAAAAATTAAAAGCATCTTGTTGGTTCATCAGATTCAATGAGTACAAATTTCCAATGCATCCTAACATATATAATAAATAATTTAATAGGATCCATGAAGTAGAAAGGTCTATAGGATCCAAGTATTGTAAATCAATGGGATCCAAGGAGTACAAATTCTACGTACTCCTAACCAGTTCATTAACTATTTCATTAATCCCTTTGTAAACATATACAATCCATGGGATTCAACATTTTAAACACTTCTTATACAGATGAAAAGGTGATAAAATCTACTTATGATCACAATTATGTCTCTTAATAAACAAATTAAATTTAAAATTATTCAGTTTGAGCCTAACACACCTCGAGGGTGGTATAATCATGGTAAATAGGTATAAATTATCCCATGTGTGATTCATGTTATGGTAAACTACGTTAAACCTCATATAAAAGTGTCCTTCAAGGTCCTGGATAAGAATTTATCATTTAAGTCAAGGTTTAATTAATTTATGAATCATATCATCAAAATTCCAATGTACAGAACAAGGAAAACAATATATAAAAATGTAAAATTCTAGTTATAAGGTATAATCCACCTACCTTTAGCCCATTGAGGAGTACCAATCTATTAATAGCCTATGATTCACTCTAAATGAGTATAAAAGGGAAGAATGCATGAACCCCATAAAAATATGGCATAATATCTGACACTAAATTTGTATCTCCAATAGTAACTCAATCAAAGAAAGGATCATATGGATAAAAGCGTTTTCCAGCAGTTATCCATCGAGATAGACGATGCATGAATTGGAGTTCATATGAGAGATCGGCTTTAAATACAAGATTTGTGATTCAAGGGAGATTCAATGGATGGGTAGTACATTGTGAAATAGAAAATAGGGTATTATTTCAAAACTAGATGCCATGCTTCCTATTTTTATGAAACTAGACAAGGTTACATACATGGTGTGTAATCTTTTCATGTTGTGTAATGTTTGGGTTTTCCAATTCTATGTCAAAAACATTACATGAAATGCAAATGGTGTGATCATCCAATAAAACTCATGTATTGAATACACATAGTCTACTTGGACTATATCAAACCTTGATAACCCCTCTTCCTTCTTCCTATAAACGTACCAATCAGACTTACTGCTTAGATTCTAGGTCTGATCCAAAAAAAGGATAGTTGTAACATGTGTGCTAAAAAAATTTAAGAGGGTCCATTTCTCATAGAAAATTCTGGGATCTTACAAAAGTGTGAAATAATAGTATAAATAATAAAGTCTGATACACAACTAACGATGTTATACCCATATGGTAAAGGATCCTTCCTAGCATTCAAAAGACCAAGGATAAAATCTTGGCAGGGAAGAATTTCTGATTTATTGTAGCAGCACTGTAGCAGGTCACTATAATAGTACTGTAGCATCAATGGACTATAGCAGCGATGGTACTATAGCAACGGAGACACTGTAGCAGGAACTGTAGTGGTGTTAGTACTGTAGTAGGTACTGTAGCAGAACGAGTATTGTAGCAGTATTATTCACTGAAGGGTCCTTTAGGAAAAACATAGTCTTTCAAGCCTTGTATTTAGACCACATGGTCTTGGGCCTTCAGGATATCTAATGGGTCTCACTATACCCAATTAGAAAGAGGTATTTACTTTAATAATTGATGTGGCATGAGACCCAACTTTTAAAAAAATAAATTATGATACACAACACAGTATTAAGATAAATAAATATATGTCAACATCTAAACATATATAAGAAATGCAATCAGATAAATTTAAATAGGATTGAACGGTATATGGATTTTAGTAAGGTAATGAATAGTCAAGTCATCCATGAAACTGACCACCTATTTGGCTAGTTACAGAACATAAAAATTAAATAAACAAAAATTATCCACTACTTATCTTTCCCAAACCTCATAAAGTATATTAAAAATATCTATGAAATATTTCCTGATCATATAAAAATCAACCTTAGCCTCAGCATAATCCTTTTCATAAAATATACATGGGACAATTTCTCTAGAACCCATGTGTAGTGGAAGCCCGAGCTGGGTGTGAGCATAAAATTATAGGCCACCACCAATGATTACTAAAGAAATATCATATTAGATAAACATATTTTGAAAATAAAAAGAGGGATAATAAAATATAATAATTGAGAATGCATTTAAGTTTTTTTTATTAATTAGCATGTAGTACCTCGGGTTATGAAGTGATGAATGGGACTATAAAAACCACCATCTATTAATGATGTTCATATGAGGCATAAAATTAAATGGAAACACATACTTCAAATAAAAAAGGATTTTTTCATTCATTATTTAATAATAGGAACCATAAATCATCAAACCAACCATATTTTATGTCTCTATAATTGGTTCAAAAAGTGTTAGTCTAATAATTTATCAATATATCAATATCAGTCATGAATTGAGCATCAATCCAACACCTAAACCATACAGAAATATAACTCATTCGGGTAGTGATAGTGTAACACATAAACAATGCATCAATATAATTTTTTCATAGAGAATCACTACATAATCTAAATTATTTATCAATATAATATTTTCACGAATCATCAGTCTGAAGTCTTAATACAAGTATACTATCATCTGCTAGAGAATTAGTCTTATTACATAATCATATAGTATAATACCATTTTATGAGAGATCTGGTATATCACCACAACAGTTCCCTATTTTTTCAATATCAAAGGTTTGACTTCAGGACATTTCAAAAAATTGAAAACACACAGACATCCCTTTTTAAACCTATATCATTTACCAAGTTCCCAATGGGCCTTTAACATAAAAACATATATCAATATACTATTACATTACCTTATAAGAAACAACATTCCAATAATCTTTCCAAAATTATTGATCTCTATCATCCATTTAAAACCATTTTATTCCAACCTTGCTACATGATTCTTCCTCTTGAACATCTAAAATAAATAAAAAATATTCCTTTCCTTCATATCCTTTTAAAATATCAAATAACCAATTTTCAGTAAGGTATATCCTTATACCCATTTCATATCAACATTTTAAATTCATCCTAAATCCCTTTTCAAAATCTCAGGGAGGACAGCTCCTAACTTTATCATAGCAGCCTATTAAAACATAACTTTAACTCATTAAAACAAAAATTCAGGTCAAAACACGAAAACATGATAAAACCATTTCAAAATCCTCATTTGAAGTTAAAATAACTCCAAAATATAATATATCCCATTTCCAATAGTCAAGAAACCCCCTTGAGTCACATTGTGTCTTAGATACCATGCACACCAAGACATGCAGTGGGAAGAAACAGATATAAACATTCAAAAAATTAACCAAAAGCCTATGAATCTCATTTGGACACTCAATATACCTCTTTTCCATTATCTAAAAATAACAAAATGAGGAATTTCAAGTCACAAAAATCCATTACAAGTAATGATTCAAAATTGAAATAATCTAGAAAAATAAAAATCAACTTCCTTTTGAAAATTCCAACCCTTTAAGACAGAAGATAATACAAAATTTATCTTATAAAGATAATACATCATGTTGAAACTTCTCTTAGTAATAGATAAATTTGGAAGGAACCAAATTAACATTCTATGCAAAATAAAATATGGAAAATTTACCGATTAGTAACCTACCCGAAAAAGGATTGAATTGATAAATGTTGTTATTAGTCTAAATAAACTGTCAAAAATGAATAATAATAATTTGAACATATTAAAATTCAAAAAAAAACTCAAATTAATAGAAATATAGTGTCTTATAAAATTTCAAGTGTTAATGAATATTAAGTATGGATTAATAAATTTCCTACATATCAAATATGTGGGTAGATTCATGGAGGAAATTTATATAAAGGTATAGCTAAATATAATATGTTTGGAGAAGAAGGTTATCAGACTCATAAGTATATAGGATAAAGATTATCTAAATAAATCACATAAATTGAAAAAGACTCGGTAATTATATGACATAGTGTCGAAATTCTTAGGACAATAATGAATATATTCAACTACAACTATGTAAATAATAAAAATACTAAGAAATTACCACTAATATAGTGAATAGTGAGTTTTTCTCCATATTTTCTATTGTCCAATTCCATGTAAATTATCACCAAATACCAGATATTAAGTAATAAATAAAATCCCTTAGGGATATTATTATCATATAAATAATTTTGATGGTCTATGGTATCTTATTCCTTATAGATCTAGATCTTATTCCCTTATGTAACTCCCTGAATCTAGAGCCCCTCCACTGGTGTGCCGTACCTGGTTCGCCAAATGACCTCAAGTGCGTTTTTCCAAATGCTAGAGGCTGCCAACTATCACCGAGGGCCTTGGTTAGTCGGTGGGGAAACTATGCCCTCATTCGGTAAATTATACAGCGGAAAAACAACCAGACACAATAGCCGAAACAATCAACAGCATACAACAATTTAAGTGAACATCGGAAGCAATGGATACATAATAATGATGCAACATGGTACATATGTCTATGGAAAGTAGTAAACAAACCAACGTGATGAAGTACAATTGAAAACAAAGAACAAAAGAAAACAAATTAAACTCCTCATCATCGCAATCCTCGGCTCGGTCCCATTCTATCCAGCTCGAGTGAATCAAGAACCCGAAGTAGAAGGGCGCTCGCCCTTATCTATACCTGCAGCAACATAGTCTTCTGGGTCCTAAAAGCATGGCCCAAATAGGGTGTGAGATAAAATCCCAGTAGTCAATCACCCAAAGATCTATGCCTAACAGTCAATGAATACATGGCAGTAAAAAAAGAAGAAGCAGTAAATAGAAACACAAGCTGTTATAATCTACAGCTCTAACAAAAGAAGTGCACAAGTAAACAACCAGAAAAAGAGAAAAAGGTAACCCTCTGGGTAGATCTCACAACCTAACCCATATGGTTCAACCTATAATTACTAGCAACCATCTAGGAGGAACACACAGTCTCATCCCTTTGGTTTTTCTATGAAATTAATAGACTCTCTGGGGAAGCACTCACCGTCAATTCCCCATATAGTCTCGTATCATACTAAAGGCTCTCTGGGGTAGCACTCAATGTCAATTCCCCATGTGGCCCGCATCGAGGAACTACAGACTCTCTGAGGAATCACTCAATTTCAATTCCCCATGTGGTCTCGCATCGTATATAAAGACACTCTGGAGAAGCCCTTACATCAATTCTCCCTTCAGTCTAATAATCTCAGTTCTCACAGTCATAAGTGAAAATAAACATGCTTAGTGCGTGTGTAGCGTCCAAGTAATCCTCACGAACTACTTGGATAACATGCTAAGCCTCAACAGCAATAAAGTAGCAGTCCCACTATCCTACGGCTAGGTATGGAAACTGGAAAAACACCAAACAGGCTGAACAAACATGGAAAAGCATCCTGAGCACAAAATAAATTACTATACATTCAAGCATAAACCTATACTACAACAATCAAGTCAAGCAGGCAAACAACATGGGAAAAACAAGAAACCCACAATTCCCCACCCAAGGGAATTTATGGAATTTCCACAAAATATTAATCGACATTTATCAGAAAGTCACAAACCACCTACCTCGATCATAAGAGATCGATCTAGGAGAATCATAACGTTTTATTCCCCTTTGAACATCATAGATCTGAGAAAATTCACAAAATGCTCAACCCACGATAACATATAAATGAAGAGGAATCAGAAAACAAATCTCAAACAGAAGGAAGATCTTACCGCCATGATTCCAACTCAATCGACCGTTCTTGAATCGGAGAATGGATGAAGGGGCATGAGCTCGTCGATGATTCGGCCGTACAGGTCGCTTTCAGACGTACGAGACCTAGAAGGAGGTGTTTCTATGCCTCAGAAGTGACCCCGGTTCATTTAGTAAAAATATAAAGTACACGGCGTGTACTTTTAGAGTACACGGTGTGTACTGGGTCATTTCCGTACTCTGTAAAAATCTGCCTCCCAGTCAGCCCTACACACCATGTGTGTGGCCTGGGCATGGCCAGCACACGGCTTTGAGATGGAGAAGAGTACACGACGTGTACTTTGAAAATTTCTAGAAAGTTCATTTTTTTCTTAAAAACTGTAGAAAAAGAAAAACATACCTAAAACGAAGATCTGGGTTCTTACAAACTTCCTCCCTTAAGGAAACTCATCCTCGAATTTTCTTAGCAAGACGTAGAAGAAGAAACCCCGAACAGATCCGGCCAATGTGATCGTACATCAGCCTCCCTCTCCTAGGTCTCGTCCTGTACTCGCTCGTGCTGCCATAGCACTCATACCAGAGGAATAGACCACCCGTGAGAACCTTCATACTATGATCAACATTCCGGATAGGATGCTCCTCAAACGACACATCCTCTTCAAGTTCAACCTCCTCAGGCTGAAGGACATGAGACGGGTCTGAAAAGTAACATTGGATTTGAGATATGTAGAAGACATCGTGCATGGCCCAATACCTCGTAGGTAGTTGCAACCGATAGGCGACTGGACCAACCCTCTCCAAAACCTCAAACGGCCCGACGTACTGCAGTGAAATATTACCATATCTGCGAATCCTTTTGTGTCCCAACCTTATTGCGACACGTAGGAAAACCTAACCCCGAACTCGTACTCCAGTGGTCATCTCTACTGATTAGCATAAGACTTCTGTCAAGACTGTGCTATATCCATCCTCTTCCTGGTCAGCTCTATCTTCTCTGAGGTCTCCTGAATTAGACGAGGTCCCATCAAAGATTCCTCTCCTACCTCCTGCTAGAATATGGGTGATCGGCATGGCCTACCATACAAAGCCTCGTATGGTGCCATCTGAATGGTAGCCTGGAAACTATTGTTGAAGGCAAACTCCACCAGAGGAATATGCTTCTCCCAAGAACCGCCGACATCTAGAATGCAGGCTCAGAGCATTTCCTCAAGCCCTTGGATCGTGTGCTCGGACTGGCCATCATTCTGGGGATGGTATGATGTACTCAAAAGTACATGCATGTCTAAGGGCTTCTATAGACCCTACCAGAACCGATAGGTAAAGTGCACATCCCTGTCTGAAACAATGGAGTGTGGAACACCATGCAGATGAATGATCTTTTGGATGTAATGTCGTCCCAGTTCATCAACACTGAAGGTCTCCATGATCAGCAAGAAGTGAGAATCCTTCATGTGCATGTCGATGATAACCCAATCATCATCGTTTACCCGAGGCGATCTCGGAAACCCGGTCATGAATTCCATCACAACATCGTTCCACTTCCACTTCGGAATGGTTAACTGCTGTAAAAGGCCTGCTGGTCGCTGATACACTGCTTTCACCTGCTAACAAGTAGAACATCTCATGACAAAACCAGCAACATCTTTCTTCATACCTGGCCACCAGTACTGGCGATAAAGATCCTGATACATCTTGGAGACTCTAGGATGAACTGTGCAAATAGAGGAATGAAAATCCCGCATCAGCTCCCCTCGTATGACTGCTGGAACCCATACGCATCCCTATAAACACAAGATCTCATCCTCACCCACTGTCAACCTAGGAAGAGGGTCATCGCTTGACACACCCTCTCGTAGGACTGAGCCTTTTGAGTCTGATAGTTTCCTCATTCGTACCCAATTGAGAAGTTTATAGGTAACATCTATTGAAGATAGGAAAGTCTGTCCCTATCTATCGTGCCACTCTAGATGCATCTCAGAGAACAGAACCATGAGCTGCCACTTCCTACTGGCCTCCTAGACTGCCTGAATCTGAGTTCTCCTACTCAATGCGTCTGCCACTGCGTTTCCCTTTCTCGGCGTATAGGCATGCTCGAAATCAAAATACTGAAGATTCCCGACCCACCTGCGCTGCCTCAGATTCAAATCATGCTGAGTGAAGATGTACTTGAGACTCTTGTGGGTGGTTAAGACCACAAAGTGATCTCCCAGCAGATAGTGTCTCCAGCGGCGTAATGCATGAACAACAGTTGACAACTCTAGATCGTGCATAGGGTAGTTCCTCTCATGTGGCCTCAACTGCCAAGATCCATACGCAACGACTCCATCTACCTGCATAAGCACAGCTCATAGCCCGATACCTGAAGCATCACAGTAAACACTGTAGCTCTTACCTGGCTCTGGAAAGACTAGAATCGGTGCTGACGTCAACCTCCCTTCAATATCATGAAAGCTTGACTCGCAAGAATATGACAATAAGAACTTCGACCCCTTCTTGGTCAGGCATGTCAATGGTGCTGATAGATGAGAAAAGTCATGATTGAAGCATCTGTAGTATCCAGCCAGCCCTAGAAAACTTTATACCTCAAATACATTATTGGGATGCTCCTAGGAAAGTACAACTCTCACTTTATCTGGGTCCCCAGATACTCCAGCTTCTAAGATGACGTGACCCAAGAAGTGAATTTGATCCATCCAGAAGTGGAACTTCAAGAGTTTATCATAAATCTGATGCTCTCTCAGTGTACTCATAACGATCTCAAGTTGTGTGGCATGGTCGTGTCATGTATGAGAGTACACCTAGATATCATCCATGAAGACCATGCCGAAGGAGTCCAAATAAGGATGGACCACTCTGTTAATCAGTGAAATGAAAACTGCTGGTGCGTTCATGAGACCGAACGACATAACTGTACACTCGTAGATACCATACCTGCTCCTCAAGGCCATCCGAGGTATATCTGATGGTCTAACATGCAACTGATGATAACCTTACCTCAAATAGATCTCTGAGAATAGCTGTTCTCCTCAAAGATGATCGAAGAGGTCATCGATCCTCGGCAAGGGATATCGGTTCTTGACCATTAACTGGTTCAGATTCCGATAGTCCACACAAAGATTCAAGGTACCGTCTCCATTCTTCGCAAATAGGATAGGTGAACCCCAAGGAGAAGTGCTGGGTCGGTTAAAACCCTTTGCCTGCAACTCCTCCAACTGCTTCTTGAGCTCCTACAACTCAGGTGTGGCCATTCTATATGGAGGAATGGACACTGGTGCCGCTCCTGGAACGAGCTCAATAGAGAAGTCTACCTCACGGTCTGGAGGCAAACATGAAAAGTTTTCTGGAAAGACATCCCTGAATCAATCCACCACTGGAGGAAAGTCCAACTGTCAAGTCCCCTGATCATCCAGATAAATACTAGGAATCTGGTATATCACCATTCATATCCCATGATGATCGAGTCCTGCTCGACTCACCCGAACGTCCCATTCACCTATATGAAGAAAAGCCTCACCCTCTGGTGAAACGAAACACACTCTACGGAAATAACAGTCGACGACGGCCTGGAAGGGAACCATCCAGTCCATCTTGAGGATGACATCATATCCTATCATCTCTAGGACATAGAGGACCCATATGAAACGATACTATGAAACATCGAGAGGGAACTATCTACACTGGCGTACACTAGGTGTCCTCATCCCCAAAGGTTTGTCTAGTGTCAACGAGTCGGCAGAAGAAAATACACAGAGTACAACACTCTCCACAAGAGAAATAAATATAATACTATGCATAACACTAGTATTGAAAAGGGCTGACGATAAAACTAAGGCTACAAAAATCGTACCTCGAACTCTAGAAGGTCTGAGATCCTTCTCTTGATTGGACTGCTCCATGGCGAAAGACTGTCCTGCACCGCAGCCCTGCGCCCCTAGCTGACCACTCTGAGCTGATCCACCCTGTTGGTGCTGAGGGACTGGTGGCTGACCGCCATGACCTCGACCTCCAACTCGGACCGAACGGTCAGAAGAACTCTAGTTCCCTGACTGGTGAGATACTGGTGGGGCTACTCCTGAACGAGGAGTCCTAGAAGAACCCTGATCACCAGTTGCTGGTGAAAAAACTTGGTATAAATGCTAAAGGTGACCCCTCTTTCTGAATGAACAACACTGCACTGGGTCCCTCTAGCACTGCGGCCTCATGTGCCCTGACCGGCCACACTGGTAGCATGCAACCTGGCTGCCTGACGATGCATCACACTTCCTCGGGTGACCACACATAGTCTCTCTATGGCACCTCTTGATTTCATCTAGAGGATGACTAGCTCTGGATATAGAACCTCCCTGGTTCGCAGCTCCAGAGTCTCTCAGATTTCCCTTGGTAATTAGTGCCTGGATGATGATGAAAGTGATGGATGTCAGCTGGAAGATGTTCACTTGCGAGCAGATCTCCCTCCTGAGGCCATCCTCAAACTTCCTTGCTAGGAACTCCCCACTTCCATCCCAGAGGGGTGTGAAATGCTGCATCTCGGTGAAGTGAGAGGAATACTCCATGACAGAAAGGGTACCCTACCTTAAGTTCATGAACTCCTGGGCTCGATCAGCCCTCAGGGTCTCTGGGTAGAAGTAGTCATAGAACACGCGCCAGAACTCCTCCCAAGTCATAGCCTGCTATTTTCCTACATGTGATATCATGTCCCACCACCTCTTCATAGAGTCTCGGAGCATGTAGGTGGAGAGCTTGACCCGCCTCTTTGGAGGTGTCTCCAGATGGTCGAAAATGGTCAGTATGGCTTCTAACCATGACTCTATAGCCTGAGATCCTCCGTCCCTCCAAAACGTGGGAGGATAATACTACGGGAAAACCCACATCATCTCTGCCATAGTCGTGGTATGAGGCGGTGCTCCCTGGAAGGTCTGCATCATCCTCAGAAAACCTTCCCTGAACTGCGCATCAGCACCTACGACTGGTATGACAGCCGGTGCCAAGGCTGGACCGACGGGAGGATCAACAGGAATTCCCAGATCAGCCGTATATGGCATCTGATCACATCCTGATGATAGACGTACGACTGGATGATGTCTTGGAGGCATAGCTCAGAAAGATCAAAAGTACACCTTAGATCAGGAAAACAAGGAAAGGGAACACATGAGTACAAAATGGAAACAGGGTATGGAAAACACACATGTTTACAAAATTCAACTACACAGCGTGTATAAAAACTACACAGTTTGTTTTCTCAATCCATTGACATGGGCGTTCACACCTGAACTATATGTCTTGTACACCTCAATCTACATGATGTGTTTCACCCACACAAGGCATGTACTTGGAAACTGTTCCCCTACCCGAGTCTCTTTACACGGCTAACCCACACGGTTTTCTTAAACTGAGACTACACGACATGTTCCCTACAGACACGGTGTGTAGTGGACAAGGCATTGGTGGCCCGTGTTGTTAGACACACGGTCGTATAGATGGATTAACCTTACATGGCGTGTTCCAGAAAAGCATGGCATATATAGGCAAGGTGACACTATTCTGTGTTGTTCGTTACACGGTCGGGTACCTGGAAAGACTACATTGTGTGCTCCAAGAGCAACATGGCATGTCTGAAAGAAGGTCACGCCGACCCGTGTTGTTCGTGACACGGCTAGGTTCCTGGAAGAGACTACACGACGTGTTCCGTTACAACACGGCGTGTGCTACTCGAGCTTCCCCGACCCGTGTTGTTAGTGACACGGCCGGGTACATGGCTCATTACTATATGGTGTGTACCTACCATACACGGAGTGTTCCTAAATTTACTTTCAAGACACCGTGTTCTGCTCACATGGTTAGTGACATGGCCTGAAAACTACACGACATGTATCCAAAAAGTACATGTCGTGTATTCTGGGTTTTTCTGGCAGTAGCTCAGAAACTACACAGAACCCTAGAAACACTAAAAACAAGGCAAAGAGGTGCCAAATTCAGATTCGTGAGGGCCCATACTCCCCGCGAATCAATGCTTGGAATCTCCTACGGTCACATACAAGGGAAAACAAACAGATCTATAACATAATAGAAGGGAGTCTATCAAGAATCTATCACAACAGCATGCATAATCTACACAGAGCCTATCACAACAACATGCAATCGCTAATTCACCCTAGATGGAATGGCAAGAATGCATGGAATGTGATTTTTAGAAGTACCTATATGATGTATGTGATGGCATACCCGCATCTCATTGGGTTGCGACAGAAATAAAACCGAAATATCAAAACAATAATAGCACAGGTCCTGTGAATCACTCTATGTGAAGTCATATCAACCGTAAAATCTCAAAATCAACAAACTACAATTAACGAGGTTGTATGGATTTTCTCTGTACACGGGTTAGCTACTCCTGAGAATTTTTTAATACCAAGTACCGAATCCATCCTATCCCTGGCTAATGTCTCCAAGAAGTAAGTCAAGAGAAAAGAACTCCTTTCATACCACTTTGTAACTACCCGAATCTGGAACCCCTCCACTTGAGCCCCGTACCCGGTTCACCACATGACCTCAAGAATGTTTCCCCAAATGCCAGAGGCTGCCGACTAGCTGCGAGGGACTTGGTGGGTTAGTGGGTTAACTATTCCCTCATTCGGTAAAGTATACAACGGAAAAACAACCAGACACAATAGGAGAAACAATCAACAACGTACAACAATTGAAGTGAACAATGGAAGCAATGGATACATAATAATGATGCAACATGGAACATATGTCTATGTAAAGCAGTAAAAAAACCAACATGCTGATGTACAATTGAAAACAAAGAGAAAAAGAAAACAAAGTAAACTCCTATGCATCGCAAGCCTCGGCTCGGTCCCACGCTCTCCAACTCCAGTGAATCAAGAACCCGAAGTAGAAGGGCACTTGTCCTTATCTATACATACAGGAACACAGTCTACTTGGGCCCAAAAGAATGGCCCAAACAGGGTCAGAGATACAATCCCAGTAGGAAATAACCTAAAGATCTGTGCCTAATAGTCAATGAATACATGGCAGTAATAAAACAAGAAGTAGTAAACAGAAACACAAGCAGCTACAATCTACAGTTCTAACAAAATATGTGCACAATTAAACAACCAACATCAAGGGAAAAAGGTAACCCTATGGGTAGATCACACAACCTAACCCCTATGGTTCAACCTATAAGTACTAGTAACCCTCTAGGAGGAACACACAGTCTCATCCCTCCGGTTCAGCTTTAAAATTAATAGACTCTCTGGGGAAGCACTCACCGTCAATTCCCCCTATATTCTTGTATCGTACTAAAGGATCGCTGGGGAAGCACTCAACGTCAATTCCCCATGTGGATAACATCGAGGAACTACAGACTCTTTGAGGAAGCACTCAATGTCAATTCCCCCTGTGGTCTCGCATCGTATTTAAAGCCACTCTGGAGAAGCCCTTACGTCAATTATCTCTTTGGTCTACTACTCTAGGTTCTCATAATCCTGAGTGAAAATAAACATTCTCAGCACACGTGAATCATCCAAGTAAACCTCAAGAACTACTTGTCTAACTGTCTAAGGCTCAACAACATTAAAGTAGCAGTTCCACTATCATACGGCTAGGCATGGAAACTGGAAAAACACCAAACTAGCTGAATAAACATGGAAAAGAATCTTGAGCACAAAATAAATTATCTACATACAATCATAAACCTCTACTATAGCAATCAAGTCAAGCAGGAAAACAACAGGGGAAAAACGGGAAACACACAATTCCCCGCCTAAGGGAATTTGTTGAATTTCCACAAAATAATCATCGAATTTCATTAGAAAGACCCAAACCACATAACTCTATCCTATGAGACCTATATATGTGAATCATGACGCTGTATTCCCTATAGAACGTTGTAGATTTGAGAAAATGTAAAAAACACTCAACCCACGATAACCCAGAAACGAAGAAGAATCAGAAAACGAAGCTCAACCAGAAGGAAGATCTTACTACTGCAATTCCAACGCAACTGACTATTCTTGAATCAGAGAACGGACAAAGGTGTGGGATCTCGTCGATGACTCGGCCGTACGGGTTACTCTTGGACGAACGAGACCTAGAAGGAGGTGTTTCTCTGTGTCAGGAGAAACCTCGGTTCGTTTAGTAAAAAAAGGAAGTACATGACGTGTAATTTTAGAGTACATGGCGTGTACTGGGTCTTTTCTGTACTCCTCCAAAATCGGCCTCCACGTCACCCATATACACTGTGTGTGTGGACCGGGCACGACCAGCACACGACATCAAGCCGAAGAAGAGTACAAGGCATGTACTCAGAAAGTACATGGTGTGTACTTTTAAAATTTCTAGAAAGTTCATTTGTTTCTAAAAAACTCCATAAAAAGAAAAACATACCTGAAATGAAGATCCAGGTTCATACACCCTAGAAGAACTCTATGTAAAATTATAAATATGTTCACTATGTTTATGACATTAATATAATGGTTTTTTATACATACAAATATCCTGCTACATCTTAATTAAACACATGGTCATCTAGTGGTGTATGGTCAATTATGAGTTCCCTATATAAATTAATCTGACTTTGTGAGTCAAATTTTATGGAAGCTGTTTATTTATGAGGGGGAAAATTTAACACCAATATGAGTTGTTTTTAATGATCCAATGCGTTTCAGAGTTCTCCACATGAAATAAAAAACTGAAACAAAACCTTGATATATATAGATATAAATAAAAATATTATATATGGACACTAAAAAGAAAGATGATGAATTAATGAGAATGAATAGGATAAACCTATTTATGAAATATAAGTTTAAATAAAATATTTATTTCATTTAATATAAATGAAATTAAATTAGTTAAATTAAAATTAACAATAATATCATTTATTGTTTAAAAATGTATTTCAATAAATATTTCCTTTAAATGAGATATAAATTTATACTTCATCAAACAAGGGATTAAGTATGATAAAATATATTTGGCATGACTAATTTGTTAATATTAAATTGATTAGAAAATAATATGGATTTTTTATGAGAGTGGTTAATATTCTGAAAATATATTTTCATATAAAATGTCCTTCATTATATCAATTTTTTATTAGAATATTAAATTTATAAAATTTACGAACCATAATTTTAAAGAAAAATGTATTTTAGGGTTCCACATAGTAAGATTTTCATAATATAAATTTCATTGATTTTTATAAAAATGACTTTTTGGATAATAGTGAAAAATATTTTTATTAAAAATGCCATAAAATTTGTGAAATTATCTGTATGTAAGAATGAATTGGAAATTCAAGAAACATTTTTCTAAAAATAAATATTTATATTATAAGTGGAACTATAATTTTATAAATTTGTCTTTAACTTAAAAACCCATATTTTATATTTTAGAACATTAGTAATATAATCTAAAAACAATTTTAATACATTAAAATTTATTATTTTAAAATTACCGAATATATTTTTAATAAAATGAAATAAATGAAATTGATTTTAAATTTAGGAAAAGTGGGTTGATATTATCTATTAGGGACCACATTATTTTTTATTATAATGATTAAGTTACCACTGAAGAAAACTACTTACTCTGGTAAAATCGAAAATTGTAAAAGTTCTAATTTAAGCGTTAATAGGAACATAACAAGATAAAAACATGTGTAAAATTAATTTTATAATATTTGGATCATAATAATCTTTTTCCCACTCTATTATGTATTTCAGAGCCACATAACATGTTAATACATTCTCTATTTATATGAAATATTTAGAAATTTCTGTTTTGAACAAATTATAAAAAGAGCCTATCAGATCTCTTTAAGAAACTCTTAAAAGAAATTCCCTCCTAATTTCCATATTTTTACTTCCCCTGGATTATGATTTCACTATATATAAATTATGTTCTTAATAGATTATCTTTTTCCATCCAATTATATAGGATCTTCCAAAGAAATCTGAAAGTGTTCAACATGAGTAATCAATTTTACTAATATAATTGCTTTTATATTTTTCTTTTTCAATTATTACTATCAAATAAAATTTAATGAAATCAGTATTACGTATATACTTAATTTTATTATTCCATTTTAATAATCACTGATAAGATCTTCCCTTTTCTATTACGGAAAATGAAATTATCATTTCTACATTGGGGGGACTATCACCTCAATATGAAGACATGTTTCATTTTCCTCCAACTCTGTAGAATGATGCTATAAAAATGGAATTTAAAAAAAATATTTTTATATTTAAAAAAAATTATGACTCTAAAATAATAAAACATAATTTTAATTCTAGTTATATGAAAATTAAATCATCATCCAGAGGTACATGTAGACTAAAGCCTCCATGGAACAATTGATTTCTATTATTTTTTTGCGTCATCACCTTATGAGGATGGCCATCATGATCGAATTAAAATAAAAATATTATTTTTATGATATAATTTATTTTATATCATGGAAAATATAAGAACCTTTTAACGACATGATTGATAAAAAATTATCATTAATTCAATCATTTGAAAACAAATAACTAAGAGGAAAATGTTATCTTATTTATAAATAATGTATTTATATAAATTATAAACTACTTTTAATACTTTAATTTTATGTTATATCACACCAATAAACACTAAATATGATCATGATGTTTCTGGTATAATTTTTTTACAACTATACCACCTTATAATCATTCATTGGTCATGGTAGGTTCATGTTTTCATCCATATAACCACCTACTTGAACAATACTATGCATTTATATCATGTATGAATATGGGATCTTATTTATTGGTATAATATGATATAAAATTTTAATAAAAAATTGATAAGGTTATATCAACATTTAACTCATTAATTCTGAAAACAATTTTTATTTATTAAGAATCACTGAAACATGATCATTGCAGATTTCATCCTCATAGTTTGTAATAAAAACTACCATGGAATGAAATTATAGATTTGTAAACATTTATATAAAATACATTATTGCACCATATATGACTAAATAATTATATAAACTATAAAATTAGTATATATCAGTACTGATTTTATGAAACTAGTTCAAATTGATAAAGAGTACTTACACCATGTTATAAAAATACGTAAAAACTAACTAATATATATATATATAATGAATATAAATGATTATTATAACTGGTTATAACTTTGAATAAGGTTCTTTAGTATGTATTTAATGAAATTAATTTAATTATTTATGAATGTTAGTGAAAGTGTGGAATAAATATGAACCTAGGTAATAGTTTTTCATCTAAAATTTCACTCTTTGAGACATGTATGGAAATATATGCGAAATTTAATTTATATGGTGTATGTACATCGTATTTTAGATATAATTTCAATAATTATATTTTAATATTGTGGATTTAAATGAAATTATAAGAAATATCATTTATGGGGTTTTTTGTTAAAATGTTATGAATTCACAAAGGTTTATTTGGCCTCGAATCTAATTATGATTTAAGTTGAATGTTATAATCCATGGTTCCATTTTATTGTTTTATATTTACTAACTATATCATAACTATTCCATGATTTGTTCTTTTCATATCATGTAATGAACTAATCTAGATCATGTTCCCTTCTTCAAATATCTTTCATCTTAAGTATTACCCAGTTCGTAAGAGTTCTTGGAAATCAACATTAATTCAAGGAGTTATGGTCGTTCAGTTTAAATTATTACATATATTTTGTTTAAATTATATGTTGGATTTTATTATTGTTTATTCTCACATTTTATACATTTTTACCACCTATAATTATTTTAAAATTTATCACGCTTCATTGATTATTTTTCTATTAAGCAATATTGGAAACTCAAATCTAATTTCATTGAGTTATAATATTTCATATTAAAAGTTTATTTTCCATGCATGGATTCTCAAAATATATTATATCATTATATATATTTTTTATAATCCTCTTTTGGAAAAAGATGATTTAACACAAAATAAGGTATTTTTACCCTTCCCAAGCTGTGAGTTTTGAACAGAGGTATTTTGAAACTATTAAAAAGGGACTTTCATTTTAGGTTGATATGTTTTTTGTTCCTATTATCATTTATCTAATAAAATAATTATGAATTTTAGTTCCGTTCTCTAGCATACAATTTTTAAAATTAAATATTTTCAAAAAAAAACATGTAATCTTCATAAAATTTATCTTAAAAAAATTATTGTAAATTCTTATTTTTCATCAATGAAAAATATCTATCCTGAAAAATATTTAATGTTTTCATATCATTTTTAGTTTATTTTTTCAAAATTATTTACTATAATATGAATTATGATTCTATATTAATATATTTATCTTTGGTTGAATGAAATCATGGTACCTAATAATACAATTCCATATTACTTCTTGGGTGGTATCATTCAATAATTATTTTACAAGGATAATTTTAATGTATGTTAATATCCATCTAGATTTCCATTGTTACAATAGAGATATTTTCTTTTAAATTATTCACCTCCTTCCTATAAAAGTCTTATGATCATCTTATTCTAGTATTAACATAGTAATATACTAACTTCTTTATACAGTTTGATGGTAAATTTGTTTTTATAATTTAGGTTGGATGATGTAAACCAATAAAAAGATTTATTCTATTTAAAAAAGTAAAAGTGTCGACAATCCATTTGTTGTTATTCTAATATAGAAGATTATTAGAAATTTGACTTCATTTTTTGACCATCCACCTTCTTTTTAGAAATGGGTTATGGTAATGTTATGCATTTTTTCATGGGGATATTACTTGCAGCCTTGATGATTATTGACTACTAATCCATGTTGATTACGTATTACCCTGATAGGATAGAAAAAAAAAATTATTTAATTTTGAATAATCCCCCTTTTAGGTGTTAAAGAGAAACAATTACATGACCCTTAGGCCCAAGGAAAAAAGGCCCATACATGACCTTAAAGGCCCATGACCTAACACATTTGAAATAGAACCTCCCCAACATCTGCATCTTGAAGGCGCAAAGCTACCCACCTCGCATAGTTTATCGAATAGAATTTCCTCGTGTAGGGTTGCACGATGTCTGGTCCTAATGGTAGTTTTCATACCCTCTCATTCTTCAAATCTGATTAGATCTGTTCTATTGGATGCAATTTTTTTCGGAATCCCTATCTGGGTATGCACCTACGTTGTCTTCCCGGGTTGCTTCTTGGTGATTTAAGTGGCCCAAGGCCCTAACAACACAATGCCACTACGGCCAAGATTCATTTAGTGTCCTGAAGTCCCTAAGACTCATATACCCAAACATATTGTCCAATGTCCCAAATCGAATGAATAGTTCTAGCTGCTACAATACCGTACATTATCTACCACAGTAACTACTACAATACTTCTATAGTATCCTTGAAATTTACCCCCACCCAGATTTGATCCTGGTTATCTTGGCTACCAAGTGAGAGCCTCTTCTACTCAGGTGTAGGCTCATTGGATTGATTATTTATTTGAAATTTTTATATTTTAATAATACAAATAGCCATTTTTTATCAGTGAGATTATCCATATAGAATGGTATTATATTATTATTTGACTCTAATGGTGAGTGCATTGGAGTTAAATAAGTGAAGGGTGGGTGATATAATTATATAGCCCTTCGAAGCTTCAATAGGTCTCATGATACAAAACATCGTGGGTTTTGGTGTATACATCTCCCCATATTATTATAGTTTCCTATCACAAGGCCTCGACTGCAATTTTTTATATACATTTTTAAGCATTCCATTAGTATGAGAATAATAATTATTGTTATCCTAGTTTTCAGATTTCATCATGGATTTATAAAGATATCAGTTGTAGCTAATTTTTTCATTATTCATATCATTTAGCCCCACCATATTATGTATACCATACTAATGTTTTCATAGCTTCAGTTATATATTTCCTTTATTGGTCATTTTAGCTCACCCTTTGTTATGATTCCATTCACTAGGTTATGATAAATAGTAGTAATTGTTACATGTATTGAAGGATATAACATGAGGAATATTTTTTTAGATGTAGAAGAATCATTCTAAATAAAGTAAATTTTTATATTGTGGGAAAAATTTTAATTAATTTGTAATGATATGGGATTTATTAGTTTATATTTATTCTTAAATCTCTAAAAGTTAAAACATAAAAATATCATTGGGATATAACAGGTGAAATGATGATTAATTAATTTTTAATTAGGATATTCATATCCATTATTTTATATATTGTTTTAAATTTATTATCCAAAGTATCTATTTATGGAATTGGATATCGGATTGTGGGTATGATAACTACATAGACTTTAGTACACCTATTACCTTCTAGTTAGTATCTGCTAGTGGTTGTATAAGAGGTTACCAATGATCCCAAAAAGTGGTATCATGCTTCTTATGGAGACTATCAAATTACCAATCCTAGTTAAAGGTGACTCAGAGATCATCTCTGATGAAAAATTATTCCCTTTTTATAGATTTGGAATTTCAACGACCCCTTTAAGTAATTAAAAATAAATTCGGATTTCACTAGCTACTAGAAGTAATAGTGATGCATAAGTTTAATGTTTTGGTATAGATTTTTTATGATATATATTTCGGGTTCAGTAAAATTAAAATGGATGATTTCTACAATATAAGGACCATTATCTTCTATTGAAGGTTACATGCCATACGTGATGACGAAGGAATTATAGGAGATATTGGATAATTAATTACAAGCTATGATTCATATTTAATCAACATAGAAAATATATTACATCATTTAAGAAATGAAGAATAATTTGAAACTTATTAATTTTATTCCTAGTGTCCTTGAGAATTAATCCACAATTACTATGTTATTATTTTTTGTGAGGTTATTCTACCTGAAGATGTGGAAGGTAAAATCGGGTAAATCATATAAAAATCAACAACATGATATAGATTCATTAAAATAATTAGAGGAGAACTTTGGTTATATATAGTGTATGCTTTTTTTATTTTCATTACATTCTGACACATAAGATTTGATAGATATAAAAGTGAGGAACTCAAGAAGAATGATAGACCCTGGGATTAGGGATATTAGAGATATGATTAACAATGAATACCTTTTTTTACGAAGTTTTGGGTATCTTTTAGAAATTATTATAGTGTGGAAGGAAGTGTAAAATATATAACATGGAATCATCACATTACAGATAGAGGAGGAAGAAGTCCAAGAGGGGGTAGCTCAAAGGAATATGTTTCCATGTGTCGGCATTATGGGAATAAAACTCGACTATTAAAATACTTCAATGAGAATATAGTGAATTTCAGAAAATATTATAATGGAAGTGTTTCGTCAAATCCAATATTCAGTGTTACAAGAGGAATACTCTTGAGTTTCTCCATCTCAATTAAGTATTAAATTATAAACTCTATACCATCACTTAAATCAACATATGAGAGGTGTTGTATGAAGAAGTACACCTTTATAAGAATTTTCAAGGTTCATCTTATAGTTTTGACACCCTCAAGAATATTGTAAATGGTTATGTTTCTATTTGGAAAAGTAATGAAATTATTATGGTGTTATTAAAGCATGAGGCACATCCAAGGGTAGATTAAACACTTATTTTTTATTTATATTTAGAAATTGAAGGATTATATAAATATTTTTCGGTTGGTTCATAGAAATATTAATTTATTTTTATGGTGGAGGGTGGGGAGTGATGGATGGAATATTGTACATCATAGGAGTATCAGAATGTGCAATGCATCTTAGAAAGTAAATTTCTATAAAGTAATGGAATGATTGTATGTGTTATCTTGGTAAAAAAGTTATGAAGATCCTTAATTATAAAGGTATTAAAAAAATAAAAAACATGTATTATGTAAGGTTTCCTCCCAAATGGAAAGAAAGGTACTAAAGAATCAAAAGTTTGAGTTAGTTCATATCGATACATGATGTCTATATAGAGTTTTTTTCATAAAAGGTCACTGTATTAGGCTAAATTAATCCATGGTGCAATATTAAATGTTTTTTTTTATTTCTCATGAATAGTTATAATATGTTAAAAAAATTCATTTTATAGAAAATCATGTTATAAAATAAGAAATGGTTTAAAATTAAGTGTTTGAGGACTAATATTGGTGGGGAGTACAAAATTAGGGAGTTCTAAAAGATCTCCTAGGTAAAGAGTATATTATTTTAGAAGACCTTACTAGGTACTCTATAATATAATAGAGTCCTGAATTTTATGAATAATATATTGGGTGTAAAATAATAAATTTAAAACATCATATGGGTTTTCCAAAGGTGTTTTATGTGAAAACAATGAATTATGAAGCATATAGAATCAGTAAGAGTCACTACTGTCTATTTGTGAAGGAGTATCTATGAATTTATTATTATTAAATGAAGGATTATTTATCTGATCTAAAAATATTATTTTGGATCTCCTATATACACATTAATAAAATCACAGGGAAAATCATGATGTTAAGTCCCATTCATTTTACATTTCAAGGTAATATGATGGAAAATTCTGTTTTTTGATTATAGGATAAAGTCTGTTGGGTAGTTGTCAAAATTAAAAAAATTGATTTTCAATGGGGAGATATTATGGAAGAATAAAAATCATTTGTAAAACAGTGACGAGTTAAAATTTTCGTTGAGGGGAGAGGTTCAATTTATGTTATATCCTAAGGTTTTGGGTATTGTAGAAAATATAGTGATTATTTAAGTATATGAATCTCTAGATTGTATAGAGAACTTTTGATAAGGAGATCATCTTTTAATGTTATTGGCATGGATAGATGTACAAAAAAACTCTAAGATTGTAGAATCTTGTGGTTAGAAATTATTAATGAAGTGGTCAAGAAGATAAATATTTATAATTTGTAGTATTATAATGTGATGATCCATAAAGTGTGTTATAGTTATAAACTAAGGTTTATCAAAGAGTATTGAGATAAAAAAGTAGCTTTCACTACTTGATTCTATTTGAGGGAAAATATCTTGAGAGGCTGGAAGAGGATATAAATTTCCAATACTTGATCTATCTGGACGTATCCAAGAGTGATGATATTGATTCCATATAATTATATAGATCATTGGAGCTAACATAATGTATTTAACGGAAAAAATTACTACAACACAAATGTGTTTATGAACTGTAGGAGGAAGTTTGAGGTAGAATGAGATCAAACAAACTATTATTCATGATAATGATACAAAATATTGAAGGCCTTGATTTATATGATATTTTCTCAACACTAGATAAAAATATAAATGTATTTATTTTACAAGGTATGATTTCAATATAATAACATCAACCAATTTAGTTGGATGTAAATACAACATTACATCCTGGGGACTTATATGAGGAAATCTACTCAGTGTAGTCAACAGTTATTATGAATCTACAGAACATATAACATGTGTTCAATACAAAAATGAGAATTTATGACATTAGTAAATCATGAAAGAAGTAAAATTATAATTTTAATGCTTTCATTTTTATGTGGAAGTACATTTGGAGAAATTTAGATCATTTTTGTTAATAAAATGTTATTATGACAAGAGTTTAATAATTACGCATCGCTTTGTTAATGTGATTCATATATATAATCTAGTAAAGGAAATGACTAAAAATAAGAAGGTTTAAATTTCAAGAATAATCATTATAATGGATCATAGTGATTTATATTATATGATACATAAGTTATTTTACATTTAAATTAGATTACTCAAATTACATCTAAAATGATGTTGTGTTCTTTTGAACATGCGAGGATAAACTACTGAACACAACCCTCGCTCAAAATTTAAAATTGAATATATAGAATCCACTATATATGGATGTTTAGAGGGACTTAATGGAAGATTTTATCTATTTATGAGTAGTTATATTCCTAATGTTTTCTATGGTTGGTACTTAATCATTCAATTTGAAAAAAGTGAGAGTAATTATTATTTTTATATTGAATCCTATTAGGGAATATTGTGAACCTATAAATTGTATAATATAGTAATTAAAGAGTTCTGAAAGAATTGAACATTTCTTGGTAACATTTAATTAATTACTGTGGTTTATTGAATCATACTTTAGGATATATATATAAATATACTTATAATAGTACAACTGGATATGGGTTTAAATTTTTGAGAGATGGTTTTGAGTTAGATGCTAGAGCATTAATCTGTTGTATCACTCTCAATAGTAGAAGTGGAATAAACTTCATCAGTGGATTCTATGAAGGAATTGATTTTGATTAAGGTGTTTTTGGACAATTCCCGATGATGTCAAGATTATGGGAGGATATATTGGATTCAAAACATGTAATTGACATGGAAAAAATATGACATTCAATTCATTGTTAAAACATATTTATCAAAAGTAACACTTAATCTAGATTTTATTGGAGTATAGAATGAGTAAACTATAAAACAGAGAAAAATATCTCAATCCAAAACATATTCTAATGATGATTTAGGTCTAGTATGTGTTGATGTGGTGTTGTTACTCAATATGGAGAGGATGATGAGGAGCATTATGGTGTAATCATACAGTTGAAAATAAATTGTTATAAATGAAAATATGTATCTGGATATTAGCACATAAGAATATTTTATATCCTAGAAAATGATTATCATGTAATAAATTGTTTTTTTAACTTGGGAAAACAATTTTTAGGAAAATAAATTCTTCCAAAGTAAGGATTTATTTTGATGACATAATTTATTATCATTTGTTTAATATGATTGGGTATAAATGAAGAGTTTTGAAAATCTATATGTTATGATGACTGGATGATATTGAACATATGGTAAATTCATAAGAATTGATTTCAGGTTACCAACTGGTAACTCTAATTGAGGTAGTGTGAAAATTGAAAATCACATAAGTGAGTGTAACGCTTTAGAATGTAAGATTAATTATAATGATACCTAAGAGACATATCATAGGCTTTCTATAAGTGTAAACTCTTTAGGAAAATAATTATTATGAGGATGTGGATTTCATTGACTTCATTGAGGGGTTCTCATTACGATATGAACTATTTGGAAGCATTCAATGTATGTATCAAAATATTTCTCAACAAGTTGTAGGTGCTGGAATCTGCATTATTAGTAATGGGAAATCAGTTTCTATTTGTTTGGAATAATTATATTATAACAAAAATTTAATTTCTTAAATAAATTTTAATGACATGTTTTTCATGTGTATTAGGACATATGTTTAAACTAATTTAAATTTATGTTGTTTTTTTCATTTTTATTACATTCATTCATTATCTTATATAAAAAATAATTATTTGATGGTTTCTACATTGTAGTGTGGGTATTTATCCGTTCTATATGTTCTATGTTCTATACACCATATCATAAGATCATTCTAGTTTATTGTTCCACCTTTTAATCATGAATTTTTATATTCTTACGTTTTAATTGGAGGGTATCTATGTTCCTAAAAAACTGATGAAACATTGTTCAAAATTAAAAAAGCGTATACTTTCTTCAATAAAAATCCTAATACTTTAGTAGGTTGAAATAGATTTGTAAAATTCAATATAAGTATCAAATTTAGCAATTATTATTAAATTATACCAAGTAAACTTTCTCAAAAAATCTATAATTTATAATTTCAATGGAATGGTTGACATCAAATTTGATGTTTTGTGTGGCCAAAATTCTAAAACCATTAAAAATTGAATTGGTTCTTCAAATAAAAAAATATAGATTAGAGTAAAAAAGAATAAAGTTTTTTTTATTCTTTGAAGTAATATCTATTAAAAAAATGACAACCACTCTTAGGATCTAAGGTATGAGACCAAGGGACCTATTCTATCTATATATTCACGGATTCCATCACATAAGTATTTATTAACATTGTTATTATAAATTAATTTCTAAATTAAAATTATTGGAATCAATAAATAACAACTGGTATAAAATATGATGAAAAATTGAATGAAAAATAAAGATGCATTTGGTGTTCCTCTATGTTTGAACCATGAAAGGAACAAGTTTTAGCCATATTGAAAACTTGTGTCAATTTATTCTTTAATTCAGATTTATTTTAATAGTTTTGAATTAATCGGATTACACGTGACGACGAAGAGAATTTTATAGAAATTCTTTAATGTTAACTAATTAAATTTGTGTCCAATAAAGAGTTTCCATAAGTAGTCTTATAATGATAGGTTAATTCAATCTTTCTAAAATGAAAGAAACCATATAAATTGTTTAGAAACTATAAAATACGAATTCAATTGATGATAAATGACTTAAATTATTTTATGAGTTAAAATTGAAAGGGTGAGAATTATCTCAAACCAATAAATGGGGGAAATGAGATAAGTTACCGCAATATTATTTTCTGATTCTATTAATAATGTCGTATAGAATAAATCAAGTAGTGATGGGGTAAAAATGAATAAAACCTAATGGGGAGATTGAAATCAATGGTGATATGAGTTCTTATATTCTTAAAAGCAATAATATAAGTGTAATTTTGGTTTGATGCCAGTTGAAAACAATTTCAATGGGATGTATTATAATATCTATGGATTTCAATGGGATTAGAGTTTCAACGGATTTATAGTATTATATGTTTTATAAACAAATTACGAATCACATATGATTTAATTTGAAGTATCAAAATGAGTTAAATTCAAATGATAAGTCTCATATAGATAAATGTGTCAATAAAGTAGTATTAAGACCACCTAAAAAGAAGATGAATTAAAATATTGATCGTCATTAGTGAAATAATAAAAAAACCATAGTCACTCCAACATGGTCAGTGATATAATAGAATATACAGGTTAAAAATATAAAATATATTTTTCATATGAATAACATGTTATGAAAATCATACAACATACATATTATTTTGAGTGTATCATTTTATGATAGGTATATCTCAATTAAATATTATATAATTTAACTAAAAATATAGATAAATAATATATTGATCATTTTTTTCTTGATCACAAAAAATAGACTAGTAATGTATGTTGTTTTAAAATAATGATAAAAACTTATCATTTTTTTGAAAATATGGAGAAAAATCCCATTTTTATTATGAAGTAAAATTTTTCTTTCTATCTAGGTAGAGAGAGACCCACTACACAGAACCTGAGAAAATGGTCAACTGGATCATGAACATGACCCAAATCCCATTGGGTTTGAAAGCCCTAAATCTAGGACTGAAATCCCATTTATTATCTAGAAGAACCCTTATATGAATAGTACGTCTACAACACCCCTGATTCTATAGAAATATCTATAGTAAAACTGCCACTACAGTACTTTCTATGGTACATTAATCTACTACATTTTTTTCTATTTCAACCATTATTTCATTTATACAGTACTACTATATTACAATACTATAGTACCTCATGAACAACCCATGCCTGGTCTTGAACCATGGCCTTTTGGATACAGGCTTACGAGGTTTACCACTAAAGTAGCACCCTACTACAATGATGAAAACATATGTGTCTATATATAATACTACCATAAATAGGGGTTTAAAAAAATAGGAATCCTATATAATTTTTTTTATAAAAGCTAGAAACATGAAATACATGGTTAAAGAGAATAGAAAATTTATCTCTATGATCTAATTTATGAATATTTTTTATACAATATTGATGTATAAATGTTCTCTAGTATATTTCTATTTATTTCTTAGTATTTGAATTTTATTTAAAATTTAAAGATATTCATTAGAGAGAACGGAACAAGAATTGATGGGAAAACATGTGGGCCATAATTTCCCATAATAATATAATATTTAAGTAAATATATTTATATAAAATGTTAAAAAACTATATAAAATTATTTTTATATATCGAAACATTATTCAAAGGTCTAGTGCTTTGAGAAATCTATTATTGTATACATGGACTTATAGAAAAAATTTCCACAAATTATGAACTAAGGTATAACATTTGTGAATTTATATTATGTATTTAAGAGATTGTATTTAATTTACATTATAGAATGATATTGAACAACTCCCATTTTTCTGAAAAAATATTTTCAATTTTAAAAAAAATTAGAGAACTTTTTTCATGAAAGATCCTTTTAAAGTTATAATTCATTAAAAAAATTTCTTTTAATGATATAGGCTATTATTTGAGCATAATTTTGATGAATAGACTATATATATGATATATTCCACTATGATAGAGTAATGGTTATGAATTTTAAAGAGTAATACATTAAGGAAGAAATTAATTATAGGGTATAGAATAGTTAGATGATTTCCTTAAAGTATTTTTGTGTTATTGATAACTATCACATAACAGATTATACTTAATTGATCTATTTGATATGAATCCTATAATTAAATGAAGAAAATATGCTTTACATTTTCTAAATAAAATATTTCAAATTAATTCGATAGAAAATATCATGTGGGTTTGAGAAGAAATGACCATTTATAGAAATTAACAAACTCTATATAACATTTATAAAAGGAATATATATATTCTCTAACTGAGGGTATTATAAATTTTAGTCAAATTTTATCAGAATAAATTATGATTTTTGTAAGTAAAATTAGTGAAATAAATGGGGATTATTGGAGTCAAATATAATATTATGTTAAATGATTTAATCCTGGATACATTTTATATATTTCTAAGGACAAAAATGATGATATTTGTTTTTCTTTTATGTGAGATATTATTGAATATTTAATTATATATTTATTCTTTCAGTCCTGATAATATTGATTTTATTTTCTTAATGAATTAAAGGATTAAATATATTAATGTATCTATTAAAAAAAAATTAATTTTTTTTCCATATTTTGAGTAAATGTTGATCACATATTTTTGGGATTGATTTTATAAATCAAATATTCAAAATTATCTAAAATAAAGGTTATATATTAATATTTTGAATTATATAGGAATGATTTCATAATTTATGATAAGAATTATATGATGAGTTAGAGGAATATTATATTGATCTATATGTAAAGAATAAAAGTTCCAACTAATTAGATGAATATAATACAAAAATGATATAATATGATAATGATAAAGAGGTAAGCTAAGGCTAAAGAGAATTTTGATGTTGATCATGATCTATCTTCACCAAATTAATATTTATGACCTCACATATAGCTATGATAACTGAAGAACGGTGTATTTTAATATCATTCTTCACCAAATAAGACCTTATAAAAAATAAAATTATCTGTTTTTTTAAATAATATTTTGAGTTGAACCAAAGAGGAGGCTCTTCATCAGTAGTACACTTTGTACACAGAATATATAATGAGGTTTCTGGTAATAAAAGTGACTTTATTTTAGTAGTGTAGGATTTTTAACTTGGATTCTGGGATGATACCAACTTATATGTTATTATGCTTATGAAATTGGCCTTCTATTCAAATAATGGAATAAAATCATGTACAGTAAGAGTGTATCCCATACATTGGGACTGAAACTTGTAAAAAACAAGTTATTCATGTTTAAATTATTTATTTAATGAATATGGCTGGGGTAGAAAAAAATATAAATAGTTAAAAATAATTATTATAGGTAATAGAGGTTAGATTATTTGACAATATATAAAAAATTAAAAAGGATTTTAAAATAGAAGTTGAAATTAGAGAGAACCATTCCCTGACCCCATATTCATTATCCATGGCCTTGGTAGGAAATATAATTTATATAAATCCACATTAAATTTCATTTTAAAGGTATCCAAAAATAGATCTTATATAAAGTTTTACATTTACTGTACCAGATATGTGGTTGAGTTAATGAAGACATGATTGTGGATAATTCTAATGATGTGTTCTTTTTTCTTAACTAAGATGATATTTTTCATCATATAACATTTGTATGATATTTTTACATCAATTGAATTTTACTATGTATATGCATTGGTATGATATGTCGATTCAAATGTGATGTTCTAATCTGTTATTATGAATGACATGTGATTTATTCATTTGTAGTAGTTTTCTATTTTAGCGGAACATAGAAGTGATGAATTTGTTTATATCAAATTAACATACTCCATGTTTCATGGAAGTACATGATGACCTTATATGAATGGATTATATGAGTACTTATATGATATAAGGAAATATATCTAGTGAATATATTCATATAGATATACAAGTGTTGAATAAAGATCATTAAAATTATATTTTTAGATTATGTACTATTGAGAAAAAGCTATTGGACACACATTCCATTTATTTATGAATTTGGAATTCATAATCATCATTATTTATACAAAGGCTCAAAGGGTTTCATGTATAGATATGGAATTAGGATTTATTTTGGGAAAACCTGTTTTACCAAATAAAAAACATTATAATAGTTTAATAAAACGAGTTTACATGTAATTAAACATGTTAGGATGAAATTTTAAAAATTTCTATTAGACATTGGTGAATGTGTGAGATTAAAAGTGTGATATATATAATGTATTATATCTCATGTACAGATATGGGATTTATCATTAATTATTGAATTTGACAACCCAAAATTTGTTATAAATATGATATAATATTTTACTAGGAGTATATTTACTTCCTCCCAAATTAATTATCTATTTATTTAGTTATATCTTCTTATGAAGATGTATGTAATGAAATATATTCATTGAAGAGATCAATGATCACTAGTGATAAATAAAGTGTATGTTATATGATATTATTTTAAATAGATAAGTATTTTTCTAAGAGTTTCATTAACACCCAAGAACCACATGAGGATCCTTCGTTAATCAAGTAGTCCTGTAAGAGAGTGTTGACTTTATTTTCAAGACACATAATTTTATTAGTATAAGATGCATTCATGTCTAATATCTGTGTTTTTAATTAACAAACAGAGAGGGGATGCTATAATATTATTGGAAAAAATATATACACCATCCAAAATATTTGAATTACTCTAAAATTGATGGATCACTATAGGAGGTATGGAGAAATAGTTTATATTTGAGTAAATGTTTATCAACTACACCACATAAAGATAATAGAAAAAGATATTTTCCGGTTTTCTTTTTTATTTTTTCATAACATTCTATAATTTAATTAGATTGTGATTAATGCATTTTTAATTTTTTTATAACATTATACATATTAAATATATTTAAAAAATCACACATGTATATAAGTAAACATACAAATAATTAAATTTGATAGATAAAAATAATATATATATAATTGTATATACATTTTATCAATGCATAAATAAGTGCATATAATGGGATATATTTATCATAGATAACATTAATACTAGGAATGGGATACCATGTTTACCATTATTTTTTTATAATTAAGAAAGAATTATATTTCTTAGTCCTAAAATGTCTTGAAAAATAAACCATGTTTTTTCCATATATTCGGATAGATTAATATTAGAATGAAAAATAATCTGGGGTGACACAAGATATCCAAATAGTTGGTTTTATAGAAAATAATCATATTAGATAGTGAATTTATTGGATTACAAAAGAAGAAGAATTTTTAATGAGAGAAAAAAAAGAGAAAGGGGAATTAGGATGGAAAGAGGTTCTGTAGGGTTAAGGGGATCATGGAAGAAAGGAAATGGGGATGAGAAATATGGAGAGGTACCTTGGGTAGCAATAATGAGAGATCCAAAAAAAGATGTTTGGATAGACCTTGGTATTTTGGTAAGAATTGTGTCATTTTCATCAAGATTCATTATTTTTTATAGTTTGAGATGAGGAGAGAATCGAAATTTATTGAATGAAACCATTCACGTTATGATAACTAGAAAATTAGAATTTAAAATTATTATCAGTTGTTAGATAGATGATGTTAGAAACATATTTATTTTGAGATATTAAATAATCAATCATAATTATATGACCTGCAAATTATTTTTTAAAATAATGTTAATAAAAACACCATTTTTAACATTATATTAACTATTTTATAATTTTTTAAAAGAATTTTTTACTTATTTTAATCCATAAGAATAGTTTTACATAACTTTTTATATTAAAAAATAACATATTGACATGTCATGTGGGTTTTAAAAAAATTATACTTTTATTTACCTAAAAAATAAATATTCACCTTTATCTCTCCCTCATAACATGTATTTCTATATATTTTTAAAAAATTACATTCACATTAATGTTTTCAAAAAAATATAACATAATTAATAAAGGAAATTCAATTTCAAAAGAAAATTATTTATTTATTTAAAATATATTTTTTCCCCTATAAATATAAATTTATTTTTAATTCAACCTAAAATTTGTTTTTTATAAAAAACTAGTAATTATAGGGAAATAATATTATTTAATTGTCAATATTGTTACACTTGTTTTATTATGAGATTATTAATAGAAATAATTATAACCATAATATAAAAGAATATAATATATGTGATAAATTTATATTTATTAAACAAAATAATTGCGGACAAAAGAAAACAAATTCATTTGGTAAATGTTTTGTTATAATATAAATTTATCACCTTCAATACATGAGATAATCTACATATTGATAAAAAATGAGCACATTATTAAATACTAACAAAGTTAATATTTTCGTATCTATACATATTTTTTAAATGATTTAATCCCTTACCATTAATATATTTGATCTTATTTGCATCATTTTATGACTTTTGGTGAGTTTTGAGCTTTAATGTGAAAAGTGGTAAATTATAGACATTAAACTGATTTATGTTGCCTCTGTATTTCAATCATAATTGATACATTTTTCATCCAATTCACCAGATTCCTTTTTTTGTATGATTCCGTATTTAGTTTTCTATATATATTTCCATAAGACCCAAAATCAATTCGATCTCCAACAAGAAATTTTTTTTTCAATATGAACACTTATTCTAGAAGGCAGAATGGAAATGACTTCATTCAATGATCAATCTCTCAGCTATCGACCACCAAATGGGGTGCTTCTAAGTGGGTCAGAAAGACATCTTGACTAGGTTAATTCACATTAAATTTCATGGAGAACTGAGTTGATTAAGGTAGCCCTTCAACCAGTCAAAGTATGGTTGGTGGAATAGTGATTGGCAGCCAGAAAATTCATGTATAATAATTCCTCCATAACTCATTCTACACGGCTAAAAAATCTTTAAAACATTGTGGGTAGTTATAAAGCTCCATTCCTCACCTCATAGAATAAGAGATCTCATCCTGATTCAAAGAAATGGCGTGAGATCTGAATCTAAAATCCTGGAGAACTGAATCTGGAGGATAAAATTCTCTTCTTTATTTTCACTTCTTACTTCATCTTATTTTTAATGATTTCATCATCCTCATTATTCTCATTTACACTTACCATGTTGGGGTAAACATATGAGGTGATTAGTGGAGGGAATGTTTTATATTTGTAATTCTTTGAGTTCTTACATGTTATTGAATAAAAACTCTATCTCTTCTGCGAAGTTGTTTTCAAATTCTAAAAAAATTTATTATCTTATGCGATCATATTTGATTTCATATTTTTTTTGTTATTATTGCATTGATAAATTATCATATTTATCCCTATATTAGGTTTTTTTCTATATTTGATAGAATATTATTAGGGCTTAGTGGTGAAGTACTTGGTCGTCACTAGTCCGCGTGGGAGGGGTGGTGAATAATTATGATTATTTAGGATAAACAATACCTGATTGGGAATTGCCTAATATAATTAGGGGTGTTAACTACAACTCTATTACACAATAGAAGAAGTGTATACTAAACTATAATTTTGTTAAACCATTTTACCAAATAAGTGAGTTGATGTAATATTGGAATCTCAGTTAAATCAACTTTACAGATGAGGATTGAATAAAATGCAATAAGGATAGTATTTCAATTATAAAACTAACCCCGACTTCATCACCCATCTCATAAAATAGTTTTTAAATCACATGAATTATATATTTTTCTTGAATCACATCCCTAATTTCTTCTTTAGTTTTGTCTCTCTCTTTGATTTGAAAAACCAAATAATTTCAAAAAGACATAACTTTTTCTCTAATCAAAAATTGACAATCTATTTTATGTGCACTCCTCGTTAGGAGAAAACCTAGGTTAACCACTATACTAAATTTTAACTTAGTAAATAATTGTTTTTTCCACACCCCATGATAGGCACGTGTCATATAAATATCAAAAACAATATAGCCACGTACATGTGATAACATTAAATTATTAATAAAATAATAGTATGAAAAAGTGAACATTATAAAATTTTTAAATCCCTGTTACACTTATATAAAATTATAATTTATCATACGAGATATGTGATACAAATTTGATATAAAAAATATTTTTTTTTTCAAATAGATTAAAGTAATCCTTCATATCATGTAGGATAAAATTAATATAGAAATTAAATAATAATATATAATTTTATTAAAATATTCATGAGAAAATTATTTTTCTATGAAAACAAGATAAATTATATTTTTTAATAGAATGTGAGTGAAAAAATCTATACTTAATTTTTCATATTAATTTTTTTATAATTATCAAATAATATTGAATTTCATCTGACTAACTAGTTTTGAAAAATGTAGCATAAGAAATAGAATTTAAATAATATTACGTTTTAAGTATAATTTCTAAAAAATGGACATTTTATCAGCCATAATGAAAGAAAAGTGTGGTATACGAAAAAGAAAAATTTATTTTACTTTTTAAAAAATTTACATTTATGAATAAAATTTATTTTCGCTTGTATATGAGTTAAATTACACTAAAAATCATAACATATAAGAATTTATTTAAATTTAATTCCTTAATTTCCTATGATTAGATTAATTTATTTATGAAAAATTAATATAAAAACAACACAGCTTCTCATTTTTACATCTCTTACACTATAACACATAATTTAATTATATATCACTCTCAGAGATATATTTAATGTTTGAGATATATTTTATAATCTTGTTAAATTATATTTTTAGAGGAAAATAGCACAATGTGCAATTCTTATCATTATGTTTCAAAAATAAGTTTAATTTTTTCAAATATGTATCATTGAACATGGTGTTTATATTTTATTGAACATGCGTTAAAAAAATTATAATGTTTTATCCTTATGCATTAAATTGTTTCATCACATAAATATGATAAATTTATTAATAATGTATTTATCATTATAAGGGAAATTAATCACATATATTACATTGGTAAATTTAATTTTATAAAATAAATTTTAGTGGGAATGTTATTTATCTCAAAACATACATGAAAAAAATAACATTTTTTAAAATTTATAACATCGCTAGGAAAATATATGTCAACTCATCCATGTCATGAATTTTATTATTTAATTAATGGTTCAATCTATGTAAAATTTATAAAATCTTCTATATTATATGAATTTTATTTTTGTAATAGATGCACCATTATGCATAAAAATATATCCCATGTCGTACATTAGATGAGTTAATTTTTTGGAAAGATATAACAATGTTTGTAAATTATTTTATATCAAACAAAAAATAAAATATTATTTTTAAAAGGTTAAATCATTGTATATTAATATTATATAATCTCATACATAAGAAAAATTTTATTTTCTAAAATATTTTTCATCATACATGAAACCCCAACTCGTGCTTGTGATAAATTTAATATTCTAAAATATGCATTATAAAAAATAAAAATCCTCTCTAATCATACATTAGATATATTTAGATGTCTAAATTATGTATCTTTATAGGTGAAATTATTCTAATCTTAAACATGAGATGAATTAAATTTTAGAAAATATATAACACTGTATAGAAAATTTATCAATCTTGAAAACGAGATAAAGTTTATTTTTAAAATGATATAGTAAAGTATGAAATTTTTTCCTTTTCATGGAAATGTCATAAATATCATTTGTTTAAATATTATCATTCTATGTAAAATTTAACTCATCTCAAACATCAATTAAATTTTATACCATTAAATATGTTTCATTTTACTAGAAATTTAACTAATCCTATAGATGTGATAAATTTTATTTTTTAGTGGTAATTTCTATAACATAGTATAAAAAATTTATTTCATTTTGTACATGGAATATATTTCATTTTAAATATCTGTAAATTTAATTTATATCATATAATAAATGACAAAAATATTATTTTAAAAAATATATATCATTTTATATCACATATATCTTTCATCAAACATATGATGAAATTCATTTACTAAGATATATAAAATCATATTTGTAATTTATTTTATCTCATAAATTATATTATTTTCATTTTATAAAAATATGGATAATGGAAGAAAACATTTATCTCATATCATATAAGAGATAAATTTTAATTTTTTTTAAATATCACATTTATCTTGGGAACTATCTTAGATTAATATTTTATAAGAAAGTTATATTTTTTTATTTTTATCTTTTATCATTAGATGAATATAAAAGAATTTATCAAATCTAGATATATTAACATATATTGTGGTAACTTTATTTCATTATAAAAGATGAGAAATATAATTATTTATATTATCATTTACCGATGGTGTTATATCTATTATATGCATGTCTAATATATTTTACAGCAATTTTAAACATATTTATACATAAAAAATTTAACATTTAAAAAACTAAAATTATCAAATATAAATTATAGAATGTATGTATGTTATATGTATATAATCATGAAAAACTATTCATATGATGAAAATTTTTATGTTTTAAATATAAATATACATGTAATTAAATTTCATTGAAAAATTTAGAATATTTTTAAAAAACAATTCTCATAAAATAAATATATATGTGTGTGTGCGTGTATTTGAGTGTGTGTGGGAATATATATAAAAATATGCACCCGCATATAATAAATTTTTATAATAATTTAGTTTTGAAAGAAGGGTTTTATAATAATTAATGAAAAAATAAATATATTAAAAATAGTAAAATTATTAATAATTGATGTCTATTTTTATTTCAAAATTTTAATTGGTAATATTTTAGAAATATAGATATTGAACATAGATAAACATGTTATATAAAAATTTATACAAATAATTATTTCAAAGAATCCCTTTTCAAAAATAAAAAAACAGTGAAAAAGTAAATTAATGGGGATTGTATGTGGATTAATAGAATATTTATTGATCCAATAAGTCACATATAATTTTATATCTTGTTAATCAAGTATTTATTCTTAATTCCACCTAATTAATAGTCTATATAATTATAAGGGTATGATTAATGGTATGAACATATATTTTGGGTGTTAACTTCAATCATTATTCTCAATTGAAGAACCCCTTGCATATTTTGAAGGGTTGTACTTATTATCATCCATGTTTCCAGATACAAAGAGGTTATTGAGAAATTTTTTAATTTTATAATAAACCGACATGGGAATCCATTAACCGGACACTCGACGCCGTTCTTTACTAAATATGTTGGTAATTCCAAACCACCATAGGCAGGTGACAAGGACTCGAGCGTCATATGAAACAATATTCAGAATGATTTGGATCTAATATTAGTGTAAAATGGGAATAGATCATTTTACAATGGTCCATCATGGACCATCCTTAAATTTGATTCTATTACTGTAGCAATTAAATAGAACTGAAAATAAACATTCATATCAACTAGTTCATAACCAACTACACTGATTCATCGCATTTGCATAAATATAACACATCATCCATAAATGATATAATAAATCATGTTATAATAACATGAAATAAAAAAATAATATAATTTTTTACTGGGACAGTCACACTGGATAAAAAAATATTAAAAAATAGTGAAATTAAAATTGACTCCAAAGCCCACTCCATGAAACTAACGATTATTCACTATCTCCAAACACACATATAATCATCCCCAAATAAAAAAACGATGTTTGAATGAAACATGGATCTAGTACAATATAAACATGATATAAATATCCCTATATTTAAACACCCATAAAAAAATTCACTTTCATTCATATGGAAATTTATAAATTATAGATTGAAATTACAACTAAAATATATGAATTTCAAACACAACCATATGAATTATAATATAAACCCCGTAATAACTTTTAAATAATTTTCCCTCTTTATTTTATTAAATGAAAATAATTACAAAGAAAACATTCTTTATCCAATTTTATTTTGAAAAAAACCATTTTGAAGTCCGCTTCAAAAACCCATGATAAGAGTATTTAATTCTAAATGGGTTTCCAATCTGATTTAGAATTATTTTGAAAATTAAATGACCCAAAAAAAGTGTCAAACACTCCATAATTGAATAAAATTATGGCCAAGGATGGATAAAAATATATATATAAAAGGTTAGGGTGAAAAAAATATATATTCAAGGGTATGATACAATCATCCAAAATATCATAATCGCTTATATAAACCACAAATTAAACAATAAGAGTTTCATTGGTTATACCGAAAATCTAAGAATGAAATGTGATCTTGATTTATCAAATAAACATTGAACAACTTTGAGAATATCCTATGTCTAAATTAATCCATGGATATTAAACTAGCCCATATAGACCTTATGTGAATGGAAACCCCTCTCAACCCCAGTGTCAAGGATGACTGTTGGGACGATATAATTATATGAACCAACTATTTTAAGATAAATATAGATCTCTTAATTTGTACCTGGATTTCCATGATCAAAATAAACATGATAGTGAGTGAACAAGAAACCCAAGATCAATATAAAAGGTATAAGAAATAATTCCACCACTCCACCAACATTGTTTCATATAACTACCTCACTATATAAATTATACATACATTGGCTAAATTAATAATATCCTAAAAAATGGGGTAACTTACCTTAACCAACATATTTTATGAAGATAAAAAAGGTTATTTACAACAAAATATTGACATTGAATTTCAATGATTTTAAATTTCATAAAAATAATCATTAATCATCATTTAGATATCTAATTAAACAACAAATATCATTTACTTTTCAAAGACATTCATTATAACATGGTTTTGACACTTTCAAAACCAAAACAAGTCCAATGGTCTTTCGTTTCACTCAATTTTATTTTAATGGTACCTTATGGAATTTTCAAAATTTCTCTTGGAAATAATTTCATTTTAAAAAATTAATTAATTTTTTTTAAAATACACCCTTTTAAATAATTTCTAAATAAAATCGTCAAGGTAAAGAATTACTCTATAAAAAAGTAGTTTTCAACCACTGAAATCCAATTTGGGTAAAAATAAAACACATGTCCTTAATAACCATTTGAAAAAATCCTTATTGGTATCTAATAAATTTTTATTGTTGAGAAATTTTTTTTAACAATACATTATTTTTTATTAATAAGGGGGAGATTTTTAAGAACAATACTCTATTTGTTTTTGATGATTTTGATGCTCAAAAAATACCCTTAATTGTTTTCTAATGATTTTACTTTATGTTTATTTTAGGAATTAAATATTTTATAAATTATTATTTTTGGAAGAGTATTCAAGTATTTATATAGCGTGAAACAATTGATAAAGGGTCCGGAAATCAATTCAACCTGTTCTAGAAACACTGTTCATACCCTACATAGAGAATCATAACGTAAGGATGGAATACGGTGTATACTCTAAAGAGATATCAGAAAAGTATGGTTAATGAACTGTACTATATTGAAAAGTATAGAAGAGAACCCTGCATTAGGAAAGAACCTTACATTTATGATATTGAAAAGTATGGGAGAATAACCATACTTAAGTTTTAAATGTTACGTTTGTTTCTCAAAAGTATGGTTTAAAAACCTTGCTTTTGTGAACAACCTTACATTTCATTAAAAGGATGGATCATTTATCATTCTTTTGAATGATGGAAAGAATTGTTTGGATGATCATCCTTACATTTATGTTAAACCGTACATTTGAAGGATGTGTCATCAACCTTTCATTTGAGATCTACCTTACATTCAGAATATGCATGCTATACAGTTCAACGTTACGTTTGGCTTCTGAAAATTAAAAATGATATTTTTATCCAATGGTCTACAACTGGATTATTAGGCTTATTTTAGGCCAGATTAAAAGCTGTTTTTCAAAGGTTTTATTCACTGATTCAAAAATGTTTTATCTATGATTCGAAGGATCAATTTAAAAGGAGATTTTAATGCCGAATTTCAATGGGATTTACCACTGTTGAGTTAATTAAATTGTTTGAATATCGTGAGTCATAAGGTAAACGTTTTGGATTTAAATTTTCCAAGGAAGTTCTAAATGTTATTAAATATATATTTAAGAATATTGATGTCATATACACAATGATTCTATATATAAGAAATGATAAATAAAAATGAAGAATATATAAAGGAGAAAAATAGAGACTATCAAGATCTACAGATCTTCTGATTACGAAGAGAGACAAAGATTTGTTTATTGAAGAAGAAGAAACATGACACAAGATTAACCTATTAAATATCAATGATCTCTTGTAAATATACTACTGATGTTGTGAATTATATTTCTTTATCTAATACAATTGGATCAACTCAAAATGACTCTTACCTGATGATTATTATTTTAGAAGATGATGATCCTTCTACTGTCAGTTTAATTCTGTAGCAATTGTGAAGAACAACTAGGAATGAATTTTCAATGATCAAATACTCTTTTATAATGAGTGATCAACTTGTTGTACTAAGACGTGTATTGGGTTCTGTGTTTGAACTAGAAGGTTCTATTTTTCCATATATTTTAAAGGTGTCAACTACCAGTAATTCGTTGTGGAACGATCTGTTGACAGGAGGACAAGATAGTGAAAATCACCAAGCTCATGGAGTGGAGCGTTGGTGGAGTGGAATAGGGGCCTTATGTTCCCTGAACCACAATACATCATGTACCTTTCACTATTTATCTTTTTTTTATATAATCATTAATATAATGGTAAAAGGACATATCACGATTATTCCTAGAAATTGAAAAATACAAAATTCACCCCCTCTTGTGTATATTTGGAATAACCCAATCCAACAATTGGTATCAAAGGAAGAGCATTATGATAAATCCTTAACAAGCTGAAAGTGAGTATACACAGAGCATGATGGCTAATAGAAGCGAGGTGATGTCTATGGTAATATCACCATACTTCAACAGAGAAAGTTATGGATGCGGGATGTCATGAATGATAATTTATCTGAAAAACCTTGGATACATAGTATATTCTATGATTCTAACTCCATATGAAATACATGAAAAACCTAATACATGCAGTGCATCCACTAAAGTAGAATATAATATGAACTCGAAGGAACTGAATACAATTTTATGTGTTTTTAGACCTGATGAATTCAACATTGTATCACAAAGTCCAATAACATATGAGATGGGGAAAATATTGTTGTTGCTTATGAAGGAACTAAAAATGTTAGGCAAATGAGATATGGTACTTCTAAGCTTAAATTTGATACATTCAAATTGTTTGAAGGTGAAAGAATTAATCAAATGAATATGAAGATTGACATAAATTTTGAACAATATAACTACTTTGGGAGACCTAATCAAACAAGATGATCAAGCATTAAAAGTATTGAGAGTACTACCTACTAAATGGAATGGAATCTCTGCTGCAATCAGACAATCAACACCTGTCAAAGACTTAAACATGAGAGAGATTATTGGAACACATATGATGTATGAAGCCCAAATGCAAGATGAAGCAAAGGAGCATAAGGTTCCGATCAGGAGAAAATACATCTTTTTAAAATTATTGATTCAAGGTAAAAGAAAAAAACTAAATAAAAATAAGTAAAGGTAAAATCAGAAAGTTTATATTCATCAAATTCTGATATAGAATTGGCTCAATTGGACAAAAGTTTTAGTAAATTCTACAGAAAGAAGAAAGGATTCAGAAAATCATTCAAAAAATGATGAAAATGATATCATATGTTATGAGTGAATGAAAAAGGGGCACATCAGACCTGACTGTCCTCAATTTAAGTAAAACAACAAGAAGAAGTTCTTCAAAAAGAATTATTATGAGCAAAAAGATAATAAAGAATTGAAAGTTGCATGGAGTGTGTATGAAGAATCTGAAAACCATTCAGAATGAGACATATAAAAGGAAGAAGTAAATCTGAAAGCCAACATGTGCTTTATGGTAGAAACAGATGAGGTACAATCATACTATTCTTCTGATTCTAATGAAAACTCTAGTTCTGAAACAAGCAATTTCAATGAAAAACATGAATCCCACAACAATATGCTTGAATAAAAATATAATTCACTTTTTAAAAAAAATAAATCTTTAAATAACATTAACAAGGCTATTTTAGATGGAAGAGATACAATACTGAAAAAACTTACAGAGTTAACTGATATTTATATTTCAATTTACACAAACTATACAGATTATGAATCAAAGGTAAAAACATTGCAAAATGAATTAGAAACCTATAAAAGTGAAGATCTTATTTTTACAAAAAAGATAAAATACATTAAATTAAATTCTTGGAAATAATTTGATTAAAAAGGGAAGATGTGGAATATGCCTTAAAGGTGAAAAGCCTAAAATGTACAAAAATTAATTTGTGTCGTGTACTAAAAAGGTAATATTTAACAAATGTAAGGAAAAAGGTCATCTATCTAATAAATTTTAATCAATGAAACCCCAAATAAGTACAATAAAGAATTCATTTTTCTCAAACATTTTATATGATTCTGTTGATTTTAGAAAAAAAAAAGCAAGTCTGGATTCCCAGATCATTGCTAGCTAACAAAACTGGACCCAATATAATATGGGTACAAATAAAATCAAATTAAATGCCTTTTCATGAAGCAGTTCACATAAGAAAAAATTCCATATGGTATATAGACAGTGGATGCTCCATGAATATGAGTTGAAAGTCCTCAAATTTCGGAACACTAATTCAAAAAGATTTTGGACTAGTCACTTTTGGTGACAATGGTAATGGTATGATAATCAGCATTGGAACTATTGGAGATCCAGAAGTTGTATCAATTAGTAATGTACATTATGTACAAGGATTGAATCAAAATATGACAAGTATCTCTCAACTCTATGATGATGGTTATGCAGTTAATTTCCTTAAAAATTGTTGTTCTATTTTCAAAAATAAATTGCTTAAATTTAATTCACCTAGAACTGATAATGTGTATACCGTAGACATAATTTCCTTGTGTAAACAACAATTAAACTACATAACTTCTATGTTAATTGGGTCCTGGATCTGGCATATGAGACTTGGACATTTCAGTATATAATCCTTACATAAGTTATCCAAGAAATAATTAGTTTCTGATTTTCCTAGTCTCACATTTGAAACTAATCGATTTTGTGATGAATGTAATCTTGGAAAGCTACACAAATAATCCATCAAATCTGTTAACAAGATTTCTACATCTAAACCACTAGAACTTATCTTTGTGTATTTTTTGGACCTTAAGAGTAGCAATCATGGCTGGTAAATTATATGTATATTTTATGGTTTATGACTATTCTTGATTTACATGGATTTTATTTTAAAAATATAAAAATGAACCTTTCACATTATTTGAAATTTTTTTCAAATCAATTCAAAATGAAAAAAGTATTATAATAATTTCATTAAGAAGTGATCATGGTGGAAAATTTGAGAATCTTGAATTCAATTCCTTTTTCTAAAATATTGGTATTAAACACACGTTCTCTGCACCAAGAACACCTCAAAAAAATGGAATTTGTGAAAGAAAAAATAGGACTATTCATGAAATGTCTTGGACTATGCTAAATGAATACTGTCTTCCATCATAATTTTGGGTAGAAGCTATAAGTACAACCTTCTATATAATGAATACAGTTTTAATTAGTCCAATTTTGATAAAGACACCCTATGAACTCTGAAATAACATGAAACCTAAAGCAAATTATGTCAAAGTTTGTGGATGCATGTTTTACACCTTAAACACCGAGTACAATCTTGGTAAGTTTGATCCAAAATATGATGAAGGAATTTTCTTAGGATATTATGCTACTTCCAAAGCTTATAGAGTTTTTAATAAAAAGTCAAGGATTGTTGAAGAATCAGTTCATGTGAAATTTGATTAATCTGGTCCCTTTGAGAAAAGGATAGATCAAATTGATGAATCATACTCTAATGATAATATGTGACTTGAGAACCTGAAAGATGATTTTGAAAAATATATAAATAAAATTTAGTCCAATCTAGAAGAACATAACACTGAATAACCTATAAGTGTACTACCTAGACCGTCAAGGACCCCAAAAAATCACCCTTTAGAAACTATAATAAGAGACTTATAATGAAGAATAAAAACTATAAGGAACATAAGAAATATTGTTGAGTTTTCTACCTCTCTATTCCAATTAGAACCCAATTCTATATAAAGAAGCTTTAGATTATGAAAGTTAGATGATAGCACTTCAAGAATAATTAAACCAGTTTACAAGAAATAAAGTTTGGAAATTTGTCGAAAGACCACTGAATTATCTATTTATAGGAACAAAATGGGTCTTTAAAAATAAACAAGATGTTCAAGGAATAATAACTAGGAATAAATAAAGACTAGTAACTAAAGGATATAATTAGGAAGAAGTTATAGATTATGATGAGACCTTTGCACATGTAGCTAGATTAGAAGTAATTAGAATCCTTTTGGCCTATGCATCTCATATGAACATTAAATTATTTCATATGGATGTTAAGTTTTCCTTTTTAAGTTTTTATTTAGTGGTGGATGTTTATGTGGATCAACCTCCTCATTTTGAAAATTCAAAAAGGCATGATTTTGTTTTTAATCATATTGAAATTCTTTATGACCTTAAACAAGTACCTAGATCTTGGTATGAAAGATTATGCTCTTTTATTTTGAAAAATCAATTTACTATTGGAATAGAAGATCCAAAAATGTTTAAGAAAATAGTAACTTCTATTATTTTATTGGTTCAAATTTATTTTGATGATGTAATTTTGGATCAACAAATAAATCGATTTTGCATGAGTTTTAAAATATAATGAAAAAAATAAATTGAAATGAGTATGATGGGATAATTAAATATATTTTTAGGACTACAAATTTTTCAAAATGATTTTGGAAATGTTTTGAATCAGAGAATATAAATTTCTGATTTACTAAAGAAATTTGGATTTGAAAACAGCAGGACATATACAACTCCTATATGTACTAATATAAAACATGATTTGGATGAAACTGGAAAATCCATTGACAACAAGTTATATAGTGGTATGATTTTTAGTTTATTATATCTTAATTCTACTAGACTAGATATAATATATTCAGTATGTCTTTGTGTAATATTTCAATCAAACCCTAAAGAATACCATTTAACTACTGTTAAAGTAATTTTTAGATATTTGAAAAGAACTGTTTTTAAATCTATTCTTTATCCCAAAACATATGATTTTATTTTGATTTCATATTCAAATGTAGAGTTTGGAATTCATAGATTATATAGAAAATGCACCTCCGGAACATGTCCCTTTTTAACAAAATCCATAGTGTCATGGTCAAGTAAGAAACAACACTCATTTTCCCTGTCAACAGCCAAGGTAGAATATGTATCTATTGGGAGTTTATGTGCACAGGTTTTTTGGATGAAAAACACACTTATGGATTTTGGACCAAGTTTTAATAGTACGCCTCTATTATGTGATAATACTAGTGGTATTAATATATCAAAAAAATCCTATTAACCATTCAAGGACTAAGCATATTGATATCAGACACAATTTCTTAAGAGACTGTGTTCTTCAAAAGGATATATTCTTAAAATTTGTAAGTACTGGAATTAAATTACCTGATATTTTGACTAAACCACTAACCACAGTAGGGTTTTATTTTATTTAGGGGGTGCCAGGTTTATTTAATTTTAAATGATGCTTTATTTTTATTGAATTAATTATTCTATTTCTATTTTTACTGTTTAAAATAACTTCGTTATTTGTTTTTAAAACAGAATATTTTATTTTGTTAGATATATTTTAAATGTGTATAATTTTATTATTTTTAAAATTTAAGTAATTATTATTGATGACATAGGAATCTAGGATGTCAGAAACCCTTCAAATTATGAATCGTTTCATTTCTACCAAAACCCATTTGAACCTGTGAAGAATTACCGATATTTGTCAATCTGAACCTGAACCTTAAAAACCCAAATAATTTTTAGATCCTTTAGAGATTCACGATAGAAATGTCCAAGACCAAAAAAACTAATGAGGATGAGACCAGCACTGCAAAGAGATAGTGCTCGATAGGAAGGAAAATTTTGCAAGGAAAGTTCATAGATCTGTAATGGTCATATCAGATGAACATGTTGCTGAAGAAAGCTCTTGCTTTTCAAAACCTTGAACAGACATATAATGGATATCATATAAAGTTTTTATATGTGGTAGAACTTCATCATTACTTTACGTCAGTACAGTTTAGTCTGGGAACTGATGAGTATTCGATTGTTGCTAAGATTAATGATCGAGATTTTTTAATCTCATCTATAGAAATAGCTCGAATTCTTAACTTCCCTCATGTGGGAGTTTTTCATTTTGATTTAATGAATATTGGTGATTTTTTTAATAATTCAGAAGATATTATGTCCTTTTTTTGGAACTACATCTATAAATAAAATGTTTTTTGAAGGATTTGGAATAGGATAAAAAACTATTTCATAAATTTGTGAAAACTGGTATTGCACCTAGAATGTATGAGATTGAAATTATTCTGTATCAAGATATGAATGTTATGTTTCTTCTGATGAGATATATCAAGTAAAACATTCCATGATACATGTTAAGGTATTTCAGTTACTATTTCCCACAAGAGGCAATGATGAACATTTCTTCTTTTAGACATTTCATCTCAAAAATTCGGTTTAAGAAAGGTATGATAAGATTAGTAGATACTCGAGTGAGATTCCTACAGTGTAATATCTTCAATACTGGTACATTGATAAAAAATTGGATTTTTCAGGAGCACTATCAAAGGTAGCTACTACCTATTAGAGCTGAAGAGGACGATGAAAGTGCTAATGCCCAACTAGAAAAATCAACGGACAGATATGATGAATCAAGAATCAGTGATTTTCAATAAGACTTAGGTTTGAGGCTGTTGAAGTATCTGAAGAAATAATTCTAGAAGGACATAAGTTCAAAAGGACTAGGGATCCTAATATTGTTTAAGACCCCGCTATAACATCACATTTTTTCACATCTGATTATCTCCTAAGATATATGTTTGTGAGAGAAACTACAATTTAATAAATACTACATGGAGCAGTGGCTCATGATAAGGTGAATCCTCCAGTAGAGCAAGAATGATTGGCTTAGGAAGTGACAGAACAATAATCTCAAACAAACACTATAACTGAGACAGTTCCTGGTGAAGTGGAATCAGTGGCCCAAAATCCAATTGATAAAATCCAGGTTGATAAAAAAATTGTTTTTGAAAGTCCAGTGATAGATGAAGACCATGAAGATGATGCTCAGGAGGAGAAACCACATGTACATGAAAACTAGGAAGACAATTAATCTGAGATTCATACCGAAGTGCTGAATGAGAATTTTTTTTGTGGATGAGTCTGGGAAATATTCGGAGGAAAAATCTGTTGAAAAACATGCTCAGGAGGAAGATAAGGAAAAATCTGATGCAGAGTAAATACCTATAGTGCTGCAGCATCAAGTACCATCTGAAGATGATAATCAAGTATAGGGTGCCTCTAATTCAGTGAATAGAGAAGTTGAAGAGCTGTACAGGAAGCTAGCATGTTTTGTATCTAAAAATGATGCTCTGAAGGAAGCCTTAGAGAATTAATAGTTGAATTTTCAGAGACTGAATGTAGGTGCTTTTTCAATACATGAAGTTTAAGTGTTTAAGAAGGAAATTTAAATGAATTTACAAAGTTAAAATCTCATATTATTATGAAGATAGATTTAGTAGAATTTAGATCTTTCATGGAACAACAATTTGTTTCTGTCAAACCCAGTGAGGCCAGTACATCAGGTACTTCACCTGATTTAATCAGAATATTTCATGCTATTACAGTGGTCATGGAGAATATTAATTCCATATTGAAGGACCATAAAAGTAATAGTTCCCCTTTTTTTGTACTGTTAGATAATAATAATTTTCTAGTTGACCAGTTGACCTCATGTGAACCAAGAATTAGAATAGTACTAACTCCATTCATATAGAAATTAACTCTGTTTATAGAGAAGGAAGAGAGGATTCATGATTTTTTAGAGTAAATATGATCGGAGATATTCATATGAATCATGAAAATAGAGATCTTCTCATCAAACTGATAGATGGAATGATAAGACAACTGAGAGAGAAGTTAACAACAATCAAGGTAGTAGATCAGAGGAGATAGACCCTCTCTCATACCCTTACCACACCTTGATTCTTGTGTTCATAATTTTAACTGTTACATAATTTTTAATGAAATGTTATTTCATTCAATATTTGTGGGTTTCTATTTTTTATACTGTATTTTTTTAGATATTCCAGTAATCCAGATTCATTTATTAATAAACAATTCATAATATCATTTACATAAGTACAATTCTACAGTAAAATGTGTTCTATTCCATCTTCTATCACTATTTTTTCATGTAAAAAAGGGGGGAGAAATTTGGATAAACAAAAAAAATTAGTTTAACTATTTCAAATTGTACTTTAATTGTACTTTAATTTTTCGCAATATTTATTTTATATTTATTTGTTTATTTGTTTTCTTATTTTTATTGGGGGAGAAATTTGATAAAACAAATTTTATTCACTTTAGAAAATGTGGGAGAAATTTATTTTAATGATTATGGATAAAGTTTTTTTTAAAATCATGTTAAAATTAAATATTGTTTTATCTGAGAAAAATTCTAAACTATATGTAATTAATTTTAGAAGTGAATATCATTTATTATTTTATGGGATTTGTGATCATCAAAAAGTTGGAGTTTGTTGACCATGTGTTGTTTTCAACAATAAATCTTTTTTTTAATAAGGAGGAGATTGTTGAAAACAATACTCAATTTCTTTATGATGATTTTGATGCTCACAAAATACCCTTAATTTTTTTATAATGATTTTACATTATGTATATTTTTAGAATTGAATATTTTATATATTCTTATTTTTGGAAGTGTATTCAAGTATTTATACAGCTAGATACATGTGTTAAAGAGTGTTGAAATCAATTCAGTGTGTTCTAGAAACATTTTATATGCCATATGTAAAGAAGCACAATGTCAGGATGGAATGTGGTGTATACTATAAAGAGATATTAGAAAAGTATGGTTAATCAACCATACATTATTGGAAAAGTATAAAAGATGAACGCTACGTTAGGAAGGAACCCTACGTTTGGGATAATGAAAATTATGCGAGAAGAACCGTACTTATGTTTTAAATTTTACGTTTGTTTCTCAAAAGTATGGTTCATCAACCTTACTTTTGTGAACAACCATACATTTCATTAAAAGTATGGATCATTTATCATTCATTTAAATGTTGAAAAGAAAAGTATGGATGATGAACCTTACATTTGTATTCAACCTTATGTTTGAATGATGCATCATCAACCTTACGTTTGTGATCATCCTTGCGTTCAGAAGATGCAAGATATACAGTTCAACCATACCTTTTGCATCAGAAAATTAAAGACAATATTATTATGTAATGGTCTACAAGTGGATTATTAGGCTGATTTTAAGCCGCATTAAAAGCTGTTTTTAAAACATGTCTTTTACTGATTCAAATCCGTTTTATCTACGATTCAATGGATCAATTTAAAAGGAGCATTTCATGCCGATTTTCAAGGTGAGTTACAAATGCATTGTTAATTAAAATGTTTGAATATAGTGGGTCAGAAGGTGACTTTTTGGATCTAAATTTTCAGAAGAAGTGATCGTCGATATTATATATATTTTTAAAAATATGGATGTGGTATAAACAGAGATTTTATATACTAGAACTGCAGAAAAATTGATGAATATAAAAAGGAGACAAAAAGAGACTATCAAGATCTATAGATCGGTTGATTACATAGAGAGACAAAGCTCTGTTTTTTGAGGAATAAGAAACACGACAAAAGATTCAAAAATTCGACATCAAAGATTTATTGTGAATCTACTGCTGAAGTTGCGAATTATATTTCTATATTTACTGTAACTGGATCGACTCATAATAACTCTTACTTAATGATCATTATTTCTGAAGGTGATGATCCATCTACTATCCGTTGCATTCTATTGCAATTGTGAAGAACAACTAGGAAAGATTTTTCCATGATCAATTACTATTTTATCTTGAGTGATTAGATTCTCATACTAAGTTTTGCATTAGTGTTTGTGTTTAATCCAGTTGGATCTATTTTTACTTAGATTGTAAATGTTTCAAATACCTGTACTCAGTTGTGGAATGGTCTATTGATAAAGGGACCAAATAGTGAAAATCACCAAGCTCATGGAGTAGAGAATTTTCGGAGTGGACTGGGGGCCTTCTGTTCCCTGAACCACTATACATCGTGTGTCCTCTGCTATTTATTTTCTGCTACTACACTCTTTGATATAATGGTAAAAGTATGGATTATGATTTTCCAATAAAATTTAAAAAGACACAATTGACCCCCCCCCCTCTAGTGTATATTTGGTATAACCTAATACAACACTTTTCACATGATAAAATCCGATTGTAATGTGAAACTATGAATCTCATTGTATAATCCCTTTATAATAGACCTAAATTTCCAAGAAAAAATTTTGAATCACAACATGGATATCACATATATTCATACATTAAATAAGAAATTATATAGATCAATAAAAATTATAATTAAAAATTGAAGTAATTGAATAGAAACAGCTTCTTGAAAGAAGAGAAAATAAATTCAATATGTGTTTCATTTCATAGGGAGCACCCAGATAAGAAAGGAAATATCTTCTACAAGTCTTAAGAGATAAATATTATTGGTTATATCAATCATTAACCCAATGCCTATATTACATAAGTAAATAGGGTTCCCATATATTGTTGAAACATATGGATGATGAAGGGAAGATGTAAAATATGATAAATTATTTGTGATATACCTTGGAATCACAGAAATATCATGAATGTTTATCTAAATAATGGAGGGGGAGTATAATATAACTCCTCCCTGGGATCCATAGAATTGGATGAATGAAGAGAAAGAGTGGAGAGAATTCAATTGATTTATACCCAATGTTTTATTATTGTAAAAATTTAATTTAATTAATTCTGGGTAGGGTGAATGGTTTTCCAAACCGTGTGCCAGCCATACTAGAGTACCCTAATTCCCCAACGATGTTGCATAGCTTCCTAGGATGTTGGACATGGTACTTTAACCTCTATAGAGATAGTAAAAAAAACCCTACTATATCATGATTTATATATCTGTATCATTCTATTTTATTACTCCTAACAATTTGTTTTATCCTTACATCACCCAGAAATATTTAAAATATCAAATTCTAATCTCATATACCGCTGGGGTTTAAGACTTCCCAGTTTGACATAAAATAATGCATATTAATCACTATAGATTCATGTATCTACTAAAATTAACCATGTTATGCCAATTTATTCACTAATAAAGTCATCAGTCTCATATTGAAAGTGATAAAAAAAATAAAAAATATCTAAAAAAGGACAAATCAAAAGAGAACGACTCATCATAATCTGACTACAAAACAAAAAAATCATACATCCCAAAATTCATAAAAATAATAATATATTTTTTTTCGAAACTCTCCATGTGAAACTTAAAAATAATCCCTAGTATAGAATCTATAGATTATAGGATACATAACATGGTCTTCCTACCATTTATAATGTTTCAAATACTTTGAAACTAACGAATACTATGATGTCAAATGTCCTAAAATCCCAAACACTCAAAATAGAAACTCGTAATCAAACAAAAATCACTTCAAAACTAAAATAAAAATGAACAATTCACATAAATCCACTATGAAATACATGAGTCAAAAGATTGGGAAATAACAGGCACTGATAACCTAGGTTTATAAACTAGATTACCCTGAAATGATTGATCTATAAATGTATTATCTGACCAATATTCTGTTTAAAACATCAACCAGTGAGTCTCCCATCATTGTTAAAGAAATAGGAAGAATGTTTTATTTCACATTTCTAACCAGTTAGAATCTAAAAAGTTCAAAAAAATAAACCAAAACAAGACACAACTCTCATAATATATTCACCCTTACAATGAGGCATAAGAAAACCAACTATCACAACTGTCCATTGAATAAAATTCCAAAAAAGAACCACCCACTATGTTCCAAAATCATTATAATAAAAGGAACTCAAAATATCAAACTCTTATATAATCAGATAATAAATGGTTATAAAAAAATCCCTTATCCACATGCATATCAAACTAGTGAACAATTTTTAAAACCCATATTACAAAACATATAAAGATACCCAAAACGACCATAATGGATCTAATATCAACGAGATTTAATATATTTTTTCATAGAGATCCCTAGATCCCCAATATAGATCACATTATATGCCTCTTATTCTTATGAGGATGGACCTACATGTAACGCCTCAACCCCAGTTACCTAGAGTCGGTGCATTATTACATAACATTGTTATGATCACAAAATATCAAGTCCCGAAAAACCGATTAGTTTAGTAGCCTTGGAATCAATAGATACATTCATAAAGTTTACATTACATCATAAAATGAAAACTAAAACAACGTACTCTACCTAGTCCACACTCATATCCCCTCATACTGTCCCTGCAGGTCATTTATAAAATATTTCTTCACATCTAGGAAAAAATAAAACATAGAGAGGGGTGAGCTCAGATGCCCATTAAGGATAACAATATAGTGGAAACTTTCATAAATAAGCATAATCATTTAAGGCAATGTATGACTAAATCAAAAGACTGTTAAAATCGAACTTTATCATAATATGGCAGAAATAAAATGAAATAATTCAATTTACTTATTCACATGGATATTATAATAGTCTAATAATCACATGCAATGTCAATAACCACATTCATAATGATGGAATGCATAATGCCAGGCTATCATAAACACATATTCGAGGTCTTATGCCAAGACTAAAAATAATATTTTGTCAAGACCTTGTGCCAAGACACTAGTTTGTCTCATGATACCTACCAATGCATCGAGGAGCTATTGCGGGATCCACTCTTCACTTATTAGGTCCAATTCATTCCCCATATGAATAGGTTTAAACATCACATAAACATTTGTATTAAAATTAGCATATAAAATGTCAAAAATTTCTATATAAACCACAAATGGTATAAAAATAACACATCCAATGTCAAACATATCACAAAACCTTCAATACAATATAGAAGTTTGGTATAATAAATCAACTTCAAATAAGCTTAAAATCCATCAAAGGATGTTGACCTAGATGAAATCAAAACTATATGAGAGAAATATCTCTTTTTCTGAATCATTTAAAAGTCACATAATTGTATAATAAAAAATTTAATTTTAAAATATCCTTATAATATTGTATGGGATGATTAAAATATTTATAACAGTGTAAAATATCCACACCCACCATATAAGTTAAAAAATACATTTTTACCTTAATTCTGTCGAAAAGTTTAAAAAGGACCTTGTTTGGAAAATGAAAGAAAGATTACCTTGTTATAAAAAGTCAAATGAGGGTATAAATGATTTTAACCCATAGTCTGTAAAATAGTAAGAATGATTTGAAATTCATTTTTAAGAAACATGGATGTGGGTGATAAAGAGGTCCCAATAGATAATTATGTATAAACAATCTCGGATAATGAGGAGATTTTGAAATAAACCCTTACCTTGTACTTTTATTTGGTTGAGGGTAGTTTAACTACCTGTATAATGGTGAAATAATTTTTATTAAACTATACAAGAATCATATATATTAATATGATATCAAATTTTATCTTTTAGCATTTCTTTTTTAATAATATGTTAGTATTATCGTCGTTTCGGGTGTTAACTTACTCATTTTATTTTAAATGTATTGTTACATAAGCCGTGTTTTTTATGGATAGGTTGTATCGTATTCATATACAGAATGATATAAAGTCCTTAAAAATTATTTTTAATCATCAAATTACAATTAGATGAATATGGATACGATGGGGAATGAATCTCATCGCGTTCGTGGAGACGGTACTACGTACGTACGCACGAGTGACAATATCATTTTTTTGATATTAAAATAATATATAATTGTATGGTATATCATATATACAGAATAATTATCATGTTATATTAATTATTTACATCAATTACACATCATTGCCACACCCATCCAAATAATAATGTTTTGAATAACAATTACACCACGACGTGGAGACGGTAAGCCGTACGTACACACCTATGGTGACATGTAATTCAAAGGAGGGGTAGAGTACTGAATATGGTTGTACAATTATTTTAATAACATTAAAGTATATAGAAGATACTGAAGTTATTATTTTATAATGGAAATAACATATAAACAAGAATTTGAATAATAAAGGAACATGAAAGAGTCGGGTGAAAACATTAACTCTTCTTCGGGTTCTTCCTTTTGATTTGATCAAAAGGGATCCTTAGGTTAGATTTCTAATCAAAATAACACCTCTAGGTTTAATTGAAGGATGTTTATTGAATATTTGGGCAGGGTTTGGCTGAGCTAAAAGGCTTTGAAGGTGTGGATTAAAGAGAAGGGGGAGTTCCCTTTTATAAGAGGGGTAAGGGGCACCTTTGGAAAATCTAGGAATTTTATTTTATAATAAATTCATATTCGGTTTATAATGGATCCAAAGTGGATTATTTAAATTTTAAGGTGGGGATTGGTGGAAATATTTTCATCCAATATATTTTAGATAGGTTTGGGTCACTATATTAACCTTATCATTTATATTTAACTCTGAGTTAAATAGTTTGATATTTTCCATGTCTCTTTGTATTTTTATATTATATAGTTAATAAACTTACTATATACCTCCAAGAGACCCCCATGTGGTTCATTAATGATACACCTATCATAACATAAGTCCTTTTGCCGAACCTTAGAATATTAGGAATAAAATATCAATTAATAATATAATATTGGTTTTAAAAACTCTTATGTCAATTTTGACACTATTGGGTATTTTGTTTTCGATGATTTCATAACAGAATTATTACTTCAAAAAAATTATATACCCAATCCTAATATGTCATATTAACCTATAAATTTAGTGTAATTCATAAAAATTCTCAAATTACATTTTTTTTGATATTTATAATATCAATTATCTTAATATTTCATTAATTATGTAATTACTACATCACCATTGTGTCATAAATAAATTAAATTATTTAATGTCAAAATTTATAAATAAAATACCATTATGTATGAAATATTTATATATTTCTAATGAATATTTATAATCTAATTTATCTTCTACATAACCCTATATTAAAAATGTTTTAGTTATTTAAACTATTATTTTATCTCTTTTAACTATTCTATGAATTAAATAATAATAAATGTCCTAATATAATCCAAGTGGACCTAAATGATGATATTTTATTCCTAAGGTTGGTTTTGGTCGAGATACACTTGTCCAGTAGAATTAGGACATGTTTTAGGGTAATATTAATATCATTTTTTCCCTTAATTACCCTATTTACTTTTAACCGTGGTAAATAAAAGTAAAAAGTTATGATTCACCAAAAATATGTTTATCTGATTGAACAAAATTTTACTCCTTGATATTAACTGTGTCTCTCGGATTTTTGAAATTCCACTCACAGAAGCAGTAAAATTAATTTTCATGTGAATTTTCAAATTCTCCTAGGAGGTGGGTAAAAGACGGTGAAAAGTTCAATAAATTTTTTATATATCTAAAATTATTCTAAAAAAATACAATGAATTACATTGAAATTATATAAGTGTTATGTATCTATTTTTACCTTAGTTAAATTTAAATAAAATAAATAATTATGTAAATAAAAAAATTCTGTTTTAAAATATAACTCAGTGTTTTTTCACTATTCATCTAAAATTGAATGTTTTAATAAAAATACCAAAAAATCACCCTGAGCTAATTTCAATATTCCGAATCCAAAAATGAAGTCCATTTTGAAACATAAATTTTATAAAATATCAAAAAGTGGGTATTACTATTCATAATGGCTAGTTTGATTGGTTTTGGTGTGTGTTAGAACTCGAAGTTGCGTACAACACATGCTACTATATTATTAAAAGAGAAGTGTACCATGGAAGCATGGGGTGTTACATTCTCCCCTCCATCAAATAATTTTGTTCTTGAAATTTATAGAATACTACCACATGAAAAGATTCAGGTGATTCTTCATTATAAGTTCCTTGGGTTCCCACGTTGCCTCTTCCATTTTATGGTTTCTCCATAAAACTTTTACCAGACGAGTCGTCCGGTTTCTCAACACATGTTCTCTTGTATCATGAATCCTGGCAGGATCTTCGCAATAAGACAGATCGGGTTCTAGTTCTAATTCCTCGTAAGTGAGTACATGCATTGGGTCAGGCGTGTATTTTCTCAACGGTGATACGTGGAACACATCATGAACTTTGAAGAGACTTGGCGGAACTGCCAAACGGTAAGTTATAGCCCCAATTCGTTCTATAATTTCAAAAGGTCCTATGTACCTAGGACTCAATTTAAATGTCTTGCAGAAATGTATAACTCCCTTCCATGGAGATACTTTTAAGAAAACATGTTCTTTTACCTGAATTTCCAAATCCTTCATTCAGTTTTTAGCATAGCTCTTATGACTACATTGATCTTCTTTGATGTGGTTTTGTATTATCTTTACCTTTTCCATTGTTTCCCCGCACTAGTTTTGGGCCTACGAGTTTTCTTTCCCCAACATCATCCTAACAGGTTGGTGTACGACAAATCATTCTGTATAATGCTTTATATGGTACCATCTGAATACTTGAATGGAAGCTATTAGTATAGGAAAATTCTACCAGAGGTAAATATTGATCCCACATATCTTGAATTTCAAGTGAGGAGGATCTCAACATGTCTTCTAAGGTTTAAATATTCCTTTCTGATTTTCCATTAGTTTGAGTGTGGTATGCAGTGCTCAAACAAAGTTCAGAATCCAAGGCCTTCTGAAGACTCTTCCAGAATCGTGAAGTAAAACGGGGATCATGATCAGAAAAAAATCAATAGGGGTACTCCATAATGTCTCCCAAAATCATTAATATAAATATTTGCTAAAAATTAAATTGGTAGATCTTCTCTTATAAAATGAAAATGTGCTAACTTGGTAAGATGATCAATAATGACCCATATTGCATTGTTCCTTCTAGGAGTCTTTGGTAGTCCCAAGAAAAAGTCTATCATGATATTATCCCATTTCCACACAGGTATGGGAAGAGGTTTCATGACTCCTCCAGGTTTTTGCCTTCCAGCTTGCACTTTTTGACAAACCATACATCTTGACACAAAATCAGCAATCTCTCTCGTCATGTTGTCCCACCAAAAATGTTTCTTTAAATCTTTATACATTTTGGTTCTCCCAAGGTGTATAGAGAAATTGGAACTATAACCATCTTCCAACAATTCCATTTTTAGATCAGGTATATTTGGAACACAAATTCTCTTCCCAAATCTCAAAATTCCATCTTCATACACAAATTCACTCAATCTCCTATCATTGAAAGCTTTAATCCTTTTTTTAAAATCTTCATCATCGGTCTGAGAACTCATTATCCTTTATAGTAAAGTTGTTTTGGAATCCATTTGAATATGTATTTATGTTTCACATTGCATGGTGATTATTATATCCATATTTACTAAATTCATGAAAATAGGATCCATTTCAACTCTCATCTTGTTAAAAAATCCATGAACCTTTCTACGCAAAGAATACACCACCTTATTTTCCTTCCCTAGGTGGTAGTGTATCGTGCAATCATAATCCTTGAGAAGTTCAAGCCATCTCCTTTGCCTCATGTAAAGTTCTTTCTGTGAGAAAATATCCTTCAAACTCATGTGATCAGTATTAATCTCACATTTCTAACCATAGTGATAGTGTCTCCAAATCTTCAAAAAAAATATTATAGCTTCTAACTCAACATCATGAGTATGATAGTTCTTCTCATGAATTTTCAGCTGTCGTGATTCATAGGCAATAACCCTATCATTCTGCATAAGGACACAACCATTTCCATTCTTCGATGCATCACTATACATAATAAACCCATCATTCTCTGATGGTATATTAAATGTAGGATAATTGACTAATCTTTTCATCAGTTCTTTGAAAAATTCTTCACACTCATTTTCCAGTCAAATTTAACCCCTTTACATGTGAGCTTTGTTAATGGGTTAGCCAACCGGGAAAAATTCTGGATGAAACGTCGATAATAACCTGCTAAACCAATAAAACTGCTTACCTCAGTTATAATCATCGGGTCTGGCCATTCTTGGATTGTCTTGGTCTTATATGGATCAACAATGATTCCATCCTTAGAGAAAATATGGCCAAGAAAAGAGATCTCCTGAAGCCACAATTCACACTTGCTAAACTTCCCATATAATTCATGTCTTCTAAGTGTCTTCAATATAATTCACAAGTGATTTTAAGGATATTTTTAGATTTTAGGGTATACCAAGATATCATCCATAAATACCACTAAAACATCATTGAGATATTCCTTGAAATCTCTATTAATTAGATCCATGAAAACAGAGGGTGCATTAGTCAGCCCAAAAGTCATTACTGTAAACTCGTAATGCCTATACCTACTTCGAAATGATGTTTTAGGAATGTCTTCCTTCTTCACACACAAATGATGGTATCCAGATCGAAGTTCAATCTTTGAAAAGTATTGATCTCCATGTAGTTGGTAAAAAAATCATCAATGTGAGGTAGGGGATACTTGTTCTTTTATGTTAAAGCATTGATCTCCATGTAGTCGATACATAACCTCATATATCCATATTTGTTCATAACAAAAAGGACAGGGGCTCCCCATGGAGAAACACTAGGGAAAATAAATACCATATTACTGAATTTCTCTAGTTTTTTCTTTAGTTCCACTAATTCCATTGTGGCCATTCTATGTGGTGTATTCCAGATGGGCCTGGATCACCGAATTAAATCAATGGAAAATTCAATTTCTCATTCTGGAGGATGTCCAGGTAAATCTTCTGGAAACACATCAATATATTCTCCCAGAATAGGTACATACTCTATTTGAACATTCAATTCCATACCCATAGTGATTTCATTCTCTTCCTCCCCAATAATTGAATTTACTTGTGCTACTGGGGGTGGATCTATGTAAGAATCAGGTGGTGACGATTTTGCTCTAAAGATAAGGTTTTCTTTATCATAATCCTCTAAAATTGTAACATCCTTATTCTTATAATAAATCTTCGCATCATGGTTCGAATGCCAATCCATACTGATGATTATATCAAACTCAATCATAGGAATGACGATGAGATCAACAGATAAAGAAATTTATATGCCATAATGGGAACAGATCCACAGAACATTGTAGCAATGACACTTCCCTTAGTAGTTTTAACTGACAACTCCATTGTTAAATAAAATTGGAAATATCTAATTTTTTAGAAAACAATGAAGATATGAAACAATTCGATGATCTTGAATCAAATAATGCATTTTCTAAGCGTGAGGAAACCATTAAATTACCTGCCACCATGTCTTTCAGAGCTTCTACCTCAGCAGTAGTGATAACATAAGCATGGCATTGATCCCAAGGCCTTTTCTAATGTCTGTTCCCCTGACGCTCATGACATTCATTTGCATAATGTCTCATCTCCCTGCAGTGGTAGCATTGAACATCGATAGTTTCTTTCTTTCCCGTGCAATCATGAGCATGGTGGCCTTTTTCACCACAGTTGTAATAGACTCCCATTCCGTTCAAGAAATTACTAGGGTGTTTCTTCCCACATTTACTGCAGGATGAATAATCAAATTTTCCCTTCTTCCCTTAATTTTCTATTTCCAAAGTGATCAGCAGATCGCTTCTTATCTTGCTTTGCTTTAAAGTCATAAGACTTAGAGAATTCGTTTTCTGTCTTGATAGCACATGAGACAATGTCTTCATATGGATAGAATGATTGTGACACTAATTCTCGACGAAGAAATGGTATTAACCCATCAAATAAACCAAAAATCTTACTTCTTGGGTTACATATATAATCTTCAGCATACCTTGCAAACCTTGTAAAGTTATCCTCATACATTGCGACATTCTCATCCTCATTTTTTCTTAGACTCAGAAATTTCTTTTCCTTATCTGCTCGATGGTCACGAGGAATGTATTTTTCTAATAAAACCTCTTTGAACTCCCTCCATTCCATATTTGATACTTCATCATCTTCCTTTCTAATTTGAATCAATGACCTCCATTGATCCGCCTCTTTAGTGAAGCGGTAAACTGCCATGATAACTTTTTCCCTTTCACCACCCTCAAGGCATGGAATATTTCCTCTAAGGAATTTATCCATTGCTCAGATACTAAGGGATTTATACTCCCATTTAATGTTGGTGGTTGTTGTCTTATGAAGCAGTCTAACATTGATCCTCCATGCTGCGGATCAGGGTGCTCCATACGGGGAAGGTTATTATTCATAACCTGAGTGAGTTGTCCTAGTATGGTTATTATAAGATCAGTAGTAGTTTCATCACCATCTCCACTATAATTATCTTGATTAGGAGGTAAATCCCTACATGTAGTTCATGCATTGATTAAATTTTCATTTCTTCCACTAGGCACCATTTCAAAACAATGGAATACACTAGATTAATTAATGAATCTCAATACATAAATCCAAACTTCTAAAACACTTAACATAAATTGAATATTTTATGGATATAATCCAAAACAATAAAAATGTTTTCTTTGAGTATGTATATACTCATAAACCCTTCATAATGGTATTTAATGAAAATGAGAATTATCCTAAGCATTTCACTCGGGAGTGTCGTAACGAAGAGTCCAACAAGACCCGTTGTCGTGCACCAATTCACGTTCGAGTCTAGCTCAAAGTGGTGTTTTTGGGGTTTACCCCTATGTACGTTTGTGCCAAATCCACCTCTACCTGCTCGTTTCTAGACAGGGATTTATTGCTCGGAAAACTCACAAAATATCTACAATACAAAAATTCTAGGATGTTCTTCTATACTAATCATTAAAATCCATCTTATGTCTATGTGATATAATCAGAGTTTATCTAAATCTAGTTTCCAAGGTTTGTACTAAAATTACTCTGATGCCAACTATAACACCCCGACACCAGTTACCCAGGGTTGGTGCATTATTACATAACATTGGTACGATCACAAAATATAAAGTCTCAAAAAACCGATTAGTTTAGTAGCCTTGGAATCACTAGATATATTCATAAAGTTTACATTACATCATAAAATGAAAACTACAACAACATAGTCTCTATATTCCACACTCATATCCCCTTATACTATCCCTGTAGGCCATTAATAAAATAATTCTTCACATCCTGGGAAAAATAAAACATAGAATGGGGGGAGCTCAGATGCCCAATAAGGATAACAATATAGCGTAAATTTCATAAATAAGCATAAACATTTAAGGAAATGTATAACTTAAAAAAAGCCTTTTAAACTTGAACTTAAGCATAATATGGAAGAAATAAAATGAAATAATGACATTTACTTATTTACATGGATATTCTACTAGTCGAATAATCACATGCAATATCAATAACCAATTTCATAATGATGGAATGAATAATGCCAGACTATCATAACCACATAGTCAAGGAATTGTGCCAATACTATAAATAATATTTTGTCAAGCCCTTGTGCAAAGACAGTAGTTTGTCTAATGGGACCTACTGATGCATCGAGGAGCTATAGAGGGATCCCCCCGTCACTGATTAAGTCCAATGCATTCTTCATATGAACAGGTTTAAACATAACATAAAAATTTGTATTAAAATTATCATACGAAATGTCAATAATTTCTCCATAAACAATGAATGGTACAAATATAACACATCCATAGTCAAATATATGACATAACATTCAATACAATATAGAAGATTTGTATAATAAATCAACTATGAAAAAGCTTCAAATCCATCAAAGGATGTTGACATAGATGAAATCAAAACTATTTGAGAGAAATATATCTTTTTTTGAATTCATTTAAAAGTCACATAATTATAAAATAATAAATTTAATTTGAAAATATCCTTATAATCTTGTAAAGGAAGTTTCTATGATTTTATAATGGCAGAAAATAGTTGCACCCTCAGTATATGTTAAAAAATATATTATTGCCTTAATTTTGTCGAAAAGGTTATAAAGGACCTTGTTTAGAAAACGACATAATGATTCCTTTATAAACTACTTATAAAAAGTCAAAAAGGGTATTAATGAATTTAAACCATATTCTGTAAAATAGTAATAATGATTTGAAATACATTTTTAAGAATCATGGATGTGGATGATAAAGAAGTCCCAGTATATAATTACGTATAAACAACCACGGATAATGAAGAGATTGTGAAATAAACCCTTACATTGTACTTTTCTTTGGTTGAGGGTAGGATAACCTCCTATATAATGGTGAAATAATTGTTATTAAAATATACCAGAATCATATACATTCACATGATATCATATATGATCTTTTAATATTGCATTGCTAATAATATCTTAGTATTAATGTCGTTTCGAGTTTTAACTTACTCGTCTTGTTTTAAATGTTTTGTTACGTAAGCCATGTTTATTATGTATAGGTTGTATCTTATTCATATACATAATGATATAAAGTCCTTAAAAATTATTTTTAATCATCAAATGACAATTATACTTGAATGGATACGATGGGGAATGAATCTCATCTTATTCGTGGAGACGGTAGTCCGTACATACGCACGAGCGACAATATTATTCTTTTGATATTAAAATAAAATATAATTGGATGGTATATCATATATAAATCATCATTATCATGTTATAATTATTATTTACATCAATTACACATCTTTATCATACCCATACAAGTATTAATGTTTTTAATAACAATTACACCATGACGTGGAGACGGTAAGTCATACGTACGCACGTATGGTGACGTGTCATTCAATGGATGGATAGAATGGTGAATATGGTTGTACCATAATTATAATAACATCGCAGTATGTATAAGATACTATTTATATTATTTTGGAATGGAAAAAAAGAAATAATAAGTTGAAGAAGAAAGGAACTTGAAAGAGGGTGGTGAAAACATTACCTCCTCTTCGGGTTATTTCTTATGAATTGATCATAAGGGATCCTTAGGTTGGCTTTCTAATCAAACTAAGGCCTCTGAGTTGAAGTTATGGAAGTTGAGAGAATATTTGGGCAGGTTTTGGCCGATCCAAAAGGCTTTGAAGCTGTTAATTAGAGAGAAGTGGGAGTTCCCTTTTATAAGAGGGGTGTTGAGGACCTTTGGAAAAGCTAGAAATATTATTTTATAATAAATTCGTATTCAATTTCTAATGTCTAAAAAGTGTATTATTTAAATTTTAAGGTGGGTAATGGTCTAAATCCTTTCAAAAATAGATTTTAGATAGGTTTGGGTAACTATATTAACCTTATCATTTTTATTTAACTCGTAGTTAAACAGTTTGACATTTACCATGTCTCTTTGTATTCTTATATTATATAGTTAATAAACATCCTATATACCTCCATAATACCCCCAAGTGGTCCATTAATGATACACATATCATTATATAAGTCCTTTGGATGATCTTTAGATTATTAGGAATATAATATCAATTTATAATATAATATTTGTTTTAAAAGCTCTTTTATGTCAATTTTGGCACTATTGGGTATTTTGTTTTTGATAATGTCATACCAGCATTATTACATCGAAAACAATCTATATAACCAATATCATTATGTACTATTAACCTAGAAAATTAGTGTAATTCATAAAAAGTCTCAAATTACATTTATTTTGATATTTATAATATCAATTATTTTAACATTTAATTAATTAGGTAATTACTGCATCACCATTGTGTCATAATTAAATTAAAATATTTAATGTTTAAATTTTATAAATAAAATACCATTATGTCAGAAATATTAATGGCTTTCTAATGAATATTTATAATTGAATTTATCTTATGTATAACCCTATATAATTTTTTTTGTTATTTAAACTTTGATTTTATCACTTCTAACTCTTCTTTGAATTAAATAATAATAAATGTCCTAATCTATTAAAAGTGGACCTAAATTATAATATTTTATTACTAAGGTTTTTTTTTTGTCGGGAGAGACTGGTGCAGTAGAATTAGGACATTTTTTAAGGTAATATTTATATAATTTTTACCCTTAATTACCCTATTACTTTTAACCGTGGTAAATAAAAGAAAAAAGTTACTATTCACCAAAAATTATTTTTATCTTATTGAACCAAAGTTTACTTCTGGATATTAACTGTGTCTCTAGGATTTTCAAAATTTCACTCACAGAAGTGGTAAAATAATGTTTTATGTGAATTTCCAAATTCTCCTAAGAGGTGGGTAAAAGACGGTGAAAAGTTCAATAAAATTTTTAAATATCTACAATATTTTTAAACTAAATCTAATGAATTACATTGAACTTATATAGGTATTATGTATCTATTTTGATCTTAATTAAATTTAAATAAAATAAATAATTATTTAAATAAAAAAATTATGTTTTAAACTATAACTTAGTGTTTTTTCAGTATTCATCAAAAATTGATTGTTTTTCAGAAAAATTCCAAAAATTCACCCTAAGCTAATTTCGATATTCTGAATCCAAAAATGAAGTCAATTTTGAAAGATAAAATATATAAAATTTCTAAAAGTTGGTATTACTATTCATAACTGCTAGTTTGATTGGTTGTGGTGTGTGTTAGAACTCAAAGTTACGTACAACACACATTACTGTATTATTCATAGAGAATTGTACCATGGAATCTTGGGGTGTTACACTAAACATCCATGTTAGGTTTGTCCTGCTTTTTCCATACACCCATTGGGTAACCTTCATTTCCACATATAATGAAACATGATTTCTCATTGTTTTTTACAACCAAGATTGAGGAAATGATGGCCAACACTAATAAGTGATTTACAAACTCCTTCAATTACTACATACTCTAATGAAGGTTAGAAAACTCAATATTTACCTCCATTTTAGTAAAATATGGATAGAACCGCAGTATAAAAACTATCTTGAATAACTCCCAAGACATAACATTGAGTACTAATATGCCACCATTAAACCCCCAGAATACTCACAGAGATCAGAGAAGATACCTCACTATATATCTCACCCCTGAAGCTCTATGTATTCCCAGAGAAATGAAGATTCATGAAATCCAATCCAACCACGATAACACTTCTTAAAAAACTAGATCCCCACAGAGGGAAGGAAAATAATGATTCAATAAATCCAAGACATTGTCTGAGAGTAGAAAAATTTCTAATTTCACCACAATACTCAGAGTCTGTGATGATCTAAATACAAAAGGTACTCTTCCCAAGTGAAAAGAAAATTCTATATGATGATCATCATCGATGACCAAATATCTACCCTCTCTTCATACTATTCTATTAATTATAAAATAAACAATATAATAAATGGTCAACCTCCTAAGAGGGGATGCCCTCAGATTTCACTTCATTCACCCTTAGGCCCTCCTCAGTTGTACCTCTAGCCTTGTTCTCCCCACTTCCTTTTTAATAAATAAATAAATACGGGGACAATAAATAATTCCAAACATAAATCATACAATACCATCACAAGACTTGGATCAAATCAAAATATAAAAACACTAAAAACCACATCAATTATACAATAAAAAATTAAACCTTTGTTTTCAAAATCATCTTTTCTCACCAATAAAGTCTAAAAACATAATTTTTCAATGATTATGATTGAAAAAATACCAACCCATATTTGAGACCACCTAAACTTCCTGTAATACATTCCTAAAAAACATCTCACTATGCTACCATGTTTTATAAAAAATTATTCCGTAAAATAAAACCTCCTTTTTTTTAAAAAAATATTTTAAAATTTTTCTTTTGAAATCGATCTGAGTTGTTAATACTCTAAAGAACAAATTTTAAACACCAAACATTCCTCTTTATATATATTACAATTAGAATAATGGAAATGATGAATTTATAATATATTTTATGAAAACCAAAGATATTTCCATTTCCAAGAACCCATGAATACTAAATTATGAATTTATGAATTTAATAAAAAAATAATTTTTCCAAAAATTACATTTAAATACAAAACGCATAGTGATAACCACACATAGAATCAAACATTGTTCATTGGAACAATATCTAAATAAAATCAGAACTATCCTTAATCCATGTCCTATAACTTAAAATACCTTTAGGGGTATTTTTAAATCAAGATGAGTCGAACAAAATCAATCTAGGAAATGGGGATCCACATGGTTTGGTGACACAGGTTCAGAAACCATGAACCAACTGTGAAAAAAGCTCTAAAAATGTGTCATATCTAAACCACATGGGCACTATATGGTTTTGAAAACAATATCAGGCTATTGTGTATCTCATTTGTTTTTTTTTCGTTTTCACCACAAAACCATAAATAAAACACAAAAACCATAAAATTATCTAAGGGAAAAAATAGCATTCTAAAACAAAATCAAAAAAAATAAAAAGTAAAAAATTTTAATTCACAGTTTTAGAAATATTTCACCACATAAGAATGAGTCTTAGTATGAGAAAGACCTTGCTAGACTCTCCACATCCTTACTTATCAATCCCTTCCAAACCTTAATCTATTTTCAACCATAATATTCCATATATAAAAATAGGGATAAACAAGTATGTATGCCCCTCTTTGAAACTATGATATAAACGAATTTCTAAAAAACATGCATGTGCTACCACTTACCCTATACTCAATTGGGTTCATGATGTGTCCTGAAGGGAATTCCTAATCACTATGAGTTAGAGACAACCTCATTGGTAACACATGAAACCCCATTGTAAAATCATTGAACCAGAAATTAGAGTTATTTAAAAGTGTTACATTTTATAAAGGTTCAGAATGGACAATTGTTACATTTGATGTCCATACAATATGAAGTAAGCATAATAAAAAATAAGCATACAAGTCAAACAGGTCATAACTTACACTAATGATTCAAATAATTTTTTTAATCATACAAAAACATTAATTAATGGTATAATATAAAAAAAATCTAACCAAAAATAATTATAGAAATAAACGAGGGTGATAGTCTCCTTGGATAATTTAGTGATAAAAAACAAACTCAAACTAATCCCAATTCCCACTGAAAAAACCTTTGGTTTCTCACCATCTCAAAACACACCCATCCCCAGACCAATAGATTAAACCAAATTTCATGATGAAACATGGAACCTTCACACTATATGCATGTTCTAAACACCTGAGTAGGCCACCACCAACCATAAATTTTCATTTTCATTCACAAGGATGTTCATAAATAATTGTTTAATATACAATAATAAAATAGGCTTTTCAGACACAACCATCTAAAATCCAATATAAGTTACAAAATAATAATGTAAAAAATTCTTTTTGGTTTACATAAATGAAAAAAAATTGCCTTAAACAAATTCCTTGGATTTAGTCTTTTTTATCCAAGCACCAATTGTGATATCCACTTGAAAATAAACAAACAAATTCTTTATTTCAAACAAGGTTTTTCATTTAATTTTAAACCATTTTAAAATAAAAATAATCAAACATAATGTGTTAAATACCAAATGTATGAATCACAATTCCAATGATCGATAATGAAGATAAAAAGGAATGTCCTCCACAATAATAAATGAGTGGGGATGATACATTTGAGAAAAATATTAGAATCTCCTATATAAACCACCAATAAAGAAATAAGAGTATCATAGGTTTTATCCTAGTTGCTAATTAGAGATGAAATATTAAATTATCAAATCCACAATAACCAACTTCTAGAATATGTTGATTCCAAACTATCCATAATCCATCCAACAAGCCCACACTAGCCTCTTCAAAAGGTCACCCCATACTTTCCCAAGATCCTTGTATGAATAAAGGGACACATAAAATGTTTCATACAACTTGGGTAACATAAATATATAACTCACAATTAGTACTCAAATTTCAGTGAATAAATTAAAGGTGGAGGTGCGTCATCACGTAAGGAACGCTCAACAAACAAGGCATAATCAAATACTGTCCCCTGCCTCTATCACTATTTCTTCGAATATCCCCATTACATATATATATTATTGGAATTAATTAAGAAAATATCATAAAAGGGATCTATAAAAATTAGATAATATTCATTATAAATTTAAAAGTATGTTATTACCACAAAAATAACACATGGAATTTCCATATTGTTTTATTTCATAAAACTCCACTTTGAACATCCTTTATAAATTCAAAAAAAATCATAGATAACATCTAAATTTCAAAGTGAAAAACTAAAAAATGGGTTCTACTCTTTAAAAAAATTCTAAGGTTATACCATTTCCCTCAAACACATTTTCTAGGGCCCTGAGTGAATTTAGAAAGGTGAAGGGAAAAACATTCATTTCAAAAAACAATTGAAATTCATGAAAAACCCCCTTATTAAATCATTTCACAAAAAACACCTCATAGTAAACCAAATATATATATTTGAAAACATATATTTCCACCTTTGAAAATAAAAAAGGGTTAATGTACAACACAAACTATTAAAAACCAATTTAAAGATACACAAATTCATATCATAAATGCTTAGAACATATAAAAATTCCATTTTAAAGTGAAAACATGAATTTTACAAGAGAATAAATTTATAACATGACCAAATTTCATAGAATAATTTCGGAAAACCACTTTGATATCACATATATTAATAATTTTAAAAAAATTGATGATAAACCATACTTTCCATTCCAATATGTAGAACTTTTATAAAAGAACCTAGTGGGTTTTTAATGCAAACCCCTTTACACAAAGTGGTGAAGGATCATTAGAACATAGTGGATCTAATAGATGGTAAGATGAATCTAAGGTAGTAGGACCCCGATCTGAGGGGTGAGGAGGAATAAATAGTTCATCTTAGGGGTAGAGTTAGTTACGGGAAGAGCCATAGGCTATCAGCATACCCAAGACTCGGAATGATACCAAAGAATTATACATGGTAGATCAAGCCCTCGTATTGTCTAAATGGGAATGATGTTAGTGAGGTGTACCATTATTATTTCATCATCAATGTCTATCAGATTATTTCATACATATGAATCTTAGTTGATTATTTCTTCATGTGTTCCAGATTTTTTGCATCTTTTGACAATGTTTATTCAATATACCATAGAGATATTGACACCTCTCATGAAGGAGAAGAGGGATCTCAACATTCAGTGCCCTTCATGCATTATCTTGATTTAAAAAGTGTAGCTTGCATGGAATATTCTAATCGTTGAGATTGATCATTTAGATTCATTATTAGAATGGGTTGGATGGTTACAGTAATGGTTCATGTAGATTTCTACCATCTAAATGTGTCCTTTATTTCTCCTGATGGGAACTCTAATGTATATCAAGCATATTAGGATCTCTAATCATGTTAGATAGGACCACCCCTTCCAAATGTCAGAATTTTGAAATTTTAAATAGCATCCATAATAGTTTAGGCTCATGAATGGAACATCATAATCAATATTATTCCATTCATAAGGTTGTTACTTAATGTGATATCGGATGACTTCTCATGTCGGTGCTGAGAATGGGAAGTTTAATTTTCTATAAATATAATTCCTAAAACTCATCTAATTACTACCATATTATCATATATAAACCAAATAATTGAATCCATTGATATAATTTAATATTAAACTAGTTAATTAGATGCTAAAGACGTCGTCCACCCTTGTGTATCCCCTTGGTATACTCCTATACTCTCGGATAATAAAGTGGAGAAGACTCTTTTCTTTTGTAATTATTATCTTAAATTGAAAATTTTGATAATTAAGAATAAAATTGCATTTCTCTATATAGATTAATTTTCCTTTAATTAAATTGAGAAATTTAGTTTTCAAAGAATATGAATCGATTGGGAAACTATCAACTTGAAGATAAAAAATCAGATTTTCCCAAGACAACCTTTACGGGAATGTATAGACACATTTTATACTAGGTGATTCCATTTTGGTTAACTAATTCTCTTGTTCTATGAAAACATCTAATGAAATAGATAGTCCACAAGTTCTTTTATTATTTTATTTTTAAATTTTTTGTATATAATTATGTATTATTCAATTAATGAAGAGGATTATGAGCATCATTTGAGAAATTTTTGGCAACCATGCTTGATTATTACCTCTATTATAATTGATCAATGTGTGGATTATAGATATATGTGTTAAATTGTTGTTACTTGTGGTATTGGAGCTAGGAAATTTATTCATTATTACTAAGGTAAGATTTGTTACTCCATTAGATTGATCATCAAATGTCTTCAATATAAAATGAGTATTGGGTCTAGAAGGGTATTACAAATGGTTTATGATATATTTAACCATGTTATAATCACACATGAATTATCCCATCTGAAATGAGGAAAAATTCATAAATATCCCTCAATGAAAATAATGCTTGGATGATATAAAGAAGAATTTGACCACAAACCCTTATAATTTTTTTTCCATGAGGCTTTTCAAAGATATTGGGCCAATAGTAATTAATCAGGTATTGTCTTGTTTTTTTCCTCATGTAATATATTTACGTAGTGGCTTATAATTCTTTCTAGCTTTGTACATGTGTGGAGAACTACATGGAACAATAAATTGAATACATAAATGTTATGAATTACATTATGTTTTTCTGAAATAATATATTTGTGAAGATGTTTGTAGTCTATTCTCAACATTAAAGTTTAATCTATATCATTTCTAAGAAATATATTAAACTATGAAAATATTTATGGGTGGTATATATTCATTATTTTAAATTTGAAATGACCTAAATTCCAAGAAAAGTGAACATGGTCATAGATTCACTTAGTAAGAAATTTCCCATTTATGCACTACAAGAGTCTAGTGATGAATGGAATTTTAATGGACATCTATCTTAGATTTATTTGGAATAATAATAATGGGAATAAAGACATGATTTCTATTGGTATATTTTTTATTACTTTTCTCCTTGAGATTATTGACCAATACGAACCATGATATAAAGAGTGTTAATGATTATGGGCTTAGAAATGGTGGGGGACTACCAGAGAGTGGTTTTGATCTCTTGGTGGTTGTTTCAAATTCTGGAGTTAGTGTGTGCTTCTATTATCTATTAGAAGAGTGGTAATGAATGATTTAAATCACTCAAAGCAGGCTACCCACCCAGGTTCCACTGAAATTTATTTTTCTCTGATGCACTAATAATGGAGGTTAGGTATGATATGTGACAAAGAAGAATTTGTTTCACGATACTATACATTATTATATATTAAAGTTGATTGTTAAAAGTAATTAGAGATACTCAATCCTTAACAAATATTCACCTGGATGTGGGATGGGATATCAATAATCTTCTTTATTGAAATTCCTCATAAAACATGAGGAAACAATTATATATGGGTTTTGATTGATAAATTGAACATTTCTTCCAATTTAAAATTAATAATAAATACAACACATGTATTGGATCATAGAAGATTGATGGTGTGGGTGGTACTACTATTATTTGAGGTTCCATCTACTATCATCTTAGATATGGTTCCTTGATTCACCTCATATTTATATAAATACATCTATGAATAAATGGGGTCACATGTAAAGCTATATATACCTACAATAAACAAATATATTGTAATATATAGTCAAAAATACAGATTCTAAATGATATTCTTCCATCATATGTCCTAGATTTTATAGGGTCGTGTGAAACCCACTTGGTACTAGTTTATTTTTCTTATAATAATTTTTTAATAGCCATAAAATAGGATTTCTCCTTTTGAAGCTATGTATAGTCATTCATATTGACATCCCCTCTATCAGACTGAGGTTGGTGATAGTACCATAGTAGGAATGAGTGATTTATTAGAGAAAACTGTGAAGACTAAATCAATTTTGTATGGTATGATGATATATTATAGTTTCTATATATCTTATATCTATTATTAGTGTGATCCTTTTATATTTTTAGTTTGTGGTTGGGTGTTGTTAATGGTATCACCTAGGTTGTGTCACCATCATCACAAGAAGTATTTTATGTTTTATTTATGGTATATGGGGGCCCTTTGAGATCATTGGTAGTTTTAGAAAATTTATTAGTAATTATAAATACCTCCTCAATTGACATAGACCAATAAATATTTTCCAAATTTCTCAATTGAATAAGTATGAAACATACACCTCCCATATACTATGTTGGGAATAGCTCAAGATGGAACCTAATGTCACAGTGAATGATCATCGAATTGAAATTATTTACTCTCAAGAGAAACGTATTCATTGAATATATATTCCATTGGTCAATGTTTCATGGAACGTAGGATTAATTCTTATGAAAAATGGGACTTGGAGTCTTTTATGTGCATGTGATGGCCTCACATATTATATAATAATGTTTTGGACTAACATTCAAGTTTAAAAATGTGATATGGAGGGGAGAATTATCACACCCATGATGTATTTTTTATGTATGAATATTTTAATTCTCATTTTTCTTTTTATCTTATTTTGAGGTATTTTCTTTTGAAAATTTCAATAAAATGGGTGATAGTAATTAAAACATGGTTGGTTCTTAGTTAGATAAACACCTACGAAAACAATTAAAAACCAAAATTTATAACAAAAATAGATTTTTAGGGTCACTAGATTGTCTTTATAAACATGAAATAAAACTATTTGAGTTTCCCATGTGAGAAAATTTCATTCATATTGTTTTTATGCCATGTGGAAATATCATTTGGCATAACCCAACACATAACAATATGAAATTACATAACTAAAAATCATCATCTAATATCACTTTTAATCATTTCATTTATCACTCACTCAAACATAGGCACCTCCCCCACACAAAAATTCTTTTCCCAATCCATTTTGAAGCATTTTGTTCATGTTCACCTAGTATATTTAAGAAAACAAGTAAAAAGAACCTTCTCTCCCCTCACTTCAGTTCTTTCTATCTTATTTAATGATTTTACATCATTATTATGGATATAGTATACTAGGGATTTCATGGTATAAATTTAAGGTCGTGATTTATTTTATTTGGGGTGTAATATTATTTATAAAAGGTCTCTTCTATCATCTTCCAGTGGGTTCCTTACATCTTTTGGTGATTTTATGTGTTTAAGGGATGTGGAATCATGAGTCTCTTTTTTCAATAAATATAGAATGCTTTATCCAATTGAAATGAAGATTTTAAATTGCTTTAATCTTGATTATTAGCCTTTAAATAGCTAGTTAATGTGTAGTGATTACTTCAAATTGTTTTCTAAAAATTTTGAAAACCAAAGTTTTGTTTCAAAAAGGAATGTGTTATTCTTTCTCATTACATATTTAATGGTAGTAACCCAATTAAGTTATATTCGTTTATAAAGGAATTGTAACACTGTGGAAAGTGGGAATAACGCATGAGAACATGAGTATATAGTTGGGATGATTAGAATTAAGTATTATTTAGTAATGTTCCTAGAAAAAAAATTTCATGGTTTTATTAGATATGTATCACCTTGTCGTTATGTTGAGAAATACACACCTTAATTTATATTTGGATGTGGCAAAATCGAATGGTATTCACCATGCCTCAAAGTTAAGGAATTCTATCATTATCATCTAGTGGGAACAATTAATTTTGGAATATAATAAGATGATATTATATGAGGTTTCTTGGGTTCCCATGACCATAGATACCATTGATATCACCCAAAGAACTGTATTTAGAAAAAAAAAATTCAAACTCTTTTCAAATATTAATATTTAATTAATTGAAAATTATTATTATCTGGTTATTATTTTTTGTCTCTAAAAAGTTAAAATATGATGTTTATATACTTAGTTAACAAAATAGATTGATATTGTTTTTCTATCAATAGTATCTCATGAATACATAGTTGGATACTACAAGGATAGTTTTGATCACATAATACATACACCTAATTCGTGTTTATAGACATTTGTTGATAGATATAGGTAATGTCATGGAATATATTACTCGTGATGGGTAAAAACGTCACTACATCATGGGTTGGAGTATCTGAAATAGTGGGGAGTTTCATTCATTCCACAAAAATATTATTAACTTCTTTTGGTTATTTGTTTTTGGTTTTGTAGAATCTTTTTTGTATCACCTGTTGGGTTTCTCCAACCTATCACTTTAATTTATATATTTGTTATTACACTTGATTATTGGTTTCAATATTTCATTTTTTCGCTAATTTATATTAATTATTGATTTTAATATAGCTTTTCTTATTTTTATATGGTTTCCTTATTTACCATGTTATAATAAGGACATGATGGATCTTTGGATAAGGCTTTATTGGTGGATTCATTGGAAAATCCATTCCCAAAGTGTGTTTTATTATTCCCAATCACAATATTTTATAATATGGGGATCAGTAATTCTATTTAGATCTTTCAATGGTCTTGATAGGGAGACATATTTAGGGATTTCCTGGTTTACATTTTGAAATTTCAATGTTTTTCAAATGGAATGGAAATATTATATTTTTAATTGATATCAAGAAGGAAACAATTCCCTTAAAATACTTAAGAGTTTCATTCTAGATAGTGATAAAAGTATGGTGTATGGGTTAAATAATTCATTTTATGGATTGAAATAGGCCACTATATACTAATATTATAAATTTTATTGTTTGTTTGGGATAGATGATCAATTAAAATGGAAAGATTGATAATAATCTATAGGTAAATGTTTTTCCACATGTAACATAATTGTAATTGTCTATATTGATGAAATTAATTTTGTGGGTCATAAAGAGTATCTAGGTGAATAATTTTCAATGAAGGTGATGAATCATTTATATATTTATATGTTGGGTAAGATGAACTATTTTCTAGGAATTTAGCTTATATAAATAATAGATTTTATTATGTCATTATGAGTGATATATTCAAATGAATTATTGAAATTTTTTTATTTAAGATATTAAATATATATCTACACAATATTAAATTTTAACTAAAATGAGTATATATGAATATAGAATAGGTTTTAATCTAATGTATTTCAAAAAATTACTGTTATGTCTACATTATCAAATGGAATCAAGATAAGATATTCTATTTTTAGTGACTCATTGTCAATGTTTTCAATGTTATCCTAAAGAGTATGATATGTTGTAAGATATTTTTTTCAAACGCGTTAATAGTACTCTATGCTATATGATAATATATTAAAATAGATAAAATTTCAATTTGAATGGATACACAAATGTTTAAGGTTACGATAGTATGCCAATCCAAATTCCACATCTAGTGGAGCATTCATTCTTGATGAGGTTTGTGTGAGTTTGTATAACAAGGAGTGGAATTATGTTTCTCTAAGCATAGATCATTTAGATTATATTGCAATAACAGATGATTCATCAAATATTATATATAATCACGTGTAGATTGTATATTAGAATGTTAAAGTTTATATGCCACAAAAAATTTATTGTGACAATCAACGATTTATTGATCTAAAAAATAATTCAATTCAACAAGAAGAATCAAATAATATTTATTTCATAGTTAATTTTATGATATAGGGGGTGGAAATGTTGATGTGAAATTTGAATCAATTTCCTCTAAAGGTAAAATTGAATATATATTCATAATGATAATTCCAATAAATAGTTTTTAGGAATTGAGGCTAAAAATTAATGTTTTTCTTTCTCTTATACCCTCATTATGTGTGAAAGAACCCCCATAATGATTTGGATTATGTTTTTAGTGGTAGAGAGACTATATAATTATTTATCAAAGAGAAAAGGTCATACTAATATTTATTTATATTTTATTAAGGAATATATGTGGTTCCAGTTAAATTGGGGAGAAATGAAATTATGAATTGAGGGGGAGAACAAATACATAACATGGAAAAACTTTTCCAATCACCGAGGTATTTAATTCTCTCAAAACAATACATTATCTAATAATGTACATTTAGGATAGATTTTGTTAGTAAAATATTATGATTTGATGATTTTGGTATAAAATAATTATTTCTTTTAACAAAAAATTGAGAGGATCTAAAAGTGTTGAATAATTTTAAAAATAAATCAAAGTGGGGAATTTAAGAACCCTATATGATTGTTGAAGAGTGGTATTTCATTTCAATGATGTTTGAGAATCCCTAGAAGCTATTGAGATGTATTTAAATATGTTCAAAATGTTCTTGATATGATTTTATAATCATTATAATTATTTAATGTGATTATATAATTATTTAATGAAATATAAAATTGTGAATTTGATTTTAAAAATTTTATATGTCATTTCTATCTTCCTAAGAGTCATCTTGTGCAGTCGATCCCAAAAAAATTGACAAATTAATTCCATCATAAGATTCATGTATCACATTATAAGAATCATTGATGACTTTAAAAGAGTCATAAATGACATCATATATGTATCTAGTTATATTGCAAGAGTAATATTATAATTCAAAAGAGAAAATACCGACTTTTTAAGAGTCATTACAAACATTATAATCATCAATTTAGTGAAAATATATTATTTCTTAAGATTCATCTATTTCTTCTTAAAATTGATTCATTACTTTATATGGTTAATCCAGACATTGAAAGAGTAACTTAATGCTTTTAATGAGTAATTTTAATGTCTAAAATATTAATTTTACTCTTAAAAACTACCTTTGAGTTCTGAAATTGGTAAATTTAGCGATATACATAGATATAATGACTCAAACAGCTATAAATAAAATACCCCTTTTTTATTCAAATAAATTTCTTATTATATGGTATGGTTAATGAAACAAACAATCCCTTATTTTTTTATTATAACCAATATAATTTCAATTATTGTAATGTATCTTTACCATCGGTAATATATCCATTGAATAGTGATAATACGATTAGTATAAATAAAGTGTTTTCAAAAATCCAATTGATACAAAAAATGAAGTTATGGCCACAACCAATAATATAGTACCCTATGAAGACAACTTATCAAAGCATCAAAGCGGAATATAATTTCTAGGATTTTACCTAGTCCAATCCCAAGCCTAGATCTAGAAACGTAAGCATGATAGAAACTATTTATGGGAGAAGTTGAAGGTCATTGAGATCGCAGCCCAAACCATGTTCAACGAACGACCCCATTAAAGTCTTAACATTGTGCACATTAATATTAATTCATTTTATGTTGTATTAACTAGATATATATTTGGACCCTATAAATAGGAATATATAAATTATTTTGTAAAAACTAATAAATATATTTTCAACCTGTTAGTGTTACATTGTAACTTATTTTCAAAAACAATTTTTTTTGTTAATATTAAAATTAAATGAAGACATATATTTTTATGAATTAATGGATTTTTGAAATAGATAATATTTTTCAAAAATATTATTGTTAAAATTATTGTAATAAATATAAATGTTACTATAATTTTTATGAAGAAAAATGCAATCTTTATTAGGGATCAAAAACTGTTATTGTCAAAAACACATTACTTTCATTAAGTGTCAGTTTTTATTTTAAAAGTGAAAATTAACATATTTATATTTTTTTATAATTAATATTATTTTGGGAATCATTTCATTGAAATTAACTAACAGTGAATTTTTGATTATAATGTGATACCGTAGAATTTTCAGGTATAAAATAGATACTGGGTATGTATACATTGACTTTTATGACATCCAAAAGACCAAAAAGTGAATTAATAAGTAATATAAATCAAATAAAATAACATATATATCTTTTAACGATAAATTAATGTCGTTTTAAGTTTATTTTATTTAATTTTTAAAGCCATGATGATTTCTCAATGACTTATAATATATTTTAATAATTCAAAAACATTTCTTTAAGAATGTGACTCACCTCCACATCACCAAGGGTAATAGTTTTTTAGGCCGTTTATATAATAAAATAATGTAAAAAAATCCAATTTGGAAGAAACAATTGGAAAAACCCTGATATGCTTTGTTTTTTTATTACTTTATTATGTAGAGTCCAAAACAAAAATAATAATGAAATCCCCCTCCATTCCAATATAAACCCACCCAAGATCTCATTTTCCTTTACTAAAACTCTTTAATGGACATACCAACTCTTTCTTCTAATCCATAGTGTTCTTCGAAGACTCCTCCCTGCTTTTATGATTCCCCTCTAAAGCCTTTACAGTCACTCACTCAAGCAAGGTATCATCACTGTCCTCTCCTTCTTTCAATTCAAGCACCTTCTTTGGAATTTGTCCTATTAATTTCAATTTTTTATAATTACATTTATTTAAAAACATTACATTATTGACCAATTGGTGTTATTTTAGATATAAATTATTTATCCCCACTCATTTTTACCTTTATCTATGTCGTTATTATGCCGAAAATTTGTAATGTTTTTATCTCCCCTTTTTTATTCATAAATCCCTTTTTAAGATATTCTTCCTAAATTCAGTTTGATTATAAGGGGATATATTATTCTATATCTTAATTTTTATTAATTATATTTATAATGTTTATATTTCCCATTAACTCTCATTAATCCTCTCATTAAATTTTTTGTACACCTTTTAACAAGTGGAAAAATAGTTTGGATTCTTTTCCTTATTCATGTTTCATCAGTATCTTATTCCTTCTATTTAAAATTTTATAATTTTGGGATGTTATTTTACATGTACCTATTACAAATAGTTTTATGTTAGATAATAATATACCCTTGTTTATCTCATCAACAATTTTCTTGATTTTTTATTTAATGTCGTTTGTAGCGGAAATTTCACCATGAATTTCAAAGAAAAAATAGTTCTATATTTAATACGATAAAATTTTTCCCCTCAATGGTATTCAACTTTATGTATATATTCTTATTATATTGGGACTTAAATGTATTTATTCAAAATTATTTGATCATGTAAAAAATTATTATGTTGAATAAATCCTTGTTTTATGATATACGTCGCACAATTGAGAATGAGAATGAAATGATTATGATGGGTGCACCTGGATAGGGATCCAACATATTGGATAATGTTTAGTATCATGATGCATCATGTTGGGACAGGGGTGTACCTAATTCATTTAGAGGACATTTTCTACCATGAAGACTTGGTGGATTTATCCATGGCTTGTGTTTGTGATGTAGTGTTTTAAGTTGCTTCCGCATTTCCCATGTTATGATTAACATGTTATATTATGCCTTAATATTCATGTTCTTTTTTTGTTCCATTGATATTAATTATTTCTAACATGCATTATATTCTTCATGTTATTCATTGTTTATTCATTTACTGGGATTTATCACTCACTGATTTCTTATGTTTTCCCCTGGGTTATCCCATACATTTTCATGTTTGTTGTAATTTTAATACCATGTAAAATATGTTTTCAATATTGCTATGTACCCCTTGTTATAGGCTGTTTTTGTAATGTACATAATTTAAATGAAACTAAACTTATTGATATTTTGGGTTGTATAGAGTGTAGTTTTAGGTAAAAATATAGGTAATAATGTGAACTGAAGAGAAGGTTTGTTGAAGTTGGTATCATAGAAAATGTTTAGTTATTTTTTGATTAGAATTAGAAAACTCAATGAAAAGGCTTAGGAATAAGATGATGTATGAGAAAAAAATCCCTACAGTTTTTTAGTATAGAGTAATTAGTTTATTAGGAATATACATCCTTGTCTAGGTACTTAATTGAGCGTGGTTATAACACATATTTACCTAGGATTAACAACTCTGACAAAATGTTTCAGGCATGAATCGAGGTAGTATGGTATATGACAATGACCCTTACTATGCACCTAGTATGACACTCTCATTGGATATACTTTGGAAAATTAAGAATCATGTTAGGAACCATTATTAAGGGAATAAAAAACTCCTATAAGAATATATGTGATGAAATATATCGTGAATAACATATATTGAGGGCTAGAAACTCATAAGTTAAGGAGATTAGTGTAATTTATATGTTATTCCATTAATTTCATTGCATACCCATTTATATGATGAAATAATTAATACACTCATCCCCAATATTCCCTTTATTCTAACCAATAAATAGAAATATGAGGAATCGTTTTTAAAAAAAGGTTAATAAAAAATTCTCTTAAAAAGAGGGAAAGGGAAATATGATGGTCATCACATAACTAGGTTTCCACATTAAATAAAATTGGTGGAATGTTAAGATGTGGTCATAAAAAAAATCATAAATAATTATAGATCATGGTAGAAATCATTTATCATAATAATTTCAATGATAAATATAATGTAAAGGGCCTTAAAACAATAATTTTTTTATGAGTTAAATGATTAGAAATTCTTAGTATACGAAGGTAATAGGATAAAGTTTTTGTTTCAGGATCCTTTTCATATATTTGAGTAATTACTTTACCATATTGTCGCAAAAAAGGTAGATATATTTACTTGATAAGAATAATTTCATCCTTTAAAATATTTCCACCACAATCCCATATTTTTCTCTAATAAATTTGTATCCACGTTCATTTTTTAGCCTAATGTACTAAAAATTTACATTTAATAGATCTCAAAACCATAAAAGGGATAAAAATTTATTCCACCATTCTTTATACATTATCCAAAACAAAAATGTTTAGTTTATAGTATGACAATTAAAAAAACAATAAATTATTCACATGATGAAATAATATATTGTTCTCTATAATTCAACAATAATACCCAAATTTAAAACTAATTATTCCAAAAACAAAATAAACATTAAAGATGTTTATCCTAAAATGGCATCTCATACCTTTCAGTATTAAGGTAAAACAATTATGTCAATATTATTTTCATATAACATTACTCACTTAGACCCCAAATCACTTCGCAATACCACACTAATATAAACAATAAAACTTGTTTTCATATAATTACATAAATATCTAATATCATATAAATCGAAAATAATAAAAATTCCTTAAAACTATTGTACAAAAAATTTAATTTCATTCTTCACATTAAACATAATATTTACAAAAAATTCAACATAATAATACATCTTCATACACCATAATTGGTGGTGGGTTGGTAAAGTATTTGGTGGGAAATATTTTAGGTTCAAGTCCCTAGGCTTGATATTTAATGAAATTTTCTTCCTTGCATTGTGGTTCATTATAATGAATGTAATCAACCATGTAATAAAAAGTCTCTTAAAATTTCATTAATGAAATTAATATCTCATTTCTTAAATCCTCAAAGGGTGGTCTAATAATTTGAACTTATGATCACCCTTAATCATATAGACCGATAATGGTATCTATAACTCTTCAAATAACCTCAGAAGATACCATACTAATCTCCAATGTTTTCTAAACCATTATCCATCACTAACAATAACATCCACAAACCAACACTATTGGATCCATAACAAAAACCATAAAAATTTAATTTCTATATTTGATAATATTTTAGGTGACCCAATTCCTCCCATATAAAATAGACAACATCAAAAGTAAATATATGATAACTTATTGACCTATGGAACTTTTAGGATTAGAGTTTTATATAATTAAAAAAAACACTCACATAAACAATAATAGTGAATTATAGGATAACCTTTCCCACTATAACCATACTATCATATTCTATATTAATTCTTAAACACCTCTTACAAAATTCATCATGTTAGATTTCATTCTACACGCAAACCAAATAATCATTCGTTATTGCAAAGAAAATATGAAACACAAGAAGGGAAAGATCAAATGTTAAATGAGGGAAAACGTAAGCATTAACAATTAAATTTAATCACTGATCATAACTAGAGAATTAATATATGATGACATGATCAAAATTGATTTGAATAACATAATAATATTCATACCCATAAACAACTAGATCATCAGTCAGGAAACATGGCATAAAGCATTATCAATGGCATGATTCATAAGAAGAAATCATAACCTACCTTGTGAATTAAATATTTATCAAAGGAAATATTTAAAAACCCCATATAAATATAAATAAAATGTGTTTTTATCTTGAAAAAATATCTTCATAACCCATTTTAAACCCATGTCATAAATAACTGGAGCTTTGTTAAATCCAAAAGAGAAACCTGGCGGTAACTCCCTCCCTCTAACCTTAATTAAAATGGACATTTTTCAATTCATTATAGTACTATATAGTTTCTCCCATTTTATAAGCTATAATTATCTCACTCGATGTTATCTTGGTGCACAAATCATATAAGCTATATCGGGCTCACTCTGTGCTATCCGGGTGCACCCATTAAATAAATTATATTAGGATCAACCAATGTTATCTATGAACGCACCTAATATAAGATATATCGATATCACCCATGATCATTAATAATTTATAGGTAAAATTCATGAATTACACATCATAATCTTTTACTTTTATACATAATAATAATCATTATTATATCATTACATGATTCACCCATTGAAAAGAAACATGGTATATGCTAGTTTCATAATCCATCCATATAGTTAATAAAGATAATATAATTAAAATTATCCACATTATAGGGTATATACTATCATGTTTTGTGTTCTTTGGTAAATAAAAAATATCATTAAAGCGCGTTTATAAAATTCTTGGGGAAAATTCCATTTTTACATAGAAAATAACTTTTAAAAAATGAAATTTTCAGAAAAAATGTTCAAAATAATTTTTTTAAATAATGATGGAAAATTATAAATTTATATTTAAAAAAACAATATTCATTATTGTGGGAAACTATTTTCAAGATGTAACTGATAAAAATAAATTTTATTTTAAAAATTTTATAAAGGAGTCAAAAGTTTTTTATTTGGAAAATATAGAGAAATTACCTTTTAAAACCTTTTAAGATAATGTCAAAGATTATTTAAAATAGAAATATGATAGAAATAATTTTATAAAATAAAATTTTATAAAACATTTTAAAAACTTGTATATGAATGATATATATACCAGATCTAAAATAAAATAATAGATCGATATCACTTACAAGTGACATACTTCATATTTAATTAATAAATAGGGGAGGATATTAAAAGTATACATGTAAACCAAATTAATAAATATAATATAAGAAAATGTTTGTGGTTTATGTGAGTAATATCATATAACTTCCTCTAAAGGAACCTTTAACTTAAATAATCCTCAAAGGAATGATGATTGTAACAAAATGGAATTTCCACTTTGGTATCTTTTCAATCGTAAGCCCCATGAAAGACTATCAAAAAATAATATTTTAAATATGATGAACATATCAATATTAAATATATTTAATTTAAATGGGAATGTATATAACCCTCATAAAATGAGTTAGTTTCATAACATCAACATAGTTCCCAAAGAAATATAGTTTGAGATGAATAACCCTTACAAATAATAAAACATTTAATTGAGAATTAATCAATAGATTGTTTTTGTGTAATAAATATAAATTCACCAAAAACCAATTATAAATACATAATAAAAATTTAACATAGAAATTCACTCATAATAAGATCAAAAAATTCAATGGAAATGATTTGTGAACCAATGAAAGGAAATTGAGTTAAGAAACTCGTTACCACATGGTAATATACAAGTGAAATACCCTTAGGTGAAATAATAAAAATTGAATGATAAAAATCATTATTTATAAATTATTAATGATAAAAAATTTAAAATGGGATTTTTATATAACAAATAAAATTAATTAGGTGCATATTATTATAAAATTCTTCAATGAAGGAAATTTGAGATGAAGTGCATTATGGCTTCTGTAATCTCTGGATCAAAACCCATCAAAGAAAGAAATTAATATATATTTTTCATTAAAAATAATTTTCATCAGAAGAGAATTAAAACAAGTTAATGGATAATATATTCACCAAACAACATAAATAAGTGGTGATTATGTCACATCTGTCATACTAATAAAAGTGAGATTAGAAACCTTTAACTCGAGTCTGGTCATTCTATGTGTGTCCTTTGACTCCTATATAATAAGATATTATTAATTAATTGATTTTTTAAGAATTTTATAGTTTTAATACCTTATACAGAAATAATTTATTTTTTAAAATAATGAAATATTTAAATAATAAATCAGTTATGTCCATGTCATATGTTTTGGGGATGTTTAGTACATTGCTTCAAAACGGATTTGGTGTGTTGAAATTGGTGAAAGGATTCCTTATTTCAACATAACCATAATACTAATCATTAAATGTTTATCATTATTATACATAATTTATAATTTTAAAACCAATTATAATTTATTTTTCTAAAATATTAACTATGTTACCACCATGGAGACAGTATTTCATATGTACGCATGGGTAGTGTTTCAATTTTTCAATGATTATTATAGAAAGAAAATAAGAAACTTTACTTCCATAAATAGTTATAATAATTTCATAAATTATATATTGATACATTAAATATACTTTTATATATATTATCCTTGTGTTATGTTGATGAAAAAATAATCACATTGCTTCATAGAGTCAATAGTCCACATGTACACATGAACTACGTTATCATTTTTCAGTGTGAAGAATAAAATGAAATGTAATAATTTAATGTTGATTAATAAGTCAATTTTATCAAAATTATTTAATTAATATCACATACAATAATTAAATATATCTTTATTATCTTATATAAAAAGCATTAGTGTAAAATGAATCACATCGCTTCATGAGGCGGTAGTCCGCCTTACACATGTGCGATATTATCGTATCCCCAAAAGAATGTAAATTAAGAAGGTATATGTGATATCATAACTCCATAAGACTTGTTAAATATATCATTAATATATACATATATATATATATATATATGAAATACTTAATTATAATAATCTTTGAGAGTTTATGATGGAAAAAGAATGACATCAGTTCATGTGATGATAGTATAACATACACATGGATAATGATTTCGTATCCCATTTGATAGAATAGAAGATGGGTTTAAGTTATGACATTAAAATAATAAAATATCATTATACGTTAGATATTATTATTATATAATCATAATTCAATAATATTTGAATCATTTGGGTTAAGAAATAAAATAAATATTTGTGGTCAATTACTCTACATCTTTATTGGACAACCTCAATAGAGCACCAACATGATTCATAGGATAGATTTATGATAAAACTAAGGATTTTAGAAACTAGGGAGGTTATTAAATATTATATATTGGTATTTATTATCTTTTCCAAAGGTCATTTAATGTGTGAATAGGAGGGAATAAGGTTGGCCTTTTATATGTGAGGTGAGTGGCACAATTGTAGTTTTGGAAAATAAATAGGTGTACCCAGGTTATTCATGTAACACCCCGAGATTTTATGAAAAATATTCTTTTTAATTTCATTAATGTTTTGTGTTATACGCTACACCAAAAGGAGCTTTCACACCATGAATCTATGACCTGGCTTGAATTACACGCAATCACGACCTTCCACGATAGCATGTGTTGTATGCAACACCACGTTTCGCTAAACAACAATATGTTATTAAAATATTATTAAAACTAGCAGTTATGAATAGTAATAACCACTTTTTTGAAATTTCGTAAATTTTATTTTTCAAAATGGACTTCATTTTTGGATTCGAAATATCGAAATTAGATTTGGGTGAAATTTTGGTAATTTTAGGATAACTTTCATATTTTGATGAATAGTGAAAATTACAAAATTTTAAATAAAAAAAAACTTTTTTAATTGAAATAATTAATAGTGATAAATTATTGATTTGAGTGGTTTTAAAGTATATTAAGAATATATTTTAACAATTTAATAAAATATTTGTCATTGGATGTAATTTCAGATTTAAACCAGACATAAACAAGTGTCAATCTTTTGATAGTTATTATCTCTTAAGAACATGCTATTTGTTTTGACGACGGGAATTAATTTTTAAATTAATTAATGAAACTGATATATTTTGAATTTGGTAAAATAGACATCATTTTTTAGTTCATAATATCAAATATATCTTAGGCCTAATTTTTGGTATTTTTCTGGAAACTTTCATTTTTTGATGAATAGTGAAACCACTGAGTGGTAGTTAAAAAATGAATTTTTCATAAAACATAATTTTAACGCTTTTGTGAATGGAATTTCAAAAATCAGAGAGACACGGTTGATGTCAATAAGTAAAATTTGGTTCAATGAGATGAAAATAATTTTTGGTGAATAGTAACTTTTTACTTTTTTTTACCATGGTTAAAAGTAAATAGGGTAATTAAGGGTAAAAATGAGATTATTATTTCCCTAACACATGTCCTAATTCTATTGGATAAGTGTAATTTGACCAAAAACAACCTTAGGAATAAAATATGACCATTAAAGTCCATTTGGATTAGATTAGGACATTTATTATTATTTAATTCAAAGAAGAGTTAAAAGAGTTAAAATCAATGTTTATTTACTAAAACATTTATAATATTGGGTTATACATAAGATAAATTCTAATATAAATATTAATTATAAATATAATATGATTTACTACATAATGATATTTTATTTATAATTTTTAGACATTAAATAATTTATTTTATTTATGACACAATGATGATGCACTAATTACCATAATATTGAAAAATTAGAATAATTGATATTATAAATACCCAAATAAATATAATTTGAGACTTTTTATGAATTACAATAATTTTATAGGTTAATATTACATGTTAGTATTGATTTAAGTAACTTTTTTTGAACTAATCATTCTGTTATGATTTTCACAAAAATCTATTACCAAATAGTGTCAAAATTGACATAAAATAGTTTTTAAAACAAATATTATATTATTAATTGTTATTTTATTCCTAAAAATCAATTGTTCGGCCAAATTACTTAGATAAGGTTATACATATTAATAATAAACAACTTGGTGTTAGTGTGTCTTGTTATAGTAAGTTTATTAACCTTATAGTGTAAGAACACAAGAAGACACGATAAAAGTAAAATTATTTAACTTAATGTTAAATCTAAATGATAAGGTTAAAATAGGAACCTAAACTTGTCTAAATTCTATTGGATGAGATTATTGCGACCCATCCCCACCTTATCTTCTAAATAAATCAATTTGGAGCTATTTAAAACCGAATTTGGCTTTATAATAAAATAATATTTTTAGTTATTCCAAAGGTGCCCCTCTCCTCCCTTATAAAAGGGCACCGCCTCCCTCTCCTCGTCAAAACAATTTGAGCAGTAAATCTCGGCCAACCCCTGCCAAAATCTCTTCTCCACTTACCTAGTATCATCCTAGAGGTCCTGGGCTTCTTCAAATACCATCCTTAGTTCTTTAAGTGGAGGTTAAGAGAAGGCGCGTCAAAAAGAGGTAATATCCATTACCGATCTTTTTCAATTTCATTCTTCTTCATCTTCTTCTTCATTAGTTGTTTCATGATAAAGTAATAACATAAGTATTTCTTATATACTGATATGTTATTATAAATATGAAACAACTCTAATTAACCTTCTATCCATCCTACGGAAAAAGGAAATCACCGAGCGTGCGTACGTACGGAATACAGTCTCCACGCTATGGTGTAATCTATTTTCCACCACCACCTTACTTGGATGGGTATAATGGTGTAAATAATGACTATATATGACTATTATAAGGTGATATTAATTCTTTATTAGTATACATACACTCCAATACAATTCTACGATCATGAGAACGATATCATCGCTCGTGCGTACGTACGGACTACCGTCTCCACGACGCGATTAGATTCATTCTCCACGTTAACCCTTCATTAATTATTATAAAGTATATATAATAAGTAATCATGAAATATATGAAATAATAATGATACTGGGTTTATGTGTATATATATTTATTTCATCTACTTTATTCCATTCAACTCAATAAGGAAACAAAAACAGCATTCATGCGTATATACGGCCTACCGTCTCCATGAACGGTGTATTTCTTTCCATTTATCGATACATTATATATATGTATATTCTGAATATATATTATATATAAATCATGTTTTATATTCTGGAATTAAGTAATCATGATCTATGTAATCATATGAATAATTACAAGTTAAAACACGAACGACAAATGAGACGATTTTACCCAAAACGATACTTTAACATGAATTTACAAAAGAACGGGTAATATAATGTCATAAGTGAACCATATATGATATAATAACAATGAATATGATTCTGAAATAAGTCAATGACATTATTTAAATCATTATACAGGATGTTCGGACACTTACGAAGCAAATCAGATCTAAGGTAAGGGAAAATATCACAATCTCATTTTTATCCGAGATTGTTTTTACTTTGGTATTTACTGGGGTGTATTTTATCATCCACATCCATGTTTCCCCAATATGTAATATTATTTCCACCCACCTACAATTTTTTAAATGCAATTTTACCCTTCGGTGAGTCTTTAGTAAAGGATATGAAAGGAATCTTTTGTCGTTTTTCGTACGAGGTATTTTTTTGACTTTTCTGACAAAAGTACGATGAATGTTTTTTTAAACTTATACGGCATGAATGGATTTTTAAAACATTATTTACAAGAAGCTTCATTTAAAAGTTTTCATGTTTATTTTTAATCAACTTCTTTTAGTTTAAAATTGTATGACATGTTAGGAAAGGAAAAATGGTTTTGAAGTTGAAAGGATATTTTCCTCAAGAATGGAGTTCAAGTGTTTTATCAAAATTATTTTCCATCTAAGATAATATAGGGTTATGTTCCTATCCCTATTATTACATTTATTTGATTATGTTGTGATGGAATTAGTTTTATGAATCCCTTTATCTTATATGAATTTTTTTATGATGTCATGTTGTTTAAGTATCCCATTTTTATTACATGGGTTATGCAATGATGTATGACTTATGATTTTGTCGCACACATAAGAATGGTATCATTATGAGATGGGTGGGACCTATATCTCCCTCCAATGCATTGGGTAAAGATTTTATATCTCATGAGATAGACATGGCTAGAACGGTAGGTTATACCGGTTCAGTGAAACATGACTGAAATGAGGGTGACTCGGTTCAGAAATGGACTTTGTCCACTAAGATAGTCTTGGAAATGAGTCTTGATTAATAAGATATGATTCTCTATGATTATGTGTGTATGCCACACAGTTTCATGTTTTATGTTATGATTATTGGGATTTCATTTCACTACTATGATTTATCCCATGTTATGAAATTATGCTCTCTTTTGCAGGTTAAGATTTCCAAAATGTTATGTTCTTATGAATATGATGTGATTGATATTTCTTTTGTTTACCCTTACTGAGAATTTGAACTAACCCTTTTATGTTTTTGTTTCCCCAGGATATAAAGAAAGGTTTTAGGTAAAAAAAGGAAGATCTTTATGGGAGATGTTGAAGATCTTTTACCACGATTAGAAGATTATATTCTAAGTTTCCAAAGACACTAAACTATTACGATCCTTGTGTGTGTGTTTTTGTTATGTACTAAGTATTCCGCAAAAGTAATTTAATGTCCATGTACGTCAAGCTTCGGGTCTCTACAGTTGGTATCAGAGGAAAGGTTTAGTCAAACTTTGGAAACTAGGATGCGAAAACATTAGTTATATCCCTAGAGATATTTCTAAGGTATGTATAGGGATGTCTCTAAGGATAAGTATACATATAGGTTATAGTCCTAGAATTGCGCTAACGATCTTACAATTTAACCTAAGATGTTAGATATTGAGGGTTCTCCCCCTTTACTATGTTGTTTTCTCTAGCATGATTTTTTCCGCTCACATAATTATTTTTGTGTTTTAGTAAATGGAGGGAACCAGAAAGAATTCAGTTAACATTGAATCCAATGAACAAATTGGTGACTATGAGCAACAAAATTGTGTAATTCCTAGAGAGAAAGATATTGTGATTATGCTGAATCAGTCATCGCGATATAGGATTAACAAGTTGAAATTTAGTGGTATGCCTAATTCATCAAAGAAGAGAAAGATAAACTATTATCCATGTTCGCATGTTGAGGAGCATAATGAAAGGAATATTGAGATTTATAAAAAAGGGAAGAAGAAACTTGAGGAATACCTCAAATTAAGGGACCGATGTTATCTGTGTGGAGAAAAGGGTCATAGAGTGACAGACTGTTATGGAGTTCAATGTCTTATTTGTGGAGAACATGGGCATTACCCAACTCAATGTCCTGACCTAAAAAGTTACTTCTAAATCAAGGAAGGACTTATTCTAGGACAATCATTTAAGTGGATGGACTGAAGTGTTTATGTATTGGTATTCAAGAATAATGTTGTTGAGGTACTTTTATGGTGTATTGGAATATTTATGTATTGGTCTATTGTGGTTTTCAATAATTTTAAGGTACCAGTAACCATGAAAAGTGATTCAAATATTTTGGAAAGTAGTTGATATGCGCATAATGAAGGGATAAGGAGAAAATGAAATATTTGACAGTATTCATGAGCTCATGATTGATATAAGGACTAAGTGATATCATGGTTTGAGTATATAGAATTTTGAGGATTTTGGTATGTGGAAAGTGTTAACTTTTAATTGAATTCATGTTTTCACTAAGGTTCAATGGGTATTCAAGAGAATACATGATTAAGGCCTTTGAATGTTTGGAATGTGACCAACAAGACATATCTTATGATATATGGGGATCAACGATGGTATTAAATCTCTGGTAATCGTTTTAACTATATTATGAGAGTGGAATGCAGTATTATGGATAAGTCTAAAGATTGGAATAGATTATATTGGACATAAGTTAGTATTGTTTAAGGATAGAAGTTTTTTCGATATTATTGATGGGATGTTATAGTAATATTGTTTTAGAAATAGGACAACCTACAGGACGGGTGACATCCCGTCACTTCAGACAAGGTTGTGGGAATCGAACCCACAACCGAAGTGCGACTGGCCTTTATCGCCTACCACTGGACTACAGGAAGTCTTTGTTTATAAGAAACTAGTTTTATTATATTAAGCAGTATGATATATGAAGTATAAGTCCATTTTAGGAACCATATATGATTAATCTCACTATAGATCGACTTATGTATATTTAATAACTTTTGCTAACCTTTTGTTTGAGACAGATGGAATGACTCGTCATTCTATCACATGATCTACTAACACTTCACGAATAAAAAATTCAACTTCATTTATTTAAGATATGAAGTAGAAATTGTTCAAGGCACAGACAAAAGTGAGATTGTACCAAAATCAAGTAAGTATTTATTCTAATTCATATTCTTCAACTTTAGGGCAATTATCTTGAAAACCAAAAATGTTGTCCTAGTGCCCTTATATCCGATGAATCAGATGGTACCCTAGATCGTCACAAATTTATGGCTTTGTGATTACTGGCTTTTCCATAGCCATGGTCTCTATCACTCTCCATCAGAACATGATGGTTAGATTTCTCTTCCATATCCATATTTTCACCTATGTGGAAACCTAGTGATTAGTTTATTTGGGTAACCGTTAAGTTTCATACTTTTGTTTTTAAAGATTGGTTTTAGTATTCCTTTTTACGATGTGGGTTTCTATTAAAGAAACTTTCAAGTTTTAAACCATTTATAACCCCGACGAATTTTGAGGGTGAAATTCATTTTAAGGGGGGGTAGAATGTAACACCCCGAGATTTTATGAAAAATATTCTTTTTAATTTCATTACTATCTTGTGTTATAGGCTACACCAAAAGGATCTTTCACAACATGAATCTCTGACCGGGCTTGAATTACACGCAATCACAACCTTCCACGATAGCGTGTGTTGTACGCAACACCATGTTTCGCTAAACAACAATATGCTATTATAATATTATTAAAACTAGCCGTCATGAATAGTAATAAACACTTTTTTGAAATTTTTTAAATTTAATTTTTCAAAGTGGACTTCATTTATGGATTCGGAATATCGAAATTAGATTTGGGTGAAATTTTGGTAATTTTCGGATAAATTTCATATTTTGATGAATAGTGAAAATTACTAAATTTTAATTAAAAACAACTTTTTTAATCGAAATAATTAATAGTGATAAATTATTGATTTGAGTGGTTTTAAAGTATATTTAAAATATATTTTAACAATTTAATACAATGTTTGTCATTGGATGTAATTTCACATTTAAACCAGACATAAACAAGTGTCAATCTTTTGATAGTTATTATCTCTTAAGAACACGCTATTTGTTTTGATGACGGGAATCAATTTTTAAATTAATTAATGCAACTGATATGTTTTGAATTTGGTAAAATAGACATCATTTTTGAGTTAATAATATCAAAAATAGATTTGGCCTAATTTCTGGTATTTTTCTGGAAACATTTATTTTTTGATGAATAGTGAAACCACTAAGTGGTAGTTAAAAAAAAGAATTTTTCATAAAACATAATTTTAACGCTTTTTTGAATGGAATTTCAAAAATCTGAGAGACAAGGTTGATGTCAGTATGTAAAATGTGGTTCAATGAGATGAAAATATTTTTTGGTGAATAGTAACTTTTTACTTTTTTTTACCACGGTTAAAAGTAAATAGGGTAATTAAGGGTAAAAATGATATTATTATTTCCCTAACACATGTCATAATTCTATTGGATAAGTTTATTTCGACCAAAAACAACCTTAGGAATAAAATATGACCATTTAGGCCCACTTGGATTAGATTAGGACATTTATTATTATTTAATTCAAAGAAGAGTTAAAAGAGTTAAAATCAAAGTTTATTTACTAAAACATTTTTAATATAGGGTTATACATAAGATAAATTCTACTATAAATATTCATTAGAAATATAATATGATTTACTACATAATTATATTTTATTTATAATTTTTAGACATTAAATAATTTATTTTATTTATGACATAATGATGATGCACTAATTACCATAATAGTGAAAAATTAGAATAATTGATATTATAAAAACCGAAATAAATATAATTTGAGACTTTTTATGAATTCCAATAATTTTCTAGGTTAATATTACATGTTAGTATTGATTTAATTATATTTTTTCGAACTAATAATTCTGTTATGAGTTTCAAAAAAATCAATTACCAAATAGTGTCAAAATTGACATAAAATAGTTTTTAAAACAAATATTATATTATTAATAGTTATTTTATTCCTCAAAATCTAATGTTCAGACAAATGACTTAGATTAGGTTATATATATTAATAATAAACAACTTGGGGTTCGTGTGGCTTATTATAGTAAGTTTATTAACCTTATAGTGTAAAAACACAAGAAGACACGGTAAAAGTAAAATTATTTAACTTAATGTTAAATCTAAATGATAAGGTTAAAATAGGAACCGAAACATGTCTAAATTCTATTGGATGAGATGATTTCGACCCATCCCCACCTTAGCTTATAAATAAATCAATTCGGAGTTATTTAAAACTGAATTTGTCTTTATAATAAAATAATATTTTTTGTTATTCCAAAGGTGCCCCTCTCCTCCATTATAAAAGGGCACCTCTTCCCTCTCCTCCTCACACCAATTTGAGCATTCAAGCTCGGACAACACCTTCAAAAATCTCTTCTCCACATCCCTAGTATCATCCTAGAGGTCCTGGTCTTCTTCAAAGAACATCCTTAGTTCATTAAGTGGAGGTTAAGAGAAGGCGCGTCAAAAAGAGGTAATATCCATTACCGATCTTTTTCAATTTCATTCTTCTTCAACTTCTTATTCTTTAGTTGTTTCATGATAAAGTAATAACATAATTATTTCTTATATAATGATATGTTATTATAAATATGAAACAACTCTAATTAACCTTCTATTCATCCTACGAAAAAAGGAAATCACCGCGCGTGCGTACGTACGGAATACCGTCTCCACGCCGTGGTGTAATCTATCTTTCACCACCACCATAATTGGATGGGTATAATGGTGTAAATAATGACTATATATGACTATTATAATGTGATATTAATTCTGTAACAGTACACATACAATCCAATACAATTCCACGATCATGAGAATGATATCATCACTCGTGCATACGTACAGACTACCGTCTCCACGACGCGATGAGATTCATTCTCCATGTTAACCATTCATGAATAATTGTAAAGTATATATAATAAGTAATCATGAAATATATGACATAATAATGATACTGTATTTATGTGTGTATATATGTATGTCATCTACTTAATTCATTCAACCCAATAAGGAAACGAAAACAACGTTCATGCGTACGTACGGCCTACCGTCTCCATGAACGGTGTATTTCTTTCCATTTATCAATCCATTATATATATGTATATTCTGAATATATATTATATATAAATCATGTTTTATATTATGGAATTAAGTAATCATGATCTAAGTAATCATATGAATAATTACAAGTTAAAACACGAACGACAAATGAGATGATTTTACCCAAAACGCTACATTAACATGAATTTACAAAAGAACGGGTAATATAACGTCATAAGTGAACCATATATGATATAATAACATTGAATATGATTCTGTAATAAGTCAATGACATTATTTAAATCGTTATACAGGAGGTTCGGACACTTACGAAGCAAATCGGACCTAAGGTAAAGGAAAATATCACAATCTCATTTTTATCCGAGATTGTTTTTACTTTGGTATTTACTAGGGTGTATTTTATCATAAACATCCATGTTTCATCAATATTTAATATTATTTCCATCCACCTAAAATTGTTTAAATCCAATTTTACCCTTCGGTGAGTTTTTAGTAAAGGATATGAAAGGAATCTTTTGTCATTTTTCGTACGAGGTACTTTTTGACTTTTCCGACAAAAGTACGAAGAATGTTTTTTTAACTTATACGACATGAATGGATTTTTAAAACATTATTTTCCAGAATCTTACTTTACAAGTTTTCAAGATTATTTTTAATCAACTTCTTTTAGTTTATAATTGTATGACATGTTAAGAAAGGAAAAATGTTTTTGAAATTGAAAGGATATTTTTTTTCATGAATGGAGTTCAAGTGTTTTATCAAAATTATTTTCCATCTAAGATAATATACGGTTCTGTTCCTATCCCTATTATTACATTGATTTGATTATGTTGTGATGGAATTATTTTTATGAATCCCTTTATCTTATATGAATTTTTTTATGATGTAATGTTGTTTAAGTATCCCATTTTTATTACATGGGTTATGCAATGATGTATGATTTATGATTTTGTGGCACACATAATAATGGTATCATTATGAGATGGGTGGGACCTATATCTCCCTCCAATGCATTGGGTAAAGATTTTATATCTCATGAGATAGACGTGGCTAGAACGGTAGGTTATACTGGTTCAGTGAAACATGACTGAAATGAGGGTGACTCTGTTCAGAAATGGACATTGTCCATTAAGATAGTCTTGGCAATGAGTCTTGACTAATAAGATATGATTCTCTATGATTATGTGTGTATGCCACAAAGTTTCATGTTTTAAGTTATGATTATTGGGATTTAATTTCACTACTATGATTTATCCCATGTTATGAAATTATGCTATCTTTTGCAGGTTAAGATTTTCAAAATGTTATGTTCTTATGAATAAGATGTGATTGATATTTCTTTTGTTTACCCATACTGAGCATTTGAGCTCACCCTTTTATGTTATCTTTTCCCCAGGATATAAAGAAAGGTTTTAGGTAAAAAAATGAAGATCTTTATGGGAGATGTTGAAGATCTTTCACCACAATTAGAAGATTATATTCCGATTTTGCAAAGACACTAAACTATTACAATCCTTGTGTGGGTGTTTTTGTTATGTACTATGTATTCCGCAAAAGTAATGTAATGTCCATGTACGTCAAGCTTCGGGTCTCTACATTTCACATTTCGAAATTATCAAAAATGGATAATTATGAAACCTTACAAGTTATAATTTTAAAATATATACATAAAATGAGTTTTGTACAATTTTATAGGTCATTTTACCCCTTATTTGTTTTGTTTAACCCCTATTAAACTAGTTTTAACATTCCCCACAGTAATTTGTTTTACAGTTTTCAGTATTCACTATGAGAAAAATTTATATAACAATATTATAAAATATAAATTATTTTGAATTCAAAAATGGAATCCATTTTACCAAATTTAATTTATATAATTGGTAGATATAAACATAAAATTAAACTTGCATACATGACAAAAAGACAGGTTTTCATGAAGTGTATGTTTTAAGAAAAATACGATTTTATATTAACTCAAGGAATAATGATAATATTTATATCAATTTAAATTAATTGATATATATATATATATATTATTTAATTTTGATTTATATTATTCCTCATTATGGGTTTTTTAGATAATATTTAATGGATAAACATTAAGAACATTAATATAATTTTAAAAAACATCCAATTTTAAACCCAAAAATAAACTTATACTAAAATACAGTATAAAGATGATTAAAAATTATTTAATTATATTAAATATAAATAAATAATATTTATGTTACATTAAGTTATATATATATCATATTAGGACTTTTAAATTATTTAATTTATTCAAAATAAGTGACATTTTTACAAACATTTTCATTTTTCAATATTCATTGAGAAAAATTTATTTTATGAAAAATACCAAAGTTTCACGAAAAGAAATATTTTATATTAAAATTTAAAAAATTAATTTAATTTTATCAAATACATTTTCTAAAATATCTAGAAACTAATTATAATATTTTCTCATAAAAATAAATAAAATTTATTTTTGAAGAAAACAAATTTTTGATGAATAAAATTAGTTCACTAACAATTGATATATTATTTATTAATAATTTATAAATAAATTTATATTAAGAATGAAAAACATGTTTATATATATATATATTACATATAGTAGTTAATACTATTCTTTCCCTTTAATTAATGGTTGGGTTATAATGGTTATATTTAAAATAATATTATTCAACGGTCCGTTTAAGCTCTGTGTTCTGTGTTTAATATGCTATTGAGCAGAAATTCCTTTTTAAAAATATTTTGGGGTCATTTGATCAATATTTTATTGTTATTTTATTCATTTTTTTTAAATTTTATTTATTAAAAAATCAATAAGATAGTGACCACCTATGGGGGACAATAATGTTTTTCTCTAGGAGCATTGATGGGTGCTTATGAAGGTCTCTATAGTATTATAATTTAGTTTCCACTAATGGTGGTCACTAAATCCATTCCAAAAAATCACCATTATAGTTTTATTTGAATCCATATATAAAAATCCATTACCGGTCTCTATTGCCCTTTAGCGATGGGAAACCATGACCACAAAAGCGGTCAGATAACAATCTCTAAACTACTTTAGATACCCCTTTTATTAGTCTCCAATGGTAAAATATTAAGTCATGGGTTAATGATTTATACCTATCAATGGCATTAGTGGTGTGTTAGTGGTTTTGGTTTTATATTTTTTTCATCAGTTCCTTTTATCCATAGTGTTGAAGTTAACTACAATGGTGTAATCGGAAGACGAAATTGATGGGTCTACATTGGTTTTGTTGTTGGAATATAATTATTCTCATCGTTGAAAAGAAAATAATATTATTTCATTCCAATGATGGTTCTAGAAAAGATGCATTATTTTATATTATCATTTTCATGGTAATTATTCAAGATCTTCTTGTCTAGTGATATCCTACAATATTACCAAATCATAATGATTTAAAATATTTAACATTGTAGATTGAGATCATTATAGATATAATTATAACAAAATGTATCTCATTATAAAACAAATATATAAACATTGTGTTGATAAAAAATATAAATATATATAGATATATTTTTTTACATTGTTACTAAGATATATATCCATTCGATACTCTGGTAAAGAAACTATCAAATGTTAATTATATTCATAAAATTATATGCCATTTTTTAATCTTCTTTATCATAGTTACTACCACTAATGTGATATCACTTCAATCAGAAGTGGTAAGATATGGAGGAAAAAAAATTCCCATCCTATAATAATAATATTGATATTAAAAATAAAGAGTAAAAATACAGACAGGTTAGATTTTATAAGGTTTAAATATCAAAAATACATCCATTTAATAATCGGGAAAAATTACATCTCACAAATACAAATTAGGATATAATATAAAATGAGTGTATGTTTCATATGTTGACACTCATAAAAACAGTATACATACCTTTTATTTTCAAGTCTCACTCACTCCTTCTCCTTGCACCACTAATGTTAGTGGGGGTTATCCACCCACTCCATCAACACCCCCCTTGAATTTTCTTAGGGGGTTTGAAATTGTCAAACACCCATAAGAACCACAAAATATGAGTGATAGTACCCTTTTAAATATATGATTAAATAAACCAAATACATATTATCCTAATATATAACAATTAACTTCCACATAACTGAATAATAGGTTTATGTGTATGCCAAAACGCAAATGATCCTCAGCCCAGTTGGTGAGGAATCTCCCCATGCATCTAAGTAACCTAAGATCAAATTTTGGTGGAGGAACATTTCGAGGATACTATAACAGTAATATAGTGAGTAAAGTAGTAGGTGAAATAGTAGGTATTGTTCAGTAATGTAACATCCATAACTATTCAGATGTTTCGGCCTTCAGGCCACTGGTTTGTTCCTCAAGATCATCAATGCCATCCGTCCACCCAAGGCCTTCAGGCCAGTGAGGATTACAGGACACCTCAAGGACATAATCCCACCTCAAGGTATTTGGGATACCCCAAAGAATTTGGGACATATTAAATACATATCTAACTAGACAAATTTACATGGAATGAGGATCCAGACAAGGATCAAAGAAAACACATTCACCAGATAAGAGCTAACCTGGCATAGAATAATGATAAGTTATTGCATTTCCATTAGTACTAGGAATGTTCATGTATGCATAGGATAACTACCCGACCATCCATGTGACGGTGGAGAGCATGCCTAACAATATATGTTGGGGAGGTGCAGTTCTATGTTGTCTATTTGGGATGATTTCCTCTAAGGCCATTGGGCCATACAATTTTCACTAGGCAAATGGGCCAAGTAAGGGTTCCCCCTAAACCCTTAAAAATAGAGATTATCAAAAAATAAATAAAAATTGATGGCCTTGGGGCAATTAATGCATGTTTATTTCAAAACAAAATTAAACCAAAACACCACCAGAAAGCCTGAAATGGATATCATAGATATGTGAATCCAAGTAATACTGTCTAGGTCATCCCATGTCTAAACTAATCATGCTCGACACTACCCATTTTTGTACTAAGAAACCCTAATATGGGTGGTAATATTATGGTTAATACAAAATTAAAACACGTATTTCAAAATCATCACTCATCATTAGAAGATTCAAAATTTTTATGGCCACGCCAAACCCCCACTCATATCCTTTACAAGGATTTAGGGATAATACACTAACTATGAAGTGTCTCTACCATTAAATTATTATCTAAAAACTAATTTAATAAACATATCAGTTTATAATCTTGTATGTATCTTCTTGAACATTATATAAAATTTATTCTCAATGCATGAAAACTCTATATTTAATGCTTAAGACATTTAAAATTCATTGAACTCTTCATCTCCAAATAAAAAATTGATAATATTCTCATGGAAATAGTTGAATTAGTGTCTTTGAAATGATATTCACAATAATTATATCTCTTCCAGAAAAGGAATAATTACCTTCTATAATCACAATAATTTTTCTCCATCTTCTACATTAATAAAATGGGTATTATCAATGGAATACCATGTCATTTATATAAGTACATTTCCATAAAATTTACATAAATGTAAATTTTATGTAAATATCTCATTTTCTTTCATCCCTAAACATATTTTATGTTTAAAGTTTCAGTAATTTATCTCTTCAACCTTACACATATATGTATTACATCGTAAAGTGGACACTTCCACAGAGGTAGTGATGGTTTTTCTTTTAAGAAATAATGTCATCTTACAAAGGTAGTAACATATAAAATAATGGCTACGATAGTAGGAGATTTCATTATCCCCGCATACATGAAAATAGAATAATCCTTTTTCATTTTGTAAAAAAAATCAGAACATTCCATAAAAATATTCCTTTTGAGAACATTTAAAATAAATTCAAAATTAAAGTTCCATTTATAATTATTTTATTACCATACAAATAAATCACTAATAGAATTAAAAAATATATACATTGAAGAATATGAGTTTTAATGTAATGTTTGAGAGAGAATTTAAAAAACAAAATCTCTTATCTTGAGTTTAACTCATCACGTACATTCTGTATCGTTATGAATAATAAATTTATGTTAATTATTCACAATCTTAATAACGTTTTTCATGTTTGTTATTACGTTTTACTATGTTATAAAAAATTAATCAATCAATTAAGTTCACATTAGATGTTTTGAGCATATTCTGAAATTATTTATAAAATAGCTTTGGTAGGGTGAATATTTTAGAGATTTCATTATTCCACCATCTCCAAAATGATAACCATAAAATAATAGTCATTTTCATAAATCAATTACAATTTCAAAACCAAAAAAATTGTTTTGAAAAATTAAATAAGATACATTCATGGAGAAGATATGTCGTAGGTACGCATAAGTAATGTTTTTGTTTCTTGAAGATCAGTATGGAAAGAAGGTATGTATTATTTTATCATTAGATAATGACCAATATATAATAAATAAAACATTCTACACTTATATATAACATTTTTTAGTGAGGAAAAATGAATTTCATCGCTTTGTGGAAGTGGTAATCTACACATATGTATGAATGACATTATCAATCTTCAATTGATAAGAAGGTAATAATTTATGTGATATATTAAATATTTAAAATGAAAAATATTTTATTAATATATATATATATATATATATAATTCATTATTATAATCATTTGTGAAATATTGTGATGGAAAACAAATTACACCAGTTCACAAGATTTTAGTCCACCTTACACATGAATGATATTTTCGTTTCCCATTTGGTGGAAGAGGAGATGAATATAGGTAATTATATTATAATAATAACATATATTATATTAAATATACTTGTGTTATTTTTTTCATGGTTAAAGAATGATTTAAGGATTTATAAGAATAATTAATATAAAAACCGTTGAATAATAACTATACGTCTTCTTCGGATAACCTCTTCTGGTTTCCATCAAAATATTCCCTATGATGGAGTTAATGATCAAAAAAAGTATTGTTGAATATTGAGATGGGTTTAAGGAAGGTATTTTTGATGTTACATATCAAACTAAAAGGATTTGAAAGTGTGAATAAATGGGGAGAAGAGGTTCCCTTTTATAAGTAGGGGAGGGGCACTCTTGGAATTACCAAAAGTATAAAAATAATATAAATTAATTTTCATTTCTAAATGATGCAAAACTGAAATACCACTATGATAGAATTCGTATGTGGATAAAAAATATCATAAAATAAAATTTGGATACTTTTATGTTATTTTTTCACACTTATATTTTGGTTTTAACTACTCGCTAACCCTTTTGTTAGTTACCGTGAAAAAATGTTTCTTACACTTTAGGGAACAAAATATTGACTATAAAAGGAAAAAAGTCCCATAAATGTACCAAGATTAATATTATAAACCATATCATATTAACTTTACCAAATATAATAATTTTCTGAAATTTTAAATCATTTAACAAATCATTATTTATTATAAAATATCATCAATTCCATTTTTTAAACTATTTTTTATTTTGACTTTGAAAACATCGTGAAAGTAATGTAATTAAAATATAATCCTTTTTAAAGTCGCAAAAAAAATAAGTTTCTAAAAAATTCATGTTTCACTATAAATCACATGTATAGTATTATTTTTGGTGTTTGTAAATTCATTTTACTGATTTTTCTACTACATGCACAAGAACTGTGTCGTTGTATTATAATATTTTAAGGAAATTATTTAATCACTAAAAACCATATATTAATTATACTGATTAAAAAAACATTTTTATTTCAAATTAATGTTTTAAACCAAACATATTCCCAATTTATTCCTATGTTAAAAAAATTATAGATAATAAAATAGAGATAATGATGTCTTAATTTTTCCTTATATAAAATATTATTTTAAGGGTCAAAGTCAAGTTAAAATGAGTAAAAAAGATAATATATTCAAACTTTTAATATTTATGGATGATATATACCCATTAAATAAAATTAATTCCTATTTTAGGGTCATTTGTGAGTCCATATCACATTATTTCTAACCTAAATTACCTTATTTACCCTTATAGAGGTTACTTAAATTTACTAAGTTTATTATTCATAATGAACAAAAATAATTATGAACCCATTAATCAAATTTAAATATAATTGTTAAAAATATGGAAATATATTTTCAAGATTCATGATATATAATTTTCTGAATTAAATTTAAAATTAAACTACAAAAATGCGATAAAATTCAGTTTTTCCAAAAAAAATGTCTTTTTAGTATAAAAATGTTTTCATATCAAAATCAAGTGTCAAAATAATTCAATGGAATATAATTGGAATATTTTAAATAAAAATAAACTAATTAAATTCAAAAACTAATCCAAATTAAAATTTCACCTTTTAAATTATTTAAAATAAAATACAATTTTAAATAAAAATAAGTAGTTTATCACTATTCATTGAAAATAAATTTTTTTAGACAATTTTAGAAATTACACCTTAAAGTAATTTTTATATGATTATTTTAAAAAATAAAGTTAATTTTATAAAATAAATTTTCTAAAAATTGAAAAAATTAATTATAACATTTTCTCACAAGAATAAATAATAAACATTTTAGAAGAAAATGTATTTTTTAAGCATAAAATAAATTTAATAAAAAATGTGTTCTTATTTCATAAGAATTAATCAATAAATTTATGCTGATTATAAAATTTTTATGTATTTAATAAATTATTTAATCTTATTCATACCCATCAATTTAATGTCATGGTTATACCCATTATATAATAATATTTCATGGTTCGTTTGATCCCGGTGTTGTGTATCTTCTCCATTATTGAACATAGTCATTCATTATAAATATTGAGATATTAAATTCTATAAACATTAATAAATTTCAACCTCACAATTTTTAAATTTTCATAGTAATATATTGTTTGAAATTTGAAATTTTCATGGTGTAACTAACATCATAAAAATGGTTAATAAAACCTCCTCTAAACAGAAGGAAATGGAAATTCAATGGTCATCTTAAATAACGTAGAGTTAGGTTTCTGAATAAGATAACATTAGAGGGATGTGAAAATATGGATATGGGATATAAACATATGACTAAATAACTAATAAATCAACTAAAAACTGGTTTTTTCAGTTGTAGGGTTATAACTGTGCTAGCTAAAACAATTGTGAAAACCCCATATTCTGAGCACTATAAAAATCGCTATTAAAGGGGGTCTCTAACAGCATTTGTATGCTATTTAATGGGGCATTTAATAGAAATAAATAAAGTGTTGATAAATTCCAAACCATTATCATCTCTAATAAAAAATTAATGATAAAAACATTATTTCTCAACCCTTCAAAAAATGTACTGATAAAGGGTATGTTTCATGATAACCCGATAATAACTCTAGAAACCATTAAAACCCATAAAATTTTAATAATCCCAAAACCCCTGAAATGACCATAAAATTTGTTTTGGGAGTCTATTTTAGCTCCACAACCATTCTAATAGAATCTTATTAAATGAGAATAAATAAAATGAGATTTAAATTGTATGATTATAAAATGAATAAAATATATTATATTACAAAAAATATGGAATTCGAACTCAAACTTCAAATGACCATAACTTTTTATTATGGTGTCTATTTGGCCTCCACAACATACTAAATAAAATCATGCGATGAGCTCGATGAACCATAATGGATATGGCTGAGGCCTTTGAGATTTGTCCTATTTTTCAACCCCAAAAATGTTTGAAGGCCTCTAAAATTGAGTTTTTAGTCGGGGTTCTCCAATTTCATAAAATTGAAATTTCTATAACTTCAAATATGGGTGTTCGTTCTTCCTATAAAACACATCAGATCGATATTTCCATCAATTTATACACCATGTTAACTCAAATAACCCCCGATCACCTATATCGGGGACCGAATTGATTTTATAGTCATTGTATCTTTATTTTTTTCACATTTTATGGCCTTCCAAACCATCATAACATCTTCTCTTTGTGTCTATTTGGGCTATAACACATATCAAATAATGTACTATGATGATGTCTACACCTCATTAACCCATGGGCTCCCTTGAACACCTATTTTTTAGCATCAAAAGACATAGTAGGCCTCTAAAATTGAGTTTCTGGCCTCCTTATCCGAATTCTTTAACATTCAATGGATTTTAAGTCTCTTTTAAGGGGATATTATTTCTCTTTTTTAGTGGGGACTGAATTTATACCTAGGTACTCCATTCATATTGATATTATGGATTTGAAATTTTATCGTTTTCTGTAATTTAATGTCATATATAATCAAATATTTTACAATATATGCATGTTTTTTATATATACACACATAAAAATTTAATTTTTTTAACAAATAATTAAGCATACTTACATATAAGAAAATATTTCTAAATATATAAACCTTATCAAAATAAAAAAATATCCATTTTGAAAAATATATACAAATAAATATGTATTTGAAAAATATATATATTTATATATAAATATTTATATTAAAAAATATATATAATCATATATATATATATGTATAAGAAAATATAAAAAATATATATAGATATATCATATAATGTAAAACAAAATAGTATAGGGGAGTGGAAAAGCATTAGGTGTATAAGATGGAGGTCCTAGGTTTGAAACTCACTGGAGGTAGGGGTGCACATTGGGGGGTGGGAATATCTAAATTGATGATAATGGGGGGTGGGAAGCACTGGTAAAGGGGGTGTGGGGAATGAAAATTCCATTTATCAGTATGGAATTTATTATTACTTATTTTAGTGCTGTTAAATGGGGGGGATTTATCTGCCCTATTTGCATTTCTAATGCTAAACCCTTTAACATCGCATACATTATTAGCACTTCTATAGTGCTGATAAAACCCTTTTACTAGCACTGTTAAAGGACTATTTTGTATAATGTAATGATTGATAAAGAAAATGATCAGTATAAAGATGAAAACTCTAAAAAAATCTATAATTGGTGAAGAGACCATCGATTAATCGAAAATTAAGGTAATATGATATTTTTTTCAAGAACCTTTTCCTATGATTTGAGGAAATAATTTACCTTACATACTAAAACAATATACAAATAAACATAATTTTTAGATATAATTTTATCCATTAATCAATTTCCACCATAATTTCATCTTTTTATACAAACTATGTGTATTAAAGATATATTTTTCGTAACTAAAAAAATCAAATGGATCAAATCATCCACAAATGGATAAAATGTTATTCCTCTTGTATTTAGAAATTATGTAAAACCAAATTGGTTAGAAAAAGATAAGTTAATTTCCAAAAATAAATAATCCAATATATGAATAAATACAGCATCAATATCTAAATACTCAGTAACAACACCCAATGATCAACTTACATCATTCAATATACTAAAACCCAAATATTATAATGTTATGATCACATATACCATTGAAATAAGTTTATCATTTATCTCTAAATAACATCAATCAATCTTAATTATTTATACCAAAAATTTATATACCCTAATTATAGATTCTATAATATATGGTAATAATTTCCTTAAATAATAAAAATCAATATAAAGAAATAATAAAATCATATATTATTTCCAAAATATAATCCAGGTTTTATTCCATAAATGAAATCCCATCTTATCAAAAAATATTTTCATTTACCTTATTCATATAAGGTTCCTAAATAGTGAACATCTACCAAAATAACATTAATAACTTAATCTCCAAATCACTCATTAATCACGTGTTTATCTATATGATAAAACACATGTTCCCCAAATTTTAATAATCCATAATTGCCTCAATATCAAATACCATAAATAATAAAGGTTATAAATGCCAGTAGGATTATCTCCAAAAAATTCAAAATCATTCTTTGAACAATAAACTTTTTTAATGGTAAAATTAAATGTTAGATATAACTGAAACATCTATCAAAACTCTAAATATTACAACTTTCTTACTACACTGTATGTTTCCAAATTTTGGAAACATACAACCGAATAATACTTAGGTATTTCATGATTCCAATAATTTATAAAATATATCATAATGTCAATGATACGAAATCACTACATCGTAATTATTAAAACGTGATTTGTAATAACATCCTTCATTCAACTTCCTTCATAAGACTTTATATGTGCTTTGTCGACTTATTCCTAAATAACTAATTTCTACAAATTAAATATATGAAATCATCCCAAATTATTAATTAAAAACAATCATAATAAAGTATCATTCTATAAACATAAGAAAAATAAATGGTACCTTAAATTAAGATATCTGGTACATCTTTTATTTTATTGATATACCATTTATATTTTAGCATGAAGTCCATATATCCAGAAAAGAAATTTTAATGTAGTTATTGATATTTTCCTTAGTTAATGAGATGGAACATTTGAGTTTTTAAATAGAAAAATGATATTCCATGATCTATATAATTATCAAAGAAATGTAATGGTGTTTGATAGATCAAATAATTTTATGTAGGTGATGTGGATGTGAAAAAATGTTTTCAAAATCATTCAAACAATCTTTTTACATGATTGTGATGATTAAGTCATCTGTAGGGGATAATATGATTTTGTGAGATCCTTGTCCTTCTATCTTGAAAAATGATATTTAATTTATTTAAATAACAACATTAAAATATGAAATGAATTAATTCAAGTTAAAATGATAATTATCCCTGCCAGTAAAAACAATATCCATATAAGTTCAATAAATATTTTACCATTAAATACTACAATCCAATGTTGATTATCCTTTTAATTATATTCCACAAAATAACAACATAACTACTTAACATGATAAACACTATCTTTATAAGAGACATCAAAATTGTCATCCCAAACCAATATATTGACCCCTAAAAAGTTAAATCATTTATTTATACACATATGACAACATCTTAATAGCTAAAGATATAAAATTTATCTAATACCAACTGTAAGGACCCATCCTTATAGTTCATGTAAACATTAATTTTAATTCAATATTTCATTTTCTTTCATTACTGATGGTATTTTAGGTTTAGAGTTATGTAGAATAAGGTAATCACCCTTACATAAATAAGTATTTCATCAAAAAGTTGATAATTCTATTTAGTATCCATTTTTTTAAAAAATGATTTAACAAGTTTTATTTTCATTATAAATCGTCACAGTTTTCAAATTGACATAGTACATTTCCATACTCAGCCTTAAAACCGAGGAATTGTTTTTTGAAACATGCTATTGGGATAAAAATATCAGCAAGGGACTTAAAAATAAGATATAAAATTTATTTCCATGAATACATAAAAAATACCCTTTTCAAAGTAAACATTATTTTAAAATTAACATTTGATTATCCAAGAAATAAAATTATTTTCCCAATGAATATCATAAAACATTTCTTTAGAAATTTAAATGGGAAAATAAAACTCAGAAAGGTTTCTTTTAAATAATGAAAAACTATTGCAAACGTTTTCACAAAGTTATACATTTCACTCTTCAGAAGAGGAATATAGTTTCATTAAAAAATAATATCATTAGATTAACTTGAAAATAATAATATTTCTGTAGACCCCCATATAAATCTTTTATAAATCATATAGCTAAATTGTGAAATAATATTCCATATCATTATAACAAATATAATAACCAATATGGTTGACTTCAAAATCCAATGCATTGGAGTTATGTCATAGACCCACCAATCCTTGGTTTATAATAGAACCACCCATCCTCGGTTTATAATGGAACCACACATCCTCAGTTTATAACGGAACCACCCATCATCATAACAATTTAAAAGAACCATAAAATAACCATAAAACATAAATTCTTTGAACATTAAATATTAAACTCATAATAAATATGATTTTCTCCCATAAGAAATCATTTTACAATATTGAAATATCAATTCCATTTTAGAACTATTTTTAAAAATAAACTAAAAATAGGAAAGGATTATTTTTCTTTGAATAAATCATTTAATCTTATAATCTTTGTAAAATACAAAATAATATTTAAGATGGTGGGAAAATATGTTGTCATTGTATATATTAAAATATAAAATTCCTTTTATCATTTGTAAAGAAAGGAAAATCATTCTGTAAAAAAATATTCCTTTTGAAAACCTTTAAAAATAATGTCAATTTTTTTTACTATATTATTATTTTTTCTTTGTATAAATATTTCCGTAAAATAATTTCAAAATTAACAACTAGAATGACAAGGAGTATTAAGGGAAACATTAAAAGAGGATTTTTTTTAAAAAATAAAGTATTTATAATTGAGTACAACTCATCATGTTTGTTATGTATATTACTGAATAATAAAGAGACATTAATTATTTGATGTCATAATATTTTTTTTCATGTTTATTATTAAATTTTACCTTGTTATTATCAAATATTAAATCAATAAAGATCATATTAAAGGTGTGAATAATATTCGTCCCATATATCCAAAATGGATTTGGTAGATTTATTATGGTCAAATAAGTAATTATTCCACCATATATAGAATAACTATCATGAAATTATTATAATTTTTATGCATAAATTATAATTATAAATACTACCATAAAGTATGATCAAAAAAAATGAAATACCTTACAATATTTGATACGGTAGGTCATATGTACGCTTGAGAAACATTTCCATTGTTTGAGGATTATTATAGTACAAATTTAAGTATTATTTTATCCTCATATAATGAGAATTTTATCATAAATACAATATTATACACTTATATATACAATAAATGTGATCTAGTTAGGGTAAATGAATTAGATCAATTCATGTAGGTGGTAATCAACATGTGTAGAGGAATGTCGTTATCATTATTTAGTGGATGGAAAGGTAACAAAGTATATGATAAATTAAATTTTATGAATGATAAATATATCATTAATATAATATATATATATATATATATATATTCCATCATTATTTCGATCCATGTGAGATTGTGAAGGAAAATGAATTACATCAGTTTGTGAGGAAGAAGAATTTTGTACCCACCAATGACGTATTTTTTTCCCATTAGATAGAAGAGGATATGGATCTATATTAATTTTTTTATAATATTACATATATGATGAATTTAAGAAACTACTATTATTAATCTATAATGGTTGAATAATATTTTATGGAGGAAGAAGAATAAATAGTACAAAAACACTTAAGATAATAACTATTCCTCTTCTTCGGACAAAATTTAAAGGTTTACACAAAAAACATCCCTAAGATAGTTTTATGATCAAAAAAAGGATTCTAGGATATGTTAATGTATGTATGGAGGTTATTTGGGTAGGTATTTTTTGAAAAAATAACTTTTAATGTGTGAATAAAAGAGGAGTGGAGGTTCCTTTTTATAAGTGAGTAGAGGGGCACTATTCGAATTACATAGAGTTTTAAATTAATATAAATTACTTTTCATTCCAAAATGGCTCCAAAACTGATTAATAATGAATTTAGAATAATTATGAGTTATGAAATATCATAAAATATAATTTTTACAATTTTACGGGATGGTATTAACCTTAACTTTTTTTAACCCCTCGTTAACCCTTTTGACGATTAATGTGAAATAATGTTTACTTACTATTTAGGGGTCAATATAGTTACTATAGATTGAAAAAATTCCATAAATGGACCATGGTTAATAACATAAACTAAATCCATTTATATTTATAGAAGATAATATTTTTAGGAATTTTAAATCATTTTAAAAATCATTATTTGTTATAAAATATCATTAATGTCAATATTAGAATAATTCTTTTAATCTAACTTTGAAAATAACATGAACATAAATTAATTTCAAAATAATCCCCTAAAAACACAAAAAATTTATAATTGTCTATAATATTCATGGTGAAATATTAATCACTAATATAATATTATTTATATAGTTTTAAAACAGATTTTATTCATTTTTCTACTACTTGCACAAGCACTGCATTAGTGTTTTACAGGAATTCAAGGAAACTATTTCATGCCAAAAATTACAAGTAAACATTTTCAAAAAATTGACTTACATTTTCAATGAATATTTATAACTAAATATATAATCGTTTAAATAGATTTAATAAATTTTGAGATAATGAAAAAAGAATGACATTTTTTACTTTTAATGATATAAAATAAAAAAAATAAAAAAATTCATGTCAAAAGTGAAATAAAAGGTAAAATATTGAATATTTTTATGTTTATGGATGAGGAATAGTCATCTATTAAAATTTAGGCAAGTTATTGTTAAATTAAATTACCCGAGTTACCCTTATTGAGGTGACAAAAACTTACTTAGGGTAATATTTATAATGACTAAAAACAAAAAGGACATATTTTCCAAATATGGACCTAGTTATTGAAAATTTGGAAGAAATTTTTAGAGATTAAAAACAAATAAGTGGATGAATTTAATTAAAAATTAATCCTAGAAATGTGAAGAAATGTTGTTTTTCCAAAAAAAATGTATTTTTAAAAATAATAAATGTTTTCATACCGAAATAAATTATATAATTAGTTATAAATATTATAATTAGGATATTTTTAATCCAAATTAACTTATAAAATTTTAAAAATAAATCAAAATGTGATTTTAAAGTGTAGATAATTTAACATAAAATATTGTTTTCAATGATAAATAATATTTTCTCACTATTCAATGAAAAGACAGGCTTTTAGAAACTTATCAAAATTTTCTATTTATGATACTTTTGATATGATAATTTAAAAATGTATTTAATTTTTTAAATTTAACATTATATAAAATACACAATTCAATTATAATATTTTCTCATAAAAAGAAAAATATTTTTTTTGAAGAAAACATATTTTTGAAGCATAAAATTAATTTAATAAAAACAGGGTGATTATTTAAAAATCATTAATCATTACATATATATTTAGTAGGAATATTATTTTCATTTCATAATATAGTTAATCCTATTCATTCCCTCTATCTTAACCACTATGTTATAACGATCATATAATAATATTTTGTGGTTATTTTAAGATCGACATTGAGTATCTTGTTCACTATTGAACGTATTCTTTATTTTAAAATATAAATATATTATAATTTGGGACTTTCATAAACTGAAATATATATATCAACATATTCCCTATCAATATGATCCTTCATTCCACTATAAAAACTAAATATGCAATGAAAAGTTCTTCTTCCCCCTCTCACCATTTCCATATTTTATGTAGAATATTTTATTAAGATATTATATATATCTATGTGTATTGATAAAGGTTTTAGATTGATTCATACTCACTGTAAGATCTGAGATTTTTTCATGTTTACCACATGTTTTAATATAGTAAAAAATATTAAATTAAATTGATTAAACCTTCTAAATCTAGATTCAAACCCCTTATTGTTTTAATTAAAAAAAATATATATTTATTTATATATAATTATTCAAATTGGAACATGATGACCTAAATTGGAACATGAAATAATTCTATTTTAGGATCCTCTAAAAATATGGTATTCATTCATATTTTAATCTCCAAACACCTTGTGGTTACTCTATTATTGTTTTTATAGCCATAACATGTTACAATGTTACACTCTGATTTACAACATAATTCTTAGTTATCGATTAACACTAAATTATCATAGAATTACATTTTTTTGTGATGTTGATTTTCTCCCATCTAAAAAAACTTCTATATATTTATGTCCTGATATACCATATTATAACATTATACCTTCAACTAGAATATCCAACCATTTATGATAATTTTACAATATTTTCATTATGAAATAGTTCCTTCCATTTTACCGTGACGTCTATGATTATATAACAAAACAAGTTTCTCTAAAAATATCTTAAAATAATATTTTTATAGGTTACATTCTATGTTGTGATTCTCAATTATTTATTCTTACTTAATTTTAATTTATTCCTATGTAACAACTACAACATGACCTAATGTGTTGTGGTGTGGTTTTTATTATTTTATAAAAATCACCTTGTAGATTTATCTATACATGTCCATACAAAGTCAGACATTGTACAATCTTATTATTATACAAAAATATATATATTTTTTACCAGAATTTAAAATCGATCAAATATATAAAATTCAATTATATTTTACGAAAAATCCATCTTCTCAAATAATCTATATCATTATTATTTTATGCCACCTTTACTTTATCTTTATCCTAGCTCATTATATTCATTTTTTGTGACTATAATGATTCATATTCCGACCTTCCATACTAATCATCATGATCTAGTTCCTTATGTGTCAATGTTATGTGGATACTTTCTCCTTTTTCATCCTGTCTCCATGTCATTCTCAACTTTTTAATGTTTTCTTAAATTTCCACCATGATCATCTTCACATTTCCATGCACAACCTCCTAGATAAAATTGACTATAAACCACACCATCATTGACCACCAACACATTCATCACAACTATCCATGTCATCTATGATTGTCAAAATACTCTAACAAAAAATCTATTTGTTGTAACACTATACCTATTTTGATTTTTTTGGAATCATTTCTATCAATATATATTCATCTTTTTATCATTTTCACTAGGTATATAGATTTATATTGAAATCTAATCTCATATTCATTAATCAACCATTTATACCAAGACACATATTTCTCCACATTATTCTATAAAATAAAAATATTCTTTCAAATTAACATACTTTCCATTTTTCCCCCACTAGAAAAAAACTATTTGTTCTCCATATTTTTATGGAAGAAAAATTCCCCCCCATAATTTACATATACTTATCAGATCCATAAAAGTCCGTATTTTATTTATTTTCTTCTATAATATTAATGAAGAATACAAAAATTAACTCTAAAAAATAAAATCTATTATTATAATCCATTGTTAAAAATTATTAATTCCCATGAAATAATATAACTCCTTCCTATCATTAAACTATTTTTGAACACTTTATTTCTCCTAACCTATGGGCTATTTCAACCATTTGTACATAATTTTTTCTCTAATTTCAGCTTCCTCATTAAACCATAATCTCTATTTACCCCCTTAAAAATTTCACCATTTTATCCTCCACATCCCCTTCATGGTTAGAAACATATTACATATCCTTAAGTATATGATTGAAACCAAAAATTGTGTTTCCCAAGTCTCTAACTACACATATTTTGAATACTATATATATTTTTTAAAATCAGTGAAGCTCTTTAAAATATATTTAAATTATCAAATATATTCATTTAGTGAAATTAATACTTTTTAAATTGAAATCAGAAATTCATATATGCTTATTGTGTCTGAACTCAGTTTAGGGAATAATAGTATAATTTATCAATCTCAATAGTTTCCATCATACTAATTTATTTCTATAAATGTGTCTAACCTAATATTTTACTTCTGTCAAGTTTCTCTATTTGTTCTCAATAACACATACACAATATCATCTATAAGTAATCACTGAATCAGAAGTGTTTGATTTATACCACATTATGAGTGAATTGTTAAAACATTTTATTATAAACTCATGACAACACTTGTAGTCTATGATCTTCCTTCCTCATACGGTATTACTCATACACTAAATTCTATAAATAGCCTTTGAATATCATACACAATATTGCACTAAATATTAATATTTTGCACTGAATATAGAAATAATAATTATCATTAGAGTCTTAATTGAAAAACTTTACAAGATTATAAATTAATAAATTGACACCACATGATAAATAAATAAAATTTATCAATAAATCATCGTTGAATGTTTTCACTTATTTATACATGGCCTAAATCCATTTTATATTTCCTAATATCAAATTATGTATTTTTTCTTTAGATTTATTACACTTGAATAAAAAATTAGGATTTGACAATTCTTTAATTTCATATGAGGTTCTATATATCGTAAACGTCTCTAAAATTTTCGTTAATTGCTTAATTAGAATGTTAGATCATAGAAGTCTCAAATTGGGATTTTATTCCAATTTTAATTATTTTCTCACAACATGTATTTTTATTTTTTTATATTACTTGAGAAGAAAACCTACCATTTTTAATGTTGGTACTCTATTGATCATATCTCCCTTTGAATACTATATCACACCAACAATAGTAATAACTGATGAGTTTTTTAATGGATAAAACCTATCCAAAAATAGTATAAAACATTAACAAAAATAAATTGTGACACATTATGTTTTCATTCATATTATTATGAATAAAAATTAAGAACAATGTATCTTTTATCTTTCAATTCATATATATCCATGATCTTCAACAAGATATTGATATTAAACATTGATTAATTTCTAATAACATCCATAATGTGGTATCTATGGGATGGAAAAATCTCTCAATTCTTTGAAAGCATCACATATTCCTCACTGTTTAATAAAATCATAGTGAGAGAGAGAGAGAAATCAATAGATCTTCATGTTAAATAGTTTCATAGAATTTATATTCACTAGAAAAACACAAACTATGATCCTCTTTATATATATATCAAAGCAGACACATTGGATTCCAATCATTTGACTATATTGAATGAAACGTTTAATGAGTTAAATCTATTGTAACTCTCAAATATTTATTTAGATTAATTGATTATTGTTTAATCAATTAAGAATGTTATTTCAAATTTACAAATTATCATCATAAGATAATAAACCTAATCTTTTATATTTATGATATAATTAATAGAATCAATCAATTTATTATTTAATTATATAAAAAATGATATCCACTGAGCCATGGTGTCCTGACATTCACCGCACCATAATCTAAAACACAATAGACCAGGACGTGGTCTAAAACACTACTTAGTATAAGTGAATTTTGATCACCTTTCCAACAATCTCCCACATGAATTGAAGCCTCTTAGACATAAAATTTGGTTTATTTTATATCACATAATATATAAAAACTTGGCTAACTATATCAGAAAACCCCTCTGGTATATATTCTAAAAAGTTTTTTTTAAATATATTAGTTATTTCCACCATATGTTATATCAAATGTATCAAATATGAAAAATAAAACTAAAAAATAATTTGGATATCCATGAAAACACTTATTGGATAGAATGAATATCTTTTTGGGTATCTCCCAAAATTATTTACAAAAACATTGTTACAAATAATAATCATTATTGGAATGACTACAAAGTGAGACCCTATTGGACTTTTTAGAATTGGAAAAAATATTTCATCAAGAATATATAAATTTAGGAAAATAGTGAACCATTGTAAAGAATCAATTAAATTAATGATAATAATAAATATGGTGTGACATCTACCAAACACATGTATTTATACAACTATATACCAACTATATTATAAATACCCTGACACTAGTAACTTAGAGCTGGTGGTTATTCTGTTATAATGGTATAAAATACATAGATCAAAATAAAAAGGATCCAATAGTTTAGTAGTCTCAAAATTCTACATAAATATATGATAAATAAATTTCATTTACCATTCAAAGTATATTAAAACAATACATAAAAAATTATGAATTATATTTATTTATCCTTAAGTCACACGTTGTAATCTTCATGATATACTTGTGAAATAATGATTCAAAACAACAGGGTATGTTTAGATGCCTAGTAATAATGTTGGTTATTGTGGAATCAATCATCAAATGAAAAGGAAATATATAATATTGTAGGAATAAATAATAAAATAATTATTTACAATTGATAACATATTCACCATATATACCTTTATAAAACAAAAATGGAAATAATTGATAACATGGATAAAAATAATTAATCTCTTATTATTGGAATTCATAATTGTTGACATCTTAATAATACCATAAATTCCATGAAAATTCATCATATATAAATATGGTGGAAAACACTAAATACTCATCCAAGATTTTCCTCTCAGATATATTTATGAATCAAGGGGGTATATAATTCTTGTACCAATTCGTCTCAAAATAGATCATACCCAAACTTATTTTTCATTATTACTTTATTAGTTTATTTATTTTCTATATTTTCCTTCAGTTATTGGTCAAATTCCCTTTTATTTTAAAATTTTTTAGTTTTCAGTGTTATTAACACATTTTATAGCTAGTTAGTACTAAAAATACATCCATCTTATGAAAATTCTATTGTGCATTTTAAAAGAGAAAACATAGTTGGTGCTCAATTTTTTTTATTTTGTGAAAAAACATGATTCATCTTTGAGGTGTTTCTATTGTGGGGTGAATGGTTGCTACACATTTTGGTAAACTATGTGGCCAAACCAAGAGAAAATCTAGGTTGTAAAAAATATTGAATTTACTAAACATACCTCCCTAATTAAAACCCCCAGCCCACTTGGGACTTCATCACCCCAACTCACATGATGAATGCCTAGAGATACACAAATAATGGTTCCCTACTTATCCCACTTAGATTTCTTGCTTTCTCTCCTTGATTTTTAGTGCACTGAATAAGCGCATTTCTCTTATCCTTTATCCCCTTACCTCTTTTTTCTTATAATGATATCTAAGGGATGACATGGTGGTTGAAACATAGGTCATGTAGTTTGTTTAATATGTTAATTACCAGTGCCTCGGAATTTTAATACTTTTCTTAAGATCAATTATAGTGATATTCGGTTAAGGATACATGTTTCATTCAGTTTATGGAAATTTTCTATAAAAATAATTCTTTAAACTTAAAACCAAATTGATTTCTTGAGTTTTGAATCCCTTAATTATTTAAAATTAATTAATTAATGTTAGTTTTAAAGGAATACATAATTATTTTCATTATTTGATGATTTTTAATTCTTATAAATTAGAATTTTTTAATGACACTTAAGTTGTGCATGGTTTAAATAGATTTACAGGACCCTCTACGTGTTTGAAAAAATTAATTAAAGTCTTTTATATGAAAATTAACGTTTCAAAAATATCTTTAAAATATTTAATGACTTTCAAATGTTTTTTAAAAGTAATGACACAATAATTCTACTTTTTTCAAAATAAAATGGTATCATTTATAAGGGTTTTGATTATTTTTGAGTTTGGAATTACATTGGTTATCATTTTTTAATTTATACTCTTGTGTTTGATTGTTATGATGTAAAATAGTATTGAGATGATATTTGATATTTTTATTAAGAATATTAAATTTTCTTAACATGAAAATTTAGTTTAATTTTCAGTATAAATTTTTTAATTGTATTGACTTGTATTTTTGAACGATATAAAATGTAAAAAACTAAATTATACGACTTGAAGAAAATATCTCATTACAATAAATTCCCAATAAAAAATTAGGTTTAGAGTTCTTCATAATTATGAAATGATATTAACATACAAAACTCGTGCCATTTTAACTAATGGAAAATTTTTCCACTATGAGAGAAGCTTCTTAAACCATATTCTGTCATGAACATAGACTATAATTTCTAATCATAGGAAACTATTATATATGTTATGTACTTTTATTATCTATATAAACTAGAGGTGAAAATGTTATAAAAGGGTGAGCTTGGATTTTTTGTAAGGGTAATCATAATTGTTAGCAATGAAATATCATAAGTGATCATAAGGTGAGAAATTCTATATAATCAAGATATATATGAAAATTATACCCATGAAATAATGGCTCAAAAAGCATCCCATATGGATTGGTATATCCTAATACAAAAATCAAAAGTGTGTGGAAACCTGAGTCAATAAACAGGATACATGAGGGAATAATCATAATTATATGGATTATTAATGTAATATTCCCTTGAAACCAATAAAAAATAACTACAAAATAAATATAAGCATAGATAAATTATAACATTATGAATAGAAATCAAACCATGCTTCATGTTGTGAACAAAAAAATTTACATGCTTTATGTTGTGAATATAATAAATGCCCACACATCATGTTGTGGAAAAAAAATAAACATGAATCATGTTTTGAAAAAAAATTCCCACACATAATTTTGTGAATAAAAAATGTATATTTTTATTTTTGTTTATAGAAAACATTTCATTTTTCTTATTATGAATAAAAAATAAATTTATACTTCATATTGTGAATAAAAAAATGTCCATGTTTAATATCCTTGTATTATGAGATATAAACCCCTAACCAATGAATTGGATGGTTATATAAGACCCCAACTCTTAATAATATATATATTCATATTCATTTTGAAAACAAACATTCATCATATCATAATGATTTTATGGTGAATGAATTGGTTTCTTAATCCTTTCAAAAAATTCACATAACATGAACTTAAAAAATAACAGGGTACCAAAAATATCATTTTCCAAAATGAATCATATCATAATAAAATATATAGGATAATAAAAACATAAATTCACAAAATATGAACACTGAATGATAAATAGAAGTTAAAATATAATATTTTTGACAAAACCTCCTGAAACATTGAAGTAAAAATTACATTCAAAAACAATTTTTGAAGTAAAAGATAATACTTTTCAAAACCTTATTATAAATATTTAAAAATTAAATATTTTTTAAAATACATTAAGTATATCAAGAAATTTGTAATGGAACATAAATCTTTGGATTTCGAAAGGATGGAAAAACATTTGAATATTTTAAAATTTCATTATTTATATCTAACAACATAAGATCGGTAGTAAAACATCCTTTTTAAAAGTGCAAAGTAAAATATATAGGTCACAAGAGTAAACACATATTTTTGGATTCAAAATTAAAAAATAAAAATATATTTGTGAATAATGAACATGGTAATGGAGGGAAATACATATTTAAACGAGATATTTTTTTCTTAAAAATTATTCACTTTTATGAGAAAGAAAGTCATTGATAAATAATATTTCATTTAAAGAATAATTTTCCCTAGATATAAAATAGTAAATATGTTATGAAATAGTAAATATGGGGATTTATCAAGCATAGAAGAATTATGCTCAAGGAATAGATTTTTAACTCAATGAAATGACATTAGAGTTAAAAAATACCTTATGGATGTCATGATTGATGATTCATGGGATATTTAAAAAGGGGTTGTGTTGTAGAAATATAAGTCCCCCAAAAAATATAAAAATAAAAACAAAAAAAATTAAATGGTATAATGTACCCAAATTATGTGAAATATTTTTTGGAAGAATGATCATAACTCAATGAATGAGAATGAAGTTTCCAAAAACACCAATGATAATCGTAAATTAATAATTAGAGGGTTATTATGAAATTATTATTCAATTATCATGAAATGAGATATATTGTTTATACTTTATGTAAATAGGAAATTTAATACATTATATAAAAGAAATTATGGTTCGTAATATCATACATGTATCATGGATTTCAAAAGGAGTCAAAGAAACTCTTACCTTGTTTCCCTACTTAGTCGAATGAACTCTTAGCTCCTTGCTCATTGAACAATCATCTTTGAGAATGGGGTTAATCCTTTGATGGAAATTATTTTGATAAGACCAGAACCTTAATAAGGAATTTAGAATTTCATGTGATATGGTTGGGTGGATTTTGGGCTAAAATTAGGGGGTTGTTCTGTGTAGATAAGTGAGGAGACGATATCCTCTTTTATAAATGAATAAGGACATATTTTTATTGAATACCTAAATATTTTCAACAATTGGAAGTCAATATCAAGGAATGCTGGTCAATAATTGAAATATAATGGAGTTGTGAAGAGATAAGATTGTGCCACACTTCAAACACTCAATTGAAAACATGTTCTCAACAAGTTAGTGATATGTGTTGGAGTTGGTTCCCTAGAACCAATTTATGCCTACTTTAAGATAAAATGTTTTCATATTTTGTTTAATAATAATAATCTGATAATTACATCCTGATTATTCTTTTACATAAAATATTATTTGATAATTTCGTAAAAGTTGTTATCATATGAAAAGGTCATAGCAGTTCCCCACTATAATGAGAACCTAGAGGTGTTATGAAACTATTCTTAAATATTTGTTCTATAGACTAATGATATAATTTTAGGGACACAAATGATATTTTTTTTATCTGGGTTGGAGACTCAAATGACTTTGAGTCACCTTCTAATTTTGTACACCCTAGGTAATATCTAGTGTAAGATATTATAAGAATGAGACCCACTGGTATGAAATCCACATTTATATTCATCATTGGATGTTCGAATCTACAGACATTTGTATTGATCCTTAGACAATAATATTTTTTTTAACTAGTATTAAAAATCCCAGACATTGATGTACTGCAAAATCAATGATCTAATATGATCTTGGGGAGGTATGATATGTTGGGCATGACATGAGTAATATTTCATTAATGAATAATGAAAGAAAGGATTTCCCCATTTTATTCCTTAATATAAGTTGATATTTCATCACCTTTTATGGAAATAATATATCCTAAATAAATCCATGGCCATGGTTTTCTATATGAAAGTAAAATTTCTATGAAGTCAAAGAAAGATACATCTAGCACATAGGTTGATGGCACCAACATCCTACCTACATGATTATAGATATCATGATGAATGGAATATATAACATAGTAAGCATCCCTGTGAGGTATTATGTCATTAAGACACGAAATTATTTCTCTATGGGTTCCTTGGCATGTATCTAGATGTTATCCTTGGACATTAGGCTACTTCACCTAATTCCACCTAGAAAAATTCCAAGAGGTTCACACACTAATTTTATCGAGAATCTATCATAAATAATATTATATTATTTATTATTTAAATTTTTTATTAAATATTATTCCCAAACATGGTTCATAATGTTTTTATGTATTCATGATTGCATATATTCTTTTACCATTTTTTTGGGTGAATATAATGTGGGGTGAATATTTAATATATATTTATTTTATATGTAGTGAATATTATATTTATTAATTTAATGGTGAATGATATAGTTATATTTACTTATTTAATAAATATTCATTATTCAATGCTTCATAAATATTTTTGAGGAATGGAGGGAAAACATTAAATGGTTTAGTGAGAAATAATAAATATTGAACATTATATAATTAAATAATATTTAATATAATTTTCAAGTTAAGTGAATGTTGAAAAATAATAGTATTATTATTATTATTTGACATGGGGTTCCAAAAGGATTGAATAAATAATAATGGGTACTTGTAAAATTATTATATTTTAACCATATTAGTATATAAACCCATTTATATTTTTTTCTATGATAGACTATTCATTTCTTCTGGTTGTGAAAAATAAATTTTAAGAATCCTCTCAATCCCTAGAGATGACACTTCTTTAATAAATATCCTAAGAATAGAGAGAGATATTCCTCTATAATTCTCCCTAATGTATAGAGGGATTGAAGAAAATTCATTGGAATTTTATCCTTTGTCAATCAATGGTGAGTGATTCATGTGATACGATCTTCAATTATAGCATAGATTGATTCATATGGCAACGTTCAGAGATTTATGGAACATGTGTGGGTCACTGTTGGAAGGAATATTTACTAGATTAATATAACACAATGATTGTATAACTCATATCTCTTGTCAGATCCATCAATAGAGAAATAATACCAATAATGTAATTATAATTTATATAAAATTAATAATGAATAATATATGATGATCCTCTCTCTGGTTCGGGTGTTTTATCCATTTTCAATATTTTTTAATTTACTTTAATTGATCCCGACCTTAAATGTTGGGTAAAATCACAGATTAATCAACAATGATGACAAAAAAGAAATGTTTGGAATAACCTATCGCATGCTTCCATTATTCCTAGAACCAAAAACTGGTATCAAAGGGGTCACATAATTATATATAATTATTTAAAAACATTTATTGATTTATACATTTGTCATTTAGTTGTTCAATTCACGTTTAATCAATATTTTAATATGAATTTTGATATATGATTCATCCTCTATCATTTCCCGTATATCTAATGAAAATGATTAATTTTATGAGTGAAATGAAATCCAAGAACTCATCAAAAGGAGTTGAGGGTTATGGATGGGTAACACAAGATTACACACCACATAACGGGAGTTACACGTAATGTATTTGTGTTAAATTCATGATGAATTAATTTGTAAATTAATTCAAATCATGTGTATTTATGTCACATAATAGATTTACATCATAACCTACATTTGGCTGGGCCAGCCTAATATATAATCATCTGGAGTACATGCCGTGAAACTGACAAACAGGGCGTGTAGTCCCATTTAGTTATTGAATTTTTACATATTTCCATACACGAGCTACATGATTGGAGACCATGTAACTCAAATAACACATGACATGTAGTTGGTCATACACCCCATGTACTCCAATTTTACAATGCCTGATTTACACACAATGTCCCTTGGCATGTGCCTCAGATATATAGTAAAAGATGTACATGTCATGTAGCTCATATGTACATGTCATGTAGTTATACCAAATTACACAGATTTAAAATTGATTTATTATATTTTGTAAAACTTATCAACTTGTTCTTCTGAATGTTCATTATGTTAATAGGACACACCATGTGGTGGGTTTTTAATATATATCTATATATATAAATTTAATTAATACCCGCATAATTTTCAGATCTATATATAATATATGCGTTGTATTATAGTTGTTACTCAACATGGATTGATGCCTAACATTTGACCCAAAAATCATGTAATTAATTCAATCATTACATTAATAGTTTTGTTATGAAAGTACGTGATAAGTCATGTATGACATATGTCACAAGATTAAATAGTATATGTGTATAAAACATGGTAGGTAGAATCGGATATGTATTAACAGTGTTGGATACAAGGTACATTTATTCGTACAGTTAATTTTCAATAAATTTATTTAATTTGTTTAAAATAATTATGGATGACAATGTCAAGGAAGATGAGATGAGAATTAAGATAAAACGAATTTATTAATTAAATAAGATAATTAATTGATTTTACAATGATTTATCTCATATAAGATTGCTCAATATTTGAATTCTAGTTTTATTAAATGTGTAATCAGTTACATCCGTGAGGATGATCATGATCATAGACCGGACCTCTGTATGAGATTATTTTCATTTAATTTATTTTTAAATTAAATTGATTGTATGTGTGCCTTTACTCCTATTATTATATAAGGGAATGCAAGTCCATGTTTCTTTTATGTAAACCATTTTCCCTCACCAATGTGTGCATAAAATCATATGTAATGGATGAAGCTCCCATGCTAGTGGAGGTGGTTCATGTTTGGAACTAAGGTGAAACCAATCTGAGAAATATATAGAGGTGGATAGGTGGAAAGCTGTAACTCGAACTGTAATTGGTTCAAACTATTTTCCCCTAGGTAGAAAGTTAGTTTTTCAACATCTAGATAAAATTACCAATAATAAAGTATCATGAACATAAGGATTTAATATTTTATTTCTATCATGTTTTGGGTTATTTCATTATAGATGTTATGTCAGGAACATATGAATTAATTAAATTAACCAAAATGAAAGATAAAACTAAAATAAATTGGATTATGTGTAAATATTATTGAATGAATGGTTAATCATATAATTAGATACCCATAATATTAGAAATCTTATAATAAAGATAATAATTTGAACTTTGTGCATATGATCACAAAATCCCTCAATTATATATATTAATTCAATATAACCTTCTACTACTTCATTTAAAATTGAAACATAGTTCAAACTGCTTGATATGCCAGAGATGGGGTGTTTTCAATTATTGGGGAATTTTAACTTGAATTTTTGAGTTAATTTAACTTATTTCACATCAAGGGTTGACTTCCAAAGAAGGAATTGGTGTAATTTAGAGGGAAAGGATTAGGAAATATAATTTAAATTAATTCAGGATTGGGGAGTCCATTCAATAAATCAAGTAACTTTGATTTAATGCATTTAGTATTTAAAATTCAAACCTAAAATCAATCATGTTTCTTGAAAAACCAAATTTGGGGAAATGATAAGTGTAATATGGATCATTTCCACTTCAATATCCAATAAATATGATATTTTAAAGCCAATGGTGAGGTCTATTGGGTTTAGATAAATCATAGGGAAACTATTAAATATAAAATTTACATATATGTATAAATTTTATTAGATGAAGTACTAAAATTATATTCTATATATTTTTATTGAAAGAACATTAAAATTAATTAAAATATATCATTTGGATCTTTTTTCATGACCTGGACCATGATGGGGTTCGAGCCGTAACTAACCCAAGCCCGCCTCCATAGGATAGGGGTGGAGACAAGCACCGAAGACATAACTAACATGGGGAGGCCTTTTCATAAGTACATATATACTATCACACCACCCACATATTGAAAAAGTTCATATGGAATGAAAAAAAAAGATGAAACCCTTCTATAAAAATAAACCAAGAATATGTAAACTTCTAGATAGTAAAAATATTATGATAGTGTAATCTGATAAGTAATGGAAAAAATACATGGCCATCCAAAAATGTGTCCCAACATAACAAAAAAACTAGAATAGTAAAATAGTGAGAGAGCCTAGCTCCAGATGTCAAAGCTACAACCATCATTCGTGGTCCAAGAACCCAGTATCCCTAATCTATTTTATAGTCATAGTGACCATGTTTGTCCTATACATAAGACACAACATGTTTAGGAGAAGTCCATGTAGGGTTGAGTATAATGATACCCAGTAGGAAGACCCTAACGATGAGTGGGAGCAACGAGAGATATAATAGAAAAGAAATATTGTGGATAAAAAAGTTATAATTAACGAGTACAACTCAACCCAGAAAAGGTGAATGTAAACTCAACCAAACACAATGATGTGGAGACTCTGAGACGATAAACTTCTAATCGAATCTTCACTTCCTATAGTAGGATAGTGGACTCATTCACCCATGAGAAGTTAGAAATTGAAATCACGTGGTACGCCTTGCACGTCTTCGCCTCTCCTAGAAGGAGAGTAACCAAAAACCAATTATTGGGTACCAAAGAAGGATATATATATATATATATATATATATTTGTATTTTTTCTCAATCAAATAAACCCAAATGGGAAGTTAGGGGGTCCCCATAACATAGCTCAACCAAAGAAGAAGAGTAACTAATATTTGCAACATTCCTTCAACGATGCCCAATATCTCATGCATCTTCCATGAACACACAAGTCTAGGGAACTAAATAACCACATTGTGATACAATCCGCTTTTTTACCACTGACTTACTATCACGGTTTTGGCCATGTCATAAAACATGTCTTGGTGGGGAAAGTGATTCTCTTTTTCGTGAGTCCAAAGCTACATCAATCCACATCCCATCACTATGTCTCGCAATAGAGGGACCACAATTTCAAAATAGTTGAACCTCTCCCTAGATTGTTAGGGGGATTCCACTATGACAGTAGTTATATAAGACCCATGCCAATACTAATGGGGGGCTCCAATCTAGTGTCACGGGGACCCGCACCCTGGTATAATAGAGGTTCCACTCTAGTCATAGAGAAAATGTGCCCTATGTCGATAGGGGATTAAAATAAGAAGCTAGAGGAACCCCACACATGATGGGGGTGGTTTCACTATAATGGATGAGAAACTGTGCCTTTCTATCACAAGGGGATTCCACACCAGGTCACCGAGGACTCACACCATACCTGGTATGGTGTTCCACACTAGGTCATCGACGACCCATGGCCTACTCGTAAGGGGGTTCCACTCCGAAGTAACTATAGAGGACATATTCATATGTTGATGGGGTGTTACACAATAAAAGTAGTATCTTGTGATCCAACCTGATCACAACTGTCATCGAGTGTTGACTAAAATACGTTTCTCACCCAGATCATTTCAAATTGTAACTCGAAATCCACAACTGAGGGTGTTATTAAAATTTAATTGAAAAAAACACTCCTGATAGATTACTCATAGGCCAAAATCCGAGTTCAAAGAAAGGATACACAGAACCTTGAAGCTTCCTCAAAAATAGGCTCATGATAATATAATGACCCATAAGGTGTGTGGTCCCACTCTACTGCTTCGAAATGTCCTCCCCAGGACATGGCTATCTAGTAATGTAGTGCTACATGGCGTATAATGTGAATAAAGGAAGTGTCTCAAACAAAATCCAGAAGAACACATGATGTTTATCATCGGTCAGAGGGAAAATCATAATTTCAAGAATATGCCTCTAAAAATTGCATTAAATGTCCATATGGATTACACCCTTGCGATCCTCGTGAAAAAATGCTCGATATAGGAAATTCAATTGCCTCAATCAGACACCGGGTGAAAAAGTCACATTTCACTACATCACACTCAAATGGAGTCTTTTGGGGCCATACCATGAGTGTGAGTCAAATTTCTGAAAATTTTCATAGAACATCAACCTCAATTTTAGGGTTTGTAACATCAAAAATGGCTCTTCATTCCAACACTACATGAGGGAAATATGTCAGATACATGATCCCATAATAACAATAAATTTATTATTATTAGTTATTCAGTTGACCTAAGATGTGAGTCAGAAACATATATCCAACATCGGTCTTAAAATGAAAATCTCAATTCCATGGCCACACTACTGATAACAGTTCTTCAATCCATGATAATATAAATAAGTTATGACCATATTTGGGTTTGACATCAAAAATAAATTATTATTCTTATTATTATTATTATTAATTATTATTATTATCATTCATTATTTCTTATTCAACATAGATACATGCCTCCCATATTGCGCCTCACATGTGTATAATTCCACCCCATTTAATTTCCCTTTTTTATCTTTTTAATTATTTTAATTTATTTTATATTTATATTAATTTCAATAATATAAATATAGGGGAAATTCAATTCCCCTATCCAGACTATGATAGATTTCTCCGTTGTAGTGTGAAATGGAGTATGAACCCCTACTTTAACAACATCATCAAATCATTTTTTTCACATTCCACTAATTACTAATATTATTAATTTCATGAAAATATTAATAATATAACACCCATTAAATTAAAACCATTTAATTTAAAACAATTTTTCATTATGAAATTAAAACCAATTAATTTAATTAAACCCACACATTTTATGTCACCATTTTTATTATTATATACGTATAATAACACAAAATACTCCTTTAAATTTATTAATTCATCACCATTATAATTATTATTATTAACACCCATCGTGTTGACTATGTCTGAACACCTCATCAGAGATGCAAGTCTGGATATCACCATGCCATTTCCAAGAAGCCCCATCCATGAGACTTCATGCACAACCTCCACTAGAAACTGACCACATCACAGTGCATGTTATCACCATATGAAAATTGGGAAAATGGGGGTTATCAATATGATTACATTCCTCCTTTTCTCACAAACACACACCCACATTTCCGATCCAATCTGTTCACCAGATTCCATCCCACTCATTTATCAATCTGTGCGCCATCTATTTATTTGCACGTTGTTTGTGCCCCCGCATAGACTCTTGGGGTTCGACCATATTTGAAATCAACCCAGTAAAATGAATTGTGAACATTTGGCCCAACAATGAAGAATGTGAACAGTGGGAGGAAACACCAATAAAACGATGATAAGCATAGTTGGCCAATCGTTCATGGCCAACAATTTCAAAGCGGGGGAATCAGGGTGAGAATATTAGAATAACACAAAATAAATTAAATATATTGTTTATTTTGATACATGGGATAATTCAAAGTCTCAAATTAATGAATTTAAAAGAGGGATAATTGATCATGCTCAATATTTTATTCAATAGGCGGGAAACCACAATTAACAATTCTACCTTTATTATGAATTGATCGTTGTTGAAGAACGAATCTACTAGAAATAAAGTTAATTTGTTGCATCTATATCCTTTTTTTCACTTCAATATGATCACCAGTTGTTGTATGGTCTCAATCCACTAATGGGGAATGGGTTAAAGAACCTCTCAATGATTCCAGGGTTATGAGGCTAACCCTAGAGATTTTACATAGAAACTTATCTTATAAGAAAGTGGTTTAGGTAATTTAATTTTAAATAAATAAATTATTTATTTTATCTAAAGAACCCTCCAACAACTACCTCATATGAAAATATTATTCTGACCAACATTAGGTTGTACCTAGGGAAAACACCGCCTTATGAACTCATTGGTGGTGTCATATTTTCGATTTGATTCCCCATATGTGAGTTACTTGGGATTATATTTATTAAATAAATTAAACAAATTATTTCATTTATCAAATGAACCCACCAACAACTTCCCCATCTAAATATCCCGTGTTGATGAACTATAGGCCACAGATAAGTAAAATACGTTTTTCAAATTCTACTTCTTTCTCTGATTTCTAATATGAGACTCTCTTTATGAGATATTACACTTTATTAGGAAAACGATGCCTGCGTAATAAAAATATATCTAATATTTTTATCAAATTATTTTCAGGCACAACGGGCCTCATAATTGTTCATTGTCTCAATGTCTAACTCCAAAAAATATTATTAGGAATATTCCCAAGTGTTACCTGGAAAAACCATAGAACCTGTGTTATTCCCTTCTTCAAATATTTACATCTTTGAAAAACACAACTAAAAAAGTTGGGGATACTCATTCGACATCATTATTTTCAACACATCTTCCCAACATCGGGATGTATAGTCAAAGGAGGAGTGTCAAACTCCCTCATCATATCCTATCTTAACATGTCTAGAATCACCATTCATCCCTGAAAAAAATGTCGATGTGATTCCCTTCTTCATAAAATTCATCAGGTGAAACTCTTAAGGATATTTGGTCTGACATGATATCATAGTCAATGTCCCCCAAAAGGTAGTTCCTCAACATCTCTAATGTGAATAATACCACTGTCAACTCTAGGTTGAGAGTTACGTAGTTATTTTCTTAGGGTCTAAACTACCTTGACCTATATTTGATAATTTTTTGTCACTATATCATGGTTGACTTTGAGCACACAAGCGTACAAAAGAACAAGGAAGGTGAGAATACTAATCAAAATATGATAAACTAGACACATTAAGCACATGTCATACCATTCATATCTTCACATCTCTTAGAAGGTGGTTGACCCCAACCTATAAACATCACCCCACCCACTAGTGGTGTCCCATGAAAAAGGGTCGAGCATAAAAACTCTACCGGCAAATCTAGGACCTGCTCTAACACTCCATCATACTACCTCATCATAAACACACAAGTCAAAGTGGCTCATCCATCACACCTCGATACTATCCTCTTAAGGAGGCACTAAATTGACCATGTGGGTTTTCTCGTATCTCAAAATTGTATCTCTATGGGGGAATAACCCATATTATATGTCCATTTGAGGATACATCAAACAACACCAACATATAGTTCCAATGATGCCCCACATCACCCTAGTTAAAACCTTGATTAAGAAGTGGTAAGAGTAGAGTACATCACATAGTGTCTAAAAATTAGAATAGTATAATGTAGAAGAAACACATAGTTTACCTCTTTCTATCTAGTGTGTTGTGGGATCATAGACACCCAAAGCACACAACTGTTTATGGCCCCGACCACTGGCTCCAAAAACTGACATGGGCTTCTTGGTGGTGGTGGAAGGATCTCATTCTGACGTCCACCACCCATAGATCATCTTGCTCCTATGCTAGATAAACTACCCTAGGGACCACCATGTCCATGCTAGGGAGATCCTTGATCATAGTTCTCTCTCTACTGTGGATATCCATATGTTATTTCCTATATTTACCAGCACATCGGCGTCAGACAGTTTCATGGCATGTGACATTTCCCATCAAAAGAATAGCACTAACCCTCCCAATGATAACTTGGTGCTCTGCAATTCCCATACATTATACGACCACATACCTAATCCTTCTCATGAAAGGGTTTCATGCACTGGGATCCCACTGACTGGTGCATACAAACTGTTAAAGAAGACTCATATCTGGGACACCCACTACCAGTTCCAACTATCTATAATTCCTATGATCAAATGTTCTCTATCACCAATTCCCACTTTAACACCCCATTATAGGTGTGAACACACTAAATCCCAATGCTACTTCGAGTCTCTATGTAGATTCAATGCTCAAACATTCATACTCAGAACTAGTCATCCCAGATCATGTTAATAGAGTACTGCAGAAGGTCTGTGAACCTCGCCGCATACTCAATCACCATCATCCCTCTATACTAAAACTATAAAAGATCCTAGATCTGAACTGATCCTAAGAAAGAGAGGTAGTAATTTTCACAATACAGCTATTGGAATTCATCCCACGACAGTGTTGACTCGTAATGCATCTATGTAAAAGGTTCTAAAAAATTTCCAAATTCTCCCTAAAAAAGGCTATTTTCCAGCGCAACCACCCATTCTGTTAGTGCCCAGATGTTCTTGAAGGCACGGAGCACCGACTCTTTCCAATCTTCTGTTGCCTAAAGATCTAGCTCACTATGGAACCTCAGTGGCCTCTAGTTTTGGAACTCTTGGAGTGCACTAACCCTATGCATATCCCTAGAAACGTCTGTTGGTATGATATGCTACTGAATAGGTGTAGGTATTGTTTCCTTTCCACCTAGAGGAAGTCATTCATAGGATAGACACCAAACTGACCCCTTATCACTCATTAGATCGCCTTCACAAACTGGAGCTAGTATCCTGGTTGGATGACATCACGGAGGTATCTCAAAAGTGTCTGAGATGTAACACAGTCATTTGAGAATATATATATAAATAAAAATAGGGATCAAACTCAATAAATAAATTCAAAGACTCAATCCGATATGATGAATTAACCAATTATCCCTGAACAAATGTCTTGACATGCCAAGTTGAAAAGTAGGTAGTTGTGGTAATAGTAAATGCATGTGTCGACCGATGCACCATCACAATATTCCCTGGCCTGAGAGCCGCACTCAGGACACTTTGACACTATTTACCTAAACCAAACTAGTCATCTACAAGGGAATACATCTGAACAATGTCCCAAGGAAGGAACATGCTCTGATAACAATCTTTATTGTTCTGACCCAAGACAGGGTTCGAGCTGCAACTACCCCAAAGCCACCTCCATAGGTCTGGGGGTAGCGACAAGCACCAAATGTATAAGTAACTCGACGAGGACTTCACCTAAGTACTTATACACAGACACAAAACCAACTCAATGAAAAATTCCATTAGGAAAGAATAAAATATGCAACACATCTATAAAAAACGAATGAATCATGAACCTCTAGACAATACAAAATTATGGTAGTGTAAGCTAAAAAGTAAATACTAAAAATATATTCCTAAATATAAATAAGACCCAAAATGATAGAAAACTACAAAAGTAAAACAATTGAGAGAGTCCAGATCATGAAGCCCAAGATATAACCACCATACGTGATCTAAGAACCCAATATCCCTAAGCTTCTCTATTTTCATGGTCAACCTATTTTTCATCTTTATAAGATATTACACATGTGGGAAAATCCCATGTACGGGGAGTATAAAAATACCAAATATGAAACCACAAAATCTGAGAGGGTAGCAGCAAGAGATATAATAGAAGATGTAGAGAGTAGTTAGGAAATGTATGGTGAAATAGTACATCACAACCCAGCAAGAGTGATAATAAACTCTTACAAACACAAAAAGGATGACATGGTGAGGAGATGAACTTCTCTTCGAGACTTTTCTATATATAGTAGGAGAGTAGACTCATCCAACCACAAGAATCTAGAAATGGAAATTAATTGACATACTAAGCGTGCCTTCTCCTTTCTTACAAGGAGAGTAACCAAAACCTATAGAGTGGATATTGAAGAATGATGTATATATATTTTCTCAGTAAAAAAACCCCAAATGAGAAATTTGTGGATCTCAATATCACAACTAATCACAATAATAAGAGTAGGAAAAAATTCCCAAAAGTCCACAAACGATGACCATCATCTCGTGCGTCTATCCAGAACACAATTGTCTATGGAACTAAATCACCACACCTAGATAATATCCTCTTTGGGAGGAACTAACCTTCCTGTACTATTTTGGTAGCATCACAAAAAGTTTTCTCAGTGGGGAAAACATTCCCCTTTCTCTTAAGTCAAAAGCTACATCAATCTATGTCTCATCACAATCTCTCTCAGTAGAGGGACCACAAATTCTTAGTAGAGGATCTACACCCTAGTGTGTCATGGGGGTTTTACTCTAATAGTAGTTGTAGATGACTTGCACACATACTAATGGGTGGTTCCATTATAGTGTCATGGGGTCCTACGGCCTAGTAAAATTGGGGGTTCTACCCTATTCATCAAGGACCCAATCCATTTTATGATAGGGGTTTCCACTTAGAAGGTATAGAACTCACTCCCTTGTTGATGGGGGTTTCCACTCAAATAGTCGAGGACCCATGCCATGGCTTCAAAATGGGATCCACTCTAGGTCATCAAGTACTTTTTCCCTAACCTGTAGTGGGGTTCCACTCTTATGTAACTATAAATGACCCACGCTCGGGTCTATAAGGTGTTCCATTCTAGAATAAGTCTCTACTTAGTGATCACATCCATCATTAATCATTTCCTCATATAGGATTCATGCCTGAAACATTTCAAATCTTATCTCCAAAACTGAAACATAGGGCGTAATCCTCTTCCACTCTAAAAAACACGAATGATAGGATATTCGTGGGCAAAAATATGAGTTCAAATAATGGAGACACAAGACCTTTATGTTTCCTTAAAAATAGGTACACGACATGATGGGGACCCACACAATGTGTGGTCTTACTCTGTTACCCATCTGTGTCCCCGATAGCACATGACTTGATGTCCATGTAGAACTACATAATGTATAAGGATACTAAATGATTTTTCTTATCCAAAATACTAATGAATGCATGGGGATCATCATCGGTCTAGTGGGAAAATGTAATTTCACTAACATTCCCCTATAAATGTCCTCGGATGGCCAAATATATCATAGTGGGGTCCTCATGGAAAAAAATCTATAGATAGGTTATTCACTTCCCTATATCAGATACCTGGTGAAAAATTCATATTTCACCACATCAAACTCAAATGGTTTCTTTTTTGCCTAAACCATATGTCTAAATTAAATGGAAAAAATGAGTCTTCAAACATTTTCTCAGTTTCAGGGATACTGTGTCATAATAGATTTTTCATTCTGATTCCATATGAAGGAGATATGTCGGATACAAATCCAGAAATAATTATAATTTTATTATTATTGTGTATTCTATTGACTCAAGGAATGATTCTAAAAATGGTATCCAACATCATTCTTAAATGACCATCTCAATTCCAGAGTCATGATTCCACTTATGCTTAATCAATCTGAGGTTATACAAATATGTTATGCCCAAATTTGTGTTTAACTTCAAAAAATAAATAATAATAATAACAATTTTTTTATTTTTATTGTTTTTCTATAATCCTTATTCATTAGATATATTTTCCTCCTCTCTTGTGCCTCACAAGTGCATCACGCCACCCACTTGGCTATCCCAACCTTCTTTTCTCTCTTTTTAATTTCTTTTAATTTCTTTTATATTAAATTTATTTTCCACCATATAAATATTTGTGAAATTGAATTCTCATATCAATGTAGTGATGAATTTATCCCTCTCACTAACTCCACCATCAATTAGTTTATTTCACAGTCCAATAATTAGTCATATCATTAATATTTTGACAATGTGAATAATATAACTCTCATTAAATTAAACCCATTTAATTTAAAACAACTTTATTTATTAAAATAAAAACATATAATTTAATTAACCCCTCACATTTTATTCCACCATTATTATTAGTATACAATAATAATATTAATAATAACAAATACTCATTTAGTTTTGTTAACGCATGACCAATATTAATAATAATTATTATTACTATTAATTCCCATTGTAATGACTATGTCTGAACACCTCCTCAGCGATCCGAGTCCGGACACTATCATGCCATCACCAAGTAGCCCCGACCATGAGACTCTGCGCATGACCTCCACGTGAAATCAATACCATCACAACTCATGTCATTATCTCACATTAATTGGGAAAATGGGGTTTGTCGAGCTGATCTCGAACCACCTCTAATCACAAACATACACCCACCGTGTCGATCTACTCCATTCACTAAAAACAATCCTGCTAGTTTATCAATCTATCTTAGAAACATTTATACTCATGTTGTTCATTCCACCACAAAATATTTTTGGGTTCAAACACATTCGAATCCACCCCGGCTAAGTCGAATCATGACTATGTGACCCAATGATGAAGAACGCGATGAATAATGAGAGAAAAGAACAAATAAAAATGGTAATAAGAATTAATAGACAATATCTTTTGGAAAACTATTTCATATAAGGGAAATAAGTATGAGAAACATTAAAAAGAAAGAAATAAATTGAATTGATAATTTATTTTGGTACATGGGCTCATGTCAACCATCAAATTAACACAGATTGGGGACAAAAAATTGATTATATTCTATATATTAATAAAATTGGGATGAATAAATAATTTATGAGTCCTAACTTGATTATGGATCAATATTTGGTGAAGAAAACATCCGCTAGTGATTAATATAGTCTGTTGCATCTGCCACCTGTCGATTCACCTCAATCTGTTCCCTAGTTTCCATTCTGTCTTAATTCTCCAATGTAGAAAGGGTGAATGGTTCTATAAATGATCGTAGGGTTCTGTGGATAACCCTAATGATTTTCTATATTATATTATTTATATAAAATGAATGTTAGGTTATTTAATTATAAATAAATAAATTAAATATTTATTTCAACTAAATGCACCCGCCAACACCTGCTTTATCCAGACTTCCCACGCGAGTCACCTTTAAGACACTCTTAAAAAACATTGAATTATGAACTCAATGGTGGTTCCTAATTTATTATCCAATTATTCAAAAATGATTTATTTGGGTTTAGGTTTATTAAATAGAATGATTAATTTTATTAATTATCCAACTCACCCACTAATAGAGAGCCCATCCAAATGTCCCACACCAATGAGCTTTAGGTCTCCCCTGGGTTAGAATCCAAATTTTTTATTAAACCATTGTCTCATAGTTCCGACCTGATAATCTGATTATGAGATATTCCACATTTTCAGGAGAACCATGTGTGTGTAATAAAAATATTTTTCACTGACACAAATTTATAAGAATTTCAATGTTTTTTAAGAGTGATCCTTCTCCGTGAAAGGAGATTATATGTTTTGGACAAACACATTCCGAAATCACCTGGTAAAGAGGAGAGTGATGAAGAATTATCTCTCTATTTGAATAATCTAGATGATGTTATAGATTTTTAGTGTTTCATGATATCATCCATGGCCAATGATATTTTGAATCAACATGATGCCATGGATGTATATAACATGATGTCTCACCTTTGGGATCTCTATCAAGAGAAGGCACGATAAGACAGATAGGAGATCTCGATTTCTTATTTCAAAACTAATATTGGAGAGTCTATTCCAGTTAGGTCTCATATATTCCATCTTAATGGGTAAATTTAATGATTTGACATCCTAGGGATAAAATTCTCAGATTAGTTTCATAAAGATCTAATCCATTTATCACTACCCAAGAACTTTTCTAGTTTTATTGTTAATTACTATATGAGAAATAATGAGAAGAGGTTTTTAGAATTTCATACTTTTTTCTAGGTGGATAAGGATATGAGGAGTGATAAACCTATAGTCTTCATGATAAATAAGAAAATGAATAAAAAGTAAAAGGGGAACAAGACTCAAAAAAACTATAAAGATCCAAAGAACTATCCTTCAAATAAGATGAAGATCCATAGGTAGAAAATGGAAAATGAGGTATTTTGTTTTTCGGGTGGAAGTCCAGGGCACTAGAAGTGAATCTGAACCCAGAATAAAAGGGAAGATAGAGGTGTGTTTATTTTTTGAGTGTAATATTTAAATATCTACACATTGGGTATTAGATACATCTTGTGGTGCTCACATATGTATGAAAATATTGGAAACAATAGATTTTGAAATATTTTGTGAGGAGTGATGGATCAGCGAGCTTCCAATGGTGTTATTCTGGATTTTCTAACCATTGGTGACAACCAAATTTCATTTCCATCTAGAATGACTTTGGTTTTAAAATATTATTATTAACTTCCTATGGTTATAAAGAATGTAATTTATGTGTATTTCTTATATAAAGATTGGTTTATTTTTATGTCTGGAAATAAAATTTATTTCATTAAACTAGAAAACATATTTAAGGGAATGTGACATTTAAAAAATGGAATTTATGTATTACATTAGAAAAACCAAGTATTGAAAATTGATAATGAATAATGTTTATGCGACTCATATGACACCCAACTTTGGCATAACGTCTTGGTCATTTAAACGTGAAGAATTTGATAAATCTCCATCAAGATTATTATTTAGACACTTTTGAGGAAAAAACACTAGAATTATGTCATGCTCGTTTACAAGAGACAGTGACCAAACTTCCATTTGTTGGACTGGGTGATTGGTCCAATAAAATTTTATTATTGTTACAGATTGATGTGTATAGACCATTTAAGATAGAAGTTATAAGTGGATATTATTACTTCATAACATTAAATAATGACTTGAGAAGATATGGATACATCTATATGATGAGGATAAAGTCTGGGTACTTTGATAAATTCTTGTAATTCATGAATTAAATAGGTAATCAAAATGGTATAAAGATAAAGAAATAGAAATCGGCTAGAGGTGGTGAATATCATGACCAATAGTTCATCAAAATTATATAGGAGTTTGGGGTTTTATCTCAAACAACTCAACATTGTACACCACAATGGAAAGGTGTTAGTAAAAGTAGGAACCATACCTTTTACACATGGTATGGTCGATGATGACTCATTCCGATCTTCCATTATCCTATTGGGGATATGCATTACAAACAGCAACACAAACATTAAACTGAGTACCAACTAAAGAAGAAAATGTAATTACCTTAGATTTATAGAGTAAAAACAAAAACATTTTTGTTGGATACCCATGTATGGGGTTGTGAGGCATTTGTTAAGGGGTTCTCAAGAAAACAAATAGCACCTTGGGGTATAACATGTATATTTATAGGGTATGATGTGGAAACAAATGGGATACTACCTATACAACCCCTTATACATGAACGTGATTTTCTCAAGCCAAGTAATATTTCTAAAGAGGGTTCACATCCACTAAAATTATAGTGGAAGAAATATTAATTATGATGAATTTAATTCTCAATATACAAAATATTTTTTAAATGAACATAATCCATAATTCCTCATGGAAGAAGTAGTTACTAAAACACAAGTACTTCATTGGAGAACAAGAGAGGTAATAAAACCAAAGACAAAAAATGACATTGAATTTAATTTAAATACCTATAATGGAAGTCTAGTGAATGAAGGGATTAATAAACATAAGGTAATTTACTATGATGAAACCTTTTCACAAGTTCTCATGGTTAAGTATATCTGAATTTTACATTCTTTAGAAGCATACCATGACTATGAGATTTGGTATAAGGATGAAGTTCACAATTTAATGGATTAATTAATAATTTATTTGGTTTTTATATCATTTTTATGATATTTGGTTATAAAAATAAGTAATAACTTTTATTTTTGGGAGAACCATTCCTGTGTCTAAATAATTGGGTGTAGATTCTTTTAGCATTTGGAATTTCTCCTTATCGTGTTAGTGTGTTTCCTACAAAGGAATCCATGGGACTTTTTCTTGATAGAATGTTTTTATGGTGGTTATAAGTATCACACTATGACCATATTTTATCTTATTAATTTATTTGTCTATTATTTTTTAACAATTTCATAAAGTGTCATGTTTAATTCACCCAGTTTTTCAAAAATTAATGGTTATAGTTTTAAGTGAATAGTTGGAACACAGTGAGTACTAACTATGTGAAAAACCCATGAAAAACAATAAAAAATTTCAATTGTCACTAACATTATTGGATAAAAATTTATTTAACAATGTTTCTAAATAATAAAATATCACTTAGGCGATTCTATTAAGGGTTTTATAATTTTCACTTGGTTTGGTAAACCATGTGACCAAACTATGTGACCTATACAGGTTTTAAAAAATGTTAAATTTACTAAACTAACCTCTTCTAATATTGACATATGACTCCATCTATATAATTTTCTGATTTATTTTTTTGTTTTTCATGTGATTAAGGGGAGAATAAATGTTTTCAGATATTTTGGCCTAAAACAATGAAATTTTGTTGTTTTCTTGCAATGAATAGTTTGTATGTACAGCTAATGAGAAAACAATCGATTACCCTTATGGTGTGGAATTTGTATTTAATTTTTTTTGCATGGTAGTTCACAATAGTTAGTGCATGGTTGAGTCCAAATAGTATTAATCCTAGGGAAAATATTGTAGGACCATTGGTGTGTTAGTGTAAGGGTGCATTGATTAGGCATGGTTAAGGTAAAATTTGAGAGAAGCGTGTGAGTTGACTATATAATTTGATATTACAACATGGCATAGTTTAAAAACGGTTAATCAGACCATTTTTTTGACATAATAAAAAACACTTATAGTTCCCAAGTGTGTCCCATTAGTGGTGCATGTCTATAGCATGGTTTTAGAAACCATGAGACCAACCAAAATCCCATAAAAATTGAAATTAACTTTTTCCCCAGTTCGATTTTAATCCTCTTAGCATCCAACCCTACAACATCTTGTCTGAATGGTGGAGGAACCTTTATGGGAGATTAATCCCTTATTTATCATTTATTTTATATGTTTTTATAATTTTTTTCAAGTGGATTCCTCCTTGATATGTTCCTGTAAATCCCTTCCCAATTTTATTGATTATATTTTACTTGATTTCCTTATTTCCAACAAACCCTCATATTAATGTTGGTTGATTTTAGTGTAGGGATTGGTCTGAATAGTGGGTATTTTCTTATAGGGGGTATAATAGGAATTCCATGTCTCAGTTATGTGTTATTTACTGATGGAAAAAAATTCTGTCTTGGTTATTTTTTAACAAACGAAGGAGTTTATTTTTTATCACATTACATTACACGCCTTTGGATGATTTTTTATTCTAATGTGATTATTTATTAAATATATACCTATAAATGTTTTTTTTATGTAAAAATGGTAATTTTTAAATGTATTTTACTATACTCATGTAATAAAATTCCATTCTACGTGTTTGTAAGTAGTCCCAAATGAATTTTCGATGTTTTTCTGTTTTTTAAAATTGGTTCTTGATACTAACTTGAGATTTTAAAGGGTTATTTTCTGTTAAATTATTTACATAACAAGTTTTTGAAGAGTTTTAAAGTGTTCGAATTTTTTTTATGGGACTTATGATTTTAAAGAGTTGTTATAACCCTTGTTTTTAACATTTCAATCCTTTTTTGGAATTGATAAATTCCAACTGTAGTCTTAAGGGTATTGTGAGTACCCAAATGGGATTAAAGAAATGTTTTAGTAAAAATTAGCTTCAAGAATAGATTGAGGTGGATTTTAAAAAATGTGAGAGTAGTCTTGGAATTATAATCATGTTTTGGAAAAACATCAATTTAGAATTTCAGAAAAATGATTTTTCATAAATGTGTGTGAGGCCCTTTTGACTATCATGTTACTATTGTTATACAAGTGGTGGGTTCTGATAATTTTTCTAGATTATTTATTTTGATTTATCTTTCCATAATACTTATTTAATGAATGTGTATGGATTCATTTCATGATATAGTTTTTGTTATGTGGTGTGTGTTATTTAAAATTATTTATATTTGGTACATGCGATAGTTTATGGTGATCACCTAAATTTGACTTGATATTGGAGTCCTAATTAGAGAGTAACCTGTATGGGTATATTTTATAGCTTTCCCTTGTTAATTATGTGGAGAGGATAACATGACATTGATCTAGAATAATTTTTATATATCAGACCCAAATAATTTACTTATGGATAGTTCAATAGGATTATCGGGGACATAGATAGGTTCAGTAGTACCAGGATAGATTCATTGCTTCCAGTTCAAGTCTTTATTATTAGATCCCTAGGACAATTACCATGATTTTAAGATCCAAAATAGGAATATTTAGGAGATTTCAATTATCTTGTCGGATCCACTAATTCTTGTATGATTTCCTGAAACCTATGTATTTGTTATATTTTTATCCATATCATGTAACATTAACATATTTATGCATGTTTTTGTTCTTTATATCTAACTTAAATTATGTATTTGTTTTGAAATTTTTTGAAAAGGTATTTTTGAATTTTTTTTAAATAATGAAATTGAATGTATGATTTTGGTATTCTTTAAAACTATTTTATCATGGGATAAAAGGTGTGATATTTAAATATTAAATGTTTATTTTTAAAGATAATATTTTTTTGAGGAAGAGGTTAAAACTGTTTGTTTGGAAAACTATTTCATGAGGATTTTTAAAACATGATTTTAGGCCATCGTTCTTAATTTTACTTGTTGTTTGGTTTTTTATTAATGATTTCTCAACCCATTTAAAACTGAAACCCTCTTTGGGAGTTTTATTATTAAATTATAAAAGAGGTTACTATGAAATAGATTTAATGTATGACTTTAAAATATCAGTTTAATAATAGATCATTTTGCTGGTGAAAAGTGTTTCTATGCGGTCTTCTCCATTTAATGAAAATAAATAAAATGTGTTAAACACAACTTTGATGTGTTTTTTGTTCTCCATGTAAATATTTATGAAATATTTAAATATATTTATGTATTTTAAAACTATAATTTCTAGGTTGTAATATCAAATTGATTATTTATATTTAATGTGCAGAGACCTACTAGTTTGTATAGATCATCCTATATATATTATATGTTCCATGTTGGGATTGGGTATGGGTTTCATCCTTTTTTGGATCTCATTTCGATTCCACTGGAGATGTTTGTTTGGAGAGTGATTATGTGTCATGCGGGAATTGTTATAGTGGTTGGTATTTTCTTTCATCTTTGGATTTTTTATCACCCACCTCAGACTAGTGTATTTTATGCTTTGACATTATTTGAATCTTCTTCTAACATTTCTTTATGTATGTATTTACTTGTATCCTTAGACTAGATATTAATTTATTATATCTTGATTGGATTGTCCATCATGATTAATTATATTCTCTATATGTATTGTTGTAAGTTAGATAGATAATTTCAAAGGAATGTTTTATAATTCCCAAGAACTAGCTTCCATCACATGGGGATCGATAATGCCCTCTAATCCTATGACGAGATTGGTTAGGTGTTAGTTGATGTGGAAACCCAAGTCGGTTTGTTAAATAACCCTCCATACCTCTTTCTTCCCATTCACACATGGTATGATGAGAGGATCCCAATGCATATCTCTGTCCCCCTTATATTTATGATCCCCTTTTCTGGATTAAATATTGATTCCTTGAGGTTTTTCCTCATTACGTATCTCATTACTCTCTTTCCTATGTGTTTCTTCTTCTTCTCTCTAAGGTAATCCATGGTGGACAAACCCTAGGTCAATGGGTTTATTTAATCCTATTATTATTAGTTTTTTGGTTTTTTAAAGCTCATATTAAGACAAATTCGGCCGATTTTAGGTAAAGGAAACATGTTTCCTTTGATTTAGGAGAGGTTTTTTCATGCATTGTTCTATAAACATAAAACCCCATGGTTTTTTGATTTTTTTAATCCCTTTCTGATTTTGAATTTCACTAAATAGTGATAATTGTAATGGAATACATAACTGCTTAATTTTATTTGTGAATTTAAAGTCTGAAAAATGATATTTTCATTGAAACATACTTCAGGCATAGATATGATCTATTTTTACAACCATTTAGATGATATATATAATTCCTATCAAAGGCATTATTGCAGAAATTCATGTTTTAAATGAATTTTATGGATTTTATGGATTTAATTTTTTTTCTAAAAGTATTAACCAAATATTTTTACTTGGGTTTTAAATAAAATGAATTCATTTAAAATGGTTTTAATTATTGATGATCTTGGGGATCCTTTAGTTATCATTTTTTAATTGTTACAATTTTCTTTCACTCTTTTGTTTTCTAGTGGAATTATAAATTATTTTTCAGTTTTTTATGTAGAGTGTTTAGTTTATTTTACATGGAAATTAAGACTCATTATATTTTAAATTTTTTTAATTTAATGTACTGATTCATATTTGGTTTTTAAAAGGTGGTTCTACATTTTCATCATTAGTTTAATTATTTAAGGCCGGTTTATAATAATTTTAAATTGATTTAATGATCTAAATCATAAATATGAATTGATGGTTCAACATACACTAGTATAAAGTGGGTTAAATTTTAACCTAGTTTAATAATTTCTTCAATTTTATTAATATGTTGAGTGGGACTTGTTTAAATATGTTGAGGTTGTTTTAGTTATTTATTTTTTAAAGTGGAGGTGATTGTGGTATTTACATGTTTTTTAGTCATTCTTCTAATTGAATTTATGATTTACACTCACATTAATTTAACTTTTCATGGTAACTCAGGAGTATAGGTATGGAATTCAAGGTAAATCATCTCTTTTAATGGTGTGTTGGACCTAGTCTTATGGTACCACACAAAGTAAACATTTCTTTAATAAGTTCTAATTTCTCGGATAACACCATACCACTAGGAATTAGGAATAATTCCTATAGTGTCATGAGCATAGTTGATTGTGATGGTTTGACATCCGAGATGGTACACAGTTCTAGGTTAAATGGACCTTAGTTGTAATGACCTAGACCCTAGTAACCCAAATTTGATTCATCATATTATTAATTTTTATAGATATAATGGGTTTAATCCCTAAATATCTATAAGTTTTGTTGTTTTAGAGATTAAAATACATATATGATACCATTTTTACATTGGAAATAGAAAAAAATAATACATAATAATAGAAAATTAATTACATCCCTAAATAATCTTTCAAATAGTTATTCTTCATATTCAGGTGGAAAGGCTATAAAATAAGGGAAAGCATAAATTCATAGTAATGGAAAAGTACATTGGAAACGAATATGAATCAATAATAATCATTAAAATAGAATGATAAATAACTGAAAAAAACATTCTATTTAATCAATAAAATGATCATAATAATGAAGGAATAAATCATGGTCATGTAATTCCATATAAATAATCACACAATCTTGAAAACATAACCATTCATATTCTAAGTTATCAAATAATCACATAGAATATCAATAAATGAATTCATAATGATGGAATTCATAATGTCGGACACATGAACTATCAAGATGTATCCTCATGATTGTAATAATAAATATTTATCCTGAAGAAAGTTATGGAAAAAATCAATCCTTAAGACATTTTAAATCTATGGGTAGAAACTCATCTAATTTAACTTACTGGATTTCCTGAAGAGACCTCTACAAGCATCGGGGAGCTATATAAATTCTATACTCCACCCATCACATACAAGTATATTTCATTATTCATATGAAGGTTATAAACATAAAAAACTTTTAAATTAACATTTAATAAATATCATAGGAAACTTGAATACTTTCCCTCGTTAATAAATGTTACCATAAACCTTCCATGGTAATATTGTGAATGGAATCAAAATATCACACCCATAATAAAATTGATCTAAACCCATAAAAATAATTAATAATGATGATATAAATACATCAATAACCTGTAGTATACTAATATTAATAATGGTTTGATGTCATTTATGAATAGAAATATCACATGAATTTCATTGAAAATTTTCTTTAATGAAATATCATTTTCATTATGAAAACATTTTGAAAATAATTTTATTTGGAAAACACATTTCAATACAATTTCATTAAAAATATCTTTACAAACTTTCAAAGGAAGATTAAATGAAATGACAGTAATTATGGTAGGATATTCTATACATGCCATAAAGTTTTAATATAACATTACCTTTTCATTGTAACATTGTTAGAAAGGTACCTTGTTTGGAAAATGATAAGACGATTAATTTCATATTTTTTAAAAAATCTAAAATGTGCAATCCTTTTAAAACAACATAAGATTCCATTGAAAAATAAATTAAAGTGAAACAATTAGTGAAAATTACATCAATGTTTCATTTTGTGGAATTTTAAAAACATTTTTTAAAACAATTTGATAAAACATGGTTTTGGAAGAAAAAATATTTCTAACCAAAGAGATAAATGTTGTCATATTTTATTAAAAACCATTCATAAAGACCTTTAAGAACCAAAGAGTGGTAAAATGGTATTATTACGTGAAAATATCATGAATGGACATTGTAGATGAAAATTTAATTTATTTATTAAGAAATGGTCAAAAAAATTTGTCAACTAAAATTGAAGAACAACCAATATTGATTTGGATGACATTGTGAAATAAACCTTTAGAATGATCCTAAAGTTGAAGTAATGATTAATAAATGAATAGATAATTTTTTTCCAATATAAATAGACATAAAAAATTAAAATATGGTATGAGGTACGAAAAATTATTTATACCCATAATCTTATATTGAAAAAATTAATGAACTAGAAGTTTAACCCAATGAACGGAAATTGAGTTATGAAATCCGAGACCTCAAACATCATTTTTATATAATAGTGATTAACCTATTTTATAGTTGTTTAAAAAAATTTATAAACATATACCAAAATTATATTAGTATTTATAATATCATATATGATCCCTTTATCACATCTTATTTCTAATTCATTAATAAAATTTTATTATTTTTATTCTTTCGTGGGTTAATTTTCTCATTTTCTCATGTGTTTTTCTAAATGAATGATCTAGTTCTTTCACATATTATATAGATATATCATCTCTATAATAATAATCATGACATAATTTTAACATTTATAAATAATATCACTTTAAATACCAATCATAAATTATGATTTTAATAAATAAATTATTTTACGATCATGGAGACTGTAAATCGTATATGTGCATGAGTAATGTTCCCATTTTCAATGATTTTATTAGCAAGTCCAGCCAGAAGAGATGCTTCTGGCCATTTATCATTATGTAAAAGAGGTAATTAATATTATGTCCTTAAATAATGATATTAATACAATATATTCAATATTATTCTTTTAAATATACTTAAATATAAATCATATATGTTCTGTGGTGATGAAAAGTGAGTAAAGTCGCTTCGTGAATGTTGTAGTCTACACATAAATAAACGATGTTATTATAATTTTAGTGTAAAAATAATATTATATTTTATATTTTATGAATTTTAAATATTTTAGTAATATCATAATTATTTCATTTATATCATATATATTCATTAAATTTATCCATATCACCATCCATGTTAAGCATTAGTGAAAGACGAATTACATCGCTTTGTGAGGCGATAGTTTTTTATACACACAGGTCACATTATCGTATCCCTTATAGAATGGAATGTATTTATATATAATATATAAAGATTAAAAAGGCATAAATATGTTATAAATATCATATATATACTTTATATCCATCATTATACCCAACTGTTAAAGGTGGTAATGGAAAACCAAATGACATTGGTTCGCTAGGCAGTAGTCTATCACATGAGAAGTGATTTCAAAACCATTTTGTTGGAAGTGGAGATGGTTGTAGATCATGATCTTATTATAAAAAATCCCAGTATATGGAATATATTTAAGTTGTTATATGAACATTGTATAATAATAATTTAAGGATGTTGAGAAAGAAATAAAATAAAGATGCCCATTGAAGAACATTACCTCTTCTACAGGTATCCTCCTTAGGTTTTGGATAAATAATTCTGGGTTGTATTTATGAAAAAATGAGTATTTTAAGAAGATATGAGGGTGTATTGGAAGTGATATTTTCAATTATTCCACTAATCAAAGAGGTTTTGAAAATATAAGATATGGGAGACCTTTAATAAGTGGGTTAGAGGACAGACTCAAATATTTTTAAAACAAAATTGAGTGCTCCAAATAAATAATATGTAACAGGGGTCCAAAATGAATAATTATCAAACATTATAAGTTTAAGTGTCTAAATATGGTCAGGAAGTTATTTTTATACATGTTCATATGTCTCTTGTACCCTTTTCATTTTAGTATATCCCCAAACAAAATAATTTTAACCTTAACCATGTTAATTATTTTTTACTAAATTCACTATTTATTTTGGTAAAAACATTAAGTTGAAATTACTAGAAATTATAAATTATTCTTATTCCAAATATGGAATACATTTTTATAAATTAAATTCAAATAATTTGAAATTTTGAATTTAAAATTAATCACATATACTTGACATGAAATCGGGTTTTAAAGTGAATGTGTTCAATGTTTTATAAGCTTTTTATATCTAAATTAAATATTAAAATGATTTAAATTTCTTAAATTGTTTTAATTTATTTAAAATGGAAATAATTTTACTTTATACCCAATTTAAAATATTATTTAACGTTATAAATTATGTGAATGAAAAGGTTATTTCAATTAAAATTCAGTATTTTTCAGAATTCAATGATAAATGAAGTGTTTCGTAAAAATACCAAAATATTACCCTAAAATAATTTTTTAATTATGATTTTAAAATTGAATATTAATTTATCAAATAAATTTTCTAACAGTTCTAGAAAATAATTTTAAATTCAATGTGAAAATCATGATTAAATAGTCTTTTAGAAAAATACAAATTTTCCTAAAATATTTCTTTTTTTAAATGATATTTTTTTACAAATAAATACATAAATAATAAAAGTTTGTAAACTATATTTTTCCACATGTTAGATAATGCTATTTGTACCCGTCATTCTAAATATATATGTGATAACCTTCATATTTGATAATATTATTGATTATATATTCTTGCAGAGTAAAACTCTGTCTTGCATGTAATGTAAGCTATGGAAGAAAATCATTGTTTCATTTAACATATGTTAAAAAAGATATTTGTGTAATTAAATATAGTGAAGAGTTTAATTTTTTTTAAAATAAACATATCATAATGTCTTGGGGTGTTATATTTTCTTTTGATTTTGGTGTTGTGTGTCACATACATTGTCGAATACAATGTTATTATTTTAAAATATTAGGGTGTTACACTCTCCCCAGCATTAATAAATTATTTTTTTCATTATTTAAAATTGATCTCAGTAATTTTACGGTTTAATAGTTATAAATAAAACTATTGAAAACCCAAAAATGTAAAAAGTTTTAATAAAATATCCTCTTATCAAGAGAGAAAGATAAGTATAAATGTCATTTGACATAATCCCAAAACAAGGTTTCCAAATAGGAGAACATAAGTGAGAAATGAAAAGAAAGACATGGAAGAGAATATGAACACCCAAGGATTAATAGTTTGTAAGGATCATTGATCATAAGCATGTGGGTGATTCATAGAATATTAATAACCAAAAAATCAATAAAATAAATAGGTGTGAAAAGGGTCATTGATATCATCAAAAATGAAGGTAATAGGATAAAATTTAATTTCAATATCCTTATATATAAATTTCAAAATTTATTTTACGATCTTATAATATGAAGAAATATACTCTCCTTGCATATTTTTTTTTTATTAAAACAATTTATTTTTTTATTGTGGTTTGATCAATTTTTATTCAATAACATAAGGATATTAATATAAAAAATTAATTTCATTTATACCCTGAGAACTGAAATTTACTTTTAACAAATCATGAGATCCATAAATGAGTAAAAGGTGTTTCCATATATCTCTAACTATTTTTCATAACCAATATGGTTGACACAAATTATCTAATATGCATAAATTTTTATATTGATAAGTAATATATTAATCATTAACACCGTATCCAAATTCCTTCATAATCCATTTCATAAATAGTTAACCATATTTCCATTCCAAAAGTTTGAGATATAAAACATTTATAAATATGGTCATTGAATTCCCAAAAAAAACTTATCATTAATCTCTCGATATCATGAAATAGTTTTTATCATCTCATACCAAACATGTGAATGCCTTCATCATGTATTCTATTGAAGCATGGTAATAACCCAAATTACCATAAAACATAATTGAAAAAGTTAATCGTTAATTATCCTTTAAATAAAACATATATACATGGATATATTACTTAAATCCATAACCTTTGAATACTCCATCAACGATAGATTAATCATCTTTGTCGACATATCATTAATTCATTTTTAAATAATTCATTATTATCAAATTTAATTTTTCCAAATGAATTATCTCTTTATCCCAAAATAATTATCTCAACATTCAGAACATATTAAGTGTCCTATATAATGTGTTTTGTAAGAATTTCATCTTTTCATTGAATCATTTTTTTTATCATGGTTATTGTTCAACACACAATTTCATATCCTTAATTAATATTTATATAGTAAATTCCATATATATTTCATAATTTTTATAACCTAGATATCATGTATAACACACTCAATGGATATAATTCTTGAATTAAAACACAATAAAATTAATAATTCCTCATTTTCTATGGTAATATCATTTTCTTGAACATGATATATTAGATTATTTTGAGGTATATTCCTTTATCACTTTACAAATTGAATTATGTAGTGCCCATCTCCACACAGTTGAAGAATTGTACATTACAAACACATTTCCTACCATTTCAATCGCATTCACAATTGGATTCATCTCTACACTTTTATTAAACTATTATTCATTTTAAAAATTTTACAAGGTTTTTCCTTCCATAATTATTACATGTGGGAAAATTCTTATTTCCCTTCTTCCCTTTATCTTCCCTTTTTTCTATATTCCTCTTATTATCCTGATTCCCTTAAATGCCATATTAATTGGATAAATCATTATCTATCCAATTAGAACATTATACTATGTCCTCATATTATTAATTGTTTTGGAGACTAGTTACCATATAAATATTAGCATAAAACCATCAACAAAATGATAATTCTTATCCTTTTGAATAAGTTAATTGATCCAACTCTCAATATGTCTATGGGTTCCATATTTATGTGAACGAATACACAATATTCCATCATATCATTATGAAGAATAATTTACAGTGTAAAATATTTTTAAATACAAAACATAAATTGAAATATATAATAATGTCTAATCTCATAATCATAAACATGATTTATTTTGAGATGTCACTTTTTTAAATCCATCATAATGGTCTATAATGAAAATGTACACTATCCTAAAAATATCCACTAGGATTGTCACAGTAGGTGTTCAGTACGACTCATTTTTAGGCACTAGGTAATGATATATTTAAGACCAATGTTCCCTTTTCAGAGTTATTACCCCTAGGTATGTCAATTCCAGAACTATATCCATTTTTAGAATCCAGTTAGGGATGTATTTCAAAGAAATACCACATAATATCTACCTTAAAAGAAAATTACCATATTATTATTTACTTATCCTCAAGTATATTATGGGGTTAATTACCTTTTTTTTCAAAACATTTTCCTCAAGTTTATACTAAAATTTCTCTCATAAAAACTCTAACAACCCTGACCCCAGTAACCTAGATCTGGTGTCTTACATTATTCCATTCGAATAAGTACAATGGGTTTACTCCCAAAGTAATTATTAGTTTAGTAGTTATTGAGAACCAAATACATAAATGATACCCATTTTATATTGGTAAATGAAAATAAAAACTAATTCAAAACTAAAGAAAATAAATTGCATCCTTTAAAACTCATTCAAAAATCTCTTCTTCATATTCTAGGGAATAAAGAGGGGTGAGCCCAAATTATTAGTATAGTTCATGTTCAATAGAATATATTGTGAAAAAAAACATAATCTATATTTAAAGGTAAATAACTTAAAAGAAATTTCATTCAATAAATGACTTGATCATAATATGGAAAGAATAAATTATGATCCAGTAATTCCCAATAAATAATCCCATGATCTTGAAAAACTAACCTTGTATATTATGACTAACCAAACAATAAAATGGAATAACAATAAATGAATTCATAATGATGGAATTAATAATATCATATGTATTTACTCTCAAGATATATCCTCATGATAGTTACTATCAATATCTATCCACAATATAGAAACTATCACGATTTATCCTCAGAATATTTTAAATATGTGGGTAGAATCATATCTAATTTGACCAACTGATTTGTCTAATATGACCTTATAATTCATCGAGGGGCTATATAAATTCTGATCCCCACCCATCACATACAAGTTCATTACATTCAATATATTAATGGGAGAAAATAAAAAATATAATAATTCATTTTAAAAAACTATCACACAAAATGTGAATAAGTAACCCAATTAATAAACATAACCATAAACCACCAAGAGTAATACAAATAATGGTATCAAAATAGAACTTCCATATAAAAATTACCATAAATTATGCAAAGAAATAATAATGATGGTATTAATAAAAAATTTACCCATTCTATCATAATTCCAACAAAGGGTTTAGGATATTGATGAATTTATATTCAATAAAAATTTATTAAAAACATTCTTTTGGAAAATATACTTTTCATTTTGAAAATTATATTGAATATAATTTTCTTTTAAAATAACATTTAAAAGTATTTAATTTAAAAATATTATCAAAACAATGAAAGTAATCCTCAATGAAATGATAATCATGATGATGGGTAATTATATACATGATTTAAAAGTTAAAAACAACATTCCGTTTGAAATATAAAAAGGCTGAGAAAGTGCCTCATTTAGAAAATGATAAAAAGATTCCATTAATATTTTCTGTAAAATCTAATTAAGAATTATTTTGACAAAAACATAATATTAATTTGTAAAAAAAATAGAATATAAAAAATTTCTGAAAATTTCCTTAATAAATCATTTAAAAAATGTTAAAACATGTTTTAATACAATTTTAGGAAACATTGTTGAGGAAGAAAATAGATTTCTGATCAAAGAGAGAAATAAAGTTATATATTCATAAAAATATTTTCCCAATTAATCAAAGTACTAAAGAGTTAGAAAATATAAATATTAGTTGGAAATATCACGAATAACTAGAGGGAAACAAAATGAAATGGGTTTATATGTAAATGTTCAAATAATTTCATTCAAATGAAATTCATGAAAAAACAATATTGATTTGAATGAGATTGTAAAATAATCCATTATAATGATCATAAAATTTAACTGATAATTATAGAATGAATATATTATGTTTTTAAACTATAAATCCACATAATTGTTTTTAAATAAATTTTAAGTCAATAAAAATTAATTATACCCGTAATATTTGAATGAAATAATAAATTAAGTATATGTTAAGCCTAATGAATGTAAATTGGGTTAGGAAATATCTTATTTCAATATTCCTTTTGAATGAATGATCTTTTACCTCAAATATATTGGTTTTGAAGAAGTTATTAACATAAACCATAAACATATTAACAATTATAGTATCATATATTATCTATTTATAAGATATTATTACCCCTTAATTTCCTATCATTCATTATTTGTTTTATTTGGGGTACTAATTGAATTTTTTTTCTCATGTGTTATTCATCAGGAAATATTCGGTTCATGCATATATTATATAATTCTATCATCTACAGAATAATAAATATGAAAAAACTATCATGTTTATACATAAATTAAACTTCTAATACCAATCATGAATTATGTTTTTGTGAAATGAATTATGTTACCATCATAGATAGGGTAAGATATATGTACGCATGAGTAACATTCCCTATTTTCATTGATCGTTATTGAAAGGAGGTATATAATATGATATCATTAAATAATGTTTATAATACCATATATACCATATTATTATTTTAAATATAAATATCTATATCATCCATGTGGTGTTGTGATGAAATGTTAATCACGTCACTTCGTGAAGGCGGTAGAACACACATACACAAAATATGTGATCATCTTTTTAGTGTAAAAATAAAATAAAATATTATATTTTCAGAATGAAAAATTTATTATTAATGTCCCAAATATTTCATTTATATCATATATTATTCTTAATTGTATCCTTATCAACTTACATTTTAAGAGTTATCAAAAGATGAATAACATAGCTTCGTTAGGTAGTAGTTCTTCGTACACATGAGTGAAATTATAGTATCCCCTAACTACTAAAAATGTCTTTCAAAAACACTAGAATTGGACTTTATGAGGACAAGAAAAGTACTGACTACATGTGGGAGGTTAAAATCTATAGTCTTTCATCAACACTCGAAGAGCACTGATAAAGGGGTCTTCATTCAGCACTTTAATTTAGCACCGCTAAAGGAACCATTTATCAGTGCTTATAAAAGAACTGATAAAGTATACCTTTATTCGTTCTTATAAAAGCGATGACAAAGAATCTTTTATTAGTGCTTTTAAAAATGTTGATAAAGGGCCATACAGTAGTGTGTTGTAACAACACAATACAACACCATTGTAATATGATGTAACAACACACCGCCACACCAGATATCAACAAAAATATGTTCCAATATAGGATTTAAATGAAATGATATACACAATACAAAATCAAGAAAAGAACTATATTATAAACATTTTAGACATTTTTTTATACAATTACATATATACAAATTTTTACATACATTAAAAAACATCAATTTCCTGTTTTCTTTTAATCATAACCCACCTCATGAAATTTATGAACAAATCACCCTTTCTCTAGAAAAAGAAAACACCTGTATAAGAAATAAATTTTTATGATAGTAATAATATAATGAAAAAAATTGACATAAATTGTAAATTTTACTATAATTTATGACAATTTAAAATACAAATACGCAATAGGATTCATATCGGCCACACTTCGCATAAAATTGAGGTTAAACTAATTCTAATACATCTCAAATAACTAGTGTGTCGTTTTCCAAAAGTATCAAAACAATCTGAATGTTTTATCTTTGTTTTGAGTACGTTAGTTGACTTTTTTTTACTAAAATGTCATTTTAAACTGTAAAGAATCAATTTTGAAACATTCTTATCACATAATGTATCAATTTGATGTGAAACAAATTCCAACATGTCATTATTGAATTATGAAGTGTTGTCCTAAATATGAAGAAAATATGAGCTTGTTTGATTGATTTTAAGTGAGTGACCATTTTTGAAATAAAATGGTTATGTTAATATGACAACGGGCACATTAAGTCATATTGGGATCATCTTGTATCAGATTAAGGCGTATCTAATTCTTACACATCACAAATGAGTTATGGAACATTTTTATAAAGTATAAAAACAATATGAATGTGTTTTATTTGTTTAGAGTTGGATATTTTTCATTTTACTAATATTGATGAAAATATTAAATAAAAATATGCACTTTGAGTCATAACAGTCAAATTGTAAATTAGATTTAGGTGAGGATGATTCATACATGTCACAAATGACTTACATAACATTATCCCAATGGTTCAAAATAATCTAAATGTGTTTTCTCAATTTTGTGTACATCACCTGTCATTTTTACTAAAATGTAATTTTAAAAATAAAACACAATCTTTGACTCTAACCGATCACATTGTGTATCAGATTATAGTGTAGATGAATATTACACTTCAAAAATGAATTATATATAATTTTACAAAATTATTTAAATAATTTTAATGTGTTTACTTAGTTTTGAGTAAGACGGTTGTCCATTTTACTAAAATTGATGACAATTTTAAATAAAAAGTCAAACTTTTGTGTCATATCGGTCACTCCATACACAAGATTGATGTGTGGATAATTTCTACACATCTTAAATTACATATGTATCATTTTACTAAAGTTTCAAAACAATATTAATATTTTTCAAGATTTTTAGTAAGTCACTTTTCATTTTTACTAAATGTTAATTTTAAAATTGAAACAGAGACATTGAATCATACAATTGACATTGTAAATCATATTGAGTTGTGGATGATTCTCACACATCTAAAATGACATATGGATCGTTTTCCTAAAGTATTTGAACAATGTGAATTTGTTTTCTCAGTTTTGAGTAGATTAGTTGGCCTTTTTAACAAAATTGATCTCAATTTGAAAAAAAAAACATGCACTTGGAGTCATACCGGTAGTACCATGCATCAGATTGAGGTTCAACGGATTCCAAAAAATCCCAAATGACATATGGATCATTTTCCTAAAGTTTCAAAACAATATGAATGTTTTTTCATGGTTTTTAGTATTTCATGGGTATTTTTTACTAAAATGTCAGTATAAATTTTAAATACATACTTTGACTCATACGAATCACATTGTGTTTCATATTGTGGGGATATAAATTCCTACACATCAAAAATGACTTATGGATCATTTTATAAAGTATTTAAACAATGTGAATACGTTTTATTGGTTTTGAGTATGTCAGTTGGCATTTTTACTAAAATTGAAGTTAATTTTATTTAAAAACATGCACCTAGAGTCAAATATTTCATATAGTGCATCATATTGAGGATTAGAAGATTAATGCATTTATCAAATAACTTATGTAGCGTTTTCATACATTATCAATGAAATATAAACGTTTTTTCTCAGTTTTTTAGAACATAAATTATCCTTTTTACTGAAATGTCCTTTTCAACTTGAAACAAGAACATTGACTCATATGAATCACATCATGTTTCCGTTTTACATGAGACCAATTCCTAAACCTGGAAAATGATCTATGAATCAATTACCTAAATTATCAAAAAAAAATGAGGTTCTTTTCTTAGTTTTCAGTGAGTGGCACTTTTTGAAGTTAACTGTCGATTTCAAACTGATAGCAGACACATTTAGTTATATCGGGAACATCGTGTATCAAATTGTGGTTAATATAATTCATACATTTAAAAATGACTTATGGATCATTGTCATAAAGTTACAAATACATTTTAATATGTTATATGTGTTTTGAGAATGTCAGTTGTCATTTTTACTAAAACTAATGTCAATTTTAAATAGAAAGAATTAATTTCAGTAATATCGATAACATCGTATGTTAGATTGAGGTGAAACTGATTCCTACACATCCCAATGTCTCAATAAAATCCTAACCTTCAATGTTACCATGATTTCAATTGAATTTATTTGTCGAACTACAGAAACTGCATGAGAAGCTTCGAATAATCCACATAAAATCTTAACAAGAATCCACCCATATAAAAAAACAATTATTATGAATTATACTAAAAATAAATAAATTAAATATAAATATGAAATAATATATTAATTCTATAGATAATGATTTTACGATGAAAATATCACGATTTCCTATATGATTGTGCAGTGGGTGGAACATGAATGAAAGTGATAAATTTCAACACTACAAGGGAGAAAGTTTTTTAGGGAGAATAAGTATATGAACGTTTATGTGCAGAAAGGCTTGTAATATGGATAAAGAACCCGAAATAAAAAAATAATCCACCTATATAAGAAAACAATTTTTATTTCAATAATATTAAAATTTAATATATTAAACATAAATATGAAAAAATACATTAATTTTATGGATAATGATTTTATTGTAAAAACATCAATATTACCTCTATAATTGATTAGGGGAAGATTAATTTCTATTCCTTTAATTTAAGTGGAGGTAACATGAATGAAAGTGATAAATTTACCACTATAGAGGTGAAAAGGTTTTAAGGGAGAAGATGGCATTGTATGTTTTGGTGCAGAAAGGCATAAAAGATAGAAATAGAACCCCAAATCGAACAAAATAATCCACCAATATAATAAAAGAATTTTAATGTCAGTAATATAATAAATAAATAAATTACACATAAATATGAAAAAATACATTAATTCTATGAATAATGATTTTACTGTGCTAATATCAAGATTACCTATGTAATTGAATAGAGGAAGAATTGTTTCTCTTCCTACAAAGGCAGTGGAGGTAACTTAAAAGAGAGTTATAAATGCACCATTATATGGGAGAAACATTTTTTAGGGAGAAATATTATGTAGAATTTTTGTGAATAAAGGCATGAAATATGGACTGATCACCCCAACTCGAAAAAAAGAATATATTTTATGAGAAAACAATTATTATAAAAGTAATACAAAAAATAAATAAATTTACCATAAATATGAATAAAACCAATAATTATATGGAAAATTATTTTATTGTAAAAATTATAATATTACCTCTATAATTGATCACAGAAAGGATCGTTACTCTTCCTGTAAAGGTAGTGGAGGAAACATGAAAGAAAGTGATAAATGAACTGCTATAGGGGAGAAATGGCTTTGAGGGAGAAGAAGTCTATGGATGTTTTGGTGAAGAAAGGAATACAATATGGATAGAAAAAATCCATCTTAAATAAAATAATCCAACTTCATATGAAGACACATTGTATGTGATTAATACTAAAAGAAAATAAGTAATACATATATATGAAATAATACATTAATTCTATAGTTGATGATATTATTGTGCAAACATCAGTACTACCTCTACGATTGAGCATAGAGAGTTTTTTTCACTTATTACAAAGGCATGAAACGTGGAATAAAATATTATAAAATAAATTAACTCTGCATTGAGTAATAAATATTAAATCAAGGTTCCATTATATTATATTTCCTTAAAATATAGAAATTATACCATAACATTATATTTATATTGCACCCCAAACATTTTGTAGTATATTTCTCTTAGATAATTTCACTTCATTAGATAACCTATATTGTATGAAGCACTAAGCCATTGTGATACAACACTTTGTTATTATAGGAGATATTCAAAACCCAGTAATTAAACTTACATTTTTCCACTTCACTATTTTTGAATTTTGAAAATTGAACATACACGATTGCGATTATGATGATATTTGGAGTTTGATAGAATAAAATTAATTTTATGTGAATATTAACTTACCCTTATGAATAGTAACATACCCTTATATATTACATACCCTTATGAATAGTAATAAGACCCTTAATAATGGTAACCTTACCAATGAAGGTGTAAATAAAATTTACACCTTAAAAATGAAGATTAATATTTTAAGTGTTAGTATTTTTAGATTAAATAATGATTTTAATTAAATATAAACATTCTAATACTTAAAAAATTATTTTTAAAAAATAGTGTTCATTTTTTAATTGTACACATCGAAATTTGGTTAGGGTTAATTTTTGAGATTTTTCTGAAATACTTGATATTTTTATTGTGAATAGTAAAATACATTAATTTGTCGTATAAAGACATTATAATTTAAATCCACAATTCCTAACATCATGAGTTATGTAAGAACCCAAATATCATACTCACATGACCTTATTACTATTATAGATCATGGATTCCCCACTATTTCTTGTCTTAGGGTAAAATAATAAACAAAGGATTAAAATATTATGAAAACCCCCCTCCCCTCTACTATATAGACCACCACTCACCCCCTCATCCTCCCACACCACTCAAGAAATGATAATTGCCTAAGTTCTACAAAATTAACTTCCTAAGCTCTCCCCCCACTTACAATACCCACTGGTATCATCAATAGGCAAAAAACAACGTCATTACAGTTATTATCTAGGAGGAGTACTCAAGAGGTGAACCTCTCTTTTTCTTTCAACTACTTTCACAACTTCAAGTATTTTGTTGCCCTATCATCACCTCCCCACATCCAAATGAAATGATAATTATAGTAACTGAAATGAAATAGAATTTTATTTTTCTAATTGGATGTTTCATCATCATCTCTCTTTTCCCCCTCCTCTTAAACTAAAATGAAAATACCATCCCAAATATGTTAATTTATCATATTCAAGGACGAAAGGATTTCAATTTATATTAATATCTTCAATACTAGTCATGAAACATTTTGAATGGTTGAAAAAGATCATTATATATATATATATATATTATTCAATGTTCTGTAGTCCTTACAAACTCACAGTATAAAATAATAATACAAAACACGTTCATTATGCACAAAACTGCCAAGTTAATCGAAGCATTTATCATTACTTTTTAACTAATGAGTCATCTTCATTGTATATAAACCCAAATAATTGTAAGATAATTTATATTTATTTAATTTAAATAATAAAATATATTAAAAATTCTATATGTTCTGCCACATTTCAAAAGAACTCCCATTCATGAATACAAGTAAACTGATCATGAATCCCAAGGACGAAAATGCTTCCAAAACATTAAACATGAACCAATTAAACCGATAAAAAAGGCCATGAATGAACCTAATAAGGTTATAATAAATAAAATACATTTATATTATGTCCTTGATTTATTAATTAATGAATCCATGTTGGATTATTCAGGTCATTAAGATTAATCAAGAACACATTCTGGCATAAGGTAAGGGGTTTTCATCTCACTTTTATATCAATGAGAGTTCGATTGTTCCCCACTTATTTATTGTATGTGGTGTATTTTTACTACCATTTGATATATAATATGATGATTCTTCTTATATTCATCTTATTCAGTGATTCACTTGAGGATTATTAACTCAATTGATTGTAATATTTTAAGGGACTTTGTTTCAATTTCCATTTCATGGTGAATTACTTGGTATTGTGAACCAAATCATTATTGTGTGGTGTACCTACTGCCCGATTGAGATAATTTTTCCCTTTGACAATTAAATATATTATATATCCATATATTAGTTTCATGGATATGATTATTGTCTTAATCATTATACCCTTTTATATAATATGTTTATTTGGGATGTTGTTTTAACTATGGAAATATTGATAAATCTATGTCCTCTACTATATATAGATACTGAGATGTAATATTGTACCTATATTAAATCTATCTATAAATAATGATTTGGAATTTAAGTGATGGTAGTGTCCCTATATATCCCCTTGATTCATCGATAGGTCTCATGAGACAAATCAATTGGCGACAGACCCTTCGAGTTTGTTTCCAAAATAGAATCAGACAGGTACCTACGCACATACTTAAACAGATTAAATGTTATAGTGGTATCATGTTCCAAATACATGAATTAAAATTAATAATTATTCCCATTATTAATTTATATTTTTTATTATCCTGTAGGTTTTCACTATGATAAAATATAGGGAAGCAGTTTCACTCTACGTTTATTAATGGCGTGTGTTTTTCATTTATTCACCATGACATATTGACTATGCCAATTTGATTATGATTCCATTATTGTTGGTTCATGATTCAAATATTTGTAACCCTTACCGATATTTTGATATCAACCCTTTCTTATGTTTAAGATCAATAGTTTAGGAAGAGGAGACCATTTATTGAGTTCTCATGGATGCAGTTTATTAGTATTTGTTAGGTGTTATATTTTGTTACCTTTACCATAGTAATATGAGTTACATGTATGTATCTAATTTCATCAAGACTGTTAAACCAATCGTTCCTTTGGAATTCCAATCCTTTTAATCATTCCAATGTAATAGGTGATGGACCAGCTCCAAGCTTTTGGGTTCGGGGTGCTACAGTTGGTATCAGAGGAATTTTAGTAGTAACATTGGGAACTAGAATTAGGAAGCATAGTTTAGAGGACATAACACAATGTTAGATGTTGAGGATAATCATATAAGAACATCATAGTATTTTGGAAAAGTATAGATTATGTGGGTCTTCATTGAAAATATATCCATGTATGGATACTAAAAGTTGAAGTGGTTTTGGAAAATATGTACCTAGCCGTAACAACTCCGACAAAGAGTTTTGGGCTTGACCCGGGGTTTCCTAGTACAGGGAAATGGGCCATACTGCGCACCTTGTTTGACACACTTGGGTTATATGCTTAGGATAATACACATTTTATTTAAAAAACATTATGAAGGATTTAAAATTAAGTATAAACAATGTTTATGATTTTGAGATTAGTTGTGCATAAAGTTTCATATTATCTAAAGTGTTTGATGGTTAAAAATTATGAACTATAAACTAATTTAGTGTATTCCATTATTTAGTGATAGCGCCAAATGGATGAAGGTGAATAAATACCTTCATACAATTTAGGGATTTTACCATGGAGAAATTCAACACATCAATGTCAGAGCATATCAGATAATGACCATGTTGAGATAACTTACTTAGGTTGTGACGAATAACCATGTGACATTTGTACTGGATCATTTCAAGTGGAAGAAGTCTCTATGTTTTTATTGGACTACTAATCTAGTGGTAGCTTAGAAATGGATCAAGTCCCTTTAAAAGATATTTCTAGTATTAAGATGCAGTTAAAATTGAAAGGTAGTACTAGAAGTATATTGACTCAATGGTGATGCTGATTAATGGTGGTCCAAATCTAAAATTCCAAAAAAGAAGAAGATATAGAAAATATTGTGTGGAGGACATTTAAGGAAATATTCTTAGACAAGTATTTCTCTGATGAAAAATGAATTGAAATTAATAGGAAAATCATTATCTTAAAGAAAATGGATGAAGAGAGTGGTTCAGTATGAGGTTACATTCATAATATGTTCTAGGTATGATATAGATAACGTATATGATTCTGGAGACAAGATTGATCATTTCTTTTAAAGTCATAAGTCATGTCTTCTAAGGGCACTAGCTTCTCAAGAATTTTCATCATATTATTATGTTTTATTATGTTCAATGAAAATAGAAATGGAATTGGCTAGATCAAATTTATTCAAGTGAAACCAAGATTAGAAGAGGCATTCTAATAACCATAAAAATTCAAAAGTGCTAATAAAGAAGAAAGGAATGAAGGAATATTTTTTATGCACGAACTATATAAATAATCATCCAGGTCAATTCATGAAGGGCATGTGAGTTTTCTATAAGTATGGAGAAAGGGTCACCAATCGAATGAATGAAAGTGAATAGACAAGTCAGTGATTTTCAATGGTAAAATTGTAGAGATATGGGCACTGTGAATATGAGTTTCCTAGGATCCAAGAAAACTTGCCTCAGAAAAGGCCATGAGGAAAATAAAAATCACATTTGATTACAAATACAAAGGATGGCGTTCCTAATGATGTGGTGGAAGGTACTTTAATTGTTTACCCAAACATATCCAATGCTTCATTTGATTCTGGATCATCTCATTCATTTATATCATCTAGGTTTTCCAAGAAAATTACTCATGTCCAATTGGATTTAATAAATGATTTTTCAGTCAAAACTACTAGGGGATATATAACTGCAATAAAGTTGTGTCAATCATTCCCACTCATAAAATATAAACATGATTTAGCTTCTAAACCTATCATCATACCAATGATTGTCTTTGATATAATTCTAGGTATGAATTGGTTGTCAAATTATGATGCGATGTTCTATTACCAGAAGAAAGAAGTGTTAATTTTTGAGAATGGTGTAGAATCCCGTACCTTTAGAGCTGAATCCTCACCATCTATTTCGTATGTAGATCCACGCCCAGTATCACTACTAAATTAAATTCTTGGAGAGGAGGAGAAAATAATTTCTATGGATGAGGAACGAAATCATAATATTAAAGATCTACATATTCTAAAACAATACATTGATGTATTTTTAGAGGATTAACCTGGATATCCTCTAGAGTGGGAAGTTGAGTTCTCGATGGATTTAATTTCTTCTGTGAGAACTATATCAAAGTCTCCCTATAGAATAGATATTGTGGAATTAGTGGATCTAAACAAACAACTAGATAAATTTATTGATAAAGGATTTATTCGACCAATATTTTTTTCCATGCGAACCCCATTTCCTTTTTTTCAAGAAGATAGATTGATCCATGAGGATATACATTGATTACACGGAAATAAATTCTATTACAATATATAAAAATTATCATCTACCATGAAATGATGATTTATTTGACCATCTATATGGAGACCAATATTTTTTGAAGATTGAAGATTGATCTTGATATCATCACCTATGTGTGAGGATGGAAGATATTCCAAAGATAGCATTTTTTACATGGTATTGGAATTATGAGTTTATTGTAATACCTTTTGGAAAGAATAATTCACCCTCAGTTTTCATGGATCTAATGAATAGAGTTTTAAAGGAATACCTTGATGACTTTGTTCTGGTATTTCCCAATGATAACCTAGTATACTACAAAAGCTATGAATACCATGAGAATCACTTGTGGATTATTCTACAAAATATTAGATTGAATGAATTATATGGTAAGTTTATCAAGTGTGAATTTTGGATTCAATAGTATTCTTCTCCTGTTCGTATTGTCTCTAAGGATTGAATCTTAGTTGATCCTATGATGATAATGGAAATCCATGAATGGACCATGTCAATGAACATAACCTAGGAACATAGTTTTATTGGCATAGTTCGTTACTATTGGAATTTCATTTATAATTTTTTCTGGTTGGCTATCCCATTAACCAAGCTGACATATAAATGGGTTAATTTTGAACGGATGAATGAATGTGTAAAATTCCTTGATGAAATGAATCGATGAATATCCAATGCTCCAATTGTGAATCTTCCATCGATAAATTTATGGATTTATGATACAAAGTGATGCACCAATGAATGGACTAAGTTTCAACCTTATGAAGAATGATAAAGTAATTTATTATTCATCAAGGTAGTTGAAGACGCATGATAAATACTACCCAACTTAGGATCTTGAACTAGAACCGGTAATCTTTTATCTAAAAATATGGAGACATTATCTCTATGATAGAAGATGTGAGATATATATGGATCATAATAGTTTAAAATAAATTTTTACATAGAAATAAAACAATATGAGGCAAAGGATATGGCATCATTTACTCAAAGACTACAATTTTTCAATTCGCCACCACCCTGGAAAGACAAATAATGTGGAAGATACATTAAGAAGGAAATATCATGGACTTCTGAGCTAATTGTGGATTGAGAGAGATCCTATATTCATAGATATACTAAATATTGAAATGGGAATTGTTATGGAAGGGGAATAATATTTCCTCTTTCAAATGTCTTCTAAACCATGTTTACTAGAGAAGATAAAAATCTCTCAATTTTGATGATCAAAATATACAAATGAAAATTAATGCAGTTAAGGATAGAAGACTGGTAGACTTCGTGTATGAGGATGGAGTTATAAAACTTGGGAACATGTTATGAATACCATAATAACTCAGATAAAAAGGAAATTATTATATAATGCTCATATCTCATGTTAACCTATACACCCTAGTAGAACTAAGATACATAGAGTTATGAAATAATAGTTTTGGGGGGGATAACATGAAGCGAGAAGTTGTTGAATATTTTTTAAGGTGTCTACATTGCCAATAAGTGATGGCCGAGAGACAACATCCTATATGGGTCATGAATCCCTTAACAATTCATAGGTGGATCTGTGATGACATTACAATGTATTTTGTTATAAGACTACTAAGGACACATATAAGGAATGATTCAATATGGGTAATTGTTGATTGTCTCAAGAAATCAGCCCATTTCATTGCTATAATATAGGATTTACCACTTGAGCACCACAAGAGACAATATTTTAATAACATTGTAATTCATCATGATGCACTTATATTGATTGTGCCCGATCAAGATCCATGATTTAAATAAAACTTATGGAAATGTATCCAGTAGGATTTGGATACTAAGATTCATATGAGTAATTCTAATTACCCCCAAAACAAAAGACAGTCTAAAAGGAATACTCAAGCCCTGGAAGAGATGTTTAGATCATCCTCTCTTGACATTAAAGGTATTTGTGATCAATACATTCCTTTTGTGGAATTTTCCTAAAATATTAGTTTATATTCTAGCATTCAAATGGCACCATATGAAACATTATATAGTGAGAGGAGTTGAACTCTGACATGTTGGGATGAAGTTGGTGAGAGGAAAACTTTAGGCCCAGAACATATCAAAGAGAAAACTACAAAGGTAAATAAAATTCATGCCCATATTAAAGCATCCCAAAGTATGAAAAATAGAAATGCTGAAAACCAATGAATGGATTTGGAATTTCAGGTGTGAGATCATATATTTTTAAAAGTATCTCTATTGAAGGGTGTCTTAAGGTTAGGTAAGAAAAGGAAACTGACCACCTGGTACATCAGAATGTTTCAAATTATGGAAAGGATTGGAGTTATAGATTACCATTTAGAAAAGACATCATGTCTCTCTAGAGTACATAATGTATTCCATGTTTCATTGTTAACGAAATACATGTCATACCCAATGCATGTACTCATACATGAATAAATAGAGCAGGAACCTTAATTGTCTTACTAAAAGGGCAGATCAAGATTCTTGACACTTGAGATAAGTATTTAGAAATTAGATGACTCATCTACTAAAGGATCTTTAGAGAAACTATAAAATGGAGGGTGAAACATGGGATCCTTAGTATGTTATAAAGAAGAACCATCAGCATATTTTTAAAGGGATTGTGTTTCGAGCACAAAATTTATGAAGGTGGTAAGAATATAACACCCCAAATATTTTATTATATGTTGATTTTAAATATTCTCAATTCATTAGATAACCTATATTTCATGAATCACTAAGTATATGTGGTAAACCACGTGGTTATTATAGTTGATATTAATAACCTATCCATTAAACCGAAATTTTCCACTTCTGTGTTTTTAATTTTGAAAAACCAACATACACGTTTGCGATCAGGGTGATATTTGGAGTCTGGTATAATCAAGTTAATTTTTCGTGAATAGTAACATACCCATATGAATAGTAACATATTCTTATAAATAGTAACATTCCCTTATAAATAGTAATATGACCCTTATGAATGGTAACATTACCCATGAATCGGTAAATAATAGTTTGGCACCTTAAAGATGAAGATTAATATTTTAGGTGTTGGTATTTTTCGATTAAATGATGATTTAAATTTAAAATTAAATTTCTCATATTTAGACAATTATTTTTGAAATATGGAGTTCATATTTTAATTCTATAGGATGAAAAATGATTAGGGAGAATTTTTGAGATTTTTTTGAAATACTTGAATTAGTTGATGAATAGATAAATAAACTAATTTACTATATAAATACATTACAATTTAAATACATTATTACTATCATCATGAGTGATATAAGCACCCAAATCTAAATCTCACATAAAATTATTACAATTCTAGGTCATTAAATCCACACTATTTCTTGTCTTAGTGTAAAATAATAAACTAATTATTAATATATTAAGAACCCCCCAAACTATATAAACCACCCTTCACCCCTCTTCCACCAACAACACTCAAGATTTTAGACTTTCCTAAGTTATGAAAAATAAACATCCTAATCCCTTCACCCACGTCCATGAACATGTGGTCTCATAAAATGTCCCAAAACAAAAGCCTTAAGGAGTTTCTCAAGGAGGAGTACTCAAGAGGAAAACCTCTCTTCCTTTTTCTTTCAACTTCTTTTACAAGTTCCAATATTTTGTTTCCCTCTTATATCCTCCCCACAAACAAATTATATGATAATTTCAAAAACATACATGAATTGTAATTTTATTATCCTAATGGAATATTTCATCATCATCTCTCTTTTCCCCTTCCTCTTAAACTAAAATGCAAATACCATCTAAATTGTGTTAATTTATCACATTCAAGGACGATGAGTTTTAAATTTATATTAATGTCTTCAAGATTGGCCATGAAACCATTTTAATCCTTGAATAAGATAACAATATATGTATTTTTACTTATTCAATGTTATATAATCCTTAACAACCCATAATATAAAATAATAAAACAAAACAAGTTCATTATGCACAAAACTGCCAAGTTAATACAAGAATTTGTCATTACCTTTTAACTAATGAGTCTTCCTCGTGGTATATAACCCAAAATCATTAGAAGATAAATAATATATCTTTAATGTAAATTATAGTATATATTAATAATTATGTATGTTTAACAACATTTCAGATGAACTTCCATTCATGAATACAATTAAACTGATCATGAAAACCAAGGAAAAAATGCATCCAGAACAATAAAATTGACCCTCTTAAACCAATAAATTGGCCATGAATGAACCAAATAAGTTCATAATAAATATATTACACATATATTAGGATCTATAATTATTAATTAATGAAGATAAATTTTATTATATGAGGTCATTAAGATCAATCGAGAACACATTTGGGCATATGGTAATGGGTTTCTCGCCTCACTTTTATTTCTCTGATATTTCCAATGATTGCCACTTATTTATTGTATGTGGTGTATGTTTAATTCCCTTTGATATATAATATCATGATTAAATTTATATTCATGATATTTAGTGATTTACTTGATGATTAATAACTTGATTGATTACAATATTGTAAGGGATTTTGTTTCGATTTCTAATTCATTCTGATTTACTTGGTATTATGAAACTAATCATTATTAGATAGTGTACCTACTGCCATTTTGAGGTAATTTTTCATTAGAACATTTAAATATATTATATATCCATATTTTGGTTTCATGAATATGATTATTATCATTATCCCTATAAACCTTTACATATGGTATTTATTTGGGATGTTGTTTTAACAATGAAAATATTGATGAATCTATATCCTCTACCCAATATGGATATTAAGATGGAATATTTTACTTGTATGAAATCTATGTATAAGGATTATTTGGAATTTCAGTGCATAGTGGGGCCCTATGTTTCCCATCTTTTCTTCTACAGGTCTCATGAAACCAATCAGTTAGCGACAAACCCTTCAAGTTTATTTCCAAAACAGAATGAGATGGGTATCTACCCATATACTAAGACTGTTTCAATGGTATAGTGGTATCATGTGTCTGATAAATGATTTCTAGTTAATAGGAATTCTCATTATTCATTTACAATTATTACTATTCATGAGGATTTCACTATGAAAAAATCAATGGAAGTAGTATGCTATTTGCAACTCTTACATAGAATTTGAGATCGCCGCTTTCGTTTGATTACCCTTAATAGGTTACGAAGAGGAGATCATTTATTGAGTTATCATGTATACAGTTTAATATTTTTTGTTATGTATTATATTTTATTCCTTTAACAAAGTAATATTAGTTACATGTAGGTATCTATTTTCATTAATACTATGAAATTAATCGGTCCTTCGGGATTTTATTCCTTTTTTTCATGCCAATGTGAAAAGTAATGCACTAGCTCTGGCCTCCTGGGGTCGAGGCGATACACTTTAAATCTTTGAAAAGGATTTCTTTCATTATAGTTTTCTCTTCTGATGTATTGGTAATATAATCCTCTATATAAGACATTGTTTTCATGATTATTAATGCATTTAATTTAGACTATATTAATACAGTAGAAAAAAATAGAATATTATGAAGAAAAAAATAATATATTAAAAAAATTCCCCTCTCATTAAACCCTATTTATTTTTTTAAAGGTTTCAAGGATTTGGTACCTCAATAATGAATCCAAATCCACTATTTTTGGACCCCTCTTACATATGAGACATTGTCTATAATGGGACCGACATGAACTGATTTTGTTGTTCCAATGAAAAGGTAATCCTCGATTGAATTTTCATCTGACACAACCATTATTTTAGTTGCCAAAATGAAAATCAACCAATTATTTTTTTTTGGATCATAGACATAGAATAAATTCACTAAATGTGATGACATTGTGAAGAACTCTTCTTTCCCCCCTCTATACTAAAATTCACCTTCACAAATCCCACCTCATCAAATTTCACTCCATTGATATTGTCAACCCATTTTTAAAGTTAATGTGGAACTTGAATATTTGTGTAATAAAACTTTTATATATATATTCAATAATTCCAATATATGATATAATTCAATAAATTGGATTTCATTCCTTGGAACCATATATTCACATCGCTATAAGCATAACACCACTGTTTTGAATCATACTTAAGTCTTCTTGTTCTTTTATATAGAATGTATAACCATTGATTACAAAACTAGTGCAAGATATAACATTTTCATTCGGTCGTCTGGCTATCCATTGACGTCATTCGGTAATTGAATTCAGATTTTTAGATAACTCCTTATAAATTTGATATCTGAACCATCCTATAAACTATTGATTATATGTATTTGATATCCAACCTTCATCCCTTGATGGATTCAAATCTCTAAGAATTATTTGTGAAATTCAATGTATAGATCAACATATTCACTATTATGTTATATGAAAATATGTATTCTATCCCTCTCTGTCAAGGTAATTGTAACAAAAACTCTTCTTAAAATCCCTTCGCTCATAAGGTTTTCGTTGTGATGAGAATTTGGGAGACTGATGCTTTCAACATCTGATAGGTAATCAGAACATATTTCAATAGGTTCTTCAAAAATATAAAATTTTTCAATACAACTTTATGGATGACATTGATTCGTGACATACCCTTTCAAAATCTTCATATATTGTTCAATGGGGTACAACCATATTTAATGGATAGGACAACATATGTTAACCTCTCTAAATAATTGAACCATCTAGTAGACCATTATATCAAAGAATGATGGTGGGAAGAACATCTCTAATGCACAGAATATGACTAAAATCTCTATTTTCAAGATGGTCAATGTCGCAGGGTCATTAAATTTACTTCATATGGATTTTAAAAAGAATCAATGTTTGGTTAATCGTTGTAGTAAATTTTGATACAAAATTCAATGTAAAGAAAAAATCATTAAATATTTTATAAAAAAAAGTCTTTTTATTTAAGTCCTTGTAACTTAAAATTATTCATTAACACAACATTCGTGATATTTGATGAATACCCTTATGGATCTTTTACTCAAGTAAAGAAATGGAAACATTATACTTTTTCCCCTATGTATAGTGTGTATGCTGCTAGAGGAAGAAAAGTCATCCTTTTACCCATCACTAGTGCCAAAACATCTCTTATTCCCATTTCAATCAAGTCCACCCTATCCATTTATTCCATCGTTCATTTTTTCAAGAACATTTACTAGCACTACAATAACAATATCAGATACATTATTCTACTTTCACTACATTAAGAAAATATCTAACATACAATCATTTCCAATACAATAATTCATATGAAATGGATTTCTTCTTCGAACTTGATTTTTATGTTTTTTAGAAAATGGTTTACCAAAAATAGTGTCAAAAGTTTTTACATTTTTTACACATGATCACCTATTACGGGATATGGTTTTGTACTATGTTTTAAATTCCCATCAAATACTATCGTCCAGGATTGGTATTTATGCTTTATTCATAATCATGGCGGCGAGTTATATTTTATCAACATGATGGGTCATGTAATGTGAGAACTAAATTTTACAAAAAATGATTTATTCCATATATACATAATTCAAGATGAATGTTTAACATATCTTCTCCATGTATTGGAAACTCATAATCAATTTTCTTCTACTTAGGAGAATCTTATGGATGAAGTACCTTCCGATCGTTAATTCTTGCATCTGCGTCCCTTGTTAATTGTCTTGTTGTCTCCTAACATCCATATAGTCTCATAAACCATAAAATTACAGGAAATTACCACACATATTTTAATAAACTTGATTCATTTTTCTTATTTTGATCTACATGACAATTAAGGAATATTATTAGTGATTCATGGTATATACAAAAAAATATGAAATCATTTGGGCAAGCATGTATTTTTTAGAGATCATTCCCAAAAAACATAAAATTAATTTATTATGATATGTTCAGAATGTTAGTTAATTTTATTTTGGTATAATATCATTCGAAATACCATGTAGTTTTGTCAACCTAGTGTCACTCCATCCCCTTCCATCATAGAAATTTTATATATTTAATGCAACTGACAATATTTTTTAGTAACTGCAACCTGTATACAATGGTGTCTTAGAACATCTATTTAACTCATAAAGAAACTTTTGAAAACATGAAGGTCAAATTCAATTTCCATTCTCGCTTCTTCTATTCAATATACAACATCATTTAAAATTATATTCATATCAAATGATTTATAAACCTTAGTATCATCCCAATCAATTTCCACATTCAGTTTTTCACTGTGTTTAGTCCAACATTTATATATTTGATCTATTTTGTGAAAAATCAAATGTACTTCCAACTCTTTTGGGCTAACCTATCTTGAATAACGACAATGTAAACATAGACAGAGGATTTAAGAAGGGTTGTCTGCATGATCTCTTGCAAACATGATGAACCCTTTAACTCTATATTCATATTCTCATGTCAAATGATTAACGTTCAACCATTTTTAGTTCATATCAATCCACTTGGGTTCAAAATTCATTAATTTAATACAATATATAAATAATTACACATAATATATTCATTATGAAAAGATAATGTTATAAACAATTATATTAATGAAAACATAAAATTTAATTATTTCTAATAATTTCATTATGTTGAGGAAAATGGGAAATTTAATTTAAGAAAAAATTACCCCACATAAAATCATTACTAAATCCCCTAAAAATGAAAATATAAAATAGGAAATTAGGTATTAATAAGAAACTCCAATATTGTAAAAAATATTAATAAACTCTCAATCCATCAACTAGATCATTGGTACTATTGATTGAGGAATAGTTCTAATGATAAAAGGGATAGAACGATAATTCTACTTGTAGCATTTTAGTGAATTTGGAAAGAATGGAATAAATCCTAGTTTGAGGAGATTATTACTTCGATGAAGGGAAATATTGATCATTTATACTAGAATATTTGAGTGCCTAGATATTAAAAATCCAACTATAAGTGTTGTTATTATTAGAAAAAATAGTGGGATATATAATATAATCATTAATAACATCACAATGAGTAATTGTTAATTTTTAAAAAGTATTATTTTAGTTTTTTAGAAAATGGGAAGTTAATTGACTACATCACTTTTTTATGATCTAAATTAGAGAAAGATAATCTCACATCTAGTGAAAACTTCTAGAAGTAGTAGATACACTAACGCATTATATTATACCAAAAATAGAAGTTAAATTTTTTGGAATCTCTTATAACTGTTTATCAACCATGTAGAGAGAGTGAGGGTGAGAAGGATGCCTATAGAAGACACATAGGGGATGCATCATATTTCCAATGAATATTGTAATTAGATATGTCTCTGATCTAAGGATATAGGATAAGGACATGGATGGATGCACTATGTTGAATCATTTCCATGAATATGATATTGATAGGGTGATAAAGGCACATAATAAATGATATTATCACCACACTTTATAGGTGTAAATATAAAGATTTATAGTGTAATGAACCAATACATAATTACCTGAACAACACTAGGATAGATCATCGTATGACCTCTATCAATACGTAATTTCACTAAAGGATAGTATAATCTTTGGGTGTAAGAAACCATAAATAAGAGGTGCACCACCCCCCCTAAATAGAAACAATTAGTACTATAGATAGAACAAAATTCTTACATGACCCTTGGGGTCAACAGACATGTAGACCCAAAATCATCATTACCCGATATAGTCATACATGTTAGACAAACATCTATTGAAATAAATGATGCAATAGATATATAGAAACACAAACACTTCACATATAAAAACTAACTTATAGTCTATATTAAATATAAAATAGATAAAAACCTGATATTCAAACAAAACCCGAACTAAAGGCATAATAATGATTCATAAAGTGAAGGCTTGATGTGATAAGACCTCATCTACTAAACTAGGGATGGACCATTTTAATCCTTTCCACAAGAAAAATAAGGACCATAGTGAATTATAATAGGAACAAGATCCTATGATACATAAAACCAATAGAGGAACATACATCAGTCTACTAACATGGTTCCTGAAAAATAGAATCTGAAGCTATATGTCCACTGACGTGTCCATGAAAGGTGTCAGAATATATATAAACATTAGGGAACCACTAATGATCCTCAAATTGGTAGTCAATAAACAAGAATATACATGAAAATTTTGACACCTTTATACAAATATTTGAAAAAATTATTTATAAAGAACTTATAAACTATAACAGTAAAATAATGACTAAATCCATGGTTTAGTGTCATATATAACCAATAACTCCATACATCGAGAGATTCCATAAATTAGTAGTCAACTAAAAATAGGATCATATAAACTATTCAATTTGTAATCTAATATCAAAATAATATAAAATAATCGGACCATAAATAACAGCATCATTGGAGAAAAAAATCAAAAACAAAACAAAAAATACCCAATGAAAATTGTATGGCCTCCATCACTAGGTTGAAAAAATATGATACCCTCTTCGGAAACCCTAATTTCAATCAATTACCAGATGTGGGACTATATGTTCAACCATCATGAGTTAGTAAAGTGGTATGATTCGATATTTGACTCACCGAAGAGGAGCACCAACAACTAGTGGATTCTGCGGGAAACTTCAGATATCGCAACGAGTCTGATAATTGTTAGGGTTTTTAAAATAGATTCAGGCAATTTTATTAGTTCTTAAAAATTAGTGCTGATAAATAGTTTGTTTATCAAATCTTATATAAGAAGCACTGATTAAAGGACACATTTGCAAAGTCTTTTTAACGCTAATAAAGGTATGTCTTTATTAGGGATAAAGTTATTATGGTGATAAATATTCAATTTATCTCCTCTTTGTGTAGGGATAATAAAGTTAATTTTATCAGCGCTTACTACTTAAGCACTGATAATAGATTTATAATTATAACTCTAAATAAAAAATTGTAAATATTTATATATACTTAATAAATATATATAAATTCAAATAATCTAAATATATTTATTAATATTTGTAGATTTTCTTAAAAAAATCATATAATTATATATATTTATACAATTATACACATATATATTTAATAATTATATATATATATATAAATATAGTAATTAGATTCTTTATATAAGTAATTTTTTTATAAATTTAACAATTTTTTTAATATATATAATCATTTATTTATAATCATATAAATAACTTTAAAAATAATATTTTTTTTATTTATAATTATAAATGTACAATTGTAAAAATATAGTAAATATACATTTATAAGTATTTATATTTATAAATATTTTTTTTACAAATGTACTTTTAACAATATTAATGAATATCTAATTTAAAGTGCATAAATATTTTATAACATATAAATTATATTTATATATTTTAATATATATATATATATATTCAATATATATTGTATTTAATAATATTAATTATAATAATTATATATTATATAAAATGTTTAATATTTTATAATGTTTAATCAATTTATTCATTTTTATCAATAATTATTTAATTAATAAAATTTGTAATATTTTTTTAATAAACTAGTTTTTTATTTGTTTTTTATTTTTTACATATATCCCTTTTTTATTCATATCTTTGTTAGTGATAAAAAATAACTAATGGAATAAATATTTACCAGTACTAAAAATAAAGTGTTGCTAATGTGTACCTTTTATCAGTGCTAATAATAAAGTGCTGATAAATGATACCCTTTATGTGTGCTAAAATTAAAGCACATATAAAGGATTCCTTTATCGATGCTAAAAATAAAGTGCTGATAATGGTTAACTTTATCAGTGCTAAAAAGGCACTGATAGAAAGGTAAAATTTATCATTAAGTTTGTTATCACTGATAAATATACCATTTATCAATGCTTTTGTTTAACTCTAATAAATACCAGAGCAGTTATATGCGTGTTTTGTAGTAGTGTCTACGGAATGGATGGTGAAAATTTATATATGTTATTATTAATTAAGAGGAGTAAATTTGTTATAAATATCATATATATATATATACATTATATCCATCATCATACTCAACTAATAATGGTTGTAATAAAATAATGAATAACGTTGATTCACGAGGAGGTAGTCTGTCATACACATGAATGATGACTTCATAACCCATTTCATGGAAGTGGATATGGTTGTAGGTCATGGAAATTATATAGAAACATCCAATTATATGTAAGATATTAATGTTATTATATCATCTTTGTATAATAATAATTTAAGTTGGTTGATAAAGAAACAAAATAAAGACGCTCGTGGAAGAACATTACCATTTCTTCAGGTACGCTCCTAAGGATTGAATTAAAGCCTTCTTAGGTTTTTATTTCCCCAAAAATACAAATTATAGGATTATAGGAGGGAATTATTGAAGTTATTTTGGAATGTATTGGCTAACCAAAATATCTGTGAATGTGTGAAGAATATGGGATATGAGGTGGCATTTTATAAGTGGGCGAGAGGACACACATGGTATTTTTCAAAAGAATTGAGTGCTCCCATGTTTTTCATATGTCAAAAGGGTCAAAAATTAGTTCATCATTACCCTTTGAGGTATAATGGTATAATTATGGATATTAAATATTTTGATACACTTTTATATATCTTTTTTACCCTTATTCTTTTAGTCTAACCCACTAGTAAATCCATTGTTACCTTTACCATAGTAATTAATCTTTTCTACAATCACTATTTATTTTGGCAAAAAATTAAGTTAAAATTATTATAAATTAAAAATTATTATTATTCAAAATATTTAGTCCATTTTTCCAAATTTAATTTACCTAATTGTAAAATTTTAATTTTAACTTAATCCTACTGATGTGACAAGAAAGAAAATATTTAATGTTAATCATTTCAAAAGTTTATAGAGTTTTTATATCTGAATTAAAATAAAAATTATTAAAATGAACAAATTGGAAAAATTTATATAATATTGACCTCATTTTATATTAAATACAATTTAAAATATAATTTAATATTATAAATTATTTAAACAAAAAGGGTGTTTTCAATTAAAATTCTTTATTTTTTACTATTCTCCTATAAAAGAAGTGTTTCAAAAAAAAATAAAAAAAATTCCCTAATATAATTTTGATATGATGATTTAAAAAGAAAGATTAAAATATCAATCAGATTTTCTATAAGTGTTAAAAATTAATTTAAAAATATGTGTGTAAATAGAGATTAATTCATCTTTTGAAAAAATACAGTTCTTCAATAAATATTTATTTTTCTTTTAAATGATTATTTAGTACTAAATATATAGTTAATAAAAGTACATAAAATATATTTTTTATATGTTATTTATTCCTAGTCATACTCATCATTCAAATTTCTAGAAGATAATTTTCATACTATATAATAATATTAATAGTATGTCGTCAATTGGTAAAACTCGGTCTTACGTGTAATGTATGCTATTGGAGAAACTCTTTATTGCGTGTAATTTAAGATAAATATAGTGTTTCATTTAATTAAATTTGTTTAAGTGTTTGAATTTATTTAAAAATAATTATATTGTAAATTACCGGTGTGTTATATTTTCGTTTAAGATTGGTGTTCCATGTCATATACGTTATTGTCTAAAATGATCAAATTTTAAAATCTCAAGGTGTTACATTAGTTTCCTTAGCCACACCCCCATGAGGTCCTTTATTTTTTATTCCTTCTTTTTTTAATATTTATGTAGAATTTATATTTGGTTTCATTCTATTCATAGTGGATGGTATTACTGTTTTTATTCAAATATCTATTGTGTTTTTTTGGGATTCTACTTTTAATGGTTTTAATTTCTATTATATATGGGTTTTTAAAATTTTATATCTTCATTCTTCTATTAATGAATGGTTATTTCAAAAGTGAGTTATCTTTCTTTATTTTCCAGAATAATATTATTTTAAAAAAAACTACATGAAATAGTCCCCTCTCCTTTAATTACATTCCATATTAAAATATTTTACAACATGATTTTGGTTTAATGGGGTGTTTTAATTTTAAAATGAAATTAATTTATATTATGGTAACATATGGTTTACCTTCAGTAAAACGAGACATTTACTTTTACAGGTGAATTTTCTACATAGTACGAATTTTTTTAATTTTAAAATATTATTAATAGTGGGCAATATGTTTGATTATGGGGCTTTGTGATCCATTGTGTATTTGTTTCAGGTATTGTATAGGTTCATATCCTTATATATATCCTCCCCTGAGACTTGATATACTTATTCTTTCAAGGTGAGTATTTTGGCGATGATGTTGGAGCATGACCTTGGGTCATGATGAAATCATTATTCGTTTTAGGTATTTTATTTTTCATCTATTTATTTTATCATGGTTTAATGGGACATCTTAGATCCCTTGTGTTCTTGGGTATTTAATAATATTTGTTGTCTTTCCATCATGTTCTATGGATGTTGATGGGTGTTTATATGACTTATTAATTATTTTGTTTGTTTATTATTTTTTTGGAACTGATTACTTGGTTTCCTTGGATTTCTGAATTATGAATGAGTAATTTTGGATTCTCAAAATGTTTTTCTACATATTCCATTATGATAATTTGGTGAAACAATTCCCAGTTATGATTCATTAATGCCAAGGAACTTGTTTCTTACCCTTGGGGGACAGGAATACCCATTAAAGCTTTCCACATGCCTTCTTGAGTTCAAAGATGAGAAATGACTTGGTATGGTTCATGATATATAAAGTATAATACATCCATTATATTAATAGATCTGTTAATCAATACAATACAAAATATCCCCTATGAAATAATCAATATATATATTATTAGTATTTTCTAGTAAATGGAAAAATAATTCAATCAAGGTTAAAATACATCAACCATTGAATAAACTATTGGATTTTCATAATGAAATAAAAAGCATCCTAATCATAGAGATTATATTTTTTTTGTAATGTTGGATAATTATATCATATAAGGATATAAATAATAAGTAGTTATTAGATATAATATTTATCATTGGTGGGATGTCAACAAAATGAGACAAAATCAACTCTAAATTTTAATATTATATGACACAAATATTTAATATTAATTACGGATACAAAAGGTTTTTAAGAAAAAACATATAGGTTAGTATTATTTGATTAAAAATGTAACATTATGGCTTTATTTATGGTAATATTTTCTTTCTATAGAAATAACAACACAATGCACATATATTTATCAAATTATATGATTCAAACAGAAATTACGAAATTTTATATATATAATTCAACGAAATCAATTCAATTTTTAAATTCATTATATAAATATTTGTTGAGGTTTAATTAATTATAATTTTTAGAAATAGTTTATTTATAGGTGAATAGTGGAAAATACTAATTTTACAAAACTGTCACGTCTATGACATTATAATGATATAATAATAAATTTAAAGTTTTTAAAAAAAAATTAGACCAAACATATATAATAATATTTATAATGCATGTGAAATTATAATATTTTACTTATAAATAAATGTTTAACATTTACGAAATGTAAATAATGTTTTTTTAAATAATTTCTTTGGTAATTTTCTTTTAATAAAGTATTTACATGGTTAATTTTATTTCTGTTTTGGAGTTAAAGACAAATAATTATATTTAAATTTATCTTAATCCAAATAATTCCATTTTTATTAACATATTACTCTATTTTTTTCTGAAAAATCATGTTTATTCTTATAGATATCATTTTTCAAAAAATTGTTTTTTCAGTTTTATAAACTTATATTAAAACTAATTTCTACTAATTATAAAAGATTATTCATGTGAAATGAATATTATATTTTATATCATCATAATTAATATTAAGTAAAAATTTCAACTTAATTTTTTATCATGAAGAATAGTAACTATAGTAACTATTTATCACCTCAGTAAATGGTAAATTGGTTAAATGGGTTTAAAGGATTAAAATAAAGTGAAAAGAAATCGCGATAACACAAAACAAATGATTACAACTCATTTTTGGTTTTAGTCAGACATTACCCTTTTCACCTTCGAATAAATAACAATTCGGTATCACTATCACATGAAAACACTTTTTATTGTTAAAATGTTTTATGTAATTCCTAATGTTTCCATTCACTAACTTATTAAAGGGAACTAATTATCCTCTCATATTTACACAAATTGATCCAATTATCTCAAATTATACCTAGAAATACCATTCCTACATTTTTATCCATGGAAAAGGGTCACTTTTCATAAAAGGACCAACTTCTATGGCTTGGGTTGTAACCCAAAGGCGATTGTCCAAAGAAGAGGTATAACCATAAACTGAGTTTTTTCATTTAATTTCATATTCTAAATCCATCAAATACTCTTTAAATATGATCATGTTATAACATAATTATCTTAAATATAATTAAATTTTATTATTATGGTGACACATCCCATCTTAATCTCCTTTTTATCCCATGGAAAATGAAAACATTGATTTTGTGAACATACGACCTACCATCTCCACATGGAAGTGTAATTCATTTTTCATCACCAATTTATGAGTATATTTTTAAATATGGAACTAATTAATTTATATTATATTTATGAAATAATTATTATTATGAAAATATAATATACAATTTCATTACACACCCTTCTTCCCATTAAAAAAATTAACTGTCACTCGTGCGTACCTATGGGTTACAACTTCCAAAAAGTGATGTGATTCAATTTTCATCTCCTAAAAAGGATTATAAATAAGTATATATTGAATAAAAATTATATTTATGTCATGATTAAAATTATATTCATAATAAAACCATTATAAATATTCAAGTACTAAAACTACAAATCCGAAACATACATGAGAAATGTATTAGTTTATACTATGAAATATCGCTTTTAAAAAAGAATTATTAATAAACATGTGTCGAACTGTTATAAGTGGATCATTAATGATTTTATTATTTTTATAAGGTTATATTATATAATTATAATAAATTAAAATTAATTATTCATGATGTTAAAATAACTTACAAATCAATTCATACCAGAGCAAACGGTTATTCGTCTCAAAATTGTTTTCTTGAGACATAATTGATGTTATGCTATTATTTATGTTTATGAGGTGTATTTACAACCCTTTTGACATGTTATATAATGTATCATCCTTTAATATTGGTATTTTAAGTTAAAATTAAAATTATTTTGTGTAATGGATTTCTATTCAATTATTAATAAAGTGTTAATGATATATTTTCAAAATTTATCCTTATTCAGGATTTTTTGTCTTTAAGTTTATATTGAGGGAATTATATGATTTTTCAATATTAAAACTCATATATTTTCTTCTCATTTGACTATTTGCAAAAATTAAAATGTTTCCTTTCATTTCCCCCTCTCTAGTTACTCAAAAGTCTAAAAAAATATTTTATGGAAAATGAAAGTATTTTTCTATTTGGTCTGGAATATTTTCTTCCATGTCCATATTTTCATTAAAATGATTTAAAGAATGTTTTTCCCGAGAAAGGGCCTGAAATTTGGATTAAAACCCATGATCCTAGAAAATTTATTATTAAAAAATAATCTACCGATACAAAAGGGATTTGGAGAATAGTGTATAAAATTATATTAAACTACACCACTAAAAAAAGATTGCATTCAATAATCACCATATTTTATGTGTGCCGCCAATTTCTTTAGATAACACAACCTTTCAGGTGTTTAATATCTAACACTAAGTATGGGCCTTCCAATTTTCATCATGATCATCCAGGCTTGATGAATCATCTTCCTCGTCATGAGGTTCATTTCCCCCATTAAAATTATTTTTTAGAATCAATATTGAGTCAACTTGATTTGCAGTATCCTTCAAATTGGAAGTACATTTTATCTTGACAGTCCAAATACATGAGGATTTTCATAAAAAAGGTTCCTGATCATTTCCAAATTTCACATGTAATAAATATATACTATTATATCTATTGATAATTTCAATCAAGATATATGAGTTCTCACTTACCATCGGTTTCCTCATCAGATACATTCCTCCTTATAGTTTTCACTCTAATTGTTCAGCTTCATCTTTAGTAGATTATTTAATATATTTTTTAGAGACAATCATCACAGTGATACTAATAAGATAATCCTTAAATTAGACTCCATCAGGGTAACGTTTCCTAGTTACTACTACCTTGGTCATTTGATCCATCAACATAGAAATGTGCCGAGCAGAACATACATGTAAGGAGAACTTCTTTTTCTAAACCAACCCATGGGTGTTAGTGATTTGATAATTCTACTCCAATGTGTTGATATCAGTCATCACATTGGATTTTATATAATGGTTCATATACCTAGATAAAATATTAATAGAGTCTTGTTTAATGTGTGACTCTTTTCCCGCATTTCAGGAACCATGATTTTTTTCTTATGGACAGGCTATGAGGAAGTCCCCACCCACATTAACTATATTTTCTTAACATTTATATAATAAAAAAATACCCACCAAACTGAAAAAAATTAAAAATATTGGGATGTATTCATATTCAAATTCAACTTCAATGTTTTCACCATTGACCATTAATGTGGAATAATCTGGTTGACTGTTCTATATATCCACGTCCACAAAGACTCTTGTGAAATAACCCAATTTTCATTCAATGGTGTTGTATTCCATCTTCATATCTGAACCAATAATAGAATTTTCTGGTCATTTTCCAAAAAAGGTAGTTCCTATTTAAGGTGTGAAATAATATTTGTTTTATCATTCATCAAATTTACTACTTTTCGTTTCATAATGAATATTCTTTTAATTTAATCTTACTTTACATTTTTCCATGGTTCCTTCATAATGAAATGTTTTTCATAATATTTTGGAATTTTGTATATTTTAAAAAACATTATTGCATAATTAAAAGCATATTTTCCTCAATAAATTCTCTTATGATATTTTAAAATTAATTTTATCTATGTTAACATAAATCAATGAATATTATGATTTACTAAGGATATATTCTAATCATACCATGCACCATATTTCTCTATACGGATCATGGTCATTTTTGACTAGGGAAAGTATTGAAATTTTATATGTCTATTTTTCGAATACATATAGTTATTTATTATTAAGTAATGTTGATAATATTGTTTTATTTATTCATATGATGAATACATTATACTTATTATGTAAATGGTGGGGACCAAAATTTCATATCCTCTTATTGCATTTGGTATGCATCATGATGAAAATAGGTTTGGTATTTGTCATTTTCCTTAACAATTTAAGTATGATGTCTTTTCATTAGTCCTAAATGGTATATTTAAGATGTATAAAGTTATACATTCCATCATTATTAAATTTTCTATTGATTTACATGTGATTAATCAAATAATTATGATATCCATTGATAAATAACATGTTCCTGTGATTATTTATAAAACATTATTTGATAATTATTAATTATCTCCATATTATTCATGACTTATTTTTTCTTTGATATATTTCATTGTATGCAATCCCTCACTAACAATCTGAGATCACTATTTTATTTTTTTTCCTTTCCACAGGATGTAAGGATTTTTTATATGATTGACATGTAACTATATTAAATGTGGAGTAATACTGTTTTCAAAGAAAAAACAACATTCTATTTTATATTTTCAAATGTAATGTGAAATTAAAGAATGTATCTATTTTTTGAATACTAAAAAACTATCTCATACCTTAGGATGTGATTTATTGCATCCAGTTCCAATGTAATAATGTAATCAATATCTCTAGGATTCTATGTTTAGTTTTGTTAAATTTGTTACAAAAACATTAGTAAAATACTTGGGAACTATATTAGGAAAACATATTTTAGAGAACATAACCTTAAGAAATACTTTGAGGATAATTATAAGTATAGGATAATGTCAAAAATATTAAGTAAAGTAGAGAATGTATAGTTTGACTAAAAAATTCATCCCTATTGGGATACTGGAAAGTGGATACATATGTGGCATAGATGCACCTAAGGGTGACAACTCTGAAAGGGGTGGATTGTGTACATAATCGAATTTCCAAGTTCATGATGAGTGGACCTAATACTACAAAGCTAGATAGAAACTATCAGGGGTTATTCTATATTTGATTCACATACTCTTTAAAAACAATTCTAATATATTTGAAATGAAAATATGATTTTAAGGTATCATCAATGATACTATGCTTATGACTGTGAGATTAGCTATGAATATTTTTTTATTTTATGTTAAGTGTTTCATTGTTTTTGGAATTATATATTATTATTTATAATTTTATGATCTAATATCGTGTATGACATTATTTATAAATGGGAACTAGTAGAAGGCATGGAAAATACATCAGTTCATGTAATCTATGTAGGTATTTCCCTCTTGGGAAATAAAATAAAGCTGATGATGGATCTGGAGGTAGAGATAGAGGAAGAAAATTTATTACTATATTCAGCTACATGATTTAAATCATGACTAATAATATTTCCCATATGAAACATCATCCATATCTATAATGATATGTTATATTGTTAGACTATTTAATGTAATAACAAAATCCATTATTCAAAAGAACCACAAATCCATTTGTATGTGAGAAATGAATAATTTCCTTAGAGAAGATATTTCTCACTTTAGAATGAAATGAAACTAAGAAGGTTTCCATTGTATTTTATTATCACATGGTGGATGCAGATAAATGGAGGTCAATAATTAAAAGAACCAAGGATATAGAGATGATAACTAGCATATAGTGGATGTTTTTAAGGTACCTTTCTATAAAAATTATTTTTCTCGTGAAAATGTGTGAATATGGAGAGACGGTTCCCGAGTCTAAGAATAAAGGAAGAGGAATATGTGTCTAAGTTTAAATCCAATTTTTCCAGGTTAGTAAGGAATGTAGTCGACTATGTATATTATCCAAAGAGTGATATAAACCATTTCATTGATGAGGTAAATCTAATCCTTCTATTGACACTAGTATCTAAAATATTATCATTATATGAGGATATAGTACCATGTCCTGTCAATATAAAGAAAAAATTCTCAAAATTTCTATACATAAAAGGAAATATATAGAAGAAGTTTATGGTTGAACACCTCATCAAGAAAAAATAGTTAAGGGGAACAAGAAAATGTTCGTATCCAATAAGTGGAACTTATTTGAGGAAATACTCCAGTATATGCATGAATGGAACAATAATTTTCTTCAAGGGTGGATAGAAAGTCCATAATTCTCATTAATGAAAGGGTATGATAGAATCCATAAAAATATAGTACTTTAACTGTAAGGATATGGTGAATGTTTCTAACCAATTCCCCAAATGTAAATGGAACATACCAAAAAATATGTCATATGGAGAATCTTAAGATTATTAAATTAATAAAGTCAATGTTTATGTTCCCAGAGATATGGTGTAATGTACTTTGATCATAACTTCAAAGTCAGTTAATTATTTATTTGATTATAGATCCATGGACTCTTTTATATATTCTATTTTTTGACAAGGTAGATAAATATTTCACCAGCACACTAACAAGGGAGTTATCAATCAAGATACCAAAAGGGAATATCATTACGATAAAGATATGTTAGTCAACACTCATTATTATCCATTCAAAAAACATATTCACAAAATATATTGTTCAATATTTGGTAAAATTTTATATAATCATTTGTATGGAATAGATTTCAAAGTATAATGGAAAAAAATTATTTCCAAGAGAATGGGATCATGATTTTTGATGAATATATAGAATTAATTGTCTTTATAATTGATATATAATCTTCTATATCATTCCTATATCCACCCCCAATAGCTCACCTAAATGATATACTAGTATCAGAAGAGCATACACAACATGTGGATGAGAAAGGTAACACTATGATAAAATATATTCTTACTGTGAAATAATACATTGATTTATTTCCTAAAGAACTACCTTGAAATCCACCTGAGTGTGAAGGTGAGTTTTCTATTTAACTCAAATCTGATGTTAATCCATTATCTAAGCCTCCCAATAGAGTGGACACAGTAGATATAGTAGAGTTAAATAAATAACTACATAAGTACTGTAATAATGGATTCATACACCCAGGTGTTTCATCATGTGAAGATCATGTTTTGTTTGTGAAAAAGAAGGATGGAACACCGAGGATATTTGTTGGTTACAAGGAAATAAATGTCATTAAATTGAATAAAAAGTATAATATACATTGTATTGATTACTTGTTTGATCAAATTCAACAATTTAAATATTTTTCAAATATTGATCTTTGTGTTGGTTATCATAAATTCTGAGTATCAAAGAAAGGTAATCTAAATACAATAGTTCTTATGACGTATGAACATTATGAGTTTATAATAATTTAATTTTGATTTACTATTTCCCCATATGTATTTATGGATATTATTAATAGAGTGTTCAAGGAATATCTTGATAATTTCATTGTGATGTTTGTTTATGATATCATCTAATAGTACAAATGTTATAATGAGCATAATATTCATTTACAAATCATCTGTAAAACAATTGTAGTAAATGTGTTATTTTTGAAATTTATAAAGATTAAATTATAGCTTAAGTAAGATCCTTTTCTTAGACATATTTTGTTTAAGGATGGAATATTAGCTGGCCCATCAAAGTCCATAGAAATCAAAGAATGTATTACACTAATAAATGTAAATCTAGTTTTTAATTTCGTAGGATTAGTATATAACTATTGATGATTCATTAAAAAAATTCGGGATTAAATAACATGTTAACAAATTTGATACACAAATTTGTTAGATTCTTATGGATAGAGGAATGAAAATTATTTTTTGAAGAATTAAATAGGTGGTTCATTAATGCATCAATTTTTACATTAACATTGAGAGGGGATAAATTTGTGATATATTTTGATGATTCAGAGAAAGGGAATTGATGTGTCCTTATGAAAATGATAATGTTATTGTTAGTTCATGGAAAAGGTTAAATATCAATGAAGTGAACTATCCAACCCCTAGTGTTGAGTTAGACATTGTAATTTTGTACTCTAATATATGGAGAAATTATCTCTATTGTGAAAAATGTGAGATATATATGGATCACAGGAGCATGAAATATATACATTTTAATATAAATTTATAAATATGAGGAAGCTGATGTTTCTAGAGATACTCAATTATTATATTTTATCATACATTTCCACCTTGGGATAGATAATAAGGCAGTTGATGCATTTATTAGGAAAGATCATGGAGTTCAAACTATGATGAGGATTGCAAATGATTATTTATTCATGGAATTAGTAAAGTTGAATAAGGAAATTATTAGGGAACATGAACATCACTCTTTTTAAAAATATTACCAAATCATCCTTATTGGAAAAGAAAAAATGTTTTCATTTCGATGATAAGAGTTTTTAAAAGAAAATAATGGTTTTTAATGATGAGAAACTGGTGGATTTTGTTTATGGAGATGGTGTGATGAAATTTGGAAAGATTTTGCATGTTCCATCCATACCTGAGCTGAAGAGATAATTATTCGATGAATATAAAATCTTTAATTTCTTTATACACCTTATAAGAACAAAAATTTATTAGCATATGGATAATATATTTTTTTGGAATAACATGAAATGAAAAATTACAAAGAATCTATTAAGATGTCTGGTTTTCGATAGGTAATAGATTAGATAAAACACCTCAAAGGATTAATGAAACATCTTGTTATTCTTATATTGAAATGGGATTATACTTTTAGAGACCCAAATCTTGACATAAATAAACATTATATTACCTTATTCGCAATACTTAATACCTAACAAAAACAGACTCCAAAGACATTATTAGTTTAGTGTCGTTGGAAACTGAGAAGGTAATATTCTAATCATGGTGAATGATTTTCAACATCTCCCATAAAGATTCTAGAGACCCGAAGCTTGACGTACATGGACATTAAATTACTTTTTCAGAATACTTAGTACATTACAAAAACACACACACATGGACCGTAATAGTTTAGTGTCTTTGGAAACTCGGAACGTAATCTTCCAATCATGGTGAATGATCTTCAACATCTCCCATAAAGATCTTCCCATTTTTTTCTTACCTAAAACATTTCTTTATATCCTGGGGAGAAGAAAACATAAAAGGGTGAGCTCAAATGCTCAGTAAGGGTAAACAAAAGAAATATCAATAAGAACATAACATTTTGGAAATCTTAACCTGTAAAAGAGATCATAATATCATAACATTGGATAAATCATAGTAGTGAAATGTAATCCCAATAATCATAAAATAAAACATGAAACTTTGTGGCATACACACATAATCATATAGAATCATTTTTTGTTAGTCAAGACTCATTGCCAAGACTATCTTAGTGGACAAAGTCCCTTTCTGAACAGAGTTCATTCCTCGTTTCAGTCCTGTTTCACTGAACTGGTATAACCTACCGTTCCAGCCATGGCTACCTCATGAGATATAAAATCTTTACCCAATTCATTGGAGGGAGATATAGGTCCCACCCATCTCATAATGATACCATTCTTATGTGTGCCACAAAATCATAAATAATACATCATTTCATAAACCATGTAATAAAAATGGGATTCTTAAACATCATGACATCATAAAACAATTCATATAAGATAAAGGAATTCATAAAAATTTTCCATCACAATATAATAAAATCCATGTAATAATAGGGATGGAAACATAACCCTATATTATCTGAGATGGAAAATAATTTGGATAAAACACTTGAACTCCATTCTTGAGGAAAATATCATTTCTACTTAAAAAACACTTTTCCATTCTTAACATGTCATACAATTTTAAACTAAAAGAAGTTGATTAAAAATAAACATGAAAACTTGTAAAGTAAGATTCTTGGAAATAATGTTTTAAAAATACATTCATGCTGTATAAGTTAAAAAAACATTCTTCTCGTACTTTTGTCGGAAAAGTCAAAAAGTACCTCATACGAAAAATGACAAAAGATTCCTTTTATATCTTTTACTAAAAACTCACCGAAGGGTAAATTTGGATTTAAAAAATGGTAGGTGGATTAAAACAATATTAAATATTGAGTAATAATGGATGTGGATGATAAAATACACCCCTGTAAATTTCAAAGTATAAACAATCTCGAATAAAAATAAGATTGTGATATTTCTCATACCTTAGGTCCGATTTGCTTCATAAGTGTCTGAACCTCCTGTATAATGATTTAAATAATGACATTGACTAATTCCAGAATAATAATCATTGTTATGACATCATATATGGTTCACTTATGACTTTATATTACCCGTTCTTTTGTAAATTCCATGTTAAAGAGCATTTTGGGTAAAATTGATTCATTTATCATCCGTGTTTTGACTTGTAATTATTCATATGATTACTTAGATCATGATTACTTAATTCCAGAATATAAAACATGATTCATATATAATATATATTCATAATTTACATATATATAATAAATCAGTAAATGGAATGAAATACACCGTTCATGGAGACCGTAGGCCGTACGTAAGCATGAACGATGTTTTCATTTTATTATTGAGTTGAATGGAATTATGTAGATGACATACATATATATACACATAAATCTAGTATCATTATTATTTCATATATTTCATGGTTACTTATTATATATACTTTATAATCATTCATGAATGGTTAAAGTGGAGAATGAATCTCATCGCGTCGTGGAGACGGTAGTCCGTACGTACGCACGAGTGATGATATCGTTCCTACGATCATGGAATTGTATTGGAGTGTATGTATACTATTTCAGAATCAGTATCACTTTATAACAGTCAAATATAGTCATTATTTACACCATTATACCCATCCAAGTAAGGTGGTGGTGGAAAATAGATTACACCACGGCGTGGAGACGGTATTCCGTACGTACGCACGTGCGGTGATTTCGTTTTCCGTAGGATGGATAGATGGTGAAATACGGTTGTTTCATACTTATAATAACATATCCGTATATGATTGATACTGATTTTATTACTTCTTAATTAAACAACTAAGTAAGAAGAAGTGGAAGAAGAAATAAAGATGAAAGAATCGGTAACAGACATTACCTCTTCTTTGAAGTGCTTCTTTGAGACCTCCTATTAGGGCACTAAAATGGGTCTTTGAAGAATACCAAAACCTCTAGGATGTTTCTAGGGAAGTGGAGAGAAGAAATGGACAGGGTTTGGTCGATCTTGAAGGCTCAAAGTGGTGTGACGAAGAGAGGGAGGAGGTTCCCTTTTATAAGGGAGGAGAGGGGCACCTTTGGAATATCTAACAATATTATTTTATTATAAAGCCATGTTCGGTTTTAAATAGCTCCAAATTGATTTATTTCTATGCTAAGGCAGGGATGGGTCGAAATGATCTCATCAAATAGTATTTATACAAGTTTAGTTTCCTATTTTAACCTTATCATTTAGATTTAACATTAAGTTAAATAATTTTACTTTTACCGTGTCTTCTTGTGTTCTTACACTATAAGGTTAATAAACATACTATAACAAGACACACGAACCAAAAGTTGTTTATTATTAATATGTATAACCATATCTAAGTCATTTGGCCAATCCTTAGATTTTTAGGAATAAAATAACAATTAATAATATAATATTTGTTTTAAAAACTATTTTAGGTCAATTTTGACACTATTTTGTAATTGATTTTTGTGAAAATCATAACAGAATGATTAGTCAGAAAAAAGTTAATTAACTCAATACTAACATGTCATAGTAACCTATAAAATTAGTGTAATGCGTAAAAAGTCTCAAATTACATTTATTTGGGTATTTATAACATCAATTATGTCAATATTTCATTAATAAGATAATTACTGCATCATCATTGTGTCATAAATAAATTAAATTATTTAATGTCTAAAAATTAAAAATAAAATATCATTATGTAGGAACTCCTATTATCTTTATAATGAATATTTATAGTCTAATTTATCTTATGTGTAACCCTATATTAAAAATGATTTACTTATTAAACTTTGATTTTAACAATTTTAACCCTTCTTTAAATAAATTAATAATAAATGTCCTAATCTAATCCAAGTGGGCCTAAATGATCATATTATATTCCTAAGGTTGTTTCTGGTCGAATTACACTTATCCAATAGAATTAGGACATGTTTTAGGGTAATAATAATAATATTATTACCCTTAATTACCCAATTTACTTTTAACCGTGGTAAAAAAAAGTAAAAAGTTACTATTCACCAAAAATTATTCCATCTCATTGAACCAAATTTTACTTACTAACATCAACCGTGTCACTCGGATTTTTTAAATTCCACTCACAGAAGCGTTAAAATTAAGTTTTATGAAAAATTCATTTTTTTAACTACCACTTAGTGGTTTCACTATTCATCAAAAAATTAAAGTTTCCAGAAAAATACAAAAAATTAGTCCTAAGCTATATTTGATATTATGAACTCAAAAATGATTTCTATTTTACCAAATTCAAAACATATCAGTTGCATTAATTAATTTTAAAATTAATTCCCGTCGTCAAAACAAATAGCGTGTTCTTAAGAGATAATAACTATCAAAAGATTGACAATTGTTTACGTTTGGTTTAAATGCGAAATTACATCCAATGACCAAAATTGTATTAAATTGTTAAAATATATTCTAAATATACTTTAAAACCACTCAAATTAATAATTTATCACTATTAATTATTTCGACTAAAAAAGTTGTTTTTAATTGAAATTTAGTAATTTTCACTATTCATCAGAATAAGAAAGTTATCCGAAAAGTACCAAAATTTCACCCTAATCTAATTGTGATATTTCGAATCCAAAAATGAAGTCCATTTTGAAAAATAAAATTTACAAAATTTCAAAAAGTGGTTATTACTATTCATAACGGATAGTTTTAATAATATTTTAATAGCATATTGATGTTTAGTGAAACTCGTTATTGCATACTACACACGATATCGAGGAAGGTCACGATTGTATGTAATGCAAGGCAAGTCAAGGATGCATGTTGTTCAAGCTCCTTTTGGTGTAGCGTAAAACAGAAGACATTAATGAAATCAAAAAGAATATTTTCATAAAATCTTGGGGTGTCACATTCTTCCCCCCTTAAAATGAATTCCACCCTCGAAATTCATCGGGGTTATAAATGGTTTACTACTAGAAAGTTTCTTTAATAGAAACCCACATCATAAAAAGGAATACTAAAACCAATCTTTAAAAACAAAAGTATGAAACGTAATGGTTACCCAAATAAACTAATCAATGGGTTTCAACATAGGTGAAAATATGGATATGGGAGAGAAATCTAGCTATCATGTTCTGATGGATAGTGGTAGAGAACATGGCTATGGAAAAACCAGCAACCACAAAGCCATAAATTTGTGATGATCTAAGGTACCATCTGATTCATTAGATATAAGAGCACTAGGAAAACATTTTTGGTTTTCAAGATCGTTTCCTTAAAGTTGATGAAATTGGAATTAGAAGAAATACTTTCGTGATTTCGGTATAGTCTTACCGTTGGTCATTCTTTGGATAATTTCCACTTCATCTCATAAAGAAATGAAGTTGAATTTGTCATTCGTGATGTGTTAGCCGACCATGTGATAGAATGACGGGTCATTCCATCTGTCTCAAACAAAAGGTTAGAAATGTTATCAAAAAATACATAAGACCATCTATAGTGAGAATAATGATATATGGTTCCTAAAATGGACTTATACTTCATATATCATACTGCTTAATATAATAAAACTAGTTTCTGCTAAACAGGGACTTCCTGTAGTCCAGTGGTAGGCGATAAAGGCCAGTCACACTTCGGTTGTGGGTTCGATTCCCACTGCCTTGTCCGACGCGATGGGCTATCTCTCATCCTGCAGGTTGTCCTTTTTCTAAAACTACATTACTATAACTTCCCAAAAATAATATCGAAAAAACTTCTATCCTTAAACAATACTAACTTATGTCCAACATAATCCATTCCAATATTTAGGCTTATCCATAATACTGCAGTCCACTCTCATTATATAGTGAAAATGATTACCAGATATTTAATACCATCGTTGATCCCCATATATCGTAAGATATGTCTTGTTGGTCAAATTAAAAACATGTGAATACCTTAATCATGTATTCTCTTGAAGAATGAATACCCATTGAACCTTAGTGAAAACATGAATGCAGTCAACAGTTGACTCTTTCCACATACCAAAATCCGAAAATTCTATATATTCAAACCATGATATAACCTTCTCCTTATATCAGTCATGAGCTCATGAATAAGGTCAAACATTTCATTTTCTCGTTTTCCATTCATTATGCGCATATCATCTTTTTTCCAAAAATATCTCAATCACATTCCATGGTTACCAGTACCATTGAAAACCACAATATACCAATACATAAATATTCCAATATTCCACGATAATATATACAACATTATTTTGGAATCCCATTACATAAACACCTAATCATTCCACCACATTGCGGAATACTTAGTACATTACAAAAACACACACACAAGGACCGTAATAGTTTAGTGTCTTTGGAAACTCGGAACGTAATGTTCTAATCATGGTGAAAGATCTTCAACATCTCCCATAAAGATCTTCCCTTTTTTTCTTACCTAAAACATTTCTTTATATCCTAGGGAAAAGAAAACATAAAAGGGTGAGCTCAAATGCCCAGAAAGTGTAAACAAAAGAAATATCAATAAGAACATAACATTTTGGAAGTCTTAACCTGCAAAAGAGATCATAATATCATCACATTGGATAAATCATAGTAGTGAAATTTAATCCCAATAATCATAACTTAAAACATGAAACTTTTTGTCATACACACATAATCATAGAGAATCATTTCTTGTTAGTCAAGACTCATTTCCAAGACTATATTAGTGGACAAAGTCCCTTTCTGAACCGAGTTCATTCCTCGTTTCAGTCCTGTTTCACTGAACAGGTATAACCTACCATACCAGCCATGACTATCTCATGAGATATAAAATCATTAACCAATGCATTGGTGGGAGATATAGGTCCCACCCATCTCATAATGATACCATTATTATGTGTGCCACAAAATCTTAAATCATACATCATTGCATAAACCATGTATTAAAAATGGGATTCTTAAACAACCTGACATCATAAAACAATTCATATAAGATAAAGGAATTCATAAAAATATTTCCATCACAACATAATCAAATCCATGTAATAATAGGGATAGAAACAGAACCCTATATTATCTTATATGGAAAATAATTTTGATAAAACACTTGAACTCCATTCTTGAGGAAAATATCATTTCTACATAAAAAAATATTTTTCCTTTATTAACATGTCATACAATTTTAAACTAAATGAAGTTGATTAAAAATAAACTTGAAAACTTGTAAAGTAAGCTTCTTGGAAATAATGTTTTAAAAATCCATTCATGTTGTATAAGTTAAAAAAACATTCTTCTCGTACTTTTGTCGGAAAAGCCAAAAAGGACCTCGTACGAAAAATGACAAAAGATTCCTTTTATATCTTTTACTAAAAACTCACCGAAGGGTAAATTTGGATTTAAAAAATGGTAGTTGGATGGAAACAATATTAAATATTGAGTAATCATGGATGTGGACGATAAAATACACCCCAGTAAATTTCAAAGTATAAACAATCTCGAATAAAAATGAGATTGTTATATTTCCCATACCATAGGTCTGATTTGCTTCGTAAGTGTCCGAACCTCCTGTATAATGATTTAAATAATGTCATTGACTTATTCCAGAATCATAATCATTGTTATGCCATCATATATGGTTCACTTATGACTTTATATTACCCATTCTTTTGTAAATTCCATGTTAAAGAGTGTTTTGGGTAAAATTGTTTCATTTATCATCTGTGTTTTGACTTGTAATTATTCATATGATTACTTAGATCATGATTACTTAATTACATAATATAAAAAATGATTTATATATAATATATATTCAGAATATACATATATATAATAAATTAGTAAATGGAAAGAAATACACCATTCATGGAGACGGTAGGCCGTACGTACACATGAACGCTGTTTTCATTTCCTTATTGAGTTGAATGGAATTAAGTAGATGACATACATATATATACACATAAATATAGTATCATTATTATGTCATATATTTCATGATTACTTATTATATATAATTTATAATCATTCATGAATGGTTAATGTGGAGAATGAATCTCATCGCGTCGTGGAGAGGGTAGTCCGTACGTACGCACGAGTGATGATATCGTTCCTATGTTCGTGGAATTGTATTGGAGTGTATTTATACTATTTCAGAATCAGTATCACTTTATAATTTTCATATATAGTCATTATTTACACCATTATACCCATCCAAGTAAGGTGGTGGTGGAAAATAGATTACACCACGGCATGGAGACGGTTTTCCGTACGTACGCACGCGCGGTGATTTCTTTTTCCGTAGGATGGATAGATGGTGAAATAGGGTTGTTTCATACATATAATAACATATCAGTATATTATTGATACTGATGTTATTACTTCATAATTAAACAACTAAATAATAAGAAGTTGAAGAAGAAATAAAGATGAAAGAATCGGTAACGGGCATTACCTCTTCTTTGAAGTGCTTCTTTGAGACCTCTTTTTACGGCACTAAAATGGGTCTTTGAAGAAGACCAGAACCTATAGGATGTTTCTAGGGAAGTGTAGAGAAGAAATTCGCAGGGTTGGCTGAGCTTGAAGGCTCAAAGTGGTGTGAGGAAGAGAGGGAGGAGGTGCCCTTTTATAAGGGAGGAGAGGGGCACCTTTGGAATAACTAAAAATATTATTTTATTATAAAGTCGTGTTCGGTTTTAAATAGCTTAAAATTGATTTATATAATGTATAAGGTGGGGATGGGTCGAAATCCTCTCATCCTATATAATTAGGCAAGTTTAGGTTCCTATTTTAACCTTATCATTTAGATTTAACATTATATTAAATAATTTTACTTTTACCGTGTCTTCTTGTGTTCTTACACTATAAGGTTAATAAACTTACTATAACAAGCCAAAAGAACCCCTAGTTGTTTATTATTAATATATATAACCTTATCTAAGTCATTTGTCTGAACCTTAGATTTTTATGAATAAAATAAAAATTAATAATATAATATTTGTTTTAAAAACTATTTTATGTCAATTTTGACACTATTTAGTAGTTGATTTTTGTGAAAATCATAACAAAATTATTAGTTCGAAAAAATTTAATTAAATCAATACTAACATGTCATATTAAGCTAAAAAATTAATTGAATGCATAAAAAGTCTCAAATTACATTTATGTGGGTATTTATAACATCAATGATGTCAATATTTCATTAATATGATAATTACTACATCATCGTTGTGTCATAAATAAATTAAATTATTTAATGTCTAAAAATTAAAAATAAAATACCATTATGTAGGAAATCTTTTTATATTTCTAATGAATATTTATAGTCGAATTTATCTTATGTATAACCCTATATGAAAAATTATTTACTTATTAAACATTGATTTTAACTATTTTAACACTTCTTTATATAAATTAATAATAAATGTCCTAATCTAATCCATGTGGGCCTAAATGATCATATTTTATTCCTAATGTTGTTTTTGTTCGAATTACATTTATCCAATAAAATTAGGACATGTGTTAAGGTAATAATAATAACAGTTGTACCCTTAATTACCCTATTTACTTTTAACCATGGTAAAAAAAGTAAAAAGTTACTATTCATGAAAAAATATTTTCATCTCATTGAACCACATTTTACTTACTAACATCAACTGTGTCTCTTGTATTTTTGAAATTACACTCACAGAATCGGTAAAATTATGTTTTACGAAAAAATAATTTTTTTAACTGCCACTTAGTGGTTTCAATATTCATTAAAAAATGAAAGTTTCCGAAAAAATACCAAAAATTGGGCCAAAGCTATATTTGATATTATGAACTCAAAAATGATGTCTGTTTTACCAAATTCAAAACATATCAGTTGCATTAATTAATTTAAAAATTAATTACCATCGTCAAAAAAAATAGCGTGTTCTTAAGAGATAATAACTATCAAAAGATTGACATTTGTTTATGTCTGGTTTAAATGTGAAATTACATCCAATGACCAACATTGTATTAAATTGTAAAAATATATTCTAAATATAATTTAAAACCACTCAAATTAATAATTTATCACTATTAATTATTTCGATTAAAAAAGTTGTTTTTAATTAAAAATTAGTAATTTTCACTATTCATCAGAATATGAAAGTTATCCGAAAAGTACCAAAATTTCACCCTAAGCTAATTTCGATATTCCGAATCCAAAAATGAATTCCATTTTGAAAAATAAAATTTACCAAATTTCAAAAAGTGGTTATTACTATTCATAACGGCTAGTTTTAATAATATTTTAATAGCATATTGTTGTTTAATGAAAGTCGTTATTGCGTACTACACATGCTATCGAGGAAGGTCGTGATTCCATGTAATCCAAGGCAAGTAAATGATACATGTTGTTCAAGCTCCTTTTGGTGTAGCGTACAACACAAGACATTAATGAAATCAAAAAGAATATTTTTCATAAAATCTCGGGGTGTTACAAATATCTTCCCCTATTTCTTATCTAAAACCTTTATTTATATCCTTGGTAAAAGAAAACATAAAAAGGGTGGGCTCAAATGCTCAGTGAGGGTAAACGAGGAGAACATAAATCAATCCATAAACATTTGAACGTAAACATATGAACATAAATCAACAAAATGATTGGTAATGACATAAATATTGGCAGTACATAAGTCATAGATCATAATGGAACATTAATCATGATAAAATAAAACATGTAATTGTGGAAAACCATTAAGTACGTGTTATGATTACCATAGTATCCAAGGCATTGTTGTCGAGACCATCATAGCGGAAAAAGTGCAATTTAGAACAGGGTTAAATGTCGTTCCAGCCCTGTATTTCTAAGGTGGATTTTCATTCTATTCAAACCATATATATTTGATGAGATATAATTCTATACCCAATGCATTGGAGGGTGATATAGGTCCCGCCAATCTCATAATGAAATCATTCATTCATGTGACACAAAATAATCATAAATCATCCATCATAACCCAATAAATAAAATAGGTTTCATATACATCATCCCATCATAACATAATCTATATAAAACAAGGGATATAATTTCATCATAATCAAAATTAAACCACGTAAATAATAGGGAAATTGTAAATTAATCATATCCATATTGAATAATTTCATCTGAGATGGAAGATAGTTTTGATAAAACACTTGAAATGAATTCTTGAGGAAAATATCATTTCTTCTTCGAATTCATTTTTTTCTCAAAATACCGGGAAATTTTATAAGAAAAAATTACATTGAAAATAATAATGAAATATTATAGAGTAAGCTTCATTGAAAAAGGCATTATGAAACTATAAAAATTCGATCATTCTGTATAAGTCTAAAAAACATTATCCTCATACTTTTAACGAAAAAGTCACAAAGTACTATGTACGGTAAACAAAAGAAATATTCCTTCCATAACAAAAAGTAAAAGTCAAAAAGGTATAAAAATGACTTTAAACATAAATGGAATAATATTAAACACTTTATCAAACCATTTTTTTAAAACATGGAGATACATGAAAAATATAACCCCATTAAATACTTACGTAAAAACAATATCAGATAAAAATGAGATTGTGAGATCTTCCCTTACCATTTATGACCAGTGGGATCATACATTCCATAAAAGAAAGAAAATTACATGCATATATAAATATCATATCCTTCATAATAATAATCATAAAACATTCATGGTAATCATAAACACCATATAAAATAAATAGTTGGTGATTAAGGAATATGTCCCATAGAAATAAAAGTGCGACAAAAAAATCCCTTACCTTAGCTATTATTTCATCCTTATATGTCCGAACCTTCAATGAAATGTTTTAAATAATGTAATTGACTTATTTAAGATTCATAGTCACACTTTTGATATCATATATGATTCAATTTTGACTTTATATTACCCGTTCATTTGTCAATTCCATGTTGATGCAACGTTTTGGGAAATAATCATTTCATTTATCATACGTGTTTGGACTAGTTGTTCTTGATATCATAACATATATCATGATTTATATACTTACAGAATGTAAAACAGGATTTATATATCATATATATATATATATTCATTGTATATATAAATATATAATAGATAGATAAATGAAACACAATACATTGTTCACAGAGACGGTCCGCTGTATGTACACATGAACGTTGTTTTACTTTCCTTATTGACATGAATGGAAGTAAGTAGATTATATATATATACATAAATATAGTATCATTATTATGTCATATATCTCAATATTATTCATTATATATACTGTATAATCATTCTTGAATGGTTAACATGGAAAATGAATCTCATCGCGTCATGGAGACGGTAATCCGTACATACGCATGAGTGATGATATAATTCCCATAATTATTAAATGGAATGGAAGTGGATGATATAATATCTCATAATTAGTATCATGTTATAATAATAATATATAGTTATTATTTCCACCATTATACCCATCCATGTAAGGTGGTGGTTGAAAAATAGATTACACCATGGTGTGGAGACGTTAAGTCGTATGTATGCACGCACAGTGATTTTGTTTTTTATAGGATGGATATATGGTGATATATGGTTTTTTTAAAATTAATAATAACATATCAGAATACAATTGATACTTTATATATTACATAATAATAAAACAAATCATATAGAGGAAGTATAAGAAGAAATTAGTTTGATAGAATCGGTAAAGGATATTACTTCTTCTTCGACGTTCCTATTATAAACCTCCTCATAGAGCACTAATGTTGGTATTTAAAAATTACTAATACTTCTAGATTGTTTCTAGTGATGTTGATAAGGGAAAAGGTTAGGTTTTGGATGGGTTTTAAATCTCTAAATGGAGTGAATAGAAGAGGGAGGAGGTGCCCTTTTATAAGGGAGGAGAGGGGTACTTTTGGAAATCTCCAAAATATTAATTTATAATAAACTCAAACCCCACATAAAAAACTCCAAAAATTACTGAAATTAGAATATGAGATGATATAGGGTTGTAATCTCATCAACCAATAAAATTTAGACATGTAATGATTTAATTTTAAACCATATAATTTTGATGTATCATTATTTAATCTATTTTATTTTATTTATGGTAATAATAAACCAAATTTTAAATGGTTATAAGTAATTACATATGTGTTTTGATTTGTCCATAATTGGATACTTTATGACATTTTATTCCATATAAATTTTAATTTGTAATTTTTAAACGTTTTTGTGATTTTTTAAACAATTTAATAATATGTTATTTTTATAAAATACCAATATTGTCAATTTTAACATTATTCAATTAATTGAATTTAAATAAAATCCACTCTAAAGATATGTTACGACCAAAATATATAACAGATTCCTAACATTTCATATGTATCTATAAAATTCGTGGAGAACATTAATTAGTTCATATAATATTTATTTTAATATTTTTAAAATCATTTATTTGTTAGTTTTCTTAATAAAATAATTACTACAAAAATGTTGTATAATTATTTAATATATTTATTTGTTGTACAAAAATTAAAAAAAAAATTACTAGTATTGAAACAAATATAATAGATATCATAATATTACTTTTAGTCTAATTTATATTCTAAAACAGCCATCTTTCAAAATGTTATCTTTATTAAATTATGAAGGGGACAACTTTGACATCATTTAATACTAAATAATATAAATGTCATAATCTGTTTTATAAGGCTCTAATGGTCCACAAGTCTACCGTTTTATGATTATGGTTTATATATAGTATAAAAATAAGGTTTGGTCATGTTTTTTGATTTTTTGAAGGGTATTATTATTTAAATAAAAACTATATTATTGATTTTTCACAAAATAAATAATTTACACATCATTAATGTATAAGCTATTAAAATAATTATATATTTTAAAAAATTTAAAAATAATATTCCATGATGAAAAAAACATTTTATCTTAAAAATTAGTAGTTATAGTCGAATTTATATTTGGTATAAGCTTATATTAAAAATAATTTTATTAATAAAGTTTGAGTGAGACATATTTCACTTTCCTTTAAATAAAATAAAAGAAATTTCTTAATCTCATCCAAGTGGGTTTCAATAGATTCCATTTAGACCCAAGTACGTTTTAGAGAAAAATATAGTCATCCAATTATATTAAGACAACTATTTGGGTAATTTTATAATATTATTTGTACCCTTAATTATCCGATTTACCTTTAACTATGGTAAATAAAATTTATTGCAGTTGCTATTCATAATGCCTCAAAATAAAAAGTATCCTGTTAACATAATTTTGACCTACTGATTCCAAATATGGATTCCATTTTTTCATATTCAATACACTGAAGTGGCAGTATTTTTTTTGAAATTAATCTTGATGTTGAGAAGAAACGTTTTAAAATTTAAAACATTGCAAAAGATTGAAATGTTTTTTAACTCTGAATTCAATGTAAAATTAATGACAATGACTTACATTATATTAAATGGTAAAAATATATTTAATTTATACATTAAAACCATTAAATATTATAATTTAACTATATAAATTATCTTAATGAAAAATGTTGTTTTTAATTAAAATTTATCGTATTTTTACTATTCATCAAAATATGAAAGTTAACAGAGAAATATTAAAAAATTATCCAAAGTAAATTTTTGTATAATTATTGCAATGAATACGTTTATTTATTAAAATTGAACTCATAAACACTTCAAAAACAAGATTTAATGTGGGTGCCCCAACAAAAGGCGGCATGACTGCATTTTATTAAAAAAAATACTTATTTTACCTGAAAAATTTATTTTGTTCTCAGACCATGTTCTAGAATATGTTTAAAATTAATGATAATGTTATAAAATTCAAAATTTATATAACACTATTCATAGTGTCTAGGTCCAAAAAAAAATTATGAATATATCGTTGCTTAGTGAAACTCGGTGTTGCTTGCAACACACGCTATTGAGGAAGGTCGCTCTTGTGTTCAAAACAAGCCAAGAATATTGTTGTGCATACTACAAGATAATAAGGTGTTGCATACAGCACAATATAATTTTATTGTATCATACAACACAAAATATTAAAGAAATTAAAAGGATTGTTTCTCATAAAATCTTGGGATGTTACATTATACCCCCCTTAAAATGAATTTCACCCTCGAAATTCATCAGGGTTATAAATTGTTTATTACTTGAATGTTTATTAAATAGAAACCCACATTGTAAAAAGGAATAATAAAACATAATTTTAAAAAGAAATATTAGAAACATAACGGTCACCCAAAGTTACTCAACACTGAGTTTTCACATAAGAGAACATAGGTTAAAATATGGATATGGAAGAGAAATCTAACCATCATGTTATGATGAAGAGTGGTAGATAACAAGTCTATGAAAAATCCAACAATCATAAAGCCATAAATTTATGATGATCTAAGGCACCATCTGATTCATAGGATATGAGGGTACAAGGACAACAATTTTGGTTTTCAAGATCATTGCCCTAATGTTGATGAATTATTTCATAAGGATAAATACATACTAGCTTTTACTGTAATATCATCATTGGTAAATCCATGAACAATTTCCACATCATCTATTATTTAAAGAAATGAAGTTGAAATTGTCATTCTTGAAGTATTAGCACATCATGCGATAGAATTATAGGTCATTCCATCTGTCACTATCACAAAAAATGTTAGCACAAGATATTAAATAAGCATAAGTCCATCTATGGTGAGGTTAATCGTATATGGTTCCAAAAATGGAATTATACTTAATTTAGCATACCGCTTAACAAAATAAATCTAATTTCTACAATCCAAGTACTTCTTGTAAGCCAGTGGTAGATGATAAAGGCATGTCGCACTTCTGTTGTGGGTTCGATTACCGTAGCCTTGTCCGACGCGACGGGTTTTCGCCCGTCATACGAGTTGTACTTTTTCTAAAACTATACTATTATAACATTCCAGAAATAATATCAAAAAGTTCTAGCCTTAAACAATACCATCTGATGTATAACTTAATACATTCCAATCATTAGGCATATCAAAAATACTTATGTCCAATCTCATAGTATAAATAAAAAGATTATTAGAGAGGTCATCTACCAAGAATGTGAATACCATCATTTATCCCCCATATATCATAAGATATATATTTTTGGTCACATTCCAAACATGTGAATACCTTAATCATGTATTCTATTAAAACATGAATTACCATAGAACCTTAGTGAAACCATGAATGCTATCAAATGATAACTCATTCCACATACCAAAATCTCAAAAAATTTATATACTAAAACCATGATTTCACTTTGTCCATATATTAGTCATGAGCACATTAATACTATCAAACATATTTTTTTTCCTTATCCCTTAATTATGTTCATATCATCTGCTTTCCAAAAATATTTCGTTCAAATTTCATGGTTATCGGTACCATTCAACATAAACTATCAAACACTCAAGGAAAAACAATAGTATAACAATGCTTATAATTTTCTTTATTCTATATTACCATACATTATTCATGATAAACATGAAATCATTATACTATCTTCATAAACCATTGACCAAGATTCATCATTTTATTCCTTAACACTTCTTTCATCTCATATATCTTTTCTAGTCTGTTCATCATCATCGACATAAATACAACCCATACGACCATGATGATTCTCTTAATGAGACTTTTTCATAGGGAATTGGTCTCCATAATGCCTATACATTCCACATTTAAAAAATTTAACCATTGTGGATGTCTTAGCAATACCATTATCCTCATCCATTGTGTTAACTGAACCTTTTCCTTTGCAATTACTGTCTTTGTGTCCTTCTTTTCAACACCCAAATCATCTTCCAGTTCCATTGAAACATTCTCCTTGATGCATTTTCCTACATGATTTAAATGAGGGGAATTGAACTTTCATTCCTCTGTGATCATCATGAAACTCCATCATTCTCTTATAAGCCCTGTCAGGAAACTTACCAACGTTTATATTACTGATCATGTTATAATATTTTTAATTAGTCATAATAACGATGTTTCTCCTTCCAAATCCCATTTCCTTTGGTTTCTCATGAAGAATATCCTTCCATTATCCATCATATTCTCCTCTAACATGAATCTTCCTACTTCCAGCCATTTTCTAAAACCCAAAATAGAATTGTGTGAGAAGCAAAAATCATGATAGGAAAACAACATAATAAAGGGGGAGTACCTTAAATATCTAAATCATTGGTTTAATTCAAGATCAATGCAGTAATTTTATGACTATATCCTATACATATACTTAACCTTAAGTACATCCCTAGAAATACCTTAGAAATATCTCTAGGGATCTCACTGATGTTTTCATATCCTAGTTTCCAAAGGTTAACTAAACCCTCACTTTGACAACAAGTTTAGAGATCCAAAGCATGGCGTACATAGAAATTACATTACATTTTGGTAATACTTAATACATAACAAATATAGACTCCAAAAGACCGTATTAGTTTAGTGTCTTCAGAAACTCAGAACATAATCTTCTAATAAATGTGAAATATCATCAACATCTCCCATAAGGATCATCCGCTTTTTTCTTGAATAAAACCGTTATTTATATCCTGGGGAAAACAAAATAGAAAAACGGTGAGCTGAAATTATCAGTAACGGTAAACATGGAGAACATAAAACAATCCATAAACATTTGAACGTAAACAAATGAACATAAAATATCAAAATCATGCGTAATGACATAAATCATTGAAGTACATAAGGCATAGATAAAAATGGAACCTTAATCATGATAAAATAAAACATGTAATTGTGAAAAACCATTAATCACATGATATAATTTCTATAGTAGAAAAGGCATTGCTACTGAGACCATCATAGCAAACAAAGTCCATTACTGAACCGAGTTTACTTGTCTTTCCAGCCCTATATTTGTGAAGCGGATATACCTTCCATTCCATCCATGTCTATCTCATAAGATATAATTCTTTACCCAATGCATTGTAGGGGGATATTGGTCCCACCCATCTCATAATGAAATCATTCTTTCGTGTGCCACAAAATAATCATTAATCATCCATCATAACCCAAGGAATAAAATGGGTTTTATTTACATCATCCCATCATAACATAATCCATATAAAACAATGTATATAATTTCATTATAAACAATATTTAACCATTTAAATAATAGGGACATTATATATGAAACATATCCATATTAAATAATTTTAAATTATATGGAAATTAGTTTTGATAAAACACTTGAAATGAATTCTTGAGGAAAATAGCCATTCTTCTTCAAAATCAATTTTTTTCTCAAAATGCAGTTCAATTTTAAAAGAAAATAATTTCATTGAAAATAAAAATGAAATACTGTAGAGTAAGCATCATGCATTATGAAACCATAAAAATATGTTCATTCTGTACAAGTTAAAAAAACATTCTACTCATACTTTTAACAAAAAAGTCAAAAAGTACCACGTATGGAAAACAAAATAAAGATTCCTTCCATAACACAAAGTAAAATTATAAAATGACTAAACATGACTTTAAAGACACATGGAATAATATTAAAACCGTTATGAATTTTTTTTGAAACATGGACATTGATGAAAAATATAACCCTAGTAAATAATTACGTATAGACAATCTCATATAAAAATGAGATTCTGAGATTTTCCCTTACCATTTATGATTAGTGGGATCATACATGTAATAAAATAATGAAAATTACATGCATATTTATAAATAATATCCTTAATAATAAAAATCATAAAACATTAATGGGAATCATTAACACCATACAAAAGAAATAGATATTGATTATGGAATATGTCTCATAGAAATAAAAGTGAGACGAAATAATCCCTTACCTTAGGTCTGATTTCTTCATAATGTGTCTGATCCTCCTGTATAAATATTTAAATAGTATCATTTAAAAATTCATGAATTATAGTCATTTTTATGATATCATATATGATTCACTTATGACATTATATTACCTGATCATTTGTCAATTCCATGTTGAAGCAATGTTTTGGGTAATAATCGTTTCATTTATCATATGTGTGTGGACTTGTTCTTCATGATATCATTACTTATATTAAGATTTACTTCATTATTGAATGTAAAAAATGATTTATATTTCATATATATATTCAGTATCTATATATATAATAGATAGATAAATTAAATGAAATACACAGTTCATGGAGACGGTAGGCCGTACGTACGCATGAATGGTGTTTTCCTTTCCTTATTGACTTGAATGGAATCAAGTAGATGACATATATATACACATAAATCCAGTAGCATTATTATGTCATATATCTCATTATTATTCCTTATATATACACTATAATTATTCTAGAATGGTTTACATGGACAATGAATCTCTTCGTGTCGTGGAGATGGTAATCCGTACGTACGCACGAGTGATGACATTATTCCCATAAATATTGAATTGAATTGTAGTGGAAGATATAATATCTTGTAATTAGTATCATGTTATAATAATAATATATAGTTATTATTTCATACATTATAGACTTTAATGACCCGTAAATTTCAAGGAAATTTTTTTCCTAAATTCAATTGGATTTTAAGAGTACACAGCTTCTGACGACACCTGATTCTGAGGCCCGGAGTGCCCGGAATCAATTTCTGAAGAATAGCTCGGGTACGATCAGGTAAAAAATGATAGGTTTTTTCTATATTTCAAAACGGTGCTCAAAATTGAAATCTGGGGGCACCGATGGAACCACAGTGCTGGTAATTGCTTAAGAGGACCTTTACCAAAGGTGCGTTTTCTTGGGAGGAGTTATAAAAAATTGTGGTTTAAATGACAAGTAAAATAATATCGTGTACAATTTTTTTTGTCTATGGAAGTTAAACTCTCTCATGGGATGTTGTTGGTGGGGCCCACAACCACCCAACTTCCCATGTGTGGATATGAGGTAGGTGGGGCCCACACGAGCCCCCACCTTTTCACATTCTTTAACTCCATAACATCCCCATAATTTTGTTAACTCCCCTTTAATGTGAGACCACTCACATCCTCCTCTCTCACTTTAATATGCCAACCCACATCATTTAACTGGTTAACCCTCTTCATTTAATTAAGTAAGAGTTTTGAATTTAATTATTGAAATGCTTGGCAAAGTAAAATAAAATAAGATGAGTCTTATTTTATATGGGGGGTTAGCTTTTTATGTGATGCTTTTGGAGGAGAGAGCTCTAGTTTCATCTTGATGAACATCATCTCCAATGAAGAACACCAACTCTTCGATGAAGAAATATTATTCGGCGACCCTAGTTTCATTACCCTCTTCTACCTCCACGACAAGGTTTGAGACACCAGCGACGACGGAATCGACCCCATCCTTTGCGGCCCTTGACAACCGCAAACTTCCTTCGAGGTTGGGGTGTGTTTTGATTAAGAAATGTTGGTTTTCCTTCCATGTTGTTGGTTATCTCTAAACCAATTACTATCAAACTAATGTGGAAGGAACCAGACCAAACTAACACGGTTTGATTCCTCCACCGTTCTTGTTGTATGGTTTTCTCCTACAGTTCTTGAGTGGTGAATCATGGAAGGTTTTTGGAGCCGATCAGAGGCCCGAAAACATCCAAAACGACCTCAGAACATCGGGATGACCTAGGTGTGAGAGTTTTGTTTCAAATAGATCATCGGAACAAAGAATGGACGCCTAGGGAGGCATGTTGACCGGAGGTGTCGTTTCGGGAAAATTCCAGAATACACGACATCTCTTTCTAAAGCATACGCTGTATAGTACTAGCGTTAAATGACAGAAGTAACAGACATCAAAAGAAGTGACACACGGTGTGTGACACCGGTCACACAGCATGTACTTTCCACACAGTTTGACAGAGGAGACATCGATGGACATGGCGTGTATTTCAAGAAAATACACGGACACAGACAGAGATACACAACCACGAGGCACAACGTGTATTATCGTCATAGAAAGGAAGAAGTTTCTTCACAAGGATCAACGTGTAATATAGGAGATACACGGACATGTGAAGAACCACACGGCCAAGAGGCACGGTGTGTACTACCTTCACCATGGCAGAATCGTCTTCATGATGACTCAGCACGTATTCAGAAAATACACAGACATGAAGTGGAGTACAAGTGAATGTACTCCACCACACGGTCAGTGCATATGGAACTGACCCTAGAGGCTTTGAGACGGTGTGTAACCATACCATACGTCGTGTATTTACTTACTTACATGACCTGCCAAGCGACATGGGCTGTATTACACGGGAAGTACCCGGTGTCTAATGACACGTCGTGTATCACTTACCTACACACCGTGTACATTAGAAAAATGGAGTGGCTGTCTTGTTCTCTGTGACATGACACATTTTTCTTGGTTTTTCCCCTATGACGTAGGATGGGACAATGGGATACATCAACTATGGTCTCGTGACAGTTGATGTATCAATCCTTAACTCGAGGAGTGGACCCTCCATAAAACGATCGTGCTGTTTGCGGGAACCTTAGAGCTGGTTGTGACTATGACGATGATGGAGAATGTACATGGATCCTACGTGGGTTCGGTAGCGAGGATGACTATACCTAGATCCTACGTGGTTTTGGTAGTGATGACGTCTTTACATGGATCCTATATGGGTTCGGCAGTGATGGTTACAGTACTTGGATCCTACGTGGGTCTAGCAGCAACGACTTCTATGCTTGGATACTACTTGGTTTCGACAGAGGAGATGATTAAGAGGCTAAATCTAATAATCTCCACCCCTATTCGGAAGTTTTATACCTCTGTGAGCTCAGTCTTGAATTTCAATCATTATCATTGATATGATTGTCATGATTTCGTATGTGGATTGGGTTATGCTTTCCTATGTGGATTGGGTTTTGTTTTCCTATGTGGTTTCGGTTATGCATTCTTGTGTGGAATTTTAGTACTTAGGCTCATGTCTTGGAGCCAAACTAGAATTGATGACTTAAGTATATGTATGGGAATATACCTATGTAGAGTTGGTTGATACTTTGTGATTGTATCATTCCTTTGTAGTTTATCCATTTTGGATTCTAGGAGACCTTAGGGACTCTTAGGGTCCCTACTGTGTATCGCATACTCACCACTGCACGGGCTATGCCCACATTATGTTGTGTTGGATGCAGACGACGGACAATGCTGATCGAGGTGGAGGCTTGTGGAGCTGGACGGTACCTGGAGGAGGATCATTGGACGAGACGTACATGGAGCGGACGGTCGGACCAGTAGAGATGAGGAGACTATCTATACCCAACCCCCATCTGGGAATTCAAGTGGATGACTCGGTGATTCTGTTGTACATTATTTTCAGTTTTACTTTACTTTCAGTTGGGATTGTATTCTGGCACATTTACATTCCAGCACTTACTTTTGTACTCAGTTTACTTAGCGTTTACTATTGTTTTCTTATTGGGTGGTGTTTGTTTAATTTATAAAGTAAATTCCTTCCCTTTTATCTGGATTTACACATTTGGTGATAGTCGCCAGCCCCTGGCCTATGGAAGGCAGGCTTGGGGTAGCCATGGCACGGGCCCCGAGGATGAGTCGTGGCAAATTGGTATCAGAGGAGTCGGTTCTACTGAAAACCTCAGGACTCTGATAATTTCTTTTGTGTGAAGCAATTTTGTTTAGGGTATTGAGTGTGGTTATGAGTCATGGGAATCCAGTGTAGGTGCGGCGGCCGATGTATCCATACACTAGGACCCTAATTTCTGATTTTCGAATCAGTGCATGAAAACATTGATTGCATGTGTGTTTCAAAAGTTTTCATTGGGATTACATTGTGTCATCTCACCTGGTATACTTTATTAATCGTTGCACACCAGTTTTTTTTAGGATGGCCCCATGATGGAAGCCAGCTAGGGTTCCGAGATTTGTGTAAGACTACAGCCCACCGAGTGATGAGGCCTGGGTGTAGGGACCCATTACAACGGAGGCACCGGCGGTATCTCTACCCGCTGAGCCACCGATGCCACTAGTCTTAGTAGCAGAGAGTGCACATCGCCTAAGTGCACTACACGAGTTTCAGCGTCAGTGACCACCCAGGTTCCACAGGGAGACAGACCTTCAGACCGCCGAGGATTGGCTGGAGGCTATAGTTTGAGTCTTTAGATTGGTAGGGACTCTAGAAGACCATATGGTGATCCTTGCGCCAAGTCTCCTACATGTGGCAGCATGTAGATGGTGGAGCCTGATGCTCCAGGTGCACGATGAGGCATCTCTTCTTTGGTCGGACTTCGAGAGCCTTTTCCTCGCAGAGTTTGTTCCTGCCACGCTCTGTGTGGTGCTCATTCAGGAGTTGCTACAGCTGCGGTAGGGCAACATGACAGTAGCCCAGTACTCGGTGAATTTACGTACCTCTTGTGCTACTCCATGGACATGGTTCAAGACCCATTCTTCCGGGCCCGGACATTCGAACAGGGACTGCTGCATGAGATCAGGGCATTGATGATCTCGCTCAGTATTCCAATGCAGGCAGGAGAACTGGAGCGATCCCCTCTTGAGGAGATCTTTCTTGCTGAGCCTTCACCTACAGCAAGACCTACAGCCGGGCGGCAAGTGGCGGTGTCTTCTGTAGTCGGCAGTAGACAGATGTCGCAGTGGTCCAAGAGGACCTGACCATCATGTGGACGACCTCAGGATACTGATTTGGAGGTGTGGGGAACACGCATCAGACCCAGTTATTCGAGAGGTAGATAGTGCTATGCATGTGGAAGGCAGGGCGACATGGCTCGTGACTGCCCGACCCGCCATGCAGATGAGTAGTAGATGGTTGAGGGACCACCCAGGAAGAGGCATAGGTTTGATTGTGGTGGTCCGTATGGAGCAGGCGGATGAGGTAGAGGAGCTGGTCGAGCAGCACGTGGTGGACGATGCTTCGAGGCTCTTCTACCACCACCACCAGGAGGTCCACCCGACCACAGGGAGCTGGCGGGCAGAGGCAGGCTCAACTTCAGGCAGGGGAGGTCTACGACCACAGCGCACCTGAGATGATTCGAGGTACTATCTGTGTCAAATCCACCCTTGCTACAGTTCTTATAGACACAAGAGCGAGTCATTCTATCATTTATGCTGCCCTTGTTCGGAGCTCGAATATTTCGACGGAGTTGTTGGCTCGATCTGTACGGCTAGAGACTCCTATGCCTGCAGACTCGACGATTATGCACTGGTGCCGGCAGTGTGAGCATAACATAGGTGGCGAGATCTTCAGCTGAATGTTTCTGGTAGTGGCGTCGAGGACTTACGACATCATCTTGGGCATGGATTGTTTATCTACGGTCCATGCTTAGATCAACTGTATTAGGCGCAAGGTACGATGTGTCCGCACTGATGGGAGCAGGTTCACCATCACCAGCAAGAAGGGAGCCTTTGCAGCACAGGATGGACTCACGCAGAGGAGAGGACATTCGTTCACTCAACAGTTGGCTAGTCTCATTCTAGGAGCAGAAGACATGTGGAGTCTGAGTTTTCCTATTTTGGTGGATCAATATGGAGATGTTTTTCCTGACGACGTTCCGGGACTACCTCCTCTTGGAGAGGTAGAATTATATATTGACATGTACACGGGGACAAACCTGATATCTACTCCAGAATATTGTATGGCTCCCGCTGATCTTCGAGAGCTACGGGTACAGCTAGAGGACTTACAGGTAAAGGGATTTATCCGACCTAGTGTTTCACCCTTGGATTCCCCGATTTGGTTCGCCAAGAATGCGGATGGGAGCTTGTGACTGTGTGTCAACTACCGTCACCTGAACCAGGTTACCATAAAGAACATGTATCAACTTCTGAGGATTGATGAACTCTTCGATCAGATCAAGGGAGCACGATGGTTCTCGAAGATAGACCTCAGGTTATGCTATCATCAGCTCAAAGTACGAGATGAGGATGTGAATAAGATGAACTTCAGGTGTTAGTATGGCCACTATGAGTTCTTGGTTATTCCTTTCAGTGTAACCAATGCTCCAGCAGTGTTCATGTGTCTCATGAACAGGATATTGTAGCCTTACATTGATCGATTTGTCGTAGTCTTCATTGACGACATATTGATTTACTCAACCACTGAGGAAGAGAACACCTACCACATGTGGGTTGTACTGGACACACTCCGAGAGCACCATATTTTTGGTAAGCTCTCGAAGTGTTAGTTCTGGATTCGAGAGGTCCACTTCTTGGTACATGTCATCTCTGAGGCGGGATTTGCAGTGGAACCTATGAAGATCGAGGTGGTGCTACCTTGGGAGCCACCCAAGAGCGTGATGGAGGTACGGAGTTTCCTAGGTTTGGCCGGGTACTATCAGAGATTTGTACCTGACTACTCTAGAGTTTTATCACAACTCTCAGATTTGATGAAAAAGGGGAAACCCTTCGTGTGGTTGGATAGATGTCAGCAGAGCATCCAGGAGGTGAGACAGAGATTGACCAGTACACCCATATTGAGGCTACTAGATGAGGCCATAGGGTACGTAGTTTACTACGATGCATGAGGAATCAGACATGGGTGTGTCCTGATTCAGGAGACGGTAGTGATCGCCTATGGATCACAATAGTTGAGGCAGCATGAGTAGAACTATGCTACCCATGAACTGGAGTTAGTAGTAGTGGTATTCATCCTGAAGATGTGGCAGCACTATCTGATGGGCGAGCTCTTTATAGTCAATTCTGACCACCAGAGTCTCAGGTACATCTTCTCGCAGAAGGACCTGAACCTGAGACAGTGGCGATGGCTCAAGTTCCTCCAAGACTATTACATTGAGATAGTATATACTCCAGTAAAGGGGAACGTAGTAGATGATTCTCTCAGCAGGAGGACGGGAATTCAGCTACTTGGAGAGGTGATAGAGCAATTAGCCTCTTTGCAGGTATCCTACGTGGATTGAGATGGGAATCCTTTCTACAGTCACTCACAGTAACTGCGCCACTACTTCTGCGGTTCAGAGAAGTACAACGTGGGGACATTGACTATGAGACGTGACATGCACATATATCATCAGGAGAGGCATCTGATGGATTCTCTGTAGGAGGAGAGCACGTCTTCCTTTTCAGGGGACGTTCCATGGTACAATCTGAATTGCGGAAGGAGGTGTCAAGGGAGTTTCACACTTCCCCTCTATAGGAACATCCTGGAGTGGCTAAGATATACCAGGACCTCAGATGAAATCACTGGTTTCCGGGTATGATGAAGGTTGTGGCAGAGTTCATTTCACGATGCTTCACCTACCAGCAGGTGAAGGCAGAGCACTAGGTACCAGCAGGCTTGGTACAAACCTTGGAGGTTTTGGAGAGGAAGTTGGATGGAATATCTATGGATTTCAGGAAAGGGAATGCACGTACTTCCAGAGGACACGACTCCATCTAGGTGATTGTAGACCGACTCACCAAGTCGGAGCACTTTCTACCTATTAGGGAGCAGGGCTCAGTGGAGATCTTGGGATGCCTGTACGTTCAGGAGATCATACAGCTTCATGGTGTGCCATCGACTATCGTCTCTGATCGATATTCTCGCTTTACTTCCAAGATTTGGAGGGTGTTGCAGGAGGCATTTTGGACACAGCTCCTCCTGAGCACCGCCTTTCAACCACAGACAGATGGTCAGATGGAGAGGACCATTCAGAATCTCAAGGACATGCTCCGTGCATGTGTCCATGACTTTGGTCGCTACTAGGAGGATCACCTACCCTTGGTGGAGTTTGCGTACAACAACAGCTACCACTCCACCAATGGGATGGCACCTTATGAGGCATTGTACGACCGACCTTGCAGATCACCTCTGTGCTAGAAATATCCTGGGGAGTCAGCACTTGTGGGACAAAAGATGGTCCAGGCCACAACGGAGAAGGTTCAGATCATCCAGGAGCAGATGAGGACGGCTTAGAGCAGACAGAAGTCCTATGCTGGCAGGAGGCGGATACCACTAGTGTTTGAGGATGGCGACCACGTTTTCTTACGGGTCTCGCCTCGATGTGAATAACTTAGATTTAGCTGGGGCGGAAAATTATCTCCACACTTCATCGGACCATTCTAGGTTCTCAACATGATAGTTGTGGTGGCTTATCGCCTGGATCATCCACCTCAGTTACACCGGGTGCACGAAGAATTCCACGTATCTCAGCTGAGGAGATACGTAAATGACCCAACACATATCATTGAACACAGGGAGCTGGACATCGATGACAGGGCGATATTTGCGGAGGTCCCGGTGGAGATCGAGGATCGACAGGGGCAGGTCCTACGTGGATGGTCGATTCTTTTAGTGTGCATTAGGTGGCAGCACGGGGACCTCCAGGAGAGCACTTGGGAGCGGGAGGCTCAGATGCGTGCACAGTACCCTCATTTGTTTCCCTATATTGTGATTTATATTATATGGGGACGTAAATTACTGAGGTGTGAGTAATGTAAAGACCCGTAAATGTCATGGAAATTTTTTTCTTAATTTCTTTGGGATTTTACGAGTACACAGTTTCTGACGACACCTGATTCCGAGCCCTGGAGTGCCCTGAATCAATTTCAGAAGTTTAGCTCGAGCATGTTCAGTGAACGAATGAGTAGGTTTTTCTATCTTTTGAACTGGTGCTCAAAATTGAAATCGGAGGGCACCGATGGAACCTAAGCTCCGGTAATTGTTTATGAGGACCTTTACTGAAGGTGCGTATGCTTGGGAGGAGTTATAAAAAATTGTGGTTTAAATGATAAGTAAAATAAAATTGTGTACAATATTATTTTATCCATGGAAGTTAAACTCTCTCATTGGTAGTTGTTGGTGGGTCCCACAAACACCCAACTTCCCATGTGTGGATATGAGGGACGTGGTTCCCACACGAGCCTCCACCTTTTCGCATTCCTTAAATCCATAACTAACCCTTAATTTTGTTAATTCCCCTTTAATGTGAGACCACTCACCTACTCCACTCTCACTTTCATATGCCAACACACATCATTTAATTTTCTAAACATCTTTATTTAATTATCTAAGTGTTTTGAATGTAAATTTTGAAATTCTTGGAAATGTAAAAAAAATAAGATGAGTCTTATTTTATTTGGGGGGTTAGCTTGTTGTGTGAAGTTTTTGGAGGAGAGAGCTCTAATTTCATCTTGAATAACTTAATCTTCAATGAAGAACACCAACTCTCTGATGAAGAACATTGATTTGGAGTCCCGAGTTTCTTTACCCTCTTCTACCTCCGTGACAAGGGAAGAGACACCAGCGATGACGGAATCGACGCCATCGTTCGCGGCCCTTGACAACCGCGAACTTCCTTCGAGGTAGCGGTCTATTTTGACTGAGCAACATTAGTTTTCCTTCCATGTTGTTCGTTCTCTCTAAACCAATTTCTATCAAACTAATGCTGAAGGAACTGGACCAAACTAACATGGTCTGATTCCTCCGCTGTTCTTGTTGTATGTTTTTCTCCTTCCGTTCTTGAGCAGTGAATCAAGGCATGTTTTCGGAGCTGGTCGGAGGCTCAAAAATAAAGAAAACGGCCTCGGAACATCAGGAAGACCTAGGAGCGGTATTTCTGTAGCAAACAGATCATTGGAAAGATGAACGGACACCTCGGGAGGCGTGCTGGTCGGAGGCGTCGTTTCTGGAACATTCCAAAATACATGGCTTGTACTTCTAAAGCACACGCTATGTAATACAAGCGTTCAATGGCAGAAGTAACGGACATCAGAATAAGTGACACACAGTGTGTGACACCGGTCACACGACATGTACTGTCCACACAGTTTTCCAGAGGAGACTTCAATGGGCATGGAGTGTATTTAAGGAAAATACACAGACAGAGACAGAGATACACGCCCTTGAGGCACGACTTGTATTATCTTCATAGAAAGGCAGAAGTGGCTTCACGAGTCTTGGCATGTAATCTAGGATATACACAGACATAGGAAGAACCACACGACCCAGAGGCATGACGTGTACTACCTTCACCATGGCAGAAGCGGCTTCATGATGACTCGTCATGTATTCTGGGAATACAAGGACATGTGGTGGAGTACTCGGGCATGTACTCCACCACATGACCAGGCATGGCCAGCGCACATGGAACCAACCCTAGAGGCTAGGACACGGCGTGTAACTATACCATAGGCCATGTACTTACTTATTTACATGACCAGCCCAGCAAAACGGGACGTATCACATGGGTAGTACCCGGTGTCTAATAACACAGAGTGTATCGCTTACCTACATGGGGTATAATTTAGAAAAATTTCTTGGTCATCTTGTTCTTCATGACTTGGAACGTTTTTCATGGTTTTTAGCCTATGACATGGGAAGGGAATATGGGATACATCAACTCTGGTCTTCGTGACAGTTGATGTATCGATCTTTGACTCGAGGAGCGGACCCTCCAGATATCAAGCGTGCTATGTGCGGGAACCCTAGAGCTGACTACGACTGCGACAACGATGGTGATTGTACTTGGATCCAATGTGGGTTTGGCAGTGAGGATGAATGTACTTGGAACCTACGTGGGTTCGGCAAAGAAAATGATTCAGAGGCTACATCTAATCATCTCCCCCCCTCTTTGGATGTAGTATACTTGTGTGAGTTGAGTCTTGACTTTCATTCATTATCATCGATATGATTGTCATGTTTTCCTGTGTGGATTGGGTTGTGCTTTCCTGTGTAGATTTGGTTGTGTTTTCCTATGTGGTTTGGGTTATGCTTTCCTATGTGGATGGGTAGTAAATAGGCTCGTGTGTTGGAGCTGAGTTGGAATTGATAACTTAGGTATATGTATGGGAATATACGTAAGTAGAGTTGGTTGATACTTCATTATTTGTATCTTTCCTTGGTGGTTTTTCCTTTGTGGATTCTATGAGATCTTCGGGAGTCTCGGGGTCCCTACTGAGTATCATACACTCATCTCTCCATGGGCTATGCCCGCACTACATTGTGTTGGATGCAGACGATGGACAACGCTGGTCAAGGTGGAGGCTTGTTGAGATGGATGGTACCTAGAGGAGGATCACTGGACGGGACGTACAAGGAGCAGACAACCAGACTCGAGGAGCTGAGGAGACTATTTGTACCCACCCTTCAGTTGGGAATTCCATTGGATGGCTCGATGATGCTTCTTTACTTTTCTGCTACTGTACTTTCTTTTCAGTTGTACTTTACTTCTAGTTGGGTTTGGATTCTGGACCATTTACATTCCATCACTTACTTTTGTACTCAGTTTACTTAGTGTTTACTACAGTTTGCGTACTCTGTGGTGTTTGTTTACTTTAGAAAGGCAATGCCTTTCCTTTTATCGGAATTTACGCATTTGGTGCTAGTCGCCATCCCCTGTCCTATGGAAGGCGGGCTTGGGTTATTCACAGCACGGGCCCTGAGGATGGTGTGTGACATTCCCATCCATGTAAGGTGGTGGTGGGAAAATAGATTACACCGCAACGTGGAGATAGTATTCTGTACGTACGCATACGCGGTGATTTAATTTTTCATAGTATGGATAGAAGGTGAAATAATGTTTTCATATTGATATTAACCTATAAATATACAAGTGATACGGGAGTTATTAATTTATAGTGAAACAAATCATATAGAGGATGTAGAAGAGGAAACAAGTTTGAATGATTCGGTAAAGGATATTACATATTCTTCGAAGCGCCTCTTCTATAACTCTTTTTAGGGAAGTAAAGGTGGACTTTGAAGAATACTAGGACTTATAGATTGATTCTAGGGATGTTAATAAGGTAAATGGGCAGTATTTGGATGATTTTGAAAGCACTAAATGGAGTTCATATGAGAGGTAGGAGGTGACCGTTTATAAGAGAGGAGAGGGGCACTTTTGGAAACCTCTAAAATATTAATTTATAATAAACTCAAAACCCACCTAAAAAACCTTAAAAATGAATAAAATTTGAAGATGATATGATATAGGGTTGTAATCTCACCAATCAATAGAATTTTGACATGTTTTGATTTTATTTTAAACATTATCATTTTGATTTATACTTATTTAATCTATTTGATTTTATTTGTGGTAATAATATTCAAAATTTTAAATGGTTTTAAATAATTCCACATTTGTTGTGATATGTACATATTTGGATACGTTATTACATGTTGACCATATTAATTTTAAATTTTAATTTGTAATTAATTTTGTGACTTTTTAATCAATTTAAAAATATTATATTTTTATAAAATACCAATAGTGTCAATTTTCACACAATTCGATTATTTGAATTTAAATAAAATCCACTCAGAATATATATTCAAACCAAAATAATTAATAGATTCTTAAAATTTCATATTTATCTATAAAATTCGTCGATCACATTAATTAGTTCAAATAATATTTATTTAATATTTTTAAAACCATTTATTTGATATTTTTCTTAATAAAATAATTATTACAACATTTTTATACTAATTAAATATACTTATTTGTTGAATAAAAATTTAAAATAAAATACTATGATTAATATAAATCTATTTTATTAATAATATTCCATTTAGTTGAAATTTTCTTCTAAAACAACCAACTCTTAAAATGTTATCTTTTTAAAATTATGAAGGTGACAACTTATACATCATTTAAAAAAAATAATATAGAGGTCGTAATCTATTTTATAAGAATATAAATGGTGAAAAAGTAGACCCTTTGATGGTCATGGTTTATATGTACTCGACCAATAAGGTTTGGTCATGTTTTCGGTCTTTTTGGTGGGTATTATTATTTTAATAAAAACAATATTACTGAATTTTCACGAAATAATTAATTTCTCCATCACTAATGTATAAGCTATTAAAGTAATTATATATTTTTTTAAAATTAAAAATAAATTAACATGATGAAGAATTTTTTTTTATTTCAAATGTGTATTTATAATTGAATTTATATTTTATATAACCTTATATTAAAAATAATTTAATTAAAAATGTTTGAGTGAGACATATTTCACTTTCCTTTAAATAAAATAAATTAAAGGTCATAATCTCATCCAAGTGGGTTCCAATAGATTAAAATTTGACCCAATTATGTTTTATATAGAAATATAATCATCTAATTAAATTAATTAAAGTGTTAGTGTAATTTTATAATGTTATTTTTACCCTTAATTACTAGATTTACCATTAAATGTGGTAAATAAACTTTACCATAGTTACTATTCATAATGCCTAAAAATAAAAAGTATCCTAGTAAAATAATTTAGACCTACTAATTCCTAATATGGAATCAATTTTTCCAAATTCAATACACAGAAGTTGTAGTGTTTAATTTAAAATTATTCTCGTTGTTGGGCAAATGGGATTTTAAAGTTAGAACATTGCAAAAGATTGAAATGTTTTTACCTATATATTCAATGTAAAATTAAGGATAATTAATTACATTATAACAAATGGTAAAAATATATTATATTTATACTTTAAAACCATTAAATATTATTATTTATCCATATAAATTATATTGATTAAAAAAATTGTTTTTAATTAAAATTTAGCGTTCTTTTACTATTCATCAATATATAAAAATTCAGAGAAAAATATTAAAAATTAATCCAATGTTATGTTTTACATACTTATTGCAATGAATATGTTTATATTGTCAAATTGAACTCATAAACGCATCAAAAACTAAATATAATGTGTGTTCTCCATCAAATGGCGGAAAAAATGCATTTTAAAAAAAATACTTATTTTACCCGAAAAAAATATTTTGTTCTCATACCATGTTTTAGAATATGTGTAAAATGAATGAAAATGTTATAAAATTAATAATGTAGTTAATAATATTCATAACGACTAGTTTATAATAATATTATAACAATATACCATTGCTTAGTGAAAATCGGTATTGCGTACAACGCACGCTATTGAGGAAGGTCGCTCGTGCGTGCAACACAAGCAAAGAACAGTGTTTCATATACTAAAAGCTTATACGGTTTTGCGTATAGAGCAAGATAATCATGGTATAGTTTACAACATAGGACATCAAATAAATTAAAAAGATTATTTCCCATAAAATAACGTGGATTTACAATATTAATTTAGAATTTATTGATGGAATTCCAAATATACCTAGAAATAATGACTCTATATGTGTTATTATTGAGTGTCTTACCATGTCCGCAAATTTCCTAACTACAAGGGAAGATATAACTCTTTATTTCCTTCAAAATATCTTTATTGATGAAGTCGTGATACTTTATTGTACAACTATTTCAATAGTATCTAATTGTGATCCTCGATTAAAATCAAAATTATAGAAGATTAATTAAAAATCTCTTGACATTGAGTTACATTTAAGAACTAACTTATATCCTAAAACTTATGGTAAGTATAAAAGAAATATTCATACATTAAACGATATGATTATCTCATTCCATATTTACTTCGAATGAATATATGATCAGTATATAATTTTGAAGGAATTTTTATATAACAATAGCTTCTATTAAATCATTCAAATGAAACCATATGAATCATTATATGGAAAAAGGTGTCAAAGCACAACTTTTTTGGGAGGAAGTTATTGAAGGGATGATTGTAAGTCTAGATATTATTGTGGGGAAAATGGTGAAAGTGAAGACTATTCAAAATCTTATGATGTCAGCTCAAAGGAGACAAAAACGTTATGTCAATAATCAAAGGAAGGATTTATAATTTCAAGTAGGATTTCATGTTTTATTAATGGTTTATATGTGTAAATGTGTAATATGATTAACCATGAAATGGATACTAAGTCCTAGGTACATAAATTAGTTTTGAAATTATAAAAATAATTAGATTTTTGGGTTTCCATTTCTCAAGGCCACATAGCATCTATAATGTTAATGATGTGTTCCATAACACATTATTGAGGATGTAAATTCCATATGAAATTCATGTTCTTACATTTGAGGAAGTATAATTGGAGCATAATTTATCTTATGGTGTAAAGTTTATCCAAATTATTGGTATGGGATGGCACATATAGTAATGGAAATTTGGGGAAATCATACAATAGAAGAGTTGATGTGGGAACCTAAAGAATTTTGAATGAATAAATACCCACAAATATTCATTAGGTGACATTATGAAAATTTCAAGGAAGGGATTTTTGGAGGGAATAATATAACATTCATGCATCAATTATAGTAATATTTTCCTTCAATATAAATGCATTCAAATTCACATAGATTTATGCTAGATTGTGATTAAAATATAAATTGAAAAATATAAAAAATTAAATTTGAATAAATGAATATCATTTATGAATTCATTATGTCAAAATTACATAAGGATGAATTTTTAAAATTTTTCACAAATATGTGGTTTTAGTTTAATAGGGAAAAATACAAATTTTTCAAAACTATCACTTTGGTGACATTATAATAATATAATAATAACTTGAAAGTCTAGGAAACATTTCTTCTAGACAAAATATATATTGAAGAACAGAAATATACTATGTATAATACTATTTAAAATGATCATTATGACTGATTTGTTAAACATGGCGATATAAATATGAATAAATATTTTTAAAATATTACGTATAATGGTTTTATATAAGTAAAACAAAAAATATATTTAGTTTATGTTAATGTTTATATGTTTTGAAAATACAACTCTATGAAAGAAAAAAAATTACTTTCTTTTTTTGAAAAATAAATTTAAAAAATAAATTTCCTTTTATAAATATGCATGTCGGAATTAACTTAGCATTATTTTTTTATAAATTTCCAAAAACATCTAATTTTTCGATGAATACTAAAGAATGATAATTATTATTAAAAGATTTCCTTTTAATTTAAAGAAATTACAATATCTCTACTTATTTATTAATGTTTTTAAATTAAAATTATATAAATTATATTATAATTAATCCTATATAAATCATTTTAATAAATTTCATTTTGGATTTTTATATAAACACTTTTTCTTAAATGTTTGAAAGTTTTATCTTTGAAAAAACAGCTCTGTCATCATGTTTTTTGGATTAATTTTAAATATTTTTTCTAGTTCTATGAATTTAATTTAAAAATATTGGTTCCATATCATTAATCGTAATAATTAATTATATCAAATATGTTCAACTTAATTTTTTACCATAATGAATAGTAAATGTTAATTATAACTGTTAAGGTTAAAAATAGTTTACTAGGGGTTAAATTAAAATGATAACATGTAAAATAACCTAGAAACTTGTCCAAAACGAATTTTATAGACATATATATAAGTTATACCCTTTATGTTTTGATAATGGTCTATTTTGGATCTCATTGGCATGTGAAAATGTGGGCAGAATTTATTCTTGTAAAAATTTCATGTGTGTCATATCCCCCACATATAAATAGACAACCCATATCCTCTCTACTTAACACTTATAAAACCCTTTGGTCAGACCAAAAAATGAAAAACTATATTTATTAATTTCTTAAAAACAATCTATAATCATTATTTTGATTAAAAATTCCTCCTAATATTGATTTATTTTTAATCCTAAAAAAGACCCTCTGAATAAGAGGTAAAATGATTAAACATGAGTTTTTTTTATTTATAATTCATTATCCTTAAAATCTTCTTCAAATTTGATTATATAATTACACCATTATCTCTTATATAATTATATTTTATTATTTTAATTTCATAACCTATATCTATTTCATCTTCGAACAAATGGGAAATAAAATTGTCAATCATGTGTACATGGACTACTGCCATGCGAACCGATATTCTTTGTTTTTCATCACCCCAACTAAATTACGGATTTAATGATCAATATAATTTTTAAATATGATATTTATGATATTATAAATACTCTAAAATTATATTAACCTATCTAATTTATTATCCCCGATCCTATTGGAAAGAAATGTTGTTTCTCATTTGTACGGTAGACTACCCACTCACCAACTAATGTGATATTCTTTTAAATTATATTTCACATTGGTGTTAATAAAGATATATTAAATTAATATAAATGATATTTTTAAAATAAAATTAATTATTTATTTATTTATCAAATATACCTTATTATTTTCCATCTCATGGCAGATACGGTAACATAGTTCGTTTGTACGGTGGACTACCACCTTACAAAGTGGTGTGATTTTCATTTCACTAATGGTTTTAATAGAAGGCAATAAGTGTACATTTAATAAATATAAGTGATATATATTAAATTAAAATTATTCTATAAAGGTAATATGTTATTTACCATTCATTCAATTCATTCATCGAGAAAATGGGAACATCATTCGTGTGTACGTAAGACCTATCATCTCCATGAATGGTGTATATCATCTTCTATCTCAAATATTTATTGAATAATATAGATAATTATATAATTAATATATATAATATTTATATGATGTTATTTTTTTCAAATTAAGTAACCATGATAAAAAATAAATGACAGAAAATGACAAATCAAAACATGTATGGAAAATAATGTAGTTATTACCTGAAACATGATTATAACAAGGAATTGTTAATAAATGGGTCATAAAAGGTCATAAGTTAATCATATATGGTATGTTATATATAATTATGGTTATTTAGTATCTATATAATAAAACTATTTTTATTATATGACGGTTCAAACATATACGAAGGATGTTCAGACTTAAGGTAAATGAATTTTTCTCAACTTTCCTTCTTTGGGAAATTAATTATGTTATGCACCAATATTATATTGTGAAGTTGTTGACACCACAGAATGTGTTACAGAAAATGTTACACAAAATTCATGGTTGTGATTCCATTTTTCATGAGACTACTCCACAACGAGGGTTAAGCATAAAGACCCCCCCCCCCTCTAGGAGTAGGCCATGCATTTCCAAGATTGAGTTGTAAATGCATCAAAATTAGATTTATGAGTTTCTTACAAGAATAATTGTCCTATTCACCATCATAATAAGTATAGATAATTTTTAGAGTGTAGATTTGACTTGTTGTGGATCCCATATACTTAAGGATCAAAAGTTATGGCACTTGGAAGATGGAAAAATTTTAAAAAGGGATTTGATGGATCTGCACAGACCTTCACAAAGAACCTACATAGTGGTCCTATGAAGAGGACCTACACAAAATAACTAAAATGAGGACTATTTCTGAAGACCTGCACTGAGGATATATGTGGAGGAACTACTTAGAAAACATGCTCTATGGACCTGTGCTATAGACCTGCACTATGGAACCGCACTATGGACCTACAGTATGGGAAAGCTCTATGGACCTTCCCTATGGACATACACTATAGACCTACAATATTGAAATGTTTTATGTACATACTCTTTGTACCCGTGATAAGAACCAGTGCTAAACACCTACACTAAGAACCTGAGCTAAGAACCTGATCCAAGGACCAGTGTGAAGAACCAAATCTCAATGGGCCTCCTCCTTAGGAGTAAGACACAACCAATGAATCCTAAAAGGAAATACCTCTTTGAGTAAGCCCCTATAATTATAGGATGGACCCAATGTCCTTCATTTTCAATTCACATTGAAGGGTTCATTGCTCTGCACCCTCTCCCACTGTCTCCTTGGATTCATTAGTAGTAGGTCTAACCTCTTCCATCACCGGAGGAGAAAGTGTGTGGTCTATTGAATATTTCACATCCTCTGGTTTCTCACATTGAGAATGATTCATATGGGCTTAAAGATTTGTTCTGTGAATAACATATTCACTATCCACATCACTTATTGAACTTTGAGAACTCTGATTCCCACCATAATTGCGATGCGTAGTATGCTTTCAACCTGGGCTCAAGCTCACTGGACATCCTCCTTATGAGTCCAACCCTGACTACCCTAATCTGGGAATCCTCCTTAGAATTAATCCCCATATTAATCCCCCATTAATATCTATGAGTTAATACATATCTCATGGTCGATGTTACAGGGGAATCCTCTTTTGGAGTAATCCCCAAACTATTTATCTCAGAGGGGCATATTCCCATATGAAACATACCAAACTATGTGGGCTTTGATTCCCATTCAAGTGAGATACACACGAAGCTCACTGAGGTTGAAACCCAACACTCCAAATCAACCCTATTCTTTTTGGGATATGTTCCCAGTAGGGACTAATCCAACATAGAAACTAATATTCCTTCTAGGTTCCTTAGGATTCATAGGCATAACTCCCACAAAAATCTTTAAATAATCACCTTCCACAAATATTACCTTACCATATGACATTAAACTATACAGTTAGGTCCTTATCACATGACCTTAAAAGGTATGAGGTTTCCCATTAAGTGGCACTGAACTACAAGGGTTTTGATTCCTTTTAGAAGGATACATAGGTATCCTATTTATGGGTACGATCCCAACATCAAAACAACTCTTGTCTACCTGGATAACCATAAATTCCATAGTTCCCCACTAAGTGGATTAAAAACCATCATCATCATAACAACGACTAATAAATATCTAATTAGTATATGAGAGGATAACATTGATGAGAACCTTTTATATATATGGATATATACATTGATGAAGAATCTCGAATACATATGAATGATTATGAATTTCATACATAATTAATTTAGTGAAAATAATAATGGGAAATAATCATTATACATGGAAAATTAATAAGGATTCATGAATATATATTAAATCTATAAGAGAGTACCGAAATATGTAATAATTACCCCCAAAAGGGTGTGATATTCCTGACCTCCCATCCTCTCAACTAGTGTGAGTTCTTATGTACTATAGGTTGACAAACCTAATGAATGACTTCATTTGGAAAGTAGGTCCCTTTGGATATATAACCATTGTAAGTTTCGAGTTCCATAAATAAATCCAACGGAAACCATCCGTAAGTAGTGATTCCTAATTAGAACACATGTTCTGAGGGAAAAGAAGGATGAAACAGATGTGAATTCTTAACCAAGGTTCTAGGTTACTTAATGAAAAACACTCTATATAATAGATTATTGGTTATTCTCCATGAGGACATTTTTTTCACCCATACACGTACAAAAATAGGTGAACCTGATGTGAATCCTTAACCAAGATGAAAGTGTTTCCCATCTATCAGAACCCTATCAGTTGATACAAGAGGGTCATAAAGGAGAATCAATCACACCAGTGTTCATAAAAAAGGATAATTTAATATAGTTCATGGTTTTTATTTTTCATATATCTAGGCACTTAATTCTTGGAACACCCTTCATTCCAAATAGATTCCTTCATGTTTTCACCTGTGAATTCCTCATCTACTACTCAAGTTGTATCATCATCTTCTCGAAGAACGTCATCACCAACTCTGCATCTTCAACATTGGGTATCCAATTCATTGTTTCGAGAGTAACATCAACATGGTATCATCCAAACCTTGGACGATACACAACAGTCCCTCCAAATCAAGAATAATCCATGGTCGTCTGGTCAACTATGACTAGTGGTTCAGAATTAGATGGTTCGAACCACCATCTACAACGATTCCGAGAGTTTATCATCGTAATGAAATCACCAATACCTCCCCCATTCTAGATAGGTCGACCAAGAGCTTGTCTGTGGCCTTTTCCCAAAGACACAAGGGTCCTTCCTAAGGGATACTTCAAGCAATCACCTCCGCCGATGATGCTTGGAAGAAAACCATCAACATGATGAGGGTGTTATCTTTGGTTGTCCAGCCTAGGTCCTTCAAATCTAGGTATTCAATTAGAACCACTAGGGACAACAACCGGCCAACATGGAGTAGGTTCCTACCATTCCCCCCTCTAGAGAAGTCCATCAACCCATCTTGATGACAATTAGATAGAAAGAACATACACATGTTCGCCTTGAATTCACCAATATGAAGACTCATCTGGTGACACCAAACCAATACCACCTTTCAAATCTGGGGGAATACCATGATCAGAGACATACATCTACTTATAATCTATCATCTAGTCTGTAGACTCTTCTTACGGCATTTAACGAATCCCTACAATCAAATGTGGTGAGAACTAGTATGTAGGAACATATACCTTCCAACCTTCACCAAGATTTCCAATAGTCTCATTTGGTAGCACGTAAATTGGAATATACTCATTCTTTCACTCACCAAGCCTACCAGTAGTCTGTTTTGGCAGCACTAAGAGATGCCAGTCGGAAAGCTCCGATGACAGACAAAGGTAAGACTCAACTCACTACCCCTAAACATGAGTAATGTTAGTAACTATTGACATGAAAGGGAGGATACAAGTAGGTACACACACCTAATCAAAATATATAATGGATATATATTCCTATTTAGGCCACTGAAATCAGCAAACACACTTTGGAAATGGTGAAAGGGTAGACACAAATTCCATCCCATTCCTGGAATTGTTCCAAAATAACATAACAACAACATCATCAGCACCAGAGGGACGAATAAAAAACTCTATCTCTATACCTTTGATGAATTTTGAGCATGGAATATTGGAGTATATATATACCTCTTTTCCAGTCCAGGATGGTTATGGTGAATACTCCCACATATCATATATAAAACTAGATCGAGAACATACACCTTTTACAAATGGATATAATTGGCCAATTATGATGGCCACTCCAGGGAAGGCATATAAACTGGCCCATGATAATCACTTCTCTTATAAAGTGGCCCCAACTATGTTTATAACTATATCTAAGAAAACGTATCACAAAAAAGGGTTGGAAAATCATGATACAATTTGTGATACAGATCCTCTTATTGTTGAAGTTCTGGAAACCCTCATACATTTATTTTTTTAGCTAAAAAAAATACCTTACAATTACCAAATTATGGGGGTAGTTGTAGTAATTATAAAGTTCTTCATTAGTCTCTTTATCATAAAGGCTTTGTTCATGAAAATTAGGTCAATTTAGAGAGCCTATCTATGAATTGGGGCCACAAAAACCCTCAATGTGGCCAGAAGACCATAGAGAAATATAACTGTAGACGCCGGAAAAGTCCGTTGTTCCCAAACGAAGCTCCGGATGCGGAAAGCGAAGTGATATTTGGAGTCGGAAGAACGTTTCGGAGGGCCCGGAGGCCTTGCGCGGAATTTCAGAGGCCCGCGCGCAAAGGTGATGTTCCGCGCGCAAACCCCCCGGGATGCGCGCAATGCGCCGGTCCGGCGCGCAATTTTGCGCGCCGCGGGTCCGCGCGACTCCCTTGCGCGCCGCGCCCGATTCCGCGCCCGCGAGGAGAATTTCGCGCTCGCACCCTGGATTCCGCGCCCGGGGTTGCCTATAAATAGAAGGCGACCCCCAACGTTTCAAAGGTTGCTGGAAGTCGAAACGTCTCTCGTGCGCGCAATTCCACCCCTTCCGCGCGCAATGACGAACTTCAGGTAACCTCCTTTCTTTCGCGCAAGAAAGCCTCGGGGTCCGCCTTCGCGCGCAATCCCCGCTGGCTCCTTTCATTTGAATAAACACTCACCCTAAGGCCTTTGCGCGCAAAAGAACCCGCTTGCGCGCAATTGCCCCCGGGGTGCGCGCAATCCGGCCTGATTGCGCGCACCCCCCTTCTTTCAAGTGGCCATTCGTTAAAGAATGAGCCGTTGCCCCCGCGCGCTATCCGAAGCCCGGTATGAGCAATCTCAAGCATCCGCGCGCAAGGCGCTGGCCCCATTGCGCGCCAGCCGCCCCGATTGCGCGCCGGACCGCAGTATTGCGCGCAAAGCTTCCTTTTTGCGCGCAATCTGCCAGGGTCGTCCCCGTTGACCTCCTAAGGGTACCCGCCTGTGTGGCACCCGATGATTCTCATCCCGGGTGCCCGCACCGTGCGTTGTCTTCCCGTGCGGCCCTCCAGGTTCGTGCGAAGTGACATGCACCCAATCGTCCGGCAACCTATGCCCAGCATGACGTTAAACTACACATTCGTCCCGCATGACGTTAAACTGCGCATTCGTCCCGCATGACGTTAAACTGCGCATACGTCCAGCATGACGTTAAACTGCATATTCGTCCAGCATGACGTTAAACTGCACATCCGTCCAAGCTGCACGACGTTAAATTGCCTAGCCCCCATCGTCCGCGCTGCAAGACGTTAAACTGCCAAGTGCTTCGTCCTCAACACATGACGTTAAACTGTACTTCGTCCGGCAAGACGTTAAACCGTCCGCTTCGTCCTCAACACATGACGTTAAACTGTACTTCGTCTGGCAAGACGCTAAACCGTCCGCAACCTGATCACGTGCTCCGCACGCAGGGTCCCCCCGGTTTGGATGTGGCCCCCACCCGCTCGTCTCTGCAGGGATGTCGGGATTGTCCCGCTTTTGGGGCGATTTAATGGGAGTGGCTTTTCCCTACGGGGGCAGGGTATTACAAACCCCTAGTTTCTCGTGGGAGGCTGCGCATGTGTATCTCCATTGCGCCTCCCCACTGCCGAAGCCAGTAGAGGGTCTGACTGGGATCGAGGTGTCTTCTGCTTTCGGTCCAGGTCCCTTCCAACTGAGTTTTGCAGCATCCGGGCTGCCCCAAGTGCGTAAGTCCTGACAGAATGAACTACGTGGACTTTGATCCCTGTCTTCTATACAGGGTACGTAGGAAGCCTCCCTGAGGTCCAAGCCCACCACCTGGTCGTCCCGGTCGTATTTACGTCGGTTCGTCCATCAGTGGACCCCTCCAGGGTTCACGCTTGCGTTGATTCACCTATGAATCCGCCCCTGTGGGAGACTGCCCGTGTGTATCTCCACGGTGCCTCCCCACAGCCCCCCTTTTCCATTTCCCCTTTTATCGTCCAGCATGACGTGAAACTGTGATCCACCCGGCCGTTCCATCCCCCTCCGTGCGAGGTGGTTCGGTTCAATCCTCCGCCCGGCGGCCTCGACCTCTTCGTGAGTCGGCTTGCCGACGTCCAGCATGACGTTAAACTGTATGCCCGAACTACGTTGACTTTGATCCGTGTTAACGCGCGGTACGTAGGAAGCCCCTCTGGGGTCCAAGCTCTTCACTTCATCATCCATCCTGATCCTTACCCGGGCCGCCACATCCCGGTGGGGTCATGCCACTTCACTCCACTCCACGTTACTTGGGAAGCCGCCCATGTGCTGGCCCCAGCGTCGGAGGTTCCCCGCAAGGGGTTCTGTCATCTGATCCACTTTTCGTGTTGATCGGTCTGATGCCGTCCCCGCTGGACGTTAAACTCGCGGCATACCCCGTGTTAAACATGGGAAGCTGAGGAAAACCTCAGGTGACATAGTTCCCCGCACCTAGTACGGGATGCCTCAGGCCATCATGCCTTCGAGAAGCCCTATTAGGGACGGAAGACAGATGTGCAAAGCCGCAGTGTTACGACACGCCCCCAGCACCCAGAGCCACCCGGCCTTCTCACCGCAGGTTGCTGCCCCGCCCAGACTCCTTGGAACGTCCGGGCGGAAGCAGCGTAATTAACCGGTGTCCATGAAGATATGGCGCCGGGAACGAGATTCACGAACATTCTTAAGTCTATGAGGGAGACCCGGATTAGGCGACAAGTTCCGAGGAGACTTCCAAGGAAGGAGGAGCCGACATCCCATCATCCCGGTTTCGATCAAGGAGCAGACGCCCCTGAATAAGGGACGGATGCCGCCCGCCCTTGGAAAGCGGGACTGCGGGACCACAAGCCGCGCGCCCATCCCCTCGGGTTGACGGGTGCACGCGCGAACGCGTCCTGGCGGAACAGCGTAACCCGACGCACATCCGCACCGAAACAGAAAAATGGTGAACCCGACGTGAATCTCTTCTCCTCGATACGAAGACCGATGGCTTTCAGAGGTGTTGGAAGACCGGCATGTTGCCCGGCCAAGCATTCAGTCTTACCCGCCAGGGGCTGGGGAAGTGAAATCGGGCACTCCGTCTCGCAACGTCGAGGGCCTGGGTTCCCCCCACGGAAGGCGTCGTGGCGCTAATGGTTGGTTGTCGATTCCTTTTTCCTGTCAGTGTTAATGGGTCTTTCTCCCTGCTTTCAGAAATCAGGTCGCCCGATCCAGTGCCCGATCGCCACCCGCCCACTGGCGCAGGGACATGGGAAACACCGACGCGGCTACTCCGCGCGGTCCCGCCCGTTCCGTAGCCGTCCCAGCAGCCGCAATTGCGGGACGACCACGCCCTCTCTCCCCCTCGGAGGTCATCCAGAGAAGGGTGATCAACACCCTGGTGCGGAGATACGAGGAAGAGGGAGTCATCCCCACTAGGGAAATGGCTCGCCTAGACCTCGAGGAGGCTGCGCCTCGCCACCACCACCGCCCCCGAGGGCCGCGCGGGGAGGCACCGCTGCCTACCTCAACGTCCAATCGCTTCGGGAGTTTATCCCCGGAGCGCTCTGACAGTTCCCTTCCTTATGCGGATGAGGTGGGAGATGCCCGGGATCACCCTATCCGAGGTCCGCTCCAGGGATCCACGATAAGGGCTCCCGCCAGGCCACGGCGACATCGCCGCCAGGCCCCTCAAGTCGAGGAACAGGCTCTCCACCTGCCCGCGACGCTCATTCCGACTCGTCTGTCCCGACGCCAACGTCGGGCACGAGCGGAAGAGGATGCCCACCTTGGGGCTCTAGCAACAGCGGCCGCATTGGCCCAAGCCACTGCTGGCTCCAGTCGCCAGGCCTCTGCGCATCCTGAGCAGGGGAACTCCTATGCCCGACCTGGATCGAGGCCCCGACCGCCCCAAAGGCAGGTTGGGTCGACTCTCCCGGTTGCTGGCACTGGCAGTAGCCACCGCGGACCACCTCGCGGTAGCGCTATTCACCGGCAGGATCTACTCTGTGTGGCTGATCCAGGAGGCATGGGTCATCCCACCTTCCGATCCCGGCCCGGAGGCCTGCCCGGAATCATCTCTCCCCGCGTCCCCTTTGATATCTGTCCCGGTGCCCCTCGCACCTTGGTTCCCAGTCCTCTTGGCCCCAGCACCAGTGCGGCCGGAGGACGCCAGGACAGAGATCAGCCCTGCCCCGAAGAACCACCCAGGGGCAGAAAGGCAAGGCGTCGACGCCGAGGGAAGAATGTTACGGAATTCCGGACGGAGATCCGACCGGTTTGCTTCTCTGACTCAGAGGCGGAGTACGATTCGGCGACAGAGCCCCTTCCCCAACCCCGCCAGTCAAGGGCAGGGGTAGGAATGCGGCACGTCAGCCTCGTGCTCCCCGAGAGCGAGATCGATGTGATCCCCGCTTCTCTCCGAAGGTATATCCGGAGTAACGAGGGCCTGGTAGACCCCCAAGGATCAAGCTTGTGGTTGGTACCGGCCCCTCCGGAAGTGCCTTCCGCCCCGATCGGAGAAGCCGGAGACTTTATCTGGGGACCGGCGGTCGAACCTCGATCTAGTGCACCCTCGGCGAGCACCGATGCTACGGCAGGATGTTCGCTCGCCGGCCCGTCCTATCGTGATGTGGTAGCTGGGGCACCGCCACCCTCAGGGGGAGGCCCGGGATATGGAGGCCAATCGGCCTGCTCGCCGTATTCGCCGCCGGCCAGCCCGTCGGCCCGACGGCCCGCCTCGGCACCACTGCTGGTTCCCCGTCCATTCCCAGCCATTGAAGAGGACCGAGGAGATCTGGGTCCCGAGTTTGAGTCGTGGAGCTTCTGGACCGTCCTTGGAGAGGGCCACTTCCCTGAGAAGTTTTGGCCAGTCGCAGGACCGGGCTTTGATGCACCCGAATCACTCACCCCGGGTGAGTTCGAATGCTTCCGCCGAACTCTCCGGGAGACTCACTCCCGTCTTCACCGCCTACAAATGCCATACCCCGGGAGTCAAGCGCACCTGGAGGATGTTGGTGAGCAGTGCCGTCAAATTGACCTGGCCACGCTCCCCGCGGCTCGGCACCCCGGGTCATTTGGGCACCACGAGGCCCTCCAACAACGATGCGTTGAGTGTTTTCAAGTACTCCGCAAAGTTATCGAGGAAGCCACTCCCCACGTGTATATCCGTGGATGGGGGCAGTACGCTGCCCTACGCTTCAGTGTGATCCGCCGACAGCCCGATTCGCTGGGTGGCCCTGAGGGTATATCCCCAGGGACAGGAACGGTCAATATGGCTGACCTGTCGGGAGAGGGGAACGACTTGGAACTTCTCGACGGGGGCTTCCCCCCCGAAGACAAGCCGTCGTCAGATCCATCGGTGAGAGTTACTCGTCATCAGAGGAACCTCCTGGGGCTCCCCGCACCCACTGTAGCACTGACGTTGAGCTGAAACGTCAGCAAAGGAAAAGAGCACAGCGAGGCTATAAGGCCCGCCGACCCATCTGCCTCCATACAGAGGGCAGAAGAGGATCCCGAGAAGGCTACGCTACGTCAGCAGCTCGCCGAACAGAAGAAGCTGGTTGACCAGCTCCTCGCCGAGCGCGCTGCAGAACGGCGGCCTGACTATGGTGATCCTAGGCCAGGACAGCAGGGACCGGGACAACCGCTCCTTGATGAGACTCTCCCGGGCAACCGTGATCATGCCGTGTTCGCCGACAGGAGAGAGGCCATTGCCTATGGCAAGAGGGCGCGGTATGTTTCGCCACACCCTCCCGAGCGGCGGGACTACTTGAGGGACCCCGCTCGGATTCCTCCCGCTGCCCCAAGGGCCGCTCCGCCCGCCATCCCACGAGCTGCCGAGTTCGACGACCCGGTCGACGACCCGATTGAAGGGTCGTGCAATGCGCTCGTGGTTAGAGATCCTCGCCAGGACTGGAACCCATGTCCGGACGATCCGATGGCGGCACTCATTGCCCGCTTGGAAGCCTTGGAGACTCGGCAGGTGGCGATCCCACCGGACGGCAAGCCCTACCCAGCATGGGTGGATGACATGCCGGCGCCTCCGGGATTCGGGAATCCCACTTTCGCCCCCTTCAACGGGACTGGAGATCCGCCACAGCATTTAGCCCACTTCAACTCGAGGTGCGGGCCTATGTTGGGGACTCCGGCGCAGCAGGAGGCCGCTAAGCTTCGCTGCTTTGTTCAGACACTGGAAGGGCCAGCATTTGTCTGGTACAGCCAGCTCCCCGTCGGGTCGGTAACCAGCTGGGAGGACCTCCGTAGACAGTTCCTCTACCAGTTCAGTTCCACGACCCGGAAGACGAGTATCGCAGACCTCTTCAAGTGCAAGCAGAGGCCTGATGAGCGAGTCGCGGACTTCGTCGCCCGATGGAAGGGTCTCACGTATTCCCTTGACATGCCATTGACTCAGGAGCAGTTGCTGACAATGTGCGTCGGGAACGTCAAGACCGAGCTGGTCCCTTCCCTGATTACTCAGAACTACCCCGGAGGGTTCAGGGACTTCTCAGACAAAGCTCAACGTCTTGAGGAAGCCCTGCAACAGGCCAGCCAGGCACACCCGCTGCCTCCTATGATTCCTGCAAGGAGAGCCAGCAGGGCTGAGCCCACTGCTGTGGCCCAGATAGAGGCTCCCAGGCCGTTGGAGCTGCTGCCGGTGAGGCCAGCTCCGCAGCCTCACAGGAATCCGCCTCCACGGGCTCAGTTCCCGGCCCAGCAACGGCAGCCTCAGAACCGGCCGGCCCCTCCGCGTAATGTACCGCCACAACCTAGGCGAGATAATCAGGGTCCACCTCCTCGGCAGGCCCCTCCAGCCCCTCGTCAAGACCGTGCTCCCAGGGGCCCTCGACACCTGACGTACTCATTCCATGAGGATCAGGTCCCCGGTTATTTCCGGAGCGCCCTGGAGCAGAGGATTGTGCGACTGCCTGAGTGTTGGAAGCCAGAGGAGGCACATCTCACAGATAACCCCCGCTACTGCCCCTACCATCGGGCCCTGGGGCACACCATCCAGCGGTGCTATGTGTTTAAGGACTGGCTCCAAGACCAGATTAACAACAATGTAATCAGGTTGGGCCCAGATCCAGCACAGGTAGCGGGCGTGTTCGTGGGATCAGATGACGATGGTGGCGATGAGGAAGAATGGCAGCTGGTCTCCGACCGCGGATCCCAGAAGTACAATAACTGGATGGCCCGCAAGACGACCATTCGCGCCCAGGGAATCATCCGTGCGCGCTTGAATCAGCCTGAGCCCCCAGAACCTGCGGGTGCTGCTTCGGCATCGTCGTCCTGGTCTGCCTCCTCCAAGAGGAGCAAACGGCGGCAGCGCAAGAAGGAAGAGCGCGCCCCGCCAGTTCCGCCACTATCCCGTACTCTCGGCGATTTCATGCCCCCAGAGATGGGGGTCCCTCCTCGGATCCGCCCGGTGATGGATGATTCGTCCGATGACGGTATTGGGTACGCTTCGGTTAACACCGTCGAGCTGGTAAATCCCTTTTCGGTTCCCGACGTTGAAGAACACCAGGTGGACCTCCCTAGTGTCCCCGGTCGTCGCCACCGTCGGAAGAACCGCAGCAGCAGGAGTCGCCGGGGCACAGCCGTCGGTACCTCCGGCCAGGCCGTGCACGCCACTGAGACTAGGCGGCAGGCTCAAGATCGAGCTCAACGTGCGCAGGCTCCCCATCCGGGGATGACGGATTCGCCTCCGCCACTGTTTGTGGTGTGGGACCAGGCAGAACCGCCTCAGCCGCGTCGCGACCAGCTCCGCCCTGCCACAAGTCCATCCCGGCCTCCTGACTCCAGTACGGTGACCATTTCCCGGACTGCGACCAGTGAACAGCGAGATGCGCCAAGTACCAGTCGGCCGCCGATCCAACCGGTAAGGCCCGTCATGCCACCAACCGCAGAGCAACCTCCTGCAACCAGGAGCTCGCACTTGGCCAAAAAGTATGATGTCCTGAAGCACTTGGCCGACATCCCAGCAAGGCTCTCCATCCTTGAGGCTCTGCGCATGTCATCTGAGATGCGCGAGGCACTCGCTGAAGCCCTGAAGAGCCCCCTCCAGTTTGAGACAGAGGTTGCGGCTGCAGAGGCCTTTCACGCCAAAACGATCGAGGACGCCGAATGTCAGGCAGTTATCTCGTTCTCCGGTAAGGATGAAGACCCTCCTATACAGGGACACATTCGTCCGCTGTATGTCACTGGCCAGTTCAATGGCCTTGAAGTCCGGCGTTGTCTTGTCGACACGGGGTCCGGGATTAACCTGATTCCAACTCGGACGCTCCGGAGATTGGGGTTGTCTGAGGATGACTTGATTCCCTCCGACCTCAGGATCCAGGGGTACGACCGCACCGAGCAAACCCCGGTCGGCAAGATACGTTTGAAGACCCAGTTCGGTGACTTGGTTGCCAACACCGAATTCATGGTAGTCTCTCAGGACACTGCGTATAACGCATTGATGGGCAGGCCATGGCTTCACCTTCACGCGGCGGTCCCCTCGTCATACCACCAATGCCTCAAATACTCCCTTAATGGTCGAGTAGGCGTGCTTCAAGGAGATGCCTCTCCTTTTGCCTCATGTGAAGCCCGTTATCTGGACGCGGACTATTACAAGAGCAAGGATAATCAGATCCTGGCAGGTGAGGTTGAGCCTGTCGCTATTGAGAGCGATCCCTGGGCAGGTCTGGATGACGCTTACGTCCTCCCGATTCACCGGTTGGACGTCACCATGGTCTTGACGGTCCGCAAGTCTCCTGATGAGACGGCCGCGACCGTCCGCGCCAGCACCAGTGGCCCATCAGGACCTGGTAGCCCCAATGCAGTTTCCAACGCAGTCTCTCCCGTGGATGATCCCTCCCCGAGTGGAGAGGGTATGGAAGACGCACCCCCAGCCTTTGAGGAGGGCGTCCCCGCCACGGTCGATGAGTTAATACAGGTGAACCTTGGAACCGAGGCCGATCCAAGACCCACGTTGGTTAGTGCCGCCATGCCCTCTGAGGAGTGGCAGCAGTACGTGGACTTTCTCAGGCAGCACCGTGATGTGTTCGCTTGGGGCTATGACGAGATGACGGGGCTAGATCCTCAGGTAGCCGTCCACCGCCTTGGTCTCCCGGCGAACCATCGCGGGTTCAAACAGCCTCCCAGGAAGATGCACCCATCCCATGGTGCCATGGTTGAGGCCGAAGTTGACAAGCTTATCAAAGCCAACTTCGTGAGGGAAGTTCAGTACCCCAAATGGCTGGCCAACATTGTGCCGGTCAGGAAGAAGAACGGGCAGATTAGAGTCTGCATCGACTTCCACGATCTCAACCGCCACTGTCCGAAGGATGATTTTCCCCTTCCAGTGACAGAGCTGTTGATTGATGCCACGGCAGGGTTCCAAGCCCTCTCCTTCATGGATGGATACTCCAGATACAACCAAATTCGGATGGCCCCTGAGGATGAGGAGTTCACTGCCTTCAGGGCCCCCCAAGGTACCTTTTGCTACCGGGTCATGCCCTTCGGCCTGAAGAATGCAGGTGCCACCTATCAACGGGCGATGCACCGCATATTCAAGCCAATCCTCGGCACACTGGTGGAATGCTACGTCGACGACTTGGTTGTCAAATCGCGCCAGCGTCAGGACCATCTCAAAGATCTTGAGAAAGTGTTCAGCTTCCTCCGGTCTCGCTGCCTGAAGATGAACCCGTTGAAGTGTGCCTTTGGGGTCACCTCCGGAAAGTTCCTTGGATTTGTGGTAAGATACCGGGGTATTGAGATCGACCCAGAGAAAATCAGGGCGATTAGCCAGATGCCTCCCCCGGGTACCGTCCGGGAACTGCAAGGGTTCCAAGGCCACTTAGCCTATATACGCCGATTCATCGCGAATCTGGCCGGCAAGTGTAAGCCCTTTTCTCGGCTTATGAAGAAAGGTGCCACCTATGTATGGGATAAAGAGTGTCAGACCGCTTTCGAGGAAATCAAGCAGTACCTGCTTCAACCTCCGGTCCTGATGCCGCCCGTATCCGGAAAGCCGCTGGTCCTTTATGTGACCGCCCTGGAACGGTCCCTGGGTGCCCTTCTCGCCCAGAAGAACAACGAGGGAACAGAGAATAGCCTCTATTACCTCAGTCGCATGCTCCTCGATGCGGAGGTTAGGTATTCCCCCATCGAGAAGAGCTGCCTGGCGCTCGTATTTGCCGTACAGAAATTACGGCACTACTTGCAGCACCATGAGGTACAGTTGGTTTCTCGGGTAGACCCGTTGAAATATATCCTGAGCCGACCTATGTTGACTGGCCGTCTAGCGCGGTGGGCTGTGATTCTCCAGCAGTTCGACATCAGGTATGTGTCTCAGAAGGCCATCAAAGGGCAAGCGTTGGCAGACTTTCTGGCCGCTCACCCGACCTCCGCGGATCAGCCGCTGGATCTAGGCTTTCCTGATGAGACCATTCTCTCGGTTGATCGAGCCGATCCATGCTGGCAGATGCACTTTGACGGTGCCTCCCGGAGCCCCACCGGTAGAAGACTCGATAATTCTAAGCTCAATAGAGTGGGCTTGGGCATCGTCTTCATTACCCCGGAGCGAGCCGTGCTGCCATACTCTTTCCTGTTGTCAGAGGGTTGTACCAACAATGAGGCGGAATACCATGCCCTCATCACCGGCCTCGAGTTAGCTCTCGAGATCGACGTGCCCCATCTGTGTGTGAAAGGGGACTCCGAGCTGGTCGTTAAGCAGATCAATGGCGACTACGTTGTCAGGAAGCCGGAACTTGTGCCATTGTTGGAGTGCACCCTTCTTCTGATGGCCTGGTTCCCTTCTCGGCCGGAAATTGTCCATGTTCCCCGGTCGCAGAACGGTCGAGCAGATGCTTTGGCCAGCCTGGCTGCGTCACTTGCGGAACCTGAACAGGACAACCTGATCGTCCGCGTGACGCGCCGCAGGCTCATCGCTCCCGTTATCCCGGAAGAAGATCGCGGCCCGTTGGTAAGTAACCTCACCACGGTTGCCCCTATGCCCGGAGCCCCGAGTACCCCAGATATAGCAGTCGAATCAGCCCGTGATTGGAGGGCGCCTTTGGTTGAGTACCTCCAACATGGCATTCTTCCGTCAGATCGGGCCGAGCGCGAGCGAGTTCGACGCCGCGCATCGCAGTTTGTCCTCCAGAGCAGTCCCGGTCTGGAGCAGATCCTCTACAAGCGCGGGTTTTATGGTGTTCTCCTCCGTTGCCTTCAGGGAGTCGAGATCCCACAAGTCATGCAAGAGGTTCATGCTGGTTCATGTGGCGCCCACCAGACTGGGCCGAAGCTGTCCCACCAGATTCGGAGGTTGGGATACTTCTGGCCCTCTATGATCCATGACTGCATCGAGTACGCCAGGAGGTGCCATGCGTGCCAGGTTCATGCGAACTTTGTGCATCGGCCGCCGGAGCCTCTCCATACCACAAGGTATTCCTGGCCCTTTGCAGTCTGGGGACTGGACGTTGTGGGACCTTACCCGCCGGCGACAGCTCGCCAGTGCCGGTTCATTCTGACCGCCACGGACTTCTTCTCCAAATGGGCAGAAGCGATTCCGCTCAGAGAGGTCAAATCCTGTTCGATCGCTGACTTCGTGACCTCCAACATCATCTATCGATTTCGAGTGCCTCACGCTATCCTCACGGATAACGGAACCAATTTCCGAGCAGCCGAGTTGAAGAAGTTGTACGCCAAGTATAACATCCGCTCGAACCATACATCTCGCTATCATGCGCAGGCGAATGGACAGATCGAGGCGTTTAACAAAACCCTCTCTAACATTCTGCAAAAGATGGTTGGTCAGAACAAGAAGAGTTGGCCGGACAAGCTCCCCAACGCCCTCTGGGCTTATCGGACGACGACTCGCAATTCCACCCAGATGACCCCTTATTCCCTGGTGTATGGAGCTGAGGCCGTCCTGCCCATCGAGATCCAGTTACCGTCCTTGCGCACTGCGGTCTACGACCAGCAAGCGCCGGACAGAGTTGCTGAAGCCCGTCTAGTCGAGTTGGAAGCACTGGATGAGAATAGACTTCGCGCTTTGCACAACTTGGAGAGGCATCAAAGCAGAATGGCTCGAGCTTTCAATAAGAAGGTTCGCCTCCGCTCCTTCCTGCAGGGTGATCTAGTGCTAGCCCTAAGAGCACCGATGATCGCCGGCAGGAAGCCGCCCAAGTTGGAGCCCAAGTGGGAGGGACCTTTTGTTGTCCACAAGGTCTATCCCAATGGCGCGTACTCCCTAGCGACTATGGATGGTGAGCGTGTCACTCCTCCCACCAACGCTAGGTTCCTCAAGCAATACTTTGCCTGAGTGTCCGTTCGTCCTGCATGACGCTAAACTGCACTTCGTCCTACATGACGCTAAACTGCACTTCGTCCTGCATGACGCTAAACTGCACTTCGTCCTGCATGACGCTAAACTGCACTTCGTCCTGCATGACGCTAAACTGCACTTCGTCCTGCATGACGCTAAACTGCACCACGTCCTGCACGACGTTAAACTGCATTCGTCCAGGCTACAAGACGTTAAAACTGTTCAGCATTCGTCCGCGCTGCAAGACGTTAAACTGCCAAGTGCTTCGTCCCGCATGACGCTAAACTGCACTACGTCCGAGCTACAAGACGTTAAACTGTTCAGCATTCGTCCTGCATGACGTAAAACTGCCACTCAAGAACTACGTGCGGCTTGATTCCCATCCTTATGGGATACGTAGGACCGCCTGAACCCTCGTGTTTCAGGCCCAGCCCCATCCTTCGGGAATTTCCATCCCATCTCGGGCCCTTGGCCCAGTTTCCCCCGGGTGTGCGGCGTATGGTGTGAGTGCGGGGCTATGCCCTCATTCACGTCGGTTTGCTCGTCACGCTGTACGCCCCCCCACGTTTGGGGATGCCTTCTGCTCCCCCCTTCTTTTTTCCTTATCGTCCTGCATGACGTTAAACTGCACTTCAAGAACTACGTATGGCTTGATTCCCATCCTTATGGGATACGTAGGACCGCCTGGACATTCATGTTTCAGGCCCAGCCCCATTTCCCGGGAATCTCTATCCCGCGTTGGGCCTCTGGCCCCAGTTCCCCTCCTTTTTGTGCGAGGCGTATCGTGTGAGCGGGGGATTATGTCCTCATTCACGTCGGTCTACTGGTCGCGCCGTACGCCTCCCCCGTGTGTGGGACTACCTCACACCCCTCATCGTCCTGCATGACGTTAAACTGCCTTTCCAGAACTACGTATGGCTTGATTCCCATCCTTATGGGATACGTAGGACCGCCTGGACGCTTGTGTCTCAGGTCCAGCCCCGTCTCTTTGTTGATCACGGGGATCTGCCCCCCTTCGGTTGCTCTCAGGGTGAGTCCTCCGACCCTTTCCGGAGATCTGTTAACATGTTTTGGGTGCTTCGGTCTATGACTCGTAGTGTCAGATTCAATCCCGACAAGTCCTGTGTTGCTTGTCAGGCCCCGCGCTTCCTCTTGTTCGAGCCTTCACTCAAAGGGATCCTCGTTAGCGGTTTGGGTATGATGCCTCAGTGCTCTCCCACCGCTCCGGGTCGATTTACCGGTGGGTCTTGGGCCGCAAATCGATATGAATCCTGCGATTGAGCGGTTGATGCTCGTTTGCTTGCCCCGTCTTAGGCTGACGCGATCGGATGTTGTGTTGCGAATGCGTCAGCAACGTCCTTGATCGCCATGTCAGCTCTCTCAGGCTCTGAACATTGGTTGCGCAGTCCTCATCACACTCCGCCTTTGTGCGTTGTAGTGGAATCTTGACACTCTCTTCATACTGACCTCCGGTACGCCTCTACACGTTAGGCAGACCAACCAGGGTAATGATGTCGTTCGAGGCTCCCATGATCTGAGCACCAAGGATATATGCAGATATCCTCCCTAAGGGCCATGCGTAGCTGGACCCTCGTCCCCATAAGGAGGAGGGAGTCGCCCGAACAATTGCGTTCTGGGCCCAGTATATCTGGAGGATAACATCTCTGCCCCTCGGGTGATGGACATATGCAGACCCCTATCCCAAGACTCTTCTCCTGGAATCGTGCGTGACCGCAGGGCTGGGTATGTTCCCACCTCCGCCGTGTCCTCCGTACCGCAGTAAGCGGATTCCTCCATGGTCCGAACCACACGACCTTAAACTGTGTTGTCTGGTCCTACCACACGACCGTAAAATGTGATCGTCTTGGCCGCCCGACGAGAAACGGCACTGCATCGTGATGTCCTCCTCAGGGGACACTCATGTTGGGCGCTGGTTAATGACCACGCCATTCATCAATGCCTTCCATGGCTTGATTATTGTGGCGACGCCAGAGATTTCTCAATCACGGGCATGTCGCCGCACAAAGAAAAACCATTCATCTTTAAGGACAAACAAGAAATATCAAATGCCGCTCCTTTTGTGTGCGAGGGTCAGACCCGCACTCTTCCCCGCGCTGGTGCCCGATTGTGTTGCACCGCGCTTCAAGAACTACGTGCGGCTTGATTCCCATCCTTATGGGATACGTAGGAACGCCCGGATGTTTGAAACTTCGGGTCCAGCCCCCCACCTCTTAGAGATTCCCCCTTCTCTGGGGAATCCGCCGCCTTCAGGTCACCCTCAAGGCGTGTTCCCCGACCCCTTGCCGTGGTCCACCGGTGTCAAGAGTACTCTGGTTTATTGCCAGGAGGGTCAGGATCCGCTTGGTCAGGATTCCTCCACTTTTCAGGCTTCGTGCTCCCTTTCATTCGGACCCATCGTCTACGCCCTGGGTGGAGCCCCCGTGAACGGTTCGGACACAATGCCTCAGTGCTCTCCCACCGACTCGGGCCGGTACCCCCAATGGCCTCGGGCAGCAAATCGATATGAATCCTGCGATTGAGCGGTCGATGCTCGTTTGCTGCCTCATTCCACCAACGGTTAGTGCGATATTGATGCTGCTTTTCCGCCACGGTCGGTAGTACTCCCATATCGTTACACCGGTGCCCCCAGTCCTTGAGTGAATGGCCGCGTGATTCACATTTTCCACCTCCCATTCTGACCAGGCGAAACCTCGACACTCTTGACACTATCCCTCAGTGCATCTTCGCATATCCAGGGGATATGACCACGATGTGGCGTGCTTTGAGTCCTTATGGTCCGAGCTCTAAGACCTTAAACTAAGATCTCTCTTTATGGTCCGAGCTCTAAGACCTTAAACTAAGATCTCCCCTTATGGTCCGAGCTCTAAGACCTTAAACTAAGATCTCTCTTTATGGTCCGAGCTCTAAGACCTTAAACTAAGATCTCCCCTTATGGTCCGAGCTCTAAGACCTTAAACTAAGATCTCCCCTTATGGTCCGAGCTCTAAGACCTTAAACTAAGATCTCCCCTTATGGTCCGAGCTCTAAGACCTTAAACTAAGATCTCCCCTTATGGTCCGAGCTCGAAGACCTTAAACTAAGATCTCTCTTTATGGTCCGAGCTCTAAGACCTTAAACTAAGATCTCCCCTTATGGTCCGAGCTCTAAGACCTTAAACTAAGATCTCTCTTTATGGTCCGAGCTCTAAGACCTTAAACTAAGATCTAGCCCTTATGGTCCGAGCTCTAAGACCTTAAACTAAGATCCTCTAGCCCTATGGTCCGAGCTCTAAGACCTTAAACTAAGATCCTCCACCCTTATGGTCCGAGCTCTAAGACCTTAAACTAAGATCCTCCAGCCCTATGGTCCGAGTTCTAAGACCTTAAACTAAGATCTAGCCTTATGGTCCGAGCTCTAAGACCTTAAACTAAGATCTACCCCAAATGGGGTCCTACGTCCTGCATGACGTTAAACTGCACTCTCAGAACTACGTGTGGCTTGATCTCCAGCTTGATGGAGTACGTAGGAACGCCCGGGCATTTCGACTCGGGTCCAGCCTCAGGGATCGATAAGTCCCGCCCCTCCTCGTCGCCGGCCGTCTGGCCTGACTTCGGGTAGAGTGGTGCAGTTGTGATATTCTCCCCGACCCAGCTCGGGATGCCCCATCGCAATGATGGGAAGCGACAGTTTCCTCGTCAAAGAGGTTCTGTCTTAGAACTGGGGTGATTCACGGCCAGATTAGTGCATCCGCCTAATACGCTTTCCCCGCGGTGGCGCAATTTTGAGAGCGTTGGATTCTGTCCGAACAAATCGTCACTTCGCCCCACGCTTCGCATGCCCTGTTGATCTGGATTTTCCACCCTTGTGTCTGAAGGAACCCCAAAGCGGTATTCATGATGACATGTGGTCCGCCTCCTGCAATATGAATGATGGCCTTTTCCGGTCCGTCTATTGCAGTTGTTATGGTCGATCCACTGTCTGCCTACCGTCTTGGGCATTTCCTGGAAGGCCGACCGCTGTGGATGTCTAGATTCGGGACACGCGATTCACCCTTTCTCATTTCCCTATGTTCGGATAAAATCTCAACGCCCCTAGCATTGTCCCGCTCGTGTGTTGGAACAAGTTGGGGGGATGAAACATTGATTAGGCCTGAGGTCTCCTTTCTTAGGAATGACCTCCCTCTTTTCTCCAGAAATCCAGGTCCAATTATGGGTGCCTGAAGCTTGGTTAACGCTCCCGCGAGACAATTTGTGGTTGAGCATGTTAAACCAAAAGACGCAGATAAATATGGCGATTCATACAAGTGGATCAAAATATTTAGTAGCGGAAGCAAATGTTCTGGGAATGGAAAAAAACAGCCCTTAGGGATTAGCGTGCTGAATGAGTCTTTCTAATGCCGCTACACTTTGGCTGGTGGCCTCCAGAGCTGCTTCTCGCTCTCTGCGTGCTCTCTCTTCGTCGGCGGTCGCAGCGCGCAGTTCGTCGATTCTGGCCTGTGCACGCTCCCGCTCGACTTGAATTGTGACCATCTGTTGGCCCGCCTCCGTCAGCTGTACCTGAGCGTCGATCAGTTGTGCCGATAGTTGCTCCACAAGCTCGGTACATGCTGCGACGAAGGCCTCCTTCTCTGCCGCCTGCCCTTCGAGGCGCCGGACTTCCTGCTCTGCCGCGATGAGCGCCTGCGTGCTCTCCGACATGTCCCGACTTTGTGCGACGTCGGCACGCCGGCGGCTCTCGCGCATCTTCTCGGCCATGAAATCACGGACCGTCAGATGGAGGCGTTGAGCATCAGCTCCCCCGGCACACAGGAAGCGCAGCCAGGTCTGAAGTGATCCCATGCGCCCCAGCCATTCCGATGGGTCTCGCTTGAGGAAGCGCTGGATGCACTTCCACCCCCTGCGTCGCGTTACCCGGCTATCCTCGACCGCCTCCGCGTCCGAGTTATCCATCTCCTCGGGGTCGGCAGGCCGGTAAGCAGGGAAGGCAGCCAGCAGGTCTGCTGCAGGGTCCGCCCCTGGGAGGTCCTCACGAGGGATAGGTTCCCCAACATCCGGGCAACCTTCTTCTCTCTCCCCAGCGGCGCTGACACCCTCGTCAGCCCCCAACCTCTCTCCGATGTCAGCACCGCCGATGTCCGGAGCCCCTTGATCAGCAGTTGGTGGGGCCGGCTCGGTTTGGAAGGTCTGTTCCGGAGCAGGCGGCATGTCCACCACTGGTCCACTCATAGATGGCCCGGGTTCGGCAACCCGATGAGCCTCCAATGTTGAGATCACTGCGCGAGGCATGCCATGGTTAGTCACGGATCGTCAATGGCAAGCACCAGCAGTAAAGTAGGGAGACTTACGGGAGTTCGGAGCGTCATCTTCCTCTACCCCGGTCGCCGCAGGAACAGTTGCAGCAGGGGACCCCTTAGCGCTTGACAGTTCGATAATGGGTGCCTGGCCCCCGCCTTGTCCTGCTGGCGCCTCTCCTACTCCTGTTGAGGACGCCTGACCGACATCCGTGTGCTCCTGAGAAGGATGGAGAAACGGGTTAGAAGCTGCATAAGAGAATGGATGAAGCAAGTTGAGTAGGGATAGAAGCGGACCTCGAGGAGCTCAGTGACATCAACGTTTTACAGAGCCGGCCACCTCGCCACTCTCCCGTGGGCTCCCCCGATGGGACCTTCCCTCGGAGCCTTCATCCTCCCCCGTCTCCTCCTCCTCCTCGGAGTCGCTACTGTCATCTTCTCCCGGCGGCATCTGTTCTGGAGCGGGCTCGAGACCGAGCATCACCTTCACCAGAAGGGATGGCTCCGCACGCTGACCACGTTGGCGCGCGTACTCATCCATGGCCGTCAGATATGCATATTGCCGGTTGAAGTCCACCCTGTCGGTGATCTGGAGGCGCCCGACCTCTGGCAGATAGATTCCTTCTCTGAGTATCTTTCGCCAGATAACGTCGGTCCCCAGTGACTGCCGCAGGGTCATCCAGGCCGACCACAGCGCCGGGAAGACCGCATCGTGGGAGGGTTCGAGCAGACGCCTCACCTGCTTCCCGGGCCGCTCCTCGACCGCCGCATGTGCCCCCTCTCTGGGCGCCGAGGTCGTGGCGGCAGCCTGCGATGCGCCCGCCGCCGAAGTCCCTGCTCGCGCCGGCCCCGCTGCTTGGCGCGCCTCCGTTCTCCCCCGTGTGGCGGCGCCTCGCCTCCTTCCTTGACGCCCGGTCTCCGCACGGGTAGCCTCGAGCCGCCGAACTAGCTTCCATAGAAGCCCCTCAGGGTACGCGATGGCCTAGTGTTCGGCATACTCGGTTGCCAAGCCTGCGTCGATCCCTGTAGGAGGGAGAGTGATGACGTCGCCAGAGCCGAAGGCGACGAACATCAGCCACATCTGGCGAAGGACGCAAGGGTTCGTCTCCTCCCGAACAGCAGTGAATACCCTCTTCGGCATCCGCTGAAGGCACCCGAACTGCCTGGCGAACCGGGTCGGCACGTAAGGCTCGCAGATCACCTTCCCGTCGATCCGAGTCACGAGCACCCCGCCCCGCATGTTCAGGAAGTATTCATGCTGCTCCAGCGGGCCGTGTCCGTTGTCGATCATCTGGCCGACAGGAGTGGGGAACGGGCTGAAGTTGAAATTGGCATGATTGCCAATCCGAACCCTCACGCCCTCCTCACTAAGGGTCATCGGAGCGACCCCCGCAATGTTCAGCAGGGAGGGTCGCAGGCCGTTGCCCGGAGGACTGATGGCATTTGGGAACGTATACCCACCGAGGTGAGCAGCCACCCATCCGTGGAAGAACTGAAAGGGCCCACAGATCCTTCGTGGCGACCCCCCTCGTGAGATGCGTCCCAGAATGGCATACAGCCTCGCCAGTACTGGGACCCCGAGGTTGTATCTCTTGTTGGCAGCCATGGCTCCCGCCATCGCCAGTGTCGCCGGGCGGACGCCCATCCTCGCATCCCGCACTGGCAGGAGCCACCCGCTCAGAAAGGCGGCCAGGAACGCCGCGTACCGGACGTTCGGGTCCCGGGCCTCGATGACGCGGTACCCCCATGAGCGGTAATCGCCCGTCTCCAGGACCCGCCAGTACGACCCGTTCCGGCTCCTCTGAGCTGCGGTCGGGCACCGCTTCCCCCTGCCTGGCATCTTGACCGCCGGGTCATGCTCCAGGAACTGGCCGAACCAATCCTTGTAGGCTATGTCCTTCTGGAAGTCTTGGATCCCGAGCCGCTGCGTAGCCAGGTCAAGAAGATGCCAGGTCAGAATGGGAGTCCGTGACCTGTCCTCCCAGATGTTCTTCGGTGGCAGGAACTCATCGTACTGGTAGCCCTCCAGCGGGATACCTCCGATGCAGTGGATGTCCCAGAGACAGATGCCGACCTCCCCATGGTGAAGATGGAAGGGGTTGGTATCCGGGGACCAGCGAGTGAACAGCTCCGGCCCGAGCTCAGACTGCTGGTAGAAGTGGAACTGCGACGTCCACACCGCCTCGAACAGGCCGATGTACCGCAGCTCCTCTGCGAAGTGATCGCAAGTGTGGCATACCCAGAACGCCCAGGCCCACTCACTGGTGAAGTTGCCCCCAGACCGCAAGTCCCAGTCCTTCAGCCATCCCTTGGTGTCGTCCGTGACGCTCTGGCGATATATGCTCGAGTAGAGGGCTGGAGAATTCTCCGCAGTAGGCTCACCCCCATCAATGGTTCGCGTCCTCGGGTTCAGGACATAGACATCCAAGTGTCTGGTCTCCCTGGCAGGATGCCCATTGTTGGTGATGTTATAGCGGAGAAGCTCGTCCTCCCGGGTCACCCAGGTCCGCGGCGCATCAATCTCGAACCCTGGCACCGGAACCTCATCTAGGATGCCGAAGTTCCAGAGCGGCAGGTTGTCCGACAGTGGATATGTCTTCTGGGCCGGCGTTAGTAAGTCGAACAAGGATTGATTGTTAGAAACAATCTCCTTGGCTCCGTAAACCTCCTCGTTCGTCGCCATCTCGGCTCTGCGAGTAGCGGCATCCCCTTCATTTCCTCTGTGCGCGGCCATCTCGGAAGATTCGGGAGTCGTGCGGGTTAAGGGATGAAGCGTGCGGGATCGGACGAGGCTGGTGGAAAAGTTTGAGAGGCGGCGCGCAATCCTAGTGGGCGGCGCGCAATCGGGAAGTCCTTCGCGAAAAACCCCGGGTATTCGCGCAAAAACAGAGCGAAGTCCGGACGGTTTTGCGCGACGAGCGAGCGAATTCCGCGCCGGAAAAGGCAATTTCGCGCACGAGAGCAAAGAGGTTTATCGCGCGGAAGGCCAGTGTACGGCCCGGAGGGACCCAGTGCCCCTATTTATAGGCGAGGCCGGGGTCCGCGCTGCGCGAAAAAGGCTTTGCGCGACCGCATCGGCCGATTTCGCGCCCGACACCCATTTTTGCGCGCCACAGTCCCGCGTCGCCCGGGATTTCGGCATTCCGGCGTCTCCCTCGGAACCCGATCGTTGCGACCTCTCGCCGATCAGATTCCGAGGGGGGGCTTTTGTAGACGCCGGAAAAGTCTGTTGTTCCCAAACGAAGCTCCGGATGCGGAAAGCGAAGTGATATTTGGAGTCGGAAGAACGTTTCGGAGGGCCCGGAGGCCTTGCGCGGAATTTCAGAGGCCCGCGCGCAAAGGTGATGTTCCGCGCGCAAACCCCCCGGGATGCGCGCAATGCGCCGGTCCGGCGCGCAATTTTGCGCGCCGCGGGTCCGCGCGACTCCCTTGCGCGCCGCGCCCGATTCCGCGCCCGCGAGGAGAATTTCGCGCTCGCACCCTGGATTCCGCGCCCGGGGTTGCCTATAAATAGAAGGCGACCCCCAACGTTTCAAAGGTTGCTGGAAGTCGAAACGTCTCTCGTGCGCGCAATTCCACCCCTTCCGCGCGCAATGACGAACTTCAGGTAACCTCCTTTCTTTCGCGCAAGAAAGCCTCGGGGTCCGCCTTCGCGCGCAATCCCCGCTGGCTCCTTTCATTTGAATAAACACTCACCCTAAGGCCTTTGCGCGCAAAAGAACCCGCTTGCGCGCAATTGCCCCCGGGGTGCGCGCAATCCGGCCTGATTGCGCGCACCCCCCTTCTTTCAAGTGGCCATTCGTTAAAGAATGAGCCGTTGCCCCCGCGCGCTATCCGAAGCCCGGTGTGAGCAATCTCAAGCATCCGCGCGCAAGGCGCTGGCCCCATTGCGCGCCAGCCGCCCCGATTGCGCGCCGGACCGCAGTATTGCGCGCAAAGCTTCCTTTTTGCGCGCAATCTGCCAGGGTCGTCCCCGTTGACCTCCTAAGGGTACCCGCCTGTGTGGCACCCGATGATTCTCATCCCGGGTGCCCGCACCGTGCGTTGTCTTCCCGTGCGGCCCTCCAGGTTCGTGCGAAGTGACATGCACCCAATCGTCCGGCAACCTATGCCCAGCATGACGTTAAACTGCACATTCGTCCCGCATGACGTTAAACTGCGCATTCGTCCCGCATGACGTTAAACTGCGCATACGTCCAGCATGACGTTAAACTGCATATTCGTCCAGCATGACGTTAAACTGCACATCCGTCCAAGCTGCACGACGTTAAATTGCCTAGCCCCCATCGTCCGCGCTGCAAGACGTTAAACTGCCAAGTGCTTCGTCCTCAACACATGACGTTAAACTGTACTTCGTCCGGCAAGACGTTAAACCGTCCGCTTCGTCCTCAACACATGACGTTAAACTGTACTTCGTCTGGCAAGATGCTAAACCGTCCGCAACCTGATCCCGTGCTCCGCACGCAGGGTCCCCCCGGTTTGGATGTGGCCCCCACCCGCTCGTCTCTGCAGGGATGTCGGGATTGTCCCGCTTTTGGGGCGATTTAATGGGAGTGGCTTTTCCCTACGGGGGCAGGGAATTACAAACCCCTAGTTTCTCGTGGGAGGCTGCGCATGTGTATCTCCATTGCGCCTCCCCACTGCCGAAGCCAGTAGAGGGTCTGACTGGGATCGAGGTGTCTTCTGCTTTCGGTCCAGGTCCCTTCCAACTGCGTTTTGCAGCATCCGGGCTGCCCCAAGTGCGTAAGTCCTGACAGAATGAACTACGTGGACTTTGATCCCTGTCTTCTATACAGGGTACGTAGGAAGCCTCCCTGAGGTCCAAGCCCACCACATGGTCGTCCCGGTCGTATTTACGTCGGTTCGTCCATCAGTGGACCCCTCCAGGGTTCACGCTTGCGTTGATTCACCTATGAATCCGCCCCTGTGGGAGACTGCCCGTGTGTATCTCCACGGTGCCTCCCCACAGCCCCCCTTTTCCATTTCCCCTTTTATCGTCCAGCATGACGTGAAACTGTGATCCACCCGGCCGTTCCATCCCCCTCCGTGCGAGGTGGTTCGGTTCAATCCTCCGCCCGGCGGCCTCGACCTCTTCGTGAGTCGGCTTGCCGACGTCCAGCATGACGTTAAACTGTATGCCCGAACTACGTTGACTTTGATCCGTGTTAACGCGCGGTACGTAGGAAGCCCCTCTGGGGTCCAAGCTCTTCACTTCATCATCCATCCTGATCCTTACCCGGGCCGCCACATCCCGGTGGGGTCATGCCACTTCACTCCACTCCACGTTACTTGGGAAGCCGCCCATGTGCTGGCCCCAGCGTCGGAGGTTCCCCGCAAGGGGTTCTGTCATCTGATCCACTTTTCGTGTTGATCGGTCCGATGACGTCCCCGCTGGACGTTAAACTCGCGGCATACCCCGTGTTAAACACGGGAAGCTGAGGAAAACCTCAGGTGACACAGTTCCCCGCACCTAGTACGGGATGCCTCAGGCCATCATGCCTTCGAGAAGCCCTATTAGGGACGGAAGACAGATGTGCAGAGCCGCAGTGTTACGACACGCCCCCAGCACCCAGAGCCACCCGGCCTTCTCACCGCAGGTTGCTGCCCCGCCCAGACTCCTTGGAACGTCCGGGCGGAAGCAGCGTAATTAACCGGTGTCCATGAAGATATGGCGCCGGGAACGAGATTCACGAACATTCTTAAGTCTATGAGGGAGACCCGGATTAGGCGACAAGTTCCGAGGAGACGTCCAAGGAAGGAGGAGCCGACATCCCATCATCCCGGTTTCGATCAAGGAGCAGACGCCCCTGAATAAGGGACGGATGCCGCCCGCCCTTGGAAAGCGGGACTGCGGGACCACAAGCCGCGCGCCCATCCCCTCGGGTTGACGGGTGCACGCGCGAACGCGTCCTGGCGGAACAGCGTAACCCGACGCACATCCGCACCGAAACAATAACTTATCCCTTTCTATAATCCAATATAGTGTTCCTCCCAATGGTGGTGTTTTAGTGAATGTTCTCTCTACAATAGTATTTATCATTATCATGATAATACACTAATTGACAGTGTAGTGATGAGAAAGCCCCCTTATCTTGAGGTAGATGAAAATGTAAGGCTAGTCATGTATGACACATTGTTACTAATTGGTGAAATATATTCTCAACTAGAAGACGTATCAATGTTATGGTCATCCTTTGAACCACCTTGGGGTCATTTTTCTTCAAAAATAGTAAAGGAAAAATCAAATAATCATAGTTCTAGTAAAAAAGCAGTCGATAATCATCCACTATGGTTGGACCATGTTATGAAACCTATAGGGAAAGATGAAGAGGATATGTTGAATATGAGAAAAAAACTAGATAAGGGTGAAATACCTGTCATGTTTTTTCCTTTGTAAACATCTCAATACAACATTCCAGAAATGATGGTAGAAGATTGCATTCATGATATTCTCCTCATCCTATGGAAAACTCTTCATTATTTAAAAATAAAAGTATTACCATATGATAAAAATTAGTGTCATGTTAAGGTAATATAAAGGTTGAAACACCAAATTGACTTGGCATATCTCCATGTTTCTCAAAATCTAACAATCAAGAATTAGAAGGAGGTCCTTCAATTTGCAGACTAAATAAAATAAAAAGGATGTGATAATTGATCACGAAAATCCCATATGGTGCTCATATCAAAGGATGGGGTGCACATGGATCATTGAATTTAACTACACTCTAGAATCAGCAAAGACTTACAAAATTTTCCTCATGAAATGTTATTTCCCTAGGCCACCAAAAAATAAATAACTTCTTCTCATGACCAAAGAAATGCTTAGTATGATTAAAATGTGACTACTTTTTTCCAATGTCTGTCCCAAAGAGAGAAATCTCTTGAGATTCTTCTACCTCAAATGTCTGAAAACAGTGAGCATGCTTCCTATTTAAAGGATGTTGGCCATTAGATCAAGAAAATGTTTGAAATAGTACTACGGTCTTCCAAAACAGGTTATTCAAGTGGGTGTCAGATAATGCACCCTGCCAATGTCCGGACCAGAATTTGTAAAATCTGATGAGAAGATACACTAATATCAGCCATAGAAATTCAGGAACAACCCCATATTATAGGGATGCGGGATTTTATAACCAATATTTTGTAGTAAATGAGGACATACCAAATGGTTGAGAGAGAGGAACAAGAGCATCCCCATCCTACAAGACTGGGGGATTTTCCACTACCACAATCGACTCCTCAGCGAATGTTAATTTTCTCATGATTAGGGAAGAATCCAGAAATTGAATGCAAAAAATGAACAATCTAAGGACACCCTTCAGATAGTTTTCTATGAAACTGTCCCTGGGAAACCAAAAAATATGAGAACAAAGTCTCATGGTGGACGCAAAAGTATGCAATCTTACATATATACCAATATAAAGACATTAATGTGTTAGTAAATTTAATTAATTACATTATGGAAGATCGTTGAGAAATGGAGTCCAATTCAGGGAAGTCATATGAGGAAGTTATTATTCATAATGTGGTACACACCGAAGAAAAGGAAAGAGGTGTGCATACACGAAATCATAGGATTTCCCATAATTTATGTATTCCATCGAATAATAAACTTTAACCTCTTTGTAGGGAACCTAACAAGGGGAATGGTAAAAAGATGATCCTGTATCACATTTACACTAGAAAAGGCCAATATTTTCACTTGAAGAAATATTTTCCTCAAAAGAGTATGAGATGAGAGAGTTGAGAAGACTCAATGCAGAGTTACTCCAAAAAAGTATTCCTTAAATACTTTATCTGCAAAGAGATCCTCAGTTTCCACTCCCAATAAGATATCATCAACAAAGAATGTTTTTTTTGAAAATGATGATGTGGATAATGAATTTTCTCCATTGGGAACACATCTTGAATAGGGTCAAATGCATACTTATAATCCTTTCCCTATAGCTTATATATTACAAATACTAAGAGTGACACCAATGATGTTTTTTAGAGTCACCACACTATTTTGGGCATCGACTATTGTACCTGTACAGGTCCCAGATCATCCATATATTCCATAAATTATTATAAATACTGTTTTTCCATTGACACATTGATTAAAATATATGGAATAATATAGCGCACCTGTACAATTATAAAATAAGTCTTACCCCAAGTGGTAGTTCCAATTACACCATAGCTAATCTTTTTGAATACCATGTTTCCAATCGTTAATGGCTCGGGTGATCTAATGCAGCACTTAACACATTTTGTTTCTCGTTGTGATCCAACGATGGGGACCTCTCAATTACAAGAAGCAGTAATGCTCAGATGTTTTGTGCAATCACTATAAGGGTCATCTTTTTTCCTGTATACAAGTTTGCAATCTCGATCAATTACAGGATTGGATGAACTCCGCCAGAAGTTCCTTTTAAATTAATCTCAATGATACAAAAGAAAAAATTCATTGATCTTATGAACTAAAAACAATTGTAGAATGAATTTGATTCAGATTTCATTACTCTATGGAAAAGAATTACATGTTCCTTATACCTACCACTTCCTCAAGAAGATCTCCTTCCAATTTGGGTAGAAAATATCTGTGATGAGTTTCATACACCACTAATCCCTGTGAAATACAGATGATTGTATCAATAACTTACTTCAATCACCCGAAAAGTTGATAAATCCATTGCATAAACCAAATATAAGTATATTGTAATCCCATCGGCTATAGGGAGATGAACATGAAAAGTAGAAGATGCCACAGTTATACTCAAACAAGAACCTATATTTGCTTCTAATTAAAATTCATCATCATACCATATGGATCCTCCTCTCCATCATTGGAAACAATGATTAACTCATCAATATGACCAAAAGGATCAAAGGTGAAGAAAATTTGAGGAGTTAAAGAACAAATTATATGCTTTTCAGAGTGAAAAAATTCTCGGTTACAACATTTCAGCCTTGTAAAACTACATAGTCCAGGTGCCAAGTCCCATGAAACTGAACAAAGAAGGATTTGAGGACCTCAGGAATTATTTTTCCTTCCATAAAATGTTTGGGCACCTCATCTAGGATTGTTTTCTTATCAAATATCTATTGAAAAATTTAGTGGACTCTGGACAAGTGGTACTGAAAGGCTCACCGGATTAGGTGGCATGTGTTACTGTTACCGATCCCTAGGAGGAAGTTAAATGGAAGAAAGTCAATAGAAAAAATGTGTAGATGTTTTATAATTGTATGGTTAGGAAAATGATCAATAATATATTGTCATTCTATGAAAACAATTGAAACAATTTATTATGCCACCTTCCACTTCCACTAAAACCAAGTCATATTCATCAAAATATCAGCCCTTCAAAGGCCAATTCTCAAAGAAACGACATGGTCAGAAGGATAAATAGGAGAAAGAAGAAGATGAAATCATTTTAAACGAAAAATTTCCCATAAATGTGGAGGATTTAATGCCATCTATTTCAAAACCACATGCACCACCCCACCAAAGAGCACAACAAGAACCAACCTATTAGGCAGAATCATCATCAAATAAATAATTGATCTTTAGTTCCATTAACGTTTTCCCCTTATCAAAACTCTATAAAAATTATCATTCTAGTTATGAAAATGAAATCTTTATATTTGATTTGGGAACATGGGGAGTAATTAAAGGTTAATGATATAGAGGATGATGTGGGTATGATATAAGACAATATTTTAATTACACTCCTACTTGAACTGTTTATGTAGCAGAAACTCATGGGAGATCCATTCAATGGGTTCAGTAAGAAAAAAGTAACTCTCCCACACATTACATGATCATATCCACCATGATCTTTATCTAAGAACAATTACAGTCTATAACACCACTCTATTGGTTGGTAGAATGACCTAGTCTTCCTAATCCACAAAGAGTAGAAGTATTTTCACCTTTTTTCCTGACACATGGACCATATACATCAGAAGCATCAACTTCGACGGTACCTAAAAAACCCCACATATATACTAGAAAACTCATTCCATTGGACTATAAGTGTGATGTTTAAAAAAAAATCCCTTGTACCTAAGATGTTATCAATCCTGGATGCTCTGAATCTATCCAAAGTCCTTTGAAAAGCACTTACTGAGGCATTGTCAAGTCCTCCAGAGTTTGAAACTGATGTTGCTACTGCTGAGGTCTGCCATAGAGAGAATAATCGTATAAGATTTCATGCTATTATATCTTTCATGGACCAATATGGTGATCATTCATTACATGGATACAGCAAACCCTTTTACTTATTTGGAATGGTTAACAATATAGACATTATATGAGCCTTCATTGATAATGGATCAGGGGTCAACCTCATTCCCATCTATACCCTTTTTCGGTTGGGTCTCTCTAAATCTAACATATTTCCCTCTAATGGGATGTTTCAATGTCATGAAATTAATGAAAAAGAACATCTAGGTTAGATTACACTTAGAACTCAATTTATAAATCATGTATCTAATTTAGATTTCATTGTTTTCCATTAGGATACAACATTCAAAATTATTATTGGAAGGCCTTGGCAACATCAACATGTGACCATTTCTTTTTCACATGACCAATGTCTCAAGTATTTATTCAATGGTCCAATTGGGACATTTTAAGGTGAAATTTCAATGTTAAAAACATGTGAATCTCAATATATTGAGGTAGAGTTCTATCACACAAAGGAAACACTGTCCGTGGAAAATTATTTAACAAGAATCAATTCTCTGAATGGTCTAGAAACAATCTCAGCTAACCCATTAAATCATCTCAGTGTAGATTACATGTTTTTCTATCAATAAAATTCATATGGTATCACCAAATAAAAGCACTCTTTTAGTGACTTCCATAATATAAATTGGGGAAATAAATCCTAACATAAATGGATAAATTGTTGATTTAGAAAATTGTAGTGAAAGCTTAAATGGAGATGTAATCATTTCATCCACTAAGACTCATAAAGTATTTTCATCATCATTCATGATACAAGAATATGGTTTATTAATAGAGAAATACAAGGATTTTAATTACAAACCCATAATTTTCACTTTAATTCTCTCAAAAGACCCTTCATTATTAATAGGGTTAGAAATGGTTTCTTCGTCTTCAGGATGTCCAAACACAGACTCATCCCCTTACTGTGAGTGTCATTCTTCATCACCTAACATTCAAGTCGAAATAGAAAAAGTGACATGTGATGTAGAGGAATAAGAGAAAGATATCAGGAAATCCACTCTGGAATTCGAGGAAGGTGTCTCCACCACTATGGATGATCACATAGAAATACATTTGGTTACATAAGAAGTTCCACACCCACCTCTAGATACTGTAGGCATGACTTACAAAGGGAAATAGAAGTATACATCATTTATAAATTAAAAATGAGATCTATTTTCTTTTAATTATACAAAAAATCCAAGCCTTGAAAAAACATGGCCATTAATCATTTGGGTTTTCGAGAATAGCAGCGGGGATTTAAGAATGTTACAAAAAGAATGCACCCAACTCAAGAATCCAAAATCATGTCTGAATTCGACAAGATATTACATGATTAATTTATTCGGGAGGTAAAATATCCCAAATCTCTGGCCAACATTGTCCCATTGAAAAACAAGAATGGTAAAATCAGATTTTTCACTTATTTCAGTGATTTTAGATGAAATTTTCCCAAATATGATTTTATAGTACCCATCATAGAACTTTTAATTGATGGAACCACTGGAGATGAAAATATCTCCTTCCTGGATGGCTACATTGGTTATAACCAAATCTGAATGGCCCTATAAGATGAGGAATATAATTATTTTAGATCCCCTTAAGGCATATTTTTCAATCAAGTAATTCCCTTTGTCTTGAAGAATGATAGTGTTACATATCAATGTGAAATGCACTATATTTTCAAACCATTCATAGGGAAATTCATTAAATGCATTGCAAATGATCTAGTGGAAAATTGTAGACAAAATGTTTATCACCTGGTTGATCTGGAGGTCATATTTAGTAGGATTCAGCAACATAATTTGAAGTTTAAACACTTGAAATGTTCTATAGAGTTATCCTTGGGGAAATTTATTAGTTTTTTTGTATTCCATCGTGGCATCGAAGTGGACCCCGAGAAGGAATTTCTTTTCCCTTCACCAAATTGATGAAGAAAGGGGTCATGTATCAGTAGACCAATTAATTCCAATAATCATTTTATATTCTCAATAAATACCTCTTGAGACCACCAATATTGATTCCACGTGTTGAAGGGAAGCCAGTCATCCTTTATGTGATAGCCTAGGAGCGATCATTGGGTGCATTCCTTACACACACAAAAACGATGTGGGGAATGAAAATAACCTTTACAATCTCAGTTGAACCATGATAAATTTATAGACTTGTTATTTAGATATTGATAAAAGATTCCTAGCATTAATCTTTACTGTTCAAAAATTGAGAAATTATTTATAGCACCATGAGGTCCACTTGGTATCTTGGAATAACTGCTCAAATTTATCCTTAGTTGTCCTATTCATAAATGATGTCTTTTGAGGTGGGAATTTTTCCTGTAATAGTTTGATATTCATTTTATAACTTACAAATCAAAAAATCCATGATTTAGCCGATTTATTTGTTGAGCACAGTTCTATGGAAGATAAATCATTGAATTTTGAATTTCCTGATGAATAAAACTTATCTATTCAAGAAAGTCCCCAAAAATGGGAAATATACTTTGACAGTGCTTCTGGATGTATAATAGAAAAGAGAATTAAAAATCCTAAAATTAACAAAGTTGTGTTCGGAATATTTCTTATCTCCCCAGAGAAGGAAGTGTTTCCATGTTCCTTTATATCATCAGAAGGTGGTACCAACAATGAAGTATAATATCAAGTTCTCATTACAGGCATGGAATTATAATTCCACGTATGAGAGGACTACCTATTGGTGAATGGTGATTTATAATTGGTAATCAAACAAATCAATATGGAATATTCCAATAGAAAAAAAAAATAAATTATCCCCCTATGTGATTATGTTCAAGAGTTAATGGAAAAATTTCCCTCAGAGCCAACATTATCTTACAACCTGTGATCTCAAAAGGCTGAAGATGATGCATTGAAAAATGAATCCATGACCTTGGTAGATCCAAATCAGGAAGAAAAAATCATTAGCATTGCTCATTATCATGTGGTTCCACCATTTATCCAAATCTGGAAGGATTAAATTAATGAAATCAACACCATTTATGATCCTTGTAGGCATACCATGGGATGGAAGACACCCACCATATAATATCTCCAAAATAGCGTAATTTCCCCGAACAAAATTAAAAGAGAACATATCTCGCAAAAATCTGTTAATTTCACTCTTTACGATGGCCCATATCCCTAGAATATCCTTTATATATGAGGTTTTGAGGGAATTTTTCTCGGATGCATCGATGAGGATGAAACCATCACTATCTTGAAATAAGTACATGCAGGAGACTGTGGTGATCACCAGTCTGGGAATAGGATTTCTGATCAAATCTAAAGTCTTTAATATGTTTATCATTTGATGAAAAAAGATTTCACATATTTCACTAAGATGTATCATCACCACGAAATGAATTCCAAATCATTCATCAACCTCCAAAGCTGCTACATATAGTTAAATACTCATAGTCATTCTCTACATGGGGAATAGACGTATTAGGACCATATGATCAAGGAACATATAAGTAGTTCAATTATATTATTAATGCTACTTATTTCATCTCTAAATGGTCTGATGAAATACCTCTCAAGGAATTCAGAGCCAAAAATATTGTTATATCTATCAATGCTAATATCATTACGAGATTTTGAGTCCCTCATAGCATATTAATAGAAAACAAAACCAATTTTTGTTCTTCTAAGGTAAATAAGTTATATGAGGAAGACAATATCATATCCAACCATTCATATAGATATTATGTAGAGGCCAATGGAATGATAGATGATTTCAACAAGACCCTTTTAAATATACTCAGAAAGAAGGTGGACGAAGATAAAAATTCTTGGCCTGATAAGCTCTTGCATGATTTGTGGGATTATCAAACTATTACCCATACTATAACACATGTAAATACATACTCATTGGTATATTGAATAGAAGATGTTATACCTTTTAAAATTAAATTACCTTTACTCTGAGATCCCATATGTTATCAGTTATCTAGGGATTAATAGTTTCAAATGTGATTTGATGAGTTGGAATGGTTAGACAAAAAAACATTTCATACCTTTCTTCACTTGGAAGTCTCTTAGAACAAAATAGCACGCGCTTTTAATAAGAAAGTTATTATATGATCATTTATTGAAGGAGAATTTCTGTTAGTTCTTAATACTCACATGATACTGGGAAAGAGGCCTCCAAATCATGGGGAAAAGTAGGAAGGATCTTATCTCGTACATAAGGTCTACTGTAATGGATTTTATTCACTAATATCAATGAGTGGAGAACTTATTACAACTAAAACCAATGCAAGATTTTTGAAAAAGTTTTTCGTGTAATCATACAAGAGTGACGTCCTAGTTTAAATGCATTAAACTACATGACAACCATATCTATCTGTGCTATGCGACATTAAAATGCATAATATATTTTCCTTGTTGCTTCAAATTAAACTTCATGACATCATTTTTCCTCTCTAAAAAACATTAAATTGTATGGTTAACATCTCTTTCATTTGACATTATGAAATACTCCATGATACTACAAATATCCAATTCTTATGGTTATTTAAAAAAAATGAGTAGTTTCCAAGAACAAAAATTACTAACATCATTGCTAATTCTTAGTGGCACATGAGTATCATTTCTCTATATTTTTGTATCAGATATTCAAGGAAAATCATTATTAAGAACTTTTTATGGATTGATTCTCATTCCAATGAGACATGTAGAGATTCCTAGATTTGCAATCTTTGGCCCATCCACAAAAAAAAAATAATTCCCCCATTCATTGTGTTTAAGATTCAGATCTTAACACAGAATACTATTTTCAAGAACTACATGTTGCTCGATTATCATTCCAATGAAATACGAAGTGACACATAGATCACAAATCACGGGCCCAACCATGAAAAAAAGACCCATTATTCCATATATGTATAAATCAAACCAAAAAGGGAATGTTTTTACTACATGTGGTTTTATTCTCATTAATATGAGATATGTAGTGACACCCAGATCCCCAATCTTGGGTCCAGTCTCAATTTTATGAAAGAAAACACCCTTTCTTTTCCCTATTCACAAATAAAATTTTTATAAGGACTTCTTCCAAGACTTTTACATTGATTATAGTTATAATGAGATACATGTCGATGCCTAGACTTCTTGCTTTCGTCCCAACCATCATCCTAGAAATTAAATAAAAAACCCTCCTCCCCACATCATAACATGATTGATATGGGGAACAATCTCACGAAATATATGTGTCGTGATTCTTGATTAATCAAGATATAATGTGATTACCAGGTCTTATAGCCGCGACACAACCACCATATAATTATAATACAAATATTCTTCACTTTTTATTCATTTGTGTTTCATAAGAGAACATTATACTAACTCTTGTTTCTCATACTGAGCACACATCATGTGGGCTTAAAAATTGGGTAAAGAGAGTATATGCAAAAAAAAGTATCTCAGTTATTGTTTGGTGTTATCAAAGGTCCATGTTTTCAGATCTTAAAAGACCCAACAGATGACCTCATCACATGATGATAAACTACAAGATATTTTAAAAAAACTATGTGTGTTCTGATTCTCATTTTTATGAGATATGTAGTCATTTCATGTTAGTTCACCTTCCTCCTCACTGCAACACATTAAAATTCATGGTAAATTTCTTGATTCTCATTTATATGACATATGTAGTCACGTCTGGACATTAAATTCTAGGACCAACTGCAACATGATGTGAAAAAACCACTTCTCTCCCTTATAAAATTTAGATCCAAATGAGGATAATCAAATTCATTTTATATCAAATACCCTAATTTCGTTTCCACAAGTCTTTAAACTTCACGGTATCCAATGAACTATGTATGGATTGATTGTCATTCTATTGTGATATGTAGTGAAAACTAGAACTTAGATCATAGTTATAGCTATGGGAAAAAAGAAAAGTCCCCATATCCAGAATAAAATTAAAAATCCATGTAGAAGCCCTTTAAATTATATCACATCCTTAGAGGGCCTACTATGGAAACAAAAGATATTACCATTATATATATGAGTCAGATCTATGTCAGGAACTCCATACTCATGACCAATATTGATTCAAGTATTTCTCGTATGTACTGAACATCCCCCCATTCGCAATTCACACTCTTAATCTTGAATACTTTCCTTATTTAAAAATAATTAGTTTGTTTATAGTGGAATATTTTCTGATATCTTATAAATTTTTTCCCTGAATATGCATTATGTGCCCCTAGGTGGCATTTCATAAAATTGGACAACATAACATTCCTTTCATCAAAAGGATTCCATCGATTGGTTAAGAAACACATGCCCTAGCTGGACCTACATAATACAACAACCACACATGGATTTTAAATAGCAGTAACTTTGCTCTTGGTAGAAGCCTCTGTTGTCCCTTTTACGAATTTATTATGATATATAAGAACTCTTCTTTTAATGTGGTCATCCATTGTATATTTGTACCATAACATTTCTCTGGACCATAAATTCACTAAGACCATGGTTTACAAAATTTCCCTCTACATTTGTTCAAAAAATATTGAAATATACTTAAATCATGACTGAAAATATCCCTTCTATATTCAGGTACATTTATCCATAAACAAAATTCTGTGATTTGGGAAATTTGAATCTTCATAAGCTTACTTCAGCTTTTATCAATAGAATGTCAAATACCTAAGAACTCTTTTACCTGACTTTGCAGTATGTTCCCCTAAGAGGACTTGCCTAATTCATCATCATAATCAGACTATCAACTGAAATATTTTACTATTTGTATATGCCTCACATACTTTCATTGGTACTTCATAATACATCCCCTATAATGGGGTTTTTAATACAATGGTAGCATTGTTCTTGGAAAATACATCATCAAATTCCATTAGCCTTTTCCATATCACTTTTCAGATTCAGTAATCCATAAATCATAGTTTATAATTCTTACATTACATACATGAGTATGGTAATATATTTTTTTATAAATTACAAAGAAGTTTGTGGTCCATAAACCTCTGTTCAAATATAAAAGACCATAAAATAAAGCCCCATAATTTCCTTGTTCCATTACTTAAAACTGCATAGCCTAATGTCCTTCTTCCAGGAAATAAATTTATACATCCTAATTTCCTTGATAAATGACATTATCCAACATATTAAATTATCATAAATACCCTTTCTAAAATTTATACCCTCCTTCAAACACCAATTTGATGTAGGAGTGGATCCTCGTTCATGTACTACATTAGCACAAATTTCCTTTTTATTCTCGAATACCTTTCCATGGAAAGGCCACCCATTATGGTCTTGAGACATCCAAATTTTAAACCCATTTATTTATCAAAAATAGAATGTCATAAATCCTAAGAGATTTTTTTCTTTACAGTTTAGTGTGTTCCCTTAGGTGGCCTTTCATGAGTATCCCATATAATGGGCATGTCAGTCCAAAGGTTCCATTGTTTGACTATATAGCACATGCCCTAGCTAGCCCTGCATAATACGGCCCCCATAATGGGATTTTAAAATATTTGTAAAATTGTTCTAATATGATACCTCCTATATTCTAAAACATCAAATTTGAGATTTGGTTATATAAAAAATCATGACTCAAGATTCCCCTTATATGTATCTAAGAAAATATAGGGACATTGCTAGACATCAATATTTGTTTAATTTCTAATCAAAAAATTCAAGGTCAATGATATTCAACCTAAAACACTATTTTTGTTAGTCCATCATCCATGAATTTGAACTACCAAAAAATATATATATAGTACTCACCAGGCTGAAAATACTCAAAGGGTAGCCTGGATGAAATTCTAGTCGTAGCTCACTAGACCAACACTCTATATGGGTTAGGAAATATCAACTAATAAAAATTCAAAAGACACAAATTATTTGGGTTTTTCTATATGAACCAAGAAGAAGTCAAACAATGTTATCTAGGGCCCATGGAATTGACAAAAATTAGTGCATCCTTTAAAAATTGACATAGCTTCAAATTCAAACAAAAAAATGATTGGAATACATCAAAGTTCCCTAAAGTTACCCTAAATGAAGACTATTTTCATTCTAAACGAATCTAATACTAAGTGGGGGGGGGGGTTGAATCCAGAGAATGTGTTTCATGCACTTTTCCACAAAATTCATAGTTGTATTTCAATTTTTAGTCAGACTACTCCATAATTAGGGATAATCACAAATACCCCCCCCCCCTCTAGGAGTAGGTTGTGGATATCCATGATTGATGGAAAAAAATCAATGCATAAAAATTGAATTTATGGGTTTCTTAAAAGAATAATTGGTGTATTTTCCATAATAAGAAGTGTAGATCTCTTTTATATTATCCATATGACTAGTCGTGGAGCTCAAATAGATTTACAGATAAAATTTATGGCACTTGGAAGGTTCGAAAATTTTATAAAGGGATTCGAAGGACCTATTTGGAGGACTTACACAAAGGACCAAAACAGAGGACCTGCACAAAGGACCTACATAGAGGGCATATCCTGAAGACTTACGCCGATGACCCTTGTAGAGGATCTACACTAAAAAACTCCCTTCAACTAGGTCCCCTACTTACATATATATAGGACCCTTGGGCTCCCCATTTTATAGTCTGAAATTAGGAAGTATCCCCAGAACACTTATTGCAAAGCCCCCCTTCAACAAATCCATCCAAAACTCTCAAGTAACACTCTGAAACATGATAGATGAGATAATTAAGGGGGAAAAGTGAATCAAAGTCTCATCAGGGTATATAACACAAGGACCTATGTGGAGGACCTCCACTATGGACCTACGCTATGGACATTCATGGAACAGAAGCCCAATAGACATACACTATGAACCTGTGTTGTGGACCTGCTCTATGGAACTCCTCTATGGACCTATGCTCTAGACCTATGATATGGACCTGTGCTATGGACCTTTTCTATGGACTTACGCTATGGACCTGCGCTATGGAACCGCGCTATTGACCCAATCTATGGACCTACACATTATACCTATTCAACGAACCTATGATAAACACTTGTTCTACGAACCTGATATAATAACATGAGCCACAGACCTCATCTAAGGACCTAATCCAAGAACTAAATATGAATGGGCATCATCCTTATGAGTAATCCCAATCTAATGAACCCTCAAAGGACATCCCTCCTAGATAAATCCTGTATCCTTTTAGGTCGGACCAAATAACAATCATTTTCATTTCAAATTGAAGAGTTCATTACTTTATTCCCTCGCCCACCGTCACCTTTTATTCTTTTTCCATTGGCCCAACCTCTTCCATCATCAGAGGAGAAAGTATGTGGTTTGTTGAATCTTTTAGATCCCTTTGTTTCTCACACTGAGCATGACTCATGTGGGCTTATAGATTTCTGATGAGTAAAACATCCTCACAATCCACCTCACTTATTGAACAATGAGAACTACGATTCCCACCATAATGGGGATATGTAGGAAGCCATGAACTGGGGCCCATTCTCACTGGACATCCTCCTCGGGAGTGTAACCTTAACTCCCTTAATCCGGTAATCCTCCTTTGAATTGAACCCCATATTAATCCCCACTAAATCTCCATGAGTTAAGAAATCTCTCATGGAACCTATTATAGGTCATCCTCTATAGGAGTAAGCCTCACCCTATTTCTCTAATGGTTTATATTCCCCTATGAAACTTACCGAACTATGTGGTATTTGATTCCCATCCTAGTGGGTTATGTATGAAGCCTCGATGATGTTCAAACCTAACACTCTAAATAAACCGTGTTCTTTCTGGGATATATTTCCATAATGGTTTATTCCATCTTGGAAACTTGTATCCTTTCTAGGTACCTTGGGTGGCATTGGGATTAGTCCTGCAACAAGAATTGACTAAGCACCTTACAATATGATTTCCTTACAACAATACATTAAATTTTAGGGTTTGTTCACTATCATATGACCTTAAAAGGTATGATGCATCCCATTAAGTGACACTGATCTATGAGGGTTGTGATTCCTTGCATGTTCATACGTAGGTAGCCCATTTTTTTCCTGATCCCAACATCAAAACAACTCTTGACAACCAGGATGACCAAAAATTCCAAAGTGACTCCTAAGTGGCTTAAAAACCTGCATCATTGTAATAATTACTAAATAATATATAAGTAGTATATGATAGAATTTCATCGATTGAGAACCTCAAATATATAATTATATCTCCATTGATAATGAACTTAGAATACATATGGATGATTCTGAATTTCATAATTTCTAAATTTATCAAAAATCTCAAAAGGGAACCAACAATATACTTAGTAAATTTATAAAGAATCATGAACATATATTAAATCAATAAGAGAGTCTTGTAATAGGCAATAACCCTCCCCCCCAATGGGTGTGATGATCCTGTCATCCCATAATTTTAACAAATGTGAGTTCTATGTATCGTAGGTTAATAAACCCATAGAATGTATTCCTTTGGAAAGCAAGTCCCTTTGGATATAGAACCATTGTATGTTTCTGGTTCTATAAATAATCCAATGGAAACCATATGGAAGTAGTTATTCCTAATTAGATCACACATTCCTGAGGTAAAAAATGGTATATATATATTCACATTGAAATTTAGTATTATTTATTTATTTATTCTCATAATATTTTAATTTTCATTTAATTTTATTATTTCATGGGTTTCACCATTCAAAGTTAACAATGTTTTATTTTTTTTATGTTATAATCTCATTTTTTATCGGGATGACTTATGATTATGATTCCATTGAAGAAATCATATGATCGATCTTTAAATAAACACATTGATTTTATTATCCTCTAGTTATTTCTAGATAATATATTTTTACTTTAGTTTTCCTCTCTTAAATGATAAAATATACCACAAGTTATTTCTTAATATAAATCATCATTATTTCACTATTCAGTCGAAACCCCTTTTCATTCAATATCGATGATTTCTAAAAAATGTTCTCAAATATTGTTTAACATTATTCAACATTTTTATTAAATATTTTTTAACCATGTTTTAATTGTTAAAATTTTTTTAAGATGAATCATCATGCGGAGATCACTTTGGACCTAAAATAATAGGTGCAAAGGAATTTTTTTATTTTATTTTAAAAAGATATCACTTGGGGTAAATTGATAGACCCTATAAAGGAAACAAACCAATGCAGAAAAAAACAATCGGAAAACCAAAAAAAATCATACCTCACTGGATAGGCTACTCAGTTGGATCATCCCATTACTTCCATGCTAAGTCTATGATTTCAGTATATAGGTGTTAGGCTTACAAACCCACTAACCTGATGGTAAAAAATCCATCAACTCCATAAATGAGTCTATATCAACCGAATGGACAAACCCCAAGAACAAGAAATCATGATGAGTGGGGTACCGCACTATCTGTTTAAAGATGAGATTCTCAAGATATCTCGCATTATCGAGTCTATTCCACTCATCCATTGTGAAGGCATCATCCAGAAGTCATGACATAATGATATCTTATTTAGTAGCCTTCTCGAACTAACTAAATGTTGTTAACATCTTTCAATTATGAATTGAGGGTCTCACAGTCTCCCCCTTTTGATCAAATGAGGATACACCCACCATTGAGGTGATAGAGTGTGAGATATATTTTGATGTAATGGTTCCCAAAAAACATTGGACCAAGGATCCCTAGGAAGTTCCCCTCTTTATCGCTACTCTAGTCAGCATAGTTTTGGGATGACATTATTAGTTTTCCATTTTCATGGTCTTCTTCTTGGTCGGGGTCAGAATGTCCCTAGAGTCATGAGATTCTCTTTTCCCTTTCTGCCTACCTGAGTGAAAAAACCATCATGAAGGAAATCCTCTTTCTAGTTAGAAGCTAAAATATATAATTTATCAACCTCTCTTTCATTAATATAAAAATTTTCTTGGAGAATAAAGATTGTCCACCACCTGACTTTCTTCAACACCATTATTGTTCTTCATCTTATTTTTGGATAAAACTAATATCTGACCATTGTCTTCATTGGAGATACAGAAAACATCGTTGAAGGGAAAAAATGGTTAAATTGGACAACTGAGGTTTCCTCTACTCCCAGTTGTACATTAGGATGTACATTTTCTATACCCTTGTTTTCTTGTTTCTTTAGGGGGAGATTAACACCTCAAATTGGGATTTTCATAGCCTATACTAACACCTAATAGTTATCACTCCATCAGTAACTGTAGTCCTCCATTGACAATTATTGTTCTTAGACTGCTCGTATTTTCCACCCAGATATGATACCCGACCAATAAAAATTCATGACACCCTATGTGCCCCTTGCTCGTGCCAGGAAGGAGTTGAAATCATTGTCCCACTGATCACCACTCCACTCTCTTGGGGATCACTACCCACTCACTATGGGTTGGAGTCTTCCTACAGCCCAAAATGAAAATCAGGATGAAATTCAGCTAGAGGGAGATGGTCATTCAGTTGGGAAGCACCAAAGACATCCCCATCCCCACTAGCAGTCTGACCTCGCCACACTTCCACCATCTGGGGTGCCTCTAGGGAATTTACACAAACATCCTGGTAGCAAATAGATGTAAAATTTCTATTCCGGTTGTATATATCAAATAAAGGAGGATGCACTTTATAAATCACCTATTTTTTGAAATGATATTCCCCTACAATGTTGGCCCAGATAAAATCAGGGAGACATTTGGTTAAGAAAGCTTCCACACATAGAAAATCATAAGTGGGATGTTGCAGAGATGTTGAATGTTGATATGATCACAAGAATGTACCACATGTTTTCTTTACCAGATGTAAAATTGTAGCATTATAAAATTGGAGGGGTAAACCTAGAAGGATCACCCTCACCATAGTCGTAGGTGGATCCTAACCCATGTGATAGTCAATCGTCCATCAAAACAGAAGGAAGAAAAATGAACCAAAAAAGATGGATGTCTTTGACTAAATTGAGAAACCAGGGCCAATACAATCCGATCTGAGGAAAAGTAAAACTCTAATGAGGAGATTTCTACCACTGGAAGACCCTTTGAGATACCAGGAACCATTATGTCTATCTTGATGGTTGCAATATATGAGCACTGATTCTGATCAGGAAGGTAGACCTGAGCCGCAGGAGATCCCCCGTCCCCTATCAGAATGGGAGGGGTTATCGCGGCTGACATCAACCTAATAGGTAATTATTTGGAGATCATAAAAGAAAACAATCGTGTTACCCCTGGGTAAAGATAAGAGGAATCATCTCATTGTTTTCCAAACAAGTCACATTTTTCTATTACTGAAAATGTAAAACAAATATTTGTTTTAACATGTATGTCACGAATAGAAAATCCCACTTTCATGAAATCCCAATATTTTAAAACATTATTTATATGTTTCAAAATTTATTTTTAAAGAAATTATTTTTTAAATGATTTATGTTTTGAAAAAAATAAAATCGGAAAGGATATTTCTCTCAAAAATGATTAAATAATATTTAAAGAATTACTTATATGTTTCCCATATTATTTTCAAGGAATTGGATTTTGAAAACAAATTATATTTTAAATAGTGTTTTTTTAGAATGGAATGGATATTTCTCATAAGAAATTTTTTAATTGATCTTTCAAAATCCATTTCCATCTAAAATGAAATCCTTTGATCTAACTTATGCTTTACTGGAGATATGATCCAATGACACCATATTTATTATTTCTCTGGACGGTTTATATATATGAAGAACATATAATTATTAAACACATTTATTTTCAATGGGTTATGGTATGATGAAATGTTTTTTAAACCCATTACAATTCATGGTTTCTGATATTATGAATTTTTTATAAAGCCCGATTCTGTTCATGTGTTTTTATATGATGAATGCTTTATAAATCCCATTTTATTTAATGGGTTCTAATATGATTAATATTTTATGATCTCGTAGAACAAATATGTATGATATTCATTATGTATTAGGTGGTGCCTATATATCTCTCCAATTCATTGGTTAATGATTGGTATCTCATGTGATAAATTGGACTGGAATGTGAAGTGAACCTATTTTAGTAAGGGTCTTTTTATTGTTATGACAGTCTTAGGAGTAAAACATGAGTACAATGATGGTTTGGAGAGTGAAATCATTCCACTATGATTTCCCTGTAAATGATCCCTAACTACTATGAAAATACCTTTATATTCTTATGTATATGCCCCAATTATGTGTATTATATAATTGTCGAACATGTATGGCTCATTTTCATTGAAATACATATAATTCATGCCTTAAAAACTACTAATCCTTATGATATGACTTAATATTATGATATTCTGATATATAGGGTATGATTTTCAAATGTCGTGATCATGTTATCATATCCTTATGCTCATGTTATGCTTACATATCTCTCCTTTTATGCTTATCAATCATCTGATCTCACCCTTTGTTATGTTTCCTTTACCCATGAACTGAAGAAACATTTTATGTATGATATGTTTAATATTGGGTCTCATTATAAAGAACATTTTGGGATATTATGTAGTTCATATATGAGTAAATGTTTTATGTTTCCTTGCTTCCAAAGGAACTATAATTTTATGATCCTCATGCATGTGTTTATGTGAATTAATGATTGTCCATATAAAAATATGTAATATCTATAAATAAAAATAACGGGTCATCATAGTTGGTATCAGAGGAAGAGGAATAAATATGATCTTTTTGAATTCTCACAAGTAAAAGTTAGACAAAGAATGGATATTCGCCCCAGAGCTTCCTGATGAACGGGATTCCACTAGGGATGGTGGGGTGTCGCACATAAGAGGTGTAGACAACCATGGAGTTCCCTGATAGGTATCAATTATAGTCCACTAAGAATAATTATAGATTGATATAATTTATATTATAGGATAGGTTTATTTAACCATTAGAAACTGAGATGATAAAATCTTAGTGAGATTCCTTAGGGTATGTAGAAGGATAAGTCTAAGGATAATTATTATAAAGGGGAATTTCATGAAATATTTGTGAAGGATTGAGTGAGTGGTTTCCCAGAAATACATCCCTTTCAAAAGAATATGACTGGACATGGTTCTGGAATATATGTTCCTAGGGTTAAAAACTTTGGAAAAGGCCCATCAGTCTTGACTTTCGCATTACCTAGTACATGAAAATGATCCTTACTATGAACCTAGTTTGTCAATCCTATGATATATTATTGGGAATTTCAAAAAAAAACATTAGAAACCTGCATAAATGATTTAGATAATTACCATGAATGACATAAGTTAAGCCTAAGGTTCTATAGACTGTATTGAATGTGTCATTATTTAGACATATTATAATTGATTCATCATAATTATGTGGTTTACCACTATGAGTATTGTTACTCACACTGTTTTTTTGTTTTACTTAATGGTTTGAACTTGAAGTAACCTTGTTAATTCTAAATGAAATATATATGTAATTGATTTTCCTTCTATGAAACCAAATGTTATGGGAGCAGGAATAAACAATATCAATTCCATTCTCACACAACTTTATCAAGTTATCAATCATACTGAACTTCTAAAATAGATAATGATGGAAAATGTTATGTTATGTCCACCATATTGTAATGTATACAATTGTTTTTGGTTATATTGATCATCTAGTGGCTGAGAAATAGATTAGTAACAATGAAAATTTATTTTTCTATTCCATAGTTTATCGAAAATGAATAATTCGTTTTGTTTATCTATTGTTTGGAAGGTGAAGTGGTTTAATGGTGGAATAGTTTCAAGAGTATGATTCAACATAATAAAATTGATTCCATGAAGTAGGATTAGATTAAGATATTAATCTTCAATAATTACATCCCACATATTCTTATTTATGAAAATAGAAAAGGAATTCCTTGAGATAAATCAGAAGGATGATAAATCCATTAGTACGAATGTGGAAAATTTAACAATACATTAAAGGTATGCTATTTGAATTATCATATAACCTAAAATTAAGTTTTAATGATTATTAAGTTGATTAAACACATGTATCTGAAGAGATTTAGATATAATGGAATTCATTATATTTGAATAAATTATTCGATGTTCTCTCAAGGTGGAAATAGAGAATGGATTTACCCATGAATATAATTTTTTTGATAAGAAAAGAAATATGAAGTTTAAGGGAAACACTAACAACCATGGAGAGAAGAATATGAGAATCACTTTACAGAGTAATTGTGGTAGAAAATGTGGACGAAATTTTCATAAGGAATCTCATAAATGTTTTATGTTTTTAAAAGAAGTTCACTAGGTAGTAAAATGCCGTTATTATGGGAATTCGATAGTTAATAATAAAAATAGATAGAAATCTACAGAGTATTCACCACCTAGATTCTTGTTATAAAAGTGAAATTTCATTGGAAATTATGTGAATGTATTCCCTAATCCAAGGCTTAATGAGGATAATAATCCCCAAAAACCTCAGAATAAAAATAACCAATGTAATGATTATGAAATCACCATAGATAAAGTGAATATTGATAATTTTCAGACAGATACCTTTCATACCTTATTTGGAAATTTAATGTTCGATTTTCTATGAATAAGGCCCATGAAAATATTATTTTTCATCCTTTATTAAAGAATGATGTGATTCTGAGCACTGATTACCTCCCTCTACATGGATTATAGAATAATGGAATCTCATTTGATATTCAATCAATGTAATGATGAACCCGATATTGCAACGGAATTTTTTATAATATATGAGATTATTTAATGAATGAAGGGTTAATGTAATTATATAATTGGAGACAAGAAATGTGTTGTATAAATATTTTAGAAATGGTATTTTTTTATAAGAATCATGAAACATCTGAGTCTTACTTTAATTTTGTAATCATTTATGTCTCCATGTATGATTGACTTATATAGTTATGAATACCAATTTATAGTTTTGAGTTTAAGGTAGATCGTATGATTAAATTAATAGATACACCTTTTGAGGTTTTATGGGATGAGTGTTCATAATGATTAAATATATTGATAGAAATTTATTACAACAAAAACTTTTGGTTTTATATATGTTTTTTAAAAAAGTTATTTGAGGAAGAATGCCTTTACATTTTGGGGATAATATTAAAGGTATAATATCCATTAAGATTTATCTTTTCAAGGATGTTGAAGTAAATATGGGTATTTAAAAAATTTGAATATTATTAATACGGTTTTGGAAAACTGATCACCCATATGTCGGGGGACAACATATCACATCCCAAACATTCATGAGGCTTGAACCCACAATTGAAAGATGAAAATGTTATAGAGCCTACCATTGGCCTACCAGAAAGATTAATTATGGTGGGAGAAAAATAAGGGATATATTGAGGATTATATATCTCATTATATGGAATTTTATCATGTTAATGTTGAGAGACAAATGTTTAATTGGATCCTCCCACCACTATCTGTACCATAATGTAAATGGGAAAACATCACCATTGATTTTTTCATCAGACTCCACAAAACATTTAAAGCGAAAAATTCTATATGGGTTGTAGTTGATCCCCTTTAAAAATTTCACACTTAATCACTATCATAGAAGATTTATCAATGTATCGCCTTTATAGGATATGCATTATTGAATTTATAAGGATTCATGGACTACCAAATTCCATTTTGTTTGATTGGGATCTTTTGTTTACCAATATATACTTATGAATTCCTATATGTAAATAAGTGTAGATAACTAACGTATTGTGAAGAAGTTAGAGAAATAAATCTACTAGTATATAAGATATATTAATAAATGTAATAAAAGGTTGGATCTATTTATTAGAACATAAGGGTGGCACAAAGGCGATAGAAAATTAATGATGATAATCATCGACAAAAATTGGAAGTTGATGGAGGTGAGATGGTGTTTCAATGAATTTATTAATGGAAGAAAGAAAGGAAAACATAGACCTATTTAAATCTGTCCCATTTATATTCCTGATCATATTAGGATGGTATCTTATCATTTGGTTGTCTTAATGAACCTCTCTCAGGTTCACGATGTGTTCCATGTATCACTCTTAAAGAAGTATATACCTGATCCATCACATATAATGAACATAGAGGTCATTCCACTAGAGTAATAATTTTACTATAATGAACAGTGTATGGAGATTATAGATCATTGATATAAAGATCCATGAAACAATACCACTAACCTGGTTAATGTTTAATGGCGAAACATCTAGCTAGAGGAAGCTACATGGGAACCTAAGGATTTAATAAGGAATAATTATCTTCTATTTCTTGTAAAAAACTGATAGAATTTTTTAGGGTAAAATTACTATTAATAGGGGTATAATGTAACCACCATATATTTTATTAATAATATTTTTTAAATAAATTTAATTTCATTTACAACTCATGCTACACACAACACTGTGTTTTAACGAACCAAAATATACTATTTATATTTCTATTTAATAAGGATGTTATGACCTAGCTGTTAATCATGGTTATATGAATACGAATAAAAACATTGTGAATATTAAGTATAATAATTTTATATAAATAAAATATATTGATAAAAAAGTTTTTAATTTTTTGGAAAGACATTATATGTTTCGAAATTACTATTTTCCCAAAAACTCTTTTTCTATTGATTTTTTTTGGAAAAATGAAAAATGTCATATTTGAGAGTTTTTGAATATTTAATTGAAAATATAAACATAATTTTTTAATTATATAATTCATAATTATATTAGGGTGAATTTTTTATAATTTTTGGAAAATAATAATTTTTCAGTGAATAGTAAAAATATTGAATTTTTATTAAAAAACTGTCTTTTTATTTAAAGAATCTAAAAAGTAACCTGTTATTTAAAAATTTATTAAAAGGAAAATTATATCCGTTATAGTATAATAAATCCAATATAGTTCATTTTAATAAATTTTATGTCTAATTTTTATATATTTAATTATAATATTTTGAAAATTTTCCCTTTAAAAAAATGCTTTTTCAACACATCTGCATGTTTAATTTTAAATTATATTTTTTCAATTATGTAAATGGAATATGGAATAATGGATTCAATATTTGGAATTTACATAATTATTATTATCCAATAAGGTCAATTTTATTTTTTTCCCTTAATAAGTAATTAAAATAGTTTAAATTATTTAACTCGATTAAGGTTAAAAAAATAGTTAATGTGGGTTAAACTAAAACGATAAGGTGTAAAGTGAACCATAAACATGTCCCAACCGTGATTTATCCCCATATATAGAACTTATAACATATAATATTCTATAATAAACCATTTTTATCATTTTTTTTAATTTAAAAAACGTGGGTATACATTATTATTTTTAAAAATATATATATGTTTCCTCCCCCCCCCACACTTATAAAAAACCTACAATCCTCTAGTATTTACACATAAAAAACCATTTTTTTCATTAAATAACTTCATAAATAAATTTAATAGTTTTATACTAACAATAAAGAGACATTATGTTTATTATTAAGACATCCAAATAAGGATTTTGGTATAATCCTATATAATTTTTCTAAAGAATAGGTAAGATTATTAAAGTTGTGTTTTGTTTTATTTCATATTCCACCCCCATAAAATCTTATTACACTATTATGATATAATAAAAAAATTATATCCCATATAATAAGATGTTATTATCTTAATTTCTTAACCTATATCCATCTCTACTTCTATCAAATTGAGAATTGAAATCTTTTATCATGTCTACATCGGAATGTCGCCTCACGAACTGTTATTATTCAGATTCTATAACCACCTCACACGGATGGATATAATGATATATATAATGTCTATATATTATATTTATGATATTATTATACCTATATAATTACAATATCAGATATATATTATTAACTCCAAACCCATTGGAAACTAATAACGTCACTCTTGTGTACCGACGACAATCGCTCCGCGAACTAATGAAATGTGTTTTTCATTTCTGTTTTATTTATATGGTAATAAGGATATATTAAATTAATATATGTTATATTTGAAAAATAATTATACTTCGGTAATTATGTTATCACATATACCCTTTTACTTTCTATTCCATATGGGATACAGTAACATCGTTTGTGTGTATGATGTACCACCACCTCTGGAAACAATGTGATCTGACTATCACTAATGGTTTAAATAAAAGGGAATAAAGTTAAATTAAATTAATATTATATATATATATAATAATAATTCAGAAATTTTAATATATAATTTACATTTATTTCATTTCATCCATCGAGAAAATGGAAATAATGTTCATTCATATGTACACCCTACCTTCTATATGGAAGTTGTATTTCATTTTCTATCTCTATCTTTTATGGATTAATATAATTACTTATAGAATTAATATATATTATATTTATATTTTGATTAATAATATGTATATTATATAACCATGATCATAATTAAATTTCCAAAAATACCAAATCAAAACATACATGAAAAACAAAGTAGTTAATACTGAAATCATGATTTTCACTAGTAATTGTTAACAAATATGTAATAATAGGTCATAAGTAAATAATATATGGTATGATATATATATGTATGGTCCTATAATATATTTATAATAAAACTATATATATATTACAGGAGGTTCAAACATGTATGAATAAATTTTAGACATAATGTAAGGTGTTTTTGTCTCAATTTATCTTCTTTGGGACATAAGTTATATTATCCACCGATATTATTTTATGAGGTGTATATAGACTACTTGAAATGTATTATAAGGATTTTATTTATTCTTAGGATATTATATGTTAAATTTAATTTTATTATTTTAAGGGTATTTTGATTCAATGTTACCAACGTTATAAGGATTTTATGTGATAATATCACCATTTATCGGGACTATTTATGATTATTTATCCAATTGTGAAATATTTTTCTCTATATATCAAGACACTCATGTATTTTCTTATATTATAGTTATACGTAGATAATACATTCTTCTCATTCATTTTAATGCCTTAATATATTAAAGAGTCCAACCAAAGTTTTTAAGAAAAAATATCTTTATTCGATTCTTTGGTAGAAAATTGATTTCCTTCAATATCTATGTTTTCTAAAAATGTCTTCAAAATTATTTAACTTATCTAAAGGTTTTTTTAATTAATTTTTTACCCATTTTTGAATTTTTACTATGTTTTGAAAAGAATCTTTATAACATTTTCTAATAAAGGTATTTTAGTATTTTACTAAAATAAAAAGGGAATATCCGATTCAACATGTATGGAAAGAACAAAATTTCCCACCGACATGACTGACCAATGTTTTAAATTTTATTTTATATGATATAAAAGTTATTTTCAAAGAAAATTATTTTAAAAAAATAATTTTTAAAAAACGTTTTTCAAATTGTAAATGATATTTTCCTAAAGAAATGTTTTATATGATAATTAAATATTCCATTATATGTTTAAATGGTTACATTAAATGTCAAGGATTTTTGAAATTTTTATATGTTTTACAAAGTGTTTTTTAAATTGGAAAGGGTATTTTCCTAAAAAAATGTTCCAAGTAATTTTTCAAAATCATTTTCTATCAAACATGGTATCTAGTGATGTAACATAATCTTTACTAGAGATAGTATCTAATGGTACAATATTTAATGTTTTTCTATATGGATTATATTTATAATAAAAATATTTTTATAAAACTCATTTCTTTTCCAAAAGTTATGTTGTGATGGAATGTTAATCAAACCCATATACATTCATTGGTTCTAATATGATGAATGTTTTATGGATTTCATTTCTTTTCATGTGTCCTGATACAATGAATGTCTAAAAAGCCAATTTATTTTCATGGGTTTTAATATATTGTTTTTTTATAATCTTGTGCCCTACATATGTTTGAATTTCATTATGTAATGGTTGGAACCTATATCTCCTTCCATTGAATTGGGTAAATATTTATATCTATTGGGATAAATATGAGAGGAATGTGGAGTGAACCTAGTTTAGTAAGGGGATTTGTCGACAATGATAGTATTGGGAGTGAAACATGACTACTATAATGGTTTTTGGAGTATACCATTCCACTATAACAGCCTAGGAAATGATCACTCACTACTATTTAAATGGATTTGTATTCATATATGTATGATACAGTTATATGTATTATTTTGATGTTATGATCCCATGGATCATGTTCATTGATTTAATTAGGATTCATTTCATATGAACTTACAATCGTTATTCCATGACTCGTGATTATGATCTTTTATTATGCAGGGTATTGTTTTCAAATGTAATTCTCATGTACTCATAAACTTATTCTCATGATATGCTTACATATATCCCTTGTTTTCCTTTACAAAGCATTTAAGCTCACTGTTTCTTATTTATTCTTTCCCTTGGTTCTGAAGAAATATATTGTGTACGATATGTCTTAGAAGGGTGATAGCACTGAATAACTTAGTGGTAGATTATTTAGTTCACATATGAACTAGTTTTTTATGTTTAAATTCTTCCAAAGGTATTATAACTTTAGGATCTTCATGCATGTATTTGTGTAATATAATGAATGTCCATATAAAATATTCAACATCTATATACGAAAATCATGGGTCAATAATGAATATATTAGAGGAAAATGAAAGAATTTAATCTGTGGGAACTCTTAAAAGTGAGCATTGGAGGAAGAATTGATCTCCTTCCAAGGGATTCATGGGGAAAGGGAGTCTATTGGGGGTTGTTTTGTGTCCTTATTTGGAGGTGTAGATTCTAATGGATTGACCTAATAAGTATCATCTTTAGTTCCCTATAAATAATTCAATATTTCGATAGTAGGTATTATAGTATATGATTAGTTAATATTTTGAATGTAGGATGTGAAATCCATAGTGAGACCCCAAGGGATATGACTAAGTAAAAGTATAAGTATAATTCTATATATAGGAAAGTATACTGGAATATTAGTAAAGGATGGAGCGAGTGGTGTCCAAAAAATACATCCTTATCAATATAATACAAGTCAATGTGGTTCTAAAACAGATTTAACTAAGGTTAATAACTCTAGAAAATTCATTTCAAGTTTGAATCAAGCATTACATTGTACATGATAAAATGACTTGTTGCACCCCTGGTTTGAAACACCTGGTGGACATGCTTTGGAAATTAAAAAAACAAATTATGAACCATCATGGAGAATTAAAATAATGAACATTAATGAATTGGATCAAATGTAAGGATCCATGTATTTTAAATAATGTTTCATGATTTTCACATCCTATAATTGATTATTCAAAATTATGTGGTTTCTCACTTTGAGTACTATTACCTACACTATGATTTTCATTTTAGTAAATGGATAGAACCTCAAGGAAATGTGTCAATGCAAAATGTAATACAGAATATACTAATTTTCCCCTAAAAAACTAAATGTTATTGGATCTAGAATTAAGAATATAATTATTATTCTCACATAACATTCTCGAGATACGAATCAGGTTGACTTCCAAATGACAAAATGACGGAAAAATGTTTTTTTAGTCCTTTATGAGGCAATTCCCACCAACTTATAGTTGTTACATTGGTCCACTATTTTCTGTGAAATGGATCAGTACCACTAAAAAGATATTTTCCATTGTCCAAGGTTTGAAACATGAAAAAAAATTGGAACTCTAAAAATTTGGAATCCGAAGTAGATCAATGGAGGAATATTACTAAGAATACAATTCAACATGATGAAATTGAATCCATAGAGTTTTATGAGTTTAAGATCTTCTTTTACAATAAGTACTTCCCTCAAATTCTGCATATTAAAATAGAGAAGTAATTACTTGATCTAAAGCATAAAGATGGTGAATCTATTGGTATCTATGAGGAAAATTTTACAAGACTTTCTAGGAATACTTTTTTAATTTTCATACAACTTGAAATTAAGGTTTATTCATTCTTAAGTGGATTAAAACTACATCTACAATGGGAATTAATCAAAATAGACTTCAATATCTATGAAAAAAAATAATTTGATGCACTCTCAATGTGTAAATATAAATTCCAATTGCCCATAAATCACTTTGTGTTGACAAGAAAAGAATTCTATATTTCAATGAAAACAAAATGAACCATGAAGAGAAAAACTTGATCTTTAATTCATGCTCTATGAGTGGCATAAAAAATAAAGGAAATTATATTAATGGGGACGATAAATGTTTTAATTTTAGAGATGAACGTCATTAGGTAGTCATATGATGAAATTATGTGAAGAAGTTTGTGTTGGAGTAGGTTTTGGTGTCCTCGAACCAACAATTTTTACTTTAATTACAAGAATATTTAATGTATTCAAATAATAAACATCTTATTACAAATTGTTCATTGTTCCTTGTGACTATAATGTAATAATTTTCTACAGTATTTTTCACATTAATAAGGTCAAATAAGTTTCCCACTATGATGATAACCTATAAGTGCTTTGACAATTTTATTAAATATAGATCTGCAATTGGATCACATACTATAATAGGAAACATAGTATAAAGACCATCAGGTGTGAGTAATTATAAGAAGATGAGAATTATTCTCATGATGTTCTCAATTGGTAATCTCCAAGATGGTAGATTATCGGAACAGGCCTGCCAGTTGGAATTATTCCTATTTTGTGTTCATCAGATATTCCTATCTTATAGTGTGTGTAATAGTCCATAGACTTTATGATTATCATTATTATGTGTCACAACTTGACCAATTTTAGTTACTGACAAAAACCACCATGCTATATGTTGGCAGGAAGTAGGGTATGTTGGGTGCATCATGAATGACATATTATTAATGTATAAGTCAATTAATGATTTGTCACTTCTATTTATAGTAGTTTATATATCATCACATTGATTGAAATAGAGAATTCACAAAAAATTTCCATGGCCACGGGGTAGTGATGAGTTTATTTTAGCTAATCAAAGAATGACCAATCAAGAATATATGTTGGTGAAACTATAATGAAACCGTATTGGTGAGATATTGTGAAAAAGGTATTATATTACATAGTTAGTGTTTGTATATGGATATTGTCATTGAGAATTTATGTTCATTATCTTTGGTGCCTTTACACATTTCTAGACCGTAAACGTGGAGTTTAGGCAAGCCCGCCTAATGCTAATGAGAAATAATCCTAGAGGGTCACACGCTATGTTATTATGGTGGTCTCGATTAAATTATATTCGAATATAATTAATGGAATAAATATTATTATCTAGACTAATGAATAATTTTATTCAAGTTAAAATGATCATATAAATTAAAAAAATATTTTTTCACCGGATTGTGAATAAAATTTATTTATTAATTTTATTGAAAATATAACAATCATTTTTTACTTGTTTGTAAATAAAATTATTTATTTAAGAGAATAAAATATTTTATTTTGGTGTTCAATCAATGGAAGAGTATTTCAAATGGACCAAGACCATATCTGTTGATAAATTAATTATTCACTAGTCATTAAATAATGTTTATCCAGTTGGAATATGAAATAATAATAATACTGTTATCATTATGTGGCACAGTATTTCTTTTATGGTTATCTTTTGTGAAAGTTTCCGCACCTCAAATAGTGGTGTTGTTATTGTTATTATCTGGAATGGGTTTTCTCTAATAATAATTATTGCATTTAATTCTTGTTTTGTAAATAAATATTTTAACTGAAACCCCACGTCGATTAATAGGTAGGTACGTCTATTATGTGAAACCCTGCATAATTGATAATTGTTTAGTAAACCATTTTCCCTCTCGACACCACTCATATATCCCTCTCAAGAACAATAGAATTTATTTGAGACCGAAGGACGAGCGATCAAGAATGATCATCAAAAGACATTCATTTATCCGCTCTAGCACCAGGAGAGTGAGTGGTGTTGTATGGATACCAATGGAGCATGTGCGGGTCACTGCTACAGGGATTCTATTTTGGATCCTCATGAGTGCAACATAGACAATCCAGAAGGGTCTTTCTAGATGATCAATAATAACTAAAAAATAAATTACTAAAGACATAGGTATTTAATTTTTTTAGGAATTATTTAATTAATTATAAAAATGATGTGCAAGATCCTCTTTCTCAAATCTGGATTTTTCTTCTCTTTCTCTAAAAAATTTATTTTAATCTATGGATACTAGCGTTCGTCGTCGTATTAATCCCAGATTTTTCATCGATTATGGAAAAAGAAAAGTTGATCCCTCCTAATTTCATACTTCCACTGCATTTGGATCATATAAGTGGTATTAGAGTGGGATCATCATTATTTATAATCATTTAAATAGTTTTTTTGGGGATTTAATTTTTAATAATTTAGTTTTTTAATTCATGTTTAATCATTCTTGTAATCTAAATTTCAAGATATATTTCCCGATTTTTGTTTCTCATAGATCTAATAGAAATGAATAATTTTTTTAAAAAATTAAATTGAATATCTCATCAGGGGGCACCGAGGATCCTATCAAGGTAAAATAATAGTACACACTGTGTTTTCAGAGTTACACATCGTGTAATATTCCATACATTTCATGTAATACGAATGAAACACTATTTATTTGTGTTTAGTGAATCAGTATTAATTCAAGAATTAATTAATCCATGTGCATTAATGACACATAATGTAGATAATTCTTACACTGTGTATTGAATAGATCATATTGGTGCATGGTCAGTCGGATTACATGTCGTGTGCACCATTAGACATCGTGTCTAGTCCCTTCGATTTGAGGGCCAAACTGTGTAACCCATACATGGATAAGACGATCGATAACTGTGTAACCTAGAGACAACATGACATGTGGCCTACAATACTTGTTTTTTACTATGATATTTCTAAAGTATTCTTCACACTCTGAGTCCCTAGGAGTGTGATTCAGATAAGATGCTGAAGGCAGTACAGACCATGTAGTTAGAACTACATTCAGTGCACTATACCAAATTATGAAAAATTAAAACATTAATGTTTGTGTAATGTTCAGAATTACATATCATATAGATTCAGACGGGTGTTCATCGTGTTATCAATAAGGTTATATATGACAATCTTAGGGGAATTAAAAAAGATTAAGTTAAAATGATTGATAATTAAATATAATAATTAATTGATTCGAGCATGATTTATCTTAATAAGAACCATGAAATAATTGAACGCTTATTTTATTTAATTCATAATTCATTTCATGTATGTGGATGATCATGATCTAGACCAGACCTTTGTATGTGAATGATTTTCATTTAATTTATTTTAATTAATTTTTTTTCACCATGCCATCTATCCTGATTAATATGTAGGGAATGTGTGCCCATGTTTTCATTAATGTAAACCCACCTTTTAACCCTCATCTGTAAGTAAGGTAAATAGAATATGCAATGGATGGATCTCTAAATCTTGTGGATAATCTTCAAGTAAAGATCTGAGGAAAAACCAATCCATGGAGATACAAATGTTGACAGGTGGAAAGCTATAGACACACAATATAAATGGTTCAAGGTGTTTCTCCCCAAGGTCAGTGGTTATATAATCAATAACATGATAAACTAAACATTATTAGAGCTCAGGATCATAACCTTATATTTATTTCTATCTATTTTATGGTTGTTCATTATGGATGTATTTTAATGACTAAATAATTAATTAATTAACAATCATGAATGATGAAACTAAAATAAACTAGTCTTATGCGTAAATATTATCAAGACATGGTTAGTAAATTAGGTATGTTACACTTAAAATTAACAAGCACTTGATAAATATAATAAGTAAATTTACATATAAGTGACTACAATCTTCCAATAGAAAATTAAGCCAGACTAGGTCTTTCGTTACTTGATTATGGGAAAGACTCAAAAAACTATGTGTTTGACCAACCCTTGTTGGGACACTAATTTTTTTTAATAATCTGTTATGAATGTTTATAGTTGACCTAACAATTTTAAATTAACATGATTAGACCTGGCTATACTCGATGTAAATTTGGAGGCAAGTGTTGAGGAAATCCATGTTAGGATTTCATGATTGGGGATTCCACTCAATACATCAAGGAGTTTCAGGCCCACAATTGTTAATGACATACATAACTAAAGACATTAAAATATCTTGACCAACCCTTTTGAGGTTCTGTGAAGAGAAATATTAATATTTTCCACTTGGATATCCTAGAAACTACAAATTCCATGTTCAATTGTGAGGGCCATTGGGACTTGATAAAATAGTGGGAGTCATAATAAATTTTATTTATTATTTTTAATAAAATTTAATCAAGAAAGTACTAATAATATGATATTTTAATTTTAAAATAAAAATGGCATGCTTGTCAACGACACTATCCTTGCGATCAATCCTAAATAAAGGAAAAATCACCACTGACAGTAACTTCATGTAATGGTTTAGATTCCTTTGGGTGATTCTACGCTATGAACAGAAATCATACCTCTTGGAGTCCTCATTACCTAATCCGCCATCCTAAGAGGCGAGTGATGATGAGTTCATAGTCTATTAGAAACATACGATTGACAGAGTGGACATTCAATGTTTTATATTATCATCAATGTCTATTGAACTCATGGTGTATCAAAAAAACATGGATGCCCATAAAATTCTCGATCACCTTTGTGATATTTACCTGAAGAGAGAAATATAGAATTTTTTGAGATCTCCTACCCACTTTTCTGAGTGTACAGAAGGAGAGAAACTCAGTTGGGCCTCATGTATTAAACGAGATTGGATATATTGGGCACCTGGAGGTTCTAAGGTTTAAAATCCCCTATGAACATGGTACCTATATCATTCTCGCATCACTCTCTCAGAGATTCTCTAGTTTTGTTTTGAATTTTTGTATGAACAACATTGAGAAGTCTATATCAAGTCTTCTTATCCTGCTTCACCAAGTGGAAATTGCATAATGTGTGAAAAGGCTTCTGACCATATGGTGAATAAGTGGGAAGGGAAGGTGAATAGGTTTATCCCCAAATCTTTATCATTCCCTTCAACGAAAAAGGAATATCAATGTGGAGGGAAGGGAATATGAAGGTTTTTGTTTTTCATTTGGTAAGAAGTGCCACTGGAAGAAAAACTGCACCCATCTAAAGAAGCAAGGGGATACTTCAGGAGAATTTTTTATCGAGTTCAATTAATATATTTTTAAACATTGTCTATTAGATGTATCTTTTGGTTCTCACATACATATCCAAATACAAGAACCAAGTAGATTCGAGAAAATTGACTGTGGGGAGGTAGATCTACAAGCATCCAACGGAGCTAGAATTGTTGTTGTGGCTGTCAAGGAAGACTACCTCACATTGCCAGCTGGGATTATATTGGTATTAAAAGTTTTTCATTATGTTCCTTCCATAACTAAAAACATTACTTGTGTATCATTACTAGATACATATGGATTAATTTTCAGGTTTGGAAATGAATGGTGCTTCTTTTATAACGATAGCATTTGTTTTGTTAAGTGACATTTATATAATGGTATTTACATTTTGGGTTACACAAACCATGTAATGGCAATTGATAACAAAGATATTTCACTTGAATCATCCCATGCCCAACATTGGATTCACCAACTATGAAATGTAAATGATAAACTCTTGACATAGTTACATGAAGAAGGATATTTATATTATTTCAAACTAAACCCACTTGGTATATGTCACACATGTTTACAAAGAAAAATGACCAAATCTCTATTTAGTGGGAAATATTAAAGGGCCAAAAAGCTTCTTGAATTGTTTCATACATAGGTGTGTGGACTATTTCTAGTGAAGAAAGGTGTGGGTACTCCTACTTCATAACTTTTACTAATTATTTTATTAGATATGGATATATCTACTTAGTGAGTTATAATTTGGATTCTTTTGATAAGTTTAAGGAATACAAGAATGAATTTGAGAACCAACTTGGTAAGAATAGTAAGAAACATCACTCACAGAGGTGGAAAATATATTAGTCAAGAATTAATTGATTAATTACTAGTGTTTGGGATCATATCCAAGATCACTCCTCCTTACACTCCCCAGTGGAATGGTGTAAGTAAAAGGAGTAACCGAACATTATTGGAAATAGTGAGATCAATAATGAGTCATGAAATTCTTCCATTATCCTTTCTGGGATATGAGTTACAAATAGTGGCACACATACAAAACCATGTTCCAACTAAATCGATAAATAGAATTTCATTCTATCTTTGGAGTTGAAGAAACCCATGTTATCAAATTTACATGTGTGGGGGAAGTGAAGCATCTGTTAAGGCCTCTTCAGGTAACAAACTCATGCCCTAAGGAAAAAATTATAACTTTATAGGATACCCCAGTGAAATAATAGGATATTACCTACACGAACCCTCAGACACAAAAGTTATAGTGGAAATATACTCCATATTCCTAGAGAGGGATAACATCTCCTAAGGTGATAGTGAGAGTGATATAGACTTCGATGTAATCAAGGGTGATGGTACAGAAGTGTTGATACATGAGTAGATTGCACATAACCTATGGAAGAAATATTTTTTCCAGATACACAAGTACTGCATTAGATTATAACAGATGTTAGAGAACCATAGGAATACTGTTTTATACTTACTGATTATAGTGAATTGTTATTAAATGATAATAATGATCCTATAACAAATAAGGATGGAGTAAGTGGTACAAATGTTTCCAAGTGAAAGAGCCCATTAATTATGAAATCGATTCCATGTACCAAAACCAATTCTAGATTTTGGTAGATCCACTAGTAGATGTAAATCCTATTGGTTGCAAATGGGTATACAAGAATAAACTAGATATGGGCGGACAAGTCAGCACCCATAAGGCATGACTAGTTGCGAAAGGGTTTAAACATCATCCATGCATTGACTATGAAGAAACATTTTCACCATATGAAAAGAAGAAATCCATCATAATTCTACTGGCCATTACCACTTTCTATGACTATGATATTTATAAAATTGATGTCAAAACTGCCTTCCTTTAAGGGAACATTGAATAAGATGTCTACATGACACAATCTTAATGGTTTGTGACCCCAAATGATTCCAATAAGATATGCAAGTTGAAAAAAAAAATTTATGGATTAAATACAGCATATATGTCATGGAATATTTGTTTTGATGAATCCATAATGGAATTTGGTTTTATAATGAAGGATGGTGAGCCTTGTGTCTAAAAATGGTTTAGTGGGAGTGGAATTGTTTTCCTAATATTATATGTCAATGAAATATTACTTATAGAAATGAAATACATGTCTTATAGACTGTTAAGGCATGGTTGAATAAATTCTTCACCATAAAGGGCATGGATGAGGAAGCATATATTCTGGAGATCATGATCCATCATGATAGATCCAAGAGATTTATGGTCCTAATTCAAAGTACATACATTGACAAGATAATTAAGAGATTCAGTATGGGACAATCCAATTGGTGATTGTTGCTAGCTTCACATGACATTCATCTTTCTAAGAAAATATTTCCATAGAAATATGATGAAATAAAGATAATGGTATGGATTCCATACGCATCAGTGATTTGGATAGTCATATATATTATGTTATATACTGGGATAGATGTATCCTATGCATTGATTGTGGTAGTAATATATCAAGCTAATCTGGGTGAAAATCATTGGATAGTAGTCAAGACTATCCTTAAGTATCTAATGCATATTAAGGATATGTTCCCGGTTTGTGGAGGAGATAAAGAACCATTCATGAGAGGATATGCATATGATAGTTTCTCAACTGATGAAGATGACATGATGTCACAGACGAGACTCATCTTCACTTTGAATGGAGGTTTTTTGAGATAGAAGAACTCTAAGAAAGGTGTGTTCATATATTGTAAAGTAGAGTCTGAGTATATCTCATATTCTGAGGTCTCTAAAGAAACAGTTTGGATGAAAAGATTCATATAAGATTGCATGTGGTTCCTAGTAGTAAATATTCCATCACACTCTATTATCATAATACTATAGTGGTGTATCCCAAATAATATCAAAGGTCAGCATATGAAACACTAACATTGGAAGTATCATCTCTTGGGTCATTTTTTTCAAAGAGGTGAAGCTGCAGTGAGTAGTATTTCCACAGAAGACAACATGGTGGATGCATTGACTAAATCCATGACTCAGAAGAAACATGATCATCATGTGAGGTCTAGTGGACTAAAAGTAGTAGGTAGATGGCACTAGTCCAAGAAGCACTACTTGAAATTCAGGATATAACCATAGTTTATAACTGTGGATATAGGTAATAGCCATTATTTGGGGAACCATGGCCTTTATTGGCATGGATATTGGGACATGGATATAGACACAGTTATAAACCATCGCAATAGCCATGGTTATAAACCATGGATGTAGATAATTCCACTGATAGATATAGAAGCGGTTTTAATACATGGAAGTAGATCTATTGTAAAGGTTTAAAACTGTGGCTATAGGCTTTAGTATTCTAAAAATACACAGTATACTGCCTCATATACCAGCTTCCTACAACACCTCATACCAACTGCCTCGTGTAGTGCCACTTATTGGCTTCCTACATCCTAATTATCCGCAAGCTGCAAAATACAAGTAGCATGTAGCCTATATCCCCCAATACTAAACCATTTCATAGAACACCTTTCCTAGAAGTTAATTCGAGGAGACTCTAAAATACATTAATGTGGTCTTAATGAAATGACCATAAACTGTAGGAATAATATTCCATTGAATATATAATCTAGAATTGAACACCATTGGTCATCTATGTAACCCCTTAACATGGATGGTGTTCACCCCTTATACACCCCTTGCAACCCCTACCCTCCCCATACACCCACAACACCCCATACACACCCACATCACCCATGAACACCCCCTTCACACAACATGAACCCTCCTCCCACCCCTAAAATATAACCCAGCAAACCCCCTCCCCCTTCTGGTATCACACCCCCCACCTTCCCCCGTGCTCACCCCATACAACCCCAACACCCCTAGAACACTCCATGCACCTCATGCACACACACCCTTCCAGCATAAACCCTCCACATCCCCCTTTAAATATAACCTAACACACCACCCTTCCACATTCCACCCTCCCATGCACACCCCATGCACCCCATACACACCCCCATTCACCCCTGCACACCCCCTGCACATCCCCCTGTACACCCCTTGCACCCCTTGTACTCTTCCCCTTGAAACAAAACCCATTCACACCCCCTTCACACACCTAGAACCCCATAAACACCCCCTACACTAATGTACCTTGGAATCATAGCACTAGACTAATAGGGGACAACCCATCCTTAAGTGTTAGGACTAAATTGATCGATGGTATTGGGAATGGAATAAATTTTGTATTCATAGAAGGATTAGAGAATGTGGATCTACAGATTATACTTTATCCTATGAGAACATGAACTAAGTGATGTGTTTCCCTTAGATTAGTGTCCATTAACCACATTAGGCTACACAGGAGAAAATATAATGGGTTTTTCCTAGTTTAAGAAAATAGGAGAAGACATTAGATAAACCAGTAATCCCATACACATGGAACTCATAAATAGATATTTCGTTGACAAAGATAACAGTTATTAGAAAACCAATTTTTGAAAAAATCAAGCAATTATGGATACACGTTTTTAAAACAATCCGGAAATTATAGAATAAAAACTAAAGGGTTAGGTAGAGGGAAGCAACCTAAACCTCAAGGTGCACTGCTTTTGACAAAGGCAACTCAAATATTTCATTTTTTACAATATGCAAGCATATGAAAATTCACATATATATAATGACACATATCTACTATGTACATTTTTGCATGGCCAAATATTCCCATGGGGATCATTAGATATATTGTTATACTTACATATACCCCATTACACTTACACATGAATGAATTTTCCATATCAATATATAAGCACACATAACCTCAATATATATTCATACTTCCCTGAGTGAATATTTATGAATGGGGAACTTGTATATGGTTATGTCTACCTATGCATACACATTTATTCCTTCAACAACTGCAACTCAAATCCACCTCAATGAGATCCAAAAGGCACTACAAAAATATAAAGAACCTAAAAATATAAAAAATCCATATTCAAAAGTGGTCCAGAGAATAAAAAAAGAATAAACCTTTCCAAAATATGATGTTGAACTCATTATATTTTATTATGGTGGATAAAAAAACCCCATCATAAGAGACCACTTGTAAGGAAATTGTGGGAAAAGAAAAGAGATATAATGAAATCTTGTATATATGTAGTTAGTGTGTCAACCATACATGATAAATGATACATGAATCAATAACCAACAGTGAAAAATTAATATTCAGATTGATATGTACATCCCAATACTAAATAACATGATCATTAATAAAGGATTTTGTTTCAAATTCCCATATAAGTTGAGTTTAAATTTCCTTATTTAATTTAGAATATAATGAGAAATCATTTTTCTTCAATTTCCCTTATACAATGGGACATTAAAATTTATACGCTCAGTTGAAAAGACATATTCATTGGCACACCAAGTTAAACATTGGGTCTTACAAGGTTATACTCTCTCTAAATTTCTCACATAGGGACTTGAATGTTGTTCCACTCAATGTATACTTCATGCATTTTTATTAATTTCTTCATAATATTATATGATTCTAAATATGACCATATAACTTCTTCAAATCCACTATATGCCATCTTAGAGATTTTATATCACCTCAAAATTTCTCCAAATAATTATATGAATTTTTAAAATAAATCAAAAATCATTAAAAAAGATTCTAGGGACCTTATCAGCAGATAACTACTCAAGTAGAAAATTTCAATGATCTCTAATAACCATAAATTTCCATCTTTCACTTCATACATTAAAACAACATTTTATATAAATTAAAGACTTCTTTTAGTAACCAATATACTAATTAATTTATGGAAATATTCTTTAACTCTAGGATAGGATCCTCAATCCATTAAACTTATTAATACCTTAATAATAACAACTTAGAAAAATATCCAGTATGTACACAAGTCAACAACTAGCTTCCATTATTTTCTCATCCATTAAAATTACTATAAACATGAATTTTCACACTTAAATACTTTCCATGAATCTTGAGGACCATCTCTAAAATTATCTACTGTTCTGTAATTTTCCATGTATTCCTCGAAGAAGTAAATTATTAATCTTTAGTCAGTGTGTACTCATTCCATCACCAAATAATTCCATTTTGCATACCAATATTAATCTCCATGAAAAAGGACTAATTATATATAAAAAACATCAACCCATGGGAATTTTAATCACCCACTTTAGACTTATTTCCAATTCAAAATTTCAATTTTTACTCTAAAATACCATTTAATCCTTTTACCCCTAATTGAAAATAAATGAAAAGTGAATGTTTTTTTACCCTTATTGATAAAATTGGTGTAAGGTAGGTATTTTTCTTCTTTTAATAACTCTTATAATTTTAAGAAATACTTGTTCTCTCATTTTGTTCATTCACCATGGCACTGATAAATTAAGTCCATGAGATAAGGGTTATAAACGATTTTGTATTAGAAATGAGTCATCATATGAACAACTCTTTGTAAAACTGTTCTAGCCCAATGTATATTTCTTTAGAGGTCAATTTATTGAAAACATCAACCAAAAAAAGTACTCACAATGTGATAAGAAGTAAAATACATATTTATAGTGGATGTAAAACATAATTTTCAAAAAAAATTATAAATTGGACCTCAACTCAACAACCATAACAAAAAACAAGTACAAGCCTATTTTATCCCCCTACACCACCCCCCCCCACCAATTTCCCAGAACCCCCCCCCCCCCCCAACACCCCTACATCATCCCCCTCCCCACCCCCACCCTTGCACCAGCCCGAACCTACACCCCCCCTCCCCCACCCCCACCCCTCGCACCATCCCCCTGCCCAAATCCCATTACACTAGCCCCCAAATCTCATAGCACCATCCCCCCAACCCCACCCTTTCACCCCCCGTATCATCCCCCACCCAGCATCATCCCCCCACCCTTCCCCTTAATGTAGCCCCCTCCTCCCTAACCAAGCCCTCCAACCCAACCCCAACCCCACCTGTATCATCCCCCCAACCCTCAACCAACCCCCTCACATAGCACCATCCCCCCCTCTATCCCCATGTTGCTAGTATCATTAATAAATATTATTCTTCGAGGAACAAAAATATACCTATGACTTATAATAGTATTTTCAATTCTACCTAAAGGATACTAGTTATTCATAGTTAATTGATTTTGCTTCATGTACTCTACACAAAGACATATACTTCCATTTTACTTCACGGAAAAGAGAAATGGATCCCCCATGGTTTTGTACATCTTTTAAATAATCTTTCACCTCTAAATATTCTAACTACAAATTTAGATTAGACAAACAAATATTCTAATATGTTATGGAGTAATCAATATTAGTTATTCCCCTGGTACTATCTCAATGTCAAACTCAATTTCACTATCTTAAATAATTATTGGAAAATAATATATGAAATTATCCAGATAAAGAACTACCACTAGTGTAATGATAGTTGGGGATACTATCAATTATACTATAAGAAATAGTCATTCAACATTCCACATGATTTCAATGATCTAACTCATGTCGAGCCTCATCCTACCAGTTCCATGATGCCACTCACTTGTGAACATATATCACTGTCATATAAAACCGTTGAATGTCCCATGTATGTAATAAAACATGATATGATCATTATAACTGATCATTTATTCTATTCCAGATTTCAGGTCAAATCTATTCATATCTAGGATTATAAAATTCAATAGTTTTCCATAGTCAGCGATGACTATGATACACTTATTGAATCAATAAATATGGTCTAATTTTACTAGAAAAGAAATTACTACATAGTGTTACTCATAATATATCATTAAATAGAATATAATATTTTACTATCACGATCTGATATTAATTAATGGGAATGTATAGTATTAAATAAATTAGAAAACATCATAGACTAAATCAAGAAAATACTTATAACTATATAATATTACTCTTCACTAGTGACTAGAACTTCATCCATTTTGTAAATCTTTGCATTCCATAGATTATTAATCACATAGTTTGATGAAATCTATGATTTCTAGGTCTATTTTCACGGAAAACCTTCTATACCATAATATGTTCTCCGTGAAGATGGATGTTTCATCTTAAAAATGTGATGAAGATATTGAATCATGTCACACTTGTGAAATTTCATAAGTGGCCTTGTGAATTTTTTACAAAACTACCCATTCCATTTATAACTATAGAAACTATTAAAATTTCATCCCATAGATATATTAATAGAATCTAAACTCTACTATTCATTATTTCTTCATTTTGATTCCACCACATCCTTCTTCTTTATACTTCATGAATTAGCACATACTGCTAAACTGGGAAATCTGGTCAATAGAGCAATATAATCTTAAATAAAACAATAAATCATATCCTCCTTACGAATATTCTAAAATGTAAGTGTCTTAGGAATAACTTTTAGATATTGTGTATTTCGTAGCACCAAACATGATGTCATAGCTATAGATGAAGTCAAATCTTGTACATCATAATATAATGTTAATTTTCCATACATTGTTTGAGTAATGATACTGAATCCATGTGTAACGATAAATCTATTTGATAATAATAACAATCCCTTACTAAATCTCCATAAACAAATGAACTAGATTTATGTTTGGTGTTTTAGGAAATAAATCATTAAATATCATCTCATTGAAGGCCTCATATGTATGATTTTCATACGTGCTTTCCTGACTTATTCAATCCCACCACCCCCAGTGGGTCCCTAAAGCCTAAATTATCAAATATTCAATATTATACCCCCATAATTATACAGTATATCATAAATATTCTCTCTATTATATCAAAAAAATCCTTAGTATCCAAAGGTAAAATATTTCCCTATAATGATAGTGGATGTTTGATCTGAACGTCTCAACCATAGTTGACAATCTTCCTCTAAAAGACTCCATATTAGAGAAGGAAAATTACATGCACTACCAACATAGTTTTGGGAGAATGTCTTGGTGAATCATCCTATATATCCATTAGAGTAATGACTGATTTATACAAATTTATAGAAATCATGTGTCTTATGGGAGTTTATTTTTATAAAATAGAATGTTATTATTTACAATGCATATAACAACATCTATATGAGAATGTGAACTATTTTTAGGGACATATATATAATTTCATATCAGAATTCATATCCTATGAGATATCAATATAATTGGTATAACCTTATTAATTCAACCCAATACTTAATAATAGTCCTCCAAACTTGTATGTTAGACATAATCACATAAATAAAAAACATAATTATATAATGAGGTATAAATAGTTAATTACAAATAGATATTCCACTCGACATATAAAATGAAATGACCAAAAAAATAAAGTATAATAATTGAAATAAATTAATGAATATTTATGAAAAAATTTCTATATTTAGGGAATTTGTTTCTACATTCCAAATCAGGATATATGAATGCAAAAAAATCACAAAATATTTTAACAACATTCTGATCACCAATAACTCAGATGTTCCTTAATCATGATCTTGCCTAGCACATGGGAACTCCACTAAAAACTTCCAAACAACCAATCTCCTTTTAACCATAACCCTGAACAATTTAATAAAAAAGGTACATCAAGACATTAATACCATATTATAACTACCCAACCCAAACCTATTGGTTTGAGATAAAGGGCTACATAACCTCATGTGTGTATCCTCTTACAAAAGGGTTTCCTCTAATTAGTGATGAAATAATTTAATTATAGGAGAATATACCCTTGGAAATCATTTTAATTATTTGATACTAAAAAATAACCATAATCCAAATAAGTATCACAAAAAACTAATTATACTAATAAATTCTATAGTATATTTCCTACCATGTCAAATAGAATTAATTGTTTATAAAAAATTTGAAAATGACTATTTCTTAGGAAAATTCCATAAACATCACAAACAACTGCAAAAACCATGGAAGTGTTAAAATAATAAAAAAAGAGAGACAAAACCCATATTTTTATATATTAATCCTTTAAACCACCCCAATCATCCCTTTTGGAAACTTAATAGGCGACATACACCATTTTAAAAACATAAATTCCTTTGAAAGATTCACATGGGAATTTTTACGAATACATGGCATGAAATAACTCCCTACCAAGTATAAAACCCATTTAAAAGTAGTTCAAAATCTATCATGGGTATCACATATAGGTATATTTTGTGAAGAATAACATTTTAAAACTATTAAGATTCCTGTGGAATGAAATATAAAGAAAATGAAAATAAAAACCTTCCTCAATCCAAGTGGAAACAAGTCCCATCACGTCACATTCAAGATAGGAAGAAAACCAAGTAGAGAGATAATATATAAAAACCCTTAAACACCAAAACCCTTGATTGTAACTTACTTGAACCCTAAATTTATCCAAAATCATCTTTGGGGGAAAATAAAGAAACTCTAAAAAAATAACACCACCCTTAACAATATTCCTCAAAATCCAAGGAATGAATCATTAGGAATCATCAAAACACCTCTAGCATAAATCAAATCCCAACAATATGACATTAATCACATAAGAAGATGAATACCTAACATAGGCCTTTCTACAACTCATAATTCATCTAAAATAGGGAAACAAAGGATAGAAACACCCGTGAGAGAAAATATCACAAAAACCATATTAACACTAATCATCAAACAAAATTATAAGATTATACAAACCAAAGGAAACCATGAAAGACCATATCAAATACATAAAGTAATAATTTAATAAAAAACATCTGATAGGTTACTAGACTATGTCACTTATCCAATATATCCCCTATTAATCGGAGTAACACACCAATTATGAACATGACTCATCATGGAACAACTCTATCCAAAATTCTAAAAACTATATGGATGGTAAATTTTTCAGTGTTCATAGAACACATACTCATGGTGATCCTAATAGAAAATTATAACATGGTAGAACTCTTGGACAAATCAGAATCCAACTGCTCATCCCTAATACCCTAACATGTTCCCAAGGTATCCCCATATTATCCATCAAACAAACTGCATCCCATGGTCCAAACCATCAATGAAAAATAATGAACATCATAAACTAATGAGGCATGAGAATCCCAAAATAATAACCTCTCACATAAGAACAATCCACAATGTAATTAAAAGGTGAGACCAAAAAAGGTTACATCAAAACCTTAGCCACTATAAGATCATTGAAAAAGAATCCCAATAGAATTCATCGCCCAAATCATATCCATGTTCAAAATTCACCCCACATTATATCCTAATGAAACAATTAACGGTGAACTGAGTAATCACCTCTAATAAATGAAAAGATATAATAACCACAGGGGCTTTAAATTCCTGGGGATCTATACTAAATCACAAAAAATATCTACGGTTGAACTAAATACCCCCCCCCCCCCCAAGAACTAAGAAACCAACACCATAGAACATCAATACTGTATGTACCTAAAATTTTACTCAAGAACGTAGTGAATTATTCATATTTATTGTCTGTAAATAATTCCACTAAAACACCATCTTGAATAATTATCCAAGATTCCCTAGTATATGATGTGATGGAACCATAGCATCTTACACACTATTTAAAGCTCGGGTTGTGCCAAATTCTAAAAGGGCCTCACTCAAGAAATAACCGGATTCACCAGAAGGTTCATCTCAATAACCTTTCTAGGTATCACACTCAAGAAATAAGAAACATGAATCCTCGCTATTCATGTTTCCCAAACCAAATTAATGAGTCTATGTACACTGGGGAGAATTTCAAAATCACCCACTCATCAAGGAAAAACATGTGCCAAAAGAGTAACTTTATAAAAGAACACTTTCATTTTAAAAAACACTATTTTACATAAGGAATAAAAACACTTTTTTAGAAACACTTTTTTGAAAAATATTCAACCATTAAGTAATAACGCGATTCATTTAAAAATCCTCATTTTACGTAAGGAAATTCAAAAAATTTAACTCATCTTAACAACCCAATATCATATTTTTAAAATAATAATTTTTATCAAGATTCATAAAGTTATTATTTATTTCAAACAACTTATATAGTAATACACTTTGTATTTCAATGAGTTTTACCCTTTAATTTTTTTTGAAATTCTTCCAAATTGTTATTTTAGAAAGTAACACTCTTAATAACGATTATTATGATGAAAAAAATTTAGAAAATACAACATATAAAGTAATTCAAAAAAAATTTAATAGATAGTAATTGAAAAAGTGAGAGGAGTCGGATGATTATAATAATATAAAGTAGCATATTCAAACAACTCAATATTTTGGTAATGAAATCCACTAAATATAAAATAATTATAGATTTACAACATCGCTCTAACCACATGATTATCAGGTTACCGAAGCACGAATATTAGATAAATGGATATTGGTTATTTTCATCATCAATGATGAGAATATTTAGCACAGGATATTAGGGATTGAAAATATTAGAAACATAGAAAATTCAAATATATATTAAATTAGGGGACAATGAAATACATAACTTCCATTAGTTTTTTGGGAAAAGGTCCTGTGAGAGGATGGTGGCTATAGTTAGTGGGATCCATGAGTGAGGAGATGTAAAATTCTTGAGGGATGGGATCTATGAGGGAGATCAATAGGGATTATCTGCGAGGTGAATCCAATAATTGAGCTGAGAATGATGGGGAGAACCAGTGGAGGCGGGGAGCTGGGGAGCTGGGGAGCTAGGGAGGTGGGGAGGTGAGGAGGTGGGGAGGTGGAGATTGATATGATGGAAAGAGGAGGTTAGAATGTGCGGATCAAGATGTATGAAGGTTAGGTGGGGAGGATGGAATGTGGAGGCATATACAATGATCAGGTGAGGTGAGGAGGAGGTAGGGATGTGAATATTGGATGGGGAGGCTCAGAGGAGTCAGGAAGGTGGAGGAGGTGAATAGGTGGATTGGGAGACTGACCAGAATAATCATGAGGGAGGGAAGCAGAATAGGGTTTGCAGGGAGGGAAGAATCATGTAGGAGGGAGGGGTGGGGTAGGAGTATGTGTGATGGTGTAGGATACAACCATGACAATCATGGATTTTGGTTGTATATAGCAACATTTTTTATAAACTATGGCTATAAATTTGTGGATACAACCCAAAATTCCTGTTGCGTGGGAGTTTGTGTGAGTTGGTGTCCTAGAACAAACTGTTTATACTTGACTACTTGAATATTTAATATATTTTAATATTAATCATCGTATTATATATTGTTCATTGTTCTGCATGACTATAACATAATAATGTCCTAGAGTATTTTCCTCCTTATTAAGGTCATATTAGTTCCATGCTATGATGAGAACCTTGAATTGATTTGAAAATATAATCAAATATAGTTCTGCGGTTGGTCTAAATACTATGATGGGACACATAGTATACAGAACATCTGGTGGGAGTACTCATAAGTGGATGAGACTTATTCTCACGAAGTTCACACTTGTTAATCTAAAAAAATGGGAGATTATGAGAATAGAGCCGCCAGTAGGAATTCTACATATTTTGGGGTCATCAGAGATTCCTATCTACGAACATGTTCGTTGGTCCATAGAATATAATATTATAATTAATACGTGTCAGGACTCACACCCTTTGATTTGAAAACAAAAACCTTTACACCCTATGTTGGCAAAAAGTATGGTACATTTGGTGCATCATGAATGGTATGTTATTAATAGAAAAATCAAGGAATTATTTCTCCCTTACCTATATAGAAGTTGATACCTGGTCCCTTTAATTGAAATAGACATATCTCCCAAAATTCCATGGCCATGGTGTACTGATGAGTTTAATTCAGTTAATCAAAGAATAACGTATCTAGCATATAGGTTGATGACACTATCATGAATCTTTCTTGATGAGATATTATGACAAAGTAATTATATTACACAGTGAGTGTTTATATGGGTATTTCAAAATTGATACCTTACGTTCCTTCCCTTTTATGCCTTGACTCGTTGCGAGATAGTAATCTTGGTCGTTAGGCAATCCCGCCTAATGCCGATGAGAAATAATCCTAGAGGGTCACACACTAAGTGTTTCTGTTGGTCTTAATTAAATTCTATTTTATTTTATTTAAAAGAATAAATAATATTCTCAAGAATACGGAATAATTTTTTTCATGTTAAAATGATTTCAGAAATTAAATAAATATTTATTCACAGTATTGTTAATAAAATATATTTATTTATTTCAATGATTATTTTGTAAATTTTTATTTACTAGTTTATAAATAAAAAATTTATTTAAGAGTAGAAAATATTTTACTCATGTGTTAAATAAATGGAAGAGGAGTTTGAATGGACCAAGACCATGTTCGTTGATAAATTCATTATTTACAATTCGGTAAATAATGTTTACCCAAGTAGCTTAAGAAATAATAATAATACTGTTATCATAATGTGTCATATGATTTCATTAGTTGTTTCATTTTATGCAAGTTGGAACACAAAAAATTGTTGGGCTATTATTGTTATAATGTGGCATGGGTTTTCTATAATGGTTATAATTGAATTTAATTGATGTTTCACAATTAAATACTGTAAGTGAAACCCCGAGTCGATTAATATGTATGTATGTCTATTATTGCAAACCCTATTGAATTGGGAATTGTTAAGGAAAACATTTTCTCTCTCGACTCCTCTCATCTCTCCCTCCCAATAATGAGAGAATTTTTTCAAGGCTGAAGAATGAGTGATGGAGAATGATTGATGCAACACATTCACTTTTCCATACTAAAACCTAGAGTACAAGTGGTTTTTTTAGGTACCATTGGAGCACATTTGGTTCACCAAAAGAGGGATTCTACTTTGTAACCTCGTGGGTGAGATGAAGAGAATCTGGAAGGGTCATTCCAAATGATCAACTGTCATCAACGAAGAAAGTAAAAAAGACCTAGGTAATTAATTTCTTCAGATATTAATAAATTAATTATAAAAATGATGTGAAAGATCCTCTTTTTCATATCTGGAACTTTTCTTCTCATTTTCTAAATATTTTATTTTAATACATTGATAGTGGCTTTCATCATCATATTGATAATGAATTGGTCATAGATTATGAAAAACGATAATTTGGTTCCTCCCAACCACCATTCCTCTCCAACGTTCGGATCCTACAATTAGTTGATAATGAAAATAGATAAAAATCCCGATAGAAAGAACCACCTACACTCCAATTCATCTTGATCATGGAATCATTCCATTATGTGAATTACATTCAAAATACAAGGGCTAATGTGAATAATAACCCACAATAACCTCCATATAAAATGAAAAAAGGAAATCTTGTGAAATCACAATGTATGATGTGAACCATGAAAATTAAGGGACACGTGTCTTTCAATCTATAGTTTGGAGGTCCATTTTTTTGAATTAGTGAGACCTCTAAAAATATTATTTTTCTTAATTTATTAAAATTTGATGTGATTTTAAGAACTTATTATCTCCCTCTACTTGGATTCTAGATTAATGAAATCACATTTTATATTCTAGTGGTTCAAGGATGAACACAATATTCCAATGGAAATTTTTTAATAAGATAAGATAATATTTAATGAATAAAAAATAGAAGTATTTATGTATTTGAAATCAAGAATTATACTATATAAGAGTTTTTCCTAGGTTCTTTTATTTATAAAAATTTTGAAACATCTAAGGATTGTGTTAATTTTGGAAGGATATATGACTCCATGTATGATTAAATTAGTATTTATCGATACCATCATTTGTGTAAGATATTAAGGTTTACCATAAGATCAAATTCCTATAAACCATTTTTGAGGTATTATGTGGTGTCTTTTTCTCATTATTATAGATATTTTAAGAGATATTTATAGAAGTACGATCCTTTTTTAACATTTTTAAGTGAATTATTTTGAGGAATAATATCTTCACTTTTTGGTGATAAGATTAATGGTATTGGTAACCTATATGTTTACCTTATCTTTTATTTTGAGGTAAATATGGTTAATTGAAACTTGGAAATTGTAAAAATATAGTACTGAAAAAATGATAAACGACATGTTAGGTGAAAACCTATCACATCCAACAAATCAGAAGGATTGAACCCACAACAAAAGGATGAAAAGGGTATAACACCCACCAAAAGATTATGTGAAAAAGTACATCTAGTGGGAAAACATAAAGGGATGTATTGTTGAGTATGTATCTTGGTGTATGGTATGTCATGAATTGAAGTCTAAGAGATAAATTTTTAAAAGGATTCTCCAACCATTATCCATAGAGGAATGGAAATTGGAAGACATCATTATGGATTTTTGTCATCAAACAACCAAAAATGTCTAAATGGGACAATTATATAATGGTTTTAGTTCATATCTTTACAAAGGCATCACACTTCATCGCAATCATTTAATATTTTTCTCAGGATCAACTTTCAAGGATATATATTAAGGAAGTAGTAAGAATACATGGAGTACCATATTCCATTGTTTCTTATTGGGATTGAAGGTTTACCTTAAAGTTATGATAAATCCTTTAATAAAATACTAATACGATGTTGATATTAAACACATGTTATTATCCTAGGATAGATGGTTAGTCTGAGAAAACAATTAAAACCCTATATAATATGATAATATCATATTCTATGAATTTCAAAGGTAATTGGGATTAACACCTTCTTCTAGTTGAGTTTTCTTACAACAATAGATTTCACTCTAAGAATACAAATAGATCCTTATAAATCACTGTATGGAATGAAGTGTAGAAATAAAATGTGATGGAATGAATTTAGATAAATAAATCTATTTAAGCCTAGGAAGGTTGAATAAATGGAAAATAAAGTTAGAGCCTTTTAGCGTCACATAAGGGCATCACAAAATCGACAAAAAATATTACGCTGGAAATTATCAGCATGATCTAGAAGTTGAAGTAGATGACAAGGTGTTTCTACCAATTTTTTCATTTAATAAATAATGGGTAACAAAGATTGAGTTATATCATTCCCTTGGAATGTATTGATCTTCTCAGGGTGGTATCTTATCATTTGGCTCCCTCGTCGAACCGCTCTCAGTTTCACGATGTGCTCTATGAATCTATACTGGGGAAGTGCATAACTAATTCATCACATGTGGTGAAATAAAAGGTCATAGAACTCAAGAAATATATTTCTTACGAGTAAAACCAAGTGGAGATTCTATATTTTAGATGGAAATTTCTATGAATTAAGAACACTCACATGCTTAATGTTTTTTTGGGTGAAACCACCAGCTTGAGGAGGATATACGGGAACATGAGAATGTAATAAGGTATAATTATCCTCTATTTTGTGTATAAAAGAGGATTAATTTATAGGGTGAAATTAATTTTATGGGGTCTTAGAATTTAATACCCAAATATTTTATTAAATATTTTTTTAGTAAATTTAATTTCTTCGATAACATGATCTACATGCAACATCGAGTTTTAACAAACCAATATATAATATTTATATTATATTTAACAAGATTGATATGACATATCCATTAAAAGTTTCCAAATGAATAAGAATATACACATTTTAAATATTAATTATAATGTTTTTATATGATTATATCATATTTATAAAAAATAACTTACTTAGTGAAAAAGTATTTTTATGTTTTGAAAATACTATTTTCTCAATACAAAATGTATAATTTTTATGAACATATAATAAAACTAATTATTGAATATTTTTTAAAATTTATACAATAAAATAAACTTAATTTTTTAAATATATAAGTATGAATTAGTGTAGGGTTAATTTTGGATAATTGTTTGAAGAGATTCATTTTTTAGTGAATAGTGAAAATACTGATTTTATTAATAAAACATCATTTTCATTTAAATGATTTAAGAAGGACCACATTGTTTTGAAAAATTAAAATCCAAAATAGCTCAGTTTAATTATAATTAATCCAATTTAGTTCATTGTAAAAAAAATTATGTTGAATTTTTATAGAAACTCTTTTTAAACTTTTTAAAAGTTTCTCTTTGGAAAACAGCTTTTCCATCATGTCTGCGGGTGTAATTTTCAATTAAAATTTTCCACTTAAGTGAATTGAAATTAAAAAAAATGAAGAAAATATTTTGAATTTAAATAATTTATTTTATCTACTGAGATAAAATTAAATTTCTACCATAATAAATAGTCAAAATAGTAAATATTAATTACTTTGATTTAGGTTAAAACTGGATTACCTGGGGGTTAAGCTAAAACTATAAGGAGTAACATGACCTATAAACTTGTTCAAAACCAAATTTTATGTCCATATTAATACTTTATAACATATAAGGTTTGATAATGACCCATTATTATCAATTTTTTCATGAAAAACACGGGTATACATTATTCTTTTCAAAAATTTAGTGTGTATCATCTCCCCCACTTATAGAAGGACCACCCCTCTCTTCTTCTATTCACACATAAAAACCCCTTTATTTCAGAAAATAAAAACTAATATAATTTCCATAATCACATTTTAGAGGCCTTATTTGTATTGTTAATTCCTTCTAATAAGGGTTTATGTATAATCCTAAAGAAGCTCTCTCGAGAAGAGGTAAAATTATTATACCTGCACCTTAGTTTTATTTATTCTTCCACCTGCTTAAAATATTCTTAAAATATTATAATACAAATAAAAAATATAATATATACTAATATGTTATTATGTAATGTAATAAAAAATATATATATTAACATTCATCAAATGTGAAAATAAACTGTCAATCGTGTGCACGAGTTGTTACCACCTCGCAATATGTTATTATTCATTTTCCATCACCACCTCTTAGAGGTGGATATAATGATGTATTTATGGTATATATATGATATTTATGATATTATTATAAATTTTTACTTATAATATGATGTCTAACTTCCTACATACCAACCTGTTGGAAAACAATAATATGGCTTGTGTATACAGCGGACTACCGCCTCACGAACTAACATGGTGTGTTTTTCATTTCTATTTTACATGGATGGTAACAAGGATTCCTTAAATTAATATATATTATACATTTAAAATTATTATAATTATTTAAATATGATTTCATATTAACCTTTTTACCTTCCATTCTTTGTGGGAAATGATGATGTTTTTTATGTGTACAACAGACCACCATCTCACGAAGTGATGTGTTCACTAATGCTTTTCACAAAAGGTAATAAGTATATGTTCAATGAATATAACAGAAATATATGACCTAAAAATGATTCTGTGAAGATAATATATTTGTTGAGCCCTCTGGAAGATTGTTCATTTCATATCTATGATTGATGTTTTAATAATCACAAATCATCACATACCATTAATGCTTAATCTGGTTTGATTTCTCATAAACATAATTGCAATCTGTTAATGAATCTGTTACCACATTTTTGTCTATGATTATTGATGTACAAAGTATTTTGGAATCACCGATTCAATATCAACATACATCGGAAGCACTGATCGCATATCAAAAGACAACGGTCGCACCGATCCGATGCAAATGACTCACTGATACTGATCAAATGACTCACCGATGCAAATGAGTCACCGATGAAAATGAGTCACCGATGCAAATGACTCACCGATGAAAATGAGTCACTGATGCAAATGAGTCACCGATGCAAATGAATCACCGATGTAAATGACTCACCGATTCAAATGAGTCACCGATGTAAATGACTCACCGATGCAAATGACTCACCGATGCAAATGAGTCACCGATGCAAATGAGTCACTGATGAAAATGACTCACCGATGAAAATGACTCACCGATGAAAATGACTCACCGATGCAAATGACTCACCCATGCGAACGACTCACTGATGCAAATGACTCACCGATCAAACTGACTCACCGATCAGATGATAGACTGATGCTGATCAGTCTGATTCACCGATGCTGATCTTTCTGAGTCACCGATCATTACTCACTAATGCGGATGACCTACCGATCACTTGATTCACCAATAGTCATAAACAACTGTTTGAATTTTTTTATCTTTATCTTTATTTAATCTAACCAACGGTCATATTAGGTATATTTTAATGCTCTGTCAAGTTATTAATAAAGGTTGTCGGGTGTCAGGAAACCGTACCTCGTACCTGCGGAAAGGAAACATTTTCTGTCTTCCGAAGCACGTGAAATAAATACAAGAAGACTCTGCTGAAGATAGAAAGGGTGTTAATAGAAGAACACAAGGGAGAAACAGAGTAAAAAGAAAGAGAAGGAAGAACCAAGGAGAACAGAACCTCATACACAATCAAGCCTACTCAAGAAGAGTTCTGTGCATACAAAAGAACATTGAAGAACTTCATCGACTACATCTCACTGCCTTTGAGCCTGAAGCATACGACACTTTTCCTCTCAAACAAAAACGAGAAGAGGACTCAGAATAAATTCTGACCAAATACTAAAGAGTCCAAAGCTACACTGAATTCACCAGAGCCATTTCTAAACTCTACATCTCTGCTCTGTGATACATTTGTGTTACATTTTGAGCACTGTGTGTTATCTGCTGTATTAAACACACACTGACTCATGTACTTTCACTAGAGGATCTGTAAATCCTCAGCAAACCTTTCTTCACTTCATTTCCCACTGGGGATAGTGGTAGAGGTCGTATGAGACCTGGACAGCTCTAAGCTGTTGTTTGTTTTCCCACACAGAACCGTGGTAGAGGTCTTGTGACCTGGATAGTGTGTTCACTGTTTTTAACCCCAATCCAGGGTGTGGATAATTTTTATATAAACTTTTGAGAGGACTAAGTCTTGGCTTGAGACTGAACCTCTTGGTTAATTCTCTGTGTTTGTAGCTACATACTATATCCATACTACATATTTATTTCATATTCCGCTGCTATTACTTTGAAATATAATTTATTTTCAAAGCTACTTTGATAGTTAAACATGCAAGTGTTTATATTTATTATAGACTAGTGAGTTAGTTTCAAAGGATAATTTAATCATAAGATTAAGTTAACTGAGAACTAATCAATCTTTGAGAAACTAATTGAACCTTTATAATCTGTATAAATTCACTACAGTTTAATCTGTTTTTGAAATAGGGGGATTTTAATCAACATTGTTTTTAACAGAAAATTTTAATTGGAACTCAATTCACCCCCTCTTGAGTATCCACTCCGACCAACACTTGGTATCAGAGGTTGTTAATATTTTCTAAAAGTACTATGTTTTCAACTGTGATTTTAGTTGTATTTTAAAGTTCTTAAAATTTCTGTTATTTATAAATTTTTATCTCTTTAAAATTATTTTTGTAATATCATGGATAATAGACTTGAGGGTGCTGCTACTAACCGGCCACCTTTCATTAATGGAAAAAACTATGCTCAGTGGAAGCTAAAAATGAAAATTCACTTAGAAAGTATGGGCTTTGATATTTGGACTGTCATTGAAGCTGAATATAAAATTCCCAGTACTGATAGATCTACTTGGGATGAACCTACAAAGACTGCTTACAATAATAATTGTAAAGCTATGAATGCTCTGTACTGTGCTCTAGGAGATGAAGAATTTAATAGAATTTCTTCATGTAAAACTGCATATGAAATTTGGGATACCTTAGCTATTTCTCATGAAGGAACAACTAATGTTAAGGAGATGAGATTGAATACCTATACTATTAAGTATGATAATTTTAAGATGAAGCCTGATGAACCCATTTCTGATATGTATCTTAGGTTCAATGAAATTTTCAACACAATGACTTCTCTGGGAAAGGATGTTCCAACAAAGGAGCAAATCATGAGAATTTTGAGATGTCTACCTCAAAGATGGAGAGGAGCCTCTGTCTGCATTAGAGAATCCTGTGACATTGGAACACTGCCTGTCAAGGAATTAATTGGTAAGCTGATGATGTATGAAGAAGAGCTTAAAGTAAATAAAGAAGAAGATGATGAACCTAAAAGGATTTCTATTTCCTTCAAGACTATAACCTCAAAGAATAAGGATAAGCAAAAAGCCTCAAGCTATCAATGAAAGTTTAAGTAGTGAGGAAAGTGAGAATGATTCTGATAGTGATGCTGAGATGGCACACATTTCTAGAAGATTTAAGAAATTCTATTGGAAGAAGAAGTTTTTCAGAAAGTCAAACTACAAAGGCAAGTATGATAACAAAGGACACTGGAAGAAGGATTGGAAGAAGTCTGATAATTCAGATGAAGTTGTCTGTTATGAATGCAAAAGAAAAGGACACATAAAAACAGACTGTCCAAAGATGAAATATAGAAAGAAGTATGAATACAAGGATAAAAAGTACAGGAAATCCATGAAGGCTACTTGGAGTGCTTCAGAAGACAGCACAAGTGAAGGTGAATCTTCAGACTCTGAAAGGAATCGAGCCAACATGTGTTTTATGACAAACACTTCTGAGGTAACATCAGAAACTCTTGCTTCAAATTCATATTATTCTGGAGATGATTCTGAAGGTGATAACATGTCTAAATCTGAACTGTTTGAATACTGTGATATGCTTGATGAAACCTGTAATGAGCTTAAAGATAAATATAAAGGATTAAAGAAACAGTATTCTTTAAGTGTTAAGCATAAATCTGATCTGGATATAGAAGTAGAAAAGAATGCTCAGTTGCTTAATGTGAATACTGAACTAAAATTGTCTAATGAACAACTCAGAAAAGACTTAGAGAAGTTCACAAATGGAAAAAATACTCTAACACAAATGCTGGGAAAGCAAGTTGCACCTAGATATACTACTGGTATAGGATACCAACCTGGACAAAGAAAAGTTGCCAAAACTAGATTCATTCCTAAATCTGGACAGAAGATAGTTAATTCTGGAACGTCATATGCCTCAACCAGTTATATTCATAGTTATGGATTTAATAAGGTTTATCTTTCAAAGAATGTTAATTCTACAAATTATATGAGACCCATTAGACAGATATGGGTACCTAAAGTATCATTGGCTAACATGTCTGGACCCAAGAAGATCTGGGTACCAAAATCATCTTCCTTCTAAATCTGTTTTGTAAGAGACCTGCTTGAAGAGCTGTCACAAGAAGATATGGTACTTAGACAGTGGATGTTCAAGACATATGTCTGGAGACTTTTCATGTTTCAAGAGCTTAGTAAAAGTTGATGGAGGCTTTGTCACTTTTGGTGATAATTCAAAAGGAAAAATCATCGGCTTAGGCCAGATTGGTAACACTAATTCAATCTTGGTTTCTGACGTTTTATTTTTCGATGGACTTAAATATAACTTGTTAAGCATTTCTCAATTGTGTGATGATGGTTTTTATGTGAAATTTAAAAATGATTCTTGCAATGTTTTTAACTCTAAAAAAGTTTTAGTATTTTCTGCTTTAAGAAATTAAAATGTTTATGCTGTTGATTTAGATTCCTTAGCTAAGCAGAATATTCCTGGATTAAATGCTTTTCATAAAGAGTATTGGCATTGGCATAGAAGATTATGACACTACAATGTACACTCACATAGAAAACTTTCTAGGAAGAACATAGTTAGAGACTTACCAAAAATTGAATTTCTAGCAGACAAAGTTTGTAATCCCTGTCAAAAAGGAAAGCAACATAAAGTTTCGTTTAAATAAAAGAAAGAAGTGTCAACTTCTCAACCTCTCGAGTTGGTTCACATGGATTTATTTGGACCTTCTAGAGTTTCTAGTTTAAATTGGAAGCACTATGTCTATGTTCTTGTAGATGACTTTTCTAGATATACTTGGGTATATTTTCTAGCTCACAAAAGTGAAGCTTGTTCTTACTTTATTAAATACTCCAAGTCTGTAGAAAATCTTAGTGGACTCAAGATTAAGACCTTGAGAAGTGATCATGGTCGTGAGTTTGAAAATCATGAGTTTGATTCTTACTGCTCACACAATGGCTATAGTCACAATTTCTCTACCCCTAGGACACCCCAACAAAATGGTGTAGTAGAGAGAAGGAATAGAACCCTCCACGAAATAGCTAGAACCATGCTCAATGAATATGAACTTCCTATTTACTTTTGGGCTGAATCTGTAAATATAGCTTGTTATGTCATTAATAGAGTCTTGATCAGACCAGTTCTTAAGAGGACCCCTTATGAGTTGTGGAACCATAGGAAATCTAAGGTTAACTACTTCAAAGTTTTTGGCTGCAAAGTCTTCATTCTCAATACTAGAGACAATCTTGACCAATTTGCATCCAAGAGTGATGAAGGAATTTTCCTAGGTTACTCTATCTCTAGTAATGCCTATAGAGTTTTAAATAAAAGAACCAAATGTGTGGAAGAATCTGTTCACATCAAATTTGATGAAACTGATCCACATGAACCTAAAATCTCTCTTGAAGATGATCTCTCTGGTTTGAATCTCAATGATAAATACAATGGACCTATAGTTAAAGCATCCAGCTCTGGAAATTATCCAGAACCTGCTTCTGTTGAACCTCAATCTGTAGATGAATCTGAAATCTCTAGCCCTATCTTTTCAAGACCATCTATGACTCTAAAGAAACATCCTTTAGATGCTATTGTAGGAAATCTAGATAGAGGAACACAGACTAGATCTTCTCTAAGAAATTAGGTTGAACATCAAGCTTTTCATTCACAGTCAGAATCTAAAAATATCAATGATGCTATCAATGATGAGTTTTGGGTAATGGCTATGCAAGAAGAACTAAATAAATTTGAAAGAAACAAAGTCTGGAAATTTGTAGAAAGATCTAAGGACTTTTTGACCATAGGCACAAAATTTGTATTTAGAAACGAAGTTGATGAATCTGGAAACATCATTAGAAATAAAGCTAGGCTAGTTGCACAAGGTTACAATCAAGAAGAAGGAATTGACTATGAGGAAACCTTTTCATCTGTAGCTAGATTAGAGGCTATTAGGATCTTACTTGCATATGCATCACATGTGAATTTCAAGCTATATCAAATGGATTTCAAAAGTGCTTTTCTAAATGGTTTTATTATTGAAGATGTTTTTGTAGAACAACCACCTGGTTTTTTTAAATCCTCATTTTCCAAATCATGTTTTTAAACTTTCTAAAGCTTTATATGGTTTAAAACAAGCTCCAAGAGCTTGGTATGAAAGGCTTTCAAACTTTCTTATCTCAAAAGGATTTACAAAAGGAGTATCTGATCCCACTCTTTTTATAAAAAGGATTTCAAAAGATGTATTAATAGTACAAATCTATGTTGATGATATTATTTTTGGATCTTCTAAAAATTCCTTATGTACTGATTTTTCAATGGTTATGAAAAATGAATTTGAAATGAGCTTAATGGGAGAGCTTAAGTATTTTCTTGGTTTTCAAATTATTCAAACTAAAGATGGAATTATTTTAAATCAAAGTAAATATACAAAAGATCTTTTAAAACGTTTTGGATTGGATAGTATTAAGGAATGTGATACACCTATGAGTACTACCTGTAAATTGGATACAGATGAAGCTGGGAAACCAGTGGATCAAACCAATTAAAGAGGTATGATTGGGAGCTTACTTTATCTTACTGCTAGTCGACCAGACATTATGTTCAGTGTATGTATGTGTGCTAGATTTCAAGCTAATCCTAAAGAATCACACTTACTGACTGTTAAAAGGATTTTTAAGTATCTTAAGTATACTATAAATTTAGGTTTGTTTTATCCAAAAGGACAATCATTTAACCTAACTAGCTATTAAGATGCTGACTTTGCTGGATGTAAGTTAGATAGGAAGAGCACATCTAGAACATGTCATTTGCTTGGAAAATCCCTAGTATCATGGTGTAGTAAGAAACAGAACTCAGTTGCATTGTCTACTGCCGAAGCAGAATACATAGCTGCTGGTAGTTGCTGTGCACAAATTCTGTGGATGAAACACACTCTATTTGATTATGGATTTGATCTTAAACATGTTTCAATTAACTGTGACAATACTAGTGCAATAAATATATCTAAGAACCCTGTGTCTCACTCTAGAACTAAGCACAATGATGTCAGACATCACTTTCTAAGAGATCATTATCAGAAAGGTGATATTTCTTTGAAATTTATTAGTTCTGAACATCAATTAGGTGATATCTTCACAAAGCCTTTATGCTCTGAAAGAATGAAATTTATTAAACAAGATTTGTGTATGATTGATCTGTGAAACTGATCTGTGAAACTGATCTGTGAAACTGATCTGTGAAACCGATTTGTGAAACTGATATGTGAAACTCATCTGTGAAACCAATCTGTTAAACTGATCTGTGAAACGGATCTGCGAAACCGATCTGTGAAACCGATCTGTGAAACTGATCTGTGAAAGTGATCTGTGAAACTGATCTGTGAAACGGATCTGTGAAACTGATCTGTGAAACCGATCTGTGAAACTGATCTGTGAAACCAATCTGTGAAACCCATCTGTGAAACAGATCTGTGAAACCGATCTGTGAAACTGATCTGTGAAACTGATATGTGAAACCGATCTGTGAAACCGATCTGTGAAACCGATCTGTGAAACCGATCTGTGAAACTGATCTGTGAAACCGATTTGTGAAACTGATCTGTGAAACAGATCTGTGCAACTGATCTGTCATACCGATTTTTTTATTATTATTATATTGTAATTAATTAGTAAATTTCTTTTATACTTTTTATGTGAACCCTAAATGATAAAATAAATTATACGCGGCTATTTATCCTCCCTAAACCTTTGACCTTTCATTTCCCGCCGAAACTTTCAACCTTTCTTCCCCTCTACTTCGATCCTTCGAACTCCTACCTTCCCAAAATCCTCGAATGGCTAAGCAAAAGAGACCGAGCAAAGGACCGGATAGCCCTGTACCTTCAAAGCGTGCTCGAGGCGAGTCAAGTAGTACCTCTCAACGATCAGTAAATCCTAACCTGGAAACTCGGATTGTTGCTGTAGAAAAATAAGTAAGCTCTGCGTGGCTTTTGTCAAGTAAGTCACTGTTGCTGCAAGTTCTTGAATCGCAAGGATGGATAGAATGGTTTTCTGACAACTCTCGAATAGACTACCCGAAGCCGGTACATGTGTTCTATATGAATCTGGAAATCACTTTAGATGGTGTGGAGGCTGCCAGGATGTCGTCTGTGGTAAAAGGAAAGAAAATATCCTTCTCATCTAAGCAGTGGGTTGAGTGCTTGAACATAGCTCATGAAGGTCGGTATGAGGATTATGCTGGGAATATTCCTCCAACATCTGATTACTTCTCTTATGAATTAGCTCTGGAGCTTCTGACAGGAAACAGAGAGTCACAGAGAATTACAGCTTCAGAATTAGATGGTGAATGCAGACTTCTTTTCAAGTTTATTCAACACCAACTTTTCCCTAGGAGAGAAGATTTTGTTTCTGTAAAGTACCAGGATGTTTTCCTGTTGTTTCTTCTGAAAACACATGAGAAAATCAATTTGTGTAGATATGTGATGGTACACATAGCTGGAATGATAAAACCGTCCAAGTAAGCCACTGCCTTGTTTTATTCAAAGATGATATCTACCATGCTCAAGAATCTAGATTGTATTGATGAAGATGATGAAGTTAATGAAACAGATCATACATTCTGTCTCAACAAAGAGATCTGCAAGAGGATGAAGATAAATTGGAATCCATGGACGAAGTGCTGGGTTATAGATGAAGATAAATTGTATGAATCCTACAATCCCATAGATCATGGCAAGAGGCCAAAGGATTTTAGAGACCCTGGCTTGAAACCAAATGTGGAACCAGTTTATTTTAATGATGATGAGAAAGAAGAAGGAATGGATGAGGCCACCAAAACCCAAGAGCAAGAAAACGCTGCGACTGAGGAAGGAAGTATGTCATCTCCTGATGATAGGAGTGATCCTGACACTACCAGTACCAAAAGATGAATAGAATTTGGACCTACTAGTCCACCCTTAGCCCTACCAGAATCAGAACCTATTCTTGGTGATGAAGAAGATTCTGACACTGAAGAATATCACAGTGAAGCTTCTGAGAAGATTGATGATGGACGTGCTGATGAAGTTGAGGCTGTTTCTGATGGTGATAACAGACCAGTGGATGGTCTTTCTGAAGATCAAATAGAATCACCTCAATCAGTACAATAAATGCATATCAGTGGCAAGGATGATTCACAAAAAATCAGTGGAACATCAATCTATGAGAAACAAAAATACACCCTGTGTGCTGCTGTTTGGGATGACTACCAGGTTATGCTGTGTTGGGCTTAGAATATTCTGAAGATGAAGAAGCAATGCCAGAATCTGCTGCAGCTGTGAAGAGGAACATCCCACGAGAAGCAAGGTCTGTTCCTGCTGTTGATCCTACAAATAATAATTTCCCTGGTTCAGGAATCTCTCAAGGTGATCTTGACAAGTTTAATATTGAATTGCTAACCGCTGTGAGAGCCACAGTTAGAGAAGAAATTTCTAATGCTCTTACTCAAGTGTCTCTCCAAGTTTCTGAACACTCATTGGAAGCCTTTTCACAAAGAGTATCTAATGCTGTGAAGCCAGACCTGGCCAATACTGGTGAACTTATTGGCAGGCAAATGACTCACCGATGCAAATGAGTCACCGATGAAAATGACTCACCGATGCAAATGACTCACCGATGCAAATGAGTCACCGATGCAAATGACTCACCGATGCAAATGAGTCACCGATGCAAATGAGTCACCGATGAAAATGACTCACCGATGCAAATGACTCACCGATAAAAATGACTCACCGATGCAAATGACTCACCGATGCAAATGACTCACCGATCAAACTGACTCACCGATCAAACTGACTCACCGATCAGATGACAGACCGATGCTGATCAGTCTGATTCACCGATGCTGATCTATCTGAGTCACTGATCATTACTCACTAATGCTGATGACCTACCGATCACATTATTCTCCAATAGTCATAAACAACTGTTTGAATTTCTTTATCTTTATCTTTATTTAATCTAACCAACGGTCATATTAGGTATATTTTAATGCTCTGTCAAATTATTAATAAAGGTTGTCGGATGTCAGGAAACCGTACCTCGTACCTGCGGAAAGGAAACTTTTTCTGTCTTCCGAAGCACGTGACATAAATACAAGAAGACTCTGCTGAAGATAGCAAGGGTGTTGATAGAAGAACACAAGGGAGATACAGAGTAAAAAAGAGAGAGATGGAAGAACCAAGGAGAACAGAACCTCATACACAATCAAGCCTACTCAAGAAGAGTTCTGTGCATACAAAAGAGCATTGAAGAACTTCATCGACTACATCTCACTGCCTTTGAGCCTGAAGCATACGACACTCTTCCTCTCAAACAAAAACGAGAAGAGGACTCAGAATAAATTCTGACCAAATACAAAAGAGTCCAGAGCTACACTGAAATCACCAGAGCCATTTCTAAACTCTACATCTCTGCTCTGTGATACATTTGTTTTACATTTCGAGCAGTGTGTGTTATCTGCTGTATTAAACACACACACTGACTTCTGTACTTTCACTGGAGGATCTGTAAATCCTCAGCAAACCTTTATTCACTTCATTTCCCATTGTGGATAGTGGTAGAGGTCGTATGAGACCTGGACAGCTCTAAGATGTTGTTTGTTTTCCCACACAGAACTGTGGTAGAGGCCTTGTGACCTGGACAGTGTGTTCATTGTTGTTAACCCCGATCCAGGGTGTGGATCATTTTTATATAAACTTTTGAGAGGACTATGTCTCGGCTTGAGACTGAACCTCTTGGTTAATTCTCTGTGTTTGTAGCTACATACTATATCCATACTACATATTTATTTATATTCCACTGCTATTACTTTGAAATATAATTTATTTTCAAAGCTACTTTGATAGTTAAACTCGCAAGTGTTTATATTTATTATAGACCAGTAAGTTAGTTTCAAAGGTTAATTTAATCATAAAATTAAGTTAACTGAGAACTAATCAATCTTTGAGAAACTAATTGAACCTTTATAATCTGTATAAATTCACTACAGTTTAATCTGTTTTTGAAATAGGGGGATTTTAATCAACATTGTTTTTAACAGAAAATTTTAATTGGAACTCAATTCACCCCCCTCGTGAGTATCCACTCCGACCAAGAATATTATTAACCTTTCTTTTATTTCATCTTTTGAAAAAATGGATACATCATTCATGGATGCATATGACGTACCCTCTCCATGAATGACATATTTCATTTTTTATCTCTAATTTTATGTGTTACACTAAATAATTTTATAATGAATATATATGATATTTATATCTTTGATAAAATTAGGGATATAATGAATCCATGGTAAAAATTAATGGACCTGAAATAAGAAATCAAAATAGTCACAAAAAACAAAGTAGTTATTACCCGGAAACAGGAATTGAATAAGAAAATTAAAATAAAAAAGTAATAAAATGTCATAACTAAGTAATATATTGTTTGATATTTAAAATTATTGATATTTAATATATTTCTAAAAAATAAACATTTATTATTCAGTAGTTTATATTGTGTGTGAAGGAATTCAAGACTTAAGGTAAGATATATTTCTCTAAATTTTTCTTCTTTGGGATGTAAATTATATTATACAACTATCTTATTTAATGAGGTGTATATAAACCCCCATTGATATGTAACAGCGTGAATTTATTTATTCTTCTAATTTTATGTGTTTCATTTAATTTTATTCTTTCATTGGGCTTCTGATTCAAAGTTAATAAAGTCGTAAGGGTTTTATGTTGCAATCTCATCATTTATCAAGATTGTTTATGATTATGCTTCCAATGATTAAAAATTATGATCTATATATCAAGGAACTCATGTATCTTCTAATATTAAAGTTATTTCTTGATAATATAATTTTTCATTTAATTTCCCTTTATTAAATTATTATATAGGCAAAAATAATGTTTTAAAAAATCATTATTATTTATCTCTTTGGTCAAAAACCATTTTTTCTTCTATATCCATGTTTTCTAAAATAGTTATCAAAAATGATTTAACATTATAATGATGATTTATTGAAAATGAGAATGTAATATTTATTTTATCATGTATGGTATGAATGGGATTTCCTTCCATTGTGACAACCTAATGTTTTAAATCTTCCATTATAACATTCAAATGAAATTTTCAAAGGAAATGTATTTAAAAAAAATTAATATTTAAATTTTTTTTCCAAATTAGATTTGATATTTTCCTCAAGAAATATTTTATATGATCTTTAGAGAATCATTTTTATGTTTTCATGTTTATTTTCTTAAACAATACTTTGAAAAAAATTGTTTTAAAATGTGTTTTTCAATGTTGAAATCATAATTTCATCAATAAATGTTGTAAGAGATATTTCAAAATCATTTTCCATATAAGATAACAAACTTTTATATAACTCAACATTTACTAGGGATATGATCCAATTATACCTTATTTATTATTTTTCTGGATGGAGTATATTTATGGAAAAAAATTATTTATAAAACCCATTTCTTTACCATGGGTTATGATAAGATTAGATTTTTATAAAACCATTTCTTTTCATGAGTTGTAACTTGATAATTATTTTATAAAGCCCATTTTTACATGGGTTATGATATGATGAATATTTTATGAAGACTATTTATTTTCATGTGTTCTAACACGATGAATATTTTATGAAGACCATTTATTTTAATGGGTTGATATGATGAATTATTAATGATCCTGTAGAACACATTTGTTTCAATTTCATTATATTATAGGTGGGGCATATACCTTCTTCTAGTAAATTCTATAAATATTGATATCTCGTGAGATATGAAGGACTAGAATACAGAGTGAACCTAGTTCAGTGAGGAAAGTTTTACACTATTATAGACTTGGGAGTGAACCTTAACTAAAACTATGGTTTGGGGAGTGAAACCATTCCACTACTATAGCTTTGGAAATAAGAATTATACTATGTAAATGAAATTATATACTTATATGTATTCCTCAATTCTATTCCTTCTGATAATGTTATGCTCTCATGAAATTGTTTAATTGATTTTCACAAGCTTCATTCCATATGAACAACAAATCCCTATTCCATGACCCAAGATTATGATCATTGGATATGTACGGTATGAATTTCAAATGTTATGGCCATGATATTATGCTCAAGATATGCTTACATATCTTCCTTTTTTACCCTTACTAAGAATATGAGCTCACCCATTCTTATGTTTCCTTTCCCCAGGTTATGAAGTAATATATTATGTATGATATTTCTAATAAGGGTACTAATTGTTAGTAATTTAGTGGGATATGATGTAGTTCCCATATGTAACCCTTGTCAATATTTCCATATTTCTGAAGACATTATACCTTTATGATCATTTTTCATTTGCTTATATAATTTAATGAATGTTTTTTATATAATTATTTAATATCAATATATAAAAATCCAATGTCATTATATTTGGTTTGAGATAAAAAGGATGTAATCTGGTCCTTCGTAACTCTCACATGTGAAAATTGTAAGAAGCATGGATCTATGCCCAATGGTTTCATGAGGAAAGAGACACCACATGGGATGATGGTTTGTCTCACATAGAAGGTGTATCTACCCATGGAGTTCCCTGATACGTATCAATTATAGTCCACTAGAAAAAAATCCATATCACTATAGTCGTTATTATATGATAGGTTTTGTTTACCTTTGGAAACAACGATGAGAAAACCTTAGTGATATCACTAGGGATATATATATATAAGGATAATTATACATATGTGAAAATAGAATAGGATATTGGGGAATGATAGAGTGATTTTTGTTTCTTACAATGAATCCATGTTTGGATACTACAGGTGGATGTGGCACTAAAATAAATATTACTTGGGGTAATAACTTTGAAAAAGTCTTGTCGGGCTCTACTCGATTATTACCTAGATTATAAATGATGTTTCATGATTTAGACATCCCAAAATTGATTCATCGTGATTATTTGCTTTCCCGATATGATATTCTTTACTCACACTATTATTTTAGTTTTTGTTAATGGATGTAACCTCAAGGAATAATTTTATTGATGAATTTAATGGAAACATCATTGATTCTCTTCCTATACAACCGATTGTTATGAAAGTGGGAGTGAATAATCTCATTTTTATGCGAACAAAAATTTCTCAAGTGATGAATTATGCTGAGCATAAAAATGAGAAAAAGATGTAACAAATTTATTATAATTCCTTAAGAATGAAAAAACCACCATATTTTAATGGTTCCACTAATGCTTTAGTTTTTGAGAAATTGATCGGTACCACTGAAAATATATTTTCCATTCTCCGATTTTCGAAACATGAAAAGTAATTTTGGTTATTTATTTTTTAATGGAAAATAGAATAAATGGTGTACTCTTATCAAGAATATGATTAAAATATACTAAATTTACACCATGGAGGGGAATGAGTTTAAGAGCTTATTTTTTTAATAAGCAATTATCTTATATTCTATGTATGAAAATGGAGAAGGAATTACTTAAGCTTAACTAGTAGGATGATGAATATATTGGTTCCTGTGGAAAAAATTTTACAAGACTTGAAATGTACACTAATTTCATTATAATCCAACTTGAAATTAATGTTGGTTAATTATTCAGTGAATTAAAACCAATTATCCAAAGGGAATTGTCTATAAGATACTTCAGTAGCATTGAAAAAATATTTTGATGTTCTCTCAATGTGAATGTGGATATTGTAGTTAATCATCAATTCCATGGTTTTGATTAGAAAATAAATATGTGGATCAAGGGAAACACTGTGAACTATAGAGATATGAATATGATCTTTCCTTCATTCTCAATATGTGGTAGGAAACATCGATTAAATTGTCTTTATAGGAATGGTAAATGTTTTATCTATGTAAAAATAGGTCATTGGGCAGTTTAATATAGAAATAATATGAATAAGTTAGATAATAATATAAATAAAGGGAAATCCCCCACATAATTAGTCACCCACACTCTATTTCTTCTAGTTCAAGGTCATTAGAAATTAAGAAAATTAATTACCTAATCCAATGGCTAGTGAGGATAATAAGACACCAAAACCAATAAAGATAAAGGAATAAAGGGAATGATTATGAAACCAGAATGGATATAGTAAATCATGATAATTTGGGGGATCTTATCTTTCCATACTTGTTTTCAAATTTCATGTTGGATTTTATATAAATGAGAACTATTAAATTATTATTATTCATAATTTAGTTAAATTTGATGTTATTCTGAGCATTGATTATCTAAATATACATGGATTCTATAATAATGAAATAAAATTTTATATTTTTCAGTGAAATGAAAACCCCAATATACAAATGGATTTTTTATATAATATAAGATATTATTTAACGGATAAATGGTTGAATAATTTCTGTATTCGGACTCAATAATTTTGTTTTAGAAGTATTTTCCAATGTTATTTTAGTTATAAGTATCCTGAATATCCAAGGATTATGTTAATTTTGGAATCATATATATCCCCATGTAATATTAACTTAATATTTTTGGATACCATCATGGGTTTAGGAGTTTATGGTTTATAATATGTTCAAATTAATATACACCCCTTTTGAGGATTTATGTGATGAGTGTTCATAAATATTAATGATATTTTGGGAGACATTTATGGAAATAAAACCCTTTGGTTTTGTATATGTTTTAGTGAAAAAGTTATTTGAGGTAGAATTCCATCACATTTAAGGGATAAGATTAAATGTATTAGAAACCATTAGGGTTTGTCTTATCTTTTATGTTGAGGTAAATATTTGTTATTACATATTGTGAATTATATTAATATAGTTTTGAAAAATGGAAAACCTACATGTCCGGTGATATCCTATCTCATTCAGGAAGGTTGTGGGGCTTGAACCCAACACCTTAGGATGAAAATTGTATATATCCTACGACTTTCCTATGTGAAATATTACTTCTGGTGGGAAAACAGAAAGGGATATATTTATAAGGTCTTATCTTGCTATTTGGAATGTCAGTATGTCTGGGTTGATGGAAAAATGTTTAAAGAGAGGCTTGAAAAATTATCCATACCAGACTAAAAATAGGAAAACATCACTAAGGAATTTGTTATCAAACACACCAAAACCTCTAAAGTGAAAAATTATATATATGTTATAGTCAATTTCCATAAAATTTCAATGCACATAATCACTATCATATAATATTTCTCTCTGGATCGTCTTTCCAATATACATATCAAGGATGTAATATGGTTACATAGTATACCACATTCCATTATGTTATATTTAGATATGAGGTTCACGTTGAAGTTCATTTATGTATTCAACAAACTCTTGATATGGAGTTGATATTTATCACTATTTATCATCTTAGTATAGAAACTCAATATAGGGGAACAATTCAAATCCTTGTGGATATGGAAAGATCTTCTTCAATGGATTACAAATGTAGTTGGGATTAACACCTTCATTTAGTTGATTTTTCATAAAAAAACAGATTTTAGTATAATAATTTAAATGGTTCCTTATGAAGACGATTATGGAATTAAGTGTAGAGCTAGATGATTATACGATGAAGTTGGAGAAATAAATCTACTGGAAGATCACTATTTTGTCACGTTTGCAAGTTAGATTTTTAATTTAAATTTTCCACTTGTGATAATGAAATTTAATAAAAGTAATTAAATATTTAGAATAAGAATAATTTATATTATATAATAATTTCTATTTAATTTTTTTACCATAATTAATGGTAAAAATATTAAAAATTAATTACCATTTTTAAGGTTAAAGGAAATTTACTAGTGGTTAAACTAAACATATTAAGGGTAAATGGCCAATAAACTTCTCCAAAATATATTTTATAGAAATATTTAAACCTTAAAAAACGAAGGTCTTATACTAGTCAATTTTTTATCCTTGTGGCATGTGATGAATGTGGGTACACTTTATTATTTTAAAAATTCCCATGTGTGTCCTCTCCCCAACTTATAAAAGGTCACCCCATATTCTCCTCTTCACACATCCCAAAAAAATGGTTCCAAAAATAAGTACCAAAATATATTCCTTATTTAACTACTAAATTTATAGAGAAATTATATTTATTTTCAGTCCCTCCTAGTATGTTTTTAGTTATAATCTTAAATAGGCCCTCTGAAGAAGAGGTAAAATTCTTAAACTTGCATTGTCGTTTTTTTATTATTCCACCTCCTTAAAATCTTATTAAAAAAATTCAAATAATAAAACAATTATATACCATATAATTATATTTTATTATATTTATGGTATAACGTATATCCATATCCACTTCTATAAAATGCAAAATGAACCTGTCGATTGTGTGTACAGTGGACTATCGGCTCACAAACTGATATTATTCGTTTTCCATCACCACCTCTCATTGATGGATTTAATTATGGATTTAATATTTATATATTATATGTATGATATTACTATACATATGTAATTATAACTATATATAAAAATTATTACCCCCAACCCGTTGAAAAAAATAATGTCACTCATGTTTACGGTGAACTACTGCTTTGCAAACAAATGTGACGTGTTTTTTAATTCTATTATACATAAATAGTAATAAGGATAGATTAAATGAATATATATGATATTTTTATAATACGTATAATTATTATATTATTTTATCACATATACATTTTATATTTTTCGTTTTTTTGAGATAAGATAACATTGCTCCTGTGTTTGTTGGAATGTCGCCTCTCAAATCGATGTGATTTGCTTTTCACTAATGCTTTGCATCGAAGGTAATAAGGGTAAATTTAATGAATATATTTTATATATATGAAATATAAATTATTATTTAATGTTAGTATATTATATAACCTTCTTTCATTTCATCTATTTTGAAATTAGAAACTGTGTTAATGTGTACGTACGACATACCATCTCCATTGACGGTGTGTTTTATTTTTTTCCTCTAAATTTTGGGATTAATATAATTAGTTATATGATTATTATATATGAAATTTATATATTGGTTAAATTATTGGAGATTATGGATCCATGATCAATATTAAAGGACCAAAAATACCTAATCAAAATAGACATGAAAAACAAAGGTGTTATTACTCAAAACGTGGTTTTGAGTAAAGAAATGCTAATAAATGTGTAATAAAATGTAATTATTAAATCATATATGGTATGATATATATATATATAAGTATAATTATTTAGTATATTTATAAAAAAAATCTTAATTAGATTGTAGGTTCTAATGTTTACGAAGGATGTCGAGTCTTAAGGTAAGGGGGTTTTGTCTCATTTTGTCATCTTTGAGACATAAGTTATGTTATACACAAATCATATTTTATGAAGTGTACAAAATACCATTTTGAAATTTAATATCATGAAACTTTTTATTATCAATATATTCTAAGGTTAATATAATGTTATTCATTAATTTTTATTACGATTCAATGTTACAAAAGTGGTAAGATATTTATATTAAAATCTCATCATTTATCAGGATTGTATAATATTGTGCTTATGTTGATGCAATCTTATGATCTATATCTAAATAAAATATTGTATTTTTTCACTTATAGATATTTATAGATAATATTTGTTTTCTTTCATTTTAATCTATTAAAGGACTAAATATACCAAAATAATTATTTTAAGGAAAATCATTTTTAGTTCTCTCTTTAGTCGAAAACAATTTTTCTTCCACATCCATGTTTTATAAAAATGTTTTCAAAAATGTTTTAACATTATCCAAATGATTTATTAAATAAATGTTTACCCACATTTTACTTTTTTCAAAATAAAAATAAAATTAATGTTCATTTTTTTCCAATCAAGGATCATTTTTCTTTTACCGAAAATATGAAAGGAATCATTATTTTAATGTGTAAAACATTACTGAAATTTCCCACCAAAGGGAAAACCCAATTATTTAAAATATCCTATATATGTTTAAAATTTTATTTTCAAGTAAAATTATTTTATAATGTTTTCTATTAAGAAAATAATAATTGAAATGATATGTTCTTCATGAAATTCTTTAAATGATCCTTAATTATTACTTTTTAAAATTTTAAGGTTATTTTATAGAAGAGTATTTTGAAATTTTTTATGTTTAAAAATGTTTTTTTCAATATGGAACTTCTATTTTTCTCATGAAATTTACCAAGTGATCCTTCAAGATTATTTTCTATCTAAGATGTCATGTTATTATGTAATTTATGTATTACTAGGGATATGATCCAATGATACCATCTTCATTATTTATCTATATGGTTTATATTTATGAAGAAAATATTTTTATAAAACCCATTTCTTTTCTATGGGTTATAACATGATAAAATATTTTCAAAAACCATATTTTCATGTGTTTGGATGTAATGAATATTTTATAAACATCATTTCTTTTCATGGGTTCTGAAAAGATGAATGTTTTATGATGACCATTTCATTACATTGGTTCTGATATGATCTTTTGGCACACATATGTATTATTTTCATTATATGGATGGTGGGACCTATATCTCCCTCAAATGAATTGGGTAATAATTGATATCTCCTGAGATAAACAAGAGTAAAATTGGGAGCGAACCCAATTCAGTAAGATAATTTTTCCGCAATGATATTTTGGGCTGTTATCCTTGAATACTATTATGTTTTGGGGAGGGAAATGATTTAACTATAATATAATTTTCAATGCACCTTGAATAAATTATAAATTATATTCAATTTTTAGGTTTATTCCATAATTCTATGTCTTATACCAACGTTACACTCTAATGGATCGTGTTCATTTATTTCATTAAAATTCGAATCTTATGGACTACCAATAAATATTCCTTCACTCAATATTATGATCTTTTGATATTAAGGGTATGGTTTTCATAAGTTATGCTTATATTCTCATTCACTAATTCTCATGTTATGCTTATTTACGTCCTTGGTTTACCCTTACTGAACATCTGAGGTACCCTATCTTTTGTTTCCTTTTCCTAGGAGGAAATATATTAAGTATGATAAGTCTATGAATGGTTTTAATTATGAAGAAAATAGTTGTATATATTGTATTTCACATATGAATTAGTTGATTATGTTTCCATTTTTAGATGAACTGTATTTTTATGATCCTTATGCATTTGATTGTGAAATTTCATAAATGTTCATCTAAAATATTTAATAACTATATATCAAATTCTATGCCATGATAGATTTTATTAGAGGAAAATGGAAGGAATGTTAACCTTGTGAACTCCCATGATTGAGAAATTGATGAAGAAATGCTCTCCAACCAAGGGATTCATGACAAAATGACTTCAATTAGGGATGGTGGTGTGTCCCACCAAGAAGGTTTATCCACCCACATAGTACCCTCAAATGTATTAATTTTAGTCCCCTATAAATTATTCTAAATATCTATATTCATTATCAAAGGATAGGTTTAGACAACCATTGGAAACAAGGATGAAAAAAATTAGTTATATCCATATGGATATGTATAAGGATAAGTCCAACAAAAATTATACATATAAGAAAACATCTTAGAATATTGGTGAAGGATATAGCTTGTGGTTTCCTTAAAATGTATCCTTATCTATATACTATAAGTGGATGTGGTTCTGGAATAGATGTAAGTTTGGGAAATAACCTCAAATACGTTTTTTTGGGATTAACTTAAGTGTTACTGGGTACACGATGATGGGTATTACTACGAACCTAGTTTGAAGCTCCCAGGGGATTTGGTTTGAAAATTCATAAACTCTTTGTGAAACATTATTAAGAATTAAAATGAAGAGAGGAAAAACATTGATATAACCTAGGAAACACTCATAAAATAATTATAAGATAATAAAATATTAAATAGAATAATATTAATATTTTTGGGGATCGGGTCTAGAAGAACCAAATCTGGAACATTGATCTAGAAGACCAACCACGACTTTAGTGTTCGAAGCTGGGAAGTAAAGGCACCACAACCATCTCACTGAGTTTTCCATTTAATATCTTTATGTCCTCCCATGGTTTTTATTTCAACTAACATATAACCACTTGATAAAAAAACAACAAGCATGCACAAAGTATAAAAAATTGCACATTAGGATTACATGATTTGGAATTTCATACTACATCCATGGGAGAATGGTAGAATCACATTTATTCATTGAGGAGAATAATCTAGGTTACAATAATTACTATCTTCTATAATTTTACTAGGATCACTCGAATGTGTGCCTCAAACAACCTATGGCCATTGCATCTTATGACTCCATATTTCTTTTATCTTCCTTTTCTCGGCTCGACATTTTTATATCTCTATTTTCCATGTAACTTTTCAAATATATCTTATAATATTTTCAAGACAAATCCATGAGATGGAACATGATTTTGAGGACCGGGGAGCCTGCAATTTATGTTTGAAATATATTATATATATTAAATAAATTCATGTAACTTTTTCCTTAAAAATTGGAATAACATTTTTACTGGGACTCTAATTGGAAATCCATGGTCTTTATTGAGTTCATATAATGGGTTTTACCTTAGGCACAATATAACCATGGATCACGTCAGACATTTGGGTTGAGTGGATTTATAGAGGGATTAATAATTAAATAAAATAATTTATTTATTTTATTAAAATAATTATTGTCATTGAAAAATTTCATATCAATACATGACTATGGAAAAATACTAGGGTGATCCATGTAAAACTATAGATTTGTATGATATAATTCTATGATCCTTCTCAAAAAAACTGATCACGGATATTCGATTGGTGTGTGATTAATATCGAGGATATTTCCAATAATAGTGATGTATATTTCTTCTCTGCCAGTAATGAATCTAACCCATGGAATGAAATTATTATTTTTATCCCCATTTTATTTTTCCAATGATTAACATGAATCGATAAATTTATAAAATTATTCATGGATATAAAATATTACTGGTACGGGTTAAATTTATCTAGGATTGGGAATTTCTATTGTTGATTATATTAAATCTCTGCATTTATCATTCTAATGGGAATGTCTATTGACCAACAAAAACATTGTTCAATGTCCATTACTCAAATTTTTGTTTGTTCATTTCTTCACTCATTATTTTCAAATTCATCAATGGAAATTACATTGCCTTTCTATTCGATGAGTACCTAGTATTCGATTATTACACGACCATTATTCATCACAACAAATCAATACCATGGGTACAAAAGTGATTGAGATTGGGATTTTGGGACATGATGAAGAAATATGATCAATTTTGAATGGATTGGATACCACCAGTTAATGTATTGAATATAAAAGTAGAGATATGAGATATCATTTAGTTTTTGAGCGTTGGTAATGGCCAAAATCCACACAACAGCAATGACGGGCTCAGATGGTTCAAGATCTGTGTTCTATTCTGAGTTTGGTTTTTGATCTAAGGAAATCAGGACAAAAGGGTGAAGCCACATGAAGAGGTATGGGATTGTTTAAATTCTCTATATACATGGAATGTACATTAAGAACATGCATCATGTATATCCATCAAAGTGGCAGCTAGAGTTTCCACATAGACCATGGATCACACGCCAGGTGGTCCCTATAAAACACCTTTTGGTCCCTAGTTGGCCAACTTGATGTGTATATAGATTACAAGATTAGGTGTCTCTGTGGAGTTATATGTCATCTAGCCCATGCCACAGGCCATGTACACCCTGGAAGAGAGTTCAGTGTATACAAGGAGTGCATGTCCAAGAGACCTCCTGACCCCACACACCATGTGTGTTGGGTACATGTTGTGTGCTCAGACATGGACCATTGTACATGGGGATTGACATAGGCATGGGTTGTGATACATGGTCATGGTTCATGATACATGGGAACATTCCATGATACAGGGGAATGGGTAACGATACACTAGAAGAACCCGTGACAAATAAAAAAGGAGTGTAATTCTGTAGGGATAGCTTGGAGACTTGTCCCCTTTATCTTGGAAAATATGCATTAGTGTGTGTTCCCTTGATCCTTTCCATATGGTTTTATTATAGAATCTCATCTTGTCCATAAAATTTTGATCCCATTTGAGAAACATCAATATTGGGTAGAGTTGTTGGAATCCCACTGTGTGGATCTCAATGAGATCATATATCCTTATTATTTTCCCTATTTGGGTGTGATCCCCATCTATGTATTGATACCATTAATCATCCAATGTGTACTTATTATAGTGAGACTAGTGGAGCATGAAATATTAGATAGACGTCCTCATTTATCTCTAAATTGTGGAGTATGTTCTCCCAAACACGTGTTATATTGATCCTTCATATAGGATTCCTAGGCTAGATTTACAGATGTAACCTTACCTTGAGACTGTGTGTCTATTATGATTATATATATATATATATATATATATTCATTCTATGTAAGTTTTCGACATATACCTATGATGATATGACTACTATTCTTAATTATATATGATTAGTGATTTTGGGGTGTTCTACTGGGTATTGTTATACTCACCCCTCCATGGGATTTTCCCACACACGACATGTCTTATATAGTGGAAAAACCATTCGATGGGGTTCTCGGGGCACCAGGAGTAGATGGAGCTCAGTTTTAGGCTAGACAGGTCGTGGTTCTATCTAGGAGTTACATTTCATTGTAGTCCCTTCTTCATATCAGGTTAGACTTATTTATAGTTTTTGGTGGGCTTGTATTTGGTGCTTATAATTTTCTAGTATTTTTTTAAACTATGATTGTCTAATTTGGATGTGTTCAAGCATTTGGTTTCAGTTGGTATTTTAAATTTTATCATTTAATGGGTGTGGAAATGTGTGTGTGTGTGTACAAGTACCTTAGTATAAAGACTCTCATGTGAGTGTTATGACTCTAAGACATTTCATAACTAGGATTCAATATAAGTATCATGAGGATGATCCTTTGAGTTATGAGTCTTTGATACAGATAACTGTTCAGTAGTCATTACTTCCAAATGGTGAACCAATATTTCCACAACCAATCGAAAGGAAAACATTACCGTAAGTACTATTGGATGAGGTTCATAGGCTAATATTTCTTCATAAGATTCATCATAAGTGAACCTTAGGTTCATGAGTGATTTAGACCCATAGGTAGTTGAGGATTGGCTTGGGGTTGTGATGTGAGTCTTTAATCTTGTCAGGAGATTAATAGACTAGATGGTATTCCTAGTAGTAATACATATCAATGAATATATAATATGATTTCAGGGTTTTGTGACTCAGTTATATAAGGGTGTGAATCATATATAGGTAAGGTTCAAGATCCATTTTAGATATGATTTTTCTTCAGCTATGTTGAGGGATGTGTACATCCATGAGCTTCTATAACATTAGTTTTCCAATACAACTGTGGTTGTATATTCATCAAGGTTTAGTATCATCTCTCAGTACTTTACGGGTATGTATTATGATCAGTTCCTTCTAGATCAAAACATTTAGTGATGTCTACATAGATAAATACATTCAATCATGATACCTCTATTCATTACTACCTATGTTGGGGTGTTGTAGTGTTATTTGTTGGTCAAGAGTTTCCTGGGTGACCAGACACTGACAGTTGGTGCCGGCAGTGGGCACACAAGAGTTGAGACTTCAACATCATGTAGATGAGGGTAGATTCAAAGACCTAGATGTGAAATACATTTCAGGAGGTCATCCCGTGATATAGGTTCTATAGATAAGGTCTCATAGGATGGGTCTAGTCAGCCTAGAGAGAGTTTTCACTTCTCTTTTGATGGCCAGGGGAATCATGCATGATATTTTATGTCCCGATGTGTGGGGGATAGAGTGAAAGTGGATAATATTACTAGGAAAAGTAAGAGCCATGATCATGAGGTCATTTAAGGAAATAGACATGGAATAAGGTAAGGTACAAAAGATGTTGTTGGAATTGTTTTTTACATATTACCATTATTACTCTCAAGTGGTCTGTACCAGACTTAGAGAGATAGGGGACTTGCGTGATGGTAGTTGTAGGTTGTCAAGGATTATTACCCGAGGGATCTACAGATGATATTTGGAATGATCTGTGTCTTATATACATTAGATAAAATATTTATAGACACATGTTCGAGAACCTCCTTTCTTAACACCATTCTAGTTCGAGAGTAATAGATACCAATTGAATCTTTGTCTTGATCCTTTCCCTTGGATACAACTCAGCAATTACACAATTCAACCGATGGTGTGACCGGACACTTGGAGGTGATAGTTTTTTTTATTATCTCATTGTAGCGACAATGTTTCCTTAAAATTTTATCATAGTAATGGACTGGTGATTTATAGTTCTTTCCCAAATAGATTATTTCATGTGAATGATGTGGTTTGTCCGCAGTGATAGGATATGGTTTCTCTTTAAGGGTAAAAAAAGGAAACATAGGAAGAGTGTGATGGAATCATGCATAAGAGGGTTCATAAAAGCACACACTAGATGGCAAGAATAACCATTGGTGAAGTGGATTCTATGAACTGTTAGTATTGTATAATTTTGGAATAGTATGAGTATGTCTTTCTCAAGGATGTTCCAGGATTACCTCCTCATTGAGAGATATAATTCTTAATTGATCTACACCGCAGGAAGGCCACAATATCTACAATAGCATATCGAATGTCTACAGTAGATCTTTTTATGTTGAGGGTGTTGTTGGAGGACATGTAGAGGAAGGTGTTTTTAGTCCCAGTGTTTCACCAAGGGTAGCCTATGTTTTTTCACCAATAAATTTTACTAGAACTTGAATATATTTGAGGATTATCATTACCTAAACTAGATCACTGTAAAGAACATGTATCCACTCTAGGTGCATGATGGTTCTCGAAGATTGACCTTGGATAAAGCAATCAAAAGCTATGAGTATGGGATGAGTATATACTAAATACATATTTTTAATGTTTTTAAATTCACAATGAGTAATTGGTGATTCCCTTTTACATGATGAATTCAACAAAATTGTTCATGGGACTCATGAATTGGATCATTATTCCTTTCTTATACCAGTTTTCGGTAGTCTTCATCGATGATATCCTGGTGCACTCATTGTTTTAGGGTGGCCGTGTGAGACACTTGAGGATGGTCCTAGTGTACTCCAAAAGATCTAAATTTATAATAATTTCCCAATGTGAATGTTCTATATTCAAGAGTTCAAAATTATTGGAAATGTCGTCTTAGTAGATGGTGTAGTGGTGGACCCCGCAATGGCCATGATAGTGTAATCATGGGAACCTCATAAGATAATGTGGGAGGTGTAGAGCGTCCATGGGATGACAGTCTAATATTTTAGATTTATACTGTATTTCTCTAAGATATCAACTCCATTGATGAATTTATCCTTAATGGGGAATCTTTTTATGTTAAAAGATAGGTTTCAGTAGGATCATTATGATTTGAGACATAGACTGACTAGTGATCCCATATTGAGATTACTAAAAGAGGATGTTGGGTACATAGTTTTCTTCAATAAATTAGGGATCGATCACGGTTGTTTTCTAATTCATATGCAGGTGGTGATTTCGTATGGCTCATGACAGTTGATACTATATAAGTATAACTATATGACCCATGATCTTGTGCTAGCAGTAGTGGTATTCTCACTAATGGTGTGGCAATAATACCTTATTGGTGAGTGATATATTGTCTCTTATGATCAAAAGAGTCTCAAGTATATATTCTCTTTGAAGTATCTTTACTTGAGACACGAGTGATGTATATAGATCCTCCAGGACTATGACTTCAATATTTTCTATACATCTAGGGAGTGCAACATGTTAACAAGTGACATCACTAGAATATGTTGTTCGAAATTATTGAGTGATGTGTTGTATTAGTTGTCCCAATTACAGTTATCCATAGTGGATGGGGATGGTGTAGGTTACCATAAGTTTATAGTTTTTACCTCACCACTTTTGCAATGAGTTAGGGATGCTCAACATGGAGATACAAACTATGAGACCCAGCATACTCATATATCCATTGTATATTATTTGGATGGCTTTTATGATGGTGGGTAACATGTCATACTTTTCTGAGAATGCATAATGACACCAGGGATGTTGTGGGAGGAGGTTTTTAGGGAGTTTCATAAAACTAAATTGGTGGTACATCCAGTTGTATCAATGATATACTAGGACCAAAGACATTAGTTTTGGTGTACAAGGACTAATAAGGGAGTGTATGAGTTTATCTCTTGATTCCTTACTTGTTAGAAAGTGAATGTTGAAAACTAGGTTCTAGTGGGTCTAGCTCAACCCCTTTAGGTGACAATGTAGAAGTGGTATGGTATATATATGAACTACGTCATGGGGGTTCCATGTAATTCTTTATGAAATGATTCCTTGTGGTTGATTGTAGATAAACTCATTAAGTTGGACCACATTCTAACTATCCAAGGGTATATTTTAATAGAGAGATTCAGAAACCTATATGTTCAAGAGATATTTAGGCTCTATGGAGTTCCATCGATGATCATATTTTATCATGATACACACTTGACATCTTAGCTATATAAGTTATTGTGAAATCCATTGGGACTCAGGTATATTTAAGAATGAATTTCCACCCCCATATTGAATACTAGATTAAGAAGACCGTTCAGTTCCTATAGTACATGCTATCATCTTGCATGTTATTCTTTTTAAAGAGCTGAGGGGATCACCTACCATTGGTGGAATTTTCATTCAATAAAAAATTCCAATCCTCCATCATTATAGAACCATTTTAGAACTTTTACGGGTGACCCATCTGGTCACAACTATTCCGAAACACCTCATGAGAGTCAACACTTATGGGCCCAAAGTTGGTTTGGTCCATGAAAAAGAATTTTCTGATCATATAGTAGTGAATTAAGTTAGTACATAACCATCCTAATTATTATGATGGATAATAATAGATGAATTTGGAGTCCTAGGAGAGATACCATGTATTCATGCGGGACTCACCTCAATGTAGGTAGTGTAGATCTAGATAGTATGAAATGATATCTTTGAGATTCATTTACCCATTAATGATACTATATAGAGTCGGAGAGGTGAAATACTTATTGGATCTTCTACTGTAGTTCGAATGGGTTCATGATGTCTTCCATAAGTCACTGATGAAGAGGTATGTGCATGACCTATCTCATGTTAGCTTCTAGAGAGATCTAGACATCAAAGATGGTGATAATATTTTTAGAGTACCTAGTAGAGATTTAGGATAGGCAGTAGAAGATCATATAATTGTGGGAGATTCCTTTTGTGTGTGTCTAGTGGAAGCTTGGAAATCATTAAGAGATAACATGGGAGTGGGAGACCCAAATGTGTGCTCAGTACGAATATCTATTTGTATAGTAATTTTTTCATTTCTAGGACATAAATCCCTAATGTGGGGAAAATATGTTTCCACATGTAATTTATTTAAATAAAACTATTAAAATTTTCAAGACCATTATCTAAGACGACATGTGATTCCGAGGTTCGTTGAGCCTGGAATCGATGTTTGAAATATAATTAATATATTAAAAGCAAACACATTTACTTTTCCATAAAAGGTGTAGCAAAATCCAAAAGAGTACTTAGATCAAAAATCTATGTCAATCATTGAGTTCAGAGAAAGGTTTTTACCATAGGCGTGACTAAATCTTAGAGCTTGTCGGACATTCGGGTTATGTGCAGTTGCATGCGGATTAATAAATAAATAAAATAATTTATTTATTTTTATAAATAATTAATATAACATTAAAATTTATCATAAATAAGATAATATGTAAAAATAAAAGGGTGAGACACATAACCTTATAGATTTAAAAGATAGCATTGGAGGACCGTTCTAAGATGAACAATAACTAAACCATGGATCATCAATTTGTGTTCAGTGAATCTCAATGATCTAACCAATGACAACAAAATGGATTTATTATTCTCCAGTGACTGATCCAAAGTAAGGTATGATGTTTATTTTATGTGTATTTGTCCCCATTTCATTTTTCTATAATAAATGTGAATTTATCAAATTAAAATTTTATTACCAGATCAAGCATATTATGGGTACGATTTAGATTTATCATAGATTGTGAATTTATACTGTTGATTTTATTATATCTCTTTATTCTTAATTCTAATATAAATTAATTGAGTTCAACATGAAAATTTTATGAGGTATGTTACTCTTGTTTCTGATTGTGAATTTCTTCCCTCATTCTTCACATATTCATCAAGAGAAATTCCCTTGGCATGTGGTTCAAAGAATACCTGGTATTAGATTGTTGCCTGACTATTCTTCAGCATAGTGAACCAATAACTCATGTACATATGTGATTGATGTTTTGATTTTAGGGCACAACAACGATGAATGTTTTATTATGAATGGATTTGAGATCACCAATTCATGTATGTATTGTGGCGGTGGAGAGGCACAGTGGAAACCATTTTCTGAGCAGCAGGAACGGATGGAATCCAACCAAAAATGGCAACGAGATCAGATGGATTGATTTATGTATTCTTAAGTAAGTTTACAAGATGAACCAAGGAAAGTAGGAGGCCCATGTGAATCCACAAGAAGAGATTTGGGATTTTGGAAAACCCTGATATAGACATTGTGTACCTTAAGAATACATGCCATATATATTTAGTAGAGCTACAATTAGGGTTTCTTCTTAGAGTCTAGGATTACATGTCATGTGGTCCCTACGACACATAATGTGGTCCCTAGTTGGAGTTATTTTCATGTATAAGGAGTTTACGCCTGGGAGTAAGGGTAGTGTTACATGTTGTGAGGGTCATACCACACATCATGTACACCCTGGTAGGTAGCCCATAATGTACAGGGTGTATATTCCCATGATATCACATGACACCATATTTTATGTGCGTTAGGATAGACACTGTGTGCCCAGACATGACTGGGTTCAAATAGACACCAAAATGAGATGGGTCATGATACAACGGTAGACCCGGTGCTGAAGAGGCATGTCGTGTACTTATTTTAAATGTTGTATACTTATCCAGCGATGTCATATAGCCTTATCCACTTTATCTTAGACAATTATTGTTAGCGTGAGTTACCTTGATCAATACCCCAATGGTTTTGTATGGAATCAAAACCTATGTATAAAACGTTTATCCTCTATGAGGAATATTAGTCTTGCATAGAATTGTTAGAATTTTTTGTGCATGTTCATGTTTTCTTTTTTTGGATACAAATGATTTTATTTTATTGGTATTTAACCCTTTATGATTTTTTTGAATACTTTTCCGCAATATTTTGACAATATTCAATTCACTTTGTTTGGATTTGTGTGATTATTATTATTTTTAATAGATAATATATTAATATAATATTAATTAGTATTATAGTAAGTCTAAAAATTCTTTTCTTGTACTTAAAAAAGTCAATGAAGTTGTTGTAGCATTATATCGAAACATTACAGTTTATAATTTTGATAATTTAAAGTATTTAATATACATAATGATTAAAAAAATCATCTTCACATTAAAATTGAATTCATAGAAATACAAGAACATTATTTTGATTTCATTAACTTACATCTAATTCTAAAAATGTCATTTGGATGGTCAATAAATTATCTAATGTTCTACAATACTTTTTCATAGCAATAGTTTTTCCAGAATATTGTTTCATTGGTATTTTGATAATTTCAAGAGTAGTAGAAGTCAGATTTATTCTATTATTTATTCATATATAGATTATATTTTTTTCAAAAAAATTATATATTTGACCATGGGCTGAAAATTCTGTTAAGAGCCTTTAAAAATTCACTAATGTTTGATAAATTGTGTTATCCAGTTTTTCTCAAAGTATGGTTCAGAAACTATACTTCTGAAATAGTGAAAGGTATGGTTAAGAAAACCCACTTTAATAATATTGAAAAGTATGGTTCGGAAAGCCTACATTACAAATGTATCAAATAATGGTTTTGAAACTCTACTTTTGCAGTATTTCAATGTATGGTTCATGAACCCCATGTTACTTTGATGAACTCTACATGACATTGACAAAAACTGCATAAATATGATGAACCTTATGTTACTTTTTTAAGCCCTATGTTACTTTAGTTTACCCTAATTTTATGTACCCTACATTTTTGTTGCATATTTTTTTTATGATGAACATTGGTTTTCTGCATATATATTTGGATAATTTTTAAAGGTTTTTCTAGTTGATAAATTCACATCAAATATAAGGATTATTATTGAAGATATTTTGATGATTTTGGTTCAAATTTTCAATAGAAAATTTAACAGATAATTTCAAAATATTTTTGAAATAATGTTATATGATTAATGATTATTTAAATTCAAATATATGAATTTACTTTTAGATTATGATTCTAGTTTTCAAGAACCCTACTGACTATGTTTAAATGGATTTATCCTATAGTTTTAAAAGTATTAAACACTATTATTTTTTAGTAGATATTATTAGAAGAGTTATTAAAATTATTTTTAAATTATTTTTAAGATTTATTCAATAGGAATCAAGACGAAACAATAATTCATTTTTTATGGATTTTTTTATGAAATCTCTTATCTAAATTTATTTTTTATATCCTAAGGAAGCGGAGCTCCTGTAGGTATTGAATATTTATTATATATATATTTTTCCCTCTCTCTAGAAGGAAGAGAATATACACACTGGTTAATATATTTGACACACTATTTTTCAAATTGAATGTGTTGTGAACTTCAACCTTTCATTGCATTTACAATGTCCTATGACACTCTCTTTCGTCGCATGGATGTTCTCCCAAATGTTTTATTAATTCCACAACAACAAAAATTGCCTTGACGAGTCTTGCTAATCCAAATATCTAGAACCATTACCAGTTATTTCATTATTTATCTTCTCATTCTCTTGGTTATGAGTTTTTAACACTATTTTCAATCCCAAACATGCACTCTACTTTTCTTTTTATGATTTTACACACAAAAGTATTATTTGTTATTATCTTTTATAGGGTTATGAATACCAGATTAAAAACACATGATCTAAGGGCTGTTAATCCATATATCTAAAGGCTTGATTTTTGGGTTGTAACTCCCTCTATCTAATGTCCTGTTTTAAGTGTTGTGACTCCCCATACAAAATTCACCGTCATGGTTATCCCTCCACTAGAAAAGGATTTTTAATTGAGTTATGATTCCTCCTTAAAAATCCTTATTAGTGTATATGTATATTTCACCGAGTATAGAGGTATAAGAGAAAATTAGGTCCACTTTGGATTGAACTATAATAAAAATCATAATTGGGTTATTTACTTTTTCTAGTGCTATTTAACCTTGATAAATAAATTTGAAAATTAATATAATTAATCAATTTATTTGTTTAATTCATTAATCTGGTTTTTTCAACCACCCCCCTCTACATCATCTTCCATTACCCATTCCAACCTAAAAATTGGTATGAAAGGGTAACCTTGTTAAAAATAATTTATCTCTATATTTATTTTTCTGATACCGTTCAATCTGGTGTCATATGCTGTTCCATCATGAATTTATCCAACACTTTTATAGTGTATTATTTTATATTTAATTACTCTAACCCCTTCTTATACCTCATTGTATAAGGTTAAAGATCTTATACGATTGAAGGATTGATCTTGAATGATGCTTGGATTCATCCAAAGACACATCACTTTATGGAAATGATTATGGATACTAGATATCCCAAATGGAGGTTTACCTCAAAAAGTTGAGCATTGAGCATTAGTTTACCATGTAAAAATAGAACACAATTCCTAATACTGACCCATATACTCTAACAAGAAATAATTCTTTTATATATGTTTTAAATTAAAAAGTTGATAATATTTTATATTGTTCTATTGATTGAAGTGTTTTTGGTCATGTGTCTGCTTGTAAGACAGCTCCTGAAATTGGGAAGATTTTACTAGTTAAAATCCTTAGCTCAAAAAATTGATCAGAAGAAAACATAGAATTCATCAAGCTGAGTATCAAGACTTCAATTAGTGTGAAGATGAAATATTAAAAAATGTTTCATAGATTCACAAGAATAATGAATGGAATGAGTTCACTTGATGTGGCCCTGTAAATCCTAGTAATAGATTAACTATAGCGTCCTAGTTCCGAAATCCACCCAGAGGCGCCCAATACCTGGTTGGTAAAATGTCCTCAAGCACATTTCCTCAAATGCCAATGGATGCTGACTAGCAGCGAGGACCTTGGGTATGATAGTGGGTAAACTATGCCCTCATTGGAAGAGTAACACAGAAGAAGTAAAACAGATATAGAATAGTGGAAGCAGTAAACAAGCAATACGTAGACAACAGAAATAATAAATTACTAGAGAACAAATATAAAATGATGCATGATATATATTTCTAAGAAACCATCCAAAAATGTCACAATGTTGAAATATTGTACTAAACAAAAGTACAAAAGAGTGCAGATAAAACTCCTCAGCGTCTCAAGCCTCACCTTACTCCCATGCTCTCCCTCTCCACAACAGTCAAGTAGCCAAAGGAGAAGGGCGATTTTCCTTATCTATACCTGAAATAATATAATCTGTTTGGGCCCAAAAGCACGACCCAAATAGGGTGTGAGACTAATCCCAGTAGGAAACCACCAAAAGATATGTGACTAATAGTCAGTGAATATATATGGTAGGAAATAATTAACAAGAAGCAGTAAACAAGGAGGTACTAATTAGTAAATATTCTTATAGTTCAAGAATTCAAAACAGATATCTAGTAAGCAGCTAATCAAAGCAGGTAACTCTCTGGGAAGTACTCTTAGCGTAACCCCTCTTATTCAACCCAAACCACACAAGCAAGCTGCTAAACACAAAGGGTAACCCCCGGTGAAGTACTCACAGTCTAACCCCTCTAGTTTATCCAAACAAGTACAAGAAACACTTTTGGAAGTACACACATTTGAACCCCTCTGGTTCAGCTTATGAATAGACTCTTTAATGAAACACTCACAGTCAATTCCTCTGATAGTCTTGTATTGGTAACTAAAGGTGCAATGGGGATGCAATTACGTCACATTCTCTCTATGGCCCGTGTCGAGGAACTACAGACAATCTTAGAAAGAACTTACGTCAATTCCCCATATTGTCTCGCATAGTAATAGTAAAACAGACACTCTGGAGAATCCCTTACAACCATTATCCCAATCGTCTACTACACCATGTTCTCACAGCCTTGTGTAAGTCAAATATGAATAGAAACACAAATCATCCAAAGAAAACCTCAAGTACTACTTTGCTAGCAGTCTACAGAAACAACATGTCACAACAATGGTCACACCATCCTAAAATACTAGGCATGATTAAATAAGGCAGACTAACAGGCTAAGAAAAACCAAACATCCACAATCAAAACATGCATGGGAAAGACCTCCAATGTATAGAAATTCACCCTATTCACGCATTAATAAACCTCTACTCTGGCATAGAAGCATATCAGGAAAAAATGGGCTAAAACAGTAAACACGCAATACTCCATTCATGGGTATTGGCAATTTTGAACATATAACTAAAACACATTCAACAGAAAGGCACAAACCACCTACCTCTATGTTGGGAGATTTATATACGTGATCCTTAGGCCTTGAATCTCCCAAGAACACAGTAAATCTATAGAAACTTCTAAAATGTTCAATGGAGGAAAACTTTTGGATGAGAATATTTAGGAAATGAAGCTCTAGAAGAAGGAAGAGCTAACCGAGGTGATCCCAACGTAATCAACTGTGGTCGAATCAGAGAATTGGTGCTTGATCCGGGGCTCGGGGAATGATCGCAGAGGTACGAGAGCTCTCGAATGAACTAGACCTATAAGAAGGTCTTGCTGTCTGTCAGATGCAACCCCGGTGCATTTAATGAAAAAAAGAAAGTACACATCGTCTACTTTTGGAGTACATAGCATGTATTTTCCCTTACTGGCCCTCAAATTTGGTAGTATCCAGGTCCGCACACACGGCCGTGTGCAATGCCTCCACATGGCCCGGACACAGATACCAGTGGTAAATGAGTACATGGTGTGTACTTATAATGTACACTGGGTGTACTTCAGAAATTTCATGAAACTCTTCTTTTTTACATATAAACACCATAAAAGAAAAACATACATGTAAAGAAGATTCAGGTTCTTATGAACTTCCCCCCTTAAGGAAATTTATCCCCAAATTTCCCTAGCATGGTGGCATAAATGGAGAAACATCGAACAACTCTGGCCACTACGATCGCACATTGGACACCCTCTCCCAAGTCTCATCATATACACGCATGTGCTTCCACAGAACTCATACAAGAGGAATAGATCAACCACTGAGAACCTTCGTACTTCGATCAATAATCTATATAGGATTCTCCTCAAAGGAGGCGTCCATCTCTAACTCAACCTCCTCATGTTGGAAAACATGAGATGGGTCGGAGAAGTAACGTCAATGCTCAGAAACATGGAAGACATCGTGTATATACCGGTACCTCTGGGGCAACTGAAACTGATAGGCATCTGGTCCCACTCTCTCCAATACCTCAAATATCCCGATATACCATAGTAAAATCATACCCTATCTCGTAATCCTCCAGTTCCCCAACCTCGGTGTAACACGTAGGAAATCCTAATCTTTGACCTAGAACACCAGAGGTTGTCTATGATGATTAGCATAAAACATTTTTCAAAACTGTGTAGTAGCCATCCTCTTCTGAATCAACTCCATCTGCTTTGTGGTATCCAGGATAAGATGAGGACCCTGGATGGTCGCCTCTCCTGCCGCTAGCCAACATAAAGGTGATCAGCATGGCCTACTGTACAAAGCCTCTTATGGTTCAATATGAATAGTTTTTTGAAAACTATTGTTGTAGAAAAACCCCACAAGAGATATTTGATTCTCCCAAGAACCACCAAAATACAGAATACATGCTGGAAGCATGTCCTCAAGCACCTGAATCGTACGCTCAGACTGGCCATCTGTCTGGGGACGGTAAGCTATACTCAAAAGTTCCTGTGTACACAAATCCTTATGAAGCCCCTTCCAGACCTGAGAAGTAAAATGTGAATCCCTATCTAAAACAATGGAGTGTGGAACCCCATATAGAAGTACATTCAGTCAAATGTACATCCGTCCTAGATCATCAACATTGATGGTCTCCTTGATCGGAAAGAAGTGAGAAACCTCGCGATTCTGTCAATGAAAACCCATACAACATCATTCCCTCAAGGCAAAATTGGAAAACCTATCACGAAATCCATCGTGACGTCATTCCACTTCCACTCGGGAAAGGGTTGGTTCTGCAAAAGCCCTTCTGGTCGCTGATGCTTCACCTTCAGCTGCTGATAGGTGGAACACCAAATGAAAAAACCAGCAACATCTCTCTTCATACCTGTCCCCCAATACTGAATGTGTAGACCGTGATACATCTTGGTGACACCAAGATGAACTTCCCAAATTGTAGAATTGAAGTCATGCATCTGCTCCTCGCGTATGTCTGCTGGCACCCATACGAGCCCCTGGAAATGCAAGATTTCATCCTCATATATGGTCCATCCAGGAATAGGGTCCTCTCCTGACATGCTTTCCCGTAGGACTAGGACTTATAAATCTTATAGCTTCTTCATTCCCACTCGACCATGAAGTGTAGAGGTAACAGAAATAGAAGAAAGAAACGTATGCCCCTATCTTTTTTGCACCTCCAAATGCATCTCAGAGAATAAATTCATAAGCTGCCACTCACTGTTGGCCTATTCAACTGCCTATATCTGAGTCCTCCTACTCAATGCATCAGCTACGACATTTCCTTTCCCATGCATATAGACAAGATCAATGTCAAAGTATTTAAGGTACTCAACCAACCTTCATTGTCTCAAATTTAGGTCATGTTGAGTGAAGCTGTACTTTAGACTATGGTGGTCAGTGAAAACCACAAAATGTTCACCCAGAATATAATGTATCCAATAATATAAAATGTGAACAACAATAGCCAACATGAGATCGTGCGTTGGGTAAATCCTCTCAAGTGGCCTCAATTGTCAAGACCCATACGTTATGACTCCTTCTACCTCCATAAGCACAACTCCTATCCCAATTCCTAAAGAATCATAATAAACATAATAGCTCATTCCCAGCTCTGGAAATACTAGTATCAGTGATGATGTAAACCTCCCATTTAGCTCCTGAAAGGCTGACTCATAAGAATATGACCCCATGAACATTTCACCATTCTTATTCAGGACCTTCAGTGGTGCTGATAAGAATTATAAGTAATGTATGAAACATATATAGTGTCCAACCAGCCATATAAAACTCAGCACCTCAAAGACATTCTTCGGCTGTTCCCAAGAAACTACTACTTTCACTTTCTATAGGATTACTAACACTCCTATCTCGGAGATAACATGACCCAAAAAGTGAATCTGATCCATCCAAAAGTGAAATTTTGAGCAATTAACATAAAAATAATCCTCTCTCAGTGTACCCAGAATGTTTTCTCGATGTGTGGCATGGTCGTGTCGAGTGTGTGAGTAGACAAAGATATCATCCATGAAGACTACCACGAAATAATCCAATTATGGATGAAACACTCGGTTTATCAGTGCCATGAAGACTTCAGGTACGTTCGTGAGACTGAACGGCATAACCATGTACTCATATACACCATACCTGCTCCAGATGTTTGTAACAGATATATCAGATGGTGTAACGTGAAACTGATGATAACTGGATATCAAGTTAATCTTGGAGAGAATCCAGGCCCCTCGATGATTATCCAAGATATCATCAATCCTCTGTAAGGTATATCAGTTCATGACCGTCAATTGGATCAACTTCTGATAATCCACAAAAATTATAGGGATATCGTCCGCCTTCTTCTCAAATATGATAGCCGAACCCCAAGGAGAAGTACTAGGTCAGATTAAACCCATTGCCTGCAACTCCCCCGACTACTTCTTGATCTCTTGTAACTCTAGATTAGCCATCCTATATGGAGGAATGGACACCGGTGTTGCTCCGGGCATAAGCTCAATAAATAAGTCTACCTCACGCTCTGGAGGAAAACTAGAAAATTACTCTGAAAAGCCGCCCCTGAAACGATCCACCGCTATATGAAAGTTTATCTGTGAAGTCCCCTGGTCATATAGATATAGACTAGTAATCTGGGATGTAACTCCTCTCAACCCATGATGCTCAGGTCCTTCTCTACTCACATGGACAACCCATTATCCCTTATGAAGAAAATATCCACCCTCTGGTGTTATGAAACTCACCCTGCGGCGATAACAGTTGATGAATTCCTGGAAGGGAACAAGCCAGTCCATTATGAGAATGATATCATATCCTGTCATATCTAGGACATAATGGTCCCATAAAACGTGATGCCCGTGAACCTCTAAAGGGTACTCCTTGCACTGACGTTCAGAAGCCATTCATGTCCCCAACGGAGTGTCTAGCGTCAAGACATTAACAAAAGATAAGATACAGAGTCTAAGGCTCTCCACAACAGTAACAGATATAAATCTATGGGAATCCCCTGTATCGAAAATAGAAGAAGCTAAAAATTAGGCAAATAAGATTGTACCTCGATCTCTAGAGGGTATGGGATCCGGATCATGTTGGGTCCGCTCCACATCAAATGGTTGGCCTATATAGTGGCCCTGTGACCCTACCTGACCACTCTGAGCTGATCCACCCTACTATCGCTGAACTTATGGGGATTTTCTACCATGTACATGACCTCCAGTTCATCCTGAATGGCCGAAAGAACCACAGTTCCTTGGCAGATGAGAAACTGGTGGTGCAACTCTTGAATGAGGAGTCATAGAATAGCCCATGTCACCGACTACTGGTGAGAATATCTAAAAGAATCTCTAAGTAAGACCCATATTTCCATAGGATCGGCACTCCACTAGGTCTCTTAGGAAATGTGGCCTCGTAAGCTCGCTCTTCCCATACTTGTAGCACACCACCTGGCTACTAGAAGAAGTATCTCACCTCCTAGGATCTATGCGCGTAGACTCCCTATGGTGCTTCCTACTATCAATAGAAGGAATACTAACCCCAGATGTCAAGTTGCCATGGAACAACCCCCAAAATCACTCAGATTACGCTGCGTGATCAGAACCTGGTTGACTATTGAAGTGATGGAAGTCAACCAAAAAATGTTCACCAGTGAAATACTCCATAACAAAGAGAGTACCCTGCTCCAGACTCATAAACACTCAGGATCGATCAGCCCTTAAGGTCTCTCGGTAAATGTACTCATTGAAGATACACTGTAACTCCTCCCAAGCCATAACATGCTGATGCCCCACCTGTGAGATTACATCCCACCATCTCTTGGGGGAATCTTCTAGCTTGTAAGTAGAGAGATTGACCCGCCTCTCTGGAGGCATCTCTAGATGCTCAAATATTGTAAGCATGGATTCTAGCCATGACTCTGCAGCTTGCAGTCCTCTTTTCTCGAAGAAGGTGGGAGGATTATACTGCTATAAAACCCACATCAATTCTACCATAGAGGAGGCCATAGGCAGTGCCCCCTAGAAGGACTAAATCATACTAATGATTCCTTCCTTAAACTATGCATCAACACCTATATCAGGTATAACTGCTGGTGCCAAGACTGGAACAAAAAGATGATCTACTGGAAGTCCCAGATCAGCCATGTCTGGTGCCTGATCACTACCTTGCAACTGGCAAAAAACTGGAGGGCGCCTCGGCAGCCTGACTCTGCAAGGTCAAATACACACCATAGATCATGATATCAAGGAATTGAAAGTAGAAGTGTAAGAACTTAATAGGAGAAAGAATGTTTTCATGTTTCCCAAAACATGACTACATGGTGTGTATAATGCCTACACAACATGTTCCCTGAAGCCTTTCACATGGGAATGTACTCCTGCCACAACTGGTCCTATAACACCCCAAACAAACGATGTGTTATTATAACACACATCATGTACTTTAATCCTCTTCCCTTGCCCATGTCCTTATTCATTCCTAAACCACACGGTTCTCCTAAAACAAACTACACAACCTGTTCTTTCCAGACATGGCGGGTAGTACACGAGCTTCCCCGACCCGTGTTGTTAGTGACACAGATGGATACATGGCTCACACTACACGACGTGTTCCACACGGACACGGAGTGTATAAGAGAAGACTCCCCTGACCCAGGTTTGTTAGCTACATGGCTGACAGCATGGGTTACACTACACGTCGTGTTCTATACTAACACGACGTGCATACATAAGTTTTATCCATCTGTTTCATTAGCCACACGGGTCGAAATAGGGTCTCTACACAAGGTGTGCACATCTGATACATGATGTGTCCAACCAATGAATTCACAACCCCATGTCTCTTTCCGCACATCTTGTGACACAATTAGAGACTACATGGCGTGTAATTAAGAAAAATTCTTCCTTCCCAAACATAAGGACACACGGCATGTGTTCAGGACTACACGACGTGTAATCTAGGTTTTTTTCAGGATAGTAAGCCCTAGAAACTACTCTAAAACGTAGAAAAACACTAAAACGAACAATAATGTTCCCAATTTCGATCTGCGAGGGCCTATACTACCCACAAATCATATCATGGCATCTTATACATGTCATAAACAAGGATAACATTGAAATGATCCACCAAATCTCGGTCCGGGAGGGCCCATAACACCTCAAGAACAAATGTTTGTTGTTCATAAAAAAAACCTTACAAAATAAATACCCTATAAAGAAGAAAGTATTCTATCAAGGCATCTATCACAACTGCATTCATATCATGCACAACATCTATCACAACCACATGTAATCACTAATGCACCCTAAATGGCCTAGAATGTATGCATGACAAGTTAATTCAAGAACGTTCCTATATGATGCATTAGACGGAATACCCTCATCTCATCGGGTTGTAACAGAAATAGAACCTCAGTAACATCAATGGTAAATGCACAAAACATGTGAATCAATCAACGGGGGAAATCAAGTCAATTGTAAAATTGCAAAACTAGAAAAATTTATTAACGAGGTAGATTGGCTTTTCCTTGTACACAGGTTAGCTACTCCCATGAACACCTTATTACCAAGTACCTATTCCATCATATCTCAAGCTATAGAATACAAAAGGTAATTCAAGATGAAAATAACACCTCTGATACCACTTTGTAATGACCCAGTTCCAGAATCCACCCAGAGGCGCCCTGTACCTAGTTGGTCACATGGCCTCAAGCACATTTCCCCAAATGCTAGAGGCTGTCGACTAGGAATAAGGGCCTTGGGGGTGATAATGGGGAAACAATGCCCTCATTGAAAGAGTAACACAACAGAATTAAAACAGATATACAATTGTAGAAGTAGTAAATCACTAATAAGTAGACAATAGAAATAATAAATAATTGGAGCACATATATAAAATGATGCATGATACATATGATTAAGAAAACAACCAAACACATCACAATGATGAAATACACCACTAAACCAAAGTACAAAAGAAAGCAGATAAATCTCCTCAGCATCGGAAGCCTTAGCTTAGTCCCATGCTCTCCAACTCTACGGTAGTCAAGTACCTGAAGTAGAAGGGTGATTTCCCTTATATATACCTGCAACAATATAATCTATTTTGGCACAAAATCATGACCCAAAAAAGGTGTGAGACTAATACCGGTAGGCAACCAACAAAAGATCTCTGCCTAAATGTCAGTGAATATATGTGGCATGAAATAAGTAAAAAGAAGCAGTAAACAAGGAAGTACTCAGTAGTAAACATTATTACAGTTCAAGCATTCAAAATAGATATCAAGTAAGAAGCTAATCAATGTTGGTAACCCTCTAGGATGTACTCTCAGTCTAACCCCTCTGGTTCAACCAAAACCACATAAGCATGATATAAAACGAAAATGGAAACCCTCTGGGAAGTAATCAATCCTAACCCCTATAGTTCGACCAAATAAGTACAAGAAACCCTCTGGTAAGTACACACAGTCTAACCCCTCTAGTTCAGCTTAAGCATAGTCTTTCTGAGGATGCACTCATTGTCAATTCCTCCTATAGTCTCGTATCGGTAACTAAATGTGCTCTTGAGAAGCACATACATCACATCCCATGTGTGGCCTGCGTCGAGGAACTGTAGACACTCTGAGGAAGAACTTACGTCAATTCCCCCTATGTCCTCGCATCATAATAGTAAAAAAGACACTCTAGAGAATCCCTTACGTCCATTCTCCATATAGTCTACCACATCAGTTTCTCACGGCCCTATGTAAGTAAAATAAGTATAGAAATGTGTATCCGCCAAATTAAACCTCGAGAAATACATGGCTAGAGGTCTATAACAACTGCATGTCAGAACAATCATCACACCATCCTATAATACAAGGCATGAGTAAATAAGGAAACATAACAGGCTATGAAAAACCAAACTGCAACAATCAAAACATGCATGGGTAACACCTCCAAAGGATAGAAATTACCCTTATTCACACATCAATTAACCTCCACTCAGGCATTCAAGAATAGTAGGAAAAAATAGGGCTAAAATAGTAAACACGCAATACCCCATTCATGGTTATTGACGATTTTGCACATATAACTCAAAGACTTTCAAAAGAAAGTCACAAACCACCAACCTCGGTGTTGAGAGATCGATATATGTGAACATTAAGCCTTGAATCACCCAAGAACACTGTAAATCTACAAAAATGTCTAAAACATTCAAAGGGGGATAACTCTTGAAAGAGTACGAATCAGGAAACGATGCTTAAGAAGACAGAAGATCTTTCCGAGGTGATCCTAACTCAATAGACAGTGGTTAAATCAGAGAACTGGTGCTCGATCACGGGATCAGGGAAAGATCGAGGCTGTACGAGAGCTCTAAGATGAACCAAACCTAGATGAATGTATTTATATCTGTTAGACATGACCCCAGTGCGTTAATGAAAAACGAAAGTACACATTGTGTAATTTTTTAGTATATGGCGTGTACTTGCCCTTTCTGGCCCTCGCATTAGGCGGTCTCCAGGTTACTAGACATGGTTGTGTGCTTAGCTGCCACACGGACTTCACATGGCTTCCTGCGGTAACTGAGTACACAGCGTGTACTTATAAAGTACACATCGTATACTTCAGAAATTTCCAGAAACTCTTCTTTTTCCTCAAAAACACCGTAAAATGATAACATATCTGAAATGAAGATATGGGTTCTTACATTAACTATTCCAACAATCATTAACAATGTAATGGAATGCTAAGCTTTTTTCAGTTGATGAAAGAAACAATTAAATAGAGTATACACTAGATGAATTGATTGGATCACTACTCCAATATAAACTCGAATAAAAGAACATAGTTAATGAAGATACTGCAAAAAGAAAATGTGTGACTTTTAAATATGTATATGTTATTTCTAATAACTATTCTAGTTATGATATATTAGGTAGAGAAAAAGAACAGGATCAGATTGTGACTGGAGTTTATAGAAGAATAAAAAATAAATGATTCAAAACCCATTTTTGAAGAAACCCTTAGAAATAAAAGAAATATGGGAGATGTGAAAAGAAGTACAAATTACAATGCTTCAGATGCAACCTGTTATTTGTGTAGGAAAAAAGGAAATATCAAACCTAATTTCCCTAAACTAAAGAATAAATATAAATACAAAAATTAGAACAAAAATTAATTGACATGCAATTAGAGTTTTACAGAAGAATTGGATTCTAGTGAACAATCTTAAAATAAAAAAGAAACCATTAAATTGTACTTCGTGGTTTCACATGATAAGGTTAGTTTTTATTATTTTTATTATAAGTGATCTGATTATGAATATGATTTTGAGAACCCATATGTTTTTTAATAAAATACTTAAATTGATATTTTTTGAAAATATATTTTCAAATATGTTGATTTATATAATAAGATTAAAGAACGTAATGAGATACTTATTTTTGAAAATTAAGTGATTTTATAGAAAAATGAAAAAATAAGTAACACTAACTCTACTTCTCATTAAAATGTTTATCAAAATTTTAAATCTATTAAAAAAATAAAATTCAAAAAAGAATGTATGACGTCTTAAAAAACGTTTTTCTGGTTTTTTTTCAAGGGCATGAAAAATATCTTGAGATGATGTATTTCACTAATACCGGTAAAGAGAAATATGGTTTTCGTTATGATAAGATATTATCCCAAATTTATAAAACTAATTTTGTTAAAAGTAAAAAATTGTTGTACATAAAATTTCACTTGTTTTAAATATGGAATGAATGGCCACCACGCAAATGAATGTTCACTCAGATTTAAAAAAAATTGGGATTTTAAAAAACTAATATTTATAAATATTTATTATCTAAATTACCTTATAAAACTTATTTAAATTCTTTATGGGTACCTAAAAATTTAATACTAATCATATTGGGACCATAGTAGCTTGTGTACCAAAATTTTCAAGTAATTAATTTTTGTAGGGAAAATGCTTTAGATTTCTCAAGAAAAATATATAGTACATGGACAGTGGATTATATAAGAATATGACTGGTGACCCATCAATATTTACCACTTACAAGACATGTGATGGAGGAACTATTACATTTATAGACAATTCCAATTTCAAAGCAATAGGTTTTGGTAAAGTTGGTATTTCAAATACAATTTTGCTTCTAATGTTTTATATGTTGAAGGTTTAAAACAAAATTTATTACTATATCATAATTATGTGATGGGGGAATGTAAGTTAAATTTAAAAATGATAATTTTTTAGTTTTTTAAGATTATTATAAATTATTTTATGCTAATAAGAAAAAATATTTATTCTATAGATTTTGTTGAACTAACTATTCATCTTGTTAAGTGTATGAATGTTGTATAGAATGAAAACAAGATTTATAATCAACATTTAGGTCATGTTAACTTCATAATGTTACATAATAATTTAAAGCAAGATAATTTCTTTATCTTCCTTCCTTTAAAAAATAACAACTTCATGTATGTGACACTTTTATGAAAGGGAAGAAATAAAAAATTGTGTTTAGACCTATCAATCAGATGATTACTATTATGCCTTTACAGTTAGTAAATCATGATTTAATTGGCCCCACTCAAATTTCTAGAATTGGTGGAATGAAATATACTTTAGGGATTATTGACTATTATAGTATATTTACTTGGGTATACTTTCTCTCTCATAAAAACAAATCTTTATGAAGATTTACTAATTTGTTTAAATTATTTCAAAATGAAAAAGGTTATATGATTATTTATATCTGTAGTGATAAATGAGGTAAATTTCATAATTTATATTTTGGAAAATTTTGTGAAAATAATGGCTATTTTAATAATATTTCTACTCCTAGAACACCATAGTAAATGGTGTTGTAGAACTAGAAAATATTCCAGTTATTGAAATGGATAGAAGTATGTTATGAGAATATAATTTTCATATATATTTTGGTCTTGATGCAATTTTATATTGATGTTATATTAAAAATATAATTATTGTTATAAATTTAACAAATAAATCTCTTTAATTTAAAATTAAAAACCATAAATATTTTTACTTTAGAGTTTTTTGTTGTAAATTTTATATTTTAAATTAAATGGAAAAATTAGATAAAATCGATACTAAGAGTGATGAAGGTATTTCTCTCGGTAATTCAAATAATATTAAATCAAATAGAATTTATAATAAAAGAACTATGGTTTTTAAATAATATATTCATGTTTTGTTTGATGAAAACCATATTAAAATATATTTGATTCTGATGTTATTGATGACGAATTTAGATTTATTAATTTCGGTGGTGAAATTACTCAAAATAAGAATGAATCTATTTAGATGGAACATAATCCATCTCAGATGGATCAAAAATCATGCAAGATTAACAAAGATCGTCCTATTTAAAATTTTATTGGAAATTTTGATTCTCATGTCCAAAATAGAAACATTGTTTTAATTTTTGTTTAAATTATTCTCTTATTTATGATTTTGTATATATTAAGGATAATGATTATTCAAAATATACAAACGATATTATTTATATTCAAGCTGAATTAAATAATTTGGTTAGAAATAATTTTTGGACTTTAGTTGAATTTCTTGATGATAAGAAGGTGATTGGAACTACGTTTATTTTTAGAAACAAGATATATTATTCTAGATAGATTATCAAAAATAGATCCATACTTGTTACACAAGGATACTCTCAAAGAGAATTAATATACTTTGAAGATTATTTTTAACCTGTTTCTAGGTTAGAGGCTATTAGAATGTTTTTTTTATTTTTCATGTTTTTGAGGTTTTAAATTATATTAAATGGATGTAAAAAGTGATTTCGTAAATGGGATTATAACTAAATAAGTTTATGATTCTCAACTCCCTGGTTTTGAAAATAAAATATTTCCTAGTCATGTTTTAAATTATAAAAATCTTTTTATGGACTCAAAATATTACCTTACTCTTAGTATGAAAGGATATATTTATTTTTGTTAAATAATGGTTGTATAAGAGGTAATGTTGATCCAACACATATTATTTAAATCACTTATGATGATTTTTTAATTATACAAATTTATGTTGATGAAATTGTTTTTGGATCATCTAGTGAAATACTCTCTAATTTTTTTATACATTGATGTATTCTATTTTTTCATGAGTATAATGGGAGAATTAAAGTTTTGTCTTGGACATCAAATTTTTCAATGAAAAGATGTAATTTTTCTCTATAAATCTAATTTTAAAAAATATTTAGTTAAATGATTATATCTCGATTCATATAAATCTATGAAAAATCTTATGTGTAATAATTACAAATTATATATTGATCCATCTACTAAATATATTGATATTAATGTTTATAGAGGGGTGGTAGGAATCTTAATATATTTAATTGTATCTAGACCTATTGTTCTGTTTAGTGTTTTCTTATGTTCTACATTTCAAGATGATCATAAAGAAAGTCATATTAAAGCTATAAAAATAAAAATTAGATATGTTAAAGGAACTATGGATTATGGTTTATTTTATCCAAAAATATAAGTGTTTTGATTTAAAATCTTATTTTAACTCTGATTTTGGAGGATATAGAAATGAATGAAAATAAAAATCAGGTAATACTGTTTCTCTCAAGTACAGAATTAATTCTACTCTAAATAAAATTTCCTTGATGATATGTGCTAATACAAATCATAATAACCAGTACCAGTGTTTTCGTTGTTTATCTTCTCATTCGTCTGGTTCTGAGTCTATAATACTATTTCTCACCTCTCGCATGCACTCTATTTTTCTTTTTATGATTTTACATAAAAACGAATTATTTTTGTTATTTTTTCTCGTTTTTTGACTTATGGAGTCTAAATTTAGGATCTATGGTTTGTGACTCTCTGTATAAAAATTCAGGACCGTTTGGGTTGTGACTCTAACTATCTAGAGTCAGGTCGTAACTTCTGTCACTCCCCATACAAAGTTTAGTGTCCTAGTTATCCCCCACTAGAAAAGGATTTCTAATTGGGTTATGATTCCATCTTAAATTTTATTTTTAGTGCATATTTATCTCTCGCTGAGTAAACAAGTATAAGACCAGAGTAGAACCACTTTGGACATAACTACTATAAAAACATCATTGTGTTATTTTCATTTTTAGCTTCTATTTAACCTAAATAATTAACTATGATAAATAATTTAATTAATCAATTTAGTAGTTTATTTTTTTAATCTGGTCCACTCCCCCCCCACCCTCTATATCATATTCAATTACCCTTTCCGAACTGACATGAATACCTCTATGCGGCTCAGAGTGAGATCCTCTATCATTTTATTTTCTCTAGGCGGGGTTCTCAAATTCATCATGACCAGCACTACTATAACGTTGATCCCATTATTAGAAGGTTAATTTTGATTAGGATATTTGTATACCCCATATCCTTGGTTGTGATCCCCATCTATGTATCAATACCTTCAGACTTCCAATGTGTACTTATTATGGTGATACCCGATAAAAACGACATATTCATGGATGCTATCAGTGATATCTAACTCATGGAGTGTGTTCTCCTAGATGAGTGATATATATAACCTTCAACCAGAAATCCGAGATTGGATTTACGGTTAGGAATTTACCTTGAGACTGTGTGTCTACTATGACAATATCTGCATATTCTGGTTAGGTATCTATTTGACAAATCCTTGGGATGAGTTGGCTACTATTCTTGATGTTATATGTTTAGCAATTTTGAGGTGTCCTACTAGGTATTCTTTTACTCACCCTTACATGGTTTCTACCCACACATGTCATTTCTTATGCAGACGATAAGACATTTGATGAGGTTCTCAGGGGACCAAGAGAAGATGATGTTTAATTTTCTTCTAGAAAGATTGTGGTTTGTTCCAGGAGTCACATTTGAATACAGTCCCCTCTTGCTATCAGGTTCGACTTCTTTAGAGGTTTTTGGAGATTATATTTTGAACTTATTTGTTTTCAAAAATTTGGTATGCTCTAATCGTGGGATTTAGATTTTTGCATGAATTTTTTATCAATTGTATTTTTACATTTCAATATTCTATGGGCTTGGAGATGTGTGTGTGGATATAAGTACCTTAGGCTAAGGCCCCCCATGGGAGTTTTATGTCTACTTTCCACTAGTTTCCTTCCCCTATCCTATTGGAGGCAGTCTTGGGGTAGTCACACTCAGCATATTACTGGACATGAAAGCCCTGGTGTGTCGGTTCATGACAAACCCTTACCTTTGTCTCTAGTACCTCTATCACATTCTGTGAATCCAGTTTGGCTTCCATATAAGGGGATTCACCTCTGCCTTTTTAAATCCCTTTCAATTCTCATCATTCATACTCAAAAACATGTAACACCATCCACAATATTATAGATTTGGTTTTATTATGTGAAACGCTTATCACTGCTCAAAAATTCACTGATAAGGGGGGGGGGGTACTTTTATGGGTTCTAAAAATCACAAATATAAGGTTCTTTTATCAATGAAAAAATAACTCGTAAAAGTACACCCTTTATCAGTTCTTTTTATAGAGATGATAAAGCATACTATTATCAGTTCTTTTCATTCCGCTAATAATTTTATTTCTTTTATCATTGCTAAAATTGTTGTTTATAACACTGATAAAAAACTTACATTATAAAAAAATTCCATTAAAAAACATATATAAACAGATCAATACATTTATATTGAAATAAACATAATATATTTTTTAAAATATAATTTATAGAATACAGAATATATAATAACACTGAACATTTAAGATATTAAGTTAATGTTTTTTTAAAAAATGATAAAAAATAAATATTAATTAACAATTTTCTAATTATTATAAATTAATAGTCATTTAATAATAATTTTATTGTTGAAAAACTCGTTAAATTTTCAAAAGATCTATAATAAACTAAAAAAATATCTCAGACTTTAAATGAACAAAAAATTTGATCTGGGTATCCATTGGAGCTCCACCACATATAAAATACAATCTTCACTAATGATATACATTATAGTGATGGGGGTAAAATGGTCAATTTATTTAGGCAAAAAATGTATGTAATTCCTCCCAAAATTAGTTCATTTAGTCTACATTATGTTTTGAACATTTGATGTAATGGAATCCTCGTTTAGGGGGGATTCTTTTCTTTTTTTGATAGAGGCTCAATTTGTTCCCACGGATTACACTCAAATAGAAATTATGGGGATTATATTTTATTATTATTCATATTGTAGTGTTATTTAAAATTAATTATATACACATAAATACATATTTTTATATATTTACACAAGAAAATAAATTTTAAAATAAATTTATAATCATCTTTACATATAATATATCTTTTAAGATATATTTTTGTGTGTGTGCATTAATATTTAGGAATATTAATTTACCCATACAATGTATATATAATGTGTATAAATATATATATAAATTTTTCTATCTCACTATGGTAAAAATAAGTATTTGTGATGGGTTATTTGTGATGAGTGGTTGATTCGTCGCAAATAGTCAATTGAGAGAGACTATTTGTGATGGGAATGCACCCACGTCGCACATAGTATTCAAGGGTTTTGTTATTTTCAATGGGAGTTTACTCCCATTGAAAATACTGTGTCGACAGTAATGTATTTCCAAACGGTCTCATTGAAAATAATTTCCATAATTTTTTTTATTTGCGACATAATTTTCCCCCCTCTCAAATAAATTGTCGTAAATGGGTATTTATGACGGGTCTCATCGCAAATAATTTTTTTTCACCACCATTGTAATCAATAAGGGAGTCACTATTTTAGATGGGAATCTAGTCGCAAATACTATCGTCGCAAACAATCTTACCTATTATTTACCCCCTCCAATTTTTCACATTAAATCATTTTCTGAACTTCTCTCTAATTCTCCTCTCATATTTTTCTCTTTATTTTTTTCAATGTGTTAAATTTTATAGCGGAGTAACATTCAACATTGGAATCTTACGAAATATTTTGTTTTAAAGTGTTTTTAATGTTTTTATTTTTTTATTTTATTTTATTTTATTTTATAAATAATTTTTATTAATAAATGGTAATTGGATTAAATTATAATTAGATAGTTTTATGATGAATTAATTAGATTTAGAAATATATAGATTTAATTGCCAGTAATGTTTTTAATTAAAACTAAATAGTTTAATTGGTAATAATTTTGTTCAATTAACACTTGTTAGTAATAATTAGGCCTGATTAGTATTTATTTATATTAATTAATAACTATTATTATCAATTACTATTAATTAGGAAAAAATTATTATTTATTAGTAATTAATAAAAATTATTAAAAATTAGTAATAAATTTTTATAAATTAATAAAAATTAGCAATCGTTAGTGGCAATTAGTAATAACTCGTAAAAATTAGTGAAAATTTGTTATAAATTAAAAATAAAATTGATAAAATTTACAACAAATTGATACAAAATAATATATATTATTATAAATTAAAAAAATTATATATTAAGTAACATAAATTAGTAATAAATTGTACATGTTAGTAATAAACTTATAAAAATTTGTAAAAAATACTAAGAATTAGTAGTAATTAGTAAAAATTATTAACAATTAGTAACAAATTGTTATAAACTATTAAAAATAATACTGATTAGTGGTAATTAGTAATAATTACTAGAAAATAGTAAAAAATTGTGATAAATTAATAAAAAATACTAAATTGATTTAATTTATAATCAATTGTTTTAAAATAGTATATATTTTTATAAATTAATAAAAAAATATTAAATAATTGAAATTATACATAAATTGTACACATTCGTAATAAACTAATATAAATTATAAACAATTTGAGAAAATTTGTAAATAATTGTAAAAAATAGTAATTATTAGTAATAATTAATAATGATTAGTAATAGTTTGTAATAATTAGTAATAATTTGTAATGATTAGTAATAATTTGTAGTAATTAGTCATAATTAGTAATAATTAGTAGTGAATGCTAATAATTTTTAATAATTAGTATTAATTAGGTGTAATTAGTATTAATTAGTGGTAATTATTATGAATTAGTATTAATTAGTATAAGTTAGTATTAATTAGTAACAATTTGTAATAATTATCTATAGTTGGTAATAATTATTAATAATCGGTAACAGTTAGTAATAAATCATATTAATTATTAATAGTTAGTAGTAATTTTCAATAATTAGTAATACTTAGTATTAATTAGTAATAATTTGTAAAAATATGAATTAATTAGGTGTAATTAGTACTAATTAGTTTTAAGTAGTATTATTTAGTATTAATTAGTAATAATTCATAATAATTAATATTAACTAGTACAAATTTGTTTTAATTGGAAGTAATTATTAAATTGGTAACAATTAAAAATAATGAGTAATAATTAGCCAAAATTTATGGTAATTTGTAAAAATAATTAATAATGAGTAGTAATTATTTAATTTTTTTGATAATTAGTAATAATTACAAATTTTTTTAATAATTAGAAAAATTTAGTGGTAATTTGTGGTAATTTGAAATAATTAGTAATAAATAGTGCTAATTAGAAATAATTAGAAAATATTAGTGGTATATAGTGAAAAATAGTAATAATTAGTAATAATTATAAATAATTAGAAGAAATTAGTAATAATTATTAATAATTAGTAATAATTACATAAAATTTCTAAAAAATGGTAAAAATTATTATTAATTAGTAATTATTTGTAGTAATTGGTGGTAATTAGTAATAATTAGTGGTAATTAGTATTAATTGATAATAATTAGTGGAAATTAATAATACTTAGTAAAAATAATAAAAATAACGTTAATTATAAAATATTAGTGATAATTTGTAAAAAATAAGTGGGCTAAACATGATGTGATGTATTAATGGAAGTTGTAGCACTAGGAGGATGAGATGCATCAATGACAAGACATGGCTAACATAAATTCATGGAAGGAAAAATTTCGACATGGTTGGCATAAATTGGTTTCATTGCCAAAATGTTGTAAATTCTATGATATACACCTTTCTAGTAAATCATAGAATCTCCATTCATGAGGTGATTAGAAATTACCAATTTATGCCAACCATGTCCAAGTTTGTCGCTAGGTCTCCAAAACTGGGGTGGACATGATGTGACATTTCAATGATGACAACAATAGAAGGAGGTGGAGTTGTGTCGATGATAGGACATAGTTGACATAAAATGATGGAATGAAAAATTTGTACATGGTTGGCATAAATTGGTTTTATCACCTGAAGATTGTAAAATCTATGATTTAATCCTTTTAGTAAACAATATAATTTATAATCCGCAAGTGATTGTAAGTTACCAATTTGTGCCCCCCATGTAAAAAAACTTCATTAGGACAAGAGAACAGGGGCAGGACGGGGGTGCAGTGTTGATGACAGCAGAAGGAGAAGGAGGATGAGATGCATCATTGATAGGACATGGTTGGAATAAATTATCAATAGTTTGTAATAATATGTTGTAATTATAAATGATTAGTAGTGATTAGTAAAAATTTTAGTTAATTTGTAAAAAATAGTTGAACTTAGTAAATTGTAGTGTTAATTAATAATAACAAGCGGTAATTAGAAGAAAAAAAAATAGAATTAATTAGTAATAATTAGAAGTAAATAGTCAAAATTAATAGTAATTAGTATAAAATAGCAGTAATTACTTAAAATGAGGGGTAATTAGTAGTAATTAGTGGTAATTAGAAAAAATTAGGAGTATTTAGTAAAAAATATAGGTAATAATTGAAATTAGTGGAAATTAGTAATAATTATAGACAACTAGTAGTAATTAGTGTTAAATAGATAATATTAGATGTAATCAATATAGACTATTTGTAATTATTCGAAACAGCAACTAATTAGTGGTAATTAATAGTTATTAGTACAAAATTTTTTTTTCTAGACTGATTATTTTCAATTTTAATATCCCTTAAAACATATCTTCATGGGTTTTAATGAGGAAAATGTTGGTGATAAAATAAACAATCAATTATCCATTTTTATTTGTCTGAAAATGGATTTGATGGAGTTAATGAATGATGTATTTCATATAATTAACATCACAGGGCTCATACATATATTCTACTCAACTGTGAAGAAATGACACCATTTGTACAGTGAGTTCTACTATCAATTATACAATAAATGTTTTAAAATAAACTAATATAATATTATTTGTGGGTTATATGATAATAATATCACGAAATAGTTTCCACCAATTACAACATTTTTTCTTGAATATCATCATGTAGATAATATTTATTACTGGTTTCAGAAAAAAGGCAAAGTAAATTATTTATGGTTTAACAAATAAAATCAATTTATTACATGTTATATTAATAATTTTATTTCAAATATTCAGGTATCTAAACATACTGATAAAATTGACAATCGATTATTGGTATTGAGTAACCCACCATCCAAAATGATTAAATCTTATAATGAATATGTTTTGAATGTTTTTCAATTTCATACAACTGAATAAGGAGAATCAAAAAAACAATGAATAGTGGTGTTTTCTTGAAATGATATAATCATAGAGAATGTGAAGTATAATTTTTTAGATTGATTAAAGAAATAATTGAATTGTATTATCTAGGATAGAATTACATAATGATGTTTAAATGTCATTGGTGGGATACCGATACAAAATTATGTGTTCATCCACAACGTGAAAATAATTTATATTAAATATTAAAACCTTCTTCTAGTAAATGAACGAATTTTATTGGATTATCAATAACATAAAATATTTTATGAAATTTTTTGTTCTTTTTCATGAAATTTTATTGATTGGTGCGACATAGTAAAAATAAAATCTCATGGAAATTAGTTTATCCAAAGTGAATATGGTTCTATAGAAGTGCATGTAATTGAAAATTTTTAAGAGAAAACTCAAAATCCATCTCTTCCATGAAGAGATATGAATATCAATGATGACACCCCCACAGTTATGGGTCGATGGAGGAGATGATGCTATTTATATAATAAGTGGATTTGAAATAGAAAAATATGATAAAGATGAAACTCTCATCAAAATTTATGATATTGTGGGGGTTCTAAAGTGATTGAAACCATCATAGATGATGATGAAGATGAACATTGAAAAAATTAATTACTGGTTATAATCATAAATAATATATATCTATATATAATACTTATCTTCAGTTATTCAATAACAAAATTCATTTCATGTTTTAGATAGATAATGATTGTTTATCTAATATATATCATTAGTTGGATGATGTTTTACTACTTAATGATGACCCTGATGCTACATCATATGGCCCTCATAGTGTTGGTGGTTTAACAATGATGTCGAGGGTTCATTTTCTAGTGAGATTGATAATTTCTAAGCCTATCCCAGAGTAACGTTTATGTATTCAGTTCGATCCACACATGTAGTGGTATATTCAGTTGTGTATTTTAGTTAATTTTGATTTATTTTCCTTAACTTATTTACATACTAATTGTTTGATTATTTGCTCACTTTTTCATATATGTTAACAACTATCTATTGTATAGGGGGTTCTATATCACAGAATTATTTTTCTTGAGCATGGGTTTCATGGGATCATATTCCCATTGATGTTCAGCACTGTTTGTTCGATCATTGGATGATATTTAAATGTAAAATAGTTATTTTGAAATATATATGATTAATAACTTCATATTATTTATTATATTTTTGGTTTATGGTATCTCATCGATGATAAAATTTGAGACTCTATATGGGAGATATGGGAGATTAGTATTTGACATTTTCACCATTATTTTTTTATAATCTGAGGAGGATAAAAATACAAAAAGCAGGAGTCACAAATTTTGATCGTTATTATTGCTCCCATCAACCAAATTACGACTTATATCAGGTTTGGGATGAACCATGTTCATACTGGATGTGAGATCATTTTCAGAGTAGAGAATCATTAATTAGATAGAACTGAGGGAGTCAAGAAGTTATCTATCAACTAGGTAGTCATAAATTAGGTACGCGTTGGCAACATAAGTTAATTACATTTTTTAATAATTTATATAAAATAAAATATAAACACATTGTTTTATACTCATATAGACAGTTGAATAACTAGATATTAGAAATTTTGATGTTTATAGGTGGATGTATAATGATCCTATCACTATTGAGATTAGAGGTGACCACCAACATCATATTGTGGCTAGTATAATTTCTTTTTTGAGTTTTAAAATTAACGACAAATAAAATTTTAACTATTTTAATTTTAAATTGAAATTGAATGAGTCATATGTGGCTGTGACATATCAGAAACAGGCTAAGAGTTTGGATGCGACTGAGGATCAAACCAGTAGTATTGTCAGATTTGATAATGTAACACGGATATTGGAGACTCAGTATGCCTTTAAAAAGGCGAAGTTGTTGGTATCGTCTCTAAATTGATGTCTGGGATTTATTATGGAATCATTGTGATGCCATCATGAAGCTTGAGGAGGGTCATCATCATCACTGCACAATAAAAATAGTAGCTATGGACTTAGGATGAGCTTATAGCGACCATGCATAGGAACTAGTAATAGCTCTACTGACCACAGTAGAAGGAGGAGGAGATGCATTGATGACAGAATTAGTAACATAAGAACACTATGAAGTACATGTGACATTTGAATCATGGTTTAGGGATCTAGTTCCTTCCACCAGCTCTTCTAGATGACCCTCCCCCTAAGTGATTTATGAACTTTTTCTAATAAACATTTGAATGTAATTTTTTTTATTAATCGATATATTTACATTTCTATATAGTGTTTTTATTATATATTTGTCAATATTCTGTGTATTATAATTTTTTTTTATTTTTATTGTTATATTTTTTTTAATTTTTTATATTTTTTATATCATTGAAACTAATGTTTTTTTATTTTTTATTTTTTTATTTTTTTTATTTTTAATTATTTTTTTATTTTTATTATATTCTCTTTAATTTTATTTATTATTATTATTATTTATTTAGTTTTTCTGGATGTTGGATCATCCCAACACAAAAATGTATTTACAACGCGTACATCTACAATCGTAAAAGGGTTTTTTAACCCGGATAAACTATTAGTGAAACTATTTTCTACAGTGGTTCATTTTCAACAAGAACCCATCGTAAATACTTCAATTTCCAATTCTGTATCTGTCTATATTAATAAATAGATATATAATTATCTATGTATTCTAATATATGTATATAAATATTATTATACAATATAGGAAAATAAATATAAATATTTATAATTATATTTATATAAATAGACATATGTGTGAGGTAGAAGGTCCCAAGTTCGAATCAAGGTGGAGGTGCATGTGGGTGAGGGCGGGATGATTTTTATAGAACCGATAAAGGGTTGGGGATATCTTGCACGGATAAAAGGACATGGGGGTCCAGGACCAGCAGTAATAAAAGAGTGGTTGAGTGGTGATAAAAGAAGGGTGAAACCTCCCTAAGAATAAATATCTTGCTGTCAATTAATGGATACAATTTTTCATTTTTTTAGTTTTATAGCACTGATAATACTGTCCTTTTATCAACAATTTTTTAGTACTGATAAAAGGGTGCTTTATAAGAAAATTTTTAGTTCTGACTAACGGGACACCCTTTTATCAGTACAGAGATTGTCGGTTCTTTTTTAATTCTGATAATGTATTTTTTTTCTACAGTTGATAAAAGGGGGATCTATAATAGTGTCATTTATATATACACCAAAACCATATAACCAATAAATCAATCCAAATTTAATTTTCAATTAATTAATATTGGTAATTAACTCTCTATTAATGTTGAGATAAATTCTTCTTTTAATGATAAGAAAAAAAGCTCCACTAATAAATTTATCTCTCTCCAATAAATGGGTTGGACCCAAAGGTGAAAATTATTTCAACATGTTGAGTAAAATAATATCCCACTCAAATATTATTATCATTCTCACACTAATGTCGAAACTTTTCCATCTTCCATTCACCATCCCTCTATAGAACCTGCATAGTTCTCCACTCCATGCTACTTCAATTTCCAAGACTCCCACTAATGTAGTTTCTTTCACCACAATATTATGAAATAATGGTATGATCATTCCATTGATTATGTGAATCTAATATAAATTCCTTTGTGGAAAATTTCACCCAATAAATTTGGAATGAGTTTTCATACTATGATTTCTTTTTTGAAATATCCCACAACAAGCTACCCCATGCACCATGTCTATGGACTATCTATCATACTTGTATGTGTTTCGATATTCTCAACTATCGAGATTCTGCACCACCAATGATATTTTTGTTTCACTAATATCCAATGAAACCATCATAAATTACCATCATCTAGTAACCACAACTTTTGAAATGTATAGTTTTATCCGCATAAATAACTCACAAAGAAGAATCCTTCAGAGAAGCCTTGGCAACATGGTCCTTCTCTCTTACTACTTCTATCATGGTTTTGACTCTTTGAGATCCCAACATTATTATAGAAGTTCCTTCCCTTTCTGTATTGATCCTCCAAAATATAATTGAAATATGTTTGACATTTTCAATATCAATTATCTATCAAAATTTTCATGTAGAATAGAGGCACCGATGAAATATTATCTCAACTTGAACTGACTACTGACGATTTCATTTGAAATCTCCTTCTGGGAACCTCAGTCATCTGTCACATGACATCAACTTCTAAATAAATACTTGATTACCTGCTATCATGGTCTTTTAGTTCATTTACTTTTATAATTTCAATTATTTTCCATAATGAGATTAACTACACCCAATGAACATAACATATTTTATGACATATGTGGCCAAGAATACATTCAATATTCTAGAAACACCATTGTTATTTCTGCAATATTCCAATGAAATTATTCTTGATGAATGATAAACCTTCTAACCCGGGAAACCCTAACATTATTCCACCAAGCTCTGATATTCCCCTACAACAGAACACAACACAAGATTCCTTCTAGTAAATCAAACATTCAATATCCTAGAACAATCACTAGAACTACCATTTTATTGTCACAATTTCTTCTGACTCCTTGAAAAAATGATACACCAATTGTCTTCTAGAATGTTCATCAATGAAACTATTCAACCAACATTTGGTACAATTATTTGGGGATCGGTTCTAGAAGAAAACAATGAGGGACATTGATTCATAATATCCTCCCTGACTTTGGGGTCTTGAACTATGAATTTATGGCAACCAATCCACTACATTGTATAATCCATTTATCTTGTTCATGTCCTCCCAAGTTTTTTATTTTACGATGCAAATAAGGACACGAAAATAAAATGTGAATGCAAGATCAAATAATAAATCAATGTAGAATATGATTATTTAATTTCTACATTCATCCTATATTAATGGGAGAATGTGAACATCAATTTCATTTAACCAGGAGAAACATTTATGATATATGAATTACCATCTTCAAAAACTCTACATAGATCACCCGAAGATGTGTCACCAACACCCTTCGGTCATCGAATCTTCTAGCTCCATCCTTCTTGTCTATTCCTTTCCTATTCTAAACCTCTACATTTATCTTTTGTGCCTCTACCACTTTGTGTGTGCCTCTTTTGGCTTCCTCAGAAGGGGATTCACCACCTCCTTTTTAGGCCCTATCAGTGCTGTTTGTTCATACTCAAAAAATGTCATTATATCGATTTATATAGACCCTACGTACATATCTCTAATTAATGGTGCCAAAATTAATTTTTAAATCCATTATTATTGATAATTAACTCTCCATTGTTGTTGAGATAAAAAACCTCTATTAATGTGGAGTAAAAATATCTCCATTAATAAATTTCCCACTCTTTAATAAATGGAAATGACCCAAAAAAATCTTACTTAGGAATTGTTTTTATCGCTTGAATCCAATAAATAGAATTATATTTTATCAAAAAAACAATTAATTTGGTATGGATAAAATCTCACAAATATTTCTCTTAAATAATCAGAAAAAACACGCCTCACCACAACACATTCGGATGAAATTCAAAATCAATGAGTTTTCTTATGTTGACACTTTGAATATGAAATAATCGTGATTCACTACTATCATTCGATGTGAAAAAATTAATAAACCCCCCAATTTAAGTACATTTACAATGGTTAACTACGGTTGTCTCTAGGATAGTAATGAAAAAAAACTATCCTCACTTTTAATTACACAAGAAGGGTTTTTTATGTGTTTTTAATTTTTAAAACAACAAAAATGATGCAGTAGAATATTAAAAATAGTATATGAGAAGGCTGATTAGGTCTGAGATGAGTTTCTACTTCAAATACTATCATAGTATTAAAATGTCTATAATTCTTTATTTAATTGGATAGTGTAATATGCCTCAATTTATTTATATAAAAACCTAAGGTTGAAGAATATTTTGAATACTGACCTAACATTGAATAATGTTTTGTTTCACCCTTCTTATGTGCATGAAATTATATAGGTCGCTTCCTAAATTACCTAATAAAACCCAAATCAGGTGATTGAGTTATTGGGTAATCTAGAATTCATTCACTGACCTCTCACATGTTTCAGAAACTTCTAGAAACTCAAGTGGTTGTTGGAGTGATTAAAATTCCACGGTTGGTTGAGATAAATGTGTGGTCAGTTGAGCTCTTTGTATATTTTTCACCTGTTTTCAACTAGTTTTTCTACTTATTTTTGATGGATTGACCATACACCTAAAAATCATGTGGTTGGTTTAGATTCACTCTTTATGCTATGTTTTAATTGATATATGAATCTCTTCTTATGATTGATAAACTGGAAACATATTATACAAGTGACCTCATGGTATTTTGAACATGCAGTTTCATGGGTACTTTCCTAAATTTTCAAACATGGTCTATCAATCAACCACATGAATGACTCAAGTTCGATAACCTATAGAAACTCTACAACTCATAAAAAAGAAAATAATCACCATGATTTCTTCAAAAAATATTTTACTCACCTCAGATAGTCACCAAAACACCAACATAATAATGCACCTTTTATTATACTAATTCCAAAGATCGAATAGAACAATCAAAAATCAAAATTTATTCCATTTTCACACTATATCTAAAAATAATACAATATACCGAATAGGTTAAAATTTTATATTAAATGATAAAGCGGTGTATTTAAATATATTAAAACTCTTAATTAAGTATATGATATTATTGGCTCTATCAATTTCCCCACACTTAAACCTTGGACTCTCTAAAAGAAAATTTAAAAAAGATTATCAAAACACTATTCAAATACCCCGTCAATGTGAGTTCATATTTTAACACCATATCCGTCAAGTTATCATACCTCCTCAATGTCCTTGTTTCCATTTTCCCCATTAAATTAATTCAATAATATCCATCTTCATTCATTACCCAATAACAAATTATACATACCATACCAAAATAATCCACCCAACACTCAAGTATGATTTTCAATAAATTTGTTCCTCATTAAAAGTTCAGACCTGTTTCACTATGTGCTCTATAAATTTATTCATCACTCCTAATGAGTCTAGTAGTTGTTCAAATCATGAGAGTTTAATTGAGGTTGTTTGGTGTCTATGGGGTTGGTATGATTTAAATGTAAAATTAGTGTGGTTGAATGCGGAGTCTTGGCTCTAAAATGAAGTTCAATGCATGTTTTTTATATTTCCTCCAAGAATGGATTCTCTAAAAATATTCTCCTACACTAACTCAACTTCTCTTCTCTAAAATATTTTTGGATAACTCACACCTTTTAGAAATTCAGGAGTAAAAAAATTACCTTTCTCTATTTCCTTCATTGGGATCCATTATTTATTTTTCACTTGGGTTTTACTCTTGAAGGAAAATAAGGATTCTAAATTATCCTATATGTGGTGGGATTTATATTTAACATAACAATAGGAAGTATATCCCCTTCCCTTAGATGTTTTCAGATCCTTTTTCAATACTCTACTCCACTAGCTACTTCAAAGAACATTTGTAATCAGGTTTAGAACTCTAGAAGACATTCAAACTCTTCTCCAACTTTATACTAGGTTATAACCATTAAAGCACCAGAATCATCATTAATTTCTTCCCTCCCTCCCCCATTTTCAATAGTATTGTTTCAAATTTTTTCAAATCTAGTATTTCTCTTTATAATAAAATATTTGGGGAAAGAAATAATCATTTTAAAATTGAAATAGTGGGGGACTTTCATGCCCATCCTTATATAATATCAAGATCATTATGTAATTCATTCTATATTGATTTTCTCCAATAAAATTGCACAAAATTTATAGAAATTTGTCTATTAAATTAAAAAATATTATACCAATATAATTTTCCATCTCATTTTCTCATCCCTACACACATTAATTCAACTTAGACCATGAAAAAGATCCTAAAGAAAGGTAGATATAGATATTTGGATTATAATTTGGACGCCTGAAAAATCCATTATTGTATTATAATAGATATATAGGAAGAATGTAAAAATTGTATTGATATAGAGATTATTGAAAAAGGGTCTTAAAATCCAAATAATGCACCAATTACATAAGCATAATTTCCTTGAATGATTCAAGGGATTAATTAGTTTACTAAAAAAACTGGTTATTAAATTATTACTTAGTTCTCTCAAGAAATAGGGATTTTAATGAAAGATTACAAATTGGATCAAGAAGTCTCTCAGGTGAGTAATTAAAATCAAAGGGTATTATTTCATTAATGAGTTTAAAAAATCATTCAGATTTGTATAAAATTCCATCACATAGAATTTGATTACAATACATTTTCAACATTAATCTAAAGAGAGGTGAGGGGTCAAATATGTTTCTAAACATTAGACTGGATTTAAATTTTATATGGGTATTGTCGTTAAGCTCATAGACTTCAAAACATACTCCACATTATATAAAAAATACATTTAATGTTTAAAAATGACACATAAATTAAAAAAACAATTTCAAAATCCCAAGAAAAATAGGTTCTATCCCCCACATATAAATGATGATGATTCCTAATATAATTTAAACTAATTTTGTATATAATTATATTTTAAATGGTATCAAATAATATAATCAAATGTTAAGGAGGGGTGAAACCTAGTGGGATTTCATTAATAGAATGGGTGGAGAAGTGTGATCTTCTCCACTAGATCCTGGGGTAGATTCTAGTAGATCTTTTTTCATACTATGTCCATTGACAATGAATGGGTCCCGGTTAAATTTTTAATAATTTTTACAACACCAAAATAGGTTACATTAATATCCATTAAACGTAATTCCCTTATGAAACCGATTTTACATGATGTTAGATTCAACCACGAGTTGTATAAAAACACTTGGTCTCTAGGTTGTATGTTCTTTTAAAAAATAAATTTTTTAGGATCCACCCTTTTCAAGATCACCATAATATAGTTTAACATACACCACGTTGTAGTCATTAGCTAATAACTCCCATTATGTTTAGTTCAATCCTATAATAAAAAAATATGAATTATAAGTTTCACGGGGGAAAATTAAATATTATTTTCTAAAAAGAATCATTGAACCATAAAAATTCTTCTTCACTTATTATTTCAATCGTAGACAATATATAATTTTAACCATTGATATGAGAACCACCATGATGTGGTTTCATGAAAAATTGTTTATTTCTATGCATCCACCAGAGCCAGGATTAAGGATATAGTATGGTTTGATCCTATTGTATCCAACAAAAACTCTAAATAAAATGTCTCCCACTATACATTATACCGTAAAAACACTTTGTTTAATAAAAACCATGAATAACATTATAATATATTTTAGTCAACACCTCATATTTATAAATTTTTTAAAACAACCTCTAATGAAATTATAACTATAACACCATTGTTTTCCAGACTATAATGTGGTTTATAGAATGATGAAATAGATTATAGGGTGTCATATTTCTTCGACTAATCCTTTTATCAATTTTTTTAATAACAACAACCTATAAAATGCTCAAATACTATGAAATGGTTTATTCATATTCCCCTTGTAAGAGTTGGTGTCCTAGAACCAACTGGTTTTACAATGATTACATTAATATTTAATGTATTATTACATATTTCTCATTGTTCTACATGACAATGATTTAAAAATGTCCTAGAGTATTTGTTGAATTGATAAGGTCATGTGAGTTCCCCTCTATGATAAGAACCTTGAAATGAAATAACAATATTTTTAAATATAGTTCTGTTGATGGAAGACATGCTATGATGGGACACATAACATGCAGACCGTCAGGTGCGAGTACTCATAAGCATATGAGACTTACACTCACGAGGTTTTCACTTGGTAATTTCCATGATAGGAGATTATTAGAACATACCCTCTAGTAGGAATTCCTTAGTTTTTGGTGTCATCAGATATTTCTATCTGACGAACACTATCACGCAGAAAGTTGGCGGGAAGTAGGGTACGTTGGGTTAGTTAGGAGTTGCATGTTATTAATGGATAAGGCGAGGAAGAATTTGTAGCTTCCATTTATGGAAGTTGATATCTCAGCCCTTTGATTGAAAATGAATCGTCTCGTGAAATTCCATGGCCATGGTGTAATGATGAGTTTATTTCAGGTAGTCAAAGAACAGAGTATCAAGCATAAATGTGGATGATACAATTTTGAAACCTTCTTGATAAGATATTGCGACAAAGGGATTATATTACATATTGAGTGTTCACATGTGGATGTCATTGTTTCGACATTACGTTCTTTCACTTGGGTTCCTTGACCCGTTGCTAGACAATACTCTTGGACTTTAGGCAAGCCTGCCTAATGCCAACGAGAAATAATCATAGAGGGTCACACACTAAGTGTTTTCAGTGGTCTTGTTTAAATTTTATTTGAATTTAATTAATGAGTTAAATATTATTCTCAAGACCATGGAATAATTTTCTTCATGTTACAATGATCGCATATAATAAATAAAATATATTTATTTATTTTATTTAACATTTAATAAATATTTATTTATTAGTTTGTAATGAAAATATGTATTTAAGAGAATAATTATTTATATATTTATTCTAGTGTTCAATAAATGGTAGTGGAGTTTGAGCTGACCGAGGTCGGACCGGTAGTAAAATAATTATTCGAAAGACTGTAAATAATTATTTAATTAGTTGGAACTAATTAATATAACACAACTATTATTTTATGATGAGGAATTTTATTTATAATTACATTTTTCACATGTTGGTGCACCGTCAATAATGACATAGTATTATTGTTAAATGCATGGGTTTTCTCTATGTTCATGAACGTATCCAATTGTTGCTATGCAATTAAATGTTATAACTAAAATTCCATGTATATAAATAGTCAAGTACACCTTTTTTGTTGGACACCACACTACACACCACGTGAATTGAGAATTGTTGAGCCATGAAAATTATCTCTTTAATCCTCTTCTCTCCCCTCTCATGAACGAGAGATTTTCTTCAAGGCCATAGAACTAGTGATCAAGAACGAACGACACAAGACACTCACTTCACTACTCCAGCACATGGAGAAAGAGAAGTTTCAATCAGAGGCCTTCAGAGCACGTGTGGATCGCCGCTAGAGGTATTCAAGTTTGGATCATTACAAGCGCAACGAGATAATCCAGAAGGGTCATTCCAGATGAACAACATTTTCAATGAAGAAAAATACCAAAGATCCAGGTATTTTTTATCTTTATGAAAATAATTAAAATAATTATAAACATGATGTGGATGATCCTCTATAAAGGTTTCATGCCTCTTTCTTCTTTATCTAAATGTTTCTTTATATTCCATGGAGACTTGCGTTCATCATCATATTAATCCCAGGATAAAATTGATCATGGTAAAAAATCAAAGTTGCGTTTCATCCCAACCACGCTTCTACTGCACCCGGAACCTTCAATTGGTATCAAAATTGTTACATCATATTAATAATTATTTTATTATTTCGTTGACGAATTATGCAATTAATAATTTAGTTTTTTCAGTTCATGTTAATCGTTCTGAAAATCTGAATCTCGAGATCAATTCCTCCTATTTTGTTTGTAATTCAACTTACAAAAATGATCTTATCTTTTAATTTAGATTAAAATAAAATAGAGGATCTCATCTAGAGGTTCCAAAACTTCTTGGTCATACAACACTAAAACACACATTGTGTATTCAACAGTACACGCTGTGTATTCAATATTCAATGCGTCAGACCAGTCCGCAAAACCAAGTCGTGTGTTGGAGTCTTTCAATGTCTTAAATGTATCTGTGTGTTGACCAAGAATAGGTGGCACACAATTTCTGGATTACATGTCATGTGGCCCAATGGACACAGAGTGTAGTCCCCTCGGGTTAGGGATGGGTCATGTACCCAGTACACGGATTGTCTGCCTGGAGACCGTGTAATGTGGAACTTCACGGCGTGTGGCACACTGGACATGTAGTTTACTCTGATGATTTTCAAAGTTTACTCACATGTTGTTTCCCGGGGCATGTACTTCGAATAAATGGTAATAAATAATACACGCCGTGTAGTTGGAACTACACGTCATGTACTCATCCAAATTGCATAGATTTATTAAAATTTATTATTATATTATACAAACCCTTGATACGCGTACAATCGTGCATGAATAAAGATAAGGCACAACACGTATTAGGTGTTTTATATATATGTGTTTAATTTAACATCTCCATAATGTTCATTTCTACTCATTGGGTGGTTATGAATAGGAATTCACCAGGTTTCCTCCAAGGTACAAGTTATATAGAAAGATAATTTTAAATGAATTTATTTGTTTAAAATTATGATGGATAAGAATCTCAATAAAATTTAGAAAAGGGTTTAAGATAAAATGATTGATTAGTTAAATATGATATTTAATTGGTTCAAGCGTGAATTATCTTAAACAATAATGATTAAACAATTGATTTCTAGTTTTATTTATGCATGTATTTTGTTGCATGTATGGATGATCATGAGCTATACCCTGACCTTTGTATGTGGATGGTTTCTTTTAATTTATTTATTTCAATAAAATTTGTTGGCCTATGAGCCTTCTCCTCAATAATATGTAGGGAATGTGTGCCTATGGTTTCATTTATGTAAAATCTTTTTTTACCAAAAACCTACATGTGAGTTAAAAAGGGAATATGTAATGGATGAAACTACCAAGCTAGTGGAGGATGCTCAAGCTGGAGCCGAGATGAAACTAATCCCAGAAGATACAGAGGTGGATAGGTGGAAGCTGTAAATATGAACCCAAAAGGTTCAAGGTGATTCTCCCCTAGGTCAGGGTTATTTTATCAAACTCTATGTAAACTAACCATTAAAAAATATCGTGATCATGCCATTTATATTATTTTATTTTTGTTAGTTGCAGGGTTTATCATTAGGGATGTGTTGTCATGATCACATAATTAATTAATTAAACAAGCATGCAAGATGGAACTAAAATAAACCATACTTATGCATAAATATTATAAAGAGATTTTTAATGACATAAGTAAGTTCCACTTAATATTAACAAAGCGTGTGATAATTATAATAATCAATTTACGCATAATAGATAAAAATACCCCAAATAAAATATTATGTCAGAACAATCCTTTTGTTACTTGATTAAGGGAAAAGCTCAACAAAACTATGTGTTTGACCAACCCTAGTTAGGACACTTACTTTTATACAGGAAGACCTTATGAATGGTTTCGGGTTGACTTATCTATATTACATCAAGAGGAGTATCCCTTGCTAGAATTGGTGTAATATTGGAGGCAAGAGTTGAGAAAATCTGGAGTCATGATATCCAAATTGGGGATTCCACTCAACAGATCAAGGAGCTGGAAGCCCACAGTTGGCAAAGACATACCTAGCTAAATATCTTCTAATAGCTTGACCAACCCATTTTGGGGTTATGTGAAGGGTAATATGTATCCTAGCCACTAGAATGTTGTGGAAACTGAACATTCTCAGTTCAATGGTGAGGTCCATAGGGATTTGATAAAATAGTGGGAGACCAAATAAAATATATTATTTCTTATAAAATGTAATAAAGAAAGTACTATGATCTTCCCTTTAAACTATAAAATAAAATTGAAAAACTCGTCAACCGCACTATCCCTACGATCATTTCTGGATAAAGACAACATCCACACTGGTAGTAGATTCCAGGACTGGATAAGATGCCTTCTGGTTATCCTATTCCATGAACGGAAGTCTTATGTGCTGGAGTCCGCATTACCTAATCCACCATCCAATGAGGCGAGTGATGAGGAATTCTTGATCTATGAGAAACATATGAACAACGCGGTCGACATTCAATGTTTGATGCTATCATAAATGTCTTGTGAGCTCCTGAAGTCTCATGAATACATGGATGCTTATAGCATGCTCAAGCACCTCCATGGTATTTTCTAGGAGAGATCAAGACATGAAAGGTTTGAGACCTCTAAAGCACTCTTTCAAAGTATGCTTGGAGATGGTTCCCCAGCTAGTCCTCATGTAGTTAATCACATTAGATACATTGAGCACCTGGATGTTCTATGGTATAAAAGCCTTGAAAAATTGGACACTGATCTCATTCTCGCATAACTACCTCAGAGATTCTCGAACTTTGTTGTCAAGTTCAATTTGAAAAACATTGTGAAGTCCCTGTTTGATATTCTTATCCTCATTCTCCATGTGCACAAATATATGAAGTGAAAAAATATTTCTATCAATATGGTAAATAAGAGTAAATGGACGGTGAAGAGCATTAAGCCCAAATATTCTTCACAGACTTCCAAGAAAATGAAGATAAATGAGGAGGCAAGGGAATATGAGGCTGTTTGTTTTGCATGTGGCAAGAAGGTCCCAGGGAAGAATAACTAAATGAAGCTAAAGAAGAAAGGGGAAGTTTCATGTGCATTTTGTATCAAATGAAATATATTTATTTCAACAAATTGGGTATTAGATATTGTTGTAGTGCTCACAAATGTATCCAATTAGAGGAACCAAGTTGATTTAGGAACATTTATTCAGGGGAGGTAGATCTATGAGAAGCCAACTGAGCCAGACTTGATGTTGTAGCTGTCAGGGATTGCCACCTCACATTGCCAACTAGGATGATGTTGGTGTTAAAGGGTTATTATTTTGTGCCTTATATTACTAAAAACATTATTTATGTATCCATATTATATACATATGGATTTGTTTTCAATATTGGAAATGAATGTTGATTCTTTTATAAAGATAGCATTTGTTATGGTAGGTTATATTTGTACAACATACTTTACATGTTAGATTACACAAACCATGTAATGACAATCAATAACAAAGATACTTCACATGACTCACACCACACCCAACTTTTCCATCACTGGCAAGGTCATGTAAATGAGAAACGCTTAACAAAGTTAACTCAAGATGGACATTTATATTATTTTGATCTACAACAACTTTGTTTGTTTCATGCATGTTTAGAGGGTAAAATAACTGAATCCCCATTTAGTGGGAAATGTGAAGGGATAAAGAACTTCTTGAATTGATTAATACCAATGTGTGTGGACCATTTCTAGTTTATGCAAGGTGAGGGTACTCATACTTAATAACTTTTACTGATGATTTTTGTAGATATGGATATATCTACATAATGATGTATAAGTCGGATTATTTTTATAATTTCAAAAAATACAAAAATGAAGATGAGAACCAGCTTGCTATGAAAATTAAGAAACTCCACTTAGACCAATGTGGAGAATATCTTAATCAAGACTTAATTGACTACTTATGGGAGTTTGGGATCCTATCCCAACTCACTCCTCCAAACACGCCCCATTGGAATGGAGTGAGCGAAAGGAGTAACCACAGCCTGTTGGGCATGGTGAGATCAATGATGAGTTAGGTGAGTATTCCATTATCCTTTTAGGGATATACATTACAAACCGCCGGACACATACTAAATGAAGTACCAACGAAATTGTTAAATGTTATTCTATATGAGTTCTGGAGTGGAATAAAAGTCATGTTATCAAATTTACATGTGTAGGGTTGCAAAGTGTTTGTTAAGGCCTCTTTTGGTAACAAAATCACACCCCGAGGCACAATGTGTAGCATTATAGGATACCCTAAGGAAAAAAGGGGATATTACCTATAAAACCCCTTAGGAAAAAAGAATATAGTGGCAATAAAAGCTATATTCCTTGAGAGGGAGCACATATTCAAAAGAGATAGTGGGAATGAGATAGAATTTGATGAAGTCGAGGCTCAAGGTACACAAGAGTTGGTACAAGAAAAAATTCCAAAAAGCCCCATGGAAGAAGAATATGTTCCAGAGACACAAGTATTGCATAAGAGTACAAGAGAGGATGGAGAATATGAATGGTATGGTTTCCTAGTTACTGAGGTTGGTGACTCTTTATTAGTTTATAATAATGATCCTCTAACATACAAGGAAGTAGTATGTGGCACAGACGTTGCCAAGTGGCAAGAATTCAATACATCTGAAATGGATTCCATGTACCAAAACCAAGTATTGATTAAGTTAGGTCCTTTAGTTGGAGTAAAGAATGTTGGTTAAAAATGGATATTTAGGAAGAAGCAGGACATGGAAGGACTGGTATGTACCTATAAGGTCTGACTAGTTGCAAAAGATTTTAAACAACGTCAAGGAATTCACTACGATGAAACATTCTCACCAGTTTCAATGCTTAAATCTATCAATGTTTTACATGCCGATATGGATTACCATGACTATGAGATTTGGGAAATGGATTTCAAAATAGCATTACTTATTGGGATCCTTCAGAAAGATGTCTACAAGAAACAACCTGAAGGGTTTGGGAATCCAAAGAATTCCAATAAGGTATGAATGTTTCAGAAATCCATTTGTAGATTAATGCAAGAATCCAGGTCATGGAACACTCGTTTTTATGAATCCATAAATGAATTTGGTTTTATCAAGAATAAGTGGGAGCCTTATGTATACAAAAGGTTTAGTGGGAGTTAAGTCGTTTTTCTAATAGTATATGTTGATAAAATATTACTTATTGGGAATGATATACAAGTCTTATAGTCTGTTAAGGTATGGTTGAATCAATGCTTCTCCATGAAATACATTGGCAAGGAAACACATATTCTTGGGATCAAGATGCATCGTGATAGATCCAAGAGATTTTTGGGCCTAAGTCAATGTACATACATTGATAAGATACTGAAGAGATTTAGTATGGAACAATCTAAGAGAGCATTATAGCCAGTGTCACTTAGCATTCATCTTTCCAGGAAAATGTGTCCCAGGACACATGAGGAAAGAATGATTGTGGAAAGGACTCCATACACATCAGCGATTAGGTCAGTCATGTATGTCATGTTATGTACTAGGCTGGATGTCGCCTATGCATTTAGTGTTGTAGGAAGATATCATGCTGAACCATATGACCACCATTGGATGGAAGTCAAGAGTATCCTAAAGTATTTGAGTCTTACTATGGATATGTTCCTAGTTTATGGAGGATATGAAGAAATAATCATCAGAGGATATGAAAATTCTGGTTTCCATACTGATCAAGATGACATGAAGTCGCGAAAGGGATACATATTCTCTCTGAATGGAGGTGCAGTGAGCTGGAAGAGCTCAAAGAAGTGTGTGGTTGTAGATTATACTTTAGAGTATTAGTATATTGCAACTTATAAGGAAGCTATAGAAACAGTTTTGATGCAAATATTATTCCAGGAGCTAAATGTGATACCTAGTAGTAATGATAGCATCACACTATACTGTGATAATACTACAGTGGTGGATCCCACAAAGGAGCCATGGTCACATCAGCGGATGAAGCACACACTTTGGAAGTATCATCTCTTGAGATTTTTTTCTAAGTGAGGTGAAGTTGCAGTGAGCATAATTTCCATAGAAGACAACGTGGAAGACCCCTTGACTAATGCCTTGAATCAGAAGAAACATGATCATCATGTGAGGTCCAGCAGACTACATGTCGTAGGCAGTTGGCTCTAGTTCTAGTGGGATTTTGTAATAGTTGGTGTCCTAAAACCATCTAGTTTTAATTTTATTACATGAATATTTAATGTATTATTACATAGTGTTCATTTTTCTGTAGGACTATGATGTAATAATGTCCTTGAGTAATTGTTGCATAGATAAGGTCATGGATGTACCTCGTTATGATGAGAAACATGAAATGCTATAACAATATACTTAAATAAAGGTATGTGGTGGGATGACATGCTATGACAGGACACATAACATGCAGACCATCAGGTGTGAGTACTTGTATGTGGATGAGACTTCCTCTCATGAAGTTCGCACTTGGTAATCTCCGAAATAAGTGATTATGAGAACATATCTACTAGTAGGAATCCCTCATGTTTTGGTGTCATCATATATTTCTATCTGTTAGCATGTGTAATGATCCTTAGATTTTATGATTATCATTAATACGTGTCATGACTTACGCACTTTGGTTTACAGATGAAAACCATCACACAGATAGTTGGCGGGAAGTGGGGTAAATTTGGTGCGTCAAGAGTGGCATGTTATTAATGGATAAGTCGAGGAAGGATTTGTCCCTTCCATTTATGGATGTTTATACCTCATACCTTTGATTGAAACAAAATCGTCACACGAAAATCCATGGCCATGGTGTAACAATGAGTTTATTTTAGGTAGTCAAAGAACAATTTATCAAGCTTAAAAGTTGATGACATAATCATGAAACCTACTTGATGAGATATTGCAACAAAGGTATTATATTACACAGTGAGAATTATTATGTGGATATTGTTTTTACGACTTTACTTTTTTTCTCTTGGGTGTCTTAAACCATTTCTAGACAGAACTCGTGGACATTAGGCAAGCCCACCTAATGTCGATGAGAAAAACTCCTAGAGGGTCACACACAATGTGCTATTTTTGGTCTCAGTAAAATTCTATTTGAATTTAATTAATGAAATAAATATTATTGTCAATACTGTGGAATAATTTTATTCAAGTTACAATGATCTAATAAATTGAATTAAATATATTTATTTTTTTTATTAAACATTTAATAAATATTTATTTACTAGTTTTTAAATACAATATTTATTTAAGAGAATAAATTATTTATTATGGTGTTCAATAAATAAATATGAAGTTCGAGTGGATCAAGGTCGGTCCGGTCTTAAAATAATTATTTTCAAGATGGTAAATAATTATTATAGTAGTTTGAAAAACATAAAATAATTCTACTATTGTTTTATAACGTGGAATTTTATTTATAATTCTTGTTTTTCACAAGTTGGCAGACCATAAATATTGATACGGTATTATTATTAGATGCATGGGTTTTCTCTAATTTCATGAATGTATTTAATAGTTTCGGTGTAATTAAATGTTGTAACAGAAATTATATGTATCTAAATAGTCATGTACGCCTATTTTACTAGACACCCCACCAAACGTCTGGTGAATTGAGAAATTTTGAGCCAAACAATTTGTCTCTCAAATCCTCTTCTCTACCCTCTCAAGAACGAGAGACGTTCTTCAAGTCCGAAGAAGAGGTGACAAAAAACGACCGACACAAGACACTCACATCATCGTGATAGAACCTAGAGAATGTGAGTTGTCAATCGGAGGCCATCAGAGAACGTGTAGATCACCACTAGAGGGATTCTAGATTGGGTCCTTACAAGAGAAATGATATAATTTGTAAGTGTCATTCTAGATGATAAACATCATCAACGAAGAAAAATACCCAAGATCCAGGTATTATTTTTCTTTATGAAATTTATTAAATTAATTATAAAAATGATGTGCAGCATCCACTCTAAAGGATTCAGGCTACTTTCTTCTTTAACTAAATATTTGATTATATTTCATGGAGACTGGCATTCATCATCGTATTGATCCTAGAATAATCATTCATCATGGTAAAAATCAATGTTGGGTTTCGTCCCAACCACGCTTCTGTTGCGCCAGGAACCTTCACCCCTAATATTTATATGCAATATCAATATAATATATACCAATGGACCTATACCAATTGATTTGAATACCCATTGTCACATGTTACATACACCAACTCATCAGATGAAAAGTTGGTATAAGTACACTATAACAATGGTTTATTGAAACCATTAGTATGGGTCATATTAATGTGACGTACGAATACCAATAGATTAAAAAAAATTTCATATGACTCCTATAAAAATATATCACACAAATAATTGGTATAGATTCTAAAATTTTTTGGTATCTATACCATAAATTCTAGAATATCATTTCTATAGGTATATACAACTTGTTTTCCAAAACCCCTGGTATACTATCAATCATTATATATTTATTTTTATGTATAATTATAATAAATAATAAATAATTAATAATTAATTTTATGCATACATATATATAAATTTATTTAATTATATAAATAAAAGTGGTTATAGTGTTGTGGTAAAGACATTGAAATATAACGGAGAGGTCATGTGTACAAAACTCATGAATCATGTTTTTTTTACAATACCTATCAAACAATTTTCATGACATTGGTAAAACCCCATACTATAAATTTAACACCCAATGGCTCATCAAACTGTTGGTATTGGCTATACCAATGGGTTGAGATCCCATTTGGCAGTTTTAAACCATTGGTATAGCCAAAATTTCTAGAAATAAAGTTTATCCATCATTTCGAAAACATCACCCACTTTCTATATATTCTATAATAAAATGGTTCAAATCTATATTTAAAATATTTATTTAGTTTTCCATTGTTCATTTCTCCAACCTTCTTGAGCCTCACAATGTTTGGTTTACAAAGTGCCTTCACCTTTCATATTTCATAATCATCATATTCACTATAGTATATTCAGTTTAAATTATCCTAAATCTCCATCTATTAATTTCCATATTATTACATGAATCTATTTATCAACACCATTCTAATGTCTACGAGAGTTTTTCTCATTTCCCTATGTAAGTTATGATCTCTATATTTTTCCATTTATCTTCTCATGATCAATTTCTGAATGCATGACCTTTAGTTTATATAAATTCCATCAAAAATCAATCCTTTGGTTGTAATAATACTTTTATTAATTGATTCTATAAAAATAAAATAATTAATTATATTAATTAATATTCTAAATAAAAAAGTATTTAATTATATTAATTTTGTTACTAATGGTACAATTATATAATTATATTAGTGGATTTTTTTAATACATATTTAAATAAGAATATTAATTTTGGTCCTGATGATATAATTAAATAATAATATATGTTGATGTTTTTATGGTATAATTATATAATTATATTCATTAAAATCTGTATGAACTAACTAAATGATAATATTAATTTATGTTTAGAGAACATAACTTTAAAATGGTGCATCGAGCACATAATTAAATAATTATATTATTTTATTTCTTATAGATAAAAGACACAATTAAATAAATATATTAAACACACACACACACACACACATATATATATATATATAACATATTAGAAGTATGGTAGGTAGGGTTGTGCACGATTGATAAAAATCAGATAAGGGAACTGGTTTCAAAAAACTAAATTAAAAAAATATTTCAAGTGAAATATGAAACTAACTAATAATTAGTTCATAACCGGCCTAAATAGAAATGATCAGTTTATATTGATTAAAACAAGTTTATATCATTTCATAAAACATAAAAACAGAATTATATAAAATTAATTAACAAAAAATGATTAAACCCTGAACATTCATAACAAAAGGTTTTTAATATAATCCCAAGATAAAGTAAACTAAATTGAATAGGGGGAGTTTTTTTTTTGAAAAAATTATTGTCTCAAAACTAAAATAAAGGAAATGGTTTGATAAACATTTCATACAAAAATATTGAAAATATTTTAAGGGGCTCAATATTTTTTGGTGGAGCTTTAAATGTAGTTTATTGAAATATATTCACTTTATAATTGAATATTTGCATCACATTTCACTATATTGATTAACAAATAATGATTTATGTTATATTAAAGTTTTTTAACAGATAATAATCATCATATCCATGTTCAAATTTTTTTTTATTAATTTAATTATTTGTTTTTGGTAAATATTAGTTAAGAATGGTTACGGTTATGAAAAATTAACCTAACATGAAAATAGAAATATAGAACACATTTCAATAGACCTAAAATTATTAAGTGATTTAGGACAAATTTTAGTAGTTTCAGGTGGTCTTTTTTAATTGATTTAAATTTTTTAATTTATTCATGCACACTCTTAGTTCTAAGAAACATGATTATAAAATTTAGTGACTGAAAAAACTAATGGTATAAATATAATAAATGATTTCAATATAACATTTTTTTGTTTGACAATAAAAAATACGTTTTAATATTTTTACAAAAATACATATTGAGATTAATAAAAATAACTTGGCCTATATTGAAAACCTAAAAGTTAAGAAAGTAAATATATATATCTTTTAATTTTGATATTATTGAAGAATATATAATATAAATAAAATAGATATTGATGAAATGTTTTCATTATCATCGACATGTAATATTATATATAATAATTATGATATCAAATTAATATCAATTATTTATACCATCATGATTTTAGGAGGAATTGAAAATGTTACTATTTTCCCATAATGATGTTTTTATCATTGTGTTTTATAGTGGATTTCACATTTATTATATAAAGTATTTATTTACGAGTCAATAATTTATGGTTTATACACACAAATTAAATTTTCATCTAATTATAGAGTTATGGGTAAAGATCCTATATAATGAGTCTGTATATATAAATAATGGTAAAGATTGAAGCTGAAAAATATTTTATTTTTTCGTCATTTTATAATAATTTTGAATTTATATATGTTACTTATAAAATAATAAAATATAAATATAACGATTTGTATATACAAACATATCAAAATACTCACTAGTATAACGTTAAACCAATATATTAATTGAAGTTATTAAGTTTATTTTTTTGATAAAAAATTAACTATAAGTGTTTTCATTAAAAAATCAGGATAATTTTCACAAATGATGAGCTAAAAAACTTATATATATATATATATATATATCATCCAATTAATAGAATAATATTATTCTCTTTTAAAGAGTTCTTTTCAAATAAAATATTTAGTATATTTTATTAGAATAACCCTAGGGATCTTAATTAAACATTATCTTCCTCATGGTCCAATAACCCCCACAAATCATACATGTACCTAATTGTCCCTTTATTCTCTATGAGCCCCAATGATGGGTACAAAATCATTCCTATATCAGTTTCCACAAGGAGTGGTGGATGATATATAAGCTTGGATATAATACTCCACTTATCACCAATTTGTTTTAGGATGAAGCCACAAAAAGTCTAATGTGTTTGGCATGGAAGGTTTAGGATCGTGGGAATGACCCAGATAAGTGGTATCAAATCGATGGTGTATCCTATGGTGTGATGTGGATAAAAATTAAAAAAACTATTTTTAAAATGATATCGTGCATTTATGAAAGCATGTAGATCCGTAGATAATTGTTTCAACATAATTCATGATAGTATTAGTGAGGCGACTACTCCCTGTAATATGATAAAAATGGTGAAGGATGTTTAGGTATTGTGGATTATCATTAAAGGTGAGACATAATTGTTTGGTATTCTATTTTAGGGGATGATTTTTGGGAGAAAACGCAATCTCATATCGGTTTCCATAAGAAGTGGTGTCTGACATATACTTTTAGATGGAATGCTCTTCTTATCACTGATTAGTTTTATTATATAATTATAGAAAGGTTTATTTGTTTGACCTAAAATGTGTCAGCTTGAGGAAATGATTCTAACACATCATAATTCATGAACTAAATACTCCTTCAACTCATTTATTCATTTTTTTCATCTGAGAAACATCATGCACCACCTCTATCATAAATCATCATGTATCCCCATTGTCCCAACAATTTTATAAAGGAGGGCCTACAGGTTATGGTATCTTGATGTGTTTTTGTATATCTTATAGAATTAATACCTATGGGTTTCAATCCCCACATCAATGTATCCCAAAAATGGGTACACTGGAATAATGTATAAAATGTTCTAGGCCTTGATAATTCTAGATATTGGAAGACAATTGTGAGTTTATTATATTCATATCTTTTTATCATGGGGATAGAGAAGTTGAATCTTGTAACTTGGAATCCCACATTTAGGGTACTTTCATTGATTTTCACCACATTGAGGGTGTCTAGGGTGACACCTAGGTTGTTTCTGGTGACTAAGATGTTAATATCTACCATTATATACTATTCCATCAGATTGTTTACCTCACTAAAGTCCTATGAATAATATGATGATATATATGAAAGTATAAAATCATCTTCTTTATGGTCAATAATTTACATGGTCTCTAATGTATGTCTTGTTGAAAGTAGAAATAAGATTGTCATATGTGTACATCGAGTAACGCCAATAATTCACTCTACATCACTACCCCTACCTTCCATTCCACCATAGATTATATTATATGGTTTAATAAGGTTGATTATTTGATCCACTCTAGGATCCCTATATTATCAAAATATAGGGTTGAGCCCCAATTATATTTTATGTGATATATATATATTCTTATATATTTGTTTTAATGTGATAAGGGTTTTTGATATTGAAGATATATTATATTTATACCTTATTTGTATTTATAAATGGATCCAATAATATATTTGAAAAGGGATAAAAGGATGTGCCTCATTTAAGTGAGATTCATGGGTGGTGTCATAGTTTGAGTGACCCACATAGGGTTTTTATCAATATATAGTCCACGAAGAGAAATAAGTGTGTTGTCATATTTTTGGGAGTGTAACACCCTGATATCATAAAATAATAAAATTATAATAGAAAAAATAAATGACAAGTAACATTTACTAATCTATAATTACATGATCAATAAGTTTCTTTGATAGCTATCGTTACACTCAAGAACGAGTTTTACTATACCTAAATGTCCCATCGTATATATTATCTTTATAACCTAACCATTATATTGGTGGGTATGAATAGTGTTAATTAAATCATGAAATATAATATATATATATATATATATATTTTCCCAATAAATATTAATTATTGAAATTTTTTAGTAAATGACCAATCAATATTTAGTAATGTGATTCTATTCTTCAAAATCTGGTTTTCTTCAAAAACAATAGTTGTTTCATTTCTTGAAAAACAATTATAATAAAATTTTGAACAATTAGACTTTTTTTTATAAAATGAAATTATATTTTGGAAATGGAAAATAAAAATTTACATTGGAAGAGTTTTTTTACTTCGTGGAAAATACAAATTTCTTATTGAATAGTAAAAAATACCGATTTTTGTTAAAAAAATATTATCTTTTTAATAAATTAATTAATTTAAAAGTCCTAATAAATTTTGAATATTTTTCAAAGTGACATAATTATTATTTAGTTACTTTTAACTCACATAATTAATTTTTATACAACTTGATATTATTTTTTAATATAAGTTGGTTTTTGGGTGTAAAAATGAGTTTTCCAAAAAATCCTATTTTAAGATACATAATTTTTCTTATTTTTTAATTAATTAAATTAATCCTTAAATAAAAAAATTTCAAATTAAATATATAGATTATATATCATTAAATATAAATTTATTTTCATACAATTTTTATTATTAGTCATTGAATTAATATAGAATCATTTTTTCGAAGAAAATACACTTCTTAAAAACTCATTGTCTCACTGCGTCTGTGGGATTAATATTAAATTAAAAATTTCCAATTATGTAAGATGAATTTAGGAATATATATTATATATCTATAATTATTCTAATTTATAATGTCTAATTTATTCAACTTAATTCTTGACCAAAGTGATAAGTGAAAACAGATAAGTTTAATTACAATGATTAAGGTAAAAACGAGTTTACTAAGGGATTAAAAATTACAATTAACGTGAAAATTCTCTAGAGACTTGAAACCCCCATTTTTATGGATATATTTATGACATTTTTACCATATGATGTATTTTATGAGTTTTTTGTACACCTGTCCCTGCAATAGACCCATATAATAAGTTAATTAAATAAAAGGAGAAAAGTAACCCTTTTTCATTTTAATTTCAATAAACCATTGAGATTGGGATAGAAAACATTTTTAGGTTCTATTTATCCTTTTGCAGAAAAATCATTTTTTATCATGATAATTCATCTTTAATTTATTGAGATGAACTAATTACATATAATTCTTAAGTAATGAAAACTTGTAATTGTTTAGTTAATAATTGACTAAATTAAATGATACTAAAAATATTAAAAGTGAAGTAATTTTAATGAATTATAGTCCATTAATTTTTAATATTTAAATATATTTTTACATAGTCATAAACTTAATAGATTAAAATTCAATATTTTTCAATATATTTTCTAAATTTAAATTCAACAAATAATATCAAAATTGACATTATCGTTATTTAAAAATAACTGATATTTTATTAAATGATTTTAAATTAATAAAAAATATATATTCTTCAAATTATTTTTGGAATTTTAATAAATATAAAATATAGTAAATTCATAGACCATTTAATCTTTTCTAATGAACATATTGACAACTGAATACTAAAAATAGTGTTGGCATGGTTTGGCCTAAAGTAGGGTTTTGTGCGTTATAGGCCCTTGTGTTAAAATTAATTTCGAACACACATGGTATTTTTATTATGGAATTTTAATTTCATATTTATAATAATTGAGTTTATCTTTTCGAATTATTATCACTTTAATTTTTCTTTAATTAATAAATTACGTAGGAATGAAAACTAGTTTCATTAATGAAAAACCATAATGAGAAAAATAAGGAAACCTATGATTTAAGGAATAAATTGTTTAAAAAATGTATTTATTTTGTGTGGTTGCGGCTTTCCTCAACCCAAAAATCCCTCCTGTCCATTATTACTCAATTTGTTTTGGCACTTTAGCTTAGTTATACCTCCCAATAGAAAATAATTTTGAGTACTTAAATGAATTCCACTCCTCAATTATAAAAGGAAACCCACTACCCTAACTTATTCATGCCTCTAAAGCCATTTGGATTGTATAAACTGTAAATCCCTAGTAATTTGATTTATAATTTTAAATACATTATGTTATTAAAAAATAATAATTTAAAATTTAGTGTTTTACGTAAAAATACTTATATTTCAAATTTATAGCTATAAAATTTATTTTAAAAAATATTTTACATATATTTTTTTAGTAAAAGAATATTATATTATAATATGAATATGTTTATTTTATTATCAATAAAATAATTGTTATCAATATATTATAATATATATATAGACTATTACAATTATTTTGATAAATATTAAATTATGTTACGAATAATTTAACTATTCATATGACACCCAAGATTTTATAAAATGTTATTATTAAATAATATTAAATAGTTAGACTGATTATATGAACATGACACCTAGTAACTATGAAAAAACGCTTTGTTATAACCTAACTAATGAACATAATTTTACCAATTCTGTGTTTTTATTTTTGAAAAATAGGCATACACGATTGAATTCAAAAAGTTATTTAGAGTTCGATTGGATCAACTTAATTTTTGTGGAATGGTAACATAAACTTATGTATAGTAACTTACACTTATTAATAGTAATATGACCTATAGATTGGTAACATCACCTAAGAAAGTATAAATAAATTTTTGGTTCCATCATTTCTATTTTGAGTTTAGTTTTTCTTAAAAATATGATGAATTTGACAAATTGATTTTTCTGGTAAATTTTTTTAATTTTTCTGAAGATTTAAATTATTATATCAAAATAATGTTTTATTAATGTTTATAATATTTAAATGTTCTTCTCAGAACACTCTTCATTAATAAAAAATGATAAAATAATTTTATTGTCCTAACTTTTACTATACTTTTTACTATGCATTTTATATCTGCTATTATGTTTAATAAATAAGTATTTTCATAGATAAAAGTTAAAATTCTAATATTTACATAATTATTATGATAAAAAACGTCATTTTTTAATTCATAATGTCGATATTAGGTTACAATGAATTTATGATAATTTTATAAAATACTTTTGTTTTTCGTGAGTAGTAAAAATATGATTTTAAGTTTCTTGTACGTTTATTGAAATAATTATTGCTTTAATCATGATGTAATAATTATGGTAGAATCATGAGTAATAACAAATGATATGAGGTCTCCCATGTGACCAAAACCATGGGAAAATACCACTAATGTGGTGTCCTATGAAATTAATAAAAAAACTCCCCCTCTTTTACTATAAATGCCAACCCATTCCTTCATTTTCTTTCTTAAAAAATTATTAATCCTAGACGATCATGTTGTTTCAACTTCAAATTATTCCTAACAATGTTTCCCCAAGCCCCCAAGGTCCCCATCTTTATGTTTTGGGAGTTTCTCTGCAAGGTAAAATAATCTACCATCCTCCTCTTTTTCAAGCACTCCTTTTATGTCATTCTTTTTTTAATTTCCACAATATTATGTTGGGATATGTCATTAAATATACCCAGTACTATCCAAATTATGTAAAAATGATGACATCTCCATTTCTCTCTCATATACAATTTTTATGTAGTTTTAAGTGATGTAGTTGTGATGTCGAATTTTCTTAAGGGATTTCTAAACATCTCTTTTTATTTTGAGTTCTTTTCCTTTATTTTTATTTCCCCACAAATTTTCATCCTAATGTTAGGATAACTCTAGTAAATTACATGTACTATAATATTTTTATGATATTAGAATAATTATTCATCACATCCTTTCCCCTTATTTTATACTGGAAATGAAAACACCATCTGATATGTGTTAATTTATCACATTCAAGGATGAAAGGTTTCCAATTTCTATTACTATATTCAATTCTGGTCAAGAAAACATTTTTATGGATGATAAAGACTATATTATATGTTTTAAAACTTATTTAACGACATGGAATCCTTTTTTACACATGATATTAAATCAAAATGAGTTTGTTTTGATCAAAAAATGCTAATTAACCCAAATAATTATCATTAATGTTTTATATAATGATTCATATTCACTCCCAATAACCAAATGAATTTTATATCCATTATATCTTCTGGAATATAATAATGAAAATAAAAATTCAATTATATACAGCCATTTTCATCTTACATGTTTATCTTTACATGTAAATAAGTAAACCAGTCATGAATACCAAGGATGAAAATCCTCCCAAACAATAAAATTGAACCACATAAACCCAAGAGAATTACCTGAGTGAACTTAATAAGGATATATTAAATCAATTACATAACGAATTGGTTATGGAAATATTAATTAATTAATTTAATTTGGTTATCCAGGATTCTAAGATCTTGTGATAAATACCATCAGACTTAAGGTAAGGGTTTCCTCAAATTACTTCCATTTTTTGATAGATATATCTTATCCACCAATATTTCATAAGTATGGTGTATGTATACTTCCCACTTATGTATCATATCATGAATGAATTTATTTTCAATTTATTAAATTTATAATTTTATGATTATTATATTTGTGGAATATGATTCGATTGTTTACAATGTGGTCAGGGTGTTCTACCAAAACCCCCATTTTAATTCAGGTCACTCTTATTTTAATACTTACATAAATTAAATTATTATTTATTTATATGTACTCAACATAAATTATTTTATAATGTAATATATATTTGTACAAACTATAATCCCACTTTCTTTTATTGGGAGTTACATGTTTTAATAGGATTTTTCAATAATTCATCCTGATAAACAAGCCCAAATCAACGGAACATCACGAATTGTTACATATTTACAAGTACACTATATAACATGTTTTTAAAAAATAATTTTTTGGTAAAAAATAATTTATCATTAAAAACTACCTTGGTTAATTTTTGATTTTATTAAATCAAACATGCCCTTTCACTTTAAAATCCCTGTAATATTTTCCTTATACTGTACTAAAATGTTTTACTTATAAAGCTTCTTTAAAAAAATCTTTTTACATGATTTCACTTTAGTGGGAAATAATTTATGACTCAAATATAATTTCAATATTATTAAAACAAATTTTATGGGATATGAATTTTTAAAAATATAATTTTATGATAAATAATAATTATTTCCAAAAGAGCTATTTTTTCCAAAGTAAAATGTTCTTTCTCATCTCACTTTAACTTTTCTGAGATATGTGACTTGTTCACCACTTATTCCTTGATTTTGGTGTATCTAATATCCTTTCGTATATCATATAATGAGTCTAACGATTCTCATGTAATTCTAAAGGATTATTATTTTAATTTTTCAACATTGTATGAGACTCTTTGTAATGATTAAGGATTAAAATGTCATGAAATTTTCAATGGTATCATTTCAAAGTATCTTCATTAATGTCAACATTCTTGTTTAATCTTGTACTAAATTGAGGTGTATCTCTTATGATATCATCTAAAATATGTTTTTATGTTTTTCTAATTAGTATAAATATAGACATTATATCTTGATACCATTCACCACAATACACAAAATTGTCAGTGTTTATGTTTAATGATTTGGGAAATTTATTTACATTTCATATGATAATTTCAATATTAATATAATGAAAATGCTCCCCCATTCATATGAGGTATAAATTTTAGTTGGTAATTAATGGGTGGATCCCACTATATCCCTTCAATGCATTGTTAGGTATCATCAGACAAACAAAGGTCTTGGAATAATGCCTTGAAAAGTTTGCTATTTATAGTCTTGGAACGTGGCCTTGACGGTATGGTTATGATGTCTGGAATTATGAATTCCCTCCTATTGAAACTATTAATTGAAGGTTCATGGGGTTATTCGACTAGTAGAATACCCATGATTATGCTTTATTATAGAAATATTTCTTTTGCTTCTTTTCCTCCCATAATGTGTTTAAGTTTATTTTTAAAGGAATATGAATTTAGTTATTCAACATGCCTAATGATTATGTTTATGGTATATTCCACTGTATTTATTACCCGTACTATGAATTTGATCTCACCCCTTTCTTATGATTCATTTTTCCTTGGACCTGAAGAGGTTTATTATGAATGACATGTAGGGATAACTTAGGAGTAATGGATGTTGTCAAAGGAATTTCAATAATTTTTTTCCTTTAATGTTTTAATGTTGAACTTATGAATGTATATAGTTTTAAAAAACTAATAAACTCTTTTTCCATCAGGATACTACTTTCTTGTAATCATGCTAGTGTAATGAACTAAGGAACTGACTCTTGGAAACTGGGGTTGAGTCTTTACAGTTGGTATCAAAGGAAGTTTAGTATAAAACATGAAAACTAGATTTAGAAAATGTAGATTTGGGAAAAAAACCTAATATCAACATTGAGGATAAACAAACAAAAATAGCCTATAATTTTGGTATGTAATAGATTATGTGGATATTTCTAGAAAATAAATCATTGAATGGATACTACAAGTGGGCATGGTTTTGGCACAAATGTACATAGGGGTAACTACTCTGACAATGAGATTTGGGCATGACCCGAGGTATCCTTTTACATGACAAAGAACCATAATGTACACCTATTTTGATACTCTCAGGGGATATGCTTATGATAATTCACGTTTTTTTTCTTAAATGACATTATGAAGGAATTTTTTTTCCAATGTAAACAAATTATATGGTTCTTGGATTTATGATGCGTAAATTTATGATATGTGTTATACCATGTTTAGAGTTATAGAAAGTTAATAATTTAAGGAGCTAATATAGTATATAGAATTCATTAGAAATGTGACCTAGCAGAATGAATGATAACTTCACCAATACACATTATTAAAATAGTAAGAAGGTTCATATCTCTCAGGGTCTTAATCCATCGTTTAAAAATAAGATAGTCTTCCATGTGTCTCATCATATGAGGAAATATAATTATGTGCTAAAATGTTTTGTAACCAATTCTCTGAGTCCTATTGATTTTAAAGTAGGAAAAAGATGAAGAGGAATGTAGATAAAAATATGGATAAAGGGATGAAGGGAAAGAAGGTTTTTCCCACATGTGACAATTATGGAAAGAATCACCCAGGTAAATTCTTGAAGAGAATGAGTGTTTGTTATAAGTGTGGAGAGAAATTACTCTTATGTAATAATTTCAAGTGTATGAAAAAGGTTTCCAATGTAAAATGACTCAATTAAAAGGAGGTCAGACACTATGTTAATCAATGGCCCAAGTGTCAAAGGAATATTCCCCAAATAATTTTACTGGATAATGATCATGTTATGATGTTTACATAGATGATGTAAAATGATTAATATTCCTTGTTAAGAATCAAGTCATTTGAATATTTTTATAGCAATGTATTCGTAATTAGAATTATGTAATATATGAGGATTGTACAAAAATACCTTTTCATTAATGATTTGGAACTATAAGTTGATTGTTACCAAGAAAATATATTCAGTGTAAATTTATAATTTTTGTAAAATGCATGATTGATAGAAATAAAACCCTAAATATATTCTTGATGTTCATATAATAATGAAGAAATGATTAATTTGGATAAGAACCAACTACCTTGGAATTGATTATTGACTTGTTGACAATTGGCATATGCTATCATTGAAGGAGTTTAAAACACATTTGGATTTATGTTATAAATCTAATAACATGTATTTTACTTAAGGAATATTGAATAATACATGTTTCCAATACGGTTTTTTGGTAATCAATTTTATTACCATATTTTAAGAGGATATATGATAAAGTTATTCACATGGTTGGAATTTGAAAATTTAGAGCTACTTCATGATGATTAAGGGTTAATGGAATGTTCATCTTGGAAATATAGAGGCCATATTTCTAAATTATTAGATCATTATGGAAAGGATAACCGTTTATGAATGGTTTAAGTTGATCATTGTCCGATATTTTAGAGGTTGATGTATTACCTCACCACAGGTCACAACTTGTTCTATGTGATGAACTATACATAGTTCAAGGTGAAATAAAAGGATAATTATGTGTATATTTTTGTTATTATAGAGTTAAATAATATCTCAACTCTCGGAAAATGTTCAAAGAAATGGTGTCCTATTAACAAAAAATTTAATGATATCAAGGAAATTTTTCATATTGTAGTTTATGGTTTGGTGGTAATCAACTTTGACCTGAAGATGTTATCTATCACGTTACATCAGAACCTAATGGTTAGATTATTCTTATATGTCCATATTTTCAATTCTCACTAATGTTATCCTATTAGAATGCTTAGATTTGTTGTAACCTGTGCATTTCCCTTTCCCCTAATTAAGAGAATATATTGGTAACCCTATTTTCGTTGTGGGTTTCACCTAAATTTTTTTCAAGTATCAACCTTTATGTTTATAAGATCAATTTTGAATTATGAGGAAAAAATTTTGTTGATGGGGGGAATAATGTAATTCCCTAGTAATTGTTTTATAATTTTAAATATATTATGTTACAAAAAAATAATAATTAAAAATTAAGTGTTTTAATTAGTAATACTTAAATTTAAAATTTATGGCTTTCAAATTAATTTTAAAAACAAATACTATTTCACAGTATTATTTTGTGTAAAAGAATATTTTAATATTAATATGTGTATTTGATTATTACAAAATTCATTTTTATCAATATATTATAATACATATATTTACTATTGTAATTATTTTGAGAAATAATAAATTATGTTATGAATATATTAACTATTAATATGGAACCCCAAGATTTTATGGATCTTTCTTCTTAAATAATTTCAATTCATTCGATTTATTATACTCACACAGAACTAAGTCAATTTGAAACAACACTTTTGTGTAAGCTATACAATGAACAAAATTTTTCCGCTTCTGTGTTTTGAATTTTAAAAACCAAACATACATCATTTCATTCAGTAAGTTATATAGAGTTCGATTAGATCAACTTAATTTTTGGTTAATGGTAACATAAACTTATTATTAGTAACATACCATTTTGAATATTAATATGAACAATGGAGTATTAACCTCACCTTGGAAGGTATAAATAAATTTTTTGATCCATCATTTCTACTTTGAGTATAGTTTTTCTTAAAAATATGATGAATTTGATAAATTGATTTTTTGGTAAACATTGTAAATTATACAGAGATTGAAATTATTATATCAAACTAAGGATTTATTATTGTTTATAATAATAAAATATTTTCATCAAAACACTCTTATTTAATTAATAAAGATAATAATTTATTTATTTTAAGTGTCAAAAACATTACTATAAATTTTTGTATGCATTTTATATCTGCTATTATTTTTAATAAATAAGTATTTTCGAAGTTAAGAGTTAAATTTTTCATATTTAGAGATTTATTATGATAAATTAAATGTCATTTTTTAATTCATAACTTCAATATTAGGTTATGCTGAATTTATGAGAATTTTATAAAATACATTAGTTTTCTTCAATAGCAGAAATGCAGTTTTGAGTTTTTTGTATGTTTAATGATATAATTAATGATTTAATAATGATTTAAAATTTTTGTCAAATCTTGAGTAATAAAATATGATATCCTGTGTCCCATGTGTCCAAAATTGTGATCAAATACCATGGTCAAGCTCATGGTTTTCCAAATACAACTAATGAGGTTTCAATGGAAATAACAAAAAACTCCCTCACTTTTACTATAAATACACATACATTCCATCATTTTATTTCTTACCAAATTCATAATCCAATAATATCTGGTACTTTTATCTCCCTAGGAGTACTCATATGGTTTTAAAAGCCACCAAGGTCCCAAACTTTATGTTTTAGGAATTACTCTACAAGGTAAGTGAATCTACTACCCTTCTCCTTTTCAAGCACTTCTTTTATGTAATTATTTCATAATTTCCATTGTATTATTTTGGGATATGTAATTAAATATCTCCCTTACTATAAATATTATGTATAAATGATGATATAACACTTTTTATCTCATCAATATATTTTATGAAGATTAAAGTGAACTCGTTAGGCTGCCAAAGTTTCATACGGTATTTCTCAACTTCTCTTTTTATTTTGAGTTCCTTTTTTTTATTTTTCGTTAAGAATTTGATTATATCCAAATTTTATGATAAATAAAGTAACATAAATGTACTATAATTTTTTTATAATAATTTAAAAATTCATCATCATCTATTCTTTACCCTTCTTTTATACTATAAATGAAAACACCATTTGAGATCTTCTAATTTATCACATTCAAAGATGATGGGTTTTCAATTTTCACTACTGTCTTCAATTATGCTCATGAGACCATTTTTATGGTTGAACCAAACTATAAAATATGTATTATAACTTATTTATGGTTCTCTAATCGTTTTGTAAACATGATATTAAATCAATATGAGTTTGTTGAGATTAAAAACAGCCAATCAACCCAAACCATTATCATTAAAGTTTTATATAATGATTCTTCATCACTCCCAATATCCAAATGAATTTTATAAACATGTAATATTATGGATGTTAAAAAATAAAATAAAACTTAAATTCTGGAAAACCATTCTTATATTATATTTTCATCCATACATTTATATTAGTAAATCAATCATGATTACCAAGGATGAAAATGACCCCAAACATTAAAATTGAACATCTTAAACCTATAAATAAGGACATGAATGAAATGAAGAAGGATATAATAAATCAATAGAATAATGAAAAGGTTCTTAAAATATTAATTAATTAATTAAATTTGGTTATCCATGACACTAAGATCAAGTGAAGGACTCCATCGGACTAATGGTAAGGGTTTCCTCATTTTTGTTCCATTTTTTGTGGGATATTAATTACCCACCACTATTTCTTATATATGTTATATGTATACATAAAATGGATGTATAATATTTTTAATAAATTCACTTTCATGGTATTCAGTATATCATTTTATGAATATTAATTTTGGCTAATATGATTCGATTTATTACAAGGTGGTAAGGGTTTTTTACATGAACCCTTATTTTCATTCGGGTTACTCTTATTCTATACATACCTAAATTAAATTATTATTTATTAATATTCACTCTACATAAATTCTTTTTGAATATTATATATATTTGTACCAACTAGAACCCACCTTAAATTTTGTGGGAGTTACATGTTTTAAAAGGATCTTTAAAAAATTATTCCCAATAAACAAGCCTGAATCAAGGGAACTTCTCGATTTCCGGTCTATTATCAAGTGCACTATCTAATTTGTTTTAAGACATAATTAATTTTTTAAAATAAAAATATTTATCATTAAAAATTATCTTGGTTCATTTTTTGGTTTTATGAAAGAAAAAATTCCCTTCCACAGAAAAATCTCTTTAATAGTTTCCTTAAACTGCACTAAAATGTTTTACATCTAAAGCTTCATTAAAAGCTATATTTACCTAATTTCCTCCAATTGGGCATAATTTATTCCTAAAATATAATTTAAATGTTCATAAATCTTCTATTATAGTATATACATGTTTAGAAATATTATTTTTGGACAAATACAAATAATTTTTCAAAAGAACTCTTCTTTCCAAAGTAAAAGGATTTTTCTCGTCTCACATTATCTTTTATGACATATATGCCTTGTTCAAAAATTATTTCTTGCATGTGGTGTATTTGATTACCTTTGGAATATCATACCAAGATTCATCATATTATCATGATATGATATGGTATTATGATTTAAAATTTTCAAGGTTTTATGGGACAATTTGGAATGAATAATGATTTTTTCCTCAAGAAATTTTCAGTGGTATCATTTAAAAGTATATTTATTTATGTAAACATAATTGTTGAATATTATAATTCATTGAGAAGTATCTCTTATGAAATCATATTCAATATGTTTTTTAAGGATTTTTTATTATTTTTTCTATTGTTATTCTATCTTGATATCGTTGACGACATTACTCTGCATGATTAGTATTTATGTCTAAAGATTGGGGAATGTTATTTTCATTTAATATGTTAGTTTCAATATCAATATAATTATTATGTTCCCCCCACCCACAATCATATGAATAATGAATTGGACTTGGTATGTTATGGGTGGGTCCCATGATAGCTCCTCTAAGCGTCAGTAGATCTCAGGAGACAAAATACAGTATTCGCATAAATCCTTGACAAAAATGGTTATTTATTGTCCTGGCACAAGGCCTTAACAGTACGATTATGATGTTTGTCATTTTTCATTCCCTCATTATGAAACATGTAATTTAATGTCCATGTGGTTATTTGACTGGTATAATACACATGATTAAGGTTTATTATGGAATTATTTATTCATCTCTGATTCCTTTCATAATGTATTCAAGTTTATTTTTAATGGAATGTTTTTTTAGTTATTAAACATGCCTAATGATTAGGTTTATAATATCTTCTATTTTATTCCTTACCCTTACTAAGAATTTGAGCCCATCCCTTTCTTGTGTTTCCTTTTCCAAGGACATGAATATGATTATTATGAATGACATTTAGGGACAACCTAATAGTTATGGATGTTGTCAAATGAATTTCTATATTGTTTTCCTTTCAAGGAGTAATGTGGAACTTATGTCTATATCTGGTTTTCTAAATCTTCATAACTATATTTTCCTTCATGATACAACATTCTAGTAAACATGCTAATGAAATTATCTAAGGCACTAGCTCCGAGTAAGTGATATCAGGTATTTAAAGAAACTCTTCCAAAATTACTTCCCAACTTCCATAATCTCATCCTATAAACCTATGTTTTGGAAAATATAAATCCAACTAAGTCCTTAGGTTCAAACCAAAATGAGCTACCTAATGAATATGCAACGTTCATGAATAAGAATTTTTATTTTATTTATTTATCCACCCCCCTTAAATTATTATTATACCAAGACTATATAACAAACTAAGTATTCACAATAAACTAAGACGTTGTTCTGTTAATTTTACTAAATAAAATATCACACAATTTTATAAAATAGGTTACGAAATCATTGTTTTTGTTTATGGAGGAATACTATCATCGGAAGCGATGTCGTTCATTTTTCCATTTCCAACTCTCATGGTTGGGAATAATTATGGATATAAAGTTTATATATGATATTTATAACATAACTATACATATTTAGTAATTATATAATATATAACCTTTTTATAATCCGTATTGTAGGGTATAGAATAATGTCAGTTGTTCTTGTGGTGGACTACCACCTCACAAAGATATGCGAATCATTTTTCAAATAAGCATTACATGAAAGGTAATAAAGACAAAAATAAAGAATATATATATGATATAAATTAAATAATTATTATATTTATGGAATAATTATGTTATATATATAATATGTCATTTTCTTTATTACCTTTTCACACACTAAAAATATGATAATGTCGTTTGTGGATGTGTGGACTATCACCTTGTTGATTCTATTAAACTAATTTTACATAACAATAATTATATATATAAATATATATAATTAAATATCATTGTATTTATGATATTATTATCCTTCTGGAATGAGAAAATATTACTTACCTTCATTCCAAAATAATAATTCAAAAATGGAACTCTAATTCATGCGTACATATGGACTATAATATCGATGATCATAATATTAGTCCATGTTTCATACCCATATTTCAGGATTGGTTTTCAAATTAATATTTGATATATAAATATTATAATTATGTCATGATTACTATTATTGGAATTTTAAAATAATGACCTCTTTGACTATAGTCAACCAACCAAAATTAATTTTTGACACATAAGATAAATATGTTCAAAACATCTGATGTAAATTTAATTTATTATGTGATTTTATATAAAATGATAATAAATGAAACAAAATTAATAATTAAATCAAAAAAATTTATAAATTAGTTAACTAAATAACATAATTTTATTATTCATGAATATAATGAATACGTGTGATGAATTAGACTCAAGGTAAGGGTTTTTCTCATCTCACATTTAATTCTGTGAGATATATACCATATTTATCACTTATTATTTATTTTGTAGTGTATATGATACCCATGAATTTATTTTATTATTATTATAATTAAATTTATGTCTATTTAGGTATCTATTTTATTTTATCACCTTCATGTGGTTTATGGACTTGAAGCTACAAATCTGTAAAGGATTTTGGTCTAAATTTTCCTTATTTGAGATGTTTCTTATGTTATACACTGATAATATTTTATGAGGTGTATATAATTACCCTATGAAATTTTATATCATTAATCAACTTAAATTTATGATATTATAATTTTAATTCAATTTTAATATTTTATGTGGATTATGATTCAAAGTTAAAAATTGGTAAGTGTAATTTCTTACAATCTATACATTTATCCTGATTGTGTATGAATATTTATCGGATATTGAAACATTAAAATTTCCATGATTTATAATATAATATAGTTATTCTTGATATTATCCTATAACGGTAAAATTTTTACACTTTTTTTACTTAGAATAATATGGAATTTTTTTACAAAGATCTAAATTTGTTTCTCTCTACAGAAAAAAATCTATTTTCTTCCATAACCAATTTTCTAAAAATGTTTTCAAAAATAATTTATGAAGTTTTTTTTCCAATAAGAATATATATTTTCCTCAAGAAGTATTTTTAATTTTTTATAAAAAAAACATTATTTGTTTCCGAGGTATTTTTTTAAAAAAATTATTTTCAAAATGTTTTATATTTTAAAAAGTGATTTTTAAAATATAAAGTAAATTTTCCTCAAGAATGTTATAATGATATTTTAATGGTGCCTCAATTAATCTATATCAAAAACACTTTTTTTACTTATGATCAATTGGTGATATCTTTTAATAATACAAACCCCATTCGTTCTCTAAACAGATTAATATTTTTACAAATATATTGTTATGGAACCCATTTCTTTTCCAATGGTTCATCATGCTTCAAAGACATTGTTATGGAACCCGTTTTTTATACAGGTTAATAATGTTTCAAATATATTTTTATAGAACCCTATTATTTCCCATATGTTAAAATAATGATTCAAAGAGATTATTATGAAACCCATTTATTTTCTATGGGTTATTCATGTTTTTAATAGAGGTTCATGGAACTTGATTCTTCTCAATGGGTTATGTAATGACCCAAACATTTATTAATGAAAATTACTAATGATCTAATTAACTATCATATTATGTAAAATGGTTCTATAAAACACATGAAATTATTTGGTTTAGTGTCTTTGGAATTCAAAATACCATTAAGAGTTATTATCGTTTCTAAAATAGTTGTTGAACAGTAATCAGATGATTAGTATAAATATGGGGCTTTAACATATCTAATTTATTCAGAAGAAGGAAGCAATGGCCTCATCCAGTAGAATTTATCTATATGAATTCCTTTTGTCAGAGCTCATAAGGGAGGTGGCATTATTGGTATATTCTCTTGATCGAGCCCAAGTGGAGCTTCAACACATGAAGTTCGAACAAAACTGCTTATGTGAGAAATGGATGTTGATAGAGATTACCACCAGAGTGATGGTTTCCGATCCACCGCAAAAGTTTTTCACCATCACACACCTTACCCTTAGGTATTATGTAGGAGATATAAGGGGTTATGTAACAGTAATTTAGCACTATTATTATGTGCATTATTTTTTATATAATAAAGAATATGCATTTCATTTATTATTGTTACATTGTAAATAAATTTTAAAGCATAAATAGTATTTTTAGTTAATATTCAATTAGGAAATATATTTTGATGAATTAATGTATTTTTGAATTAAATAATAATTTAATAAAATATTTTTAATAAATTTATTTTTATTAAATATAAATGCTCGTATAATTTTTATAAATACAATTTCAATTTTTATTAATGTTTAAACGTCATTTTTTGTGAAAACCCGTGAATTTTTTATAAATATCAGTTTTTATTTTAAAATTAAAAATTCACATATTTAGAAAATTATTTAGATAAAATTAATGTTACTATTGTATTCATGAGGTTGAAATTATCCAATAGTGAATTTTTCATAATTTTCTAAGTCATTCGATGTTTTGGGTAAAAATAAATATTATTTAATTATATAATGTGTTTTTTGACATCATAATGACCAAATAATGATATAATAAAATAATATAATTGATATCTTCTTCCAATATGTGTTTTAACATTAAAATAATGTTATTTTTGGTTTTTTTATTTATTTTACAAAACTTTAGTGGACCCTCCAAGGCTTATAAAATATTTTATCATTTTAAAATGATTTCTGGGAGAGTGTGACTCACCTCCACATAATGAAGCCTAATATTTTAATAAGTTATTGAATTGGACTATTAAAATAATTTTTTCCAATCCACTTTTTCAAATAACATGGGAAAAACATGGGTTCGTTTGTGGTTTTGATTAGGTTATTGTGTGGAGGCCAAAACCTATATAATAATGAATTCCCTCTATTTTCCTATATAAACCCAACCAAGATCCCACATCCTCTTCACTCAAATCATTGAGAGCTCTTCCAACCTCTGCTCTCCTCTCTCTATAATCTTAACAAGGTTCCCAAAGCTCTCAATAATTCTCTCTCAAGACTCCCCGAAGAGATTGGGATCATACATCCAAAAAAGAGATTTCTTCCTCTCTCTTTTTTGTCCATGTTTTTATATATAGCTATACCATTGTATTTTCAATTATAAATGTTTGGGTATAATTTCTCACTACCCCTATACTTCCATCCTTATGATTTAGTGATGAGATACCCCTTTCTCTCTCATTAATTTCTCCCATGTAAACCTGTTACTCTACCGAAAATCCGTAAGGGATTTCTCTCCCCTCATTTACGTTCAAGAAAATCTTTTATATTACACATCTATGTTAACTTACTTATGTTGATACATGTATCTATATAACCACCTTTATATTAAATTTCATGTACATATAATTATATACCCCTTTATCTCTCATCATCCATTTTTATGTACTCTTATGTCACGTAGTTATGCTGTTGATATTGCATCGTGTTTTTCCAAGACAAAGTCATTGTGGAGTGAATACCATGCCCATTTCTCTATCATGGGTATTCAAATTTTTTCACATTTAATTATTGATTATATATTTTCATGTACGAATTTCACATTCCATTACCTTGGAATAAATGATGATGTTTAATGAATCCGTGTTATAATATCCATGTGGAACACTTATGCATGAAATGGAATGATTAAGAAAGGTGTGCCTTGATATCCCTCCGAGAAATTGGGAAAATATTAGTATCATGATACTTTATGTGCAATGATTTTTTACTCATTAAAATTAATGTGCAATGAGGGTTTACTCATGCTCCATGTGCAATGGGTCTTGGCTCATGATAACACTATGTTAAGTGTTGTTTCTACATTACTATTTTATGATTATCATTCTATATCATGCCTTTATGTTCATGTATCTTTTATGATCAATTGATATGCCTATTACCTAACATGTATGGTATTCTTATGGTTATGCCTTGTTTACTACCTTACTGGGGTTTATAGCTCACCTTTTTTTCTTATGCATGTCCTTTGGTTATCCTGTGCAATGCTAATTATGAAGGAATGTGTGTGGTAATGTAAAATAAGTTTTCAATAAAGATGTTGTGCTTTATGATATAAGTTTATATGTAATGGTCCTATATCCCAAAGACAATATAAATGTCAATATTCTATTTTTTATCAGGTCATGAGTTTTATGTAATAAATCAGGTTTATGTGTGTAATATTGAGCAGGGTTTTTATAGTTTGTATCATAGGATAGTTTTAGTTATTTTTGGGATTAGTATTTGAAAACCATAGTGAAAGACTTAGGGATAAGACTACTAATAATAAAAACATACCTAAATTTGGGTGAGTATTGATTAAGAGGTTTATTATGTAAATACATAACTTTCTAGATATAAGCAAGTAGAGGCATCTCTGACAAAATGTATCTAGGGGTAAAACCAGAAAATACCACTTTGAGCTAGAATCGAATGGAAACTAGTGCACGACAACCGGAATTGCGGCAATCTCGGTTACAACACTCCTGAGGGATATGATTTTCTAAATTCACAATATTAGTATGAACTATTATTGAGGGAATTAAAAAGTACCCCTAAGAATATATATTGGGGATTAGATCATGGATATCGTATATTTTAGCCTATAAATTCATAGGTTTGGGAAATAAAAGTAATTTATATGTCATCTATTTCTGTCTTTGTATTTCCATTTATGTGTTACCACACATTTTTCTTTTACATCCAATGGCTGGTAATAGGAGGACTCGAGCTACCAACCAATGTTAAGATCAATGTGATGACTGTTCTAATGAGATTCCCAATTCGATGGGAGTGGGAATTGCAAACTTTGTCACGGTACTCTCTCAGTTAACTCAAGTTTTGAATAGAAACATGGGTAAAGAGGATCATTCAAGCCCCCGTAAGAAATAAAAAGTCACAATCGAGAGATTTATGAGACAAACGATTCATTCTTTTAATGGATAATTCTATCCCTAAATTGGAGAACAATTGGTCAACTCCATTGAGCCGATATTCTCTATGCTTCAATGTTTAAAACATGAAAATGTACTTATGTATGCTTATCATATGGAGGGTGAATCTGATCAATGGTGGACATTTATCAACAATATAAAGCATGGGGAGGAGATCGAGGAGTTGTAATCGACAAATTTCCAGAAAATTTTGTTTGAAAAATATTTTTCTCGCACTGTATTACTTAATATGGAATGGCAATTCCATTCCCTCAAGAAAAAATATGAATAATCCATCAATGCATATGAGGGAAACATTAAAAGGCTTGAACGATATTCCTCTAGCTTTGTCTTTATACTCGAATGAAACGTTGGCTCTTTATTCGGTGGGCTAAAACATAACCTATAGGAATACCTAGTGACCCATGACATTGGGAGTAATGAGGAAATTATTCGACGTTCCCTCAACGTCAAAATGGAGATCAGATAATCTCAGGGGTATCATGGGGATAAGAAGTGTAAGGTGGATTTTAATTCTGGCTGTCTGATGGATAAATCCAATGGTGCTAAGAATATCCATCACCCACTTTCCAAAGGTGATTAAATAAGAACCCTAGAAAATTTCTTGAAGAGGATGAGGAAATGTTTTAGGTGTGAAAGATAAGGGAACCTAGCCATTAACTACTGACAAGAAAGAACTGTGGCTATGGCAGAGGAGAGGAACACTCTGTTTGGCCCTCAATTCATTGTTCATTGCTTCAACAACAAAAGAACATGGGCACTTTGGAAACCTGTTCCCTAAGCCATGGGTTTTTAGAGGCAACAAATAACCTCCACGGCAGCAAGGGATATACTTTTTCATCACTTCCACCTAAGTGAACCCCGACAATGAAGTGGTGACAGGTATGCTAGTTATTTATTAAATAATAGAAAAGGTACTTTTGATTCTGGTTTTATGCATTCTTTTATATCCCGAATGTTTAGTAGAAAAATCTGAACAACACTACAAATAATGGAAGTAAAGATGTTGGTGAGTCCAAAAAATTGGGTAATCATTCCATCCCATGTATATAACTCATCCCCTAACATAATTTGTGGATTGATATTCCATGAGAACCTCATTAAACCCCCTTTTGGAAATTTGATGCAATTCTTGGCATGTATTGGATTTCTTTATATAGCCAACATAAATTGTTGTGAGAGTGAAATCAATCTCTACATGGAGAATCGATCAACGATTCTATAAAAGTGTAAAGACAAGGATGAATCTTATTCAGCACCATCATCTCAAGAATGGATATTACTACCCTATGAGAATGCATATTTGTATTACATTATTGAGTCTAAGGAAGCAACCATCAATGACCACATGCATATTGTGAGGGAATTCACATAACTGTTTCCCAAGGAATTTCTTGGCCTTCCCTTTAGAAGAGATGTTGAATTATCAGTTGATCTTATATCTGGGGAATTTCCTATATCCAAGACTCCATATAGAATGGATGTTATAGAGCTTGAGGATCTAAAGAAACAACTACATGAGAATATTGATAAATGGTTTATATGACAAAGTGATTCACCATGGGGTTCACTAGTCCTCTTCGTCAAGAATTAGTATAGTTCAATGCGCCTTTTCATTGATTATCATGATCTAAAAAAATCATGATAAATAAAAATTATCTTATACCCCATATTGATGAAGTATTCACTTATCTACGTGGATCACAATACTTATACATGGTGGATCTGTGGTCAAGATCTTAACAAGTGAGGGTAACGAAGGAGGATATCGCCAAGACATATTTTAATACAAGTTACAGGCACTATGAATTCATAGTAATTCATTTAGGACTCATTAATTCTCCAAAAATCATCATAGACATTATGAATAAAGTATTTAGATAAAATCATGATAAATTTATGTTAGTCTTCATAAATGATATTCTAATATACTCCAAAACCATGGAGGGTCATGAGGAAAATATAAGAACTATTCAAGACACCTTGCGAAAGGAGAATCTCTATACAAAGTATAGAAAGTGTGATTTTTGGTTGAAGGAGGTATCATTATTGGGGTATATAATTTCGAGAAATGGGATATCAAAGGAACCCTTTATGAAATATGAAATTGTGGGATGGATGAGGCCAACATCAGTAATGGGTATCCGTATCTTCCTAGGGTTAGCTAGATATTATCACTAAATTGTCAGTAAATTCTCACAATTATCAAACCCTAATACAAAGATAACTCAGAAGGGAGTCAATTTTAATTGGAGTGATGAATTCAAAGAGCGATTCAAGGAGTTGAAAAGGAAACTTATCACTGCGCTTGTTCTCACATTACCCATATGTGGATATCTTTTTGTAGTATTTAGTAATGCTTCGTAGAAAGACATGGGTTGTGTGTTGATGAAAAATTTAAAAATAATTTCCTACGCTTCAAGGAAAATGAATGTTCGGGAGAAAAACAATCTAAAATTTGATATGGATTTGCCTGCATTAATATTCACTTTGATGATTTGGCGACAATACCACTTTGGGTAGAAGTGTGAAATATACACAGATCACAAAATCCTCAAGTATATATTCACACAGAAAGAGTTGAATATGTGCCAATGAAGATGGATAAAGCTAATAAAATACTATGAATGATCTATCCATTGCCACCTTGGGAAAGTGAACAAAGTGGATGATGCTCTAAGTAGAATGGACCTAGAAATTATATCATTGATGACAATTGAAAGGGATTCAATATTCTTAGATTTGATGATGATGGAAATGGGAGTCATAAAGAAGGTAACATCATCAATCCTTTCAAAAATGATTTCTCAACCATATCTTTTGGAATGGTTAAAGGATTCTAAGAAGGATGATGTAGGAATTTAGAATAAAGTGGAAACTGTGCAAAAATAGAAAACCTCAGTGTTTGATGTTAATGAAGAATGAATATTGATATTTGGTTCATGACTATGTGTTCCATCAAATCCGGATTTAAAGATAGAACTTTTGAATGATTCACATAGTTTGAATTTCTCCATTCACCCAGGAAACACAAAAATGAATCAAGATATCCGAGAACATTTTTGGTGGGATAACATGAAGAAGGTGATTACAAAGTATACATCAATGTTCCTAGTATGTCATCAAGTGAAGTCTAAGAGGAAAATGTATAAGGTGATGATGTAACCATTACCCCTACTAGAATGTAAATGATAGAACAACACCATGTAATTTGTTAATGGACTTCAAAAGGTATCGAAAGAAAACAATTCCATGTGGGTTTTTGTGGATCATATTACAAAGACTGTTAAATTCATTGAAATTTGGGAGGATTTATCATTGGATCAATGGGCATGGATATTAATCATAGAAGTGGTAAGGCTACATGGAGTACCACTATCAATTGTATCTGATCGATATCCAAGACTCACCTCCATGTTTTGGAAGAGTCTTCAACATGATATTGATACTGAGATGAACTTTAGTAACACTTATCATCATCAAACTGAAGTCTAATCTAAGTGGAATATCCAAACACATGAAGAAATGTTGTGAGCATGCTCAATGGACCACAAAGGAAAATGGAATCAACATCTTCCTCTTGTTGAGTTCTCATACAACAACAGTTCCCACTTACGCCTCAAAATAGATCCTTATGAATCCCAATATGGGAAGAGGTGAAGAATACTGGCCTATTGGGATGAAGTTGGGTAGTGAAAACTCCTTGGCCCAGAAATGGTCTAAGAAATTGTAGATAAGGATAAGACCATAAAACATCACATTAAATCTGTGCATAGTCGATAGAAGAGAAATGCTAATAATCGTCAATGAGACCTAGAGTTTGATATCGGAGACAAGGTATTCTTCTGTATGTCTTTTTTGGAGAGAATTATGATATTTGTGAAGAAGGGAAATCTTATTCCAAGGTACGATGTCCCTTTTGATATCCTTGATCTCATTGGAAAAGTGGCATATCCAATAGCACTCCCACCGAACCTATCGCAAGTGCATGATGTATTCCATGTATCAGTCTTGAGGAAGTACATACCTTACTCATCGCATATACTCATCCAAAGGTGGTAGCATTATAGAATGACCTCTATTATAAAGATAATCCAGTGAATATCATATATCTTAGAGGAAAAGTTAGATGAAATAAGGAAATTACCTTCATCAAGGTGTTGTGGCGAAACCATAAGTTTGAAGAAGCAATGTGGGAATTGAAAGAGGTAATGAAGAAGAGTTATCCGTATCTATTTTAATGTGGGGAAAGGAAATTCCTATAGTGAAATTGCTTAAGGGGGGAAGATTTTAATGACACAAACTTTTATTAATAAAAATTCCACTTGATCCAATTAAATGTCTTATTATGTTAAATATTTATATAAAACATATGCACTTCCATCGTTGTATGTTTTTGGATTTTGAAAATAATGTTAATAATAGTTAACTTTGCTAATATAGCCATTTAATAGTGATCAAATGATTAATATAAATATAGGGCTTTAACAAATCAAATTTACTCAAACAAAAGAAGTGATTGCCTCATCTAGTATAATTTCACCTTACAAACCCATTTATCGGAGAACAGGAAGGAGGTGTCATTACTTTGATTTTCTCTTGACCAATCCCATGTGGAGATTCAACACGTTAAGATCGAACATAATATCCTACGCGAGAAGTGGATGTTGATATATATTACCAGTCGAGCGATGTTATCTGATCCACCCCAAGAGTCTATCACCATCGTACACCTAACCCTTAAGTCTTATGCGGGTGTTATATGGGGTTATGTAACAAGACCATCTCACTATTATTATGTGCATTGTTTTTTTATAATAAATAATATACATTAATTTCATTATTGTCACTTTGTAAATAATTTTTAAAGCACGAATAATATTTTTAGTTAATATTCAATTAAAAAATATATTTTGATGAATTAATGAATTGTTGAATAAAATAATATTTTAATAAAATATTATTAATAAAATTATTTTTATTAAATATAAATGATCATATAATTTTTAGGAATAAAACTGTAATTTTTAATATGTTTTGAAATCAATTTTTTGTCAAAACCCATGAATTTTCGATAAATGTCGATTTTTTAATTTATAAGTAAAAATTAAAATATTTAGAATATTATTTAGATAAAATGAATAATATTTTTTGAATAAGGATGTCAAAATTATCTAATAGTTAATTTTTCATAATTTTCGGAATCAGCCATGTTTTTGGGAAAAATTAAATACCGTTTAATTATATAATGTGTTTTACGACATCATTATAACCCAATAGTGATGTAACAAAATACTATAAATGATTTGTTTAGAAAATATATGTTTTACCATTAAAAGAATTTTATTTTATGTTTGTTTTATTTATTTTACAATTCATTAGTGGACCCTCCAAGGCTTATAAAATATTTTAACTTTATAAAATGATTTCCTTGAGTGTGTGACTCACCTCCACATAAGAAAGACAAATATTTTAATAATTTCGTCCATTGGACTTGTAAAATAATATTTTATAGTCCCCTTTGGGGGAAACCGTGGGCAAAAACCATGGGTTGGTTTGTGGTTTTTATTAGTTTAATGCGTGGTGGCCAAAACTTATATAATAAATAATTCCTTCTATTTTCCTATATAAACCCACCAAAGATCCCATTTACTCATAAGTTAATGTATTTAGATCTCTACCAACCTATACCATCCTCTCTATAGAATCCCCCCAAGGCACCCAAATATCCCAATAATCCTCTCTCAAGCCTTTGAAACGATACTTCCATGTAAGGGATTTTTTCCTCTCGCATTTTTTTCCAAGTTTCTTTATATAGCTATACAGTTGTATTTTCAATTAAAAATTTTGGGGTATGATTTTTCAACACCACTATACAGTCCAATTTATTTTTTAGTGATGAGATAGCCCTTTATCTCTCATTAACTCCTCCCATGTACACATTTAACTAAGCTGAAATTTAGTAAGGGATTTCTCTCCCCTCATTTACCTTCAAAAACGTCTTTTATATTATGCATCTAAGTTCCATGACATATATTGGAAAATGTATATATATGAACAAAATTACTATCTATATCATTTACATATAATTAGATACCCCTTTATTTGTCATCAACCATTTTTATGAACTCTTATATCACGTCGTTATGCTGCCGAAATTGCACTGCATTTTTTCAATCTAATGTCATTGTGTAGTCAATACCACGCCCATTTATCTATCAAGGGTATTAACCTTTATTAAGATTAACTTATGGGCTACAGAGTTTCATATATGAGTTTCAAATTCCATTATCATGTAATAAATGATGATTTTTAATGAATCCATGTTATTTGATCTATGTAAAACACTTATGAATGAAATGAAATGATTAAGAAGGGTGTGCCCTGATAGCACTCAAATGCATTTGGTAAAGAATAGTATTAGGATATGCCAAGATCAACGAGGTTTTACTCATTATAATTCACGGTCAATGAGTTTTTACTCATTCTCTATGTGAAATTATCCTTGTCTAATGCAAAAACCATATTAAATGTTGTTTCCACATTTCTATGTTATCATAATCATGTTGTATCATGCCATTATGTTCATATATCTCTTATGATCAATTGATATGATTATTTACTGTAACACCCCAAGATTTCATAGTGTGTTATTTCTTAAAAATAATTCAATAACTTTCACTACACGCAACACCGAGTTCAATCACACCATTAAAAGAGGTCATGAATAGTATTAACTACATTTTGAACTTTATATAATCCTTATAATTTTAGAATCCCTATTATGAGTTTCTTAGTCATAATGCAAGAACAGATTCATTTTCAGTATTTCACTTTTATCAACTTCTAATAGTGAAACCTTTTTAAATACAATATTTTAAACTTTTTGACTAAATGGGGACATCAAAAATTTAAAATGAAACACCCCAAGCTTCCACGGTATGTTTCCCTTTGAATAATGTGATAGCGTGTGTTGTACGCAACACCGAGTTCTAACACACCATAACCAATCAAACTAGCCGTTATGAATAGTAACACCTACTTCTTGAAATTATATATATTTTATATTTGAAAATGGACTTCATTTTTGGATTCGGAATATCGAATTTAGCCTAAGGTGAAATTTTGGTACATTTCGGATAACTTTCCTATTTTGATTAATAGTGAAAATTACTAAATTTTAATTAAAAACAACTTTTTTAATCAAAATAATTAACAGTGATAAATTATGAATTTGAGTGGTTTTAAAGTATATTTAGAATATATTTTTACCATTTAATATAATGTTGGTCATTGGACATAATTTTACAATTAAACCGAACATAAACAAGTGTCAATCTTTTGATAGTTATTATCTCTTAAAAACACGCTTTTTGTTTTGACAGCGGGAATTAATTTTAAATTAATTTCTGCCACTTCTGTGTTTTGAATTTAGGAAAATGGATTCCATATTTGGAATCAGGATTTTCAAATTGTGTAAATAGGTAACTTTTATTTTTATACATTTTGAATAATTACTGCGGTAAATATTTTATTTACCATGGTTAAGGGTAAATCCGGTAAATAAGGGTTAAAACAATAATATTATAATATTACTAAATTACCCTAAAACGTGTCTTAACCCTATTGGTTGATACATGGTCGACCATGGGAATCTTTGGGTCTATTTTGGGACTCCAAGGATCCACTTGTAAGTGATAATGACACTTTATTTTAATTTAGTTAAAATGAATACAAAAATGACACAAGCATATATCTTTTAGAACAACAATTGTTAAATAGGGTTATATATGTTGGATTTTAGATTATAAATATTCATTAGAAAGCTAAAAAGCTTTCTTACATAATGATATTTTATTTATAATTTTTAGACATTAAATAATTTATTTTATGTATGACACAATGATGATGCAGTAATTACTATAATAGTGAAAAATTAAAATAATTGATATTACAAATACCCAAATAAATATAATATGAAACTTTTAATGAATTAAACTAATTTTATAGGATAATATGATATATTAGGATTGATTTAATTGACTTTTTTCGAAGTAATCAATCTGTTATGAGTTTCAAAAAAATCAACTATTGAATAGTGTCAAAATTGACATAAAATTGTTTTTAAAACAAATATTATATTATTAATTGATATTAAATTCCTAAAAATCTAAGGTTCGGCAAAGAGACTTATATACGGATAGGTTCATCATTAATGGACCACTTGGGCTCGCTTGGATGTATATAGGATGTTTATTAACCATAATATATAAAAATACAAAGAGACATTGTAAAAGTGAAACTAATTAACTTAGAGTTAATACTTAAAGATAAGGTTAATATAAGTACCCAAACCTGTCTAAATTCTATTGGTTGATTGGTTTTAGACCTATCCCCACCTTAACCTTTGAATAATCAACTTTGGAGCCATTAGAAACCGAATATGAATTTATTATAAATTAATATTTCTAGCTTTTCCAAAGGTGCCTCTCACCCCTCTTATAAAAGGGAACTCCTCCTTCTCATTTCTTCACACCTTCAAAGCCTTTTGGTTCGGCCAAACTCTGCCCAAATACTCTCCCAACATCCATCACTAAAACCTAGAGGCCTTAGTTTGATCAGAAAGCCAACCTATGGAGCCCTTTTGATCAAATCAAAAGGAAGAACCCGAAGAAGAGGTAATGATTTCACCACCCTTCTCCAAGTTCATTTATTCTTCCACATCTTCTTCCTTTGTTCTTACCATTCTAAAATAATAACTCCAGTATCTCACATATACTGTGATGTTATTATAAATATGGTACAATCATATTCAGTATTCTATCCACCCTTTGAATAACATGTCACCATACGTGCGTACGTACGGCTTACCGTCTCCACGTCGTGGTGTAATTGTTATTCAATATAATATTATTTGGATGGGTATAATAATGATGTGTAACTCATGTAAATAATAAATATAACATGTTAATGATTCTGTATATATGATATACCATCCATTTATATATTATTTTAATATCAAAAGAATGATATTGTCGCTCGTGCGTACGTACGGACTACCGTCTCAACGAACGCGATGAGATTCATTCTCCATCGTATCCATTCAAGTATAATTATCATTTGATGATTTAAAAATGATGTTTAAGGACTAGATATCATTCTGGATATGAATAAGATACAACAACCATGGCTTATGTAACAAAACATATAAAAGAAAATGAGTAAGTTAACTCCTGAAACGACAATAATTCTAAGATATTATTAACAAATCAATGTTAAAAGATCATATATGATATCATATTAATATATATGATTCTTGTATAATTTAATAACAACTATTTCACCATTATACAGGAGGTTAACCTACCCCAACCAAGGAAAAGTACAAGGTAAGGGATTCTCTTATCTCACTTTCAATTCCGTGAGATTTCCATTGTTCGCTACTAAATTATTGAAAGTGGTGTATTGTGTACTTCCATTTGATATATATTATCATGATTCACTTTATATTCATGTTATTCTGTAAATCATTTGGTGGTTATTAACTTTTGGCCATGCGACTCAGTTGATTAACGTGGTAAAGGTTTATTTCACAGTCTCTTCATTATCTGAGGTTGTTTATACGTAATAATCTACTGGGATATCTTTATCATCCACATCCATGTTTCTTAAAAATGTATTTCAAAACATTTTTACTATTTACAAGAATATGGGTTAAAGTCATTTATACCCTTGTTTGACTTTTTATAAGAGGTTTATAAAGGAATCTTTCCGTCGTTTTCAAAACAAGGTCCTTTTTAACCTTTTCGACAGAATTGAGGTAAGAATGTTTTTTTTAACTTATACGGCGGGTGCGGTTATTTTACGCCGTTATAAAATCTTCAAAGCTTCCCTTACAAGCTTATAAGAATATTTTCAAAGAAAATGTTTTATTTTATATGGATCTTAAATTATTTCAATATAAAAGGAGATATTTCTTTAAAAAGAATTTTGATTTCATCTATGTCAACATCCTTTGATGGATTTTAAGATTATTTGAAGTTGATTTATTATGATACAAAACTTCTATATTGTATTGAAGGTTTTGTGATATGTTTGACTGTGGATGTGCTATTTTTATACCATTCATAGTTTATGGTGAAATTATTGACATTTCGTATGCTAGTTTTAATACGAATGTTTATGTTATATTTAAACCTTTTCATATGGGAATGCATTGGACTTAGTAAGTGACGGGTGGAGCCCGCTATAGCTCCTCGATGCATCGGTAGGTCTCATGAGACAAACTAGTGTCTTGGCACAAGGCCTTGACAAAATCTTATTTGTAGTCTTGGCACGAGTCCTTGGCTATGTGGTTATGATAGTCTGGCATTATGCATTCCAACATTATGAAAGTAGTTATTGATTTTTGCATGTGATTATTCGATTAGTAGAATATCAATGTGAATAAGTAAATGGAATTATTTCATTTTATTTATGCCATACCATGTTGAAAGTTTATGTTTGAAAGGTTTTTGTTTTAGTTATACATTGCCTTAAAAGTTTATTCTTATTTATGAAAGTTTCCGCTATATTGTTATCCTTACTGGGCATTTGAGCTCACCCCTTTTCTATGTTTTATTTTTCCCAGGATGTGAAGATGTAAGTTATGAATGACCTGGAGGGATATTATGAGGGGAATATAGTGTGGACTGTGGAAACATTATGTTGTTGTAGTAGTTTTTCATTTTATGATGTAATGTAAAACTTATGAATATATCTAGTGTTTCCAAGGCTACTAAACCAATCGGTCTTTCGAGATTTGATCTTTCTTGTGATCATGACAATGTTATGTAATAATTCACCGACTCTAGGCAACTAGGGTCGGGGCGTTACAGTTGGTATCAGAGGAGGTTTAGTACAAACCTTGGAAACTAGATTTAGATAAACTCTGATTAGAGCACGTAGACCTAAGATGAACTTTGAGGATTAGTATAGAATAACTTCCTAGAATTTTGGTATTGTATAGTTTTTGTGAGTTTTCCGAGCAATACATCCCTGTTTGGATACGAGCAGGTAGAGGCGGCTCTGGCACAGATGTACCTAGGGGTAAAACCCGAAAACACCGCTTTGAGCTAGACTCGAACGGGAACTGGTGCACGACAACGGGCCTTGCTTCACTCTTGGTTACGACACTCCCGGGGGATATGCTTAGGATAACTCTCATTTTCTTTACATATCATTTTGAAGGGATTATGAGTATATACATCCTCAAAGAAAACATTCTTATGATTATGGATTATATCCATAAATAGTTCAATTTATGTTAAGTGTTTTATAAGTATGGGATTATGTGTTTTGATTCATAAACTGATCTAGTTTATGCCATTGTTTAGAAATGGATCCCAGTAGAAGGAATGAGAACTCCAGAAATGCACATGATCCAAAGAGAAGGAAGGATCATATATTTCATGGTCTTAAGCTAGGATTTATAAGAGAAATAGTCTCCCATGTATTATCATCATATGAAGAAATAATATCATGTGTTGATAAGATAAGTAAAGAGTTTACTAAGTCCTATGGCTTTGAAGGGAAGCAAGAGAAGAAAAGGATGGAAGAGAGAAAAATGGATAAAGGGAAGAGGGAAAAGAAGAATTTTCCCATATGTGGTAACTATGGGAAGAAACACCCTGGAACTTGCCTGAAAGGAATGGGAGTTTGTTATAAGTGTGGAGGAAAAGGGCACAAAGTACGTGACTGCAAGGGTAAGAAAATGGTTTTAAATGTACAATGCTTCATTTGCAAGGAGTTTGTACACTACGTGAACCTATGCCCCAGTCATCAGACTATGCCACAAATGATGCTATTGGATAATAATCAAGTTATGATACTACCACAGATGAAGAGGAATGATTAGAGTTCTTATGTTGATTATGTCAATTGAGTGTTGTATCAACAATGTACTTGTTATAATAATTATGGAGTATAAAAGGATTGTACTGCATTACTATTTCATTAAGGACTTGAGATTGTGTGGAACAAAGAAAAGTGACTCAATAGCAGGATAAATTTTTGGAAAATATCTGGTTGAGAGAAAGAGAAACCATAATATGGTTCTGATACCGAGTTAGTGATTTTAGAATAATACATGGTTGATTTGGATAAATTATGATGGATATTCTTGACTACCTTGAAACTGATTAATGATTTGTATATTCCATCATTTTTTTGGGGTTTAAAACATTTTTGGATTGATGAAGTATATCCAGCATTCTATATGGAATAGGGGAGCATGAATATAATCAATAAGGAATATGGTAATTCAAGATGTTTCAGTTTATTAAAAGAATACAAGATGAAGGTATTCATATGCTATTACGGGGTAAAAAGGATCTATATTATTTTTACCTTCCTTATAAATGTTGGACTGTGAGTTTGGACAGAAGTATTTTGGATAGTTCTGGTTTGGATTATTTTGGATTACCATAAAAGGACAACCCAGAGGTCGGGCGGCAACCCGTCGCGTCCGGAAAGGCTGCGAGACTTGAACCCGCAACCGAAGGGCGACAAGGGTGTATCACCTACCACTGGCCCACGAGATGTCCTGGATTAAATAATGTTGTTTTTTTTAAAGATCTGGTAGATGAATTATAAATTCATTTATTTTGGAACCCTGTATGAATAGTATAAATAAAAAAATTACATTCTATTATCTTTTAAAGTGAAAGATGAGTTTGTGGTAGAAATTTATTAATGGATAAAACTCTAATTATAAAGTAAGTATATCTCCTTATGATCTTAGCCAATCTCATAAATATATTTCTCAACATTAATAAAAGGAACTTAGAACAAAAATGTTGTCCTAGATGGTACCTTAAATCATCACTAATTCATGGCTTTGGGATTGTTGGCCTTTTCATAGCCATGTTCTCTACCACTCTCCATCAAATAATTGATGGTTAGATTTCTCTTCCATATCCATATTTTCCTACATGGAACCCTAGTATGTGTTATTTTCGGTAATCTTCATACTTTCCACTCTTTATTTTAAATAGAGGCCTCGTTAATTCATTTTTCGATGTGGGATTTCAACTAAGATATTTTGAAATGTAAAAAATGTGTTGTCCCAATACCATATATTTTGTTGAACCGATGGTACTTCAAATCATCATGGATTGATGAGTTTAAGGACCTCAATTTTATACTTGTTTGTGATTGATGACCTCAATCACTACCTATAAATATTTACGTTTTTCCTCCAATTATATGTCTCTAATTGCCACCAATGTTCTCCTAATCGAGATCATAATTTGGTGGTGACCCTTTAATTTATCTTTTCCTCATATTAAGACTAAATTTTAGTAACCCAATTTCTGATGTGGGTTTTCCCACAAATATATTTTCTACTTTCAACATTTTATTTTTGAAGAAAAATTTCAAAATGCGAGGACGCAATTTATTGAAGGAGGGGAGAATGTAACACCCCAAGATTTCATAGTGTGTTATTTCTTAAAAATAATTCAATAACTTGCACTACACGTAACACCAAGTTCAATCACACCATTAAAAGAGGTCATGAATAGTATTAACTACATTTTGAACTTTATATAATCCTTATAATTTTAGAATCCCTATTATGAGTTTCTTAGTCATAATGCAAGAACCGATTCATTTTCAGTATTTCACTTTTATCAACTTCTAATAGTGAAACCTTTTTAAATACAATATTTTAAACTTTTTGACTAAATGGGGACATCAAAAATTTAAAATGAAACACCCCAAGCTTCCACGGTACGTTTCCCTTTGAATAATGTGATAGCGTGTGTTGTACGCAACACCGAGTTCTAACACACCATAACCAATCAAACTAGCCGTTATGAATAGTAACACCTACTTTTTGAAATTATATATATTTTATATTTTAAAATGGACTTCATTTTTAGATTCGGAATATCGAATTTAGCCTAAGGTGAAATTTTGGTACATTTCGGATAACTTTCATATTTTGATGAATAGTGAAAATTACTAAATTTTAATTAAAAACAACTTTTATAATCAAAATAATTAATAGTGATAAATTATGAATTTGAGTGGTTTTAAAGTATATTTAGAATATATTTTTACCATTTAATATAATGTTGGTCATTGGACATAATTTTACAATTAAACGGAACATAAACAAGTGTCAATCTTTTGATAGTTATTATCTCTTAAAAACACGCTTTTTGTTTTGACAGCGGGAATTAATTTTAAATTAATTTCTGCCACTTCTGTGTTTTGAATTTAGGAAAATGGATTCCATATTTGGAATCAGGATTTTCAAATTGTGTAAATAGGTAACTTTTATTTTTAGACATTTTGAATAATTACTGCGGTAAATATTTTATTTACCATGGTTAAGGGTAAATCCGGTAAATAAGGGTTAAAAAAAATATTATAATAATACTAAATTACCGTAAAACGTGTCTTAACCATATTGGTTGATACATGGTCGACCATGGGAATCTTTGGGTCTATTTTTGGACCCCATGGATCCACTTGTAAGTGATAATGACACTTTATTTTAATTTAGTTAAAATGAATACAAAAATGACACAAGCATATATCTTTTAGAACAACAATTGTTACATAGGGTTATATATGTTGGATTTTAGATTATAAATATTCATTAGAAAGATAAAACGATTTCCTACATAATGATATTTTATTTATAATTTTTAGACATTAAATAATTTATTTTATTTATGACACAATGATGATGCAGTAATTACTATAATAGTGAATAATTAAAATAATTGATATTAAAAATACCCAAATAATTATAATATGAAACTTTTAATGAATTAAACTAATTTTATAGGATAATATGATATATTAGGATTGATTTAATGGACTTTGTTCGAAGTAATCAATCTGTTATGAGTTTCACAAAAATCAACTATTGAATAGTGTCAAAATTGACATAAAAGAGTTTTTAAAACAAATATTATATTATTAATTGATATTAAATTCCTAAAAATCTAAGGTTCGGCCAAGAGACTTATATAAGGATAGGTTCATCATTAATGGACCACATGGGGGTCTCTTGGATGTATATAGTAAGTTTATTAACCATATTATATAAAAATAGAAAGATACATTGTAAAAGTGAAATTAATTAACTTAGAATTAATACTTAAGGATAAGGTTAATATAAGTACCCAAACCTGTCTAAATTCTATTGGTTGAGTGGTTTTCGACCTATCCCCACCTTAACCTTTTAATAATCAACTTTGGAGCCATTATAAACCGAATATGAATTTATTATATATTAATATTTCTAGCTTTTCCAAAGGTGCCCCTCACCCCTCTTATAAAAGGGCACTCCTCCTTCTCATTTCTTCACACCTTCAAAGCCTTTTTTTTCGGCCAAACCCTCCCCAAATACTCTCCCACCATCCCTCACTACAACCTAGAGGCCTTAGTTTGATCATAAAGCCAACCTAAGGATCCCTTTTGATCAAATCAAAAGGAAGAACCCGAAGAAGAGGTAATGATTTCACCACCCTTCTCCAAGTTCATTTCTTCTTCCACTTCTTCTTCCTTTGTTCTCACCATTATAAAATAATAAATCCAGTATCTCACATATACTGTGATGTTATTGAAAATATGGTACAATCATATTCAGTATTCTATCCACCCTTTGAATAACATGTCACCATACGTGCGTACGTACGACTTACCGTCTCCACGTCGTGGTGTAATTGTTATTCAATATAATATTATTTGGATGGGTATAATAATGATGTTTAACTCATGTAAATAATAAATATAACATGTTAATGATTCTTTATATATGATATACCATCCATTTATATATTATTTTAATATCAAAAGAATGATATTGTCGCTCGTGCGTACGTACGGACTACAGTCTCCACGAACGCGATGAGATTCATTCTCCATCGTATCCATTCAAGTATAATTATCATTTGATGATTTAAAAATGATGTTTAAGGACTAGATATCATTCTAGATATGAATAAGATACAACAACCATGGATTTTGTAACAAAACATATAAAATAAAATGAGTAAGTTAACTCCCGAAACGACGATAATTCTAAGATATTATTAACAAATCAATGTTAAAAGATCATATATGATATCATATTAATATATATGATTATTGTATAATTTAATAACAACTATTTCACCATTATACAGGAGGTTAACCTTCCCCAACCAAGGAAAAGTACAAGGTAAGGGATTCTCTTATCTCACTTTCAATTCTGTGAGATTTCCATTGTTCGCTACTAAATTATTGAAAGTGGTGTATTGTGTACTTCCATTTGATATATATTATCATGATTCACTTTATATTCATGTTATTCTGTAAATCATTTGGTGGTTATTAACTTTTGGCCATGCGACTCAGTTGATTAACGTGGTAAGGGTTTATTTCACAATCTCTTCATTATCTGAGGTTGTTTATACGTAATAATCTACTGGGATATCTTTATCATCCACATCCATGTTTCTTAAAAATGTATTTCAAAACATTTTTACAATTTACAAGAATATGGGTTAAAGTCATTTATACCCTTGTTTGACTTTTTATAAGAGGTTTATAAAGGAATCTTTCCGTCGTTTTCAAAACAAGGTCCTTTTTAACCTTTTCGACAGAATTGAGGTAAGAATGTTTTTTTAACTTATACGGCGGGTGCGGTTATTTTACGCCATTATAAAATCTTCAAAGCTTCCCTTACAAGCTTATAAGAATATTTTCAAAGAAAATGTTTTATTTTATATGGATCTTAAATTATTTCAAAATAAAAGGAGATATTTCTTTAAAAAGAATTTTGATTTCATCTATGTCAACATCCTTTGATGGATTTTAAGATTATTTGAAGTTGATTTATTATGATACAAAAATTCTATATTGTATTGATGGTTTTGTGATATGTTTGACTGTGGTTGTTATATTTTTATACCATTCATAGTTTATGGTGAAATTATTGACATTTCGTATGCTATTTTTAATACGAATGATTATGTTATATTTAAACCTTTTCATATGGGAATGCATTGGACTTAGTAAGTGATGGGTGGAGCCCGCTATAGCTCCTCGATGCATCGGTAGGTCTCATGAGACAAACTAGTGTCTTGGCACAAGGCCTTGAAAAATTTTTATTTGTAGTCTTAGCACGAGGCCTTGGCTATGTGGTTATGATAGTCTGGTATTATGCATTCCAACATTATGAAAGTGGTTATTGATTTTTGCATGTGATTATTCGATTAGTAGAATATCCATGTGAATAAGTAAATGGCATTATTTCATTTTATTTAGGCCATACCATGTTGAAAGTTCATGTTTGAAAGGTTTTTGTTTTAGTTATACATTTCCTTAAAAATTTATTCTTATTTATGAAAGTTTCCGCTATATTGTTATCCTTACTGGGCATTTGAGCTCACCCCTTTTCTATGTTTTAATTTTCCCAGGATGTGAAGATGTAAGTTATGAATGACCTGCAGGGATATTATGAGGGGATTATAGTGTGGACTGTGGAAACATTATGTTGTAGTAGTAGTTTTTCATTTTATGATGTAATGTAAAACTTATGAATATATCTAGTGTTTCCAAGGCTACTAAACCAATCGGTCTTTCGAGATTTGATCTTTCTTGTGATCATGCCAATGTTATGTAATAATGCACTGACTCTAGGCAACTAGGGTCGGGGCGTTACATATACTAACATGTATTGTATTATTCATGTTATGACTTTTTTAATTTCTTTACTGGGATTTGTAGCTCACCATTTTCTTATGAATTTCCTTAGGTTATCCCATGAAATACTATGTACAATGTAATGTGTGTGGCCATGTAAAATAAGTTTTCAATAAATATGTTGTCTTTTAGGATCTAAGTTGTTCTCTCATGGTCCCAATCCCCAAATAAACATGACCTCTCTATCGTTGTTTTTGTATCAATTGATGTGTTTTACGTCATAAATCAGGTTTACATGTGTAATAAAGAGCAGGGTTGTTATCATTTAACCATATTATGAGAGGAATAATGATTGTTTTTATGAGTTTTATTGTTCGAAATGAATCTCTTTGTACTTTTCTCATGTTTCGGTTTTGGGAAATATTTTATATTATGGGGTGAACTAGATAAATTTGGGTGATATCATAACAGCTTATTTGATGGGGCATCCCAGATGTCATTGGGTGATCTTGTTACAGTTTATATGATGGGGTATCCAAGATTGCGTTTGGTGGGCCATTTACAACTTATACAATGGGGTGGCCTAGATATGAAATAGTGATCCTATTATATCTTATAAAATTTGTGCACATATAAAATGATCTAATTCATTAGGAAATTATTATATTTTAATTCAGTAGTATGATTATTCTAATCAAATGGGTTTTGAAAGGGTTGTTTTAATATGATTGTCTAATGTATCCAAAAATGGTTTTATTTGTTTATAATGGGTTTATAATATTTCCTATGATAATGATTGATATCACATGAATCATAATTAATAATTCTGATGAATCCTTCCATTTCCAGGTTTTCATGTTTTATGATCCATTTATTAATGGGTGTGAGTTCTTTTATGATTTAACTTGCACTATAATTATGTCCCAATAACCTTAGTCAATTATTATGCACATTGATAAAATTCAATTTCTAAATCTTATTTTTACCCTTACCAATCATTTGAGCTCACAATTATTATGTTTTCTTTTCCCCAGGTTATAAATAATGATTTTGAACTAGTTGTGTCTATATTTGATTTCATATGGATGATGATGATGTCTTAATGTGAAAAATAAAATATGGTTTAAGTGGGAGAAATGATTATTTAATGTCAGGTGAATAGTTTATATAGGGTTTTGTCTAAATTTTCTAAAACTCTAAACCTAAATGTTCCTTGAGGTTATAAGTGACCTAATTTATTCTTTTGGTGTTGTATGTTTTGGATGTAAAAAATTTGGTCAGAATTTTTGGCATCAAATCCCAAAATTTATGCTTATGATTTTAGCACTAAATCTGTATGTGTGGGTTATGGGATATAATACTTGGTATCAAAGGTCAGTTTATATAACTTTGGTGGTTATTATATTTTTATACGCTGATATCATATGACTTGTGGATATATTTATAAGTCTATAAGCTTAAGGATGGTTATAAGTTTATAGACGTAGCTACCTTATTGAGGGTTTAATTGATGAGATCATAAAGCGATTAATAAAATTTTTGTAGAATTTTTATGGTGTTTGTGTATTTGTAACCCCTAGTATAAACATAATGTATTATTTTGTAAGGAATTATTTTTCATATTTAAAAAAAGAATTATGCATACGTTGTGTGACAACCCATTGCATCATACAAAGAAGGAGATTATGAATCCACGATTGAAGGATGATAAGGGTTTCACACCTACCACTAGCCTATGTGATGTTCATGTTAGTAATAAATTTTTATAGATTAGTATTAATTATATTTCTAAAACATATGGGATTTAATTTTAGGAATAACAATTGATTTATCTTAAAATAATATATTATTAAATACTTCTAATCATTGGGTTTCAAACTTATTTAGGAAATTTATGAAGAATTTTAAGGATAGTTATTTATGGAATAATTAATTATTAACTTTGGGTATTACTATTGAATTTTTATGATTACAATATCATATTAAGGTTTATTCATTTTGGTAATTTTTAACATGAGATAACCATTTTGGTTTTGGTAAGTGTTTAAAAATAGAAGGAATATCTTGGTATCCCTTTTATGGATATATGGTCTCAAATTTCAATTTTAGTACTTTAGGTATTAAAATATTAACCTGAATACACATAATTGGGAGAAAAATATGACATTATGGTGGAAATTGATTAACTGAGGAAATTATACTAATCATATAAGTATATTTACATATTCTCTTAGTCTAGATGACAATAGAAATCCTTAAATCTAGGAAAAGCATTTTGAAACAACAATGTAATCCATGTATCATCATTTCTGATGAAATGATGGTCTTTTCAATCATTAAACCAATAAACTTCTCTTTTTTTAGAAATAAAACCGTATATGGCCTTCGGTCTAAACCAAAAGGAGTTACCTTAATAAGTGGTAATTCTCATCAAGGTGAATTTTTGTTTTATTTATTTCTAATCCCAATTAAATTATTCTTATAATATGATTATATCTTAAATTAGGGATACCTGATATAATGTTATGTATTTATGTTAATTTTATTACCTAAAATCACACACACATTAGTTATATGGGTTATCAAAGCATCATTTGGGAGTGCGTCAGTCTACAGCCTCACGATACGATGTTGTTAATTTTTTCTTTAACATTTATCAAGGATGGGAATAATGATGGATCTAAAGTTTCTAAATTATATTTATAAAATAATTATACTAATATATTCATAATATCATATATACCATTTTACATTCCATACTGAAAGAGATACGATAACATGGCTCGTGTGTAAGATGGACTACCTCCTCACAAAGCGATGTGGATCTTTTTTCAAAAACATGTTACATGGAAGGTAATAAGGGTAATGATAAAAAATATATATTATACAATATAGAATTATGATATGAATCAAATAATTATATTTTTTAAATATAATATATCAATTTTTTACCTTTTCACACAGTGAAAAATTGATAACATTATTCGTGAATGTGTGGACTACCACCTCCTTGAAGTGGTGTGATTCCATTTACATCACAATAATGATATCTATAAGTTTACATAATTAAATATCATGGAATTTTTTATTTTATTATCATTCTATAAATATAAAATATTACATAACTTCTTTCTGTAATGATCATTGAAAAATGGAAATGTTACTCATGCGTACGTACGACCTACCGTCAAAATGATCGTAATATTAGTTCATTTTCCATAACCATATTTCATGATTAGTTTTAAAAGTATAATTTATCTATAAATAATATAGTATGTTCATTATTATAATTATTTATATTTTTAAATAATGACATATTTTACCATAGAAAACCTACCAAAGTAATTTTTGACACATGAATATGGTCAAAAATTCATACGCAATCCCAATTAATTAAGTGATTGTATATGAAATGATAATAACTATAATAAAATTATTAATAAAAATGAAAAATGTCTTCAATAATGTAAATAATTAACATAATTTTATTATTTAGTAATTTAATGAACATGTGTGATGAATCAAACTCAAGATAAGGGTTTTCTCCTCTCACTTTTATTACTATGAGATATATACATATTCACCAATTATTTTTATTGTTTGGTGTACATAATAACAATTAATTTATTTTATTATTACTATAATTATGTTTAATGGGATTTACATATCCATTTTATTATCTCACATTAACGGGATTTATGGTTTTGAAGTTACCAAAATGGTAAGTGATTTTTGTCTCAATTTCCCTTCTTTGATAAGATTGTTGTGTTATACACATATCTTCATTTATGAGGGGTATATAATTCCAATTGTACATGTTATATCATCAATCTCATTAATTTCATGATATTTTAAAATTCATTTAATGTTATTCATTCATGAGGATTATGATTCAAAGTAACCAATGTGGTAAGAGTCTTTTGTTGTGATCTCATCATTTATCAGGATGGTGTATGATTAATTCTCTGATGTTGAAGTATTATGAATTATTATGAATTATTTTACACTATCTCTATTCATTATATTATCATGTAATGTTACCATTTTTACACTATTTTATACTTATAATAATTTGGAAAATGTCATTAATAAGATCTGACTTTGTTTCTCTCAGCGATCAGAAATCTGTTTTCTTCAAAAACCATGTTTTCTAAATATGTACTCAAAATATTTTCATGATTTTGTTCAAATATAAATGTATAATTTCCTATTAAAATGATTCAAATTATTTTTATGAGCTTATTTATATTTTTATAATGATTTTATTAAATAAAAGTATATTAAAAATATTATATGTTTAAAAATTTTATTTTCAAATTGTAAAGGTTATTTTCCTCAAGAATGTATTAAGGATATTTTAATGGTATTCACATTCATAAACAACAACAAACCTTTTCATACTTATGATAAATCTTGGATATTTTGTAATGATATTATCCACATTATTTCTCTATATGGATTAATATTGATTCAAATATATTTTTATGGATCCTATTTCTTTTCCATAGATTTATCATGTTTCAAATAGATTGGTATAGAATATGTTTCTTTTCCATAGGTTCATCTGGTTTAAAGAGATTGTTATGGAACTTTTTTTCTTTTCCATGGAAAAAACATGCCTCAAATAGATTTTTATAATACTCATCTGTTTTACATAGGTTGATCATGATTCAAATATGTTCTTATGAAACTCATTTCTTTTCCATGGGAAACCATGTTATGGAAGGATTGTTGATTATATGGATGAGTTTTATATTGAAAATAATTATATTTGTAATTTTTCCATGTTATGGTTCTTGGAAATTATTTATATAATGGGGAATCCTATATAGATTTGGTTGACCCCCTTACATATTATATATTGGGGTGGCCCAGATAGCGTCGGGTGTGCCTGTTATAACTTATATGATGGGGAGAACTAGATAGAACCGAGTGATCCTATTACGACATATATGATGGTGTGGCCCAAATAGTGTTGGGTGATCCCATTATATCTTATATGATGGGTGTACACCTGATGTGATCCAATTCATTGGTAAATGATAATATTGGAATGCAGTTGTATGGTTATTATAATTAAAAGGGAATTGAAATATGTTTTTTAATATGAAGCTCCATGGTACATAGAAAAAGGGTTTTAGTAGCTTGTTATGGTTTTATAATATTTTCTACGATCAAGATTGATAAAACATGGCTCATAATTATTAATTTGGTTAAATATTTTATTTTATTTGTTTTCTTATTTTATGATCTATTTATTGACGGGTATTTTTTATTTTATGATTCTCACATGCACGTTGATTATGTTGTCCTACCCTTTTTACATCTTATTCTCATTGATAACATTAAATTGATAATTATTATGTTTTCCCTTACTGATAATTTGAGCTCAAACTTCTTATGTTTATTTTCTCTAGCTTATAAAAAATGAAGATGAATAATTGAAGTCAATAAAGGATTTCATATGCATAATTATTATGTATTAATGTTAAAAATAAAAGGGAGGGCTAAGTGGGAGAAATTATCATTTAATGTAATGGGAATTTTTTATGTAGGATTTTTATTTCTTATAAGAAACTCTAAACTTAAAAGGTCCTCGTGATTGTAATTGATCAAATTTTTCTTTTTTGTGTTGAAAGGTTTGGATGGAAAATTATTCGATTACAATAATCAGAATCAAATCCAAAATTTTAAAGATGAAAATTACATCAATTAATCCAGGAGTGTGGGTTTTGGGTGACCATGTATGAATCATATATGATGGATATCTTAGGGTGATATTTTTCCATAAGAAAACAATTTTTCATAGAAGGGTGAATTTTTTTCACATACAATAGAGTCTTTCACAGAATGATGATATTTTTTCACATAAGGGTTGCATTCTTTAAGATGAGAGTTTTAAGAAATATGAAGGATGTGCATCGTGTTTTAGTTTTAGCATAGATTTATCTACACTGTATTTGTAATTCTTGTTTGATCATTTACATATGTTTTATTCTCTCTAATTTTTAGTGGGTTTTTGAGTGTTTCCCCTTGGTGTTTAATCATCCATGTTGAAGATGTTTTTCAAAATAAAGAATATGTCTGTTGATGCTATTTACTATAATTCAAATTTCTATTATGTTATTTCATCAGGTTTATGAAAAATACATTACTAGATATTTCCTTCCTAGGATCAAGATTATCACAAATAGTGGTATCATAGATGATGGTTTATCCTAGATTTTGTTTTGGAATTATATTAGCTATCAACATGGTTGATGGTTTATAAGTGAGGAAAATAGTTGATCTATTTTATTTGACTGATGTAAAGGTGTGTGGTGAAGAAACAAATAATGATACGAAGAGGGATTTATCATATTTTTAGCTTGGATATTCATCTCCCATGAGTCAAAAACCATGGACTATGATAAATATGATTTAAAATTCAAATCAGGTGAGGTGATTTGTTTTAGAGTTTATAACTAATTATCATTCATTAGAGAGTTTTAGTAGATAAGTAATTAAAAAATTAATATCAAGGTGATGTGTTAGGAGGGGAAAATTAATTTTTTTAGGTGATTCAGATTTTTCATGATCGCTATTATGGTGGGGATCAGGTGTTATTAATTTTGGTATTTTTTGGAAGGAAAATTTAAATTTTTGAATGATGAAGATATTAATTTTTTTATTTATTTCTAGGGGGATATATATGTTTCTTTCATAGGAGAAAAAGGGTTTCATCGTATTTTTTGTAGAGGGTGATTTTTGGTGTGATACTAACTGGTGTGGTTTCCAACCGAGTTTCTCCGTAGTTATATTGTTCGTTGTTAGGATTTAGGTGAATATAGATAGATTTTAGACCATATTAATGTAAAGTAGTGATATATATATTTACAATATCTCTCTGAGTGTGATAAGGATATAAAATATTTAAGATATGTTTTCTTCATATATTATTTTTATTTTAAAATAAATCCTCTAAGGTATTTAAAAGATAAGTATAGGTGTTGACACATTAAACTACGATACAAGGTTTGGGATATGACCTGAATGATAAACATTGAGATTTTATCAAGATATAGTCTACTAATGGGATGAAGGGTGCCACAACATTTCAAGAAGAATGTATAAAGCATTGACGGTGGATCTCCAATGTTGATATTTTGTCAGATGGAATAAAATTTATCATAGAAAATTGTTTTTTAATTTAAATTAGTGAATTTATTCATAAAAGGGTGATGTTTTGTCATCGGGTTTGATGTTGTTTCACATAAGGGAAGAAAAGTTTTCCAGAATGATTTTTAGATAGATTATGGAGGCCTATCAAGTTATGCTTTTTTCATAGATTTATCTATTTTCTATTTTTAAATCATGTTTTATAATTTACTGATTTTTTTTATTCTCTAATAATTAGAATATTTTTTATTTTTTCCTATTATTTTTTAATATTTTACATTGGACGGATTTTTTCATGTTAAAAATTTGTGTGTTGATGTTCTTCATTCTTCTTTAAATTTTACTTCTGTTATTTCATTAAATTTCTAAAAGATACATTGAATGATATTTTGTTCCATGAATCAAGATTCTCTATAATATCCCTTTCTATGAAACCATGACATTCTTCCTTCATAACATCATCTTCCCCTTCCCCTCATTCACCATTGTGACATACCTGATCCAATTGGACTCCCGGTTACATGCCACCCTAGAGAGATATCATATGGGAAAGGCTTTAGGGAAGTTGATATTCTCTACCACATATATGTACTTGGTCACCGATACTAGAAGGATTTTACCATATTTATATTGGGATGTTAATCCAAGTCCCATATTATATAATGTTAAGTCATTGAAATTACCATTACTAGAAATGATTTAGCATAAGGGGGAATGAATTAGTGTTTAGTCAGCAGTAGGACCATTGAATGTTCGTATCTTTCGATAGAATAAATAAGGTATATAAATTTTAATGAATCAGGGAAGAATATAGAATTGGTTTTCTAAATGAGTCAACCAAATTAATTGTTTGAGTTCAAAAATTTTATTACATATCACTAGTCACATTCTAAATAGATGATTTTCCATGAAAGTGGGAATTTTATGAACTGGGATGACATGATATAGTTTCCTATAATTGAAAGTCTATTTAGATATGAATAGAAAATCATGGATAGTAATTGTTCATATGTTTGATGTATAGTATTATAGTGATTTAATACTCTTTAATAAAATCCTAATGATTTTTTTTCTCAATTAAATTTAATATTGTACTTACAATTAATAGAAAAAAATCACTAATATTTATCCTATCCACATTCGATGACTTGTATAAATTTTTTAGTTCATTAGAGTTATTTATTGTTTTATGTACTTATATTCCTTTAAATGAAATTTCCTTGAATGTATGTGAGAATTAATTGACTTTTGTGGGAGGTTGAGTTTTTGTTTTGGGTTGGGTATATGAACATCCTACTTCTGGAAAACTCATTTTTGAGATGTGAACATATGAAGGATTAGTTTTAATGATGTAATAACTTTTCTCTGATATTTTGGTGGACTAATATATGAGGATCCAATTGATTAGGGATCATCCTTCCAACTGGTTTTATTGGTTGAATAAGCGGTATCATTTGAGGTGGTTTCCCAACATATGGTATCAAAACATAGGGTTCAAAGTGCTCTGGTTGGATTTTTGTATTGTCCTGATGAAATATATACTTCAGTTGGAGTTATCATCATCAGAATATATGGAATCAAAATATTTTAAGGTCTAGATAGACATGTTTGATACAATGGATTTTGGAATTTGGATAATACAGATGGAGGATCATCTTGTTTAAATTGAATTGGATTTTCCTCTAATAGGTAAATGTTTAGAGAAAGTGGGAAAAATAGAATGTGAATGGTTGGATATAAATACCTTAATCATAGTGATTATGTTATTAAAAAATAATTTATATTTCAATGTCTAAGAAAATAAAACCATGTTATATTTTATGAAATCACTAACCAATGTGTATGAAAATCCAATGAAACTACATAAAGTCTCAAGGATGTGGTGGTTTTTCATCTTAAGGTTATTGTAAGTATGATTAAAAGGTAATCATGTGAATAAATTCAATATTATTCAAGGGAATCATAAATAGGTGAAGGTGTAGTTCGTATTTGATGTGTTGGATCAAATTCCATTATCCTATCTTCTAGAGACTTGGTATGTGAAGGTCATTATGGTGAGAAATTTCATCAAAAAAATAGGCCTTGTGTTTGATGGTATTTGAAATATTATTATCAACAAATATCTTCCTTATAGAGATGCTCAATAACCATCACATAATGATCATAATGTTAATGGATGAGTATGGTATCCTAAACAGAAGCAGGTCAATCAGAATAATCAGTCATAATATAAGATGAGGAAAATTGGCTAATTCAGGTCAATACTTTTAGAAGTGTGTAAAAAGTGGATTCTTCAATAAGAACTATAAAAAATGAAAATAAAAATATAAAATACATTTATCATTAAGAATCTTAATTTTTCTAGTACTATGAAAGGGGGTAGTGAATTTTTTCATTATATAAATTTTCTAATGGACTCATGGGAAGTTGACTCATGAGCCTCTTTTCATTCAATGGAAGAACATAGATACATGATGAAAATTGAATCAAAAAATTATGCAAGTGTTTATCTATTGAATGATAAAACATATATATTTTCAGAACATGTGATATAAACATTAAAATGATGAATTAAGGATTCTTGATGCTTATAGAAAAAACATATTCCTATTCTCTAAAAGAATATTATTTCTATTGGATACCCAGAAAAAGTATGTTTTGTTACTAATTTTTTCAATTTTTTATAGCTGGTTGCCTGAGGATCCATGGTGGTTTTGAGAGGATTAAAGGATGGAACACTTTAAAAGACTGTATGTTTATAGGATATTACAGTTTTGAAAAGTATAATTTCTGATTATTTGACTGTTTGACATTGTGGGCATGGTAACCACCATGAAAATAATATAAAAGTTTTAATCTAAAGTAACATAATGAAGCTTGATTACAATGAAATATGAGTATGTGTGAGTTATGTTCTGGGTAAATAGATAATGTTGTGCTTTAATTTAGATGCAAAGATTCCAAAAACCAAGAAGTTAGATATGTTTCACTTAGAAGTTTGGGGACCTACCCTTGTTTAGTTCTATGGTAGTTTCAAATACCTTGTAGCATTCATTGATTCTGATACTAGAAAATTATGGTCTTAAATTGTAAATCATAAATTTTACGTAGTTTGGGGTTTTATTCAATGATGATATTTGATATAAAGGTAAGGTTTTTGGAAGTTGTTGTTTCATGACATAGAAAATGAACTTGAGTACATTATATACAACTTATGTAATTTCCACAAGAAGAAATGAATAAGGAATGATATGATGTATCCTCAAACTCTATAGAAGAATAAAGGGGTTGAGAGGATAAATAATACCTTATTGGAGAAGGTTCAAAGCATGAGGCTGCACTGAGGAATGTTTAAGGTAATATTGGAAGACGAACTCAAAATAATGACAAAACCCATCAACAGGAGTTCATCCTCAGCAATTGGGTAGGATCCTTTCAAAGATTTGGGGTCCCATAAACATCAAATTGATCACCACCTTAAATTCCAAATAATACTTTAATATACATATATTAATTTTATAGATCAAGATAAACTTGAATAAAAATACAAATTTTCATTTTTCTATCGGATATAATGATGATAATTTTGGATATTAGATATGAGATAGTGACAAGGGAAAACATATCATGAGTAGAGATGATCTATTTAATGATATGGTTCTATGAAAATACCATAATTTATTATAATATGAAGTTGCATGAAATAAATAAACTATACAATTAGATGTTGGTTGGAGTAAGGTGATGGAAGATTAAAACATACAGAGAACACAGGTGAAAATTCTGAAAACATCATAGGACCATAAGTAATACCATATGAATATATTCTAGAAATTTATTGTGAGGATGAAGCACTAGTTGGGGAAGTGGAATTTATTGATCCAGTTATTAGAGAAGATTCGAGAAGTTCAGAATATCCAATGTAGTTGAGGAGTTCATCTAGAATCAAAAGACTGGTTAATAGCTTTGGGTGAATATATAAACATTCTAATGTTAATGGATGAAGGGGAACCTAAATTCTAAGAATAATTAGATTATCACTAGGACTCTATAAAATAAAAATTAGTAATAGATGAAGAAATGTATTTATTAAAGTTAAATATAACTCGGGAGTTTATTAATTTTTCAGAAGGGAAAATGAAATTAAAAACAAGTGTGTTTCTTAATTGAAATTTGTGGTTGATAGAAAAAAAAATTACAAAGGTTAATTGGTTGTAAATGGATTTCAATATATATAGGTTTTTGATTTACTAGAAATATTGTCATCGGTAGGTAAATATTAAACTTTTTGGATTATATTGATTATGGTATCATCATATTATCTATATCTCATGCAGATGAACACGAATAAATCTTTAATTAATAATAATTTAAATTCATAAATTTACATGAAGAATCAATTAGGTTGTAAAGAATATTGGAACCCGAATTTGGTATATAACGTGAAGAAATGTTTTTAAGGGATTAAGTAGGCACCATGTCAATGGAATTGATTTTTTGAATTTTTTTAGATTGGAAAAAGGACTCAAAAGGTTTAATGTAAATCATTTTATTTAATATAATCAATTATTTGATGTGTAAGAACTCGGATCTTCATTCATGTACGTTTTTTCTTTTTCTGGAATTTTTTAGAAAAATGAATATTCTGGAAATTCCAGAAGTACACGATGTGTACTTTCTGAGTACACACTATGTACTCTGTTCTGGCTCGAAGCCATGGGCTGGCTGTGTCCGGGCCACACACACGGTGTGTAAAGCTGAGGTGGAGGCCAGTTATTTCGGACAACGGAAAATTCGAAGTACACGCCGTGTACTCAAAAAGTACACACCATGTACTTTTTTTCATTAAACGGACCGGGTTTGAGCATAACCTCCATATTAATCTTCTTCTTCAGTTTTCGACCATCCGAGAGCGACCGTATGGCCGAATCTTCGACGGAGTCCCGCCTCGCCGTCCGTTCTCCGATTCGAGCATGGTCGATTGCATTGGAATCGTATCAGTGAGTTCTTCCTTCTTCTTTAGCCTCGTTTCTTGATTCCTCCTCGTTTCCAATATATAGTGGGATGAATGTTTTGTGTGTTATCTCAGATCTATGTCATTCTAAGGGGAATCTGTCATCGCGGTTCACATATATCGATCTCCTAGGATTGAGGTAGGTGGTTTGTGCCTTTCTTTAGAAAGTTGATGAATATTTTGTGCAAATTCCACCAATACCTTTGAACGGGGTATTGCGTGTTTCCTGTATTACCCTTTTTACTTTCCTTCATTACTTGATTGCTTTAGTAGAGGTTATTGCTTGTGATTAGAGTTTTTTTTGTGCTCAGATTTCTTTTCCATGCTTGTTCTGCCTGTTTGGGGTTTTTCCAGTTTCCAAGCCTAGTCGTAGGATAATGGAACTGTTGTTTTATTATTGATGTTGAACCTTAATTGATAGCCATGTAGTTATTTAGGTTTACTTGGATGATATACACGTGCTGAGCATGTTTAGTTTCTCAGGACTGTGAGAACCTAGAGTAGTAGACCAAAGGGAGAATTGACGGAAGGGATTCTCCAGAGTGTCTTTTAAACACGATGCGAGGCCAAGTGGAAAATTGACGGAAGGGTTTATCCAGGGTGTCTTTTAATTACAACGCGGGCCACAGGGGGAATTGATGTTGAGTGCTTCCCTAGAGATCCTTTAGGACGATACGAGACTATAGGGGGAATTGACGGAGAGTGCTTCCCGAGAGAGTCTGCTTAATTTATGTAGCTGAACCAGAGGGGTGAGACTGTGTGTGCCTCCAAGAGGGTTGCTAGAACTTAGAGGTTGAACCATAGGGGTTAGACTATGATAGCTACCAAGAGGGTTACTTGTTTTATTCTTGTTGTTGGCTGCTTACTTGTGTGCTATACTTGTTAAAACTGTGGATTGTAGCTGCTTGTGCTTTTCTGTCTACTTCTTCTTGATTTAGTACTGCCATGTTTTCATTGAATGTTAGGCACAAATCTTTGGGTGATTACCTACTGGGATAGTATCCCACACCTTGTTTTGTCCATGCTTTTGGGACAAGGCAGACTATGTTGCTAATGGTATAGATATGGGAAAGCACCCTTCTGCTTCAGGATCTTGATTGCACCAGGAGCAGGGGGGGCATGGGACCGATCCATGGCTCGTGATGCTGAGGAGCTTACCTTGTTTTTCATTTTCACTTGGTTTCAGTTTTATTTAATCACGTTGTTGTGTTTTCTTGTTTTCATTAGATACTTGTACCTACTGCATCATTGTCATCACAGTTATATATATACATTTCTTCCGTTGTTTGGTTTTTGTTGTTATGCATTTTGATTACTACTTCCGCTGTTTATTGTTGTTTCTTACCTTGTATACCTTATCGAATGAGGGCATAGTTTCCGCACCGACTCACCAAGGCCCTCACTGCTAGTCAGTAGCCTCTGGCGTTCGGGGAAACGTGCTTGAGGTCATGTGGCGAACAGGGTACGGGGCACCAGTGGAGGGGCTACGGACTCGGGTCGTTACAAAGTGGTATTAGAGGAGTTCTTTTCTCTTGATTTACTATTTGGAGACATTAGCCAGGGATAGGACGGATTTGGTACTTGGTATTAAGCTGTGCCCCGGAGTAGCTAACTCATGTACCAGGAAAAGCCATACTACCTCATTAATTGCAGTTTTCTGGTTTTGAGATTTTATGGTTGGTATGATTTCACCTAGAGTGATTCACATGGATTGTGCTATTATTGTTTTGATATTTCGGTTCTGTTTCTGTCGCAACCCAATGAGATGAGGGTATGATATTTAATGCATCATATAGAAACTCGTATAAATCACATGTCATGAATTCTTTCCATACCATCTAGGGTGCATTTGCGATTTCATGCTATTGTGATAGGCTCTGTGTAGATTATGCATGTTGTTGTGATAGAAGCTTGATAGATTCTCTACTATTGTGTTAGAAAACTGTTGTTTTGTTCCTTGCATAAAATTAATGCCAAATTTTGGTTATTAAGGTGTTATGGGCCCTCCCGGATCAGAATTTGGCATCTTTTCCCTTGTTTTTAGTGTTTCTGGAATTCTGCGCAGTTTCTGAGCTACTGCCTAGAAAAACCCAGAATACAGGGCGTGTACTTTTCGGGCACACGCCGTGTAGTTTTCAGGACATGTCACTGACTGTGTGAGCAGAACACGGTGTCATGGGAGAAACTTCAGGAACATGTCATGTACCATTGGTACATGCCGTGTGAGTTCGTAGTCATGTACCCGGCCGTGTCACTAACAACACGGGTCAAGGAAGCTTGGGTAAAACACGTCGTGTCCGTAGGGAACACGCTGTGTAGTCTTGTCCAGGTACCCGACCATGTCACAAACAACATGGGCCGGTGTGACCTTCTTTTCCACATGCCGTGTTTGCGAGGAACACGCTGTGTAGTTCTGTCCAGGTACCCGGTCGTTTCACGAACAACACGGGCCGGCGTGACCTTCTTTTCCACAGGCCATGTTTGTTCGGAACATGCCGTGTATTCTTGCCCAGGTACCCGACCATGTCACAAGCAACATGGGACGATGTCACCTTCGCCTATACATGCCGTGTTTGTTCGGATCACATCGTGTAAGGTTCAACCATGTAGACGGTCGTGTGCTTAACAACACAGGCCACCGAAGCCTTCTCCAATACACGCCGTGTTTGTTTCAAACACGCCGTGTAGTCTTCGGTTATGTTGGACCGTGTGGGTTAGCCGTGTAAGGAGAATCTTGGTGGGGAATAGTTTTCAAGTACATTCCGTGTGTGGGGGTCAACACGCCGTGTAGTTTATAGTGTACATGATTTGTTGGGAAGGAGTATACTCCCATGTCCGTGGTTTAAGAAGACACGCCATGTTGTTTTATACATGTCGTGTAGTCTTGTTTCTGCAATCTTGTGTGTTTTTCTTACCCTGTTCCCATTTGAACTCCTATGTTCTCTGTCCTTGTTTTCCTTATACAAGGTGTGCTTTTGATCTTTCAGAGTTATGCCTCTGAGACATCCTCCGGTCGTACGTCTGTCATTAGGCAGTGATCAGATGCCAGACAGGGCTGATCAGGGACTTCCTATCGATCACCCAGCCGATCCAGCCTTGGCACTAGTTTTTATACCAGTTCCGGGCACCGATGCGTAGTTCAGGGAGGGTTTCATGAGGACGGTGCATGCCTTCTAGGGAGCACCACCTCCTGCCTCATCTATGGCAGACTTGACGAGGGTCTTTCAGCAGTAGCATCCTCCCACGTTCTCGGGAGAGGGAGGACCTCATGCTGCAAAGTCATGGCTGGAAGCCATGCTAACTATATTCGAGAATCTGGAGACTCCCTCGGAGAGGCGGGTCAAGATGACCGCCTATATGATCCGAGACTCCTCCATGTGGTGATGAGATTTGATCTCACAGGTAGGTCAGCAGCATGCTATGACTTGGGATGAGTTCTAGCACGTGCTCTACGACTACTTCTACCCGGAGACCCTGAGGGCCGATCGAGCCCGGGAGTTCATGAGCTTAGAGCAGGGTACTCTATCTGTCATGGAGAATTCCTCTTGTTTCACTGAGCTGCATAGTTTTAAACCCCTTCGAGATGGGAGTGGGGTTTTCTTGGAGAGGATGTTTGAGGATGGACTCAGGCGGGAGATCCTCTCACAGGTGAACATCTTCCAGCTAACTTCCATTACTTCCATCATCAACCAGGCACTGATTTCGGAGCGCAATCTGAGAGACTCTGGCGCCGCGAGTCAGGTAGGTTCTGCTTCCAGAGCTAGGTTCCCTTTATATGACAACAAGAAGCGCCGTAGGGAGCCTACACGCGGTGATGCGAGGAAGCGAGATGCATCATCAGGCAGCCAGGTGACATGCTACCAGTGTGGCCGGACAGGGCACACGAGGACGCAGTTCCAGAGAGACCTCGTGGAGTGCCGATATTGCGGAAAGATGGGTCACCTTCAGCATTTTTTCCCGGTTTTCCCACAAGTCGTAGGTGACCGGGGTTCTTCCATGACTCTTCATTCAGGAGCAGCCCCACCAGTCTCTCACCAGTCAAGGAACTGGAGTTCTTACGACCGTTCGGGACGAGGTGGAGGTCGAGGCTATAGCGGTCAGCCACCAGTCCCCCAGCACCAGCAAGGGGATTCAGCTCAGAGTGGTCAGTCAAGGGTGTAGGGTTGTGGTGCAGGCCAGTCTTTCCCCGTGGATCAGACTTATCATGAGCAGGATCTCGTCCCTTCTACTGTTCGAGGTATGATTTTAGTAGCCTCAGTTTTATCTTCAGCCCTTTTCGATCCTGGTTCTACACAAAGTTTTATCTCTATTTTCATTGTGGAGAGCCTTGGACTCTGCATCTTTTCTTCTACCGACTCGTTGACACTAGACACATGTTTGGGAATGAGGAAATCTAGTGTACGCCAGTGTAGAGAGTGCCCTCTCGAGGTTGCAGGGTATCACTTCTTTGGGGATCTCTATGTCCTAGAGATGACGGGCTATGATTTCACCCTTGGAATGGACTGGTTGATTCCCTTCCAAAAAGCCATTGACTGTTATCATCGCAGAGTCAGTTTCATTTCACCAGAGGGTGAATATTTCCTTCATAGAGTTGAATGGGATGTTCGGGCGAGTTGGGCGGGACACGAGCATCTTGGGATAGGAGGAGTGACGACCCAGATTGCTAGCCTTTATCTACATGATTAGGGGACTCCACAGTTGGACTTTCCTACAGTGGTGGATCTATTCAGGGACGTCTTTCCAGAAGACTTTTTAGGTTTTCCTCCGGAGCGTGAGGTAGACTTCTATATTGAGCTCGTGCCAGGAGCGGCACTGGTGTCCATTCCTCCCTATACGATGGCCACACCTGAGTTTCATGAGCTCAAGAAGCAGTTGGAGGAGCTATGGGCTAAGGGTTGCATCTGACCCAATACTTTTCCTTGGGGTTCGCCAATTATGTTTGTGAAGAAGGTAGATGGTACCCTTCGACTTTGTGTGGATTATCGAAATCTGAACCAGTTGACGGTCAAGAACCGATATCCTTTATCGCGGATTGATGACCTTTTCGATCAGCTTCGAGGAAACCCGGTGTTATCGAAGATGGACTTGAGGTCCGGTTATCATCAGTTGCATGTTAGACTATTAGATATACCTCTGACGGCCTTCAGGAGCAGGTATGGTCTATACGAGTATACAGTCATGCCGTTCAGTCTCACGAAAGCAGCTACAGTTTTCATGGCACTGATGAACCGAGTGTTCCATACATACTTGGATTCCTTCATTGTGGTCTTCGTGGAAAATATATTGGTGTACTCTCACACTCAACACGACCATGCCACCAATCTTGAGATCATTCTGACAACACTGAGAGAACATTGGCCTTATGTTAAACTCTCGAAGTGCCACTTCTGGATGGATCAGATTCACTTCATGGGTCACATCATCTCAGAGGCAGAAGTATCTGTGGACCCAGAGAAAGTAATAGCTGTAGTTTCTTGGGAGCATCCGAAGAACATTTTTGAGGTACGGAGCTTTCTAGGGCTAGTTGGATACTAAAAATGCTTCATTCAAGACTTTTCTCATATAGCAGCACCTTTGATAGGTCTAACCAAGAAGGGGGAGAAGTTCTTATAGTCAGATTCTTGTGAGTCAGCCTTTCAAGAGCTGAAAGGGAGGTTGATGTCAGCATCGATACTAGTCTTTCCAGAGCCAGGAAAGAGCTACACTGTTTACTATGATTCTTTAGGTGTTGGGCTAGGAGCTGTGCTTTTGTAGGGTGATGGAGTTGTTGTGTATGGGTCTCTGCAGTTGAGGCCACATGAGAAGAACTACCCTACGCACGACCTGGAGTTGGCAGCTGTTGTTCATGCCTTGCGCTGTTGGAGACACTATCTTCTGGGAGAGTACATTGTGGTCTTCACTGACCAGAAGAGTCTCGAGTATATCTTCACTCAGCGTGATCTGAATCTGATGCAGTGTAGGTGGGTTGAGTATCTACAGTCTTTTGATTTCGAGTTTGCATACGTCGGGAAAGGGAAACATCGTGGCTGATGCGTTGAGCAGGAGAGCTCAGATTCAGGCAGTTCAGGAGGCCAGTAGAGTGTGGAAATTGATTTCTCTATTTTCTGAGATGCATCTGGAGGTGCACGACATATGGGGATAGAATTTATATCTTCTGTAGCTATTACCCCCACGCTACTTGATGGGGGTACGAAAGAGGCATCTATCAGACTCGGAAGGCTTAGTCCTGCGGCAGAGTGTGTCAGGAGGGGAACCTCTTCCTGGATGGACAGTGGGCGGGGATGAGATCTTGTGTTTCCAGGGACGCGTGTGGGTGCCAACAGACATATGCGAGGAGCTGATGCGGGATTTCCATTCCTTAGTTTGGGATGTTCATCCTAGCATCACCAAGCTGTATCGGGACCGTCATCGCCAATACTGGTGGCCAGGTATAAAGAATGATTTTACTGGTTTTGTCATGAGATGTTATACTTGTTAGAAGGTGAAAGTAGAGCAACAACGACCAGCAGGCCTTTTACAGAAGTTACCCATTCCGGAGTAGAAGTGGAATGATGTCGCTATGGACTTCGTGACCGGGTTGCCGAGATCACCTCAAGGGAACGATGATATTTGGGTTGTCATCGACAGACTTACAAATGTTGCTCACTTCTTGCCGATCAATGAGACCTTCACTATTGGTTATCTGGGACGACTTTACATCAGATAGATTGTGCGTCTACATCGGTTTCCGCACTCTATTGTTTCAGAAAGAGGTGTGTGCATTACTTCTCAGTTCTGGTAGCGGCTTTAGAAGGCCTTTGGTACACATGTACTTTTGAGTACATCATACCATCCCCAGACTGATGGCCAGTCCGAGCGCATGATCCAGGTGCTTGAGGATATTCTCCGAGCTTACATGCTTGACATTGGTGGTTCTTGGGAGAAGCATATTCCTCTGGTGGAGTTCGCCTACAATAACAGTTTTCAGGAATCCATTCAGAAGTCACCATACGAGGTTTTGTACAGTAGGCCATGCCGATCACCCTTATGCTGGCTGGAGGCAGGAGAGGCAGCTTTGCTAGGACCTCATCTTGATTAGGAGACTTCAGAGAAGATAGAGCTGATTCGAAAGAGTATGGCTACAGCGCAGTCTCAACAGAAGTCTTATGCTGATCAGCGGAGATGACCTCTGGAGTTTGAGGTCGGTGATCATGTTTTCCTTTGTGTTTCACCAAGGTTAGGACACAAAGGGATTCAGAGACAGGGTATGCTGTCACCATGGTACGTCGGTCCATTTGAGGTCTTGGAGAGAGTGGGGCTGGTCGCCTATCGGTTGCTGGTACCTCAGAGTTATCGCGCCATTCACGACATCTTCTACGTCTCTCAACACCAAAGTTACTTTTTAGACCCTCCTCACGTATTTCAGCCTGAGGAAGTCATGCTTGAAGCGGATGCATCATTCGAGGAGCATCCTATGCGGATTTTCAATCATAGTACGAAGGTTCTCCACGAGAGGTCTGTTCCTTTGGTACGAGTGCTATGGCAGCACAGGCGAGTACAGGACGAGACCTAGGAGAGGGAGGCCGATGTACGATCGCAGTGGCTGGAGCTGTTCGAGGATTCTTCTTCTCCACCTCGTTAGTGAAATTCAAGGAAAAATTTCTTTAAGGGGTGAAGTTTGTAAGAACTCGGATCTTCATTCAGGTACGTTTTTCCTTTTCCTGGAATTTTTGAGAAAAATGAATTTTCAGGAAATTTCAGAAGTACATGTCGTGTACTTTCTGAGTACAATCTATGTACTCTGTTCCAGATCAAAGCCGTGTGCTGGCCATGTCCGGGCCACACACACGGTGTGTAAGGCTGGGGCAGAGGCCGGTTCTTTCTGAGTACGGAAAATTTGAAGTACACGCCGTGTACTTTCTTTTTTTTCTTTAAACGGGCCAAGGTTGCGCCTAACCCCCATATTAGTCTTCTTATACTGTTTTAAACCGACTGAGGGCGACCGTACGGCTGGATCATCGACGGAGCCTCGCCTCACCGTCCGTTCTCCGATTCGAGCACGGTCGATTGCGTTTGAATCACAGCGGTGAGTTCTTCCTTCTTCTTTAGCCTCATTTCTTGATTCCTCCTCGTTTCCATGTTATCGTGGGATGAAAATTTTGTGCGTTTTCTCAGATCTACATTGTTATATGTGGAATCTATCATCACAGTTCACATATATCGATCTCCTAGGATCGAGGTAGGTGTTTTGATCCTTTCTGTATAAAGTTGATGAATATTTTGTGCAAATTCAACCAATACCCTTGAACGGGGTATTACGTGTTTCCTGTTTTGCCTTTGTTACTTGACTGCTTTTCTTGATTTCTTTAGTAGAGGTTATTGCTTATGATTAGATTATTTTGTTTGTGCTAAGATTGCTTTTCTATGATTGTTCTGCATGTTTGGCATTTTTCCAGTGGTCATGCGTAGTCGTAGGATAGTGAAACTTTTTTTTATTATTGCTTTTGATCATTAGTTGATAGAAAAGTAGTTCAAGAGGTTTACTTTGACGATATGCACGCGCTGAGCATGTTTAGTTACTCAGGGCTGTGAGAACCTAGAGTAGTATACCAAAGGGAGAATTGACGGAAGGGCTTCTCCAGAGTGTCTTTTAATCACGATGTGAGATCAAGTGGAGAATTGACGGAAGGGCTTCTCCAAAGTGTCTTTTAATTACGACATGGGACACATGGGGAATTAACATTGAGTGCTTCCCCAGAGAGCCTTTATCACGATACAAGACTATAGAGGGAATTGACTGTGAGGGCTTCCCCAAAGAGTCTGCTTAATTTACGTAGCTGAACTAGAGGGGTGAGACTGTGTGTGCCTCCCAGAGGGTTTCTAGTACATAGAGGTTGAACCACAGGGGTTAGACTGTGAGAGCTACCCATAGGGTTACCTATTTTCTTCTTGTTGTTGGCTGCTTACTTGTGTGATATACTTGTTAGAACTGTGGATTGTAACTGTTTGTGCTTTTCTGTCTGCTACTTCTTGTTTTAGTACTTCCATGTATCTATTGATTTTTAGGCACAAATCATTGGGTGATTTCCTACTGGGATTGTATCTCACACCCTATTTGGGCCTGCTTTTGGGACCAAGGAGACTATATTGCTGCAGGTATAGATAACAGAAAGCTCTCTTCTACTTCAGGATCATGATTACACCAGGAGTTGGGGAGCATGGGACCTAGTCGTGGCTCGCGATGCTAATGAGCTTACCTTGTTTTTCTTTTTCACTTGTTTTCAGTTGTATTTCAGCACGTTGTTGTGTTTTCTGTTTTCCTTAGATACTTCTACCTGATGCATCATTGTCATCATAGTTATATTTATACATTGCTTCTGCTTTTTGGTTTTTGTTGTTATGCATGTTGTTTACTGCTTCCGCTGTTTATTGTTGTTTCTTATTTTGTATACCTTACCAAATGAGGGCATAGTTTCCCCACCAAATCACCAAGGCCCTCGCAGCTAGTCAGTAGCCTTTGGCATTCGGGAAAACGCGCTTGAGGTCATGTGGCGAACCGTGTATGGGGAACTAGTGGAGGGGCTCCGGACACGGGTTGTTACATGATGTAACCTTCATCATTTTACTATTGTATGTTAATGACATGTTGTTGGTTAGACTGTATGATAAGAGAATTTGAAAATTAAATTAAATGTTTTCTAGAATATTTGAGTGAGATATCTTGGATAGGATGGGATGTTTTTAAGGATTGGAATTAAGTAATATATGAGAGATATAAATTTTGGGGTATCTAAAAAATATTAGATATGGAAGGCCATTAAATGGTTTGTAATGGATTGATTCAAGCTAGTATCCATGTATCTTTTTATAACCTAAAAATTATCAAAGGAAAAGGAACTAACAAAGGAATAAGAGCACCGCATTTAATGTTCCATATTCAACATCAATCTCTATTTTTATTGATGCTATGATATTTACTTGTTTATATATATTATTTTTAGTGGGGGTTTTAATTATATTCATGTAAAACCTATTAGGGAACACTGGGAATTTTTTAGATGGATACATTGGTATTTTAAATGAATAGAAGATGTTACTCTATGTTTTCGAGAGTAATATCTGCATCAACGCATTATAGAAGTGGAATTTTATTAAGATTCAGACACCCAATAGAGGAAAATTGTATTTTTGTTTACCTATGGTGGAACAAAAATAATTTTGAATTTTTGGTCATAGAATTTTGTCACATTTATCATAACGTAATGTGAGTGTATAGGTGTAATGAATGTAGGGATGGATTTATTCTTTTTGAAGGAATTTATAAGGGAAATCAGAAGAATCTTGGAAAGAGGAATTTTATTCTATAAAATCTGAGTGTTATTCACTTGACCTGGATTTCAAAATTCTTTCCAGGACAAATAAAATGGACATTAAGTACAACCATATCATAAAAAATTTGTTATAAATTTTTTTAAATCATTGGAAGATAGCCAGTAAAAAAATTTTAATAGACATACTTAGTAAAACCTTAGTTAAAGAATGTAGGAGGAAATTTCATGCCTCATTGGGGCTTAGGTGAATGGAATGGTGTTGGAGAAATATTTAATACAACGGAAGAAAAAGAGTGATGAAAGAAGGTTTCTAATGTTTTAAAGAGTTTTCATTGGTGTTTCCTTTAAACAATTCATCAATTAAGATGTTATTAGGATGTGAATCCTTGTTTTATATTAACTTTATATAAGTAACATGAATTAAGCTTATAAATTTTTTTTATTTGAATGATATGGAACTCCATGTTCAGTCAATGGAAATTCTTTAGTTCAGGAAGCAACACGACCATTGAAATATTATTCCTTCTAATAAAGTAAAGAAGGTCCAGAATGATTGAAGAATAAGAGAAGAATCTAAAATAGATTTTTTGGATTTGTTTTTGAATATGTGATTGAGTACAATGAACATACTAGATATCACCAGTCACATTCCAAATGGAGTATTTACAATGAATGTTGGAAGGCAGGGAAACCAAAATGACCGAATGGAGTTTAATATAAAAGGAATTGAGAATGGATACAAATGGTATAATAGGGATATGAAATTAAAATCCTATTTTTATAAAGTATCATAGATATTTAATCCTCTATAATATAATTTTATTGAATATTTTGTTAGTAGAATGTAATCATGTACACATGGTTAATAGTAATAAAGTTGTAGTGTTTCTCCCATGTGCATAGTACAACTTGCCTTAAGAACATTATTTCTTTGTGTTCTTTATTATTTTATGTACATTATTTTTTTTATTTACCAGATTATTTTTTAGTATTTCATTATTTGTGTGTGAGATATAATTTTTTCATTTGGTATGGTGCATAAAATTCGTACTTCCAATACAATCAGTTTTGGGAAGTGAACTTCTGAAGTATGGATTTTTCAACTATGCTAATCTGCTTGTGATATCTGGTAGAATGAAATGTGATCATATAGTAGTTTTAGGATCCTCCTTATAATGGTTCTATGATAGGCCCAAGTGATGTCGATCTGAGTGGTTTCAAAACAATTCATCTAGTAAAATCGCTCAGCTTTGGGGAACAGTGACATCATCTATCAATTAAATTCATAGTAGGTTTCATGATCCATATCACCATAGTAGATGGGGTAGAAGTGTTGTTCAATGTCAAGGGGGTCCAATAGGCTATCCATGTGATCCTTTCCACTAATAACCCAACATATGGGTGTTATGTCATTTTGTTCATGGTGGTAAAGGATGGTTTCATAATGTAGTGAGTGTTGCATGATTTATACCTATCTAGGGTTCCAGTGGTCTAGTAAGACAATTATGATCATTGTTGAAACAAATGAACATTTTTTATTTTAGATATTTTAGAGAAATGTTTATCAAAATGGTCACTAGCTTCGTACTTTTTCAAGAGGTCCTTGTATAGTGATATCTTATGATATTACACAATCATAATGATTTCATATTTTAAAAAAAATAAATTGAGATCATGAGAGATGAAAATTATATCTAAATAATTATCTTTATAATAAAAAAATTACAACATAGTTTTTTTCAAAAATATTAATAAAATATTCATAATTGTTTTCATGTTTTTACTGCGGTGTATATCCATTCGATACTCTATGATAGAAACTATAAAATTTCAATTCCATTTTTATTCATGTTTATGATAGTTCTACCACCAATGGGATATCACACCAATAAAACTTGGTAATATATAGAGACAAAAAAATCATCCCCACTTATGATAATATTATTGATATTATAAATAAAGAGTAAATGTATAAAAATGAAATCAATATCAGATGTAATTTGGAGAAAAATCATCAAATAACTTCATGTTAATTAGAAAAATCCAAATATGATTAAATTTGAGAACATATTCATTCAAATTAATATAGTTTATATCTCAAACATATTTCTATAAAATAAAATAAATACATCTCACAAATACACATTGGGATTAAACATGAAATGAGATTATTTTCTTATGTTGATGCTCTAAACAGGAGGATACCCTCCTTTAATAAGAAAGGCTCACTCCATAATTCTCCTTACTCATCTCATATTTGAGGGGATAGGCCACCCACCCCATCAAAACCCTTTTGAAAAAAATATTTTTTGGTAGGGGACTTGTCAAACCCAAATAAAAAAATGGTGGAAGTTATAAAAATATATCCTAATTAAATATTTTAATGATAACCTATAGAATTCCCTGAATAAAACTCATTATGACTTTTTTATGATATGTAAATGAGATTATGGTTGATCCTTGATACCCATCTTAAATAGGTCATGGTGTTGGAACTATCAGTTAAGTGTGAACCAGCAAATATGCGAGGCAATACCATTTAAATATATGAATAAACAACCCCAAAATTCAACATACTAAATTATGAAAATAAAATTACACATTAATTAATAACATGTGAATGTGTATTCCAAAAAAATATTCAATCCAATACACTACCAGATGACTAGAATGGTAAAACAATGATTAGAGAATCCATGCACTACCATCTAGGTCACAACATGTATGGACAAATTATGCATGATAAAACCACTTAAAGGGTTTAAAATGGTATGGTTCAATATATAATTTGTATGTTTTTACATTATAAAACATTATAATATTTTAAATAATATTTTCAAAGATTATTATTGGTTTAGTGTGGTATTTTGAGGCTTGAGAAGGCTCGATATTAATATAATTAAAATAATAAATTTTTCATTTCATATTCTTGTATCATTTATGAACTAATGTAATAACTCCCAAATTGAGTCTTGGAAAGGGAAATTTGATACTGTTATTAAATATTGAATGCATATTCAACCCTAGGCATGTTATAACATTTCTTGGTATCAGGAGTTTATTAAATATCAGTCATGGGGAGGATTAATAAACAGATATATTGATTGATTTATTTAATGTATATTTTATTTTCTAGACAAATACTTCCATATTTCATCCCCATTACAGAAAATACGTAGGATTGGATGTATAATCCTTGGAATTTTGAGAATATCTATTGGGAGAAAAGTTATTGGGTGAACAACATCATATCATGCATTGATGATCAGTTTGTCAAAGGAATTCATTGATCATACAACAACATCAATGTTAAACCATTATTCATGAGTGATTAATAAAATCATTATGTAGGGAATTATTTTTGTTGTATTTAAACCCTGTATCATTTATCATTTATCAACCATGAATATATGCTTCCAAAATTTGATCATGTGGTAACCATTGATTTAAGGGTATTGATTTATCTTCATATAATTAGGAATGGATGGTGTACGATGTTTCTTAACTATGACTTCTTCATCATTCATTCTCATGGAAGCGAATTGAGGCCAACCAAAATAGTGGTCAAGGTATATTCAATATGTTTGTGTTTTGTTCATTTCTACCAATGTTCGTTTCATGTTTATCCTTGGAATTTTCTTTGCTCAGATGTTCAACAAATTATTGGTAAAGGATCATTGTGCTCCTTAGAAAAATAGATCGTTATTGTGGGTTCAGGTTCATAATAAATGTCATTGTTGTGGAGCAAAAAGATGATGGAAATTTTGGATCTGATCAGGAGATTTTATTTTTTTGGGTTTTGGACATTCTAATGATTTGGGGGAATATAGAATGATTCCACATTGAATGTTGCGGCTGGAATATGGACACCAACAATGATAGATGTTCATTCAACTCAAATCCTTATTTCCTTGGAAATATTGGTGATTTTATTAAAGGATGAGGAAATGAGAGTAGAACCTCAGGAAAGCTACTGGTTTTATAAAATTATGATATACATGGGATGTACAGCAAAGAACACACATCCTGTAGGGACCTACCTATGCTAACTAGTTTTTTTGGAAGAATAAAATTTCAATTTCCATATAAGACCTAGCACACACTGTGTGACCCATGACTGGTTACTCGGAATATACCCCTGGGGTACACGGGCATGGAAATGATCACGTACATGACAACACCAAAATTAAATGGGAATGTAATGGTACTTGGACATTGTTAGGTACCCAGACACATCTAGGTTCACAGGAACGACCAAAGTATTGTGGCAGGGTCTAGTACACGAGCATGACCAATGTACATGTGAATAAACTAAAGTACACATGGCACAGATCAGAGTACATGGGTAACCCAAGGTATCAGAGACACACCCTATATACCCTATACACACTATGTAGTTATTAAAGTGTAGTTTAACAACTTCGTTCACATTAGTGTAGACCATTTCTTTTAGGTTGTGTCCATTTGGTTCATCCCCATAATGGTACTATGAGGCATCACATCTTGAGCATAGGATGTGATCCCCTATGGGGGATTAATCTCATATAGAGTTATGAAATCACATCGTAGGGCCCATAGTGTAATCTTATATATTTCTATTTTTACATAGGTGGGGTTTTATGAATCTTCATGACCAACATACATGGGTGTATGATCCCCTACTTAGTAGGTTATTCCAGACAGGGTCATGCATACCCCCACAAGCCCTAGGTGAAATCCCCTATCTCTGTATCAAGATATTCTGTATTTCAGCATGTAGTTATTTATATTGAGACATGAAAATAATGAACTCTAGTTGAGCACCATCATTGTTATTAGACTAATTGTGTGAATTATTCTTAATGTATGTTACCTTAAAGCCGCGAGCATAATTTTTTAGTTGGAAATATGTTTGTGTATCTTCATTGAGACTTACCATCTACCTTGAGTATATCATCATTATTTTATTTATATATCATCTTCTAATTGAAATTAATTTGTGATAATGAGCTGACTACTCTCTTAATTATTTATGTTTGGTAATTTTAGGGTGTCCTACTGTGTATTGTTATACTCACCCGTGCATGGGATATTCCCACCCATGATGTGCATTATGTAGATGATATTCCTTTAGATGATGTCCTAGGTGGAAAAAAATTAGGTGAGAAATAGTTGATCTGGAAATACCATGGTTCATATCAGGTGTTTCCTTTAATAGAATTCTAGTCTTTACTAGAAAGGTGGACTCTTTTTACAGTTTTGTTGGGTATGTATTTCGCTTACTATACATTCCACTACTTGTGTCATACTCTGTTGTGAGATATATATTTATAAATTCATTTTGATATAATTATTGTTCTACCTTGAAGAATTTTTTGAGTCATTAGAGATGTGTGTGTTTAGGTACGTTTGGAAAAGGCCTATGATGTGTGTGATATAACTACTCGATGCTAGTCTCCAACCCCTTCCCTATTAGAGGTTGGAATTGGTTTTCATACTCGGCTTACAACCAATCAGTAAGGATCTGATGGGATCAGTTATAATATAGTGCTATTGAAGTAGGTTTTTTATAGGAATGGTGTTTTGAGATCGTCTAGTTGTGATGTTTAGTTTTCGAAGTATGTAAATAGTAATTGAGTGCTTTGAGTTCAGATCACATGCCATAGAATCTACTGATGGTGTGCTGAAAACTCTATCCATTCCCCAAGACTCTAAAAGCCTACATGTTGTATCAATAAATATAATAATTCATTGAAAGGGAAAATATCGGTACATGCATCATAAAAGAGTGGTTTGTGGTTTTCATATCCTTATTGGGTCATCTCCCTAAATATACACTTTGACCATGGTATATCTTGTCTATTTCGAGATTTTCCTGTTATAATATCTAGATAAGATTTTTTAGTAGTATTAGAACGTTGATACACATAGTGATTAGGATTTGATATTGGTGCATGTTCAAGAGGTGTTACCTCCATGTGGTTTTCTAGTTTACCACCAACCATCGAGTAGCAGGTTTAACCAGTTGTATTGGAAGATGAGGTGCACAAACTAAGCACACATCATGAGTTTAAAATGAAAATTCCTCTTGGGTTTCTTGGTGATATAGACCCCTAGGTTGCTGAGGAATGTCGTTTGGTAGTTACATGAATTTTTATCCATATTTGGACACATCCATAACTTATTGTGGTCCTAGTGATGATCCTTCTTCCTGGATCTATATAGTGACACTGGATTATGGTGACTCTGACCTATAATGAGGTGACACATTAATGAATAGTGTTAGAAAATCTCTTCGTAGAGAAGTTAGATCTAGATAAATTGTGATGGGTGTGTATCCAAGAGCATCTACAACACTAGAAGGGCAGCATGATAGTAGAAGAGTATTATATGAGGTTCAATAACCTCTCATGAAACTCCATGGATATGGTTCAAGATGAATTCTTATAAGAATAAAACATCAACCAAACATTTTTATATATATTAGGGCTATTTTTTATCTATTTTAATTCCATGATATGCTGGATTAATGATGTGAGGTTTAGTAGTAGATAGATTCTTATAGGAGTTTTTGTTGACAGTTGGTTCTGGTAATAGGCACCCTAGAGTTGAGACTTTAGCAGATAGTAGATGAGGTAGAAATTAGGGATCCATGTGAGATAGGAATTTTTAGCGGTAGTATTATCATTGAGGGTCTATAGTTCATGGCATGAAATATGGTTCCAGCCAGTCATGAGAGAGGTAGTATTACTTTTTTGATGGGCGATAATATCTTGTGTAGAATTATTTATGCTACAATGTAGATGATAAGGAGATAGTTGGTGGGATTCATCTTAAGAATAAAAAACTATAATAGGGAGTGACTAATGATTATAGAAGTGGTAAAAGATCTAGGATATCATAAATAAGACGAATTTGATTTTATTTATTGCAACTAACACCGCCAGGTGGTCCATGATAGGTTTAGGGAGTTGGTGGCTAGTGACAAGCACAATTACAGTAAGTGGAGGACTATAAACCAGTGGTTATAGGGATTATTAAAGGTACTATATTTGTATTTTATCCCATACATATAGTTTTTATAGACATGTTAATGATTTGTTCCTTTCTGACCACATCTCTTGTCCGAGATCTAGAGATTCCAGTTGAGCCTTTGGCTTAATCCTTAAACATCTACCAACAATATGACCTGGGACTTAGAGTAAATAGATTTCATTCATATATTTTAGTTTCCATAATGTGGCCTTATAATGTAATTCTAGGTATGGACATGTTTTATATAGTTCATGGGCATATCAAATATTTTAGGCAGAATATGTGGTGTGTATGCATAGATGGGACAACATTTTCGTTTTTCAGTTTGAATGAAATACATGAAGGGATGGATGGGTTTATAAATATGTGGATACATCCAACTAATCATTATTTGAATAGTATTACAATTGGATCTGTAGATTTTGTGGTATTTTATCTTCCTAAACTGGTGGCAGAGTATGAGTACATCTTTCCTAAGGACGTGTTGGTATTACCTACCAACTGATAGATAGAATTATATATAAACATAAAACTACATACTTCCTTGATATCTACGCTAGCATAGTGGATGTATCACACATAACATCGCGAGATACATGTGTAGTTGGAGGATTTTATAATGAATGGATTTTTTATACCTAGTGTGTCACCCTAACCAAACCCAGTTTTGTTTTCCAAGAAGGAAGATGACATCTTAGGGTTGTTTGTGAATTATCATCACCAAATCTAGGTGACCATCAAAAATAAGTATCCCCTACTAAGAATAAATTACAACTTAGACCAATTGAAAATGTCCATATAGTTCTCAATGATTGATCTTAGTTCGAGCAATCATCATCTCTGAGTTTAGTACAAGGGAATATCAAATATGAAATTATGATTTGGATATGGTCACTATGAGTACTTGGTGAGGTCTTTGAGCAATATTAATTCCCTAAAAGTTTTCTTCAGACTCATGAACCATATATTTAGGTAATTATTCTATTGGTTTGGGTTATTATTCATCAATGAAATCTAAGTGTAATCGATATTTAGGGAGAGAACATAAGACATTTGAGGGTGGTCTATATATAATCTAAGAGAACCATCTTTATGGTAAGCAATCAAATTGTCAGTTATTCATTCGAGAGTTCCAATTCCTAGTACATTTCATCTCAAAAGAGAAATTATCAATGGACCTTGTAAAGGTTGACACATTGTTAATTTGGAATCCACCCAAGAGTGTGATTTAGGTACATAGCTTAATTTGGTTGGTAGGCTACTATCAGAGATTGGTTCCCTATTTCTACAAGATTCAAACCCCATTAACATATTTGAACCAAAAGGGATATCCTCTTGTGTGGATGGAAAGGTTCTAGTAGGCTTTTCCAGAGTTGTAGCAATGGTTGGAGAGCACCCTCATCTTGAGACTACAAGATAAGGGAATTGAGTATGTAGTGTTCTATGATTCCTCTGAAACTGGTCTTGGATGAGTTCTGATTTATAGGTACGGAATGACTGCATATGGGTCCTAGAGGATGATACAACATAAGAAGAACTATGTGATCCATGATCTTGATCTGGTAGTGGTTTTATTCACCATAAATATGTGGAAACACTACCTTATGCGTGATATTTTTATCATCTATTATGACCATAAAAGTCTCAAGATATTTTTTTCATAGAAAGATATTAAATTAAGATAGAGGAGATAGATATAGTTCAACTAGGATTATGAATTCTAGATTTTATTTACACCAGGGATGTGAAATGTGGTGGAAAATGATACCATTAGAATATCTTGTTAGATGTTATTGAATAAGGTGTCAATGTAATTGGCCTTATTATAGTTGTCCTTAGTGGATGGGTATGGTGAAACTTTCGTCTATTCAATGGGTATTAACTCTTAACATCTACTGCATGTTAAGATGAATCATCATGGATATACTGGCTATAATACCTTGTGTGTTCATATATTCATTGGATGTGATCCTGACTGATTTTATTAAGGTGGGGAGTACATCATAATTTTTTAGAAAGGAACATGGTACCAATGACACTATGAGAGTTGGTTTTGATTAATATTCATACATACCCAATAACAATACATCCGGGAATGGTGAAGATGTATCAAGACCTTCAAAGTCAATTTTTTGGAAATAATGAAGAAGTGTGTAGTGGAGTTTGTCTCTCGATGACTTACTTTTCTGTAGGTGAAGGATGATCACCAGGTTCCAATGGGTTTAGACAAAACACTTTATGTTACATAGTGGAAGTAATATGGAATATATATATGATGTTCATTATAGAGATTATATGATCATCTAGAGAATATGATTCTATCTGGGTGATCGTAAAAGGAATCACCATGTTGGACTTCTTACTAGCCATCAGATAGCAGAGTTTTGTTGAGAGCATGGGAAACTTTTATGTGAAAGAGATAGTTTGGATTCTTGATTTTACCTTGATAATTGATTTAGAAAATTTTTCTCACATTAATTCATGATTATGGAGAGGATTGTATGAGTCCTTGGGGAATCAATTACATGTGATCATAGTGTTCTACACCTAGATAGATAGATAGGTAGAGTGGACCATTCATGTTACGGAGGACATGTTCCAGGCTTATATGTTAGAATTTTTTCTACAATTGGGAGGATCACATACCCTTGGAGGAGTTTCAATATAAATACATTTACCACTCTATAATTGGTATGGTACTATTCGAGGCCATGTATGGGAGACCCGATAGGATACCACTATGATGGAATCATACAGGAGAGTCAACACTCATCGATACAGAGTTGGTGAAAGAGACAACATCAAAGGTTTAGATCATCTAGGAATAGAAGAGGAATTTTTGGAGCTATCATAAGTCTTATGCCGATCGATGACTGAAGACTTTATAGTTTTATGAGGGAGACCATGTGTTCTAGGAGGTCTCATCTCTGTTATGATTGTCGATATTTGGATGAGGGGGAATGTTATCATTGAGATTCATTGATTCTTTACAAGTACTACTGTAACGCCCGAGACTTTTATGAGAAATATTTTGTTTTTATCAAATTAATCATTCACTACACACAACACTAGCTTGGCTTGCTTTACATGCAATTGTGGACTTCCTCAATAGCTTGCGTCGTACGCAATACCGAGTTTCACTAAACAATGATATGATATTAAAATATTATTAAAACTCGCCGTTATGAATAGTAATAACCAATTTTTGAAATTTTATAAAGTTTATTTTTCAAAATGGACTTCATTTTTGGATTTGGAATATCGAAATTAGCCTAGGGTGAAATTTTGATATTTTTCTGAAAACATTCAATTTTTTTATGAATAGTGAAACCAATAAGTGGAAGTTAAAAAACTGAATTTTTTCATAAAACTTAATTTTACCGCTTCTGTGAGTGGAATTTCAAAAATCCGAGAGACATAGTTAATAGAAAACACTAAAATGTGGTTCAATGAGATGAAAATAATTTTTGGTGAATAGTAACTTTTTGCTTTTTTTTACCACGGTGAAAAGTGAATACGGTATTTATGGGTAAACGTTTTATTAATATTTCCCTAACAGATTTCCTAATTCTATTGGATAAGTGTAATTCGACCAAAAACAACCTTAGTAATAATATATTACCATTTAGGCACACTTGGATTAGATTAGGACATTTATTATTAATTTATTTAAAGAAGGGTCAAAATAGTTAAAATTAAAGATTAATAAGTAAATAATTTTTAATATGGGGTTATACATAAGATAAATTCAACTATAATTATTCATTATAAATCTAAACAAATTTCCTACATAATGGTATTTTATTTATAATTTTTAAACATTAAATAATTTAATTTATTTATGACACAATGATGATGCAGTAATTATCTTATTAATAAAATATTGATATAATTGATGTTATAAATACCCAAATAAATGTAATTTGAGACTTTTTATGAATTCCACTAATTTTCTAGGTTAATATGACATGTTAGTATTGATTTAATTAACGTTTTTCGAACTAATAATTCTGTTATGATTTTCAGAAAAATAAATTACTAAATATTGTCAAAATTGACATAAAATAGTTTTTAAAACAAATATTATATTATTAATTGTTATTTAATTCCTAAAAATATATGGTTCGGCCAAATTACTTAGATAAGGTTATATATATTAATAATAAACAACATGGGGTTCGTTTGGCTTGATATAGTAAGTTTATTAACCATATAGTGTAAGAAAACAAGAAGACACGGTAAAAGTTAAATTATCTAACTTAATGTTAAATCTAAATTATAAGGATAAAATTGATACCTAAACTTGTCTATATTCTATTTTATGAGAGTATTTCGACCCATACCCACCTTATCTTCGAAATATATCAATTTTTAGCTATTAAAAACCGAATTTGACTTTATAATAAAATAATATGTTTAGTTATTCCAAAGGTGCCCCTCTCCTCCCTTATAAAAGGGCACCTCCTCCCTCTCTTCCTCACACCACATTGAGCCTTCATGCTCGGAAACCCCCTGAAAATTTCTCCTCTCCACTTCCCTAGAGACATCCTTGAGATCCTGGTCTTCTTCAAAGTCCAATTTTAGTGCCCTAAAAGGAAGTCTGAATGAAGCGCTTCAAAAAAGAGGTAATGTCCATTACCGATTCTTTCATCTTTATTTCTTCTTCCACTTCTTCTTCTTTAGTTGTTTCACTATGAAGTAATAACATAAGTATCACTCATAGACTAATATTTTATTATAAGTATGAAACAACCCTATTTCACCATATATCCATCCTACAGAAAATGATATCACTGTGTGTGCGTACGTACGGAATACCGTCTCCACGCCGTGGTGTAATCTATTTTCCACCACCAACTTACTTGGATGGGTATAATGGTGTAAAGAATGAATATATATGATTATTTTAATGTTATATTGATTCTGAAATAGTATACATACACTCCAATAAAATTCCACTATCATGGGAATGATATCATCATTTGTGCGTACGTACGGAATACAGTCTCCACGATGTGATGCGATTCGTTCTACATGATCTTCATTACATAATGATTATATAAATGAATTGAATAAATGAATATGATATATATTACACTAATACCATTCGGGAAATGATGAATCTATAACGTAAAGAGGAGAATAAGAATTTATTTGACAAAACACTCATAAGAACAAAAAGTAATAAACACCCGAATAACAAGTAGTAATGAAATAATACTAATAAGAAGCTAATAATATGACCATATATGATATGATAAAAATTAGTATGATTCTGGAATAAGTCAATGACCTTATTTAAATCGTTATATAGGAGGTTCAGACACTTACGATGCAAATCGGACCTAAGGTAAGGGAAAATATCACAATCTCATTTTTATCTGAGATTGTTTATACTTTGGTATTTACTGGGGTGTATTTTATCATCCACATCCATGTTTCCTCAATATTTAATATTTATATCCTTCTACCATATCTTAAATCCAATGTTTCCCTTTCGTTGAGTTTTTAGTAAAGGATATGAATCGAATCTTTTGTCGTTTTTCGTACGAAGTACTTTTTGACTTTTCCGACAAAAGTATGAGAAGAATGTTTTTTTATCTTATACGGAATGAATGGATTTTTAAAACATTATTTCCAAGAATCATACTTTACAAGTTGTCAAGTTTATTTTTAATCAACTTCTTGTAGTTTAAAATTTTATGAAATGTTAAGAAAGGAAAAGTGTTTTTGAAGTAGAAAGGATATTTTCCTCAAGAATGGAGTTCAAGTGTTTTATCAAAATTATTTTGCATCTAAGATAATAAAGGGTTCTGTTTCTATCCCAATTATTACATTGATTTTATTATGTTGTGATGGAATTATTTTTATGAATTCCTTTATATTATATTATTTTTTTATGACGTCACGATGTTTAAGAATCGCATTTTTATTACATGGGTTATGCTATGATGTATGGTTTATGATTTTGAGGCACATATAAGAATGGTATCATTATGAGATGGGTGGGACATATATCTCCCTCCAATGAATTGGGTAAATATTTTATATCTCAGGAGATAGACATGGCTGGAACGGCAGGTTAAACCGGTTCCGTAAAACAGGACTGAAACTAGGAGTGAACTCGGTTCAGAAATGAAATTTGTCCACTAGGACAGTCTTGGCAATGAGTCTTGACTAATAAGAAATGATTCTCTATGATTATGTGTGTATGACACAATGTTTCATGTTTTATGTTCTGATTATTGGGATTACATTTCACTACTATGATTTTTCCAACGTTCTGAAATTATGATCTCTTTTGCTGGTTAAGATTTCCAAAAGTTATGTTCTTATGAATATGATGTGATTGATATTTCTTTTGTTTAACCATACTGAGCATTTGAGCTCACCCTTTTTTATGTTTTCTTTCCCTAGGTCAGGAAGAAGGTTATTAAGTAAGATATTTCAAAAGGGACTATAAATATGATGAAATAAATGGGAGACTATGTAGACGCTTTATGAACCAGTTGTTTATGTTTCCTAATTTATAAAGACATTATACCTATACGGTCCTTTCGTTGTTTTGTTATATGTTGTAATATGTATGCTTCAATTTTGAAGTATTAAAAATTTATGTAAAGTATGGGTTGATATAGTTGGTATCAGAGGAAAGGTATAGTCACCCTTTGGAATCTAGGATGTGAAAGCTTTAGTAAGAACCCTAAGGATAATTCTAACAATAGAACACAATCATAGTGTTTTAGAAATGGCCATGAATAACCTAGGATAAGACCTTAAGTGTGAAACATTATTATGTGGTTTTTATTATTATAATTAGTGTTACTCACACTGTTCTTCTTGGTTTTAGTGAATGGATGGAACCCGAAGGAACCTTGTTAATGCGGAATGCGATGGGCAATGAAATGATTGTCCCCGTGAGAAACCAAATGTTATGGGAGATGGAATGAAAAATATTGTATCCGTGCTCACACAATTTTCTCAATTTATGAATCATGTAGGACCTCCAAACGAGAAAAGGAAGGAGCAACATTATGTTGAATCCTTCATGAGGCAGTGTCCACCTTCATTCAGCGGGTCTACTGATCCATTAATTGATGAACAATGGATTAGTACTACTAAAAAGATATTTTCAGTTCTTCAATGTTCTGAACATGATAAAGTCATCTTAGTAGTGTATCGTTTGGAAGGTGATGCTGATCAATGGTGGAATCTTATCAAGAATATGAGGCAAAGAGATGAAAATGAGTCCATGGAATGGGATGAGTTCAAGAACTTATTTTTAAATAAGTACTTCCCTTGTATTCTCCGAACAAAGATGGAGAAAGAGTTTCTTGAACTAAAGCAAAAGGATGATGAATCTGTTGGTACCTATGAAGAAAATTTTACAAGACTTGCAAGGTATGCTTCTGGTATTATTATCCAACTTGAGAGTAAGATTGATCGATTCTTTAGTGGCTTAAAACCAGGTCTTCAAAGGGCCTTATCCATCAGGCACTTCAATAGCTATGAGGAAATCGTTCGATGTGATCTCAAAGTTGAGATGGAGATTGGAGTAACCCATCAATCATATGGGTTTGATAAGAAGAGGAAAATGGAATTCAAAGGAAAATATAAAGAACACCCTGAAAAGAAGATGAGATTTCCCTTATTCTCAAAGAGTGGAATGAAACATGGAGGGAGTTGTCTTAAAGGGACAAGTAAATGTTTCAAATGTGGAAAGGAAGGTCATCGGGCATTTGAATTCCACAATGATGGGAAGAAGATGTCTAATGATGCAAACAAAGGAAGGGACACACAGAATGAACCTTCTACACTTCAATGTTTCAAGTGCAAGGAGATGGGGCATTATTCCAATAAATTCCCTAATCCAAGGGTTGTTGATGATGATCGACATCAACAAAATCTTAAGGCTAAAGACAAAGGAAAGTCACATTCAATTTCTATCAGCGATGTGGAGTACGACAACGATGTGGTGAAAGGTACACTTATCATCCACTCTAAAGTAGAAATTTTTTTATTTGATTCCTGATCCACCCACTCTTTTATTTATGAAGATTTTTTTTAATGGTATCACTGTATTACCTCAACAATTAGATGTTGAGTTAGCTGTGACAACAACTAATGGCACAACAGTCGCATCAAAAGTTTTTAATTATTCCCTGATTGATGTTTGTGGGAAAGTGCTTCCGGCAAATCTTGTGATCCTTCCTGTAGTGGAATTTGATGTGATTATTGGCATGGATTGTCTTTCTTTATATGGAGCTCATATCAATTTCCAAAGAAGGGAAGTCACATTTCATATTCCAGATCAATCTATGATCATCTATCTATGCAAGGATGAACATAAACTTCCAGTGGAAATTTCATCCATCTTATGGGTCTTGATTCCACTAAATGAATGTTATTTACCTCAAATGGTTGGATAGAAACTCACGATTAAGAATATGCCCGTTTTACGGGAGTTTGATGATGTCTTTCCGGAGAATTTCCAGGTCTTCCACCAAATCGTGATGTTGAGTTTTCAATATAACTCGTACAGGTTGCTTTGCCTATTTCAAAGACACCTTATAGAATGGCCCCAATTGAGTTGCAGGAATTGAAGAAGCAACTCCAAGAGAATCTTGATAAGGGATTCATACTCCCTTGTGCATCACCTTGGGGATCACTTGTTCTATTTGTTAAGAAGAATGATGGATCAATGAGACTCTGCATTGATTATCGAGAACTTAACAAGATCACTATCAAGAACAAATATCCTCTCCCACGCATTGATGACTTATTTGACCAACTACGCAGAGCTCAATAATTTTCCAAGATTGATCTTTGTTCATCATATCATTCATTAAGGTTCAAAATAGAGGATATACCAAAGACGGCTTTCCGTACAAGGTATGGACACAATGAATTTATAGTGATGCTATTTGGTCTTACTAATTCCCCTGCTATCTTCATGGATCTGATGAATAGAGTCTTTAGAGACTATCTTGATCAGTTTGTGGTAGTCTTTATAGATGATATTATGGAATATTCAAAGAGTAAGGAAGAACATGAATATCACTTGAGAATTATATTGAAGACCCTGAAAAAGGATAAGCATTATTCCAAATTTACCAAGTGTGAATTTTGGCTTCAAAAAGTTTCATTTTTGGGTCACATAATCTCAAAAGAGGGGATATATTTGGATCCAGAAAAAACAGAGGTTATCGAAAGATGGTCGAGACCAACAATAGTAACGGAGGTCTGAATTTTTCTTGGTTTGGCTGGATATTATCGACGTTTTGTGAATGATTTTTCACGATTATCTAAACCACTCACCAGGATGACTCGAAAAGGAGTTATGTTTTTTTGGACGGAAAATGTGAAGAGAATTTCAAGGAGTTGAAAAGAAGGTTATCCAGTGCACCTGTTCTCACACTACCTTGTAGTGGAGAAAGGTTTATAATCTATAGTGATGCATCCAAGAAGGGGTTGGGGTGTGTTCTCATGCCAAATGATATGGTGATAGATTATGCCTCATGACAGTTAAAAATCCATGAGCAAAATTACCCAACACACGATTTGGAGTTAGCTGCGGTAATCTTTGTATTAATGATTTGGAGGCATTATCTTTATGGAGGAAGCTGTGACATTTATACTGATCATAAATGTTTAAGATATATTTTCACACGAAAGGAGATGAGTATTCGCCAAAGAAGATGGTTAGAGCTGATTAAATATTATGACTGCTCAATTCATTACCACCCTGGGAAAGCAAACAAGGTGGCAGATTCATTATGTCGACAAGACCGTGCCAGTTTATCCATGATGAGGATCACAAAAGATCCAATATTTATGGATTTACAAAGGATGGATCTTGGAATTATAATGGAAGGGGGAAAATCGTATCTTTCTCAAATGAATGTTCAACCATCTATACATGTCAAGACTAAAGAGGAGCAGAAAGAAGATGTAGAGTTACAAAATAAGGTGAGAAATATTCCTCAATTCAACCTTGATTGTGATGGGATAATAAAGTTCCGGAATCAGTTTTGTGTTCCTCCCATCCCCTAATTAATGAAGGAGCAGCTGGATGAGGCTCATAGTTCATCATTCTCTATTCATCCTGGAAGAACGAAGATGTATAGGGACCTGGAAGAGTACTTCTGGTGGGATGGCATGAAAAGAGATGTTGCTGAATATGTCTCTCGATGCTTGGTTTTTCAGCAAGTTAAAGCTGAGAGACAGAAGTCTAAGGGGATTTTACAACCATTACCCATACCCGAATGCAAATGGGAAAAAATCACTATGGACTTTGTCACAGGACTTCCTAAAACATCCAAAGGTAATAATGCTATCTGGGTCATAGTTGATTGTCTTACAAAGTCTGCACACTTCATTGCTATTATAGAGGATTTCTCTCTGGATCAGCTTGTCAGGATATATGTAAAGGAAGTGGTATGATTGCATGCACTACCACTTTCTATTATATTTGATCGGGTTCCAAGATTTACCTCGAAGTTCTGGCGAAGTCTTCAGCATACTCTGGATACAGAGTTGAGTTTCATAACTGCTTATCATCCTCAGACAGACGGTCAGTCTAAGAGAAGAATTCAAACTCTAGAAGATATGTTGAGAGCTTGCTCTATGGATTTAAAAGGTGGTTGGGATCAACACCTACCTTTGGTGGAATTTTCTTATAATAATAGCTTTCACTGTAGTATTCAGATGTCTTCTTATGAATATCTCTATGTAAAGAAATGCAGGACTCCAACTTGCTAGGATAATGTTGGGGAAAGAAAGCTATTAGGACCTGAACTTGTTGATGAGATGGTAGAAAAGGTCCGATCTATTCAACAACACATAAGAGAAGCTCAGAGTCGACAGAAAAGTTATGCTGACAACTGAAGAAAAGACCTAGATTTTGATGTGGGTGATAAAGTGTTCTTACGAATATCTCCATAGAAGAGGGTCATGAGATTTTGAAAGAAGGGGAAGTTGAGCCCTAGATATATCGGTCCTTTCGAAATACTGGATCATGTTGGAATGGTAGCTTACCGATTGACGCTTACACTGAATCTCTCTCAAGTTCACGATGTGTTCCATGTATCTCTCCTGAGAAAGTACATACCTGATCATTCACATGTACTCAGCTCAGAAGTTTTACCGCTGGAGCAAGATCTTTCTTATGAAGAACAGCTGATAGAGATTATGGATCGTAGTGAAAAAGTCCTACGAAACAAGAACGCTCGCTTGGTGAAAGTTTTATTGAGGAACCACCAATTAGAAGAATCTACATGGGAGCTTGAGGATATGATCAGGGAGAGGTATCCTCATCTGTTTGTTACAATGTGACGAATTTCGAGGGCGAAATTCATTTTAAGGGGGTAGAATGTAACGCCCGAGACTTTTATGAGAAATAATTTGTTTTTATCAAAGGAATCTTTCACTAAACACAACACTAGCTTGGCTTGCTTTACACGCAACAGTGGCCTTCCTCAATAGCTTGCGTCGTACGCAATACCGAGTTTCACTAAACAATGATATGCTATAAAAATATTATTAAAACTAGCTGTTATGAATAGTAATAACCACTTTTGAAATTTTATAAATTTTATTTTTCAAAATGGACTTCATTTTTGGATTCAGAATATCGAAATTAGCCTAGGGTGAAATTTTGGTATTTTTCTGAAAACTTTCATTTTTTGATGAATGGTGAAACCACTATGTGGTAGTTAAAAAACTGAATTTTTTCATAAAACATAATTTTACCGCTTCTGTGAGTGGAATTTAGAAAATCCAAGAGACACAGTTAATATCAAGGACTAAAATGTGGTTCAATGAGATGAAAATAATTTTTGGTGAATAGTAACTTTTTACTTTTTTTTACCACAGTTAAAAGTAAATAGGGTAATTAAGGGTAAAAGTCTTAGTAATATTACCCTAACACATGTCATAATTCTATATAATAAGTATAATTCGACCAAAAACAACCTTATGAATAAAATATGACCATTTAGGCCCACTTGGATTAGATTAGGACATTTATTATTAATTTATTTAAAGAAGGGTTAAAATAGTTAAAATCAATGTTTAATAAGTAAATCATTTTTAATATGGGGTTATACATAAGATAAATTTGACTATAAATATTAATTATAAATCTGAACATATTTCCTACATAATGGTATTTTATTTATAATTTTTAGACAATATATAATGTAATTTATTTATGACATAATGATGATGTTGTAATTTTCTTATTAATAAAATATTTACATAATTGATGTTATAAATACACAAATAAATGTAATTTGAGACATTTTATGAATTTCACTAATTTTCTATGATAATATGACATGTGAATAGTGATTTAATTAACTTGTTTCGAACTAATCATTCTGTTATGATTTTCACAAGAATCAATTACTAAAGAGTGTCAAAATTGACATAAAATAGTTTTTTAAAAATATATTATATTATTAATTGTTATTTTATTCCTAAAAATCTTAGGTTCGGCCAAATGACTTAGATAAGGTCATATATATTAATAATATACAACCTGGGGTTCGTTTGGCTTGATATAGTAAGTTTATTAACCTTATAGTGTAAGAAAACAAGAAGGCACTGTAATAGTTAAATTATCTTACTTAAAGCTATATCTAAATGATAATGTTAAAATTGATACCTAAACATGTCGAAATTCTATTGGATAATAAGAGTTCGACCCATACCCAACTTAACTTCGAAATATATCAATTCAGAGCTATTAAAAACCGAATTTGACTTTATAATAAAATAATATTTTTAGTTATTTCAAAGGTTCCCCTCTCCTCCCTTATAAAAGTGCACCTCATCGCTCTCTTCCTCACACCACATTGAGCTTTCACGCTCGGCCAAACCCTGCCAATTTCTCCTCTCCACTTCCCTAGAGACATCCTAGAGGTCCTGTTCTTCTTCAAATTCCTATTTTAGTGCCCTAAAAGGAAGTCTCAAAGAAGAGCTTCAAAGAAGAGGTAATGTCCGTTACGGATTCTTTCATCTTTATTTCTTCTTCCACTTCTTCTTATGTAGTTGTTTCATTATGAAGTAATAACATCAGTATCACTAATATACTGATATGTTATTATAAGTATAAAACAACCCTATTTCACCATCTATCCATCCTAGAGAAAATGAAATCACCGTGCGTGCGTACGTACGGAATACCATCTACACGCCGTGGTGTAATCTATTTTCCACCACCACCTTATTTGGATGATTATAATGGTGTAAATAATTAATATATATAATTATTGTAATGTTATTTTTATTCTGAAATAGTATACAAACACTCCAATACAATTCCACGATCATGGGAACGATATCATCGTTTGTGCGTACGTACGGAATACCGTCTCCACGATGTGATGCGATTCGTTCTACATGATCTTAATTACATAATGATTATATAAATGAATTGAATGAATGAATATGATATATATTACATTAATACCATTCTGTAAATGAGGTATGTATTACCTAAAGTGAAGAATAAAAATTTATTTAACAAAACACGCATAAGAACAAAAAGTAATAAACACCCGAATAACAAGTAGTAATGAAATATTACTAATAAGAATCTAATAATATGACCATATATGATATCATAACAATGAGTATGATTATGGAATTAGTCAATGATCTTATTTAAATCATTATACAGGAGGTTTAGACACTTATGAAGCAAATCAGACCAAAGGTAAGGGAAAATATCACAATCTCATTTTTATCCGAGATTGTTTATAATTTGGTATTTACAGGGGTGTATTTTATCATCCACATCCATGTTTCCTCAATATGTAATATTTATATCCTTCTACAATAGTTTAAATCCAATTTTACCCTTTGGTGAGTTTTTAGTAAACGATATGAAAGGAATCTTTTGTCGTTTTTCATACGAAGTACTTTTTTACTTTTCCAACAAAAGTATGAGAAGAATGTTTTTTTAACTTATATGGCATGAATGGATTTTTAAAACATTATTTCAATGAAGTTTAATTTACATGTTTTCAAGTTTATTTTTAGTCAACTCTTATCAGTTTACAATTGTATGACTTTCTATGAAAGGGAAAGTGTTTTTCAAGTATAAAGGATATTTTCCTCAAAAATGGAGTTCAAGTGTTTTATCAAAATTATTTTCAATCTAAGAAAATAAAGGGTTTTGTTTCTATCCCTATTATTACATTGATTTGATTATGTTGTGATGGAAGTATTTTTATTAATTCCTTTATCTTATATTAATTGTTTTATGATGTCACGATGTTTATGAATCCCATTTTTATTACATGGGTTATGCTATGATGTATGGTTCATGATTTTGTGGCACACATAAGAATGGTATAATTATGAGATGGGTGGGACCTATATCTCCCTCCAATGCATTGGGTAAAGATTTTATATCTCATGAGATAGACATGGCTGGAACGGCAGGTTAAACCGGTTAAGTAAAACAGGACTGAAACGAGGAGTGAACTCAGTTCAAAAATGGACTTTGTCCACTAAGATAGTCATGGGAATGAGTCTTGACTAATAAGAAATGAATCTCTATGATTATGTTTGTATTCCAAAAAGTTTTATGTTTTATGTTCTGATTATTGGGATTACATTTCCCTACTATGATTTATCCCATGTTATGAAATTATGATCTCTTTTTCAGGTTATGATTTCCAAAAATTATGTTCTTATGAATATGATGTGGTTGATATTTCTTTTGTTTACCCTTACTGAGCATTTGAGCTCACCCTTTTGTATGTTTTCTTTCCCCTGGTTAGGAAGAAGGTTATTAAGTAAGATATTCCAAAAGGGACTATAAATATGATGAAATAAATGGGAGACAGTGTAGATTCTTTATGAACCAGTTGTTTATGTTTAGCAGTTTCTAAAGACACTATACATATACGGTCCTTTCGTGGTTTAGTTATATGTTGTAATAAGTATGCTTCAATTTTGAAATATTAACAATGTATGTAAAGTATGGGTTGTTATAACTGCATAGGGTTGGAGAGGTGGTTTACCTCTTATTCCTCCTCGCACAACTAGATAGGGTACACGATGTCTTCCATGTGTCCCAACTGAGGAGATATTTTCAATACCCATCACATGTTATTGACTATGGTGGGTTGGAAATAGGGGATGGATATACAATTAAAATGTACCCGGTAGAGAATTAGGATTGGTAGGAGACGATCCATTATAGGAGATAGATTACTTCGGTTTGTGTTCAGTGGAAACACATGAATCATCAGGTGACTACCTGGTTGCGGGAGAACACGATGTGAGATGATTACCCTCGTTTTTTAGTAGGATTTTCTATTTCCTTTAAAAAACAATTGGATGTTAGAATTTAACATTAATGAAAACCTCCCTATAAATATACTATAATGAAGAAATAGAAATAATGACCCTCAAGTCCTACCTCTAGTAGGCCCCGAGATGGTGACTAACACTAAGGGAATACAAATATCATAAATTGGAGTAATTAACCTCAATAATGAAATATGATTAAGAGATACGAATAATAAACCATAAGAAACTCCATGCCATAATATAAAAAATAAAACCAAATCATCCTACAATGCATGTATAATGTAATTATATATAGATTAAATTATCCAAATGTAAATACAAAAAAAGTAAATATAAGGCAGAAACACATGAAATTTCCCATGGGCTGAGCTAGTAATTCCAATCAGGATCCATGTAATCTTACTAGAAACCAAAATATTAGTTTTTCTATATAGGGTGAGCATAAAATTATACTCATTAGGGTAATAAAATCCTCGCATTGACATGTGATAGAATAATAATAATGAACGCATGAGAAAATAGCAGAACCAAAAACACCTGAGCAGGTCATCTCTCCAAACCCCTCCTCACCGAGCCTCACTCACTGATAAAATCATCCAATTATAGTGTCGTATCCTCCAAATGGACTGACTAAAAACACTTGGGACATCACATCACTTATCCATCATAAATAGAATAGTAGGGAATTGTAATCCTAAAGTAATTTACCCTCATTCCCTCCCCCTACCATGAAAGTCTCCCACTATAAGTCATCTCATAACATCTAACCCGAAGTCACCTAGTCCATCACCTCACATCACATCATGTATCAAAAATTCACTTTTTACTTCTGGACATCAGAGCTCATTCATGTAAGCATCACATAGAAAAGGTAGAAGTAAAAATTTGGTGGTTATCCATCCATCCTCACCACCGGGATGTTGTAAAAAAACCCCCAAAAACATTTGGTTGTCAAAACAAGGTGCTCGATGTGGGTGAAGAACTCTAGAACCCAGAAATTCTAAATTAAAACATTGTATTCAATAGTGTGTAAGAAACACAACACCAAATGGATAAGGGAATATAATATCTTGAGACTCTACTATATATTAACTATTTCAAATAAATTCAACAAATGATATTTCTTGTAATGGAAAAATCACCGAGTTAGCTTCCAATACACGGAAGAGAAACCTTACTCGGTAGATTATGTTACATGAAAGAGATAACTTCCTCAATATAATTTTTTAATCACAATAATGACCTTCAGTGATAGATTGAGTTACACACAAGACTGAGTTTTTCCAAATAACAATGTATTATTAACATATTATTATATAATATAATATAATATAGCCTAGATGTTATGTTAGAATTTATGAATAGTATTAACTAAAATTTGAAATGTTTTGGTTTATATAAATATAAAATTAATTCATTGGTAACCAACTAATGAGAAACAAAAATAAGAACCAATTGGATATAAAAAGATATATTATTATTTTTATGCTTCCAATGGAGTTTTGCCTTAATAAACATAATTATATACAATTACTGAATGATTTTAATGAAACATATATGTTATATATTAAATAAAATATTTTTTATATTAATTTATTATTATTTATATGAATAATATAATAACAAACTCTGTTTTAAAAATAAAAACCTACATTTTTATAAAGGTAATTTTACCACCATTTAATGGAGAACCTATTTTAAATATTAATTTTGACACTATTATAAAATTAATTTCCTATAATAAACTTCATTATTGAAATAATAATGTCAAAATTTTCCTAGGGCTATTTTGTTTTGTATTTTTCTCAAAAACATTATTTTTTATGAATAATGAAACATAATACATTTTAGTTAAGACTCACCTTCTCATTTAAAAATTATTAATATTATATTTTATTTAAAATATTTTGTTATTTGAAATTATATAAAAAATAAATCTATTAATACAATTTAGTTTATTAGAATCAATTTCACATTAAAATTGAATATAAAAACTCAATAATCTTTTGAACATTTTTTATTAAAACCAGTTAAACCGTCTGTCTGCAATATTATCATTAATATTAATATTTCCAATTCTATGATTTGAAATTATAAAAATATAAATAAACCATTTTAATCAGTATGATATTTTTAGTCTAATAATATTAACTTGATTTTTCACCCAAAATATTAGTGAAAATGATTAAAATTAATTACAATGATTAAGGTGTAATTAGACTTAAAAATGGACTAAACCTTATATTTAAGGGTACAAATGACCATGAAAAATTCCCAAAACCCATTGACTAGACATAAATATTCCATAAAACTTACATTATTGAGTATTTGTTTTATGACTTTTTTTATATTATAACATGTGTACACCTAACTAGTTTTGAAAAATTTCGTGTCTTTTTCCTTCCCTATAAAAGGCCATAACCTCTCCCCCTTCCTCATAACTCTCAAAACACATTAGATCAACCAAAATAATTCAAAGTAGTCTTGAAACATTTTTCCATTATACCTATAATCCTCAATTTGGTTAGGAAACAACATAATGATTCCTTTTGGCACAAACCAAGAGAAGTTACCAATTAAGAGGTAACGTCTTCTCTCTTGCTGTTTAGTTTCACTCCCATTCACCACTGTTGAAACTATTGTTTATATATACTTACATAAAAACCCATTATCCTAAATATACAACAATTATTTAATTATAGAGTTTATACATACACTTACAAACACTTCCATATAATGGGTAAGAAACATATTGTTTCTATGTGCAGTGAACTACTGCCTCACCAAATGATGATTATTCCTTTTTACCTTATAAACAATAATGGTTGGTCATTAGGATTGACACTATTTTATATATGGTATATATTATATTTATAATTTATTTATTCTTCTATAATTTTTATTATGATCATACTTTTATTCTTTCCATCTTGCATTAATATGATAACAACGTTTGAGGAAGTGTGGACTACCGCCCCCACGAACTGATGTGATTCGTTCACACCATACATGGAATGTATAAAAGATGGTTTTAATAATCTTATTTAACATATATAACATATATATTATAATTTAATTATAATATACATATTTATTATTTTGTTATCATTTTTTAATACATCATTGAATTGAAAGTTGTGTTCGTGCATACGTATAACCTACCATCTCCACGAATGGTGCACATCAATTATAATCTAAAATACTAGACTAATATAAATACATAAATAATATATATATATATATATATATGATATTAATGGAATGGTGTACATTATAGAGATGATGAAACCATGATATATTTAATAAGAATGAAAAATAACATGTTAAAACATATTCGAAAAACTAGGAAATTAATACTACAAATAGTAAATATAATGAATGGTTATTAACAAACATGTAATAAGATATTATAAGAGAAATTCATATGATAACATAAATATTAATATGGTTCTGTTATAAGTTATCAACATGTTTAAACACAATATACATTAGTATAAAGAGCATATGACACAAAAACGTTTAAGGTAAGGTACTCTTGTCTCACATTTCTTTCAACGAGGCATAATTTATTAATGTGTGCCTAATTTATTATATATGGTGTACATACTGCCACACTAAAATTAATATCCTGCAAAATATTATCTTCATGGTTTTTATATGTTTCAATTTATGATTATTACTTTTGGGTCTTTCAATTCATATGTAAGGGATTTCATATCAATTTATATAATATTGAGACTTATTTGTTGTTATACACCTAGTTTCTTTTATACAGTGTAAATACTTCCCTTTTACCAGATATATCATGAATATATTTATTCTAATGATACTATAACTTTCATTAAATTTTATTCCTTCATGAGTATTATGATTTAAATTTTTTAAATGTGGTATGTGGCACTTTGGAATGTTTAAGGATTACTTTACTCAATAATAACCTTTCTGAAATTTTAATGGTATTTCCATTCAAGGATATGATATAATAATTGTTCAATAAACCCTTTCACTATAATCTGCTTATTCATTATCATTTTAAATTATTATTACCATTTATTCCACTGTTTGGTATTCTAATTTTTTTAGAAAACCTGCCTTTATTTAACTCTTTAGTCGGAGAACAAGTATTCATTTAAAGACAATGTTTGATTAAAATGTTTTACAAAAAAATTAAAATTCTTTTTTAAATAAATTTTTATCACTTTTTTATTTTACCAATGTTTTTAATGGATTCATTTTATTACTTTCTAATCAAGGAATTTTATAAACTTTTTCCGTACAAAAAAAATAATCTTCGTACAATTTACGACTTGTACATATTTATCCACCATCATTTATTTGAATCTCCCTTTTCAAGTTTAAAATGATTATTTTTAAAAAAAATCAAAAGTTATTTAATAATAAAAATATTTTTACATGGTTTTTTAAAAGAAATTAATATTTTCTTCGAGAATATTTTTAAAAGTTAGTCTATTATTTCATTAATGATAACAACCCTCTATTTTTACTCCACATGGGATTTGTTGTATTGATACCATACATATTCTTCCTGTAGATGGATTATGATTAATTTGGCCATTGATCATATTCACATTAACTTACATGATTTATTTTTTATCCCCCTTGAAATATCCAATTCTATATGAAAATTGAACATTGAATTTCTCCAAATTATCCACACAATTTTTCATGGATATTACTATTTTCTAAACTGTATACCATTTTACATACGATGTTTAAATGGGGAATTTTGGATAAATCTATACTTCTTATTCAAAATTATAAATTTATATGTCAAAATAGTTATTTTTATTCTTTAATATGAGAAATTATTTGGGCTGGGAATGACAGGGGGAGCTGAAACTTTATAAATCTCCACATTGCATCGATAGGATCTCATGAGAAAAATAGTTGCACAAATGGGTTTCTATCCTTAGCTTTAATCCTTTTTTAGTGTTCATTATGGTAATAGGTTTCATGTTCTTCAGACATGATTTCCTATTATTAATAATTGACCACATATTAGTTTTAGTTATTATTCATCCATGATATTTTGTGTCGAAATATCTATGGATATCGTTCATTTCAATTAATTTATTAAATTAAATGTGTTTTTTTACATAACATTCCATAGTTATTTTTCATTATCTAGTTATTTTAATGGCTTGTATTTCCTGTTATTACATTTTTATACTGTTTAGGTACTTCCATTCTGTTTTATGATTACATGGCATGTGTATTCAGCTCTTTACCTTGCCATTTTACTATTCTTGTGGATTTATTATTTATTAATCTATATTTTACATTTACTGAGAATTTGAGATCACCCTTAATATATTTCTTTCCCCGGAATCCATGATGTGTACTAGGAAAGATATTCAGGAATTTACTAGATCAACTAGAGTTATCCTCTATGTTGTTTATTTATAACGAATAGAACTGTTGTAATTACTGTAGTCATGTGTATTAAATTATTCATTTATGTATCTAGTTAACCAAGACTAATAAACTGATCGGTCATTAGAGTCTTGGTTCCTTGTAATCTTTTCAATTTAGCTGATCACAGAAATGAGCCCTGGGATTCTGGGGTTGAGTTTCTGTTGTTGGAATCAGAGGAAGTTTAGTAGCAACCTTAGAAACTAGATTTAATAAAACATCATTTGCGGAAAATAACTTGAAGGTAGAATTTTAGGATTAGTATAGAAGAACACCCTAGAGTTTTGGTAATGTATAGATTATGTGGATATTCCTAGAAATACATCCCCCTCTGGATAATGTATGTGTACATGGTTCTCACATAGATATACCAAGAAGTAACATCTCCAGAAAGGTGTTCCAGACCTGACTTGGTGTAACCCGGTACACAGTAACGGGCCTGAATTCTCTCCTGGTTTGACACTCTTTGATGATATTCATTGGATATATCACACTTCTTTACAAACCATTATGAATAATTTTAATAGATAATGATAATGAAAAATCATGGTCAAACCTATGGTTTTTCAAATTTAAAAATAAGGTCTCATGATTTATATATCTTATAGATAATTATACTCTTTTACCACTACAACTATTGTTTCTCACACTATTATTTATGGTTCTAGTCAATGGATGGTACGTGAAGGATTCAAGTTAATGTCGAACATGAAGGACAAGGTGGTGAAAATGAGAAACCAAATGATGTGTTGATTGGAGTGATGGATCTCGTGTTTATTCCAAAATATTTTTCCTGTAATATGATTAACAATATATACCTTTTCCAACTCTCAAACACACCGAAGAAGATAAGGATGGAGGTTAGTAAGATATAGAGTGGTGGGGACCGTGTAGAAAAAAATGATCAATTTTTTACATGGGATATGTTTGGAAGGAGACACCCAGTAAATTTTCTCAATGGATCATGTAAATTCATTATGTGCATGAAATAATTACATAAATAAAAGGATTATCAAGGAAACAAGAAGAGTCTGGTGGAGAGAAATGAACCTCATCATAAGAAATTCTATATATTTATTTTTCAAATGTGTGGGGAACCTAGACATTACCCATGTCAATTCCCTCTTCAAGAGGATAAACCCTAGACCAAGGATGGTCTTATATGAAAATAAATTGATGAATTATTTATGTATTGAGGTTATATTTAAAACCTTATTTAAAATACTATTTTGTGATTAACCTAATTTCAAGGATGCCCATCATACTTATTTTTTAAATTATATTAATATGGTTTTAGAAAAGGAAAAAATTTATGTCAGGTTACAACCAATCAAATTCGTCATGCCTATGGGTCTTAAACCCAATATTGAAGGACTATATGGGTTTCACGCCAACCTGTAACCTATATACTTTCCTGGATAATTTTTCCTTGTTTTTGGTTAAATAATTTGATGAATAAATTTTAATCCTGAACCAATAGTATCAATCTTTAGGATTATAGATTTATCTATATATCATATTAGTTTTAGATGATAATTGTAGGAAAATTGTTACAATTTCCACTATTTTATAGGACTTACGATCCTTTAAAAAATTCATTTAGTGTTTCAGAAAAAATTAAAATTAATTATTGGTAAATAATATCTGGGATTAAAGGAATGAAATATAATTTTATCAAAGTACAACCAATAGTTTTGATAATTAATATAAAATTAAAACCTACCAAGTAAGAATATTTTCTTTTATTATTGTTCAGTAAAATAATTTCCAAACAATAAGAAATCGACTTTGAAATAAAAAAAATTTCCTAATACCTTAATTTATATTGAACCAATGTTCTCTTAAATCATCATGGTCTTAGGTATTTGAGGCCCTAAACTTTATATTGATCAATCACTTGATTGTGATTAAAGATCTCATTCACTCCCTATAAATATTTATGCTTTTCCTCCAAGTCTGTATCTATACCTTCCACTAATGATCTCATACATTGAAACCTAGATATATTTTAGTCCATGTGACCCATGTACTTTTCATTCTCCATTTTTTGGAGGATGTTTTACAATCCCATCTCATGATGTGGGATTTCAAACATATAAAGTATGAAACAATCTATCAACATGATCAATTGCGAGGATGTGATTTAATTAAGGTGGGGAGAATATAACACCGAAAAATTCAGAAAAACAGCATTAAATTTAATAGTTTGCATAACAAACAAAACCAAAAAAGTAGGGGAATATAATATCTCAATATTATACTATATATTTACTATTTTAAATAAATTCAACACATGATATTAATTTTAATGCACGCAACACGGAGTTTGTAAGAATTACATATAAGAGTGACCTTCCTTGATATCTTGTGTTACATACAAGACTGACCATCCTCAATAGATTTTATTATACACAAGAGCGACTATCCTTGATAGCTTGAGTTACATGCAAGACCGAGTTTTACCAAATAATAATGTATTATTAAAATATTTTGTTTCAATATAATATGATATAACCTAGCCATTATGTTTTCATTTATGAATATTATAAACTAACTTATCAAAATTTATGGTTTATATGAATATAAAATGAATTCATTGGTTACCAACAATTTTGAAATGAAAATAATAACCAATTGGATATAAAAAGACATATTATTATTAATAAGATTCCAAAGGAATTTTTCCTTAATAAACATAACTAATTATAATTATTGAATTCTTCTAATTAAACATATATGTTATAGATTAAACTAAAAAATATTATTTTATTTAATTATGTTTGATAATCATAAGATCAGAACAAATCCTATTCCCACATAAAATCCTATATTTTTATAAAGGCAATCTTACTACCTTTTAATGAAAAAACTATTATAAATATTAATTTTGAAACTCATGTAAATATAATTTGGTAAAATAAAAATGAATATTAAATTAGTAATTTCAAAATTATCCTATGCTTCATTTTTGGTATTTTTTTGAGAAACATCATTTTTTAATGAATAATGAAAAATACTACATTTATTTTAAAAACTACCTTTAAATTTTAAAAATTATTACTAATAAATTATATTTTAAATTTTTTATTATGTTGAAATAGATCATTAATACATCTATTAATCAAATTTAGTTTATTAGAATTTTTGGACCCTTTGTGTGATAGTTGTTTTAGTAATCACAACTCATGCCAATCTAAAAATCCTAATGATTCACATATTATGTTTCATGTAATGATAATCATATCAATGGATATTTATAAATGAATAAATTAAGTCACATTATATAATACATTTCAATTTTTCAATAAATTATGAATTTTTAGGTTTCAATAAATTTACATGTGTTTATTTACACGTGTTTATGAATTTCAATTAATCTGATATTTTTCTATATAAGACAGATAGTTTGGATGTTTTTCAATGTCCCTTACACCGATATTTTATAGGATTCACCATTGGATGACTCACTGACAAGGACACACTAATTGTGGAAGTCACTGATCGAAGAAGACACTGATGCATGACTCACCGATAGAACACATGACACACGAATGAGTGACGTACCGATAGTTCAAAGGAATTATCGATGGAAGAGTCCCCGATGGAAGACACACCGATAGTTCTAAATGATTCACCAATGATGAATCACCAATTCCAGAATAGAACGATAGAAAAAATGACTCACTCATGGCCAGAGTCACCGATACCGATGGAAAGGACTCACTGATACAGAGAGTCACTAATGCTAACAGACCGATGATGACAGACTGATGTCAATAAATTGCCGATACTTATGACTCGCTGATAGTCATAAAAATAGTTTTCTAATTTATTAATACAAATTTATATCTAACTGTCATATTTAGAAAAATTAATGTCTCTGGTATTATTTAGTGTTTTCTATAGGACATTCAGTAGACATAATGAGGTACATGCACGTGGGAAGATCTTCATGTATATTGGACATTGAAGTATAAAAAGATTAGAATCGGAATCATAAAAATACACACACACAAGAGCATCATAAAAAGAAGATCCTGAATCTCTTGATATTACTGCAAAATCCCAAGAACTCAAAGGATGAATATATGGGGAGATCAAGTAGTGATCCAAATCCTACTGAGCTGATTAGAATATCTTACCAATAGAAGTTGAATATATCACTCCTCGAAGCCATACCACAAAGACTACGATACTCTATTTTTGAGACAAATTCCAATGGAGTACTTGAACATCAATTCCACTACATCAAATGAGTCCATTTCTTCAATGCATAACACACAGAGATTTCTAAAACTTATTCAACTTCTCTTGCTCTGTTGTGTTATTTTATTTACATATTTGATTACTGTGTGTATCTGTCTCTTACACACACACACAGACTCTTATGCATAAATAGAGTATACATGATATCCTTAAACTCAATCTCTATTTATTCTTTGTATCCCACGTATAAGAGTGGAAGAGGTCAGGTTTGACCAGTTTTTTGTTTTCCCCACGAATAACTATGGTAGAGGTCAAGTGTATTCCCAATAGCCTTGTGTGTTGTTGTGAACACCTATACAGGGTGTGGATAAAATTATTTATTAATTCAAACTGCTTGGTGGCATGTGATCACCATGTGGAGGGAACTAAGTCTCAGCTTGAGACTGGAACTCTTGTTTATATCCAATGTGTTTTTATCTTTTAGTTTTACTTTGTTTTATCACATATTTTACAAAACTAAATTGAACATTGATAATTAGTTGAGAAACTTTTTATAAATTTTTTTAACAAGTAGGTTAGTTTAAAAAGGTGCATTCATGTTTAGATTATTATAGTTGAGAACTAATCTATATTTTGAGAAATTTATTGAATATTCATGACACTTATAAATTCACTACAAACTGAGATGTTTTATATTTTAATTGGGGGAAAATTTTCAAAGAACCAATTTTAATAGAAATTTTATTGATACTCAATTCACCCCCTCTTGAGTAATCTACTCTGACCAACATTTGGTATCAGAGGTGTTTGATATTTTTCAGTGTTCAATGATTTTTAAAACCATTTCGACTATGATTTTAGTTGTATTTCAAATATCATAAAATTATATTAATTTTTATATTTTTATCTATTTGAAATATTTTTCAAAATAATATTATGAATAATAGACCAGAAAGAGATGATACTAATAGACATCCTTTTTAATGGAACGAATTATGCTCAGTGAAATATTAAAATTAAAATGCATCTAGAAATCATGGGATATGAAATCTGGAGTGCAATAGAAAGTAAATATGCAATTACTGAAATTTCTAAAAATACATGGGATGAACCTACCAAACCTGCATGTAACAGTAACTATAAATAAATTATATGTCTATACTATGCACTATGAGATATAGAGTTCAATCACATTTCTTCATGTAAAATTTCCCAAGATATTTGGGACACTTTTCCTATTTCCCATGAGGGAACATCTAATGTGAAAGAGATGAGACTAAATACTTATACTATTAAATATGAATATTATAGAATGAATCTAGATGAATTTGTTTCTGACATTTACCTCATGTTAGATGAAATAGTGAACACTGTGATGTCTTTGGGAAGATATGTTACTATCAAAGAAAAAATTATGCAGATTCTCCAATGATTACCTAATAGTTGGAGAAAAACTTCTGTCTCTATTAGGGAATCATGTGAAATCATAAAATTACCTGTCAAAGAACTCATTGGAAAGATGATGATGTAGGAATAAGAGATAAAAGTTAAAAAGGAAGAGAATGATGATCCAAACAGAAAATTTGTAGCCTTAAATATTACCACTACCAAAAGTAAATACAACAGAAAGGTTTACGCTTCTATTGAGAGAACAGGTAGTGAATAATCATCTTCAGGCAGTGATGATGAAATAGACCAGCTAGCTAGGAGATTTTGAAAATTTTATAGAAAGAAAAAGTTCTTCAAGATACTAAACATTATAGGAAAATATCACAATAAGGGAAATTGGTAAAAGGATTAGAGGAAGCCTGAAAAAACAGAGGAGATTGTTTTTTATGAATGATAGAAGAGAGGACATGTCAAAGCTGACTGTCCAATGTTAAAATAAAAATGAAGTACGATAATAAGGATAAAAAATATAATAATGTAATGAAGGCCACCTAGAGTGCATCCAAGGACAGCTCCGGTGAATGAGCTCCCTCTCGGATTGAGAAAGAAGATATGGAAAATATGTTTTTTATGACAAACACATCTGAGGTAGCCTTAGAATCTCCTACACATCGTTCTTATTATTCTAAAAATTAATTTGAATATGAAAATATTACAAGTGATAAATTTTTTGAGTATTGTAACATGCAAGAAGAAATTTGTAAAAAACTAAAGGATATGTATAAATCATTAAAGAAACAACATGCACTCTTTATAAATGTTAAATCTAAACATACTATTGAGAGAGAGAGAAATGCTCAACTTCTAAGGGAAAATAATGATCTAAAGTTATCTAATGACCAATTAAAGAAGGATCTTAAAAATTTTACCAATGAGAAAGACACAGTTACTCAGTTACTTTGTAAACAGATATATCCTAGGTATACTTCTATAATAGGATATTAGTCAAGAAAAATTAATTTATCCAAAACACATTTTTGACTAAATTTGGAAAATCTTATTCTTTTCCCAGAAATCACAATTTAATTGTAAGTTCTAATTCTAAAAATTCATTTAATATACTGAGTTTTTCAAGACCAATCAAAGTTTATTTTTTAAATACTCTATATTATACATATAAAAAAACCCATAAGACATGTTTGGGTTCTAAAATACTTTATTACTAATATTTCTGGAGACAGACAAATATGGGAACCAAAATTATTTCTTGGATAAATTTTTTCATATGTAAAATACCTAAAGAGTTCCTGTATTAATATTTGGTACTTGGATAGTGGCTGTTCATGACACAATATAATATAATACTCAATCATTAATAACCTCATCAATATTTATGGAGGACATGTCAAATTTAGTGACAATGGTAATGAAAAAATCATCAACTTAGGATAGATTAGTAACCCAGCTCAATTTCAATTTCAAAAGTACAATATGTTGATGGATTAAAGTATATAATTCTTACCATATACCAATTTTTTGATGATGGATTTAATGTTAAATTGAAAATTGATTCATGAAATTTTTTTAGGCCAATAATAACATAGTGTTTACTAATCATAGAAATGATAATGTATATGTTGTAAACGTAGACGCACTATCATCACAAAATTTTATTTTTCTAAGTGTCTTTCACAAAGAGTCTTGGATCTAGAACAGAATACTATGACATTGTAATGTACAATCACTTAAGAAATTGACTATAAAAGTTTTTGATAAGGACCTACCCAAATTTTAGTTCCTAGACAATAGGTTGTGCAATCCTTGTCAAAAAAGAAAACAACATAAAATGTCTTTCAAACCAAAGAATCAATTTACAACTTCTGAACCTCTTGAGTTGGTTCACATGGACATATTTGGACCATATAGAGTTTCAAGTCTAAATTGGACGCACAATGTTTATATTCTTGTAGATGACTTCTCTAGGTATACTTGGACCTTTTTCTTAGATCACAAAAGTGAAGCTTTCTCTCATTTTACCAAGTATGCTATTGCTGTTGAATGTCTTAGTGGACTTAAAATTAAATCTCTAAGAAGAGACCATGGTCTTGATTTTGAAACTAAGGACTCTGAATTTTTTTTCTAAAAAAATATCTATTTGAACAACTTATCTTCCCCTATGACACATCAACAGAATGGTGTAGTAAAGAGAAGGAATAGAACCTTACGATAGATATCCCTAACCATTCTTAATGAATATGACCTACAAATTTATTTTTGCGATGAAGCTATTAATACATCTTGTTACATAATATAAAGATTCTTAATTATACCTATTCCTAAGAAAACTCCTTATGAATTATGGAATAATAGAAAACCCAAAGTAAATTATTTTATAGAGTTTGTATGTAAAGTTTATATTCGTAACAATAAAGATAATCTAGATAAATTTTCCTCTAAAAGTGTTAATGGAATATTCCTTGTATATTATACATCAAGAAAATCTTATAGAGTAATTAATAAAATAGCCAAATGTGGGGAAGAATATATATATGTCATGCTTGATGATATTGATCCATATGAACCAAATAACTCACTAGGAAATCATGAAGAGGATATTTCCAATATGGAAATTAATGCTTAACCATCAGTTTATCCAATAAATGAATATATAAAAAGCACTAATCAGGTTATCCAATAAATTAATGTATAAAAACCACTAATTCTATAAATTCTCGAGAATCTAGCCATAATGAACAAGAAAAAAATGTTAAACCTGAAATAGCTCGCCTTACTTTTACAAGACCAACAATGACCCTTAACACCATCCCTTAGATGTTGTAGTTGGATATTTAGATAGAGGAACAAAAACTAGATATTCATTTAGAAATCAAGTTGAATATCAAGGATTCTTGTCACAGACTGAACCTAAAAATATCGATTATGTAATCAATGATGTATTTTGGGCGATGGATATGCAAGAAGAGCATAACCAGTTTTAGAGAAATAAAGTCTAGAATCTTGTTGATAAACCAAAAGATAATTACACTTTATGAACTAAATGTGTGTTTAGAAAAAAAGTAGATGAAGATGGAAATATAATTAGAAACAGAGCTAGATTTGATTAACATTTCTATAATCATGAAGAAGGAATTGATTATGAAGATACATTTTCAGCAGCAGCTGGGCTTGAAGCCAGTATAATTCTACTATCTTATATAGCACACATGGCTTTCAAACGTTAACAAATGGATTTCAAAAGATAATTCTTAAATGTTTATATAATTGATAATTTTGTTGTTGAACAACCCCAATGTTTTAAAAATAATCATTTTACAAATTATGTTTTCAAATTAACTAAAGCATTATATAGATTGAAATTCGCTCCAAGAGCTTGGTATGAAAGTTTATGTAATATTAATATTTATAATGTTTTTACAAAAGGAGTTTCAGAACCTAATTTATTTATAAAGAAAATTTCTAAAGATGTATTAATAGCTCAAATATATGTAGATGATATAATTTTTGGATCATCTAAAAATTATTTATGTAATGATTTTTCAAAAATTATTAAAAGTGAATGTGAAATGAGATTCATGGGTGAACATAAATATTTTCTTATAATTTAAATATTTCAAAACAAAGAAGGTGTTATTATCAATCAAAGAAAATATACTAATGATATTTTGAAAGGATATACTTTTGATAACATTAAGAGTATTAAAACCCATATGAGTTCTACATGTAAGTTAGATCTTGAAGGAAATATAAAATATGTTAATCAAACTGCTTACAGATTAATGATTGGGAGTTTTCTATAATTAACTATTGGTAGGCTAGATGTCATGTTTTTCCTGTGTATGTGTGAAATATTTCATCAAAACCAAAAAGAGTCTCATTTAAATGATGTTTAAATAGTTTTCAAATGCCTGGAATATACAACGGATTTAGGATTGTTCTACCCAGGAAGACATCCTTTTGATATGGTTATCAATTTAGATGCTAGATTTAGTGGATATAAGTTAGATAGAAAGCACGCCTCTAGAACATGTCACTTTTTGGGAAATTCTCAAATATCATGGTGTAGAAAAAAAATAAAAATTCAGTGGCATTATCAAATGCTAGAGTAGATTACATTGTTGTTGGTAGGTATTGTGCACAAATTTAAGCGATGAAAAACACTTTATTAGACTATGGATTTCAATTCATAGATATCCCTATAAATTGTGACCATTCAAGTATTATTAACATTTCTAAAAATCTAATTTCTCATTATATAACAAAATATATTGATGTAAGACATCACTTTTTGTGAGATCATTATCAAAAAAGGCAATATAACTCTTATGTTTGTTGGGACTAAGAATAAACTTGCTGACATATTTACCAAAACCTTAAACACTAAGAGATTGAGCTAAATCAGGCGTGAACTAGGAACGATAAATATTTAAAGACTATCTGACCTTATCCCATTAAGAAAATTCAGTTTTTTGGTGAAACTGATCTGTCAATACAATGAGGTGAAAACAATTTATCAAACTAATCAGGTGAAACTAATCTGTGAAACCTATATTTGAAACCAATTAGTTGAAATCAATATTTGAAACTGATCTCTGAAACTGTTCGTGTGAAACTGATCTTGTGAAGCTGATCGACTATGACCGATACTATTAGTACGAAACCAATACCAATAAAAAAATTAAATATCAATCTGTATGTTTGTTTTAAAATAAAATGACATAGTTTTGATTATTACTTTTTACCTATATTCTATTTTACTTATTATATTCCCAATATTTTAAAATCACTTTGATCCAGACTCCGAATTTTCCCCTCCATCACTCTATCCATGAGCCTTCGACCTTTTTAACACCATTTGAACCCATACCTTCTGAATAGCGAGAACCAAGCGCAACATGGAAGGAAAAAGTGAATCACCAGTGGATAATAATTCAAAACATGAATCTAGTGGTGTCACAGGTTTTGAGAAGTTAGGATTGGGAAGTCGTTTAGTTACTTCTATGAAAGAAGTATCTGTTGAATGGTTGTTATCGAGGAGCTTGCTTTTACTGAAAATGTTGGATTCTCAAGGATGGATCAGTTGGTTTTCCAATAATGAGAGAGCATTTTATCCCATGTTTCTACATGAGTTCTATCTCAATTTTGAAGTTTCTCTGGAAGGATCTTAGGGATCTAGGATGAAGTCATTGGTAAAATACAAAGTGACTTATTTTTCTATGAAATAATGGGCTGAGTGTTTAGAAATTACACATGAGAGAATTTATAATGATTACTAGGGTAACATTCATCCAAACATAGACATAATCTATTATGAAAATTCCTTAATGGAATTGAATGGAAATGAGGAGTTGAGGTGAGATATTTCCACGGAGTTAGATGGAGAGGGAAGACAACTCTTCATGTTTATTCAACATCAAATCTACACCCAGGATGGGAGAGTTTGAAACTATAAAGTATAATCATTTATTCATGATATATCTATTGAATAATGGGGTGAATGTGAACTTATATAGGTACCTCTTGGTTCACATATCTGATAAGATAAAACCATCCCAAAAATCCACTTGTTTGTACTACAATAGGATGATTTATGTGATGTTGAAGAAACTAGGATATGTAGAGGATGGAGATGAAGTGATCACAACATGTAATGGATTTTTCCTACATAAGTAAATTTTCAAAAGGTTGAAAATATTTTTGGATTCATAGAAAATATGTTTGTTAGATGGTGAGAAAATATATGAGGATTAAAATCCTATTGACAATCATACCAGACCAAAGGATCAAGGTAATCCAGGTCTTAAACCATGTGAAGAAGTTTTTTATTCATATGAGGAACTGGATGAGGCTGAGATTCCAAGAGAATAGGGGTCATATAAAGATTATAGGAGTGTCCTAGATATAGCTGAGTGCCCTACATACATGTCTTATGGACCTACCAGTCCACCTTGGGAATTACCCTTTGAAGGACCTTTGTTAGGCGATGAAGAAGAGGAAGAGATTGAGGTATCTGGACAGGAAGGATATGTAAGAAAAACAAATAGTGATGATGAGGAGGATGATAATGATGGGGAGGAGGATAATGTTGTGCATGTTAGTGATTCATTAAAATCTAGATAAGATAGAGCCAGTTCAGGTGAAAAATGTGTACATGGAGTTGATGATGGAGCAGATAGACAGGAGGATGTTGGTCGTAATGGACATGATGCTTCTGGTCATGATTATTATGGATATTTTGGTAATGAGGATAGGCATGATCATCCTGATATTGATGATCAAGGATTCATTCCGGATATTCAAGAAATTATGGCTTTATTCCAATAGGAAGAGGATGAGGATCAGATTACACCTATGCCTCAAATTTATGATGATCTTGGAGTAGTTTGAGTGGATGGTGTTCAAGTAGAACCACAAGTTCAGATAGTACCAGTACTTAAAAATGTTGTTTTCTCTAGAGGATAAGAAGAAGATGATGATGATGATGATGATGATATTATTGTACCTGAGCCTTATGGAAGGAGAGTAAGGATGATCATTGAAGAGCCTAGATACCAGACATGTTCTAGTGAATGGAATAGAAATTTAGGGATCATTCTGTTTTGGTTGGACTAGGACACAAATGAAGAGATAATGCCCCTTCCTCATCCTTCTCAACATGCACAAGATATAGTGGTATTGGTTGCTCCAACTTCACCAGTATTAGCTACTGAGGTGCATGTTGTCCCTATTGTACATGGTGACTATGTCACAATGGCTTATTTAGAACAGTTCAAGGATGATATATGTGAGTTAGTGGGATCCTCTATTGGATCCAGAACAAAGGATTCTACTACCATAGGTATTTCAGATGTTTATGCTGCTAAGATTGCAAGGATAGTGACTCGGGATATTCAGCTTAACCTAATCACTATATTTGAGACCATCATTATACATAATAATATGTTGAGAGAAGAAGTAAATAGGTTGAGTAATGATTTGTAATCTGTGACCACTAATTTCAAGACAAAACATGGTGGTGTTATGAAGGTTATTATGAACTGGGTTATTGATATATTGAGTGTATATTTGAATAAATTAATGGAGGAAAATGGGATGATGATCTCCCGAGCATCATTTTCTATGAGTACTAGACCTGGTACTGCTGATATAGAGTCCCTCAGGAAGGTGATGAGGGAAGAGATAAAGAGTATTCAGAGTGACTCAAATAAAGAGACTATTTCCAAGGTACATAGGAACATCGATCTTGTCTACAATATGGTACGATTGTGTACCAATGTAGCCTTTACTACATTGAAGGAAATCAGATAAATGGTGGATAAGTATTTCTCCAAAATCTATACCAAGTATGATCTAATGAACAACTTCATCTAATTGGATGAATACCTCAAAATACCACATGTTACTGAGTCATTTAAAAGGATAGTGTGTCTGCTGAGAGGGTTCACACCATCCTTGGAGAAATTCATGGAGAACCAAGATGATTTTAAGAAACCTATACAATATTTCGGTGAAATCATCAATGATTTCATAAATATTTTGAAGACCTAGTTTCTTGTGAAAGCTAAGTCAATAGTGGTCCCAGATGCAGCTTTAATTAGAACTAGTTCTATGTATCCTTCTCAGATGATATTATCATAAGCCTTATATCAGGTCATCCAAGTGATCAGTGAATAACCTCAATGTCGTGTTCTATCAGAGATGAGACTATGCCTTGTAGCCATTGTTCCTATAAGTGTTTCCTTGTCTGGCATTGTCATTCGACCAACCCCTCTTATAGCCACACCTCCACCACCTGAAACTATTCTTGGCCCTTTAGATAAAAGGAAATAACCTCAAAATCCAAAACCTTAGTTGGGGATCATGTTCTGATAGGGATTTGTACTCTTTTATGATTGTATTTTAAAGGTTGTACTATTTGTACTTTAATGAATATAAATTTTTCATTCACTATGTTTCCAACTTTCTTTGTGTTATTTTTCTTTATTCTTTATCCTTCTTTTATCATTTTTATTAATCCCAAAATGGGAAAAAATGATTCGGATGGCATAAATTCTTAATCTAAGGGGATGAATTCTGGAATAGGAAAGCTGGTATGTAATAAACAATATCTATATATATCTCACCTATAATAAAACTCAAAGGGGGATCCAGACAATGCACTAATATAAATGAACCTTCTATTTATTTCCTCTGATACAATAATTTAGGGGGATCATACAAGGGAAAACATTAGTTAAATTGAGAATTCACATTCACTTCTTGGTATGCTATGTTAATTAAAACTCATTAATTCCATGAATTGTGATTATCAAAAAAGGGGAGAATGTTGGACACTCTGTGAGATAGTTGTTTTAATAATCACAACTCATGAAAATCTAAAAATCCTAATGATTCACATATTATGTTTCAAGTAATGATAATCATGTTATTGGATATTTATAACTGAATAAATTTTTTCACATTATATATTACATTTCAAAAGTTAAATAAATTATGAATATTTAGGTTTCAATATATTTAGAAGTGTATATTTACAAGTATTTATAAATTTCACGTAATATCTTATTGTTATGTATGCGATAGAAACTTTGTTAGATTTGCAAAGTCCCAGACACAGACAGTTCAAAGGAGTCATTATTGGATGACCCACAGATGAGGATTGACCGATTATGGAAGTAACTGATTGAAGAAGACATTGATGCAGGACTCACTGATAGAAAAAATGACACAATGGTAGGAAACGTACTAATAGTTAAAATGACTTATCAATGGATGAATCACCGATGGGAGACACACCAATAGTTCTAAATGAGTCATTGATGATGACTTGCCGATACCTGAATAGACTAATAGAACAAATGACTCACTGATGCCCAGAGTCACTGATACCGATGGAAAGGAATCACTAATACAGAGAGTCACCTAGGTTGATAGACCAATGATGACATACTGATGCCAATAACTATCCAATATTTATGACTCATCTATAGTCATAAAAACTAGTTTTTAATTTATTAATTCAAATTTGTATCTAACGGTCATATTTAGGAAAAATAATGTTTCTTAAATAATTTAATGTTTTAAGTAGGACTTTCAGTAGATAGTATGAGGTACATGAACCTGGGGAGATCTTCATGTCTACTAGACCTCAAAGTATAAAAGTATTAAAAGTTGGATCATGTAGATACACACACACAATAGAATCATAAAAATAAGAACATGAAAATCTCAAGCATTTTAAAAAATCCCAATAACTCAAAGGAACAATATACGGGGAGATCAAGAAGTGAACCAAAAACTTCTGATCTGATCATAATATATTACTAATAGAAGATGAATATCTCACTCCTGGAAGCCATACCACAGAGACTATGGTACTCTATTTTAGAGATAACTTCTAGAGGAGGACTTAAACATCAATTACACTACATAAAATGTGTCTAGAGAATCACTGCATTACACAAAGATATTTCTAAACAATATTATACTTCATTAGCTCTTTTGTGTTCTTTTATTTACATATTTGAGTTTTTTGTGTATCTATTTGTTACATAGAAACTGTCTCCTATGCATAATTGGAGGATATTTTATATCCTCAAAATAACTCTATTTATTCTTTTAATACCACGTAGAATAGTGGAAGTGGTAAATTGTGACCTTTTTGTTGATTTCCCCATAAATAATCATGGTTGAGGTAAAGTGTGACCAGGACAGCCTTGTGTGCTATTGTGAATCCAGATCTAGGGTGTGAATGAAGTTTTTTATTAATTTTAAATTCATGGTGGAAGGTGATCACCAAGTGGAGGGGATTAAGTCTCATCTTGATACTGAACCTCCTTTTTATATCCACTATGTTATTGTCTTTTAGTTTTACTTTGTTTTATCAGAAGTTTTATAAAACTAAATTGCACATTTATAGTTAGTTTAGAATGTTTTTATAAATGTTTTTAACTAATAGGTTAGTTTCAATAGTTGTATTAATCTTTAGATAAGTATAGCTAAGAACTAATCAATCTTTTGAGAAATTAGTTGAACATTCATGACTCTTATAAATTCGCTAAAAACTGACATGTTTTATATTTTAATTGGTTGAAATTTTCAAAGAAACAATTTTTACTGCAATTTTTATAGATACTCAATTTACCACAGTCTTGAGTAATCTACTCCACCAAATAAGAATCAATTTCACATTGAAATTGACTATAAAAACTCGTCAATCTTTTAAAAAAAATCTAAAAAAACAGTTAAACCATCTTTCCCTATGATTAGCATTAATCTTAATTTTCTTAGTTATGTGATTTGAACATAGAAAAATGGGCGTTCACAATTCTAACCAGTATAATATTTTTATTCTAATAATAAAAACATAATTTTTTTCCAAAATGATTATTTAATGTGATTACAATTAATTCTAGTGATTAAGGTGTAATTAGACTTAAAAATGGACTAAACCTTATATTTAATGGCCCAAATGACCTAGACACTTGTAAAACACCCATTTTATGCCCATATATCAGACATAAACTTTCAATTATTGAGTTTGGTTGTTTTGGTATGACTTTTTAAGGTAATAGCATATGTACACCTAACTTATTTCCAAAAATTCCATGTGAGTCATTTTCCGTCCCTGTAAAAGGCCACCACCACTCCCTCTTCCTCACACACCTCAAGACACAGTGGATCATCCAAACTCTACCCAATTAGTCTCCCGAAATCCATCCCCTTGACATATAATCCTACCTTTTTGTATGAATCTACCTAAGTAATCCTTTTGGCACAAACCAAAAGAAGTAACCCGATTAATGGGTAAGGTCTTCTCTAAAGATTTTTAGTTTCATTTAAATTATACACTCATGATAATCTTTGTATTATATGAATACATAAAAAACCATTATCCATTATATAATTGGATGTTTCACTGATAGGTTTTATACCAAAACTTACATAAACTTCCATATAATGGGTAACAAATATGTTGTTTCTTTATATAGTGAACTATTTCCTCACAAAATGATGATTGTTCATTTTTTCCCTTACCAACATTAATATTTGTTTATTATTACATCCACTCAATTTATATATGATATATATTATATTTATAATATCTGAATTCATCTTTAAATTTTATTTGGAACATACGTTTATTCTTTCCATAATGCATTAATATGATAACATCATTTGAGGAAGTGTTCACTATCGCCCCTCGAAGCGATGTGTTTCGTTCACACCATACATGGAATGTATAAAGGATGGTTTTAATAAAGATATGAAACATATGTAACATAGATATGATACTATAATTATAAAATACATATGTATTATTTATTTTTCATTCTTTTAACACAACAATGAAATGAAAGTATTGTTCATATGTAGGTATGGCCTACCGTCTCCATGAACGATGCACTTCATTTCTAATTTCCAATTATTATAGACCAATATAAATACATATATACTCACTATATATGATATTAACATAATGTTTTAAATTATTTATATGATGAAACCATGATATATTTAATAAGAATGATAAATAACATGTTAAAACAAACTCCACAAAATAGGAAATTAACACCCGGAATAGTTAAAATAATGAAAGGTAATTAAAAAATTGAAATAATATATTATAATAAGATCATATATGATATCATAAATATTATTATTTTTCTTTTATGATTTAATAACATGTTTACACCCACTATTAATGAGGATAAATACCACATAAAACTAATACATTAAATGTAAGGGACTCTTGTCTCACTTTTCTTTCTGTGATGCATAATTTATTATTGTGCTCCTAATTTATTATATACGGTGTACAGACTATAACATTGACAATAATATGATGGATTATATTATATTCATGAAATTTAGATTTTTCAATTGACTGTTATTACTTTTGTGTATATCAATTCATTTTTAAGGGATATCATCATAATATACATTCTATTGAGAATTATTTGTTGTTATGCACCAAGTTTATTTTATAAGTTCAATATAATTACATTTTACAAGATATATGTTGAATATATTTTTTCTCATGATATTATAACATTCATTTAATTTTATTACTTTATAAGGATTATGATTTAAAATATTTCAAATTAGTATGGGACACTTTGTAATGTTTAAATATTATTTTCCCAAACTGTAACATAAGTGATATTTCAATGGAATTTCAATTCAAAAAATTATATAACAATTTTTGCAATAAAACCTTTTATTCTAATCTGGTTATTCATGAAAATTTTCATGTATTTGTATCATTTTGCATTTTTGGGTACTCAAAATCTTTTAGAAAATGTTTTTCATAAAAAAATAACTTTATTTCTCACTTTAGTTATAGATCATATTTTCATCTGAAGAAAATATATTATTATAAAAAATTTCAAAAAAGTTTTTAAAATTATTTTTTAGATAAATTGTTACCACTTTTTTTATTTTAAAAATGTTTTCAAAGGAATCTTCTTATCTCCTTCTGAATGAATCATTTTCTAACCTTTTCTTATAAAATGAATATTCAATTTACCTCATATGACTTGTATGGATTTATCTTCCATCATTTACATGAATATTCATTTTTAAGTATAAAAGGATTATTTTAAAGGAAAATGTATTCAAAAGGAATTTTCAAAAGAAAAATATTTTTAAAAGGTTTTTCAATAGAAAATGATATTTACCTCAAGAATATTTTTAAAAGTTATTATTTTATTTCATCATCGAAAACAACCATCTATTTTTACTCCTCATGGGATTTTTTTTATTTATACCATCCTTATTCTTCCTTAAGATGGTTTATGATTGATTTGGCCAAGGATAATATTCACATTCCCTTCCTTAATTTATTTTTTTGTCCCCATGAAATATAAAATTTCATATGATCATTGAGCATTGAATTTCTTCTAATTATACATACCATTTATCATGGATATAATTATTTCCTAAACTGTATACTAGTTTACATTAGGTGTTTAAATAGGTAATTATTGATAAATATGTATTTATCATTCAATACAATCAATTGATAAGGAATATTAGTTAGTTTGATTATTCAATATGACGAATGTTTTGGACTAGAAATTATCGGTGGAGCATAGATTTAATAATGCTCTTATATGCATCAACAGGTTATCATGAGACAAATACATACAAAAATGGGTTTCTGCCCTAGTTTTAAACCGTCTTGTGATAAGTATTGATGGTAATAGGTTTTTATGTGCCTCAAAAATGACATCCAAAAATTAATCATTTCCCTCATATTAGTTTCAGTTATTATTCAACCATGAGATTTTGCATTGGTGTTTCTATGTATATAGTTCATTTTAGTTCATTGATTAAATGACATGTGTTTTAGTTTGATATATTTCTATAGTGATTTTTCCTTATCTAGTTACTTAACTGGAATACATTTCAAGTCATTACATTTCCATATTGTTTACGTACTTCTATTAAATTAATTTATTACATGTCATGTGTTTTCATTTATTTACATTTCCATTTTACTATTCTTATTGATTCACTATTGGTTATGCTATATTTTTTCCTTACTGAGCATTTGAGCTTACCCTTATTATGCTTATTTCCCTAGGAATACAATAAGATAAATATGAAAGATATTTAGGGACTTACTAGATGGATTAATGTTACCTTGAAGAAGTTTTTTTTTTTGAAAAAAGGAATTAAATTATATTGTAATTAGTATAGTCATTAGTATAAAAGACTCATTTATGTATCTGGTTTACCATGTCTACTAAACAGATTGGTCCTTTGAGGCATTATTCATTATAATCATTCCAATGTAATTGATAGCATACACTGACTCGGTTCTTTTAGGGTTTGGTCGCTACAAGAACATATAAAAAAATACAAAGGAAAATACAATTTATATAATATATATCACACAATACCAACATTTGGTTCTTCAAAAGTCTATAACTAACTTCAAACATTAACAATAATCATATTAAAACTTCCACTTTCACTTCCACCACTTAATGCATCAAACAACACAATAATCTAAAAACTATGCTTCACATTTCAACTTATTTATCAACTTAATCCATTTATTCATATTTCACATTACAAACCAACTAAATTTAAAGAACTCATTCATTTAGTATTTCTACCACCATTATTTCACATTTATCATCAAGTATTTTAACCATGAATCTTATTATAATTCAATATTCATTATCCATTTCAACCCATCATCCATTTCAGTTTCAACATTTATGATTTATTCCATTAATACCAGGGAAACTAGTATACCACACCACATCACCACAACCACATTACTCATACCAACACTCAATATATCACCTCCCTTCCATAGTGACAACCACTTTCCACATAAAAACCACTTTCCATATCCCAACTACCACATTTCAACAACATTCCAACAAATCATCCACATACTGACAATATCTCTCCACCCCACAGAATTATTAGACCAAAAAATATCATCCCAAACACCACAAACACAGATCAAAACACTTTCCATATAAAATTAACAAAAAATTTTGAGATTTATAAAGGGGGTTAAATTGAATTCTACTTTTTTTCATTTTTGTTATCACACAAACCATAATTATCCTAGGGTGATAATTTTATTAACTTCATAAATGTGGTTACCCTATTTATATTCCATGGTTATAACAAACAAAACCCAAAAATGTTCTACAACATTAATAACATGGATTTCCCCAATCCCTTCCTTTGTAAAAATCCAGTGTTTATGGTGTGTTGGGAGGAAATAGTTGCTCATTTCAAGAGTTTTTGCAAATTTCAAGTTTTGTGTCAGCATGTCAGTGCATCATCATGTCATTGAATTAGTGATCCAAAGGTGTCAGCATCCATAGGTCAAGGTGTCTGTGATTCGAGGCGTTGGTAGGTCAAGGCATCAATAGGTCAGGGTGTCTATAGTTCGTGGCATAGGTAGGTCATTGTGTTAGTAGGTCATCACGTAGGTGGGTTGGAGTCTGTGGATGAGTGTTAGTATCTCACCTGTTAGTGGCTCCACATCGGTGACTAAACCATCAGTGACTCATTAACAGTTCTTCCATGTTTTCCATTTTTTCCCTTCTTAAGTCTTATTTGACATAAACTAAGTTTAACGGCTTGTTTAGTATATTTAAAACCATTTTGAATGATATTAATTATATCTTTAATGACTTAACGTTTCAATGGAATTGAGAAATACTTCCTCTATAGATGATTCATTCATCTATTCTAGACATATCCGTCCTAGCTTTCTTGTATTTTCCTACTGCTCGCACGATCCTCTATTCTTAGCACAAGGAGGAACATTGATCCATTGGTCATTCAGGAGGGATTCCTTATGTCTCTAATTAATTTTCCATCATGGTGGTGGGTGTACTAATGATTATTTTTGTGGAATGGGTTAATAAATTCTAAAAGGAAAAAATAAATTAGAATGGGATATGATCAAAAGATAATGGGGTAATGAAATTACTAGTTGAGAGTGGATTGATTTTTGATCACTTATTTATTTTTTTTATCTTTTTTTATATATTGACTGATTTTAGTTTTCCTCATTCTAAAAAATCATGGCTATTGTTGGTCTTTTCTTGTGCACTGGTGTTTTCCCGTTTGGTTTGTCATGATGTTTGATAATTGGCCATAACATGAATACTTATTAAACATATACACTTGGTTTAATTGAAACGAATTCCCTAGGATGAAAAACCTCGTATGATCACCCCTATTTATCAAGTGTATTATATAATCGTGTTTACCATATCTAAATATATATACAAATCATATTGATAGGTGTGGTTGGGTGTTGTGTGACCTTATGTGAGTTGTGTGGTGCTGTTGTTGGGAGCACAGTTGTGGGTACAAGGGTGGACATAAGAATTGGTTCTGTGTGAAGGGTGTGGAATGTGTGTAAAATGGGGTCATGGGTTAATAAAAGATTTCTAGTATTTTTTGTATGGGGAAGTATAACGGGTGTGTTGGTATCCCAGTTTGAGAGACTAATTGATTGTGGAATGGATAGACTTGTAGGTAGTCAAACTTCCTTTTTTGTGTCGTGGTTTTCAAATGATGTTGGGCAGTGGGACTGTTGTGTGGATATGAAATTTTATGTAGTGGGGATACATCTAGGAATTTTTCGGTAGAGGGCCTATGGAGTTGGGTTTTGAGAGAGGTATTTTTCGATATAACTTTGAAGAATAATAGTAGATAGTAGATGAACGGGGGTAGGCAGTGAGACTGAGAATATGGTTTTGTTTGTGTTTTTGATATGGTTGTGGTTGGTAATTTTTCGATAGTGTAAAAATAAATTAATTTAAATCCATTAAATAAAAAATGGAAAATTTTTAATTGGAAAATGGTGTTGGTTTATGCTTTGCTAGTGGTTTTTGTGTGGTTATACATTTAGGGATAGCAAAAAATGTGGTTCTGTAAGAGCTGGTTGTTTCTTGTGGAAATTCATGGCTTAGGATGAGTGGTTTTTACACACACATATATATATATATATATTTAAGATCCTTGTGATTTCTATACACACCCCACTATTTTTGAGAATCATGTGTTGAACACCCATAATCATGGGGGCAGGTGTCCTTCCCAATATCCTAGTGGGATGATGGATGGATGGTTACTAACATTCTTTCTCACGCCCCCTTCTATTTCTTACTTCTCGATAATATCCAGGAAGGATATAATCGCTTGATTCTTATCATAGTCATAGATCCTTCAGGTAGGTTTGATGTGGATGAGAGGCCTAGGGATTTATATGACAAAATTTATTTTCCCAATTGTCTTCAGGAATATTTCGAGATTTCTTTGGGTGAAAGGCGTTGTTATTGTGGCTCAGGTGTCTGCGAGTGGGGTGTATGATGTGGACCAAGTGTCTGCGGGTGGGATTGTGTGTGGTTTGATGCCCAGGTGTGTGCGGGTGGTTTGTGGTAGTGTGACTGCATATGGGAAGAGTGGTAGTGTCAAGACGTTAGCTGTTAGGAATGAGTAGTTAACCAGTGGGAAAGTGGTGCGGGGTTCTCAAATATGGATGTATTTATACTAATACTTTAATTTACATTAATTATTTGGTGAGTGTTCCTTGGTGAGGCTGGACTGGTAAGACGTCATTTTTAGGTCCTTTGAGGTTCTACTGTCTTCTCATAGGGCTGCTAGTATGTTCCCTAACTTGTGCATGGGTAGCTTTAGTCTCCCTACTAAGTATACTTTTATGATGAACCTATGTATATAAACTATTTTTATGTTTCGTGTAGGACATTGAGTATCATTCTAAAAATTAATATCTTGGGATTCAGGATTACATGATGTTTCTACCTAGTATCTTTTTCTTTTGGTACTTGATTTGGTATTTTTGTTGTACTTTGTATCCTATTTACTTTTCTACATGCATGTGGGAATGGATTTTGGCTATACTATTACTTTTAGTATTTTGAGTTTCATGGGATTTAGTAGCTTATCTCCTGATCCTATAAAAAAAGTCAATTCCTTCCATATTATGTGATATTCTATAACCGTGGTTCTAGTCTCCACTTCGTGGCCTATTTAAGGTTGGACTCGAGGGGTCATTATCTATCCGTAATCTTGAGGAAGGATGGGCATGACACTTTGTTGTCCCTTCCCATGTCTTGAAGAAGGTGGGTTGTGACAAAATGATTTCAGAGGGAGGTTTTGTGTAATTAGGGATAGGATGGAGTTATGTGTTAGGCTTAGTGAGAATTACATGGGATGGTAGGGAAATAGTGTTAGGTGTCCTTGGTGTGTGAAATAGGTCAGGGAAGACCGGCTAGGACATGGGATTTTATGCCCCCCCCCCAGTGATCCAATGCAAGGAATACGGAACTACTAAACGACCAAGGGAGGCTACATTGATTGTAGGGAAGAGACCCTAGGAAAGGAACATGGATCATAATGACTAATCTTCTTGTTTGGGTTGGTTGTTTTGGGAAATTAAATAAAAATCAAGAGTTTAAACGAATTTAAAAGAAAATTTCCACACTAATCTGGGTTAGGATTTCTTTGTTTACTTTTCAACAATGGAATCCAAACATCTCCCATGTGTGTTATGATAAGTTTAGGATTGATTGGATGATCTGTTTGATCATTAGAGGGTTGATCGAGAGGTGGAAGATGAACAGTGGAAGAAGACACTTCTTTCCTTATAGTGGCAGACTCTGAGGATGTACGTGGGAAGAATCTCATACATGGAGACAAAGAGTTGGATTGAGGATATGGTGATCAATTTCATCAGGATCCAGGATCTAATAGAGTATTGGGTTCTTTTATCGTTGATCTAGATGAGGGGATCGACATATTAGTGTTGGACGCTTTACCTCGGGGAGAGGAAGAATAGTGTTGTTTCCTGGGCTGGCTTTGAGAAGGAGTTCTAAGAGGAATTCCTTTCTTACACGATGAAGGCCGAGAAGAGGCAGAATATACTCTCCATCCAGAAGGTGAGTATTATGATAAGGGAATTAATTATCAAGTTCAAATATCACATATGACTCTCACAAGATCTCTTTACGGATGTGGAGTCCTGAACAAGATTCTTAGATAAGTCACCCCCTTTATCAGTGCTTTTTCATTAGTGCTGATAAAGGGGGGCGGTGCGAAAAACTATTTTTGTGGTAGTGATCAACATACTTAATGGTTTAATATATGACTAAGGTAGTGGAAAGGATGTACCCATAGGGAGGTGTGCCATGAGAGGGGATCCATTAGAGTTCATTTAAGGGGAAAGTTGTCACCAGCAGGTCTCTAGAATCCGAGCCTCTCAAGCGTTGGCTAGTGGGATGTAGGCCTCAGTAGTTCTAGTTATGATCTCCTGGTCCTCGCTCTTTCCTCATGGGCTCGGGAATGAGGTGCTTTTTCTGTGGAAGTCATGAGAATATTTGGAACCATTTCTCAGTTCCAACTCAGTGTGGTGGCGGTGTGGAGGTTCAGTGCCCACCATATCAGTAGCTACTGCCAGTCAAGCCTTTCCAACAGTAGGGGTATTGAGCTCCCACTCCACTGATGGTAGACATTGTTGCGGGAGGCCTATCTCTATGTTCTCCATAGGAACCTCGACCAGGGAATGGTTTGGGAGGAAGTCAATAGCAGAGTGGTAGAGGAGACGGGCATGGGTAGTTGCATGCCACAGAGGTAGTAGTTCTAGCAAGGATTGAGGTTTTTTAAGGAATGTTCAGTCTATTTAGTAATCTTGTGTGTGAATTGTTTGATTCAGCAGCTTAGAACTCCTTTTTTGTGCTCGGTCTAGCCCATGATCTAATAATTGAGGTAGAGAGACTTTCCATGCCCCTATTTTTGAGTACCCTAATTTGAGGTCAGACCAATCTATTTGATGTAGGTTGAGGATGTAGACTGATGTTGGGGCCGCATCAGTCCAGTGGGGATCTTCTTCTGCTATAGATTCTTCTATATGATGTCATCCTATGAATTGACTAGTTGTTTTCTGTGAACTCTATTATAGAATGATTCTGTAGATGGTTTGTTTTCTCAGATATGGGTGGGAAATGTGTATATTTCATTGGAAATTGGAGTTTTCATTATAGAATATGGCGTTGGAGCCCCTTATATCTGGGATAGCTGAGGTGTCGGTGGATTCAACAGATACAGAGATCGAGGATGTTCTGGGGGGTTTCAGTGAGTTCCTTGTTTTCTTCCCCATAGAGGTTGTGACGTTACCCACCTCAACCTAATGTTGAGTTTGGGATATACTTGCAACCCTGTTCTAGTCTGATTTTGATGGCTCCTTATCGGATAGAGCCTTTTATATTGCAGGATTTGTGGGTTCAGGTTGATGACCTGATGAAAATGGGTTTTATCCAGACAATTGTATCACTATGGGGTGCTCTATTCTTGTTTGTGAAGAAGGCAGACAGTGGTCTAAGACTATTCATAGACTATTGGAGACTGAATCAGGTGATGGTCAAGAATTGTTACCCCCTCCATAATCCCTAGTCTTGTTTGTGAAGAAGGCGGACGGTGGGCCAAGTGAATCTTCTAGACATGAGAAGTGCACTTCGTTGGAAATGCGGTGTCTCAGCAAGGGATAATAGTGGACCTGTCAAATATTTAAGCAGTTGTTTCTTGGATATAACCGAAGAATGTGTTAGAGGTTTATATCTTCCAATGTCTAGAGGGATATTAACATAGGTGTGTGCCCAAATTTTCTCTAGTTGCAGCTTTGTTGTCAACTTCGACCAGAAATGACCATTCCTTCAAGTGGAGTGAGCAGTGTTAGAAAAACATCAGTTATCTGAATGGGAAGCTGGTCAGTGCTCGAGTGCTCAAGTTTCTAGAGGAATGGGTGTTTTTTGAGGTATTTTGTGATTCTTTAGGTCTAGTCTTGGGGTGTGTTCTGATGAAGTAGAGGGGAGTAATAACTTTTGGGTCTAGGTAGAAACATCCTCATGAAATTAACTAAACCACCCATGATGTAGATCCTGCATCGATCATGTTCACACTGATGTTTTCGAGGCATTAGATCATCGGGGAGCACTTTTTAACCTTCACAGATCGCAAGAGCTTATTTTATATCTTTTCCTAATGAGACCCGAACTTCCCACAGTGAAGGTGTATGGAATTTCTCTAGGATTACAACTTTGAAATCTCTTACACCCCAGGTAAGGGTAACATGGTGGCCAATTCATTTAGTATGAAGTCCTAGAATGAGGTAGTTTGGGAATTCATGAATGCTTGGAAGGAAATGGAGGATTTGGTCACTTTTTACCTATATGTTGGGGAGGATAGTGGAAATTGTTATCTATTTCATATTAAAGTGAAGTATTATTTTGTGAGATAAGTAGAGGCATCTTAGTGGGGAGAGACAAATCATGAATTAATTCGTAATCACATTTTCTCGAGTGATACTCTGGAAGGATGGTCAGATTATAGCTAGAATAGGATGTTGTTCTGTGGGAAACTATTTGTCCCAGTGGAAATGCATGAGGGATTTCTCTGTGGTTTCCATATATCACGCCTTTAAGCACATCTAGGGAACTCTAAGATGTTTCAAGTCCGGAGAGAACAGTTTTGGTTGCCCGGGGTGAATTGGGCAGTGGTTGAGTTTGTAGAAATATGCCTAGTGTGTCAGCAGGTGAATGCCGAGCACCGTGTTACTGGTGGTATGTTGCAGCCCTTCGATGTTTCTAAGTGGAGGTGGGATGAAATCTCGATGGACTTTTTCATAGGATTACCTAGGGCATGTGGAGTTTGTGAGGCTCTTTGGGGAGTGGTGGACCAATTGATGAGGTCGGCTAACTTCTTGGCGATCAAGGAGTCAAGCGTAGAGAGGGCCTAGGAACGAAGGTATGTGGATGACGTGGAATAGTGGCATGGAGTAACAAGATCCATTGTCTCATATTGGGATACATGTTTTACGTTGTGAGTCTGGAGGGGATTAAAAAATGCCTTTGGCACCCTGTTATGCCTTAGCACTGCTTTCCACCCTCAAATGGATGGGAAAAGAGAGAGGACCATCTAGATGTTGGAGGATATTCTATGGGAATGTGTTCTAGACTTTGGAGTATAATGGGTATGATACTTTTCCTAGGTAGAATTTTCCAACAATAATATCTATCACTAGACCATTAGCATGGAACCATTCAAATACTTGTACAGAAGGCCATGTCACTCACTCGTATGTTGGACAGAGGTAGGGGAAGTTGCCCTTCTTATACCAGATATACTACAGATCACAATGGAGAAGGTTCATCTTTTGCCTAGAAGGATAAAGGCAGATTTGGGATAGTAGAATTCGTATGCATATCATAGGAGGTGGCCCTTGAATTTTGAGGTAGGGGACCATGTGTACTTTAAGGTATCCCCTCAACATGGGTAGTGGAGGTTTGGTAGAGGAAGCATGATTTCTCCTAGGTTCATCGGACCTTCTGAGGCTTTGGGACTAGTTGGAAAGGTGGTATACCAGCTGGCACTGCCACCATGGTTTGAGAGTATCCATGAAGTTGTTCATGTCTCTCAACTATGTTGGTATGTATTGGACTCTGCATGTATTAATGCTCACAAATCTTGCTAATATTATTTAACAAATCAAAAATCTTTACTTATGGTTAAATTCTTAAATCTCATGGCCCAAAATATCACAAGATCCTTATTTAGAATCTAAAAAATCATGTTTGACTCTTGTAAACTATGTTTGATATTGATTTATTATTTTCATTATACTAATGCTAAAGTCTAATCCATTCTCTGAGTATTACTTATTAAGACCGTTGAAGGATATTTGGAAAATTCTGTGAAACCGTAAGTATGCCACTGGTTCTGGAGTTTGGAAAAGTCCCATACACTGTGACTCAGACACCGTAACCCAGACACTGTAACCTAGACATTGTAACCCAGACACCATGACCATGCCACTAGTTCTAGATTTTCAAAAAGTATGTGACACTGTAATTTTTCTATCAGTTCTTGATTTTCTTAATGGACATGAAATTGTTTCCTAAATACTATTTCCAAGACACCATAACAAGAAATCATTCATAATTTTGACAATGGAACAGACACCACAAATGTGCTACTCATTTCAGATCTTACCATGATTTTAGCACCATGACTGTCTCAGCATGACTGTCACACTACCACTATCTCACTACTCAAAGGAATAAGAGAAGACACCATTCCATGTGACACAGTTTCAAGACAAACTCTGACACCAATCAATTCATAACCATTTTTATGTATTTTACAATTTAATTTAAAATTTATTTATAATGGACATATTTGAGTCATTGAATTACAATAACACAATTAATGTTTCATTGTAGACATGCCACCTAATAGTACGGGATATGAGTCATAGCAAGCGTGCTTCCTGTCAGCTCCAACACATTCACCTAAAATAAAAATGAATGTTTGGAACTGTAGAAATATAGAGGTACAGTTCAATAAGATGAATGCATGAAAATGAGCAGAACACATATAATTAATAACCCATAAAGAACTCTCGATTCGTGAAGGCTGAATTGTTGTAGATCATAACATAAAATATTCTCACAGTAGAAACCCTAAGAAGAACAAGATCTATAAAGAGAATCTTATCGAACTGGAATCCAGAACACAAGAATCGTGACACTATTTTTCACTATAGGACCCAAAAATTATATCTTCTACATGCTACAAGTCCAGATCTGCATAGAATAACACAAATAAAATTTCTAATCCTTTCACATTATCACTGCTCTGTTGTGTACTATTTTTATTCCTTGTCCATAAAGGTGGGTATCTATATTAAAACACACTCTATCTTCGAAAAAAAACTAGAGAATAAAATATATCCTCACCCAAACATCTTTTTACACATTGTTTCACCCACCTATATCTATAGAAGAGGTCATGTGTGACCTGGTTCTTTGTTTTCCCACGTAGAATAGTGGAAGAGGTATTGTGACATGGATAGTCCTCTATTCTATTGTTAATCCCAATCCAGGGTATGGATCAAAGATTTATATATATATATATATATATATTTCATGGTATTTGGAGATCACGGGGTGGAGTGGATCAAGTCTCGACTTGAGACTAAACCACTTTTTTTATCGATGGTGTCTTTTAATTTAGTCTCTCTCTATTTTTAACTTAAATTCAGAACACTAAAATTTACTTTGATAATTAGTCTCGGAAAATAGTAATAATGGTTTGGCCTTATTAAAATAGATTCAAAAGTCATATCAATATATAATATTGATATTAATAAGAATTAATAAATCTTTTCAGAATCTATTTAAACATTCAAACTGTTATAATTTTATTATCATGGTTAACTGACCAGTTTGATTTTAATTTGGGGGAATATTTTAAATAAACCATTTAACAGAAATTTTTATAGGAACTCAATTCACTCTTCCATTGAGTGTCCTACTCCGAACAAAATTTTATATTAGAAGATTTTTTAATATCCCTGTATTCAAAATTTTAAATTATAAATCTGTGCTAAATATTTTTCAATAGTGATTTCAGTTGAGTTTTAAAGATCATTAAATTTCAGTTCTATCTAAATTTTTAGTTCCTTAAATATTCTACACTTTTTTATTTAGTATGGATAATAAATTAGAAGGTGATACTACAAAATGACCTATATTATTTAAAGAAACAAATTATGCACAATGGAAAATTAAAATTAAAATGCACTTAGAATGTATCAATTTTGAAATTTGGTCTTCCAATATAGATGAATATAAGATTCAGGCTACTAATAGACACACTTGGGAGGACCCAACTATGTATGATTATAATAGTAATTGAAAATGCATACATTTTTTATACTTTTATTTAGGAGATGATGAGTTTAATAGAATTTCTAGTAAAATAGACCATGAAATTTGGGATACTTTATCTGTTTCACATGAAGGTACATCTAGTGTTTAGGAAATGAGATGTAACACATATGATACTAAATATGATTACTTGAAAATGAAGCTTGATGTTATTATTTATGATATGTATCCCAGGTTTAGTGAAATAGTAAACACAATGATCTCTCTAGGAAGAGATGTTATAGCCAAGGATTAAATAATGAGAATACTAAGATTCTTTCTAGGTAGATGGAGAGGGACTTATTTCTCAATTAGAGAATATTGTAATTTTAGCAAAACAGCAGTCAAATAACAGATAAGAAAGTTGATGATGTATGAGGAAGACTTAAATTTCCACAAGGAAGAGGAATTTTAGCTAATGAGAATGTTTGTGGCCTTAAAAACCACTACTTCCAAAACAAATGGAAAGGATTAGGAGAAATTACAAGGCCCTGTAGAAAGTTCCAGCAGTGAAAAATCATCACCAGATAGTGGTGAGGTAGTGGTTCAATTAGCAAGATTTTTTATTAATCTTTAAAGAATGACTAAATTTTTCAAAAATCCCAATTTCAATGGTAGATATGATCACAAGGGAAACAAAAAGAATGGTTGGAAAAGAAATGACAAATTTGATGAAATAGTATCTTATGAATATAAGAAAAAGGGATATATAAAGGAAGATTTCCCCAAGATAAAATATAACAATAGGTACGAGGATACAGATAGAAAGATTAAAAAGGCTATAAAAGAAACTTAGAGATATTATGAGGATTGTTCAAGTGACTCAAAGTCGTCAAATGATGAAAAGGCTGAAAAGGACAATATGTGTTTTATGACAAACACATCTGAGGTAACCCTTGAGTCTCATTTAAAAAATTATTATTATTATAGATATGAAATTGATTCTGAAAATATGATTCGTCAAATATTATTTGAATATTGTAAAATTATATAAAAAACTTGTAATGAAATAAAAGATAAATACAAATTTTTATAGAAAAAGCATTCCAGCACTACTACTATTAAATCTGAGCTTTTTTTGGAAAATGAGAAAAATGTCCAATTACTCAAGGAGAACAATAAACATAAGTTATCTAATGGGAAATTACAAAGGTACCTAGAGAAATTTACCAATTTAAAAATAATATTACATAGATCCTTGGTAAAAAAATTCCCCTAGATATAATACTAGTGTAGGATACCAACCTATGGAAAAAATTCACCAAAACCAACTTTGTAACTAAATCTAGAAAATATGTTTTTCTACCTAAAAGTAAAAATTCTTCTGCTAGTTCAAATTATGGAAATATTTTACTACCTCTAGTTTTTTATTCTAAATAAAACCTATTTTTCAAATATGATACATAATACTTATATGAAATACATGAACTATGTGTGGGTTCCTAAAAAACTAATTATTAATGTTACTAGACCCAATAAAAATATGGGTACAAAAATCTATTTTTGTTTGATTATTTTTATGGAAATAAATTTAAAGAGCTCCTATAAAATCTTATGGTACTTGGATCGTTGATGTTCAAGACATGTGACAGGAGATTACTCATGCTTGAAAAAGTTAATAAAGATTGATTTTGGGAATGTCACCTTTGGTTACAATGATAAATGAAAAATAATTGGATTAGGATTGATTTGTAACTCTAACTAAGTTTTAATTTCTAAAGTACTCTTTTTTATGGATTGAAATATAATAAACTTAGTATTTCACAACTGTGTGCTGATTGATTTCATGTAAAATATGAAATTGATATTTTTAGTTTTTTTATCTTTAAAATAAACAAAAATTTTCTACTCTTAGAAATGAAAATGTTTATGTTGTTAACATTGATTCTTTAGTCTCTCAAAATGTTTCATGGTTATGTGTATTTCACAAAGAGTCTTTGATTTGGAATAAAATAATAGGACACTACAATATACAGTCCCTTAGAAATATTACTAGGAAAGGTTTAGTCATGGACCTACCAAAGCTTGAGTTTCCAAATGGTAAAGTATATAATCCTTTCTAAAAGGGTTAATGACACAAAATATCTTTCAAACCAAAGAATGATTTTTGAACTTATCAACCTCTCGAGTTCATTCACATTGATTAGATTGGATCATTTAGTGATTCTAGAGTAAATGTGAAGCAATATGTTTATGTTCATGTAAATTACTATTCATGGTATACTTGGACCTTCTTCATTTTCTCAAAAAAGTGAAGCCTGTTCTCATTTCACAAACAATCCTAGAACTATAGAAAATCTAAGTAGACCTAGAATTAAATCACTACGAAGTGACCATGTATGTGAGTTTGAAAATCATGATTTTGAATCCTTTTAATCACAAAATGGATATAGTCATAACTTCTCAAACCCTAGAACACATCAAAAAATGGAGTTGTATAAAGAAGACATATAACATTATATGAAATATTTAAAACCATGCTTTGTGAGTATGACATACATATTTTATCTTGGGAAAAATCTTTCAATAAAGTGTGCTCCATTACTAACAGATTTTTAATTCGACCAATTTTTTCAAATAACTCCCTATGAGTTTTGGAACAATAAAAACTCCAAGATTAATTACTTCAACGTTTTTTATTACAAATTCTATGTTATTAATACTAAGGATAATTTTGACAGGTTTTTATCAAAGGGTGATGAAGGATTTTTTCTAGTATATTCAATCTTTAGAAAATCCTCTATAGTCTTTAACAAACAAACCAAATTTATGGAAGAATCTATACATGTAAAATTTGATAAAACATATCCACATGAACCTAAGACCTCCCTAGAGAATCGTGAGGATGATATGTAAAATCAGGAAATTAATGATAAATCTTCTATCCATTTTATAGAGGAATCTGTTAAAACATCCAGTTTTGTAAAATCATTACATTCAAGCCATAATGAACCTGAACCTGTTGAAGAACCTGAGATTAGTAGTCCTTCTTTTTCTAGATCTATTATAACCCTTATGTATCATACTTTAGATGTTGTAGTTGGATATTTAGATAAAGGAACACATAATAGATTTTCTCTAAAAAATCAGGTTAAACATCAAGCTTTACTATCAGAACATGAACATAAAAACATCAATGATGCTCTCAATGATGAGTTTAGGGTGATGGCCATGCAAGAGGTGCTAAATCAGTTGAAAATAAAAAATTTCAAAACCTGTGGATAGACCTAATGACAACATGACCATAAGAACTAAATGGGTGTTGAGGAAAAAAGTAGATGAAGTTGGTAATATTATTAGAAACAAAGCTATATTGGTTGCACAAGGTTATAGTCTAGAAGAATGAATATAATATAATGATACCATTGAAATAGTAGATGGACTTGAAACCATTATAATCTTGCTTGCATATGCAGCATATCTAAATTTCAAACTTTATCAAATGGATGTCAAGAGTGAATTAAAAAATGGGTATATAGTTGTGTATGTTTTTTCGTACAACCCCCTGGTTTTACAAAAACTCACTTTCCAAATAATGTTATTAAATTAACAAAAGAATTATTTGGTTTAAAACAAGCTCCAAGAGCTTGGTATAATAGATTATGTAATTTAATTATTTCTAAAGGTTTCAGAAAAGGTATAGTTGATCCTACTCTTTTTAAAAAACGAATTTTTAAATATGTTTTAGTTGTTCAAATTCATCTTGATGATATTATTTTTGGATCTTCAAAAAATTATTTATGTACTAATTTTTCAAGGATGATGCAAAATGAATTGTAAATGAGTTTAATTGGTGAACTAAAATTATTTCATGGATTTAAAATCATTCAAAATAAAGAAGGTATTATTTTAAATCATATAAAATATAAAAAAGATCTTATAAAAATTTTTATCTTGGATAGCACTAAAAGTATTGATACTCGAATGACAACTCCATGTATGTTGGATCATGATGAAAATGGTAAATCTGTTGATCAAACCACTTATAGAGGAAGGATTGGATGTTTACTCTACTTAAATAGCATTTTCAAGATATTATGTTTGTTGTTTTAATGTGTTCTTGTTTTCAAGAAAACCCCAAAGGGACTCATTTAAATGTTGTTAAAAAATATTTTCAAATACCTCAAACATACAGCCAATTTAGGATTGTTTTATCCTAGAGGAAAACATTTGACTTAGTTATCTATTCATATGCAGATTTTTTTGGTTGTAAGTATGATAGAAAAATGAACCTCTGGAACATGTCCCTTATTAGTAAAGTCTATAGTATCATGGTGGGGTAATAAACAAAATTCTATTGCATTATCTACCTCCGATGCTAAATACATAGCTGATGTTAGTTGTTGTACACAAATTTTCTGAATGAAACACACTTTACTAGATTATAGATATCAATTCAAACATGTACCTATAAATTGTGAAAATTCACGTACTACTAACAATTCAAAGAATCTTGTTTGACATTCCAGGAACAAAACACATTGATCTAAGACATCACTTTTTGAGAGATAATTATCAAAAAGGTGAGATAACTTTGGAATTCATTGGAACTAAACATCATCTTGATTGTATATTCACTAAGACATTACATTTTGTAATAATAAATTACATCATACATGAGTTCGGAATGTTAAGTCTCTATTTAATAGTTTACTATTTCATAGTTTATGGTTTCATGATCCACAGTTTAAAAAGTTATTGTCTTCAAGTTACTATCTCACACTTACGGTCTCACACTTACTATCTCTTGGATATTGTCTCATAATTTCTATCTAAATTATACAGTCACACTATTTGGAGTCAAACCATAATTATGACACCATGATGACCAATTCCAGTATCATAATAATGACTTAGATATCTATTTAAATAATATCCTTTCCCATATCTCTAAATCGATTATTTTATTGTTTTAATTCCATGTATTTTTTTGGAACATTTGAAATACCTAAATGAAAAAACCCAATATTTCACCCTCATCCCTTCACATGAGCTCTCTTTTCTTAAAACTAAAACCCTTCTCTCTCAGCTCGTTAGCACTCTTTTAACCCTTCATCTTTCTCAAACTTACATTGGACGCCCAGAATGAAGAATCCTTCTTCATCAACTCCTGATAAGTGAAGGTCTCAGTATAAAGTAAAAAGGGCTTCCAAAATAGAGCATATGGGACCATTGAATATAAACCTTGCTAATAGAATAGTATTGCTAGATAAATAAGTCTTTCTAAAGTAGTTGCTGACAAGTAAGTTACTGGATTGGAAATTACTGGAAGAATAGGGATGGATGAGCTAGTTTACAAAAGAGAATTGACCGATTTATCCAATTATTGTTTCTTATTTTTATCAGTATGTTCAGTTCTCATTTAACTCTGAAGATGATTTTTTTGTAAGAAGCTGGGTAAAAGGTCAATGATTTACCTTTTCATTAAGGATTTGGGATATTTTCCTAGGAATACCTTGTGAAGGAATTTTTTAGGATTACCAAAGATGTCATCCTCGTCAAAGTATTGTGTTTATCCTATAAGAGGCTCTTAGAACTCTAACTATAAATAAGAAGAAGATGATGTAAACATAAGATGAGGTTGAAGGTATGACAATGATGTTATTTATGTTTATCCAAAATATTATTTTTGTAAGGAAATGAGATTTTTCTACCCATAAGTATCAAGATGTATTCTTGATACATCTTATAAAGAATGTGAATAAGATCAATCTGTGTAAGTATATTATAATTAACATGTGTGAATTGATCAAGAAAAATGAGAAATCACCCTCTCTATATTATTCAAGATTTATTTATACAATGTTGGTTTCCAAATGAGTAGTTGGTCCAAATGAAGAACTTATTGTGGATTATGAGTTTTTTATCTCAAAGGATATGATCTAAAGGATGAAAATTTTCTGGATTCCTTGGAAAATGTATTGGGTGGAAGGAAATTAAATATTGTATGAGAAGTTCAATCAAATTTTGAATCCTTCAAGACGTAAGAAAAAATATGCCCCTGGATTTGAACCATATGAATTTATTTAATACCCAAGTGAAAAGTTAGAATATATAGAATCTGCACCTGGGGAAGAATCTATCATAGAAAATTAAAATAGTAAAATACCTATTTCACAATAAATATTTGAAAAATATGTAGCTACAACTAATGGAAGTGTTCGAATTGAAAAAATCCAACTGTTAATGAAGAGAAACTCTTGAAAAATAGTCTTTCATTGAGGATGAACTTATTTTTGAGAAATAGGTTGTTGTTCTAGAATAGTTAGAAGAACATGTTGAACGTGAAATAATTATATCTGCTGAGTAAATAATGCAATAGGCCTTTAAGCTCACTAAAAAAGAGATGGGTGAGCCTGACAGTGATGAGAATTTGGAAATGGGTCAAGAGATTGAGTCTCATAGTCCTAGAAGACATGCACCTGTTGAGGGGGAGAAACAACCCAACATAGAAAGTGTTCAAGTTAACAATCATGTTTACCAAATCATTATGGATACCACATATAGGATTATCAATTATTTTTATGTGGAAAATACCCAAGAGGCCAAGATAAAAGGTGTAGATCATTCCACTATTTTTCAATTGAAACAAATCTTTTCCATAGAAATAACCTTTGCTAATGACAACAAACCTGTATCAGTTCCTATTCCTGAACCAACTCAAGAATATTCTGACTTTGTGAGTCACAGTGATCTAAAAGATTTCGGAAACACCTTTTTAGAGGGATTTGAAGATACCATAAAGTGACAACCTTCTCTAGGGAATAATCTCAGTGATATAGATGTTTCCTTGATGCTAGATAATATACTATGGAAACGTTAACATAAAATGATTCATGAAATACAAGAAGTTAGTATTGAAAATAAATAGTTTAGTGATGAGGTGATGTCTCTCATATTTATGGTTTAAGATATGTATAAAATGTTAAAAACTAGACATGATCCTGTAGCTCATCCTATTGAGGATGTTGGTGATCAGATCACATTGAAATTTTTATCTCTAATACAACAAAATTTGACTTCTATATATGAAAATGTAGATAAGAGAAACATCAAGATAGTCATTGATATGAGTGATATTGTTGTTGGACATAAAAACTGACTGATGAATGTAAGGCATGATTATAGAAAGTTATAAATCAACTTAAGTCTCTCACGTCATCTGTTATAGCATTAAATTCTTCTAGACGATCATCACAGCCTATGGACAGTGACCTAATCTTAACTATTTTTAAAATAAGAAATTTATTCAGTGTTATGTGGTGTTGATAAGGAATATTTCTATGATATCATATATAATAGTGATCAGGTACTTGATTTGGTGAGGATACAGTCAAATACTTCCAATGTTCCTCGAAAAGAAATCTCTAAGAATGTGGACTTCTAATTCAACAAAATTTATTCTAAGAATGATATGACCAATCACTTCAAGTACATTATAGATAATTTGAAAATTCCTCCTATCACTCAAGCCTTCAAGACTCAAGTTTAAAATCTGAATGGCTTCACTCCTCTATTGGACTAGTTCTTGGAGAACAAAGTTGGAATTGATAAGGATATACAGTATGGAGGTGAGAACATTACTAATTTTATTATGTTGTTGAAACATTATCTCAAAGGGCAATGTACTACCATAGTGGCCCCTACAGCTTCCCCTTTATGGTCCGGTTCATCCCATTCCTGCTCCACTACCTTTACTCCTAATATCATGTATGTATCTCAGGCTCTGAGCCAGATCAGATCTATTATTATTGAACAAACCATGGGTCATTATTCAACTAAACAAACTATTACACCCTCTATCTTTGAAGGGGTGACTTTTTCTTCTCTCATTATTGGATCAAACACTTATACCACCTCTACATCTTCCCCTATTGATATCTATACCAATGATAAAGAAAATACTGCTAGCTCTGAAGAGAAGTGAAGGATGTATTTTTGATAGGGTTGTATTGTATGTTTTATTATGCATGTAATGAGATTTACCATTATATCCAATAAAATATGCACAAGTGTTTTTTATTTTCGTTCTTATCTTCATTTCATCTTTATTTTATTTATTTTTCTTATTCACTTTTTGATAATCCTAAAATGGGACGAACTAAAAAAAATGAATTATTAAAATATATGGCTAATAGATTCCATGATTTTTTATCATAAAAAGGGGGAGAATATTGGACTCCTCATGTTTAAATGATCAAAAATCATGATAATCATGTTTTAATGCTCACAAATCATGTTCATAATGTACATCATATCACAAATCCTTCCATCTATTTGAATTATTGCAAATAATGGTCTAAACTCTCTCATGATCTGGATTCAGAATCTCACAAATCATGTTTCAATCTTGTTAACTATGTTTGACCTTGAATTATTATGTTTTATTAAAAAAATTATTATGTATAATCCATTATGTGAGTATTACTTATTAAGAAAATTTACAAATATTTGGCTAAGACTAAGAAACTGTATGTTCTCCACCAGTTCTGGATTTTAGCAATGTCCCAGACACTATGACTCAGACATCATAACCTAGACACCGTAACCCAGACACTGTAACCCATATACTGTGACCCAGGTATTGGTTCCAGATTTTCATAAAGTCTTTGACACCGTATGTATGCAATCTATTCCATATTTTTGAAAATGACCTAACACCATTTCCTAGCTACCGTTTCCAAGAAACCGTAACATGACATGATTCATAATTTTGAAAAAGTACCAGACACTACAACTATGTTACTAGTTTCAAATCTTATTGGGATTGTGGCACCATGTCTGTCTCACCCTGAATGTGGCACCGTGACTATCTCACCTCTCCAAGGAAAAGTAGAAGACATTGTTCCATGTGATACCTTTTGAAGAAAACCTGTGACATCATTCCATACTTAAGCATTTTTCTATATTTTCTAATTAAATTTAAAAATTATTTATAACGGTCGTATTTGAGTCATTTAATGACACTAAAAAATAATATTTCCTTATAGACATTTCACCTGATAGTATGAGGTACGAGGTTTAGAAATCATACATCATGTCGTCTCCAACACATGGACCTTAAATAAAAAGAAAATCATGGAATTAGTGAAATATATGGTTAGAGTTCAAGAATATGAATGCATGAAAAAAGAGCATAAAACATATACTGAAGAAAGCATGAAGAAATATTGATTCCTGAAGTCTGGACTATTGTAAATCAAAACCTCAAACACTCTCACAGTAGCAACCTTAAGAAGAACAAGACCTAAAAAGAACGTCTCATCAAACTAGAAACCAGAACACTACACTCATGATACTCTATTTTCATAAAAGGACTCGAAAATCATATCTTCTACATCCTACAAAACCAGAGCTTCATAGAACAACACACAAGTAATTTATAATCCTTTCTCATTATTTTTTCTATATTGTGTATTATTTTTATTACTTGTTGAGTAGGGAATGTTTATGTATTAAAACACACTTATTCTCCAGCACTAAACTGGAGGATACAAGATATATTCACTAGAACAACTTTTCTATAAAAAATCAGCCACATATAACTGTGGAAGAGGTCTGGTATGACCTTGTTGTTTGTTTTCCCATGTTGAATGGTGGAAGAGGTCTTGTGACCTGAACAGTCCGATTTACTGTTGTTAACACCAATCCTATGTGTGGATCAATGATTTATGTGTGTTTGTGTGTGTGTGTTTTTTTGGGTTTCTGTGTGTTGTCTCTGTGTGTGTGTATCTTGGTGGCAGGTGATCACCATGTGAAGTGGATTAGGTCTCAGCTTGAGACTGAAAATCATGTTTTATATATTGTGTCCTTCAATTTATTATCTCTATTTTTTAACTAATATTTTTAGAAAACTAAATTTTACTTTGAGAATTATTCTTTGATAGTAGTTATAACTATTTTTCCTTATCGGAATAGTTTCAAAAGATGTATCAATATCTCATATTTATATTACTGAGAATTAATCAATCTATTGAGAATCTATTTGAAAATTCAGACTATGATAATTCTATTACCATGATTAACTTGCTAGTTTTATTTAATTTGGTGGAGTCTTTTATGTAACACCTCAATCTTCCGTAGTATGCTTCATTTTTAAATAATTCAATAGAGTGTGATGAACACAACACCGAGTTCAAGGGCACCATGACCTATCAAACTAGCCATTTATAATGAATTTATGAATACAATCAACCACATTTTGAATTTTATATATCCTATTTATTTTTAATATTCATATTTTTTTTGTTTCTTATACATAATATAAGGGAAAATTCAATTTTTCAAATTAAAGATGTATTTTTCAAAACAAATTAATGTTTTTATGCCTTTTAATGGAGAACTATTTTAAATTCCACTATATGACAATATTATATATTCAATTTTATCAAATTAAATTATTATTTAGAATAGGTGCATTAAAATTTAGTTTGGAAAAATTTTTGGTAATTTTCTGATAACATCAATAATTTGATAAATAGTGAAAAATACTAAATTTTAATTGAAAAAACTTTTTAAATCAAAATAATTTATAGTGTTAAATTATAAATTTGAGAGGTTTTAAATTATAATTAGATTAAGTTTTTATCATTAAATATAATTTTGGTCATTGAAATTAATTTCACATTTCAATTGGACATAAACACATGTCAATCTTTTGATAGATTTTACTCCTTAAAAACTCTCTTTTGGTTTTGACAATGGGAAATAATTTTAAATTAATTACTGAAACATCTGTGTTTTTAATTTGGAAAAAATGGATTCCATATTTGTAATTATAAGTTTTAAATTTTTTAAATAGGTACCTTTTATTTTTTACATTAAGAATAGTAACTTTAGATATTATTTTTATTTACCATGGTTAAAGGGTTAATCAGGTAAATAAGGGTAAAAAATAATATTATAATAATATAAAACTACCCAAACTTATGTCTCAATCTTATTTGATGATATATATTTGATAATGAGCATCCTTACTGTAACACCCGAGACTTTTATGTTATATAAACCATCAAAGGAATCTTTTTCTACACAACACTTGCTTGGCTTGCTTTGCACGCAATCGCGACCTTCCTCGATAGCTTGCGTCGTACGCAATACCGAGTTTCACTAAACAACAATATGCTATTAAAACTAGCCGTTATGAATAGTAATAACCACTTTTTAAAATTTTATAAATTTTATTTTTCAAAATGGACTTCATTTTTGGACTCAGAATATCGAAATTAGCCTAGGGTGAAATTTTGGTATTTTTCTGAAAACTTTCAATTTTTGATGAATAGTGAAACCACTATGTGGTAGGTTAAAAACTGAATTTTGCATAAAACTTAATTTTACCGCTTCTGTAAATGGAATTTCAAAAATCCGAGAGACACGGTTAATATCAAGGACTAAAATGTGGTTCAATGAGATGAAAATAATTTTTTGGTGAATAGTAACTTTTTACTATTTTTACCGCGGTTAATAGTAAATAGGGTAACTAAGGGTAAATATGATATCAATATTACCCTAACACATGTCCTAATTCTATTGGACAAGTGTAATTCGATCAAAAACAAACTTAGGAATAAAATATGACCATTTAGGCCCACTTGGATTAGATTAGGACATTTATTTTTAATTTATTTAAAGAAAGGTTAAAATAGTTAAAATCAAAGTTTAATAAGTAAATCATTTTTAATATGGGGTTATACATAAGATAAATTCGATTGTAAATATTTATTAGAAAGATAAAAAGATTTCCTACATGATGGTATTTTATTTGTAATTTTTAGACATCAAATAATTTAATTTATATATGACACAAAGATGATGCAGTAATTATCTTATTAATGAAATATTGACATAATTGATAATATAAATACCAAAATAAATGTAATTTAAGACTTTTTATGAATTCCACTAATTTTATAGGTTACTATGATATATTAGTGTTGATTTAATCAACTTGGTTCGAACATATAATTCTGTTATGACTTTCAAAAAAATCATATATCAAATAGTGTCAAAATTGACACAAAATAGTTTTTAAATCAAATATTATATTATTAATTGTTATTTTATTCCTAAAAATCTAAGGTTCGGCCAAATGACTTAGATAAAGATATATATATTAATAATAAACAATTTGGGGTTCGTGTGGCATGTTATAGTAAGTGTATTAACCATATAGTGAAAGAAAACAAAAAGACACGGTAAAAGTTAAATTAATTAACTTAGAGTTAAATCTAATTGATAAGGTTAAAATAATACCCTAAACTTGTCTAAGTCCTATTGGTTGATAGGATTTCGACCCTTCCCCACTTTAGCTTCGAAATAAGACCCTTTGGAACCATTATAAACTGATTTTGACTTTAATATAAAATAATATTTTGAGATATTCCTTGTAGAGACCCAAAGCTTGACGTACATTGACATTACATTACTTTTGCGGAATACTTAGTACATTACAAAAACACACACACAAGGACCGTAATAGTTTAGTGTCTTTGGAAACTCGGACTATAATCTTCTAATCGTGGTGAAAGATCTTCAAAATCTCCCATAAAGATCTTCCTTTTTTTTACCTAAAACCTTTATTTATATCCTGGGGAAAAGAAAACATAAAAGGATGAGCTCAAATGCTCAGTAAGGGTAAACAAAAGAAAATCAATCACATCACATTCATAAGAACATAACTCTTGGAAATCTTAACCTGCAAAAGAGAGCATAATTTCATAACATGGGATAAATCATAGTAGTGAAATGTAATCCCAATAATCATAACTTAAAACATGAAACTTTGTGGCATACACACATAATCATAGAGAATCATTTCCTGTTAGTCAAGAATCATTGCCAAGACTATCTTAGTGGACAAAGTCCCTTTCTGAATCGAGTAGCCCTCGTTTCAGTCCTGTTTCACTGAACCGGTATAACCTACCATTTCAGCAATGTCTATCTCATGAGATATAAAATCATTACCCAATGAATTGGAGGGAGATATAGGTCCCACCCATATTATAATGAATCCTTTCTTATGTGTGCCACATAATCATAAAACATACATCATCGCATAACACATGTAACAAAAATGGGATTCTTGAAACATCATGATATCATAAATCAATTTATATAAGATAAAGGAATTCATAAACATAATTTCATCACAACATAGTCAAATCAATGTAAAAATATGGATAGAAACAGAACCCTTTATTATCTTAGATGGAAAATAATTTTGATAAAACACTTGAATTGAATTCCTGAGGAAAATATCCTTTCTTCTTCAAAATCAATTTCTTTTCACAAAACATCATGCAATTTTAAAAGAAAGAGATTTTATTGAAAATAGTCATGAAATCTTTTAGAGGAAGCTTCATGAAAATAAGGCTTTATAAAACAGTAGAAATCCGTTCGTGCCGTATAAGTTAAAAAAGAACATTCTTCGTACTTTTGTCGGAAAAGTCAAAAAGTACCTCGTACGAAAAACGACAAAAGATTCCTTTCATACATATTACTAAAAACTCACCAAAGGGTAAAAATGGATTTAAACAATTGTAGGTGGATGGAAATAATATTACATATTGATGAATCATGGATGTGGATGATAAAATACACCCCAGTAAATACTTACGAATAAACAATCTCAGATAAAAATGAGATTGTGATATTTCCCTTACCTTAGGTCCGATTTGCTTTGTACGTGTCTGAAGCTCCTGTATAATGGTTTAAATAATGTCATTGACTTATTACAGAATCATATTCATTGTTATGATATCATATATGGTTCACTTATGACATTATATTACCCGTTCTTTTGTAAATTCCATGTTAAAGAAGTGTTTTGGGTAAAATCGTTTCTTTTATCGTAGGTGTTTTGACTTGTTGTTCTTGACATTATTATTACTTATATCATGATTTACTTACTTCCAGAATATAAAATATAATTTATATATCATATATATTCAGTATATATATATATATATAATAGATAGATAAATGAAATGAAAAACACCGTTCATGGAGACGGTAGTCCGTACGTACGCATGAACGCTGTTTTCCTTTCCCTATTTTCTTGAATGGAAGTAAGTAGATGACATACATATATATAAATAAATCCAGTAGCTTTATAATGTCATATATTTCATTATTATTTCTTATATATACTTTATAATCATTCTTAAATGGTTAACATGGAGAATGAATCTCATCGTGTCGTGGAGACGGTAGTCCGTACGTACGCACGAGCGATGATATCATTTCCATAAATATTGAATTGAATTGGAGTGGATTATACAATATATCAGAATCAATATGATGTTGTAATAACTATATATAGTTATTCTTCACACCATTATACCCATCCATGTAAGGTGGTGGTGGAAAATAGATTACACCACGACGTGGAGACGGTATTCCGTACGTACGCACGCGCGGTGATTTCTTTTTCCGTAGGATAGATAGAAGGTGAATTAGAGTTGTTTAATATTTATAATAACATATCAGTATATAAGAAATACTGATGTTATTACTTTATCATGAAACAACTAAAGAAGAAGAAGTTGAAGAAGAAAGAAATTGAAAAGATCGGTAATGGATATTACCTCTTCTTTGAAACGCTTCTTTGAATCCTCCACTTAGGAAACTAAGATTGGTCTTTGAAGAAGACCAAGACCTCTAGGATTATTCTAGGGAAGTGGAGAAGGGATTTTGGCAGGGGTTGGCCGATCTTGAGTGCTCAAATTGGTGTGAGGAGGAGGGGGAGGAGGTGTCCTTTTATAAGGGAGGAGAGGGGCACCTTAGGAATATCTCAAAATATTATTTTATATTAAAGTCAAAATCGGTTTATAATGGTTCCAAAGGGTCTTATTTAGAAGCTAAAGTGGTGATGGATCTAAATCCTATCAACCAACAAGATTTAGACAAGTTTAGGTTATTATTTTAACCTTATCAATTAGATTTAACTCTAAGTTAAATAATTTAACTTTTACCCTGTCTTTTTGTTTTCTTACATTATATGGTTAATAAACTTACTATAACATGCCAAACGAACCCCAAATTGTATATTATTAATACATATATCCTTATCTAAGTCATTTGGCCGATCCTTAGATTTTTAGGAATAAAATAACAATTAATAATATAATATTTGATTTAAAAACTATTTTGTGTCAATTTTGACACTATTTGATATATGATTTTTTTGAAAGTCATAACAGAATTATATGTTCGAACCAAGTTGATTAAATCAACACTAATATATAATAGTAACCTAGAAAATTAGTGGAATTCATAAAAAGTCTTAAAGTATATTTATGTTGGTATTTATATTATCAATTATGTCAATATTTCATTAATAAGATAATTAATGCATCATCTTTGTGTCATAAATAAATTAAATTATTTAAAGTCTAAAAATTACAAATAAAATACCATCATGTAGGAAATCTTCCTAGCTTTCTAATGAATATTTATAGTCGAATTTATATTATGTATAACCCCATATTAAAAATGCTTTACTTATTAAACTTTGATTTTAACTATTTTAACCCTTCTTTAAATAAATTAATAATAAATGTCCTAATCTAATCCAAGTGGGCCTAAATGGTCATATTATATTCATAAGGTTGTTTTTGGTCGAATTACACTTATCCAATAGAATTATGACATGTGTTAGGGTAATAGTAATATCATATTTACCCTTAGTTACCCTATTTACTATTAACCGTGGTAAAAAAAGGTAAAAAGCTACTATTCACCAAAAATTATTTTTATATCATTAAACCACATTTTAGTCCTTGATATTAACCGTGTCTGTCAGATTTTCGAAATTCCATTCACAGAAGCGGTAAAATTAAGTTTTATGCAAAATTCAGTTTTTAACCTACCACATAGTGGTTTCACTATTCATCAAAAATTGAAAGTTTTCAGAAAAAAAGCCAAAATTTCATCCTAAGCTATATTTCATATTCCAAATTCAAAAATGAAGTCTATTTTACCAAATTCATAACATAGATGTTGCATTAAGTAATTTTATAATTAAATCCCGCTGTTAAAACAAATAGCGTGTTTTTAAGAAACAATATCTATCAAAAGATTGACACTTGTTTATGTCTGGTTTAAATGTGAAATTACATCCAATGACCAACATTGTATTAAATTGTAAAAATATATTCTAAATATACTTTAAAACCACTCAAATTAATGATTTATCACTACTAATTATTTCGATTAAAAAAGTTGTTTTTAATTATAATTTAGTAATTTTCACTATTCATCAGAATATGAAAGTTATCCGAAAAGTACCAAAATTTCACCTTAGGCTAAATTCGATACTCCGAATCCAAAAATGAAGTTCATTTTGAAATATAAGATTTACAGAATTTTAAAAAGTGGTTATTACTATTCATAACGGCTAGTTTTAATAATATTTTAATAGCATATCGTTGTTTAGTGAAACTCGGTATTGCGTATTACACACGCTATCGAGGAAGGTCGTGATTGCGTGTAATGCAAGGCAAGTCAAGGATGCGTGTTGTGCAAGCTCCTTTTGGTGTAGCGTACAACAGAAGACATTAATAAAATTAAAAAGAATATTTTTTTATAAAATCTTGGGCTGTTACATTCTACCCCCCTTAAAATGAATTTCGCCCTCGAAATTCGTCGGGGTTATAAACGGTTTACTATTTGAAAGTTTCTTTAATAGAAACCCACATCGTAAAAAGGAATATCAAAACCAATCTTTAAAAACAAAAGTATGAAACGTAACGGTTACCCAAATAAACAAATCATTGGGTTTCCACATAGGTGAAAATATGGATATGGAAGAGAAATCTAACCATCATGTTCTGATGGAGAGTGGTAGAGAACATGGCTATGGAAAAGCCAATAATCACAAATCCATAGATTTGTGATGATATAAGGTACCATCTGATTCATCAGGTATAAGATCACTAGGACAACATTTTTGGTTTTCAAGATCATTTCCCTAAAGTTGAAAATTTGATTTAGAATAAATACTTACTTTATTTTGGTACAATCTCACTATTATTCGTGCCTTGAACAATTTCCACTTCATCTCTTAAATAAATGAAGTTGAATTTGTTATTCGTGAAGTGTTAGCAGATCATGTGATAGAATGACGAGTCATTCCATCTGTCTCAAACAAAAGGTTAGTAAAAATTATATACATAAGTCGATCTATAGTGAGATTAATCATATATAGTTCCTAAAATGGACTTATACTTCATATATCATACTGCTTAATATAATAAAACTAGTTTCTTCTAAATAGGGACTTCCTGTAGGCCAGTGGTAGGCGATAAAGGCCAGTCGCACTTCGGTTGTGGGTTCGATTCCTACAGCCTTGTCCGAAGCGATGGGCTGTCGCCCGTCCTGCTGGTCGTCACTTTTTCTAGAACTACGTTACTATAACATCCCATCAATAATATCGAAAATCTTCTATCCTTAAACAATACTAACTTATGTCCAACATAATCCAGTCTAATATTTAGGCTTATACATAATACTGCAGTCCACTCTCATAATATAGTGACAACGATTACCAGAGATTTAATACTGTCGTTGATCCCCACATATCATAAGATATGTCTTGTTGGTCACATTCCAAACATTCAAAGTCCTTAATCGTGTATTCTCTTGAATACCTTAGTGAAAACATGAGTGCAGTTAAAAGTTACCAAAATCCTCAAAATTCTATATACTCAAACCATGATATCACTTAGTCCTTATATCAATCATGAGCTCATGAACATTTCATTTTCTCGTCCTCATTATGCGCATATCATCTTATTTCCAAAAAATATCTCAATTACTTTGAATACCACATCAATAAATATTGCAATACTCAATGATACAACATTATTTTGGAATCCCATTACATAAACACTTAATCATTCCACCACATCGTTGTCATATTCAACATTGCCAATAGTGATCGCATGTGATTTCCCTTTGTCCTTTGCCTTCAGTGGTTGCTCATGTTGATCATCATTAACCCTTGGATTAGAGCAATTATTAGCATAATGCCCCATTTCCTTGCACTTGAAGCATTGAAGTGTTGGAAGTGCGTTCTCTGCAGTGTTTGCTTTATTCACATCATTAGAAACCCTTTTTCCATTACTTCGACACTCAGCTGCTTGATGACCTTCTTTTCCACACTTAAAACATTTTCTAGTCCCTTTAAGACAATCTCCACCATGCTTCTTTCCACACTTTGTGCATAAGGAAACATTCATCTTCTTTTCACCATTATTCTGAGATTTCTCCTTGAACTCCATCTTTCGTTTCTTGTCAAAACCATGAGATGGATATGTAACACCAACTTCCATTTCTACCTTGATAGCACAACGCACAATTTCTTCATTGCTACTGAAGTCTCTTATAGCTAATGCCCTTCGAAGACTTGGTTTTAAGCCACTGAAAAATCGATCAGCTTTACTTTCAGGTTGGATGATAATTCCAGAAGCATACCTTGCAAGTCTTGTAAAAGTTGCTTCATAGGTACCAACATATTCATCGTCCCTTTTCTTCAGTTCAAGAAACTCTTTCTCCATCTTTGTTCGACGAATACGAGGGAAGTACTTACTGAAAAACAAGTTCTTGAACTCGTCCCATTCCATGGACTCAATTTCATCTCTTGGCCTCGTATTCTTGATAAGATTCCACCATTGATCAGCTTCACCTTCCAAACGATATACTGCTAAGATGAATTTATCATGTTCAGAACATTGAAGAACTGAAAATATCTTTTCAGTAGTACTGATCCATTGTTCAGCCACAAGTGGATCAGAAGACCCACTGAAAGAAGGTGGACGTTGCCTCATTAAGGACTCAATAGAATATTGTTCCCTTCTCTGCTCATTTGGAAGTCCAGAATGATTCATAGCTTGTGTAAGTATAGCAATAAGATTTTGCACTCCATCTCCCATAACATTTGTTTGTTCAGGAGGGCAATCATTGCATTGTCCATTGCATTGATCAACACGGTTCCTTCGGGTTCCATCCATCGTCTAAAACCCAAAAAGAATAGTGTGAGAGGCAAAAATCATGCTAGGGAAATCAACATAATAAAGGGGAAGTACCTTCAATATCCAACATCTTAGGTTTAATTCTATGATCGTTAGCGTAATTCTATTACTATAACCTATACGTATACTTATCCCTATGGAAATCCCTAGACATACCTTAGAAATATCTCTAGGGATCTCACCAACGTTTTCGCATCATAGTTTCCAAAGGTTGACTAAACCTTTCCTCTGATACCAACTGTAGAGACCCGAATCTTGACGTACATTGACATTACATTACTTTTGCGGAATACTTAGTACATTACAAAAACACACACACAAGGACCGTAATAGTTTAGTGTCTTTGGAAACTCGGACTATAATCTTCTAATCGTGGTGAAAGATCTTCAAAATCTCCCATAAAGATCTTCCTTTTTTTTACCTAAAACCATTCTTTATATCCTGGGGAAAAGAAAACATAAAAGGGTGAGCTCAAATGCTCAGTAAGGGTAAACAAAAGAAAATCAATCACATCACATTCATAAGAACATAACTCTTGGAAATCTTAACCTGCAAAAGAGAGCATAATTTCATAACATGGGATAAATCATAGTAGTGAAATGTAATCCCAATAATCATAACTTAAAACATGAAACTTTGTGGAATACACACATAATCATAGAGAATCATTTCCTGTTAGTCAAGACTCATTGCCAAGACTATCTTAGTGGACAAAGTCCCTTTCTGAATCGAGTAGCCCTCGTTTCAATCCTGTTTCACTGAACCGGTATAACCTACCATTTCAGCCATGTCTATCTCATGAGATATAAAATAATTACCCAATGCATTGGAGGGAGATATAGGTCCCACCCATCTTATAATGAATCCTTTCTTATGTGTGCCACATAATCATAAAACATACATCATCGCATAACACATGTAACAAAAATGGGATTCTTGAAACATCATGACATCATAAATCAATTTATATAAGATAAAGGAATTCATAAACATAATTTCATCACAACATAGTCAAATCAATGTAAAAATATGGATAGAAACAGAACCCTTTATTATCTTAGATGGAAAATAATTTTGATAAAACACTTGAATTGAATTCCTGAGGAAAATATCCTTTCTTCTTCAAAATCAATTTCTTTTCACAAAACATCATGCAATTTTAAAAGAAAGAGATTTTATTGAAAATAGTCATGAAATCTTTTAGAGGAAGCTTCATGAAAATAAGGCTTTATAAAACAGTAGAAATCCGTTCGTGCCGTATAAGTTAAAAAAGAACATTCTTCGTACTTTTGTCGGAAAAGTCAAAAAGTACCTCGTACGAAAAACGACAAAAGATTCCTTTCATACATATTACTAAAAACTCACCGAAGGGTAAAAATGGATTTAAACAATTGTAGGTGGATGGAAATAATATTACATATTGATGAATCATGGATGTGGATGATAAAATACACCCCAGTAAATACTTACGAATAAACAATCTCAGATAAAAATGAGATTGTGATATTTCCCTTACCTTAGGTCCGATTTGCATTGTACGTGTCCGAAGATCCTGTATAATGGTTTAAATAATGTCATTGACTTATTACAGAATCATATTCATTGTTATGATATCATATATGGTTCACTTATGACATTATATTACCCGTTCTTTTGTAAATTCCATGTTAAAGAAGCGTTTTGGGTAAAATCGTTTCTTTTATCGTAGGTGTTTTGACTTGTTGTTCTTGACATTATTATTACTTATATCATGATTTACTTAATTCCAGAATATAAAATGTGATTTATATATCATATATATTCAGTATATATATATATATAATAGATAGATAAATGAAATGAAAAACACCGTTCATGGAGACGGTAGTCCGTACGTACGCATGAACGCTGTTTTCCTTTCCCTATTGTCTTGAATGGAAGTAAGTAGATGACATACATATATATAAATAAATCCAGTAGCTTTATAATTTCATATATTTCATTATTATTTCTTATATATACTTTATAATCATTCTTAAATGGTTAACATGGAGAATGAATCTCATCGCGTCGTGGAGACGGTAGTCCGTACGTACGCACGAGCGATGATATCATTTCCATAAATATTGAATTGAATTGGAGTGGATTATACAATATATCAGAATCAATATGATGTTGTAATAACTATGTATAGTTATTCTTTACACCATTATACCCATCCATGTAAGGTGGTGGTGGAAAATAGATTACACCACGGCGTGGAGACGGTATTCCGTACGTACGCACCCGCGGTGATTTCTTTTTCCGTAGGATAGATAGAAGGTGAATTAGAGTTGTTTCATATTTATAATAACATATCAGTATATAATAAATACTTATGTTATTACTTTATCATGAAACAACTAAAGAAGAAGAAGTTGAAGAAGAAAGAAATTGAAAAGATCGGTAATGGATATTACCTCTTCTTTGAAACGCTTCTTTGAATCCTCCACTTAGGAAACTAAGATTGGTCTTTGAAGAAGACCAATACCTCTAGGATTATTCTAGGGAAGTGGAGAAGGGATTTTGGCAGGGGTTGGCCGAGCTTGAGTGCTCAAATTGGTGTGAGGAGGAGGGGGAGGAGGTGTCCTTTTATAAGGGAGGAGAGGGGCACCTTAGGAATATCTCAAAATATTATTTTATATTAAAGTCAAAATAGGTTTATAATGGTTCCAAAGGGTCTTATTTCGAAGCTAAAGTGGGGATGGATCGAAATACTATCAACCAATAAGATTTAGACAAGTTTAGGTTATTATTTTAACCTTATCAATTAGATTTAACTCTAAGTTAAATAATTTAACTTTTACCCTATCTTTTTGTTTTCTTACATTATATGGTTAATAAACTTACTATAACATGCCAAACGAACCCCAAATTGTATATTATTAATACATATATCCTTATCTAAGTCATTTGGCCGAACCTAAGATTTTTAGGAATAAAATAACAATTAATAATATAATATTTGATTTAAAAACTATTTTGTGTCAATTTTGACACTATTTGATATATGATCTTTTTGAAAGTCATAACAGACTTATATGTTCGAACCAAGTTGATTAAATCAGCACTAATATATCATAGTAACCTAGAAAATTAGTGGAATTCATAAAAAGTCTTAAATTATATTTATTTCGGTATTTATATTATCAATTATGTCAATATTTCATTAATAAGATAATTACTGCATCATCTTTGTGTCATAAATAAATTAAATTATTTAAAGTCTAAAAATTACAAATAAAATACCATCATGTAGGAAATCTTTTTATCGTTCTAATGAATATTTATAGTCGAATTTATATTATGTATAACCCCATATTAAAAATGATTTACTTATTAAACTTTGATTTTAACTATTTTAACCCTTCTTTAAATAAATTAATAATAAATGTCCTAATCTAATCCAAGTGGGCCTAAATGGTCATATTATATTCATAAGGTTGTTTTTGGTCGAATTAAACTTATCCAATAGAATTAGGACATGTGTTAGGGTAATAGTAATATCATATTTACCCTTAGTTACCCTATTTACTATTAACCGTGGTAAAAAAGGTAAAAAGTTACTATTCACCAAAAATTATTTTTATCTCATTGAACCACATTTGAGTCCTTGATATTAACCGTGTCTGTCGGATTTTCGAAATTCCATTCACAGAAGCGGTAAAATTATGTTTTATGCAAAATTCAGTTTTTAACCTACCACTTAGTGGTTTCACTATTCATCAAAAATTGAAAGTTTTCAGAAAAAAAGCCAAAATTTCATCCTAAGATATATTTCATATTCCAAATTCAAAAATGAAGTCTATTTTACCAAATTCATAACATAGATGTTGCATTAAGTAATTTTATAATTAAATCCCGCTGTTAAAACAAATAGCATGTTTTTAAGAAACAATATCTATCAAAAGATTGACACTTGTTTATGTCTGGTTTAAATGTGAAATTACATCCAATGACCAACATTGTATTAAATTGTAAAAATATATTCTAAATATACTTTAAAACCACTCAAATTAATGATTTATCACTACTAATTATTTCGATTAAAAAAGTTGTTTTTAATTATTATTTAGTAATTTTCACTATTCATCAGAATATGAAAGTTATCCGAAAAGTACCAAAATTTCACCTTAGGCTAAATTCGATACTCCGAATCCAAAAATGAAGTTCATTTTGAAATATAAGATTTACAGAATTTTAAAAAGTGGTTATTACTATTCATAACGGCTAGTTTTAATAATATTTTAATAGCATATCGTTGTTTAGTGAAACTCGGTATTGCGTATTACACACGCTATCGAGAAAGGTCGCGATTGCGTGTAATGCAAGGAAAGTCAAGGATGCGTGTTGTGCAAGCTCCTTTTGGTGTAGCGTACAACACAAGACATTAATAAAATTAAAAAGAATATTTTTTATAAAATCTTGGGCTGTTACATTCCTAAGGTGCCCCTCTCCTCCCTTATAAAAGGGCACCTCCTCCCCCTCCTCCTCACACCAATTTGAGCACTCAAGCTCGGCCAACCCCTGCCATTTTCTCCTCTCCACTTCCCTAGAATAATCCTAGAGGTCCTGGTCTTCTCCAAAGACCAATCTTAGTTCCTTAAGTGGGGGATTCAAAGAGGCGTTCCAAAGAAGAGGTAATATCCATTACCGATCTTTTCAATTTCTTTCTTCTTCAACGTATTATTCTTTAGTTGTTTCATGATAAAGTAATAACATCAGTATTACTTACATACTGATATGTTATTATAAATATGAAACAACCCTAATTCACCTTCTATCCATCCTACGGAAAAATGAAATCACCGCGCGTGCGTACGTACGGAATACCGTCTCCACGCCGTGGTGTAATCTACTTTCCACCATCACCTTACTAGGATGGGTATAATGGTGTAATGAGTAACTATATATGATTATTATGAAGTAATATTGATACTGAAATAATATATATATACTCCAATGCAATTCCACGATCATAGGAACGATATCATCACTCGTGCGTACGTACGGAATACCGTCTCCACGATGTGATGCGACTCGTTCTACATGATCTTCATTTCATAATGATTATATAAATGAATTGAATGAATGAATATGGTATATACTACACTAATACCATTCTGGAAATGAATTATCTATAACCTAAAGATAAGAATAAGAATTTATTCGACAAAACACGCATAAGAACAAAAAGTTATAAAGACCCGAGTAACAAGTAACAATGAAATATTACTAACAAGAAGCTAATAATATGACCATATATGATATCATATCAATATTTATGATTCTGGAATAAGTCAATAACATTATTTAAACCATTATACAGGAGCTTCGGACATGAACAAAGCAAATCAGACCTAATGTAAGGGAAATATCACAATCTCATTTTTATCCGAGATTGTTTATTCGTAAGTATTTACTGGGGTGTATTTTATCATCCACATCCATGTTTACTAAATATGTAATATTATTTCCATCCACCTAAAATTGTTTAAATCCATTTTTACCCTTCAGTGAGTTTTTAGTAATACGTATGAAAGGAATCTTTTGTCGTTTTTCGTACGAGGTATTTTTTGACTTTTCCGACAAAAGTACGAAGAATGTTTTTTTTAACTTATACGGCACGAATGGATTTCTACTGTTTTATAAAGCCTTATTTTAATGAAGCTTCCTCTAAAAGATTTCATGACTATTTTCAATAAAATCTCTTTCTTTTAAAATTGCATGATGTTTTGTGAAAAAAATTGATTTTGAAGAAGAAAGGATATTTTCCTCAAGAATTCAATTCAAGTGTTTTATCAAAATTATTTTCCATCTAAGATAATAAAGGGTTATGTTTCTATCCATATTTTTACATTGATTTGACTATGTTGTGATGGAATTATGTTTATGAATTCCTTTATCTTATATGAATTGATTTATGATGTCATGATGTTTCAAGAATCCCATTTTTGTTACATGTGTTATGCGATGATGTATGTGGCACACATAAGAAAGGATTCATTATAAGATGGGTGGGACCTATATCTCCCTCCAATGCATTGGGTAATGATTTTATATCTCATGAGATAGACATGGCTGGAACGGAAGGTTATTTCGGTTCAGTGATACAGGACTGAAACGAGGAGTGAACTCGGTTCAGAAAGGGACTTTGTCCACTAAGATAGTCTTGGAAATGAGTCATGACTAACAAGAAATGATTCTCCATGATTATGTGTGCATGCCACAAAGTTTCATGTTTTATGTTATGATTATGTGGATCTCATTTTCACTTCTATGATTTATTCCATGTTAAGATATTATGATCTCTTTTGCAGGTTTTGATTTTCAAAAAGATATGATATGATTTTTATTTCCTTTATTTGCCCTTGCTGAGCATTTGAGCTCACCCTTTTATTTTTTCTTTTACCCAGGTCAGGAAGATGGATATTAAGTAGAATATGCTAAAAGGGACCCTATATATGATGAAATAAATGGGAGACACTGTAGAAGATTTATGAAGCAGTTGTTTATGTTTCCCAGTTTCTAAAGACACTATACCTATACGGTCCTTTGTGGTTTTGTCATATGTTGTAATAAGTGTGCTTCAATTTTGAAGTATTAACAATGTATGTAAAGTATGGGTCGTTATAGTTGGTATCATAGGAAAGGTATAGTCAACCTTTGGAAACTAGGATGTGAAAGCCTTAGTAAGAACCCTAAGGATAAGTCTAAGCATAGAACACAATCTTAGAAATGGCCATGAATAACCTAGGATAAGACCATAAGCATGAAAATTTTATTCTTGAATTATGTGGTTTCCTATTATAATTAGTGTTGCTCACACTATTCTTCTTGGTTTTAGTCAATGGCTGGAACCCGAAGGAACCGTGTTAATGCGGAATGCGTTGGGCAATGCAATGATTGTCCCCCTGAGCAACCAAACGATATGGGAGCTGGAATGCAAAATCTTGTAGCCATGCTCACACAACTTTCTCAAGCTATGAATCATGCAGGATTTCCAAACGAGCAAAGGAGGGAGCAACATTCTGTTGAATCCTTCATGAGGCAGCGTCCACCTTCTTTCAGTGGGTCTACTGATCCATTAGTTGCTGAACAATGTATTAGTACTACTGAAAAGATATTTTCAGTTCTTCAATGTTCTGAGCATGATAAAGTCATCCTAGCAGTGTATCGTTTGGAAGGTCATGCGGATCAATGGTGGAATCTTGTTAAGAATACGAGGCAAAGGGATGAAATTGAGTCTATGGAATGGGACGAGTTCAAGAACTTATTTTTCAATAAGTACTTCCCTCGTATTCTCCGAACAAAGATGGAGAAAGAGTTCCTTGAACTGAAGCAAAGGGATGATGAATTTGTTAGTACCTATGAAGCAAATTTTACAAGACTTGCAAGGTACGCTTCTGGTATTATTATCCAACCTGAGAGTAAGATCGATCGATTCATTAGTGGCTTAAAACCAAGTCTTCGAAGGGTGTTAGCCATAAGGGACTTCAATAGCTACGAGGAAATCGTTCGATGTGCTCTCAAAGTCGAGATGGAGATTGGAGTAACCCATCAGTCACATGGGTTTGATAAGAAGAGGAAGATGGAATTCAAAGAAAAATCTAAAGAACACACAGAAAAGAAGATGAACTTTCCCTTATGCTCAAAGTGTGGAAAGAAACATGGAGGGAGTTGTCTTAAAGGGACAAGTAAATGTTTTAAATGTGGAAAGGAAGGTCATCGGGCATTTGAATGTCGTGATAATGGGAAGAAGATGTCTAATGATGCAAACAAAGGAAGGGATACACAGAATGAACCTACTACACTTCAATGTTTCAAGTGAAAGGAGATGGGGCATTATGCCAATCAATGCCCAAATCCAAGGGTTGATGATGATGGTCGACGTCAACAAACTCTTAAGGCTAAAGACAAAGGAAAGTCACATGCAATTTCTATCAGCGATGTGGAGTACGATAACGATGTGGTGAAAGGTACACTTACCATCCACTCTAAAGTAGCAAATGTTTTATTTGATTCTGGATCCACCCACTCTTTTATAACTAAAGAATTTTCTAAGGGTATCACCGTATTACCTCAACAATTAGATGTTGAGTTAGCTGTGACAACACCTAATGGCACAACAGTCGCATCAAAAGTTTATAATTCTTCTCTGATCGAAGTTTGTGGGAAAGTGCTTCCTGCAAATCTTGTGATCCTTCCTTTAGTGGAATTTGATGTGATTCTTGGCATGGATTGGCTTTCTCTACATGGAGCTCATATCAATTGCCAAAGAAGGGAAGTCACATTTCATATTCCAGATCAACCTACGATCGTCTATCAATGCAAGGATGAACATAACCTTCCAGTGGAAATTTCTTCCATCTTATGGGTATTGATTCCACTAAATGAAGGTTATTTATCTCAAATAGTTGGTGAGAAACTCACGATTAAGAATATGCCCATTGTACGGGAGTTTGATGATGTCTTTCCGGAGGAATTACCGGGTCTTCCACCAAATCGTGAAGTTGAGTTTTCAATAGAACTCGTACCGGGTGCTTTGCCAATTTCAAAGACACCTTATAGAATGGCCCCAATTGAGTTGCAGGAATTGAAGAAGCAACTCCAAGAGAATCTTGATAAGGGATTCATACGCCCTAGTGCGTCACCTTGGGGAGCACCTGTTCTATTTGTTAAGAAGAAAGATGGATCAATGAGACTCTGCATTGATTATCGAGAACTTAACAAGATCACTATCATGAACAAATATCCTCTCCCACGCATTGATGACTTATTTGACCAACTACGCGGATCTCAGTACTTTTCCAAGATTGATCTTCGTTCAGGGTATCATCAATTAAGGGTCAAAAGGGAGGATATACCAAAGACGGCTTTCCGTACAAGGTATGGACACTATGAATTTATAGTGATGCCATTTGGTCTTACTAATGCCCCTGCTATCTTCATGGATCTAATGAATAGAGTCTTTAGAGACTATCTTGATCAATTTGTGGTAGTCTTTATAGACGATATTCTTGTCTATTCAAAGAGAAAGGAAGGGCATGAAGATCACTTGAGAATTATATTGAAGACCCTGAGAAAAGAGAAGCTTTATGCCAAATTTACCAAGTGTGAATTTTGGCTTCAAAAAGTTCCATTTTTGGGTCATATAATCTCAAAAGAGGGGATATCTGTGGATCCAGCAAAAACAGAGGTTATCGAAAGATGGTCAAGACCAACAACAGTAACTGAGATCCGAAGTTTTCTTGGTTTGGCTGGTTATTATCGACGTTTTGTAAAAGATTTTTCACGATTATCTAATCCACTCACCAAGTTGACTCGGAAAGGAGTTAAGTTTGTATGGACAGAGGAATGTGAAGAGAATTTCAAGGAGTTGAAAAGAAGGTTATCCAGTGCACCTGTGCTCACACTGCCTTGTAGTGGAGAAAGGTTTGTGATCTACAGTGATGCATCCAAGAAGGGATTGGGGTGTGTTCTTATGCAAAATGATATGGTGATAGCTTATGCCTCACGACAGTTGAAAATCCATTAGCAAAATTACCCAACACATGATTTGGAGTTGGCTGCGGTAATCTTTGCATTAAAGATTTGGAGGCATTACCTTTATGGTGAATGGTGTGATATTTATACTGATCATAAAAGTTTAAAGTATATTTTCACACAAAAGGAGTTGAATATGCGTCAAAGAAGATGGTTGGAGCTGATTATGGATTATGACTGCTCAATCCATTACCACCCTGGGAAAGCAAACAAGGTGGAAGATGCATTAAGTCGACAAGACCATGCTAGTTTATCCATTATGAGGATCACAAAAGATCCAATATTTATGGATTTACAAAGGATGGATCTTGGAATTATAATGGAAGGGGAAAAATCTTATCTTTCTCAAATGAATGTTCAACCATCTATACATGTGAAGATTAAAGAGGCACAGAAAGAAGATGTCGAGTTACAAAAGAAGGTGAGAAATGTTCCTGAAATCAACCTTGATTGTGATGGGATAATAAAGTTCAGGAATCAGGTTTGCGTCCCTCCCATCCCCGAATTAAAGAATGAGCTGCTGGATGAGGCTCATAGTTCGTCATTCTCTATTCATCCTGGAAGCACGAAGATGTATAGGGACCTGAAAGAGTACTTCTGGTGGGATGGCATGAAAAGAGATGTTGCTGAATATGTCTCTCGATGCTTGGTTTGTCAACAAGTTAAAGCTGAGAGACAGAAGTCTAAGGGGATGTTACAACCATTACCCATACCCGAATGGAAATGGGAAAACATCACTATGGACTTTGTCACAGGACTTCCTAAAACATCCAAAGGCAATAATGCTATCTGGGTCATAGTTTATCGTCTTACAAAGTCTACACACTTCATTGCTATTAGAGAGGATTTCTCTCTAGATCAGCTTGCCAGGATATTTGTAAAGGAAGTGGTAAGATTGCATGGAGTACCACTTTCTATTATATCTGATCGGGATCCGAGATTTACCTCGAAGTTCTGGCGAAGTCTTCAGCATACTCTGGATACAGAGTTGAGTTTCAGCACTGCTTATCATCCCCAGACAGACGGTCAGTCTGAGAGAACAATTCAAACCCTATAAGATATGTTGAGAGCTTGCTCTATGGATTTCAAAGGAGGTTGGGATCAACACCTACCTTTGGTGGAATTTTCTTATAATAATAGCTTTCACTCCAGTATTCAGATGGCTCCTTATGAAGCTCTCTATGGAAAGAAATGCAGGACTCCAACTTGCTGGGATGAAGTTGGGGAAAGAAAGCTATTAGGACCTGATCTCGTTGATGAAATGGCAGAAAAGGTCAGATCTATTCAAAAACACATAAGAGCAGCTCAGAGTCGACAGAAAAGTTATGCCGACAACCGAAGAAAAGACCTAGAGTTTGAAGTGGGTGATAAAGTGTTCTTACGAATATCTCCCTGGAAGAGGGTTATGAGATTTGGAAAGAAGGGGAAGTTGAGCCCTAGATATATTGGTCCTTTCGAAATACTGGATCGTGTTGGGAAGGTAGCTTACCGATTGGCGCTTCCACCGAATCTCTCTCAAGATCACGATGTGTTCCATGTATCTCTCCTGAGAAAGTACATACCAGATCCTTCACATGTACTCAACTCAGAAGTTGTACCGCTGGAGCAAGATCTTTCTTATGAAGAACAGCCGATAGAGATTCTGGATCGTAGCGAAAAAGTCCTACGAAACAAGACCACTCGCTTGGTGAAAGTTTTATGGAGGAACCACCAACTTGAAGAAGCTACATGGGAGCTTGAGGATATGATGAGGGAGAAGTATCCTCATTTGTTTGTTACAAAGTGACGAATTTCGAGGGCGGAATTCTTTTTAAGGGGGGTAGAATGTAACACCTGAGACATTTATGTTATATAAACCATCAATGGAATCTTTTTCTACACAACACTTGCTTGGCTTGCTTTGCACGCAATCGCGACCTTCCTCGATAGCTTGCGTCGTACGCAATACCGAGTTTCACTAAACAAAAATATGCTATTAAAACTAGCCGTTATGAATAGTAATAACCACTTTTTAAAATTTTATAAATTTTATTTTTCAAAATGGACTTCATTTTTTGACTCAGAATATCGAAATTAGCCTAGGGTGAAATTTTGGTATTTTTCTGAAAACTTTCAATTTTTGATGAATAGTGAAACCACTAAGTGGTAGGTTAAAAACTGAATTTTGTATAAAACTTAATTTTACCGCTTCTGTGAATGGAATTTCAAAAATCCGAGAGACACGGTTAATATCAAGGACTAAAATGTGGTTCAATGAGATGAAAATAATTTTTTGGTGAATAGTAACTTTTTACTATTTTTACCGCGGTTAATAGTAAATAGGGTAACTACGGGTAAATATGATATCAATATTACCCTAACACATGTCCTAATTCTATTGGACAAGTGTAATTCGACCAAAAACAAACTTAGGAATAAAATATGACCATTTAGGCCCACTTGGATTAGATTAGGACATTTATTATTAATTTATTTAAAGAAGGGTTAAAATAGTTAAAATCAAAGTTTAATAAGTAAATCATTTTTAATATGGGGTTATACATAAGATAAATTCGATTGTAAATATTCATTAGAAAGCGAAAAAGATTTCCTACATGATGGTATTTTATTTGTAATTTTTAGACATCAAATAATTTAATTTATATATGACACAAAGATGATGCAGTAATTATCTTATTAATGAAATATTGACATAATTGATAATATAAATACCAAAATAAATGTAATTTAAGACTTTTTATGAATTCCACTAATTTTCTAGGTTACTATGATATATTAGTGTTGATTTAATCAACTTGGTTCGAACATATAATTCTGTTATGACTTTCAAAAAAATCATATATCAAATAGTGTCAAAATTGACACAAAATAGTTTTTAAATCAAATATTATATTATTAATTGTTATTTTATTCCTAAAAATCTAAGGTTCGGCCAAATGACTTAGATAAAGATATATATATTAATAATAAACAATTTGGGGTTCGTTTGTCATGTTATAGTAAGTGTATTAACCATATAGTGAAAGAAAACAAAAAGACACGGTAAAAGTTAAATTAATTAACTTAGAGTTAAATCTAATTGATAAGTTTAAAATAATACCCTAAACTTGTCTAAGTCCTATTGGTTGATAGGATTTCGACCCTTCCCCACTTTAGCTTCGAAATAAGACCCTTTGGAACCATTATAAACCGATTTTGACTTTAATATAAAATAATATTTTGAGATATTCCTAAGGTGCCCCTCTCCTCCCTTATAAAAGGGCACCTCCTCCGCCTCCTCCTCACACCAATTTGAGCACTCAAGCTCGGCCAACCCCTGCCATTTTATCCTCTCCACTTCCCTATAATAATCCTAGAGGTCCTGGTCTTCTCCAAAGACCAATCTTAGTTCCTTAAGTGGGGGATTCAAAGAGGCGTTCCAAAGAAGAGGTAATATCCATTACCGATCTTTTCAATTTCTTTCTTCTTCAACGTATTATTCTTTAGTTGTTTCATGATAAAGTAATAACATCAGTATTACTTACATACTGATATGTTATTATAAATATGAAACAACCCTAATTCACCTTCTATCCATCCTACGGAAAAATGAAATCACCGCGCGTGCGTACGTACGAAATACCGTCTCCACGCCGTGGTGTAATCTACTTTCCACCATCACCTTACAAGGATGGGTATAATGGTGTAATGAGTAACTATATATGATTATTATGAAGTAATATTGATACTGAAATAATATATATATACTCCAATACAATTCCACGATCATAGGAACGATATCATCACTCGTGCGTACGTACGGAATACCGTCTCCACGATGTGATGCGACTCGTTCTACATGATCTTCATTTCATAATGATTATATAAATGAATTGAATGAATGAATAAGGTATATAATACACTAATACCATTCTGTAAATGAATTATCTATAACCTAAAGATAAGAATAAGAATTTATTCGACAAAACACGCATAAGAACAAAAAGTTATAAAGACCCGAGTAACAAGTAACAATGAAATATTACTAACAAGAAGCTAATAATATGACCATATATGATATCATATCAATATGTATGATTCTGGAATAAGTAAATAACATTATGTAAACCATTATACAGGAGCTTCGGACACGAAAAAAGCAAATCGGACCTAAGGTAAGGGAAATATCACAATCTCATTTTTATCCGAGATTGTTTATTCGTAAGTATTTACTAGGGTGTATTTTATCATCCACATCCATGTTTACTCAATATGTAATATTATTTCCATCCACCTAAAATTGTTTAAATCCATTTTTACCCTTCAGTGAGTTTTTAGTAATACGTATGAAAGGAATCTTTTGTCGTTTTTCGTACGAGGTATTTTTTGACTTTTCCGATAAAAGTACGAAGAATGTTTTTTTAACTTATACGGCACGAACGGATTTCTACTGTTTTATAAAGCCTTATTTTAATGAAGCTTCCTCTAAAAGATTTCATGACTATTTTCAATAAAATCTCTTTCTTTTAAAATTTCATGATGTTTTGTGAAAAGAAATTGATTTTGAAGAAGAAAGGATATTTTCCTCAAGAATTCAATTCAAGTGTTTTATCAAAATTATTTTCCATCTAAGATAATAAAGGGTTCTGTTTCTATCCATATTTTTACATTGATTTGACTATGTTGTGATGGAATTATGTTTATGAATTCCTTTATCTTATATGAATTGATTTATGATGTCATGATGTTTCAAGAATCCCATTTTTGTTACATGTGTTATGCGATGATGTATGTGGCACACATAAGAAAGGATTCATTATAAGATGGGTGGGACCTATATCTCCCTCTAATGCATTGGGTAATGATTTTATATCTCATGAGATAGACATGGCTGGAACGGAAGGTTATTTCGGTTCAGTGATACAGGACTGAAACGAGGAGTGAACTCGGTTCAGAAAGGGACTTTGTCCACTAAGATAGTCTTGGCAATGAGTCATGACTAACAAGAAATGATTTTCCATGATTATGTGTGCATGCCACAAAGTTTCAAGTTTTATGTTATGATTATGGGGATCTCATTTTCACTTCTATGATTTATTCCATGTTAAGATATTATGATCTCTTTTGCAGGTTTTGATTTTCAAAAAGATATGATATGATTTTTATTTCCTTTATTTGCCCTTGCTGAGCATTTGAGCTCACCCTTTTATGTTTTCTTTTACCCAGGTCAGGAAGATGGATATTAAGTAGAATATGCTAAAAGGGACCCTATATATGATGAAATAAATGGGAGACACTGTAGAATATTTATGAACCAGTTGTTTATGTTTCCCAGTTTCTAAAGACACTATACCTATACGGTCCTTTGTGGTTTTGTCATATGTTGTAATAAGTGTGCTTCAATTTTGAAGTATTAACAATGTATGTAAAGTATGGGTCGTTATACTTACCCCGAAATATTGGAATATGGGAGCCACTTTGGTGTGAAAATGACATTTTAGAATTTTTTTTTATTTTAAAGAAAAGGGAAATATAACATAAACATGTATCTTTTACTAAATCAATTTTAATATAGGATTATATAACTAATCTCTATATCTATAAATAATAATTATAAAGATAAAATTATTTCCTACATCATTTAATTTTTTTATAATGTTTATATATTAGATAAATATATTTATTTATGACACAATTATGATGCAGTGATTACCACGTTAATGAAAGATTCAAATAAATGAATTTATAAATATTAAAATTAATGTAATTTGAAATAATTGATACAATAAAAGAATTTTATGGATTAAATTTACATATTTCTGATGATTTAATGACTTTTTTATAAGTAATCATGTTTTTATGACTTTAACAAAAATAAATTACTAATAGTGTCAAAATTGACATAAGTGATATTTTCAAATAAATACAATTTTATTAAATGATATAAAAATCCTCAAAATAAAAATCTCAGAAAAATAACTTTAATAGTGATAATAATATCATAAATGATCCACTTTAGGTTTTATTTTCGTTTTATTGTAATGATATTAACCATGTAGTATAAAAATACAAGAAGACATGGTAAGAGGTATCTTATTTTACAAATGGTTAAATCTAAAAGATAAAGTTAATTTTAGGACATAAACATGTCAAAACCCTATTAGTTGAGAGGATTTAGACCCATAATAATATTATACTATAAATTAATCAATTTGGATCTATTATAATCCGAAAATTATTTTATAATAAATTAATATTTCATGATTTTTCAAAAAATGTCCCTCACATCTTTTATAAATGGGTTCCCCCTTTCTCTTTAACTCACTCTATAAAGACATTTTGTTCGGTAAAAACCTACATATTTATCCAACCATCATCATTAAAATTATCCTAGAGGCCTAACTATGGGAATAGATCCATCCTATGGATCCCTTTTGTTCAAATCAAAAGGAAACGCCTAAAGAAGAGGCAATCATTCTTTCCATTCTTTCAAAGTTCTTTTCTTCTTATAATTCTTATTTCTATATATTTTCCATACCAAAGTAATAAATATATTATCTTACATATACATAGATGTTAATATGGTCATGGTACAACTATATTCATCATTTTACCCATCCTATAAATAATAATATCATCATGCGAGCGTATGTACGGCTTACTGTCTCTACGCTATGGTGTAATTTGTTATTCCACATTGATTAATTTGTATGGGTATAATGATGAGTATAATAGACATAAATAATTAATATTAAATTATTATGATTATTTAATTTTAATATACCATACATTTCTGTATCATTAAAAGCATGACATAGTTGCTCGTGCGTGTGTACGGCCTACCGTCTCCATGACACGATGAGATTCATTCTCCACTTTAACCATCCATGAATGATTATAAAAAAATATATTATTCATAATAATGAAATTTATGAAATTATAATTATACTATAATGACATGTATGTATTTATGTATGTATTTATGTAAGTATGTATGTATGTATGTATGTATGGATGGATGGATGGATGGATGCATTCATGCATGGATGCATGTATGTATGTATGTATGTATGTATGTATGTATGTATGTATGTATGTATGTATGTATGTATGTATATATGTATGTGTGTGTGTATTAATGTATGTATGTATGTATGTATATTTTATTCACTTACTTTCATTCACTATGATAAGAAAACGAAAACAACATTCATGCGTACGTATAGACTACCGCCTCTATGAATAGTGTATTCCATTTTATATATATATCTATTATATATATATATATATATATTAGAATTATATATGATATATAAATAATATTATACATTCTTGAATTAATTAAATCATTATCTAAGTAATATCATCAGGAATAACAAGTTAAAACATGTTTGATAAACAAAGTGATATTACCCCAAATGTTTCATTAACTTAGAATTGTTAATAAATGGGTAATATAATGTCATAAAAGAATCATACATGATATCATAAATATTATTATGACTCCAATATAAGTTAATAATATGTTTAAAAACATTAAACACGAGTTTCTGACATGTACGTAGAATATCAGATCTAAGGTAAGGGTTAATTCCTCAATCTCATTATTATCTGAGATTATTTATGTGTAAATATTTTTTGGGACATATTTATCATCCATGTACATGTTTTATAAAAAAATTTTCAAAAGGAATATTTTAAGGTATCATGGATGGGTCTCATTTACTTGATCACCATTTTAAATGTTATAAAGATTTGTTTTTCTAAATCTATATAGTTAATGTCCATATTTTCAAAATGATTTTATGTATTTATTTATATGGACACGATTTTTTATAAAGTTATTTCATTTAAAAAGTTTCAATGTGGTATGGGACACTTTTATTAAAAAATATCATTCAAATTCTTTCATTTATAAATTGTTTTACTTTTGAATGATTTCATAAAAAAAGGATATTTCTCTCAAAGAGTTTTACTGATTATTTTCATCTTTGTCAACATACATTATTGGATATTATTCTTGATTGGAGATGATTTATTATAATAAAATCATCCATATTGTATTGAATTAGTTGTGATATTTTTGACTGTGGATGTTCTATTTATATACAATTCATGGATTATAGTTTAATAATAAACATTTCGTATGCCAGTTTTAATACAAATATTTATGTTGTGATTCACACTTTTCATAATAGGAATGTATTGGACTTAGTAAGTGAATGTTGGGGCCTAATATAGCCCCTATATGCATCAGTAGGTCTCATGAGACAAACTGGTGTCTTGGAACAAGGCCATGACAAAATATTTGTTACTGGTCTTGGCACAATGCCTTGATGTAGCAGTTTTGATGTCTAACATTATGCATTACCTTATTATGAGATTAGTTATTGACTTTACATGTGGCTATTCGCCTATAAAAATATCCATGAGAATGATTAAATATAATTCATTGATTTTTTCATTCCATACCATGTTGAATAAAATGTTTTAAAATTATTTTGTTTGTGTTTTGTACCTTGTCGTAAAAGTTTAGCTGTATTTGTGATAGATTCTTCTATATTGTCAATCCTTATTGTGAATATGATCTCACCCCTTTCTTATATTTTATTTTCTTAGGTTTCCAAGATTTGTTTTGTGATTGTTATGCAGGGTTCAGCTAGGGTAATAATGGATTTCTAAAAGGATTATCTATGTTGTATTTTATTTTAGAAATTGTAATGTAAAGTTCATGTAGGTAATCTATTTTACAAGACTGTTAAACTGATCGGTCCTATGGGACTTGATTCCTTGTAATCATGCCAATGTATTAAAACAAGACACATTCATTGGTCTTCTAGGTTTGGGGAGTTATAGTTGGTATCAGAATAAGTTCAGAAACAACCATGTAAATGGATTTATAAAACATAAATTAGAGATCATAAACCTAAGATAGATTTTAATGATATGTATTTAAGAGTATCCTATAATTTTAAAATAGAGATTATATTGGTATGACTTGAAAATTCAACCCTGTATGGATACTACAAGAAGATATTTTCTGGCAAAGATACACCTAGGGGTGAAAACTATGACAAGGTATTCCAAGCTTGACTCAGGGAACCCTGCTATACAACAATGAGCCTTACTGCACACCTGGTTTGACACTCCCTAGGGATATGATAAAGATAATTAAAATTTTCTTCACAAACCATTAGGAAGGATTTATGAGTAAATATTTCAGAAAAGAAACTATTTTTTATTATGATACAAGATGTGCATAAATATTCAATTAATGCTGATAATTTTTCTAGTTTTTGGATTATACATTATTATATGATCTAACCTAGTGTATGTCGTCATTTAGAAATGGTTCCCAATAGAAGGAATGAGAACTCCAACAATACACATGATCCTAAGAGTAATAAGTATCATATATTTCATGGTCATAATCCAACATTTTGAAAGGAAATAGTCTCCCATGTATTCTCATCATATGATGAAATAGTGTCATGCATTAATAAGATAAGAAAATAATCCTCTGAGTCATATGGCTTTGAAGGGAATCAAGAGAAGAAAAGGATTGCATAGAAAAACATGGATAAAGGAAAGAATGGAAAAAAGGATTTTACCACATGTGATAATTGTGTAAAGAATCACCTTGGTAAATTCATGAAGGGAATGTGAGTTTTTTATAAGTTTAAATAAAAAGGAGAATGAGTTTTTGATTGTACGGGTAAGAAACTGTTTTCAAATATATAATTCCTTATCTGCAAGGAGTTGTGACACTACATGAATCAATGTCCAAAATCATCAATTTATATCCCAAATGATGCTATGGAATAATAATCATTTTATGATACTACTGTAGATGAAAATTAATGATTAGTGTTCTTATGTTGTTATTAAATAATTATATTATTTTTTTATTGTATTAATGGTGTATAGGTTATAATAATTATAGAGTACATAGGAATTGTACTGCAGTAGTATTTCATAACGGATTTGAGATTGTATGGTACCAAGTTAGGTGATATGGTTTCACGTTAAACATTTTCGAAAATATATGGTTGGTGGAAGTATAACCCTTAATATGTTTCTGAAACTGAGATAATTATTTCAGAATAACAGATAATTGATTTGGATAATGTCTATTGGATATTATTTACATCCTTGTAATTGATTAATGGTTTGTTTAAAAATCAATTTATACCATCATTATTAGAAATTTTAACCATTTTTGAATTTATATTGTATATCTAGTTTTCAATAAGGAATAAGGAATAATGAAAATATTCAATATGGTTTTCTGTTAATTCATGTTATTACCATGTTTTAAGAGAATACTTGATGAGGGTATTCACATGTGTGTTATGTGACCTTCCTTATAAATTTTTGGAATATGAGTTGGGATATGAGTATTTTGGATAAGCCTGATAGTTGGTAAGGATTAATATGTAATTTTGATACTATTTTTTATGGTTAAAACATTTCATAATATTATTTTTTTGGGATGTTTTACTTTTAATAAAAGTACAACCCGCAAGTTAGGCGACAACCCGTTGCATCAGGCAAGGCCATGAGACATGAACCCGCAACCAAAGGGAGACAAAGGTGAATCAACTACCACTAGACTATGTGATATCTAGGTTAGTATAACATAGTTTTCTTTATTTAAATGTATATGTTTATATTTGAAACCATATATGATTAAGATAAAAAGAATGATTTTGAGTTTTATCTTTTGCACTGAAAGATGAGTTTGTGGTAGTAATTAGTTAAAGGATGAAACTATATATATCAATTATGTATAATTACCTTTTTTCTTAGTATTTGAAGTAAAATAATTCTACCACACTAGTTAATGGATCATACAGCCAAAAATGTTTTCCTAGTACTTTCATTTGCAATGAATCAAATGGACCCTTGGAATCATCACAGATTTATGGCATCCTGATTGTTAACTTTATCTTAATAATATTATCTATCACTATCCATCATAACATGGTGGTCATTTTTCTCCTATATATCCATGTTTTCCTACATGTAACCCTAGTATGTGTTATTTCTCGTAACCTTCATACTTACTTTTCTTTATTTTAAAATAGTGGCCACATTAATCCATTTTTTGGTGTGGGGTTTCAACTAAGATATTTCAAAATGTCAAACCCCTAGTTTTTAATCTTGAGTTTAAATCATGAGGAAACAATTTATTGAAGGATAGTATAATGTGACACCCCATTATTCCATGGTATGCTTCATTGTTAAATAATTCAATAGCGTGAGATGTACGCAACAACGAGTTCAAGCGCACCACGACCTATCAAACTAGCCATTTAAAAAGAGGTTATGAATAGTATTAACAAAATTTTTAATTTTATATATCCCATATAATTTTAATATTTTTATTCTGTTTTTATTAGACATAATTTAAGGACTAATTCAATTATTTTGATAGAATAAGTGTTTTTAAAAAAATGCAGTTTTTCCGCCTTTTAATGGAGAACCCTTATTGAATCAAATATTTGACAGTATTATATATTCAATTTGAAAAAATTAAATTATTCTTTATAATTGGGACATAAAAAATATATTTTGGACAAATGTTTTGTACTTTTCTGATAACATTCATATTTTTATGAATAATGAAAAATACTAAATTTTAATTTAAAACAATTTTAATCGAAATAATTTATAGTGTTAAATTATAAATTTTTGTGGTTTTAAATTATAATTAGATTATATATTTAATTTTTAAAATAATTTACTTCATTGGATGTAATGTCACATTTCAATTGGATATAAACACATGTCTATATTTTGATTTTTTTACTTTTTAAAACCCACTTTTTAGTTTTGACAACGGGAATAAATTTTAAATCAATTACACCAACTTCATTGTTTTGAATTTGGAAAAATGGATTCGGTTTTTTGAATAAGATTTTCTAAATTTTGTAAATAGGTACCTTTTAATTTTGGACTTTGTAAATAGTATCTTTAGTAATTATTTTTATTTACCAGGTTAAAGGGTAAATCAGGTAAATAATGGTAAAAATTAATATTATAAAAATATAAAACTACCCTAACACGTGTTCTAATCCAATTTTAATAGATATATTTAACCATGAGCATCCTTAGGCCATACTTTTGGCATTTTAGAGCCACATGGGTGTGAAAATGACATTTTAGAATATTTAATTTAATGAAAAGGGAAATATAACATAAACATGTATCATTTACTAAATGGATTTTATTATAGGGTTATATAATTGATATCTATGACCATAAATAATAATTATAAATCTAAAAATATTTCAGACATCATGTTATTTTATTTATAATTTTTATACATTCGATAAATATAATTATTTATGGCACAATTATGATGTAGTGATTACCCCATTAATGAAAGATTCAAATAAATTAATTTATAAATATTGAAATAAATGTAATTTGTACATTTTTATTTCATACCAGAATTTTCAGGACTAATTTGACATATTAGGGATGAGTTAATCCATTTTTTTTCAATGTAATAATATTTTTGTGACTTATGGAAAATCAATTACTAAATAGTGTCAAAATTGAAAAAAATGAGACTTTAAAATAAATATTATTTTATTAAATGATATAAAAATAATAAATATATATATTTCTTCCTAATAAAATTAAAATAGATACAAATTTCATAAATTATCCACTTTATTTTCTCTTGTCATTTTATAGTGAAGACATTAACCATGTAGTATAAAAATACAAGAGGACATTGTAAGGGTTAAGTTATTTTACTAATGGTTAAATCTAAATTATAAGGTTAATTTTATGATCTAAACATGTATAAAACATATTGGTTGAGAATATTTAGATCCATCATCATATTATCAAAGAAATAAATCCATTTTAATCTATTATAAACCAAAAACCATTTTATAATCAATTAATATTTTACAATTTTTCCTAAAGTGCCTCTCACCTCTCTTTTAAAATGGCACCACCAATTCTCTTTAGATCACACCTATAAATCCTTTTGGTTCGTCTAAATCATAATAATTTCTACTAAAAAACTCCCTCGCTTCATCCTAGAGGGATAAATTTTGGAATATATCTATCCTAAGGAGCCTTTTTGTTCATATCAAAAGGAAAAATCAGAATAAGTGGTAATCACATTATCCTTTATTTTAAAGTTATTTTCTTCTTCTACTTATTCTTTATATTTTATTACCAAAAAATCAATAAACACAGTATTATCCATATAATTAGATGTTAATATAATCATTGAAAAACTATATTCACCATTTTATCCATCCTATGAATAATAATATCACCATGTGTCCGTAAGTACATCTTACCATCTCCACACCGTGGTGTAAATTGTTATTCCACATTAATTTATTTGGATGGGTATAATGATGAGTATAATAGATATAAAAAATTAATATGACATGATTATTATTATTTATAATTATTATACCATCCATTTCCATATCATTAAAGGAATGATATCACTGCTCGTGCGTACGTACGTTCTACCATATCCACCATGTGATTAAATTCATTCTCCAATTTAACCATCCAAAAATGGTTATAAAAAATGTGTGTGTATATATATATATTATTCATAATTAATAAATATATGAAATAATAAGTCTATTGGAATGATATATATATACATATATTTCATTTAATTACTTCCATTCAATACGATTAGAAAATGAAAATAGTGTTTATGCGTACATACGGCCTACTGTCTCTAAGAACTGTGTATTCTTTGTTATATATCTACCAATTATACATGTATATATATATTAGGATTATATATGATATATAAATCATATTATAAATTATTCAAATAAGTAAATAATGATCTAAGTAATATGATTAAGAATAACATGTCAAAACACGTACGATAAATAAAGCAATATTACACGAAATGTTGTATCAACATGGAATTGTTAATAAATGGGCAATATACCCAAAAGTCTAGGATCTGGTCAACACTATCCCTAAAAAAATTACAAATAGATAGATAAGTTATGTGTATAAGGAACTATTAAGAAAATGATAATACATTACACCACACATGTACGCCTCCACCAGTGGAGCGCAGTAGCTTGGGGTCGTGAAAGACCACATCATAGTCTCCTCCATGATCGATTTCTTTTCGAGAGCTTCTGCAACTTGGCTTGTTTCCCGCTAGGAATGTGATATTACCAAATTTTGTGAGTGACCATGTTAAGGCACTCCATCCATCTAGGTAGAATTCTCTATGGAACATCCCATGTTCTTTTTTTCAAGGCTTGCATGAAAATTTGAGAATCTGATTCAGTCCATAATAAGTCCCATTTAAATTGAACAGAATACCAGACTGTATAAACCAAAGTCCATAGTTCATCTTAATAGGACACCCCAACAGCAGTGTAATGAGAAAATCATCCTTTCAAAAGACCACAAAATGTACGAAAGGCCCTGCCACATCAAGAAGGCCCTAGCATGCCAGAAGAAACCCCATCAAAATTTAATTTGAGCCACAAGCATATCATAGATTTCCATTAGATGTATTTGAGAGTTTTGAGCCTTCGGGGGTTACTAGATAAACCAAATATTCTGAGGATCTAAAAATCAGGTAAAGTGTTATTCATCCCACAATGTTTTACCATAGAAGCTCCACACGCTTCCCTATGTAAGGAAACCATTCTGGTTGATATAGGAATCGGCTTATTCTCAAATAGTGTGGCGTTGCAGGCATGCCATAAAATTGCAAGAATTGCAGTACCAACCTCTAGAAGGAGTTTCTTTATTTTCTCACATTGTCCATTATTGGATATCATAGATATCAGATCATGAACTTTCAAGCTTGAGCACAAATCTATCCCAAAAAAAGAACCGGCATTAGACTAAAGCTGTTATGTATACCTACACTCCACGAACTGATGTTGTGCATTTTCCTCTGTGCACATACAAAGATAACAAGCCAAAATAATATGAATTTCATCCCGCTTGAGCTAATCCTGGGTAGGGAGTCTGTTTTTTCATATTATCTAGATTAAGATGAATCTGGATGACTAAATGAAGGATACCCAGAAATCCTTAAGCCAATTTGGAAGGTGAGTGGAGCCTCCACAATCCATCTCATAGAACTATTTGATATTAAAACAACCATTCTTATTCATTTTCCATATCAGAGTGTCATAATCCATGAATGTGTGAGTTTTTATTTCAATCCCAATTTGAGATGGGACTATTCTGCCAAAGGTTTTCAATTGTGATATGAAATTATAAATGGACAGATTCTTTATTTTAGAGTGAGTGATCATGCTGTCTTCCAGAGGCCTATCAAGCCGACTGATATTCTAGAAATTGATTTTGGAGGTCTCACACACCATCCACTTTGTATCATGCATAATTTTATTGAAGGAAAATTTTATAGATTCCCACAAAGATTACCCAATATAGTACTTACATCAATTTAGAATCCTCCCCATAAATCTTTTGATCAAAAACGAATCAGATGAATCATAGGAAATCAGACACCTTGTGGATTTCCCAATGAGACCATCATTAAAAATCCTTAAATATTTGACTCCGAGGCCTCCCAGATAAACTATCGTGAAACACTCTTTCTAGGTAACAGTTACCAACTTCCTTTCATGGATAGAACCAATGCATAAAATGATCCTTACCATGAATTAAATCTCCTTGATAAGACCTATGGGTCATATATACAATGAGAATGAATAAACAAAATTTTATGTAATCACTGCGTTAACAATACACACCCTCTCAGCCAAAGACATGGGATTTCCCTTCCAGCGAGCAATTTAGTTAAAAATTGTAGATAAAATACCTTCTCGATATTGATTTTTTTAACATTTCCCCATAATAGAGGAACACAAAGATATCAGAAAGGATGATTCCCTTTTTTAACTCATAGACTTTTAATGATCCTATTTTTCATTCCAACCATGATTCCAGAAACAAAAACAATTGATATTTTGTTTCAACTAATTGTATTTCCATCCACCTCTTAATAATGTGAAAATAACACCTTAAATGAGTAATATTTTCATATAATATCATCTAAAAAAATTCATGTCATCGGCATAGATTAAATGTGAAAGTGCAAAGTCATTCTTTCCAGCCCTAATTTGCTTATAAAAACCAAACTAAACAAGTTCATTGATGCACCTTTTTATATAGTAATTAGTTATAGAAAATAACAATCCAGAGAGTGTATCTCCTTACCTCAAACCTCTAGTGCACTGGAAGAATCTTCTAGGTACCCCATTATTAAGAATGGACAGCCTTGTTGAGATGATAATGGTACTAATCAACATGATAAATTCATTTGAGAACACATAACATTTGAGGATATAAAAAATAAATCCATGTCTTAATGTACATAATTTCTTAGAGATGTTAATTTTAAGTGCAAAGTTCCCACCCTCTACTTTCCTCCTCATCGTGTTAACACTCTATGAGGATAAAAAGAGACAGTTTTGAATGTTTCTTTGAGGAACAAATCCAAACTGATTTTGAGTAATCATTCCACTGACTAATGGTCCCATCCTATTCATAATGATCATACTAATGACTTTAGGAATTGTTTTACCATGAGAAAATGGCCTGAAATCCTTAATATCAATTTCATTTTCCTTTTTGGGTATCATTGCAATAAAGCAAAAAATCATTCCATACGGTGTATAGGAATAAGTGAAGAATCCCCTAATTGCACAAGTTATATAATCCTACAATAAATCGCAATGAAACATGAAAAATATGTTATTAATCCCATCTTGACTAGGAGCACTATCCATATTAATCGAGAAAAGGTATGTTTTAATTTCTTCCTTGAGGGGAGGAGTAGTAAGAGCATGATTATTCTGATAGAAAATTTATGGAATGATGTTGTCAAATATTTTGTGTGTGTTAGCCTACCTATCAATAGAATATAACCCCGTGGATTAATTCACAACATCCTGAGAAATCTCATTTTCCGAAGTGTGAAGATTAAAATTAATGGTGATTACTTTGATTCATGCTTGGTCCCTCTTCTCTTTGTGTACCCTACGAAATAATTTTTTTTTCGATCTCCCTCCTTTAACCAGTTAACAGTTAGTTTATTTTTTTCCAGCTTATCTATGACCGTTAAAAGATCATCCAACATTTTGTGAGATTTTATTTCCTCCCTGAATGGATTATTCAGATGCTGATTCCTAATATGACAACATGAAAGATATTCCTGAGTAGCCTTAATGTCAAGATCAAGCATAGAGAATGATTTTTTTTCTAAAATCCATGAGCCGGACCTTAGTATGCTTTGATTTCATATCTATCCTCTGCAATGGGATTCCATGAAACACAATTTTCAAAGCTTCCAACATGGTTTACCAACACTTCATGAATTACAAGCTATCCATTATTAAACCAAAAAGATATAGTACTGGACCTTCTCAATTGTGTGTTAACTTCCACAATAATTTAGTTGTTATCAGAGTGATTCTTGGGAAGTGTAAACCAAGAAATTCGCTGAGCAGCACTTTGATCATCCATTTTAAAAAATCATATGTCAAGTTCGCTTGTTTTCATCCCGTTCTAGGTGTATATACTCCATATAAAATCATCTCCTACCACCAGGACTTCAAAAGAATTAAGTTTATCAATACACAAAGAAAATTTCAGAGATTTATTCCAATGGAAATTATCCCCAGTTTTTTCCTACTACTATAAAACAGTGTTAATGTCACGAAGGATCACCCATTTTTATATATACTTTCAGATATGACCTTCATCTCATCCCATAATTCCCTTATTATAATATAGCAATTAAAATCATACACGAATGAGACAGAAATCTCATAATTTTCAATACCACAAGAGATTGATATTCTCTGAGACAACCGACTATATGAGATAATGTTAGTATTATAATGACTTAAAACCCACAAATGATCCATATTAGAGTCATGAGTGTTTTGTGAGAAAACTTCATATCCCAGGGAGCCCCACTTGAATCCTATCCATTTATCAAAAAGGATTTGGGTTCATCAATGCCAACAAGCATGTGTTTTTAGGCCATTAGAAAATGTCAAAGGGCCTTGGCCATTAGGTAATTCCCTATCCCTTTAATGTTCTAGAAAAATCCTCATTGATTCATGGGTTTTTCCCGTGTTTGGGGGGGGGGGGGAAATTAGTGACATCTTCACCAGACCTTTAACTTTCTTTCCATTACCTTTCATGTTTCCATTTTCTGAGTTGCTATTTTGTTCAGGAGCCTTCTTGTTTTCAGTCAATATCTACTCCTCAATGTCCTCTCTTGAGATATCTACATCCTTTGCAAGTACTTATGTGTCTTCCGATTCAACAGCCTAGAACACACCAGTCATGGGTGTGAACTGATTCTCAGATTTCCCAGGATCACTTTGTTTTTCTATGATATCTACCTTCCTGATAGCCTTGATGCACCTACATATGAGAATCCCCCTCCTTATCGCTTCTTTTACAATCTTTAATGTGATGAATGGGTTCTCCTCCATGAGAATTTTAATGCTTCCATTGCGATTCAGACTCAAACATTGTAGGTAAGGATCCAGAAATGATGGCCACTATCTAACCAGAAGTACTTGAGTCCTATTGATTTCCCATTAAGGTTTCTAGAATGGGTTCAATATAATGCACTAAGGGCTCATGTTCCACCACAGTATTGGCATGCTAACTATCCAGATATCCTGTTGTATGTTGCAGGACACCAGTAGAATGATCCACAGGCTGAATATCCAGCATCACTACCCTGTCAACCTTGACTCCGAACACAACATCAGAACAAATCTGTGATGCGAGTTCCCTAGGATGTTATTCATTGATCGATTTTATATAGGCACACAAATATTATCCAGAGTCTAGATTTTTCCATCATGTAGACATACCTCCTGAATAACAGATACATCAACCATGTTTACATCCGTATAAAGTAGTAACAAACTTCTTTCCCCATTTTTCATAGTTGGCTGTTTCGGTGAATTAGAATACATAGTTCTATCAATAACCTTACTAGATGTACCTAGAGGTGAAGCCTCAATTCATTGATCAAGAGGAACGTTCCCTTTCTGCTTATTGTAGAAAGTAACATCTTTTCCTTTAATCGTACCAAATCTGTATTCAATATCCCTTTTTCATTCAGATATTAAATGTCTAAAGGGCATATAACCATTACATAATTTCAGTTTTTGTTCATAGTGAATATCAAGATGAATGCTTCCATCCCTTGTGGTGAAAACCACATCTTCCACTAAGATGTTGGGCAGATCCACCTCAACTAAAATAATTGCATAATGGCCAAACTGAAGATTGTCAGTTTTTTCGTACATCCTAATTGTAAAAACCTATATTTCTATTGAAGAGTTTTTCATAAATACATGGGAGTTTTCTGAGTCTGTGAAAATTGACGGCGCGGAATTACAAGGCCCGGTGTGTCTGGAATCAATTTCTGAATTTGTGTTCAGGTATGTTCGGAAAACGTACTAGCGGGTTTTTATAACATTTGAACCAGTGCTCAGAATTAAAATTTGAAGGCAACATTGAACATGCAGCACCGGTAATCGCTTTGGAATACATTCACCTCAACGGTAGTGGGTCGAGAATAAATGTTAGTTTTGGGTTTTTAGTGAAAGAATTAAATAAAAATAAAGTTGTGTAGCATTATTTTTATTTTGTTGGTTAATGAATCCATATGGAAGTTAGAGGTGGGGACCAACACCTTATCCTCCAATAAAATGTTATAGTGGTGGGACCCAACTGAACCTATCCTCCTCTTCATGTTAATTGTGGTGGGGAAAACCCAGGTTTTAAACCCCCCTTGAAACTCTACATTAATGGGGAGAAACCCTCAAATGTTTCCACTAAGTGTAGGGGAGCCTCTAAAACTCCCCTAACACTTAATGTGCCTAATCAAACTCATTAATTGATTGAGACAACGCTTTCAATTAAATAATTAACCCATTTAAATTTTGTGCCGACAAATAAATAATAGATAAACATAATCTATTATTTTGGTTGGCATTTTTCGTTTGGTGGAACTTGAGAGAAGAGAGGGTGATTAGGGAGAAAATCTCTCACCAAAGAAGATTGAAAAACATGTTCTTACAACGAAGAATGCCAGCGAGGAGCATCTTCGACATTATTACTCGGAACCTACTTCGACATAGGTCTCCTTCGACCATGATGAGTCGTTGCACAAACCGACGATCGGGGAAAATGTCAATGTCTATCTTTTCCAATGATCTATCTTCTTTCCCATGACTCCATCAACGAACAGAGAACAATGGTAGGGGTTTAATTTTCTTTTATTTGTGATTAATTTCCATGTTCTCCCTTTCATTAAAAATGAAGAATGAGGATTTTTTCGTTTTGCGGGAGGGTTGGTTTGCTTCGTTCTTATGAACCATTTGCTACCACCCTAAACGTGGAGGGTTCGGGCCAAACCAACATGGACTAACCCCTCCTTCGTTCTTGTTTGTGATGATATTTGGTAGGATGATGAGGCGACTAGACGAAGAATCTGACGCAGGCAATGACCATGTTACCTGTGGCCTCCACGCCCCGCGCCACCCACCAGCTACGATATCCACTGGGCGAACCAGTCCTAACCAACCCGTCCACTGGCCAAACCAGCTCCGCCATGTTGGGACGAACTGCGGCACCCTCCAGCCAACCGTGTCTCTCGACCCCACCGGCCTACCTCGCCACGACCGCGACCTCCCTCACGGTGCCCCGACCGAACCGCATCGACCCGCCAGTGCGATCCATCCACGTCGTGCCCCTTGCAGTGCTGGCCGAAACGACCCCGTCCCCCCAGGCCAAGCAGCCAAGCCGCACCCCACGTGCGCCTGGCTGAGCTAGACTCTTGCGCCCCTCGCGGCACCTCCGGGCCAAACCACCCTTACACCGACCCGCGGCCGGTCCACGCCCTCACACTAATCACATCCCTCGATGCTTGTAGGGATGAAACGAACAGGTCAGGCAGGGCCGAACCCAAACCAGGTCGGTCTGACATGGTCGCACCAGACCCGGGCCTACTACCTACCCTTTACTTTCTTTTGGACATATCGTTGGCACTAGACGTCCGTTTGAAGAACCGTCAGTGGTGATGGTATTCCTTGAGCATTAAGGTCCCTTTCTGTATACCCCACTGGAGTTTTGGTTTTAGTTGAGATACAGTTTGGTTGGATCGAGCATGTATCCAACCGGGCCCCCTGAACTAAAAGGCTAATAACTCACAGACCGGGAATCTGATTGATGCACTGTTAGCTGTGTTGAGACCCCTATGACGTGGAAGACCATTGGGGTACATCTTTATGGGACTTCGTGGAATTTGATTTATCGAGACTTCGCTTGAGGAGCGGACCCTCCTAGAATCAAGCGTTCTTTGTACGGGAACCCTGTAGTTGGATGCTTTGTGATAAAGGGATCCTACGTGGGTTCGACAGCTCCGATTACTATTCTAGGATCTTACGAGGCTTCGACAGCTCTGATTACTGTTCCAGGATCCTACGTGGGTTAGATAGCTCTGATTACTATTCCAGGATCCTACGTGGGTTTGATAGCTCTAATTATTGTTCAAGGATCCTACGTGGGTTCGAAAAATCTGATTACTGTACAAGGATCCTACGTCGGTTCGACAGAGTAGATGATGTAGTGGATACATCTAATCATCTATATTTTCTACTAATGTTGTATACATTTGTGAGCTGAGTCAGTAACTTTTGTGTTTACCTCGTGATTGAGATATATTATTTGATAACTTAGGTATATATATGGGCATATACCTATGTTGGGTTATTTGTTGATTTCATACTTTTTGTTTTATGCTTGTTGGATTTTGTGAGACCTTGACGGTACCAGGGTCCCTATTGAGTATCGTTATACCCACCCTTGCATGGGCTATGCCCGCACCTCATTTTGTTGGATGCAAACGACGGACAACGCGGATCGAGTCTGAGAGTTTCAGGACTGGACGGTACCCGGAGGTAGACATTATGACGAGTCCGTAAACAGAGGAGACTGATAGATATGGAGTTCTAAGGAGGCTATATATACCTACTCTTCATGTGGGAATCCTGGAGGACGAACCAACATCTATTTTTTCCTTTCTTTAGTTGTACTTGTACTATCAGTTCCTTGTACTTTATAGTTGGGCATGTATTTTTGGCCCCTTTACTTTTCAACACTGTTTTGTTATATAGTTTAACTAGAGTTTTGAATCTTTATGTTTGAATTTACAGGTTATAAAGGAAATTCCTTCCATGTTTTAGGGATTTATGCCTTTTTTTCTAGTCTCTAGTCCCTGGACTATGGAAGACGGGCTAGGGGTAGTCACGACATGGGCCCCGGTGGACGGGTCACGACAAATTGGTATCAGATGAGTATATTCAAAAATGGAATTTAGGACTCTAATCTTTTCTATGAAGAAATAGTGTTAAGGATAATGAGTAAGGTTTTCAGTCCAAGGAGTCCAGTTTAGGTCCAGCGGCCGACGTATCCATACACGAGGACCATGACTTCTGATTTCTGACTCAGTTCACGAAAACACTGATTGCATGTGTGTTTTCAAAAGTTTTCTTTGTGTCAGCTCACCAAGTATAAATTATTGACCATGAAAACAACTGTTGCTTTTTATGATTTCCCCACGCAAATAGCCATCCAGGGTTCCAGGGTTTGAATGAGATGGCAGCCCCCTGATCCACAAGGCCTCGCTGCAGGGCCCTATCATAGTGGAGGCACTAGTGGTACAACTACCCATTGGACCACCAATTCCTCAAGCCCTAGTAGGAGAGAGTTTATAACCCATGAGCGCATTGCACGAGTTCTAGACCCAGAGTATGCCAAGGTTCAGTGGTGAGACAGACCCACATGAAGCTAAGGATTGGCTGGAGGCTATAGTGAGAGTCTTCAGACTGGTATGGACACCAGTTGAACGTATGGTGATCCTTGATACGAGTCTCCTTCATAAAGCAACAAGAAAATGGTGGAGCCTGATGCTCCAATTACATGATGAGGTGACAACTCTCTGGGCAGAATTTGAGAGCCTGTTTCAGGCGGAGTAGGTCACAGCCAACCTAAGTGCAGTGCATATACAAGAGCTACTTCATCTACATCAGGGCAGTATGATAGTGGCACAGTACTCAGCGAGGCTCACTGACCTCTCGTGCTACATCCTTAAAGCCCTATCTTCAGTAGTTGGAAATATTTCTTCATATTTGTGGTTAGAAGTATCCTTGACCCATTTCCCACTCACAATTATCTCAACTACATTCTTACAGTCATATCTCCAAGGAGAATGATAATATCCATACATGATAATAGATATATTATAATCCATAGAACATAAACCTCCATGATACTTCTCCATTAGAAATATATCAAATATTTATTACTTTACAGGTTCATGACCAAATAATTTTTTTGTTTTTACCAATTCATGTTAACCCAAAAATGAATGAAATTAGTGAACATTTGAAATTTAATGCATTTTCAATTAGGGAATGGGGATATACCATTTAGAAGAATTTAAAAATTATAGTAACAATAATATAATCAAAATAATTATATGATATGTAGGTTTAGAAAATTTATCTTAAAGGATGAAATGAATATGGACTGCATTAGTAGATACATGTAGATTTTGATGTATTTGAAATTATTTCCTATCAATTCATGGATTGTTATCGAGATTATTTTACTGATTCTCCTTGATACAACACCCTCATTCAAAACATTCACACTATTTTAATCATCCATAGGATCCACATGTTAGGGAGGATCATTAACTTTGTATCATCACTCAAGAGGGGTAGAAAATATATTCATGGTTAAAATTCTATTTGAAATATGGGAGGATTGAATCTAAAAAATGTTTTGATGGATATTGAAAATGTAAAATTAGAATAAAAATATAACTAACATATTTCCAATACTATAAGAATTTTATTTCAAGAAAAATAATATCTATGAATTCTGATAATAATGATTTAGATCCCAAAATTATATCCAAGATCATTGTAGTTGGGGTGGTAGTCGAGTGGTTAACACACCTCGTAAGTCATCATGAAACCCAAGATCAAATCCGAGTGGATGAAAATATTTGAGTGGTGTACTGTAGTATTACTGTAGTAGGTACTATAGAATGTACTATAGTGGTATTGTAGCACCTAGAACTACTCATCTGTTTGGGCCTTCGGGCCACAAGTTTGGGCCTATGGGGAATAAGGGCCTTCATCCTTAACGGGGGGTACTGATGCAGGCACGATGGTTAGGCGGTGATGTAGGCGTAATGAAAACTTGGTCTTTATTCCATCCAATGGTGGTACTACATGCCATGTAATTATCTTAATTACTAATGGTTATTTGGTTCGTAAATTGTCAATTTAATAATGCAGGTGGTTGGGTGGGTTATCCCTTGGGGGATCTATGACCTACCTTTAATGCTTGTGTGTGTGTGGTGTGTGTGTATTTGTTTGATTGTAATTGTATCCCCATAAAACTAATATAATACAATATATATATATACACACATACACATTTCTATGTTAACAGCCTATACAAGATCACAAATATAATAGGTAATCACCCTAACTTGATGTCTACAAACATTCTGACACCGTGTACTCCACCCACTCATCTGTAAACAAATTTACTTGATCATTTGAGTATGTAAACAATTAGAAATATTACTAATACTAAGAAAATATAAACAATGAAACAATTAATAAAAATTTTGAATAAAAATTTTATTACCTTTGGAAATGAATAATTTCAGGATACTAGTTTTTTGATTGTATATAATATATTTCATAAATTTTCAAACGTAATATCCATAATCTTGGTAATTTATCTTGTTTCTAACATTGTTGAACCATTGACCAAAATAATTGAAATATATAAAATATTTTTTAATATTTATATATTATTATATATAGCTTAGTATTTTTTCATTTGAAGAAATACATAGGTTTATTTTGTCAGTTACCAATCTCATACCATAATTTAGCCGATATTTATAGATCACCCTATCAAAAAATTATTGTCAAAACACAAACGAAAATGTATAATTTTAATTTTAAATATAAAATTTTGATTGAAATACATTAAAAATTCACAATAGACATCATGTGTGTTCTATTTTTTTTAAATCCATTCATTGGATCCAAAAAATAAATAGTTAGGATATCCACATTAATTACGATCAGTATTCAGTGATTCCTAAAAAATAAAAAAAATAAAAAAATAAAAAAAAATATATGATTAGATTGTAGAGTTTTACGCCTGTATTGTAGGAATCAAGAGGACTAAATGGTTTTTTATTTTCTATTAAAACATTTTTATTATTTAACCTTTTTTATTTTCAATTTATTCTAATTCCAAAAACAAATCTCGATATCAATGATATAGGTATTAATAAGTCCTAATAATTCTTCATCGGGTTTTCCCTATTTATAGTAGAAATATATATTCCTATAGAAAATATGAATAGTTATTTACGGTAATGAACATAGTAGATCATTTTACAGAAAATTTATTATGAAAATATTACCCATGTATGTATACACAACTGAGACTCCCAACCTTTCAAACAGGATATTTTCATTTAAACTCTCAAGACCAACTGCATCTATAATGGACTCTCCAAATATTTATTCTTCATATTCAATGTAGGACATATTTCAATATTTTAATGTTGTATTTTTGTAAACATGTAATGTTAATATATGTAGTAACAGAATTGGGTGGTGACGGTACTATCAAAAGATAATTTTTATTTCTTTCATGATCCACTAGATTGACTTGTTCACACCTTCTATTTCCTCTTCATTTTGTCCCTCTATAATAGCGTGCCTCATTTTAGAGTTTTTTTATCAACTGTAAATGGTTTTTCATGGGAAATTTTGATTTAGTAACTACAACATGTATTTTTATATGATTAGGATACCATACTATGAAAGTTACAATAGTATTATCGATCATGGTAATATCTAGATCATTAAGAAAAATAGGAAACTTGGTGCTCGGATCATGTGATACTTTAATCCCCCCCACTTATGTGATAATTTCAATGTTTTTTTATGTAGAATCCATCCTGGTATATTTTACACCATAATTTTCAAAATAAGTCCATGCTTGGGTATTAATTGATATAAATCATGTACAATTTCACCATGTAGAATTTTTGTATTAAAAATTTATCAAAAGTTGATTGATTCACATTTAAGAGAAAGAGTTGTGAAAATTTTATTACCATGGTTAAGCTATGTGGTTGAGGGGAATGGATAGCCTCAAATATAGTGGGGTTATGTGGCTCTTCATGTACTTATCATTATTCTAATATTGTTTTTTTATCCATTCACATATACTAGCCCACTAAACCAGATAGGAAAATAATATCTTTTAAGGGATTTATTTGTGCATGTTTTCATTTCATCATTTCCTATATATCTCCTTTTGGACTTGTATTCTTGAAATATGTTTGAGGTGATAGTCAAAAACCTACCCCTCTTACGTTTCCATATTGTTATGGATGATTATAATCTACTGAAATTATTTTTTCATTAGTCACAGTCGATATTGATACTTTTTTCTAAATCTTATAAAAAACACATGATCATAAATAAATATTTGTATATGATAATATTAAAATCATAGAAAATTTATATTATTTCATACTTAAACATGATTCTTATACTTCTCGTGTGTTTTTATCTATTAGTTCCCCCCCCCCTTTATTTACACAAGTATTCTTCTATAGTAGATTACATGAGAGAGAAGTGGATTTGGATTCTGATACATCAATATACATATAAGCAAAAGAATATTTTTGGTTTCATATCTCATAATAATTTTACTCTACATTTTAAAAAAAATGAGCTTATTTTCAAGTGAATCATACTGAATCCTTTCTTTATAATATGGGTTCATTGGTTTTTATTCATGTTTCTTATCTCCATCACTCAATTATTATTTCATAAATTAACAATTTTGAATTAAATTGGTTAAAATAAAATATTGCAAATAAAAAATATTGATTATAAAGCACCTAAAATTAATTTTCATTGCATTGAATTGTGAAATATTTCCATGTTTCTTGGTTTATAATGTGTGAATATGTAGTGAGTTGGTGCGGGTTTATTTCCCCCCTAGAATCCTAGAGATGATACTTTTTTCAAAATTATCTAAAAGCCGATATGGGAGTTTCTAGAGAGAATTAAGAAATATATCTTATGGTACTAATCTAAAATAAACAAAAATTGTAATGGATAATGAAAATTAAATCAATGATTAATTATATAATTTTTTGGTAAAATGTAAAAAGTGTATCATAACATTACCGTAGTATCTTCGAAAATGATTGTCTTCATTGAATGAACGAAAATTTTCATGTATCTATATTATTTGGCCCATGAATTCACAATATGAATCCAATGAAAGTAATAAAAATTGAATTTTTTTAGTCAAAAGGTTGGTCTTATTGATTCCATCGAACTCATATTTTATACCGTTTATTATTTCCTTGATAAATTTAGTTAACATTGTGATGCTACACAGTTATTTTGTTTATCCACGTGTTTTTGATCCCCAAATAATTCCCATGTTTCAGTATCAATCAAGTGTTCTTATTTGGTATTGGTAACATCAGTGTGTGGAGAAGTCATTTTTCACATGAGTAGTTAAAAAATTAATTTATATAACTTAAATTCAGTAGAAAACACATAATATTATGAGCAATAGAATAGTATATTCCAAATCCTTTTATCCTACTCAATGAACTCTCTTTTTTTCTTTAATGGTTCAAGGGATTCAAATACACTATTGAGTATCCCAATCCCCTCCTTGTGGTCTCCTATAATGTACAAGACACTATCAACATTGGGACTGTCATGAAATGATTGTGATATCCCAATGAAAGGGTCATCCTTAATTTAATTTTCTTCTCACCCTATAGTTTTTTTGTTTCCAATAGAAAAATTAACCAATTATTATTTATTGGACGTGGGACATAAAATACTTGCATTATTTCATTATAAAGGGTTCATCCTAATACCCTTCCACACTAAAATTCACCTTCATGAAGACTAATTCATTAACATTAACTACACAGATATTTTAAAACCATTTTCAATAGAAAAACATCACATGAAATGTTTTATAATAATAATTGTATATCTATTCGATGATGTTAAAATATGACATATCCGTATAAATTAGATTTCTATCATTGGAACTGGATACATGCATCCCTTCTGGCACAAGAAAAAATACACTATTTTTCGTCATACTGAATTCATATTGTTCCTTGTATAAAATATATAACCATTAATTAAAAAACCATTATAAGATACAACATTAACATTTTGTCCCCTAGCTTCCCATTGAACTTATTCAAAAACAAATATTTGGAATTTTACATAACACATTATAAATATGATCCCAGAACCATCCTCTAAACTATTGGTTTGGGTATTTGATATACATATTTCATCCTTTTATTGATTAAAATGTATAATAATTACTTTCTAGGCATTAAAATATGGAGAAACCTTTACACTATTGTGTAAAATGTAATGATGATGTTTTTACAACTATGTAACAGTAAATATAACAACATATCTTTCGAAAATCCCTTTGACCATAAGGTGTTTGATATGATGACGTTTTGGAGAACAATTCTATCAATATCAAATTGGTAATCGGTACATATTTCAATAGATTATTCAATAATATATCTACTTAAAATACATTCTTCAGGATGGATTTTATTCTTAACTTACCAATTAAAATTTTTTATATAGCTTTTAATGGGGTATATCCATTTTTAATATATAGGACCACATAGTTGAATCTCTCTAACCAAGAAACAAAATCAGGTGAACCATTATATCAAAGAATGAATGTGGAAAGAAGATCTCTAATTCACATAATAGGATGGAAATTTCCATATTCATGGTTATAAACATCACCATGTCTATAACTTTATTGAATATGAATTTGAAAAAAAAATATGGTTAACGTATGTCCTTAATTTATATGTGGAATGAAACATAAATCTAAAGTCATTAAATGTTACATCAAAATATGAAACTAATTTAATTTTATACCCTATAACTTGAAATTAGTCACTACCATAATATTCTTGATATATTATGAATATCCATCAAGAACTTTTATAACATTAATGAAATTGAGAAATTAAAACGTTTATTTCTAGATAGAGTGTAAGATATTGGAGAACGAAGTATTTGTCTTTCACCCTTTATCATTTCCATCACTCCCATTATACACATTTCAATTATGTCCAACATATCCTTAATGTCATGGTTTTTTTCTCTGGTATTTTTCATAACATTATAATAACACTATCACATATATGTTTTCTATGTACATGAAATCATGAAAATTTATGAGGTACAAAAAATCATAGTATAATAATTCAAACAAAATAGATCACCTTTTTTAAATTGATTTCAAAATGTTTTTTTAAAAAAATTACTTAAATTAGTGTGAATATGTAATACTTTCTCAAAAAAGGACCCCTTTTCCTAAAGATGGTGTTGTACCTTGTTTTGTATTTCCATTGAATGACGTTGTCTAATATGGGTATTTATGTCATCATGGTAAAAATTTGTGATTCCTTAAAAATATAGTCATCAGGGAATTTTTCAACCTAACTAAGTGCATACCATCTTCATAAATGGGATGCCCCAATGTTACTTTAATTCTATATCAAAAAAAATATTCTATAAGTCGGAAAACCATTTATCATCTTCAACAATATTGACATCAATGTTAACTCTTAACTTATATGAGAATCATACAATGTAATACCTATATCCCACATCAATTTACAATCATAAACCAATGGGGTCAAATATAAATGAATGTCATCATTGGGTTCTACACCAACCTAAGACCCGTACTCATGGATATGGTTCTGCAAACATGATATCTATTTTTTTAGATAAATTTAAGCTTAAAATATATAGTTCTATTCACACCGAAGGATATTTTTTATTTGGTTTTGGATGATTAGGTAAAACCTTACTATATATCATATATATAAAAAATTTCTATACTAACTATACAGATTCACTTAAACTAAACGCATGGTCGAGACCAAACACCAACAATCATATACCCGTAACAAATCCAATGAAAAACATTTTTAAATTAAGGGTGACCTAATAAATTCTTGGTAAGGGGATTTAAAACTAGGGTACAATTCATTTTCTTATAAATACCATAAAACTATCTAGAAAACAATTCATTTTTTATAAAATATAAAATATTTTATATAATAAGTACATTTCCAAAATATGATTCTAGGGTTTTAAATAAAAATACATTGAAATATTGGCCATAAAAATTTAAGAACTATAATACTTTGAAAATTTATTTTATTATAAAATATAATGACCTTTGAAATAATTCCATTAAAATAACCATGTACTAAAATTTTAACAAAATCTTTTTAAAGCCTTCCTCCTTCATTATAAATCCATTAAAATAACCTTTCAAAAACATAATAAATAATTTTCATAGGAAAATAATTTTATATAACATAAATTTCAGAAACATATTCCTTTAATAAAACACCATAATTATTAGTAAAAATTTGTATTTTAGAAGTAATACTTACAATAACTCCTATAAAGGAAGAATGAAACATAGAAACAAATTCACAAAATTATGGAATGTTAATGTTAATTATAGTACATGGTCATACCCAAAATCCCGAATTACATTAAAAAAAATTACACTAAATAATAAATATTATTATATTAAATTTTTAAATAAAATATATATTGAAATAGATACTTTAAATATAGAAATAAATTAAAAATAATTTAAAGAAAACATATTCAATAAGGGTTGTACAGAAATAGATTTCCCTTTGGTAATAAGTGTTTTAGAAGAAATTAAAATAATTGATTTTCCAAATAATTAAATAAACTTTTTATTACCTTATAAAATATGGTATTTGAATCATGAAGTAGGGGTTTAGAAAAAGTAATTTTTTTATTTACATGACAATATAAATTTATTGAAAATTAGTTTCCTTTAGAGAAGGGTCTTGATGAAAAGGAATCTAGATAAAAAATACATTTTCACTTACTTTAATCTTTGAAGAATTTTTTTATTAATGGAATATAATTACTAACAAACTCCATAACTATGTTACACACATTCTCTCTCACATCTCAAACTATAAAGTTAGAACTAGGTTTTTTACGTGAGTAACCCGTGAAAGAAATCAATTTATATAGTAAAGCCATTTTTGTTTGGTTATATATAAAATAATAGGAGAAGGATCCAATATATTTATCTGAAATAAAAATTTATGTATATATTTATATATTCTATTAATATCCTCCAAGATACGGGAAAAATAATTGTGGCCATATACATCCATCGAAATAGGTATTAAGGTTCAAGGAAGATCCTTGATTTTGACAACCCATAAATTCCAAATATGAAACTAAAGATCACGTTGGATTGACGAGAAAGTTGGGATCCATTAAGACACTAATATATATAATAATAATTGAGAAAGTATATAGATATATTTATATTATGGTTGTGAATGGTGTAACCAAAGCAGATGATGATGAACTCAAGAAATCCAATCAGATTCTATTTTAAATTTGATCATTACAGTTGTATTTAAATATATTACTAAAAGTAATTTTTATATCAGTTTTTTGGAGTGTTATCTGGAATATTTCTTTTAAGATGACAATATATACTAGTAATTATTGACATCACGGCTAAATTTAGGAGATTTAATGAATTTTTCCATGATATCGACATGAATAGCGCAAGGGTTCTATTATTGTGGGCTGATTAAAAATAGTGAGTGAGATGTCCATGATTATTTTAGGATGAAAGAAACTTGTGTTTAGGTTTTCATGGATTTATGGCTCGAGGATTATGATTATGTTATCGAAGGGAGACAATAATGTAAGTATATATTGTCATTGAGCTGAGCCATTTAAAATTGATACACACATGGTATAGAATGAATATTATATTAGAGGTGCGAGAAGAATCTTTGGGGTAGCATGGTTGAAGAAGATGTTTGGGAAAATCATACAGCTAAAATCATTTTGATCAAATAGTGAGGTTATAAGATTAATATTTTAAATGAGTAAATAGTTCCTACATCGCATATCCAACATCAGTTTACTGGATAGTCGATTTCTCAAAAACAAACATCTATGTTTCATAGTGGTTTAATCCGAGTAGCATAGAGTTTTCTCCAGCATCCAAACTACACACAAATCAGGCATACAGGCTGCACTAGCCTTTTTTAGGCTAACATCCTTGCTCTCACATAAGCAAACACCTTGTGTGATATATGAACTCCTTGAAATTCTTATTCTGGTGTTCTCACCTCATGACACCATGAGATCTTCATAGAAGACAAGCCTCCCACATGATTGACCCTTGGCCGCACATGTAATTGTGGTGGGTTATTTGTGGTATTTGGGATTTCCAATTTTTTAACACTTAAGTAAAGTTTAATTAATTAAGAATAAAATTAAAATCATGATTATTTTTACAAATTAAAAATACTTATTTCAAAAATACGTTTATTTTACACATCATATAAATAAATTATATTTTTAATATTGATAGTTTATATTCATTGAGTGTCAGAATGCATGTGTGTGTGTATATATATATATATATTATTTAAATATCAAAATGATATGCTTCAAATAAACTTATATATATAATATTTCATTAAAAATGGAAATATATTCAAATGTAATGGTATTAAAAACACGAGGTCCTGCATTTTAATCAAAAACTATAAATTCCATACCAAATAAAATTTATTCTAAGTAATTTAGTGATTATTTTTTATTTTAAAAATACTTTTTTTAATAAAGGATTATAATTTTTGAAATGTTTCCAAAATGTCCCATTAATTACCTTTATAAATAGTAATGTAGATATAGCCTAACTAATCATTGTAAAATACTGAGAGTTTCTGAAGATATCCTAAGATCATTTATGGGTTCTATTTTTCCCTTTTTTTAAATTACTTGTGTGGGTTTTTGTTCCAGTTTGTTTCTAGTAAAAAAATATACTTTTTAGAAGAAGTGGGGAAGTGCATGGTTGGTGCATGGTTTTCCAAAACTATGCACCTACCTTCAGAAAACTGTATGAATCCAATAATATGGGACTTGAATAGTTGGTTTACAGTTTGTCAAATCATGTTCTCTCTTAGTAGTAACCATGTGACCCCAAAGAAGATGGTCATAGTTAGGTGCACAGTTAGGGAAAATTTATTGCTCTGTATAAAAAACCATGCATGTGGTAAATTAAACACCGGAAAATTGTTTAGAAAATCCGGAACCCCAATCTTATATACCTAAACACACCATCTCAACCCTATAATTATTATTTTGTTTCTAGAGGCTTTAAGATGTATTCTAGGGAATTACAACCTTCGTTCATGATGAATTGAGGATCTTTTTTATGGACTTATACCTCATCCAATATGTGATCATCTTTCGATTGGTTTCCTCCCTCTCTCCCATATTGTTATCATCCTTTGGAAGGAATATTTTCCTCCACTCTCAAGGGTTAGATGTGGTATTTTACGGTTATTAATCTTTTTGATCATGGATATAGGTTTTGGATCTTTGTCTTGTTATTCATTGTGCACTTGAATGTTCCACTTCAATTTGGGGATTTTGAGTTTGTAAAACACAAGTCAACGATATTTTGGTTGGTGGTAGAAATTAAAATTCCCATAGTATTTATTATAACTATGTTTATAGAACTATGAAATATAAATATCCATTTTTTCCATCGTTTGTTGAATTAGATTAATTAATTTATTAATTAATTAATGGAATGATGTGATTATGAACATGTTGGTAGATTAGGATTATGGAATTGGATAATTAAATGGGATTGTTTAATTGGATAATTGTTGAGATATGGAATTGATTGATAATGGTAATAAAAGATTTTTTGGCTTACCCTTGAATGGTTAATAGGTTAAGAGAATAAATGTTGATAGATGGTTTATTGGTGAATTGTCCATGTTATTCCATGTGATTAAATAATTGTGATTTAATTGATAATGAAAATGGTATATCATGATGTGAAATTTTTTTTATTAGTCAATGATTATTAACCTTGTTAAATGTGATATGAATAATATATGTGATTGGTTGGGAAAAGGGGTGTGGAACATCGACTGATGATCCATACACCCACAGGGTGCTGGACATGTCATTTTCGACACAAATTCATGTATGTGAATATTATTTTATTTGATAGGGACTGATTCTCCAAAGAGACAAGAGGTTTGGGATATGAAATGATGCTCTAAATACCCATGAGGTGACATACATGACATTCTATTCCCATGATATTGGCATTATACTATGGTTCAAATTCGACATGATATGAAATGGAATTAAATATATAATGAAATCCCATGTTATGAAGAATTGTGATTTTTTATGTGATATGGTTCAGACTTTTGAATAGGAAGAAGCAGGTATTGATGGTTCGAGTGTCATTATGAACCTGGGGAAAATGATGTATCAAAATAAAGAATAAATGAATATATATATTGTTTAAATTGTTGAATTTTCTTTATTTTTTGTACAACTACAAACATTGTTATTCAGTGGATATTATTTTAGATGCCATTGATGGTGGCATACTGATTTATACTCACACACTAATTTGGATGTCTAATCTTTACCTAAATAATCTTCATGTTTTCCAGACAAGATAAGGGAAAGATCCCAATGTTAGATCGCTGATTTGGGACAGATCGGGGATGAGAAAAATAGACACAGTGTTGGGAACTTTTTGGTAGTTTCAGTGTCCATATTTTGGTTTTTCATTAGACACATGACAATTATTATTTTATAACATATATGCTGTTTAGTTTTATATATTTTCTCATGTTTTGGATCATCTTGTGATATTGGGTTTTTATGGTTATTATATTATTCTAGTTGATGTTTCCCCTCAGTTGGTTATTGTAATGTATTTATAACATTGTGATTATTTGATGAAGATGGTATAGCCTCCCCATTGTATCTCTATTAGACCCTCTCTTCTAGTCAGTAGCCTCAAGCATATGGAGAAGCATGCCCAAGGTCTTGTGTTCAACCAACTTGGGGCACCGATGTGTGGCACCTAGGTCAAGATGCTATAAAGGGGTATCAAAGGAGTTTTATTTTATTTTATTTATTATTGTGTTTTGGGAAAGGTAGACAATTGATTGGGATGAGTCAAGCCTTGGCCAAGAGTTTGAGAAATGTTGTAGCTGACCCATGTATGTAGGAAAAGGAAAAGTAGCCAGGGTGGGATAGTTGTTATTATTGTTTGATATTATAATTTGATATTATTTCACCTTGAGTGATGCACTTGTTGTATATTGTAAATTCTCTATAAGATTTTCTGATATTTGACTCGTGTCCGGGTATGGAATGAGGGTTGTGTATACATTCATCATTATAGGCACTCAGAATTTATTGTGACATGAATCATTTTAGGAATGCATATAAAATAAGGTTTTGGGCTGAGTTTTTAATTAGAATGTGATTTTATTTCCTGTGTAAATTTTAATGAAATGGGTTCCTAAGGTGAAATTGAAATTTATAAAATGATTAAAATGTGGAATATGGACGTCTAATGGGAAACATTAATATAAGAATGTGTTTTCCCTTTGTTAACCATGACTTAGAAGTATGATGGTTAAGGGTAGTGATATCTCCTCAGTTATGACCATGTGGTAGGGTATGGTGGTGGATTGTTATTGATATATGTGAATTTCTATATTTTTGTAAATATTATGTGTCCTAATGTGTGTGTTTGGAATTTTCTATATATTCCTCCATGAAAACGATTTTTGGTAGGATAAAAAGAGGACTTGGATAGATATGTTCCTCTAGTAGTGGAACATGATGCTCCGATAGTTCTCAGTGAGTAATATGAAGAGTAGTTCCATGAGAACAGTTCTCAGTTTATATAGTTTATGGAAAGAGGCCTAGGGTGGGTTGTGAAGATTATGTCTAACTTGAAATAGGAGTCTCTGTTTTTTCACCCTCCAATTTTCATTGGATAGGTGGACATATGGCTTTTGAGTCCTAGATTTAGTCTATAAAAATTATTCTTGACCACATAGGTTCTTCTACTAAGAAAAATTCAAAATGACAACTTACCATAATCATTGAAAAAAAGTTTCCTTTATAGACGGGTCTTGATGAAAAGGAATCTAGATAAAAAATACATTTTCACACACCTTAATCTTGGAAGAATTTTTCTATTAATGGAAGATAATTACTAACAAACACTATATCTATGTTCTACACTTTCTCTCTCACATCCCAAACTATAAAGTTATAACTAGGTTTTTTAAGTGAGTAACCCGTGAATGAAATCTATTTATGTAGTAAACCCATTTTTGTTTAGTTATATATAAATTAATATGAGAAGGTTCCAAAATATTTATCTTAAATAAACATTAATGTATATATTTATATATTCTATTAATATCCTCCAAGGTACGGGAAAGATAAGTGTGGCCATATATATCCACCGAAATAGGTATTAAGGGTCAAGGAAGATCCTAGATTTTGACAACCCATAAATTCAAAATATGAAACTAAAGATCATGTTGGCTTTCCGAGCAAGATGGGAACCATGAAAACACAAAAATATATAATTTTTAATGAGAAAGTATATAGATATAATTATATTATGGTTGTGAATGGTGTAACCAAAGGAGATGATGATGAACTCAGGAAATCCAACCAGATTTTATTTTAAATTTGATCATTACAGTTATATTTAAATATATTTTTAAAACTAATTTATATCCGTTTTGTGGAGTTTTATCTGGAATATTTCTTCTAAAATGACAATATATACTAGTACGTTTTGACATCATGTCTAAATTTAGAGTATTTAATGAATTATTCCATGATATCTACATAAATAGTGCAATGGTTTTATCATTGTGGGCTGAGTAAAAATAGTGAGTGAGATTTCAATGATTATTTTAGAATGAATGAAACTCGTGTTTAGGATTTCAGGGATTTATGCCTCGAGGATTATGATTATGTTATCAAAGGAAGAAAATAATGTAAGTATATATTATCATTGAGCTGAGCCATTCAAAATTGATACACACATGGTATAGAATGAATATTATGTTAGAGGTGCGAGAAGAAGATTTGGGGTAGCAAGGTTGAAGAAGAATTTTGGGAAAATCGAACCGCTAAAATCATTTTGATCAAATAGTGAGGATATAAGATTATTATTTTAGATGGGAGAATAGTTCCTACATCACATATCCCACATCAGTTTACTGGACAGTCGAGCTCTCACATATAAAAATCTATGTTTCCTAGTGGTTTGATCCGAGTAGCATGGGGTTTTCTCCTGCATCCAAACTGCACACACACTAGGCATACATGCTACCCTAGCCTTTTTTGGCTGACATCCATGCTCTCGCCTAAGTAAACACATTGTGGGATATATGAACTCATTGAAATTCTAATTCTGGTGTTCTCACCTCATGCCACCATGAGATCTTCTTAGAAGACTTGCCTCCCACATGATTGACCCTTGGACCCACATGTAATTGAGGTGGGTTATTTTTGGTCTATTGGATTTCCAATTTTTTAACAATTAAGTAAATTTTAATTTATTAAAAAAAACATTAAACTCGTGATTATTTTAAAACATTAAAAATAATTATTTCAAAAATACATTTATTTTACACTTCATATAAATAAATTATATTTTTAATATTGGCAGTTTACATTCATTGAGTGTCAGTATGTGTGTGCGTGTGTATATATATATATTATTTAAATTTCAAAATGATATGCTTCAAATAAACTTATATATATAATATTTCTTTAAAAATGGAAATATAATCAAATGTAATGGTATTAAAAACATGAGGTCCTTCATTTTAATCAAAAACTATAAATTCCATACCAAATAAAATTTATTTTAAGTAATTTAGTGATTATTTTTATTTAAAAAATACTTTTTTTAATAAAGGATTATAATTTTTGAAATGCTTCCAAAAGGTCTCATTAATTACCTTTATAAATAGTAATGTAGATATAGCATAATGAATCATTGTAAAATACTAATAATTTTTGAAGATATCCTAAGATCATTTATTTGTACTATTTTTCACTATTTTCGATTACCTTTTGTGGGTTTTTGTTTCGATTTGTTTCGATTAAAAAAGGTACTTTTTAGAAGAAGTGGGGGAGTGCATGGTTGGTGAACAGTTTTCCCAAACTATGCACCTACCTCTAGAAAACTATATGAATCCAAAACAATGGGATTCGAATAGTTGGTTTATAGTTTGTCAAATCGGGTTCCCTCTTAGTAGTAACCATGTGACCCCAAAGAAGATGCTCATAGTTAGGTGAATAGTTAGGGAAAATTTATTACTCTGTATAGGAAACCATGTATGAGGGAAATTAATCACTATAAAATTGTTAAAAAAATCCTGAACCGCAATCTTATATACCTAAACACACCATCTCAACCCTAAACTTATTCTTATGTTTCTAGAGGCTTTCAGATGTATTCTAGGGAATTACAACCTTCGTTCCTGATGAATTGAAGATCTTTTTGATGGATCTATACCTCTTCCAATATGTGATCCCCTTTCGATTGGTTTCCTCCCTCTCTCCCATATTGTTCTCATCCTTTGGAAGGTTGGATTAATTAATTGATTAATTAATTAATGGAATGATGCAATTTTGAACTTGATGGTATATTAGGATTATGGAATTTTTTAATTAAATGGGATTGTGTAATTGGATAATTGCTGAGATATGGAATTGATTGATAATGGTAATAAAATATTTTTTGGCTTAACCATGAAAGGGTTAATAGGTTATGTGAATAAATGTTGCTAGATGGTTTATTGGTGAATTGTTCATGTTATTCCATGTGATTAAATAATTGTGATTTAATTGATAATGGAAATGGTATATCATGAAGTGATTTTTTTATTGGACAATGATTATTAACCGTGTTAACTATGATATGAATAATATATGTTATTGATTGGGAAAAGGGGTGTGGAACATGGACTGATGCTCCAAACACCCATAGGGTTCTAGAAATGTCATTTTCAACACAAATTCATGTATGTGAATATTATTGTATTTGATAGGGGCTAGTGCTCCAAAGAACCATATGGTGTGGGATATGGAATGATGCTCTAAATACCCATGAGGTGACGGACATGACATTCTATTACCATGATATTGGAATAAGACTATGGTTCAAAATCGACATGATATGAAATGGAATTAAATATATAATGAAATCCCATGTTATGAAGAATTGGGATTTTTTATGTGATATGGTTCAGACTTTAGAATAAGAAGAAGCATGTATTGATGGTTTGAGTGTCATTATAAACCTGGGGAAAAGAATGTATCAATATAAATAATAAATGAATAAATAAATTGTTTTCATTGATGAATTTACATTATTTTTTGTACAACTAGAAACATTATTGTTGAGTGGATATTATTTTAGATTCCATTGATGGTGGGATGATGATTTATACTCACCCCTACTTGGGATGTCTAATGATTACCTGAATAGACTTCATGTTTTTAGGATGGGATAATGGAATGATACCTATGTTAGATCGCTGATTTGGGATAGAACAGAGATGAAGAAAATAGACACAGTGTTGGGACCTTCTTGGGAGTGTCAGTGTCCATATTTTGGTTTTTCATTAGACACATGACAATTATTATTTTATAACATATATACTATTTAGTTTTATATATTTTCTCATGTTTTGGTTCATCATGTCATATTGGTTTTTTATGGTTATTATATTATTCTAGTTGTTGTTTCTCATCAGTTGGTTATTGAAATGTATTTATATCATTGTAATGCTTTGATGAAGATGGTATAGTCTCCCCATTGTATCTCTATTAGACCCTCTCTTCTTGTCAGTAGCCTCTAGCATATGGAGAAGGATGCCCAAGGTGTTGTGGTCAACCAAATTGGGGCACCGATGTGTGGCACCTGGGTCAAGATGTTATAAAGGGGTATCAAAGGAGTTTTATTTTATTTTATTTATTCTTATGTTCTGGGAAAGGTAGACAATTTATTGGGATGATTCAAGCCTTGGACAAGAGATTGTGAAAGGTTGTAGTTGACCCATGTATGCGGGAAAAGGAAAAGTACCCAGGGTGGGGTATTTGTTATTATTGTTTGATATTATAGTTTGATATTATTTCACCTTGAGTGATGCACTTGTTGTATTATGTTAATTCTCTATAAGATTTTATGATATTTGACTCATGTCCCTATATGGAATGAGGTTTGTGTATACATTCATCATTATAGGCACTCGGAATTTATTGTGACATGCATCATTTTAGGAATGCATAGAAAATTTGGTTTTGGGATGAGTTGTTAATTAGAATGTGATTTTAATTCTTGTGTCAATTTTAATGAAATGGGTTACTAATGTGAAATTGAAATTTTTTAAATCATGAAAAATCTTGAAGATGGACGTCTAATGACAAACTTTAATATAAGAATGTGTTTTCTCTTCGTTAACCATGACCTAGAATTAGGATGGTTAAGGGTAGTTATATCTCCTCAGTTATGATCGTGTGGAAGGGTACGAGGGTGGATTGTTATTGATATATGTGAATTCCTATATTTTTTTAAATGTTATGTGTCCTAATGTGTGTGTTTGGAATTTTCTAGATATTCCTTCATGAAAACGCTTGCTGGTAGGATAAAAAGAGGACTTGGGTAGAGATGTTCCTCTAGTAGAGGAACATGAGGCTCCGATAGTTCTCAGTGAGGAAGATGAAGATTAGTTCCGTGAGAACAGTTCTCGGTTTATATAGTTTATGGAAAGAGGCATAGGGTGGGTTGTGAAGAGTATGTTTAACATGAAATAGGAGTCTCTATTTTTCACCCTCCAATTTTCATTGGATAGGTGGACATATGGCTGTTGAGTCCTAGATAGAGTCTATATAAATTATTATTGACCACATAGGTGATTCTACTAAGAAAAAGTCAAAATTACAGCTTATTTGTTGTGAGGGTCAGAGAAGCGAGACAGATATGTTTAGGATAAAAGTGATCATCTAGAAAACATGGTATGGATGTACATCTAAGGGATGTTCCTAAAGAAATTTTATCAATAGATACTGAGACTATGTATGGAAATAGAGTTTATGAGGATAACCTGGGGGAGTATGTCTATGATAGAAAATGTTGGTCTCTTTACAGAATTTTCGTATTTTTCACCAGTGCTGGTAGGGTATGAGACAACTATGGAAAGATGTTTCTAGGATGGTCTTAAATTTTTCATAAAGTCCCAAGTTAACATGTTTTTATTAAATAAGTTTGTTGAGATAATGGATTAGGCTCCCATATCTGAGAGGAACCTAATGAAGGCTTCCATTGGGGGAAATGTGGATTATTTTGGATGACTAGAAGATGAAAATTATGGGAGTAGGAAGTAACACTATGAGAATACTGATAACAGAATTAGAAAGTAGAGTGTATAGTGGGAAGGATTGGGTTCTCATAATCTCACCCAACTACTATGTCACCAGTTTAGTAGGCCATATCACTTTTATAGGCATTTTTCTCAACTACCAGTAGAGTGAGGTGTTTGTGGTAAGATGGGATATCTATAGCAGTTCTATAGGAACCCACAATATAAGGGTACTGATTTAAGATATAGGTAGAACCATATTACTAGAAGGGGGTATTCAACCACATATTAATCTAGTAGTTGGAGTTATACTAACCATGTGAGTATAGGCAGTGGATGAGGTGCTTCTTTGTAAGAGAACCCATACCCGAATAGTGGTTTATCTCAACAAGCTCAAACAACATCACATGGAAGAGGTGAAGTATAGTTTCATGCAGTTCAGCCTACAATTTTGGATAGAAAGGATAGACCATCATTAGTTAGAGATACTATTCATGTAGCTTCTGCACTTTATAGTGACTTATTTAATATTGGTGCCACTCATTATTTTATATCTACAAAACTTTTGAAAGGTTTTAGCATAGTAGTAGAGTTTTTGAGTAGTTTTATAATGATCAATACACCTTTGGGATCACATTTGAGAAACATATGTTAGTGAAAGGGGTTTTATCTTGAGGATTAGAAGTATCACTTTAAATGAGATATTTATATACTAGGTATGTGAAGATTTTACTTGATCATGGGTATGGATAGGTTAATATCATACTAATAACACACTGATCATTAGTACCGGAGAGTAAATTTTACATCTCCAAAGGGTAAAAATTATGTACATCATGGAGAATGGGATATCCAGGATGAGATCATCTATATGTGGGGCCATGTAGTTGTGCGTAATGACCCAAAATTTTATCAATCTAATTTCCCTTCTTATAATTATGTTATATAGTATAAAACACAAACATAATATATAAAACCAAATAAAAAATTATTTTCATAATTTAATAATTAAATAAGTGGTATTTATATAAATTAAGGATCTTATACAAATGAAATAGTAACTTGACCATTAGAATAGTAATGTGACCATTATGAATAATAAACTGGCCCATAGAATAGTAAACTAACCTATGAAAATATGAATAAAATTTAGGTATATTATGAATGAAAATATAACATAATAATTTTAATAAATAGCTAAATAAATGTTCTAAAAATGATAACTTATGTATTGAAATTTTTTTGAAACATAAATCTTTATATAAAATTTTATAATTAATATAATGATTTAAAAGAAAATTTATTGTCATAAAATATATTTATAAATTAATAATTTTTTTTCATATGATTATAATATAATTTTATGAAATGTTAATTAAATTTTCAAAGTGTCATAAAATAATTTATAATTTTAAAATCGATATATTTCAAATAAATGATGATTTTAGTTAAAAATTAATTTTTTCATATTTAGAAAATTACATTCATAAAATTGAGTCTATTTTGGAAATATACACTTCAAAAAATGGTTAGGATAATTTTTTTGTATTTTCTAAAATAGTTGAATTATTTGTGAATAGGGAAATATAGTAATTTATGGTATTTTACATTATAAGTAAATAAACGAATTTTTGAGTAATTTTTTATATATGGATGATGTAAGAACCATTATATCAAAATATACCTATTCATTTATTTCATTTATTAATTGGAATCATCATTATTGATAGTATTGATCAAAAATAATAAACTAATGAATAAAATAATCCAAAAACACCTCTATACACCCCTATAAATACCACCCCAAACTAAATATTCTCCACACACCTTATAGGCATTGGAGAATACTGATATTCTTCCAAATTAATCTCCCAAATAACTTCCCCAAGTTATAGTAATACTTGTTTCACCAAAATACAATTTAAATGTGCCTTAATGAGGTTCTCAAGGAGGTGACACTCAAGAGGTAAAACACTCCCTATTCCTCTTTTAATTTATTTTCTTTTCTAGTCCTTCTGTCACATCCCCTATTTGATGTAACATGATAAAAAAATAATATATATATATATGGTAATTATATTAATTTAATGGTATACCCATCATAAAATATCTTCTATTTTCTTCATCTTAAAAATGAAGACATTGCTCGTGATGTGTCGATTCACCACATTCGTGGGAGACGATTTTTCATTTTTAATTTCCACCATCATGGGTGATCGTAAAACTATAATAATTGTTAAAATAGGTTTTAAAATGAATATTATAAATTTTTTTATGTTCTGGAACTAATATATATATATTATTAAATAACGAAACAAAACAAGTTTCTGGTGATTGAAAATTCAGAAAAATAAACGATTGTTCATCATTAAAATTTTATCTATTGAATCATTCACATATTTGAAAAAAATGATATGTGCGAAAATTTAAAATTATGTATATGCATCAATATAATATAATTCCACTTCTATATTTTTTCTTTCAATTTACAATATTTCCCAAAATTAAACTCAAGGGAACCGGTCATAAAAGCATGAAACGAACAATCCCAAAATGATGAAATTTAACACTATAAGTCAATGAAATACCGATAAATGAACATAGTAAAATTATAATAAATTAAATACATGTATAACAGGTTATTAATTTATTAATTAACATATTTAATTTTATTATCTAGGACATTAAGTACAAGTGTAAAACACTTTCGTATATAAGGTAAGGGATTCTAAATGAACCCCCATTTTTATTTCATGTTACACTTTCTCACTATTTAGTAGAATGTAATTATTAATTATTATTATTATTTAATCCTCCTGCATTATATGTATATGTTCCAAACATACATACCTATATCAAAAGTGTGGGAAGAAACATCCTAGCAATTGTCTAAGGGGAACCAGAAGATACTTCAAATGTGGAAAAGAGGGGAATCTTGCCAATAACTACCAAAGGAATATGAAGAATCCCACTAATGTGGAATAATAATGTAAGGTTTAGATAAACACTCATCCTCTAGTGAATTGTTTCAACTGTATGAAATCTAGGCATTGTGTAAGACAATGACCCAATCCAAGGGTTATTAGATCCAATCAAGAACAACTTCCAAGGTAGAAAGTAAGGGCATATTCTATCATAACTACTGTGGTGGAGCTCAACAATGATGTGTTATAGGTACATTGGTAATTCATGAAATAATATAAAACATACTATTCGATTTTGGTTATACGCATTCTTCCATATCTTAAAGGTTTTGTAGAACTGTTCAAAAACCTACTCCAAATACGGTGGTTGAGTTATCTATGAGTACATGAAATGGAGAAATTATTACATCCAAATTATGTAATTCCTCCCTGGTTTTTGTTTGTGTAATGAACCTCCAAAAATATATTCTCATACTTCATTTTGTAGAGTTTGATACTATATTGTCCATGGATTAGATATATTTATATAAGTCCAACATTTACTTTTAGGAAAGGGAGATCACTCTTCACATCCCGAGGCATCCTCCAATTATGTACAAGTGTAAGGAGGAGGTTGAATCTTATTCAGAATCATAATCTCAATTTTGGATATTATAGCCCTATGACCAATCATATCTACTTCAAATTATTGAGACAAATGAGAGAATCGTGATTGATGACTTTCCCATTATAAGGGACTACACATATGTGTTCTCTGAAGTATTTTCTAGTCTTCCTCTTGAATGAGAGGTCGAGTTTCCAATTGAACTTATTCTTGAATTTATGCCTATATCAAATACACCTTATAGAATGGACACCATTGAATTGGGCGAATTGAAGAAGCAGTTACAAGAGAACCTGTAAAAGTGTTTTATATGCCTGAGTGCTTCACCATGGGGTGCACCAGTCTTCATTATTAAGAAGAATTATGGATCAATGCTCCTATACATTGATTATTGTGACCTCAATAAAATCATAATAAAGAAAAAGTATCCCCTTCCAATTATAGAGGAATTCTTTGATCAATTACATGGGCCCATGTTTTTCTCTAAGGTTGACCTTTGGTCATGATATTATCAATTACAGGTAAGTATGGGAGATATTCACAAGACCACCATTAAAACAAGGTATAGAATAAACGAGTTCATAGTGATTCATTTTAGACTCACCAATTATATAAAAATAATCATGTAATTAATGAATATTCATTATACATTAGGTTTAAAAAAATTAGTAGTCTTTGTTGATGATATTTGGATATTCTTCAAGAGTATGGAGGAACAAAAATAACATTTTAATACTATTATAAAGACATTATGAAGGGGGGACACTCTATGAAAAATATAGTAAATTTTATTTTTGGATGGAGTAATTATTATTCCTGGGGCATTTTATCACCAACAAAGGAATATATGTTGACCCTTCCAAGAAAAACCTAATCGAAGAGTGGCATGGGACAACATCTATAATGGAGATCCATAGTTTCCTTGGTGTATCTGGGTATTACCAATAATTTCTCAATAACATATCAGGATTTTAAAGCCCACTAACCATGTTGACTCGGAATGGAGTAATTTTTATCTAGACTAGTGAATGTGAAGACTATTTCAATGATTTGAAAAAAATACTTATCATTTCATTGATACTCACACTACCAAAAACATGGTAACTCTATGTGGTATGCAATGATGAATTAAATAATGTGTTAGGAATGGTGATGATGAAAAATTACAAATTGATAGCCTACATCTCAAGGCGGTTTAAAAATCTTGGGAAATACTATCTCACACATGATATGGAGTTGGCAGCTAGGATCATCATGTTGAAAATCTAGTGGCATTATATCTATGGGGAGAAGTGTAAGATATGTAGAGATAATAAGAGAAACAAATATATATTCAAACATAATCAGAATAATATTTTCTAGTGAATATGGTTAGAAAACATTATGAATTATGACTGATCAATCCAATACTAAATTGGTAAATAAAATAAAGTGGAATATTCAATAATTAGAAAGGATAATGAAACATTATCAATGATTAGAATTGGGAAGGATACAAACTTCTTAGACCTGCAAAGGATAGACTTGGGAATCATTAATAAAGTAACATCATCAATTATTTTTAAAATTATTTATCAACCATACCTTAAAGGGAAAGTACAATATGCTCAAAGAAATGATAAGGAAATTCAAAAAAAATTGTGTAACCTATTAGAAATAGGAAATCCTTAGAGATAAAAATTTATGAGGAATGAATCATATGATTTTGGTCAGGACATTGTGTATCATCCAATCTAGAGAGAAAGAATTAACTTTAGAATGATGGACATAGATCAAATTTACCTATTCACCTAAGAAGCATAATGGTTTTTTAATATCTCTAAGAGCACTATGGGTGGGACAATATGAAGAAGGAGATTACTGGATATAAATCAATGTTGGTTGTATGTCAGCAAATGAAGGTTGGAATGAAAAGGTATTAGGGAATGATACAACCGTTACCCATACCAATATGGAAATGGGAAAAATCACCATGGAATTTTTCACTGGACTTCCAAAGACATCAAGAGCGAATAACGTAATATGGGAAATTTTGGATCGTCTTATAATGACAGATCACTTTATCAAAATTCTAAACGACTTAACACTCAATAAACATAAAAATATATACATTAGAGAAGTTGTGAGGCTACATGTAGTGACATAATAAATTATATCTAATCTAGATTAAATATTTACCTCCATGTTTTGGAAGATTCTCCAAAATTCTCTAAAAAAAGAGTTGAAATTAAATAAATCTTATCATCCTCAAACCTATGGACAATCTGAGTAGAATATTTTGAAACCAAGGGAAATGTTGAGATAATGTTCTATGAGATCAAGGGATGATGGGTCCAACATCTACCTCTGTTCATGTTCTCTTACAACAAGAGTTTCCACTCAATCATTCAAATGGCTCCATATGAGGTCCTTTATGGGAAAATATGAAGAACACTGGTACGTTGGGATGAAGTAGGTTAAAAGAAGATGATGGGACCTAAAATGGTAAAGTAAATGGTAGCAAAGGTGAAAACAATTCAAAAGCATATCTGGGCTTCCCAAATTCAACAAAATATTTATGTAGAAAATTGTCAATATGAACTGGATTTTAAGGATGGATACATGGAATTCCTCGGCATCTCTCCAAGAAAGAGGTTCATGCTGAAAATCATTTTTTTTCATTTTTTAAAACGCCTGTAAATGGGTATCTGGTACCCCATCTTACAACCAAAACACAAGAAGGAAAAGCTTACTCATCAAAATACCCAGACTCATCACCACACCACATATAAGATACATCTTCTTCAGTGGCTGATTTCCACTCTGGGGATCTCCAATAGCTTGCACTTTGAACCCGACTCCTAAGAAAATCAAGGCTGGGTTCCTCTGTGGAAGACTTCTTGACCACACTAACCTTCTTAAAATCCACCATCAGGTCAGTGATCCATTTAGTATCCAATCTAGTCCGCATCGGCCGTGGAAGAAAGGAGTAATCCTTCCTTGGTCTTCTTCTAGGAGAAGCAGACAAGGGTCCATCATCTAAATCCATCGTTCCCTCTCCCAGGAATCTCTCCTCCAATATCTTCTCGCACCCCCAAAAAAACAGCAGGAGGATTAGAGTTGATCCTCCTCCTCTGGTACGAAGTGTTACTCTCCATCAAAGGGAGTTGCCTCTCCTCAGTAGTAGTTTCCTCCACACCCATGGACCCTGTCTCCTTTCCCATACCCTTAGGACCCTCTGGTATTTTTACACCACCATTCATCCCTACTACATCATCCTCAACTATACCGTCCTGCAACATACCTATCGAGTGGTCATTAAACTGATTTCTAAGAGTAAGAAAGGGCATTTCTACGGGATCCAGACCCTTAGTACCCTTAGCACACATAGGAAGGGACACCTCCTGTGAGTTGGAGCATCTCTCCTCATTCTGTTTTTAATCATTTATAACATTTAAGCTAGCTATTTTCTCCAAATCATGTCTCAATATTTTGAAGAAATCAAAAACTAGCGGATTAAACTGCATCCTCGGACCTCCAGTTGCCTCTGAAACCTGGACCTCTCCATATGTCACCTATTGGGGATTGGTTGTTAGGCCTCCACAACAGAATTCAGCATAGAGACCTACCCACCATCCATCAACCCCATGTCATCCTAACCTTGATCCAGCACCATTTATTGCTCATATTTATTACTGATTGAATCACCCTCTATCCCCATAGAAATAGAAGACTCACCACACCCAGTCTCACCATTCATAGGATGCATAGGGGAAACTGTACGCTTAATCACCATATCCCCCTGAACTGGGCTCTTCACCACATCACCATTCTCCTTTCTATTTTTAGACTTCATCATTCCTGGGGGAGCACTCCTTTGGCAGACCAATGAGGTGTGACCCAACCGCTTACAACAGGAATAGAATTCCATCCAGTTTTCGTAAACCACCATCTCCTTGCACCTATACTCCTCGCCAACGGTAATCTAAACAAAATAAAAAGGCAAGTGAGACACATCAACTTCAAAACAGATATGGGTATTAACCAGATGACACATAGCCTCAGTACGACTATTAGAGAAAAGAAACCTTCCTATCATAATACCAATCATCCGAAGAATAGTGGGATTCCCAAAATGAAGAGGATGTTTAGGTAAACTGACTCAAATCTCCATTGACGGCAAATCCCGCTTCATGTGAAGAACGAAATAGCATCGAAGGAGGATGAAACTCATCTAGCTGAAACTTCACCGAGACTTGGACCATGCCTGAATATGTAACCCCACTGAATCAAAGATTATCATAATCTGGTGGCTATCGAGTAAGTCGACCACCGCCCGTTCTTGAAGATCCCACGAACCAAACACGAACCCGTCGAAAGCATCAATTGAAGGTCACATATGCTTGAAACGAGAAACTAGAGTGAGGTTTAGAAGCACCGAAGACTCTGAGAACTCTGAGTTCAAGATATAGTGGTTAGGGTAACCATCAAGGAGCTCCAGAGATTTATGGAAAATTGAAACATTGGGGAAAGGGGGAAGGATGTAAGGATTAGAGGAGGGCCTGGAGAACCTAGGACCCTCAGGAAACAAAGATTCCCCCCCCCCCCCCCCCGTGAAGGGGGGAGGGGATGGCGCTGAAGCCACCATCGTCACCGAGGGAAGAAGAGAGTCGCCAGGCGGAAGAGATCCACCATGAAGCACTCTTTGAAAGATGTTCGTGGGATTTGGGAAGAAAAGAGATATGATTCTCAGGTACATTGGCCGCTTTGAGTTTATGGATCATTTCGATGTTGTTACCTATCGACTAGCACTTCCACCTAAAATGTCTCAAGTACATCATGCATTCCACATATCCATATGAAGTAAGTACATACCAGATCCCTTACATGTACTGAATCTAGGGGTGGTACAACTGGAGAACGACCTCTCATGTGAAAAGAATCTAAATCCGGTGATGATATTAGACTGTAGAGATAATGACATGCACAATATAAATACTCACCTGGTCAAAGTACTATGGAAGAACCATAAGTATGATAAAGAGACTTGGGAACCAGTGGAATAAATGAAGTAGAAGTACCCCCACCCGTTTTCAACATATAATGTAAAATGAAATTCTGAGGGTGAAATTTCATAAGGGGGAGAATATAATGCCAAATAATTTTATCAATTTAATTTCCCTTCTTATAATTATATTAAATAGTTTAAAACACAAACATCAGGTAGAGAACCTAATAAAAACATTATTTTCATAAAATAATAATGAAATAAGTGGTATTTATAGAAATTAAAAGAACCTATACGAATAGAATAATAACTTGATTATTTGAACAGTAATGTGACCATTAAGAAAAGAAAACTCGCTGATAGAATAGTAACCATAGCTATGAAGTTATAAATAAAATGTAGGTATCTTTTGAATTAAAATATAATATATTTATGTCATGGAATAAGTAAATATTTTTTTAATGATAAATTATGTATTGGTATTTTTTAAATTTAAATGTTATTTATAATTATATAATTAATATAATGATTAAAAATAATTTATTTTCATATAATATATTCATAAATTAATATTTTTTGTCTTATTATTATAAGGTAATTTTACGAGATAATAACTTCTTTTCAATGTGTCATAAAATCAGTTCTAATTTTAAAATCAGTATTTTTCAAATAAATTATGATTTTAATTAAAAATTAAATTTCATATATTTAGAAAATTATTTTCTTAAAATGGATTCCATTTTGAAAATCTAAATTTCCCTAAAACTTTAGGTTTAATTTTTTATATTTTTGAAATATTTGAATTTTTGGTGAATACAGAAATTTGATAAATCCAATTATTTATCATTATAAGTAAATAAATGAGTTTTTGAGTCAATGATGATGTATGGATGATATAGAAACCATTATATAGAAATATAATTCTTTATTTAATATATTTATTTATGAGAATCATCACTATTTATAGTCTTTATCCATTACAATAAACTAAGGGATAAAATAAACACAAACAAACCCACTCCTCCCCAATAAATACAACCCCTCAACAATTATTATCCTCACACCTTATAAGACTTATATATTTCTTATATTCTACCCAATTCCTCTCCCAAACCACTTCCCTGCTTTTTGGTCTTTATGGTTTTACCAAAATACCATTTCCAAATTCCTTTAAGAGGTAATCAAGGAGACGATACTCAAGAGGTAAAACCCTCCCTCTTCCTCATTTAATTTCCTTTCTTTTCTTATGATTCCCTTTGCCACCCTATCCAATGTGACATTATAACTAAAATATAAGATATATACTATAATTATATTATTCTAATGGGATATCTATCATCAAATTTCTTCACTTCTATTTATCATAAAAAGGAAAACATCATCTGAAATGTGTCGATTCACCACCTTTGTGGATGAAGATTTTTCATTTTGAATTAACGCCTTAATAGATGGTTGTAAAACTGTTATAATGGTTAAAATTGTATAAAATGTATATTATATTTTTTTAAGGTTTTTTAACTAATATATATGGTTAATATTAAATAATGAAACAAAACTATTGTTTGGTGATCGAAAATTAACCAAAACAAACTAATATTCGTCATTAACTTTTTATCTAATGAGTCATTGTCATGTATGAAAAAATGATATATGCTACATTTTAAAATTATATATATTCATAAATATAATATAAATCTTCTTATGAATTTTTTTTATTCGATTTTACAATAACTGTCATTATTAATCTCAAGGGAACTGATGAGAAAATCAGGAAATAAACTCTCCCAAAATGATGAAAAAAAATATATAAGTAAAATGAATGCCCATAAATTAACTTAATAAAATTATAATAAATTAAATAAATGTATAATTGTTTATTAATAAATTTATTAATGGATTTAATTTTATTATCTGTTACATTATGTACAAGTGCAGAACACATTCATACATAAGGTAAGGGATTCACTCATACCCCCAATTTTTCATTCATGTTACACATTCTATATCTTTACCCTAATGTAATTGTTAATTCTTCTTATGTAATCATCCTTCATTCTGTGTTTATGTTCTAAAAATATGTACATAGATCAATTCTTATTTCTTTTATATGTAAATACATGTTTTATAGCATTCCCTTCTTAATTCCTCTCGATTAGAATGCCCGATTAAAGGGAACATCCCAATTTCATACCCATTTTCATGTACCATAAATAATCTATTTTAAATCACCATTATTTTTCTAAAATTTCTCATCTAATCAAGAAAAACTATCACAGTTCATTTTTATTTTTATGAAAACAATTATTCATTTTTCCTCATTATTAATTCTTTTATATTTTCTCTTAAACCTCAAAAAAGTGAATCATTTCAATGGTTTCTAAAACACTATTATTACATTTTTCAAATCAGTTGGACATCATTTATCATTATATATGCCTATTTTACATTATTAATATTCAATTATTATTTAAATTCATCGTTTCTTTTACACCATTATGGTATACCCGTTGGTTATGCAATGACGTGATTAAAATACTCATTTCTTTCCTTGGGTAACCCTTATGTTTATCCCCAATGTTTGATTCTCTAGGTGGAACACAAATGCATGAACATGTTATTACAGGTTCTCCCAGCTAGCACTCCAATGCATTCGATAATGTTTTACTCTCTTGAGACGTCATGTTGGTACAAGGAGTAAACTTGATACCTTTATGGGACATTTTCCACCATGTGATATAGTCTTAGTAGTTTGACATAACTAATGCTTATGTCATGATATATATTTCTTCCACATTCTTATGTTTCCATGATTACATGATCCCATGTTCTATATATTACTCTGTCATATGTTGATTCATGTACCATGCCTTTTTATGTCATCATTTTATGCCATCAATCCCATGTGATATGCATTATTTCTATGTTTATTCCATTACTAGGATATTTAGCTTGTCCATTTTGTCTATATGTTTCGTATGTTGTCCTATAGAGATATAAAATATCAAAGGAAAATAGGAGCTCATTATGAATGTTTAATATAAATTTGTTTTATTCTATTTCCATTTTTTTAGTTTTATGTACCTAATCTTCCAAATAAACTAGAGTTTACAATCCTTGGTTTTTATTTGATGGTTAATGATGCTTAAAATAATGTAATAATATGTTTAAAATTCTAGGTCCATTATAATTTTATTACATGTATGCAAGAGAATATGATGCATGCATTTCATGCCTCAAATTTGAAGGTACATCTGGGTTTGAAAAAAATGTACCATGACATACATTGATATTATTGGTGGTCAACCATGTAAAAGGAGATTACTGGTTTCATGAAATGATGCAACATCTGTCAGTAGGTGAAGGCCAAGCATCAGAAACCTGGTGGTATACTATATCTTTTGACCATTCTAGAATGGAAGTAGAAAAATGTTACCATGGACTTCATTGTGGGTCTCTTGAGGACACCTCGGAATAATGATGTTCATTGGGTGGTTGTGGATCAACTAAAAAGTACCACATTTATTGAAAATCAGGAGACATTCTCAATGGATCAATTTTTAGATTTCACAATTTGGGATATAGTCCATATTAATGGGGTTCCAAGTATTATATTGTAAAGACCTGGATTTTCCATGTAATTTTTTTTAAAATTAGATGGAATTATTATGAGTATGTGAAAATTGACAACGCGTGATTCTAAGGCCCGGTGTGCCCGGAATGAATTTCTAAACGTCTTTTTAGGTACGTTTAGTAAACACACGAGAGACATTTATAACTTTTGAACCGGTACTCAGATTAAAAATATGAGGGAACTATTGAATCCACAACACCATAATTCACTTAAGGGAGGATTCACTTTGACAACAGTAGGTCTAGAGAATAATTTATGTTTTTGGACTTTTTAAAGAATAATAAAAATAAATTAGTTATTTTTTATATTCTGTTTTATCTTCTCCTCCAATGGACAAGTGGAAATGTGGGAGAAGAGACATGTCAATCTAATAAATGGATTGACCTCTCAATCCTATTTAATTGAACTATTGGGGAACTAGGAAGGTTCCTAATTAATGATCCCCCATTAAATCCAACGAACGTTAGACACCCTCCCCCTATCCTATTTATATGGAGCTTGGGGAGAGGTTTTGGCACTGATTCTCTAGGAAACAGAGTACTGAAAAAATACCAAGATGCCAAACCCTTAGAGGATAGAGACGGTTCCAGTGAGCGGTGAGGAACAACACTGAAACCCTGAACCAAAGATCGATAATCGAGCAATTTCATTGGAGGCTTGTTTTGGGGGATGACGGACACTGACCCACATCCTCAACCATGGGAATTTCTTCATCATTCTTGAGGTAGGGTTAAATATTGTTTTATTTACAATGAGCTATTTGAATATTTCCTACCCTCTTTCTATCAACCAAATGTGGAGGGTGTGGGCCGAACGAAAAAGGCACAGTCCCTACACCCTTTTGTTGAAAGTTCGTGTGTTCTTCACTAGATCTACCTTTGGGTTGGACGAGCACTAAGGCGGAAAATGTTGGTGGTGGCTGGCACCAGTCGACTGTGGAGGTGGTGCGCCGCGCCGTCACGTGTCGTCGGTGAGCAAGGGGTCATGGACGAAGCCAAAGTGGGTGAGGGAGGCGGTGCCCCACCTGCGCCGCCAGAGGAACCAGCTGCAACTCATCAGTTGTGGCGGTAAGAGGAGGCGGATGACACACCGACCGACCGCGGAAGTGGAGGGCGATGGGATAAGTGCACTACCGGTGGAGCCGCAACTCTGACGCCGCAGTAGAGGGACCCGCATCGGTTACTGATGGAGACTTGGCAGCGCCAAAGGCACTGCTACTTTTCCTACCGAATGGGGACCCCCCCCCTTTTAACTTCTCGAGTGGACCATGGGTCGCGCCTCCTGTGGGCCAAACCTCACACGGCTGGGCCGCTTTCCATGCGGTCCGTGCGCCCAATAGGATGCACCCCCTTCCGGGCTGGGCTGCCCCCTTGTGGACTGACCCCTTGGGGGCCAGGCTGCCCCCTTTCCGGTCAGCCCAAGACCGTCGCAGCGCAGTCTAGCCATGTCAGACCCTGATCGGGTCGGGCTAGGTCGGTCATACCGGGTCAGACCGGACCCGAGCCCCACCGAACTCAAAAACACGTAAAGAGCCATATCTTGAGAATCGGAAGTCCGTTTGATGAACCCTCTATGGATTTTGGACCATTGGATCAAGAGATTCCTTTTGGTATACTCCACTTAAGTTTTGGAGACAATTGGATTACGGTCAGGTTGATCGAACCTGAATCCAGTCGGTCCCTCGGAACTAAAAAACCTATAACTCACAGACCGAGCGTTCAATTGATTCACCATCTATCGCGTTGGAACCCATACAACATGGCAGTCCTTTGAGATTCGACATTGTGGAGCATAGTGGAAGTCGACATACAACCGATATCTCGAGGGGAATATTCTATGGATCTCGAGTGTACTAGGTTCTATGAATCATGTGGAAGGTTGTAACGTGAAGAAATAACATAGATCCAGTGTGGGTATATCATCTATCGATCTTTTGTGGGTAAAATTCTATCATAACCTTTGTTGGTCAGTGCTCAGATATCCTATGTGGGTTAGCGCATACTGATCATGTGTGGTTCAGATCCTATGTGGGTAAGTGGGGGTTAGATACCTATTGATCCTATTTCGGTCTGCAGTAGTGCCTCTTAATAGAATAAGATGATCTAGCTTAAAACTAGTCATCTATACTTCCGTACTTAATTTATACCTGTTGTGAGCTGAGTCTTCTATCATTGATGTGTTACCCATGTAGTACTTCTATCTTCATTGTGTTACCTATGTGGTACATCTATCTTCGATGTGTTACCTGTGTGGTACGTCTATCATTTTAGTGTTACATGTGTTGTACTTCTATCTTCATGGTGTTACTCATGTGGTACTTCTATCTTCATGGTGTTACTTGTGTGGAACTTCTATCATTATGGTGTTGTATTCGTGGTGTTACATGTGTGGTATTTCTACATTTGTGGTGTTACCATTGTGGTATTATTCCCTCGTGTATGAGATTAGTATATCTTGATAACATAGGTATATTTATGGGCATATACATAAGTACAGGTGAAGTCTTTCTTGGTGGTTTTTCCTTCATGGAACTCTAGGAGACCTACGGGGGTCTCGAGGTCCCTACTGAGTATTTTTATACTCACCCCTGCACGGGTTATGCCCACACCTTGTTGTGTCATGTGCTGACGACGTAAAGCATTGATCGAGGATGAGGGAGCCAAGACTGGATAGTGCTCGGAGGTGGACCATTTAGGTTGACGTGGAGTGCTGTGGAGATGATTTGTACCTACACATCATGTCGGATCCAAAATGGATGATCCAAGAGCTATTTGGTACTTCTCATTTGTACCTGTACCATTTTTATTTGGGCTTGTATTCTAGACCCTTTTACTTTCAGCACTCGGTTACTTTCAACACATTTTTACTACAACAATATACTTTGTGGTTGATTCTTGTTGTGTTCTTGGACTACGTGTCTGTAGAGGTTAAAATTCAATGCCTTCCTGTATTTCGGATACGCCTTTCCGGTACTAGTCTCCAGCCCCATGCCTATGGAATACAGTCTTGGAGTAGTCATGGCACGGGCCCCGAGGGATGGGTCATGACATACTATTCTAGGACATGACTCATGATTCAATTTGTACTTATAGAAAGTTTTGTACAAGGCGCTTGGTATACAAGTATTACTGATAACAGCTTTCCACCCAAAAATATATGGGTAGTTGGAACTTACTATATAGGTTTTGGAGGACATTCTATAAGCATTTGTTATTGAATTTGGTGGTCTAGGGATAATCACATATCACTTTTGGAGTTTTCCAATAACAACATGTATCAGGATACGATTCAGATGGAACCATATGATTCTATTTATGGCAGGCCATGCCAATCACCTATATGGTGGATAGAGGCTGGTGAGTTATAACTTTTTGGACAGAGTCTTGTGTAGGAGATTTTATAGTGGGTTTAGTTGTTTCGTAAATGTATGGATATGCCTCATATTATGTATAATTATATTGCTAATAGACATCGATGACCCCTTGATTTTATATAGGATGAACTTGTATTCCTTCAAGTGTCACCCGGATTGGGTCACTATAGGATATAGAGGTAGGGAAAGTAAATGCCCTAGTTTGTTGGAACTTTTGAGTTTTTGGAGAGAATCGAGTGGGTGGCATACCAATTTTTCTTCCATAGAGGTATATTTATATGAATGAGGTTTTTCATGTGTCATGGATTCAATAGTATCATCATAAAACATATAATGTGAACAATGTTAATCATGTTGATCATCATAATTATGCTTCCTCTTAGGATCATCTGATACATGTGTTGGATTTCATTGATAAATTATTGTAGGGAAAGACCATATCAATAGTCTCAGTATTGTGGAAAAATTGGCATGTTCAAGAGGAAACATGGGATAGTGAAGTATATATGCAGGATTAGTGGATTAATCTTTTTTACTATAGAATCTTAAATATACTTGGGAGTATAGATCGAAAATGAACTCTAATAAGGTGGGGATGTTATAGGATACTGACTTTCTCTAGAGATGTATCAAGCTCATTTAATGGTATCCCTTTACTATAGTTTTGGTATAAATTGGGTGTATTTTTGTTTTATGGTGTTTTGGGAGAAATTTGGAGAATTTTAGGAAGATGTGGGGTAGTGTACAGCTGGTGCACAATTTTTCCAAACCATGTGAATACCCCCAACAAACCATGAAAACCCACAAAGAGAGGATTTTCAGGGTTGGGGCATGGTTTGTCAAATTTTTCACCCGCTTAGTACTAACTGTGCATCCCGTAAGAGGAGGTGGATAATTAGGCGGGTGATTACGGAAAACAGTGTGCCTCGTACAGGAAACACTACATATGGGAAATTAACCCCCCGAAAAAATTTAAGAATTTCCGAGACCCCCGTATTATAACACTAAACACCCGAATCGACCCTAAACTAATTCCTATATTTTTCTAGTGGTTATTGGATGAATTAAAATTTATTAAAAACTATATTCTTGAATATTTGAAGATCTGATTGATAGATCTACACCTCTTTTAGTATGTAATCTCATCTTGATTATTTTCTTCCCTCTCTATTCTGTAACTCTAATCCTCTGGAAGGATGAATTTACTCTATAAGTAAGTTATATATCTATTTTTTAAAATATATTAATTTCTTTTATCTTGAATCAACGTTTTGGATCTAGATCTAATTATTCATTGTTAAATTGAATGTTCATCTTCAATTTTGGGATTTCTGGTTTGGAGGATGCTCCTCAATGATCTGGAGGTCGGTGGTCAAAATTAAATATGCAATATTCTTGATTATAATTTCCTTTTATATAGTTTTGAAATATAAATTTCCATTTTTTACAATTGCATCTTGAATTGGATTAATTAATTGATCAATTAATTAATGGAATGATTATTATTAACTTGATGGGATATTTGGATTATGGAATCGGTCAATTAATTGGGATTGTATAATTTGTTGATTTTTTCGTTATGGAATTGATTAATAATGGGAATAAATAGATATTTGTCTCAACATTGAATGGTTAATGGGTTATGTGAATAAAATTTGATAGATGGTTTAATAGGGAATTTTTTTTATTATTTCATGTCATTAAAGTAAAGGATAATGATTGATTTGATAATTGAAATAGTATATCAGGATTTGAAATGTTTATTAGATTTTTAATGTTGATAAAATTTGTTAAATGTTATTTTTTTGATATCTGTGGTTGATTTATAAATGGGTTTTGGGACACATAATGATACTCCAAATACCCACAGGGTACTAGACATGGTGTTCTAGGTCTAAATGCAAGCATATAAATTTTATTGTATAAGAGAGTGACTGAACCTCCAAATAACCCTAAGGTGTGGTATAGGGAACGATGCTCTAAATACCCATGGGGTACAAGGCACGACATTCTATTCCCATGATAATGACTATTGTTCTAATTGGTCATGATAAGAAATGAATTAAATGGATAAAAAATCCCATGTTGTAATGAATTTTTATTTTCATATGTGATATGGTTCAGACTCCGGCATGGGTTTAAGTATGTATTGATGGTCTGGATTTCATCATCAATCTAGGAAAAAGGATGTGTAAAATAAATAATAAATGAATATGTAAATTGTTTACTTTTTTTATTGTACTTTTTTCTTTATACAACTGCATGCACTATTATTGAATGGATATTTATTTATATGCCATTGGTGGTGGATTATTGACTTGTACTCACACCATACATAGTATTCCGGATCGGTACCCGAATAGACATCATTATTTTAGGATTGGATAAGAAAACGATCCCTATATTAGATGGTTGAGTTATGATGGATCATGGAAGAGGGATCCAGACACGGTATTGAGACTCTCTTGTCAGTGTCGGTGTCCTTATTTTGGTTTTTCATTAGACAATTGACACTTATTATGGCATGGAATATCTACTATTTAGTTTTTTATATTGTTTCCTATTTTGGTTCATCATGTGATACTGGTTTGTTCTGGTTATTGTATTATTCTAGTTGTTGTTTATCATCAGTTGGTTATTGTTATTTACATTAGCTATTGTGATACATTGATAAACATGGTATAGTCTCCATATGGTATCTATATTAGTCCCTCATTGCTAGTTGAAAGGCTCTGGTATATGAGGAGGCATGCTTGAGGTTATGTGATCAGTCAACTTGGGACACCAGTGTGTGGTGCCAGGGTTGGGTCATCACAATAAGATATTTTTAAATATAGAATTAAAAAATATCGTACCTAATTTAACTATAAAATTTATTAAAATTTAATATATTTTCCTCAAAAAAGATTTTATATTAATAAATAGAAATATTATTTCTTAGAAAATAATAAAAAATCAGTATTTTTTTAATTTGAAAAATTACATATAAACAAAACATATCTCGATTAAAGAAAATTATTTATTCTCATAAAATACATTTTTATTTAAAAAATATCTTAGTTGTTTTTAATTATTAAAACACCCATATAATAATAATTTATAAAAATGAGAACTATACTAAAATTCACAGGATGTTACAGGTTGTTTTGGTCCAAATATAAAGAGAGACAACCTAATGTATTTTCACTTCATGCATATCCATGATGACAAGTTATAATTTAGAAACATAACTAAACATATAATGTGAGTACTACTTTGTACAGAATAATTATTTATTCCATATGTAGATAACACAATATGGAGGTTTCTTAGATTGTTTCCGAATTCATGATTCTCAAATCTGAATTTTCCTCCACCGAGGAAATGATTTTGGGAGACGTAGTTTCCCAACATTAATTCTTGTATTTGTGTTCTATTTCAATTATATATTTGTTTCCTTATATCCATATAGTTATTTAAACCTTTTTATTATAGGAATGTACCATACATATACTGACCCAGACTATTATTACATAGATATAAAATTTTAATATATGAACATTTAATACATAATATAATGATAAATTACATAATTGTATAGTTATAGTATCATTGGAAGCTTGGACACAAACAAATGTTTCATTAATTAACTACATCACCTCCCACTTATTTCTTCATAACTAGTACCCTTATTATAAAAATAATACCCAAAAACGTTCTCATAACCTGGGGGAAATAGAAATAATAAAGGGTGATCTTAGATACTCAGTAAGGGTTAAAAAGAGAGATATCAATGATCATATGAGCTTATGTATATGAAATCTAAGTCCACACATAAGCTTATGTACATGAAATCTTGGTCCACATATAAAATTGTGAACATGAAATCAGGATCATGTATAACATATTTATATCACGAGTTATTCATATTTACCTACTTCATTGGAGGTCTTTAATGGACCCAACCATCTCATAACCATAATATATTCATATAAATTACATAATATAAAACCATAACCCATGTAAAGATAAACAGGTTTCGTAAATATCTCATCATTATAATCATAAACCATTCAGAGAAAGAATAAAGATTGTATCGTTAGATAATATCCCTAGTAAATCATAAGTAAAATACAAGGATAAAATATTAGATTAAAATTCCATTAAAAGATAAATTGAATTATTTTTTGAGGAAAATACACTATTCACTTCGAAATCGCTTCTTTAAAATATAAAAATTTCCAAATTTTATGGAAAATATATTCTTTGAAAAGAACCATAAAACCTACAATAGATTATACAAATAATTTATCTGTCGTGATGATAGGAAATTACGTTTATTCTATATTAGTTAATTGAAAATATTCTTTCACACTATTTTAAATCAAAAAGTACCTCAGACACAAAATGACTAGAAGATTCCTTTTTAAACCAGTTTGTAAAAATTGAATAATGTGTAAAAATGGAATCAAAATATCATTGGAGTGTAATAAAATATTATTGATTTTTTTTAGAAAACATGACCATGGAAGAATAGGATTTTCAACCTAATAGAGATAAGTAAAGTCTATTTTCCATTAAAAACATTCTTTCGATCTTTTGAGTTCTTAAGGATTAGAAAATGAAAGGAAAACATGTAATCCCTAGAAATAAACATAGTACAAGAAAATGATTTTTTTTACAAATAAGGATCATATAATTTCTTCAATTGAAATTCAATAGTAAACAGTCCTAAATAAAATATTATTAAAATATAAATCCATTATTGCTTTTGTAACTTTTTAATCGTAAGCATCATGCATGAATAACATCATATGAAACGTTAAATATCAAGAAAAAAAGGATAATCATGATATAACCTATAAAATATTATTATATAAACATCATAAAATAATATAGGTGTATGACATGAAAAATTTCCCAAATAAGATAATTTCAGTTGATAAACCCTTACCTTGAGTTTGACTTGCTTTGAAAGCGCTCTAGCCTCCTCTTCTTTGAAACAACACCTTTAGATATTATATTATGGGCCTTGCGGCTGGGACTTTTGGATAATAAAAACCTCTAGAACATGTAAATGGGAGTTTATAAGATAATTTGGTTGGGTTTTATTGAAATGTAAGGCACAAAGTGTTTTGAAGAAGATAAATTATCGGTGCCCATTTATAATTAAGAGGATGGGAACACATGGGTTTTCTTAAAAGATTAAAATATAATAAAGTAATTATCTATAGAAATAAATTAAAAGGTACATAGATTAAAATTTATGGTATTATGGGGTTTATATACCATCATAAAATAAAACGTTTATAGGTTTAAGTGGTTTTTTAAAACTTATCTTCTGATAAAACCCCTCAGTTCACCTATTTTAACTGTAAGCAGAAACAATTTTTTCACTCTTAAAGGGTTGTAATTTTTTATATAGATTTACAATTGGATCATAAATGGATAATGGATTAAATGTTTTACAAATTATTACCTCCATTGTCCTCTTATGATATTTTTATGATTTTTAAATAATTTAATAAAATATTATTTTGACAAAAGATCATTAATGTTAATTTTGACACTATTCATTTAATTTGACTTTATAGACATCAAAAAAGTAGCATTATAATAAAATCCATTTAAACATAATTAATATTTCATATTAATCTAAAAAATTAGGTTAACACTATAAATCACTCAAATTATTTTATCTTTAATATTTTTAAAATAATTTATAATATTTTTTTTAATTGAAGAAATGTTGAGTTGGTGTTGCATTAGAATTTAAGGTAATTACATAATTACTAAAAATTATAACTAAATTTTAAATAATAAAATAATTTCATTATTCTCAAAATAGACATTTATATTTGTTCATAACTTTATTTTTTCCCTATTCCAATACATAAGGGATATTAAAAAGTGAGAGCGTGTCATTTTGTATTTTCCTTTCCTTTATATTTTATATAGATCATTTTCATGGAAACGTGTCCATTAAGAACTAAATTTTGATCCTAAGGTGATAAGGGTAGAATTTTATTCATCAAATAAGGATTGAAATAAAAATCGATGACCTTAACATCTAATTTTAACCCAGTTTAACCCGATTTACCCTTTACTGATGTCATAAATTTTACCACGGTTACAATTCATAATGCCTAAAAATAAAATGGTCATATTTAAAAAATTGGATGTTATTATTACAAATAATGAATCCATTTTTTTATATTCAATTCTTAGAAGTGGAAGAATTTAATTTAACATAAAAATGAATAAGGCAACAGAAAATAGTTTTTTAGAAAATTTCCCTCATAAGAATAAAAAAAATTATATCAAATTCAATTATAAAATTCATTTAAAAGACCATAATATTATTTTCTTATAAAAAATAACAAATAATATTTTAAAACAAATTCAAAATATAATTTTAATTATTAAATATTAAAAAATAAAATATATTTTTCAATAAAAATGAGTACTTTTCACTATTCATTGAAAATCAAACGTTTCAAAAAATTAAAAAAAATCATCATAATATTATTTTTATATAATTAATTAAAAAATTATATCATTTTTATCAAATTAAATTTCTAAAAAAATTAATTTTAATATTTTCACTAAAAATTAATAAAAACACTTTAAATGAAAACATAATTTTGAAGAACAAAATGCCTTCACTAAAAAGTCAATGCTCATTTCCTAAGAATTAATCTATTAATTTTTATTTATTAGTTCCTTTATATTTATATATTTCATAATGATTTCAATCTTATTAATACTATCCAATTCAATGTCAAGGTTATATTGATAATATTTCATTTTTTGTTTAATCTTTGTGTTTGATATCTTGTATGTTGTCGAACATAATATTATTTTAAAATATCACGGTGTCATAATAAAACATTCAGAGGTATTGATTTATCAACCTTGTATCAATATTAAACACACTTAGGGGATTTATTTAGTGATTCATGGTTCTTACGTAACATTTTATAATAATTTGTACATTCAAGTATTTTTTTCAGAGATCAAACCCATTAAACATAGCATTAGATTAACAACAAACGTTTGTTAAAGAACCTAATTTTATTCTAGTAGAATGTCATTTAAGAGACCTTGTGTTTCTGTAAAACTAGTTTCAATCCATCCACTACCAAATTTCAAATTATATAATTTCAATACAGCTGACAATATTGTACATTTAGTTGGTCCAGAATACAATGGTCTCTTTTCACATCTATTTAACTTCTCAAACAACTTTGGATATTCATTAATATCATCATTAATTGTCATTTTAATTTCCTCCATATTATTTTCATTATAATTTAAAATATAATTCATATAAAGAATCCATAAATCATAGTATCATACCAGTCAGTATGTACATTCATTTTTCCACATGTTTAGTCCAACATTTATAAGTTCGATCTATTCCATTATAAATAAAATGTTATTCAAAATATTCTAGATTAATTCAACAAGAATAAAAATAATATAAACAAAGAAAAATAATTTGAGAGGGTTCATATGGATTCCCTATTGTAAACTTATTGAACTCTTTAACTCCGTCCTCATACTCCTTTTTCTTACAATTAGAATCTTTAAATTTTCAATTCATATCCATCATATATGGTTCAATAATATTCATTTTGAACAAAAAATAAATATTTACACATAAGTTATATATATATAATTTATATATACATTTATATTTAAACAAATTATCATAATTTTATTGTTTGCATTGTCTATTTCTGGATTTTTTTACATATATGGAACATGTTCAAGGACAATACACTAAATATAGTTCTTACATTAAACAAAAGAAGAACCCTTCCCTTTTCAACTCTATATCACCCTTTCATTATTTTTTCATTATTTAGAACCCATTGTTTCCACAATAATTTTCCAATTAAAATATCTATTTTGAATTACATCATAAATATATTTTCAATGAATCCAATTATATTCATTTGGAATCAATTAATCTTATTAGTGATAAAGTATGTAATTAGAAACAATCTTGAGAGAAAACATAAGAAAATTATATTTTATTCTCATGTAAAAATATTTTGAGTATCCAAAACCATTGGAAATAACTTTAATAATATGAAGTAATCACGTGACAAAATAACATGGTGATAATATGTATATAGATATATATTTGTGTGTCCTTTAAGTAACATTTTAATAATATAGTCTTTTCACACACTTATACCATGTGAAGAAATAAAAAATAATGGACTGTTTAATACACATATGAGATAAAATCAGATGGAGAGTAGACCAGTTGATTTACTTTCACACTAAATTATTAGAATACAACTGACCTAAATAAATCCCTATGGACATTGCATAAACGTAAAATCAGAACGAACTATCTCAAGCCCAAAATGCACAACCATTCCAAACTCCAAGCCAAATATATGCCAAATATATATGTGTATATAGATATGTGTGTGGGTGTATACATATATAAATTTATATATATATATAACAAATTTTATATTTAATATGTCCATGTGTGTTCCCACATATATTTTATACATACATCTACTACAAAAAAATTAAATCAAAATAGACATACGGTACATATATATGATTTCATTATGGAATTTGTTTTTATTAATTTTCAAAAAATAAAATTATCATCATAATTTCATTTTTATTTCCTTATTATATTTTCCATTTGAAACTATAAATATTCATGGGAAAGTTTACCAATAATATATTAAGATCCACTACCAAACTCAAAAAACTAAAACAACCCAAACATTGAATATCCAAACCCATTAGAAATCAAAAATGGTGGTCAGATTGTATATGGGAAAGCAATTATAGTATTCCTAGTCCATGGGGGATGGGGTTCATATGGTACATGAGAAAATATGAATTAAAAATGGTGAAACAGTGTAAGATCGACTAAAAATGAGTAGAAAGAATTATATAACTTGGGTTTTGAAAGGGTCGATTCATCTAAGATATTCATGAGGGAGCGGTGATAGAGGTGGAGTTACATGATAGTTTGAACGTCATGTGAGAATGTGATTCTCAGTTAGGGTTGTATTTAGAAGACCAAAATGGATTAATCATCTCTTTTTGGAAAGCGTCGATAAAAACTATTTAAAATAAATTATAAAAATATTAAATAAATATATATTAAAAATGATTAAATTATAAAAAAGTAAAAATAAATAGCTATATTAATTAATAAATAATATTAAATGCATGAATATTATAAATTAGTGACATTTAATGACTAAAAATGAATAGGCTTCAAAATTATTAAAAAGATAATAATTTTTATTAATTGTGTAAATTATTAAAAAACTGAATATACATTAAAAATAAGATGAATACATACTATATATGTAAATCAAAACCATATTTATCAAATTAAATGATAATGAATAAATTTGTATAAATAATTTTAAAATATGAATATATTACAAAAATATTAAAATAAATAAAAAAAAATGAATAAATTCTAAAACGAAGTAAAAAATAATTAACATTATTAGTGAATGAATAATTATAAATAATATTATATGAATGAATGTTAAAAAAGGGGAAGATTAAATAATTAAAAATTCAATTGATAACAAAAATATAAAAAAATGAATAAGTATTTTTAATTATGTAATTACTATTTAAATAAAAATGAATGCATATTAATTATAGAAATTACAACCATATTGAAAACAATAAATGTTAATGAATAACTGGTATAAATAAATATTAAAATGTATAAGATTATAAAAAATATTAAACAAAGGAAAATAAAAAATGAATAAATTAAAAAATAAATGAACAGTATTTAAGATTAATAATGAATTAATAATATTAAAAATAAATAACTTTTAAAAAAATAAAAATTATGAAATAGAATATTTTGAATAAAAATATAAAAAATGAAAAAAAAATACAGATTAAAAAATAATATATATTAAGTATAATATGTTATTATTAAAATTCTAAAATGAATATTACAAATTAAATAAATTACAGAAATATTATTTGTGTGCGTGTGTGTGTTTCTATATAAAATTTAATTAATTGTGTATATGTGTGTTTGAAATTAATGCAACATAATTTTTAAATATGTTAAATTGAAAAAACAAATGACATTTTATTAAACAAACTTGATACTAATTAGTAAATATTTTTAATTAATGTACATTTGTAATTATAACCCATTTATCTCAAAATATATTACTTATTAATTGTAAATACATGTTTTTTATTATATAACCAATATTTAATGAAACGTTATATATACACACACACACGCTCATATATATGAATATGAATATATTTCTACATTAAAAATATTAAATATATTAATGAATAGTTTTGTCTAACATACATTAAAAATGAATAAATTATAAAAATATTAAACGAATAAATATTAAAAATGAATATATTATAATAAAATTAAAGAAAAAAAGTTAACTTTATTAATGGAAAAATAATATTAAATGAATTAATGTTAAATATGAGTGAAATTTAATTAAAATATGGATATGATGAAAAAATATTATAAAAATTAATATGTGTTATTAATTATATACATTTTAAAAAACTAAAAATGAATATTTGTTAAAATTAAAAATGAATACATATATTAATTATGTAAATTGAAACTATGTTTATTTAACAGGTAGGGGGAATCCTCCCTTTTATATAAACTCAAAGAAAATATCTTCTCGAGGTAGAGGGATCCTATAACATGGCCTTATAAGGCCCAGAGGAACATATTCTGAAGGAACAAGACTCGAAGTCCCAAGGGTCATCAAATCCCTACTAATCTTTTCACCCGCCCCATGTCTGTGCATGTTCGCAAGCCACGCCCCTACCTGTGCTGTGCAAGGCCCAACATCACTCGCTAACATCTGCCCCAACCTCTGCTTCAGTCATTGGTTTCCTTCCCTCATACATCCTACCCCACTTGCGAACACACACAAGCATGGGGCAGGTAAACAAAGAAAATGTTATTAAATGTTTATTAAAATTAATTAGTCAATTTTTTTATTAATATTATTTTTTAATTAACTTATAAACCTTTCTTCACTCAATACATATATATATGTCAATATTATTATATTTTTATATTAAATATAAATTTTAATAATATATAATTTTGTGTAATTGTTATATAATTCATTTTTCACTAAATATCTTATATAATGAGTGAAAATATATATTTATTATTACATAATATTATTAAATAAAATATATTATATTTATATGAACTTAAATATATTAATATATTAATATATAATTTTAAATGATATATTTTTTATTAAATATACCTTTTGTCAGTGCTTTTATTATCGCCGATAAAGTGGGGGCCTTAATTAGTGTTTTTTTTAATGATGATAAAGGTCGCATTTATCAGTTCTTTTAACTAGAACTGATAAAGGGAATCATTTAATATCACACAGTCTATAAGATTGATTGGGGTGACAATATCAGGTTGTTTACCAAATTAAACTCTTCCTTAAAAATCCAAACCCATTACCAGATCTTGTTCCCTTATTAGAAGGAGCACATTTAATCTCTCATTCCCTCAAACATCACTAAAAATATCAAACAAAAATAGAAAATTGAAAGCACACATGAATGAAAAATTACGTTGTTTACATGTATTAGTCTATATCCAAGGATCATACACATATTGATGTACCTGTGCATAAAAATTCATTATCGCACATTTTTCAGTAGAAAAAAATCTGCGTTATGGTCACTCCACACTGTAAATCACTAACATTAAAAGGATTTAGGGATTATTCACTACCTCCAAAGGTTAACTCCCTTTAATTTCTTCTCTATACACTAATTCAATAAATGTCATTGGTTTATAATTTTGTGGGTCTCTTTCGAATCAGTATATGAAATTGATTCTCTATACATCAAAACTCCTGATTTAATACTCCAATAAAATCCAATTATTTATACGCTTCCCCTCAGAATCCAAATTTGACCAGATTCTCAATGAAATAGTTGAATCGGTGTCTTAAAAACTATATTTAAAATAGAAATAAATCCTCCATATAAATAAAAATTTCATAATATAATTACCTTTGTTTTGTTCCTTCTTCTTTTTTTGATAAACTGGATGTTATCAATGGAATTATATGTCATCTGAGCCTTCCATCAATTAAAATAGATAAATCTATGTATACCATGTTAATGGGAACATTCATTCCTCACTAAAAACTAAATATATCGATGACATTTTATTCTCCCCTCTTACCACATTTCAGAATTTGATGTCATTTATTTTATAAAGCTATTACAAATCTGCTTGTATATCGATCAAAGGTTTAGATTGATTCATACACACTTGAAACTAAGCGATCTTGTTATGAATACCACATGTTTTATTGTGATAAAAACTATAAAATTAAACTAATTAAACCTTCTAAATATATATTCATATCTTTTCGTATTTGATTTTAAATATTATATTTATGTTTATCTAAAATTTTTCAAATTCATGGCATGACCACCTAAATTGAAACAAGGCGTGATTCTGTTGGGTGATCCTCTAAAAAAATTTCATGGTTAAAATTTTAAACTCCAAAAACTATGGGGTTAGTATCATTGGATTTTTCTAGCCAAAACATCTTAGTGTTCCATTCTTCCTTACAACATAACTCTTAGTTATAGAGAAACACTATATAATCACATATTTCCTTTGTTATGTGATCTAAATTTTCCCCATCTCTAAACCATTACATAGATATGGATTGATATACCATGTGGTTACGTGATACCTTTTACTTGAATATACAACCATGTATTCCAATTTTTTGGAATGCTTATTTTGATATAGTTCAATCCATTATTCCATAATGTCAATTATTTTGGAATGACATTAGTTTCTATAAAAATTTGATTGAACCAATATTTTCAAAGGTTCCTTATTGTCGTGTGATTATCAAGAATTAATTCTTATATAATTTCAGTTTATTCTTGTGTAACAATAATAACATTACCCAATGTGTTGTGGCATGGTTTTTATTTCTTCACGAAAATCACCTTCTAGACTTCTCTAAACACTTCTATACATACTCTCAATTATTCCAATGATATAATAAGAAAAATAGATACTGATTACCACATAATAACATCTATAAAATATGTAAAAATCGATTTTTTTTCAATCAATATCCATATCCTCAAATCACCATTTTCCTTTCCATGATGGTTCGCTATCACATTAACTTTATCATAGTTTAATGTAGTCATTATAAAACATCAATTCTTTATCTAAAAAAATTCTATACTCATCCTTGTGCTACAGTTCCTTATGTGTCAATGTTTTATACAGACTTTCTCAATTCATTTATCTTATTTTGGTTGTTTCATTAAATTACTACCAAGATCATCTTCGCATTTCAAAGAAAAACCTCCTGGATAACATTGACTATAAACTACATAAATATTGACTACCAAAAAATTCATCACATATATAATTGTTAGATATAATTTTCAATAAATCTAGAAAAACAACCTCTCGGTTGTAGCATTATCCCTATATTCATTTTTTTAACAATACTTACATAAATCCAACTTCAAAACTTTTTATCTTTTTCACTAGTTATATGGATTTATATATCACTCTTATTTATCATTTACGAATCATCATTTTCTACCAAGAATCACATTTCTACCCATTATTCAATAAAAAATGATAATTTACACCTAATTTTCCATGACTCTAACAAATTATCCTCTTAATTCCCACATTTTGAAAATATTTATTGCACAACATTTTGAAGTAAGAAAAATTTCTCCCCATTTCACATATGTTTTTGGGATCTAAAAAACTCTATATTTTTTTAGTTTCATCTCTACTATTGATCAATAAGGAAAAAATTAACTCTAAACCATAAACTTTATCACTATGAACCATAGTTAAATATTTTTAACACCCCAAATTTCTATAACTCATTCACATCCTTCATCAATTTCATGCACATTTTTTAATCATAACCTATATCTCATTTCAACAATTTGTAAATTATTTTTATAAGTAATTTATACTTGTACATTGAACATTTATCTTTGATTTCCAATTGAAAAATTTCAAGCTTTTCTTCTCATCATCACCTATATGGTAAGAAAAATATTGCAACTCCTCATCTATATTAGTGAAACCACTGATTGTGTTTCCTGGGGGCTCTAACTCTACATACTTAAAACAATTGTATATATTTTCAAGCTCTTGAAATCTTTCAAATATATATGAATTCTCAAAAATATTCAGTGAGTGAACTTTCCAATTTTTAAAGAGTCATTAACAAATATTATAGGCCTATTAAGTCATAAATCATCATAGAACTTAAGTGTATAAGTTAATAATTTCAATTGTTTCAAAAGTAAACACTTATTTATATAAATGCATGTAACTTGATATATAACTTCCATGAAGAATATCTCTATGATATTCATTATAATTACACGTTATCATTATCAAGTAATCCTTAAATAAAAATTGTGTGTCTCATACAACAAAAATAACCAATTGATACAACTTTTTATAATAAACCAATGATACTACTTTCAGTTTATGATCTTCTTTACTCATAGAGTGTTTCGCCTCTTCCAAATGGGATAAGTATCCTTTCAATCTCCAGCACAATATTACTCTTAATTTATAGTTTTATCAATGAATACAGAATTTATATTCACCATTACTGTCTTCATAAAAAAACTTTAGATGTCTATAAAACAACAAAATGATACCACATTTTAAATAAATATAAATAAATAAAAAACCCCTCCCTGAATGTTTATGAACCTCTTTATTCATGGAAGGAAACCATTTGATATTTACTAGTATCACATAATTTATTCTTTATTAACCTTGATAAAATTATATATATCTTATTAGGGTTTAAAACCTATTTAATTTCATATCAGGATAGGTTTCTCCAAAACAACTCCAAAATTACCAATAATTCATGATTTAGAAATCTGTCTCTTGGATTTTTTTAAATTGGGATTATATGTCAATTGTAATTCTTTTCTCCCAACATTTATTTCACAATTGTGCTTTGATAGAACATGAAATACATCATTCCTTTCTTAAAATATGTTTTTCCAATGGATCATATCTCCCCTTAAAAACTATATTGCACCAATAATAGTTAAACCGATGATTTTTATAGGGGAAGACACTTATCCAAAATAGAAGAAGACATTAACCAAAAATTATTAGTTCACATGATCTATTATTCCTATTAGTATGGATAAAAAATGAGGAATGTTATACCTTTTCTTTTTCAATAAAAATAATTCCCTGATGTTCTACATGATCATGATATTGATCACTATGAAGTAGGTAATATAATTCCTCATAGGATATCCATGGGATACACTATTGTAAAAATGACATATACCCATGGTTCAAAAATGTGGGTATATCCCCCAAAACTGTGGGTATAGCATATACCCATGGATTTTGAAACTGTAGGCAACCAAGGCATTGACATAGCTTCATGACCTATACACGCGGTTTTCCAAATTTTGGGTATATGTTTTTGCCAATGTGTCATACATTTAAACCCACTTTACAACGTGTCATAACCTTATTCCAATGGGTATAAATATTATACAAAAAGACTACAGTGCGCCTCGATCCCATTACCTATCCCTCTATCTCGAATCCTCTCACCAACGATGCTATTTGACCTACGTATATATATATATATAGATAAATATATTAATAAAAAAATTCTATATTAGAAAAAACCAGACCATCAAGTATTGATCTCACGACATCCTCTTCAACCAAAGAGTGCTTCACCACTTTATCTACCAACTTACGTTAATATATATCTATATTTTTATAAATATATTAATTTAAAACAATGATATTAGAAAACATTGGGTGGCATGTTTTGAACCAGCGACCTTCTCTACCAACTAGTAGCGCCTAACCACCCCACCAAGTAGCACTACATGTATATAAATTTACATTTAAGTAAATATATTAATATGAACCAGGGGTATAGGAGAGAAAACCGTTGGTATAGGGTTTTCCCACCCTAGTTTATTTTTCCCAAATGAACATTTTATACCTATACCCCTAATTCTCTCAAACCGTGGGTATAGGGTTTTTTCTCCCATACCTACTCCCACAGTTTTCCTAGAGAACCGTTGGTATAAGTCTTGAACTATGACTTAAACACCCGATTTTGAGAAAACTGTGTGTGTAGGTCCATAATAGACACCTATACTCATGGTTTTGGGGAAATTGTGGGTATTGGTACCCCTATACCCATGTTTTTTGGAAAACTATTGGTGTAGATTCGGAAAACACCTGTACCCATGGTTTTATGAAAAACATTGGGAATAGGTGGACCAATACCAATAGTTTTTTTCAAAACTATGGGTACAGAGGCTTCTTAAAATAGTGTTATGAAAATACCCCAATTCATAGGGAGGATCCCATATTACTCACTATTTACAAGAACCTTAGAGTTAGAGACAGATAGAGTTTGAGATCTTCAGCTTGATAAGTTTCATAGAATTCAGACTCACACAAAAATCAGAAACTATGATCCTATTTATATAGATATCCAAGGAGACTCCTTGGATTCTAAATTTCTAGATATATTTAGTGAAATGGGTCATGATTTATAACCTTTTTAACAACAAACTCTTTATTTTTGATTAATTTATTAATACTTAAATAATTAAGACATACCATCAAACTTCTCAAATTATCACTATAAGATAATACAAAAAATCTCAATAGCTTTAGGATAGAATGAATAGGATTGATTAAGGCATTATCACATTATATTAAAAATGATGTGCATTGTACCATGATGTGGTTACATTCACCACACAATAGTATATCCATACATAGAAAATAGCATGGTTTAATTGCTACATAGTATAAGTTCCTTCAGTTCCTATTTAAAACAATATATCACTTGCACTGGATCTTCTTGTATATATACATATATATATATATATAATATATATCAAGGAATATATAATAATTTTGAAACAATATGAAAAAATATTTTTAGATATCTTCTATAAATATGTTTTGAAAATCTATAATTCATTTTCACCATATGTTACATCATATATTAAATCTTCTAAAAATAAAACAAAAAATTCTTTTAAATATCCTCCCAAACACTTCTAGTCTAGAATAAACCATTTTTGGGAATCTCTAAAAAAATTTACGAACACTCGGTAGTAAAACTTAATCATTATTAACACAACCACTATGTGTAACCACATGGGCCTTGGTATCATTGAATATAATTACAAAATACCAAATCTATAACTTTAAGAAATGTTTTATCCACAGTAATGTATCAATTCTACTATATACAAATGAATATGGTGTGATGCTTATGAAACACTTTTATCTACACAACTATGTACATCAACTGTATTGTAATAATCTCAACTCCAGTAACCTAAATATGGTGGTTATTTTATTATAGTGGTAAAAAATACATAGATCAAAATACACTGGATCCAATAGTTTATTATTATCGGAATACTAGATAAATACATGATCAATAATTTTCATCATAAATTCAATGTACAATATAACAATAAGATAAACATTATTAATTATCCTTGTTTATCCATAGGTAAAACATTGTAATATTCCTGTTATCTTGATGAAATGAGGAATGAAATTCTATGGTATGCTCAAACACTCTGTAATGTGGTAGAGTACAATGTAATATGTCATTAAATAAATAATTCATACATATTATGGTAGCAATAAATAACAAAAAACCATATAATTGATAAAATGAGTATAATATATCCATATGTAACATAACAATGGAAATTAATAATCACATGGACAACAAAAACCAATATCATAGTGATGGGATGAATAATGTTTTACATCATAATCATGCCATAAAATCCTCAATCAAGAAATAAAAAATAAATAGATAGGGTACACTAAATATTCAACCTAGTTTGGCTCATGAGATATATCAATGCATCGAGGGGATATATAATTCATGGCCCAATATATCACAAGATAATTCATACACCAAACTTCATTTTCCTTATTATTATTTTAATTTATTTCTTAAATCATGTCTGTTGGTTTTGGGATTAAATTGCTCAGTTCTTTTTTAGGTTTTCATGTTTAGAACATGGATTATCTACTGCTATTGAAAATTGTGTAACTAGCCCATGAAAAACCTACAACACATTTCAAATGTGCCTAATTATTTAGAACTCAATTTGTTTAATGGTGTGGAAAAAACTATGTGGATTCTTAGAATTTTTTTCAGTGAGGAGTGCAAGGTTAGCACACTGTTTTTTAAATTGTGTGGTCAAACCATAAGACCCAACAAGGTTTAATAATTTCTAATTCCATAAAATTACCTCCCATGATTATAACCCCTCCCACCCCTGAGCCTCTCACTCCTCATTCATGAGAGGCTAGCTGAAATAATACAAATTCATTTTTATCTACTTATCCCATTTAGATTTATTGGTCTTTATTCTCAATTTTATATGGATTCTCTGAGGTTTGGTATTGTTTATCTTCTTCTATATCTTTTTCCCTCTTATTTATTCTACTTATCTCTAAGTGGGAACATGGTGGTAAAACTCTTGGATATAGATATTGTTTATATTGTTATTCTTGGTATCTATAAATTTTAAATATTTTATTGACACCCATTATATTGATATTTGGGGATGGAGAAAAATTTCTTTTGGTTTATGGTTGGTTGTTCCATAGATAATTAATTAAAATTCAAAAACCATAATTTCTTGAGTTTTATAACCCTATAATTATTTCAAAGTAAACTGAATTGTGTTAGTTTTAATGAAGTATATAACATTTTCATTACACTGACTTTCAATACTTATAAATGGGATATTTCAATGACAGTTAGGTTGGGAATTGGTAAGAAGAATTTATAAGACTATATAAGTGTTAAATAAAATTCCTCAAATAATTATAAAATAAAATTAATGTTTTAGAAGGATCCTAAACATATTTAATGATTTTGAAATGTTTATAAAAAGTATCAACTTAAGAAGTCAACTTGGTTTTAAAGTAAAATTGAGTCATTTCAAAGTGTTTTGACCATTATTGAGACTAGGGGTCCATTTTTATTGTTTTTTAATTAATAATATTGGGTTTTATAATTACAAAGTGAAATAGTATTTTAAATGATGTTTGAGTTTTCTATTATTCATGTTAAATATGTTTAATAATTAAATTGAGTTTTATTCTTGTTTAATTTTATTTAATTTTTTGAATTGTATTTTATAAATACCTCTTGACATGAAAATCAAAATTACATGACTTAAAGGAAACTTTTCATTATAATAACTTCCCAATAACTTTTTACATTAGAGTCTTAGATAATTTGAAAAAAAACATTAACTAACAAAAATCATTATATTCCAATTAATTGTTATTGCTTTCCACTATGAGGGAAATTTCGTAATCCATAATGAGTCTTCAGCATCTCCTATAAATTATCCTCATAAGAAACTCTTCTATATATTACATAATTTTATTATATTAATAACCTGAGCAATGAAAAAATAATAATGGGATGATCTTAGAAGATCAGTAAGGGTGAACATAATTTTTATCAAACAAATACCATTAGTGATAATAAGGTGATAATATCGGTATAATCGGTATTCATAATAATCTTATACTCAACAAAACATGGATCATAAATCATAAATTAATGGTTTTCATTTAATAATACATGAATCCAAAGAGAGTGGAAAAATGAGTTGATAAACATGATCTATGAGGGAATAATCATAAGAATGCAGCTTTGAAATGTAACATTCCCTTGAAACATAGAATACTAAAAAAACATGGAACCAACATAAGTATATGGAAATGATAATATGATATAAAAAATGTCCACAATTTATGTTGTGAATAAAAAACTATCATGTTCCATGTTGTGAACAAAAAGAAATCAAACAAATCATATTGGGACCAAAACAATACCCATGATTGATGTTTTAATCAAAAAATACCCATTCTTCATATTGTGAAATAATAAAATGACCATGATTCATGTTATAAACAAAAATAATGTTTACGCTTTGTATTGTGACCAAAAAAATGATCACACAACTTGTAGTGAAAAAAAATATCTCACAACATAACATCCTTGTATCATAAGACATAAATCTTTAACCAATGAATTGGTGGGATATATAGGACTCCAGAAATCAATCATCGATACATATATGTTCCAATTGTAAACAAAACCTAATTATATCATAAAAAATCCTCGGAAAAAGAATGTATTTTTTAAACCTATAAAAAATCCCAAAACATGAACTTAAGAAATCGTAGGGTATAAAAAATATCATTTTCTAAAAGCAATCATATCATAATAATATATCAAGGATGATAAAAACATCATTTCATGAAATATAAACCTTAGAGGATAAATAAAATGGAAAACTAAAAAACTTTTCATAAAACCTTTTAAAACATTTAAGTATTAATTATATTGAAAATGATTTTTATAAAGGTAAAGAGAAGAATTTTTTAAGACTAATTATAAATATTTCAAAAAAAATATCCTTGAAAAATATCAATATTTTTTAAAAATTGTAGTAGAAGACAAAATATATTATATTTAATAGATGTAAAACCTTTGATATATTTTTAAATTATTTTTTCGAAAACCAACATCGTAAAATAGGTATTTAAACATTGATTTTAAAATAGTAATATGAAAATATAGATATAAAATGAGTATAAAAAGTTTTTTTTCAAAATAAAAAATGATATATCTTTTTGGGACTAATGAATATAGAAATGGAGGGACAAAAAGCTTTAAATGGGATGATTTTTCTTTAAAAATGTTGCACATTTATGAGAAATAAATTCATTGATAAAAAATATTTGATTTAAAAAATAATTTTCCTCAGAGAGAAAAGATGAAATATCATATGAAATAGGAAATATAAGGATTTATTAAAAATAGAAGAATTACACTCACGGAAAAACAGTTTTACTCAATTAAATGAAATTAGAGTTAAGAAAATTCCTTCTAGATAACATGAAGTAAGAGACATTCATAAAGGAGTTATATGGTAAAATGTAAATCCAAATAAAAGGAAAAATCATGACATAATAAAATAAATGGTATGAATTTACCGAACTTATATGAAATGTTTTTTGGAAAAACAATCATAACTAAATGAATGATAATGTAGTTTCCAAAAATAGTTATGGTAATGGTAATGTACAAATAAGAGGGTTATCATGAAATTGAAATTCAAGTATCATGAATTGAGATATGTTCGTTATAGTTGAATAAAATAGGTAATTTAATACAAAATATAAAATAAATTATGGTGTGTAATATCAAAGAAGTCTCATGGATCTAAAATTGAGACAAAGAAACCCTTACCTTGTTTCCCTACGTAGTCGAATATACTCTAAGGTCCCTACTGATTGAATTATCTCATTTTTGAAGGGGATTAATAATTTTAGGGATATTATTTTGAGAAGACCAAAAACTTATTAAGGTGTCTAGGAATTTATAAAATATGGTTGGGTAGAGTTTGGGACAAACTTAGGGGTTGTGGTGTGTGTGGAAGTGAGGTGGGGAGAGCCCATTATATAAGTGAAAAGGGGTGTCATTTTTGTACATATCAAAATATTTTCAATAATGGGAAGTCAATATAAATGAATGTGAATATAAAATTGATAAATAATGGATTGTGGAATATATAAGGTCGAACAAGCCCTCAAAAATTCAATTAAGACATGTTTTTATTATGGTAGTTCCATTTGCCTCATATGTTAGTCATTTTTACCATTTTTGGTTTTCATCGCGTTAACTAGTTTTTACAAAGGTAATTTATCCTTTATGACCAAAATTAAAATGGAACTTTTTATATAATTTTCACCAAATTATTCTACATTTAACATAAATTTAACAATATTAAATATCCAAAGTTGATAAAAAATAATTTTAACATAATAAATGCATAATGTCTTCAAAACAATTTTTTTTTAAAATATAAATTATGTAATAAAATGTAAAATATGGGTTTATAAATTAAAAAAACATCTTTAAAATTTTAAATCCACTTATAAAATACAGGTTTTATCTTAGAAAAGGGTTTTGTGAATTTCTAATATTTAATTATATACTAATAATGTCATAAAAGTCATGTTATTTGTAAAAAATGTAATTATTCACTATTCACATAAAAAAATCTTCTCATATAAATATAGAAATATAACACAAAGATAATTTTAAAATCATAAATTTAAAAATAAATTTATTTTTTTCATATTCAAATTATAAAATATATTTAATAAAAAACAAAAAATGTAAAGAAATTTTACTTTTAATGAAAAATGACTTCTTAAACATTAATGTCTTCAATATTATTTCATATAAATTTATAAATAATTTAATAATGAAATAATAGTTTATAATAAAAATATTAAATATTATAAAAAAACTATATTTTATTAGTTTAATTTATTATAGTAAAATACTATACCCCTTTTTTAAAATGGTTATTCGAAGTGCATTCGTTTTTTAAAATATTAAAAAAGAATAATATGTAATTATTTTATTGATTATAATATATTTATCTACAAATTATTATATTATTCCATTAATTTTAATATGAATCATTTATTTCTGTTGTCTGTTGCATTAGTTTTGTGTTACATGTGGTTCGATCAATTAAATATCTAATTATTATAAAGGATACAAAATATCAGGTTGATGGTTATTTGGTTTCAAAAATGGTTTCCCATGTTTTGAGCCCTAGTTTAATGATTTAAGGCTCATTTAGAAAATAATTAAAAGGTTTTCAGGATCTATGTTCTTATAATAATAAAAGGATCATATGTTACTTTATGAAATTAGGTTTGATTTATCCATTGTTTATTAATGTTTCAATCTTGATATTTACATAGAGCGGGTTTTAATTTTATGAAACAGAGTTCATTTAGTGAGGGATTTCATGGAGAAGATATTAGTGGGGGTTTTCACGTTTTCTTTTTTGATTATTATGATTTAATTTTTTATTTATGCACATACCTCATCTTTAATGGTCATGGGACCTAGTATAATAGGTAAGGAACACTGGCAAAAGTACTGATGGTCATGGTGCATTGTACCTAGTTTTGGATTATTTTACAATACAAAAAAAATTTATATGATATGAATATGGTGCCACATTTTTGGGTGGCCTGTAAAAACAATGATTTGTGACTAATATCCCAATCAACATTCACATAGTTGATTTTGATGGCTTGACCACTAAGAGAGTATAGGGTTCTATGTTGACTTGTCCTTATTTTCCTTAGGTCCACTCACATGATGTCTTTTAATTTGGATTACTTCTTTTATTATATAATGTATTCACTATTTATATCTTGGTGTGTTTTATTCATAATTGATATTATTGATACTTATATTCAGTTATTTATTATTGTTTTCTTTGGTGGTTTCTATTATTGGTTACTTTTTCTATTATTGTATATAGAAATTTCAAAGTTGAAAGTTTTATTATTTTGTTTATTATTGGAATTAACGGGAAGTTTATTATTAAAAAATTGTTATAACATTCCTTTTTATGAAATAATATTATTTTAAAAAGATCTTTTCTTGAAATTAATCATTATTTTCAATTTTCCTTCCCCTCTTAAAATATTTTAAATCTATATTTTTTATTGATGTGGGTAAATATCATTTTTTTAAAGTAATAAACTTCCATGTTTTCCACATATGGTTTTTTTAAGTAAAATAAAAATGATTACTTTTAGAAGTTTATTTTTAAATTATCATGTAACTCTTTTACTTTTAAATGAGTAAGCATGGGGTGTGGGTAGGTTACCTAATGGGATTTTTTCACACACAAACTTTTATTTTAAGTCTTTCCCTCGTTTATAACCTCATATAATTCCTCCTATGGGAATTGGTTTACCTATTTTCTCATGGTGTGATTTTGGTTATGATTTTGGAGAGTAACCCTGGGCCATAAAGATATTGTTATTCCATTTTAGTATTTTGTTTTCTTTTGTTTATTATATTGTGGTTTTATCATCCATCTCATATCCTTTGTATTAAAGAATATTTATTTCGGTTGTATTTCATTCATATTCTATAGATGTGGTTGGATATTTTTTTTTGATTTGTGCCATATTAGGTTTTTTGGGGGGATAGTTATTTAGTTTTCATGGATGTCTGAATTATGGAAGAGTCATTCTAGAATATCAAAAAGTTTATATTTTTTATTTTATTTTGTTCATTATATGAAACCATTCCCATGTGTGATTACATGATATCTAAACACTAGTTTTCATACCATGGGGATTAGGAATACCCTTTGAGTATTTTCACAGGTTAGTTACGGTTCATAGATGAGCATAGAATAGGGTTTGTATGTGTCATGATGGTATCAAAACATGAGTTCTTATTTTCTCAAGGTATTTCTATCATTTACTTATGTTAGGTCAGGAACATAAACTTCAATATTATAGTAGGTTGTCATAAAATGGAATGAGACTTAAATAATGTCAACATTAATTAAAAAAAGTTTCTTAACTCGGGATAAATGAATTATTTTAGTGGAAACCAAATTAGCAAGGGATAGTTGTCTAATTTTATGGGATTTTCTGTTTTTTATGTTTTTTATTTGAATTTTGTGTGTATTAAAAATAATATTTTTCTTATTTTTATATTCATCATTTGTCTTGAAATATATAAGGATACTCATGAGTGTAATACTGAATTTAATCAATTCATAAGGTTTGAATTTTAGAAAATAGTTTTGAATAAATCATTAATAAATAACAATGTGAATTAAATTTTTTTTAGTTTACCTTTCCTAATAAAATAGATATTTGGTGTTTAAATAATGTTGTTTGTTCATTATAATATTCTAAATGGTGAATTTGGATTGTGTGAGGTAAATATTTAATATTTTAGTTTTGAATTGGTGTTTTGTGGGTTATTCCAAGTTGGGTTTTAAAATAAGAACTCTATTTAATTATAGAAGGTAACATTTTTTTATAGTTCTTTGTCTATATTAATGTTAGGAATGTTTTATTTTATTATTTGATTTGGTCCCTTAAAACTGGATTGTTCATTTTTTTAATGAGTTCCCATTAATTTGGATTTCATTTTGATGGATTTATTTTTAATGTACTAGGATTTGGTTATCATTTTGATGATATTTGGTTTTAGAATGATGGAAGGGATTTTATAGTGGGGACAACCCTGCCTATTCCGGAATCGTTGGGTGGAAATCACTTAATCATGTAGAATTTTCTGTTATCGTTTTAGTGGGTTTCCTAAAAAGGGATCCACATTACTCTCTAAGGATGGAATGTTTTTATGGTTGAGAAAATGTTCACACACCAACCTTATTTTCCTTATTATTTTATTGATTTAATTTATTTTAACTATTCCCTATAGTTTCATGTTGAATTCATGTTGTTTTTAAAAGTTTATGGATGAAGTTATAAGAAAATAGTTGGCTCATAATTTGTACTAACTATGTGGTCTACATTTAAAAGCATTCTACACATTTCAAAATAACTCGCATAGTTATCACAGAAATTGTATAACTATATAGAAAAACCATGTATCATATTCCAAGTGTGTTTAGTGAGGGAGACACAGTTAAGGTAGTTTTGGTAAACCATGTAACCAAACTATGCGACTTATATATATTTTATAAAAATATTAAATTTATTAAACTACCCTCCCTGATTTTAAGCTATGGAACCCTCCATGATACTATGTGGTTTATTCAATATTAATTTATGTGGTCAGGGGATAATTTTCAAATATATTTCAGAATAAAATGTATATATTATATCATATTCATTATTACTCATGGTTTGCATGAATAGTTAATGGGAAACTCTGTGGTTACCCATACCTGATGGAATATTTAGTTAATTTTGTTCTATACATGGTTTTTATTCATGGGTAAAGTATGGTTGAGTCCGATTAATTGAAATACTATGGAAAATTATGTAGGAAATTTTGTATGTGAGGGAGAGGGAACATGGTTTGCACAGGGTTAAGGTCAACTGTGTAATAATTATGTGAATCAACTCTATAATTTTATTGTTTCAATGGCTATAGTTGGTGCATGGTTAGTCATGTCATGATGGTAATTAAATAAAAAATTTTGTAGTCCCCATGTATGCCAAACAAGGAGTGCATATTTGGAGCATGATTTGAAAAATCATGTAGCCTATACGAATTCAATTAAAAGTTAAATTACCTTTTGTCCCCTATGAAATTTTAATCCTCCAACTCTCATATCCCCCCCCCCCCCCTCTTATTTAAATGGACTAGGAACCTCAAAGGTATCTTCCCCCGTCTTTATCTTCTATTTTCAAGGTTTTTATCATTGGTTTCAATTGTATTCCTCCTTGTATAGTCCATTTAAACCCATTTATTCTTTTTATTTCTTCTCTTTTACTTTATTTATCTCCTTCCCATAAACCTTAATATTGACATGGTATGATTTTAGGGTTGTTATTGTTCTAGATCATGGGGGTTGTCTTATACGGGTTGTAGATGGATTGTATTAGATCGATTGTGTTTTCTCAATCGAAGGTTAAAATTTCCATCTTGTTTATCACTGATCCAATATAGGAGTTTCTTTATTGACACTTTACATTACATGAATTTGTATTCTTGTTGATTTTAAATTCTTTATTAACTAAATTTATGCCTATGAATGTTTCCTTTCATGAAAAAATGGAAATTTATGAATGGATTTAACAATTGGCATGTAATGGTATTCTATACCAAGTGTTTGTAAAAAGGCCCAAGTGGGTTTTCAAAATGAGTTATTATTTTAAATGTAGTTTTTGATTCCAACATGTGCTTTTAAATGGGAATTTTGTATCAAATTATTTTTAAACCAAGTGTTTGAAGTATTTTAAAGTGTTAAAAATGTATTATATGGGTGTTTTTATTTCAAAGAGGTGTGTTATACCTTTTCTATTACCTTTTAACTTTTGTATAGAATTAGAAGATTCCAAAAATGGTTTTAAGGGAATTATGATTTACAAAATGGTTTTCAAGACACGTTTTAGTAAAAAATAATCTCAAGAGTGTATTAATATGTATTTGAAAATTGTGTGAGTAAGTTTGGTATTCCAAGCATGTTTTGGAAAATGGAACGTTAGGAATTTTATGATAAATGAGTTTCAAAAAAGTTTGTGAGACCCTGTATAATCCTCATGTGACAATTATTTTACATGTGGTGGCTTTCAATCCCATTAGGGGATGTTTTATATTGATAAAAATTTGTATAATTCTTATGAATTAAAATTTTATGTTTTCATTTGTTATGATAGTATAGAGGTGAGGTGTGAGTTATTTAAAATTATTTATATTTGGTACATGTGATAGCTTTATTATGCTCACATACATTTGACTAATCATTTAATTCCTATGTAGATAGTAGGTGACCTGTATGGGAGATATCCTCAGTGTATAGTAATGTATTTTTCTAGGGAATATTACCCCACTATATCCTTAAAGTTAGGCCATGAGGGTAGTGGGTAATTGAGATAACAACATTTTTGTAGCAAATATTATTGAAGGATCTCTAGATTCATTTATTTCAAGATAGTTTGATAGGATTATCGGGGATATATAATGGTTCAGTAGTGTCAGCATAGGTTCCTTAGTTCTAGTTTAGGTCGTTATCACTATATTCATAAGATGATACCCAAGATACTAGGATCCTAATTATTATCATTTAGTACATTTTTTTATCTTTTTGGATCCGCTAATCCTTTTATAATTTCAGGGAACCTCTATATTTATATTATGTTTCTCATTATCATGTAACTTTGACATAGTGGATCATGTTTTTGTGCTGCCCTTCTTCTTTATATTATTTCTTTATTTTCAAATGTTTTGGAAAGGGATTTATGAAAGGTTTTAAAAAAAGATATTGAAATTATTATTATAGTGTCCTTTTAAAATATTTTATCATGGGTTTGAAAGATGTGATATTTACATGTTAAATTATATTTTCTAAAGAGAATTTGGAACGGGTTGATGAAAAATAAAGGATTAATTTTGAAAATTATTGTTTTGGGGTTTTTTAAACATGGTTTTAGGCCATTATACCTAATTTTACTTGTTGGTCGGTTTTTCAAGGATGTTTTGAAAAAACAATTGAAACTAAAACCACATTTTAAGGTTATAAAAGTTCATTTAAAAATATGTGTTTATGAAATGGTTTTAAATTGCAACTTTTAAATGGTGTATTAATAAAATAAAATTTCATCTAAGAAAAGTCTTTTCAAATTGGATGTTTTCATTTAATGAAAATAAAGGATATGTTTTTAGCACAATTTTGAAATGTTTTTTATTCTCCATGAAAATATTTATGAAAAATGTAAATTTTTATTATGTATTTTAAAACTATAATTTCTAATATTTAATAGAAAAGTGATGGATAGATTGCCTGGGTGGAAACCAAATGGGGTTCTTAGCTCGCACCTTTATATATTAAAGGTTCTAGGTTGTGGATGGGTAAGGGTTTATTATTTTTTGTATATATTGTATCTTACAAGGGAGGTATCTATATTGATAGTGATTATCGGTCATGTAGGGACATATTGGAGTGGGTGGGATTTTTTTCAACTCTGGGTTTTGCATTAGCTACCTTGGATTAGTGTATATTATGATTCGTATATATTTGTATCTTCTTAAAATACTTATTCATTTACGGATTCAATTGTATCATTATCCTGTATTTTTATTTATTATATCATGATTGGAAAGTTTATATCATTTACTTCCATTTTTTTACTAGTTTTCATCCCATGGGGATCGAGAATGCCCTTTGGGACTATGGAAGGACCGGTCGAGTGTCGGTTGATATAGAAACCTAGGTTAGTTCATTACATAGTCTCAAAACCCATGAGCCTATTTCTCCCAATTAATGAAAGGAAGAATGAGAGGAGCCCTATGCATGGCTTCCTCCGTCCCCTCCATGAATTTCTTAGTCCTTTTTCTTTAATTCCATGTGGGTTTCATGAGGTTTAGGATCCATTTTATTTTCCTATCTCTATTTACATTTTGTTTCCTCTCCTTATCTCTTAGATAATCCATGGTGGCTAAACCCAAAGTCAGGGTGTTCTTTAACTCTACTATCCATTATGTTTAGGGATTATGAAGCTCTCTGTAGATCTGTTTTAGTGATGTTTGGAAAATGCAACATGTTTCTATCAATTTATGATAAGTTTATCCCTAAATCATTCTTCATGCTTATAAAACCATGATGTTGGTAAGGGTGAGTATCTCAATAGGGCTGTGAATTGAGTGCCCAATAAAAAATCTATTTCTAATGGATTTAAACAAAATCCCCAAAAAAATTAAAATTTGACCATTTTACCAAAATCATATTTTGATACAAGATTTATTATTTTAGGGGATTTCTCAAAATATACATTAGCTATAGGGTAAAACAATATAAAATATTATTTTATCATTTTAAATCAATTTAATTAATCAAAATATTATATAAACAATAATTATGATAAACTGTTAAAGTAGTGTTTTTTTCAATTTAAAACAGAATCAGTTTAAAGAAAAGAAATAAAGTAAAAAAATGTAGTGGAGTTGAAAAAAATTGGTTTAGTCTCAAGATAATACTTAGTCCTCTCCACTTGGAAATCACTTGCTTCCATGTAGTTTATATAAATAATCATTTGATCAACAACCTGGATTGGTTGTTACAAAGGAATACTGAATGTTCGAGCCACACATAACCTCTTCCATAGTATTTTTTGGAGTAAAAATAAACAATAGGTCACAAACGGACCTCTATGAAAACACATGAGAAATGATAATAAAATGTGTTGAGAATATATCAAAGTATCCTCCAATTTAAATCCAGATATATTTTGTGTGTAAAATAAATAGAGTAACGCACACTACTCATAATGTAAAGATAAATAAACTAATTGAGAAAATAAAATATGCAAAGGGGTAGTTTTTCAAAGTATGTTAAGATCTATATCTTGTGACTCCTAGAATGGGCTTTGAACTGAGGCTTGAGTTGAGTTTCAAATATTGCAATGAAATATAGTTTCATAGAATCTGAATTCTTGGTTGAAAGAAATCCCTGGATGAATGATGTGCTTTAACTTCCTCAGTTGAGTGTAACTAAGATGTAGTAGGTAATATCTTCTGTTTATGGGAAAGAGGTTCATCTCACTTCAAATGTTCAACTCTCTAAATACATCTACACATCATCTGCAAGATGTATTTTTCTTCCTCTTTCATTAGTAGCAACAATAAATAGATTTACCCAGATCCTCTACATCCTCACACTACATGTCTGACACATATTTTAGTAAATATATTTCAATTTATTAATGAGTAAAAGTTAAATTAATCTTTATCATTGAATTGGATAATGATAGGTAAAAGAAACAGTAGTGGTGAATCTTTTTAATGGTGACACTAGAGGTTTCTATGTATAATAATGAGACATTTGAATTGTTCCTACACATCTGGAAATATCTCTTCTAAAAGGAGACACTTTTTGGAGTAGATTCTTTGGAATGGTGAATTTATTTGGTGGAGATACATTGGATCTATGTCAAGATGGGGATTCGCACACTAGTTGTGTGATATTCCAAAAATTTTAAAAAATTTCATTCTGGCGGTGGTTTGCTTCAATGGTGACTCCACTATGATGGTGAGAAATTCTTGATATTTTTCCAATTCTTCATTCTGGTGGTGACTTGGGCTGACAGAGATCCATTACAACACTTAACCGATTTTAGATCCCAATAGTGAGTCTTTCTTAATGGTGTCTCAACCTTAGTTGTGAGACTTCTCAACGGTGTCTCAAGGTGACGGTGGGACTTTTTTGGTGGTGAGACTTCTTAATGGTGTGTTTTTTAAGAAATTACTAAATTTTTTCCAATATATCTCATATAATAAAATGATAACAGAAAGCATAAATCTCATTAATTATCTTAATTATCCTAATATGGTGATTATTAAAATAAGGAGGTCAACAATATCCCCATTTTTAATGATAAAAAATTTTATAATTGTTTATGCACATGATATGGAAGATAAATTAATACAGTTTAAAAAGATATTATAAAATAAATAGAAAGGAATCAAAGATAAAAAAAGTTAAACTATCAGAGGAAAATGTTTACACAAATAAGTAAAGTATAGAATGAAAATTAATATATCTCATAGTACCAATGAAATTTAGAGAAATGTATGGAAGAAAAGAAATATCACTATAACAATAAATTCCATAGATCATCTACCCATTTTGGGATTATCAAAAAGTGAACACTAAACAATTAATGTAAGATAAGAAAAGAGAAATAAAATATGAAATGCAATAGAAACAGAATAATAAGAACATTATAATTCCCATTAAGAAAGTCAATAAAAATAATGACCAATTTTTTTTAATAAAAGGTTACATAAGAAATAATCTCATCAAAGACACAGAGTATAATCGAAAATCATTGGGCTTGGATAAAGGGTCCAAAAGTTCTTTCCCCTTATCCTTGGCTATGGTAGAAGAAATCATGACACAAGGTACAATAATAATAGTGGAAGGAACCTCAGATAGAGATGAACGAGTTCAAGGATCCTAGATGTGGATTGGTCTGAGGTGTTGCAATACTTATTTTGGAGTTAGAGAAAATGGTGGAAATTTGGCTGGAAAAAGTGAAATAGGGTTTCTGGTAACTCCCTTCCTAAAATACTCTGGATTAGTGGCTGAATGAGTCAAATGTTCAGTCACTGGTATAGATTCATCATCCACAATAGTAGTCCTATGAACATATAGAAAAAAATTTATGAGATTAATAAAATCCATTATTATACAGCAACAACTATACATTGCACTGAAAAATCCTTTAATTTCTTCCATAAATCTCTACAACACTGGAGATAGAAACATTAATTGATTGACTTGATCTTTTAATGCTTGACTGAATAGGGGAATTCTGAAATTATCATCCAGAAAATTGAAATTCACATTCAGGGAATGCTTAGTATATGTCCTTAATAGATAATACTTCATGGATTTGGTTATGGTCTCTTGGTCAGACTTCATGTCCTTATCATATTTTGTAATCAACTTGAGAGGAAGATAACTTTAATACATTATTCTATTTAAGGTTTCATGAGGTTGTGCAGTTTCATGACTTGAAGTACTAGCTGATATAGCTCATAGCTCTTCTCGGACCATTGACCTGAGTAACTCAATATCAAAGAAAGGATGAGTAGGAGGAGGAGGATGAGTAAGGCCATTATAACTAGATGTTATAGAAGTAATATTTTTTACACTCTCATGAAAATCATCCATACAGGCTAAAAAGGCGGAATGAATCCATAATATAATAGATCTCACAGACTCTATCTCTTAGAAATGTCTTTTATTCTCAATTTTTACTTCCTGAATATGGTGTATCAACTTTAGTTTAATGTGATGGATCACAAGTACAAAAAAATATCACGCATCCTGTTCACATAGCTTAGTAAAAAGTAGTGTTTGACTATTCAAAATCTTGACATTATTTGAAATCATCTTTTCTCTGAAATTTACCAATTCAACCTTGGTCACCACATCAATAAGAACAGGTGGAATAACAGGTGAAGGGTCTTTCACATAAGAAAATATTTCTATCAATCCAAAAACATAATTATAAAATACCACTGACCCATTAGGATATCTTTCTTCTTGAATGATAGGTATACCATTATTTGGTGTAATATACGGAAACAAACCCCATTCTTTAGATATTCAATCATTCCAACTAATATAAGGCTTTATAATAAGCTCAACCATTAAAAATCAATATCTTTAGCAACCATCATAGTTATAACAACAAGAGGGACCTCACTAGAATGAGTTTCAAAAAATATATATTCATCAAGAACATGGTTATCATGCTCAATTTTCATCTGCTCCAACACATGTTGTTCAAAAATAGCAATAACTATCATCTGATCAACAACAACTTAATCAGAAACTATCTAACCATCAGCAACAAATACAACATTAAATCCATCAGCATGAGTAGCCACTTGATGAATTCCATGACATGTAGAGTGATCCATTTCAATAGATGCATCACCCTCTTCTCTAGTAGGAAGATCCACGTTATCAAAAAATCCAGGACTCTCTTATGATTTGGAAATAAACCACCAGGATAAGTAACTATATATTGAGGAATATCAATATCCCCTCTTCTAATTTTTACATTAAAACAAGTTGGACCTGATCCTTCGTCATCATCATCGTTTTTATCTTCTTAATTTCCATCCTTATTTTCATATCCTCTATCTTTTCTATTCTCAAATTATTCATCCCCAATATATTCATCAGATTTTGAACTACTCTTAAACTCATATTATCTAGAGACATCAGTATCTTCCTCATCATGTTTTACTAATTTCTATCTTTTAGTGAGAGTAATACGAACTCTAGGTTCTCCAAATGTGATAGTTTTAGATCTAAAAGGATGTTCAAGGTCACTTCCCTCATCAACAAAAAAATTATTTCTCCACTTCTTCTCTAGAGGAAACAACCTCTTCATCCTTATCACTATCAGAGTACTCAACAACTTTTTTAAGATCTAGTGCAGCAAAAAAACAAAATCTCTTAGTCTTGAAGGATGATCAACATGTATAAAATCATCATAAAACATTTCATTATTAGCTACCCATTGTTTCTTCCATGGGTTCCAACTAATATTCAATCATATAAAAATTATTCTAGTGATGCCTAATCCTCAATAATCAACAAAAGACTCCACATTTTCAACAACCAAACCTTTATCTTTTAACATAGTATAAATCATCTTGGGATAGATCAAATAATTTGATCATGAATTTGGATTCATAATTTACAACATATGAAGTAGTATATTTCTATAGATATTTCTATTATCACCTATTTTTATCAAGTACAACAAGTAGTCATCATGGTAACTCATGGTAGAAAAGTCACCCTTCTTCAGATAGAGAATATGTTGTATGAACTAGAAAACTGACAAACATTCTCCATACAACATAAAAGAAAATTTTCTTCTAATTATTCCATCTCTAATTATTTTATGTAGGGTATCATCATAGATAAAATTATCACCATTATCCCTAATGGTTCCTTGATAATATTTAAATACAACATCATGTGGAAGTTTAAGACAATATTCCCACTAGTATGAAGAAAAGTAAATTATATGTCCATTGATCTAGGTTCTTATCCAATCTTCATTTTATTCAATGGAGAACTCTAAATATTGTTATATTTCATATATCAACCTTGGATTAAATGCTATTTCATTTTAATATAACAATTCCATCAATTCATGGTTCTGTATGTATTTGAGAACTCATGACTTACTTGAAATTATACATTCTGCTTGGACATCCCTTTCTGGAACAACAACTCTTTTTGAAAGTTCAAGGTTATTTGGTTCTACTGTAGCACGACAAATCGATTCCCCTTTTTGTTTCATTGATGGATGCAGCTCATCTAGATAAGATTCCTAAGAGTTTTTTACTTTGTCTATGGAGGTCATCTTGATTTCTTTAGTCAAATTCAATAGCAAAGGAATACAAATAGTTAGAAGGTATAAGGTCACAATAGGCTTGGCTTGAGGGAGAGTGTCCATTGAAATTATACAAAGTGCCACATTTATATGACATAGTAATTAGGGATTCATAAAAGAAAAATTGAAATAATACTTGAAAATAAAAACAGAAAATAAAATTTGAACTGAAACATATGAATTTAAATAAATTTTAATAAAATACAACATGATGTTTAAAACATCATAGCATGAAAAAATAACAATGTCTTGAGAACATTATCAATAGTGTGATATATCACAATGGTGAGAAGTTAAATGGTGAGAATTATTATTGGTCAGAAGTATCCATAGTGGGATGTATCAATGGTTAGAAGTATCAGTGGTGAGAAGTATCAATTTTGAGAAGTATCACTGATGATAATGACCCAACGGTGAGACATAACCAACATTGGGTCATACCCAACAGTGAGTCCCATAAATCTAAACATAATAAAAATTTATCATACCTTATTCATGTTTTATGTGATTAATTCTCTCAAAATTTAAAGTCTTATGGAATATATGTAGTGGTCGGGACCCTCTTAGTCCAGTAATTTTCCAAAACATCGATTCCATCAAATGGTTCCCCAAAATGGTGGCACCGCTCATGTTGGAACTATAACGGTGGAACTGGTCACAGTCGCACACTGCAATGGTGGCACCACTTATAGTGGTCCAGCGAACCAGTGGCACCTTTGCGGTATCACCATGAAGGTGGCACTGTGATGGTGGCACCGTGACGGTGGTACCGTAACGGTCAAACCAATATGTCCACACACCGAAATGGTGGCATTGTGATGGTGGAACAATAGCAGTTGCATGGTCCAGGTTGCCCACCAAAATGGTGGCACCGTGATGGTGGCACCATGATTGTTAAACCATAGTGGTCATACACTCAAAGTTGCACACCGAAATTGTGGCACTGCATACGGTGGCACCATGACCATGGAGTCATTATGGTGTCTCACCAAACAGTTTCACCCTTTTTCTTATCCAATTCTACCCCCCGCAACATATCTTTTGACGTAAAAGTGTTTTAAAAACCCTTTAAAAGCCTTTTAATGCCCATAAATGATATCTAAAATCCCCCAATAGTCATGCAACTGTTGAATTACAAAAACATGTGGCTTTTCCTCTATGTCACACCCTTTTTCTCATACATTCCAATTTCACCCATGTTACATGTTTTCCTCTGTTAAATGAAATCCTTAAATTCACAACCATTATGGACACCTCTTAGATAGAAATTATTAAAAGCCAACTAATCCCATCATATGTAACCACCCAACCGTGTGGAGAAACCATGATCCTCCTTTATAGTGGTTAAACATTCATATCCCATAACTCCAGGACCTCGCCTTTTATCGCATGTTATTCATTATTTTTCATCTTCTTTTTTGCTGGTCTCTTTTCCTTTCCTAGGTGCATTTGGAGTCCCCCTTCCAAACTCTAGTGGTGCGCCTGTAATAGAGCTTTTCCTGCTCGCACTTTGAGTCCCCATAGTTTCTCTCCTGCAATTCGTGCATCCCCAGTTGTTAGCACGAGGAGAAAAACATCAATCGTTGATCATCCAAGTAGGGTTATTCCATCATCTCTCTTTACTGTGTATCATGAGAGGTGGGTATGATAACATATCTATAGTGATGGATAAAACCAAACCATAATGAATATTATAAAAGGTCTTTTTGAGAATGAAGGGGTGTGTTTGATGATGTTTTTGTACTCTTTTACCCTTTCTTATATGTTGTGAATGAAATGGGATTATGTCCACTGAAAATCATGGTCATTGGTGGTCTTTCCTTGCACACTAATGAACACCTATCTTCTATGATGTTTGAATGGCTGTAACATGGAAACTCTTTAATCGCATAAATTTGGTCGATTAAATGAATGTACAGCGAAGAAAAAACCTTTTGTGATCACCCTGGTTAACTAAACGGAAGTAAGGAACATAATAAATGATGTGTTTGAAGATGAAAAACACCATTTCTCTTTCTTAGTGACATGTGTTGTTGTTCTACATGATGCTTGTGGGTTGAAATGGATGGGGATGGGATCCCCTATTGTGGTACAATTGTTGTTTTGTGGATCTAAGGTCATGATAGGCCATATGTTGGGGCTTGGTTTGGTTCTAGTACATCGAGGGATCTCATGGATCCCTTTTGTTGTTGTGACTTTACAATAGAACAGAGTGTGAATTCTTAATCTGCTGTTTGGTTTTTTTTCCTTCCCATGTTTGTGGTTATGACTGTTAGTTTCCCAATAGTGAATAATTTTTTAAATGGAACCACTTGAATGTAATAATAAGAATGGGTTCAATGGGGGATTGTTTCCGGGAATGAGTTTTGACTTGGTTGTGGCTGCTGTGATTTTTATGAATGAATAGTATTGACAGTTTTGTGTATAGGCTAGTATGGGAATGACATAGGTTGGGATGAGTTCTTGCTTACCCATATGTATAATTTAGTTCTAATGTTTCTTATTCATGCCCCACCCAAGTTGAGAACTTCGTGTCAAACACCCCCATTTCATGGGGGAGGATTTTTTTCCAACACTCCTATGAGTGGCTGGTTATTATCTCCTTTTATGCACCATTTCCCGTGTTGCCCAAGATTTTTTGGGACGGTTGTGATGGTTCGAGGTCCATTATAGCATAAGACACTTCGGGCAGGGTGGCTGTTATGGATTTCCCTGGTTTGTGCAGGCAGGTTGTTTGCCAAGTGTCTTCGGGATGAGGCTCAGGTGTCATTGGGCATGGTAGTAGTTGTTCTGGCGCAGGTGTCTTCGAGTGTGGTAGTAGTTGTTCTGTCCTGGGTGTCTACGGTTGTGGTTAATAGTGGTTGTTGTGGCCCATGTGTTTGTGGGAGATATGTGTGGTTGTGGTATCCCAGGTTTGTGCAGGTGGGGTACGGATGTGGGACTATGGTGAGAATGGAAGGGGAAGTTTCAAGCATAGGATTTCTTTAATAACCAGTGGGAAAGTGTTGCGGGGATCTCAAATATCAATGTGCTATTTCTAATATTTTACATGACTTGTGTTATATGGGGAGTGTTCCTTGATGAGGATTCGGTGGATAGTTTCCTTACTATGTGCTTTGGTTATCTCTTTTTCTCACATGTCATTGCAATGATTTCCCACTTGTGCCCGAGAGCTTTTGGTTGTCCCTATTGATAATACATGTATACTCACCCAACGTATATAAAACTACTTTCAGGTTTCCAGGATTACTTCGAGGACTGTGCTAGACCCTACTATTTCAGACGATGGGACCATGGACATTGATGCATTTCTTTTCTTTTGGTACGTTCCATTAGATTTTTCTTGTATTTTCATAGAAACTATTATTAAAACATATATATGGGAAGGGATTTTTTTATTTACTTTCACTTCCAATTTTGGTGTTTCTTGGGATTTACTATCTTATCTCCCGATCCTACTAAATAAAAAATATAATGCCTTTCATTTTTCATGTGATTCCATACCCTTGGTGCTAGTTTCCACTCTAGGACCTATTGAAGGTGGGTCTTGGGTGTTATTATCTCTCCTTCAACATGAAGAATGACGGGTCTGGAAATCATTTGACCCTTTCCTCATCATGTTGAAGGTGGGTCGTGACATAATGGTATCAGAGGTCGGTTGAGGGATACGGTGTAGTTAGGATTTAGGCATAGTGAGGATTGCATGGGATCGTAGGGAAATAGTGTTACGCAATCTTGGAATATGAAATTGTCCTGGGAAAACCATCTAGGACACGGCATTTTAGGTCCCCCCATGATCTGATGCAAGGAATCTAGACCTACCGAATGACCAAGTGAGGAAACACTGATTGTCGGGTATAGACCCTAGGAAAGGTATGTGAATCATAATGGCTTGTTTTATTATGTTTCTTGGGTACCTTGGGGATCCAAAATAAATAAAACATTTAAGAAAAATTTAAAAACAATCATCTACAGTACTCGAGCTTAGTTATTCCTTGTATACATTTCAGTTATGGCACTATGACGACGACCACAGGTAGTGTGGACGATCGAGGCCCAAGAGGCTAATTTGGAAGATTAGTAGAGGTCTGGTCAAGATGAGGAGGATAACCATTTGTAGAGGATGCTTTGTTCCTTTCCGCAGCAGACCATCAGGATGTACGGGGGAAGCGTTTCGAACATGGAAACAGAGAGCTAGCTCGAGAAACTGGTGATTGATTTCAGCTTGATCTGGGCTCCGACGTAGTACTGGGTTCCTCTGGATGTTTTCTAGATATGGGGAGCAGCATGTCAGTGGTGGATGCTCTATTTCCGGGAAAATAGGGAGTATGAGGTTTCGTGTACTAGCGTCGAGAGGGAGTTCCAGGCAGAATTCCGCTCTTCTATAATGAAGGTGGAGAAGAGACATGAACTACTCTCCCTTCAGCTGGAGATCATGTCATTGAGGGAGTTGAGGATCAATTTCAAGGATCTCCATTGCTTTTATACAGACCACATTCAGGATGAAGAGTCTCAAGTGATGCGTTTAGAGGAGGTGCTCTGACCTTCTCTTCAGTATGCTATTACTCCCTTCACTCTATCGACCTAATTTGAGGTGAACAAGAAGGATGATGTAGTGGAGAGGATTAACACACAAGGAGGTGTGCCCCAAGAGGGGTTCTAGTTGGGCTTGTCAAAGGAGAAATTTGTCAGTCCCAGGCCTATGGAATTAGGGCCTTCTAGGTTTCAGCCAGTGGGGAGCAGGCCCCAACAGTTTCAGATTCGATCTCTCAGACCTTGCCCCCTATTTTGCAGGTCTATGACCATGATTAATCACCTATGAAAGCTATTGGAACATTCATAATCAGTGCCCAGATAGAGTTCAGTGCTGTGGGGGTGTGCAGGTTCAATGCCCACCTCAACAGCGTCAGTTTCAAACCAGACACTTACATCAACAACAGTAGGGACAGCGAGCTCCCGATCCTCTAATTGTAGACATTTCAGGAGGAGGCCGACCATATGGTTATCCTTAGGGAACTCTACCAAGGCATGGTCGGGGAGGTGGCCGACAACCAAGGGTCAGAGTAGCTGGGCGTGGGTAGTTGCACACCGTAGAGGCAGCAGTTCCAATAGGGTCGGAAGTCATTCGAGGTACGATCATCTTGTTTAGCACTCATTCTTGTGCCTTGCTTGATTCATGATCTTTGAACTCCTTTTTTACAGATGTTTTATCCCATGACTTGGACCTAAACATAGAGATTCTCCCCATTCCATTGGTTCTAAGTACACTAGTTGGGGTCATACTAGCTTGTTTGATGTTTATCGGGGATACAGACTAATGTTAGGGCCGCATCAGTCTACTGGGGCTCACCTTTTTCTCCAAGTGAATCTATACGATGTCATCCTAGGAATTGAATGTCTGTTTTATGTGCATTTTGTAATCAACTACTTCTGGAGAAGAATCATGTTCTCCGATGAGGATGGACAACGTGTGGCTTTTGCTAGCGAATGGAGTTGTCAGGTTGGGAGACGACATTGGAGCCTCTATTTTCTATTATAGTCGGGCTTTCAGCAGAATTACTGGATAATGAGATGATGGATGTTCCATGAGTTTTAAGAGAGTTCATGGATGTTTTTCCGAAGGATGTAGGGACTCTACCTCCTTAACGTGTTGTTGATTTTGGGATAGACTTGCAACTTGGTGCCCGTCCAATTTCGTTGGCTCCCTATCAGATGGAACCTTCTGATTTGCTGGATTTACAAATTCAGATTGATGATCTAATGAAGAAGGGTTTTGTTTGACCAAGTGTGTAACCATGGGGTGATCCTGTCTTATTCACAAAGAAGGAATATGGTGGTCTCGGGCTATGCACATACTACTGGAGACTGAATCAAGTAACAGTCAAGAACTGTTACCCTCTTCCAAGGATAAATGATATCTATTCCCAGCTGAGGGGAGCAGGTTGGTTCTCAAAGATCGATCTATGTTCTTGGTGTTACCATATACGATTGAAAGAGAGTGATATCCTGAATACTGCTTCCAGGTGCAATTATGGGCACTTTGAGTTCATATTCATGACGTCTGGTGTTACAAATGCACCTGCAATGTTCATGGAGCTCATGAACTCTATTTTCCATGAGTTTCTAGACTGGTTCATCCTTGTGTTCATTGATGAAATTTTTATCTACTCATGATCAATGTAGGAACATACTAAGATCCTTAAAATGGTCTTGGAGATCCTTCAACATCACCAGATCTATTGGAAGATGTCCATGTGAAGTTCTTGACACGAGAAGTTAATTTTCTTGGACACGTGGTGTCCCAAAAAGGGGTATTGGATGATCCATTAATGGTTGAAGAAGTTGTTTTTTGGGAATCACCCAAGAATGTGATGGAGGTTCTTAGTTGTTTGTGTCTAGAAGGCTATTATCAGAGGTTTTTACCTGACTTCTATCGAGTTACAACTCTTTAGAAATCATTAACCAGAACGTACCATGCCTTCGTGTAGAGTAAGTAGAGTTGGGAAGATTTCAGCTATCTGAAGGAAAGGTTAGTCAGCGCTCCAGTGCTCAGGTTTCCAGAGGAAGGGGTATTATTTGAGATGATTTTTTTATAGACTTGTCCTTGGGTGTGTGATGATCCAGAAGTGGGGAGTGATCTCTTATAGGTCTAGGTAGTTATGTCCTCATGAGCGTAACTATGCCACCCATGAACTAGAGCTTTCAACAGTAGCGTTCTCAATGATGTTGTGGCAACATTACCTCATTGGGGAGAATTTTGTGGTCTTCACAAATCACAAGAGTTTGAGGAATATATTTACACAGTGTGACATGAACATGAGACAAAAAAAGGTGGGTGAAGTTTCTTTATGACTACAAATTCGAGATCTATTACACTAATAGTAAGGGGGACATTGTGGCTGATGAATTGAGTAGGAAGTCACATCGAGAAGCTGTTCAGGAATCTGTGGATGCATGGAAGGAAATGTAGGAGTTGGCTACCCTACACATAGATGAAAGGGTGGATGGTGGTAGAGGTTTTCTATATCAGATGGTAGTGTAGTCCTCTCTATTTTAGAATGTGGTAAAGTCTTAGTGGGGAGAATTAGATATTTAAGTGACGCATGGTCGGGTTAACCAAGGTAATTCTCCAAAAGGGTGGTCAGAGGATGGTGAGAATCAGATACTATTCTGATGGAATTTTTTTATCCCAGAGACAATGCAGGAGGTATTTCTCCATGAGTTCCATAACTCACTCGTAGTGGTACAACTAGGAGTTTCCAAGACATAGCAAGGCCTGAGGGAATAGTTTTGGTGGCCTATGGTGAAACTGGAAGTGATGGAGTTTTTGAAAAGGTGCTTGGTGTGTTGGTAGGTGATGTTTGAACACTACTTCTCTGGAGGTTTGTTTCAGCCTTTAGATGTCCCCGAGTGGAAGTGGGATTACATCTCGATGTATTTCATCACAAGACTGCCTAGGGTTGATGTAGGTTGGGATGCTATCTGGGTAGTCGTAGACCAGATGACGAAATCAGCTCACTTACTGGTGATCAAGGAGGTGAGTGTGGTGTATGCCTTAGCACCTAGATATGTGGATGAGGTGGTGTAGTTTCATGGAGTTCTAAGGTCCATAGTCTCAAATAAGGATTCACGATTTACCTCATGACTCGGGAAGGGATTGTAGCATGCTTTTGGCACCCAGCCCGACCTTATCACTACTTTCCACCCCCAGACAGATGGGGAGATAGAGAAAACCATCTAGACATTGGAAGATATGACATGGGTTTGTGTTTTCGACTTCAGGGGATCGTGGGAATGCTATTTTCCATTAGTAGAGTTTGACTACAATAATAGTTATCAATCTACTATTGGAATGGCACCATTTGAAGCCTTGTACAGGAGGCTGTGTTGTTCACCCGTGTGCTGGACCGAGGTTGGGGAGGTATGTATTCTTGGCCTAGAGGTAGTGTAGAGCACAAAATATATGGATCAGTACATATAGGAGAGGTTGAAATTGGATCAGGACCGGAAAAAGTCATAGTCCAATCATAGGAGGAGACCCATGGAGTTCTAGGTCGTGGAAACGTGTTGTTGAAGGTCTCCTCTCGGTATGCGCAAAAGGGTTTTGGTAGGGGAAGTAAGCTTTTCCCCATGTTTGTCACACCCTTCGAGGTATTTCTGCATGTCATCTAAGTGGATTATCAGCTAGCTCTACCATCGCCGCTGCTGAGGGTGCATGATGTCTTCCATTTATCTCATCTCTATTGGTATCTACATAATGATTTTCATGTCCTCGACTGGAGGAAGCTGGTTATCGAGGAAAACATGACACATGTGGAGAAACCAGTATGGATTGATTATTGTGAGGATAAGGTGTTTCATAGATGATCCATTACCTTGGTCCTTATGTTATAGCGGCATGGTTTCCTCGAGGAGAGTACTTGAGAATGAGAGGCACATATGAACACCCATTACCTAGAACTATTTTGATTTTGTTCTATTCTATTTTGTACTTTTTTGCGATGTAGTGTTTGACCATGTTAAATATGATATGTAATGTTTCCCTTGTTATTTATATGTGTGAGAAGAGTCCAAACTATGGGGAGGGGATGACATGTTCCGTAATCTTGATGAATTAAAGGGGTTGAGGTTAATCCTGTGAAGGCGAGTCAATGTTTCCCAAAGAAGATAGTATCTTGATATAGAGAAAGGGACTCCCTAATCCATATGATTGGTTTGTATGACCTTTACATGTTTGTGTGGTTACTTGGGGGAGAGGAGCAATTCTGTATCCATAGTCTTTTAAGAAATATATGGGGAAGAGGTCTTCCAAAATATCACGGTTGTTCCAGAATTGGAACAACTCTAGGGTGGTTTGTCTTTTAGAGGTATCTTATGAGGTGGTTGTTCAGAACCCTCTCTTTTCACCATTTTATCAATGAATTATCGAGGATGAAATTAGTTTGAGAGGTATCTGATGTAATGGACTAGACCCTCACGGTCCAGTACATTTCCAAAAATATGGTTCCATCAAACGGTTCCACCAAAACGGTGGAACCAGTCATGGTGGCACAATAACGGTGGCACTGGTCATGATCGACCACCGGAATAGTTGCAGCGCTAACAGTGTTCAACCAAACCGGTTGTTGGCGCCAAAAATATGGCCTGAAAGAAAGGAATGAATAAAAAGACCGGCACGCTGCCTCGCGAAGCACCACCGCGAAGCACCCACACGAAGCGCCCCTACCATTGCGGCCTCGCGAAGCTGTTGAGGCGGTAATGCTCCGCGAACGCATTTGACGTTCGCGAGCCGCCGCGAAGCTCCATAGGCGGTAATGCTCTGCGAACGCATTTGACGTTCGCGAGACGCTGCGAAGCTTCAGAGGCGGTAATGCTCGGCGAACCCATTTGACGTTCGCGAGCCCCCGCGAAGCTCCTGATCCAGTAATGCTCCGCGAACGCATTTGACGTTCGCAAGCCACCGCGAAGCTCCAGAGGCGGTAATGCTCCGCGAACGCATTTGACGTTCGCGAGCCGCCGCGAAGCTCCAGAGGCGGTAATGCTCCGCGAACGCATTTGAAGTTCGCGAGCCACCGCGAAGCTCCTGAGGCGGTAATGCTCCGTGAACACATTTGACGTTCGCGAGCTGCCGCAAAGCTCCTGAGGCGGTAATGCTCCGCGGACGACGTTGACGTTCGCAAGCGCGCCGTGAAGCACCGAAGGTGGCGCGCGAGTTCTGCTTCACGGAACCCCTTCCCTATAAATACTAGACTCCCCCTGAGTCCCAGAGACGGACAATCCGAACTTTCGGCTTCTCCTCTCCTGAATCGCGAAGCACTCTTTTCCCCGGGAATGATGAGCTCTGTGAGGTACTTCTACTTCGCGAGACGCCTCTACTTTGTCTCATTTTGAGCCCCTCTTCCGAGAGGGATGCCCTTTGCGAAGCTCAAGGGCGTTCATGAAGGAAGGGGATTCCCAAGGGATCCCGGGCAGCCGCGGAGCGTTTATGCTTCGCGAAACACCCAACCCATGCTAGTGATCCCTATGCTAAGGCAGGATCGCTACACATCGCGAAGCACACTGCTTCGCAGGACCCTGCTTCGCGAGGCACCCCTTCTTCACGAGGCAGTGCTCCGCGAACACGGTTCCACTTCGTGAATCACCTTCCACTCACACCTATGCCCCATGCTAGGGCCAAGGCACTCCTCTTCATGAAGCACACTCCTTTTCTTAGCGATTCCTCTTCCCGTGCGACCCCCCAGGTTTTCACGATGTGATTTCAAAGTCCCATGGACAATACCACCCGTAGTGTTGCTTCGCCTAATGCTTCTTCGCATAGGAATGCTAACGGTTATTGCTCCTTCGCATAGCCATGCTAACGTGGACCCCTCGATTGTTCGTTCCACAACCCCCCTTAACCATGTCCTTACCGGTACCTTCCCTTCCCCAAGGACCAGAGGGTACCGGTTATGTAAGTCCTAGGGGTGTGGAGTGAACCCACCTCGTCTGAGCTGCATGACGTTAAACTGCCAAGCACCACGTCCTCAACACATGATGTTAAACTGTGATCTGACTTCGTCCCCCTCACGAAGGGTCCCCCCAGATCGAACATTCTTTACACCACTCATCTCCACCAGAATGGAACTCTTCCACACATGAATGAGATCCTCCTTGTCGGAGTGGCGTATCTTCATAGGAGAAGGGCGACCCTATTCCCCTAACCTTTCGTACAGATGATTGCACCTGTGCATCTCCGTACTTCCCCACTACCAAGGTCAGTGGAAGGTGTGATAGGGAACGAGGCACCTCCCACCATTGGACCAAGGTCCCTCTTTCCCACTCTTCGTCGCACTTTGGGCCTCCATCCTAGAGTAAGTCCCATCACCATGGGCCGCCTAACGCGTAAGCCCCTCTTCCCTTCTCACGGACGCATCCTTCGTGACGTGATCGTCAGGTCCTTGAAACCTCTTGTTTCTCACACGGAGCATGACTCACGTGGGCTTAGAGTGAGCACCGACCCTGTCCCCCCACCTAGAGAACTACGAGGACTTTGATCCATGTCAAGGCATGGTACGTAGGAAGCCTCCATGAGGTTCAAGCCCACCCATCTTTTACTCACATCGGGTCTCATTCCCGTCCATCACGACGTTAAACTGCATTCCGGTCCATTGCCAAGTCATTGTGACTCATCCCATTTGAACTACAAGGACTTTGATCCATGTCACGGCACGGTACGTAGGAAGCCTCCATGACGTTCAAGCCACATTGCTCGGTCGTTCATTCATGTCGAGTTTCGCCCCCGTCCAGCATGACGTTAAACTGCACATCTCATCCCGCATGACATTAAACTGCATGCCCCTCTTGTCCTGCATGACGTTAAACTTCACACCCACCTGAACTACGAGGTCTTTGATCCATGTCAAGGCATGGTACGTAGGAAGCCTTCCAGAGGATCAAGCCCACCACTCATTGGACCAAGGTCGACTTTCACATTGGTCCACCGACAAAGCCGCTATGAACTACGAGGTATTTTATCCATGTCAAGGTGTGGTACGTAGGAAGCCTCCACGAGGTTCAATCCCACCCATCATCCAATTCATGTCGAGTTCTATCCACGTCCAGCACGGCGTTAAACTGCAATTCCAGTCCGATGACAAGCCGTTGTGACTAACCTGAACTACGAGGTCTTTGATCCATGTCAAGGCATGGTACGTAGGAAGCCTCTACGAGGTTCAAACCCACCATCCGGTCATTCCGACCTCATTCACGTTGGTTCACCCCCGTCCCGCATGACGGTAAACTGCATTCCCCAATACGAACTACGAGGACTTTGATTCATGTCAAGGCATGGTACGTAGGAAGCCTCCCCGAGGTTCAAGCCCAACTCCCATCGGACTAAGGTCCCTCACTTACGTCGATTCACCGACACCCACTGCCCGTTTTTTATTCACGTTAGGGTTCACTATCGTCCCGCATGACGTAAAACTGTGTTCCATCAATCACCTGAACTACGAGGACTTTGATCCATGTCAAGGCATGGTACGTAGGAAACCTTCCCAAGGTTCAAGCCCACCACTAGGGAACCCACGGGTCTACTTCCACGTCGGTACTCTGACGATGATCATCGGGCCAAGGTCCACCTTCACGCCGGTTTATCGGCATCATCCCGAACTACGCAGACATTGATTCCCTGCCACGGGGATACGTAGGAAGCCTTGTCAAGGCTCAAGTCCAACATCATTGTCGCCCCTGCGATGGTCCCATTTCACTCTCCCTCCACTCCTCTCATCAACCTATTACCCCGTCCCGATTCTTGCCCGGACCGTCTTATCCCGGTGAGACCATGTCGGTACGCTCTTCTTCGCAACCATCCATGGGCTGGCCCCGGTATCGTCATCCCTTCAAGGAGGATCCCTCAATCCGATCTATCCTAGCTAATGCTCTGGTTGGGTTGATCTATCTCCGCTAGACGTTAAACTCGCGGAATACCCTGTGTTAAGCACGGGAAGCTGAGGAAAACCTCATATATGTGTCTATGACATATAATTCCCCGCGCTCGATGTGGGATGCCTCGGGATTCCACGCCCTCGAGAAGCCTTGTGACCAATGAAAAAAGACAGACATGCCAAGTACCCCAGCATCTAGACACGCTATTGATGCCTCAACGTGACTACTCCCCTGACTGAAGGTTGCTGCCCTGACCGGACCCCTTGGAATGTCCCGACAGAAGCAGTGTAATCAACCGGCGTCCATGGAAACATGGCACTGGGAAGAGTTTCACGAACTAAGTATTAAATCTATGAGGGAGACCCGGACTAGGTGACGAGTTCTGAGGAGGAATCCGCAGGAGGAAGAACTGACATCCCATCATCCCATTTCGATAAAGGAGCAGACATCCCTGAATAAGGAGCGAATGCCACCCACCGTTGGAAAGCGGCAATGCGGGGCAACAAAAGCGCCGCGCGTCCTCCTCCGCGGACGGAGCGGAATGCGCGCGCGCGCGCCGGCGGAAAGCGTCGGAAACAGAAATGGTGAAGCCGATGTGAAATTCTTCTCCTCAATATGGAGATTAGTAGCGTTCGAGACACCAGTAGATTGACGTGTCACCGGATCCAGATATCTGGTGCCTGGTCCCGCCAAGCAAATAGCGGTCCTGTCATGAAACTCACCGGAAGTCGGGGCAGTAGAATGTGGGGAACTTCGTTATGTAGCGTGTTGGCATGGATCCTTCTTACAGACGTGGAGAATGGAAGGACACTGGGGCACTAGCTGTCAATCCTTTTCCTCTCAGAACTGATGAGTTGATCCCTTCGTTTCTCATGAACTGGGTTGCTGTTACAGAGACGCGATCACCGTCCGCTCCCCGCCCATGCAGGGGCAGGGGTAACACCACCACGACCACCCCACGTAGTGCCGCTACCGCCACGACGGCCGCCACATCGCGGAATACGGGGCTCCCACGTCCCCTTTCCCCATCAGAGGTCATCTAGCGAAGGGTGATCAACAACCTCGTGCGCTGGTACGAGGAAGAAGGGGTCATCCCAACCCAGGATATGGCCCGCCTGGACCTGGAGGCCTCCAGGCCCCGCCGTCAACGCCGCCCTAACAGGCCGCGCAGGGAGCCCCTGCTCCCCACCCCAACATTCAACCGTTTTGGGAGCTTCTCTCCGGAACGCCTTGACGACTCCTCGCCTTACGCTGAAGAGGCAGGCGCCGTCCGGCTCAGCCCACTTAGGGTCCCGACCCGAGGGCTCCAGGCGAGAGCTCCCGCCCGGCCGCGTCAGCACTGCCGTCCGGCCCCGTAGGAAGAGCAGGCAGGCTACGTCCCTGCACCACCTGCACCAGTTCGCCTGACCCAACGTCAGCGCCGGGCCCGGGCTGAGGACGCTCGCCCGGGCGCGTCGACGTCGACAGCTACAGTGGCCGGAGCCACCACCGACGTGCATCGTGAATCCCCTAGATACACTAAGCAGGGTCACTCCTTCACCCAACCAGGATCGAGACCCCAACCGCCCCACGGGCAGGCTGGGTTGACCCTCCGGGTTACAGGTCCAAGTGGTGATCGCCGCGAGCTAACCTGCGGTAATGTCACCCCGTACGGAGGTCCTCCCCGTACCACTACTCCACAGAGCGTGGTCCTTCCCCGCTCTGAGTTTTTTCATGGAGGCATGCCTCGTGCTACCCCCATCCCACAGAAAGACCTGCCCCGCGGCAGTGACGCTCAGCGCAGAAACATTTCCCGCACCCACTATACAGGGTATGAAGTCCATACTCCTGCCCCCGACCGCCAACCTGAAGGCACCGTCCATCCGGTCCCTCTCCAACGTGGGGGCCCTCCCTACGTCCTCTCTACAACCGGCGAAGGTCCTCATCACCCCAGCAACTCGAGGAGTGAAGGTCAGCCTCGCTCCACTGGTATCGACCATAGAGGTCCTCCCCATGCTCCTTCCGGTTCCAACAGCGGCTCCGCATATATGGGTGTTGTTCATGGAGGTCCTCCCCATGTACCCTTCGACATTTTCCCCGGTGCCCCTCGCACCCCGGCAATCTCGAGTGGGGGCCCTCTCCACCACGGTGCCAGCGCCGCACTGAGGCTGCCTGATAGGGATCAACCCTGTCCCGAAGAGCCGCCCCAGGGTAGGAGAGAGGGTCGTCGCCGCCACAAGAAGAATCCTAGGAAGGCCCAGGTGGAGATCAAACCTACCCGCTTCTCCGACTCGGAAGAGGAATGCGATTCAGTGATGGAACCTTCTCCCCGCTCCTCCGTATCAAGGACTGGGGCAGGAACTAGACGCGTTAGCCTCATTCTCCCGTAATTTGAGGTCCACCAGATTCCCATCTCCCTCCGCAAGTACATCCATGAGTAGGAAATCCTGGGACTTCCACAGGTCTCGACCGCGCAATCACCACCTTTGCCACCAGAAGCACCCTCTACCTCTACCAGAGATCGCAGAGAGTTATTTTGGGGGAAAATGATGGTAGAGTGATGACACGACATGTCGCCGGTAGCCGCGGCTCCTGTTCTGGAAGCTGTGGTTATCAGCCCGTCGTATCGTGACATCGTGGCCAGGTCACCACACTCCTCGAAGGATGGCCCAGAATTCAGCGGCCAGTCAGCTCGTTTGCCGTATTCTCCACCGCCGAGCTTACTATCCCAGAGGTCCGCCTCGGTACCGCTACAGGTTCCTCATCCGCCCTCGGTTGACAAGTGGGGAAACATGGGGCCAGACCCTGAGTCCGAGCCTAGGAGTTTCTGGTGTATTCTTGCAGCGGATTACTTCCCGGAGAAGTTCTGGCTGACGGCGGCGCTGAATTTCCACATACCAGAGTCTCTTACCCCTGAAGAAGTGAGGTGATTTTGTCAAACCCTGTGGGAGACACACTTCCGCCTCCGTTATGAACGGGTGGTGTACCCCAGAAGTCGAGAGCACTTCGAAGAAATCGGCGAGCAGTGCCGCCTGATCGATGTGGCCGCACTTCTTGTGGCCTAGCACCCTGAGTCACCAGGCCACTAGAGCGCCCTTCAACGAAAATGCATTCATATTCTTAAAGAACTCCGCAGAATCGTCAGGGAAGACACCCCCCATGTGCAAGTCCGTGGTTGGGGACACTATGCCGCTCTCCTCTTCGACCCTATCCGACGGCAGCCCGATTCGCTATGCGACATCGAGGACATGCCCTCAAGAGGGGTCGCAGTCCACATGGCTGACGTTGTGGATAAGGAAGATGAGCTTGAATTCCTTGATGGAGACTTACCACCCAAGGGAGTACCGCCACTGCTCGACCCGTTAGGGAGAGTTACCCGTCAGCAGAGGAACCTTCTAGGTCTCCCCGTACCCACCGAGTCGCTGGTACTCGGTCGAAACACCGGCAAGGGTAAGGAGCACGTCGGAACAATCAAGCACTCCGACTCGTCCGCCTCTGTGCAGAAGACAGACGAAGATCCCGAGAAGTCCATGTTACGCCAGCTGCTTGCTGAGCAGAAGAGGCTGGTTGACGAACTCTTGGCTGAGCGCGCCGCAGAGCGGCGACCCAACTATGGTACTCCCAGGTCGGGGCAGCAGGGGCAGGAACAATTCCCCCCGGTGAGATGCCTCTGGGCAACCCTGATCATGCTACTGCCACAGAGAGGGAAGAATCCGGAACGTATGGCAAGAGGGCGCGATACCTCTCGCAAAATCTCCCCGAGCGATGGGGCAATCTGAAGAATCCAATCCGGGTTCCCCCAGTCGCCCCGTAGGTCGTCCATATAGTTGACCCACGAGTGGCCGGAGCCGTCTACCGTGTTGAAAAACCTGGCAATGCACTTGTGGTTAGGGATCCCCGTCAAGACAGGGACCCCCACCCGGAGGATCTTATCGCAGCGCTCACAGCCTGCCTCAAAGTGTTGGAAACGCGGCAGGTGGCGGTCCCACCGGATGGCAAGCCTTATCCCGCGTGGGTGGATGATATGCCCGCACCTCCGGGTTTTGGGAACCCCACTTTCTCTCCTTTTAACAGGACAGGGTACCCGCCGCAGCACATGGCTCATTTTTCTTCCAGGTGTGGCCCCATGCTGTGGACCCCGGCTCAAAAAGAAGCCTCCAAGCTCCGATGTTTCGTACATACATTGGAAGGTCCGGCATTCGTCTGGTACAGCCAGCTCCCTATCGGATCGATGACCGGTTGGGAGGATCTTCGCCGGCAGTTCTTATACCAGTTCAGCTCCACCACGCGAAAGACCAGCATTGCAGACCTCTTCAAGTACAACCAAAGGCCTGATGAGCGGGTTGCATATTTATCGCCCGGTGGAAGGGACTTACGTATTCCCTCAATATGCCACTGACTCAGGAGAAACTACTAACAATGTGTGTGGGGGACGTCAAGATAGAGCTGGTACACTCCCTGATCACCCAGAACAACCCTGGAGGGTTCAAAGATTTCTCAGATAAGGCTCAGCGCCTCGAGGAATCCCTACAACAGGCTAGTCAGGCACGTTTGTTGCCCCCTATGATCCAAGCCAGGAGGACTGCCAGGGCTGAACCCACCGCGGTGGCTCAAATAGAAGCCCCGAGGCAGCTGGAGTTGCTACAGGCGGCACCACCCCCATAACCCCGCAGAGGTCCTCCACCTCAGTCACAGGCTCCTGCCCAGCAGCGACTGCCTTAGAACCGACAGGTTCCCCCGCGCAATGCGCCACCGCCACCTAGGTGAGACAATCAGGCACTGCCTCCTCGGCAGGCCCCTTCGGCCCCTCTTCAGGGCCAGGCCCCCAGGGCCCCCTATCAAGAAATAAGGTACCAGACCTATTCGTTCAACGAAAATCAGGTCCCTGTCTACTTCTGAAGTGCTCTAGAGCAAGGGATTGTGCATCTGCCTGAGTGCAGAAGGCCGGCAGAGGCTCATCTCACTGATCACCCCAACTACCGCCCTTATCATCGGATCCTGGGGCACACCCTCAAGAAATGCTATGTGTTTAAAGACTGGCTTCAAGACCAGGTCAACAACAACATAGTTAACTTGGGCCCAGCACCAGCGCAAATGGCAGGTGTCTTTGCAGGATCAGAGATCGACATTGACAGCGAAGGCGAGTGGCAGCAGGTCCCTAGCCGCGGATCCCAGAAATACGATGATTGGATGGCACGAAAAACCGTCATCCATGCCCATGGTATCATCCGGGCGCGCCTGAAGTAGTCGGAACCTTCAGAAGAAGCAGCCGGTGCCTCCGCATCGTCTTCACAGTTAACCTCTTCCCAAAAGGGCAAGCAGCGGCGACACAAGAAGAAGCAACGCGCACCGCCAGTGTCGTCGTCATCCCGCACTCTCAGCGACTTTATGCCCCCTGAAATGGGGATTCCTCCCAGAATCCCCCTAGCGGTGGATGAATCCTCGAGCGACAGCCAGGGGTACGCTTCAGATAACACCGTGGAGCTGGTAAAACCCTATATAACCCCCGACGAGGGGGAACGCCAGGCAGACCTCCCCAATGTTTCCAGCCGACGTCAACGTCAGCGGAATCGCAATCGCGCTGGTCATCGAGGTATGTCAGCAGGCACTTTTGGCCAAGCGGTGCATGCTACCGAGACCAGGCAGCAGGCTCAGCTCATATCTCAGCACGCACAAACCCATCTAACACCCTCGGCTCTACCTCCACCGCCGTTCGTGCTGTTGGATCGGGGGAGCCGCCTTGTTCGTATCACAGTCAGTCTTTCCCGGCTACAGGCCAGCCTCCGCTGTCTGATCCTAGTCCAGCGACTACTCTTGAGGCTTCTACTAGTAGGCAGAAAGATGTACCCAGTACTAGTCAATCGCCGGTTCAGCCGGCCGGATCCGCTGTGCCTCCAAATTCCATACGACCTCCTGTAAGAAGAGTCTCGCGTTTGGCACGAAAGTATGATGTTCTGAAGCACCTGGTCGGAATTCCGGCGAGGATATCCATCCTTGAAGCCCTTCTCCTGTCATCTGAAATGTGCGAGGCACTTGCCGAGGCCCTAACGAGCCCCCTCCAGTTCGAGACGGAGGTAGAAGCTATAGAAGCCTTCCATACTGAGGCGATTGAAAACGCCGAATGTCAGGCGGTTATCTCGTTCTTCGGTAAAGATGAGGACCCTCCTATATAGGGGCACATTCTCCCGTTGTACATCACTGGCCACTTAAATGGTGTGGAAGTCTGCCGCTGCCTCATTGAAACAGGTTCCAGAATCAATATAATTCCGACCCGGACGCTGTGAAATCTCGGTCTGTCCGAAGGTGATTTAACCCCCTCTGACCTCAGGATCCAGGGGTACGACAGGACAGAGAAAACCCCAGTTTGAATGATCCGCCTGAAGACTCAGTTCAGTGGCTTAATTTGTAGCACCGAGTTCATGGTTGTCTCTAAGGACACCGCCTACAACGCATTGATGGGTAGGCCATGGCTTCATCTGCATGCAGCGGTCCTTTCGTCGTATCATCAGTGCCTCAAGTACTCGCTCAACGTTCCAGTAGTCATGCTCCAAGGAGACGCGTCGCCTTTCGCTTCTTGTGAGGCCCTCTATCTAGATGCGGGTTATTACAAAATTAAGGATAATCAAGTCCTAGTAAGTGAGGATGAACCCTCCCCGGTCACAAGTGACCCATGGGCAAGCATGGATGACGCCTACATCCTCCCGATCCACCGGTTGGAGGCCACAACCCCCGACATGGGGCAATGTTTTGTTGATTGGTACGCAAGGAAGGCATGTTCCAGTGTCCAAGCGACGACAGAAAATCACCTCGTACTCCTACATCAACCAGGCTCAAGTCATCCCGGAACCCCTACCCCTGTACGGTACAGGGACGTCAAGCTTATGACAACGGCGGTGCGCCATACGTGTCTCTTCCGCTGGGCTGGAATTAACCGACTCAGGCCGACACGTCACCACTGCTTTGATATCATCAAAAGTGGACCTTTAGGCCGAAGGCCATATGGGATAGGGTCGACTTCCTTCATTGCTATGGTCTCCATGGCAAGAGAGTCTCCCGATGTGATGACCGCTGCTGCCCAAGACGGCACCAGCTAGCCCTCGGATTTTGATAGCCCAGTAGTATCTTCCGTCGTGGGAAGTCCCCCACGAGTGGGGAGGAAGACCTGGAGGATGCTCCCGCCGCCTTTGAAGAAGGCGTCTCTACCACGGTTGATGAACGGGTACAGGTGAACCTTGGTAGCGAGGCAGATCTGAAACCCACATTGATCAGTGCAGCCATGTCCCCCGAGGAGCGGAAGCAGTACGTAGACTTCCTCAAACAGCACTGTGATGTGTTTGCTTGGAGTTACAATGAGATTCCAGGGCTAGATCCCCAGGTGGTCGTTCACCGTCTGGGCCTCCCGGCAAAACATCGTGGGTTTAAGCAGCCTCCCAGGAAGATGCACCCTTCTCATGGTGCTATGGTTGAGTCCGAAGTTGACAAGCTAATCAAAGCCAACATCGTCACGGAGGTCCAGTACCCCAAGTGGCTTGCCAACATTGTGCCAGTCAGGAAGAAGAATGGACAGATCAGAGTCTGCATCGACATCCGTGATCTTAATCGCCATTGCCCAAAGGATGACTTCCCACTCCCGGTGACGGAGCTGTTGAATGACGCCACGGCCGGGTTCCAAGCCCTATCTTTCATGTATGGGTATTCTGGGTATAACATGATCCAGATGGACCCCGAAGACAAGGAGTCCACTGGCTTCAGGGCTCCCCAAGGTACCTTTTGCTACCAGGTAATGCCATTCGGTTTGAAAAATATAGGTGCCACTTGTCAGAGGGCCATGCATCTCATATTCAAACCAATTCTCGGGACATTGGTGGAATGCTACGTGGATGACCTCGTAGTCAAATAATGCATGCGCCAGGACCATCTCAAAGACCTTGAGAAAGTGTTCGGTGTCCTCCATTCCCGTCACCTGAAGATGAACCCGCTGAAGTTTGCCTTTGGGGTCACCTCCGGGAAGTTTCTGGGCTTTGTTGTCAGATACCGAGGTATAGAGATCGACCCGGAGAAGATCAAGGCCATCAGCCAAATGCCTCACCTGAGCAACATTTGGGAGCTTCGAGGCCTTCAAGGCCACTTAGCCTATATACGCCGATTCATCGCGAATCTGGCTGGCAAGTGTAAGCCCTTTTCCCGGCTCATGAAGAAGGGCGCTTCCTACGAATGGGATGAGGAGTGTAGGACCGCCTTCGAGGAAATCTAGCAGTATCTTCTCTATCCTCTGGTCTTGATGCCACCCGTCTCCGGAAAGCCGCTGGTCCTTTACGTGACCGCCCTGGAGAGATCTATCGGTGCGCTGCTTGCCCAAAAGAATAACGAGGGTACTGAGAATAGTCTCTACTATCTCAGCTGCATGCTTCTCGATACGGAGATCAGATACTCCCCTGTCGAAAAGAGCTGCCTTGCGCTCGTCTTCGCCGTGCAGAAGTTGCAACATTACCTGCAGCACCACGAGGTGCAATTGGTCTCCCGAGTAGACCCACTAAAGTACATCCTGAACCGTCCCATGCTGACTGGCCAACTAGCACGGTGGGCAGTGATTCTCCAGCAGTTTGATATCAGGTTTGTACCTCAGAAGGCCATTAAGGGACAGGCGTTGGCAGACTTTTTAGCTACCCATCCAAACTCTGCGGATCAATCCATGGACCTGGATTTCCCTGATGAGACGATCCACTCAGTTGATCAAGCTGTCCCGTGTTGGAAAATGCATTTCGACGGTGCCTCCCGGAGCCCCACCGGTAGGAGTCTCAACGATCCCAGGCTCAACAGAGTGGGCCTGGGTATTGTCTTCATTACCCCGGCACAAGCCGTCCTTCCATACTCGTTCCTATTGTCATAAGGTTGTATGAACAACGAGGCAGAGTACCAATCTCTTATCACCGACCTCGAGATGGCCCTTGAGATCCATGTGCCCCATCTACATGTGAAGGGGGATTCCGAGCTGGTAATCAAACTATTTAATGGAGACTACGTCGTCAGGAAGCCGGAACTCGCACCGTTGATGGAGTACACCCTCCGCCTAATGGTCCAGTTCTCTTCTTGACCAGAGTTTACCCATGTCCCACGGTCACAGAACGGCCAAGCAGACGCCCTGGCTGGCTTAGCTGCGTCGCTCGCGGAACCCGAGCAAGATGATTTGATCATACATGTGGCCCACCGGAGAGTCATTTCCCCCGCCACCCAAGAGGACCGTGATAGCTTGCGGGTAAGTCATCTCACCGCCGGACCCTCCATATCGGGAGTCCCGGGTTTGTCAGACGCAGTGGTTGAAAGCACCCCCGACTGGAGAGCACCTATTGTCGAGTATCTCCAAAATGGTCAGCTCCCGGAAGACCGGGCCGAACGCGAGCGAATCTGACACCGCGCGCTGCAATTTACCCTCCAGAGCGGCCCCAGTCTTGAACGAATCCTTTATAAGCGAAGTTTCGATGGCGTCCACCTCCGTTGCATCCAAGGAGGGGAGATACATCAAGTTATGCAAGAGGTTCACGCTGGTTCCTGTGGCGCCCATCAAGCTTGGCCGAACCTGTCCCATCAAATCCGGAGGTTAGGGTACTTTTGGCCCTCTATGATCCACGATTGTATTGGATATGCCAAGAGATGCCACGCGAGCCAAGTACACGCCAACTTCTTGATCGGCCGCCGGAGCCCCTCCACCCCACCAAGTACTCTTTTCCATTTGCGATATGGGGACTTGATGTAGTGGGACCATATCCACCGGCAACATCCCGCAAGTGTAGGTTCATCCTGACTGCTACAGATTTCTTCTCCAAGTGGGCAGAGGCTGTTCCACTCAAACAGGTCAAGGCCCGTTCCATCGTTGACTTTGTGAGCTCCAACATTATCCATCGGTTTGGGGTACCTCACGCCGTCCTCACCGATAACGACACCAACTTCCGAGTAGCTGAATTGAAGAAATTGTACGCCAAGTATGACATATGGTCAAACCATACCTCCCGCTACCACGCGCATGCGAATGGACAGATCGAGGCGTTCAACAAGACCCTCTATAACATTCTGCAGAAGATGGTCGGTCAGAACAAGAAAAGTTGGCCGGACAAGCTCCCCAATGCCCCTGGGCTTACCGGAAGACGACTCGCAACTCTACCCAGGTGACCCCATATTCCCTGGTGTATGGAGCTAAGGCTGTCCTACCCATTGAGATCCAGCTGCCATCATTACGCACTAGAGTTTATGACCACCAGACATCAGATGAGGTAGCCGAGATCCGTCTGGCTGAATTAGAAGCACTGGACGAGAACTGGCTTCGTGCCCTGCACAATCTGGAAAGGCATCAGGACAAGATAGAGAGAGCCTTTGACAAGAAGGTCCATCTTCGCTCTTTTCTACAGGGCGACCTGGTACTGGACCTTCGAGCGCCAATGATTCTCGGTAGGAAACCGCCCAAATTAGAACCCAAATGGGAAGGGCCTTATATCATCCATAAGCTTTACCCCAATGGAGCATACTCCTTGGTGACCACAGATGGAGAGCGTATAACCCCTCCCACCAATGCCAAATTCCTCAAACGATACTTTGCCTAGGGAAAAAGGGTCCTGCATGACCCTAAATTGCAAAATGGTCCCGCACGACCTTGAACTGCATCTTCATCCTACAAGATGTTAAACTGTGAAATGGTCCCTCATGACCTTAAACTGCATGTTATGGTCCAACATGACTCTAAACTATAAAGTCCTGCACGACCATAAATAGCATCTTCGTCCTGCAAGACGTTAAACTGCAAGCCGATCATGCCTTCTTGACCGAGGCTCAGCCTCAAGCCCCTTTTCCTCCTCCGGCACCTGGCCTCGTCTTCACAGCGAGACGTTAAACAACAAGATGGTCAGGTTTCCCTGACCGCGGCCCGGCCTCAGGCCCCCTGGTTTTCCCTGATCTATTCTCTTTCAGGATTGTACGGTATGGTGTAGGACTACATCCTCATTCACGTCGGATTACGCGTTGTACCGTACATATCCCCAAACGAGATTCTTCTTATCGTCCCGCATGACGTTAAACTGCATTTCTAGAACTACGTATGTCTTGATTCTCATCCTTATGAGATACGTAGGAACGCTCGGACGCATCGTCTTGAGCCCATCCCCAAGCTTTTCCCTTCCACTATTCCCCCTTGGAATAGTTTTCTTGGAGGATCTTTGAGTAGCAGGGAGTAGGCTTTCTTGGCCCCGCTTGTGCAACCCTGCTCGCACAAGGATTGTAAGGGTCGCACCATGTGCCCGCTCCCGTTCTTCTATTCCTTCCACGTCCCCACCGCATGACGCTAAACTACATGGCCTTCAAGAACTACGTATGGCTTGATTATCATCCTTATGAGATATGTAGGAATGCCTGGACATTTTGTCTGTTGGCCCAGCCCAAAAGCCAAAATCTTCCCCTAGGGTCAAGATATGGCAGGGTGCACACTTTTTCCCCAACTCACATCGAGCAAGCCTCGACCCGACTGCACATTCCCCTGGAGGTGTTTGCCCCTTTCGTGGATGGATACAGCTATGCTTCACCCACTCCTTGACTGGGACTCCATCATTTTTCACACCCAGAGGGACCCCCAAGAATGTCCTGGATACAATGCCCAATGGCTCTCCTACCGATACAGGCCAACGCCCCCGAGGGTTTTCAAATAACAAGCCGATACAATTCCCGCGTTGCAAATTTGGTCAGCGGTCGATGCTCATTTGTTGCTCCCATACGGGTCACCATAGGAACTCTGTGTTTCGAACATGGTCAACAATGTCCTGGATCTTCGGGTCCACCCCGAGATGTCCTAGACATCGAGTGCAGTGATTCATTCTGCCCCATCCTGAGGTGACAAACATCTCCCAGGTGGTGCTTGCGATCAGGCCCACATCCCCGATTCCTCATAGGGGTGTATGGTGTGATGTGGGACTATGTCTTCATTCACGTCGGGATCATGTACCATGTCGTACGCCCTCCCCGTAAGAGGCCCAGCCTCAGGCCCCTTGGCCTTCTCGGGTCCCCGACCCTCATCCTCATGTAAGACGTTAAACTACAAACCAGTCAGGCCTTCCTGACTGATGCCTGTCCTTAGGCCCCTTGGCCTTTCCGGGCCCACGACCCCAATTCCTCATAGGGGTGTACGGTGTGATGTGGGACTATGTCCTCATTCACGTCGGGAACATGTACCATGTCGTACGCCCTCCCCGTACGAGGCCCAGCCTCAGGCCCCTTGGCCTTCTCGGGTCCCCGACCCTCATCCTCATGTAAGACGTTAAACTGCAAACCAGTCAGGCCTTCCTGACTGATGCCTGACCTTAGGCCCCTTGGCCTTTCCGGGCCACGACCCAGAATTCCTCATAGGGGTGTACGGTGTGATGTGGGACTATGTCCTCATTCACGTCGGGATCATGTACCATGTTGTACACCTCCCCTTTCGAGGCCCAGCCTCAGGCCCCTTGGCCTTCTCGGGTCCCCGACCCTCGTCCTCATGTAAGACGTTAAACTGCAAACCAGTCAGGCCTTCCTGACTGATGCCTGACCTTATGCCCCTTGGCCTTTCCGGGCCATGGCCCAGGATTCCTTATAGAGGTGTACGGTGTGATGTGGGACTATGTCCTCATTCATGTCGGGATCATGTACCATGTCGTACGCCTCCCCTTACGAGGCCCAGCCTCAGGCCCCTTGGCCTTATCGGGTCCCCGAACCTCGTCCTCATGTAAGATGTTAAACTGAAAACCAGTCAGGCCTTCCTGACTGATGCCTGACCTTAGGCCCCTTTGCCATTCCGGGCCACAGGCCAGGTCCCCTCTTACCCAGGGTGTACGGTGTGATGTGGGACTATGTCCTCATTCACGTTGGGATCATGTACCATGCCGTATGCCTCCCCTTACGAGGCCCAGCCTCAGGACCCTTGGCCTCCTCGGGTCCCCGACCCTCGTCCTCATTGCAAGACGTTAAACAACAAGTAGGCCAGGCCTTCCGGACCAATGCCTAACCATCAGGCCCCTTGGCCTTTCCGGGCCACGACCCAGGTCCTCTCTTATAAGAGTGTACGGTGTGGTGTGGGACTATGTCCTCATTCACGTCGGCTTCTTCGCCATAACACACACCTACCTTGTTTAGGGGTATATTGCTCCCCTTCTCGTCCAGTATGACGTTATACTACATATAGAGAACTACGTGTGGCTTGATTCCCATCCTCATGGGATACGTAGGACCACCTGAATGTCCAAGATTCGGGTCCATCCCCATGTCTCGGGAATCCTCATCCCATCCTGGCCCCTTGGCCCATCCTTCCTCCATGAGAGGATTATATGTTGTGGTGTGGGATTATGTCCTCATTCACGACGGTCTCGTAATGACCATGCCATGTCCCCCCCCCCCTTCTGAGCTTTTTTGTTGATCCCTTTTTTCAGCGATTCACCAATGTGCTTAAGAGTACTCTGGTTTATTACCTGGAATGCCAAGCTTTACTCGGACACGTCCGCACCCGCTTTCCAGGCTTTGCCTATCCCTGCATCATGGCTTTCATCATCTCTCACACCCGGAGGGACCCCAAATAACGGCCTGGATACTACGCCCAAGGGCTCTCCTACCATTACTGGCCAATGCCCCCGAGGGTTTCAGACAACAAATCGATAAAATCCCGCGTTGCGAATATGGTCAGCGGTCGATGCTCGTTTCTTGTTCCCACCTCAGGCTAATGCGATATGGACACTGTGTTTCCACCATGGTTAACAGTTTTCCTCTATCGCCACGCCAACCCATTAAGCCCAAATTTCGGGTACACGATTCACAACCTTCATCACTTCATCATGTCCAAGTAGAATCTCAGAACTCTTGGTACTTTTCCTCCGTGCACGTCTGCGCGTTGGGAGAACAAGCTCCATCAAAGGTGTCCTTCGAAACTCTCCACCGACTCCCCTTTGATGGACGCCCCATGTATTGCGATAAGGATCTTCCCCCCTTGTTTCCCACGCCGAGTTTATCTCACGTGGGCTTAGGGATTGGGTTGACATCTGTGCTTACTCGGGAGTTGTCACCATCCACGGTCCGAGCTCTAAGACCATAAACTAAGATTCTCATTTGGAACTAAGTTCAAGACCCCTTGTCTTTGGGTCCAGCTTGAGTTCAGCATGTTCACCTCTCTGGTCCTGCCTTCAGGACCCCGACCACGGGACCGCGTGGCATAGTGTAGGACCACATCCTCATTCACGTCGGGTTTGCAATAGTTGCACCATGCACACCCCGTTCTGAGAGTTAGCCCTCCTATTCCTTGTCCTGCATGACATTAAAATTTACCATTCATAACTACGTGTGGCTTGATTCCCATCTTCATGGGATACGTAGGACCACCTGAATGTCTAAGATTCGGGTCCAGCCCCACCACTTAGGGATCTCCTGATCTCCCGGTCACCTGGGCCACTTGGTCTATCCCTCTCCAGGAGGGGGATGTGTAGGTATGATACAAGGTTTTGGGCACCGTGCCCCCTTCCCATGGGAATCTACCATCTCTCGATCACCCTCAAGGTGGAGTCCCTTGACTCCTTGCAGTGGTTCACCCATGTATTAAGAGTACTCTGGTCTAGGACCAAGAGTGTCAGATTCAACTTGATCAAGTTCCTTCCACTTGTCAAGCTTCGTGTTCCCATCCATTCGGGCTTCCATCTCCTTTCACACCCAGAGGGACCCCCAAGAACGGCCTGGATACAATGCCCAAGGGCTCTCATACCGTTACGGGCCAACTCCCCCAAGGGTTTTGGACAACAAATTGATAAAATACCACGTTGCGAATATGGTCAGCGGTCGATGCTCATTTGTTTGTCCTCATCTCAGGCTAACGCGACAGTATGCTGTGTTGTGAACATGGTCAGCAGTAATCCTATGTCGTCACGCCATCCCCTTCAGTCCTTGAATGTTGGTTGCATGATTCACATCATTTTCCACCCCATCATGTCCAGGTGGAATCTCGACACTTTTGGCGCTATCCCTCAGTACACCTTTGCATGTGAGGGGGAAAAAGCTGCAATCTGGCATCCTTCGGGGCTCCCGTGGTCCGAGCTCTAAGACCATAAACTAAGATCCATTCGGGACTAAGTTTAACTTGATTCCCATCCTCATGGGATATGTAGCACCGCCCAGACGCCCTGTCTCTGGGTACAACCCATTCAGGAAACCAGTATCTCCCCCTGTTTCACCTCTGTATAGGCCCCTCGGCCTAAGGTTTCCCTCCCCGAATGGCATACAATTTGATGTGGGATCATGTCTCTGTCAAATTTCTTTTATAACACTGCGAACATTTCCCTCCTAGCACCGTCTCTGCTACGCCTGCACTGCATGATGATAAAATGCATGCTTGGTCCTATCATACGACCCTAAACTGTGACATTATCGTCCTGCCCGCACGACGAAAAATGGCACTGCATTGTGGTGACCTCGTTGTAGAGGACATCACGTTGGGTATTGGTCATGTGCCATGCCATTTGTCAACGCCCATCATGGCTTGATCCTTGTGGTGACATCACAACCTACTATTCTAGGCCTGTCGCTTCACAAAAAAAACCATTCACCTTAAAGAACAAACAAGATACATCAAATTCCGCTTCTTTTAGTGCAAGGGCCACGCCCACACTCCCCTTTTACCCTGGCACTGGTATCCTACCATGTCACCTTTTAGAACTATGTATGTCTTGATTCTCATCCTCATGAGATACGTAGGAGCGCCCGTGCACTTCCCCGTGGGCCTAGCCTAACTTTCTCTTTCGGTCACTTGACCAAAAACCTCTCCCAAGGAGGTTGCGCGGTGTGAGATGGGGTTCTGCCCTCATTCACATCGGGTTGTTCACCGCGCCGTACACACCTCCTATTCCCGTTCATGCCAGGTGTTTGAGTTACTCCACCATGTGCCTCTTATGTTTCCTCTCACCCATGGTCCGAATTCTACGACCCTAAACTAAGATCCCCCCAAGGGAAAGGAATCTTCTCCGTCTCTCTAATACGTTTCGTTGCCGTATTCAGATGTGTTTTGACAAAGAGCCCGAAGTGTGGGATTTTCACAGGGACATTCCCCTCGTCCCAGGACCAAGCTTTGTGAGCTCGCTATTTGGATCCTCATCCTCTTCCACATCCAAAAGGACCCTCGGACGACATGGATTATAGGCTGAAGGGATCTCCATGAATGCTGGACCTATGGTCCCTTCAATCGTTTCGGGCCAACGTCCCTATAGATATTGGACAACAAATCGATAAAATCCCGCGTTGCGAATACGGTCAGCGGTCGATGCTCATTTGTCTGTCCCCATTCTAGGCTAACGCGATAGGATGCTGTGTTGCGAACATGGTCAGCAGTTATCCTCCATCGTCACGCCGCCATCATCGTGATCTGAATCTCGAGCACCATGATTCACACATTTCAACTTCCTCATGTTCAAGTGGAATTCCATCATACTCGGATCTTTCTCTTCGCGCATCTAGGTTCGCTAAATGATCCTGTTAGTATCATTGGGCCAGTATTCACCGAGCGTCCCTTTGCCCTAACATGCCCCTCTCTGTGTCGGAAAATTCCCACCACTACTGCTTGTTTCCCACACCGAGCACGACTCATGTGGGCTTAGTAGTTTTGGCGGGATGTGTACCAACACGATCGGGCTGCTCATCGTCCTGCATGACGTTAAAATGCGCTTTCAAAACTATGCATGGCTTGATTACCATCCACATGGGTTACTAGGAATACCCGACAACTTTGCTTCGGGCCCAGCCCAATCCTCACTCTTGGTCCCTCGACCCGAAGAGTTTCCTCCAGGGGTATGTGGTGTGATTTGGACTCCAAGTCCACATTCACATCGGTTTTATATCTACCGCGCCACACGCTTCCTTCCCTTTTATTCCACGTCCTATCGTATGACGTTAAACTACAGGAGTCTATGTGTCCTCAACTCATGACAATAAATTGCGGCTCTACCCTGAACAAGTTCAGGATGCCCCAAGATCCCATTGGGAAGTGACAGAACCCCTTGCCAGAGAGGCCCTGTCCCAAAGAAGGAATGATCCATGATCAAACCAATGTGCCCATATGGCGTACTCCCACCACGGTGGTGTAACTACCTAAGCGTTGGATTCTGTTCGGACAAACCATCACTCCGCATTCCACGCTTTGTGTACCCCTTATTCGGACCTTCTTCCCCTTTCATGTCTGAAGGAACCCCCTAACGGCCTGGTCTCATGCCGCATCGGCTTACCTACCATCCTGGGCCAATGTTCCGGAAGACGGGTCATGTCTGGAAGGACCCCCTAACATTATGGATTTTTGACCTGTGGTCCGCCAACTGTCCTAGGCCAACATCCCGAAGGATTGATCAACAACATTTGTGACATGGTCCCGCGTTTCGAACATGGTCAACAGTCGACCCTCATTTGTTGTCCCCATTACAGGCTAATGCAGTAAGGGTACCGCTTCTCCTCGAAGGTTAACGGTTTTCCCTTATTGTAATTCCATCCCCACAGTGTTCTGAATCTTGGGTATCGTGATTCACACTTCCCATTTTCATCTGTTTGGACAGATTTCAGCACCCCTGGCGTTGCCCCGTTCGTGCATAAGAGCACATTGAAGAAACGGTAATTCGGCTATCCGGAAATTTCCTTCTCCCATCAAGCCTCTCCCATCTCTCAAGAATCCGGACTGGTAATCCGAATCCCGGACATCGGGCTCGACCCGCGTGGGCTTGGGGAATTTTTGTCGAACGTCCCGCAAACATTGTAGGGATGTAACAAGTCAATTCGACAGTGGAAATCGTGTGTGCTACGACATTCAAAACAAAGGTAAAATTTAGAAGCACAAAAGTACCAATAAAGGGTTTTGGGTTTGTTAAAATACTCGGGGTTCGACTTCCCCCATGGACGGGTTGACCCCATCAAAAGAGTGTTGCAGCGCCGCCACCCGTTGACTTGCGGCATCCAAGGCTTGCTGCCGCTGAACTAGCTCCCGCTCCTCCTCAGCAGTGGCGGGGCGCAGTTTATCAGTCCTGGCTTTGTCCCACTCTACGTCATCTTAAACGGCGACCATATTTCCAGAGGTCTGCCTCATATGCTCTTCTGCCTCTACCAGCTGGGCCTTCAACCATGAGACCAGCTCAGATTGTGTGTCAAGAGAGGCTGAAAGCTCGTCTGCCCGGGTCTGCATCTGTTGAACCTCGGCTTCAGCCTCCTGGAGCTTCTTAATGTTGGTCGTTTTCCTTCGCTGCCAGCCCACGCTGAGCCCATGATCATGCTTCCGGATCTTCTCATCCATAATATCTCGGATGAGTGCGTAAGGACGTTGTGCATCCACTCCCCTAGCGCACAGTTCGCGCAACCGTGGGCAAAGCCTATCCATTTCGGCCAGCCATTGTTCTTGGGGAGTGTTCTTGATAAAGCGCGCAATCCGCTTCCACGACCGGCGGTGGACTATGCTGTTGTCTTCATCGTCGGAGGCCGTTTTGTCCCAGTCTGCGCGATTGGCAGGCTCGTACGTGGGATATGCCCGTAGGAAATCCTCGGCAGGATCAACATCCAGTGTTGAATCCAGTGCGACACCTGGCGCCGAAGCGGGCGCGACAGAACTGGGACCGACCGGTTGATCCTCTTCCTTGGATTCCACCTCAATTATTTCGGGTATGGCCCTGCTGGTGGTCCCGCCAGTGATGATGTGTGTCGCATCATGAGAAGATGGCATGACTATCGCCACCATTACCAGCATGCCCCTAGGAGGGACACCACCTGATATCCTGACCATTCTTTCCGCAACAGCCCACGCCAGTCGAAGAACTGTACGACAAAGAGGGGCATAAACGTTAGTTGGCATGGCCTACATGTGGCAACGAGGAGACCGGTGGAGGAGACTTACAGAGATCAACCTCTGAGCGCTGCTCTTGAGCCGGTACCGACGGGACCCTGAGACGAGGCCCCCCGTATACTGTTCGAAGGTCTGGAGATTCCGGAGGAGCCACCCCGGGAGCCATGGTCCCACCAGACGCGGAACTGGACGCAGCCATAGGTGCGGGTTCTGAATTTCCCGCATCATCACCCTCCAAGGAGCGAGGACGAGGCCTACGAAAAAGTTCCTACTGCATGGCTCAAACATTGGTGAGAAGCCCATAGTGACCGAAGAACCGATCGTGAGGAGAGAAGTTCGGAATTCTACCTCGAGAGCCTCCGAGAAATCGTCGGATTCTGAGCCTCGGTCTCCGACCTCGCCCTCCTCCAGTGGGCTCCCTCCTCCAGCCGCATCCTCCCGAGAGGAGTCCCTTGATTCCTTTGGCAAGGGGAAGCGCTCCCTCAGATCAGCAGCCGATAGATGTGGGGGGACCATCTGATACAACAGTACCCTCACCCAGTCTGTCATTGGGCGAGGGACACCACTGGAGTGGACGTAATCCTCCAGCTCTTCCAGGTACTGTTCTGCCTCCGCTGGAGATGCCATGAATCCAGCCCAAACTGGGCCTATACCCGGTAATTCCATCCCGAGGCGATTCAGGTGGGCCCATATCTCGGATGGGCGGAGGAATTCCCGGTTGACATCCCAAATGTCCCAAGCTTCTGGGAAGACAGCATCCTCTGCCATGTCAATGTGACGCAGGCGCTTCCCCGGAGCCTGAGTGGATATCCTGCGAAATCCCCTTGGTGGCCACCCCTCCAGATGACCCTGATCTTCCGGAATCACCGGATCCACCGCTGCTGCCATACCCTCGGCCGGTGCGGGTCTCTCCGCCATGGTAGCCCCGCTACAGCGAGCGGCCCTAGCTGCCCTCTGACCCCAACCTCAAGATAGAGGAGGCCCACCATCACCAACCCAGATCGTTGGTTGCTTCAGCATCTCCCCTGGGTAAGCGGCCTCCCAACTGTTGGCGTACTCCTTCACTAATCCGAAGGCGGCGGTGGATGGAGGCAATGCAATCTGCATCTTTCCATCTTCCCGTGTGAACATGAGCCACAACTTCCTCATCACACACGGGTGCCGCTCGTAACGCACCTCCCAGTAGACCTGTGGGGTCAGCCGTTGGAGGCACCAGAACTACCTCGCAAACCGATGCAGAGTGTACGGTTCACAGAGCGGCTCACGATCTATTAGTGCCACCAAAACTCCACCTCGGAAGGCCAGGAGGTGAGCCCGATGTTCTTCTGTTCCCCGTCCGTCATCAATAAGCATCCCCGTCGGCAACGAGAATGGGTGGAAATTGAACTCATCCTCCCTCCACACCCGATTCAGCACCATTGGAACGGCCAGTTTGAATGGGAAGCTCTCGAACGCGTTTAGGATGGAGGGGCGGAAGTTCGATCCTGGCGGCGAAATGGGGTTTGGATACTCGTAAATCCCCCTGATATGCGCTGCGGTCCACCCATACAGGAGGTGGAAGGGCCCGCATATCCTTGGCGGCTTCTTGCCCTCTCTAATATGCCGCAACATTCTGTACAGTTTGATGAGCATCGGGATCCCCAGGTTGATCCCCTTCCCCATGGCCAACATCGACGCCATGATAAACGAGGCGGGTCGTACCCCCATTCTTGTATCTCTCACCAGTAGGATCCAGCCACAGATGAGTGCCGCGATGAACGCCGCCAGCCTGATTATCAGCTGTTGTTCAGTGTTGACACTGAAACCCCAAGTCTTCCATTGGCTGTCCTCCAAGACCCGCCAATACAAGTTCCCCTTGCCCCGTTGTGCTGCCCTTGGACAAGTTCGAGGCCTCATAGGGAACTCTCGATTCTCTGGGAAATTCAGGAAGCATTTGAACCATCTCCTAAAATGGACATCCCTCACTGCCTCCTTGTCCTCTCTGGGGACAAGTGCCATCAGCGCCGATTCCAGTCGCGGAATTTTCTCCGCATCCCCCCACGCGCTGACAACGAGGAGGAATTCGTCATACATGTCCCCCAAGATTGGGACCCTAGAAATCTGGTGGACATCCCACAGGCTGATGCCCACCTCTCCGTGATGCAGGTGAAAAGTGTTGGTCCTAGATGACCATCTACTCAGCAACTCCGGCATTAGCTGCTTCGGTTGGTAAATGTGGAATTGGGAGGCACATGCCGCCTCATACAACCCCACTCTCCTCAGCTCGGCCCCAAACTCCTCGCATGAGGCGCCTACCCAGTAGGCCCAGGCCCAGTCATCAGTAAAGTTTCCGCCCTGGCGCAGGTCCCACTCATCGGACCATCCCTTCTTCGAATCCTGCAAAGCCGCCTACAGCATGGTACGGTAGAGGGGAGGGGAAGTCTCCGACTGCAATGGATTCCCGTCAATGTCGTTCACATGGTTGTAGAGAAAGTCAGCGATAACGGGTGTGAAGTCCTCTCGCGCATGACCATCGGCCGCCCTGAACCATTGGTGCTGGCACGGTGTGCTCCTGAACTATCAAGCTGGTTCATCCCTATTCGTCTCAAGGATAAAGACATCATCCCTCAGCCCGAAGCTGTACAACGATAGCTTCTTGCATTGCGGGTAATCCTTCTAACCCTCCGATGGCAGATCAGTCAAAGAAGTGTGGTCTGAGTGGCTTCAGACCATCTCTCCTAGGCCTGGACAGTTGGCAATCTCATCCCAATGAGCAGCATCTGCAAGGACCCCCAATACAGCCTCATGATGGGCCATTTTAACTCTGGCCCTCAGAAAAGAATTATTTCTGCTAGATCACGAAGCTCGATCGCGAAGCTGAATCGCGAAGACGGATCGCGAAGATCAGTCGCGAGACCTAGCCGCGAAGTCTGTCCAAGGCCGACAAGCAGAGGTTCGCTTGGCGCGGACGCAGAGTCGGAGACCTGCGGTTCGCCGCGATGCTCGACTCGCGGAGGGCTGTCGCGGAGTACGCAGAGCATCGCGAAGTCGAGAGCATAAAAAGACAAGGAAGGCACGTGATGACAAAAGAGTTCGGACCCCCTATTTATAGGCGGGGACCCCGGAGCATCGCAGCGCGCCTCACCCGTGCGGAGCATCGCGGCGCGTCCCGGTCTGTGGCCCCGGTCAGCACCGCGGGCACCCTTCGCGTAGCCGATTCGCGAACCACTGACAATTTTGGCGATTTTCCCTCAGACGTCGACCCTTCGCCCTCCGCGGCTCCAAGTCTGAGGGGGGAATTTTTTGGTGCCAAAAATATGGCCCGAAAGAAAGGAACGAAAAAGAAGGCCGGCGCGCTGCCTCGCGAAGCACCGCCGCGAAGCACCCACGCGAAGCGCCCCGACCATTGCGGCCCCGCGAAGCTCCTGAGGCGGTAATGCTCCGCGAAGGCATTTGATGTTCACGAGCCGCCGCGAAGCTACATAGGCGGTAATGCTCCGCGAACGCATTTGACGTTCGCGAGCCGCCGCGAAGCTCCCGAGGCGGTAATGCTCCGCGAACGAATTTGACTTTCACGAGCCCATGCGAAGCTCCTAAGGCGGTAATGCTCCGCGAACGCATTTGACGTTCGCGAGCCGCCGCGAAGCTCTAGAGGCGGTAATGATCCGTAAACGCATTTGACTTTCACGAGCCACCGCGAAGCTCCAGAGGCGGTAATGCTCCGTGAACGCATTTGACGTTCGCGAGCCGCCGCGAAGCTCGTGAGGAGGTAATGCTCCGCGGACGACGTTGACGTTCGCGAGCGCGCCGCGAAGCACCGAAGGCGGCACGCGAGTTCTGCTTCGCGGCGCCCCTTCCCTATAAATACTGGACTCCCACTGAGTCCCAGATATGGACAATCCGACCCTTCGGCTTCTCCTCTCCCGAATAGTGAAGCACTCTTTTCCTCGGGAATGATGAGCTCCGCGAGGTACTTCTATTTCGCGAGACGCCTCTGCTTTGTCTCGTTTTGAGCCCCTCTTCCGAGAGGGATGCCCTTTGCAAAGCTCAAGGGAATTCGTGAAGGAAGGGGATTCCCAAGGGAACCCGAGCAGCCGCGGAGCGTTTATGCTTCGCAAAACACCCAACCCATGCTACTGATCCCTATGCTAAGGAAAGATTGCTACACATCGCGAAGCACACTGCTTCGCAGGACCCTGCTTCGTGAGGCACCCCTTCTTTGCGAGGCAGTGCTCCGCGAAAAGTGTTCCACTCCGCGAAGCACCTTCCACTCACACCTATGCCCCATGCTAAGGCCAAGGCACTCCACTTCGTGAAGAAAACTCCTTTGCTTAGCGATTCCTCTTCCCGTGCGACCCTCCAGGTTTTCACGATGTGATTTCAAAGTCCCATGGACAATACCACCCGTAGCGTTGCTTTGCCTAATGCTTCTTCGCATAGGCATGCTAACGGCTATTGCTTCTTCTCATATCCACGCTAACGTGGACCCCTCGATGGTTCGTTCCACAACCCCCCTTAACCATGGCCTTACTGGTACCTTCCCTTCCCCATGGACTAGAGGGTACCAGTTATGTATGTCCTAGGGGTGTGGAGTGAACCCACCTCATCCGATCTGCAGGACGTTAAACTTCCAAGAACCACGTCCTCAACACATGACGTTAAACTGTGATATGACCTCATCCCCCTCATGAAGTGTCCCCCCAGCTCGAACATTCTTTACACCACTCGTCTCCACGAGAATGGAACTCCTCCGCACATGGAATGAGATCCTCCTTGTCGGAGTGGCGTATTTTCGTAGGAGAAGGGAGACCCTATTCCCCTAACCTTTCGTACGGATGATTGCACCCGTGCATCTCCGTACTTCCCCACTACCAAGGTCAGTGGAAGGCGTGATATGGAACGAGGCACCTCCCACCATTGGACCAAGGTCCCTCTTTCCTGCGCTTTGTCACACTTTGGGCCTCCATCCTAGAGTAAGTCCCAGCACCATGGGCCACCTAACGCGTAAGCCCCTCTTCACTTCTCACGGACGCATCCTTCGCGACTTGATCTTCAGGTCCTTGCAACCTCTTGTTTCTCACATCGAGCATGACTCACGTGGGCTTAGAGTGAGCACCGACCCTGACCCCCCACCTAGAGAACTACGAGGACTTTGAACCATGTCAAGGCATGGTACGTAGGAAGCCTCCATGAGGTTCAAGACCACACGTCATTTACTCACATTGGGTCTCATTCCTATCCAGCATGACGTTAAACTGCATTCCGGTCCAGTGGCAAGCCGTTGCGACTCATCCCATTTTAACTATGAGGACTTTGATCCAAGTCAAGGCACGGTACGTAGGAAGCCTCCATGAGGTTCAAGCCACATTGCTCGGTCGTTCATTCAGGTCGATTTTCGACCCCGTCTAGCATGACGTTAAACTGCAAGTCTCGTCCCGCATGACGTTAAACTGCATGCCCCTCTTGTCCCACATGACGTTAAACTGCACACCCACCTGAACTATGAGGTCTGTGATCCATGTCAAGGCATGGTACGTAGGAAGCCTTCCGGAGGTTCAAGCCCACCACTCATTGGACCAAGGTCCACTTTCACGTCGGTCCACCGAAAAGCCCCATATGAACTATGAGGTCTTTGATCCATGTCAAGGCGTGGTACGTAGGAAGCCTCCACGAGGTTCAAGCCCACCCATCATCCAATTCACGTCGAGTTCTATCTACGTCCAGCACGACGTTAAACTGCAATTCCAGTCCGACGACAAGCCGTTGTGACTAACCCGAACTACGAGGTCTTTGATCCATGTCAAGTCATGGTACGTAGGAAGCCTCCACGAGGTTCAAACCCACCATCCGGTCGTTCCGACCTCATTCACGTTGGTTAACCCCTGTCCCGCATGACGGTAAACTGCATTCCCCAATCCGAACTACGAGGACTTTGATTCATGTCATGGCATGGTACGTAGGAAGCCTCCCCGAGGTTCAAGCCCAACTCCCATCGGACTAAGGTCCCTCACTTACATCGATTCGCCGACACCCACGGCCCGTCGTTTATTCACGTCAGGGTTCACTATCGTCCCGCATGACATAAAACTGTGTTCCATCAATCCCCTTAACTACGAGGACTTTGATCCATGTCATGGCATGGTACGTAGGAAACCTTCCCAAGGTTCAAGCCCACCACTAGTGGACCCACGGGTCTACTTCCACATCGGTACGCTGAGGATGCTCATCGGGCGAAGGTCTACCTTCACGTCGGTTTATCGGCATCATCCCGAACAACGCGGACTTTGATTCCCTGCCACGGGGATACGTAGGAAGCCTCATCCGGGCTCAAGCCCAACTTCACTATCGCCCCTGCGATGGCCCCATTTTACTCTCCCTCCACTCCATTCATCAACCTATCACCCGTCCCGATTCTCGCCCGGACCGTCTTATCCCGGTGAGACCATGTCGGTACGCTCTTCTTCGCAGCCATCCATGTGCTGGCCCCCGTATCGACATCCCTTCAAGGAGGATCCCTCAATCTGATCTATCCTAGCTAATGCTCTGGTTGGGTTGATCCGTCTCCGCTAGACATTAAACTCATGACATACCCTGTGTTAAGCACATGAAGCTGAGGAAAACCTCAGATATGTGTCTGTGACATATAATTCCCCGCGCTCGATGTGGGATGCATCGGGATTTCACGCCCTCGAGAAGCCTTGTGACCAAGGATAATAGACAGACATGCCAGGTACCCTAATATCCAGACACGCTACTGATGCCTCAATGTGACTACTCCCCTGACAGAAGGTTGCTACCCTGACTGGAACCCTTGGAATGTCCCGACAGAAGCAGTGTAATTAACCGGAATCCATGGAAACATGGCACTGGGAAGAGTTTCACGAACTACGTATTAAATATATGAGGGAGACCCGGACTAGGTGACGAGTTTTGAGGAGCAATCCGCAGGAGGAAGAACCGACATCCCATAATCCCGTTTCGATCAAGGAGTAGACGTCCCTGAATAAGGAGCGAATGCCGCCTGCCTTTGGAAAGTGGGAATGCGGGGCAACAAAAGCACCGCGCTTCCTCCTCCGTGGACGGAGCGGAATGCGCGCGCGCGCCCCGGCGTAAAGTGTCGGAAACACCGGTGTCACTCTTGCGGTAGCACCGCGATGGTGGCACCCTGAACATGGCACCATGATGGTGGAACTGTGAAGGTACCACCATGATCGTGGAACCATGACCGTGGTAGCGTGACCGGGACACCGTGACTGTGGCACCGTGACCATGGCACCATGACGATGGTACCGTAACAGTCACACCATAAAGGTCACACACCAAAACGGTGGCACCGTGACGGTGGGACTATGACAGTTGGACCGTGATGGTGGCACGATGACGGTGGGACTGTGCGGGTGGCATCGTGATGGTGGAACCATAGCGGTCGCACTGTCTTGATTGCACACCGTCACGGTGGCACTGTGATGGTGGTACTATGACAGTGGCACCATATCGGTCTCACCATCACGTTCACACACCAAAATGGTGGCACCACTAACGATGGCACCATTATGGTGGCACCATGTCCATGGCTTTGTTACGGTGTCTCACCTAACAGTGTCACCCTTTTCCTTTTCCAGTTCCTCCCCCGCAATGTATCTTTTGATGTAAAAGTGTTTTAATATCCATTTCAAAGCCTTTTAAGGCCCATAAATGATACTTAAAATCCCCCAAGATCCAAGAGACCCTTGACTTACCAAAACGTGTGGATTTTCCTCAATGTCAGACCCCTTTTCCAATAATTTCCAATTTCTCCCCTGTTACGTTTTTTCCTCTGTTAAAGAAACCCCTTTAACTCTGAGTCATTATGGCCACCTCTTCGATGATAATTATTAAATGATAATTAATTCCATCGTGTGTAACCACCGAACCACATGGAGAAACCACAATACTACTTTAACGTGGTTAAAAATTCATATCTTGTAACTCTAGGAACTCAAATTTTATCGCACGAGATTCATTCTTTTTATTCTTCTTCTTCTTCTTCTTGGATGGACTATTTTGCTTTCCTGGTTGAATTTAGATTCCCCCTTCCAAAAGCTAGTGGTGCGCCTATACTGGAGCCTTTTCTAATCTCGCATGGATTCCTTTATGTTCCTCCCATACATGTCGTGCATCCCCAATTGTTGGCACGAGGAGACAAACTTCGATCGTTTGTCATCCAAGTAGGGTTCTTCCATCTTCTCTCTTCACTATGTATCATGCGGGGTGGGTATGATGATGTTTCTATAGGTATGGATGAAACGAAACCTTAATGAAGATAATAAATAGACATTTTAATAATGAAGTGGTGTGTTTGATGATGTTGTTGTACTTTTTACCATTGCTTATTTGTTGGGAATTGAATGGGATTGTGTCCACTGAAAATGTCACGAACCAGCCCGAGTCAACCCTGAACCTGTCACCAAATCCAGCCTTAGTTAAGTCCCGAGATGCATTCCTGATAATTCTGAGATGGAGACAGTCACCAAGGGAATAAATATAGTTCACAAGGGAACAATTTCACCCATATATAAACAATCAAACAAATAGTGGAAAGAAACGGACAGCCCAAAAAACATTTATATAAAAATTGAAATGAACATTATTTGTACAAGAAACTGAAAGCTTAACTAAAAAAAACTCATCTGACCAAACCAGGTTACCAATGAACTCCATGTGACCCCGCTGCCCACTCTCCAACAAAATGATCACACATCGCCCAAGGTGATCAAACTCGACCTGAAACCTGCACAAGGGTTAAAAACAAAACAAGTCTATATGTGTGGGTATTACAACTCAGTAGGTTAGCCGGATATTATATTCCCAATTCACTAACATTAAAATATAAGAAACAAAAATTTATAGTTTTAATTACAAGATATAAAAGTATTTGTTTCAAATGATGTTCCATTCTATAATAATTATCAGACAAAAACATGCATGTTTAATAAACAAAAATGCAAGTGACAATTTTTCATAGAGGTGCAACTTCAAAATAAAAATTGTATCAATGGGGGATGATTTAAAGATTGTAATCTTTTAAATAAATGACACAAACTACATAATTTACCAAAAAAACACACTATATGATAATGTTTAGTACAAAATAGCCAGTGAGCACAACTCACGGGAACACCCCTAGGCACTAGTTAGTTGTGAGCCATAGGTACCTCATATCTCGGTGAAAATGATCATAATAAATATCTGTTCTCATGAACATGAGCCACTAGTATGAAGAATACCCATAACCTATAGGTTCCACAACATCGTCATCATAATATTTTAGTTATTTTTTTCATCTTCAAACTTTCTACGTGAAACAGGGGCCAAACCCCACAGAATCCCTAGAATACTAGTACACGTCCTCCAACCTAGATACCATGGATTCCCATTAGTGCTCAATAAAGTTAAATATATTATAAAATACACATTTCACATAAAAATTACATTCCCAAACCATTGAAAAAGAAATAGCACATAAACTTTCTTCACATTTATTTAATGAATCAATAAACCACTACAAATATTTGTAAAACAATTTCAAGGAGTGTATTGAGGCTTTGCACATAAAATTCATTCAAAAAATATATTTGAATTATAAAAACACAACAAGACCATACCCAACCTTATTAGGAAGCCCTAAAAAATTATTAAAATCATTTCAGGGATGATAAAACAATCCCAATTGACACAACATTTGATATACTAGTAAAACACTCATTCTTCATTTTTAGGGAAGGCCAAACAAGTCTTTAAAAGATTTCCCAAAACTAACATTCGAAAAAGATATGAATTTACATTTTTTTAAAGAGGTGTATACAACCAATATACAGAATCAAGAAAAATTCATAAATCCCATAAAACACATAGGTTACATATTCAAAACACAACCATTTTCATAAGATTGTGAAACATGCAATTTTCCAGCAACTCGGGCCAAACATGTTGTAATCCAAAACCCATTTATTTGTAAAACCAAATAACAATTGGGAATCCATAAAATTATCCCAAAATAATTTTTTTACATGATGCATAAGTATTTATAAATTCGAAAAAATCATTTTAAAATGCATTAGACACATAAAAGCCAACCGGCTAATTTACCGAACACGTGGCATGCACCATTTAAATAAATAACTTATGTTAATCACTTAAAATGGGATAAAATACCATTTTCATGCCATAAAATTATTCAATCTAGTGATACATATTCATATTTCTATAAAACCAAGTGCATAAGCTCATGGAATAATTTATCAAACAAGAGGAGTGAACATTTATACCAAAACAACTATATTTTTTTAAAACAATAAGTCATAAAAAATAATTTGCACACAAAAACATTAAAACCAATTTTTCACAAAATCACATATCATATAAATAAGGTTATAACAATATGAGAATGATGAAACATAAATTATAAGTGCAATGGACATCCTACCTCAAATCCATGTCATAATAGCAACACACTCCCAAAATCACCATCTGAGGGTTTACAAACCCTAAACATATGATGACCAGACACAAATGAATAAAAAAACCATCAAAAATCATGTAATAACATAACCCTAAGTCTAACAGGACTAGGGGATATTATAAAACCATGAAATATTGAAATGTGGAAGAAGATAGAGGATATTGGATAAGGAATCTCACCTTTTCAACTAGAAAATGTTTCATATTCCACTAGATATGCACCCTTAGATAAAAGGGAAAGTCTTTAAACATATTAGAGAGACTCCTGAGGTCAAGAAGAACCAGGGAAATATTATTGGTTGCTAAAATTGTTATAATTGATTGATTTATGAATGATACAATTTACCTTGTCAATTCTGGACGATTTGAGAGACATTGAGAATTTATCCCCACTCCGCAACTCTTCTGATCTCCAAAGAGGGAAAATAGATAATGGGGTTGGGGATAGGTATATTGGATTCGGGTGGGAGGTGGAATCATTGAAATATATTAAATGTTGAATTAGATATAAAATAAAAATATTATTATTTTTAAACTAGAAATGGGCCCATGGGATGGCCCAATGCCTAAATAAGTAACCCCAATTCATCATGATTATGAATTTTTAAGGGGTCCAAAAGGATATGGTAGTTTTAATATATTCGTTTAGGTCATGTGGTAATTTTAATGGGCAAAAATGGTTGAAACCCAATGGAGTTATAAAATAAACAATATTTGTTTTGAAAACTGTAAATGGGCTCACGGTTAGCCCAAATCATGAAGTAACAACCATTTGTCCAAAAAATCCTACAAAAACAATGGAGATCCTAAATTAGGGTGATTGTACATAGATTAAACATAAAAAATCAACTTTAGTCTCACACAAGACCCAATAAAAGTATCGGGATTTCAAATGACCAGGATCAAAACAATGATAAGAAAAAACAGAGTGTGACAATTCTCGCCACCATTACAGCTTTCCGCCCTCGGAAAGCCATAACACATTCAGATGAAAGATAAACACCTTTGGATTCCATACCAACATGATACAACCTATAAATCTAGTGAAATAAAAATTTCCATTATCATAACTTAATCCTCTATCCCAAAAAAACCCCATCTCACAACCACTTTGTGAAAATCAACGGAACAGACAAGCCACCACCCCCACAACCAAACCAAGAACCCAATTGTTGATCTGTATCCAATTGAAACAAACAATCCCCCAATCTAAAGAGCACTAAATAAAACCAAGGAATCTGGGGGATTACATAATGGACTCCCCAACATTAATAAACAACTATCACTAGACAGGTTCATAGGAAGAAAATTTGACGGGACCTGTGGCGGGTATCCCCCCCAGTAGAACCCAACTAACAATGAAAAAAAAAGAACTAAACATTAACTCATTTTCACAAGTCCAAAAATAACTCTCCCACCACAACCCACAAACCCCTGTTAAGAGGGTTTCAACATGAACATATAAACCATCCACTCCCGAATAGAGTGGATGAGAACATGTCCAACACTTTCAACACGGATCTAGACCCCCACCACACGAGGAGGGGAAGTTAGGGGACCCAATAATTTGGCCACTGTAACCACAAAAGAAACCAAGGAACTACCCAAAACACTCCACCTACGGATATGTAACACCAAGAACGAACCTGATTAATAGAGGCGGTCCACAAAGGGACATTGATCTGAAACCCACATCCATAAAGGCATAACTATAGACACTATACGAGGCATAAGTCCACCACACTTGTTGTGACAAATTGAAATTCACAGTAATGAGGAACAACAATTTAGACATAGAAACTACCTTACCACAATGCTGGAGACAAGATCTTGGTCAAGCGCCCCACACCACTGTATATTTCCTGACAGCGTGAAAATCTTCACTCTGATGCCTATGGATAGAGCCCTAAATCATGAAGCATCTACTTCCCGTAGTCAGGTTCTAAGTATCACACCACATAAAATAATAAATTTATCAACAAAAAACATTCATCTATGTAGGAAGTCATAGATATATAGAAAAATTCTATCTCACTTGGAACGAGGAGAATAATGGACAACAAATACGGTGAAATGAATCAACATCAATGAACAAAACTATTATGTCCACAAGAATTATCACGAACTGGAAGAACATTAAATAGATACCAAAAAGCTATCTATTTAAACTAATGGGATGAGGAATTATTTTAGGAGGTTTATCTTGATTGTGAAACATGGGAAAGAATCCTTAGGTTTATCAATTGGAAATATTTCAATCATAGAACTATCTGTGGCCACATCACTACATCCATCACATCTATAGAAACCCACAGAACATTACTACCAAACCGAGCCACCAACAAGATCCCTTCGCAATATGCAACAACAGTATGAATTATAGATAATAAGGAATCATACTGAATAGAAATCACTTCTAAGACTATTGATAAACCATCCACATAATTGTAGGTTAAAAACAAACATTATAATTGTTCAGCTAAAAACACTTTTGAAATAAAAACTAACATGGTGGATTTTCACATTCACCAATGGTGTTTCATCAAGTCTCACTCACATGAACATTTAAGTGCCACCCCAAGAACTCAACAACCCTTCCATATACTCTATCCTTCCAGATATCAATAAAACCATGCATGTGAGAACCCATGAAAACACCAATGGCTAAAACAAAACAACCTCATTCCAAAAATCATGTACCTTCAAAAGGAACACCAACCACCAAGTCAAAAATGCTTATCATATTCCAAAAAACAAACCAAAAATCATAAAGATTATCTTTATTAAAAAAATCCATTTCATTTAATGGAACATAAAAAAACAACCATTATATTCCAAAGAGCCATTCATCATTTTTTAAAAAAATCAGCAAGGTCTCTTTTCATAATCTGACAACCACAAAATCTAAAACCCATTTCTAGAAAAACCCCAGCCACACAAAACCAAATTTCAAAAACCTATTAATCAGATTCAAAAAAATTTCAATATCCCAAAACAACCCATTTAGTGCAATGTTTATGGATTACTTTTAAATGATTCACACTTTCCAAAAATTTTATTTTAACAAACAACAAGTTTAGATTAGGGAAAATCCAATCTCGGTAAATCATTTCCACATCCTCCCCAAATTTGTTTAGAAAAACACAATCGTACCAAAAACATTTTATATTTAATTTTTTAGAAACCAATTTTTACTTTTAAAAAACCAATCCTTCCTTTAAAACCCAATTCCATAATTCTCTGAGATGGATTTTCAAAACAATATTTCAGAATTCATGAAAAGTCCAAGAAATGCACAAACGAGAACTCGTGTCGGTGGGTGACTTGACCATATGGTTGGATTCATTATGTCAAACACAACACCAACAAAAAGAGACACATTAGGGCCATACACTGGCTCTACATTGCTTTCCAGGCCCTACGAGCTTAGAGATTCCATTCGTCAAACTCCCCTTTTCATATCCCAACACCAAACAATCAGCAAGAACAAAGGACACTAATAAAACCAAACTTCCCATGGAAACCTGAGGATCATAACGAGGAAGATATTGCGACACTCTTCCCACACTTACCCCTCATGTCACATCAATCCTACGCCATCTACCTTGACATCCCCAAATAACAAGTGCGTTATAAAGAATGGTCTACTAAGAGTTGACCTCCTTTGATACCATTTTTTCACGAACCAACCCGAGTCAAGTCCCGAGAGGCATTCCTGATCATCCCGGGATGGTGACAAGAACCCAGGGAATCAATAGAGTACACAAGGGAACGATTTCCACAATATATAAACAATCAAACAAACAGCGGAACAAAATGGACAGCCAAAAAAATATTTATTTAAAAATAGAACTGAACAATATTTGTTCAAGAAACTGAAAGTACAACTAAATGAAAAACTCAACTGACCAAACCAGTTAACCAACGAATTCCATGTGACCCCGCTGGACACTCTCCAAAACAATGATCACACATCACCCAAGGCGATCAAACTCGAGCTGAAACCTACACAAGGGATAAAAAACGCAAGAAGACTATAGGAATGAGTATTAAAACACAGTAGGTTAGCCCGATATTATTTTCCTAATTAACTAACCTTAAAATAATAGAAACATAAATTTATAGTTTTAAATAGAAGATATAAAAGTATGTTTTTCAAATGAGGTTCCATGCTATAATAATTATCAAAAAGAAACCTTCATGTTTAATTAACAAAAATGCAAGTAACAATTTTTCAAAGAGGTGAAACTTCAAAATGAAAATTGCTTCAATGATGGATGCTTTAAAGATTGTACACTTTTAAATAAATATCTCACAATTCTGAATTTACCAATCAAACACACTGTATACCGACGATGAGTACAAAATAACTAATGAGAACAACTCATGGGAACACCCCTATGCACTAGTTAGTTGTGGGCCCCAGGTACCTCATATCTCGGTGAAAGTAATCATAATAAATATTTTTTCTCATGAACACGAGCCAATAGTAGGGATCATACCCATAAAATAGTGGTCCCACAACATCATCATCATCATCATATTTTAGTTAGTTTTGACATCGTCAAACATTCTACGTGAAATAGGGGCTAAGCACCACAGAATCACAAGCATACTAGTACACATCCATTCACCTTGATACCCGGTATTCCCTTTAGTAACCAATCAAGTTACACATATTATGAAATACACATTTCACATCCAAATTCAATTCCCAAACCACTTAAACACAAACGGCCCATAAAATTTCATCACATTTCATTAACGAATCAATAAACCACTACAAATTTTCGTAAAACAATTTCAAGGAGTGTATTGAGGCATTGCACATAAAACTAATTCAAAAACACTATTTGAATTATAAACACACAATAATACCATACCCAACCATATTTGGAAGCCCTAAAAACATTTATGAAAATCATTTCATGGATGATAAAAAAATCCCAATTGACACAACATGGTATATACAAGTAAAACACTCATTCATCATTTTTAGGAAAGGCCAAACGAGCCATTAAATATTTTCCCAAAACTATAATTTGAAAAAGGTATGAGTTTCAATTTTTTAAAGATGTGTATACACACCATATACAACATCAAATCAAATTCAAAAATCCCATTAAAAACCTAGGTTACATATTCAAAACACAACCATTTTCATAAGAATGTGAAACATGCCATTTTCTAGCAACTCGGGCCAAAAAATGTTGTAAACCAAAACCCATTTATTTGTAAAACCAAATACAAATTGGAAATCAATAAAAGGATCCAATTTTTTTTACATGCTTCCAATATATTTATAAATACAAAAAAATCATTATAAATTGGACTAGACACATAAAAGACCGTCATCCAATTTACAGAACAAGTTTAATGCACTATTTATAAAAACATCTTATGTTAAGCACTTCAAAAGGGATAAAATACCATTTTCATGCCATAAAGTTTTTCCATCTACTGAAAAATATTAAAAATACTATAAACCAAGTGCATAATCTCATGGAATAATTTATCAAACAAGAGGAGTGCACATTTATACCAAAAGAACAATATTTTTAACAAAATAAGTCATAAAACATATTTTTCACACAAAACCTTTAAAACCAAGATTTCACAGTAGCACATATCATATAAATAAGGTTATAATAGTCTGATAATTATGAAATTTAAATGATAACTGCAATGGACATCCCACCTCAAATCTAGGGCATAATGGAAACACACTCCCAAAAATCACCATCCAAGGGTTTACAAACCCTAAACCTATGACGACCAGACCCAAATGAATAAAAAACCCATAAAAATCATTTAATCACATAACCCTACGTCTAACAGAAATAGGGGAGAATATAAAACCAAGAAATAATGAATAGAGGAAGAAGACAGAGGATAATTTAGAAAGAATTTCACCTAATCAACTAGAAAACTCTTCTAATTCGACTAGATATGCACCCTTAGATAAAATGTAATGTCTTGAAACATCTTGGAGTGACTCCTAAGGCATGGGCGAACCATAGAAAGGTTATTGGTGGCCAAAAGTGTAAGAATTGATTTATTTATGAATGATACAATTTACCTTGTCAATTTTAGATGATTTGAGAGACATTGAGAATGTTTCCCCACTCTGTGACTATTATGAGCTCCAAAGAGGGAAAATCGATAATGGGGTTTGGGATAGGAATAATGGATTTGCGTGGGAGTTGTAATCACTGAAATATTTTAAATATTGAATTAGTTATAAAATAAACAATTTATTTTTTTTTAAAAAAAAATCTGAAATTGGCCCATGGGCTGGCCCAATGCCTAAATAAGTAACCCCAATTCACCATGATTATTAATTCTTAAGGGGTCAAAAATGATATGGTACTTTGAATATATTAATTTAGGCCATTTGGGATGTTTAATGGGGGAATAAGGTGAAAAAACATTGGATTTATAAAAGAAACAAATTTGGTTTTTAAAACTGGAAATGGGTTCACGGTTGGCCCAAATCATGAAGTAACCACCATTTCTCCAAAAACATCTAAAAAGGAAATGGGTCACCCAAATTAGGGTGATTAGACATAGATGAAACTTAAAAACTAAACATTAATCTCACACAAGACCCAAGAAAATGATCGTTATTTCAAATGAACAGGATCTAAACAAAGACATGAAAAACCGAGTGAGACAGAAAATCATTGATGTTCGTGGTCTTTCCATGAACACTAATGAACCTATATATTATGTGATGATTCAATGGATGTTACATGGAAATTTGTTAGTCATGTAAACTTAGTTGATTAAATGAATTCCCATAGAATACGAAACCTTGTATGACCACCATAGTTAACCAAATGGAAGGAAGGAACTTAATAAATGATGAGTTTGAATCTGAAAAACTCCATTTCTCTGTCTTGGTAACTTGTTTGGTTGTTATGATTGAAGATTTTGGGGTGACATGGATGGATACAGGATCCCCTATTGGGGTACAATTGTTGGTTTGTGGATGTGAGGCTGTGAGGGGTCCTATGTTGGGACTTGGTTTGGTTATTATACTTTGAGGGATCTCATAGATCCTTATTGTTGTTGTGACTTTACTAGAGAACTCTCTGTGAATGCTTAATATGATGCTTGGTTTTTTTCCTTACATTCCATGTGAGTATTCCTGTTATTTTCCCAGTAGTGAAAAATTGTTTAAATGGAACCACTTGAATGTAATAACAAGAATGAGTTCAATGGGGATTTGTTTTTTGAGAATCAGTTGTGACTTGGTTGTGGTTGATGTTTTTTTATGATTGAATAGTAACTACGGTGTTTGTGTATGGGATATTATTACAACCCCATAGGTTGTGATGAGTGCTTGTTTATCGATATATCATTTAGTTCTTATGTTTCTTATTCGAGCCCGTCCAAGTTGATAAATTCATGTCAAACATCCCCATTTCAGGGGGGAGGGTGTTTTTTCCAACACTCATATGAGTGGATAGTTTTTATCTCCTTTTCAACTCCCTTTCCTAAGTAGCCCAAGACACATAGAGCAGACTATGATGGCCTGAGGTCCATTATATCCAAAGAATATTTGGGTAGGGTAGCTGTGGTTGTTTTCCTAGGTGTGTGTAGGCAGGTTGTTTCCCACGTGTCTTCGGGATGTTGCACAGGTGTCTTTTGGTGTGGTGGTAGTTGTTCTGGCCCAGGTGTCATCGAGAGTGGCGGTAGTTGTTCTGGCCTAGGTATCTGTATGCATGGTAACGAGTGGTTGTTGTGTCCCAGGTTTGTGCGGGCGATATGTGTGGTTGTGGTAGCCCAGGTGTGTGCGGGCGGGGTATGGTAGTGGGACAGCGGTGAGAAAGGCGGGGGAGGTTTGACGCGTAGGATGTCTTCAATAACCAGTGGCAAATTGGTGCGGGATACCAAAAAATTGATTTGATATAACTATTACTTTACATACTTGCGTTATTTGGGGAGTGTACCTTGGTGATATTTGGGTGGATTGTTTCCTTACTAGGTACCTTGGTTATCTCTTTTTCTCATAGGGAATTAGAATGCTTCCCCACTTGTGCATGAGTTCTTTTCGTTTTCCCTACTGAGTATACATGTATACTCAACGTACGTGTATAAAACTGCTTGTAGGTATCCATGAGGACATCGAGCACCATGATTGAATCTACTAGTTCAGACGATGGGGCTGTTTTCGTTACTGATTTTCTTTTCTTTTGGTACATTCCTTTGTAGTTTTATTGTATTTTTGAAGCACTTATTATTGGAACATGCATACGGGAAGGGATTGTTTTGTCTTTACTTTCACTTCTAGTTTTGGGTTCATTTGGGAATTACTATCTTATCTCCAAATCCTACTAACTAAAAATGGTAATACCTACTATATTGTGTGTGATTCCATACCCTTGGTGATAGTCGCCACTCTGGGACCTATGGAAGGCGGGTCTCAGGGGTCATTATCTCTCCTTCAACTTGAAGAAGGAAGGGTTGTTGAAACCTTTTGTCCATTCCCCCATCTTAGTGAAGGTGGGTAATGACAACATATCAATAAGATTATATTCTATACCAATTTATTCAAGAGTGATATCACCCATCAGAAAATGATGACACAAAAATTGGTGTCTTACATCAATTCCTTTTTTTTATAGAATGTTATACAAATTCTTAAATATATTTATAAAAATGGTATTGTCCCAATTTATAGTTACATGTCGAAATTGATATCCATTTTCTAGTAATGTGTGTTTCATCAGCAAAATTTCTGCACAATGGCTATTTGTAGCTATGTATTCAGCTTTATCAGTAGACAATGCAACATAATTTGGTTTCATACTACACCAAAAAACTAGATTCTTTCCTAAAAGGTTATATGTTCCATAAGTTCTTTTTTATCTAACTTATATCCACCGAAATCAGCATCATAATAACTAACAATGTCAAATGCTTGTCCTATTGGGTAATATGGTCCTAAATAGGTAGTATATTTGTGATATTTGAAAATAATTTTTAAATAATTTATGTGTGACACTTTGGGTTTTCTTGAAAATGAGTTCACAAATACACACAAAATATAATATCAGGCCATTTAGCAGTAAGATCGACAAGACTTCCAATAATTCATCAATAACTGGTTTGACATACTTGTTTTCTAGCTAAATCAAGATCCAAATTATAGGATAGTACTCATAGGAGAATAACTACTCTTTGTAGTATCCAGATTAAAATTTTTTAAAAGATATTGTATATAAATACTTAGATTTAAAATAATTTCTTGTTTATATTGAAAAATATGAAAACCAATAAATAATTTGATTTCACCCATGAAACTCATTTCAAAATCATTTTTCATATTTTTAGAAAAATTAGTACGTATATAATTTCTTGATGATTTAAAAATAATATCATCTATATAAATTTGTTTAACTAAAATTGTAAAACATCTTTTGAAATTCATTTTTTAAAAAGGGTAGGATTATCTATACCTTTTGAAAATCCTTTTAAAATAATAAATACCAGATCCTATCATACCAAACTCAAGGGGATTTTCTAAAACCTTATAAATATATTTGTAATTTAAAAATATGATTTGGAAAATGGGGATTTTGAAAACAAGGGGGGATGTTCAACAAAAAATATCTTCAATTATAAACCTATTTAAGAAATAACTCTTGAAATTAATTTGATAATGTTTGAAATCTAGATGATCTACATAGTTAATCAGTATTCTAATGGATTCAAGTTTATATAGTAGTGAAAAGGTCTACTCATAGACTATTCCTTATTTTTTTTATAACCTTGTGCAACTATAATAGAATTAGTTATCACTATTATCCCTGACTCATTTACCTTATTTTTAAACACCTATTTAGTACATATAATCTATGTTTCCTTGGATCTATCCAAAATTTCCCACACTTTTTTCCTTTCATATTGATTTAACTTTCCTTTCATAGACATTACCCAGAATTCATCATTAATTGCATCATTGATGTCATTTTGTTCTAGCAGATATTTGAATGCTTTATGTTCAACATGATTTTTTAGGGAAGATATATTTTATGTTCCTCTATATAGGTCTCCAACTACGACATCTAAATGATAGTACTTATGGTTCCTAAAATCTCTAGAAAAATAAGCTATGTTTTCTACAGGTTATTATACATGTTTTGGTTCTAGATGATCTGGAAATTCCTCATAACTGGATGATTTTTTTACCATTACACAGCAAAATCTGTTGGTTTTGGAATTTAGTTTTAGGGAAGATAAATCAACCTCTAATTTTGTAAAAAAGGTCTTAGGATCATGTGTATATGTCTCACCAAATTTGATATGAGAAGATTCTTCCACAATATTGGATCATTCATTGAAAGCACTAAAGGATTTTCTATAGTTTGAACAACACAGGAAGAGACCTTCATCACTCTTGGAGGAATTTTTTTCAGATTATCCTTACTGTTAATAATAAATAATTTGCAACCAAAAAATATAAATTAATTAACCTTAGGATTTCTATTACTCCAAAGATCATAAGGGGTATTTTTTATGATATGTCTAATTAGAACTCTATTGATTATATAAAAGTCTTTTTTCATAGCCTCTTCCCAAAAATATATAGGTAAGTCATATTAAATTAGCATATTCCAATATATCTCTTGAATTTTTCTATTCCTTATTTAAACAACTCAATTATTCTTAGGGGTCCTAGGAGTTTATAATTTATGAATATAGCCATTTTTTTGAAAATGGATTCAATGTCTTGAATTTAAAACTCCTGATCATGGTCAATTTTTATTTTAATAGTACTAAGTCCACTTAAATTTTCTATAGATCTACCATATTTGGTAACATAAAAACAAGATTCTCTTTTGTGAGTTAAAAAGAATATCCAAGAATACTTAGAAAATTCATCTACTAATACGTACACATAGTGATTCCCATTTAGACATGAATCTTTAGATGGTCCAAATAAATCCATATAAACCAACTAAAGAGGTCGAGATGTTGAAAATTATTTCTTTTATTTAAAATAAATTTTATATTGTTTCCCTTTTTAATAGGGTTTATATACATTATGATTTGGGAACTCTTGTTTGGGTAGATCTCTGACTAAGCCTTTCCTAGTAAGCTTCCTAAGTGAGTGAATATTATGATGGTCTAGTCTCCTATTACAAACCCAATATAATTTATTAAAGGCACTCAAGTAGGAAACATTTTGTGAAATTAAATTATTATGATCAATAGTAGAAACATATTCATTCCATAAAGCAGCAGAAACTAAATCATCTCTAGAATCCAAAACATTACATACATTATTCTAAAATATAACATGAAAACCATCATCACATAATTTTTATATGATATTAAAGTTATACATTAAACCCTCAACAAATAGTACTTTGTAAATTAAAATTTTATGGATATTACCAATCTGGCCAAGGATAATGATTTTCCCTTTAGAATTATCACCAAAGTTGACATGACCACCATGAAACTTTATTAGATTTTTGAAACAAGATTAGTCTCCTATAATATTCCTTGACCATATACTATCCAATTACCGTAGAAATTTATAGTATTTCATTAATCAGTTTTCCAACCCAAAAAAAGTATACAATAAATGATTTTGGTACCCAGATTTGATTGCCTCCAGATGTGTTAGAAATTAGGGCTTTAAGAACCCATATTTTCTTAACATGATTCTTATAAAAATAATGTAATATTTTTGAAATAAAAACATTGTTATTTCCTTTAGAAAAATAAAAAATAGTATAAATTTTAGTTTTAGATTTAGGTACAAACTCCTCTTTAATATTATTCTTTTCCCATGTTGATATCCTAGGCCTCTAGAAAATTTTAATGTAACTTGTTTTGACAAAATATGTGTAATAGTTTCTCTACAATTTATAAACTTTTGAATGTTCTTCCAAATCTGTTCATTAGATATTTAATGTATGTGTTTTCTTTTAATATTTGGTAATTCTTTTATTTTTTAATAGATAAATAATATTTAATACTGTAAGATAAATCATGTTGTCTCTTAAAAACATTATTGTTGTCTCTATATTCATTGAAGGAGTCTTATATAATTATTCAATACTAAAACATCTCTTCTTGAGACACATCATGTAACACCCCAAGATTTCATAGTGTGTTATTTCTTCAAAATAATTCAATAACTTGCACTACACGCAACACCGAGTTCAATTGCACCATGACTTACCAAAAAAAATCCATTAAAAGAGGTCATGAATAGCATTAACTACATTTTTAACTTTATATAATCCTTATAATTTTAGAATCCATATTATGAGTTTCTTAGTCATAATGCAAGAACAGATTCATTTTCAGTATTGCATTTTTATCAACTTTTGATAGTGAAACCTTTTTAAATACAATATTTTAAACTTTTTGACTAAATGGAGACATCAAAAAATTTAAAATGAAACAACCCAAGCTTCCACGGTACGCTTTCCTTTGAATAAAACAGTAGCGTGTGTTGTACGCAATGTCGAGTTTTAACACACACCACAACCGATCAAACTAGCCGTTATGAATAGTAATACCTAAATTTTGAAATTATATATATTTTATATTTTGAAATGGACTTCATTTTTGGATTCGGAATATCGAATTTAGCCTAAGGTGAAATTTTGGTACTTTTCGGATAACTTTCATATTTTGATGAATACTGAAAATTACTAAATTTTAATTAAAAACAACGTTTTTAATCAAAATAATAAATAGTGATAAATTATGAATTTGAGTGGTTTTAAAGTATATTTAGAATATATTTTTACAATTTAATATAATGTTGGTCATTAGACATAATTTTACAATTAAACCGAACATAAACAAGTGTCAATCTTTTGATAGTTATTATCTCTTAAAAACGCGCTTTTTGTTTTGACAGCGGGAATTAATTTTAAATTAATTTCTCCCACTTCTGTGTTTTGAATTTAGAAAAATGGATTCCATATTTTTAATCAGGATGTTAAAATTGTGTAAATAGGTAACTTTTATTTTTAGACATTTTGAATAATTACTGCGGTAAATATTTTATTTACCATGGTTAAGGGTAAATCCGGTAAATAAGGGTTAAAAAAATAATATTATAATAACACTAAATTACCCTAAAACGTGTCTTAACCCTATTGGTTGATACATGGTCGACCATGGGCATCTTTGGGTCGATTTTGGGACCCCATGGATCCACTTGTAAGTGATAATGACACTTTATTTTAATTAAGTCAAAATGAATACAAAAATGACACAAGCATATATCTTTTAGAAACACAATTGTTACATAGGGTTATATAAGTTTGATTTTAGATTATAAATATTCATTAGAAAGATAAAAAGATTTCCTACATAATTATGTTTTATTTATAATTTTTAGACATTAAATAAGTTATTTTATTTATGACACAATGATGATGCGGTAATTACTATAATAGTGAAAAATTAAAATAATTGATATTATAAATACCAAAATAAATATAATATGAAACTTTTAATGAATTAAACTAATTTTATAGGATAATATGATATATTAGGATTAATTGGATTGACTTTGTTTGAAGTAATCAATCTGTTATGAGTTTCAAAAAAATCAACTATTGAATAGTGTCAAAATTGACATAAAAGAGTTCTTAAAACAAATATTATATTATTAATTGATATTAAATTCCTAAAAATCTAATGTTCGGCCAAGAGACTTATATCATGATATGTTAATCATTAATTGACCACTTGGGGGTCGCTTGGATGTATATAGTATGTTTATTAACCATATTATATAAAACTACAAAGAGATATTGTAAAAGTGAAACTAATTAACTTAGAGTTAATACTTAAAGATAAGGTTAATATAAGTACCCAAACCTGTCTAACATCTATTGGTTCAGTTGTTTTCGACCTATCCCCACCTTAAAATTTAAATAATCAACTTTGGAGTCATTAGAAACCGAATATGAATTTATTATAAATTAATATTTCTAGCTTTTCCAAAGGTGCCCCTCACCCCTCTTATAAAAGGGAACTCCTCCTTCTCATTTCATCACACCTCTAAAGCCTTTGGGTTCGGACTAACTCTGCCCAAATACTCTCCCAACATCCCTCACTACAACCTAGAGACCTTTGTTTGATCAGAAAGCCAACCTAAGGAGCCCTTTTGATCAAATCAAAAGGAAGAACCCGAAGAAGAGGTAATTATTTCACCACCCTTTTCTAAGTTCCTTTCTTCTTCCACTTCCTCTTTCTTTGTTCTTACCATTCTAAAATAATAACTCCAGTATCTTACATATACTGTGATGTTATTATAAATATGGTACAACCATATTCAGTATTCTATCCACCCTTTGAATAACATGTCACCATACGTGCGTACGTACGACTTACCGTCTCCACGTCGTGGTGTAATTGTTATTCAATATATTATTATGTGGATGGGTATAATAATGATATGTAACTCATGTAAATAATAAATATAACATGTTAATGATTCTGTATATATGATATACCATCCATTTATATATTATTTTAATATCAAAAGAATGATATCGTCGCTCGTGCGTACATACGGACTACCGTCTCCACGAACGCGATGAGATTCATTCTCCGTCGTATCCATTCAAGTATAATTATCATTTTATGAATTAAAAATGATGTTTAAGGACTTGATATCATTCTGGATATGAATAAGATACAAAAAACATGGCTTATGTAACAAAACATATAAAAGAAAATGAGTAAGTTAACACCCAAAACGACGATAATTCTAAGATATTATTAACAAATCAATGATAAAAGATCATATATGATATCATATTAATATATATGATTCTTGTATAATTTAATAACAATTATTTCACCATTATACAGGAGGTTAACCTACCCCAACCAAGGAAAAGTACAAGGTAAGGGTTATTTCACAATCTCTTCATTATCCGAGGTTGTTTATATGTAATAATCTACTGGGATCTCTTTATCATCCACATCCATGTTTCGTAAAAATGCATTTCAAAACATTTTTACTATTTACTAGAATATGAGTTAAAGTCATTTATACCCTTTTTGACTTTTATAAGTGGTTTATAAAGGAATCTTTCGGTCGTTTTCAAAACAAGGTCCTTTTTAACCTTTTCGACAGAATTAAGGTAAGAATGTTTTTTTTAACTTATACGGTGGGTGCGGCTATTTTCCGCCGTTATAAAATCTTCAAAGCTTCCCTTACAAGATTATAAGAATATTTTCAAAGAAAATGTTTTATTTTATATGGATCATAAATTATTTCAAAATAAAAGGAGATATTTCTTTAAAAAGAATTTTGATTTCATCTATGTCAACATCTTTTGATGGATTTTAAGATTATTTGAAGTTGATTTATTATGATAAAAAAACTTCTATATTGTATTGAAGGTTTTGTGATATGTTTGACTATGGATGTGCTATTTTTATAATATTCATAGTTTATGGTGAAAGTATTTACATTTCGTATGCTAGTTTTAATACGAATGTTTATGTTATGTTTAAACCTTTTCATATGGGAATGCATTGGACTTAATATGTGACGGGTGGAGCCCGCTATAGCTCCTCGATGCATCGGTAGGTCTCATGAGACAAACTAGTGTCTTGGGACAAGGCCTTGACAAAATCTTATTTGTAGTCTTGGCACGAGGCCTTGACTATGTGGTTATGATAGTCTAGCATTATGCATTCCAACATTATGAAAGTGGTTATTGATTTTTGCATGTGATTATTCGATTAGTAGAATATCCATGTGAATAAGTAAATGGAATTATTTCATTTTACTTTTTCCATACTATGTTGAAGTTAAAGTTTAAAAGGCTTTTGTTTTAGTAATGCATTGCCTTAAATGTTTATTCTTATTTATGAAAGTTTCTGCTATATATTGTTATCCTGACTGGGCATTTGAGATCACCCCTTTTCAATGTTTTATTTTTCCCAGGAAGTGAAGAAGTAAGTTATGAATGACCTGCAGGGATATTATGTGGGGATATGAGTGTGGAATATGGAGACAATATGTTGTTGTAGTAGTTTTTCGTTTAATGATGTAATGTAGAACTTATGAATATATCTAGTGTTTCCAAGGCTACTAAACCAATCGGTCTTTCGAGATTTGATATTTCTTGTGATCATGCCAATGTTACGAAGTAATGCACCGACTCTGGGTAGCTGGGGTCGGGGCATTACAGTTGGTATCAGAGGAAGTTTAGTACAAACCTTGGAAGCTAGATTTAGATAAACTCTGATTAGAGAACGTAGACCTAAGATGAACTTTGAGGATTAGTATAGAAGAACTTCCTAGAATTTTGGTATTGTAGAGATTTTGTGAGTTTTCCGAGCAATACATCCCTGTCTGGGTACGAGCAGGTAGTGGCGGCTCTGGCACAGATGTACCTAGGGGTAAAACCCGAAAACACCGCTTTGAGCTAGACTCGAACGGGAACTGGTGCACGACAACGGGCCTTGCTGCACTCTTGGTTACGACACTCCCGGGGGATATTCTTAGGATAATTCTCATTTTCTTTACAAACCATTGTGAAGGGTTTATGAGTATATACATCCTCAAATGAGACATTTTTATGATTATGGATTATATCCATAAATAGTTCAATTTATGCTAAGTGTATTATAAGTATTGGATTATATATTTTGATTCATAAACTGATCTAGTGTATTCCATTGTTTAGAAATGGCGCCCAATAGAAGGAATGAGAACTCCAGAAATGCACATGATCCAAAGAGAAGGAAGGATCATCTCTTTCATGGTCTTAAGCTAGAATTTATAAGAGAAATAGTCTCTCATGTATTATCATCACATGAAGAAATAATATCATGTGTTGATAAGATAAGTAAAGAGTTTACTGAGTCCTATGGCTTTGAAGGGAAGCAAGAGAAGAAAAGGATAGAATAGAGAAAGATGGATAAAGGGAAGAGGGAAAAGAAGAATTTTCCCATATGTGGTAACTGTGGAAAGAAACTCCCTGGAACTTGCCTGGAAGGAATGGGAGTTTGTTATAAGTGTGGAGGAAAAGGGCACAAAGTACGTGACTGCAAGGGTAAGAAAATGGTTTCAAATGTACAATGATTCATTTGCAAGGAGTTTGGACACTACGCGAACCTATGTCCTAGTCATCAGACTATGCCGCAAATGATGCTATTGAATAATAATCAAGTTATGATACTACCACAGATTAAGAGGAATGATTAGAGTTATTATGTTGATTATATCAATTGAGTGTTGTATCAACAATGTACTTGTTATAATAATTATGGAGTATATAAGGATTGTACTGCAATACTATTTCATTAAGGACTTGAGATTGTGTGGAACAAAGAAAAGTGACTCAATAGCAGGATAAATTTTTGGAAAATATATGGTTGAGAGAATGATAAATCATAATATAGTTCTGATACTGAGGTATTGATTTTGGAATAATATGTGATTGTTTTGGATAAATTATATTGGATATTCTTGACTACCTTGGAACTGATTAATGATTTGTATATTCCATCATTGTTGGGGTTTAAAACATTTTTTGTATTAATGAAGTATATCCAGCATTCTATATGGAATAAGGGAGCATGAAGGTAATCAATAAGGAATATGGTAATACATGATGAAGGTATTCATATGCTATTACGGGGTAAAAGGGGTCTATATTATGTTTACCTTCCTTATGAATGTTGGACTGTGAGTTTGGACAGAAGTATTTTGGATAGTTCTAGTTTGGATTATTTTGGATTGCCATAAAAGGACAACCCGGAGGTCGGGCGGCAACCCGTCGCGTCCGGCAAGGCTGCGAGACTTGAACCCGCAACCGAAGGGCGACAAGGGTGTATAACCTACCACTGGCCCACGAGATGTCCTGGATTAAATAATGTAGTTTTTATTAAAAGATCTTGTAGATGAATTATAAATTCGTTTATTTTAGAACCCTATACGAATAGTGTAAATAGATTTTTTTTACATTCTATTATCTTTTAGAGTGAAAGATGAGTTTGTGGTAGAAATTTGTTAATGGATAAAACACTAATTATAAAGTAAGTATATCTCCTTATGATCTTAGACAATCTCATAAATAAATTCCTCAATATTAAGAAAAGCAACTTAGAACAAAAATGTTTCCCTAGATGGTACCTTAAATCATTACTAATTTATGGCTTTGGGATTGTTGGCCTTTTCATAGCCATGTTCTCTACCACTCTCCATCAGATAATTGATGGTTAGATTTATCCTCCATATCCATATTTTCCTACATGGAACCCTAGTATGTGTTATTTTCGGTAATCTTCATACTTTCCACTCTTTATTTTAAACAGAGGCCTCATTAATTCATTTTTCAATGTGGGATTTCAACTAAGATATTTTGAAACGTCAAAAATGTGTTATCCCAATACCCTATATTTTGTTGAACCAATGGTACTTCAAATCATCATAGATTGATGCGTTTAAGGACCTCAATTATACACTTGTTTGTGATTGATGACCTCAATCACTACCTATAAATATTTATGTTTTTCCTCTGATTATATGTCTCTAATTGCCACCAATGTTCTCCTAATCAAGATCATAATTTGGTGGTGACCGTTTCATTTCTCTTTTCGTCATATTAAGACTAAATTTTAGTAACCCAATTTCCGATGTGGGTTTTCCCACAAATATATTATCTATTTTCAACCTTTTATTTTCGAAGAACAATTTCAAATTGCGAGGACGCAATTTATTGAAGGAGGGGAGAATGTAACACCCCAAGATTTCATAGTGTGTTATTTCTTCAAAATAATTCAATAACATGCACTACACGCAACACCGAGTTCAATTGCACCATGACTTACCAAAAAAAAAGCCATTAAAAGAGGTCATGAATAGCATTAACTACATTTTTAACTTTATATAATCCTTATAATTTTAGAATCCATATTATGAGTTTCTTAGTCATAATGCAATAACAGATTCATTTTCAGTATTGCACTTTTATCAACTTTTGATAGTGAAACCTTTTTAAATACAATATTTTAAACTTTTTGACTAAATGGAGACATCAAAAAATTTAAAATGAAACATCCCAAGCTTCCACGGTACGCTTTCCTTTGAATAAAACAGTAGCGTGTGTTGTACGCAACGTCGAGTTTTAACACACACCACAACCGATCAAACTAGCCGTTATGAATAGTAATACCTAAATTTTAAAATTATATATATTTTATATTTTGAAATGGACTTCATTTTTGGATTCGGAATATCTAATTTAGCCTAAGGTGACATTTTGGTACTTTTCGGATAACTTTCATATTTTGATGAATAGTGAAAATTACTAAATTTTAATTAAAAACAACTTTTTATTTTCAAAATAATTAATAGTGATAAATTATGAATTTGAGTGGTTTTAAAGTATATTTAGAATATATTTTTACAATTTAATATAATGTTGGTCATTAGACATAATTTTACAATTAAACCGAACATAAACAAGTGTCAATCTTTTGATAGTTATTATCTCTTAAAAACACGCTTTTTGTTTTGACAGCGGGAATTAATTTTAAATTAATATCTGCCACTTCTGTGTTTTGAATTTAGAAAAATGGATTCTATATTTGGAATCAGGATGTTCAAATTGTGTAAATAGGTAACTTTTATTTTTAGACATTTTGAATAATTACTGCGGTAAATATTTTATTTACCATGGTTAAGGGTAAATCCGGTAAATAAGGGTTAAAAAAATAATATTTTAATAATACTAAATTACCCTAAAACGTGTCTTAACCCTATTGGTTGATACATGGTCGACCATGGGCATCTTTGGTCCTATTTTGGGACCCCATGGATCCACTTGTAAGTGATAATGACACTTTATTTTAATTAAGTCAAAATGAATACAAAAATGACACAAGCATATATCTTTTAGCAAACCAATTGTTACATAGGGTTATATAAGTTGGATTTTAGATTATAATAATTAATTAGAAAGCTAAAAATATTTCCTACATAAATATATTTTATTTATAATTTTTAGACATTAAATAAGTTATTTTATTTATGACACAATGATGATGCGGTAATTACTATAATAGTGAAAAATTAAAATAATTGATATTATAAATACCAAAATAAATATAATATGAAACTTTTAATGAATTAAAATAATTTTATAGGATAATATGATATATTAGGATTGATTGTATTGACTTTGTTAGAAGTAATCAATCTGTTATGAGTTTCAAAAAAATCAACTATTGAATAGTGTCAAAATTGACATAAAAGAGTTCTTAAAACAAATATTATATTATTAATTGATATTAAATTCCTAAAAATCTAAGGATCGGCCAAGAGACTTATATCATGATATGTTAATCATTACTGGACCACTTGGGGGTCTCTTGGATATATATAGTAAGTTTATTAACCATATTATATAAAACTACAAAGAGACATTGTAAAAGTGAAACTAATTAACTTAGAGTTAATACTTAAAGATAAGGTTAATATAAGTACCCAAAACTGTCTAACTTCTATTGGTTCAGTTGTTTTCGACCTATCCCCACCTTAACATTTAAATAATCAACTTTGGAGCCATTAGAAACCGAATATGAATTTATTATAAATTAATATTTCTAGCTTTTCCAAAGGTGCCCCTCACCCCTCTTATAAAAGGGAACTCCTCCTTCTCATTTCTTCACACCTCTAAAGCCTTTTGGTTCTGCCAAAATCTGCCCAAATACTCTCCCAAAATCCCTCACTACAACCTAGAGACCTTAGTTTGATTAGAAAGCCAACCTAAGGAGCCATTTTGATCAAATCAAAAGGAAGAACCCGAAGAAGAGGTAATGATTTCACCACCCTTTTCTATGTTCCTTTCTTCTTCCACTTCCTCTTTCTTTGTTCTTACCATTCTAAAATAATAACTCCAGTATCTTACATATACTGTGATGTTATTATAAATATGGTACAACCATATTCAGTATTCTATCCACCCTTTTAATAACATGTCACCATACGTGCGTACGTACGGCTTACCGTCTCCACGTCGTGGTGTAATTGTTATTCAATATATTATTATGTGTATGGGTATAATAATGATGTGTAACTCATGTAAATAATAAATATAACATGTTAATGATTCTGTATATATGATATACCATCCATTTATATATTATTTTAATATCAAAAGAATGATATCGTCGCTCGTGCGTACGTACGGACTACCGTCTCCACGAACGCGATGAGATTCATTCTCCATCGTATCCATTCAATTATAATTATCATTTTATGATTTAAAAATGATGTTTAAGGACTTGATATCATTCTAGATATGAATAAGATACAAAAAACATGGCTTATGTAACAAAAAATATAAAAGAAAATGAGTAAGTTAACACCCGAAACGACGATAATTCTAAGATATTATTAACAAATCAATGTTAAAAGATCATATATGATATCATATTAATATATATGATTCTTGTATAATTTAATAACAATTATTTCACCATTATACAGGAGGTTAACCTACCCCAACCAAGGAAAAGTAAAAGGTAAGGGTTATTTCACAATCTCTTCATTATCCGAGGTTGTTTATATGTAATAATCTACTGGGATCTCTTTATCATCCACATCCATGTTTCTTAAAAATGCATTTCAAAACATTTTTACTATTTACTAGAATATGAGTTAAAGTCATTTATACCCTTTTTGACTTTTATAAGTGGTTTATAAAGGAATCTTTCGATCTTTTTCAAAACAAGGTCCTTTTTAGCCTTTTCGACAGAATTAAGGTAATTAAGGTTTTTTTAACTTATACGGCGGGTGCGGCTATTTTCCGCCGTTATAAAATCTTCAAAGCTTCCCTTACAAGCTTATAAGAATATTTTCAAAGAAAATGTTTTATTTTATATGGATCTTAAATTATTTCAAAATAAAAGGAGATATTTCTTTAAAAAGAATTTTGATTTCATCTATGTCAACATCCTTTGATGGATTTTAAGATTATTTGAAGTTGATTTATTATGATAAAAAACTTCTATATTGTATTGAAGGTTTTGTGATATGTTTGACTGTGGATGTGATATTTTTATACCATTTATAGTTTATGGTGAAAGTATTTACATTTCGTATGCTAGTTTTAATACGAATGTTTATGTTATGTTTAAACCTTTTCATATGGGAATGCATTGGACTTAATATGTGACGGGTGGAGCCCGCTATAGCTCCTCGATGCATCGGTAGGTCTCATGAGACAAACTAGTGTCTTGGCACAAGGCCTTGACAAAATATTATTTGTAGTTTTGGCACGAGGCCTTGACTATGTGGTTATGATAGTCTGGCATTATGCATTCCAACATTATGAAAGTGGTTATTGATTTTTGCATGTGATTATTCGATTAGTAGAATATCCATGTGAATAAGTAAATGGCATTATTTCATTTTACTTTTGCCATACTATGTTGAAGTTAAAGTTTAAAAGGCTTTTGTTTTAGTAATGCATTGCCTTAAATGTTTATTCTTATTTATGAAAGTTTCCGCTATATATTGTTATCCTTACTGGGCATTTGAGATCACCCCTTTTCTATGTTTTATTTTTCCCAGGAAGTGAAGAAGTAAGTTATGAATGACCTGCAGGGATATTATGTGGGGATATGAGTGTGGATTATGGAGACAATATGTTGTTGTAGTAGTTTTTCGTTTAATGATGTAATGTAGAACATATGAATATATCTAGTGTTTCCAAGGCTACTAAACCAATCGGTCTTTCGAGATTTGATCTTTCTTGTAATCATGCCAATGTTACGAAGTAATGCACCGACTCTGGGTAGCTGGGGTCGGGGCGTTACAGATCATAATATTTATGTCCATTCTCATAGTTATTATAAATTGGTAGAGAAGATAAAGTAGGATTAGTAGGTACCTCAGAGATATTAGACATAAAGCAAATGTTGGATCTATCAAACTTTTCTTAATGAGTAGAGTCAGAAATGTTGTATATCCCCTCAGAGAAACTCCACATTGATTTAATATAATTCTTATACCTTTGGTACTTATCATCATATTTATTATTATATTTTATTTTTGTACATTCTACCTTAACATGTCCTATTCTTTTTCATTCATAACAAGTAATGTCATTATCATCCTTCTTCTAATCCTTTTCCCTGTTCACTTTAGTGTCAAACATTCTTTTATTGTTAGGATTTCTAAAAAACATATTCTTTCTATAAAAATTCATTAATCATTTTCCTAGATGGCCCATCTCCTCATCACTATCCAGAGGTAAATCACTCTCTCTCAAACTATCAGCTTGCATCATTTCCCTTTTTTTCTCTCTATTTCAATTTGGTGAACTTAAAAGATACTAATTTTTTCCTCATCATCTTCCTCTCAGTTGACTTTCAACTCTTCTTCATATATCATCAATTTCCCAATAATCTCTTTGAATGGTAGTTTTATAATGTCACATGGCACTCTAATTGAAAGAGATGTGCCTCTCTATATTTTTGTAAGGCATCATAGCAACCTCATTATTTGGTCTTTTTAGACACTAAATTTCCCAGCGATCTCATAGTGTTAACAATTTCATTAATCTTGAGATACATTTCAAAAATCAATGCACTAGGCTTTATATTAAATGCATCATTCATAATAGTATATGTGTTCAATATCATCTCTATAACATTAGTTTTTCCTTCATGAGAAACATCTAGCATGTCCCAAATTTTAAAAGCAGTTTTGTAGGAAGAAATTATATTAAATTCCTCATCTCCTAAAACAAAATAATGTACACTCATTACTTTGAAAATATTAATATAACAGTTCTTATTATCTTTAGGACAAGTAACTCTAACAGTTACAGGTAGTTTATATCTATCTTCTATAGTAGTCCAATTCTCAAAACACATACTCCCAATATTCATATTCATCTTAATATTCCATTTAGCATAATTATTACCATTGAAAAATGGGTTCTGTTAGTAGAAAAAACTTCTTATATATTATCCATTTAAAGAAATAAATTTACAACTAATGGAAATTTAAGATCATTAAAACGTAACTAAAATCACAGTTGACTTTTTTTGAAAACTATGATATAAAATCTTATTCCTCTAATACCAAATTTTGTACATAGTGTGTATCTCAATAGGGGTGGAATTGAGTTCCCAATAAAAATTTTGTTGAAAATGAATTTAAATAAATCCCCAAAATATTAAAAATCATCTCAGTTAACAAAATAGTAGTTTGATATTAGTTTTAATATATTAGAATATTTCTAAAAAATTTAGTTTGTATCAGGTAAGAAAATATACAATATTATATTATCCTTTGAAATCAATTTACTTAATCAAAATTTTATATAATCAATAATTAAGTAAAACTATCAAAGTAGTGGTTTTGTTTTTCATATTAAAACAAAATCATCTTTAATGAAATGAAGTAATGTAAATCAAATCACATAGTGTAATTGAATACAAGAGGATTAACCTCAAGATGAGAAATAGTCCTCTCAACATGGAAATAACATTCTTCCAAGAAGTTTATATTAATAAACTTTTGATCCACAACATTGATCGATTTTTATAATAGTATACCAACTTTCTAGGCCACACAAGACCTCTTCCACAATATTCATGGGAGTAAAAATAAACATGAAGTCACAACCAAACCACTACCACAACACGTGGTAAAAGGGAATAAAAGGCATTGAGAAGATATATAATTATCTACCAGTTTAAAGCAGGGGACATTGTGTGTGTATTAAATATAGTAACACAGACAACTCATAATGTAAAGGTAAATAAACATATTGGTAAAATGAAATATGTAAAGGGGTAGTGTTTCTCATTATGTTAGGATCTACATCTTGTTACTCCTTGAACGTTATATGAGATGAGGCTTGAGTTGATATTCAGAAATTTCATCTCAATAGTGTATAGTAGACTCTTTGTTCTTGATTTACAGAAGTCACTAGATGAATTATGTGTTTCAGCTTCCTCATTCAAGTGCAACTAAGATGTAACATGTAATATCATTTAGTTATTGTAGAGAGTTTCATCCCACATCACTTTTTCAACTCTCTATATTTATTTACATGTCATCTTGATGAGGGAGTCTGCATTATCTTTTATCAGCAACAATAGTAAAGAGAATCATCTGGATCCTCTATATCCAAGTACTACATGTCTAAAAAATATTTTATTGTATTTCTATCGATAAATTAAGGAGAAATAAATAAAATAATCTTGGGATTTGAATTTGATAAAAAATTCATTATATATATTTAATTAAAAAAATAAGTAAAAGAAATAGTAGTGATGAATCTTTTGAAAGGTGACACTTAAATTATCTATGGCTGACGATGATACATTTGAATGGTGTATATCGATCTTGGTATGTCTCTTATGAATGGTGAAAATTTTTAGTGGTGAGTCTTTGGAATGGTGACTTCATATGGAGGTGATACACTGGTGGTATATCAGGTTGGTAGTGTCTTAGACTGGCGGTGAGACATTCCAACACTTTTCCAAATTTGTGTTCCAGTGGAAGTTTTATTCAACGATGACTCCACTATAATGGTGAGTCTTTCTTAAAACATGTAAAAAGTATCTTTCTGGTGGTGAATTGAGTTTACGGTGTGTCATTATGGTACACAACCGACTCTAGATCCCAGTGGTGAGTATTTCTTGATGGTGTCTCATCCTTGGAAATGTAACTTCTCAACGGCGTGTCAAGGTGATGGTGATAATTTTTTGGTGGTGATACTTCTTAATAGTGATTCTTTCGAGACTTAACCAAATTGTTCCCAATATATCTCATTAAATAAAATGATGATAGAAAACATAAATCTCATTATTTATCATAATAATCATGATTTGGTGATCATTAAAACAAGGAGGTCAATACTTGATTTATTGATTTTTCTAAGACCTTACTTATTTAAAATTTCACTGAATGGTGTTAATTTTAATGGAATATATAATTATATTATTGAATTCGGGATTTTAAAGTCTTAAAAATGTCATTTTTTAATGATTCTTAATGTAGTCATAGTTAAAATGGATTTATAAAACCCTCTATGTGTTTTATATAATGCGTAAAATGCCTCTTCAATAAAATTAATGTTATAAAATGATTGTTTGGAAATTTAATGACACTGAATATTTTTGAAAAAGTATAAAACAAATAATTTTACTTAGTTTTTAAATACAATTAAGTATTTTTAATGGGTTTTGATTGTTATCGAGATTAGGGGTCCTTCAGTAATTATTTTTCCATTCTTACTCTTCAATTTGATTCATATGAATTTTAGTGGTATTTTAAATGATGTTTTAGTTTTTTATTAAGTGTGTTAACTTTTCTTAACATGGAAATTGATTTTCATTTTTTGTTTAAATTTTTTTATTTTAATGTATTTAATCATTTTTTCTTCTAAAAATGGGATTCCTCACTTTGAACCTTAGGCTAATTATTTAAGGCCCATTTGGAAGATGTTAAAATGATTTCGTGATCTAATTCTTAAAGAGGTATTAAAGGATCAGTTGACACTTTATGAAAGTTGGATGGATTTATGCATTTTTCATTAATTTCTTATGCTTGATTGGTACATCGAACATGTTGTGTTTTGATAAAATAGGTTTAGTTTAGGGAGGGATTTCTTATAGATGATGTGGGTGGGGTATTGTTCAGTTTTTATAGTGATTCTTATAACCAAATTAATGATTTGAATACACATATATATTTAATTGGTCATGGGAACCATAGAGATTGGGTAAGGAACACTAAGGAAATTAATTATAGGCATGGTTCTAGTACTTATCCTTAGACTATGACAAAACACTAATTAAATATTTCTATGATTTATGCCACCTCTAGGGTGTCCCTTTCCCACTAGTAATTGAGATTACTCTCTCTAAAAGTGTGAGAGAAATTGTTTATAATGGTTTGATCACCAAGATAGTATAGGTTTCTAGGTCACCTTGACCTTAGTTTTTATATGTCCACTCTCATGATGTCTTTTATTTTTTATTCCTTCTTTTATTTTCATATTTATTCATTATTTATATTTTTCTACAGTCCGTTCATAGTGGATGTTATTTATGATTATATTCAATTATTTATTCTCTTCTACTTGGGTAGTTTCTATTATTAATTTTATGTTTTATTAAATTTTATAATTACAATGTTTATGAATATATTTTATTGTTAATGATTGAAATTAAATGCAAAAAGGTCATTTCAAATGTTAATTAACATTATTTTATAAATGTTTTTTAAACCAGAAACAGTTCCCTCTCCATAAATTTACTTCCCCTCTTAGAATATTTTAAAGAATTATTTTGGTATAAAGGGGTAAAACTATCATTTTATAAGGAAATGAATATTTAATATAGTCAGATATGATTTACTTTAAGTAAAATTGAAATCTTACTTTAGAGATGAATTTTCAAACGATCAAGAAAGACATTAACTTTTAGAAGATAATTCACAGTGTATGGGACGGTTACTTATGGTGCTTTGTGATCAAATCTATATTCATTTCAGTTCTTATATAGGTTTATATCCTCAGATAGATCCCTCTATGGTACTTGTTTTACCTATTCACTCATTTTTTTATTTTGGTTATGATGTTGGAGTATGACCATGGGTCATGAAGATATCATTGTTCATTTTTGGGTTTTTATTTTTATTTTTTCTATATTATCATAGTTGTATCGGACAACTCATCCCCCTTGTGTTCTTGGATCATTACTAATTATGGTTGTATATCCTTTATGTTGTATTGATGTGGCTGGCAGTTTATTTTGAGTTATGACTTGTTTGGTTTGTTTTTTATTTTTTTAGAACTGGTTATATGGTTTGAATAAACATATAACTTATTGATGAGTTTTGAAATACAGACAAGAAGTTTATTCTATGTATTCCATTGAATTAATTAGGATAAAACATTCCCATGTGTAATCATCAATGCCTAGGATCTAGTTTACAACCCATTGGGATCAGAAATGCCCTGCAAGCCTTCTCATGGGCCGACTCACGTGCCTAGATAAGTGGTGAAATGGGTTGTATTATAACATAATAAGTCAATTAAATCCATTATATGAATAGAGTGGATAATAAATACATTAAATAATGTTCTCGAAGGAATAATGGATATACATATATTCAATATTTCCCCAATCAATAGAATACTATTTCTATCTAGTTGAATATATATAAATCAAACAATAAAGTAGAGGATATTCAAAATTGAATACAAAGTGTCCTTATGAGAGGAATGCTATTGGAGTAGTAATTTTGGATACTTTTATCAAATGAGGATATAAATAATAAGTATCCATTAAATATAATATTTATTATTTGTGGGATTCCAAAGATATGATAAAAAATTTAATTCTAAAAAAATATTATAATGTGATGAGAAGACCACTTCGGGATATACTCAACTTTGAGATAGGGGTGAATCAATGTTGGGAACTTTTTATCCAATTATAAATTTCAATCCCATTACCTATTTGGCATTTTAGGATCTATATTCTCCTATTCACTTATCCTTATCATATAAAAGTATATAAATACGGTTCAAATATGGCACACAATATTCATACAAAGTTCACTAATCAATAAGAGTAGCTAGTACTTTCAATATGTGGTGATGACAGGTAAAAAAATTGTCTACTATAAAAAGATACGAAATTCAATGTTTTTTCTATTACAAAATACCTAGCCCTAGTGTTAGTCCCTACACTTTAGGTGGGGGATGGAAATAATCCTAACTCTCCGGACTGACGAAGACCTGGTCCAACTTATTGCTCATCACTAGTTCAATATACTACCTCTGAATGTAGTCTTTACCTTCTTCATAAAGTTCTTTGTAACCCTAAGAATGTATTTCACTATATAATACATTCTATTGGATATCATGGTGCTACTTTGTTTTTCTCTTCCTTCTTCATCACATGTTACTTACAAAATAGTGAACGGTCAACTTACCTTCTTCTTCATTCCTTTATCAGGAACCTATCCATATAATCCTCCATCCAACCTTTCTACCCAATATGTTTGTTCGATGATGTTTGTTTGGTGATTATACACCTGGTAACATTTTTATTAATATTTCTTCTTCTTATTCTTCATCAAATTTCCAATTGTTAAGAAACATTTGTCTGGTATCTGAATGATTACTTATTCTTCTTGATCATATAGTTCTTATTTGTCTTATTCTTCTACACCATTTGATACCTTATATTTTGTAAACAACCTATATATATGATCCTTCATTATATTTCTCTTTGGTCAGTGCATTTTTCCTTCGTCTGGAGCTTCAGCTCCATCCGGTATCCCCAGCTCTGTCTGGAACCTCTTCTACCAAAACATTAGCCTAAATAATAATTTTTCATAAGATTGATGGATGAAACTTTCTTATGTATCTTCAATTATATAACATAACACCCATTCATGCATCAATTTGTCATCTAGTATCCATATTATTGTATCATTTTATATAGGTTCACTTCAAAAAGTTTGTGCTGGATCTCAAAACTCATTTCTAAATTAATAAACATCAATTGATGATTCTCAACTCATCTAGAATATTCTTTATGCTTCTTGAAATTTATTCAAATACCCCCACTTTATTTGAAATTCCTTAATATTAGTGTTAAGAAACTTATACAAACTTACTAAACCTATTGACTTAGTGAGAATTAAATATTCTTTCTCCATGATATTTTGAACAATAAATAATCACCTTTTCATTATCACATTTAATAACTTTAAAAAAACTTCATAAAGATATTCAAACCATTTGTTCGATAAAAAATCATAATGCATCATCCATCTGGTGAAACGTAATCTGATGTTCCTTCTCAACTTTATAGGAACATCTCAAAATATTTCAAAAGATACTTCATCTGACCTATGAAATGTTTCACAAAACATTCATTTGATAACCTCCTTATTTTGATGAATCTATTCGATCTTCAATTTAAAAGTTCATTTAGTATACTTTCATATAGATATTCCTCCATATGACGGGTTCTTAAATGATTATTAATTTTTCTTCTATATGATGAACCATTAGATATATTCCCTACTCCTTTTATAAGATGTCTTAATATAATTTTTTTAGATTAATTTTTAATAATTACAATGATAACTTTGTAACACTTTTTCAAAGGATGTTTCTCAAAGGATTATATTCGATAAAATCTATTTGAAAACCCTAATAACCAATTTCCATTCATCTTTCATGAAAATTTTACTCTAATGAACATCACATGAAAACCTCTATCTAATGACTTTATACAGGAACTTTTTTTCAACACCTTATCTCGAAAACCTTCATAAAACTATGTCTGATGATATTTATATGTTTCCTTTGTCATTGTCTGGAATTAATTTTTAAATCATTCAAAACCCATTATAGTGTAACTTTATAAAATTCTTTTTTCCAATAACCTACTTCAAAAACATATTCATTTTTTATGATTAAAATACATCATTGTGGTCACTTGACAATCTCTTCATTCAATAATCTCCACACATTTCTTATAACTTTTAACTTTTTTAGGAAATCTATTTTTTTTCATTCATGATCTTCCATATAGTATAATATTTCTAATTAGTCAACTAGTTTGTTTGAAAAAATTATTACTCCCACTCTATAGCTCCAACTTCCTAAAAACTAGCTTCATATATTCATTTCAACTTATTAACTTTGTATCTCAATCATCGTGAAACTCTATATGATTAACTTTGTACAACTCTTTGTCCAAATTCTATAACACTTTACATCATTTAGGAACCATCAAGTTCCTCCAACCACTCTAAACTTATTGTAATCACTTTAATTTATACATGTTTGTCTAATGTCACATCTTAGTGATGAAGATGATTTTATCATATTTGAAACTTTATCTTAAATCACATCCATAAGAAATTATGATGTTTGATCAATTAATAACACATAAATTACTATTTTTTGATAATTTTTTTCAATCATCATAGGCTTGATGTAACTGTTAATGTAATCTATCAAATAATTCTTTCCACCTATAATCTAATAGACTCGGTCTATTATATCTATGAACATTATATCAGTGGTCACTAAATATTTCATCTGTCTGATTAGACTTTTCATTTTTTCCATTTCATAGAATTTATTATATTAATTTGTAAAGTTTCATCTGATGGAATTACAAATTAAGGATTTATAAAATTCCATCCATTGGATACTTCATCTGATAACACAATTCAAAAACCTCCATCTGATGGTGAAATTTGGAAACCTTCATCTGATAGCCTCGGTCTAATCGACATCATATGATCAACTCATTATGATTGACTTCATCTAATCACCATGATATGATGGCCTCTGTCTGATTATCTTCACTAACTCTATTTGTTTATATATACAATATTCTTTAAGAAAAATCCATCTTGTTGATAACAAAAATGTTTCTCCAACAATCAATTTCATGTTTGAGACATTAGTAAAATCTCCATAATCACCATAAGTTAAAAATTTCATAATATAATAAGACATAAATAATTTAATTCATCATCATCCATTCCTCAAAGACAATTAAACATTATTACTAATCATGAATACATTAGATACATCAGATGAATTTATTTGAAGAATATTATTTATAACATCTTCAATATATTGACAATAGTTAACATCTATTGAAAAAAATACAACTCAAGAAAAATTTGGGATCTTTAATATCCACCTTTTAATTTTTTGGAAATGAATTTAATATTAATTAAAAATTTATGTGTCAATATGTGAATTAATTCCCTTTAATTTTCTAAATATTCATTTCAATTCCTCTCCCCATTATTGACAAGATATACAAAGTTCATGGGAAAAGGGTAAAAATTCATACTTAAGAAATGTTTCATCCATCATTACAGTCTTTGTCTATGTGATTCATTCTTGATATAAAAAATAAGAATATTTTATTTAGAGAACAAAGCTATCCTTTAACAATTGATCTTGATACCTCACGAAATTAGAATGCATAATATTGTCTAAAATAGTTGTCATATTTTATTCAAGGATAAATATACTTATTGAGATATGAAACACTTTTTAAGAATGATGAACCTGAAACTATTTCCCCCACTTCAATAAAAAGATTAAAAACTTTCAAGTGGAAAATTCAAGATAATTGGACTTGGAGCCCTTTTATACTTCCATTTTTCTTATATCATTGATTAATTTATTTTCTCCCATTTTAGTTAAGATTTATATTTTATTTAACCAAGTATTTGAGATTTTGAAATTCATACATTTACCAATGATTTTCCTACATGAACATTCTAGAATAAATAGATTTGCATGAGATAATGATTCTAGAAGTAACTCCATAATACTCTTTGTGTCTCTCACTCAAGGAAAATTTCCTTATGATATTCATAATGATGAATCACTTCAATATATATTATTTAGAAACATCATTTTTAGAATTCATAATAATGGATATTTTCTTATGTGAATGTACAGACTTGAAAATTTCCATATCTTTACGAAGGATGATCATTTCATAAAATTAATTTTTATAACCCGATATAGGAAATATTATAGGATATAAAAATTCTTTCTTTTCTAACCAAAGTTGAAATCTAACCATTATCTCATGTTCTCCCCCTCAGACCATGCTTCACCTTTAATTCCCTTTTTTGAGAGAGAAAATAAAAAACACAAAGGTTAAAGGGATAAAGTGGATCCTTATTTTCACATTAGTGTGATAAAAAATGTTGAGATATTTTTCTCAACCAAGTTGATCAATTTCCTTTATTATTCACACTTACAGATCTAAACTTAAATTCTGAGGGGGTTTGTGTGGATCTTATAACTTCTTCAATTTATTTGTGTGTGATATTTCTCTTTTCATGATACTTTAAATCAGTTACACTACTTGGTACAACTTTAATCTTCTTTATGAACTCTTTTTATATTAGAATTATTGTAGAATAGTATTTATGATTGTGCAACACCTTGATATTTTAATATCAAAATATATTCGATAGCATATACAACATGAAGCCCAATAATTAAACGAATGAGGATATGTTAATATTTTGATGTTATAGTTATAACCTCTCCACTAAATTAATGGGTATGAATATAATTAAACATATCATAAAATATATGTAAAGTTACTACTCAATAAAAATTTATTTATTAATTCTTATTAAATAATTACACAATTTTAATAAAGTAGTTTTATTCTTCAGAAATATTTTTTCTTAAAAAATTGTTTTTATTGAATTTTGTGAGAAAATATTATAATTAATTTATACCAATTTAATAAATTTTATTTTATAAAAATTATATCATGATTGAAATCATCGTATCAATAAAATATTAGTGTGAAATTTTTATATTTTTTGAAAACATTGATTTTTTAGCGAATGGTGAAAAAATAATATTTTATTAAAACTTACATGTCCAATCCTTAAAAAGTATAAATATTTTTTTAATTTGATATTTAATTAATATAGAATTTCTTTTATTAATTATAATTCATTTAATTTCAAAGGAATCAACATTAATTTTTTTTTATAAGATCATTTTTTAGTTAAAAAAATCATTTTTTCTAAAAATTGTTTATCATTTTGTTTTACGCATTTATATTAAAAGTAACGTATGTAAATTTTTCTAATTGAATTTTATTAAATAGAATTAATTATTTAATTTATAAATTCAAACATATCCTAGTTTTAATTTTTTATATCTTTCTAATGAAGATAATTTTTTTTAATAGTAAAAAAATTCAGTTTAATAAATACAGTATCTTTTATGATATCTCCAGGACATAAATATGATATAAAAAATACTACAAATATATAACTAATCATTTTTGGTAATATAATATAAATATACTCCAAAAATAATTCAAAAAAATATAATTTATAATTTATTTCATGACAAATATGAAAATTATTTTCAATGTTGGTGTTGTGCTTGTAGGGCATTGGAAAAGTAAAATATGGTGTCCTAAAGATAATATTTGAGAAGGGGGAACTATTTTCGTGAATTTGATATAATATATGAGTTATTATTTATTATTTTTAAGACTATATTCATGTTTTTATTTGTCATTTAACAAGTGAATTATCCAAATACTTTTAAAATTCTAGCATAAGGCTAAAAAATTCGAAATAACATATTAAATAAGTTTTCATGACATAGATGTGAGTAAATATAAATATTTAATGAACATAAAGGTTTAAATTGTAATTATTTAATATAATTTTTTATGATGGTAATTTGTTATTAATTATTTGTGATGAAATAAATACCTTAAATTCGTACACAATGCTGACTCAGTGCTTGTGCAAGCAATAGAAAAATAAAGTAAATGATTTTAAAAACTATAAACATAATATTTTTTGGCTTATTTAAAGTGTTTTACTAATTTTATATATAAATATAACATATTATATAACTCTCCACATTCTAGAAGTCATTTTTGGTTAGAATACTAACCATAGAGGTCTTAAGGTATAATGCAATGAAGGTTGACTGAAGAAGAGGTATAGCTTTTAACCAAATATTTTAGTTTTATTTATTCTTCAACCTCATTAATATATTATTAAAGCATGATAAAGTAATAACACCCATATATTAAATATAATGATATCCTTTTAAAATAATTGAACAACCTATATCTATATCTTTCTTCCATCAATTGGGAAATGAATCCATCATTCGTTTGTACGACGGACTACCGCCTCACGAACCGATGTAATTTGTTTTCCATCACAACCTCTTATGGTTGTATACGATGATGGATTTAATATTTGTGTGCATATATATATATATATTGTTCATTAAATGTTTCTAATTATATAAATAAGATATATAATCTACATTTTTTCTTTTCCATCCATTGAAGAGTGATAATTTCATTCATTTGTACGTGTTGATCTCAACCTCTATAAAGAAATGTGATTCATTTTTCATGACCAAATCACATGGATTCTATATATAAATGTATTTAAATAAATAATATTACATTTATGATATAATAATCATTATATGAAGTTAAACTAATACTTACCTTATTTCTACTAAGATCATTTAAAAATCGAAACGTTACTCATGCGTATGTACGGCCAACCATCTCCATGATTAAAATAGAGTTTATTTTTCATAACCATATTTAATTAATAGTTTTAAAATTAAAATAAATATATAAAAAATATAATTATTTCATTGATATTATTATATATATGATGGACTAATTACTACTTTGACTATAATTAACCTATCGATGTCATTTTGGACATATGATCCAAATATCGACAAAACGACGGACGTGAACTTAATTGTTTGAGTAATTAAATATGACATGGTAATAAATAAAATAAATCGTAATAAAAAAATGTGTTAAAAAATTAAATAAATAACTTATGTTTATTATTTAGGGAGGAAAATAACATATTAGATTATTAAAACTCAATGTAATGGACTCTTTACGTTAAAACAATAATTATAAAAGTTTTAAAGATTTATTTTCTAAATTTTATTCACTGTACATATTCTTAAAACAAATTATAGGTGTATTTATATGGACAAAAATTAATTATTTAATAAATTTTATTGTAAAAACATATGTTATGAAGAGAATGTAATTCATGGGTTCTCATGTTTGTTTTTAAAAAACCCCATGATTATGATTTTGCCATTATTTTTTGTCATAATGTTTTTAAAATATTTGGGCATAATGATAATTTAATGTGTAAGTAAATGATTATTTGAATTCTTAGTTTGTTATGTAAAAGGAAGACTTTTATTTATTATCTCATGATTTTAAAATTGGCTAACAGGTTCATTTTATCTTGTTATCACCCTTACTAAGCTTTTTATGATAATCCCAATTTTGCAAATTTTTTCATAGTTTATAAGGATGCGTAAGAGGAAATAATGAGTCAATTTTAAAGTCATGAATTTTTTAGGAAAATAAAACATGTTTTCAAAGTTTTATATTGTGGGAATAATGGATACTTAGTGGAAGAATCCAAATTACTTTTTATAGGTTTGTTTTGTAAGATTTATGGCCTAATTTGTAACACACCAAGGATTTATAAATAAATTCAATATTGAACACATGAAAAACTGAGTCTCTAAAAAACACCACTTTGTTATTACATAGCTAGTAAACATAATTTTTACCACTTTTTCTATTTGAATTTCAAAAAACTGACTTACACAGTTGCGATCAGTATGATATTTAGAGTTTGATAAGATCAACTTACATTTTTGGTGAATATTAACATACCCTTACAAATAGTAACATGACCTTATTAATATTAATTTACCCATATGAATAGTTACCACACCCATTCAAGTATAAAGAAAATTTCGGAACCCTATAAATGAAATATAATATTTTAAAAATTAATAATTAGGTGTTAGTATTTTTATGAGTAACAAATATTTAATTACAATTTTAAATTAATAAATTAATAAAATTTATTTTCATAAAATTTATTCCTAAATAAATATTTTTTCCTATGATTTTAATATAATTTTATGAGAACTCTATTAATTTTTGAAAGTATTATAAAATCAATTTTAAATTTAAAATCTCAATATTTCTAAAAAATAATTATTTTATTTAAAAATAAAATTTATCTTTTTATAAAAATATTTTGATAAAATTTAGTTTATTTTTTAATTATACACTTTGAAAATTGGTTAGGGTGAATGTTTGGTATTTTTCTGAAATACATGAATTTTTTTTCAATAGTGGAATTTGATAATTTGTGAAATATGTTAAATAAATGAATTTATGAATCATAATTGAGTCATGGATGATGTAAATGGCCATTGGTTCAAACTCAAATGCACTTACTAATGTTTGGAGTCATAATAATCAAGAATATTCATAGTCTTGAGCCAAAATAATAAAACAATGATTAAAATAATGGTAAATAACTCCTCTCTTCCACTATAAAATCCACCCATTACTCCCTCTTCTCCTCACTCCTATAAGCCATGAATATCCTCAAAGTTCTTCGCAAAAACGCTTCCATTTTACCTATACATATCTTGGAGCCCTTGGTCTTACGATATGACCAAAACCACTTCCCTTAAGGGGGTTTTCAAGGAGGAGTATTCCAGAGGTAAATCCACATCCTCTTTCTTTTAATTTCATTTCAAGTTCCTTTCATTGGTTTTCAACTAATCTCCTCCTCTTTACAAATTATACTGATAAATAAAGAATCATATATATATATAATATAATTATATAATGTTAATTTAATAGCCATTATCAATATTTTTACACACACACACTCTCTCTTATATTATAAATAAAATCAACGTCCGTGTGGTGCTAATTTATAAACCTCTATGGACGACGAAGTCTCGTTCATCAATTTATCCTTCAATTCTACTCATGAAATAATTTTAAGGTTGAACTAGAATATAAAATATGTATTATAACCATTTTAATATTTTTGAAATAGTATATGTACGTAATATTAATTCATACGACAAAACTAGTTCGTAAAAATCAATGTACCGCCAAAATAATCTAAGTGATTATCATTAATATATACTTTAATGATTCATACCCATAACATATAACCCAATAATATATATATAAATTAACACATATTTGAATTCATCAATAATATATAAATTCAATTATGGAGAATTATATCCATTCCACATGAACATCCCTACTCATATACATGTATACCGATTGGGAAAACTAAGGAAACAAACACTCTAGAATGACAGAATTCAATCTCATAACCTATAAATAAAAACATAAATGAACATAATAAAATTTTGATAAACTAAATAAATGTATAATATATTCTTAATTATGTTATTAATAAGTCTAATTTCATATTCCATGACCTTAAGTTCAAGAGAGGAACATATTCGGACATAAGGTAAGGGTTTTCTACCTAAACCTCCATTTTATTTATGGTTACTATTTGTCTATCTTAATCCCAATTAAATTCATAGTTATTATTATTTACTCATAATAAATTCTGTTTTAATGTTCTATATATTTGTACAAACCATAATCCTTCTTTATTTTATGGATTGATACATGTTTTAAAATGATATTTCAAATATTCTTCCCGAAATACAAGCCCGGTTCAAGGGAATTTCTCAAATTCTTACATATTTTAAAAGTCACTCTGTAATATATTTTTAGAAACCAAAATTTTTATAAAATTGATCAATAACTATGACAAAAATAAATTATTTCACTTTGGTATTAATATACATATTTTTCCAAAATAACAATTCTGTTTAAAGTAAAAGTGTAATTATCTAATGAATTACACAATGATTTTATACGAGTATCTTCATATATTTCAACAGTATTTTTGATTATTATGTCCAATTGGGATTAATATTTTATGATATTATCTACCATATTTTTTTGAATGGTTTATGATTAGTTTGACTTTGGTTTCTCTATCTTGATACAATTCACCATATTACTCTAAATGGTTTGTGTTTATATATTATGATTGGGGAAAGTTATTTACATATCATATGTTAGTTTCAATATGAAATTATATATTTTTTATGTTTATACCTATTTATAAGAGGAATTCATTGGACTTATTATGTGATTTTTGGGACCACTATATCCCCTCTATTCATCGGTAGGTCTCATGAGAAAAACTAGTTTTGGTTTTTACCCGTTTATGTATGGTCTTGGGATGAGGCCTTGAAAGAATGATTATGTTTTTGGACAATATGCACTCTATCATTATGAATATAGTAATTTATATATCATGTGGTTATTTGACTAGTAGAATACCCATAATTATGTTTTGTTCTGGAATGATTTATTCAACTCTAATTCATTCCATAGAGTGTTCAAGTCTATTTTTTAAAAGAATGTATTTTTAGTTATTCACTATGCCTAATGTTTTTTTTATTATATATTTTTTTTGTATTGCTTACCCGTACTGAGAATCTGATCTCACCCCTTTATTATGTTTTAATTTACTAGGATATTAAGAAGTAAATTATGAATGACTTCTTGGGATAATCTAGGATTCATGGAGGTTTCTAACAAAATGTGTGTGTGTGTGTGTGTGTATTGTATTTCCTTTCAAGTTGTAATGTTGATCTTTTTTATGTATCTAGTTTTCCCAAACTATTAAACTATGCATTCTTTCGAGGTAGAAATTCTATGTAATCATGAAAATGTAATTAAATAAGTAACATGCTCTAGGAAAATGGGGTCAGTTCTTAACCATTGGTATCATAGGAAGTTTAGTAAAAAACATGGAAACTAGATTTAAAAATTATAGATTAGGGGAAAATCCTAATGAAATTTTTTGGGGCTAAAAATACAAGAACATCATGTAATTTTGGTATGAAATATATTATGTGGATATATCTATAAAATTCATCCATGTCTGGATACCACAAGTGGGTGTGGTTCAAATGCAAATGTACCTATGAGCAACAAGTCTGACAAGGAGTATTAGGGTTGATCTAGGGTATCCTGGTACACGAAAATGGGCCTTACTGCACACCTGGTTTGATACTCCTAGGGGATATTCTTAGGATAATTCACATTTTATTTAAAAACTATTATGAAGTAATTAAATATAATTTTTCCCTCAATGAAACCATGTTTATGAATATGAGATTACCTATGAATAGCATTTAAATTTACGCTAAGTATTTTTCTAAGTTGATATTATATATAAGATAATATAGTGTATGATATTATTTAGAAATGTCTCCTAGTGGAAGGAATAGAAACCACATGAACATGTATATCCCATGTTGGTATTTCTATCCGATACAATATAATGATGTTGGATCTCGTGTTGGAACTGGTTCTGAGCAACTGATAACAATACTACGAATGATGAATCATGTTATGAATAATAACCTTACCTATATGGAGCATCCAGAACCACAACATATAGAAGTTATGTTAAACCGCTTTATGCGACAACATCCACCATCATTCAATGGTACTAAAATACAATTTTTAGTGTAGTAGTGGATAAGTTCTTTAGAGAAGATATTTCTCACTTTGGAATTTAACGATAGAGAGAAGGTTGTCATAGCAGTTTATCTTCTATCAGTAGATGCGAGTCAATGGTGGTCTTTAATTCAAAACAAAATGGAGGAGGTATAAATACATGAAATGTAATGGAGGTATTTTAAGGGAATATTTTTATAAATATAACTCCCTCATGAACAAGGAGTAAATATGGAAAGGCAGTTTCTGAATCTAAGGAAAAAAAAGAGGATGATAATTTTGCAAAGTATGTATCTAACTTTACAAGGATAGTATTAAATTTTATGGACTACATACTTAATTAAAGGAGAAATATTGATTGTTTATTTTATGGTTTAAAACCATTCCTCTAAAGGGAACTATTCTCCCAATGATTCTCATCATATGAAGATATAGCATCATGTTTTATCAAGATGAAAAAAGAATTATCTATGTCCAACAAATTTAAATGAAAGAAATAGAGTAATAGGGATGATGAGAACACTAGGAAATGAGATAAGTAAATGGGTAATAATGGAAGAGTTTAATTTCCACCCTGTGATAATTGTGGGAAGAAACACACCCTTACTTTACATATAGGTATGGGTGTTTATTACATGTGTAGAGAAAAAGGTAACCACTCCTATTATTTCAAGGGGAATAAATAATATACCGATGATTGATTCTATAATTACAATGATATGGTACATTATGAAAATGATTGTATTAAGAGTCAAGGAAAATTTCCCCAAAGAAGACCAAGGGAGGAATACCTATCTTATACCATCACAACTAATGAGCTTGAAGTTCCTAATGATCTGGTGGTAAGTACTTTAATCATTTCCTCAAACATAAACAATTATTTATTAGATGTTGGATCATTGTAATATTTTATATATTCTCATTTTTTAATTAAAATTATATATTTCCAATTGGATTTAATAAAGGAGATCCCAGTCAAAAATCCTAAGGTATGTATCATTGCAAAAAACATGTGTTAGGAAGTCTCCATTATGGCATATGAATGTGCTTTATCTAATGATTTTATTATTATATGCATGATTGACTTTGATATAATCTTCAGTTAGGATTGTATTTCAAATTATGATTTAAAATATATTGAAATAAGAATGAAGTTACAATTTTCGAGAACGATGTGGAATCCCATATCTTTAGGGTAGAAACATCACCATCTGATTCTCATATAGATCCACCCTTATTAGCTCTATTGAATTCAATTCACGGGGAGGTTGAGAACTCAATATATATAATTGAGGAAAGAAATGATCAAATTGAGGATGGACCTATTTTTCAGGAATATATTGATGTTTTCTAAGAGAATTTACCAATACATACTCCAGAGTGAGAAGTTGAGTTCTTAATTGCTTTAATTACTGTTTCGAGGCCTATATCAAAGACTATTTATAGAATATCCACTTTGGAATTAGTATAACTAAAGAAAAAACAAATGGAATTGAGTGATAAAGGATTTATTCACCCTAGTGTTTCTCTATAGGGAGCCCCTATTTTTTCATTTAAATGAATGACAGATTTATGAGATGGTCCATTGACTACAAGAAGTTAAATTCTATAACAATAAAGAAAAATTATCCCCTACCTCATATTTATGATTTATTTTATCAACTTAATGGATCACAATATTTTCCAAATATTGAACTTTGATCTGGATATCATTAGTTGCATGTGAGGAAGGAAAATATTCCTAAGACAACATTTCAAACCAAGTATGGGCATTACGAGTTTACAGTAATGGCTTTTGGATAGACTAATTCACCCTCTACCTTCAAGGATCTAATGAACATGTTTTTCAAGGAATATCATTATGACTTTGTTTTGGTTTTTATTGATGATATCTTAGTATACTCCAAAATTTACAAAGATCATGAAAATCACTTGCGCATTATTATAAAGTCTCCTAGAAGAAATGAATTATATGGGAAGTTTAGAAAGTGTAAATTTTGGCTTCAATTAGTTTCTTTTTCTTTCCATATTGTCTCTAAAGATGGAATATTCATTGATCCTGTGAAGAAATAGGATGATCAGAACATTCCTACACCAACAAACATAACTGAGGTACACAGTTTTATTGGTTTAGAATGTTATTATCAGCCTTTCCTTCATAACTTCACCTGATGAGACAAACCATTAACCAAGATTACTCATAAATGGGTTATATTCATATTGAAAAAATAATGTGAGTAATGTTTCAAAGAATTAAAGAAGAGGTTAGTGAATTCTCCAAACATAACTTTACCATCATGGAATGATGGGTTTGTGATTTATACTGATGCATCAAAGAAAGGAAGTAGTGGTATCCCTATGAAAAATGATAGAGTTATTTCCTATACAACAAGGTAGTTAAAAATTCATGAACAAAAATATCATTCTAATGATATTGAGTTAGAATCTATGATATTTTCTCTAAAAATATGGATTCACTGTCTCAATGGTGAAAGATGTGAGATATATACAAATCACAATAGTCTGAAATATATATTCTCATAGAAAGAACTTGAAAAGAGGAAAAGGTGATGGCTTTAGCTACTCAAGGATTATGATTGTTCCATACACTACCAACCAGGAAAGGAAAATTTGGTAGCTGATGCATTAAGAAGGAAGGATCATGGAGTTTTAAAAATGAGGATTGAAAGGGATATTATATTCAAGAATATAGTAAGGATAGACATGGAAATTATCAAAGAAGGTGAAACATCATTACTTTTACAATTTGTTTCCCAATATCATTTATTAGAAAGAATAAAAAGTTCTCTGCCTAATGACGAGAGTCTTCAAAATAAAATTAATTTTGTGAATGATGTGAAGTTGTATGACTTCATGTATGAAGATGAAATTATGAAATTTGGGAAGAGGATTTCTGTTCCAGCTATACCTGAGATAAAAAAGTAGTTATTGAATGATTTCAATAGTTCGAATTTCTCTATACATCCTAGTATCACTAAGATGTATAGAGATTTTAAGCAACATTTCTGGTGGGATAACATGAAGAGGTAAATTATAGATTATATATCAAGATGTTTAATCTGTCAACAACTGAAGGTCGAATCACAACATCTTAGAGGAGTCATGAAACCTCTACCTATTTCTATATAGAAATGGGATGTCATCAATATTTATTTTTCATTGGATTACCCAAAACTCCAAGAAATAATGATGCAATATGGGTAATTATTGATCAACTTAGGAAATTTGTACATTTCCTCACTATAAGGGGGATTCTCCACTAGAGTGCCATGTATGACTCTATATAAATGAAGTTATGATACTTCATGGAGAACATATCACAATTATGTCCAGTATTGATCCATAATTTACATCAAAATTCTGGAAAATTCTTCAGAAAGCCCTGGATACTGAGCTTTGATTGAGTACTGCCTATCACCCTCAAATTGACGGGAAATCAAAAAGGATGATCAAAACATTATAAAACAAGTTGAGATCATTCTCAATTTATTTTCATGGAATTTTGGGTCTTTATTTATCTTTGGTGGAGTTTTCATATAATAATTGATTCTATTCCTGTATTCAAATGTCAATATATGATGCATAGTGTGGAATGACATATCGTACACCAACATGTTATGATGAAGATGGTGAAAGGATGATTGTGGGTCCAGATCTTGTGGAGGAATCAATAGTTAAGGTATAAACTATTAAAACCCATATCAAAGTAGCTCAAAGAAGGAAAAAGAGATATCCTAGGAATCAAAGGAAGGATTTGGAATTTCATGTCATGGCCTGTCCTCGGGGCCCGTGTTGTGACTTCCCCAAGCCCGCCTTCCGTAGGCCAGGGGCTGGTGACTAGCACCAAAGGCATAAATCCCAATAAAAATGGAAGGCATTGCCTTTATAAAAGTAAACAACACAACAGAGTACAAGCGGAAGCTAACACTGAGTAAAGCAGTAAACAAGTGTGAAGGAAATACAAAAGGGTCCAGAAATACAAGCCCAACAGAAAGTACAGCTACAACTGAATGTAAAGTACAACTCAAAGGACAACATCTGAAAGTTGACAAGAAGCTCCTGGATCATCCACCTCGGATCCTACCTGAACGTTAGGTACAACTGTCCTCCATAGCACTCCACGTTCGACCGTCTGTCCATCCGTCTCTTCCAGGTACCGACTCGTCGTGAGATCCACCTCCGAGTACTGTCCAGCTCAACAAGCCTCAAATACGATCAGTGTTGTCCGTCGTCTGCAACCAACACTGCGAGGTGCGGGCGTAGCCCATGCAGGAGTGAGTATAATGATACTCAATGAGGACCCCAAGACCCTCAAGGTCTCACTAAAATCCATCAAGGATAAACCACAAATAATGATCTCAACAGATAACCTTTACTTAGGTGTATGCCCTTACACACACCTAAGTTATAAAGAAACCCATCTCAATCATGAGGAAACACCAAGGATATGAAATCAACGGATAACCACAACTTAGGTATATTCCCATACATATACCTAAGATATCAAGTGACACATCTCAATCATGAGGTAAACACAAATGTCATTCAACTCAAACCAGGATTTTATTCATGATATCAAAACCACGGCTGCTGGAGAACTCCTCCTATATCGAGCACTGTAGTCCTTTCATGACTCTGAGGCACTACTCACTAACCTTATACTGCTGAAGTAATCCTCCTGTCGAGTACTGTGGGTCTGCCACCTCACAATGTAGTGCTTCCCGCCATGGGTATGCCACCTCACACAGTAGTGCTCCCCCTCATATCCTACATAGGTACTCCTCCTGTTGAGTACCGCGGGTCTACCACCTCACAAAGTAGTGTTGTTCCTCCATGGTTCTTCCACATCACAATGTAGTGCTCCCCACTGGGCTATAAAAGTCACTCTGAATCGAATCGGAAAAGAATTCATCAGGTCCACACCTACGAGGTCTCCGCACTCCGTATGATCATCTTCGGGAGGATCTATTCCATGATCAACTAGTCAATAATCAAAGTATCACAAAGTACTGCATCATCATAGGGGTATCAACACAACAGACGGTGCATCAATCGGACGCCCGGTCTATGAGTTATTAGCCTTTTCATCCCTGGGACCCGGTTGGTTTCGTGTACGAACCAACATGACCGTATCTCAACTGTACCCCGAACTCACAAAGGGTATACTTATAAGGACTGTTTCTCAATGTGATCACCAACGCTGCTGACGGTTCGTTAAACGGTTTTCTGGTATGAATGTTATTGGCTTTTCCATTCCAGGTGCCTGGATGGATTTCGAGTACAATCCAACCCGACCATATTCCAACTGGGTCCAACCCTTAGCTGAAGTATCCTATAAGTACCTTCTCATCGAGAGGAATCCAACAAAGTCGACGACATGTCAATCGGACATCCGATCTTTAAGTTATAAGTGTTTTTTCTCAGAGGGATCGGTTGGTTTCGGGTTCGAACCAACCCGGTCGTACTTCAAATGATGTGGGTTAACCATACCGGTCACACCATTCTGATCGATATGGAAAAACACACGAGATGGACTACCCATTGGTCCAAAACGGATAGATGGTGAAAAATATTCATTTCACCGCAACACGCACAAAATGTGCCTCGTGGGGCTAGCACCTCGACCTCAACTTAAATATTCAAAATCGGTCTTGAAACATCTGTCTTAATTCTAGGGTTGCAACCTCGGAGACGGTTATACATTCCGACACCGTATAAGAGAGATATGTCCGATACATGATTCCGTAATAATAATAATAATATTATTATTCAGTGTTTCGAGGGACCGAGCCACGAACCATAATTTTATTATTCAAAATTAGACTTGAATCGACCACATTGATGTCAGGATTACATCGCCACTGATGGAAAGCCAATCAGACGTCGCATGCATCAGTTATGGCGGGTCAAAGATTTAATAATAATATTAAATCTATTATTTTCAGAGCGCTTTGGGTACCTGATCCAAAAACCCAAAAAAGACATCCAATATTGGACTCATAAATTTCATCTCAAAGTCAGGGTCACACTACCACAGACGGTTCGTGAAACCGAGGTCACACGAAGAAGATACAGTCAAAACAGTGTTTTATCAGAAAAATTAATAATAACAATATTTTATTATTATTATTAATTATTTACTTATTTAACTTGCTAACTCAAAAATCAATCACAATTTTGGACTCCTTGCGCGCTAGAATTCATCCCCTAAACCCCCATTTATCATTTATTTCTCTTTTGATTTTATCCCCACGTTTATCTTATAAATCATCTCTCTCCAATCACATTTACTCTTCCATGATTATGTTCTCTCATTTAGCGCCCCAATCAACCGGCCTCCTTCCACACGGCCAGAACCGCCACCACCTTCGCCTGCCCGCCGTTCTGCCGCACCACCCCCGGCTACCTGTGCCACCGCACCGCCCCCGACTACCCACCCCGTCCGCTCGCGTTGCCACCTCCCGTTACCACGCACCTGACCCCATACTGCCACACATCAAGAACTTGATAGCGGTGGGTCTGGACTTGTTCATAGTCTATACCGATCCCGTTAGTAGTTCAAATAAACACCCAACATAATATTCTTCCATGATAGAGGGAATTCATCACGTAAACTTAAATAAACAAAAACACCCTACCTTGAAATTGACGTCGCACGTCATCGAGTCGTGGAAGACGGACGTCACGGTAGTCGGGCGTCACGGAAGAACGGTGTCATCCCGTCAATATTGGAGGAAGAGTTGTTGACATAACCGAAGCTTTCCCACGATGGTGTCTTCTCTCTTAACGCAATGGAAGAAGAAGTTTGGAGAAAGAAATGCTTCCGGTTCTTCGAGTCATGGAGCGTTCTTCGTGTTCTCGTGGAAGAACTCTCCCTTTCAATATCTCCAACATGCTCCCAATACTACAAGTTCCAAAACGAAATAATAACCTAAGATATTATTTTATTTTCCCATGATATAACATTTCTTTCAAACTCAAATTAATTCAAAAAGACTATTGAATTAATTATGGCATTTGAGTTGGCAACTTTAATAGAAGGGAGATGGAAAGGCTCCACATAATTAATGGGAGGTGTTGTCAAAATAAATAAAGGGAGTGTTAAAGGGGGTTTTATGGGAGGTGAAGGGTTTGGCCTCTTATGGGTCCCACCTCCCAAATATCCTCCCATGGGAGTTTATGTGGGCTTTGAGCCCCACCCCTAACTTCCTCTTAGAGGATATAACCACCCAAATAAATAAAATGGTGCACAACCATTTAATTTATTTTTTTACAAATCCCCAAAAATTAACTTTCAACCCGCATTAATGGAAAATGCGGTAAAGGTCCCCTTAAGCGTATACCAGTGATGCAAGTTCATCGGTCTCCTTAGATTTCAATTTCGAGCAGTAGTTTAAATGTTATAAAATTATGAACGCATGTTTACTGAACGTACCTGAAAAAAAGTTTGTAAATTTATTATCAGTCACCCTCTAACAACTGCGGTCAAGGTTAGGCTCTGCCTAGGTAAAACATGCCCCAACGAACCAAAAGGTACCCTCATTTTTTCAATCTGAGTTACCGTTTAAATGTTATGAATTTTATAATAAAATAATTGTCATTTAATTATTTTATTTGCGGCCAAAAAATAACTTTTTCTGGTGGCCTGCGCCGGCCAAAGTTAGAATCTGCTTAAATAAACCATTCCCTCACGAGTTCAGTGGTGGTCTTAGATTATTAATCTGAGGTATCGTTTGTGAGTTATAAGCATTTGAAAAATAAAATAATTTATTTAATTATTTTATTTACGGTTATGCCATTTTTGGAATTTCTCACAGGAGGCCTGCACCGACTAAACATAAGTCGCGCCTAGGGTAAACCCACCATCCTGAACACAACGGTGCCCTCAGATTTCTACTCTGAGTAACCGTTAAATAGTTATTCCACTTTTTCAGTAAAATTGCATACGCGCATTAATTTAAGCTTAACAACAATTCAGAAAATTATTCCGGGCACACCGAGCCTCGGAATCAGGTGCCATCAGAAAATACGTACTCATAAAATTCCAAAAAAAAATTATAAAAAAAATCCTTGAAATTTTTGGGTCTCTACATTACTCCCACCTCAGGGAATTACGTCCCCATAAATCTTCAACACACACTAGGGGAAACAAAATTGGTACTGAGTACACATATAACCCTTCTGCTCCCATGTGCTCCCCTAGAGGTTCATGTGCTGCCTGAGGTTTCCTTTTCGCCGACTGAGGAAAACCCATCCCATCGTTGGAAGTAAACCACAACCTTTTTTCCTAATACCGTCAATCATTGAATGAACTGTGGTTTCCCAGTCCATACTCAAACTAAGGTCGTAAGGCCTCGATGCTTCCACTAAGAGGTTCCAATCAAAACTCATGCCTCAAGGGTCAGATCACACCTATCGGCGATAGTGTGTTTATCGAGTCTCCACTCGATGGTATCTATAGAAGTGAGGGTCAAGTCAACGGTTTTTACCGGAAGCTCTAGGTCTGGGACAAGATTCGTGGAAGGAATGATTGGTAACTATGTCTATTGATATGGCATCTCGTAGTAGACACAGATCATACCTCAAATCATTCTTATAGCCCTTGGGTCACACTCCGTGACTGCATGTAGCTATTCTCTTCCCCTGCCCTTCGGTTCCCAGAACCTGGCGAGGACTAAAAAGGCGGGTGGCTGTAACATGTCGAAATGTACACCACCTCATGCTGCTCTCCAAGATCTGCTTCCACGTCTGCTGCTCTGCAGATTCATCTATCCGTAACACTTCCTCTTCTTGAAACATTTTACATGCCCAAGTCTATGAGACTGGCGCCAGTTCGTATCTTCCCACTGCTAACATTCACTGGCTAAAACCGATCATCCAAATAATATTCAACCACAAAGGTTCTCTCTAGCACCCTAACATAAGTAGGAATTCATAGAGGAATGAGTATTTACTCGAATATCCTTAAACACACCTCACTCAAGGGTCCGAGCTTTAAGGAATTGATCGTATCGTAGTCATTAATTACCCAGAACAATTGGTACACCTCGACAAATACTCAGCTACTGACATGTCGTCCTGCCGAAGCTGTACAAGCTCTAAAAAACTCTCAGCCACCTCCTCAAGACAGTCCTCAGCCGCCTATGAATCATCCTCACCTCATAGCATCAGAGGCCTCTGCTGCTGGAACTCGTGCAACGCGCTATGTTAGCGTACATCGTCCACTAGTACGACTGGGGGCATCTTCTTCCTAACGGGTGTTGGTGCTTCTGGTACAACACCAGAAGGAGACAACATAGAATGAGGGCCATGCACCAGAGCCTCATCACTCTGTGAGCCGTCATCGAGTACTCTCTCGGAAACTCCAACTGACTGTCTGCATGGAGACATCCTGAACAGATGCGAAATGTTCAAACGATTTAAACCTACTGAGATGACCTGGATTGAGCTGACTTAATGAAAACATTTGAAAAACACACGCAATCAGTGTTGTCATGCACTATGTCGGAAATCAGTAGTCAAGGTCCTGATGTACAGATACATTGGCTGCCACACCAACACCGGACTCCTTGAACTGAAAACCACACTTATTACACATAACATTATTGCTTCACAGAAAGAAAATATCAGAGTCTTATGTTCTGCGGCAGAACCGACTCCTCTGATAACAATTTGTCATGACCCGTCCTCGGGGCCCGTGCCATGAGTACCCCAAGCCCGCCTTCCATAGGCTAGGGGCTGGCGTCTAGAACTAAAGGAGTAATTCACAATAAAAAGGGAAGGAATTTCCTTTATAAAAGTAAACAACACAACATAGTACAACCGGAAGCTAACACTAAGTAAAGCAGTAAGAAAGTGTGCTGGAAATACAAAAGGGGCCGGAAATACAAGCCCAATAGAAACTACAGCTACAACTGAATGTAAAGTACAACTCAAAGGACAATAGATGAAAGGTGACAAGCAGCTCCTGGATCATCCACCATGGATCCTACCTGATGGGTAGGTACAGATTCCCTCCACAGCACTTTGCGTTCGACCGTCTGTTCGTCCGTCTCCTCCGGGTACTGACTCATCGTGAGATCCACCTCCGGGTACCGTGCATCTCTATAAGCCTCAAATACGATCAATGATGTCCGTCTTCTGCAACCAACACAATGATGTGCGGGCATATCCCAAGCATGGGTTAGTATAACAATACACAATAGGGACCCCGAGACCTTCAAGGTCTCACTACAATCCAACAAGGATAAACCACAAATAAAGATCTCAATAGAAAACCATTACTTAGGTGTCTGCCTTTACACACACCTATGTTATCAAGTAACCCTTCTCAATCATGAGGAAACACAAAGGTTACAAAATCAACGGATAACCACCACACAGGTATATGCCCATACATATACCTAAGTTATCAAGTGACCCATCTCAATCATGAGGTAAACACAAATGTCATTGTCTCAGCTCAAACCAGGGTTTTGTTCATGATGTCGAAACCACGGATGCTGGAGAACTCCTCCTATGTCGAGCACAGTAGTCCTGTATGACTCTGAGGTGGTACTCACTAACCTTAGACTACTGAAGTATTCCTCCTGTCGAGTAATGTGGGTCTTCCACCTCATAAAGTAGTGCTCCCTGCCATGGGTCTGCCACCTCACACAGTAGTGCTCCCCCTTATATCCTACAGAGCTACTCCTCCTGTTGAGTACCACAGGTCTGCCACCTCACAAAGTAGTGCTCTTCCGCCATGGGTCTGCCACCTCACAAAGTAGTCCTCCCCACTAAGCTATAAAAGTCACTCTGAATCGAATCAGACAAGCAGTCATCAGGTCCAAATCTACTAGGTCTCTGCACTCCATATGTTCGTCTCCAGTAGGATCCGTTCCATGAGATACTTTTCGATACTCCAAGTATCAAAAAAGACCTCCTCATCATAGGGGTCTCAACACAATAGACGGCGCGTCAATAGGACACACGGTCTGTGAGTTATTAGTCTTTTCATCACTGGGGTCTGGTTGGTTTCGTGTACGATCCAACCCGACCGTATCTCAACTATACACTGAACTCACATATGGTATTCTCATAGGAACCATTTCTCATCGTGATCAACAATGTCGCTGAAAGTTCGTCAAACGGTCGTCCGGTCTGAAAGTTATCGGCTTTTCTGTTCCAGGTGCCCAGTTGGATTTTGGGTACAATCTAACCCGTCCAAATTCCAACTGCGTCCAAACCTCTAGTGAAGTATGCCAGAAGAACCGTCTCATCAAGAGGAATCCAAAAAAGTCAAAGGAACGTCAATCGGACATCCGATCCTTAAGTTATAAGCGTTTCTGCTCTGGGGGCCCGGTTAGTTTCAGGTACGAACTAACCCCGCCATACTTAAAATGATTCCGGTTAACCAAACCGGTCACACCATTGTGATCCATACAGAAGAACACATGAGATGGACTACCCATTGGTCCAAAATGGATAGCTTGTGAACAAGTTTCATTTCACCGCAACACGCGCAAACTGGGCCTTGTGGGGCCAGTGCCTCGACCTCGACGTAAATATTCAAAATTGGTCTTGAAACATCCGTCTTATTTTCAGGGTCGTAACCTCGCAGACGTTTCGACATTCCGACACCATATGAGAGAGATATGTCTGATACGAGATTCTGTAATAATAATAATATTATTATTATTTGGTGTTTTGTGGGCTCGAGCCACGAACCAGAATTTTAGTATTCAACATTAGACTTGAATCGACCGTATTGATGTCAGGATTACATTGCCACTGACGAAAATCTAATCGGACGTCGCACACATGAGTAATGGTAGGTCAAATATTTAATAATAATATTAAATCAATTATTTTCCGAGCGCTTCAGGTTCCCATTCCAAAAACCCGAAAAAGACATCCAATATTGGACTCATAAATTCCGTCTCGAAGTCAGGGTCACACTGCCGCGGATGGTTTGTGAAACCGAGGTCGCACAAAGAAGATACAGTCAAAACAATTTTTTATCAACAAAATTAATAATAACAATATATTATTATTATTATTAATTATTTACTGATTTAACTCTCTAACTCCAAAATCAATCATGATTTTGTACTCCTTGCGTGCTGGAATTCATCCGCAAAACCCCCATTTATCATTTATTTCTCTTTTGATTTTATCCCCACTATTATCTTATAAATCATCCCTCTCTCCAATCACATTTACTCTTCCATGATTATGTTCTCTCGATTAGCGCCCCAATCACCCGGCCTCCTTCCACAGGGCTTGAACCGCCACCACCTTCGCCTTCCCGCCGTGCCGCCACACTGCCCCCGGCTTCCCGTGTTGGTGCACCTCAAACTAGCTACATTGCCTGGCCCCTGTTCGCTCGCGGTGCCACCTCCCGTTACCACGCACCCAACCCCATACTGCCGCACATCATGAACTAGTTGGCGGTGGGTCCGGACTTATACATAGTCCATACCCACCAAGTTAGTAGTTCAAATAAACACCCAACAGAATATTCTTCCATGCTTGAGGGAAAGAATAATGTAAACATAAATAAACAAAAACCCCCAACCTCGAAATGGACATCGCACATCGCCGAGTCGCGGAAGACGGACGTCACGGTAGTCGGGCATCGCGGAAGAATGGTGTCGTCCCGTCAACATTGGAGGATGAGTTGTTGACGTAACTAACGCTTTCTCGTGGCGGTGTCTCCTCTCTTAACGCGGATGAAGAAGAATGTTGGAGAAAGAAATTCTTCCGGGTCTTCAAGTCATGGAGCGTTCTTCGCATTCTTCGTGGAAGAACTCTCCCTTTCAATATCTCCAATGTGCTCCCAATACCGCAAGTGCCAAAACAAAATAATAGCCTAAGCTATTATTTTATTCTCCCATGATATTACATTTCTATCAAATTCAAATTAATTCAAAATGACTATTGAATTAATTATGGCATTTTAGTTGGCAACTTTAATTGACGGGAGATGGAAAGCTACACATAATTAATTGGAGGTGTTGTCAAAATAAATAAAGGGAGTGTTAAAGTGGGGTTTAAGGGAGGTGAAGGGTTAGGCATTGTGTGGGTCCCACCTCAAAAATATCCTCCCATGGGAGGTTATGTGGGGTGTGGGCCCCACCCCTAACTTCCACTTAGAGGATATAACCACCCAAATAAATAAAATGGTGCACAACCATTTTATTTATTATTTTTACAAATCCCCAAAAATTAACATTCAACTCGCCTTAAATGCAACTACGGTAAAGGTCCCACTAAGCAAATACCGATGCTGCGAGTTCATCAGTGTCCTTGGATTTCAATTTCGAGCACTAGTTCAAATGTTTTAAAATTCTGAACGTACGTTTACTGAACGTACCCGAAAAAAAGTTTGGAAAATTATTATCAGTCACCCTCAACCCACTGCGGTCACGTTTAGGCTCTGTCTAGGTGAAACAGGCCCCAATGAACCCAAAGGTACTCACAGATTTTCAATCTGAGTTACCGTTTAAAAGTTATTAATTTTACAATAAAATAATTGTAATTTGATTATTTTATTTGCGGCCAAAAACTAACTATTTCTGGGGGCCCAGGCCGGAAAATGTTTGTATCTGCTTAAATAGACCATTTCCTCATGAGATTAGTGGTGGTATCAGATATTTAATCTGATCTACCATTTGTGAGTTATAAGAATTTGAAAAATAAAATAAGTATTCTAATTATTTTTTTTACGGTTATGCCATTTTTGGAATTTCTAGCAGGAGGCCCGCGCTGACAAAACATAAGTCGCTCTTAGGGTAAACCTACCATCCTGATTACAACGGTGCCCTCAGATTTCTAATCTAAGTAACCATTTAAGAGTTATTCCACTTTTTCAGTAAAACTACTTACGAGTGTTAATTTATACTTAAAAAAACTTCAGAAAATTATTCCGGGCACACTGAGACTCCGAATCAGGTGCCATCAGAAACTGCTTACTCGTAAAATTCCAAAAAAAATGAAGAAAAAAAAATTTTCTGAAATTTTCGGGTCTCTGCATTTTAAGGGGGTTCATGTTTTCTTAAATGTATCTCCATGGAAGGGTGTTAGAAGATTTGTGAAGAAAGGGAAACTGAGAAATAGGTATATTGGGGGTTTTGAAATTATAGATAGAATAAGAGATTTGGTTTATCATTTAAAAATTCCACCTATCCTGTCTAAAGTACACAATGTGTTTCATGTCTCATTGTTGAGAAAGTACATGCCAGACCAAACGCAAGTCCTCACATATGTAGGTAACGAATTGGAACTTGAATTATCTAACACTTATGAGCCTATTCAGATTCTAGACACTAAGGAATGGGTTTTTGGGAATCGGTTGATGATATTCATAAAGTTAGTTTCGAAAAATCATAAAATTAAAGAATAAATATGTGGGCCTAATGAGATTATCATGGAGAACTACACAAATCTTTTTATGAGGTAGCATTCTAGAATTTCACAGACAAAATTTCTGTTAGGGGGGAGAACATAACACCACAAGGATTTATAAATAAATTTAATATTAATCACATGAAAAACTGATTCTGTACAAAACACCACTTTTTTATAACTTAGCTAGTAAACAAAATTTTTACCATTTCTATGATTTGAATTTCGAAAAACTGACATACATAGTTATGATCAGAAAGATATTTAGAGTCCCATAGGATCAAATAATATTTTTTTGAATAGTAACTTACCCTTATGAATATTATTATGCCCTTATGAATATTAATTTACCATTATGAATAGTAACCACAGTCATGAAAGTATAAATAAAATTTACGCACCTAATAAATGTAATAGAATATTTTAAAAATTAATAATTAAGTGTTGGCATTTTTGTGAGTAATAAATATTTAATTACAATTTCAAATTAATAAATTTATAAAATTTATTTTCATAAAATTTATTCCTAAATAATTTTTTTGTTGGATTATTATTTTAGGATAATTTTATGAGACCTCACTTAATTTTGGAATGTATTATAAATCGTTTTTGAATTTAAAATCTATATTTTTAAAGTAAATAATGATTTTATTGAAAAATTAAATCTCTATTATTTAGAAAATTATTTTGAGAAAAATTAGTTCATTTTAAAACTCTACAAGTCAAAAAAATTAATGGTGAATTTTTGGGATTTTTCTAAAATACTTAAATTTTTGGTAAATAGTGAATTTTGATAATTAATGAAATATGCTAAATAAATGATTTTTTGTATCATTATTGAGTCATGGATGATGTAAATGGACATATGTTCAAACTAAAATGCACTTATTAATGTTTTCATTCAAGATAATCAAAAAATTAATAGTCTTGATCCAAAATAATAAAATAATGAATAAAATTAAGGGAAATAACTCATCTCATCCACTATAAAAGCCACCCATCACTCCCTCTTCTCCTCACCACTATAAACCTTGAATATCATAAATTTTCTACCCAAATACACTTCACTAGTCCCTGCCCATGTCCAAGAGCCCTTGTTCTTTCCAAAATACCAGACCCCTTCCCTTGAGGAGGTTCTCAAGGAGGTGTATTGAAGAGATAAATCCACATCTTCTTTTTTTAATGTCATTTCATGTTCCTTTCTTCTGTTATCCTATACTCACCTCCTATATCTAAGTTATCCTGATAAATCAATTATCATATATATACTATAATTAAATCATGTTAATATGGTAACCATTATCAATCTTCTTACTCTCTCTCTCTCTCTTTTATTTTATAAACGAAATCATCATCCATGAGGGGCCAATTTAAAAACCTTCGTGGATGATGAAGTCTCATTATTCAGTTTATCCTTCAATACTGGTCATAAAACCATTTTTATGGTTGAAAAAGGCTATAAAATATTTATTATATCCAATTTAATATTCATTAACTTGTATATGTACATAATATTAATTCATACAACAAAACTAGTTCGTAATAATCAAAATACCACCAAAATAATCTAAGTTATTGTTATTAATATTTCATATAATGATTCATCATCATAACATGTAACCAAGTAATATATATAAACATTAAAACGTATTTATGTTCATAAATAATATATAAAATAAATTCTACAGAATTATATCCATTGCACATGAACATCCATACTCATATATAAGGTTACCGATGGTGAAAACCAAGGAAATGAACACTCTGAAATGACAGAATTAAATATTATAACTTATCAATAAGGAAATAAATGAACTTAATAAAATTATGATAAACTAAATACCTATCTAATAGGTTTTTAATTAAGTTTTCAATAAGTTTAATTTCATATTCCATGACTTTATGTTCAAGAGAGTAACATATTTGAACATAAGGTAAGGGTTTTCTACCCAAACCTCCATTTTCTTTCGGGTTACTCTTTATCTCTCTTAATCCAAATTAAATTATTATTTATTTTAATTTACACAAAATAAATTTTATTTTAATGTTCTATATAATTGTACCAACTATAATACATCATTCATTTATGTATAGATTCATGTTTTAAAAGGATAATTCAAAAATACTTCCTGAAATGTAGGTCTGATTCAAGTGAATTTTTGAATTCTTAACTATTTTCAAGGTCACTCTATAATCTGTTTTTAGAAACAATTATTTTTAAAAAAATCACTCGTTTTATTATGAAAACACTACCCTAATTCGGTGATTGTTTTATTCAAATATTTATTAAAAATAAAACTTCTTTTCAAATTAAATGTGTATTTATATCAAGAATTACTCAATGATTTCATACGAGTATTCTAATCTATTTCAATACTCTTGTTTATTATTATGTTCAATTGGGTTTAAAATTTTATGATATCATCTACCATATTTTATTGAATTTTTATGATTATTTTTACTTTGGATGTGTTATATTGATACCATTCACCATATTACTCTGAATGGTTAGTGTTCATATTTAATGTTTGGGGAAAGTTATTTACCTTTCATATGTTAGTTTCATCATGAATGTATATGATGTTTATGTTTATACCAATTCACATTAGGAATGCATTTGACTTATTACATGATGGGTGGGGCCTCTATATCCCCATGATGCATCGGTAGGTCTCATGAGAAAAACTAGTTTTTGGATTTTACCCGTTTATTTAAGGTCTAGGAACAAGAACTTAACATAATGATTATGATATTAAGAATTATCAATTCCCTCAATAAGAAGCTATTAATTGATAGTTCATGTTGTTATTCTACTAGTATAATACCAATGATTATTTTTTATTATGGAATTATTTATTCAGCTCTTATTCCTGCCATATTGAGTTCAAGTATATTTTTTACCGCATGTATTTTTAGTTATTCGCCATGCCTAATGTTAATGTTTACGATATCTTACACTGTATTTATTACCCTTACGGAGAATAAGACCTCCCCCTTTCTTATCTTTTATTTTCCTAGGATGTGAAGAAGTAAATTATGAATGACTTGTAGGGATAATATTGGAGTCATGGATGTTTCTAATGGAATATATATATATTTATATATAGTATTAAATTTCAAGTTGTAATGTAGAACTTATGTATGTATATGGTTTTAAAAAACTACTAAAGTATTCATTCCTTTAGGGTATAACTTTATTGTAATCATGAAAATGTAATAAAATAAGGCACCAGCTCTGGGTAACTGGGTTTGGGTCCTTACAGTTGGTATTAGAGGATGTTTAGTAGAAAACTTAGAAACTAGATATAGAAAATGTAGATTAGGGAAAACCCCTAAGATAAAATTTTAGGATAAACATACAAGAACAAACTAGAATTTTTCTATGGAATTGATTATGTGTATCATTATAGAAAATAAATCCCTCTCTCAATACTTCAAGTGGACATGGTTATGTTAGAGATTTACCTAAGAGTAACAACTCTAAAAAGGGGTTTCATGCTTAACCCGAGGTATCCTGGTACATGACAATGTGCCTTACTGCGCACTTGGTTTGAAAATCCCATGGGATATGCTTATAATAATTCACATTTTCATTTCAAAACATTATGAATGAATTAAATGTAAAAATGTTTCTCAAAAAACCATTTTTATGATTATAAGATTTTCTAGGAATATGATTTCAATTTATGCAATGTATTTTTCTATGTTGATATTATACATAATCTAATCTTGTGTATGCCATTATAAAGGAATGGAACCAAGTAGAATGAATATAACCCGTACGAATTCATGTATCCCATGTAGGTATTTCCCTATGATTCAAGATAATGATGTTGGATTTGGTGTTGCGACTAATGATAAGAAACTTAGAACTATACTATGATAGTTGAACAAGGTTATGAATAATAACCTTATTCGTATGGAAAATCAGGATCCAAAATGTAGAAGAGCTATATGAGACCACTTTATGCAACAACATCCTCCAGTATTCAATGGGACTACAAACCCATTCACAGCAGAGCAGTGCATATGTTCTTTTGGGAAGATATTTTTTTCTTTGGGATGTTAAAAAAGAGAAAAGGTTCTCATGGAAATGTATAATCTGTTGGGATATTCAGATCAATGGTGTCCTTTAATACAAAACACAAAGGATGAGTAAGAAATAAAAGATATGGAATGGAGGGATTTTAAGGAAATATTCTAAGAAAAATACTTCCCTCGTAAATAACGAGCAGATATGGAAAGGTAGTTTCTGAATCCGAGTCCAAAAGAGGATGAGAATGCTGAAAAGTATGAATCTTCCTTCACAATGTAAGAAATACATGTCGTGGAATACATATGCAATCCAAGGAGCAAGATTGACCGATTCTTTGATAGTTTAGAAACATTCCTCTGAAATGCACTAGTCTCCCAAAAAATTCTCATCACACAAAGATATAGTATCATGTGCTATAAAGATGAATAAGTAATTCTATAATTATTATGAATTTAAAGGAAATCAATAAAAAAATAGGTGTACTAATAACTCAGGAAATGTAAATAAGGAAGTGGAGAAGAAGGGAATATTTTACTTTCAACCCTATGATAATTGTGGGAAGAAATACCATGATTCTTTCCTAAAGGGTATGGGTATTTTATACAAGTGTGGATAAAAATTTCACCACTCCCATGATTGTAAGGGGATGAAGGAAGCTACCAATGTTCAATGATAAAATTTTAAGGATATGTGACATTATGAAAATTGTTGTCCGAAGTGTCAAGGATACATTCCCCAAATTAGGTCAAGAGAGAAAGTCCAAGCTTATACTATCACAACTACTGAGGTTTAAGTTATTAATGATGTGTTTTTAGGTACTTTATATGTTTCCTCGAACTTAGCCAATGCATTATTTTCTTATGGATCATCACATTATTTTATATCTTACTAGTTTTCCAAGAAAATTAGATATCACCAATTTTATTTATTAATGGAGTTGTCGTTCAGAACTCCAAAGGGAAGTATCATTGCAAAAAAATATGTGTCAGGAAGTCCCCATTATTGCATATGAATGTGATTTATCTTCTGATTTTTTCATCATACCCATGAATGAATTTGTTATAATCCTAATTTTGGATTGGATTTCAAATTATGATGCGAATATATATTTCAAGAAGATGGAAGTTATAATTTTTGAGAATGATGTGGAATCCATTATGTTTTGGGCAGAAACATCGCCGTCTGATTCTCATCTATATACACCCTCAATATCTCTACTAAATTCAATTCATGGGGGGATGAGAAATTGATATCTATAAGTAATGAAATAAATGTTCAAATCTAGGATGTACCTATTGTGAAAGAATATATTTATGTTTTTCAAAAGGATTTTCCTGAACATCCTCTAGAGTGAGAATTTGAGTTCTTAATTGATTTTATTCCTAGTTCAATACATGTATCAAATTCTACATATAGAATGGCCAATGTGGAATTAGTATAACTAAAGAAAAATATAGAGGAATTTAATGATAAAGGATTTATTCACCCTAGTGTTTCTCTACAGGGAGCCCCTATTCTGTTTTTTAAAGAAATATAGATCTAGGAGGTTCTTCATTGACTATAGGGACATAAATTCTATAACTATAAAGAACAAGTATCCCCTACCTTGAATTGATTTTTTATTTGACCAACTTCATTATGCCCAATATTTTTTAAATATTGAACTTAAATATGGATATCATCAGTTTCATGTGAGGAAGAAATATATTCCAAAGAAAACATTTTGAACCATGTATGGGCATCACGAGTTTACAGTAATTCCTTTTAGACAGACTAATTCACCCTCTAACTTAATGGATCTAATGAATAGGGTTTTCAATTAATATCTTGATGAATTTGTTGTGGTATTTATTGATGATATCTTAGTATACTCTAAAATCGTAAAATATCATGAAAATCACTTGTGCATTATTCTGAAGACTCTTAGACAAAATTAATTATACAGAAAGTTTAATAAGTATGAATTTTGGCTTTAATCATTTTTTATTCTTTTTCATATTGTCTCTAAGGATGGAATATATATTGATCCTATTAATAAAATGATTGTTCTGGAATGTCCAATACTTGTGAACATAACTAAGGTACATATTTTTATTGGTTCAGAAGGTTATTATGGGTATTTCATTCAGAACATCAACTAACTAGACAACCCATTAACCATGCTTAATCATAAAGGGGTTAAGTTTTTATAGAAAAATAATGTGAGTAATGCATAAAATAATTAATGAGGTGATTAGTGAATGCATTGATGGTAACTCTACCATCGGGGATTGGTTGTTTTGTGATCTATAGTGATGCATCAAAGAAAGGACTTGGTTGTGTCCTTATGTAGAATGATAGATTAATTTCCTACGCATCGTGGAAACAAAAAATTCAAGAACAAAACTATCATACTCGTGATCTTATGTTATCTTCTATGATCTTTTCTCTAGAAATATAGAGACACTATCTCTATGGTAAAATATGTGAGATATATACAAATCATAAGAGACTAAAATATGTCTTCTCACAAAAAGAACTAAACATGAAGAAATGTAGATGGCTATAACTACTCAAGGATTATGATTTTTCTATAATATCCCACCTAGGAAAGGAAAATTAGGTAGCTAATGCACTAAGTAGGAAGGATCATTGAGTTTTAAACAAAATGAGGATTGAAAGGGAACATGTATTCATGTATCTAGTAAGGATGGATATGGGATTTATTAAATAAGGTGAAACATCATTACTTTTTCAATTGGTTTCCCAACCATATTTATTGGAAATAATTAAAATATCTCAACCTGATGAAGAAAATATTAAAACTAAAATTAATGTTGTGAATGATAGGAAGTTGCATGACTTCGTATATGAAGATGGAATTATATAAATTGGGACGAGTATTTGTGTTCAAGCTATACTCGGGCTAAAAATGTAGATATTGGATGATGAACATAATTTTAATTTCTCTATACATCTTGGTAGCACTAAGATTTATAGATATTTGAAGGAACATTTTTGGTGGGATAACATGAAGTGGGAAATTGCAGATTATGTATCAAGAAGTTTAGTCTGTCAATAAGTGAAGGCTGAATGACAACATCCTAGAGGTGTCATTCAACCTCTACATATTCCTATATGAAAATATAGGGTGACATCCCCATGAATTTTGTCACTGTATTACCCAAAACTCCAATAAAGAATGATATAATATTGGTAATTATTGATAGAATCTTGAAATCTACACATTTACTAGATATAAGGGAGTATTTCCAACTAAAGCACCTTTAACGACTCCATATCAATGAAGTTATGGGAATTCCTTGAAAAACTCTCTTAGTTTCTCTACTGAAAATATGGTCTTTATCATCTCTAGAAAAGGGCATTAACAGTGCTATAAAAGCACTATTAATCGAGAAACAGAAAAATGGGTCCCTTTTATCAGTGAACAAATAAGCGCTGATAAAGGCCCCTTTTATCAACCCTAAAAAAATGCGATGATAAAAGGGGAATTTTATCAGTGCTAAAAAAGTGATGATAAAAGGGTCCTTTATCAGTTATTTTTTTAGGGATGATAAAAGACCAATTTTATTAGTGCTTTTTTTAGCACTGATAAATTTTATAAAAACATTAAAAAAATAAAAAAAATTACAATTCGGGGAGGGGATTCAACAGTGCTTGAATCCCCCATTAACATTTCCCCACCCCCAACCTGAGCCATCCACATCACCCCCCCAATAGAGCCCCCACCCCCTTTAACTATAGAAATCAAAGATTGACATACACGGACATTATAATACTTTTATGGAATACTTAATACATAACAAAAATAGATTCCAAAAGACCGTATTAGTTTAGTGTCATTGGAAACTCGAAACAAAATCATCTAATCATGATAAAAGATCTTAAACATCTCCCATAATGATATTCCCCTTTTTTTCCTTACCTAAAACCTTTCTTTATTTCCTGGGGAAAAGAAAACATCAAAAGGGTGAGCTCTAATGCTCAGTAAATGTAAACATAGAGAACATAAAACAATCCATAAACATTTGAACATAAAAACATGGACATAAAACACCAAAATCCTAAGTAATGACATAAATCATGGCAGTACATAAGGAATAGATCATTAAGGAACATTAATAAAGATAAAATAAAATATTTAATCGTGTAAAACCATTAACCACATGATATGACTTCCATAGTAGGCAAGGAATTGCGTCCAAGACCATCATTGTGGAAAAAGTCCATTACTGATCCAGGTTTACTTGTCATTCAAGCATTATATTTCTGAACCGAATTTATATTCCATTCCAGTCATGTATATCTCATGAGATATAAATATTTACCCAATCCATTGGTGAATGATATAGGTCTCACCCATCTCAAAATGAAATCATTATTTCATCTGCCACAAAATAAATATAAATCATCCATCATAACCCAATGAATAAAATGGGTTTCATATACATCATCCCATCATACCATAATCCATATAAAACAATAGATATAATTTCATCATAAAAAAAATTTAAACCATGTAAATAATAGGGAAATTATACATGAAACATATCCATATTAAAAAATTTCACCTTATATGGGAAATAGTTTGGATAAAACACATGAAATTAATTCTTGACGAAAATATCCATTCTTCATCAAACTCATTTCTTTTCTCAAAATACCGTGGAATTTAAAAAAAACATTGAAAAAAATCATGAATTCTTGTAGATGAAGTTTCATGGAAATAAGGAATTATGAAACTATTAAAGCATGTTCTTGCCGTATAAGTTAAAATACATTATCCTCATACTTTTAACGGAAAAGTCAAAAAGTACACCGTATGGTAAAAAAAAGAAAGATTCATTCCACAACACAATGTAAAAATAAAAAAGGGGTAAACATGACTTTAAACATACATGAATGAATATTAAATGCTTTATGAAAACATTTTTACAAAACATTGACATTGATGAAAAATATAACCCCAGTAAATACTTATGTATAAACAATCTCGGATAAAAATGAGATTGCGAGATTTTCCCTTACCATTTATGATCGGTGGGATTATACATGTCATAAAATAACGAAAATTACCTAGATATGTAATTATAATATTCTTTATAATAAAAATCATAAAACATTCACAGGAATCATAAACACAATACAAAATAAATAGATGTTGATTATGGCATATGTCTCACCGAAATAAAAGTGAGGAGAAATAATCCCTTACCTTAGGTATGATTTCATCCTTATGTGTCTGAACAACATATATATTGATTTAACTAATTTCATTGACTTATTCAATAATCATAGTCATTTTTATGATATCATATATTATTCACTTATGATTTTATATTACCTATTCATTTGTCAATTCCTTATTGAATCAATGTTTTGGGTAATAATCATTTAAATAATCATACATGATTAGACTTGTAGTTCTTGATTTCAGTACTATTTATCGTGATTTACTTACTTCCAGAATCTAAAACATGATTTATATATCATATATATATTTAGTTTGTATATATATAACAGATAGATAAATGAAATGAAATACACCGTTCATGGAGATGGTAGGTCATATGTACGCATGAATGCTGTTTTCCTTTCCTTATTGACTTGAATGGAAGTAAGTACATGCCATATATATATATATATATACATTAGCATTATTATGTCATATATATCATTATTATTCATTATATATACATTATAATCATTATTGAATGGTTAATATGGAGAATGAATCTGATCGCGTCATGGTGACGGTAATCCGTACGTACGCACGAGAAATGATATCATCCCCATAATTATTTTATGGAATTTGAGTGGATGATATAATATATAATAATTAGTATCATGTTATAATAATCATATATAGTTATTATTTCCACCATTATACCAATCCGAGTATGGTGGAGGTGGGAAAACATATTACACCATAGTGTGGAGATGGTAAGTAGTACACATGCACGCGTAGAGATATCATTTTTCGTAGGATGGATAGAATGTGAAATATTGTTGTTTAATATTCATAATAACATATCAGTAAAAAAGTTATACTTTATTTACTACTTAATAATGAAACAAATCATAAAGAGAAAGTAGAAGAAGAAATAAGTCTGAAAGAATCGGTAAAGGATATTACTTCTTCTTCAACACGCCTCTTTTAAACTACCTTTTAAGGGACTAAACATGGTCATTTAAGAATAACAAGACATATATAATGTTTTTAGGGATGTTGATAAGGGAAATGGACATGGTTTGGATGAGTTTTAAAGCTCTAAATGGAGTGAAGATTAGAGGGAGGAGGTTCCCTTTTATAAAAGAGGAGAGGGCAACTTTCGGAAACCTCCAAAATATTAATTTATAATAACCTCAAAACCCTATTAAAAACCTCAAAAAAGTGCTGAAATTAGAAATTGAGATGATATAGGGTTGTAATCTCATTATCCAATATAATTTAGACATGTTCTGATTTTAGTTTAAACCTTATCATTTTGATTTATCCTTATTTAATCTATTTGATTTTATTTGTGGTAATAAAATTCAAAATTTTTAATGGTTATAAATATTTCATTATGTCTTTTTAATTATACATAATAGGATACTTTATGACATGGTAGACCATATAAATTTTAATTTGTAATTTTGAAATATTTTTGTGATTTTTTAAACAATTTAATAATATGTTATTTTTATAAAATACCAATAGTGTCAATTTTGACACTATTCAATTATTTGATTTCAAATAAAATCCACACAAGAAGAAATGTTCGAAAAAAATTATTTAATAGATTTATAACTTGTCATATTTGCCTATAAAATTCATGGAGCGCATTAATTAGTTCATATACTATTTATTTTAATATTATTAAAACCATTTATTTGAAATTTTTCTTAATAAAATAATTACTACAAATTTTTTGTATAATTATTTAATATACTTATTTGTTGCATAAAAATTCAAAATAAAATACTAAGATTAATATAAATCATATAGATTAAATAATATTACTTTTAGTCGAATTTATCTTCTAAAACAGCCATCTTTTAAAATGTTTTATTTGTTAAATTATGAAGTCGACAACTTTGACAACATTTAAAATAAAATAATATAAATTTCATAATCATTTTTATAAGGCTAAAAATGGTATACCAGTTGACCCTTGGATTCTTATGGTTTATATATACTCTATAAATATGATTTTGTCAAGTTTTGGGTCCCTTTGATGGGTATTACTATTTTAATAAAAACTATATTATTGATTATTCAATAAATAAATAATTTCAGCATCATTAATATATAAGATATTAAAGTAAATATTTATTTCTTAAAAATTAAAAATAAATTATCATGATGAATAAAATCATTTTATCTTTAAAATTACTATTTATAGTGGAACTTATATTCTGTATAAGTTTATATTAAAAATAATTTAATTAATAATGTTCGAGTGAGACATATTTCACTTTCCTTTAAATAAAATAAATTAGAGGTCTTAATCTCACCCAAGTGGGTTCTAATAGATTCCATTTCGACCTAGGTATGTTTTAGAGGGAAATATAATAATCCAATTATATTAATACAAGTGTTAGGTTAATTTTATAATATAATTGTTACCCTTAATTAGCTGATTTACCTTTAAGTTTGGTAAATAAAATTTATGATAGTTACTATTCATAATGCATAAAAATACAAAGTGGCCTATTAACATAATTTGGACCTATTTATTACAAATATGGAATCCATTTTCCAAAATTCAATACATATAAGTTTCGGTATTTAATTTAAAATTAATCTCGCTGTTGAGAAAATAGGTTTTAAAAGTTAAAACATTGCAAAAGATTGAAATGATTTCACCTATGATTTCAATGTAAAATTAAGGATATTGACATAAATTATATTATATGGTATAATATATATTATATTTTTACTTTAAAACCATTAAATATTATAAATTAACAATATAAATTATCTTGATGAAGAAAGTTGTTTTTAAATTTAGCGTTATTTTTACTATATATCAAAATATGAAAGTTAACAAAAAATATTAAAACATTATGCACAGTAATTTTGTATATACTTATTGCAATTAATTAGGTAATTTTATCCATTTTAACTCATAAAAATGTAAAAACTAGATTTAAAGTGGGTGTTCCATCAAAAGGCGGCAAAACTGCAATTTTTTAAACAAATAGTTATTTTACCCGAAAATTTTATTTTTTTCTCATACCAAGTTATAAAATATGTGTAAGATAAATTATAATGTAATAAAATTAAAAATGTAGTTAATACTATTCATAAAGTCTAGTTTATAATAATATTATAGCAATATATCATTTCATAGTGAAACTCGGTATTGCGTACAACACACTCTATTGAGGAATGTCGCTCTTGCGGGAAACACAATCCAAGAATAGTGTTGCGTATACTAAAATCTAATACGGTGTTGTGTATAGCTCAATCTAATCTTAGTGTAGCGAAAAACACAATACATCAAATAAATTAAAAAGAATATTTCTCATAAAATCTTGGCGTGTTACATTAACAATGCTAGGAATTATTCCCACCTGCACACACAACCTGCATCCCCTATGATTCAATCTCAGGACAAGTTGTATGTGCGCCTAAGCCTTTACCACTCCACCATATTACTTTCCTCTTCATTTATTAATATATCTATATATTTATATATATATGTATATTTTGTTATATTTATTCGTATATTAATATATATATATATTTAGTTGTATTGATATATATATATATATGTATATTAATATATACATATATATATATATATCTGTATATTAATATATATATATATATATCTATATATTAATATATATATAGTTATATTTATATATTAATATATTTATTCGTATATTAATATATATTTATAAGATCAGTTTTAAATACATTTATATATTATGCTTTTTGGTGGGTGTTTATAAATAAATAAATACATATATACAACACACAGACATATTATATGTGTATTTATATGTATGATTATACATATTTATATATATTTACAAATATTATATATAAATATGTATATAAATATGTTTTGAATATATAGATAATATATACTAGTTTGACAATAAAGATGCATACATATATATATATACACACACACAAACACATAATATAAGTATATAAACATTAATATATTTGTATTTTTAAAAAAATGGATAATATTTTTTATTTAGATAAGCCTTATATACTGAGAAATAAACTTTACATGGAAATATGATTAATTATTTATTTATAAAATTAAATTTTTATGGGTGAATATATAAAGAAATATGTATATATTGTTATATAATTGATCATAAAAAATATTACAGTGTAAAAATTGATGAAATTTCAAAGCCATAATATCAATATAAATTTAACCCTTCAGAATATATTTTGTCCCCAGTGAAAAAGGTCAAAAAGACCCCCTGAAACGAGGTTGAAATTCCATCAAATGCTAAAAACAATTGGGTATGCGGACTAAAAACTCAGTATTGGAGAGCTATCTGGACTTTTGGCCTCAAAAATTGTGACTAAATGTTCCCTTGAGTCCCAACATGTAGATCTCATCGTAGGAATTGATTTGATATGTTTTATAGCTCAAATGGACACCCAGATCAAAATTTATGCATGTTTGATGTTTGATTTACATTTTCAACTTATTTTAGATGTTTTTTTTACTTTTTTTGATTTTTTTCCTTAAAATTGTTATTAAATTATTATTAGTGGATGTTAATTAGCAAATTATTAATTAAGAATATTTTTAAAATATTTTAAAACCATTTTCACTAAATTTTTTATATATTAAATATAATAGTCCATTTATAATTATCTAAAACATATTTAAAAAATATATATTATATTTAAAACAATATAAATATACTTATATATCAATATATTATTTTCATGATTTTTTTAAATATAAATTTTTTCAGCAAAATGAAAAAAAGCTATCAAAGGACCCCCATTATTAGCACTACTAAAAAATCACTGATAAAGGGGCCCCTTAACAGTTCTAAAAAAAAGCGCTGATAAAGGGGTTTCTATTATGAGCTCTAAAAAATGCATTGATAAAGGGTCACTTTTAACAATGATTTTTTAGTGCTGTTAATAGTGCCCTTTATTAGTGATTTTTTAGCACTAATAAAGGCACCCCCATTATCAGCGCTTTTTGTTAGCACTGATAAAGGGTGGCACTGTGGAAATATAGTTTTGTGGTAGTGTGTGTCTGAACGTGATCCATGATTTACATCGAAATTCTGGAGTACTCTTCATAAATACCTGGATTCTAGGATTCAATTGAGTACTTCTTTTCATCATCAAACTGATAGGAATTTATAAAGGACAGTCCAAAAATTATAAGACATGTTGAGATCATGATCACTTTATTTTTAAGGTATGTGGGATCAGTATTTACCTTTGGTGGAGTTTTCCTACAATAATAGTTTCCATTCTTGCATTCAAATGGCACTATATGAAGCATTGTATGGAAAGAGATTTTGTACATCAACAAGTTGGGATGATGTCAGTGAAAGGAAGCTTGTGGGTCCAAATCTTGTGAAGGAAAAAATAGTAAAGGTAAAGACTATTCCAAACCATATCAAAGAATATCAATACAGGAGAAAGAGCTATATTGATAATCAAATGAATAATTTGGAATTTGAAATAGTTAATCAAGTTTTCTTAAAATTATCTCCATGCATGGGTGATATAATATTTGGGAAGAAAGGGAAATTGATCGCTAGGTACACTAGCCCTTTTGAGAAAGTATATGTCAGACCCACCGAATGTCCTCACTTCTGAAGGTATAGAATTAGAACCTAACATATCTTACTGTGAAGAGCCTCTAAATATTCTACACACCAAGGAATCATTGTAGAGGAATAATACGACATGACTCATAAAGGTACTTTTGAAAAATCATAAAATTGAAGAAGAAACATGGTAGCCTAAGGAGATTGTGATGCAAAACTACCCAAATCATTTTATGAGGTAACATTCTGGAATTTCAAGGATGAAATTTTTTTAAGGGGGGATGTAACAACCCAAGGATTTATAAATAAATTTAATATTGAATGCAAGAAAAAAAACTCTCTAAAAAAACACCTATTTGTTATAACCTAGCCATTAAACATAATTTGTACTGCTTCTATGATTTGAATTTAGAAAAACTAACATATACAGTTGTGATCAGTAAAGTATTTAGAGTTTGATAGGATCAACTTACAAATTATGGGAATAGTAACTTACCCTTATGAATAGTAACATACCCTTATTAATAGTAATGTACACTTATTAATAGTAACCTCACCAATGTATGTATAAATAAATTTTAGGCACCTTATAAATGAAATAGAATATTTTAATCATTAAAAATTAAGTATTTGTATTTTGTGAGTAATAAATATTTAATTAAAATTTAAAATTAATAAATTAATAAAATTTATTTTCATAAAATTTATTCTTAAATAAATATATTGTTGTCCTATTATTTTAGGATAATTTTATGAGACCGTGGTTATTTTTTTAAAGTATTATAAAATCATTTTTAAATTTGAAATCTGTATTTTTCAAGTAAATAATGATTTTATTCAAAATTTAAATTTCTCTTGTTTTTTAAGTTATTTTGATAAAATGGAGTTCATTTTTAAATTCTACACATTGAAAAATGGTTAGGGTGAAGGTATGCAATTTTTCTAAAATACCTAAATTTTTATGAATAGTGAAATTTGATAATTTTTGAAATATGCTGAATAAATGAATTTATGCATCATTCATAAGTCATGGATGATGTAAGTTGTCATTGGTTTGAACTCAGAGGAACATAATATTGTTTTGAGTCACAATAATGAAGACTATTCATAGTCTTGATCCAAAATAATAAAGGAATGATTAAAATAATGGGAAATAACTAGTCACCTCCACTATATCTAGGAGCCATGGTTATTTCCAAAATACCTAAACCCCTCCCCTAATGGAGGATCTCTAGGAGGTGTATTCAAGAGGTAAATCCACATCTTCTTTCTTTTAATTTCATTTCAAGTTCCTTTATTTTGTTATCCACTACTCACATCCTCTATCCATATTTTCTATATAAATCCAGAATCATCTATATATTGGAATTATATCATGTTAATTTAATACCCATTATCAATCTTCTAAATCTATCTCTTTTATTTTATAAACGAAATCATCATCTGCGAGGTGCCAATTTACAAACCTTCGTGGATGATGAAGTCTAGTTCTTCAATTTATCCTTAAATATTGGTCATAAATTTATTTTTGTGGTTTAATCAGTCTATAATATTTTTATTATAACCTATTTAATATTCGATAGCCATTGTATATACATATATTAATTCATACGACAAAACTAGTTCATTATACTCAAAATATCTCAAAAATAATCTAAGTGATTTTCATTAATATTTCATCAAATGATTCATCCTCATACCATGTATCCAAATAATATATATAACAATCAGAACCTATGTATGATCATAAACAATATATAAATTCAATTCTATATAATTATATCCATTCCACATGAACATCCATACTCATATACAAGTATACCGATTGTGAAAACCAAGGAAATGAACACTTCAAAACGACGGAATTCTATATTATTACCAATCAATAATGACACAAATTATGTTAATAAAATTATGATAAACTTAATACATGTTTGAAAGGTTCTTAATTATGTTATTGACAAGTATAATTTTATATTCTAGGACCTTAAATTCAAGAGAGGAACATATTCATATATTAGGTAAGGGTTTTCTACCCGAACCACCATTTTCTTTTGGGTAACTCTTTGTCTCTCTTAATCCCAATTAAATTCGTATTTACTCTTATTTACTCATAATAAATTATGTTTTAATGTTCCCTATAAGTTTAATAACCAGAATCCTTATTTTTTTATGGATAGGTATATGTTTTAAAAGAATCTTTCAAAAATTCTTCCCGAAATACAAGCCTAATTCAAGAGAATTTCTCGAATTCTTACCTATTTTCATGGTAACTCTATAATCTATTTTGAAAACAATTATTATTTTAAGATCACTCATTTTATTATGAAAAAATCTAATTCACTTCCAGTTTTATATAAATATTTTTTCAAAATAACTCTTCTTTTCAAAGTAAAAGATTATTTATCTCAAGAACTACTCAATGATTTTATATGAGTATTTTCATCTATTTCAAAACTCTTTTTGATTCATATGTTTAATTGGGATTAATATTTATGATATCATCTACCATATTTTATTGAATGTTTTATGATTATTTTGACTGTGTATGTGCTATCTTTATATCATTCACCATATTACTCTGAATGGTTAGTAATCATATTGAATGATTGGGGAATGTTATTTACATTACATATGATAGTTTAAATATTAATTTATATGTTGTTTATGATTATACCAGTTCATATTAGGAATACATCGGACTTATTATGTGATGGGTGGGGGATACTATAGCCCCTTGATGCATCGGTAGGTCTTATGAGACAAACTAGTTTGGGTTTTTTCACGTTTATGTGTGGTCTCGGCACGAGGCCTTGACAGAATGATTATGATGTCTAGTATTATTAATTCCCTCATTATGAAGCTATTAATTAATAGTTAATGTGGTTATTAGAATAGAATACGACCAATTATAATGTTTTTTTTGGAATTGTTTATTCAGATCTTATTTTTTACATATTGTGTTCAAGTATTTTTTTTAAAGGAATGTGTTTTTAGTTATTCACCATGCATAATCTTTATGTATATGATATCTTCCACTGTATTTATTACCCTTACTGATCATCTCATATCAACCCTTTCTTATGTTTTATTTTTCCGAGATATAAATAATTAAATTATGAATGACTTGTAGGGATAATCATGGAGTCATGGATGTTTCTACGGAAATATATATATATATATATATATATATATATTGTATTTCCATTCAATTTGTAATGTTGAACTTATGTATGAATCTGGTGTTCAAAAACTACAAAAATATTTATTCCTTTAGGGTATGAATATCTTTTAATCATGAAAATGTAATGAAATAAGGCAGTGGCTCTGGGCAACTAGGGTCGGCTCTTTGCATAATTATCTAAAAACTATAAACATAAATATATATTCTGGTATATAAGAAAATTAATTCCTTATTTATTACTCAATGTTATGAAATATTTTAAGGTTGGGTCCTTATAGTTTTTCTCAGAGAAGGTTTTTATCCAACTTTAATGGTTTTTATATTTTTTGAGGATAAGTTAAAAATCCTCTATAACCACAAAGGTTAGTATATTATGGAGAATTATGGTTATAAACTGTCAAGAAATAATTAAGAGTTCATTTAACACTATAAATGGGTATAAATTTATTCCTAAGGTATTAAATGAAATATTTAGATGGGGTGGGAATGGTCATTATGAAAATCAATGTCCTGGTGGTAAATTTTAAGAAAGGTATCCCTATGACCGTACAGATAATAGTTTATTAATGTCTATAGCCATTGAAGTTGAAGATGATGAAACGTTGAATGACATATAAAAGGTATGAATTATATTTTGTCTTATGTTTTGATATTGATGAATACTTGGACATGATTCAAATTTTTTAATATAGGATGTATTAAGGAATAATATGAAAAATCATGGTTAATAGATTGTGAAGAATGATGAATCATTAAGGTGTCTACATATAGGGATTCAACAGTTATCATGTTTCTTTAAAATTAATTTTGATCATAAATTTATAAGAACTAATATTATTTTGAAGTTTTGTGTGATAATATTACCTTATATACATTTACTGAGTATTAAATAATGTTTAAGCTATATTTATCTCTTAATATTAACTTGTTTTTAATGAAAGGTTATTTGAGTAAGAATGATCTTATTTCATGGACATAAGTTGAAAGATATTGATAAAATTTAGGATTAATATGTTCTTTTATGTTGTGTACATTATGGATAATTGGGAACCATGATTAAAAGAATTGATTCGGTGAATATGTTATTAATTTTACTTTTGAATAATTTCACTATCTTTCGAACATTACAAAATTAAGGTAAATGGATATACTTTTCATTGAGATGGGAGTTTATTTGAGGTATAATGGTAGAATTATATTTTTGAATTATATATTATTTTAATTTAGATTTAGTATGATTCATGATATTTGTAGAAAATATTAAAATATTTTATAGATTATATGATTAGGAAATATAATTTGCTTTTTGGTTATATGATATTATGAGTGACTAATATTATTTAGAGATGAATTTATGTTTTAGTTGGAAGAATATGTGATAAAATCAATATATTAATTAGGTTTCAATCATAATCAAGTATATTTTAATTATTTTTAATGTTAGATATTTATTAAAGGATTTAATTTCAATACTGGGTATAAATATTAATATTTTGAAGATTCATGTATAATGGATTATTCCTATTGTGTTTTATCTATATATTGTATGAAGAATTTTTATTTTGGTTTTTTACTAAACATGGAAGGATCAACATTTTATCCTTTGGTGTATCTTGTTATTGGTAATAATTTTATTATAGTTCCCCATGAATTAAATATTTATACTAATAATTTGGAGTGAAATATGAGATAAATATAGAAATTGATTGAAATATGCAACCAAAGGATGAAAATTTCATTTATGGGTCTATTTCCTTATATTATTAGTCTACAAGTTTAAGGAATAACAATAATATTGTAAAAGGATATGAAAACAAGAAACACTTTATCCTTCAAATCTAATAAATCGATGGTCTTTTCACAGCTCATCAATTTATGGTTTTGTGGTCTTTAACTTTCTCACGATCATTCACTTTCTTATGAACAATGATCACTATCACTCTCCATCGTTATTTGGAAATTAAGTTTTCCTCTAAGACAATATTTTCACTTCCCAGTAATGTTCTCCGATTTGTAAACCTAGTTATATTTCATTCCATGTGACCTTCATATACTTTTTCCCCTTTTAATGAGGAAGTTGTATTAACCATGTTTTCAATTTTGGATGCCAAAAGAGGTATTTTCAAATAAAAAACTATTTATTATTGAGATCAAGTTAAAATTACAATAATTAAATTTATTATATATGAGGATAATGTTACACCCCAATATTTTAAAAGAACAATATATGTAATTGTGTATACAACTCCAAGCATAAATGAACCATGATATATTAATTTTAAATGTCGTGACCCAAGATTTAAATTCGAGACTATGAAGAGTATAAACTTCATTATTAAATAAATATAAAGTTAATATTAAATAAAAATGTATATATTAATTTCTATGAAATAATTACTCACATTTTATTAAAGTAATTTTATTCTTCAAAAATGGTTAGTATTTCCTTTTATGAGATAATATTATAAACAATTCCTACCAATTTTAGATTTTTTATTTCATAAAAATGTTATGATTTTCAAATCATCATATAAAAATTATCCTAGGGTGAAATTATGGGATTTTTATTGAAAGATTGATTTTTTAATGAATAGTGAAAATTATAAATTTTTATAAAATGTTCATTTATTTTGATAAAAAAGTCTCGTTATTATTTTAATTTCATATTAAATTAATATAAGTTCATTTTATTTATAATTAATCTAATTAATCAAATAGTAATTAGCTTTATAATTTTTTTGAATAAGATTATTTTTAGGCTTAAAATACATTTTTATCTAAAAGCAGTTTTTCATTGTGTTTTATGAATTTATATAAAAAGAAATTTTTATAAAATATATGAATTTAATTTTTTTTGAAATAAAATTAATTTTTGGATTCAACTATTCAAATTTATCATAGTATTAATTTTTTATCTTTTCTAAAGAACTTAATTTTTTTGTGAATAGTAAAATAATATAGTTTTTTAGAAAATTTAGTATCTTCTATGATATCACGAAGACATAAATATGATATGAAATTTTATTTAAATTAAAGAATTAATAATTTATGATAATTTAATAGAAATATAATTCAAAAAAATAAAAATTTATAATTTATAATTTATTTCATGATATATATAAAAACCATTTTCAGTGTTGACGTTGTGCTACTACGGCAATAGAAATGAACAATCGGGTGTCCTAAATATAATATTTTAGAATATATAAATATTTTATATACTTTTTAATATATATTATATATTATTTATTATTTTTATTCATATATTATAATTTTGGAGTTATATAACAAGTGACTTATCAGAATGCTTATGCAATGCTTGTACAAGGCTTGAAAAGTCAAATTAACACATTAAATAAGTTTTCATGAGATATATGTGAGTAAATATAGATATATAATGATTAAAAAGAATTATATTGAAGTTAATTTTTTATATTTGTTATGGTAATTTATTTTAAATTTTTAATGATGAAATAATTACCTTAAATATTTACAGAATGCCGACTCAATGCTTGTGTGATAACAAGAAAAATTAATTAAATGATTTCGAAAACTCTAAAAATAATATCATTTAGATGATTTTTTAACACATATAAATTATAAAATAATAAAATTTTATTCTATATTATATTAAAAACAAAACACTGAGTTTAAAAAACCCACGAAATAAATTTCTTTAAATTTATTCAATAGCTTATCGAACACGTAATCCCAAGTCAAAATAAACTGTGATATAAACTACCATTATAAACTAGGAATAAAATTGGTGTGTATTAAAATAAAAAAAATAATTTATGAAAATTATGGTTATATATTTATTAGAGATAAAATAATAATCATTTAAAAGAAAAATAAATGTTTTTTTGGAAAACATTATTTTTCTAAAATAGGGTTTAGTCACGCTTTATGAATATAATTAAAATTTATATTTACAACTTTTAGAAAATTTATTTGATAAAATATAATTCATTTTTTAATCCATCATATAAAATGTAACACCCCATGATTTCATAGTGTGTTATTTCTTCAAAATAATTTAATAACTTGCACTACACGCAACACCGAGTTCAATTGCACCATGACATACCAAAAAAAAAGCCATTAAAAGAGGTCATGAATAGTATTAACTAAATTTTAAACTTTATAATTTTAGAATCCATATTATGAGTTTCTTAGTCATAATGCAAGAACAGATTCATTTTCAGTATTGCACTTTTATCAACTTTTGATAGTGAAACCTTTTTAAATACAATATTTTAAACTTTTTGACTAAATGGAGACATCAAAAAATTTAAAATGAAACTTCCCAAGCTTCCACGGTACGCTTTCCTTTGAATAAAACAGTAGCGTGTGTTGTACGCAACTTCGAGTTTTAACACACACCACAACCAATCAAACTAGCCGTTATGAATAGTAATACCTAAATTTTGAAATAATATATATTTTATATTTTGAAATGGACTTCATTTTTGGATTCGGAATATCGAATTTAGCCTAAGGTGAAATTTTGGTACTTTTCGGATAACTTTCATATTTTGATGAATAGTGAAAATTACTAAATTTTAATTAAAAACAACTTTTTTAATCAAAATAATTAATAGTGATAAATTATGAATTTGAGTGGTTTTAAAGTATATTTAGAATATATTTTTACAATTTAATATAATGTTGGTCATTAGACAAAATTTTACAATTAAACCGAACATAAACAAATGTCAATCTTTTGATAGTTATTATCTCTTAAAAACACGCTTTTTGTTTTGACAACGGGAATTAATTTTAAATTAATTTCTGCCACTTCTATGTTTTGAATTTAGAAAAATGGATTCCATATTTGGAATCAGGATGTTCAAATTGTGTAAAAAGGTAACTTTTATTTTTAGACATTTTGAATAATTACTGCGGTAAATATTTTATTTACCATGGTTAAGGGTAAATCCGGTAAATAAGGGTTAAAAAAAATAATATTATAATAATACTAAATTACCCTAAAACGTGTCTTAACCCTATTGGTTGATACATGGTCGACCATGGGAATCTTTGGGTCTATTTTTGGACCCCATGGATCCACTTGTAAGTGATAATGACACTTTATTTTAATTAAGTTAAAATGAATACAAAAATGACACAAGCATATATCCTTTAGAAAAACAATTTTTACATAGTGTTATATATGATGGATTTTAGATTATAAATATTCATTAGAAAGATAAAAAGATTTCCTACATAATGATATTTTATTTATAATTTTTATACATTAAATAATTTATTTTATATATGACACAATGATGATGAAGTAATTACTATAATAGTGAAAAATTAAAATAATTGATATTATAAATACCCAAATAAATATAATATGAAACCTTTAATGAATTAAACTAATTTTCTAGGATAATATGATATATTAGTATTGATTTAATTGACTTTGTTCTAAGTAATCAATCTGTTATGAGTTTCAAAAAAATCAACTATTGAATAGTGTCAAAATTGACATAAAAGAGTTCTTAAAACAAATATTATATTATTAATTGATATTAAATTCCTAAAAATCTAAGGTTCGGCCAAGAGACTTATATCAAGATAGGTTCATAATTAATGTACCACTTGGGGGTCTCTTGGATGTATATAGTAAGTTTATTAACCATATTATATAAAAATACAAAGAGACATTGTAAAAGTGAAACTAATTAACTTAGAGTTAATACTTAAAGATAAGGTTAATATAAGTACCCAAACCTGTCTAAATTCTATTGGTTGAGTGGTTTTCGACCTATCCCAACCTTAACCTTTGAATAATCAACTTTGGAGCCATTATAAACCGAATATGAATTTATTATAAATTAATATTTCTAGCATTTCCAAAGGTGCCCCTCACCCCTCTTATAAAAGGGCACTCCTCCATCTCATTTCTTCACACCTTCAAAGCCTTTTGGTTCGGCCAAACTCTACCCAAATACACTCCCAACATCCCTCACTACAACCTAGAGGCCTTAGTTTGATCATAAAGCCAACCTATGGAGCCCTTTTGATCAAATCAAAAGGAAGAACCCGAAGAAGAGGTAATGATTTCACCACCCTTCTCCAAGTTCATTTCTTCTTCCACTTCTTCTTCCTTTGTTCTTACCATTCTAAAATAATAACTCCAGTATCTCACATATACTATGATGCTATTATAAATATGGTACAATCATATTCAGTATTCTATCCACCCTTTGAATAACATGTCACCATACGTGCGTACGTACGGCTTACCGTCTCCACATCGTGGTGTAATTGTTATTCAATATAATATTATTTGTATGGGTATAATAATGATGTGTAACTCATGTAAATAATAAATATAACATGTTAATGATTCTGTATATATGATATACCATCCATTTATATATTATTTTAATATCAAAAGAATGATATTGTCGCTCGTGTGTACGTACGGACTACCGTCTCCACGAACGCGATGAGATTCATTCTCCATCGTATCCATTAAAGTATAATTATCATTTGATGATTTAAAAATAATGTTTAAGGACTGGATATAATTCTGGATATGAATAAGATACAACAACCATGGCTTATATAACAAAACATATAAAAGAAAATGAGTAAGTTAACTCCTGAAACGACGATAATTCTAAGACAAATAAATGTTAAAAGATCATATATGATATCATATTAATATATATGATTCTTGTATAATTTAATAACAACTATTTCACCATTATACAGGAGGTTAACCTACCCCAACCAAGGAAAAGTACAAGTTAAGGGTTTACTTTACAACCTCTTCATTATCCAAGGTTGTTTATACGTAATAATCTACTGGGATCTCTTTATCATCCACATCCATGTTTCTTAAAAATGCATTTCAAAACATTTTTACTATTTACTAGAATATGAGTTAAAGTCATTTATACCATTTTTCACTTTTATAAGTGGTTTATAAAAGAATCTTTCGGTCGTTTTCAAAACAAGGTCCTTTTTAACCTTTTCGACAGAATTAAGGTAAGAATGTTTTTTTTAACTTATACGGCGGGTGCGGCTATTTTCCGCCGTTATAAAATCTTCAAAGCTTCCCTTACAAGCTTTTAAGAATATTTTCAAAGAAAATGTTTTATTTTATATGGATCTTAAATTATTTCAAAATAAAAGGAGATATTTCTTTAAAAAGAATTTTGATTTCATCTATGTCAACATCTTTTGATGTATTTTAAGATTATTTGAAGTTGATTTATTATGATACAAAACTTCTATATTGTATTGAAGGTTTTGTGATATGTTTGACTGTGGATGTGCTATTTTTATACCATTCATAGTTTATGGTGAATGTATTTACATTTTGTATGCTAGTTTTAATACGAATGTTTATGTTATGTTTAAACCTTTTCATATGGGAATGCATTGGACTTAATATGTGACGGGTGGAGCCCGCTATAGCTCCTCGATGCATCGGTAGGTCTCATGAGACAAACTAGTGTCTTGGCACAAGGCCTTGACAAAATCGTATTTGTAGTCTTGGCACGAGGCCTTGGCTATGTGGTTATGATAGTCTGGCATTATGCATTCCAACATTATGAAAGTGGTTATTGATTTTTTTGCATGTGATTATTCGATTAGTAGAATATCCATGTGAATAAGTAAATGGAATTATTTCATTTTATTTATGCCATACCATGTTGAAAGTTCATGTTTAAAAGGCTTTTGTTATAGTTATACATTGCCTTAAATCTTTATTCTTATTTATGAATGTTTCCGCTATATTGTTATCCTTACTGGGCATTTGAGCTCACCCCTTTTCTATGTTTTATTTTTCCCAGGAAGTGAAGATGTAAGTTATGAATGACCTTCAGGGATATTATGAGGGGATTATAGTGTGGACTGTGGAAACATTATGTTGTTGTAGTAGTTTTTCATTTTATGATGTAATGTAAAACTTATGAATATATCTAGTGTTTCCAAGGCTACTAAACCAATCGGTCTTTCGAGATTTGATCTTTCTTGTGATCATGCCAATGTTATGTAATAATGCACCGACTCTGGGTAACTGGGGTCGGGGCGTTACAGTTGGTATCAGAGGAAGTTTAGTACAAACCTTGGAAGCTAGATTTAGATAAACTCTGATTAGAGCACATAGACCTAAGATAAACTTTGAGGATTAGTGTAGAAGAACTTCTTAAATTTTGGTTTTATAGAGATTTGGTGAGTTTTCCGAGCAATACATCCCTGTCTGGATACGAGCAGGTAGAGGCGGCTCTGGCACAGATGTACCTAGGGGTAAAACCCGAAAACACCGCTTTGAGCTAGACTCGAACGGGAACTGGTACACGACAACGGGCCTTGCTGCACTCTTGGTTACGACACTCCCGGGGGATATGGTTAGGATAACTCTCATTTTCTTTACAAATCATTTTGAAGGGTTTATGAGTATATACTTCCTTAAAGAAAACATTCTTATGATTATGAATTATATCCATAAATAGTTCAATTTATGTTAAGTGTTTTATAAGTATGGGATTATGTATTTTGATTCATAAACTGATCTAGTTTATGCCATTGTTTAGAAATGGCGCCCAGTAGAAGGAATGAGAACTCCGGAAATGCACATGATCCAAAGAGAAGGAATGATCATATCTTTCATGGTCTTAAGCTAGAATTTATAAGAGAAATAGTCTCCCATGTATTATCATCATATGAAGAAATAATATCATGTATTGATAAGATAAGTAAAGATATTACTGAGTCCTATGGCTTTGAAGGGAAGCAAGAGAAGAAAAGGATAGAAGAGAGAAAGATGGATAAAGGGAAGAGGGAAAAGAAGAATTTTCCCATATGTGGTAACTATGGAAAGAAACACCCTGGAACTTGCCTGAAAGGAATGGGAGTTTGTTATAAGTGTGGAGGAAAATGGCACAAAGTGCGTGACTGCAAGGGTAAGAAAATGGTTTCAAATGTACAATGCTTCATTTGAAAGGAGTTTGGACACTACGCGAACCTATGTCCCAGTCATCAGACTATGACGCAAATGATGCTATTGGATAATAATCAAGTTATGTTACTACCACAGATGAAGAGGAATGATTAGAGTTCTTATGTTGATTATGTCAATTGAGTGTTGTATCAACAATGTACTTGTTATAATAATTATGGAGTATATAAGGATTGTGCTGCAGTACTATTTCATTAAGGACTTGAGATTGTGTGGAACAAAGAAAAGTGACTCAATAGCAGGATAAATTTTTGGAAAATATATGGTTGAGAGAATGATAAACCATAATATAGTTCTGATACCGAGGTAGTGATTTTCAAATAATACATGATTATTTTGGAAAAAATATATTGGATATTCTTGACTACCTTGGAACTGATTAATGATTTGTATATTCCATCATTGTTGGGTTTTAAAACATTTTTGGATTGATGAAGTATATCCAGCATTCTATATGGAATAAGGGAGCATGAATGTAATCAATAAGGAATATGGTAATACCTGATGAAGGTATTCATATGCTATTACGGGGTAAAAAGGATCTATATTATGTTTACCTTCCTTATAAATGTTAGACTGTGAGTTTGGACAGAAGTATTTTGGATAGTTCTAGTTTGGATTATTTTGGATTGCCATAAAAGGACAACCCGGAAGTCGGGCGGCAACCCGTCGCGTCCGGCAAGGCTGCGAGACTTGAACCTGCAACCGAAGGGCGACAAGGGTGTATCACCTACCACTGGACCATGAGATGTCTTGGATTAAATAATGTAGTTTTTATTAAAAGATCATGTAGATGAATTATAAATTCGTTTATTTTGGAACCCTATACGAATAGTGTAAATAGAATTTTTTTTTACATTCTATTATCTTTTAGAGTGAAAGATGAGTTTGTGGTAGAAATTTATTAATGGATAAAACTCTAATTATAAAGTAAGTATATCTCCTTATGATCTTAGCCAATCTCATAAATAAATTCCTCAATATTATGAAAAGCAACTTTGAACACAAATGTTTTCCTAGATGGTACCTTAAATCATCACTAATTTATGGCTTTGGGATTGTTGGCCTTTTTATAGCCATGTTCTCTACCACTCTCCATCAGATAATTGATGGTTAGATTTTTCTTCCATATCCATATTTTCCTACATGTAACCCTAGTATGTGTTATTTTCGGTAATCTTCATACTTTCGACTCTTTATTTTAAATAGAGGCCTCATTAATTAATTTTTCGATGTGGGATTTCAACTAGGATATTTTGAAACGTCAAAAATGTGTTATCCTAATACCCTATGTTTTGTTGAACCGATGGTATTTCAATTCCTCATAGATTGATGAATTTAAGGACCTTAATTTTATACTTGTTTGTGATTGATGACCTCAATCACTACCTATAAATATTTACGTTTTTCCTCCGATTATATGTCTCCAATTTCCACCAATGTTCTCCTAATCGAGATCATAATTTGGTGGTGACCCTTTGATTTCTCTTTTCCTCATATTAAGACTAAATTTTAGTAACCCAATTTCCGATGTGGGTTTTCCCACAAATATATTTTCTACTTTCAACCTTTTATTTTCGAAGAACAATTTCAAATTGCGAGGACGCAATTTATTGAAGGAGGGGAGAATGTAACACCCCAAGATTTCATAGTGTGTTATTTCTTCAAAATAATTTAATAACTTGCACTACACGCAACACCGAGTTCAATTTCACCATGACTTACCAAAAAAAAAGACATTAAAAGAGGTCATGAATAGTATTAACTAAATTTTAAACTTTATAATTTTAGAATCCATATTATGAGTTTCTTAGTCATAATGCAAGAACAGATTCATTTTCAATATTGCACTTTTATCAACTTTTGATAGTGAAACCTTTTTAAATACAATATTTTAAACTTTTTGACTAAATGGAGACATCAAAAAATTTAAAATGAAACTTCCCAAGCTTCCACGGTACGCTTTCCTTTGAATAAAACAGTAGTGTGTGTTGTACGCAACTTCGAGTTTTAACACACACCACAACCAATCAAACTGGCCGTTATGAATAGTAATACCTAAATTTTGAAATAATATATATTTTATATTTTTAAATGGACTTCATTTTTGGATTCGAAATATCGAATTTAGCCTAAGGTGAAATTTTGGTACTTTTCGGATAACTTTTATATTTTGATGAATAGTGAAAATTACTAAATTTTAATTAAAAACAACTTTTTTAATCAAAATAATTAATAGATATAAATTATTAATTTGAGTGGTTTTAAAGTATATTTAGAATATATTTTTACAATTTAATATAATGTTGGTCATTAGACAAAATTTTACAATTAAACCGAACATAAACAAGTGTCAATCTTTTGATAGTTATTATCTCTTAAAAACACGCTTTTTGTTTTGACAGCGGGAATTAATTTTAAATTAATTTCTGCCACTTCTGTGTTTTGAATTTAGAAAAATGGATTCCATATTTGGAATCAGGATGTTCAAATTGTGTAAATAGGTAACTTTTATTTTTAGACATTTTGAATAATTACTGCGGTAAATATTTTATTTACCATGGTTAAGGGTAAATCCGGTAAATAAGGGTTAACAAAATAATATAATAATAATACTAAATTACCCTAAAACGTGTCTTAACCCTATTGGTTGATACATGGTCGACCATGAGAATCTTTGGGTCTATTTTGGGACCCCATGGATCCACTTGTAAGTGATAATGACACTTTATTTTAATTAAGTTAAAATGAATACAAAAATGACAGAAGCATATATCTTTTAGCAAAACAATATTTACATAGGGTTATATATGATGGATTTTCGATTATAAATATTAATTAGAAAGCTAAAAAGATTTCCTACATAATTATATTTTATTTCTAATTTTTAGACATTAAATAATTTATTTTATATATGACACAATGATAATGCAGTAATTACTATAATAGTGAAAAATTAAAATAATTGATATTATAAATACCCAAATAAATATAATATGAAACTTTTAATGAATTAAACAAATTTTATAGGATAATATGATATATTAGTATTGATTTAATTGACTTTGTTCGAAGTAATCAATCTGTTATAAGTTTCACAAAAATCAACTATTGAATAGTGTCACAATTGACATAAAAGAGTTCTTAAAACAAATATTATATTATTAATTGATATTATATTCCTAAAAATCTAAGGTTCGGCCAAGAGACTTATATCATGATAGGTTCATAATTAATGTACCACTTGGGGGTCGATTGGATGTATATAGTATGTTTATTAACCATATTATATAAAAATACAAAGAGACATTGTAAAAGTGAAACTAATTAACTTAGAGTTAATACTTAAAGATAAGGTTAATATAAGTACCCAAACCTGTCTAAATTCTATTGGTTGAGTGGTTTGCGACCTATACCAACCTTAACCTTTGAATAATAAACTTTGGAGCCATTATAAACAGAATATGAATTTATTATAAATTAATATTTCTAGCTTTTCCAAAGGTTCCCATCACCCCTCTTATAAAAGGGCACTCCTCCTTCTCATTTCTTCACACCTTCAAAGCCTTTTTGTTCGGCCAAACTCTGACCAAATACTCTCCCAACATCCCTCACTACAACCTAGAGGCCTTAGTTTGATCAGAAAGCCAACCTAAGGAGCCCTTTTGATCAAATCAAAAGGAAGAACCCGAAGAAGAGGTAATGATTTCACCACCCTTCTCCAAGTTCATTTCTTCTTCCACTTCTTCTTCCTTTGTTCTTACCATTCTAAAATAATAAATCCAGTATCTCACATATACTGTGATGTTATTATAAATATGGTACAATCATATTCAGTATTCTATCCAGCCTTTGAATAACATGTCACCATACGTGCGTACGTACGACTTACCGTCTCCACGTCGTGGTGTAATTGTTATTCAATATAATATTATTTGGATGGGTATAATAATGATGTGTAACTCATGTAAATAATAAATATAACATGTTAATGATTCTGTATATATTATATACCATCCATTTATATATTATTTTAATATCAAAAAAATGATATTGTCGCTCGTGCGTACGTACGGACTACCGTCTCCACGAACGCGATGAGATTCATTCTCCATCGTATCCATTCAAGTATAATTATCATTTGATGATTTAAAAATAATTTTTAAGGATTGGATATCATTATGGATATGAATAAGATAAAACAACCATGGCTTATGTAACAAAACATATAAAAGAAAATGAGTAAGTTAACTCCCGAAACGACGATAATTCTAAGACAAATCAATGTTAAAAGATCATATATGATATCATATTAATATATATGATTCTTGTATAATTTAATAACAACTATTTCACCATTATACAGGAGGTTAACCTACCCCAACCAAGGAAAAGTACAAGGTAAGGGTTTACTTTACAACCTCTTCATTATCCAAGGTTGTTTATACGTAATAATCTACTGGGATCTCTTTATCATCCACATCCATGTTTCTTAAAAATGCATTTCAAAACATTTTTACTATTTACTAGAATATGAGTTAAAGTCATTTATACCATTTTTGACTTTTATAAGTGGTTTATAAAGGAATATTTCGGTCGTTTTCAAAACAAGGTCCTTTTTAACCTTTTCGACAGAATTAAGGTAAGAATGTTTTTTTAACTTATACGGCGGGTGCGGCTATTTTCCGCCGTTATAAAATCTTTATAGCTTCCCTTACAGGCTTATAAGAATATTTTCAAAGAAAATGTTTTATTTTATATGGATCTTAAATTATTTCAAAATAAAAGGAGATATTTCTTTAAAAAGAATTTTGATTTCATCTATGTCAACATCTTTTGATGGATTTTAAGATTATTTGAAGTTGATTTATTATGATACAAAACTTCTATATTGTATTGAAGGTTTTGTGATATGTTTGACTGGGGATGTGCTATTTTTATACCATTCATAGTTTATGGTGAAAGTATTTACATTTCGTATGCTAGTTTTAATACGAATGTTTATGTTATGTTTAAACCTTTTCATATGGGAATGCATTGGACTTAATATGTGACGGGTGGAGCCCGCTATAGCTCCTCGATGCATCGGTAGGTCTCATGAGACAAACTAGTGTCTTGGCACAAGGCCTTGACAAAATCTTATTTGTCGTCTTGGCACGAGGCCTTGGCTATGTGGTTATGATAGTCTGGCATTATGCATTCCAACATTATGAAAGTGGTTATTGATTTTTTTGCATGTGATTATTCGATTAGTAGAATATCCATGTGAATAAGTAAATGGAATTATTTCATTTTATTTATGCCATACCATGTTGAATGTTCATGTTTAAAAGGCTTTTGTTTTAGTTATACATTGCCTTAAATCTTTATTCTTATTTATGAAAGTTTCCTCTATATTGTTATCCTTACTGGGCATTTGAGCTCACCCCTTTTCTATGTTTTATTTTTCCCAGGAAGTGAAGATGTAAGTTATGAATGACCTGCAGGGATATTATGAGGGGATTATAGTGTGGACTTTGGAAACATTATGTTGTTGTAGTAGTTTTTCATTTTATGATGTAATGTAAAACTTATGAATATATCTAGTGTTTCCAAGGCTACTAAACCAATCGGTCTTTCGAGATTTGATCTTTCTTGTGATCATGCCAATGTTATGTAATAATGCACCGACTCTGGGTAACTGGGGTCGGGGCGTTACATAAAAAAGAAATTAGGGTGATGTTTTTGTATTTTGTAAAATGTTTCATTTGTTGATGAATAATAAAAAATATTGATTTTTATTGAAAAATGACTTTTTATTTAAATAATTAAGATGTTTAAATTATATTTTAAATTTATATAAAAGTAAAATTAGTTCAATAATACATATATTAATACATTTAAATTCATTTTTATTATTTTCATAATGAAATTTCATATAATTGTTTTGTAAACTTTGGAACATTTTTTCATTGAAAAATGCTTTCTTGTCACGTCTACGGGTTTAGTTTTAAATTAATTTTGATCACTTATGTAAATTTAATTTTTAAAAATTGATTCAATATTTGTAATAATAATAATTTATTTTATCTAATAATTTCAAATTAATTTTTGAACAAAATGAATAGTGAAAACAATAAAAATTATTTACCGTGGTTAAGGTAAAAATGGAATTAATGGGGGTTAAACTAAAAAAGAAAAGGGTTAAAGTAGCCTAAAGTTTTTTATAAAAATATTTTATGTAAATATTGTTTCCCTATCATGTATAATGCTTTATAATAATCACTTCTTTACCCATGTTCCATTTGAAGAACATGGGTACACATTTTCCTTTTAAAAAATTACAAGGGTGCCACTCACCTCACTTATAAAAGGACACACCCTCTCCTCTATTAACACCTTAAAAACCTTTTGGTTCAGAAAATCCCTAAACAACTTCTAAATTTCAATCATATAATCCAATAATCCTTTTTTTGTTCATAAATCCAACCTTGTAAGGATTTTTGTTTAAACCTACGGAGGTTACCTAGGGAAGATTTAATGTTATTCATCGAGCATTTTTATTTTATTTCTTCCCACACCTCATTAAATTATTATTAAACCATAATTATATAATAAAATAGTATATTAAATCTAATTATATGTTTTTATGTTAATTTCATAACTTACAACCATCCCCATTTCCATCAAATGGGTTATGAAACCATTATTCATGTGTACGGCGAACTACCGCCTCGAGAACCTATGTCATTCGTTTTTTCATTAACACTTATCATGGCTGGTTATGATGATGGATATTGAGTATATATATGATATTGATAATAAAATTATACTTCCTGAGTTATTTTATCTTATATAAATTTTTTAATTTCCATTTCCATAGAGGTACGATAACGTCGCTCATGTGTATAGCAGACTACCGCCTCGCGAAGCGATATGATTCCTTTTCACTAATGCTTTTCAAAGAATGAAATAAGGATAAATTTAATGTATATATATTATATTAATTAAATTATTATGATATTAATTAAATATTTATCATTCTTAAAAGATAATATATATCATTTTATTTCTTACCTTTTCACTCACGGAAAGATGATAACACCATTCATGTACATGTGGACTACCACCTACACGAAGCTATGTGACCCTCTTTTCATCACCAAACACATTGATGATTTATATAAGTATATTTAAATAAATATTATGGTGTTTATGATATTATTATAATCCTTTAAAGATAAAATATTACTTACCTCCTTTCCATAATGGCTATTGAAAAATGCAAATGTTACTCGTGTGTACGTACGACCTACCGTATCCATGATTGTAACAAATATCATTTCTAAAAACCATAATTATTTATTGGTATTAAATAATACTTTAAGTATAAATATTATAATTATTTCATGATTTTTATTCTATAAATTATTAAACTATATAATATGCCTAATAACTGAAACTTTCATGAGAAAACATGAATGGGAAACCAAGGTAATTAACACCAAAAATAATGAAAATAATGAATCATTTTTAATGGAGATGTGATGTGATATTATAAAATGATATTATACGATATTATAAATATTCATTTGGTTCTATTATATGTGAATATAATTTTTATAACCAGTATATAGGAGGTTAAATAAAGTTTAACCAAAATGAAGCATGAGGTAAAGCATTTTATCTCAATTTTATTTCATTGAAGAATATTGTAATGTTATGCACTAAATTTATATTCTATTGTGTATATAATTCCCCTATTATGTAATATAATAAAAAAATTATAATTCAAGGTATATTATACTTTATTTTTATTTTTTACACTTAAGGGGATTGGAATTGAAAATTACTAAGTGGAAAAGCATTTCATAACTAAATTTCATTTCATTGGGATATATTACTCCGTAATTTTATTTGATACTATAATATTATTTCTGAAAATAATTTTGAATAAATATTTATTTATTTCAACTTATTTTATTTTTGTTTAAATTTGACACTCGTAATTGATTCATTGATTAATCTACATATCAATGTTATGACCATTGTAATGGTTTATTTCACAATCGCATTTTAATCGGGAATTCCTACACTTGTATTTCCATTAAATGAAATTATTTTATCATTGGATAATAAAACCATTTCATTTTATTATAATATGTTTAATAATGACGTTTTCAAGTAATAGTATCATTTCTCCACTATAATACTTAAAATTATTGAAAGACTATTTTTAATAAAATTTGAATTCATTTCTCTCTTCAGTTGGAAATCTATTTTCTCCCAAAATTAGGTTTTCTAAAAATGTTTTAAAAAATGTTTTTAACCTTTTAAAAAAATTATTAAAATTTTTTTTAACCATTTTTACTTTTTACAAAAAAAAAATTGAAATGAATCTTCATGTTTTTTTCAAAACAAGGTCTGTTTGGATTTTACTGAAAATATGAAAGGAATATTTATTTTAAAATTCTTGGAATGTACATAATTTCCTACAATCATGAACACTAAATGTTTTAGATATTTCTTTATATGTTTGAAATATTATTTTCAAACAAAATTTTTTTCAATTTTTTTTGAACTTTTAGTTTTTAAATGTTATCTTCAAAATGAAAAGTATGTTTTCCTGATGAATGTTTTTAAAGATAATTTTATGGTATTTATAATCATCAATGAAAACAACCTATTATTTTTAATCCAATCTGTATATATTGAATTGATTCCATCCTTATTATATATCTATATGGTTTATGAATATTTTGACCAAAGATAGTTTTTACATTCACTTCGTTGATTCCTTTTTTTGTCATTAGCATTCCAATGAATAATTCGCTTTCCTATGGTCATTTAATTTACCTCAAATATCCACATTATTTATCATAGATATATTTTTTTTCATAAATTTTATATCATTTTTACATAATGTTTTTACATTCAAATTTATTTTTTGATTGAGGGAAATACTAATAAATCCATATTCATTACTCAATACAGATATTTGAATATAAGGCACATTTTTCATGATTTAAATTGATTATTTTATAAATAAAGAATTATTTAGACATGTGAATATTGGTTTAAATTGGTTATAGATATCCCCTAAATGTATCGGTAATATCGTGAGATGAATAAGTTGGCTAGCTTTAGTTAAATGGGTTTCTATTGTATACTTACCTATTAGTCTTATACTACCTTAAAGAGAGATCTTGACAGTATAGGTCTCCATGATGCTTGAGATCTTTAAATCCAATAATTAAGTGTTTATTTTATTGAGTATTAGGTTATTATTATCCATGACATTTTCCAAAAGATATTATCTCTGGATGCACTTCATTCTAATTTTATTGATTAAATGGCATGTGTTTTTGGTTATTTACCTTGCCATATTGATTTTACTTTATCATATTATCTATGATATTTTTTCAATGATATTATTTGTGGATTCATTTCATTCATAGTTTATAGAATAATTGTAGTGTGTTTTTTGTTATTTACCTTTCCATATTGATTATGTCTTATCTTATGATAATATTCATGTTATTGAAATGGAATGTCTGTTCAGTTATTTACCCTACCATATTGATTATGATTATTGATTCATGATAGCATTTGTTTTACATAACCCTTAATTTTCATTTCATCTCACCTTGTTTCATTTCCCATGAATCCATGAAGTGTACTGTGATTGATATGAAAGGATATACTATAGGTAATTATGTTATTCTCAAAAAAATGTGTTTTAATTTTTCTTGGTAAATGTAATGAATAAATTAAGTGTATATGGTTTACCAAGACTACTAAATGATTAAATCATTCAATATTTGATTCATTTTATCTTATGCTAATGAAATAAATTAGACACCAGATATGGGTTACTGGATTCGGGGTCACTATAGTTTGTATTATATGAAGTATAGTAGAAACTTAGGGGACTAGATTTCGGGAATCATATAGTAGGTAACATATCCCTATGAAATTTTCTACTATGAGTATATTAGAATATCATAAAGTGTTGGTAAGGAATATATTATGTAGTTTTATACGAAATTTTGGGAAAAATCCATCAAGGTGTCCTTTTGGTAAGTTTTGGGTGTGTTTTTGTTTGTTTTCAATGCCAGATGATCGCAAATGAGTATCTTTGGTGTTTTATGAAGATATGTTTTTAAGGAGGTGTAGTTTCCTAGTGTTTGTCAAATTTTGGGGCCTCAAAATCGGGAATTTGTGTGAATAATTACTAATGAAGTTGGAAAAGAGAAATGAGGTGCCAAGGACAAGAAACGTGTACCATGTCCGGGAAGAGTATGCGGCCACGTAATAGGCAGCAAGAACAATATGTGGGTGTGGTTTGTGAAACCAAAAATGATTCATGGAAGAAGGCGGTGCGTTATGCGGATGGATTTTCGTCAGAGGAGGAGATCGACCACATAGGAGAAAATGTGGTATATGGAATGCGTGTGAAAAACAATTTGTGCGTGTCTTACGGTTCGCGACAGCAGAAGAATCAATATGCGGTGAAGGCTAGATTGATGATTTGGTAAATCCTGGGTTACTATATTCTGATGATATCATTTCCTATATAAGAATCGCTAATCCCACTGATTTATGTGGATATTGAATATCATTAGAGAACTAATTTGTTCTCCAGGAATTAAGCAAAGACTGAAGGAAGTTCGCGAGGGATAATCCCACGAAGGCTAAAGTGGTTCACATGGAAAAATTTCCACCAAAGTATTTAAGAGGAGAATTGTAAACTGAATAGGACTCAGTACACGAAGAAGGAATCTCTGGTACGTGAGAGGGAGAGTTTTGCATGTGGTATGCTGAGGGGGAGCTCTGGTACGTGGAAGCGAAGGCAGTCTGTGAATAGAGAACAGTTCGCAGACATAGGGAAGTTTGTAAAGAATAAATTAAGTAAGCAGTATGTGGAGTCCATAATAGTTCGTGGAAGAGGAAGCGGTATGTGAAGGATGTTTTCCACATACCAAACCCTCTACATAGTATGCAGTGGATAAGCTGCATTAGAATTTTCACAAAGAAGCTTGCAAAAGCTTCAAATCAGTTTTCGAAAGTATTTTTAGGTACCTAGAAGTACATGGGAAGGTAGACTTCATCTATGGGTGAAAAGGAACTTCAACAGAGAATCTACCTATAGTTAAGGATTCCTTAATTGATGAAAATGAATGAACCTACATGTCCATAAACTTTGTTTGACCTATAATTCTATAAGTTGTGAGTTGATTCCTTTCCAAGAGTAGTGAGGGATGAAATAGGAAGACAGTGACCCTTTCCACTGGCTGTTATCTAGAGGAAGAGTCATAGGGAGTGACCATGGGTAATGCAAAGAGTAGACCCTAAAACTTGTTAATGTAGTGATCCTAGGAATATAAGATCGATCCCAAACATTGTAATCATTATTGGCATTGAGCCTTAGTGAATTTGGTACATCGGCACGTTGTCGTTGTATGCTCCCTGGACGTAGCCCAGTGAGGGTGAACTAAGTAAAAATTGTTGTTTCATGTGCATGATTTCATATCCATTCATATATTTCAATTGGAGGATTAGAGAATTATGTTTTTTCTAACAATAAAACAAGATCTGAATGGGAGAAATTTTTAATCTGCCATACCCTAATTCACCCGCCACCAGGGTATTCAACCTAGTGGACCTAACAAAAATAAATCCATATCTGGATACTATAAGTGAATATAGTCCAGGTACAATGATTCCTAGGGGTAATAACTCCAAAAAAGTCACACTGGTATTAAATCTACCATCACATACTTCATGAAAATCAATCTTAATTATAAGGCCATGGGCTTAAACATTACATAATCTTGAGATAAGTCAAAAAATTGACATAACGTCACATAGAGGATCTTTTTAGCGTTATATATTTATAAAATTAGGTCACAAATCATACATAAAAAATTAAATATTTCAATTAGACACTGTTACTCACAATAAATTTTTTTCATAATACAAAAACATTTAAAAAATAAAGATGGTTCATTGCATGTTAAAACAATATGACTTTTTCTTGATCTTATCCTTGAATTTATTCTTATTTAAATCCTAAGAAAAACATTTCAAAACATAGGATGAGCATAAAAATCTCAATAAGGGATACTGTTGATGTCAGATTCTTGATAGGTCCATGAGTGGGATCTTTAAATGAAACCAAAGGAATGTTAAGAATCAATGGATAATTCCATGATGCCAGAGGGAGTTGCGTGCAAGAATTAGGGGGTGTGTGCAAAATTTCCCATGGGGTACAAACCCCAGTGCTGCAAATGTGACATCAAATAAAGGTTTCTTCAGTGACCACCCAAAAACCTGCCAAGACACTGGAATGAAGGGAGAATGGTTGGCACACAAGATTCCATACGGTGCGCAAATCCATGCTCACCTAATACGGTGTCAAGAAATATTTTTATTTCCGCTCCTCCTGTGCAACACTATTTAATTTTTCATCTATAAATAGAAGTGTAATCCCAACCCTCTAGGGATATTGACCGAAGAAGAACCAACACTCTATTGCACGAAAGACACCCCTTCCATGACTGCGTGAGAAACACCATGACATCAAGGTAGTTGATCTTATGTGACTGGTCTCCCATGGGTCCTCCTTCATGTGGGACCACATGGACTTGATCCTCTCCTATTTCCTTTTACCCTGAAGAATTTTCACAAAAAAAATACCTCTTGGGTGAAAGTTTATTCTTTCATAGGAATTATTTTTCATGCATCTATTTGTTTTGCACACAAAAGACCCATCTTGTGCGTAGCCTCTCATCTTGCACAATCCCCTCCTCATGAGTTCCATGTGTATTCCTCACTCTAAGGTACAATTTCTGAGTCCCTCTTATGTGTGACACCCCTGCAGTACACATGCTTCTCCCGTACAGTCCTCTAGGTTTTTAAAAAGTGATTTCACGTTCCCTTGGGCAGTGCTGGATGTTGCGTTTCTTAGCCTCATGCTTCTTTACATAGGCACGCAAAAAACTATTACTTCTCCACATAGCCACGCTAACATGATCCCCTCAATGGATCAATCCATAACACGACCTCCCCATGTAATTTCTAATTCCTTCCCTTCCCCAAGGGTTGGTGGGTATTAGTTATGTAAGTCCTAGGGGTGCATAGTGAACCTGCCTCGTCTGAGCTGCATGATGTTAAACTGCCATACACCATCATCCATAGCACATTACGTTAAATTGTGGCCTCTCCTCATGAAATATACAAGGGGCTCCCCATCTCAGACATTCTCTAGGCCCACTAGTCTCCATGGGAGTGGTATCATTCCTTACATAGAATGAGATCCACTTCACTAGAGTGGCATCTGCCCGCAGGGAGGGGAAACAATCTTGGTGTAATCCCCTAGCCTTTCTTAAGGGAGGTATCATCCATGATCCTCCTCTCTTCTTTTGTGCGAAATACTAGAGGAGAGAGGCGAACAAGGATCTTCGATACCCCGTACCTCTCCCCCTAAAATTTTTCACTATTGGGCCTCCATCCTTGAGTAAGTCCCAATATACATCCCCCTGGGTGGTTAACCAAGTGTAAGCCCCTATTTCTTATTTGGGTCATTCACCATGCATAAGCCCCCCTTCTTTCCCTGCGTACGCACCTTTCTCAATGTGATCATCCAGTCTTTTTGCCTCTTATTTCTCACACCGAGCATGACTCACGTGGGAGACCCCACCACATGAGCCAACAAAGATAAAGTCTTATAGGATCTATGCGTGATGGTATCCAGGGCCTACGTCATTGTGGGGGCCGCCACTACAGGAGATCTGTCGGCACTTTTTAGCTCGATCACCGACACCAGCTCCTTCAGAATGATAAGAATGGTGGTAAATTCATAGGCTTCCATTTCATCCCTTCCTTCACTACTGAAAATATAGCCTCTTTCAGTGCTAGAAAATGTCATTAACAGCACAATAAAAGCATTGTTAATCGAGGTGAAGATAAAGAGGGGTCCCTTTTTTCAGTGCTAAAAAAAGCGCAGATAAAGGGGGCCTTTATCAGCCCTTTTTTAGAACTGATAATGGTTAAAAAAAATAAGATAAAATATATTTTATGAGTATCGGGGGAGGGGAATCAACAGCGCTTGACGCCCCCTTCAACAACATCTCACTCCCCAGCCACATCCCACACTCCCCATCAAACCCACCAGCATTTAACAGCACCCCCATCCCATTTTACAGTGCTTGGCATTATTCCCCACCTATGTGCATGACATTCCTCCCCCAGGATTCGAACTCGGGACCTATTGCCTGCGTGCCTAAGCCTTTACCACTCCACCAGATTTATTTTCTCTTCATTTATTAATATATAAATGTATTTATTTATATTTATTTATTTATTTATCTATTTAGTTATATTTACACATATATTAAAATATATATATTGACACATATATATGTATATTAATATATATAGTTATATTAATATATATATATTGAGTTATATTAACATATATATCTATATATATATATATTCCTATATTAATATATATATATAAATAGTTATATTTATATTTATATATTAATATATTTATTCACATAATAATATATATTTATAAGATCGGTATTGAATGCATTTATAAAATATTCTTTTTATGTGGGTTTATAAATAAGTAAATACATATATACAACAGACACACTCACACATATTTATATATATATAATTTGTATATCTGTATGTATTATTATACAGACACACACATAGACATATATATATATATATATATATTTACAAATATTATATCTTAATATGTATATACATATGTTTAGAATATATAGATAATATATATCATCTTGTCAATATATATGCACACAAATATATATATATAAATATATATACATACACATTATATAGGTATATAAATATTGATATATTTGTATCTTAAATAAAATGGATATTAGTTTCATATTTAGAGAGGGCTTATATATTGGGAAATATATTTTATATATAAATATATTTAATTATTTATTTCTATAATTAAATTTTTATGTTCAAATATATAAAAAATATGTGTATATTGTTATGTATTTGATTATAAATAACAGTACATTAAAAAAATGATAAAATTTCAAATTCATAATATGAATATGAATGTAATACATTGAAATAAATTCATTCTCCACTAAAAAGGGAAAAAGGACCCCGTTAAACCAGGCTGAAATTCCATTGAAAGTTAAAATATTTGGGTATCTCGACTAAAAACTGATTTTTGGAGGAATTGTGGTCCTTTTGTGGCCTCCAAAAATGTGACCTAAGGGTTCCTTGGGTCACTAACACATATAGATTTTTGTAGGCTTCAATTAGATATGTTGTAGAGTTAAAATGAACACTCGGATCAAAAGTTAAGACCATTTGATTTTTGAGTTACACTTTCAATTTTTTTAAATCTTTTATCAATTATTTTTGATTTTTTGTGTCTTCAAATTGATATTAAATTATTATTAGTCAATGATAATTAACAAATTATTAATTAATAATATTTTTAAAAAATATTTTAAATTCATTTTCACTAAATTTATTATATATTAAATTTAATAGTCTATTTATACTTATCTAAAACATATTTAAAATATATATATTATATTTATATCAATATAAATATACTTATATATCAATATATTATATTTCATGATTTTGTTTTGAAATATGCACTTTATTAGTGCTAGGAAAAAGTGATGATAAAGCCCCTCCTTTATCAGTGCTAGTAAAAAAGTACTGATAAAGGGGGCCCCTTTATCAGTGCTAAAAAATTATTATTAAAGGGGGTGCCTTTTTCAGTGCTTAAAAAAGAACTCATAAAGGGTCACTTTTAACAGCAATTTTTTGTGCTATTAAAAGTGATCTTTATAAGTTCCTTTTTTAGCACTGTTAAAGGAAAACCCATTAACACTGCTTTTTTTAGTCATGGAAAAGTGTGGCACTACAAAAACCCATCTCATTGGTAGTGCTTCCAACTCATCATTACCTACTCCAACCATAGTCAGTTCCCCACCATGCTCGGTTCTAAATACATAATCCCGGGGATGTTCTCTCGCCGTCGTGGGTATATCTTCATCCCTTACTGGGAAGGCTTCCTGGACACCATCATCAATGTGTTCCTAAGGAGGGTAGAAATTGGTCTGTAGGATATTATTGCGAAAAGAGAAAGAATAGTGGAGGCAAGAGCTAAAAAAACTCACCTCGAGCTGCTTAGTCAGTTCTGCGTCGGAGCCAACATTTTGGTTTCTCTCAAATGGGATTTCCAGGAAAGAAGGTGTTTCTGAAATTCCTCCACTAATACCTTCAACCTCTTCCTCTTATTCTTCCTCGTCGTTTACATCTTCTTCTTCTTCATCCGCCTCTTCCTCTTCCTCTTCATCTTCCTCTACATCTTCATCCTCAAATGGAATATTTTCTTGGTCATGTTCCTAGCCAAGAATCACTTTCACCAGGAGATGTGGCTCTTCATACCACCCTCACTGGCATGCGTACATATCTATGGCTGTCAGGTATGCATGCCGGTGATAAAAGTTTACCCTATCTGCCACCTGGATGCACCCCATATCTGGAAAGTCGATACTGGTATGCACCAATCTCCACCATAGCTCTTCAGTAGATATAGATTATAGTATCATCCTCCAAGAAGACTAGATAAATGGGAAGATAACATCGACAGCTGGGTTTAGGAGGCCCCTGATCTTCTTCCCAGGAAGATCGCTAGTCGGCCCACGATGTCGCTCGAGGGACCACCCCTCATTAGAAGGTAGAGGCACGTTCTTGCCTTGCGAGGCTCCAACAGATGGTGCTTTAGCCTATTTTGTTCTAACCACCAGGCCTATTAATTGTCTCACCACTCCCGTAGCATCATGTATGCCTCCTCACTCTTTGGGCTCCACACTAGCTACTTTAATTTACCAGATTTGTTTCCATAATATCACCTCAGGCTGCGTTTTTGTCCAATGGTCAGAATACTCTATTGAATGGCCAGAACTAACATCGGTTGGGCGGAGAGTGATGACTTCTCCCAGGACTGAAGTCTTGAACATGAGCCACAGATGGCAGAGAATTCGAGGATGTCACTCTTCCCGAACCTCTATGTATACTTTCTTTGGAATCTTCTACATAAACCCAAACTTCCTACAAAACATTGTCGACACATACGGTTCATAGAAGATTTTTCCATCAATTCGGGCTACAAGAAAAAAACCCCTAATTCTCTACAGGTATTCCCTCTACCTCAATGGGCCCCTCCCATCAACTACCATCTGATCAACTGGGTTATGGAATGGGTGAATGTAGAAATTGGTAAGGCTGTTGATCTTAAGCATGATCTCGTATTCTCTAAGTGTTAGTGGGTGGATTCCAGTAATGTTCAAGAGGGATGGCCGCATGCCGTCACCTGGATGGAGAATAGAATTCAGGAATTCATACCCACCGTAGTGGGATGTGACCGACCTATGAATGATATGGAACATCCCTCATATAATTCTCGGTGTAATTCCCCTCGAGATGCGTCCCAGAATTTTTTATAGTCTGGACAGTATGGGAACCCTCAGATTATCCTTATTCTTCGCCTCCCTGATCCCGACCATCACTAGCATTTCTGGGCAGACCTCCATACTCATGTCTCCCACTGGAAAAAACCAACCTCTCAATAATATAGAAAGAAACCCAACGTATCATACATTCGGGTCCTGACTTTTGTTTATGATGAAGCACCATGATCAGTACACTCATACTTCCAGGACTATCCAATATGATCCAAACTTTCCCCTCTCTGATGTGTTCGAGAAACGCTTCCCTCGACCTGGAAAATTCCCAGCCTTTTCCTATGTCATAAATAGACTGAACCATCCCAGATAAGATATGTCATTTAGAACATATTTTCTTTTAAACTTCTCCTTAGCCAGCACCAGCAGATGCCATGTTAGGATGGGGGTGCACGTCCTATCCCCGCAGACATTATCTAATTGGGAGGAACTCCCCATACTATTACCACTTCAAGGGGATTCCCCCAATGCAATTTTTGTCCCACAGACTGATACCTATATCCCTGTGGTGTAGGTGGAAGGTGTTGGAATCATGAGTCCACCATCTTAATAGCTTCGGTACCAGGTCCTGCTGCTGGTAGAAGTGAATTTGTGATGTCCAAATAGCTTTAAAAATCCAAATAGACCACAGATCTACCACAAACTCCTCGTATGTATAGCTTACCCAGTACATCCATTCCCATTCAGTTGTGAAATTTCCCTCGGACCTGAAGTCCCATTCTTTCCAACCCTTTTTCTCATCAATAATTCTACATTTGAAAGTGCTTTCATAATGAGATAGAGATTCATCGGGAACCTGATCAATTCCTACAATAGTCCAAGTATTCAGAATCAAGATGTAAATGGTTCTGTTCTATATTTCCCATGTAGTATGTTCATTTCACGTGATTTAGAACTAAAGGAGACTATCCTCATGTGTCACCTATGACCGTGGTGTATCAATTTTGAATCCTAGTACCAACACCTCGTTCAAAAGTTTGATGTTCCATATCGGCAGACTATCACTCTCGATGTAATCTTTTTGAGCATGCTTAAGTATTCCAAAAATCTTTTGATTATCAGACATAACTCTCCTCGCATGAAGAATATGGGGGTTCATGATCATCTGAGTCCTCTTTTCGGCTACTGTAGCCTCCCTCTCAGAATCAGTTTATTGAGCACCTATTTCACTTGTGTTTTCAGAAACTCAAAGGGATTTGTGCAAAAGAACAAGGGTTCAGCGTGCATGATATCCTATTTCATGGAAGAATACCACTAAAAAATAGGGCACGTGAAAAAAATGGATGGTGGAACGAAAGTTACCAGGGTGCGCGCAAAACTCAGAATCAGCTATGAGAACATGTATGCAGATGGGGACCATTTTATTGTATGAGATAAAAGTTCATTTCATATAGAAATGTTAAAGAGGGGGCCTATGGGGCAGCATATTTATAGGTGAAAACCGCACCTTTCACACACATGGAAGTGGTTTTCATGCCAAAACGGCATTTTTACATGCACCAATCATGCGCTTCTATAAGTTTTAGTGTAACTGTTAGAATCTAACCTTCGGGTCCCCCTTCATATTTGATTATAAGGAGGGAATTTGTTGACGCAGAATTTTGGATTGGGCCATGAGTGGGAAATTTCGAAGAAACCAATGTCATGTTGAGAATCAATGGACAATTCCACGACACCAGAGGGAGTTTTGTGCGATAATTAAGTTGTGTGCGTAAGATTCCCCAAGATATGCCAACCCTTGCAAACCCAATGTGATGTCAAATAAAGCTTTCTAATATGACCATTTGAAAACCCACCTAGGAACTAGTGCGAAGGGTGAACGATGGGCGTTAAAGATTCCTTGTGGCACGCAAACCCTTGTGCGCCCAATGCGACGTCATGTGGTCTTTTACACACTGATCCTATTGCGTGTTGTGACTGAAGTTTTCACCTAAAAATATAATTGAAACCTCTCCCTTCAGGGATGGTGACAGAAGATGAACCTATGCTCTGCTACGCGAATGTCACCCCTTCTATGACCATGCAAAAAATACCATTAAATCAAGGTATTGGATATTTTGTGTCAGGTCTCCCAGGTGTCCCCCTTCGGGTGGTCCCACTTGGGCTTGATCCTCGCCCATTTCCTTTTACCCTATGGAATTTTCACGTAAAAGATACCTCTTTCATTCAAGTTTCTTATTGCATAGGGATTTTTTTGTGAGCATCAATTCATTTTGCGTGAAACATTCCGATCATTCGCGCAACCTATCCTCTTGCGTCCAACCCTCCTCTTGGGTTCCATGTGTCGTCCTCGCACTAAGGAACCATGTATGAGCCCCTCTTCAGTGCAACACATCCTTCACACATGCGTCTCCAATATGGATCTCCAGGTTTTTATGATGTGATTTCAAGGTCCCTTTGGCAGAGCTTCATGTTGCGTTTCATAGCCTCATACTTCGTCGCATAAGCATTCTAACGTCTATTACTTATTCGCATAGACACTCTAACGTGAGCCCTTCAATCACTCTATTACACCACCTCTCCATGGAATTGTTGATAACTTCCATTCCCTAAGGGTGTGTGGGTATCAATTTTTTATGTCCTAGGGGTGCGGAGTAAACCCACCTCGTATGATCTATGGGACGATAAACTAACAAGAACCATCATTCTCAGCACCTGACGTTAAATTTTGGCCTCACCTCATTCAATATACACGAGGGGCCCCATCTCAGACATTCTACATGCCCACTAGTCTCCATAGGAGTGGGATCATTCCTTACATTGAATGAGATCATCTTTTCTAGAGTGGCATCTATCTACAGGGATGGGAAACCATATTGGGGTAAGCCCCTTGCCTTTATTTTGGGAGGTAGCATCCCCGCTCCTCCACTATTCTTTCATGCCAAGACTATAGAATAAAGGGTAACACCGTCCTTCAGTACCCCATCCCTCTCCCTTTGGGCTATGTCTCCATCTGGCCTCTTTCCTCGAGTATGTCCCAATCTCTATCTCCCTAGACAGTAACCAAGCGTAATCCCCTTTTTCTTCTTTAGATCGCCAACCATGTGTAAGCACTGCTTCATTCCCCACATATGAACCTTTCGCGATGTGATATTCATGTCTTTGTGGTATCTTTTTTCTAAAACCAAGCATGAATCATGTTTTATTATTGTAATCATTGACTATGGAATCCTTCTTGGGCTTCCCTAGCATGTATGTACCAAGCCGCCTTTCCAAACTATGTGGAGTTTGATCCTTGTCCCTATTTGAAAATGGTATGTGGGAAGACTCCCTGCGGTTCAAGCCGATTTCCCCCCACTCGTCTCACATGATGTTAAACTGTATTCCTTATAGAACTACGTGGAAGTTGATCCTTTCCCTTTCCAAGAAACGTACGTTGGAATCCTTCATGAGGTTCAAGCCCTTCACTAATCGGTCTCGACCACTTCATGTCGGTTCACACCATCCTGCATGACATTAAACTGTATGCCCCATTTTCATCCTACATGACATTAAACTGTATACCATAGAACTAAATTTATTTTGATCCCTATCTACTAGATAGGGTACATAGGAAGCCTCCCTGAGGTTCTAACTCCACCAAAGATAAGCCGTTGTAGTCACCAATCTTCGGTAAGCCATTGAAGTCCCATTTGTTTCGACCCATATCTCTGCTTCGCCCCCAGGGCATCAGACCAACCCGGTCTATTAAGCGTGCCTAAGCCCCCTAGAATTTCATTGGGTCACCGTCCTCTACGCACAACCTAATTCAATTCCCCATACTGAACTATGTGTACTTTGATTCCCGACCAATGGGATACATAGGAAGCCTCCCTGAGGTTCAATCCCACCATCCATTCCTCATTTTGGTCTCTCCCAGGAGCCTCTATATTTTGGGAAGGTTGTTCCCTAACCCAGAGGTTCTACTTACTCCAGGTCCCATCCATGTGTCCATCTTCATGGGATACCTCCTTAGGAATCCCATCACACCCCTAACTATGTTCACATTGATTCCCTTCCATGGGGATACGTAGGAATCCCCCTGAGCATAAATCCCAACACCACTATCTTCTTCACATCGGTTCTATTACATTCCTCTCATCCACTTCATTCAACCATCCATCATCCATCTTGATTCTTACCTAGGCCACAACATCCTGGTGAGGTCATTCCATTCATCCCATCGTTTCTCCTTGTGGCACTCGGACATCTAACCACACGTAATCCCCACACGATCCATAATCATCCACCCAAGATCAGCACCCTAGCGATGCAATGTTATCCATGTGTAAGCCCCAACATGCCTTTGCGTCGCTATCCTTTGCGCACACCCTGATTTATCACCCCCTCAAAAAATGTGGGTTTTGATCCCTGTCATCTTCACCATGTATGTAAGAAATCTCCCTGAGGTTTAATCTTAGGCAACAGTAAACCCTAGTGTCCACTTTATAGGGGCCCAAGAATCCTCGGGTCGATCTTCATTGGATGTTTTGATCCACTCATCCAGCAACCCCCCCTAGGTGATACCTCTTGGGGATGTATCCATATGATCCACTCCTATCGGTGTTCTGATCAGTCTGATCCGTCTCCGCAAGACGTTAAACTAATGGCCTATCCTATGACAAACAAGGCAATATGAGGAAATCCTAAGGAACATTCCTATGGAATATAATTACCCAAACACTATGGGGGATCCCTCAGGCTTCTACACCATTGAGAATCCCTTTCATAAGGAGAAAAAACCCAGACGCATCAGTATTTCAGCATCCATACACACCAGCAATGTCCAACATGACTACTTCCCCGATTGAAGGTTGCTTCCCTGACACGACTCCTTGGAATATCCTGAAAGAAGCGGTGTAATTAACTGGCGTCCACAAAGATATGGCACCGAGAAGAGTTTCATGAACAACATGTTAATCTTTAAGGGAGACCCAGATTAAGTGATGAATTCCCAAAAAAAAGTGATGGATATCGCACACCTTTGGAAAGTGGTAATGTAGGCCAATAACCAGAATGTCCTCCAAAGATGGATATGCACCCCGGTGAAAGTGTTGGAAAAAAATACATAAAAAATTAAAACTATTATTCTTGATAAAACATGTTAAACTTGAATACTTTATCATAGAGTAATACTTTTCACCTTTAATAAGTAGTAAATTTAATTCACTTAATATAAAAGTAACTTGGGACATAAACATTCATAAATAGAATAACCATATAGTAGACTTCCACACACATCACTAAATGGAATAACCATATTCCCACCTTCCATACCCAACACATTGGAGGTTATAATGTAACCAACCATCCATGATTTATCACTAAACCACCCATCATTGGTTTATCACGTAACTACCCATATTTGGATTATCACATAACCACATAAAAAATGTGCATGTACTATTATATAATCAAAACACATAAAGGATTTCAATTATCAACATTTCACTCATAAAATTTCATTTGTAATCCCAAGATATAATTTCAAGATATAGAAATTGTAAATCCACTTTCAAAACCATTTTCAAAACCAAAACACCCAAAAAGGGAATACTATATTTTTTTTCCTTTTACAAACATTAAGGCTTATAGAGGAAGCCAAATATCAAATAACAGTTGTGGCAGTGGTAGAGTCCTTCTCGCCACATACGTTAAAAACAATCCATTTTGTTTTTTAGTAAAACGCTTCATAGAAAAATTCTTCCCTTTGAATGAAATTAAAATTAAAAGGCTTTTATTATACACCATATAAAATAAGGGGGTGTATAACATCAAAATATTCCTCAATGAAAGGATATTAAGACGAATTCCATTACCTTGAGTCTAACGCGTCACATACAATCGTTGTGTTACTGAATAATAATATAAAGATAATTTATACCTTAGTGAGAAAAACATCAAGTTTATTATTCCTTTCATATCACTTATTACCATTTTATAAAAATTACATAATTATCTAAGTTCATATTTGACGTTTTGTCTATATTTGGTACTTGAGTCGAAAATAAACTTGTTTTGATGAAAATTGTTCATATAGTCAAAAGTAGATCACATCAAAAATATTATTCCATATATATCTAGTGTATATGTATTTATAATATCCATAATATTTGGAGATAATAAATGAAATTAATTGTTTATTGAGACGAAAGGGCGTACATACACATGAACGCTACTTTGATTTTGTTGTCATATTAAAAGAATGGGAACTAAATGATGCATATGTATATTATAATTATAATATAATATATATGTTATATATATTACATAGGTTCATTAACACAATAATTTGTACATTACATTCAAGTCATTAATGATTCATGTCACTTTCAGGGGGTGGTAGTCCACACTTCCTCAATTTAAACTATCGTATTCACACAACATGAAAATCATAAAGGTATGTTATAAATAAAATTTTTCGAATAATAGAGACAAAATAAATATAATATATATCATAAATAAATATAGTTTCCATCATAATTTACACCATGAGAGGTGGTAGAAAAAAATTAAACAATCATCGTTTCGTGAGGTAGTAATTCACCCTACACAACAACAGTATGTACGTTACCCATTAAAAGGAGGTGTGTGTATATATAAGACAAAACATTATCATAAAAAAAATCCTATTATAGTGATGATATTGGTTTTTTTGATAATCATAGAATAAGAAAAGTATATGGAGTGGATAATGGAAATGAAATAAAAAAACAAAAGAGAAGGTGTTACCTCTTAATCGAGTAACCTATTTTGGTCTATACCAAAAGTATTCCTTGAGAGGCTTTCTTCCCAAAGGGTGGATTCTAGGATGATGATAGTGATTCTAGTAAGAGTGTTTTGTATGTATTAGAAGAACCAAAAGGATTTTATATTGTATGGATAAGAGATAAATGGGTGCCTTTTTATAGGAGAGGGGAGGGGAACCATTAGAAAGTATTAAAATATTAAATTTAATATAAAAGTAAATTTATATTGAAAATGGTACAAAAAATATTTAATTAGAATATAATATGTGTATGGTTATAAATAATCTCATACAATAATTTGTGGACATGTTTCATTTTGATTCTTAGCTTTTCAATTTACCCATAATTACTCAATTTAAATTTGAATTTATGTAATAACATTTTAATTATTAAGAGGCTATTAAATTAACTTATATGGGGTAAATTTCCAATAATTGGACACATAATTAACTTTTAGAAATTAAAATATATACTTTTTAATTTTAAAAGATTTTTATTATTTTTAAATAATTTAATAAACTACTATTTTTATAAAACATCAATTCTGTCAAATTTTACACTATTCATTTATTGAATTTAAATAAAAACCAAACAGAGAGATAACATAGAACCAAAGCCTTTAATATTAATATAATATTTTATATTCACCTAGAAAAAATCATGGATGATATAATTTATTTCATATAATTTTAATTTTAGCATTTATAATATCATTTAATTGATATTTCTCTTAATAAAATAATGATTGTATCACTGTTGTGTCAATATTTATGGTAATTATTTAATATCTAAAAATAATAAATAAATTCACATAATGTAGATAATTTAATTTGGTTTAGGTATACTATTTATTTACCAAGATTCAACAATTATATCACTACATTAAAATTATTATACTTATAAAAGACAAGAGAGTGACATGTTTTCACTTTCATTAGTTTTCATAATAATTGCATCACTTTCATGGAAAAAGATCATTAAATGAAACCATTATGACCCTTAGGTGGTATTGGTCTAATTTAATTCATAAAATATGATTTTTTCAGGTGTTAGGGTAATTTTACTATCCTTATCATATTGTTTGTTACCATAATTTACCTGATATACCATAAACTATGGTAAATCAAAATTACCAAAGTTTCTGTTCATAAAGTCCAAAAATAAAAGGGACCTATTTACACAATTTGAACATTATCATTCCAAATATGGAACCTATTTTCAAAATTCAAAGCATATAAGTTTCATTGATTAATTTAATATTAATTTATGTTTTCAAAACAAGAAAACCATTTTATTAAAACTAAAAACCATAAATTGGTTGACATGTGTTTATATCAAATTTCAATTTGAAATTACCTCCAATTAACAAAATTTGATTATATGATAAAAATATAATCTAAAAATACAGTAAAAATTTTCAAAATATAATCTATTAATATTAATATATTTAACAAAAAGGATGTTTTAAATTAAAATGCAGTATTTTTTACTATACATTAAAATATGAATTTTATAGCAAAAATACCAAACTTTACACCAAAGTAAATTTTGATATCCTTATTCCAAAGATTAATTTTACGTTTTTCCAATATCACATATAAAAGTGGAAAAAACTATATTTAAAAGTGGTTCTCCATCAAAAGCCGGTAAAACAACCTTTTAAAAATATTAGTGTTTTTAATGCTTAAAATTGAATTTATTCTCATTTTAAGCCTCTAAAATTCATGGGATAAATGTAAAAGAATTTAAAAAACATCTATAATCATATTATAGTTAGTTCTATTCATTCCCACCAATAGAACTGTTAGGCGTTAACAACCATTTAAAATAATAATAATAATATTGTATTATTTTTCGGTATAACTCAATGTTGTGTGCTACATAAGATTTCAGAGAAACCCATTATTGCATGTTGAGTATACTATAGGAAAAAGCATCAACTTTAACATAAAATTAATATCTTATTCATAAATATTAATAGATATAAAAAATGTATTATTATATAAATTCCAAGGATGTTACATCCTTGCCCAATTTTGAAAATTTCATCCCCGTAATTTTATTTACTTATCAAATAAGTAGAGGTATTTGTCCCTCATAGTATTTTCAGATTCCCACATTTCCACTTCAACCATATGATTTTTTTCAAAATACATTACATCACGAATCGCCTTATTCTACAATACTTTCCCTTTACAATCAACAATATTTAATAGTTTTTCCTCATAAGAAATATTCTCTTCCAAATAAACAACCTCTAGGATAAAAACATGATATGGATCTGGAATATATTTTCATAACATTGAAACATGAAAAACATTGTGTAGTTGGGAAAAACATTGAGGTAATTCCACTCTATAGGCAACTGAACCAACATTATCTAAGAATTCATAGGGTCTAATGAACCTCGAAATCAACTTCTCATTCTTACCAAAATGCATCGCTCTTTCACGTGGTGAATCTTTTAGGAAGACATGATCACCTACCTTGAAATAAATATCCGTCCTCTTGTTAACCACATAAATTTTATGCCTTCTCTGAGAAATCCTCATGTTAATCTTAATAAAATGAAATTTGTTTGTCATCTCTTCAACCAATTTTGGTCTCATCAACTTCCTTCCACCTACTTCATCGCAAAAAGATGGAGTTCGACACAACTTTCCATATAATGATTCAAGTGGTGCCATTTGTATACTAGAATGAAAAATGTTATTATAAAATATCTCAACTAAAGAAAAATGTTGATCCCAACTTCTCTGGTAATCCATTTAACAACCATGAATCATATCCTTCAAGGTATGAATTGTTCGTTCTAACTTCCCATCTTATTGAGGATGAAAAGTTGTACTGAAATTTAATTTAGTTCCCAATGACTTATGAAGGCCTTTATAAAAGTTATAAGTGAACTTGGAATCATGATAAGATATAATGGAATGAGGAACTCCATTTAACATGAATAAATATTTAATATTCAACAAATAATGTTGATCTAGAGATAGATTATCATGAATATGAAGAAAATGAGAAGATTTAGTCAATAGATCAACAATAAAATAGATTTTATTATTACCTATAGAAGTATTTGGTAATACCACTATTAAATCCATGGGTATATTTTCTCATTTCCACTCTAGAATTGGAAAACGTTGAAGCAACCCTTTTGGTAACTATCATTCTGCTTTAACCTTTTGACAAGTCAAACACATCATAGTAAAGTCATAAATATCTCTTTTCATTCAATCCCACCAGTAATACTCCTGAAGATCTCTATACATCTTAGTACTACTAGTAAAAACTAATAAAAGAGAACTATGATCTACATATAACAACAATTTATTAAACTAGTAATCACAAGGCACACATAATCTATTTCCAAACCTCAAAACACAATCACTATTAATGTTAAATTCATGTAACTTTCCATTCTGAACCAATTATACATTTTTATACAACTCGTTGTATTCTTTTTGAACATGCATAATTCTGTCTGATGGAGATGATTTCACTGCCACCTATGCCAAAACAGAATATTTATTTGCACCAAAAACTTCCAATCAAAAATATATCAAATAAATAACCAAAGGATCTTTTTCCAAATGAATCATAGATAATGTAGCAATAATATTTCAACTCAAATCATAAGAAACATTATTTTCCTTTAATGGATGGTAATGAATCATGCAATCATAATCCTTGATTATTTTCATCCATATCCTCTATCTCATGTTTATTTCTTAATCAGTGAATATATACTTCAAACTTTTGTGATTAGTATATATTTCACACTTTACGCAATACAAATGATGCCTCAAAATTCTCAATTAAAAAATATAGAAGCTAATTCCAAATCATGTGTTGGGTAATTTAACTCATGAGGTTTTATGTAAAGTTAAGCATAATTAATTACCTGATCATTATTCATTAGGACACAACCAATTCCATTCCATGATGCATCACTCTAGATAAAAAATTCACCATTCCTCGAAGGTAGGTCCAAAACTGGAGCATTTAACAATCTTCTTTATAATTCCTAAAAACTGCAATCACATTCTTCTGTCTAGATGAAATTAATTAAATTATGTGTTAGCTCAGTTAGTGGGGAAGATAATAGAGAAAAGTTTTCAACATAACCTTTTATCAATAACTTGATAATCCAAGAAAACTATGAATCTCAATGATATTGGTAGGTCTTGGCCACTCTTAAAAATCGTTTGTTTTAGAAGGCACGATAGTTATGTCTTATTTAGAAACAATATGTCCATGTAATGAACATTTTTTCAACCAAAATTTACTCTTACAAAACAGTCCATATATTTTTGTTTCTTTTATGGTTAGTAAAATAATCCTTTTGTGACTATTATGTTCCTCCTAAATTAGAGAATATACCAAAATATCATCTATAGAAAAAACACAAACTGATCCAAAAATTGATAAAAGACTCCATTCATGATATTCATAAATATATTAGGTGCATTAGATAAACCAAAGGGAATAACTACAAACTCATAATGCCCATATCTCATTTCAAAAGTTGTCTTAGGAATTTATCCCACCATCACCTTCAGATGATGGTACTCGGACTTCAAATCAATCATCAAAAAATATTGATCTCCATGGAGCTGATCAAAAAAATCATTAATATGTGGAAACAAATATGTTTTTGTAATATTGGTGTTATTAAAGTCTATATAATTAATACATAGTCTCATATAACCATCTTTCTTTTTACACAAATAAAATTGAAGCACCCCATGGTGAAGTTCTAGGTTGAATGAAACCTTTATCATGTAATTCTTGTAACAGTTTTTCAATTCCATAAGTGGTATTTGATCCATTCAATTAGGGAGTTTATAAATAGGCTTAGCATCAGGAACTAAATCAATAGTAAATTCAACCTCCCTATTACTTACAATACCAGAAAATTCATCTGGAAAAACATCCGTAAATTCTTTCATTACAGGAATATCAGTAATCAAAATTGTTCCTTTCTTTTCAACAACATGAGCTAGATAACATTCACTACCATCATTAATCAATATTTCAGCTTCATGGTATGTTATAATGCGTATGAAAACATTTAATGAAAATTCATTGGCATTACAATCTATTTTAGCCTGATAAAATTAATGCCAATCCATACACAAAAAGATATAAAATTCCACTATAGGAAGTAAAACAATATTTGATGGAAATTCTCTCCCACGAATGATAATAGTAATATTCTTATAAATCTTGGTTACTTAAATACTTTTAAATTGAGTATTTACCAAAAGTTATATATTGTATTCATGAGGAGATATTTCCAATTTACTTTCAAATATCTTGTAAATGAAATAATTTAAAGATCCAATGTCAAATAGAGTATTAACATATTTTGAAAAAACATGTAACATACCTCTCACCACTTTATTTTATGATCACACATCAACCATAGAAGTATCAGATGATTTTTCAATTCCATTCTTCTTTTGATCTTGTTGGTTTCCACACTGGGTAATCAAATTTGGATACTCATTGGAATAATTCCCTAACTCATTGAAACTAAAACATCTTACCACTAGTTTTTCATTTCCTACCTGATCATCTTCCATAGAACTATGAGAAATATGACCAATGTTACCACATTATAAGAACTTATCTAACACTGAGATACATTCCCCTGGATTCTTTTTACCACACTTCTCAAAATTTTTAAATTTAGTTTTCTTACATCCATATATCTTTAATGAATTCTTTCCCATTTCCCGCCAATTGGATCACTTCTTTTTCTTGCTCTTATAGAACACAAGATCACCGGAAAACTTCATTTTTACCTTCTCGATGTGTCAGAAAAGTTTCTTATAGAATTTGAACTCATGAGAAGCTAATGATCTTTGATATTTTGACTTCAATCCTGAGTAAAACCAATTTATCGTACTATCAATATCCCAGATAAAAATTTGGATGTACCTTGACAAATGGGTGGAATTTTATACATATGTAGCCACATAATCTTCCTCCTTTTCTCTCAATTCCAATAATTTATTTCCCATACATAGTCATATAGCATTTGGAAAATATTTATCAAGTAAGATATTCCTAAATTCATCACATTCCATGGTGTCAATATCATCACTTCCTATGATATTTATAATCATTGGCCGCCACTGATCAGCTTCACCTTCAAAATGCTAAACAGAAAGACTAACCTTTTGATTGTATGAACATAAAATTAAATCAAAAATATTTTCTAATGATTTAATACACCCTTCCTCTTGTACAGGATCAGACGATTCTCTAAATTATAGGGGATGTTGCCTCGTGAAATGCTCCATTATCGACATATTCCTCTGCAGTTGGTCTAGTTGACCTTTTGCATGGACACCACCACCATTTATCACCTGAGTCAACTAATCCATCTCTACAAAAAAACTATTCAGTTCTAATACTAACCATCTCATAATGTTGATTTGGAAGGTCATTTCCCTCTCTATGCCTTCCGAGCATAGCCGACATGTTTCCACTAGGGAAACCATTCTAAACAAAAAAAATCGTAGATGGAGCAACGTAGTAATATTAAAATTCTATATCATTTCAATTTGACCATAAAGTAAATAACTTTTACGGATAGTATATTAACCAATATTCTAACTCCTAATGTTTTTTAAAATTACTTTTGATTCTAACTATAATGCTCTGGACATAAATGTTACATAATCTTCAGATAAGTCAACAATTTGACTTAAAATCACTCCAAATATATTTTTAGGTTTAGAGTTTTAGAGAATTCAGTCATAAATCATACATAACAAATTATGTTTTATAATCATAAACCATTACTCAGTATATAAATTTTTTCATAAAATAAAAACATTTTAAAAAGAAACATGGTTTGTTTCATGTTTAAATAGCTTGACTTTTCCTTGATCCCATCCTTGACTCCATTCTTCTTTAAGTCCTGTGAAAAATATTTCAAAACATGGTACAAGTATAAAAATATCAACAATGGATACATAAAGAATGAAAACTATTAGTCATTGGAAAACATGTAAACTATCAATACTTTATCATAAACTAATACTTTTCACGATTAAAAAGTAGTAAATATACTTCACTAAATATAAGCACTTTGATTAACATTTTGTAACCAAACTATTATCATAAAGCCCATATAAAGAAATATATAACATATAAAGGTAACATTGGATGTAAAAAAATTAAATGGAATAACCATACAGTCATCTTCCACACATATCACTCAATGGAATAGCCATACTGCCGACTTTCGCTCCAAATGCATTGGATGTTATAACATAACCACTCATCCTTGGTTTGTCATGGAACCACACATATCTGTTTTATCATGTAACCACCCATATTTTGTTTATCACGTAACCACCCATCAAATGTATAAGTACTATTATATAATCATAACAAATAAAAGATTGAAATTGTCAACATTTCACTCATAAAATTTCATTTGCAAAAACAAGAAATCATTTCAAGATATTAAAATAGAAAATCAAGTTTCAGAACCATTTTCAATACCAAAACACCCAAAAAGGGAATAATGGGTTTCTTTTTCTTTTAAAAACATTAAGGATTTTAGATGAATCGAAATATCAAATAACAGTTATGGTGGTGGAGGATTCGTTATCATCGCATACATTAAAATGTTCCATTTTATCATTTAGTGAAACTATTTGTTGGAAAATGATTCCATCTGAATGAAATTTATACTAAAAGGGGTTTATTATACATTGTATAAAAGAAGGTGGTGTATAACATCAAAATATGTCTCAATGAAAGGATATTGAGATGCAGCCCCTTACCTTGAGTCCAACTCATCACGTACAATTGTTATATTCCTAAATAATTATCTTAAGTTAATTTTTACTTTCTTGAGAACCTTTTTAAATTTTATTATTCCTTTTATATCACTTATTACCATGTTGTAAAAGTTATATAATTATTTATGTTCATATCTTACATTTTGTCGATATTCAGTACTTGAGTCAAAAATGAACTTTTTCTGATGAAAATTAACCATGTAGTCAAAAGAACATCATCACCAATATATTATTCCATGTGTATCAATTATATTTGTATTTATAATATCCATAATATTTGGAGACAATAAATGAAATTCATTGCTCATGGAGGCGGTAGGTCGTACATACACATTAACGCTGCTTTTATTTCATTGTCATACTAAAAGAATGACAACTAAATGATACATATGTATATTATAATACCAATATAATTTCTATGTTATATATGTTATGTAGGTTCATTAACACCATCCTTTATACATTCCATGTATTTCATGAATGATTCATATCACTTTGAGGTGGCGGTAGCCCACACTTTTTCAAATGAAATTATCGTATATACACAATATGAAAATCATAAATGTATTTTCTAAATAAAAATTACAAAATCAGAGAGATAAAATAAATATAATATATATCAATATATCAATATATTATTTATCATAATGGTCACCATGAGAGTTGGTAATTAAAAATTTCACAATCATCGTTTCGTGAGGCAGTAATTCACCACACATAGAAACAGAATGTTCATTACCCATTAAATAGAGGTGTGTGTAAGTGAAGGTTAAAATATATCTTAAGAAAATCCTAGTATATTGAGGATAATTTTTTTGTTATATAATCATATAATAATAAATGTATTGGGAGTTTAGAATGTAAATTAATGTAAAAAACATAAGAGAAGGTGTTACCACTTAATGAGGTACCCTCTTTAGGTTTATACCAAAAGGCTTCCTTGAGTGGCTTTATAACCTAAAGGAGGCTTTTAGGATGAGGTAAGGGATTCCTAGAAGAGTTTTGGGTAGGTATTGTCTAAATAAAAATTATTTTATAGTTTAAGGAAAAGAGAGTAATGGGTGCCTTTTTATAGGAGAGGGGATGGGCAAACTTGGAAAAAATAAAATTATTAAATTAATATAAAATCAATTTAGATTCCAAATGGTCCAAAACTAATTAAATTTTAATATAATTGAAGTATGGTTTTAAATAATATCATCCAAAAAATTTTATACAAGTATTTATATTATTTTAAACCCGATACTTTCATTTTAACATTAAATACTCTCTTTTAATTTTTAATTGGGGTAACACTATTTTAATTATATAGAGGCTATTAATTTATCTTATATGGGAAAAAAATTCCAATAATGTTTAACTTAATTAAATTTTAGACCTTATAATATATAAGTTTTAATTTTAAAATATTTTTAGTATTTTTAAATAATCTAGTAATTTACTATTTTTATGAAACATCAATTATGTCTATTTTAACACTATTCATTTTATTGAATTTAAATAAAATCCAAAAAAATAAATAACATAAAAAAACATTTAATAGTTCTATATCTTGTCTTATTCACCAATAAAAACTGTGTATGACATAAATTAGTTCATATAATATTTATTTTTGTATTTATAATATCATTTATTTGATATTTATCTTAATAAAATAATTATTGTATCACTAATGTGTCAATATTTATGGTAATTATTTAATCTATTAAAAATTATAAATAAATTCACATAATGTAGATAATTTTATTAGATTACTGCAGACTATTTATTTTTTATGTTTCAATAAGTTTATCAATTAATTAAAATTATTATACTTATAAGAGATAAGAGAGTGACATGTTGTCACTTTCCTTTTGTTTTAATAATGATTACATCACTTTCATGGAAAAATGTCCATTAAATAAATACATTCTGACCCTTAGGTGGAATTATCCAACATTAAGTTATCCAATAGTATTTTTATAGGGGTTATGGTAATTTTATTATCCTTACCAAATTGTTTCATACCCCAATTTACCTGATTTACCTTTAACTGTGGTAAATACAAATTATCAAAGTTAGAATTTAAAAAGTCTAAAAAAAGGGAACTCATTAAAAATTTAGTCCTTCGGATTAAAAATATAGAACCCATTATTTAAAATACAAAATATATAACTTTCAGAAATTAATTTAAAATTAATTCTCATTGTTAAAACAAGAAAATGGGTTTTTTAAAAGTAAAAAACATCAAAATATTTACATGTGTTTATATAAAAATTGAATGTGAAATTACCTCTAATGAAAAAATTGGATTAAATGATAAAAAATAATATAAATATACTTTAAAACCAATTCAAAATATATTCTATCAATACATATAAATTATAATAAAAGGAAGTTTTGAATTAAAATGCAGTATTTTTCACTATTCATTAAAATATGAATTTTATCAGAAAAATACCAAAAAAATTTCCAAATTAAATTTTGATGTCCATATTCCAAATAATGAGTTTATTTCTTCAAATATTACATATAAAACTCAAAAAACAAAATTTAAAAATGGTTCTCCATGAAAAGGCGGTAAAACAACATTTTACAAATATTAGAGTTTTTAATGATTAAAATAGAATTTAGTCTCTTTTTAAGTCTCTAAAATTCATTGGATAAATGTAAAAACATTTAAAAAATATGTTAAATCATATTATAGTTAGTTATGATCATTACCATTAATACAACAGTTAGATGTTTACTACCATTTTAAATAATAGTAATAATATTTTATTATTTTTCTATATAACTCAGTGTTGTGTGAAATGTATGATTTTAGAGAATCCTGTTGTTGAGTGTCGAGTATGCCATCAAAAAAAGTCTCCCCTTCAACATAAAGGTATTATATTTTTCATAAATTGTAATAGATATAAAAAATTTATTATTCTATAAATACCTGGGATGTTACATTAACACACAACTAGTTTGACACGTTCGTGGGATATGCTTAGGATGATTCACATTTTCATTACAAAACATTATGATGGATTTGAATATATGATGAAAATGGTTTTTAAGAACCTTAATCTGTTTTCATGTATGGATCTTGTTTCAAGTTGTTTTGAAGTAAAAGGAATAATTTGAAATTTTCTGAGTACACACCGTGTACCCCTGAGTTCACGCCATGTACCCGGTAGCTGTGGGTAGCCATGTACTGGTCGTGTAACAACAGAGTACATGGACGTGGGTACCACCTATAGAGGGGGTTTTTTGAGGCCAGTACAAGGCGTGTACATTAAATGAACATGCTATTTAATTTTATTTTTATTTTATTAATGAGAATGGGGTTGTGTCTCATCTTTAGAACCCCTTTCATATTCCCGTGTCTCGTACCGGAGAGTGATGTATGGACGATTATTTTAGAGAACCTCTCGTTACTCCATCTAAGCTCTCATTGAGGCACCACTTGGTGTGTTGGAATCCCACCAGTGAGTTACCCCTTTTCCTAGAGCATCTCTTCTTGATTTTTCCTCTTTCTTGAGTTATCCAAGGTTGAATTTTTTTTACCTTTTTGTAGTTCAAAAATATTCTAGCTCAATGCAAGGGACGAAGTTCAAGATTGTTCATCATAAAATGTCGAGATAGGTGGTTTGCTTCCTTTCGGAGATTTTCTTAGAGTTATATATGCCTAAGTGCTAATTACCCATGATTCTGGTATTTCATGTTAAGGAATTGAACCCTGTTACCATATTACTTAGATTGATTGATATATTAAGGGTTTTCATTGATAAATTAATCTAAATTGAATGTTTAGGGGACACACCATGGGTATGATTCCTTGTTTGAATGTTAAAGATCATTTGGTCCATGTTTCCTATGTGGTAGACTATATTTCTTTTCCTTTCTTGTTAGTTTGGAATTGATTGCTTCTTACTGCTTGATTAAATCATGTGTTATGCACTGTAGATACTTAGCCTTGTACTAGTTGAGTTTACTTTGGTTGGGTAGATATCGTCTATGTACAATTGTATTACACAAGGGTGTGAGAACCTAGTGTAGTTAGACCATATGGGGAATTGGCGTTGAGGGGTTCCCCAGAGTGTCTGTTATGTTTATATTGTGAGACCATAGGGGGGATTGACGATGAGGGATCCCTCAATGTTTCTATAGTATACCGTTACAAGACAACATGCAGAATTTAATTTGGGTGCTTCCTCAATTAGTCAGTAGTTTATAATTAAAAGACCACATGGGGAATTAATGGTGGGTGATTCCCCAGAGAGTGTTTGATTTTGTGAGGCCAAAGGGGTTAGACAGTGTCTGCTTCCCTAGAGGGTAGTTATATAATTATTTAATTGCTGATATGTTGAACCAAAGGGGTTTGGACTGGGATACTTTCCCAAATATTTATGTGTGAATGATTAATTGATTGTGACGAGCATGCAAAGCCAAATCACAATCTTGGACTCAGTCTTACATGATTATGATATGGTCTTCTAAGACGTCTATTTTTCTTTTAAACACAGGATACAGAGCTTAGGATAGATCTCGAGATCTCATTATTCTACGGTTTTAATAATTAATAAATTTAAATGAATGTAATTTGAGACTGAAGGATTGTTTACTTTTGTGGAATTCCTTGTTTATATATTCATTTTGCATATTGACTCCTATATATATTCCCTAACAGTTAGGCATAGATATTTTGGTGGTTTCCTACTCGGATTTTCCTCAGACCCTGTTTGGGTAATGCTTTTTGAACCAAACAAATGATATGGTTACAGGTAATGACAAGGTCAAGCTCTCGTCTTCATTAGGTACTTTATTTTTTTTGATCTCGAGAGCATGGAACCAAGATGAGGCTTGTGATGTCGTTGGAGTCCTTTATTGTTTTCAGTACGTTGGTTTTAGTGTTGTATTTCCAGAATTGTGACTTGTTTGGATGCTTTCCTAGATTCCTGTGACATGCATCATTATATATATATATATATGTGTGTGTGTGTGTGTGTGTGTGTGTTTGTGTGTTTGTGTGTGTGTGTTGCAGTTGTTATTACTATCAATCTTCCACTGTTAACTTTCTTGTATGGTATCATTGCTTCTATTTTTGTTTATTATTATTATCAATCTATGTTGTTATGTTAATGAGGTAATAGTTCCTCTAATATCACACCCAAGGCCCTCACTTATAGTCTCCATCCTCTGGCATTTGGTGAAATGTGCTTTAGGCAATGTGACCAACCGGGTACGGGGTACCTTTGGGCGGTACCCAAAACTAGGAGGTTACAAAGTGGTATCAGAGGAGGTTCTTTTCTGCTTTGTTTTACTATTTGGAGCCTATAGATAGGGATATGATGTAATAGGTAATTAGTAATTAATTTTTCCTAGGAGTATCTAACCTATATACATGTAAAGAAAATTTACCTCAAATATTGAAATTTTTCTGGATTTTCAAGTGTTACAGTTGATTTGATTTCATCATTGTTTTATACACATGTTTTGTGTTGTTTTGATTTATATCATTGTGGTTCTATTTCTATTGTAATCAGATTAGATGAGGTTATTACATGTCATGCATCATATAGGCACTTTATAGAGATCACATGTCATGCATTCTTATCATTCCATTTAGTGTGCATTACTGATTGTATGTTGTTATGATAGAGGTTCTGCTAGATATGAATGATATTGTGATAGATTCAGTAATAAAATACATGCTATTTTGATAGGGTATTAGAATATGTAAATTTTTTATTTTATAGATACCAAACATTGGTCCTTGAGGTGTTATGGGCCCTCTTGGATAGGAATTTTGTGGATCACATTTTAACTTTAATTGAATATTGTTAAGCTAGAATGTGGAAAAGGATGCAAAACATTGATCTGCGGGTGTATGGGCTCTCACGGGTCATAATTTGTCATGACATGGACAAAATTTGTGTTTTTAAGGGTTACAAAGATTATTTAGAGGCCTACTATCTGGAAATCTAGACAACATGGCTTGCGGTCTTATAAACACACGCCATATGTTCATCCATTCTGGAAGAAATGAATTTTATTAAGTATACATTGTTTACAATATGTACATTTTGTGTAGTCTTTAATTGTGTGACTGGATGTGTGAGCAGAGACACGAGGTTGGGGAAACATGAGTAGAACACATCACGTAATGGGAGTACACGTTGTTCTAAAAAGTCCATGTATCCAGCTGTGTGACTAATAAAATGGGCGGATGAAGTTCAGATGGTATGCGGTGTGTCCATATTGAACATTCTGTGTGAAAAACGATTGTGTCTCCAACTGTGTGACTAATGACATGGGCTGTTGGATCATAAGTGGAACTCACCTTGTTTCAGGTGGACATGTCATGTAGTGTTATCGAGGAGAGAAATGTGTGGTTTGGATGTGTATAATAACTCGAGGAGGGAAACATTGAAGAACACGTCATGTCATAGGAGGAACATTCCATGTGTATGGGTATTACATGACTAGTTTTGGTAGAGGTACATGCCCATGTTGAAAACTATGGGAACACATCGTGTTGAGGGTATAAACATCGTATAACCCTATTTTAAAAATCATGAATATTTTATTCTCTTGTTAATTTCATTAACATATAAGTTTTAGACCTTTATAAACATGTATTGAGGTGTGTACTTGACCTTACAGAGTCATGCCACCAAGACGTCCTCCAGTTTTATGCTAGATACATGGAAAAGTTCAATCTTTGAAAATGGTAAATTAGGGACCACCAACAGATCCTCCCATCATGACTATCTTGGAACCTGTTTTTATACCAAACACAGGTGCTGATTCATAGTTCTGAGAATGCTTCATGAGGGTTATGCAGACCTACTGGGGAGCATTGCATCCTTCCCTATCTATAAAAATTTAATAGGGGTTTTTTACTAACAGTGTCCTCCCACTTTCTCAAGGGATGGAGGACCTCATGCTACAGAGTAATATTTAGAATCCACAATGTCAGTATTTTAGTGTCTCGAGACACATCTTGAGAGGAGGGTGAATTTCAAAACCTACATGATTCGAGATTCCACAAAGAGATTATGGTATGTGATATCGTAGGTGGGACTCTAACAAATTATGGATTGGGAAGAGTTTTAGTGGCCCTTCCAAGACTATTTCTACTCAGAGACCTTGAGGGATTACCGATCCCAAGAGCTCATGGGTCTAGAATAGCGTACTCTATTCATCATGGAGTATTCTTCTCGCTTCACAGATCTAAAGCGCTTCACACCCATTCTATGGGGTGATGAGTTATTTCAAACCAGGATGTTTGAGGAAGGTCTCAAGCATGACATCTGATCCCAGGTGAACATCATCAGGATAAATTCTATAAATTCTATAGTCAACATGGTGCTGATCGTCGAGTGTAATCTGAGGGAGTATGGAGCTTTGATCTAGGGTAATTTTACATCCATAATTAATACTTCTCCGACTAATAGTTGAAACTGTTACAGGGAGTCTATTCATGGAGATCCGAGTAGAAAGGTTATTTCTTATAGTAGCTAGGTGGTATTCTACGAATGTGGTAAGAGTGGGAATACAAGGCCTTAATTCTAGAAAGACCTATTTGAGTGCCGGTCTTGCGGCAATATGGGCCATCTACTTCATTTTTTCCAGTTCTTCTCACTAGTAGCTAGTGATAGGGGTTCTTCTATGACTCCACATTCATTATAAGGACCACCACTTTTTCATCAGTCTGGGAACATGATTTCATCCGGTCATTCAGGTTGAGGAGGAGGTCATGGCCGTGGTATCCAGTCATCAGTTTTCCAATGATAGTAGGGTGGATCAGCTCTGGTTAGTCAAGCATGGTCACAAAGACGTGGTATAGACCAGACCTTTATAGTGGAGCAGAACTAACTTGGGCAGGATCTCAAACCGTATACGGTTAGAGGTGGGATTTTAGTTTCTTCAGTTTTAGTTTTTGATTTTTTGATACAATGGTTTCCCATAGTTTCTTATATGTTTCCATTATAGATATCTTTGGGCTCTATAACTTTACATATGAGGATTTTATGATGCTAGAAACTCATTTTTTAATTAGGACGGATTGTTTACGTCAGTGCAAAGAGTTATCTCTAGAGGTTGGTGGGTGTCACTTCTTGTGGTACCTCTATGTCTTAGAGATGACAGACATCAATATCATTCTCAAAATGGACTGGTTGGTCTCTTTCTGGTCCTTTTTTGATATATATAATCATATACTGAGTTTAACATCAATGTAGGGTGGGTCTTTTCTACACAAGGGTGAATGGGTTGTCCATGCGAGCAGAGCAGGACCCAAGCATCATTGGTTGGGGGAATTACATCCCAAAATTCTATTTTATATCTGGATGACTAGGGGACTTCATAGATGGACTTTCCTCTATTGGTGGATCATTTCAGGGTTGTCTATCCATATGATTTTTCAGGTTAACCTCTAGAGGGAGAGGTTTATTTCTCTATTGTGATTGTCCCAGGAGCGGCACTGATGTCCATTATTCCATATAGGATGGTTCCAATAGAGTTTCAATAGCTAAAGAAGTAGTAAGGATAGTTGAAGGAAAAAGGTTTCATCTGACCCAGTACTTCTCCTTGGAGTTCTCTTGTCCTTTTTGTAAAGAAGACAGATGTCGCCCTTAGACATTTCATGGATTATCGGAAGCTGAACCACTTGATTGTCAAGAACCAATATCCCTTGCTGAGGATTGATGATATATTTGATAAGCTTCGAGGATCCTTCTTGTTCTTTAAGATTGTCTTGAGATCCACTTATCATCAGTTTCATGTTAATCTATCATATATACCTCTTACAGTCTTTCGGAGAAGGTATGGTCTATACGAGTATGTGGTTATGTAGTTCGGTCTCACGATCGCACCATCACTTTTCATGGAACTAACGAACCAAGTGTTTTAACCTTGCTTGGAATCATTTTTGGTTGTTTTCGTGGATGATATCTTGTTGTAATCTAACATTTGACACGACCATGCCACCCATCTTGAGATCATTTTGATTTCACTGAGAGAGCATCAGTTATATGGTTAGATCCCAAAATGCCACTTTTAGATGGAACATATTCAATTGTTGGGCAATGCCATCTCAAATATCGGAGTATCATTAGATCCATATAATGTGGGATCAGTAGTTTCTTGGTAGAATAAAAATAATGTCTTTGAGGTATAGAGTTTTTTGGGGCTTGATGGTTACTAAAGATTCTTTATACAAGACTTTTCATGCTTAGAAGTTCCACTAACGGACCTGACTAAGAATGGTGAAAAGTACTTGTGGACTGATTCATGTGATTCATCCTTTCAAGAGCTAAAAGGATTATTGAATTTAGCACCATTACTGATTTCTACAGATCTAGGAAAAGGTTACACTTTTTAAATCAATGTATCCAATATCAGACTGGGAGAAGTGATTATGCCAGGGTAAGGAGTCATGGTATATAGTTCTCAGCATTTGAGGCCACATGAGAGGAATTACACGATGAATGATCTCGAGGTAGCTATAGTTGTTCATGTTTTGTGCTGTTGGAGACATTATATTTTGGGAGAGCATTTTGTGGTGTTCACTGAACAAAAAAGTCTCAAGTGTATCATTTTGTAGTGTGACCTAAATTTGAGACAGTGAAGCTGGTTTGAGTACCTTCAGTCATTTGACTTTGAGCTTGCATGTATGCCTAGTAAAGGAAACACAATGGCTGATATGTTGACTATGAGGACTCAGATATAGGCAGTTCAGGTTTATAGTAGTGAGTAGAAGCTTATTCCTCTGTTCATTGAGATGAATTTAGAGGTACATGAGAGAGAGGGGTAGCCATTTATTTCTTCTGTATTTATTACCTCTACTGTTATAGATCGACTGCGGATGATGAATCTATCGGATTCCAAATGCCTAGTTCTATGGGGGATTGTATCAGGTGAGGACCCTAATCCTAGGTGGACCAAAAATGAGGACGAGGTCATGCGTTTTCATGGGTGTGAATGGGTGTTAGCATACATACACGAGGATATTTTGTGAGATTTTCATTCCTCAGAATGGGACGTCCATCTTGATGTCACCTAGATGTTTCGAGATTTGCACTGTCAGTATTGGTGGTCAGGTATAAAGAAGAATGTTTCTGGTTTTGTAATGATATGTTCCACCTATCAAAAGGTGAAGGCAGAGAATCAGTGACCAACAGAGCTTTTATAGCAGTTACCCATTCCTGAGTGGAAGTTGAATGATTTCATGAGGGATTTTGTGATTGGTTTACTGAGGTCACCTAGAGGGAATGATGTAGTTTGGGTTTTCATTTATAAAATCACAAAGGTTGATAACTTCTTACCGATTAAGTAAACCTTCAATTTTGATGATATTGGATGGTTTTATATCTGAGAGATTGTACGGTTTCATGGGGTTCCACACTCTGTCATTTCATAGAGGGTTTCCCGGTTTACTTCTCATGTCTGGGAGTGACTACAAAGGTCTCTGGGTACATAGGTACTTCTGAGTCCAGCTTACCATCCCCAAATAGATGGCTAGTTAAAGCGCATGATTCAGGTGTTGGAGGACATGCTTCAAGAATGCGTCCTAGATTTTGTGGGTTCTTGGGAGAGAAACATACCCCTAGTGGATTTTTCCTACAATAATAGTTTTTAGGAAATGATTCAAATGGAACCTTATTAGGATTTGTGTGGTAGGCCATGCTAATAACCCCTATGTTGGCTGGAGGCATTAGAGGTAGCTATACTAGGACCTTGTCTTTTCTAGGAGACCACTATAAAGGTGGAGTTGATTTTGAATAGGATGGCTAATGAAAATTCTCACAAAAAATATTATGCTGGTCGATAGAGACGACCTCTAGGGTTCGAGGTCGGAGATCAGGTTTCCTATCATGTCACACCGAGGTTGGTATATAGGAGGATTAAGATATGGGGAAAGCATTCACCAAGATATTTTGGGCCATATGAGATTTCGGATAGAGTCATTCCAGTTTACTAGCATTTATATTTACCTCAAAGGTATCAGGATGTGAACGATGTCTTTCATGTTTCTCAGCTACGACGTTACTTTTCAGACTCGTGTCACATTTTTTAACTTGAGGAGGTTGAGTTGTAGGTGGGTTCATCCTTTGGGGAGCACCCAATATGGATTGTTGATAATATCAAAAAGGTTCTCTGTGGCTGGTCTTTTCCTATGGTATGAGTACTATAGCATCATGGGCGAGTATAGGATGAGACTTGGGAGTGGGAGGCTGATGTTCGATCACAATGGCCAGAGTTGTTTGAAGTTTCTTCTTCATAACCCTTAGAAGGAAAATTTGTGGATAAATTTCATTAAGGGGGGATGTTTCTAAGAACCATGATCATATTTTTACTTATAGATCTTTTATTGTCTTTTTTTAGGAAAAGGGATGATTTGGAAACTTTCTAAGTACACATCATGTACCCAATTTCCATGGGTAGCTATGTACTGGCCATGTAACGGTAAATTACATGGCTATGTGGAACACCAAAAGTGGGGGCCGATTGAGGCATGTACACAACGTGTACATTAAATGAACATGTTGTGTACTTTTATTTTTATTTGATTAATTGTTCTGGGGTCGCGTCTCATCTCCAAAACCCCTTTCTTCTTCTCATGTATCATATAGTAAAGCAACGTATAGCTGATTATCTTCAAGCGCCTCCCATTCCTACGTCCGAGCTCTGATTGAGGAATCGTCAGGTGCGTTGGATTCCCACCGGTGAGTTCTCTCTTTCCCTAGATCATATCTTCCTGATTTCTACTATTTCATGAGTTATCCAAGGTTGAACATTTTTTGCCCTTTTTGTATATCTACAATGTTCTAGGCTGACTCATGGGCCTATGTTCAAGAGTGGTCATCTTAAAATGTCGAGGTAGGTGGTTTGATTCCTTTCGGAGTTTTTCTTTGAGTTATATATGCCTAAGTGTTGATTACCCATCATTCGGGTATTTCGTGTTAGGTAATTGAACCATGTTATCATATTCCTTATAATGACTGATAGATTAATGTCTTTTATTGATACATTATAATAGATTGCATGTTTAGGGGACACACTGTGGGTGATTTTCCTTGTTTGAATGTTTATGGACATTTGGTTCAGGTTGTCTATGAGGCAGACCTTGTTTCCTTTCCTTGCTTATTAAGTTGTAATTGATAGCTTATTGCTGCTTGATTAATGTCAATGTTATGCATTGTAGCTTCTTGGCCTTGTTGTTGTTTAGATTAATATGGGCTGATGGATATCATTTGTGTAGAATTGTATTATATATGGCTGTGTGAACCTGGTGTAGTTAGACCATAGGTGGATTTAACATTTAGGGCATCCCTATAGTGTTTTTTATATTTACATTGCGAGAACATAAGGGAAATGGTGGTTAGTAATCCTTCGGAGTGTCTATAGTATACCGTTACAAGACCATAGGGGTAATTGACGTTGAGTTATTCTTCAGAGAGTCTATAGCTTATCGTTAAAAGACCATATGGGGAATTGATGGTGAGTTCTTCCTTAGAGAGTATTTGTTTTTGTGAGACCAAATAGGTTAGACTGTGTGAGCTTTCCTTGAGGGATGTTATATCTTTATTGAAATGATGATATGTTGAACCAGAGGGGTTAGACTGCAAGAACATTCTCATAATGTTTTCTGTAAATGAGTGATTGATTGTGAGGAGCCTGCCAAGCCAATGCACAATCTTTCACTCGGTCTTACTTGATTTTTAGATGGTCTTCTGAGACGTCTATTTTTATTTTACATAACGGATACAGAGCTTAGGCTAGATCCCAGGATTTCATTATTCAATGGATTGAATAATTAATAAGATTAAATGAATGTAATTAGAAACTGTAGGATTGTTTACATTTCATTAATTATTTTTTATTGCTTCATTTTTATATTTCCTGTTATATATATTCACTGCCAATTAGGCACAGATATTTTGGTGGATTCCTACTGGGATTCTTCCCATAACATGTTTGGGTAATGCCTTTCGACCCAAATAGATTATATTGTTGAAAGTATAAATAATGGGAAACGCCCTTCTACATCAGTACTTGATTTCTATTGGAGTTGGAGAGAATGGGACCAAGCTGAGGCTTGTGATGCTATTGGAGTTATTTACTATTTTCATTACTTTGGTTTTATTGTTGTATTTTCGGCATTGTGACTTGTTTGACTGCTTTCCTGGATACTTGAGACACACACCATTATATAAATAAATATATATATATTGTAGTTTTTATTTCTATCAATATTCCGTTGTTTACATTGTTGTATGTTATTGCTTCTTCCACTATTGATTATTATTTTTATTTTTTTTGTTCCTCTACCAATGAGGGCATAGTTTCCCCAATATCACACCTAAGTCCCTCTTGGTTAGTCGGTAGCCTCTAGAATTCATGGAAATGAACTTGAGTCCATGTGACCAACCAGGTTTGGGGAACCTTTGGGTTGCACCCTGAACCGGGACATTACATAAATGACATTGGTTAGTCATAAGGTTTCATAGATTAAAAAATTTGTCGGGATTTAAACATACAATAAATGATTATATGATTTTTCCACTATGTTTTTTTCTTCACACACTATGATTTTTTATTTCAGTCAATGGTTACAACCCAAAGGAATCATGTTAATATTGAACATGAAGGAAAATGTAGAGAATATGAGCACCCACATGGGATCATGATAGTAGTAACATTTATTGTGATTATTCCTGATCAACTGTCCCAAAATATGATCATTAATGTATACATTAACCAAATCTAAAACTCACCAAATAAGAGAAGGATGCAGTTATGTAAGAGAAAAAATGGGGGAGACCATAGAGGAAAGATGGCTCAATTTCAATCATTTGAAAAATATGGAAATAGACACCTAGAAATGGGTCTCAAAAGAATCGTACAATTATTTATGTGTGTAAAGGGAGGTCATAATGTAAATAATTGATGATGAAAAATGTAGTGTGTGATATAAGAAAATAAATCTCATATGAGGGATCTATTTATAGTTTTTGACATAAATGTGGTGAACCTAGGAATTATCTAAGTCTATTAGATCTTCTAAGGGTTAACCCCTAGACCAAGGAAGGACCTATGTTGAAATAAAACAGAAGAAGTATTTATGTATTTTGATTCAAGAATTGTATTATAGAAGTATTTAACCAATGGTATTTTGGTTATAAGAATCATGAAACATATAAGGAATATACTAAATTTTAGAATCATATGTGTATTCATTATCTTAAGAGTTATATATGTCATTATGGGTTTATGAGTTTTGGGTTCATCATAAGATCAAAGTATCTAACACGCATTTTTAGGTTTTATGTAATAGAAGTTTACAACGATTTTTTATTTTTTTCAAAAAAAATTATAGGAATACATCCCATAGTTTTAATATTTGTTTTAGTGAAAAAATTATTTAAGGAAGAATGACCTTACATTTTATGGGATTAATTTTAAAGATGTTGGAATCCTTTAGGGTTTATCATATCTTGATGATGAATGAATTATGTGTAATCACAGTTTGGGAACATTATAGGAATTAGATTAATATAATTTTTTGAAAAGGGAATCGTGTTTCATTCGATGATTGTCATGGGGCTTGAACCCATGGTCAAGGGATGATGATGGTTTAACACCTACCACTAGACTACATGATTTCTTAGTTAATATTTCATTATTTTTTGTTAAACGGTTTGATGATAAAATACTAATGATGAACCAGTGGTGTTACTGTTGAGGTTTAGATATTAATTTATTATGTTGGATAACATGTGATAATCATATTGGTTTTGGAAAATAGTTAGATAGACAAAAAATATTGTCACTATTTTATGGATCTTATGATCCGTTGAAATAAAATTTTAGTGCTTCAGACATAAAAAAATCATTTTTCGATATTCGTTTCTTAGAGTAAAATATGGATTGGAAATTGACTAATGCACAACCAAGGGATGGAATTGTACTTATTAAATTGAAATATATCAAGTACGTATATTTCCTTATATTCTTAGATAGTAAAAGAAATCATCAACTTTAGGAAAAGTATCTTGGAACAAAAAAAATTCCTATTAAATTTATATCTAATGAATCAAATGATATATAAATCACACATTTTTATGGTTTTAAGGTCCTTAACATTCCATTGATTATTCACTTTCTTGTGATCAATGGACCCTATCACTCTCTATAATTATTTATTCATTCCTCCTATTTCCATATCTTCACATACCGCTAATTTTTTTCTTTCTTAGAAACATGGCTATGTTTTATTTCATATGAACATTTTACCTATCTTTATCTTTTATTAAGATCATATTTTATTAATTCTTTTTACAATATGGATTTTCAACAAAGTAGTCTTAAAATATCATACCCTTAATTTTTAAGAAACAGATTAAATTATGAGGACATAATTTATTTAAGATGGGGAGAATGTAACACCTTGAAATGATAGAATAATAAAATTGTATTAGATAACATATATGACATAAAATATTGATCTTAAACATCCCAATAAATATATTTATTTAAATTCCTTTGATAGTTTGCGATACACGTAACCCCAAGGTTAAATGAACTATAATATAGTATACTATTATAACCATGCCATTAAATTAGGGGGGTTGAATAGTAATATCTAAATTATGAAAAATATGGTTATCTATTGATTAAAAATAAAATAATAATCATTTAAAAGAATAACAAATCTTTTCTAAAAAATTGTAATTTTCTAAAAGGATGTTCATTCACATCTTACACAGATAATTTAAAATTAATTTTTTACCAATTTTAGATACATTATTCACTAAAATGAACATAATTTATAAAATAATACTTTTAAAATTATCTTAGGGTTATTTTTGTTTAGTTTTTTTGAAATGTTTCATTTTTTATTGAATAATGAAAATACTAATTTTTATTGAAAACTCTTTTTTTGTTTAAATAATTTACAAGGATTAATTATATTTTAAATTTGTTTTAAACAAATATTTGTTTAATTATACATATATTAATCAGATTTAGTTCATTTTACTCATTTTCATATTGAATTTTGAATTAAAAATATTGTAAACTTTTGAACATTTTCTCTTTGAAATTTTTCTTTCTCATCGCATCTGTAAGATTAATATTAAATTAAAATTTTCCACTTCTATGATTGGAATTTTTAAAAAATGATTATATATTTTGAATTGAAATAATATATAATATATAATAATGTTAACATAATTTTTTACCAAAATGAATAGTAAAAACATTAAAAATTATTTATCGCGGTTACCACTATTACAAAACAGGCTTCTAACAGCGTTGGTTTTTATCAGCGCTAAAAAAAGTGATGGTAAAGTGTGCATTTTATCATTAGTTATTTTTAGTGATAATAAATGGTACCCTTTATCAGTGCTTTTTTAGTGCAGATAAAGGGTAACCATTATCAGTGCTTTTCTTTAGTGTTGTTAAACTGTGCCCTTTATCAGCATTTCATTTATAGTGCTAATAAATGATACCTTTTATTGGTGCTTTATTTTGAGTGTCGATAAAGGGATCATTTATCATAACTGATAAGGATCCCAAATAAAATGAAATAATTATGTAAATAAAAATTAAAAATGATTTTATCAGAAAAATATTAAAAAAAATTATTAATTAAAAAATTATTGATATAAATGAATAAATTTAATATAATATATATATATATTATAAATATTAATAAATAGTATATATTAAATCAATAGATGTAAAATAATTAAACCAATAAAAATAAAAAATTAGTAAATGAAGAAAAATATTAAACATTTTATTAATTAAATAATTATTGATAAAAATACCCACATGGCGTAGGTCAAGTGGTTCACCGGTTGAGCCATCACGCTATTTGGGGGAACTAGATCCATCTCGAGTCCCACAAGACTCAGAAAATATTAATATTTTGCACATGGTCATTCATAGTTGTTTCTTAGCTGGGGAACGTGTGGTGTACGCTGGCTTGGAAGAGCCCCCAATGGCCCCGGGCGTGTTACCCTTACACATGTTTTACCGCTTTAGTGGTGGTGCAGTGGTGAAAGGGGGAGGTCTATTCCAGCGATAGCCTTCAGAGGTGAATGTTTTGATTCCTAGGAACTTGTGATTTGGTGAATTTCTCCCTCCCCTAATTATCTCATCATGGTGGGTCACTCGGTTCAACCAGGTCTGATGATGGGCGCGACCCACCTAGCTGACAAATTGTTGTGGCGAATCATCAATGATTGGTCCATTACACCACGAGGTGATCTTTCATCTCAAATGGCATTGGCTCCATCCTGGATGGGTTTTCCCCAAATGACCTCTTTGTGGGGAGGGGGATTCTTGAGTGTAGAGGGTTCAAAAAGGCCACTTCTGAGGGTTCCCTTTTTAAGAAAACATTAATTATTGATTAAAATGAATAAATTTAATATAGATATATATATATATTATAAATATTAATAAATAGTATATATTAAATTTAGATATATATAAAATTATATAATATTTCCTAAATATGATTTATATAATACAAATTATTTGTGATTTACAATAAATAAGTCTTATATTTAGTGAAAAATGGTTTATAATTAAAAATAAATATGAATTAAATATACTAAATAATTGTATCGAGTAAATGAAATAATATAATTTTGTTTGATTGTTGAAATTAACATATATCAAATGTGTGTTATAGTGATTTCACATACATATATGAAATTAATGTACATTTATATGCTACGGTCGCATATAAATATTTACATAATTAATGAAATGTTATATAGATTCGCATACACATAATATTTATGTAATTTATTCAAATTTTAGTATTAATTTTATAATTTCATTATAAAATTATACATTTAATATATTATGTCATTAATTGGTAAATTTAAATTATTTTGTAAAATTTTATTACATTTAGATATTAATTCATTTTTAATATTTTTTATTTTTTTGGTGCATTAATAATTTTCTATTATTTATTTATATATATATTTACAATGTTTTATTATTTTTAACATGTATTCAAATTTATTTTATGATTTATCCATATTTTTTAATAATTTATATTTAATTAATATAACTTATCTATTTTTTCAATATCGTTAAAGTATACTCATTTTTAATTATTCAATGTCACTCATTTTTAACATGCATGCAATTAAGATTAAATATTAATTAATAATGTTGATAATATATCTTTACATAAATATTTATAAATAAATATAATAATAATTGAGTATTTACTATATTTATAAAATTATATATTTGTAATTATAAATAAATAATATTTTTTTAAAATTATTTATATAATTATAAATAATTAATTATATATATATTAATAATTCTAAATTTATAATAAATTTATTTTAATAATTAAAATATTTACTATATTTATATTTATATTTATTATTATATATATATATATTTATATAACTATATATAATGATATTAATATATAAATATATAAATATTATTTTTTTAAAAAGTAAATATATAATTATAAATAATTAATTAAATATTTAAATATTTATAATATTATACTAAATAAATTTAAATAATGAATATATTTAAGATATTTATATTTATATTTTTTTATTAAATTTATATATAATTATATAAATATATTTACAAAAAATATTTATAATTATAATTATAAATCCTTTATTAGTACTAATGTTTTAATGCTGATAAAGCATTATCTTTATCAGTGCTCATTAATTTAGCACTGGAAAAAGGGATCTTTAGCATTGCTTTTCTCGAGACATTGATAAATATGTCACCGATCTATTTAAAGAACTCTAACCAGTTGCGATATCTTATGCTTTCCGCAGAATCCGTCTGCTATTGGCACTCATCTTCATTAAATCCAAGATCAAATCATGGCTAAAAAAATTCCAAGGCTCAAACGATTTTAGGGTCGAATGAATCCAAGGATCGAAAAAATCCTAGTTTTGGTGATATCTCTAGTTTTTCTAAAATGACTCAAAACTTCAATCCAAGGTATGTTTTTTTCACCTCCTCCTTACTTGTTTAGTGATATCTATTTTCATTTTTTTTCACTATCTCTTACTATAGATTATCCATCATCGATTTCCTTCTTGAATAAATTTCCAATTGGTGGTTTCTATGATTTTGGTTTTTTATTGACCCTTTAAGGTCTTTTCTTGATACCTTGTAGCGTATTAAGAATTTGACACACTAATTTCATCATCGTAGTGTATTGATTTTAAATTTTATGAACTTACTTCCATAGAAATAACACACAATATGTGTTTGTTAAAATTCCACCAAGGGTTTTTATTTAAAAAATAGAAATGTATTTCATGTAATGACTTCTTGAGGTTGAGGTATAGTTTTATTTTGATTTTTTCTATTTTGAAGATTATGTGGTATTACATCAATATTTTTATTTTATATATTGTGTCCTGAAAGTTAACTCTTTGTGTTATTCATGATATCCTATATAAACATCCATATATATATATATATTAATTTTAATATATATATATATATGAACACATTAGTTCATGTATATATGTAAGTGTGTATTCATAAAAAATATAGATAGGATTCATTCAATAAAGAAGGCGATAATTTTTTTCTCAGTTTGAAAAATGCATTCCAAAAGAGACTATTAATGTGTGTGTTTTTTAAATTCGGACTTTGAGGAATGTTTGGACCTTTTTAAAATTAATTTTATTCTCACTTTTTATTTTGAATAATATTAAAATAGATAAGTTTTTCATCAAAAAATAGTAGTAGTATCAAGGGTTATGGCCTTATTGGTACCAATAAATTGTTTTTATAAAATGTGGTCACCATTTATAGAAGCTGACAATATTAATTGTAATGAGGTAAGCTTTTTTCTTTTAAATTTAGAGATCTTATTGATGGGTGTTGTAATGATGTTTTAATAGACATGGTTGGGTTATGTTGATTTCAGACATATATGTTTTTGAAAAGATGACAATACCTCCCATTACTATCACAATAAGGATCATATATATCTTTTTATGGATGAGAGATAGTTACAATGTAGTCACAATTAGATTGTATGGGTCCCCATTTGTATCAAAGTCCATATGGGATTCCATTAAGGTTGGCTATTTTTGGGTCTCTAGTAGGTTATAATCATAGGAAATCATCATCATGATTATAGGTGGTTCCAATATAATTATGTCTAGAGTCACCTCATATATTGTTTTGGAATTTCCCAAGATTACAGATGCTTCATTAACTACTATTTACACATAAATTATTTTTGACTTACTCCTCATTTAATATTTATTCATTATAATGTTACTGATATTTATATTTTTTTTGGTTGTATTGATTTATTTAATTTTTTTGATTAATATTTATTTTTATTATTATATATTATTCTTTATGAGTATTGTTATAAAGAGGAATATTCATAAACCCTATAATATATATTGAGTCTATAAGTTTCTTCATTCAATAAAATATCACTTATTACGGTGAACATATTTATTTAGAGAGGTTATTAATATTAATGATATTTGATATATCATTAATATTTTTTTTGTATTTTCAAATGAATCACTTTAAGGCCAAGTGAGAACCAAACAACCATATTGGAGAAAAACAAGAAAAACATATGTGGGACGAACTAGAGACCATGTCCAACACCAGACCCACCCCAAAAGAAACATGACATATCGATAATATTAAATGTAAGAATTCCTTAGTTTGTTATATCACTTGTTCCAAAAAATAGAATGGTGGTTATCATATTCTATATATGATGGAATAATTATGAGAAATTTTTTTAGGTATTCATTATTTTAGGTCTACATGTATTAGTTCTATCCCTAGGAATCTCTGATTACATTCCATGTATGTGAAATAACTCTTTATTTATTAAAAAAATTTATTTAAAAATTTTTATATCTTCTTATTTATGGAATGAGAGTTTATTATTGTTTTTTATCATATTTGGGTTTCTTATTACTCCTTAATTTATTATATTATATTTTCATTTGTTTGGGAGATTTACGAAAGACATGATGGCTCATTTTAATATATCTAGTTTGTGATAGTTTGATGATTGAAAGTACTGGAAGTTGGATTTCTTCTATAAATTTAGAATTTAGAGAGGGCCCAATGATTCATATATCAAAACATGTCCTCTATGAGACCCCTTGAATCACATTAAACAATGTGTATGCCCCCCAAATCTCACCTTCAATAGACCAAGAGTTAATAACTAGTGTCAATGTTGTAATTTTCTCAAATGAGAGGCATTCACTCTTTTAGAGAACACAAATGATTAAAACTATTATTCACCTTCATTTCATCTCTCGAACAAATATTTTTTGAAATTTTTTTCTTGAGAATTATCCCATTGATGACTACTGTTTAGAGTAGTTCAAGGAATGTACGTTCATGTCCACAAGATATGGTAGATGAGTATCAACCAACAAAATGAAATAATAATTGTTCTGAAGATGAATCTGATGAGGATAGTGGTGAATAAATTTCACCTTCAGATTAATTTAGAGTATAACTCCTACTATAGTGGATTAATTATTTTCTTAAATTCAATTACCCATTTCCATGAAATAAAACTTATTTTTTTAAATAATCAAATGTTGGGTTTCACTTATAATAATTATCTATAACTTTCACCTTTGATTCTGAATATATTATGTGTATTTACTTATGTATTAAAAAAAATGAATATTGTATGAACCAAATAGGATGGATATGAATCGAAAATGGATGAACCAAAATAATTTGAAAAAAGAGTATGAATATGGAGTTAAAAAGTTTATCAAGTTTTAAATAGATCATGTATATGACCCTTCTAAAATCATTTGTCCGTGTTTACATTTTTTTATTCAATAAAAATTAGTCTATAAGAGTTGGAATAACATTTTATTTTTCTTGGAATAGATTAGAGACATAAATGTTGGACTAAACATGGGGAAACTTGAATGTGCGCATCAATTGGGATGATACTATTGTTAATGAATCATTTAATATGAATGTCTGTGTAAATGATGATGGAGATTGCATGGAAAGAAATAACAATGGAAATTGAATATGACCTTCGTGATAGTTCAAAGTTGTTTGAGAAGATAAATAGTTGTTCTAAGATACCATTGTATACTGGCTATACAAAATACACCACATTGTCAACTGTATTAATGTTTTATAATTTGAATGATGGTAGTGGATGAAGTGATACTATATTTATAGAACTACATGGTCTTCTAAATAATATACTCTTACAAGAAAATAAACTATCATGTAGAGAATATGATGCAAAATGAATAATATTTTCAATAGTAATGATATATAAAAAAAATAAATCCTTATCCAAATGATTTCATACTATTTCACAAAGACTATGAATCACTCATAAAATTCCCTATGTGTGGAATGGATTGATACAAGAAAAATGAATCACGTCCTTCAAAATTTGGGAGGTTCTTTAATACCATTACATGATTTAAAATACTATATGGATATCATGAAACAATGAGCCAATTTACATGGCATGCATATACAAGAATTAAAGAAGAGAACCTACATCATGTAGCAGATTCTCCTCGGTATAAGAAAATTGATTATGGGTATCTTGAATTTGGAAATGAGATGAGAAAATTTCATCTTGCGTTATCTATATATGGAATAAATCCTTTTTTGTACAGAGTATTTCCCATGGTACATGGCCCATCATATTGGTAAACTATAACATTACACCATGGTTATGCATGATGTTTAAATACATTATGTTGTCTCTGCTTATATCTGGACCAAAGAAACCCAGTAATGATATAGATGCCTATTTTTCACCATTGATAAAAGATTTGAAATTGATGTGGGATAAAGTTGTTACAATGTATGATGCTCATAGATGTGAAGAATTCACATTGAGTTCTATTTTTTGTATGACAATAAATGAATATCTTTATTAAAATAATTTACCACGACATAGCATTAAATGAATATTGGGGTGTCACATTTGTGAAGAATGAACACATTCAGTTCATTTGAAACATTCCACGAAGTCTATGTTTTTAGGATATTGAGAATTTTTTAATCAATAACATAAATATTGATCCTAGATGAAAGAATTCGACGAGAATATCGAACAAGGGACAACATTTTCTCCACTAATGGGTCATCAACTATTCAATAATGTAAAAGATATTGACATTTTTTCAGTAAACCACTTTCAAAAAACCTTACAAAATAAACTAGGAAGAAAAGATCAATTTTATTTGAATTACTATATTGGAATTATTTTTACATCATATATTTTCATTATGTCATGAATATAGAAAAAATTGATTTGATAATGTTATTGTAATGTTACTAAATGTTCCTAGTAAAATGAAATATGGGAATCAAGGATAGTTTGGACATGATTGACCTAGGAATAAGTGAATATTTGCGACCAGTGAAGGGTAAAGGGTGTACTCTTCTTCCCCCAGTACTTTACACTCTATCCTAGTAGGAAAAATTGCAATTTTTCCTTTTCTTTAACTATGTAAGAGTTCCATAGGGGTATTCATACAATATCATGAAACTTGTGAAAATGATTAATTTGAAGTTACAAGGATAAAATCACATGAATTTCATGTTTTGATGCAAGATTTGATGCATGTTTCTTTTTGTTGTATTCTTTCTAAAAAATTTATGACATAAATTAATTAGATTGTGATTATTGTTTAAATCCATGTGTAGTAAATTTATAGACCCAATGAATTTTTCCATAACGAATAAATAGTTTTCAGTCATATTATATGAATTTTAGATGTTATTATCACCATCATTGTTTGATGTAATGGTCAACCTAATCGATAATGTTTTTAAATAGGATCAGTTATGTGGTCCTATTAATTATAGATGGATGTACCACACTGAATGGTATATTATGATTTTGAAAGGATATCTCAACAATCAAAGAAAACCAAAAGTTTTTTATTGTAAAAGATATATTATTGAAGAAGATGTGGAATTTTGTACTGATTACCTATCAGATGAGGACATCATAGGTCTCCCAAACTCATATCACTGTAGATTCCTTATGAGAAAATTTATTTCTGAAAGATATGTTATTATAATTACCTTCAAAAAGTGGGAGTAAGAGAACCATTAAATTTTACAAATTATTTAATATGTTGATCCATATATTGAATCCTAATAATCAATTCTTAGATATTTTAATCCATCAATGGAAGAAGGATGTATGTCAAATAAACAGAATAAATAGTTTATTGGATGGTTTTGAAATCAAATTTATAAAAACTTATCAAAACAAAATTCAATTTCTAAATGACTTTGAGGGATAACCATGGGACCAAATGAAAATGTTATATCTTATACTGGTTTTTTTAAAAAATATACATTCTATACAAAATAACATGATGATTGTAGTATGATGAAAAATAGTGGAGTAACACTTACAGTGGAAGCGATGCACATATATGGTTCCAAGGATAGAAATCCAATTTATGAAAATATGTTAAAATTTTACATTATCAAATAGATATATGAGTTGGATTATATAATATTTCAAGTGATGATTTTACAGTAAAAATGGATTTAATATAGGCTTGAAGTCAAAGTAGATGAAATGGGATTTCTGAAGGATAGTATCAGTATGGAAGGGGGGAAAGAAGAGATATTTATAATGGCATCCCAGGAAGGGAATGTATTTTATGTCTCAGATCCAACAAACAAGAATTCATCGATTGTCCTACTGATGACTAAAAGATTTGTTGGGATAGGTGAAAATTCTATCTAGGATGACTCTTTCATTGGGAGATCATAATTGGTTCATGTCGGTCCCAATGTAGACATTGTCTTGTACATTATAGGTGTCCACAAAGAGGGGATTTGGATTCTCAATAGAGGATACAAATCCAGAAAACATTTATAAAAATAAATAGAGTTAAATGATAATGTAAATGTGTTTTTTAATATATTAATTTTTTCCTCATAATATTATTTTTTCTTTAATACATTAACATAATATAAATTAAATTATTGACTACTCATGCAGACAATGTCTTTTGCACATGATGGTGTAACCAATCATATAAAATAATATACTCTAATGAAGTAAACCCTTTGGGAAGATGTAAAGTTAATGTTATGATATACTTTATCTATTTTACCAACAGATTATATAATGAAATGTTGATTTAATTTTCAATATTCCTTATATAATTAATTTATTTTAGAATATTTTTTTCGATATTTCATTCGTTTCTACACCAAAACATCCAAATAATTCTTCTCCCTCAATGCCTTTTCACCCTTGCCTTTTCAGGAAGAGAAACGATGCTGCTTCTGCGCAATCAAATACGTGGTCTTGGTTTTTTCATAGTAAAATCATTATCTATAGAATTAATTTATTATTTCATATTTATTTCATATTTATTTCTTTTTATTATTACTCAAATCAGAATCATTTTCTTATATAGGTAGACTCTTTTGTTCGATTTGGGGTGGTTTGTTCGAAGGTTCTCATGCTCATGAGAGATTGGACATTATGGATGAAACTAAGATAACGAAAAAAATGAAATGGGTCAAGATTGTATACAACCATCATGAAAAGAGGAATTATTACTAAATATTCAATTAATTTTTTTATCATTTTATCTACAATATCTTAGTTAATTTCCTTATCATTTTTATCTAAAACATATTTAGTTTTTTCACAGATCTTTCCGGAAGTCATATTTTTCTTTAAAATATTTAAAACAAGCCACAAAACAGATAACATGTTCCTTTATACCATTTTTACCATGATTTTTATTGTATTTATTTGTTTAACTACCTACACTGCATATTGAGTTGATGTTCTTAGTCAAAAACTCATTATTGGCTAACAACATCTACTCAATATGATGTATTGGTAGTTCCATAAATAAATGAAATGGAAATACCATTATCGTTGTTAGTTGTTAATGTTTTGAGATTTTGTAACAAGTAGGAATCTGCCACACCGAAATATGGTGCATGGTGTAATGTATATGACTCCAAGTGTGTCTTTATATTTAAAAATGACATTAATTTTAGTAAAAAAATAACTAACATACTCAAAACCAATAAAACACATTCATATTATTTTCATACTTTAGGAAAATTATCCATATGTCATTTGTGATGTGTTTGTATTAGTCACACCACAATCTGATATACGATGTACTCGGAATGAATCAAAGTGTTTATTATTAGTTTATAATTAATATTTTAGTTCAAAAAGTATCACTCATTGATAACTAAGAAAATGGCTCATATTGTCTTTATAAATTAGTATAACTATTCAGGAGTCATTTATGAAATATAGAAAACAATCTCACGTAAAACCAACACAAGATGTGACCAGTATTACTCAAAGTGAATGTATCCAATTTGCAATGACATTTTAGTAAAAAAGACAAGGTACATACTCAAAACTGAGAAAACACATCGTGTTATTTTGGTACTTTAGTAAAATTATCCATAATTAATTTGGGACTTGTGGGAATTATCATAACCTCACTTCAATGCACAGTGTGATCGTTATGACTCCAAGTGCCTCTTTTTATTTAAAATTAATATTAATTTTAGTTAAAAAGACAACCAACATACTCAAATTTGAGAAAAATAATTCTTAATATTTTGATACATTATGAGAATGATTCATAAGTGTTTTTTTATATGTAAGAATCATTCGCATCTCAATATGATACAAAATGTTCTTGGTATGACAAAAAGTGTTTGTTATCATTTTAAAATTGATATTTTAGGTCAAAAAGTATCACTCATTGAAAACAAATAAAACATGATCCCATTGTCATCATAATTTAAGAAAAATATTCGCAAGTCATTTTTGATGTTGTAACGTCCCAGACCTGAACATCCACCCGAACAGTGATAAACAGGTTGGGTGTTACTGACCTTAGGCCAACCACCCTGAATGGCAAAGGTCATCAACTAATAGTGAGGGTGTAGTAGGTATAGTGGGGAGCTTTTACCCTCTGGGAAGGAGGAAATAAAGTATCCACTCTAGGTATAATAATAAAACATTCAGGGGAAATAAATGACTTAGAAAACCCAAACCAGACCCACATAGCGGAATCACATCCAATATAAATAAATAGTGAATGGAATATATAAACATGTGAAGCATAAAGTAAATAGGACAACATGATGAAAATCACTTGTAACTACTAAACAAACCAAAATATGCATTCGTAGTTGGTTGAACATGCCCATCTATAAATGGAACCAATGGCTATCCATCATTAGATACAACAACAAAGCTTGCATGTTGATATAGAAAAGGAAAAAATAGAAGTAAAACTCGAACTAGGTAATACCTCAAGTTCCATACCAATTACATTCCAAACAACACTATGATAAATCTCTTGTATCTAATCTTTTACCTATACAGAACGATAAAAAGTCTACAAGTGTCCCTAAGGGAACATGTAGGGTGTGAGACGAATCTCAGTAGGATACCCCACAAAGGTGAATAACTATATAAGATTTTATGTAGGAATTTATTTATAAGTAAAGTAAACTGCATGATTCCCTAACAAATACAAACTACAATGGTGCTCATCATCCACCAAGGAGTGCCACCTACTTTGACCAACGCTGGAATCTCAGTCATGCAACCCGTCACTATGTTCCCCACCTAACACCTTGAGTCTCAAGTACCGATGTCCCTAAGGAACACCCAGTGGTAGTACCCTAGTACCATGTGCCTCCTGACACCTCATGTCTCAAGTACTGACGTTCAGTAGGCATGCCCAAAAAAACTAAAGGATCTTTACCTCCCGCATGGATTCATATGGAAAGAACCCCCAACCAATAGTAACTAAACCGCAACTATCGGGGGACTCTACCCATATGAGTAGTCAAAACCACCTCATCACGGAGTCATCTGTGTTCACGTGACCCAAAGATACAGGTGATCGGTAATCCCCAAATATAGAACCCGTGCCACAACACCTCCAATGCCTCGTGTCCCTGCGACCATGTCACTCAAGAATCTGATGGCCTTGCTATCCAAGTAACCCAAGCCATGCCAAACCTGTGGTAAACATCAATGAATAATATTCATTCCACACCCAACACAGCCCCGAGGAATCTAGTATATTCAATATCCAGCATCACATATATATAATCATAATAAAACACTTTAAATTGGAAAAAAAATAAAACAATTTAATTGCACTATCCATGTGCGGTCTCATACCAACAATGAGGTCATGAAAGCCTTTTATAAAATTAATCGTGCAGAAATAGTTTAAACTCAACATTTTATTTAAAACAATTCAATTATAACCATTTTGGCACCCCGTACCAAACTCCCAAAATGCGCAACGGCCTCTAACCCGGCCTCGCTCAAGCATAACAAGGTATGGGAATGCCCAAAGGCATCCAATAAGGAATACAGTCATTTCAATATAAATAAAAATGGGTCTTGCTCAATACCCAACATTTATCTAAAAAGAAACAACCCTCAAATGACCACAAAAACACAAAACAGGGTATGCACCACCAACCTCAAACTAGTACAATGATCTTCATTTGTTATCAGCCTCTAATTTGGTCTAAAATTTGGAAGATCTACCAAAAGAGAATGAACACGCAAACCCTTATAACTCAGTTTAGAACAAAAATCATGAAGAACAACTCAAGAAGAATAAAGAGCTTACTGATGGGGTTCCAATGGATCTGATGAGGATCGAATCCGACTTAGGATGAATGGATCGAAAGATATTGAAGTATCGGATGCCTGTTTTCCATTGGTTCTATCCAGAAACAGAAAAATGAGGCTACTGTCCATTTTGAAAGAAATAAAAAGAAATAACATGGTGTGTGTATTGATATACATTCCATGTATATGGCCATGTTGGTCATTTTTCGCCGACTTACTTTCGATGTAATTAAAATTCATACTGACATGACTATATGGAATATATAAGGTATTACACTACATGTACTAAATTTTTCTTCACTTCCTCACTGACATCACCACATGCCATGTGTGTACATCACACAAGGATAAGGGTACATGGAGTTCACTTGGTAGTACACAACGTTTAACCCCAAAATCACATCATGTGTCCTATTTTTGTCCATAACTTATCAAGTTCTCCCATATTTCAGAAAAAACAACTAAAAAAAAGAATGAAAAAGAAACTCTAACCTCAATGTAAGAATCGGGTTCTTACAAACATTCCACATAATGAAATTCGTCCCCAGATTTCCCTTCCCAGGGTGGTGAAGAAAAAACTCCAGTTAACTCTAGCCTCAAAACTCTAATCATGCAAAGGTTCACTGACCTATTTTCTGATGTATTCTCCTCCCATGAAACATCATCATCCATGCACCCCATAAGGTTCTCCCATGTCGCTTCTAACACCCATTCTTGTCCCACAACACATAGATGTCCACCCCAACGAGGTCCTACATCCAATGGATTCTAAAAAAACATGGTGCCATGCACCTCAAGTAACCCACATCCTCGATGCCCCGATGCCCACAAAACCTCATGTAACCCGAATCCTTGATGCCCTGATGCCCACAACACCTCAATTAACCCACATTTTCGATGCCTTGATGCCCAATACACCTAAAGTAACCCATATCCTCAATGCCCTGATGCCTAAGGCACCTCAAGTAACCTATATACTTGATGCTCCTGATGCCACACATCTCAAATATATATATATATATATTGCACCCAAATGGGGCCAACCTACTGACCAGCATATGGTTAGTCCATATAAATCTTGTGCACCTCATGCACTCAAAATGGGCATGCCTCAATAGAACATGCCAAAAAGAAAACAAGTAATCACGACCTTGACCACAGTGTACCTCTAACTATCATTATCTCTCCAGCTTGCTCAGCCCCTAGAAGCTCTAAAACCTGCAACTGACCTGACACACGCCTGCTTGAAGCCTGTCCTCCCTACGGTGTTGCACCAGTCACTGGCCACTGACCCCATAACTGGGTCTCACTATCTCTACCACATCCTCTGCATGTAGATGGATCTCGACTAACGTCAACTAGTACCAACCCTATTCTGACCCCAGATTCCATAGTCTGTCCTGGACCCTACTGTTTAGCAGTCTGAGAAGGCTATTTGAAACATATCTCAAGATGCCTGACCTATCCACAAGCATGGTACTCCTTTGGAGACTTGTCACATTGAGTCCAGATATTTCCTGGAAGTCCACACTAAAAGCATACCAGTACTGAACTACCCCATGGTGGTGTAGTTGAGTCCCTAGCCTAGAAGCCCTTCTGGAACTCATCCTGACCTCATTTCCTACAACCTGAACCATCACCTGAAACCACCGTATGGCCCACGTGAGACATGATCAATATGTTTCCCTCAGCTATGAGCACCTGATTCACCACCTATGAGAATGAGGACAACCTAAAGATGTTTATCTTTACCTATATGGCAGTCGGTAATCCATAATCAAAGTGACTCACCCTCGAGGTGTCATCACTTACCATACAAGGTGAAAATCGAGTTAGCTTAGTGAATGTAGCTACATAGTCCATGACAGACATTCCACCCTATTTAAGCCCCATGAACACCCAAGCACTCTCTTCCCTCAACGTTTATGAGAAAACATTGGTAGAAAACGTGTTCTAGATGTCGTTCTAGGCCAGTCCCTCATGTCTGCAAGCCTGAACATGCACATCCCACCAGTGCTTCTCCGGTCTTCTGAACATGTATGTCGCCATCTTGACCCTCCACCATGGAGGCATCTTGATCTTCTTGAAGATCATCCACATGCTCTCTATCCAATTCATAGCCACCTGTGGACCAACCTCACCCGAAAAAAGTGGTGGGTGGTACGAGTAGAACTCCCGCATCAGATACGCCATCGATGGATCCGCTACATGATAACCTCTATTGATTCCCTGTAAAATACATACCAGGATAGATCAAAGATGTTTGTCGAGACACGACCCAAAAAATGTCAAAACCGGTATCTTCCCTGCTGGAACTAGATTTTGAACCTTATCCTACCCCTGAGGTTGTACCTGCAGCTCATGCCCTACTAGGCCTTCATGTGTCTAAACCTGATCACGCTCCTTCATCACTGTATCATCACCTGCCTGACACTTCATCGAGCCATATAGGTGTAACATGTTAAATACCATCAATGGTCAAATAGCCCATATATATATATATAGTAATAAATTCAATGCAGATTGGAAAAGTATTAAAAGGTAGTTCTTAACTACTACCCTTACTAACCCCCACCAAAACCAAGGCCATGGAATCTTGGTCTCACGGCCTCCTTACCCTCCCACAATAGAGCTCCATATCAAAATTACCGTGGTTCATGCCTATCTCGAAAACCATCGTTCCCTCAAGATGACGACTAATTCACCCAATCCTGATAGTCACACGGCCTTAAACTAATGTCCAAGATGCCCAATCCAGGTGATCAACATCACCTCTGTCATAGTACATGCCTTCTTATATACGAGCCAGGCCCAAATCTCCTTCCACATGAAATTTTAAAAAAATATATAAATCATGGAATTTCACATTTCAACAATCAATAAATTCTATCAGAAATTTCACCTTTCACATTTAAAAAGCATCTAAAATAGGGAAATTGATATTATTTACATGGTATTTTCAATTCACAAATCATACTTGTAGATATGAAATTGAAATACCGTAAAAATATTTCTATAAAAATCCAAACAGTCACGCCATGCCATACTTGGCCAAGGTCCAATTTCTCCCTTACCACACCGGGTCAAGGGTCACATATCACAATCAATAAAATCACATAATAAATGAGCCACCAAGGTGGAAACCATATAAATATTAATATGAAGAAAAGAAAAAAAATAATTCCCACCCGAGGAAACTTGGCCTGTCACTCGTACCAAGGGCTGCAGGCACCCAATCACAAGCTAGAAACCCAGTTCTGATGACAACCTAATCTATAATCTACTATATCCCAAATCGTTAGTCTAGCAGAAATAAAAGGGCAGCCCTGATCTCATTAGTAGTTAGTTAAAAGTTGCTATTGAATCCTTTTCAAGATAAAAATCCTCTAAAAACACTTTGTAATATCTTAGACCAGAATAGACACATGAAGAGTGCTAAATGGTTTGGGTGTTACTGACCTTAGGCGCACCTCCCTGAACGCCAAAGGCTACCGACAAACAGCGAGGTAGTAACAGGTATAGTAGGGAGGATATAACCTCCGGGAAGGAGGAAATAAATGTATTGGTCAGAGTATAATAATAAAACATGCAGTGTAAAAAAATTACATAGTAGACTCGAACCAAACCCGCATAGTTGAATCACATCCAATATCAATAAACAGCCCAAGAAACATATAAACAAGTACAACGGGAAGTAAATAGTAAAACACATTGAACATCACTTATAACTACTAAAAAAACAAAACATGTTTCTCTAGCAGTTTTAACATGTCATTCTATAAATTGAACCAATGGATAACTAGCAGTAGCTACAACAACAAAGTAAGCATGCTGATAGAGAAATGGAAACTAAATAGAAGTAAAAATCTAACTAAGTAAGACCTCAAGGTCCATAAAATTTACTTTTCCAAACAACACTATGACCTGGATCCTATAGTTGATCCTTTACATATACGTAAACACATAAAGTCTAAATGCATCCTGAAGGGAATGTGTAGTGTGTGAGATGAATCATAGTAGTATACCACCCAATAGTGATTACCTAGTATAAGTGTTTAAGAATACATGCATTTAGAAGAAAGTAGACATCACGATGCCTAAAAAATAAAAACTCTAATGGTTCTCAGCATCCACCAAGGAGTTTCACCGGCTTCGGAAAATTCCAAAACCTCACCCATGGAACGTATCACCATGAGCCCCCCTAACACATCGTGTCTCAAGTACCGACATCCAGTAGGAATGAACAAACAAATTGAAGGCTCATCACCTCCCATTTGGCTTTATATGACAATCACCCCCAACCAGTGGTACCTATACCGCAATTATCGGGGGCCTCTACCCACAGGAGCGGTCAAAACAACCTCATCATGGAGTCATCTCTGTGCACACGACCAAAAGTCAAAGGTGAGTAGTAATCACCAAATATAGAACCCAAGCCACAACACCTCTGACACCTCGTGTCCCTACAACCATGTGACTCAATAATCTGATGTACATACCATCCATGTAACACGGGCAATGACCAACTTATGATCAACATCACTCAAGAATATCTAGGCCACACCCAACACAACCCAAGGGTTCCAGCATATTCAATATCCCTTATCACATATATATAACCACAATCAAACACTATACATAGGAAAAACAATTTAAACAATTTAATTGAACTAAGCATATGTTGTCCCATTCTAGAAATGAGGTCTTTAATTCCATTTATAAACTTAATCATGCTTTAACAGTTTAAAATCAGATTTTTATTCAAAACAATTCAATTATTACCATTTTGGAACCACTAGACAAAATGTCTCAATTGATAAATGGCCTCTAACCCGTAGTCTCTCAAGCATAACAAGTTAAGGTAATGTCTAAAGATATCCCATAAGGCATACAGTCAATTCAATATAATGAGATATGGGTCTCACTCAATACCCGAAATTTTACTAAAAATCTACAACCCCCAAATGACCACAAAAACAAAAAATAGTGTATGCACCACCTACCTCAAACTAGTATGATGATCCTCCTCTGGTATCAGCCTCATATTCAATCTAAAACAGAGTAGATCTATAAAACAGGTATGAACACTAAAAACCTTATAACTCATTTTAGAATAAAAAACAAGAAGAACGGCTCAAGAGGAATCAACATCTTACTGAAGGTGTTCCATTTGATCTAACAAGGCCCGAATCCGAATTAGAATGAAGGAACAGGAAGAGATTGAAGTCTCGACCACCTTTTTTTGTAGGTTCTGTCCAAAACAAGAAAAATGTGGCTATTTCTTGTTTTAAGTGAAAAAATGAAATTACACAATATGTATATTGATATACATACCATGTTTATTGATATACATGCCATGTATATGGTCAAGATTGTCCATTCGCACCGACTTACTTTCTAGGACATTAAATTCTTGCTGACTGGACTACATAATGTGTACTAGGTATTACAAGGCATGTACTTTGTTTATCTTCACATCCTCACCGACATTACCACATGCCATGTGTTTCCATCACACACGAATTAGGGTACACGGTGTGCACATGGGAGTACATATCTTGTAACCCCAAAATCATGAAATATGTCTAGTTGTTATTCAGAACATATCCAATTCTACTATATTTCTCAAAAAAAACTCAAAAACAGAAAATAAAAATAAACCCATACCTTAATGTAAGAACCAGGTTCTTACAGATGTGTAGGAATTATTATCACATTAAACCGATACACGATGTGATCCGTATGACTCAAAGTGCTTGTTTCCGGTTTAAAATGACATTTTAATAAAAAAGAAAAGTGATGTACTCAAAACTAAGAAAATGAATTAGGTATATTTTTATACTTTAGTAAAATGATTCATAAGTCATTTGGTATGTGTATGGATTGTCCTCACCTCCATCTGGTGCACAATGCGACCAATATGACTCCAAGTGCATCTTTTTATTTAAAATTGATAGTAATTTTAGTAAAAAAGACAAATAACTGACTAAAAACTATGAAAACTCATTTGAATTGATTTTATACTTTAATAAAAGATTTATAAGTCATTTTTGACATATAGGAATCAGAATTACCTTAATCTAATACATGATGTGCTCGATAAGACTTAATGTGTTTGTTTTTAGTTTAAAATTAATACTTTAGTTCTTAAAGTGTAACTCACCAAGAATAGAGGAAAAAAGATTGGATTGTATTGATAATTTAGATAAATTTTTCATAAGTCATTTTTTATTTCTAGTAATCAGTCTCACATCAAACTAATACACGATGTTACTGGTATGACTCAAAGTACATGATTCTAGTTTAAAATGACATTTTAGTAAAAAAGGCATGCAACGTACTCAAAATCAAGAAAACTCATTAGTATTGTATATATATTTTAGTAAAATTATCCATATATCATTTAGGATGTTTTTAAATTAATTTCCTATTAATCTAATGCTCGTTGTGATCGATAAGACTCCAAGTGTGTCTTTTTATTTAAAATTAACATTAATTTTACTAACAAAGACAACTAACATACTCAAAAGTAAGAAAAAGCATTTAGATTGTTTTTAAACATAATGAAAATGATACATAGGTCATTTTTGACATTTAGTAATCAGCCTCACCAAAATATGATATATGATGTGCCTGTTATGACTCAAAATGTCCTTTATTAGATTAAAATTGACATTTTAGTTCAAAAAGTGCCACTCACTAAAAATTGAGAAGATGTACTCGAATTGTCATGATAATTTATGAAAATTATTTATATGGTATTTGTGATCTTAAATAATTATTATCATTTAAAACTAACACGCAATGTGACCGGTTTGACTCAAAGTCCTTGTTTCCAATTTAAAATGACATTTTAGTAAAAAAGGAATGTGACATACTAAAAACTGGGAAAAAACATTCAGATTGTTTTCATACATTAGTAAAATGATTAATAATTCATTTGTGACATTTAAAATTATCCTCACCTAAATCCAATACACTATGTAACCGGTATATCTTCAAGTTCCTCTTTTTAATATATAATTGTTGTTTTAGTTTAAAACACCCATCACATCGCCAAAATCATGAAAACGGGGCTAGATTGTATTCTCATAATTCTATATTTTATTACTTAATTAATTTCCTTATCATTTTTATCTTATACTTATTTAGTTAATTTTCATAGAGATAATGCTTGAATATGAATAATAAATAGTGTGATGTGAATGAATCAACCATAACTCAATCTGATACACAATGTTCGATGTATTACTCAATGTTTAGTGTAAAACTAAAACTTTTTATTTAGTTTATTTTGTTATATAATTACTAACATAATATTTGATTTCTTATATAAGAGTATTATTTTTCTTGAGCAGGGGAGGTTTTTTTGGAAATAGCATGATTCAGGGTTAGTGTTAAAAGACAAAGGAAGCGTGATGTTTTTTAATATATGTAATAATTTTTAGTTACTCATGAAATTGTATAAACCAATTTAGTAAATTCCTATCATATTTTATTCTTTTATTTTTATTGTACATTTTATTTAATTAAAATTCTACATTGGTACTTGATTTTTCTTATTTCTGGTGGTGCTTCCGTTGCTACAGTGTGCTATTACATCACACTACCTTGGTGTTGAAGTGCGTTGTTGCGGAAAACATAGTATACCCCTTTATTAGTGAATTTAATATCACTGATAAAGGGGTCCTTTATCAGTGATAAATTAATGAACTGATAAAAAATTTCTTTATCATTTCTTTTATAAGAATTGTTAATGGCCAGTTTTGTAGTAGTGTAAGGTAAAAAATGGATTTACCATGGGTTAAAACCAAAATATAAGGGTTAAAGTAACCTAAACACTTGCATAAATCTATTTTATGGAAATATTTAAACCCAATCATCTTTATGTATCAATAATAATAAATTTTGGTCCTTTTTTAATTTTAAAAATTTGGGTACACATTTTTCTTTTCCAAAATTACAAGTGTTCCACTTACCTCAACTATAAAAGGTCACCCACTCTCCTCTCTTCTTCACATATTCAAACAATTTTGGTTCAGCCAAGACCTCTCAAATAACTTTACAATTTCCATTCTATCATACTATAATCCTTAGTTTAGTCACAATTCTATCCTTGGAAGGATTTCGCTAAAAACTTAAGGATATTACCTGGGGAAGAGGTAATGTTTTTCATCAAGAATTTTTATTTTATTTCATCCTCCACCTCCTTCAATTATTATTAAACCATTACGATATAATAAAATAATTATCCTTCATATAATGAGATTTTCTTTTGTTATGTTCATGAACTAAAACCATTCCCACTTCCATAACATGGGTTATGAAATCCTCATTCTTGTGTATGGTATACTACCGCCTCGTGGAATGATGTTAATCATTTTACCATCTCCACCTCTCATGGTTGGGTATGATATGGATAATATTTATATATAATATATAATTATACATATATAGTTACTATATCAAATATTCCTTTTTTTACTTTCCATTGCATAGGGGATATGATAACATCGATCATGTGTACTGTGGACTACTATATCGCGAAGCGATGTGATTCCTTTTTCACTAATGCTTTACATGGAAGGTAATAAATGTAATGTTAATGAATATATATGATATAAATTAAAAAATTATTATATTGGTTACATATTTATAATTCTGAAAATATAATATATAACATTTTCTTGCTTACCTTTTCACTCAATGAAGGATGATAATGTTTTTCGGGTACGTGTGGACTACCACCTTCAAGTAGCGATGTGACCCTCATTTAATAACCACACCACATGGATGATATATATATATAAGTATATTTAAATAAATAATATCTTATTTATTATAATATTATCATTATACAAAGATAATATATCGTCTACTTTCTTATATTTACATCTATTGAAGGATGATAACATCGTTCGTTCATACGTGTGGATTACCACCTCCACGAAGATATGTGATTTTTTTACCATGACCATGTCACGTGACAGCTATATATATGAATATTTAAAGAAATAATATTATATATATGACATAATCATAATTTTGGGAAGATAAAATAATACTTACCTTCTTTCTATTATGTTCTGTGAAAAATGAAAATATTACTCATGCGTGCATAGGACCTACCATCTCTATGAATGCAATGTAGTTCATTTTTAATAATCATATTTCATGAATGGTTTGATAAATAAAATTAATATGTAAAAATTATAATTTTTGAATGATTTTTTTGTAGATGATGTAATAATTAATACTTTAACCATAGTCAACTTACTTATTTCATTTTGGACGTATCAGTTGAATATCGACAGAACGTCTAAAGTGAACATAATTGATTAAGTAATTAAATATAAACTAAAAATGAATAAAATAAAAGGAATAATAAACTTGAAAAAGATTATTAATCAATTAAATAATTAGAATAATTTTATTATTATGGATGATAAAGAACATACATGATGATTTTTACTTGATGTAAGGGACAATTTACCTTAAAAACCTCATTTTAAATGTTTTATATGTTTATTTTATAAATTTTTTTATTCCATGTCCATATTCTTAATATTAATTTATAAATGTATTTAAATGAAATTTATGAATTATAAATAACATTTCATGTCACTTTTTTATTTTCTGTAAATGTATTTCAAAATGAATATCTTTATTTATTTTATATAGAATTTTTTGACTTTATTTACAAAATCAAAAAAAGGAATGTTATTTTTAAACGTATACGACATCAACTGATTTTATCACTGACAAAAAATTTATTTAATGTTTTGGATTTTTTTATATGATTCTATGTTTTATTCAAAGAAAATCCCCCATCCTTTTGTTTTGGGTATTTCATTTTGGAAATTGGGGTTTTATGGAATGGGATATATAAATATCCAAAAATGTTTTACCTATGTGTTCAAAAGGATATTTTTTATGATATTGATGATGAAAATTTAAGATTATATGTGTTTTGCACATTTTATAGTCCTTGTAAATTATTTATGATCAGGTGAGAACAATATTTCTCTCAAATTCATTGGGTAAAGATTATGTTATCCATATAAATATATTTTAAATCAATGGTAATAGTTATTCCAATTATAAGGGTTCTTGTAAGGGTTCTATGAAGATTTTTTCCCAAGGAACCTACATGAATTTTCTATGACTTATAATAAACTTTTATTGAAATTTCTTGATTTTAATAATGAAAGTTAATGATATTTTGTTTTAAAGGAATGATTATTCTCTTTTAGGTTAAAATGTTATATTATTAAGAAAACATTAGTCATGGGTTCTCATATTTTATAAGAAACCCTAATGATTATGATTTTTTCCTTTATGTTTTCATATAAAGTGTTTTATGAAAAATTGTGGGCATTAAAGATAATTTCATGTGTAAGTAAAGTATAATTTGAGGGAAAATTTTATTAAGATAAATACAAACTCTATTTTAAGATCTTATGGTTTTAAAATAGACCAAAACATTACTTTTTTATTTTTATATCTCTTACTCATCTTTTTTTACTGATTCCATTTTTTAGGTGTCTTTCATAGGGTACAAGGATGATTAAGAATAAGGAATAAGTCAATTAGAAAGTCATGAATATTTTTAATGAAAATAAAACATGTTTCAAAAGTTTTATATTGAGGTAAAAATTGATATTGACTGGAAGTATCCAGCATTCAATATATTGGTTTGTTACCGAAGAGATATGATGTAATTCTCTAAAACTCTAAACTTGAAAATTTATTTGTAAATGTAAGAAAATGAATTCTTGTTTTATTACTCAATATTATATAATGTTTTAAATTCGAGTCCTTATAGAGTCTGTCCATCCATGTTGCATCTCATGCACAAAACATATTTGTTTTTTATATGGAATAATTTATTCTCCATTTTCACTAGAATTTGATTTTGATTATTATATTTTCATCATTATTTCCAAATCTTATAGACAGATAACTGACAAATTATTTGGGATATTATAAATAGGTTTGGATTTTCTACATGGAATATTCTCAGTTCCATTATTTTTTCCAATTATTTTAGTTGATAGAGTATTCATAAACTTCTTGGATTTGGAATACAAGGTATTCTCACCATTTCTTCTTTAAATATTATTAGTAGAATTGTTTTTTGAAAAATTCTTTAACTTACTTCCCAATGTTTCTTCTAACTTATTAGCCAACTTCTATGGTATCCTTTTCATAACATCATTAGATACATGTTGAAATGAACATACACCAACCTTGTGACCAATACCATTCCATACATCACATATATTTTCAATTTTATAATTTTGTTTGAAGTATATAGATTTATATTAACCTAAGGATGTCTCTTATTCATCTCTAGATTTCTCCCCCTTAGTATGGGATACATTTATGATTTATCATTTCTATAATTATACCAACAACCCAATGCACAATGACTTAATCTGTTGCAGAACAAACATTGATCCAAAAACCGTGATCTTATTATTTCTTTTATATGATTTTTTTGGGTTTTCAACATAACTTGTTGAACTCTTTGTGGGGAAACAACTTCCACAATATTTTTCCTATGCAACACAGTCATTTTGGTAGGCTTCTAATCAATTTTCTGCATCTATACTTATAAACATTATGTTTTTAAACCTATAATATTCATGAAAATAGATTTAAAAACATTATTACAAGATGGTATTAATGGTACGTCTTTCTTCATAGATGCTTGAGATAGATCATTGAATGAGGTCGTGGTCTTATTATAACATGTTAAAGGTATTTTAACCTTATAACCCTCCAATGAGCATTGAGTAGTAGCAAAAACGTTCTATTTCTTTTGTGATGTCTTACTATGTGTCTTATCATTATTGGAAAACTTAACTTCCAATTCTAGACATTTCATATTGCGTGTGATTTTATGATATTAAATCATAATAATGTTCTATTTACAAAATTTATTTATTATTTCAATTTCCTCTTCATGCATTAATTTTTTTTGTAACAATGAGTCGAGTTCCTTGATCTTCTTGGATTTTACTTCAAATTTTAAATCCTTAAAATCGAGTCTATTTTTTAACTTTTCTTTAAATTAATGGGACTTTTATTCTAGAGGATTATTGAAAGTATCTTTATATTTAACATATTTGATCAATTTATATTAGAACTTTTAGGAAATTATTTCATACTCTACCTTTCTTTCTGTAATGGAACTAACTTGTTTTCATAGATTTATATATTCTATAACTTTCCCTTAAAAAGCCTCCTCCATGTTATCATCTTCTTCTTATAGATGAGTGATCACTTCTGGTATATTTGGAAAAACTCCATAAGCAAGGGAGACTATTTCCATATGAATTCAATGCAGAATATCTCTTAATCTATCAACTGATATATCATGATATTTTATATATTGATCATCAATAACTCTTATATTAGGATATAAATCTTGAGTATATTTTGTTCAATAATTTTCACATACCACATTATCACTTGAGGTAGGAATATTTTCCTTCTCCTTACTGGAAAATTGATTCACATACTCTTCACATTACAAATCTGATATATGTTTATTATTATCATGGATTGGAGAAACTGGTACTTTTTGTTATTTAGATAAAGGGGATATTTTATTTAAATTTATTATCAATTTTTTATTCTTTTCATCATGATCTTGGTAGATATATAATTATACCCAGAGATAAGTACATATTCACTGAAACTACATATCATTGTTAATGCAGGGAAGATAATCAAACCATTAAAATAGAATAACTTCAACATAGATAATCTAATATAGGAGAACCTTTTATCTGATACTAATTGACAGGAACACTACAGGATACAGTCAACACTGAGCAGGGTGAATTAGTCTTGTATTCTTTTTAACCAATCATAAATTTTTATCCATTTAGCTCTTAGACCTATTAGTATCTTGATTCTCCTATTCCCATTTCCATACAATATGCAGGTATATGAAAGCATGTAAAAGATGAAACATGATTTTTTTATAGGTTTCACTATTCAATAATATTTGTAGGTCCTTATCACGTATAGTGATGACCCGTATACAAATTATACACTATAATGAGATACCAAATATAGTGGTCTAGCTAGAAAAGAAATCATTAGCCTAAGTGTCAATCCCTATAATTAATGAGGGGGATAGAAATAATCCTAACTCCCTAGACTGCTGATGACCAAATCCAACTTCCAGCTCCTCATTGGTTCTATATACTAACTCTGAAGACAGTATCACCTTTTACTTAATTAACGTTATAACACCAAGAAATTTTTCTACTAGAGATCTGTTGGATGTTATAGTTATTTTTTGTTCGTCTATTCCTTCTTATTCATTGGTTACTTGCATAGTAAAGTGCATGTAACTTTTTTTCTTCTTCCTTAAATCATCCAAAACTTACCAATTTGATCCTCTATCTGATATTTCTATCTAATATATACATCCAATAATTTTAATCCAGTGATGATACACTCAGTGATAGTTCATCCAATCTATTTTATTATTCTTCCTATTTTCCCAATCACCAATTTTTAAGGAAAATCCATCTAGAATACGGATTATCAGTTTTTTATTATCATGTGGTACATGTTTTTCTAGTGCTTATGATCTATATGATACCATGTATTTAGTCTGATACTTTTATCCCTGATCCTTCTTTCTTCTTTCCTTCGATCAGCACATTATTCCCCCTCCCAATTCCTCTACTCTATTTGGTTCCTCATCTACCAACACTTTGACCCAAATGAGAATTTCTCTCAATCATGATGGCCAACATTTTATTACATCTCTTCAATTATTCATCATAATTCACATTTGTGCTTCAATTCATCACCCATTCTTTGTACTCTTGTAACCCTTCATATCAGTTCACTTTTAGACGTTTGGGTGGGAACTAAAAAATCATTTCATGCTTAATGAATTTCATAGGATTCATATCAAAACTAATAGAATCTTCTTGACACTTATTGAAATTTCCTAAAATATCTCCCTTTTTCGATCATCATTAAACATAGTGTTAAGAAAATTTTGTGAACTTCTTAAACATATGAATTAGTGAGAATCGTGGATATTTAATCTATGTTATTTGGAACATTAAATGATCAAATTTTCATTTTCACATTTAATAACTTTAAAAAAACTATGTAAATTTATTCCAATCATAAATCTAGTACAACTTCATAAAATGTCTTCTGTCTGGTGAAACATTATCGGATGTTCCTTCTCAACATTATAGGAACATATTGAAATATTTCTCAAGATACTTCCTCTAACTGATGATATACTTTGAAAAACATTCCATTAATAAATTATTTATTTTGATGAATATATTCAATCTCCACTTTGATATTTTATTCATCATAATTTTATAGGGGTCTTTATTAATCCAATTGGTTATTTAATATTTGTTAGTTTTCCTCCATTCGATGAACCCACAAAGATCTTATAAATTCCTTCTATCTAATGGATTCATAAAACAATGTCGTATTAATTTTTCTTAATAATATAGATGTTTTTATAACACTTTTTATGACATTTCTTAAAGACTTATCTCTAATGAAATTTGTTCAATTACTTTATAAAGAACTATATAATCATATTACATGGAATCATAAGTTCGATGAACATCACATAGAAACTATTATCCAATGAATTCATATGGAGAATTATATCTAGAACCTTAGCTCAAAATACTTCAACAAACTATGTCAGATGATCGTTATATGTTTCCAATAACTTTTTAGGAATCATTTTTCTGATCATTTAGAAACCTTTATCTACTAACATAAAAACCATTCTATAGTCTAATCACCTACTTCAATGACTTTCTCTTTTTATATGATTTATAAACATCACATTGATCATTAATAAATATTTTCATTAATATATCTTCACAAATTTCCTCTAAATTTTAGCTTTTTAGGAAACTTATATTTGGTCATTCATGATCTTCAGTCCCGTAGTGTTTTTCTAATGACTCTCTTAGTTAATTAGACAGATGTATTGCTCCATTTAATTAGCTAAAAATTCTTTAACACTTGATTCATACATTCATTGAAACTTATACACATCATATATTAATATTTATACAATTCCATCCATTATACTTTATACATCTCTTTATTCAACATATATAGAACATTACTTCATTCATGAACCATTGAGTTCCTCCAACCACTCTAAATTTCTTATGATTGGAAGACTCCATACTTGGTTTTCTAGTGACACTTCCCAATGTTGTAGAGGCTTTTCTCTTATTCATAAATTCATCTTGAATCATAGCCATAAAAAATTGTGACGTTTTAACAATAAAGAATAAATCACATAGTAACATCTGATATTTTGTATCCAATCATCATATATTATATGTAACCATGAATGTAATCGGTCAAACATTTCTTTCCACCAATCGTTTGATCATCTTGGTCTTTTTATATTAGTATGATGTCTGTGCGAACATTTCATCAGTGGTCACAAAAACATTCCCCTCTCTGATTGTACTTGTCATTTGTTTCTGTATGAAGGACCTTATTAGATGAATTTGGAAGGTTTCATCTAATGGACTTTAATATAATTAGTTTATAAAATTTCTTCAATTGGGTTCTCCATCCAATATAAAAATTTTGGAACCTCCATCGAATGGTTCTATCAGGAATCCTTCCTTTGTTGGACTTGGTCTGATCATCTTCATCCATTCACCTTAATACAATCGACTATTTCCAATCATCATGATGTACTGGCCTTTGTCTAATTATCTTCACTAACTCTATCTGTTCATATTCAAAAAATTCATAAGGAAAATTTCATAATTTTGATAATAAACATGTTTCTCCAACAATAAAGTATATGTTTGAGACATCAGTAACAACTCATCAATCAGTATAAGAAAACATAAATTCTTCCAAAAAACATTACAAGATAATAATACTTGAGTAATTTTTTTTTCTTCATCCATTCATCTAAGCTACATTTACTTCATTACCAATTTTGGATAGCTTGGAAACTTCATATAAACTTTATTTAGTCTTATTCTTTATAACTTATTAAATATATTGACAACAATTCACATACATTGACAATAAATACAACTCACTACAAGGTGGAATCTAAATGTGGAATTAATATTTGATATGAATTAGGGATACAAAATTTTCCTTAGAATAAAATTCTAGTTTTGTGAGCTTTAATGACAAATGTAATAACCAAGATTCAATTATAGTATGTTTTTCTTTATAGAGAAATAATAGAACAATGAAAAAATATTTATCAAAGAATATGATTAAAACCTAAAATATCTAATTTTATTAATTATACTTCAATAAATGAATTATATTTTTTAATTCATTATGTTAAAATTATCTTTGGATGACTTTTTTAGGTTTTTCAGAAACAGTAGATTTTTAGGTGAATAGTTAAAAATACAAATTTTAAAAAACTGTCGCTTTTATAAAATTATAATGATATAAAAATAATGTGAATGTTTATGAATCCTTTTTCAGAACACATATATATGAATTAATTTATATAATTAATATAAAAATATAATGTTGAAATTTTAAATATATGTCTAACATTTATGAAATATAAATAATATTTTTATTCAAATAAAAATTATTTTTAGTTATTTGATTTTAATCAAGTATTTACATGGTTATTTTTTGATTTGATTTTGTTTTAAAGATAAATAAGTCTATTTTTATTTAACATAATCTAATATATTCCACTGGGATCAACATATTACTTGATTTTTTAGTAAAATCATTTTTTTCCTTAAAGAAAACATTATTTAAAAGCGGTTTTTGTAGTGTTTTGTGAAATTTTATTATATGTAATTTTTTCCACTTAAATTATTTGATTCATGTGAAATAGATTCCATATTTTGATTCATCATAATCAATATATGTAATAATTTCATCTTAATGTTTTGTCATAATGAATAGTGACCATGGTAAATATTCATCACCTTTGTTAAGGGTAAAATGGGTTAAGACTAAAAAGATAATGCTTAAAGATAACACAAAAGACATGATTGAACCTTATTGGATTTTTATATTTAGACCTTAACCTGGTCACATTTTAATATATAACAATTTGATCCACTTTCACAAGATAAGTACTTTTATATTATAAAAATATTTCTAGTAATTTCAAATGTTTCATTTCCCTCACTTATAAGAGGGAACCACTTCTCCTATATTATGTTCACCTCTTGAACCTATTATATCAACCAATATATATCAAAATATCTTCACATCATTCCTCCCCATTCTAATAACACTCAACTCCCCAAGATTGGTGATTTTACTATATTTCCCTCTTTTCTTATGACCTTCAAACAATCGAGTGCAGGTAGTTGACACTATACAACAAGACTTTACAAAGCCCTCTTGTTATTTTAAAGAGAACCAATTTCTCAATAGATTTTTCAGAAAAGTTGATACTCTTCAACAAATAAGTTCTATAATTCGGAACTCTAATAAATAAAATAGTTTGGTTTTTTTAATTAATATGTTCTTAATCACATTTGTACTAGAAACTGATGGAATACAGATGTTTTCCTTCAAAGATGTAAATTTTAAAGTAAGAATATATTTGAATATATCATGTTTTCAAATTATCTTATATAAGAATAGAAACACATAGTATCAGCTAAAATAGTTTGAGATTTTATTTCTACAATGTGTATCCTTTTTAGCATAGATTTTCTTGATATTTCTTTTCTTTGAAACAATTATGTGTTCAAAAAGATATTTCAAAAATATATAGTCGTATAATTATTTGGAAAAAATAATCTAACCACATATATATATACCACAAAACTTTCTTTTAGTTTATTAGATCCAATAATGTTTGCAGACATATCACAATCATTCAAATTTAAATCATTACAGAGAGTCATAACTTTCGTTAAAATTTGGAATAATTTACACCACTGAATATGGGATTTGGAATCGGTCAAAAAATATATTTGAATATATCATTACTTCCTTTGAGACCATTGCAGAAATCATGATTAATTTCATGGATTTAAAAATCCTTTCTTGAATATTCAAACATAGTGTTCCTTCATGTGATGATAAAAGACCAAATTTAGGGTTGACAATGTGCGGTTGATTACCAAAGTATGGTTAATGTACCATACGTTTGTTTCCTCAAACTAAGTTTTCCTTACCAACATAGGTTTCTATATCAATACATTCCATTTTCTCAAATGTAAGGTTCATATCATGAAAAAATTGTGTTTCTCAATGGGTTTTTCACAGATATTTCTAACGCAACCACAAAATGTTTTCCCAAAAAAATAGTGGTAGTTATTAAAATCACAACTAAATGATTTTACAATTTTTTATTTTTTTGATTTTTTGATTTTTTTTTCAAAAAAAACTATTTTTTAGATGTAATTTTTAAAAAAAGCACCGTGAAATAACATAAGTTTTAAAAACCCGTAGCTAAATTAAAAAGATAATTAAAAAAATTATTTATCATTTATTATTTATGATTCATTATTTAATCTCATATATAGTTTATTATTTATAATTTTAATTAATTATAATATGTCAATTAATAAATATTTTTAATTATTAGTTGATAATAACTTTATAATATTATACAATGTGCTAAAACCACATGAGGTTTAAATTGTGTGAAAAGCAAAGGAAAAAAATAAAATAAAATTTCAAAAAAATTGAAAATAAAACTCGAACTTCAAAAAAACATAACTTCTGATCTGGGTATCTATATGGGAACTATAACATATTAAATTGAATGTTATGATGACATATATGACTTGGAGATCTGATACCGGATCTTAAAGCACTTTCCCTCTTTTCATCCCCAAAAGGCCCACAAGGCCTCCTAAATATAGTTTTTAGTCACCGACCCCGATTTCTTAAAATTAAAATAGCTATATCTTTCGATCCAGGTGTTCATTTGGCCTCTACCACATATCATATTGAATAATGATTCATGATCTTCGATTTTAATGGTTATAGAGCTAAAACATACTTCTGTATTAGATTTTATGGTCATTTTAGTGTTCTTAGGGTTTTTAGGGTTTTAAGAGTTTTTTAACATTTGTATGTGTTTCAAGGGTACCCTAATTTTTTAACATTCGATGGATTTTCAAACTCATATTTGGGGTTATTATTTATTTTTTTCAGTGGGGACTAAATTTATTCTTAAGTCTTACATTCATATTGATATTATAATTCTGAAATGTTATCGTTTTTCATAATGTAATTTTAATTATAATTAAATATATACATATTTTCTTATATTTACTTATAATTAATCACTTAAATAAATACATATTTAAATATAAATATATTTTCAAGAATATAAAAAAATTGAAATAAATATTTTTTATTCATGTTGTTTAAAATATATAATTATCAACTTTTTATACATTTGTAAATTTTTATACATTTTTATATTTATCTATTTTTATATCATATATGTGTAGATATATATATATAGATATTTATATTTACTTATGTTTTTATATATATTTATATTAATATATAATTATATCTCTAAGTGTGTGTATATATTTATGTAACATAAATATGTGTTTATATATATTTATGTAAATTTTGATATAAGTATAGATATTTATATCCATTTAGTATTTCAGTATTTTAGTATTTTAGTATTTTATTATTTATTATTTATTATTTATTATTTAATATTTATTATTCATCATTTAATTTTTTTTATTTAATATTTATTATTTAATATGTAATATGTAATATTTATTTTTTATTATTTATTATTTATACAATTATTATTTTTTCCTTATTATTTATTATTTTAATATTTATTTATTATTGATTTATTATTTATTGATTTATTTTTATTATTAATTTACTATTAAATGACAAATTAATATTTATTTATTATTTATTATTTATTTATTATTTATTTATTTATTATTTATTTATTACTTATGTTTTATTTACTATCATTTATTATTAATTATTAATTATTATTTATTTATTTATTATTTATTTATTTATTTTTATTATTTATTTATTTAATATTTGTTTATTTAATATTAATTTATTTAATATTTAATTATAATTCATTTATTATGTATTTATTATTTATTTAATAGTGGTTTTTTATTTATGTATTTTTTATATATATTTTTTATTTTTTATTTTCTATTTTTAATTATTTTAATATTTATTTCTTTATTTCTTATTTATTGTTTATTATATATTTATTATTTATTTATAAGTTATTTATTATGTTATTTATTATGTTAATTATTATTATTTATTTTTTTTTATTTTTTTTTATTTTTATTTTCTATTTACTATTTACTATTTATTATTTATTATCATTTATTATTTATTATTATTATTTATCATTTATTATTAATTATTATTTAATATTATTTATTTATTTATTATTATTATTATTTATTGATTATTTATTTGTTTATCATTTATGTAATATTTAATTATTATTATTTATTTATTACATGTTTATTACTTATTTAACAATTATTTATAATCTATAATATGTTATTTGGTAATTTATTATTTATTTATTACTTCTTTATTAGATATTAATTATATTTTAATTGTTTATTATTATTTAAGATCATTATTTGTTTAATATTTGTATATGTATAAGTATATTACAAATTGGGTACTCACCATATATGAAGCTTGCTTGAGTGGTAAAGTCTTTGCAGTATATCCAAGAGGTAAGGGGTTCAAATCTCTCTCAAACCATATATTTGCCAAATTTATGCATGACATGCATTGCATGCATGGAATATGCATTCATGGTAGGATAAATAATAATAATAATAATAATAATAATAATAATTAATTAATTAATTAATTAATTACGTAAATAACAAAATTTAAAAAATACAAAACAAAAAAATTGACTCCAAACGAAACGCCACAAAATAAAAACCCAACAACTAAAAAACATTGTGAAATGATTCCTGACACATAAATACATAGAGCTTTTAGAAAGTATCACTATTGGAAATTCAAACAATAGCCACGGTTTAAAACCGTAGCTATAAGTCCTCAAAAAAATGGTTATAGGTAATTACCGCAGTTTGAGGATTTGAGGCTAAGTTTGGTGTGGCTATAGGCCTAAAGCCATAGCCACAGTTTAGAACTGTGGTTATTGGTCCATAGCCACGGTTTGAACCATGGATATAGGTATACAACCATGGTTCAAACCGTGGTAATATCACTATATCCATGGTTTAGATCTGTGGCTATACCAGAGGACGAGCACACTTTATTCCCACAGTTTATAACAATGGTATTAGACCTATAGCCATGGTTAAAAACTGTGACCATAAGGTCTGAAAATCTAGGAACCCCCCCCCCTCCCCCACTCCCCATGCAGTAGCCAACCCTCCTACAAGCCCCTCCCCTTGCAAAGCACCTAGACTGTCCCCACCCTCTCCCCCTGACAGCAACCCCCCCCCTTCTTGGACACCCCCATCACCCCAAAAAATATCTCCCATCTTTTCCACTGCACATCCCCCCTACAGTATCCCCCCCACCCCCACTCCCCTTGTAGTAGCCCAACCCCACTCCCCTTGTGGTATCCACCCCTCCTCTGCCCTCCCCTGGAACACCCCCTCCCCCTTGTAGACCCCTCCCTCCTGGACACCGGACACCACCACTATACATAAACACCCCTCCCCCCTCCAATGGACATCCCCCTCCACCCTAGATAGCACCCCTCCCCCTGGACAACCCCCTCCCCCTGGATAGCGCCCCTTCCCCCCTACAAAGCCCCCATCCTGGACAACCCCCCCGCCTCCTGTAGATCCCTCCCTCTTGGACAAGCCCCACCCTATATAAACCCTTCCTATCCCTACACTGGATAGCCCCCCCTCCTCTTCCTACCCGGGATAGCCCCCTCCCCTCTTGAAAAGCCCCCCTAAACACCCCCCCTTGCCCCCTCCCCCCCTCTGCCCTTCCTACAAACTCCTCCCACCAAGACACCCCTCCCTCCCTCCTGGAAACCCCCCCTACATACCCCTCCCTCTTGGACACTGGAAACCCCCCCACCCTACACAAACCCCTCATCCCCCATCCCCTGGATAGCCCCCCCCCCCCACACCGAGACAGCCGCCACCCTACATAAACCCCCCTCCTCTACCCCGGACACCCCCTCCTTCAGACCCCTCCCTCATAGATAGAACCCACCCTACATAAACCCCCCTCCCCCCTATGCTAGACACCAAACTCCTGCAGACCCTTCCCTCCTGAACAGCCCCCACCCTATATAACCCCCCTCCCCCCTCCAGGACAACCCCCCCCTACAGACTCCTCCCTCCAAGACAACCCCCCTGCAGACCCCTACCTATTAGAAATCCCACTTGTAGACCCCTCCCCTCTTGGAAACCCCCTTCCTGCAGAACCATCCCTCCTAAAAACCCCTTGTAGACCCCCCCTGGACAACCCCCCTCCTAGACACCCCCACCCTCCCTCCTGGACATAGCACCCTCCCCTCTTGCACCCTCCCCTCTTGCCCCCTCCCCCTCCCTCCTGGACAACCCCCTGCAGACCCCTCCCCTCCTGGACACCGCGAACCCTACATTACCCCCCCCCCCCCCCCCGCGCACACCCCTTTTCTTGCCCCTCGCCCTACCTCCTTTATGGACACCCCCCGACAACAGCCTATACATTCCAAAAAAATAGGTTGCCTACATATTCAAATCTTCTCCAGCCAAAAAATAATAAACTTTATATAGAAATTAGAGGAATTCTCAGGGTGGAACAACCAACTCATCCCCCTTCCCATAGAACACCCCATAGCTCCCCCCCCCCCCCCCGCAATAGCATATGCTATCCAGAAAAAGAAAACATGTTGACTGTATATTAAAATCCTCTCCAGCAAAAAAAACAATGTTCCTGCCGAAATGAGAGGAATTCTCCGGGTGTAACACCCTACTCATCCCCCATCCCCCAACACCCCCCGGCCCTGCAATAGCCTATGAATGGAAAAAATATGTTTCCTGCGTATTGAAATCCTATCTAGGAAAAAAACAACGTTCTTGTATAAATGAGAGGAATTCTCATAGTGGAACACCCAACTCATCCCCCTTACCAAAGAACAACCCCTACATAAGAATATTCATTCTAGAAAAAATATGTTGCATGCATATTCAAATCCTCTCCATCCGAAAAAAATGTTCCTGCAGAAATAAGAGGAATTATTAGTGTGGTAAACCCAACTCATCCCCCTTCCCCCAGAATACCCCCCACTTGCACACCACTCCCCATTCCCACAACACACCACCCCTTCCCACCACCCCCCACCTTCACACCCCCTCCATCAACCCACAGCACACCCCCTGCCCCATGCACCCTACCCCCACCTACCCACCCAACGCATCCCCTGAAGAATTTCAATATGAAGAAATGTTTATTGAGACAATTGATCTTATTCTAGAAAAAAGTCCAATTGTGACTATGCCTACTGTTTAAACTATAGAATAAAGAGCTTAACTGGAGATGGAGCCCCATTCAATGGATCCAATTATCCTCGGATCACTTGCTGATAATGATCAAACTAATGATGTGGTTATGTAAACTGCTGAACATTCTCATACACCACATATACCATCTCCACCTCCTATTATGTATGAGGAATCACCCTCTATTACTAAGTTATCATAAGTTATAAAATTTAATCTTTTTCCTATGATATTCTAAATGACTAATATTATTTGAGGACATTATAATGAGCTTAAACAGGATTTAAAATATACTAATTATGAGATTAGAGAGCTTAAGAAGTCCTCTGTTCCTAATGTTGATTTTGACATGTTGGCTGGGTTAATGACTACCCAAAAAAGTTTATTAACAATCTCCAATCATTACCTCTTATTAAAAATTTGTTTCTGAAGTAAGTTTAAATGAGCTTAAGGATGTGAATGGTCTAGTTAGATATTTGAAGGATGTTTATACTACCAAGTCTTAGTTCAATGATCTTGGTGTTATAGATGTATCTCAAAGGTACATGTTCCAAAATATTTCAATGGTGAAATTATACATATCTCAAGATGTTCTTTATGAGGTTAAACCTTTTAGGAATGAAATGAAGGGAATTATACACAATTTATAATGTGTTGTCTTAATCTAGTTTGAGTTCATAAAAAGGTTTCAACCCTATAAAACTTCCACCTCAGAACCATCAGTTGTTCCAGTTTTTTAGAGTGGAGTTGATCAATTTCTCTCAAAATTGAATTATGTGTCCTTACAGAATCAGTCCCTATAGTGTGATAGGTTCACACCATTCCTCGTGAAATATTTCAATAGGAATATTATGAGAGAGTTCTATAATACCATAGAAAATGTCAAGAAACTTGGTATTGGAATTAATAGATCAGTAAAATTATGTAGTGGTATTTTATTATGAATTTCATGGGATTTTCAATGAGATCATGAATGTCTCTCTAGATGATCAATGTATGGTTTTTAGATCTCTTGTTCTAGTATCTAGAAACTGGTAGCATTTGTTAACATTTTTGGATGAAGTCTATAAAAAAGTTCAAGGTCTATATTCAAATTTTTTCTTGACAAAGCTAGTGGTTATTAGATTTTTTTTTTAAAAATAATAAATAAATTATGGAAATCTGTTTTGAAAATAATCAGGAAATTATAGAATTCAAATTAATGGTTTAGGTTGAGGGAACTTACCTCAACCTCAAGGCGCATTGATTTTGATGACGACAAATCGAATCTTCTTTTTTTCCACTTGCACGCATATGCAACTTCACATATATATATATAAGGATACCTAGCCCATATGTACATATTTTTATGGCCAAATATGCACAAGGGGTCCTTTGATATATGTTTATTCTTGAATATACCCCTTTACACTTAAACATGTATGCATGTTTCATATCTATATATAAGCACACTGAGCCCCAATATATATATTCATACTGCCATGAGTGAATATATTTAAAGGGGGAACTTATATATGTATATGCCTACCTATGCATACACATGTAAGTCTTCGTCAATGGCGACATGAATCCACCTCAATGAAATCCAAAATGCACTGCAGAAATATAAGGAACCAAAAAATCACAAATTCTCTAATTAAAATTGGGTCAATGAAGAAAAATGGAATAAACCATACACATATCTAATGTTGAACTCACTGTCATCGATGGTGGTGGATAGAACCAGCCCCATCATAAGAAACCACCTATAAGAAAATAGTGTGGGAAAATAAGATATAACGACTTCTTATATATATGTGATCAGTGTGTCAACTGTACATGATAAATGATACATAAATGCATATCTAACAATGATCAAATATTATTGAGATTGAAATGTACATCCCAATACTAAATAACAAGATCATTAATAATCCTCTATATTTTTCAAACATCACGTTCAATTGCCTATTCAAAAATCAAAAATCACCAAAATATGGGAATAAAGATAACTTCTATTAGAACATAAATACGAGAAATAGGGATTATACATTGATCTTAACCTAGAAAATCCCATACATGAATGTTTAAAAAATATATCCTTCTTGATTTTCTAGATTAAAACCTCATTTTTAGACTTTTATTCTAGAATTCACCTTTATTCTTAGTTTATATAGGTTTATCAATTTTATAAAGTAGAGATTTTTCCTTCTTTTAATCTTACTCAATCCGATTGGATTTTTAAAACTAGTTTGCTAATACGATTAGACAATATTTTGGTGCATGATCTTCGTTCTTCTGGATTGTGTATTCCTTATTTGTAGAAACTGTTTCCACTACTCTGATTTTACATCTAGTTTGGGTTGTATTGTATTTCATTAAATTTGTCATATAGAATTGCTTGTCTTTGTTTCGTACTGAGTAGGTTATCCTCATATATAGAAAAATCATCCCCCAATGATCTAGTATTCCACCTAGAACATATTTATATACTTTGATGTTCTGGAAATTCCACCTAATGTAAATAACACCTGTTCCTATTCCCAATCTAATAGGTAAGGGGAACGATGTTACACCAGTGGGAGGAAACATTATTACACATATGGAAGATAACCTCATCATCTTTGAGGCCCGAATCCCACTATCATCCTTGTTACAATTATATTTGATAGACTTTAATCTTCTACTTATGTTGGGAATATTTATATTGATCGAGAAATTGTATGAGTGGTCACTTGAGTACACCGTTATTGAGAGTGAGGATCTATCCCTAGGAACATTAGGATATAAGATCACCCAAAAAGAGACTAAAACGGGGGGTATCTATTTCCTAGGCCTAACCATATTTCCCCACACCCAATTTGGAGGTGTGGTTTCACTACTTGGATTCCTCTATCCAGTTCCATTTCTATCAACCTAATATTCTATTATAGGGTAGTGTGTTATTGTTCACTGATCCACTATTCCACCCATTTTATCTCCCTAAGTCCTCCCTAGACTTGTAGCCTTCCTCTTCCATTGACTCATCAACCCCTATCCATATTCTTACTGAAATTAGTGGCCTGAAAAGCCGACACTACATTCAAATTCATGTTTATATCAGTTGCCCAACTACCCAACAGGAGTATTTGATGCTTACCAATCCAAGGGGAAGGGTTATTCCATCAAAAAAGTTGAAGAGAAATCCTTTTTAACCATAATACCCAAACCAGAACATATTTTTTTATTATAAAGGTACATAATGAGTATCCCTCAACCTAAACTCTGACACACACCATGACTACAGTGTAGAGTTCTCTAATAGTATATGAGCAGGCTGCACCCAGTACCCTAGATTAGACTACTCTTATTTTAGACCAACCCATTCTAGATGGGTAGCTAGTTTCCATATTGGTTTCACAATATCCATAATAGGTAACTATTCAGTGTATTGATAATACCAACGATCTTATGCAGCTCTCTCCCGATAAGAAGGAAAGTCATATGGAAGTCACCAGGCGGGATCCTGTGGATGCGAACATAGAGTCTTAAGATCTTCCTAATCCATAATTTTTATCTATTTTTAACATAACTTGTGTTGGATATGTATTTCTTTACACTTTTGTTTATTGTTTTTCTGTTCTATATTCCATTAATGAATATATAGGCTAATTTTTTACCACCTATTCTTTGTATGCATAACTGTTTATCTTTATTAACCTCACCACTTTAATGTAAAGTAATTTTATTATTGTGGAATCTCATCCCCTTGATCATAACTGATAAGAGGTTTCCAACCACACCATATTCATTTTCTATTCACCATAAGCCCTACATATCCTAGGAATCCATATATGGAAATATGAGCATTATGGAGTGAGAATCTCAGAACAGCTAAACCAAATTATGTGAATACTAATGAACATTCAAAGGGTCATACCAATTGGAAGATAACTCAAGGATACATGGATATGAAATCAGGCACTAATCCTTAAAACTGACCAACACATGAAAACATAAAGAGAATGGTCTTCACTAGAACGGTTCACAAACTTTAACTTTAATCATCTAAAAATGGTCAACAATCTCTCTCCACTCTGAAATTTAGCAAAATCCATGAATAAGGAAATGACTACCCTTGAAGATAGACACTCCCCTTTTAACTTGTTACCTTTTAGGTAGGCATGCTTTAATCAAATAAAAACATGTACCACACATTGTCGTGTTTCTAAAATAACATCAAATGGTCCCAATCTACAGGATGGGACAATATCCATAAATCACAAGGAAAAAAGTTAACCCATAATCAAAAAATCACATTTATTTAAAAAAGACTACATTCCCGAATAAAAAAACCATTTTTTGATAACTCCAATTTTTTAGAAGAAAAAAACCATTTGGAAAATTTTTATTTCTTTTAAAATTCAACTTTTAGTAGGGAGTTCCAAAACATTTTATCCCTATTTTAAAAACCACTAATTCCCTTACAAAATTAGGAATCAACTCCAAAGCTCAAATACCATTCTCCAAACCTTTTTCTAAAAAAATCACTCACAATTAATATTTTTTAAATATTAACCGCATCGTCATCATGAAATAAAAACAAAAATACTTTTTGGAACATAGCCCAAGGTATCTAAAATTATCATACAATTGTATAGACAATGATTTTTAAAACTAAAACATTTTTCTAGATTCCATAACAAAATCAAACAATATAAAAAAAGAAATAATAATTGGGAAAAGAAATTTCATTTTATAAAAAATAACAATGGTGTAACCCTGAAACAAAAAATCATTCACGAATTTCAAAACCATTTTGTAGAAAATCTTAAATTCTTCTTTTCAAACAGAAATAACATTCAATAAAAAACTCACATTTTACTAATAATGGATTGAACAATCCCACAGAAATGGGGGAATAATAAAATACATGTAAAAACCAATGTACATCGTCAACATATAATAAGACCCACCTTGACTAAACAATTAGTGCATTAAATTTATAATGGGTAGTGTAAACAACTAGTGAAATGGGGTACAGATCCATTCATTTCTAATCCTTGTTATTAGATAGGTTATGGTCCATTTATCTATCATTATTTATAACATCATTAAGTTTGAGTGTTTGTTCACTACCCTATTTATCCGACCACGTGAAGTAACATAATGTCATAGAAATTTTTTTCACATCACAAAACATAATCTGACCCCTAAGGTAACTCAATCAATACAAATGAGTATTTTCACATCATCACAAAAAATACAGTGAAATTCCAAATTCATACCTCAAACAACACTAACGGTGGAAAGTCATGTGTCATTATGATGGGTGGTGACTAATAACCCACTCAGGACCAACAACTGATGTCCTGATGACAATCCCATCTAATTTAAACCAATTTTCCCCAAATAACTAGAGATTGATTGGAGAACCAAGGTCCATATACTTAATCCTAGGATCTAATACCATTTTCAATGAACTGTCATGGAGATACCATATTAATAGAATCATAACCTAACACACCACTATCCCAAAGGGGGTTCTTGATACCCCCATGCTAGAAACTAGTACAATGGTATTTATAAAACCCTTTTTAGAATTATTTATCCCATGAATATTAATGTAAAAATAACCAATGGAAAAAGTAATTAAAAATCATTACAAACATAGTATAAGAAAATATCCATAAAATGATATAGATTCATCTAAAATAAAACATTTTCGAAGAAGATACATAAATATAAAAGGATAAAAAGGCTGATACAGCAACCCAAAATCAAAATAGATAGACAAACGGAACCAAAAGAGCATTGATAACACAACCTGTGAAATATGACCACTCATCACTTCTCACTCATCAATTCATAAATAATTACAAAACAATGAACTGAAATAGACTACTGATTTCACCCAAAATTTCTATAAATGCAAAAAAATTCATAAGAAAACATAACTCAAGGGAAACGATGAACTCTAGAAGAGGGGAGCTCAATCGTGATGTGGGTCACTTTGATCGTGCGAAGGATTGGGAGCTCAATCGCGAAGAGGGGAAGCACTGGACGATGCACCAAAAATATGAGGAACACCCGAATAAGGGTATGGAGGAGGGAAGGAATGTGCGAGGGATGGAAGAACTAAGACTGGAGAAGCTGATGAGGTATGGAGGAACCACAATGGAGAATCTAATGAGGATCTAATGAGGGAGAATCGATCGGGTGAATATCTGCTGAGTATAAGGGTTTTGGGAGAGGAAATCTTGAAAGTGAGGGTGGGAGAGGAAACCCGAGCATGAGGGTTGGAGAGGAAATCACAAGAGGAAACCCGTTGTGATGGTGGGAACTGAGCACGAGAGGCAAATTAGGAGTTGTTTCCATGAGGGAGAATCTCCCCATGGATTTATCATACATATACCCATGGAAAAATTAAATTGGGTCTATTGATGTGTGGTTATATGTCATTTTTATAGTAGTGTATCGTATATCATTTAGCAGTGGTTTAAACAACTGGAAAATTCTTTTTTTTTTATAGTGGCTCCATCCAAAAATCAACAACATAGGGAATAATATCCATACATGTTGTTTCGAACATAGGTTTGATTCCTTACGTTACACTTGCACACTTATGGTATGAACATTGTTTTCAGAATATGCTAAAAAATGTTCAGAATACTTTAACAAATATTTCCCAGGCCTCAATGTCTCAAATATAATTCTAGAATAAATATTTAAATAAATAATAATTTTCTATAATTCCCTTAAATTGATTTCATTAGAAAAAGGAACAAAGTTATTTGTGACTATTAAAATCAAAAATATTTATAGAGTATTGTTGGCCCAATACATGCCCAAAATGAAGTAACATGTTCATCTATAATGCAGGGTCACTACTACAAAAATGGGTTTATCCAGTGCTATGGATTTAACAACACCAGCTAAAAGCATCGTTAATGTCCTCCCATTTCAGTGCCAAAAAAACAACTTCACGGGGGGTCTTCAACATCACTTCTTTTTAGAGTTATTAAAGAGGATTTTTAACAGTGCTGAAAAAGGAAATGTTGAAGGTGGTGCTTTATCAACACTTATAAAAAAGTGGTGATAAAGGTCCCACCTTTTATCAGTGCTATTAAAAAATTACTGATATAGGGGGTACCTTTACCACCGGTAGTAAAAAAGTGTTGATAAAGTTCCCCCTATCAGCGCTTCTAAAAAATCACTGATAAAGGGGGACCTTGATCACCACTAGTAAAAAAGCACTAATAAAGGGTATATTTCAAAAAAATTATATATTTAATTCAAAATACTATATTAACATATAAATATATTTATATTGATATAAATATATTATATATTTTTTAAATATGTTTTAGATATTGTTTAATAGGAATTTATGCATAATATATATGATATTTATTGAAAATGGATTATAAAATAATTAAAAAATATTTTTAATTGATTTTTCCCTAATTATTAGCATGTAATTGTCATTTCATAATAATTTTAATATTAAAAAATCAAAAAATCAATATAATATCTAAAATTAGTTGAAAATACAACTCGAACTTCAAACCAGCTATAACCTTTGATCAGGGTGTCTGTTTGAGCTATACCATATATCAAAATGAATCTTGTGATGAGTTCTATGACATATTGACCATGGAAATCCAGTTCACTATTTTTTTCAAGTTCAAAAGCGGCCTGAAAGGCCACCAAAACTGATTTTTTAGTCAAGGTGCCCTAATTTTTTAACATTCAATGGAATTTCAACCTCTTTTAAGGGGGTCTTATTGTCTTTTTCCATGGGGACTAAATTTATTTCTAGATATTAGAATCATTTTGATATTATGGTTATAAATTTTTATCATTTTTCCCAATTAAATATTATTTATAATCTAATATATAACAATATATACGTATTTTTTAAATATTCAAACATACAAACACACACAAAAAATATTTTATATATGGATTTAGAAATGTATATATATATATATATGAATTAAAAAATGTAAGGAAATATATTTAAATATTTAGATATATCATTAAGTGGAAGACAAAACAACATAGGGGAGTGGAAAAGGTGTTGGGATAATAGCAGGAGGTCTCAGATTCGAAACTGGTTGGAGTAAAGGGCACTTACAGGATGGTGGAATTATCTAAAGCACTAATAAAAGGGGTCGTACGAAATGATAAAGGGACTCATAAGTTTTTCTAAAAGGTGTGTCGGGAATAGGTTCAAATAAAAAAATTATCCCACTTTATCATCAGGGCCTTTATCAATGTTGGTCAAAGACTACTTTATCAGCACTTTTTAGCACTGTTCAAGGGGGCCATTAATAGTGATTTTTTCAAGCACTGTTAAAGCAATCCCATTAAAATCACTCACATTATCTGTGTTGATAAATCCCTTTTACTAGTTCTGTTTAATTACATATTTATAGTAGTATGTGACAATGTCAACCCATTTCATGAAACAATAGCCTTTATCATTCAATAGAAACAAAAACTCATTAGTAGCTAAGCAATAGATAAGTTATTTAGAGGGGATATTTGTCGCCTTGGGAATCAATTAATGGGATAAGGTTTTCATGGTATTTTTTCATCTCACGGGGGATGAAAATTAATGGTGTTCCTTGATTCAAAAAACTAAGGATATAGAAAAAATGTAGAACATGGAGTGAAATGATTTTAAGGTACTTATCATGGAAAAATATTTTCCTTATGAGAAATAGGTACATATGGATAGACGATTCATGATTCTAATACAAAAGGAGGAGGAAAATGTTTCAAATTATAAATCCATCATAACTAGGTTACCATGGCATGTAGCAGACTACGTACATAATCCAAAGAGTAAGATTGATACTTTATTTAATGGGATAAATTTAATCCTTTAATGGTAACTAGTCTCTCAAATATTCTATTCATGTGAGGATATAGTATCATGTTCTATCAAGATAGATAAATATTTATCAAAGTCGTATGAATTTAGAGGAAAACAAGAGATGAATATGATTATCAAACACATGATGAAGAAAAAAATAATTGTGGGGAAGAGAGAAGGGGGGGTTTCAACATGTGATTCTTATGGAAGGAAAAACTCTAGTAGATTCTTGAACAGAACATAATTTTTCTTTATGTGTGGAGAGAAAGTTTATCATTATAATGAATGAAATAATAATAGAGAATCCATAAAAATATAGTTATTTAATTATAAGGATATGGATCACTATTCCATTTAATTCCAGAAATCTTTAGAGAATTTACCATAGAAGAGGCCATGGGTAAATGTCCAAGATTGTACAATTAATATAGCCGAATTTGATGTTCCTAATGATGTAGTAGTGGGTACATTGATTATAAAATCAAAATTATCTAATGATTTATTCAATTATATATCCTCATGATCTTTTATAATTTCAATGTTTTCCAAGAATGATAAATATTTCTTTATAACTCTATGAAGGGAGTTGTCAATTAAGGCACCTGTAGGAAATATTATTACAAAAAATATATGTCAGTCAATCCCCATTACGATGCATGGATGTACCCTATTTAAAAATTTTATTATTATACCTATGGTAGACATTGATATAATCCTTGATATGGATTGTATTTCAATGAATAATGGAAAAAATATTTCAAATAGAAGGAAATCATGATTTTTAATGATAATATGGAATTACTTATCTTTAGAATAGAGACATCATCATCATAATAATTCCTAGATAGACCCCCACTACCTATACTGTATAAAATTCTAGGAGAATAATATAATACACAGCCTATGGATGGGAACGGTGACCCTGGCATAGAAAATGTTCTTATAGTACTAGAATAAATTTATTTTTTTCTTGAATAACTGTTCAGACATCCACCTGAGTGTAAACATTATTTTTTAAGTGAACTCATCCCTAGCACGAAATCTATATTTAAGAATACAAATATAATTGCAATAATGGAGCTACTGGAGTCAAATAAACAACTACATGAGTTGTGTATTAAGGGACTCATACACCCTATTTTTTCACATTGGAGATATCTTATTCTGTTTGTAAAAAATAAAGATGAAACTATGAGTTTCTTCATTGATTATAGGGAATTAATTTCCATTATCATAAAGAAAAATTATTATATGTCTTATGTTGATGAGTTGTTTGATCAACCTTAAGGATCCTAATATTGTTCAAAAATTGGTCTTCATTCTGTGTATCATAAATTGTTAGTAGGAAATGAATATATTCCAAAGGCAACATTTCAAGTCATATATGAACATTATGATTTCATAGTAATGGTCTTTGGATTGAATAATGAACCCTATTTTTCTGTTCATCTGATGGAAATAGAGTTCAAGGAATATATTGATAAATATGTTGTGGTATTTATTGATGATATCTTGGTATAATCCAAATTTTATGAAGAACATAAGATTCATTAATGAATAATTCTTGAGACACTTAGAGAAAATATTTTTTATGGGAATTTTAGAAAGTGTGAGTTATGGCTTCAATAATTTCCTTTTCATAGCCATACTGTCTCTAAAGATGTAATATCAGTTGATCCTTAAAAGATAAAGGTAGACAAAGAATGTCCTACACTGACAAACATAACTGAGGTATATATTTTCCTTAGATTGGCTTGTTACTATCGGTAATTTTTTCAAAGAATACTCAGTTAGAAAACCTGTTAACCAAGTTGACATGCAAATGGGTTAAGTTCTTATGGATATAGGAATGTAAATAATGTTTTGAATAATTAAATAGGAGGTCGATCAATGCACCATTGTTGAAATTACCATTGGGATGGGATGGATTTGTGATGTATATTGACACATAAAATAAAGGAAATGGATGTGTCCTTATGTAGAATGATAATGTTATTGACTATTCATCAAGGTAGTTAATGATCAATGAATATAACTATATAACCCATTATCTTGAGTTGGTCTTCGTAATGTTTTCCTTGAAGATATGGAGGCATTATCTCTATGGTGAAAATGTGAGATATATACAAATCACAAGATAATGAAATACATCTTTTCATAGAAAGAGATTTATATAAGACAAATAATATGGCAATAGATACTTCATGATTATAATTTCTCAATACACTGCCTCCCTAATAAGGATAAAAAGGTAGATGATGTGCCGTGTAGGAAAAATCATGGAGTTCTGACTAAGATAGGGATTGCAAAGGAATATTTATTTAGGGACTTTGTAAAGTTAGATTTGGGAATTATTATGGCAGGGGAAACAACACTCATTTTACAAATGATTTCTAAGATATACTTATTGGAAAAGATAAAAAGGTATTAGTTTGATGATAAGAGTTTTTAGAAGAAAGCTAAATCTGGAAATAATGAGAAATTGGTGGATTTCATTTATGAATATGGTGTACTTAAATTTGTAAATAGGTAATGTGTTTCATCCATACCTGAGCTAAAGAGATAATTATTATATGGATATCATATCTCAAATTTTTCAATACACCCTAAAAGCACCAAATTGTATCGGGATTTGAAGGAAAATTCCCGATGGTATAATCTGAAACGATAAATTTTAGACTACATATCAAGATATGTGGTTTGTTAACAATTAAAATCTAAGAGACAACACCCTGTAGGATTCACGCAAACTCTACCTCTTCAAGTGTGGAAATAGGATGATATTACTTTGGAATTAGTCTCTATACTAGCAAATAAACCTAGAAATAATGACTTCATATGGGTTATTATTTATCTCTATACCACGCCTAAACATTTCCTCAATATAATGGATGATCTAACTCTTGTGTTCCTTGTACGGATCTATATTAATGAAGTTGTGAGACTTCATGTTACCCGTATTTCAATATTGTTTCATCATGATCCTTTAGAAGGCTCTTGTCATCGACCTATGGTTGAGCACCACATATCATCTTCAAACAGATGGTATGTTATAAAGGGTTATTCAAACATTATATGATATGTTGAGTTCATTATTGATTGAATTTAAAGGTATATAGGATAATTATTTACCTTTGGTGTAATTTTCATATAGCAATAGCTTTCATTCATGAATTAAAATAGAACCATATAAAGCATTGTATGGAAATAAGTGTAATACACCGACTTGTTGGGTCGAATTTAATTAAAGGAATCTTATGGGACCATATCTTATTGGGGAGAAATGGTAAAATTTATTAATATTCTGAATCATATTAAGGAATCTCAATGAAGACAAAAAAGGTTATGTTGATAAATGAAGGAAGGATTTAGAATTTTAAGTGGTAGATCATGTTTTATTGAATTTATCTACATTAAAATGTGTTATAAGGTATACTAATAAAGGAAAAATAATTCTTAGGTACATTGGTCCTCTTGAAATTATATAAATAAATGGGTTGTGGCTTATTGTTTTGAAATTCTACCTAGCCTCACTAAAGTTCATGATTTGTTATATATATCTTTATCGAGGAAGTATCTAGAATTTCAAATACATGTGATCACCTATAAGGAAATATGATTGGATCCTAATTTATCTTACTATGAAGAGCTTATCTAGATTCTGGAAACAAGAGAACTAGGGTTGAGGAATCAGATAACTCGACTAGTAAAGGTACACTGGAGAAATCACAAGATATAACAGGTGACATGGAAACCTGAAGAAGTTATAATAAATAACTAACCCCATCTATTCATAAAGTTACATTCTGAACTTTTTGATGAGAAAATTTTTGAATGAGGGGAGAATGTAGCATTTGAGATTTAATTATAGTAAGATTTTCTTTCTAGGGAAACAATAACACAATGAAAATAGCTTTATACAAGAATTTCATTTCAACCTAAATTCCCAACATTTATAAATTTAATTTTAATAAATGAATATCATTTTTGAATTCATCATGTAAAAATTATCCTATGATAATTTGTTGATATTTTCCATAAATAGTTGATTATTTGGTAAATAATGAAAAATACTAATTTTAAAAAATTTTCAATTTTATGAAATTATAATGATATAAGAATAACTGGAAATTTTAAGAAACCTTTTTAATAGAACAAATATATATTATATATGTTATATAATGTATACAAAAATATAATTTTTAACTTATAAATATATGTTTAACATTTTGAAAATCTAAATAATGTTTTCATTCAAATAAAAATTGTTTTTAGATATTCTATTGTAATCATGTTTTTACATGGATAATTTAGTTTTTGGTTAGGTTTTGAAGAAAAATAAGTCTCCCTTAATTTAACCTAGTCCACTTAATTCCATTGGTATCAACATAGTACTTTATTATACTGTAAAATCATTTTTCTTAAAATTATTTGTGTTGCATTATGAAAATTTATATTTAAATTAATTTATAGGAATTATAGGAGTTGAATCATGTTAAATGAATTTCATATTTGGAATCAGTATAATAATTATTAGTTAAGAAGGTTAACTTAATGTTTTGTTATAATGAATATTAACCATGGTAAATATTTATCACCTCAGTTAAGGGTAAAATGGGTTGAAAGGGATACAAATAAAGGGATAAAGATTAAATATAACACAAAAAACATTCTTAAACCTCATTGGATGGTTTGATTTAGACCTTACCCTTACCAAATTCTAACATATGACAATTTTGAGCCACATTTAAAAGAAAAAATTTAATTATTAAAATCTTTTAATTAATTCCAAGTGTTTCATTTCTCTCACTTATTAAAGAGAATCACTTCTACTCTCTTATTCACACATCTTGATCCACTTAGAAAAATAAATCCCTATAGAAATATAGTCCCATATTTCCTCCCCATTACCTATAGGCTCTTTTCTCATCAAATGATCAACCTATATTCCTTATGTTGTAATCCAAATGTTGTTTTCCGAAGAATAGGTGAAACCTTTAACCGAGTGTTCACATTTTATTTCCTTCTCTACAACCTTCAAGTATTTTATAACAATTATCATATAATAACATATTTATTTTAAATGTAGGTAAATATTATAATATTGATGGAATAACCTATATTTATATCTTTTTTATCATATGGAAAAATGAAACATTGTTCATACATATGTACAGCTTACCGTCTCCACGTAGTGGTGTAATTTGTTTTTCATCACCACCATACTTGGATGGCTATAAAGATAGTTTTGGATTTGGTTCCATAGAACCAAATTATTTTTTACATTATGATAACTTATATTTATGGTTTTTAATATTAATAAATTTCTTACCACATCATGATTATTCTTCTGCATGACATTGAATGTAATAATATCCTAAGAGTAGTTGTCACACTAAAAGTTCATAGAGGATCCCTGCTATGATGAGAACTTAGAAGTTCTATGAAACTATTCTTAAATATATTTTATATAGTTGGATGATATCATTTGAAGGACAAAAATGATATAGGTTATCAGGGGTGGAGACTCATAGGACTTTGAGGCACCTTCTCATGGTGTACACCCTTGGTAATGTCTGAGAGGATATTATGAGAACAAGACCTGCCAATAAGAAGTCCACATTTATATATGTCATTATATGTTCCTATATTTGAACACATTTATTTGTCCTTAGAATTTATGATTATTATTAATTAGTATTATTAGTCAAGCACTTAGATGTATTGATGAATAATTTGATGACGGATTTTCATGATAATGTTGGATTAGTTTTGTGTGTCACGAGTAATATTGAATTAATTAATAATGTGAGAAATAATTTATACCTTATATTATTTAACAAAAAGATAATATCTGAGGACCTTTCATAGAAATTATATAGACTAAATATATCTATGTCCATGGTGATCAATAGGAAAGTTCTATTTCTAGAAAGTCAAATAAAGAGATATCGATCATATAAGTTGATGGCATTAGCTGTTACCTGATCGATTTGAGATATCGTGATAACGGGATTATATTACATTTTAAGTGTTCATATCAGGTGACATTTATTTGTGTCATTAACTTCTTTCTCTGTGGATTCCTTGGTGTTTTGTTAGACACTATCCTTGGACATTAGGCTGCTCCGCCAAATGCAACTGAGAAAGAGTCCTAGAGGGTCACACACTAATTGTATCTAGTATCTTAGTTAAATAATATATTATTCATTATTTAATAAGTTGAAAAATGTTTATTCCTAGTGTGGTTTAATAATTATTCATGGATTCCTGATCATATTTATTACGACACTAGTTATTCAAGAAAATATATTATGGGAGGAATATTTAAAAAATATTTATTTTTTATTTACTGAATATAATATTTATATATTTATTGGGGAATAACGAGGTGAAATTTATTTAATAAATAAATATACATTATTCATGTTCTAGTAAATATGGTGGAGGATTGGCGGATCAAGTTCAAGGGTCCGGTGAGAAATAATAATGTTAAATATTATTTTATAAAATAATATTTATTTATAATTCACAAGATATGAACTTTTCATGAAATAATAATAATACTATTATTATTGGACATGAGGTTTCACTGGGATTTATTATATAAATAAGGGAACTTGTACAATTATTTTATTTTAACCCTAGTGATATAAATACCCAATTATGATTATTTTATCATAATACTGGCCAAGAAAATCATCGTGCGCAACGGATTAGAGAAAAGATCTCAATCCAATAGAGTTGAACCCTCTCTAAGAACACTCTCAAGAACGAGAGAGATCCTCCTCCACCAGATCATGGAGAATTCATTGGAATCGATTCTCAAGGTGATCAAATACAGACATTGCAAGCGTAAGGATTTTCCATGCTAACACTCAGAGACTCCTTCAGCAATGTTCGGAGATTCATGAAGCATGTTTGGATCACATGCATGAGGAATCCAATGCTTGGATTCTACAACACAATAGTGGAAAGCTGTAGATATGTTGCCAGATGCATCAACCAAGAATGGAAAACCATGGAGGTAATTCTTATTTAATTAAATTAATTATAAACAATATGTGTTGATCTCATCTCTCTTGGTTCTGGGTTAATAACCCTTGATTTTTTTTATTCCAATCCGTTGATCATGGCATTCGTTGTCACTTGATCTCGAGTTAATCATTGATAATGGAAAAAAGAAATGTTGGGAATGACTCCTCCCATGCTTCTGCTTCACCTGGAACCTGTATGTGGTATCAGAGTAGGATCATCCTTGTTTAAAATTAATTAGTTTCGTTGGTGATTTACGCATTCATAATTTAGTTTTTCAATTCGAGTTTAATCATTATTTAAATCTGAATTACAAGATCTATTTCTCCATATATAATTTATTACAGATCTAACATAAATTATTACTTTTATGATTAAAATTAAATAAAGGATCTCATCTAGAGGTTCCAAGGATCCTCATTGTACAACACCGAACTACACACTGTGTAATCGACCTTACACACCCTATAGTCATGTTCAACACATCAAGATTGATTCGGAAATCAATTCGAGATTCTACATTGATTAGGGAATTAATTACATTATTATTTCATAATGTTTTTACTTGGATTATCTAGTTCACGGTCAGCTAGACTACACGTTGTGTGGCCCCCTAGACACGGTGTGTAGTCCCTTCAGGTCAAGGGTCGGGCCGTGTATTCCATACATGGTCTACCCAACTGGTTAATGTATAACACAGAGTCAACATGGCCTATTTCCCATTATAAACGTTGTGTACTCCATGATTTCTGAATTATTCCTCACACACTAAGTCTCTAGGTATGTACATAGGATAGACAGTGAAGGACATACATGCAGTGTAGATCAGATCTACACACCCTGTGCTTTTACCAGATTATGAAAATTTAAAATTTATTTATTTTACTATGTTATCATTGAGACATTTAATTTTGTGTGTTCATAAATTTAGGACACACCATGTGATAGGTTTTAATATACATAAATTTTTAAATTTTTTATTAATATATACGTAATGGTCAAGATTTTCATGTCATGTATGAGTTGTATTACATTTAATATTATACATGAATTAAAGAATGACATGTTATCGAAAAATAATTTAATTTTTTTAATCATCCATGAAGTATACATCATGAAAGTACATGATAAGTGGTGCGTTCTATATGTTATAAAGAATAAAGTGTATACATGTACAATACATGTTGGGTAGATTTGAACAGGTATTCACCTGGTTACCTCCAAGGTACAAGTTAGGTACCTAGATAATTTCAAATGAATTTATTTAAATTTCGTAAAATTATAAAGGATAAGATTCTCATGAAAATATAGATAATGTTTAAGATAAAAGGATTTACTAATTAAAGATAATAATTAATTGATTCAATTGTAATTTATCTTAAATAAGAATGATTCAGAATTGAATTCTAGTTTTATTAAATGTGTTATTTGATGCATGCTAGTGGATAATCATGGCCTAGACAAGACCTTTGTTTGTGATTGGTTCCATTTTAATATATTATTAAATTAAAATTATTGGTATACATGCCTTCTCACCTCATTAATATATAGGGTCTATGTGCCCAAAGTTTATTTTATATAAAACCCCTTTTGCCACTCACAAGCATGTGATTAAAAGAATATATAATAGATAGAGATCCCAATATAGTGGAGGCGGTTCGAGTTAGGAGTTGAGGAGAAACAAATCCAATAAAGATATAAAGGCAGACAAGTGGATAGCTGTAAACCTGAACCAAATTGGTTCGAGGTGTTTCTCCTAAAGGTTAGTGGTTATTTTATCAACCACTAGATAAACTAATAATAATAATAATAATCTCATGACCATACCATTTATTTTCATTCTTTTAGTTTAATTTTTATTCATTATGTATGTTTTTTCATGATCACATAATTAATGAGTTAACAAGCATGCATGATGGAACTAAAATAAACTATCTTATGCATAAATATTGTCTAAAAACATGTTTAATCACTTAAGTAATCCCACTTATTATTAATAGGAATGTGATAAAGATAATAATTGTAAATTTACACATAAAGGATAACATCCCACAATAAAATATTAAGTCATTATAGCCTTTCATTACTTCAGTTATATTTGAACCATAGATTAAAGTGCTTGACCAGCCAAAGTTAGAGTGCTTTCAATTAACAGGGAATTCTAACATGAGGTTTTTGGTCTACTTGACTTGGTTCAAATCAAGGGTTTACTCTCAAAGTAGGAATTGGTGTAACTAAGGGGAAAAGGTTGAGAAAATCTAATTGTAGGATTTCATGATTGGGGTGTCCACTCAATGGATCAAGGAACTATGAGTTAATACATTTGGAATTTTGAATTCCTTCTCAAAACCTTTCATGTTTCTTGACCAACCAATGTTGGGGTAATGAGAAGGGAAATATGTATCATTTCCACTTGAATTTCCAAGTAATAGGATATTACAAGGCCAATGTTGAGGGATATTTGGTTTTGATAAAATAGTGGGAGACTAATAAATCTAATATTTATTTATTTATAAAAATTTATCAGATAAAGTACTAAATCTCTGCTTATCTTATTTGTAGAAACAGCATTAAAATGACATCAAACATATCAATATGGCCCATACTCAAGAAGGAAAAACTTCAAATTGGAACTAATTTATAGGAGTGGAAAAGGCACCTATGGTTCATCCTTTTCCAAGAAAATAAATTTCATCTATTGGAAGAACAATGTTGCACTTGTAAATGAGGAATGTGATGAAGAACTACCTCTCTATGAGAAACATCTTAATGATGCCATAGATTTTCAGTGATTCATGTTATCATCCACATCCAATGATCCCTTAAAATGAGGAAATGGATTTGTATAGCATGATGTCTCACCTTTGGGATCTCTATCAATAGAAGGTGAGATAAGAGATGTATGAGATCTTCAATGCTTTGTTCACAACTAAGCTTAGAGAGTATGCGCCATATGGGCCTCATGTAGTCATGATTATTGGCTACACTGAATAGCTGGACATCTTTGGGATTAAATACCTGGATGAGTTTCATGAAGATCTCATACTTTCATCACTTCCCAAGACCTTCTCTAGTTTTATTGTGAATTACAATATGAGCATTAATGAGAATAGTCTATCAGAACTTCTGACCTTGATTCACCAACTGGATAAGGATATGGGGCATGAAAAACACAAAATCCTTATTGTGAATAAGAAAAGTAAGAACAAGGAAAAGGGTCTTAAGGACTATAAATAGTCTAAATCTCCCAAGAACTACCCTTCCAAGAAGGGGAAGATCCAGAAGTAGGGAAAGGAAAATGATGCAGTGTGTTTTTCATGTGGTAATCCAAGACACTGGAAGAAAAACTACACCCAAAAGCATGGTACATCTAAAGGTAAATTATTTATTGACTGAAATATTTTCATATCTACACATTGGGTATTATATTCATCTTTTGTTGCTCACATATTTATCCAAATATGGGAACTAAGTAGAGTCCAAAATATTTCCAAAGGAGAGGTGGATGTGTGAGCTGCCAATTGTGAAAGGTTGTTAGCTCTTTCCATTTGTGACTATCATCTTTAATTTCCAATGAGAATGGTCATGATTTTATGTGATTGTTATTATATACCTATTATTATTAAAAACATAATTTATCTATCATGTTTAGATACATATGGGTTTATTTTCTTGTTCGGAAATAAAATTTGTTTCTTTTACAAGGAAAACATATGTTATAGTATAGAACTTTTAAATAACGGTATATATGTATTAAATTATGAAAACCAAGTGTTGGAAATTGATAATGAATAAATTTCACATGAATCATATAACACCTAGTTGTGGCATCACTGACTCGGTCATGTAAAAAATAATTATTCGACAAAGCTCTATCAAGATGGTTATTTAGAATCCTATGAGCTAGAACCGCTTGATAGATGTCATGCTTATTTATAAGGGACAATGACCAAACCACTATTTAGTGGATAGGGTGAAAGGGAAACAAAGATTCTAGGATTGGTATACACTAATATGTTTGGACAATTTCTAGTAGAATCTAGAGGTGGATATTATTACATCATAACTTCTGAAAATGAATTGAGTAGATATGGATATATTTACTTGATGAGATATAAGTCTGAGTCCTTTGAGAAATTCAAGGAATTCAAGAATGAAGTATCGAATCAGCTTGGTAAGAAAAAAAAGTAGCCTCAATCAGATCAAGGTGGAGAATATCTTAACCAATAGTTCATCGACTTTATAAGGGATTTTAGGATACTATCTGAACTCACTCCACTATATACACCACTGTGGAATGGTGTTAGTGACAGTAGGAATAGTACCTTGTTGGACATGGAAAGGTCGATGATGAGTCATACATATATTCTATTATCCTTTTGGGGATATGCATTACAAACTGTGGAATACACATTAAACCAAAAACAAAAAAAGTGTAAAATGGAATTACCTTCGAGTTATGGAGTGGAAGAAACCCATTTTATAACATAAAAATGTACAGGGTTGGGAGGTATTTGTTAAGGATTTATCAAGAACAAACTAGCACCCCGGGTCGTTAGTTGTATCTTTATAGGGTATCCCAAGGAATCAAATGGATACTACCTATACAACCCCTCATACAAGAAGTTGATTATTGACAGAGAATATATCATTCTTTAGAGGGAGAACATCCTCAAAAAGGATAGTGGGAGAAATATTGAAATCGATGAAGATGATTCTCAAGATACACTAGAGTTTGTATAGTAACAAGTACCATAGGTCCATGTGGAAGAAGTCGATCCTAAAAGACAAGTACTACGTAGGAGTGTAAGAGAGGTAAGAGAACCAGAGAGATGGTTTTCTAGTCACTGAGGATGGTGGCTAATTATTATTGGGAAATGATGAACCTATATCTTATAAGGAGGAAGTAGAGAACTCAGAAGCTACAAGATGGATAGAATCTTTGAATTCAAAAATAGATTCTACACATCAGAACCACATTTTGGTTCGGGTAGATGCGCCAGTTGATTTAATTCTTATTAGGTGTAAATGGGTATTCAAGATAAAACTAGGCATGGAAGGTAAAGTAAGTACATATAAAGAAATGCTAGTTGCTAAAGGTTTTAAATAGAATCAATGTATTGACTATGATGAATATTTTTCAACAGTTTACATGTTTACATCCCTAAGAATCATACTTCGCATAGTAACTTACCATGAGATTGATATTTAGAAGATGGACATGAAAAATGCATTCCTTAATAGGAACCATCAAGAAGATGTCTATATGACCCAACCAGAAGATTTGGTGACACCAAGTGATTCTAAAATGGTTTCTATGTTGCATATAACCATTTATGGATTGAATAAAGCTTCCGGGTCATGGAATATTCGATTTGATGAATCCAAAAGAGAATTTGGATTCATTAAGAACGAATGTGATCCATGGATTAAAAAATGGATTAGTCAGAATGAGGTCGTTATCCTAGTAGTGTATGTTGATGACATATTACTTATTGGAAACAACATACCAGTCTTATAATCAGTTAAGGACTGGTTGAACAAGTGATTCTCCATGAAGGAATGAGGTGAAACAGTCTATATTATAGGGTTCAATATCATTCTTGATAGATCCAAGAGGCTTCTTGGACTATGTGGAATTATATATATTAACCAGGTACTAAATAGATTTATTATGGAACAATCCAATAGGGTATTGGTTCCAGTGTCACGTGGTTTACATCTCTCTAAGAAAATGTGTCCCTATACCAAGAGGATAATGATATAATGAGCAAGATTCCATAAGATTTAACGATAATATCAATCATTTATTCCATTTTATGTACTGTACATGATTTTTCCTATGAATTTATAATGGTATTAATATATCAATAAAATCTAGGAGAATGATCTCAAAGTGATTAATTATTCAAATCCACCCTTACACTGCCGTTTTAATCTGTTTTTGTAATGAATATTCAAAATATAATAATAAATTTTTGTTTCTGTTTGAATCAATGAATTAATTTCTATCATTTTTTAATAGTCCAGTTTTACTTGTTTCAGTGTTTACATTGTAGGAGGAGGTGATTTAGAGATCCCATGATGGAATTCAAGAAAAATGGTGCAAACCGCGCGAGATCCCAAGCATGCATGTGGAAAATTATTTGCAGTGTGGATAATATATGCATCCAATTGGGATAAAAATGTGTGTATGAGTGAAAAACAATGTGGGATACATTTATCTATAATATAATTGATCCCAATTCATTCAATTGGAGGCCCAAAATACGCCCACATAGTAAATAAATTCTGGGCGGTCAATAATGGACCACCCATCTGTATTTGGGACATTACTCGGGCACCAAAAATTCAATTTATCTGATTCATCCTTCGTTAGATATATAACTATAAAACCCGACTCTCTACCGAATTTAAAGTCATTTTCACATATTTTGTTCAGTAAACCATTCATATAATGACGCAGTAAAAATATGCCTTCAATAGTCAACTATCCTTTTAGATACTTGACCACTTTACGTAGAAAATTTGATGTAATTTCCGATAAAATCGCTCCTCCTCCCTCATTATCTAGGTTGAATTACTAGGGGTGAAGTTTTGTCAAATTGGGGAGCTATCTTCATCCATTTATGTTCTCTTCTCCCTCATGTACTTCTATGCCTCTTAGTGGTCAATTTGGGGGTGTATTCCTTGTTGTAATCTCTATCTCCATGATTGTAATCATTGTAAGGTAAATTATTTCGATGTTTTTGTCAATTGTTCTTACTTGATACCTTATTAATTTGTGTTTATTATGGTATGATCAAATACAGATCAATGTAACAAGAATCCTCATGCTTCCATGCATAACCCATATCTTGTGATGATTTGAGTATGGTTACCTCTTTTCTCACCCCGTCCCTTTCATGAGTGGGCAGATAAATTATTTCGGTAGATAAAATATAATAACATGAACCCATGAATATGCATGTTCATTTTGTGTGTAATATTTTATTATTGACACAAATCTGGTCATCTCATCACGTTGTTGATGTGATGCCTTGTTTGAGTTCCGTTTTTTCATCGATTCATGTTTGTTGATTTTGAGCGGTCGTCGATAATCAATATCGTTGATAGATAAAATACTAGGTGGTAAATTGGAAATAACTCACGTAAAATACTGTTTTAAGTGTGTATAAATCAAGGAATCAATGATCCTTCCCTTTCCCTTGAGAGCGACGATGGATTGAGCATCAAGGTACACTTACTTGAGTTGATTGTGATTTCTCCAATTAGTTTCTCTCAATATTAATATAATTTCTATTTCTATTTTTAAAAGAAAAAAAACCAAGTTTTATAAAACCCCATTTCCATTTTAGTTTCTTTATTAGAACCTCCATTTAAAATTAATGATCTAATGCTCTGTCGAGAGACGACCTAGGGTTGCTGCTATATTGCAGAAATTATAGTTAAAAATAAACTAAGTTAACATGCACGACAATGCGATAAAATTTTGGCACCGTTTCTGGGGATCCAATATCATTTTTTCATTTATTTCATTTTATTTATTTATTTTACCTCTTAATTATTACTTCTTTAAATACCCCTCCCCCATTTGATTGTTTTTATTTAGATTTCATGTTTCTATTTTTTGTTGTTTTTGTGTGTTCTGTCTCTCTCTATCTCTATCTTCTTCTCTATCTATCTCTCTCAATAATTATATATTGTAACATTCTATTCTCCTTTCACTGTTATTAAGTGATTTTAGCTATATTCAATAATTAAAATCAAACTTCTCAACTTATTTTCATCACCCGATCTGAAAAAGAAAACTGCTTGAATTTGACTAAGAAATTGAAAAGACACTTCACACACAAATAAAGAAATCTAGATAATATAAATAAAGTTAAACTAAGGAACCCATTTTGGAACCTCAAGTGTTCATAAAACAATCATAAATTAAACCCAATAAAACCTATGAAAAAATGGCTTCAAATAATCAAACCTTAGAAGAACTAAGCACCCAAAATGTTATGTACCAACCTGCGTACATCCAATATCTCGGGGAAGTAGTAAACATTGAGATGAGATCATGCCTCATCCACCTAATTACCAAATTCAATAGTATTCTTGGTGAGGAACCACATAAACACCTTAAGGAGTTTCACATTGTTTTCTCTATTATGAAACCCCAAAATTTTGTTGAGGACTCAATTAATTTTAGGGTCTTCCCTTTCTCCCATGATGGTGTAGCCAAAGATTGGATATAATATTTTCCTACCACACTTGTCAGAGATAATGACCTAAAAATACTATTTTTAAATACGTTATTCCATACCTTCTGAACTACATCAATTAGGAATGAAATATTTGGCATTAGGCAATCACAATGAGAGGCCTTTCATAAATACTGGGATATATTCAATCAACTCTCCTCAGGATGCCCCCACCACTAGATCATTGATAAAATATTAATCCTATTCTTCTATGAGGGACTTATCCCCATAGATCGTGGATTGAATGATGAAACAACTGGTGGTTCCTTGGTTTATAAAACTATTTTCGCCACTCCTCACTTAATAGCTAATATGGCTCAAAATGCACATTAATTTGGTACACGAGCTATTGCACCAACCCAAAAAGTTCATAAGGTAATTCATTCGTCTCTAGAACAAAAGGTAGATAATAGGCTTGATGAGATGCATACCCTTCTGAAGAAATTATCTCAAGAAAAGGGTAACTCACTATCTCCTCTTATTCCCTTACATTGTGGTATTTGTTTTGAGAATAATCATTTTTCTGACCAGTTCCCACAACTTCAAGATTCACCTTAGTCTTTTGCAGCTATGTTCCCAGGATGTCCATTCCAACAAGCACCTCCCTTTAAGCAAGAACAATTCAGCCCAAATCCAAACCTCGGGTGGCAAGAACAACCCTAGTACCGACATGGAGGAAGCACAAGCTACCCTATGTATTATTGGTATCAACATGGCCATGGTATGAATCCTTATTATCCTTCAACTTCTCAAAACAATCCTACTCCTCCTCCCTAATCTGTACAAGGCCTCGAGGATATGGTGATGGAAATGGAAACCTAGAACCTCTAGTTCCAACAGACCACACAATAGGAAATTCAAGACCCACGAACTCAAGTGGGTCAGTTGGAAAACACCATCAGTGATCTTATGATGAATGGTTCTGGACAACTACTATCCCAAACTATTGCCAATATAAAGGACCAAGGTAATGTATGTGTAGTTACACTTCATAGTGGTAAAGAAGTTTCTCCTTATAATAATTCTACACAACAGGTATGTCCCCCTCTTGAAAATACTCTTTCTCTGTCCATAAAATATTCCAATGAAGAAAAAAATAAAAAGAGTAATAAAATTACCACTAATGATTCAAATGAACAATCCATTCCTCTTCCATTCCCACAAAGACTCTCTAAATCTATGAAAAATTTTGATAATGATATTGTTCTTGAAATAATGGATTCATTTAAAAAGTTCAAGTTAATATTCATTTATTGGATGCAGTTGAGAAAATTCCCCATTATTCCAAATTTCTTAGAGAACATTGCACCCATATATGAAGTCTGAAGGAAAATGAGAGAGTTAACTTGGTGAGAAATTTCTTGGGCTTTATTCAACAAGAAATTCCAACTAAGTGCAAGTATTCAAGAACATTCACGATACCTTGTACCATAAGGGATACATTAATTTCAGATGTTATGTTAGATTTAGGTGCTTCCATTAATATAATGCCTCACTCCATTTATACTTCTCTACAAGTTGTAGAGATTCAACCAATAGGCATTGTCGTGAAACTTGAAAACCGGAGTACTACACATCAAACATGATTGATTGAGGATGACCATGTAAGAGTGAAGAATCTCATATTCCCCATTGATTTCTACATTCTTGAGATGGATGATACCCAAACCCAAGGACATGCCCCTCTCATACTTTGGAGGCCATTCCTCAATACAGCAAAGACAATCATCAATGTTCACAACGGTACGTTGTTCATGGAGTTCGTTGGAGAAAAGTTATGTATTAACATCCCTGAGGCTATGAAATGTCTGGTTTAAGAGCACTCCACTATTCTCGCCTATTCGATGGAAATTCTCTCAAATGATGCACACACACACAAAATTATCTCATCAACCCATACTCTGATTCATTTCCCCCTTCTCCACCCTTGGATTATAAGAGTTTTGATTCATGTTTTGAGTGTTGAGTGGGTTCTGAAAAGTGTAAATTTTGTCATTTAATTAAAGTGTTTTTTCATATTAAGGTACCCATGACAGTCAATGATTCTGCAGATCTCATTTCAAAAGATTATCTACCCTTAGATAATAAACTTGAGCGCAAAGATAGTTTCATGGACCTCACTCCCCCTAAAAACCCTCCCTCAATCCAGAAACCACTAGTGTTGGAACTTAAAATACTTCATTCTAATTTAAAATATGCTTATCTTGAGGGTATTAACCAATTTCCTATCATTATTTCCAATAACCTCTCTCCACAATAGGAAAACAAACTACTCCCCCTTTTGAGAGAGTGTAAAATGGAAATAGGATGGAAAATTTATGATATTTCAAGGATTAAACCATCTATTTTTATGCACCATATACTTTTGGATGATGAGGCTAATCCTATAAGACAATCTCAACACCTATTGAATCCCACTCTCCATGATGAGGTAAAACTGGAAGTCCATAAATTACTTTCTGTGGGGATTATTTATCATACATCTGATAGTAAATGGGTTATACTAGTGAAAATTGTGTCTAAAAATAGGAATAATAACTATGTCAAATGAAAGGAATGAATTGCTTCCAACACATTTGAAAAACAGTTGGTGAGTCTATATTGACTACCGTCGACTGAATCAGGGCACGCAGAAGGACCAATTTCCTCTAAATTTCATTAACAAAATGTTAGAACAATTGGCTGGTAAGTCCCATTATTGTTTCCTTGATGGATATTTGGGTTATTTCCGAATACATATGTCCCCTGAGGATCCAGAAAAGGAAACTTTTACCTATCCATTTGGCACATTTGCCTACAGAATGATGTCATTCGGTCTATGTAATGCTCCTTGAACTTTTCAGCGATGTGTGTTGATTATTTTTTCTGAGTATCTTGAGAGTTTTATGTAAATATTTATGGATTATTTCATAGTATATTTTTATTTTTTTGATGAATTTTTGGATCACCTAGGTTTTTTCCTCCGCCGCAGCATTGAAAAAGATCTTGTCTTAAATTATTAGAAATGTCATTTTGTGGTAGAGAAGGGGATAGATATTGGGAATGACATTTCAGATAAGGTAATTCAATTTGATAAATATAATATTTAATTAATTTCATCCCTTCCATATCCAAACTTTTTTCGTCAGGTGTGATCTTTCTTGGGTTATTCTAGTTTTTACCACTGATTCATTAAAGACTTTAGTAAGATCACACTTCCATTGTCCTGATTATTACAAAAAATATTCTAATTTTGTGTTTGATAAAAACGGTGAGAATGCATTAAATTCACTAAAAATGAGTCTCACATCACCTCTCATCATCGTACCACCATGGTTTAATCTCCAAATTGGGATTATGTGTGATGCCTCTAACATTGCAGTTGAGGCAGTTTTATCACAAAGGGTTGAGAAGGCTCCTCATGTCCTTTCATATGCCTCGCGTACCCTTGAACCTGTCTAGGTAAACTACACAACCAATGAAAATGAACTCCTTTCTATTGTGTTTTCGTTGGGAAAATTTCATTCATATCTCATTGGGTAAAATGTGATTGTATTATCTGACTATGTTTCCCTTCAAATCCTCTTAAAGAAATCTGAAGCTAAGCCCTACTTCGTATGGTGGATTCTATTCATCCAAGAGTTTTCCCTTGATATTAGAGATAAGAGGGGGTTTGATATGTTGTAGATGGACACATTAGTAAGATTTATTCACTACATGACCACCATGTTGACTCATCCCTCCCCATTGGAGAATTCTTTCCTCATGAGAACCTTTGTGATGTTGTGGACCTTACCCCCAAGTATGCGAACATTGTGAATTTTCTAGAAACATCTATGCTCCCCACTAATTTTGGTACTTCCCAATCATAGAGACGTAAAAATTATTCATGGTGGAACATTTGGGATTACCCATATTTTTGGAGAATTTTTTGTGACCAAATAGTTTGTTGGTGTGTCCCTGACCATGAGTTCACCTCTGTTTTGACCTTCTACCACACTTTGGCCTGTGGGTGCCACTTTTTCTCTCAACGTATGCCTCAGAAGGTACTTTAATCAGGGATTTATTGTTCAATATTTTAGAGGGATGCCAATCGATTTTTCAAGTCATGTAATCATTGTCAATTCATAGGTAATATCTCCAAGAGGAATGAAATTCCCCAACAACCCATGTTATTCTATGAAAATTTTTATGCATGGGGAATTGACATCGTTGGGACTTTTATAAATTCATTTGGATTCATGTACATCTTTTTAGCTATGGAATACGTGTCTAAATGGGTGGAATAAAAGTATACTAGTACCGATGACACTCGAGTTGTTGTTGATTTTGTGAGATCCCAATTTTTTAGTCGGTTCAGTTTTCCCAGAATCATTATTAGTGATCAGGGTTACCATTTTTTTATTTACAACATGAAAACTTTTCTTTGCAAGTATGGGGTTGATCATAAAATATCCACTCCATATCGCCCACAAACTAATGAACAAGCTGAAATCTCAAATCAAGAAGTTAAGAGAATCTTGGAAAAAATGGTACAACCCAATAGGAAAGATTGGAGTTTGCGCTTGGATGATACAATTTGGGCATACCATATAATTTCTAAAACCCCAATCGAAATGTCACCATATAGAATTGTGTTTGGAAAAGCTTTTCACCTACTAGTGGTGGTAGAACACCGTATATATTGGTCTGTTAAACAATTTAATATGAATCTTTCAGATGCAGGTGAGCATAGGAGGCTACAAATTCAAGAGTTTGAAGAAATTGAATGTGATGCATATGAGATCTCCTGAATCTATAAAGATAAGAAAATGGATATCCATGATAGAATGATTCATCAGTGGAAGTTATATATTGGTGAGAAAGTCCTCATGTACAATTCTAGGAAAAAGCTCCACCAAGGTATGCTTCATTCTCGATGGCTCAGTACATATACTGTTAGTAATTTTTACCCTTTTGGTACGATGAAAATTTTTCATTAGAAGAGTGGATGAATTCTTACTATTAATGAGAAGTAACTTAAACACTTATTTGAGGATTTTAAAAGTAATCCAGTGGATGAAATCCACCTTTTATAAGAAACATACCAATGAAACTTACCATGTTTTATCCTTCTTTCTCACATTATCAATTATTTTAGTGGGGACACTACACATTCTTGGTGTGGGGGTGGATACATTCTAGGGTTCCTTAGGATCTTCATTACCTTTTTTCTTTCTTCTCTTTTTTCTCCTTCTTTATGATATTTTCACTCTTCCTTGTCTTTTCAAGTTCATTAGGGTTTTCATTGTCTTTCTTCTTTCCTCTCTTTTTCTCATTCTTTATGGTATTTTTACTCCACCCCATATGGTCGCCAAATCATGGAACATACTAAAAATACATGTTGAAATTTTTTATTCCATGTTGTTTTAACATTTGATGAAACCTGTACCTTTTATGAAATGAATATTTGTATGAATTTAACATTAGGGAATGATTTTTAGTGAATGTTTTCTGTCAATGATATAAATGGTCGAATCAATGTCAAACCATTGAGATTATTTATGCCCCTTGTGTGAGTATTTTATGTGAAAACTATGTCACTAATATCTCCACACATTTTTTCACCAAACCAAAATGTTTGAATATTTATTAATTAATATAATGTAAATATATGTTAGGTTAATATTTATCAGCTTAAAATTATATTTCCATACGTTCATCCCTAATCTGATCTGTTTCATTACTGTACCGAGTTGACCTATGCGTGTGTACCTGATATCCGATAGCTGTACGACCTCAAAAAAATTGGGTTAGGTCTTGGGCAGGTAAAAACCCACTCCTCCTCAACCTTTTATCTTTTTATAACTATTAAAATTATTTTTGTGAGGATATCAAACAAGGGTTGTGAGATGAGTGTGAGATTTGTTCCGAATGCAACTTCTGAAAAAAAAACAAATATAATAAATGAGTGGAGTGATGAAATGTGAAAAATATTGGGATTTCTATATTAAGAGCTTATGGTTTGACTTAAAGGAATTCATAAGTGAGTGGGTCTTGAAAAATGATTGAAAAGGATGTAGGGAAAGTTCAGTGGACAAAAACATTTAATCTGAATAATGTTAAAATAACGTATATTTATTGGATAGAAAGTGGAATGAATTTCATGGAATGGTTTTCAAACATACACATGTAGAGTTAGTGGCATGGTTGAGTTTTGAATTCCTTGCTCAATTTGGTATCATGAATCTCTTTGAATTTAATTGTGATATGATTTATGTGACATCTTTTTCTATTTTCACTAGGAATAACTCCTTGGTGTGGTTTGTGCATTGATCACATTAATTTAATGAATTTAAATTTCTACAAATGTTAAATATTCATGATGTTGGGAATATATACATGAATCCTTTTTTGGATATGTTTATTTTCCTAGGAGCGAAAATGTTTAGGTGTTGGGGTGTGATCGCATAGCGATTCACTATTCAAATCCACCCTGACACTGCTATTTTAAACTGGTTTTGTAATGAATATTCCAAATATAATAACAAATTTACCATTATGATTGAATCGATGAATTAATTTTTATCACTGTTTAATTGGGAAATTTTACTTGTTTCAGTGTTTACATTGTTGGAGGATGTGATTTGGAGAGCCTGTGATGGAATTCAAGTAAAATGGGTCAAACGGCGAGAGAGCCCAAGCATGCATGTGGACAATTATTTGTAATTTGTATAATATATGCAGAATATTGGGATAAAATGGTTGTATTTGTTAAAAACAGTGTGGGATACATTTATCTATAATATCATTGAGCCTAATTCGTTCACTTAGAGGCCCAAAATAGGACCACAATGTAAAGAAATTCTGCGCGGGCCAGATTGGAATACCTTTTTATATTTGGGACATATCTCGGGTCTTAGAGATCCAATTGGGCTGATTCCACCTCCCATGTACAAATAACTATAAGGAACGACTATACACCAATGTTCATTTCATTTTCATGCATTTTGGTTTGTCAACCATCCAGATAAATATGGGGTAAATAATCTTCCTTGAATAGCCACCTAGCCCTTCAGATACTCGACCACTTTATGTGGAAATATTGATGTAATTTCCCATAAAATAATCCTACACCCGCATTATCTGGGTGGAAAGACTTGGGGTGATGGTTATTCTAATTGGAGAGCTCTCTTCACCCATTTTAATTCTATTCTCCCTCATGTACTTCTAAGCCTCTTAGTGATCAATTTGGGGGGGGGGGGGGTTATTTGTATTTATATCGAGCTCCATGCTTGTAATATTTGTAAGGTAATTTATTTCCAGTTTTTTTGACAATTTTTCATCATTTATACCTTTTTAATTTATTTTTATTCTATTTTGATGAAATAAAACTAAAAGGAACAATATTCTTCATGCTTCCATGCATAACCTGAATCTTGTGATAATTTGAGTGTGGTTTCCTTTTTTCTCACCTCTTCCCTTTCATGGGTATCCAAATGGATTATGTCAGCTGATAAACTCTAGGAACATGAATCCATGCATATGTGTGTTCTTTTCTTGTGTAATATTTAATCATTAACACAAATCTATTCATCTCATCACATTGACAATGTGATGCCTTGATTGAGTTCCATTTTTACATTGATTCAAGTTTGTTGATTTTGACCAGTTGATGTTATCAATATCATTGTCTGATCAAATACTAGGTGGTAAGCTAGTATGAAATCACATACAATACTTGTTTCAGTGTGAATAAGTCAAGTAATCAACGATCCTTCCCTTTCCCTTGAGAGCAATTATTGATTGAGCATTATGAGAAACTTACCCATGTTGATCGCGATTTCTCTAATCCTTTTCTATCAATAGTAATATAATTTCAATTTATATTTTTAAAAGAAAAAAACCCAAGTTATAAAACCCCATTTCTCTTTTAGTTTCTTAATTAAATCCTCCTTTTAAAATTAATGATCTAAGGCTCTGTCGATAGATGACCTAGAATTGTTGCTATAATGCAGAAATTATAAATAAAGTAAACAACTAATTTGATGTGCACAACAACATGATTAGAGAAAAACATTGGATTGTTGTTAATAATATACATAAGTATCATATAATAATTAAGGATATGTTCTTGGTGTATGGAAGAGACAATGAGCTTGTCATTAGTGGGTATGTTGATGTTGGTTTTTAGATATATCACAATGATATGAAGTTGCAATCTTGATGTGTTTTATCTCTCAACAGAGGATCTGTGAGCTGGAAGAGTTCAAAGCAGCTGGTTATCGCTGATTATACAGTAGAGTATAGGTATATATTGGCTTCTATTTCATCCAAGTAATCTGTTTGGGTTCATAACATTTTCCAGGATCTTGATGTGGTACCTAGAAATAAAGACCCTACCACATTGTATTGTGATAATACTGCAGAGGTGTCTCTTGAAAAAGAACCAAGGTCACATCAACAAAAAAAGAACATAATATAAAAGTATCATATCTTGAGGGATATTTATTATAGGTGTGATGTTTTAGTGAGTATAGTATCCACATAAGTGAACGTGGAAGAACCCTTGACTAAAGGCTTATCTCAGTAGAAGCATGAGTATCATGTGAGAGCTAGTAGACTGAAGGTTGTTAGAAGTTGTCTATAGTGAAAGTGGGAGTCTATTGGAGTTCATTCCCTAGAACCAAATTATTTTTAACTTTATGATAACTTATATTCATGGTTTTTAATATTAATAAATTCTTTATCACATCATGATTATTCTTCTATGTGATATTGAATGTGATAATATCCTAAGAGTAGTTGTCGCACTAAAAGGTCATAGAGTATCCCTGCTATGATGAGAACCCGGAAGTGCTATGACACTATTCTTGAATATATGTTCTATAGAATTATGGTATCATTTAAGGGAAACAAATGATAAAGTCTATCAGGGGTGGAGACTAATAGAACTTTGAGGCACCTTCTCATGGTGTACACACTTAGTAATGTCTAGGAGGATATTATGAGAGCAAGACTCAGCAGTAGGAAATCCACTTTTATAAATGTCATTAGATGCTCCTATCTGTGGACGTGTGTATTGGTCATTATAATTTAATTTTATTATTAATTTTTATTATGAGTTGTGCACTTAGATTTATTGACAAAAACTGTGGTGATTGATGTTTGCAGTGTGTTGGGATATGTTGGGTGCGTCACGAGAAATATTGCATTAATGAATAATGTGAGAAAGGATTTATCCTTTTTGTTCGTTAATAGAAGATAATATCCTACACCCTTTGATAGAATGATATATCCTAAATAAATTCATTGCCATTGTGATCAATAAGATATTTATATTTATGAAAAGTCAAAGAAAGAGATATCAAGAATATAGGTCGATGCCAATGGCATGCAACTTACTCTATTTTAGATATTATGAAAAATAGATTGTATTCAATGATAAATGTTCTTATGAGGTTACCTGTCATTGTGACTGTTTCGTAGTTCCTTGAAATGTATTTTTTAGTTTTACGAATCATTGATTCCAGGCGGTTTTCATTGGATTTATTCATGGAACCAGAAACTTCCAAAAGTTCCTTATCCAAAGGGGACCTGCATTCCAAAGGTAGGTGTTCATTAATTTTGAACATTTTACGATACTTAAGAACGTGCATTGGTCGAGAGGATTGGAGGTCAGAATCATCACACCCATTGGGGGGAAATTATTGTCTACTCCAGGACACTCTTTGTAAATTTAATATATTTTCTTGAATCCTTAATAATTCACCATTTATATCATAAGTATCCCTTGAAATTTACAATCACTTATTCACATGTAATAAATTTGGGAATAATTCGTATGCATTCAAGGTTCTTCATTAATGGAAATATCCTTATATATTCTTGGTTTACCATCAATTGTATCCCTTAATATACTACTTAGAGATTCATTTTAATCATCGTTCTGATGATACTGGTTTCTAAGACACTCAGTGGGTCACTCTAGAGTTTCATTATCATCCAGGGAGAAGAAGGTTTGGTTTGATTTTGGGATCGTGCCCATAAGATGGGCTACCAACGTATCCTTGTGAAAGGAATTAGAACCCTCATAGTTCTGTGCCACTAAATGGGACACATCATACCTTTTTAGGTCATGTGATAAGGACCTTTAAGCAGAAGATGCTTAGTTGAAATATAGTGTGGGACTTATGCTAAAGCAGCCCAAGGAACTTGGAAGGGATATAGATTTCCAATTAGGATCAGACCCTATTTGGAATATATCCCAAGTAGAACATGGCTGATTTAAAGTGTTGAGTTTTAACCTCAAGGAGGCTTCCTACGTATCCCATATAAATGGGAATCAAATCCCACATAGTTCGATAAGTCTCATAGGAGTGTATGGTTCTCTAATAGAGATGAGTTTGGGCTTACTTCCTGAAAATGATGCCTTGATAATTTGAGGATTGAATTTGGGGATTATTTACTAAGGAGGATTCCCAAATTGGGGGAATTATGGTTGGATTCTTGAGGACGATATCCAATGAGCTCGGGCCCTGAAAAAGGGCATCCTACATATCCTGGTTTGAACAGGAATCAGAGTTCTTGTATTTCTTTCATAGTGGAAATGTTGGGATCATGATAAATCTCTAAGCCCACGCGAGTCATTCATGGTGTGAAAAATAAGATAATGTAAAATATTAAACAAAGGAATTCACACTTCAAAATTTTTCCTCCACTATTGGTGGAATATGGCGCACCTACGGTGTCTAAGGTGAACATGGTTGGGGTGACTATGGAAGAGGGTGAGGCGACGAGCGTTCCCTCTGTTCACTTCACATCAAACAGGGGTTCAATGGAAGGAGGAAGGGGTGAAGGTGAGGGGATTATACTAGGATGGATGCCCTTGAATTAATCCTGGAAATGGAGGGAGAATTCTCCTATGGTTGCACAGAAAATAAAGTGTGAATTGTACCTTACCAACAAGAGACCTGAGGTTTTGGGTCGCATCTTTGAGAAGGGCGAGGTCAGGACCCGAACCCTCCTCCAAACTGGGAACATCCCAACACTGTTATTGGGAGAAAGTTCCATGTGACTATGGATATAAAAACACACAAACATCCCATGAATCCTAATCCCATTGTGAAAAAATGTGGGAAACCTCTGAATGTGGAAATACAAACACAAATAGGAAACATTCTAATGTGCCTTTCCCAAAGGATTGATTAGTCTAGAGGTTTTTGTGGAGGTTTCAACATAGTCCATTTCAGATAAGGGAACCATGGAAGGATATAACCTAACATGAATGGGTATTAAAAAGGGTACTTGAGTTGTTTGAATAGGTCCCTCAGACAAGTATGTCGCGTAGGCACCCCCACATTGAAGTACCGCATAGGTATACCACGCAGGTCTGCCGCGTAGGTATGAATGATGATTGATGAAATGAATGTTACATAGAAGAACCAAGCCTATGTTAAATTTATAGAAGGACTTTCAAAAAATTCATATTCCATTTAACTATCTCTTCTCTCGTGGTTTAGAGAGTTACCTGAGAAAATTTAAGGGATCTAGGCAAAAGAGTAACGCAATGGGACCTTCAGAGACTAGTCTTTCAACATTTTTTAGCCCTAAAATGAGATGCCCAAGGGATATATTTATAGGCGCAGATGGGGCCTGGCCGAAGAAATTTTTCTCACGTAGGTACTTCATGCAGGTCCACCATGCAAGTACTCCACATAGGTGCACATACATCTTCTGGCGTGGAGATCTACTGCGTAGGTCAGTCGCGCAACTCTTCCATGTAGTCCTGCGAAGCTATTCTGTCGCGAACCACTTTGGGATTATTTTTATTTTCCTTTGTACTCTTAGAAACGATATTTGGGATCTGAAATAGTTGGATTTCTCTTCATAGTCTTTTTGGTTACTTTCTTAAGGAGTGTCAAAAAACCCCCCCTCAGGATTGGATCTGAAACCTACAAAGAGGGTCGAGTCATGGGGTGAAAGTTTGGGGAAACGATTATGGATAGATTGTTCAAGAGTGCAGGTTTTCCACACAGGTGCTTCGCGAAGGTGCGGTGCAGAGAGGTTGCACGCAGTCCTAATGCGTAGGTCTTTAGTTCCATATAAATAGGTCTCAACCATTGCGATTCTCTTCACCAATTCTTTCATAGAAATTTTGTGGCTCTCATTGTGTAGCTAGTTCACCCATCTTCATCATGTTGTGTTCTCGTGTAATTTCATTGAAATTTCTTCAAGGTAAAATTATTTAAGTGATGGAGTTATTCCAAAGGACTTCATCGATGGAGTTGGGCTAGGATCCTTGTCGAAGGACATGCGCAACGGACCTCATCGAAGGACATATGCGATAGACCTCATCGAAGGACCTATGTGGACAATATCCTTTTCCATGTTTTTTATTTCCTCTTTAAAATTATGACCTAGATGTTTGGTAATACTTTTGTAGGAAATAATGACTCATTTGATGACCCATAATGAAAAAGATAAGGCTTCCCAAAATAAAATTATGATGATCTTCAGACCAGACTATTATGACATTCTTCAGAGTACTCGTCTTGGTCTATATAAAGGAAAATTATAAACTATGATTTGGGAATTAATGGAATTGAGGAATGTTACTGGAAAAGGGCTAAAAGCATTAGAGGAAGTCTTTTCCAAGAACAATGTTACCATTACATTAAAAACTCATTATCAGGGTTGTATTATGCAGAATATGAACACATGAGCTTCAACCCAGTTGGTGAGGTATCCTTAAGTGCATCCACAAGACCCAGGTTCAAAAACAGGTAGAGGCATATTTATGGGGGTGATGTAGCAGCACTGTAGCAGGCACTATAGTAGTACTGTACACTGTGCGAGTACTGTAGCAGAACTATACACTATACAGATGGCCATGCGAAGGTGGAGAGCTACTATCATGATGTAGATGTTGGGGAGGGAAAGTTCCTTGTAGATAGTTTAGTTGGTTTCCCTAAGACCTTCGGGTCATGTAATCTCCTAAGCCTACAAGCCATGTAATCTCTGAGACTATTGGACTTTTAAGGTTTCCCCCTCATCCCTTAAAAGGGGGGGGGGTTATCATAAATCGATAAAAATGGAGGCCTTCGGGCCATTTGGGCACTAGGGAATATGTTGTATAGCCAAATAGAGGCATCTTTTGACTGAAAAGCTAGTTATGTAGGCAACTTATGCAAGGCTGCCTAAGGGAACGTGTTGCATAGTTTGGAAAAAGGGCTCTCAAAAGTTTTACATTCTATTTCTAAACATCAATGAAATTTTATGGAGATTCATATTTTACAAAGCATAGAGTTTTATTTATGGAGAAAGGTACATGAATACAGAAAGGGTATTTCCAACCAAGATATCCAAAGAATCGGAGGAATATGACTTTTAAGAAGGTCTGACCCAAACGTAAAAGATATGGTGTCTATAATTTTAGTCCATTGAACTAGGACCAGAAATGGAAATAATATATAACATGTGTCCAATTGATTTCAAGGTTATTTCATTATGCATCGAACACATGGTGAGGGAAATATCTAAACCATGGTCTTGAAGGCTTTCAAATTGTAAGAATGATAATGGGACACATATAGATGAATGACTGTTTTAAAATACAGATTCTTGTATATTGATATCAATGATTAAAGGGGAAAAGATACTATAACCAAGAACAAAATTACCATTATTTGAAAAACATGTTATAGGGGTTGTATTATATAGATCCAACTAGGGAATATGCTGCATAAACAAATAGTGTAATCTTTTGATTGATAGTCCTGTTATGTAGGAAACTTATGCAAGGTCACCTAAGGGCACATGCTTCATAGTCAGGAAAAATATCTCTCAGGTATTACAAACTCTATCACCAGAAACTATAAGAATGATTATGAAAATATGAAAATATTCAAGAATAAGAGTGTGGGATATGGAGAAGGGTTTATATTCCATGTTTATGAGAAATATTTGAATCAATATTTACCAGGAGTTTGATTTCCGTTACATATATCTGACTAATATGTAAAATGGAAACTTTCTTTGTTTCCTTTGAATGAATATGGAGATGTGCTGTTTTATGTCATGCAATTGGGACATTATACTATGCAGTTTTAAGTCATGTAGTGAGGACATTATACTATGACATTTTAAGTCATGTAGTGAGTACATTATTAACCCCATAATACATTAAAACACCATATATAAAGAATCCATTTACCCAATTCCTAAGCTCACGTGAGCTATGCTCGGTCTGAGAAACAAGTTAGAGTAAGGATTACTTTTACAATGCAAAGGTTATGCAAATAAAGAATAGGGGTGTTAGATTTCCATGAAGTTTAACATGTAGTAAGGATGACAATGAACCGATGTGAATGGAAAGACATATTGTAACTGGATTAAGGGATAAAACTCAAGTGTCATTATATGTTTGGTTGGGGAAAGAATCAAGTCATACGTTGTTCTTAAACACAATTCTTCTGCATATTTGATTCTTACACAAGAAATAAATGTTTTTTTCATTGCGGTTGGGAACAATACTAGAGATCTAGGCGTCTCTACATATCTCAAAAATAGATGAGAATCAAGCCATCTGTATTTCTTTTAAAAAATCATTCCTCATGTTAATCGAGTTTGACATGAAGAATGGGGGATTTTGACATGTTCTGAGAAAACTAAAAAATATTAAGTCATAAAATGGTATAAGGACTAAATCATATATCTTAAAGAAAAGATCTATATAGATCTCATTAATATGTAGGAGGAGAAAAGAAAATATGAAGATTTTGTGATTGTGGCTGGGCAAAAAATTGGAGATTTAGGCGTCTCTACGTATCTCATTAAAAATGAGAATCAATCCATTCGTAGTTCTTGAAACATTGTCTCTATGCAGATCTGACTCCGATATAGGAAAAAGAGGGACTATGTACTACTACGGAGTAGTGATGACGTCAAATGACGTTTTCTTATAGAATTTTTTGATTTCAAATAGAGATAACATTAGTTGTACAAATGTTGTCATGTAGTTTAACGTCATGTGATAAGGATGAAGAGGCTACACACTTTAATGTCATGCATCTTGGATGTGTATGTTTGTTATGAAGTTTAATGTCTTACAATTAGGACATGGGTACTATGTAGTTTTAAGTCTTGTAGTAAGGACATGGGGGTTGTGTAGTTTTAAGTCTTCCAGTAAGGACATTGTACTGTGCAGTTTAAAGTCTTGCAGTGAGGAAGAAGATATATAATTACACAATGTATTTCTTCATGAATCTCGCATTATTTGGAGTTGTAATGAGATCTCCATGCATCGATATTAAGGAATATGCTCCATTTTAATAAACCTTATGTACGAAATAAGGTCCTTTTCACTTTGGTTCAGGTTTTTGAGGATTCTTTCCTGTTATCATTGGAATCATAAGGACCAATAACAATTCTCATTCAAAGAATGAACGATGGAAAACATTCTAATTAAAGGCTCACACTATTTCGTTATGAGAATCTTCTAGATTATGCAAAGTATGGAATATTATCTCGTCCAATAGTTACATATCATTGAACCATTTCTGAGACCTCTCATCTGTAGACAACTGATCACAAATTTCAATTCTATGTGAAGGAAGTTGTATTTCAATTAGTAAAACTGATTCAATTCCATATACCAATGAATAATGAGTTTCTTGAATTGTAGTACGAGTAGTTTTCCTATAATCCCATAGAGCATTCAAAAGTTTATCAGGCCATGATTTATTATCTTTATCCACCATCTTTTGAAGTATACTTGATAGGGTTTTGTTGAAAGCCTCTATCTATCAATTGGCCACTACATGATAGCAAGATGAATGGTTCAACTTGATATTACATTCTTGATATAAATTTTTTACTTCAGCAAAACAAAAATTGGTGCCATTGTCCCTTAAAATAGTATGATGGACACAAAATCTGGTAATGATATTAGTTTTGAAAACACTAATAATGATTTTGGACCCGACTTCCTTGAGAGGTATTTCCTCAGCCCATTTATAGAATAAGTCAATAGTAGTGAGAATATAACTGAACTGTTTAGCTATGCCTGGAGGATAAGGTCCTACTACATCTATTTCCCATGTGGAAAATGTCTAGGAGTATTTAGATATGTGTTGCAACTCTGGGGGTTGATGAATGAAGTTGGAATGTTCGTGGTAGGGATGAAATTTTTTAGTCAAATCTGTACAATCGTGCATTATTGATGGCCAAAAGTATCCAAGCCTTAAGATCTAATCAGAGAGTCTGTGCCCAGATTAGTGGGCACCACAAGCTCTTGAATGTACTTCTTTCTTAACAATTGTGGTCTCTTCTCCATCAATACATCTGAGGAGAATTCCATCATAGCCTCACTTGTAAAGGATCGTTTGGTGGTCTGGACTATCATAATGTGTAAAATTGGATGTTCATTGCCAGATATGTTATTTCTCATCCTATCTGGTGGACGTACCCCATTTTGAAGATATTAAATGATGGATGTTCTTCATCCCGTGGAATGACCATATGGTTCAGAAATAGGGAATGTTTCATTAATTTCCTCCATTCTAGTTTGAACAAAAGGGGAGACCACATGGAATAGGTTATAATGATAACATTATAATCCCGATTTGGATCTACCAACCTTGTAGAAACATTATCCATTGCATCTGCTTGGGAATTTTGTGATCACGGGACATAGGACAATGTCGGCTCTAAGAGAAATTCAGCCATTAACTTTCAGATGTAATCAAACAAAAGGATTAACTCATCTTTTTTATATAATATTCTCCATTGATTTGTTTTATTACCAATTGTGAATAACCTATTACCTTTAAATGATTCATTTTCACCTAAAGGGCCAATTCGAGACCTTTGATGGGAGATTGATATTTTTCCTCATTATTGATACCACCATCCGATAAAAGGAAAGAATAAGGAAATACTTCTTTTTCTGAGGAAATAAGGACAATTCCTAACCCAACATTGTTGAGTATATAGATTTACATTCTCATTCTTGTAGAACTTATAGAAGAACCATCAAAATACATTTCCCATGTTTGGGAATTATCTTGAATCGAGAATACATATTCATCAGGAAGTTCAGTATTAAATGATGTATCTTCCACAGATGGATGCTCAGCAAGAAAATCAGCCAGAACATGATCTCTTATTGCCTTTTAGGGCACAAAATGGATATCAAACTGTTGCAAAATAACCGTCCACCATGCCAGATGCCCTATAAGCATAGTATTACTAAGGATAAATTTGAGCAGGTTTTTACAAGATACCAATTATACCTCATGATGTTGATAATTTTGTCTCAATTTCCGAAATGAAAAGATTAACGCCAGGAAGAACATTTCAATATTTGAATATCGTGTTTCTGCATCAAGCATAGTGTGACTTAGACAGTAAAGTCTTTTCTCATTCCCAGCATCATTCTTTTTGGCCAGTAATTCACCTAATGATTGCTCTAAATCTATCACATAGATAATAAGTGGTCTTCTTTCAAGAGGTGGAATCAATACTGGTGGACACAAGAGATATTTCTTTTGTGTATCAAATGTTTCTTGGAAATCATTAGTCCATTGGTAGGTAACATCCTTTTTCATTAATTTTGTGAAGGGTAAAGACATGCCTGCCAAATTGGTGATGAAGCACCGAATATAGTCCATGTGTCATTGGATTCCTCTTAATTCATTCAAATTTCGAGTAGGTGACATACGAAGGATTGATTTTGATTTCTCAAGATCATATTTGATACCACGAGGGCATACAATGAAGCCAGGGAATTTTCCTGAGGTTACACTGAATGTGCATTTCAAAGGGTTCATCTTTAAACTATGTTGCTGAAGTTTATTGAATATGGTTTCCAAATGAACCATGTGATTGGAATGTTGTCTAGATTCTACCACCAAATCATCCACATAACATTCAATAAATTTTCCTAAGAATGGTTTAAATAAATTGTGCATGGCACGTTGGTAAGTTGCACCTGCATTCTCTAATCCAAAGGGCATTACCTGATATCAAAACCCACCTTGAGGGGCTCTAAAGGCTTTAAATTCTTCGTCCTCTAGGGAAACTCAGATTTTATTATACCCAGAGTATCCATCTATGAAGGAAAGATATTCATAGCCAGTCGTTGCATCAATTAAAAGCTCTGTAATCAGAAATGTAAAATTACCTTTAGGAAAATGCCAGTTAAGATCTCTGAAATCAATGAAAACTATAATTTACCCAATCGTCTTTCTCACTGGGACAATATTGGCCATCCATTTAGGATACTAAACTTCCCTGACAATGTTAGAATTTATAAGCGAATCAACTTCAGCTTCAATTTTAAAGGCATGAGTTGGGTGGGTTCTTCTTGCTGGTTGCTTAAATCCACTATGTTCTAATGGAAAACCCAAATGATGGGTGGCTAGATCGGGATTAATACATGGCATTTATGTATAATTCCAAGAAAATATATCTCTATGTTTCTTTAAAAAGGAAGTATAGACCTCATTATCTTTAGAGGTAATGGACACGCTAATTAGAGTGGGGGTGTGGATCTTCTTCTATACCCATATTTATTTCTCTGAGTTCATCCATAGTGGTAGAGACACCTTCCTCAAATGCAAGAGGAGAACCCCTGAGATCTTCCTCTTCTCCTTCATTATGTGTTACCTCTTCTGTTTCCACTTGCACTGTAGATGACGAGGCAAAACATTCAGTGTTAAGGGAGGATTCAGTATTTGAACATCCCGAAGAAAAGGACACCGTATCTGACCATACTAATGATGAAGGATTTTCCTGTTGTAATAAAGATGGATTAATGGATTGAGAATCAACATCTTCATCTTCCTCTAGCATTGCTACAATTTCTTCTACTATGATTGATGAAGTACAGGCTTGTTGTAGTTCATTGGATGAAATGAAAATATCGCCATTTAAGCATTCATCATTTCTTGGTGGATCAACAGTTTCTTCCATCTTATTAGGCCCAGTTGCTGCAATTGACATTATGGAAATTACTAGACATGTATTTGGAATTGGTTTTACCCTTTCAATTTTATTTATAGGTAACCCATAATCTACACTCAAATGCATAAATGGATTTGCTGGGATAGTTTCCAGCCCATTTGGAGCATTAACTCTGGTTATCTCCTTTGTAATGGGCTTTATTCCTTTTGTGTGATAAAAATCTACTTCAATGTATTGAGATTCACACGTTTTGAATAGAGCCTTATAACCATACAATGTCCCAAGTTGACCATTGAAATAGTAATTCAGACATTGGTTGTATGATGAAGGTATGGCTACAGGTTGATGCAACCAAGGCCTTCCAAGCAGAATATTGAAGGTTGTGTCATGAAAAACAACCATGAAGTCTGAATTTGACACAAGATCTCCAAACTTAATTATGAGTGTAATTTCACCCAAATTTTATTGTTCATTATTGTCATATCCTTGAAGCATTAATGTCGAAGCAGATAAGTCGGATTTAATCATGCCCAATCGACGAAGTGTATGAACGAGAATGAGGTTGACCGTAGATCCATTATCAATGAAGGCTCATCGGACATTTACGTCATTGAGTTTTCCAGAAAAATAAAAAGGTATGATATGTCCATGTACAACATAATCTTCATCATCATCTATAAAATATATGAATGCATGAAATTATGCAGAATCATTCTCTATAAGGTAAACCTCTACACCAGTAACTTCGGTTTCAAACTCTCGAGGGCTTGAAAAACCCTCAATGAGTGCTTCTCTAAGAACTATTGATAGATTGAACATGTTCAGAATTGACAACATGGCCTGTAATTGGTCCATTTGTTTCAAAACATCATACTTTCTGTCCCTTGTTTTTCATTTCCCATCATGGAGATGTGGTTTTGTAGGTGTTTTGTAAGTTGACGCTTCTGTTGTAGATATACATTTTGTTGGAGTAGAAGCTAGAAATACTGCTGGATTTGGTTGAATAGACTGACTAATTCTATCCATTTGCTGAGAGGAAGATAGCGTGACATCAAATCATTCATCCAAAATAATTGTGTCAGAATCAAATCGATATTTTATGGATGATACACATTGTTCCTATTGAGCCCATTGAAGTGACATTCCATGAGTTTCTACCGCATATATGGTTTGAGGAGGGGTGGAGTAAAAATATTGGTTTTTAGAATTCTCATGAATTCACCTATATCCACAACCTTGTCCTCTTCTTCTTATTCCCCAATTAGATACTAGGAATTATTGCTCATTATAATCCGAATCGCGATTGGAATAAGGATCTGTTAAATTGATAACATTAACAGAACCAAATATCAATTCTACATATGATGAAGATACTTATGGGCAGGGCAATTCTGATTGAGTTGTTTAGTGGGAAGGTTCCCATGCTTTTGAAATAGATGGTATAAAATCTTCTAGGGTCAAAGACAACATTGGCCTTGACCCGAGATCGTATTCTTCTGACTGCTCTTTTCCTTTACGATCACTCTGCTTCTTTGAAGAATGACCTTTTGATGAAGATTGTTTTATTGTGGAAGGAGTGTAAAAAGATACAATTGGTTGTTTCAACTATGTTTGTAAAATGTAATAAGTCTGATTGATCATTTTCCTAATCATCCAAACATTATATTTCTGCTCATTTTTACTTTTGACCATTTTTTATTCTCCGTCATCCTCTGGATTGGTAGCAGTAACACATGCTACTGGAGCTGATGAACTTTTCTATTTCACTTGTCTAGAGTCTACCATCTTTTGTATAAGGTATTTGAAATAAAATCCCTCTTGAATGGGGTGTCCCAACATCTAGTGAAAGGGACAATAATTTAGAGGATATTCATCTCCTCCTTTATTTGGTTTCGTTGGCCATGGAAATTGAAACAGATAGTTTTCTAGTGGTGAGATGAAGTAACTAGGAACTTGTTCATTCCTGAAAGAATAAACTTTATTCTTTAATTCCTAAAATTGATTCCACCTTTGATCTTTTTGATTATCTTGGAAAGATGATTTTTTCTGATGATGCTTAGGAGGTGGAGAGCTTCGATATGACGAGGGTCTTGAAGTAGAAGCAAGTACATATGCTTGTATTAGGGTGATTGTACCATCTTCGGCTTTTCCTATCCTCCTTCCCGGAGCTGATGGAATTAAATGAGTTTTGGACTTAGATTAGATAATAGAATCTTCTATCTACTGAGTGATTTATGTAAGGTCTCAAAACCCTCCTATGTATTTCATAGGGATCAATGGTGTGCCTAATTCATCACGCAGATTTGCCACACAAATTGGCAGAAACTCTTGTTGAGGGAGTTATAGACATAAAGGAATATGATAGTATTTTCCATCATGCAATGAAATCTGAAACACTTTCATTCTCCTTTTTTTAAAATTAGTAAGATAAAAAACTATCGTCTTTGGTAGCATTGAGCTAAATTGAAGAAGGAATTTATGACGAAGATCTTCTCATCCAGTAATTGATCGAGATTGCAAACTTTTGTACCAGACAAAAGATAGTCCTTGTAATGATTTCACAAAACTCCTAAGCTTAAAAACTTCTTGTTTTTGAGAAGTTCCCATCATGGGATCACAACGAGAAACAAAATGTGTTAAGTGTTTTTCCGGATCTCCCAAACCATTAAATATTGGGAATGTTGTATTCAAAAAATTTGGTGGGGAAGGAATTGCATCCACCCATTCAGGGTAAGCTCTCTTTTCCAAATGAACTGGTGCACGTCATTTTTCTATAGCTTCCAATCGAGTTGTTAATGCCTCAATTGTGTTCATAATAATTTCTAGAATATTGGGATGAGCTAAAATCTGTGCAGTTATAGCAACTGAAGTTTGAGTTGGTGCAGCGACCGGTAAAACCACTGATGGTGCTGTTGATATCTGCCTTGGATAACCCATGGAAACAGGTGTATCATGATGTATATGATGCAACCTTGATTGTGTACCTAGTAGAGGGAATTTGTTATCTGCATCTGTAGTTACTAAAAATACTCTTGGTGAGGAGCTCCCATTGGATTTTCAAGTTGAGGACATGCTTGGGGAATACATCAAATAGAAATTTTGTTTCGAAGTAACTCTGTATTGAGCCTTTTCAACTCCTTAATTTACACTTCTTGTTGTGAAAATATCTCTTCATGTGAAAGATATTAACCTTATATAGGGGAAAAATTATATGCAATCTGAATTTTTTCTTTCCCTTTGTTAGATCCTTTCGGATAGGGGGGAGTTGGTCATTTTAAGGCATACCTAGATTCTGGGTAAACCTCTGATTTCGGGTATGTAGACCTTCTTCATTTTCCTTGGTGTATACCATATTATGGAGAAGAAATTCTTATTCGTATTTCGCTGAACTGGACTTATTTTCTTGAGGATCTTCTGCAATGGTGTTAATGAAATTTACCGATGAATAATGCATTGATGGATTTTTTTCAGTGTTTCTGCTAAATCATGTTCATTTGTGTCTTTCATGAGACTTTATTCTCCTATATAAAGAATTATCTAGAACTATTTGGTGGATAATAACCTAAATGGAATCACTGGATAGTTTAGTTGTAATTTTTCATTGTAGATTCTTCCCGAATCGGGAGAAAACTGACTTCTGTTGAGGAGGGGATTGTAGATGTGAATAAAATCCCCCAACACTACAGGCTGGGGATATTTATGTTCTTCTTCTTCAAATCATTAAATGTTGTTTAATGAATTTAAATATTGAATTAAATGATCCCCCAACCTGGAAAGCTAGGGTGATTCTTGAACTGCTATAGCTGAAATCCTAGCAACCGATCTTCTGATTCTGTGGATTTTTGAATGGACATTAGCTGGATGCATCATCCGACATTCACTCAAATCATTTGTTTCAGCACATTGATGTTCAATTTCAGAAATTTTCATCCTTTGATGCCTGAAATCCTCTAAACAGGAATATTGTTCAAGATAATCAAAGTCTTGATTAAAAGTAATTCAACAACTTCTTTTCTATGGGCCTGATTCTAATGAAAACTACTTGAGGCCTTTTCTTGAGCGTACATTTGATTACAGACAAAACCTATTGATTGTGGCTGACCATGGGAATTAACATTGCATGAGACCACTTTTGGCGGACCTTGTTGATTTTCGAGTGCAGTGAAATGAAATGCTCTATACGCACCCCATCCTCTAATACGAACACTAGATGGAGAATTAGACATTAATTAGCATAGTCTCCTTAGAGCATTGAGACATGAACACTTAAGAGTTATCTTTTGTTTTTAAACCTTTGGATGTTGAGAATATGAGAGAGATACAAAGTCAACATGTCATTGCAGCCCTTCTATTACCATTACATGATTTTTATATTCATCATATGGTAATACTTTGGTTTTCAAATGACAAAGAGTTTTCCATAAGTTGAGACGAATTTCATGAATTCAATATTCTGTCATTAATTCTAGAAAATCATCCTGTGAATTTTCCAATGGCCAGAACATGACTGGTATTTCTCCTTTAGCTAATTGTTTCCTCATGTTTAACACATCTTCGTAATCTTTCACTAGAGGTTTCTCCACTTGGTCTGACTAGATTGGATGCTTTGTATTAGAAGAAAAATGAGCCAAGGGAGGTTCTGAGAATGATTGTTCCCTTAAGATGACTTCTGGTTGAGAAAGTGTTTCACCCGTATATGACAAGGCATCAGACATGACTGGGCATGTGTTTTCAAGTGCCTAAAGATAGGAGGGCTTTATCATTACTACATTGTCAATTATGGAATTGTCCTGAAAATTTGAAATACTACTGTGGAGAGGACTTTCATAGAGAATTCCATTATGGGGAGGATCACCATGATTAATTACATCAAGTGATAAATTTTCTTTCTACTTGGTCTTCTAGCCACACAGAGGGTTGTCGTGGATCTCATCCAGAGATAGGTAATCTGGATTGGCTGAATTTTCATGAATCAAGCCTTTATGATGAAGTGTCACAGGAGTTACATTATAATTACAACCACCACTCCCATAATTTGGTAATGAGAGGATAGGATCTTGAGCCGTAATAGAAAAATTTCTATGGGTTTCAAGAAATCCAGCATTAAGAGGATCCACATAGAGGCTTAATTCCAAATTTTCCAATAATGCTTTGAGATACTTATTCTTGGATGTTATCTTATTCTTAGTTGGGGTATTTTTCTGGGAAAAGTGGTTATCATGGGTAGGTATATGTGAATGCCTCGGGTTGGTTACTGAATAGACTGATTACCTCTAATTAGAAAGGATATATATTCTAGATCTTGTTGTCTGTATGATACAAGGGAGTATGCCCCATGACCCTCATAGACTAGAACATAGGTGTGTATCTACTCTGGGATGGAATCCCGATGTTTCATCCCATGATTGGGGATATATTTATGTGTATGTTCCCCTGATACTATTGAATTCATTAAAATATCCTGGCACACTTCTAGAATATGGGAAGGGATTTGCATCTTCCCTTTCACCATTGATAGCATATGTTTGGTGACTTCAGTGGCCATAATGGGAATATACGTTCATTCAATATTGGGAGTAAGTGTATGTTCCTACTCCTGTCCTCCCTTTCCTGTCAATGGGTATTGACAGTACTCATGCATGGAGGAAGAGAGTAGGGTCTGCCCAAAATTTATCATCATAACTTTTCGACTGACTTCTCTATATGCTACCAAATGAGACTGTTGGTAGACTTGATGAACATTGGTAGGTTTATGTGCTTTCTGGCTATTTCCCATCAAGTATGGTTGATGTACATCCTTCAAAACTGGTAGATGAGACTACTGACAGAATTGGTGATTGTTAACAAGTGTATGGTCATGTTTACCAGTTTCCATAGCATTAGATTGGTAAGCTTCATTAAATGCATTCTGACGACCCTGATGATTTGATGATAACTTGTAAGTATGTGTATGTGCCTATTCACAGTAGTCCACCAGGTTTATCTAATGGGATTTTTGGGTTACTTTCAGATGCGTTTGCTGAGCAGCAAAATTAGGACGGATGTGTGTATGTTCCCACTCATTGTTTTCCATCAAGATAAATTGATGGACTTTTCCGGAAGAGGTAGAGGTGAAAACCTCCTTCCTATTAACCAGAATTTTTATCTAGTGGCTCTTATTGCACTCCCGAGTCTGAGAGACTTGGGCCAAACTTCCATGGGCAACACCACCATCATGATGGGCGTTTACTACCACACAATTTTTCTGGCGGTGATTGCTGATTGGAGTCCTCCGGGAGGACTCCTGCATTCTTGAATTGAGGCCTTTAGTGACCTCTTGATCCCCCTCCCTATCGTATTTGAGGGATTGATTTTTGCATTTTCGAGATAATGACACGAAACGGTTGGAGATTTTTGTTGGCACCGATTGCTTCTTGATCATTGGTCGTTGTTGGTCAGATGATCAAGGATTGTTGTTGGTTTAGAGGGACTATCAAGCATCCTCCAAAGATGAGATTGAACGATGTTGGAAATATTCCTTCATCAACACATTAGAGACTCAATTTTGAAGATGTTGGGTTAGTGATAACTTCTTTCCCATGGATGGAGATCCAGCTTTAGCAGTGGTCGGGATGTTCACAAATGTTGTCTTGGATAAAACATTCTTTGGATTGAAGGGAATTTTGTGGAAAACATGGAAACAAAGAAAAACTCCATTAAAGAAACGTCTTTTTAGGTGGATATATGTGTTATTGATTCCTTTTTATGTCCTTCCATTATCAATTGATAGGGTCCTAACAAGTGGGAAACATTATTATATTGGTTATGGATTCACATCGGGTTCAACATTTTTTTCGATGTTCCTTGAAACGAGTTTTCTAGTTTTAAGAATCACCGTTTTCAGGTGGTTTCCATTGGATTTATTCATGGAACTGGAAACTTCAAACAGTTCCTTATCCAAAGGGGACCTTCTTTCCAAAGGCAAGTGTTTGTTATGTTTGAACATTTTATGATACTTAAGAACGTGCATTGGTTGAGAGGATGGGAGGTCGGACTCATCATGCCCTTTTGGAAGGAATTATTTTCTATTCCAGGACTCTCTTTGTAAATTTAATATATTATCATGAATCCTTATTAATTCACCAAGTATATCAGAAGTATTCCTTGAAATTTACAATCACATAAAAATATGTAAAAAATTTTAGAATCATCAGTATGCATTCAAGGCTCTTAATTAATGGAAATATACGTATGTATTCAAGGTTTTGCATTGATGGTATCCTCTAATATACTTCTTAGAGGTTATTTTTAATCATCATTGTGATGATAATAGATTTTTAGCCACTCAGTGGGGCACTCTGGAATTTTATTATCATCCAGGGAGATGATGGTTTGGTTTTGTTTTGGGATCTTTCCCATAAGATGAGCTACCTACGTATCCTAGTTAAAGGAATCAGAACCCTCATAGTTCGGTGCCACTGAATGGGACACATCATACATTTTAAGGTCATGTGATAAAGACCTTTAAGTGAAAGTTGATTAGTTGAAATATAGTGTAGGACTTATGCTAAAGCATCCCAAGGAACTTGGATAGGATATAGATTTCCAAGTTGGATCAAAATGTATTTGGAATATATCCCAAGGATAACATGGTAGATTTTAGGTATTGATTTTGAACATCAAAGAGGAAACCTACATATCCCATATAAATGGGATTCAAAGACCACGTAGTTCGATTAGTCTCATAGGAGAGAATGGTCCTCTAAGATAAATGAGTTTGGTTTTACTTCCTGAAATGAATGCATTGGTGATTTGAAGATTGAATTTGGGGATTATTTCCTATGGAGGACTCCCAAATTGGGGGAATTAGTGTTGGATTCCTGAGGATGATATCCAGTGAGCTCGAACCCTAAAAAAGGGCTTCCAATATATCCTAGTTTTAACATGAATCATAGTTCTCATAGTTCCTTCGTAGTGAAAATGTTCTTATCATGAAAAATATCTAATCCCACGTGAGTCATGCTCAGAGTTATAAAAAATAGAATGTCAAATATTCAAAAAATTAATTAACGCTTCAAAATTTTCCCTCCTTCATTGGTGGAAGACAGTGCAACTATGGTGTCCAAGGTGAATAATGTTGGGATGACTGTGGAAGAGGGCGTGGTGACCAGCCTTCCATCTATTATCTTCACATTGGACAAGGGTTCAATGGAAGTAGGAAGGGGTGAATGTGAGGGGATTCTAACAGGATGTCTTCCTTTGAATTGATCCTGGTATGGGAGGGAGACTTCTCCTATTCTTTCACTGAAAAGAATGTGTGAAGTGTACCTTCCCTACAAGAGACCCGAGGTTCTGGGTAGCCTCTTTGAGAAGGGCGAGTTTAGGACCCAAACCCTCCTCCAAACAGGGAATTTCCTAACATTGTTCCTGGGAGAATGGTCCATTTGACTATGTATATACAAACCCACAAACATCACATGAATCCTAACCCCATTGTGAATCAAATGTGGGAAACCTCTGACTGTCGAAATAAAAACTCAAATAGGAGACACGCTGATATGCCTTTCCTAAAACATTGATAAGTCAAGAGGTTTTGGTGGAGGTTTCAACATAGTACCTCTCAGAGAAGGGAACCAAGAAAGGAGATACACTACGATGAATGGCTATTAAAATGGTTACTTGAGTTGGTCGCGTAGGTCCCTCACGCAAGTATGTTACATTGGTACCCTGTGTTGTTATACCGCGTAGGTATAATGTGTAGGTCTGCTGCGCAGGTATGAATGATGATTGAAGAAATGTATTTTACATAGGAGATCTAAACAAATGTTAGAATTATAGAAGGACTTTCAAAACATTCCTATTCTGATTAACTATCTCATCTCTCGTGGTTTAGAGATCTACCTGAGACAATTTGAGGGATCTAGGTGAAAGAGTTGTGCAATGGGAGATTCAGAGAGTCTTTCAACTTTTTTCAGTCCACAAATGGGGAGCCCAATGGATATATTTATAGGTGCATATGGGGCTTGACCGAAGAAATGTTTCTCACGTAGGTACTTCATGCAGCTCTGTCGCGCAGGTACTTCGCATAGGTGCACATACATCTTCTGGCGTGGAGCTCTATCGTGTAGGTCAGTCACGCAGCTCTTCCGCAAAGGCCTATAAAGGTAGTTCATCACAAAACTGTTTTGGAGTATTTTTATTATATTCTTTACTCTTCGAACCATGCTTTGGGATCTAAAATATCCAGAGTTCTCTTCACATTCTTTTTGGTTACTTTCTTAAGGAGTTTCAACAGCGGCATTTACTTATTTCTCTATGGGTGCCTTAGAAAGTTTTTGTATATTAACCAAGGACTTTAGGATACTCCAATTAATACCACTGAGAAAGTTTCCTAGAGGGTCACACACTAATTGTATCTAGTATCTCAGTTAAATAATATATTATTTGTTATATAACAAATTGAATAAGTATTATTCCCGATTGTGGTTTAATAATTATTAATGGATATCTAGTTGTATTTATTCCCATACTAGTAATTTGATAGAATACATTATGGTTGGAATATTTAACAAATATTTATTTTCTATTTAGTGAATATAATTTTTATGTATTTATTGGTGAATAATGCAGTGATATTTATTTATAAATAAATAGACATTATTCCAGTTCCAATAAATATGATGGAGGATTGGCGGACCGAGTTCGAGGGTCCGGTGAGAAATAATAATGTTAAAATACTATTTTATGAAATATTATTTAATTATAATTCTCAATTTCGTCACGTGCCATGAAATAATAATATTATTATTATTATTTGACATGGGGTTTCGCTGGGATTAATAAAATAAATAAGGCCACATGTGAAATTATGATATTTTAACCCTAGGAACATAAATATAAAATTATGGTTATTTTCTCATAACGCTACCCAATAAAACCATCATGCACAATGTGTTGGATAAAATATTTCAATCCTAGAGAGATTATCCTTCTTTAAGAACGATCTCAAGAATGATGGAGATACTCCTCCTCCAGATCAAGGAGAATGCTTTGGAAGTGGATCACAAAGCGATCGAAGGCAGACATCGCAAGCGTATGGATTTTATGCACTAGAACCCAAATACTCCTTCAGTGGAATTCTGAGATTCAGGGAGCACATGTGGATCACTGCTAGAGGAATCCTATACTTGGATTCTACAATGCAATGGTAGCGTACTGTAGATCTATGGCTGGGTGCATCAATGAAGAAGGAATAACCTTGAAGGTAATTCTTTTTTAATTAAATTAATTATAAACAATATGTTTTGATCTCCTATATCTTGGATCCAGGTTAATAACACAAACTTTATTTTTTTCAAATCTATTTATCATGATATTCATCCTCGCTTGATCTCAGGTTAATCATTGATAATGGAAAAAGGAAAAGTTGGGCACTGCCCCTCCCTTGCTTCCGTTGCACCCAGAACCTATAGATAGAACTGATAAATATATATGATATTTATTACATAATTATGACTCTAAAAATATAATATATTATTTGTCTTCTTACCCTTCCACCCGTTAAAAATTGATAGTGCCAATCATGCGTACGTGTGGATTGTCACCATCACGAAGTGATGCGATTAGTTTTTTTTTCATTAAAAATGATTATAAATATTTATATAATCAATATATATGATATTTATATCATGATTAATAGTCTGGAGATTATGGAACCATGAGAAAGATGTAAGGACCGAAATTACTGAACCAAAACTTACATAAAAAATAATACAATTAACACTATGAAATGATGGTTTTAATAGGGAATTGTTAATAAACATGTATTGAAATTTTATAAGTGGATCATGTATGATATTAAAAGTATATATAATTTATAGCATGGAATTATAATAAATTTAATTTTTTTATACAGGAGGTTAAAATCACTCATGAATCATATTTAACCTAAGGTAAGGGTTCTTCATCACAATATTGTTTCGTTGAGACATGTTTGACGTTATGTAATTATTTATGTTTATGAGGTGTATGTACTAACCATTTTTCATGTTATATATTTGATTAATCTTAATTCATTTTATTTAATGTGATGATTGAAAATATTTCATCCAAGGGGATTTATTTAAAATTTATCAAAGTGGTAAAGGTTTATTTCACAATCTCATCCTTATTCAAGATTGTTTGTGTTTATGATTCCAATGGAAGAATTATATGATCTATCAATATTAAACCCTATTTATTTTATTCTCCTAAGAATATTTCTAGAAACTACAAGTTTTCCTTTAATTTTCCCTTTTCTAAGTCATCAATGGTCCGAAATAATGTTTAGACTATCAAGGGTTGGATGCTCGTAAGTGGACAAGGCTTTTGCTCATTATCTCTCACACTTAGTAATCTCTAAGAGAGGATGCTATGATGACCACTATGTTATAGTAATTCTATATATTATATGTGTTTTTAGATACTCCAATTCATGGATGTGTGTATTTGTCTTTTGGATGGAAATTATTATTATTAATGTATATCATGAATTGTAAACATTGAAGTATTGATGAAAACTATGATGAAATATACTCGCATTGAGGTACAATAAATTGGATGATTCATAAGTGATATTTCATTAATGAATTATTCAAGAAAGGATTTTTTTCATTTCATTTTAATGGAAGTATATATCTTGGGTCATTATATGGAAATAAAACAATTTGATTAAGTCCATATCCATAGAAATTTGTTGATGAGGTCATTTTAAATAGTCTAGAAAAGATATATAAAGCGTATAGATTGATGACACAAGTAGGCATAATATTTGATGAGATATTGAATTAAAAATATCACATTACACTATAAGAACACAGACCATCTTTTCAGTTATGTTTTCCTTTTCTGGTCCTTTTTTAGAAAAAGAGGTTTTTTCAAGAGGTTGTGCAGGGGCACACGGTTGGCGCACGATCTGAACAAACCGTGCGGCCAGCCCATGAAACCGTGCACCCTTGACAGTGGGCACCGCATGGTATACACACGGTTTGCCAAACTATGTAGGAAATCTGTGCAAAGTCCCTAGATGAGACAGTAGCAACCGCACATTTGGCGCACAGTTTTCCAAACCATACAGGGTAATCGTGCGGCCACGTAAAGTTTGGTTTTTTAAGTCCCGAGCCACTCAAGAGTTCTCATTCCTCCACCATTCTTCCTGCCACTCATGGATCATGTAGGAGTTGTGATTTTTAGAGGTTGGGGGAGAGCCTTGGCTCTTATTAGAGGCAAATTGAAGGGGTTTCTTGGCAGATCGAAGGCGGTTCTCCTCAGTAAGTCCCTATTTTGGTTCTTTTAGGATTTGGTTAGGGTTATCCCTCTTCATCTCTCAGTTTCCTAGATCTACAACGGTTTCATGTAGATATAGGGTTTTGTTGACTTTTCGTGTTAGAGGTTTACCTTGTTGATGTTAGGTTAGAGTGTTTTTGGTGGTTTCAAGGAGGCGTTCACCTGGTTTGGAGTGCGTTTGGAAGAAAAGGGTGATTTCACCCAACCATAAGAGGTAGGTGGTTTCTGCCTTTCAGTTTAAGGTCTTTGAATTTTATGTGAAAAATTGCTAATATCCATGAATGGGGTATTGTGTGTCTACCATTTTTAACCCTGTTAATTACCTGCTTTGCTGGTGTGTGCGAGTACAGGTTATTTGTATGTGAATATGGTGAATTGTTGTGATTTGGATGTGATGAACACGAATGTTTTTCCTAGTTTGACCTTTGGGTTTAGTTGCCTATTAGGATGATATTTACTTTCCACGCCTAGTATTATAGGATGATGGGAATATTGTTCTGACAGGCTGATATGCTGTAGAATGCTATCCATGTAGTTCCTGAGGTTTACTTGGGTCGATACGTTATGATACACTTGATTGACTTACATAGGTCCGTGAGAAACTAGTGTATAGACCATAGGAAGAATTGACATTGAGGTATTCTCTAGATTGTCTTTATAATTATATGATTCGAGACTGGATGTGGAATTGATGTTGAGTGCTTCCCCAGAGTGTATATAGTTTCTCAACATGGGCCATAGTGGGAATTGACATTGAGTGATTCCCCAGAATGCCTTTAGTATGATATGACACTATAGGGGTAATTGACGGTGAGTGATTCTCCAGAGAGTCTATACTTTGGATAATCCAGAGGGGTGAGACCGTGTGTGCTTCCCAGAGGGTTTCTTGTACTTTTTTCTAGGTAGGACTAGAGGTGATTGGATGTGGGCACTTCCCAGAGGGTTACCTGTTGTGTTTATCTACATGGATAGTTGTTGCTTGATATTGAAATTATGGAATGTTAAGTATTATGTACTCTCCTGTTTACCACTTTCTACACTTTTACCTTCCATATATTCACTGACTATTAGGCACATATTTTGTGGTCATTGCCAATTCGGATTTGTCTCACTCCATTTTTAGGCCATGATTTTGGGCCCAAACAGATTATAATGTTGCAGGTATAGAAAAGGGAAAGCACCCTTCTACATAAGGTACTTGATTTCATTGGAGCTGGAGAGCTTGGGACCAAACTGAGGCTTGCAATGCTGAAGAAATTTCTTATCTATTTTCCTTTTGTACTTTGGTTTAGTACCGTATTCATATTTTTGACTTGATTGGCTGCTCTTCTAGACATATATGTATCATGCATCATTTATATATATATATATATATGATCCAGTTGTTTCTTTATCAGTCTTCCGATGTTACTGTTGTTTGTTATTATTACTTCTTACGCTGTTGTTTAGGTGTTTATTTCTGTTGTGTACTCTTCCAAATAGGGAATAGTTTCCCCACTATCAAACTCAAGGCCCTCACTGCTACTCAGTAGCCTCTGGTATTCGAGGAAATGTGCTTGAGGACATGTGACCAACCGAGTACGGGCACCTCTGGGTGGCTTCCGGAACCGGGATGTTAAAAAGTGGTATCAAAGGAATTATTTTCTCTTGATTTACTGTTTGGAGCCTTTATCCAGGGATATAAAGGAATAAGTACTTGGTAATAAGTTGTGCCCAGGGTAGCTAACCCATGTACGGGGAAAATCCAATCTACCTCATTTATTGCAATTTCATCTGGATTTCCAATTTTACAGTTGATTCAATTTCACTGTTGGGTGATTCACATGTTTTGTGTGGTTACCGTTGATGTTATTGAGGTTATATTTCTATCGCAACCCGAGGAGATGAGGGTATTCCATCTCATGCATCATATAGTAACATGTTATAAATCACATGTCATGCATTCTTTCCATTCCATTTATGATGAATTAGCAATTGGATGTTGTTGTGATGGATGTCATATAGAATATGAATGTTGTTGTGATAAATTAATTGATAAAAATACCTATTGTTTGATAGGGTATTTTTTGTATAATGTTTTTTTAGGATGAACGACAAAATTTGGTTCCTGAGGTGTTATGGTACCTCAAGGACTGGAACGTGGTGGATCATCACCTTGTAGTTTCTTGTTTATAGCATGTGAATGATGCCAAGATTTTATTAGTATGATGTTTGGGCCACACAAATCGGAATTTGGCACTTTCAATGTTCGTTTCTATGGTTCTCTGGGTTCTAGAGTAGTTTTTGAGGCTTACTGTCTAGCGAAACCCAAAATACATGAAGTGTAGTTTTGACTACATGACATGTGTTGTTCTGTTTAGGAAGAAAGAGTCTTTCTTAAGTACACACCATGTACTCTCTGTACACACTGTGTACTCCTATGTTTCAGTCCCTGTTAATCCTGATCTAAGGGGTGTGCTTGACCTTGCAGAGTCAGGCCACCGAGACATCCTCCAATTGTCTTCTAGTTATAGGGCAGTGATCAAACGCCAGATACGGCTGATCAGGGAATTCTAGATGATCTTCATGTTGTGAAAGTCTAGGCACCAACAGTTATACATATTGGTAGTGCTAATTCATAGTTCAGGGAAGGCTTCATGAGGATGATGCATACCTTATAGGGAGAACCTCCTCCAGCCTCGTCGATGGGTGATTTTACGTAGGTTTCCAAGCAGCAGCACCATCCCACATTCTTAGTGGATGGCGGACCCCAGGCTACAGATTCATGGCTAGAAGTCATGATGACGATCATCGAGCATATGGATATGCCTCTAGAGAGGAGGTTCAAGAACACTACCTATATTCTTAGGGACTCCGCAAAGAGGTGGTGGGATTTGATCTCACCTGAGTGACTTCAGTAGGATATGGCGTGGGATGCGTTCAAATGCATCTTCAATAAATACTTGTATCCGGAGACCTTGAGGGCCGATTGAGCACGAGAATTTATGAGTCTGGAGCAGGGTACTATTTTTATTATTGATTATTCCTCTCGCTTTACCGAGCTAGAGTTCTTCACCCTTATTCAAGAAGGTGATGAGATGTTCATGGTAAGGAAGTTCGAGGATGGCCTCAGACATGACATCTTCTCTCAGGTGAATATCTTTAGGTTGACTGCCATCACATCCATCGTCAACTAGGAACTGATCACAGAATATAATCTAAGGGAATCCAGAGTTGTGGTCCAGGGCGGCTCGACATCCAGAGTTGGTGCTTCACTAGATGATTGCCGGATGCCTCGCAGGGAGAATACATGGGGAGATCTGAGTAAGCGGAATGCATATTCGGGTAGCCATGTGGTGTGCTACCAGTGTTGAATGGTTGGGAATACGAGGCCTCAGTTCCAGAGAGAATCGGTGGAGTACTGATCTTGTGGAAATTTGGGACACCTTTAATGTTTCTGTGATGTCTTCTCAATAGTAGTCAGTGATCGGGGTTCATCTATGACCCCTCGTACAAGAGAAGCTCCACTAGTTCATCACCAGTCTATGAATTGGAGTTCATCTGGTTGTGCAAGCTGAGGTGGAGGTCACAACCATGGTGTTTAATCACAAGGCTACCAGCGACAAGAGGGTGGATCAGCTCAGAGTAGTCAGGCAGGGTAACATGTCCGCGGAGCTGGCTGTACTTTTGCAGTGAAACAAACCCATCAGGAGTAGGATCTCAGCCCCTCTACAGTTCAAGGTACGATCCTAGTTGCCTTGGTTCTATCTTCAGCTTTTTTCTATACTGGTGCTACACATTTATTTATATTTGTCACTATTGTGGAGAACCTTGGGCTCTATATATTTTCCTCCACCAATGTTTTGACACTAGACACTCTGTTGGGGACAGTAACATCTGGTGTATGTCAGTGCAAGGATTTCCCTCTTGATATTGGTGGGTGTCACATCCTCTAGAACCTCTATTTCCTAGAGATGACAGGTTATGATGTCATTCTCGGAATGGACTGGCTAGTTCCCTTCCAAGTAGTCATTGATTACTACCGTCGAAGGGTGAGTTTCATATCATGAGAGGGTGGATCATTTATTCATATGGGTGAATGGGATGTCCAGGAAAGCTGAGCAGGTCTAGAGTATCATGAGTTGGGAGGAGTTACAGCCTAGATTACTAGTCTATATCTGGATGATCAGGGGACTTCACAGTTATACATTCCTCCAGTGGTGGATCATTTCAGAGATGTCTTTCTATAGGACTCTTCATGGTTGCCTCCGGAGCATGAGGTGGACTTTTCGATTGAGCTTGTGCGAAGAGTAGCACCGATGTCCATTCCTCCTTATAGGATGGATACACCGGAGTTGCAGGAGCTCAAGAATCAGTTAGAGGAGTTGCAAGAAAAGTTTTTCATCTAATCCAGTACTTCTCCTTGGGGTTCTATTGTCTTGTCTGTGAAGAAGGTGGACGGTACCCTCAGGATTTGTGTGGATTATTGGAAGTTGAACCAGTTGACAGTCAAAAACTGATATCCATTTCCAAAGATTGATGATCTCTTGGATCAGATTCGAAGAGCCCGAGTGTTCTCGAAGATTGAATTGAGATCTGGTTATCATTAGTTGCACGTTAAACCGTCTGATATACCTCTTACAGCCTTCCGGAGCAGGTATGGTCTATACGAGTATAGGGTTATGCTGTTTGGTCTCATGAATATGCCTACAGTTTTCATGGAACTGATGAACCAAGTGTTCCATCTATACTTGGAATCTTTCGTGGTGGTCTTCGTGGATGATATCTTCGTGTACTCTCACACTCGAAAAGACCATGCTACCCATCTTGAGATCATTTTGAGTACACTGAGGGAGATATTCAAAGCTCTCAAAATGCCACTTTTGGATGGACCAGATTCACTTCTTGGGTCATGTTATCTCAGAGATAGGAGTATCAGTATACCCAGAGAAAGCGAGAGCTTTAGTTTCTTGGAAGTATCCGAATAACGTCTTTGATGTGCAGAGCATTCTATAGATGGCTGGATACTATAGGAAATTCATAGAAGACTTTTCGCGCTTAGAAGCACCACTAAAGCATCTGACCAAGAAGGGTGAGAAGATCCTATGTTCAGATTCTTATAAGTTATCCTTCCAGGAGCTGAAATGAAGGTTGAATTCAGCACCGATACTAGTATTTCCAGAGTTGGGAAAGAGCTATACTGTTTACTATGATGATTCAGGTATCGGGCTAGAAGATGTGCTTATATAGGGAGAAGGGTTTGTTGTGTACGGGTCCCCAAAGTTGAGGGCACATGAGAGGAACTACCCCATGCACGATCTAGAGCTGGCGATTGTTGATCATTCCTTACGTTGTTGAAGACATTATCTTCAGGGAGAGAATTTTGTGGATTTCACCACCACAAAAGTCTCATGTACAAATTCACTCAGTGTGATCTGAAATTGAGACAACAAAGGTGGGTTGATTACCTATAGTTTTTTGACTTTGAGCTTGCCTACATTCCTGGGAAAGGCAATGCAGTGGCTGATGCTTTTAGCTGGAGGACACAGATACAAGCATTTTTGGAGGCCAGTAGTGAGTGGCACCTTATGGCTCAGTTCTCTGAGATGCATTTAGAGGTCCATGACAGATAAGGGAAGACTTTTCTTTCTTTTATAGTTGTTACCTCTACCTTTTTGATCGAGTTCGAATGAGGAAGCAATTATGTTATGTAGGCCTGGTCCTTTAGGAAAGTGTGTCAGGAGAGGACCCTATTCCTAGATGGACCATAGGTGAGGATGCGATCTTGTATTTATAGGGACGTGTATGTGTGCTAGTAGATATACACATGGATCTAATGTGGGATTTTCATTCCTCGGTTTGGGAATTTGATACTAGTGTTACCAAGTTGTATCATGATCTACACCATTAGTATTGGTGGCCATGTATGAAGAGAGACGTTGCTGGTTTTTTCATGAGGTGTTCCACCTGTCAGCAAGTGAAGGCGAAGCACCAGTGACCAGTAGTTATTTTTTAGCAGTTACCCATTCCCGAGTGGAAGTGGAATGACGTCGCGATGGATTTCGTGACTGTTTTGATGAGGTCTCACTGAGGGAATGATACAGTTTGGGTCGTTATTGAAAGGCTTACGAAGGATTCTCACTTATTTCCAATCAAGGATACCTTTAGTGTTATTGAGCTGGGATGGTTGTACATCCGAGAGATTATACGTCTTCATGGAGTTCCACACTCCATCATTTAAAACATGGATGCATGCTTGAAATCTCGTGTCTCCTAGGGGCTTCAGAAGGCATTGGGTACACATGTACTTTTGAGTATAGCTTACCGCCCCCAGACAGATGGTCAGTCTGAGCGTACGATTCAGGTGCTTGAGGACATGCTCCGAGCATGAATTCTAGATTTTGAAGGTTCTTGGGAGAAGCATATACCTCTTGTGGAATTATACTACAATAATATTTTTCATGAAATTATACAGATGCTACCTTGTGAGGCTTTATATGGTAGGCCATGCTGATCACCCTTGTGTTGGCTGGAGGCATGAGAGGTAGCTTTGCTGGGACCTCGTCTTGTTAAGGAGACCGTAAAACAAATATATTTGATTCAGAAGAGGATGCCTACTACACATTTTCGACAAAAGACTTATGTTGATCAGTAGAGATGACCTCTGGAGTTCGAGGTCGGGGATCTGGTTTTTGTGTGTGTCACACCGAGGTTCGGGCACAGAAGGATCAGGAGACAGTGTAAGCTTTCGTTGAGGTACATCGGGCCATATGAGGTTTTGCATAGAGTTGGTCCGGTTGCCTATCATTTGTTGTTACCTCAAAGGTACCAGGCTATGCACGAAGACTTCCACGTTTCATACCCCCAACATTATTTTTCAGACATGTCTCATGTCTTTCAACCTGAGGAGGTTGATCTCTAAGTGGATGCATCATTTGAGGAGAATCATATCCGGACTGTTGATCACAGAACAAAGGTTCTCCATGGCCAGAATATTCATCTGGAACGAGTGCTATGGCATCATGGGAAAGTATAGAATGAGTCTTGGGAGAGGGATGCCGATGTAGGCGCTCAGTGGCCTAAGCTGTTCGGGGTTTCTTCTTCTGCGCCGCACTAGGGAAATTTGGGGATACATTTCTTTAAGGGGGGAATTTTGTAAGAACCTGAGCCTTATTTTCAGGTATGTTTTCCTTTTATGGAAATTTTTGAGAAAAATTGGTTTTTCATGAGGTTGTGCAAGGGAGCATGGTTGGTGCACGGTCTGAAAAAACCGTGCAGCCAGCCCAGGAAGCCATGAACCCTTGATAGTGGGCTCTGCACGGGCTGCACACGATTTTTCTAACCCGGCAGGAATGTCGTGCGATGTCCCTAGATGAGACAGTAGAATCTTCATAGTTGGCGCATGGTTTTCCAAACCGTTTGGGGTAACCATGTAGCCACTTAACATTTGTGTTTTTAAGTCCTAGGCCACTCGGGATTTCTCATTCCTCCTCCCACTCATGGATCATGTGGGATTTGTTATTTTTAGAGGTTGGGGGAGCTCCTTGGATCATTTTGGAGGACAATTGAAGGGTTTTCTTAGTGGATCGAAGGTGGTTCTCCTCAGGTATGTCCCTCTTTTGTTTCATTGAGTTTTCAGTTAGGGTTAGCCCTCTTCCTCTCTACGTTTCATAGATCTACAAGGGTTTCATGTTGATCCAGGGTTGTGTTGCCTTTGTGTGTTATAGGTTGACCATGTTGATGTTAGGGAATAGTTTTTGATGTGGTTTAGAGGAGGTGTTCTCCTGGTTTAGAGCGCATTTGGGCGAAGAAGACGATTATTCAAAACCCTAAGAGGTAGGTGGTTTGTGACTTTCGGTTTAACGTCTTTGAATTGTATGTGCAAAATCGCCAATACCCATGAATGGGGTATTATGGTTTTACCTTTTTTACCTTGTCAATTGTCTGATTTGCTGGTGTGTGTGAGTAAAAGTTATTTGTATATGAATAGGGTGAATTGTTGTGCTTTGGATGTGATGACCATGCATGTTTTTCCTATTTTGACCTTTGAGTAGAGTAGCCTGTGAGGTTGTTGTTTACTTTCCATGCCTAGTATTGTTGGATGTTGTGACTGTTGTTATGACATGCTGATATGCTGTAGAATTCTAGCGAAGTAGTTCTTGAGGTTTACGTGGGCCGATACGGGATGCTACACTTGCTTCACTTACACAGGGCAGTGAGAACCTGGTGTATAGACCATAGATAGAATTGATGTTGAGGGCTTCTATAGATTGTCTATATAATTATACTATGTGAGACCATATGGGGAATTTACGTTGAGTGATTCCCCAGAGTGTCTGTATTTCCTCGATGTAGGCCACAGGGGGGGAATTGACATTGAGTGCTTCCCCAAATCTCCTTTAGTATGATACGAGACTATAGGGGGAATTGACAGTGATTGCTTCCCCAGAGAGTCTATAGATTGGATAAACTATAGGGGTGAGACTGTGTGTGCTTCCCAGGGGGTTTCTTGTGCTTTTTTCTAGCTATGACCATAATGGATTGGCTATAGGCACTATTCAGAGGGTTACCAGTTGTGTTTATCTGCTTGGAGAGTTGTTGCATGACATTGAAACTATGGATTGTTTACTTTTAAGTAAATTCCTATTTACTGCTTTCTACACTTTTACCTGCCATATATTCACTGACTGTTAGGCACAGATCTTGTGGCGGTTGCCTACTGGGATTTGTCTCACACCTTGTTTGGGCCATGCTTTTGGGCCCAAACTTATTATATTGTTGCAGGTATAGACAAGGGAAAGCGCCATTCTACTTCAGGTACTTGATTTCATTGGAGATGGATATCATGGGACCAATCAGAGGCTTGCAATGCGGAGGAGATTTTTTATCTTTATTCCTTTTGTACTTTGGTTTAGTACTATATTCAATATTGCGACTTGTTTGGATGCTTTCCTAGACATATATGTATCATGAATCACTTTTATATATATATATGCTCCAGTTGGTTCATTTTCAGTCTTCCGCTATTACTGTTCTTTGGTATTATTACTGCTTCCGATATTGTTTATCTATTTACATCCATTGTTTACTCTTCCAATGAGGGAATAGTTTCCCCCCTATCCCACCCAAGTCCCTCACTGCTAGTCGGATGCCTCTGGCATTCGGGGAAATGCGCTTGAGGTCATGTGACCAACATGGTATGGGAAGCTCTTGGTGGCTTCCGGAATCGGGACGTTACATACACAGTAAGTGATTGTATAAGGATATTATTGTTTCAACATTAACATCATTATTAATAGGTAAATTGATGTGTTGTTAGACACTAATCTTGAACATTATACCAACTCATTTAAATTCACCATGAAAGAGGCATATAGGGTGGCACACTAATTATATCCATAATCTCGGCAACATTCTATTTGAATTTAATATTTGGATAAATTTTATTCTAAACTTTGAAGAATAATAATTATTTAGATTATATTAATGGGATAAATTCAATCATGAGTTATTCTAGTTTGGAATATATATGGGTTGAATATTAAACAAATAGGTATCAATTAGTTAGGGAATATAATATTTATTTATCACAAAACAGATAATATAGAGAAATTTAATTATATAAATAAATATGTTTTATTCAATGTTTGATAAATGTCAAGGTGGATTTACAAGTCTGGTCAAGGGTCCAAATGAAATTATATATTTTATTTCATATCATTTAGATAAATAAATAAATATTTATTAATACCGCTAGAGGGACTTTTCTTTGAATTCCCCCCGGCAATGATATTACAACGAGAAGGTCAACCAAATTCATCAATGGAGAAATAATTATCAAGCTGATATAATTCTGGATTATAAATTAATTTCAAATTATATGTGAAAAATTTTCCCCTATGAATATTCTGGCATTGCATTTTTTAGTGATTTTATCATAAATAAATTGACAAAAAAAAATATTTGAGCATGGATCTAACTGCTTTTGGTGTACCCCACAACCTTCATTGGAAGACCTATTTTTTTTTAATTATATATCTTCTAATTTTGACACTATTGTACAATTATGGAATGTAGATAAAATAGATATGTAACGACCCGAAAATTCCATTAATTGTTTTCAATTAAATGGAATTGTTATGATACTGTGAAAATTGACGGCATGTGATTCCGAGGTCCGGAGAGCCCAAAACAAAATTTTGAATTTTTTTAAGGAACGTTCAGTAAACATGAGGGTGTGAATTTCTATCTTTTGAATCAGTGCTCAAATTGAAAATAAGAGGACACCGTTGAATTCGCACTGTTGGGATTCTCTTAGGTAAATCTTAAATTTGTTCGGAAAAACTCTGACAAAAACAGTTATTTTTCGGACTTTTGGAAAAAATAAACAAAATAACTAAAGAAGTTATTTTATTATTTTTTCAACCATTGAGTGATGGTGTTGGGACCGAAGCGCAATTTCATGCTTTCATTGAGATCCATTTATTGACATGATCCATTGGTTGTGTAACTGTGATGCTCATAAGATTAATGGAACATTAATTGCAGTTCATTAATGAACCACATTAATGAATGAAACGTAAGTGGTTACTTTCCTCTTATTTTATCAAACCATTGGAATGAGTTTTGGGATATCTATGAGAGGAAGCTCTGACAAAATGCCGACAACATATTCCTCCAAATAAGAAAAAGGATTCAACGATACCATTGATTATTCGAACCAGAAATCGATGGGTGACGGTGAACGCCGACGAACAACTTCTATCAATGGATTCTCCTTCGTCCCCAGCAGAATGCAACGTGTTAAAGGTAGGTTAATTAATCTTTTATGTGTTTAAAGATTCATCATACCTTGTTCTTGAATAATATGTAGAATGCAGATCAACCGACTAATGAGTTGATCCCTGATTCACTGGAACTTATGGGTGGTTGATGTTGGGTTTCTGTTATGGGGTTTTTATTTATTATTATACTTCTTACCATGATACAACGCTAATGCGGAGGCCGTGGGCCGATCCGAACAAGGCTTGGACCCTCTGCCGATCTCAATTTTGATGTGTTCTTCATGGGAAACCAAGCAACTTGAAGGAAAGGGGAATCCAAGGGCCAGATACTGAAGGCGGCATCTCGGGAGACCCATAGGCTTAAAAGAGAATGAAATAGGACCACCGAAGCTTCACTAGTGGCCTGCGGAAGCACTGCCAGTGTGGAATCCAACCATGCAGCGGCAGTGGAAGAAGCGGCGCACCAACACCACGTGGGGGTGAGAGGCCCACTCTGGCCGCTCGGCTGGACAAAAAACAGACAGCTCAGTTGGCCATTTCGGAAGGGGGGAAAAATTCCCCTAGCTGGGAAAAATGACCTGTAATGTGGGCTAGACCGACGGGTCCAACGAATCGGTCGGGCCGGACCCCTACAAGACTCGGACCCGACCAGTCCCATTTTTCTCATTTGGGAGTATCTCTTGAACTAGATGCCCATTTGAGGAACCATCTACGGAGTTGGAACCCTTAGGATGAGACTATTCTTTTGAGATACACCACGTGGGTTTTGGAGAATTTTGGAGTATGGCCAGGTTGGATTGGACTCAAATCCAACCGGGCCCTTGGTATTAAAAGACCTGTAACTTACAGATCGGGCATCTGATTGATGAGCCACCTGTTAAGTTGGAATCCTTATGACATGGTGGTATTTTGGGTCAATTTTTCATGGTACTTCGTGGTAGTTGAAATAAAACCATTATCTTGAGGAGATGGATCTATGGAACTCAAGTGCACTAAGTGTAGGAAGCTTGTGGTTGGCTGTCCAGTGACATACGACCTTTTGTGGATCAGCATCACAGCCACCCTGTGTGGATTAGCAGTTGTGCAACCCGATGAGGACCAAACTAGAGCATCCCATCATGGATCAGTGACTTATGACCCGATGTGGATCGATCAATTATGACCATGTGTGTATTGACTACTTATGACCATCCGTGGATCGGCGACTTATGACCCTGTGTGGATTGACAACTTACAACCCTGTGTGGATCATTAGTAGCATGACCCGACGAGTACAAGCCCTAGAGTGACATGTCATGGATCAGTGACTTAAGAACCTATGTGGATTGACAACATACGACCCTGTGTGGATTGGTGACTCACGACCATGTGTGGATCATATTTGGAATGAATTCTTCATGGTTCAGTAGTGGAACTTTTCAATGGAATAATATGATTTCACTTTACAACTAATCATCATTATTCTTGTTCATATGTTATGTATCTGGTGTGACTTGTCTATTACTTGTGCTCTGTGACTGAGATCATGATTTGTGATTATTCCTTTGTGGAATTATAGAAGACCTCTAGGGTCTCAGAGTCCCTACTGGGTATTGTTATACTCACCTATGCGTAGGATTTGCCCATACCTTGTTGTGTCTTGTGCATACGACAGACAGCTTTGTCTGAGATTTGGGATCCAGGACTAGAGAGTGTACGGAGCTGACTGATTGATGTGGAGATCCACAATTAAGATTTGTACCTACCCTTTAAGCAGGATCCTTAGCAGATGACCTATGGAGCTATTTTTCCTTTTTGTTGTAGTTTCTTTTCAGCTGGGTTTGTATACTGTCCAATTTTACTTTCAGTTCGCACTTTTACCATCAACAGTTCTACTTTGTGGTTTCCTTTTGTCGTGTTCCCAATTTGTGTGTGATAATGTTTAATGGACATGAATTCCCTTTTGGGATATGACATTCTGGTTCTAGTCTCCATCCCTTGGCCTCTGAAGGGTAGGCTTGGGGTAGTCAAGACGTGGGCCCCGAGGGACGGGTCGTGACAAAGTGGTATCAAAGGAGTCGGTTCTGCTGAAGTACTAAGACTCTAATATTTTCAATGGGGAAATAATGTTATGTTTTTTAGTATGGTTTTTAGTTCTAGGAGTTCAGTTTTGGTACGGTGGCCAATGTATCCATACACCAGGACCCTGAGTATTGATTTCTTACATGATACACGAAAACACTGATTCACATGTGTTTTTGAAATTTTTTTTTGGCCTCATTTGATTCAGACCACTATGTATAACTTATTGATTGTGGCGCATTTGTTTCTTTACATGATGTCGCTGAGTAGACTGCTAGCTAGTATTCCAGTTAGAAATCACGATGATGGCCCACCGAGCGATGAGGCTTCAATGCAGGGCCCGCTTATGGTGATGGTACCTTCGAGTGGTGTAATAGTATCACCATTACACATGGGGAAGCTTTAGAGGCCCAAAGATTAACATACATGGACAGGAAATTACTTTTGCAGAATACTTAATACATAACAAAAAACCGACACACAAGAACCGTAATAGTTTAGTGTCTTGGGAAACTCGGAATATAATCTTCTAATCGTGGTGAAAGGTCTTAAAAATATCCCATAATTATCTTCCCCTTTTTTCATACCTAAAACCTTTCTTTATATCCTAGGGGAAAGAAAACCTAAAATGGGTGATCTCAAATAATAAGTAAGGGTAATCATGGAGAAAATATAACAAACCATATACATTTGAACATAAAAACATCAACATAATGTTTAAACATCGAAATCTTGAGCAATGACATAAAACATGGAAGTACATAGGGAATAGATCATAATAGAACATCAATCATGATAAAATAGATTGGAAATAAAACTTTTAATTATGGAAAACCATTAAGCACATGATATTATTTCCAAAGTGGCCAAGACATTGCTTCCAAGACCATCTTAGTGGACAATGTCCCTTTCTTAATCGAGTTCACTCCTCATTCCAGTCCTGTAACACTGAACCGAATTAACATACCGTTCCAGCCATATCTATCTCATTAGATATAAATCTTTAACCAATGCATTGGAGGGAGATATAGGTCCCACCCATCTTACAATGAAATAATTCTTACATGTGCCACAACATAAACATAAATCATTCATCATACCCTAAAGAATAAAATGGGTTTCATACACATAATTCCATCATAACATAATCCATATAAAAGAAATGGATATCATTTCATCATAAGAAAATTGAAACCATGTAAATCATAGAGACATTATACTTGAAACATACACATATGAAATAATGTCATCTTAGATGGAAAATGGCTTTGATAAAACACTTTAAATGAATTATTGAGTAAAATATCCTTTCTTTTTCAAAATCATTTTCTTTTCACAAAATGACATGTAATTTTAAAAGAAAATAATTTTTTGAATATATTCATGAAATCTTGTAGAGGAAGCTTCATTAAAATTAGTCATTACGAAACTGTAAAAATCCGTTCATGCCGTATAAGTTAAAAAAACATTCTTCTCGTACTTTTGCCAGAAAAGTTAAAAATTACCTCATATGGTAAAAAAAGAATGATTATTTACATACCATGTAATTAAAGTCAATAATGGGTAAAATGACTTTAAACATACAGGACACCATTTTTATAAAACATGGACATGGATGATAAATATAACCCCAATAAATACTTACGAATAAACAATCTCGGATAAGAATGAGATTGGTATAATTATCCCTTACCTTAGGTCTGATATGCTTCGTACGTATCTGAACCTCCAGTATAATGATTTAAATAATTTCATTGACTTATTACGGAATCATATTCATTGTTATGATGTCATTAATGGTTCACATATGGCGTTATATTACCCGTTCTTTTGTAAATTCCATGTTAATGTAGAGTTTTGGGTAAAATCGGTTTATTTATCGTACGTGTATGGACTTGTTGTTCTTGATATTATTACTAAATATACTTATTTAGCTTATTAAAAAATGTAAAACATGATTTATATATAATATATATTCAGCATATATATATATATATGATTGATCGATAAATTGACTGAAATACACCGTTCATGAAGACGGTATGCCATATGTACGCATGAACGCTGTTTTCATTTCCTTATTGAATTGAATGGAATTAAGTAGATGACATACATATATATATAAATAAATCCAGTATCATTATTATGTCATATATTTCATTATTACTTATTATATATTCTTTATAATCATTCATGATTTGTTAACATGGAGAATAAATCTCATTACGTCGTGGAGAAGGTAGTCCGTACGTACGCATGAGCGATGATACCATTCCCATGATCATGGAATTGTATTGAAGTGTATGTATAATATTTCAGAATCAATATCAAATTAAAATAATAATATATACTTAGTTATTTAGACCATTATACCCATCCAAGTAAGGTGGTGGTCGAAAAAAATTTCACCACTGCGTGGAGACGGTATTCCGTACGTACGCACACGCGGTGATTTCTTTTTCCATAGGATGGATAAAAGGTGAAATAGTGTTGTTTCATATATATAATAACATATCAGTATATAATTAATACTTATGTTATTACTTTATAATGATAAAACTAAATAATAAGATGTAGAAGAAGAAAGAAACATGAAATAATCGGAAGAAGAGATTACCTCTTCTTTGACGCACCTCCTTTATGATTCCTATTAAAGAAGTATAGTTGGTCTTTTGAGAAGAACAGAACCTCAGAATTGTTTCTAGGGAAGTGGATAAGAGAAATTTTAAGGGGTTGGCCGAGTTTCAAGGCTCAAAAGGGTGTGAAGAGAAGAGGGAAAGGGTGCCCTTTTTATAATTGAGGAGAGGGGCACCTTTGAAAAAACAGTAAATATTATTTTATAATAAAGTCATATTCAGTTAATAATATCTCCAAATTGATTTATTTCTAACCTAATGTTGGGATGGGTCGCAATACTCTCCACCAATAGGTTTTATACAATTTTAGGTTACTATTTTCACCTTATCTATTAGAGTTAAATTATTTAACTTTTACCCTGTCTTATTGTTTTCTTACGTGATATGGTTAATAAGCATACTATAACCAGACAAAATAACCCCAAGTGGTTCATTATTAAAATATATAACCTTATCTAATTCATTTTTCCAAACTTTGGATTTTTAGGAATAAAATAACAATTAATAATATAATATTTGTTTTAAAAACTATTTTATGTCAATTTTGACACTATTTGGTAATTGATTATTTTGAAAATTATAACAGCATGATTATTTAGAAAAGCATTAATTTAATCACTAATAACATGTCATATTAACCTGTAAAATTGTTGTAATTCATAAAACATCTCAAATTAAATTTATTTGGGTATTTATATCAACAATTATGTTAATATTTCATTAATTTGGAAAAGTTTGCATCATCATTGTGTCATAAATAAAATAAATTATTTAATGTCTAAAATTATAACTAAATTTCCATTATGTATTAAATCTTTTTATCTTTCAAATTAATATTTATAGTCTAATTGATCTTATGTATAACCCTATATTAATTTTTTTTTTGTTATTACACATTGATTTTAACTATTTTAACTACTTTTTAAATAAATTAATAATAAATGTCCTAATCTTATCCAAGTAGACCTAAAGGTTAATATTTTATTCCTAAGGTTGATTTTGGTCGAGATACCCTTGTCCAATATAATTTGGACATGTTTTAGGGTAATATTAATACCTTTTTTACCCTTAATTACCCTATTTACTTTTAACCGAGGTAAATAAAGGTAAAAAGATACTATTCAACCAAAATTATTTTCATCTCATTGATACAAATTTTACTCATTGATATTAACCGCGTCTCTCGGATTTTCTAAATTCCACTCACAGAAGTGTTAAAATTATGTTTTATGTGAATTTCCAAATTCTCATTGGAGGTGGGTAAAAGACGGTGAAAAGTTTAATAAAATTTTTATATATTTAAAATTATTATAAAATGACTCCAATTAATAACATTGAACTTATATAGGTATTATGTATCAATTGTGACATAAAATAAATTAAAATAAAATAAATAATTCTTTAAATAAAAAATCGATTTTTAAATAGTAACCCTGTGTTTTCTCTATTCATCAAAAATTGAACGTTTTTAGAAAAATACCAAAAATCCACCCTAGGGTAATTTCGATATTCAGAATCCAAAAATGAAGTCCATTTTGAAAGATAAACTTTATAAAATTTCAAAAAGTGGGTATTAATATTCATAATGACTAGTTTATAATAATATTATAATAATATCTTGTTTAGTGAAACTCGGTATTGCGTACTACACACACTATCAAGGAAGGTCATGATTGCTTGTAATGTAAGCCAAGTCAGGGCTGCGTGTAGTGAAAGATATGTTTGGTGTTGCGTATAACATAATCTATACTTATTTCATTTATACGTTAAACAAAATCAATACTTAATGTTGCGTAGAATAATTTCAACAAAAGAACTTGAATTTGTGCGTAACACAAGACATGAATAGTGTTGCGTATACTGCAAGATAATACGATGTTGTGTATCGTACAAGCTAATCTTGGTGTAGTGTGTAATAGAAGACATCAATGAAATTAGAAATAACATATCTCATAAAATCTCGGGGTGTTACATTAAACCCCCCTTAAAATGAATTTCACCCTGGAAATTCGTCGAGGTTCTAAATGGTTTACTACTTCAAAGTTTCTTTCATAGAAACCCAGATCGTAAAAAGGAATACTAAAACATACTTTTAAAAATGGAAATTAGAAACAAAACGGATACCCAAATTAACTCATCACTTGTGTTCCCACATAGGAGATCATAGGTGAAAATATGGATATGGGAGAGAAATCTAACATTCAAGTTCTGATGGAGAGTGGTAGAGAACTGGGCTATGAAAAATCCAACAGTCACAAAGACATAAAATTGTGATGATATAAGGTAACATCTAATTCATCAGATACAAGGGAACTAGGAAAACATATTTGGGTTTCAAGGTCATTTCCCTAAAATGGAAGAAAATTGAATTAGAAGAAATACTTTCTTGATTTTGGTACAATCTCACTGTTGGTCGTTCCATGGACAATTTCCACTTCATCTCTTAATGAAATTATATTGAATTTTTCATTCGCGAAGTGTAAGCATATCATTTGATAGAATGATGGGTCATTCCATCTGTCTCAAACAAAAGGTTAGCAATTGTTATCAAATATATATAAGTCCATAAATAGTTAGATTAATCATATATGATTCCAAAAATGGATTTATACTTCATCTATCATAATGCTTAATAAAATAAAACTAGTTTCTACTAAACTGGAACTTCCTATAGTCCAGTGGTTGGAGATAAAGGCCTATCACACTTCGGTTGTGGGTTTGATTCCCACAGCCTTATCCGACACGACGAGTTGTCTCTCATCCTATGGGTTGTCCTTTTTCTGAAACTACACTATTATAACATTCAAGAAATAGTATCGAAAAATGTTCTTACCTTATACAATTCTATCTGATGTCCAACTAAATCCATTCCAACCTTTAAGCTTATCAAAAATACTTCTGTCCAATCTTATAGTATAAATAAAACGATTACTAGAAATGTCATCAACAAAGCATGTGAATACCATCATTTATCCCCCATATAAGATATATCTTTTTGGACACATTCCGAACATGTGAAAACCTTAATCATGTATTCTCCTGAAAAATTAATACACATTGAACCTTAGTGAAAACATGAATGCATTTAAAAGGTAACTCTTTCCACATACCAAAATCCCAAAATTTCTATATACTCAAACCATGATATCACTTAGTCCTTATATCAATCATGAGCTCATGAATACTTTCAAACATATTATTTTCTCCTTATCTGTTGATTATGCGCATATCATCTTCTTTCCAAAAATATTTCTATAACCTTTCATGGATACCTGTACCATAAATCATATACTTTCAAATTCTTTAGGAAAAACTATAGTGTAACAATCCTTAGATGTGTCTTTATTCCATAGTACGATTTCTTATACAACATAACTCTTGATAAACATAAATCATTCCACTACCTTATAAAACCATTGACCAAGCTTCAACAATTCTTTCATCTCATATATTATTTGTAGTCTCCTCATCATCATCCACATTAATACTACCGATATGACCACACAGATTCTCTTCAAAAGATTTTCCCTTACGGTATTGGTTTGCATAATTCCCATACATTCCACATTTAAAACATCTTATCATTGTTGATGTCGTAGCAATACCATTATCATTCTCTATGGTGTTAACTGAACCTTTTCCTTTGAACATACTGGATTTGTGTCCTTCTTTTCTGCACCCAAAGCATCTTACAGTTCCTTGGAGACATTCTCCTTACTGCCTCTTCCCACGTGATTTAAATGAGAGAAATTGAACTTTCTTTCCTATATGATCATCAAGAAACTCCATATTTCTCTTATTAGCTGAGTCGGGAATCTTACCAAAGTTGAGATTATTGATCATATTATGATATTTCTAATTAGGCATAACAACGATATGTGTACCTCCATATCCAATTTCTTTTGGTTTCTTAGGAATAATATCATACCATTGTTGATCATATCCTCCATTATCGTGAATCCTCCCATTTCCATCCATTTTCTAAAACCCAAAAATAATATTGTGAGTGGCCAAAATCATAATAAAGGGGGATTACCTTCAATATCTAACATATTATGTTAAATTCTAAGATCATTACCATAATTCTTAGACTATAACCTATACTTATACTTATCCTTAAGGACATCCCAAGACATACCTTATAAATATCTCCAGGGATCTCACTATAGTTTTTCCATCCTTGTTTCCAAAGGATAAATAAACCTTTCCTCTGATACCAACTATAAAGTCCCAAAGATTTACGTACATGGAAATTACATTACTTTTGTGGAATACTTAATACATAACAAAAAACCGACACAGAAGGACCTTAATAGTTTAGTGTCTTTAGAAACTTGGAATATAATCGTCTAATCATGGTGAAAGATCATCAACATCTCCCATAATGATCGTCCCCTTTTTTTTACCTTAAATCTTTATTTATATCCTGGGGGAAAGAAAACATAAAATGGGTGAGCTCAAATGCTCAGAAAGGGTAAGCATGGAGAAAATAAAACAAACCATATACATTTTAACATAAAAACATGAACATAATGTTTAAACATCGAAATCTTGAGCAATGATATAAAACATGGTAGTACGTAAAGAATAGATCATAATAGAACATAAATCAGGATAAAATAACTTGTAAATAAAACTAGTAATTGTGGAAAAACATTAAGCACGAGATATGATTTCCATAGTAGCCAAGACATTGCTGTCAAGACCATCTTAGTGGACAAAGTCCCTTTCTGAATCGAGTTCACTCCTCGTTCCAATCCTGTAACACTGAACCGGATTAACTTACCATTAATCCATGTCTATCTCATGAGATATAAATCTTTACCCAATGCATTAGATAGAGATATAGGTCCCACCCATCTCATAATGAAATCATTCTTACGTGTGCCAGAACATAAACATAAATCATTCATCATAACCCAAAGAATAAAATGGGTTTCATAAACATCATTACATCATAAAATAATCCATATAAAACAAATGGATATCATTTCAACATAAGAAAACTGAAACCATGTAAATAATAGAGACATTATACTTGAAACATACACATATGAAATAATGTCATCTTAGATGGAAATTGGTTTTGATAAAACACTTGAAATGAATTCTTGAGTAAAACATACATTCATTTTCAAAATCATTTTCTTTTCACAAAATTGCATGAAAATTTAAAATAAAAGGATTTTAATTAAAATATTCATGAAATATTGTAGAGGAAGCTTCATTAAAATTAGGCGTTATGAAACCGTAATTATCCGTTCATTCCGTATAAGTTAAAAAAACATTCTTCTTGTACTTTTTTTCAGAAAAGATAAAAATTACCTTATATGGTAAAAAAATGAAAGATTACTTACATACCATGTAGTAAAAGTCAATAATTGGTAAAATTACTTTAAACATACATGTAACCATTTTTAGAAAATAGGGACATGGATGATAAATATAACCCTACTAAATACTTACAAATACACAATCTCGGATAAGAATGAGATTGGAATAATTATCCCTTACCTAAGGTCTGATATGCTCCGTACGTATCCGAACATCCTGTATAAAAATTCACATAATTTCATTTACTTATTACAGAATCATATTCATTGTTATGATGTCATAAATGGTTCACTTATGACTTTATATTACCCGTTATTTTGTAAATTCAATGTTAAAGCAGCGTTTTTGGTAAAATCGTTTTATTTATCGTACGTCTTTAGACTTTTTGTTCTTGATATTATTACTTATATCCTGATTGACTTAATTCCAGAATGTAAAACATGATTTATATATAACATATATTCATCATATACCTATATATATGATAGATCGATAAATGGAATGAAATACACTGTTCATGGAGACGGTAGGTCGTACGTACGCATGAACGCTGTTTTCATTTCCTTATTGAATTGAATGGAATTGAGTAGATGACATATATATATATATAAATAAATCAAATATCATTATCATGTCATATATTCCATGATTACTTATTATATATACTTTATAATCATTCATGAATGGTCAACATGGATAATGAATCTCATCGCGTCGTGGAGATAGTAGTCTGTACGTACGCACGAGCTATGATTCCATTCCCATGATCGTGGAATGGGATTGAAGTGTATGTATAATATTTCAGAATAAATATAACATTAAAATAATCATATATAGTTATTTTTTACACCATTATACCCATCCAAGTAAGGTGTTGGTTGAAAACAGATTACACCACGGCGTGGAGACGGTATTCCGTACGTATGCACACGCGGTGATTTCATTTTTCGTAGGATGGATAAAAGGTGAAATAGGGTTGATTCATATTTATAATAACATATCAGAATATAAGTAATACTGATGTTATTAGTTTATAATGAGATAACTAAAGAAGAAGAAGTAGAATAAGAATGAAACATGAGAGAATCAGAATAAGAGATTACCTCTTCTTCGACACACCTCCTTTAAGATTCCTCTTAAGTAAGTAGAGTTGGTCTTCTAAGAAGACAAGAACCTCTAGAATGTTTCTAGGGATGCGGATAAGATAAATGTGAAGGGGTTTTCTGAGATTCAAGGCTCAAAAGGGTGTCAAGAGAAGAGGGAAGGGGTGCCCTTTTTATAATAGAGGAGAGGGGCACCTTTGGAAAAACATAAAATATTATTATATAATAAAGTCATATTCGGTTTATAATATCTCCAAATTAATTTATTTCGAAGATAATATGGGGATGGGTCGAAATACTCTCAAAAAATAGGTTTTAGAAAAGTTTAGGTTACTATTTTAACCTTATCTTTTAGAGATAAATAATTTAACTTTTACCGTGCCTTCTTGTTTTCTTACACTATATAGTTAATAAACATACAATAACCAGAGAAAATAACCCCAAGTGGTTCATTATTAATATATATAACCTTACCTATGTTTTTTGGCTGAACCATTGATTCTTAGTAATAAAGTAAAAATTAATTATATAATATTTGTTTTAAAATCTATTATATGACAATTTTGACACTATTTGGTAATTGATTTTCATGAAAATTATAACAACATGATTAGTTCAAACAATGTTAATTTAATCGATAATAACATGTCATATGGACCTTTAAAATTATTTTAATTCATCAAAAGTCTCAAATTACATTTATTTGTGTATTTATAACATCAATTATGTTAATATTTCATTGATAAGGTAATTACTGCATCATCATTGTGTCATAAATAAATTAATTTATTTAATATCTAAAAATTATAACTAAATTACCATTATGTAGGAAATATTTTTATCTTTCTAATTAATATTTATAGTGGAATTTTTCATATGTATAACCCTATATTAAAAATGTTTTAGTTATTAAACATTGATTTTAACTATTTTGACTATTCTTTAAATAAAATAATAATAAATGACCTAATCTAATCCAAGTGGACTTAAAGGGTAATATTTTTTTTCTAATGTTTTTTTTGGTCGAAATACACTTGTCCAATAAAATTAGGACTTGTGTTATGGTAATATTAATATCATTTTTACACTTAATTTCCCTATTTACTTTTAACTGTGGTAAATAAAGGTAAAAAGTTACTACTCACTAAAAAATATATTCATCTCATTTAACCAAATTTTACTCCTTGATATTAACCGTGTCTCTCGGAATTTCGAAATTACACTCACAAAATAGGTAAAATTACATTTTATGAGAATTTCCAAATTCTCCTAAGATATGGGTAAAATATGGTGAAAAGTTTAATAAAATTTTTATATATCTAAAATTATTATAAAATTAATCCAATTAATTACATTAAACTTATATAGGTATTATGTATCAATTTTGACCTATATAACTTTAAATAATATAAATATTTATTTAAATAAAAAGTCAGCATTTAAATAGTAACCTAGTGTTTTCACTATTCATAAAAAATTGATAGTTTTTAGAAAAATACCAAAAATTCACCTGAGGATAATTTCGATATTCCGAATCCAAAAATGAAGTCCATTTTGATTGATAAAATTTATAAAATTTCAAAAAGTGGGTATTACTATTCATAACTGTTAGTTCATAATAATATTATAATAATATATTGTTTAGTGAAACTTGGTATTGCGTACTACACACGCTATCAAGGAAGGTATTGATTGCGTGTAATGCAAGCCAAGTCAGGGCTTCTTTTAGTGAAAGCTCCGTTTGGTGTTTCTTATAAGATAATAAAAACATATTTCATTTATACATTCATCAAAATCTATACTTAATGTCACGTAGAATAATTTCCACAAAATGAACTTGAATTTGTGTATAACACAAGACAAAATTAGTGTTGCGTAAACTGAAAGATAATATGATGTTACGTATAGTACAAGCTAATCTTGGTGTAGTGTATAACAGAATACATCAATGAAATTAGAAATAACATATCTCATAAAATCTCAGGGTGTTACAACAGTAGTTTCCACTAACCCCACCATCAAACAGAGCACGCTGACTTAGTGTGCTGCATGAGTTCCAGCAGAGGAGGCCTTCGAGTTTTCAAGGAGAGATGGATTCGTAGGCGGTTGAACACTTTTTGGAGGTTGTGGCAAGAGTTTTCCACCTAGTTGGGACACCAGCAGACAAGATGGTGATCCTAGCTGCTAGACTCTTTCAGTGCTCAGTAGGGATATGGTTGAGCCTAACAATCCAGTTACATGATGAGTCGATCCTCAACCTTTTGGACTTCGAGAGCCACTTCAGGGCAGAGTTCGTTCTAGAAACTCTATGCACTGTGTGTATTTATGATCTCCTACACCTATAGCAGGGTAGCCTGATAGTGGCCTAGTACTCGGTGAGATTCACTGACCTCGTTCGCTACTCCACTAAAAAGGTACGAGACCCTTTCTTTAGGTCCTATACCATTGAGAAGGGTATTTGATGGGGGATAATAGAATCGATGATATCTCTCAACATACTGATGTTGGCTGGAGTGCTAGATCGAGCATTTCTGGTGGAGGGCTTCCATGGTGAGTAGGCACCAACAACGAGAGCCACCACCAGACGACATGTAGCTGAGTCATCTGCAGTAGGAATTAGGAGGATGAAGTAGAGTCCCAAGAAGGCCAAACCTTCTGGTGGACGACCAAAGGATGTAGGGTCAGTGGTGCGGAGCTCACGGGACAGAGGAGGATACAAGAGGAGTAGACTATGTAACTCATGCGGCAGGCGAGGTCACAAGGCTAGCAACTGCCTGACCAACCGCATCGATGATTAGAAAATGGTTGAGGGACCGTCATGGTAGAGGTAGGGATTCAAGAGGAGGGGTCTTTAGGGTTGCCGGTGTTTTAGTGGAGTTGGTCGTGCAGTAGGTAGCGGGTGGTGATTTGAGGTTCTACCACCACCACCTACAGGTGGTCCACTACAACCTCAGGGATCAGGTTGATAGGGATAAGCTTAGCTTTAGGAAACTAAGGTCTATGACCACGGTGCTCCAGATATGATTCGAGGTATGCTCTGTGTCTACTCCACCCTAGCTACAGTTCTTATGGACACATGTTCCTGTCACTCTTTTATTTCCACAGCTCTTGTTCGAAGCTCAGAGATTCTGATAGAGCTGTTATCTTGATCCTTACATTTAAAGTCTTCTATGGAAGATGATTAGACGATTACTCACCAGTGTCGGTAGTGTGATCATACTCAAGGAGGTGAGATATTTAACTGGGATCTCCTAGTAGGAGCGTCGAGGCCTTACTAGGTCATCTTGGGTATGGACTATTTATCCATGGTCTGTGCTCAAATTGACTGTTTTAGGCCCAAAGTGTAGCATGTCCACGAGGATTGGACTTGGTTTTCCTTTACCGGTGTGAAGGGAACCTTTGCAGCTTAGGATGGACATTATTGTAGGAGGTTGAAACCGATCTCTCATCAGTTGGAAAGCCTTACCCTCAGAGTAGTTGATGAGAGGAGTCCAACCTATCCTGTAGTGGGGGACCAGTATGATGATGTATTTCCCGATGATGTTCAGTGACTAACTCCTCATAGAGAGGTAGAATTATACATTGACCTGAACCATGGGAAGGGACCGATATCCACACCAGCATATCAGATGGATCTTGCGGAGCATCGTGAGTTGAGGGTACTACTGGAGGACTTTCAGGGGAAGGGGTTCAAAAGGCCCAATGTTTTTCCATGGGCAGCCCCGATTTTGTTCACCAATAAGGCAGACATGAGTTTTAGGATTTTCATGGACTATCGGTAATTGAACCATGTGACCGTGAACAACATGTATCTAGTCCTATGGATGGATGATCTCTTCGATAAACTGAAGGGAGATTAGTTGTGTTTGAAGATAGACCTCAGTTCTGGCTATCATCAGCTTAGGGTACAAGATGAGGATGTACTGAAGACGGCCTTCATATGGTGATATGGACTCTATGAGTTCTTTGTGATGCCCTTCAGCATGACCAACACTCTAGAAGTGTTCATGGGAATCATGAATAGGATCTTCCCACCTTACCACAATCGCTTCATGGAGGTCTTCATTGACGACATGTTGGTAAACATAGTGTCGGAGGAGGAGCACGCCACACATCTGCAGATAGTTCTAGATACACTCTGAGAGCACCAGATTTTTGGAAATCTCTCGAAGTGCTAGTTTCGGATACAAGAGGTCCACTTTCTGGGACACGTTATCTCAGTGTCTAGAGTTGCAGTGGATCTGGAAAAGATAGAGGCAATGCTTTCTATGGAGCCACCCAGGAGTATGGCTGAAGTGCAGAGTTCCCTGGGATTGGTTGGGTACTATCAAAGATTCATAACTAACTTCTCCAGAGTAGAACACCCTTTTCTACTTTTACATATAAGGGAAAACCTTTCTTATGGATAGATATTTTCCATTAGTGTTTCCAGGATCTGAGGCAGAGACTGGCGAGTGCCCTCATCTTGAGGCTACCAGAAGAGGGCTTCGGGTATGTAGTCTACTGTGACACATCAGGAACAATAATGGGATGTGTCAAGATGTAGGAGAAAGAGGTGATCACCTACAGATCACAATAGTTGAGATAGCACATGAAAAACTATGCTACCAATTACCTAGAGTTAGAAGTAGTGGTCTTTGCATTGAAGATGTTGTGTCACTACTTACTGGGTGAACAATTTACTATTTAATCCAATCACAAGAGTCTCAGAAATATCTTCTCACAGAAGGACGTAAACCAAAGATAATGGGGATGGATGGACTTCTTCATGATTATTAATTTGAGATAGTCTACACTCCTCGGAAGGGCAATGTGGTGGCAGAGACACTCAACAGGAGGTCTAGTTTATAGTTACTGAGTGAGGTGACAGAACAGCTAGCCACGTTACAGTTATCCTTCATGGATAGTGATGGAGCAGCTTACCTCTAGATCATGACAGTCACTCCCCCACTCCATCAGTGAGACAAGGAGGCTCAACTTGGGGACGTTGATTGTGAGACCCAACGTGCTTAGATATCCTCAGGACAAGCTCCTGAATGATTTTATGAAGGTGGGTAGCACACCATCCTTTTCAAAGGATGCACCATGGTACCAATGATTCTACGAGAGGAGGTGTTGAAGGTGTTATAAAAATCCCCTTTGGAAGTACATCCAGACATGGAAAAGATATACCAGGACCTCTAGCATCCGTATTGGTGGCCAGGGGTGAAGAAAGCAGTGGCATATTTCGTTTCATGTTGCCTCACTTGTCAGCATGTGAAGGTCGAGCACCAGGTTCTAGCAGGCTTGACTCATCCAATCAAGGTATGAGAGTGGAAATAGGAAGTTATATCGATTGAATTTGTGATGGGGTTACCACGTATGTCCAGGGGCCACGATTCCATCTGTGTGATCATTGACCGACTCACCATGTCAGCCCACTTCCGACCCATCTGAGAGCAGGGATCAGTAGAGGGATTGGGATGCCTCTACATACAAGAGATAGTACGACTTCTTGGGGTTCCATCGACATTCATTTCATATCTTGACGCACGTTTACATCCGGATTGTGGAAGGGATTGCAGGAGGCATTCAGAAATCAGCTACGTTTGAGCACCGACTTTCATCCTCAATCAGATGGTCAGGAGGAATGGACCATACATATTCTTGAGGACATGCTTCATCTTGCATCCTTGATTTTGGCCGTAGTTGAAAGTATCACTTTTCCATGGTGGAGTTCGTATACAACAACATCAATCACTCCAAAATCAGCATGGAACCATTTGAGGCCTTGTACTGGTGACTCCGTAGATCACCCTTATTCTGGACAGACCTTGGGGATTCACGGGTCCAGAGTTAGACCTAGCTAACATATAGAAGGTACAAATCATCCAATAGAGGATGAAGAATACACAGAGTAGGCATAAGTCTTATTCCGACAAGAGATGGAGACCCCTAGAGTTTGAGGAGGGTGGTCATGTTTTCCTTTGGATCTCAGCTCGATGAGGATTGCAGAGATTTGGTCGGGGCGATAAGATATCGTTGAGGTTCAACAAAACTTTTCAGATTTTCAACAGAGTTGGTGAGGTGGCGTACCACCTAGATCTTCCCCCATAGATCCATCGAGTGAAAAATGTTTTCCATGTGTCTCAGATGAGGAGATACGTGAATGATCCATCACAGATCATAGACTGGGGAGATCTGTACATTGACGATGGGGAGACCTTTGCGGAGTTCCCGGTGGAGATAGATGATCGATAAGAGCGGGCCCTATGGGGGTGATCAATTTCTCTGGTGTGAGTTCGGTGGCAGCAAAACAACCTCCAGGAGAGCACATGGGAGCAGGAGGCTTAGATTCATACAGAGTACCCCCTTTTGATTCCTTAGATTTTGTTGTGGCTTTCAGGGACGTAAAGCCCTAAGGTAGAGAAAATGTCAATACCCTAAAATTCCATATATATTTTAAAAATTAATTGGAATTATTACGAGACACTAAAAATTGACGGCACGTGATTCTGAGGCCCATAGAGCCTGGAAAATAATTTTGAATTTTTTTTAGTTACATTTAGAAAACATCTGGGTGAAAATTTATATCATTTCAATCAGTGCTTGGATTGAAAATTTGAGGCCACCATTGAATTCGAAATGCCAGTATTTTCTTAGGCAAAGCTTAAATTCATTTGGAAAAAATCGGACAGAAAAGTTATTTTTCAGAATTTCAAAAAAATTATAACTAAATAAGTTATTCTATTCTTTTTGAAATTGTTGAGTGATGGTGGAAGGGCCACAACATAATGTCATGAATTGATTAAGAGCCATTTATTGACACGATCCTTTGGTTGTGTAACTGCAATTCTCATAGGATTGATGGAACATTAATTCCAGTTCATTAATGAACCACATTAAAAAATGCAATGTATGTGGTTCCTTTCCTCTTATTTAATCAAACCTTTGGAATGCGTTTTGGGAGAGATAAGAGAGGAATATTTGATGAAATATCGATGATGTATTCCTCCAATGAAGAATGGAGATTCAACGACATCGTTGAGGTTTCAAACCGGACATCGACGGGTGACGGTGAACGCTGACGAACATCTTCGAACAATTAATTCTCCTCCTTCATCACAAACAGAATCCAACATGTTCAAGGTAGGGGAATTAATATTTCTAAGTGTTTAAAGAATCATCATACCTTGTTCTTGAATAATATGACAATTTTGGATCAATCAACTACTGGGTTGATCTCTGATTCACTTGAATTTATGGGATGTTGATGTGGGGTTTCCATTATGGGGTTTTATTGATTATTATACTTCTTCCCATGATACAATGCTAATGTGAAGGGCGCGGTCTGAACCAAACAGGGCACAAACCCTCCACCGATCTCAGTGTTGATGTATTCTTCATGGGAGTTTGAGAAATAGGATGGAAAGACTAAACCGAGGGCCACGCAGTGAAGTGGGTGTTCCGGGAGGCCCGTAGGTGCAGATCAGAACGAAATCGGACCACTAGAGCTTCATCGGTGGCCCGTGGAAGAACAGCTGGTACAGCGGCACAGGCGACCAGACACATGGAAATGGTGGTGCCCACAGGGGCCACGAAAGCTTGATCCACAACTAACTAGGTCGTGGCATGCCAACACTATGTGGGGGCGGTGAGTGGCCCGCTCGGTCCGCTCGGCTAGACAACAAACGGCCGGCTGAGCCGGTCGTTTCGAAAGGGAGGGTGGTGCCCCGCTGGCGCCACCCGCTGGGAGAACCGGCCCACACTGCAGGCCGGATTTTTTAGGCAGTCGGACATGCCAGGCAGGCCAGTTCCACCAACTAGGCCGGAACCACCAGCTAGGCAGGACCCTTACCAGACCCATACCCGACCGGTCCTTTTTTTCTAATTTGGCTGCATCTCCTGAACCGGATGCATGTTTGATGAACCGTCTGCAGTGTTGGAACCCTTAGGATGAGAAACATCTTTTGAGATACTCCACTTCGGTTTTGGAGAAATGTGGTTTATGGATGGGTTGGATCGGACTCGAATCCAACCAGGCCCTTGATACTAAAATGACTATAACTTACAGACCGAGCGTCCGATTGACACGCTGTCTTTTACTTTAGAACCCTTATGACATGGAAGTCCTTAGGTTTACTTTTTTTTGGGACTTCATGGTGGTTGAAATATGAAAATTGGCTTGAGGACCAAAATCTACATTACTCAAGCGCACAAAGTATAGGAAACATGTGGCTGGTTCTCTAGTGACATATGAGCTGTTGTGGATCGGCATCAGAGCGACCTTGTTTGGATCAACAGTAGCGCGACACGATGAGGACCATCCTAGAGTAGTCCATCATAAATCATCAACTTATGAACCTGTGTGGATCGACGACTTACAACCCTATGTGGATCAGAAGTAGTGTGACACGATGAGGACCAGTACAAGAGCAGCCCATCATGGATCAGCGGCTTTCGGCCCTATGTGGATTGGTGACATACGATCCTGTGTGGATTGATGACATAGTACCCTATGTGGATCAGTGACTTATGACAATTGTTGATCAGATTTGGAATGAATTCATCTTGGTTCAGTAGTGGAACTTCTCAACAGAACAAGATGATTTAGCTTTACGACTAATCATGATTATTTATGTTCTTGAGTTATATACCTGGTGTGAGCTGTATTTTACTTTTGATTTGTGATTGAGATAATGTTTATTGATTTTTCCATTGTGGAATTCTGGGAGACCTTTGGGAGCCTCGGGTTCCCAAATGGGTATTGTTTTACTCACCCCTGCATGGGCTTCACCCGCACCTTATTGTGTCTTGTGAAAATGACGGAAAACTTTGACCGAGATTTGGGAGTCATTACTAGATGGTGTACGGAGGTGAAAAGCTGACGTGAAGAGCCGTAGTGACGAGATGTATTTACCATTCAGGTAGGATCTTTTGCGGATGACCTCTCGAGCTGTTTTCCCATTTTGATGTAGTTTCATTTCAGTTGAGTTTGTATACTGACGCATTTTACTTTCGGTTTGCACTTTTACTATCAGCAGTTCTACTTTGTGGTTTGTTTTTGTCGTGCACCTAGTTTTTGTGTGTACAAGTTTAAATGAAATGTATTCCCTTTTGGGATATGTCTTTCTGGTGCTAGTCTCCAACCTCTGGCATATGGAAGACAGACTAGGGGTAGTCACGGAGTGGGCCCCGAGGGACGGGTCATGACATGATATTAGATGATGTTTTTGCATTCTCAATAGAGAGTAATTTTATGGGATGAAATGTTACTACTTGTTTCATTATTAGGCTTTGTGATAGGATTTTGGGTTAATCACAACCAAGGATCAAAACAAATACAGAATTACATTTAAGGACTTGCATTTTTTTACTAAAATGAAAAAACATTTCATTTGAAAATTATAAATATTTTTGGTCATTTATTATAATTTTATGATTTTTTTCATTTTTGCAGTAGTACTCTATCATATGGGGGGTACTATAGCAGTACTATTAACCTAATGAGTCTTGGGTCAAAATTTTGGGCCTACGAGTCATGTAATGGGCTACATGCCCACTAGCTTTTCAGACCAAATATATGTAATGTAATAAAGCGGTTAGTTGGGTGGGTTATCCCTTAGGGGGTTATGACCTGCCTTTCAAAGTTGTGTGTGTGCAGTGTGTGTTTGATGTAATTGTGCCTCTAAGAACCTCATATATATATATATATATATATACCAGTGTGTGTGTGCGCGCGTGTGTTTGTGTGTGTGATTTTTTTGTTATGATTACAATTTTTCTTAAAGTTTATAACCATACATCATACAAATAATATTTAATTTAACTGATAACATCAATCAATGTGATGAATTATTATTATGGTGATGGATGTCACAATTCATACATTAATTAAATGTTCAATTAATTATAGAGTGACGGGAATGGAAAAGGGAAAAAAGAATAAAAGATGTTAAATTAGAGAAACCATATATTTTATTGAGTTTTGAAGAGATTAATTATAAAAAAAATGAGTGACCTTAATTAACCATCACTTTCCTCGTGGTCCATTAACCTCCATGAACCATCTCTCTGTTGGAATATCCCTTTATTCTCCACGAACCACCACGACGTCGGCACAGAACCGAATACCCCTCCTTCAACCCCTCCATTACTTTGTTCACCAGAAAAATGATGGTTTTCATGCGTGAAGACGGCGATGATCATCGATGAAAAGAAATGAACTTTAATTCTTTCCAGCAGTGGTTGTGCCGAAGATGCATTTATTTAGTAGAAGAATCACAATGTCATTAAATTTGAGCACCAATAAATTCAATTTTATAAGGATAAAATATCACAAAAATCACTCTTAAATAATCGGACAAATATGTCACCCAAATACACATTAGGATCAAATAAGATATGAGAGGATTTTATTATGTTCATGCTTTTCCCCACCCCACCCCACAGGCCAGGATTTCTCCACGCTCCTTTCTCCTCTCATGTTGGTGGGGGTTGGCCACCCGTCTAGACAACACCCCATTTTCAACCCTATTATAAATAGATGGGTGCAGTTAACATATATGTGTCATGAACTAGTCCTTTCAGGACTCCGTCTGTTCTAACAAGAAGATTGATCGTGCCCCAAAACCCATCACATATAGTCTGCTAGGCAGGTACTAGCACCAATGGTATAAAATACAAAACAAGAGAGACATTCTCCTTTTTAATGATGAATACACAACCCCAAAAGACAATAATAAACTCAAATAGGATGATTAACTTCCACATAAATGAATAACAAATTCATGTGTATGCCGACAAACAATTCAAACAGAAAAACTATCTGACGACTGTAAAATTAAAACACCAACATGTGGCTCCACCTACATCCATAAGGACACCATGTGTCAGAACAATATAACATAATATGGTACTAACATGGATTTAAACTTCCATCAAATGGTTTCATAATTTTTTTTAAAACTGTCATTAGCATCGATAATGTTTATGACACTGTTGTAAAGCCACAACCCCATCCTTCCACCAGGCGGTGACGCGTTGGTTCTTGTTACCTTGCTTTCTCACTTTCCAAAGGCAGGTTCATTTCATCACTTTCATCGACAATGTTTTCTTATTGATTAAAATAGGATGATGAGATGTCAATTCCTCCTCCCATGGATTCTTCATTGGATCTTGTTTCCTAGTCTAAGTATCCCTTATAGATTTCAATCTTTCTCATGAAACTCATTCATGGCACCATATTCAGGTGGACCCTGGTTAATTACACTACTTCTATCTCAACAAAGCAACATCTTTCGGTCATGAGATAGTAGCATTGGTCACGTTCGACATTTCTAAACATTGGGTAGATTGAGAACCTGTAATGTCTTCATTCTTGGAGGGCATCTCATGTGTGAGTTATCATAGGTGCGAAATTCAAGAAATCATGTTGCGATCACAAGGTAATTAACCCCAAGGGAGTAGGTCTTCCAAAGATTTTTACCTCAAACATCCCATTTTAATTGTATTAGGTACAGATTCTAGATCAGTTCACATGATTAATATCTTTTAGAGACTGATGGGCCATATGTTTAACTTCTTACAGGAACAAGTTGAGCACAAGTTTAATGTATTGCGAGGATAGGTTGAGTGTATGTTTAAGGTCATACGGGGACAATATGGGAACACGTTAATGTCTTGCGGGGATAGGAGGACTATAAGAAAGTGTCCTACATACCCCATTTAAGAGACAGGGATTGAACCTCAGGAATTTTGTGTGTCAGGACCAATCTATGCTATTTAATGTGATGCGGTAATGACTCTCTAGTAACAAAATAAGGGTCAATGAGGGATGATGTGGGGCCTATGAATGGAATATTCCAAGTATGGGAGTCACATCTAACCATGGGGAAAGACGGTGTGGGGATTACATATGAAAGATGCCCGGTATGGGACACACATATCTGCCATATGGGGGAAAGGTGTCAACCCATGCATCCAATGCAAAAGGCATCCTGTGTTTTTACACAATGTAAGACTACAGTTTAATGTCATGCGCTAAGGGAATTGTCATGAAATTTTTGTCATATAACTAGAACACGAACATGGGTAGTTTTATGTCTTGAGGCTCAGATATGGATGAGGCTTACACCTCTTAGGGGACCGTGTCATGTCAACCAGAATATTAATCATAAGTAATCCCCACCATGATAGGTGAAAAATTCCCTCAATGATGCCACCTATAGGGCTTTTTTTTACACCGCTCATGCACGTCTAGGCAGGACTTAACATTGGCACTTTCGTGGAGGAGTGGAAATCAGGAGGCCCAACATTAAGGTACCCGTGATTAGGAGAAATATGCATTAGGATTCATATTATTTGGGTAATTATGTTGGATGAAGGCGCATACCACAGATACAACAAAATGGGAAGACACAAGAGTGAGTGGTACCGGCCACACATGGACATGGAGTGAAATTGAATCGGTTATGGATGACCACAAGGGACCTGGGCACTCAACATTCACAAAAGGGTGTCAGTTGAAAGGAGGAACCAAGGAGAGACCTATAGAATGAGTTTCGTGAAGGTTAGGGCTTCATGGATGTTTAGATCTCAGTTAAGTCCAAAGGTCTCATAGAGGTCTGAGGTCTCACGAAAGAGTGTGTTTCATGGAAGAGGGAAACTCTACCTTAGGGTAAATTCCCAGTTCCCATGGGGTTAGTTTCATGAAAGATAGCTATTTGATGAAACTCCAAGATCCTCAAAGGTATTTCTTCTTATGCGAAGGCCATGGACCTTCACGAAATGCATCTCTACCATGGTTTGTGTATTTCGAAAACCGATGGGAGGTGGTTTTGAAAAAATGGATACCTTGGAAAATCCATCTTGTCTCTTTCTCATGTAGCTTTGGAGTAACGAAAACATACAGATTTTCTCGGAATATGAAAGGTCACATCCCCTTGAAATTCATACATAGGGGGTATTTATAGGGCCAATAGGGGTGAGGGAATTGCCTTTTCAAAAGATGGAGGTGTTCACAAAACATTATGAGCTTTGTAAAAAGGTGGGGCCCCATAAACCAATGTTACGCCACATGAATGGTGCCATCAAAGCTCCGCATAGTCAGGGAATTTTGTGAAAGGGAACTCCATGTGTTGATATTACACTGCGTGATAGTTTCTGTTAATCCTTCCTGAAACTGGGGGCTTTCACGAGCCGCATGTGTTCATGAAGGTGAATACTTTCACGAATCCATTCCCTTAAGTGGATTTTGGTTTTTTTTAACTAAATTTGCTTCTAAATGGCTGCTACTTCCTCAAATTATCCCACGAGACACAAGTTACGATATCAACAAATCCCCCCCCCCTCAGAATTGGAGCTGATGAGGGAAAGGAGGGTGGGATTATGAAGGAAAATCGTAAAAAATTAGCGATTAGCAAGACCAAAATGAGAAACTTGTCCTGACCATATGCATATACCTATGGTGGGGTTCCCATAGGGGACCATGAGTTTTTCATAAAATATAGGCATGTGCACGCTTTTTGAAAAATTCAAGACCTTTATGATCATTTTGCGATTTAGATCCTCACTACTCTCGAAACTCACCACTTCCATGAATCGTGCTTCTGTGAATGGAATTTCACAACCACACGTTCTTGAGAACACTTCTGTAACTCAACTTTTGTAAGTGTACCATCACAAACCATCCATTAAAACAATCAATGTCTTATATGAAATAGCCGTTGAAGGTGAAAATGATGTGGAAATTTGTCAAGAGGTGATGGTTGGTAACATAATGATTGGAGAGTTCGTCTGTAGCACATCGAACTATGAAACACTAACCATAATACCAATTAATTATCGACATGAATGGTTTCTCTACAAGAGTCTTACACTCTATGTCTTTGGGTTGAGGAAAGAAGTGTTCATCCTTAGTACTGACCATGAAGAGCCATCTTAATGGTCATCGAGATCACTTGGATTGTACCAATTGAATGGGGATACTAGGGGACACATCCTAAAGGATCATGCATCTATTACGACACACACTCTCTATAACCATCTATACAATGTTAATGGGGAGGTCTTTGAGGTAGAGGAATCCCCCCTATGAATTAGGCAATTCTCAAGGGGATCTGGTGGAACACTCTAAAGGGGTGGAAAGACAACTGTAATCTATGCCAGGGTGTAATCTTCATAGATGAATGGGCCTAGGCCTATTGGGAATTCCATTAATTCCATGAGATTGAGGTAGAGATCAAAAAATTTGGGAATTATGATGCAGTCTAGTCCTCAGAGATCCATGTTTACCACCACATATATATCATGTCAAAGTTGTTGAGCAGGTGGTTTCCATGAACCAAAGGATTCCATATACACCATGGGAGGTCAAAATAATCATTTAGGATCTTTTCCAAATTTCCGGGATCTTGATTCAAGGATCCATGTATGATGAAATACTCATCACTGATAATGCATGGGATCACCAGGAGCAGCTGCTAGCTATAGAAACAAATGTTACTGTATTTGGTGTAGGGGATAAATGAGAACACATTATGGATGACAGACATAATTTTCAAGCATTGGTTTGGCTATTTTTTTAATGAATCAATAGAAAGTCTACCTGGTAGGTTGCATCAACGCCCTGGGGCATTCTACTCAGTCAAGGAGAACTCTTACTGGGGAATTTTAGTGGAAATCATGTGGAAGCTATGGGGATATAGTGTGAATCACGATCCTCAAGTGGTCTAAATAGACGGTCTTATTTCCATACTGATTAGTGGAAGACTAATCCTTGTGAGATATGCACACATGGGGGTGTAGACGAGTACCTTTATTGTGGAAGTGATGTTTCTGATGGGGTAGTGAATCAACCAGGTTGTCCCAGTGTTGGTGAAGTTGTGCAAGGTGATTCACCACACTATCCAAGGGAATACTCATCTCCATTTGTTGCGTGACCTTATAATTTCATTATGGTTTGGTTTCCACACCAATAGGGGTATATGAATATCCTATCCCCATCACACCTCATAGAATGGACTTCCAACCATTCATTATGAACATCTCCAAGAGTAGCCCTCTCAACTCGGAAACTGGGGCCGCACTGTTGATGACTGGGTTAGTGGAATGCTTCATGTTCCACCTATTCCACCTTCTCATGGGTTAGATGACCAATGATGTAGTGGGGACCATCGAAAAACATTCATACCTCATGGACTTCTGAGGCGGGGTATTGGTAGCGATGGTTGACTACTAGGTGATCTGCGAGCCATACATCCAACATTAGTTCATAAGGAAATTAGGATTCATGTAGTGGTTTAACCTTATGATTTACATGGAGGTGTGTTATTAATGTCAAACCTAGGTCATATGAATGATTTAGTGCATGTTTTTGTGTGAATAATGAAAAAGAAGGAATGAGTTTCCATCACCTACCACTGGTTACGTGATCACCCATGACTATGTGCAATGTTAGGAGAGAAAATATCCTAGGGAGATTCTGAGGTAGTTAACTAAATGGGATGATGAATGAGGGGGCCCACAACATTGGCTTTGAGGACAAGTAGCGGTTGGGTCACACTGTGGAGGTAGGTTCAGTCTAATAAGTAGAACAAAACTTGCATAGCCAGCAATCCTCGACCCATCACAAATGGACGCCACATGGTGAGGATAGGAAATAGGCTCAAAAATTGTGAGTGAATGTTTTTGGGAGGATGGCATGCCCTTTTGAGAAGTACTGGGGGAGCACGTCAATGGTCTGTGAAAGCGCCTATGCTACCTGGAATTCCCTAGTAATGATGTTTTCCCAAATTCTTGGGGAGTTGGGGGTTTATTGGAAAATCACAACTCTCCATGGGATATTGAAGAATCTGAACAGATATGGGATATTCCTTACTGGGTTGGGTCATGCCAGGGTAGGTTTCCAGATCCAGCAATTCAAGGTGGTGAAAAACATAATGGAGCTGGAGGACCTGGTCAATTCCCAGGGAACCACACGCCCCTTGACCAGCCGAGTAAAGGAGTTGCTGGATATGAACTCTAATCTAGATCTCTCAAAATTTGAGTCATCGACTCACATGCCTCTATATAAGGGTTTGGAGGATTCATGGGGTAGTGACACCTACTGGGATTCCCCCGAGAATGGATGTCCCATTGCCAATCAAGTAAACCCTATAATGTTTCATGCCTTTAAAATTACCCAACCTTTAAGATTACTACCCATCTCCTTTTTCACTTATGCATGAATAAGTGAGAATAGAGGAGGGGGAGGATTGTGATAAACTTCATTTATGGTCTAATGGTGTTTCAACCCTTGAATGGGTGAGCACAGGGCCTCTCCCTAGTGTTGTGGCCATAAGTGGACAACCATCAGTTGAGGTGACACCTACAACTAGGGTGAAGATGGATGATTATACTCCCTTATTATGGGGATTCCCTCATGAGGGGGAATACCCATGAACCTTCTCAATTTGATAATTGGACTATACTATTCAAGTGATCCTTTTCCCCATTTCACCTTTTTCTTTATTTCTTTTCCATTTTTTTGGATGACCAACTCATGGTTAAATGATAGTTCAAGTCATATTTGAGGATTATCCACAAGTTACAATGTCCAAATTAGGGATTCCTGAAGTCGAGGGAGTGACAAAAGGTGTTGATTCTTCAACAGAGATGGCTGGAGGGGCAGCGATGGTCATACCATCCATGGAGGTGCCATAAGAAGGGGATGCTGAGAATTTGGCCTTGATGGAGGGGGTAGATACATTTACCACAATGGGGATTGCCGAGGTTACTATGGTCGATAACCCTATCATAGAAATTCCACCAGAGCTGGCTATTAGAGTTGAATCCTCCATGGAGGGGGAATAATTCACACCAACATCAGAGATGATCGAGGAGGCAGTGATGGATGCACTTGTCCTGGATGTGTCATCAGTAGAGGATTCTGGATCTGAGGAATTAAAAAAGAAATATGAGATAATTCCACCAATAAAGTCGTTTGAGGAGTCCAATATGGTTATGTCTTACTTGGAGGTTCCTGATCGTACCACAATTCAATGTATAATTTTAACCATTACACCATTGTGATAAACTTGTTTTATATTGAAAATTATAAAAATAATAACCAGTTTCATTCCATGTTTGAATAAATTATTTTGTTTTTATCACTATATAAAAGGTAAATGTTACTTGTTTTGATGATTCCATTGTAGGAGGAGGTAATTTGGAGAGTCCATGATGATGTCCAAGAAAAATGGGCCACACTGTGTAGGATCAAAGCACACCAGTGGATTATTCCGCACACTGCTACTATACAATGAATCTAATTGGGATGAATTTTTTTCTAGTCCAAAATTCATTGGGATACATTTCATATGAAGGCACCCAAGACTCATTCGGCCATCTGGTGGTCCAACCGACCTGATCTGTCCAGCACCCTGAATCAGCACGAAGTCAAAAGTGGTGTGTTGTGATCTATCCATATCTCATGATATATGTGTCCAAATTATTCCAATATTTTGGTGGAGATATCCAAGAGGTGGTGCTACATCTTTTTTATTTCTTACAAATCATGATAAGGCTATATGGAGGTTTAAACACATGTGAAAAGTGGGTTTAAGAATACTGTGTGCTCAAAACCACCTTCCCATTTTCCTATAAAATAGAACATTGGGATCCTCATTTGAATATTCGGCCAAGAGGAAAATATATGGTTTTTTAGAGACCCAAAGGAGTAATATCATCATCCAAGGGGTTCTAGAGGCCCCAAACCTCATAGGAGAATCATGGATGAAGGCGAAGTTCCACCCGAGCATCCTCCTCCTCTCGATGTCGAGCTAAACAGTGGATGGTCATTTCGAGTGAGCTACACACACTTGGGAGGGAGTTCCATCACATTTTATTATATTGGTTTTGTGTAATTTTAGTGCTCAAAATTTCACATATTTCATATCTTGAAATTATTATTCTCTTATTGAATTTCTATTGTTAAAAATAAGTGATTCATTTTTTATTTCAACACCGATTAGGTTGAGATTTCAAGTGTGAATCATGGGTTGTTCTGATTGAACAAGAGAAGAGTCCTATTTATCTCCCACATACATAAGATTTCAGTATTCTTTGGTATCCTTTATTCTCTATTCTTGGTACCCAAACCTTGAAAACACTATGGTTGTGTCAAGAGGTGGTTCTTTGAGCATCGTTTAATAGGTAAGAGGGAAGTTGAGATCTTAACATCCCCAACCAAAGGATTTCATTAAACCATGTGTATTTTCCATAATGATGAACTCAAAAAGATTTGTAGTGAACCTGATATGATCTTATTCTCTCATAATTATTAATACACCTCCATTATTTATTGACTATATAACTCTTTTATTATGTTATTTACTTAAATATGTTTTCAAAACCAGCCCCCTATTTTAGTAATTATTATTAAAAAAGCATTCTCAAAACCTATCAATGATCCTCAAGAGACGACCTACGGTTTTACATAGACTATAAATAAATCTTAAAATAATAATCCATATGACATGTCATGACAGTGCAGTCAAATTTTGGCGCCGTTTCCAGGGAGCGCATCGGTTTTAGTGCATGGTTTTGATAATTTTCATTGTAATTTTTTTATGTTTGTTTTTTTATTATAACATTAAATTTATTTTTGTGTTATAATTTATATCTTGTGTAGGTTCTATGTATGACACGTTCTAATCCGTAAGACTTACAACCTTTTGAACCCGAACCAGAGAGGATCCTACATCAGCGACCCTGAGATACACAAGAGGAACCTTTGAAGGAGGACGCATAAAACATCAACACTCATCTTGATACTTCTTTTTCTTATTTGAAAACCCACATTAAAATTTAAATTAACATGAATAACATGGATGAAAACAATCGAACACTACAATAACTTAACTCTACTGATGTTGATATCCAACCCACCTATATTCAATTACAAGGTGAGGCACCCATCTTTGAACTAATATATGGTTTAATTCCTCTATTACCAAGATTCCTTGGACTTCATGGAGTGGATCCACACAATCATTTAAAATAATTTCACACTGTGTGTTCTACATTAATACCTGAAAATTTGGATGAAGAACAACTAATGTTAAGGGCATTTCCTTTTTCATTAAAATACACAAAAAAGATTGGTTATATTATTTTAATTCCCTAATAAGAGGTTGAGTAAACATGAAACGCCTTTTTCTTGAATAATATTTCCCAACCTCTCGAACTGCAATAATAAGGAATGAAATTTGTGGGATAAGAAAATCTCAAGGGGAAACATTACATGAATATTGGAAACACTTTAAAGGGTTATGTTCAAGTTTCCCACCCCACCAAATAAGTGATCAACTTTTAAATCAGTATTTTTATGAAGGTTTAATCCCTATTGATAGAAATATGATCGAAACTGATACAGGTGGTGCACTAGTTGATAAGACCCCAATTATTGCAAGAACCCTGATTTAGAACATGGCGCAAAACACACAACAATTTGGTTCATGGTCCAATGTACCGATTCGATTTGTCCATGAGGTGAAAAGTAATTAATTAAAGAAGAAGGTGGACACAATGTAAGAAGAGGTAAGTACCCTTCCTTGACGACTTTCCCTTTCCCAAGGGAAATCCCTATCTTATCCTCCCATCCATTTTGGTATATGTTCTTCGGACACCCACTACTTGGACCAATGTCTTCAATTGAGCGAAAAATCTAAGAGTTCTGAGGCAATATTTCCAGGCTTCCCCTATTTCCAAACCTTTAGGAAAGAACCTTACTATCCATCAACCCCTAGGTGGAAGGATAACGAAGCCTATAGGAAAGGGGGTATTAAAACCAACCTCAACAACAAGGGATCCAATTGGGGAAGAATAGTAATCCACCACCACCACCCATAATCCCCAACCACCCCAAAGGCCTTTCAAACAAACTCCTCCAAAACCAGAGCCTACCCTTGATGATATGATGAAACAAATGGCTGCCAACAATATCCAATTCCAAAAAACCACTCAGGAATCTATATAAGACCATAAACCCCAATTAGGCTAACTAGCTAACTCAGTGGGTGAAATTCAAAGTCACAGATTAGGTAAACTTCCTTCTCAGCTAGTATTTAACCCTACGGATAAAGGAAATGTTAGTTACATCAACCTTATGAGTGGAAAACAACAAGATAGCAAGAATAATTCTCCATTAGTGTCATCCCCTTCTGAGGAAACCTCCATCTCAACCGTTAAAAATGTTCTAAATGTTGAAGAACCTTTCCCTGATAGATTCCATTCCAAAGGAAAGAGTGTGTATATTGATGAGTCACCTAGCCTAACCATTCCTCTTCCATTTCCTTAAAGGGCCACCCAACAAAGAAAACAATATGAAACTGAACTTGATAAGGAAATTTGTAAATTTTCAAGAAAGTGCATGTTATCATCCCATTGATTGATGTTGTGATGAAAATTCCATGGTATTCCATGTTTCTAAAGGAGATGTGTACACACTAAAAGAAACTTCTTGGAGATGAGAAGATGAGATTGGGGAGGAATGTATCAGAATTGATAGAGCCATCACTTCCCACCATGTGTAATGATCCTGGAGTATTCTCAATTCCGTGCACTGTTGGGGAGTATTCTTTTTCTAATGCTATGATTGATTTGGGTGCATCTATTAAGGTGATGCCTCACTCCATTTACTCTTCATTAGAGGTTGGTGAACTGAAGACCACTGGAATTGTTGTTCAATTGGCTAACAGGAGTACCGCACACCCCTCTACTGGGATGGAGGATGTTCTTATGAGGATTAAAAATTTAAATTCTCCTCCAAAATTTTATGTGCATAAAATGAAAAATGATAGGATGGATAGAAAATCCCCAATTATATTGGTGAGACCTTTCCTAAAAACCGCCAAAACCATAATTACTGTCCATAATGGTACATTATCTATGGAATTTGGTGGTGACATAGTCTATATCAACATCCTTGATGCCATGAAGCACCCCTCAGAAGAACATTTCTCTCTATCAGTAAATTCAATTGATGTACTCTATTCCCCTAAAAACACTTCTTATCATTCCCATGATCCCCTTTATGAGTTTTATTCATTAATTGTAATTCTAGGTAATGATTCATGCATTTATTGTTTTATTGGTCTAGAAAACTGTCATGCATGTTTTTTGATTGGTGATTCTTTAACACTAAGGATCAAATGACCATCGATGGTACTGCTAAGCATGTAAACGCTCATTCCTCATCCTAGGATAACACCATTGAGAAGTTAGATGAAATCAGTGATCTCTCTCTTTCAAAAAAACTCCCATAAATCCAAAATAAACTTGAATTTGAACTGAAACAACTGCCTCAATATTTAAAATATTCATATCTTGAAAATGGAAACAAGTTTCTCATCATCATTGCAAGTTCACTCCCTCTTGAGCATGAATTATGACTGCTTGAACTTTTGAGGGATTATAAACAAGATTTGTGATAGACATTTTCTGACATTACTGGTATTAGCCCATCAATTTGTATACATCATATTTTATAAAATGATGAGGCTAAACTAGTGAGGCATCCACAACGTAGACTGATCCCAAACCTCCTAGATGTTGTAAAAAATAAGATAACAAAATTATTGGCTGCTGGAATCATTTACCCCATCTCAGACAGCCAATGGGTTAGTCCCATTCAAGTAGTTCTTAAAAAAACTGGCCCTACAATAATTAATAATGGAAACAAGGAATTGGTTCCAACTCGTGTGTAGAATAGTTGGTGTGTCTACATAGACTATTGCTGACTAAACCAACACACTAGGAAGGACCATTTCCCTTTTCTATTCATTGAAAAAATTCTAGAGAGGCTTACATGTAAATCCCACTACTATTTCCTTGATTGGTATTCTGGATACTTTGAAATCCATATTTCCCCCGAGGGTTAGGGAAATACAAGCTTAATTTTCCCCTTTGGCACATTTTCCTATAGAAGGATGCCATTTGGACTGTGCAAAGCTCCGTGTAATTTCTAATGATGCATGGTTAGTATTTATTCATATTACCTGGAGAATTTCATGGAAGTGTTCATGGATAATTTCACTATTTATGGATCTTCTTTTGATGATTTTTTGAGTAGTCTTGGTTCAGTCCTAAGTCATTGAATTGAAATGAATCTTGTATTAAATTATGAGAAATTCCATTTTATGCTGCGACATGGTATTGTTTTGGGACATGTCATTTATGGGGATGGTATCCAAGTAGATAAATCAAAATTGAATGTCATATCTTCCCTTACATTCCCCAAAAATATATGGGATGTGTGATATTTCCTAGGTCTTGCTAGATTTTACCGTCGTTTCATTCGTGACTTTAGTAAAATTGCACTCCCCCTATCTCGGTTTCTCCAAAAAGAAAAGAAATTTGTTTTTGATAAAGAATGTGAGGAATATTTTAATAAGTTAAAATGGAGTCTCACATCACCCCCGGTAATCCAACCACCTTGGTGGGATTTACCATTTTAGCTCATGTGTTATGCCTCTAACTATGCAGTTGGGGCAGTCCTATCACAAAGGGTTGATCGAGCTCTACATGTCATTGCCTATACCTCATGTATTTTGGACCCTGCCCAAGAAAACTACACCACACAAAAAAAAAGAATTCCTTTCCATTTTGTTTGTCTTGGGAAAATTCTGGTCATACATTTTAGGGTCTAAAGTCATTGTGTTCTCAAACCATGCAGCCCTCTGGTATCTCCTTAAGAAACCTGAAGCCAAACCACATCTCATTCGCTAGATGCTCCTCCTTCAAAAATTCAATTTAGAAATTAGAGATAAAAAAGGAGAATATAATGTGGGGACTGACCATATCAGTAGGATTCAACCATCATCGGACATCGACTCATTCCCTTATATTTCCATAAATTAAATGCTTCTTGATGGGCAATTGAACTGAGTGCAAGATGTTATTCCTTAGTATGCTGAATTTGAAAATTATTTCGTAGCATCTTTCATTCTTACTGATTTCAATTATAACCAAGACAGTAATCTAATATATGAGTCTCATTGGTAAATTTTGGATGATCCCTACCACTGGCACACATGTAGTGATCATGTCCTTAGGCGTTGTGTCCCCGATAGTAAGTTTCAGTCTTTCCTTAGATTCTATCACACTCTTGCTTGTGGGGGCCACTTTGGTCCCAAAAGGACTGATCCCAGCTGTGGGTGATATGAAGTAGACACTCTATGACCAACCCCTTACCGATGAAAAAGAGAATGCATTATTTGGTTGTAGAAAAGAGAACCCTGGTCATTGATGATGAACTTAGGTAATCCAAAACTAGAAAAGATCTGAGTTCTCAAAAATTATACTACTTTTTTCGAATGATTTGTCCTTGTGGCTTGAGTCTATTCCCATTTTGACACATAATAGACCACCAAAAGAATGTACAACTATCTAAAGAAGTTGGGAAATGGACCCATAAAGTCAGTGCCCCAAACATTAAAAATATCATGAAAGAGAAACAGTTGTTGTGGAATTTCATTTCTTTTAGATAAATTTTCCATTCTTTTACAAAAATGACTGCTCCTAGTGTCCTTGATTCTGTTCTCTTTTGGTCAACACTTTTTTTGGATTCACATGTTTTTTTAAAATCTTGTCTTGCTGTAAAAGAATGGAAAATTTCTCTAAAAGAAATGAAATTCCACAACAATTTTTTCTCTTTCATGATATTTTTGATGTTTGGGGCACTGAATTTATGGGTCCATTTCCCAATTGCTGTGGCTACTTGTACATTCATTTGGTGGTCGATTATGTGTCAAAATGGGTAGAGGCTTGAGCCACAAGGACAAATGATTCGAAAAAAGTAGTGGAATTTTTGATAACTCAGATCTTTTGTAGTTTTGGAATACCTAGGTTCATCATCAGTGACCAGGGTTCTCTTTTCTACAACCAAATAATGCATTCTCTTTTGCATCGGTAAGGGGTCGGTCATAGAGTGTCTACTTAATATCACCCACAGACTAATGGTCAAGCCAAGGTGTCAAATAGAGACGTTAAACAGATTATTTAAAAAATGGTTCAACCCAATAGAACAGATTGGAGCCTTCGACATGATGATTCATTATGGGCCTACCGTACTGTTTTCAAAACTCCCATTGTAATGTCACCCTATCGTCTTGTGTTTGGAAAGAGTTTTCACCTACCTTTTGAGATTGAGCACCGGGTCTAATGGTCTAGAAAACAATGCAATTATAATCTATATGGTGCAGGTTCTAAAAGGATGTTGTTGATTCAGAAGCGAGAATAAATGAGAAGAAATTCATATGAGAACTCTAATATTTATAAGGAACTTATCAAGGCTTCCCACAACTATACTATACTTCACGTTCTATTCCACATTGGGCAGAAGGTCCTTCTTTATAATGCAAGGATTAAGTTGCTTCAAGGTAAGCTTTTTTTCCACTGGTTTGGCCCATAAACTATTTATAATGTATCTCCATTTCGTGTTTTTCAGGTTCAAAATGAAGAAACCAAGCAAACCTTTATTTTCAATGGGCAACAGCTGAAACACATCTACAAAGAACTTCTAGAGTTACCGATGGAGGAACTCCATGTTCAAGTAGCAATATACCAATGAAACACAACAGGTTTTATCCTTCCTTCTCACATTCTCAAATATTACAGTGAGGACACTACACATTCTAGGTGTGGGGGATGGGTAAATTCCTGGGATAGTTAGGAATTTTCATTCTTTTTCTCCATTCTTCTCCTTTTATCCTTCTTTATGGTATTTTCATTTTCCCAACTTTCTGGGTTCATTAGGATATCTATTATCTCTCTCATTTCTTCCCTTTTTAGCCTTCTTTATGGTATTTACATTTTTTCCCATAGAAATTTCAAAGTTCCATGATTTGGTCACCATAAAGGGGAAAGTAAAAATACCACAATGAAGGATAAAAATAATATTTGTTTGAATTTATCATCAGGGGGTTATTTTTAGTGAATTGGTTTTCTGTCAATGATATAAATGGTTGTATCACTATGAAAAATTTGAAATCATTGAAACCCCTTGTGTGAGTAGTTTTTGGGAAAAATATGTCATTGTTGATGCTCTTTTCCATCACAGAGTCTAACGATTCAAAAAGGGGAATACCTCAGCACCAAGAGATTCATCCTTTTAAGTAACATAAAAAATTAACAAAGGAAAGAACGAGGATTTATGTAAACATGGGTCACGCAAGTTTCATCATGGTCATGCAAGTATACTTGCACGATCCATATTGGTCACGCAGGTGACTTGCACGCCCAACATTATTTTCTCCCACGGTCCTCAATGGCCTATAAATACCTCTTGTGGGCCCCCCATTTCGGGGATAGAAAATTCCAAAAGTCGTATTTAAGCTCTCGGTACCCTTGCCTCTGCTTGTAGTCTTCCAATCACTTCTAAGGTAATTTCTTACCTAGAATAGAAGATCTAATGAGGGGGAATAAGGCCTAAGTTTTGGAATTCATCAACACTTTCACACCTAGGTGTTCAACAATTAAGGGAAAATGGTCACACATGCGCGCCACATTCCCCATTCATCAAAAATTACACGGCTCCATTTTGGAATCCTTTAGGGATAATACTAAGGGCTGGAGCCAAGCCGCACCCAATTATTACCCTATGGGTTGATCGTCCCACAAGTGATCATGTGTCACGCAAGTATACTTGCGCAACCAAGACTTGTGCGCCCAAACAGGAATTGCGAGCCAGCCTTTTTTTGGATGCCCCTCCTATGTTTTCAACTCTTTTTCTTCAAATCCACCTCTCCTCTTCAAGATTTAGCCTTCAAAACCCTCTTCAAAGTCATTTATGGCGTGGTTTCTTTTTGGATTATTTATCCGAAAGGAATTCTGTGGAACATCTCTCCAAACATAGTGATTTACATATCATTATGTCACTAAGGTTAGAGATTTCCTCCATTCAACCTCATCATCTAAGATGAGAAGATCTTTAATCTGGGCATCCTCCTCAGGATTAATCCCCAAGTCTTAAATTCTTTTGATATGGGCCCCCTTTTCAGGACTAAGCCTTAGATCACAAGCCCCTTATCCTAGGACCCCTTTTCAAGAGTAATCCCAAGTCATAATTCCCCTAACCTAGGCTTCCATTTCCGGAGTAAGCCCCAGTAGAAGTTCCCTTAATATGGGCATCCTCCTCAGGAGTAAGCCCCAATCTAAAATTTCTTTAATATGGGTATCCTTCTTAAAAGTAAGCCCCAGATTCCAAATTCCCCTAACCTGGGCCTCCTTCTTAGGAATAAGCCCCAGTCATGATTTATTTCAACCTGGGCCTCCTCTTTAGGAGTAAGCTCCAGTCTTAATTTCATTTGACTTGGGATTCCTTCTCAGGAATAAAACCCAATCATGAGTCCCCTATAATTTGGGAATCCTTCCGAGGATTAAGTCCTAATTTATGTATCCAAATCTCCATAAATCACATATACCTTTATGGACATTGTTCCCGGGTTTCTTCCCTGACGTAAATCCCAATCCTCATCTATCTTGGGTAGTCAAACATACATAAGCCCCACATTATTTCTAATGATTTAATCTTTCTTGGAACAATCATTATGTTTTGCTGATACCTCATGTTTCTCAGACCGAGCATGACTCACGTGAGCTTCGAGTGTAAAAGTAATTACGACATCCTTCATTGGGCCATCAATCATGCATAAAATCCATATTTCTTCACTCAAACTATGTGGGTTTTCCATACTTTTCTAAACAAGGATACATAGGTAGCCCATCTGCGGGTACGATCCCAACTCTGAAATAATCCATGTCCTTTTGACGATAATAAAATTCAAGTGCCCCACTGAGTGGATTTAAAACCAGTATGGTTATCATAATGACCAAGATATTTCTATATAATGTTTTGATGGATACCATTGGCTAATAATCACTAAACAAATATAGATGGTTCTCTATCGATGAATATCCTCAAATACATATAATAGATTCTCCAAATTTCATACATATTAATCATTGATTGTCAGATCTAAAGGAATGCTCATTTTCATACTTGGTAATTTAATAAGTATTCATGAACATAACTCAAATCTATAAAGAGAGTCCCAGAGTAGAAAATGATTCCTCTCAAAAAGTTGTGATTAGTCCGACCTCCCTTCCTCTCGACCAATGGAAATTCATAAGCCTCATAGGTCCACAACTAATGAGCACCTACCTTTGGAAAGTAGGTCCAAATGGATATAGAATCATTGGATGCGTCAGGTTCTATGAATAAACCCATTGGAAATGGATTGGAATGTTTGAACATTAAATAAACAAGGTCATCCCCATTTCCAGAGGAAACAAAAATGGTGAACCCGACATGAATCATTAACCATGTTAAATGATGTTTTACTTATTTGTTATGCCCCAATTTAATTCAATGTGAGGGCCAACAAAGTAATCAATAACATATTTTCTCATCCAAATGATATAGTGGCCGAATATATCTTGATTATGTCTGTTATATCAAACAGGCACTTGGTTACAGGATTTATCTGTGTTATAGAAATGGATTCTCTAAAGTTCACTCCTTTGAATGCATCTGCTGCTACTCCAGCTGGATCCTCATCTTCTCTGAGGAAGACATCACCTACTCAGCATCTTCAGCGCTAGGTCTCAATTGCACTGGTTATGGAATAACGTCAACACAGTACCATTCCGACTCTTGAGGCCGCTTGACAATCCCTCCAAGTCAATAATTCACCCTGGTTTTTCGGACAACGACAACCATTGATCAAGAAATAGGTGGTGCCAACCACCGTCTCCAACCGTTTCGGGTCGTTATCCTAGAAATTCAATCACCAGTCCCTCCCACATTATAATGAGGTGAATAAGAAGGTCACTCAAGGCCTTAATACAAGGAGACATGAGTCCTTCCTGAGGGCTCCCTTCAACAATCGCCGCCAGACTCGTGTGGCAGTGCGCCCTCAACATAACGAGGGTATAGCTTTTAGGGGTTCAGATCAGGTTCCTCAGACCAGAGCACACAAGACGAATCGCCAGAGGGGAAATATATTAAATAGGGAGCAGGTTCTTACTTCTTCCCCCTCTAGAGATGTCCATCAAACCAATTTGATGGAAAATAACAAGAAGGCATATACACCCGTCCGTCCTGATGTTACTACCCAGCAGACTCATCTGGAAGTAACTCAGCAATCTCACCAGGGAATTCTGGAGGAGTATTATAGGTAGTCATATACACCTGTTTATAACTCATCAGCTAGTCATCAGGCTTGTCTTACTACAACTAAATAAGTTCTCCAATCTAACATGGTGGCAACTGATAAGCCGGGACATAGACCTGTTTACAATCAACAATTCTATCAGCAGTCTTGTCTACCAGTATTGAAATAAACTTATCAACCATAATTAACGAAGGATACACAGTAGGAACATACACCTACCAATGTTAATCATGCCTGACAAAAGTCTCATTTGGTAGCACCTGGAGAAGTCAGTCGAAAAGCGCCGATGGAAAATTTGATGCAGACTCAACTCTCTTCCCCCATACATGAGTACTGTCACAATTCACTAACAGGAAAAGGAGGACAGGAGCATGAATACACACCTACTACAAGCATGAAATGTAGGTATATTCCCATTCTGGCAGCTGAAGTCACCAAGCACATTCTGGTGATGGTGAAAGAGTAGAAGCAAATCCCAGCTCATATTCTGGATGCCTGTCAGAATATTATAACAGCTTCAGCAGCATCACAGGGAAAGAAAGACAAATCTTTCCCTACTAGTAGAGTTACACATCAACATATCACTTTCGAATAGATTCACACCTATGTTCCCATCCAAGAGGGTTGTGGGGAATACTCCCCCATGTCATACGAACAATCAAGTCAGGCACATACACCTAATTTGAATGGAGATAATCACCCTAACAGGACTATTTTTCCGGAGAAGGCACATGTACTTGCCCATATTAACTTCTTTCATCGAAAAGTGGTTCCCAAAGTGAGTAAGGAGGCGTCTATGAAAAATACCCATTTGGAACAATCATGAAATTACTGTCCAATTTGTAATAAGTCCATTCTCGATGCTGGAGTTCTTGATGCACTCAGACAATTATCTATTGGAAGTAAAGATTATACTCTCTCATTTCCCAATAGTGGGAACAATAAATCCGAAAGTCTGCATCAGAAACTTCCTCATGAAGGCTTGCTTCATGACAGTTCATTCGATTTCGAAGTATCATTGTCATATGAGAGCCACGATAACCCTCTGCATGGACAGAAGATCAAGGAGAAAAATGTTTCATCTTCTGTTTTAACCGACTATTTTGGTCCTCCCCATGATGTTGAATTTATCTATGAAAGTCTTCTCCACAGTAGTAATGCGCATTTCCTGGAAACTTCTTCAAAGGAAAATGCAGTAACGAGAAATAAATCTTATCTTGAGGCACTTGCAAATGTGAAGCCAGTAATGTCTGATGCTTTACCGCAAGCAGGTGAAATACTTTCTCAATCAGAAGATAGCCTAGGTGTAGGTCATTCTCCAAATCACCCTTAGGTCATTCATCTTCTATTTTGATAAATAAATTCTCTACCAATCTTGTTTAATCAAATGAAGCAACATAGAATAACCAGCTTTGGTCTAATTAGGTAGAAAAATCTTCACTGAATGATAAAGAGGAAGTGCTGAATATCAGAAAACAACTGGCGAAAGGTGAAGTACCAGTCATGTTTTGGCCTTTGGCTGACTCTCAGTATGACATTGCATAGATGTTGACGGAATATTGTATTCATGATATTCATCTCAACATGTGGAAAACTCTTTGTCACATGAAAGAGAAAATATTATCTTATGATGAATATGAAAATCATGTCAAGATAATAGAAGTGTTACAATGACAAATTTATTTGGAATCTCTCTCAGTTTCCTCATATCCAAAGGCAGAAAAATAGTAGAGAGCCCTTCAACATTCATGCCTTGGCGCACAAAAAAGGTTTGCACCAGTTAATTGCCAATACCCCATGTGATATTCATATCAGGGGATGGGGTGTTCATGGAGCACTACATTTCACTGTACTCTCCAGTCAACAAATCCCACCAAAGGTGGTCTCAGGCAATGTTATTTCCCAGAACTGGCCACATCTAGCTAATTTTGTGCATATTCAAAGGCTTGCTCAGTAATAGGCCTTAACTTGTTATTCTCAAAGTCAGTCATACATGGAACAAGTTGTTGAATTACTCATGCATCAGACAAACGAGAAAATCAAACAGGCCTCTCATTTAGAGAATTCAGACCATCAAGTGACAGAAGTGTCAGAAATCATCCAACGGCCTTTTGAGCCAGGTGATTTTAGTGGAATTAGGTTAATGAATCCAGCCATCTTCCGAACTATTGTCTGCAAGATCAGGAGATATTTTAAGAAATTCTCACATATATCATCTCAATAACCACCCCAGATTTCCAGACTGGGGACTATTTTAGCCCAACCCTCGAAATCAATGAATAGGATTCGAGGAGTTGAGCAGGAATAGCAGGAACAGCCCCAGTCCATAGGACTGGGGACTTTTTCAAATCCTTAATCTATTCCTCTAAGAAATTAAGTCTTCTCTCGATTAGGGAAGAAGCCACAAGAGGAACGAAGAGCCGAATTATCAAGATATTCCGTTGAAATTATGGTTCGTTATGAAGTTAATGAGGGATCAGCTCAACAGATGGTAGTATCTAATCAGGGACATGGAAAGAGTCTGTATCGCAGAAATACCGATAGAAGAGATGCAATGCATTATGCATCAATAAATGTCATCAATGCCATTGTTGCTGATCCTCCAGAACATGTGGCTAACTGAGAGGGATCAGATGAATAGGTTCCTGCTCAAGAAGTTGTAGACACATACAAAAATGTAGAATGTGTGCGTACACGAAATCAAAGTATTACCCATAATTTAGGCATTCCTTCAAGTAACCAACATCCCCCTCTCTGAAAGGCATCCAACAAGGTTAAAGGAAAGAATCAGGTTACATTCCACCCTCCCTCTAGAGAATTCCAATCACTCTCACTAGATAAATGATTTTCACAATAGTAGGAAGAAATGAATGAATTATGGAGGTTGAATGCAGAACTACTTCGAGGTAGTTTTCCTCCTAAGCGTTCTAGACTAAGTCATCCAAGTGAATTTTTTTATATCTACTGAGACAGATCAGGAATATCCTACTTTACCTTTAATCCCTCATAGGTCTAATACTATGGGGTATGTGAAATAACAATCGGTGGTGCTACCATCAGTTTCAGTACCAGCCACCACACCTGTCCAAGATCCAGTTTTTTCTCCTGCTTTGGTCCAAGCTCAACCAGATGTTTCTAAAAAGTAAATAACTACCATTGAGTCATTAACAGCTCGGTTGGAAGTTATAGAAGGAAAGCGTGAAAAAAATTCAACCAGAAACGAGAGCTTACCCTGAATGGGTTGATGAAATTCCTCCGCCATCAAATTTTTCAAGTACCACATTCCCAATATCTAATAGTTCAGGAGACCCATAACAACACTTAACACATTTTTTTCTCATTGCAATCCTATGATGGGAACTCCTCATCAACAAGAAGTAGTTGTGCTCAGTTTTTTTGTACAGTCATTACAAGGGTTTTCTTTTTTCTGGTATACAGGCTTGCAATCCTGGTCAATTACCAGATGGGAAGATCTCCGTCAACGATTTCATCTTCAGTTCAGCTCAACATTTCCAAAGACAACATGTCTAGATCTTACAAATTTTAAGCAAAGGGAGAATGAAAGATTTTTAGATTTCATTGTTTGCTGGAAGGGATTAACATATTCCCTAATCTTAGCACTCCCTCAAGAATAATTGTTGCTAATCTGTGTGGAATATTTGTGAGATGAATTACGCACACCGTTGATCCATGTGAAATACACAGGAGGGTTTCGAGACCTTACTTAGATTGCATAGAAGATCGAAGACTTTCTTACAATGACTAAGGATAAAACTCGTGTAATTACATCAGCTCCAGGAAGGAGAATGGGTAAAGCATAGACTACTACAGTTACACTTAAACAACCACTTGTAAATGATTCTAATTCAAAACCTTCATCTTATCGAAGGGCTTCACCTCCTGAGCTTCAAAAATAGAGGTTGTTTTGTCAAGATGATCAAAGAGATCCAATATGGAATCAATTTAGGGAGTTAAAGGGAAATGATTATTCTTTTAGAAATGAAAAAGTTCCTGGTAACTTCACTTCGGCTCTGGAAAATAATTTGGTTCAGTTGCCAAGGCCCAAAATGCTAAATAAGGAAGGAGATGAAGACCATCCCAACTATTTCCCATTTCATCAGATGTTGGGGCATCCCATTCAGGAGTGTATTGTCTTCAAAGAACTCCTAAAAACAATGGTGGACTCAGGAAAAGTCAAACTGAAAGGTTATTCAGCTTAGGTAGCATGTGTTACTACTACAAATCCAGAGGAAGAAGGCGAGTGGCAAGAAGTCAAAAGAAAAAATGACCAGAAATAATATGATTGGATGGTCAGAAAAATGATCAACCAAACTCATTTCATTTTACGAACAAAATTGAAGAATCCAATTGTGTCTTCTACTATGAATGCCACAACAAAATCTCCTTCAGCAAAAGAAATATCTTCAAAGGGGTGACATAATTCAAAGAAAGAGTAACAGTCAGAAAAAGATGATATTGTGTCAAAGCCAAAGTTGTCTTTGACTATGGAAGATTTTATTCCATCTACTTCAAAGCCATTAGCACCACCCCACCAAACGGTACAGCCTAAATTGGCTAATCAGACAGAGTCTTCATTAGATGAAGAGTTGATTTTTGGTTCTATCAATATGATTCACCTAACAGATCCCTATTCCAATGACAATTTCGTTCATAATGTTCCTAAGTTCCCTGTCTCTAAACAGAGTAATTTGAGGACGAGATAGAGGTATAGGAGCCTAAGTCTTTATGACATGACTTTAAACTGCACAGTCCCTAATACGTCCAACATGACATTAAACGGTGTTGTCCAACACGAAGTTAAACTGTATTTTCCCCCTTACATCCAAAATGACGTTAAACTGTGTCGTCCTAGCTATACGACGTTAAACTTTTCACCTCTTTGTCAAACATGACGTTAAAATCTATCCTCCTAGCTATATGATGTTAAATTGTGCACCTCTTCATCCAACATGACCTTAAACTGTGTTCCCCTAGCTATATGACGTTAAACTGTGAACCTCTTCATTCAACATGAAGTTAAACTGTGAAAAAGTCCTAAATACGTCCAACATGACGTTAAACTGTGTCCCCATTGTCCTCACTGCAAGACATTAAACTGCATAGACATACATCCTAGCTACATGGCGCTAAACTGTACAACACTCTTTCATCCCACTTGATGTTAAAAAGTATTTTCCTAGCTACATGACGCTAAACTGTGCATCACTCATCCTTGCTATATGACATCACACTATATAGCCCCTCTTTTTTCATTACTGCATGACATTAAACTACATAGTCCCCCTATGTCCTTACTGCATGAATTTAAACTGCATAGTCCCTCTTTCGTCTGACATGACGTTAAACTTTGTCATGTCCCTTATATTTCCTACATAAAATTAAACTATGCATCATTAGGGTTTTTGCTAACTCTTGTTTCTCACACCGAGTATGAATCACGTGAGATTAGAGTAAAATTCAACCATAACACCCTCTCTGGGCCGCTAACCATGTGTAAGTCATGACACCATTTTTGTTGGTCGTTCTCCTCAAGAACAACTTGATCACCAATTCATTGTTTAATCGAACTACGCGGACTTTGATCCTTTCCTTTTAGGCTGGGTAAGTAGGAAACCTCATGTGGTTCAAGCCCAAACCAATATCTTCACATCGGTTCAACTCCATCTCATAAGATGTTTATTCGTGTAGCCACCCCAGAACTAATATTTTTAAAATTGTTTCACCATCATCCTTGCTATATGACATTAAACTATTTAAACTTTTGTCATGTACGACAATAAACTACAACATTCTTTGACACCCTCACCTGAGAAGGAATCATTATTTACATTGATCTCCAATCAGTTTATATTCCAAAGACTATGTGCACATAAATGCCTGAACCTTTAATCTTGGGTCAAATCATCGTTGCACTAAAGTCCCCTTTCACCCTTCACTTATACGAACCAAATTTGTAAAAAGGTTATTTCAAGAATTACGTGTGGATTGATTCCTATCCTTATGGGATACATTGGAATGTTTGAGCGTCCCTTGAATCTGGCCCCAAGTCTTTGGGCATAACCCCAAATTCCACCTTTAGTCCCTTGGCTGAAATGTCCCCTTGTGAAAACATGAATGTGGTATGAAAACCCTAGTCTTCATTCACATCAGGATTATAAAACAGACAATGTGAATTCATCATTATGGCCCGAGATCTATGCCCCAAAAATATGATCTACTAGATTCTCATCCCACCCAACATTAAACTGTATTCCAAGAACTACGTATGGCTTGATTCCCATCCTTATGGGATACGTAGTGAAGTCCAACACCTCAATTCAGGACCCAACCACAACATGATTATGGTCAGCATTGGTCTATGTATCTCTTTAATGCATTTGACAATACCCAATTTTATGTGTCATAATCCTATCCTTAAATACATCAATATCTCCCTAACGCTTTTCTTGACTTCTGGTCACAAAATGTCTTATACCTGAGAGTTCTATTGCCTGACTATGTAGTAAGTTCCCTTAGGTGGCCTTGCATAAACAATCTACATAACTGACCTGTCAGCAAAAAGATTCTATTATTTGACACTGCACCCAATGCCCTTAGGTGGCCCTACATAATTCATCCCCCTAACGGGATTTTCAAATATTGGTAACTTCATTCATGGGTGTAAAACCTCTTTTGTATTTATTTGTCTTAACAACAGTATATAGGAATCCACAAAAAATAGCCATCCTTAACATATTTGTCCCATACTATTTTTCATGATTTGAAAGTATTAATGTATATGGTTTATATTTCCCTTCCCTACATGTGGGTCAGACCTTCGCCGAAGTGACATTCATCCAATTCTTTGGGAATCTTAATTGGGAATATCCTCTCCATATTCAAGTACCTCTCTCCATAAAAAATACTCTATGATTTGGAAAATTTGAATCCCCATAATCTTTCACTGGATTTTAGTAATAGAAAAGTAAAATTTCTGAGAGTTCTTTTCCCTGACTATGTAGCACGTGCCCATAGGCAGCCTTGCATAAACTGTCTACATAATGGACCTGTCAGCCAAAAAATGCTATTATTTGACTATGCATCCAATACCCTTAAGCAGCCCTGCATAATTTTACCCCCTAATAGATTTGTTAAATAGTTGTAACTGAATTCTTGGGAAATACTTCTTCTAATTCCTTTTAGCCATTTTTCAAATCATTCCTCAGATTCAAAATTTCTTAAGTCATAGTTTACATATTTTCCCTCGTACATGAATGTGGTAATATGTTTTCAGATAAATTATCAAGGAATTGAGTCAATTTTAATCCATTCTTCCAAAGATATTCCACCTTAAACATTATCCTTTTTATGTCCAACATGCATGACATTATACTGCCCACAAAAGACAAGGGAAGTCTAAACAAAAGTCATGTCCCATCTCACTAAACATACATTTTGTATGAATTATGTAATATTGAGCAATAGAATGATTCATGGTTTGTAGGGTTATTTTTTATAATCCTAGAAAAAATCAAACTATGTTTACTAGGCCCATTGGTTTATGTAAAAAAATTTAAAGCAGGTAACAAAAGAATACTGACACGAATGATTGAAGATGAAAGTATTTTTCATTTATGCAAAAGGGATAAAAGGAAATCAATAGACATGAGTATCTTCTATTTTCCAAGAACTATAAGAGTCATTCATCATTACTCTTCACTTGATTCACGACATCCCGAGCTTCATCACCAGCCACTTGAAGTTCATGCACTTGACCTACTTCAATTTTTTCAGCTTGATGGAGTGCATTCTTGTCATCTGCAATGGATTTCATACAATTCATTTGAACTCCTTCCAATGAATTATTAAGTTGTTCAAGTTCCCGAGTAACATCATCTAACTGTTGTTGTAGGTTCATCTGCTGGAAAACTTTCTCCTTGATCTTATGCTTCAGCTCCTTCAATTTGGAAGCATGATCAGCCTCAGCTCGGGACACCGCAGTTCCTTGGTTTTCTCCTTTACCTCAGAGTCAAATTCTCCTTCCTCTAGGATCCAACTCTAAGGGGGGAATATTGTTGATGCCACTTTCTATTACAAAGTCTAATGATTGATAAAAGGGTAATACCTCAGCACAAAGAGATTCATCATTTGAATAAACATAAAAAATTAACAAATGCATGAACAAGGATTTGTTTACATATGGGTCACCCAAGTTTCATCATGGTCACACAAGTATACTTGCATGCCACATATTGGTCATGCATGTGACTTTTGTGCCCAACTTTATTTTCACCCAAGGTCCTCAATGGCATATAAATACACCTTGTGGGCCCCCCATTTTGGGGACGGAAAATTCCAAATGTCAGATTTAAGCTGTCGGCGCCCTAGTCTCTGCTTGTAGTATTCTGATCACTTCTAAAGTATTTTCTTACCTATAATAGAAGATCAAAAGAGGTGTAATAAGACCTAATTGTTGGAATTCATCAACACTTTCACGCCTAAGTGTCCATCCCTTAAGGGAAAATGGCCAAACTTGCATGTTGCCTTCTCCCTTCAATAAAACATGTGTGACACCCTTTTGGAAGCCTTTACAGATAAAACTAAGGGATTGAGCCAAGTCGCGCCCACGTATTACCCTATGGGATGACCATCACACTAGTGCACATGGGTCGTGCAAGTATATGTGCACGACCAGGACTTGTGTGCCTGCCTCTTTTTGGGTTCCCCTCTTGGCTTTTCAACTATTTTTATTCAAATCAACCTCTCCTATTCAAGATTTAGCCTTCAAAACCAACTTTAAAGACATTTATGGAATGGTTCCGTTGTTGGAATCCTTATTTGAAAGGAATTGTGTGGAACATCTCTCAAAAATTAGTGATTTGCTTATCTTTATGTCACTAAGGTTAGAGATTTGATCCATTCAACCTCATCCTCTAATATGAGAAGATCATTAATCTGGGTATCCTCCTAAGGAGCAAGCCCCAAGTCTGAAATTCTTTTGATATGGTCCTCCTTTTCAGGAGTAATCCCAAGATCACAAGTCCCTTAACCTGGGCCTCTTTTTAGGAGTTAGCCCTAGTCATAATTCTCCTAAACTAGGCCTCATTTTCAAGAGTAACCACCATTCCAAGTTCCCATAATATGGGAATCCTCCTCATGAGTAACACCCAATCTAAAATTTCCTTAATATAGGAATCCTCCATAGGAGTAAGCCCCAAATTCCAAATTCCTCTAACCTAGTCGTCCTTCTCAGGAATAAGACCTGATCATAATTTCTTTTAACCTGGACCTCCTCTTTTGATGTAAGCTCCAGTTTTAATTTCTTTTGATTTGGGCTTCTTTCTTTAGAACAAAACCCAATTATATGTCCCCTAAAATTTGGGCATCCTTCTCAAAATTATGTCCAAAGTTAAGTATCCAAATCTCCATAAAGCACATATACCTTTATATACCTTTTCCTCGGGTTTCTTCCCTGAAGTAAATCCCAATCCTCATCTATCTTGGACAGTTATACATACATAATCCCCATATTACTTCTTCTGATTGAATCATTCATGGAAAAATCTTCAAGTTTTACTGATACCTCTTATTTCTTCGACCATGCATGACTCACGTGAGCTTAGAGTGTAAAAGTAATTATGGCATCCTTCTTTGGGCCATCAATCATGCATAAACTCCATATTTCATCACTTGAACTACGTGGGTTCTGATTTCTTTTCTATATAAGGATACGTAGGTAGCCCATCTATGGGTACGATCCCAACTCTGAAATAATCCATGTCCTTCTGAATGACAATAATCTTCAGGTGCCCCACTGAGTGGCTTTAAAATGAGTATTGTTATCATAATGACCAAGATATTTCTATATAATGTGTTGAAGGATACCATTGACTAGGAATCTCTAAACATATACAGATTATTCTCTATTGATGAAGAACCTCAAATACATATAAAAGATTTTCTAAATTTCATACATATTAATCATTTATTGTCAGATCTAAAGGAAATATCATCTTCATACATGGTAATTTAATAAGGATTCATGAACATAACTAGTATATATAAAGATAGTCCCAGAGCAGACAATAATTCCCCTCAAAAAGGTGTGATGAGTTCGACCTCCCATCCTCTCGACTGATGCAAATTCTTAAGCCTCATTGGTCCACAACTAATAAGAACCTACCTTTGGAAAGTAGGTACAAATGGAGATATAATCATTGTATGTTTTTGGTTCTACAAATAACCCCGTTGGAAAACGATTGGAATGTTTGAACCTTAAACAAACAAGGTCGTCCCCATTTCTAGAGGAAACAGTCACTAATATCTCCACACATTTTTTTTGAACCACATCATAAAGTGTGAATATTTTTTACATAATATAAGTTAAATATATGTTAGGTTAATATTTTTCAATTTTAAATGATATTTCTATACATCCATTCCTTATCTGGTCTGTTTCATTACTGTACCAGATTGACCTATGCATGTGTACCTAATATCCGACTGTTGTATTCCCTCAACTAAAAAATTGGGTTGTGTCTTGGGAAAGTCAAAAACCACTCCTACTAAACCTTTGATCTTGTTATAACTATTGCAATTAGTGTCATGAGAAGATCAAACAAGGGTTGAGAGATTAGTGTGAGATTTGTTCCAAATGCAACTTCTAAAAAAACAAATAAACAAAAATAATAAATGAGGGCAGAGATGAAATCTAAAACTTATTGGGATATGTAATTTGGGAGCATATATTTTGACTTCAGGGAATTATTATGTAATTGGGTCTTGAAATATTATTGCAAAGGATTCAAGACAGGTTTGGTGAAAAAATCATTTAAAGCTGAATAAAGTTAACATAACCTATATTTATTGGATAGAAAGTGGAAAGAATAGAATGGAATGGTTTTCACAAACACACATGGAGAGTTAGTGGAATGGTTGAATTTTTTAATTCCTTTCTCATGTTGGTGTCATGAATCTCTTGGAATTTCGTTGTGATATGATTAATGAGGAATCGTATTCCATTTTCACTAGGAAGAACTCCTTAGTGTGGTTCGTGCATTGATCACATTACATTAATGAAATAAAAATTCCTGAAATATTAAATCTTCATTATGTTGGGAATATTGATTTGCACCATTTTTTTTGATATGTGACTTTTCCCAGGAGTGAAAATTTTTAGGTGTGGGGTGTGATCGTACCACGATTCACTGTATAATTTTCACCATTACACCACTGTGCTAAACTTGTTTTATATTGAAACTTATAAAAATAATAACAAGTTTAATTCCATATTATAATCATTTATTTTGTTTTTATCACTGTTAAAAAGGTCAATGTTACTTGTTTTGATCATTCTATTGTAGGAGGAGGTGATTTGGAGGGCCCATGATGATGTCCAAGAAAAATGGGCCAAACTCTGCAGGATCCCAGCACACCAGTGGATTAATCCGCACACTTCTACTAGAACGTGCATCCAATTGGGCTGAAAATTTGGGTTCTCGTCCAAAATTAATTAGGATACATATCATATGAAAGAATCTAAGCCCAATTCGGCCATCTGCTGGCCCATCCAACCTGATCTGTCCAGCACACTAAATCTACATGAAATCAAAAGCGGTGTGCTGTGATCTGTCCATATCTCGTGCTATAGGTGTCCAAATTATGCCATAATTTTTTGGAGACATCCAAGAGGTGGGGATATAACTTTTTTATTTATTCAAATCTATATAATGTTGTATGAAGGTATAAAAACATACGGCAAGTGGTTTTATGAAATCTGAGTGCTAAAAACAACCTTCCCATTTTCCTAGAAAATGGAACCTTGGGCACTTCATTTGCATGTTTGGTCAGGAGGAAAAGCTCTGGTATTTTGGAGACCCAAAGGAGTACTCTCATTATCCAAGTAGTTATGGATACACTTATCCTAATAAGGGAATCAAGGATGAAGGCAATTTTCATCCCGAGCTTCCTCCTCCTCCCGATGTCGAGCTAAATGGTGGACAATCATTTTGGGGGAGTTACACACACTTGAGAGGGAGTTCTAACACCTTTTCTTCTACTGGTTCTGTGTAATTTGTGTGCTAAATATTTCACTAATTTATTATCTTGACATTATTCTTCTTTTATTTCATTTAAATTGTTAAAGTTAAGTGAAACACTTTTTATTTCAACACTGATTGTGTTGAGACTTCATGTGGGAATCTTCAGTTGTTCTGATTGGACAAAACAAGAGTCCTATTTATCCCCCACGTTCATAAGATTTTAGCATTCTTTGGTAGCCTTTATTCTCTATTCTTGATACCCAATGCTTAACAACACTATTTTTGTGTCCAGGGGTGGTTCTTTGAGCATTGTTGAAGAGGAATGAGGGAAGTTGAGAACTTGACAACCCTAAAACAAATGATTCCATTAAACCATGTGAATTTTTCAGAATGATTAACTCACCAAGATCTATAGTGATATTGAAATGATCTTATTATCTCATAATTATTAATACACCACCTTTATTTATCAACTATTTAACTCTTTAATTAATTAATTTACGTAAATATTTTTTCAAAACCACCCGCTCTTTTAGTAATTCTTATTAAACATACATACTCAAAACCTATCAATTCTCCTTGAGAGACGACCTACGGTTTTTCCTAGACTATATGTAAATCTTAAAATAATAATCAATTTGATGTGTCATGACAGCGCGGTCAATGCCAGAAGAGGTAGTCGGGGTGCCTGCTGCAAATGAAGGTGCTGGTGAGGATCCATTTCCCATAGAATTGGAATTCATCCCACCTGAGGTCATGCCTACAGATGATCTGGCCACTTTAATTTTAGTGGTATTTACTTAGTATAAGCCTATTCCACCGGAGGAATTCGAGGATTTCGTCTCATGAACCACTAAGGAGAAACTATTGGTTTATCACAAAGCATGGAGATATGTGTAGAACTTCATTACCCGCACCCCATTGGTTGACCTTCCGAACCGGGTGGGATCTCTCCATCATTGGCTAGTAATCTTGGGGACTGATAGGGTAGACTCCAGTGGCCTTCATGCATTGAATCAGGTCTTTATTTTCAAACTATCATGTTATGAGTGAAAATAGTTTGATGTCCCTTGGAAAAAACATAAGGCAGTAGGCACCAAGGAACTTTAGTCAGCTGAGGATGATATTTTATATTTAGAAGGGAAGACACAGGATTTCATGACCATTTTTGCTACTCTAGAAGAGGTTTTCGGCCATCCTAGAGACCGATTGGTGGAAGTTGAGCCTATGGTAGCACATGAGACATCTATAGTGGCTGAGTACTGATCCATGTTGGAATAGATGTGGCTCAGGGTCTACGACGTTTGTTCTAATGTTGAAGAAGTGGCAGTTGATCTGGCAGAGTATAAATAGAATCTAGAGGCTACTCAATAGAGGTTGTCCAAGCTTAATCATGAGATCGTCGAGGAAAAGCTTAGTCAAATATGTTTTTAACTCAAAATATAGTAGAGTATCCAATATGTGGATGAACCTCCCAAACTTTGGATGATTTTCTTTAAATTCTCGATGTGCTTGAAAATGATTTCTTTTTTCCACATATTGATCATAGTGACAAGAAAACCAACCATGAATCTCTAATCCCACATGATTCATGCTCGGTATGGGATCAAGGGATAAAAAAAAGATTGATAATTTATAAGAGAGTATCAGACATGATTTTAGTACTCGGGGTCTGAACGTGTTTGTCGACCCCCATGAGTATCTTGACAAAGAAAGTTCTAGAGGGAGTGTGAGACTCCCTAAGTAGCTGACTATCATACTGAACATGCTCTGATGATTGATTGGGGTAATTATATGGTAATTAAATTCTACCCGAACAAAGGGGAGATGATGAGCGTGAATCGAGATTCCCAAGATTCGGAACACAACGAGGATGGTTTGACGATGGAGGATAACTGTTGACCAAGTTTGAAACATGTAATCCATAATTTCTTTATCAGGGATGGGAAAACGCATATGATAGTCAAACCATGATTTTTTTGAAATATGGGACCTATCTTAATATTCTTTCATAATTAATTTGGGGGTGTAACTATGAAGCTAGGTGAGCCTTGTGGCCAGTCACCAGTCCATCAGGGGGTCTCATTTGAACATGGATCATGATGGGGATCCTAGTCAATCGAGGCAAGAAGTGTGGGGGTGAAATGATTGAATGTTCAAATTGAGTTCAACACTCCTAGAATTGCACAAACATGGATTTGAGAATATTTGGTAGGCGTATTAGTCTGAACAAAATTTAGATACATCTTCTAAGGGGAGAATCATCTCAGATTCCAAGTAATGGTTAAAGAATATGAATGATGTAGTAGGTGACCAACACTAAAAGGGAATAGGGGATTATCATTAAAGGGCCCAGGACAATTTGTATTTTAATATCCTGAATGGTGTTTGATAGAAATACATTTTAGCATCATACAGTGAGGGTGATGGACACATATTTTAACTTCATATGGTGAGAATGATGTATCACACCATTTAACATTGTGTGATTGGTATGTGTGAGCTGACATGAAAAATTCCTGCCCATTAAGGGTGGAGAGGGAATGAGAGGGTAACACAATGGGGTACCCCATAGAAAGGCTCATGAGGGAAATGGATCTTAGGATTTGGTTCTAACTTTCACCTGAAGTGAAGGGTTTAAAGAGTACAATCGAGTTTTTTCCAGGGTCTATAGTGGGCCCCATTGTATCTTTGTACCAATTTATTTGGATGCTTCAAGCCATATCAGTCAGACGAAGAAGTTTTGAATAGTTTAGGGTAATAATTCTCAAACCAGGACTCATAGTTTATGGTCATAGGGATTGAACCATGGTGCTGTAAATATTTTAAGGTCTTAATGCTTGGACCTAAAAGGCATCGGAGGATTCAAAACCAATAGAAGCAGTGGGCCTAAGAATCCCTTCAACGAGAAAAATAATTTGGTGTGATTCATGCACAATTTATGTTCAAGATACTTGGAGCGTAGTGTTGTACATATTGAAGGGGATGTGTGTGGAACAAGGTAGAGGTAACTGAATACACATGAGAAGCATAAGAGGCCCTTCCACATATAACATCATGATGAAATCTTATACAAAAACTTCTAGTTTAAGGTTGTATATTTCATACCACCAGGTAATCATCGCCAAAGAACATTTGTATTATGAAAAAGTAGTAAACTGGCATGAATGAGGTCCACGGTGTCCAAGCGCCACATAATACATTACTAGGTAAATTTACACAGATCTTAAAGGTATAATTCTTGTAGATGGGCTCCTTGTTTAAGGTCATAAATTTAGACCACATGAAAATAGATTAAGGTCATAATGCATGAACTATGGGTTGTGTGTCTCAAAGGAACATGCAAGACAATGAATAAAGGTTATCTAATTTGAAAGGAGGTTCCTAGGAGGCCACCTGATGCTACACAAAACATCTTTGAGAAAACCTGCACATATTTTAGGGCTGTGAGGCTTAGACCGTTGAGTGGTTGTGGATCTCAACCTTTCTTGAGAAAAACTACCCCCAATCTCCAATCCCATGTGATCCATTTTTGATATGAGAAACAATGATTGTAATGGAGGTCACATTGCTTAAAGGGGATAAAAAACGAGTGGTGAAAGTGACCGAAAAATATGGTGAGGGATATCATGACATTTGAGAGCTTGATATTGAAGGGTAATAACCGATGAGTGGGGAAAAATTGTTGACCATATTTAAACATAGGTTATACATATGCATCAGTTAAATAGGGAGAAAAAATACAGAATCTACCATTTAATGAGTTTGAAACAAGGGAGATGCTATTTTCTAATGAATATCCTTTCAAGCGTTAGCCTAATAAGGTAGTTGAGCCAGCGTGGCATAAGTCCATTTCCATTAGGGAGCCTGTTTAGACTGGGAGGATGATGATTATCAAAATTAAATAAATATTGAAGCATAGAAGTGGGAGTGAGGGGTGTCCAAGAAGAAATATTGAGTTCCCTAGGAGCTATTCTACCCCATCCTCAAATGTGATGGATGAACATTTTGATTGGTGAGAATCAATCCCATACTGAAGGGGAAAGATCCTGAAATAGGTCAATGGTAGGTCTAGTGTAACACCCCTAGCTTCCACGATACGCTTCTCATTCAATAATGCAATAGCTTGCATTGTACGCAACTTCGAGTTCTAAAACACCGCCACTAATCAAAGTAGCCGTTATGAATAGTAATAAAAACTTTTTAAAATTATAGAAATATTATATTTCAAAATGGACTTCATTTTTGGATTCGGAATATCGAAATTAGCCTATGTTGAATTTTTGGTATTTTTATGAGAACTTCTAATTTTTATGAATAGTGAAAAATACTTTAAAACAACTTTTTTAATCAAAATAATTTATTGTGATAAATTATACTATTTAGTGGTTTTAAGGTACAATTAGAATATATTATTACCATTTTATCCAATGGTGGTCATTGTAATTAATTTAACATTGAAATTGGACATAAACAATTGCCAATCTTTTGATATAAATTGTTTCTTAAAAACACGCTATTTATCGTAACAGCATGAATTAATTATTAAATTAATTAATGCAACTTATATGTTTGTAATTTTGTAAAATAGATATCATTTTTGAATTAGAAATATCAATTATAGCTTAGGGTGAAATTTTGGCCTTGTTCTGAAAAACATCAATTTTTGATGAATAGTGAAACCACTAAGTGGTAGTTAAATAACTGATTTTTCGTTTAAATGAAATATTACCACTTTTGTGATTTGATTTTCAAAAATCCGACATAAATGGTTGTCATTAAGAAGTAAAATGTGGTTCAATGAAATTAAAATAATTTTTTTGGTGAATAGTAACTTTTAAGTTCTTAATCGCGATTAGAGGTAATTAGTGTAGTTTAAGGTACAAATAATGTTTTAATAATATGAGATGATCATGACACTTGTCCTACTCCTATTGGATTAGTCATGGCCGACCAAGACAACCCATGGGTCAACTTGGGGACCCCATGGAGCCACTTTAGTTGGAAAATGACATTAATATATATTTATTTAATGTTAAAATTAAATTGACACAAACATGAGTTATTTTACTAAAACAGTTTTTAAGTGGGTTTACACAAGTCCAAATTTTGACTATAAATATTCATTAGAAAGATACAAAGATTTAATACATCGTAGTATTTTTTTTATAATTTTTAGACATTAAATTAATTAAATTATTTATGACATCATTATGATGCAGCGATGACCTCATTATTTAACGATTTAAATAAAATGAGAAGATAATGCAAAATCCAAGGCATACACTTGTACAAAGCCTATTGGATGAGGAGATTTCGAAACCTTATCACCTTAGACTCGAATTATATAAGAGTGGGACCTTTAGAATCCGAAAAGCATTGTAAAATAATAAAACATTTCAATCTTTCCAAAAGTGCCCCTCCTCTCCACTTATAAAAGGCCCCCACCTCTCCCACCTCATTTACACTTTCAAGCCATTTGGCTCGGCCAAAATCTGCCCAAATACTCTCCCAACTTCCCACTCTTACTCCTAGAAGCCTTACTTTGGGATGAACTCTTCCCAAGGAAGCCTTTGGCTCAAATCAAAAAGAGTTACCCGATTTTGAGGTAATGTCTTCTCTAATGTTGTTTTGTATTATTTTTCTTCTCCAACTCCCTAAACTCTTTTTATTCATTTCTTTTGTAACAACACCAGTATCCTCAATATACTAGGATGTTGTTATAATAATTATTCGAGCTACACTTACACACACCTACATCTAATGGTTAAAGAACATACGGTTTCTGTGGATGGCAAATTTCTGCCTCACGAAACGATGATTGTTCACCACTCATATAACACCTACAAAGGTGGCCATTAAGATGTCACTATTTTTATATATGATATATAATATGTTTATGTTTTACTTATGCTTCTGTATTTCTCATTTATGGCATACTTTATGATTTCCATTATGGGTAAAACGCGATAATTTCATTTTAGGAAGTGCGGACTACCGCCCCCTCAAAGTGATTTGAATCGTTAATGCCATATGTGGGATGTATAAAGGATGGAGTAAATGGTATTATACACTATATTATACTGGAATTATATTATACATTTATATCATTATGATTTAGTTCCATTAAATATGAAATAGAAATGAAAGTAGCGTTCATGCGTACGTATGGCTTACCGTCTCCATGAATGGTGCATTTCATTTCTTACCTCTAAATGTTACGTAATATTATAAATGAATGTATATACTGGATATATATGACATATATGACATCTAAATCATGAATATAATTCTAGAGATAATGGATATTCTACCACATACACAACTTGTAATTATAAGAAGTTTATTGTTGACTCTAGTACCAAAGATCGACAAAACGACCGTTATTAACATAAATAATTACATAATGTTCATATCATTGTAATAAGTGATATAAAAAGGATAATGAAATTGAAAATGGTTCTTAATAAGGTAGATATTAACTCTAGTTTATTATTCAGGAGGTTAAAGAACGGTTGAGTCAAGTCAGACACAAGGTAAGGGAACTTCTTAACCCAACTTCTATTCTTTGGGTTAATCCCCTTCTTTCAAATTATGTCATGATATTATTATGTCCTATCTTTTATTTTTAAATTATTTATGTGTACTTATAGTGAATACACATAATAGATCTATATTATTTTAAAAATAATCTTTTTAAGGACTTCGTCTCAATCCCCTTTCATTGAGTCATATTTGGTTTTATACACAACTTTCTTTTATACGGTGTATAAACCCCTTTGACTTTTACGTTTATTCAAAAGGAATCTTTTTTATATGAAGAGTTTTGCTAAAAGACAAAATGGAATGTTTTTCTTTCTGTACTTATGCGGCGACAACGACTTCTCCGCCGCCGTGACCATTATTTGAGTTTCGGCTTCCTCTACAAGCCATAATATTTTTAATGAAAAATAAATACAAAGTTTTAACTTTATTTTATTTTGGTATTGAAAATGGTTTTGAAAGCGTTTTTATTATATCAATGTGTTGTATTGATATCTTGTGATTGAAATGTGGAAATGTTATGTTTCCTTTATGCATGATTTATGTGATACGATTATGTTATGGTTTATGAGATGTTTAAACCTGTTCATATGAGGAATGTATTGGACTTAATAAGTGACGGGTGGAGCCCGCTATAGCTCCTCGATGCATCGGTAGGTCTCATGAGACAACTAGACGTGGAATTGGACGAGGCCCTTTCCCAATTTGATTTATGGTTTTGGCCGAGGCCTTAATCATTTTAGACGTCTTGGACGAGGCCTTGACAAAATGTTTCAGAATGTCTGGCATTATACATTCCCTCGTTATGAAAGTGGTTATTGATATTTCATGTGATTATTCGACCAGTAGAATATCCATGTGAAGAAGTGAATGGAATTATCTCATTTTACTTTTGCCATATTATGTTGATGTTCAAGTTTAAAAGGCTTTTGTTTTAGTTATACATTGCCTTAAATTTTTATGTTTATTCATGAAAGCTTCCGAATATTGTTATCCTTACTGAGCATCTGAGCTCACCCCTTTCAATGTTTTAATATTTTCCAGGATGTGAAGAAGTATTTTATGAATGACCTGCAGGGATAGTCCGAAGAGGATAGAAGTGTGGACTATGGAGACTATGTTATTGTAGTTTTTCAGTTTATGATGTAATGTAAGACATATGAATGTATCTAGTGTTTCCGAGGCTACTAAACTAATCGGTCTTTCGAGACTTGATCTTTTTTGATCATGCCAATGTTACGAACTAATGCACCGACTCTGGGTAGCTGGGGTCGGGGTGTTACAGTTGGTATCAGAGGCAGTTTAGTACTAACCTTGGAAGCTAGATTTAGATAAACTCTGATTAGAGCACATAGCCCAAAGATAGACTTTGAGGATTAGTATAGAAGAACTTCCTAGAATTTAGTTATTGTAGAGGTTTTGTGAGTTTTCCGAGCAATACATCCCTGTCTGGATACGAGCAGGTAGAGGCGGCTCTGGCACAGATGTACCTAGGGGTAAAACCCGAAAACACCGCTTTGAGCTAGACTCGAACGGGAACTGGTGCACGACAACGAGCCTTGCTGTACTCTTGGTTACGACACTCCCTGGGGATATGCTTAGGATAATTCTCATTTTCTTTAGAAACCACTATGAAGTGTTATGAGTATATACTTCCTCAAAGAAAACATTTTTATGGATTATATCCATAAATAGTTCAATTTATGTTAAGTATCTTACAAGTATGGAATTATGTATTTTGATTTATAAACTAATATAGTTTATACCATTGTTTAGAAATGGCGCCTAGTGGAAGGAATGGAAACCGTATCAATGCACGCACTCCGTGTAGGGATTGCCCTCCTGCTCAAGATAATTATTGTGGATCTGGAGATACAACTGGTGCTGATCAACTTATTACCATACTGGGACAACTCACTCAGGATATGAATAATAACCTTACTCGTATGGAGCACCCTGATCCGCAACGTGGAGGATCAATGCTAGATCGTTTCATGAGGAAACAACCACCAAACTTCAATGGGGGTACAAATCCGTTAGTAACTGAGCAATGGATAAACTCTTTAGAGAAAATATTCCATGCCTTGGGGAGTAGTGAAAGGGAGAAGGTTGTCATGGAAGTTTACCTCCTCACTGGAGATGCCGATCAGTGGTGGTCGCTGATTCAAAACACAAAGGAAGATGATGACGTATCGAATATGGAATGGAGCGAGTTCAAAGATCTGTTTTTAGAAAAATATTTTCCTCGTGACCATCGAGCAGATATGGAAAGGCAATTTCTGAGTTTGAGGCAGAAGGAGGATGAGAATGTCGCAAAGTATGAGGCTAACTTTACAAGGTTAGCGAGGCATGCTGCCGATTATATACGTAACCCAAGGAGTAAGATTGATCGTTTCTTTGATGGGTTAAAACCATTTCTCCATCGAGTTTTAGTATCACAATCCTTCTCATCATACGAAGATATTGTCTCGTGTGCTATCAAGACAGAAAAGGAATTCTCTAAGTCTTATGACAACAAAGTAAAGCAAGAGAAGAAGAGAATAGTGGAACAAGAGACAGATAAAGGGAAAAAGGGAAAGAAGGATTTTCCATTATGTGATAATTGTTGGAAGAATCACCCTGGTACTTGCCTAAAAGGAATTGGAGTTTGTTATAAATTTGGAAAAAGGGTCACCAGGCTCGTGATTGCAAGGGAAAGAAAGAGGCTGTCAAAGTTGAATGCTACAATTGTAGGGAAATAGGGCATTATGCAAATGAATTTCCTAAGCGTCAGGGAAACTTACCTTAGAAATGGCCAAGGGATCAAGGCCAATCTTATGTTGTGACTACAGTTGAAGTGGAATAATTAATGTATTGGTGCTTTTGGACTCAAGGATGATATTCTGTTTATAAGAATAATGTGATATATATATATGGATTGTACTGCAGTACTTGTTGATTTCAGTAAGGTTTTAATATGATTAAGGTAATCATATTTTTAGTATGTGACAATAAGAGAAACTTTTCTTTGTTTGGGGAATCTGATGTTACAATTGATTTTGGAATTTAGAGACCTTTTAGAGAAAGTCTGGACGGAGGTATTTTGGATAACTATTAAGGTTGGAATGGATTAAGTTGAACCATGGATAGTATTGTTTAAGGTTAAAGAATTTATGAAGATTATTTTTGGAATATTATAATACTATAGTTTTAGGAAAAGGACAACATGTAGGGTGGGGAAGAACCCGTCGCGTCGGACAAAGATGCAGGAATCGAACCCACAACCATAGTGCGACAAGCCTTTATTTCCTACCACTAGCCTACAGGAAGTCCCTGGTTATTACAAAATAGTTTTACTAATCTAAATGGTATGTGTTAACATTTTGAACCTTATACAATTAGGATAAATAGAATATTTTTGAGTTCCGTTACCATTTGGAGTAAATGTTGGGTTTGTGGTAAAAATTTATTAACGAATGAAAGTATACATAACAAGTATGTATATTCCCTTACGTTCCTAGTAAATCTCCTAAATAAATTCCTCAACATTATAAAAGGTAACTTAAAACAAAAATGTTGTCGGTTAACTTTTCCAACTGGGGATTCAATGACCGTTTAACCAATCACAAGTTTGTGATTTTCTTGTGGTTACACATTCTCCTAATCCTGTTTTCTATAACTCTCAATCAGACCTTGATGGTTTGTTTCTCCTCCATATCCATATTTTCATATAATCCTAGAATGGGCTATATCGGGAGACCTTTGTACTTATGCGGCTTTCTTTTAATGTTATATATTTATTAACCTTATTTCCGTTGTGGGTTTTCCTCAAAGGTATTTTCTCTTTTAAACATTTTATTTTCAAAGAAAAATTTTAAATTACGAGGACGCAATTTATTGAAGGAGGGGAGAATGTAACACCCCGAGCTTCCACGATACGCTTCTCATTCAATAATGCAATAGCTTGCATTGTACGCAACTTCGAGTTCTAAAACACTGCGACTAATCAAAGTAGCCATTATGAATAGTAATAACCACTTTTTAAAATTATAGAAATCTTATATTTCAAAATGGACTTCATTTTTGGATTCGGAATATCGAAATTAGCCTATGTTGAATTTTTGGTATTTTTCTGAGAACTTCTAATTTTTATGAATAGTAAAAAATACTTTAAAACAAATTTTTTAATCAAAATAATTTATTGTGATAAATTATACTATTTAGTGGTTTTAAGGTACAATTAGAATATATTTTTACCATTCTATCCAATGGTGGTCATTGAAATTAATTTAACATTGAAATTGGACATAAACAATTGCCAATCTTTTGATATAAATTGTTTCTTAAAAACACGCTATTTGTCGTAACAGCAGGAATTAATTATAAAATTAATTAATGCAACTTATATGTTTGTAATTTTGTAAAATAGACATCATTTTTGAATTCGGAATATCAATTATATCTTAGGGTGAAATTTTGGCCTTGTTCTAAAAAACTTCAATTTTTGATGAATAGTGAAACCACTAAGTGGTAGTTAAATAACTGATTTTTCGTTTAAATGAAATATTACCACTTCTGTGATTTTATTTTCAAAAATCTGACATACATGGTTGTCATTAAGATGTAAAATGTGGTTCAATGAGATTAAAATAATTTTTTGGTGAATAGTAACTTTTAAGTTCTTACTCGCGATTAGAGGTAATTAGTGTAGTTTAAGGTACAAATAATGTTTTAATAATATGAGATGATCATGAAACTTGTCCTAATCCTATTGGATGAGTCATGGCCGACCCAGAAAACCCATGGGTCAACTTGGGGACCCCATGGAGCCACTTTAGTTGGAAAATGACATTAATATATATTTATTTAATGTTAAAATTAAATTGACACAAACATGAGTTATTTTACTAAAACAGTTTTTAAGTGGGGTTACACAAGTACAAATTTTTACTATAAATATTCATTAGAAAGCTAAAACGATTTCCTACATCATAGTATTTTTTTTATAATTTTTAGACGTTAAATTAATTAAATTATTTATGACATAATTATGATGCAGCGATGACCTCATTATTTAACGATTTAAATAAAATGAGAAGATAATGCAAAATCCAAGGCTTACACATGTCCAAAGCCTATTGGATGAGGAGATTTCGAAACATTATCACCTTATCCTATAATTATATAAGTGTGGGACCTTTAGAATCCGAAAATCATTGTGAAATAATATAACATTTCAATCTTTCCAAAAGTGCCCCTCCTCTCCACTTATAAAAGGCCCCCACCTCTCTCACCTCATTTACACTTTCAAGCCATTTGGCTCGGCCAACCTCTGCCCAAATACTCTCCCAACTTCCCCCTATTACTCCTAGAAGCATTACTTTGGGCAGAACTCTTCCCAAGGAAGCCTTTGGCTCAAATCAAAAAGAGTTACCCGATTTTGAGGTAATGTCTTCTCTAATGTTGTTTTGTTTTATTTTTCTTCTCCAACCCCCTAAACTCTTTTTATTCATTTATTTTGTAACAACAACAGTATCCTCAATATACTAGGATGTTGTTATAAGAAGAATTCGAGCTACACTTACACACACCTACATCTAATGGTTAAAGAACATACGGTTTCTGTGGATGGCGAATTTCTGCCTCACAAAACGATGATTGTTCAACACTCATATAACACCTTCAAAGGTGGCCATTAAGAGGTCACTATTTTATATATGATATATAATAAGTTTATGTTTTACTTATGCTTCTGTATTTCTCATTTATGGCATACTTTATGATTTACATTATCGGTAAAACGCGATAATTTCATTTTATGAAGTGCGGACTACCGCCCCCTCAATGTGATTTGAATCGTTAATGCCATATGTGGGATGTATAAAGGATGGAGTAAATGGTATTATACACTATATTATACTGGAATTATATTATACATTTATATCATTATGATTTAGTTCCATTAAATATGAAATAGAAATGAAAGTAGCGTTAATGCGTACGTACGGCTTACCGTCTCCATGAACGGTGCATTTAATTTCTTACCTCTAAATGTTACGTAATATTATAAATGAATGTATATACTGGATATATATGACATATATGACATCTAAATCATGAATATAATTCTAGAGATAATGGATATTCTACCACATAATCAACTTGTAATTATAAGAAGTTTATTGTTGACTAAAGTACCAAAGATCGACAAAACGACCGTTATTAACTTAAATAATTTCATAATGTTCATATCATTGTAATAAGTGATATAAAAAGGATATTTAAATTGAAAATGGTTCTAAATAAGGTAGATATTAACTCTAGTTTATTATTCATGAGGTTAAAGAACGGTTGAGTCAAGTCATACACAAGGTAAGGGAACTTCTTAACCCAACTTCCATTCTTTGGGTTAATCCCCTTCTTTCAAATTATGTCATGATATTATTATGTCCTATCTTTTATTTTTACATTATTTATGTGTACTTATATTGAATACACATAATAGATCTATATTATTTTAAAAATGATCTTTTTAAGGACTTCGTCTCAATCCCCTTTCATTGAGTCATATTTGGTTTTATACACAACTTTCTTTTATACAGTGTATAAACCCCTTTGACTTTTACGTTTATTCAAAAGGAGTCATTTTTATATGAAGAGTTTTGCTAAAAGACAAAATGGAATGTTTTTCTTTCTGTACTTATGCGGCGACAACGACTTCTCCATCGCCGTGACCATTATTTGAGTTTCGGCTTCCTCTACAAGCCATAATATTTTTAATGAAAAATAAATACAAAGTTTTAACTTTCTTTTATTTTGGTATTGAAAATGGTTTTGAAAGCGTTTTTATTATATCAATGTGTTGTATTGATATCTTGTGATTGAAATGTGGAAATGTTATGTTTCCTTTATGCATATTTTATGTGATACGATTATGTTATGGTTTATGAGATGTTTAAACCTGTTCATATGAGGAATGTATTGGACTTAATAAGTGACGGGTGGAGCCCGATATAGCTCCTCGATGCATCGGTAGGTCTCATGAGACAACTAGACGTGGAATTGGCCGAGGCCCTTTCCCAATTTGATTTATGGTTTTGGCCGAGGCCTTAATCATTTTAGACGTCTTGGCCGAGGCCTTGACAAAATGTTTCAGAATGTCCGGCATTATACATTCCCTCGTTATGAAAGTGGTTATTGATATTTCATGTGATTATTCGACCAGTAGAATATCCATGTGAAGAAGTGAATGGCATTATCTCATTTTACTTTTGCCATATTATGTTGATGTTCAAGTTTAAAAGGCTTTTGTTTTAGTTATACATTGCCTTAAATTTTTATGTTTATTTATGAAAGCTTCCGCAATATTGTTATCCTTACTGAGAATCTCAGCTCACCCCTTTCAATGTTTTAATATTTTCCAGGATGTGAAGAAGTATTTTATAAATGACCTGCAGGGATAGTCCGAAGTGGATATAAGTGTGGACTATGGAGACTATGTTATTGTAGTTTTTCAGTTTATGATGTAATGTAAGACATATGAATGTATCTAGTTTTTCCAAGGCTACTAAACTAATCGGTCTTTCGAGACTTGATCTTTTGTGATCATGCCAATGTTACGAACTAATGCACCGACTCTGGGTAGCTTGGGTCGGGGCATTACATCTAGTCCTAGTTTGATATATCTGAGAGTCACTATGCATCCTATGAGAATGGTAATCAAGCCACACGTAGTTCTACAAGGTGACGTTGTGGGAGACCGATGCCGCTGGGGGGGGGGGGGGGGTGGATGTCCTCTCTAGTGAGGATACAGAATCATCTCATACCATGATATGAGGAATCCTGAAATCGTATAGGGTAATGTTATAATTTATCATTAGGTGTTGAGGTTGTTGGTAGGGATTTTATATTGAGATTCCCATTCTTATTTTCCACATGTTGGGTCACGAGGGAATATTTTCACACTAATGGTTTAAGGAATATAAAAGGGGATTATACCTAAATATAATGCCAATGATGGATTTTTGGGCTGATAGAACCATTGTTAATAGATTGTTTTTTGGTGCATGTATGGCTGGGCCTGGAAAAATATGGTCTAGGAATCACTATGTATCCCATGGGAATGGCAATCAATCCACACATAGTTTTAGAAATAGGTGAGAGCATAGGCTTACTGAAAGACTAGGGATGATGAAAACCATGAGAATGAGGGGTGGATGCACATAGTTTAGGGTCATAATGCTTAGATTGAGGATCCATATTTAAGGTCATATATCTTGGACCAATGGTATGGGTGCTTTGAGGATGTTTGTATGGTGTAAAAGAGTTAAACCATGATGTTAAAGAATACAAGGTGGATCTGTGACACAAAACGAAATCCTAAATCCAATTTTACATAGTTTAAGTTCATAAGGCCTAGAACATGGGAAAATTTTTAATGTCATGATTCTTGAAGTAAATGGGGTGTTCATTTTAAGTGTATTGGAATGGAATGAAAGATGTTGAGCCCAATGTGAAAAGAGGGAATGTAGAAACATAAACCACATAAATACCATAAAACAAACAACAAATAGTTTAATTTCATAATTTTCAGACCATATGTGGGGTTAAAGGGCCTATTATTGGTGAATTTTTGGTTGGGACTAGAGATAGGATGTCTAGGTGTTATGTATCCCATGGGAAAGAGAATCAATACACACATAGTTCTAGAATATGGCACAATAGAAGACCAATGACGGTAAAGTATAAAATACTCTATGATGAGGGAATATAATGTTTATAACCTAGGGTAGGGATATAATTTATCATCATGTGATGGGAACATTATTTTTTTGGTCATCACACACATGGTAAATGAGGAAACCTATGTTCACTGAATTGTGTAAGACCATAGTTTAACGTCATACGCATGGGATGTTGGGATTTATAGTTAAATTCATACAACTCAAACTATGGATTCTACTAGTTTAATCTCATAAAGATCATAACTTAGGGGCTATGAATAGTTTATGTTCAGAATGATTCAATCATATGGATGCCACTACTTTATGTTCCTATAGATTAGATAAATTTCAATAGTTTACGGTCATAATTCCTAGACTATAAGTTGTTTATTTATGTATAGTACTGCTTGAGAAACTTTTTGTTAGTGGGATGCGTGATATGATCTTCATCCATGGTGATCACATATTATTATCCATTAGAATAGACCATATGACTAATTTAAGGTCCTTTCCACTTGAGATCCAAATTTGGTATCTTTTTTTGGGTATCATTGGAATTTTGATAGCTAGTACTATGTCACCCTAGAGAAAGAAGTTAAGGCAAAACTTCTTATTGAATGATCTCACTATTCTAAGCTGGTGCCTCTCTATGTTATGCAGGGTCTGAATGCTATTTTATATGAGGGATTCCAACTCATCTAGATGCTATTTTTCTATTCTTTTTTGAATATATTGGTCATAAACATCTGTTTAGAGAAATAAAAATTGAAACTTAATGGTAAGGAGTGCCTATGTTCTATATACCTGGGAGTAGGGGGTCACCTCGGTGTAATTTTAATTCGTCTTTCAATGGGCCTAGAGGGCATTGGGGAGATTTTCAGTCCAACTTCATTTGTTACAACCTACCATTTTCTACAAGATGTTAGATAGGGTATTTTTTAATGCCTATATCTTACCATTTTCCTAAACATGGTAGTAAGAAGTATGGTTGGTTGAATATTGTAATTGGTGTACAATTTCATCAGCTCAGTTTCCCATACGTTAGTGTCATAGTCTATGAGAATAGAAAGAGGAAGTCTAAATAGATTAATGATGTGAGATATCACAAAATCTATCATAGACCAAGTTTTGACTTCCATAAGGGGAACCCTTCTTCCCATTTTGAGAAAAATTTAGTTGCAATCAAGATGAACTTACACTGTAGAGTTGTCACTGGAGGGTATGACCCCACAACATAGAGTCCATATACTAAAAAGGTCCAATAATACTTGGTATTTAGAGGATATCTGGTGGTTTATGCACAATGTTGGAATTGACCTTACATGCATGACACCTCTTGGTGAACTCAATGCAGTCATGCACCATGGTAGGCCAAAAGTAGCCCAACCTCCAAATTTAGTAGGAGGGATTCAATCCTTCATGATGGGAATCATAAGATCAATCCTTTAACTACTTCATAACATGAGGTATCTCATATAATTGTATAAAATAGTGAAAAAATCCATCGAAACCATTTATATAGAAGGTTTTCTCTATCCTAGGCCCACTTTATAGGGTAAATTGTGCTGCATGTCAGTGAATTCGCTCATGCTCAACTCAGTCTGGTGGGAGAATTCCATGTTGGAGATAGTCTATAAAGGTAGTTATACAATCGAGTATTTTATCTACCATGGAATGATTGAATGGTATTGGCATAGAGGTACTGACAACCATCTGGTTTACCTATTTCTTTCCATCATATGAAGTAGCAAGGGGAGATGACCCTCTGATGTGCTACATTAATGGACAACTCATCCTAGTTAGGCTCTACAAGAGATGCATCCAGGATTTCCAATGCATTAGATCAACCGTTATATGATCAAGGAACATGATTCATCTCCAACTAGGAATGGAACTAGGGAATCAGTTGATGGGATCATTCTAGAAGGGGATGAAGCTCTTTCTTTATGATGACATACTCACCCTTGATATGCTTGATGACTAACATAGATCATCCCATCACATGTAAACAAGGGAAATCAATCTCGAGGGTGAACTTGAGACCAATAATGAGGTCTTGATACTCTCTCTCACTGTTGGTGTAGACATTCGAATACAAGAAAGTGTTTGAGAAGATGTCTTGTGCCAAAGTGATATAGATGATTCCCATGCCTACAATATTAAGATTAGGGTTATTGAATATTTTACCAGTAGTGCTCCAAGAGGAACCGTCAAAATTTATTTTAAAAAATATAATATCTTAATATATCGAGAGAATAGTTTAATCTAGGATGTTGACATATATGGATAGTTCTTTTGGGGATGGATGTGAGGACACGATGTATGACAATGATCGGAATTTAATGGGATTATATAGAAAAAACATTATGTTAAACTACTAGAGGATAACCACCCATAATACCAATCATCTTGTTAGTATGTGGTGATTTAGGACATACTTTTGTTGGTATACTTGAGACACTAGTTGTATCAAGTAATGTTGAAAAGAATTCTGCAACATCTTCACTAAAAAACAAGTGTGACGAAACTCTTCTCGATTGGGGGTAGCTAGTCTTTGGGTCAAGGAGAATATAGATGAAAGAGTATAGGGTATTATCTATAACCTCATTGTTTTTCTGGGATAGAAGGGCACCAAGGTACCATTCTATATTAGTCACATAGAGGACCAAATTACTTCTTGAAATGGGTGTCATCTGACTATAGGATGTAGAAGGTACTATTTGATATCCTCAAACGCAGTCTAGAACTTATCATCCCACTGGTAAATAGTGTATTTTTTCAGGATCCTCAAGAAGGGATTAATCTTTCTAGAAAAATTTGAGATAAATTGGTGTATATAGGCTAAGTTGACATTGATACCTTGCAACTCCCCTAGGTTTCTCATGGGAGGAAATTGATTGATGGAATTGATCTTCTCTAGGTCAATATCGATGCCTCTTTATCTTAAAAAAAAGCTGAGAAACCTCTCATAGGTAACCCCAAATGTGAAATTAAAGGGGTTAAACTTCTTGTTTTAGTAATAAAGGATGTTGAATGACTTCTTATGATTTATGATATGATCCTAATATTGGCAGGATTTGATCATCATATCATCCACATAGAATTCCACCAATGTCTCGAGAATTGATTAAAGATGTGATTCATGGACCACTGATAAGTGGATCCTATATTATTAAATGTAGAAGGCACCACCTAATAATATAAATTCCCATGGGGAACCTTGAAGGTGGTGGAATCCTCGTCCTCAAGGTAAATCTATATCTAATTATACTCAGAGTATTTATTAATTAAGGGGTGGTCCTCAAACCCTATTGTAGCATTGATCAACATATCTGTCATTAGAAGGGGAAATAATAATTCAGAAAATTGTGGTTGAGGTCTCAAATGTCGATAATGACTTTGATATGTCCATTCCTTTTACTATATGGGAAAATTTTGGCTAGCGATCTAGGGTACTAGAATTCCATAACAAATTTGGATTTGATAAGCTTGTCAACTTCGGCCTCGACCATAGAACTATGAGAGGGTTTTATCATCCTAAAGGGATATTTGAGCATGTAATGACCTGTTGAGTGACCAAGAAGATGAACGATGAACTAAGGATCTATCTTTGAAATCTCATCATAGAATCAGGAAAATATGTAACATCGCTATTTCTAGAAGTCCATACACAATTGTTTTTCCTCTCGCGAGATGGCTACACTGATTAATGTAATCCTATGATCTTCCTTGGAACCATTGTTCACCTAGATTAACTCATCAAATATGTTGGATACACCCTCTATAAATGCAGGAGGGGCGACTTCCAAATACAATTCATAATTTGGTAAAGGAGAATCAAAGGGATGAGGAAACTCTTCCAGGACAATAAATCTAGGGGAAGCACTGTTATCTACAATGGAGGATAAAAAATCCTTGACGAGGGGTTCCAATTTTGTGGTGAATATGGTGACTAAATCTATCAATCCAATTCCACCATGTTTTTGATAGTGAGGAATATCCTTGATATCAAATAAATGGAGATGACTTAACCTATTTTGATTCATCCCTACTTTTTGGAACATGCGTGAATACTAAAGATCAATGTACATGGGGTGAAATTCTCAGTACTATAAAGGAGTAAGGGCTTCAGGTATCATTCCGGATTTCTTGGTGTAGGAGTATGAGGTAAAATGTGGGTGAAGTATTTTTTGAGAGACACTAAAACCTTTTTCTCTTAGATAATTAAATAACCCCCATTTCCAACACCATGGGATCTAACTGTTGAATTGGGAGAACAAAACAATATTTTAAGTCTACAAAAGGATTAGATGTAGTGGCCATTAGATGACTAGGGGAATTGATGCACTCAACTTTGTCAGTATGGAACCACTTTACATTCCTTTTATAGTACCTTATATTTATATAGTGGGCCTCACAAGAGTCAAAGGGTGAAACATCACCCTGGAGTAACCCCACTCAACCATTGAGGAGTATTTGTGGCACTGATGGTATAAATAGGGGACCACTACATTCAAATGAACCAAGGTCTTCCAAGTTTCATGTTGTAGGAAGTGTCTCGTGACTATAAATTTAATTTGGTTCTTGATACTAGACCACCAAATTGAGTATTCATCCGAATTTTTCCACACGGCTTTTTCTCACTCTTATTATATCCTTGAATCTTCTGGTTAGAGGGAGTCAGATTTTCTTATGTGAGTCCTAGATTATGGAGTGTTTGGTTCGGGATGAGATTGATCCTAGAAACAATATCCATTAGGTAGTGGTATATCTCTATGTTATTAAACTAACCTGTGATATATAGTGGGAATATACACCCCTTCATGATGACACCCTCATCTTCATGAGAAAATATGATGATGGCTCAACACTCCTCTTGCTCAATCTCCTTTGTAAATTAAGCCTTAACCAAATCTACCTCAACTAAAAACTGGAGTGGGATTTTCAAATATGTAATAAGGGACTCTTGTATTTATTTTGAAAACTATAAAGCCTCTATGATCAAAATCCTTATGGGAATTCTAGTGAGGTGATTTAGTACATCGTATTTCCATGCCATTGGATTATTATTACTTGAAAAGGGTTCAACATTAGAAGATAGAATAGAGGATTTCATTAAATGAACCACTAGGTCCTTGATAATACTAAAAATATTTTCTACTTTATATTTATTCCAATCCGAACAAATTCTAGCTGACTATCAGTCGGCTGAGGATAGGCTCTGGAGGGATGAAACTAATCAGAACACGATCATGGATGAGTTGTACAATCAACCAATACAGTCACCTATTAAGGAATCTTGATATAATTAAATAGGAGTAATGTTATTAATTAACTCTATGAAATTCTTTCTACCTAGTTTTAGTGTCATGGATGCATTGGTTTAAAGCACTAACATGAGAATTCTGACGTCTCTTGGGCCCCTTACCTCTTCTTAAATAGCGTCGTCTGGAGGAGCCTGAGGAGTTTTAATGACATTCATCATTATCAAGTGTTGTGAAGTGGTCTACCATCTTGATATAATTCACAGAGGTGTATTCCCACTTCTCATAAATATAATAGTCTTGGTCTCGGTATACCCTGGGTGCATCCCATAATTCGAGAGATATGAATTCTCTAAGGGTGTGAGATGACTTTGGCACTGGCGGGGGACTGTGATAACCCTTAAAAAATCAAAACCTATTCTTTCGAGACTCAGGAGGATGCAATGTTGATATGTAGGTAGTGGTTGGGGGAGGAATGGAAACCACATGATTTTTTTTAAACAAGCATACATGGATGATTCCATGAGTGTTTCAATCAAACCATTCATCATACTTATGAATCTTGTGGCTTGGATCTTGATGCCACTTACTATAATCCTCACTTTCATTTTTGAGATCAGTAGAGACTTGAATCACCTATGCTAGAATGTACCAAAACTTGATTAAACCATGATCCACTTGATCTTGGAGACAATATTTCAATATAAATCATTATTTTATGGTGTGTTAGATAATCCTATGATACAATCAATTATTTTCATAACTAGTGAGTTGGGCCTCCTACACTCTAGAAGCATCAGGATTCCCTTTTCTAGGGTGTAGATGTAGTATCTTTAGACCTATGAATACCCAAATTAATATGCTATGGTTATTATGTCTAGGTAAGGTTCCACGGGGGCTTGACGTTGATGGGTGGATGGAGTCATGTTCTCTCATCATGGTGGTTGTGCATTGGTAGCGATATGCTGAGTGAGGATGCACTAGGTGTGGATTCTCTAGGTAAGGATGCACTCAATGATGTTCAAATAGAAAATAGTCAAGTAGGTTTACTGGATTAGGGGCCTCTAGATGCAAATCATTGACTATATCATCTTTTAGAGTCTTTTTTGTGGGAATTGGAAGTGGAAATGTGTGTGGCAATTGTCTAGCCTACTACAAGGATTCTTCCATATGCTGATCCTTTTCATGGAGTTTTTAATATCCACCGAGGTAGTTTAGGTTGATGAGGGAAGGTACCATCTCGTTCCTAACATTCTACATGAATATCATGAGTATCTATTCCTAGTAAATCATCATGTCGAGTGAGTACATGAGTCCATTTTATTGGGATGAAATGTTAGTCACTCAATCATAAGACCTCTATAGAAATGAGAAACAAGCGGGGCAAGGCAGTACGGTCCAATCCTGTGTGGGCTTGAGTCCATGCGGGCTTGACCTGCAAAATCCCTCATAAAAAATGAGTGGATTTATCAAGCCCTCCCCACCCTGCAGCGGATGTGAGCAAGCCCACAGGTAACCCACATTAATTATTGTTAATAAAACTTTTTATATTTTTATAGACTTGTAATAACCCTCACGAAAAATATTGTTATGAAAATTTATTGTAATGAATATTCAAAATTTCAACTAATTATAAAATTATTCATAATTAATCATAAAAATTCAAAATTTTCAAAATCAAAGTTACAAATATAAAGTGTACAACACTAAAAAACAAATATAGCTATACTAAAATCTTATGAAAATATAGCTATAAAATAGATTTCAAAAAACATATAAAATAAAAGTATTGATGCATTTTATTTTGATAAAAACTCTTATGAAAATATAGCTATAAAATTAACCGAATAAATATATGAAAAATATTAAACATTAAAACAAACAATTAATATATTGTTATGAAATAACATAAATCAAAAAAAAATTAAAAAAAATGAATTACTACAGCTTGTAGTCATAGGGGAGGGTGGTAGAGGATGGGTGGTGGAGATGGGTGGCGGAGTGGAGGTGGTGGGGGTGGCCGAGCAGAGGTGGCGGAGGAGGCGAGGGTGGAAGAGTAGAGGAGGAAGGCAGAGGGTGGTAGAGCCAAGGTTGAGGAGTGGGGGTGGCAGACCAGGGTGTGGCAGAGCAGAGGGTGCGGGGGTGGAAGAGAAGGGGTGATAAGCGTGGAGGAGTGGGGGTGGAAGAGCAGAGGATGCGGGAGAAGTGAAGTGGAAGAGGTGGGAGTGGTAGAGCAGAGAAGGCAAGTGTCGTGGAGCGGAGGGTGGTGATAGGGGTGGCGTAGAGGGGGGTGGCCGAGCGGAGGGTTAGAGAGCGGGGGTGGTGGAGTGGGGGTGGTGGAGTGGGGGTGGTGTAGAAGATATGGCAGGGGAGGCAGAGTGGAAGAGGCGGGGGAGGAGGGAGAGGACTCGTGGGGGGAAATGGGCAAGGACGAAAGGGTATGGAAGACGGTGGGTACAGAATGGGTGCCTCTATATAGAGTATATTGAATGAGTTCTTCCCTATCGGTTCGTCTAGTGAGAGGGTAGCGGAGAAGTTGGATAAATAAAATAAATAGGAGACATCAGTAATAAGAGTGAGGGTGTTTTTCAAGGTGTTGTGCAGTGCATGCGGGTCATGAAACATGAGATTTGAAAATTTGATGGTATAATAATATTTTAAATAAAATTAATGGAGCCCGCTGGTTAGCTTGTTTCTGTGCGGGTAAACTCACATGGGCTGGCTTCCCGTGAGGCTGTCCATATAAACCCACTTAAAACGTCAGTTAATTTTATTAAACCTGCCCCACCCCAAACTACTTACCATGCGGGCCTACAGCCCGTTGTGCACTACTAGGGATTTATTTTCATTTTAAGAGGTTAAAAATGATCTTCTACTGAATGGTTGAGTTGAACTGGTATAAGAACTTCCATTAGAGATCCTCCCAACTAGCAATAGACCCTATGTGCTGCTGATTGTACTAGATAAAAGTGGGAAATTCTAGATTCTGGATGAAACATCAGATCATTGTGGCATCTTTATATTCTAGAGTCCACAAAATTGGGTCACACCTTCAGGAAAAGTGGGATAGGTATTGTAGCGGGTCATCCATCCCATTAAATATGGTGAACCTAGGATTTCCAAACTCTAGGGGTGTTCAAACATGGTCTACCCATGCTTACTGTGTCTTTCCATTAGGATGGATTGCCACATGTGACATTTAGTGGGCCTTGAGGCATGTCATGCAAGTAGATATCACCTAATCATAGTGAGGATTTATGGTCACCATTTCATTGATAGGATCATCGACTCATAGAGAAGTTCATCCTTGGTCCTGATGTGTATAATCATGCTCCTCATGCTACTCAGGTAGGGTGGGTGACTCATATATTGGTCTCCTTCCATATCCCCTAGCTTTTTCCATGATCGAGTGTGAGTGGCCACCAATTTTGAACTTGGGCACCTAGCTAAGGAGGATCAAATTCCTTATCGGATGAGAGACATGGTCCTTTAATAAATTGATAGGGTTTGGCCACTTCTCAATAATGAAATAAATATTTATCCTTTTGCATTCCTCAAGATGTTAGTTTAAGGAAGATAACATATGTTACAACTCTACATCGGGCTCAAAATCATATGGGTTATAGGATTCAACATGTCCCTTTACTTTGTCAATATACTAACAAATAGGTAGAAAAATCTCATTGGGGGTACTTATGAGGCCCAATTTCTGTCTCTGTTGACGAGTGAGGACACCCACCAGGAGTTCTTCCCAGTATTGTGTCACCCCTGATGCGAGTATTACCTACCATGACCTACACATGTGGACATATTCTTCTGATCCTCTAGAGGGTTGGTGATGACCATATTTACCATGTAGGTAGTCATAGGGGATTCATAGTCATTGTTGGATATGTCGAACTATTGGTCTTGTTGATGCTGAAAGATAGGGATGAAGTGGAGGGTTATATAATTCCCCCAAACACTGATATGTACATGTGTAGATACCGATTACATGTCCCGATATAGCGTAATGAGGATATTTATGTAGGTTTTCTTGAGGGTCAGCTGATAACTATACAACTCAGTTAGAAGATCTACTAGGATCACTGTGATTTCAACCTTCCTGCACAGCTAGTTGATAGTGTTGAGGTGCTCATGGCTCCCTATATAAGTTAGTTGAAAATAACAGAATCAATTAAATGTATCCTTGAAAATATGGTAGAAAAATGATCTATTCCACAGTGAGGGTCTCTGATATGAAAACTTTTTGAGCTGTAGGTGACTGTAACATAACTAATAGCCAATTGGAATCCATATTCTCCCACATTCATTCTTTTTCAGAGGAAAGTTCATAGCCTTCATCTCCCCAAACTGCAAGTGGAACATTCCATGGTAATGGTGATGAAACTAACAAAAACTTTTTTTTTCAGATTCTCTACTAAAATAGAGGATCCTCATGGGTCAAATATCCACTGCAAGACTGGATGACTCTTGGAGGTAGATCCAACTTCAATATCTTGTCTATATAGTATGAGTTATCCCACACTACATCATGTGAAAGAGTAGAAGAATCCATTTAGTGTTCATTGGAGTGATCACCGTCATCTTAATGCATCATCCCTGACCCATACATATCTCCATCTTCTTGTGTGGAGGTAGGGAGGAGGGAAACCAGATGCGATGGGGAGAGTTTCACTGTGATCCCTTAGAAGAAGTATAGAACATCTTTCACATATAGATGAATTTAGAGGGATCTGAGGGTATTGTGGACCATGGTTTCTATGATTGTAAGCCACAATTGTTAGGATTCATCTCTAGAATCTAGCAGTAGGGGTGAAAGATCCCTCATTGATTCATCTATCACCTTATAATCTAAGAGGTCGATGATGACATGATTCTTCTTTGGATTCCACCTCTAATGTTGTGGGACTCCTCCATGTGAAGATTTATGTGGGATTCTCAGGTTTCCCCCTTGTGATTTGTATCCTTTTCTATGGGAACAACCTCCATGATGGGTGTTTTTTCTCCTACCTCAGGATAGTTCTTCAGGGTACGGTATATATTCAGCATAGTGGGGACCTTCATGCTAGTTGGTGGTAGCATGGGTATTATCTACATACTTGTTGTTGATGGAGTGTGGAGGACCTTCACTTTAGTTGATGGTGTCATGGGGAGTACCTCCATGTTGATTTGTGGGAATATGAGGAGGACCTCCTTGTTGATTAGTTGGACCATGGGAGGGCCTCTCTGATGGTTGATAGAGGTGTGGGGAGGATCTTCGCATTGGTTTTTTTCATCATGGGGTGGCCTAAAATGGCTTCTGGTGGTGCCAATGAATAAGAGAGTCAACTAAACCTACCTAAAAGGAAGTTGAGGTCTTGATCCTAAGTGTTTGAATACAAATCTCCATTCACCTATTATAGGTATCTGATGGGATACATCAGCAGTGTAAGGGGACATATGAGTTACGGAAGGTTCCACTTGTTGGTAAATGTACTAGGTCTACCCTCGATGTCAACGTTGGGTGCCCTAGACTGGGGGGAAAAGGGCAAGGATAAATTCGACCCACTCTTCAACCCATGGGACCGGACGATGCTAGTGCTGGAGTGGCCTGGTAGGAGCTCTCCAAGGAAGCTCCCAAATAGTGGCCATGGCTGATGTGGCTCAAACATCCCCTACCTTCTTGGAATAAGGATGTGAGATTCTAGAGAACTCTTGGGAGAGGCTCCTAAATCGGTTTTATATCAGAAAGGGGATTGGTTCCCCCCTAAACAACCATTGGGGGTGGTGGTATTAGTGAGTACCTAATTCCTTAAGGTCCTGAAGGGCCATCTCCCTTGTGGGAATGGACCCTTTCAACCCATACCGATGAACATGGGTGTTTATTACCCTCCTTTGGATCATCTTAGAGGGTGACATAATGTGTAGGCCAACAACATCTAAAGGCGTGGTGGAAATCATGTTATGGGTGTAATCATTTGATATTTCTACATCAGTATTTCCCCTTTCCTGACACCTATCAGTTCTGGGTCAACTACTTCCTATAGAATGAGTTTTGTAAGGCATGTGGATTTAGCCATCGGTATAAGTAAATTGAAAGAAATTATCAACATACTAATGTCATCCAGTCTTCTTAATACGAGGGATGGATCGACCCTGATGATTTTGTAGACCAAGGATTTCAAAAGTTATCTTACCCAATCCACAAGTGTGTTTCATTCTAGGCCCACTGTTTGCTTGGATGGACCTAGAGATAAATATCTGGATATGGTGACATGAAAATCCAATGGAATCCAAAATTATACAAGTCCCCATTATTGAGGACAAGATTTTCACATCGGTTCCACCATTTCGGTTTTTGATGCATTTATCTAGGCACAATTCCTTCGTTTCTATAGGCGGCGACGCACTACTTCTTGTTACTGCAAATTCCTACTCTCCAAATGTTGGAGTCTTCCATCACCTTCATTAGTGATGTCTACTACTTGATTGAAATAGGGTGATGGGATGTTGATTCCTCTTTCCATGGATTCATCCTTGGATATCATTTCTTAGTATAAATCTTACTTATAGATTTAAATCATCTTTTTGAAATTCATTCTCAACACCTTATTGAGGTGGAAACCAGTTAATTAGGATAATTTTGTCTTTATAAGGCAACAAACTTTGGTCAAGGGAGGTAGTAGCATTGGGTACGTTGGAAATGTATGAACATTGGGTAGATTGTGAACCTATAAAGTAGTCTTCATTGGAGGGAATCTCATGTGTGAGTCATATTAGGCCAAGAACCCTATTTACCCCCTATATATCACAAGGTAATTAATACTAGTCTCATAGGTATTCCAAGGTTTTTTTACCTCAAGCATCCCATATTCATTATATGGGATAAACATTCTAGATAAAGTCAAAATTTTAATGTCTTATGGAGATGGATGGGTCACAGGTTAATGCCATGTGGGAAAATTTTGGGTGTAGGTTTAATTTCTTATATGGATAGGTTGGGTGCATGTTTAATGTCTTGCAGGGATAGGATGTGCAAAATTTTAACATATTGTGGGGACGAGATGTGCGTAGGGTTAACGTCTTGTAGGGATATGATGTATGAAGGTTTAATGACTTTTGGCGATAATTTGGGATCAAATTTAACGTCTTGTGAGGATCTGATGGACATAGGTTTAACTTCATGTGGGTACAGGATGACGGGTTGAGAGTGTCCCTGATGGGGGGAGATAATATAACACATTGATATTTTTAGGATTGAACCATAGTGAGGTTTCCTATATATCCTATTTTAGAGATCGGGATTAAAATACATGTAGTTCAATTTCATAGTTTAAGGTTATGTGATAGGACTAGTTCATATAGTTTAATGTTGTATGGTAAGGATGACCATGTTACAAAATAACTGTCAATAAGGGATGATGTGAGACTTATGCGTAGAATCTTCTCAGTATGAGAGTCACACCTGATATTGGGGGAAATGGTGTTGGGATTATGCATGAAAGATGTCGGGTATGGGAGTCACATCTAACTAATGGGGGAATGGTTTCATACCATGTGTTCTATGAATGTGGAATCATATGTTTGTTATATAGGGTAAAATTTTAGTTTAACATCATGTGATGAGAATGTTGTTGTGTTGATATCATTGTACAACTAGGACATGTAGATGGGAAGTTTTATGTCTTACAACTCATATGTGGATGGGGATTTCACCTCGATGAAGATCGTGTCATGGTAGGAGGAAGATTTAGGTTCTGGGTGCACCAGAAGCCTGTGACAGGTGGTACCCAACTTTTATTTTTTCCATAATCGACGATAAATCCATGATCTATACAATGTTTAATCACCAAGATCAATGTAATTGAATTAGATATAGAAAACATTAATCACGTTGGAACTGGATATAGGATATCATCACATATTGTTTATAATTAATTTAATTAGATTAAGAATTACCTCTAAGGAATTATTTCTTAGTTGATGAATCTGACAACAGATCTATGGGGCACTTCCATTTTGATTTAGAAACCAAGAATATATTTATTGTAATGGGAATCCACACATTTCCAAGAATCTCCAGATTCTGCTGAAGGAGTCTCCGGGTGCTAGCACAGAAGATCCTTGCACTTGCATCGTCCATCATGATCACCAATAGAATCACTTCCAAAGCATTCTCTTTGATCCAGTGGAGGAGAATTTCATGCCATTATTGGGATTTGGAGAAGGGAGCTCTCTAGGATTTATTGGATTAACCAAGATTTTTGTACAGAACTGAATATGCTTATGATAAAATAACATATTTGGGTATTTGTATTTCCAAGGTTAAAATAAAATAATTACAAAAGTTCCCTTATTATTTATTTAATCCAATAAAAACACCATTTCAAATAATAATAGTAATATTATTATTTCTCTACATTTGCTGAACTTGAATATTATAATTAAATATCATTTAATTAAATAATATTCAATATTATTTATTTTTAATCAGACCATTAACCTTAGTCTATCATTATTCCACAATATTTATCAGGCATTGAATAGTGTCTATTTATTTATTAAATAAATATCACCACATTATTCAGTAATAAATAAATAAATTTTATATTTACTAAATAGAAAATAGATATTTATTAAATATTCCGCTCACAATATATTCTCTTGAATAACTTGTGAATAAATAAATGCAATAAAGCATACATGAATAGTACATAAATCAAGAATGATAAAAATATTTATTCAACCTATTAAATAATAAATAATAATACATTATATAACTATGATTCTGAATACACGTAGTGTGTGACCCTATAGGCTTCTTTCTCTATAGCATTAGGTGAAGCTTCACAAAGTTTAAGGATACAGTCTAGTAACATGCCAAGACACCCATAGAGAAAGATGTTAATGCCACAACAACATGTCACATCATAAAAAATATTATCATGTAATATAATACCTTTATCAAAATATCTCTAATCGAGTAGGTGCATGCTATTTCCATCAACCTATGTGCTCGATATAACTTTATTTGACATTTAAAAAATAGAACTTTCCAATAGAACACCATGTCCATGGATTTATTTAGGCTATATCATTTCCATCAAAGAAACTATGATATTATTTCTGTTAATGAATATAAGGGATAAATCCTTTCTTTCATTATTAATTAATGTAATATTACGTGTGGTGATCCTAATATATCCTACTTCACTGTGAACATCTTTCATCACGGTTTTTGTCAATACATATAAGTGTGGGACTCATAATACTCATTAATAGCAATCTTAAAGTCTATGGACCAATACAAATGTCTACATATAAGAGAATCCGATGACACGTAGAAATGTAGTTTCCTATTGGTGAGTCTCTTTCTCATAATATCCTTACTGTATATTATCAAGGGTGTACACCATGAGAAGTCTCCTGAAATTCTTATGATCCTCCACCCCTAATATCCTTTATCATTTGTGTCCCTAAAATGATACCATTCGGAGATAGAACATATATTCAAGAATATTTTCATACCACTTATGGGTTCTCATCATAGCAGGTAATTGCTATGGCCTTTTAACATTACAACTAATTTTAGGATATTATCACATACTATGTTACATAGAAGAACAATCATGATGTGATAAGGTGTTTATTTATATTTAAAACCATGAATACAAGTTTATCATAAAGTACAAAGACAATGGTTATAGGGAACCAAATCCAACATACTCACACTTTTACTACAGCCAACTGCTAAAAAAATTCAATCTGCTAGCTCTCAAATGATACTCATGCTTCTGCTGAGATAAGACTTTAGTAAAGGGATCCACCATGTTCTCTTCTTTGGGTACTCTTCTCACTACAAATTCACCCCTTAGATAGAAATACCTCAAGAGGTGATACTTCTGGAGTATATTCTTTGCCTTTTGGTGTGATGGTGGCTCTTTTTCAAGAGACACTACTACAATATTATCACAATACAATGTGACAGGTTTTTTTCTACTAGGCACCACATCAAGATCCCAAAAAGGTCCTTAATCCAAACATCTTCCTTAGAAGCATTAGAAGCCTATATATACTCAGACTCTACTTTAGAATAAGTTACAACTGGCTGCTCTGAACTCTTCCAACTCAAACCTTCTCTTTTGAAAAATAAAACATATCTTGGTTGTGACTTCAGATCATTTTGATCTATATGAAAACCATCATCATTATAACCCCTGATGAATAGCTCCCTTTCTCCTCCATACAATAGGAATATATCCTTAGTTATTATCAAATACTTAATGACAACCTTAATAATAGTCTAGTGTTGTAATCCTGGATTTTCTTGAAATCTTCTTACCATGATTAGTGAAAAGGAAACATCAAGTCTAGTATATAACATGGCAGACATGATTGATCCTATCGCTGAAGCATATGGAATCTTACACATTATCTCATTCTCTTGTTGTGTATATGGACACATTTTATTAGAAATATGTAAACCATGTGAAACTGGAACCAATACCTTATTAGATTGTTCCACACTAAATCTATTTAGTATCTGGTCAATATATGTACTTTGACATAGTCCAAGTAGCCTCTTGGATATATCACAAATGATCTTCATCCCTATAATATAGGTTTCTTCATCAAAGGACATCATGTATAAGCACTTATTTAACCAATCCTTAAAAGATTGTAAGGCTGGTATGTCATTTCCAATAATTAATATTTCATAAACATATACTACTAGGATAACAACCACATTCCCATTAAACATTTTATAAACACACAACTCATATTAATTAATAATTAAACCAATTTATTGTATGGATTCATTGAATCTATTGATTATTGACCTAGATTCATTCTTCAATCCATAAATGGATATCTTCAACCTGAAAATCCTTTTTTATTACGTGGAGTCACAAAACCTTATGGTTTTGTCATATAAAAATCTTCTTGAAGGTTCCCATTAAGGAATGCAGTTTTGACATCCATCTACCAAATCACATAGTCATGGTAACTTTCTATATCAAGTATGATACTGATGGATTTAAACATGAAAACTGATGAAAAAATTTCAATGTAGTCAATTCCTTAACACTGTTTAAAACCATTATCCACTAGCCTTGATTTATAGGTACATACTTTACCTTCCATGTCCAGTTTCCTCTTGAATACCCATTTGAAATCTAAAATATTTACATCAACTACCACATCGACCAGAACCCAAAATTATTTCAGATATATGGAATCCATCTCAAAATTCATCGATTTTTGGCTATCTTTAAGATTTTGAGCTCTCTACTACCTCCTTGTATGAGGGAGTTTCATCGTTGTGAACTAACAAATATTCACCATCCTCAGTGAAAAAAACTATATCTATCTAGTTATCTTACCTCTCTTATGCTCCTACATAGTACTTGTGTTTCAAGAAATACATCTTCCATGGGGACTTGTGGAATCTCTTCCTATAAAAATTATTTTGTTTCCTAAGCATCAACTTCATCAAAGTCAATATTTCTCCAACTATACTTTTTAAAGATGTGCTCCCTCTCAAGAAATATTACTTATCTTATGACAATCACTTTCTTATTCGAGGGGTTATATATGTAGTATCCCTTTTTTTCCTTGGTATATCCTATACATATACACCTCATGCCTCGGGGTGGTAGTTTGTTGCACGAGAAAGCCTTAAAAACACCTTACAATCCCATACACATGTATGTGATAAAATGGGTTTCATTCCACTCAATAACCAAAATAGATTTCTATTTTCTGCATTATTTGGTACCCGGTTTAATGTGAATGCTGCAGTTTGTAATGCCTATCCCCAAAAGGATAATGGAAGATCTGTATGACTCATCCTCAACCTTACCATTTCTAACAAGTTACTATTCCCCATTTCTGTGACACCATTCTAATGTGGTGTATAAGGTGGATTTATTTGAGATATAATCCCAAATTCTCGTAGAATGTCGATGATATATTGGTTAAGATATTCACCAACTTGATTCGATCAAAGCTTCTTTATCTTCTTTATATTCTTACCAAGTTGATTCTATACATCATTCTTGAATTCATTAAATTTCTAGAAGGGTTCAAACTAATACCTCTTCAATTAGATATGACCATATCTACTCAATTCATCAATAAAAGTTATGATGTAAGAATATCCACCTCTTGCTTCTGCTGAAAATGTTCGACAAATATTAATGTGTATCAATTCTAGAATCTCTATGTCCCTTTCACCTTGTCCATCGAATGGTGGTTTAGCCATTTTTCTTTGTAAAATATCATGACATCTATCATGTGGTTTTATCTTAGAGGAGTATAAATAGCCATCTTGATAGATCTTTGTCAAAAACTTCTCATTTACATGACCAAGATGGTGATTCCACAACTGGGTGTAATATTGGTCATGTGAAAATAATTCATTATCTATTTCCAACAGTTGGTTTTATTAATTTAATAAATAAGGACCATTATTTAAACGTTTCATACCATAAAATATGTTTTCCTTATAAAAGAAACAAATTTTATTTCCAAATTTGAAAAAAAAAACCATATGTATCTAAACATGACACAAAAATTATGTTCTTGGTAAATGTATTTTCATAATAACAATATATTAAATCCAAAATAATTCCTATTAGCAGTGAAAGATGGTAGTAACCAATGGATAGGGAAGCCATCCATACTCTATTGGAAGATCTTATATCCACCTCTCATCAAGAAATCTTCCAAAATATACTTGTTTTCTTCTTTTGGATATAGATGTGAGCACCACAAGCTGTATCTAATACCCAATGTATTGAAATGGAAAGATGTCACTCAATAACAAACACACCTTTAGCTACCCTTTTCTTTTGTGTGTGGTTCCTCTTATAGTGTCCTAAATTTCGACATGCAAAATATACTACCTCCTTTTCCTTTCCACGCCTTTGGATCTTTTTCTTCTTGGAAGGATGATTCTTGGGAGATTTAGACTATTTATATGTCTTGATATCCTTTTCACTGGTCATCCTTTTCTTATTCACCATAAGGACCATGGGATTATCACACCCCATGTCCTTATCCACTTGGAGAATCAAGATCAGATGTTCAGAAAAACTCTTTTAATTATTTATCATATTATAATTCACAATAATGCTAGAGATGGTCTCTGTAAGTGATGAAAGTATGAGATATATATGAAACACATCCAGTAATTTAATCACTAATATGTCTAGGTGTTTAATGTAGAAAATATGTTTGACTAAATGAGGCCCAACTGGCACTGAATCTCCAAGCTTATTTGTCATCAAATCATAAAAGATCTCATACATATCTTATCTTTCATTCTCTTTATAGAGATCCCAATTACGAGTCATCATGCTATAGGCATCTGTATCATCATTTTGCTTTAAAATATCATTGAACATGGGTGATATCACGAAGCACTAAACATGTCTATCATCATTAATATCTTTCTCATAGAGAGATATCTCTTCATATATTTCCTCATTACCAGACATAATTGTAAAAGGTTCTTCCAGCACATACAATTTCATTTTAGGGAAAAGGATGGCCCATAAGTGCCTTTGCCACTCCTAGAAATTGGTGCTAGTGATAATGATTTTCTTCTCAAGTATGGATTGAAATGATATTTTTGATTCCATTTTATTAATATTTATAAAAAATAAGAAAATTATAATTTTTATTACTTTATGTGATAAATTTAGGCAAATAAATAAATATTATATTTATTAGTCTCCCACTATTTTATCAAAACCCAATAGTCTTCTCTCTTGGCTTTAGAATGTCTTGTTTCTTGGACATTAAAGTGGAAATGATCCATATTCCCCTTTTAATGACACCAAAATTTTTTGGTCAGGTAAATCAAATGGTTTTAGATAGGAATTCCAAATGACAACTGCATTAACTCACAGTTCCTCGATCTGATGAGTGGAATCATTAATCATGAAATCATTAATTTAGATTTCATCAACCGTTGCCTCTCAATTACACAAATTCATTCTTTGAAAGTCAACCCTTTATGTGAACCAGGTGAAGTCAAACAAAACCCTCATGTTATAATTCATTGATAATTAAAATAACCCCAAATTTGGTTGGTCAAGCACTTTGAACTATGGTTCGATTCTAACCACAGTAACAGAAGGCTATAGAAAATCAATATTTTTTTGAGGGATTTTATCCTTTATGAATATATTTCCAATTATTATCTTTATTAAATTCTTGTTAATATTAAGTGGGATAACTTAAATGATTAACCATGTTATTAGATAATGTTTACGTATAAGACAATTTAATTTATTATGATCTTGCATGCTTGTTAATTCAGTAATTATGTGATCCAGACAAGACATCCATAATGAAATAACCATGCAACTGATAGAAATAAAATAAAGGGTATGATCATGATATTATAATAATGGTTAGTTTATCTAGCTGTTGATTGACTAACCATTGACCTAGGGGAGAAAACAACTTGATCAAATTTAGGTTTGTGTTTATAACTTTCCACCTTTCCACCTTTTTATCGCCATGGATTGGTTTCTTCTCGTCTCCAAACGTGAACCTCCTCCACTATGTTGGGAGCTCCATCAATTACATATGCATTTTACTTGCACACAGGTGTGGGGAAATAGGGGTTTACATAAAATAATCCATGAGAACGCATGCCCTACATAATAATGAGGATAGAAATCATGTAGGAAGAAAATTTAATTTAATAAAAAAATTAAATGAAACCAATCACTTACAAAAGGTCTCGTCTACCTCACGATCATCCACATCCATGAAACGTATTATATATTTAATAAAACTATCATTAAATTATTTAATAATTCTTATTTATGATAAATCATGATCAAAACGATTAATTATTATATTTAATTGATCAATCCTTTTATTTTAATTCTTATCTGAATTTCCTTGAGAATATTATCAATTATAATTTTTTAAAAAATTAAATAAATTCATTTAAAATTAATTGTTTACATAACATGTACCTTGGAGGTAACATGGTGAATACCCATCTGATTCTGTCAAACATGTATTATAGCCTTATACTTTTTTACTATTCTGAAATATGGAATACATAACTTATCATTCACTTTTACATTGTGTACTTCATGAATGATTACAAAAATTACATGATTTTTTGGACCCATGTAATTATTCAATGCATGTAGCGTAAAAAATTTAATACGACTCATACATGACATGAAAATATGAAGATTACATAGATATTAATTAAACATTTAAATATTTATTTATATTAATACCCATCACATGGAATGTCTTATCTTTATGACCACACATAAGTACATGTCTCATGGTTTACAAAGTAAAATAAATAAATTTAAATCTTCATAACATTGTATAAGTACACGAAATGTAGATATGATATATATGACATGTATACCTCTCATTATCTATCCAAGACATACACCTAGGGTGTCAGTGTGTAGTCTGTTACTATAAAAATTAGAGCACATGATGTGTACAATGGTCCACATGCCGTGTTGACTCTGTGTTATACAGTCATCAGTTGGGTAGGCCATCTATGGAATACAAACGTATTTCTAACCTAAAGGGAATACGTGCCATATCTAATGAGCCACACATTGTGTAGTCTGGATGGACGTGAACTAGTCTATCCTGGTCAACTCGCGGTGTAAGAATTAACTATACCACATGTCATCAATGAACATGACTTGAGTAATTGCCGAATTAACTCATGGTTCATTGAACACAACTACACGACATGTTACTCCAGTTACATGTTGTTTACTGCTGTGTTATCTGATCATAATCCTTGGCACCTCTGGATGAGTTCCATGATTTCATTTTAATCATAAAATAAATGTGTCGATTAGATCTATAAGAAATGAAGGATGGAGAAATAGATCTCGTAATTCAGATTAATAGATTGATTAAACATCAATTGAAAAACTAAATTAAAATTTGTAAATCACTAACAATATTTAAATAATTACAAACAATTATGTGTCTATTCTGATGCCACTTGTACGTTCTGGGTGCAACAGAAGTATGCGATTGGCGGTGCCTAAATTTACTTTTTTCCATAATCAAAAATCAATCCAAGATCTATACGATGTTTAATCCACTTGATTAATGTAATTGAATCAAAGATATAAAACATTAACCACACTGGAACCAGGGAGAGGTGATCAACACATATTGTTTATAATTAATTTAATTATATTAAGAATTATCTTTAATGAATTATTTCTTCATAGATGAATCCGGTGACAGATATATGGTTCACTATCATTTCATTCTTGAATCCAATCATAGATTTCCTCTAGTAGTGATCCACATGTGTTCTAGGACTCTCTAGATGTCGTTGAAAGAGTCTTTGGGTTCAAGAATGACTGATCCTTGTGCTTGAATCGTCCGCTGTGATCGCCTCATGAATCACATCCAAAGCGTTCTCCTTGATCCCGTGGAGGACGATTGCTCGCCATTCATCGGAGTGGTCTTGGAGAAGGGATATATCTATACTTTAGAGGATTCACCAATATTTTTGGGAACAACCAAACTGGCCTATGATAAAATATCATATTTGGGTCTTGGTATTGCAAGGGTTAAAATAAAATAATTGTAGAGGTTCCCTTATTAATTATTTAATCCTAGAATAAGCCCATGTAAAATAATAATAGTAATATTATTATTTCTTGACATTCAATTAACAAGTGGATTATAATTAAATATTATTTAGTTATAAATATCAAATATTTATTATTTCTCATCGGACCATTAAACTCAGTCTACCAATCCTCAATAATATTTATGAGGGCTTGAATAATATCTATTTATTTTTTTAATTAAATATCACTTTATTATTCTCCCATAAATAAATAAATATTTTATTCACTAAATAGAAAATAAAAATTTATTAAATATTCTTATCACAATATATTCTCTTGAATAACTAGTGACGAAATAAATGCGATCATGTATACATGAATAATTATTAATCCACATACAAAAATAATATTTATTAAACTAGTTAAATAATAAATAATAATATATTATTTAACTTGGATTATTGACACACTTAGTGTGTGACCCTCTAGGCTTCTTTCTCAGTGACATTAGGTGAAGCATCCCGAAGTCCAAGGTTACCATTTAGCAACACACCATGACATCCATAGAGAAAGAAGTTAAATCCACAATGACATGTCATCTCATATGAATGCCTACCATGTAATATAATCCCTTTATCACAATATCTATATTTGATCAGGTTGAATTCAAGTGCCATAAACCTTTGTGCTCTATCATGAACTAGCCTAGGATGTCATTAGACCCAACACCCATACCTGGTCCGTGACATGTCCTGAAGTTCATTCCCAGTCCCCACAGGCTCACAACTAGTGTTCTACATCAAAACCTACTAGAGGGAATGTTTTTAGCCTAAAAATAAATATCCAAGACAAGATAAATAATTAAAACAACCCGAAAAAGAAACAAAACTAACAACTAAAACTCATCTAAATAAACGATTGGTTCAACACATGATACTACTAAACAAACTGAAAAATAAAACAAGAAAAACTAAACCACTTCCACGCGATCTCCATGAGTCATTTTGGTCACCACCAACCACAAGAACAACTTTTCTCCAACAAAGAGTAACTAAACTAGGAGAACTTGAGAAAAATTAGGACCTACAACTGAAATGATAAATTATGCATGATCACTAAAATTCTAAATAGATATTCCAAAGATAAAACATAGAATCCAAGTGTTTCCCTTCCAAATATAGTCCATTAACACTAAATTGAAATAAATTTATAAAAATAGGGTGTTCACATTTAATTAAACAACACCTTTTCCCCATTTTAATATAGAACATATGACACATATCATTTCCAAATTCAATTTCCATTTTACAATAAAAATCCATAACTAGGAAAACCAGGGCTATGCTAAAAGTAACAGATAAATAGTGCATGATAGAAACTAGTACAACAAAAAGTAAATAATAAATATAACTAATATCCATGGGAAATCCTTAGCATCCATAGAGTACACTTGTACATACTTGGTTCAGAACCACCTATCAGCCTATGGTGAAGTACCTATGTAAATAACAAACTGGATGCATTATCCTAGCCTCACCAGTGACACAACCCTTGTGTCCTATCTACAACTCCAGGAGGGTTCCAACCCATATAATTGGAGTAGGTAGCCTACCATCACTAGATTATCTATAAGACACTTATGAACCCCTGGTGGTAGTAAGGATGTGTATGTAGGAGGAAAACACACACGTGACTTAGCTTATATAATGCCACTACACATTCCTACCCCAAACAGGGACACAAATATACGATAACACATAAAGGGAAATCCATACTATAGAGGTTCTCATAAAGATATTCTTAGATTTCATATCATACGAAATTGCCAACTAGGATTTCATAACATATGAACAATCAAAACCTTTCATAAAACATTTCAAGTTGCCAACCAGGCAGACATACTTTCCAAACCACAATCCTTTCCAAATTTAATAAAAAACATATCTTCGAAATTAAAAATTCTTAATAGGCCTTTTTCTTTTCACACTCGAATACATTTACCAAGAACATTTTACAAATCCACTTTTTTGTAAAAACATGTAACTTGTAAAACATTAAAAATGACCCCTTAAGGCAAACATTTACCAAATCACACACACACCAAGATCCAAATGGGAAACCCCTCTGAGATTCCATTTTAAACCATTTTTAGAAATCACATAAGAGAGCCAACTTCATTTGAAATATAAACACCATTTTAGAAATAATTATTTAAAGAGAACACCATTTTTCATGTACCATATTCATTTGAGGTCACTTACATATGTCCAACTTTTCCACCCATGGATGTTCCAACATCCAATGACACACCTAAAATCCAATGAAACAATTTAAAACCTTTTTTCGTAAAGTAATCATTTGCTTTAAAACAATTTCCAACCACCCACATCATTTAGAGAATACAAACCAACTCACTGAATCCAAAAAACCATTTTCAAAACATTTTAATACAATAACAAAAATACATCATTACCAAATCATACCAACCCAAATTCACAAACAAAAAAACATCATCACAACATCATAAGGGATAAACATTTCAAAAAATTATCCAATTTCACATTAAAGGAACAATGACATTTCTACCAACACCTTAACTGCTATAAACCTAGGTATTATACATGAACCGCTTTTAGAGCCTATTTTTAATGAATTAAATCAATGAGAAACCACCATTTACATATATCTGTATGTATAATAGAGGTTCTAAAAAAATTTAAAAATTAATTTAAAACACACAAGTGCCCATAGATTGTTCTGAAATAGAAAGAGTGAGAAAACCCTACCTCAAACATGTGAGAATAGAATAAAACTACAAGGATATGTAGAACCAAAGATCAATAATGATCCACATTCCCTAGACATAAGAAAACACCGAAAAATTATCCAAATATAAACCTAGGGTTCGTCCAAGAATAAATCACCAAATGAAAAACCCTATAAACTACGAGGGAAGGAGAAAGAGGTTAGATAATGGCCGAAACCCTAAAATATTACATTAGATACAAAAGATATTCACCATAGAGGGAAGATATCCAAGGGAGAAGGGGTCTTGGGACCCCTTGGTGTGCCAAAAATGAAGGGTAGGAGATGGGTTTGAATTGGGATTAAATTGAGAAGAGAGGGAAAAAAGGAAACCATGATTATAATGACCTATAATGTCTGCATAATTCGGTTGCATGATTTTCCAAACTAGATGTTAACTGCGCATACCCTTCTGTCCACAGAAGAACAGACACATGGTTACCAAGGACCTATTGCACAAACATTCAAAGAACATAGGGTGGGTTATGTTCAACTGGACCCGCCACATTATTGGGACACATAGTTTCTACTAATCGTACGGTAACCACGCTTCACCTGGAAAACCTCCAAAAAACTCAAAAAACTAAAAAATTCAATCGGGACTCAAACCCGAACCTCAAAAAAAGACCCCCAAGCAATAAAAGGATAAAATAAAAGAGTTTCTGAGGATAGGGTGTGATAATTCTCCCAACCACAGACACTTTTTCCCCCAAAATTCACTAAGCCAATAGTTAACCAAAACTCGAGTCCATCCCTCGACAAAACCATGGAAAACCGATTACCCCAGGTTCGCCTTACTCTCTATAGGTTACACCCGAACTATTCAAGAAGAAACCAAATCCAATGATCTAGGGAAGACAATGATATAGTTATACCCACCACAAAACACCACTAATGCAGGAATTTGAAACCCAAACAACCCACCCTAGGGGGGGTCAACATGGGAAATCCCAAACCGAGCTCATTTAATTCCTCCACATAATCCAAACAAAACCCCCAGTCTTAAAAAGATAGAATACTAAAAAAATCCCAATAGGCCAAGGATGAAAACATAGATCAACACCTCCCACACCGTCCAAAAAAATCCTCAACGTAACTAGGTACTAGGGAATTTCAAGCCCCAACTCAACCCACTTCTTCAACGCTAACAAAAAAACTCCACCACCAGGATTAAAAATATTATGGGGAAACCTGGAATACCTGGAATCTATATTGAAAATTTATTCTTGAAGGACTGAAACCCTCTACACAAGGGTTAACAACAACACATCAAAAATTAAAAAGTCTCTACCCTGGCGAATTTCACCCAACATTAGGGAGAACCCATGAGAAAAATTCAAACTAAAACCAAATAGTGGGAAGAAACTACTACCCATCCTCTTCAAAAAACTAAAAAATTTCTTAAACAATCACATATGAAGAAAAAAACAAAACCCAAGTAATCATATTAATCCACAGGTCAACCATACCTTGAGGTAAACGAACGATTTAGAGAGGAAATACATAAAACAAATAAAGCTACATAGATTTTTTTAGAATGATTCAATCACACTATTGAAATAATAAAAGAAAACGAAAAACCAGAAGAAAAAAAAAATGAAACAGAAAACTATGTCGTGGCTTCTCATACCCCCGGAAACTCCTGACTATGTGCGAGATTCACCTTGAATCCTATGGCTGTGGATCTAATGGCTAAAGTATCTCTTGAATCACAGTTAAACACTAGAATCCCCCAATCATAACTCCTTACTCTAATGAAACATTCTATAAAACATACTCTGATTACTCAAATGACCATAATGATAACAAGACTTTCAAGGGATGTGGCAAGACGACTTGAAATGTCTGAACCAGCGAAGATAGTTTTTATAGATATATTCCTTTGGAACATTCTCCTCACTGAATTGGGGATGAGAACACCAAATAAAAAGAGGAACCATCCATTCAATGTTGTTAGTATAGTCTTTTACTAATCACTGGACCTTGCATACATCTTGTAACTTTGCCTCCATCCATAACATCACCTCCTTAGGTATAACCCTTAGAGGTTGGTGTCCTTGGAAATTTCCCATGTCATCTAAAATTCCAACGATGATGAGACATCCAACCTCCATTGGTCTAAAACTGAACACAAAAACAAACACAAAGCGACATTAACTTTATCAACCTGAGGAGTACTAATTATCCGAACACACGCTCTTCTTCATTAAAATCACATTACTACCTCTAACAATACTTTATCATTTCAATGAGTAGGTGACACCTGAAAAGAACCAAAAAATAGGAATGAATCATTGGAAGTATTAGGGAACGTTCTAGATGAAATAATAAAAACACAAGAAACACCAAACTGAAACGTCCATCAAGCAAAAACACAATCGAAAAGAAAACCCCAAGCCAAGACAACTTGCACAGAAGCCAAATAAATACCAAAAAACCCTCTTTTTAAAAATCATCATTTCTTATTTATGTTCCAAAACTAACTCATCCCAAGGTAATTTCTAGAAAACAGAAAACAACTTTTAAAATTTAAAAATCCACTCCTCCAAGTGAAACCAATTTCCAAACCCTCTCTATTTCAAAAACTCCCCCTGGAATCCTATGAATCCTCACATATGTGCCCATCCATTTCCATCCACATATTCCAAAAACAAGTGCTCGATAAAATTTTCATACATAAACACACCGATATGATCCTCCATTAGGAAAACTAGGGGTAAGGACCTACCTATCATCCTCAAAACCCAAGAATTTACTAACTTTTCAAACCAAAAAATTTTCCATTAGAACCCATTTGAACAACTTAATATCCACTGATAATTATCTATTTTAAATTTCAAAAGACTATTTTATTTATAATCCGTCATACTAATTTGAAACCACTCAAGAGAAATAATTTTCATTCCAAAACCATTTCCATTTTCTTGATTCACTCACACAGACCAGAACCAAACAAAACACAATTTATAGGTAACCACAAGAATAAAAAACTGGAAGTTATTCTTAACCTGGGGACAAGGTAGTGATCCATTCCAAAAGTAAGCTTCAAAAACTTGGAGAGTCTTAAACCCTGTAATCAGACTCCATATGGTCACTACTCCATGTAATATCACAACATAACACTGACTTGGCTCCATTTCCATCCCTCAATCCAAAACAAAGTCAATGACTCAAAACCTAGACTACCCCTGGTAACTCAGGTCATATCATGAATCGTGGTGATTAGGCACCGACCCATAACCTAACTCATGAGCCCCCAAAACCCTAGTATCTGACTACTATACACCCCAAATAATAAATGGTGTCCTATGAAACCATTTTTCCATGAACCATCCCAAGATGTCACTCGACCCAACACCCGAACATGTCTGCAACATGTCCCGAAGGGCATTCCTGATCCCCATGGGATGTCAACTAGTTCTTAATATAAAAACATACAAGAGAGAATTATTTCAACCCAAAAAGGAAAAACTAGGACATGATAAATAAATAAAACAAAGAAAAAACACAGAAAAACTAACAACTGAATCTCAACTAAATAAACAACTGGTTCAACAAAAGATTCAACTAAACATACTAAAAATTAAAAAACAAAACAAAACCACTTCCACATGATATTCATGTAACCTCTTGGTCACCACTAACCACAAGAACAACTTTTCTCCAACAATGATCAACTAAACCAGGAAAACCTAAGAGAAACTGATCCTGCAACTGAAATGATAAGGTAGGTATGAGAACATAAATGCTCAATAGGAATGCCATAGATAAACCACAAAATCCAAGTGTTTCCACTCCTATGATAGTCTATTAATACAAGTTTAAAATACAGTTATAAAAACTAGGCTTTAATAATTAATTAAACAATTCCATTTACTGATTTTAAAATACAACATATGACACACGTAATTTCAAAATACAATTTCCATTTTACAATAAAGATCCATAATAAGGAAAATCAGGGCTATGCTAAAAGAAATAGACAAACAATGCATGATAGAGACTAGTAAAACAAAAAGTAAGCATGAAATATAAATAATAGCCATGGGAAATCCCAAAAATCACTAGAAGACCCCTAGACATACTTTATTTTGAACCACCTACGGGCGTATGGTGAACCCCTTAAGTCAATAACCAACCGGCTGCTCTATACTAGCCTCACTAGTGGAATGACCTTTCTGGATAGTATACAACTCCAAGAGGGTCCAACCCATCTAATCAAAGCTGGTAAGCTACCATAACTTTTATATATATAGAATACTCATGAACCCATGGTGGTTACAAAGGTGTGTAAGTAGGAGGACAACACACACATGACTCATCTTACTTATCGTCATAGCACTTGCCTACACCAAAAACAGACACAAATATACGATAATCCATAAAGGTAAATCTATACTATAGAGGTTCCCATATAGATATACATACATTTGATATCATACAAAAGTGCCAACGAGGATGTCATAACATATAAACATTCAAATCCTCTCATTAAAAATTACGAGTTTCCAACCAGAAACACACACTTTCCAAACCACAATCATTTCCAAGTTTAATACAAAACATCTCTTAAGAATGTATAACACCAAATAGGCCTTTCAGCTGTGCACACTCAAATACATTTACAAAGAAAATTTTCTAAATCTCCATTTTTGGTAAAAACATGTAACTTGTAAAACATTTCAAATGACCCCTTAAGGCAAACAATTACCAAATCAAACACACACTAAGTTCCAAAAGGAAAAAAAAGCTATTATTTTTCATTTTAAACCATTTTTAGAAATCACATAAGAGAACCAATTTCATTTGAATGATAAAATCTATTTGAGACACTGATATTTAAAGAGAACACAATTTTTTAAGTACAATCTTCTTTTAAGGAAACATCTATGTGTTCACCTTTTGCACCCATGGATGTTCAAAAATCCCACATCACATCTAACATCCAATACAACACTTGAAAACTGTTTTCTAAAAGTTATAATTTTCTTTAAAACCATTTCCAACAACCCACATCATTTAGAGAACACAAACCACCTCATCGAATCAATAAAAAAATTTCCAAAACATTTAAATACAATGAAAAAACAACATAATTACCAAATAATACCAACCCAAATTCAAAACAGAGAATCATCATCACAACATCATAAGGTCTAAACATTTCCTTAAATTCCCCAATTTTATTTTTTAAGGAACAATGACATTTCGACCAACAAACTAGATTCCATAAACCAAAGTATTATACACGAAACTATTTTGGAACATATTTTTAATGAATTAAATCATGAACAAAACTACCATTTAAATATATCAATAAAAATGTTATATGTGTGAATAAAATTTAAAAATTAATTCATAAAAAACAAGTTCCCATGAATTATTTAGGAACGGAAAAATTTGGAAACGCCTACCTCAAACATGTGAGGATGGAATAAAACTCCAAGGAGAGGAATAATTGAGGCTCATATATAATCATAATTCCCTAAACCTAAAAAAGCACCCAAAAATTATCCAAACCAAACCATAGGGTTCAACTAAGATGAAATACCCTAAATAAAAACCCTAGAAACCAAAAGGGGAGGAGAAAGATGGAAGAAAATGTCCCAAACCCTAAAATCATACCTTAGATTTAAAAGAGATGCACCATGGAGGGAGGAGATCCAATGGAGAAGGGGTCTTGGGACCCCTTAGTGAGCCATAAACGAAGGGGAGGATATGCGTTCAAATTGGGGTTAAAGTGAGGAGAGATGGAAAAAAAAGAAACCATGGTTTTAATGACCTGGAATGTCCACACAATTTTCCAAATCATGTGGTAACCATTCAGACCCATCTTTATATGAAAGAAAAGGTGCACAGTTACCTAGAACCTACCAAAAATCCATGCATAGGCCTTGCAGTTGGTTCTTTCTAAACAGACCTACCACATGACTGGGCCACACAGTTTCTAATAACCTTGCGGTAAATGTGATTCACCTATGAAACCTCGCAAAAACTCTAAAATCCAAAAATTTCAACTGGTACTCAAACCTGAACATCGAAAAAAAGACCACAACACAATAAAAGGTTAATATAAAGGAGTTTCTGAGATCGGGGTCTGACATGATCGATATCTATTTCTATTACTTTTTGGAAATAGAACTTGTTTATATAACACCGTTGCCATGGATTTATTTAGGATATATCATTCCCATCAAAGGGCATGAGATATTAACTTATGTTAATGAACAGAAGGGATAAATCCTTTTTGAACTATTAATTAATTTAATATTACTCGTGATGCACCCAAAATATCCTATTTCACCATGAACATCTGTATCATGGTTTTCATCAATACATAGAAGTGTGAGACTCATAACACTAATTAATAATAATATTAAAGTCTAAGGAACAATACACACATCCAGGGAAAAGAAAATCCAATGACACATAGAAATGTGGATTTCCTACTAGAGGTTCTCATTATAATAATATTCATACTGGATATTATCAAGGGAGTACACCATGAGAAGGTGCCTCAAAGTTCTATGAGTCTCCACTTGTGATTGCCTATATCAATTTCCCCTCAAATGATATTTTCTGGATGTAGAAGATATATTCAATAATAGCGTCGTAGCACTTCCAAGTTCTTATCATACCAGGGAACTACTATGACCTTTTAGTGCGACAACTACTCTATGGATATTATGACATACTATGTTACACAAAAGAACAATTATGATTTGATAAGAAGTTTATTAATATTAAAAACAATGAATAAAATTATATCATAATGTAAAAAGATCTAGAACTAACTGAAGATTCATCATAAGTAATCCTCACTAAGATAAGTGATCATTTTACCTTGAAGATGCCGCACCTAGGGCTCATGGGACCACTGCTCATGCACCTTTGGGAGGGACATGGGGATGAAACTACCTCTGAGGAGTGAAAATAAGGATTCCCAACATTACGATACATATTCTTAAGATAAATAGGTAATTGGTACCTATTATTAGAAGAATTAGGTAGGGTGAAGGTTTAGACCACCCTTGGATGAAAGTGGGTGAACATAAGTGTGGGTGGTACCAGTCACATAGGGACATAGAGTGCAGTTGAACCAATTTTGGATGATCAATGGGGACCTGGGAAATCAAAATTTGTGAAAGGGGATCATCTTAAAGGAGGAACCAAGAAGAGGCTTTAATCATGAATTTTTTGAAGGTTATGGCTTAAAAATATTTTGGAGCTTCACAAAGGCTAGGGATATCACATAGGTTAGGGGGATTGTGAAAGAGTATGGTTCTTAAAATAGGGTGACTCTACGTTGGGGTAAAGTCGAGGTTCCCATAGATTTGGTCTCATGAAGGATAATTATCACAAAAACCCTAAGAGCCTATAAGGGATTTATTATTTTGAAAAGGCTATGGACCATCATGAAAGGCATCTTTACCATGTGTTAAGGTTCTAAAAAATCCATGGAAGGTGGTTTCGTGAAATATGGAATCTTTTAGAAATCCATATTCTCTCTATCCTGTGAATATTCAAATCAACAAAAACTCAGATCTTTTCTTGGATGATGAAAGGTCACATCCACATGAATGTTAGACATAAGGGGGTATTTATTGGCCTATAAAATCCAAGGGAATTGGATTCACAAAAGATGGATGTTTTCATGAATCTTTGTAAGCTTTGATAATAGTTGGGGAAATTTGAATCAAAGTTATGCTGTGTAAAAGTTATCACCAATGTTCTGTGTGGTTTGTGACATTAATGAAAGGGATATTATCATGATGGACTTACACTACATGAAGGTTACCATAAAAAATATACATTTACATGGACTTCTACATGTCACATCAATTCATGAATGCACAAATCTTCATGAATCCAATCCCTTAAGTAGATTTTTGATCCATTCTAGCTCGAATTTGCTTCGAAATGGATTTACCTTCCCCAAATTATCCCATGAAATGTGTATTTTAACATCAAAAGATGTCTATATAGATTTTCATTTACCAATTTAGTAGTGGTTTTTGTGAAGTGTCTTAAAACGATATTTAAAAGTGGTTTATCTCTAATAACTGGAGAGTGTTTTTTGGTAGTTTAAACAAATTCTAATTTTTTTAACATATATAGGGGCGGTAAAAACCACCGCTATATATTTCAGTTAAGAAAATAAAAGAAGAAAAAACTACATGCCCTTAGAAAAAAATACAATAGCCATAAAAAGGTATAGTATTAATATAAAAAAATTAAAAAACCTAGATTAACAAATGATTACTATAGTTAAAAACAAATCACAAATGTAATGTCTAATATATGAAAAAAAATAAAATCATATTGATATTCTAAATAGAATAAGACACCAACTGTAAATGGAAATTTAATTAAAACATAATGAAAAAATTAGAAAAATTACTGCCATATTCAAATATATATATTTCTAGAATTGATAATGACTTCTTGTATTTAAATAATTATAATAGTAAGTTAGAATCAAAAATAACAACATGAAGATTGTCAATATAGTATTAATCAAGTATATGAAATTATTAAGCAAAAACCTAGCTTTACAAAGATAAAAGCCTAAATAATATAAAGATACATCAAAATATAAGCAATTTTCGACAATTACAAGGTTAATAATACAATCTAAAATCAAAGGATTAAAATTATCATAAAGAAATATCAAAAAACATTGAGTGAAATAGCTGATCAAAATATGAAAATCTACAAAACAAAATCAATAAAAAACAAGTTCTCATAAAATAAACACACAAAAACCTCATCATGTTTCCACTTCATCAATTCTTACATATAACCACATTACACAATATTACCATATCACTACACACCACCACATAATCACATAACCCCAATATATATATAGAACCCATATTTCATTTCAAAATGCACCACCTCTTCATATCCATTGTATAACTCTTTTACATTACCACTAAATATCCTCATAAATCGTTACCACATCATCACTAAACAAATTAAAACACACCAAAAATTAAAAAATAACCTGAAATAAATTACTACAATAATATTACTATAATAAGGCTTCCACATAACAAGACAAAAATGAACTACTCACACAAAATCTCATAAAACCTTCCTCCATAGATCCCTAAAATCTTCAAAACCTCACTGTAAGAGAATAAAACTTCCACGACAACCCCAATTTTGTTTTCGAAACCACACAACACCCGAATCCAAAAATAATAACAATGATAAAAAGAGAATCAATAGAAAAATCCCAAAGATTATACACCCATTAATTATCTATAACCTCATAATTAAATGACCTAACTCTCCCACATAAAATGATCAAACTAAAATAACCACATTCATCATATTAATCATACTCTACCCATCCCAACTCCAATATAACATTTAAGTTAAGGATACAAATATTACACCTACTTATACATCACCCATCACCAAATACAACCCATATACTGTAACGATATCACATTTTTAGGATACTAATCACCACATATTTATATATTTTACCAAAATTTTCCCCAATATTAAGATATAACAACATAAATTACATATATAAGTCTCAACAGAATAAAGGAAAGATAATAAATTCCCAACTTAAACCTCCAAGAAGAGGTACCCACCATCCATCAATAATTCTACACTAATTTCAAAATTCCCTAGACAATTCCCATCCATTTACTCCACCAAAACAAAAGGAAAAAATTAATCAAAATAAAATGAAAGAATTTAAATTAAATTATTTAAAAAACACCAAAAGATCTTAAAAACAATGAGAATAATGTAAAATCGTGAATAAAATATTTCAAATCAACCAATCATACAGATTTCATATAACGTAACAGAAATAAAAATAACCCATACCACAAATCAAAACATGTATTCTTAATCACCATATCATTGTGTTAGTATGTCATGAATTTAGTTATATAAAACCACTATTGAATCAAAATTCAATCCTTATCACTATCTGATGAAATAATATTGACACCATATCTATCTCCATCTCAACCCCCTACCACCGTCACCTAAATGAAAATTTTCTTGAAAATTAAAAAGTGTTGTATGTTAAAATTTCAACTTAAAATAAATATAATTTTATGTACTTAATGATTATGAAATTTTGTGATTTATCATATCAATAAAATAGTCCATGGGGTATACATCCAATCATATTATGATATAATTCAACCAATTATTTCTATAGATCAATGGCCATCACATCATGCATCTGTATATGATCCCCCAATTGATGGATTGTACACCCCTATTAATGATTTTTGTAATCATTAGAATAAAATTCATTTGATAATATTGATCTAGGGAGTAACTACTACCATGAGTAGATGATACTAAAATCACATATGACCTTTGAATGTCCCAATATAGTAGTGGTCCTGAACCCATCCCATGTAGGAAACCAGCATGCACCTTCCCAAAGACCTGACCAACTGGTATATCCTGGGAGACTGAGAAGGACTATGTGGGATTTGAATCCCATAGTTCATTCATTTTAACCTATAAATAAAATACCAGTTAAATTTAATGAAATTCATATTAAAATAGTTAAAACTAATAATAGTTTATTAAAATTAAAAAGGAATTCAAATCCCATCTTCTTTGGTAGTATCATTCACATAATTCCCATTTGATTTTGAATGAATATCCATGAAAAGTTCCATATGGGATACTCAGTGTTCTAAATTCTTTTTATACATTAAAAAAAAGATAAATAAATAAATAAATATTTTAAATGTATAAGTTACCATATAAAAATGTATACCGGTGAAAATATTTCCATAATAGATCTGTTTCTTGAAAAACTCTTTGAATCAGTAGTGGGGATGATGATTTGTTTTTCATGATTTGATAAATTTTTTCTTGAAACTTATTTAAATAAATAACATGTAATATAATAATAATGTATGAAATGCCATCTCCTTGTCATATGAATGTTAATATATAAAATGATTCAAATATAATAATGTATTATTCAATACGATTTGATTCTCATGGTGATGACAATCAAAAAACACCTTTCACTACTCTTTAACAACCCCTTCAGGAACCTTATCATAAGAATACTAAGTGGTCATAGTTGTATCATTTAATTCATTCCATAATATTCATTTAAAATCTATCAATTTATTACCAAAATTTCTTAATGTCCATTTTCATGTGATATGAATTCAATGGTAAATTGGAATAAAATCTATAAAGGGAGATATATTTTTAAAAAATTAGGATTTAATTAAATAATTGGGGTCAATTGATCCATAATGAATTAAAATTACCTTTATCTAGAAATAAAATATTTCATTATTCTAAGATCTATCTATATGTCTTCAATAAAAATATGTATTCAGAAGGGTAACTGACTTTGCAACCAAATGGACTATAATATCTATAAATAATCCCACAAAATCATCTCTGGGGACCCCATAATAATAATAGGTGATAAATATCTTCAATCCATTCAGATTTTAGACATCTAAACTATTAATATTTGTCTCGGTATTATTTTTTTCCCATATTTAAGGAAAAAACATTATTATTATAAAAATTAAAAATAACATTATTCATGTTAAAATTTGGACCAAAAATCATCACCCTCCAATATCCTCATAAAGAAACATGAGTGACCACCTATTCCTTCATTTTAGACTCTCTATATACTAAACTTGCTAAATTGGGAGGCAAGGTGCTAGATGACGATAAGAGGCAGATGAAGTGTGTTTGAGATATTGATGGGTGGGAGATAGAGGGTGTGGTATTCCCTAATAGAGGGAATAGAGGGAATCCTAGATTCTATTAGGATGGAGCTAAAGGGATCATCAGGTAACACTAAAAAGGTATATATACTATGGGAACATAAAATGGGAGTTAACTGGGATTAGTGAATCACTTATTCATTAGCATTCCTATCATTTAAACAATTCAAAATAACATCAAAACCTATATTTTGAAAGATTCATATAGAAAAGGAAATTTTGAAATGAAAACAGATATACACAACTGAATAAAATAATATAAATAGGTATTATAATTAATGGCTACACATACAAACAAATATGACATTTGTTTTTTTCCAAATTAAAAGTGATACAAAAAAATAAATTTAAATATGATAAAAAATACATTATATTGAAAATTAATAACATATAACATAATGTTTTGAAAAGTTAATGGATGACTACCCATATAGTCATTTTTTAGTTCAATCATTTCATTATATTGATCCATCATTAATTCATATATTTAATTCGCCATTGTGAGACTAATATTTTCAATAACATGATGGAAAAATAAGTAAATTTTCTACTTGTGATGAGATTCAATGTCAAAGTAAAATCTTCAACTTCATCACCCATATTATGCATGTCTATTTATTTTATGTGAATAAATGAACTCTACTCTTAATACATGATATCTTCCAAATAATATTACTTTTTTACTTACGATGAGAAGATATATGGATCATGTTATTCATGTTCAATGAAATCCATAAAGGAAGAGAAGATTTTAGAATTAAATTTCAAGTAATCTCTTTTAATACCCCTATTAATATCTACCCACTTCTATTTGAATAAAACAACTATAAAATGGCCATGGTAGTTTAATTCGATACTATAAGTCAACTTTACATAGTATCACAATTTTAAAAATATAAATATACTACTATTATGTGTTTCTAAAACCTCTTACTGATCCACTATAAGAAATTTAATACCATTCACACAGTAAGCACCAAACTTCCATGCGTTTTTAGAGGATCGAATGCCAAAAATTTCAAATATTTTGACAAATCAAACTAAGTATCATTATTCAAGATCTACAAAAAGTTATATACAATATTAGGTTTAAAAATATATGTATCAATATAATATTTTCCTTAATTTCAATATTTATAAACTTACATGACGTAAAAACCATTCCAAAATATCTTTATTAACAATTTTGTGTTATGTTTCTCATTTAATGTTAAAATTCTCATGCATATCTTTGTTGGTATCCTAATAAATTCAATAAATGGATCTAAAATTTCAATATCTAGTAGCACATATCTATGTGCTTATAATAATTCCATTTCTCTCAGTTTAATATTTGAGATCCTCCCAAATGATCATCCAATAGTATGAAGGATTCTTTTATTTCCCATGTAGTTGAGATTGAGTCAATATGACATCAACATATCCAAATTGATTGATTATTATCTCAATATCATCCAAGTATCTATAAAAAAGTTAATAGAATCCTCCACTAAATAGAATTCATAAATAGAGCCTTTAGGTTCAGATTTATTTTTCTTGATTGATTTAAAATATACCAGGTATCTATGAAATAAAATAATTAAAACAGAGTTATGTATTTAATGAAGTGTAAAATATTGTTTACTTAATATAAAATATATAAACATAATGTGTTTTCCAATTGGATACATCTATTGATAATGTTTTTGACCTCCTAATTTCGTTCACTCAACCAAATGCATAGTTAAATGCACAGTGAAAGTAAAAAATGATGGAGGAAAGATCATCTATATTACACAAAGTGTTACTAAAATCATTCATAAAGGTTGGAATGCTCATCTAGTTATATATTTTTCTTACATAGTTTTATGAATAATGTTTATAATTGGAGTAAAACTATAATAACCATTTTTTGGTAACAATGTATCCAATACCAATGGTAGTAAATACTGTAACATAATATGTGAATCATGAATTTTCAATCCATGTAACCAATGACAATTTAAGTTGAAAACATTGAGTTATTACTTGAATTTCTATTAGATATTTTCAAATGTTTTAAAATTTTAATGAATATATATTTATCCCTATGTTTTATAAAAACATTCCTTGTGCATACATTCCATTATTATTTGGCTGTATATCACGCTTTATATTAATTGTTCATAATTTCATTCAAGTATTGCGATAGTTATTTTATTTTCCATTCTCATTGTGTAATGTGAAGATCAAATTATCACAAACACTCTTATCAATATGAATAACATCAAGATTATGATGCAAAAAATTAAATTCCTAATATGAATGTTTGATAAATATATTTTTTTCTTCCAATATTGCATTATGATTTCAACTGACAATGCACTTTGACCACTTTTCCCACAATCACTCAAATGAATCACCTTCCCAAATTCCATTTCAACATTTACTAGTTGTGACCATATTTCAGAACCTTTCAACAACTTTAGTGGTAGTCTACGATCAATCGACCGATTGAATTTTGACTCATTCAACCAAAATATATTAGATGCATCATGAAAAATATGAGGAAATAAGAAAAAACATTTTTACTATATGGAAGTCATTCGAGATAAAAACAAATGTTACAAACATGAAAATCCAAACTCATGTAAATTCCTAAACCAGATAAATTCCCAAGTACATGTAAGTCACTAATGGTCCACATTTGAGCATCATGAATTTTGAACAATTTTCTAAAAGGTACATAATATGAATCAAAACTATTACTCTATAAATACTATAATTGTTCAATTATAGCTTGCAATTATATATCAATATCATTTCCTGACATTTTTTACCATGAATAATCATCAAACTGATAGAATAATTTTTTTTCATATGCACCCATAGAGGTATATTTTAAGGGATCAAAAAAATCATCCAATTTTTATAACAGGAACTCAAGGTACTAAATGAAGTTAATCCATAGATAGTCAATACCAATCACACATTCTTAGGATCAGATCATAAATCTCGATATAATGAATCAAATTTATTCCATGATTTTGAATCTATTGGATATCACATTAACCCATAAATTTTTTTACTTATAGAATGCAACTTCATGTGATCGACGATTTTCAATGACATGAATAATCATTAAAATCGAGGTTTTAAAGGGAAGTAATAGAAAATATTTACAGGTGTTCTCTTTTTCTTCTTCTTTGTATTAGTATATTGATTCATACTTCTAAAATTACCCATTTAATTACATATAGAAGATAGAAATTTTTTTCCAATCTTGTCTACTTGAATCCTCTCCCTAATAAAGCATACAATCATTTAGACAAACATGTATTTTTTAATAATTCATACCAAGATTGTTGACAATTTTTTTTTCATATCCTAAAATTACTAAGGGATATTAGCTTCAAGAAATTCATCATGAAACAATTCCAATATCATGGACATATTTTTATTTTTAATTTTTCATAGGCATCTGATATGGTGAAACTTATGTAGAAAAGAAATTTTTGAATATTTCAAGAATCCACCATTCAAAAAATTATATCCTACATCGAATAAATCATGAAACATATTTTTATTCTTAGTGAATTTATCTCTTATATTAGCCTCTAAAAAATCAAGAGGAGGATCCAATTATATGTTACAATATTGATCTAGTTTTCTTATAGTCCCAAAAAAATTATTTATAATGTTAATATTTGTATCAACCTCAACTGGTTTTTATGATATGTTTTAATGCAGAAATGTTTTCCTTGAAATACCTAAATCATCATTTATGATGTTTTTTATTTCATTTTCTATTGTTGATGAATTTCGTACCTCATTCTATTGAGTGACATTAGTTCTCAAACAATCTACAAATTTTGATTCCCCATGAAAAATCCCACACAAATATTTGGATGGGAATTTATTCAATATCAAGCATTCATAAAATTAGTGTCTCTTAAACCATCTTCTAAATTTATATTTATTTCATTGATATCTTATTCTATTATCAATGGATCGATTGGAAATTGAAAAATATAAAAATTCTTCCAAACCCTTTGTTTGGTGAGGTGTGTTCCTCTGTAATATGATCTAGATTTTATCCATATATGACAAAGTGTTCCCAACTCATTAATGAAATTTAAACACATATTAAATATTATGTAATTTAAAAACAATTAACCATTTATTCAAAATAAACAATATGACTTTTTTTAATGCGGATTAATTTGATTACTTTTATGAACAAAAATCATTTTTCTTAGATTTTAATTTGAATGTATATAATCCAACAAAAAATTACATCTTGTCTATAATAAATTTTGTAGGTGTGTAATTTATATCACTACATTATTTTCGAAAAATATATTTAATAACTAATAATATTATATAAATTTATAAATTTAATATATTTTTATATAATAAGAGTTTAATAAAGGTCTACCTCGGCATAAACCTGGTACCATTGGATTCAGTTTTGGGTTTGGTATTTCAAGACTAGGCAGATCCAGGTCTGAGTCTGGTACCCTTAATATATTATAGAGTCATGGTTTGAAATAAGAAATTTGAGATCTATTAGGTCCCATTTACAACCCTAATCCTCAACATGATCCTATAAACATAGAATACAATAGATAGTAATAAAACTAACATACAAAAATGTAAAATGTTGGGAACTATGGATAACGATATGTGTTCAAAGCAGGGGGCATAAAGGTGCTGAAAAAATTAAAACATTTCTTTTGAAATCATCACCCTTCATCAGATAGTTTTTCATTATTTGAAAAAACACATTCAATCTATCAACCCCTCAAATTACCATGCACTAAATATAAAACACAAATGCATAATTGAAAGCACAAATAAATACATAGATTTTACTTGGTTTACAAAAACTATTTTATATCCAAGGATTATATACATGGTGATGTGACAGTGTACCAAAATTCAACATCACACACTATTAGGTGTATAAAAATTTAGGTTTTCTTCACTACATGCCTCAACTCACATCCATTACAGTGATTTAAGGATGAAACACCACCACCCAAAGATCACCCTATTTACTTTATTCTCTTTACACCTCTTCATGAAAAGATATATGTTTATAAGATTATAGGTCTCTACAAGATTAGTATAATAAATTAAATCTTTATACATCACAGCTCCAGATTTGATGCCCCATTGTAATATTATTCAATACAATATTCTTCCCCAAATCAAAAAATTGATCAAATTCTCAAATAAATAGTTGAAATAATGTTTTCAAAACAATCATTAAAGAACAAATAACTCATCTAAATAAATAATAATTCCACTCTAGAATTAACTTTGTTGTGCCCCATTTTATTCTTCAATAAGTTAGATATAATCAATGGAATTATATTACATTTGAGCCTTCCATAAATTGGAAAAAATGTATAGATATATCCCCTATCAATAAGCTTTGTCATTACTCTAAAAAATAGGATATATCAATAATAGTTTATTCATACCCTTATATTCATTCCAGATCTGTTGTAGCATATTTTATAAATCTATTCTATATATCCACTTTATTGATTAATATATTAGATAGATTCATTATCACTCCAGTATATGGGATCATTCCATGTTCACAACATGTTTTAATGTAGTAAAAACTATCTAATTAAACTCATTCAACTTTCCAGATCTCAAGATTTATCTCTCCTTATTTGAATTTTAATAAAATCATTATGTTTTTTTCGAAATTCTTCAAATCATGAAGTGGACACCTATATTAAGGAATAAAATAATCTTGTTTTGGGATACTACAAAAATAATGGCCTGATTGAATTTTTAAACTCCAAAAAACTAGGGGGTTGATCTCTTCATATATTTCGAGCAATAACATGTTACAAATTTACACTCCCACTTACATCACAACCCCCAGTTCAAGAGAAAAACTAAATAATCACGACCTTTCATAACAATGTGATCCATCTTTCATTAAAAAAAAATTAACTTATAAAAAACAAATTTACTGAAAGATAGTATGTATATGTTAGTATCAATGAGTAATTCCAATAGATATTATGTTTTATTTATGTTAATTTTATGTGTCAACTATTATAATTACCAATAAATATGTTCGTTGATATTATTTATTATATACTAATAAAATATTTACTAATATTAAAATTTATTGGTTTATCATATTAATACAAATATTTGTTTCCAAAAAATTAATCCATTTTATTAATTACTATTTCCAAAAATTCCATTAACATTACAAAAATATGTTCTAATAAATCATTAAATAAAAAAGGATCAAAAATATTGAATACATATTGGTTAATTATCTCTCAAAAACACATAAATTTTAAATAAAAATATGTTCTTTTATATTGAATTATAATATTTAAAATTTTAATAATGATTTATTAATATATTTATATAGTATTGATAAATTATTATGTTTTTTTTAAAATTTATCAGAATAATTATAGTGTCCAAACCACACATAAGACAATAGAATATGATGGACTAAGTATTTACACTATTATTTTGAGAGTAATAATCGATTTCCTTTTGTATAGATAATGTATGAATATGATAAAATAATATACTCCATGAATACCCACCAAACTAAAAGAACCCCATGCCCAAAAATTTATCTACTCTAAAAACACCTACTTTAATTCAGTTCCATGAAAACCCTAAAAATAGGTGAAATATGGGATTATTCATTATCTCATCATTTTTCACCCTGATTCACAACATCCAATTCATCAGTGCACAAGTGTATAGAATTTCAAGAATTAATTTTAATGAATGAACTTCACTGATTATTGATTTCATAATTTTTATTATTCCCTCTCAGTTAGATTTTTTTCTAAGAATCTATTCTCCAATAGTTATGATAGTCGCTAAATTTGGGAGTTGATGGCCTTTGATGGAGATTTCTAAAATAATATAAACATATATTAGGGAATAAAGAATTTATTGGTGGTTATAATAATTATTATCAAACATATATATATCCTCATTGATAATGTAGATAAATTCTCCTTTGAATGGTTATGAAATTCCATATTTTTTAATTCATGAAAAATACTTATCATAAAATGATTGTATTTCTTTTATTTAAGGAATTATCCTCTATTTGAAATTGTTTGGGTTAGCTATTCAGGGATTCCTCTTCCATTCCTGAATTTTTACATACTAAAATTATTTGAAAACACAATTGATTGCCTTCTTTGGTCCAACATAAAGAGGATAATGGGTAATCATATGATCATGGATAAAATGTGCATTGAATTAGATCTTTTTGAATCAGTTCTTGATATTATTTAGTTTATTATTGAATATGATTGGAAATTTAAGAAAAATTGTTCAAAGAAGTGAGAATAGATTACTAATCTTATTATTGTTTTCAATATGTTTAGTATTAAATCAATTTATTTTCTTGCACCATAAAACTGGTTTTCTTTTTGAAATTTATGTGTGTTTTTTCAATAATAGAGAAAATTTATATTATTTTTTAAAAAATCATGGTTAAATAAAAATTATATATGTTTATTAATTAGGGGTGTTTTTTTTATTTTTATTTTTATTTGTTATATAGGATCCTTAGTGGTTATGTAATTCTAATAATTTTGTTAATTTTCATTGAAGCACTACTGAAAAAATAGGTTATACCAAAAATTTGGAACTATTGGTATTTACCGCCAATCTTTTGGTATATCCAATACCAACAGTTTGGTGTACCTCTGGGGGATTTCCCATCAGGAATGACCTATACCAAGGATTTGACCAAACTATTGGTATAAGAATCATTGGTATACACAATTTAATAGGAAATGACTATACTAATTGTAGCACCTTTAAATTTTAAAATATGAACATCATATTCAATTTCATATGATACTTGCAACATCAAGTGTATAATGGAAAATAACTTCCCAATACAATACGATGGATTTAATATTTTAGATAAATTAATTATATTATATATTTTTCATTACATGCAATTACGATATTATCTTTTGTTACACAAACTATTTATTTTAGCTCACGTTATTCTCAACAAAAAGTTCCTTTGATATATTACAATACACGAAAGGCTCAGTTTTACCAAAAAACTCTATACTATAAATATTATTATTTAAAATGAATATCATATTCTATCCAATAAATTTGTGGTTATGAAGAAGATTAAATAACTTATGAAAATATATAGTTGAATTCATTGGTAAAAAATTAATTATAAATAAATATAAATAAAAATTTAATATAAATTAACTGTTTATTTAAAAAACAATTTTTTTGTGCCAATGTTTTTTATATAAAAAAATTTAATTAATTAATATTAGTGGATGATCTTAGCTAAATTTATATATTATATATCCAATATTTTTTTACAATCAGAAATTATATTTTATAGGAATAATATAAGATCAAATCCAATTTTATGCATAACAAAGTATTTTTTATATGGTAGTTTGTCCACCTTTTAAAACAGATCTTGTTTTAAAAATAAATTTTAAAAAATTTAAAAATTTTATTTTAAAAAATAAACATCAGTTTTGAAATATGAATGTCAAAATTATCTTATGGGGTATTTTTTTCTGAGAAGTTTTAATTTTTAATGAATATTGAAAAATAATGGATTTTAATTGAAAAATGACTTTTCATGTAAATAATTTATAATGTTAAATTATATTATAAATAGCTTTTAAAGTAAAATTAGATAAATTATAAATTTCTTATTCCAATTTATGTAATTAGAATCATTTTTATATTTAATTTAGATATAAAAACATAGTAAACTCGTGAACATTTAGACTTTAAAAAGCCACTTTCTCATCCCGCCTCCAAGATTTAATAAAAATTAAATTTTTCCAATTATGTGAATTGAATTTTAAAAAAATGATTTAATATTTATAATAATACAAAATTTCTAATTTCTAATAATTCTAACTTAAATTTTTACCAAAGTTATTAGTGAAAAAGGCTAAAATTAATTGTAGTGATTAAGAGAAAAATGAGTTTACCAAGGGAATAAACATTAAACATAAGGTGCCAAATGACTTATAAAATTCTAAAAAAACCATTTTATGGAAATATTTATATCATATAAATTATATTATATTGTTTTTTTCATTATTTGATCCACTTTTAATGGAAAAATGTGTGGAATTCCGTGTTTTAAAAATTCCCATGTTTTCCACTCACCCCCCTTATAAAATACCTCCCCATATACTCCTCTATTAACACCTCAAAATCCCTTTTTATTGGAAAATAACCTACCAAATAACTTATCCACTTTTCTACACTCTTCATATAATCCTTACTTTGGGATGAAATCCAACTAAGGATGGCCTTTCCTGCAAACCAAAAGGAGATACCTGAAGAAGAGGTAATGTTCATCAACAAATGTTTTTGTTTTCTTTCTTCCTCAAACCACTAAAATTATTGTCATATAATGATTATATAAAAAAATATTAAATATAATAAGATATGATAACTTTAATAGTATGATCTAAACTGCACACACTTCCATAAAATGGGTTATGAAATCGTTATTCGTGTGTACAGAAGACTACCACCTCGCAAACTAATATCATTCATTTTTTTATTACAACCTTTCACGGTTGGGAATAATGATAAAAATACTATTTATATAAGATATATATGATATATATGATGTCTTTATGCTTTTATAATTATTATATAAAACATATCCACATGCTTCCATTTTGTGGGAATATGATAACATCGTTCGTGTGTATGGCGCACTATCACCTCGTGAAGCGACATGATTCATTCATGCTTTACATAGAATGCATTATAGATCGTTTTAATAGAAATATGTGATATATATTAAATGAATATGATAATATAATGATAATATGCACATATATCATTTTATTTTCTTTCTTTAAATATGACAAGAAAATGGAACAACGTTCATGCTTACTTACGACCTACCGTCTCAATGAATGATGTATTTCATTTACTATAAATTTTTTAATGGATTAAACTAAATAAATATATAATAAATATATATGATATTTAAATATAATTTTAAATTTTTTATATGATTAAATCATGATCTGATTAATAGAAACAAAAAATAACAATCCAAAACATACGTAAAAAATAAGGCAATTAATACTCACAACGATGAAAATAGTGATAGATTTTTCAAGAACTGGTAATAATATGTTTTAAAAGGATCATATATGATATAATAAATATTAATATGATTTTTTATTAAGTTAATAACATTTTTAGGGAAATTATTCCAGAGGTTAAAGAGTGTTCAACCAAAAGGGAACGTAAGGTATGGGATTTCGCCTCAACATTATTTCATTGAGGTATATTATAATGTTACTCACCTAATTAATTTTATATAGTTCATATAATTCCCCTTGATATGTTATATAGTGAATAATACATTATATTTTATATGTATGTCTTGTGTTCATTATATTACATATTATTCACAATTTTCACACTATTTATTACTTAAAATTATTGATAAAAAGTATTAATAAAATACTAATTCATTTATCTCTTTGTTCGGAAATCCATTTTCATAAAAAACAAGTTTTTTTTAAAAAAATCAACATTTTTTTATTTAAACATTTAAAATGATTTATTAAAATACTTTTTTACCCATTTTTTATTTTTATAAAACAATTTAATGTAATCTTCTTATAACATTCCAAACAATGAAATTTTCTAAACTTTGTATAATGCTAAAGGAATGATATTTTCACCATCTATGACATATATGGAATTACCTACCATCAATTATTTGAAGAATTATTTGAATGTTTAAAAATATATATATATTTAAAATGTTTTTAAAAGTTATTTTAAAAAAAAAATATTTTCAAAATGATTTTCAAAATTACAAGGATATTTTCCAGAAGAATGATTTTAAATATATTTTTATTTCATTAATGAAAAAACCATTATTATTAATCCAATGGTATATGTCATATTGAAAACATAATTATTATTCCTTTGGATGTGTTATGATTATTTTGACCAAGGATAGTATTGACCTTCACTTCCATGAATTATATTGGTTTTCATTAACTTCTCCTTGAGTTATTCACATTCCTATAACCATTGAACATTAAATTTTTCCTAAATATGTGCATTATTTATCATGGATATTATTATATCCAAAACCACATACTAATTTTACATTTGGTGATTACTTTGAAATATATTTGATTAACTAGGGAAATATTGATAAATTTGTATCCTTTACTCAATATAGTTATTTTGAGAAGGAATATTATTCATGAATTAAATTGATTATTTGATATATGTGGAATGATTTGGGATTGCAGTGATAGGTGGGGACCATGCTTTATATATCCCCTCTATGCATTGACAACTATCATGAGACAAATCAGTTAGACAAATCAAATGGGTTTCTACCTATAGTTTTAAACTTTCTTGTATAATGTATTGACCTTATAGGTTTCCATGTGCCTCCAACATGACTTCCAATATTTAAGAACTGCCTTAATTCATAATTAAGTTATTATTATCCATGATATTTTAACTATGAAAAAATGTATGGATGGATTTCATTCTCAGTTTACTGATTAAATGGAATATGTTTTTAGTTATTTACAATTCCATATTATCTATGTACTTCCTTCTCATTTTATTTTTTAAATTTCTTGTGTTTCAGTTATATACCTTACCATATTTATTATTCTCATTGATTAATTATTAATTATATTGTACATAACCCTTACTAATAATTTGAGCTCACCCTCATTTTTTCCTTTCCCTAGGATTCCATGAATTTTACTATGACCGATATATAGAGGTATACTAGAAGAAATAATCTAATTCTAAAAAAATTGTTTTAATTTTTGTATTCAATTATAATACAATAATCATATATGTATCTTGTTTACAAAGACTACTAAACTACCGAGTCCTTTGGGACACAATTTCCTTATATCTTATGCAAATGCAGTGGTAGTAGGCACCGACTCTGGGATAATAGAGTTGGGGTTATTATAGTTGGAATCAAAGAAAGTTTAATAGTCACCTAGGAAAATAGATTTAGAATAAAATAGATTAGGTAAAACAACCATATGATAAAAGTTGAGTATAAGTATAGAAGAATATCATAATGATCTAGTAAGGAAGAGATTATGTTGGCCTTCATATAAATACCTCCATATCTGAATAATACAAGTGGATATGGTTATGGTATAGATGTACCTAGGGATAATAACTTTAAAATGGGAATGTTGGTATTGAATCAAGAATAACCTGGTACGTGATGACGAGCCTTACTACACACCTAATTAGACACACCCATAGGATATGCTTAAGAGAATTCAAAAATTGTTCAGAAACCATTAAGAAGGATTTTAATTGATATTGACAATGAATGAACTATTTTAAACCATAGGATGAGGAAGGACATATGTTGAAATAAAATGGATGATGTATTTATGTGTTGAGATTTAAGAATTAAATTGTTGAATTATTTTACCAATAGTAATTTGGTTTTAAAAATTATGAAAAATCTAAGTATTGTGTATAATTTTAGAAGAACACATGTATTTGATGACATAAGAGTTATGGATACCATCATGGGTAAATGTTTTTAATATTTAAAATAATATAAATGATATAAAAAAATGTTAGGTTTTATATAATGAGATGCTACCATGATTGAAGACATTTTGGAGAAATTTTGGGAAATTATATGTTTTAGTGGAAAATTTATTTAAGGAATAATGCCTTTACATTTTATAGACATACGTTTAAGGGAATTGACAACCTTTAAGTCTAATATGATCATTAATGAAATTTAAATAATATTAAAATATGGTATTAGACTTTGTAGAAAATAAAAAATAATAATTTGAATTTAAAACCACAGTAAAAAACATATTTATTGATTAATTTTATTTAATGTATTTCAATCATATTTTTTAGAATTTTATAGAAATTATATTAATATGGTTTTAGAAAAACGAAAAACCACATATAGGGTGAATACACATTGCATCCGACAAGGAAGCGGGGCTTAAACCCATGACTAAATGGAGATAAGGGTTTCACACCTACCACATGCCTATGAAATGTTTTGGTTAATATGTTATTATTTTTAGTTAAACAATTTTATGAATAAATAATAATAAATAACCAATAATGTTACTTTTCTGTTTTATATAATAATTTTTTAACCGTATTGGTTTTGGAAAATGGTTAGAGATAGGAATAAATACTTGTTTTATGGATCTTTTGATATGTTAAAAGTGAAATTTAGTGCTTCAAGAATAATAAATATTTTTTGGAAATTGATTTGTTGGAGTAAGCGATTGATGCACAAGTATAGGATGAAATTTTTATTATCAAATAGAAACATATCAAGTATTTGTAATTCATTATATTTATATAGAGTGAAGTAATTCCTACCATATAGGAAAAAGGGTCTTGAAAAAAACATTGTCCTATCATTATCAAATTTTATGATATTAATGACCGTTTTCACACTTCTGGTTCATGGATTTATGGTTGTTAACATTATTCTAAACATGGTCTATACTTATATCCCTGAGTATTTGAATGTTAATTTTCACTTCCATGTACATTTTTTCATTTCGGACCTATGTTTTCATATATTGAAACCTAGTTATGTGATTATTCTAGATGACATTTGTACTTCCCATTCTATCTTATTAAGAAGATATTTTATTATCCCTTTTACGATTCAGGTTTTCAACAATATTATTTCCAAATATCAAACCCTTTATCTCCAATATCATGTTTAAATTACAACAATGTAATTTACTTAAGGTGGGGAGAATGCAACACCCTAAAATTTTAAAATATGTATATCATATTCAATTATGTATATGACACACGACACTAAGCATAGAAAGGAATATCACATCCTAATACTTTACGATATATTTAATATTTTAAATAAATTCAATATATTATATATCATTCATTATAAAAAAATGATAATTTTTTGTTGAATTATACACAACATTTATTTTATCTTGCGTTACACTAAACAACGAGTTCCTTCAATTACATGTGTTACACACAATACAATGATTTGTTAAACAGCAGTATATTATTAATATTATTTTTTAAAATGAAAATTATCTTTAAGAAGTTAAATCAGTGCTTATTAATAGAATTAAACAACTTATGAAAATATATGGTTGAGTTCATTGGTTAATAATTACTTAGAAATGATTATAATAACCTATTTATTATAAAGAAAATGTTTTTACAAAAAAAACTTTTTTTATGCGCCAAAGGAATTTTTTCATAATAAATTAAATTAATTACTATTATTGGTTGATATTAATAAAATTTATATATTATATATTTCATAAAATATGTTTACATTGATCCAATATATTTGATAGACATAGGATAAGAACAAATCCAATTTTACACACAAAAAATGTATTTTTCTAAATGCAATTTTGACCCCTTTTAATGGTGCATCTATTTTAAAAATAAAATTTGAATATTTCATAAATTTTATTTGAAAAAATAAAATTCTTTTTTGAAACTGAAATTTAACAATTATCATATGATAATTTTGTTTTCTGAGAAGTTTCATTTCTTAATGAATAGTGAAAAATACTACATTTTAATTCAAACCCGAATATCCATCTAAATAATTTATAATGTTAAATTATATAGTAAATTTTGTTTCAAAGTAAAATTATATCAAATATAAATATATTAATCCAAATAAGGTAATTATAATCATTTTTATGTTGAATTTAGATATAAAAATATAGTAATCTTTTGAACATTTTAACTTTAAAAAATCAATTTCTAGTACCATTTGCAAGAATTAAAACAAATTAAAATTTTCCACTTCTGTGAATTTAATTCCGAAAAGTGGATTCCATATTTGGAATTATAATAATTTATAATTTCAAATAAATCCAAATTATTTTTTTTTGTCAATTTGATAAATGAAAAAAAGTTAAAAATAATTACACTAATTAAGAGAAAAACAAGTTTACCAAGGCAGAAAAAATTAAATTTATGGGAAAAAATTACATAAAAACTTATTCAAAACCCATTTTATGGAAATATTTAGACCTTATCCCTTCTATGATAGATTTTGGTATATTATGGGATCCACTTTACTTTTAAAAAACATGGGTGAAATCCTATCATTAGAAAATTTACAAGTTTTCCTCTCACCCCACTTTTAAATTCCCCCTCCTCCTCTTTTCACACAAATAAAACCCTTTTTCTTGGACAAGTAATGAAATAATAACTTCTTCAATTTCATAAATTCATCATATATGACTTACTTTGTGAATTAACACAACCAAGGAAGATTTTTAGTTTAAACCAAAAGTAGATACCTAATAACTTACTTTGTATTTAAACTTGTTTTATACTTATTTATAATTGATAAACATAAAATATTTATTTATTAATTATCACATAAATATTATTATCATTTTATGGTTTTATTTCAAATCTCAATCTAATCGATACTACTTATTATTTAATATTAGTTGAAGGAAATTACATTACCATTTTCTAATAAACCATTTTCTTTCCTTCTGATTTGTTTATTCATTATATTTGTCTAGTGATAGTACCATTTTCCCATGATCTGGTACTTAAAATTATTGAGAATTTTTTTTAATAAAATCTATCATCATTTCTATCTTCATTTAGAAATCTGTTTTCTTACAAAACCATGTTTTCTAAAAAACAATTCACAAATATTTTCCTAAAACATTTAAAATGATTAATTAAAATAAATTATTACCCATTTTAATTTTTAAAATTATTTTAAAAGAATATTTTTAATTTTTTCCAAACAAGGAACATTTATAAACTTTTTTAAAATGTGAAAGAAGTGTTTTTTTACTTTTTATGATATTTCTGGAATTACCTGATGTCGTTTATTTGAATATTACATTCCATGTTTATGGATATATTTTTAATGGTTTTTTAAAAGTGATTTTAAATGAAAATAATTTTTATTTTTCTTCAAAAAGGAAATGATATTTTACTCTATAAGTTTTTATATATCTTTTTTATTTCATCAATGAGAAAATTATTAATTCTTAATCAAATGGGTATATGTTCTATTGACACTATCATTATTTTCTCTTTGGAAGGATTATGATTATTTTGATGAAGAAAGGTATTGAAATTCACTTCCTTGAATCATATTTGTAGTCATTAACAATTTTTTACATTATGTAAAATACCCTAATAGGGGGGGGGTGAATCAGGGTAGGATAGATTAAAATAACTACCCCCTTTTAATATTGTTTCACTGGTAAAAAAACTTTATTCTCTCTATTTCCCATAGAACCATATGAATAGAAATTAATACATGTACGAGAGACATCAATTTTACATGGTTCACCCTCACTAGGCTATATCCAAGGAGCATACATCAACAATATAATGATGTACCAAATTCAATATAAGCACACTATTGTTTACAATGCTCATAGTATACTCACTATCTATCCTAGTTTACAACCAATCACAATTTCAAAGCTCACTGCCAACGATCATGTACCCTAGTGGTTCAGGCTCCTACTTGGCATCCAAAAGACCGAGGATAAAATCCGGTCAGGGGAGAATTCATGAGTACTGTAGCAGGGTACTATAGCAGAATTGTAGCAGTTACTATAGCAGTACTATAGTAGTGGAGGAATATAGTAGCGGCAGCACTATAGCGGCAGAGGGACTATAGCGGTGGCGGTACTGTAGCAGGTACTGTAGTTGTGCTGGTACTGTAGTAGTACTGTTCACTAAGGGGTCCTGTGGGCCATAAAATGGGCTTTCTAGCCCTATATGCAGGCCACTTGGTCATGGGCCTTCGAGCTGTGTAATGGGTCACCCTCTACCCAGCCTGAAGAGGTCTTTCCTTTAATAATAAATTGAGGCGTCATCCCCAACCTTTAAAAAACAATTTCAAAGCTCACTTCACTCTCAACTGAAGTGTACTCATTGATTCTTCAGAAGATCCACTCGCAGTTTATAGACCTGTATGTCTCTTCATTTTAACAAATGAATGCATCATTCCCTATATTTATATGCTCTATTGATGTACCACTTTCATCCACTAATGAATACCAACTCACCACATAACACTGGAAATCCATTTTCAACTAATTTCTTAAAGCACACTTCCTTCGCAAAGCTCCCAATTTAGAAAAGCTCAAACAAGCCTTCATGAAGTTCCTAACTTTTCACAAAGCACAATATTTCGAAAATCTCATACTATCCATTGATAATTACAATACTTTCATGAAGCTTGACTTATTCTTCGAGAAGTATACCACTTTCATGAAGCTCAATTAGTTGTTGTGAAGCTCCTTCCTTTCTCAAAGCTCACTTAGTCTTCACGAATCCCCTTAATTTTGCAATGCTCAATCCCTTTGTGAACCTCCTTCGTGATCCAAGAGCATTAATATTTTCATTAAGTCATAGAAAAATTCTCAAGGGTGTAGATCCCTATTTATAGAAATTTCCCACCGACTCCAGAACCTTCCGACCACGTCAGCGCCATGTTAGTACCATTTCACAGAGCTCCCATTTTCATTTGCAGTTCTCCATTTTTATTTGAATATCCATAGAAATTTTGAGTTCACAAATATTCTCATAATAATATAGCCTTCCATCAAATCCTTTACACCGCCATGATGCTCCTTCTCTTATAATCACAAAGCTTCCATCAAAACCTTCGCTCTACCGTAATCTTCTTCACCTCTTCCATTTACGAATCTCATCGTAGATCACCATCAGCTTTCTTTTATCCTTCGCAAAACACTATTGAATAATCCCATGTTCACAAAACTCATTCCTTTGCCATGTCTTGATGATATCTTCATGGAAATCAATATTTTAAAATACTATACAAACTCCAAATTTTTGACACAAAAAATTTGGTAAACATTGGAAAATAGTGCCACATTGTATCTATTATTTTTGTACCTCCTCTTGATCATCCATTTCTTTTACATGGTTCATTGTAAACATTGATTATCAACAATATCTACGAGACTCAAAAATTCACCATGAAAACCCACCTTTTCATGAAACACAACCAAACCAAAAATGCTGCAAAGTTAGCTTGAGGGGTTGTTTCCCAACATTAACTTCCCCTTGAGTTATTCACTTGCTAATGACCATTAAACATTAAATTTCACATAAATATCCACATAGTATATCATGGATAAGATTATTTAATAAACCATATAACATTTTTACATACAGTGTTTACATTTAAAGTTATTTGATCAATTGGGGAAATGTTGATAAATCCATATCCTTTACTTAATATAGTTACTTGATAAGTCATATTATTCATGAATTAAATCGATCATTCGAAATATGGGGAATTATTTGGAATGGCAGTGATAGGTGGGACCGAGACTTTATAAATCTCCTCGATGCATCGACTTGTCTCATTAGAAAAATTAGTCGGCCAAATTAAATGGGTTTCTACCTGTAGTTTTAAACCATATTGTGTAAGGTATTGATGGTATAGGTATTCCTGTGCCTCAGACACAACATTCAATATTTAAGAATTTCCTGCATTAAATATTCATTTATTATTATCCACAATATTTTCAATAAAAAAAATCTATGGATGAATTTTATTATCTATTTATTGATTAAATGAGATGTGTTGTTAGTTTTTTACCTTTCCATATTATTTTTGGACTTCCTTCTTAGTTTACTAATTAAATGACATGTGTATCAGTTATTTACCTTTCCATATTGATTGTTTTCATTGATCCATTATTTTTTCTGCTATACTTAACCCTTAATGAGAATTTGACATCCGCATTATTTTGTTTCCTTTCCCAATGATTCCATGAAGTTTACTATGAATGATATACAGATATATTCTAGAAAAATAATGTTATTATCGAAAAAAAATTTGTTGTAAATGGTGTATTCAATTGTAATAAAAGAATAATTTATGTATCTTGTTTACCAAGACTACTAAACTTTTTGGTACATTGGGACACAGTTTACTTATATATTATTCCAATGCAATGGTAGTAGTTGTTGGAACAAGGGTCTTCAAAGCATGATTTGGTTTATGGTTAGTGTTTGTTGTCAATCCTCAGTGGAATTTCAAGATGTGTACCAACAAAGAGATCATACCGTTCAAGCAGAAAACAGTAGTGAAGGTGGCGCCTTTTCCCAGTGTTTGCCAAATTTTTGGGCCTAAAAATCAGCCAATAAAGTAAAGTGTTTTTGGAAAAGGTACTTGCGCTCCGAGCTCTTGGAGGATAAAATACTTTCGCGCCATGTGTTTTTGAGGATCAGAACATCAAAATTTGGCTAAGGAAAGAAGGTTGTGCAAGTATTGGTTGGGTCGCACAAGTGAGTTGCGCGACAGAGGTTACTGGAGACAAGACTTGCGCGCCGATGAGGGACTTGCGCGCCTTCGCGCAGGGGGTCTAGTTTGCCTATAAATACTGGACCACCCCTCCTCATATCCCACAGAGTTCGAGACTTAGAGATTGTTCGAGCTCTCGTCGCGCAGGTGGTTGAGCCGTGCAGGTGGTAGTTTGGTCACGCAAGTAGAGCTTGCGCGCCGGTTGTCTGCTGAGCGCCCAAGGCGGTTTGGAAGAGAAAGGAAGTGGACCGCGCAAGTTTTTTGTCGGGGAAGGAAGTGTCTCCAAGGTGCGTTGGAGACACTTGCGCGCCAGTCTAGACTTGCGGGCTGTTTTGGGACTTGCGCATCCGGCTTGGAGAAGCGCGCCAGGTTTTGCTGAAGCCCACCGGCCTGTTTGGAGCTGCACGAAAGTCAGGATACTACCCGATACATTCGAGGAAAAGTGATATTCTGCTACTGGTGAGAATCAGACTTCAATAGAGAATCTACATACAACAAAGGATGCATTCTTATGCTAATGATGAAGAGACCTTCACATCTATAAACTAAGTGGGACTTCATCGACGGCAGTGAGCCAGGGGGAGTCAACGGGAGTGACCTGAGGGGAGCAGTTGGCTATCCCTGAACCTTTGTAAAGGCAGTGAGCCTGGGACAGAGTAACTGTACCTGATCTTTTGTAATCTACAGCTAGTGAAGCATAGTAGATTTTGGTACGACCGACAACCTGTAGGCGTATGCTCCTTGGACGTAGCCCTTAGTGGTGAACCAAGTAAAAAAGGATGTGTCTTCTCTGTGCATGTGAATGTTTGCTTTCTGATCATAATCATCATACAGGTTCAACAAGTTCCTACCAATGAGGGAACAAGATCCATCACATTAAAAGAAAAAGTGGTCACCTTGATTCACCCCTCCCCTCTCAGCGTGTCTCGGGGTCCTTCAAGTGGTATCAGAGCATAAAGTTTGCTGGTGTTGAATCTGACCTTCTTCGTCATGGAAAACACGGTCAATGTGACGGGAGTCCCTCACTTCGATGGAAGAAATTTCCAGATCTGGAAGAACAGAATGAGATCTCATCTAAGATCTATTGGAATGGAGGTTATTTTTTCTACTGTGCAAGGAATACATGTCACTAATCCAACAGGTCTGGCTATGACTGAAACAGACAGGAAACTTCTTGATGCAGATGCTAAAGCACAGAATGCTCTCACTGCAGCCCTTTCTGACCAGATCTACCTGAAGGTGATGAATTTCACCTCAGCAAAATCCATGTGGGATAAACTTGAGAATATTTATGAAGGAGATAGCAAAGTGAAGGAGGCGAAACTACAAGTGCTACACAATCGGTTTGATGATCTGAAGATGCATCCAGACGAGAATGCAGACTCTTTCTTCAATCGAATTACTGAAGTGGTTGGAGAAATTCGGGGTCTTGGTGAAGAAATCAAAGACATTGATATTGTAAAGAAAATATTAAGAAGACATCCACCTCTGTATAATGTGAATGTGTTATCCCTTGAGGAAAGAGATATTTCCAAACTTTCTCTAGATGATCTACTGAGCAGCTTGGTAGCATATGAAATGAGAGTCAAACCAGAAGATGCTACGACTCGGGTGAGCAAGGAAATGGCATTCAAGGCCATGGATAAATTGAAAATCTCAAAGGATAGTAGCGGTGATGATGATGAAGAGAAATAAATTCTTTATCTCATTGAAAAGAAGTTACAAAATGGGAAAGGGAATTTCAAAGGGAAGTTACCTCTCGCATGTTTCCGTTGTGGAAAAGTTGGGCACATTGCCTCTCAGTTCTTGAAGAATATCAATGATGATGACAGTGAAGATGAAAACTTCAAGAAGCCTTAGAGAAGGTTCTTCAAAAGGGAGACTTCAAATCTGGTAAGAAAATGCAAAGGAAGAGGTTTGTCTGTGAAGAGGAAGAAGATGAAAATGAATTCTGTGATGAAGAAGAACCAGAATTCAAAACTGGGAACCATGCTTCTATGATGGCCACTGTTGAAAAGTCAGAAGATACTGATGGAGAAAAACAACTGAGAACTTGTGTAGATCCTGAGGTTCAACTTAAGTATGCGGTTAGTAAGATTAAGATTAAATTTTAGAGCTGCAATAAGTGGAAATCAATTGTAGAAGAATCAACTGAATATGTTGATCAACTTGAAGCTGAAATTGAATGACTGGAAGAATTTTTGAAGGTACAGTCTAAAATAATTGAATGAAATGATGATGTAGTTGATCTGAAGCTGAGAATTGAAGAGCAGGCAAAGGTCATCAATGACCTCACATCCAGACTGGATAAAAAATCCAAGACTGCTGAGGGTCTTGAGGAGGAAGTAGTTACTCTAAGGAGTAAACTGGAGATTGAATCAATTCCAAAAGAATCGAGGAAGAAAATACAGTTCGGAAGATTCTCAGATGAAGAATTACTAGCAAGATCCAAGTGTGGTTCAGATGGGGTTGGAAAAATCTTGAGTGATCAAAGACCCGCTTGCATGGGAAAGAGTGGAATTGGCTGTGAGGCTGAGTCATCAACTACTGGAAGTGAAAAGATCCAAAAGAAAGATAAGATGAAAGTTGAACATGATGAAATGTTACCTAGAGTGCTGAAAAAGGAACACTCAATCCAAACTAAAAGGAGACCCGAAAATTATCCTCAAACTTTCAAAAATGACAGACAATCGTACTATTCTCCCAAGGAAGAAGGTATCAGGAGAAATTAAAGTGAGAAGACATTTCCTCTCATGAAGTGTCAGTTCTGTGGCTATTTGGGCCATACCTTGTCTTATTGTGAAGAGGCAAGAAGCTATCTGAATGGAGAAGATATAGATGCTCAACAAAGGAGAACAATCTCATATCCTAATTCTCATAGAAGAAGTAATTTCTATGGATATTGTTTTCGTTGTTCTAACATTGGTCATAAGGCAGTTAATTGCAGGCAGAGAAGGGACATAGACACCTCATACCGAAGTTCAAGACAACTCAAGTCTCGTCAGCAAGACAGTGTTTCTCTTTCAAACAGGTTCTAACCTCTCAAAGAAGACCTTGACTATGAAGAATCTGGGTATGCCGAAGAGATAGTTGAAAGTCCATCAGTTCTATATACTCAATCTAATGTATCATGGAAGGAAAGGAAGAAGATTGAGAAATTGAACCTTGCAGAGGTAGCCCTCAAAGCTAGAAAGAACAACATTACATGGATTCTAGATAGCGGTTGTTCATCTCATATGATGGGTAATGTCGGCCTACTAATGAATATCATAAAGAATGTTGATGGTACAGTAATATTTGGTAATGATGGGGCTCTAAAAATAAAAGGGAGTGGAAGTACCCAATAAGCTAATAGAGAACTAAAGAAGACTGAAGTCCTTTACGTAGATGGCCTACGTCATAATCTCCTCAGCGTGAGTCAACTCTATGACTCAGGACTTATAGTAACTTATAATCAGAAAGGCTGCACTATCAAGGGAAAAACCGGAAATTCACTTATGAAAGGATGCAGAACAGAAGGCAACTTGTATCAGGTTGATAGTGAAGAAAATGTATGTTACATGACTGTTGAAGAAGAAAACAATTTGTGGCATCGGATATTGGGACACATCAATCAACAAGACATGGAGAAAATATCAAAATTGAGAATTGTCATGGACATCCCCAACCTGAAGCGTGAGCGTGAAAAATCATGTGATGCTTGTATTCGTGGGAAGCTAGTCTGCAGTTCATATCGGCCAAAGAAGAAAAAGGCATCTCACCTTCTTGATCTGATTCATATAGATGTTTGTGGTCCAATAAATGTTGCCGGAACACATGGAGAAAGGTACTTTGTCCTTTTCATCGATGATTACAGTAGAATGGCATGTGTGATGGTCATTCACAGGAAACGACAAGTCCTTGACTTCATGAAAACATATCGGTGAATCGCCGAGAATGATACCGGACGAACAATCAAAGTGTTGAGATCTGACAATGGAGGTGAATACAAGTCCACTGAATTTGAGAATTATCTAGAGAAGCATGGGATACAGCATGAGGTAGTTGCTGTGAGAACTCCACAACAAAATGGATTTGTTGAACGTAGAAATCGACAGGTGAACAACATGGCGCGAACAATGCTGATTGAGAGTCGTATTCCACGACATTACTGGAAAGAGGCTGTTCAAGCTGTAGTGTACATTTAGAATCGAACAAGACATTATATGGCTGAGACGAAGACTCCATATGAATTGTGCCATGGACGGAAGCCTTCTCTAAAATGCTTCTGTGTCATTGGAAGTAAATGCTTCATCAGGATAAAAGAAGGAAATCAAGGGAAATATGGCGACAATGCAGATGAAGGAATTTTCCTTGGTTACTCAATGAACAGCAAAGCCTACAATTGCTTCAAAAAGCATTTGGGAAGAATTGTGGAAAGCAGTGATGTTAAGATAATTGAAGATAAAACCATGAATGCTTCAAGGTCGTCATATACTGATGTGATAGAAAGTCAGGAAGAATGTGAACGCGAAGAAAATACAAATGCAGAAATAGATGAAGTTGTTCAAAACACTCAGCAGTCACATCATGATATTGAATCAGAAGAAGAATCTGAATAAGTAACTATTGCTGATGAAAATGCTACTAAACCTCGTAGGAGAAATCGAAGAGCTGAGATTGATCCATCCAACATAATTGGGGATAGGAGTGCACCCACTCAAATAAGGAGAATGAGGAATAACACACAATATGCATTTCTAACAGTTGTAGAGCCATCCTCATTCGATGAAGCTACTAATGATGAATCTTGGGTGAAAGCCATGAATGATGAATTAGATCAGATTGACAAGAATCAGACATGGGATCTTGTCCAGAGATCCGAAGGTCAAAATGTGATTGGTACCAAATGGATCATCAAAAATAAGTTTGATGAACATGGAAGTGTCATCAGAAACAAGCCACGTCTGGTATGTAAAGGATACTCTCAGATTGAAGGCATTGGTGTTGAAGAAACCTTTGCTCCAGTAGCTAGACTGGAGTCAATCAGGCTTTTCCTTGCCATGGCACTCCAAAGAGGATATAAAGTATATCAATTGGATGTTAAGACATCATTCTTGAATGGTGTACTCAAAGAAGAAGTCTACATTGAACAACCAGTGGGCTTTGTTTTGGGTACTAATGAAACAAAGGTCTGTAAACTGAAGAAAGCTCTGTATGGTTTGAAGTAGGCACCACGGGCATGGTACTCATGGCTGGATTCATATCTCAAAAAGTTGGAATTCAAAAGAGGAGGATTTGATCACAATCTCTATGTGAAGAATTCTCTAAAATGTCAATTAATTGTTCTTGTCTACATTGATGATTTCATATTAGGTGGAAGTAGGCAGAAATCAGTGGATGAATTTTCCAACCACATGAAATCTGAATTTGAAATGTCTATGATTGGGGAGCTCACATATTTCAAGGGGCTGCAGGTGATTCAAATGAAGGAATACACTTTCATTTCTCAGAAAAAATATGCAAGAGAGCTACTGAAGAAGTTCAATATGCAAGACTCCATACCAATGTCAACTCCGGTTGCAGTTGGAACTAAACTTGGAAAGCATGAGGATGATGAATCTTTTGATCCCACCATGTACAGGAGGATCATTGGAAGCCTACTGTACCTGACAGAGACAAGGCCAGATATTGTCTTTGCCACATGCCTTGCAGCCCGCTTTCAGAGTAATCCAAAATGGGAACATATAGCAGCAGTAAAACGAATCATGAGATAAATTCATGGTACACATAACTTCGGGTTATTTTTTGCTGTAGGCAGGGACAGTGAATTATCCGCATTTTCAGATGCTGAATGGGCTGGTGATGTGGTAGACAGAAAGTCCACTAGTGGTGGAGCTTTCTATATTGGGAAGAAATGTGTTGGCTGGCTGAGCAAGAAACAAGAAATTACTTCTCTTAGTACGGCTGAAGCTGAGTATATCTCTGCCACAAAATCATGCACTCAACTTCTTTGGATGAAGCAGCAGCTAACAGATATTGGTGATAAGGTGCAGCAACCAATGGTGATTTATTGTGATAAAAAAATTACAATTGATCTTACGAAGAATCCGGTCCAGCATTCTCGTAAAAAACATATTGAAATACGGTATCATTTTATCAAAGAAAAGGTTGAACAAGGCGTGATTATAATGGATCATGTTGGAACTGATGAGCAAGTGGCTGATATCCTGACCAAGCCATTGTCTGCGGCTGTGTTTGAGAAGCATCGGTTGAACCTCGGTGTTCAACCACCTCCTACTGCATAAGGAGGCTCCGAAAATCCCCTCTCCCCATTTGTTATAACTGTTTTTATCTGCTTATGGCTGTGATATAGGTTTATGGGGGAGATAATATCCAGGGGGAGTATGTCTTGAGCTGAACGTTGAACAACTTATCAGTCTTTGGTTTTATTGTCAATGGGGGAGAAAGGAATAAATTCAAGGAAAGAAATGCTTCTGTGATGAGACGTTTATGAAGGATACAATCGGGCGTCATGGAGAATTTCAAACCACCAGAACCCAATTCAAGCTTCCTCTCTTGTTTTCTACACCGAGCTTTGCTCACGTAGACTTAGAGTGTTGGCTGAGTAGGTTCTTGCGTTTTGGGTTTTTCATGGTTGGAAATCTATTGAATTTATTCTGATTGCCAACAAACCCAAAGGGGGATATTGTTGGAACCAGGTTCTTCAAAGCATGATTTGGCGTATGGTTTGTGATTTTTGTCAATCCTCAGTGGAATTTAAGGATGTGTACCAACAAAGAGATCATACCGTTCAAGCAGAAAACAGTAGTGAAGGTGCCGCCTTTTCCCAGTGTTTGCCAAATTTTAGGGCCTGAAAATCAGCTAATAAAGAAAAGTGTTTTTGGCAAAGTTACTTGCGCTCCGAGCTCTTGGAGGATAAAATACTTTCGTGCCATGTGTTTTTGAGGATCAGAACATCAAAATTTGGCTAAGGAAAGAAGGTCGCGCAAGTATTGGTTGGGTCGCACAAGTGAGTTGCGCGACATAGGTTACTGGAGACAAGACTTGCGCGCCGCTGAGGGACTTGCGCGCCTCCGCGCAGGGGGTCCAGTTTGCCTATAAATACTGGACCACCCCTCCTCATTTCCCAAAGATTTCGAGACTTAGAGATTGTTCGAGCTCTCGTCGCGCAGGTGGTTGAGCCGTGTAGGTGGTAGTTTGGTCGCGCAAGTAGAGCTTGCGCACCGGTTGTCTGTTGAGCGCCCAAGGCGGTTTGGAAGAGAAAGGAAGTGGACCGCGCAAGTTTGTTGTCGGGGAAGGAAGTGTCGCCAAGGTGCGTTGGAGACACTTGCGCGGCAGTCTAGACTTGCGGGCCGTTTTGGGACTTGCGCATCCGGCTTGGAGAATCGCGCCAGGTTTTGCTGAAGCCCACCGGCCTGTTTGGAGCTGCACGAAAGCCAGGAGACTACCCGATACATTCGAGGAAAAGTGATATTCTGCTTCTGGTGAGAATCAGACTTCAATAGAGAATCTATATACAACAAAGGATGCATTCTTATGAAAATGATGAAGATACCTTCACGTATATAAACTAAGTGGGACTTCACCGATGGTAGTGAGCCAGGGGGAGTCAACAGGAGTGACCCGAGGGGAGCAGTGGGCTATCCCTGAACCTTTGTAAAGGCAGTGAGCCTGGGATAGAGTAACTGTACCTGAACTTTTGTAATCTACCGCTAGTGAAGCATAGTGGATTTTGGTACGACCAACAACCTGTCGGCGTATGATCCTTGGACGTAGCCCTTAGTGGTGAACCAAGTAAAAAGGGTTGTGTCTTCTCTGTGCATGTGAATGTTTGCTTTCTTATCATAATCATCATAGAGGTTCAACAAGTTCCTACCAACATGGGAACAAGATCCATCACATTAAAAGAAACAGTGGTCACCCGGATTCACCCCTCCCCTCTCAGGGTGTCCCGGGGTCCTTCAGTAGTCAATGAATCTAGGATACTAGAGTCAGGGATGTTACTTCAAGGATTTGGTCAAACCATTGTATAATTATCTTATAAAAAAAATCTGACGTTGATTTTTGACCCAATGACCTCCCAAACACTTTCCCAATACGCTAAAATGTATTTTGTGTTCATATATACATAAATGTATATATGTATGTATAAAAATATTTTCTAATATTGATTTTTTTACACATATTTTGATATATAAATACATCTATATTGTTGTATATATAATATATGTGGTTAAATATGTTTTATATATTTCTAAATTTTCATTTACACTTAATATATTATAAATTTATTCAAAAATGTTTTAAAAATTATCAAAAATTTGTATTAATTAAAAATTTCTTAATTAATATCAATTAATTGACATCTAATAATAATTAGAGATAGAAAAAATTAATAGATTACATAATACGTCATGAAAATTTGAAAACATGTCTTGAAATCCAAACAAGCATAACTTTTGAGGCATGTGTCCATTCGGGATCCACAAGATATGAAATCAAAGACTATGAAAATATATATGTGATATTAACTTAGAGGAACCCTAGATTCTATTTTTATGAGGACCAAAAAGTCCTATATGTCCTCAAAAATAGAGATTTTATTTGGTATACCCTAATTTGTTAATATTTAATTTGATTTCAACTTCATTTTAGATTCCATTCTTGTGTTTTTTCATTTCAGACTAAATTTGTTCCAAGGGATTACACTCATATGGATATTATGGTGTTCAAATTTTATTGTTTTTCATATTTTAATGTTATTTATAATAAAATATATATGTATATATATACATATTTTTACATATTTACATATAAATAATTAATTATAAAAATAAATATTTAAATATATTTTCATATATGATATATTTTTAAATATTTAAACCATATGAAAATTCCAAACTATTATAAATTGTATTTAAAAAAAATTATATATTTTTATTTTTATATAGATTAAAATATATATACATATATATAATGATAGGTGGCCTATACCAATATAATTAAATAACTATTAATCAATATCAATTAGAAAATTAATAATTAATTTTAATTGTTAATAATTTTATAAACCACCATTCACTTAATATATTATATATCAATTGTAAATATATAGTTAATAATATAAAAATCATATTTAACCAAATATGTTATACACATATAACCAAATCATATTAGTTAGGGTTCAAGTATTAGTGATAGGATTCCTGATACCCAAAAACATTTTGTAAATATATGTTAGTTATTTTTTTATTATTAACCTACTACATTCATTACTGGACGCCACACATGGAAGAGAGACAAAGAGCAGCTCGACATAGGGGGTGTTGTGGTAGTTGAGACTCACTAAGAGTGGGAGGGGATGTGTGGGGTAATAATACCCCACAAATATATTTGAATCCTCAATGTGGGATTTCATTCTCATACTATATGAAATTACTCATCAATGTTAGAAAGTTGTCTGCAAGGTTTTATTACCTTACATGTAACTTTTCAATATTATAGGAATTATCATTGGTATCGTTAAAAAAATTTTGAAATGGAAAGGTATGTCCATGTATCAACATGGGATAGTTTTCTTAGTTAATTTAGTCATTACATAAAAATTTATCTACTATCTCTCCATTTACAAGTTGCCAAGAGGTCTCATTAAGAAGTTACAGTGCATGATTAGGAACTTCATCTTGACCAGGTCTATACATGAAATGAAACTGTTCATTATTTCCTGAAAGGATTTCATCAAACCCATTGATATGGGAGGTCTTGGTATCATGGACCTGAAAATACTTAATGATTAATTGATTGTAAAATTCATAAAAAACATGTTATTCACCAAGGACTCCTATTGTGATTTTTTATCAAGAAGGATTAAGGGAGGTTGTTGGATGTATAATAATTCTATATTTGATAATAGACATGGCCCTAAATTAAGTATTCTTTCAATGACATTGTGCAAAATACCAATTGGATGGTTAACACATTCTATGATCTCAACTGCTGGAACACATGTTGGGTTGATCATCCCCTCAAGGGTAGGCTTAACATTGTCTTTGGAAGAATGTATATAACTATTTCTAATTTAATGAAACATTAAAATACACTTGATTTTTTTCCCCCATATATTTTCATGGATGTTTGAAATAATTCTTTCATAGATGTTTAATCATTGGTGTGGAATCCTGGTTGCAATGGGTTGTTCACTACTAGGGAATATTATAAGAAAAAACTAAGAGATGAAACAAAATTCCATATTTTCTTACTACATTTAATGTTAGTTTTATACAACCTTCAATGTTCACTCTCATATGGAGAATCTAGAAAAATAATTTACCAATATATGATCAATTTAGGAAAGTTGGTAATTAAATTTTCTATACATTCCCTTAATGTCTAAGAGCACGTGAAAGCATAAAATATTTGTTTATTGACTATACATATGCATGATATTTTTGGAAGTATATGAGGAAAGTATTTGGCCTGAACATCAATGCAGGCAGAATTCTTGAGGAGCAGATGGATTTCCTCACCAATACCAGACAGAGAAAATAGATTCCACACCTACTGTGTGTGGATACAAATTCCAATATAGATTCCATCTGGAAGGCTCAAAATATGAATATTTTTTATAATGAGGAACCCTAAACACATGCTATAATTTTGTATTTTCATAGGGAGTTTCATGTGACTGCAACCATTTAGGTAGAATCAATTAATAATAACATAAATTATCTCATAATTCTAAGGACTTTGTGATTTTTTGATAGGCTGAGGCAGCCTCTTTCCCTCATGTATGTGAGATGGAGAATTCCCATTTTCCAGTGGGTTAAGAATAATATTGACAGTGCAGCCTCATGAATGCTCATTAAATAGGGTTGTGGAGGTATTTTACTTACTCTTCATGGTTTCGTTAAGGGGTTTTATTGTAATTATATTGTAATAGGGACTGATTATGAATATGAACTGTGGGAAAATATGTATACTATTAAATATGATCTCCATCATAAGTGGCATTCCCTTTTAATTTATTTTGATTTTAAAAATGAGGTCACCGCCCTGAAATAAGAACTAGGGATGTTCCTTGGAAGCTTAAACGTCACTATATTGATTGTATGAAAACTTTTACTCAACATACTCGGCTTGTTTCATATGATTTTAGAGATTATAACTAGGTAGATGATGCTTTATCAAAGAGGGTGATTCTTGAAGCAAGCATGATGTGTATTTTCAGATCAGATGACTATTGCAATTCATTTGTGAATAATGATATGCAAAGGGTGGTTCACTCTCAGACATCTAAACTCTCATGTAATTCCTAAATTTTTTATCCTTTAATTTTTACTAATATTTTTTTAGACTGGGTTCACCTAGGTCCTGAATTTGCTGGGTAATAATAATAATTTTTTAATTAAAATAAAAAATAAAAATAAATGGGTTTGAGTATTAATGGGTACTTTATATTTAATAACGGTTGGTGTAGGGTAATAATCAAATGAGTTTAACTAGGGTTAAGTAGGTTTTGGATAGTTCAAAACATAATTTTGTTCTAGTTTAGTTAGCCCAAATAAGTGGGTTCCCTCCTTGTTTCCATCCATATTTATAAATAATTAAATAAGTCTAAAATATTAAAAAAGATTAAATTATGAATTTTTCGTAATTTAATTTGAATCATTAAAATTAAATCTATATTTGTGTAAATATTTAAACCATATCAAAAAAAGTTCCGATAATTTATTTGATCAAGGTTTAAATAATAATAATACATTATGTTGGGATTATTAAAATTGTTAAATAATATAATTGAAATATAAAATGTTTATTTTTGAAGTAATATCATATATTTAAAGTTAAATTCCATATAATGAATAATATGAAATATTTAGTTTTATTGAATGAATATAAAGTGTTATATTCAATATTATGGAATTTATATAAGATTAGATAAAATTATAAAGTGTTTATTTTCAACATTATTTATGAATTATTTATAAATATTGTATATTATGTTTAAATACTTGAATTATTAATTTATTTAATACATCGTTCCTTATTATTCATAGTTATATATTTTTTATATTATAAATATGTGTATGCTTTAGTTTATAGTTATTACAGTGCTTATAGATTATCTTACACACATTTAAAGAGTTACATGCTAGGTATGATAATGGATTTAGTTTCATTATTCTTGAATTTTTTTGTAATGAGTACTGAGATTTAATTATGTAATTAATTATGATTTATACACATTTGGTTTTAAAATTATAATATAATTGAGATATATTTGGAGTAAAACATCCATGGGTAGATGGAATTTGGGTCGGACCTCCTAATATCTTGGAGTTGTATGCCCCATTCTAGAAAAGTGGGGTTTTACTATCTATGGATCTTGACTTCCTCATGTGGTGACTATAAATTTCATATAATTATAATATTTTACATGAAATAATTTCATATAACTTATGCATTAGATTTATTTTTATGTGTATAGATATATTTAGCATTTAATTTGAGTGGTAATATAATCTTTGAGTTGTGTAAAGAGTTACACATAACTATGGGTTGAATATATTAATTTTGTTAATGGAATAAAATTATAAAAAATAAATCATTTGAAGAATTCATACAGGTAAATAGAATATATCAGATAAGATGGTGAGATTAAATCCCCTTAAAAACAATATGTTTCAGGTTCCTTCTAAAGAGAAACTTTTAAATACCTCAGTAATCCAAACGAGTAGGTTCATTCCAAATATGGGTAAGACTATATTATATTGTGTATGGAAATCAAGTAATAGGTGACACTAAAAGGAATAGGAGACTGTTATTGGAATTTTCATTGCGTAATACTTTGTATGTAAACCCTAAGAATTGAAATACCATAAGAATTGATTTAGGTTTACCTATATATTGAATTGGATAAAAAGTTATCTGCTCAACAACCAATGAGTCATATATGATATGATTTGGATGATAAAATTCCTAAATATCTAAGTTGTTATAACAATAATATAGTGATATAAATTAATAGTGAAATATAGATCTTATCACAAAAATTTATATGATGAAATTTAGAAGGGATCATCATTTTAGTGGGAGGATATTTAATAAAAGTACTTATTAAATGTATGTAAAACATGATTCTCATACGATAAAGTATTTTTTTATTTATGAATAACATCATCATAATAAATCTTAAATTTGTGATTAATCCTTAAAAATTAACATATTAATTTAAGAAACTCCTAATAATGGTAACATAAGAACCGTTCTTAAGTAATTTAGATTCTATATGTTAGAGTAATCCCTTTGTTACCACGTGTTGAAGCAGTTCAACAAATGAATCTAAATGATTATGAGAATCGTATAATGATTAAATTGAGTTTAAAAATGAATTATAAATAAAATAAATGAATGAATTTTAATCTCCACTCATATAGTTTATTTAATTGGGTATGTTTGTGATTATAGAAACTAGAGGTTTCTGATAAGCCTGGTTCTATTTTATAACTTAATTCAATTTTCAACAATAGAATATTTCTGAATATGTGAATGATTTTAGGGAATCATTACCATATTTTCTCATACTGTTGACGAAAGATGAATTGTTCATGTGATTTCTAGATTATAGTGTTATATAGATAGTAAAAGTTTGTAAAAGGTCAAATCCAAAGAAGAAACATTTGTTAGAAAGTCCAACAATGTTTCTTTAAGTTTCCAATCAAAGTTATTGCAACCTAAAAGAGTTTCGAGGAAGGAAGGTTTAATGATTCCATTATATTGGATTGTCTATGATTCTTGAAGGGTTTTTTAAACTCCATATAATTTCCATTTTAGGTATTAGCATTATAGGTATCGTTTTCTTTGTAGTGTATATGATACCAAATGTATATTTTACAAATGTTTTAATTATATAACATTTAAAAATAAAGGTGAAAATTAATATAGAATATATTTTTCATTAAATTGATAAAGGAAATACCTTCTATATCAAATATTTAAATGTAAATGAGTTTATCAAGCTCAAATAAATCTATGAAAATGATGTGTAAAACTATCTCAGTTCTCTTATATGATAAGTGGAGTTGAATGTTATCAAAGAGTTTCTATGAATAATATGTGTTAATGAATTTAATATATATGGTTATTTATTAATTAGATTTAATAAACATGTTTTTAAAAGGACGTAAGGATAAAAATGTTTTATTGAGGAAAAAAGTGTTAATTAAGATTGTTGTTAAAATATAAGGGATTTTCTCCCCTATAATAAACAAAATATTTTAATGAACAATTTTTCTTTAAAAAAAATTATGTAAACATATAAAATAATATAAAATATATGGATGCAATAGTTTATCTGTTAAATATTCACACTAAGAGTAAATAAGTGTTATTTCTTAAAAATAATGAGTTTTTGAATCATAGAAATATATTCATAAGGGAATACAGTTTCGAAGATGCTATTGCAAGTATGTTTTGACTTTGAGAAGTTATATGTTAACAATTAAAAGATTATTCAAGTCAATATACAATGTGAATATCACTTAATAAACTATAAGAGTGTAGGATGTGTTGATAAATTAATAATTTAAATAGTTATATAAGCTACCAAAATATTTCAAGGAAACATTTTATGGAAATAATTACAAGAATGATAATTTTATACTTATAAAGAGTTCTAAGTAGGTATAAGATGTTATTTACATTGTGACATTCGATGTAGCGGAGTTATGGAGTTTGAATATGTTTACGTAATTGAACATTAGGAATATGATTTGTAAATATCACCATTATTCCAAACATTTTTCTTTGTATATGTTACTCACTAAAGAGTTTAGTGGGAGTGTATTATCAGATGGTTTCATAGAGATATGAGTAATTACATAGATATGAAAAACGTTTAATAAAACCCATGAAAGATTAGTAAAAATAATGATGATATAGTAGTATATCATATATGATATATTAGAAAAATTATTATGTATGGGTTTATTATTTATTCATAAGGGAGTTTAATAATATATTATGTATCGTGATATAAAAAAATACACATAATGGCATGAAGGCCATTAATTTTGATTATTTCTAGATAATCATATTTTAAATTGGGTTAAGGCGGAACTCTTGCACAGATAAAAAGGATAATGGAATAAGGACTTACATCACTTGTAACCTTAGTGTCACAAAGGCCTAGTATATGAACCATAGGCCCAATTCCTAAAAACTCTATTCTTGAATATCCCCTTACATGTCATTAATATTCATCACTCAAACATGTAGTTATAACTTCACATTCATAGTTAGCCATTACTTCATCCCTTACCCAGGGTCATGAACTGGTGCATTATCTATTCTCCAAGAAAGAACCTCCATATCCAACTATAATCAAGTCTCAACTTTTCATATCCTTACCACAATTATTTTTGTTTTTTATCGATTGAAGTCTATAGATCTACTACAAGACCTAGATACGCTATTGATTGAAGAGCCAAATATGTGGACTTTAGGCCCAAATTGGGTGAATAGTTCTACTACTATACTAAATCAAAAAATTCACCCATGTTCGTATTTGAAACCGAGTCATTTGGACAAGCTTAATCTTTTACCCTTAGACTACTAGAATGTTGGCATGTTATATAAAAAGAGAATATTTAATTTATTATTCTTTTATATTAGATGTATATATTAATATATTTATATACATTACATAAAGTGAAATGATAATTGACCTCTAAAAGTAAAACTCTTTATTATCACTATTATATATTCTTTAAGTATTATTATGGGATATGGGGAAATTTTAATGTTAGAATGAGTACGATTCATGTGTCGAAATAAAAAATATTCCAATGAGACATGAAATAATTTCTATATACTAAATGACCTAAAACGTATACCATATGGAGTGTCATACACTATGTCTTTGGTATACCAAAGGTGTATTGTTCTTATTTGGAGTCACCACTACCCAAGTATGGTGAGATACCTAGCCTGATAAATTTCATGCTTTGATACCTTTCTTACACAATCCATTAGTCTTAGCTAACCACAGGTGGTTTAGTATGTTGATGATCATGTCATTGGTTGGAGATCAACCAAGATGAGATTTTTTATCTCGTATGAAGAGTATGAAATTTGTTCCCTCAATTGACATAGTATAAGGAAATATTTAGACATACGTAGATATTATATAGGATGTTCTTATCTATTCAGGTGAGGGTAATGTTCTATCTTCATCCATAAAGGTGATTAACATGTGTTGTATTCATCGACCTATTCAGTATGTACTCAGAGAGTCGAGAATATATGAGTTTTTATATTGGATTAACATAATTCATGTATAGTTTTCACTTTAAATAACAGATAAATGAATCTTATTCGATTTCCTACTTTCATATGATGTAGATGGTGCACATATATATAAAGATACACATGTTTGATAAAGATCATGTTATATCCCAATGAGCTTGAGTAACATTGATTCTTTTCTAGATGATACTCTTTAATTAAATATATGGAATTTTTGGATTCATATTTATTATAAATGCTTCAAAGGTTCGTGGGGTCACATTTTTTGGTTGACGAAATGATGATTGAGTTTAAGTCAAATAGATTCTCTAAATGTATTTTAGAGTTTATCCAAAAGTGTTTTGGATAAGTTATTCACAATGTATTATATATGACGTGATACAAGGTGATGTTGAACCTTACAAAATTGTTTTATAAGACACCCTAAAGAAGTTTTGTATATGGATTCCCAAATTATTATATATCATAAAATATAAGTTAAAACGGAACAAATTATATGAGGCTTTTGTGCATGTGAGAGATTGAATGCGGTATGACATAAAACCTAGAATGTATGTGATACGTATTAACCTATATTATATTATAAGATATACTTATTTCATGTAAATTAAATAATTCCATGATGGTAAGGTAAATTTGTACAATATAAATATATTTTACATCATGGAATGTGTGTCATATCATTTACTATAATATGTGGGATACCAAAATCGCTACCTTGTCTTAATAGTTTTTACATAGGTAGTGGAATGTTTAAAAATTATAAATTAAAATACCTCCCACTGAAAATCATTAACTTTTTTTTTTTCATTAAATTAAAATCATATGGGTAGAATTTATATGAGCAATACCTAACTGCCCAGGGAATTACTCATGAATTTTTAATCACATGAGTAAATTCATGGAGTTATCATGAGAGTCCTGAAGGATTTACAAAGGATCCTACTACCATATGATGATAATATCTTTCTCATTTATTATTTAATGGAAATATATTGATCTTTTAACTATCTTCATATGCACCATATTCCTTCATAACACACTTGCATGATATGGGTGATGAGGGAAAACAATCGATCATTATGCAATTCAATATAGCTCATGCATACCTCTAGAGGAGGGATGCCTTTAAACTTCATCTCATGTTATATTTATTAGAAAAAAATTATGAATATGGAAACATAAGTTCTATGGTGTATGGTACAAATATATATTTATTTATTTTACAAATGAATGATTTTCAATTTCTTACATGGACATTATTGGATTTATGGGTATTTATCCTTCCAATTCTTATTTATTTTGGGAAACTATCCTATGAAACCTATAAATGCATCTATCATATAAAAATAGTTGATAACTAGAACAAAACATGGTGTTCTCTAAGAATCCTCATGAATAATCAAGGATAAATGACCAATAGTTATCCATATAGGAATAAGGGATATAAAAAATTCCTATATTTCCCAATTAAATGGAATAATATATCTATATAGGTGAATACACTTAAATCAAACAAGAAACCATAGAATATTAACAATGAATTATAATGTATCCCCATCAAAGTGATGATATTGGAGTAGTGGTGTAGTATGATTTTTTCATATAAGGATATCAATAGGAAGTATTCATTGGATAAAATATTTTTAAATGGTATGATACTGAAGAAATTAATGGAAAATAAGATATAAAAATCATGATTTTGGGGAAAAAATATTTGATATGCATGAGGGATAAAAAATTATCCTATGACGAAACTTCCAAGTCAACATTATTTGACGGCAAAAGGGAACTTGTTTAAAAAAACGAGTTTAACCTACTTGGGACCCAATAGAGGCTCCACCCCCAACAACAACGAAATTTGTCTATATGTAAATTATACCTCATATAAATAATACATCCATAATACCATAAATAAATGTAATATATAGGGATTTTAATTATATATTTATTAGTTATAAAAATATTGTGAAGTTATAACATCTTATAAATGTGGTATAATGATAGAGAATAATGATGTCTTATTAATATTATGATAATTAATTCACAATGAAGAATCATAAAAAATGATATTTAAATGAAAAATAATTAGAGATTATTAATCAAAAGAAAGGAAGAGAATAGATTAAAAACCCTTACCTTGAAAAGTAGCTTCTTAAAGCTTGAGAAAGAGCACCTTAGAACAATAATAAATCCTTATAAGGAATATTGAGTGAGAAAATGAGAGGTGAACCATGATAATTCTTTTGAGTGAATGGGAATGGGATGCTAGGTGGGTTTATATAGAATATGAGGGAGAATTGATTATTTATTTTTAGACTTAGGCCTTAGAAATATAGGTTGTGGAAAATGAAAAAACATTAACCTACCCATTGTTTTAGTTTATGGTATTATACATTTAATTCAGGAGTTTTGAACTTTTTTTGTGTTATAATTGAACTCCATGTTTATAAATTATTTTTTTCTATGGATATTTAATTTTTTCAAAAATAATTATTTTTATAACCTTAACTTATATTTTAGTCTTTAAAAAGTACATTATAGAATTTTAAATTGATTTTCATGCTTTATAACATATAATTTAAATAAATTAACATATATTTGGTGGAGTTTTTAATTATAATAATTATTAAAGCATTTTTAAATCATATAAAATGCATAATACATACATTATAATCATTCCATATTTTACTATTTATCTGAAAATTAATATATATTAGAAAATGATGAAAAATACATCATTGAATAATTTTGACCTACAAATTCCAATTTTAAAATACATTTTATGAAGATTAATTTTTATATTTATGAAATTTTATTATTAAATAAAACTCTTAGTGAATTTGAAAATCATGTATTTGGAGCCAAAAAGTTAGAACCAGATTTTGTTAAATATTGTTTTTATTCAAAGAAATATGTGTATAATTATATTATTATTAATTTATCAGTATAAATTATTAATAATTATTAATTATATGTTTACCAAATAATTTTATATATTTTTTTGGACAAATGTATATATAACGACTCCGTTAATATTTAAATTATCATATTGGGATGTTATTATTCCAATGACCACCTTACCCTTCAAACAATTAAATTTCACCTTATATATAAACTTTAATTTGAATTTTAAATTCATTCATATCATTTTTTTAATTTTATATAAAATGTATATTCCTTTTCTCATTTTTTCAAAAAAATACAAAAATATCTCTTATATTTTTCATTATTTTTAGATAATTATTCTCTAGAGTTATTTTCTGTTGGCCCCCCTATATTGTTATGTGAACTATAGGGTTAGTTGGGGTCATTATAGTGAATGTAGTTTTATAGAGTGTATTTTACTACAATAATGTAATCAAAAGGCTTGTGTTTTTTGATAGAAATTGTAATAATATGTTTATTTATTATAGTATTATGTTGATTCTTACATTATATCCCCTTAAATAATTTAATCCTTTTTATTTTGGGTATATATTATTCTATATAAAAATTTGGGAAAGTTATCCTCATTTCATTCCTAAGCCCCCATGTTTTTTACTCTAATGCAACTTCACTAGTAAATCAATCCAATTTCAAAACACATTCTCTCTAGTGTTAAGAATATAGAAAGGTTATTCATTTTAAAACAAAATCAGATAAAGATCTACATTTCTTAAATGGTGATTATGTGTTTTGGGACTTCCATATACTTTTATAATAATGAGACATGAAAGATATCACACATTTTAGAGAGGTGGAACGGTGTAATAAAATTAATAATACATGGTTCCCATTCTTTCCAAAATATCAAAAGGTCCAATTTACCTTGGGCTTAGCTTCATGTTCATACCAAAAATTTTAATTCCTTTCTATGGTGAATTTTTAAAGAATACACGATCCCTTACCTGAAATTTTAATCCCTTCATGAGATTATAAATATAATCTTTCTATCTACTTTGATATATACGGATATGATTTTGGATGGATCAAAATTTCCCAATTATATCCTAAACATGTTTGGGACCAATAATTTGAAGAAACCAGGGACATAGTGGAAGCATGAAATAAAAAAAGACACAGAAGTAGATTTTTTACATATTTTACACATGTATTCCCCAACACCACAAATGTGGTGATTTGATTGCCAGGTTCAATCATAGAATATCGAAGGCCTTATGTGATCACAAAAAGATCATGTAGTTGATCCTCAAACATGGAACACATAGTTCTTTATATTTCTCTCTATGAAATATTTATAGAAGGGATATGAATATATCAGAACTATGAAATTCTTGAAAATTTCTTTGGAACTATTAATGGATAAGAATTGATCACAAATAGTAATTTTTAACTTTATAAAACTGTGCTTAAGTACTTTGAAAATTTTACCCTCTAAAACTGACCCAAAACACCAAGAATAACTATTTAAACATTTCATATGTGTCATGAAAATTTCACCACTCACTATAGAAATATTTAAATTCCACCTGATGAACCATGAGCTGTTAACGTAGCTCATTCCTACCTTAATCATTTAACAAACCTCGAATGATGAAATGTTTGTTTGAAAAATAATACTTTCCAATATTCAGTTTTATAATTAAATAAACTTTTGAGTAACTTGAGAAATAAATTTTATTGTCTTTATTTATAAAATGAATAATATAATTGAATTAATTATGTTAAGATATTTCAGCTGGATTCCCACTGGTCCTCATATGTGGGGCCCACTTCATCCTAAACTCCAATTTTACTGTATTGGTAAATCCTGCAAATAAATTTTTTTTTGAACCTCTAGGACATCATCTCTATAGAAACAAGTCCAATTCATATACTAGGAGTGGTATCTAGAAAAACTTAATCCCCCCTAAAGATATGAGGATAAGTTAAATCTATGGCTACCTCCTATGAATGCTTACCATGAAATATAATCCATTTTTCTTGATATCTTATTTAAGTAAGCTACATCAGTTGTTCCATCAACCTATATTCATGAAAAATATTTATTTAACTTTTTTGAAAAGAAATCATGGAAATAAATCCATGTACATAAACCTATCAGATAGTTCTACTTACTTCAATGGTCTTGAGATATCAATTTCCATTAAACATGGAAGGGAAAAATCATATATTAACATATAAATCATTTCCATACCATTGGCACCAGACCCAACATATCCCACTTCCCACTGAACATATGGAATCGAAGTTCTCATAAACGTATCAAAGTATGAAACTCCTGATATGAATTAACAATAATCTCAAGTATAAGGATCATTAGTTACATACATAGATAGGAACATCTAATGGCACAAAGAACCTAAGGTTTTCCTATTAGAAGCTTAGTCTTCACAATGCTTCTCTCTTGGATATCTCCAATGGATAACTTCATGAGATGAATTATTATTATTTTTATAACCCCTACCCCCAATAGAAAATATCATCTACATCTCATTAGACAATATCATCTACATACCATTATAAAATATCATCTGAACATAGAACAAATATTTAAGAATATCATCATTACCCTTCTCGGTTATCATCATAGTGGGGAACTGTTTGTCTTTTCAATAAAAAAAATACTCCATGTAAATTTTCACCTTAATGTTCTATAGAATAACACTCATCATGTGATAAGATATTTATTAATATTAAACACTATGAATATATAGGAAATAAAAATTATAATGTTATTTGTTTTTAGAAAACCTACTCGAACAGACTCCCACAAACACTAGATCAAACTACTAATTATCCAACTAGTTATCATAACAAGGTAAAACTTCTTCAGTCGTGTTTTGGATAAAAATGCTAGGAATTCAATGATTTAGTAGATCTTCTTCTTTGTGTGAAATCAAACATTAAATAAAATACCTCAATAGGTGACATTACCAAGTAAAAACATTTATCTTGGATAATACCATAATCTAAAGTTCATCATAACATGATGTCACTTTATTATTCTTGTATGTCTCTAAAATTAAAAATAAAGCACTAATAAACTCACTTGTTTTTCTTTATTAGAACCCGTAATGTAGTCAGTTTATATCAATATAGAATCCACTAGAACAAGTTTTTCTCTAGAATATAACCTAATCTAACTATGATCTAAGATCAAAATGATATAAATGAAGACTAGTTTGTTTAACCCTTCAATGACTAGTAGTCTCATTTCACCAATAACTAGGTAGTTGTCTAGTCTAACTTTCTCATATACTTTCTATTAGTTCTAATTGATAAACTTTATATTATCCTATAGTATTTGTTATTCACCTGTATGATTTAAATATAAATAATATCAAAACATAGTATATATTGTGCAATGTTAGATATATTTCCAAAGTACTCTTAGGAATATATACTCTATTCATCACAAAAATATCCTCCTATGTTTTCACACATCAACTGTGGAGATTTGGTGCATGTAACACTGGATCCAATCTCCTTTTTCACATTTCCATACTAAATTTCTTTAATATATGGTCAATATATTTTATTTTAGTAGATATAATAAATCCAAAAGATCCACCAATATAGGTCTTCTTCCCTAGAACTGGGGTGTTACTTTAAGTCATTCATGGAATTATTATCAGATGTATTATCTAACTATAAGTCTAATCATCCATTTTCTTCATATCATCAAATATATATGTATTAAAAAATCATGGTGATCCTAATAACCACTTATAGACACCTAAAACCCATTAATTCCAAAAAATATATTCATATAATCATCATGTATGTTTCAACCCATAAATGTATCATAAAAATATTTCATTTCATATTGAATTTCCTTAGTGTATCAAACCCATTTTGGCTGTGTCAAATAGATATCTTCCTTAAGGTTTCCACCAAGGAAAGTGTCCTTGACATCTAAAACCCAATATAATGATAAAACATAATTTATATAAAATGTATAATTTTAATGTATTTAAGAATGATGATTTCGTATGAAAAATAAAACCATACTAGTACCAGAATTTTACCTTTGATGCCTAGTTTCTCTGGAATAGCCACCAATATTTTTTTATCAAATAAAGAATCATCCAAAATAGATAAATGGATTTTAGTAAAAGAAATGAATCTTTGAAATCGTACTAACATTTTAATCATAAACATTTTCAAATGACTACTACATGTAGGAATCATTATCCATACTGAATAATATATCACATATTTAGGTGAATATAAAACCATCTCTACATTTTTAACCATTCTATGCAGTACATGTCTCTGGTATAGTTTCTCCCATTTATACATGTGGAATTGTGTGTTCCAATGAAAACATATGCCATTGGATCCAATATTCAATTGCAGGGTTTCTTGTTTAATCACTATCAATGAGATATGATTCCCTCATATAAATACACTTTATATTATTAAAAACTTTCTATCTTAGTGATTTAATTATCCTAGGTAGCTATATGATAATTAACTGAGTTACACTTCATGTTTCCGTTTGATATAAAATTGAATCTTAGTATATCTTTAAAAATGGTTCCTATCAAACACCCAATGGAATAACATAATGGGCAGCCATCACATCATAACTTATATGATATCCATTAGTCAATAAGTTGTCATTTGGTTTGTTATTACATTACTATTTGTAAAACATACCTTGAAAGCTATCATGGAAGACTGTAAATATATATAAGATTCATTATTGATCAAGCGTATGAAACCATCACCACTATGATATGTATTAGGTAATATTTGTTTAGGAAAACCTTCACTCTACATTCAAGTGATATGTGAATACCTGGTTATGATAAACCCTAAAAAACCTCCCTGTAGAAACATATTTTTTTAACAAGTGAATTCATTAATTCCATTTTACATCCCTAAAATCACTTAAATAAATCCTATAATGTACATGGATTTACCATTAGATTCTCTCTAGAATAGTTCACAATATCAATCTGAACTAAAAATGGATGAATTTTAGCCTAACTTAAATTCTAATGGATTATTTTTCAAAAACTTATTAAGTATGTGGACAACAACAAAGGGTTTTACCTCCAAGATTTTGTATGTATTTGAAAACTACATGTAGTTTTACTTGACAAAGAATCATCTTTCCAAAACTGGGTATGAGTATCAAATTTTATATTCATCATTTATCACCAGTTTTGATATCCATGATTCAAGTATTACTTAAACTATAAATCATGAATTATAATAATAACATCCATTTTAAAATAAATAATGTCTTATTGTGTCAAACTAGAAATCAAGACAATGTTTATATATCTCTTAGTATAAATAATTATATTTAAAATAATCAATTCACTTGGAAAACTGAAGTCTTGTGATTCTCATTACTGACACAAGAATCATCCTTTATCATCCCATGGGGGAATTCATGTTTACTTCTAAATTCATATTATTCTCACTACTGACATTTTAATTACCCTTTCTTACTTACTAGGATAATTATCTTTAATACTTGTGATGTTTCTAAACATTGTTGGTTCATGTATTTAAATACAAATATGTATTTAATAACTTATAATTGAAAAGAAACAAAACATGCAATGATGAATATTCTCGAAGTAGAATGCACTAATTTTTTTATCTACAAACCATCACAAGACTTCTTCCAATGACCTTTCTAGCCACATTAGTTGAAAATATCCCCCAATTATACACACCACCTTTGAAACATTTGTTTCTTTAAAATATATTGTAATGTCTCTTTGAAACTGGACATTTCAAAGGGTTTTCAACTTGGTCCTTCATTTTTTTCACCATAATGGGCGAGGAATGACATTCCCACCAATCCTTATGTACCTGGAGAAGCATTAGTAAAATATTCTTAAGTATCTTCAACATTCTATTCATAATGTAATTCTTGATAAATATAAATAATTCTTATCCATATAGAATCACAACTTCACTATCACTAGCTTGGTATTCATAATACAATTTATACTGAATTGGTGTAATGATAATATCATTTATCCATGGGATCGATTTCTCCTTTTAATGTTATAGGAGATGAGTTACCATGATTTATACATTCATATAACTCATATAGGAGTCCTTCTCTCTGTTTATTTCTTACTAAGGTAGCTGAATAGGAATAAGGGACACCAACAAATAATACGAAGTATCTAGTAGTAGTGTAGTATATAAAAAATTATACAACTCTTGAAAATACATTCCCATGCTTGGACATGATCTTGGTCCTTGAATGATCATAGTGTTCTCATGATTTGACAATCCATTTTCTATAATAAAAATAAAAGAAGTTTAACATTTATCTTGATTAACAAACTGCGACGTAATAAATTTTATTTACACTATAGTTAAATCAATTTTTTTTGCAACAATATATTTGTGACAAACTATACTTCCATTGAAAATAATCCAGGTGAAAAATTAATTTATGATGGATGAACTAGTCTGTCACAAATAATATTTATGTTATAGTTTTTAAGATGGTTGAACTAGTCCAGCACAAAGATTTCTGCAGTTCATGCACATGTGCTGATTGGAACTAACTATTTGTGATGAAATTGAATTTCAATAACAAATCATTAATTTTGGAAAAGATATTTATGATGGATTCGTATATCTGATGCAAATACCTCCTCTGGTACGAGACGTTCTGATAAGAAGCAATTGTGATGAAACTGTCACAAAAACCTTTGGCAATGGATCTCTAGTATATAAACACACTGCTACATATTTGCAACATATCTAATAAAAATAAACTTATTTGTGCTAGATATGTTGCAAATAATCCATTGATAGGACTTTTTAAAGACAAATAGCGTAGTTGTCGGGTATTTGCATCAGATTCCACTTCAATATATTTTTCTTTCAATAGAGTCCTTACAAATACTCTACTGATAGTTTTTTTTCTATGTACTGCTTCAACACTAACACCATTTCAATGAGTTGGAAAACATATTTTTTAAGGCATTTTTTTTGCGAAATATGCCTTTTCTTTTGCAAATAACGATTGCAAAAATTTCTTAGTAAAAAATTAAATATAAATACAAACAACCCTCTCCTTTCTCCCCTCAATCTTTTCATAAACCTTGTGTTTTATCAAAAAATTATTTTGATTTTATATCATACCGTCAACTCGGAAGATTCTTCAACAGATGTGAAAATCGTTTGACAAGGTACCCATTTCAAAGTTTTTTTAAAGTAATATTTTTAATTAATATCAATTTTCATATATTAAAATATTTTCAATTTATATAGTTTTCTCGTTATTTTAATTTATTAAATTGACATTATATTTAGTATAAATTAGTATAATTTACTACAAATTACTATAATTTATTATAAATTGACATAAATTCATATTAAATTAGTATAATTTAATAAAGAGTTTTATAAATTCATATAAATTAATAAGAAGTACTATTAATTGATGTGTAATAACAATAAATAGTATAAATGGATATTAATTAATAAAAAATATCCATCAACTAGAATAAATAAATAAAATTTATTATAAATTATTACAAAATTATAGTAAATTTATGTAATTTGGTATACATTCATAAAATTTTTTATAAATTACTTTAAATTCATATAAAATTAGTATATATTAGTATAAATTAGTATAAATTGTGATAATGTGATATAATATAGTATAAATTATTAAAAATTAGAATAAATTTATGAAAATTAATATATATTAGTATAAGTTCATATATATGTTTATAAAAATTAATAAATAATAGTATACATTCATTGATGTTTGTATAACTTGATATGATTTATTATAAATTTATATAAATTAATATTAATTCTTATTAATTATTAATAAAAGTACAAATTAATATATATTACTATAAATTGACAAATTTTATTAAATATTTATATAAATTAGTATAAATTAATATCAATGAATATATATATTAATAAAAATTATAATAAATTACAACCATTTAGTATAAATTTGTACAATTTATTATGAATTAGTAACAATTTTTACACATTAGTATAAATTACAATAAATTGATTAAATTTAGTAAAATTTAATAAAAATTATCAAAAAATTCTATAAGTCGGTATAAATTGATATATTTTTCATAAATTTATATAAATTATTACTAATTCACATAAATTAGTAATCAAAATACACATTACTATAAATTGATATAATTTAGTATAAAGTATTATAAATTCATACAAATTATTGTAAATTGAAATAAATAAATATAAATTAGTACAAATTTATAAAAATTTCTATAAATTTGTATCATTTAGTATTAATTTGTAAAACTTGTTATATATTTCTATAAATGAGTATAAATTGATAAATGATAATGCATATTATGAAAAATTATTATATATTCATATTGGTTAGTATAAACTTATATAATTTATTATTAATTTCAATAAATTAATATGCATTACTATAAATTGATATAATTTAGTATAAATAATTCTAATTTCACATAAACCATGAAAAATAACTATAAATCAATAGAAATTCAAAAAACTGGTATAATGTTTCTATAAATTAATATAAATTACCATAAATTAATAAGTTGAAATTTGTATAAATTATTAAAAATTGAAATAAAATGATACAATTTATTATAAGTTAATATAAAATATTATAAATCATTATAAATTTAAAAATAATTGTATTAATTATAATAAATTAATATAAATTTATAGAAAATAATATATTTTAGTATAAATTTATAAAAAATGAATATAATTTAAAACAAATTAGTATAATTTAGTATAATTTAATATAAATTAGTATAATTTAATATAATTTAGTATAATTTAGAGTAAATTATAAAAAATTATTCTTTTTTATTATTAATTAATAAAAATTGTTATACCTTTGTATAAATTAGTATAAATTAATAAATATAATTATAATTTCATTATAAATTCATAAAAATTGATATATTTCACTATAAATTATAATAAATTCATGTGATTTTTATACATGTTTCATTGAAATGTTTTGTATGAATCCATTCACGTGTGATGTTAACTTCCCTCTCTCACATGAAAGGAAAATCCCAGCCCCCAAAATAATATTTTAAAAATTATAAAATTGTAATAATATTTAAAATGCACTATTTATGAAATATATTATATATAAATGATTAACTAGTCATTTATTGAATGTAATTTAAGTATTAAATTTTATATAATAAAAAATATATATATTTTTAGTGAATTATGAACTAAGGAAATATAAATCATTTTTTACTATGAGATCATGATTAGAATAATCTTAAGAAAAATCTAATCTGTTAAGGTATAAATCCTATCTACATCGATGGTAAAAAGAGTATATATCATTAAAATAATTTAATTTCGAATTTTTTATAAGGAACAATTATGTTCCCATGTAAGAAGAGTGATCTCCAAATATTCAAAATGTTTGATAATTTTGGGGTTCGTCTATTGAATTTTGGTTTCTAAAATAATTATGTATTTTTGTATGAACATTGTAAATGAAATTAAGAGGTATATACAATTTTTTATCCAAAACCATCATAGTTTAAAAATTGAGTACATGATGTTGTTTTCTTATATTTTCATGCAAGAAAAACTCAGAATAAAAATTCTATTCATGGATTGGAACTATAAAGAATTTATGATTTTTTTTAAAATCTATTGAGGAGGCCTTATATAATGAATAAAAGATAAGAAAATTTAAATCTTTTAGGAAATTTACAACTATTAAATATGACTTTCTAATGTCAAATAGTTACTTTGCTCAAATATATTATTTAGTTAAATCATTACTTATTGAAGGGAAAGATTGCCTACAAATTTTTATGAAACAAAAATGTTGGTTCATTATTTGGGCCTTAGTTTTGAAACACCCAAGAATATTCAAATGATTTCATCTTATATTATGGTGAATATGATTCATTAGCTAATTATTCTACATGGGTAAAACCTATGTATCAAGATGTATAATAAGGAAAGTATAGATTTATTCCTATTAAAAAAATGAGGCATTTTCCAATTACTTATAGTATAAAATGTCTATTTATGTCTTGAAACAATATATTACTGATAAAATGTTATAGATATATTGTTTTTATTGACAAAATATTAAATCATCCATTTGACGGCGATTCTAGGAAATACCATGATAAGGTACATATATCTTTTTCTTCTAAACCTCATACGATATGGATGGGTTTTTCTACTAGTGGGTTTTGTCCATTTGGTGCTTACAATGGTCAATATTCTTACTTGACTATTTTCATAACTTCATACAAATTACCTCCTTATATGTTGATGAAGGAGCCATATATATATATATATATGACATTACTAATTCCTGGTCATCTAAAAAATAATATTGATGTTTATGTTAATCCATTGATAGACGAGTTAATTTTATTATGGAACGATGGTGAAGCAACATAAAAAGTAGTGTAATATTAGAATATTATATATAATACCTCATTAATGTGAAATTTTAGTGAATTTCTGACATATGAAATGTTATATCAATGGAGTACACATGGTCCAAATTGTTTCTATACTACATGGTTGAAAACAAATAATATATTATTTTCAATAGAAGTAAGACTTGTTTCATCAACCATAATCATATATTGATTTATCTATATCATGCATTATTATTAAATATAAGTAATTTTTTGAATTATATAATTGAAAGAGACAAAAATATAACAATACTCTTAGGTATTTAGGTAAAAAATATTATATCTAAATTTCCACGTATTACTTTTGGACTAACTATAAAAAAATTTGACAGGTTGGGAGAGATCCCATCAGATGAAGTGAAGTTTTTTTGGGACATTCCATATTGACCAGATTTGTTTGTTCACCACATGTCAGATGTAATTTCTATTGAAAAGATTTGTTTTGATAATAAATTTTATACCATATTTGACACATATAACAAGACCATAGAAACTATGAAGGCTTGGTTAGATCATTACCAAATTTATAGTTCTCCTGATCAAGAGTTCTATGAAAATGAAAGGTCACAAAAATAAATGAATTTAGAAGAACATTATGATATTTATAAGGAAATATAGTTATTATTTTATCACTGGATTAAATATTTGAGGTTACCAGAAGGATATGAATATAATTTATCCTGTTGTGTTAGAAATGGATATATTACCAAGTTAATAAGACATTAATATCATGTTATCATAAAAAGTCTACTGACTATTTTCCTCAGGGGGTTGAAAAATTCTTTAATATGGGATTTGTTGAATAAAATATCATATTACTTACAAGACATTTGTGCACCATCAATAGACTATGATGCACTAAGTATGATGTAAAAAGATATTGTTATAATTTTATGGAAATTGGAAAAAATATTTCCAGCATCCTAGTTTGACTCAACTTATATTTAATACTACATTTTCAATACAAAACTAAATATAGAGGGGCCGTATAATTTTTTTAGATGTTCCCATTTGATAGATATATGAAAAAATTAAAGAATAAGGTATATAACTAAACATCAGTTGAAGTATCAATTGTTGAAGCATATATGTAGGAATAAATTTCAATTTTTTACTCTTATTAATTTCAATATTAATATCCATAAAAACATAATTAGATGGGAAAAAATGAGTAAAATGTTTATTATTTCATAAGTCATTGATTATAATCATTTAACAAGCCAAATATTGGTTTTAGTAGTCATCATGAATGATGGATTTTAGATGAAGAATGCCACAATGATCAAAAATATGTTCTTCTAAATTGTAATGAAATGGAACAATTTGTTTAGAATGTACCAATTTTACTTATATTTTATTTAGAAATTTGTTAAAATTAAATTACATTTAACATTTTTTTAGATTATATGATGATCATATCAAAACAAATCACACAAATTAACCGAGGTGCTTCTGAAGAATGTCGAAAATGTAATTTTCCCTTGTAGTTTAAAAGGTTGGAAAGTTAACTTGTCTATGATAGAACATAAGAAATAAATTTTATTTTTTTAAATAAATATCGTACTGAGGCCTATTTTTTATTGAAACTATCATCCTTTGTTTATTGGGTAGAGGTGACCCATTACATGGACCGTATCCCCAAAGGGTATGAAATCTTATTAAATTATGGACCACTGGCCCTAGGAAATGGAAGCCTTAATTTAAGTATCGAATGACCATTTTTTGTCCCAAATAACCCTTAAATTAATAGTACTACTACATACCCAGGATGCTATAGTACCTAATATAGTACTGCCACTACTACATTTTCTGCCTTAGTACCCACATCCACTATAGTACCAACTTGTGCTACAGTTCTGCTACTACTACAGTACAACTATAGTTTCCTAGTATAGTAATTTGAAACTAATGGGTATTGAACCCCAACCCATGGATGTTTCATTCTATAATCAATTATATGAACTAATTAATCAACCATTCAAATTGAATCTTGTATGAAATTTTATGATACTAAATAGGAAGATAAACACATCGACAATGATGAAACTAAATATAAAGATGAAAAATGATGTATTATTTTTACCAAAAAAAATTAATCAATTTTTTATATTTTATATAAGTATTTAAAATTATTTACTTGTAACATTATTCTCAACCAGGTTATTTAAAATAGATTTTATAATATGAAAATTATTTTTATATTTATATAGAGTATAAAATTTGTTAAACATTATGTATATGTTTCATATGGATTGAGGAAATTATTGTAATATGATCCATAGCTTGACTAATGATGCACTACAACATAATATACCTTATAATTCATTATATATTGACATTAAAATCCCAAAATCTCCTAGGAGAGGTCGAGGCCTTACCCAATTGATGATTCGTAATTTTGTTCCGGAGTAATATCCATCTCTTGACTTTTATCCTTTTTAGAGGCTGTAAGTTTAAATATTAATTTTATTTACTATTAATTTAATTTAATTTATTTATTAACTATGTTATTAAATATTATTGTTTTCATAGTTTTTCACATTAATCTAATGATCAAGCTCGTGTTACATTGATGAACTATTTTTCTTCTTTATGGGTTTCATGGGATCACATTTCTACCAAGTTATGTGATCATATTTCTGAGCATTGGATGGTATATATAAATCAATAAATTATTTTATTTTAAATTTATATAATACATAGTTTAATATATTATTACATCATTATGGGTTTATTGTATCATATTGATGAGATAACGGACCCACTATTTGTGAGGAAATGGAGGAATTCATGTGTGATCGTTTCCCTTAGTTTTTACATAGCCTTCATTTGAGAGATATGAAAAGAGAATATATGTTAGTATTTTATGTGTCTTATAGGATTTATTAACATGATTCTTTATCCACTTAGTCTTGAGAGAGATTTTTCAGGTACTGGATAGAAGAGACATTCTAGGGGAGATCTGATTCAGGTTTATAGAATTAGAGGAGTCATGATGTCACACATAGAGCTGTGAGTCAAAATTTTAGTATATATAATTGATATTTGGTAAGTAAAATTATTTTATAATTATATATATGTATTTTCAATACTAAATTTATATGATAAATTTATATATATTTCACCTGATCAATCTGTTATAGATTTGGATGTGTACAAGAGTATATACACTGATAGTACTAGATAGATTATCAGATATAGATAATGACAGATTGTGGTTAATATTTTTCATTTATTTTTTAGATAAATATAATATAATTTTTATAAATATTCCAAATTTTAATTTATATGGTTTTAAGAGACATATCAGAGATATTTTTATCACATACATGAGAGTCAGTATAAGATAGATGGTGAGGATGACGCCTCTTGAGAGTCATGTTTTGATGAGGCGGATTGGATGCGGGAACTGATTGATGGCATTCATAAAGGTTGGGTGATCGGTGTAAGTTTTTGATTAACCATAACTGGGTATTATACCACTGAAGTGATGGAAACATATTATTCAAAGGGAGTAGTGTCATCATCAGAATCATTTTATACTATAGATTATGAGGTGAGGCTGGAAGCTTAGGATGAGGTTATACAGAGATTGACAAGACAGAAGGAATAGCAATGACAATAATAAGAAGAGTAAACCAATAAAAAGAAGAGTATAGATAAAATTTGTAGAAGAAAAATGAGGAGATGATGGATTATATTCATTGGATTTCCCATGGATTAGGAATGAAGTTACCTCTTCATGATGGATCTAATTTCCTACCTTATTAGTGAAATTATAATTATATTTTTATGTTATACATTAGCTTTAAATTTTTAAATATTTTTTTATTGTTTTTGTTTTTTTTACTATTTAGATTTTTTTATTCTAAATTTATTTTTGATAAAATTGTTATTCTATCACAAATAATAATAGAAAATAATTTTTGTGACACCATAATGGTTCCATTGAAAATACTTTTTTTACAATGGAATACTAATTCTGTCATAAATACATTATTGTGACGAAATCCTGATTCTAACCCAAAAAAATATAGGCACAAATATTTTTTTAATGAAAAAAATAATTTCTTGAAAATAATATCCCCACAAGTTAATTGCGATAGTTCAATATAAATAATATCTTAAAGGGGTTAATTATGATAGTCCATCATAAATAATAGTATTTTTTATTCTCTTTTCCTTAATGGACTATTAAATATGGATTTTTATTGTAAATAAACCAATGAAAAATTTTATTTTCCTACATTTTTATCAGTCTCACACAATTTTATTAACTCATAATATCCCTCACCATTAGATTTATAATATCCTGTCATATGGATATTATTGTGGAAAGGATCCATAATCCCTTCTCATAACCCATACTATGGCCATGTAAATTACTTGAAGGTTTTAGGTAGGTGTATCTTTCCAACTGCATTAACTCATAACTCCTTGATTTGTTGAGTGGATTCCATTTTCTTGAAATCTTTTTGTCAGACATCCTCAACACATACCTCCAGATTATATTAGATATACTATAGCAATTTCACCTAATACAGATTTAGTGAATTCATCCCAAACTACGTCCATTCAAGAAAATAGTTCTATGGTTTCATTCTTAATCAAGTAATTTAACGAAATATCTATGTCAATATGTCCCTGATCACTTTTTATACCATATGCATTAATATAATTTTTTTATCCTTGTACATAATTTTTAATATTATCTAGATTTTATATAATCAATTATCCATGTACTGATAAAATAAATTATGCATAATCAATTTAGTTCCCTTGGGGACTGAAATATGTTTCTATTTATTCTATGTGTTCCTAAGCAATCACACTCAATTTTTTTACCTTTCATAAATAAAAAACATCATCATGAATTTATTCATTTCTATCTATGAATGCTCGTTATCTATCTTATGTGATCATATAATAATCATACATTCACTAAATTATCCATGTATGAAAAAATAAATAAATTATGACATTACAAGGAGTTGTTATCCACTGGTTGATTGATCAAGTGGATAACAGATCAACTAAAACCCTAATGTAATATCGTGATTCAAAATTGTCTCATATTACCACAAGATTCAAACTCATATGCATATCACTTATTTCCTATCCTTACATAATATGTCTTTAGCCACAACTACCCCAACCCTACCTCCATAGGACAGGGTCTAGTGACAAGAGATGAAAGACATAATTAATAAGGGAGGCATTTTCCTAATGTACCTGTATGCACCAATTCAACAATCTCTATGCACATGTGTAGAGGAATAATAAGAAAATAACAAATATCTAGAGAATAAACCATGCATATAAAACCTCCAGGGCATACTAGATAATGATCAGGTAAATAGAAAAGTAAAAAAGGAAAAATACATGACCAATCAGAAATATATCCTAACCTAAAAAAACATGAAAAGTAATTGATGAGAGAGCCTGACTCTGAATCTCAAAGCTCCAACCATTGTACATAGTCCAATGCATCGGGTATTACCATGATCCTCTAGAATACCCAATATACTATCTATTTTCTACATAATACATGACACATGCAAGAAGATCCCACATAGGGGTGAGTATATACACACCCAGTAGGATTCCATGAAGGTATACGGGGGGGGGGGGGTTGTAAGAGACACAATAGGAAATAGATATATCAAACCAAAGTGAGTAACCAAATACAATTAAATATATAAAAATATATCCATAATCGACAAAATAACCCCAAATAATAGAGAAAGGTTATCTCTATATCACATCCCAACCTAAGAAAGGGGTCCCACATTTCCAAGGACCCATCAATGATGCCCAACATCTTGCAAATCTATAAGAAGTGACAACCAAATCAAGACAAACTAACAACTATGTTGCACAATTGAGGGAAAAAATCGCTAGGTGGAGGATCCATTCTCTGGTAAAATATAAGGGTTACACTATGACGGTTGAGCACCCATGCCTTGAATCTATAGGAGGGTGACACTCAATAGTTGATAGTGGACCCATGCCCTGTCATGGGAGGAGGATACCACTCGAATAATTGACAGAGGACCCATGCCAAACCTGGCTGGAGGGTTACACTCTAATAGTATTTAGAGGAATTGTTCCCTTAAAATATGTGTGTTCTACTAAAATAATTACAAACCATCTTTTGATTGTAGATCCATTATCCGAATATGAATACATTGTGAATCGTGGGGTTCAATCATGCCTGATCCCATCCAGTAATGATGAACAATAACATCATTTCACAATGGAGAAGAATGAGAAGAATGGGTGGGGTAAATGAACCAAAAAGGTGTAACTATCATATGATATGAATTTTTAGACAAAAAATAAAAAATAGGATGATTATTTTGAGAAACATGGCATATCAGGGATTAATTTAATAATCAATTGAAAAAGGATACATAGGAAAATGAAAAGGATTTTTTTAATACAAATCAAGAGATAAAATCAATCATGTCGAATCTATTTAATCAATTGGTAAATTATAGGAAAACTAACAAATCCTACCACATGATTAAATTTTTTGTTGATGAAGAACATGCTCCCCAATGAAGAATCTGATTCATTATATTTTATATGGATCAATTCTCCTAGATCAAGTGGTTTTTTTCATCTGATCTTGATTGACCAATTATAGGGTGTAAGAAACTACTCTACAAAATACCAAGATTATATGGATAACCCTGAAGATGCACCATAATTAGAAATTTATAGAGTAGGTTAGGTCTAGGTCATTTAATAGAATAAATAAAATTAATTATTATTTTAATTAAACACACCGGCAAAAAAAACTTTATCTAAAAACCCTGAGCTGACCCATTTTATGCTACACCTGGTATTAACCTAACACACTAGATCCATTAGTGGTCTCATATTTTAGATCTGTGAAACTTTTTAAAATTTATCCAATTTTCATTAGGGAACCATGTGCACAAAATATGAAATGTATTTATAAAACTAATTCTAGGAACAAAGAGCCTCAAAATAACATATTGTCTTAGCACTTGACTTCAAAAATATTTCAAGATTTATTACAGAGTATTACAAGGAAATAATAGGGCCCCTATATCATTCTCTCATTTAATATTTTCATCCCTAAAAAATAAAAACTAAACAAAATGATAAGGATAATGATCCTGTATCAGTCTCTCCTTCTCCCAAGATCCAACCTACATGATCCCATTCCGCCAAAACACATGAAACAAGGGAATGGACTATCCACATAGGGTCCTCTCTTTCCATTCATGAATTACCATCAGGTGCTCTAAAAAAGTGGCTCTATCCACCATGAACAAATCACCCTAGTCAATAATCTACATAGGATCATGAATGTATATCCTAAGTTGTAATACATGGAAGATTTAGTGCAGCCACTCCAAATGTGAGGGTAGGTGTGAGGAAGAAAAAAACCACACTGACACTCTAAAAAATATCAAATAGTCCAATGAACCTTGAGGAGTTATTTCCTCCCTGATTGAATCTCATCAACCCTCATCATGATGAGTCTATTAGAAAAATATTGTCTCCTTGATCCAAATCCAAGTTCCTATGATGCACATATATGTAGAATTTATACCTACTCTAGGATATGCTCATACACACATAGATGACCTAGACATTCTCTATCATCATTTTCACTATCATTGGACCAACAAGATATGTCTTTCCAATCTCTGTCTATCACAAGGGAGATATGCAGGGTCTCCTGTGTAGGGATTCAAAAAATTTCATGTCGATTGTAGAGTCTTAGATATTATTTTATGAAAACTATACCATGTTAAATTGATCCTACCATATATAGAACAAGTATAACATATAGGTACTCAACATATCCTTTAGAATCCGGATAGTTCACTTACTCTACCCATATATCTTGGGGTGAAAGACTGCACTTATCCTCATCTGGTTCCCTAATGCCTCCTATATTCCATTCGATAATAATTATGTGACAGAAACATCATTATTTAAGATAATATTAATGGGAGCCACGTGTAGGTGAATAATTTCTCATATGTATAACTTAACCAAACTCTCCACCGAACTTTATACTTTGATAGAAAGAATGTGTGATGACTTCATGAGTCGGTTAATTATCAACCATATGTAATAATGACCTCTCATTGATCGTAGAAGCCTTTTCACAAAACACATGGATATTACATCCCATTTAATCTTTTGGATCTTAAGGGTAGGCAAAAAACATACCGAAACCTAGTTCTCTACCTTAACCTATAGTCATGTGATACATCGAGAGATGAACACATCCACACTCCATCTCATGATGGACCACCAAAACATCCACTGAAGGAATCTATACATCTTTCCCACATTGTAATGTACAACCAAAGGAGATGTGTGAAACTATCTTATCAACTTCTCCCATATTGTGACTGGGTCCACTATTCGTGCCTAGAAAAGGTTTACATGATTCCATCCATTAGAAAATAAATATTGTGAATCTAATGAGGTTATTAGGTCGAATAATACCTCAAATTAGATGTCTCACAACTAGGAATCTCTCACACACTACAGAAGAGAAGGAGTCAACACCTTTGATTGAAGAAAATCTTCACCCTCTTGCTTAACTGGGGTCAGCTACAAGGAATCCAAATACTCTGATTCCTCCTACACCAAACGGGCCAAGGATTTCAAGCTAAGGTAATATCTTAAAATTTTTCACCAACCAAGAGTATATACTATCACAAAATCATTTTCCTATATGAACTCCAACCAAATCCTCTTCCCCGGGTTCAATTATCTCTATGTGAAGAAATACCTAAGGCTCTGATGGTCTAAGTAAAGAACAAATATCTCTTTTAAAAGATAGTGACACCACATACTCAGGGAGAATACTACTACTTATAGCTCCAGGCTATGAGTCCCTTAGTTATTATCATGGAGTCACAACAGACTCAACCCATATATGATATCTTCCAATCTCTGCATCAAAATTCTCATGAGCCCATCTACAGAGGAATCACAATACACTATGTACTCTACGCCCTCCTCCAATAGTCTCAACACAAGAGCACTCATCAGCCTCAGTCAAAAATCCTCAAAGGATATATGTAACTTCTCATCCTAGATGAACAACTACCCTTTATGTGTCAGGGAGGTCAAAGGAGATGCAATCCTAGATATGTCATCTCAAACCACTTTTAGTACCCCTACATGCAAAGAAAAATCCTTACCTATAACACACTCATGGGTGGATCCCAGGAGAGAAATATATCAATATTCACAGGATCTATAGCTAATCCATGATTAAAATGACATTCCCAAGAAAGTGAACCTCATGGATCCAAAACTGATTCTTGGAGATCTTATCATAAATCTGGTGATCCCAAAGAAAATATAAGACCATCCTCATGTTCTTTTCATGGTCCTACACTAACATAGAGTATATGAGTATGTCATTAATGAATAGAACCACAAATTGAACCTAGTATAACTCAAAGATTCAGTTTAATAATGAAATAAACATAGTAGTGTAATTCTTCATAACAAAAGGCATCAACAAAAACTCATAATGTCCACTACGACATCTAAATGATTACTTAAGAATATAAGGATTGAAAACCCTCAATTGGATGTAACCATAACTAATATTAATCTTTGAGAATCATATCATGACATGAAAATGATCAAATAGGTCATAAAACCTTGTAAAGGGATAATTTTGCTTTATCATAGACTAGTTTGGGAGATGATAGTCGACACAATGATATAAGCTATCATCCTACTTTTTCATGAACAACAATGGAGCTTCCTGGAGGGACACACCGAGATTGATAAAATAACTTATCTTGAAGGTCATCAAACTACAACCATAGTTCCTAGATCTTGTTAGGGGCCTTAAAATATTCCATAGAAGATATCAGAGCATTACTAAGAAGAAATTAGATGAAAAACATAATATCCCACTTCATAGTTTGCCTTAGAAAATCCTCAGGGAAGAAGTCTATAACATAACCCACGAAAGAAGGAATCTAGATTATTTCATCGCCTAATTCACCAAGGGATACAATTTCTAACTGATGGGTGATGTGACACATCCTAATACTTGGAAAACCCACTCGTCCTGCCATGAGATCTCTCTTTCCCATAAATAATAATCTTATCCCATTAGTGAGATGATATTTTAATCATCTATGGTGACATTAAATATGGGATTGAATTATGGAAACCAATCCATACCCAAGATGACGTCCTAGGGTTCCATTATGATGACAAAAAGGTCCCATGATTACCTCTCTCCACAAAGCGATATCTTGCACAGCCGATGGATAAAAGATATAGAAGAACCATTCCCCATTGGAACTTCAAACAAAGATATTGGGATAAAACCTCAAATGGGAGTTCTAGATTTTTGACCAAAAGTAAATATATTATGGAATGACTCACACCAATGTATAATAATTCTGAATAATTTGTAGAATAAACATATATAATCTCTCTAAAAATCTCATGAATTGTTGGTTCATACACATACATTACCTGTTGTTGTCTTCAGCCCTGACCGCTAGCCCCCTGAGCCTAACATGGGTTTCCAAGTGGTGGTGGGGGAACGATCTAATATCATTTTCCACAACCCACATATCCTCTACCAAGATCCCCACCTACTCCTATTATAGCTCCTCCTTCCTGGGGTCCATCCTGCCCCCACATGGGAGAACCTTGATCATGGTATTATCTCTACTGTGATGGTTCATATTCTATATACCTACGATCCTATACCTGTGGGGTATGGAGATCATGCGCCACGTGGCTTCTCCCATCACAGGCATTGTATTGAAACTATGGGATACCCTGGTCTTCTATGCTACACCTTCCCACATTACGAAGTCTAGTCTATGGAAGATCTCTATTACCGATATCCTATCATGTGGTGCTTTCTAGTTGCTATAGACAACTCAACCCTATAGCACCCACCACAAGCTCTAGATGCCTCAAATCCCTATAATTGGAATTTATCCTTCAACAATCCCCACTAAAAAATCCCATAATATGTGGTAATTCACAAGGGTAACACACTATCACATATATCTCCATGGAGACCCTAGGAAAATTTTCATGCTTGGATGTAGCCATCCTAAATTGTAACAACCCATGTTTTTATGGAACATTTTTTATAAAATAAATTATATTTTAATTTATGTCATGTAATGAAATATGTCAAATGTTCCTTTCAATTGATACCAGATTTTTGTACATTACATGGCACCTACTTGATATATGTTACACGAAATATCGATTTGGCATACGTTACACTCAACATCGATGTTTCTATCACACATCATTTTTCTGTTATAATTATTCAAATGAGATAATTATTTCAGATTAATTAAAATTATTTATATGAATAGTAATAATTAATTTTCAAATATCATTTATAATATTTTATATAAATAAAATATATTGTGAATGAAAGATATGAATTTTGGTAAAGTCCTTTTACATTTCAAAATACCGTTTTCTCAAAAAAAATATTTTAATAAAAAAAAATTAATTTTAGAGACATTTATAAAGTTATTTTGATAAAATAAACTTCTTTTATTAATTTATAATCTTGAAATTATCTTTGGGTGAATTTTTTGTATTTTTCTGAGAAACTTCATTTTTTGATGAATAGTGAAAAATACAAGATTCTAATTCAAAACTACATTTTCATTTAATTTATTTATAAGGATAATTATATTATAATTTAGTTTAGAAGTTTAATTATATTATATTTTTATAAATTAATCCAATATGGGTATTTGGAAACAATTTCACATTGAAATTGGGTATAAAAACCTAGAATTATTTTGATCATTTTAACTTTCAAAACCTGCATTGTCGACCCGACTGCGGGATTAATTTTAAATTATCTTCTGCCAATTATGTTATTAGAGTTTGGAAAAATGGGTTAAATATCTGGAACAATCATAATTTCTAATTTATAATAATTTCAACTTATTTTTTGACCAAAAATATTATTGAAAGTGATTAAAATTAATTACATTGATTATGGTTAAATTAAGCTTACTAAGGGACTAATCCATAAGTTTAAGGCCCAAAACTGACATTACACTTATAAAATATCTATTGGATGTCCATATATAGGACATATACTACACTTTACTAGGTTTTTATCATTAATGGATCCACCTGGAGCAAGAAAATGTTGGGTGGAATTATCTCTTCAAATATTTAAAAGAGTGTCAGTCCTCCTTCCCTATAAAAGGCCAACACCTATCCCTCTTATTCAGACATATAAAACCAATTATGTTCATAAAATACATTCCCAATAAACTTAAGAAAATACATCCATTCCTCTTATAAGCCTCCCATTGGGTATAAATCTATCCAAGACAGCATTTTGGCACAAAACTAAAGGATTTACCTGATTACGAGGTAACGTCTTCTCTAATGTTCATTATTTTATTTTCTTTCCCCATCCCCATCCTATTTTTAAAATTATTTTATAGAAAAAACAATATAATAAATATAATTTGATGATATTATTCTAATATTTCAACCTATAATTTCACACACATCTATCTAATTGATAACGAACATACTTTTTATTTGTACAGTGAATTACTGCCTCACTAAATGATGATTTTTCGATTTTCCTTACTGCCTATGACGATGAGAATTATAATGGAAACAATATTTTAATATGATATATATGATATATATTATTTATTTAATCCTATGTATTCATTTTAAAACATATATATATATATATTTTACTTTCCATTTGGCGTAATTAGAATAATTTCGTTTGAGGAAGTGTGGACTACCGCCCCCTCAAAGCGATATGATTCATTCATTCCCAACTTGGATTGTATTAAGGATTGTTTTAGCGAATATAAAAGAAATATATTATATCGTAAATCTACAATAATAATGATATATATGCATATATATACATATATTTATTTTACATTCTTTCTTTTAACATGACAATTAAATGGAAATAATGTTCATGCGTACCTACGATCTACCATTTCCATGAACAGTGTATTCCGTAACAGAATTATATATTCTATATATTAATAATATATATATAATTTATATAATTTATATTTATATAATGTTTTAAAATCTTAAAATCATGATATAATGTATAAATACGAAATATATAACAAATTAAGACACATGTAAAGAATAAAGCGAATTTTACTTGAAGTGAAACCATAACATATGATTGTTAACAAGAGGGTAATTTAAGGTCATAATCAAAATATATATGGTATTAGATATAATAATTTGGTTATGTAACATATTTATAATAAATTTATATTCGTTAAATAGATGTTTTTAATGTGTATGATGAGAGTCAAGATAAAAGGTAAGAGGATTTCATCTCACTTTTTATTTATATGAGATACATGATATGTTCTCCTATGTGGTGTATTCAATGACCATGATTTTATTATATCTTTATAATAATTAAATTTATAGTTACTGACATATCCATTTTATTACCTTTCTTTCATGGGGTCTATGTTTCAGAAGTTACCAAATCAGTAAAAATGTTTTCTCTCAATTTTGCTTCTTTGAGGCCCATGTTTTGTTATGCACCTAAAATCATTTTCAAGGTGTATATAATTCCATTTTACATGTTATATCATGAATTTACTTCTATTAATGACATTTTATGCTTTAGGTAATTTCTTTTTCTTACATGGATAATTTGATCCCATGTTACCAATTTATAAGTGTTTATTGAAACAATCTCATTGCTTTTCTAGATTGGTTTTGTTTATGATTACATTGATGAAATATTATGATAAATATATCAAGAATAATCAAAAATTTCCTTATACTATGTTTATTAAATATTTATCCCTGTATTAGTACCATTTTCCCACTCTTTGGTACTTAAGATAACATTTTTATGTAAAATATCATTGCCTCTCTCTCTGGTCAGAAATCTTTTGTTTTCAAAAACATTGTTTTAAAAAATGATTTCAAAAATGATTCCAATAATGTTTTAAAAAGATATATGAAGAACATATTCAATGAAAAAATATTTTAAAAACTTTTTATGGTTTTCAATTCTTCTATTATAAGTTTTAAAATCTATTTTCAATGAAATAGGTTTTCAAAAAGGTTTTATGTTTAAAAAATTATTTTCAATGATGAAAAGAAATTTTCCTCAAGATATGTTTTTAAAATATATTTATAATTATTTACCTTATAAGATAAAATCGATTTGTGTTATTAATTCCTTTCATGGGAAATTATATCAGTGTTTACATTCATATTCTATCTCTAAATGGATTACGTTTTGATGGATTGATTCTTATAAAACTCACTTATCTTTCCCATGTTATATGATTTTGAAACCCGCTTCTTTTCACAGGTTATGGTCAAGATGATATGATTAGGAAACTTTTATCTTTCCAAAATTTAGGATATTATGACATGTTTATATTACCCATTCCATTTTATAGGTAATTATATGATTACTTATGATCTTATGGAATGTGTATGAATGATTTCATTATGATATGGGTGGGGGCTATATCTACCTCCAATGAATTGGATAAAGATTTATATATCATGAGATAGACTAAGATGGTATTGTGAATGAACCTTGACTACTAAGATGTCAATTAGAGTTAACCATGACTACCAATATGGTATGAGCAGTGAACTCATGCTACCAAGATGGACATGGCAGTGAACCATGGATACCAAGATGGTATGTAGAGTGAACCTGTACTACCAAGATGATCTTGGAAGCATTTCCTTGGATACAATGAAAATCATATAATATGGTTATGTGTCTACCAAAATGTCATGTTTTATTTCTATGTTATTATTTAATGGATTATGTTTTTTATTTCATCATGATTCATGTCTTATTAGCTGCCAAGATTTATGCCATGATTCATGTAAATGATATTTGATATGACTGAAAATTCATTTTTTTGATTTTTTAAATGACTTTTTGGTTAAGTGAGAACCAAACAAGAAAAACAAGATGAGGCAGCGTGTCCAAGGGGATCCACCATTGAAGACACTAGCCAGACAAAACCAAACAAACACAAAAAAAACACACAATAGGAAAAGGCTTAACATCATTGGCTCTGTCCAAGGAGGATGATCGAGGGTGAAGGCATCATCGATATAACTCTTGGAAGGGGGACCATGAGGCGGATGAGCTATCATGGACAATGCAATCAATCAGAAGCAACTGAAGAGTTACAACTTCAAATCCACCAACACCATCCAAAACATCATGAAATCCATCGAACATGACCAAATTGGAGTTTTGTGCGATGGAGCATGACGCAATGGCAGTGGAAACCAAGAACAAACTAAATAATCCAGGCATAGGAACCATCCAGGGTATGGTCTTTTATTTTTATGATCATGTTCTCATACACTTATTCTCATGATTACACTTACATATCTCCCTTGTTTACCCTTAATGGGCATTTTATCTCACCCATTATTATGTTTCCTTCCTTAGGTTATGAAGATATGTATTATGTTGTATGTGTCTAAGAAAGGTTATAGTAATGAAGAACCTATTGGGAGATAATTTATCTCAATCTTGTATCATTGTTTATGTTTCCATGTTTCCAAAGGCACTATACTAGTATTGTCTTTGGGTGTCTGTTTGTATAATATTTAAGGTATTACAAAAAAGTTATGTAATGTTAAATTATGAAAAGTGAGCATCTATATAGTTGGTATCATAGAAAATTTTTAATTAATCTTTGGACTATAATTTGAGAAAACCAAATTGATAACTCTAAGGACATGTCTAAGGATAAGTATAAGGATAAGGAAAAGCATAGAAAAATTTCTTGGAATTTTGGTGAAGAATATGTTGAGTGGTTTCCTAGAAATACATCCCTGTCTAGATAATACAAGTAGATGTGGATTTGGAACAGATTTAACGATGGGTAACAACTCTAAAAATATCCTCTGAGCCTCACTCGAGGCAATCTAGAACATGAAAATAGGCCTTACTGCACACCTAGTTTGACACTCCAAGGGGATATTATTTGGTAATTCAAAAAATCATCATGAAATATCATAAAGGATTTAAAAATAAGTTAGATATGAATAAATTAGGATAATTATAATGTGTCATAGAGTAATAAAGGTGTCATAATTTAAGCATCATATAATTGAATTTTCCTTATTACATGGTTCCCCATTATAATTACTATTTCTTACTATATGATTTTGGTTTTAGTTAATGGATGGAACCTGAATGAACCATGTTAATAGTGATTGAGATGGAAAATTCAATGATTAATATTTTTAGAAACCTAATTTTATGGGATATGGAATAAGAAACCTCACTTCTATGATCACACAACATTCTCAATCTATAGATCATGGTGGAATTCCGAATGAGAAAAGGAGAGAAAAACATTCTATTGAGTATTTCATGAAGAAACTACCACCTTCTTTCATAGGCTATTCTGATTAATTATTGTTGAACAATGGATCAGTACTACTAAAAATATATTCTCCATTATATAGTGTTTTGAGTATGATAAATTCATTCGAGAAGTATATCGGTTAGAAGGATAAACATATCAGTGGTGGACTCTAATCAAGAATATGAGGAAATAATATGAGATTGAATCCATGGATTGGGATGAGTTAAAGAAATTATTTTTCAATAATAATTTTTCTAGGATTATTCTTAATAATATGGAGAAATAGTTCGTTTAGTTTTATAAAATGGATGATGAATCTATTGGTACATATAAGGCTAATTTCATGAGTCTTGTGTGGTGCACTTGATTAATTATAATCCAACCCAAAATTAACATTGATAGGTTCTTTAGTGTCTTAAAGAAAAGTATCATAAGTTTATTATAAATAAGAGACTTTAGTAGTTATGAAGATATTATTCATTGTGAAATCATTGTTGAAATAGAGGTTGGAGTCATGTATCAGTCTCATGGTTTTGACAAGAAGAGGAAGATGGAGTTTAAAAGAAATTATAAAAACCATACAGATAAAAAGATGTGATTCCCTTTATGATATAAGTGTGTGAAGAAGCATGAAGTAAATTTCCTTAATGTTTCTAATCAATATTTTAACTGTGGAAGGGAGGACCATAGAGCATTTGATTTTTGAAGTGAAGGGAAGAAGCTAGATAACATTGTGAATGGGGAACAACCAGCATAGAATGCATCTCCCACAATTCATTTATACATGTGTAAGGCTAATGGGAATTATTCTAACCACTACCAAAAACCAAGGGAATGTTATTATTATCCATAAAAAAGCACTTAATATTATGGATATGTGAAAATCTCATACAATTGTTTTTTTATGAGGGTTTTGATAATGACGTGATGAAAGTTACACTTACTATACACTATATGACCACTAATGTTTATATTTTATTCTATATCTACCAACTCTTTCATATCTAAATAATTTTAAAAGTGTGTTATGATTCCACCAAAACAATTAGACATATAATTATGAGTGAAAACACCTAATGGAATGATGAGTGAATCTGAATTATATGATTTATATCTAGTTGAAGTTTGTCGGAATGTGCTTCCTTAAAATCTTATCATTATTCATTTGGTTTAATTTGATGTCATCATAGGGAAGGATTGGATTTTTCTAAATAAATCCAACAAATATTATTTAGTAATATAAGTTACTTTTGATATTTCAAAACCTCCTACGATCATCCACCAATGTGATGATAAGAATGAACTTCCTATGGATATTAAATTTAGTGTATGAGTCTTAATTCCTACAAAAAGGCTTGTTTATCTCAAATGGCTGGGGGATAAAATCAACATCGATGATATGAGTATGTTTTTGGGATTTTGTGGATGTATTTCCAAAATATTTTCTTAATATTCTACCAAAATGTGAAGTTGAGTTTCAATAGAACATATACATAGTTCCACACCAAATTCAAAGACTCCTTATAGAATAGATTTTATTGATTTAAAATAGTTGAAGATTAAACTCTAAGAAAAACTTGATAATGAATTATTTTTTCAATGTGTGTCACCATGGGGTGAACCTATTATTTTTGTAAAAAATAATGATGGATCAATGAAACTTTTCATTGAATATCAAGATTTGAACAAAATCATGACCAGGAATAAGCATCCTCTCCACCATGTTGATGAATTGTTTGATCAACTCTATGTAGCTCAATAGTTTTCTAAGATTGACCTTAATTTTGGCTATAATTAATTTAGGGTCAATAAAAATGATATACCCAATATGACATTCCATAAAATGAATGTACATTATGAATATATAGTTATGCCTTTTGATCTTACTAATTCCCCTAATATATTTATGGATTTATTGAATAATGTCTTTATATATTTCATCGATATGTTTGTTATAGTATTTATATATGATATTCTTATCTATTCAAAGATAAATGAAGAGCATTAATATCAAATTATAATTGTACTAAAGAACCTAAGCAAGGATGAACTGTATGAAAAATTTACAAAGTGTGGTTTTTGGCTACAAAAGGTTTCATTTTTGTGTCACATAATCTCAAGAGATGGTATAACAGTAGATCAATACCAGAAGAAGGATATTGAATGCTAGACTAGACTAACTACAGTGACAATTATTTGATGATTACATAGTTTAGTTGGATATTATCGATGATTTGTGGAGAATTTATCACACCTATCTAATCCTCTGATTGAGTTAACTTAGAAGGGTGTCAAGTTCCTTTGGATAGATGAAGGTGAGGTAAATTTAAAGGATGTAAAGAGAAGGTTAGTTTGTGCACCCATGCATACATTACCCTGCAGTAGAGAAGGGTTTGTAATATTTAGCGATGCATCCATGAAGAGGTTAGGTTGTCTTTGTAACACCCCAAGCTTCCACGGTACGTTTCCCTTCGAATAATGCGATAGCGTGTGTTGTACGCAACCTCGAGTTCTAACACACACCATAACTAATTAAAATAGCCGTTGTGAATAGTAATACATACTTTTTGAAATCATATATATTTTATATTTCAAAATAGACTTCATTTTTGGATTCGGAATATCGAATTTAGCCTAAGGTGAAATTTTGGTACATTTCGGATAACTTTAATATTTTGATGAATAGTGAAAATTACTAAATTTTAATTAAAAACAACTTTTTTAATCAAAATAATTAATAGTGATAAATTGTGAATTTGAGTGGTTTTAAAGTATATTTAGAATATATTTTTACCATTTAATATAATGTTGGTCATTGGACATAATTTTACAATTAAACCGAACATAAACAAGTGTCGATCTTTTGATAGTTATTACCTCTTAAAAACACGCTTTTTGTTTTGACAGCGGGAATTAATTTTAAATTAATTTCTGCCACTTCTGTGTTTTGAATTTAGGAAAATGGATTCCATATTTGGAATCAGTATGTTCAAATTGTGTAAATAGGTAACTTTTATTTTTAGACATTTTGAATAGTTACTGTGGTAAATATTTTATTTACCATGGTTAAAGGGTAAATCCGGTAAATAAGGGTTAAAATATAATATTATAATAATACAAAATTACCCTAAAACGTGTCCTAAACTTATTGGTGGACACATACCCGACCATGGGCATCCTTGGGTAAATTTGGGGACCCCTTGGAGCCACTTGTATGTGGTAGGGACACATTATATTAATAAAGTTAAAATAAAAATAAAAATGGCATAAGCTTACATCTTTTAGAAGAACAATTTTTACATAGGGTTATACATGTTGGATTTTCGATTATAAATATTCATTAGAAAGCTAAAACGATTTCCTACATGATGATATTTTATTTATAATTTTTAGACATCAAATAAGTTAAATTATTAATGACACAATAATGATGCAATGTTTACCTCATTAATAAATCATTGAAATAAATAATATTATAATGATTAAAATATTATCTAAAACCTGTCCAATTCTTATTGGTTGATGTTATTTAGAATATTATTCATCTTATCTTCGACCTCAATGATTTTTGGACCATTATAAACCGAATATAATTATATTATAATGTAATACTTTCACTCTTTCCTAAAGAGCCCCTCCTCTCCCTTATAAAAGGAGACCACTTCTACTCATTCCTCACACCTATCAAGCCACTTGGCTCGTCCAAACTCTTCCCAAATAAGCTCCCCACATCCCTCTCCTCCTCCTTGAAGTTTCCCCTTAGGCAGGAAGCATTTCAACAAGTCCTTTGGTTCCAACCAAATTGAGTTACCTAAATTAAAGGTAACGATTTCTCTTAAATTATTTTCATTTATTTTGCTTCTTCAACCCCCAAACTCTTTTTATTTCCTTTCTTTTGTAACAACACCAGTATCCTCAATATACTAGGATGTTGTTATAAGAAGGATTAAAACTACACATACACACAACTCCATCTAATGGATGATGAACATAATGTTTCTGTGGATGGCAAACTAACGCCTCACGAAACAATGATTGTTCAAATACATCTTACCGCCTCTTATGGTGGCCATTATGATGGTACTGTAATTAAATATGATATTAATGATATATATTTTATATATAATCTTCTGTAATTCCATTTTATTTCATACCATTATTCGTTTCATGTTGTATATACATACGATAATTTCATTTGAGGAAGTGCGGACTACCGCCCCCTTAAAATGATATGACTCGTTCATACCACACATGGAACGTATAAAGGATGGTGTTAATGAACATAAGTAACATATATAAAATATTATATTATACTGGAATAGTAATATACCTATGTATCATTTGGATTCGATTCTTTTAAAATAAAAATTAAATGGAAATAGCGTTCGTGCGTACGTACGGACTACCGTCTCCACGAACGCGATGAGATTCATTCTCCATCGTATCCATTCAAGTATAATTATCATTTAATGATTTAAAAATGATGTTTAAGGACTTGATATCATTCTGGATATGAATAAGATACAACAAACATTACTTATGTAACAAAACATATAAAGAAAATGAGTAAGTTAACACCCGAAACGACGATAATACTAAGATATTATTATCAAATCAATATTAAAAGATCATATATGATATCATATTAATGTATATGATTCTTGTATAATTTAGTAACAATTATTTCACTATTATACAGGAGGTTAACCTACCCCAACCAAGGAAAAGTACAAGGTAAGGGTTTATTTCACAATCTCTTCATTATCTGAGGTTGTTTATACGTAATAATCTACTGGGATATCTTTATCATCCACATCCATGTTTCTTAAAAATGTATTTCAAAACATTTTTACTATTTACAAGAATATGGGTTAAAGTCATTTATACCCTTTTTTGACTTTTTATAAGAGGTTTATAAAGGAATCTTTCCGTCGTTTTCAAAACAAGGTCCTTTTTAACCTTTTCGACAGAATTGAGGTAAGAATGTTTTTTTTAACTTATACGGCGGGTGCGGTTATTTTCCGCCATTATAAAATTGTCGAAGCATTCCATAAAAGCTTATAAGAATATTTTCAAAGAAAATTTTTTATTTTATATGGACCTTAAATGATTTCAAAATAAAAGGAGATACTTCTTTAAAAAGAATTTTGATTTCATCTATGTCAACATCCTTTGATGGATTTTAAGATTATTTGAAGTTGATTTATTATGATACAAAACTTCTATATTGTATTGAAGGTTTTGTGATATGTTTGACTGTGGATGTGCTATTTTTATACCATTCATTGTTTATGGTGAAATTATTGACATTTCGTATGCTAGTTTTAATACGAATGTTTATGTTATGTTTAAACCTTTTCATATGGGAATGCATTGGACTTAATAAGTGATGGGTGGAGCCCGCTATAGCTCCTCGATGCATCGGTAGGTCTCATGAGACAAACTAGTGTCTTGGCACAAGGCCTTGACAAAATCTTATTTGTAGTCTTGGCACGAGGCCTTGACTATGTGGTTATGATAGTCTGGCATTATGCATTCCAACATTATGAAAGTGGTTATTGATTTTTGAATGTGATTATTCGATTAGTAGAATATCCATGTGAATAAGTAAATGGAATTATTTCATTTTATTTATGCCATACCATGTTTAAAGTTCATATTTAAAAGGCTTTTGTTTTAGTTATACATTGCCTTAAATGTTTATTCTTATTTATGAAAGTTTCCGCTATATTGTTATCCTTATTGGGCATTTGAGCTCACCCCTTTTCTATGTTTTATTTCTCCCAGGATGTGAAGATGTAAGTTATGAATGACCTTCAGGGATATTATGTGGGGATATGAGTGTGAATTATGCAGACATTATGTGGTTGTAGTAGTTTTTCATTTTATGATGTAATGTAAAACTTATGAATATATCTAGTGTTTCCAAGGCTACTAAACCAATCGGTCTTTCGAGATTTGATCTTTCTTGTGATCATGCCAATGTTATTTAATAATGCACCGACTCTGGGTAACTAGGGTCGGGGCGTTATAGTTGGTATCAGAGGAAGTTTAGTACAAACCCTGGAAACTAGATTAAGATAAACTCTGATTAGAGCACGTAGACCTAAGATGAACTTTGAGGATTAGTATAGAAGAACTTCCTAGAATTTTGGTATTGTAGAGATTTTGTGAGTTTTCCGAGCAATACATCCCTGTCTGGATACGGGCAGGTAGAGGCGGCTCTGGCACAGATGTACCTAGGGGTAAAACCCGAAAACACCGCTTTGAGCTAGACTCGAACGGGAACTGGTGCACGACAACGGGCCTTGCTGCACTCTTGGTTACGACACTCCCGGGGGATTTTCTTAGGATAACTCTCATTTTCTTTACAAATCATTTTGAAGGGATTATGAGTATATACTTCCTCAAAGAAAACATTCTTATGATTATGGATTATATCCATAAATAGTTCAATTTATATAAGTGTTTTATAAGTATGGGATTATGTATTTTGATTCATAAACTAATCTAGTTTATGCCATTGTTTAGAAATGGCGCCTAGTGGAAGAAATGGAAACCGTATCAATGCACGCACTCCATGTAGGGATTTCCCTCCTTCTCAAGATAATTATAGTGGGGATGGTGATGCAACTGGTGCTGATCAGCTAATCACCATACTGGGACAACTTACTCAGGTTATGAATAATAACCTTACCCGTATGGAGCACCCTGATCCGCAGCGTGGAGGATCAATGTTAGATCGATTCATGAGGCAACAACCACCAAATTTCAATGGGAATACAAATCCCTTAGTAGCTGAGCAATGGATATTTTCCCTAGAGAAAATATTTCAGGCTTTGGGGAGCAGTGAAAGGGAAAAAGTTATCATGGCAGTTTACCGCCTCACTGGAGATGCTGATCAATGGTGGTCATTAATTCAAAACATGAAGGAAGATGATGAAGTATCAAATATGGAATGGAGGGAGTTCAAAGATCTGTTTTTAGAAAAATACTTCCCTCGCGACCATCGAGCAGATATGGAAAGGCAATTTCTGAGTCTGAGACAAAAGGAGGATGAGAATGTCACAAAGTATGAGGCTAACTTTACAAGGTTAGCAAGGTATGCTGGAGATTATATTCGCAACCCAAGAAGTAAGATTGATCGTTTCTTTGATGGGTTAAAACCATTTCTCCGTCGAGCATTAGTCTCACAATCCTTTTCATCGTACGAAGACATTGTCTCATGTGCTATCAAGACCGAAAAGGAATTCTCTAAGTCTTATGACTTTAAAGCAAAGCAAGAGAAGAAGAGACCTGCTGATCAATCTGGGAATGGAAATAAGGGGAAGAAGGGAAAGGTTGAATATCCATCTTGTGGTAAATGCGGGAAGAAACATCCTGGTACTTGCTTGAAGGGAATGGGAGTCTGTTACAAGTGTGGTGAAAAAGGCCACCAAGCTCATGATTGCAAGGGGAAGAAGGAAGCTACCAACGTTCAGTGCTACAATTTCAGGGAGATGGGGCATTATGCAAATGCATGTCCTAAGCGTCAGGAGAACTTACCTCAGAAAAGGCCAAGGGATCAAGTCCAGGCTTATGCTATCACAACTGCTGAGGTAGAAGCTCCGAAAGTCGTGGTGGCAGGTAATTTAATGGTTTCCTCAAGTTTAGCAAATGCATTATTTGATTCTGGATCATCGCATTGTTTCATATCTTCCCAGTTTGCTAAGAAAATTAGATATTTCCAATTTGATTTAATAAGGGAGTTGTCAGTTAAAACTCCTAAGGGAAGTATCGTTGCAACAAAGTTTTGTGAATCAGTCCCCATTAGAGCACATAAATTTTCTTTATCTGCTGATTTCATCGTCATACCTATGATTGAGTTTGATATAATCCTCGGTATGGACTGGCTTTCGGACTATGATGCGAAGATTTATTGTAAGAAGAAAGAGGTTATGATTCTTGATGATAATGATAAGGAGCACCTTATTTTTAGAGCAGAATCGTCACCACCTAATTCTTATTTAGATCCACCCCCAATAGCTCAACTTAATTCAATTATTGGGGAGGAAGAGAATGAAATAACTGTCGGTGAGGAAAGGAATGTTCAAATAGAGGATATACCTGTTGTGAAAGAATTTGTAGATGTATTTCCGGAAGATTTACCTGGACATCCTCCAGAACGAGAAGTTGAGTTTTCCATTGATTTGATTCCTGGATCAAGGCCTATATCGAAGACCCCTTATAGAATGGCCACTGTAGAGTTAGTCGAACTAAAGAAACAACTAGAGGAATTGAGTAATAAGGGATTTATTCGCCCTAGTGTTTCTCCATGGGGAGCCCCTGTTCTTTTTGTTAAAAAGAAAGATGGATCTATGAGGTTATGTATCGACTACAGGGAGATCAATGCTATAACGATAAAGAACAAGTATCCCCTACCTCGTATTGATGATTTATTTGACCAACTGCATGGAGCTCAATACTTTTCAAAGATTGACCTTCGATCTGGATACCATCAGTTGTGTGTGAATAAGGAAGACATTCCGAAGACAGCATTTCGAACCAGGTACGGGCATTACGAGTTTACTGTAATGCCGTTTGGATTGACTAATGCACCCTCTGTATTCATGGATCTGATGAATAGAGTTTTCAAGGAGTATCTCGATGAATTTGTGGTGGTATTTATTGATGATATCTTGGTATACTCCAAAACCTACGAAGATCATGAAAATCACTTGCGCATTATCTTGAAGACTCTGAGGAGGCATGAATTATATGGGAAGTTTAGCAAGTGTGAATTCTGGCTTCAGGAGATTTCTTTTCTTGGCCATATTTTCTCTAAAGATGGAATCTCTGTTGATCCTTCTAAGACCAAGGCAATCCAAGAATGGCCAGCACCTACGAGTATAACTGAGGTACGCAGTTTTATTGGTCTGGCAGGTTATTATCGACGTTTCGTCCAGAATTTTGCCCGATTGGCTAACCCATTAACGAAGCTCACACGCAAAGGGGTTAAATTTGATTGGAAAAAAGAGTGTGAAGAATGTTTCGAAGAACTGAAGAGAAGATTAGTCAATGCTCCTATATTGACTCTACCATCGGGGAATGATGGGTTCGTTATTTATAGTGATGCATCGAAGAAAGGACTTGGTTGTGTCCTTATGCAGAATGATAGAGTTATTGCCTATGCATCACGACAGTTGAAAATTCATGAACAAAACTATCCTACTCATGATCTTGAGTTAGCAGCTGTGATCTTTGCTTTGAAGATATGGAGGCACTACCTCTATGGTGAAAAATGTGAGATTTATACTGATCACAAGAGTTTGAAGTATATTTTCTCACAAAAAGAACTCAACATGAGGCAAAGGAGATGGCTTGAATTACTCAAGGATTATGATTGTACGATACACTACCACCCGGGGAAGGCAAACAAGGTGGCAGATGCTTTGAGTAGAAAAGAACATGGAGTTTTGAACAATATGAGAATTGAAAGGGATCCAATTTTCATGGATCTAGTGAAGATGGACATGGGAATAACCAGGGAAGGTGAAACATTAATGCTTTTTCAAATGGTTGCCAAACCATCTTTACTAGAAAGGATTAAGAGTTCTCAGACCGATGATGAAGAATTCCAAAAGAAGATTAAAGCTGTGAATGATGGGAGATTGAGAGACTTTGTGTATGAAGATGGAATTTTGAAATTCGGGAAGAGACTTTGTGTTCCCAATATACCTGATCTAAAAAGGGAATTGCTGGATGATGCTCATAGTTCCAATTTCTCTATACACCCTGGGAGCACCAAAATGTATAGAGATTTGAAGGAACATTTTTGGTGGGACAACATGAAGAGGGAGATTGCTGATTTTGTGTCAAGATGTATGGTTTGTCAACAAGTGAAAGCTGGAAGGCAACAGCCTGGAGGAGTCATGCAACCTCTTCCCATACCGGAGTTGAAATGGGACAATATTACGATGGACTTTGTCATGGGGCTACCAAAGACTCCTAGAAGGAACGATGCAATATGGGTTATTGTTGATCGTATTACCAAGTCAGCACATTTTCTTGCTATAAGAGAAGATCTACCCCTGGAAGGTCTAGCAAGACTATACATTAATGAAGTTGTGAGACTTCATGGAGTACCCCTATCGATTGTTTCTGATCGTGATCCCCGTTTTACTTCAAGATTTTGGAAAAGTCTTCAGAAATCCCTGGATACTGAACTTCATTTGAGCACTGCTTACCACCCTCAGACAGATGGACAATCAGAACGGACTATTCAAACCTTAGAATACATGTTGAGATCTTGCTCACTTGACTTTCAGGGTATGTGGGATCAATATTTACCACTGGTAGAATTTTCCTATAACAATAGCTTCCATTCAAGTATTCAGATGGCACCATATGAAGCGTTATACAGAAAGAGATGTCGTACACCAACCTGTTGGGATGACGTTGGTGAAAGAAAACATGTAAGCCCAGAACTGGTGGAGGAAACGGTGGAAAAGGTGAAGTTAATCCAAAATCACATCAAAGCAGCTCAAAGTAGGCAGAAGAGCTATGCCGATAATCGAAGGAAGGATTTGGAATTTCAGGTCGGTGATCATGTTTTCCTAAAGGTACCTCCATGGAAGGGAGTCATACGTTTTGGTAAGAAAGGTAAATTGAGTCCCAGGTACATCGGACCTTTCGAAATTCTAGAACTAATTGGGGCTGTAGCTTACCGATTGGAAATGCCGCCAAGTCTCTCCAAAGTTCACGATGTGTTCCACGTATCTCTGTTGAGAAAATACATGCCTGACCAAACGCATGTACTCACCTATGAGGAATTAGAACTGGAACCCGATCTGTCTTATTGTGAAGAGCCTGTCAAGTTTCTTGATACAAGAGAACAAGTACTGAGAAACCGGAAGACATGTCTGGTAAAAGTTTTGTGGAGAAACCATAAGATGGAAGAGGCAACGTGGGAACCCGAGAAACTTATGATGAAGAACCACCCGAGTCTTTTTATGCAGTAATACCCTAGAAATTGCGAGGATGCAATTATTTGAAGGAGGGGAGAATGTAACACCCCAAGCTTCCACGGTACGTTTCCCTTCGAATAATGCGATAGCGTGTGTTGTACGCAACCTCGAGTTCTAACACACACCATAACTAATTAAAATAGCCGTTGTGAATAGTAATACCTACTTTTTGAAATCATATATATTTTATATTTCAAAATAGACTTCATTTTTGGATTCGGAATATCAAATTTAGCCTAAGGTGAAATTTTGGTACATTTCGGATAACTTTAATATTTTGATGAATAGTGAAAATTACTAAATTTTAATTAAAAACAACTTTTTTAATCAAAATAATTAATAGTGATAAATTGTGAATTTGAGTGGTTTTAAAGTATATTTAGAATATATTTTTACCATTTAATATAATGTTGGTCATTGGACATAATTTTACAATTAAACCGAACATAAACAAGTGTCAATCTTTTGATAGTTATTACCTCTTAAAAACACGCTTTTTGTTTTGACAGCGGGAATTAATTTTAAATTAATTTCTGCCACTTATGTGTTTTGAATTTAGGAAAATGGATTCCATATTTGGAATCCGGATGTTCAAATTGTGTAAATAGGTAACTTTTATTTTTAGACATTTTGAATAGTTACTGTGGTAAATATTTTATTTACCATGGTTAAAGGGTAAATCCGGTAAATACGGGTTAAAAAATAATATTATAATAATATAAAATTACCCTAAAATGTGTCCTAACCTTATTGGTGGACACATACCCGACCATGGGCATCCTTGGGTCAATTTGGGGACCCCTTGGAGCCACTTGTATGTGGTAGGGACACATTATATTAATAAAGTTAAAATAAAAATAAAAATGGCATAAGCTTACATCTTTTAGAAGAACAATTTTTACATAGGGTTATACATGTTGGATTTTCGATTATAAATATTCATTAGAAAGCTAAAACGATTTCCTACATGATGATATTTTATTTATAATTTTTAGACATCAAATAAGTTAAATTATTAATGACACAATAATGATGCAATGTTTACCTCATTAATAAATCATTGAAATAAATAATATTATAATGATTAAAATATTATCTAAAACCTGTCCAATTCTTATTGGTTGATGTTATTTAGAATATTAGTCATCTTATCTTCGACCTCAATGATTTGTGGACCATTATAAACCGAATATAATTATATTATAAAGTTATACTTTCACTCTTTCCTAAAGAGCCCCTCCTCTCCCTTATAAAAGGAGACCACTTCTACTCATTCCTCACACCTCTCAAGCCACTTGGCTCGTCCAAACTCTGCCCAACTAAGCTCCCCATATCCCTCTCCTCCTCCTTGAAGTTTCCCCTTAGGCAGGAAGCATTTCAACAAGTCCTTTGGTTCCAACCAAAGTGAGTTACCTAAATTAAAGGTAACGATTTCTCTTAAATTATTTTCATTTATTTTGCTTCTTCAACCCCCAAACTCTTTTTATTTCCTTTCTTTTGTAACAACACCAGTATCCTCAATATACTAGGATGTTGTTATAAGAAGGATTAAAACTACACATACACACAACTCCATCTAATGGATGATGAACATAATGTTTCTGTGGATGGCAAACTAACGCCTCACGAAACAATGATTGTTCAAATACATCTTACCGCCTCTCATGGTGGACATTATGATGGCACTGTAATTAAATATGATATTAATGATATATATTTTATATATAATCTTCTGTAATTCCATTTTATTTCATACCATTATCCGTTTCATGTTGTATATACATACGATAATTTCATTTGAGGAAGTGCGGACTACCGCCCCCTTAAAATGATATGACTCGTTCATACCACACATGGAACGTATAAAGGATGGTGTTAATGAACTTAAGTAACATATATAAAATATTATATTATACTGGAATAGTAATATACCTATGTATCATTTGGATTCGATTCTTTTAAAATAAAAATTAAATGGAAATAGCGTTCGTGCGTACGTACGGACTACCGTCTCCACGAACGCGATGAGATTCATTCTCCATCGTATCCATTCAAGTATAATTATCATTTAATGATTTAAAAATGATGTTTAAGGACTTGATATCATTCTGGATATGAATAAGATACAACAAACATGACTTATGTAACAAAACATATAAAGAAAATGAGTAAGTTAACACCCGAAACGACGATAATACTAAGATATTATTATAAAATCAATATTAAAAGATCATATATGATATCATATTAATGTATATGATTCTTGTATAATTTAGTAACAATTATTTCACTATTATACAGGAGGTTAACCTACCCCAACCAAGGAAAAGTACAAGGTAAGGGTTTATTTCACAATCTCTTCATTATCTGAGGTTGTTTATACGTAATAATCTACTGGGATATCGTTATCATCCACATCCATGTTTCTTAAAAATGTATTTCAAAACATTTTTACTATTTACAAGAATATGGGTTAAAGTCATTTATACCCTTGTTTGACTTTTTATAAGAGGTTTATAAAGGAATCTTTCCGTCGTTTTCAAAACAAGGTCCTTTTTAACCTTTTCGACAGAATTGAGGTAAGAATGTTTTTTTTAACTTATACGGTGGGTGCGGTTATTTTCCGCCGTTATAAAATCGTCGAAGCATTCCATACAAGCTTATAAGAATATTTTCAAAGAAAATGTTTTATTTTATATTGACCTTAAATGATTTCAAAATAAAAGGAGATACTTCTTTAAAAAGAATTTTGATTTCATCTATGTCACCATCCTTTGATGGATTTTAAGATTATTTGAAGTTGATTTATTATGATACAAAACTTCTATATTGTATTGAAGGTTTTGTGATATGTTTGACTGTGGATGTTCTATTTTTATACCATTCATAGTTTATGGTGAAATTATTGACATTTCGTATGCTAGTTTTAATACGAATGTTTATGTTATGTTTAAACCTTTTCATATGGGAATGCATTGGACTTAATAAGTGACGGGTGGAGCCCGCTATAGGTCATCGATGCATCGGTAGGTCTCATGAGACAAACTAGTGTCTTGGCACAAGGCCTTGACAAAATATTATTTGTAGTCTTGGCACGAGGCCTTGACTATGTGGTTATGATAGTCTGGCATTATGCATTCCAACATTATGAAAGTGGTTATTGATTTTTGCATGTGATTATTCGATTAGTAGAATATCCATGTGAATAAGTAAATGGCATTATTTCATTTTATTTATGCCATACCATGTTTAAAGTTCATATTTAAAAGGCTTTTGTTTTAGTTATACATTGCCTTAAATGTTTATTCTTATTTATGAAAGTTTCCGCTATATTGTTATCCTTACTGGGCATTTGAGCTCACTTCTTTTCTATGTTTTATTTTTCCCAGGATGTGAAGATGTAAGTTATGAATGACCTTCAGGGATATTATGTGGGGATATGAGTGTGAATTATGAAGACATTATGTGGTTGTAGTAGTTTTTCATTTTATGATGTAATGTAAAACTTATGAATATATCTAGTGTTTCCAAGGCTACTAAACCAATCGGTCTTTCGAGATTTGATCTTTCTTGTGATCATGCCAATGTTATGTAATAATGCACCGACTCTGGGTAACTAGGGTCGGGGCGTTACAGTCTTCTTATGTAGAATAACAAGGTTATTTCTTATGCCTCACAACGGTTGAAGATCCATGATCAAAATTACTCAAATCCTGATTTGGAGTTAGCAGTAGTAATTTTTGCATTAAAGATATGGAGGAATTATATTTATGGATAAAAGTGCAGTATATATACTAATAATAAAAGTATGAAATATATACTCACATATAAGTACTTGAAAATTATAATGACTCATACATTACATACTTGGTTATTACATCATAATTGAAGAATGCTTATTAGAAGATATAACAAATCCATGGTAGGACCGTATAGGTATAGTGTCGTTAGAAACTGGGAAACATAAACAACTGGTTCATAAATCATCTACATTGTCTCCCATTTATTTCGTTATATCTAGAGTCCCTTTTGGCATATCCTACTTAATACCCTTCTTGCTAACCTGAGGAAAATAAAACATACAAAAGTGTGAGCTCAAATGCTCAGTAAGGGTAAAAAAAAGAAATATCAATCATATCATATTCATAAGAACATAACATTTTGAAGATCTTAACCAAAAAAAGAGATCATAATATCATAACAAGGTATAAATCATTGTAGTGAAATTTAATCCTAGTAATCATAAAATAAAATATGAAACTTTGTGGAATACACACATAATCATAGAAAATTATTTCATATTAGTCGAGACTCATTTCCAAGACCATCTTAGCGGACAAATTCCATTACTAAACTGAGTTCACTCCTCGTTCCAGTCCAGTATCACTGAACCAGATTAACTTGTCGTTCCATCCATGTATATATCATGAGATATAAATCATTACCCAATGAATTGGAGGGAGATATAGGTTTCACCCATCTCATAATGAAATCATTTTTATGTGTTCTTCAAAATCATATATCATATATCATAGCATAACCCATGTAATAAAAATGGAATTCTTAAACATCATTCCATCATAACATAATCCATATAAGAAAAAATGACATCATAAAATTAATTCCATCAAAACATAATAAAATAAATCTAAAAATAGGGATAGAAACAGAACGCTATATTATATTAGATGGAAAATAATTTTTATGAAACACTTAAACTCCATTCTTGAGGAAAATGTCCTTTCTACTTCAAAAACATTTTCCCATTCTTATCATGTCATATAATTTTAATGTAAATGAATTTGATTAAAAATAAACTTGAAAACTTGTAAAGGAAGCTTCATCCAAATAATTTTCTATTAAATCATAAAAATCCATTCATTCTGTATAAGTTTAAAAAACATTCTTCTCGTAATTTGGTTGGAAAACTCAAAAAAGTACCTCATTCTGAAAACGACAAAAGATTCCTTTCATATCTTTTACTAAAAACTCACAAATGGGTAAAATTCCATTTAAACAAATGTAATAGGATAGAAATAATATTACATAGTTTTTAAACATTGATGTGGATGATAAATATTCCCCAGTAAATTCTGAAGTATAAACAATCTCGGATAAACATGAGATTGTGAGATTTCCCCTTACCTTAGATCCGATTTGCTTCGTACATATCCGAACCTCCTGTATAATAATTTAAATAATTTCATTGACTTATTACATAATCATATTCATATTTATGATATCATATATGGTCATATTCTTATGTTCATATTGGTAATTCTTCATTGCAACTTGTTATTCGAGTGTTCATTGCTTTATGTTCTTACGCATGTTTTGTCGAATTAATTATTATTATTCTTTTTAGGTTACAGATACCACATTTACAGAAAGGTATTAGTGTAATATATATCATATTTATTCATTAAATTCATTCAATTCATTTATATAATCATTATTCAATGAAGATCATGTAGAACCAGTCACATCACATTGTGCAGACGGTAGGCCATTCGTACGCACGAGCACTGATATCATTCCCATGATCGTGGAATTGTATTGAAGTGTATGTATAATATTTCAGAATCAATATCACTTTACAATAATCATATATAGTTATTCTTTACACCTTTATACCAATACAAGTAAGGTGGTGGTGGAAAAACAGATTACACCACAACGTGGAGACGGTATTCCGTACGTACGCATGCGCGGTGATTTCATTTTCTGTAGGATGGATAGAAGGTGAAATAGGGTTGTTTCATATTTATAATAACATATCTGTATATGAGTGATACTGATGTTATTACTTCATAATGAAAAAACTAAATAAGAGGAATTAGAATAAGAAATAAATTTGAAAGAATCGGTAACGGGTATTACCTCTTCTTCGACATGCCTCTTTGAAACCTCCACTTAGGGAACTAAAATTGGTATTTGAAGAAGACCATGATATCTAGTATGTTTCTAGGGAATTTTATAAGGGAAATGGTGAGGTTTTGGCCGAGATTTAAGTCTCACAATTGTGTGAGGAGGAGAGGGAGGAGGTTCCCTTTGATAAGGGAGGAGAGGGGCACCTTAGGAAAAACATAAAATATTATATTATAATAAAGTCATATTCGGTTTATAATAGCACCAAAATTGATTTATATCGATGATAAAGTTGGGATGGGTCGAAATTGTCTCAGCCAATATGTTTTAGATAAGTTTAGGTAACTATTTTAAACTTATCATTTACATTTAACTCTAAGTTAAATAATTTAACTTTTATCGTGTCTTCTTGTTTGCTTACACTATATGGTTAATGAACTTACTATAACAAGCCAAACGAACCCCAAGTGGTAAAATATTCATATATATATCATCATTTGGCCGATCCTTAGATTTTTAGGATTATAATAACAATTAATAATATAATATTTGTTTTAAAAACTCTTTTATGTCAATTTTGAAACTATTTGGTAATTGATTTTTGTGAAAATCATAACGGCATTATTAGTTCTAAAAAGGTTAATTAAAGTAATAATAACATGACATATTAACATATAAAATTAGTGTAATTCATAAAAATACTCAAATTACATTTATTTGGGTATTTATAACATCAATTATGTTAATATTTCATTAATAAGGTAATTACTACATCATCATTGTGTCATAAATAAATTAAATTATTTAATGTATAAAAATTATAAATACAATCCCATTATGTAGGAAATATTTTTATCTTTCTAATGAATTTTTATAGTAGAATTTATCTTATGTATAACCATCTATTAAAAATGATTTTTTTATTAAACTTTGATTTTAACTCTTTTAACTATTCTTTAAATAAAATAGTAATAACTGTCCTAATCTAATCCAAGTAGACCTAAAGGGTAATATTTTATTCCTAATGTTTTTTTTGGTAGAATTACACTTATCTAATAGAATTAGGACATTTTTTAGGGTAATAATAATATCATTTTTACCCTTAATTACCCTATTTACTTTTAACCATGGTAAATAAAAGTAAAAAGTTACTATTCACGAAAAATTATTTTTATCTTATTGAACCAAATTTTACTCCTTGATATTAATCTTGTATCTTGTATTTCCAAAATTCCATTCATAGAAGAGGTAAAATTATGTTTTATGTACATTTGGAAATTCACCTAGGAGGCGGGTAAAAGACGGTGAAAATTTCAATAAAATTTTTATATATCTAAAATTATTATAAAATGAGTCCAATAAATTACATTGAACTTATATAGGTATTATGTATCAATGAGGTGTCCCGACTTCGTAATACAATCAACTATTACCCAGATAGCATTTTTACCTTTTGATGTTTTAGGAAGTCTAGTGACAAAGTTTATAGTGATGTTTTCCAATTTCCATTGGCGTATGGGTAATGGTTGTAACATCCCCTTAGACTTCTGTCACTCAGCATTAAATTGCTGACAAACCAAGCCTCAAGAGACATATTCAGAAACATATCTTTTCAGGAAATCCCACCAGAAGTAATCTTTCAGGTCCATATACATCTTCATGCTTTCAGGATTAATAGAGAATGAAGAACTATGTGCCTCATCCAACAGCTCTTTCTTTAATTCTGGTACAGGAGGAACACAAACCCGATTCTTGAACCGTATTATTTCACAAAAATCACTGTGGAATTCAGGAACATTTCTCACTTTCTTTTGTAACTCTACATCTTCTTTATGTGCCTCTTTAATCATTACATGCATAGATGGTTGAACATTCATTTGAGAAAGATAAGTGTTTTCCCCTTCCATAATAATCCTATGATCCATCCTTTGTAAATCCATAAATATTGGATCTTTTGTGATCCTCATCATAGATAAGCTATCATGGTCTTGTCGACTTAATGTGTCTTCCACCTTGTTTGCTTTCCCAGGGTGATAAGGAATTGAGCAGTCGTAATCCTTAATCACCTCCAACCATATTTTTTGGTGCATATTCAGATCCTTTTGTGTGAAAATATAATTTAAACTTTTATGATCATTAAAAAATCAAACTTTTCACCATAAATATAATGCCTCCATATTTTTATGGAAAACATTACAGTGGCTAAATCAAAATCATGAGTTGGGTAATTTTTCTCATTTATTTTCAACTGTTGTGAGGTATAAGCAATCACCATATGATTTTTCATGAGAACACACCCCAGTCCCTTCTTGGATGCATCACTGTAGATCACAAACCTTTCTCCCCTACACTACAGTGTGAGCATAGGTGCACAAGATAACCATCGTTTTAACTCTTTGAAATTCTCATCACACTCCTCCATCCACACGATCATAACTCTTTTTTGAGTCAGCCTGGTGAGTGGATTAGATAACCTTGAAAAATATTTCACAAAACGTCGATAATATCCATCCAAACCAAGAAAACATCGGATCTCAATTACTGTTGTTGGTCTCGACCATCTTTCAATATCCTCTGTTTTTGCTGGATCCATAGATATCCCCTCTTTTGAGATAATCTGACCGAAAATGAAACTTTTTGAAACCAAAATTCACACTTGGTAAATTTTTCATAAAGCTTCTCCTTTCATAGGTTATTTAATACAATTCTCAAGTGATCTTCATGTTCTTCCTTGCACTTTGAATAGACAAGAATATCGACTATAAAGAATACCACAAACTGATCCAAATTGTCTCTAAAGACTATATTCATTAGACCCATGAAGATAGCAGGGGCATTAGTAAGACCAAATGGCATCACAATAAATTAATAGTATCCATACCTTGTACGGAATTTCGTCTTATGTATATCCTCTCTTTTTACCCTTAATTGATGATACCCTGAATAAGATCAATCTTGGAAAAGTATTGAGCTCCGCCTAATTGGTCAAATAAGTCATCAATGCGCGGAATTGGATATTTTTTCTTGATAGTGATCTTGTTAAGTTCTCGATAATAAATGCAGAGTCTCATAGATCCATCTTTCTTCTTAAGAAACAGAACATGTTTTCCCCAAAGTCATGCACTAGGGCGTATGAATCCCTTATCAAGATTCTCTTGGAGTTGCTTCTTCATTTCCTGCAACTCAATTGGGGCCATTCTATATGGTGTCTTTGACTTTAGCATAGCACTCAGTATGAGTTCTATTAGAAACTCAATTTCACGATTTGGTGGAAGACCTGGTAATTCCCCCAGAAATACATCATCAAGGTCCCGTACAATGGGAATATTCTTAATTGTGAGTTTCTCTCCAACCATCTGAGATAAATAACCTTCATTTATTTGAATCAAGAACCATAATATGGATGAAATTTCCACTAGAAGGTTATATTCATACTTTCATCGATAGATGATAGTAGATTGATCGGGAATATTAAATGTGATTTACCTTCGTTGTCAATTGATATGATCTCCGTATAAAGAAATCCCATCCGTGCCAAGAATAACATCAAATTCCACTATAGGAAGGATCGCAAGATTTGCAGAAAGCACTTTCCCACAAACTTCAATCGAAGAAGAATTATAAACTTTTGAGGTGATTGTTGGGCCATTAGGTGTTGTCACAGCTAACTCAATATCTAACTGCTGAGGTAAAATGGTGATACCCTTAGAAAATTATTCAGAAATAAACGAGTGGGTGCATCCAAAATCAAATAAAACATTTTCTACTTTAGAGTGGATGGTAAGTTTACCTTTCTCCACTTCGTTATCGTACTCCACATCACCGGTAGTAATTGCATGCGACTTTCCATTGTCTTTGGACTTATGAGTCTGTTGACGTAGATCATCATCAACAACCCTTGGATTATGGAATTTATTGGCATAATGCCCCATTTCCTTGAACTTGAATCATTGAATTGTAGGAGGTGCATTCTGCGTATCCCTCTCATTGTTCACATCATTAGACATCTTCTTCCCATTATTTCGACATTCAACTGCCCGATGACCTTCTTTTCCACACATAAAACATTTTCTTGTCCCTTTAAGACAATTACCTCCATGTTTCTTTCAACAATTTTAGGATAAAGGAAAACTAATCTTTTTTTCGGTGTGGACTTTTGATTTTCCATTGAATTCCATTTTCCTCTTCCAATCAAACCCATATGATTGAAGAGTTTCTCTAATATCCATCTCAATGTTGAGAGCACATCGAAAAATTTCCTCGTATCTATTGAAGTCCCTTATGGCTAACACCCTTCGAAGATATGGTTTTAAGACACTAAAGAATCGATCGATTTTACTCTCAGGTTGGATAATAATTCCGAAAGCCTACCTTGAAAGTGTTGTAAAATTTTCTTCGTAGGTACCAACATATTCATCATCCTTTTGATTCAGTTCAAGAAACCACTTCTCCATCTTTGTTTGATGAATACGAGGGATGTACTTATTGAAAAATATGTTGTTGAACTCGTCCCATTCCTTGGACTCTATTTCATCACTTTGCCTTGTATTCTTAATAAGATTCCACCGTTGATCAGCTTCACCTTCCGAACGATATACTGCTAAGATGACTTTATCATGTTTAGAACATTGTAGAACTGAAAATATCTTTTCAGTGGTACTGATCCATTGTTCAGCCACTAATTGAATAGATGACCCGCTGAATGAAGGTGGACACTGCCTTATAAAGGTTTCAACAGAATGTTTCTCTTTCCTTTGCTCGTTTGGATGTCCAGCATGATTCATAGCTTGAGAAAGTTGTGTGAGCATGGCTACAAGATTTTTCATTCCAGCTCCCATAAAGTTTGGTTGCTCAGGGAGACAATCATTGCATTTCCCGTCACATTCAGCATTAACAGGGTTCCTTCGGGTTCCAGCAATTGACTAAAACCAAGATGCATATTGTGAGAAACACTAATCATAACAGGAAAACCACATAATCAAGAATAAAATTTCACACTTTAGTCTTATCATTGGTTTTTCATGGCAATTTCTAAGACACTAATATTATGTTCTGTGTTTAGACATATCCATAGAGTTCTTACTAAGGCTTTCACATCCTAGTTTCCAAAGGTGGACTATACCTTTCCTCTGATACCAACTATAATGACCCATACTTCACATACTTGGTTATTACATCAGAATTGAAGAATACTTATTACAAGATATAACAAAACCATGGTAACCATGTAGGTAGAGTGTATTTAAACACGAAAATATAAACAAATGGTTCATAAATCGTCTACATTGTCTCCCATTTGTTTCATCATATCTAGAGTCCCTTTTGACATATCCTACTTAATACCCTTCTTCCTGACCTGGGTAAAAGAAAACATACAAAAGTGTGAGCTCAAATTCTCAGTAAGGGTATGCAAAATAAATATCAATCATATCATATTCATAATAACATAACATTTTGATGATCATAACCTAAAAAAGAGATCATAATATCATAACATGGGATAAATCATAATAGTGAAATGTAATCCCAATAATGATATCATAAAACATGAAAAATTGTGGAATACACACACAATCATATAAAATCATTTCATATTAGTCAAGACTCATTTCCAAGACCATCATAGCAGACAAAGTCCATTACTGAACTGAGTTCACTCTTCGTTCCACTCCTGTCTCACTGAACCGGATTAACTTTTCGTTCCATCCATGTCTATCTCATGAGATATAAATATTTACCCAATGCATTGGAGGGAGATATAGGTACCACCCATATCATAATGAAAACATTCTTATGTGTTCTAGAAAATCATAAATCATATATCAAAGCATAACCCATGTAGTAAAAATGGGATTCTTAAACATCATTCCATCATAACAAAATCCATATAAGATAAAAGGACATCATAAAATTAATTCCACCATAACATAATAAAATCAATGTAAAAATAGGGATATAAATAGAACCATGTATTATCTTATATGGAAAATAATTTTGATGAAACACTTGAACTCCATTCTTGAGGAAAATATCCTTTCTACTTGAAAGACATTTTTCCTTTCTTAATATGTCATACAATTTTAAAGTAAAATAAGTTGATTAAAAATAAACATGAAAACATGTAAAGGAAGCTTCATGGAAATAATGTTCTATTAAATCATAAAAATCCATTCATTCCGTATAACTTAAAAAAACATTCTTCTCGTACTTTGGTCAGAAAAGTCAAAAAAGTACCCCGTACTAAAAATGACAAAAGATTCCTTTCATATCTTTTACTAAAAACTCACCAATGGGTAAAATTGGATTTAAAAAATTGTAGGATGATATAAATAATATTACATATTGAGTAAACATGGATGTGGATGATAAATACTCCCCAGTAAATTCTGAAGTATAAACAATCTCGGATAAAAATGAGATTGTGAGATTTTCCCTTACCTTAGGTCCGATTTGCTTCGTATGTATCCGAACATACTATATAATAATTTAAGTAATGTCATTTACTTATTACAGAATCATATTCATCATTATTATATCATATATGGTCATATTCATATCTTCTTGTTGGTAATATTTCATTGCAACATGTTATTATGGTGTTCATTGCTTTATGTTCTTATGCATGTTTTGTCTAATAAATTCGTATTATTCTTTTTAGGTTATAGATACCTACTTTCCAGAATTGTATTAATGTAATATATATCATATTTATTCATTCAATTCATTTATATAATCATTATTCAATGAAGATCATGTAGAACGAGTCGCATCACATCGTCGAGACGGTAGGTCGTACGTACGCACGAGCGATGATATCGTTCCCATGATCGTGGAATTGTATTTAAGTGTATTTATACTATTTAATAATCAATATCACTTTAAAATAATCATATATAGTTATTATTTACTCCATTATACCCATCCATGTAAGGTGGAGGTGGAAAAACATACTACACCACGGCGTGGAGACGGTATTCCATACGTACACAAGCGCGATGATTTCGTTTTTAGTAGGATGTTAAGAAGGTGAAATAGGGTTGTTTTATATTTATAATAACATATCAGTATATGAGTGATACTTATGTTATTAATTCATAATGAAACAACTAAATAAGAAGAAGTTGAAGAAGAATTGTTTTGAAAGAATCGGTAATGGATATTACCTCTTCTTTGACACGCCTCTTTGAAACCTCCTCTTAGGGAAATAAAATTTGTATTTGAAGAAGACAAGAACGTCTATTATGTTTCTAGGGAAGTTTATAATGGAAATGGGCAGGTTTTGGCCGAGCTTTATGGCTCAAAATTCAGTGAAGAGTAGAGGGAGGAGGTCCCCTTTTATAAGGGAGGAGAGGGGCACCGTAGGAAAAACTTAAAATATTATTTTATAATAAAGTCATATTACTTTTATAATAGCTCCAAATTGATTAATTTCATAGCTTAAGTGGGTATGGGTCGAAATACTCTCATCCAATTGGTTTTAGAAAAGATTAGGTTACTATTGTAACATTATCATTTTGATTTAACTCTAAGATGAATAATTTAACTTTTACCGTGTCGTCTTGATTTCATACACTATATTGGTAATAAACATAATATAACAAGCCAAAATAACCCCAAGTGGTTAATTATTAATATATATAACCTTATCTAAGTCATTTTTCTAAACCTTATATTTTAAGGAATAGAATAACAATTAATAATATAATATAAGTTTTAAAAACTATTTTATGTCAATTTTGAAACTATTTGGTAATTGTTATTTGTGAAAATCATAACAGCATGATTAGTTCGATAAAATTTAATTAAATCAATAATAACTTGTCATATTGACCTATAAAATTAGTGTAATTCATAATAAGTCTCAAATTACATTTATTTGGGTATTTATAACATCAATATGTTAATATTTCATTAATAAGGTAATTACTGCATCATCATTGTGTCATAAATAAATTAAATTATTTAATGTCTAAAAATTATAAATACAATATAATTATGTAGTAAATAGATTTATCTTTATAATGAATATTTATAGTCGAATTTATCTTATGTATAACCCTATATTAAAAATCTTTTAGTTATTAAACTTTGATTTTAACACTTTTAACTCTTCTTTATGTAAAATAATAACTAGTGTCCTAATCTAATCCAAGTGGACCTAAAGGGTAATATTTTATTCCTAAGGTTGTTTTTGGTCGAATTACACTTATCCAATAGAATTAGGACATGTGTTAGGGTAATAATAATATCATTTTTACCCTTAATTACCCTATTTACTTTTAACCGTGGTAAATAAAAGTAAAAAGTTTCTATTCAAAAAAAAATATTTTTATCTTATTGAACCACATTTTAATACTTGATATTAACCGTGTCTCTCATATTTTTGAAATTCCACTCACAGAAGTAGTAAAATTACGTTTTATGTACATTTGCAAATTCTCCGAGGAGGTGGGTAAAAGACAGTGAAAAGTTCAATAAAATTTTATATATCAAAAATTATTATAAAATGACTCCAATGAATTAAATTAAACTTATATAATTATTATTTATCAATTTTGAGTGAAAATAAATTTAAATAAAATAAATAATTATTTAAATAAAATTTCGGTTTTTAAATAGTAACCTAGTGTCTTAACTATTCATCAAAAACTGAATGTTTTCAGAAGAATATCAAAATTTCAATCTAGGATAATTTCGATATTCTGAATCCAAAAATGAAGTCCATTTTGAAAGATAATATTTCTAAAATTTAAAAAAGTGGGTATTACTAATCATAACAGCTAGTTTATAAAATATTTTAATAACATATCTTTGTTTAGTGAAACTCGATATTTTGTACGACACATGCTATCGAGGAAGGTTGCTCTTGAGTATAACGCAATCCATGATTGTGATGTGTGTAATGAAAGATTCCTTTGATGTTGCATATAACATAAGACATAAAAAAATATACTTGTCATAAAATATCAAGGTGTTACATTCTACCCCCCTTAAAATGAATTTCACCCCCGAAATTTGTCACTTCGTAACAAACAGATGAGGATACCTCTCTGTCATCATATCCTCAAGTTCCCATGTAGCTTCTTCTAATTGGTGGTTCCTCCATAAAACATTCACCAACTTAGTGGTTTTGTTCCTTATAACTTTTTCGCTACGATCCAGAATCTCGATCGGTTGTTCTTCATTAGAATGATCTTGCTCCAGCGGTACAACTTCTGAGCTTAGTACATGTGAAGGATCGGGTATGTACTTTCTCAGGAGAGATATATGGAACACATCATGAACCTGAGAGAGATTCGGTGGAAGTTCCAATCGGTAAGCTACCTTCCCAAAATGATCCAGTATTTCGAAGGGACTGATATACCTAGGGATCAGCTTTCCCTTCTTTCCAAATCTCATTACTCTCTTCCAAGGAGATATTCGTAAGAACACATTATCACCCACTGAAAACTCTAGGTAATTTTCTCATTTGCTGGCATAAATTTTTTGTCGACTCTGAGCTGCTCTTATGTGTTGTTGAATAAATTTGACCTTATCTTCCATCTCATCAACAAGATCATGTCCTAATAGATTACTTTCCCCAACTTCATCCCAGTAAGTTGGAGTCCTGCATTTCATTACATAAAGAGATTCATAAGGAGAAATCTGAAAACTAGAGTGAAATCTATTATTATAACAAAATTACACCAGAGGTAGGTGTTGATCCCAACCACATTTGAAATCCATAGAGCATTCTCTTAACATATCTTCTAGAGTTTGAATTGTTCTCTCAGACTGACCGTCTGTCTGAGGATGATAAGCAGTGTTGAAACTAAACTCTGTATCTAGAGTATACAGAAGACTTCGCCAAAACTTCGATGTAAACCTCAGATCCCGATAAAATATAATTGAAAGTGGTACTCCATGCAATCTGACCACTTCCTTTACATATATCCTGGAAAGCTGAATTAGAGAGAAATATTCTCTAATAGAAATGAAGTGTGACGACTTCGTAATACGATCAACTATGACTCAGATATAATTATCGCCTTTGGATGTTTTTGGAAGTCTGGTGAAAAAGTCCATAGTGATGCTTTCTAATTTCCTTTCACATATGGGTAATGGCTGTAACATCCCCTTAGACTTCTGTCGCTCAGCTTTAATTTGCTGACAAACCAAGCATCAAGAGACATATTCAGCAACATCTCTTTTCATTCCATCCCACCAGAAGTACTTTTTCAGGTCCCTATACATATTCATGCTTCTAAGATGAATAGATAATGATGAACTATGAGCCTCATCCAGCATCTCCTTCTCTAATTCTGGTATGGGAGGAACACATACCCGATTCCTGAACCTTATTATTTCATCACAATCATTATGGAATTCAGGAACATTTCTCACTTTCTTTTGTATCTCTATATCTTCTTTCTACGCCTCTTTAATCTTCACATGCATAGATGGTTGAACATTCATTTGACAAAGATAAGATTTTCCCCTTCCATTATAATACCATGATCCATCCTTTTTAAATCCGTAAATATTGGACTTTTTGTGATCCTCATCATGGATAAGCTAGCATGGTCTTGTCAACTTAATGCGTCTGCCACCATGTTTTCTTTCCCCCAGTGATAATGAATTGAGCAGTCTTAATCCTTAATCCGCTCAAACAATCTTCTTTGGTGCATATTCAGATCCTTTTTTGTGAAAATATAATTTAAAAATTTATTATCAGTATAAATATCATACTTTTCACCATAAAGATAATGCCTCCATATTTTTAATGCAAAGATTACCGCAGCTAACTCCAAACCATGAGTTTGGTAATTTTGGTCATGTATTTTCAACTGTCGTGAGGCATAAGCTATCACCATATCATTTTTCATGAGAACACACCCCAGTCCCTTCTTGGATGAATCACTGTAGATTACAAACCTTTCTCCATTACACGGTAGTGTGAGCAAAGGTGTACTAGTTAACCATCATTTTAACTCTTTCAAATTCTCTTCACACTCCTCCGTCCACACGAACTTAACTCCTTTTCAAGTCAACATGGTGTGTGGATTAGATAACCTTGAAAAATATTTCACAAACCATTGATAATATCCAGCCAAACCAAGAAAACTTCGGATCTCAGTTACTGTTGTTGGTCCCGACAATCTTTTGATAACCTCTATTTTTGCAGGATCCACAGATATCCCCTCCTTTTTTATTATGTGACCCAAAAATGAATCTTTTTGAAGCCAAAATTCACACTTGGTAAATTTAGCATAAATATTCTCCTTTCTTATGGACTTTAATAAAATTCTCAAATGATCTTCATGTTCTTCATTGCTCTTTGAATAGACAAGAATATCGACTATAAAGACTACCACAAACTGATCCAGATATTCTCTAAAGACTCTATTCATTAGATCCATTAAGATAGTAGGGGCATTAGTTAGTCCAAATGGAATCACTATAAATTCATTGTGTCCATGCCTTTTATGGAATGTCGTATTTTGAATATCCTCCTTTTTGACCCTTAATTGATGATACCCTGAATGAAGATCAATCTTGGAAAAGTATTGAGCTTCACGTAGTTGGTCAAATATGTCATCAATATGCGGGATATGATATTTTTTCTTGATAGTGATCCTGTTAAGTTCTCTATAATCAATGCAGAGTCTCATTGATCCATCTTTCTTCATAACAAATTGAACAGGTTCTCTCCAAGGTGACGCACTAGGGCGTATGAATCCCGTATCAAGATTCTCTTGGAGTTTCTTCTTCAATTCCTGCATCTCAATTGGGGCCATTATATATGGTGTCCTTGAAATAGGCATAGCACCCGGTATGAGTTCTATTGAAAACTCTACTTCACGATTTGGTGGAAGACCTAGCAATTCCTCTAGAAAGACATCATCAAACTCTCGTAAAATGGGAATATTCTTAATCTTGAGTTTCTCCCCAAACATTTGATATAAATAACCTTCATTTATTGGAATCAAGACCCATAAGATGGATGAAATTTCCACTAGAAGGTTATATTAATCCTTGCATCGATAAATGATAGTATATTGATCGGGAATATTAAATGTTATTTTCCTTCTTTGGCAATTAATATGAGCTCCGTATAAAGATCTCCAATCCGTGCCAAGAATCGCATAAAATTCTACTATAGGGAGGTTCACAAGATTTGTAGGAAGCACATTCCCACAAACTTCAATCAGAGAAGAATGGTAAACTTTTGATGCGACTGTTGCGCCATTAGGGATTGTCACAACTAACTCAATATCTAAATGATGAGGTAAAATGGTGATACCATTAGAAAATTCTTCAGAAATAAATGAGTGGGTGGATCCAGAATCAAATAAAACATGTGTTTCTTTAGAGTGGATGGTAAGTGTACCTTTCACCACTTCTTTATTGTACTCCACATCTCCAATAGTAATTTTATGTGACTTTCCTTTGTCTTTGGGATTAAGAGTTTTTTGACGTCGATCATCATCACCAACCCTTGGATTTGGGCAGTGATTGTCATAATTCCCCATTTCCTTGCACTTGAAACATTGAAGTTTTGGCGGTGAATTTTGGGTATCCCTTTCTTTGTTCATATCATTAGACATCGTATTCCCATTATTTCGACATTCAACTACCCGATGACCTTTTTTTTCACACTTAAAAAAATTTTCATGTCCCTTTAAGACAATTCCCTCCATGTTTCTTTCCACAATTTGAGCATAAAGGAAAACTCATCTTCTTTTCAGTGTGGTCTTTAGATTTTCATTTGAATTCCATTTTCCTCTTCTTATCAAACCCATATGATCGATGGTTTACTCCAATCTCCATCTCAACCTTGAGAGCACATCGAAGAATTTCCTAATAGCTATTGAAGTCCCTTATGGATAACGCCATTCGAAGACTTGGTTTTAAGCCACTAAATAATCGATCGATTTTAATCTCACGTTGGATAATAATTTCGGAAGTGTACCTTGCATGTCTTGTAAAATTTTCTTCATAGGTACCAAAATATTCTTCATCCTTTTGCATCAGTTCAAGAAACTCCTTCTCCATATTTGTTCGAAGAATATGAGGGATGTACTTATTGAAAAATATGTTCTTTAACTCATCCCATTCAATGGACTCAATTTCATCCCTCTGCCTTGTATTCTTAATAAGATTCCACCATTGATCAGCTTCACCTTCCAAACGATATACTGTTATGATGACTTTATCATGTTCAGAACATTGTAGAACTGAAAATATCTTTTCAGTGGTGATGATCCATTGTTCAGCCACTAATTGATCAGAAGACCCGCTGAATGAAGGTGGATGCTGCCTCATGAAGGATTCAACAGAATGTTGCTCCTTCCTTGGTTCGTTTAGAAGTCCAGCATGATTCATAGCTTGAGAAAGTTGTGTAAGCATGGATACAATATTTTTCATTCGAGCTCCCATAATGTTTGGTCTCTCAGGGTTACAATCATTGCATTGTCCGTCGCATTCAGCATTAACACAGTTCCTTCGGGTTCTAGCCATTGACTTAAACCAAGAAGCATAGTGTGAGAAACACTAATCATAATAGGAAAACCACATAATCAAGAATAAAGTTTCAAACTTTATGTCATATCATAGGTTGTTCATGGCCATTTCTAAGACACTAATATTGTGTTCTATGATTACACATATCCTTAGAGTTCTTACTAAGGCTTTCACATCCTAGTTTCCAAGGGTTTACTATAACTTTCCTCTAATACCAACTATAACGGCCCATACTTTACATACTTGGTTATAACTTCAGAATTGAAGCATACTTATTTCAACATATAACAAAACCATGGTCGTACCATATAGGTATAGTTTATTTAGAAACTGGGAAACATAATCAACTGGTTCATAAATCATCTACATTGTCTTCCGTTTATTTCATCATAACTAGAGTCCCTTTTGGCATATCCTACTTAATACCCTTCTTCCTCACTTGGGGAAAAGAAAACATATAGAAGTTGTTCTAAAATTATTAGTAAGGGTAAACAAAAGAAATATCATTCATATCATATTCATAAGAATATATCATTTTTAAGATCTTAACCTGCAAAGGAGATCATAATATCATAACATGGGATAAATCATAGTAGTGAAATGTAATCCCAATAATCAAAATATAAAACATGAAACTTTGTGAGATACACACATAATCATTGAAAATAATTTCATATTACTCAAGACTCATTTCCACGACCATCGTAGCAGACAAAGTCCATTACTAAACCGAGATCACTCCTCGTTCCAGTCATGTATCACTGAACTGGATTAACTTGACGTTCCAACCATGTCTATCTTATCAGATATAAATCTCTACCCAATGAATTCTAAGGAGATATAGGTACTACAAATCTAATAATGGGACCATTCTTATGTGTTCCACAAAATCATATATCATATATCATAGCATAACCCATGTAATAAAAATGGGATTCTTAAACAACATGCCATCATAACATAATCCATATAAGATAAAAGGACATCATAAAATTAATTCCATCATAACATAATCAAATCAATGTAAAAAATATGCATATAAACAGAACCCTATATTATCTTAGATGGAAAATAATTTTGATGAAACACTTGAACTCCAATGTTGAGGAAAATATCATTTCTACTTCAAATAAATTTATCCTTTCATAACATGTCATACAGTTTTAAAGTAAAATACGTTGATTAAAAATAAACATGAAAACATGTAAAGGAAGATTCATGGAAATAATGTTATATTAAATCATAAAAATCCATTCATGTTGTATAAGTTAAAAAAACATTCTTCTCGTACATTGGTAAGAAGAGTCAAAAAAGTACCTCGTACTAAAAACGGCAAAATATTCCTTTCATATATTTTACTAAAAACTCACCAATGGGTAAAATTGGATTTAAAAAATTGTATGAGGATAGAAATAATATTACATATTGAGTAAACATGGATGTGGATGATAAACATTCCCTAGTAAATTCTGAAGTATAAACAATCTCGGATAGAAATGAGATTGTGAGATTTTCCCTTACCTTAGGTCCGATTTGCTTCGTACGTATCCAAACCCCCTGTATAATAAATTAAATAATGTCATTGACTTATTATATAACCATATTCATTGTTATGATATCATATATGGTCATATTCTTATCTTTTTATTGGTAATATTTTAGTGCAACTTGTTATTTGGGTGTTCATTGCTTTATGTTCTTATGCATGTTTTGTCGAATAAATTCCTGTTATTATTTTTAGGTAATTGATACCTAATTTAGAGAATTATATTAGTGTAATATATATCATATTTATTCATTCAATTCATTTATATAATCATTATTCAATGAAGATTATGTGGAACTAGACGTATCCCATCGTGGAGACAATAGGTCGTACGTACGCACGAGTGATGTTATCATTCCCATGATCATGGAATTGTATTGAAGTGTATGTATACTATTATAGAATCAATATCACTTTACAATAATCATATATAGTTATTCTTTACACCATTATACAAATCCAAGTAATGTGGATGTTGAAAAATAGATTACCCCACGGCGTGGAGACGGTATTCCATACGTACACACACGCAGTGATTTCGTTTTCTGTTGGATGGATAGAAGGTGAAATAGGGTTGTTTAATGTTTATAATATCATATAGGTATATGATTGATACTGATGTTATTACGTCATGATGAATCAACTAAGTAATAGGAAGTATAAGAAGATATAAATTTGAAATAATCGGTAACTAATATTACCTCTTCTTCGACACGCCTCTTTGAAACCTCCTATCAGGGAACTAAAATTATTCATTGAAGAATACCAGGATATCTAGTATGTTTCTAGGGAAGTTGATAAGGGAAATTACGGGGTTTTTTGAGCTTTAAGGCTCAAAATTGAGTGAGGAGGAGAGGGAGGAGGTTCCCTTTTATAAGGGAGGAGAGGGGCACCGTAGGAAAAACATAAAATATTATTTTACAATAAAGTCATATTCAGTTGATAATAGCTCAATATTGATTTATTTAAAATCTAAAGTGGGTATGGGTCAAAATACCTTGAATGAATAGGTTTTAGACAAGTTTAGGTTTCAATTTTAACTTTATCATTTATATTTAACTCTAAGTTAAATAATTTAACTTTTACTGTGTCTTCTTGGGTTCTTACACTATATGGTTAATAAACATACTATAACAAGCCAAACTAACCCCAACTGGTTAAATATTAATATATAAAACCATATATTAATCATTTTTCCAAACCATAGATTTTTAGGAATTGAATAAGAATTAATAATATAATATTTGTTTTAAATACTATTTTATGTCAATTTTGAACTATTTGGTAATTATTTTTTGTGAAAATAATAACAGCATGATACGTTCGAAATGAGTTAATTAAATCAATAATAACATGAAATATTAACCTAGAAAATTAGTGTAATTCATAAAAAGTCTCAAATTACATTTATTTGGGTATTTATAACATCAATTAGGTTAATATTTCATTACTAAGGTAATTACTTCATCATCATTATGTCATAAATAAATTTACTTATTTAATGTCTCAAAATTATAAATAAAAAACGATTATGTAGGAAATCATTTTTTCTTTCTAATCATTATTTATAGTTGAGTTTATCTTATGTATAACCCTATATTAAAAATGTTTTAGTTAATAACCATTGATTTTAACTCTTTTAACTCTTCTTTAAATAAAATATGAATAAGTGTCCTAATGTAATCCAAGTGGACCTAAAGGATAATAATTTTTTCCAAAAGTTGTTTTTGGTCGAATTACACTTATCCAATAGAATTATGACATGTGTTAGGGTAATAATAATATAATTTTTATCCTTAATTACCCTATTTACTTTTAACCGTGGTAAATAAAAGTAAAAAAGTTACTATTCACCAAAATTTATTTTTATCTTATTGAACCACATTTTACTCCTTGATATTAACCATGTCTCTCGGATTTTTTGAATTTCACTCAGAAAAGTGGTAAAATTACGTTTTATGTACATGTGAAAATTCTCCTAGAGGTGGGTAAAAGACGGTGAAAAGTTAAATAAAATTTTTATTTATCTAAAATTATTATAAAATGACTCAGCTGAATTACATTGAACTTATATAGGTATTATGTATCAATTTCTACATAAAATAAATTTAAATAAAATACATAATTATTTAAATAAAAAGTCGTTTTTTCAATAGTAACCCGGTGTTTTCACAATTCATCAATAATTGAAATTTTTTATAAAAGTACCAAAATTTCACCCTAGGCTAATTTTTATATTCCAAATCCAAAAACTAAGTCCCTTTTGAAAGATAAAATTTAAAAAATTTCAAATAGTGGGAATTACTATTCATAACGGGTAGTTTATATAATATTTTAATAACATTTCATTGTTTAGTGAAACTCGATATTGCGTACAACACACGCTATCAAGGAAGGTTGATCTTGCATATAACGCAAGCTAGGATAGCGATGTGTGTAATGAACGATTACTTTGATGTTGCGTATAACATAAGACATAAAAAAATATACTTCTCATAAAATATCAGGGTGTTACAAAAATGCATAAAAGAATATGGTTAGAGTTGATATAGGATTATGACTACTCAATACATTACCATGTTGGGAAAGGGAATAAGGTTGCAAATTCTTTGAGTTGGAAGGATCATGCTAGCTTATCCATGACAAGGATAAAAAAGATCCAATAATTTTAGATTTTCAAAGGATGGATCTAGAAATCCGGATGGAAGGTGAAAAGTATTATCTTTATCAAAAGAGTGTTTGATCCTCTATCTAAGTGATGGTTAAGGAGGAGTAAAAGGATGATGAAGAGATACAAAAAATCAGAAATGTTCTGAAGTTTAACTTGGACCAGGATAGAATGATAATGTTCAAGAACCATGTAAGTGTTCCTTCCATTGTATATTTGAAGAAGGATATGTTAGAGGAATATCATAGTTCTTCATTCTCTATTCATTATTGAAGTAAGTTGATTTATAGGGACTTGAAAGAACACTTCTGTTGGGATGGAATGAACAGAGACATCGTAGAGTCTGTATCTAGGTGTTGGGTATACCAACAAGTTAAGGTTTAAAGTCAAAAGTCAAATGGGATGTTTCATCTATTACCCATACAAAAATGGAAATGGGAGAACATCACTATGTATTTTTTCATCGGACTACCCAAAACCTATAAAGGGTTTAATTCCATATGTTTTGTAGTTGATCACCTTACTGAGTCAGCACACTTCATTTATATCAGAGAAGAAATCTCTCTAGATTAGCATTCAGAGATATAAATTAAGGAAGTGGTAAGGTTTCATGGATTAAGAAATTATATTTTATCAGATCAGTATATGAGATTTACCTCAAAGTTATGGTGAATTATTTAGAAAACACTGGATATAGAATTCTGTTTTAGCACTACTTCTCATCCTCAGATAGATGATAAGTCTAAGAGAATAATTCAAACCCTGGAAGATATTTTCAGAACATGTTCTATAGATCTCAAATGTGGTTGGGATCAACACCTTCCTCTAGATGAGTTTTATTACATAAATAGATTTCACTTAAGAATTTAGATGGAACATTATGGAGATCATTATGGGAATAAATTTATAGCTCTAACGTGTTTTGATGAATTTCATGAAATAAAGATATTGGTACCTGAGATCATTGAATAAATGATCGAGATGGTTAGAACCATTTAGCAGAATATCAAGGTAGCTCAAAGTATGTAGAAAAGTCATTCTGGTAACCATTTGTGTGATCTGTAATTTTAATTTGGTGAAAATATGTTTCTACTAATCTCACCCTAGAATAAAGTTATGATATTTAAGAAGAAAGGGAAACTAATCCATAGGTATATTGGTCCCCTTGAGATTCGTGACTGTATCAGGATGATATCAAATCACTTGGAACTTCCTCCAAATATCTCTAAAGTCCAGGACTTGTTCTATATATCTCTCTTGCGGAAGTACATACATAACCCTTAACATGTACAAAAATCATAGTTCGTACAGTTAGAGAAGGATATTTCATACAAGGAACAACCATTCGAAATTTGGATTGTATGGGAATGTTATATGAAACAAGACCACTCACCCGATAAAGGTTTTTCAGAGAAATGACTAGTTAGAGGAAGCTATATTGGAAATTGATGATATTATTAAGTAAAATTATCCTCATTTTGTTTTACCTGAGTGATGAATTTTGAGGGTGAAATTCATTTTAAGTGGGGTAAAATGTAACACCCTGATTTTTTATGGACCTTTTTTCTCAAATAAATCAAATTTTCATTTATGTATTGAAATGCACTAAGTCAAATATTCCTTTCACATGGAACCAACTTAATATACATTACACGACACTAACTCTGTGCATGTTACATAGAATATCGACTTGTCATACGTTATATGCAACACTGATGTTTCTATGAAACATCATTTTACTATTATAATTATTTAAATGTGATAATTATAACCAATACATTAAAATTAATATTATAAATTGTAATAAAAACTTTTCAAATATTCTTTATAACTATTTTATATAAATTAAACATATTGATACTAAAATATATGATTTTTGGTACTGTCCTTTTATGTTCTGAAAAACCATTTCATGATTAAAACACTTTTAATAGTAAAATTAATTTTAGACACATTTATAAAATTAATTATATGGCCATATTTCGACCCTATACTCCCTATATTATGATATGTATCATTATTAGATCCACTTGAAACATGAAAAACGTGGGTGAAATTCTATCTTCAAATTTTTACAAGAGTACTACTTCTCTTTCCCTATAAAAGGTCACCACCTATCCATATTCTTCAAACCTATAAAACATATTATGTTCAGAATATATGTACCCGATACTCTTCCCAAAATCCCTAAATTATTCACAGAGTCCTCCTTTTAGTCAAAAAGCTATCCAAGTAATCCTTTTGGCACAATCCAAACTGAGTTACCCAATTAAGAGGAAATGTCTTCTCTCAAGTCCCTTGTTTTATTTTATATCACCAACCCTCAATTTTCGTTTTTACATTGTTGTATAAAAAATATAATCAATATACTAGTATGTTGTTATGATAAGGTTACAACCTATACTTACAGACACCTCCATCTAATTGATAATGAATATACAGTTTATGTGTACAATGAACTACCACCTCACTAAATGATGATTGTTCAATCATTCATACCACATATCATGGAGAAAATTATAATGAACACTATATTTATATATGTTATATATTATATTTTTTATTTCTTTATTATTTTTTATTCCCATTACGACATATATCTTATTTACATTCCATTTGATTTAAATATAATAATTTCGTTTGAGGAAGTGTGGTCTTCAGCCCCCTCAAAGCGATATGATTCATTCATAAACTACATGGATTGTATTATGGATTGTTTTAGTGAATATATATAAGAAATATATGATATCACAAATCTAATTTAATAATTATATATATATATATATTACATCCTTTATTTCAACATGACAATTAAAGAAAAATAGTGTTCATACGTATGTACGACCTACAGTCACCATGATTGGTGTATTCCGTTTCATACTTATTTATTCTAAATATTATTATAATACACATAGAATGTATATAAATTATATTTATATCATTATTTACATTCTTGAAATCATTATATAAATAATAATTTCCAAATATTTAACAAATTAAGACACATGCAATGAATAAAGAGAATACTACCCGAAGTGAAACCTTAACATAGGATTATTAAGAAGAGGGTAACATAAGGTCATAATCATACCATATATGGTATTAGATATAATAATATGGTTTAATAAAATATTTATAATAAATTTATATTTATTATGTATGTGGTTCGAATGAGTACGATGAGATTCAAGACACAGGGTAAGAGGATTTCATCTCACTTTTTATTTCCATGAGATACATGTTATGTTCGCTACTCTTTTATTTTGTGTGGTATATGTAATTACAATTATTATATTATATTATTATTATAATAAAATTAATGGGTATCCAAATATACATTTTATGACATTTCATTAATGGGTTATGAGTTTCCAATGTTACCAAATCAGTAAAAATGTTTTATCTCAATTTTTCTTCTTTGAGACTCATGTTTTGTTATACACCTAGAATATTTTACAAGGTGTATATAATTAAATTATAAGTGTATTATCATTAATTTACATCTTTTCATGATATTTTATGCTTCATGTAATTTCGTTTTCTTACATGGAGAATATGATCACAGGTTACCAATTTATATGATTTTATTGAAATAATCTCATCGCTTTTCGAGATTGTTTTTGTAAATTGTTACATTGATGAAATATTATGATCCATATATCAAGAATACTCTTGAGTTTACTTCTAATAAATTTATTCATGATATATAAATTTATTAGTACTATTTTCCACTCTTCTTTAATTATGATAATGTTTTTATGTAAAATCAGACCATCTCTCTCCGGTCGAAAGTCTATTGTATACAAAAACCATATTTTCAAATGATATTTGAGGCCCATTTTAAAGGAAAAAGTATTTTGAAAACATTTTATGGTTTTCAATGATTAATTTATAATTTTTAAAAGGTATTTTAAAATAAAAATGTTTTCAAAAGGGTTTTATGTTTTAATAATCATTTTTAAAGCTTAAAGTATATTTTCCTCAAGAAATGTTTTTAAAAGATCTTTCAAAATTATTTCCCACATAAGCTAACATCCATTGGTATTAGTCATGCCTTTCTATATAAATTATTCAATATTTAAATTAATATTATTTCTTTTAATGGAGTTTTTGTTTATGGCAGGATGGTTATGAAACCCAATTCTCTTTCATGGGTTATATGCTTTTTAAACCTGCTTTTTTTCATGGGTTATTTTAATGATGAAATTATTATGCAACATATATATTTCCATTGTTTATGACATGATTACATATTTATAATACCAATTTCATTTACTGTGTTATTATATGATTATTTAGGATCTTGTTTCATGTGTATGTATGATTTAATTATGAGATGGTTGAGACCTATACCTCGCTCCAATGAATTGGGTGAAGAATAATATCTCATGAGATAGACTAAGATTGTATTGGGAATGAACCTTGACTAATAAGAAGGGCATGAGAGTGAACCATGAATACCAAGATGGTATGAGGTTTGATCTCATGCTACCAATATTTCCATGGGAGTGAACTGTGACTACCATGGTGGTATGTGGAGTGAACATAAAATACCATGATGGCCTTGGAAGCGATGCATTGTATATTATTGAAATAATAGTATATTCTTATGTGTATTCAAAAATTCCATGTTTTATCTATATGTTATGATTATATACCTTATGTTATTTATTTCCTAATGATTTATGTCTTATTAGGTGGCATGATTTATACCATGACTCATGTAAATGATTTTTGATACGTAGGGTATGATCTTCTATTATCATGATCATGTTCTCAAACCCTTATTATAATGATTATACTTACATTCTCACATTTTTACCCTTACTGAGCATTTGATCTCACCCATTATTTTGTATCCTTCCAAAGGTTTTGAAAATATGTAATATTTTTTATGTTTCTAAGAAGAGTGATTGTTAAGAAGAACATTGAGGGAGATAATAATGTTCTCTTATGTATCAGTGTTTATGTTTCCATGTTTCCAAAGGCAATAGACTAATACGGTCTTTGGGTGTCTCTTTGTATAATTTTTTAAGTATTTTGAAATATTTATGTAATATTAATGCATGAAAACTAGAGTCATTATATAAATCATATCGGGGGAGTACCATGTAATTTCAACGAACCTCAAATAATACCCATGCACTATCATCCCCCCAAATTATATCTCTAGAAGCTCCTAAATTTTAATAGAGAGCAAGAATTAGGGGCAACAGTCCTCACAAAATAGCTGCTAGAAGTTAGCTCATGGGTGTGTCCACTCGTCATGTATCCTTGTAACTAGACTCTTCCAAAACCAAGTTGCTCTGTGGAAAAGGATAGTTACCAGTGAAAACAATTGATTAGTCAGGGTTTAGATAATCCTAAATACACCAATCACTAATTCTATACAATCCACTAATTCCTACGGATCTACCTTACCATGTAACCTCAAAAAAATCTTGCACCAAAACTCGTGGAGTGAACTAATCGTACGCGCATCCTTATCCTACTTTTCTAGTATAACTTTCGGCTCAAAAGGTTTGGTTTCGACTACCTATCTACCTGGAGGAAGAATTGGACATGATAGCCTCTAAACTGAGGCCTCATCACTCATTGGATCACATCAAGATCCAGAATCACTAACCCGACTGGCTATCTTCACAAAGGCATCCTGAAAATTTAAATCATGATATACCACGATCAGATGCTCTCTCTCTCTCTCTCTCATATACACACACACACATATATTTATATATATATAACGGGGAGATAACTGAAGAAGGAAATTCAAAGACTCAATGTTATATGATGAATGTACCATTGATCCCAACAACCAATGTCTCAGAATGCTGAGTCAGCAAGTATCTTTTCAGAGTCTTGATGAATGAATATGTTGGATTCACATACCATCAATGGGTTTTCTAGCTTAAAAGACACACTCGAGCCATTTTCACACTGTTTACCTATGTCTTAACAAAATCCTCATAAGGGGATAACTCCAAAAACTGTCCAAAGGAATGAACTACTGTGATACCAATATGTCACAACATGAAATAATGGGGCTTGAGCCGCAACTACACCAAGCCCACCTCCATTGTTTAGGGAATGGTGACAAGCCCCAAAAGGCATAACTAATATAGGAGGCCTTTTCCTAATGTACCTATATGAACACACCCAACTATCTCAGTGAAGACGTGTAGATGAATAAAAAAGAAAAATGAAATATCTAGAGAATAAACCATGCATGTAAAATATACATGGTGTAAAAGAGTACAAATGTGTAAACTGAAAACTAAAAAAGGGAGAAATACATGATAAACCAAAAAGAACTCCCAAGCTGAAAAAATTTGAAAAGTGAATGTTGAGAGGTTCCACCTCTGATTCTCGAAATTCTTACCACTATATCCAGTCCAATTCACCAGGTATCCATATGAATCTATAAAATCATCAATGACCTGACTATTTTATACATAAGGTACAATAATTGTGGTAAAATCTCATGAAATGGTGAGTATATACATACCTAATAGGATGATCATAATGATGATGTGGGAGCAGTAAGAGACACTATAAGAAATAGATAGCTAAGACCAACAAAAGTGGGTAACAAAATCCAACGTCATGTATACAGACAAACACACAGATATATATATATATATATATGACAACGAATCCCAATCGAGAGAGAATGGGGATCTCCATCTCACAGTACATACCAAAAAATCATTACAACAGTTCCATAGATCAATCAATGATGCCCAAAATCACGCATACCTATACGAGGAGACATCAAAATCAATTCTCACCAATCTATTGGGCCAAAATGTTAGGCGGAACAATCTCTAGGTAGAGGACCAATGCCCTAGTACAACAGGAGGGAACCACTATGATGGTTAAGGACCAATGCCCATAATCTTTAGGAGAGTTCCACTTAATATCTGATATAGACCCATTCCCTATCCAAACATGAGGGAACCACTCAAATATTTGGTAGAGGACCCATTCAAAGACTAGCTAAATTGGTACACTATAATAGTATATAGAGGACCTATTACCTACTTATTAGGATGATTCTAATCTAATTTTCGATCAATGAACCATACCCTTCCTATTAAGAGGGTTCCACTTAGATACGAGATGGAGGACCTATTCCCTACCCAATAGGATGGTCCCACTCAAATTTCCGGTAGATAAAGGAACCACGACCTATCCTATAGAAGGGTTCCAATATATAGTTAGGTAGAGGACCCAAGATTTGTACTAGTAAAAGGGTTCCACTATAATTCATTTCTTGATCCCTCTTAATCACTACCATTGTTGAGAATTGACTAAAGAAGCGTCACACTCATAACACCTAAAATCACATCTCAAAATCCACCATAAAGGACACCACCATGTTTTTCATGGTAAAACACTCAGGATAGGATACTAACATGATATAATATGACTCCCAACGAAAGAAATAAGAGATATAGAACTTTCCACAAAAGGGAAGTAGGGAGACACGACATGTAAGGGGACCCACATAGTGGATGGTCCTACCCTGCTTCTTGTTCATGCCCTTATCGGTACGTGGATCACTGCCTATGTGTCCCTAGACAACGTGTAATGGGCCTTCACAATATGACTTAACCACATGGATTCTTTCCTATGATATTGGTTTTGTATGATCATACTACTCATGTTCGTGTACTTTGGTACATGAAGTGTCAAACAATATGGTGTTCCACTCGTTTCCTTAAGGTTGTGTCCATGTACCTTGACTGTGTGCCATTATATGGAATTTTCGTGTCCGAACCCACATCTGTGTACTCCAAAATTACATGATGGGTCTCCAACACTGGGTCACACGGTGTGTGGGGTCCCACATGGTGTTTGATACTTATAATTTCACGATTCTCCAATTCCATATATTTCTGAGGGACATGCCATGTGTTATTTGGAACTACATGAAATGTAGTTAAATTTTCACCAGAAACTTTGGTCCATGCCTGGGCATTCCAAATATACCTCTTTCACTTCAAATATATCCTAAACGCCACTTGAAATAAAATGGGAAGCATATGTTTGTCATTTCTAGCTGTCCATTGGCCAAAAAATAGATTTATGTTAATCATTAGAAATCCCACATGAGGTCTCCTCATGCTGCCACCCGTCCAACCATCTCCCATCACCACACTAGTATTCATGTGACTGGAGGAATCACCCACATCACTCAAATCATCCCAAAAAATCCTTTAATAACCGATTCATTCGTTGCACATGAATCCGTCTTGAATTCATGGGTTCGATCAGGCTTGATCATACCCATCAATGAAAAACCATGGCCCTATTGTCCCATGTTGATTAATGTGAAGAAAGAGTGAGGTAAAATCACTAAGAAATTGAGTAAAAATAATTATCCATGTTTTCATGGACAAATAATTTAAAACTCTGATGCTAAGGGTGAGAAACATGTAATATCATGGATTAATTTAATAATTAGTTGAAAACTAATATGTAGGTGAATGAAATGGTTTGGTTTATTGCAGATCATGATATAGATTTGACCATACTCAATATATTTAATAAATTTGGTTATAATAAATTAATTGATGAGTCATACATCAATATTGGATCTTTCATTGATGAATAATGTGCTCCCCAATGAAGGAGAGGAGTCATTGCATTCGCAACACCTTGATTATCTTGCATCCAGAGGCTCATTGTCATATGACCTTAATTCACCAACAAGAGGGTAGAAGAAACTAATAGCAATGGTTCAAGGGTTATGATACTAACATTGGTGGTATTCCATAATAAGGAATTCATAGATGAGTCTACGTCTTGATCATTTAATAAAATAAATAATATTAATTATTTATTTTAATTAAACACACTTTCCAACAACTTCTTTATCTAAACACCCCACACCAACACATTTTAGTTCTCACCTATGGTAAATATAACAATAATAATTCAAAAATGATATTAGAGATTTGATCTAAGACTATGTTTAAGAGTTATCCCATTTCCTTTAAAAATCATGCACAAGTAATATTAAATATATATAATAATTTTATGTAATTAATTCAAGGATCATTGGGCCTAAAAATCACACGCCCTATTAGCATATAGCATTGAGAATATTTCTAGAAATATTGCAAGTTCTGACAAGGGGAAAATGGTCTCTACAACTTATTTATATTCATGTCGGCTCTTGACAAAAATCATTCTTTCATGAACATCTCTAATATTTACAATGTATACTCACATGCATGTGATTGGAACTTGGTATGTGAAATTATGTTTTATTACTCAATTTTGGACACAAAGGCCCTTATAAATTTAATGATTTAGAGAAGATACATAGTTATTCAAAATTAAATGTAATTATTAAATTTAAAAATAATAAATGAGATAAATAAAGTAAATAAATAAATGCTAAATATTCATGGGATATTATCAACCAATTTTCATTCAACATGAAAGTATATTTCATATAAAATATTAAACATGATAAAATTCAACTAGAGGTTTATTTTAATACATTAAGATAAAATTTAGATAATTTTAATTAATTATAGATATCTCCCTTTACACAGAAAATTATTGCATTAAATTACAGGTAATTAAATTTAATTTATGAAACATTTATTACAAAAGTTTGGGCATGTTTAGACCATGGACTGATCCTCGGAGTGGAAATCAATTTCCGAGAGGGCCTGCTGAGCCGGGTGACCTGGCTATACACTAGGTTGGGGTAGGGTTTCACACCATATTGGGCGTATATGAATAAGAGGTGGGGTTCCCCTTTAGGATCCATACAAATTTTTTTTTTTAAAGATCTAATCTAGTTCCCCACTTGGGTGATAAAGGTAAAACCCACCTCCCAATTGGGGGGGGGGATTTTATTTCAATGTAGGTTTCTAGTCCAACCCATGTATTTTTTAAATCATTTTTTTTAATCTAATCCACCCAAAGGGTGCACCAAAATCCACCCAACACACCCAATTAACAAACCATACAGAAGACCATTCTCTAATAATACACACCCGCTGTAACTCTAAACACCAATTGATTGACAATGAAACACACACACACACAAACAGAAACACATCAATTTCCATTTTTTATTTTTAAAAATACCGTCGATATTAAATAATCCTTATCTTGTCCATATAAACTCAAATTGGCAAGGAGTTAGTGGTGTTGAGACTATATGAGAACCCTCTTTTCAAATGTTATAAAATTTAATCGAAATATGGAATTAAATAATTGATACATCTCTCTGACACCATTAATGTAATCGAGCATGCAAAAAAAGTCTGAAAATGATATCATTTCAATTTTAAGACCGTATCTGAAATAGATTACTTGATTTTTTATAAGGATTGCAAAAATAATTCCATGGATTTTAGGAAAATTAAATTATTTGTGAAAATTAAAATGGAATGATACCTTATTATGGTGGTGAGATCCGAGTGAAACCTTCTCAATTCTGGATTACTATATCCTAGAAGAACAAAATTAGATGACCTCTATATCTTCCACACATTTTCCATTGATCCATGTACATTTTTATTTGATAATTAGGAGATATCATGGAAGATTGAAATCCTTATAATGCTCATAAAATCATAAGGTGATCATGAGATCAATCATAAAACATATATAGACCCATTCATAATCATTAATTATAAAAAATATTGTGATAAAGGATATGAATGTAGAATAAGGGAGTATATAAATGGCTACAAGAGGGGGGTGAATTATAGTTTCAAAAAACTAGAACCAGTAAAAACCTTTTCTCATTTGAAATATCAAACAAAACCTGTATCTGATGATTTTAGAGTTAAAAGAATATTCACTTGAAAACAATACAATTTATATAATTAGAGTTTATACGAAAATTAAATCACAAAAACAAACTTTCCTTATAAAAAGTAATATAAAAATAATGACTTTTAAAAATAAGAAAAATAAAAATTTATAAAGTTGTAAAGTTAAAATACTGGAACCTTTATAAAAAAATTTAACCTTCAGTTTAAAGGAAGTCAATAACATTGAATTAAGGTATAAATAGTTTTAAACAAACATTTCGGTCTGTATTTATTCAATTATAAATTACTAATCACAAAGATGAGAATAATCGATGTCTTCCTAGCCCCACAAGCCATTGATTGTGATGATCGGATTTAATAGTATTCATATCCCTAGAATCCCTTGATCAAACTGGATCATAATCAGTGACTAAAAAATAAAAATGTACTAACATATTTACAATACTTAATTGGATTCCTTATAATAGAAAAAAATCTATAATGATTTAAAAAGAGTAAGTAACAATAAATTACAATTCAGTAAACTCTAGATGGGTTGAGTTAGAAAAAGAATAATATCCCAGCTCCACAAATGCACCACTAATTATATTCACACCTCTAATAGTAATATTCCTTTATTATTAGAGTTGGTTGTAATGGACTTGGATGAGATCCATCCAAAAATCTCATCAATATCTTTATAAAATTCATCTGATTGATTCTTTGACAGTATCATTACAATTCTCTTTAAATATTCCACCCATTAAAAATAAATTTTTTCATCCAATTATAAACTATATTTATCGAGTGGAATAAACATCTTTTCTCCAATGGACCGAACACTATTCATATAAAAGAATAATGGTTATTCATCTAATGGACTGAAATTTGTTTGTTTGATAGACTGTAGTTCTTTTTTTCTAATGGACTAAACTTCATTCAATAGATTGACTGATCTTTGTTTATATGATGGACTAGGATTTTTTCATCTAATGGATTTATAATCTCTAATATGATGGATTGAGATTTATTCATATAATGGAATGAGATTCATTCAACCAATGGACTGAGCTCTATTCGTCTGATGTAATGAGGTTCATTCTTCCAATGGTCTGATATTAATTCATTCAATGGAAGGAAATTTTTTAATCTGATGTACTAAAATTCATTCATCTGATGGAATGAACATCATTCATTCAATGGAATGATCTTTGTTTGTCTGATGGAATGAACTTGATCCTTCTAATGGTCTAATCATTATTTTTTTAATGGACTAAATTTTGTTCATCTGATGTATTGGGATTCACTCATCTGATGGAATAAATTATGTTCTTTATCCAAATATAAATTTCACATTATTTCCATTACAAATTTTTCTATGTCTGGTAAAATAAGTGTTTTCTTCAATAACATTTGTAAATCATGGAAATTATAATGTTATTAAAACATAGTATATAAGAAAGTGTAATGTGAATTTAAAAACAATTATTAAAATGTTTATAAAGTACAAAATTTTAATTAACAATATCCCCCTTTTTGAAAAAAAAATTCCAAAACAGAAAAATAATAAATTTGAAACACCTAAAATCACATTTTTGTTACACATTTTTTATTTTTTATTTTCTCCCCTTTTCTTTTTATATCCCTTTTTTAATAACTAACGTCCAGATGATTTGATAGCACATTGGTATGATAGGTACTAATCAAGTAGTTCTCACTTATATTTAATAAATTCCTTACCTAAGATATTTTAAAAAATAATATGGGATTGAATGTGTATGTGAAAAGTAAGATAAAAAATATCTTTTAGAAAAAAAAATAGTAGATATAAATATTCATCCAAAAAAATATTGAAATACTATTTATCCAAGATATATTATTAAACATTAAATCGAAATTTATTGAACAAATATTAATTCCACATCCAAAAAATGTTATATTATTACAAAAAAACAAGGATTCATATAAATAGAAACTTCTTTCTTCTTTATATGAATTCATCATAATGGAATTCATTTTCTTGAAGTCATCATGAAATTTCTCTAAATCCATGGATAATGATTCTATTTTATTAATATTTTCCTTCAATACTTTAATCATATTATTCTCTTGATTCAAATTTAGAACTTCTTATTCAAGAAACATTACTTCATAACATTCCACTTTAAATAAATGAAATCATCTTCAAGAGATCAAAATTATTTTTCTATCTGGAAACTTATTCATCTAACATTTTTTTAACAATTTTTTGATCGTATGTATATTCTGTTCTTTGAGAAATATTGAAATATAATTATTCAAATTATATTGATATAACCAAATATGACTAGTTACGACCATCAATTTTATCATCATGAAATAACAAATCACTCTTTTTTTATACATTTAATAATAATTTGACCTTATTATTTATTCCATAAAATAATCATTGAAGGATTTTATATTTCATTATTTTCGAAAATGGTCTCTACTAGTATTTTCAAATCATCAGATGTTTCTATGACATCTATACTACACTGAATGTACATACAACAAGATTAAATACATAGAAAATAAGAAAGTACATATTCAAGTTTCTTCAAAAATTAATTAAAACTAGTAATAATCATTTATAATCATTGATAATAATTTCTAGATTGTGTATGAGTTGAGCATATGACACATCTGAAACATTATGTTTTTATGATTCACCTCTTTCATTCTTTCTTTTATCGGCTCCTTCGAATACTTCTACAACTTCATCATTCGTATTGGATCTAGGCTTATCTGATATCTTAGTATGTGAATTTTAACCATATTTCTATCTTTTAGAACTTTATTCTTCCCGTGATACCAAATTTTGAACCAATTATTATATCAATGGATATAATAGGGGGAGAATTTTTGTTTATAGATTATAGAAACAAAAAACCATTACCTCTCATGATCTGTCAAACTGAACCTGTGTCTAATTATTTCAGTTATATAATTGGGTTCACTCCAAACTAATACTATTTATATAATTAGAGATTATAATAAAAGTAACGTATCAAACAAAAATTTCATTATCAAATGCATATGGGAAATAATGACTTGAAAAAATAAGAAAAATAAAACATTATAATGTTCCAAAGTAAAAATAATAGAAAATTTATAAGATAAATAAAAACACGTTAACATTCAGTGAAAAGGAATTAAATAACCTTTACATAAGGTATCCCCAATTTTAACTAAACTATAAGGTTTGTATTTCTTCAAGTAGATATTCCATGATCATAAATATAAAAATAAACTAGGTCCTCCTCGCCCCAAAAACCCTTGATCACAATGTTTAGAAAAAAAATTCCTTTTATCCCTAAAATCCTTTGATCAAACCAGATCATAATCAATGATTATTAAGAGCAATTTTTTATGGAATTTATTGTCCTCACTTAGATTTGTTAGAATTGGAAAACACTCTAAATAGTTAAAATCACAAGTGATAATATTTTAAAACTAAGTAGAATTTATTTCGGTTGAGTTGAAAAAATCATCATTTCTCAGATCCAGGAATGGACCTTTATTTATAGGCACAGCCCAACAAGTATATATTTTGATTCATATATTTGGTTGAAATTTCCTTGGATGAGATCCATCCTAACAACATAGCATGATATGTACTATCTTAATTCAATGGTTACTTTGATAGTATCATTCAAATGTTATTTAAATATTCCATCCAGCAGAAATAAATTTTTTCTTTAGAATATAAAAATTATTTATACAATGGACTAAAAATTTTCTTTCCAATGGATTGATCTCTATTTATCATATAGACTAAACCTACTTCATCCAATTGACTGAAAATTGATTGTTTGATGTATTCTACTTCATTTTTTCAATTGACTAAACATCATTTGTATGTTGAATTGAACTTTAGTTTTATAATGTATTGGAATTTGTTAATCTGAAGGACTAATATTTTATGATCTGATGTACTAAATTTTTTCTGTTACATGGATTGAACTTTGTTTTTCTGATAGACCAAACATCATTTTTTTGACGGACCAAACTTTTTTTCATCTAATGGACTGATCATTTTTCATTTTATGGATTGAACTTTTTTTCTTTATTGACAAAGATTCACTCATCCAATGAACTAAACTAAGCTCATCATCCAAATATAAAGTTTACATTCATCCGAATATAATTTTTTCTACATTCAGTAAAATAAGTGTTTCATATAATTGTTTTTCTAATTCATAAAAATTATAAAGTTATTAAAACATAGTATATAAAAAAATGTAATTTTATTTTTGATAAAAATTATATAAATTGTATAAATTAGAATTTTAGACTCAAAAAGGAAGAGTAGAGAAATATAAAAGTAAGGAAAATACCATTGATAACTATTTATTGCTAAAAAATGATATTATGTAGTTAGGGTTTACATTATAAAATTGCACTTAAGTACTAAGACAAGTTATCACTCTTAAAATATCCCAAAATACCACAAATAACTAAGTAATCATGTAGTACGTGTCATAAATGATTTTCCATTCATTGGTGAAATTAATAAATATAAATTAATAAATCATGAGATATTAATTTAACTTATTCCTCCTATATTTATTTAATGAAACTTGAAGGGTGCAACATTAATTCAAAAAATAATACGTTCACATATTAAATTTTATAACTCAATAAATTTGTGAATACCGTGATAAAAAAAGATTATTAGAATTATTAATAACCAAAATAATATTATTGAATTAATTGACCAGTGATCATTCACTTGTCTCTCACCAGTCCCTACATTTTGGCCCCACTTCATCCAAAAATATAATTATACAAAATTGGTGGATCATTTGAATACACATTATGTGTAACCCTCTAGGCCTCCATATCAATAGTAATATGTTCAACTCATAGACCATGAGTGTTATCTAATAGCACATCATGGACCCTAAAGATATAAAGAGAATTTAAAGTTACAACTACCTCCTATGAATTATTACAATGTAATATAACACCCTTGTATTGATATCTCATTCAAGTGGGTTGCATTTATTATGTCATCATCCTATTTGATCAAAATACCTTTCATTGAATTTTTGAAAATGAACTCATTGAAATACCATCATGGAAATGGATTTATTATATAGTTTTATTTAGATCAAAAGTTATAGAAATAAAATTCCATTATACTTAGAAGTGACACATTGTTTCATGTCTAATTCATTAATTGCATACAATTCTAGATGTTTGCAAAATATATTTTTTCCCGATGAAAATACGGCCTCATAGTTTTAATTTATACATCAAATTATGTTACTCATGATATAAATTAACAATAATACCAAGTCTATGGATCATTATAATCATCCACAGATCATAATATCGAATTTTAATGACCAAAACCACTGGGATATGTCTAGCTTGATGTATGCTGAGTGTGAAAATACCTAGAGCACCTCTAATAGTTTAGGGGACATTAACTATTAAAAATTAGAAATATCACACATATGAGGGGATTTAGCCTAAGGTACCCATACGTATAAAAATATCTCCAAGACCATTCAATGTTGAAAGTATAGTAATACTGATATCAAATTCATGCATACATATATATTAAATAATAAGAGTATAAAATGTTTTGGAAATAATAAGGGAAAATAAAAACCCACAAAGATATAGAAATATAATATAACCTGATCAGAAGGAGGGGACTGTTATGAAATGAAACATCGATATGAACCTCTGTCTGTCTAGCCCAGAACTATATTGTTCCTTCTCCAAATCCTCCAAATAATCTTTCAAAATTTCTCTCATATTCACAAGTAATGACACATGTGGGAAGATCCCATGATGGGATGAGTATAAAAATCCACATTAGGATAACTTGAAATCACTAAACATAAATCATCAAGAGTAGTAGTATTATCAATACACAAGAATGTCAGTCAAAATATAAGACATGACAATAAGAATAAAACCCAGATAGATACTTTATAGACTACAAGTCTCAATAGGTCTTAACCATTCAACCACCCACCAATTTCTACTTGAGGCTTCAAGGTAATTATCATATAGTAGAATCCAATCCATGATCCATGTGATCATTGATTGGAATCATCTGAGAGGTCATGCTCATTAGTTATCCCCAATTAAGTACTCACTAGAACATTGAAGATGTCTACATCCTGATTGGATATCCACCCAGCACTATCGGGGGATGAAGAAAACCCTATAGAAAAAACTGAACTAGATAGAGAATCAATTCATCATGTATTATGGTCACATCGATTCCATGGACCATACCAAAGGAAGAATATAAAATTGAGGATCTCACCTGGGCCTTACATATTGATACCAAAAACTCTATCCTAGACAAACCCATAAAGGGGATCAAAATCATATGCTTAGGATTTAATTCCACACTACATTGCCATTTTTATGGACCAAAGAATCACACTCAATTGAAACTATTCCATACTGAGTAAATGAAGTGTCTCACAATTCGTGAGAAAAATTACACAGTGTATACTATTTGTAAATGGTGTGTCTCACCTGCCTTGGGTTTTCCCATGTATCGTGGTCCATTGTTGTGTAACTCTATAGACACTCGTGTACAATTTCTAGGATCATGTACTCTACTTGTTCCTGTGTTATTGTCCATACCTTGGTCCACTAGTCATGTTTGAGTACACTTCCATGTCCATGTACTTTACATGTACCCGTGTGTCGTGCTGTTTCCTTGGACGTCTACCCTTTAGGGTACATGCCAAGCCTCAAACATTGGGTCACATAGCACATGACATGTTTCAAATGACATATGTAATTTTATATCCTATGAAACCCTATCCATCATATCCATGATACTACATGATGTGTGTTCTTGGTTCTACAAGTCATGTAGTCAGAAATTTTACAAATAGTCAAAAATGGTTCAAATATATTTTGACTTCCCCACTAACGATACTAATCCTTCCATTGATCATGCCAAGGAAACTAATATTGGGCCTCAACCAAGCCTTTCTATCACTATTTCCCATATTCATTCCACAAAATCCGATCAGAAAAACTCCTCCATTGAACCACACCATTATCACACACAAAACCACATATCATGGACCTATAATTCGATAAAATATACAATATCATTGTCATGAACCATTATTATGCCATCAATCCAAATATAAACTCATGGTATTGATCCATTACTCCAAAATGAGATTCAGAAGAAATTTCCTATCAGGTAATCATTGAATCACTGTTCAAAGAAGCACCGATATTGAATTTGCGAAGAATGTGGGTGAAAAGCACAAGGAAAAAAATATGAAAAAAACCTTAGCCTTTGATTAGATCAGCCTAGATTTTTTCCATTATAATTATTAATGAAGTGTAATAATAATCAATAAATAATTACTCCCAAAATTATAGGTAAACAAACCCTAACTTGTATCATGATTGACCAACAAATCAATATATTTGTTTATTTAATTCTTGTTTTTTATGGGATAATAAAAAAATGCAAAAAAATAATAAAAAACCCCTATACCAGGTTAAGATTGATCGATAATGAATAATGGATCTGTATCATTTTCATTGGTGAGATCCTTGAATTCTGTTTTCATTGGTAATCTATGCAGTATTCCATCGCCAATCCATGATCCCAATGTCGACAAACACTCCTCTATACCCTCCCTCAATTCTGAGGGTGATGTTGATAACCATGAAAATTGGAAATATGTGTTTATTTAAAGAAGTTAAATAGGTTTAGTATTTTAATTAAATAATTAAATTTATTTTTTTTATTTTATTTTTTTACCCATGGTGGTTCTCAAAAAAAAACTCATTGCTGATAAGGATTCTGTCCCACCTAGGCTGAAACTAATACTCTATAATCAATGGAAGCCTCATATTTTCAATCTGATACTTCATTTGGGAGTTATTCCAATATTTAACAAAAAATATACACATGTGATATAATATATTTAATATTTAAATAATATCAATACTGATCTTCTGCAGGCCTCAGAATATTATACCGCATCAATGCCTAGTTCTCAAAATGTTATTATATAAATATAAAATCTTTACATAATAAAAAATCGATATGTTAAATTCTCTCCACCTTAGGGTTTTCTGTCTCAAAAATAAAAAAAAATACTTTAACAAGGAGTGGGTATTGAGCTCGCATTGGGGTATCCTACTCCGAGATGCTCTCCTGAAGATTTCCTTGTCATAACCATGAACATACCATGGGAATAAATCACCCAGGAAGGATATTCTATTACTAGTCCTCAATATACACTCGATAATCACAAAAGGTATCTCCATCTTCAATGTCCAACTCACCCATGGTGATAACATGAAACAAGTAATGCACAGACCTCCTCACTTGGAACACATGTAAGATTTCATGTACCAAATATAGCATTGATGGTAAGGAAAAGTGGTATGCCCCCGCGCCAGCCCTGCATAGTATCTGGAAAGGGCCAATTAGTTTTAGATATGTGTTTCCACCATGGCTAAATCTATGCAATCTTCTTCAAGGTGTAACCCCCAAGAACACATGGTATCTATCCTTGAACTAAAAATTCACCTTTAATCAGTTTTTATATGACTTATGATGGATTTATATAGTCCTAATACACTCCTAGATGATCTATAATGTCTCTATCATAGATCACACCAACATTGGGCCCATGATTACTGACTCACCTGGATCATTCGAATATATTGGTGACCTTTGGGGTCATACATATAAACCCTAAAATGGTTCCATATCTATGGTGAAATTGTATATATTTTTGTATGAAAGCTCCACCAAGGGTAGGTGATCCAACCAAATATGAACAAAGTCTAACAAGAAATACCACAATATAACCACCATAACATAATGGTCCACTTTGTTGGACATCCTTCTAGGGGTGAAATGCTACACTAAAACGAAATTAGTTCCCAAAGGCCTCCAAAAATACTCTCTATAATTGTGACATGAAGTGAGAATGAAGGTTTAAAATGATAATTGAGGGAACATATTGAAGACATATTATATCTTGCATATAATGGTGTCCTAAGCTCTCTACTAAAATATACTCTCAGATATCAAGTAAGTGGTATAACTCGGTATGTTTTTCTATGATCAGCTAGAGGAAATCATGTATTCTAGAGATCTATGGTATCCCCATAAAAAATTATATAGATATAGTATCCCACTTTCACTAAGAAAAATCAAAGGGTTGAGATAAATCAACAAGAACATGGTATACAACATTCACTCGATGACAAGTGAACCATCAAGAGAAAAAATATTCTATGCACTTTGTCATCCTTGCACACCAAAACTGACATCTAAGGTCCTAGTATATGTTCACCACACATAGATGTACCACCATTGGGAATGTGTGAATCTCCCTCATAACCTCATCACACAATCTTACCAATACCGTCGTACTTCCTTTGAAAAGGATGAAATACTCACTAGCTTTAGAAAATCCATCATGATCATGCCCAGTGGATATCTGAGTACATAGGGTCTCACAGTCAGTACCTCCATGTTCAGACTCCCTAAAAACTGTAGAAGTGTTGGGGTGACAACCATATAATGGAGGTAAGTTGAAAAATCCTCATTCACTAGGGATAATTGAAACAAGTCAAATTATTCTAAATCCTATGTCAACGACCATGAAAAAGATATTGTGCTGAGAGAATCTTCCACTACATTGCACTTCACATAAGTATATACTATCTCTAAGTCATAATCCTAGAGAAACAATAGTTATCAACTATGTCTCAAGAAAATAACATTCTAAGAGAAGATATACTTGAGACTCTTTTGGTCATAATAGATAATAAACTGCTCACCCATACGGTTGTGTTTCCACTTCTTTAAGGTGAAGACATCTATTTCCAACTATAGATCATGGGTTAAATATTTGTACTAATGTGGTATCAACTATTGGGACCCAAAGGCAATCATTATTTTCCTCTACATTATATCACAACCAAGTATCACCCATGATGCATCATAGAACACTATTCATTCAACATCCATCTATGTAAATTTTAATATGGGAGTGCTCATCAACCTCATAATGAAACTACTGTAAAGCATGCTAACACCACTCTATCAATATGAAAGACTTATCCTTCTTGGTTAATGAACCCAAAGGTGTCGATATTCTAGTGAAATTTGACAAAAATCACTTTAGTAGATTGATAACCCAAGGAATCTCTCTACCTCCCTCACACTCTTTGGTGACTCCCAATATAAAACTATGTCAACCTTCACTAGGACCACTACTACAGCCTTTTATAAGATGATATGTCTGAGAAATTGGACCTTATAAATATAGAACATATACTTAATGATATTTCCATAAAGCCGGTGGCCTAGATGTATGTCCATGAAAATCCTCAAGTATCTCACAAGACCATTCTCAAACATTGAGTACATTAGAGTTTCATTGATGAAGACAAACACAAACTGGTCTATGGATATATGAAAGTTATGATTCATGAGTCCCATGAACACTATTTCGGTGTTCTTTATTATAAAAGGAATCACCTAGTCCTCCTTATAAGAGTAGTGACATTAGAATTCCTTCTTTGGTATATCCAAATATTATACTCAGAGATGGAGATAAACTTCTATGAAATATATATTCAAGAACCTTCTCAACCGTATCAATTGATTGAAGAGGTTTTCAATCCTCGATTTTGAATACTTATTCTTCATGATAACATAGTATAGGATATGGAAATCGACACAAAACCTCAATCTCTAGTCCACCTTCTTGGTGAACAACAATGGAGATGCCCAGGGTGACACACCGGGTCCGACTAATCACTTTATATGCAAGTCCTCCAACTACAACTTCAAATCTCAAATCATAGTGAGATCCATACAATATGTTATCATCGATATCAAGGATTTTAGTGGGTGAAAGTAAATGAACAATTCTATTACCCGATTTTGAGGTAATACTAGCTCATCCATAAAAAATATGGACACATACTTTCCACCACTATAGAAAAATGAATCCCATAGAATCCATTAGTCCAAGGGTAATAATATTCTATTATACCATCCTTCTCTTTCTTGGTTTTCATTCTCACCCACAAAGAAAAACATCATCCCGTCACCACATGCACACCACACCCCCCATCTGAAGTAGTCAATATGGTTATGAACTTTGGATTTACAATACATAGATAAGATGAAATAAAAAAACCTCATCCCTACTACAAATAGATACCATAATAAACTATCTCTTCTAAGAGTCAGATCAAACTATCAATAGAAGTGTCTGATCATTGAGTCACCCTTGGTAGGAGTCTCTAAGTTAAAGGGTTTGGCTAAGGGCTCCAATGGAATCTCTATGTCTCATACAAAAGATATGTCAAGAAAGTAGTGGATCACACCCATTTATATTAATAATAAATCCAAATTAAATAAGATAAATATTATTCCTATAATAATTCTTGAAGCCTATGGTTTATAGGACTCCTCTGTATGTAGCTATCCTCATCCCTGACCACTAAATCCTTGAGATTAGTTGAGAAAACCTAGGAGTGTTGGTGGAAATAAGTCAAACTACCTACCACCTCGTTCTTATCTAACCACTCATCATACATGTCCACCATCATAGAGAACTCCATGATACAATAAATGTCTAATTATTAGATGTCTATTGACTGTCTCTCTATCTACTTCTCAGTAGGTTTGACAAGCCTAAGTGAGATGTCCCCAACCATCACAAGAGAAACACTCCCTCTCTTTAGGATGAATAGAACTGTAATGAGTGCCTTGAAATATAAAACCCCTATCATGAGGTCACCTCATAAATAATCTTACAAACCTATATCTTTGTGTCTACCATCAGCTACAAGATTCCAAAGTCTAGGCTTCCATGTTCCCACTACCAAAATCATATTTTAGTGTATACTCACCAAAAAATCCCTCCACCACTAAGACTTTATCAAGCACTCCAACATTGGTGTTAATGAAAATAGATAGCATTTAATCCTTAATATATAATTATAGTCCCTAAACTAGGGTCTGTTCTTGAAAAAATAGATATCAAATCTTGTCAAAAGTGTAAGGAAATAGGTCAATGAACCTCATCGAATAATCGTCCACAACCATGTCATCCTACTAAAAATGTAGAATCTCTTGAATAGACACCAATAAAATCATGGGTGGATAAGAATCCTCCCTAAAGAGATACATGAAATTTGAGTAGGAGAGAGCTTCCTCATCATATGAATAAGTCTCCAAACTCCACTATCGCCCATTAGAGACCTGATGATGACTTCTTATTAGGGCCACCGTGTGATCTGTAGTTGTAATCACAAGGAGTAAAAATTGGTTAACCACCTTAAGTCAGTCATCAGCTTCCTGGTGGTCTAGCTCACCCTGAAACATGGGAGGATACATTATCTAAAACTTTTGGAGTGTTATTAGTCTATTCACATCGTATGCAGGTATTTCTGATGAATCCAACAACTCAATGGGTGGTGTAAAGACTGAAACATCACATAGTGGTACCACCTCCTATACATGCCCATGTACTGAAGCCTCATCACTTGGCAGATCATCCGTATAAGCATGTTATGGTATCATAGCTATAAAATTTCACAGAGGCATCCTAACATAAACATGATGCACCAAGAATAATGAGTAGATATGGGGAGCTTAGTCATGAAGGACATGGAAACAACAACACAATCTGATATGACGCATGCACTAATGTATACCCTTATAACTAGTGTATAAATGTAATGATTCAATAAGCAGGATATATGAGTCTCTATGAATAGAAATGTATTCCACCATATCGACACCATATGCCTTTTCAGGAAATTAAAAATCAAAAGGCTTTAACACTATTTCCATAAATTCTCAACCAAACCTCATATCTTTAAAATACCCATACTCCAATCTTAAGATAGATCCAACTTCTCTAATACCACTCTTTCATGACCTGAATCACCAGGGGATTCCTGTATATAGATAAGACTAGTGTAAAAACCCTATCCTACCACTAATAGGTTAGGGGATAGCAATGTGGCATATCATGTCTTGTTCCTTAATTAGTAATAAAAATTCAGATCTAGCCTCAATCACACCCACTATACACCAGAGGCTACTGACTAGTAGCGAGGGCCTAGGGTGTGTCTATGGAGAGAATATTTTCTTTGGTCCAAGTAGAGAACAATGAAGAATAATAGATGAATCAGTAGAAGAAGATTAATAGTAAGGAATAGTGAATGTAGAAATAAATTATCTAGTTATTGAAGATTAGTAGTCTCACATGAAAAATGATGATCATGTCATGATACTATATAATAAGGTAAATGCATAGGATAGAGAACAATATTCTTATAAAAAATCTATACAAAAAGATAATAAAAGGACCAAGATAACTATAATATCATAAAGAGAATAATCTTAGTACTCTACTCCCAAACTATATCTTAGGAATATGATCATGAATCCATATTTGAATGCCTGCCTTTTTCCCTATCTATAACCAAGTCATCTATTTGGGTAACAATCTGTGGCCCAAACAAGGTGTAAGATATACTTAGTAGGCCACAACCATTGAATTATAGTATAATACAACCAATTTATATAAAATAATTATGTATAGATGTTTCAACCTAAAGTAGACATGTGAATAATAAACAAGTCGAATCTTGTTCTTAAAGGAAACCAGGCTGATACTACCTCATTTGGTCTTGTTTGGGATACCACAGAACACGTTATACTATATAAATATATATAAGAATATATATATATATATAAAAGTATATATATGAACTATATACATAGTGACATATATATTATGATATATTGATACTAATATTGGTCTGGACTTATTGATACTAATATTGGTCTGGACTTGAGGCGTAACTCAGAAATCCATTCATAGCTATAAAGTCTCTTGTTTTAATAGGGTACTAGCTCAAGCATTCAATTAGGGATACAAATTTCATCATATCCATCAACCCAATAGTGGAATCAACGGAATGTGAAACATAATTTCCACCATTTAATAAATGACATGGGATGTCATTCCCAACATCACACTTTAAGGTAGCATGAAGCATCATGTCCAACAATATCCTTAAACATGTCTCAACATCCATTGTACATGGGTGACAATAATAACAATCATAACCCTCAGGTATGTGATGTTTTAACATAATCTAAGGACTGATTTACAGTCATTTAATATCCCATTTATTCAAGTCATAATTCATTATTCATGTATGAGTCACATGACATGGTCACACCACACAATTTCCATTTAACTTCTAAAATCAAATCACTTAGAAGGAAATCCAACCCAAATTTTAAGGTGGTTTCTCCACATTATCATCTATGAAGTCAAGCAAATTTAATAAAAACACCCAATTGGGGGTGGAATTAGTTTAGGTGGGTGACCATTGAAAATAAATAAGGATCCATGGATATTTGTCTAAAAATGTTAAAAATTTTAATAAGGGAAAACTTATTTTTATGGAATCACTCAGAAATTACGTGGTGAGGCATAATGAATAGTTATATAAAACAACTATAATTTATGGAAAATTTACCAGAACATTATCTTTAGGAAGGTAAATGATGCCTAATCTGGTATTAGCTTTGTATTTGGGATAGAAATAAATGAATCAATGAAATAGAAAAATTCACAAAAAATAGGGAAAATAAGCTCACATGGAAATAACATTCTTGAGGCAAAGATAAAAAATAAAGGGAGAGAATTTGAGATCTTATCATTAGTTAACCAACACGATAGATGATAGTCTGAGGAGATTCTAATTGAAAGTGATGGATCAAAGCCTGGGCAAAAACCATGGAGGGGATCACAATGGTGGGATGTGTTGTGGTTGTATAAGAAATAAAAAGGGGTTTTAAAGTTATAAATTAAGAGGGGATAAGTTTAATTTTACCCATTTTTAAATAATATCACTATATGGAACCATGTTTTGGTGAAATCATTTGGGCTTACTACCCATGTGGCACGACCGCTACGGGCTAAGAACACGGTTAGTCAAACCATGCACAAACCAAGTGGGCCCCCTTTGAAATTCATCTATAGTTTTTTTTCATGGTCATTCAACCTCTTATACATAGATAAACCATCCATTCACCTACACTTATTTGGATGCACAATTACTCGTAACCGTGCGCCATCCATGCCCCTCAAACTGTTTGTCCGAAAACTGGAGCTTGGGGCTCCAAAAATTCCCAAGACACTATCAATGCCTTCCTTATACTTTATGTATTTTTATTAAGATAAAAAAAATTAAAATAAAATTTAAAGTATCCATACATCATGAGAAAAAACTGGATGTTACAACCGCCCTTTTTATAAAAAATCATCCTTGAGATTCTCTATGGAGGGTGGTAAAACATCATCTATAAAAATATCTGACCACAAAGCATGTACACTGGTCTCTCTCTACTAGGTCAATTAAAGTACATGTACATACTTACATAGCACATAAAATTGTGGAATTGACCTACCTCGGAGATCCTTCATGCTCTGATTGATGATATGAATAGGATGCTCCTTGTAATAAGCATTAACCTCCATCTTAATATCCCCATGGTCAAAGGAATCAGATGGGTTAGAATAATAAAAATGAAGCTGAGATATATAGAATAACTCGTGAATGGATCGATACCTATAAGGAATGGTTAACTTGTAGGATTACATCCTGAATATCTCCAATATCTCAAAAGGATAGACATAATATGGTGATATTTTGACATGTCTCTAAATCCGTCTATGACCCAACCTTGGGGAATCCCACAAAAATACTTGATATCCATCATCGAACTCCAATGTATAGTGGTGATGATTGGTATAATAATTTTACCGAGACTAATTTGTTGATATATGATTCTAGATAATCTACACATTCTATGATATCTCTTGAACAATACAAGGTCCTAGTAGTGCTGATGCACTAACCTTTAACTAGCTTAGGGGTGAATAACATGAACTACCATAGAAAGCCTAATAAGGAACCATTTGAATAGTTTCCTGAAGTTTATTATTATAATTAAATTCAATGATAGGTAGGTGTTTCTACCCTAATACTTTATCATTAAGGAATCATTCTATATGAATTCCCTCCAACACCCATATCATATGGTTGGACTAATCTTCATTATTTCTCAAATATTTTATACTCAGAAGCCCCTATGAACCGAGTTCCTTCTTCAACCCCTACTAGAAATTTTATGTAATCCAATAATCCCCATTTGATATTATATAATGGGGAACACCATGTAGGAATATAATATCATAGACATAAATTATCCCATGATCCAATGAAAAGGTATATCAAATAAGTAGAAAGTGTAGGACCTTATTACGGTTTTCAATGATAACCCATACCACATCAAGGACATGAGGGGATCTCAGAAAAATGATAACACAATCTGTAATTATGTCATCCCATTTCAATTCCAGAATGGATATAGGATGTAATCTTGTAGTAGTCTATTGGTGTTCCACTTTCACCTATTAAATGGTGGAACACCATGTAATAAATCATGAAATATGATTCTTCATTCCTAGACACCATTACTGGCAGTGTATATCATTGTGAATCTTGGTAATCCTATGATGAAGTGGAGGTGGTTGGGGGTTTTGCCCTGGATCATTTTAAGGATATTCTACCATGACTGAGTGGTAACAACTCGGGGGGGGGGGGGGGTACCCTACTGGAGAGGCTTTTCTTTGGGAAGAGATTTCAGCGGTTGTTTCTTTGTAGGATAATGGGTAGTTTGAAAGCATTCTCGATGATGTGGATGTGCAGGTGGCTTTGTGGCAGTTGAACCCGGACAGTGTCATGGGTATGGATGGTTTCCCGGGTGGTTTTTACAGAGGTTGCTGGGAATCTGTGAAATATTATCTAATTTTCGCCATTCAGGATTTCTTCCGTGGGGGTGTCCTTCCTCTGATAGTGGCAGCGATGATGATTGTTCTTTTTCCTATGTGCAAAGATACCCCCCTTAACCATTCTCAGTCGGTGAGCATGTGCAACTTTCCATACATAGTATTGTCTTCAATGATCAACAGATGGTTGTCTAGATGTCTTCCACGGTGGGTGTCTGTGGAGCAGCATGGGTTTGTGCAGGGGAGGTCGATCCAGGGAGCCATGGCGCTGGCACAGGTGATGATGAGGGATTTGAAAGTGAAGGCTTGTGGTTCTAATATGGCTTCCAGGCTTGAAATGAGTAAATCTTATGATCGAATGAAGTAGGGATTCATAAATAGAGTCTTCCAGAGGATGGGATTATCTATTTGGTCATGTGACATTATTTTTAGGTGCGTCAGTTCGTTGTAGTTGGCTGTGTATTTCTTGTGGAGAACTCATGGGTTCTTCAAATCTGTTCATGGCATGCGGCAAGGGGAACCTTTATCACCACGTATCATCATCCCGATGAAGGATACTCTTAGTAGATTACTTAACAGGGGGATAAGCATGGTGAATTTTGCCGTTTTACTGGAGACATGGTGTCCTCTTGATTTCACACCTCATGTACAGGGATGATACCATCATGTTTTTGAATGAGGGGGTGAGATCCATTAGGATGGTTAATAATATCCTGAATGATTACTATAAATAGAGGGGTCAGATGGTGAACCGGGAGAAGAGTTTTTTCAAAATTACGGCTTCTTGTGGAGCGGGTAGGGTGCATGTGGTGAGATCTTTGTTGGGCATGGTGAATGGGTCAATTCCTATTGAGTACCTGGGTTCTCTGGTGTCTTCTAGTCGGCTTCGGAATAGGGACTTTGACAAGGTGGTGAACAAAATTATGGCTCGTATTCTGGACTAGAAAAACCACTTTCTGTTCATTGGGGGACACATTTCTTTGGTTAATAGTGTGCTTTCAGCTATCCCGGTTTATGAGATGGTTCTAAAAATGTACCGAATGGCGTCATTAGGTCCATTGACAAGGTGTTTGCTCATTTAATCTGGGATGTCTCACCTGAGGGGAAGAGACATTGGGTTTTATCGGGGAAGATAGAGCGACCGATCAATGAAGGAGGGATCAATGTCAGGATTATGGCAGATACGGTGCAGGGATTATGTGTGAAGCTTGCATGAGAAATTATAGAGTGAGGGGAATTGAAGGGCAGGTGTATACTGAACAGGTATGGGGCTGGTGTTGCTGACCTCCCGTCTAGAGGGTAATCTATGTGGTCCTTGGTGAGTAATATTGTCCCGACGCTCCAGCCTTGCTCTTAGTGGATCATTGGGGAGGGGACGATCCGGTTCTATGATAACAACTGGTCAGGTTGGGTGCATGGATACCCCAGATGTTCGGCCCCTCTTATCTCTTTCAAGGAGGCCAAGTTGCAACCCATGTTTTTCAAAGCGGTGTAATATGCGGCTTCTAATAAGGTCTTTGATTCAGTTGTGATCAACCACAAGAAGGATAGGTGTGTATACACGCCATCAACATCAGGTAGGTTCCACATAAAAGATATTCGTTGGAGTAACCATGCACAACAGCCTCAGGAGTCAAGACAGAGAGTGTCTTGGAGTAGAAGTGTCCCTACCAAAAATGAACATCCTAACGTGGAAGATCAAGTATAATGTTATTCCTTCGAATGCGAACATCAAAAGTCTGGGTATTATCCTGGCTTCTTGTTTTCAGTGTTGTAAACAGAGGAGGGAGGAGGGTATGGTGCAGAACTTCTTTGAAGGGGACTGGGCTCGTTTGGTGTGGAGATTTCTGGGCATGAACATGGGGTACTCTTCCTATGCTGACACATGTGACCGGTTTATGGTTCAATGGTTTTAGGGTTGTGATGTCAATGAGAAGGAGGCCGAGGCTCGTGCTTTGTTCTATAATGTGGGTTGTTGGGTCTTATGGGAAGCGAGGAATTGTGCCAGGTTCAAGGGAACTACGTCCACTAGGAGGGCGATGGTGGTGAGGATCAGGTGTATGTTAGTTGAGTTGGTGGGTCTTGTAGACATTGGGGAGGAGGTCCTGTCTTTTCGTGTGTTGCAGTCCCCTGGCTCGGTGGTTAGGTATAGGGTCTCTAGGGAGTAGGGGAGTTAGGTCCACTGGCTTCTTCCAGTGGAAGGTAATAAGCTAAATTTATATGGAGCATGTGTTGGGGATATCCTGCGAGGTGGGGGGGTGGGTGCTTCGCGATTGCAGTGGTATTGTGGTGATGGCTTTCTCAGCCCATTATGGGAGGGGGATCTCGGGGCAGGCAGAGACTCTGGCAGTCCTTTCCGGGGTGACATTGTGTATTGAGAGATGGCATGATGTGGTTCAAGTTGAAACAGACTCATAGATTGTTCATGATGCCTTGCATGGGCATGGCATGACTCCGTGGGTGATTTATTACACTATTAGGCAATTCAAGGCCCTTATGAGCAGCAAGGTTAGGGTAACTCACACTTGGCGGGACGGTAATAATGTAGCAGATTATTTTTCATCTATTGTGGTTCCTGGGGATCCTATGGTCTGGGTGGATAATGTGTCTCCAATTAGACCCGAGGGGTTTTATTTTATTCGGGGATATGCCCTTGGGTTGCATCATTTTCTCCCCCCTTAGCTGGGTTTCCTTTGATTGTAGTTAAGTAGCATCTGGAATACAAATCGTAATGTTGGATGGACATTCCATTTAGAGGCATGAGACTCACGCATCAACTCTTTCTTTATATCTTTTGGTACCCATACACACCCATTAATGTCCAAGATATTTTCTTTATTGATAACCTAACTAGGTGGTGGGTCCTCTCCTGAGACACTCTCCCCTATTACTATGTCTCCCGGATAAGAAACTCGTCTCATCCTTTATCACTTCAGAAGAGAATTATTCATTACTAGGATTATAAATAAGGATGCCCATGATACTGTTGAACCTCCATATTAATCTTAGAAAAATAATCTGTCAACTTTCATTCACTATTAACCTCTTGTATGGCCTATGTCTGAGTCTTCTGGCTCAGAGCGCTATCCACTGCATTACCCTTTTTGTGCCTATAAGCGTGATCAATGTCGAATTTCTATAGGTAATCTACTAATATGTGCTGTTTTAGTTTAAATTAATGATTAGTGGAAACTTATTTGATAATTTTATGGTACATGTAAAGGATGAACCATTATCTAAATAAATAATGAATCCAACAATGTAAGGAACAAACCATATCGTTTATCTCAATATCATGCATCAGGTAGTTACATTCATAAGACCTCAACAAATGACACCTATACACCAAAAATAAATCATATTTCATCATGAAATCCCCCAACTTGAAGCATGATTCCCCACAATATCCTATATGACCTCTAATAGGGTTAGGAAAAATCAATCTTTATGCTAAAGTCAATATCCCTTTCTGTTCCAGGAATGATTTTTGTAGGTTTCCAACCATGTAAAATTAACTTCCATCACTGTCGATCCCATAAGAGGTACTTCTAGGTGTTCAAAAGTATTGACAACAATTATCATGGTAGAAATCCAGCTCCAAGAAACATCATATGTCAAATAAGTTCTTGGTATTCTCCCAAGAAACCATAGTTCTCACCTTATCTAGGTCAATATATACTCCTACCTCGGAGATGATGTGACTCGGGAAGTGAACCTTGTTGATAAAAAAGTAGAATTTGGTGATCCTAGAATACAAATGCTACTCACTTACTATATTTAATAAAATCTCACGATCATTGACATGGTCTTGTTGAGTATGAGAACACACAAAGATGTCATCTATGAAGACCACAAAAAATGAATTCAGATACATGTGGAAGACCCAATTCATCAAGGACATGAAAACTACAGGTGAATTCATAAAATAAAATGACATTACCAGATACTTGTGAAGGACATATATAATATTTAATGTTTCAAATGGTATATCTGGATTATTGACTCACATATGATATTAAATTTACTAGAGTCCAATCATCAAAAAGCCACATTCTCCTTAAATCTAGTTGAAGTGATCATCTATGTGGGGTAGAAGATACCATTATTGATCATAATATTTTTTTTATTATAGGTAATCTAAATAAATACAGAGGGTAACATCCCTTCCTATAACTACTTCTTGAGTTCTTAAGGCTTTGTAGGTTCTATCCTGTAAGGAGGAATGGAAAATGGTGCTACTTTTGACATTAATTAAATAGTGAACTCCACCTCTCTTTTAGGAGGTAGTCTAGAAAAGTAATCATGGAATACTTCCTTGAAATGTTCCACTATAGGTGGTAAATCTATTCATAATATTCCCTAGTCACTAATGAAAATAAGAGCAATCTGGGCCATTACATTTCCCATCCAACAATGATCCAATCCATATCGAATTTCATCGACATCCCATTCACCATTTTAAATATAAGTACTTCCCTTAGGTGATTTAAAAGGAATCCATCACTGATAAAAATTAACTTGATCATGATAGGGTACTTAACATTCCATCTTGAGTATGACATCAAAACCAGCTATCTCAAGGATGAAGAGGATACAGAAGAAACAAAAGACACAAAACTCGATTGGACATTCCTTACACCAATCTATACTCTCTGATTGACTTACTAATGAGGTGTCCGGAATCACTTCCCCAAAAAAAGAACTAAATTTCAAGTCCCACACTTTCTATAATTTCTAGATATAATAACGAAGTCAAATATCCTATGTCAAATAAAAAAGACACTAAAGTAGAGGCTACTAGAAAATCACCTCTAACTCTAGAAGCCTCAATTCTCTACTCCTTTGGTACAGGTTTTACTACATGAAGATAGATGTACCAAAAACCTGATTCATAGACTAGTCACTTTGAGAAGGCATACTCGATAGGTGATACATCTCATAAGATTGTATCTCTTGACCACTCAAACCTCCTCAGCCTGATCAACCTATAATAGGTTAGACTCCTGTCTGATGTGTAGCTGTTGGTCCCACTCCTTAATGTGAATTTTGTGCATAGACCTTATAACAATGTTCTAGGGAAATGGTTCTAAAAAAATGTTTTAGATGAACCAATTTTCCATAAGCTTGGAATTTAACTAGATCCATTTTTCTTTAGGGCTTAGAAGTATGGGGTTTTCCACACTGTCGGTATGTCACGTAACTATGGTTACATGCTATCTGACAAACACTTACCCCATGATTGAACTAAAACCTCCACTTTCTCCCTCAATATGAGCAATTATACTATCATAGTTCTGAACTACCATGGTCCACACCATTAGCTTCCCTCCACTCAGTGATGAGGTATTGGTTTACTATTTATAAATTGTAGTCAATCAGAAGATATTAACCTAATATTGGATGAAATATAAAAGAATACCTCAAACCATATCAATGTCAAAATATCATCCTTAGTGAGATTAGGCATTAAATGTTGTAGCTCTATGAAATGAGTAGAAAATACCATCATGGACATATCACCCTGGTGAAGGTGCATAAATTCTTTATACTGCTAAAATCTCTATGTCTGTGGGAGGAAATAGTTATATATTTCAATCTAGAATTCCTTCCATACCGTATCACAATAATGACAATTTTAGGAGACAATGCCCCACCATCGCTTGGGAGAATCACATAACTTGTAGGTTATGATCTTGACCCTCTTTTCAGAGGTGTATCCATGTGCTTGAAAATAGAAATCATGGAGTCTTTCCATGATTTAGTATCCTGGGGGACACCATCCCCCTAGAAAATAGGTTGATACATCTATTAGAACTAACATGTCAAATTTTCCATAGAAGAGTTAGATTATGGATCTCCATGTATAGACTTCATAAACTATGGAAATTCTATCAGAATTGAGAATCGGTTCCCAATTCAGGTATATCTTTCTATACCAAAAATGGAACTGTAGGAGGTAATAATTATGGCTCATGGATCATCACATTTAGAGAATAGTTATCATTGCCTTCCTAGATCTCAACATAAGTTCATCGAGGTGGCATATTTTGACCATTTCCCAAGACACACCTCAAAATAGACTTCTTTAACCAAACTGGTCACAAAATAATAAATAGGAGAGTTACACCACCTTTAGATACAAGATTAAACACCAATATAAATGCTCTTAAATCTAGGTCTAGGTAATTCTATAAAATCATTATATTCATGAGATACACTCCCTACTACCCAGTATTAAGGTTGGTCCATGTTCAAGTCCCTATATCATATAACAAAGGTATTGGTATATGTAGTGTTAATTTCAAGGTATAAAGGAAAAAAAACTTTATGTTGAAATTGGTATCCCAATTTAATGGTAACATTCATTTTAATGTCTAAATGCATCTGGATCATATTCATAAATATATATAAGTATATATTTATACTGGTGTTGTTGGATACATCTTCCATTCCCAAGTTATAATTTCATATGCTTAATAAGTTTCAATTTGGATACACATGTAAATGATAAAATCCTTTATAATGGTTTAATTATATAAAAACATTCAAAAATTATAGATGACCACACCCTTTATAAATTGAAATTGTTGTACATTTAATTTGAAACACTAACATTTCATCCCTTGTGACCAATGTTCTATTGCTCAAACATTCTAAAATTAGATAGTTAGAGTGCCGCCATCAAATTTTATTTGAAAAACCATTTAGGGTCATTCGAATACTTTAAATAACTGATTATTTAAATCATTGTAAGAAATTATAGTGCAATTCAAATATAATAACCAAGGCACTTACAAAAAACCCAAATAATATAGGAATTTAAAGAAATGAGATACACCTATATTAAAGGAAATAATGCATGATATGTGAATCCTTATATGCCTATAATGATTTATAAACAGTACTTCCTTAATATACCAGGCCAAGGGTAAATGATAAATCCATAAAAATAATATCCTAAAAACATGCACCACCCAATAGGGAAATCAGAAAAACCATAAAAAGTGAAATACACAATAATAAATCACATCATAGGAAATTTAGATTTTTAATATATGTGGGTGAACTACTCCCAAACACAGGTTCATTACCAAATTCCATCACTTACTAATCTTTTATCTAACCATTCCAAAATAGAAATGAAAAAGTAAAATAAGATACTCTAAAATCATTTTTTAGCTTATCGGGCTTGGTTCAATGATCAGTAACTGAGCCTAAGAGCTATTAGGTCTCAAGCATGACACCCCATATGCATGTGGGTGCTAAATGAAAACAAGAGCCTAGGGTGTGTTCGTGGGGAGAGCATTCGCTGTGGTTAGAGTGGAGAATAATGAATAATAAGATATACATTTGAAGAAGAATTGTAATAATATTGAATACCAAAATCATAATTAAATCATCCAAATATAGAAGATCAATAGTTTTATATACAAAATAATTATCATATCATGATACTGTACAAAAAGGTAAATGCATGGGATATAGAAAATTAATCATATACTACATGCTACACAAAAAGAAAAAATGGCTCAATCTTACTTCAATGGGATCATGATCATAAACTCATTCTTCTATTCCTATACATTATTCTGGGAAGATAATAAAGCATAAATAGCCAGACCCTTGCTTTTCTTCCTACGAGAAACCAATATATTTGTTTATGTACTAAACAGAAATCTGAATAGGTTGTGAGATATACTTAATAGGCCCCCAATAATGAAATCTAGTATAATCCAAATACTATATATAAAATGGAAGTGTGTAGATATAGTTATGCAAATAAGAATTTTAAACAAAATACAAGTCAACTATGTTTCCTAAAAGACATTCGGTTTACACCACCTTCTTTAGTGTAGGTTTGGCTAACTATGAACATGTGTCAGCATATAAAAATATATATAAGTATAAATAAATAAATAAATAAATATATTTATATATGTATATATATATGTATTTATAACGATAAACAATATAAATAGTGAAATATATAGTAATATATATATAGTAATACTAGCTAGGGCCTAAGGTTTAACTTAATCATCCATGCCAAGCCATCAAATTCTTATGTTGTATTAAGGAACTAGCCCAAGAATTCTATTAGGGATACATATATCATCATATCCATCAACCCAATGAGTGAAGTGAGACATCATGTTCAACATCCTCTTTGGTAATGTGAAGCATCATGAACACCATTCCATAAAATATGTTAAACATCATTCCCAACATCACACATCAAGGGATCATGAAGTTTCATGTACAACACTAACCTTAACTGTGTCTCAAAATTCATTATACATGGGAGAGAATAATAATAATAATAATAATAATAATTACTCTCAGGGATTTATTGATTTAAGATAATACAAGGAATGATTTAAAATCATTTAACATCCCTTTTAATCAAGGAATAATCCATTTTTCATGTAATAGTCACATGACATGGTCATACCACTAATTTTTCATTTATTTAAAACCATACAATCACATAGGAGGTAAGCTAACAAAACTTATAAGGTGGTTTTCCCATGTTAATATCTATGAATTCAAAGTAATTTACCAATCAAACCCAAAAGGAATGGAAATTTTTGAATTGGGTGGCCTCCGATAATAATTAAGGGACCAAGAGAGTTTGTCTAACAAGGTCAATAATTTAAATAAGGAAAATCATATTTTTAAGAAATTGATTAGATATTATAGTATATTGAATGATGATGCAAGAAATAAAAAACTGAAATTTAGAAAAACGTTACTAGAATACCTAACTTATGATGTCATATGACTCCTTATATGATAGTATCTTCGTATTCTGGCTAGAATGGAAGGAATCAGTGAAATAGACAAATTCCTATAAAATAAGAAATATTAGCTCACATTAAAATATCATTTGTGAGTGTGAGATAAAAATATTAAAGGAAAGAAGGGAATATATACTCTTACCATTAGCTAACCAATGTGAAAGAAGCTTGTCTGATCAAAGTCCGATTAAAGGTGATGTATCGAAGAAAATGTAAGATCCATAGAGGAATTCTCAATTGTGGGAGGCACTGTGCATTGAGATGAAAGAAAAGAGGGTATAAAATTTATAATGCAAGAGGTTTAAAAGTGTTACTTTATCCATTTTTAAAGGTGAAAATAGTTTATCTATGGATTTTTTCAAACCTTGTGCCAACCATGTATGCTTACTACCTAAGTGTCACCACCCATGTGGGATAGGTGCCTGGTTTTTCATACCGTTCACAACCTATGTGGGTCCCCATTTCAATTACTCTATAGTTTTTCATATAGACATGTGGCATTATGTTCATAGATAAAACAACTAAATACTTTATCATATAGGGAAGCATTGTGGAGCCACATAGTTACTCCTAATTTTGTGCCAATTGTGCGCTTTAGACTATTTTTCAAAAAACCATAGCTTTGTGATCCTAACATGCCTCATACACTCTCAAAACCTTCCTATACTGTTGGTAATATTCATAAATCTCAAACATAATGTTTATATCCATATTTAATGGATTCTTACATATTTATAAAATTCAAGACACTATAGATGACAAACCTTGGGTTGGAATATTACACATATTTGAGGCATTAGCCTAAGGTAATTATACATATGATCACATCTGCAGGATCATTCAATACTAAAAGTAAATAAAAAATGATACTAAATTCATTCATTCATATATAAATCCAAAAATATGAGTATGATAAGTATTTCAATGGATAAGGTCGAATAAAATACCACCCAAACTGGAAATAAAGTCCAATCTACCCAGAAAGAGGATACTTCTTTCAAATTAAATATAAGTATGAACCTCAGTCTATCTAGCCTGAAACTATAATTCTTTTATTCCCAGTCCACCTAGGAAACCATAAAAATGAATTTTGTCTTCATAAGACCTGAAATATGTTGGAAGATCCCATATAGGGGTGTGTATATCAATACCTAGTAGGACACACCCAAATCACTAAACATAAATAATCCAGATTATTCATCTAAAAAACATAGGTTTATTAGTCAATATATGAGATGTAATGACAATAAAAAAATTATATATGTTTATAATACAATCCAAGTCTTAATAGGCTGCAACCATAATTTTAGCCACCAAATTCTTCTTAAGGATTCAAATTAATGCTTGTCCGATAGAATCCACTCCACGAGACATGAGATCACTGACAAAACAAATTTTTATTGAATAGTTTATTGATATTAAATGATAAAATTTCCTCCCATTGTGTTAAATATGTTTATTTATAAAACATTTTGGATTAGATCATTCATTTGAAAATTTGATGGAAATTCCAGTTTTACCCTTTATATTGCACTGTAGTATTTCAAACATAAATAATTTTATTTCATTTATTTGAAGTTAATATTTTTTAAATGTGTTCGTAAATTAATTTTCTATAACTTTGTTTTAGGACATTGGAGCTAAATCATGCATTTGGTTGGTGAACAAGGTCCAGGAAGTCAAAGTTGGGTTGGACTCATGAGATTGGACATGAGTTCTGTATTTGGGCCATAACATATACATCCACACATGGATTGAGTCAAAATATTGAGAGGATATCTAAAACCCAATTTCACACAATTTATCTTTTTGTAAGAACAACTGGTTCAAGCGTTTTGATGGTCAAATGGGAGGTGCAAGTTAGGTTGAAATATTTGGCCAAGATTCCCTATTCACACATGAAACCACTTTGAACATAGCCTCCCCACCACTCTATAAATAGGTTTTTTCACTATTTGGGATGGTTGGCCGAGGATTTGGGAAGGTGTGACCGAATGTTTGGATCTTAGGAACCCCTAAAAACACTTGGAAGAAGTAATTACTTGTGCAAGCATCTCATCCAAAAATGGCTCTCCTCTCCCACCTCCACTTTGTTTCTCTTTATTTTTATGCTTGAAATGTAAATTTTATTCAATAAATCTTCTATGTTATTCTCTGTTCATCTTCTTATTTTTCTTCTTGGACTTTAATCTAATAGTGGAGATAGTATTGGGTTTTCCCCTTTCAATCCATTGCTTATGAAAAATGTCTCCACGATGACAACTCCACCAATGGAAAAATGATTTCTTTCATAGTTGATCAATTCCCCACTAACATTATTTCGTTTTTTTAATCCAAAAGAATACTATAATTCTTAAATTGTGTTCAATTAATTGTGTTATAATTTCTATGTTACTCGATCATCTTTCACTTTACCGTGTGGTCAGGCTTGTGTAAATCATGTGAGTGAAACCTCAATTGCAAAATACAATCAACATGAGATAGAATTGTGGGGTTCAATTATCATACCCAACTCAATTAATTCTCAAATATTGGGTGGAGATACTTTTATAATTTACAATTCACCATAAGTGGAATTTTGGATCACAATCAAGGTAGGGTGCTACGATTGGAAGTCCCAAAGTTGACCGAAGGCTCATTTTTCTAGTATTTTTGGTCAACTAAATTTCCCTAGGGTTCAAGGGTTGACATGGTAAGGGGATTATAGTTGAATTAATTATAATCATATGGGATAAGGAAAAATGAATTATGAAGGGGGAAGATTAGATCGACTACGTCTTCACATATAGGTGTTTTTAAAGAAATTGTTTCTTTGATTACTCCATCTCATTCGCTTGTCTAGTGTATTGTCTGAAGGTTACAATACCAAACCCCCCATCTGGTGTTTCCTTTTAATTCAGTTATTTAATTTTTTTTGTTTTCTTGAAGCCTATTATGGGTTGTCTAATTCACTTCTTAATTGAGAGAACGACTTAGGTCATCCACTGTGATGCACTTAGTTAAATCATAAATAAATATTTTTGAGAAAGTGTGCGACAACATTAATAAAATTGGCACCGTTTCTGGGGAGGAAAGTTACTTTTTCAACCTATTAGAGGTATTTATTTTATTTTACATTTTATTCACTTCTACTCTTCTTCCTTCCATCTTTACCAAATATGAATTATTTTCTTCTTATTTTATTTACTACTTCTTCTTTTTTGACCAACAACTAAAACTTCTCATTTTTATTATGATCCAATTTTATTCTTTTTATTTTTATATGATTTATAAAATTAACTAATCCCAATGATCTATTTGATATTGACCTTGAGATTGAATGAATCCTTAGGGATCGAATCAAGCATTCTCAATCTATGGGTAGTTTCATCCTTCAACCAGTTGGATAATTCTTCCACTCCAAGAACATTGAAATTGGAAAAACTTATAAGTCCAATTTAAAACAAGATAAAATTGATGAAAATAATGGAAATGAAATTTATTGAACTATTCAAGAATTGGATTCACCTGATATTAATTATCAACCAATTTGCATTGCATACCCAAATCTCAAATCAGACTTTCAGCTAAAATCTGTATTAATTCACTTTCTTCCTAAATTTCATGGATTGTCTCGAGAGGATCCAAATAAACATTTGAAATAATTTAATGTGGTTTTATAAACCTTAAAATCTATAAATGCTTCTGGGGATAAAATTAAACTAAGAGCATTCCCATTCTCACATGATGGAGATGCAATGGACTGGTTGTATTATTTTCAAAATAAAGATGTAACTGTTTGGAATGATTTAAAATTTATTTTCTTTCAAATATTTTTTCTAGAATCAAGGACAATATCCATTCATAAGGAGATATCAGAGATCAAGAAAATGCATGGGGAGTCAATGTATGAGTACTAGGAGAAATTCAAGAACTTGTGCGCAAGCTTCCCACATCACCAAATCAGTGAGAATCTCTGTATCCAATACTTATTTAAAGGACTCACACTTATATAGAGTATCATGGTGGATGCTTTATCTGTAGGGGCATTGGTAGGCAAGACACCAGCAGTAATACGTGCATTGATGGACAAGATGACACAAAACTCCCAATAATTTAGCGATCGAGGTACACCACATGTTAGGGGAGTAAATTTGGTAAGTCCTTCCTCTATTGAAATTATTTTGAATGATATTATGTTAGAATAATTGACCACTATGGTGAGGTAGATTTCATTGGAACAAAAGATATCCCAACCCCCTCCTTCAATTCATTGTAGAATTTTCACTAAGACAAGCCACCCAACTAACTGTTTCCCCCAACTATAAGAAACTGAAGATTGTATAGCACTATTTCATGGGAGACCGTATCAGAAGAAACAAAAACCACATCCCCAAAAGATGTTTGACTTTTTTCACTAGCATATAACCGAGGGTGGAAGGATTAATCAGTCATTAGGTATGCATCTGGACAACAATAACGGCCCCCCATTCAACAAAACTTCCAGCACCATCCACATTACCAACAGGGTTTCCAACAACCCCAAAGGTGATTTGAAGATCAAGAATAAAAAATCAAACAACAATGGATTTATAAACCAATGGTAGATTCTAAAAATGATTATCTTTTGAATTTTTTTTTCTTAATCAACCGAATGATCAGAAGACTCAAGGTTTAGAGATGAGGGAGTTGATGACTCAAATGAGCCAGATTGCCACTACCATCTATGAACTGGTAAGTATGAATTCTATAAATCAACCTTCCCAACATACTCTAAATATCAAGGGGAATGTTAGTTCCATCACATTGAGATGTGGGAAGAAAACAACTAATACATCTGCACTGATCATTCCCCCAGGATTCACCTCTACTCCTGAAAATCTTCATTTCACACCAACTATTGAGAAACCCAAGGAGAAAGATAATGGTATGAAAAAGACTGATGATGTTCTTCTTAACCCCCTTCCCATTACAAATAGGTTTGTACAAACCAAGAAGATGGTTGAGGAGGCGAGGAAAACAAAGGTTTCGGACACATTCAAGCCTTTATAGATCAACATCCCTTTAATTGAAGGCATTAATAAAATACCAAGGTATGCCAAATTCATAAAATAACTTTTCACCAATCGAATTGGGATCATGGGAAATTAAATGATCAATTTTGGAAGGAATTTTTTAGGTCTCATTACACCAGCTCTAGCAATGCCAACAAATTGAAAGGATACAGGGACATTCATTATCCCATGCACTATAGGGGGATATCACATTTCTAATTCTCTTTGTGATTTGGGAGCTTCCAAAAATATGATGCCTCACTCTGTATTCTCTTCTTTACCAGTTGGTGAGTTGATGCTGGCTAGAGTAGTGGTACAGTTGGTGAATAGAGATATGGAATATCCAGTAGGAGTCCTTGGGGATGTACTTGTTTGGGTAAGAGTCATGGTCTTTCCAGTAGATTTGTACGTGCTTAACATGAAGGATGATCCGTTATGTTCTGATGCTCTCATTATCATAGGTTTACCCTTACTCAAAACTGCAAAAACAATCATAAATGTCAATGAGGGTACACTTTCCATTGAGTTTGGAGATGATGTTGTGATATTTAATTTCATGTAATCCTTGATGAACCCCTAATAAGACCATTCTACATTTGTTATCTCCCATTTGGAACCACCATGTAAAAACCCCATGGATTTTGATTGTCCCATTCTTAAAGAGATTATGATCATTGGTTCTAGTTTTATGTCTAATATTACTTCCAAACCAGAATATAATGCACAAGAATCTCTTAGATTTGACTTTGAAATGGAATAATTTTCTGATTTTGATCATGTGAACTCTGAGTATGACATTCCTGTTTAGTATGCTAATTGATTTTATGATTTATTCTCTGATTTTGATGATGTATATTCTAATAATGATGTTCGTTGTGCAAATATTTCAGTTCCTTTAATTTATTTTTCCATGCAACACCCCCTACACTGGAACCCAATCCATTTCCACCGAATATCAAACACTCATACTTGTTGAGTGGTGAGAAATGACCTGTTATCATTGCTAACAATATCCCTTTTGAACATGAAGAAAAAATTTTGAATTTTTTGAAGGATAACATTAATGTAATCAGGTGGACCTTTGCTGACATATCAAGTATTAGCCCCTCCATTTGAAGGTATCAGATTCTTTTGGAGGATGGGGCTAAACTGGTTAGGCAGCCACAAAGGAGACTAAATCCAACTCTTCTAGAAGACATAGAAAAGGAAGTTGAGAAAATTCCTGAGGAGGGTATAATATTTTCCATTTCAGATTCTTAGTGGGTAAGTCCTATTCAGGTGTGAATAAGAAAATTTGTGTTAATGTTTTTAAAAATGAGAATGATTAGTTATTTATGATGAGGGTTCAAAATATTTGGCCTGTGTGTATTGATTATAGGAAACTAAATCAGTCCAATCGCAAGGACCATTTCCCCCTCCCATTTACTGATCAAATGATTGAGAGACTAGGTGGTAAAACACACTATTGTTTCATGGATGGATTTTATGGATATTTTCATGTTTCTATAGCTCGATATGATTAGGAGAAGATTTCATTCACTTGTCCCTTCGACACATTTTCCTACTAGAGGATGCCATTGGGACTTTCCAACTCCCTAGGTACCTTCCATAGATGCATGGTGAGTATTTTTTCTTATTTTTTTGAGACCTTCCTGGAGGTATTTATGGAAGATTTTACAGTGTATGGATCCTCATTTGATGAATTTCTATGTAGTTTGGGAAAGGTGTTGAATCGTTGTATTGAGAAGAATCTGGTCTTGAACTTTGAAAAGTGTCATTTCATGGTAGAGCATGGCATTGTCTTATGGAATGTAGTGTCAAAACATGGGATATAGGTTGATAGATATAAGATATAAATTATTCTATCCTTACCCTATCCTTCATGTGTGCATGATATTAGATCTTTCCTAGGGCATGTAGGCTTTTATAGGCACTTTATCAAAGATTTTAGAAAGATTTATCTTCCTTTTTCTCTATTACTTAAAAAGGACTCTGATTTTGTGATTGATGATTTATGTAGCGTAGCATTTGATGAGTTGAAGAAGTGTCTGACCACTGAACCGATCATTCAACCCCACAATGGGACATTCCATTTGAGCTTATGTGTGCTACCAAAAACTTTGTGGTTGGAGTTGTCTTATCTCAAAGGGTGGAGGGACATTCACATTTGATTGCCTATGCATCGAGGGCACTAGATTAAGAACAATCAAACTACACAACCATGGAAAAGAAGTTTCTTGCTGTCATAATCACTTTAGATAAATCCCGTTCTTATTTATTGGGATCTAAAGTAGTTATTTTTTCTGAACATGCATCTCTAAGGTACCTTTTAAAGAAGTCAGATGCAAAGCCCAGACTTATCTGATGGATGTTCCTTCTTCATGAATTTGATTATGAGATAATGGAAAAGAAGGTGTCAAAAAACATGGTGGCGGGCCACATGTGTAGGCTTACTCACACACTAAAGGATGACACTGTTGACGCTCCTTTCCTTCATAGAGTCTAATGAATGAAAAAGGGGAATACCTTAACAAAAAGTGATTCATCCTTTAAAGAAACATAAAAAATCGACAAAGGCATGAACAATGATTTCTTTAAGAATGGGATGTGAAAGTTCCAACCTGGTCATGCAGGTATACCTGTGTGCCACATTTTGGGTGGGCAGGTGACCTGCGCACCCTATTTGATTTTCTCCCAAGGTCTTCAGTAGTCTATAAATACCCCTTGTGAGACCCCTATTTCGAGGATGAAAAATCCAGAAACTCAAATTTCTTCTCTCGGGTCCCTAGTCTCTTCTTGAAGTCTTCCGAACATTTATAAGGTAATTTATTACCCAGAATGGAAGATCTACACAGGGGGAACAAGGCCTAAGTGTTGAAATTCATCAACACCTGCGTGCCTAAGTGTCCAACCATTAAGGGAAAATGGTCACACCTTTGCACCACCTTATCCCTTCAATAGAACCTACACGCCACCCTTTTATTATCCTTTTGGGATAATACTAAGGGCTTGAGCCAAGTCTCGCCCAAGTATTACCCCATTGGTTAACAGGCGCACAAGCACACCTATGCCGCGCAAGTATATTTGCGCAACCAGGACCTGCACACCCAAACAGGACCTGCGCGCCTACCTCCTATTGGTTGTCCCTCCTGTCTATTCATCTCTTTTCTTCAAATCCACATCTTCTCTTCATGAATTAGCCTTTAGAACCCTCTTCAAATCCATTTATAACATGATTCCATGGTTGGAATTATTATAAAAAAGGAATTTTATGGAATATCTCTCAAAACCCAGTGATTTACATATCTTCATCTCACTAAGGTGAGAGATTTCATTTATTCAACCTCATCCTTTAAGATGAGAAGATCTTTAACCTGGGACTTCCATTCAGGAGTAAGTCCCAGTTCAAGTTCTCTTAACATGGACCTTCGTTTCAAGAGTAAGTCCCAGTCCATGTTCTCTTAACCTAGGCCTTCTTTTCAGGAGTAAGCCCCAGTCCATGTTCTCTTAAAATGGGCCTTATATTCAGGAGTAAGCCCCAGTCCATGTTCTCTTAACCTGGGACTTCTTTTCAACAGTAATCCCCAGTCAAAGTTCTCTTAACCTAGGCCTTCTTTTCAGTAGTAAGTTCCAGTCCATGTTCTCTTAACATGTGCCTTCATTTCAGGAGTAAGCCCCAGTCCAAGTTCTCTTAACCTGGGCCTTCTTTTCAAGAGTAAGCCCCAGTCCATGTTCTCTTATCCTGGTCCTCCTTTTTCGAAGTAAGCCTCAGGTCTCAAGTCCTGTTATCCTGGGGTTCCTTCTCATGATTATGTCCCAGTCATAATTTATCCAAACTAGTCTTAATTTCTTTTGATTTGGACTTCCTTATCAGGAATAAAAACCAATAATAAGTCCTCTCTAATTTTGGCATCCTTCTCATGATTAAGAGCTATGTTAAGTAAACAAATCTCCATAAAGAACATATACCTTTATGGACCTTGTTCCCAGGTTTCTTCCCTGAAGTAAGTCCCAATCCTCATCTATCTTGGTCAGTCATACATACATAATACCCAAATCATTTATTATGATTTCATCATTCATGGAACAATCATCAGGTTTTACCAATACCTCTTGTTTCTCACTCTGAGAATGACTCACGTGATCTTAGAGTGTAAAAGTAATTATGAAATGTTTCATTGGGCCAACAATCATACATAAACCCCATACTTCTTTACTCAAACTACGTGGGTTCTGATTCCTTTTCTATATAAGGATACGTAGGTAGCCCATCTGTGGGTACGATCCCAACTCTGAAATAATCTATTTCCTCCTGAATGACAATAACCTCCAAGTGCCCTGCTGAGTGGCTTTAAAACCAGTGTGGTTATCAAAATGACCAAGAGATTTCTATATAATATGTTGAAGGATACCATTGACTAAGAATCTCTAACAAATACAGATGATTCTCTATCGATGAAGAACCTCGAATACATATAAAAGATTCTTTAAATCTCCTACATACTAAATCATTGATTGTCAGATCTAAAGGAAAGCTCATTTTCATACATGGTAATTTAATAAGGATTCACAAACATATCTCAAATCTATATAGAGAGTCCCTGAGTAGAAAATAATTCCCCCCAAAAAGGTGTGATGATTCCGACCTCCCATACTCTCGACCAATGAAAATTCTTAAGCCTCATCAGTTCACAACTAATGAGAACTTACCTTTGGAAAGTAGGTCCAAATGGATATATAATCATTGGATGTTTCTTGTTCTACGAACAAAACCAATAAAAACCGATTGGAATGTTTGAACCTTAAACTAATGAGGTCATCCCCATTACCAGAGGAATCAAAAAATGGTGATCCCAACATGAATCCTTACCCAAGTTAAAATGATGTTTTACTTATTTGTTAGTCCCCTATATAAACTCAACGAGAGGGACAACAAAACAATCAATAAAATATGTTCTCATAAAAAAGATATAGTGGCAAAACATATCTTGATTATTTCGGTTATATCAATTAGGTACTCTTTTCCAAGATCTTTTTTATTATAGAAATGGCTTCTATGAAGTTCACACCTATGAATTCCTCTGTTGTGAATACCTTTGCTGCTACTCCTATGGGATCATTATCCGCTCTGAGGACGACATCACCTACTCAACATCTTCAATGATGGGTATCAAATGCACTGGTTAAGGAATACCATAATCATGGTACCATTCCGAATCTAGAGTCCGCTTGACCAACCCTCCATGTCAATAATTCACACAGGTTGTTCGGAAAGCGATGACCAGCGATTCAAGAAGTAGGTGGTGTCAACCACCGTCTCCAAATGTTTCAGGTCTTTACCCCTGGAACTCAATCACTAGTCCCTTAAATATTATGAGGAGGTGAATGAGAAGGTCACTCAAGGCCTTAATTCAAGGTGACACGATTCCTTCCCAAGGGCTCCCATCAACAATCGTCGCCAGACTCATGCGGCAGTGCGCCCTCATCATGATGAGGGTATCGACTTCAAGAGTTCGTCTTAGGTTCCTCAGACCCGAGTCCGTAAGACGAACCGCCAGAGGTGAAATCTGGTCAAAAGGGAGCAGGTTCTTATTTTTCCCCACTGGATAAGTCCATCAAGCCAACTTGATGGCAAATAACGAGAGAGAATATACACCCATCCATCCTAATGTTACTGCCTAGAAGACTCGTCTGGCAGCAACATGCTAATCCCGCCAGGCAATTCCGGTGGAGTATTATAGGCCGGAATATAAACCTGTTTATAACTCATTAGCTAGCCAGCAGGCTTGTCTGACTACAACCAAAGAAGGTCGCAAATTTAATATGGTGGAAACTGATAAGGAGGAACACACACCTGTTTACAATTAACAATTATGTCAGTAGTCTCATCTACCAGTATTGAAGGAAAATTGTAAACCATACTTGAAAAGGAATAAAAAATAGACACATACACCTACCAATGTTAATAAAGCCTTCCAACAGTCTCGTTTGGTAGCACTCAGAGAAGTCATTCAGAATGCTCCGATGGCAAATTTGGAGCAGACTCAACTCTCTGCCCCCACACATGAGAACTGTCAGAATTCACTGACAGGAAAAGGAGGAAAAGAGTAGGAATACACACCTACTCCATGCATAGAATGGATGTATATTCCTGTTCTGGAAGCTGAAGTGACCAAGCACATTTTGACAATAGTGAAAGAGCAGAAAGAAATCCCTGCTCAAATTCTGGATGTCTGTCAGAATATTATAACAGCTTCAGTAGCATCACATGGAATGAAATGAAAATGTATCCCTACCAGTGGAGTGACACATCAACAGTTCACTCCGAAATAGACACACAACTCGGTTCCAGTCCAAGAGGGTTATGGGGCATACTCCCCCATGTCATACAGACAACCAAGTCAGGCACATACACCTGATTTGAGTGGAGATAATCAGCCTAACCTAACTATTTCTCCTGAGCAGGCACATACACCTGCCCATAATAAGCACTTTTGTCAACAAGTGGTTCCTAAAGTGAGTATGAAGGTGTCTAAGAAAAAGACCCGTCCAACACAGCCAAGAAATCAAGGGCCAATCTATAATAAGGCCTTGCTCGATGCAGGAGTTCTTGAATCCCTTAGAGAATTATCTATTGGAATTCAGTATTCTACTCTCTCATTTCCCCATAGTGTGAACATTAATTCCAAAGGTCTTCATCAGACACTTTCTCATGAAGGAATGATTCATGAAAATTCAGTTGATCTTGAAGTATCATCTTCAGATGAGAGCCACAATAATCTTCTGTGCGTCTAGAAGAACAAGGAGCATAAGGTTTCATCATTTGTTTTAACCCACCATGGCGGTCCTCCCCATAATGATGAATTTAGCAGCGAAATCCCTCTCTGCAGTAGTAATTCACATTATTTGGAAAATTCTTCAAAATACAATAGAGTAAGGAGAAAGCCCTTTTATATTGAGGCACTTGAAAATGTGAATCTAGACATGTCTGATTCTTTACCACGAGAAGGTGAAATACTTTCTCAATTAGAAGATATCCTGGGGTGTAGGTAATTCTCTGAAACACCCCTAGGTTATTCATCTTCTAGTCTGGTAAATGAATTATCTACCAATCTTGTTGAATCTGATGAAGTAACAAGGAAGCACCAGCTTTGGTCTAATCATGTAGAAGAATATTCATTGAATGATAAAGAGGATGTTCTAAATATGAGAAAACAATTGGAGAAAGGTGAAGTTCCATTTATGTTTCGACCCTTGGCTGACTCTCAGTATTACATTCTAGAAATGTTAACGGAAGATTGTATTCAAGAAATTCATCTAAACATGTGTAAAAATCTTTTTCAATTCAAAAATAAAATCTTATCTTATGATGAATATGAAAATCATGTCATGATAATATAAGGGTTATAACGTCAAATTGATTTGGCCTCTCTCTCAGTTTCTCGATATCCAAAGGCTGAAATGTAGTAGAGGGCCCTTCAGAATTCATGCCTTGGTGCACTAAAAAGGCTTCATTAGTTGATTGCCAATGCCCCATCTGATATTCATATCAGGGGATTGGGTGTTCATGGAGCACTACATTTAACTATACTCTCAATCTTTAATGGTCCGGGATACCCAGAACAACACTTAACACATTTTGTTAATCATTTTGATCCTATTATGGGAACCCCTCAGCAACAAGAAGCAGTTAAGCTCAGGTGTTTTGTACAGTCATTACAAGGGCCTGCTTTTGTTTGGTATAGAAGCTTTCAATCTCGGTCAATTACCGGGTGGGGGGATTTTCATCAACGATTTCTTCTTCAATTCAGTTTAACTTTTCCAAAGCCAACATGTTGTTATCTTACAAATTGTAAGCAATGGGATAATGGAAGAGTTTCAGATTTCATTGTTCTCTGGAAGGGATTAACATATTCCCTAAACTTAACAATCCCTCAAGATGATTTGCTTCCAATCTGTGTGGAAAATTTGTGTGATTAATTATGCACACCATTGATCCCTGTGAAATACACAAGAGGGTTTCGAGACCTTACATTGATCGCTCAGCAGATCAAAGACTCTCTTTCAATGACTAAGGATAAAACTCATATAATTCCATCATCTCTTGGAAATAGAATGGGTAAAGCAGAGACTGCTACAATTACGCTTAAAAAAACACTTGTACGTGATTCTACTTCAAAACCTTCATCTTATAAAAGGGCTCCACCTCCTAAGTGTCAACAAAAGAGGTTGTTTCATCAAGATGATCAAAGAGATCAAAGACAGAAACAATATGTGGATTTGAAGAGAAATGTTTATTCTTTCCGAAATGAACAAGTTACCAGTTACTTAATTTTGGCTCTGGAAAATAATTTTGTTCATTTTACACGGCCCAAATGGCCAATAAAGTAAGGAGATGAAGATCTTCCCAACTATTTCCCTTTGCATCAGATGTTGGGGTGTCCCATTCGAGAGTGTTTTGTCTTCAAATACCTCCTGCAAAAAGTGGTGGACTCAGGAAAAGTCAAATCGAAAGGTTATTCACCTCAGGTAGCATGTGTTAATTCTACAGATCCAGAGGAAGAAGTTGAGTGGCAAGAAGTCAAAAACAAAAATGTGCAGAAATATAATGATTGGATGGTCAAAAAAATGATCAACCGAACTCATTCCATTTTTTGAACACAATTGAAGAAACCAATTGTGTCTTCTACTATGAATGCCATAGAAAACCCCTCTTTATCAGAGGGAAAATCATCAAAGGGGTGGCATAATTCAAAGAAAGAGGAACAATCCGAAGAAGATGAGATCGTGACAAAGCCCAAGTTGCCTTTGACTCTGACAGATTTTATGCCATCTACTTCAAACCCATGAGCACCCTCCCACCAAACGGCACAACCAAAATTGGATAATCAGGAAGAGTCTTTATCAGATGAATATTTGATCTGTGGTTCTGTTAACATGATTCACTTAACAGATCCTTATGACAGTCACAGTTTCGATCTTGATGAATCTATGTTCCCTGTATCAAAAAGAGGAATTAGAGGGAGTTCCAGAGGTCTAGGATACAAGGGAATATGTGGATATCCCATAATCCACTATTCCAATTATACCACTTCTTGAACTGTGTGTGCAGTAGAAACTCATGGCAGAGCCCTTCAATGGGTTCAACAAGAACAAGATAGTTCTTCCATGCATGGAAAATTCAGTCCTGGAACAATTATTCTTGAGGATCGGTTGTAGGTTACACCTTCTTCCTCTCATCATGTAAATAGACCTAGTAGGTATAGTCGTCCAAAGTAAGGAGTATTTTCCAACTCTGACCCTGATACAAGATGCATCTACTTCCAAAGCATCAACTTCCAAGGCACATGCAAAACCACATGTTCCTATTGGGAAACAAAAACCATTGGATGAAAAGTATTATGTCTGAATCATTTGGCCCATGTACCATCCAAGTTATCAATTCTGGATGCTTTGAATTTATCAAAGGATCTTTGGGAGGCACTCATTGAGGCTCGGTCAAGTCCCCAGGAATTCACAATTGAAATTGTTGCGGCTGAAGTCTACCATGTAGATAATGATCCTGCAAAATTCCATGCAGTAATATCTTTTACATATGAAGATGAATATGATGTTGTGTATAGACATATTAGACCTTTGTACTTATCTACAAAGGTCAATGATGTAGACAACAAAAGAGCTTTCATTGATAATGGTTCAGAACTCAACCTCATCCCCATCCGTACACTTCGTCGATTAGGCCTCACAGAATCTGATTTATCTCCTTCTACTTTGATGTTACAAGGATATGATAAAAATGAAAAAGAAAATCTGGGAAAGATCACACTCAGAAATATGTTTGGAGATCCTGTATCCAATTCAGATTTCATGGTTGTTCGACATGACACAGCCTTCAATATTTTTCTTGGAAGACCTTGGCTACATCAACTTGCGGATATCCCTTCATCATACCATCAATGTCTCAAATGTTGTTTCAATGGTAAAATTGGGACATTGTATGGTGATAAATCCTCATTCAAAACCTATGAATCTTAATACATTGAGGCATAATTCTATCACATGGAGGGTAAGGAGAAATACACAAAAATAAAGGTTACCAAATTTAATGCTCCATATGGATTGGAAAAGATACTAGTAAACCCATTCACACGTGTGAGTACAGATTATGTGTTACCTATCATTCAAATTGGCAGGATAGACTGGAATCCAAATACTCTTATCGAAACTTCCATAATGTCAATTATGGAAATCAAGACAGAAAACATGGGAGAAATTGGTGATTCACCAAGAAATGATGAAAGCTCAAATGGAGATGTCGTCATTTCATCTTCTTAAATCTCGCAATTCTATACTTCGCCAACCTGGATAGAAGAAGTTATAGCAATTTCATAGGTGAACGATGATGTCGATTCTCAATCCATCATCTCCTCTATAATACCCAAGAAAGACCCTTCACCATCAACAAAGTCAGAAATGGAAGCTTCTTCTTCAAGATGTTCAAATTTTAACATCTCTTCTGATCATGGAAATTGTGCTTCATCATCTACTATGAAAGTAGAAATAGAAGAAATAACACATGTTGAAGAAGAAGAAGAATATCTCAGGGATGCTCCTCCAGCATTTGAAGAGGGTATCTCTACCACTGTGGATGAACTCAGAGAAATAAATCTGGGTACAAAAGAAGATCCACAACCCACTTTAATTAGTGTGGCCATGACTCTTGAAGAGCAAGAGATGTATATTTAATTTTTAAAGAAAAATAGTGATATATTTGCTTGGAACTATACAGAAATGCCAGGGCTTGATCCTAATGTTGCTACTCATCATTTGGGTTTTCCAGAAGAACATCGAGGATTTATGAAAGCCGGAAGAAGAACACACCCAACTTATGCTTCTAAAATTGAAGCTGAAGTGGATAAGCTTATCAAAGATAACTTCGTCAGATAAGTTCAATATCACAAATGGTTGGCTAATATTGTCCCTGTGAAAAATAAGAAAAAACAAATTATAGTTTTCATTGATTTCAGAGATCTTAATTGGAAATTTCCTATGGATGATTTTCCAGTTCCAATCACATAACTCTTAATTGATGCAACAACTGGCTATGAAGCACTTTACTTCATGGATGGATATTTCGGGTATAATAAAATCTGAATGGCTCTATAAGATGAATAATCTACAACAATTAGAGCCCATCAGGGTGTGTTTTTATATCGGGTAATTCCCTTTGGCCTGAAGAATGCAGGCGCAACATATCAGCGTTCCAGGCATCGTATCTTCACACCCATTTTAGGGAAGTTTTTTGAATGTTATGTGGATGATTTGGTGGTTAAATCCAGACAATGTTCTAATCGCTTGGCTGATTTGTAAATCATATTCCACAAACATCGATAACACAATTTGAAGATGAGCTGCTTAAAATGTGCTCTTGGGGTAACCTCAGGAAAATTTCTCGTCTTTGTTGTACGTCATCGTGGTATCAATGTCGATCATGAGAAGACAATGTCAATCCTTGGTATGTCAAATCCTCATGATTTAAAGGAATTAAGATGACTTCAAGTAAACATAGCCAATATTTGGCATTTCATCACCAATTTGGTAGGAAAATGTTTACCCTTCACCAAATTCATGAAGAAGAGAGTCACTTAACAGTGGACTGAACAATGTCAAGAGGCATTAAATATTTTCAAGAAGAATATCTTGATTACACCGGTATGAATGCCACCTGTTGAAGGAAGACCACTTATTCTTTATGTGATAGCTTTAGAGAGATCATTGGGTGCCTTCCTAGCCCAGAAGAATGATGTTGGGAATGAAAATAGCCTATACTATCTCAGTCAGACTATACTTGAAGCAGAAACCTGATATTCAAGTATTGAAAAGTGCTAACTAGCATTAATATTCGTAGTTTAGAAGTTGAGACAGTACCTACAACATCAGGAGGTCCAATTTTTATCTTGCAATAAGCCGCTCAAATTTATCCTTATCCATCCAATGCTTATAGGACGTCTTGCAAGGTGGGTAGTTATTTTTCAGCAATTTAATATCCAGTATGTGTCTCAAAAGGAAATAAAGGGCCAAGATCTGGATGATTTCCTTGGTGAACATCCTTCAGTAGAAGATACATCTTTAGATACTGAACTTCCTGATGAAGAAGTATTCTCTATTCAAGATAATCTTCCTAAATGGGAAATGTACTTGGATAGTGCTTTTAGAAGTCCAATAGGGAAGAAAATGGAAGATCCTAAATTCAACAAAATTAGGTTAGGAATTATACTTATTTCCCTAGAAAAGGAAGTGCTACCCTATTCCTTCTTATTTTGGGAAGGAGGTACAGGTAATGAAGTAGAATACCAAGCTCTCATCGAAGGATTGGAGTTAGCGCTTCAAGCAGAAGTGAATCACTTAAAGGTGAAAGGCGATTCAGACCAGGAAATCAAACAATTCAACGTAGATAATGCCATCATAAAAGGAGAGTTAATCCCTTTGTATGATTACATTTGAGAGTTAATGGAGGAATTTCTTTCAAAACCGATATTTTCTTATGTCCCGCGATCACAAAATGCCCAAGCAGATGCACTGGCTAATATAGCCACAACTCTGGGAGATCCAAATCGAGATGATACAATCATCATTATTGCCCAACGTCGTACAATTTCACCTTATGTTCAAACCAGAACATAGGAAATCAATGAAATTAGTCCCATTTCGGAACCATATGGTCATACTATGGGATGGATGACACCTATCAGGGTATATCTATAAAATGGAACACTCCCACCTGATAGTGTCAGGAAAGAACAAGTTTGGCAACGTGTGGTCAATTTTACTCTTTATGATGGCCCAGATCACCTAAAGAAAATTCTCTACAAAAGGGATTTCATGGAAATCTCTTCAGATGCATTGACGGTGAAGAGACAATGGCTGTCATGATATAAGTGCATGTAAGAGTTTGTGGTGCCCATCAGTATGGACATAGACTATCTGATCAAATTCAAAGGCTTGGATAATTTTGGCCTTCAACGATACAAGATTGTGTTGATTTCACAAAGATGTTTCATTCTTTCCATGTATGAGCCTACATTATTCATCAGCCCCTAGAGTTTCTTCATACAGCTAAATACTCATGGCCAGTTTCCTCATAAAGAATGGATGAATTAGGACCTTATCCTTCAGCTACAACCATGCATTATAAGTATATTCTTACTGCTACTAACTTCTTTTCCAAATGGGCAGAGGCAATACCTCTCAACGAAGTCAGTTCTAAAAGCATTGTTAGCTTCATCAAGTCTAACATCATTACCAGATTTGGTGTCCCTCAAACCATATTGATGGACAATGGACCCAACATTTGTTCATCCGACGTAAGGAAGTTGTATCAATAATACAACAACAAATCCAATCATTCATCTAATTATCATGCATCGGCCAATGGACAAATAGAATCCATAAACAAGACTCTTTCAAACATAGTGCAAAAGATGGTGGATAAAGATAAGAAACCATAGCCTGATAAACTCTTTCATGCTTTATGGGATTATCGGACCACCACCCACACTACATTGCAGTCAACTCCATATTCATTGGTATATGGAATAGAAGTAGTCTTTCCCATTGAGGTTCAATTACCCTTGCTCAGAGTATCCATTTATGATCAGTCATCTACAGATGAACAATCTTAAAAGTGATTGGATGAATTGGAATGATAAGATGAAAAATGATTGTGCACCCTGCACCACATGGAAGTTTATCAGAATTGAATAGAACGAGATTTCAAGAAAAAAAAATTCATCATTCATTCCTTCAGGGAGAATTGGTATTGGTTCTCATAACTCCAATGATACGAAGAATGAATCCTCCCAAGGTTGAGCCCGAATGGGAAGGAAATTACTCAACACATATGGTATACTCCAATGGATCTTATTCTTTAATCTTAATGGATGGAGAACTCATCACGACTCCAACCAATACCATATTTTTGAAGAAGTATTTTGTATAACACAAATACATCATTTCTATCTCTGCATATGACCTTAAACTATTCGCACCATCGTCCAACATGACATAAAACTTAATTGTCCCTCTTACAACCTAGCTGCATGACGCTAAACTGTAGAGCACCCCAATGTCCAATATGACATTAAACTTTGAAAAATTCCCTAATACATCCAACATGATGTTGAATTGTGTCCCCATTGTCCTCACTACAAGACATTAAACTACATAGCCATACATCCTAGATACATTATGCTAAAATGTACAGCACTAACCTTTCAATACGACATTAAAGAATACAACTCTTCTTTGTCTCCTTACTACATGACATTAAGCTGCATAGTCACCCCTAAGTCCTTATTGCATGACATTAAACTGCACAGTCCCTTCTTCATCGCACATGACATTAAACTGTGCATCGTTATGGTTGTTTCTACCTCTTGTCTATCACACCTAGTATGAATCACATGATCTTAGAGTAAACTTCAACCATAACACCCTCTCTAGGGCACTAACCATGTGTATGTCCCGCCACCATTTTTAGTTCATTTTCCTCAAGAACAACTTGATTAAAAATTCATTCATTAATCGAACTATGTTGACTTAGATTATTGCCTTCTAATATGGGTACGTAGGCAACCTCCTGATGTTCATGTGCAAAATCAACCTCTTCACACCAGTTCACCTTCGTCTCATACGATATTGATTCGTGAAACCGCCACCAGAACCAATATTTTTTACATTGGTTCACCATCTTCCTTGCTATATGACGTGAAACTGTTCGCACTTCTATCCTGCACAACAATAAACTACATCATTATTTGACACCCTCACCTGGGAGGGAATAATTATTTACATTGATCTCCAATGATGTTATACTCTAAAGACTATGTGCATACTTGGAAATTCCTGAACCTTTTATCTTGGGTAAAACCATCATTGCACTAAAGTCCCCTTTCACCCTTCACTTGTACAAACCAAATATGTACATAGAGTATTTCGAGAACTATGTGCGGCATGATTCCCATCCTTATGGTATACGTAGGAATGTTCTAGAATCCCTCGAATCCAGCCCCATGTCATTGGGCCTAACCCCAAATTCTACTTTAATTCCTTTAGCTGAAAATTACCCATGTGAAAACACGAATGTGGTATTGAAACCCTGGTCTTCATTCACATCAGGATTATAAAACAAACGGCGTACTCTTTATAATGGTCCTAGATCTATGACCCTAAATGAAGATCCCCTACACTTTCATCCCACATGATGTTAAACTATATTTCATGAACTATGTATGTCTTGATTCCCATCCTTATGGGATATGTAGTGAAGTCTGGAACCTCAATTCAGGACCCAACCACAACATGATTATGGTTAGCATTGGTCTGTGTATCTCTACATGCATTGAACAATTCCCATTTTGATGTGTCATACACCTAACCTTAAATACTTCCAAATCTCCATTATCCTTTTTTATTTACTTCTGGTCACAAAATGTTTGATACCTGAGTGTTCTTTTTCCTGAATGTGTAGCACGTGCCCGTAGGAGGACTTGCATAAACAGTCTAAATAACAGACATGTCAGCCAAATGATACTATTATTTGACTATGCAGCCAATGCCCATAGGTGGCCCTGTATAATTTAACCCCCTAACAGGTTTTTTAAATAATGGTAACTTCATTCTTGGGAATAAAACCTCTTTTTTACTTAGTTGTCTTAAAAACAATATGTAGGGTTCTGCAAAAATAGACATCCTTAACAAATTCGTCCCACACACTTCTTCATTATCTAATATTATTCAAGTCTATGGTTTATATTTTCCTTCCCTACGTTTGGGTCAGACCTTCATGGGAGTGACATTCATCCAATTCTTTGCCAATTTTGATTGGAAATATCCTCTCTATATTCTTGTACCTCTCTCCATACAGAAGACTCTATGCTTTGGAAAATTTGAATCTTCATAAACTTCCACTGGCATTTTAGCAATAAAAAAAGTAAAATTTCTAAGAGTTCTTTTTCCTGACTATGCAGCATGTTCCCTTAGGAGTCCTTGCATAAACAGTCTACATAATAGACCAATCAACCAAATGATTCTATTATTTGAATATGCAGCCAATTCCCTTGGGTGGCCCTGTATAATTCAACCCCCTAACATGTTTTTTAAATAATGATAACTTCACTCTTAGGAAAAACTTTTTATAATTCCTCTTAGTCCTTTTTTCATATCATCTTTCAGATTTGAAATTTCTTAAATCATAGTTTTCATTTCCCCCCCCCCCCATACTTGAGTGTGGTAATATGTTTTCAGATAAATTATCAAGGAATTGAGTCAATTTTAATCCATTCAGTCAAAGATATTTTGACCATAATCATTACCCTTTTTAGGACTGACATGCATGAATTTAAACTACTCACAAAAATACAAGAGAACACTAAATAAAAATCAAGGCCCAACTCACTAAACGTAAATTTTTAATGATTTATGTAATATTGAGCAATAAAAATATTCAACGTTTGTAGGGTTGTTTAAAATAATCATAGAAAAAATCAAACTATGCTAACTAGGCCCATTGTGTTAGGTAAAATTTAATGCAAGTAGCAAAATAAGTCATGCATAAATGATTGAAGATGAAAGTTTTTTTCATTTGATGCATAAAAGTTAGAAGGAAATCCACAGACTGGAGTCTCTTCACTTTTTTCAGGGATTACAAGATACTTTCAACATAAGTCTTTATTTGATTTACGGCATCCCGAGCTTCATCAGCATCCACATGAAGTTCATGCACTCGACCAGCTTCACTCTTTTCATATTGATGGAGTGCTTTTATGGATTCTTCAATGGCTTTCATACCATTTGTTTGAACTCCTTACAGTGAATTGTTCAGCTGGTCAAGTTCCTCAGTAACAATATCTAATCGTTGCTGAAGGTGCATCTACTGGAAAACTTTATCCATGATCTTATGCTTCATCTACTTCAACTTGGTAGCATGATTAGCCTTAGCTTAGGACACGACAACCTCAAATTCGCTAATATTGGCTGATAGCCTTACTTTAGTCAGGTCTTGATGGTATTTCTGCTCCTGCCGCCTTCTTAAGATGACTTGTTTCACAACGGCATGGATATATTGATATCCAAAACTGCCAAGTCCCAACATGAAGAATAGGGATGATAGTCAGGGGATCATCGATGACAGTTCTCAAGAGGCACTTCAGATATGATCTTCCATATATTCTTCCATGCCTTGTGTCATGAAAATTGGAGTGCCTTTTATACTTCTGGGTATGACTTAGTATCACTGTCACAGGGGGGAATATAATCATGGATTAATGCACTTACAGAAGTTCCATGTTATTTTCCTTCCCCCTGACCCCTGTTATTTCACAGTCTATTCCTTTTGGGGTAGAGTCGGTGGATTCACCTCCAGATATAGCGAATGAAATTGATGGCATTGCACAGTCAATTGAAAGTTTTGTTCAGTTTCAAAGGATAACAGAATTTGATTAAGTTGTCTTGCAAATTAAGTGTAGCCACAATGATTTTTATCTTCTACCCAACGGTAGATCAACAATAGGAGAAGGCTCCTCCCCATCTTTCCTAGCATCAACAGGGTTTTCAGGATGAGTTTGAGGAAGCTCTACTAGGTTCAGCTCCACTTCAGCTAATGTCTCTGCAATAATAGGGTTGTTTGTAGCCCATTTAGGTATTGGCAGTTCGACAGCATGTTCAGCTTGAATTTAACATTTGAACCAATCATGGTCAGAGATGTAATAAGAAGTTATTTTAGCAGGAATAAGGATAACAATCATGTCCAAAATCTTATAAATTACATGGTAATTTAACAAGATCTAAAAAATATTCAAAATATGTGCTAAGTTCCATCATTTCATCCAATGTTATCTCAGATTCCTGGTTATTCTCGCTAGTGGGAGCATTCTATATGTCTTCTTAGCGACCATCATGTTGCGACCTCTGACGCCGGACAACGTCTTCAGATAAAATTGTGGCGTCAGTTGCAGTGGCTTCTAAATATTCCGGTGTAGGGGTTGAAACTAAATTATCATAGAATGGAAGCCAGTTGATGTTTTCATTCAACATATTATGAAGCATTGTTAATTTACCTATAGCAGGATATTCTCTCCTTGTAGAAAAAACAAGAGTGGTACTGGGAACATATGTTGGCTCTTCTTAAGGAGTTGCCAAGCCCGCATGAACTTGTGACTGTTCACCGGTACCCTCCATCATCCTCAAAGGAGGGTCAATCCTCTCCCTCAAAAGTTAAATTGAAGAAGCCCCTGCAATCCAACGAATTATGAGAAATATTTTCAAGGGATAAGACTCATGACTATCCTAAGGACTTACCGCTACTGAGAAAACGCTTCGTTGTTGACTTCTTACTTCGATGTCTTTGTTTCTTCGGCTTTTTGGGAGTGATGACATCATCATATCCAAATATAAGAATTGGAGAATGAAAATTCATATCTAACTCCTCATCTATGGCCTGCTGTCCTAGAGATATCTCACCTGGCTCATGATGAGATTCATTAGCCCCGATGGAAGTACCACCAAGGCTATACTGTGGTGAAGGAACCTCAGCAGTTCCTTTCTTTGTAAGCTGTAGGATGAAGAAAGAAATTTCCTTGAGTAAAAAATATTTAACTAGAATCATGTTACAAAGAAAATAAGGAAATATACTTACATCTTCAAGAGCCACGTAATCATTCCACTCGTCATCTCTGGAACCACGAGTCCCCTCAGTGGTGCCACGATCAATCATTTCCTTCAACCTCTTGGTGACATGAATAGAATCGTTAATGGAATATATGAGAATATCTAGATCTCTAATGTAATCCCTCACTTCATCGGGGTTATCCTCGAAACGGATATCGGTGTAGGACAGAAGATTCCCTATTCCAGAGATGTGTAGCTCCTCTTACAGATCTAGCTAGGCAGTTTCAGCATCTCAATATAAACTCTTCCATGTCTGGATAGCCTCTGGTCAGAGTTAATCAACATGTGTACTAGAAGGATGGAGGAGGGTCCTACAATCATAGACTTCAGCTTCTTCCCATCTTCTGCAACTAAATATAGAGAATAAGAACATGAAATTTGTTTCTTTATAAGGTAATGGTGATTAAATTTCCTCAATGATGTAACTCACTAGGAGTCTATGTAGTGGGTCTCTTGATTCTGACAGGAGGATTATATCTGGCATGAGGCCGCTTGGCCGTATGTTATGCCTCATCATCCCCATCTTGGGAATCCGGTGAGTCACCCCTATGTGAGAAACCTGGTGAATCAGCTCTAGGTGCGGAAGCGTCACCTTCCAGAAGAGGGGTTTCTTTCTCTACAGTTCTATTCTTTTTCCACACATGATAAACCAGATGATTCAACACCCCTTCAGGGCATGATGATATCCACTTCTCGGCATACCATGTAGTCAAGTTACTCACCGCTTTATCAACTGGTATATCAAACACTGCCACGGTCTTCTCCATAGATGTCAGTAACCGTAATTGTCGGGCAACCATCAGATGATGCTCTGACCTGACATGAACATGAGGGGATACAATAGTCTTCTGTAGAAATGTGAGTTGGCATGCAAATCTATATCGAGCATAAGCCTCACATATAATCTCTATGTCAATCCTAGTGGCCAGTACACCATCTCTGCAACCCACCATGTATGACCTTAATTCCAGGCCAGTAGTTCCATCAACAACAAACTGCCCGGTTCGCGAGATTCCATAAGGAATGAAATTTAATTCCTTGTACATGCTCATCCTCGCCTTCATATCATAGATGTTGGGAGATAACTGAGCAACTCCAGAAAATTCCTGCACTGATTGTCCAAAAGAGCTTCCATTAATCTTTACTCTGTTCCATATAGCATATGTCCCCAAATGTGTGGCGATCCATCCCCACAAAACTTGGAATGGTCCAACTATTCTCTATGGAGACTTTCCCATAAATACATGGTGTAAGATCCTATGAATCTTTTCCAAAATGGGGGTGACCAACCCAACCATTTCTTCTCATCCGACTTGGCTACAACAACAATGGTCCCTGGCCTGACACCTCCCTTCGAATCCCTGACTGGTAAAAGATAATCACTGAGCCACAAGGTGAAGAAGCCTGCCAGACGGGTCTTTTCTGGGATTCTCTGATCCACTTCGTACCCCCACTTACCAAATTCTCATGCTTCTTGAGTTGGCCAGAATGTGCCACAAGCACCCCTCTTCTTTATTCTAGGGAAAATAGTAGGGCGAGTACAACTGAGCCAATCCCCCTCCTTCTTGGTAAGAAACATATCAATCCACTCCTCTGGATGAATATCTTTTCTTGAATGAGTTTTGGAGGTCTTGGAATTCTTGAGCTTGTAGAAGATTTTCAATAATTCCTGAGCCAAAGCCTAAGTCTCCTCAGAATTATTCCCAGTTGCCTTGGTAGGGATGAATTCATCATACATGTCACCCAGAATTGGATCCCATGAGATCTTGTAAACATCCAACAAACTGAATCCTACTTCTCTATGAGTCAGATGGAAAGAATTGGTTTCTGGGCTCCAGTGGCTGATTAGCTCCGACATAAAGTCATTATTCCTATAAACATATGTCTGCCCAGCCCAGACGGCTTCATATATTGAAGTTCCATTTAGATCCTCAACAAACTCTACAATGGTTTCTCACACCCAATATGCCCACATCCAAGTTGGATTCACACCTACTCCAGGATGAAAGTCTCAACTCCTCTTCCAGCCTTTGGAATGATCCACCTGAGATTTTCAGAAGATTTAAGGATAAAAATGGGGTTGCAGCTCAGGCTTGTGAGGTTTCAGATCTGGGGAACAAGGGCTATGATGCATTATGTAAGCCTTCTCCACTGTTACACTATTAACAAATGCTCCTCCACTTGAGATATTTGTTGATGAAATTTTTTTGTAAGTCTAAAACCAAGAATGCGGAAGATAATTCTTTTCCTCTGTAATATCGATGTCTTGCAGATGACCATGCCCATACAGAGGCAAGTAGATGCTCTATGGAAAGTTAAGATGATACTTCTTCAAGTACATGACAAAATCTAGAATAGTGATGTCATAGATATCATAGTAATCATGGAAAACAATGTTCGTCATGTCATCAATTCGCTTTCTAGCCAGTTCATCAGCCGTTCCAATTCATCTATGAGCCATTGAATCTGCACAATGGTCGAATAATTAACTCTTAAGTGAGTTGATTTTTCATAAAATTTGTGAAGAAAAGTGAAAAATGGCTAAGTAATTAAGGCACACATGTCCAATGTTGGCTCACAAGTGTAACAGTGTCGCGCAGGTTTTGGCGCGCATGTATCACCAAGCAGGTCAAAATACCTCTGTAGAAGCGTGACACGTACAGAAGCAATGAAACTACAGAAAATCAGCAACCTGCACAACGAGAGCAACCTGCACGGTGAGAGAATAGAAGCATTCCAAGTCGATTGCTTTACGTGAGAATGATGCGCCTATTTATAGGAAAGGCTTCACCCTGTGCAGTGAGGCCTATGCCGCTCTCACCTGTGCAGCACAATCTACACGCTCAGAACTTGCGCACCGCAATTTCTTGGTTTTCCTCTTTACCTCAGAGTCATATCCTTCTTCATTTCGGATACAACCCTGAGGGGGGACATTTGTTGACGCTCTATCTATCACAGAGTCTAACGACTGAAAAAGGGGAATACCTTAACACAAAGTGATTTATCGTTTGAAGAAACATAGAAAATCGACAAAGGCATGAACAATCATTTCTTAAACATGGGTCGTGCAAGTTCCATGATGGTCGCACAGGTATACCTGCATGCCACATTTTGGGCACGCAGGTGACCTGTGCCCCCTATTTGATTTTCTCCCAAGGTCTTCAGTAGCCTATAAATACCCCTTCTGGACCCCCATTTTGAGGACGAAAAATCCAGAAACTCAAATTTCAGCTCTCGGAGCCCTAGTCTCTTCTTGAAGTCTTACGAACAATTATTAGGTAATTTATTACCTAGAATGGAAGATCTAAAGAGGGGGAACATGGTCTATGTGTTGAAATTCATCAACACCTGCGGGCCTAAGTGTCTAACCATTAAGGGAAATGGTCACACCTACGCGCTGCCTTATCCCTTCAGTAGAACCTATGAGACACCCTTTTATATGCCTTTAGGGATAATACTAAGGGCTTGAGCCAAGTCTTTCCCAAGTATTACCCCATATATTAACAGGCACACAAGTACATCTGTGTCGCGCATGTATACGTGTGTGACCAGGAACTATGCACCCAAACATGACCTGCACGCCTACCTCTTTTTGGGTGTCCCTCCGGTCTATTCATCTCATTTCTTCAAATCCACATAACATATTCAAGATTTAGCCATCAGAACCCTCTTCAATGCCATTTATGGGAAGATTCCTTGGTTGGCATCCTAATATGAAAGGAATTCTATGTAATATCTCTCAAAACCTAGTGATTTACATATCTTTATGTCACTAAGGTGTGAGATTTCATTCATTCAACCTCATCCTTCACGATAATAAGATCTATAACCTGGGCCTTATTTTCAGGAGTAAGTCCCAGTCCATGTTCTCTTAACATGGGCCTTCATTTCAAGAGTTAGTCCCAGTCCAAGTTCTCTTATCCTAGGCCTTCTTTTTAGTAGTAAGCCCCAGTCCATGTTCTCTTATCCTGGGCCTTATTTTCATGAGTAAGCCCCAGCCCAAGTTATCTTAACATGTTCCTTCTTTTCCGGAGTAATCCCCATACCATGTTATCTTAACATGTGCATTCTTTTCAAGAGTAAGTCTCATTCCGAGTTCTCTTAACCTGGGCCTTCTTTACAGGAGTAAGCCCCAGTCCAATTTCTATTAACCCAACCCTTATTTTAAGGAGTAAGCCCTAGTCCATGTTCTCTTATCTTGGGCCTCCTTTTCTGGAGTAAGCCCCAGTTCTCAAGTCCCTTTAACCTGGGCTTCCTTGTTAGGATTAAGTCCCAGTCATAATTTCTCCAAAACAATATTAATTTATTTTTATTTGGACTTCCTTCTCAGGAATAAAACCCAATCATAAGTCCCGTCTAATTTGAGCATCCTTCTCAGGATTTAGTCCTAAGTTAAGTATCCAAATCTACATAAAGAACATATACCTTTATGGACCATGTTCCCTGGTTTCTTCCCTGAAGTAATTCCCAATCCTCATCTATCTTGGGTAGTCATACATACATAATCCCCACATCATTTCTTATGATTGCATCTTTCATGGAACAGTCGTCAGGTTTTACCAATACCACTTGTTTCTCACACCGAGCATTACTCACATGAGATTGGAGTGTAAAAGTAATTATGACTTCTTTCTTTGAGCCATCAATCATACATAAACCTCATACTTATTTACTCGAACTACGTGGGTTCAGATTCCTTTTCCAAACAAAGATATGTAGGTATCCCATCTCCATGTATGATCCTATATCTGATATAACCTATTTCCTTTTGAATGGAAATAAACTTCAAGTGCCCCGCTGAGTGGCTTTAAAACCAGTATGGTTATTATAATGTCCCAGAGATTTATATATAATTTATTGAAGGATACCATTGGATGAGAATCTCTAACAAATACAGATGATTTTCTATTGATGAAGAACCTCTAATACCTATAAAATATTCTCTAAATTTCCTACATACTTAATCATTAATTGTCAGATCTAAACGAAACTCATTTTCATACTTGGTAATTTAATAAGGTCCATTATCATAAATCAAATCTATAAAGAGAGTCTCGGAGTAGACAATAATTCCCCCCAAAAAGGTGCGATGAGTTCGACCTCCCATCCTCTCGACCAATTCAAATTTTTAAGCCTCATCAGTTCACAACTAATGAGAACCTACTTTTGGAAAGTAGGTCCAAATTGATATAGAATCATTGGATGTTTTGGTTCTATGAACAAACCCGTTAGAAAATGATTGGAATGATTGAACCTTAAACCGATGAGGTCATCCCCATTTCTAGATGAAATAGATCCCTTATCCCAAGTACCACTTTGAGACAATTTCTCTGATGGGCATCTTTATTCCATCTCACGTACACATCCTTGGAATGTTGAATTAGTTAACTACCTTGTTGCCTATGAAATCACTACAAATTTAGAGAAACCCCATGTCCAAAAGTTAATGAGTGATTCAAGATTTTATTCTTCGGATGATCCATACCTATGGCGCATGTTTACTGACCAATTTATTAGGAGATGTGTTCCTGGTCATGAGTTGGAGTTTGTTTTACAATTTTGTCATACACTTTCTTTTGGTGGACACTTTGGACCCCAATGGATAGATAGGAATGTTTTGTATGCTGGATTATATTGGACTAGATTATTCCATGACACCCATGTGTTTTGTAAGTCATAACCACATTGCCAACACACTAGGAACATTTCTAGGAGACATGAGATGCCCCAGCAACCCATAATATTATTCGAGATTTTTGATGTATGGGGAATCAATTTTATGGGTCCTTTTCCTAGTTCCAATGGTTTTTTCTATTTTTTCTATTGATTTTGTGACTAAATGGGCGTAGTCTAAGGCCACTAAGACCGATGATTCTCATGTTGTATTGGAAATTGTCAAAATACAATTTTTTTGTAGGTTTGGAGTACCAAAGGCAATCATAAGTGACCAAGGAACACAATTATGCAATCAGAATTTGGCTTCCCTCCTTCGGGAGTATGGGGTGACACAAAAAACATCAACACCATACCACCCTCAAACAAATGGTCAGGATGTTGTTTCAAATAGGGAGTTTAAACCTATTTTGGAGAAAACCATGCAAAATAATAAGAAATATAGGAGGAAGTGCTTGGATGATGTGCTTTGGGATTATAGGAAAACATACAATACACCCATTAGTATGTCCCCATTTTGGATTGTTTTTTGGAAACCGTGTTATCTTCCCGTGGAAGTTGAGCATCATGCTTATTGTGTATAAACAAATGTAACATAGATTTCGCACAAGCCGGATTCCAAAGGAAGATACAAATTCAAGAGCATGAAGATATTGTATTGTCTTCATATGATAACTCAAGGATCTACAAGGAAATATAAAAAGTATCTCATTAAAAAATGATCCAGAAAAGAGAATTTTAATTTGGAGAGAAAGTCTTTCTCTATAGTTCACGACAGAAGATGATGTCTGGTTAGTTGTGTTCCAGGTGGTTAGATACTTATGTTCTGAATAATGTTTTTTGTTATGTTGTAGTGGAGATAACAGAAAAATAAAAAAGAAGGAGCTTTGCATTCAATGGGAAATGTTTGAAGAAATACATTGAGGGACTTCCTACTAATGCAGTGGATTTCATCACACTGCATGACCCAATCATCACTTGTGCATTTCAGGATGTTCCCAACCCTTTCACTTTTTTATTATTTGTCCTATTTAAAATTATACATTTCATGTGCATATATCATCTCATGGGTTCACATTGAGGACAATTAAATATTATATGTGTGGGGGAGGGAACCATTTAGTTTAGTAATTTCAATTTTTTCCTGTTTTTCAATGATTTTTAAAAAAATATTGTGTGATTTTCAAAATTTGTGTGTTTATTTTTCAATTTTTTTGTGTTTTTTTGAAACATTTGAGATGAAATGATTCTCAAATCCATTATTAATTTCTTTTCAATAAGTCAAAAAATTTATTCCATGAATCCAAGTTTAAATGAATGATGAAAATAACTTTGTTTCAAGTTCAAATCATAAGTAATTTCATAGAATGTACTCTGAATTTTGAATCCTATGCCATATCTCACTATATTTAAATTGGAAATCACTTTCCTGTGAGGCTTCTGAACCATTCTTTTCATATTATTTACATATAGAACACATCTTGAAAGAACCAAACTATACATGATTTAACCATAATTTGATTTATTCCTATCAAAACTTGAGGGGTTGAGGTACCTATGTATTAAATGATTGAGGAATTTGTTTGTTATTAATTCCCCTATTTCAAATAATCCTTTTTATAATGGCCTACCTTGAACATTTAATCCTTATATCCCTTATAATCCATGATCATCTTATTAGGTTAGACACATTACAAGCCAATTTTCCATATCCAACCAACTCATGAAGTGAAATATCATAATATATTTGAAATTAGGTGTGGGGGAAGCTGTATTGTGTTGTGATACAACATTTTGTGATACTCTGGGTGGAAAATTAAATTTCGAAGAGATGTGTTTTTTGCTGAAGAAAATAATTATATTGAAAGCTGTACCTTTTTTGGAGCGTTCATTATATCGAAAGCTTTGACTTTCTAGATATTTCATGATAATTGAAGTTGTGCCTTTTTGGATCTTCTAATAGAGGAAGAAAGAGTTGCCTATATGGAGCTTTCAATAAAATCATGCTTGAGAAGATTGAAATTTTTACTTCTGAAATGGTGAATGTTGTGCACATCCCTTTATTTTTCATGAAGATGAACATGAATTGATTATATGGAGATTGAGGAGGATACCATATTTAAGATAAAATTAGATTAATTCAATTTTGGTTTAAAAAGAGTCCAACCCCATCATTTAGCCTCAGAATGTTTCACACTTAAATCCTACCAAATGAAATCCACAAAACAAACTTGTAAATTACTCATTATAAACATATGTCCTTGACTCACATTCGGTGGCGATGTAGGAATTTATCAATCCTATGGTTACCATTTTATGATTTTGGATGAGAAATTCATTGCTGAAAAAATGGCATTTGTGTGATTAAGAAAATTCAAGTGAGGTAAGTGTTTTGTACATGGGAGGATAAATGAAGTGGAAATATATTGAATTATATAAATGGAGAACTTGAAATAATGGATTTTTATGAGGCATGGTAACTTTGTTTCTTAGAGGGGAATTATAGGATCTCAAGGATATGGGTTTGAAAATCTGTTTTGATTTGATATTGATGTTTACTTGTCATAATTTTTCAGAATATAGATATGAGGTTTTTTCCTGGAGTACAAAAGGGTAAGTGTGGGGGAGTTGATAAAACAAAAATTTATTGAATATTTTAATTGCATTAAATGATTAAATTTCCTCACATCTCATTAAATATGTTTATTTATAAAATATTTTGGATTATATCATTCATTTGAAAATTTGATGGAAATGCCAGTTTTACCCTTTATAGTGCACTGTAGTATTTTGAACATAAATAATTCTATTAGAATTAATTGAAGTTAAAAGTTTTTAATTGTGTTCTTGACTTATTTTTCTACATATTTCATTTAGTATATTAGAGCTAAATCATGCATTTGGTTAGATAAAATGTGATATGAAGTCAAAGTTGGTTTTGAATCGCTAGATTCAACTTTGGTTCTTTATTTGGGCCATAACTTATATATCTTGCATTTCATGAGCCCACATTTTGATAAGATATCTAAAACCAAATGTATCAAAAATTATCCTTATGGAAGAATAGTTGTTTCATGCGTTTTAATGTTCAAATGGGCAGTGAAAGTTGTATTAAAATATTTGGCCGAGATTCCTCATTCACACTTGAAACCACATTGAACGTAGCCTCCCCACCACTATATAAATTGGTGTTTATACTCTTTGGGAAGGTTGGTATAAGCTTTGTGAAGGTTTTTCAGAAATGGTGGCTCTTGGGAACCCATAAAAACTCTTGGAATAAGTAGTGACTTGTGCAATCATCTCTTCTGAAAAAATGATCTCCTCTCCCACCTCCACTTTTTTCTCTTTGTTTTTATGCATGTAACGTAAATATTCTTCAATAAATATTCTATGTTATTATATTTTAATATTAATATTTTTCTTCTTGGGTTGGAATCTATGAGTGGAAAAAATATTGGGTGTTCTTCTTTCGATCTATTGATTATGAAAAGTGACTCCACAATGGAAACTACTTCCATGCACATGTGATTTTTTTCATAGACAATCTAATACCTATTCCATTAATTTATTTATTTTGAATCCATAATCATACTGTAATTATTAAATTGTGATCAATTAATTGAGTTCTAATTTATATAATACTTGTTTGATTTTCACTTGACTGCGTGGTCGGGCTTGTGTAAATTGTGTGAGTGAAACCTCAATCGAAAAATCTAATCAACTTGGTATAGAATTTAAGTGTTAATTTCTCATCCCCAACTCAATTAAATCTAAAATATATGGAGGATATACTTACCAAATTTACCATTGACCATTAGTTGGATTTTGTATCACAATCAAGGCAGGGTGATACGATTGGAAGTCCCGATGATTATCGAAGGCTCATTTTTCCAATATTATTGGTCATGTTAATTTCATTAGGGTTTAGGGGTTTACAATGTTAGGGGATTAAAATTTAATGAATATTAATAATATGGTATAAGTAAAAACTAATGATTAATGGGGCATATTATATCGACTACGCCTTCTCATATAAGTGTTTTTAATGAAATTGTATCTTTGATTATTCCATCTCATTCGCTTGTTTAGTGTATTGTCTAAGGGTTAAAAACCAAACCCCCACATCTTGTGTTTCATTTGTTTTCACTTATTATTTTTATTCAAGCCTATTAAGGGGTGTTTATTTCACTTAATGACCTAGGCCAAACACTGTTCTTCACTTAGTTAAATCACAAATAAATATTTTTGAGAGCGTGTGCGACTATTTTCATAAATCACTATTAGCGATAATCTGAGAGATTTTTCTCATTGGGTTAACAAGGTACTCCAATGAACTAAGAAGATATCAAAATACAGATTGGGGATCCATCTAGGACCACTGGGCGAAGCCACAATCCCAACCAGACCAATATACTATATATAGGATTATCAACCAGTCTATGGTGGCCACAACAATACCACTAACCATGCATAAGGAAGAAGATACGATAGAGGATCCCACCCTAGGACTCATAGAGGTATACCACACACTATACCTATGAAAAACCAATCTATGGGATCACAATACTTTGCTCAAGATGTATTTACACATTATACCCTCACTATGATGGACTGAGGAATCACACTAAACTAAACGAGGTCTATAATAAATAAAAAAATAGTTGCACACTACCCTAGAAAAAGTACATACTATGTAATATCGATACATGGCATGTATCATCTCCCCCAGGTCTGCCCATATACCATGGACCATTCCCATGTACCATGTTTGATTCATGTGTAACTCTTTCCATTCCCATGTAATTTAACTATGTCTCATTACTCTTGTCATTCCCATATACATGGCTATGTCTAGGTCCTCTATCCATGTCTGATTACATGGCTGTGCATTTGTAGTCTACCCATGATCATGTGTATGGATGTGCCCATTCATGTATACCCTTTGGGGTTTATTCTGAGATACTAGTACATGTTCAAATGGAATGTAACACATTTCACATGGATTCTGATATTTTATCTCCTTTGAAACCATATCCCCAATAACTAAGGTACTACACGACGTCTGTTCTTTGGACAAGACATTGTGTAGTTTGGAATTTTAAAAATAGTTAGAAATGATTCATTTATCTTCTAGTTTCATTAACACTGATACTGTTATATCCATAGATCAAACCCATGAAACTAGGATTATGCCTCGACCGAGCTTAACCATCACCAGTGGCCAGATTTCGGCCACCAAATCTGATCAATAGAACACCTGAAACAAACTGCACCATCATTGTATTCCAAACTATGTATAAAGAACCTAAAATCTGATGAAGTATCCATTATGTTCATTTTAAACCAATATCGTACCATTGATATCAGATCTAAATCGATGGTATATATTTCTTTTATTGAAAATAGATTCCCCAATGATCGCCTACCAGGTAATCATCGAATTGCTGCTAAAAGAAACACTGATGATGAATGTACAATGAATCGGGGAGAAAAGAAAAAAACTACAAAATGAGGAGCGAATATTGGACATTTTTTGGGTTGGACTTATTTATTTATTATTATAATGGATAAATAAGAGCAAACATAAACAAAAAATAATAATATCCCATATCCTAGGTAAATAAACCCACACCCACAACACGGCTGATCCACGAATCAATCTGTTGGTTGGTTTGATTCATTCTAATAGTGGGATAATAAAAAGTATCAATAAATCATAGAAATAAATACACTACATTATGTAAGGATTAATCATCAATGAATAATAAATATGTTTTTTTAATTGGAGAGATCCTAGAATTCCATTGTCATTAGTGATTATTGCGGTATACTGATCATCAATTGACAATACTGATGCCTACTAATTATCCTCCACACAATGACACTCTCTCTATCTGTCAATTCTCAGATATATTCATGTAACCCTAAAAATTAGTCATAAGTTTGTATTTATAGAAGATAAATTTTTTTTGGATTTTAATTTAAAAATTAAATAAACATATTTACTTTATCTAATTATTTTTCCCATAGTGATGCTGAATCCAAAAACCCAACTATGACAAGGATTATGTCACACATAGAGTAAATTCCATTCACTGTACACAATGGTCACATCAAATTTTTGATCCGACACTTTGTATGGGAGTTATTCTATTATTTCCAAAAAAATTGCACATGCGTGATATAATATATTTGATTTTTATATAATATCAATACCGAGACATTATGATCCTTAGAATACCATGAAATCTAACCACCTGGATCTAAAAATATTATTCGATATATATCAAATATTTATATGAAAAAATAGTGAATTTACACCAATGACACATAAAACATGTGGATTTCTTAATAGTGGACCGGTTACCACAATCCTTCATTCTTGGAGATTTCTAGGGGTGAACGTCATGAGAAGAAGTCTCAATATATTATGAGCTCTAAACCCCTAATATCACGTATCATATGCATCAAGTAAGAATACTTCATTCGACCATTGAATATATATTTAATAATATCTTTTTTTCTTCACTTCATAGTTGTCATCATAGAGGGGAATTGCATATGATTTTAATGTGATAAATATTCAAAGGAAATTATCATATTATTGTTCTATTAAATAAAACTCATCACGTGATATAATATTTATTAATATTCAAAACTTGTAACATATTGGTAATCTAAATTTTAAATTCAATTGATTCTAGGGAACCATCAACCGCACTATACTCAGTTCCCAAACTTCATCCCAATAGGTTAGAGTATGATATATTTTCCCATACAACACTTTGTACGGTTCCATTTGTATAAAAAAATATAAACTATTATCGAGTAGAAATTCCACTATAGGTAGATACCAGTCTCCTTTCCCTTAGAAGTCGAGTGAGAATAATCATAGTATTTCATATAATGTTTATATTATCTTTTCAAACTTCCAATATATTTGAGGATGTTATGCGGTGCTAAAATGTATCTTTATCATCAGAGAATATTGGAAGCTCTTACAAAAATTTTATATTAAATAAGGGTAAAAATAAAATATAATTTATAGAGGTGCACCATGGAGTCTTACAACATGATTAATATAAATTAGTGAAAGTTACTCATGGGGTAGATAAACCCTTATTTCAAGAAAATTTATAAACACTGTAAGGTGATCCATAATAACTAATATCACATCATTTTTCTTTGATGTCTTAGGTAGCATATAAGTATTCTCATAAATCCATATATATCTTGGTTCTATCAGGGTGTATGGAGAAATTTTATTGTTAGAATTTATCTAGTAATTCCTTATTTAGTTATATTATAGATGGCCACATAGCCTCTTCCCAAACATCAATACTTCATCTTCATATATGATGTCCATCAATTAACCATATTTTGTGGATTTAAGCTTCCTTTTTAGACTCCTCTAATCCAATTGATACTTATTAATAATGTATAGTAAATATAAATTGAAAATCACATGAAAATTAAATCATTTCCCCTTTAATAATAATTTCTATCTAAAACATTACTAAATACATGAATATTGGATACCTCGGTATTATAATAATAGATAAAAGTCCATGATCCTTCATACTAAATGAATTTTTCACCTTTTTTTTCTTTTTAGGGTTTTAGTGTAATGCATAGTCCTACTATATGAATAGTTTTTACCATTCCCATTATCTCATGTTTATCAATTTCATGTGGTAATGTAATTAAAATTTTTGTAACCAGTATATATGTAACATATTTCACATTAAAGATAGTGTCTCCATATATTCAAGTAAAAATTTAGACTTCTTCTCAATATACTAATTTATATAGTTTTTTTATGGGTTTTTAATTACCTCAATATGTAAGTAATAACTGTATTATTTTATATAAGCAAACAACCCATTATTTTATTGGATTAATAACTATATATCACCAATAAATCATTTGAGATGGCAAGGTTAACTTTGGTTCCTTGATTAATAACTTCTTTAATTCCTCAAATCATTATTCACATCCCTTTCTATATGATCCTGCATTTTTTGGAGATGAATCAGGCTTTATTTTTAGGTATTAGTTTTTGAATTGGTTGAGTAATTTTTATTTGGTTTTACCTTGGGGAATGTTTTTGTGAAATTTTGAAAAAAATTGAATAAATAAGAGAGTTCATAGATGGCGCACAATTTTCCCTAACCATGTGTCTTGGACCAGTAAGCCTTGTAACATTGGATAATTAAGTTTCTCATAGTTATAGCATGATTCTTATAATTGTGTGACCTTTATGGATACACCGTGCATGCCCCTAGAAGAGGAACATAGTTAAGTCATGTTTAGGAGAAACTGTCTACCCTGAGTAGCAAATTATGTGTACAAGATTTTAATCCCCCTAAAATTATTAAAATATTTTTTGAGTCCCATTCTTATACCCCGTAATTCCCTACCTCCACCCATAAATTATATCTCTCGATTACAGAGCTTCTATGAGGGATTTTTAGCCCATACAACCTTCATTCTTCTGGATTATATGTTTTTGATCGATGATCCACACCCCTCCTAGTAAGAGAATTAAATCTCGATTAGTTTCTCCTTATTCACCATTTCTTATCTCATACTAGAAACGGTTGTGCTTCTCTATTGTGATTAGATCAAGATAAGGTTTTGTGGACATATATCTATGATTTTAGATATAGACCTGGATTTAAGATATAATGTTTCATTCAATTTTTATTTAGGGTTTTAGATCCATATTTTATTTTATATTTCTATGCCACCCAAATTTTGGGGATTTTCATTGGGTGAACGTTTGTCTATGATATGAGGTTGGTGATGTATAATTCAATTCCAAAAAGTCAAGATTTCAATTATGTCTATGTAATTATATAATTTATTTTAGATTTTTAAAAATTGATTTTGTGAGTGAATTTATTAAATATGTGAATTAATTAAATAACGAAAAATGTAAAATTTGTGATATTGAAATTGTGGATTGTGAATCATAAATTATGTAATTAATTAGGGGTTATTAAGATGGTTGAAACAATTAATTAATTGAGAAATTAATTAGGGAATATTGAGATTGTCAGTTTGAATAATTAATTGTGGAATTAATTATCGGATAATAAGATTGTGAATTGAATAATTAACTGATGAATTAATTATGGGATTTTTGAGAAATGGATTTTGATCAACTAATTGGTAAATTAACTATGGTAATTGATGTGATTAGCTAATTCTTGAATTAGTAATGAATGTGATGATTAATTATTTGTTGAGTTAATTAATAGGAATATGATGATAAATAAATTTTTGAGTTAATTAATGATATTAATAAGATTAATTAATTTTTAAGTTAATTAATATAATTAAGATGATTAATTAATTATTGAGTTAATTAATAAGATTAAAATTATTAATTAATTATTTAGTTAATTAATGATATTGTGAATATTAATTAATTTTTGAGTTAATTAATTAGATTGATAAGATTCATTAATTGTTGAGTTAATTAATTAGATTTTTATTACTAATGAATTGATTAATTAATTAATGAAATGATGAATGGTAAAAATGGAATTCATGTGAGAATTGGGATCTAGAATGGTAACAATGAAATTCGGAGATTGAGATGATATATAATAGTAAACGTGGAATTCTAGAAAATGAAATCCTTTGGGGATAATTTAGACATCGGTGTGGGACAAAGAATGTATTTAGTTTCGAGTGTCCTAAGAAACCTAGGGGAATATGTGGGTAAATAAAGAATAATTGATAATATGAGAAATATTTACTAATGAACTATGTTTATTTGTTTATAGAATAGAATACAATGTTATTGAATGGATATTTTTTTATATGTCATTGGTGGTAGCATACTGAGCCATACTAACACCTTACTTAAGTTTTCTTGATTGGTACTCGAATTGATTTTATTATTGTAGGACAAGTTAAGAGAAAAATCCCTATTTCAGACGACTGATTTGTGGATGGATCATGGATTAGGGAAGTAGACATTGTTCAGGACCCACATGGGAGTTTTTAGTCTATTTAATTTTATGTTTTCATCTTGACAGTAGACACATATTATAGTATCGAATATCTACTATTTTTTTATATTATATTTCCAGTTTTGGACCTCTTGAGATATTGATATTGTTTTGGTTTTGATTTAATTATGTTAATTTTTTTATTGTTTATTTATTTATGCTGGTGTATTACTCTGATTAAATAGTGTATGGTCTTCCCATGAATGAAAGTACACCGTCACTGCTAGTCATAAGCCTCTGGGGCCTGGAGAGACATGCTTGAGGAAATGTGGAGAACCAGACTAGGGAACCACTGCTTTGAAATATGGTGGGGATGTTACTATGTTTTATCATAAAAGTTTTCTTTTCTTTTTTATTTTGAATTACTATATAAAAAAGGTATAAAAGAGACTAGAAGAGTCAGGCCTTGGTTATGAGATTGTGCCTAAGAGTAGATAACGCATGTATGAGGAAGAACCCAACTTCCTAGGGTGGGATTGTTGTTATTTCTATTTTTTGTTACTGTTGAAGAATATTTCACCTTGGGTGTCACACTTATTGTTTGATATGATTATTAATGTTGATCATTTTTTAGATTTGACTCATGGACCGATAAAGCATTAGTGTTGCGTATGAATTCATCATTCTAGAAAATCATGACTATTTTTGGACATGCATAATTTTTCGCATGCAAGGGAAAAAAGGTTTTGGCTAAGTTATTGAACCTGAACAATTTTTCTATGATTGTGAAATTGAATTGAAAATGGTGTGTAACATCAAATTGAGAAATATTGTGAAATTATTCCAAATGAGAATAAATTGGTGTCTAAATGAGTAACTTGAATAATGAGAATGAGTTAACTTTTGTTAACCGTGACCTAGGTGTAGGATGATTATGTTTAGTGATAGTGACTTCATTTTGACTGTGTAGTAGGGATTGGGGAAATGAATTATTGTTACATATATTTCTTCCCACAACTGTTTTAATTTTTTGAACTATTTCCTATGGTTTATGCTCATATTTTATAGATAGTCCTCTATGATGAAGCCTATTCGGAAGAAGATGAGAGTACATAACTGGCGATGTTCCTCTTATCAAGACCCCTCCCCCTGAAGATACCCCTCCTGGACTTGCAATGATGAAAGGGAGATAATAACACCCTGAGACCAACCTCTAGTTAGCCTCGGGTTGCCGACTAGAACCAAGGGTATACTGATCACACAATATGGATGACATTGCCCTTTTTTGGAAACAATATCCATAGATATGATGGATCATCCACATAACAAATCCAAGACATAATATAAAACAAAACCAAATCTATTCCAGATGCATGTGTAAAAAAAATTGATACAAAACCAAATTATTCATAGTAAAGTACCCAAAAGTAAGGAAAAACAGCAAATAAACAACATTCCCAAAGCCTAAGATAGTAATTCTCAACACGGTCCATGGTATCCTCCTAAAAACATGAAAGATGTTTTATATACGTAGTGTGCCCATACATGTATTTTTGACTCAAAATTATTTTTTGACTTTTCTATTCCTTTTGTTTTGGAAATCCCATACTCTATTTTTAAATGAATTAATATTTTGTTTTATCATATTTAATTTAAGGATTTTGTTTCACCTTTCATCATTAAATTTTTTTCATATACTTATGATAATAATCGTACTCATGAGTTTTGTTGAAATAAGTAGTTCCATTATTTTCGTAATGATCCTGAATACAGTTTTTTATCATACATACTATTCATATTTCTTACTGAAAATATTGTTGTAATGATAAAAATAGAACAAATTGTCATTGTACGAATCATCAAATCCTTTTAAACTAATTTTATCGTAACTAGAAATATATTTCGTAATGAATTTAAAACCTTTAAATAAAAATGATGTTGTGTATTCTGTTTTGATATGATTTATAAAAAGATGTCATTGTTTCAGTTATAGGGTGACCATTGGAGTGCCATGTGTCCAAGTATATATGAATATTTAGGAGAAAATATGACTATTGTAAACTAATATTACCATTGGGATGTTGTCCTATTAAAACATGGTCATTTGAACAAGCTTATTTTTTAAAAAAAATTGGAGACACTCTATGAGAGATTTGTAAAATATCTTCTACGTGTGAAAGCTCTGAAGTGCCTAAGTCATGAACAACTTGATCCACATACATTTAATCCTTTTGATTTTTGTTTTAATTTATGTGACACTGATCATTCTAAATAAAATTTAGGGATTGCATGGATAGGAATATAGAGGTTCATGTCTTTTGCGGATAAAGGGATTCTGAGGCAAGGAAGATAGATGTATAGATCAACTTACTGATAGATAGATTACGGGGATAACAAGACAGAATCCTACCATCATATTGAGGGCTTACCCTGGAGTGGGTAAGACAAATTTTCATGAATGTATAAATCATGGGACTTCTATCCAAAGTTATTTGATACCCTTCTCTTTGGGTTAAATTAATTTTATTCTTTTAATTGTCTAAATTTACGCTACATGGTAATAGAAAGTGAATAATTTTGTTATATTCATATTTATATTCCCTATTTAGTGATTATGATCATTTTAATTATGGTTTTAGTGATTATGATCAATTCATTTACCCAATATGGTTTTATATGCTTTATGATAGAATCTTTAATGGTTTCACTCTGTAAATTGTAGCAATTTTAATTATGATCTATATCACACATACTCAGATTAAATCATTTCATTATTGTGAATATGATTAATGTCAAATATGACCTATAGAATACTTTTTGTAACATATTGATTAGGATACTTTTACCATCAGACCTAGAGCTCTATTCGAATATAGTTTAAGTACAAAAGAGGTTTGTGAATACGATTATTTTATTTTTTTAAAACTAAGTTTTCTTTTACGTATAAAAACAAATGTTTTTAAACATAAAATTTACCCCCTCTTGTATTTTTTCTTATGCATATACATTAAAATCCATGAACTATACTCAGTAGTAAAAATCTAACTATATCATCCATAAGTGGAAGGAAGCATACTTATGCCCTTGGGAGAAAAAAATAGAACCAAACAACACCTATCAAGGTATACTAGCCATCCAAAACTCACCAAGCCACACCCACCAAGTAAATAAAGTCAAGTAATGTAATATAGTAAACATGTAAAGGATTTGGGTACCCCGCACCACTTCAAAATAGTTTAGCCTCTGCTGTATAATGACAAACGTCAACTCACTCCCACCTATTCCAAAAGTTCCACATGACAACCCACCCACACACACATGGGCCGTAAAACCCAAATCACATCCCACCAATACACAATTGGGACTCACGAACCACAACACACCCTACCCAGACACACCAAGTCATCACAAACCACATCACATCCCACCTGTACACACTTATTCCTCACAAAACACATTACATCATACCTACAGACACCTAGGCCATGAGACACATCCCATGTCATATCAAAAACACTTGAAAAAACACATCTCATCCCAAACACACCTAGGTAAACACATCACATCTCAACCTAAGGACTCCTGGGAAAACACAACATTCCCGTACACACCTGGGCCCCAAAAACCAAAACATACCCGAAGAATCATGGTCTACCACTACTTGGAATAAGGGTTAGGGAAGATCAAGAGTCCATCAATCCATACCCCCATGGGGATGTTTGGGAAAGACACCCCCCCCCCTATGAGGATAGGGGTGTTTGGCACGTAGTGATAATCTAGGGTGGCCTGCATATAGAAATCAAAAGGAAAATACATGTATATATACATATATTATACCAAAAACTCAAGACCAACATATGGGTTCTCAAAAAAATAACCAACCCACATCACTACAAAATTTACTTCTACCTATAAATGAAATCACCACACAACAAGCCACAACTTCTTTCTAATTTCCAACCAAAATTCAGTTACCAATCCCATTCATTTTATTTTTTAGCATTAACCATATTTAACCACACAAACCATAATTTATTCACCCATTAACCATTTTCATTTTGTGAGCCAAACCAACCCAATACAGTTCCCAAATGTATTAACCAGTTATCCATTAATTTATTCCATTACTATTTGATCAACTACCAAGCACAACACCTAACAAGAAACATGGAAACTGTCAATCATGGAGAAAGCCCAAGTGGATTAACCATACCAACCAAAACAATAACCAAAACTCTCAACCACATCCACCAACAAAACATAACACAACCTGATCACAACCCTAATTCACAGCACTACTCATACATACCACAATTAATCAATATCTCAACCTGAGATTCCACTACATGGTAATTTTGATGTATCATCTACATGTTCATCCATGTCACCGCCCAAACCAACCCACAACACCACCCGTGCTTCACAGATATACCACAACACAAACTAGAGCGTATCCACACATAAAAACATAGAAACTTCACATTCCTTTTGTCCCTCACACACAACCAATGTTATCCCACACAACACATCACCCCACATACCAAAGAATAACAAAAATCCAAATTTAACAAGGCATCCACTATTTAATTTCACTTATTAATTTAGGGGATATCACAAAAACTGGGTAGTCCTGGGGCATCTGTTTATTATCCAAGTGTACGTGATTTAAAAAATTTCATATATAGGTGTTCAATAGGAAAAAACTAACATGTAACTTCTTTAGTGAGAAACCAAGGACCACCCACAACAATGTTTTTAGTGGGGCATTTAGCCCATATAGTTAGAAGAATCACAATAACATCAAGGCCATAAAAACATGCAAATTAGGTCCCTATAAATCATTAAATTTATTTACCTGGTTTTATATCTGATTAGTGTGGAAAGAATATGATCTATAGTAAAAGAAGAGAATATCCCCCCACATGATACAAAAATAAGGAGAAATTAAGGGAAATACTACCATGAAGAGGTGTCAATGTTCTTCACATGGAAATAGATTCTCCAATGGTCCTCTAATTTCCTCAACTATGAGGTCTGCATCCACCCAAGGACACAATAACACCACCACACCAATCAACAACCATCTAAGAACTCATTAGATCCAAGGAAGAATGTCCACCATTGTATGGAAAGAAGAGAAGGAGGAAAAGAATAGCTTACCCAATAGTAAATTTTGAAATAGAGGAAGAATGAAACTTAGATCGAAGGTGGATCACTACAGATCGATGATGGAATCTTGATGATCGATTCTCATCAAATGTATTTCCAAAATACTAGGGAAGGGATAGCCGAGTATCATTGTATGAGAGAGACTTTTGTAGTAATAGGTTTTGTGGAAACCCAAGTAGTAGGAATGTATTAAAACATTATAGAATTGGGGGACTACATTACATGTAATCCCCTTGCACATCCCGTAATATCTTAGGGTCTATTTTCACCGAAAAACTCATCGAATTATGATTGTTTTTAATTTTTCAGACCCAAAATCATTTCACTCTATAAACCAAATTGGACAATCCATGAAACTGAGATTAATGTCATCAAATCTACTTACATGGTGTGTAATCTCTGTAGCAGCATTACTGCACCACCAACCCCTAAAAAAACTCATGGAACCTCCCCTAAACATCACCAACACCCAAAAAAACCAAAGTAATAGACTGCGGGAACTTGCACTAATACATCAGATACCTATCAAATGATTATATCCCTTGATAATAAAAAACCAACACAGAGGAAAATGGGGTCTGAACAACCACCCTGTGAGACACCTCTCAATACTATCGAAGCTCCACAAGCACTACCACCAGTTGAACATGCCGACCCAAACGAGCACAACCACACTACAACACAAATACCATGGAATAGTCTTAATAATTAAAAAATACAAGACAATAACCACTATAGTCAACTATCTACACCATCCCAATCACATGAATCCAGTAATTTCTTCCACTATGTCAAGATACTATCCGATTTGGGGGGAACTGACTCACCCGCATGAGTTTAATCAAATCGCAGTTAATGAGTCTCGATTATGAATTTGGTCTCCCTATTTTCACATGTTAGGAAACTATCTCCCATTTAACAAAAATCATGTCAAACCAAGGGAAAAACACATTTCATAAAATAATATATCTACATTACATTTCAAAACAAAGTATAACAATGAAGATCTAAAAACAACTCCAGGTACATGGAAAACATCTACGTATCTCACTCCCAATTACTCTTCTCTTGGATAGAATTCCACCAAAAGTTAGTTTCTCCATGAATGTCAAATCATCCTCGATATCCAACTCGTCCCAGTCAATGACATGGGAGTGATTGAGAAGATACTGACAGGGATGAGAGATGTGGAAGATGTCATTGATCCTCTCCACCCATGGTGGAAATTCCAAATGATACACTACTTTACTGACTCTCTCCAACACCTCAAAGGGCCTGATGGACTTGAGAGAAATCTTACTCCCTCTACCAAACTTCTACTAACCACATTGGGGGAAAACCTTCAAGAACACACGATCCCCAAACTTGAACTTAAAGGGCCTCATCCTATGATCAAAAAATGACTTCTATAGGTCCAGAACTGCTTTCATCCTCTCACAAACCAGATAAACCCTCCCGGTCATTCTCTGCACCACGTCTAGACAAGGAACATCTATCTCCCCAACCTACGTCCAGCATAATGGTGGACAACATGATCTCTCATAAAACACCTCAAATGGAGACATGCCAATGAAAGAGTGATGGATATTATTATAATCAAACTCTACCAAGGGCATGTGTCACACCCAAGATCCACTCAATTCTAAGACGCATGTCCATAAAATATCCTCCAGCCTCTGGGTAATCCTCTTTTTCTACCCATCTGTCTAAGGATTGAAAGCAGTGTTGAGGCGTAACTGGGTGACAAAAGCATGCTATAATCCCATCTAGAATTGTGACTCAATCCAAAAATCCTAATCCAATACAATGGACCTCATAACTTTGTGCAACAAGACCACATCAACCACATACTTCTTAGCCAAATAATTCACTTCACACGGCCCCTTAATCTTGATGAAGTGGAAAGATTTCATCAATAGATCCAATATAACCAGATATCATCATATCCTCCCCGAGTCATGGATAACCCTATAATAAAATAAATTGATATGTCATCCCAATAACACTTAGGTACATCCATGGGTAGCAACAAACCACTGGGAACATGGTGATCACCCTTTACCTGCTGGCTACAAAATTACTTCTCCACAAACTCAAAAACCTCTTGTTTTATCCCAAGACAAAAAAACTACACCCTCAAGACATGGTACATCATATAAACTCCTGGGTGTACCTCTAAAGGTGATATATAAAACTCATAGAGTACATCCTCATTCACCTCCATTAGAATGAATAACTTCCCGTGAAACAACATCCAGTTCTGAACATCCTTCCAGAGCATCGTGATGGCCAACACGATCACGTAACACCTAAACCTACGAGTCTACCCACTGAGAATCCTCCACCTATAACATCATAGGAGAGTGCACTGTCATTCGAAATAAATATCCTCTACCACCTTCCACTCTTTCATCTATGTGTATGTTTTCCAACTCCTCTATTACTCTCCAAGAATCCAAAAACTCCTAAACAAAATCTTTCTATGACTTCCTTATCAAATCATAAGCCATGAAATTCCCATTTCTTAAGGGGTAGGTGATCTCAAAATCATATTCCTAAATAAACTCCATAAACCATCATACTTATAGATTTAGATCACACAAGGAAGAAATATACCTCAAGATTTTGTCATTTGTGAAGACCACCTTGTGCTCCCTAGTGAGGTAATGCCTTCATAACTTTAGTATGAACAAAAATACTACCAACTCTAGATCATGAGTGGCATAATTACACTCATGGGGACATAAATTCCTAAACCCATAAGGGATCAATTACCATTGGTACATCAAGAAACATTTCAAGCCCAAATGGGAAGCATCAAAAGACACCTCAAAAATAACCTCCTCCAAATTAAATATTTTTAAATAAAATACATTATAAAGAAAAATGGTTAACCATTTTTCATAAAAAAACAACTACGTGATGAAAGAACTAACAAAATGATTAAACACAAAGCTGAGATTACTTGACTCAAAAACTCTATAAATTTCCTAGTGCAGCGTGCTAACCTGGGATTCCAGGTCCTCTCTAATTAGATCTTAAAGGTGAGTGAGCATCCTTTCCACTGTCGTAATAAATTCCTCTATGTTGTTTTTTTTGTTGAATCCCCAAGCGAGTATGTGGTATTATTTGTCTATCCACACTTCTTTATCCTCTTTAGCATCAACCTGCAATTGATGATCATAAATTCTTTTAATCTCTTCATATTAGACATTGGGTCAGAGACTAGTTTCAGTCATCTCTACCTTAGAGTGCAAGATAAGTTTCAAGAACTCCTCTTCTTCATCTTCCATATTTCTTGGATTCTTGCACAATTCTTCAATTTTATCTTTCCAAATGTGTTTACCTTCCTTTTTCTACCCTTCTTGGTGGACCGAGTCTCCGTGGTTTTGGAAAGTTTGAGCAGTCCTTGCATCCCTTTGGTTTTTCCCTTGAGCCACAATTCATTTCCCTGAGTCACACATACCATTTTCCCCTTCTTCCTTCTAGGTATGTGTGGTCCTTTCCATTGAATTTGGTCCAAGATATCCATTGAGGGGTGACTGAAACTGTCATCATCAAAAGGATCATCCTCAAGAGATACTGGAGGATTATAGTCTTCCAAACCATGAAAATGGTTCCCCAACTCTATTACCTATTCGACATTGTGGGCTATATGCATACTCAGAGACACCATACCTAGTTTATTCCCCAAAATAGATCCCTTATCCCCATATCCATCCATCCCAAGACCTATGGGGTTGGTTCCGATGGTGTTTGGGTCTAGGGGTCTCAAGACATTCTCATCATCCAGCCTTACCTGTTAGCTTTGTGATCCAATTGCAACCGAATGGAAGGATTTACCCTACACAAAGTCTAGTCATGTGGGCTGTTTTTATCCTATTCCCCCATACTAAGGCTGCAGGTTTGTGTCCTCGCAGCCCTGAGCCCCGATACTTTGAATAGAACCCACTGGAATGCTCACAACTACGAGATCATCCATGGTTGTCTCATGAATTCCCAAGTCCTGCTTTAGACCGGCAAACACATCCACAACCCGCGGATCAGCCTCCTTTGTCTTCACACATTACACTATCACTGGAGGGGCCAAGGAGTGCTAATCATCCTTATCATTGGCCTCCACACCTAGGCTAGTGAGAGCCAGCGCCTCTGGAAGAGCCCCATGCGCCTCCAATTTCTCAACCATTCTATCAATACCATTCACCCTCTAGTTAATAACAGGGGAAATCTGCACCACATTCCCCTCAAAACCACTAGGCTCAACCTGTCTAACACTATGCCCATGACTACAAACATGGTCCAAATGTCCTAATTGGTGGAACCCCAGGCTGAAAGCAGGCCACGATTCAAACATGACCCTTTGTTTTCGAGTGGAACTCTTCTCCAACCGAAATCCATAGCAACTCTGTGGGATCCTTTGAAACATTAGCCTTGACAAATACATGAGGGGAGGGAGGATGAAAAACTGTTGATGTCTGACTATCTGAACAAATGTATCATCCAACCATGTTTCCTAGCATTAGGATAATTGATGTGTTCTGGAAAGGGAGAGGTAGGTCTGGAAATCTTACCCAAACCGCGGATGAGGGAGCGTCAGGATTCCAATTGAGATCAGAGGACCGTCGTAGAAGAAATAAGTCGCATCCATTGATTGCACGAGGGGACCAAGACCATAGCACTTGAGAACTAACCATCTTCCCCTTCATGTAATTGAATGATACCTCGCACTGCTCACTCCCTAAAAAATATTGGTCTCTTCTAGTCAGAGTTGTCAAGAAAGCTTCAAATCAAGAGAAATCGTGTACAAAACGTCAATAATATCACGTGAGACCTAGAAAACTATGAACTTCTTCCACATTAATAGGTTCTACCCAAGAAAAAACCATTTTAACCTTTGACAGTTCAACAACCACACCATACTAAGACACCACATGTCCATGTAAATTCACCTATCATGTCTACAACATAAACATAGATAACTTTCTGTAGAGATGGTGTTGTTGAAGAATCTTCAAGATAGCTTTGAGATGCTTGACATGATCCTCCTCTAACTTTGAATAGACCTGTATATCATCGATGAATATGATGATGAACCAGTCTAGAAGCTCATTAAATATATAGATCATAAGACCCATTAACACAACTAGTGTGTTTGTAACACCGAATGGAATGACTACAAACTCGAAGTTCCCATACCTGCATCTGAAAGAAGTCTTCAGGATATAATCCTCCTTCACGTTCAATTAGTGATACCTAGACCATAGGTCGATCATAGAAAACCAATTTTCCCCTCACAATTGGTAAAAATATCGTCTATCCTTGGAAGAGGGTAACAGTTCTTGACCGTCACAAGATTCAACCTATAATTGTCTATGTAAAACCTCAGACCACCATACACCTTATTTCCAAACAACACTGTATCACCCCACAACAATAAACTGGTTGGATAAAACCCTTCTGCATTAGATTATCAATTTGAATCCTCAACTCGCACAACTATGAAGGGGATATTTAATAATGAGCCACCAAAATTGGAGAAGCACTGGGCTGAATGTTAATCCTGACCTCATCTTCACATTGAGGGGGTATAATCACAACCTCCATGGAGAAAACAACTAGAAACTCCCAAAAAAATCTAGGAACCACTACTATTTCAAAATCCACTAATTCTATCGACATCTCAGCTAACAAAGAACGAAGGGATCCACACATCGACTCCCTTCCTGACAGCTCTGCTCACTAAAAAAAACTACATGCCAACCATCCATTTATGAAAACACTACTCTTCTCTGGAATAAGTCAACAAATTAATGAACATAACAAAAACATTAAATTATTATAATGACATTGTACGGATGCATCTATAGAAAAAAAGACCCCATGAGATTGATTCTGGCCCTTCATCAGTCTACATCCCCAAAACACATCAAACAAGCTGGTTAGGCCTCTGACTAGATTACTCAACACCAGGGGAATAATAATCCTTTCTACATAATGTCCTAGACCATAGGATAGAGTGGTTGAAACAATTGAGTGTGAAGCTCCTGAATAAAATAAATAAAAATCAAGGGTACTAAAAAAATGATCGTACCTCTAACGATCACTTGTCCTACTTTAACTACTGTATCTTCTACGTGCAACTGATCACACCCAACTTCTCTAAACCTATGTTGAAAACCAGCTTCACAACCATGCCTGGGTCAAGATCCCTTTGGAAGATCCTGAGGTTGGCCCTTACCTTCTCTTTCTCCCCTCAGTGGAGCATGATCCTACTATCCATGCTACTGAAATGGCCTATCTAGAAACTACTGCTGAGTCTGGTGCTGAACCTATCCACCTATTCCATACTGATCTTGAATGACCACTATACAATGATTATGAAGATGGACATGGACTGCATAGATGAAACACTTCAGTCTTTAGTTTACGAGAAAGGAACAAGGATCAGATGGTCTAAATGGAATCTACTGAGGTCGACTATCTACTGGTCAAAATCTCAAAGTCCCTAGTGCTTGAGACCCTCCACTGATAACCTTTCCTCTTGAAGAACCCTACTAGAACCCCTCTCATGGTATACCTCCTCATAAGAGAATATTCTCAACAACCTCCACCTTCTTCTAAACCACCAAGTATGTTGACAATATAAAGGGAGTATCCATGTACTATATAGAATGATGAAGAACCTCCTATATACGTAACTCATGAGACTCCTCATTTGGAAAGATATTCAGGGGAAAACAAAGGAAATCCTTGAACATGATCCCCAGCTCCCATAATGACATAATCCATTACTGTAGGTTGAGTGGCTTCTAACTCTTCTCATCCATCAAGGTCAATGATAGGAATTATGCTTAGAACTCCGTCTAAAAGTCATCCCACGATACTTCTGATTCCATCCTCTCCCCCAGATAAAGCATCCTCCACTGAAGCACAACTCCTCACATCTGACTCACTACCAAAGGAACCCGATACTATTTTGGGCCCTAGATAAAACTAAAGGTGATCTCAAGTTCTTCGAGCCATCTCTTCGTCTCCATGCTGAAAACACTACCCCCATACTTTACCAAGGCCTACAATTATAAAGCATGTAATGTGCAATGCCACTATTCATTCTCCTCCACTGGATCAACCCTCTACTGCTCAACCAGATCATATTGTTGAGCCTTAATCACCCGATCCACAAGTGGAAGATGATCAGGTGCCACAGTTGAAAGGTAAAATAATAATTACTAATCCCAAATAGAATTAAATTTTATTTAATATTCATTTCAACTCATTTAACTCATTTCTTCATCCATTTTCAATTTCCCAAAACACCAAATTCAAATAAGAACTCAATGCATTATAATGCATGTACCTTTATTAGGGTCTCTAACATGCAAACAATGTTGCCTCACTTGTTTATGTGGTAGGCTCAGAGTCCTTTCATCCAATCATGGGGGTCCCTAAAATCCCATATCCTAGCTAGTATTCCCTAGCCTATGTCACATACCATGATTTCCTAAAACTATTTCCCCAACCAAACCATGAAATCCTCACCATGTCTAACTCCAAATTCCATCATATCTTTAAACTATCACCTCTGATACCATTCTATCGTGGCCCCCTCCCTCCAAGATACCCCTCCTAGGATAGAAATGATGAAAGAGTAATTATAACCCCTCAGGTCCCACCTCCAGCAAGCCTTCGGTTGGAGACTAGCAAAAGGGTATACAAATCACACAATATGGAAGGAATTACCTTTTTCTGAAACATGATCGAGATATATGATTTATCATCCAAAAAAAATCTAATACATAATATAAAAGAAAACCAAAATCCATCGCACATGCATGTTTAAAAAAGAACTGATAAAAAATAAATTTCTCAAAATTAATGTACCTAAAAGAAATCTAAAGTAGTGACTCAACAACTACCGCAAATCTCAGGAAAATAAATCCCAACATGGTCCACATAATTCTCTTAGAAACATGAAATATGTTTTACATACATATGGTGAGCATACAAGTATACTCAGTAGGAAAACCCTAAGTCTCTCATGCACAAGTGGAAGAAAGTATTCTAATTCCTCTAGGTTAAAAAAACAAAACGAAATAGAACCTATCAAGGTATACTAGCAATCCCAAAACTCATCAAGGCATGCTCAAAAAGTAACACAAGTCATGTAAATTAATATATTAATCACATCGATGATTTGGGTACCCTTTACCACTTCCCACTGGTTTTACCACACCTACCAAATGATTAATTCCATTCCACTCCCACCTCTTCTGAAATTTCCACATAAAAAATCTCCCACACACACCCAGGCCTCACAAACCACATTATATCCCACCCGACAATACTAGGCCTCACAAACCACATCAAATCCATCCCAAACACACATGGTCCTCACAAAACACATCATATTTCACCTGCTCACACTTGGGGCTCACAAACCACATCACATCCCACCCCCAGACACTTGGTCCATGAGCCATATTTCATATTGTCAGGAAGTCACATGGGAAAACACAACACCTCTCACCTTGAAGACACCTAGGAAAACAAAACACATCTCTTCCTGAAGGAACCTAGGGAAAAAAACATTCTTGCAAACACATGGGCCCAAAAAACCTCAACCTGCCCAAAGAAACTTAGGATACCACCTCCTAGAAGATAGAGTAGGGAAGGGTGGGTGGGTGGCTAGCCATCCATCCTCCCACTTGGATGTTTGGTAATGAAACCCTCCCCATGAATATAGGGGTGTTCATAATATAGTTCTGAACTTGGGCAGCTGCATATAGAAATAACATGGAAAATAAAAGTATATATACAATTATGATACCAAATACTCAAGCCCAACCTATGGGTTCTCATGTAAACAACCAAATCAAAACACTTCAAAATTTTCTACTACCTCTAAATGAAATTACAACAACAAAAGCCACAACTTATTTCCAATTTCCAAAAAAATCAACTAACAACCACATTAATTTAATTGTTTAGCATTAACCACATTTAACCACGCAACCCATAGTTTATTCACCCATTAACCATTTTCATTCCATTAGTCATACCAAACTAAGCTAGTTATAATCTTTATTATCCAATTATCCATCCTTTATTCCATTACTACCTAGGAAAATACTAGGCACATCACATAACAAGAAACATGGAAAAATTTAAACATAGAGAAACCTCGAGTGTATTACCCACACCAACCAAAAAATGTCCCCAAACTATCAAACACATCCTGCAACACAATATACCACAACCATATCGCATTCCTAAAGGCATAACAATTCTCATCCATTTCACAATCAATCAATATCTCGACATGAGATTCTATTACACGGTCAGGTTAATGTATCATCTACAAGTTCATCCATGTCACCACACAAACCAACCCATAACCCTTTCCCATGCTTCATATATGTACCACATTAAAAGCCATAGAGTATCCAAACATCACAACATAGCCACTTCAAATTCCATCTGCCCCACACACACAACCACAACTATCCTGCACAACACATCACCCACATACCATAGTATAACAGAATTCCAGATTTAACAAGGCTTCCCTTGTTTATTTTAACTTATTAATTTAGGGTTTATCATAGAAAATGGGTAATCATAGGTATCCATTTATTATCCATGTGTACAAGATTTAAAAATTTCCATATAAAAGTTTCTACAGGAAACTAAAAACTTGCAACTTGTTTAGCATGTATCCAAGGAACAACAATGACCATGATTTCTAGTGGGGAGTTTATCCTTTATAGTTCACAACATCACAATAACATCAAGACCATAAAAATATGTGAATCTTGTTGCTATAACCCTTTAAATTCATTTTACCAGTTTTTATCTTTGATTATTGTGGAACAACAATGATTCATTGGAAAACCAGAGGAGATCACTCCCACATGATACAAAAAAAGGAAAAATGAAGAGAAATCCTACCTCGAAGTGGTGTCAATGTTCTTTACACAGAAACAGATTGCACAACGATCCTTTGATTTCATCTCCTATGAGGTCTTCATCTACCAAAGGATGAAACAACCCCACCACATCGATCAATGATCAATGTAGAACTCATTATAATCAAGGAAGAACATCCACCATTGCATGGATATGATATTAAGAGGAAAAGAGAGACCAAACCACGATAAATTGTTGAAATAGAGGAGGAACATACCTCGAATCAAAGATGGATCGCTATGGATCGATGATGGAAGATCAATGATCGATTATCATCGAAGGGATTTCCAAAATACTGGTGAAGGGACTGAGATGTCTCTTCGGACTAGAGAGACTACTAAAGCCATAGGGTTTTTGAAAACCTGAGCAGTTGGAATGTTTTCAAACATTATGGAATCGTGAGATTACAAGATGTGTAATTCCCTTTCATGTCATTGAATACCTCATGGTATATTTATACAAAAAAACAAATTTCCATTTTATTTGTTTTTATTCTTCATACCCCAAATCATTTCACACCATAAACCAACATAGACAAGCTGATGAATTGAGATTCCTACTGTGAAATCTACTTGCTGGGCATGTAATCCATGCAATAACTTTGATGCACCTCCAACTCCTACGAAAACTCCTAAAACCTCCCTCAAACATCCCCAACACCAAAAAACATAAAATTAATGAACCATTGGAACATGGAAAGTTACCCCTCTAGTGGTGGAACTAGAGGAACCAATAGTGTTGTGTGGGAATATTAGAGAGCAGTTTTGGGAGAACATTTATTGGTTCATGAAATTCTTGGAATGAGACCTAGGGCAGGTTTAGAGGAGCATGTCTGACTTGATGAGTGAGTTTTACTTGTATCATCCTCGAACTTTTACTGGAGATGGTGGACATGTGGTAGCTCAGTTCTGGATCAAATCTATCCAGACAATACTTGACCACATGGAGACTACTACTGAGAAGAGGGTCAGGATGGATTCTTAAATACTACAAGGATTAGCAATGTATTGGTGGGACAGTTTGACTCCAACTGGATATAATGATGGTATGTTATGGAAGGATTTCTTGGAATGGTTAATGGAGAACTTCTATTTATAGATTATGAGGTAGGAGAGAGTAGCTGAGTTCGTGATTTTGACTTAGGGGGGTATTTTTGTGATTGACTATTCTAGACACTTTATGGATTTGTAGTGCTTTTCTCTAGAATTGGAAGCTGATGAGGGTACTTCATTTAAATGATTTTAGTAAGGATTTACGTTTAAAATTATGTCTTAGAATAACATATTCAGGATAAATAAGTTCATAGAAGTTTTTAATCAGGCTCTCATTGTTTAGGGGAACCTGAAGGTGGCTTCCTGTTCAGGATATATGTTTACTATAGTACAATCAGGAGGTACATCTTATGAGAGAAGGATGCGCCATTATGAGAACTTTGGCTAGAGATGTGCAAGATAGAGTGTCCATGGGGAAAAGTAAGTTACATTGGGCCTTTATCTAAGGTTTTTAAACAAGATTGGTAGGACAAGACATTATTGTAGACATTGTACCTAACCACCAGTAGAGTGCTGATCATACTAAAAGATGGGACGTCTAAAAATGTTCTACAAGAAATCACAATAGAATAGTAATTATTGGGTAGCTAGACATAATCATAGTTTAGGAAGGGGATCTTCTAAACCTTATGATGATGTAATTTGGAGTTCTATTGTATGTGGTGGTAGTGGCAGAGGATGTGGTAATTAAAGGTAAGAGCGCCCATATTAGTAGAGTGTTGTATCATAGGGGACTCAAACAACATCATAGGGAAAAAGGGACATGACAATTATATTTTTTACAGCCTACACTTGTGGATAACGAGGTGAGACTATCAACAGTGGGAGGTACTATTCCTATAGCTTCTACATTAGCTTCTGGTTAATTTGATACTGGAGACTCTCATTCATTTATTTCTGTACAACTTGATAATGGATTGATATTGGTGGTGGAGTTCATGAGAAGGGTGTTAATGTTTAATACACAACTGGGAGTATGGTCCAGGGAAATCTACTTGTGCAAGGGATGTTCTCTTGAAGTAGGAATGTTTTGTTTTTGGGGGATATATATATTTTTGAAATGTAAGGATTTAACCTAATTATAGACATGAACCAGTCAGTAGCATGCCGAGCCCATATAGATTTTTACTAAAGGAGAGTTGTGTTTATGTATCCTAATGGTGTAAAGTACATTCACTGTGGAGAGTGGGATATCCAGGTGGGCAGAGTAGGGCCAATTACCTAGATACGGGGAGAGCTCATAACCAAGGTTGAAAGTAAATTTCTAGATGATGGAAGTATAAAGAATGATGTTTCTACCAGTATTGGATAGATTTTAGGATGTGTTTCCTAAATATTTCTCAGGGATTCCACCTAAGAGATATGTGGAATTATCTATTGATCTCATTCCATGATATGATCCAGTTTCTATTCCACTATAATGAATGGCTCTGATAGAGCTTCACGATCTCAAGTCTCAACTAGAGGAGTATATGGATAAGGTGTTTATCTATATGATTGTGTTTTTTTGTGGATCACTAATGCTGTTTTCAAATAAGGATTATGGGATTTTGCACTTATGTATAGATTACAGAAGGTAGAAATATATGTCCATAAAGAAATGATATAATCTTCCATATATTGATGATTTTTTGACCATTTGAGAGGAGCATGTGTTTTTTCCAAGACTGAACTGAGATCAAGGTATCATCAGTTGAGAGTTTGAATATTCTGATATACCGAGTTCTAATTTTAGAAGAAGGTATGGTCTACATGAGTTCATGTTAATGTCGTTTCGGTTTCAAATGCACCAGAAGTATTTATGGATTTGATGAAAAAACTATTCCATATTTATCAAGATCAATTTGTTGTAGTATATTTGGATTACATATTGGTGTAATATAATACTCATAATGATCATTCCTAATATCTTGACGTCATCCTGAGTACATTGAGAGAGAATCAGCTATATGCCATGTTATATAAGTGTTAGTTTAGGATTGATCAGGTACACTTCTTGTGTCAAATCATATAAGGGGATGGTATGTTAGTGGACCCAGAGATAGGGAGTTATATCTTGGGAGCATCCCAATAATGTTGTTGATATCTGTAGTTTTTTGGGATTTTCATGATATTATCAGAGTCTTATCTATAACTGTTTTTCAATTGTAATCTCTTCTTTTAGTCTTGAAAAAATGGGATAAAATTTAAATGGTCATAATGTTGTGAGGATTGTTTCCATGAGTTGAAGAAGTAGTTGACATCAACACCGATCTTGATCCTTCCTGATCTATGTGAGTACATGGTGTTTTGTGATGCTTATGGGATAGGGCATGGAGCAGTGTTGATGCAGGGATATCGAGTTGTGGAATACAGGTCTCGATAGTTGAGTAAAATTGAATGGAATTACCCTAAACATGATATCATGTTGGATGAAGTGGTTTATGATTTGAAGTGTTAGAAGAAATATCTATTGGGCGAGAGGTTTACTATGTTTACCCATTACAAAATCTTAACCTATACCTTTTCATAGTGAGATTTGATTCTTTATAAATAGAGACGGTTTGAGTATATGTAGTCTTTTGATTTTGAACTCACATTTACACTTGGGAACGGAAACATCATTTCTGATTCTTTAAATAGAGACTCATACTCAGGTGGTTCAGGAGTGTAGTACTAAATGGAAGATAATCACTCCGCTATTTGAGATGCATGTGGTGGTTTAGGAGAATCAAGATCAAATGATTTTTGTCACAGTTTCAGCGGAGTCTACACTTTTGAGACAAATCATATATAGAATGTACGAGTATTCATGATATTTATCTTTGAGGGAAAGACATCAAGGTGGGGATACACCATCAGACTTGTTGATAGATGAGTAATAGATCATCTACATCAAGAATCAGGTTATAGTGCCTTTAATTATATAGAAGGATTTTATGAAGGTATTTCATTCCTTGAAGTGGGATGTACATCCAAGAGTGAATAAAATTTACCATGATGTATGATGATTTTTTTGTGTCTAATAAGGAATAAGGAGATAGAAGGTTTCATGACATAATGCTACTCCTTTTAGTAGGTGATGTATAAGCATCAATGACCTAGAGGTTTATTGCAGTTGTTGAAAATTTTAGAGTAGAAGTGGGATGAAATGACTATAGAATATTTAGTGGAAATCTCAACTATTATTTGGATGATTGATTCTATTTTGTTTTTTTTGAAGAGAAAAACAAAAGTATAACTTTTATTTCCAATACAGAGGTATTTCTCAATTGGGTTAGTAGGGATATTTTTATGTCAGGGAGATATTCTGTATGCACAGGATGCCACAAACTATAGTTTCTTATCATAACTCGTACTTTAATCCATGATTTTAATAGGGATTATAGAAGTTTATTAGCACAAAAGTTTTTTGGAGTTTGTATTTTCACCCAAAGACATATGGGTAGTCAGATCATTCAATACATGTGCTTGAGGATATGTTTTGATTGTGCATCTTCGAGTTTGGTGGATCTTAGGTGAAACACCAAGATTTGGTAGAGTTCTCCTATAACAATAGTTACCAAGATACAATATATATGGGACCATAAAAATATCTTTATGGTAGGACATTAAAATCACCTTTATGCTGGATAAAGGAAAGTGAGTCAATGTTGTGGGACTGAGTCTCATGTAGGAGCCATCGGAGTAGGTTCAGTTAATTTAAAAACATATGGTTAAGGATTAGAGTAGAGAGAAGTTGTGTGATGATATAAATCGAAGACACCTAGATTTTACATAGGATTATATTGATTTCTTTCATGTGTATCCTATGTTGGTCCATAGTAGCATATAGAGATAGGGAAAGATGGTGCCTAGGTTGTTTGGACAAATTTATGTTGTGGAAAGAATCAGGATAGTGGTGTACCAATTGAGTATTCCATATAAATACAGTGATATGCATGACATTTTTCATGTGTCACTACTATGATAGTATCACCCCGACCCCTCTCATGAGATCGATTTGGATAATGTTGAGCTTGATATAGATGCATCTTTTGAGGAGCATCCTATTTGTGTGTTGGATCACAGTGATAAACTGTTGCAAGGAAAGTCTATTCTGATAGTTTGAGTATTGTGGAGTCATGGAAGTGTGTTGGAGGAAAAAAGGTAAAGGGAAGAAAACAAGGGGGTTCAATGAATCAATATTTTTTGACACATAATCATTGACAGACTTCAGATTATAGCTCGAGGATGATATATTATAATCTGAGGATATTGTAAGATACTGAATTTTCTAGAGATGGATCAAGATTGATTTTCATGTATTATGTTTTTGAGTACTTTTTATTCGGTGTTTACCTTGAGGAGTGTTGGGTGAAATTTGATAAAAATTGACGAAATAGTGTTCTGCACAGTTGGTTCACAGTTTTCCCTAACCATGCACCCTGGCCCAGCAAACTGTGCAATGCTGGATAGTGGGGTTTTTCATGGCTATAACACAGTTTGTATAACTATGCATTCTCTTAATAAGAACTGTGCACCCCCTAGAATAGGAGCATGGTTATGGAAAAAAGTTAGGAGAAGCCATGTTCCCTGAGTAGTAAACCTTGTGTAACATCCCTCCAATTCTAATTGGATTGAGGAGGAGGTGGAATATTACCTGGACTTAAGAGACATACCCAAGACTCCAAAGGTTGTCCATAAATTCCAAAGGGATTCAAAACACATGGGGGACAATTTATCCTTCAAGAGTAAAGTAACTGACCCAAAAATCCATAAACAATCAAACCACTATATGATGCATGATAACAATGAAATAAAACTCAACATTTTATTTAGAAATATCAATCTAAAACAAATTATCACTGTAGAAGACTACAAAATAATCAAGTTCAAAATGTAATATTTCAATTAAATATTACACAAGGATGACCAAATTACTGCAAATATCCACATGCTCCATTCCCAACAACGTGAAACAACCCAAGTATCATGATGTACTGCTAAAGATATGTGATACTTTACATTTTCCCATTTCATGATAAAGAACATCTGCAAAAGAACCAAAGTGAAAATTCATGGGTGAGTAATGAAACTCAGTATATGTTTTTACAATGAATTGTCTTCTCACTCCACTAGATAAAACATTTTATAAAAATTAATATAAAAATATTTTATATAAAACAATTTCAAAAACAGTTTATATCAAAATATAAACAAGTGACAATGAAACCATTTTCTCAAAACAACATCATGTTCTAAGAAAAGAAACCAAACAATAATTTAATCCCATTTCAAAAGTCTCATTTTTGGAATAACCATTTCATTCCACAAATCTACACATCCAACCATGCTTGAAAATTGGAAGAGGAGGAAAGCCTTGGACCTTATCCATCCCACTAATGTTATGGGAGACTTTTTACCATTATCTCACACAAATGAAATTTGATGGGGGAGAGCTCTGACCCTTATCTATCCCATTAATGATGGGGGAGATGCCTTACCCTTATCCACCCTGAATCTAAATGAACTCACTAAACCATTATTCCAAACTGATGCTAAAACAACCATTTCAACTGTTTTAATAAAACCAATCTATTATTTAAAACCTTACAACAATCCAATTAAAATCGACCATTCCAATTAATTTTAATAAAATCATACATTTTATTTAAAACATTTTTATTAATACATTACCAATATTCTAGAAAATAAACATCTTAAAATAAAAATTCTAAAACCAAGAACCAAAGGTCTTTCTACAAAGCACCCAATTTACATGTTTCCACAAACCATCACTCAAGATGGTTTTCAAAAATCATTACACAGAAAATTCACAATCAATTTAACACAAAATAATCAATTTTAAATCAATCTGTTATATTCTAAATAGAGGATTCGAGAGTGAAGCCACCTACCTCGGGATTTATGATGAAAATGAAGAACAACACGAGGAACATCCCTGAAAAATGTTTAAATATCTACAAACACACCTAAGATATCATCACCTATCATAAAAAAATCCAAATATATTCATATTTGACATCCACTATCTTAGATATATCCATAATGAACATATATCTAAGAAAACGAGAGGGATGAGAAGATGATATAGGGAAATCCCCAAGTACAACAAAGAACGATCACTTACCATGAATATATGTCTTCAAAACACCAAAATAAGGGCTCAATATTTCTTCTAATTCTATATAGAGAGGTTATAAAACGTTTTAGAGGGAAAAATTCTATGTTAGATGCGTTTTGGGAAAAAAATGAGGCACTAAATCCTTAAACCGACCAAGATCAACTTTTTGTGGATCTAGTTTTTAAACCATGCATGGTTTTTCACATGGTTGGGAAAATCGTGCACTAACCATGTGCACGATAGTACCACAATGGTTGATCCTTTCATGCTTGGATCACATGGTTTCCAAACAATCTTCCAACCTTGCTAAATCTCAATTTACAACGAAGCACAGTTTCCCATAGGACTCCACACGGTTTAGTCAAACTGTGCATCACCCTTTCACATTCTCTTTATCCCTTATTTCATTATTCATAGTTTCTTGAAAGTGTTTCACAATTTTTCAAAACCATGCACCAAAATTTAACCTATTTAAGATCCCCAAAACACCTCAAAAGTTCTCAAGAATTTCCCAAACTTTTCCAATATAATTTACATACATAGAAAGAATAAATAAAGGGTGACTTACTTGAATCTCGAGGTACAACATTATCTCCTCCATTGTCCTTCATGTATCAATAAAGTAGAAAACCATTCTTGTTGTGAATTAATTATGTCCATTTCTCTTTCATTCATTTCTATCATTCCCAAGATTCTTCCAGAATCTGACCAAGTTTCCATAAAAACCACACTAGACTGATGTTTTTTCCACACAATACATTCTCTTTACTATTCACAATCTACACCAAGATATGTACAAACAAATAATTTAACTATATTATAACATAATCCCATCTAATCAAGTGGGTTGGATTGGGATGATACTTTTTCAACTTAGATACATAAATCATATTGTATACAACATTGTACTATGGTGGTATTTATACCCTATATGCCACCTCACCAACCTATTCCAGTACCTCAAAATTTCCTATTTACCAAGGATTTAACTTAACCCACTTCCTAAAATGTCGATTTCAAAGCCTTATAGAAGTCTTTAAGAACACATGAGCACTCATGGAGAATGATAAGGTTTGTTGACGATGATCCACATTAAATGTTTATTGACTCTAATACATCTCCATCAATTTCCTGATCAACTAAATCTTCTCCATTTTTTGCTGAACACGACTTATTACAACTAGTGAAGTATCAACTGTTTCCACACTAAAAAGTAGAGAATTAAAGGGATCCCATAAAATGATTCAAATAGAGACATTTGTATCGAGGCCTATTACCTACTGTTATACAATAAATCCCCCAGTAGTATGTGATCTTCCCATGAGCCCATAAAATCCATTACCTAAACCTGAAACATGTCTTCCAATTTTTGTATAATTATTTTATAATGGACGTGTATCTCAGGATGATACACCATAATCATTGTCAACTGAGTCCCAAGGGATTTCTATAATGAAATCCTAAAATAAGATGTAAAACTCAGATCTCTGTATGATACGATCAAAACAAGTATTCCATGCCTCTATAATACTTGTCGAATATATATTTTTGACAAGTCCTCCAACATATGAGATTCACTAATAAGAATGAAATGAGCATAATTTTTTAGGCATTCCACTATCACCCATATACAATCATGTTTCATATACTCTATTGAGTGACATGTTACAAAATCCCTAGCTATCTACTCCCACATCCAAACAAGAATAGGTAAATAATACAACATACCTACTGGTAGTTGATGGTCTACCTTAATTTGATAAAAAGTTAAACATCTCAAAACAAACTCAACCACTTTCCTTTTCATGTCACTCCCCCGGAACTGCGCTTGCAACTCCATAGGCATCTTCTATATTCCTGGATGAACTACCAATCATGAATGGTGGTATGTATAAATATGTTTATACTAAAAATCCATTGGTATGTCCATTCTATTTCCAAACCTCATCATCCAACTCTCATCCAGCTTCCATGACTCAATGGTATCCCCAATATTGTGTTTTGAACTCATTGAAACACATTATGAATCAGACGAATGTGACTCGTTAACCATCATTAAAAAATAATGAACTACAAAAAATGGTTATAAAACCACAACATCACCTCATAATTCACCTTCCATGTGCATGATGTCTTGGACCAACATCAACTATCACTTGTCCGAAGCCTCATTTTCCAACTGAACGTATGACTTTCTACATAATGCATCTGCCACCGAATTTCCTTTTCCTAGTGTATACATAAAGTCAAAGTGAAAAATTTTGAGATATTCCATCCATCTTATTTATCTCTGATTCAAATCCCATTATTGTAAAAAAATTCAAGAACTTATGATCATTGAACACAACAAATTTCTCATCAAAGAGATAATGATCAAAGTCTTCAAAGAAGGGACTATGACATCCAACTAAAAATCATGTGTTGGGTAATTATTCTTATGAATCCAAAAAAAATTGATCCATAAATGACAACATGATCCCATTTCATGAGAAAACACCCTAACCCTGATCTTAAACCATCACAATACACCAAATACCCTTTCCATGATTAAGTCAATGTCATGATAGGTGTTGATGTAAGATAAAGCTTAAGCTCTTGAAAAGAATTTTTGAATTATTCATTAAATTAGAATGGAGTATTATTCTCTATCAAATATATCAGAGGTGAAAGTAGTCATGAAAAATCATGAACAAAGAATCCTTAATAACCATCCAGACTAAGAAAACATCGTATCTCAAAGACATTCTTTAGTGATTTACAATATATTATGACCTCTATCTTCTCCAGATCCACTAAAACACATCTTTTTTAAACAACATGGCCAAGACATAGTTACCATTTTATTCAAAAATTTCACTTTGATAATTTGGAATGCAGATTATGATCCATCAATTTTCCCAACACTATCACCAAGTGTTTCTCATACTCAATCTTTTTTCATCGAATACTTCAATATTCCATCCACAAATACCACCCCAAAATAATCTAGAAACATATAAAATATATGATTCATCAGTTCCTTAAGGAACACTGGTGAATTTTTAACACCTAATGGAATTTCCATATATTCATAATTTTTATATCTTCTTTTGATAGTTATATTTTGAATATCCTCCTTTCTAACTCATAATTTGTGATACCCTGATCATAAGTAATTTTTAAAGAACAACTGAGCTCCCCTCAATTGATCAAATAGATCATCAATACATGGAAGTGGATACGTATTCTTTATAATAACTTGTTTATGTTTTGATAATCCACACATAGCCAAAGAGTACTATCAACCTTATTCACAAGGAAAATCATTGTTATCCATGACAATGTGCTTGTACAAATGAACCCTTTTCTTTCCATCTATTCTAACATCACTTTCAATTCACTTAATTCAGTTGGTTCCATACTATAATATAGAAGGGAAATAATAATGGTTCTTATAATGAGATCAATCATAAACTCTACTTTTCTTATAATTGGTATCCCTAAGAATTTCATGGGAAAACATCTCTGAACAAATCAACCACTACCAAAAATCTATTACTCTATATCTCATTCATCAATTCTAAACAAAACTCTACCAACTAAAAAAATATTTTTTCAACTACTGGGTCCAAAACATCCATTTCACCCACCTTTATACTCTGGTCTCCTCGAAAGAGATGCTGGATTCCAAACTTAGTTGTAAAAATTACCTTTCTAGTATAACTGTCGATGTGAGCCTTGAATGTTGTTGACCAAAACATACCTATGATTATATCCTAGAAATACATAACTAGCGTAGATAAGTCCCATATTAGTTCAGCTCCATCAAAAACTATAGAACATTCTCTACAAACAAAATCTCGACATTCTCTATGACAAAGATTAGTTTTAAGTTTTATCATATATGGGATCATCTCAAATTTTAAACATAGAAAATAAACAACACAAGAAGAAATAATGGAATAGTGTTAAACCATATGCATAAAAAAATCAAGAGGTTATAATTCAAAATAATCATACCTCTCATGGATGATGGTCCAAATTGATCATCCCCAATAACCTATTAAACTCTTAATAATTTCTTCATCAATGTTGTTTGTTCCTTATTACCTTGTTGACATATCCCATACCGAGGAGTCAGGGCATTCCTAGAATCAATATGGCTAGATATAGGTTGTTTATGAGAGGTTTTTTTCCATATCCCTATTGAATAATATGACACTTCTAACACCTGAGATGTGTCCCAAACACCTGACCTAAGAGCGCTATGAAAATAGTGTTGAATATTCCCTACCTTGTTACAATGGTGGAATACTCTCAGTGGTATTGTACACTTTCATAGGATGTAACTCAGTGAACCACACTATAAACATCCAGTCGTGGACATGATTTATGGAGGACGTTCTCTTTCTCATATTTTCCAATTTCTATGTGTTCAACCTCCAGTAGAATGGGTGTCCCTGTTCCTCTTTCTATTCATGCTAAAGTTATCACCTCTTTTCATGAAGACAACCATAATTCATCCACTTGGATTTCCATAAGTGATAGATATTGTAAAAATAGTATCTAGTTGTAGTCCTGACTCAATGGTTTGAAATGCCTGAATGATGCATTGAGTCAACTGTAGGTTAACTTGTGGTTGAGTTGCAATCACATTCCCAATTGATGTTTCTTCCCCATTCCAACGACATATACCATGTTCCATTTTCTAGAAACAAAATTAATTTTCATAATCCACAATCTCTATTAAATGACAACTTAACATTTCAAATTTTATCATAGCTTATTACATAAAAAATCTTTCTATAATTCACTCTTTACAAAGTTCAACCATTTTTTAAAAATGTCAACATTCTTTTTAAAATCAAACCATTTTCAGAAATACCACCGCCATTCCTTTTCAAATTTTGAAATTTTATAACAATTTAAATATTTTTAAAAAATAAACACATTTCACCAAATCATAAATCATTACTCAAAATGAAATATCCACTCTTAGTGGGAAGTAATTTTTCTAATGTATTCAATGGTCATCTCATTGGATAAACCCATTAAAATGAGATTCCAAATCCTCTAAGTGTCTCTAAAAAACTTATTCACCGAACTCTTAGGAAACATTATCTTCAACATAAAATGTGTAACTAATTCTTTTTATTCTCTACATTTCATGTTCCCACATTCCTAATCCTTTTTATGATCCAAACTCAAAGAATAGGCCATAATGATTTCAACTCCAAGACAGACAACCAATACCAATTCAAATACAAACCAGGATTTTGACCAATTGTTCCAAAATGGAAGGTCCAAGATGATACCACTATCCTCAAATAGATTAGTGGACCTATAAACTGATACCACTTGTAACATACATCTTATTATAATCTTCTTGAGATGGTTTAGGAGCATTACTTGGCCTTAAGAGACATCCCCAAGTCACCATAGTCTAGAAATAACTAACAAAGGGATTCAATACATGTGGGGGATTATTTCCCCTTTAAGAGTAAAACAACTAACCTATAATCCATAACCAACCAAACCACTATATAATGCATGATAACAATGAAATACAACTCAATATTTTATTTATAAAAATCAAACAAAAACCAAGTATCACATCAAAATACTACAAAACAACCAAGTACACGATAGAAAACTAAAAATAAACAGAACTCAATGATGACCACATGACTCCAAATCTCAACATGCTCCATGCTCCAACACCACAAAACATTCCAAGTATCATGAAGTATTGGAAAAGATGTGTGATACATTACCTTTTCCAATGTCTATATTAACAACAGCTACAAAATCACCAACGATCTAAAGAAGGTGTGAGTAAAAAAACATAGTAGATTTTCCCCAATGATTTCCATAATAACACCACTAGGATAAAACAAGTTGGAAACATTTATATAAAAATAATTTATATAACGAATTTCTAAGATAGTTTATATCAAAGTATAAAGAAGATCCAATGGAACCATTTTCTCCAAACTACATAAATTTCCAAGGAAAGTAACCAAACAATACATTAAACCCATTTCACAAGTTTCATTTTTTATAACCATTACATTCCACAAATCTGCACATCCATATGTGCATGTAACCTAGAAGAGGGGGAAATCCCTCATGCTTATACATACAATTATTGATGGTGGGGACATCATAACCTTATCTTCCTCAAATGAAATTTGATGTGGTAGAGACTTGACCCTTATCCATTCCATTTATGATGTGGGAGACTGCTTACCCTTATCCATCTCGAATTCATATGAACACACCCACCCATTTTTAAAAACAAATGTCAAAACAACCATTTAATATATTTCAATAAATCCATTATATTATTGAAAACCTTCCAACAAACCAATTCAAATAGACCATCACAATTCATTTATATAAAATCAACGCTTCTGTTGAATTTTTTTATTAGTACAATCTCCGTAATTGCAAAAAAATAAACATTTTAAAATAAACATTTTAAAACCAAGAAACAATGAAATTTCTACAAAAACACCCAATTTCCATGTTTCCACAAACCATCACTCAAGAGGGTTTTGAACAATAATTACATAGAAAATTAAAAATAAATTTCACACAAAATAATTATTTTGAAATTATTCCTTCATATTATAAAAATAAGAGTCATGAGTGAAGCCATCTATATTGGGTTTTACAATGAAAATGTAGAAGGATATAAAGAATGTCCCTAAAACTAGGTTAAATCTCCAAGAACCTGCCTAAGATATCTTCCCCTACCATTAAAAAAGATAAATATATAGATATTTTAGATCAAATACCTTAAATATATCAGCAATAGACATAGATCTAAGAAAAATAAAGGGATAGAGAAGAATATATAAGAAAAATCACCAAGAACGACTAATAACGATCACTTACCATGAAGATATGACTTGAAAATAGTATGAAATGTATCTGTATCACTTCCAATTCGATGGGGAGAGGTTATACAACCTTTTAGAGGAAAAAATGCCGAGTTAGGGCCATTTTGGAAAAAATGGGTCCATAAAACCTTAAATCGACATAGATCCACTTTTTATTGATCTAGTTTTTAAACTAGGCATGGTTAGCCACACGGTTAGGAAAACGTGTGCTAACCTTGCACAAGAAACTACCTCAACGGTTGATCCTTGCACCATTGTCTCACATAGTATCCAAACCGTGTACCAACCATGCCAAATCCCACTATCCAACAAAGCGTAGTTTCTTCTAGGCTACTATACAGTTTCATCAAAATGTGCACCACATGTACACCTTCCCTTTATCCCCTTTCTCATTATTCACAGTTTCATGCATTTTTTTTTCGGTTTTCCCATACCATGAACCAACTGTGAACCTGTAGAAAATCCCCCAAAAAACACCAAAATGTCTCCAAAATCTCCCAAACATAACCCATATACTTTAGATACCTAAAAATAAAAAAGAAAGGGTTACTTTCATGAAACTTGGGTACTACACTGTGAGTATGAGATTTTAATCCCCCAAAAACAATTAAAATATTTCTTGATCCCCCATCTTATACCCCTGAATGCCCTAGATCAACCCATAATCGATTTATATCGATTCAAGTTCCTCTAAAAGGGATTACAAGGCTATCTAACCTCTGTTATTCGGGATTTGAATCCTAGATTGATGATCCACCCCCTCCCGGTAAGAGAATTGTATCCCTCTTAGTTTTCCATTATTCCTCTTTTCTTATCTCATCATATAATAGGTTGTTAATCTCTATTTGGATTAGATCTTGATCTAGTTTTTGGGTTTATATATATAATTTTAGATCTTGATATAGATTTAATAGATCATGTTTTGTTTAATCTTGATTTAGGGGTTTAGATTTAAATCTTGTTCTATGTCATTGTGCCGCTCAATTTTTGGGGACTTCCATTGGGTGTTTATTCAACAACTCTTTGAGATAGGTGACATATAATTGAAATCCCAAAGTCTTGATTGTAATTATGTGTATGAAATTTTATAATTTATATTAAATTTTTATTAGTTTATTTCATGATTTATGTGATTAAACAGGTTAATTAATTAAATAATGAAAAATTAGAAATTGGGGATGTTAGAATTGTATATTGTGAATAATTAATTGTGGAATTAATTTAAGGATATTGAGATTTTTGAATGAAGTCATTAATATAGGAATTAATTTGGGGATATTTATATTGTGTACTTGAAAAATTAATTTTGGAATTAAAAATGAGATTATCGATATGTGTATTTGAATAATTATTTTGTAAATTAATTAAGGGAATTTATTTGATAAATTAATTTTTGAATTAGCAATGAATGTGATGATTAATTAATTGTTGAGTTAATTAAAAGGAATGTGATAATTGATTAATTATTGATTTTATTAATGATATTGAAAAGACTAATTAACTATTGAGTTAATTAATAGAATTGGGATGATTAATTAATTTTTGAGTTTTTTAATATGATTGAGAAGACCAACTAATTCATGAGTTAATTAATGAGATTGAGAATATTAATTAATTGTTGATTTAATCAACGATATTGAGAAGATAAATTAACTATTGAGTTAATTACGAAGATTGGGATGATTAATTAATGGTTGAATAGTAAAAATGGAATTAAATCGAGAATTTTGATATAGAACGGTAACAGAAAAATTATGATATTGAGATGATATATAATGGTAATAGTATAATTCCAGAACATGAAATCCCCTGGGGATTGTTTATACATTGGTGTGGACTAAATCATGTACTGAGTTTTGGATCTCCTTTGAAACCCAAATGATTATGTGTTTAATTAAAGAATAACTGATAATGTGATAACTATTTACCTAAGAGCTAGGTTTATTTTGTTACAAAACATTATACACTGTTATTCACTGGATATTGTTTTAGATGAAATTAGTGGTGGCCTACTATGTTGTACTCACACCATACTCAATTTTCTTGATCACTACCCAAATAGATTTAATTTTTGCAGGATAGGATAAGGCAGAATGACCTATGTTAGATGGATGATTTCATTATGGATCATGGATAAGGGAACAAAACATAGTTTAGTACATAATTTAGAGTTCTCAATGTATTTAATTTTGAGTTATAATTTGGGCAGTGGACACATATTCTAGCCTGGCATATCTACTATTTAGTTTTGATATTTTATTTACAGTTTAGGTCCTCTTGAGATATTTGTATTGTTCTGTTTATGATAAAATTTTGTTATTCAGTTAGTATTATTCATTTACTTTAATTTGTTATTTAATATGATAATAAAGGATGTACTCTCCTTGTGAAATCCATTAGACCCTCACAGTTAATCAATATCCTCTGGTGTACAATAAGATGCACTTGAGGTCACATGGTGAATCAAATTGGGGAACTTGTGTGTGGAACCTGGGTTGGGACGTTACACTTTTACCATGTTAATTTTTATTTGTTACATTCCATCTTGGTTATAAGATAATCTAATCATGTAATTTTTTTAGAAAATCCTATATTCTAACATTCTATGCCATAAAAATATGTATCTAAGTAATACTCATTAGTTTTTTTATTATTTAACTGCCATTTTATTTGAAGGCTTTAAAAATATTCCATCTGTAGATAAAATGTGGCTTATAAATAAAATTTATTAATGCTAAAATTCACACTTACGGAATTTACAATATAACACATTTTCTCTAATATTCCCTATAATGTTTCATAAATCGTTCTAATGTTATTAATATCCCATAGTTTCTATGATGATATCATCAATAAATATCACAACCAATTAATAAAGATAACCCTTTAATACTCTATTCATTAGATATATAAAAACAGATGGTGCCATTGTTAACTAAAAAGGAATTACTGTGAACTCATAATTCCCATACATTTTTTAAAATATAATATATGGTATATCAATATTCTTGATATTTTATTGATTATAACTATAATAATGATAATGTTTAAAGAAGTATTGAGCCCCTTAAATTGGATCCAATATATTTTCAATGTTTGTAAATGTGTATTAATTATTAATAGTAATGGATTTTTTTTTCCTATAGTTAGTGAATAAAATCATATTCCAGTATATCTATATTATAAATAGGTTAGTTGATCCAAAATGTGAGGCACTAGTGTATATGAATTCATTATCACACAAATTTCGTCGCTTCTTATTTCAATCCAAAAATTTCTATAGCTCTATTTTGTAGGGAGGCTTATATATGAGATTTGAAAATGGTATAAGGTCAATAATGATTTATACTTCGCAATTATATTGGTATTCAGATAATTCATAAAAAATACATTAACATAATCTTAAAAAATAGATATATGATTTAATTTTTCAATGTTCTTCAAATTCATTAATTAATATTCTAAATTAATTTCATTAAGATTTGACAGTGGAGGTTGTTCTTGAAATAATTAGGGCAATAAAGTCTCTACATTAGAAATATGGGGTTTTATTATAACCTAACAAATTGAAATCACATTCCCTTATTAAATGTTATTTTTTTATACATTGAGAGCTTGTACATCTTAAGAATTATTTAATATTAAACTATTAATATAAAAACATGGTTTTTAACTAGAGAAACTCCATGAATTTTAATACAGATAACCAAATATACTTTTGTTTCTATAATATTTCCTCTAGTGGTATTAATAGAAAAATTATTCTTTAATGAAACCAAGGACAATTCATTATTCCTAGAAAACTTTAATGATTGAAATGAGTGCATAAATATAGAATCATACAATGTATTATCAAAATTTTTTTCTAGGATAAATGTTTTGAGTCAATAAAGTTTCCTTATGAGTTTTCCATTCCTTCATGTTTGCGGAGATTGTTGGGTAATTAAGGATTACTTATGAATTTACCATTCCCCATGTTTTGAAAATCAAAAACACCTTTTCTCAAGTAAAATTACATTTTATCCGATGTTTTACTTTCATAAGGAAAATTTTTCATTCCCCAACGAAATATATCCTTACCATGTTTTTTATTGATCATTATCTTGTCTAAGTGTAAAAATAGGGTTCATAACTAAAACCTCAGAATCATATAATACATAGATAATATAGAAATCTATTTTCAGGATTTGAATTTAGGTTCTGATTTCTCTGAATTCAGACTCTGAACCCTTCTAGGTTTTTACTCCGAGTTCTATGAAATAAGACTCCGAACTCTTCTGAGTTCTATGAGTTCAGACTCCGAACTCTTTCGAGTTCTCACTCTGAGTTCTATGAATTCAGACTTTGGACTCTTATGATTTTTGACTCTGTGTTCTCTGAATATAGGCTCCAAACTACTATGAGTTTTGACTCCGAACACTCTGAATTCAGACTCTGAACTCTTCTGAATTCAGACTCCGAATTCTTGTGAATCCAGATTTTGAATTTACTTGAAATTCAAACTCCAGAATTCTATAGATTTCAGGTTCTGAATTCCATAGAAAATAGAATCTGAATATCCTTGTATTATAGACAACGTATTTTTTTAGACTTTGGACCATTTTTTTCATACAATTCGAATAATTCATTTTGGTTATGTAACTATATTTTTTCTTACATTTGTTTTTATTATAAAACTATGTCGTGCATTTAGTTACAAAATAACCATTGTTTGAGTGATGCCTGTACAAGTCCCTCTGAAATTAAAGTAAAAATGTGATCGTTGGAGGATGGAGCTGACAGTTGAAGTCGTGCATATAAATAGGAGCTCATTTGAACAAGCTCTTTACTTAAACAGAGAAGTTTATCTTTTGGAAGAAATTTCATACATGTTTTTGAAGTGATTTCTATAGAGAGAGGATCTGATAATCTCTCAAGATTCATGTAGAAATATTGAACATCTTGTTCAAATTTTTATTCATGCAGAATTTCTTTGTGCAGAGGTGCGATTTCCATAAAATCAAAGACTTCAGGTTGTGAAGTCAGAGTGGCTGATTTCCTTACAAATCGATGTCTTGCAGGGATAGAAATACAGATACCAATATTTGGATTGAGGGCTTACCAGGGATTGGGTAAGATATAATTTCATGAATGTATAAATCAAGGGACCTTTATCCAAGGTTGTTGGATACCCTTCTCTTTGGGATAACAGATTTACTACTTGTTACTTGTAGTGTTTCAATTTTTTCCCTCTGTAATTTTGGTGGTTGAGGAAATTATAACTATCTTATACATCCTTAAACTTGTACTATGATTAAATAGGATTCTATACGCTTTAAGGTATAATATTTGTGGCTGTAAACTTTATGTTTCATTTCCGGAATCACATTTCTTGAATCAAGCACAAAAGTAGAACTTAGAGGTGTTGTGAAATTTATTTTTACCAATTTTCTTTAAGGATTTTTATGTATAAAATTCACCCCTTCTTATTTATTGAGTATCTATATAATAGATTGATACTATAATAAGTATCATATCTATCATACTATCGATAAAACAATTGGTATCAGAGAAGGTGACCATGTACCCTGAACCAACCTAACAATTGACTTCAGAGTTTTCGTTAAATCTAGATTAATCTTATGATTGGATTCAGAAGAGAGATATTCTTCTTCATTGTTTTGGAATCATATTTTCAGACTCATAATATTTGGATTCATATTTTTCTTAGAGGTACTCTAGTTCTACATTCCTTCCTTAGGATATTCTCTTTGGTTTACAAAATCTTATTACTAACAAGTTTGTGTGGAAAGAATTTCCTTAAGATGGAAGGTTTAAATGTTGGTCCTATCGATAATCAAAATCCTACCAGACCTCCTATTTTTGATGCAAATGATTGTGAGTGCTGGAGAGATAGAATGAGGAATTTCGTTATTAACACTGGAGTTGATAACGGCATAATAATGACAGGAGACTATAAGATTCCTGATAAGGAATTGAGAACTTTTACTAATCCGGAGAAATCAGAATATCAAGGATATATTAGAATCAGAAATACAATGCTAAGTTCCATGAATAGGAACATCTATAGTCAAATATCTTCTTGTGAAGGTGAAAGCAGTATCTGGAAGAAATTTGATGTTACACATTTTGGTAATTTTAAACATATAGAGACAAGAAGAGATATGTTGAGAGCTGAATATCATGGATTTAACATTCTTTATGGAGAACCTATAAGCAATGTTCTGCAAAGGTTCATGACTATTGTGAATAGATTAGATTATATGGGAGAAAAAGGTTTGGATGATGAGGCCCTTGTAGATAAGATAATATACATCATTCTAAATGAGTGGGAGTCCAAGAGGAAAACAATTAATGAGAACAAGAAAGTTACCCAGATTTCCTTAGATGAGTTTTTTGGAACTCTTCTTTAGAATGAGATTGCAATGAAGAGAGATTCTGATAATGTTAAAATTAAGAATGGGAATGGAGGAGTTTCTTTTACAACTACTTATAAACATATGAAAGCCAAGAATCCCGAAAGAGTAACTATAACAAAGTCAATGAAATATACTATTCAGTTAGAATCTAGTGATACAGAAAAGCCTGAGAATGAATTATCTAATCCTGATCAGACAATGAACAAGATAATAACTCAAAAGAACTATCATAATAAGTTAACGAAGAGAGACTAAAAAGAGATGAATGATGGGGAAGTTACTTGTTATGAATATAGAAGAATATGTCATATCAGACCTGATTGACCTCTATTGAAAAAGAATGAAATGAAGGTAAGGAATTCAGAAAGAAACAAGAAGAAGTTCTATTGTTAAAAGCATAAGAAAAGTCTTAACGCAAATTATACTTGGAGTTCTATATGTGGAGACTCTTTGGGAAGTGAATCATCTAAATATGAACTATCATCACAGAAAAATATTGGATTCACTGATACTACTTCTTTCCCAAATACATGTATTATGACCAAGGTACGCTCTGCCGAGGCTTTAACAAATTTATTTCTTGATAAGAATTACTATTTTGATGATATTACTTCAAATGAAGATACTTTATCTTTAGATAATGATGAAATATCTTCTTATGAATAAGTATCTAGACTTTCCAAGTTTTTAGAAGCAAAAAAATGTAAAATTTCTAACAAATTAGACAAGTAAAATAATAGGGAAGAAGTTCTTACAAAATAGGTTTTAGATCTCTCAAGAGATCTTGAAGATAAAGACAAGATTCTAAAAAACTTTCTAATGACCTTAAGGAATTAAATTTTGAAAAATTGAAACATTTTAAAGATCTTAAGAATGCAATTTTAAAAATAAATGTTTTTGAGGGAAAATCTAACTTTAAGGAAATAATTCCTGAGGATAGGAATTTGGTCATAAGACTAAAATCTGAAATATATTCCCTTAAGAAACTTCTTGCAAACTTTACTTCTTGTAAAGAAAATTTTGAAAAGGTGTAATCTCAAATAAAACCTCATGGAAATACTACTGGACTAGGTTATACTAACAGAAAACATGTTTTCTAAAACAACTATTTTATTCTATCCAGAGCCCCCTTTTGTACAAAATTTCAAAGTGGTGGGCATTGGAAGAAAAAAATTCTTTGAATAATTCTCAATCTCTAGGGATTCAGAAAGCTTATTTTTCTAAACAAATGTGGATGCCCAAAATTTTATTGTCTAACAATTCCAGATCCAAGAATGTTTGGATTTTGAAAGATTAACATTATTATTTTTAGGAAAATAAAAAAAGTACCAACAACAATACTTGGTACATGGATAGTGGATGTTCATGGAATATGACTAGTAATAAAAAATTCTTTGAAAATGTTATCAAGACAAAAGGAAGAAAAGTAACTTTCAAAGATAATGCTAAGGGAGAAATTATTATTATAGGTAAAAAAAAATTTTCTTGGAAAAACATTGATTTCAAATGTTTTATTTGTTAAGGGTCTTAAGCACAACCTCATTATCATAAGTCAATTCTCTGATGAAGGTTACCTTGTAAATTTTGGTAATGATAAGTGCTTAGTACACAATTCCAAGGAATATTTTATTCTTTCTGACCATAAGCAAGAGAATGTATACACACTAAACATATAATACCATAGGTTCCAAGACTTACCTTTCCTTAGTGCAATGGAATACCATTCTTGGTTGTGGAATAGAAGGTTAGGACACTGTAAACATAGGAACCTATGAAAACATTCTAATTAAGGACTAGTTAAGGATCTACCGGAGCTTAGATTTTTTTCTTAAAAAGATTGTGATCCTTGTCAATATGGAATGAAATATTAATCATGTTTTAAATCCATTGGTGAAGTCTCAAACGATGATGCATTACAGTTAGTGCATATGGATCTTTTTGTCCAACAAAAACTGGAAGCATTGAAGGAAAATATTTTGTGTTTTTCTTAGTTGATGATTACACTAGATTTACGTGGGTCTATTTTTTCTAAAGAAATATGAAGCTTTTACTTATATAAAAAGTTTTAGATCCCATGTTAAAAATGAGAAAAAACCTTCCATTAATAACTATTAATAGTGATCATGGAGTAGAATTTCCAAATTCGGATTTTGAAACATTTTGTTGTTGAAAAGGCATTACTCATAACTTCATAACACCCAGAACACCTCATCAAAATGGTGTTGTTTAAAGAATAAATAGAATTATTTAAGAGATAAGAAAGAACCATGTTGAGTGAGTATTCTGTAGCCAAATTTTTTTTGGATGAAGCAGTATATACTGCTTATTATACTATAAATCATATTTTGATTAGACCTTTTCTTAATAAATCTTCTTATGAGTTATGGAATGATTGAAAACCTATAATTTCCTACATAAAGGTTTTTTGGTGCAAGGTATTCATTCTGAATACTAAATATAACTTACACAAATTGGCACCAAAATATGATGATGGAATTTTTTTAGGCTACTCCAAAAATTCTAAGGCTTATAGAGTTTTTAATAAAAACACTTGCACTGTTGAAGAAACTCTATATGTCAAATTTGATGAAATTGATCCCTTTGTTTTTAAACAACCCCATCCTACATATTAGGATGTGTTTTCAAAAACCGATTATTATCCTTTGTTATACGATATTTCTGTTAAGGAAAATTTCCAAGAACATGTTTATGAAGAATTTTACCCAGAATATTTACTACCCTATGTTGAGTAATAGATATTAAAAATCCCAAATCAGTTTTTTCATAAGAATCATCCCAGAGATAATATCATTGGTCATTTAAATCAACCTGTAAGGACTAGAAGTTCCTTAATAAATGAAGTTGAACATCTAGCATTCCTTTCCCAATTAGAGACAAAAAGTACTGATCAAGCTTTAGGTTATGATGATTGGATAAAATCTATGCAATATGAACTAAAAGAATTCGAAATGAATAAATTCTGGACCAAGGATGTAAGACCTAAGGAAACTTCTATTATTGGAGTAAAATGGGTCTTCATAAATAAGTGTGATGAAAAAGGAATCCTTGAAAGAAATAAATCTAGATTGGTTTTTAAAAGCTATAATAAACAAGAAGGAATAGACTACGAAGAAACCTATGATCCAGTAGCTGGACTAGAATATATTTGTATTTACATGACTTTACAACATTATTCAATTTAAAACTCTTTCAAATGGATGTTAAATGTGCTTTCCTTAATGGTTATTGACAATAGGATGTTTTTATTGAACAACCTACTGTTTTTGAAGACACAAAACATCATGAAAATTTTTATAAACTTACCAAAGCATTTTATGGACATAAGCAAGCCCCTCGATCCTGGTATGATAGACATACATGATTTTTGCTTCAAAATAATTTCGTTAAGGGAAATTCATATCAAACCCTTTTTATAAAGAAATATAATAAAAACATTTGATTGTTCAAATTTATGTTGATGACATTATATTTGGTTTAACTCAGCAATCTTTAACTAATTCTTTTGCGGATCTAATGAAATATGATCTTGACATGAGTATGATGGGTGAGTTACCATTTTTCCTTGGTTTTCAAATTTATCAAAAACCAGAAAGAATATATATATCCCAACATAAGTATATTAATGATCTCCTTAAAAAGTATGGATATGACAACACTAAAAGTATTATTACTCTAATTGGTACCTCAAATTCACTTGATATTGATGAAGCTGGGAAACCAGTAGATCAAACATATTTTAGAGGTATGATAGAAAGTTTAATTTACTTGATATCTTGTCATCCAGACTTAATGTTTTCAGTATGCCTATGTGCAAGATATCAATCCAATCCTAAGGAATCTCAATTAATTGAAGTGAAAAGAATTTTTCACTACCTAAATGGAACCATGTATTTTTGACCCTTTTATACTTCCTGAAATGATTTTATTTTAAATAGGTTTTCAGATACTGAAATTGGTGGATGTAGAATGGATTAAAAAATTACACCCGGAACATGTATTTTCTTAGGAGATTCATTAGATTCTTGGTCATGCAAGAAGAAACACTCAGGAGCACTTTCCACTGCTGAAGCTGAATATGTATTAGCTGAAAGGTGTTGTGCTCAAGTGTTGTGGATGCAACCCACACTCATAGACTATGGTATGAGTTTTTTCAAAACAATTTTTTTTTGTGATAATACTAGTGCCATCACCTTAAGTAACAACCATGCACATCACTCTTGTGAAAAACACATAGACATTAGACATCACTTTCTTAAGGATCACACACAAAAAGGGGATATCATTCTTCAATTCATCTAAACACGAGATCAACATGCTGATATTTTCACAAAATCATTACCTTACGATTGATTTGAATACATTAAATAGAAGTAAGAAATTATAACCATAAGGTAATCTTCCTTGTTAACTTTCTATTTAAACCAATATACTTATAGTAATACACTCCTTTTCATTGGGGGAGTACATTTTCATGTTAGTTATATTTAAATTTTTTTTCGTAATGAAAATTTTCGTAGTCAGAATTTTTTTATGATCTTTAATAATGATAATTTTTGTAGTTAGAATTTTCAAATATTTTGTAATGAAAATTTTCATAGTCAAGTTTCTCACGATTTTTGTATTGATGATTTTCGTACTTCAAATTTTTGTAATGATGATTTTTGTACTCAAAATTTTCATAATGAATATATTCATACTCAAAATATTCGTAATGAAGATTTTTTTTCTTCAAATTTTCATAAAGAATATTTTCATACTCAAAATTTTCTTAATGGAGTTTTTCCTTTTCAAATTTATTTTTCATAATCAAATTTTCGGAATCTAATGATCTTCAAGAAGATTTTTCTTCAATATGAATAATCTTCATGGAAATCTGAAAGCCATGTTTACTTTCTTAAGTTTTTGTAATCATCATTTACATGCTGGTATTTTCATTTGTTTTTTTTAAATTTTCGGATTCTAGTTTCCTTAAATACGAATGTTTTACCTTAAAAACCTCAAAATATCGGATCATACCATGATTTCCATGCAACCATCATATTAACCGTCAGATCAGATCAGAAGGATTTTCATCCATTGGATTGAGTTTATAAGATGAACCTTTACATCAAATGCCTATATAAAGGACCCCTGATAGTTATCCCACGTAGATCTAAAGCACTCACGAGATGAAGTTCTGACCCTCTACTTAAGCCCATTCTGAACATCTCAGAGTTTTCACATTTCCAAATGTATGTAGAAGAATCTTCATAGAAAGCTATGCCTGCAGTCAAGCTAATTCAAGAGTGGCTGGTGTATTGAGAATGGTTGGTGCATCCAAAATTCTTCAACAAGTATGATTCTATAATCTCAAAGAACATAAAATTGAATTGATGGGAATGGGTTTCCATATCGATGCCAGGGGATCATGATCTGGTGTATCCAGATCCTCTAATTGAGTTTTATGAATCTGTTAGTTTCTTTAAGGATGAAGGCAGCGATAATTATTCCTTCAAAATCTATGGAATGTCTTATGCTCTTTCATATACTAATCCAGCTAGCTTAGTTGGTATTCCATACAAAGGGGATGTTGGATTCTATTCCCACAAGTTTTTGGATGTCCGGAGAAGCTTTTTAAAGGTGAAATCCATGGAGTGACTCAGTCTTATAGATGTAATGACTCCGATGATTTCTCACCTCTAAAAATAATCAGATCCTTGATTTATGGGTTCAAGGATTTATCATTCCGAGAAAAGGTGACAATGACATATTGAAAAAGAGTGATATGTACTTCCTATATTTTCTAGGGAACCTGAGGAAAGTTAATTTGGTTAAGAATATTCTGATTATGATCAAGAATATCAAGAATGGAAATCTGAAGGCTCAGATTATCATGTTCCAGGCCATTCCTTATAAGTTGATTGTTCGGTGTCTAGAATCTTTCAAAATTCCTTGCAGTTCAAATCCTATAATTTTCAAAGTCATTCTATTAAGTGATGACACTTTGAAGAGTGTGAGAATTGGTATTTATAACAACTTCGAAGAATTTTAAGGACCTACCAGAGGAAGAAGCTGATGTTTTTCGGAAAAATCAAGGAGTGGCCGAACCATCAAAAAAAGCTGGAAAGAAGAGGAAGCTGAATGAAGTAGAAGATGAAGGAAAAACCCCAAAATCTAAGGAAACACAATTCTCACCTCCAAAACCTAAGAAACAAAAAGATTATCCAGATGATTTTGTAGAAAAATGGAGGGAAGATAAGAAGAAATAATAAAGCAGGGGAGCCACGTTTTTTTGGATCTTACTGAAGTGAAAGCCTTAAGAGAAAAGACAGCTGATGAACTTGAAAAGCAAGCTAAAGAAAAGAAAGAAAAAGGAAGATGTCTGAGAATGAAATTTTTGAATCCCTTCTGAGCGATACTATGAAAGCATCTTAGAATATCCCATCACCAAAATATTTCATACTAGAAGCTTTACCTGAGACCCCGAGGAAGAAATTCATGACTCTGAAAAAATCACAAGAAAAAGTTATTGAAGTATAAAAAAATGTGGAATAAGTTTATGAAGAAGAAATCAGTGGTGACACTGAAGATATAAAAATTCAATATTAATACTTCCATTAGAAAGAAATTCCATCTGAGAAACTATCAATACAAACAATATAAGCTGAATCCTAAAAACTTTCTAAACTAGGTAAAGATCATAAAGTAGAGGATAAGAAAGCTAACGATGAATTTAACAATATATCTGAGGAAGAAAGTTTCAATCATCATTTTATTCATCCTAAATATGATCAGGAAAGAGTTGAGAAGGAAAAGATAGATGAAGATAGAATTATTCAGCTATCTGACAGTGAACATGAATCTCCGGATGAGGAAGTCGTTCCATGAACTTATAAGGGGAAACATGTGGTTGTCGATACTCCTACTAAAGCTGTTATAAACAAGAAGAAATATGGTGGATATTCAAATAGTAAACTTGATGAGCTAGAGAAAGATCCCTCACCAAGCAATGTCTCGGATTCGGAATCATCGTCCATTAGACATGATTTAGTTTCTCAGTCATTGAAGAAGCTTGTTGGGATAATTCAGATTTTTCCAAGCATAGTCTCTAGATTTCAGATGCTTCAACACACACTAAATCAAAAATCAGATTCAGTGTCCATGGTGATGGATAAGTGTGTAAAGCTTGAGGCTGATTTCATGAATTTCTTCGTTAACTATGATTCCTACATAGGGTCCTGTAAGAAAATGGTTGGCTTGTCAAAGAAGAAAGTTGAATATTTGAGAGAACATGATGACATCCAAGATGGTGTAAAGGAGGATTTTGATATTGATGATTCTAGGATCAATGATCTTACAACCATTTTTGAACAAAAGTTAACTCTAGAACAAAATTCTCAAATTCAAGAAGTGAAGGATCTGAATGGGAAATTTTATTCGGGTTCCCAAAGATGGAAGAGAGAAAGAGATCGTTGGATTGAGATAGAAGAAAACTTTGTCAAGAAGGAAGAATTCCTGAAGGCTCAGGCGAAGGATCTTAATTATTAGGACGAAATAATCAAGGATTTAGAGAAGAAAGATGAGGATCAAGATTGGATTCTTAATGAGAATATGAAGATCATAAGGAGCTCAAAACACGGAAGACTGTAGTCAAGAAGTTGATCCCGAATGAAAATTAAGGAAAACATTGTTGCAATTTGATCTTTTGTTTTATATTTCTTCCTTGTACAAATTATTTCTAATCATAATGAAATTTTAGTCTCTTGTCTATTGGATGTGTTGTACTACTCATTCAGGTACCATAATTTCTTTTACATTCCCTCAAATTCATTTTGAAAATCACAATGGGAGAGAAAGGAAAAATAATACTATGTAAATAAGAAATATACCTATGTAAGGTGGAGTTTATCTAAGGATGAGTTTTCATTACAGAGATTTTTGTACTCAAGATAATGAAAAATATCATTCCGAAAATCTTGAATACGATCCTTACTGTTCCAAAGCCTATGTGGGAGTTAGAAGTATTCATATTTTCTCATATGATAAGGAAGATATGTTTTTATTTTCAAATTCTAGAAAAATATTTTCTATGTCTTTATTTTCTTTTTTGGATGGATGTTTGTGCTTTCCAAAATCGGGGAGATTGTTGAGTCAATATGTTTTCTTTATGAATTTTCCATTCCTTCATGTTTGGGGATATTGTTGAGTCAATAAGATTTCCTTATGACTTTACCATTACTCATGTTTTTAAAATCACAAACCCTTTATCTCATGTACAATTTCATTTTAGCATATGTTTTATATTCATAATGAAAATTTTCCTTCCCCATGGAAATTTATCCATACCAAGTATTTCATTGATCATTATGTTGTTTAGGTGTTAAATTAGGTTTCATATATAAAGCCTTTGAATTATATAATACTTTGATAATAGTGCATTCTATTTTTAGGATCCGAATTCAGGTTCTGAGTTCTCTGAATTCAGACTCTGAACTCTTCTATGTTCTGACTCCAAGTTCTCTGAATTCAGACTTCGAACTCTTCTGAGTTATGACTCCGAGTTATCTGAATTCAGACTCCAAAATCTTCTGAGTTCTAACTCTGAGTTCTCCAAATTCAGACTCCAAACTCTTATTAGATGTGACTCTGAGTTCTCTGAATACAGACTTTGAACTCTTATGAGTTCGGAATCTGAACTCTCTGAATTCATACTCCGAACTCTGCTAAATTCAGAATCCAAATTCTTGTGAATCTAGATTCCGAATTTCCTTGAAATTCAGACTCCAGAATTCTATATAATTTTGGTTACAAATTCCTTAGAAAACATAATCCTAATTTCCTTGTATTATATACACTGAATGTATTTTTGGTTAGACTATGAACTATTTTTTTCTTACACTCCGAATAATTCATTTTGGTTGTGTAACCATATTTTTTCATATATTTGTTTTTTGTTATAAAAGGATTTAATGATTTCAGTTACAAACTAACCATTTTTTGAGTGACGCATGTACAGGTCCCATTGAAATTCATGGGAAAATATGACCGTTGGTGGAGGGATCAAATCGTTGAACCTGTGCCTATAAATACGATCTCATTTGAACGAGCTCTAAATATTAATATAGAACATTAAATTTTGGAATAACTTGCTTACATGCTGTTGAAGTGGTTTCTATAGAGAGAGGATCTTATAAACTCTCAGGCTTTGTGAAGAATGTTTGAATGGCTTGTTCAAACTTTTCTTCGTGCAGAATTGCTTTTTTCAGAGGTGCGATTTCCTTAAAATTAGAGACTTCCTGTTGTGAAGTCAGAGGTGCCGACTTCCTCACAAATCGAGGCCTTGTGGGGATAACAAGATAGATAGAGATATTCGGATTGGGGGATTACCTAGGTTTGGGTAAGACATAATATTTTTAAAGTATAAATCAAGGGACCTTTATCCAAAGTTGTTTGATACCCTTCACTTTGGGATAAAAGTTTTACTAATTGTTAATTATAGTGTTTCAATTTTTTTCCGCTGCAATTTTGGTTTTTGAGGAAATTTTAACCATCATATACATCCTTACACTTTTAATATGATTAAATAAGATACTATACGCTTTATGTTAGAATATTTGTGGCCGTAAACTTTTGATACGTTTCATTTCTAGAATCACTTTTCCGGAATCAAGAAAATTAGTAGAACGTTGAGGTGTTGTGAGTTTTGTTTTTAATAAATTTTCTTAAAGAGTTTTTAATTATACAATTTACCCCCCTCTTATTTAATGATTTTATACATTATATTTTGATACTACAATAAGTATCATATCTATCATACTATCAATCCAACAAAAAGTACCTACTATAAAATCGATTTGTACATAAAATTTTACCATAGTAATTGCAGAGTCTTGTCCTTTCTTACTTAGCCTCTTCTGAGGATGATTCCCTTGATGCTTGAGTAATTGATTTTAATAGTGTCCCATACCATTTTAATTGAATCACAAGACATTAGTAACTTTTATATTATTTTTTTTAATGATCATTATTTCCTTTATCTCAAAAATTTAAAGAAAACTCCTAATCCTTTAAATAAATCCCCAATGTATTTCTTTCCAAAATTGTTAAATGTTAGAAATTATACATGTTAAATCATCTCATTTTATACATTCCCTAGATTTCCTCTTCCTCTACCAATTTCCTTTAATTGTATAGTAATTTTAAATATATTATTGAATTTTATGGAATTTTTCACTATCTCTTTATAATATGGAGTTTTTTGAGAGACTAATTCACCTCATATGTTTGACATTAAATTTTAAATTAAGAGAATAATCTTGATTTTATGGTTTAATAAATTATTGAAAACATATGCTATTTTTTTTTTAAATTTAGGATTATAATAAAAAATATAATTCTACTCCTTTTTTGTTAAATTTATAAATTTCTATTCCATTTTTTCAATTTACAAACGAGGAAAAAATGTTTTATGGAATATCACCTTAAATGTTTTTCATTCGATGTTTAATATCTATTCTTTCTTATTAGTGTTTTTAATCAAAGAACACTATTGGTCAATATATCCCCTAAGATTATATAAATATATGATAACATTATTCCGTTAATAAATCCCAAACCAATGAATATATTCTCTAAAGTCTTGATCCATCTCTCTTCCACTAATGAATTAGTGGTTTCTTTTAAATATGTAACTTATTGACTCATGAAATAATCTAACACTATTATAATATATTAATATAAAACCAGTTTTCCCACTTGGAAAAGTTTGATTATTATTACATGATTCAACTATTCTAATATAATGATAATATTCTCATCATATAAACCAACTTCATTGGTTTTATTGGGAGGGACATTTCAACTCCGATTACGAGTGTTGACATGGTTTTTATTACTTCTATTAAGACCTATTTATAAATAATAAAATTTAATTAGTTAGTTTACGAATACAAATATGAAATCTGAATTATAAAAAATAATATCTAGGAATTTTTCAAAAATGAATGTTGAGTGTTCTATAATTTATAGATTTATTTAGAATTTTACTAAGGGTTTTTCATTTGGTTTTGTTATCTATCTATGTTATTTAAAATAGAGTTCCCATGGTTTATACTAAATGTAACATAACACCATATTTTCAATATAAATTAAAGTAACCAAGATCTATGGGTTATTTTATTACAATGATATAAAATACACTTGTCAAACTACACAGGTTCAAAGGGTTTATTAGTCTCCAGAGACCAAATAAATACATGATAAATACATTACATTAAAAATTCAAATTATGTTATAAATATAAAAAAAATTATTATTTATACATTATTATAATTAGGACACATATAGTAATCTTCATGGCTTCATATTGAAATAGGGAAACAATATAATGATTTGATGTTAGATGTTACATAATGGGGTAGCGTACAATGAAATTAATCATGAAATAGGAAAGCCACACATAATATGAAAGGAATAAAAAATGAAATAAATATATATACCAAAAAACATGAGAAAAATACATCCCTAGATAACATAATATTGTAAATAAATAATCTATTTCATAACAATGAATGACCTTATAGTGATGGAATGCATAATGTCGATCATTATAAACATACATTTAAAGTTTCATCTTAGACATCATACTTAAGTAGGAAAGAACATACCAAATACCCAAGGTAGTTTGTCTCATGATACCTAACAATGAAATGAGGTTCTATAAAATTATATGTTCCAATAATCACATAACAATTATAATAAATATATTAAATACCAAGAGTGGATAATAAATAGAATACATAATGTTCCCTAGGGAACGTCATACGTAATCATGGATAAATAATAAATAGTTATCCATATAGAAATAATTTATACATGGATAGAAAATATATCCATAGTCAATGGAATTTTATGGAAATACCGGGGTATATACATCAATAAAATAATAAAATTTAGGATAATCATAATGAAACAAAAAGTATTATAATCAAAGGGATGATATATTAGTAATAATGGTAGATACTATTATCATATGTGGATATTAGTAGAAATTAGTGATTGGATAAAATATTTTGTAATGTTAGGATACTAAAGTGATGATAGAGAAATACACTCTAAAATTTTGGAATATTTGATACACATATTTGTTATACATTCAGATACAATTTTTTATGAAAAATATACCAGGTTGATATGATTTGATGGAATAGGTGAAATTATACCAAAATTGATTTTAATCCACTTTAGACCAAATATAGGCTCTAGTAGATACATTACCATCATAATTCATTATATTAATCCATCGATTAGATATATTCCATCCTTAATACCTCAAAATTCATCACATACATTGGGATTTGGGTAATGGATTTGTAGGATATAAAAATAAGTGGGAATTATAATGACTTATGAATGTAGTATAATGATAGTAAATAATAATATATCCATGATATTACTATAATGAATTAAAATTAACATAGAATAAAAATATTTTATATTGGAATAAAAATTAATTGGAAATGATCACTCAAAATATAGGATGAGAATAGATTAGTGTCACGACCCGCCTTCACCAAAAGGATGGAAGGGTCAGCAGATTGCCAGGACCTTCCTTCTTTATGTTGAAGGAGAGACAATGACCCCCGAAACACACATTCAATAGGTCCTGGAGTGGTGACCAGTCCCAAGGGTATAGAGTCACACACTAAAATCGAAGGCATTAACCTTTTTCTATTAATATGATCGGGAGATAAGATAGTAAATCCCACAACACCAAAACTAAAAGTGCAAGTACAAATGAAAATAAACCATTTCCACATGCATGTTCAAAGGTAAAAATACAAGTCAAAAAACTCCACAGGTAAAATGATACCAAGTAAAAAGGGAAACAACAACAGCAACTACACCAAGGTCCAAGCTAGTATGGTCCCGCACGATCCCTGAAGTCCTCCTGGAAACCTGAAAGCAGTTTTATATACGTAGGGTGAGCATACAAGTATACTCAGTATGGAAAACCAAAGACTCTCGTGCACAAGTGGGGAGACTAACTAATTCCCTGTGAAGAAAGGGATAACCAAGCACCTATCAAGGAAACTAACCACCCAAGACTCACCAATCCACACTCCCCAAATAACGCTAGTCAAGTAATATATAGTAATATCACATCGATGTTGGGGTACCCCACCCCACTTTCCCACTGGTTATTGATGACATCCTACGCATTGAAACAATCCTACCATTCTCACTGCACTCCCACTGCCATAACCCGCCCGCACACACCTGGGCCTCATCCACACGTCCCGCCCACAGACACCTGGGCCACAACCACTAACCCGCCCATAGAAACCTGGGCCACAACTGTCACACGTAACGATTCCTGCAAACACCTAGGCCAGAACAACTGTTTCCATGCATGAAGACACATGGGCTAGAAGAAATACTACCATGCCTGAAGACACCTGGGCCTCATCCCGAAGATACTTGGGAAACCACCTGCCCGCACACACCTGGGCCAACCACCACACTACCCTGCCCGATGATTCTTGGGCTAAGAATGGACATCAAGCCATCACATCCAGCTCGAAGATACTTGGGCTATCCGAGAATGGGAGCAGAAGGGAGCTAATAACCACCCACTAATAGAAGTGTTCGGAAAAACACAATCACCAATGAAATGGGTGTGTTCTTCACTATGTGCTCAACTTGGGCGGGGTGCGAACAAGAAACACAAAACTATAAGTATATGTATAGATAACAAGCACTCACCCAAATCTAGGTTTTTTTACCCAGCCTAAAGATCAAAAACATCACCCACAACCAAGTCACAACTCACATCAAACCAAAACACATTTGTCCCATCATTTATCCATGTTCAGTAATAATGTTTATATATGTTTTTGAACATAATGTGCAACTAGTAAGCATAAGCACAGGCCAATGAAAGAATACACTCAAACATCAACTTAAACATTCACACACAGTTCTCTTGTAAAGTCACAACAACAAAGGGATAAGTGAGATCACTCGAAGTACAGGAACTAAAGAAAAAACCAAGATACAACCCCATATCCCCAAGATCCATGATCCAACGGCTTCTCAACAATAGAAGATCCTACCCGAATTCGTGATATAATCAAGTGACCACCCGACCTAAAATTCATAACCAGCGAATCCAAAACAATAGGTGATCCAATACCCACCCACATCACCTAGAAATCATCCCGTGAATGAAAACAACCAAACCACTACCACCAACACAAATAAGTCCCATGCCGGTATATTAATTTTTAAAAGATTTAACACACTCTATGATTACAATTCCGCTGTACATTAACCGAGGTTGTCACAGAAAAGGATTGATCATGGTGCTTTCAATTTATTTATCCGAATATAAGTAATTAACTAATTTTCTTTTCACAACCAACACAAGAAGTAAGGGTTTATTAGTGCACAGAAAAATACCACCAACGATGATGATTTTCAGTGGGTAGAAGCCCATACAATTCAAAACATACATCGACACAAATGAGTACATCCGAACATCGATCACACCCCCCTTCATTATTTAAATTTCGTTTATTATCTTCATTAACTTTGGGTTTCATCAATCCACTCAGAAGTGAAAGCATACCCACCTTGCATCATACATAGTAAGGATAGACGAAGGGGGAATCCCTAATTGATTGATCAATGATCGATGTTTTTCTCCACACCCTAGGAGTAGGGGATATTTGACTTGCAGGGCTCTGGCACAGGTGCACCACTTGCCTCAATAATGAAGGACTTCAAACACACAAGGAAGAAGAGTGATGTCGGCCAAAAATGAAGAAGGGGGAAGAAGAACTTCTTCTTTGATATATAGATAAAACCCCATTGTTACAGAATAAGAAATTTGAATGTCTTGGAAGTCGGATCATGGTTATTCCACGCGATTGGGTGGTTACACATGACTGGATTGATTTTTATTTAATAGGGAGGTTTCTCCAGATTTTTACATATTAATTATGGCTTAAAAACCGCCTTGAAATGGTTCTAAAGTTATAAGGGCCTAAAAGTGGGGTTACGGGGGAGGATGTAGGAGAAAAACCCGCCAAGGCTGGGTGACACCGATCGGTCTCTCCTATCGGTCACATTGATAATTGACAAAGGACGGGGTCATGAGGGTCTGGGTCATTACAATTAGAAATCTTTACCTTGAAAAGTAGCTTCTTAAATCATGATAAAAAATATCATAGACCCTTAAGAACTCCTTGGAGGTTCCTTTGAGAAGGAAAATGAGAATATAATAATTCTAAATAAATTATTAGTGAATAGTAAGGGGATTATGGGATGGTATTTATAGAAAATGGGAGATAAATATTTATTAATTTTTGGACTTAGGCCTTGAAATGTCATGCTATGGAAAATGTAAAACAATTTTCATACCTTTTGTTTTAATTCATTATATTTTATATTTAAGGAATTATTTTGGAAATTTTTATATCTAAGAACAAATATCAATTTTTATATATTATTTTTGAAATAGAAATGAATTTTTTTTCTTAAGGAATTATTTTTAAAACCTTAATTTCAATTTTAGACATTGGAAAGTCTATTATAGGTTTTAAATTAATCATAATAATTTATAATAAATAATTTAGTAAATGAACATATTTTTGATGATATATTCACTTATATTAATTATAGAATAACTTTTTTTACATCAGAATAGTTTCATAATATATATAATATTATCATATCATATATTACAGTTAGCCTGAAAATTCAATTATCTGAGAAATTTATTAAAACATAAACATTATAAAATTTCAATGTGATAATATAAAATTTAAATGAAAATAATTTTTATAAATTATATTTTTAACTAATATATAAGAACTATTGGTGTTTTTCAAAATCATTTTTTAATTCATAAATTTTAAAATATTTTTTATTAAATCTTAATATTTATCTAAGATATATGCTTGTAGTTATATTAATATTCATTGAACAATATATATTGTTAAAAATTACTAATTACATTATTACGATGTTGTTTTACATATTTTATCAGACACTTCAATGTATATTAGTTACATCACATTTACATCAATCATATTGGGATGTTACTATTCCAATAGTCACCTAACCAATCCAACAGTCATATTACCCCTTATATACAGACTTCACTATAACTTATAATTTCATTAATATCATTATATATGTTTCTATATCATGTATAATAATTTTTCTTATTATTTATTTCATAATAGTAATGTATCCCTTATATTTATCATTATATTTAGAGTAATATCCTCTACATTTCATGATTATAGGGCTAATTTATATTATTATGTGTTCTGTATCACTGATTATGACCACTGTAGTGAATGTAATTTTCTAATGTGCATTTTCATATGATAATTTAATCAAAGGTATTGTGTTACGTGATGGAAATTAGAAAAAAAAAATTACTTAATATAGCCTTATTCTATGGGTTACATGTATCATTACAAATATTTATAATCATATAATCCCTCTTTCTAAGAAATTAGGTGATTATGTGACATATAGTATGTTAATCCCCTATTTCTAAATCATATATTATCGATTCATAGGGTATGGATTGGCATAATGAATGAACACATCTCACAATTTTCACCTTGATTAATGAGAACATCACATGCCTCTTATCGAAATAGATTATAAGATCACATATAACATTTATAGGTATAGAAATAAACTCATTAGTCTATCTAAATGAATGTATCATTTTTCAAACTCGATATATGAGAGGAAAAATATCATCTTGGTTATTCTTCAATTGGTGACATGATTAGAAACATATCCAACCACCCTAGATTATCCCTACCCCAAGACTTAAGTAATAGTGGTAGCAAAGTATGAAGGTTATAATTCTAGGTATCTTAACGTCCTCTTGTATTGGGATTTGTTATTGAATATCAACAAATTATATACCAAATAATTTTTGTGTGACTCTCCATGTGGTATACATAGTGGGTTATCTAACACAAAAAAGTTATTTTATATATCATGATTATATCACATTTCACCATATGAAAGACCACTCTTGTTAACCTTGATATTTTATCACAATCTCAAATAATCCATGATGAGAATGAGTTAGGGATACTCAATGTTATACATTGAAAAGTCAATTATCATTTCACTTCATGAATATTTGTTACTAAAATGAAAGAATGTAAAATTAAAGACTAAATTTTATATTACATGATATATTTTATGTTCTTAAAGAGCATCATGAATAATAAAAAGGAATAAATAATCACCATCGATATAATATGTCACATTATAGATCACCATAGAGGCCTTGTATTTTCTAATAATTTAGGGTTTTCTTAAACTTAGTACATATCTATGTAATTATTACCACCTCGTTATATTCCCATATAAAAAACATCCCAGAAAGATTCCTTAGCGGGTGAAATCTATGAAAAATGTTTGTTCCAGTAATGGTGATATTGGATTTATAATTATACTGTTACCTCTTGAAAAAACTATTCAAACTAATTTACTTCATAACATCAAAATTTATAATTTCAATACCTTCTATTGATTTCTTATATCTATTTTTATGTTTATCATCATCATATTATAACGATAACATCATAGTTTTTTTAGATCAATTTGGTAACTAAATTTAACACTTTACATTAATATATTTTTTTACCATCACATATTTAGGTCTTTAAGATTAAATTTATCTTCACGTTGAGTCTGGATGGTTTAACCTTTTATTTTGTTACACTATGAACTGATTTATGTCCAAATATAATCCGACTAACCTCTTATAATCAATATTATATCCAGGATACCATGATAAGATACAAAAACCCTTTTATGTAATTAAATAACAATTATTTACATTGTATAGAATATTTAACTAATAAACTATCAGAAACCATATCGTATATATTATTCAATAAGTTTTCATAAATATTTAGAATATAATATCTTATTCATTGAAAAATTCCACTATGAGGTGGTGGAAACTATTTTCTTCATATTTTAAAAAATAAGTTGAATAAATTGTTTTATCCTAGATAAAACTCTTTTTCTTCTTATCTCTTTTTCATTCATGTTATAAAATTATATCAAATCATAACCATGTAGATTAGAACCACCATATCATTTATTTTTAGCAATAATTATTTATAAAAAATTCATTTTATCATATAAGTGGAAAATAATAAGAAGATACAAAATTTGTATCTCTCTTTAACAGAGATTCAAAGTAGTCCATTCCATCCGAATTCATTACATATTAAACTATTTATATATCACTTAAATTCAATGATTAATCTCTAAGAATCAATAATAAATCAACTATAGACTCTGAAAAATATTCAAAACATTTTTAATGTATAGCCGATATTATATTGTGATGATGTAAGTCATTTTGGGTTATAAAATTTAAAAAAAATTATGTTTTGACTAGTTCAGGGGTCATTCCTTGAATTTAGGTATTTATTTTTTTGAAAAGTGTCTTTACCTATTTTTTTGATGTTTTTCAAGTGTGTTTGGAGGCTAGAAAGGTAGTGCAGGTTCTTTGGAAATGATTAGGAAGTTCAAGAGATAGTTGGAGTTTCAGATTGTTTATGGCCTGGCACATGTTCTAGTGTGAAAAACATAGTGAAACCTATATGGATCTCCAAGGATATGGGTTTTAATTTTTTTTGTACAGTTTTGTTAACATTAATTTCACATGGTTAAGTTCTATCCATGTTAATCCAAGATAAAACAATATAGGATGTGTGAATTTTAGGTCCAGGGTTTATGGTTTGTGTACAATGGTATATAAAGTGAGTGAGGTGTTTTAGTGGGGTTCTGGTGTTGTTTTTCATGGTTGGACCATGGTTAGTGAACAATGTAGCCAAAATATGCAAGTGGTGTTGGATTAAGTTTTTCCTACCACTTGGTTGGGGAAAAATTTGGAAAATAGTGTAGCCAAACCATATGGATTTACAAATATATCTAAACAATAGGAAAATACCAAAATTACCCCTTAGTATTTTATCCATTTCCACTTCTCATTCTCCCTTCTGTGCGCATGGACTAACTTTTCTCACACTCCTATTATAAATTCAATCCCCCATGATATTGGGATGATTTTAGGTTCAGTATTTAAATAATTTAGGTAATATTATTCCTCTACTCTCCCACTCACTACCATTCCTTATTTTCTATTGATTTTGGGGTCTCCCATTTTGGGTATTAGTTCTAATTCCACTGGATAATGGTGGAATCGGTCACATTTAAGGAGGGTTTGATGTGTCTTGGTAAAAATAAATTTCAATATGAAATATTCATGGAATCACATTTCATTTTGATGTAGGTATTATGCATAGTATCTTTTTATTAATGTTTCATTTAAATTTAGAGTAATTTCAATGTAATTGGGAATTAGGTGTTAGGGGTTTTTCTTTTCATTGTGCCAGAGGTGAGTTTTGGGCCTTCCATAGTTGGTTGTCTGAGGTTCCATACTGTGTATACACCTAAATGTGTTTTTATGTTCTTTGACTCTTTTAAATTAATAATTAATTAATTATTGAAGTTTGAATTAATTTAATTTTATTTTATGTCATGACATTGTTTCTTTGGTTGAAGGCATAGAAAACATTTGGATTTAAAGCTTCGATGTTTACACTTTGATGTAGGCCATTGGTTTGTTTTGGTATTGTTTACCTATATTATAATTATTTAATTATTTTCTATATTCGACTAGGATGAGAATATCAATTGTTTCATACAATTGTTATCATAAAATAATATGTGTATACTATTGGGGGTGTCCTATTGAGATTTATTTATCACCCCTATATGTGTATTTCAGTGTGCATGATGAACCGTTTTATACTTTCAGGTAGAGTACATGTTGGATTATGGATGGTGGTAAGACCCTGTATTTATTGATTGAGTATGTATACTCATATATAGTTTCATGATTGGAAGGATATGTTTGTATATTGATGAGTGAATAGATAATTAACTGGATTATATATTGGTGTCATGTTTCCCTGGGTTTGATGTTAAGTATTGGGAGTTCTTGGGGTTTTAATGTTACTTGTGAGGGAAGGTTTGGTTAGATGTTTGGACCTTCTCACTTTTGTTTATACGTCGTGGGGTATAGTGGGATCATGGTTAGGCACTCATAGTTTTAGATGATGGATGGGTGGTGGTGTTCATGTAGTTATCCTTGGATGGAGTGTGAGGAAACATATTTTTGTATAAGGAGAACATTGGTTGCACTAGTTTATTATTGATGACCACTGTGATGATCATGGTTAATGGTTTAAGCACATTATCCAAGGTTCAGTAAGATGTGTTTTGTGCAAGTGTGAGTCTGGATTTAGGATTGGGTTTCATGGGAATGTGTAACTATTGTGGTTTGGTGAGTCTAAGAAGTTTGTGTGGGGGGGAAAATGTGTGATGGTTCTTTTGTGGTTCCAGACAATTCATGGATTTGTGTAATGGTCCATGTATAGGTCTAATGAGAAATTTTAGGCCATATAAAACCATATCAGTGTAGTCTTGGTGGAACTATTGATGTTGGAAGTTAAGTAGTAGAGTAATGGAATATTTATGAATGAGCTCCCACTATAGGCCATTCAAGGATGTCATTTTTGGTGATAAAGGAATGAGTGGAGGTTCATGTATTTATTTTTTCAATAAAATATATGTGGGTTATACATATCCAATAATTATGTTCAGTGGGAGATATAACATGGGTCTTGGATATTTGTTTTATGTTTAAAGGTGAATATAAGGGTACTCCTATAGTGGGCAGTATCCAACTGGTTACAGGTTGGACATTGTGGATTTCGAGTGCAAGTTTGTAGTTAGATTGATATGGATATGGTTCCATGGGAAGTAACAAATTATAATTTTTATGTGGAATTGGATGGATTTTGGATTTTTTCACTGGGATTTTCATCGAGTTCCCATGAACCTTATGTTATAATGGGTTATTGAAGTCTTGAGAGTTGAGGCCAATCAATTTGAGAGGATCCATCCTAAAGGGACCCGACTAGTTTTTTTCGTAGCTTTGGATGCAGAAGGTTGGAAAATACATCAAAAAGATAATTTATGAAAAGATCTAGGTGGTTTATGGATCAAATCATTGTTTTTTAGAGAATAGATAATGTGTCTGGTTTTAGAATTTAGAGCTGAGTGGTGGAAGCATCTTTGACATTTAGAGAATGAATGAGATTATTAATCAGTGAAGTGGTTACCAATGTAGCTTGGTCTTGCCTATTTTATAAGAACTAATTCTTTTATGGAATCCATAATCATTTATATTGCAGTGTTTTGAATTACCCATTTTATTACTTGTTATAAAATTTATAGGAATTTTGAATTTTTGACCCGTTGATGGGTCATTTAGTGAACTCATATGTTGACTCATTTTTTTTTGTGAGTTGGAGCCATTTTCAGAAGTTTTTAGGATGTGGATTAAGGGTTGGGATGTATCATGGATTCATGGAAAAATATTGGGAGATTCAAGTGTGATATAGAGTTTTTATGATGTTTTTTCTCTTAGATTATGGTCAGGTTTTCATGACTAAGTGAAAATCATGTGGCCCTTTGATGCACAAGAAGTTTTCAATTAAATTTAATATTTCATGGTTTAGTTATTTGGATTTCATATGGTCAATGAAAAACTTTAAATATTTCAAATAAAAATTTATTGGGGTGAGTGTCTTTCATTTATATGGTGCACAACTTGTACATAGCTTTAGAAAACTGTGTGAGGTATTGAAGAGGGGTTCCAATGCTATTTTTCATGTTTGGCATAGTGTAGAAAAACCATGAGAGGGGTGTTTTATTGGGATTTTATGACCCAATATTTAGAATTTTGTGTGGGGAAAAATGTGTCCAAACAATGTGTCTTGTTATATCTGGTTAATGAAAAAAAATTACCAAAATTAACCCTTGTGATTTTAACCTTTCCCCTACCCTCTTACTACCTTTTGCATGAATGGACCGACTATATCCCTCTAAATTTCTACCTTAAATACCCCATGATATTTGGTAGATTTTTTGTGTGTTCTACAATTTTAGAGGTTATATTATTCTTATCCTCTCCTATATTTTTCCTCTCCATTCTTTATGGTTGTTTTTTGAGTTTCCCATATAGGGTTTTGGTTATGATTACACTGAATCATGGTAGAATCAGCCAGGGTTTATTGGAATTTGGAATGGCTTAGTTAGAAGGAATCATGATAAAAATTTACATTCCACTACTCATCATTTCCATGGAGTAATACCTCTAAGTGGATATCTAATAAATTTTCTATTAAATTTAAATGAATTTCCAGGAAATTGGGCATCAATTGTTTAGTATTTTTATCTTCTTGGTGTCATATGGGCATTGTATGTCTTCAACATATGGATATTCTTAGTTTTGGAGAGAGGATAAACCTTATTTAAATTTTAGGATTTATACCTCTTGCAATTTAATTAATTAAATTTCATTATATGGAATGATTTAGGTGCCTTAGTTGTTGGTGGTGCATAGGTTTGGGCTTGAATATTTGGTGGTTACACCTTCAGGTATGCCAAGGATTTGTTTTGGTATTGTTTCATTAATTTATAACCATTTAATTATAATTAAAATATTATTCTAATCTGAAGATAACCTTGAGGTATTTTGTATTTTTTAGGGAAAGGATTGGGTTTTGAGTTCTTCATAGAGTGGTTTTGTTCAAAAACACCATCTTTCGTGGATTGTATTTATAGAACACACCTTTTGTGTATGGTGTAAATGCTTATAGGTAGTTAGGGGGAGGATCTTGGATTCCATCTTCATTATTAAATTATGAGAGGTATTGGTTATGTTACCTTTAGAGTATCTCCTCTTGTGTGGGGTGAAACTATGAGAATTGTTGGTTCTTAAGTGCCAAAATTGTTTTTTGGGTTGATCAATGTTTCCTAGGAGGTCACCCTCAATGATTTGGACTGAAAATCCTATGAGTGGAGGTCTTGTGATTGATGATTATCTTAATTTGTAATTCCAAGAGGTTGACATTGATAAAACAATTGGGGAGATCTAATTAAGACCCAAGTATTGGTCATGGGTATTTTTGATGACTTAACACATGAGTTTCTAAGGGGATTCATTGAGGTACATTGGATGATTCTTAAAAAGTGGGATCAAATAGTGACTTAGAATTGGAATTCCAAGGGGGTTCAACTTGAGGTTTTTAGGGTGGTCCTTAGGTGATAGGACTTGTTGTTTAGTCATTGAGTACTTGAGGTTTAGATTTGGTAAATTTGGGATTATTTTGGTTGTAAAATATGGGCTAGGTTGACCCCATGTGGTGTAAAGTGTTGTAGAGTTCCTCTAAGCTATGTCTTGATATGGTTCTGATGGAATCTCTAGTCTCACCTTCTTTTCGAGTTGATGATTGATGATTAGCTGGGTTTCATTTATGTATTCCTTCGATTCCCCCTTGAGAGTATAGTTCTTTTTATGAGCACCATTGTGGTAAAGTTATGGATGTATATAGCATGGGTACCATGTCACTAATTGAGGATGTTTTTGATTCAGTTATGGCTTGTGTTTTGAGATGGATGATATTAAAGGGACCATGGGAGCCTCATGATTTTGGATCACAGAGTTAGGTGTTGGTTCATACTCAGTGTTGGGGGGGGGGGGGTCAAGTACCCATATAATAGATTTTATCATGTTGTGGCTATGTTTATGTTTTGTGGGTTTTATTGTTGATTGAACCAAAATATACCAAAACAATGTTTAAGAGTATTTTATTGGGGATGGTTTACAAAACCCCTTCTAAAAAATGGAACTATTTTATCATGTCTTTTTGAAACAACAACTACTTTTTTCCAAAATATATAAAACATTATTTTCTCCCCCCCCCCACTGATCCTCATTCCCCATAATCCTTCCTTCTCCTCGAGATATGACCACCGATCCCCTTTCCCCCTCACCATTGCTCCCTGACCAATACCTCTCTACTGCTCCCTGATCATTCATTGTTGTTTCTATTTCCCACTTTCCACCATTCACTGATTGACCCCACATATCCATTCCCTAAGCTCTCACCACCACCATTACATGATCCCTCCTCGATCCCTGGCAACCCATACTGAAGTTTACAGCACTCCATGATCCCTTACCATTCCCATTTTAATCCCTAACCACCTCTACATAAGCCCTTTTTTTACTCCCCTGTATCCCTTTACCATTAATGCTAATACACTAATCCCTATCCACCAGAAGTCTCACCCTTTTACTTCCCCTTAGCATCAGAGTCCCCCTTGTTTTCCTTTCCCATTATGAGCCCCCATCACTTGCTATCGAGAAGTCACAATCCTTGAGCCCTTACTATTGATCCCTTACCGCTAAGAAACTAATCCCTCACCACCACTCATGATCCATAATTCTAGAAATCATAGTCTCCCTTTCTATACTTTTCCCCAAAAAATCCTTCATCCCCTACCAGCACATTGCTTCACTACCCCCCTTTAGCAGTGGTCATGGGCGATTGTCATATCTTCTCCATTACAATTTAATATTTTTTACAATGTGTTTTGTGTGTCTTTAATAATTAATTTTAATTCCTTATTTTAAAACTATAATTATGGTATATTTTGGTCATTTTTGATATTATGGAATAATTTATAAAAATTGAATTTTCTTTTTATCAAAAACTCACTTGATTTTATAATTATATTTGATTGCCGATTGTATTGTTATTGAATTATTTAATAAATTTTTTATGTCATACATTCACATATATTTTATATTTTAAACCTCTTAAAAATAGTTATATACAAGATATAATATTCTATTGGAATATATACATTTTAATTAAAATATAATAAAAATGAGGCTGTTCAGAAACGTAATACAATTAATCTACATAAAGTTTTTTTTTTAAATTATTGATTTTGAATAAATTATTAATTGTTTTTAAAATGACATAATATTTCTTAGGTATTTTATTTTTTGTAATAAAGACTAGAAACTTTGTGATATGTAGATAAAAGATGGATTAAAATAATATGGAACATATGTAACGACCAAAACATTTATCAGTGGAACATCCATTATTATATTTAATAAATAATTACATCACATATATATCATAATAAAAATAACATTCTTATAAATGAAGACTAAAATAAGTGATATCTATAAAAATTATGGATCATATAACAATGGAATAATAACCTGACTGTTGGAATACTAACACAACCATTATGAATAGTAATTTGGCCAATAGAATAGTATCATCACCTATAAAAGTGTAAATAAAACTTAGGTATCATGTAAATGAAAATATGATATATTTTTATCATGGAATAAGTAAAAAAATGTTTTAAAATGATAAATTTAGTGGTGGTATTTTTGTGAATATTTATTTACATTTTTTTCATTAATATAATTATTTAAAATAAAACTTATTTTCATAAAATAGATTAATAAACTAAAATTTTATTTTATTAAAATAATAATATAAATTTAATTGACCTTAATTATTTATATAAATCTCATAAAATCAGTTATAATATTAAAATATTGATTTTTCATATAATTGATGATGTTAATTAATAATTAAATTTATAATATTTATAAAATTATTTTCCAAAAATGGATTTCATTATTTTATAGTACACATTGATAAATTGTTAGGGTGAATTTGTGCTATTTTTCTAAAATATTGAATATTTGGTGAATAGAGAAATACAATAATTTATGGTATAAGTTAAATACATGAATTATTGAGTCAGGGATGATGTATGGATGAGGTAAAAAATAATTGGTTTGATATCTACTAAAGATTTTATAGTATTTAGTCATAAAAATTAACACTATTTATAGTCTTGATCCAAAATAATAAACTAATTGATAAAATAATTAAGAACATCCACTCCTCTACTGTAAATACCACCCCTCGCAACCTCTTATCCTCACCCCTTCAAATCGTTGAATCCTATATAAATTCTACCCAATTCCCTTTACAAGCATCTTACCCATGTTCATGATTTTTTTCTCTTTATAAAAGTCCAAACCCTTGTGCCTTTAGGATGTTCTCATAGAAAATATATTCAATAGGTTGGACATTATGGATTTCGAGTGCAAGTGTGTAGTCAGATTGATATGGATATGGTTCCATGGGAAGTGAAAAATTATAATTTTTATGTGGAATTGGATGGATTTTGGATTTTTCACAGGGATTTTCATTGGGTTCCCATTAACCTTATGTTAAAAGGGGTTAGTGGAGTCTCGAGAGGTGAGGCCAATCAATTTGAGAGGAGCCAGCCTAAAGGGACCCGACTAGTTTTTTTCTTAGCTTTGGATGCAGAAGGTTGGAAACTACATCAAGAAGATAATTTAAGAAATGTTCTAGGTGGTTTATGGATCAAATCAGTGTTTTTAGAGAATAGATAATGTGTCTGGTTTTAGAATTTAGAGTTGAGTGGTGGAAGCATGTTTGACATTTAGATAATGATTGAGATTATTAATCAGTGAAGTGGTGACCAATGTAGCTTCGTCTTGTCTATTTTATAATAACTAATTCATTTATGGATTCCATAATCATTTATATTGGAGTGTTTTGAATGACCCATTTTATTACATGTTATAAAATTTATAGGAATTTTGAATTTTTGACCCGTTGAGGGGTCATTTAGTGAACACATATATTGATTCATTTTTTGTGAGTTGGATCCATTTTCAGACGTTTTTAGGATGTGGTTTAATGGTTGGGATGTATCATGGATTCATGGAAACAATATTTGGAGATTCAAGTGTTATATGGAGTTTTTATGATGTTTTTTCTCTTGGATTATGGTCAGGTTTTCATGACTAAGTGAAAATCCTGTGGCCCTTTGAGGCACAAGGAGTTTTCAATTAAATTTATGGTTTAGTTGTATGGATTTCATATGATCAATGAAAAACTTTAAATATTTCAAATAAAAATGTCTGGGGGTGAGTGTCTTTCATTTATATGGTGCACAACTTGTACATAGCTTTAGAAAATTGTATGAGGTATTGAAGAGGGGTTCCAATGCTATTTTTCATGTTTGGCATAGTGTAGAAAAACCATGAGAGGGGTGTTTTATTGGGATTTTATGACCCTATAGTTATAATTTGGTGTGGGGAAATATGTGTCCAAACAATGTGTCTTGTTATATCTGGTTAATGAAAAGAAAATTACCAAAATTAACCCTTGTGATTTTATCCTTTCCCCTACCCTCTTACTACCTTTTGCATGAATGGACCGACCTATATCCCTCTATATTTCTACCTTAAATACCCCATGATATTTGGTAGATTTTGTGTGTGTTATAAAATTTTAGAGGTTATATTATTCTTATCCTCTCCTCTATTTCTCCTCTCCATTCCTTATGGTTGTTTTTTGAGTTTCCCACATAGGGTTTTGGTTATGATTACACTAAATCATGGTAGAATTATCCAGGGTTGATTGGAATTTGGAATGGCTTAGTCAGAAGGCATCATGATAAAAATTTGAATTCCATTACTCATCATTTCCATGGAGTAATACCTCTATGTGGATATATAATAAATTTTCTATTAAATTTAAATGAATTTCCAGGAAATTGGGAATCAATTGTTTAGTATTTTTATCTTCTTGGTGTCATATGGGCATTTTATGTCTTCAACATATGGATATTCTTAGTTTTGGAGAGAGGATAAACCTTATTGAAATTTTAGGATTTATACCTATTTCAATTTAATTAATTAAATTTCATTATATGGAATGATTTAGGAGCCTTAGTTGTTGGTAGAGCATAGGTTTGGGCTTGAGCATTTGGTGGTTATGCCTTCAGGTATTCCAAGGATTTGTTTTGTTATTGTTTCATTAATTTATAATCATTCAATACTAATTAAAATATTATTCTAATCTGAAGATAACCTTGAGGGATTTTTTATTTTTTTAGGGAAAGTATTGGGTTTTGAGTTCTTTATAGAGTGGTTTTCTTCAAAACACCATCTTTCATGGATTGTATTTATAGAACACAACTTTTGAGTATGGTGTAAATGCTTATAGGTAGTTAGGGGGAGGTTCTGGGATTCCATCTTCATTATTAAATTATGAGTTGTATTGGTTATGTTACCTTTAAGGTATCTCCTCTTGTGTGGGGGGAAACTGTGAGAATTGTTGGTGCTTAAATGCCAAAAAGTGGTTTTTGGGTTGATCAATGTTTCATAGGAGGTCACCCTCAATGATTTGGACTCAAAATCCTATGAGTGGGGGTCTTGTGATTGATGATTATCTTAATTTGTAATTACAAGAGGTTGACATTGATATAACAATTGGGGAGATCTAATTAAGACCCAAGTATTGGTCATGGGTATTTTTGATGACTTAACACAGGAGTTTCTAAGGGGATTCATTTATGTACATTGGATGATTATTAAAAAGTGGGATCAAATAGTGACTTAGATTTGGAATTCCAAGGGGGTTCAACTTGAGGTTTTTAGGGTGGTCCTTGGGTGATAGGACTGGTTGTTTAGTCATCGAGTACTTGAGGTTTAGATTTGGTAAATTTGGGATTATTTTGGTTGTAAAATATGATCTAGGTTAACCCCATGTGGTGTAAAGTGTGGTAGAGTTCCTTTAAGTTATGTTTTGAGATGGTTCTGAGGGAATATTGAGTCTCACCTTCTTTTCGATTTGATGATTGACGATTAGCTGGGTTTCATTTATGGATTATTTCGATTCCCCCTTGAGAGTATAGTTCTTTTTATGAGCACCATTGTGGTAAAGTTTTGGATGTATATAGCATGTGTACTACGTAACTAATTGAGGATGTTTTTGATTCAGTTATGGCTTGTGTTTTGTGATGGATGATATTAAAGGGACTGTGGTAGCATCATGATTTTGGATCACAGAGTGAGGTGTTGGTTCTTACTCAGTGTTGGTGGGGACAAGTGTCCCCTTATAACCCAGATAATAGATTTTATCATGTTGTGGCTATGTTTATGTTTTTTGGGTTTTATTGTTGATTAAACCAAAATACACCAAAACAATGTTTAAGAGTATTTTATTGGGGATGGTTTACAAAACCCCTTATAAAAAATGGAACTATTTTATCATGTCTTTTTGAAACCACCACTAATTTTTTCCAAAATATAAAAAACATTATTTTCTCCCCCCCACTGATCCTCATTCCCCCTAATCCTTCCTTCTCCTCGAGATATGACCACCACTCCCCTTTCCCCCTCACCATTGCTCCTCAACCAATACCTCTCCGCTACTTCTTGATAATTCATTATTGTTTCTATTTCCCACTTTCCTCCATTCACTGATTGACCCCACACATCCATTCCCTAAGCTCTCACCACCACCATTCCATGATCCCTCCCCGATCCCTGGAAACCCATACCGAAGTTTACAGCACTCCATGATCCCTTACCATTCCCTTTCTAATCCCTAACCACCCCTACATAAGCCCTTTTTTTCACTCCCCTTTATCCCTTTGCCATTAATGCTAATACACTAAGCCATATCCACCAGCAGTCTCACCCTTTCACTTCCCCTTATCATCACAGTCCCACTTGTTTTCCTTTCCCATTATGAGCCCCCGTCACTTGCTATCGAGAAGACACAGTCCTTGAGCCCTTACTATTGATCCCTTACAGCTAAGAAACTGATCCCTCACCACCACTCACGAACCATAATTCTAGAAATCATAGTCTCCCTTGCTGTACTTTTCCCCAACAAATCCTTCATCCCCTACCAGCACATTGCTTCACTACCCCCCTTTATCAGTGGTCATGGGAGATTTTCATATCTTCTCCATTACAATTTAATATTTTTTACAATGTGTTTTGTGTGTCTTTATTCATTAATTTTAATTCCTTTTTTTAAAACTATAATTATGTGATATTTTGGTCATTTTTGATATTATGGAATAATTTAAAAAAATTGAATGTTCTTTTTATCAAAAACTCACTTGATTTTATAATTAAACTTGATTGCAGAATGTATTGTTACTGAATTATTTAATAAATTTTTAATGTCATACATTCACATATATTTTATATTTTAAACCTCTTAAACATAGTTATATACAAGATATAATCTTCAGTTGGATTATATACATTTTAGTTAAAATATAATAAAAATGAGGTTGTTCAAAAACGTAATACAATTAATCTACATAAAGTTTTTTTTAAAATTATTGATTTCGAATAAATTATTAATTGTTTTTAAAATGACATAATATTTCTTAGGTCTTTTATTTTTTTTAATAATGACTAGAAACTTTGTCATATGTAGATAAAAGATGGATTAAAATAATATGGAACACATGTAACGACCAAAAAATTTATCAGTGGAACATCCATTATTATATTTAATAAATAATTGAATCACATATATATAATAATAAAAATGAAATTCTTATAAATAAAGACTAAAATAAGTGATATATATAAAAATTATGGATCATATAACAATGGAATAATAACCTGACTATTGGAATAGTAACACAACCATTATGAATAGTAATCTGGCCAATAGAATAGTATCATCACCTATAAAAGTATAAATAAAATTTAGGTAACATGTAAATGAAAATATGATATATTTATATCATGGAATAAGTAAAAAAATGTTTTAAAATGATAAATTTAGTGGTGGTATTTTTGTGAATATTTATTTAAATTTTTTTCATTAATATAATTATTTAAAATAAAACTTATTTTCATAAAATAGATTAATAAACTAATATTTTATTTTATTAAAATAATAATATAAATTTAATTGACCTTAATTATTTATTCAAATCTCATAAAATCAGTTATAATATTAAAATATTGATTTTTCATATAATTGATCATGTTAATTAAAAATTAAATTTATAATATTTATAAAAATATTTTCCAAAAATGGATTTCATTATTTTATAGTACACATTGATAAATTGTTCGGGTGAAGTTTTGTTATTTTTCTGAAATAGTTGAATATTTGGTGAATAGAGAAATACAATAATTTATTGTATAAGTTAAATACATGAATTATTGAGTCAGGGATGATGTATGGATGAGGTAAAAAATAATAGGTTTGATATCTACTAAAGATATTATAGTATTTAGTCATAATAATTAACACTATTTATAGTCTTGATACAAAATAATAATCTAATTGATAAAATAATTAAGAACATCCACTCCTCCACTGTAAATACCACCCCTCACAACCTCTTATCCTCACACCTTCAAATCATTGAATCCTATATAAACTTTACCCAATTCCCTTTACAAGCCTCTTACCCATGTCAATGATTTTTTGATCTTCAGACAAGGAAAAACCCTTGTGCCTTTAGGATGTTCTCATAGAAAATATATTAAATAGGTTGGACATTGTGGATTTCGAGTGCAAGTGTGTAGTCAGATTGATATGGATATGGTTCCATGGGAAGTAACAAATTATAATTTTTATGTGTAATTGGATGGATTTTGGATTTTTCACAGGGATTTTCATCAGGTTCCGATGAACCCTATGTTAAAAGGGGTTAGTGGAGTCTCGAGAGGTGAGGCCAATCAATTTGAGAGGAGCCAGCCTGAAGGGACCCGACTAGTTTTTTTTCTTATCTTTGGATGCAGAAGGTTGGAAACTACATCAAGAAGATAATTTAAGAAAATATCTAGGTGGTTTATGGATCAAATCAGTGTTTTTTAGAGAATAGATAATGTGTCTGGTTTTATAATTTAGAGCTGAGTGGTGGAAGCATGATTGACATTTAGATAATGATTGAGATTATTAATCAGTGAAGTGGTGACCAATGCAGCTTCGTCTTTTCTATTTTATAATAACTAATTCATTTATGGATTCCATAATCATTTATATTGGAGTGTTTTGAATGACCCATTTTATTACATGTTATAAAATTTATAGGAATTTTGAATTTTTGACCCGTTGAGGGGTCATTTAGTGAACTCATATATTGATTCATTTTTTGTGAGTTGGAGCCATTTTCAGAAGTTTTTAGGATGTGGGTTAAGGGTTGGGATGTATCATGGATTCGTGGAAAAAATATTGGGAGATTCAAGTGTGATATGGAGTTTTTATGATGTTTTTTCTCTTGGATTATGGTCAGGTTTTCATGACTAAGTGAACATCCTAGGGCCCTTTGAGGCACAAGGAGTTTTAAATTAAATTTAATATTTCATGGTTTAGTTGTATGGATTTCATATGATTAATGAAAATCTTTAAATATTTCAAATAAAAATGTCTGGGGGTGAGTGTCTTTCATTTATATGGTGCACAACCTGTACATAGCATTAGAAAATTGTATGAGGTATTGAAGAGGGGTTCCAATCCTATTTTTCATGTTTGGAATAGTGTAGAAAACCCATGAGAGGGGTGTTTTATTGGTATTTTATGACCCTATAGTTAGAATTTGGTGTGGGGAAATATGTGTCCAAACAACGTGTCTTGTTATATCTGGTTAATGAAAAGAAAATTACCAAAATTAACCCTTGTGATTTTATCCTTTCCCCTACCCTCTTACTACCTTTTTCATTAATGGACCAACCTATATCCCTCTATATTTCTACCTTAAATACCCCATGATATTTGGTAGATTTTTTGTGTGTTATAAAATTTTAGAGTTTATATTATTCTTATCCTCTCCTCTATTTTTCCTCTCCATTCCTTATGGTTGTTTTTAGAGTTTCCCACATTGGGTTTTGGTTATGATTACACTGAATCATGGTAGAATTATCCAGGGTTTATTGGAATTTGGAATGGCTTAGTCAGAAGGCATCATGATAAAAATTTGCATTCCATTACTCATCATTTCCATGGAGTAATACCTCTAAGTGGATATCTAAAAAATTTTCTATTAAATTTAAATTAATTTCTAGGAAATTGGGCATCAATTGTTTAGTATTTTTATCTTCTTGGTGTCATATGGGCATTGTATGTCTTCAACATATGGATATTATTAGTTTTGGAGAGAGGATAAAACTTATTGAAATTTTAGGATTTATACCTCTTGCAAATTAATTAATTAAATTTCATTATATGTAATGATTTAGGAGCCTTAGTTGTTGTTGGAGCATAGGTTTGGGCTTGAATATTTGGTGGTTATGCCTTCAGGTATGCCAAGGATTTGTTTTGGTATTGTTTCATTAATTTATAACCATTTAATACTAATTAAAATATTATTCTAATCTGAAGATAACCATGAGGTATTTTGTATTTTTTTAGGGAAAGGATTGGGTTTTGAGTTTTTTATAGATTGGTTTTGTTCAAAACACAATCTTTCATGGATTGTATTTATAGAACACACCTTTTGTGTATGGTGTAAATGCTTATAGGTAGTTAGGGGGAGGATCTTGGATTCCATCTTCATTATTAAATTATGAGAGGTATTGGTTATGTTACCTTTAGAGTATCTCCTCTTGTTTTGGGTGAAACTATTAGAATTGTTGGTGCTTAAGTGCCAAAAAGTGTTTTTTGGGTTGATCAATGTTTCATAGGAGGTCACCCTCAATGATTTGGACTCAAAATCCTATGAGTGGGTGTCTTGTGGTTGATGAGTATCTTAATTCGTAATTCCAAGAGGTTGACATTGATATAACAATTGGGGAGATCTAATTAAGGCCCAAGTATAGGTCATGGGTATTTTTGATGACTTAACACATGAGTTTATAAGGGGATTCATTGAGGTACATTGGATGATTATTAAAAAGTGGGATCAAATAGTGACTTAGATTTGGAATTCCAAGGGGGTTCAACTTGAGGTTTTTAGGGTGGTCCTTGGGTGATAGGACTGGTTGTTTATTCATTGAGTACTTGAGGTTTAGATTTGGTAAATTTGGGATTATTTTGGTCGTAAAATATGATCTAGGTTGACCCCATGTGGTGTAAAGTGTGGTAGACTTACTTTATGTTATGTTTTGAGATGGTTCTGGGGGAATATCGAGTCTCACCTTCTTTCCGAGTTGATGATTGATGATTAGCTGGGATTCATTTATGGATTCTTTCGATTCCCCCTTGAGAGTATAGTTCTTTTTATGGGCACCATTTTGGTAATGTTTTGGATGTATATAGCATGGGTACTATGTAACTAATTGAGGATGTTGTTGATTCAGTTATGGCTTGTGTTTTGAGATGGATGATATTAAAGGGACTGCGAGAGCCTCATGATTTCGGATCACAGAGTGACGTGTTTGTTCTTACTCAGTGTTGGTGGGGTCAAGTGTCCCCTTATAACCCAGATAGTAGATATTATCATGTTGTGGCTATGTTTATGTTTTGTGGGTTTTATTGTTGATTGAACCAAAATAAACCAAAACAATGTTTAAGAGTATTTTATTGGGGATGGTTTACAAAACCCCTACTAAAAAATGGAACTATTTTATCATGTCTTTTTGAAACCACCACTAATTTTTTCCAAAATATAAAAAACATTATTTTCTCCCCCCCCCACTTATCCTCATAACCCCTAATCCTTCCTTCTCCTCGAGATATGACCACTGCTCCCCTTTCCCCCTCACCATTGCTCCTCGACCAATACCTCTCCGCTGCTCCCTGATCATTCATTATTGTTTCTATTTCCCACTTGACACCATTCACTGATTGACCCCACATATCCATTCCCTAAGCTCTCACCACCACCATTCCATGATCCCTCCCCGATCCCTAGAAACCCATACCAATGTTTACAGCACTCCATGATCCCTTACCATTCCCTTTCTAATCCCTAACCACCCCTACATAAGCCCTTTTTCACTCCCCTTTATCCATTTACCATTAATGATAATACACTAAGCCCTATCCACCAGCATTCTCAGTATTTCACTTCCCCTTAGCATCACAGTCCCCCTTGTTTTCCTTTCCCATTATGTGCCCCTGTCACTTGCTATCAAGAAGACAGAATCCTTGAGCCCTTACTATTGATCCCTTACCGCTATGAAACTGATCCCTCACCACCACTCATGAACCATAATTCTATAAATCATAGTCTCCCTTGCTGTACATTTCCCCAACAAATCCTTCATCCCCTACCAGCACATTGCTTCACTACCCCCCTTTATCAGTGGTCATGGACGATTTTCATATCTTCTCCATTACAATTTAATATTTTTTACAATGTGTTTTGTGTGTCTTTATTCATTAATTTTAATTCCTTATTTTAAAACTATAATTATGGGATATTATGGTCATTTTTGATATTATGGAATAATTTATAAAAATTTAATGTTCTTTTTATCAAAAACTAACTTGATTTTATAATTATACTTGATTGCAGAATGTATTGTTATTGAATTATTTAATAAATTTTTAATGTCGTATATTCACATATATTTTATATTTTAAACTTCTTAAATATAGTTATATACAAGATATAATATTCTGTTGGATTATATACATTTTAATTAAAATATAATAAAAATGAGGCTGTTAAAAAACGTAATACAATTAATCTACATAAAGGTTTTTTTTAAAATTATTGATTTTGAATAAATTATTAATTATTTTTAAAATGACATAATATTTCTTAGGTCTTTTATTTTTTGTAATAAAGACTAGAAACTTTGTGATATGTAGATAAAAGATGGATTAAAATAATATGGAACACATGTGACGACCAAACAATTTATCAGTGGAACATCCATTATTATATTTAATAAATAATTACATCACATATATATCATAATAAAAATAACATTCTTATAAATTAAGACTAAAATATGTGATATCTATAAAAATTATGGATCATATAACAATGGAATAATAACCCGACTGTTGGAATAGTAACAAAACCATTATGAATAGTAATCTGGCCAATAGAATAGTATCATCACCTATAAAAGTATAAATAATATTTAGGTAACATGTAAATGAAAATATGATATATTTATATCATGGAATAAGTAAAAAAATGTTTTAAAATGATAAATTTAGTGGTGGTATTTTTGTGAATATTTATTTAAATTTTTTTCATTAATATAATTATTTAAAATAAAACTTATTTTCATAAAATAGATTAATAAACTAATATTTTATTTTATTAAAATAATTATATAAATTTAATTGACCTTAATTATTATTTTAAATCTCATAAAATCAGTTATAATATTAAAATATTGATTTTTCATATAATTGATGATGTTAATTAAAAATTAAATTTATAATATTTATAAAATTATTTTCCAAAAATTGATTTCATTATATGATAATACACATTGAAAAATTGTTATGGTGAATTATTGTTATTTTTCTAAAATAGTTGAATATTTGTTGAATAGAGAAATACAATAATTTATGGTATAAGTTAAATACATGAATTATTGAGTCAGGGATGATGTATGGATGAGGTAAAAAATAATTGGATTGATATCTACTAAAGATTTTATAGTATTTAGTCATAATAATTAACACTATTTATAGTCTTGATCCAAAATAATAAACTAATGGATAAAATAATTAAGAACATCCACTCCTCCACTGTAAATACCACCCCTCACAACCTCTTACCCTCACACCTTCAAATCGTTGAATCCTATATAAATTCTACCCAATTCCCTTTACAAGCCTTTTACCCATGTTCATGATTTTATGATCATTATAAAAGGCCAAAACCTTGTGCCTTTAGGATGTTGTCATAGAATATATATTCAATAGGTTGGACCTTTTGGATTTCGAGTGCAAGTGTGTAGTCAGATTGATATGGATATGGTTCAATGGGAAGTAACAAATTATAATTTTTATGTGGAATTCGATGGATTTTGGATTTTTCACAGGGATTTTCATCGGGTTCCCATGAACATTATGTTAAAAGGGGTTAGTGGAGTCTCGAGAGGTGAGGCCAATCAATTTGAGAGGAGCCAGCCTAAAGGGACCCAACTAGTTTTTTTCTTAGATTTGGATGCAGAAGGTTCGAAACTACATCAAGAAGATAATTTAAGAAAAGATCTAGGTGGTTTATGGATCAAATCAGTGTTTTTTAGAGAATAGATAATGTTTCTGGTTTTAGAATATAGAGCTGAGTGGTGGAAGCTTGTTTGACATTTAGAGAATTAATGAGATTATTAGTCAGTGAAGTGGTGACCAATGTAGATTCGTCATGTCTATTTTATAATAACTAATTCATTTATGGATTCTATAATCATTTATATTGGAGTGTTTTGAATGACCCATTTTATTACATGTTATAAAATTTAAAGGAATTTTGATTTTTTGACCCGTTGAGGGGTCATTTAGTGAACTCATATATTGATTCATTTTTTGTTATTTTGAGCCATTTTTAGAAGTTTTTAGGATGTGTTTTAAGGGTTGGGATGTATCATGGATTCTTGGAAAAAATATTGGGAGATTCAAGTGTGATGTAGAGTTTTTATGATGTTGTTTCTCTTGGATTATGGTCAGGTTTTCATGACTAAGTGAAAATCTTGTGGCCCTTTGAGGCATAAGGAGTTTTCAATTAAATTTAATATTTCATGGTTTAGTTGTATGGATTTCATATGATCAATGAAAAACTTTAAATATTTCAAATAAAAATTTCTGGGGGTGAGTGTCTTTCATTTATATGGTGCACAACTTGTACATAGCTTTAGAAAACTGTATGAGGTATTGAAGAGGGGTTACAATGCTATTTTTCATGTTTGGCATAGTGTAGAAAAACCATGAGAGGGGTGTTTTATTGGGATTTATGACCCTATAGTTAGAATTTGGTGTGGGGAAATATGTGTCCAAACAATGTGTCTTGTTATATCTGGTTAATGAGAAGAAAATTACCAAAATTAACCCTTGTGATTTTATCGTTTCCCCTACCCTCTTACTACCTTTTTCATGAATGGACCAACCTATATCCCACTATATTTCAACCTTAAATACCCCATGATATTTGGTAGATTTTGTGTGTGTTATAAAATTTTAGAGGTTATATTATTCTTATCCTCTCCTCTATTTTTACTCTCCATTCCTTATGGTTGTTTTTTGAGTTTCCCGCATAGGGTTTTGGTTATGATTACACTGAATCATGGTAGAATGAGCCAGGGTTGATTGGAATTTGGGATGGATTAGTCATAAGGAATCATGATAAAAATTTTCATTCCATTACTCATCATTTCAATGGATTAATACCTCTAAGTGGATATCAAATAAATTTTCTATTAAATTAAAATGAATTTCCAGGAAATTGGGAATCAATTGTTTAGTATTTTTATCTTCTTGGTGTCATATGGTCATTGTATGTCTTCAACATATGGATATTATTAGTTTTGTATAGAGGATAAACCTTATTGAAATTTTAGGATTTATACCTCTTGCAATTTAATTAATTAAATTTCATTATATGGAATGATTTAGAAGCCTTATTTGTTGGTGGATCATAGGTTTGGGCTTGAATATTTGGTGGTTACGCCTTCAGGTATGCTAAGGATTTGTTTTGGTATTGTTTCATTAATTTATAACCATTTAATACTAATTAAAATATTATTCTAATCTGAAGATAACCGTGAGGGATTTTGTATTTTTTTAGGGAAAGGATTGGGTTTTGAGTTCTTTATATAGTGGTTTTGTTCAAAACACCATGTTTCATGGATTGTATTTATAGAAAACACCTTTTGTGTATGGTGTAAATGCTTATAGGTAGTTAGGGGGAAGATCCTGGATTCCATCTTCGTTATTAAATTATGAGAGATATTGGTTATGTTACCTTTAGAGTATCTCCTCTTGTGTGGGGTGAAACTATGAGAATTTTTGGTGCTTAAGTTCCAAAAAGTGTTTTTTGGGTTGATCAATGTTTCATAGGATTTCACCCTCAATAATGTGGACTCAAAATCCTATGAGTGTGGGTCTTGTGATTGATGATTATCTTAATTCGTAATTCCAAGAGGTTTACATTGATATAACAATTGGGGAGATCTAATTAAGACTGAAGTATTGGTCATGGTAAATTTTGATGACTTAACACATGAGTTTCTAAGGGGATTCATTGAGGTACATTGGATTATTATTAAAAAGTGGGATCAAATAGTGACTTAGATTTGGAATTCCAAGGTGTTTCAACTTGATGTTTTTAGGGTGGTCCTTGGGTGATAGGACTGGTTGTTTAGTCATTGAGTACTTGAGGTTTAGGTTTGGTAAATTTGGGATTATTTTGGTTGTAAAATATGATCTAGGATGACCCCATGTGGTGTAAAGTGTGGTAGAGTTACTTTAAGTTATGTTTTGAGATGTTTCTGAGGGAATCTCGAGTCTCACCTTCTTTTTGAGTTGATGATTGATGATTATCTGGTTTTCATTTATGGATTCTTTCGATTCCCCCTTGAGTGTATAGTTATTTTTTGAGCACCATTGTGGTAATTTTTTGGATGTATATATCATGGGTACTATGTAACTAATTGAAGATGTTTTTGATTCAGTTATGGCTTGTGTTTTGAGATGGATGATATTAAAGGGACTGTGGGAGCCTCATGATTTTGGATCACAGAGTGAGGTGTTGGTTCTTACTCAGTGTTGGTGGGGTAAAGTGTCCCCTTATAACCCAAATAATAGATTTTATCATGTTATGGCTATGTTTATGTTTTGTGGGTTTTATTGTTGATTGAACCAAAATACAATAAAACAATGTCTAAGAGTATTCTATTGGGGATGGTTTACAAAACCCCTTCTAAAAATGGAACTATTTTATCATGTCTTTTTGAAACCAACACGAATTTTTTCCAAAAAATAAAAAACATTATTTTCTCCCCCCCCCCACTGATCCCTATTCCCCATGATCTTTCCTTCTCCTCGAGATATGACCACTGCTCCCCTATTCCCCTCACCATTGCTCCTCGACCAATACCTCTCCGCTGCTCCCTGATCATTCATTGTTGTTTCTATTTCCCACTTGCCACCATTCACTGATTGACCCCACATATCCATTCCCTATGCTCTCACCACCACCATTCCATGATCCCTCCCCAATCCCTGGCAACCCATACGAAGTTTACCGCACTCCATGATCCCTTACCATTCCCTTTCTAATCCCTAACCACCCAACATAAGCCCTTTTTTCACACCCCTTTATCCCTTTACCATTAATGGTAATACATTAAGCCCTATCCACCAACAGTCTCACCCTTTCACTTCCCCTTAGCATCACAGTCCCCCTTATTTTCCCTTCCCATTATGAGCCCCCGTCACTTAGTATTGAGAAGCCACCATCCTCGAGACCTTACTATTGATCCCTTACCGCTAAGAAACTGATCCCTCCCCACCACTCATGATCCATAATTGTAGAGACCCGAAGCCTGACGTACATGGACATTACATTACATTTGCGGAATACTTAGTACATAACAAAAACACACACACAAGGATCGTAATAGTTTAGTGTCTTTGGATACTCGGAACGTAATCTTCTAATCATGGTGAAAGATCTTCAACATCAACTATAAAGATCTTCCCTCTTTTTTTACCTAAAAACTTTCCTTATATCCTGGGGAAAAGAAAACATAAAAGGGTGAGCTCAAATGCTCAGTAAGGGTAAACAAAAGAAATATCAATCACATCATATTCATAAGAACATAACATTTTGGAAATCTTAACCTGCAAAAGAGAGCATAATTTCATAACATGGGATAAATCATGGCAGTGAAATGTAATCACAATAATCATAACTTAAAACATGAAACTTTGTGGCATACACACATAATCATAGAGAATCATTTATTGTTAGTCAAGACTCATTTCCAAGACTATCTTAGTGTACAAAGTCCCTTTCTGAATCGAGTAACCCTCGTTTCAGTCCTGTTTCACTGAACCGGTATAACCTACCGTTCTAGCCCTGTCTATCTCATGAGATATAAAATCCTTACCCAATGCATTGGAGGGAGATATAGGTCCCACCCATCTTATAATGAATCATTTCTTATGTGTGCCACATAATCATAAACCATACATCGTAGCGTAACCCATGTAATAAAAATGGGATTCTTAAACAACATGACATCATAAAACAATTCATATAAGATAAAGGAATTCATAAAAATATTTCCATCACAACATAATCAAACCAATGTAATAATAGGGATAAAAACAGAACCCTTTTATTATCTTATATGGAAAATAATTTTGATAAAATACTTGAACACCATTCTTGAGGAAAATATCCTTTCTACTTCAAAAACACTTTTCTCTTCTTAACATGTCATACAATTATAAACTAAAAGAAGTTGATTAAAAATAAACATGAAAACTTATAAAGGAAGATTCTTGGAAATAATGTTTTAAAAATCTTTTTCTTGCCGTATAAGTTAAAAAAACATTCTTCGTACTTTTGTTGGAAAAGTCAAAAAGTACCTCGTACGAAAAACGACAAAAGATTCCTTTCATACATATTACTAAAAACTCACCGAAGGGTAAAAATGGATTTAAACAATTGTAGGTGTATGGAAATAATATTTCATATTGATGAAACATGGATGTGGATGATAAAATACACCCCAGTAAATACTTACGAATAAACAATCTCGGATAAAAATGAGATTGTGAAATTTCCCTTACCTTAGGTCTGATTTGCTTCGTATGTGTCCAAACCTCCTGTATAATGATTTAAATAATGTCATTGACTTATTACAGAATCATATTCATTGTTATGATATCATATATGGTTCAATTATGTCATTATATTACCCGTTCTTTTTTAAATTCCATGTTAAATAAGCGTTTTGGGTAAAATCGTTTCATTTATCGTAGGTGTTTTGACTTGTTGTTCTTGACATTATTATTACTTATATCATGATTTACTTACTTCCAGAATATAAAATATGATTTATATATCATATATATTCAGTATATATATATATAATAGATAGATAAATGAAATGAAAAACACTGTTCATGGAGACGGTAGTCCGTACGTACGCATGAACGCTGTTTTCCTTTCCTTATTGTCTTGAATGGAAGTAAGTAGATTACATACATATATATATATAAATAAATCCAGTAGCTTTATAATGTCATATATTTCATTATTATTTCTTATATATACTTTATAATCATTCTTAAATGGTTAACATGGAGAATGAATCTCATCGCGTCGTGGAGACGATAGTCCGTACGTACGCACGAGCGATGATATCATTCCCATGGTCGTGGAATTGTGTTGAAGTGTATGTATACTATTTCAGTATCAATATCACTTTATAATAATCATATATAGTTACTCATTACACCATTATACCAATCCAATTAAGGTGGTGATGGAAAATATATTACACCACGGCGTGGAGACGGTATTCCGTACGTACGCACGCGCGGTGATTTCATTCTTCCGTAGGATGGATAGAAGGTGAATTAGAGTTGTTTCATATTTATAATAACATATCAGTATATAAGAAATACTGATGTTTTTACTTTATCATGAAACAACTAACGAAGAATAAGTTGAAGAAGAAAGAAATTGAAAAGATCGGTAATGGATATTACCTCTTCTTTGAAACGCCTCTTTGAATCCTCCTCTTAGGGAACTATGATTGGTCTTTGAAGAAGACCAGGACCTCTAGGATTATTATAGGGAAGTGGATAAGGTAATTTTTCAGGGGTTGGCCGAGCTTGAGTGCTCAAATTGGTGTGAGGAGGAGGGGGAGGAGTTGTCCTTTTATAAGGAAGGAGAGGGGCACCTTAGGAATACCTCAAAATATTATTTTATATTAATGTCAAAATCGGTTTATAATGGTTCCAAAGGGTATTATTTCGAATCTAAAGTGGGGATGGGTCGAAATACTATCAACCAATAGGATTTAGACAAGTTTAGGGTATTATTTTAACCTTATCAATTAGATTTAACTCTAAGTTAAATAATTTAACTTTTACCGTGTCTTTTTTTTCTTTCACTATATGGTTAATACACTTACTATAACATGCCAAACGAACCCCTAATTGTATATTATTAATACATATATCCGTATCTAAGTCATTTGGCCGAAACATAGATTTTTAGGAATAAAATTACAATTAATAATATAATATTTGATTTAAAAACTATTTTCTGTCAATTTTGACACTATTTGATATATGATTTTTTTGAAAGTTATAAAAGAATTATATGTTCTAACCAAATTGATTAAATCAACACTAATATATCATAGTAACCTAGAAAATTAGTGGAATTAATAAAAAGTCTCAAATTACATTCATTTGATCATTTATAACATCAATTATGTTAAATATTTCCTTAAAAGGGTAATTACTGCATCATCGTTGTGTCATAAATAAATTAATTTATTTAAGGTCTAAAAATTATAAATAAAATATAATTATTTATGAAATCTTTTTAGCTTTCTAATGAATATTTATAGTCGAATTTATCTTATTTATAACCCCATATTAAAAATGTTTTAGTTATTAAACATTGATTTTAACTATTTTAACTATTCATTAAATAAAATAATATTAAATGTCATAATCTAATCCAAGTGGACCTAAATGGTCATAATATATTCATGAGGTTGTTTTTGGTCTAATTACACTTATCCAATAGAATTATGACATGTGTTAGGGTAATAGTAATATCATATTTACCCTTAGTTACCCTATTTACTATTAACCGTGGTAAATAAAAGTAAAAAGTTACTATTCACCAAAAATTATTTTCATCTCATTGAACCAAATTTTACTTACTGACATCAACCGTGTCTCTCGGAGTTTTTAAATTCCATTCACAGAAGTGGTAAAATTAAGTTTTATGAAAAATTCAGTTTTTGTTTTAACTACCACTTAGTAGTTTCACTATTAATCAAAAATTGAAGGTTTTCAGAAAAATGCCAAAATTTCATCCTAAGCTATATTTCATATTCCGAATTCAAAAATGAAGTCTATTTTACCAAATTCATTATAGAGAGGTTGCATTAATTAATTTTATAATTAAATCCCGCTGTTAAAACAAATGACGTGTTTTTAAGAAACAATATCTATCAAAAGATTGACACTTGTTTATGTCTGGTGTAAATGTGAAATTACATCCAATGACCAACATTGAATTGAATTGTAAAAATATATTCTAAATATACTTTAAAACCACTCAAATTAATAATTTATCACTATTAATTATTTTGATTAAAAAATTTGTTTTTAATTAAAATTTAGTAATATTCACTATTCATCAAAATATGAAAGTTATCCGAAATGTACCAAACTTTCACCTTAGGCTAAATTCGATACTACGAATCCAAAAATGAAATCCATTTTGAAAAATAAAATTTACAAAATTTCAAAAAGTGGTTATTAGTATTCATAACGGCTAGTTTTAATAACATTTTAATAGCATATCGATGTTTAGTGAAACTCGTTATTGCATACTACACACGCTATCGAGGAAGGTCGCGATTGCGTGTAATGCAAGGAAAGTCAAGGATGTGTGTTGTGCAAGATCCTTTTGATGTAGCGTAAAACACAAGACATTAATAAAATTAAAAAGAATATTTTTCAAAAAATCTCGGGCTGTTACATTCTACCCCCCTTAAAATGAATTTTGCCCTCGAAATTCGTCGGGGTTATAAGTGGTTTACTATTCGAAAGTTTCTTTAATAGAAACCCACATCGTAAAAAGGAATACCAAAACATGGCTTTAAAAACTAAAGTATGAAATGTAACGATTACCCAAGTAAACTAATCGTTGGGTTTCCACATAGGTGAAAATATGGATATGGAAGAGAAATCTAACCATCATGTTCTGATGGAGAGTGGTCGAAAACATGGCTATGGAAAAGCCAGCAATCACAAAGCCATAAATTTGTGACGATCTAAGGTACCATCTGATTCATCATATATAAGATCACTAGGACAACATTTTTGGTTTTCAAGATCGTTTCCCTAATGTTAAAGAATTTGAATTAGAATAAATACTTACTTTATTTTGGTACAATCTCACTGTTGTTCGTGCCTTTAACAATTTCCACTTCATATCTTAAATAAATGAAGTTGAATTTGTTATTCGTGAAGTGTTAGCAGATCATGTGATAGAATGACGGGTCATTCCATCTGTCTCAAACAAAAGGTTAGCAAAAAAATTATATACATAAGTCGATCTATATTGAGATTAATCATATATGGTTCCTAAAATGGACTTATACATCATATGTCATACAACTTAATATAATAAAACTAGTTTCTACTAAACAGGGACTTCCTGTAGGCCAGTGGTAGGCGATAAAGGCCAGTCGCACTTCGGTTGTGGGTTCGATTCCCACAGCCTTGTCCGATGCGATGGGTTGTCGCCCATCCTGCAGGTTGTCCTTTTTCTAAAAATACATTACTATAACATCCCATCAATAATATCGAAAAAAAACTTCTATCCTTAAACAATACTCACTTATGTCCAACATAATCCATTTCAATCTTTAGGCTTATCCATAATACTACAGTCCACTCTCGTAACATAGTGAAAATGATTACCAGAGATTTAATACCATCGTTGATCCCCATATATCATAAGATATGTTTTGTTGGTCACATTACAAACATTCAAAGTCCTTAATCATGTATTCTCTTGAATACCTTAGTGAAAACATGAATGCAGTTTAAAGTTAACACATTCCACATACCAAAATCCTCAAAATTCTATATACTCAAACCATGATATCACTTAGTCCTTATATCAATCATGAGCTCATGAATACTATTAAACATTTCATTTTCTCATTTTCCCTTCATTATGCGCATATTATCTTATTTCCAAAAAATATCTCAATCACTTTGAATACCACATCAATAAATATTGCAATACTCAATGATACAACATTATTTTGGAATCCCATTACATAAACACTTAATCATTCCACCACATCGTTGTCATATTCAACATTGCCAATAGTGATCGCATGTGACTTCCCTTTGTCCTTTTCCTTCAGTGGTTGCTCATGTTGATCATCACTAACCGTTGGATTAGGGCATTAATTAGCATAATGCCCCATTTCCTTTCACATGAAGCATTGAAGTGTTGGTGGTGCGTTCTCTGCAGTGTTTGCTTTATTCACATAATTAGAAACCCTTTATCCATTACTTCGACACTCAACTACTCGATGACCTTCTTTTCCACACTTAAAACATTTTCTAGTCCCTTTAAGACAATCTCCACCATGCTTATTTCCACACTTTGAGCATAAGGAAACATTCATCTTCTTTTCACCATTATTTTGAGATTTCTCCTTGAACTCCATTTTTCGTTTCTTTTCAAAACCATGAGATGGATATGTAACACCAACTTCCATTTCTACCTTGATAGCACAACGCACAATTTCTTCATAGCTACTGAAGTCTCTTATAGCTAATTACCTTCGAAGACTTGGTTTTAAGCCACTGAAAAATCGATCACCTTTACTTTCAGGTTGGATGATAATGCCAGATGCATACCTTTCAAGTCTCGTAAAATTCGCTTCGTATATACCAACAGATTCATCATCCTTTTTCTTTAGTTCAAGAAACTCCTTCTCCATCTTTGTTTGAAGAATACGAGGGAAGTACTTATTGAAAAATAAGTTCTTGAACTCGTCCCATTCCATGGACTCAATTTCATCTCTTTGCCTTGTATTCTTGATAAGATTCCACCATTGATCAGCTTCACCTTCCAAACGATATACTGCTAAGATGACTTTATCATGTTCAGAACATTGAAGAACTGAAAATATCTTTTCATTGGTACAGATCCATTGTTCAGCAATAAGTGGATCAGAAGACCCACTGAAAGAAGGTGGACGTTGCCTCATGAAGGACTCAATAGAATATTGTTCCCTTCTCTGCTCATTTGGAAGTCCAGAATGATTCATAGCTTGTGTAAGTATAGCAATAATATTTTTCACTCCATCTCCCATAACATTTGTTTGTTCAGGAGGACAATCATTGCATTGTCCATTGCATTGATCAACACGGTTCCTTCAGGTTCCAGCCATCGTCTAAAACCCAAAAAGAATAGTGTGAGAGGCAAAAATCATGCTAGGGAAAACAACATAATAAAGGGGAAGTATCCTCAATATCTAACTTCTTAGGTTAAATTCTATGATCGTTACCGTAGTTCTAGGATTGTATCTTATACATATACTTATCCTTAGGGACATCCCTAGACATACCTTAGAAATATCTCTAGGGATCTCACTAAAGTTCTCGCATCCTAGTTTCCAAAGGTTGACTAAACCTTTCCTCTGATACCAACTGTAGCGGTCTGGAATTACTTCCAGTGGAATATAATTGATACCTATCAGGGCACTCCATGAGCGGCTACACCCCCTGGGCGGGACACACCACCATCCCCAGTGGCAGCCATTTCCTCATGAAGCCCTTGGGCGGAGAGCCATGCTTCGTCCAACGCTCACATGTGAGAGTTCCCAAGGATCGGATACATTCCTACCTCCTTTGCCTCTGATACCAACTGTAGAGACCCGAAGCCTGACGTACATGGACATTACATTACATTTGCGGAATACTTAGTACATAACAAAAACACACACACAAGGATCGTAATAGTTTAGTGTCTTTGGAAACTCGGAACGTAATCTTCTAATCGTGGTGAAAGATCTTCAACATCTCCTATAAAGATCTTCCCTCTTTTTTTTAACCTAAAAACTTTCTTTATATCCTAGGGAAAAGAAAACATAAAAGGGTGAGCTCAAATGCTCAGTAAGGGTAAACAAAAGAAATATCAATCACATCGTATTCATAAGAACATAACATTTTGGAAATCTTAACCTGCAAAAGAGAGCATAATTTCATAACATCGGATAAATCATGGCAGTGAAATGTAATCACAATAATCATAACTTAAAACATGAAACTTTGTGGCATACACACATAATCATAGAGAATCATTTCTTGTTAGTCAAAACTCATTGCCAAGACTATCTTGGTGGACAAAGTCCCTTTCTGAATCGAGTAACCCTCGTTTCAGTCCTGTTTCACTGAACCGGTATAACCTACCGTTCCAGCCCTGTCTATCTCATGAGATATAAAATCCTTACCCAATGCATTAGAGGGAGATATAGGTCCCACCCATCTTATAATGAATCCTTTCTTATGTGTGCCACATAATCATAAACCATACATCATAGCGTAACCCATGTAATAAAAATGGGATTCTTAAACAACATGACATCATAAAACAATTCATATAAGATAAATGAATTCATAAAAATATTTCCATCACAACATAATCAAACCAATGTAATAATAGGGATAAAAACAGAACCCTTTTATTATCTTAGATGGAAAATAATTTTGATAAAATACTTGAACTCCATTCTTGAGGAAAATATCCTTTCTACTTCAAAAACACTTTTCTTTTCTTAACATGTCATACAATTATACACTAAAAGAAGTTGATTAAAAATAAACATGAAAACTTATAAAGGAAGATTCTTGGAAATAATGTTTTAAAAATCCATTTCTTGCCGTATAAGTTAAAAAAACATTCTTCGTACTTTTGTTGGAAAAGTCAAAAAGTACCTCGTATGAAAAACGACAAAAGATTCCTTACATACATATTACTAAAAACTCACCAAAGGGTAAAAATGGATTTAAACAATTGTAGGTGGATGGAAATAGTATTACATATTGATGAAACATGGATGTGGATGATAAAATACACCCCAGTAAATACTTACGAAAAAACAATCTCGGATAAAAATGAGATTGTGATATTTCCCTTACCTTAGGTCCGATTTGCTTCGTATGTGTCCGAACCTCCTGTATAATGATTTAAATAATGTCATTGACTTATTACAGAATCATATTAATTTTTATGATATCATATATGGTTCACTTATGTCATTATATTACCCGTTCTTTTGTAAATTCCATGTTAAAGAAGCGTTTTGGGTAAAATCGTTTCATTTATCGTAGGTGTTTTGACTTGTTGTTCTTGACATTATTATTACTATATCATTATTTACTTACTTCAAGAATATGAAATATGATTTATATATCATATATATCCAGTATATATATATATAATAGATAGATAAATTAAATGAAAAACACCGTTCATGGAGACGGTAGTCCGTACGTACGCATGAACGCTGTTTTCCTTTCCTTATTGTCTTGAATGGAAGTAAGTAGATGACATACATATATATATATATATACATAAATCCATTAGCTTTATAATGTCATATATTTCATTATTATTTCTTATATATACTTTATAATCATTCTTAAATGATTAACATGGAGAATGAATCTCATCGCGTCGTGGAGACGGTAGTCTGTACGTACGCACGAGCGATGATATCATTCCCATGGTCGTGGAATTGTGTTGAAGTGTATGTATAATATTTCATTATCAATATCACTTTATAATAATCATATATAGTTACTCATTACACCATTATACCAATCCAATTAAGGTGGTGACGGAAAATATATTACACCACGGTGTGGAGACGGTATTCCGTACGTACGCACGCGCGGTGATTTCATTTTTATGTAGGATGGATAGAAGGTGAATTAGAGTTGTTTCATATTTATAATAACATATCAGTATATAATAAATACTGATGTTATTACTTTATCATGAAACAACTAAAGAAGAAGAAGTTGAAGAAGAAATAAATTGAAAAGATCGGTAATGGATATTACCTCTTCTTTGAAACGCCTCTTTGAATCCTCCACTTAGGGAACTAAGATTGGTCTTTGAAGAAGACCAGGACCACTAGGATTATTCTAGAGAAGTGTAGAAGGTATTTTGGCAGGGGTTGGCCGATCTTGAGTGCTCAAATTGGTGTGAGGAGGAGGGGGAGGAGGTGTCCTTTTATAAGGGAGGAGAGGGGCACCTTAGGAATACCTCAAAATATTATTTTATATTAATATCAAAATCGGTTTATAATGGTTCCAAAGGGTCTTATTTTGAAGCTAAAGTGGGTATGGGTCGAAATAATATCAACCAATAGGATTTAGACAAGTTTAGGGTATTATTTTAACCTTATCAATTAGATTTAACTCTAAGTTAAATAATTTAACTTTTACCGTGTCTTTTTGTTTTCTTTCACTATATGGCTAATACACTTACTATAACATGCCAAACGAACCTCAAATTGTATATTACTAATACATGTATCATTATATAAGTCATTTGGCCGAACCTTAGATTTTTAGGAATAAAATAACAATTAATAATATAATATTTGATTTAAAAACTATTTTGTGTCAATTTTGACACTATTTGATATATGATTTTTTTTGAAAGTCATAAAAGAATTATGTGTTCGAACCAAATTTATTAAATCAACACTAATATATCATAGTAACCTATAAAATTAGTGTAATTCATAAAAAGTCTCAAATTACATTCATTTGAGCATTTATAACATCAATTATGTTAATATTTCCTTAAAAGGGTAATTACTACATCATCGTTGTGTCATAAATAAATTAATTTTTTTAAGGTCTAAAAATTATAAATAAAATATAATTATGTAGGAAATCTTTTTAGCCTTCTAATTAATATTTATAGTCGAATTTATCTTATGTATAACTCCATATTAAAAATGATTTAGTTATTAAACTTTGATTTTAACTATTTTAACTATTCATTAAATAAAATAATACTAAATGTCATAATCTAATCCAAGTGGACCTAAATGGTCATATTATATTCATAAGGTTGTTTTTGGTCGAATTACACTTATCCAATAGAATTAGGACATGTGTTAGGGTAATAGTAATATCATATTTACCCTTAGTTACCCTATTTACTATTAACCGTGGTAAATAAAAATAAAAAGTTACTATTCAACAAAAATTATTTTCATCTCATTGAACCACATTTTACTTACTTACATCAACCGTGTCTCTCAGATTTTTTAAATTCCATTCACAGAAGTGGTAAAATTAAGTTTTATGAAAAATTCATTTTTTTTAACTACCACTTAGTAGTTTCACTATTAATCAAAATTTGAAGGTTTTCATAAAAATGCCAAAATTTCATCCAAAGCTATATTTCATATTCCGAATTCAAAAAGGAAGTATATTTTACCAAATTCATAACATAGAGGTTGCATTAATTAATTTTATAATTAAATCTCGCTGTTAAAACAAATAGCGTGTTTTTAAGAAACAATATCTATCAAAAGATTGACACTTGTTTATGTCTGGTGTAAATATGAAATTACATCCAATGACCAACATTGTATTGAATTGTAAAAATATATTCTAAATATACTTTAAAACCACTCAAATTAATAATTTATCACTATTAATTATTTCGATTAAAAAATTTGTTTTTAATTAAAATTTAGTAATTTTCACTATTCATCAGAATATGAAAGTTATCTGAAATGTACCAAAATTTCACCTTAGGCTAAATTCGATACTATGAATCCAAAAATGAAATCCATTTTGAAAAATAAAATTTACAAAATTTCAAAAATTGGTTATTAGTATTCATAACGGCTAGTTTTAATAACATTTTAATAGCATATCGTTGTTTAGTGAAACTAGTTATTGCGTACTACACACGCTATCGAGGAAGGTCGTGATTGCGTGTAATGCAAGGCAAGTCAAGGATGTGTGTTGTGGAAGCTCCTTTTGATATAGCTTAAAACACAAGACATTAATAAAATTAAAAAGAATATTTTTGATAAAATCTCGGGCTGTTACATTTCTAGAAATCATAGTCTCCCTTGCTACACTTTTCCCCACCAAATCCTTCATCCCCTACAAGCACATTACTTCACTACCCCCCTTTATCTGTGGTCATGGGCGATTTTCATATCTTCTCCATTACAATTTAATATTTTTTACAATGTGTTTTGGGTGTCTTTATTCATTAATTTTAATTTCTTGTTTTAAAATTATAATGATGGGATATTTTGGTCATTATTTGATATTATGGACTAATTTATAAAAATTGAATGTTCTTTTTATAAAAAACTCACTTGATTTTATAATTATACTTGATTGTAGATTGTATAGTTATTGAATTATTTAATAAATTTTTAATGTCATAGATTCACATATATTTTATATTTTAAACCTCTTAAACATAGTTATAGACAAGATATAATATTGTGTTAGATTATATACATTTTAATTAAAATATAAAAAAAATGAGACTTTTCAAAAACGTAATACAATTAATCTACATAATGTTCTTTTTTAATATTATTGATTTTGAATAAATTATTAATTGTTTTTAAAATGACATAATATTTCATAGGTCTTTTATTTTTTGTAATAAAGACTAGAAACTTTGTGACATGTAGATAAAAGATTGATTAAAATAATATGGAACACATGTAACAACCAAAACATTTATCAGTGGAACATCCATTATTATATTTAATAAATAATTACATCACATATAGATCATAATAAAAATAAAATTCTTATAAATGAAGACTAAAATAAGTGATATCTATAAAAATTATGGATCATATAACAATGGAATAATAACCTGACTGTTGGAATAGTAACACAACCATTATGAATAGTAATTTGTCCCATAGAATAGTATCACCACCTATAAAATTATAAAAAAATTTAGGTAACATGTAAATGAAAATATGATAAATTTATATCATGGAATAAGTAAAAAAATGTTTTAAAATTGATAAATTTAGTGGTGGTATTTTTGTGAATATTTATTTTAATTTTTTTAATTAATATAATTATTTAAAATAAAACTTATTTTCATAAAATAGATTAATAAAATAATATTTTATTTTATTAAAATAATAATATAATTTTAATTGACATTAATTATTTTTTTAAATCTCATAAAATCAGCTATAATATTAAAATATTGATTTTTCATATAATTGATGACGTTAATTAAAAATAAAATTTATAAAATTTATAAAATTATTTTCCAAAAATTTATTTCATTATTTGATAATACACATTGAAAAAGTTTTAGGGTGAATTTTTGTTATTTTTCTAAAATAGTTGAATATTTTGTGAATAGATAAATACAATAATTTATGGTACAAGTTAAATACATGAATTATTGAGTCATGGATGATGTATGGATGAGGTAAAAAATAATTGGTTTGATATCTACTAATGCTTTTATAGTATTTAGTCATAATAATTAACACTATTTATAGTCTTGATCCAAAATAATAAACTAATGGATAAAATAATTAAAAACATCCACTCCTCCACTGTAAATACCACCCCTCACAACCTCTTATCCTCACACCTTCAAATTGTTGAATCCTATATAAAATATACCTAATTCCATTTAAAAGCCTCTTACCAATGTCCATGATTTTCTGATCTTAAGAAAATGCCAAACCCTTGTGCCTTTAGGAGGTTCTCATACAAAATATATTCAATAGGTAAAATAATCCTTTATTTTCTTTTAATTTATTTTCTTGTCTTATCAAACCCAACTACATTTCTTTGGGTTATTTATATTTCACAACTTCTTTGGAATATATACTTATATTTACTTACTTAACAACAATTTCATTTTTATTAAATTTTTTTATAGGATATACATGTTTACGATAATATTTTATGAAAAATACAAATACATTATGAAATGAATTTTCTTTCCAAAATACATTTTGACTCATCTTATGTTGTTTCTTATTTTCTAATGAATTATGAATCTTATATTAAATATATTATTAAAGATTAATTAAATAACCCCATATTTATTAATTATTGATGAAATAACTTTTAAAAACATTCATTTATATGGGTTACTTAATGAATTTTATGAATATATGTTCTATGTGGAATGGATGATTATGTAAATGTTATGATGTGAGAGGTGTTACCAGAATAAAATTTCAGTAAAATGTATTAGGTAATGTTATTTATCTCAAAGTATAATATGAAATATTTGTGAACATGATTATATATTTTTCACCAATGATGAAATAATTATTATGAAAATATATCTTAAATGATCAAGATGCTATATTTTTCACAACAATGTGTGGTATTTGACTACTAAGACATGCTGTTTCATTTTTATGCATTACCACATTCCATGACTTTATCTAATGATTTGTATCATGATTATGAAGATGATCCTACAAATATGTAATGATTATTTTTATTATTCTCACCCTTAATATATTATCTCATGTTATTTATTTATCCCAATACTAGGATTTTAGATCACAACTTTCTTGATGTATATCCTCAAGTGAATACAATACTAAGGATAATATGAGTTTTAAATGGAAAAAAGATGTTTTTAAAAAAATGTTTATGTTTCATTATTATGTATGTTATTAATTTGCCTAATTTTCCCACCATACTAAGCCTTTGGATCTTAGTTTTCTAATGCAATTATGATCATTATATTTAAAATGATTTAATGAATATGTAAGAAATATATGGTCATTATAGTTGGTATTAGAGTAGGGATTAGTTAATTTGAGAATTATGATTATATAACTTTAGTAAAATCCCTTTGATCCAGACAATGTATATATAAACATCTAAGATCCTTTTTTCTAGAAAAATTCTAAACATAGGGATCCTATAAGTTATTCCTTTTGGGTTAATTGCCTAAAATAATAAATTATTTATTCATGAATTGTTCACTTATTTTTTTCAAAACATTTATATTTTAGAAATTTGTGGGAGAGAGAGGAAATTTTTTTGGAGAAATACCCTTACCTACTTTCACCTTAGGTCATCAAACAAAATTTCTAGGATGAAATTTCAAAATGGGGGAAGAATGTAATTACCGAAACATTTATGTGTGGAATTTTCCTTCATATATTTATGTAATGCTTACATCATATATAGAGCCTAATAAAAACATCATTACCATAAATGAAGAATGAAATAAGGGATATTTAAAGAAATTAAGGAACCTACACCGATGGAATAGTAATATGACCGTTGGAATAGAAACATGACCATTGGGAATAAAAATCCATCTAATAGAATAGTAAACTCACCTGTAAAAGTATAAATAACATTTTTGTATCTTATAAATGAAAATATGATATTTTATATCACGGAATAAGTAAATAAATATTTTAAAAATGTTAAATAAATTTTTTGTATATTTGTGAAATATAAATATTTATTTACAATATAATAATTAATATGATGATTTAAGATAAAAATTATTTTCATAGAACAGATTCATAAATTAATATTTTCTTTTAATATCATTATAAGATAATTTTACAAGACCTTAATTAATTTTTCATGATTTCATAAAATTTGTTATAATTTTAAAATCGACATTTTTCAAATAAATGGTGATTTTAATTATAAATAAAATTTCTCATATTCAGAAAAAAAAATCATAAAATGGATCCCATTATTCAACTCTACACATCACAAAATGGATGAAGTGAATTTTTGTATTTTTCTAAAGTAGTTGAGTTTTTGGTGAATAGTGATGATAATTTATGATATAAGCGAAAAACATAAATTATTGAGATATGGATGATGTATGGATGAGGTAAGAACCTATTTTTTCAAACCATCACAAACCCTTTAATGTATTTAGTCACAAAAATATTCATTATTGATTGTTTTGAGCCATAATAATAAATTTATAGATAAAATAATAAAAAACCCCCTCTCTTCCCCTATAAATACTACCCTTTACCACATCATCTCCCCAAAACATATAATCTTTGCAGACATTATAAATTATCTCCAATTACTTTTGAAATAATATTCCCCATTTCTAATATCTGTTAGTCTCAACAAAATTCCAATCCCTAGTGCCTTAAGGAGGTTCCCAAGGAGAAGTTATTCAAGAGGTAATATCCTCATTCATTCTCTTTTAATTTATTTTATGTTATTATCCTCTCATAACACACCCTATAATAAGAGGCATGATAACTACAATATTATATATATACTGGAATTTTATTGTGTTAATGTAGTATCTATCATTTAACCTCCTCCCATCCCATTTTATTCTAAAAATGAAAATATCATCTGTGATGTGTTGATTTATCACCTTCAAGGAGGATGAGTTTTCGTTTTCCATTACCACCTTCACGGCTAGTTATAAACCCATTATTTTTATTAAAGTAGATTAATATTAATAGTATAACGTTTTAATGTTATTTAACTATGTTATAAAATTAATATTTAAAGAAATATATTATTTCTTGATGGATGGAAAACCCTCTTGAATAAAATAACAATTTATCATTAATGTTTTTTTATGTATCATACTCCTATAAAAAATGATATATCAGACCAATTAAAATAATATAAGTTTATTAAAAACACATAATAACAATTCTGAATAATTATTCTCATTTTACATGAACTTCCATACTTGTATACAAATGAACCAACCATGAAACCATGAAAACAAATGCTCCATGAATGATGAAATTGAACTCTATAACTCATCAAAATAGCCATAAACAAATATAATAAAATTATAATAAGTCAAACACATGTATAATAGGTTTTTGATTTAGGAAATAATTTATATAATTTTATTATCATGGATGTTAAATAGAATAAATCATTCTGACATAAGGTAAGGGGATTATTGAACCCAACTCGTTCTCATTGGTTTATTCCTATTTCAAAACTACTTTTTTATAAATATATATTTAATGTTTCATAACCATAATTTTTCTGTCTTTAAATTTTATTTTATGGGATATAGATGTTTATAATCAAAATGTTTGACAAATAAAAATATTTTCAAAATGGTCTCTTCTTTCCAAAACACATTTTCACTCCCCATGAGTTGTTTCTTCTTCACTCAAGAATGATGAATCTTATACCAAATAGTTTTTTTCATTTTCCTTCAAGAACCCCAAGTTTTTTCATTATTGATGAAATAATTATGAAACCTACTCCTTTATATGGGTTAATTCATTACTATTGTTTATAGAAATTCTATATGGAATGCATGACTGTGTAAATGTTATGATGTGAAGGTTGTGACTGAAATTATATAGTGATCTAATGATTTAAGTAATGTGATGTATCTCATGAGATAATATGAAATATTGGTGAAAATTATTCTTTATTTTTTCACAATGATTATGTTATGATTATTCACATATGATATGCATGAACATGATGCCAGATTTGTTCAAAACTATATGTGTTATTTGACCACTAAGACCCAATGTATCATTTTTATGCATTTCCACATTCTAAGACTCTATCTAATAATCCATATCATGATTATGAAGATGATAATATTATTATGTTATGATGATTATGATTAATCTAACCCTTGATATATTGAATTATTTTCCTTATTTATCCTCTTACAAGGATTTTAGTCCACACCTTTATTTGATGTATATTCTCAGGAGACTATGATTATTAAGGAGAAAATGAGTCTAAAGGGACAAAGAAGAATATTTTAAATAATTTTTTATATTTTATTATAGTGAATGTTATGTATGTGCCTAATTTTTCTAAGACACTAAACATTTGGATCCTATTATTATAAAAAAATTATTTTTTTTATCTTTAGAGTGATGTCATAATTACTTTAGAAATGTAGGCTCTCTATAACAAACCTCAGTATGCTACGGTTTTAGTAGAATTTTTATAATTTTCAATTTCCAATCGATCCATTTATGGGAAAATAAAATGTGAACACCCTAAATTCAAATTTAGAATATGGTTTAAAATACATAATGTTTATGAACACCTGATATTGAAGAAATTCCTTGATAAATATTTGTTTTGAATTTAGCATGGACAATCGAACATTGCATAATGTTTGAGCACTGATGTAAGGTAGAATAATGATATATCTACTTCATTGAATATGGAAAATGAATTAAAAGATCTTACTAATGAAGATTTTTTTTAATTTCATGGCAACACCATCATCATCAAAACGTATCATAATTTACAATTGTTGGTTCTGTATATATTAACATGAAAAATGATGATTTGGTACAATTGAAAAACTAGATAAAGATAATAAAATATCATTGGATCCTCCTCTTGATATTGTTGATAATAATGAAAGAGATAAATTCAATAATAATAGAAATGTATTTCGTGTTTTATTTGATGATGGAACTCAAGAGATACTTGGTTGGTGTTTGAAATGTTCAAAACATTATATTCTACTAATGTTGTACCATATAAAATCCCTACGGTGAACTAAAAATATGGATATGTCAATGATATTGGAATTTTTGTGGGACACATTTCCTCAAGATAATATCCCAGAGTCTTTTAATGATATGAAAATGTTGGTAACAAGATTAATTAGAATTATAAAAAATAAATTCTTTTCCCAATGATTGTATGATTTTTTCTTAGAGGATTCAAGAATACAAGATTGAAAAGAATTTTCGTTTTCTAAATTGTAGTAAAATGGTGAAGTTGGAAGTATGAATAAACATACTACTACTACTAAAAAGAAAATAGATCACACCTGTAAAAAAATTTCATTACATACCATTAAAAAATTTATTTCAAAGATTATTCATGTCATATAAAATCACCAAGCACATGATGTGGAATTATATAGATAAAAAAATGATCAGTTAATGTGACTTCCAAGAGATTCAATATCACTGAATAAATTGGATTCTTTAAATCCATAATTCTCATCTAATCATAGTAATGTGTGATTGGGATCGACTATTGATGGATTAAAATCCACTTGAGACTTTAAGTTATAGTAATTACATTTGGATGATTTTTTTATCCCTTAAAATATACATATGTGGATGTGTAGAAAAAAAATATTATTTAATAATTTCGATGATTATTCAGTGGAAAAAATTCAAATAAATGATATCGACGCACACTTAAAGCCCCTAATTGAATAATTTCTAGAGTTATAGAGCAAAAATGGTGATACATATGATACATCTTCTTGAACAATGTTTAAAATTAATACTTCTCTAATATAGACCATTAGTGATTTACCCAGACTTGGGTAGTTCTATAGTTGAAAAAATTACATGAGTTTGGATTGTACTATTTGTAACAGTGATTTTGATCCTGAAAGACTACCTTATAGTAAATATTAGTTCTTCTTATTTCATCATAGATTTCAATATGAATCTCATCGATTTGTTTTTAACAAGTAAAAATTTAATGGGTATTTTAATCATAGACCACTTACAATGTTTTCATTAGGTTATGAACTATTGCCACAACAAGTAAATATAGAAACTAAATTTGGAAAGTTAAATTATTTTAATGATAATTGGAAATGTGTTTGAAGAGAATAATCAGTTGAAATCAGAATGCAATAATGGAACACAAAAGTAAATTATATAAAATTTATTCTTGAGAATTGAATTCGTTGGGTCATAATCTCGATGATATTCATATTAAGAAAAATGTTTATGATTGATTGATCTTTATATTACTTATTTAACATAGAAAGTACAAAGACCATATCAATTCCCATATGTATATACAATAGATGAATATAAATCATGATTTATATCCCGATGAGAATAGAATGTATGCTCCAAAAATTTGTTTAATGACAAATTGGTAGAAAGATACATTCCTTTAAATTTTAAAAAACATAAAACTATGTGATAGATGTTAATGTAATATCTCAAGGTGTGTTTATTGAAACCATTTATGTTATATGGATTGATAATTCATGATTCACATATTATGTTACAAAAAATTACTACCATTGGCATTGAATACATTATTACTTTAAAAGGTTACTATAATTGTAATCTAATTATGTATATTATTTTGAAAAATATTTGAGAAATCTCTATAACCAGATGTGCATAAAAACCATAAAGATAGATTTATACTAACACATTTTGAAATGAAGATGATATTTACCCCATTATTTTTTATATTCATGATGGATTTAACTGTGAATTTAGTCAAAGAAACTGAATTCAAAGGGCTCATACATTTTCAATGAATGTTTCAAATTGAGAGGTAAGTTATTTATATGTTCTTTATTTCTATGTAAACCCTTCTTGATACATCATTTAATATGTAAATATGTTTTATTTATTTTATTTCACATACACATTGGTCATTTGAAATCATACATTAAAAATAATGCTCATATCAAAGGATACATTTCTGAAGGGTAATTAGAATAGGAGTGTTTTTCATTTTTTCAAGATATGTGGTTGTTATTAAGAAATGATTCAATTGATTTGGATGTTTTGATGACATATTGAATCAATATCAACTACATGGGAAATGAAAAACGTTTTGTACAATTTGTAAATTAGTTAGGAGAATCTCAAATATTACACTATCATAAATTGAATTATTATACGGTCATAGTTATGTGTTTCTAAATAGTGAAATTTCAGATCCATTTATTGATGATTTGAGGATACAAAAAAAATAGTAAAATGAGAAGTAAAACATGATATGAGAATGGTATAACAAAATATATTAATAAAGGACTTATAGAATAGTTTACATGTCTTGTATATTCATAAGTATTAAAATTGACATAGATATTAGGTTAAAAAGTATATTTTTGTAAATCTAATAATTTATATTACATTTTGTAGTGCATGATTATTGATACTGGGCAATATTTTTAAATTATTTGATGCTTATATATCAAGTTTCTCTAGAACTAGCTTAAAAGTTCAATGATTACAATTTTAATGACTTAAATTTTCATACATTCAATTTCAAAGAGGCTATAAAAACAAAATATGTTTGTATATTTGTAGTTTCCAAATTGGGATACTTTTGAATGTTAACTGATATCATCGAATTAAACTACTAATATCATTTTTATGTTTATTTTCTCAAATAAACTTTTGTCGATATTACCAGGGGTATTAAAAGAGATTACTTGAAATTTAATACCATGCAATTATATAAATTGATAGATGTTAGTGATAATGAATTACATGTTATGTATATCTTATCATCATAAGAAAAAATGGGATATTACATTGAATATGTCGCAGATTAAGGGTGTAGTATAGTGGTCACATAAAACAAAAGGCTTCTATGATATGGGTGATGAAGGGTAATATTTGACATCTGACATCGAATCCCATCAATATAAAGAAAATGAGTAATTTTCCCTTCATGATATTGGAAATATTAATATTTCAGGGGTGGATGAAGTAGATAATGTAATGATGGGGCAAGATAATAACATTATTGAAAGAAAAAATGATTGTATGTGCAGTCATCCATTAACATAGAAACCACCTTTGTTATATCTTATTAATTTCAAGTATTATCAATATATTTTCCTATTTAAATTTATTTTTATGCATGATTTGTTTAATTTTGAAAAATTAAATGTTGTAGTTGTTTGTATGTGAAGCCATTCATTATCATACATACATACATACATACACACACACACACACACACACACACATATATATATATATATATCAGTACCATTCATCAGTTATCATTTATGATTTTTTTTATGCATCAATATCTTGAAATATGTGTTCTAAAGTTATTTTACTTGTTTAAATGTTAGAAATTACAATTATGAAGTAATAAAATGATTTCATTTGACTCCTAGATGATGATCTCTTAGCTATATAGATGTTTTTAGTGTTACCTGATGATCCATTAGGATCCCTATATATAGAATCATGGAAACCCACTATCTTCTCCCAATAATCATCTTCCATACCCTCTATCTCACTCCTTTCCGCATATAAAACACTCTATTCCTCCCTCTCATCAGCATCTAGAACACTGCCTCCTAATTTAGTATTCTCAAAATTTGATGACTCTACAATGCGGGAATAGTTGGGGAATCCCATTTCTTCATGAGGATATTAAATGGTGAGGATTATAGGTACAAATTTTAATGTGAATAAAGTTATTTCAATATATTATACTGATAACTATTTTTTAATAAAATATTGAAACAATGTTATTAACAAGGGAAATATTATTAGTTCAGATGTCTAAAATCTAAATGGATTGAAGATATCCATCCCCTTTTATTGGTATAGGGTCCCCATAGATGATAATGTGGGATTATTTATCTAACGACCCAATATTTTATCAATGGAAATTTCTTTCCTACAATTATGTCATATAATCACATGAAATCACAAAACAATGAACTACTAAGTACTATGTTACCTTTATATATAATATTTTCGCTTCTGTGATTTGAATTTTGAAAATATAACATACACGGTTGTGATCAGTATGATGTTTTGAGTCCAATAAGAAAAACATATTTTTTGTTGAATTGTACCCTACCCTTATGAATATTAACATACAGTTGTGAATAGTAATATTAACCTTATTAATAGTAAGTCATCCAAATGCATAGTAACCTCAAACATGAATGTATAAATAAAATTTTGGAATCTCATAACTGATAATATGACCATAGTAAAAGTATTGATATTTTTTAAGTCAAGAATAAATAATAATAGTTAATTAATTAATTAAACGAAATTTTTTTTCATAATTTTTTTTTCAAAAATTAATAATTTTATCTCTTCTGGTTTTAAGATAATTTTATAAGACCTTATGTAATTTTTGAATGCATTTTAAAATCAGTTATAGTTTTAAAGTATATTTTTTTCAAGTAAATTATGATTTTGACTAAAAATTAAATTTATCATATATATATATTTATTTTTGAAAGAAATATTTTATTTTTGGATTCTACACCTACAACAATGGATAGGGTAAATTTTTGGGAATTTTTTGAAATACTTGATTTTTTGGTGAATAGGAAAATATGATAATTTGCGATAAATGTTAAAAACATGAATTATGATTTCATCAGATAATGTATGGCTGATGTAAGGCCATTATATCAAACTAACATTCCCTCTTTACTATTTTTTGTCACAATAACCATTACTATTTCTTGTCTTATGGAATAATAATAAAATAATAATTAAAATATTTAGAAAACCCTCCTCCCCTCCACTATAAAAACCACCCACACTCCCCTATTCTCTTAACTTCTATAAATCCTTCTTCCTTCCCTAAATTCTAACGAAATATCTTTCAATGCTCCCACCCCATGTACAAAATCCCTTTTCATTGTCAAAAAACTAAATCCCATGCCCTTAAGAGTCTCTCAAGGAGGATTAAATCAAGAGGTAAATTCTTCTTTTCTTTTCATTCATATTCTTTTCATGTTCATTTGTTTTATTTACATTCCCAACCTCTCCTCATCCAAATGGTACGATAACTACCATACCCTAAATGTAATATAATGTTTTTATGATAATGGGATAATTCATTATCATATCTTCTTTCCCCTCCTTTTATATGAAAGGAATGAAAACACAGTCTGATATTGGTTAATTTATCACATTCATGGATGACGAGTTATCAATTTATATTACCATATTAAATTATGGTAATGAACAAAATTTTAGGGTTGAACCAGGATAGTAAATATTTATTTTATATTATGGGATTTTCCAGAATCATTTTTGACACATTATGTAAAATAATAATACAAAACAAGTTAATTAGGTGCAAAATCGCCAAATTAATCCAAGCATTTATCATTAATGTTTTGTATAATTATTAACCTTCACTCAGAATACACAAATGAGTTTTATAAACATGGAATATTATCGATGTTCACTAATTTCATATAACTTCAATTCTGGACAACCAATGTTTATACAAACATGGATATAAGTGAACCGATCATTAAAACCAAGGAAGAAAACGCTGCCAGACACTAAAATTGAACCTCTTAACTCATCAGAAAGAACATGAATTAAATTAGTAAGGTTATTATAAATCAATAAAATGTAGTATAGTTTTTTTAATTATTAAATAATGAACCTAATTTGATTATTCATGTTATTAATATCAAGAGAAGAACACCACCAGACTTAAGGTACGGGGTCCTCTCTTTCTCACATTTATTCAAGAATATCTTCTATGTTATATATTTTTTTGTGAAGTTCCTAATTGTGGAATCTGATTTCAAACCTCCTAAATACTTCCCTCGTGATGTATAAAATACAAGAAACCCTTTTACCTCTCATTAATACCACATAGGTACACCATATACCATGCCGATATTCTGAATGGGATGCAACCCGAACCACCTATATTCTTTCAGGTAGCTCCATGTTTCCTTTTACCTAAAAACAATTGTCTTTTATTTTCATTTACAAATTATAAACACTATTTATATTCTCCAAAATCATGTTTCTATATCCATAACTCATTTTCTTTTATGGATATATATGTATTTAAATGATTCCCTCCTCAATACTTTTCGATAAGAAAACATGTTTTAAGGGAACTTCCTGAATTCGTACACAATTTCAAGTCCACTCTACCATATGATTTAATAAACTGATGATTTTATAATACCACTGTTTTTACTATGAATTCCTTCTTGTATTACTTATGTTTTTTTAAAAACATATCATTCCCTTTCATATTTTAAATGTTTTTTAGTGTTTCCTTAAAATGAGCTAAAATGTTTTAATGATAAAAATTATTAAATACTATTTTTACATGTTGTAACTTATTTTTCAAATCACTTACAATTATATATTACTATTTTAACTTATGAATGTCCATGTATGTTCCAATGCCTTTCTTTCATGGACACTATTATGATACACCCATTCATTATTCTCTAGGACAAGATTATGATACCCATTTCATTCCATGGGAGCACTTATGTTTAAAATTATTTTATGTATGATTCTATATGTGTAATGCATATTCATGAACATTTTAAGATGGGTGAACTTAGATATAACTCTAATTCATTGGGTAAATTTGATTCTCATGAGACGTTATATGCAACAGACTTGACAGTTATCCTTGAATCGTGCTACCTTGTGCAAAGGTCTTGGTGGTTAACCATGACTTGTTCTTATCTATATATAATAAGCCTTGAAATGTATTAATGATATGATTTATTTTTCTACCACATTTTTTGGATTCAATGTTAATAAGATTCCATGTTTATATGTTCTGATTCTATATACCATTTTATATCATTATGTCATGATCTCTAACCCATGTGCTAAAGCAATATTCTTATTCTTTTTCCCTTACTGGGATTTTAACTGATCCCTATGTTTATATTATCCCCAGGGTACCCTATGTTTATTTAAGTGATCAAAGGAAGTTAGGAGATCATTATGAATATCAAATAAAGAAGTTTTTTTTGTACAATGTTTTCAGTTTTATGTACATAGTCTTCAAAGGAACTAGACAACACGATACTTGTCTTGTATTCTGATGTATAATTGTATTTAAAATCATGTAATGTTATGTGTAAAAGGCTCGGGTTTTTATAGTTGGTATCTGAGGATGGTATAGTTATTTTTGGAGATTAGTAATAGAGCACTTTAGTGAGAACCTTATGGATAAAACTACGTAAAAGAAAACATACCTAATTTTTGGTATGTATATATTAAGTGGTTTATCAAGGAAATGAAGCCCTGTCTGGATACAAATAGGTAGAGGTGGATCTGGAACAAATTTATCAAAGGGTAAAATCTGAAAACACTGCATTGAGATAAACTCGAATGGGGACTGGTGTATAGCAATGGGCCTTACTACCCTCTTGGATTGACACTCCTGGGGGATATGCTTTGTTAAATTCATGAGCTTGGAACAAACCATTATTAAGGGAATGAAAAACTACCATACGAATATGTGTTAAGAAACAGACCAAGGATAACCTATATTGAAACATATGTAATCATAAGTCATGATATACATTTCATTTACAAGGTCATCCTATTACGTTCAAGGTTTCCTTTTTTATGCTCAATAGATAAGTATTCAATCCCTATAATTGTACATTATTTGTCTTAGTTAGTGGTTATAAATAGAAGAAAAAACTCCAACAATAAATGTGATAGGTAATGTGAATATTTCCCTAATGAAATGCTTGATATGATGGTAACGGGTGCCCAAAACATCATGACAACACTTGCTAAACTGGATAAATTATGAATAATAACTTGAATCATGTGGAACAACATCCTACTCCATGGAAAGGGAAAGTTACTATTGAATCATTTATGTATAAAAGGACTCCCATGTTTAGTGGGTCTTCTGATCCCCTCTTTGTGAAACAGTGGATTAACTCCATTGAAATGATATTCTGCATCCTCAAGAGCTCAAAAAAAGAGAAATTTATATTGACAGTCTATTATTTTGATGGGTAACCTAATCAGTGGTGAACACTGATCGTGAATATTATGTCCCGGGAGGAAATTGATTCCATGGATTGGGAAGAATTCATGAGAATATTTATCAATAAATATTTTCCCTGAACCCTCCATCTCAAGATAGAAAGAGAGTTCCTTGGACTCAAGCAGAAGGAAGGTGAGTCAATCGGGTCATATAAAGAAAAATTTACAAGGGTTGTAAGGTAATCCCCTATCTTTTCCATGAACACCTAATGAAAGGTAGATCACTTATTTATCAGACTAAATATGAGTCTACAAAAATAATTATTTAATCGAGACTTTGACAGTTGAGGATATTATATATTGTGCTCTTAAGGATAAAATGAAGATTGGTGACTCTTAGAGGTATCATGGGCCCATCGAAAAAAAAAGAAAAATTGTAACATCCCAAGGTTTTCTAAAAATAAATTGAAAATGCTTGAAATTTTGTTTAAGGTATATATTTATAAGTATCCTTTAAACATAATTTTATTTCTTCTATGTTTTGAATTTCAAGAAACTGTCATCTACAATTGTGTTCAGTATGTTATTTAGAGTCTGATGGAACAAACTTGTTTTTTTGGTGAATAGTAGCATGCCCTTATGAATAGTAATATGAATAGTAATATGAATAGTAATATGACCTCATGAATAGTAAATAATAATATTATTTTATTTTCCCATTGCAATAGGATAATGGGATCTTAATTAATTTTCCAATGTCACATAAAACTAATTGCACTTCAATATTGTTATTTTTCGAATTAACTGTGACCTTATTTAAAAATTAAATTAATAATATTTAGAAAATTATTTTTGAAAAATGGAGTTCATTTTTGAATTCTACACATCGAAAAAATAGTTGGGGTAAATTTTTGGTATTTTTCTGAAACTCTTGAATTTTCGGTGAATAGTGAAATACGGTAAAATACCGTATAATCAATTTATCAGTAAAAATGCACTATTTATGACATCATAAGTGATGTAAGGCCACTTTCTTCGAACTCACTTGATATTTTCACTAATTAAGGCCACTTGATTTGAGATTATTCATAGTCTTGATAAAAATATTATAATAATGATTAAAATAATCTAAAATACCTCCCCTCCTCCACTATAAATACCACCCTCACTCCCCTCTTCCTCCCACACCTCTCAAGCCTTGAGCATTATCTAATTTCTGCCAAATTCCATCCTAAATCTTCTTCCCCACGTCCTAGAGCTGCTGGTCTCACCAAAAGACCAAAATCAAAGCCCTTAAGAAGGATCTCAAGGAGAAGAGATCAAGAGGTAAACATCCTCTTTCATTTTCATTCTTTCCTTCCATTTTATGTTATTCTCTTCCTTTCCCTTTGTCTTTTTTTGGGATATTTCATTAAATATTTCCCCTTACTGTCCAAATTTTGTATTATTGATGAGATATTCCATTCCTCTCATGAATCTTGTTTTTATGAAATTTTAAGAGGCGCCGTTAGGCTGCCGAATTGTTTGTAAGAAATTTCTCATGTTTTCTTTATTTCATGATTCCTTCCTCTTCTTTCTTCAACCCCTATTATCCAAGAGGCATGAAATCTCCAGAATCATGTATATTCTGGATTTTTTCATGTTTATGGAAAATTACAAATCATTATTCCTCTCCTCTCTCACTTATTTAATGAATCAAAAAACATTGTCCATTTTTGTCGAATTACCGATATCGTGGACGATGTATTTTCAATTTCCATTAAATATTTCAATCCTGGTCATGAATCCATTTATATGGTTGAACCAGGTTATAATATATGTTTTATGACTCATATAAGGTTCTGGAATTCTTTTGTACTCATGATTCAAATTTATTAGACTAAATGAGGTTGTAATTATCAAGGAACCACTTAAATGATCTAAACGAACATAATTAATGTTTTTACTTATAAATCATCAGCCTATAAAGCATCAAAGTGATAAATGGTATCATTTATGGTACTGTAAATATGTAAATACTACTCCATTCCAATTCTGGAGTTTCACTTCCCATCAACAAGAACGATTCATCATGAACCGATTGCGAAAATCACAAAAGAACTCACACAAAATAATGCAAGGAACCAAATACTAACAAATAAGGGATGAAATGAGGTTATGAAATGAACATATAAGATGTTATAAACATGAACATGTTTCTGTATAATACTAATAACACCCTTTTGACCATTATACAGGAGGTTTAAACAATTTTGACGTAATACAAGCCCAAGGTAAGGGAATTCTTAACCCGATTTCCATTCTTTGGGTTAACCTTCTACTTTTTAATTTATGTGCTATTTAAATTCTTTGTGTGATGGGTTCTGTTTATATTATGTTTCATTATGTGTATTTACAGAGTATATACATATTCTATCTACTCTATTAAGTCTCACTTCAAGTATATGATGTTTATAAGGGACTTTTCTTCTAAAATCCTCTTTCTAAATTCTGTTTTATAAGATTCAAAAGTTATGTTTTTATGCTATTGTTTATGTTTTATGATTATGTTTTGGTTATTGGGAATTGTTTATTATAAAGGGAGGGACCTATATATCCCTCCAATTCATTGGGTATGATTAAGTTGGAGGTCGGCCGTATGGTTACTCCAAGTGTAACTGCGATGGTTACACAAAGTAAGGTAGCCGTGAGGGTTAAAAATTTTAAGGTAGCCAAGATGGTTAGAAGATTATGTATGTAATGCCCCAATATACCTCTATGATTATAATTATGTTTGTGTGGATCTTGTGTAAATCTCATGATACACAAAGTAAGATTTTATGGGTGTAAAGCATGTATTTTGAAAATGTTTTCATACGTCATGCGTATTCATGGACTAATGTGATTTTTCCTTCTTTTTCATACCTTACTGAGCTTTTGTGCTCATCCCAACTTTTTAAATGATTTTTCACAGGTTAATGGATGAATAATACAAGGAAGGAAGACATGTTAAATGTTGAAGAAATTTCAAGGAGTCTTGTTTTATGTTTTAATGTTTTATATTCTGAGGAAAATGGAAACTGATTTTATGGTATCCACTATGTAACAATGTGTAATGTTATGAATGTTTTGTCTTAATTCTGTAAATCTCTAAACATTAAAAGATCGTAAATGTATAATGAAGTATTTTCTTGAATAAATTCAAGATTATGTATGAAATATGTTCGGGTCCTTATAGTTGGTATCAAAGGATGGTTTAGATAACTTTAGGGGTTAAGCTGATGCTAATAGAATACCATAAATAATTTTCAATCTATGTTTAATTTGTTATAGTATTTAAAGATTACCATGTTGCTTCATCTAAGAAATGCTTGTTTAGAATGGTTGTCCGCAGAAGGAACATGGATGCTGAAGAGGATAGGCACCGACAGAATGACATCCTTCCTGATCAACAGCCCGGAATGGTAGGGATTGGAACCGAGCAGTTTGTGACAGTAATGGCTCAGCTAATGCAGGCAATAAATGGTGGTGGCATCCATGCAAGAGGACAAATAGAGGTACCCCAATGGAACATGACAGTGGGGGAACATTTTATGAGACAACATCCTCCTGCATTCAATGGATCTTCTGACCCAGTGGCAGAAAAAGGATGGATTAAAGCCCTTGAAAAGATATTTGATGTTATGGGATGTTCAGAAAATCAAAAGGTAAGTCTTGCCATTTATCGTTTTGAAGGGGAAGCTAATCAGTGGTGGTCAATGGTAAGGAATATCAGGGGTAGAAAGGATTTTGATTCCTTAGTGTGGGATGAATTTAAAAGTCTTTTTCTAGAAAAATATTTTCCTAAGGTGGTGCGACATAGAATGGAGAAAAAATTCCACGAATTGAAACAAAAGGAGGAAGATTCAGTGGCTATGTATGAGGCGAACTTCACCCGACTGGCGAGGTATGCTCCAAATCTTATTATGGATCTCGATAGCAAAATCAACCGCTTTTACTCAGGATTGAAGCCAAGGTATCGAAGGGCGTTGGCCTCCCGTGAATTCAAAAGTTACGAGAAACTTGTACGATGTGCTGAGAGGGTAGAGATGGAGTTTGCTGACGATCACATGCAATTTGGAAAAAAAGAGAAGAAGATGTTCAATTGGAAAGAAATGGGTAAGAATCAACCAATGAAATCTGATGGTAAGAAAATACAGTTTCCAGTTTGTGAGAAGTGTGGCAAGAGGCACCCTGGGGAATGTCTTATCAAAACTGGGAAGTGTTTTAAATGTGGTAAGTTTGGACATATGGCCCGAGATTGCAATGAAAATGATCCAAAGACTAATCCTGATAAGCAAACTGTAAAGTGTTTTAACTGTGGTGAGATGGGTCACTATGAAAATGCATGTCCAAAGAGGGATCCAAATGATGCAAAGAAGCCAGACTACAAGCAGAAAGGTGTAGTGAGATCCTTTGCGACTACGTCAGCAGATGTTGGGCCATCCAATGAAGTTGTATCAGGTACTTTGTTTGTTCACTCAGATTTTGCTAAAGTTTTGTTTGATACGGGGTCTACACATTCCTTCATCTCTGAGGAATTTTCTAGTAAATTGGAAATATCACCTCAACAAATGATACCCGAGCTTGTTGTTAAAACACAAGGGGGAAATGTTATAGCAAAGAGGAATTATAAGAATATTTCTATTGTGGTATGTGGAAAGACTTTACCTGCAAACCTTGTTTTTTTACCCTTAGTCGAGTTTGATGTTATTCTGGGGATGGACTGGCTTTCTGATTATTATGCTAAGATTGACTGTAGAGCGAAAGAAGTTGTTTTTCAGAAAGTGTTTCAGATTGTATACAAGAATGAACCCATACAATTGATAACATATCAAGAAGCTGAGAAACTACTGAAAGATGGAAATGAAAGTTATCTGGCTCATATTGTTGAAAACAAGGGAACTATTCAAATTAATGATGTGCCAGTGGTAAATGAATACCTTGATGTTTTTCCTGAGGAGTTACCTAGTGTCATACCTAAACGAGAAGTCGAATTCACAATTGACTTAGTTCCTGATGTTAAGCCAATTTCAAAACCCCCATATCGTATGGCTCCAATAGAACTTCTTGAATTGAAAAATCAGTTGCAGGATTTTCTTGTCAAAGGCTTCATTCGTCCCAGTACTTCACCATGGGGAGCCCCTGATTTGTTTGTTAAAAAGAAAGATGGTTCCATGAGACTTTGCATTGATTATAGAGCTTTGAATAACATCACTGTTAAAAACAAGTATCCTTTGCCTCATATTGATGACTTGTTTGATCAGCTCCAGGGAGCTCAGTACTTTTCCATGATTGACTTGAGATCCGGATACCATCAGCTGAAGGTGAAGGAGGATGACATCCCGAAAACAGCCTTTCGTACTAGATATGGGAATTATGAATTTGTTGTTATGTCATTTGGGTTAACTAATGCACCTGCTGTATTCATGAATCATATGAATAGAGTATTTCATGAGTTCTTGGATAAGTTTGTGGTTGTATTTATTGATGACAATCTGGTTTTTTCTAAAAATAAAGAGGAGCATGAAAAACATCTAAGGGTTGTTTTACAAACTTTAAAAGAAAAGAAACTATATGGAAAATTCAGCAAGTTTGATTTTTGGTTGCAATAGATTTCTTTTCTTGGGCACATTGTAAATAAGGATGGAATAACAGTTGATCCTGCCAAAACAAAAGTAGTTGATGAATGGCCAAGACCCACAAATGTTACAGAGATTCGTAGTTTTCTAGGCTTAGCAAGTTATTACCGACGCTTTGATAAGAACTTTGCACGGTTATCTAGCCCAATAACTAAGTTAACACGGAAAGGGGTTAAATTTGTTTGGATAGAGGAATGTGATGTTTGTTTTCAGGAACTAAAGAAGAGATTGGTGAATGATCCAGTTTTGGCCTTACCTTCCCGGAATGGTGAGTTTGTCATCTATAGTGATGCTTCTTTGAAGGGACTTGGTTGTGTTTTGATGCAGAATGGTCAGGTAATTGCTTATGCTTCGAGAAAACATAATCCTTGTGAGATGAATTATCCCACACATGATTTGGAATTGGCAGCTGTGGTTTTTTCTTTGAAAATATGGAGGCATCATCTATACGGAACCAAATGCCAAATATATACTGACCATAGAAGTCTTATGTATATATTTACTCTGAAGGAATTAAACATGAGGCAGAGAAGATGGCTAGAACTGATAAAGGATTATGACTGCACGATTAATTACCATCCTGGAAAAGCAAACAAAGTAGCGGATGCCTTAAGTCGGAAAAATCATGCATCATTAACCATGCTACATTTGGAACGTGATCCCTTGATTAATGATTTGATAAATTTTGGCTTAGAAGTTGTTGGTGCAGGGAATATATCTGTTTTGTTTCAGGTTTCTGTGCAGTCTTCGTTGTCAGACAGAATTATGAAAGCACAGAGGGAAGACCGTGAGCTACAGAAAAAGGTAGAATTGGTTAAAATGGGTAAGTTTCCAGAATTTAATCTTGATAAAGATTGTGTTTTAAGGTTTAGAAAAAGGTTGTGTGTGCCTTGTGATTCCCAGATGAAGAAAGAATTGTTGTGTGAGGCTAATAGTTCTCCATTTTCTGTTCATCCTGGAAGTACAAAGATGTACAGAGACCTTCAGGAGTATTACTGGTGGAATGGGATGAAAAGAGATATTGCTGATTTTACAATGAAATGTTTGACATGTCAGCAGGATAAAACAGAGCGACAGTTACCGAAGGGGATTCTTCAGCCTTTTCCAGTGCCAGAATGGAAATTGGAGAATATATCCATGGATTTTGTGGTGGGACTACCAAAGACTTCTCGAGGTAATAATGCGATATGGGTTATTGTTGATCGTCTAACAAAGTCTTCTCATTTTCTTTCTATTCGAGATACAATGACATTAGATCAGCTTTCTCGATTGTACCTCAAAGAGATTGTTAGGTTACATGGAGTTCCTCTTTCCATTGTGTCTGACCGAGATCCCAGGTTCACTTCTAAATTTTTGAAGGGACTTCAGAAGTCTTTGGGCACAGAGTTGAATTTCAGTACAGCTTTTCATCCTCAATCAGATGGGCAGTCAGAGCGAACGATTCAAACTTTGGAGGATATGCATCGAGCTTGTTCAATGGACTATCAGGGATGTTGGGATCAGCATATTTCGTTAGTTGAGTTTTCTTACAATAACAGTTTCCATTCCAGTATTCAGATGGCACCTTTTGAGGCCTTGTATGGAAAGCGGTGTCGGACTCCTACGTTTTGGGATGAAGTCGGTGAAAGAAAGTTGATGGGGCCAGAATTAGTAGAATAAGTGGCTGAGAAAGTGAGGATGATCCAGCAATACATGAGGACAACTCAGAGCAGGCAGAAAAGTTATGCAAATAACAGAAGGAAAGATTTCTATTACAAGGTAGGTGACCATGTTTTCCTTAAAATATCTCCTTGGAAAAGTGTGATGCGTTTCGGTAAGAAAGGGAAACTAAGTCCACGGTTCATCGGTCCTTTTGAAATCTTGGATAAAGTTGGAACAGTTGCATACCGCGTAGCTTTGCCTCCGAGCTTATTTCAGGTACACAATGTTTTTCATATTTCGATGTTGAGAAAGTATGTTCCAGATTCATCACATATCTTGAGGCCGGAAGCAGTTCAGCTGGCAGAGAACCTTTCTTATGAAGAAAAACCGGTTCAGATTCTTGATCGAAGAGAACAGGTATTGCGGAATACGGTAATCCACCAGGTAAAGGTTTTGTGGAGAAACCACATGGTTGAAGAAGCAACATGGGAGTCTGAAAATGCTATGATGCAAAAATACCCTCAGTTGTTTAATAAGTAAATAAAATTGCGAGGACGCAATTTCAAGAAGGTGGGGATAATGTAACATCCCAAGGTTTTCTAAAAATAAATTGAAAATGCTTGAAATTTTGTTTAAGGTATATATTTATAAGTATCCTTTAAACATTATTTTATTTCTTCTATGATTTTAATTTCAAGAAACTATCATCTACAATTGTGTTCAGTATGTTATTTAGAGTCTGATGGAACAAACTTGTTTTTTTGGTGAATAGTAGCATGCCCTTATGAATATTAATATGAATAGTAATATGAATAGTAATATGACCTCATGAATAGTAAATAATAATATTATTTTATTTTCCCATGGAAATAGGATAATGGGATCTTAATTAATTTTCCAATGTCACATAAAACTAATTGCACTTCAATATTGTTATTTTTCGAATTAACTGTGACCTTATTTAAAAATTAAATTAATAATATTTAGAAAATTATTTTTGAAAAATTGAGTTCATTTTTGAATTCTACACATCGAAAAATAGTTGGGGTAAATTTTCGGTATTTTTCTGAAACTCTTGAATTTTTGGTGAATAGTGAAATACGGTAAAATACCATATAATCAATTTATCAGTAAAAATGCACTATTTATGACATCATAAGTGATGCAAGGCCAATTGCTTCAATCTAACTTGATATTTTCACTAATTAAGGCCACTTGATTTGAGATTATTCATAGTCTTGATAAAAATATTATAATAATGATTAAAATAATCTAAAATACCTCCCCTCCTCCACTAGAATACCACCCTCACTACCCTCTTCCTCCCACACCTCTCAAGCCTTGAGCATTGTCTAATTTCTACAAAATTCCCTCCTCAATCTTCTTCCCCACGTCCTAGAGCTGCTGTTCTCACCAAAAGACCAAAATCAAAGCCCTTAAGAAGGATCTCAAGGAGAAGAGATCAAGAGGTAAACATCCTCTTTCATTTTCATTCTTTCCTTCCATTTTATGTTATTCTCTTCCTTTCCCTTTGTCTTTTGTTGGGATATTTCATTAAATATTTCCCCTTACTGTCCAAATTTTGTATGATTGATGAGATATTCCATCCCTCTCATCAATCTTGTTTTTATGAAATTTTAAGAGGCGCCGTTAGGCTACCGAATTTTTTTTACGAAATTTCTCATGTTTTCTTTATTTCATGATTCCTTCCTCTTCTTTATTCAACCCCTCTTATCCAAGAGGCATGAAATCTCCAGAATAATGTATATTCTGGATGTTGTCATGTTTATGGAAAATTACAAATCATTATTCCTCTCCTCTCTCACTTATTTAAAGAATCAAAAAACATTGTCCATTTGTGTCGAATTACCGATATCGTGGACGATGTATTTTCAATTTCCATTAATTATTTAAAGTCTGGTCATGAAACCATTTATATGGTTAAACCAGGTTATAATATATGTTTTATGACTCATATAAGGTTCTGGATTTCTTTTGTACTCATGATTCAAATTTATTAGACTAAATGAGGTTGTAATTATCAAGGAACCACTTAAATGATCTAAACGAACATAATTAATGTTTTAACTTATAAATCATCATCATATAAAGCATCAAAGTGATAAATGGTATCATTTATGGTACTGTAAATATGTAAATACTACTCCATTCCAATTCTGGAGTTTCACTTCCAATCAACAAGAACGATTCATCATGAACCGATTGTGAAAATCACAAAAGAACTCACACAAAATAATGCAAGGAACCAAATACTAACAAATAAGGGATGAAATGAGGTTATGAAATGAACATATAAGATGTTATAAACATGAACATGTTTCTGTAAAATACTAATAACACCCTTTTGACCATTATACAGGAGGTTTAAACAATTTTGAAGTAAGACAAGCCCAAGGTAAGTGAATTCTTAACCCGATTTCCATTCTTTGGGTTAACCTTCTACTTTTTAATTTATGTGCTATTTAAATTATTTGTGTGATGGGTTCTGTTTATATTATTTTTCATTATGTGTATTTACAGAGTATATACATATTCGATCCACTCTATTAAGTCTCACTTCATGTATATGATGTTTATAAGGGACTTTTCTTCTAAAATCATCTTTCTAAATTCTGTTTTATAAGATTCAAAAGGTATGTTTTTATGCTATTGTTTATGTTTTATGATTATGTTTTGGTTGTTGGGAATTGTTTATGATGAAGGGTGGGACCTATATTTCCCTCCAATGCATTGGGTATGATTAAGTTGGAGGTCGGCCATATGGTTACTCCAAGTGTAACTGCGATGGTTACACAAAGTAAGGTAGCCGTGAGGGTTAAAAATTTTAAGGTAGCCAAGATGGTTACAAGATTATGTAAGTAATGCCCCAATATACCTCTATGATTATAATTATGTTTGTATGGATCTTTTGTAAATCTCATGTTACACAAAGTAAGATTTTATGGGTGTAAAGCATGTATTTTGAAAATGTTTTCATACATCATGCGTATTCATGGACTAATGTGATTTTTCCTTCTTTTTCATACCTTACTGAGCTTTTGTGCTCATCCCAAGTTTTTAAATGATTTTTCACAGGTTAATGGATGAATAATACAAGGAAGGAAGACATGTTAAATGTTGAAGAATTTTCAAGGAGTCTTGTTTTATGTTTTAATGTTTTATATTCTGAGGAAAATGGAAACTGATTTTATGGTATCCACTATGTAACAATGTGTAATGTTATGAATGTTTTGTCTTAATTATCTAAAGCTCTAAACTTGAAAAGATCCTAAATGTATAATGAATTGTTTTCTTGAATAAATTCAAGATTATGTATGAAATAATTTCAGGTCCTTATAAAAATGGAATCTAATATGGGAAGTTATGAAAATTAATTCAATGATGGAATGGATCATGATCATCCCATGTTTAAAAATTGTGGGAAGAAGAATCATAGGAACTGTCTAAAGGGAACCATGAATTGCTTCAATTGTGGAAATGTGGGACATCTGGATAATACATATCGATGTGAAAGGGAGAATATAGATAATGTGGAATAAGAAGGGAAGGTTTTGATGAACGTTGAGACAGTGATATAGTGTTACAACTATATGAAACATGGGAATTATGCGAACAATTTCCCTTCTCCAAGGGATGTCAGAGGAAATCAACAACAACCTCCAAGGAAATAAGGAAGGGATTATTCTATCACTACTGTAGAGGTGGAGCTGGAAAATTATATGGCTATAGGTACTGTAGTTATTCATTCAATAATATAAAATCTTTTATGTTATTATAGTTCTACGAATTCTTTCATATATTCAAATTTAGTAGAACTATTCAAACACCACCTCAAAATTTAGAGAATAAGTTATCTTTGAGAACATGGAATGGAAATTTTTTTACATCTATTGATTATAAATCCTCCCTAGAAAATGTTTGTGGACAGATCCTCCCAGAAAATATTTTCATACTATTTTAATTGGAGTTTGATGTTATCTAGGGCATGTATTGTCTATCTTTATACACATCCAACATCAACTGTCAAGAATGGGAGATCACTCTTCACCCCCCGAAGGATCCTCCCATTCTTAATAGGTGGAAGGAGGAAGATGAATCTACTTTAGAATCATTGTCTTAGGTGTGGTTATTAATTCCTTATGAGAAAGCATGACTAGCTAAAATTATTGAGACAAAGGAGAGAATCTCACTGGAATATATGCCCATCATGAGGGATTACACTAATGTATTCCCTGAGTAGTTGTTTGGTCTTCCTCATGATCAAGAGGTTGAGTTAATAATTTAACATATTCCTAGATCTCTTCCCATACCAATGAAGCTTCCTAGAATGGCCACCTTAGAGATGGAAGAGCTGAAGATGCAGTTACAGGAGATTTTAGAGAAGGGTTTTAAACACCAGAGTGATTCACCTTGGGGGGAGCTAGTCCTATTCGTCAAAAAGAAGGATTGATCAATGTGAATCTGCATTTATTATCGTGATCCCAATAAAATCATGATAAAGGACAAGTATCCCCAAGTACATATAGATGACTTTTTCGATTATCTTTGTTGGTCCAATTATATCTCTAAGGTGGACCTTCGTTAGGGATTTCACCAATTAACGGTAAGGAAATAAGATATTCCCAAGACTGCCTTTTGAATGCATTATGGACACTATGAGTTCATAGTGATGCCATTCAGACTCACCAATTCTCAATAAATATTCATGGATCTAATGAATAGAGTCTTTAGAGATTACATAAAATTTTTTGGTAGTCTATATTGACAATATTTAAATATACCCCAAGATCAAGGAGGAATACAAGGAGCATTTGAATACCATGATGAAGACATTGTGAAGGGAATATTTGTATGAAAAGTGCTGTAAATGTCAGTTCTGGATGGAGGAAGTATCATTTCTAGGGAATGTTATCACAAGTAAATGGATATCTATAGACCCTTCCAATAAAAAGGTGATTGAAGAGGGGACTAGTCCAACATGTATTACGGAGATCCGTATCTTTTTGGGTATAACTGAGTATTATCAAAGATTTGTGAATAACTTTTCCTGATTGTCAAACCCAATGACTAAGAAGGCACGAAAGGTAGTTATGTTTGTTTGGACTCCAGAATGTGATGAATTATTTAAGGAGTTGAAAAAAGGCTTATCACTATGCCAATACTCACACTTCCAACAAGTTGAGAACTTTTTGTGGTGTATAATGATACTTCATAGAAGTTATTAGGCTATGTGCTGATGGAAAATGACAAAGTGATATCCTACACCTCAAGGAAGATGAAAATACATGAGAAAAACTATCTTAACATGATCTGGAGTTGGAAGCTGTGATATTTTCTTTAAATATCTGGTGGCATTATCTCTATAGGGAGAAGTGTGAGATATATACTGATCATAAGAGTCTCAAATATATATTCACACAAAAAGAGCATAATATAATCTAGTGAAGATGGTTAGATCTCATCAAGGATCATGACGGCTTAATCCACTTCTATCCTGGTATGGAAAACAAGGTTGCAGATACTCTATGTAGAAAGGATCCTATATATTTATCAATGATGAGAATTGAAAAGGATATAGTGTTCTTAAATTTTTAGAGGATGGAAATGGGAATCAATAAGGGAGGAAAATCATAAATTATTTCCCAAATGATTTTTCAACCATCCCTCATTGAAGAAATGAAGGATTCTCAAGGAAAAGATGTGTAAATTCAGAAAAGGGTGGAAGAAATTATAAATGGGAAATCATATGAGATAAATATTTATGATGAAGGAGTTGTATGATTTGGTTTACGGTTATGTGTACCATCTGATCTATAGTTAAAGAAGAATCTTTTGAGTGACGCACATTATTCAACCTTCTCTATTCACCCACGAAGCACAAAGATGTATCAAGATCTCTCAGAGAAATTTTGGTGGGACAATAAGGACAAAGGGATTGTTGGGTATACATTAAAGTTCCTAGTATGTCAATAAGCAATGGATGAAAGATGAAAGTCTAAGGGTATGAAGCAACTGCTACCCATACCAACATGGAAGTGGGAGAACATCACCATGGAATTTTTCACCAGACATCCAAGGAAATCGGGAGGATACAATGTTATATGGGTCATTGTGGATCGTCTTACAATGACAACACACTTTATCCTAATTTGAGAGGAATTATTATTGGATTAAATTGAATAGATATATATCAATGAAGTGGTAAGGATGTATGCAGTACCATTATCTATTGTATCTGATTGAGATTAAAGATTTACCTCGAAGTTCTGGAAAAGTCTCCAACATGCTCAAAGAGATGAACTGAACATTAGTATGATCTATCATCCTGAAAATGATGTCCAATCTAAGGGAACTATTTAGAAATTGAAAGATATGTTGATACCTTGTTATATGGACTTCAAAGGAGGAGGATGACAACATCTTCCACTGGTTGAATTTTTCTACAACAATAGTTTCAACTTGAGTATCCAAATGGAACCATCTGAAGCCCTTTATGGTAAAAAGTGAAAAACACAAGCATGTTGGGATGAAGTCAATGTGCATAAGTTTCTTGGACCAGAGTGGTCATGGAAATGGTGGAGATGGTGAAAACCATTCAACAACACATCAAGTTTGCTCGAAGGAGAAAAACGAGTTCTGTAGAAAATTATCAATGAGACCTAGAGTTCAAAGTTGGATACATGGTTTTTATACTTATATCTCCATGGATGAATTTCTTTAGGTTTGGGAAGAAAATAAAGATACGTCATAGGTACCTAAACCCCTTAGAGATTCTTGATCGTGTTGGGGATGTGGCCTATCGACTAACACATCCACCCACGGTGTCCAAGGTACATGATGAACTTCATGTATCAATCTTAAGGAAGTACATAATAGGACCTTCACATGTACTCTCTTCACAGGTGGTACAGTTGGAGAATGATATTTCTTACCAGGAGCATCTAGTTAAGATCATGGATTGTAGAGATAAAGTTCTATGTAACAAGACTAATCACTTGGTCATAGTACTACAACAGAACCATAAGTATGAAGTGGGAACATGGGAACTGGAGGTGGCAATAAAGGAAATGTACCTTCACTAACTACAATAAATTTAGGATATATCCATAGTTTGGAACTATAGATATAAACCCAAAAACAATGGCTATAGGTTATAGCCACAATTTCATGAACCGTGGCTGATATTGGCCTGGCTATAGGGAAAGGCATATAGCCGTGTTTTGAAACCATGGATAAACCCTATAGCCACAGTTTGAAATAATGTCTAAAGACCTATATCTATAGTGAAAATTGTGGATAAAGACCTATAGCCACAGTTCAAACCATGTATAAAGACTTTTATCCATAGTTTGAACCTTGGATAGGGCCCTATATCCATGGTTTGAAACCATGGAAGAAGCTTAAGTAAAACATGGTTTATACCCATGATTTGAAACCATAAATATAGACCATCACATTTCATAAAAAAAACACCCCTCCCTTCCCCTGCATATCCCCCACTCACCTTATATTAGACTACCACCCTGAAAGCCCCCCCACCTCTCCCCCTATATCACCCTTACCACCTGGAAGGCCCCCCACTCCCCATGGACATCCCCACTACCTGGATAAACCCCCTGGGCATTCCCCCTCTCGTTCCTAGACAAACTCCTCCTTCCTAGATAGACCCCACTTCCTGGGAAGACCCCGCTCCCAAGACAGAACCCCCTAGATAGACCCACATCCTTCCTAGATAGACCACCCTTCCTGGAAAACCCATCCTTCATGGATAGACCCCCTCCTTCCTAGACCAAACCCCTCCTTCCTAGATAGACCCCCTCCCTGGATAGATCCCCACTCCCTAGACAGACACCAGTCCCTCCATAGACAGACCCAACCCATGCACACCCCCACCCCATGCACACCCCCTCCCCCCTGCAGACCCCCTTCCACCCCTCCCCCAAGTAGACCCCCTTTCACCCCTACCCTCCTTCCTGAAAAGAACCCCTTCTTCCTAGACATACCCCACTCCTTCCTTCATACCCCCCACTAGACAACCCCCTTACCCCTGAAAATCCCTCTCTATGAAAAGGAAGCATACTGAAAATTGGTTCCATCTAAATAACCCCATCCTTGCTGGACAGACCCTCGCCCCTTCTTGTATATCCCCCACCAGACACCCCCCTCCCCCTAGACAACCCCTCCTGGACACCCCCTCCTAAAAAAGGAAGCATAATGACTGTGTTTTTTCCATATAAATATCTCTTTTTAAACAATAATATTTCATATGTTGATAATAAAATAGAATAATATCCATATAAAATCCAAAAAAAATTATTGTAAAATGAAAATAAAGATAATTACACATTGGTTATACAAGTTTGATTAAATTAAAACCACAGAAGAATCCATGATGGTTGTAATAGTCAAACAAGAAATGGTTAACAAAAATCATGTTGATATTTTGTTATGTTAATGTGAGCACAAATCATATGATTAACATGGTCATATCCATAGGTATATTATGTGGGGTGGTTTATTAATCTACATATGCATGTAGAATGAATCCTTAAATTTTATGGGGGGGGTTTGGGTGTGAATCAAGAAATAATTTACTTTTTTGGTGTTTTCTATATTTATGATGTTAGTGTATGAGTGGAGTTAGTAGTGGGAAGGTTCTTGAAAAAAGGAGTTTTGATTCAATGAGTGAAGTGTGTAAAGGTTAGAGTAGTTATCATATTTGGGTAAAATATTTAGTGAAATTACAAAAGAATTATAGTTGGTAACATCACCAACTATAGTTGATGAAAGAATTATAGCCATTTTGATCATGGAAAACCAAGGAACAGTGAACCCAACCTCTCCCGTATGCATACCCTTCACACACCTATCATAACCCATGCACACCCTGCACACAACCAGCCTCTCTCGCTACCACCCTACACACACCCATCACACCACTCACACACCCAAAACAACCCCTTCACACCCTGAACAGATCCAAAAAAACCATTGCACAACCTACTCACACCTAGCCTCTCCACCTACACACCCTTCACAAACCCTGCACATCCACTGCACACCCCTTCCCCTCCACTGCATAGTTCTTGCCCCCTATACACACTCTCTCTACCCCTTACACACACAGAACAACCCATGTACACCCATCCCCCCATTGCACACTTCCTACCCCCTAAACACACACCCTCCCCCTCCACTGCACACTTCATGCCCCCTACAATCACTCCCTCCACCCCCTACCGATGTACCATGAACACCCCCTGTACACACCCAACACACACCTGCAAAAATCATTCACACCCCAACACAACCCATCCACCCCTCCACTACACACTTCCTCCCCCCTTCACGTTCCGCCTCCACCACATTACCCATGTACCTTGCACACCCCCTACATCCACCCCATGCACACCGACTACAACCCCCATGGACACACCCTCCGCACCCCCTGCACACCCTTACATAACCCATGAACATGCATACATTTCCTACATAAACGTATCCTAAACACTGTATAAAGGTAAGGAATGAATGTCTGGACTAGTTAAGGTGATACTAAGCTATGTAAAGGCCATTCACGACCTATATAAATGTCAAACTAAAGAAAATAAGACTACATAAAGGTAATTTGTGACCTATGTAAAGGTCATCTGAGAAAGATGATGGCTACGTAAGGGTCATCTATGATTTGGAATGACTATATAAAGTTTACTTTGAGATTAAATCAGACGAGTCAAGGTAATTGTGATCCATGCTGAAGAGATGGGAAACATCCTAAAGTGTTGACCCTAAATTATTATATGGTATTGGGAACGTAAAAATTGTTGTATTCAGAGTAGGATTAGAGAATGTGGATCTAGATATAATTGTTTATCCTATGAGAATAGAAATCAAGCTATGTGTTGTCCTTATATTAATTTCCTTTCTAGACATTAGGATACATAGGAGAAAATATAATGGGTTTTTCCTAGTTTAAGACTATATAAGATTACATTACATAAATTCGTAATCTCACACACATGGAACTCATAAATAGATATTTATTTGGAATAAATAGTCGTTATTAGAAAAATAATTTTTAAAACAATCAAGAAGTTATGGAAACAAGTTTTTAAAACAATCAATCTATTATAGAAGTCAAATTAAATGGTTAGTTATAAAGAGGAAACCTACCTCAAACTTAAGGTGCAATGATTTTGATGACGACTAAAACGATTATTCCTTTTTTCCCACATTCACCCATATGAAAGTTCACATATATATAAGGAAACCTAGCCCTTATATACATATTTTAATAGAAAAATATTCACAAGGGGGTCCTTAGATATATGATTATACTTTCATATACCCCTTTACACATACACATGTATGTATTTTTCTTATCTATATATAAGTACACCTATCCCCAATATATATATATTCATATTTCCATGAATGAATATATATATATATATATATATAAAGGGGTAACTTATATATGTATACTCCTACCTATGCATAAACACATAATCCTTCATTAATGACAACTCGAATCCACCTCAAGATATCCAAAATGCCCTAAAAACCATAAGGAACCCAAAAATAACAAAATACCCAATTAAAATTAGGCCAAATAATAAAAACACAATAAAACTTACTCGAATCATATGTTGAACTCATTTTCTTCAATGTTGGTGGATAGAACCACCTCCTTAGAAGAAACCAATTGCAATGAAATAGTGGGAAAAGAAATGAGTTATAACACTTTCATATATATATTTTATGAGTGTATCAACTGTACATGATAAATGATACATGAATCCATAACCAAAAATGAAAAAATAATATTCATATTGATATGTACATCCCAATACTAAATAACATTATCATTAATAAAATATTTTTATTCAAATTACCTCATCATCTGAGTTGAAAAATCCTTTAATTTATAATGTAATGAAAATTCATTTTTTTTTCAATTTCTCTCATATAGTGGGACATTCAAAGTAACACAATCGGTAGAAAATTCACATGAATTGGAACACCAAGTCAAATTATAGGACTACAAACATTATAAACCTGCTAAATTTCTCACGTAGGGACTCAAATGTTGTTTCACTCAATGTAGACTTCATGCATTTTTTATTTTTGTGATTTTCTTCCTAATATCATGTGCTTCTTCAACTGAATCTAGAAATTCTTAAAATACACTATAAACATATTCAAGGCTTTCATATCACCTAGTTTTTTATAAATAATTATATAAATTATTAAAATAAATCCAAAATACTTAAAAAAGTTTCTAAAGACCATATCAACACGTAAATACTCATTTAGAGTATTTCAATGAGTTCCACTAACCCTAAATTTTTGTATTTCACTTTATCCATTTAAAACACCATTTAAGATATATTGAAAACTTATTTTAGTAAACAATATACTAATTACTCTCTAGATGGATTATTCAACTCTAGGTTATCATCCTCTATCCCCCCAACCCCCAAACCCTGCACTAGCCCCCCACCCCACCCCACAAGACACCAGACACCCCACATGCACCACCTCACCCCCACCAACCCTGCACTAGCACCCCCACCCCTTCTTCATCCCCCCCACCCCCACTCCTGCACCAGCCCCCACCCCCCACACCCCCCCACCAGTACATGGTGCATGTTGTGTCGATACTCAAATCTACTGATCTTGAAAAAGATGACGCAATGAATTTTTTTATGGAAGACATAACTACCATTTAGAGTGAAATTTAAAGAGTATTTTAATGTAAATTTAATAAATATAAAAATGGTTTTAATTGATTTATATCCACATACTAAAAGAGATTTATTTCAGGTCCCCAAGTACATTAAATATATTTATAATTTAGAGATCCAAAATATATAGAGATCAAGAATTACCCATTTCATTCAAAAATGGAAAACCCATAATTTAATAAATAAATAATTTAAAATTAATCTCACCTCATTCATAAAGAAAACCTACTACAAATACCATTATAAAAATATTTAAATACATATTGGAAAAAAATAGAAATCTAATCTGACACTTTGAATGTGATTAATGTTTATCCCACATACTTAAAAAACGTTGAAATACAATTAGAACCAATAAGAATTTCCAAACCCATTCTCGTACATTATAAATGTTTTAAAATAATTTAAATATTTTAAATGTTCCAGATTTTTTTTTTAAAAACATGGTATATAGCCAATGCCCATTCAAAGATATATAAACCAATAAATAGTTATTTCAATAATAATACAGTATACAATAGGTTTATAATTTCATATAGATTAATTTAAACCATCTAATATATCTATATAATTTAAAACGAGGGGATCCATAGAAACACATACCTCAAATAGTGGTAGGAGACCCAATATAGTTTGAAATGTGCATGCCATCCGTGGAAAACATGTTTTATCATTAGTACATAAAAATCATTATAAAGTAGCTTAAGCTAGCCAAAATATATTAAAATTTTAGGGATTTTACAATAGAACTAAAAAACACAAACAAATCACTTATTCTGGTGTTAAATTATGTTACTTAATTGGAAAACACACTATCTTCATAAAATATATAGAATAAACAAAACCCAAGATCTCAAGATGCATCTTAGACTGGATGAAATATGAAGCTGAACAAACTTTACCTAAAATGATGTTTCTATCCTCATAACTATAATGAAAACCCCTCAATAATAATCATATCATAGACTAAGAGAAATATTAACATGAACATAAGAAATTATGGTAATAAAGGTACACTAATCATACTAGAAATAAAATAAACATGAAATACTCAGCAAGAATATAAAAAGGGGGAACCAAAATTCCATGGAATTTGTTCCCCTTCACCTTTCTGGGCTCGACATATACCTAAATGAGATGCTTCAAATCAAGAAGGTGTGTGTAAATATTTGCAGAAACCATCTATCTCATACCTAAATTATATATCTTTGTAGATTATGAACAACTAGATAATGGTTTATCAAACTCAAATTTCTCCAATAACAACAGGAAAAATAAAAAAATGTAAGCACATCCATGAACTACTATGATAATAGAATTTTCCTTTAATATACACATATATATATAAGGTTAAGATATGAATAGATATTACAAGTAGTAAAGAAGAAGAAGGGGATGGTTATACAGAATATATTCTAAGATATTATTTTATTTCATACATTGACCGTAATTCCATATATCTAAATAAATTAAAACAATTGTAAAATAATAAAAGAAGTGTAAATGTGAAGTATAATGATCTCATTGGATAGATAAAAATGACCATGATGAAATTTTTATAATTAGAGAGGATACCAGAATATCTTAATAAAAATTTTGTTTCTGAATAAAAGGAACTTCATGTGGAAAAATCTTGGTATCCTAAATCTATAAATACCTCAATGAATATGATATAAGTCTATGAGAATGTTGTGGATGATCAAGACGAACCGTCCAATGATGATGAGAAAACCAACCCTATAAATAAGGTGCAACATTTTTCTAAATTATCATGTGATACTAAATCTGTTTCCTTTCATTATAATGATTATGAACCATAATTTAAATATTTTACGGACAAAAAAAGGTGTTAAATTTTTCTTCCAATGTATAACCCGAGAATGGAAAAACCCCAAGGAAATTGGAAAATAAATCTCAGAGGATTCCAGGAAAACAAGAAGAATTTTATAAGAAAAATCATCAATATAAACAACGATCAAGTTTCATGGAATATTAATATTATTTTAGTTGTTTTGAGTATAAATATTTTTTTGTGTACCAGTACAACATGTCATTTCAAAGGTATTAGGAGGAAAAATAGGGATAAGACCTGATAATAATATAACAAATTGTATTAGAAGTAGTAATACTCTAAGAAAAAAAATTTATATCCTGAAAAAACTACTGGAAAAATCTCATAAACTTATAAATTTGAGAAGAATCTATGAATAATTACAATATCTGGTCAAGATAGTACATGAAAAATTGTACAACATATGTATTTAAAAAATAATTATTATAAAGAATTAAAATTGGAAAACACAACATTTAAGGGGAGTTGTGCGGGAGTACAATGTTCAGTAGTCAAGTTTTAAAGGGATGTATGACATTTATAGCGAGAAAAATAGAAAATATAAATTGGAAGATAGATTATGAGGATGCATGTAAATTTATTAGCCATTCAATCAATGAGCTCCCACACAAGAAGTCTATAGAGAAGAATAAGACATCAAAGATGTTGATAAAGGTAAATAATATGAAAATTGGGGAAATAAGATTGAATAGAATCCACAATGATGAAGTTGGTGAGAATGGATTACCATAGTTAAGAGATATATCTCAGCCTTCCCTCTCTCACTAAAAGAGAAAGGTATCACCTCTTTATTCCCATTCATTTTATGTATACTTTTCTATATGGAATTAAAGAAAACAATTGGTGAGATGGATGACTGTTGTATTATTTTGGTATAAAAATAATGATGTATCCTTCCTAGAATACAATTGATGTTATATTTTTCATGATGAAGAATGTGAGAACATCCCTCAAAGGGTAAAAGCGAAAAATAATGTTTTCAATAATGAAAAACTATATAGAATATCAAAATATAGACAAAGTAATTATAATTGTTCATTGAGATTATATTGAACAACCCCAATATTAATTTTTATATTGGCATCACATTCTAAATGATTTATGTACCGCATTGGTCAATATTTTTATATAAACACGTGTTTCTATAATTTTTTTCCTCAAAGACTTATAATGGAATATATCAAGTCTATTTTGTAAGAATATCATGTCCTTCTATCCTTCTCTCACATGTATATAAGTTTGAAACAACAAATATAAAGAGGAGAAGAATATTTCATGATGGGAGTGCTCGACATCCATGATCACAATTAGTGAGGTCTAAAAATCCATTTGCACTAACCCTATATCCATATTGTAACTCTAAATGAGGGGGTAGACTAATTCTGATCACCCATTAGCTCCCTAGGACCTGTTTAACACAACTATAAGGCCAATGAAAGAAAAAAGCATATCAATCTCATGTCCAAATCTAGATCTAGTAATATCCCAATGTTATCATCATAATTCTAGTACCTGGGCAAGGAACTTCCTCCACCATCTTTGGTATAATCTATAAAACGCTATTCAATCATATTACATAACAAAACATTACAAAAATTGCCACAATAGGTTAACATATCCAAACTCTAGGTTCTAAGGTATCACCCAAAGGAACTATTGATTAAATGAGCACTAACCCTCTCAGGGTTAATAAAACATGGGGAACCAATGGTCTCCTAGATCATGTCTATCAAATCATGATGAAATATAGAAAAGTAATCCTCATCTGGAGACTCTGAAAACTAACCCATTCACGATCATCTCCTCACCCACAAGGGAATCATCAAGAAACACCACACCCATTAGAAAGTCCTCATGGGTTCCTCAGACCCATCTCAAACCTAATATCAGTGACACCCAGCCTTAACCAACACCCTGTAGTTTCTTCCCAACCTAAAGGTTCCAATTGTATTAAACCTCCAGCAAGAAGATCCAAAACTTCAACAACTCAAACCCTAATAAATTGGTCCAAACATCTAAGAAACATCCAAAATAATACTTTTTCCTACTTTCTAAGAGATGTAAAAACACCTAAAGCCATACCCCTTGGACTAACTAAGGAAATATCTATGAACATCAAAAGAAAAAAATTGGAATCACATGTGGAAGGTTGTACAAAAAACATACATCCCCCACTTGGGTCTCACACCACACCCCCATTTGAGGAACCATAAATCCAAAGCCTTCATTGAAAACCTCTATATAAACTACTCACTTTGAGGGTTTTAGATCCAAAAACATGAGGGGAACCTCCCATCTAACCTAGAATAAAACAAATAATCTCACAAAAGGCCTTTAACTACTTGGGGGTTCTAACATCACACCCCGCATAGAAAGCACCATGGATAGACCACTCACATATCCAAACTAAAATATCATGGAAATAACTATATCAATGTTTCTCCTCTTTCCTACCTTTATGCATCACCTAGGAGCACGTGAAGTATTATCTTGAATCAAAAACCATGATAGAGGTTTTATGAACAAAAACTCTCTAGGAGACACCTGAGACCCTAACTTCTCAAAGATGACCCACAAAGGTTCTCAAGGGGATCCTTGAAAACCAATAGTCATTTAATAATTAAAGAAATTAATAAAAAACTATCTATTAGAGAAATATAACAAATATAGAACACCCAACCAACCTTATAACGAAAACCCTAAAGATGAAAACGTGAACCTAAGATCAAACAGTGTCCCAAGAACCTATCTCATTCCTTAAAAAGGAAAAAAATAATTATAAAAATTTATAATTAAATATTAAAAAAATAGTAATAATTGCCTAACATATTATTGAGGTGATTCCATAACCTGAAACCAAAACCAACTTCCAAATAGTGGCCTAAAATATACCCATGAAATTAATCTGGGAAAAATCTGTAACAAGAAACACTTGATTACCAGGAAATTATGATCAATTTAACTGAAAATTCAAAACAAATACATTAGGCCTTATACCATATCCAAAATGATGATTGATGGCATGCGTTCTATATCAGGATACATCTAATCTCTAAGCCAAAGTAAATAACCAAGATTCCTAGTTAATTTCATCTTTTTATGAGGGAATTGGAACTGAAAACATAAAAAGGAACCATTAAAATTAGAGAGGATAAAATTAGATTAATAAAAAAGGTAATGGATGAATATTCATACCTGAAATATCTGATGAACATATTTAATAATACATCAAATCATAAGAGGTAAAATAGGAAGAGCAGCGCGGTGTGGTGGGGTGGCTGCATAGGAGGTGCACTAGAGGAGGAGATAGGGTAACCACCTTAGAGAAGTGTCGACAGGGAGGTGGGGTTACCGCATCGTTAGAGGATAATTATCCCAAGGTGGATTTCTACGTCGGAGGAGTAGAATAGAAAGAGTTTGGGTGGCAGTGCAGGGCAAGGAGGGTCATGGGGAGTAAGGGAGGCGGGTGGCGATCACGAGAGGGTTGGGCTGAAATGACGTGGGGATTGCAAGAGAATTTGGAGAAAGAGTGTAATTCCAAAGTTATTTTATGACCTGTGGCCATATCTTAACCTACATCCATGGTTATTTATACTCTATCTATATAAGTGTGGCTATATTGTCAATTTTTAGTAGTGACTTAATTATGGATTAGAATGTAAAACAAAATTTTGAGGGAGAAATTGCATAAGGGGGGAATAATGTCATAACCCAATGTTTTATCAATATAAATTCCTTTTTATAATTATTTCATATAATCACATGAAATCACTACACAATTAACTACTAAATACTATGTGACCTTTAAACATAATATTGTCACTTCTGTGATTTGAATTTCAAAAACATGACATACACGATTGCGATCAGTATGTTTTTTGGAGTCCGACAAGAATTTATTTTTTGTGAATAGTAACATATAGTTATGAAGAGTAACTGAACCATATGAATACTAATATGACCCGTATGAATACTAAATCCTCCAAAATCATAGTAACCTCAACCTTGAATTTATAAATTAAATTTAGACATCTTAAAAGTGATAATATGACTATAGTAAAAGTATTGGTTTTTATGAAAGTCATAACTAATTAATTAAAAATAATTAATTAATTTAAAAGAAAATGTATTTTCCTAAAAGTTTTTCATAAATTAATAATTTTATGTCTTCTAGTTTTAAGATAATTTTATAAGACCTTATGTAATTTTTAAATAATTACAAAAGCAGTTATAGTTTTAAAATATGAATTTAAAAATTAAATTAATAATATTTAGAAAATTATTTTTGAAATATGTATTTCATTTTTGGATTCTAAAATTCAAAAAATGGTTTTGGAGAATTTCTGAGATTTTTCTCAAATACTTGAATTTTTGGTGAAAATAAAATAACATAATTTACGATAAATGATAAATACATGAATTATGATGTCATTAGATGATTTATGTATGGTGTAAGGCCATTATATCGAACTCAAATGCAATATATACTATTCTTGGTCACTATAAGAATTACAATATCTTTTCATATGGAAGAATAATAATCTAATAATTAAGATTCATGGAAAACTCTCCTCCCCTCCACTATAAAAACTACCCACACTCCCATCTTCTCTTCACTCTTATCAAGACTTGTGCCTTCCATAAATTCATCCCAAATCACCCCCATGATCCTTACCCACGTCTATAATCCACTGGTCTCCTTAAAATACAAAATCCTCTCCCCTTAAGAGTCTCTCACGGAAGATTAAATCGAGAGGTAAATTCCTCTTCTTTTCTTTCATTTTCTTCATATTCCTTTATTCTCTTTTCATTCCCAACATCTCCTCACCCAAATGGTATGAAAACTATATTAAAATACATGTATTGGAATGTTTTTATGCTAATGGGATAATTCATTATCATATCTTTTTTCCCCTCCAATATATGAAAGGAATGAAAACACCATCTGAGATGTGTTAATTTATCACATTCAAGGATGATGGGTTATCAATTTCTATTACAGTGTCCAATTATGGTCATGAAACCATTTTTATGGTTGAAAAAGACAATTAAATATCTAATTTATCTTATTATATGTTCTATAATCATTTTTCACACATGATAAAAAATTATAAAACAAAACAAGTTAATTATGGGAAAAATCACCAAATTATTCCAAGCGTTTATCAATAATGATATATATAATGATTCAACTACACTAAAAATAAAAAAATTAATTTTATAACCATGTAATGTTCTTTATGTTCACTAATTTCATATAACATAAATTATGGAAAACCATTCTTAACATACAAATTTATCTAGACATGAATATAAGTGAAATGATCATTAGAACTAAGGAAGAAAACACTCCCAAACAGTGAAAGTAAACATCGTAACTCCTCAAAAAGGACATGAATGAACATAATAATCTTATAATAAATCAAAAAAATGTATTTTAGGTTATTTAATTATTAATTAATGAACCTAAGTTTATTATTTAGGTCATTATGTACAAGTGATGAACACCATCGTTCTTATGGTAAGGGATCCTCTCTTTCTCACATTTATTCAAGAATCTCCTCTATGTTACATCCTTTAATGTGTAGTTCCTATTGATGGGGTATGATTTTAGACCTACCCCATAAATTCTTCATTATTTATAAATGATTATAAACCCCTTTCCCTCTCATTAATCCATCCTATGTACACTCAATACCATCCCGATATCCTATAAGGGATGCTACCTGAACCTTCTATATTCCGTCAGGATACTCCATCTTTCTTTTTACGCAAACAAATTTGTCTTTTATTTTCATTTATAACTTCTACATACTATTTATATGATCCAAACTCATGTTTCAAGATCAATTCCTCATTATTTTTCAGGGATAAACATTTTTGTAAATGATTCACTTCTCAATATTTTTTGATAAGCAAATCTGTTTTAAGGGAACATCCTGAATTTGTACCCAATTTCAAGTGCACTATACCATATGATTTGTTCAACCATTGACTTTATAAAACCATTTTTATTATTATTAAATCTTTCTTGGATTACTTCTGTTTTTGTACAAATTATTATTCCCTTTTCTATTTTAAATATTTTTATTGTTTTCCTTAAAACCGTGCTAAAATGTTTTAATGCTAAATTTTTTTAAATACAAGGTTTTACATGTTTTACTTATGTTTTACATAAATTACCATGATATATTACTATTTTACCTTATTAATTTCCATGTATGTTCTAATTCCTTTCTTTCATGGACACTATTATGATATTTCGATTCATTATGCTTTTTGACATGATTTTGACACCCATTTGTTTCTAGAGGATCCATTATGTTTATGATTGTTTATGTATGATTAAATATGTGTAATTAATATTCAAAAACATGTTATGATGGGTTCTCCCATATAGAGATCTGATTCATTGGCTAAAGTTGAGTCTCACGAGATGTTATGTGAAACGGACTTGGCGGTTAGCCTTGAATCATGCTACAACGTGAAACAATTTTTGTGGTTAACCTTGACTTGTGATCCTATTTGTGAAATGAGCCTTGAATAATGATAAAGTCATGATTTATGTTTCTATCACATTTATAAGATTCAATGTTAATATGATTCCATTTTTATATGTTATAATTATATATATCATTTTATATCATTATGTCATGATCTCTAACCCATGTGATAAATCCTTATTATTATGATTTTTACCTTAATAGGATTTTATCTCATCCCTTTGTTCATGTTATCCCTAGGGTACCCTATGCAGATGTAAGGGATCAAATGAAGTTAGGATCTCTTTATGGAGATTAAATAAAGAAGTTTTTTTAGTTTCATGTTATCAGTTTTATGTACCTAGTCTTAAAAGAAATAAGAATTCACGATCCTTGGATTTTATTCTGAGGTAAAATTATGCATAAAATCATGTGATGTTATGTATAAAAGGGAATAGTTTCTATAATTTATAAAAAAAATTGTTTGGTTGGGAGTTGAGATGGTTACCCTTCTAATTATATATCTTTACTATACGTATATGCCTCAATATTGGAGGAATGAAGCATTTATTCATAGATAATGGTAATTTAAATACATTATGGATCAATTGAATTCCATTATTTAATTAAATTATAATATTTTAAAAATTAATCTCTTTATACATTTTTTATTCCAATTTACCATTATTGATCTTATCACGCAATAGTGGATGTTGAAAAGGTTGGGTAATAAATGCAATGATTCTAAATGGATATTATAGAATGTATTCAATGACACATCATTGAATACTAAATAATAGTATAATAAGGTTCTCAAAGGGGTACCAAGAGAGTAGTGGAAGGATTTTTTATATCCATCACCATGATAGTTACATGGTATTGAATAATAAATTATTATATTAATTTAATTTTAAATATTCACATGGATATGATAAGTAAATTAAATTTCATATATAATTGTTAAATTAAATGTTATTTATTTCAATATGTTTCAATAAAAAATGTATCAGTACAAGTGAAACAAATCATTCCTCGTATTGTTGGTTCAATGATTATTTTCACGAAACAGATCGAATATGGTGATATTTTCATTAGCTTAAATTATTTTATGATAACATTATCCGTTTAATATATAAACTTTTTGATTTATCTTTTATAATGTTGAAAAATAATTCAAGGAAACATTTATCCCAGAAAGAACTTTTTTTTGGATGGTCATAAAAAATCCTATGGAAGTTATGTGAATGATCATGCCAAAGAAGTTAAGGTATAAATTTATTTTTCATTGTAATATCTAATTTTTAGTTTTAATTTTTGAAATATGTATTTATTTAAATTTAAATAATATTCTATTTATAGTTAATAATAAAAGAACCACTGGATTCCAATCCCACATATTCATTCTAGTCTCTTAGAATAATCCAGTTGGTCAGGTCCTTGGGAAATATCATCCTGGTATCGTGTGAGAGATTGGATTCTGACCATTACCATATGAAGTCTTTTTTAGGTAACCAAAGATTTCAGTAGAATACAATATTATTTGCGAGTAATCCCTACCATGAGATGATCAGGGGAAGTTTATTTCAATGTAAAATAGAATTCAGCAACAATAGAGCACAATTCATCCACACGGGGAGCATATACATATGGATGATACGAAGGACATTACTCTATAAAAAGAAATGGTTGAATTATATAATAATATGACTAGATGTGTCCCCAGTGATATTATGTGGATGGATAGTTTTAGTGAGTAGGTAAATCCTAAAATTTAATAATCATTTAGCACAGAAACATTAACTGTTTATAGTTGAAATTTAAATATACAACACCATTTAATTTTCATTAAAATTTTCATATGGGTATCGGTCATAGGATGTTCTGATTAAGGTAGATATGATGTTGATATTAGTTTATTCTATACGTATGGGGATTCAATTTTTTTTATGGTGGTTTCCCTTAATTAAAATCATGATAGACTAACAGAATGATATAGTGATTGAGAAACAATGTTATGGTTTGAGGTAGGGGATATCTGTATTTCAATTATATTTATTGAAATCAATATTCTTGGTTGATTTTATATGTTTTCATTCATATATTCTCTTATAATCATAATTGTTAGGAGATTTTGGGTTATTTTTTAATTTATTCCATGTAAATTATTTTACTATTGTTTGAGGGATTTTTTACTTCCCTTTTGGTGAAGTAAATGGATTAGAATATTCTTGGGAAGTTATGAGTTAGTGTTTAATTGTTATGGATGGTGGGTACCTCTTCTTTGGGGTTTGAGTTGGGAAGTCATATTCTATCCTTTTTTATTTTGAGTCTAAGACACATAATTTATGTTGTTATATCTTAACATTTTGGAAAAGTGTGGTAAAATTAAGAAATATGGTGTGGTTGGTATCCTACTAAAGTGATTTTTTATTGTCTTTGGGTTGTGTTTGGTGATGTTTGATGTATAAGAAGTTGAAATATTTTTACCCTTTTCTTTAATGTAATATTAGAGTTATTATGGGTATCATATTAATAATTTTATAAAATAATGGATTTTCGTTTGATCATTTTAGGAGGGAGAGTTAGGTAGGATCGTATAATGAATAGGTTAGAAGTAATTAATTAGTGTATAAGTTATTTATTTTATCCATTATTTATCTATCATAATTACTAAAAATTTACCCTTGGGGTGTTTTTTGGGTTCTAAAATAAAACTTAAATTGTGGTGGGTTTTTTATTAACATATAGTGAGTATTTAATTATTTTAGTGATAGATAGAGGAATGGTTTGTGAGATTATAGGGTAGTAGTACATTTTTTCCTGTTATGTGGAATAATTATTTTGGTAAAATTATTCTATTAATTCATTTCATGTTATTTTCTGGTTTGGGGTGTGTTACAAGTTTTTTGGTGATTACGTGGTAACTATTTATGAGGATGTGTGGTGGAAATGTAAAACAGGTGTGCAATAGATATCTAGAGGTGAAGATGTTTTGAAATGATGTGTGGGATATATATATATATATATATAGTAGTAGGATATGTGATTATGTGGCAGTATGCAGTGATGTGGTAATATTGGGGAATGTGTTTATACATAAGAATGGTAAAATTGGAAACATGATGAAGTTATTATCGGTTGATCTTACGAGAACTTCTTTTTTATTAATATTAGTGGTGGATTTTGGTTTTTTGATACGGTTTTTCATTAATTTTTATTTTATCCTAGTTTATGATATTTATATTCTATTGATTTTATATTTTATTAATAGACTTTTAATTACTGAATGTTTCTTATATTTTTAGGTATCTTATTTTGATTTGGGTTTCAATATTTAAAAACATGTGTTTGTGTCTACCAATATCATAGACTTGGTTAAGCCTATATTAACACTATTATTGTTGTTATTTTTGATTCTCAGTTTATATTATAATTATTGATATACAAGAAGTAATTATCAGTTATATAAATTTATATATTCAAATATAGGATATATATTTTTTCATTTATTCATTATGTTTTATTTTAATCTCCATTTTGAGTTGGTCTCTTATGTTTTTAGAATATCAATATGATTCTATTTTGTTTTAATTTATTTTCCACTACCATTATTATTTGATTATGTAAATTATAATCATTTATAATATTATTTCTTTAAATTTTATTATAGTAAGAGTTTTTATTTTAATGGATATTGTTCAAATTTAAAAGATGGATGTAGTGTTTATAGATTGTAATCCTTTTTAACAACAATATATACGGAAGTTAAAACAAAAAATAAATATGGTAAAAAAATTAGTGTTAATTTAAACTATCATTATATATTATTGTATATATCTGGGATTTAAACCAAAAAAACCCCTGGTCAGTTTTGAGTGACAAAAAATCCAATAATAATTGAAATACATACCAGTAAATATTATTTTATGACACTTCCTAGAAACCAAAACGAAATGGGTGAAGATGAAGCTAGTTGGATACTGATGCCAACTTTAATGGAGGATTTAAAAAACACACCTAGAACCATTTGGTGTTTGTTTAAATAGACAAAAAACAAAAACAACCACTACTAGTATACTATTCTATTATAGTTACATTATTTATTGGCCTCTGTCTAGTATTCTTGAGGTTGTTATTACTCATTTTTTTGTACGAATATAACAATGATATCTTTTTGAACCATGAGTTAGAGAAAATATTTTTTTGGTTTTATATTCTATTATTTGGATATGGTTAAGTGGGAATAGAGAACTAATGTTGGATATATAGGTGTGCAGACCACACCTAGGCCCATGAAATTTACCCAGCTATGGGTTAGTTGGTAGTGGGCCTAAAAATTTTGATAGTCCAGGGAAATGTGATATGACATTCCCTATTTTTATATTTTATTGGATTTGTTGGTTCTATAAGAATATAATTATTTTTTAAAGTTTCTCTTAGTGTATGTAGAGTTACTATCACTAGTTCAGGTTGTACCATTAGAGTTCTAGAGCCCAATGGAGATGTTTTTTATCAATTTGATGCCAATAGTTACACCATAGAGTCTTGGAATTATTCATCTTTAATTGGTTAAAATCTGGGATGGCCTTTATAGATCAATTATATATTACTAATTTTATGTGGTTGGGTAAGACATGTGAAATAAATACTCAGGCATGGGGATATAGTGGGGGTTGATTTACCTCAGGTGTCACCTTAGCTAATGGGGTTTTTTGATATATTTTTCCCCCATTTACTTAATAAATTATTTCATTAATATACCAATTGTTTTTATTTAACTATGATGGGTATACTAAGTGTTTCATACACATGTTATGATAGTAACATAAAGTTTTAACTATTCGGGGTAGCCAACTAATATTTATTTCTCCCCCTGGTATGTAAACCTAAGTGTGTATAAATATACATATATCCACTTTCAGGTAGAGAATAGTTTGTTTTATAGGTGGGGTAGAGGCATAGTGTTTCTTGATTGAGAGTCTGTATGTGGGGAGTTTGATGATTGAGCTGGGGAAGCTTGATTGTTGGATACTGGGTATGAGGTCTATCTTAGAATTATTAGATGAGATTTTTTATTTTATTTTCTTTTTTACTATATGTATATGTGATCAAACTGATGAGTGATCGGTTTTCATTTATCAAGCATTGGGTTTTTATTTCTACTTCCACATTTCATTTGATATGGAATACTACTTCTTTATCTATTATAGAATAATCTAATATTGATTATGTATGTGGAAGGTTTTGGTAAATTTTAACTATTATTGAACTTTTGATAAGTGTATAGTGTCCAAACTTTCTCTTTTTTGATCCTCACCATTAATCATTACCCTTTGGTATATGGGATGGTGCCCATAAATCTTTATTGCGGGCCATATCAAGCAATGTGTAGGGATTACTCGGGTCAATTCTTTTATCATATATCATTAAAAATAAAAAAAATTATATAAAATAAATAGATTACATGGAATCCACACAATGTTTCTTGTACTCCTTCAGGTATTTTGGAAAATGTATCTTCCAATAAGAAATTTTAGAATTGTTAAAATACTTAGAATCTTCTATGATTTCTTTAAAAGTTGGTGTGGGATCTCCAAAAACTCCATTCTTCTCTTTATGGAAAAATATTTAACATATTATTTTTAATACTACTATCATATCACTTGATAATAGAGATCCCATGTCTTGGTCATTATTTCTCAACATATTTATTTGATCAGGTAAACATTTCTTTAACTCATTTGGGTTATAATTCATAATAAGCTTTTAAAAAATTTATGATCGTTATTACATAATGAATTATTTGGAAATATTAATCTTGAATGGTAACCCTAGTTAAACTGATTCATTTATATACTCAATCATATTGAGTATATGTGTTGAAAAAGTATTACCTTCGACTATATTACATTGAAATATCAATTTTTAAGCCTCATTTATATCATGTATTTCTTGTTCTTTATACATGATTTTTTTGTTTTATTTCTTCCTAAAATCTTCAATATGATCACATTTACTTTTTGTTTTATAACCTAATGAAACAAAAATAAAATTAGAGAAATTATGGGAAATATTATCATGTTTACTATAATAATATTTCTCTTCTTAACTAGCTTTATCATCCAAAGTATTCTAAATAAGATAATTATCTAATACATAGAACATTCCTTCTTTATTTTAGAACTATTATCTTGTTCCACTACTTGTTTATAATGTTTCTTACATTATTATTTTCTATTTATAATTTTTAACATAAAGTCATGTTTTATTATGGTGATAAAATTTTATCTACAATAAAATATTTTATTGTATGAGTATAATTTTTCACTATCATTTACCAATAAATTTTATTTAATATTATACGTCTAAAATAATGACCATTTAAATCCATAACATTTATTAGTAGTAAAATATCCATATTTAACCATGTAATGAGATTTTATAGTATTTATCTCACTAATTAGTCATTTAGGTTGTACATAATGTTAATCATATTATATTTGACTCTTGGATAGTTAAGCATGAAAATTGTTTCATTGTCTTCCATATAGATATTCCCAACTCTATTTATTTTTCATGTTAACATTTAGTTTTTCTTAATTAATAATAACCAAATGAATATAGAAAATGCATGCACTTAATCCTATTGAAATCATCCATAACTAATTTTCCTTAAAAAACACAATCCATGGACAACCCTATTTGGTATAACCTACACGGTTTGAATATTGAGGTCTTGAAAAGTGTAGATTTAGAAAGAATCCATCAATTATTATTTTAATAGGGTTTTAAATATAAAAATATTAACTCAATTATAATCTTTACATTTATTCATGATTAATGTGATTTAGTTTTCAATCACTAATAATTTTACTATATATATATATATATTCAAACCATATTTATATGTAAATATTTACACAATTTTTAACTTGTGTTATTTACCCAAATTTAATGACAACAATATTTTCACATTTCCATATTCATCGCATGAAAATTTTATATAAAACCCATTAATGTAGACGTTTAGAATCATATTCAATCAATAACCACCTCACTAGTACAAATGCAATGATAGGTAGTCTAAGGTTCTAGTCCAGTGTGTTGTCTAACCCAACATCCCAATAACCATGGTTTGGTACTCAATAGATATCTCAATACCAATATAAATATGATGGCTACTTTTTATAAACTATAATAAATATTTATAATCATGTTCATATCATATAAAAATGCTAACTCTAGGGAAGAAGGAAAAACATTATCAAACCTACCATGTAACCCCTTAAATGCATGTATGCTAACTTGAAAACGTAGTTTGAACCCATTGGAAATGAATTATACATCAATTCATAACATATAAAAAATTATATTTATAAATAAATTAGTGATTAATATTAAATAAATTAAATTTTTATAAATTTTTACATAATATAAACATTTATGAACAATTCAAAAATAAAAAAATTATTAATAATTAATAATTTAGGAATGATTTTAGAGACATTGTAGAATATAAATAAATATGAGAATTTAGAAATTATTCAATATTGAACTATTCCATTTTATTAATTTTCATGGTATCAAAAATAAAATCTTTCATATTTAAAATTATGTAGTATTTATGAAATATTTTAAAATGATATAATGTTGTAAGCTCGTGGTTTTGTGTTGGATTAGTTTAAAATAAGTATTGATGTTATGGGATGCATAAATTTAATATATATATAGTTCATAAATGAATAATTTTTTCATAATGGATTTGGAAGGATGGATTTTCAAAATATGAGAAGTATTTGTTGAAAATTAAGAGTCTAAATTTTATTATGGAATTAATCACTATGTTTGAAGCTTTAGAAGATAAAACCTGAGAGAAGATTTTGTGGAAGGATGGAGTTTCAAAAAATTATTAAAGAATCATAAGTATTTTTGGAAGTATGGATGACTAAAGGTTCATTCATCAGATGTGTGTAAGTTATCAAGAAGATTTGATATGTTTGAACATCTACTGAGATAAATTATTGAAGGATTATCAATCATAAAATATTGTTGATGATATTTCATAAATTTTTGTAAGCAACCATAGAACAAGAATAAGGATCATGTGGTCATAGAAGTTGCTAGAAAACTGGAAAAGGAATGGAGATCCATGTATCTTTAATGTTGATTCTTTGAATATGTAAAAGTTAAATTAGTTGTGGAAGATAATACTCTATGTTTATCTTGAAGTAGGAGTCCAAAAGTTGATCCAGAATTGAAATATTTCAAATTTATGAAACTCCTTATATGAATAAGATATTTTTAGAGGTTGCATAATATTTTATAAAGACTGAGAAATTGTTAAAGACCTATATTTATCCCTATATGTGTAATATTTTTTATGGTTCATATGTTATAGTGACTATTGAAGAAGTTTGGAAATGAGTAAAAGAAAAAACATGACAAGATTATTGACAAGGGTAAAAAAATCTTATTTAAGGGGAATCTCATTGGCCACCTAAAATTTATGATACACATGATCAATCATAAAATATGATTGATAATTGAAAATATAATATAGTAATATTTGTTTCCTTAATAGATATAGGTTAATCTCAGCAAATAATTATTTTTAGAGGTGTCTATTCCATGTAAGAAATTCTCTCTGCAATAGGCTTGAAGAATTGAGAGAATATTGAGAATCTTATTCTGAAACTCATGCGAATTAAAAAATCATTTTAATGATTTTGATAATATGGTAATTTAATAGTAATCATGCTGTGAATAATTATAACACATCATTATCTGGTTGAATAAGTACAATATTATTTCATGATGAAGTCACCTTATGAATATATAATTTATAGAAAATATATCAGTTCAAGTGGTAATTGAAAATGAATTTTTGACTCAAGAATTCAAAAGGCTTATTCTAATTTTAATACATGTTTATCATCAAATTAAATTGGATTATACACCTGGAATAATCCTAGTGCATTAGAGGATTGTAATTAATCTTAACTATAATATTATGTGTTGGTTCATAGATGTCCATAAAAACTACTTACAGTAGTTTTAGAAGTAGAGATAGAATAATATATTGATATATCAATGTTCAAATAATAAAGATAATATATGATAGTCATAAGGTTTTTCATTTTCACCTCTAGTTTAATTTAATAAAAAAGACTCATATGATAAGAAAAATTTACTTCACCATATCCAACTGTTGAATAAGGAGAAAAAAAGACATTTAAAGTGAAAACTTATTCACATATATAGGAAGGGTATCTATAAATAAATGTTTTTGGATGAAACATTTGTATCCCTTGCACTAATAAGTTTATCTTGTCCTATATTAAAGAAGGAAAACTCAATAATGAATAGCATAATAAATAATCTACCAGGAGATGAGGTTGCACGGTATCTCAAAAAAACTACACTGGTATAGAATATACATTAAAATCTATAAATTTTCAAGTAACTCACACATCTATAATCCAATAACGATTTCATTAAAGTAGTGATTAGATGGAAGAATATTATGTAACCCAATGATTGACAGTGTGTATTTTTTAAATATTTTTAACAACTATAATGAGAAGTGTTACCTATTTGTATGTTTACACACAATAAACACATGATTCATAGATAATCCCCTAATAAACCATAAAAATACATGTGTATGGTGTATGTTTTATATTTCAATATTTGTGGTTTTGGTTTGGCAATGATTTTTAGAAAATTAATTAAACAAAATGTTTAAAACAATTCATATATTTTGTAAATGTATAATGGTTTTGGAAGCTATTAATCAATGTTTATTAATTTTTTGGGATTTAGAAATATGATTTCAAAACATATATTTTTATTATGAATGAATTAATGGTTATTTTATTGGTTTATTTGTTGGTTGAAGTGAATGGTGTTGTATTATTTCATTTTCTATGGTGGTGAACCCCTATGAAATAGTAAGATTCTCATTTGATGTGTATCTTATTTAGTGGGTCGGTTTTGAAATATCTCTTCCTATAGTGGAACTCTATAAACAAGGTTATTATGTGGTTATTAGATATTTACCATTATTATAGTTTCCCTCAAGAACTAAAAGGTGGGTCTTTGAGCATTTGTTTCATGATTGGGTTTAGGGAGAATTGTTTTGCAGCATCATCCTAGTTTGGGAGGCCTCACTCTTACCCATTATGTTTTAATTGGTTCATTCCCTAGGCCAATATGATGTTGAAATTATTCAATCTATGCGGTTATGATTTTAATTTTCATATCATTAGTCATGTTCATGTTTCAATACTGGATTTGTCTTTATTTTAGTGGTTTCACCAAGTGAGTCTCTAGTCTTAGTGATTTTTGTTTTCCATATGGGGTGTGTTTTGATTCTTGGGGATGAGAATAATTTTAGATGTATATAATGTAATTAAAAAACACTTATTAGACTTTAAATATTTATCTTTTAGGATTTTTAGTTTTTTGGAGAGGGATCGAGGAAATTTGGGTTCGTTAGAATTGAGATATTGGGTGGAAGGGAAGTGTTACGACATATTTATCAACATTGTAGCATGAAAGGCTGGTGGGAAGGTAAATAATTTTTGTAGTTTTTTGTATCTTGATACGAAGGGTTCAGATAAAGATTGGTTATTTTTTCCGGGAATAGGGGTATTATGTGTGAGTTGAAAGATTCACTATTTCATGTATGATGTTCTATCATGATATGGTTCTCTTATTTTACTATGTAATGGGTCATGAAGAGAATTTTGGAAAAGTAAAGATCCATACATATTAGTGGAAACCCTTAAATATGAATTTATTATTGTTATATATCTAATTTCACATTGCTAGTCATTACATGGTGATCTTTACTCTTGGATTGAATTATATTGGAGGTGTTTGTTTAATTCTACATGAGTGGCCATCATGGTGTAGTTACAACTTAAATGATTAAAATCCCTAAGTGGTTGATTTTGTTGTTCTACATTTTTTCATGTCATTTCACCATGGTAATTATATTTTTTCATGGTTTGTTTTAGGGATACACCTTGTATTTTGAATGATTACATACATGGTTTGACCAATTTGGTTGCAATGTGGACCCCCTCAATCATGTACATGATGTGATCACTTCTCCACATTATAATGATTTAGCCCTATCATGGTGAAACTAAATCCTATTGTTAGAGTTTTTGTGCTAGAACCAACATATCTCTACTTTATGATAAACATGTATTCACTATTTTAATATTTTTAAAATACTTATCTAATAGTTATTGTTATTTTCTGTGACATAGTATGTGATAATGTCTTAAGACTAAATGTCACTCTAAAAGGTTATAGCAGTTCCCCGCTATGATGAGAATCTAAACATTCTATGAAAGTATTGTTTAATATATGTTCTATAGATGGATTCCATCATTTTATGGACACCAATGATATAAGATATCATCAGTGGAGAATCATAGGAATTTGAGGCACATTCTTATGGTGTATGCCTGTTTTAATGTCTAGGAGGATATTATGAGAACATAACCCGCCAGTAGGAAATCCACAATTATTAATGTCATTGGATGATCCTATATGAGGATGTGTGTATTAATAATTATTCTTTAAGATTATTATTAATGAGTATTATGACTCACACACTAACATTTATTGAAGAAAAATATGGAGACATATATTCGCATTGAGGTATGATATGTCGGGTGCATCACAAGTAATATTGCATCAATGAATAATTGTTGAATGTATTTATCCCTTATGCTCATTAACACAAGTCAATATTTGAGACCATTTGATGGAAATGATATATCCTAAATAAATCTATTTCTTTGGTGATCAATAGGCATGTTCTATGTTTGGAAATACAAAGAAATAGATAATTGGGAACATTGGTTGATGGAACTAGCATGCAACCTTCTTGATTTGAGATATTATATTACAGGGTAAGGATTCGTATGAGGTGGCATGTCTGTTGACCCCATAAAACACGTTCCCAAAATTATCCAAATGATTCCATACACGAACCAAGATCGTAGTCCATTTCTCAAGCATCGATTTGGTAGGTTGCAGTGCCGGAACAGAGCTACAGATTAAGAGTTATGGACATTTAAAATTGGGCTAGAAATCTGGTTCACAAAGCCCATTCGCGAAGCCCCCTCTGTGATCGTGGAGCGCAGCCACGACGTAATGAGGCAAGAGGCTCCGAGAACCCATCTGACGTTCATGACATTCCGCGAAGATATGCCGCGAAGCATAGGAGGTGGTAACGCTCTAAGAATGCCCTGACGTTCGTGATCCCGACGCGAAGCCCCAAAGGCGGGAACGCTCCACGAACCCAGTTGACCTTCACGACCCACCATGAAGCAACCACAACCCCTTCGCGTTGTGTGAGATCTGCTTCGCGGAACCCCTGCCTATAAATACCCAACTCACCCCCCTTATTCCGACGGACGACCAAGGCCCCTTCGCCCCTTGTGTGGCCGATCTCCCGGTCCGCGGAGGTCCGCATTGCAGCTCCGCGAGGCCATGCTCCGCGAGAAGCTTCCTTCGCGTTGCTACTCTTCGAGCCGAGGCTCCGTGAATCCATGAGCCGCGAGCCAATGCTCCGCGATGCTGCTCTGTGAGACCATACTCTGTGAGTCCATGCTCTGCGAGCCTATGCTCAACGATGCTGCTCCGTGAGACCAAGCTTCAAGAGATCCATTTGCTTCGCGAGACCCCTTTGCTCTGCAAGACCCCATTGCTCTGCTAGACCCCATTGCTCCGCGAGACCCCTTTTCTCCGTGAGAGATCATTTTTCTGCAAGTCCATTATCCATGAGGCCATGCTTCATGAGGCTATGCTCCATGAATCTACTTCACGATGACCTATCCTTTGTGAGGATCCTACCTTCGCGCCCACTGGTCCATACCGCGGGTAATGCGCCCCCACACCCCCGCTCGGGCTCACTGCCGGGCTTCGGTCCCGGCCCTCCAGGCCGGTCCCTTAGCAACCGTCACAGACCCCCACACAAAATTCAGAGTCACACGGCGAACACTTCAGGCCGGGATGTCGGGATTTTCCATTGCGTCCTTATGTGCATCCTCCTTCCACTTCTGGAATACAATGATTTTTGAGACTCCTCTACACGCCATGAAGCACTATGAGTCGACATATTCCTCTCGGTCCCTTTCACATGTCCTAAGATGAGATCCTCATCATCAATTCTCTGAGTAACTTGAGTCGAACCATTCCTCAGGAAACTCTTCCAAGCCCCATAACTTAGCTCTTATGCCAGGATGGACCAGAAAAGGCCGCCCTTGCGTAAGTCCCAACACCAACCATTTCAATGCACCTTCTGCCTAACAGTCCTATCTAAATAACTATAAACTGTAGTACTCCCTATCTAAAAAATGATAGGATGCCTCTTTCCCTATACGAGAGAAGCCTTATGCTCCTAGCATGAGATGCCAATAGTCCTAGCTACATGACTTTAAACTGTATCATTCTCTCTATATTCCAAACATAGGATGCCTCTTTCCCTATACAAGAGATGCCTTATGCTCCAAGCATGATATGACAATAGTCTTACCTATATGACTATAAACTGTAGTTCACCCTATGTTCCAAAGTTAGGATGCCCCTTACTCTAAGCAAGAGATGCCTTATGCTCCTAGCATGAGATTCCAATAGTCCTACCTACATGACTCTAAACTATAGTATTCTCACCATGTTCCAAGCATAGGATTCTTCTTTCCCTATACGAGAGATGCCTTATGCTCCAAGCATGAGATGCCAACAGTCCTACCTACATAACTCTAAACTGTAGTATTCTTCCTATGTTCCAAACAAAGGATGCCTCTTTCCCTATACGAGAAATGCCTTATGCTCCAATGATGAGATGTCAATATTCCTCTCTACATGTCTATAAACTGTAGTTCACCCTATGTTCCAAACATTGGATGCCTCATGCTCCAAATAAGAGATGCCTTGTGCTCCAAGCATGAGATGCTAACAGTCCTACCTACAAGATTCTAAACTCTAGTGATCTCCCTATGTTCCAAACATAGGTTGCCTCCTGATCTTAACAAGAGATCCCTTATGCTCCAAGAATAAGACGCATAATGCCATGATTATAGTGGCATGATTTTAACACCCCTTGGCATTACCACTCTTTTGCACCAGTGCACAGGTGAGGGACCCAATTCACCAGTGCCGCTCCTTAGCGGCACCCGGGCAGTATCCTTGCATAAGCCCCATTAACCAGTGTCGCTCCTTAGCGGCACCCGGGCAGCATCCTAGCGTAAGCCCCATTCACCAGTGCTGCTCCATAGCGGCACCCGGGCAGCGTCCTAGAATAAGCCTCATCCACCATTGCCCCTCCATAGCGGCACCCAGGCAGCTTCCCTGCGTAAGACCCATTCACCATTGCCGCTCCATAGCGGCACCTAGGCAGCATCCTTGGGTAAGCCTCATTCACCAGTGCTGCACCATAGCGGCACCCGAGCAGCTCCCTAGCGTAAGCCCCATTCACTAGTGCGGCTCCTTAGCGGCACCCGGGCAGTGTCCTAGCATAAGCCCCATTCAACATTTCTGCTTCATAGCGGCACCCGAGCAGCTTCCTTTCTTAAGCCCCATTCAATAGTGCTGTTCCATAGCGGCACCCGGGAAGCATCCTAGCGTAAGCCCCATTCACCATTTCTGCTCCATAGCGGCACCCGGTCAGCTTCCCTGCGTAAGCTCCATTCACCATTGCCTCTCCTTAGAGGCACCCAGGCAGCTTCCCTCCGTAAGCCCCATTCACCATTTCTGCTCCATAGCGGCACCTGGGCACCTTCTTTGCGTAAGCCCCATTCACCATTGCCACTCCATAGCGGCACCCAGGAAACTTCCTTACGTAAGCCCCATCCACAGTTGGGATCCCAATCAGCGGTAATCCGTTGTGAACCTATGCCGCGGTAAGCCGTTGACATCCTTTTCCAGCGGTAAGCCATTGTGACCCAATCCAGCGGTAAGCCGTTGCGACCCCATTTAGCGGTAAGCCGTTCACATCCATATCCTGCGATAATCGGTTGTGACCCAATCCAGCGGTAAGCCGTTGCGACCCCATTTAGCGGTAAACCGTTCACATCCTTATCCAGTGGTAAGCCGTTATGACCCAATCCAGCGGTAAGCCGTTGAAACCCCCAATCGGCGAAAAGCCATCAGCAGAAGAACTATGTGGACTTTGATTCCCTACCACAGGGATACATAGGAAGACTATTCAAGGATCAAGCCTGAAACTATTGTCAACCTTTACCTCGGGCCTCCGTCCTATAGTATTTCACAGCACCATCGGCTGCCTAACGCGTAAGCCCCTCTTCGTTTCTCGCGGACGCACCCTTCGCGACGTGATCATCAGGTCTCAGCTGCCTCTTGTTTCTCACACCGAGCACGACTCACGTTGGCTTAGAGTAAGCATTGGCCATGACAACACCTTGTCCAGCACGACATTAAACTGTATTCCCTCGCCCAGCATGAAGTTAAATTGTATGTCATCCAGCACGACATTAAAATGTATGCCCTCGTCCAGCATGACGTTAAACTGTATGCCATCCAACATGATGTTAAATTTTATGCCCTTTTCCAGCATGACGTTAAACTGCACATCCATTTGAACTATGAGGTCTTTGATCCATGTCAACTCATGGTACGTAGGAAGGCTCCACGAGGTTCAAACCCACCCGTCATTTCTCCACGTCAGGTTCCACCCTCGTCCAGCATGACGTTAAACTGTATTCTAGTCTGACGGCAAGCCGTTGTGATCATCCCGAACTATGAGGACTTTGATCCATGTCAAAGCATGGTATGTAGGAAGCCTAATGAGGTTCAAGCCCACCGCCAGTGGACCCCCGGGTTCACCTCCATGTTGGTTCACTGACGAATCCCCTTTGAACTATGATGTATTTGATCCATGTCAAGGCATGGTACATAGGAAGTCTCCCAGAGGTTCAAGCCCACCACCCATTGGTCACTCCGACCCTATTCACGTCGGTTCATCAACACCTCGGTAGCCTAGTGTGTAAGACCCACCCCATATAGACCATGGTCCTCACTCCCATCGATTCACCGACACACCGTTATGAACTACGAGGACTTTGATCCATGTAAATGCATGGTACGTAGGAAGCCTTCACGAGGTTCAAGCCCACCGACACCTGGACCCCTAGTCCTTCTTCACGTTGGCCTTTCGGCATCCAACCTTAACTATGTGGCCCTTGATCCTTGTCATGGCATGGTACGTAAGAAGCCTCCATATGGTTCAGGCCCATCACCCGGTCGTTCTGACCCCATTCACTTTGGTTCACCCCCGTCCTGCATGATGTTAAACTGTATTCCACACCTCAATCGAACTACGTGGCCTTTGATCAATGTCAAGGCATTGTACGTAGGAAGCCTCGTGAGGTTCAAGCCCACCACTCATTGGACCAAGGTCCACCTTCACGTCGGTTCGCTGACAACACCCAGTGGACCCACGGGTTCACCGTCACATCCGTCCTCCGGCGCACCATCCCAAACTACGCAGACTTTGATTCCCTGCCATGGGGATATGTAGGAAGTCTCTTCATGGTTCAATCCCAACTTCACTGTCGCCCATGCGATAGTCCCATTTTATTCCTCCTCCACTTCATTAATCCATCCATCATCTATCCTGATTCTCACCCGGGCCACCACATCCCAGTGGGATCATGCCATCCACCTCCCCGCTGCTCCTGCAGTACATGGGATGCTATCCACGTGTAAGCCCCATCATGTCCCCGGGTCGTTGTCCTCTGTATACACCCTGATTTATCACCCCTTCAAACTACGCGGGTTTTCATCCCTACTGTCTACATATGATACATAGGAAACCTCCAAGAGGTTCAATCCTAGCCAATGGTAATCCATGGTGCCCCCCATCTTGGGGCGCACTTCCCTTGATCCGCCCTCAGTGGTGTTCAGATTAGCCATTACGGTGTGACACCCCCCCCCTCCTCGGGGCACACAACCTCTGATCCGTCTCTATGGGACGTTCTGATCACCCTCATTTCGTCTCTGCAAGATGTTAAACTCATGGCCTACCTCATGATAAACATGAGATGCCTGAGGAAAACCTCGGATGACACGCCTTTGACATAACTGTCTCTACAAGATGTTATACTCGAGGCATACCCTGTGTTAAACATGGGAAGCTAAGGAAAACCACAGATACATGCCTATGGAATATGATTCCCCACATTCGACGTGGGATGCCTCAGGTAATGAACCCTTGAGATTCCCTCCCATGAGGAAGAATACAGGTTCCCCAATGTCCATGCACCTAGAGATGCCCTGACATTCCTGATGTTTTCATCTACTCCGACTGAAGGTCTCTACCATGTCAAGATCCCATTGAATGTCTTTATAGAAGTAGTGTAATTAACCGGTGTCCATGAAGATATAGAACCGGGAATGAGATTCACGAAAAACGTATTAAAACTATAAGGGAGACCCAGACTAGGTGACGAGTTCTGAGGAGGAATCAACAAATGGAAGAACTGACATCCCATCATCCCGATTTCGATCAAGGATCAGACGTCCCTGAATAAGGAACGGATGCCTCCCGCCTTTGGAAAGCGGGAATTTGGGGCAACAACTGCGCGTCCTCACAGACGGATGCGTGCACCCTGGCGAAAGCATTGGAAACAATGACATTGCAACATTAACTTATTTGTCTATAGGTTCCTTAGAAAGTTGATATATGATAACCTTGGGTTTTAGGCTACATCACCTAATTCCACTAAGAACGAGTCTTAGAGGGTCACACACTACGTGTATCATGAATCTTAGGTAAATATAATGTTATTATTTATTATTTAATAGGTTGAAGAAATATTATTATTGTACATGGTTTAATAATTATTCATATATTCTTGATCGCGTAGAAATATTTATTTTCTATTTAGAAAATACAATATTTACAAATTTATTTAAAAATAATGTAGTGTTATTTATTTATTAAATAAATAGACATTATTCGAGGCTAGATAAATATTATGGAAGAATGGAGAACCGAGTTTAATGGTCCAGTGATAAATTATAATATCTAACATTATTTAATAAAATATTATTTAATTATAATTTTTATGTTAAGTGTGTGTCAAGAAATAATAATATTACTATTATTATTTGACATGATTTTTTTGGGAATAAATAATAATAAGGGAACTTTTTCAATTATTTTATTTTAACCCAAGAAATATAAATACCCAATTATATTGTTTTCTTATAAGGCTAATTAGTTGTGGCTAAAGGATTGGAGAAAAACATGTCATGACTAGAGAGTTCTTCCTTCTCCAAGAACGCTCTCAAGAACCAGAACGATCCTCCTCCACCGGATCATGGAGAATGCTTTCGAAGCAGTTCTCAAGGAGATTAAAGGAGAATGGTGAAAGTGCAAGGATATTTCAAGAGAGCACTCTAATACACCTTCAACGACATTCAGAGATTCTTGGAACACATGTGGATCACCACAAGAGGAAATCTACAGTTGGTTTCTATAATGAAACAATGGTTCACCATAGATCTGTCACCAAATAAATCAACAATGAAATAATTACATAGAGGTATTTCACTATCTAATTAATATAATTATAAACAATATGTTTTTATCCTTCTCTCTTAGTTCTGGAAAAATTATTCCTGGTCGATTTCTTTGAATCAATTACATGGATCACGATGTTCATCATCATATAGATCTTAGATTGATCATTGATTATTGAAAATTTAAATATGGCCATTGCCCATTGCATGCTTCCACTGTGCCAGGATGCTATAGGTGGTATCAAAGGGGACACATAATTTTTCATAATTATTTAAGATCATTGGTAATTTATTAATTTATAATTTAGTTTTTTTAATTCAAGATAAATCATTCATTTAATATGAATTGCCAGAGCTGTTTCTTCATGATTCATTTCTCATAGATCTAATTGAGACATTTATTTTTTTATTCAAATAAAATCGAGGAACTCATCTAGAGTAGCCATGTATTCTTCCTGGATAAAACAACAATACATTCTGGGTAATCGAAGTTACACCCTATACAGTTTTATTCATTGAAATATGAGTTAATTTGGAAATTAATCAACTCGTGTTCATTAATGACATGCGTGGTAGTTAATTCTTAAACTATGTGTTGATCAAGATAGACTAGCACACAATCCGCTGTACCATACAATGTGTGGCCCATTGTACATGACGTGTGGTAACGTTTCATCAATGATAAGACATGTATTAAATACACAACCTACCTGATGGGTGACTGTGTAATATGGAGTGAACAAGGTGTGTGGCCCATTGGAAAAGCCGTGAAATCAAAATATTTGAGGCATATACTACAAAACAGGTCCCCAGAAATGTGTCTCAGACAGATGGTGAGAGGTATACATGCCGTGAAGATCGGATCTATATGTCGTGTACTTACACCAAGTTACTCAGATTTAAAATTGATTTATTTTACAATAAAAACATTGAGACATGTACTTGCATGTGGTCATAAAGATATAACACCCCATGATATAGGTATTAATATACCTAAATATTTAAATGTATAATTAATATCATCATAATCATCAAGATCTTCATATCATGTATGAGTAGTATTAATAGTTTTAACTCTATGTACATTAAAGCATAACACATGACCAAAAAATCATGTGATTCATGTAATCATTTGTGAAGTACACATCGTGAAAGTACTTGATACGTCATGTATGCCATATGTCATAAGAGTAAAATAGTATATGAGTATAATACATGTAAGGTATATTTGGACATATATTCACCATTTTTACTCTAAGATACATTTATGTAAAAAATTAATTTTTAATTAATTTATTTCATTTTTATAAAATTAAAATGAATTAGAATATCATGGAAATCTAATTAAGGATTAAGATAAAAGGAGTGATTAGTTAAAGATAATAATTAATTGATTTGGGTACAATTGTTCTTAAATAAGAATCATTAAGAATATAATTCTTGTATTTTTAAATTCGTAATATCATTCATGCATGTGGATGATCATGAACTAGACCAGACCATTGTATGTGATTGGTTTTATTTTAATTTATTATTAAAATAAATTTTTGTCCATCATGCATTCTCTCCTCCTTAATATGTTGGTTCTACATTCCAATGGTTTTATTTATGTAAACCCCCTTCTACCCCTCACATGTGTGGGAGTAAAAGCCTATGTAATGGAAGATCTCCCAATATAGCTGAGGGGGTTTAGTTTAGGAGTTGAGGAAAAAGCAATCCATGTATGATACAAAGGCGTATAGGTGGAAAGATGTAATCACAAACATCAATTGGTTCAATGTGATTCTCCCCTAGATCAATGTTTATTTTATCAACCGCTAGATAAAGTAACCATTAGTATAATATCATGATCATAAACATTATCTTATTTAGATCAGTTCCATGGTTATTCATTATGGATTTTTTTGTTGTGATCACATAATTAAATAATTAACAACATTTCAAGATGGAACAAAAATAAACTGAAATATGAATAATAATTTGAAATTTACACATAAATGATAAAATCCCTCAATAAAATATTAAGTCAATATACCCTTCCATTACATTTTTCAGAATTGATCCATAGTTCAAATTGCATGATCATCCATAGTTTAGGTGCTTTCAATTATTGGGAAATTCTAACAAGAGGTTTTTGGTTGACTTTCGTTGATTCACATCAAGGGTTGACTCCCAAAGAAGGACTTGGTATAAATGAGAGGAAAAAGTTCAAGAAATACAATTAATGGATTTTAGGATTAGGGAGTCCGCTCAATAATTCAAGTAACTATTAGTTAATATAGTTGGAATTTGGAATTCCTACCTAAAACCCTTCATGCTGCTTCACAAACCAATGATTGGGTAATGAGAAATGGAATATGGATCATTTCCAATTGAATGTACAATAAATAGGATGTTTTGAAGCCAATGTTGAGGGATATTGGGTTTTGATAAAATAGTGGGAAACTAATAAATATAATATTTATTTATTTGTCTAAATTAATTAGATAAATTACTAAATCTATTCTTATATTGTTTATAGAAATATCATTAAAAGTGACATCAAACATATCATTGAGATCCATACTAGATAAGTAAAACCTTCTCACCAGCATGAATTTATAATAATTAGAGGCATTTACCCATATTCCTTTTCGATGAAAGAAAATTATATATGATAGAAGTACCTTTACCGGTTGATCTTGGAAATTAGGAAAGTGATGAAGAACTGTCTCTCTATGAAAAACATCTAGATGACTCTACAAACATTCAATTATTCATGCTATCATACCTATCCAATGATATTTTATATAATCATAAGGAAATGGATTCATATAACATGATATCTCACCATTAAGGTCTCTATCAAAATAAGGAGAGACCCGAGTGGTATGAGATCTCCAATATTTTATTTACCACTATGATTGGAGAGTCTACACTAGAAGGGCCCCATGTAGTCAATCTTATTGGATATATTGAATTCCAAGACATCTTAGGGACTAAATTCCCAGATTATTTGGGTATAGTTATCATACTTTCATCACTACCAAATACCTTCTCTAGTTTCATTATGAATTATAATATGAGAAATAATGAGAAGAGTGTATCCAAACTTTTGACCTTGATTTTCCAAGTGTATAAAGACATGGGGAACGACAAACCCACAATACTTATGGTGAATTAGAAGATGAAGGAAAAGACAAAGGGTCCCAAGACTTATAAACAATGTAAATCTCTTGAGCACAATCCTACCAAGAAGATTAAGAACTAGAGGTAGGGAAAGGAAAAGGAGGCAATATGTTTTTCTTGTGGAACGTCAAGACACTAGAAGAAGAATTTCACCCAATATCAAAGGGAAGATAATGGTGTGTTAGTTATTGAGTGTAATCATTCTATATCTACACATTGGGTATTAGATATATCTTTTGGTGCTTGTACCTATATCCAAATGAAGGAACCATCTAGATTCTAAAATATTGCCAGATGAGAGGTGGATCTGCAAGATTACAATGACGTTTAGATGGTTGCACTTTCCATTGGTGACTACCACCTTTCATTACAAAAATGAATGTTTTTTATTTTACATGATTTTTTTATGTATCCACTATTACCAGAAAAACAAATTTCTATATCATGTTTATATATAGATGGGTTTTTTTCATGTTCAGAAATAGATGTTGTTTATTTTATAAGGACAACATATGTTATGGTATGAAATATTTAAATAATAGTCTGTATTTATTAAATTAAGAAGACCTAGTGTTGGAAATTGATATCAAATCATGTTCACATGACTCATATAACAGCAGCTTTGGAATCACAGTCTTGATCATGAAAATGAGAATATTTTGACAAAGATCTATCGAGATGTATATTTAGACTCTTATGATCTAAAACCAATTGATAGACGTCATTATTCTTCACAAGAAAAAACTGACCAATCCACCACGTGGTGGATAGGGTGAATGGTTCATAGAGCTTCTAGGACTGGTACACACTGATGTGTGTGGACCATTTCTATTAGAAGTTAGAGGTGGATATCCTTACATCATAATTTTTTCGGATGACTTGAATAGATATTTAAATATCTACTTGATGAGGTATAAGTCTGAGTCCATTGATAAATTCATGGAATTCATGAATGAATCAGAGAATCATCTTGGGAATATGATAAAGAATCTTTGATTGGATCGATATGGTGAACATCTTAGCCATGATTTCATAAAATTTCTATGGGAGATTGAGATTCTATCTCAACTCACTCGACCATATACACCACAGTGCGATGGTGTTAGTGAAAGGAGGAACCATACTTGGTTGGACATTGTAAGGTCCATGACAATTTACGTAGATATTGCATTATTCTTTTGTAGATATACATTACAAACTGTGGCATGCACATTAAACCAAGTTCCAACTAAAGTATAAAATGTAATTCCTTTCGAGCTATGGAGTGGAAAGAAACCCATTTTATCACATACACAGATATGGGGTTGCAAGGTGTTTGTTATGGACTTATTAGGTCACCAACTAGCACCCTGGGGAACGAGATGTATATTTATAGGGTATCCCAAGGAAAAAAAGATACTACATATACAAATATTTAGATAAGAAAGTAAATATCATCAGACAAGCCATATTTTTTAAGAGGGAGTACATCCTCAGAAGGGATAGTGAGACCAATATTTACTTCGATGAAGTTGATTCCTAAGATAAAGAGGATTTAGCATATGAAAAGAGTCTACAGATCCTTATGGAAGAAGAAGTTTCTGAATCACATGTACTGCATAAGAATCAAAAGAGAGGTAAGAGAACTAGAGAGTTATGTTTTTTTGGTCACTGAGGATGGTGACTCATTATTGGATTATAATGATGAACCTCTCACTTACAAGGAGGTAGTAGATAGATCAGAAGATGAAATATGGAAAGAAGTTATGAATTCGATGAAGGATTCCATGTTTCATAACTAGTTTTGGGTTTTTTTCAATTCACCTATTAATGTAAATACAATTGGATAAAAATGGGTATTCAAGAAGAAAAAGGGCATAGAAGGTATAGTATGTACCTATAAATAAATACCAGTGGTTTATAGTTTTGACCAACATCAAGGAATTGACAATGATGAAACCTCTTCACCAGTTTCCATTCCTAAATCCATAAAAATCATACTTAATATAACATCTTACCATGACAATGTGATTTAGAAGATGAATGAAAAAATTGCATTCCTTAATGGGAACCTTTAGGAAAATGTATATATGATACATCTAGAAGGGTTTTTGACACCTGGTGATTCGAAAATGTTTTCAAGTTGAAAATATACATGTATGGATTGAAGCATGAATCTGGGTCATGGAATATTTGATTCGATGAAGACACAGGAGGGTCTGGTTTCATTATGAATGAATTTGAGACATGTGTTGAAAAAAGGATTAATGACAATGCAGTTGTTATCCTGGAAGTATATTTTGATCACATATTACTTATTGGAAATTACATATTGGTCATACAATATGTTACAGACTGGTTAAAAAAGCGTTTCTCCAAGAAGGACATAGGCAAAGCATCATATATTCTTGGGATAAATATCATTCATGATAGATCCAATAGGCTACATGGACAATGTAAAAGTACATATATTCACCAAATACTATAAATATTAAGTATGAAAAAATACTACAAGGGATTGGTTCCAATGACACATGGTTTACATATATATAAGGAAATGTGTCCCAGACATAAGAGGAGAAATATATAATGAGTATGATCCCATACACTTCAACAATAGAATCAATCATGTATGCAATGATATGTACTAGACTTTATGTTTCTTATGCCTTGACAATAGCAGGGAGATATCAAGAAGATCAAGAAGAACAACATTAGATTCCTATTAAGACCATCCTTAATTATCTGAGAAGAACTAAGGATATATTCCTTGTGTATGGAGGAGATGAGGATCTTTCCATCCAAGGGTATGCTGAGTCTAGTTTTTAGATAGATTAGAATGATCTAATGTGGAAATAAATATTTGTTTTTTGTCTCAATGGATGTTTTATGAGCTAGAAGAATTCAAAGCAACATGTTTTCATTGATTTTACATTGGAGTATGAGTATATAGTGGCTTCTTGATGTTTCCAAGGAATCCATTTGGATCTTGAATTTTGTTTCAAAGCGTGATGTGGTACCTAGAAATAAAGACCCTAAAACATTTTATTGTGACAATACAATAACATTGGGTCAAGAAAAAGAGCCAAGGTTGCACCAACAAAAAATAAATATACTCTGAAAGTATAACCTCTTGATGAATTTATATCATAGGGGATATGGTATAGTGAACAGAGTACCCATAAAAGAGAATGTGGCATAACCCTTAAATTAAGTCATATCCTAGTAGAAGCATGAAAATTATGTGAGAGCTTGTGGATTTAAGGTTTTTAGTAGTTCGATCCAGTGAAACAAGGATCCTGTTGGAGTTGGTTCCATAGAACTTACTCCTTTTTAATATATTATAAACATGTATTAATTATTTGAATATTCATAAACTACTTGTCACATCATGATTGTTCTTGTGTGTGACATATTATGTGATAATTTCCTAAGAGTAGTTGTCACACTAAATGGTTATTGAAGTTCCCCACTATGATGAGAATCCAGAAGTTTTACGACATTATTCTTGAATATATGTTCTATAACCAGATGATTTCTTTTGAGGGACAAAAATGATAGAGCCTATGTAGGGTGGAGACATGTAGGACATTGAGTTGCCTTATCATAGATTAATCACTTGGTAATTTCCAGGAAGATATTATAAGAATAAGACCTGCTAGTAGGAAATCCACATTTATAAGCTTCATTGGGTGATCTTATATGTAGTCATGTTTATTGGTACTTAGACTTTATGATTATTATTAATGATTATTATGACTAACACACTTTTATGTATTGATGAAAATCTTGATGACATATGTTCGCAGTGAGGTAGGATATTTTGGGTGCATCATGAGTAATATTAAGTTAACGAATAATACGCGAAAGGAAATATCACTTATGTTTATTAAAATATGTTAATATATTAATCCCTTTAATGGAAAAGATATAGCCTAAATAAATACATGGCCACAGTGATCAATAGGAATGTTCTATTCTTATAAATTCAGAGAAAGAGATAATCAAGCACATTGGTTGGTGACACTAGCATGCAATTAACCATCTTGATTTGATATATTATGATAAATGGATTGTATTACATGGTAATCATTTATATGTGGTGACATTTCATTAAATCTTTAAATTCATTCTCTATGGTTTCCTTGGCTTGTTTCTAGAGGGTAACCTTGTTATTTATGCTTCTCCACCTAATTCCACTGAGAAAGAGGCCTAGAGGGCCACACACTAAGTTTATAGAGAATATCAGTTAAATAATATATTATTATTTATTATTTAACAGGTTGATTAAATAATATCCCCGTTCGTGGTTTCATAATTATTCATTTATTCTTCATCACATATAAATATTTATTTTCTATTTAGTAAATATAATATTTACTTATTTATTGGAAAATAATATAGTGACATTTATTTAATAAAAAATAGACATCATTAAAGGCCTGATAAATATTGTGGAGGAATGGAAGACCGAGTTTAATAGTCCTATGAGAAATGAAAATATTCAACATTATTAAATTAAATAATATTTAATTATAATTTACAATTTAAGCGCAGGTCCACAAATAATAATATTGCAATTATTATTTGATATGGGGTGTTTCTAGGTTTAAATAATTATAAGGGAAATTGTGATATTATTTTATTTTACCCTAGAACATATAAATAACCAATTATATTGTTTTCACAACATTATATTAATTTGTGCACAATAGATTGGAGAAAATACTCTAAATCCTAGAGATCTGTTCATTTTCTAAGAATAATCTCAAGAATGAGAACGATCATCCTCATCTGAATCAAGTATAACACATTGGATGTGGTTCTCAAGGCGATCGGAGGTGATAAATCAAGTACAAGGATCTTCTATGATAACACCCAGATAACCCTTCAATGATGTTAGACGATTCCTAAAACATGTGTGGATCACCACTAGAAGAAATATACACTTGGTTTCTACAGTCCAATGACGGTGCACTACAGATCTATTTCCAAACACATCAATGAAGAAATAATTCCTTATATTAAATTCTTTATCAAATTAAATTAATTATAAAAATTATGTGTTGATCCTTTTGTCTTAGTTCTAGTACAATTATTATTTTTATATTCCATTAAATAAATTCAATGGATCATGACATTCTTCATCATATAGATCTTGGATTGATCATTGATTATTAGAAAATTAATATTGGGCATCGTGCATCGCATGCTTCCATTGCGCCTAGAACCTAGACCTAGCACATCATGATTCCTTAAATTCCAGTTTTAGTATAAATTCATGCCTTTACAAAAAATAAACCTTATATTTTTTATATATCTTGAACCCTAGTTGATTAGAAGTGTGTTCATATATATATTTTAGTAACCCTTGACATGTTTTGACCCTCAGATTTTAGAGATCATCATCTTCATAATCCAGTGTGATTTTTATTCTCTTCTTCTTTACTTTCTTCTCTTCTACCTTCTTACAGAGGTTTCAAAAAAATTATGACCATGTTGAGTATTTTTATTTTTTTAGTTTTGATGTTATATGATCAATAATAGGCCTCTTGATAAATCTTAGTCCCATGTATAGTGTTTTATCTTGGTTTCTTTATTATATTTTGTTGTGTCTATGAAGTATCAGTTGAAGTAGGGTTTTAAGACTCCACCCTCGTTATTTTGTATAAATTCTGGAAGTATTAATAAATCTTTCTTTGGGTGAATTATATGGATTAACCTAAAAATATAATTAATATAACTTATTTAAATTGATGATAAAGGATGATTCACATGTGTTTTATATGGTTCTATAATATTTCTTATGCTAAATTATTGTATGGAATTTTGGAGAAGTGTATTGTTTGGTTATATCATCATGTGTTTTTATTTTAATAAAATTTATCAAATCACATACCATAAAATTTCAATAATTAAATTATGGTAATGAAATAGTTGTTTAGAAATCATTAATTTGGGTAATTTTTATTTATATGAGCCATGATTAAAGTTTTATGAAAATTATGATTATTGAGTGACTAAATGATGTAATCCCCTGCTTGTTGATGTGATTTTCTATTGTTTTTATTTATTTTCCTAGTTATAAATATGGATTGTATTTATTTAATACTATGATAAACTTGGATAAAATTGTTTACACCTATCACAACTTAATTCGATTAACTACTTAAAATGGTAAGAAAATAAAGGTGTCATGAGAATATGGAAACAACATTAATGGTTGGTTCTTGTGGATCATTGGGGGAATTATGCATGGTTTTATTATTTTGCTGATGTATTGGATGTTTTATTATTTTGGTTGTAGTGAAAATGATGGTTATATGCAAAGGAAGTGGTTTTATGGGTGTTGTTGTGGTTTTTGGCATGTTTTGTGGAGTGGTTATTGTGGTGATGAGTTTAGATGATGGGGGTGTACTATAATTTTCTATTAGAATGGAATGTGGTTTGAATACATTTAATGTGTTTGGAAATAATGAATTTGTAAATTAAATATGATTTATAAATGATTCATATGAATGGGAAAAAACCTGATATGGTCATGGGAGATGACCAATGAAGGGTTTGACATTATGTATTTATAAATAAATGGAATAATAAATGACATGTGTGTGGTAAAATGGTAAATATATAAATATATAAATTACAAGATAAAAATGGAAATTATTTTTCTTTTTTTGTGTGACAAAGTGGGTCTCGTTGTGTTGTAGATATGGAAACATTTTTTTATGTGGTAGTGGTCTTGTGGTGATAATTATGAGATTTAGTGGGGTTATTTTTTTATGTATCATTAGTTTGGGATTTGTGTGATGATATTATATATATATATGTGGTATATTATCTTGTGACTTATTTTTTACCACACATGAAGAATATTACCTTATTAGTGCCCAAATGTTTTGGGTTTGAGGTATTTTTCTAAAAATCTATGTTGGAGCGGGGACATATGGTTGATTACCCCATCTTCCCCATTCTCACATCCGGGTATAGTATGGGCTATATCAGATCATGGTTGGTATATTCATATGGGTTGATATGGGTTAGGGGTTTATTATGTAATATAATGGATGATTTTGTTATGTAGTTACGATGACGATACATGGTGGGGGTTGTGCATTCAGGAGGAGGGTTACATCATGTTCGTTATATCCTACTATGATGGAAATGAGGCACATGATTAGGATAAGGTATTATGTGGTGTCATTTGATATGTATATGGATATTATATGGTATATTTTATATGTATTGTATTTGTAATATGATGTGTTATTGAAAAAATATGAAAGGGGTGGAATCACAAGACATTTACCATTAGGGAATGATATTAAAAAATCAATGGGGAAGTGGATACAAAGTATCTTCATGTTATATTATGTTTATAATATATTATTATACTTGGATGGGATATTGGGTGTGTGAACCTTACTAGGTTTGGGTGATTCATGACCTAGTGTAGGTACAATTTGGTAATACAATATATTTATTGAGGAATTATTCTACTTCTTCTATATTTGAATGAGAGTTCTTCTAGAGGATTTATACTATAAATGTATTATAATCACAATATATATAAATATATTTATTAGGATTCCATGAGGTAATTGGTGACTGAGATGGATTTTAGTATCTCACGGATTATATCAATTTTAGAGTCAATTCTATAAAAGTATTATCTTAGTATTTTATTATAGATACTTAGTTATGGTATGATATTACATGAATTATGGGATTTTTTATTTTATCTATATTTTGGTGTTGATTGGTGGTTTAGTTATATGTTAATTTTAATTATGAGGTAAATGCCTCCCATTTTATTGTTTTGTACCCTTGGAAATAGTCTCCAGACCTTGGTTTGTTGGGGGAAGGATTTGTTTTCACTTTATCTGCAGTCCGACCTAGTAGGGGTTCCCAATTTGGGAGGGACCTGAAAAACTATATATGGGATAAATAATCTTCCCCACATAGTATTTTATCTAAAATACTACCATAAATCATACTACAACATTTAACTCTAACACTCCAAAAAAATGTAAGGATTTATGGCATGTTATAATCACTCCTCATTTTCCAATAAAAGGAAAAGGTATTCTTATCAATATTTTGATTTTCATTCTCTCTCTTTTATCATATAATTATATAGGGATGTATCATAATCCCTACTTCCCATTAATCTAAACAGTAGTTTCTTAAAATTTTCAATGAACTCTACCCAAGTCTAGTTGGGACATGTTAAGTCTCCAAAACAATTGAAAATTAGATTATGAGTGTTTTTTCTCCCTATTTTTCATGTAATAATTTCTTATAATATTTTATATTGAGATATTTCATCCTCTTAAAACAACTACAAATTCTTCAAATCCCACATGATACTATTTTTGACATCTATAAACCTTTTGGGTCTATTAACCATTTGAAATATATCTTCATAAAAATTACACTATTTTCACCACTTCCAAAACAACTCTATCTCTTGAACAATTCCTTCCATTTATCACATTAAAACTTTTAGGATATCCCAACCACTTTTTTATTAAACCATTTTAATTTTTTTCACTTTTAGAACTCTAGATATTTCACTTCAGTCTTGATACTACTAGTTGAATAAAAAATATAAATATTTAACCTTTCAAGATTCATACCATTTCCTTTCTCTATCTACATTTTACTCAAATATTTATAGTGAGTGAATATACCACTTAGAAATGAATAATTAGGAAATCCTATAATCCTAATGAGTTTATAATCAGTGTAGGAAATAATATTATAAGTCAATTAATTCAATGTTGTTCATGTCACTCACTTACTTACATAACCACTCAGTGATGCAACTTGAGCATTAATTTTCATTCAAAAGTAATCTTTGTGATCTTATAAACACTTCCAAAAACCCATTTTTTGAATAATCAATTAATAATAACGTGTAAAGTCATAAAAATGTTTGATCAATTGATACAACATGTTCATGTTGAACTTGTGATACAACATGATATCTATGTTCATTCTTTCATTCATTACATTGCTTCCTATTTGTATATATGAGGATAAGTATCCTTATAGATCTCATTAGAAACTCCCCATAAATAGATTAAATTATTTACTCTAAATATTAAGATAATATTTGGAATGAAAATACACCTTTTGGTTTTGAAATTTCTATTAAACCACCTTTGGTTTGCTTAAAAAATAATCAATAGATACCAAGATGTTAGAAAAATAAAACATAAAACATAAATTTCATGAATGTTTTTACTTTACCTCTTAAGTTATACCCTCATTATTTTTGTGGTTCTAACATATGAGATATGTCGTGATGTCATTTTTTTATCACCAAATTTGGAATGATACTGCTAGATTTTTTTGATAAGCCTTTGACACCACTTTAATTCTAGATCAGTCTCTAAACCATTTAAATTTTTTTATTACAACACATTATTCAATATTTTACATTGAAAACAAAAGTTGTTTATCAACAAAAAATATTGTGTTATACAGGACCTTGATAACATTTGGGAATTTTCATTGAGGATTGATACTATTATGTTATCCACTATAACTGGCATTATATATTACATTTATCTCCATTCATATCAACAAAACTACATTGATCATATATCTCCCTTAAATCTACATCACTTTATAGAAAGTGAAAAACAATTAAACTTATCAATATTGGGGTACTTATGGACATCCTCAAGTAGAGTAATGTGGTTTTTCCTTATTGAACTATCCTATTTATTATATCATTAAAGAAATAATTCATAATAATATTACCTTCATTGATACCACTAATTCGTTTCTCCTATGATTCGAGGATTTATAACTCTTCTTATCCTTTTACATCATATTCAAAACATATATGTTGATCATTTTTATTTTTCCACTTTGGTAATCTTCTTTTTTATAAAAAATCATCTTCCACCGGTGTTATACATCTTCTCATGTTCTTTCTTTTCAACATTTTGAAAAGATGTCATTATCTTTACATATAATTGGATGTCCATAAGTAGATTTTATTTCATCATAGTTTTCCGAAATATATTATTTTCCTTCCATGAAGGCTTTTACAGTATAACACACATAGATATCTGACAAACATCCATTTTATAACATCCTGATTAGGGAGCCACTAAACGGCGCCCCGAGCTAGTGGTCCAAACAAACTTAAGTGCACCTCTGCATATGGTAGATGATTCTGACTAGTTGTAAGGGTCTATAATTGTATGGTGAGAAGACTGTACCCTCATGATTAGAGTAACAAGATAGTATCACAAGGGAATAAATATGTGGATTCGTAATATAAATCAGCAAAAAACATTAAACATTCAGATGATAGTGGTTGTAAATAAATCTATAGGAAATATAAACATAACATGAGGAATATGTCATGAGCCTATAAAAAAATAAGGAAACATACAAAAATAGGCAACTAGTACAATACATGCATAAAAAGTAAAAAATGACAAAAATTACTATATTCTGATAGATCCACAAGCATAACTGGTACATGTGCTCCCATGCTCCTAAGAATATTCAATCACGCATTTTAAATTATTCTTTTTCCCTAGTCCCTACCTGTATCCATGAAGTTTGTCTAGTTACCCAATGTCACCCAAATAGGGTGTGACATATCACTCAGTAGTCCACCACCATAGTATCTATAAAAAGCATAGTTTGGTTATATAAGGAAAAATAATGCAAAATATATAAAAGTAATATAAATGAATACGCCTGTGTGATACTATCCATCAAACAAGGATCACTGTAAATAAGTAATTTTAAACATGATATAAATATAAATCATGATAAAATAGAAGTGATACTATAAAATTTAAAAACCATAATCAAGCACCCATAACAATGTATATCACTAAATCATGATAATAATTATCTTCGGCCTATGAATAACAATCCACTATCATACATACAACGGTAGGATCCAGGGTATAAAATAACTAATGAATCACCTTGAGTCCATGGTTCATCTTCATAGAAAACTATATAATGAATTGAGTGGAGTTTCACATGAGCCTCAGACTAGTTGGTGACGTATCCTTAAGTGTATTCAAGAGACCCAGGTTCGAAACCTACTGTAGGTATATTTCTAGGCTATTTTACCAGTACTGTAGTAGGTACTATCCGGCACCATAGAAGCCTGAATTATTCACCTTGGGCCACCGGTTTGGGTTTTCAGTCCTTAAGGCCTTCGGGCCACCCGAGCCTTTGGGTCAGTAGGGCTTTCAGGCCACCTTTAACGCCTTTAGGCCACCTCAAGGCCTTCAGGACACATGAAGTTACCCCAGACAGACTCTACAAAAAAGTAGTAGTCCCAGAGGAGGATTCAAAGTAGGCGCACTAACCAGAGCAGATCCAATAGATTTGGAATAATGAGAGGTTGTGGATATGACATCAGGACCAGCTTGTGCTTGCACGGGATGTTTAGCCAAACATCCATGGAAAGGTGGAGAGCTACTATCACGATGGAGATGCTGGGGAGGGGTAGTTCCTTGTTGTTATAGTCTTGTCAAATTACCTATGGACTTTTGGTCATGTAATGTCTCTTGAGCCTATGGTATATGTAATCACTAAGCCTACGATCTTTGTAAGGTTTCCCCCTCATCCCTTGTAAGGAGGGTTATCAAAAAATCAATAAATATGAAGGCCTACGATCCATTCGGGCTAATTTAGTGGATCCCAAGTAGCATATTTATGGAGTATGTCTAAGGTCATGAAAGAAATATAGATACAAGGAGTAGAAGTTCCCTTAACATCCAAGGTAATCTAGATCTATGGAGTCAAAATTTACTATGAATGCAATATAATCAGGATCCACATAGTAAGAATGTCCATGGAATCCAATGAATTTGGATCCATGGAGTATAAATGTCAATGGAATCCAATTTAATCTGGATATATAGATAGTAATTTCCATTTATTCCAATCATAATCATAACCATTTAATTAATCATTTCATAACCCATTTTGTATTCATATAGAATCTATGAGTTCATCCAAGTCATCCCACATTTTCAAATTAAACCATTTCAACATTTTTCAATATGTAATCACATGAATAGAATGAATAAACCCTCTCTTAAATAAAAATTCATTTCATTAAGTCCCCCATTTATATAGAGAGCTCGCACGCACCTAACGTGGTGATATATCATGGGGATGACATGTAAACACACCTCACGGGTAGTCCGGATTGAGGTTAACAACCTCTAATAATAACACAATACTAAGTGGGAAACCTATAAAGTCTTAAATAATTTTATTCAATGCATGTAATTAATTTAGGATAAATTCTTAGAAGTTACAGCTTACCTCACAATGGTAACTAGTTATAAAATCACTGGACATTTTGGGAAAATGTATTGACTAATGCCATATGCCTGCAGATAAAAAATCATCAAGTATGAGATCCAAAATTGTCTAGGATTAGAGGAAAATGGAATAATATATGAATAAACTAGAAATAGGAAATATTATATTTCAAAACAATATCATCACTAATATAATGGAAAACAAAAAAGGGTTCAAGAGGAATAGAGAACACGCCAGCATGAATCCAAATGATCTAAATGACTCTTGAATCAGACATCAGAATGATGAATTGCTTCAATCACTAAGATCAAGGCTCGAGAGGATAACTAATGCTGGAAAAGGGGGATTGCAATTGTATAGGTATGAAAAGGAGATGAGTATTTATAATTTTAAGAATTTTAGGGGAAAATAGTCATTTTATCATTTTTAACTTGGTCACACAGTTTGGATGCACAGTTGAAAAAATTATGTGCCAACTATGCTCCCCTATCTACCTTAAAAGAAAACCCGCACAGTTCATGTGCGCAGTTTGGGAAACGTTGTAAAAATAATTCCATTAACCTCTACTAAAAAAGGTAGGTGTTTTTCATGGCCATGCGACCCTAGATTCCCAATTTCATAAAATAATGTATCTCTAGATAGAGACATAGAACACCCAATATGGTTAGGTGAAATCATATGGACTCAGATACATGGCATCTACTTACCATATGTCCCAACTGCTCTTCTAAAAATCTTGCCTCTAGGTTTCATACAGGCTCAGGACACCCTAAAACACTATAGTCATCATTAGGGACTCACATTAGGAAAATAATAATGAGTTAAACTGAAATTCAAATGATACATACCTCAATGAAAAATACATGATCTTAAAATCCCCCCTAACTAGAAAAATCTTCCCCAAGTTGCTCAAATGAGGGTGTTAATGCATCTTAAAAGAGTTCCAACCAGAGAGCACATACATCTACCTCTCTATCAAAGGTCTTTTCGTACACATAGCCATTCAACCATAACACCTTGACTAAACAAACTTACCTACCCCGGTGAGATTTCATTCTCTGATAAATGATACATATAAGATTCTCCTCAAATGAAGCATCTTCCTGTAACTAAACCTCATTTAAATGAAGAGATTCAGACAAGTTTGAGTGATAATAATGTAGAATATATACATGGAAGACATCATGTATGGATCGTTACCTCTGAGGTAACTACAACCAATAGGCTACCGACTCAACACTATCCACAATATTTAAAGGCACGATATATCAAAATGAATTTTTACCCTTCCTAAAAATCTGTCTGTGCCACAACTTCAAAGTGATACATAAAAATACCCCATCTATGGCTCTGAACTCTAGAGTTTTTCAATGAAGATAAACATAGGATTTCTATCTAGACTATTCAGTATCCATCTATTTTTGAATCAACTGAACCTACTCTAAAGTCTCCTGGAATATATCTACTCAAACATGTGATTCCTCCACTTCCTCTATCAAAAATAGTGGTGATCAAGATTCCCTACCATATAAATCTTTATAAGGTTCCATCTTTATATTTCCCAAGTAGCTGTTATTTTAGGAAAATTCAACGTGGGGTATTTTCCGCTCCCAAGATCCCCAAAATCGAGGATGTATACTCTAAGAATGTCCTCTCTAACCTATACTATATGCTTTGAATAACTATTTATTTGTGGGTCATATTCCATTATCAAAATCACCTATGTATATAACCCCTTCTATAAACCTTTCAAAAATCGAGATTTAAACTGAGAATCAGTATACCATTTAATAGTATGAGGAACACAACTAATGTGCACAATATCATGGACATAAGCATCCCATGACCATCTAATGTTAAATTCTCTATAATTACTAGGAAATGGGAGATCTTTGTGATCCTATACACAACAACCTATATGACATCACTATGTTCTAGTGACCTCAGCAACCTAGTCATGAAATCCATCAAAACCTTATCCCATTTTCACTTGAGAAGGGATAAATGCTATAATATCCCAAATAGTTAATGTTGTTTGGTATTCTCCTACTAATAGGTCGATCACCTATTAAAAAAACCTCATATTTCCCATTTCACATAGAGGCACCAATATTGGCAATTTATGTCTTGGTATATCTTGGTAAAAGTGAGATGTAATTCCCAAACTGAGGTATTAAAATTCATTCATGTGATCCTCTAGGATAGATGATAGTACCTGGACATGCCCCTGTATATGAAGAATTTCATCATCCCCATCATCCTAATCATGTGGAATGTCCTCACCTATGACGCTCTCCCTTAAAACTAGGCCATTTGAATATGATATTTGTCTCATCCTTAACCTATCCAAAATAGTGGAAATCACTACCAAAGATGATAGAAATGTCTACCCATGACTATATTTCACCTCATATTTAATCTCAAAGAACAATTACATAAATTTCCACTATCTATTAGCCTCATGAAATGCTTGTGTCTAAGTATTCTCAAAGCACCCACTAATTTATTTCCTTTACTAGGTGTATAAGCAAGATCAAAATCGAATGACTAGAGATAATAAACACACCTTTTCTTCCAAATGTTAAATTCACATTATATAATGATTTATTTGAAGAATTTGTGGTTCAGGTACCCCAAAAAACCTCTCCCAACAAATTTTACCTTTAACAATGGATCGAATGAACCAAAGATGCAAACTCATGATCTTGCATCGGGTAATTTCACTCATAAAGTCTCAACCAGCAATGCACGTACACCAAGAAATCTCCTAGACCTATCCCTGATGAATCTTTATAAACCATATAACTTCTACAAGGATCTAGAATAATCAGGATTGGGAATAAAGTCAACCTACCCTTATGCTCAAAAAATGCTTTTTCACATGCCTCGGATCATATAAATTGCATCCCCTTTTTGGTCAGTCCTATAAGAGGAATATCTTTTCGTGAAAATTCATGGTTGAAACTTCTATAATAACTAGAAAAACACAATAAAATTAAAATATTAAATACATTTGAGGGTTTCTTCTAAGAAATCACATTACTAACCATATTTGCGTCCACATGCACCCCTGTCATTGAGATTTTGTGTTTATAGAAATCAACTATTCCTATCAAAAGCTGACAATTTTTTATCTTGGAATACAACCTATGATATATCAGTGTATTTAGAATGATTTCAAGGTGATTCATAGAATTGTGTAGAGTCTGATAATACAAAAATATTTCATCTACAAAAACTACCATGTAAGAGTCTAAATATGGGTGGAAAACAAATTCACCAAATACCAAGAAACCGATATCATGTTTATGAGGATGAACGACATCACTAGATACTCATAAAACTATAAATTATATTAAAATCTATATGAGGTCTTTATTCTACTCAAACACGAACATGATGATAATCCTATTTCTGAAAAATCATTGAGAACACTCGAGCTTCTCAAAGTTGGTCAAAGAGGTCATCAATACGGGGTAAGGGATATCGATTCCTAAATTTAAACTGGTTCAATTTTCATAAATCCACTCATATCCTGATATTTTTATATGAATTATTATAAAAAGGTCTCTATAACCCCATGGAGAAGTACTAGGTCAAATAATACCCTTTCTTCAAGTCCTCTTGCTCTCTCTTGAGATCCTGCAACTCATTAGTGGACATCCTATAAGGAGGAATGGATATTGGTATATCTCCTAGAACCAGCTAAATAGAATACTCCACCTCCCACTGAAGTGGTATGATACATATTATTTCTAGGAAGACATCCATTAAACTATCTACTACTATAGGGAATCTAGTTTTTCACATCCCCTAATCATCCAGACAAAGGATAGAAATCTGGGCTATTAGGACACATATCACATGTAACACCCCGACCCCAATTACCCAGAGTCAGTGCATTATTACATAACATTGGCATGATCACAAGAAAGATCAAATCTCGAAATACCGATTGGTTTAGTAGCCTTGGAAACACTAGATATATTCATAAGTTTTACATTACATCATAAAATGAAAAACTACTACAACAACATAATGTTTCCACAGTCCACACTATAATCCCCTCATAATATCCCTGCAGGTCATTCATAACTTACATCTTCACTTCCTGGGAAAAATAAAACATAGAAAAGGGGTGATCTCAAATGCCCAGTAAGGATAACAATATAGCGGAAACTTTCATAAATAAGAATAAAGATTTAAGGCAATGTATAACTAAAACAAAAGCCTTTTAAACATGAACTTTCAACATGGTATGGCATAAATAAAATGAAATAATGCCATTTACTTATTAACATGGATATTCTACTAATCGAATAATCACATGCAAAAAAAATCAATAACCACTTTCATAATGTTGGAATGCATAATGCCAGACTATCATAACCACATAGCCAAGGCCTCGTGCCAAGACTACAAATAAGATTTTGTCAAGGCCTTGTGCCAAGACACTAGTTTGTCTCATGAGACCTACCAATGCATCGAGGAGCTATAGCGGGCTCCACCCGTCACATATTAAGTCCAATGCATTCCCATATGAAAAGGTTTAAACATAACATAAACATTCGTATTAAAACTAGCATACGAAATGTAAATACTTTCACCATAAACTATGAATGGTATAAAAATAGCACATCCACAGTCAAACATATCATAAAACCTTCAATACAATATAGAAGTTTTGTATCATAATAAATCAACTTCATATAATCTTAAAATCCATCAAAAGATGTTGACATAGATGAAATAAAAATTCTTTTTAAAGAAATATCTCCTTTTATTTTGAAATAATTTAAGATCCATATAAAATAAAACATTTTCTTTGAAAATATTCTTATAAGCTTGTAAGGGAAGCTTTGAAGATTTTATAACGGCGGAAAATAGCTGCACCCGCCGTATAAGTTAAAAAAACATTCTTACCTTAATTCTGTCGAAAATGTTAAAAAGGACCTTGTTTTGAAAACGACCGAAAGATTCCTTTATAAACCACTTATAAAAGTCAAAAATGGTATAAATGACTTTAACTCATATTCTAGTAAATAGTAAAAATGTTTTGAAATGCATTTTTAAGAAACATGGATGTGGATGATAAAGAGATCCCAGTAGATTATTACGTATAAACAACCTTGGATAATGAAGAGGTTGTAAAGTAAACCCTTACCAATTTGGTAACTTATGAAACATACAATCCATAAAAGAGGTATCATACAATGAATATGTAAATACACATAAATTAGAGTGTATTACACAGAGAATATAATTATGGGCAGTACATACACCACACAAAAGGTGATGGTGGCAATATGGCATGAATCTCACGGGAATAAGGAGTGAGATGAAAACCCCTTACCTTGTACTTTTCCTTGGTTGGGGTAGGTTAACCTCCTCTTCTTCGGGTTCTTCCTTTTGATTTGATCAAAAGGGCTCTTTAGGTTGGCTTTCTGATCAAACTAAGGCCTCTAGGTTATAGTGAGGGATGTTGGGAGAGTATTTGGGCAGATTTTGGCCAAACCAAAAGGCTTTGAAGGTGTGAAGAAATGAGAAGGAGGAGTGCCCTTTTATAAGAGGGGTGAGGGGCACCTTTGGAAAAGCTAGAAATATTAATTTATAATAAATTCATATTCGGTTTCTAATGGCTCCAAAGTTGATTATTCGAAGGTTAAGGTTGGGATAGGTCGAAAACCACTCAACCAATAGAATTTAGACAGGTTTGGGTACTTATATTAACCTTATCTTTAAGTATTAACTCTAAGTTAATTAGTTTCACTTTTACAATGTCTCTTTGTATTTTTATATAATATGGTTGATAAACATACTATATACATCCAGGCGACCCCCAAGTGGTACATTAATTATGAACCTATCATGATATAAGTCTCTTGGCCGAACCATAGATTTTTAGGAATTTAATATCAATTAATAATATAATATTTGTTTTAAGAACTCTTTTATGTCAATTTTGACACTATTCAATAGTTGATTTTTGTGAAACTCATAACAGATTGATTACTTCGAAAAAAGTCAATTAAATCAATACTAATATATCATATTATCCTAGAAAATTTGTTTAATTCATTAAAAGTTTCATATTATATTTATTTGGGTATTTATAATATCAATTATTTTAATTTTTCACTATTATAGTAATTACTACATCATCATTGTGTCATATATAAAATACATTATTTAATGTCTAAAAATTATAAATAAAATATCATTATGTAGTAAATCTTTTTAGCTTTCTAATTAATATTTATAATCGAATATCCATCATATATAACCCTATGTAAAAATTGTTTTGCTAAATGATATATGCTTGTGTCATTTTTGTATTCATTTTAACTTAATTAAAATAAAGTGTCATTATCACTTACAAGTGGATCCATGGGGTCCCAAAATAGACCCAAAGATTCCCATGGTCGACCATGTATCAACCAATAGGGTTAAGACACGTTTTAGGGTAATTTAGTATTATTATAATATTATTTTTTTTAACCCTTATTTACCGGATTTACCCTTAACCATGGTAAATAAAATATTTACCGCAGTAATTATTCAAAATGTCTAAAAATAAAAGTTACCTATTTACACAATTTGAAAATCCTGATTCCAAATATGGAATCCATTTTACTAAATTCAAAACACATAAGTGGCAGAAATTAATTTAAAATTAATTTCCGCTGTCAAAACAAAAAGCGTGTTTTTAAGAGATAATAACTATCAAAGGATTGACACTTGTTTATGTTCGGTTTAATTGTAAAATTTTGTCTAATGAACAACATTATATTAAAATGTAAAAATATATTCTAAATATACTTTAAAACCACTCAAATTCATAATTTATCACTACTAATTATTTTGATTAAAAAAGTTGTTTTTAATTAAAATTTAGTAATTTTCACTATTCATCAAAATATGAAAGTTATCCGAAAAGTACCAAAATTTCACCTTAGGATAAATTTGATATTCCGAATCCAAAAATGAAGTCCATTTCAAAATATAAAATATATATTATTTCAAAATTTAGGTATTACTATTCATAACGGCCAGTTTGATTGGTTGTGGTGTGTGTTAAAACTCGAAGTTGCGTACAACACACGCTACTGTTTTATTCAAAGGAAAGCGTACCGTGGAAGCTTGGGAAGTTTCATTTTAAATTTTTTGATGTCTCCATTTAGTCAAAAAGTTTAAAATATTGTATTTAAAAATGTTTCACTATCAAAAGTTGATAAAAGTGCAATACTGAAAATGAATCTGTTCTTGCATTATGACTAAGAAACTCATAATATGGATTCTAAAATTATAAAGTTTAAAATTTAGCTAATACTATTCATGACCACTTTTAATGGCTTTTTTTTGGTAAGTCATGGTGCAATTGAACTCGGTGTTGCGTGTAGTGCAAGTTATTAAATTATTTTGAAGAAATAACACACTATGAAATCTTGGGGTGTTACATTCTCCCCTCCTTCAATAAATTGCGTCCTCGCAATTTGAAATTGTTCTTCGAAAATAAAAGGTTGAAAGTAGAAAATATATTTTTGGGAAAACCCACATCGGAAATTGGGTTACTAAAATTTAGTCTTAATATGAGGAAAAGAGAAATCAAAGGGTCACCACCAAATTATGATCTCGATTAGGAGAACATTGGTGGAAATTGGAGACATATAATCGGAGGAAAAACGTAAATATTTATAGGTAGTGATTGAGGTCATCAATCACAAACAAGTATAAAATTGAGGTCCTTAAATTCATCAATCTATGAAAAATTGAAATACCATCGGTTCAACAAAACATAGGGTATTAGGATAACAAATTTTTGACGTTTCAAAATATCCTAGTTGAAATCCCACATCGAAAAATGAATTAATGAGGCCTCTATTTAAAATAAAGAGTCGAAAGTATGAAGATTACCGAAAATAACACATACTAGGGTTCCATGTAGGAAAATATGGATATGGAAGAAAAATATAACCATCAATTATCTGATGGAGAGTGGTAGAGAACATGGCTATAAAAAGGCCAACAATCCCAAAGCCATAAATTAGTGATGATTTAAGGTACCATCTAGGAAAACATTTTTGTTCAAAGTTGCTTTTCTTAATATTGAGGAATTTATTTATGAGATTGGCTAAGATCATAAGGAGATATACTTACTTTATAATTAGAGTTTTATCCCTTAATAAATTTCTACCACAAACTCATCTTTCACTCTAAAAGATAATAGAATGTAAAAAAAATCTATTTACACTATTCGTATAGGGTTCCAAAATAAACGAATTTATAATTCATCTACATGATCTTTTAATAAAAACTAAATTATTTAATCCAGGACATCTCATGGTCCAGTGGTAGGTGATACACCCTTGTCGCCCTTCGGTTGCGGGTTCAAGTCTCGCAGCCTTGCCGGACGCGACGGGTTGCCGCCCGACCTCCGGGTTGTCCTTTTATGGCAATCCAAAATAATCCAAACTAGAACTATCCAAAATACTTCTGTCCAAACTCACAGTCTAACATTTATAAGGAAGGTAAACATAATATAGATCCTTTTTACCCCGTAATAGCATATGAATACCTTCATCAGGTATTACCATATTCCTTATTGATTACATTCATGCTCCCTTATTCCATATAGAATGCTGGATATACTTCATCAATCCAAAAATGTTTTAAACCCCAACAATGATGGAATATACAAATCATTAATCAGTTCCAAGGTAGTCAAGAATATCCAATATATTTTTTCCTAAATAATCATGTATTATTCGAAAATCACTACCTCGGTATCAGAACTATATTATGGTTTATCATTCTCTCAACCATATATTTTCCAAAAATTTATCCTGCTATTGAGTCACTTTTCTTTGTTCCACACAATCTCAAGTCCTTAATGAAATAGTACTGCAGTACAATCCTTATATACTCCATAATTATTATAACATGTACATTGTTGATACAACACTCAATTGACATAATCAACATAAGAACTCTAATCATTCCTCTTCATCTGTGGTAGTATCATAACTTGATTATTATCCAATAGCATCATTTGCGTCATAGTCTGATTACTGGGACATAGGTTCGCGTAGTGTCCAAACTCCTTGCAAATGAAGCATTGTACATTTGAAACCATTTTCTTACCCTTGCAGTCACGTACTTTGTGCCCTTTTCCTCCACACTTATAACAAACTCCCATTCCTTTCAGGCAAGTTCCAGGGTGTTTCTTTCCACAGTTACCACATATGGGAAAATTCTTCTTTTCCCTCTTCCCTTTATCCATCTTTCTCTCTTCTATCCTTCTCTTCTCTTGCTTCCCTTCAAAGCCATAGGACTCAGTAATCTCTTTACTTATCTTATCAATACATGATATTATTTCTTCATATGATGATAATACATGGGAGACTATTTCTCTTATAAATTCTAGCTTAAGACCATGAAAGATATGATCCTTCCTTCTCTTTGGATCATGTGCATTTCCGGAGTTCTCATTCCTTCTACTGGGCACCATTTCTAAACAATGGCATAAACTAGATCAGTTTATGAATCAAAATACATAATCTCATACTTATAAAACACTTAACATAAATTGAACTATTTATGGATATAATCCATAATCATAAGAATGTTTTCTTTAAGGAAGTATATACTCATAAACCCTTCAAAATGATTTGTAAAGAAAATGAGAGTTATCCTAAGCATATCCTCCGGGAGTGCCGTAACCAAGAGTGCAGCAAGGCCCGTTGTCGTGTACCAGTTCCCGTTCGAGTCTAGCTCAAAGCGGTGTTTTCGGGTTTTACCGCTAGGTACATCTGTGCCAGAGCCACCTCTACCTGCTCGTATCCAGACAGGGATGTATTGCTCGGAAAACTCACAAAATCTCTACAATACCAAAATTCTAAGAAGTTCTTCTATACTAATCCTCAAAGTTCATCTTAGGTATACGTGCTCTAATCAGAGTTTATCTAAATCTAGCTTCCAAGGTTTGTACTAAACTTCCTATGATACCAACTGTAACACCCCGACCCCAGTTACCCAGAGTCGGTGCATTATTACATAACATTGGCATGATCACAAGAAAGATCAAATCTCGAAAGACCGATTGGTTTAGTAGCCTTGGAAACACTAGATATATTCATAAGTTTTACATTACATCATAAAATGAAAAACTACTACAACAACATAATGTTTCCACAGTCCACACTATAATCCCCTCATAATATCCCTGCAGGTCATTCATAACTTACATCTTCACTTCCTGGGAAAAATAAAACATAGAAAAGGGGTGAGCTCAAATGCCCAGTAAGGATAACAATATAGCGGAAACTTTCATAAATAAGAATAAAGATTTAAGGCAATGTATAACTAAAACAAAAGCCTTTTAAACATGAACTTTCAACATGTTATGGAATAAATAAAATGAAATAATTCCATTATTTATTTACATGGATATTCTACTAATCGAATAATCACATGCAAAAAAAATCAATAACCACTTTCATAATGTTGGAATGCATAATGCCAGACTATCATAACCACATAGCCAAGGCCTCGTGCCAAGACTACAAATAAGATTTTGTCAAGGCCTTGTGCCAAGACACTAGTTTGTCTCATGAGACCTACCGATGCATCGAGGAGCTATAGCGGGCTCCACCCGTCACATATTAAGTCCAATGCATTCCCATATGAAAATGTTTAAACATAACATAATCATTCGTATTAAAACTAGCATACGAAATGTAAATACTTTCACCATAAACTATGAATGGTATAAAAATAGCACATCCATAGTCAAACATATCACAAAACCTTCAATACAATATAGAAGTTTTGTATCATAATAAATCAACTTCAAATAATCTTAAAATCCATCAAAAGATGTTGACATAGATGAAATCAAAATTCTTTTTAAAGAAATATCTCCTTTTATTTTGAAATAATTTAATATCCATATAAAATAAAACATTTTCTTTGAAAATATTCTTATAAGCTTGTAAGGGAAGCTTTGAAGATTTTATAACGGCGGAAAATAGCCGCACCCGCCGTATAAGTTAAAAAAAACATTCTTACCTTAATTCTGTCGAAAAGGTTAAAAAGGACCTTGTTTTGAAAATGACCGAAAGATTCCTTTATAAACCACTTATAAAAGTCAAAAATGGTATAAATGATTTTAACTCATATTCTAGTAAATAGTAAAAATGTTTTGAAATGCATTTTTAAGAAACATGGATGTGGATGATAAAGAGATCCCAGTAGATTATTACGTATAAACAACCTTGTATAATGAAGAGGTTGTAAAGTAAACCCTTACCAATTTGATAACTTATGAAACATACAATCCATAAAAGAGGTATCATACAATGAATATGTAAATACACATAAATTAGAGTGTATTACACAAAGAATATAATTATGGGCAGTACATACACCACACAAAAGGTGATGGTGGCAATATGGCATGAATCTCACGGGAATAAGGAGTGAGATGAAAACCCCTTACCTTGTACTTTTCCTTGGTTGGGGTAGGTTAACCTCCTCTTCTTCGGGTTCTTCCTTTTGATTTGATCAAAAAGGCTCCATAGGTTGGATTTCTGATCAAACTAAGGCCTCTAGGTTGTAGTGAGGGATGTTGGGAGAGTATTTGGGCAGAGTTTGGCCGAACCAAAAGGCTTTGAAGGTGTAAAGAAATGAGAAGGAGGAGTGCCCTTTTATAAGAGGGGTGAGGGGCACCTTTGGAAAAGCTAGAAATATTAATTTATAATAAATTCATATTCGGTTTCTAATGGCTCCAAAGTTGATTATTCAAAGTTTAAGGTTGGGATAGGTCGAAAACCACTCAACCAATAGAATTTAGACAGGTTTGGGTACTTATATTAACCTTATCTTTAAGTATTAACTCTAAGTTAACTAGTTTCACTTTTACAATGTCTCTTTGTATTTTTATATAATATGGTTAATAAACTTACTATATACATCCAAGAGACCCCCAAGTGGTACATTAATTATGAACCTATCATGATATAAGTCTCTTGGCAGAACCTTAGATTGTTAGGAATTTAATATCAATTAATAATATAATATTTGTTTTAAGAACCCTTTTATGTCAATTTTGACACTATTCAATAGTTGATTTTTGTGAAACTCATAACAGATTGATTACTTCGAACAAAGTCAATTAAATCAATACTAATATATCATATTATCCTAGAAAATTAGTTTAATTCATTAAAAGTTTCATATTATATTTATTTGGGTATTTATAATATCAATTATTTTAATTTTTCACTATTATAGTAATTACTGCATCATCATTGTGTCATATATAAAATAAATTATTTAATGTCTAAAAATTATAAATAAAATATCATTATATAGGAAATGTTTTTATCTTTCTAATGAATATTTATAATCGAAAATACATCATATATAACCATATGTAAAAATTGTTTTTCTAACAGATATATGCTTGTGTCATTTTTGTATTCATTTTAACTTAATTAAAATAAAGTGTCATTATCACTTACAAGTGGATCCATGGGGTCCCAAAATAGACCCAAAGATTCCCATGGTCGACCATGTATCAACCAATAGGGTTAAGACACGTTTTAGGGTAAGTTATTATTATTATAATATTATTTTTTTAACCCTTATTTACCGGATTTACCCTTAACCATGGTAAATAAAATATTTACCGCAGTAATTATTCAAAATGTCTAAAAATAAAATTTACCTATTTACACAATTTGAACATCCTGATTCCAAATAGGGAATCCATTTTTCTAAATTCAAAACACAGAAGTGGCAGAAATTAATTTAAAATTAATTCCCGCTGTCAAAACAAAAAGCATGTTTTTAAGAGATAATAACTATCAAAAGATTGACACTTGTTTATGTTCGGTTTAATTGTAAAATTTTGTCTAATGACCAACATTATATTAAATTGTAAAAATATATTCTAAATATACTTTAAAACCACTCAAATTCATAATCTATCACTATTAATTAGTTTGATTAAAAAAGTTGTTTTTAATTAAAATTTAGTAATTTTCACTATTCATCAAAATATGAAAGTTATCCGAAAAGTACCAAAATTTCACCTTAGGATAAATTCGATATTCCGAATCCAAAAATGAAGTCCATTTCAAAATATAAAATATATATTATTTCAAAATTTAGGTATTACTATTCATAACGGCCAGTTTGATTGGTTGTGGTGTGTGTTAAAACTCGAAGTTGCGTACAACACACGCTACTGTTTTATTCAAAGGAAAGCATACCGTGGAAGCTTGGGAAGTTTCATTTTAAATTTTTTGATGTCTCCATTTAGTCAAAAAGTTTAAAATATTGTATTTAAAAAGGTTTCACTATCAAAAGTTGATAAAAGTGCAATACTGAAAATGAATCTGTTCTTGCATTATGACTAAGAAACTCATAATATGGATTCTAAAATTATAAAGTTGAAAATTTAGTTAATACTATTCATGACCTCTTTTAATGGCTTTTTTTTGGTAAGTCGTGGTGCAATTGAACTCGGTGTTGCGTGTAGTGCAAGTTATTAAATTATTTTGAAGAAATAACACACTATGAAATCATGGGGTGTTACATCACATAATTCTATGGTCTAGCTCTACCTTCATGGATTTCCCACATTCCCTTGTATATATACATAATTTATCTGGTGATGTGAAGGATACCCTATAGCGATAGAAATTAATATGGGAAAGATAAGGAACCAACCCCTCTCTTTGGAGTAGGAAATCAAATCCAATACTCTCAATGATAAAGAGATTCAATAAAAATAAATACCAACCTATCTCAAGGGGACACTCCCTACAATAGAGTACACCCTTAAATCGTAACACTAATGGAGTATTAGTTATCATACCCCAATCATAAAACTTAACATTGAGCCTAAATCATTCCACAATAGATACAAATATTGATGAATGTGAAGCAGCTATATCAAAAAGGGCATACACATGTGTCACAAACCGACCTATTATATCATCTATTTTAATATTTTTAATTATTTTTAGTCTTCATATTAGTATTCGTTAGCTGGTGGGTTAATTTTTTTAAAAAAACTTAAACCTTTTTATTATTGCACATCTAGCTCGCACGGTTAATGGAAACTTTGCGGTGCACGTGCAGGCTTCCTGTGTTTAATAATAATAATATTAATGAATATTATTATTATTGATATTATTATTATTATTGATTTTATTACTATTATTGATATTATTATTATTATTAAGTTTGATTTTGTTTTAATTTTCTTTGTATCATTTTCTCTCTTCTTTTTCTCTTTCCACCTCTTTCCCCTTCCTGTTTCGTGCGGCTTCCCCTTCCCCTCTCCTTATGTGATGCAGCATGCTCCCCTTCCTTGGTCGCTGATTCCCCACCGACACACCCTCCCTCTAGTTGTTGTGCCTCCACCAGAGGCTCTCATGCACGTGAAAACCCACATTCATGTTTCCTACTCCCAAATGGTAGCTCCTTCTCCTATAGCCCTATTGATATTTGGAACACCACTTATCGCTCTTCATTCTGTTCCTCCAACAATTTCGATTGGATTCCTCCCAGTTTTGTGGTCGACTCTTCAATGTAAGTGTTCTCCTCACTTTCTTCTCTCTATTCTGAGTGATTTTCCCATCTCCCCATCACCTTGTATTGATCATCAAAACACTAGTGTTAGGTTTAACATATTTTTCTTTATTTCTTCCAATGTTAGGTTGTGAGGAAGGCCATAATATCCTTTTTGTTCCAGTTTTGTTGTTCGCCGCAGAAGGTGAGATGTTTCAAATTGTTTCGGTTTGCTGTAGCCATCTGAGGTGATGTTTTATTCTTGTCGTATGGATTTTAACAAAGAAATTTAGGGTACTATGGTGTATATGAGTCCATAGTAAATTAATTAGAGTTGTGTTGGTCTTTTATGCCTTAATATTGGGTACAATTTGATGTTATAGTTAATTTTGGTCAAAGAAATAGGGAGCACATGCATATACATAATGTCTATATATATATTATATATATATGTCCTCCATGTATGTATTCCCTCATGTCATGAGGAATGTGTGCATTGGATTATATATATATATGTATAAATATATAGGCATGTGCATGCGATTTTGGGCTAGTTATGAGTGGATTCTGCCTAATACGTCATGTTCCTAGGTGTTTGACATGACCCAGTTCCTTTTTGAGGTTGGTGTTTCCAAGTATTAATTTCAGAAGGAATTCCTTTGATGTTTGGTTTTTTAAATAAATTTATAAATTTGTTTTTCACCTCTATATAACCCATGTTAAACATGATATAAAATTTTGGAGTTGGTTTGTTTTATCAAAAATAGTTTTCACACCGATTTGAGTGCAATGTATTGTTAGGGAAAATCGAGTGTTTATTCTAAATGATAATTCTCTTCTATTGTCAAATTGATGGGTATTTCTGAGATTTTAATCCTATGTGATGCCATGTGGACATTTGGGATGGTGTACTTTTTTAACGATATTGTTTTTTATATATGATAAAGTGTTTTGTAAAGGTCTTTTTTTTATGGGGGGAATTGTTTGATGTAACCTAAAATAATGTGGATGGTTGGTTATAGTTTTATTTAAATAAAATGGTGTTTTATGGAAATGGTTATTGATTAACTCATTATATGTGTCTCTAAATGAAGATGATGACTTAAATTGTTGTTTTCGTTCAATAATTTGTTTCTTAAACGGATATCATATTATAAATTGTGTTTGGGTGTTTTTTTTGGGTTCTAAAAAAGTTTTAATGTGGAGCTTTAGAGTTTTTTCCCGTTTGATTCTTCATGTGGGTTTTGGTGAATGCTCGGTTTAACGACCCATTTGGATTTGTTATTATAAAAGAGGCGTTGGTATGTAGATTTGGGAATTCAATTAATTATATCATGTTTAAAGGACCATTTGGCACATTGAACTCAATGGAGATGTTTGTATAATGTTTTTGTAATGGATGTTGTTTTGAAATTGTGTGTCCCAATTTGGAGTTTTAAATTTTTTTAAAATATTTTTGATATGTACATGACGTGATGACTTGGTTGTCACCTTAATGATGTTTGGAATATATGGGTATATGGGGCACCTTTATAGTAGGGATTTCCCTTAGGGGTAGTCGTATATTGATGTCTGTGTTTGGGGTAGGAAAGTGTGTTGGAGTCATGTAAATTGAGTCACACGTGTGAGGGCCTCCCACTTATACTGTTTACTTTTACCATGGCATTTTGGGAATCATTTAGATGATCAAGTGATAGTTTTGTTCTAGCCATGATTAGATGGGTTAGTACCCCTTGGAGTCGTAGACATGCAAAGTGGGGAGTTCCATTAGTGAGTCCAGGTTCAGGTAACTAGTTGGTTATTTACTTAGGGGATTTACTATATGCCGACAAGTGGTTCTGAACCGAGTATTTGTAGGTGTTTTTAGGGATGTTTAGTATCACCCATGATTATTTTTACATTGTATTTTTTTCTTTCTATTTTAATAGTATCATTGCTTGAATCATTTATTTGGTTCATCTTTCCACTGCCCTGGTTTTCATAGTTTTAAAATTTTGATTTCAAAATGGAATTTATTTTATGAATTAAAGTTTGTGTGTGCTGTTTTGTAAACTTATGGAAAACCCTATTTTTATAATTTTATTCTCAAACTAATGTCATTAGTCTATTTTGGGAAAAGAAATACTTGGATTCAGTGTTATTTTCTTGGAATCCCTACTAAGCATTTTGGTGCTCCCACATATTTTATCATTTCAGTTACAGGTTCCCTTTTCTAGGGTTCTCCAAGCATAGTTTCACATTATTAGAGCAAGGTTGGTCTTTGGTGGGGTGGGGACCTAGAAGTCCACTTGGAGTTATTTGTAGTTTATCTACTTTGTACTATTAGTAGTTTTCAATTTTTTTTCTATTTTTATTATTATATTTATTTGTTTTTAATTTATGGGCCAAATCATTCCCACTTGTTAGTTTTGATGCCCACCTCTTGTTTCCATCCTGAGGGGATCAGGAGCGCCCTTCGGGCCTGGACGTGGATTGTCTTAGGTAATCGATTCAAGGTTGACTCAGGTTGGTTCACGAAAAAAGGGTATTAGAGGAGGCCCTTTGTTATTTGGGATGTTAGGTAGTTATAGACTAAGACTGTTGAGATTTGGGAGGTAGGTACGAGAAGAGCGTCATGAAATCTTGCTTGTTTTGATCCTCAAGTCGCTAGGGGTAGTCTGGGATTTGAGTCTTTGGTTTTGGGTTTTGTTGATGGGGGACGACCAAGGGTGTGATATGGTGTTTCACTATGGACTTACATGGTGTATCAACCTATATAGAGTCCAAGGGTACAGTTTAAGATACTCTGAGTGGTCGGTGCTTGCTTAGATCATGGTCTGATAAACCATGTTTCCGTGTTATTCATGACCACCAGTTCCTTATTTTTGTAATTTTGGCATGTATGGTTCTCGGTTTGATTTTAGTTAGTGTGAATTTAAATTGGTTTTGGGTTACTTTATTTGTGTTCTTGGTAGTGGTTTGAATTGGTTTTGGGTCTCTTTCTTGGGTTAGGAAATGAGCCTTGATTTTAAAATTTTGGATTTCAAAAGTGAAAATCCTTGGTTTTTTTAGAATGGAAGTGAAAATATTTATAATTTTCAAAGGTTTTATGAAATTAGAAATAAGAATTAAGTTGGAAATTCTAGGTTTTGATGTTGAAAGGGTATGTGTGACCCTTGGTGATTCTTATGGAAGTTTACATATGTGCATGTGTAGTGGAAGTGAATGTTGTCATGTATGTGTGAATGATATAAGTAGAAGAAGGGATACCAAATATGTGACGGTTCATAGGATACCATGGGTGCGTATTTGAAAATAATTGTTTTATCTAGTTTTCCAAAGATATTTTTAAATAGGAAAATGTTTTCTCATAAAAGAGTGGCTTCCGTTTTAAAGAAATTTTTGGTTTTAAGGGGAAAAGTGTGACTATGTTCTAAATTTTCAAGTGGATCTGTGGGAATCATATTTTAAAAGGAAAATGATTTTTGATTTCAAAAGGGGGTTAAATTTGAATGTGCATGAATTTTGAAAATGGTGATTTTCAAAAGAGGAATCATGGCTTGTTTTGTGATGTTTTGTGGTTTTATTTTGGTTGATATTTTATCTGACTTTGATTTGGTTATGTTTTCTTTTTCAATGAGTTTAGAATATGGTTGTTAATCTTTTTTTGGTTGATATTTGGTTGGGTTTTGACTCAGTTTTGTATCCTTTTGTTATTTGGAGTATGCAGCCTAAAAGGTTCACAAATGTTTCTTGTGTATTTCATTATTTGGCCTTAACCATAATCCTAGTGGAGTGGTGGTATTGTGTTCATTTTTGTTGTTTCATTTTTTATGTGGTGATCCAGTATTGTTATAAGTAATAGAGCGGCTCTAGGAAGTCAAAATTGTTTTATGGAACTCCCAATGTAGTGAGGGTTCAATCACTTTTGAGTTAGGTTGGAGGTCCGAATTTGGTCCACTGGAGGGTGTTTGTCCTAGTATCATAGCAATTTGGGGTGTCATGGGGATTTTTTAGGACCTAATTCATCTAGAGATGTGTTTATGAGAAGGTAAAGGAAATTAATGTGATGGGGATCATGAGTGTTTAGAATGGTTAGTGGACAATGTAGGTTGTTGTTGACCATATTGAGGAGTTGGTTTCCATTTTATTGGAGGTAGCGTCAGAGGATTCAATTAATAAGTAGGTTGGTGAAGCATTTTTAGCTGAGTTAGTTTCTTGAGTGTGGATAGTTGGAAATAATATTACTGTTTTTTCTCATGAAGGTTCCCAATATCATTTGAGTGTGCTTGAGGTGCCTGTTTCAGAAGGGTCTTTTTCATTGATTCTGATCACCAATTCTTTAGACCATTCAGTTGTTTTCCACCAATGTGGCTAGTTATGGAATTTTAATGCTATCATGGGAAAATTCTCAAGATGATTACCATTGATGTGTCCGTTTGGGTCACATGTGAAGGTTATACAAGTGGCCTCATTTATAAGGTAATTTCTTGGATGGAGGATGTTTGAGACTGATTCTATGACAGGAAACACTTCGCTCATCAGGGCTCCAGCCACAGTCCTTGGAGTTTTATTTGTGCAAAGTCAGGAAAATTCAATGGGAGATAAAAACCCTGGCCTAATTTTTGGTCTCTAGTGTTGGAGTGGAGACAACTAAAGTCTCCTTTGTAATTTTCATCTTATTTTGAGTTTCTTCTGTCTACATAAGAGACCCAGAAATCATTTCGTCTCAAAATATCATCTTTTTTTAATGTGGATCCTTAAATCATTATCCTTTTTAAGGTTGTATTTAGCCCTCTTGTGGGTAGTTTTTGCTTTTAGTTTTACTCGTTTGGAGATGTGCATTCTTGTAGAAATTGATGTCTTTGGTTTTTGTTTGTGTTTTCCAACATGGTTGTGTTTATTTTTGTGGATTTATCCTCTTATGTTGGGACACTGGATCATATGGGAAATCATCAGTGCCAGGTGTAGTGTTCTTTTTCTCATGCTAAGAAAGTGAGATGAGTTCTTGTTGGGAGTTCCCTAGTTTTCAGTTGCGTGGAGGTGTTGGTTGGAGAGTGTGGAGAGGTTGAGTTAGTTCCCAAGGTCCTGATTTTCCGTGTTGCTCCATAGTGAATTTCATGTTTAAGTCATTATGGTGTTTTTCAAGTTTGTAATGTTCCTGTTATAGTTGAGTTCTTGTTGTGAGGAGATCCCCCCTTATGTTATCATATCATTTTTTTTGTTTTTCCCGATCGGTCAGGCGTGAATTTTGATGGGAATAGTCCCCACAAGGTTTTCAGATTCTCTCAGTTTTGATCAAGCACAGATTTGAGTTTGTTGCATCGTTTAACTAGGTGACTTTTTAGGGGTAGAATGTTTTTTGTGGTGGGGATAATAGTTACACCCCAAAATTTTATATCAACTATTTTAATCGTTTTATTTATTTTTAGTCATTATTTGATTATTCGTTGGCTGGAGGGTTAATTTTTAATAAAAAAATTGGAAACCTTTTTATTATTGCACGACCAGCTTGCATGGTTAGTGATAACCATGCAGTTCTCATGCTGGCTATATGTGTTTAGTAATAATATAATTATTGATTATTATAATTATAATTACTTATATTATTATTATTATTGATATTAATATTATTATTATATTATTATTATTATATTAAGTTTGGTTTTAATTAATTTTTTTATTCCTTTATTTTTTTCATCCTCCCTCTTTCCCCTTCCTGCATCGTGCAACTTCCCCTTCCCCTCTCCTTGTGCAACACCGCCTACTACCCCTTCCCTGCTCACCGATCCCAAGCTGAAAAACCCTCCCATTGACTGATGCGCCGCCTATAGTGGCTCTCCCTCACGCGACAACCCTCCCTTATGCGCCCTCCTCCCATCCGGTGGCTCCTGTTGGTGTGGCCTGGCATAGTTCTGGCGCACCACTTCTCCCTTGACATTATCTTCCTCTAAAAATTTCAAAAGGATTCCTCCCAGTTATGTGGTTGACTCCTCAAGGTAAGTGTTTTTTTACCCTCTTCTCTCCATTCTGACAAATTTACCCCTATTCTCTTAGCCTTGTATGGATCGGTCGAACCCTAGGGATAGGGTTAACTTATTTTTCATTATTTCCTACGATGTTAGGTTGTTATGAATTCCATTGGGTCCTTTTTGTGCGAGTTTTTGTGTATGTCGCTGAATGTGAGGTGTTTAGGGTTGTTTCGGTTTGACCCCTCCATTCAATGTGTTGTTTTATTCTTGGTGTGTGGATTTCCGCCATCTAATTTAGTGCCTTATGGTGTATATGATTCCCTATTAAAATAATTAGAGGTGCATTGTTCTTTTCAGTCTGAATTTTGGGTACCTTTCGATGCTATAGTGAATTTTGGTCATTGTCAGAGGGTGTGCATGCATGTAATTCAGGAATATATATATATATAATATCTTATCTATGTACAAATTCCCACATGGATCAGGGAATACATGAATTCTATTATGGATATATGTACATATATAGGTATGTGCATGTGAGAACATGGTGATTACGAGTTGTCGCCGCCTAATTCGTCAAGTGACAATGTGTTCGGCATGTCCCAGTTCCTTTTGAGGTAGTTGTTTACAAGTATTACTTTAATAATGCATTTTTTTATGTTTGTATTTTTTATAAAATTTATCAATTTTGTTCGAACCTATATGCAACCAAGGTTCAAATTGATATATAATTTTAGTGTTGGATTGGTTGATCAAAAATAGGTTTTCAAATTGATTTTTGTGTAATGTCTAGTTATGGAACCTAGGGTGTTTATTTTGAATGATAATTCTATTCTATTGTGAAATTGAGTGTTTTTGTGAAATTATTATCCCATGTGATGTTATGTGGATATTTTTTGTTTGTTCATTTGGTTTTGTGTACTTTATTGTAATGATATAGTTTGTTATATTTGTTAATGTGTTTTGGAAATGGATTTGTGGTTTTAAGGTGGGAATTGATTCTTGTCCCCTAAAATAATGTGGATGGTCGGTTATGGGTTTTTTTGAATAAAATGGTGTTTGATGGAAATGGTTATTGAGTAACATTTTGGATGTGACTCAAAATGAATACGATGACTTAAATTATTGTTTTCTATGAATCCTTGGTTTTCATAACGGTTATCTTCTTCTAAATGTTGTTGGGGTATTTTGTGTTGTTTTGAAAAATGGTTTAAAGTGGAGCTTTATAGGGTGCTTCTATTTGGATCTTCATGTGGGTTTTGGTGAATTCTCGGTTTAATGATATGTTTGGATTTGTAATGATAAAAGTGGTGTTGGAATGATGTGTTGGGAATGAATTCAATTATGAAATGTTTAAGGCCCTGATTGATTCTTTGAACTCAATGCTGATGATTGTATAAATTTTTAGTAAATGATGTGGTTTGGAAATTGTGTCTGCCTTGATAGAGTTTAAAATGTATTTTTAAAAATGTTTTGATATGGACATGATGTGATGACTCGATTGGAACCTTAATGATGTTTGGTATATATGCATATATGGGGAACCATTATAAGAGGGATTTCAATTAGGGGTAGTCATATATTGGTGTCCATTTTTGGGGTAGGCAAGTGTAGTGGCAGCAGGTAAGGTGAGTTATGCATGCAAGGGTCTCCCACTTACACATTTATTTTTACTATGGGTTCTTGGGCATCTTTCAGATGATCGGGTGATAGTTTCTTGTTATCCCTGATTAGATGGGTTAGTTCCCCATGGTGTTTTATATATTATAGGATGGATGTTCCTATAGTGAGGCAAGGTTATGGTATCTAGATAGTTATTGACTTTGGGGCTTCCCCATACGCCAAAATGTGGTTCCGAACAAAGTATGCCCTGGGGTTTTCTAGGGATGTTTTCGATCACCAATGGTTATTATTTACATTGCTCGTTTACTTTTGATTATAATAGGATCTTTTCTTACATTGTTTATCTGGTTTCTCTTTACACTACAATGTTTTTCATATTTTTGAAATTTTGATTTCAAAAAATGGAATTTAGTTTTTGAATGAAATGTGTTGTGTGTTGTTTTGTAAACTTATAAAAAACACTTTTTTATATCCGTATTCTCAAAATAGTGTCATTGGTATATGATGGGAAAAGAATAACTTGGATTCAGTTGTTTATTATTGGCATACCTACTGAGCATTTCATTCCTCGCGCCTATTTTATCATATCAGTTTCCAGTTCCATTTTCTAAATTTCTCCAGTATTAGTTTCTCATTATTGGAGAAAGGTTGGTCTTTGGTATGGTGGTGACCTAGAAGGTCACATGGAGGTATGTGCAGTTTATATTCTTCTCACTGTTTATAGATTTATGTGTTGTTCAGTTTTTTTCTTTTATTTATTTTTAATTAATTTATGGGCCAAATCATTCCCAAATGTTATTTTTGAAGCTCGGCACTAGTCACTATCCTGGGTGGATCGAGAACACCCTTCGTGCCATGCCATGGACTGGATTTAGTAACCAGTTCTGGGTCGACTCAGGTCGGTTCGTTAAAAAAATTGTATAAAAGGAGGAAATTTTTTTTTTTTTTATTTCAGGTGGTTGGAGACTAGGACTGTCGAGAACCGAGAGATAGGTATGGGAAGAGAATCATGAACTCTTGCTTGTTCTGATCCTCAAGCCACCAGCGGTAGTTTTGGATTTGAGTCATTGGTTCTGGTTTGTGTTGATGGGGGATGAATAAGGGAGTGATCTATTATTTCACTATGAACTTACATGGAGTAACGACCCATGTGGTTCTTGAGGGTATGGATTGAGACACTCCTAGTGGTTGGTGCTTTCTTGGAGAATGGTCTGTTAAAAAATGTTGTCTAGTAATGCATGACCGCTAGTTACTTATTTTTTTTATTTTGGCATGGATGGTGAATGGTTTGATTTTGGTTCATGAGAATTTAAAATGGTTTTGGGTTTCTTTTGCCTATTCTTTGTAGTGGATTTAATTGGTTATGTAGTGATTTCTTGAGTTATGTAATGAGGATTTATTTTCAAAAGGTTGTTTTCAAAAGTGAAAAACCTTGGGCTTTTTTGAGATTTAAAGTGAAACTATTTTGAAATATGAAATATTTTAAGAAATGTGAAATGAAAAATATGTTTGAAATCATTATTTTTTATGGTAAAATGGTATGTGTCACCCTTGGTGATTCTTTTGGATGTTTACATATGTGCATGTATAGGGAAAGTGCATGTTGGAATTTATTTTTCAATGAGAGAAGAAGAAGTGGGGACACCACATATGTGATGTTTCATAGGATACCGTAGGTGTGTATTTGAAAATCAAAGATTGATCTGGTTTTCCAAAGTTGTTTTTGAAAATGAAAATTGATTCCCATAAAAAACGAGGCTTCCTTTTAAAGATATTTTTTTAAACGAAAATTTTGGTTGATGTTTTGAATTTTATAGTGTATTTTTTGGAATGATCTTTGAAACAAAAAATTATTTCTTATTTCAGAAGGGGGTTAAATATGAAAGTTCATGAATTTGGAGAATGGTGATTTTAGAAATTGGAATATTGCCTTGTCTTGTGATGTTTTTGTGGATTTATTTTGGATGATATTTGATTTAACATCAATTTGTTTAGGATGTGTTCATATATGAGTTTGGAATTTGGTTTTTGATGTTCTTTTTGGCTGAGATTTTTTTGGGTTTTGACATGGTTTTGTATTCTTTTGTCATTAGAAGTATGAAACCCAGAAAGCTCCTAGATTTTTCTTATGTCTTTATGTATTTTTTCATTCCTATACACCTATTTGAGTGGTGGGATTGAGTTCATTTTGGTTGTCACCATTTTTCTATGGTGATTTAGGATTTTTAGATGTAACAGAGTTTATCAAGGAAGTCCAAAGTATTTTTTTGGAACTCCTGAAGTGGTGAGGATTTATGCTCTTTTGAGTTTGTTTTGATGTTCAACTTTGGGTAGGTATAGGGTGGTCGTCCAATTATTATAGCAACATGGGGTGTCCTGGGGATTATTTAATACCACATTCATCTAATGATGTGTTCCAGAGGAGATAAAGGCATGGAATGGGATAAGGATGATGAGTGTTCTAAAATGTTAGTGGATGATGAAGGATCTTGTTAACCATATTGAGGAGTTGGTTTCTATTTCATTACAGGTAGTGCCAAAAGATCTATTTGGGAAGTATGTGGAAGAATAATTTTTAGCTGAGTTGTGTTCTAGAGAATGGGTAGTTGGAAATATGGTGTCTTTTGTTTCCCATGAAGGGTCCCTATCCAACAAGAGGAGTGTTCCAGAGGAGCCTATTTTAGAAGGTTCTCCTTCATTGAGCCTGATATCTAGTTCTTCAGACCATTATGTTGTTTTCCACTAGTATGGTTGTTTCAGGAATTTGAATTATTTCATATGAAAATCCTCTTGATGCTTGACATTGATGTGGTTGTCTGGGCCTCTTGGGGAAGTTCTTCAAGTGGTGTCATTTGGAAGAGAAAATCTTGGAAATAGGATGATAGTGCCGGACTATGAGATCGGAGATGCTTCTCTATTTTGGTCTTATGCCACAGGCCATAGAGTGAATCTCACACATAGTCAATAAAATGCTAGGGGAGAGAAAAACCTTGGCCCGATTTATGGTTTCTGGTGTTGGAGTGGAGAAAACTCCAATCTACATTATAATTTTCTTCTTATTGTGAGCTTCCCATATCTATATAAGAGACCTGGATATCCTTCCTCATAACAATTTCATCATTGGGTATTGAATGGGGATCCTTAAATCTTTCTCCTTTCTTAAGGGTGTCATTATTGCTCATGTAAGTAGGATTTGATTTGAGTTTTACTCTTTTGGTGATGTATGTGCTTATGGAAATCGATGTCTCGGGTTTGTGTTCTAGTTTCCAAACTAGTTCCTGTTTCTTTTTATGGACATATCCCCTTGTGTTGGGACCATCGATCATATGGGGAATCCTTAGTGCCAGCCGTGGTGTTGTTTCACTCATGATGAGGAAGTGATATGGGCATGTGTTGGGATTTCCCCAGTTTATGATTGTGTGAAGGTGTTGTTTGGAGAGTGTGGAGGCATTGAGTTTGTTCCAGAGGCACGAGGTCACTCTGTAGTGTATTTCATGTTTAATTAATTGTTGTATTATTTGAGTTTTTAATGTTCTTGTTCTAGTGGATTTATTATGGTGGTGAGAACCCCCTTGTGTTCTCCTGTCATTCTTGTATTGTGGATTCTTCATGATCGGTCGGGCATGAATTGTGATGTGAAAGGATTCTCTGAGGTTTGCGGTTTCTCTGAGTTTTTATCGAGAACATATTTGAGTTTGGTGTATCATTTGGTTGGGTGAATTTCTAGGGGAATAATGTTTTTGTGTTGGGGAGAATTGTAACACCCCAACCTTTTATATCAACAATTTTAATCATCTTAGTTATTTTTACTCTTTTTTTGAGTATTCGTTAGCTGGAGGGTTAATTTTTTTAAAAAATGTTGGAAACCTTATTATTTTTTCATGGCTAGATCACACGGTTAGTGGAAACCGTGCGGTGCCTATGCGAGATATCTATGTTAAATAATAATAACAACATCAATTATTATTATTTATATTATTATTATTATTGATATTATTACTATTATTGATATTATTATTGATATTATTTTGTTTGGTTTTATTTTTGTTTTTTTCCTTTATTATTTTTCTCTCTTCTTTTTTTCTTTCACCCTCTTTCCCCTTCTTACATCGTGTAGCTTCCCCTTCCCCTCTCCTTATGCGATGTTGCCTACTCCCCCTTCATTTCTTAGTGATCCCCCACCAATACACCCTCCCTTAAGCTGCCACACCACCTCCAAAAACTCTCCCTAACGCGGTGAACCTCCCCTACACAGCATCCTCCCATCCGGTAGCACCTTCTTGCGCAGACCGGTTGGGATCGGGTGCACTAATTCTCCCTCAAAATTCTCTTCCTCTGGAAATTTTGACCATATTCCTCCCAGTTATATGGTTGGGTCCACAAGGTGTGTGTTATCCACCCTCTCTTCTCTCTATTCAGGCTGATTTTCCCTCTCCCCATCACCTTGTATGGATTATTCAGTCCCTAGGGTAAGTGTTAACCAATGTTTCTTTATTTATTTTGATGTAAGGTTGTGTGGAAGGCCATCATGTCCTTTTTGTGTGAGTTTCAGTGTTCGTCGTAGAAGGTGAGGTGTTTCAGGTTGTTTCTGTTCACCGCCACAATTCTAGGTGAGGTTTTACTATTATTGTGTGTCCTTTCACCATACCATTTAGTGTCTTATAGTTTATATGTGTCCCTGGTAAATTAATCAGTGGTCTATTGGTCTTTACCGCCTTATTCTTGGGTAAATATTGATGTTATAGGGAATTTTGGTCAATGACCAAGGGAACACATGTATATATAATATATATATATATATATTTATATATCCTTCATGTATGTATTCCATCATGGAATGGGGGATACATTCATTAGATTATGGATATATTTATATATATATATATATATATAGGTATGTTCATGAGAGTGTGGCCTAGTTATGAGTGGTCATCACATAATTCATTAAGTTCCAAAGTGTTCGTCATGGCCCGGTTCATTTTTAAGGTAGGTGTTTCCATGAATTACTTTCACAAGTCATTCCTTTTATGATTTTTTTTTAAATTAAATTTATAAATTATTTTTCCACCTCTTTCGATCCAGTTTTCATCTTGATATAGAATTATGGTGTTGGTTAGGATTATCATAAATAGTTTTTCAAACCGATATTTCTATAATGTCTAGTTGTCAGACCTAGGGTGTTTATTTTAAATTATAATTCTCTTCTATTGTTCAATTAAGGGTTTTTCATGAAATGTTTATCCAATGTGATGTTGTGTGGATATTTTTTGGTTCTGTGTCTATTTTGGTGTACTTTTTTTGTTATGATATAGTTTTTTATATGTGTTAATGTGTTTTGGAATGGGTTTTGGGGTTTTAAGGGGGGAATTGGTTTACATCCTCTGCAATAAAGTGGACGGTTGGTTATGGTTTTTTAATGAAAATGTGGTTTTATGGAAATATATATTGAGTAAATCTTTGGATGTGTTTCCAAATGAATATGATGAAAAATTGGTATTTTCCTTGAATCCTTGGTTTCCGAAACGATTGTTGTATTATAAATGGTGGTGAGGTCTTTTGTGTGGTTTATAAAAATGATTTAAAGCGGTGATTTTGAGGGTGTTTCCATTGGGCTATTCATGTGGGTTTTGGTGAATTCTTGGTTTAAAGACCCATTTGGATTTGTAATTATAAAAGTGATGTTGGTATGATGGTTTGGAAATGCATTTAATTATGTTGATTTTATAGGCATGTTGGGTGCTTTTAACTCAAAGGGAATGTTTGTCTAAATTTGTAGTAACAGATGCGGTTTGGAAATTGTGTGTTCCCAATTGGAGTTTTAAATGATTTTTTTAAAAAAATAGTTTTGATATGTACAGGACATGATGACCCCTTTGGCACCTTAATTATGCTTGTTATATATACCTATATGAGATACCTTTTTAAGATGGATTTCCTATAGGGGTATTCGTATATTGGTGTCCGTGTATGGGGTAGGAAAGTGCAATGGTGGCAGGTAAGGTGAGTCACGCATTCGAGGGCCACCCACATACACAGTATACCTTTACCTAGGGTTCCTGGGCATCTTTTAGATGATCGAGTGACAGTTTCTCGCTAGCCTCGATTAGACGGGTTAGTTCCCCCGGGAGTTGTAGATAGGATAAGATGGATGTTCCACTAGTGAGGCCATGTTTGAGTAGTTAGTTGGTTATTTAATTAAGGGCTTCACAATACACCAGTAGTTGGTTCCGAACCGAGTATGTCTAGGGGTTGTCTAGGGATGTTTAGGATCACCCAAGATTAGTATTTAAATTTTCGGTTTAATTTGAATTGTAATGGGGTATTTTGTTGCATTGTTTATCTTGTTCCTCTTTTCACTACCCAAGTTTTCTTAGTTTTGAAATTTTGATTACAAAATGGAATTTATTTTGTGATTTAAATGTGTTGTGTGTTGTTTTCTAAACTTACGTAAAATCTTAATTTTATAACTGTATTATCAAACTAGTGTCATTGGTCTATTTTGGGAAAGGAAATACTTCGATTCAGTGGTTTATTATTGGAATCCCTACTAATCATTTAAGTTCTCATGCCTATTTTATCATTTCAGTTATATGTTCCCTTTTCATAGGTTCTCTTGGATTAGTTACTCATTATTGGAGAAAGGTTGGTCTATAGTGGGGTGGGACCTAGAAAGTCACATGGAGGTATGTGCGGTCTATCATCTTTCAACTATTAGTAGTTTTTGGTGTTGTTCAGTTTTTATTCTTTTATTTATTTGACTTTCATTTTTGGGACAAATCATTCCCACATTTTAGTTTTGATTCCCAACACTAGTTTCCATCCTAGGGGGATCAGGAACACCCTTCGGGCCTTACCGCGGACTATCTTGGGTAACTAGTTTAGTGTCGAATTAGGTTCGTTCGTGACAACTTGACTAGAAGATATTGAGGTAATACCTATCTTTTTAGAATGTGTGACACTCAACTCCTTTAGAATAGGATGTTCTGAATATATCTATCCTAAACAACGGTCCAAAGAAACATCCTGACTAACTTGATAAGTCCCACTCTATTATCAAGGTGAAACTAGTGTATGGATCCCTTGGACATGAATACAAACTCAAACCTAGTGACTGGTAGTATTATATATCCCAGTATAATGCGATTCTCTGAATCTCACTCCAAAACCTAGAGTCGACGTCAACCCTCTCTCACCGGCTTCTGGAGGGAACGTCATGTTAAAATTCAATAAATAGCCCATCCCGCCACAGGAATGGCACATGACTCTGTATCTATCAAACTAGTTTCTCATCTTTCCTATCATCACACACAGTGGATTAAAGATAGAACTACCAATAGTCACACTCTCACTGGTGATCCCCTTATGAAAAGTCTCAAAATCTAGTTTTCATTAAACCATTGCGTCTAGAAGCTACACTAGCCTACTATGGGCCCTTAACTTTACATAGGTTTCATTAAGTAATCATCACATTATTCACAACTTTAGTTATAATATTCATCCAAAAAAATTCACCTATGATAAAAATGAAATTCATGGAACCTTATTGAAAATTATTTCCATGTAAGGCTCATCAACAAGATACATAGGTGTAATGTGCTGAATCTCTGTAAAGAGAGATGAATGCTCCATAATGTTCATCACACCCTAATCCAGATGTATAAAATCACTTTTCTATTCAACTATCAGAGTATTGTGAGTGAATAATTAATAAAATATGGATTGGAAATACCTCCAAAAAATATTCCAAAGCCTATCATCCTAGTTTATGATATTCCATTAGTGCTGAGAGGATCCCTAATTAATATAAAGAGTGAGTTTCACTTTTCATTCAGAAGGTGTCTTCATGTTCTTGAAGACCAAAGAATAGTATCAAACCACAGCTACACAACCTATGGACCATGATTCCCTAAAAAAGTGGGTGGATGATGATACTAGAATATATGTGTTAGATCATCGATTGTTATAGATGGTTGTGGTGATCCTTAAATAGTTTTCATAAAGCACTCAAAACCCTCTTGGAAACAGAAATCAATGTCTATATCATAAGTAATGGGTTTTTCGTCAAGTGACAATAATAAAAGTTCTACTTGCAGTTCTAGGTCCACCACCTCTAGAGATTTTACATCACCACCCCCCTGGGGAATGACATGAGGTTTTCATGGTGTAACATCTCAACAAATCACAGGTACATTCATAAGAAAATATTCTCTAACAACCAAATCAGAAATATAGACATAGGACAAGTAAAATCATTCCTATAAAAAAAGTGACACCACTATGCAAGCTCTTAATCTTTTGAATGGCTAATAGAAACAATCATAAAGAACACCATAGAAATTTACTATTTTACACTACTAAATTTGGTTATAGGTCATGTTCTCTGTTTCAATGCACATGTCCTAGTATATAGAATGTTAATTGAAATTGAAAAGTCCATTTAACGGATACCTTTCCATTTCAAAATTCAAAATAATTTCAATTCATATTTATCATAAAATTATATTTAACTGGTTAAATTATATATATATATATATATTACCATTTAAAATTTAAAAGGGCCTATAAAAATTATAAATTCATGTGTGACATCCATTTAATCCCAACCATGGAACGTTCCAGCCCATGAAATCAATGGTCCATGATTCAACCTTCAATAATTGACGAATTAATGTGTCTGCTAAAGCTTATGAAGTAAAAAATGTTTATGTTATGGAAGTCACATTATGTACCAATTATTTTTCTAAATATACTACAAGAAAATTGTGTTTATTTCAATTATATAATGCAAGGAGGACATATTAAATTTCAGGCAGTACTGCAATTCATCTTAAATGTCATGAAATATCTGTTCCATGTGAATCCTGTAAGGTTCCCAAAATGATATATTATTCATGATTCCTTTCCATATATGGCCATGAATAAAATATAATTCATCAAACATAGAATTAATAACATCACATATCATGTGCATAACCCAATGGTGGAATCAAACCAAATATAATCAGCATAATCTAGAATGTCATATCCCGTCCCATGAAATTTGGATTTTACCTATACGTGGATTAGGTACTCCTAGGAACAAATCATTACCAAATTCTATGATATTCACAATATCCTATCAAATACTCCAAAACAATAATACAATATAATATAAACTGATCTAATAATAATTTGTAACATCTTAAACCGAGTACCACTAACCAATGGTCCTAGACGGTGGGTCACATGGCCTCAAGACACCTACCCATAAACTAGTGGTTGCTGATTAGTAGTCAGGGTATGTAATGGTATGGTTGGGAGAATAAACCCTCATGATCAGAGTAACATAGAGGTTTTAGATATGAATAAATAAGAATAACCATAATATAAATTAGCGACATAACATAAACATCTAGAGGATAGTGGTAGTAAACAATGTTGTAGTCAATATCAATACAACTTGATAAATATGTCCTGATTCAACAAAATGTTGTAAATACATGGAAATATGCATCTAATAAAATACATGAATCAAAAGTATAAACTTACCAAAATGATTATCTCCATATAGCTCCATGATCATATATTGGTCCTTTTATCCCATGGTGTTAAGCATAATCAATCAAGATTTGTAATGATAGAATTTTCCCTAGTCCCTACTTGCATTCATGAAGTCTATCTAGATATCCAATGCCAATCTGAACAGGATCTGAGATAACACTCAGCAAGCCACCACTAATGATGTCTACAACAAGTCCAGTATGTGTATATAATCTAAAACTATGTTCAATATATAATATTAATATAATTTAATAAGTAGGTGTGATACCTTCAAGAAAAAATGGATCAATATAAATAAGAAACCATAAAATCGTGATAAATATAAATCATGAAAAAAAAAGTGATACTATCCAGTCTAGAAGCTCTAATCAAGCACCGATAAAAAGGGTAAACTATAAAGCATGATAATCAACATCTGTAGTGTATGCCGAGTAATCTAGTGTCAAGACAACAAGGATAGGAACCAAGGTATAAAATGGAAAGGCATTCCCTAGAGTCCATGGATAATCTCCATATAAAACTAAGTAAATATGTGAGTGGATCCTAAAGAGAATGTCCATGAAGCATGTCTACGGTAGTCAGAGCAAGATGGAACCAAGGAGTAGAAATTTCCTTGGAATCAAAGGTAACCTAGATCCATGGAGTATACATGTCCATAGAATTCAATCTAATCAGGATCCATGTAGTAGAAATGTCCATTAATTCTAATGTAATCGAGATCCATGAAGTATATGTTTCCATGGAATCCAATGTAATCTGGATCCACGGAGTAGTAATTTACATGGAATTCAATGTAAGCATAACCAATTCATTAATCATTTCATAACCCATTTCATATTCATATAGAATCCATATGTTCGTCCAACACATCCCACATTTTATAATTAAAATAAATAACCATTTTTTAATATGTAATCACATGTAAAGTGAATATGCAGCCACTCCTAATATCCCATTTTATTCATTATGGATACCACTAATATGGTAAGATCACATGAACTCAACGAGGTGTTATATCCTGAGGTAGACACATAATCCCACGTCACAAGTGGTCTGGGATGAGGTTTCCAACCTCCATGCATATCATGGTACTAAGTGGAAGACCGATAAATCTTCCAATCAATTTAATCAATGTATTGAATTAATTTAGGAGAAATAACTAGAAGGTTTGTCATGTGGAACAACAACTAGTTATAAAAAACTATAATTTATCAGAAACGTTATAGGTAACCTACATTATGCATGTGGTAGAACCCTCATCCATTATCAGATTCTAATTAGACCTGAGTTGGAGGGTAATGGAAGAATAAAAACTCCTAGAAATAGGTAATATTATCTTTCCCCAAAATAGCAACATAAATAGTAAGGAAAACATAGAAAGGCATATGAGAAATAGAGCTCACTGATACAGATCCAATGAGATGAATGAATCTTAAATCAAATGTCATGTGGAGGGATTACTTCAATCCCTAGTTTGAGGTATTGAGAAGATCTCTGACATGAGAAGAGGGGGTTGGGTGATGGAGAAATTTGAAAAGGGGATAAGGATTTAAGATTTAAATCATTTTGGTAAATAATAATTGTTTCACCCTTTTTAATTAGGTTTCCTAGTTTGGCTATGTGGTTTTCCAAATTTTGGACCAATCATGTTCCCCTATCTACCTCAAAAGGGAACCTATACAATTCATTGACGTGGTTTGGGAAACCATGCACAAACCATGTTATCATCCTCAGCAAACAAATTAGGTGTTCTTAATGGGCATGCATCCCATTTTGGCATGGTTTAATAAAACTGTGTGGCCCCGAACATCACCCTAGACAACCCCAAATAGATAGGATAAATCTATTATATTGGGATACATAGTTTCTACTACCCATATGACCTAGATTATTCTTCCAAAAAACTAAGCCTCTAATATTTCTACAAGCCGCAAAACCCCCAAAACTCCCCTAACATCATTAGGAACTCATAATTGGCCAAAAATTAGAAATTAAACTAAAATTAAAAATATATGTAACTCAAATAAAGATCTATAATCATACATGTTTGATATTCCAATTATTCTTTCTCTATGCACGTAAAATTATAATTTAATGTGATATAATTTCTTTCCATACCATCTTTATTTCCACTAGTCAGAGGGGGGGTGGTCTTACTCTTCATCCCTTTTATTATAGTATTAAAATAACTTGCAATATATCCTTTTATGAAACATTCATGACATATTATATTGTATGATTAATACTTTTTCCTCTCATAAATAAATTTCTTCACACATATTCCATTTTTCAGTTATTTATTTAATGATCTTGATGTACACAATAAAAAAGTACCTCCAAATTTGTAGTTGGAATACCTTTTTCTAGGAAAACCCATTATTATATATTTTTATCTAATTTTAAATTTTTCAACATGAAAATTAGAATAATTATAATAAAAATTATAATAATTATACAATCTATCTTCTGGAATGGGTGAATTTTATTATTCATTCCATTCAGAATCATAAATCATATCAATATAATATTTAAAAAACATATTTTTTGACCAGGAATGCCATAATAAAAATAATATATTATCATAATTCTATTTTTGAATCCATAATTTATATTCCAATAAAATTTTCATTTTATGAAATGATTTCCTTAATCGAGCTCAATGAAATACAATTATATCCCTCTATTAATTCACTAAATGTCTCTTGATTTATTTGAATGATAATATATCAAAACTAAAAACTTATTTTTTCATAAAAGTTATTCATTTTTCCTTAATATGATCTTCAATACTTCTCAATAAATCAATAAATCTTCATTGATATTTTTATTTTCTATAATTGAGTCTTAATTTTATTTAATATTCATCTCCATACAAAAATACTACATTTTTATTTGATATCATAAATAGAATAAAAATTTTACATTATCTTCCTTTACCATTTTTATAAATTTAACTTAATATTTATTTCCCACATGAAATGTTCGACAATCATGATATTTAATATTTTTTCCCTTTATATCTAACTGATCATTCTTGACTACTATTTTTGATTTTTATACTCATTCTCATGATTGAAATTTTTCATCAAATGCTTAAATGGAGATTTTATCTACAAATACATTCTTCTCAGTCATTGAATGATTAATAATTCAAATTCCATAAACATATCTCCCAATGAAATGCTTGGTGTTCCATGCTATAGTATCATTAGATTCATTCATTAGTTTCTCCTGAAATTAATTCTTTTAAAGAAGATATTACTCACTTGTATTCGATGAAGACTTGATATTTACTTCATCATTAGTAATTTTATTATACACATGTGACTCTTATTATTCACTGAATATATAATAATATTTTGTTCAAATAAATCATTTTCTGTGGGATCCTTGAATGTCCACCTTTTAAACAAATGTTCTTTTAACTCAAGAGACTCAATTATGAATTTTCATTATTCTATAAAAGAACTCAAATTATTGATCACTTTAGCTCATTATTATTATGTGGGATGAAAATTATTACTTGATTCTTATTTTTTTGGAATAAAACACTAATCCTTAATTACATATTCATGTTTAGTATGTCATTGTTTCTCCTGGCCCTCTAAACATTATAGAGTTTTCATTATATTACTCACTCATAGATTTAAAAGGATTCATGTAGGTTAATAATTCCCATATAGTATTTATATGAGTGAATAGAAATCACCCTTCCCCATGATGGACTTGAGATCTAGTATTATGGCATCGCCCATTATAGTCTTGGTGTTATGTGAGGCATCCAAATATGAGGGTAGTTAAGCCCCTGTCTTGAAAATCATGGAGAACTATAAAGACTGATATCCTACATATAAAAACATAATATTTTATTTAAAAAAATTCATAATGTAAAGAAATAACATATTATTGAATAAGGAATTTCAATATAAACATTTTACATAAACATTTATGAAAAAACCATAAATAAATATACACAATTTTATATTTTTTCTTATTTTATAATTTATAAATAATGTATAAATTATAGATAATGTATATCCACTAAAAACCTATACTAATTCTACTAAAAGGGTTTTTTATAGCTTTAACCTCCCATGAATTTACCCATGTTGATGAAGGGTGTTTTTTTAGTTTTATCAAAACTAATTTTCATTAAAAATTTCCAACCCACGGAAAATTTTGATAATCACCACAATGTGGTGATGAACTTGATAATAACACATTCCATGGGGATAATTGGGTCATTTTAGATAGAGAAATTCCATTTTTTTCCATGAATTCCCAAAATCTATAATTAAAGAGTTATATTATAATAAATATCAAATGTTAATGTATATTTATTTTTTGAATTTCATAAAGCATGTTAAATTATATGTTATTTATAAATTTTTATATTATTAATTGTTCCTAAATTATTTATGTAATGTATAAATTTAGTAAATGTTCACTTTTTTAGTTTATTAATTACATTAGTAATATATATAAATTATTTATATTTTGAATTGATGTATGATTTAGATTGAATGAGTTTAAAAAATTTGATTAAATTATAATATATGTATTTAAGGAGTTACATGCAAGATATGATAATTATTTTAGTTTTCTTCTACCTTGAGTTTTATTATTCATATGTTCTGAGAAATAATTTAATGGTTTATTATATTTTATAGACAATAGGTGTTTTAAATATGATGGAGCTGTGGTTACTCTTGAATACACTATTGTGGGTAGTCGGACATTGGCTGGGACTTCTCAATATATTTGGAGATTAGACACTATCATGAATGGAGGAGGTTTGATACCGATCATACCAAACATAAATTTGTTAAAATTATTTATTTCACATGATTATAATACATTACAAAAAAGGGTTTAATATACCTTATTTATGGGATTTATTTGGTTATTATTAAATAACATTGGATTTTAATTTAGTTTAGTAAAACAAGATATATGTTTTGGTAAGAGTTACTCATAAATATGGTTTCAATGTACTAATTTGGTGAGACTAATAGATATTCCAAACTAAAAAATTTCAACCGTGAATACATTTGAATAGAATATATGAGATAAGATGATGATAATTAAAACCCATTTGAATACTATGTTTTAGATTATGTTTTAATCAACATATGTGAAGACCAATATTATCTAACTAGGAAGGTTATGCTAAAGTAGGCTTATAATGGATTGTATTGGGTATGTTAAGAAGTTTATGAGTGACTCTAATAGGATTAGTTTCATGCAATTGGGGTATTATTTGGGTCACAATTAACATAGAAACCCTAAGAGTTATGATACGAAGAGAATAAATTTAATATAATCTAAATAATTGATTGGTAAAAGAGTTCTATATTCAATTATTCATAAGTCATTTAGGATATGATTAACATGATGTTACACAAAAATATATATTTGGTGGGAGGAATTCCAAAGTAGACACAATACTTAGTGAAATATTGATCTTGGTCCACTAATGGATGTGATGGAATTCAAATGGGGTTATCATTTTAGTGGGATTACTTTTAATGGATGTACTTATTATATGATTTTAAAACATGATACTCATATGTTAAAAACTCATGTTATAGATAAAATTAATTCATAATCATCATTCTTGACTATGAGCCCAATACTATATAAAGAAAATATCAATAGAAGAAACCTTCTATACTATTATAGAACATTAACATTTTTTCTTATACAAGAATGAAATTCCACGTGTTAAAGGGACCCCTTTTTGAGGTACCAACTGGTGAAGTTGTTCAACATGTTGATCTAGATAATTATAATAAACATAGAAGGACTCACTTGATATATTTATGGAATTCTTTAGATGAAAAATGAACGAACGGAATTCATTTTTTTCTGATGTACTATGTATGATTGTTTATTTAAATGACATTAAGATATTGGGGGAACCTACATATACTTATTTTACCAAGGAATTAATTATAAAATCATTGTTGAAAAACTTTCTGATAATGTAAATGATATTTGAAAAATTTCACCTGATCATCTCAATATATTTAGGATAGTTGAGCATGAAATGGGAGGTCCAGACTGTAATGATATATTCATAGTAAAATAGGGTTTGAATTCAAAATAAAAGAGTAATATTGGATTTTTCAATGGTAATAAATGGTCATTAAAAAGGATAGGAGGTTTCAATCAGGGGTTGAAATACTTTCATTTTTTTGAGTTTTCTATTATACCTGATATAAAAATTATGAATGGTGTACTTCATATCTGTCAATCCAAATCTATCTGATATATTCTTCATGAGATTTATAGTAAGTACCTAGAATTAATAAATAGACACATTCCTCTTAGGGTATCCATATGTTTTGAAAATATTATAAAACTAAGGTAGGATCCTCTCTTTCTTATGGTTTTCAAGAACCTTGATGTTAATGTGAGAGAGAGAGAGAGAGAGATTATACCTGAAGAGTTTCCATGATTTTAGATTCAAACACAGATTAAAAAACATGGGAATAATTATATATTAATTCAAGGAGACTTTTTGTATTGAATGAAATATTTCATAAATATTCCATGAGTTAATTGTTTTTTAACTTAGGGATATTCACTTGTGACTATTTTTTTAATATTTAAAAAACATAGATAGAAGTTTTTTTTATAATGTGATTATCAAACTGATCATTATATCCTTGGAATAGAAATAAAAGGATCAATTAATACATTATATCATAATAAAAAAACATCTATGCACTATACCATGATGTGTTTACATGCACTATATCATAGTTTATCCCACCACAGACCCCATAGTGTTCTAAAACACCATGCCATAGTTATATCTTTAGTTTATATTTCCAATAATAAAAATTATATTCATTTTGAGAGGGGTACATACCATTCAAACTCAAGTAAAGATATATGGATGTGTGTGATCATCCAACCCATTAATTCAAACTTTATTCCAAGAATTCTTAGTGGTTTTTATTTAAGTAACCCCACTTCTACAAAAAAATATTTTGAATATTTTCTTATCCATCGACTATATTCCTTGGATTGGTATTCATATCCATTGTGAGTATAATATCACAAATTTATTTTTTTCACCCATAATTATTTCATATTATATCCTTTATATTAGTTCATTATCTATAATAGTAATTATACAATGATCCTCTATCCTTAACATATAATTTTTGTCTCATTTAAAAATTACAAATGAATTATGATTCCTCTATTCAACAACCATTAAGATAACTATATATTTTCTATCCTTTATAATTATTTCATTACACATTCATACATCCATTGGTTAATTAGGGAAGATATCTTCTCCATCATATATGTTTTTTTTCAAATCTCCCCATGACAAATTCAATATGAAGTTAACCATTGGTGAATGATGCACTCTTCATTGAATTCTACCATCCCTTTCATCAAAAATTTTTAATCTAATTGTCAAATAACTACGTTTTATTTCCAATTGAGTTCTTCTCTTAATTTTTATAAGTCTGGGGATCTCCTCTAGACATTTATATCTCCTCTTATGTTTAAAAAAATCATTATATTTCTATGGCTAACACATATCAAACATATCTCAATAATGAAACACTTCATATATCTCTATCTAGTTTGAGATGTTATATAAAATTTCCTTAAATTATTGAGATCCTTGGATTTTAGACAAACACCCATGGTGAGTCCAAAAAATATATACTTGTTTCACTTTAATACCTCCATTATTCAAGGGCCATAGATTTATAATTTATAAATAATATTTCATTTACCTACTAATTCCATTTTTTCTTCATTACATGATCCACTTATTGATGATTAAATGAGTTGAATATCTAATATTACATCTCCCTAGAATAATTTTATCTTTGTTTGAATATTTTATATCATCGCATACTTCTCCTTCAATTGGGAGGAAATGCACTCTATCGTAGAGCCAACTAATTTTATATATTTTTCTTCTCCTCATATTAATTTTTTGAGTAATCTAGTGATTGAGCAGGTGTTTTCAATATTTTATACATATTTTAATTAATATATTCCAAAAAATAAATGACTTATAATGTTAAATTACATCTTTTTTGGAGTTTTGATGTGTGTTGAGCTAAATTCAGAAAATTACTTAATTATATAATTTTAATTTTTTGATCAAATATCAATTTTGGGTATAAAATTTACAATTCTAATCCTATTGTATAAATTATTTTTTAACGTATTTGTGGCTTGTGTTCGTCATGAATTATAATTATTCCATGTTCTAAATCATCTATTTTTAGGCATAATAAAATAAAAGAAATGGATAATATGTTTCAGACATATTTGACGTACCTTCAATAATGAAGATATTACCTAGGTCATAGGCTACTGTATGAGGTGATTATAAATGGAGAATAAGGAGAACTCATAGAACCATCATAATATTAAATACAATTTTTAAATTAATTCATTAAGATAAGTTATTGGTATGTGCGAGTGGATTAATATGAATATACACTTCATAAAAAAAATTTATTTTTGTTAATTTCGCATATATTTTGTACCACGGGTCTAATGTCTCTCCAATTTTATGTGTAGAGATTTAAGAAACCATAAAATATCTTTCAATATGGGAATGTTTTTATATTAAACCTATAACTTGATAGAAAATGGGAAAATATTTTTGGTATTGAAACTGGATAATATATTTTCTATCCCACTTCACAATATATTTTCAACTCAACTTCATTTCAAAGGATAGCTAGAAAGAGGTATTGGGATATGATGGAGAGAATATTCTACAGAAGAGGAGTTATAATGAAGAGAATCTATAAATTTTGGTTTTAACTCTATATTATTATGAATATTTAATATTTAATAACATTTCCTTTTGATTTTTTGGTTTTCATTATAAACTCTTATCTTTTGAATTATTCTAGAAAATATTTTTTTGATTTAAGGATGTCTATTTCTTAATTTTTTACACTTTATTTTATTTTTTCTTGGCTAATATCGACATATAAATTTAAAATAAATGTATTATTGTTTAAATTTTATTGGGTGAGGTATCTTCATTGATTACAAAAAATATATTTATTTTTGGTTTCTCATATGTATTTGGGAAATTGATTCACATTCGTAAGGGTATAAACATCATATATTCGGTCTTGATATTGTTTCTAGTAAATTTATGTGTATACATTGAATTCTTAAGGTTTACATTGGATAATTCAATTGTATTTTCTTGGAAAATGATAAATGGAGTGTTTGTGGATCGAATATTTTCAAATACTTTTATATTCACCTTGTCTTTCTCAATCCTCGTTGCTTCTGATTTCTAATATCTAACATTAATTTATAGTTTTAATATTATTTTTGTTTACTTTTTTTAACTCAATTCAAATCCCAACATCTGGTTTTAATTTAACATAAATAAATTAACAAAGTTATTGTTTGGAAACTTATCATGCAACCTCCTCATGAGAGGACTCAATGGTCACCACTATGCTACATTATAATGGAAAAATCATTTATTCAGGTTTTTTGAAAAAAAATATTTTTTTCAATAGGAACTACTTTTAATGAGGTTTTATGAGTTGTTTCTAATTTTTTTTGAATTTATAAAATTTTAACCACTCATTCATATTCTTTAAGAAAAAATGGATTTTCAAAGTGACAACACCAATTTTTTCTAGATTATAAATAGTATTATGAGTCTATTCATGATGAATTTATAAAATTTCAATTATAACCAAATTATTTCATGATCTAAAAAAGTGTTTTGTAGATTTAAAAAAATGATGTTACAATTAAATAAGAAGGAAAATGAATTTAAATTACTGCCAATGCTTTAATATAATTGAAATATTTAAAATATAAAAAAGAAGCCTAATAAAGGGAAAAAAATTTCCCAACCACTATTGACATTTAATAAAATTTTGAGGTTGTGTGGAGAGATGAATTATTCCTTTATTTAAAAATTTTATATTCAACGGATAACACTAATATAGAATGGACGTTTTATTTTAATGTTAGAAATCAGTTTTTTTATAAACTTATTTTTGGGATTTTATTAAAAATGAAATTTCAAGTCAAATCCATTGTTTTGAAGATGAAAATTTAGAACCATTGTATTAAATGATATCCAAATAAAAATAAACAATTTATAAATTTCTGTTTATTTTTTTTTGGAGGAACAAGTGATCAAATATACTTCTAATAGAACATTTTTTCACTCCCATAATTGGCAGCTCTCGAGAATCCATAGAGAGAAGTCTCAAATTTTGATCTTGTTTTTATATATTATTTGGATAATAAAATGTAATATGTCTCTACCTATTAATATTTTATTCCTACTAAATTTAAGTGGGTTGCTGTCATATGATGTGGAAGTAAAGGTAAAAATTGGACAATTAATGGTGTTATAAATTTAGTAGTAGATAGGATTACTTGAGGATGATGTGTCAGTCATTTTTGGGGATAAAGTGTCAGGAAATTAATTTTAAATTTTTTTATATATTCTAATACATCATTAGAACAACAATATAATGAAATATAACATAATTAAATATTCTTTGGGGAGATATTATATGATATTTGAGATGAATAAGGATAGAAAATTTTAATTTTTCTATTTTTTCAGAACGAAGAAACACCCACTATCATATCACGGATGAGTTACAGGAACTACATGATTCAGGGAAGAGAAACCCTAACACCACTTGGGGGTAAAAACAAACAATATTTTCTCTTTTTTTTTACTTTTTTATTATTTTTTTTATTAAAAATAGGGTGCATTTTTTATATAGGTTTCTAGGTTACATCTTTTAGGAGAATAAATAATGTCTGCTCCATCCCAAAAATAAAAAGGTTGTTTCATTCCTTCCTAGTTGTTAATGAACAATATTATATTCTTGATTATTAATTATCTTATAAAATATGTTCAATGATAAAATTATTCAAAATCTTCATTGCGGGAGGAATATCCTTGGTATATTATAATTTTGTATGCTTTATTTTGAAAGTTTTATTTTCGATTTTTCTAAAAAAAATCATGTTTTATTTAAAATATATATTTTTAAACAATTTTGAACTAAAAATTAATTTTCATTGTGAATTAAAAACATTTTTTCATGAAAATAACCATTATTATTAATTGAAAGTAACTATAATGATTAATGAAATGTGTTTTATTTTGGATATAAAATAAAAAATTCATGAAATTACCATTGAATTTTGAATTCCACACCATGAATATTGTCCAAAATAAAAAAATAACATTCTCAGGGATAATATAAACCATTTTTATATCTTATTTACAATAACCCTACTTATTCGGTCAACCAAATAATGATATTATAACTATAACTTTTCAGGTTTCTTTCAAAACTTATGATTTATAACAAATTGGGTGTAAGGACCCACCCCAGTTACCAGGAGTCGGTGCCTTGTTCTATTATGTTGGCATACATACAAGGAATATGAATCTCGAAGGAACGAGTATTTTAGTATTATTAGAAACAATATTCATACATTAGTTCAATATTACAACTTGAAGAGAAATAAACATGGAAGCTCCTTAGACAACACCCATAACTCCTATGTTATTTCTGTGTGTCATTGATAATAAACTTCTTCATGTCTTGAAAAAAATGATACATAAGAAAGGGGTGAGATCAAATTCTAAGTAAGAGTAATAAATACTATGGAAGATATTATAAACATAAGAAATGGACCATAATTGAAAACACATGCTTTTAATAATAAACATGAACACATTAGGGCAGGAAAATGAGGTGAGTAAATAATGCCATAATAAAACATAATAATGGGTATTCTGTTAATAGAATAACCACATGAAATATCAATAGTTGAACTCATAATGATTGAATTCAAAATGTAGGATATTTTGAAACATTTATTCAAGCCCTCGGCCAAGAAATCTAGTGATTAAGGCCTCGGCCAGAATCCATATCACATTGGGAAAGGACTCGTCTAATTCCACGTCTATTTGTCTCATGAGACCTACTGATGCATCGAGGGGATATAGAGGGCCCCAACCAACACATAATAAGTCCAATGCATTACTTATATGTGCAGGGATCAACTTAAACAACATATATATTCATATTGAAACTATCATATGAAATGTAACTACCTTTCCCCAATCATTACACATAAAACACTAACCATTCAGAATAATATGGTGAATGGTTTTAGTATAGATCATCCACAATAGATTTAGTCATAAACCATTAAATAAAATATGGTAGAAGACTTCCTAAATGATTAAACACAATAATACCATGGAATCAATAGGAGTGTTGAATTAGATGAAAACACTATTATAAAATCATTAAGCAATTCTGGAGATAAATACCATTTTATTTTGAAAACAAGAGTTCTTTTGGAAAAATCGTTGTATAAAACAAGAAGTGAAGTAAGATAGTATTTTAATAATAAAAAGAGTTATTTTCTAAAGATAATGGATTCCAAAAATAGATCATATTGTGGCCTTGAAAATAGGAAAGAATTTGATAAATTCCCTTTGGATCTGGCTTGTATTTTCGAAACAACATTGAATGTTCCTTTAAAAATGTTCAACTATCCATAAAATAAGGAATGGTTATGGTTTGTAAATGTATATATGATACTCACACAGAACATATAATGAGTACATAAAAATGAATATGAATTACATCGAGGTAATTAGACAATGAAAGTATCCCAAATGAAAGTGGAAGCTTGGGCAAAAAAACCCTTAACTTAACTCAAAACGTGTTCTGCTCTTGTACTTAAGCTCCTGGAATATGAAATTATACTTTTTAATAACATATTTCAGAACTTATTAGACATTTATTTATATTACCATAATTCTGGTTAGTTCATTTATGTCTTTATTGACAAGTTATTTTATTTAATTTCGTTTTTCTGGTGTGTTCATTTCACTTATTTTCATATTTGGTTCACTTTTTTTAAGTAATGATGTCAAATGGATGAAATTATCCAGAATTAATATTTTATATTATTTATGAACATAAATAAGTGTTATTATTCATCTATATAACTTGGTTACATGGAACGAGGATGAATTATCATACAGACCTTTAATGGTAATTGTTTAGGTTAATTTGTGGGTTTTGATTACAATGAACTCATTTTTCTTTATAACCTAACACCATTTGATCAAAGGGATTACAGAATCTTAAATAGGATATATTATATAAAATAATTTAGCTCAACCATAACAAGAATGGTTTCATGACCATAATTTATAATGATAAAATAAATCAAAATTCAATCGTCCTTGAATGTGTAAAATTGACACATCTCGGATGGTGTTCTTGCTACCAGTATAAAAGAACGTAAAAAGGGGGAGATGATGATAAATTATTCCACTATCAGGACAAAATTCCATTACATATAAGTTACTAGAGTCATCATAAAATTTTAGATAAAGAGAGGTAATATAAAAAGAAAACAAATGAACATGAAAGGAAAGACAGAGAATTGAAAAGAGGAATTTACCTCTTGAACCAAACGTCCCTAAGAACCTCCTTAAGGGAGAGGTTTTGGTCTTTTAATGAGGCCAAAGCTTGCTGGACGTAGGAGAGGAGGTTGAGAGGGTATTTTTCTAGAATTTGTAGGAGACACAAGGCTTGAGAAGAGTGATTGAAAGAGGGGGTGAGACGGGGTTTTATAGTGGAGGAGAGTTGAGATTTCTTAATATAAAACTCATTAGTTTATTATTTCTTCTCAAGACAAGTAATAGTAATTATTCCATGACCAAGAATAGTAATTTTATCATGTGAATTCTGATTATGGGTGGTGACATCTTCCATGATGCTATGAATAGTCTAGTTTGCTTATAATTTATATATACCGTAAATTACTGTATTTTACTATTCATAAAAAATCAAGTGTTTCAGTAAAATCCCAAAAAATAACCCTAACCATTTTTCGACGTGTAGAATCCCAAAATGAAGTCCATTTTTCAAAAATAATTTTCTAAATATTATTAATTTAATATTTAATTAAAATCATAATTTATTATCAAAACCTTGTTTTAAAACATTCATTAACTTATTCTAAAATATAGGTATATCGTACATTAAACTTGAATATTATTTATATATTATCAATTGTAAGGTTAATATTCATTAGGGTATGTCACTATTAATAAGGTTATGTTACTATTCATAAGGGTAGGTTACTAATCACCAAAAATTATGTTTTTCTTATTGGACTCTAAATAACTTATTGATCATGACTATGTATGTCGGATTTTTGAAAATCACATCACAGAAGTGAAAAACTTATGTTTTAAGGGTCCCATAGCAATTAGTAGTTAATGTGATTATGACATATTTATAATAATGTAATTTTCTTTAGAAAATATTGGGTCGTTACATTCTCCCCTCCTTACAAAAATTTCTCCCTCGAAATTTTATTTACAATCTAGGCCAAGAACAGGAGGGGGTACTTCTCCTTCTTTGATTCATCCAGTTCCCAAGTTTCTTCTTCATACTTATGTTTCTCCATAGTACCTTGACCATATGAGTAGCCTTGTTGGGTAGACCTTTTTCTCTACAATCCAAAATTTTCACCAGCTTCCCCTCATAGGAATGATCATCTTCCAACTGTACCACCTCTGAAAAGAGTACATGTGAAGGGTCTTGTATGTACTTCCTTAAGATGGATACATAAAAGACATCATGTACCATCGACAAGGTTGTTGGAAGTGCCAATCGATATGCCATAGCTCCGACTCAATCAAGGATCTCGAAGGGAACAATATACTTGGGACTTAGCTTTCATTTCATCCCAAACCACATGACCCTATTCCATGGAGATATGCATAGAAATACCAGGTATCCGACTTTGTACTCCAAGTCTCACCGACGGTTATCTACATTACTCTTTTGTCAACTTTGGGATGCCTTGATATGCTGATGAATGGTTTTCACCTTCTCCGCCATTTCCTCAACCAATTCAGGTCCTAGAAGCTTTCGCTCACTGACTTCATCCCAACACGCCGGTGTTCTACACCATTTCCCATAATGGGATTCATATGGTGACATACAGATGCTCGAGTGGAAACTATTGTTGTGGTATAATTAAACTAGTTGAAGATGTTGGTCCCATAATCCTTTGAATTCCATAGAATTTTCCCTCAACATGTCTCCCAGTGTCTGAATAGTCCGCTCAGATTGGCCATCAGTTTGAGGATGATAGGCTGTACTGTAACACCCCGAGATTTTATGAAAAATATTCTTTTTAATTTTATTGATGTCTTGTGCTATACGCTACACCAAAATTAGATTTCACAACACGCATCCTTGACTTGCCTTTCATTACACGCAATCACGACCTTCCTCGATAGTGTGTGTAGTACACAATACCGAGTTTCACTAAACAACGATATGCTATTAAAATACTATTAAAACTAGCCGTTATGAATAGTAATAACCACCTTTTAAAATTTTAAAAATTTTATCTCTCAAAATGGACTTAATTTTTGGATTCGGAATATCGAAATTAGCTTAGGGTGAAATTTTGGTACTTTTCGGATAAATTTCTTATTCTGATGAATAGTGAAAATTACTAAATTTTAATTAAAAACAACTTTTTTAATCAAAATAATTAATAGTGATAAATTATTAATTTGAGTTGTTTTAAAGTATATATAGAATATATTTTTACAATTTAATATAATTTTTTTTATTGGATGTAATTTCACATTTAAACCAGACATAAACAAGTGTCAATCTTTTGATAGTTATTATCTCTTAAAAACACACTATTTGTCTTAAAGGCGGGAATTAATTTTTACATTAGTTAATGTAACTAATATGTTTTGAATTTGGTAAAATAAACATAATTTTTGAATTCATAATATCAAATATAGCTTAGGCCTAATTTTTGGTATTTTTCTGGAAACTTTTATTTTTTGATAAATAGTGAAACCACTAAGTGGTAGTTAAAAAAACTGATTTTTTCATAAAACGTAATTTTACCGCTTCTGTGAGTGAAATTTCGAAAATCCGAGAGACATGGTTAATATAAAGGACTAAAATGTGGTTCAATGAGATGAAAATATTTTTTGGTGAATAGTAACTTTTGACTTTTTTTTACCACGGTTAAAAGTAAATAGGGTAATTAAGGGTAAAAATGATATTATTAAAACCCTAACACATGTCCTAATTCTATTGGATAAGTGTAATTCTACCAAAAACAACCTTAGTAATAAAATATGACCATTTAAGCCCACAAGGATCAGATTAGGACATTTATTATTAATTTATTTAAAGAAGGGTTAAAATAGTTAAAATCAAAGTTTAATAAGTAAATTATTTTTTATATAGGGTTATACATAAGATAAATTCGACTATAAATATTCATTATAAAGACAAAAATATTTCCTACATAATTATAATTTATTTATAATTTTTAGAAATCAAATAATTTAATTTATTTGTGACACAACGATGATGCAGTAATTATCTTATTAATGAAATATTGACATAATTGATGTTATAAATTTCCAAATAAATGTAATTTGAGACTTTTTATTAATTAAACTAATTTTCTAGATTAATATGACATGTTAGTATTGATATTATTAACTTTTTTCGAACTAATAATTCTGTTATGATTTTTACAAAAATCAATTACGAAATAGTGTCAAAATTGACATAAAATAGTTTTTTAAAACAATATTATATTATTAATTGTTATTATATTCCTAAAAATATAACTTTAGGCCAAATGACTTAGATATGGTTTTATATATTAATAATAAACAACTTGGGGTTCGTTTGGCTTGATATAGTAAGTTTATTAATCTTATAGTGTAAGAACACAAGAAGACACGGTAAAAGTAAAATTATTTAACATAATGTTAAAACTAAATGATAAGGTTAAAATAGTAAACTAAATCTGTCAAAATTCTATTGGATTATAGGATTTCGAACCATCTCCACCTTATATTCTAAATAAATCAATTTGGAGCTATTTAAAACCGAATTCGGCTTTATAATAAAATAATATTTTTAGTTATTCCAAAGGTGCCCCTCTCCTCCCTTATAAAAGGGAACCCCCTCCCTCTCTTCCTCACAACACTTTGAGCTTTCATGCTCGGACAACCTCTGAAAAATTCTCTTCTCCACTTCTCTAGAAGCATCCTAGAGGTTCTTGTCTTCCTCAAAGAGCAATTTTAGTGCCCTAAGAGGAGGTCTCAATGAGGCGCTTCAAAGAAGAGGTAATTTTCGTTACCGATTTATTCATCTTTATTTCTTATTCCACTACTTCTTATTTAGTTGTTTCATTATGAAGTAATTACATAAGTATCACTCATATACTGATATGTTATTATAAGTATGAAACAACCCTATTTCACCATCTATCCATCCTACGGAAAACGAAATCACCGCGCGTGCGTACATACGGAATACCGTCTCCACGCCGTGGTGAAATCAATTTTCCACCACCACCTTACTTGGATGGGTATAATGGTGTAAATAATAACTATATATGATTATTTTAAAGTAATATTGATTCTGAAATAGTATACATACACTCCAATACAGTCCCACGATCATGAGAATGATATCATCACTCGTGCGTACGTACGGACTACCGTCTCCACGACGCGATGAGATTCATTCTCCACTTTAACCATTCATAAATGATTATAAAGTATATATAATAAGTAATCATGAAATATATGAAATAATAATTATACTGTATTTATGGGTATATATATGTATGTCATCTACTTAATTCCATTAAACTCAATAAGGAAACGAAAACAGCGTTCATGCGTACGCACGGACTACCGTCTCCATGAATGGTGTATTTCTTTCCATTTACTGATTTATTATATGTATGTATATTCTGAATATATATTATATATAAACCATGTTTTATATTCTTGAATTAAGTAATCATGATCTAAGTAATCATATGAATAATTACAAGACAAAACACGGACGACAAATGAAACAATTTTACCCAAAACGCTCTTTAACATCGAATTTACAAAAGAACAGGTAATATAAAGTCGTAAGTGAACCATATATGATATTATAACAATTAATATGATTCTGTAATAATTAAATTACATTATTTAAATCATTATACAGGAGGTTCGGACACTTACGAAGCAAATCGAACCTAATGTAAGGGAAATATCACAATCTCATTTTTATCCGAGATTGTTTATACTTTAGTATTTACTGGGGTGTATTTTATCATCCACATCCATGTTTCCTCAATATGTAATATTATTTCCATCCACCTAAAATTGTTTAAATCTAATTTTACCCTTCGGTGAGTTTTTAGTAAAGGATATGAATGGAATCTTTTGTCGTTTTTCGTACGAGGTACTTTTTGACTTTTCCGACAAAAGTACGAGAAGAATGTTTTTTTAACTTATACGGCATGAATGGATTTTTAAAACATTATTTCCAACAATCTTCCTTTACAAGTTTTCAAGTTTATTTTTAGTCAACTTCTTTTAGTTTAAAATTGTATGACATGTGAAGAAAGGAAAATGTGTTTGAAGTAGAAAGGATATTTTCCTCAAGAATGGAGTTCAAGTGTTTTATCAAAATTATTTTTCATCAAGATAAGATAGGGTTCTGTTTCTATCCCTATTATTAAATTTATTTGATTATGTTGTGATGGAATTATTTTTATGAATTCCTTTATCTTATAAGAATTGTTTTATGATTTAATGATGTTTAAGAATCCCATTTTTATTACATGGGTTATGCTATGATGTATGGTTTATGATTTTGTGGCACACATAAGAATGGTATCATTATGAGATGGGTGGGACCTATATATCCCTCCAATTAATTGGGTAAAGATTTTATATCTCATGAGATAGACATGGCTGGAACGGTAGGTCATACCGGTTCAGTGAAACAGGACTGAAATGAGGAGTGAACTCGGTTCAGAAAGGGCCTTTGTCCACTAAGATAGTCATGGCAATGAGTCTTGAATAATAAGAAATGATTATCTATGATTATGTGTGTATGCCACAAAGTTTCATGTTTTAAGTTATGATTATTGGGATTACATTTCACTACTATGATTTATCCCATGTTATGAAATTATTCTCTCTTTTGCAGGTTAATATTTCCAAAATGTTATGTTCTTAGGAAAATGATGTGATTGATATTTCTTTTGTTTACCTTACTGAGAATTTGAGCTCACCCTTTTATGTTTTCTTTTCCCTAGGATATAAAGAATGGTTTTAGGTAAAAAAAGGAATATCTTTTTGGGATATGTTGAAGAGCTTTCACCACGATTAGAAGAGTTTATTCCGAGTTTCCAAAGACACTAAACTATTACGATCCTTGTGTGTGTGTTTTTGTTATGTACTAAGTATTCCGCAAAAGTAATGTAATTTCCATGTACGTCAATCTTCGAGTCTCTATAGTTGGTATCAGAGGAAAGGTTTAGTCAACCTTTGGAAACAAGGATGCGAAATCGTTAGGGAGATCCCTAGATATATTTCTAAGGTATGTCTAGGGATGTACCTAAGGATAAGTATACATATAGGATATAGTCCTAGAACTATGGTAACAATATTAGATTAAACCAAAGATTCTAGATATTGAAATTACTCCCCCTTTATTATGATTTTTTCCTCTCACATTATTCTTTTTGGGTTTTAGAAAATGGCTGGAAACAAGATGATTCACGATAATAGAGGATATGATGGACAATGGAATGATATTATTCATGAGCAACCAAATGAAATGGGATTTGGAAGTCCAAACATCATTATTATACCGAATCAGCAATCTCATAATATGATCAATAAAGTAAAATTTTGTATGTTTCTGGACTCGGCTAATAAGAGAAAGATGGAGTTTCATGATGATCATAGAGGAAAGAAAGTTCAATTTACCCTATGTAAATCATGTGGGAAGAGGCATCAAGGAGAATGTTTCAAAGGAACTGGAAGATGCTTTGGGTGTGGAAACGAAGGACACAAAGCCAGTAAGTGCAAAGGAAAAGGTTAAGTTAACACCAGGGATGAGGATAATGGTATTGCTACGACATCAACAATGGTTAAATGTTTTAAATGTGGAATGTACGTGAATTATGCAAACCAATGCCCTAAGGGTCTCATGAAGAGAATCAGTATGGTCGTATGGGTAGTATTTATGTTGATGATGATGAAGAAACTACAAATGATATGTGAGATGAAAGAATTGTTAATGCTCAGTCAATGGTTTAAGAATGTAGTGGAATAATTACATGTTTATCATGTGTAATGTTGTATAAGTAATCTCATGGTACTATGGAATAAAGAGACATCAAAGGATTGTTACACTGTTGTCTTTCATTGAGTTTTGAAAATGTATGATTAATGGTACAAGTATCCATGAAAGGTTATTTAGATATTTTTGGAATGTATATGATATGCGCATAATTAAGGGATAAGGAGAAAGTTATATGTTTGATAGTATTCATGAGCTCATGACTGATATAAGGAGAAGGTTATATCATGGTTTGAGTATATAGAAGTTTTTGATTTTGGAATGAGTTAACATTTGACACCATTCATGTTTTCACTAAGGTTTAATGGGTATTCATTTTTCAAGAGAATACATGATTAAGGTATTCACATGATTGGATGCTGACCAACAAAATATATGGGGGATAAATGACGGTATTCACATGCTTGCTTAACGACATTTCAAGTAATCGTTTTCTTTATACTATGAGCTTGGACCGAAGTATTTTAGATAAGCCTAAAGATTGGAATGGATTATGTTGGACATAAGTTAGGACAAAACATTTTTCAATATTATGGATGGGATGTTATAGTAATATATCTTTAGAAAAAGGACAACCTGCAGGACGAGCGACAACCCATCGCGTCGGACAAGGGTTTGGGAATCGAACCCACAACCGAAGTGCGACTGGCCTTTATCGCCTACCACTGGCCTACAGGAAGTCCCTATTTAGTAGAAACTAGTTTTATTATATTAATCAGTATGATATATGAAGTATAAGTACATTTTAGGAACCATATATGATTAATCTCACTATAGATGGACTTATGTATTTTTTGATAAATTTTCTAATATTTTGTTTGAGACAGATGGAATGACCCATCATTCTATCACATGATCTGCTAACACATCAAGAATGACAAATTAAACTTCATTTCTTTAAGAGTTGAAGTGGAAATTGTCCAAAGAACGACCAACGGTGAGACTATACCAAAATCACGAAACTGTTTCTTATAATTCCAATTTTATCAATATTAGGGAAATGATCTCGAAAACCAAAAATGTTGTCCTGGTGCTATTATATCTGATGAATCATATGATACCTTAGATCGTCACAAATTTATAGCTTTGTGATTGCTGGATTTTCCATAGCCATGTTTTCTACCACCCTCCATCAGAACATGATGGTAAGATTTCTCTTCCATATCCATATTTTCACCTATGTGGAAACCCAGTGATTAGTTTATTTGGGTAACCGTTACGTTTCATACTTTTGTTTTTAAATATTGGTTTCAGTATTCCTTTTTACGATGTGGGTTTCTATTAATGAAACTTTCGAATAGTAAACGACTTATAACCCCAATGAATTTCGAGAGAAAAATTCATTTTAAGGGGGGTAGAATGTAACACCCCGAGATTTTATGAAAAATATTTTTTTTAATTTTATTGATGTCTTGTTTTGTACGCTACACCAAAAGGAGATTTCACAACACTCATCCTTGACTTGCCTTGCATTACACGCAATCACGGCCTTCCTCGATAGCGTGTGTAGTACGCAATACCGAGTTTCACTAAACAACGATATGCTATTAAAATACTATTAAAACTAGCCATTATGAATAGTAATAACCACCTTTTAAATTTTTTGAAATTTTATCTCTCAAAATGGACTTCATTTTTGGATTCAGAATATCTAAATTAGCTTAGGGTGAAATTTTGGTACTTTTTGGATAACTTTCATATTCTGATGAATAGTGAAAATTTCTAAATTTTAATTAAAAACAACTTTTTTAATCAAAATAATTAATAGTGATAAATTATTAATTTGAGTGGTTTTAATGTATATTTAGAATAGATTTTTACAATTTAATAAAATTTTGTTCATTGGATGTAATTTCACAATTAAACCAGACATAAACAACTGTCAGTCTTTTGATAGTTATTATCTCTTCAAAACACGCTATTTGTCTTAACGACGGAAATTATTTTTTAAATTAGTTAATGTAACTGATATGTTTTGAATTTGGTAAAATATAAATCATTTTTGAATTCATAATATCGAATATAGCTTAGGCCAAATTTTTGGTTTTTTTCTGGAAACTTTCATTTTTTGATGAATAGTCAAACCAGTAAGTGGTAGTTAAAAAAACAGAATTTTTCATAAAACATAATTTTACCGCTTCTATGAGTGGAATTTAGAAAATCCGAGAGACACGGTTAATATCAAGGACTAAAATGTGGTTCAATGAGATGAAAATAATTTTTGGTGAAGAGTAACTTTTGACTTTTTTTAACCACGGTTAAAAGTAAATAGGGTAATTAAGGGTAAAAATGATATTATTATTACCCTAACACATGTCCTAATTCTATTGGATAAGTGTAATTCGACCAAAAACAACCTTAGTAATAAACTATGACAATTTAAGCCCACTTGGATTAGATTAGGAAATTTATTATTAATTTATTTAAAGAGGGGTTAAAATAGTTAAAATCAAAGTTTAATAAGTAAATCATTTTTAATATAGGGATATACATAAGATAAATTAGACTATAAATATTCACTAGAAAGATAAAAAGATTTCTTAAATAATGATATTTTATTTGTAGTTTTTAGACATTAAATAATGTAATTTATTTGTGACACAATGATGATGCAGTAATTATCTTAATAATGAAATATTGACATAATTGATGTTATAAATACCCATATAAATGTAATTTGAGACTTTTTATGAATTGAACTAATTTTATATGTTAATATGACATGTTAGTATTGATTTTATTAACTTTTTTCGAACTAATCATTCTGTTATTATTTTTACAAAAATCAATTACCAAATAGTGTCAAAATTGACATAAAATAGTTTCTAAAAAAATATTATATTATTAATTGTTATTATATTCCTAAAAATCTAAGGTTCGGCCAAATAACTTAGATAAGGTTATATATATTAATAATAAACAACTTGGGGTTCGTTGGGCTTGATATAGTATGTTTATTAACCTTATAGTGTAAGAACACAAGAAGACACGGTAAAAGTAAAATTATTTAACTTAATGTTAAAATTAAATGATAAGGTTAAAATAGTAAACTAAACTTGTCCAAATTCTACTGGATTATTGTATTTCGACCCATCCCCACCTTAGCTTTGAAATAAATCAATTTGGTGCTATTTAAATCCGAATTTGTCTTTATAATAAAATAATATTTTTAGTTATTCCAAAGGTGCCCCTCTCTTCCCTTATAAAAGGGCACCCCCTCCCTCTCTTCCTCACAACACTTTGAGATTTCATGCTCGGCCAGCCTCTGCCAAATTCTGTTCTCCACTTCTCTAGAAACATCCTAGAGGTTCTTGTCTTCCTCAAAGACCAATTTTAGTTCCCTAAGAGGAGGTCTCAAAGAGGCGCTTCAAAGAAGAGGTAATTTCCGTTACCGATTCTTTCATCTTTATTTCTTCTTCCGCTTCTTATTATTTAGTTGTTCCATTATGAAGTAATAAAATCAGTATCACTCATATACTGATTTGTTATTATAATTATGAAACAATACTATTTCACCATCTATCCATCCTACGGAAAACGAAATCACCGCGCATGCGTACGTACGGAATACAGTCTCCACGTCGTGGTGAAATCTATTTTCCACCACCACCTTACTTGGATGTGTATAAGGGTGTAAATAATAACTATATATGATTATTTTAAAGTGATATTGATTCTGAAATAGTATACATACACTCCAATACAGTCGGACGATCATGAGAACGATATCATCGCTCGTGCGTACGTACGGACTACCGTCTCCACGACGCAATAAGATTCATTCTCCACTTTAACCATTCATAAATGATTATAAAGTATATATAATAAGTAATAATGAAATATATGACATAATAATGATACTGGATTTATGTGTATATATATGTATGTCATCTACTTAATTCCATTCAACTCAATAAGGAAACGAAAACAACATTCATGCGTACGTACGGCCTACCGTCTCCATGAACGGTGTATTTCTTTCCATTTACTGATTTATTATATATATGTATATTCTGAATATATATTATATATAAACCAGGTTTTATATTCTGGAATTAAGTATTCATGATCTATGTAATCATATGAATAATTACAAGTCAAAACACAGACGACAAATGAAACAATTTTACCCAAAACGCTCTTTAACATGGAATTTACAAAAGAACGAGTAATATAAAGTCATAAGTGAACCATAAATGATATTATAACAAAATATATGATTCTTTAATAAGTCAATGACATTATTTAAATCATTATACAGGAGGTTTGGACACTTACGAAGAAAATCAGACCTAAGGTAAGGGAAATATCACAATCTCATTTTTATCCGAGATTGTTTATACTTTAGTATTTACTAGGGTGTATTTTATCATCCACATCCATGTTTCCTCAATATTTAATATTATTTCCATCCACCTACAATTTCTTAAATGCAATTTTACCCTTCGGTGAGTTTTTAGTAAAGGATATGAAAGGAATCTTTTGTCGTTTTTCGTACGAGGTACTTCTTGACTTTTCCGACAAAAGTACGAGAAGAATGTTTTATTAACTTATACGGCATGAATGGATTTTTAAAACATTATTTCCAAGAATCTCCCTTTAAAAGTTTTAAAGTTTATTTTTAATCAACTTCTTTTAGTTTAAAATTGAATGACATGTTATGAAAGGAAAATGTTTTTGAAGTATAAAGGATATTTTCCTCAAGAATGGAGTTCAAGTGTTTTATCAAAATTATTTTCTATCTAAGATAATATAGGGTTCTGTTTCTATCCCTATTATTACACTGATTTGATTATGTTGTGATGGAATTATTTTTATATATTCCTTTATCTTATAAGAATTGTTTTATGATTTCATGATGTTTAAGAATCCCATTTTTATTACATGGGTTATGCTATGATGTATGGTTTATGATTTTGTGGCACACATAAGAATGGTATCATTATGAGATGGGTGGGACCTATATCTCCCTCCAATGCATTGGGTAAAGATTTTATATCTCATGAGATAGACATGGCTGGAATGGTAGGTTGTACTGGTTCAGTGAAACAGGACTGAAACGAGGAGTGAACTCGGTTCAGAAAGGGACTTTGTCCACTAAGATAGTCTTGGAAATGAGTCTTGACTAATAAGAAATGATTCTCTATTATTCTGTGTGTATGACACAAAGTTTCATGTTTTATGTTATGATTATTGGGATTTCATTTCACTACTATAATTTATCCCATGTTATGAAATTATTCTCTCTTTTGCAGGTTAAGATTTCCAAAATGTTATGTTCTTATGAAAATGATGTGATTGATATTTATTTTGTTTACCCTTACTGAGCATTTGAGGTCACCCTTTTATGTTTTCTTTTCCCCAGGATATAAAGAATGGTTTTAGGTAAAAAAGGAATATCTTTATGGGAGATATTGAAGAGCTTTCACCACAATTAGAAGATTATATTCCTAGTTTCCAAAGACACTAAACTATTATGATCCTCGTGTGTGTGTTTTTGTTATGTACTAAGTATTCTGCAAAAGAAATGTAATTTCCATGTACGTCAAGCTTCGGGTCTCTATATGTACTGATGTTCAGTTTAGTTCTTAAAGCATGTTGGAGATATTTCTAGAACTTCAAGGTGAATCTAGGATCACTGTCGTATATAATAGATAGTGGTACTCCATGCAGCCTCACCACTTCTTTGATGCAAATCCGTGCAAGTTGACCCAATGAGAAGTCCTCTTGAATCGCTATGAAGTGAGTTGTCTTTATAAGATGATCCACAATGAACCATATAGCATTGCTTCTTCTAGATGTCCATGGGAGTCCATTGAAAAAGTCCATGGTAATGTTCTCCCACTTCCATGACGGTATGGGTAGTGGTTGCATCATCCCCTTAGACTTTTGCCTCTCACCCTTCACTTGTTGACATACTAGGAATGTTGACGTATATTCAGCAATCTCCCTTTTCATATTGTCCCACTAAAAGTTCTCTCTGAGATCTCAATACATCTTTGTGCTACCAGGATGTATAGAGAAATTAGGGCTATGAGCATTATCCAACAGTTCTCTCTTTAGCCCAAGAATAGAGGGAACACAATGGCTCTTCCCAAATTACAAAATTCCATCTTAATATGATAAGCCAGTCACCTTCCAGTTATTTATTGCATTAATTTTCTTTTAATATTCTTCATCATTAGCCTGAATACTTTTTATCCTCTCTAGTAAAGAATGTTGGGAAACTATTTGAAAAAGTAGTGACATGCTACCTTCCTTAATAATTCCCATATCCATCTTTTCTAAATCCATGAACATAGGATCACTTTCAACACTCATCTTGTTCATAATTCCATGGTATTTTCTACTCAATGCATCTGCTACCTTAATTTCTTTCCCCAGGTGGTATTTTATTGTGCAATCGTAATCTTTGAGTAGCTGAATCCACCTGCTTTGTCTCATGTTGGGTTCTTTCTGTGATAATATATACGTCAAACTATATTGATCTGTATATATCTCACATTTTTCTCCATAGAGATAATGTCTCCAAATCTTCAGAGCAATGATTACAACAGCAAAGTCAAGATCATGAGTTGGATAGTTTTGTTCATAAATTTTTAGTTTCCTAGATACATAGGAAATCACAAGATCATTATGCATAAGGACACAATCAAGTCCTTTATTTGATGCATCACTATAGATAACAAACCCATCCTTCCCCGATGGTAGGGTTAGGATCAGAGCATTCACGAACCTCCTCTTCAATTCATAAAAACACTCTTCACATTCCTTGGTCCAGACGAACTTAACCCATTTTCATGTGAGCTTGGTCATTGGGTTAGCTAAATAGGCGAAGTTCTGAATGAAACGCCGATAATAACCTGCTAAACCAATAAAACAATGCACCTCAGTTATGTTCATTGGAGTAGGCCATTTTTGAAAAACCTTTTTCTTTGCAGGATCTACATATATTCCATCCTTAGAGACAATGTGCCCTAGAATGGAAACTGATTGGAGCCAAAAATCACACTTGCTGAACTTCCCATATAATTTGTTTCTTCTTAGAGTCTTTATAATAGGGTGCAAGTACTTTTAATGTTCTTCATAGCATCTAGAGTACACCAGGATATAATCAATAAACACAACTATAAAGTCATCATGATACTCCTTGAAGACTCTATTCAGCATATCCATAAAAATATTTGGTGAATTAGTTAGTCCAAAAGGCATTACTGTAAACTCGTATTGCCCATATCTGGTTTGGAATGCTATTTTTGGAATATCTTCCTTCCTCATAAGTAACTGATTATATCCAGATCAAAGATCAATCATTGAAAAATATTGGGCTCTATGAATTTGATCGAATAAATCATCAATTCTTTGTAGTGGATACTTATTTTTTATTCTAATAGAATTGATTTCCCTATAATCAATGCACATCCTCAGGGATTCATCTTTCATCTTAACAAAGAGAACATGGGCTCCCCATGGAGAAACACTAGGTCGAATAAATCCTTTATCACTCAATTATACTAGTTGCTTATTTAGTTTCGCTAACTCCATAGTGGAAATTCTAAAAGGGGTCTTTCATATGGGTCTTGAACCTAGAATTAAGTCAATGGAAAACTCAATTTTCTACTGTGGAGGATGTCCAGGTAAATCTTATAGAAAGACATCAATATACTCTTGCACAACTGGTACATCTTCTATTTGAACATTCCTTTCCTCACACACAATTATTTCATTCTCTTACTCCCCAATAATTGAATTTATTTGAGCTACTGCGGGTGGATCTAGATAAGAATTATGTGGTGACGATTCTGCTCAAAATATAAGTTGTTCTTTATCATCGTCATCAAAAATCATAACCTCCTTCTTATTATATTAAATTTTTGCATCATGATCTGAAATACAATCCATACTGAGGATTATATCAAATTCAATCATGGGTATGAAGATGAGATCAGCAGATAAAGAACATTTGTATTCCCTAATGGGAACAGATTGATAGAACATTGTAGAAATGATACTTACCTTAGGAGTTTTGACTGAAAAATCCCTTGTTAAATCAAATTTGAAATATCTAATTTTCTTAGAAAACTGGGAAGATATGAATCAATGCGATGATCCAGAATCAAATAAATCATTGGATAAGCTTGATTAAATGATCAAAGTACCTTCCACCATGTCACGCGGAACTTCAACCTTTGTAGTTGTGATCGCATATGCTTGTCCTTGCTACCTTGGCCTCTTATATTGCATATTTCCATGACATTTTGGACAATTATTAGTATAGTGCCCCATCTTATGACAATTATAGAATCATACATCATTGGATTCATTCTTTCCATTGCAATCACAAGCAACATGGCATTTCTGACCACATTTATAGAATACTCCTTTTCCTTTTAAGCACGCACCAGGGTGTTTCCTTCCAAAATTGTCACATGGTAGAAATTGAAATCTTCCCTTATTCCCTGTTTCCTTATTTTTTTCCCAGGGTTTGTAGTAGACCACTTCATTTCATGATTTCCCCTAAAGTCATATGACTTAGAGAATTCTTTTTCGATCTTTATAGCATATGAAACTATGTCCTCATATGATGATAAATTTTGGGAGACCCATGCCCTCTGGAGGAATGGATTTTCCCATCGAAGAATCGATCGATTTTTCTCCTTGGATTTCATATGCAGTCCACAACATGTATTTCTAGCCTTGTAAAGTTAGATTCATACTTGGCAGCATTTTCATCCTCCTTTTGCATTAGATTCAAGAATTGCCTCTACATATCTGCTCTTTGTTCATGAGGGAAATATTTTTCTAAGAATATATCCTTAAAATCCTTCAATTCCATCTCTTCTGTTTCTTCCTCCTCCTTTGTGTTTTGGATTAATGAACACCATTGGTCCATATCTCCTGATAGACGATATACTACCATAAAAGCCTTCTCTATTTCATTACATCCCAATGCGAGAAATATCTTCTCGAGGGAACATATCCACTGCTCTGCTACAAAAGGGTTCGTAGTCCCGTTGAATGATGGATGCTGTTTTCGCACAAAGCAATCTAGCATAGCTCCTCCATGTGATTGATCTGGATGCTCCATATGGGTAAGGTTATTATTCATAAACTAAGTAAGTTGTCCCATTATATTTAAGAGTTTCTCAACACTAGTCACAACACTAGAGCCAACATCATTATCTTGCATCGGAGGAAAATCCCTATAAGGGACACGTGTGTTCGCGAGGTTTCCATTACGTCCACTAGCCACCGTATCAAGATAATGGCATTCATTATATTAGGTTATGAATCAAAATTTATAATCTTAACATAAAAGTACTCATAAAAATTTAGATCCTACGCATGGCTGATCCCATATTCACAAAAATGGATTCTTTGAGGAATATTTACATTAAACTCCTTAATAATGGCTTATAAAGAAAATGTGAGTTATCCTATGAATATCCCCCCCCCCCTGTGAGTTTCGTAACCAAGAGTGCAACAAGGACCGTTTTCGTGCACCAGTTCCTGTTCGAGTCTAGCTCAAAGCGGTGTTTTCGGGTTTTACACCTAGATAAATCTGTGCCAGAGCCGCCTCTACCAGCTCGTATCTAGACAGGGATGTATTGCTTGAAATATCCACATAATATATTCCTTACCAAAATACAAGGACATTATTGTATGTATATCCTCAAAGACTAACTTAGGGACTCTTCACTAATTCAACGTTTTCTAAATCTAGTTTCAAATTATTCTACCAAACTTCCTTTAATACCAACTGTAAGGACCTGACCCCAGTTACCCGGAGCCGGTGACTTGTTTGATTACGTTTTCATACATACAAGGAATATGAATCCCAAATGACCGAGTAGTTTTGTATTATTGGAAACAAGATTAATACATATGTTCAATATTACAACTTGAAGAGAAATATAACATGGAAACTCTTTAGACAACACCCATAACTCCTAGTTTATTTCAGCATTTCATTCATAATAAACTTCTTCATGTCTTGAAAACAATGATACATTAGAAAGGGGTGAGCTCAAATGCTCAGTAAGAGTAGGTAATTCAATGTAATATAGTATAATCATAAGACATGGAGCATAATTGAAAACACATGCCTTTTATAAGAAACATTAACACATTATGGAAGGAAAATGAGCTGAGTAAATAATGCCATAATAAAACATAATCATGGGTATTCTACTAATCAAATAACCACATGAAATATCATTATTTGAACTCAAAATTATTTAAGGCATAATGAGGAAATTCTGAAACATTTTGTCAAGGCCTCGGCCAAAATCCATATCACATTGGAAAAGGCATCACCCAATTCCACATCTATTTGTCTCATGAGACCTACCGATGCATCGAGGGGATATAGCGGGGCCCAACCATAAATTAATAATTCCAATGCATTCCTCATATGAGTGGGGATCAACATAAACAACATATACATTCATATTAAAACTATCAAATGAAATGTAACTAACATTCTCCAATCATTAAAAATAAAACACTAACCATTCAGAATAATATGGTGAATGGTCTTAGGATAGATCATCCACAATAGAGTTAGTCATAAACCATTAAATAAAATATGGTAGATGACTTCATAAATGATTAAACACAACAATACCATGGAATCAACAAGAGTGTTGAATTAGATGAAAACACTCTTATAAAATCATTAAGCAATTCTAGAGATAAATACTCTTTTATTTTTAAAAGAAGAGTTCTTTTGAAAAAATATTTGTATAAAACAAGAAGTGAAGTAAGATAGTATTTTAATAATAAAATGAGTTATTTTATAATGATAATGTATTCCAAAAATAGATCATAGAGTGCCCTTGAAAATATGAATGAATTTTAGAAATTCCCTTGGATTAGTCTTGTATTTTGGAAACAACTTTGAATGTTCCTTTAAAAATGTGTAACTATCCATAATGTAAGGAAGGATTATGGTTTGTAAACGTATATATGGTACTCACATAGAACATAGGATGAGTAAATAACAGTACATAAGAATTACATCGAGGTAATTAGACAATGAATGTATCCCGAATGAAAGTGGATGTTTGGGTGGAAAAACCCTTACCTTAACTCCGAACGTGTTCCGCTCTTGTAATTAATCTCATGGAATATGAAATTATACTTGTTAATAACATATTTCAGAAAATAATAGACATTTATTTAGTTTTCCATAATTCTGGTTAGTTCATTTATGTCTTTATTGACAATTTATTTTATTAAATTTCGTCATTCTGGAGTGTTCGTTTCTCTTATTTTCATATTCAGTTCACCTGTTTTAAAGTAATTAAGTGGAATCGATGTAAATATCCAAAATTGAAATTATATATTATTTTTGAACATAAATTGGTGTTATTTTTCACTTATATAACTTGGTTACATGGAACGAGGATGAATTATCATATATAACTTTAATGATAATTGTTTCGGTTAATTTGTAACGAACTCATTTTTCTTTATAACCTAACACCATTTGAACAAAGGGATTACATAATCTTAAATAGGTTATATTATATATAATAATATGGTTCAACCATAACATGAATGGTTTCAGGACCAGAATTTAGTTTGATTAATGAAATCGAAAGTCCATCATCCTTGAATGTGTAAAATTGACACATCTCAGATGGTGTTCTTGCTACTAGTATAAAAGAAGGTAAAAAGGGGGAGATGATGATAACTTATTCCACAATCATGAAAAAATTCCAGTACATATAAGTTACTCAAGTCATCAAAAAAATTTGACAAAAATATGTAATATAAAAAGAAAACAAATAAACTTGAAAGGAAAGACATAGAATTGGAAAGAGGAATTTACCTCTTGAACCAAACATCCTTAAGAACCTCCTTAAGAGAGAGGTTTTGGTATTTTAATGATACCAAAGCTTTCTGGACATGGGAGAGGAGGTTGGGAGGGTATTGTTCCAGAATTTGTAGAAGGCACAAGGCTTGAGAGGAGTGGTTGGAAGAGGGGGTGAGAGGGTGTTTTTATAGTGGAGGAGAGAGAGGGGATTTCTTAATATAAAACTCATTAGTTTATTATTTCTTCACAAGACAAGTAATATTAATTATTCCATGACCATGAATAGTAATTTTATCATTTGAGTGACATCATCCATGATGCTTGGAATAGTCTATTTAATTTATAATGTATATATACGGAAAATTACCGTATTTTACTATTCATCTAAAAATCAAGTATTTCAGAAAAATCCCAAAAAATAACCCTAACCATTTTTCGACGTGTAGAATCCAAAAATTAATATCATTTTTCAAAAATAATTTTCTAAATATTATTAATTTAATATTTAATTAAAATCAAAATTTATTATCAAAAACAAGTTTTAAAACATTCATTATCTTATTCTAAAATATAGGTATATCGTACTTTCAACTTGAATATTATTTATATATTATCATAGGTAAGGTTCCTATTCATTAGGGTATATCACTATTCATAAGGGTATGTCACTATTCATAAGGGTAAGTTACTATTCACAAAAAATTATGTTTTTCTAATTGGACTCTAAATACCTTACTGATCGCGACTGTGTATGTCAGATTTTTGAAATTCACATCACATAAGTGAAAAACTTATGTTTTAAGGGTCCCATATAACTTAGTAGTTAATGTTATTATGAACTATTTATAAGAAAGTAATTTCATTTAAAAAATATTGGGTCGTTACATTGGGGTTAAAATTTATCGAGGCAAATCATTTTTTATTGAAAGTTTCATTTTTAGAAAAATTTAATCCTATTTATATAAAATTCCTTTTAAAAAATATTTCCTTGTGATCCCTTAGCATCCATTAAATTTTTTGATGTACATTTCCTTTTATAAGACAATTTTTCTATCCAACCCACTTTTGATGTACATTCCATGATTTTAGTAATGATTATGTATGTGGGATAAAATTTGGGATTTTCTACATCATATTTGGGTACTTGGGGTATAGAAACATCAATGTTTTTTTATAAAAATATTTATATTTAAATTTATTCCTTTCTAGATATTTAATAATAAAATATGTTTCTACCCTTTTGGAGCTATCAAAGAGAAGAAAGATATTCATTTCTAGAGATTTCTATAAGAAAAAAATACTCATATTTGGAACATGAAAAAAATGAATTATGAATTTTTGTGAATAAATTTTTATAAAAAATATGATGAATTGGATATTTATTGGGTTTTCCAGGACTTTTTTATGTTATTTTAGATTTAATTTTATGGAATTAATAAGTGGAGGAGGAGCATTCTTGAGTGAAAAATGGAATCATGCAATATTTCTTAAATAAAGATATAAAGCATTTCTTTTTATCTAATAAATTTTTACATTTGAAACCCAACAACATAAAATTATTAGAATAACCCTTTCTATATACTAAATAATAATACAACACTTTAATTAAATTTGGTAGAGATCTATAATTGTTTTTAATCATATGGAGACCCTCTCATTTATTTGGATGAGGAAAACTTTTTTGAAAATCAATATCATGTGATGCGAGTAAAATAGGTGAGGTTGGGATTATTGTGCATGTACAAATGAATGAAACATGAATGGAATGAATGAAAATATTTAGATTTTATTAATTTCAATTGTTTATAAAGCATGGTAAGTTTTTTTCCTTGATTTTAAGATTTTTTAATTTCATTAACAAGTGTTTTAAATTTTTCACTAGAAATTTATTTTGAATACTTCCTTGAATAGGATTCCAAGTGTCATGTGTGTTTGAATTTATAGAGTTGTTATTTTAAATATTTCTGTGTTTATTTAAATATATATAACCCCAAAAATATTAAATTTATTGTTAAATTTCATCATTTTTTCTAATTTTATGAGTTTTGAGCTAAATTATGATAATTCCTTAATTTTATAATTTAAATAGTTTATTATGACTATAATATTTTAGTTGTAACATTTTCAATATATATAAAATTATTGAAATTATTTTCATAGGTTTTCTTTTATCATGATATGCATTTATTCAAAAAAGGTGAAGTGTTGTGTCATCCATTTTGAGGCCCAAAAAATCACTTAATTTCGAAAATAGTTTTTTTAAAAAAATAATTAACACAAATTCATTAATAGAAAAATAATTCAACGAAAAAAGAATCCAATTGATTTGATTCTAAATGAATGAGAAGTGGGAATCATGTTTTATACTCACCAATAAATACCATGTTCAAATTTATTCATTAATATGGATTATGGGCATGTGAAATCAGATAAATTTTAAGAGACACTTTGGTTGAAATTATTTTTTCAGAAAATCAAGCATATATTTTTCAACCATTATATAATTTATCTAAAATTTAATGGATGGAGTGTTACTATGTGTGAGATTAAATTTTATTAAGGGACCTTATCAGTATTCAACCAAAATACTTGATATAAAATGATTAATATTTCAGAGGAAAAAACTGGACAACAAATTTTATATCCCTCTTCACTATATATTATCAACTCTACTTATTTTCAAATGGTGTTTGGAAGGTGGGAGTTAGATGTGATGGAGAGTATATTATAGATATTATTATTTCTAATAAATACAATCTATACACATTTGTATAAACTATGGGTTTTGGTGGTTAGTAATGATCTGATGGAATTTCCTTTTGAGTTTGTGCTTTTCATTGAAGTCTCTTTTCTTTTGAATTATTCTAGAAAATATTTATTTAATTCAATGAGGAATTTTTTTATTCTATGTCTTTTATGATCTTAAGAATATAAAATAAATTTATTTTTTAAAATATTTGGGGAAGGTCTCCCCATTATGCATGACAAGTTCAATTAATTTCAGTTTATTAGAAGCATTTTAAAAATAAAATCACTTTAATAAAGTAGTTAAAACCCATATTTTATGTCTTGATATGGTTTATATACAATTTATTTGTATAATTAGTGGCCTTTAGGTGTAAATTGGATAATTAAATTGGGAAAAAAGTATTAACAATGATAATGGGTGTGTCAGAGTATAAAAGATTGTCCACTATTTCTATCATTAACTTGTCTTTTCAACCCATCATTCTTGTGATTTATAATCTCTAACACTAGTTTATATTATTAATATTATTTTCTTATTTAAAATTTTTAAATCATTTATATTTCCCAATTAGTTTTAATTTTTTAAAAATAATTAACCATGTGATGGTTTGACAACATATCCCATGGCCTCCTCAAAAGACAACACTATGGTCACTATTGTGATATATTTTAAAATGCAAAATATTGATTTGTTTTAAAAAAAACATTGTCTCGTCAAGTTTTTTTGGATTTATTTTCCAACAAAATTATTTTCTTCTAAATTATTTTCATGTTCTCTGGGTAGATCACCTATCCCTTTCATCATTACACTCATTTTTACAATAGATTCTTTCAAGGTTAACTAAGACTTATTTAATATTTTATTATCCAGTACATTTATTCTGTAATTTCATAATCCACTCTATGGATAATCTCTATTTGATAATAATTTTCTTAAATAAATTTCATCTCTTCTTGATTTCTATAAGAATAATATTTTTATTCATGATTTAAGGTTGTTCTCAATTCTTCCATTGAATCTACATCTCCTTTAATCATTGTGAGGGACACTAGATTTCTATATTGATAGGAATATTCCAAAATTGTATTAGTTTCATATATATCATATAAATTATATTTAATCACCTTAATTTGATAATCAATTTTATAAAAATTCTTCTTGTTGTTATTCTTTATATTCCTTCTATTTGATATTTTAAAATTTTTACCATCTTTGTCCGTTGATAATCATCACTACGAAATTTTCAATTAACATTTAAGAAACCATAACATCCCTGAATTATATATAATTCAGATAAATATCATCTAATTTCTTCCACATCTTAAAAATAGTATCAAAACTAATAGTTTTTTTATATACCATATTGGTCATTAATTTAACCTAGATATTTTATATATCCATATAAAAAAAATCTTTCAATTTCCTTTCTTATGTTAGTACCATTTTGTTAATATTGAACGATGTGATGAAAACAAGTGGGTAGGAACTAAATCATCCCTTTTTTCTAACTATAGAAGTTATTTCCATTAAACATAAGAGGATTCATGTATTATTCCATAATAGAAATGATTTTTTAAAGAATATTTGACATATTGAACTCAAAGACATATCCATTAGGCTCTGATAAAACATGTTGGGACTGGTGGGTGAAAATATGTGACTTGCGTAACCCTGATTGTGGTGGGGATAACTCACGGAACTAAATAGATTAATAATTTTCTTTCAAAATCATCTCTCATTATTATATCATGTTCCATTTTTAGAAGTAACATTTCCAATCTATTACACTCCAATATTCCTAACCCAAATATCAATCACAAAAGAAAAACCAAAACAAACAAGAACACATGAATTTTACTCAACTAACCCAAATTGGGTTATATACATCGATCAAAAAAATAGTGATGTTCCATTGTAGTAAAATTCACAATAAGAGAATTGAATTAGTGTTCTCCAAATGATCTTTACAATAGTGATATCATTCTTCTAGATTAAGAATAATTATAAAATGTAATCAATTTTATTAGGATTCAACCATTTCTATAATAAACCACGTATATTTAATTGAATTATATGTAATTTAAACTCCCATTAACCGAACCAGATTTATCAATGTATCTCTTATCGATAAACACCCTCATTTATTTTGGATAATCAAATATAATAATGAGATCTACTTATTCCCTATCATTACCTTACCAGATACACTATAGTGGTTTTTATAAATCTATTACATATATCTATGCATATCGATCAATGGTTTATATTGATTGATACTCACACCAAACTACGATATCATTCCATGTATACCATACATTTTAATGTGGTTAAAAACATTTATAAAACCTAGCTAAATTTAAAAATATTGATCTATATCTCATATTTTTTTAATATAAATAAAATATTTTTTTGTGGCTCTTTAAATCACGATTCAATTAAATCTAGTTCCAAGTCATAATTTAATGAACTAAATTTCTTTTTAATGTGATTTTTTTTGTGGGATACTCTAAAAATTCATAGAATGAGTTAAATTTATGGCCCCCAAAAAAATGGTATTCCACTATTTATATTTTTCTAGATATATTATATTATAGAGTGACAAAATCTCTTATGAAAAAAACTAATGATTCTATAAAAACAAAAACTAATCATGGATTTACAATATAAAATGATATAATATTTCCTATCTTTAGACTTATATATAGTTTTGGTGTGATATACCATGTTGTGGAATAAACCTTCAACTAGAACATCCATCACTACACAAAATGTCATGGTATCCTTATTATAAAGTATTACCATCCATTAAGACATGATTTCTTGGATTATGGTTTAATATTTTACTCTATAGAAAATAAATTGAACCAAGTTTTTCAAGAGATCCTTCTATTATGGAATTATCCAAAATATCATCCTATATTATTCCAATTTTTTTCTACACAATAAACTAGATATGGACAAATTTATTGTGGACTGGTATTTTGGAATTACAAAGTGCAACTTCTAGTCTTATCTAAATACTAACATGAATAATCACATATATTATGTTTCTATGCTACTATAGAATATATAATGTTTTGTTCATCATAACATCAATGAAAACTAGATCAACATGTCACTCATAAAGAATGATATATCTCCTCAAAGCATCCATATCCTATTCATACCAATCCACCTTCCCTGTTTCTTTTCCATATATCTATGTATTTTCTATTTTGAATTTAATAAATCTACTTCTAATATTCCATACTTATTACTATGATCTAATTAAATGTGTATTAATGTTTTATACATCCATTATATATTTTTAATAATTTCTTTAGGCCTTTATCTTACCTTGGAAGTTATTTCCAATTACCACCATAATCACATTCAAATTTATATACTCAACCACTTGGTTAAATTTGGTTGTAAACTAATTCGATATTTACCACCATCACATTTATCACAACCATACTTTTAAACTATTATTATAAACAAATATAAAAATCCTCCTAGGTGAAACAACAACAATAATATCAATATTATAAAATACATATCACATGTCATCCTACTGACTATTACCATCACTTTTATGTTATCACTCCAATTATTAGGATCCCTTGAACGGTCAAGGAAATTGAGGGGGGTGGGGGTTGAATTAGTGATCCCAATTTTTAGACACCTATTAAAACTATATTCTAGTTCAATGCACCTCTCTCGGGTTTCCCATGGATTAAAATAATAATATTACATAGGATGATTGTTAATGAGGATCACCTTTTTCATAAGATGACTGTGTGTCCTTTGTGTCATGGTTATTATCAATCACATGCTTCCAACCTATTGTTATCCAAAGGAACTTGAAAAAGAGAATGAACTTGAACTCATTAAATGGTATAGCCTCAATTAGTTGCAATCTCAAATCAATATAACTAAAATCCTCTTCATAAATAAATATAAACAAGAAATATTAGAGCCTCCTCATGAACTCAATAGATAATGTTATTCTTCATCTCTGTTTCACAATATTCTTTAGCAGAAGTTCCTAAATAAAATTGATCATAAAAAACCAATACCATATTGTATATATATATATATATTAGTTTTTATATTAATATTACCTCAGAAATCTAGTATTTAATTTTTTTATAAACATCAACACTCATGTTCCTCGAATATTTACTATTCAAAATAAATATTTATGATTTTCTTTCCATTTTAATTTTACGTTTTCAATGGTATTCCTAAATAATTAGACTCATTTAATTCCACAAAATATTTTAAAATATTATTTTCTATTTCTACTTAAAAATCAACACATTAAAATATGTTTTCATTTATCATCTATGTGTGCCAGAGCCCTTATAGTGGTGTTGTGGCTCCTTTTTTGAGGTAAGGACCTCATCTCAATTTCCCAACACAACCCCTTAGCTAGTAATCCTTTTAAATATAATTAATTCATGGTCTATGTGTAATAATTTTGTTTTATCCCTGAGGAACATAGAATTAACATTGTCAAATTTGTTTTCTTTTTAATCCTAAAATGTATTTTTGAAATATTGTGTTTTTCATAGGTTTCAAAACCTTTAGATGACTCAGAATTTCTAAAAGTAATATATCATATATGAATCTCAATCATTAATTAGAGGTACAAAAGTCATATATGAGATTATAAAAACCCCACATGGATTAAAAATATCCTTCACATAAATGAATTGAATCACGCACAAAAAATGTCCAATATTTACATAAAATATATTATGTGAAATTTTATATAATTACATATGGACAAAGTTTCTTACACATATGATGATTTCCCTTCTTGATTTATCCCCACTGAAAACATCTTTCACATAGATAAATTATTCTATACATGAAAAAAGTTTATTATGAATAGTATAATATATTACGTTTACGATGTTCTACTTTGTCAAATTTTGACTTATGATAAGAAATTCTAAAATACACTCTTTTTGGACCATAACCTATTTAGAAAAACACCATGGAATCTAAAAAAATTGAAAAATCATCCCAAAACAACTTATCACTTCAAAACGTCCTTGAATTCTATTCCACAAAATGACTCCTCAATCAACACTTGTATGTTTTCTTGATGATCGAAACATAAAGACTAGATCAATTAATTATAAAAATAATAGAAATATTTCAAAAAAATACAACATCATCACTAAGGGTTAAAAAACAACCCACAGATCAAGAACCTATTTACACTGTCTAAAAATCTAAAAAATATATCACCATCCAAGAGAATCAACTTCAATAAAGATGAGGTCTATAATGAAAAAAATTAATTGTGGTATAATGATATAGTTACAATAATAAAATTATATTTTTTGGGGAAAAAAATCCCTCCTCTAAAATAATCCTTAGGGAATACCACATTACTCACAGTACCTAAATTTAAGGGAAAACCACATCCATCTAAGAACAACAACATAACCTTACAAAATTGATAATAAAATTTTATAAAATTAAATTAATATCATATAAACATAAAAATATAAAATAATAACATCTATTTTAATTTATTCATAAAATAAATCATAACCTGAAATGAAAAAAAATAGAGATAATGGATTTTTCCTCTTATTTTATATAATGTGTATTCTCTAGCCATATAAACCATGGTGATTTAATACAACTAATAATTACCAAAGAACATAAATAATATAATAAACTGATCCCTCTTTACCACATAACACAAATATGAAAAGTCATTTTATGAATGCGATATTTTAGATTCTTGATTTCATGGATCTCTATACAATCAAAATATTTTAATATTATTCACTTGGAGTTATTTTTTTAGTAAAGGGACTAATCATATTGTCTTAATTTAATCCAAACTAACATTATATCATATTCAATTAATGTTACTTATATGATAATAAAATTGAAAAAAACTAATATAATGTCCATCCTTAAATCAAAAAGAGTTTTTTTTAAAAAGACTAATAAAAAATAATATTCTATAATTTTTTTACAATGGATTCATTCTCATATGCCCATAATTAGATATTTATTCAAAATATTAATTATAACTATTTATTATTTAATCATTGTGTTATTCATTGAGTGTGAGATCTTGTATATCAACTTTTTTAAACTTCTATTAATTATATTCATCCCTTAATTTCATATAGTTTTAATTATAAAGGCACTTTAAAATATAGTTACAATTGTTTTACTAGATATAGATCCTTGTTGTTTTAAGCAGTACTTGTTTATGGACTTGGTGCAACCGATCAGGCTTATCAAAGAATATCATAGATATTTATCTTTCCATGTATTATCTTTTGATCAGATGAGGTTATTCCTCAAAAAAATTATACTATTATTTTTATCCTCTTATCACATCAGATTAATATTAAAGATGTTCTATATTTATTAACATTAATATCCAAGTATATAAAATATTAAGGGGCTTCAGGAGAGTTTAAATACGACCATTATTGATCTTTTTAAATTCAAAATTTTTTACTACATCATATATTCTATCTTCTATATGTAAAGGTTTTATTTAGAGTTAATTTGAATATTATAATTTCTTAAATTGTTGTTTATTACTTTAATGCTATATTTTAGACTTTTTGAAGCTGCAACAATAATATTCATATGATATTTTCTATTTTTATATAGTTTCTTATATTTTTTTAAAAAATTATTAATTTATAGTTATTAAATTTTTTACATTTGGTAAAATTATTTTTAAAACTAGAATTATTAATCGACTTATACAAATTCATAAATATAAAAAATGTTTTTTGGGAAAGTGATTATTCTTGTAGGAACTCTTGATGTTCTTATCATGAATCATCCAATAATTTTTAATTATATATATTCTCAATAATGAAGAGTAATAATGAATAAATATTCTATTAAGAATACATTTTCTAATTAATTTATGACGATTGGTGAGTATAAGATTCTAAATAAACACATTCATAATTTTACCCGTAATGAGAAAGACTATTTTTAATAAAAAATTTACGGTTAGAACACTCTATTATGTGATATAACAGGAAATATTGATATTCAAGTATATTCATCTGAAATTGAAATTGGTATATAGAATATGTTGAAATTCACACAATTTAGAACATCAAAGGATTTGGAAAATTCCATAGCTATGCCAATAGATGAGTATCAAGTTTTTTTTCATCTGTGAGAGATAGTTATTCTAATGTATCAAATATTTAGTATGATTGTAAATATTATGTATTATTTTAGGGAAAAATAAGTTAGGGATGAAAAAATATTTTAAGAGATCATAAACATATTAAAAATCATATGTATTTCAGAGAATAGTTCTAGAAGATATTAATCATCTTACTGATCTCTATGTTGATGAACTTATCAAAATTATAATATAGTATGAAAATCATTTTAATAGATACGATGAGTAAGAAAAAAATTAATGGATACGTATTTACCACTACTATATTATGAACTATATAAATGATAGTGATTTACAACTAAGTGAAAATGATTATTCTCATAATTACAAATGAATGTGATGATTGTTTTAGATTACAGATTCAAAAAAATAATAATATAAAATATAGAAAATATGTATATGAAAGTTCTATAAGTATAAAATAAATAAAATATTTTAATGATATTATTCTTTATTAATGGAAGATTCTAGAAAGTATAAAACTTTATTATACATGGTTTAATAATAATGATTATGATATTAGAAAATAAATACAATAATAAGGAAATAAAGTCCTAAAATGTATAGAAACCTGGAGTGAAAGTGAATATTTTTATTTTATAAGTAGTATAATTTTTTTATAGATTTATGATTTTGAAATTTATGTAAATAATTCTATAAGATTAAAAATGTTTTGTATCTAAGGATAATCATGCATAAGCTCTAAAACATTGAATTAATTTGATTCCTTAGATAATGAAGACAAAATTTATCTATCTATGTATGAAATGAATGAATATGTTTAAGACTTATAAAAATACAATAAAATTATAAAAAATAAATACAAAAATTATAATGCATATATGTCTATAAATATTAACATATTTATAAAATAAAAATTGAATTAAATTCCCCAAAAAATATATTTTTGTGCCTATATAGTATTGTCAAGAAGTTATTAAACTATAATCCCAATTCGAAATGATAATGGAGATTATAAAAAAATGGCATGCAGGAAAAATATAGAAATGGTTCTAGATATACAATAATCTTTAATGCTAATGCTGGAGTGGGATCTTCTTCCTTAAGAAAACTATATTTTCAGTCAATATATTTTATTCTAGAAGGTTCACCCATATTTAGTTTATTGAAACTATAGAAGTATATATAAATAAATGTTCTTCAAGAAATCCTTAGTCTCTTAGAAATGTTAAAACTTATAATTATAGGGATCTAGGTACGATTAAATATAGAACGGTTTGGATGATGTTCTTTTCATAAGTTCTTTTTGCTAATGTTTCTAGACCTAGCCAATTTTGAGTACCAAAATATATAGTTATACAATTTCTTGATAATTTTCCCCAAAGCAATGGATAAAACATTTGGTACATGAATAATTTTTTTTCTCGAGATATTATTAGAAATAAGTCTAACTTATTGATCTTGTAAAATGCTAAAAGTCGATATGTTGTCTTCAATTTTTTTGAATGTTTATATCATAAGAATAACTGATGTATATAGTCCTCGGAGAATTTAATGTCATAAAACCTCTTAGTTTTAAAAATACATTACTTTCCATTCATATATATAAATTTACGAAATCACTTTATGAAATGATATTGGCCCTGAGATCCCATTATAATATATTATCTAGATTCATTATTGAAAATACTTCTTCTAAAAGAAGGAACATCCTAATTACCTTCATAGAAAAATTATTCAAGGATACTATTATCATGAAATTCAGTGTATATGATATATTTTTCTTATAAAAGAATAAATAACTTCTCAAAAGTTTAAAAAAAATATACAAACTGAATTTCAGAGGAGTATGATGGGTGAACATACATTGTTTATTGGATTCCAAATTTCATAGAAATTATAAGGTAAAATAACATCCCAGTATTATTATATTATGGATTTAATTAAATGATTTGGTTTTTTTATTTCATATAATGTTATTACCATGGTAATTACTAAATGTAAACTAGATGTTGATGAATTTGAGAAAACAATTTATCAAAAATGTTATATATGTATAATCATAAGCTTACTATAATTAACAATTTTTTAACCATATATAATGTTCTATTAATACCTATAAAAGACATCAAGATAATATTAAGGAATCCCATTTAAAATATATAAAATAGATCTTCCATAATCTAATGTTAACTTCAGAACATATACTATTTTATCTCCCTTGATCCAACTTCATACTTAATTTTTTTCAAATATATATTTTTGAGGACATAGGATGGATAAAAAAGAATATTTTTAGCTTATCATTACTTAAGTGAATTAAGATAGGCTTGAACCTATAGTCATGGTCTCATAGCCAGAAATAGAATAATTATATTTTGGAATTTGATACCATTAAACTTGACATAATTTCATCCATTTAAAACTTATAACATCAGACATAAAATTGGGATCACTCATATAAAAAAGGTCCTTTTAGTTTTCTAGTTTTAGAGAATGAGGACAAAATTTTATACAAAAATAACCAAGTATTCATGTGGGAATCATTCCCACTATACCCAATATTTATTATTAAATATTAAATTTAAACATATAACTTGTAATTATTTACACATAAAACACTCTAATAAATAATTCATTTAACAACATTCTTCAAAATCTAGGATATTAATCATAATATGGGAGAACTCAAATACTCATCCATGGTTAACATATGCATGAACAATAGATGTTATCAATGTGTATATGATGAGTATCTCGGTATGGTGACATAATAAATGGTCATAATAATGACATGAAGGAATTTATACCCATAAAAATTGGGATCATTAAACAAGAGCAATGGATTAAATATTTAACAAAGGAATGAGTCATAAAAATAAATAATCATGAGACCTGTGATGTCAATCCTAATCAAAGGTACATTTAGAAACTCATAGAAAAAAAAGAATGGATATTGGAATCTTGTAACATCAGTATCATATCACTCTTATAATCACTCTTAAAAATGGAATAACCCACATATAAAATTCCAACATTCACTTAGGATAAACCAATGATTAGTTAACTTTATCTCTTTATCCAATGCATTATAGGGATATAATAGACTCACCAATCAATAGTTTATAACATAATAAATAACCCATGGATTATTAATGAACCACATTTAAATCATACACATATATTTACAAGTACTAATGAATGAGAAAAATAATTGGATTCCTACACTTTTTAAACATAATAATAACCACTATTCATTTAGAGCTCGATTTACGGTAACGCCCCGACCCCAGTTACCCAGAGTCGGTGCCTTATTACATAACATTGGCATGATCACAAAAAAGATCAAATCTCAAAACACCGATTGGTTTAGTATCCGTGGAAGCACTAGATATATTCATAATGTATTACATTACATCATAAAGGGAAAATCTACTACAACAACATATTGTCTCCATAGTCCACACTATTATCCCCTCATAATATCCCTGCCGGTCATTCATAATTTACATCTTCACATCCTCCGAAAAATAAAACATAGAAAAGGGGTGAGTTCAAATGCCGAGTAAGGATAACAATATAGCGGAAACTTTCATAAATAAGAATAAACATTTAAGGCAATGTATAACTAAAACAAAAGCCTTTTAAACTTGAACTTCAACATTGTTTCGAAAAAATAAAATGAAATAATTCCATTTACTTATTCACATGGATATTCTACTAATCGAATAATCACATGCAATATCAATAACCACTTTCATAATGATGGAATGCATAATGTCAGACTATCATAACCACACAGCCAAGGCCTCGTGCCAAGACTACAAATAATATTTTGTCAAGGCCTTGTGCCAAGACACTAGTTTGTCTCATGATACCTACCGATGCATCGAGGAGCTATAGCGGACCCCACTTGTCACATATTAAGTCCAATGCATTCCCATATTAAAAGGTTTAAACATAACATAAACATTCGTATTAAAAATAGCATACGAAATGTAAATACTTCATCCATAAACCATGAATGGTATAAAAATAACACTTCCACAGTCAAACATATCTCAAAACCTTCAATACAATATAAAAGTTTTGTATCATAATAAATCAACATCAAATAAGCGTAAAATCCATCAAATGTTGTTGACATGGATGAAATAAAAATTCTTTTTAGAGAAATATCTCTTTCTATTTTGAAATCATTTAAGAGTCATACATTTATAAAATAAAACATTTTTGTTGAAAATATTATTATAAGCTTTTTAGGGAAGCTTCGAAGATTTTATAACGGCAGAAAATAGCCGCACCCGCCGTATAAGTTAAAAAAACATTCTTACCTTAATTCTACCGAAAAGGTTAAGAAGCACCTTGTTTGGAAAATCACCAAAAGATTCCTTTATAATCCTCTTATAAAATGTCAAACAAGGGTATAAATTACTTTAACCCATATTCTGTAAAATAGTAAGAATGTTTTGAAATACATTTTTAGGAAACATATATGTGGATGATAAAGAAATCCCAGTAGATTATTGCTTATAAACAACCTCGGATAATGAAGAGATTGCGAAATAAACCCTAACCTTGTACTTTTCCTAGGTTGGGGTTGGTTAACCTCATCTTCTTTGGGTTCTTCCTTTTGATTTGATCAAAAGGGCTCCTTAAGTTGGCTTTCTGACTAATGGAAGGCCTCTAGGATGAAGTGAGGGTAGTTGAGAGAGTATTTGGGTAGAGGTTGGCCAAACCAAAAGGCTTTGAAGGTGTGATTTAATGAGAAGGGAGAGTGCCCTTTTAAAAGAGGGGTGAGTGGCACCTTTGGAAAATCTAGAAGTATTATTTTATAATAAATTCATATTCGGTTTCTAATGGCTCCAAAGTAGATTATTTAAATGTTAAGGTGGGGATAGGTCGAAAACCACTCAACCAATAGAATTTAGACAGGTTTTGGTTACTATATTAACCTTATCATTAAGTATTAACTCTTAGTTAATTAGTTTCACTTTTACAATGTCTCTTTGTATTTTTATATTATATAGTTAATAAACATACTATATACATCCAAACGACACCCAAGTGGTCCATTAATGATACACCTATCATGATAAAAGTCTCTTGGCCGACACATAGATTTTTAGGAATTTAATATCAATTAATAACATACTATTTGTTTTAAAAACTCTTTTATGTCAATTTTGACACTATTCAATAGTTGATTTTTGTAAAATATCATAACAGAATGATTACTTCGAAAAAAGTCAATTAATTCAATCCTAATATTTCATAGTATCCTATTAAATTATTGTAATTCATTAAAAGTCTCAAATTGTATTTATATGGGTATTTATAATATCAGTAATTTTAATTTTTCACTATTATGGTAATTACTGCATCATCATTGTGTCATGAACAGATTAAATTATTTAATTGTCTAAAAATTATAAATAAAATATAATTATATAGGAAATATTTTTAGATTTCTAATTAATATTTATAGTCGAAAATAAAACATATATAACCCTTTGTAAAAACTGTTTTTCTAAAAGATATATGCTTGTGTCATTTTTGTATTCATTTTAACTTAATTAAAATAAGGTGTCCCTATCACTTACAAGTGGCACCATGGGGTCCCAAAATCGACCCAAAGATGCCCATGGTCGGAAATATATCAACCAATAAGGTTATGACACATTTTAGGGTAACTTTTTATTATTATAGTATTTTTTGTTTAACCCTTATTTACCGGATTTACCCTTTAACCATGGTAAATAAAATATTTACCGAAGTAATTATTCATAATGTCTAAAAATAAAAGTTACCTATATACATAATTTGAACATCCTGATTCCAAATATGGAATCCAATTTTCCAAATTCAAAACACAGAAGTGGCAGAAATTAATTTAAAATCAATTCCCGCTGTCAAACCAAAAAAGCGTGTTTTTAAGATATAATAACAATCAAAAGGTTGATACTTGTTTATGTTCGGTTTAATTGTAAAATTATGTCCAATGACCAAAATTGTATTAAATGGTAAAAATATATTATAAATATACCTTAAAACCACTCAAATTTATAATTTATCATTATTAATTATTTTGATTAAAAAAACTGTTTTTAATTAAAATTTAGTAATTTTCACTATTCATCAAAAATATTAATGTTATCCAAAAAGTACCAAAATTTCACCTTAGGCTAAATTCGATACTCCGAATCCAAAAATGAAGTCCATTTTGAGAGATAAAATTTCAAAAAAGTAGTTATTACTATTCATAACGGCTAGTTTGATCGTTTGTGGTGTGTGTTAGAACTCGATGTTGCATACAACACACACTATTGCATTATTCAAAGGGAAGCATACCGTAGAAGCTTGGTGTGTTACATTCTACTCTCCTTCAAATAATTTAGTCATCAAAATTTCTAGAATACTACCGCATGAAAAGACTCGAGTGTTTCTTCATCATAAGTTCCTCGGGTTCCCAAGTTGCCTCTTCCATCTTATGGTTTCTCAACGAGACTTTTACCAGACGCGTCGTCCTGTTTCTCAGTACCTGTTCTCTCGTATCAAGAATCCTGACGGGCTCTTCGCAATAAGACAGATCGGTTTCCTATTATAATTATTCATAGGTGAGTACATGCGTTGGGTCAGACATTTATTTCCTCAACAGAGATATGTGGAACACATCTTGAACTTTGGAGAGACTTGGCGGCATTGCCAATCGGTAAGCTACAGCCCCAATTCATTCTAGAATTTCGAAAGGTCTGATTTACCTAGGACTCAATTTACCATTCTTACCAAAATGTATGACTCTCTTCCATGGGGATACCTTCAGGAAAACATGATCACTGACTTGAAATTCCATATCCTTCCTTCGATTATCAGCATAGCTCTTCTGCCTACTTTGAGCTGCTTTGATGTGATTTTGGATTACCTTCACCTTTTCCATTGTTTCCTCTACCAGTTCTAGACCTACAAGTTTTCTTTCACCAACGTCATCCCAATAGGTTGTTGTGCGACATCTCTTTCTTCATAACGCTTCCTATGGTGCCATATGAATACTCGAATGGAAGCTATTGTTATAGCAAAATTCAACCAGAGGTAAATATTGATCCCACATACCCTGAAAGTCAAGTGAGAAGGATATCGACATGTCTTCTAAGGTTTGAATAGTTCGTTCTGATTTTCAATCCATTTGCGGGTGGTAGGCAGTGCTCAAATGAAGTTCAGTATCTAGGGATTTCTGAAGACTTTTCCAGAATCATGAAGTAAAACGGGAATCACGATCAGAAACAATCGATAGGGGTACTCCATGAAGTCTCACAACTTCATCAATATATATTCTTGCTAGACGTTCCAGTGGTAGATCTTCTCTTATAGCAAGAAAATGTGCTGACTTGGTAAGACAATCAACAATTACCCATATTGCATCGTTCCTTCTAGGAGTCTTTGGTATCCCCATGAAAAAGTCCAACGTGATATTGTCCCATTTCCATTCCAGTATGGGAAGAGGTTGCATGACTCCTCCAGGTTGTCACCTTCGAGCATTCACTTGTTGACAAACCATACATCTTGACACAAAATCAGCAATCTCCCTCTTCATGTTGTCCCACAAAAAATGTTCCTTCAAATCCCTACACATTTTGGTGCTCCCAGGGTGTATAGAGAAATTTGAACTATGAGCATCTTCCAACAATTCCCTTTATAGATCAGGTATATCGGGAACGCAAAGCCTCTTCCCGAATTTCAAAATTCCATCTTCATACACATTGTCTCTCAATCTCCCATCATTCACAGCTTTAATATTATTTCGAAATTCTTCATCATCAGTCTGAGAACTCTTAATCCTTTCTAGTAAAGATGGTTTGGCAACCATTTGAAAAAGCATTGATGTTTCACCTTCCCTGGTTATTCCCATGTCCATCTTCACTAGTTCCATGAAAATTGGATCCCTTTCAATTTTCAAATTTTTCAAAACTCAATGATCTTTTCTTCTCAAAGCATCTTCCACCTTTTTTTCATTCCCCATGTGGTAGTGTATCGTACAATCATAATCCTTGAGAAATTCAAGCCATCTCCTTTGCCTCATGTTGAGTTCTTTTTGTGAGAAAATATACTTCAAACTCTTGTGATCATTATAAATCTCACATTTTTCACCATAGAGGTAGTGCCTCCATATCATTAAAGCAAAGATCACAGCTGCTAACTCAAGATCATGAGTAGGATAGTTTTTCTAATGAATTTTCTAATGTCATGATGCATAAGAAATAACCATATCATTCTGCATAAGGACACAACCAAGTCCTTTCTTCGATGCATCACTATAAATAACAAACCCATCATTCCCCGATGGTAGAGAAAATATAAGAGCATTGACTAATCTCATATTCAGTTAATCGAATAATTATTCACACTCTTTTTTTCAAACAAATTTAACCCCTTTACGTGTGAGCTTTGTTAGTGGGTTAGCCAATCGGGCAAAATTCTGGACGAAACGTCAATAATAACCTGCCAAACCAATAAAACTGCGTACCTCAGTTATACTCGTAGGTGCTGGACATTCTTGGATTTCCTTGGTCTTAGAAGGACTAACATAGATTCCATCATTATAGACAATATGGCCAAAAAAAGAAATCTCATGAAGCCATAATTCACACTTGCTGAACTTCCCACATAATTCATGTCTTCTTAGAGTCTTTGGGATAATGGGAAAGTGACTTTCATGATCCTCGTAGCTTTTAGAGTATAGAAAAATATCATCAATAAATACCACCACAAATTCATCAAGATATTCCTTGAAAACTCGATTCCTCAGATCCATGAATACAGAGGGTGCATTAGTCAACCCAAAAGGAATTACAGTAAACTCGTAATTCCCGTACTTGGTTCGAAATGATGTGTTCTGAATGTCTTCCTTCTTTACACACAACTGATGGTATCCAGATCGAAGGTCAATCTTTGAAATGTATTGAGCTCCATGCAGTTGGTCAAATAAATCATCAATGCGAGGTAGGCGATACTTTTTCTTTATTTTTATAGCATTGATCTCCCTATAGTCGATACATAACCTCATAGATCTATAATTCTTTTTAACAAAAAGAACAGGGGCTCCCCATGGAGAAACACTATGGAGAATAAACCCCTTATTACTCAATTCCTCTATTTGTTTATTTAGTTCAACTAATTCTACAGTTTCCATTCTATAAGGGGTCTTCTATATAGGCCTTGTTCCATGAATTAATTCAATGGTAAACTTAGTTTCTCATTCTGGAGGATGTCCAGGTAAATCTTCCAGAATCACATCTACATATTCTTTCACAATAGGTACATCCCCTATCTGAACATTCCTTTCGTCACCCACAGTCATTTCATTCTCTTCTTCCCCAATAATTGAATTTAGTTGAGCTACTGGGGGTGGATCTAGATAAGAATTATGTGGTGATAATTCTGCTCTACAGATAAGGTGTTCCTTATCATCATCATCAAAAAATGTAACCTCCTTCTTCTTACAATAAATCTTCGCATCATAGTCCGAAAGCCAATCCATACCGAGGATTATATCAAAATAAATCATAGGTATGACGATGAGATCAGCAGGTAAAGAACATTTATGTGCCCTAATGGGGACTGATTCACAAAACATTGTTGCAATGATACTTCCCTTAGGAGTTTTAACTAACAACTCCCTTATTAAATCAAATTGGAAATATCTAATTTTCTTCGAAAACTGGGAAGATATGAAACAATGCGATGACCCAGAATCAAATAGTGCATTTGCTAAAGTTGAGGAAACCATTAAATTACCTGCCACCATATCTTTTGGATCTTCTACCTTAGCAGTAGTGATAGCAAAAGCATGGCCTTGATCCCTTGGACTTTTCTGAGGTAACTTCCCCTGACGATTAGGAAATTCATTTGCATAATGTCCCATCTCCCTACAATTGTAGCAGTGAACATTGGTAGCTTCCTTCTACCCTTTGCATTCACGAGCTTGGTGGCCTTTTTCACCACACTTGTAACAGACACTCATTCCTTCAAGCAAGTACTGGGGTGTTTCTTCCCACAATTACCACATGATTGATATTCAAACTTTCCCTTCTTCCCCTTATTTCCATTCCCAGATTGATCATCATATCTCTTCTTTTCTTTCATTGATTTAAAGTCATAGGACTTTGAGAATTCTTTCTCTGTCTTGATAGCACATGAGACAATGTCTTCATACGACAGGAAGGATTGTGAGACTAATTCTCGACAGAGAAATGGTTTTAACCCATCAAGGAAATGATCAATAAAACTTCTTGGGTTACGTATATAATCTCCAGCATACCTTGGTAACCTTGTAAAGTTAGCCTCATACTTTGCGACATTGTCATCCTCCTTTTGTCTCAAACTCAGAAATTGCCTTTCCATATCTTCTCGATGGTCAAGAGGATAGTATTTTTCTAGAAATTGATCTTTGAACTCCCTCCATTCCATATTTGATACTTCATCATCTTCATTCGTGTTTTGAATCAATGACCACCATTGATCAGCATCTCCAGTGAGGCGGTAAACTGCAATGATAACTTTTTCCCTTTCACTACTCCCCAAAGCCTGAAATATTTTCTCTACGGAATTTATCCATTGCTCAGCTACTAAGGGATTTGTACTCCCATTTAAAGATGGTGTTTGTTGCCTCGTGAATCGATCTAACATTGATCCTCCACGCTGCGGATCAGGGTGCTCCATTCGGGTAAGGTTATTATTCATAACTTGAGTGAGTTGTCCTAGTATGGTGATTAGCTGATCAGCACCAGTTGCATCACTGGCTCCACTATAATTATATTGAGCAGGAGGGAAATCCCTACATGGAGTGTGTGCATTGATACAATTTCCATTTCTTCCACTAGGCACCATTTCTAAATAATGGCATAAACTAGATCAGTTTATTAATCAAAATACATAATTCCATACTTATAAAACACATAACATAAATTTAACTATTTATGGATATAATCCATAATCATAAAAATGTTTTCATTGAGGAAGTATATACTCATAAACCTTTCATAATTATTTGTAAAGAAAATGAGAGTTATCCTAAGCATATCCCCCAGGAGTGTCGTAACCAAGAGTGCAGCAAGGCCCATTGTCGTTCACCAGTTCCCGTTCGAGTCTCACTCAAAGCGGTGTTTTTGGGTTTTACTCCTAGGTACATCTGTGCCAAAGCCGCCTCTACCTGCTCGTATCTAGAAAGGGATGTATTTCTCGGAAAACTCACAAAATCATTACAGTACCAAAATTCTAGAAAGTTATTCTATATTAATCCTCAATGTTCATCTTAGGTCTACGTGCTCTAATCAAAGATTATCTAAATATAGCTTCCAAGGTTTGTACTAAAATTCTTTTGATACCAACTGTAACGCCCCAACCCCAGTTACCCAGAGTCGGTGCCTTATTACATAACATTGGCATGATCACAAGAAATATCAAATCTCGAAAGGCCAATTGGTTTAGTAGCCTTGTAATAATTAGATATATTCATAAAGTTTTACATTACATCATAAAGTGAAAAACTACTACAACAACATATTGTCTCCATAGTCCACACTATTATCCCCTCATAATATCCCTGCTTGTCATTCATAATTTTCTTCACATCCTGGAAAAAATAAAACATAGAAAAGGGGTGAGCTCAAATGCCCAGTAAGGATAACAATATAGAGAAAACTTTCATAAATAAGAATAAACATTTAAGGCAATGTATAACTAAAACAAAAGCCTTTTAAACTTGAACTTCAACATAGTATGGAAAAAATAAAATGTAATAATGTCATTTCCTTATTCACACGGATATTCTACTAATCGAATAATCACATGCAATATCAATAAGCACATTCATAATGATGGAATGCATAATGCCAGACTATCAAAACCACATAGCCAAGGCCTCGTGCCAAGACTACAAATAATATTTTGTCAAGGCCTTGTGCCAAGACACTAGTTTGTCTCATGAGACCTAACGATGCATCGAGGAGTTATAGTAGGCTCCACCCATCACATATTAAGTCCAATGCATTCCCATACGAAAAGGTTTAAACATAACATAAACATTCGTATTAAAACTAGCATATGAAATGTAAATACTTCATCCATAAACCATGAATGGTATAAAAATAACACATCCACAGTCAAACATATCACAAAACCTTCAATACAATATAAAAGTTTTGTATCATAATAAATCAACTTCAAATAAGGGTAAAATCCACCAAAGGATGTTGACATAGATGGAATCAAAATTCTTTTTAGAGAAATATCTCTTTCTATTTTGAAATAATTTAAGAGTCATAAATTTATAAAATAAAACATTTTCTTTGAAAATATTCTTATAATCATGTATGGGAAGCTTCAAAGATTTTATAAGAGCGGAAAATAGCCGCACCCACCGTATAAGTTAAAAAACAATCTTACCTTAATTCTTCCGAAAGGGTTAAAAATCACCTTGTTTGGAAAACGATGGAAATATTCCTTTATAAACCTCTTATATAAAGTCAACCAAGGGTATAAATGACTTTAACCCATATTCTGTGAAATAGTAAGAATGTTTTGAAATACATTTTTAAGAAACATGGATGTGGAAGATAAAGAAATCACAGTAGATTATTACGTATAAACAACCTTGGATAATGAAGAGATTGCGAAATAAACCCTTACCTTGTACTTTTCTTTGGTTGGGGCAGGTTAACCTCCTCTTCTTTGGGTTTTTCCTTTTGATTTGATCAAAAGGGCTCCTTAAGGTGGCTTTCTGACTAAATGAATGCCTCTAGGATGAAGTGAGGGAAGTAGAGAGAGTATTTGGGAAGAGGTTGGCCGAACCAAAAGCCTTTTAAGGTGTGAGTTAATGAGAAGGGAGAGTTCCCTTTTATAAAAGGGGTGAGAGGCACCTTTGGAAAAGCTAGAAATATTATTTTATAATAAATTCATATTCTGTTTCTAATGGCTCCAAAGTGGATTATTTAAATTTTAAGGAGTGGATAGGTCGAAAACCACTCAACCTATAGAATTTAGACAGGTTTGGGTTACTATATTTACCTTATCATTAAGTATTAACTCTTAGTTAATTAGTTTCACTTTAACAATGTCTCTTTGGATTTTTATATTATATTGTCAATAAACCTACTATATATATCCAAAAAACACCCAAGTGGTCTATTAATGATACACATATCATTATATAAGCCCCTTGGACGAACCATTTATTTTTAGAAATTTAATATCAATAAATAATATACTATTTGTTTTAAAAACTCTTTTTTGTCAATTTTGGCACTATTCAATAGTTAATTTTTAAAAAAAATCATAACAGAATGATTACTTCGAACAAAGTCAATTAATTCAATAATAATATGTCATATTATCCTAGAAAATTAGTTTAATTCATTAAAAGCATGAAATTGTATTTATTTGGGTATTTATAATATCAATTATTTTAATTTTTCGTTATTATGGTAATTACTTCATCATCATTTTGTCATAAATAAATTAACTTATATAATGTATAAAAATTAAAAATAAAATATAATTATGTATGAAATCTTCTTTTATTTATAATGAATATTTATAGTCGAAATTCCAACATATATAACCCTATGTAAAAATTGTTTTTCGAGAAGATATATGCTTGTTTCATTTTTGTATTAATTTTAACTTAATTAAAATAAAGTGTCCCTATCACTTACAAGTGCCACCATGGGGTCCCAAAATCGACCCAAAGATGACCATGGTCGGACATGTATCATCCAATAATGTTAGGACACATTTTAGGGCAATTTGTTATTATTATAATATTATTTTTTTAACCCTTATTTACCGGATTTACCCTTTAACCATGGTAAATAAAATATTTACCTAAATAATTATTCAAAATGTCTAAAAATAAAAGTTACCTATTTACACAATTTGAACATCCTGATTCCAAAAATTGAATCCATTTTTCCAAATTCAAAACACAGAAGTGGCAGAAATTAATTAAAACTTAATTCCTGTTGTCAAAACCAAAATGCGTGTTTTTAAGATATAATAACTATCAAAATATTGATACTTGTTTATGTTCGATTTAATTGTGAATTAATGTCCAATGACCAACATTGTTTTAAATGGTAAAAATATATTCTAAATATACCTTAAAACCACTCAAATTCATAATTTATCATTATTATTTATTTTGATTAAAAAATTTGTTTTTAATTAAAATTTAGTAATTTTCACTATTCATCAAAATATTAAATTTATCCGAAAAGTACCAATATTTCACCTTAAGCTAAATTAGATACTCCGAATCCAAAAATGAAGTCCATTTTGAGGGATAAAATTTAAAAAAGTATTTATTACTATTCATAATGTCTAGTTTGATCGGTTGTGGTGTGTGTTAGAACTCGATGTTGCGTACAACACACGCTATTGTATTATTCAAAGGGAAGTGTACCGTAGAAGCTTGGGGTGTTACATTTACCCAAATAAAATAAATGGGTTCCATGAAAACCCATTAAAATGAATCCTAATCCATCTATGCAAGAATAAGGATGGTATCATTACAATATATTCTATGTGAATAAAAATTATTATCATGTATTTTTTGGTTTTGATGAAAACAAATACCATCAAAATAAAATTAAAAACATTCTTGAGGAAAATACCATTTCCACTTTGAAAATAAATTTTAAAAACTAATATTTTCCAAAATATACAAGAAACCATTTGTTTCAAAATAACTATGAAAAATTAAATGAATTTTTCTATGAAATTATTTATGAATCGAAAAGGTGATAAATCTATATATTCTAAAAAAACATTATCTTTACACTTTGGTAAGTAAAGTCAAAATTTGTTGAAAAAGTAATGTTAAAAATATTCCTTTCTAAAAAAAATTAAATAAATTCAATGATACTTGTAAATGAACTTAATAAATTAAATTTGAGTAAATAGTGAAATTATAGAAAACAATTTAGAAAAAAATTATACAGAAGATAAATATTCATGTTCTAAAAGAAGATACAAGATCAATAACACATAAAAAGAACATTATTAATGTTTCTTTAATAAACTAGGGAGGAAATAGTAACTAAACATGTAAAAAAATTCATAACCATATGATAATAAATGATATGTGGTTTTCGAAAATAAGATCATATGATTTCTTACAAAGGATCTTTGAACATAAAATATCACAAAATAAGATGAGATTTACCATAAAAAGCCTTACTATTTCGGAAACATTTGGATTTTAATCTCGTGAAAGAAATGAAATCAAATAAAAGATTAATTATCAAGAATATAATGAGATCCATGATATTAAATTTTATGGGGAATTATATACACATAAAATAATAATATAGTTGAAGAACATAAACATAAGTACAAAAGAAGGAAAATATGAGATTAATAAACCTTATAATGATCATATTATTGAATTGAGAATTACTAAATGGACCAATATTCGGAAAAAAAAATTATATAGAAAATATAAAATAAAACATAAATAAAAAAAATTTAATTTCACACATTAATCCTAGTATAATATAATTAATGAATAAGTGATATTATTAAGTAAAATGGAATTTTTTTAAGAAACACCTTACCTTGAGTCTAGACCTACTATGTAAATCCTTTACATTATAGTATAATAAGGTTAAATTTCTTAATTAATGATTTAATAATATTCACATAGTTTAAAACCTTGAAATTAGGCCATTTATTTAAGTTATTATAATAACACATTTAATTACTTAATCAGTTTATTCGACATCATGTATTTTGAGGATGTTTGAATTGTATTTGAAAAATTACTTTGTTATGTTAATAACAGTCAAAGAGATCATTATTAGATCATTTAATGGAGAAGAAGTAAATTAGTTAAAGATAATTTTTTCTTTCCAAAATTATTATAATATAATAAATATCATGTTATATCATTAAATTCACATATATACCAGGCGTGTGAGGTGTTCATGAAAAATTAATCACATTGGTTCTTTGAGGTGGTAATCTAAACATACACACAATCGATGATATCATTTGTAAATGGATGGAAAGGTAAGAAAATATTAGAAATATTATCTTTATAAAATTATAATAATTTCAAAAAATTAATATATATATATATATATTAAATATATCATTATAGATATCCTTGAAAGGGGGGATGGAAAGCGAAACAAATCGCTTTATGGAGGTGGTAGTCCACACATAAACAATAATGATGTTCTTGTTTCCCATTTGATGGAAAATAATATGAAAAATGGTTGTAACATAGTTATAATAAAATTTAATTATATAGGATATACTTTTTTGTATCATCATTCTTTAAGACTAGTTTATGTAGTTATAAGAATAAGTAAAATTAAAAATGGACAATTAATCGTTATTCCTCTTCTTTGGAAAACCACATTTATCTTACAACTTAAGTCTTCCAGGTTGGTATTTTGATGATAGAATTTCATCTAAGTAGCTTATATGAAATTTGGTAATGGATAGTTCAGTTAATGTATAATCTGTAGAGCTCAGTATGTGTAACGAATAGAGAGGAGTAGGTGCCCTTTTATAAGTTTGAAGAGGGATACTCTATGAATTACTTAACATATTAAATTAATATAAATTAAATTCACTAGAGAAGTGGAACGAAATTGATATATTTAAAATATAGGATGATGAGAGTCATAAATAATTCCATGAAATAAAGTTTAAACAATTTTAGGATTTGTTTTAACCCTTATCTCTTAGTTTTAAACCCATTTACCATTTTGATTATAGCCGTGATATAAATATTTTTTTACTATTTAGTGGAGAAGAAAATTATTATAAAAATTAATTTGACCCATTAGTGGACAATGGGTGATATTTTAGACCATAAAACATTAAATACTCCAAATATATTATATTTGATAAATTTTAAATCATTTAGTAGATTATGAATTTTTTTAATATACCATTAAAGTGATTTTAGGACTATTCACATAGATTGACATTAATGACATGGATATTGTAATGAAATAACAATATATAATTATAAAACATCTATAATATGTTTGGGACACAATAAATTACCCAAAAATTACAATGTTTAATGACTTTAAAATCATTTACTTGATTTCTATTCTCCTTGCAAATGCTAGGTGTCGGCGTTACATAAAAATTTAAGATAATTATTTAATAAATAAAAAGTAGAAATAATTTTACATGATAAAAAATTAATTAATATTTTAAATAAATATTTATAATCAATTATATCTACATTTTATCCCCATGAACCAATATTAAATATATTAAAATAAAGGGTGGGCCATTTTTTATTATGTGTTTTAAATCATATTAAAGTCATTCTCAAAGACATGTTAAATTAAATGTCAAAATATTAGAACCATTTATGGTAATGGTAGAAAAAAACTATCCAAAAAAAATAAATATAAGTGATATGTATAATTTTTTGCCCTTATCACATTATTTTTATCCTTAATTAGGTGATTTACCCTTACTAAGGTGTCATAAATTTATTAAAGTTATTATTTCTAATAAAAATAAATAAATGTGCCCTATTTACAAAATTTAAACCTCCAGATTATAAATATAAAACCCAGTTTTCAAAATTCAATTTCTATATAATAAATATATCAATTTTAATATAAATTTATAAAATGAAACGAAAAAAATTTCTTAGAAAAATGTGTTTTAATCCCAAAACCAAATTTATAACAAAATAATGTATAATAATGATTAAATTGTAATTAAATAAATAATATATAATTAAAGAATAATTTTTTTTTACTTTAATATTAAATTAAAAGAGTAATGGGACTGTTTAATGAAATGAAATGATATTTTTACCAAAATTAGAATTTTTCCCAATTAAATAAAAAATAAATCGGTCCAAAAAGATCTCAAAATTGCACCCTAAGAAGAGATTGAAATATTTATTTCAAAAACTATAAAATTTTTAACATATAAAATTTCTAAAAGATTAAAAAAACTAGTTATAATAATCACAGAAAAGAATTTTTTAAGAAAACAAACTTTTTAAGAAAAAAATGACTTTACAGAAAATTGAGGCTTTATTTCCTAATAATTATTCAATAAATTATTATTTAGTAAGAATATTTTATATATTTTTAATGATTTTTTTAATCCTATTAATATCGATCAATGTAAAATTATGGTTATAATTTTCATATTTAAATAATAATATTCCCTACTTCACTTAAGTTTGGTGTTGCATATCGTATATACTATAAATTGTAGTGTTATTTTAAAATCCAATGGTTTTATATTATCCTTAAACCATTTAGTAAAATTTAACCCCTAAAGTTTAACTTGGCATTGGTAATATCTATTCAGAAAATTGAATTTGTTTTTGAAAAAACATATAATAAAAATGGTTGATAAAAATTCCTTTTCAAAATGATGGAAAGGGATATATGAAGGACATTTGGAATAACACACAACTAGGTTTCCAAGTATGATGACATTAATGGGAAGTGAATATATGGAAATAGGGGTGGAAAATAATTTCAAAATAATTATAGAGAGTTATAGATAATATTGATCACCATAAATTCAATGATCATTTGAATGTTAATGACCACAAACCATAGAAGAATATGGTGTGAAAAATACCATAAAATCATTATAAGATACTGTTAAATGATAATAATCTTTTATAAAGAAACTTTTAATAGGGTTGAGTAATTATATTACCATTTGACTATAAACATATGGAAATTTAATTAATTAATTTTATTTAAATATATAAACTAAATTTCAAAATTTGGTTGTGATTTTCAATGAGTTTAAACCTCAATCTCATATTTTACTCCAAATTATGTGTCTGAAAATTTAATTCCATAAGAACTATAATGAGCATATAATTGAGCATGATGTATATAAATTGATGAATATTTTTTATTCCTTTTTTTATAAATAAAAAACAGTTTTCCCAAGGTAAGATAAAAATCAAAATTAATAAACCTTCATATTAAGAAACCATACATTTATATCGAAAAATAAACTATTACAGAAAAATGTTAAGCATAGACCATTCCATAAATAAATAAACATATTTCTCTAATAACATCGATAACCTCAACATTAAAGAATGTTTTACTCTAAACGGTTATCTCATACCTTTCAATATACTTCCAAAAAATGTGATACTTTTTTTTCAAAATAATCCTACACATTAAACATAAGGTTTACATACACCCTAACCCAAAAACAATTATCCCAAAATATCATTAATAACATTAAAATACATTTAATTATATTCCTCAAAAGTGGTGTTTATGCATTTGAACATATTATCATCCATAATTACGAAGTTAATATCACATGAAATACTCATAATATTTGATGTTATCTTAACCCTTGTTTGATACCAACTCTGACATCCATGAATCTTCAATCTAGAATCTAGTGCTAAAAGATGATCCTAGAACATGGACAACTATCAAAAATTATTGAAAATTAGGAGGTGCTTGAGGAATGTTCACCAGTAGGAATTTAAAGCTAACAAGATTAAATTTTCCCTATAAGTAACCTCTGTATCTGAATTTTAAATGATTTACAAGACACATGTTGTACCTCTTGATATTAATTAAGAGTTGGTATTTTATTCAAAATGAAATGTGGGGAAAGAATTTTATTTTCAGACATAGAAGGTGAACATGATAGGAAAAGATATATATTTTCAATTATAAATAAAAAAATTTAGATGTATAAGGATACTTCCTAGTAAAAAAACATACTCTATATAAAATGATATATTCAATGAGAAAATTAAGATGATAGAAAAATTTCCTAATCTCAAGAAGGACTATCCTGAATTTCTCTAGGTTAGCAAGAAAATGGTTGATTATTTGGGGAATTAATGAAATAGATTTAATATCATTGAAAATTTTAGTAAAAAATGATAATGAATAAAGGACTTCATATAATATAGGTTTGAATGTATCGAATCAAAAATGAAAAGATGGAAAATGGATTGAGGATATGTTGGAAAAACCTAAAACCAATGACTACTATTTTAGTGCCTTTATTTTTAAATATCAATGAAAATATTTTTTTATCTACATTTTTATCTTCTTTGTTTTTTTTTCATGAATAACTTGTTTTTTTTATTTCTTAAATTAAAAAATTATCAGGAAAAAAATGATATCATAAATGATAAATTATGAAACTATTATAAGAATGGTGGCATAAATAAAATGGGGGGTATTTATATTTTTGTATTTAATCATCAGTTACTCTATTAACCTATTTTCCTATCATGTATTATTATTATAAAAGGGGAAATTATTGATTTATTTTTTAAATGAAATCTTATGGATACTTATTTATATGAATCACATTACAATTTAACTATTTTACTAATGATTAATTGAAATTCTATCTTAATAATAGAACTAATCATCCAAAACTACTTCAATTTCAACTATACACCATCAAAATATCCTTCATACCAAAATTAATTGATGTTATATCAACTAAAAAACCATAGAACTATTTCGAATGAAATTTATAAATCTTAAGGTTGAGTAAATCAAGAAGAAAGTTGGTAACCAAATTTATCTTTATATTCTTTATAATGACTGAGTTCATATTAATATATAAATAAAGACTACTTCTAATGAAAAAATATAAATGGTATTTAAATAACGAGACCATAGTATCCCCAAGTCAATTGTTACATTATTACAATTTTACTAGATGAAAGGAATCTCAACATGAAGGACCAAATAGTTTAACAGTCTTTAAAAACTTTGATACATAATGGAATTTCACATTACATTTGAAAAATTAAAAATTAGGCATTTATTTCAGGACACCATTATTCCTTTATGAATATCCCTATATATCAGTTATAATACACTTTCGGGTATCATGGGGAACGTAAACATAAGAATGGTGTGAGAAAAAAATACTCAGTAAGGGTATGCGTGAAATAAAAGATATCATGAATACATAAGGATTAATCTATATATAAAGGTAAATAACTAGAAACAAATGTCCTTTAATCAATAAAATGAGCACAAATAATAATATGGGAGGAATAAATAATGATCATATTATTACACGTAAATAATCACATGATCATGGAATGTATCCATGGATATTAAAACTAATATAATAATCACTTGTAAATCAATAACTAATATCATAATGAGGGAATGCATAAATCTGGACATTATAACTATACAATCGGGGAATATTTCAACATCCTCTTAAATAAATGTGTAAGTACTCATCTAAATACCCATGCTGGTCTATCTAATGAGACCTACAGATACATCAATGTGATATAGAGGTCCCCACCCATCACTAAATATTTCCAATGAAGACCTCATATGAAAATATAAAAACATAATCACAAAACATTTCATACTAAAAAACTAGGATACAAGATGTTAATAATTTCCCTAATAAATAAACATAAATAATTTAGACATTTATATTGAAAACTATATTATGATATTTTAATAATCTCACCATTCAATAAGCATAATCTTATACCATCTAGGGTAATATGGATAATGGTATCAAAATAATACATCCCAAAGTCAAATTGATGAAAACCCATCTAGATAAATAATAATAATTGCAGGATTACAACATATTCCCATTGGATCATAAGTAAAATGAGGGTTGTTTCCATTGATAAATAGAAATAAAATAAAAATATTTTTAAAAAATTTGATGTGAACAACATTTGTTTCATAATGTAAATAACTTTTAAAAACTAAATATTTATATATTATTATTATATTTTTTAAAAAGAATCATAGGAATTTTCAAGGGATGATTCATGAAAATGAGTAGTCATGATGACATTTAATTTTGTAAATTCCATAAAATATCACATTCTAATTATTATAAAAAGGTAAAAATTACCTCGTTCCTTAAATAAAAAGCGTATACCATTAAAACAAATTTTTAATATGTTAAACATGGGTAAAAATTTATTTGAAAAATCATACGTAGAATTTTGAGAATATTTTTATAAAACATGGATACAGACAAAAAAGAGTATTCATCCCAAGAGATAAATAAAGTAAATTTTTCTTAAAAAAATCTAAAAAATTTTAGATACTAAAATGAGGGAAATTTCTCTATTACTTGAAATATTTATGAATATATACAGTAGAATAGAATTAAAGTGTTTATTTATAGATGGATCATAATATTTCGTCATTAGAAACTTAATGTTAAACAATTATGATAAACAATGATATTAAAAAATAAACCCTTACTAATTTTGTGGATTTTGAATCAAAGACCCCATAACATGAAATGAAATATTAAATAACATTAATAAAAATAGGTTCATGATATAAAATATCAAATGGGAAATATATTTAAAAAAATAAGATGTGATTATGGCATATGTCTCGTGAATGTAAAAGTGAGACGATAAACCCTTATCTATGGCTCGACTTCCTACATAGCTGTTTGAACTGACAATATAATAACTATGAATTTTTACTAATTTATCACTAAACCATAACAATATATGTCAAAACTAATATTTTTTATTTATAATTATTATCAATAATTTATTAAAAAATCTTTTTTAAATTTATTGTTTTAAGTAATAAATGCGTAATTTTTCATGTATGTTTTGGGCTATTAGTTTTCATCATTTTAATTTGATCACAGTTCCATAATTTAAATAATTTCAATAATGAACTAATATTCATATATATTCATTATATACATATTTATTATAGTCTATAAAATTTAGATATAGAAAAATGAGTTACACTATTCATAGAGTGTATGTCTTATGTAGGCATCAACAATGTTTTTTTAAAAGATGGAAAAATGAAAGGTAAAAAAATTAAAAATAATTGGATTTTTTTTATATAATATAAATAATATATATTCATTAAATATATACTTATTACCAAACATGTCAAAATAAAATTAAAAACCTATCACCTAGGTATGTAGAGGCAACGATCAACATATACGCACAAGCGACGTTACATTTTCCAATAGATTTAAAGGTATGATTTTATAAGGGATATTATAATTTCAGAAGTATTAATATGTCATTAATAACATATTTAAATGTTATATTCATAATTATATCTATAAATGAGTGTTAATGATAGAAAATGAATTACATTAGTTTGGGAGGTTGTAGTCCTCCAAACACATAATCGACAGTTTCATTTCTCATTTGATGGAAGAGGAGAAAAAATAGTTTATTGCATTACAAAATAACATATAAGTGTATGAGACATACTAGTGTTATTATTTTATCAAAATTTATCATGATTTTTAGTAGTTATATGAAGAAATAAATTGAAAATTTATGCTTAATAACTCTTCCTCTTCTTCGGTAATCATCTTTAGATTAAAACCGAAATCCTTCCTAAAATCGTATTCTGCTAAAAATGGTATTCTATATTATTGATATGGATGTATGTAATGGGTTTGGTTATGTATTGGTAGAACCAAATGGATCTTGAATTTTGGAGAGGATAGGATATGTGATATCCTTTTATAAGTGGGGAGAGGACACACATGCAATTTTTGAAATGAATGAAATCTGACCATGGCTTACACATTCCAAAAAAGATAAAAAATGGCTCATTCTCAAACTATAGATGCAATAACGTCAAAATATGTTCCTAAAATGGAAATTAGATAAGTTTATTGGTAATTATAACCATTATAATTTTAGATTAACCCTCACTAAACATGTTTTATCATTAAGTACAGTAATTAATAATTACAATTTTTTACTATTCATTATAATTAAAAAATAATTTTAAATTATTAAAAAATATTAACTATGATTATTAAATATATGAATTTTATTTTTCCAAAATCAATCCACAATGTGGTAAAATTTAATTTAATATTAAACATGCAAGCATGATTAAAAAATGGTTTTCAAAACAAAATTTTTCTTATGTATAAAATTATTTTATATAAAAATTTAATTTTTTATTGGTTTTAATGACATAAATTATAATAATAATAATATAGTTTATTTACTTTTACTACTAAATCATTTAAATAAAATAAAATTATAAATTCTATAAATGAAAAGGATGTTTTCAATAAAAATCTGTATTTTTCACTATTCATAAAAAATTAACATTTTTTGTAAATTTATTAAAAAAATTACTATATTATTTTTTACATGATGATTTCAAAGATTTACATCATTTTTTGAAATAAATTTCCAAAAAATTTCTAATGTTTAGGACAACCCTTGCCTTAATTTCACATTTATTCTCTATTTATTACATAAGTGTAGACATAATACAACCCAGAATATTGAGAATAATATTGTCTTTAGGAATTAGTTACATAATATAACAACATAAAATAGGGGATGTATCGTCATTAATAAAAAATTTCATAACATGGTCATATTACTCCATTGTTATAAAAACCACATTGGATATTCTGGGGATATATAAAAGAAAGGGGTGAGATATAAATCCTGATAAGGGAATAAGAAATTCATATCATGAAGAAGTTATTATATTTTATACAATAGGAATATAAATTGTACATAAAATGGGTGAGAATCACAAACATGAATGAGAGGCATGATGTAGCATGATGACATAATGGCAATATGGGTATGTGGAAAAAAAATAAACATGAGATCATAAGCATAATTCAAGGTTAAACACTATAAAAACATAACATAATGCTATTTGTATTTCCTCATTAACACCATAAAAGGCATATAATGAGGCTAATATATTACCCAATGCATTGAAGTGCTATTTAGGCACACCCATCATAATAATATCACATATATGATTAAGTGTGTCACATAGATCATCTAAATAAGAACCTATATCATCACATTAAATCCCACTATAATGTAATATGTGTTAAATCTATGGAATTATACAATAAAAGATGTATAAGTTCAGACATTTTAACACAATTAATAAGAAATCAGTGTTGGTATACACAACCCAATTGTTTGGTATGGAAAGCTTAGTGAAATATTAGCATTGTAAAGAGGGAACGTAAATGTTCATTGGAGGGATTAATGAGATTTAAAGGGGTATCTCATAATCTTTAAATCATAAGGATAATAAAGGGGATATATAAGAACATATCCCAACTATACGACTTATAGAAAAAGTCATAATATAATTAATTTTCTTTAATAATGAGGAGAATGAGAGGATCCCTAACCTTGAGAGGGTGATTCCCAAAGATTTGGAGGAGACTATCGAGATATTGAGGAAACCTTTAGAGGAATAGAGAGAGGTATGGGATGTCTATGGATGTGATCCATGGTTTTTTATTTAATAGGAATGGGGGACTGGGTGATATTATATAGGAAAATATAGGGAAGTTCTTTATTATTTCTAAAACCAAGCTTTTGGATTACATATAATAAATTTATAAAAACTACAAAAATTCCTTTGATTTTATCCCATATTTTCTTCCAAGGGTAGTGGTTTTCAATATGTTATATGTAAAAGGTCTAAAATTAATAAAACATTACCCTCGGTGATGTGGAAGTGAGTCATGTTCTTGAAGAAATGATTTTAAAACCATTAAATTTAATATTGGTTTGGGATGATTCTTGAAAGATTTATAAAATTAATAAAATAATGTAAAAAAACATTAATATATAGAGGAATAATAAATTTTTCCATTTATACCTTTTGTAGAATTTATTTCATCACTTTTTTCATTATGTTTTCATAACACACATCTTATATTTATAGCATATTAAACATTTACCAAAAACATCAAATATCACAGAATATTGTGAAAAATTCAACAATGGGTAATTTTGATGTGATGATTCAAAGAATATTATTAATTTTATCAAAATAATTTTATCAATATATGGATGTTTACTTTAATAATATAATTAATAATTATTGAGAAATGCGGGGTTTTTTTTACAATAATAGTTTTTAAACCCATATAAAAATTTTATTTGACTTCATAAAAACAATATGATCATTTATATTTCATAAAAAATATTTAATTATAATATTTTATGAAAATATTATTTATTTTAAAAATCCATTAATTCATCAATATAAATTTCTTAATTTAAATTGAATATTACCCAAAAATAAAATTGGTGTTTTATTATTTCAAGATCAAAATAATTTTTAAGGTAACAATAGTAAGAATAAAATATATTCATTATTCAATAAAATATTCATATTCATATTGTTAGGGTCTTAATACATAGACCTTTATTACAACCTCCAATTCCCCAAGGATATGGTGAATAACAGTGAGATTTTCATTGGGTGGTTCAGCGTACATGGTTTGGGATGGGATCTCGATGAGCTCGAAATGTTCCGATAAATTTTTTTGTTCATGCTTTAGTTGATGGATTATAAATTAGGCTTGGGTAGATAAAATCCCATTAATGTTGTCTCCATTGTATGCTCTAATAATTTGGATTAATATGGTACTATTTTACTAACTAAGGCCTTCACTTCCTTTGTCTACGTCAATTGGATTTGTCAAAATCCTATATTTATAATAATCATATGATCACTTTTCAATGATTACATTTTGAATATTCATTAGGAATCGTGGTCATTTCAATACCGGTGGTTATAATAAAGCTTAATAAGTCGATGAGTTTTCTATAATCATAAAATATAATTATATATTTAATCAAATCACAAAGTGAATTTTATTTATAAAATTTTCAGTCATTACAATACTCCCCCTTCAGATATTTCACCATAAAGTTTTTCATGTCACACAATAAAATAGATGAGTGTAATTTTGTTTCATCACCACCTATAATTCCCATGTCACTTATTCAAACCCATGGTTTCTCTATATCACTTTTATGAGGGTCTTTTTCATATTTTGTAGAATATTATCTCTTTAATATAAGATCTTCACCATATGCTCCTCATATGAAAGATCAATTTCCAACAGTACCACCTTCAGATGCATGAAATGTTATCCGTCTAGTATATACTTCCTGAAGAGGGATAAATGGGAAAAATAATGTATGTTAGATAGGTTAGGCATGAGTGCTAGTTGATTGACCACTGCTCTGATGCGATCAAGGATCTAAAAGGGAATGATGTATCATGAACTAATCTTCACCTTCTTCCCAAATATCATAATTTATTCAATAGATATATGTGGAGGAATACCATATCTCTAACCTCAAACTCTAGGTCTCATCGAAAATTTTCATCATACCTCTTTTTTCAAATTATATATGCCTCAATGTGTTTCTGAATGTTTTTTGGTGCTAAAATACATGCATGGGGAAAATATGAAAGGAAAACAACAAATTCCAAAAGAGACTGCTTCATGAAGAACCTTCGTGAAGCCCTTCAGCCCTGCGACCAGCGCAAATCCCTTCAGCATCATGGACAACGCAAAGCCATTCAGTACCACGATAGGCACAAAGACGAGGCCTCCTCTACGACCACTGCAGAGCAAAGAGACGGTTGACTCTACGGTTTTGATAAAATTGACATGAGTCTTCAAGTCGTAGAGGGAAGACAATCTCCTCTGTGATTCCTTGGGCCACTAACCACACATAATCGCCACTCTATTCCTCGCAGATCCACCTTTCAAGAACATGATCATCAAGTATTGGTGGCCTCCTGTTTCTCACACCATGAATGACTATTTTGGTCTTAGAGTAAGCATTGATCATGAAACCCTTTTTGGGATGCATTAGTGTGTAAGCCCCATTCCACATCCTAAACTATGTGGACATTGATTCCAACCCATTGGGATATGTAGAAAACCAACCTGAGGTTCAATCCCATCACCCATCAGTCCCAACCACTCCACATCAGCTCACCATCACCCCCGCATGATGTTAAACAAAATTCTTTCAAACTACATGTGTTTTGATCCCTATCTCCTAGACACGGTACATAGGAAGACTCCATGAGCTTCAACACTAAAACTTGGTAAACTTCGGTGTCCCCTTTTTTGGGTCCCATATACTTTTTCCTTCCCTTAGTGACATTAGACCAACACCCGAGCTACTAACCATGTGTAAGCCCAACAATCAATCCACACTCCTCCAACCCAGAGTGTACCTCTTACGATGGTATGAAATCCACGTGTAAGGCCCAACATGTCTTTAGGATGTTGTAATTTGTGTAAACATTGATTTTATGCCATATCCTTGACTACACAGACTTTGATTACCTTCCATGGGGATATGTAAGAAGCCTCTCTAAGGTTCAATCCCATCACACATGCCCCATCCTTGTCTGTCCCATTATCCATTGTGTTTCAGGAAGTATATTACCCAACTGAGAGGTTATACTTCCTTCGAATCCCATCAATGTATCTATTATCATGGTCCGCCTCATCAAGTGTCCAAATGCCCCATCTAACTACATGGAACTCAATTCCCACCCCTTGGGATACGTAGGAAACCTCTCTAAGGTTCAATCCCAACACCACCGTGATCTTCACATCTGTTTTATCCCATTCACCTCATATAGGTCATCAATCCATCCATCACCCATCCTAGTTTTACTCGGGCCACCACATCCCGGTGAGATCATGTAATCCACTTCCTCACTTCTTCTCGAAGTACATGGGCTGCTAACCATGCATAATACCCAGCACATCTTCAGGTTTTTGTCCATTGCATATACCTTAATCCAAAGATTCACGCTCTCATACTATGTGAGTTTTGATCCATGTCCTCTATACAAGGTACGTTGGAGGCCTCCATGAGGTTCAATCCCTGCCAATGGTAAAACTTGGTGTCCCTTTAATAAGGTTCCAAGCATCCTCAAATCTATCTTCACTTGACATTTTGATCCACTCTTCTAGTAAAACACTCAGGTGCTCCCTCTAGGGGATGTACCCATCTGATCCACTTCTATTTGTGTATAGATTAGTCCAATCCATCTCCGCTTGACATCATACTCATGCAATAACCAGTGTTAAATATGGGAATCTTTGGAAAACCTCATAGACATGCCTTTGGAATATAATTCTCCGCACTTGGTGTGGGATGCCTCTGGCTTCCACGACCTCGAGAATCCCCATTATAAGGGGAAGAAATCCAGGTGTACCAGTGTTTCAGCATCCAGACATGCCAGTGATTTCCAACATGACTACTCTCATGACCGAAGGATGCTTCCTTGACCTGAACCCTTGGAATTTCTTAAGAGAAGTATTGTAATTAACCTACATAAACTAAGATATGGCACCAGGTTGAGTTTCACGAACAATGTCTTAATCATTAAGGGTGACCCGGACTTAGAAATAAATTATGAGGAGGAATCCATAGATGGATGGATCAAAATCCCATCATCCTATTTTTATAAAGTAGAAAACATCCCTGAATAAGCGACAGATGTCACCTACCATTGGAAAGAGGGAATTTGGGGAAAAAACAAGAACATCACTGCATGATGGTGAGTGCCCCGAAAAAAGCATCAGAAACAAAAAATGGTGATCCCAACATGAATTATTCTTCTCAATATGGATATTTGTAGCATTAGACACATTAGTAGATAAGTGTGTCACGAGATCCAACTATTCGGTATCAGATCCTACCAACCAAATAGTGGGCCAAGTGTGACACATACCAACGTTTTGGGCAGTTGATCATTGGGAATCTCAGTCCCGGTCTGCAATGTTTTTAGCATGGATCTTTTTGTCCAATCATGGAAGACTAAATGGAACTGAGTCACCATGCATAACTTTCCTATTTTATGTGCTAATGAGTGCATTTTCCTCTTCTCCAGGACTCAATCTTAAAATACAAGAAACCAATCATCTCCCTCATGTAGATTCAGGGGAACGGGAAATACAAATAATACAATTCCACACACCTCCATATCCTTTATGATGACTCTCACTCCTACAACAACTAGGTATGCATTCCCCAAATCACCCGTTGATTTTATGTAGAGGAGGTTGATTGATACCCCTGTTCGATAATATGAGCAGGAGGGGGTCAACCCAACGAGGGACATGGCCTGCCAAGACATGCAGGCCTCCATTCCCCGTTAGCCCCCCCAAGGGCAGTGTAGGGAGACACTCCTCCCCACTTAGACAATCAATTGCTTTGGGAGTCTATCCCCAGAGCACTCCTACGAGTCACTCCCTGATGTTAAACAAGTAAGGGATGTTCGATTCCACCCATCTAGGAATTCAACTAGGGAGCCTCTATATAGGGATCTCATCTAGCTGTGTTAGCTTCACCAGCCAGTTCTATGGACTTAATAACAGGTTGTCCATTCCCATGCATAACCATCTCTAGTTCAGCTGACTCAGGGTCAATGATGGGTCCCAGCTTAGGAGTATGCCCACCAGGGGCACCATTGTCCTCATCTTCAATGGCCTGAGCCACTACCAACATGAGATATCAACCCACTATCATCATTGTGAAGGGTAACGTCCCAATAACAGGGAAGGGGCACTTCCATGCACAATCGATGTTGAGGCACCAGTCACCCTGTGAGTAGGTTGGTCTGACTCTACTGGTTACCTGGGAAACGAGTATCAATTCAGGGCCAACCCTTGATGATTTCATCCAGTACGGTGGTCTTCCCTATACCAGTATTAGGAAGAGTAGAGGTATTCTCCACTCTATTATTTAGTATCGAGGTCCTCCCAAAGACCCCACCATAAACTCTAATGGACTCCCTCCCCAACCCCATTGAAATTCAGCATGATGGTTGTCCCCATGTTCCTGGATATAGGTATGATAATTTACCTAACATACAAGGTTATCAATGTGAGGGTCTTCCTTACTCAGTTATCCAAAAACATGGAGGCCCTCCCCATGTTCTCATTGATTCTGGTGGAGGTCTGCCACATGTTGGAAATCACCAAATTAGAGTTCCTCCCTGCTTCATCAACAACGAACACGGGGCCCCTTCTCATTTCCACTATAATCAGTATGAAGACCTTCTGATAACCGCTTCTTTGAGAGTCGTCTGTTGCAAAGGTCCTCCCCACACCACAGAAGCACACCATGGTGGTCCTCCCCATGTGTTTACTAGCTCTAGCAGAGACCATCTTCGCTCCATAACTATCAAACATAGAGTGTAAAACCCAAATATTCCATGGTACACTTCTCATTAAATAATAAAATAGCATGTGTTGTACGCAACATCGTGTTCTAACACACAGGACAACCAATCATACTAGCTGTTATGAACAGTAATACCCATATTTTGAAATTTTATAAATTTTATCTTTAACAATGGACTTCATTTTTGGATTTGTAATATCAATATTATCTTAGGGTAAATTTTTGGTATTTTTCTGAAAACATTCAATTTTTGATGAATAGTGAAAAAACAGTGTGTTATAGTTTAAAACCGAATTTTTATTTAAATAATTATTTATTTTATTTAAATATAATTAAGGTCAAAATAGATACATAATCCCTATATATGTTCAATGTAATTAATTGGAGTTAGTTTAGAATAATTTTAGATATATAAAAATTTAATTTAATTTTTCACGATCTTTTACCCACCTCTTATGAGAATTTGGAAATTCACATAAAACATAATTTTACCACTTCTGTGAGTGATTTTTCGAAAATCTAAGAGACACGGTTAATATCATGGAGTAAAATCTGGTTCAATAAGATAAAAATAATTTTTGGTGAATAATAACGTTTTACTTTTATTTACCACGGTAAAAAGTAAATAGGGTAATTAAGTGTAAAAATGATATTAATATTACCATAAAACATGTCCTAATTCTATTTTGAAAGTGTATCTAGACCAAAAACAACCTTAGGAATAAAATAATATCATTTAGGTCCGCTTGGATTAGATTAGGACATTTATTATTATTTAATTCAAAGAAGAGTTAAAAGAGTTAAAATAAATGTTTAATAACTAAAACATTTTTAATATAGGGCTATACATAAAATAAATTCTATTATAAATATTCATTAGAAAGATAAAATGATTTCCCACATAACTGTATTTTATTTATAAATTTTAGACATTATATAATTTAATTTATTAAAAACACAATGGTGATGCAGTAATTACCTAATTAATGGAATATTAAAATAATTGATATTATAAATATCCAAATAAATGTAATTTTAAACTTTTTATTAATTACAATAATTTTATAGGTTAATATGACATATTATAATTGGTTATATAATTTTTTTTCGAAGTAATAATTCTGTTATGAAATTATCAGAAACAAAATACCCAATAGTGTCAAAATTGACATAAAAGTGTTTTTAAAACAAATATAATATTACTAATTGATATCCTATTCCTAAAAATCTAAGGTTCTTCCAAAAGACTTATATAATGATAGGTGTATCATTAATTGACCCCTTGGGGGATTATTGGAGGTATATATTATGTTTATTAACTATATAATATAAAACTACAAAGATACATGGTAAATGTCAAACAATTTAACTAATAGTTAAATATAAATGATGAGGTTAATATAGTGACCCATACGTGTCTAAAATCTGTTTGTTGAACGTATTTCTACCCATCCACACCTAAACCTTTAAATAATCTACTTTGGAGCCATTATAAACTGAACATAAATTTATTATGAAATAAAATATCTAGCTTTCCCAAAGGTTCCCCTCACCACTCTTATAAAAGGGTAGTCCCCCTTGTCTCTAATTCACACCTTCAATGCCTTTTGTCTTGGCCAAATCCGGACCAAATATTCTCTCAAATTTCCTAAATTAATCCTATAGGCCTTAGTTTGATCAGAAATCCATCCTATGGAGCCCTTTTGATCAAATAAAAAGGAAGAACCCAAAGAAGAGGTAATGTTTTCACCACCCACTTTCAAGTTCCTTTCTTCTTCAACTTCATCATTATTTGTTATTTCCATTATAAAATAATAAATCCAGTATCTTATATATAATCTGATTTTATTATAAATATTGTACAACCATATTTATTAATCTATCCTTCATTTGAATGACATGTCACCATACGTGCGTACGTACGACTTACCGTCTCCACATCGTGGTGTAAATGTTATTCAAAACATTATTATTTGGATTGTTATGATAATGGTGTTTAATTGAATTACATTATAATAATAAAATTATAATGATTCATTATATATGATATACCATCCAAATATATATTATTTTAATATCAAATGAATGATATTTTCGCTCGTGTGTACATACGGACTACCGTCTCCACGAACGCGATGAGATTTATTCCCCATTGTATGTATTCATGTATAATTCACATTTGATGATTAAAAATAATGTTTAAGGAATTTTTATCATTCTGTAAATGAATATGATACAACCTATCCATAACAAACATGACTTATGTAACAAAACATATAAAAGAAAACGAGTAAGTTAACACCATAAATGACGATAAAACTAAGATATTATTAACAATGTAATGTTAAAAGATAATATATGATGTCATATTAATGTATATCATTCCTGAATAATTTAATAACAATTATTTCACCATTATACTGTAGGTTAACCTACCCTCAACCATGAAAAAGTACAAGTTAAGGGTTTATTTCACAATCTCTTCATTATCCAAGGTTTTTTATACGTAATTATCTACTGGGACCACTTTATCATACATATAAATGTTTCTTAAAAATGTATCTCAAATCATTCTTACTATTTTACAAACTATGGGTTAAATTTATTTATACCCTTTTTCGACTTTTTGTGAGAATTTTTTAAAGGAATCTTTCTGTTGTTTTCCAAACAAGGTCCTTTTTAACCTTTTCGACAGAATTAAGGTAAGAATGTCTTTTTTAACTTATACGGAATGTGCGACTATTTTCCGCCATTATAAAATCATCTAATCTTCACTTACAAGCTTATACGAATATTTTCAAATTAAATGTTTTATTTTATAATTATGTGACTTTTAAATGATTTAAAAAAAGATATATTTCTCTCAAATAGTTTTGATTTCATCTATGTCAACATCCATTGATGGATTTTAAACTTATTTTAAGATTATTTATTATACAAAACTTCCATATTGTGTTGAAGGTTTTGTGTTCTGTTTGACTATGGCTGTGTTATATTTATACCATTTATGGTTTTTGAAGAAAGTATTGACATTTCATATGATAATTTTAATACAAATGTTTTTGTTATGTTTAAACCTGTTCATATGAGGAATGCATTGGACTTAATAAATGATGGGTGGCGCCCACTATAGCTTCTTGATGCATCGGTAGGTCTCATGAGACAAACTAGTGTCTTGGCACAAGGCCTTGACAAAATCTTATTTGTAGTCTTGGCACAAGGCCTTGACATGTGGTTATGATAGTCTGAAATTATGCATTCCATCATAATGAAAGTGGTTAATGATATTTCATGTGATTATTAGACTATTAGAATATCCATGTGAATATGTAAATGGCATTATTTCATTTTATTTCTTCCATATTATGTTGAAGTTCATGTTTAAAAGGCTTTTGTTTTAGTTATACATTGCCTTAAATGTTTATGTGTCTTTATGAAAGTTTCCACTATATTGTTATCCTTACTAGGCATTTGATCTCACCCATTTCTATGTTTTATTTTTTCAGGATGTGAAGAAGTATTTTATTAATGACCTGCAGGGATAATATAATGGGATATGACTGTGGAGACAAGATTTTGTTGTAGTTTTCACTTTATGATGTAATGTAAACTTTATGAATGTATCAAGTGATTCCAAGGCTACTAAACTAATAGGCCATTCAAGTCATGATCATTTGTGATTATGCCAATGGTATGTAATAACACACTGACTTTGGGTAATTGGGGTCGAGGCATTACAATTGGTATCAGAGGAAGTTTAGTACAATCCTTGGAAACTAGACATAGATAAACTCTGATTAGGGCACATAGACCTAATATGGACTTTGAGGAATAGTATAGAAGAACTTACTAGAATTTTGGTATTGTACAGATTTCTTTGAGTTTTCTAAGAAATACATCTATGTCTTGATACGAGCAGGTAGAGGCAGCTCTGGAACATATGTACCTAGGGGTAAAACATGAAAACACCGCTTTGAGCTAGACTCTAACATGAACTGGTGCACGACAATGGTCCTTGTTACACTCTTGGTTACGACACTCCTGGGGTATATGATTAGGATAATTCTCATTTTCTTTACAAACCATTATGAAGGGTTTATGAGTATATACTTCCTCAAAGAAAACATTTTTATGAATATTGATATATTCAATAACTATTCAATTTATGTTAATTGTTTTACATGTTTTTATTTATGTATTGTGATTCATAAACTAATCTAGTGTATTCCATTGTTTAGAAATGGAACCTAGTGGATTAAATGGAAATTGTATCAATGCACGCACTCTATGTAGGGATTTCCCTCCTGCAAAAGATAATTATAGTGGAGCTGGTGATGCAACTGGTGGTGACTAGCTAATCACCATACTGGGACAGATCTCTCAGGTTATGAATAATAACCTTTCTAGTATAGAGCACACTGATCCGCAGCGTGGAGGATCATTGTTAAATAGCTTCATGAGGAAACAACACCAACTTTCAATGGGATTTCAAATCCACTAGTAGATGATAAATGGATAAATTCCTTAGAAAAAATATTATATGCCTTGGGGAGTAGTGAAAGGGAAAAAGTTATCATGACACATTACCGCCTCAATGGAGATGCTGATCAATGGTGGTCATTTATTCAAAACATGAAGGAAGATGATTGAGTATTAAATATAGAATTGAGTGAGTTCAATGATCATTTCATAGAAAAATACTTTCCTCATGACCATTGAGAAGATATGGAAAGGAAATTTCTGAGTCTGAGAAAAAAGGAGGATGAGAATGTCGCAAAGTATGAAGCAAAAATTACAGGGTTAGTGAGGCATGTAGCATATTATATACGTAACTCGAGGAGTAAGATTTATCGTTTCATTGATGGGTCAAAATCGTTTCTAAATCGAGCATTAGTCTAACAATCCTTCTCGTCGTACAAAGACATTGTCTCATGTGCTATCAAGACAGAAAAAGAATTCTCTAAGTCTTATGACTTTAAAGCAATGAATGAGAAGAAGAGATCTACTGATCACTTTGGAAATGGAAATAAGGGGAAGAATGGAAAAGTTGAATATCAATCCTGTAGTAAATGTGGGAAGAACCACCCCGGTACTGCCTTGAAGGGAATGGGTCTCTATTACAAGTGTGGTGAAAAAGGCTACTAAGATCGTGATTACAAAGGGAAGAAAGAAGCTACCGATGTTAAGTGAAACAATTCCAGGGAGATGGGACATTATGAAAATAAATGTCCTAAGCGTCAGGGGAAGTTACCTCAAAAAATGCAAAGGGATCAAGACCAAGCTTATGCTATCACTACGGCTGAGGTAGAAGCTTCTAAAGAAGTGGTGGCAGGTAATTTAATGGTTTCCTTAAGTTTAGTAAATGCATTATTTGATTCTGGATCATCACAATGATTCATATATTCCCAGTTTTCTAAGAAACTTAGATATTTGCAATTTGATTTAACAAGGGATTTGTCAGTTAACACTCTTAAGGGAAGTATCATTGCTAAAAAGTTATGTGGATCAGTTCCCATTGGAGAATATAAATGTTCTTTATCTACCGATCTCATCATAAAACCTATGATTGAGTTTGATATAATCCTTAGTATGGATTGGATTTTAGACTAGGATGCGAAGATTTTTTTTTAAAAGAAGGAGGTTATGGTTTTTGATGATGATGATAAAGAACACGTTATCTTTATAGCAGAATCGTCACCACCTGATTCTTATCTAGATCCACCCCCAGTAGCTCAACTAAATTCAATTATCGGGGAGGAAGAGAATGAAATAACTGTATGTGAGGAAAAGAATTTTCAAAAAGAGTATGTACCTATTGTGAAATAATATGTTGATGTGTTTCCAAAAGATTTACCTAGACATCCTTCGTAACGATAATTTGAGTTTTCCATTGACTTAATTCCTTGATCAAGGTCCCTATCGAAGACCCCTTATAGAATTTCCACTGTGGAATTAGTGGAACTAAAGAAACAACTAGAGGAATTGAGTAATAAGGGATTTATTCTACCTATTGTTTCTTTATTGGGAGCCCCTATTCTTTTTGTTAAGAAGAAAGATGGATCTATGAGGTTTTGTATTGACTACAGGGAAATCAATGCTATAACAATAATGAACACGTATCCACTACGTCGCATTGATGATTTATTTTACCAACTGCATGGAGCTCAATACTTTTCAAAGATTGAGCATCGATCTGGATACCATCAGTTGTGTGTGAAGAAGGAATACATTCCAAAAACAGCATTTTGATCTAGGTCCGTGCATTATGAGTTTATAGTAATGCCTTTTGGGCTGACTAATGTACCCTATGTTTTTATGGATCTAATGAACATAGTTTTCAAGGAATATCTTAATGACTTTGTAATGGTATTTATTGATGATATCTTGGTATATTCCAAAAGATACGAAGATCATGAAAATCACTTGCGCATTATTCTGAAGACTCTTTGAAGAATGAATTATATGGGAAGTTTAGGAAGTGTGAATTCTGGATTCAGGAGATCTCTTTTCTTTTCCATATTGACTCTAAGGATGGAATATCTGTTGATCCATGTAAGACCAAGGAAATCTAAGAATGGAAAGCCCCGACGAGTATAACTGTGGTATCCATTTTTATTTGTTTAGTAGGTTATTATCGACGTTTCGTCCAGAATTTTTCCCGGTTGGCTTACCCATTAACAAAGCCCACATGTAAGGGGGTTAAAATTGTTTGGACAAAATATTGTGAAGAATGTTTGATGAACTGAAGAAGATATTATTCAATTATCCTATATTGACTCTACCATCGGAGAATGATGGGTTTGTTATTTATAGTGACGCATCGACGAAAGGACATGGTTGTGCCCTTATGTAGAAATATAGGGTAATTGATTACACATCACGACAATTGAAAATTAATTAGCAGAACAATCATAATCATGTTCTTGTGTTAGCAGCTTTAATATTTACTTTGAAGATTTGGAGACACTATCTATATGGTGATAAATGTGAGATTTATACTGATCACAAGAATATGAAGTATATTTTCTCATAGAAAGAACTCAACATGAGGCAAAGGATATGGATTGAACTACTCAAGGATTATGATTGAACGATACACTACCACCCAGAGAAGGTAAATAAGTTGGCATATGCTTTGAGTAGAAAGGATCATGGAGTTTTGAACAAGATGGGAGTTGAAAGGGATCCTATTTTCATGGATTTTATAAAGAAGGATATGGGAATCACCATGGAAAATGAAACATCAATACTTTTTCAAATTATTTACAAATAATCTTTATGAGCAATGATAAAGAGTTCTCAGGTCGATGATGAAGAGTTTAAAAACAAGATTAAAGCTATGAATGATGGAAGATTGAGTGACTTTGTGTATGAAGATGGAATTTTGAAATTTTGGAGGAGACTTTGTGTTCCTGATATACCTGATCTAAAAAGAGAATTTTTAGACAATGCTCATAGTTCCAATTTCTCTATACACCCTAGGATCACCAAAATCTATAGGGATTTGAAGGAACATTTTTTTTGGGACAACATGAAGAGGGAGATTGCTAATTTTGTGTCAAGATGTATGGTTTGTCAACAAGTGAAAGCTGGAAGGCAACATCCTGGAAGAGTCATGCAACATCTTCCCATACTTGAGTGTAAATGGGATAATATCATGATAGACTTTGTCATGGGACTACCAAATACTCTTAGATGGAATGATGTAATATGGGTTATTGTTGATCTTCTTACCAAGTCAACATATTTTCTTTATATAAGGGAAGATTTACCACATGGACGTCTAGAAAATCTATATATTAATGAAGTTGTGAGACTTCTTGGAGTACCCCATTCTATTGTTTTTTATCATGATCCCCATTTTACTTCAAGATTCTGGAAGAGTCTCTAGAAGGCCTTGGATACTGAACTTTGTTTGAGCACTGCCTACCACCATCAAACAGATGGACAATTAGAACAGACTATTCAAACATTAGAAGACATGTTGAGATCTTGCTCACATGAATTTCAGGGTATGTGGGATCAATATTTACCTTTGGTAGAATTTTCCTATAACAATATCATCCATTCATGTATTCAGATGGAACCATATAAATCATTATATGGAAAGAGATGTCGCACACCAACTTGTTGGGATGAATTTGGTGAGAGAAAACTTGTAGGCCTAGAACTGGTGGAGGAAATGATGGAAAAGGTAATAGTAATCCAAAACCACATCAAAGCACCTCAAAGTAGGCAGAAGAGCTATATCGATAACCGAAGGAAGGATTTGGAATTTCATGTAGGAGATCATGTTTTCCTGAAGGTGTCTCCATGGAAGGGAGTTATATGTTTTGGTACGAAGAGTAAATTGAGTCCCAGGTACATAAGACATTTTGAAATTCTAGAATGAATTGGGGTTGTATCTTACCATTTGGAAATGACACCAAGTCTCTCCAAAGTTCACGATGTGTTCCACGTATCACTGTTTAGAAAATAAATGCCTGACCCAATGCATGTACTCACATATGAGTAATAAGAACTAGAACCCAATCTGTCTTATTGCGAAGAGCCAATCAGAATTGTTGATACCAGGGAACGAGTGTTGAAAAAACGGACGACTCTTCTGGTTAAAGTTCTATGGAGAAACCATAGAATGGAAGAGGTAATGTGGGATCCCGAGGAACGTATAATGAAGAATCACCCTAGTCTTTTCACGAGGTAGTATTCTAGAAATTTCTAGGACAAAATTATTTGAAGGATGGAAAAATGTAACACTCCATGATTCCACGGTACGCTTCTCTTTGAAAAATACAGCAGTGTGTGTTGTACGCAACATTGAGTTCTAACACACACCACAACCAATCAAACTAGATGTTATGAATAGTAATAACAACTTTTTATATTTTTTTAAAAAAAATCTTTCAAAATGGACTTCATTTTTGGATTCGGAATATCGAAATTATCTTAGGGTGAATTTTTGGTATTTTTCTGAAAACATTCAATTTTTTTACGAATAATGAAAAAACACTCAGTTATAGTTTAAAACTGATTTTTTTTAAATAATTATTTATTTTATTTAAATTTAAATAATGTCAAAATAGATATGTAATACCTATATAAGTTCAATGTAATTCATTGGAATTAGTTTAGAATAATTTTAGATATATAAAAAGAGTATTGAACGTTTCATCGTCTTTTACCCACCTCCTAGGAAAATTTGGAAATTTATATAAAACATAATTTTACCGCTTCTATGAGTGGAATTTCAAAAATATGATAGACACGGTTAATATCAAGGATTAAACTGTGGTTAAATATGATAAAAATAATTTTTTGGTGAATAATTTCTTTTTACTTTTCTTTATCACGGTTAAAAGTAAATAAGGTAATTAAGGGTAAAAATGATATTAATATTATCCTAACACATGTCCTAATTCTATTTTAGAAGTATATATTTTCCAAAAACAATATTAGGAATAATATATTATCATTTAGTTCCACTTGGATTAGATTAGAACATTTATTATTATTTAATTCAAAGAAGAGTTAAAAGAGTAAAAATCAATGTTTAATAACTAAAACATTTTTAATATAGGGATATAGATAAGATAAATTATATTATAAATATTAATTATAAAGATAAAAGGATTTACTACATAATTGTATTTTAATTATAATTTTTAGATATTAAATAATTTAAATTTTTCTAGACGCAATGGTGATGTAGTAATTACCTATTTAATAAAATATTAAAATAATTGATATTATAAATATCAAGATAAATGTAATTTGAGACTTTTTATGAATTACACTAATTTTATAGGTTAATATCACATATTAGTATAGGTTTTATAATTTTTTTTCATGTAATAATGCTGTTATGAAATTATCAAAAACAAAATACCCAATAGTGTCCAAATTGACATAAAAGAGTTTTTAAAAACAATATTATATTATTAATCGATATTCTATTCTTAAAAATATAAGGATCGGCCAATGGACTTATATAATGATAGGGGTATCATTAATGGACCACTTGGGGGGCCTTTTTGATGTATCTAGTAAGTTTATTAACTATATTATATAAAAATACAAAGAGACATGTTAATTGTCAAACTATTGAACTAAGAGTTAAATATAAATGATAAGGTTAATATAGTGACCCAAAACTGTCTAAAATCTGTTGGTTGAAAGTATTTAGACCCATCCCCATCTTAAACATTAAATAATCCACTTTGGATACATTATAAACTGAATATGAATTTATTATAAAATAAAATTTCATGATTTTCCAAAGGTTCCTCTCACCCCTCTTATAAAAGGGCACTCCACCTTCTCTATAATTCACACATTCAAAGCCTTTTGGCTCTTCCAACCCCTTCCCAAATATTCTCTAAAATTCCCTCACATAAACCTATAGGCCTTATTTTGATCAGAAATCCATCCTAAGGAGCCCTTTTGATCAAATTAAAAGGAATAACCCAAAGAAGAGGTAATGTTTTCACCACCCTCTTTGAAGTTCTTTTTTTCTTCAACTTCTCTTTTCTTTGTTATTTCCATTATAAAATTATAACTCTAGTATATTATATATATTTTTATGTTATTATAAATATGATACAACCATATTAAGTATTCTATCCATCCTTTTAATGACATGTCACTATACGTGTGTACGTACGGCTTACCGTCTCCACGTCGTGGTGGAATTGTTATTCAAAACATTTTTATTTGGATGGGTATGATAATGATGTGTAATTGAAGAAAATAATAAATATAACATTATAATGATTATTTATATATGATATACCATCCAATTATATATTATTTTAATATCAAAAGAATGATATTGTCGCTCGTGCCTATGTACAGACTACCATCTCCACGAACGCGATGAGATTCATTCCCCATCGTATCCATTAAAGTATAATTGTCATTTGATGATTAAAAATAATGTTTAAGGACTTGATATCATTTTGTATATAAATAATATGCAACCAATCCATAACAAAAATGAATTATGTAACAAAAAATATAAATAAAATGAGTAATTTATCACCTGAAATGACAATAATACTAAGATATTATTAACAAAGCATGTTAAAAGATCATATAGGATATCATATTAATGAATATGATTATTGTATAATTTAATAACAATTATTTCACCATTATATAGGAGGTTTACCTTCCCTCAACCAAGAAAAAGTACCAAGTAAGGGCTTATTTCACAATCTCTTCATTATTCGAGGTTATTTATACGTAATTATCTACTCAGACCTCTTTATCATCAACATCCATGATTCTTAAAAATTTGTTTCAAATCACTCTTACTATTTTACAGAATATGGGTTTAATTCCTTTATAACCATGTTTGACTTTTTATAATATGTTTATAAAGGAATATTTCTGTCATTTTCCAAACAATGTCCTTTTTAACCTTTTCGACAGAATTAAGGTATGAATTTCTTTTTCAACTTATACGACAAGTGAGGATGTTTTCTGCCGTTATAAAATCTTCGACACTTCCCTTACAAGCTTATAAGGATATTTTCAATGTAAATTTTTTATTTTATAATTATGTGTCTTTTAAATGATTAAAAAAAAGTGAAATTTCCCTCAAATATTTTTGATTTCATCTATGTCAACATCCATTGATGGATTTTAAGCTTATTTGAAGTTGATTTATTATAAAAAACATCCATATTTTATTGAAGGTTTTGTTATATGTTTGAATGTGGATGTGTTATTTTTATACCATTCATGGTTTATGGAGAAAGTTTTGACATTTCGTATACTAATTTTAATACGAATGTTTATGTTATATTCAAACATGTTTATATAAGAAATGCATTAGACTTAATAAGTGAAGGGTGGAGCTCGCTATAGCTCCATTATGCATATATAGGTTTCATGAGACAAACTAGTGTCTTGTGACAAGTCCTTGACAAAATATTATTTGTAGTCTTGGCACAAGGCCTTGACTATGTGGTTATGATAGTATGGCATTATGCATTCCATCATTATGAAAGAGGTTATTGATATTGAATGTGATTATTCTACTAGTAGAATGTCTATGTGAATATATAAATGGCATTATTTTATTTTATTTCTGCCATATTATGCTGAAGATCGTTTTTAAAAGGCTTTTTTTTATTTATACATTGCCTTAAATGTTTATGCTTATTTATGAATGTTTCCACGATATTGTTATCCTTACTGGGCATTTGAGATCACCCATTTCTATATTTTATTTTTCCGAGGATGTGAAGAAGTATTTTATGTATGACCTGTAGGGATAGTATAAGGTGATATGAATGTGGAGACAAGATTTTGTTGTAGTTTTCACTTTATGATGTAATGTAAACTTTATGAATGTATCTAGTGATTCCAAGGATACTAAACCAATCGGTCTTTCGAGACTTGATATTTTGTGATCATGCCAATGTTATGTACCAATGAACTAACTTCGGGTAACTGGGGTTGGGGCGTTACATAGAGGTCCTCCCATTCATTCCTTCGACATTTTTTTGGGTTCCCCTCGCACCCCGGCTCATCAGAGCGAGGGGCCACCTCAATTGGGCAATGACTATTATGACGACCCTCCTCATATCTCATCTAGTGTGGGTAGAGGTCCCCCTACTCAAGCACCAATCCGCATAGATTACCTCCCCGTGTCAAAATCCTTCCCTATCCTAAAGAACCATATTGGGGTAGTAGGGAGGGTCACCACTGCCAAAGAAATAATTCAGGGATGTTCCAAAATTTTATTAAACCCGTATATTTTTCTGATTCTAAGATAGAGTGAGATTTGTTGATAGAACCCTCACCCCGATCTTCTATGTTGAGGGCTAGGGTAGGAACAAGGAATATAATCCTCATACTTCAAGAAAGGGAGGCCCATCAGATCACTATATCCCTCTAAAGATACATATAAGAGGAGGAATAATTGACCTATTTCTAAGGCTTGACCATTCAATCCTCTCTATCATCAACATGATCATTCTCTACCTCAACCAGATATCATAGAGAGTTGTTCTAGGGACCAATAGAGGATGATCAATAAGATGACCCAACACTAAAAAACACGCCCTAGTGTGGGAAGCAGTAGTTGTTAGTCATTCTTATAGGGATGTGGTGGAACAATCAGTGCATTCATTGGAAGACAACCTATGATGTGGCATATTTTTACCTCGACTGTTGTACTCTCCACTAGCCAGTATACCATCGAAACTGTCTGTTTCAGTGCTGTTACTAGTCCCACAACTACCCATATTTGATAAATGGGGAAACCAAAGGTTGAATCCTGAGTCTGATCCAGGAGCTTATAGGGCATCCATGCAGCAGACTAGTTCACATAGATTTTCTGGCCCATTGCAACAACAACATTTAATAATCTAGAATCTCTTACCCAGGAGGAGGTAATGTGATTCCATAAAACTCTTAGGGAAACACAATTAGATATCTATTATCGATGGTTGTCTTATCCCAAGATCCAGGAAAACGTTTTTGACATCGACCACCTATGTCACATGGTCGACTGGGTTGCGCTCCACGTGGCTCAGCTCCCTGAGTCACCCGGTCATCATCAAACCCTCCAAAAATGATACGCCCATACCCTTACAGTGCTCTGCAGAATTATTTAGGAGGCTTCCCCCACAACCATATCCAGGTTTGGGGTAGCATGATACCCTTCATTTCAATCCTATCTGACGCAATCCCATCCTGAAAGGTGATTTTGAGTATATTCCTTCATGTACATTTATAGTTAACAGTGATGACCTATCATAGGAATAGACCGATCTGGGAATAATTGATGAGAACATACCCCCTATGTTGGTTCCACACTTTTTTGGATTTTTTGGGTAGGGTTACTCACTATCAAAGAAATTTTCTGGTCCTTTCTGCAACTTTTGAGTAATTATCCTTCAGTTGGGACCCCAATAAGGGTAAAGAGAAAACTAGGCCCATCAATCCCTCTGACACATCTGTCTTAGGAAAAAAGATGGAGGATGAACATGAAAAGGATGTGTTGCTTCAATATCTCATGTAACATAAAAATATGTATGATGAAATTATCTTTAAACGTGCTATAGAATGGCTACATGATTATGGTAATCCTCAATAGGGGAAATAGGGGAAGGTATAGCCTCCCCCGGGTGAGTTTCCTTCAGGTGACCTTGACCATCGAGATTATATAGACTGGGTAGAGCCCAATATTTATGGCATGAAGGCATGATATACATTACCAAAACCACCCAAGCTTCATGATAATACTCCATGGGACCCAACTCAAGTTTCCATAGTAGCTCTGTAGGTCATCCCTCCCACAGCCCCACAAGTCATCCCACCAGCCACTGTATGAGCCGCTGGGCTGGATTACCATGTTAAGAACCTGCCAATTCACGGATGTTTGGATATCCTCATTAAGATAGGAATCCATACCATGATAATCTGATGGCTGCTCTCATTTCCATCCTTGAGGCTTTGTAAACTAGAAAAGTGGATATCCCACCTGACAGAAAGTGGTATCCGACATGGGTGGATGATATTTCGGCTCCCTTAGGGTTCGAAAATCCTACTTTCTAACTCTTTAATGGGATATATGATCCACTACAGCATCTAGAAAACTTTATTTCAAGGTGTAGAGCCATGTTGGGAACTCCATTGCAACAGGAAGACACCAAGATCTAGTGTTTCGTATAGACGCTTGAAGGACCCGCATTCATTTGGTACAACTAGTTACCCATTGGGTTAATAACTAGTTGGGAGGACCTTCATAGAAAATTTCATTACATGTTCAGTCACACCACTAGGTAGAAAAGTATTACCAACGTCTTTATGTGTAAGAAGAGGCTTGAAGAATGTTTTGCAGACTTTTTCGCTAGGTGGAAAGGCCCCACGTACTCCATTGATATGTCGTTAACTTAGTGACATCTTATAACGATGTGTGTGGGAATGTAAAAAATAAATTTGTTCATTATCTAATCACCAAAAACTACCTTGTGAGTATTTTGGGATTTCTATTATAAAGGCCAACGTCTAAAGGAAGCCTTGATGCAAGCCAAGAAGTCACGTCCATCGCCTGCTATAGTTCCCATGAGAAGAGATGATAAGGCTGATCCCACCACAATATAAAAAATAGAGGCCCCATGTATCTGGAGTTATTACCAATGGAGCCACATCCACAGCCTTGCTGAGGGACACCACTTCAGGCATAGCCTCCGGCCCAACAAATCCCACCTCATAATCGAAAGCCCCCCCACCCCCACATGTAATGCGCCGCCGACACCTAGTTGAGATAATAATATTCCACATATTTGATAGGATCCTACATCCCCTCATCAAATCCAATCCCCTAGAGACCCTTACTTGATTGAATTAAATAGACATGTTAATTTAATGATGCTTCGTTCCATGGTTATTTCTGAATTGACTTGGACTAGGGAATATTATGGTTGTCGGAATATAGGAGGACCGAAGAGGCGGATCTCTCTAATCACACAAATTAATTCTTCCTATCATCGTAACCTTGGGAACAACCTCAATATGTGATACATATTTAAATACTAGAGCTAATACCATGTCGATAAAAATTCAGACATGTTAGGTCCATCCCCGACATAGGAGGAATGTGTGTCTATAATGCCTGACAACGACAATGATAGTGGAGGTGAATGGCAGAAAGTTTCTAACCATGGGTAATAAAAATACAATGACTGGATGGCTCATAGGGAAACTTACTGTGTCCATGGTATTATCCTCACACATTTGAATCCAATCGAGCCTTTAAAATTCATCATATTACCCGCAACCGCTACTTTTACATCGACATCTCAACCGTCTTCTTCTCAGAAGGGGAAGGATCAATGACGCAAGGGAAAAAAATTCCCCCACTAATTCACCATCATCTTGTTCTCTCGGTGATTTCCTGGCCATGTAGATGAAAATTCCCCCCATAATTCTCCTAGTGATGTAGGATTGTTCAAGTAGTGATCAAGGGTACACTTTGGTCAACACCATGAAGCTGGTGAACCCCTACATGGTTCCTGACAACAAAGAGTCTTTGATGGATCCTCCCAGCATCCCCTATTGACACTCGCATTAAAAGATCCTTGTTTATGTGAATCACCAGAATTCATTGGTTAGTGTTTCTTGACATGATATGCATGCCACTGAGGCCAAGCAACAGGCCCATCGCAGATCTCAACACGCACAACCATCTAATCTTGTTTCATGAGATCTTCCACCACCACTGTTTGTACTACATGATCAGGAAGAGCCACCATGATCATGCTGTGATTATCAACGTTCTATTGTGGATCAAACTCAGTTATCAGGCCCTTATCCAGTAGTCACTCCCCAAAATTTGACTAGTGAGCAGCGTGACATTCCTAACACTCGTCAGAATCCACTGGCTTAACCAGCAGGGCTCGTCATACCTACTGGAACAGATTGAATTTTATCAGTAGTCGTTAATTACTATCATGGATGTACACTATTCTCAAGAATCTCAATAGCATTTTTGTTATTCCCTCTATCCTCTGAGATATCTGCCTATTAGCAGATATGTGCAAAGCTATTGCAGAGGCTTTAAGAATCCCCCTCCTATTTGAGACAAAGGTAGCAACCACAGAAGACTTCCGTGATGAGGCAGTTGAGAAAACGGAATGTCAGGTCATTATATCTTTCTATAGATAAAATGAAGGTTCCCATATATAGGGATACATCTTCCCATTTTACATCACTGGTATTTCCAACAGTGTGATGGTTCACTGTCATCTAATCAACCCAGGATCTAGGATGAACCATATCCTAACCCGAATTCTCCACAATACTAGACTGTCTTAGGCTGATCTAAGACCTTATGACCTAAAAAGTCAAGGCTATGATAGGACGGAGAAAACACCAGTTTGAAAAATTTACCTGATGACCCAGTTTGGTGGCCTAGTAACCAGAACTGAACTCATGGTTGTCTCACAAGACACTGCTTACAACGCATTGATGGGTAATCCATTGATCCACCTACACACGATGGTCCCTTCATTATATCATCAATTCCTTAAGTACTTCCTTAACGGTCGAGTAGGTGTAATCTGAGGTGATGCATCTATCATTGCCTCTTGTGAGACTAGCTGCATGGATTCCAACTATTATAAGAGTATGCGAAATCAGATTCAGTCTAATGAGGTTGAACACACTATAACTGTGACCGACCCATGGATAGAATTGGATGATGTGTACATCTTCCAGATACACTGATTAGAGGACATGACTCTGGACATGGGGCAATGCATCATGATCTTTGGAATGAATGGGAAGTGAATTCCCAATTCTAAGGAAAATTGGGAGAGCAGATCATATTTCTACAAAAATTAGTCTCAGGTGATCCTAGAGCCCCCTACTCCCATAAGGTCTCAGGATGTCCACCCCATGGTGATGATAATATATCATACTTACTTGTTTCACCGGGTTGGGATAAAATGGATCAAGCCAACGTGCCACCATTTCTTTGATGTCATCAAGAATGGACCCTTGGGTCAAAGTATATATGGGATTAGGTCGAAACTTTTTGACCCCATGGTTTATGCAGGGCAGGAGTCCCTCGATGTGGTTTCCACCACTGCCCTTGCTGATGCCACTGCCCCATCATGATTTATTGACATAGAAGAGTTTCCTGCCTCCATTGATCCTCTCACTATTTATGAAGAACATGACCGAGGATATTCTCCTATTTCATTTGAAGAGTGTGTCACCACCATGGTCGATGAATTTGTACTGGTTAACCTCAATGATGATATGGATCCATAAAAAATGTTGATCAGTGCCTCTATGCGTGGAATAGAGAAACAATGATACGTGGATTTATTGAAGTTGCATAGTGATGTATTCTCTTGGAGTTATGATGATATTCAAAGCCTATATCCATAAGTATTCTTCAACAATCTTAGTCTCCCTGTAAACCGTCACATGTTCAAATACGCTCCCAAAAAGATGAACCCTTTTCATAATTCATTGGTCTAGGATGAGGATGACAAGCTCATCAAATCCATCTTCGTCAAAGAGATTCACTACCCTAGATGGCTAGCTAACTTTTATCCTATTTGGAATTTGCAAAGATTGATCAATGTCCACATAGACATAGAGGATCTCAACATTTACTGTCTGAAGGATGATTTTCCCCTTCCAATGACATAACTATTGATTGATGCCACCATAGGGTTCTATGATCTATCTATTAGGGATAAGTATTCTGGATATAATCAAATCTGAATGGCCCCTAAGGACAAGGAGTCGACAACCTTCAGGGAATCACAAGGTATTTTCTAATACCAGGTAATGTCGTTCATCCTACAGAATATAGGTTCCACTTACCATCATGCCATGCACTGCATATTCAAGCCGATCATTGGGTCCTTGGTGGAATGTTCTGTGGATGATCAAGTGGTTAAATCTCACCAGCGCCAAGACCATCTGAGGGATCTTGCGAAAGTGTTCAAATTCTTCGATTCCTATCATCTGAATATGAACCTCTTGAAGATTTCTTTCGAGGTCACTTTTGACATGTTTTCTCAACTTTGTTCTTAAATTCATAGGAATTGAGATCAATCCAAACAAGATTAAGTACATCAGTTCTATTTATCCTCCAAGAAACATTTAGGAGCTCAGTTGATTTCAAGGCTAGTTAACCTATATATGGTGATTCATTGCAAATAAGGTTGTAAAGTGTAATCCCTTCTCAATACTCAGGAAGAATGGTTCTGATTATCTGTGGGATGAGGAGTTCTAGTCTTCTTTTGAAGAAATAAAGCATTATATACTACAACCTCCAATTATGATGCCACCTATTTTCAAAAACCCACTGGCCCCTTATGTGACCACTCTCGAATGGTCTGTATGCATCCTTTTATCCTAGAATAACAATGAGGGAATAGAAAATAGTTTATACTATCTTAACCACAATATCCTCAATACGGAGACAAGATACACCTCTGTCGTGAAGAGCTACCTCGCGCTAATATTTGTAATGGATAAATTGCAATATTAAATAATGCACGGTGATATACAGCTAGTGTCCCAAGTGGATCTACTGTGGTTCATTATGAACCACCCTATATTGATGGGCCATCTTGACTGGTGGGATGTGGCCTTTCAATATTTCGACATCAGGTTTTTCCTCTATAAGGCTATTAAGGGATATTCATTTACATATTTTCTTGTTTCCAATACATCTCCCATAGAGTAGTCTCCAGATATTGATTTTACATAAGAGGCAATCCAATCAATAGATCAATCCATTCCATGTTGGAAAATTCACTTTAACTGCACTTCTTGAATCCCCATCGGCAGAGGACTAAATGATCCCAGACTTGATTGTGTAGGTTTGAGTATCATCTTCATTATTCCTACATAAGCTGTCTGACCCTATTCATTCCTATTGTCAGAAGGATGTACCATCAATGAGGTAGTGTACCAGGCTCTGATCATTGGTCTTGAGTTGTCCCTCAAGATTGGCGTTCCCCACCGGTAGGTGAATGGGGACTCCAGACTGGACATCAAGTAGATCTACAGTGACAACATCATCAGGAAGCCATATCTCATAATACTATTAGAGAGTAATCTCCATCTGATGGCCCAGTCCCCTTCTCAACTAGAAGTTACTCATGTCCCTCGAACACATAATGGATGAGATGATACCTTGGATAGCCTGGTCATGTCTCTTGCAGAGCCTGACTAGGATTATTTGGTTATCCATGTGGAAAATCAAATATTCATCATTCTTGTCACTCCAGACAATGATTATATCCCATAGGTAAGCCACCTTACAGACTATGCTTCCACATCAGGGCCTCCCAGTCCCCATGCAGTAGTGTTGGAGGGGACCCTTGACTAGATTAATCCCTTTATTGATTATCTCCACCACGTTAATCTTCTGATAGACTAGACTGAACGTGAGCATGTCCATTGGCGTGCATTGTTTTTCACCCACTAGAGTGGTCCTAGTCTTAAGAAGATCCTCTAAAAATGTGCATTTGATGAAATAATCACTTGTTTCATTTAGGGAGGTGATATTTCTCATGTCATGCTGGATGTTCATGTCGGTTCTTGTAGGGCACATTAGACAGGGTAGAAACTCTATCATTAGATCCAGAGATTGGGATATTTTTGGCCCACCATGATCAGTGACTATATCAAGTTTTCCATGAGGTTCCATGCATTCCCAATATATGATAATTTCATGCATTAGTCTCCAAATCCTCTACACACTACCAAGTAATCTTATACCTTTGCGGTCTATGGACTCGATGTCGTGGGACCAAGTCAACTTGCGACAACAATTTAGTGCAGGTTCATCGTGAATGCTACAGATTAATTTTCTAAGTGGGAAGAGGATGTTCTGCTCATGGAATTCATGGTCCATTCTATCATTGAGTTTTTCAGATCCAATATCGTTTACCGATTTAGGGTTGCTCATGCCATCCTCACCGATAATGATAGAAGCCTCCAAGCATCTGAGCTGATGAAATTTTACTCCATGTACAACATCTATTCTAATAATACATCTCAATATCATTCACAAGTAAATGTAAAGATCTAGGAGTTAAAAACCCCTCTATAACATCTTAGAGAATATGGTTGTTCAGAACAAGAAGAGTTGGATGGACAAACTCACCAACACTCTTTGGGCTTACCGGACGACAACTCGTAATTGCTATAATGGGACCCCATATTCCCTGGTGTGTGGAACAGAGGCAGACATGCCTATCTATATTCAATTACATTCATTGCACATCGCCATATATGATCAGAAGGACCTAAAAAAGTTGCTAAACCATTTCTGGATGAATTAGAAGCACTTAATGGGAATAGGGTTTGGGACGTGCATAGTCTGGAAAGGCATTCGAACAAGATACCCATAGATTTCAATAAGAATGTTCACTTCCACTCTTTCTTACAATATGACATGGTTTTGGCCATTATATCACCCATGATACTTGGTAGGAAGCCATATAAGATAGATCCCAAATGTGAGGGATGTTATATCATCCACAATGTTTACCCAAATGGTGTATACTCTATTGTAAGCACATATAGTGAGAATATTACTCCTTCCACCAATGTCAAATTCCTCAAGAAACTTTTTTCTTAGCAGGTATGCACCTTCTACCGCCTTCTTTGTAGCACAAAGTTAAAATATGTGATCCATCTAGGAAAAAGTACATAAAACTACCCAGCACTCGTCCCACAAGATGTTAAATTGTATTACCATCCTGCAAGATGTTAAACTATCAACATTCATCCCAACAGACATTAAATCAACACCCTCATCTTGCATGATGATAAAATACAAAATGTTCTTAGCTCCATGTTCTTAATCTAAGATCACATATGTCCTTGTAATATAATGATAAACTACACAACTTTTCCTGAACTACGTACGGCTTGAATCCCATCGTCATGGGATATGTAGGAACACCCAAATATTTTATTTTTTGGTCCATCCTAATGTTCATCTATTCTTTCTCTTGACTACTTGGCCTATGTTCTCTCCTAGAATTATGAATGGTGTGGAATATGTGGGATTATGTCCTCATTCACATCAGGCTATTCAACACACCATACACATTCCTCTTTAAGATAATCCTTTTTCTTACATCCTTACCACATGACGTTAAACTATACGATGATTCCAGAACTACGTATGGCTTGATTCCCATCCTCATGGGATACGTAGTAATGCCCAAACATTTCATCTTCGGGTCCAACCATAGGTTTTTAGAATCCTTCTCTCCCTTTTGGTCACGTGGACTAGATTTTCCTAGTGGTATGTGGTGTGTTGTGGGCCTATTTTCTCATTCACATTGGTTTTTCAACATCCACAACATGTACCTCTCTCTTGAGAGCTCTCCACCCCCTCTCCTACAGTCATGTCTTTGAGTCATCTGCTCCTGATTGGGCCCATCCACCGCTATTGTGCCTCACCAATGTGCTCTAACATACTATTTTTTAGGACCAAGAGTTTTGGATTCTACATGGACATGTTTCATTCATTTCCATGCTTCATATTCCCCTTTATTTGGGTTCTCATCATCTTTCACATCTGAAAGGACCCCATATGGTATAGGTGATCGACCATTTGGAACACCTACCTTTTTGGTCCAATATCCCGAAGGATTCCAAATGAAAATATATGACAGGTTCCACATTTCGAATATGGTCAGCGGTCAACCATCATTTGTTTCCCATCTTAGGTCACACAATATGGACTTTGTGTTTCAAACATGGTTAAATTTATCCTCTATCATTGTGCCGCCCCCATTGATCTCTAAATATTAGACACATTATTCACATCCTTTTCCACTCCATCATGTTCAAGTGGAATTTTGAAACTCTTAGTGATATCCCTCAGTGTTCATTTGCATGTTATGGGGAGGAATCAACATCATGGGGTCATTGGAGGCTCCGATTTGTTTCCTATTTCTATGTATTCCATGGTTTTCAATGATTTTTTCTTCCCTTGTTTCTCAAATCGAGCATAGCTCACGTGGGATTAGATACTTGGTCATGGTTTACACCCGCTTGGAAGAATATCACATCTTTTGGTTTGAGCTCTATGATACTAAACTAATACCCCCCTCATCCATATCCCATGAAGTTAAACTACATGAATTTCAAGAACTACGTATGACTTGATTCCCATTCTTATTGGATACATCGGAATGCCCATACATTTCATCTTCACGTCCAGCTCATGCTTCACTAATAATTTCTTATTTTCATCATTTTGGCCTTGATTATTATGGGATTGAGTTGTGTGGTTGATGTGGACTTATGTCCTCATTCACATCGAGTCTATAATAGCTTCACCACGTACATCCCCTTATGGGTTATTCCCTTGGACCTTCATCCTTACCGCATGATGTTAAGTTTTATGGTGTTTTCAAAACTACATGTGTATTGATTCCCTTCTTTATGGGATATATAGGAACACTTGGATACTTCATCTTCAGGTCCATACCCATGTCCTTTTATCTTTTCTAGCCCCTTGGCATGAGTTCCCCTCTCCCTTGGATTTGGATGGTGTGTGATAGACTGATGTCCTTATTCATGTCTGGTATATTTTATCACGCAATGCCCATTCCATTTATGGACCTTGTTCTTCCTTATGTGTTCAAGACATACTAAGTAAAACTATGTTTCCTGGTCCCAAATGACTTAAAACTATCGATTCTTTCCTGTAGGATGATAAAATAGGTGGGATGGTCCTGTCATATGACCATAAACTATGACACTATCCTTCTGTACGCACGATAAAAAATGACATCATATTGTGGTGTCCTCACTTGAGGGGACGTCATGTTTGGTGTTGGTAATCCACCATTCTATTTATCAAATCCTACATATGGATTGATTTTTTCAGCGATTCCAGGACTCCCCATCCTGGGTTTGTTGCTATGAAAAACACACACACACCCGCACTAAAAAACTATCAAGATCCATCAAATGCCACTTCTTTTGGTGTATGGGCCATACCTTCACAACAGTATTGATCTAGGAATTATTAACCTACCATTCCTTTTTCTAGAACTATGTGTGGGTTGATTCCCATCCCCATGGTATACATAGAAACAAAAAGACATTTTTTATACGAGTTCTGCCCCAGATACCTCAATCCCGCCTTCTTTCCACCCCCTTTGGCCTAAACTCAGTCGAAATCATGTGGTGTGGTGTGGACTTATGTCCTTATTCATGCGGGGTTTATAATATCCATGCCATGTACATCCCCTTTTGGTATCTTCCTTCCATTATCTAGAAGTCCTCATAATATGATATTAAACTACACAACACTTTCAAGAACTACATATTGCTTGATTCACATCCTCATGGGATACATAGGAACGCCCAAACATTTCATCTTTGGGTCGAGACCCAAGTTAATCAACCCATTTCCCCTTCCTATATGGATTTATCTACCTCTATTATGCCTCACCAATGTGCTAAGATGCACTATGGTTTATGACCTAGAGTGTTGGATTTTACATGGACATACATTCACCCATTTCCATGCTTCATTTCTCCCTTTATTTGTTTTTCCGTCATCTTTCACATCTGTAAGGACCCCTAGATGGTATAGATGCTCAGTCCTATGGATCTTCTATCATTTTGGCACAACATACTAGTGGATTTTGAATGAAATTATGATAAAGGGTCTATGGTTCGAATACAGTTATCAATCAACCCTCATTTCTTGTTCCCATTTCAGTTTACATGATATGGATGTTGCGTTTAGAACCTGGAAACAGTTATCCTCCATCATTATGCTATCCCCATTAAGCCTCAAATATTGGTCACATGATTCATGTCCCTTTCTACCCCATCATGTTCAAGTGGAACATCACCATCCTTGGGGTTATCCCTCCGTTCACCTATGGTCATTAAAGAGGTTGAATTAGTGTTGTGATGGTCATTCATGACTCCACACCATCTACCCCAGTAGTGTATTCAATGTATTACAAAGATATTTTCCACCCTTGTTTCCAACATTGACCATAGCTCATGTGGGGTTAGGTATATTGGTAAGGTTTTTTAAATGCATGGAAGAACCACACTTCCTTACAGTCCGAACTCTATGACCTTAAATTGGGACCTTTGATAACTTTGTCATAACAACATGACTTTAAACTCTGTGTGTTATTATGTTAATTTGTGGTTTGATGCAGACTATTCATTCCACATTCATGTCGATCTGCTTTATGGATCCACGTCACATATTTCCACATTGGGAATATTCCCATTTTTTGTTCCGAGGTCTATAACCATAAACTAAGACCCCTTAGGTATTCTTCTGCTAGGCTATGTAGTGATAAATTACCCAACCATAAAGTTTTATCACTTGAGAAGACATCACCCTTTTCTGTATTGGCCACCTACCGTACCTCTTTAAAGAACTATGCAAGGCTTGATTCCTTCCCTTGTAGGAGACATAGAGACATTCTGTCACTTTATTCTTAGGTCCAACCAACTGAATAGTGACCTCGCTATGTTGGAATTCTCATCCTGAATTACCTTACGGGAACATGCGATATTGCATGGAAATCCTTATGCACTCATTCATGTCCGGTTTGCAGAAGCCATGCCACATACCTTTCTTGAGAGTTCTCTATATTTCTATCTTTACCACATGATAATAAACTACAGAGGCATTATCTCACTACATGAAATTAAAGTGTATCATTACATATTGTTCCATAATAGGATGCATCTTGTTCCAAATAATAGATTCCTTATGTGACAAGCATAAGATGGCTCATTCCATGATCACAATGTCATAATTTATAAGGTTTGTAATCCGTTCGAGCATTCCATCACACCACCTCATGCATTTAGTGTACTTCATTTAGATATTCATCATTATTCATGTATGGAGGAACCCCAACTGTTCTAGATTCTCAAACCCATGGATCCCCTACCATTATGGACCAATTCCCGTGAAGACATTAGAAAATAGTTAGAATCCGGTGCAATGCATCAAACATGGTTATTAGTCAACCCTCAATTTGATGTCTCCATTTTTGTCTAACACGATATGGATACTATGTTGTGACCATGGTCAACAGTTATCCTCCAACTTCATTCCACCCTCACTATGGTCCAAATGTGGGGGATGTGGTTAACAGTTATCATATCCCTTTTTCCGGTTTGTTTATAAGGCCCCTACCATTATCCTACTCGTGTGCTAGAGCATGTTGCGAGAGGGATGTTTTGGCAATTTTGAGAATCCCATTCTCTGTCCATGACGCCCTTGTTCTACAAGAAACTTCTAGTTGGTCATTCAGACCACAAATGTCATGTGATTGATTGGAACTCTCGTATTCAAAGGGAATAATTATTCATTCATCCTTTATTTTTCACTTCGAGAATGACTCCTGTTAGCTTAGGGATTGGTCACTAGATATTTCATAGGTATGATGGAGATATAGTAATCAGAACAGATATAGGGACTCATGCATGCACAAGAAACGAAAGAAAGCATGAAATCATGTTTATGTGTTCACAAATTAAAATTCACATGGATTGGTACCTCCCATAGATGGGTTGAACCCTTTTGTGGAGTGTCCTAGCTCCACTACTCTCTGGTTTGTGACATCTTGGATCTGTTGTCTCATGTTCATCTCTCTCTCTCTTCTTCGATGGAAATGGGGCGTAGGTCATCAGCCTTGATCTGGGTCCAATGCTTGTCAGATCAAATCATATTCATCTATTGATAAGCTATCCTCATCTATTCCTCAACCTCTTCCAATTGGGCCTTCAGTCATGATATGAGTCCCAATTATTCATTGAGGAAGGAGGGATGCTCATTCAACCATTCCATCAAGCATTGGATCTCTTTCTCAGCCTCTTAGAGTCTCATGATGTTGACAGACGTCTTATACTGCTATCCCACATGGAGTCTATGGTCATGTTCCCATATTTTCACTTCCATATAGTCTCAAATGATCATATGAGGATGCTGGGCATCCACTCCTCCAACATATAGTCCGTGTAACAAGAAATGAAGCCTCTCCATCTAGATTATAAATTCTTCTTGTGAGTCACTCCAATGAAGTGATTGATTAGCTTCCATGGTTGGAGATGAATGTCCTTTCTATCCTCTTCATCAGAAGCCTCATCATCATAGTCCTCTGGGTCGGTGGGTTCATATATGAGGAAAGCATCATTAAAATCATCAGCAGGATCTTCCTCTGGTGTCTAGTTGGGTAGGCTGTGTCCCATGTAATTTTATTGATCTCCATCATCATATTCCAACATGATGATCATAGGTTCCATCCTATCAAAAATCCCACCTTTAATCTGGAGTGTTGTGGTAAGGTCAGCATGGTCACCCGCTACCAAGACCATTAGCATTCCCCTTGGAAAGATAGTACCTGGGTCCCCAGCCAACCTCAGCAATGCGGCCCATCCCATTTGAAGAACCGTTCATATAAAAATACACATATATCAGTTGGACTGGTTCAAGGGAAAATAGTTATGGATTATGTGAAGAAGAGGAATTACCGAGATCAAGTGATTGGTCTTGACTAGGTGTTGTTGCCACCGGATCCCCAAGGTGTGGCCCCCCATATATGGTTAAGAAATATGAAGACTCTAGGAGAACCAACATTGGGGTCACAGCCCTGCAAGATTCAGTAATTTTTGTTGTCATAGGTTCAGACCCTGAAGCTGTATCTACAGTTGTGTGGGAGCGGTTTTTGCATATGAAGCACCCCTACATTAGGAAAATGTCAGTTGAGAAGGCCTAAGTGACCCGAATAAGGACCACATAAAAATTGTTAAGGGGTTTACCTCAAGAGCCTATGAAAACTCTTACCAATCATAGCTTTCAACCTCACCATCCTCCAAGGGACTCCCTCAAGAAGCCTCTTCCCCCCTGGTGGACTCTTCTAATTCTTACTGTAGGGGGAAGCGCTCCCTCAATTCAACAGCAGAAAACTATGGAGGGACTATTTGATTGAGAAGCACATTCACCCAATCCATCATCAGATCTAGAGAACCCCGAGATTGCATGAAGTCCTCTATCTCAGTGATGTACTCCTCCCATTCCTCTTGAGATACTGAATATTTGTCCCTAGCATGGCCAATCGTTGACAAATCCATCCTGATATTGGTCAGATGGTGCCACATTTGGGAAGGACTGATGAATTGTTTGTTAACATCCCTAGTGTCTCAATCATTCTGTAAAACATCATCATCAGGCATGTCTATGTGGTGTATTTTCTTCCATAGAGACAGAGTGGATATCCTATGGAAGCCATGGGAGGGCTCCCTTCCTGCAGACATCTCTCCTCTGGGATCTCAGGGTCCACCTCTATAGTTTGAATCTCAATCAGTGAAAGCCATGGAATAATTTAACTCATCGCTATGACAACCACGCCACCACAACATGTTCTTTCCACATTCTAGCCCTGAACTCGACGTTGAAGTGGCTCGCCATCACCAACGTGAACTGTCCACCGGTTAAACATCTCCCCTGAGGAGGCTACCTCCCAACTCTTGGCATACTCTTTTACTATCTCATAGATATCTGTGGGTGGTGGAATCTAATTATGCATCTTCCCATCATCTCATGTGAACATGAGCCACGTCTAACTCAACACACATGGATGGTCCTCATGGAGTACCCCGAAGTAGACCCACAGGGTTATCCTCTGCATGCACAAGAACTATCTTGGAATGCGATGCGGGGTGTACAAATCATAGATAGGTTCGTGATTAACCCACCCAACAAGAAATACACCCAAAAGGCCAAGATACAGGACTGATTCTCCTCAATTCCCTAGCTTTCATTATTGAACTCATCTGTTAGCAATGAGAATGGGTGGAAATTAAATTAATCTTACCTCCATACACAGTTCAACACCTGTGAAGGGGTCATCTTTGCCGGAAACTCCCCACCACATTCAAGATAGCTAGTCGGAAGTTGGATCCAAGAGGGTAAATCGGGTTTAGATATTCATAATCACCCATGTGTGCCACTACCCATCCATACAAAATATGGAGTAGTCCACACACCATATGTGTCTTCTTCCCCACACTGTTCCACAAAATCTGGTATAGTTTGTCTACCACTAGGACCACCAGGTTGACACACTCCCCCATCACCAAACCTGAGGCCATGATGAATGTGCTTTGCCTCACACCTGTATTTATGTTCCTGACTCAAAGAATCTAGTCACAAATCAACGTTTAAAGGAACCTGGCTAGCCTCACCACCATAAGCCTCTCAGTGTTGATGATGTACCCCCACAATGTCCATTGGATATCTTCTACGGTTCACCAATAAGATTTATCTTTACTACGCTAGGATTCCTTTTGACCGGTGGGAGGCCCTACTGGTAGATTCCTGGGTGCTTCATGCCCGTCAACGGCAGGCCCAGATGGGAAGTTGATGAAGCTCTTAAAGAAAAACATGAAGTGGACATCCCTTAAGGACTACCTTTCCACACCCAACACTAGATCCATCGATTCCATTTCCAGTAGAATAATCTTCTCTGGATCCTCCCATGTATTCTCAGTAGAGAGGAACTCATCATACATCACACCCAATATTATAATCCATGAGATCATATGGAGGTCCCAGAGGATGAAACCAACTTGCCTATGGTGAAGACAAAATGTGTTGGTCCTTTCTGAGCACCTAATCAAGAACTATGGAATCATGTGATTTGGTTGGTAAATATGGAATTGGGAGCCCCATACAGCTTCATACCACCCAACTCACTTCATCTCCGATGGGAACTACTCGTTGGAGGCACAAACCCTATGATCCCATACCCAATCATCAATAATATTTTTTCCATGTTGAAAGTACCAATAATTACTACACCCCTTTTCTAGGTTCCCCATAGATGCTTCGAGGATGGTGTGGTACTGTGGTGGAGGTACATCTGGTTCAATGCATTATGATCAATATTGTTGACATGATTATACAAGTAGTCTGTGTTGATGGGTGTGTGATCCTCCCCTGTACGACTTTCGGCATCTCTGAACCACTGGGGCTAGCACGACGTACTCCTAAACCAAAACTCTGGTTCATCCCTACATTCTCCAGGGATTATAACATCATCCCTCGGAAAAAATCCATTCAAAAGAAATATTTTTCAAAGAGGTAAACCCACATGGGGCACAATCGCAATGTCTGAAGACTTGGTGTGTGGTGTAGAGAACAAGGTAGTCCAGTTTGCAAAGAGTGACCATAGAGAATGCAAAGCTTCTCAAATTGAGAGATCAAGAACAAAAGTGGTAGAGATAGGTTTGGAAAATAGAGGGGTCATTCTCCCCTATTTATATTCAATGTCCTTAGAGATTTTTAGTGTGCCTGTTCGTAGCTATCTTCACTACATTCTCAACCCGTGTAATGATCATCCTCATTGCGACCCTACTTCACGTCGTCTCAAATACATCCCACATCACATTAAACTGTATTCTTTAGAACTATGTGGGTTTTGATACCTATCTCCTAGAAAGTGTATTTAGGAAGCGTCCTTGAGGTTCATCCACAAACACTAGTAAACTTTGGTGTCCCCTTTGTTGGGACCCACATCCTTGGTACATCCTTTAGTGTCGTCAGACCAACTCCCAAGAAACTAACCATGTGTAGACCCCACAATCAATCCACACTCTTCTAACCAAGATATTCCCTCTTGTGATGGGATGTTATCCATGTGTAAGACCCAACATGTCTTTGGATTGTTTTTATTTTCTACACCCCGATTATATTCCCCATCCTGGACTCTGTGGAATTTGATTCCCCACCACGGGGATACGTAGGAAGCCTCCCTTTGGATCAATCATATCACTCATTCCCTATATAGGTATTCCCTTGTGACTTTGTCTTCGGGAAAGTCATGCCCCAACTCTATGGTCCTACTTCCTTTGGGTCCCATCCTTGCATCCATACATACGAGCCACCACCTTAGGTGTCCCACCACCCCATATAACTATGTGGAATTTGATTCCAACCCAATGGGACGTGTAGGAAACCTCCCTGATGTTCAATACCAATGCCACCATCATCTTAAGATCAGTTCCATCCCATTCATCTCATACATGTCATCAAGTCATCCATAATTCATCATAGTTTTACCCAGGCCGCCATATTCTAGTGAGATCATGCCATCAAATTCCTCACTACTTCTACCAGTACCCGAGCTGCTAACCATGCATAAGCACCATCATGTCTCTGGGTTCTTTTCCATTATGTAAACCCCAATACAATGATTAACCCTCTTGAACTACATAGGTTTTGATCCCTATCCTCTAAATAGGGTACGTAGGAGGCCTTGATGAGGTTCAGTCCCAGCCAATGTAAACCTTGGTGTCCCCTCCAAAAGGATCCAGGTATCCTCGAATCAATCTACATTGGGTGTTTTGATCCACTCATATAGTAAACCCCCCAGGTGCTCCCTCTTGGGGATGCACCCATCTGATCCACCCCTATCAGTGTTCTGATCAATCTGATCTGTCTCCGCTAGATTATAAAATTACGACACACCATGCATTAATCATGGGAAGATGAAGAAAATATCAGGGACATACCTATGGAATATAATTCCCCTCACTTGACATTGGAATCCTTGGGATTCTACACAATCAAGAATCCCTATTATAAGGGTAAGAAATCTAGGTGTACCAGGGTATGAGTGTCCATACATGTCAGCGTTTTCCACCATGACAACTATCCTGAATGAAGGTTTTTGACCTAACACGATGCCTTCTAATGTACTGAAAGAAGCAGTGTAATTAACCAGTGTCCACAAAGATTTGGAACTAAGAAGAGTTTCACAAAAAACATCGTAAGCTTTAAGGGATACACACACTAGGCAGCAAATTCTAAGGAGGAATCAATATAAGGAGAGATCAAAATCCCATCATCCCGTTTTGATCAAGGAGAAAACGTCTCTAAATAAGTGAAAGACGCTACCTGCCTTTGGAAAGTGGGAATTTAGTGCATCATCTAGCGCATCGTAGCGTGATGGCATCGCCCTGGCGAACACATCAGAAACAATAGTCTTTACCATTTATACTATTTCCTAAAAATTTCTTATTCATTTAGGTTTTGTTCCACAACTTCATCCCAACATGCAGGTGTTCTGCACCTCTTTCAATAAAGGACTTAATAGAGGACCATTTGGATTCATTAGTGGAAACTATTGTAGTATGATAAATTGGTCAGTGGAATATGTTGATCCAATCATCCCTTGAAGTCAACTGATCATTCTCCCAACATGCCCTCAAGTTTTTTTTGGATAAACCAATAAGATTCACCATTAGTTTGAGGGTGATAATTAATACTAAAGTTCAACTTAGTATTTAGAACATATTTTCGAGTCATACAAAATATGGAGCTAAACCTTGGATCTTGATTAGATATAATTGATAGAGGTGTTTAATGCGGCTTTATCACTTCTCTAATGTATATCCTTATAAGTTGAATGAGTGATATGTAATATAATATTTAAAGTAATTGATAATAATATGTAATAAGATCCAACACAACCCTTATATCATTATTTTCTATCGATTTATTTGTACGAATAGTAAAAAATTCCATGGATAGGTTTTTTTATTTTCTATGTAGGTATGGGTAATGGTTGGATAATCTGCTTGTATGTTATTCATTCAGCCTTTACTTGCATACATACATGACACATTTATGTATATTCTTTTACCTAATTAACTATATTTTCCCAAAAAGAGTGCCCTCAGATATATTGATACATATTTGTGCTCTATGGATGGATAGAGAAGGTTGATCTATGTGAATCATCCAACAACTCCTTCTTTAACCTATGATTACATGTTACACACAATCTTGACACAAATCTAACAACTCAGTATTGATTAATTTTTATTTATGAGGATTTACATTTTCTTATAGCTTACATATTCTTCTGAATTCCCACATCATCACTTTGAGCATCTGTTATCTTGTATAAAAGGAACGGTTACGAAATCATTTTTGAAATCATTGATGATATAACATCCGTTATGATTCTCATGTCCATAATTTTTAAGTATAAGATGACTATATATTTCTAAATTCACATCAATGATAAAGATGTTGGATCCTTTATACTTAGGGAATATCAAACATTATTTTATTTCCTAGGATGGTAGTGGAATTGGATTTCATAGTCCTTAATCAGCTCTAATTGTCTCCATTGTCACATATTAATCTCCTTTTATGTGAATATAGACTTGAAGATCTTATGAATTGTATATTTTTCAAATTTCTACCCAAATAGATAATTCATCTTTATTTCCAACCCTAATATCATTTAATCCAACTCTAGATCATTAATTGGGTAGTTCTTTGTAGGATTATTTAATTTCATTGAGTAATAGGCTATGACTTTTTCATTCTTCATTAATACACACACCAAAAACCTATTTGATGCATCAATGTATACCATGAAATGTTCCCCACTGGTGGGTATCATAAGTACTTGGGTAGTGTAATGCCCCTTTTTTATTCCATTAATATATATTCACATTCACTATTCCAAAAAAAACTTGACTCCCTTTTTAGTTATCTTGGTTAGAGGTTTTGAAAATAATGATAAATTTCACACAAATCGATGAAAATTCTTAGATAACCCATGAAAACTATAGATTTATATCTGAGATACCAGCCAAATACATTTTAAAATTTTTTATTACTATAAAGGGTCTACATATGTCCCATTACTTATGATAAAATTCCCAAAGAATGATAATTCATTCCACCAGAAATCACATTTGTTTTACTTTGCATAAATATTTTCCTTTCATAATGTATTTAACATAGTTCTTAAATACCCCACTTGTTCCGTATAAAATTTAGAGTATATTAGAATATAATCTATAAATACTACCTAAAATCATTCAAGGAAATCTCTGAAGACACTATTCATCAAATCATTGATGATTACTGGATAATTAGTGAGTCTAAATGGATTTACTAGGAACTCATGGTGAATGTAACTTGTATGGAACGAAGTCAGGGGGATATATTCCTTATTCACCCATAATTGATAATACCAAGACCAATGATCCGCCATGGATCATTATTTGGATCCACATAGCTAATTGAAAAATTCATCAAATCTTTTTAGAGAATTCATTTTCATTATCATGATCTTGTTTAGCTAACAATAATTGATTCAAAGGCGTAATGGCCCATCCTTTTTCATGACAAAGAGGACTGGTGTAACCCAAGGCGAAGTATATAGGTATATAAACCCTTTATATAGATTTTAATTTAGTTTTTTATTCATCTACTCATGTTCCACAAAATACATTCTATATGGAGTCTTGGATAATGAAAATTTCCCAGGCATAAGATCAATTGAAAATTGAACTAATCAACTAGGAGGAATACATGGAAATTCTTCAAGAAACACATCAGTTCGTTCCATCACAATGTGGATGTATTTATGGATTATATTTTCCTTGATCCCAATATTTTTAGCTCTTTATTATTTCTCATAGGATAATAATATAAATTTCTAAGATGTTGGCTCTAAAGATGATCCATCATCATCCATCCACTTTTACTGAATCAGGGAATGATTCATGATATAGAGTGTGATTTCATTCTCATGAAAATTTACAGTGGATATCAATAAGGAAATTCTATATATAGCCATTATAGCAACAAATTACCCTAAAGGGGGTATCAAAAGGGTCACTGGGAAGTTTATCCCACTAATTTTGACTACAGAGGAGTTATATACTTGGGATGAAATAATTGACGCATTTGTTGTCTTTATAGACAAATCTGCTTCCATGTCTTATGGTGGTGTTTTAATGGTTCTTCTACACATATGTTATGTGATATAATTAGTAATAATATAATCAAAAAGTAGGTTTTCTATTCTGGAATGAATAACTGGAGTACCTATCACTACATTATTTTCGGGATCCACCTTAGTGGTTTTGATGTAATATGATCACTTTTTCTACCATGGAGGCAGTAATCATTTATTTTATATAAAAACCCTAGTCTTAGAGAATTGGTTTTAATAGTTTCCTTATTCCTTATAGTTGAGACATTATACAGTATGATTAAGGTAGGCTAGAGCATTCCTCTTGTCCATTTCATTGGTGCGTTTCTCTCATTAGAAATATATTTCTTGGCTCCCTTAAATCCCACATTTAATGAATTTATTCATCCCCTTACTCAATATGTGGTGAAATTATTTCGAAACTTTTGATAGGTGGGAAGATTAAATTTCTTACCACTATTATATTTATCTATTACAATGTTAGAATTAAAGTCTATTTTCTAATTTATATCCCTATGAGACCCTTCATATTCACTGATCTCCATTTCAACATTGAGGGTACACCAGGAAATTATCTCATAGCTATCAAAGTCTCAAATCACTAGTTATTTTCATAGACATAGTTTTATCCCACCAAAGATGTGGTTAACTTTTCATTTTGGGGAAGTAAAAAAGCATTAGATGTATCATTCAAGTATCGTGATGTTTTCCTTTTTTTCCCCATTGGATTCGTCTTCATTATTTTGATTTGGGAAAATAAATAACATTCCATTTTAATTTAGTGATTGTGAGGAAAATATTTTTACTTTTTTCCTTGAACTCCTTCCATACAATCTCTTGGATTTTTTCCTCAGGCTTTTTATTTTGATCAATTTATACAACTGATCAACTCCTACTTCCATAATATAAATATATATCATTACAATCTATTTCTTGTATCATTGATGGATAGAGAAGATCTTCTCAATTGATTTGATCCATTGTTCCAAAATTAATGGATCTGATAGTCTATTAAATGTCAGATGCATTCTTCACACAAAGCTCTCAACAAAAAGTTTTTCATTCTTAGGGTGATTTGGGTGTTCCTCCTATTTTTGTTTTCTATTCAGAATCTATGTTAATTGAGAGAGTATCATCACAAATTTCACAACTTCATCACCCACTGGGAGGGGAATATCCTTTGGGAAGTCACCACATCACTCTTCACATTAGTAACTTACTCAGTTACTCCTATTTTTAAACATTGTCTTGAATAAATATAAAATTTAGGATGACTATTTTTAAAATATTAAACAAAAAAATGGGAATCCAATGAAATTAGAGGGATAAATTATAAATGATGCTTACTCCTTTATTTATAAATTTCTATGTTTCCATCTATGTTATACATGATATAAATCCTATAATAAACTTTTAGGTAATTTCTCCCTTGATAATGGTTTATAATGATCTTATGAATTTACCAAAATATATCCCCAGTAGTTTCAAACTAATTTTACAATAAGGACTGATGTCATGCACCATTTCTTTATAAATTCTAGATCAATGCGGTGTTTTTAGATTTACCGCTTGGTAAATCTATGATAGAGGCATATAAACTTTTAATATATAGAGAAGTAATTATTCTTGGAAACCACTTACTCTATAATTTACCTAAATTTAGGGATATTTTATTCTGTTTAGTTTAATTCATAAGGCTTTTGGTATATTTTTCAAATACTAATCCTAATAATAACTAAACATTCATTTAATACAAACTATAAAAACTCATATCTTTATTACACATTAATCATTGTTTTATTACACAAGAGGACACATAATACAACATAAAAGAAAAGAAATTATAATGTCTTTTGGAATTTGGTACATTATATAAGGACATAAAACATTGGATACAACATCATTATTGAAAACATACATTAGATGCTATGTTATTCCAGTGTTTATAAAACAACATGGGATAACCTGGGGAAATATATATGAAAGGGGTGAGATATAATTATTACTAAGAGTATAATAGAATCATAACATGAAGAAGCTATTACATTTTAGACAATAAATATATCGATGGGACATAAAATGGATGAGAATGGTAAACATGAACAATTAGTCACAAAATAACTTGAAAACACAAGGCAACATGGAAATTTGGTAACAAATTAAAACATGAAATAATTAGAACACGTCAAGTTTAACCACAAATAAAACATAAAAAATGTGCTTAGGTTAACCTCCCATGCACCACATATAGAATCGCATAAGACTAAATCATTAACCAATGCACTGGATCTTTATCTCGGTGAACCCATCATAAAAATATCATGTACATGCATAAGTGTTACACATAAATCATATTAAAAAGAACATATTTCATCAAATTTAAAACAAATATAATGTATTATGGGTTAATTATATGCATGTGAACAATAAAATAGGTATAAGTTAAAAACAGTGAAAACCCTTGATTGGAAATGGGTAAAGGTATCCGCTACACAATATTTTGGCAAGGAAAATTGTAGTGAAATTTATGAAGAATAATGGGAGAACATAATTTATTATAATAGGGATTAATGAGAGTGAAATGAGTGTCTATTAATTTATAAATCATAATGTTATTAAGATAGAGATGGAATAACATATACAAACATTTTGAATCTGATAAAAAAGGAATAATATAATGAATATTCCTTTAAAATTATTTTTGAATTTATATAATATATATTCAATAAGATTTTTAACTTTCAGATTTAGTGTTTTATACTCAAGTGACAAGAATAAATTATATGTTACGCTTAAGGATGCAATATTCAAAGAAATATTTTTGTAGCATATCTGTGTAGTTATTGTAGTTTTGTTTTTCAAAATTTTAGAAAATTTATTTGGAAAATTTCAATTTGTTTTTGAAATCGCCATATTAAAAATATTTTAAGGTGATATTTTTATTATTTTAGGAAAAGATCAATTTCTTAATGAATAGTGGAAAATAATAAATTTTAATTGATAACATACATTTCATTTAAAATATTTATCAAGTTAATTATATTTTAAATTGGTTTTTAATTAAAATCAGTTCAATTGATGCTCTAATAATCCAATTTTTATCACTAGAATCATTTTGATATTTAATTTTGATATAAAAGTGTTTTAATTTTTTTAATACTTTCTCTTTGAAAACCCACTTTATCATCAACTCTGCAGGATTAGTTTTAAATTATAATATTCCAATTATATGAATGGAATTCGGAATAATCTTAATATATTTTATCCAATAATCTCAAATTTATTTTTTACCACATACAATAATGAAAAAGTAATTTTTTTACCGTGGTTATAGTTAAAATGGGTTTACCAGGGGTTAAACTAAAATCATAAGGGTTACAAATAACCTAAAAATAATATAAATATATTATATGGTAATATTTTGAACCTAAAATTTATAAATTTGTAAAATGATCAATTTTGGTTCCTTTTGGAGTGAAAAAAATGCACGTACACCTTTTTCTTTAGAAAAATTACAAGTGTTCCACTTACCTCACTTATAAAAGGTCACCCCTCTAATCTCTTCTTCCCACCTAAAACCCTTTTTTTAATCACACTAAAATAACATCCAAAATCCACTAAAACCTTCCTATAATTCTCAGATTTTTCATAAATCCATCCTTTGAATGATTTTTGTGCAAACCTATGGAGGCTACCTGAGGAAGAGGTAATGTTTTCCATCAAGCATTTTTATGTTGTTTTTTCTTCCATATCATTCAATAATTATTAATCCTTCACGATATAATTACTTCAGTATAATAAATATAATAATATTTTTTATATTAATAGAATAACTAACAACCATTTCCACCTCCATTAAATGGGTTACAAAATCATCATTCATGTGTAGAGTAGGCTCCTATCTATCAAATTGATATCATTCATTTTTTTCCTTTACCAACTCTCACAGTTGGGTCTAATGATGGATATAAACTATACATATATATATGAATTATTTTTATAACATATATATATATATATATCTATATAAATTGAATCACATATATTATTTTTACATTTTATTCCTTATGGGATACAATAATATGACACGTGTGTGTATAAGATTACCGCCTTGTAAAGTGATGTGATTCATTTTTCAATAACACTTTACATTGAAGATAATATGGATAAATTAATTTAATATATGTGATCTAAATGACATAATAATTATATTAATGAAATATTTATCATTATAAAAAGATAATATATAATTTTATTTCTTATATTTTCACTCACAGAAATATGATAATGTCATTTGTGTATGTGTGGAATACTGCCTTCACGAAGCGATGCGACATTATTTTCATAACCAAAACACATGTATTATGTATATAAGTTTATTTAAAGAAATAAAATAATATTTTTGATAATATTTACAATTTTTAATGTTAAAATATTACATACCATCTTTCTATATTGACCATTAAAAAATGGAAACGTTACTCATGTGTACGTAAGACCTACCATCTCTATGGTCGTAATGTATTTAATTTATGAATAACATCATTAATTATTCATATTAAAAGTATATTATATATATAAATAAAATAATTATTTCGTTATTGTTATTCAGGATTTGCTGGAACCATAATCAATGTATGAGGATTGAAAATAAAAAATAAAAACATCTATGAGAAACAATGCGATTATTACCTGAAACATGACTTTGACAAGACATTTTTAATAAATGGGAAATAAATGTTCATAAGTAAATAATATATGATATAATATACATAAATAGTTTTCTTTATAATATATGTATATTAAAATTATATTTAATATATAGGAGTTTTGAATGTGTACGAAGTAAGTCGATACTTAAGGTAAGGGAAATCTTGTATCTCTTTTATTTCTGAGATACAATTGAAAAATTAACCACTAATTTGTTTTTTAGTGTATATAACTAACATTTTACATGTTTTATCATTAAAATATTCCTTTAAATATGATTATGTGCTTTATTGGTGATTATGAACTAAATATTAATAATGTGGTAATGGACTTCCATATCACTTTTTACGTCTGTGATATACATTCCATATTCACCACCAATATATTTTATGTGGTCTATATAATACCCAGGAATGTATTTTATGATGATTATCCAGAAAATTATGGGTTTTAAATATCCATTTTAGGTTTTCTCCTTCATGGGTATTATGTTTCAAATGATAAATGAAATGGTAATAGATTTATGTTTCAATCTCATTATTTATGAGGATTATTTTTTATTAAGTATCCAATATTGATATATTATGATATTCATATAAATAAATCGCATATTGTTTCTTATCATTTGTTAATTCATAATATTTTTAGGTAATATTACCATTTTACACTCATTGGTACTTAAAATAATTCAAAAAATGTATTTAATAGGAATCATCTTTGTTTCCCTCTTCGATTGCAAACCCGTTTTCTTCTAAAATCATGTTTTCTGAATAGGTTTTCAATTCTGTTTAAATTTTTTTAAATTATTTATTAAATAATATTTTAACCACTTTTAGATTTTAAAAAATATTTAATGGTATATTCATGTTATTTCCCAAACAATTTTTGTTTATGTATTACAAAAATGTGAAAGGTATATTTCTATTAACGTGTATGACAAGAATAGATTTTTCAACCATTATAACGATTATTTTCATTTATTAATACTTTATATGTTTTCATATATTTTTTAAAAATGTAATCTGGAATTTTTTTGTTAATATTTATTTTTGACAAAGTGATTTTAAAAGAAAATTTATTTTCCTCAAGAAATATTCTAAGTGATCTTTCAAATTCATTCTCATTATAAGTGGAAATACTTTGATGTAAATTATTATTTTCTTGGGATATGAACCAAGGATACCATTTTTATTCATTATTTTAATGGTTCAACAAGAAAATATATTTATGAAACCCGTTTCTCTTCCATGGGTTATACCATGAATATTTTCCATGAAACCAACTTCGTCTTCCACTGGTAATGCAATGATAAAATGATGAAATGGTTATAAAACTTATATATTTTACATACATTATGATATGATTAAACGTTTATAAATATAAATTCCTTTAACTGGTTTTGATATGATTAATTGTCTTATGATCATGTTTCACACATACGTATGATGTTCATTATGTATCCAGTTGGAACTATATCTCTCTCTAATGCATTCGGTAAAAATGGTTAACTAATTTATAAATATGATACGTATGAACATGATTACATGTTATTAATTATATGACTGAACCTGATTATATATTCATAATGATATGCGTGAAACTAATTACATGTTCACAATGTTATGCATGAACCTAATTACATGTTCGTTATGTTATGGGTGAACTTGATTAAATGTTTATAATGTAATGCATGAACCTATCTTTCATGTCCATAATGTTATTCATAGACCTAGTTGCATATATGTAAGTATATGTGATTGAATTATTTAATTCCTTGATATAATAAGTGAACCTATCATTATTTATATATGTTAACAATGTTATAAAATGATGTGTATGCCCCAAATCTATTTATTTTTCCAATGTTATGCTCTCATGGATCATGTTCTTTGATTCTATAATGATTCATGTCTTATGAACTTCCAATATTTATGTAATGACTCCATATTATGATCATTTAAATGAATGGTATAGTTTTATAATATTAGGTTGATGTTCTCATACCCTTATGTTCATTTTATACATATATATCTCCCCTGTTTACCCATATTGAGAATGTGATCTCACCCTTTATTATGTTTCATTTCCCTAGGTTATGATGAAAGGATTTAAGTTGGTATTTTTTTGAAGAGTTCTATATGGAAAGATATTTATGGTATTTGATGAATATTTTTATCAAAATTATAATATTTTTTACCTTGTATCCAAAAAGATTAATTCTGTGATGAATAGTGAAAAATACTAAATTTTAATTAAGAACAACATTATTAAATTAATTCTAAATTTAAAGTATATTTTAAATATATCTTAAATGAAAATTGATTCCATTATATATCTATTAATATAATTTAGTCCATTTTAATCATATTAATATTTAATTTTTATATAAAAATCTATGTAATCTTTTGACCGTTTCTCTTTAAAAACCCACTTTCTCCTTACATATCTGGGATTAGTTATAAATTTAAATTTAAAACATATACAAATGGAATTTGAAAAAATGCAGTTCATATTTCAAATTATCAGTATTTATGTTATATAATAAGTTCAAATTAATTTTAAACCATAATTAATAGAGGAAACTAAAAAGTACTTACCGTGGTTAAGGTAATATTGGTAATATTAGGGGGTTAAACTATATATATAATTGTTTAAATGACTTAAAAATATATATAAAATCATTTTTATTGGAATATTTATAACCTATAACATCTAAATATAAATAATACTATAATTTGGGGCATTTTTTAATGGTAAAAACCTGGGTGCACCATTTTCTTCTCAAAAATTACAAATTTGACACTCACCTCAATTATAAAAGGACACCCCTCTACTCTATTCTTCACACCTTAAAACGTTTTTTATATAACTAATATCTAAATAATGTCCCAATTTCCCTAATATTATCCTATAAATGTTATTTTTTTCATAATTACAACCATGGAAGGGATTTTGGGAAAACATAAAGTGGTTATCCAAGTAAGTGGTAAGAATCTTCATCGGGTGTTTTTATTTTATTTCTTCCTCCACCTCCTTCAATTAATATTAATATATTATTATATAATAAACTAAGTATATTAAATATAATTATCTGTTTATATGTTAATGGAATTATCTATAACCATCCCCACATATATCAAATGGGTTACAAAATCATCATTCATGTGTACGGCGGACTACCGCCTCGTGAACTAATGACATTCATTTTTTCCATTACCATCTCTCATGGTTGGGTATGACGATGGACTGAAACTATATATAATGGATATTTATAAAATTATTATTCCTATGAAGTCATTATATGATATATACAATTTTAAATTCCCATTCAATACGGGATATAATAACGACACTCGTGTGTATGACAGACTAGAAACTCGTGATGTGACACGACTCATTTATCACTAACGATTTCCATGGAAGGTAATAGAGATAATGTTAATTAATATATTTTATATACATGGATTAATTATATTTTTAATTTAATATTTATAATTCACTAAAATATAATATAACTTTTTATTTTTTAACTTATCACTCACTAAAAGATGATTATGTTGTCCTTATATGTTTGGATTACCACCTTCATAAAGCTATGTGACTCTCTTTTCATCACCACACAACATGGATGATATGTATAAGTATATTTAATTAAATAAAATATTATTTATGATATTATTTTCATTTCCTAAAAATAAAATATTACTTACATCCTTTCCTTATTTACAGATAAGATATTATTTACCTCTATTCCATATTAATGAGGAATTTTTAATAAACTTGTTAGAAATGGTCATAGGTAAAATATATATGGTATGATATATATATTTATGATTCTATAATATATTTATAATAAACATATATCTATTAAATATGAGGATTTAATGAGTAATAATTATGTTAATAATTAAGGGGAGAAATTTATAGTATCATTATTATTTCTTTAGGACATATGCAAATTCACCAAGTAAAACATTCAGTGAATTTTGTATATATTTATTTTATAATTATATTTCCATAAAATTAAATGTGTTTATAATATCTCAATATTTTTTTTATTAATATATAAATATATTATATACTCAAAATATGTATCCATATAATAGAGCTATTGTAATCCCCAATATAAATAACGATGTCCATGAAAAATTCAATAATCTAGGTATGATTTTAATTGGTACTATTTCAAGTGTTACAGATATGGGTATATTACATCATATTTATCATTAGTGATATGAATATATTATCTTTTTTAAACTCAATGTAGGTGACAATAATAGTTTATAACATCATAAAACATGGTGAAAGAGAAAAATCAATTTAATGTCTTGCAGGACAAGGCTAATCTGTTATATTCAGTGGTGGAAGAAGACCCCAAATCACCACCAATTAAAATTTCAAATATATGAATGAGAATTAAAATAACTATAACTTTATTGGTTGTAGATATTTACTTATAAGTGACATATCATTTGAGATTAATGATCCTTGAAAGCGGATGCACTTCCCATATGAAAAGAAATTATAATCTTAATACAACAGTACTGTAAAATAAGGAAGGTTTCCTTATATTTTGAAATAATGAATGCCTAATGATCAATATATTTTAGAAATCCAAAATTAGAGGAAATGAAATGAGGTTTGTATATTTTTCTGATATTTAAGGAATTGGTCAAAACATGGAAATTGTAACTCAACTGTATAACTTGGGGTATGAAGTTTTTTTAATAAGAATACTTTTATCGTCATGGGAAAAGAATTTTTTTTATGATGAAAGGAAAGAAAATTATGATAATTCTATACTATATCAATGGAGAAGAATATATAATCTTCTTATCTAAGAAATATTAAAATATATTTTAGTATAACATAATTTTTCCCTTCAGTTGAAAATACGTGGATGATCTAGTAATTAAAAATAGATCTCCTGATATCCATAAGTGATCACATGATATTACTCAAACGTGTGGAGTTTTTCAAAAGTTAAATATATTTTATAAGAGTTATATCCCAAAATATTTCAATTCAATATGGTTTCTTGGAATAATAAATTTTTATGTTTATGGGTCAATATGAACAAAATCCCCAAGTGGAAAGAGATATTATATTTTATTCATTAATTTTTTTTACATTATGGAAAAGTTGATGGTGATATCTCACATATCAGAGGTTTTAAATTTCATTAATAGTTATCAAATGATGGTTGAAAAAATTCTTGTAAAGAAAATTATAAAAGTACGAATCGATATTGAAACATATTTTACTAAATTCGTTTTTGAGGATTTTATTGGGAAACAATTGATAATGAACCTAGTCATTAAAATGAGAACTCCTAAAAAATAATTTTTAGTTGAGATATAAAACCATATCATCATAGATATGGCCTGAATAATTTTCATTAAGAAATACCTAACTAAGAATAGTCGGAATAGGCATCCTGGAATTTATTTATATTAAAAAATGGTTATGTTGTGTCAAGAAGAAGATAAAAATTCATTTGAGATGTGGTATGATAAGAAGACTAAATTAAATTACTTCTGAATCTTTAATAGTAACTACTTTATTCTTAGTGAAAAAATAAAATATGTTTTAATATCATTGAAACAAAATAACTATTCTTTACCACACATAAAAATTTAAGGCTAAAATTTATTCAATAAACTCATTGGAAATTTTATTGAAATTCAAGATGTCACATTGGTAGAAAACAACAATAATTTTCCAAAAAAAAATATCAAATTATATAGGAAAATTATAAGGATTTAATCATCTCAAAGGGAGAATAAAGGTTTCATGTTGATTCTAAAGAAGACATCAATGAAGAGTATAATGATTGTAGGTTACCAGTTTCACATAAGTATAGAAACATGGATTAAATCAATGAGAAGAATATTATTGGTGACCAAATAGACCTCGTGAAAATGAGGAGGCTGAATTCTCTATAACAAGATTAATTGTAATCTCATGTAGAGTCAAATAAAATTTAAGAGGTTGATAAGGATGAAAATTAGATCAAGTATATGCCTTGATAGATTGAAAAAAGTGATGAGAATTAGAATTGTGGGTTTTTTCAGGGATAGTAGAAAAAATATTTAACTGCTCCAAATGGGTCTTCTTTAAAAAAAATAAAGATACTATAGTGATTTAAAATAAGTATTTACATTTATGAATGGGATACACCTAAATTAAAGAAATCAATATATATAAATTTTTTTCTCATATGAGTAGGATATAAACCATTCGATTATTTATTGGCTAAACAATAAAATGGGGTTCATGGTTTCCCATATGGATTCCAAATAAGCATTCCTAAATGCATTACATTAAGAAGAGGTGTATATATGTCAAAACAAATAGTGTGATTATTAATTAATATGAGGAAAAATTTATCATTCAAAGAAGAATATTTATTTTTTAAAGATGTGGAATAATTTTATCTACTAAATATGGTTTCTTATGGGATGAAACAAACACCAAAGTATAGTATTGTAGACACGAAAAAATTTTAATGAAGCTTAGTTTTTATCAGGGATAAGTTTTTCATAATCTCTATATAAAAAATAGAGTGATCAAAGGATGATAGTTCTCATATATGTAGATTAAATATTTTTTTCTTGATCAAACAAAGAATAATTCTTGCAATTTCTAGAATTCATGATGTTAAAATTCAAAAAAAATTTGAGTTGTGTGCTGAACATTTTCCTTAGGTTTCACGTGATATAAAGAAACCATATTATATTAATCCGTAAATGAAAATATACCATGGATGTTATATAAATATTTTTAATGGGGTATTCCAAGGTAATTAAAGTAGTGGTTTCTACTTAAATGATTTTTTAAGTGATGGTAATCGGAAATATGTCTATATCATAGATTATTGGTTGATTATAAAAAGACAATTATACATAATAGTAAAATGTTTTTCCATTTTTCAAGTTGCGAGGAACCAAATTAGTTCCCATAATATCCATTGGAATTTAATTAAAATAAAATTAATGTATGTCAATCGCATTGTGCATTTTGCGTTTCTTTATACTGAAAATTGACAACATGGGTTTTTAGGATATAAAAATTCATAGGGTCTAGTTTAATGGATGATAGAATGTTTACATGAGGTTGTATGTTCTATCATGGGGATTCTATATTTCTTTTCATAGAATGAAACAATATTGAATTTCATTAAGCACTAAAAATTTTTAATACCCACTAAAGAATATTCTCTATTGTTGTAGATGAAGAAAAATATAATGATGTTTCAGTTTAGGCTAAATGAACTATTTATAACAAATGTGATAAATCATGTTATATTTTTCATAGAAAAAATTATATCCATCATTCATGTAAAAATAACATTGAGATAAAATATTTCTTTATTTAGGTTAGTTTTGAACAAGGGACAAGGATATTGGTGTATGTTCTAACTCAAATTCAAGTTTCAGATATCATGAAAAAGGCCTTAACTAAGGATATGTTTGAGAAACCTCATCTAGATATTTGAGTTTAGTCAACATTATAAACATATTTTTTTATAAAAATTGGAACACATTACCCCAAAGTTATGTTTTGGATTCCCTCATATGTTATAACCCATATAAGGGGGACCTTTGGGTACATTGACATAGAGAGTGATTTCAAAAAAACTATACAATCAAATGGAGATATTGTATTCAAAATGTTGAAAAATTTGGTGGGGGAAATCTCAAACCATATATTCAAATGGGGAAAGTGTCTTATGAATTATTATGTTCTAGGAGAATATATTTATGTTGAATCAGGGGGAAAATGATGAATGAGTAGAAAAATAGTTTTTCCTAGCATAGTGTCCAGAAATAAGTGGAAATTAAGTAGAATTATAAGATTCAATGGTGAAATTTTCATGTAACTATTATTTAAACTTATGAGAATGAATCATATGAGTTTAGGGAACATGTTGAGTGAACCTTTTATCTGTATTTGAAGTTTTAGAGAGTGAATTTTGTTTTATGTTTTCAACATAATTATTGATGTTTTTAATTTTTTTTCAATAAATTTAAAGCGTTCGATTGTTATAAAAAATAACCTGGTTTGTATTTTTGATAATCTAGATTTCATTTTTTGACAAATATATGTTTAAAATTTTATAGAATAGGGATTCATGATATATTTATGAATATATAGTTTCTAGAATTTATTGGAGTTCATTTTAAGATGATAAAAAATGTATAGAGTCAGTGGAGAGGTTTATAATAAAATATTTCTTAAGGAAGAGATATAATGAATGAATTAAACATGACCATGAAACAATTAGACTAAAAAATATAGATAAAAATAAGAAATCCCATTAAACAATTATACCAGACCATTAATGTATTACCCAAAGTCTAGATCAAATAAATGATTTATAAAGAGTCATTGAGTTAGGAAACTTTTATACTAAGGCAAAAACACTTTCAAGACGAATATAGAAGTGGTGTATGGATAGATACATGCCAATCTTACAATGGAATAAAAAATTTCAAAAAAAAAAAGTTTCAATTTTAAATAAGGTTTATTTATTTTAAAATAAAGAAATATTCTTAATGTTGAGTAATAAAAATTTATAAGGATGATGTTTTTTTGGATCCCTTTTAATATAAATTAATCCATAAAAATATCATTTTTTAGAGAAGAAGTTTTTATTAGATGTTTAAAAGAGTTAATCAATCTAATTTTTATAAGGAGGATTTCATAAAGTGATTACATTGAATTTTGACCACTAAGAAGAAATTATAAAGTAGATAAACCATTTATAAGAATATATATGAAAAATAGACTACTATAATGAACATTTGTTGAAGTAAAACTATGACAAATATCATAAAAGGTAAATTTTACATGGGATGTTTTTAGGATGAGTTGATTTTCAAGGTTAAAATCTTAAATGGTAATTTATAATTCATAAAATTGCTGAAAACTTATCTTCTTATGAAACTAATGATGATTTGAACAATTTATAATATTGATTTTATTATTTTAGGATTCATGTGTAGGGTTACTGCATTCACTACAGTTTAGATTAATGGGTGTTCTTTGTTTAAATCCGATTTAAACCTGGGGTAGTGAGTCCACTCTAAACTTATAAACAATAGTGAGCTATAGTAAATATTGAAACACCTTCACATCACTTTGTGTAGGTTCCTTGTACGTAACATAGTGTGGGTGAACCACATAAAAATTGATATTCCTCTTTCATGCCATTATATTTATTTTAAATTTTAGTAATATAATGGGATAAGTGTGCTTTGTATCACAATATAATAAGAGAAACTAGGGAAATGTTTAATATTTCCATAACTTAATTCATGCATCCTCTGTGTATTTTCAATTATATGGAACCCACATCAACCAGGATGATGAAAACAATACCATGTTTTATTTTTTAAAAATTCAATGACATAGTTTCCCAAATAACCAAATATTCATATTTTAATTCACATTTCACCCCAAAACATAATCCTTCCTTTTCTAGAACCTCAAAATTTATTAATTAATTAACATAAAAAATCATGGCCTTAAAATAGGGTCCCTACACATCCTTTATATCATATTAAACCACGTTTTTTATGTATTTGTGTGGCCTTTAAAGATTATTATCCTCCAATCCTATCAAATCCAATCTATTTTATAAAAAATTTATTATTATTTTACTTACTATGAAATTTATACAAGTAAACACTTCCTTTCTCTTCCACTTTTTTTAAAAAAATGATAATTTGTTAAATACATTATCTAATAAGGAAAATATGGATTCTTATAATATGAAAGGTCTATTGACTATTATAAAATAATGGTGACTTATCTTGTTTATGTATGATTGGTTAGAAAAATTATTCCATTAAAAAAATTTCTTTTCACAGCTATGTCGCTATTATGTATTCAAATTTGTTTGGGTATAGGGAAATAATTGATTATGGGTTTGAAATATAACATACATACATGGTAGAATGATTAAATACAAATTTAGTTGTGGATTTGATTCTATCATGACCACTTCAAAATTATAAATCAATATATTCTCCCAATATGAATTTCTATTCTTCATAAAATAATACAATATCTTAGGACTCATTTATATAACATATGATCCCCTTCATTATATTTTAGTTCAATAATACTAGATTCACTATTTTTTGATTAATATATCCCACAACATGTAAAATATTAGATTTTATAAAATAATGAAAAATATAAAACTCTTTCTAACTAATTCATACAGTACTCGAGAAACCTATAAACTATTTGATTCACTATTATAAAACACCAAAAATGTAAAATTATGATTAATTAAATTTTTGGAAGAGAATGGATTACAATTATTCATGTTAATATTTTAGAAGACCTTACCTATGTAATTATTCTGAGATATAAAAATATTATTATTATTTCTATATAAGAAAATATTTTCCCAATACTCTTATTTTCTTATCCCAAGTAATTTATATAAAACTCCCCAAACAGGTGTTAATTAATTTTTTTGAATTTGATCTATGTTAGGCCCTGAAACAAATAATAAATCAATATTCAAAATAATAATAATAAAATATTTTTCATCTTATAATATGTATAATGTTATATAAAATAATTAAGTTTCATTGCAGGATCACTATATATGAAAAAAATATATTATACAAATATATTAGTGCCTTTATGTGACTGTACAAATATTTTTTCAACCAAGAAACCATGTTATCTGTGAACAATTTCTACAAAATATTCAATATAGAGAACATATATTTCTCTATTATGGACAAAATGGAGAAATTCTTCATTATCTCTATGTTCTCCCTATATAAATTATATGCCACACACATTATAAAAAACCAAAAATTTCATAAATTAAAAAACATGAGAAAATATTTCATTGAAATCAATAATTTTATTATGAGCAAAAAAATTGACCATTGGTCTTTTAAATTTATTTACATAAGCCCATTTTATATTTCTTGATATTAAATAACCATTTTTTATGAATGACCTTGCTTTCAAGAGGTAATGGTATAAGATTCCAGGATCTTTTTTTGGTTACAATTTCCTACAACATCACCACCATACATGAGGATTAATCAAGATTATGAGTCACCTCAATTATGGAAAATGGGTCTACATATTTTTTTAAATACTAAATATGATATATTACTATTAGTGACATTACTTAAGTTTCATATTGGAGATTTTTTATCCATAGTTAACCATTATGGATTAAAATAAACGAGTTATTAATCATTATACTCTATAATTACATAACAAAACAAGTTATCACTTTATTTCAATATATATATTGATTATTATAGATTCATATAGAAATGTTTTCTAAAAAATAATGACATTTTTATGTTCCCTCCATTGTAGTTTCTTTTAATAAAATGATTATTTATGATGGTTACAACATCATGATTTGTTTTCATTAGTGGTTGCATTATGTGATATTATATGACTTGAATATAATCTCAATGCACCTTATCATGTAACATTTTATATCATGTGATGTTACTTTAAATATTTAATTAATCATTTATTTGTTAGAAAAACATTTAAAAAAATTCATAACTTTGATACATAGTTTGAACATTTTTAATGATGTTTAGATTTATAAAATAATTCAAACGTTGAGTATTTATGAAAAATTATATATTACAGTGCGTTAAATTGAATTTTCATAAAACCTAAAATGATATTTCAAAGCCAGTATATTGTTTTATATGATTTTTTAATAATAATATCCTTGAATTTGTAGCTATTATATATAAATTATTATTAAGTAAAATTTATATCTTGTCATAAGGGAGAGTGAAATAAATTCTAAGAGTATGTAGATGCACTAATATTTTGGATAATTTTTGAGGAATGATTATTTTTTCCACTAAGATACACCTAGTTATGTTTTTATTTTAGTTCTTGGTAGGATTTCCACCAGAAAACAAAAGGTTATTTATTCTTCATTTATATTTTTTTTAAATTTAAAATAAATGATTGAATATTTTTGTAATGTATATTAGTGTTTTTTATACTATATTTAAACATGTTTTAACCACAAAAACCCGAAAATGATATCTAAGTGAATTCTATTTAATTTATATTTATGTTTTTTATAAATGAATAATCATGAAAAAATGATTTTTTTAAACAAAATTGTAGTTAAAAATTAGCATGGTTTATGGTTATTTTCAAAATAATTACATGTTATTAAATAAATAATTAATTGTTTATAAAATTTATAAAATAAAATCATGGATTCATAGAAAAATCTACAATAAAATGTTTCCCAAAAAATGGATCATCATAAAATTATTATTTTCACATCACAATTTTAATAAAAAATTTCACAATTTGTATGTGAATAAGTTTTATATATGAAAAATTATGGCATGTCTAGAAAAAACTATGAGATTGATTAAAAGTTTGAATTTTTAATTCTACTCACAAAAACACTTTTAAAAAAATAAAACATCATGGTTCATTTTCCAATGGTCTTGATTTGAGGAGAAGTATTTCATGTTTAATAAATAAAAATGAAATGTTTTTATTTATTATGAATAATTATTTTCTTAAATTATAAAAAACATTCATTGGTATAGAGGTTAATAATATAGAAAATGTTTTTTAGTGGATGAAAGTTTTGTTTAATGACATGAACTATATTTTTCATTAATTTATAAAACATTTATAAATTTTGAAATATGGATAAATATAAAATAGTTCATATTTCTATATAAAATATTCATAAATGATAATAAATATTTTTCATTTTAAAATAGATATTTTATGAATTTGTTTTGACCAAGACAAAAATATTTTAGTGGATATGATAAAAGGGTAAAATTCATAAAAAATATATTATTTTAAAATAATTCATTTTTTACATTATTTATATGATGTTTTAATATATTAAGGAATATTTGTTTTATATTTCTTGGAGAATCATGTATTTTAACATGAAAGAGTTTATATCTACTTTATGTAAATACTGAAATATGTTGTGTTCATGTTTTTTAGAGTAGATATAAATTATTTATATTAATATGTTATGTTTTATTTATAAAATTACATCTTAATTATAAAATGTTTATAATGTTTTATTACTGAAATGTTCATAAATTCATATATAATTTATAAATATTTCAATTTTTTTATTTATTTATTCACTATTTTTTGTAATGTCAATGAGTATAAAGTTTTTATATTATGAATGGATGTTTCCTTTGGTTTATATTGTCAAAAATTCTTCTTAAAATTGTTATAACATGATTATACAGAGTGACATTCTAGGTATGTTTTTAGATTTAGTCATGTTAAACCATGATTTTGAATTTTTTGGGTGGTGAATTCTATAATAATGTTTTGTTTTGATTTATTACCATTAGGTGTAAATATTTTTAGGAATTAATTTATCTCTTAGGTATTGATCAATTTATATTTTTCCTATGGATTATTCTTCTATATGGCCTAGAAGTTTAGTATTTTTGTAAAAGAGTGGGGGTTAGCTATTAGTGAAACCATACTTTCTATTATTAAGATTTTTTACGAATAAGATTATCAAAAATTACTTGAAATGTTTTATATGTTGGAGTTGGTTTCCTAAAATGAACTATTTTTAGTTTTATTAAATGAATATTTTATGTATTAAATATTTAATTAAACATATTATTACATATTGTTCATTGTTCTCCATGACATTATTGTAATAATATCCCAGAGTATTTTTCTTATTGATAAGGTCATATTAATTCCCTGTTCTGATGAGAACCTTGAATTTCTATGACAATATTACTAATATAGTTTTGTGGTTGGATAAAATAATATGATTTGACACTTAGTATATACATATTCAGGTACGATTACTCATAAGTATATGATACGTCTTCTCTTGATGTTCGCACATGGTAATCTTTATAATGTGAGATTATGAGAACTGTCCCACTAGTAGGAATTATGTATGTTTTGGGGTAATTAGATATTTCTATTTTTGAGAATTTGTAATGTTACATAGACTTTAATATTATCCTTAATTCATTTAATGACTCACATACTTAGTTTTACTGATGAAAATCGTCAACACATATATTGGTGAGAAGTAGGGCACGATGGGTGTGTTAAGAATGACATGTTAATAAGAGATAAATCATGGAAGAATTTGTAGCTTTCATATTTATGGAATTTTATATCTTATACCTTTGTTTTAAATATGGCATTCACCCTAAATTCCATGACCATGGTGTAATGATGTATTTATTTCATACAGTCAAAGAATGATGTATTAAGCATATAGGTTGATGACACCGTTATGTAACCTTCTTGATGAGATATTATGACAAATAGATTATATTACAAAGTGAGAATTAGTATGTGGTTGTCTTCATTGATAATATAAGTTCCTTTAATTGGGTTCCTTGACCAATTTCTATACACTAATCTTGGACTTTAGGAAAGCCAAACAAATACCAAAGAGAATAAATCCTAAAGGGTCACACAATAAGTGTTTCTGTTGGTCTCGATTAAATTATATAATCAATAAAATATATATATTTATTTTATTGATTATTTAAAAAATATTTATTTAATCAGTTGTGATAAAATATTTATTTAAGATAATAAAATATTTATTTGGGTGTACAAAAATGCAAGAGGAGTTACAATGGACTATGACCATGACCGATGATAAAATAATTATTTACGAGATGGAAAAAATAATTTATCCATTTTCCACAACTGGTGCACTAAAAAATAAAAAATAAAAATATTATTATTATGTGGAATGTTATTTCATTAAGGGTTATAATTATATTTAATGGATGTTATGAAATTAAGTTTTGTAACTGAAATCCCAACTCTATGGATATATGGTTACACCTATTGTGTAAATAATTCAAAACTAATTCCAATTTTGGGAATAGAGAATTGTTACGGACAATGAATTCCCTCTTCAATCCTCCTCCTACTCTCTCTCGCTCTCAATAATGAGAAACCTGGGAAAGAATTTATTCAAGACCGAAGAACAAGAGATCGAGAGTGGACAACGTAAGAAACTAGATACCTCTTGATAGCACATGGAGAACGAGTGGAGTTTCTCGAATACCATTGGACTAAGTGTGGATCACCTCTAAAGAAATTATTCCCTTGGATCCCAAAAGGTTTAATTATGGAAATCTAGAAGGTACTTTTCAGACGATCAACAATCATCAATGAAGAAATTTCTTATGCCCATGTATTTATTTATTCATATATTAAATAAAGTATTTATAAATTTAACATGAATGATTCTAAATACTTGTTTTGGTCAATGATTATTAAAATGAATTTTTATATATCTGCATCCACCATAATTATTTCATTGCATCTAGAACCAACAAGTGGTATCAAAGTGAGGTTATGTTTAAATTTATATTTATTTATTAGATTGATTATCTATGCATAAACATGGATATATTTTCATTTCATCTTATTCATTCTTCAATGTAATTTTAATTAACATGTTATTGACATATTTTTCATGTTCGTTTAGTTTATCATTTTCCTATAGATTGAAGAAAAAACAAAGAACCACCATAGATTCCTTCAACAAGTGCCAAATCATTAGTTGTTAAAGTTGGGTTACACGGTGTGTGATGTTGTATACCCATGTGAAATGTATCTAGATACTCTAAATAATTAAAACCCATGGTGATTTTATTGCACACCAGAGTTGATCTGGCTAACATGGAATGTATAAATTAGTTGAAGGGTGTGTAGTTGGCTTGTACACACTGTGTAGTCTGGATGAGTTAACACACTGAAGCCCTAGGCATCTGACTTTGATATACATAAACCAAGGTACAAGAACTGTAGTCACATGTTCAGTCCATTTAGTCTCCCATTAATAGATGATATTAAAATTACATTAAATTTGACAAATTACAGCATGAAGACCATATTTTATTGATTGTAACACCTATGTGTGTTTGACAATTTAATAATTATTTGAATGAATTTTAAATGGTAAATTAACATAATATAATAAATATGACATTAATGGTTTTTCCGTTTATTTTCTATGAATTCCAAAGTTGATGGATATCTTTAATTAATCATGTATGATCATTAAGATAAAAGGTAATTAATTAATTAATTAACTAATATAAGTACGTTTATCTAAATAATAAATAATTAATAAATAAATGAATATTAGTGAGTTAACTTTTCCATTTTCATTGAATTTCGGATCGATCATGAGTTTGACAAAGAACAATGTAAATGTTGGAATTTATTTAATTAAATTTATTGTATGAATTTTCAATCATTTAATATTAAATTAAAATAAGGCCTATGAGTTATCCATCCATCCACTATTATGTAGTACATGTGTGTCCAAGGATATTTATGAAATTCCCTTCAACAAATATTTTTGTTACCCTAAATTATGTTTGAGTAAAAAATATTTCTAGTTAATGGATCATCCCAAGGATCGTGGAGAAGGTTCAATATACAACCATACTGGTTTCAACGTGATGATAAATAGGTGTATATGTGGAATTTTGTATCTTATTCCAAGTCGGACTTAAGGGTATGTTTCCCCTAGGTTATAGGTGGATTTAATGTCCCCTCATTAAATCAAAAATTAGATTTGATCATGATCAATCGATTTAATTAGTTTTTTATTTTCTATGTAATGAATTAAAATTATATTTTTTGATGCAAGATCATGATAAAAAAATGAATTATTATGAAAATACAGAATTTAAATAAAATTTATTCTGTGAAAATGTTTTATCCAGAAATTTTTAATTAATTAAGTAAACATCCACTTAAATTTTAACAAGAAATGTTAAGGATAAAACAAGATAAATAATTATTCAGAATAAAACAATATCCCTCAATCCAATATTAGGTCAGACTAAGCCTTCCATCAATTGATTAGGAACAAAACTCAATAGATCTATGTGTTTGAAAACCCATTATTTGAAAAAAAAACATTTAAAATGTGAGTTCTTATGAACGTTTCAGGTTGAATTATCAATTTTACACCAAGATGATTATCGCTTTCTAAACAAGGTGTAATTTTGAGTTTTGTATTGAGAACATCCATGTCAGGATTTCTAGAAAAGGGAGTCCACTCAACGGATCAAGGAGCAGGAATCCACAATTGGCAATGACCTACCTAAATAAATACCTTCAAAATAGCTTGACCAAAACTTGTAGGGGTTATGAAAAGTGTAATATGGATCCTTTCCACTAGAACTTCCTAGAAACAAGATATTCCATGTTTAATGGTGGGGGCTATTGAGACTAGATAAAATAGTGGGAGATTTAATAAAATCAGTTAATTTATTATTTCTCACAAGATTTGTAATCAAGAAATGCACTAAAAATCTTCTATTTTAATTATATAACAAAATTAAAATCGTTTAATCCACACTATCCCTATGATCAATATTGGATAATGAATATCTCCTCATTTGAAGTAACTTCTAGGAGTTGTTTAGATTCGTTTGGGTTGTTCTGTGCCATGAACAGAAATCTTATATTCTAGAATCCTCAATGTCTGATCCACCTACTCAAGAGGTCAGTGAGGAAGATTTACTATTCTACTAAAAACCTATAAATTATATAGTCGAATGTCATTGATTTATGCTTTCATATATGTTTAGTGAACTCACGAAGTCTCATTAAAACATGTATATGTATAGAATGATAGATCAGTTCTGTGGACTTTACCAAGAGAGTGATACAAATGAATTATTTTAGATTTACAAAGAGGTATTTTAGAGTAATATTCTAGAGGGTTCCCCAACTAGTCCTCATGTATTCTTTCTCATTGGCTACATTGAGTTCCGAGAGGTTTGAGGTTATGAACTCTGAGATGAACTTAGCACCGATCTCATTCTGGTATCACTCCCTCAAATCATCTTCATTTTTTTTGAATTTTAATATTAAAAACATTGAGAAGCCTCTACTAGATCTTCTTATCCTCCGTAACCATGTAGATAAAAATATGAAGTGCAAAAATCCTTTTGTCCTTATGGAGAATAAACAGAAAGTTAAAGCAATGAAATTTAACCGCAAAGCTTCTTCGCACCCTTCCAAGAAGAAGATTAAAGGGGAAGCAATGTAATATAATGTAGTCTATTTGATATTGATAAAAACATATTTTTATTGAATATTTTGTTGATAATAAATTATAAAATCTCCTCACAATGGGTTTAATATGTTTATTTGTAAAATATTTGGGATTAGATCATTCATTTGAAAATTTGATTGAAATTCCAATTTTACCCTCTATAGTGAACTGTAATATTTCAGAGATAGATATTTTATTTGAATTCGAAATTTTGTAACTCTATACCTGATGTAATGGGATACAGCTTTTGGTCATGACATTGGAGCTAAAATGTACATTTGTTTGGAATATATGGACCATGATGTCAAATGTAGGCTGGACCAGCAAGTTTGGATATTGGTTCTGTATTAGGGCCATAACATCATCATTCAAGCTTCTATTGGGCCCAAATTGTGAGAGTCTCTCATCAACGCAAGTATTAACAAATCATTATTCTGTAATAATAGATGGTTCATGCGTTTGAGAGGTCAAATGGGTGGTGGAAGTTTGATTAAAATATTTTGTCCAGATTCCCCATTAACAATTGAAACCTATTTAAAACTAACCTCCCCTTCACTCTATAAATTAGTGTTTTTCTCATTTGGAGGGGTTGGAAACGTGAATCAGGAGATTAGGAGAAAAGGAGTAGTTGTTCTACACAATTTAAATTCACAATTGGAAGACAGAATCTACCAAGCTTGGATCTCCTCTAAAGTGCTCTTCTTTTTCCCTTATTTATTGTAATGTTGTTGTGCTTTCAATAAACTCTTAGTTTCACTTCAACATGATTTGTTATTTCCAAATTTATTCATCTTGTAATATTTCTATTTGGTATGGAATTCATGATTGGAAATGATGTTGGGTTATACCATTTCTAAACCATTGATTTTTCATAACGTTTCTACGATGACTATACTGCCCATGGAAGAGTATTTTTTTTAGAAATCGATCGACCTCTATCCGTATTCATTAATTTTATTTGAATAAATGATATAATATATTTAACATAATATGATAAATTAATTTATTTTTTAATTTAACTAAAACTAAGAAAACAATTGAACAACTAACACAAAAACACGTGAGGATGAGATTTGTGTAAATTATGAGAACACGAACTTAATCGATAATACAAACCCATAGAGGATCAATTTATATTTTTCAAATATAATCCCTAAAATCAATTAATTCTAATTTAAATAGATGAAATGTACATTAATTTACCCCTGGCCATAAGCTATCCTTAGAACATCTATTAATGCAGGGTGCTACGATTGCATGTTCTAAAGTTAGCCTAGGGTTAAATTCATTACATCTTTATGGTAAAGTTAATTCTCATAGGGTTCGGGATTTAAAAAATTAAGGGATGATAATTATGTGAATGTTAATTTAAATTATAATGATAAATAATTGAGTGTAGATGTAGAGTTAGATATATTATTCCTTTTAAAAAATATTCTAAAAAACATATTCTTGTTTCGTCTTTTTAATTGAACTTCATTTCAAAATTGAAAACAAAAAAATGAAATATTCTTCCTGAAAACATCTTATAGTTTAATAAATGATAAATAATACCTCATCCTTTAAATTATTGTTTTTATTCTTTTTTATATTATTTTTATTATACCTTTAAGATGATGTTTTAATTTTCTTCTTCCTTTGAGATATGACCTTCGTCAGCCACTCTATTGCACCCATGTACCCCATAAACCCATTAATAATTTCAGGGCGCCCATGATAGTGCATTCCACACATATTTATTTAAGGTAAATTGGAATAAATAATATACCCAGCTAATGAAGCTTGGGGAATCTTTGGCTGTGTTTTTTATCAAGTGGAATTTATCTATTTTAATAAACTAGGTATTAGATACAGTTTGTGGTGCTCAAATATGTATTCAAATATATGAACCATGTAGATTTTAAAAATTGACCAAGGGGAGTTAGATTTATGAGAATCCAATATATCCAAACTTGCTTATATCGAAATTGGGGAGTACCACCTCATATTGTTGGCCAGAAATGTCTTGTTTTTAAATGATTGTTATTATGTGTCTTAAATTACAAAAAACATTATTTCTGTATCCATACAAAACACAGATAGATTTATTTTAAATTTGGAAATAAATATTTCTTTTTTATAAAGATAATTTTTTATGGTAAGGCACATTTACATAATACACATTACATGTTGGATTACCTGAACCATGTGACAGAAATCGATAATGAAGTTACATAACATTATTTATACCAAACCCAAATTTGGAATCACCAACTAGGTCATGTTAATGAAAAACTCTTGATATAATTACCTAAATATAGATATTTAGATTGTTCTAATCTAAAACCACTTGGTGTATGTCTCAAATGTTTACAAGGAAAAATGACCAAAGCCCCATTTAGCCGGAAAGGTTAAAGGGCTAACGAGCTTCTTGAATTAGTTTATACCGATGTGTGTGGACCATTTCATATTGAATTAAGGGGTGGGTACTATTACTTCATTACTATTACTAATGATTTTAGTAGATATGGATATATTAAATTAATGAGGTATATGTTGGATTTTTTTGAATAATTCACGGAATACGCGAATGAAGTTGAAAATCATCACGGTAGGAAGATTATGAATCTTTGCTCAGAATGTGGTGGATAATATCTTAATCATGACTTAATTGATTACTTATGAGAGTTTGGGATCCAATCCCAAATAAATCTTCCTTATACGCTTTTGTGGAATGGAGAAATCAAAAGGTTAAACCACATCTTTTTGGACATGGTGAGATCAATGATGAGTCACATGAGTCCTCTATTATCCTTTGGGGATATGAATTCGAAATCTCAAAACACATAATAAACCATGTTACAACTAAATTTATAAATGGTATTCCATATGTGTTTTTGGAGTGAAATAAAAACCATGTTATCGAAATTAAATGTGTGGGGAAGTGAAGCATTTGTTGAGTCATATTTAGGTAACAAAATTGCACCCTAAGGAACAAAGTGTACCTCTATAGGAACCCCTATGGAAATGAGGGGATATTACCTATACAACCCCTCAGACAAAAAGGTTATAATGCAAAGAAATTTTATATTCATTTAGGGGGATCACATATCCATAAGATATAGTGGGTGAAAGAAAAACTTTGATGAAGTTGAAGATCAAGGCACACAAGAGTAGCAACAAGATCATATTCAATAAAGCCCGGTGGAAGAAAAAACTATTTCAGAGACACAAGAACAATGTATGAGTACAAGAGAGGATAGAGAACTAGAATGGTATGATTTTCTAGTTACCAAGGATGGTGACCCATTATGAGTTTATAATAATGATCCTTTAACCTAGAAGGAATAAGTAAGTGGAATTAAATGATTCCAAGTGGAAAGAATCCATGAATTATAAAATGGATTCCATGTACCAAAACCGTATATGGATTTTGGTAGATCATCTAGTGGATATAAATCATATTAGTTGAAAAGAGGTATTCATGAACAAATTGGACATGAAAGGACAAGTTAGTACTTGTAAGGTTTGGCTGGTTAAAAAAGGGTTTAAATAGTGTCATTGCATTGACAAGGATGAAACATTTTCACCAGTTACACATTTGAAATACATATGAATTGTACTTTACATTATAGCTTACCATGACAAAGATATGTGGAAAATCGATATCCAAACATCCTTCCTTAATGGGAACCTTCATAAAGATGTCTACAAGACACAACCTAGAGCTTTTGTGACTCTAAAAAATTTAAATAAGATATGAAATTTGAAGAAATCTGTTTTTGGATTAAAGGTAACATCCAGGTCATGTGAAATTCCTTTTTATGAATCCAGAATAGAATCTGATTTTATAAAGATAATATTTGATCCTTATGTCTAAAAACGGTCTAGTGGGATTGAAGTCGTTTTATTAATAGTATCTATTAATGACATATTACTTATTGAAAATAAAATACCAGACATACATTCTCTTAAATAATTATTGAATAAATGATTTTCCATGAAATAATTGGGTGATGTAGAATATATTCTTAGGATTAAGATCCATCAAGTTAGATCCAAGAGGTTTCATAGACTAAGTCAAAGTACATACATTGACAAAATTCTGAAGAGACTCGTTATAGAACAATCCTAGAGGGGATTGGTTCCAGTGTCACATAACATTATTATTTCCAAGATAATGGGTCCTCAAGCTCATGAGGAAATAAATAGAATGGAAATGATTCCATATGAATCCGATATTGGGTTATCCATGTATTCTATGCTATGTACTAGGAAAGATGTCTCCTACACATAATGTGTTGTAGGAAAATTTCAAACTGATCTTGGTGATCTAAAATGGATGGAATTAAAGTCTATCCTTAAGTATATGAGTAATACTAAGGATATGTTCCTGGTTTATGGAGGAGATGAGGAACTTGTAATCAGAGGATATGTAGATGTTATCTTCCAATCTGATCAAGATGACATGAAGTCACAAAACAGATACATCTTCACATTGAATGGAGGTTACGTGAGGTGGAAGATCTCAAAGAAGGTTGTTGCCACAAATTCTATGGCATATTCTGATTATATTATGGATTATGAGGTAGATAAAGAACTAGTTTTTATGCAATATTTCATCCAAGAGCTTGATGTGTTACCAAACAGTAAAGATCCCATCACACTGTATTGTGATAATACTACAATGGTGGATCTCACAGAAGAGCCAAGGTTACATCGGCAGATGAAGCCCATAATTCATAAGTATCATCTCTTAAGTAATTTATCTCAGAGAGGTGAGATTTTGGTGAGAATTATTTACTTTGGACACAATGTGGAAGACCCCTTTACTAAATCCTTGACTCTGTAGAAACATGATTATCATATGAGGTCTAGCAGACTAAAATTCGATGGAAGTTGGCTCTTGTCCAAGTGGGAGTTATTTAGAGTTGGTTTCCTAGAATCAACTATTTTTTCATTGATTATATGAATATTTAATGTATTAAATATTAAATTAATCACTTTATTACAAATTGTTCCTTATTCTGCATGAATTTAATGTAATAACATCCTAGGGTATTTGTCATATTGATAAGTTCATAGTAGTTCCCAGCTATGGTGAGAACCTTTTTATTCTATAATAATATTATTAATATAGTTCTACATTTTTATAACATACTTTTATGGGACACATATTATATATACTGTCAATTATGAGTACCCATAAGAAGACGAGACTTGTTCTCATGAGGTTCGTTCTTGGTAATCTCCAAGATAGGAGATTATGAGAAAAGTTCCAGCATTAGTAATTACATATGTTTTAGTTTCATCAAATATTTCTATCTCTGAGCATGTGTAATGGTCCTTAGACTTTAATATTATCATTAATGCATGTCACGAATCACACACATTGGATTGCTGATGAAACCCTCAAGCCATATGCTGGCTGGAAGTAGGGTACGTTGAGTGCGGTATGAATGACATGTTATTAATTGATAATTCAATGAAGGATTTTTCCATTCCATATTTTTGGAAGTAGATATTTTATTGAAATAGAACCACCTCCCTAAATTCCTAGTCCATGGTGTAATGACATGATTATTTTAGATAGTCAAAGAATAATGTATATAGCATATATATTTATGAGATCATCATGAAACTAGATTGATGAGATATTGTGATAAAAGGATTATATTACACAGTGAGTCTTCATATGTTCTTGTCATCATTTCTACTTTAAGTTCGTACTCTTGGGTGACTTGACCCATTTATAGATAATAATCTTAGACTTTAGTCAATAACACTTAATGTAAATGAAAAATAATCCTAATGGGTCACCCAGTAAGTGGTTATGCTGGTCTTGATTAAATTCTTTATGAATTTAATAAAGGGAATAAATATTATTATCAATACTAAGGAATAATTTTATCTACATTAAACTAATCACAAAAATTAAATAAATATTTATTTACTATATTTTGAATAAAATATATTTAATTATTTATTTTAATATTTAACAAATATTTTTTTACTAGTTTTTGAAGAAAATATTTATTTTAGAGAATAAAATATTTACACAGGTGTTCAATATATTCAAGAGGAGTTCAAACAAACCAAAATTGTGTTCGGAGATAAAATAATTATTTACAAGTCGGTAAATAGTATTTATCCATTTTGTGCAAGTTGGATAACCAAGAATTAATAATAATAATAATAATATGTGGAATGAGATTTCACTAATGGTTATAATAATTTTAAATGGCTGTAATGCAGTTAAATTTTGTAACTAAAATCCCAGGTCTATAAATTGGAAGGTATGTCTATTGTGTAAAGCATTTGAAACCAATTCCATGATTGGGAATAGAGAATTATTTTGAAAAAAAAACTCTCATAACTCCTTTCTCCCTACCATGAATGAGAAACCCAAGAGATAATTTCTTCAATACTGAAGAATGAACAATCAAGAATTAACAACAAAATACATTTGATTCACCACCACCGCACCCATAGAATGAGTTGAGTTTATTAGAGACCATTGGAGCTCATGTGGATAACTATTAGAGGTATTATAACCTTGGACCCTCATAAGAACAATGATGGAAATATGGAAGCGCCTTTTTGGATGATCAATAGTCATCAATGAAGAAAGTTATGATGCCCATATATTTTTTTATTTATATATTAAATAAATTAATTATAAATTTTATGTTCAAGATCATCGCTCATGGTTTCAGGAAAATATTATTAAAAGAAATTTTAATATATCAACCTCCATGGTAATGCTTCTGTTGTGTCCAAAATAAAAATTATATACTCTATTTAAGACTTGAATTTGAATGTGTGTAGATACATGGGTGTTTTATTTTTGGGTAATTAAAAAATTCTGTTTGATAATGTGTTAATAGTAACATGTTTATAATGTATTATTCTTACTAAAGGAATATGATAGAAAAATAGGGTATCTTAAGAATGAATACATGATGATAACAAACATGATAAGATGAAAAGATATTAAAAATACATTAAATTCCATGTGTTAGATTCCCGCTATGTCAAATAGATTCCATGACCTCAATCATCAAAATAGGTAGGTTACTTCCAAAGAAGCATTCTCATGGAACATCATACGTAAAGAAATAAAAAGATGGGTAACCCTAATTGTATTAGGTACTCTTATCTAGAATGATATTTCAGTTACACTTTGATGAGTGTCTCTAATATGATTAGGTTTCAAAGGGAATGTATTTGTGATATTATATATAAAGGATTTAAATACAGATTTTCCAATAAAATTTCCAAGATTCATTTATGATATGATTTACATGATAGTATACATAGATAGTTAATCAATAAGTGAAATTCAAAAAAACACTAATCTTAATAAAACATTATTTTAGACCAATAATAGATAATATGAATATTAAATAGGGATACCAATTTAGTAGGAGTGTATCTATTAATAATCATTATTAACTAATTACAAAAACATCATACTCATATAGAAAAAGTTTATATCATATCTAAAAATGTAATCATCATCAAACATAACATTAATATAAATTTTATAAATGGAAAATATCAATTAAAACAAATTATTCGATTGATACATAAACCTGCAAATTATTATTAAGAAAGAAAAAATGTTTTCTGTGTTAGGGAACCTTATTACTGCTCAGGAAACCGGAGAAGATACCCAATAACACATATATATTCTTATCAATGTAATTGGAAATATTTTATTAATGAATGCAATAAAATTATTATATCCATTGTACCAATGTTTTTTAAAAATATTTAGATAATGGATACATTAACGATGAAATAACCTGAAGAAAATATATCAATAATAGGAATTACATGAGATATACATGTTTTCAAAAGAATTATTGATGTAACATCCTATAATCTGGCACTCTCTCATGTGGGATAATGGGGTTGGTTAAGAGCCCTCAAACGCACCTCCACATAAACTAGAGGCTACCAAATAGCTGACCGGGTGTGAGATGTATAGTGTTGAGACTGTACCCCTTGGTATTAAGAGGAATAGTAGTAGAAAATAAACCTTATAAATAGAAGAAATAAAAGTATGGACATAATAGAAAACTAAAATACGATCCAACTAAATAATCCAATAGATAATAAATGAATAATTTAATGATGTACTGGAATGTAAATAATTTTCATGCTAGAAAAAGTACTTGTAAAAGAATATAAGACTCAAAAGTCCCTATTCCAAAATCCCATGTCAGTACTTCCTCTGATATCCATCCCATCTAGTAAGAAAACATAACAAAAACAAGGTAATTTGACCTAGTCCAAGACTGTACCCACATACTCTGGTCATGTTCTAAATGAGGACCCAAATAAGATGTGAGTATTACTTAGTAGGTCAACACCAACATGTCTAAAATAACCAGTCTGATAAGAAGTTAATGAAATTAAGCAATAAATAGGTTTATTAATAAACTCAACACTTAATAAAATAAAACAACAACCTGCTTTAGCTTCATTTCATAATATCTATGAGAATTTCTTACGAACATGCCAACCAAAAAAGTATATCCAATGTAATGTAACCCCCTTTGAAACCGTTTCTAAATATCTCAGAGCATGCCTTACAACCATGGAATCTGCAACCATATAACCATTGGTGAGTCACAAAAATTTAGTTTAACACACTATAAGCATTAGAAAATCTATGTCAAATCCTAATAAGCATTACATCATTAGACTCATAATATCCCACTATTTATAAGAATTACACCATGGTACTGGGTTGATCCCACTCTATAACATCATTAAAGCATAAAAGTGTGAATATTCCCAGATTGAGGCTGATATATAAGAATTTCTGTATGGAACACAAGTCCCGTCATACGACATGGATATCACAATATCACATCATAAATCTCAATGTTTAATTAAGTGAATTACGATTTATATTTCATATATAATTTTCAAATAAATGATAATTCATTAACATTTATAAAAAAAGTAATTATTAAATATGTAGGGATTATATATCAAGAAGTAACCTATGGTCTGAGGTCCTAAAAACACACTTAACACATATCCAATTCAATTATATTCATTGTTTAATCACCCCATAGGTAACCATAATCCATGTGAGAAGATAAATGAAAATAAAGTACTTCAAGGAATAATCTCATACATTACACAATTGGTTTGGGTGATGTTATGTCGACGAAATCAAAATATTTCATAAACATGGAAATTATCAAATCATAGGGTTACGATTTAGAACCATGCCTTTAACTGATGATCTTATAATGCTTCTAATACAAAATTCCCACAAGGAAGAGGGTTTATATGAACGTCAATAGGAATATAGATGAAAATGATCAAGATCAAAACTAAAAATACAGATGGTCAAAGGATCTCACCCCAATAGATGGAAGAAGAAAAGAGAAAAGGAAATAACCTAAATGAATTGGATTAATAGGGATTTCACACACACATAGGATATTCATAAGAGATTTTGGACGTCAAAAATCACCTTAAGGGTTTCCCTAGATCAAGAGTAGAAGTGATTTAATGAATTAGAATAAAATTTAACTACATTTCATGTTTAAAACAAATGTTTGGGAATTAAATGACCTATAATATGGTTACATGTAATGTAAATATTTTTAATGGGATACACTAAAAAACTTATCACGTCATATTTATTTAATTAAAACATGTGAACAATTACACAATTCATAATCACTTTATATGACATGTAAATGTTCTACATATGGGTTTTAGACTACTCCTCATTTAAATAATCTGAACATCCTTTAATGATTATCAACTTACCAAAAACATTTGAATAAATTAATCCACTTACACCTGTAATAAATTAACTAAAAAATAATACATCTATAAAATTTTGCACATTTTCACAAAAAAGGAACTTCATATCTATACAAGACATGGACACCAAGGCTTAAATGATAAACACAAATAAGGATGTACTTGATGGAAGAATGGATCTTACAACCTCCACACCATATATGATCTCATTATTGAGCTTCTCCAAAAGTCATTGTGAGGTCTCTATATGAAATTTTGTCTTGAGTATTTTCATACCATATTCCCTCTCCTAAGTCTCCTCCTAAACCTACCGCGAATATATTTCACACTATTATCCAAAACGAGTATCAGATTCTCCTCAAATTATTCATTAGTATAAAGCGCGATGTATACTATGGCAATCACATGGTAATGGGTTTGGATTATATCCCTATAGATATGACACATAGAACATGTTGTTCATGGAATTATATCACTATGAAATGTATAAATGGTACACCACTAGACCGAACCTTTCCACTATCTCAAATGGATAGACAATCCTAGGTTCTATCATTCCCAATTTTATGATTTGATGTTTCCCAAAACATGGTGACACCTGAAGGAAGACATGATGACCGACCACAAAATATAGTGGTTATCTCGAATGGTCCACATATGATTTTTTATTTCTCTCGGTGGTTACAAACATATTTCTGATTAGCTGAGCCTGCATTGATGTTTCCTATAGGATACTAGGCCCAATAAGTGATGACTCGCATACCTCTATCCAGCAAGGAGGAAAACGTCATGAATTTATCTAAAAAACATCAAAAGGTTCCATTTGAATTTATTTCTAGAATCAATTATTATTGAAAAAATACATAATTTCCATATGTATCTCTCATAAACCACCAATATCCAAAAACAAAAACCTCTAACATATCCTCCAGAACTTGAATAGTTTTATCAGATTGTCTATTATTTTATGGTTGATACTAAATTCTTAACAAAACCTATTTTTTCAAATCTATATGAATACCCGTCAAGAAACATTATTTGAGATGAAGATCTCTATCTGAAATGATGCTCCTCAGAACATCATGCATCCAAACCACCTCATGCACATGAAGCCTTATCATATCATCAACTATGAAGGTTTCACTAATAGGTAAGAGGTAGAATATCATTGTTAGTTGATTTATCGAACCCCATGAAACATCTTTATTATGGGTTATCTTGGGTAAACTTTTGAAAAATTCTATTGTGATCTCATCTTAGTTCCTCTTCGGAATGGGAAAAGGCTGGAAAAGACAAGCTGGACTCCCATTCTTATCTTTCACCTGATTACAAGTGAACAATTTATCCACAAATCATGCCACATCCCTCCAAATTATTGGACAATAGTATTTTCTAGGGAGATTGAGAAATATCATTGTTAAACTAGGATGCACCACCCATCAAGAAGTAAGAAATTGTCTCATCAGATCCTCACATAATACCTTAAGCATCCATACTCATCCATTGAATATAATAAATTTTACACCCCTGAGAGCATCCTAATGGAGTCTCCCCACCATATAATTTATCTCTCATAACGGATCCCTTTAAATCAGAAAACTACATGGACATAATTCAGTCTAAAAGAACTTGTATAAAAATGTTGATGTCATAGATATCCATCTCTAAGACTCTTGAATATCCAGATGAATGTCTACAAAAAATTATATTATCCACCACTTACCACAAGACATTATTAGTACCTATTTTTTTGTGTTTTGGATGAATGTATGGAAAAAGGCGTTTTCCTTTCCTTGAGTATAAGGCATTTCTATGTTGAAAGACTATAGATAATTGATCCACATCCTCTACTGAAGGTTTATTTATCACTAAGAAAATATTTAACTGAGGCTCTTATGGTCCTTTTAAACCCCAAAATTATCACCCATGAGATACGGTCCCCAAAATATTAGGGAATGATCCATCTCTTCTGACTCCAAATAATGAGTAGGGTAATCCCTCTCATTTGATCTCAGCTGCTTGGATCCATAAGCATCCGCTCAATCCTCTTGCATTGGAACTACTCTGAGTCTAACTTTGGAAGTGTCATAATACATGGTATATGGTTTACCTAAAAAGGTAAAGTAAGGATAGGAAATAAGATCATCCTTTATTACATATTCTGAAAATATCTATCATATGCATCAAACAAAAAAAATCCCCTTTCTTGATCAACCCATAAATCGCTGGGGCCAAATGGGATAAATCCTGGATAAGGTTCTGAAAATAACCTTCTAAACCCATAATGATTATAATCTCAAAGATGTTCTCATGATGTGATAAACATAACATGTTAGTGAATTTTTCTAGGTAGACTAACACTCCTTCCTCGAAAATGAAATGGCCCAATAAGTGAACTATAATAATATAGAAACTACATTTAATTATCATGGAGTAATTGTGATGCTCCCTCAATGTACTAAAGATGATGTTAAGATGTTTGTCATGAACATCTACTGACTACTAGTAAACTAATATGTAGTCAGAAAACAACCACAAAATGGTCCAAAAATGGATGAAATATCCAATTCATTATGTCCATGAATACCGCTGATGCATAATTCAGCCCAAAGGAAATCACTATGAACTTATACAAGCCATACCTATTCATGAAAGTAGACTAAGATATGTTTGATGGTCTCACCCATAACTGGTGGTAACCTAATCTCTAATCAATCATGTAAAATATCTTACCACCTCTTAAATGATCTAAAAGATCATAAATGTATACAATAGTGTAACAGTTCATGACCTTTATCTAGTGAAACCACTGATAATCCACCCATAAGTGCAATGCCCCAACTACCTTCTTGAAGATAGAGTTGGAAAACCCAAAATAGGTATAATAGAATGTATGAATCCTTTATTTTTTAGATCCTCTAACTAAACATTCAACTCCAAAAACTATACTAGTTCTATTCTGTATGGTGGGATATAAACTGGCTCAGCTCTCAGAACCAACTTGATAGTGAACTCGATCTCTCTCTCGGGAAGTAAGACATAAAAATGATCAGAAAAACATGCTAACAATGTTCTTCCACTATATGAAGAGAATACTACTACATTTAACCATTATTGAGAGGAATATCATCTATTTGAGCTATGCGACAATTCAATTGGCACTAAATTAGTCCTACATGACCATCTTAGAGACCCCAATCACATTGATGAAAATAGATTCCGACTTCTGGATATAAAAATTTAACTCCCTCTAATAATTGTCTATATGATCCTAAAATATGGAACTAACCAGTCCATACCAATAATCATGTAAGATATTTTCATTTCCAAAATAAATAGTTCCCAAATAAAATGGCATTTTTTTGTCAAAGTAGAGTACTCAATAGGGGGTGAATTGAGTATCCATAAAAAATTTCTCTTAATGATTCGCAATTTAAAAATTTACCCTAGTTAAAAAATTGATTCAAGTCAGTTTTTAGTGAATTTATAAGAATCCTTAATGTTCAATTAATTTATCAAGGTATTGATTAATTCATATATATACTAATATAAGGATTAACATAACCTTTGAAACGAACCTTCTGGTTCAAGACTATTATAAACACTTTCTAAACTAACAATTACATAATGACTTTATTTGAATAAAAAAATTTATAAAACATAGTAAAGGAAAATAAAAATAGACATAATTTAAATTAAAACAATAGGATTAGTCGCATACTGATACATAGTCCTCTCCAAATGGTGATCACTTGCCACCAAGCATTGTAAATTAATAAACAAGTTTTATCCACACACTGTATCGGGGTTCATAATAGCACACAAGGCTGTCCAGGCCACACATGACCTCTACCATAGTTTTTCATGGGAACAACAACAAATAGGTCACACTTCACCTCTTCACAGTTCTACGTGGGATACAGAAGGATAAATAGAGTGTGATATTGAGGACATCAAATATCCTATGGTTATGAAATAGAGTCAGTGTGTGTGTAATAGAAAAATACACACACTACTCATAAAATGAAAATAAATGAACAAAATAGAGATAAAGATGTAGACTTGGGTTTAGAAGGCTATGTGTGTTATGAAGTGTAGCTCTGGACTCGGTTGATGTACTGGAATTGAAGTTCGAGTTCCCTTCTGGAATTTGACTCCAAAACATAGTGTCGTAGCATCTGTATTCTGGCTTCTAGGAGGAAAAGATGTTTAGGTCAGCTGAGCAGGTTTATCTTGACTCCTTGATCCCCACATATGTCCTTCCTTTTATGTTCTTGGTTTTTTATGAATTATGCGTGAATGTTTTAGGAGTTCTAAGGTTTTCTTTTCATTATACTCTTTTGTATATTTTTATATCTCTTGAATGATCTACTTAAAATTAATTTTATAATTTGAGGTCTAGAATACATAATAATATCCCCATGTACATGTACCTCATACTCTCCTATGAATATCCTACACAAAACATTACATTATTTCAAATGAATTAATTTATATAAATATGAAAATTAGATATAAATTTGACTTAATAAAATAAAAATAGTTTTATGACTATTAGTGAGTCATAAGTATCGACGAGTCATTAACATTGGTCTGTCAGCAATAGTGACTCTCTATTTCGATGAGTCCTTTTCATCTGTATCAGAGAATTTGGGCATCAATGAGTCGTTTATACTGTCGGTCGGTCTGGGCATCGGTGAGTCATCATCGGTGACTCATTTTGAACTCTCAATGTGTCGCCCATCAGTGACTCATCCATCAGTGACTTCATTGAAAAGTGGTGTGTATCCTATCGGTGTGTCATGAAATGGTGATTCCTTTGAACTATCATTGCATCCAATCATCAGTGACTTATCTATCAGTGTGTCGTTTGTTCTATCGGTGGGTCCTGCATCGGCTGGCTCTGGATATTGTTCTACTGTGGGAGGATTTGCTTCCTTTGATGGTGGTTTTATCTTATCTTCCTTGTGAGTTCCTCCGGTGGATACCGTCTTGACTAGAAGGCCCATGTCATTAAAAGAGGCTATCACATGTGTCCCAATTTCATTGAATAATTCTCTACCTTGTATTCCGGCGATTAATCTGGAACCTAGGTTTCTGGAGGAGATGGATGGTCTTCCTGTGGTTGAGATTTCGGAATGGGAACTTATGGGGGGTAGTTCTTATCAAAGGCTTTATCTCATGGATCAATTTGGACTAGATAAACCTCCTTTGAACGTTTTTTGATCGTTGGTAGATTCATGGGGTCTTTTCCAAATGGCTGTGGTGTCCAAATTATCCAGATTTTCCTTTTGTATTCACTTGTTCAATAAGGATGATTTTTTGCGTGCCTGATCAAGGTAGGATAGACATTGTTTATCACGTTTTTCCTTTTTGTCATGCTGGTTTTGGTATTATCATTACGGTAAAGAATCTAAAATGGAGGAAGTTTGGATTAAACTTCTGGTCCTTCCCCTACCACTACAGAATCCCTCGATTTTGGTTGCTTTAGGGGATTCTGTAGGGAACATCCATTACCCAGATTTGAATTCTAAGACTCTCCTGGATGCTCCCAATCCAAGGGTTTTCATTAAAATTGATCGTTCTGTGAAATTTCCATTACGACTCATTATTAATACCCCAGAAGGATTCAATTGGTTCCATCGCTTGATTTATCAGGCTCCCCCGAGGTTCTGTTCAATGTGTGGTTTGCAGGGACACTCGATTGATGTTTTTAGGAAAAGGAAACTGAGGGCAAGGACCTGAGAGGATGTGAGGGGTAAGGGTGTTCATAAAATGATTTCTGTGGTGGGGTTAGCAGTGGATTCTAAAATTAGTTTGGTTTCTCAAGGATTGTCTGGAACTTCGGGGCACGATAGGGATATATTGTCGCTTCCTCCGTCGGGAGGGGAGGTCGATGGTGATCTGGCCATGGAATTTTCAAATTCAAATCAGTTAATAGTCTTTGTAGAGTTACAGCCTATTTTTTCGAATCAATATGCCTCTTTGGATGCAATATCGTATTTTCCTAGCTCCTCTGCATCATCTTGGGATGAGGGGAAAATTTTGTGAGCTTGTATCTGTCATCCCTCTAATTCTACCCATGGAGAATATGCCTCAATCCCAATGATTTCATATCTCCACCAATTTGTATCTTGATTATTTAAGAAGTTCCTTTTTAACCACATCCAGATTTCCCAAGGTTATTCCTGAAATGGGTTCGAGGAAGGCTCTTTGGAAAGGGGTGGCAATGGAGATGAGTGTAGACAGGAGCTCATCTTCTAGTTTGGTGTTCTAATACATATTGTAGGAGGATTTGGATCATTTATCACCCCAATCTATGTCTTTTAATAGACTATCCTTGATTGAGGAGTCAGATAATCATATTAAGTAGAAGATAAGTATGCTAAAAAGTTCTGCATCTCCAGATGGTCTATTCATGCCGATTACTAGATCCATGTCCAAAGAATATGGTAAAATTATATGGCTCTGAAAATAGGTACCCTTAGATAGAAATCAATGATCTCTATCTTTTAATGTAGTCTTTGATTTTTTGTAATGCTATAGGTCTAGTGTCACCAGCTAAGGCTTCCATCATGGCCTCCGAAGTCAGGAAATATAATGTGTCGCATGTTTCTTTTTAGAACCGAATCAAGACCCCACCAAGATCACACTATCTTATAAGAAAATGGTGTTTGGAATTTTTAGGCGTTATTACCCTGATAACAAATACATATGGATTTTATGAAAAGGGAGGTATAGTTTGAGGTGGCCCATGATTTAGAGTAGTGCATGACAGTTAGGATATCTATGAAGGGAACAATGCTTTGGTTTTCATTCATTCATTCCAAAGACGATGATCAAGGTAGAACGTCCCTGTGGGATTATTTAGTTTTTTTATTCACGTGGACTTTTCTGGTTTGTAGGTAGATATTTAAACATGATTGTGGATGACTCTGAAAAAAGGAGAGGAATTGGCAGTGCTAACATTGGTATGTAGGATTTCAGAAGCTGCATCGCTAGCTGGGGGCTACTGGGCTTGGGTTTTAAGGGGCACAAATACACTTGGTGCAACAACTGTAATGTAAAAATTCACATTTGGATCCTCCTTGACTGGTGTTTATCCAAATTACAAGGTTTAGAGTTGTTTTTGAAGGTTTTGATTTCCCATTTGTCTCATTTTTTTCAGATCATTCTTCATTGCTGGTGAATTTGAAAAGAGTCGATTATGATAATTTACTCCATGAATTGGCACCGAGTTGATGGATTTTTTCAAATGATAAGAACGTCCTTGGAGAAAAAATAGACCGGGAGAGCTTGGGTTTGTCTCTTGAGGAGCCTTAGGCTTCTTAAGTTGTACATAAACAGATGGTTTCTGAATAATCCTTTTGGTGATGTATTGGTGGAATCTTTACAGGCAGGCATTAATCAAATTGAAGAGGATCTTCAGATCAACTAGGATGAGGGTAAATTCTTGATTATTTGTGATAACCATAGTTTTCTAGTGGCTCGTTTGTTAGAAATTGAGAGTGAAATCAGGAATAGACCCAGAATTTGATGGATTAAGGAAGGGGACCACAACAATGCCTATTTCTACGCATGTTTTAAGGAAATGGAAAAAATATGAAAATAAATATTAGACTGGATGATGGTTCCTATACTTCAGATGTAAATGTGGTTGGGAGGTTGGAATTGTAACACATTGAGAGTTTACTTGCTGCAGAGGCTTATGTTATTAACTATGGTTTATCGGAGGAGGAAGTGGAGTTATTGGTGGATTTCCAAGACTCTTAGTAGAGGAGGATAACACAACTGTACTAGACACTCCCTCTGAAGGGGATATTTGGGGAGTTGTGTGTAGTAAGGCTCTTGACAGTGCTCCAGGCCCAGACTTTTTGTCGAGATTTTTTTATGAAGCTGCTTGGGACTTTGTGGGGATTCAAATAATTTAGACGATTCATGAATTTTTTTGGGGTGGTAATATCAACCGAAGTTCATATTCCTCCAGGGTGGTCCTTATCCAAAAAGTGTATAAACCATCCAGTATTAATCAGTATAGACCTATATGCATATACAATGCTTCCTAAAAAATATGGATAGATTGATTACTATGAGGTTTAATTAGGTGATTCCATAGATTGTGTCTCAGGAACAACATGTTTTTGTGAAAGGCTGAAACATTCATGGTGAGATTGGAATTTCTAAGTATCTAGTGGAGGATATAAACAAAAACGTTATTGGTTACAAAGTAATAATTCAAGTGGATACAGATAAATTATTTGATAAATTGGAATGAAGCTTTTTTATTCAGTCCATGATAAGTATGGTCATTCATGAGTGGTTCATTGATCTATGTTCAGATGCTTTTCCTCACCATGGTTATGTACTTCACTTATGGGAAAGGGGTTTGGATTCATCAAAATTAAGTACGGTGTGTGTCAAGGGGACCATTTTTCTACCTCTATTTTCATTCATTCTTAGGATTCCATATTTAAAAACCTTTATATATGTGTGGGGGAAAGGAGAATCCTCCCATATAAGAAGGCTGGGGTTGGTTGAATTTCTCATCTCGTGTTTGCAGACAAAATTCTAAACTTCATTAACGGTAGGAGAAATTCTCTACATAAAATCTTAAAGATCATGAGGGTTTATAGTGATCTAATCAGACAAAATAATTAAAACAAGGAAGATAATTGTTTTTATTTCAAACAATTTTTTTGTTTGAAGAAGTAGGACCATTCAAGACACTCTTAGAATTTAGAGGAATTAGTTTCCTATGATATATCATGGAGCCCCAATTTTGTTTTGGCCGGATTAAAAATTATTTATTTGAGGATATTATAAACATAATATTGAGGAGAATTTTGAACTGGAAGATAATATTTTTGTAATTCGGTGGCCGAGACACTTTGATAGACATTTTTTTTCTTCAATTCCAATGCACGTTCTTTCAACCATCACTCCTCTAAAATGGACCACTGATATGACAGAGAAGGTCATGATCATTTTTTATGTGATGAAAAATCCCTTGTCCAATGCCATCGGGATTCATGGAATCGTATGGCTAAACCAGTGGTGGGGGGTATTGGACTAAGGGACATCAAAGAGGCCATGCAAGCCATGAAAGAACGACTAGCATGCGACTTTATCATGGGTGAATACTTATGGGCCACCTTACTTAAAAAATGTTATGGAAAGCATTGGGAATATTGGAAAAATCATCGTGGAAAGATTTTTAAGTTCTCTACACGTATTCTACAACATTCAGAAACGCTTCAGGATGCTACCCAATGGGTGGTTGGGAGAGGAACAAATTATTTATGGAGGGATAACTGGGTGGGAGAGAAATTACTTTTTCTAGGATGTCCAGGACATGACATATCTATTAAGGAGGAAAGTTATTATCCTTCCCTGTTAGAGGTTATTATGAGAATGGATAAGATGGAGGTATTCAATAGTATATCTTTATTGGATGAGGCGAAAATATGTTGTTTTATCAGTTCATCCTCAGGTTTCTTCAATGTAAAAGATTATAGAGACTTTATTGATACAATAGCTTTTCGGGATGAGTGGCATTTATGGTTATGGGGTAATGACATCCTAGCGAAGACGATTTTTTTTTGGTTTGGAGGATACAGAACCGGTCAACTGAAATGGAATATATTGTTAAATAAAAGGTTATTTCTCAGTATTCTCATTGTTTTTGCTGTATTAATCTACACATTGAGTCTTCCTTTAATCTATTTTTTGTGAATGATTGGGCCGTTGGCCTTTGGTTTACTATTTATACTCAAATGTCTTCTAGGTGTGAGTATGATTCGATATAGGATTTCATTTCTTTCTGGTTTATGGGTTCAGATATCGACGAGATGGAGAGGAATTTTCACAACGTAAGTTTTAGTGCCATTTTCAAGATTATATGGGTGGCGCCGAATATGGCCAAGTTTAATAAGCTCCCTTCATTTCCTAGTATTCTGGTAAGATTAAAAATAATATTTTAAAAATTGACATTATGTCTGAAAGGAGGACACATATTTTTGGTGTAGTACCCCCAGTTTCTGGTATGTAACCATTAATTGAGTCTTTTCTTGGTTTTCAATGTTAAGGGCGACGCATGAGAGAGTCGAGAGATCCTGAAGTGAAGTTTGAAGAAAAGGGGAAGGAGCACGGTTTGTCAAACCGTGCGGCCAAATCGTGTGTGTCTGACTGAGGAGGAAGTGGCTTTTATACGTTCAACACACAATTAAGGTAAACCGTGTGATGAGGCTATGCATGAAGGATGGCTGAGAAAAAATCTAACGCATGGTTACCACACTGTTTGTTAAATCGTGCGGACTAACCGTTCAGTCCCATAAAGTTATATCCTAAAATTATGGATCTAACTAGTTTTGACTTTAATTGCCTTGTTTAAACCTCCTATGCGGACCTAACTCAGGATTACTCTCCCTTGAAGTTTGGAAGACTTCTTTCAAGCATTCCAGAGGTGATATGAAGCTTCTCTTGTCGAATCGAAGACGGATTATTAAGGTATGTGATTGTTCTTGATCGGTTTCTTAGATCTACTTAGATCTAATTCTCCTCTTCTCTCGTTTTCTTAGATCTATTCCCATTATGGGTATATCTAAGGGTGTGGATTCCAAATTTGACATGTTTTGGTCTTGGTTGTGTTAGGAGAAGAGATCTAAGGAGGGTTTTTGGAGTTTTGACCCGGTGTTCTTGAGCGTTATTCGTTCATGGCTTGGTTCCACCCATTTTGTTGAGGTAGGTGGCTTCACTCTTGATTCCTCTTTGTTAGAACTTTAAGGCTTAGTTAAAATTGATTTAATATCTTGGGTTTATTGTGAAATTGTGGTGAAAAACATATCATAAATATTCTTTAGTATTGATTTATGGGTTTTGATGAAATTGTGAAAATTGAAAGAATGGTTTGTGAAAAGTGTTTTCGTCTCTTGATATTAAAATAGTGATTTTAAAATATGGATTTGTGGGATTTAGAAAATGGTTTGTGGAAAAAGGGGTTTTCAATATAAGGATGTTTTATTGAGATGGTTTTCGCATGGTTGAAATGGTGTGGTTTTTGGGCACAATTGGTGTGGGTGTTCATATTGCATTTACAAACCCAGGTTGAAATATGACCATGTGCTCGGTGCCAAAAGTGTAATGGCGCATGGGGAATAATTACCTTGTGACCACTTGGTAGATCGAAGATAGATAGCTCATGAGTATGGAAATGTCATAACGATTCATGCATAGTGGATTTACGGGTTGTGAAATGGTTGGTTGTGTGGATTTGTGAAATGGAATAGAAGTGCCAAAAATGGAAATGTGAACTTGATTGGGAAACTTTTCTTGGTTGCTTTGTTGAAAAATGGATTTGTTGGAAAAATGGATTTTCCATGGAATTTTCTATATTGTGAACTATTTTGGAATTGTTTTATATAAATTGTTTTATATAAATGGGATAACATGTTTTATCCTCGAGGCATGGGTTGGGAATTCATCGGGGAAAACCTACGAAGTTTCATTACTCACCCCCCTACTTTGGCATGATGGTGCTTTTTCAGATTTCATATACCGTGATGTTGTCAAAGGTAAAGTGTCACACATTTATAGCACTACATCATGACTCTTGGGCTGGTTTGTGATGTTGGAGCTTGGAGCTTTTGGAGCATTGAGTTAGGTTGTCGTCTTGATGCCTTGTAGTTGTCTTTTCTCAGTTTACTCTGATTTTGTTTTATACTCAATTGTTGAATTTGGTTGGGTTATTATGAAAATAGTGGTTGAGTTGTTTTGGTTTTAAATCATGCATCCTATAGTGGTTTCTTGGAGATGTTTATCTAGTTTTCTTTGTTTGTTGGTTGTTTTCAGTAATAGGGTAAATCATCCACCATGTATTTTGAAACGCTTCGGCATTTATTTCCAGCCTTGTTGCCTTAGGGATGTCGCTTAAGGCCTAATAATGACTCGTTGAGCTCTCAAGCCAATGAGAATTGGCGGGTCCTTACAAATGGTATCAACTTGTTCGGTCCTTGCCTAACAAGTGGTCATCAATGTTCTCAGTCATGGAGTTGAAGTTCCTTTTCATCTATTCCTTGGGTTGGAATCTTAGACAGGAGTAGGATTGTCAGAACATGAAATGTATAGCATAAAATGATGTAGCTAACTCGTTTATGCTGAACATGAAGTTTCTAGGGTGTTGGGTACATATGTGTTTTGGTTAAACATCTAGAATGTTGGAAATCTCATTTTCCTGGGTTTAGCCAATGAGATTAGCATGAAATTCACTGTAGAGGAATGACTTCCCACTAGGATTTCATATCTCATAGTGAAGAATGAGAGAGGATTTGGTGTTAGTTGCCAATTTTTGAAAAATACAGAAATTGTTTTCAATTCAAAGACGTTGAAAATAGGGTATTTGGTGTATTTTGAAAATGGGTTGATTTTCAAAAAGTATGTTGAATGTTTTCAAAAATTATTTAACATGGAAAATCGTTTTTTTGAGAACAATATTGTTATAGATAATGTGACAGAATATGAAATGCTAAGCCTTCAGTTTCTTGGAAGTGAGACTAATGGTGTGCGTTGTTTGTATAGAAAATGCCATGCGTTAGACGTCATAGAAACCAAATTGAAGAAGCTGCGGAGAATGCGGTTGCACCTGAACCACGTGTGGACCAAGAGCTGGTTCAAAGGATCGTTCAAGTGTTTCAGGCAGTGGACACGGGGAATCAGAGTGATATGTCAAGGCATGTAGTCCATTCTGTCCAGTTCCAGAAGTAGAATCCACTAATCTTTTGGGGTGATTCTGATCCAGAAAAGGCGGAGGTGTGGCTAAGAAGGATGAATCGTATCTTCAATTTCATCAGCACACTAGTAAAGTTGAATGTAAATTTGGCGACATATATGTCGGAGGATCTTTCATTACAGTAGTGGGAGCTGGTGATGCAGGCTAAACTGAGTCAAGGCCTGGGCTGGGAGGAATTTGAGGAATTGTTTAATAAACAATTCTATCCTCACACGTTCAAGATCCAAAGGACAACTGACCTATTCAACATGAAGTAGGAAAATATTTCTATCACAGATTATGCGTCTAAATTCATGAATTAAGTATGCTTTGAACCAGAAGTTGCTACTACTGCGTCGTTGAAGGCACGCAGCTGTGAATCAGGATTACGACATGAGATTCTCTTGAAGACAGCTGTGCTCTGTATTACGGATTATACGAAGAAGGTAAACAGAGAAACAGTAGCAGAAAGCGACATCTTAGGAGTTATGGGAGGAGGAAGTATGATGATACCCATGGGAATGAGTGGGAACTCTAATACTGGGAACAAGCAGAAGAGGGACACCTACTTATAATGTGGGAGTGCAAATCAGAATCAGATGGATGGATTGGTGAATCTTCCTCCACTACTAATGATGAATGCTGGGTGTATTCAATGTGGCTCGATTGACCACTTGAAATGAGAATGTACAGCACCACCACAAGCATGTCATAATTGCCACAAGATGGGGCATCTTCAGCGATATTTTCGCAGTGCTCCGAGGTCGAGCGCCCGTGACACCTCCCAAGCGCTGCAAGAATCTTATGCTTCGACAGGGCGAGGACAGCAAAATCAGCCTCACCAGCAGATCATACCCAGTTATGGTGATTCCAAGAACACCATGACAACTCAGTTGGGGAAATCTCAACAAGGAAATGAAGAGAAAAGTGCAGCAACAAAACAATTGTATGGAGCGGAACAGGTGATTGTGGATGACCAATCTGGACCATCTACGATGAGAGGTATGATTCTTTTGAATTCTACCATCATGTAAGTGTTTTTAGATATTGGTGCATCCCATTATTTTCTTGCTTCTTGGGTTCCTTGTTTTCTGAACTTAAAACATGAAAATATGTCTACTGTGTTAAAACTACAAACTCCCCTTGGTGAAATAGAATGTCAATCCTTCGTATGTAGAGCATGTGATATAGCGGGTGATGGAGCTGAGCTGAAATGAGACTTCTCCATGTTGGATATGGGTGTCAATGATATAATCATGGGTATGGATTGGTTGACAACGTTTATGTCTCACATCGACTATTATGGGAGAATGGTTAGTTTCACGACGGAGGACAGAACCGACCATCTCTCATAGGAGATAGGATGGTAAAGAAAGGAGCAAAGAGCTTGTTGGCACAAATGGTTGGAACTATCTCACACAAATTGGCAGCGTTGACCTTGGCATCAATTGAAGAGATTGAGGAAAATATTTTTCTAGCTGTGGTGGATCAATTTCCTGATGGTTTTCCTTAAAACTTCTTAGGGTTACCACATGCTAGATAAGTGGAGATTATGATTGGTCTTCTTCTAGGGACCAGTCCAATCTTACTTCCATTTTATAGGATTGCACCAATGGAGTTAAAGGAATTGAAGGTGCAGTTAGAAAAGCTGGAATGAAAAGGTTTTATTCGTCCAAGCGTGTCTCTGTGGGCAACACCATTTTTGTTTGTAAAGAAAGAAAATGGAACATTGAGGCAACGTGTAGATTATCGTAAACATAACCAAGTTACAATATAGAAAATATATCCACATACACTAATTGATGACTTGTTTGATCAATTGAGGGGAGCTCAGTGGTTCTCCAAAATTGAATTACAGTCAGGATATCACCAGTTGCGAGTTAAGACGGAGGATATCCCATAGACAGCCTTCAGAAGCAGATATGGCCACTAAGAATATGTAGTCATGCCTTTTGGTCTTACAAATTCACCAGCAGTCTTCATGGCTTTGATGAATCAGATATTTTATCTATATCTGGATTCTTTTATTGTGGTGTTTGTGGATGAAATATTGGTGTATTCAAGAACAAGGGATAAGCATGCAAAACACTTGGCGATAGTGTTGGAAATCATGAGGGCCCGTCAGTTGTATTCCAAATTGTCAAAGTTCGGTTTCTGGATACATGAAGTACATTTTCTGGGACATGTAATTTCTGATAAAGGTATTTCAGTGGATCCAAAAAATATAGAAGCTACTCTTTCTTGGAAAACACCGAAGAATTTCTTTGAAATACAATTTTTTCTTGGTCTGGCTAGTTATTACCGACGCTTTGTGTGTGACTTCTCACGACTAGCTTTTCCTATGACAACATTGACAAAGAAAAACAGCACATTTCAATGGATTGAGGAATTTCAGAGATCTTTTCAAGAGTTTAATGTTCGCCTTACATCAGCACCCATCTTGATTTTTTTTGAATCAGGGCAATGGTATGTGGTGTATTGTGATTCTTTAGGAACAGGGTTTGGTTGTGTTCTCATGTAAGGAGACCATGTTGTTGCTTATGGTTAAAGGAAATTGAGGGTGCATGAGAAGAATTACCCAACACATGATTTGGAGTTAGCTACAGTTGTCCATGCCTTAAAGACTTGGTGTCATTACCCCTTTGGTGATAAGTTCACTGTGTTTATAGATCAAAAAAGCCTGAAACACATTTTCTCACAACTAGATTTGAATATGAGGTAGAGGAGATGGATGGAGTACCTTCAAATGTTTGACTTTGACTTGATGTATATACCGGGTACGAGCAATATGGTGGATGATGCATTAAGAAGAAATTTGTATGCATAGTTGGAAAAAGATGAATCCGATGAATGGCAGTTGATATCGGTCTTATCCGACATGCATGTGTAATGTGAAAACCAAGGTGATGTTTAAGTTTTCATTTCATCTACGCTTGTTCATGTACTGGTAAAAGTGGTCAAAGAGGCAAAAACATCTGTTGTGGAATGTCTGATAATGAGTTGAAAACTCAATGGCGGGGAGACCATTGATAGCTGGAAGCTGGAAGCGAGTTCAGTTTTGTGTTTTAGAGATCGGATGGTTGTACCTATAGTTTTTCTGGAACAACTTCTTAATGATTACCACCATTCAAGATGGGTTGTACATCTGAGTACACAGAAGATGTATAAGGCACTAAAGGCACAGTTTTGGTGGAGCGGCATGAAAAGGAAGGTGGCCAATTTTGTCTCGCGATGCTTAACTTATCAGCAGGTTAATTCAATGAATCAGAGACCAGCTGGTATGTTACTGTCCTTACCTATCCTATTTTGGAAATGGGAGCAGATAGCAATGTATTTTTTATAGGTCTTCCAAGAACAGTCCGCAACCACGATGCCATTTGGGTGATAGTGGATCGTCTAACCAAGTCGGACCCTTTCATACCAATTCGTGAAATCCATATGGTGGAAGATCTTTCAAAAATCTATATATGGGAAGTGGTAAAGAGACATGGTGTACCAGTTTCTATTGTCTCAGATAGAGATCTAAGGTTCACATCTCATTTCTGTAAATCCATACAGCAAGCCCTTGGGACTCATTTGACAATGAGAATGACGAATCATCCTCAGACATATGGGAAATCCGAGAGGACGATACAGACGTTGGAATGTATATTGCAGTATTGTGTAATGTATTTTTGTGGCTCATGGGAGGAGCATATACCCTTAGTGGATTTCTCATACAATAACACCTATCAAACCTCGATAGGCATGGATCCGTTTGAAGCATTGTATGGGAATCCTTGTCGTTCTCCACTATGCTGGGTGGAAACTGGTGAAACCTCACTAGATGGGCCGAGCCCTATCCATGAAACAACGGAGAAGATTTATTTGATAAATAATAGGATGGAAATGGCACAGAGTCGTCATAAAGCTTATGCGGATCATCATTGAAGACCGTTGTCGTTTGTGGTGAGTGATAATTTCTTTTTGAGAATCTCTCCAAGGCTTGGACATCGTCGTTTCGGGAAGCAGGTCAGGTTATCTCCTAGATACATTGGCCCCTTTGAGATACTGGAATGGGTTGGCGTGGTGGCGTATCAGTTGGCATTACCACCATGGTTTATTTCGGTGCATAATTTGTTCCATGTATCTCAATTGAAGAAATATCAGCCTGATCCTGACCATGTGACAGATGAGATCACGTTTGTAAAGACACAGAAATTTCAAGGATTTTTTTTAATTTCTTTGGAATTTTATGAGTCTATGGATTTTGATGGCACCTGATTTCAATTCCCGGTGTGCCCAGAATCAATTTCCGAAGATTCGCTCGGGTACGTTCAGTGAACGAATGAGGGGGTTTTTATATCTTTTGAACTGGTGCTCGGAATTGAAATCTGAGGGCACCGATGAACTCACAACTCTGATAATTGCTTAGGGGGACCTTTTCTGTAGTTGCGTGTTGTGCGGGTTGGGGTTTAATAAGTATAGTTTTATATTAAAATAGAGAAATTTTGTTGTGTACAAATTTTATTTAAGGAATGTGGTTTTTAATCCTACAAAGGGGGAGTTAGTGGTGGATCCCACACCCACCTAACCTACAATGGGAGGGTTAGTGTAGGAGGGCCCAAACGAACCCTTAACTCCTTACCTCGCCATAACTCCCCCTTAGCCTCTTAAATCCTCCCCTGTTAAATTTCATGGAAACTTCCCTTCTTAAAGAGGAGCCTCTCCACCTCCCAAAATTTATGAGACAACTAAGGGGATTTAATAACCTTATTAATTTTCCTTGTCACACCTTTTGACTTTTGAATTTCTTGGAGATCTTTTAAAAGAAGGAGGATTAATGAAATATTTGTATCAGAATATATTTCGGGAGAATTTGAGGGGAGCATCCTTCATCGACGAAGAACGACTGCCTCCTCGATGAGTAATGATCGACGTGATTCTTTTTCTTTTCTCCGAGAAAATAGGGAGGACACCACATCTTCAGATATACTTCAGCGTCGCCAACGAATCTTTTCTCCACGACGTCGTCAACCGTGACACCGACTTTTTCCACCGTTGTTGAGGTTGGGAATTAATTTGAGAATGATATCTTATCCCATGGATGTTTCCTTTTAAAACATAGAAAACGGATCATCTCAATATTAAGTTGATCCAAAAAAGAATATGTTTGCGGGTTGGGAATATTTGATTGCGGGGAAAAACATAGGGGTGTGTTTTTACGAAGTGATTATTCATTGCGTTCTTCGATAAATTTTTGGGCCGCCTGTTATCAATTTAATGGGAGGAGGTCGGATCGCCCGAACACGGCCGATCCTCCTCCCCATTTGTGGTTGTTTTCATTACAGCTCGAATGATGGTAGGGAGGTGCAATGGTAACATGTGGAAACAAGGAGGAACGCGGCGAAGAAGTGTGGCGCCGTCGCGCCGCGCCTTTGTTGCCGAAAGAGGCCGCGGCCGGAGCAGGGTCGTGGCGGAGGGGCAGGGTGCCTTCGCGCCGTGCCGGAGAACCATGGAGGGCTGCGGCCGGGGCGGAGGGGCGCGGCGCCGTCGGGCCGTGCCAGTTGGATCAAGGCCGCGGCCATTGGGCGCGACGGAGCAGGGGAGGGCGGCCGGAGCCGCCGGCCGCCGGTGCTCAGGAAACGGGACCGGCTGGCCTCGCACGGCACACTGGGCAGCCGTTACGGCCAGCCAGATCTAGAAATCCGGTGGTTTGAACCCCCGGTCAATGCAGTAGGGTGGACCCCCTGCGGGACCGCCGTCCAGCTCAAAGGGGTGGCGGTTCCTCCCATCCACGCTCACGCAGCGCGCGGTGCCTGTGCTGTGCCGACCAGCCACGCCGGGACGGGCCGCCCGCGCCGGGCCGGGCCCCGCCGGCTGGGCTAGGCCGGCCCCGCCGAGTTGGGCCGCGCCCTAATGGGCAAGACCTGGACACAGGTCAGGTCGACCCGGTTTGGGCCGACCCAGGGGGTCATGGGTCGGGTCAGTCCGGGCCCAAAACCCCCTAAAAACGGGCAGGTTCGTTCAAATGTCTGTAACATGGGCTATGGACCTCCGATTGGCGCAACGTCAATTGTGACATGATCCTTGGATCGAGGCGTTCTTTTCAGTATATTACACTCAATGTTTAGGAGAACTTTGGTTATGGCCGAGTTGGTTCGAACACGAAACCAACCAGGCCCTCGTAGCGGAAAGGCCTACAACATGAGCTCCGGATGTCCGATTGACGTGTCATCGACTGTTTTGGTTTCCTCATAGTGAGATAGACCTTTTGGATTACTTCACTCAAGGTTTGGATGTAGTTTGAGTATGGTTGGGTTGGATTGTACTCGAAATCCAACTAGGCCCCTGGAATGGAAAAGATGATAACTTTCAGACAGGAGGTCTGTTTGACGAACTGTCAGTGATATTGGTGATCACGTTGAGAAACAGTCCCTATGTTTATACCCTATTTCAGTTCAGGGTAGAGTTGAGATATGGTCGGGATGGTTCGTACATGAAACCAACCAGGCCCCTGGGACTAAAAGTCTAATAACTCACAGATCGGGCGTCCGATTGACACACCATCTGTTGCGTTGAGACCCCTATGACGAGGCGATCATTTGAGATACTTCTTCCTGGGACTTTTTGATACTTGGAGTATCGACCTGTAGCTCATGGAGTGGACCCTCCCAGAGACGAGCGTATGGAGTACAGATACCGTGTAGCTGGCTGAGACCTGATGACTCGTTGTCCGATTTGATTTGGAGTGACTTGCATAGCCCAGTGGGGAGCACTACATTGTGAGGTGGAAGACACGCAGTACTCGATAGGAGGAGTACCTCTGTAGGCTATGAGGGGGAGCACTACTATGTGAGATGGCAGACCCATGGTGGAGGAGCACTACTTTGTGAGGTGGCTGACCTACGGTACTCGATAGGAGGAGTACCTCATCAGTATTAGGTTAGTGAGGAGTACCTCGGAGTCGTGACAGGATCACTATACTTGTTAGAGATGGAGGTCTTCAGTAGTTACGGTTTCATTAATGAAAATCCTGGTTTGAGGTGGTTCAATGACCTTTGTGTTTTCCTCATGATTGAGATGGGTTACTAGATAACTTACGTATATGTATGGGCATATACCTAAGTAGTGGTTATCTATAAACTTCATATCTATCTGATACCTCGCGGCTAAGATGGGTTACTTGGTAACTTAGGTATAAGTATGGGCTTATACCTAATTAAGGGTGATCTGTTGGGAACATTCCATGAGATTATACTAGTTGGATTTAAAGAGACCTTGAGGGTCTCGGGGTTCCTACTGATTATCGTATACTCACCCATGAACAGGCTTTACCCACACCTCGTTGTGTTGGCTAGAGACGACAGACATCACTGATCGTGGTTGAGGCTTGTAGAGCTGGACGGTACCCATAGGTAGATCTCAGGACGAGTCGGTACCCAGATGTGGATCTCACAACGAGTCTATACCCCGGAGGTGGATCTCATGACAAGTCGATACCTGGAGGATACGGACCGACGTGGAGTACTGAGGAGGACATCTCTACCTACCCTTCAGGTAGGAAGCCGGATGACAATCTAGGAGCTTCTTCTCACCATTCATCTGTTGTCCTTTGAGTTGTAATTTACTTTCATTTGTAGGTGTACCTTTCTATTGGTATTGTATTTCCTGCCCCTGGTACTTTCAGCACGTTTGTTTTACTACTTACTTAGTGTAGCTTCTTCTTGTACTCTGTTTGTGTGTGTTTTCATTTCATAAAGGAAATGTCTCCCCTTTTTATTGGGATTTACGCCTTTGGTTCTAGTCACCAGCACCTGGAATATGGAAGGTGGGCTTGGGGTAGTCACGGCATGTGCCTCGAGGACTGGTGGTGACAAATTGGTATCAGAGGAGTCGGTTCTACCACAGAACTCAGGACTCTAATAATTCATTTCTACAAAGCAACAGTGTTAAGGGTACCGAGTGTGGTTTTCAGTTCAGGGAGTCCAGTGTTGGTGCGGCGGCCGACATATCCATACACCAGGACCCTAACTACTGATTTCTGACCCAGTGCACGAAAACACTGATTGCGTGTGTGTTTCCAAAAGTTTTCTTTGTGTCATCTCAAACTGGGTCAGCTCACTAGGTATACTATTTTGATTGTGGTGCACCTATCTCTTTTCAGGATGGACCCAAGATGGAAGCCAGTTTGGGTTCTCAGCGTTGTACGAGATGAAACCCCACTGAGCAGCGAGGCCTCAGTACATGGCCCTCCACCAGTTGAGACAACAATAGAGAGTGAACGCAGCTTGAGAGCGATACATGAGTTCCAGAGTCATAGGCCTCCGTGGTTTTGAGGCGAGTCCGATTTTCAGACGGCTGGGCGCTAGGAGGAGTTTGTAGCACGAGCTCTCCACACAGCTGGGACACCCGCAGACATGATGGTGTACCTAGCTGTTAGCCTCTTCTAGGGAGAAACAGAGAGGTGGTGGTGCCACTTGTTATAGTTTTGCGACGGGATGACCTTCACATGGGGAGACTTCGAGACCTTCTTCAGAGTGGAGTTTATACCTATGACTCATCCCTCTGAGCATGCTCAGGAGCTGCTGCCCTTGCCATAGGGTTTTTCTTAATTAGCCGATTCTTCTGTAGGCAAGAGACGGATGATGCAGCGGTTCAAGAGGACCAGAACTACATGTGGGTGAACTCGGGTTATAGATTCAGTTGTGTGCGGAAAACGAAATAGAGTCAGTCATACAAGGAGGAGGAAGTTCTATTCATAGGGCAAGCAGGGTCACATGGAACATGACTGTCTGACTCCCCGCACAGTTGATTGGAAGGTGTTGGAGGAGCCACCGAGACAGAAGCAGTGGTGAAAGCTTGAGCACCAGCCGAGCGATGGACAAGGAAGTGCAGCTCCGGAAGCAGGTGGACATGAGCGGGACTACTTCCAGACATGGAGGCCATTGTTTTTTGTGCTTCTAGATTTCTTTTGTTTATGTTGTGTTTGTATGTGTCTTTGTACTTTGAGATGCAGTAATAAAAGACACCTTTCCTTGTGGCGTTTCCTTTCCTGTCCTCTCTTTATGTTGTTACTAAGAGGTTCCGGTTTAAAAAAGATTGACTTGACCCTCACTTTTGAGATACCTATTGGAGGAGAACCAGTGACCACACACTGATGCCGACAGTGTGACTCAACCCTTGGAGGTGAGAGTAACAGTTGGATCTCTTGGTAGTAGCATCGAGGCCTTATGACATCATCCTTGGTATGGATTAGTATAATCCATGTTGGGATTTTCAATATTAGGCAAAGAACGTGTTTCATCATGGGAATGAGACTGGATTTCTCTTATCGGCAAAGAAGAAATCTTATAAACTCTTGTAGGACCATAGAAGGTCCAGGTCATCCAAGAGTGGATGAGGACAGCTCAGAGCCGACAAAAGTCTAATGCAGACGGGAGGTAGAGACCACTAGAGTTCGAGGATGGGGGCTACGTTTTCCTACGGGTCTCACCTCGATGTTGATTACGGAGTTTTGTCGGGGTAGAAAGTTATCTTCACACATCATCGGACCATTCCAGGTCCTCAGCAGAGTAGGTGAGGTGGCCTACCATCTATCCCTTCCACCTCAGTTGCACCGGGTGCATGACGTCTTCCACGTATCTCAGCTGAGGAGATACATGCACGACCTGTCCCACATCATCGACCACGGTGGGTTGGACGTCAATGAAGGGGTGAATTTCACAGTGGTTCTAGTGGAGAACATGGATCGACAGGAGTGGGTCCTACATGGACGGTGGATTCCTCAGGTGCGCTTTCACTGGAAGCACGGGAACCTCCAGGAGAGCACATGGGAGCATAAGGCTAATATGCTTGCTCAGTAACACTTTTGTTTCCCTAGTTTGTGTTATAGATTTACAAGTATGTAAATCCTTGAGGTGGGAGTAATGTAAAGACCCGTAAATTTCAAAGAATTTGTTTTAATTTCTTTGGAATTTTACTAGTCTGTGGCTTCTGACAGCACCTAATTACGAGGCCTGGTGTGCCCGGAATCAATTTCTGAAGATTAGCTCGGGTACGTTCAGTGAACAATTGAGCAGGTTTTTCTATCTTTTCAAACAGTGCTCAGAATTGAAATCTGGGGGCACCGATAAATTCTCAACGCCGATAATTTCTTAGGGGGACCTTTGTCTTAGTTGGGTTTTGTGCGGGTTAAGGTTTAATAAATGGTGTTTTAGATTAAAATAGATAAAATTTGTTGTGTACAAATTTTATTTAAGGTATGTGGTTTTTAATCCTACAAAGGGGGAGTTAGAGGTGGAGCCCACACCCACCTAACCTCCAATGGGAGGGTTAGTGTAGTGGGACCCACACGAACCCTTAACTCCTTACCTCCCCATAACTCCCCCCTTAGCCTCTTAAATCCTCCCTTGTTAAATTTCTTGGAAAATTCCTTTCTTAAAGAGAAGCCTCTCCACCTCCCAAACTTAATGTGCCAACTAAGGGGATTTAATAACATTATTAATTTTCCTTGTCACACCTTTTGACCTTTTGAATTTCTTGGATATCTTTTAAAGGAAGGAGGCTTAATGAAATATTTGTTTTGGAAAATATTTTGAGAGAATTTGAGGGGAGCTTCCTTCATCGAAGAAGAACGACTGCCTCCTCGAAAAAGAACGGTGGAAGTGATTCTTTTTCATTTCTCCGAGACAAGAGGGAGGACACCACATCTTCAGATATACTTCAGTGTCGCCAACGAATCTTTTCCCGACAACGCCGTCAACCGCGACACTTACTTTTTCCACCTTTGTTGAGGTAGGGAATTAATTTGAAAATGTTATATTTTCCCATGGATGTTTCCTTTTAAAACAATGAATGCAGATCAACTCAATATTAAGATGATCCGCGAAAGAATATGTTTGCGGGTTGGGAATATTTGATTGTGGGGAAAAACGTAGGGGTGTGTTTTTATGAAGTGATTATTCTTTTCCTGCTTCGTTAAATTTTTGGGCCGCCTGTTATGAATTTAATGGGAGGAGGTCAGAAAGGCTGAATATGACCGATCCTCCTCCCCCTTTGTGGTTGTATTCATTGCAGCTCAAACGAAGGTGGCATGGTAAAACAGTACCACAAAGAAACAAGGAGGAACGCGGTGAAGAAGCATGGTGTCGTCGTGTCGCGCCGTTGAGGCTGCGGCCAGAGCGGGGCCGCGGAGGAGGTGAGCAGCACCGTCGCGCCGGGCCGGAGAACCATGGAGGGCGGCGGCTGGGGCAGGCCACAGCGAAGAGGCATGGCGCCGTCACGCCGCGGCGGAGAAGGGGAGGGTGCCTGAGCCGCCGGCCGCCGGTGCTCAGGAGGCAGGACCGGCTGGTCCTGCACGGCACAATGACCGGCCATTACGGCCGGCCAGATCCGGAAAACTGGGGGTTTGAACCCCCAGTCAACGCAGCAGGGCGGACCCCCCGTGAGTCCGCCGTCCGATTCGAAGGGGGTGGCAGTTCCCCCCTTCCGCGCTCACGCAGCGCGCAGCTCCCTTGCCGGGCTGGGCCGCCCGTGCCGGGCCGGGCCATGCCCTGATGGGTCGGACCCTGACCCGGGTCGGGTCGCCCGGTTCGGGCCGACCTCGGGGGTCTCGGGCTAGGTGGGTTCGGGCCCAAAACCCCCTAAAACGGATAGGTTTGCTCAAACACCCATAACAGGGGCTATGGACCTCTGATTGGAGCACCCACAGTTGTGACAGTATCCTTGGATCGAGAAAGTCGTTTTGGTATATTACACTCACGGTTTTGGAGAACTTTGGGTATGGCCTGGTTGGTTCAAACACGAAACCGACCGGGCCCTTGAAGCGGAAACGCCAATAACATGAGCTTCGGACGTCCGATTGATGTGACATCGACATTGTTGGATTCCTCTTAGTATTATAAACCTTTTGGATTACTCCACTTAGGGTTTGGACGTAGTTGGAGTATGTCCGGGTTGGATTATACCCAAAATCCAATTGGGCCCCTGGAATGGAAAAGCCGATAACTTTCAGACCGGACGTCTGTTTCACGAACCTCCAGCGGCATTGTTGATCATGTTGAGAAATATTCCCTATGAGTATACCCTTTGTGTGTTCATGGTACAGTTGAGATATGGTCAGGCTGGTTCGTACATGAATCTAACCGGGCCCCTGTGACGAAAAAGCTAATAACTCACAGACCGGGCGTCTGATTGACGCGCCGTCTGTTGCATTGAGACCCCTATGACGAGGAGGTACTTTGAGATACATCTTAGTGGGACATTTTTATACTTGGTGTATCGACCTGTAGCTTGTGGAGAAGACCCTCCCAGAGATGAGCATACGGAGTACAGAGACCGTGTAGCTGGATGAGACCTGATGACTACTTGTCCGATTTGATTCGGAGTGACTTGCATAGCCCAGTGGGGAGCAATACTTTATGAGGTGGTGGACCCATGGAGGAGGAGCACTACATTTTGAGTTGGCAGACCCAAGGTACTCGACAGGAGGAGTACCTCTATAGGCTATGAGGTGGAGCACTACTATGAGAGGTGGAAGGCTCATTGCGGTGGAGCACTACTTTGTGAGGTGGCTGACCCGAGGTACTCGACAGAAGGAGTACCTCAACAATCTTAGGTTAGTGAGCAGTACATCGGAGTCATGAAAGGATCATTGTACACATCAGAGATGGAGCTCTTTATCAGTTACGGTTTCGTTAATGAAAATCCTGGTTTGATCTAAGTCAATGACCTTTGTGTTTTCCTAATGATTTAGATGGGTTACTATATAACTTACGTATATGTATGGGAATATAACTAAGTAGAATTTATCCATCGACTTCATATCTATGTGATACCTCATGGCTGAGATGGGTTACTTGGTAACTTAGATATATGTATGGGATTATACCTAAGTAAGGGTTATCTGTTGAGAACTTTCCTTGAGATTATATTTGTTGGATTTAGTGAGACCTTGAGGGTATCGGGGTTCCTACTTAGTATCTTATACTCACCCCAGCACGGTCTTTTCCCACACCTCGTTGTGTTGGATGTAGATGACAGACATCACTGATCGTGGTTGAGGCTTGTAGAGCTGGACGGTTCCCGGAGGTGGATCTCACGACGAGTTGGTACCCGGAGGAGATGGATGGATTTGGAGTACCGAGGAGGACATCTGTACCTACCCTTTAGGTAGGAAGCCAAATGATGGTCCATGAGCTTCTTGTCACCATTCAGTTGTTGTCCTTTGATTTGTAATTTACTTTCAGTTGTAGATGTACCTTTCTTTTGGGCTTGTATTTCCAGCCCCTTGTACTTTTAGCATTTTTGATTTCTTGCTTATATAGTGTAGCTTCTTCTTGTATTATATTTGTGTGTGTTTTCATTTCATAAAGGCAATGCCTTCCCTTTTTATTTCAATTTACCCCATTGGTGCTAGTCGCCAGCCCCTGGCCTATGGAAGGCGAGCTTGGGGTAGTCACGACATGGGCCCCGAGGACGGTTCATGACAACGTTACCCTAGAGCAGGATGCCTCGTTGGTACATATCCCAGTGAAGATTGTGGATAGGAATGATAAAGACTTTCATGTAAAAATCATCTTCCTAGTGCTGGTTTTGTGGCGACATGGTCAGATTCAGGAAGTGACTTGGGAACACGAAAAAGAAATGAGAGAAAAGTGGCCTGAACTATTTCAGACAAGCATTGTTTTTCTACTTTCTGAGGACGGAAAGGCCAATGGTGGGGAGAAATTAGTACCCCTGGTTTTTGGTATGTAACCCTTACCTGATGCTTTTCTTGGTCTTAAAAGTTAAGGGTGACATATGAGAGAGTCAGGAGATCCTGGAGTGAAGTTTGAAGCAAAGGGGAAGGCGCATGGGTTGCACACAGTTTATCAAACCGTGAGTCCAAACCGTGCGTGTCTAACTGAGGAGGTAGTGGATTCGGCACGGTCGGCACATGGTTAAGGTAAACCATGCGATGAAGTTGTGCATGAAGGATGGCTGAGGTAGAAGCTAATTCACAGTTAGCACACGGTTTGTTAAACTGTGCGGACAAACCGTGCGGTCACATAACGTTAGATCCTAAAATTGTTGTTCTAACTCGTTTTCCCTTTAATTGCCTTGTTTAAACCTCCTAGGAGGCCCTAACTCGGGATTACTCTCCCTCAAAGGTTGGAAGACTTCTCCCAAGCATTCTGGAGGTGATCTGAAGGCTTATCATGGAGAATTGAAGCTGGATTCTTAAGGAATGTGATCATTCTTGATCAGTTTATAAAATCTACATAGAACTACTTCTCCTCTTCTCTCGTTTTCTTAGATATATGCCTGTTATGGGTATATATAAGGGTGTGGATGCCAAATATGAAAATATTTGGTCTTGGTTGTGTTAGGAGAAGAGATCTAAGGAGGGTTTTTGGAGTTTCGGCCCGTTGTTCTTGAGCTTTCTTCTTCCGTGGATTGGTTCCACCCATTTTGATGAGGTAGGTGGCTTAAATCTCGATTACTCTTTCTTAGAACTTGAAGTCTTAGTTCAAATTGATTTAATAACTTGGTTTGATTGTGAAATTGTGTTGCAAAACATGTTATAAATCATCTTTAGTGATGATTTATGGGTTTTGATGAGATTGTGGAAATTGATAGAATCGTCTGTGAAAATTGTTTTGGTCTCTTGATTTTAAAATAGTTAGTTTAAAATATGGATTTTCGGGATTTGGAAAATGGTTTTTGGGAAAAATGGGTTTTCAATAAAAGGGTGTTTTATTGAAATGGTTTTGGCATGGTTGAAATGGTGTGGTTTTTGGGCATACTTGTTGTGTGTGTTCGTATTGCATTTAAGAGGCTTGGTTGAAATATGACCTTGTTCTCGGTGCCAATAGTGTAATGGTACATGGGGAATAATTACCTTGTGATGACTTGGTAGATTGACGAGAGACCACTCATGATTATGGAACTGTTATAACGATGCATGCATAGTGGACTTCACGGGTTGTGAAATGGTTGGATGTGTGGATTTGTGAAATGGAATGGAAGTGCCAAAAATGGAAATGTGAAATTGATAGGGATACTTTTCTTGGTTGCTTTGTTGAAAAATGGCTTTGACAAGGAATTTTCTATATTGTGAACTATTTTGGAATTGTTTTATATAAATTGTTTTATAAAAATGTGCTAACATGTTTTATCCTTGAGGCATGTGTTGGTAAGTCATTGGGGAAAACCTACTGTGTTTCATTACTCACCCCTGCTTTGGCACGATTGTGATTTTGCAGATGTCATTTACCGGGATGTTGGAAAAGGTAACGTGTCACACATTTATAGAACTACATCATGACTCTTGGGATGGTTCGTGATGTTGGAGCATGGAGCTTGTGGAGCATGGAGTTCAGTTGTCGTCTTGAAGTCTTGTAGTTGAATTTCCACTATTTACTTTGATTTGGTTTTATACTCCGTTGTTTTACTTGGTTGGGTTATTATGAAAATAGTGGTTGAGTTTTTTTTGTTTTTAAATCATGCATCATATAGTGGATTCTTGGAAATGTTTATCTAGTTTTCTTTATTTGTTGGTTGTTTTCAGTAAAAGGGTATATCGTCCCCCATATATTTTGAAACCCTTCGGCATTTATTTCCAGCCTTTGGCGCCTTGGGGATGTCGCTTAAGACCTAGTAATAACTCGTTGATCTCTCAAGCCAATGAGAATTCGCGGGTCATTACATCAGGTTCATGGAAGGTTCATTAATAGACCATTATTAGCTGACAGTTCTCCAAAGTTGTGGGTAATGTGGATTCCTCCTATTCATGGTTACAAGCATAATGATGATGGTTCTTTCATGAATGGATTCATGTGAGGGGTTGGTCTGCTCAGGGACTCAAATGGGTCAGTGATTCTATATTTCAACGTGTTTTATGGTCATGGTAACTCCTTGTATGCGGATGTGAGGGCCTTTCTCAACAGATTCTCTCTTTGCAGAAGGTTAAACTTGTAGGTATTCTAGGTTGAATCTGATTCCGAGATATTTGTGCTGTCTATTCAAGGGAAATTCAATCCTCCATAGAGTCTGATTTATCTCATTAGAAGTTGTTCTAAGGAAATCAATGAGGGTTGTATAGATCATCATATTTGGAGAGAATCTAATTTTGTAGTGGATGTTCTTTCTCATGAAAGAAGAGAGGAGGAGCTGATGATTATTTACTACATTGTTGGATCGCTCCCACATCAATGTATGGATGTTGTCCGGGAGTATTCCTTAGGTATTTACCACATCAGACCTCCATGATATGTTTCTTTTATTTTAGTGGGATTTTATCCCATCCTTTTATAAAAAATTCACTTTTGATCGAGTCCTCATTAGTGAGTCAGCCATCAGTGACTCCTTTGAACTAATCGGTGTTAGAGACTTTGAGAAACATAAAATGTTTCTATCTTGTGCATAACTATACCTTATTAACTGAAATTCATAATTTCATGTAAATATTAATTTTTAAATATAATGAAACAAAAATATCCATAATTTGCGGATTTATTGAATTTCCTTAAACCATGTGATATAATTTATTCATTTATAAATATTTATTAACATTATTATCATTACTTAAAAAACATGTGAGTTATTAGGATTTGTAAATAGGCACGATTTGTGATTATTCAAACAATTGTCTCACAAAGGGTCAAACAATCTCTCCATTTCTGATAATCACAAATCATGGCATAAATGAGTTACACCTGATGTTAATAAATCAGATTACATATATTAGCATACCAAACACTAAGTGTGAATTATCAATATAACTATGAGGTCTTTCCTTTTAAGGTCCCCCTCAATAATTGTATCAGATCATATATAGAGGGTTCTTATAAGAGTTTTATCAGAGAACCTTCATTCTCCTCGTTAGGAAGATGTATTAGACCATAAATAGTGATTTATATCAGAGTTGGGATATATATATATATATTCTCTATTTATTTAAATGCCATATTTCCTATGCAAGAGTTCCCCCCATTAGGATATGAGTTTATGGCATCCATTTGTTTATCCCCTTTTACGATTAGAAAAAAAAGGTTAAATGAAACATAAAGGATAAAAAACAAAAATTAACATGAAAAATATTGAATGAAAACTCATATTCATGACTGGAAAAAAGAATACAAAAATCAAGATACACAAATAAATAATAAAATTAAATAGTCCTATCAAAAAATGATCCACAACTAAGGCTTGGGATTTTGAGGAGATTTCCCTTTGCCTGAAGGTTCAGTAGTAGGTTCAAGAGGCTATGTTGTGGATATAGGAAGGGATGACCAAAGGGTTCTACATAGTAAATTAATGGTTGTAGAAACATTTGATGCAAGTCTTGGGCTCTTCTCTGACAGAACACAACTTTGAGGATGCTCTTGGATCACAGGCCTGACTTGAGATATAGCTTGACATATTTTCATCTGAGTATGAGGCAGGGAACCAGGTCTGATGGAAAAAGATATAGGGACAACTATAGATTTATCCCATACATGCAGGTAGGGATTCAACATTTTGATAAAATCATTGATTATTTCACCCCATACTATATGGCCATATCAAAATCCTACTTGTAATACATGAGTTTTTCCTACATGGGTGTAAACTCCTTCAACATACTCACTTAACTATTAAATACCTGAGTTACTGGAGGTATCTTGAAATTTTCATCCATGTACTTAATGTTTTTATTTAGATCATGATTGGGGTAGATTTTTGAGAAATAATTTTCCACTTTTTCACTAATCTTCTGTTGAGCAGAAGATACCTCGATTGTGCATTGTCTCACAAAATTATATATAAGTTCATTGTTCCTGTGAACTTTGGAAAGGGTCTCAAATTCATTCTGAATGTACCTCATCTCTTCTCTCATCAAATTATTAACTAAACCCATATCATAAATACTACTGGTAAATCTAGAACTGGATGCACGAGAAATCATATTTCCAAGATCCTCCTTCATCTTCTTCAAATATGCACTTAGTAGATGTGTAACAAGGTTCCTATGAACCCCATAACACTGCAGATCATGGTTTTATAATGATTGGAATGATATACAATTTCATTATTCATTCTCTTCACTTCTTCTCTTAGTATTGAATTATACCTCACTATGCTATCTACTGTAGTGATAAGATTGGGGTGTATCTTTTGAATCACCATTCATGCAATCCTAGCAGCATCTACCTCTAATATACTCCCAGATATAGATGTTTCATTTTTTAATCCAATAAAGGATCTCGCATTTTCACATACATCACCCTTGAATTATTCATGATCATCCATGGTATCATAGTTTCTAGGCACTGAAGGTACTATATGACCATTAACATTAGGTAAGAAGGGTGAATTAGGAGTAATAGATTCCACATCATCTTATGGAGCACGATGGGATACCATCTCCTCATCTGAATCATAATCCAACCCAAACAGGATATATACTATATTTCTATTCCACTCACAAGAACAAGTATAATCTCTAGGGTACACAGTATCAATTTTTACTCTTCTTCCCTTAGGATCACCCTCAATTCTTGATACATCTTATTCTTCTTGACCTCCATCCAAAATATCATCATGTTCCTGAATGATGCCTTTAGCATCATCAGGTTGGTCATGTTAATCCTCATTGCCAGCATATTCATCATAATGTCCAACAACATCCTATCCAACAAGATTAACATCATCATGTATACCAACCTCATTATCATCTCTATGAACATAATCCTCACCTAAACTGACAGCATATTTTCTTTCTTTTAGTGATTCACTCACATTCTCACCTTCATCATCCTTATCAACATCATCATCACTATTTCTCACATATCCTTCAACTTCAGAGACCTAAATATCTTTATCATCTTCATCATCTAACAATGATTCTTGAGAAGGTAATTGTAATGGTGGACTGGACAATCTATATGAAATGACTTTAGGGCTTTCATCAATATCTGGGTCACTTCTATCATCTATAGGAGACCCATATTCTCCTGGCAGCTCAGGCTCATCTTCCTCTTCATCTGAATACACAACCAGCTAACTAGGTTTGAGACATGGATCAGATTGGTCTATTGGCATTGTAGGATGATATATTTAATTATAATCCTCCTAATGTTTCTCCTCATATTCTACCTAAATTCTTATCCATGGGTTCTTAAATATCGTTAACCTTTTATAGATATATTTATGCATGCAGAAACCACTACAAGCAGTGATCACCCCATCTCCATCCTCCACACATCATAATAGCTTCTACATTGTATAAATCATCCTTTGGTAGTATAAAAAGATTTTATTTTTATAGGGTATGATCAAATCATAAATATGTACCGTAAGGTACCTAAAATGATTCAATTTCGCCTCATTCTTCAAAAAATAAATACGGAAATATTCTTAATACTTTAAGGTAGAATAGTCTCCCTTCCATAGGCTGATTAGGTGTTGGATAAATTTTAAGAGAATTTCGGCCTCTCCATATAACTCTAAAGTTGTTGACCTCTTTAACTCATCGTTTCTAGTCAACTCTTTCAATTCATTTTCATTAGAAAAAAATATGAATGTGGTGGAATATTACCCAGGTAGTCAACAAATATTCCTTCATGTGGAATCCTCAAGAATTCATAAAACAAATTTGAAGAAAAAGAGATCTCATTTCCCTATACCACAGACTTTATACGTGCCTCCTCGTCTACTTCAAAAGAAACTTTCATGTTGAGAAAAAATTGGTGTACCATATTGGGATAGAATATTCTTTCATTGTTGGCAAAATAGTTGATCCACAGTTGTGATTCCAAAACATTCACCAAGAGAGACTTTCACGACAATAAAAACTCAACATACACTTCTTTCTATAGAGTCTCTATGCAGATTCCCAAACATAGATTCATAGAACCTGAGGAACTAATTTATTCTCCTCTATTATTCTTAGATAATGAAAATTCACTCAGTCCTTCCATCACATGATTTGATATTTCTTTTCTAAAGGTTCGGGTTTGATGAAGGGAGTCGAGAGGTTGAAGGTTCCAAGGTAGTGTGGGTCGTGAAGGTTCTAATGGTAGATGTAGTGTAGATCAAATTAATCTTAACATTTAGGGACATTAATTTTTAAAAACATAAAATAGAATAAAATTAAAATGAAAAATAACTAAACAGTGTCATTTTACATAATAGATATAGAAATACACATTTTCTAAAAACTCTTTATTGATATCGGTTTCACTCTAACAATATAAGTCTCGCTTGATCAGTTTCATCTGACCGGTCTCACTCCATTGGTTTCACTCAATCATTTTCACTCAATCAGTTTCACTTGAATGGATTTACTCGATCGGTTTCACCTGATTGGTGTCACCTAATCCATTTTGGAGTGATCAGTGTCACAGTCAAACAGATTTTTTCTAAGAGGATAAGGTCTGACAGTCTTTATATATTTATCATTCCAATTTCAAATCTAATGTAGCTCATTATCACATAATATAAGGATTTGGTAAAAATTTGATCATGTTAATGTTCAATCCCAATATTCTCAAGAGTCATATCACCTTTGATAGTGGTCTCTCAAAAATTGATGCCTTACATCAATATGTTACTTTCTGGAATGGAAAATTGGATTCTTAGAAATGTCAATAGCACCTGCATTTTCAAAATTTATGGGGATATGTCTGAACTGAAATCCATTGTCTAATAAAGTGTGTTTCATGCACAAAATTTTTTCACAGTAACTACCAACAACAATGTAGTCTGCTTCAGCAGTTGATAATGAAACCGAATTTTTATTTTTACTACACCATGAAAATAGATATTTTCCTAAAATGTGACATGTTCCAGAGGAGATTTTTTTATCTAACAATCATCCAAAAAATTCAACATCAGAATAACTAACCATATCAAAAGGTTTTCCTCTAGGGTAGAACAGTCCTAAATGAGTTGTATATTTGAGGTATTTAAAAACTATTTTAACAGAATTTAAAATGTGAATATTTTGTGTTTTCATGAAATCTTGCACACATAAACACAGTAACCATAATTCTTTTCCTACTACAAATTAATTAAATAAAACTCTCAATCGTTCCTATATGTATTTTGATCAAGAGTTCTCTCATTTTCATGAAGATCCAGCTTACATGTAGAACTCATAGGTGTTTCACTACTCTAATTTCAATCAACGCCATATCTTTTCATAAATAATCAGTGTATTTTAATTGATTTATAATAATACCATATTTGTTTTAAAATATTTAAATTCCATGAAATATATAGGTTCACCCAAAAAATCCATTTCTAACTTACATTGCATAATTTTTGAAAAATCATTGCATAATGAATTTTTAAAAGATCAAGAAATAATTGCATCTATATATATTTGAGCTATTAAAACATCATTAGAAAATATTCTTATAAATAAAGTTGGATCTGAAACTTTTTTTATAAAACCTTTAGATATAATAAAGTTACTTAACCTTTAATTCCAAGAAATTAGATATTGTTCCAAACCCTATAATGCTTAAGTTAATTTGAAAACATGATTTGGAAAATGTGGATTCGTAAAGCCTCAGTGTTGTTCAACAGAAACATCCTCAATTATAAAAAAATTTAAGAATGAACTTTTTACATCCATTTGATAAAGTTTGAAATCCAAGTGCAATACATAGTTAGGTAAGATTATCATGGATTCAGGCCTAGATACTAGTGAAAAGTTCTCCTCATAATCAATTACTTCTACTTGATTATAGCCTTGTGGAACCAACCTAGCTTTGTTTCTAACTATATTTCCAGCTTCATCAACTTTATTCCTAAACACCCATTTAAATCCTATAGTTATGGTATCCTTTGGTCTATCAACAAGATTATAGACTTTATTTCTATAAAACTGATTAAGCTCTTCATGCATAGCCATCACCCAAAATTCATCATTTATATTTTTAGGGTCATGTTGTGAAAATAATGTTTGATGTCCGACCTGATTTCTCAAAGAAGCTCTAGTTTGAGTACCTCTATATAAATCCCCAACTAAAACATATAAGGTATTGATTCTAAGCAATCAATTTGGTATAGTTAAAGTATGGCTAGTTATTTTAGGTTTATCACTTGGATCTAGTTCATTATGGTTAGAATCTTGGGAATTTCCAAAATTGGATGTTTTAGTAGATTCTTTTATAGGATGGTTAGAAGATTTAAAATTAATGTCCAAATTGGATATATCCTTTTCATGATTCCCTAGTGAGGTCTTAGGTTTATTTGGATTTGTTTCATCAAACATGGCATGTACAGATTCCTCCACACATTGGGTTCTTTTATTAAAGACTCTATAATATTTTCTTGATGGTGAATATCGAAGGAAGATTACTTCATCACTTTTAGTAGAAAATTTATCTAGATTATATTTAGTGTTAAGAATAAAAACGTTACATAGATACACATTAAAATAATTTACCTTTCATTTTTTATTATTCTACAACTCATAAATATTTTTCCTAAGGATATGTCTAATTAAGACTCTGTTTATTACGTCACAAGTTGTATTAACAACATTGACCCCAAAATAAATCATTATGTCTTATTAAATGTGATCTATTTATTCTTTATTCTACACCATTCTTGTTGAGGTGTCATAGGGGTAGAGGAGTTTTGCCTATAGCCATTTTTTGAGAAAAAATATACAATGTCTTTATTTTCAAATTCACGGTCATGGTCACTTATTAAGGATTTAATTTTAAGTACACTAAGATTTTTTATAGTCCAAGCATACTTGAAAAAATGAGAGAAAGACTCACTTTTGTGAACCAAGAAAAAGGTCCAAGTATACCATGATAAGTCATCTAAAAGAACATAAACACAGCGCTTCCCATTGAGACTTGATACTCTAGATGGTCCAAAAAATTCCATATGAACCCAATCAATAGGTTTGGATGTTGTAACTTATTTCCTTGGTTTGAGATAGAATTTGTGTTTCTTTCCCTTTTGACAAGGATTACACACTCTATTGTCTTGAAACTCTAGTTTAAGAAGGTCATTAACTAAACATTTTCAAGTCAATTTCATAATGGAGTGTAATTGACAATGTCTTAGTCTTCTATTCTGGATCTATGACTCGTTGTGAAAGGAACATAGGCAGGAATCATTTTGTGATTCTAGTGTGTCTAAATTTATAGCATATACATTATCATTTCTAAGACCAGAAAATACTATGTTATTATTGGTATAAAAAACATGGAATGAATAATTTTTAATTTTTACAATTAATACTTCATCACACTGTTTAGATATGCTAAGAATATTACACTTTAATCACTTAACATAATGTACTTTGGAAATTGAAATATATTGGGGCTTACCAATCTAGCCTAAGTTGATGATTTTTTCATTACCATTGTCACCAAATGTGACATGTCGTCCATAAATTTTGATGATATTCTTGAAGATTGAGTAGTATCTTGTCATTTTTCTAACATCCACTTCCCAAGTACCAAATATTTCTATAGGAAATCTTTAGGCAATTTACCTACAAAACAATGTATCAATGAAATGATATGGAAACCCATATTTTTCTAGGTCTAGAAACATTTGTAATAAAGGCTTTAGGAACTCACAATTGTATTATGGGTTTTCTATATGTATATTGTAACGTATTTTAAAAATAAAAAATATTTCGTCCAAAAAAACATAATGCAGTAAATTTTATTTTAGAATTGGAACTTGCAGTAAAATCTTGTTTTTTGGATAAAGAAGTAGATTTTCTAGATTTAGTTATAAAATGTGTTTTAGATAAATTTATTTGTCCTGATTTATATCCTATTTTATTAGTATACCTAGGAGCATTCTATTTAACATGTAACCGAGTAAGTATGATTTTTCCACTGGTAAACTTGTCCAGATCCATCATTAATTGACCATTAGATAACTTTAGGTAATTATTTTCCTCTAGAAAATTTGCCTTTTTCTATTTCTCAACAAAAAGTTTAGATTTTGTATTTATAAGGAGTGAATGTTTTTTCATTAAATATTTATACTTATCCTTTAGTTCATTATATATTTCTCCTAGAATATTATAATACTCAAAAAATTCATCATTTCTCATATTTTCAGATTCCGATTTATCTCTAGAATAATATTCATTCAGTACAAGAGAGTTCAAGAGTACCTCTGAGGTATTTTTCATAAATCAAATTTTTTACATATTTTATCTCTCATGCTGAGAAGAAGAATATTCACTATTGATGTCCTCAGATGCACTCCAGGTGACCTTCATTTCTTTCATATACTTCCTATCTTTATACACATACTTCTTTTTATACTTTAATATAGGAAATTCATCTTTGACATTCCCTCTACTTTTTCATTCATATCACACTATTTCTTTTGATTTTTCATGCTTCTTACAATCCTTTATCCAACTTCCTTTTGTCATATTTTCCATTAAGGCTTGGTTTCTTGAAGAACTTTTTCTTTCTATAATATTTTTTGAATCTCTTGTCCAGCTGGATGATTTCCTCATTATTGTCTAAAGCCGATTCTTCACTAATGTTAATATCAATAGCATCTTGAACATTCGATTTTTCTATTCTCTTAGAAGTGGTAGTCTTGTACGATATATATTTTCTCTTTGTCTCTTTATCCTCTTGATCACATTTACTTCATCTTTATATATCATTAATTTTACAATTATTTTCTTCACTAGCATTTTTTCAATGTTGTATGATTCTCATTAGGATAGTAATGTCCCTTTACATCTCTCTGTAAAGCATCATAGAATCCTCATTATCTGTTCCACTATTGTGAAAACTCTTCATAAAGAAATCACAGTGGTCACAATTTCATTGAACCTGAGTTACATATTAGAAATAGATTCATCAGGCTTCATTATAAAATTTTCATACTTAATAGTACATGTATATAATCTCTTCTCTTTCACATTAATTGTTCCGTCATGTGAAATAGATAAAGTGTCTCAATTATTATGAGTAGTTCTACAGGTAGAAATGAAATTAAATTCTTCATCTACTAGTGCAAAATATTAAACATTCATTTCATTACAATTATTTTTATAGGCAGTCTTGGTACCTTCATTCAAAGTGTTTCTAGCAGCCTTAGGGATTGTATATTTATTTTTAATTATAGTCCAGATTTAAAACCTCATTCTTTCTAAATGTATTTTCATTTTAAAATTCAATTGAGAATAATTTGTTCCATTAAAAACTGGTTTATTCATAGATGATCCTTCTAATATATTGTCTACAATACAATTTTGGAAAATATTTCAAAGAGATAAAAATTTAAAAATAAAATAAATTTCAAGATCTTTGAATTACAAAAACAATCACATATGAAAAATTCGGGAACCCTTTGATACCAAACGTTGGTCGGAGCAGAGTACTCAAGAGAGTGGTTAATTGAGTATCTATAAAAATTTCTGTTAAAGATTGGCTATTTAAACATTTCCCCCAATTAAAAAATTGATTCAAGCCAGTTTGAAGTGAATTTATACGAGTCCTGAATGTACAATTAATTTATCAAGAAATTGATTAGTTATCAACTATACTAATCTATGGATTATTATAACTTTTGAAACTAACCTATTGGGTCAATGTTATTATAAACACTTTTTAATATTACTATCAGATTATGAATTTATTTGATTAAAATTTGTTGTAAAACATAGTAAAAGAAAATAACAATGTACATAGTGAAAATTAAAACAAGAGGTTTAGTATCAAGATGAGACTTAGTCCTCCCAACTCGGTGAACACCTGTCACAAAGTAGTTTAAATTAACAAACAAGTTTGATCCACACCCTGGATCAGGGTTCGCAAAATCACACACGGCTGTTGAGGTCATCACACTTTACCTCTACCATAGTTCTTCATGGGTACAAAAAAAAATGTCACAAGTGACCACTTCCATAGTTCTACGTGGGATACAAAAGGAAAAATAGATTTTGAGATTAAGGATATTAAGTATCCTCTAGTTATGCATAGCAGTCAGAGTGTGTGTAACATACAAATAAACACACTACTTATGAAATGTAAATAAATGGACACAACAGATCTAAATATGTAGAGTTAGTTTTAGAAGGATTTTTGTGTTATATAGTGCAACTCTGTACTCAGTTGATGTAGTGGAATTGAAGTTTGAGTCCCCTTTTGGAAGTTGACTCCAAAACAGTGTCATAGCCTCTATGTTTTGGCTTCTAGGAGAAAAAGATGTTTAGGTCAGATCAATAGATTTAGATTGACTCCTTGATCTCCTCATATCTTCTTCCTTTTGAGTTCTTTGGTTCTCTGAAGTATACTCAAACGTTTTAGGAGTTCTTATGTTTTAATTACTTTGTATTATTCTTTGTATTTTCCTGTCCCTATAATGATCCCCCTTTTAATTGTTTTATACTTCAAGTTCCATCATATATAATGATATCTCCACATGCATGTACTTCGTACTGTCCTCTAAATACCCTAAAAAAATTAAAAAATGCTAGAATCATTTATTTATCTAAATATAATTGTTAGATATAAATTTGGGTTAATAAAATAAAAATTATTTTCATGACTATAAACAATTCATAAGTATCAGTGGGTCATTAGAATCGGTCTGTCGACATCGTTGACTCTCTGTCTCAGTGTTTTCTTTCATTAGTACCAGTATCTGTGGGCATCAATGAGTCATTTGTACTATCGGTCTGTTTAGGCATCAGTGAGTCTTCATCAATGACTCATTTTGAACTATCAGGGTTTCTCCTATCAGCGACTCATCCATCACCAACTCGTTTATACTAATGGTGCATCTCCCATTAGTGACTCATGCAATAGTGAGTCCATTTAACCATTGGTGCATCTGATAAATGGTGACTTATCCATCGGTGTGTCGTTTGTTCTATCGGTGAGTCTTTCATTGGTATCTTCTTCAACTAGTGAGTGTTCATCGATGAGTTAGTTATCGGTGACTCTATAGAACCAGTCAGTGCCAAAGGATTTGAAAAACTAACAAAGTGTATGTCTTATATTGAAAATTACCAGATTAGGTGAAACTTATAATTTCATTTAAATATACACCTGTAAATATATTAAACACAAATATCAATAATTTATTGACTTATTGAAGTATATTAAACCATGTAACATAATTTATTCATTTATAAATATTTATTGACATGATTATCCTTACATAAAATATAATATGGGAATTATTAGGATTTGTAAACTGGCATGATTTATGATTGTTAAAACAAGTATCTCGTAAAGGGTCCAACAGTAACCACAAATATATATATAAAATGCCTTGTAACATTTTATATTCTCTGATTTCACTCCAATCAGGGTGTTGATGGTAAATGTATCGTCCAATATGTCAACAACCATGCCCAAACCATTCACAAAAAATGAAGATAGAATATAATGTGATGCTACTGTATAGAAAACACAACATATGGTTGATGATATAAGAATCTTACCACTGACGGTAGGCAGTCCTATTTCCAAAATAGCCATAGTAGTCAATATAATGTGTAGCTAACTTGTCCCCCACCCTAGCCTCTATTCTGACAACCCAGAGATATTTCCCTTACCTAATACTACAACTCATTCACTGGGGTAACAAATCCATTACCTCATCCTGAACGACCATTGGAACTCCAGATACCAGCCTACTGAGGGGTAGCTGATCCCCTTCCCAACTTATGTGCTTGTCCTGATCCCCTACCACTAATATGTTATGAATTTTTTTCACAAGACCTCTAAAGATGGTATATTCTACTACAAATGAAACAATCAATTTCATGGTAAGGACACTATGGGTGCTTCTGTCCAAACTTTCCACACTGATAGCATCAGAATAAAACAAATTATTTTGATAGATTTACAATACCCTGAATACTCTTCTAACTACTACCATGGTGAAAAAAATATATTGGAACTTCTTTACACTAGAAGAAGAACTCACAGATTACCTTGTTGAAATATCTTGGTCACTACTCAGGGCCTCTCTCAGACTCCCTTTTGTGGTAAGTGTCTGGTTCATCACTTCCTAAAATATTTTCAAGAAAAAAAGTCATACCTATGAACTGATCTCGTAGTGAAGACACCCCTGAAAATTTATTTCCCAAGAGATCACATAAACATCCAAAGATGACATAACGAGATATAGGTTGGTGAAACGTCTAGAATAGTTCATCACTAAAATTCCATTCTACATCATATCAATTAACTCACAAGATTTTTCATACCTTAATGTTTCTGGATATAAATGGATCACGAAATTCATCTCAAAGTGATTCCAAGATAGATCAACCTATTACCCAGCATCCTCTCGAACATCCCACAAAAACTTGGAAGGTCCATGAAGAATATAAGAAACAAGTTTAACCCTTTTATTAGTCGGTGTATCAACATGATTGGTGATTTTCTAGACTACATTGGTCAAGAACTCAGCTTCATGAGGTCCTCCTTCCCTATAAAACATTGGCAGATACTATTTATTAAACTCTCTTGTCAGATCATACATTGAAGGAATGATACAAAAAGTCTAACATTCCATAGATCACATGAAACTCAGGAAGATTTAATGAAGCTGAACATCTATACAATCCTCAAGAACTACAAGAAGTCCCGACACATCTACATTTGGATCATGCTGATATCCACAATTATGATGCTCAATTCAATGACGATGAGGTGGAATTTTATCTATAATAAAAATGAACACCTTTGATTACTAGCTAACAACAATGTTAACCTCAAACGGTGGGTACACCAAAGATCCACTAACTCTTTGTCTCTCCAAACATGTCTTAGAACTCTTTATCATGACATGTCATCTCATTTCATTTATCTATAGAAAAAAATATCTCATATCACAGTTCCACATGCAAGTATATATAACATGAAAAATAGATATTCCCCTATCATAAACAATGAATTTCAATATATCCCCATATTCATATTATAATATATGTATTCTCATCTCATACCATACATGGTCATAGGTAAAAATCTCACAAATCTATAACATAATAAAATAATTATCTCACACAACATGTGAATCACACAAGGTGAAATGACATCAATTGTACCAAAAAAACAATCCCATTCCTAGATAGTCAGATTTTCCCTTGTACATGAGTTTTATAATCCCATGAAAAATCTCATTATTAAGTCCCTGAACATCCTAGTCTTCTTACTACATTTCCCAAATAGTAAATAAGGGGAAATGAAAACATGCTCCTCTGATAAAACTTGGTATCATCCCCAGATCGGGGACTCTATCATATAGCCCAATGTGGTTGGTTACATAACCTCGCGCATTCCTTCACGTACAGTAGATATTTATAACTATGAATGTGGTTTTGGGATGTTTAATTGAGATACTACACCCCCTAGTATGGAGTGTCATAGAAGTATTAAATAAACCATATAAATGAATGAAATTAGTGTACATACATAGAGGAAAACAACAATAAGAGCCAACTCAATTATCTAATAAATAATAAGGGGATGATGTAATGATGTTCTAGAATGTAACTCAATATAATTATAGAAAAAATACAAGTAAAATAATAGTATAATCGAATAATTACTCAAAATTCCCTGGTCTCGAACCCCACATCGGTCCCATTTCAAAACTCCATCCCATCCAGCAAGAAAAAAACCACAAGGTTATTTTACCTTTTCCAAACCCACATCCTTGTAATATGCTTGGGTACCAAATGATAGAACAATGGAGTTTTATTATAACTCAGCAGGTCAAAACCATAGTTTCTAAAAAAAATCGGTATGATAAGATTTGTATGAATTAAAGAGATAAACATGTGTATTAATTAATTCTAAAATTAATAAAACACAACAACAACCTACTTTTTCTTCATGTCAGAATATCTATAAGAAATTTTTATGACAACAACAAGAAAAACCACATAACCAAGTAAAAATAACCTGCTTTTACACCATTGATAAATATCTTAGTGAATTTATTACGACCATACCAACCACTACCATGTAACCATTGTATAGTCACCATAATACGGGTCCTTGTAAGAAATACATTATTCTAGTAAAAACCATATAAGAATTACAACATGTGACTAGGTAGATCACAATCCCTATAATTATTACAACATGGTACGGGGTTGAGCCCTTTCAATGTCTACATTAAAACATATATGTGTGTCTATTCTAAGGACGAACCCGATATATAAGAATTTAATAATGGAACACAAGTCCTATCACAAATCATGGGTATCCCAATATCACATCAGAAGTCTCAATGGTTTTTTATTTGAATAATCATTTATCTTTCATATAGCACTTCAAGTTAAATCACAATTTATAAATAGTTATAATAATAACCAATAAGCCACAATTTTGGGATTCTATATCAATAAATCACCTAAGGTCTCATGTCATGATAAAAACACTATAACCATTAGAAAATTAAATTATATTCATGGTTCACTCCCCCCATGGGTAACTATAAGCCAACTCCGAAGCTAACTGAAACCAAAGGAATTTAAGGAAAAAATATCATTCAAAACATTAATGGTTTGGGTGAAGGTTACATTGGGATTATCACAATATTGCATAAACATGGATATTATCAAACCATAGGGTTATGATTTAGACCCCTACCATTAACTGAAAAACCAACAATGTTTCCAATGAAAAATAACCATGAGGAAGAAGGTGCAGATGAGCTTCAAGAGGAACCTAGATCAAAACTGATCAATATTAAAACCAACAATGCATGCGGTCAAAGTATGTCACCGCAATGGTTGTAAGTGGAAATAAGAGAAGGGAATGACCAAAACGAAAAGGCATACTAGGGATTTCTCCCAAAAATGAGATTTCCATAATGAAAGTTGTCACAATAAAATCACAAGGATGGTTTCTTTAAGTCAAGAGGAGAAGAGATACAACGAATTATAATTAATTCATCCATATAACATGTTTAAAACAGAAGGCGGGGGAATTACAAGATATGTACTGTGGTTACATTTTGTTTAAATATTTTAATGTGATATGATGAAAAACCCATCACCTCAAATTTAATTTATTAAAAATCCTAAACATTTACATGATATGTAATCCCTTTACATGATGAGTAAATTTTATACAGATGTTTTTTTCAGCTCAGTTTCCCTTTAAACAACCTGAAACTTCTTTAATAATGCTCAACATACCAAGAACTAGTTAATTACTTAACCCTTTAACACATATACTCCATTTGTTATGGATTTCAAACATCCCTGTAATTTATTTCATTTTCCCCAAAAGGCTCTCTATCTTCAAACAAGACTCAGCTACCAAGGATCAAATGAAAAAATTAATGAGGGGTGTACCTAGAATAAGATTGGATCTTAAAATTTAAGAGAAAAATTACTAATGGATCTTTAGTATTAGGTGATATACTCAATATGATGTGGTATTTTAATGGATTGGATAGGATATGGTATTCTTCAGTGATGAATCTTGCTATATATTTTCTTAATTTATTTTTGAAATTTTATTCACAATTAATAATGAATTACAATATAAATGAGTTCAATAAATTTTTTATTTATTTTCTCAATATGATAATTATAACTGAGTACGACATCAGATTCTATACTGTAGTGATATGATAGTAATAAAAAGGGTAATGTTTTAATCCATAATAATAAGTATGTTCTTGGAGGGTTCTGTAGTAATCTTTGGTTCTTGAAACCTGAAGGAGATGTTAAGAAGGATGGAAATTTTTTCCATTGTTTCATGCCCAGAAAATAGATAAAACATTTCCCAAAATACCTATAAATATTTATGAAACCTTTGTTGGAGTCAAAATTATATTTTTTCTATAAAAATAAATTATTATAATAAAAAATTCATACATAATGCCAATTGTATATTAAATAATTATTATAAATATGTACATGAGGTTAAAAATAAATATAGAATAGATATACATTTAATTTTTCAAAACAAGTTATAATAGTTACTATAGAAAAGATATAAAATTCACTAAATTACATTAATCATGAAATAATTTGAAATTATAAACTTTTCTGTGCATTTTCATTCCATTTTTTATATGAGATAAGAGATTTATTATTATAAAATATCATTGTTATCAACAAAATAGATTATGGTTTTGTAAGACCCATGGTTTATAATTTGATACATTCTATAAAATGTTTAGAAAATAATGGTTAAAAAAACTTTTATCTAGGACTAAATATTTTTATCTAATTTTGAGATTAAAATAATAGAGAGAGTTCTCACAACCCATTAGGTGTATAGTTTAATAAACATAAATATTCATTGAAATGATGTTACTTTAAAAATATAAAATTTCACATGTGATATGGTTGTTAATATTTTTAATAAAAAATTACTACAAACGAAATAAATTTTATTTTACTTGATGAAATTGTTAATGTATCCTAGAAATATAGTTTTAGATAAAATAATTTCTAATTGAATGGTAGGGGGAAATTTTGGTTGGAAGGGGTATTTGTTTTTAGGAAAATGGGTTACCCGTTTTCTTTATTTAGGAAATGGGGTAGCCTAGCGCCACTTTAATTAGCGCTAATGGAAAAAAATGGCATAGCGCCACTTGAAGTGGCGCTTGGAGGAATTGGGAATACTGTTCCTCAGCGCCACTTCAAGTGGCGCTGATTGATTTTATGGGTAACTGATCAGTTCCACATGAAGTGGTGCTGATCCGTTACCATTACACGGATCATCGCCACTTCAAGTGGCGCCGATCTCCCTCACCCACTATAAAACCCCCTCACCCCTCCTCATTCATTCATCCAGCTCACCCCCTCAACATCCTCTCTTTCTCTCAATTTGGAGAACAAATTCCTGGTTGTCCCCCAACCATTCCACAAATTTGAGGTAAGTTTTCATTTACATTTCATTAATATTTTAAATTTTATATTTAATTGTCTAGTTAATGTAATTAGATTATAGAATATGTTTATTAATTTAATTGTTTAGTTTATAGAATTATTTTAAAAAATAATAAATTATAAGTAGTTAAATAATTTATTTAATTTGGTTAATTTAGTAGTAAGCATAATTAGTTACATAATTATGTATATTTAGTCAATTAATTAATTATAATTAGTCAATTAATTAATTATAATTAGTCAATTAATTAATTATAATTAGTCAATTAATTAATTATAATTATTCAATTAATTAATCATAATTAGTCAATTGATTAATTATAATTAGTAAATTAATTAATTATAATTAGTCAACTAATTAATTATAATTAGTAAATTAATTAATTATAATTAGTCAATTAATTAATTATAATTTGTCAATTAATTAATTATAATCAGTCAATTAATTAATTATACTTAGTCAATTCAATTAATTAATTATACTTAGTCAATCAATTAATTAATTATAATTAGTCAATTCAATTAATTAATTATACTTAGTCATTTCAATTAATTAATTATAATTAGTCAATTCAATTAATGAATTATAATTAATTAAATCAAATTATTCAATTAATTAAATCTAATTAGTCAATTAATTAAATCTAATTAGTCAATTAATTAATTAGTATTAGTCAATTAATTAAATTTAATTAGTCAATTAATTAAATCTAATTAGTCAATTAACTAATTATTATTAGTCAATTAATTAATTATTATTAGTCAATTAATTAAATCTAAATAGTCAATTAATTAAATCTAAATAGTAAATTAATTAAATCTAATTAGTCAATTAATTAAATCTAATTAGTCAATTAATTAAATCTAATTAGTCAATTTATTAAATCTAAATAGTCAATTAATTAAATCTAATTAGTCATTTAATTAAATCTAAATAGTCAATTAAATAAATCTAATTAGTCAATTAATTAAATTTAATTAGTCAATTAATTAAATCTAATTAGTCAATTAATTATTAGTCAATTAATTAAATCTAATTAGTCAATTAATTAATTGTTATTAATCAATTAATTAATTATTATTAGTCAATTAATTAATTATGGTTAGTCAATTAATTAAATCTAAATAGTCAATTAATTAAATCTAATTAGTCAATTAATTAAATCTAATTAGTCAATTAATTAAATCTAATTAGTCAATTAATTAAATCCTATCAGTCAATTAATAAAATATAATTAGTCAATAATTATATCTAATTACTCAATTAATTAAATATAATTAGTCAATTAATTAAATATAATTAGTCAATTAATTAAATCTAATTAGTCAATTAATTATTAGTCAAATAATTAAATCTAATTAGTCAGTTAATTAATTATTATTAGTCAATTAATTAATAATCATTAGTCAATTAATTAAATCTAAATAGTTAATTAATTAAATCTAAATAGTCAATTAATTAAATCTAATTAGTCAAATAATTATGTCTAATTTGTTAATTAATTAATTCTAATTAGTCAATTAATTAAATCTAATTAGTCAATTAATTAAATAGAATTAGTCAATTAATTAAATCTAATTAGTCAATTAATTAAATCTAAATAGTCAATTAATTAAATCTAATTAGTCAATTAATTAAATATAATTAGTCAATTAATTAAATCTAATTAGTCAATTAATTAAATCTAATTAGTCAATTAATTAATTATTATTAGTAAATTAATTAATTATTATTAGTCAATTAATTAAATCTAATTAGTGAATTAATTAAATCTAATTAGTCAATTAATTAAATCTAGTAAGTCAATTAATTAAATCTAGTTAGTAAATTTATTAAATCTAGTTAGTCAATTAATTAAATATAGTTAGTCAATTCAATAAATCTAATTATTTAATTAATTAAATATAATTAGTTAATTAATTAATTATAGGTAGTCAATTATAATTGGTCAATTAATTAGAGAAGTAGTTATAGTATTTAGAGAAGTAGTTACAGTAATTAGCTAAGTAGTTAAAATAATTAGCGATGTAGTTATATTATGAGTTGTTTATATAATATATATTTGCATTACATTCTATGTATGATAATGATTTTAGTTTTCCATCTACCTTGACCTCAGTTTGTAATTGTAGTTATGAACTTGATTTTATTAGTTGAATATATTTTTTACATATTTCGTGTTAGAGTTGTCATGAAATGAAATTTTCTCTTAAGTAAAGTATCCCTGGATAGAGGGGCTTTTGGTCGTACCACCTACATTCTTGGAGGCTCTCCTTGTCTAGGAAAGTGAATGGGGTTGGCTATCTATCGCTTCGGGCTTATTCATGTTGAGTTTTTCAAGTTCATATAACTCTATGCTTTTACATGACGTGTTCATGTACCTCATGCATATGATGCATGTGGATATGTATGAATATGTTTGAATTACTATTTTTAGGTAAATAACACAAACTTGTGGGTTGTGTAAAGAGAGTTACACATCAATTTGGTTTGAACATATTGATTTGGTGGAGAGACTAGGATTCCAACATAAATTCTAGAAGCATGCAGACATAAATTGATTGTTTGATCATATGTGATTATTAACGAGGGTTTATTTTAGATAAAAAAAGATGGATACATATATTTATTGCAACAGAAAAATAATTGAGAAAGAACAAGGATGTAGTTATAGTATACAGTCAGAAGCTATTGTAATGCTTGGAGGGTGTACAACTTTGGGAACTCTTCAGAGGAAAATTCAACGAAAGTTGAAACTGAGGAGCGACCAAGTGATAGAATCTATCACATACAGGAATCTAAAATATGTTGATAGGTTTTGTCATGTGGGTTATCCAATAACTGATGATGAAGAATGGGAATACGTACTGTCATTGGTCAATATCCTACCATCCAATCAAATGATAGAGTTATATGGGACCATAGCTACAATTGAGGTTCCATCGACATTGGAACCTGGGTCATCATAATGTCATGAGAGAATTTCATATGCTCCTGTTAGAACACGTCAAGAAGTTCCATTTGCAATGGTATCTTCATTTCCCTCGGTTAGAATTTCAATGGATAGTCCCCCACAAACTGTAGATTCGTTGGTCGATGATTTTGAGGATGATGACAATTTAAAAGATGAAGAGGAAGCTGAAGATGAAGAGGAAGTGCATGCGGAAGAATAGTCAGTTCCCACTCATGTGAGGTTTAACTGACCTTTGAACCATAACCCACCATTGAGCTCATGGTCGACGGAAGGCATGAATCGCTTGCCAGAATTAAATTGGTCAGTTATTACACCTGTCTCATAATTTCCAAGAATCATTGAGGGAACAGATCGAGTGACAAATGAAGGTGTTCTGTATATTGTAAGAGTGTTTTAGATAAAATATGCAATGAAAAATTTGATAAAACAATACCACATTGAATGAAATTACTCTTATGTTGTAGAAGAGTCAAAATGAACTTCTTATTTGATCCGCTGTGACAAATATGATTCGAACTGTCAAATGCGTCTACGAGCTATAATTGATAACACTTTTCACAGCTGGCGCATCACAAGATTTACTCCACAGACATGTTTGAACCCAATCTTGTTATAAGAGCACTCTTCATTAAATGTTGACTTTGTTTCATCAGTTATTGTTGAAATTATTAGAGCATGTCAAGATATTCATATTGTCATAGTGATGGAGTGAATCAAACAACTTTTTGGTTATCAGATTTCTTACTGGAAGGCATGGGAAGCACGGCAAAAGGCTATTATAAAATTGTACGGTGATTGGGACGATTCTTATCGAGTTTTACCACAACTTTTGGAGATTTTACGCTATAATAATCAAGTGATATATCAGTTACATACTAATGAATATGTTAAACAATACAACCAAGTTGACCAGTCAATGGTTGTTTTTGATATATTGTTTTGGGAATTTTTACCATGTGTGGCTGCTTTCAGGCACTGCAAGCAGTTTATAAAAATAGAAAGAACATTTCTGTATGGAACATATACAATAACATTATTTATTGCTGCCACACAAGATAGAAATTGAGCCCCTCTAACGTTGGCTTTTTCAATTATGTATAAAGAGAACTTCTCATAATGGAGTTGGTTTCTCGAATGTCTTCGAGAGACTGTTACGGGCACAGAAGGGATTTGTCTTATCTCAGATCATCACCGAGAAATCAAGGAGGAAGTATAGTCTAAGGGACTTTCATGGAGAGAACCATATGCCCATCATCGATACTGTATTCGATATAGTTCTAGAAATTTACAACAGAGATTAAAGAATGAGTCGATGAAGAAAGAAATCTTAAAAATTGGTATGAATATCATTTTTTTCTATTAAAAACTTCTGTCCTAGTTATGATCCTATCTCTTAAGATTATTTCATGTATGATAGAATACAAGCCTCAACAACAATTAATGGGGGAGAGTCTTCAAGATATTCCTAGAGTTAATCCATAGGTTTATGATTACATGATGCAAATTCCAAAACAGAAATTGTCGTTGGCATATAATGATGGGAGGTGATATGGTCATATAACGACCAACATCGTAGAATGCATAAATGGAGTTTTCAAGGGCATTTGAAAATTACCAATCATAGGTAAATATGAATATTTTATTATATGTTCCTCAGAAGAGAAAATTTGTAATATACTATTAGTATAATGACTTAAATCTAAATTATAGGTTTGGTACAAGAGACCTTCTATCGTAGTGTCAAGTATTTTATGGAATGAGGAAAGAAAGATGAAGAGGGCTTGAACAGAGAGATACGCTATGGACACCATTTATAGTGTGATCTAGATGCAGTTCTTTAGGAAGCTGCAACATATCGTGTCACTGCATTTAATCATCCAGAGCAACGATTTGAGGTCATTGAGCCCGGTGATGTTGTAGCTTGGAGTAATGGTCTTATCCGAGTTTTTTTATTGGAGAAGAATTACTGTGAATGTGGAAAGTTCCAATCATTGAGATATCATTGTGTCCATGTGATTGCAACATGTGCTTACGTAAACGTATCTAGGGAGTAGTTTGTTGATCCAGTTTATCGACTCGACAGTATCAACTCCTGCTACAATACTCCGTGGATTCCAATCGGAGAATATCAAAATTTTCAGCTCTCTGATGACACAACCATGCTTCTACCAAACAACAATAGACTTCGCCCTAATGGGAGGCCAAAGTCGACTCGTATCTGGAATGAGATGGATTGTCCTGGTGAATAGGCACCTGGACGATGGTGCAGCATATGCCACCAAGAGGGTCATACAAAGACATGTTGCCCTAGACACATAGGGAAATCATCTAATGGTTAAAATGTATTTTGTAAATCATCAGTTACTATAAACACATTGTACGTGTAATAAATATTTGTCCTTCGAGGAGTTTTGAAACCATTCATAGTTAATATATCATCATCATTTTAATAAGTGGTTGTTGTTTTAGAAAATTAACAAGAAATTTTAGAAAATATAAAATGTAAGATCGAGCATTTAACAAAATCTGAGAATCAGTTAATGTGAATAATAGTGATGAATAAATTGTGGATATAACAGAATCTGAGACTACTAGTCTAGAAAATGAAAAATAAATAAATCAGGACAACGAGGTTAAACCTTTAAAGCGTGATGAACCCACACCTAAAAAATACAAAGATCCAAGGAAAATGAAGTGGTAATAGATGAAAAAGTCAAGAGCCAAGAAAAATTTTAGGATAAGGGGAGAAATCAACTTGTTTCAAACATTATGCCCCTCTCATCCTTTTCTTCAAAAGTGTTTAATAGAGTGATGAACATAAATAATTGATATTCTTGAAAATTATTAAAACATTATGCCCTTCATTTTCAACCACGAGAATGGGTTTTCTCCAAAAAAACAATGATTCATTCCGAAACATCAGAAATTATCCTCTTTAGTTGACCCAATGAAGAACGAACTATCATATATTCATTCGGAGGTCGTGAATATGTGACAATTGGTTCTTTACTGGGTCGACTAAAGCTACGATGCAGGAGGAGGATGTTTTTTCTTGTCAACCATATATGGATCAATGGTTTTTCTATATTCCTTCTAAACGATGTTGAATGAGCATATTGAGTAGGACAACTCTCTATTTTTGGTTTTAGAGGAAAGGGTGAAGGGATTTACAGGCAGAAAAAATATACTTAAAATATGTTCAAAAGCTTTAAGAAAATGATACATGAGTCATCTGTGACATGTATGAATCCAAATATACAACGAAGAATATTTCCTATAAAATCATCAGTATTCGATAGACATAGTAGTTTGGAGAATCGATCCAAAACTTTATATGTTGAACATATCATTAATTCCATTAATAATTTTGGCCAATTATTGTGACGTCGACATCTTTCAAAATCCAATGTCATCGTTGAATTTTGAAAGAATTAAAAGTGAATATATCATCAACATTATATGTTGAACATATCATAAATTCCTTTATATATTGAACATATCCTAAATTACTTACACGCTTCTTTCATACATTACATTATAAATTTCATACCTTAAATGATAAATGTGATTACTAACATGAAATTAATGTTTTACTATTTGTACAATCAGATGGAGTAGCCACTCTTATCTAGCCATGAGACGCATGTGTCGTGTCTTATGTTGGCACGACGACCTGTTCGATAGATTTCTGTTCGGAGGGCACGTCATTTTCATCACGATGCGCCCCCAGAAGCTATTTCTCCATACCTTAGACGTGAAGGATTTTATGGAGTCGCTATGTGTGACATCAAGTATATTGATCATCATTTGGTTGCGGAATTGGTTGAGATATGTCAGCCAGAGACACACACTTTTCATCTCTCGGAGGGGGAGATGGAAATTACTTTAGAGGAAGTCATCTACATGCTTGGTTTTCCCATCCATGGATAGGCAGGTACGGGTGCCACTAGTGGAAACTAGGTTGCCGTCACACAAGGACTATTAGGCATTGATGTCATTGGCGTACGAGGTGTCCTTGTGGGTTATTGATTGTGAATGAAATGGCTTGATGAGAATTTCTCTATCATTACTAATGATGCAGAAAAGGAGAGGCTTATTAGGCACACACGTGCATATATTCTGCGACTGGTCGGAGGCATGTTATGCGTCGACTACTCCACCCTTTTGGTACACATGATGTACCTCCCATTACATGAGGATCTTTATCAGATAGCTACATACAGTTGGGTATCCGCTGTATTAGCACATTTGTATAAATCTATTTGTACCAGTTGTCACGCAGATGCACATCAGATTTAATGTTGTATGGTTTTAGTACAGATGTGGGATTGGGATCATTTTCCACGCATCACTCCTCGAGCTATCGCACCATGTGCAACATAGTTATTTCAGGATTGTCCTTGAGGACGATGGTATGTTTAATTCATTACATTCATTTATTTTGTACTTTTGTTTCTGTTATTTATAAACTTACTGTATATTACTCTTTTGTAACCAGGTGGAGTCAGTCTCGGAAACATGCACACACACCGAGACATAGTGTGCACAACTTTCGACAGATATTCGATGCATTAGTGCCAGTTGATGTAAGTCAAGCAATACTTTTTTATAGAAAAATATGGTTTATTATCACTATTTTAAGTTATTTTAATGTATTATTTCTAAAATTATCTTGCTAATATGTCACTTACTTTTTGAGTTACATTTACGGTTTCATGGACTCCATATATAGGTTATGTCTATGCCTCACTTCCAACGTATTGCACAGCTATGATTGGAGAGCGTGCTACAGTGCTGCCACTCATCCACTTCCATATCATTGAGTGGAACCAGTCATACTGGGTCATGCGCCAGTTTGGTTATATACAACATATCCCAATGGCACCAGGACAGCCTGATGGGTTGCATTCTATTGTACATACATGTAGACAGTCGACAGACTGGCGGCAGTTTCATGCATCTCATATTGAGTTGTGGGATGCGCGTTCCTGATATGGTGTTTCTCAATATGGATATCCCATAGCACAGTATTAGTTATATGCCCATGGGGATTATGCAGACTGGTATCGACATCATACCATCATGCATCTTACACGTCAGGGGATTGACATTCAGAAGATGGTATGTTTATTAAGGTATATTATATTCATTTAACTCTTTTGTGGTGTTAATATGAATGTCATTTCATTTGAAGAAAGACAACATTGATCATCTTGAACATATCACACATCCTCAAAAGGAGTCACATATTAGATGGGACATAGTTCATCGAGATGTGTTGGCTCTCTACGACGATCTCTGGATGATACGGGACAATTGTTATAACGAGGAGCCATAGGAATATCCTAATCCATATCCTCCACCTAGAACTCCTGAGGGTGATGATGTCACTGCTATTCCTGCTGATGACGATGCTCCGCCACCACCACCTCTAGTTGGGAGATAGAGACGAGTACCTCGGGAGGGGCAGAGGCGGCGAGATAGACATCCGAGAGCACCTCCTGCAGATGTGGCAACTCCACATAGAGATGATAATGCACATCTTATTAATATGCTTGTACAGCAGGGTGACGCTTATATACCAAATATGTCGTCTCTGATGACTACTATGGACTACGAGCTGGATCAGGTGACACACCTTGTGGCAGCCCCCTCTCCTCCCGGCGAGGAATTCTTCAGTATGCCATTTCTACCATTTTAGGAGCCCTAGGGCCATCGGGATCCATGAATGACTTTGAGTCGTCATCCACGTATGATTTTGGTCCATCATCCACACATGATTTTTGTCAGTCCTCTATACAGCATCATGAAGAGGCACCAGATACACCAGAAGTGGGGGATCCCACTACTAGGACACCCGAGCGATGCATACGTCGGACGCGGGGAAGACATGAGATTCAGACACCACGTTGTGGTACCAGGGGGCATAGACAATGATTTATTCAGATGTCAAGATCTTTATGTTAAAAACCTTATTTATTTTGATAAAGGATTGTTATTTAGGCAAATATTTAGAAAATAAAATATATAGTATTTACAAAATAATTCAAATAAAACATGAAACATTGATTAAACATATAAGAAATACTCGAAGGCAGAATGAATTTCATTAAAAATGAGGGTTAGTCCAAATTTAATGAAACTGAATTGAACAATTAACTGAGATGTAGGAAGCTATGGTAGTGTTACCCACAAAACTAAGGGTGGCTTCAACCTTTCTATATATCCAGTATAAATTTTGACATCCAATTCACTGCATGAAATGTCAAAAGGTCCAATCATGGTGTGTTTATGTGGACCTTCTGGCATTTCTTGTAGTGAATTGGATGTCAAAATTTCAGAAATCCTGTGTGACAAGGATGCCCTTAACGAAAGGCGGCTTTTTACTTTCTTCATATCCATTTAACATTTTATAGCCTTTCAAAGCCACGTACTTGAAATATTTTTATGTTGAAAGATGACATATTATTTTTCCTCAAATTTTTTTATTAAATTACTTTTATTTTCAACTATTTTTTATATTTTTAATCCATGATTCATGTTTCATTTATATTCATATTATAGTTTCTATTTTATAGTCTTTTAAATTCACATACATGAAACATTTGTATGTTTCAATTGGTGGTTTTGAAAACTTGTAAATTATTTTTCATCAACATTTTTTATGAAATTCAATTTTTTTTCAATTATTTATTATATAATTAGTCAATGTTTAATGATTCATTTATAACTGCACTATAATTTATGTTTTATAGTCTTTCAAATTGATGTACATGAAACATTTGTAAGTTTCAAATAGCTTGTTTTGAAAGCTTATAAAATATTTTTCATTGATATTTTTCATTAAATTCATTTTGTTTTCAAATATTTATTACATGTTTAATCAATGATTAAAATTTCATTTAAATAAGTGTTATACTTTATCTATTATAGTTTCTCAAAAACACGTATTTGAAACATTTTTATGTTTCAAATAGGTGGTTTTAATTGCTTAAAAATTATTTTTCATCCACATTTTTTATGAAATTTCTTTTGTATTCGACTCTTGGTAATATATCTAAAATATAATTATTACAAATTATTATAATTATAAATAATTATATTTTTAAATTAATTATAATAGTAAATTAAATTATAATTTATTACAAATTAATAAAATAATAAGTTATTATAATTGAAAATTAATTATAATTAATTAATTTTCATAAATTAAATTACAAATTATTTTTATTAATATATTATTATAAAAAATTATTATATCTTCATGTATACATTATATATTTATTCTATTTATATTTATATAATTATAATAAATTTTTAACTATAATAAACATATAATTATAATGATAAATATAATAAATATATAATTATAACTCTAAATATAATAAATATATAATTAAAATAAATGATTATTATAGCCTTATATTTATTATAATTACATATTTATTATAATTACATATTTTTAATGTAAAAATATATATAATGTATATATATAGAATTATATATTTTCATTATGTAATTATATATCTATATATACATTATATATACATTATATATAAATAGAATTGCATATTTACAAAGAAAAAAAATATATTGTATACATAAATATATAATTACATTTACTACATTTATTATATTTATTACATTTGTTATTTTTATTATAATTCTATTATTATTTTTATTTACTATATTTATAATATATATAATTATTATATTTTTGTTTTTACTAAATTTATATATTTAATATTTTTATATATTTATCATAATTATTATATTTATAATTATAAATTTATAATAATTCTCTATTTATATTTATAATAATTATAATATTATAATGAATATAGAATTATCAAATATAACAATAAATATAATAATTTTAATAATTATAATAAATATAAAAATTATCTATTTATATTAAATGTAAAATAATAAATATAAAAAATTTAAAAAACAATAGAGCCACTTGAAGTGGAACTATTCGAAAAATTATATAGATCCACCTCAAGTGGTGCTAAAGACACCCATATACCTAAATAATCTCTACCTAAACCCATTAAAATAATTTTTTTGACCCCCTCCCCTAAATTCGCCACTGGTAGGGATATGTTTAAATTTTGAGAGTTTTAAAATTTAATAAATAAATTTTTATTCCAATATAATTAAATGAAAGATTCAATTTATATCCTAAAGGAGTTTATGACACATTACTAGATAAAATTCTTAATGTAAAAAGGTACCTCCAAACAATTTTGTTTTCATTTTCATTAAACCACTTTCAGGGAAAAAGTGGGAACCCTCACAATATCTGATACACATTCCAGTGGGTAAACTGATCACAGGTTCAAAAATCAAAAACCAAAATACACATTTCAGCGGAAAAGTGACCACTGCTTCAAAATTAAAAAACATAAGAACAAATAAACAAAACAAAAAGTAGCTGAAAATTCACGTTAACATCCCCCATAAAATCACGTGACCTGTCCAAGTAATCCTACATCAAAAGAATTTATGAAAGGACCACTACACTATTCATTGCATCTCCATCATCACATACCCTCGTCACCAACACGATGCCATCTTCCACCCTCGACATCGGCAAAACAATCTGTCCAGTAGGTAACAACGCTCCCTGAGATCACCAGAACCAACCAGCATTATCCAAAAGATGCAACGAAAAGCACCACCTAGAACCAAAAGGGGGAAGCCAATGCGAGATGCGCCTCTTAAAAACAAAAGGACACTCAAACAAAACATCCCAAAACATCCGTGGAGACATCTACACCAGACAGAAATGGAATGGAGTGTTGTACTATGAAGTCAGGGCAGAGTTGGCAGACAAAGACCTCAGCGGAGGACGATGCCTGCACACGAACTTCATCACTTTCTTTGGATTCCCCTCCTAACAACAATCTAGAATACAAAAATAAAAAGAAACACTACCTCCCCATAGAAGAATCCCATCATCACATCAAGTAACTCCAATCCAAAATCCACAACATGTACTTCCAGAACAAAACCTTAAGAGACGAGCAAAAAGCCAAAAGCATCTGCGAGAAGAACCCCCATAAAAAAGAGAACCAAATAGGGGAGAGTAAAGTAGAAAATGATGGAAACGAGGAGCATGACCTATGACCACCGCATCCCCCTCTAAGAAGGGGAAGGAGAGAATGAGACTAGAAGAAGAAGAGGGGGCCAAGAGAAGCAAAGGGCACAAATCCGAGAACAAAATAGAAACATGGGGGAAGAAGAAAACAAGCCAGGGAAGAGAGTACAAGACCGATAATGTTAGGTGTGGTAGGTATCACCGCCAAATGTGGGATAATTTCAACGAATGGTATGAATTTTATGGAAAACTATAATTTTTATGATAATATAAATCTTAGAAGCGTTTAAATTATTTAAAAAGAAAATTAGTAATTAATATTTTAAAATTTTATTTTGTGAGGGAAATTTGTTTTTATATAATGTAAAAGTATCGATTAAAAGGAATATTAATTATATTCTCAATGTTGTTTAAGTATTATTTTTTAAAATATGTTATCTAATTGATGTAGTTTAGTGTGAGGATTTTATTAGATATATACAAACATGAATTAAGTTCCACATAAATATTCAATTTGTGTTACATATGATGTAATAGGATTTAAAAGACCAATAAAATAATATAAAGATATGGTCTTTAGGGTATTCTCATATAGTATTTTTTTAATATTGATGTTTATTTTAAATTATTTTATGAATATATAAAAAATTTCAAGTAATTCCATAGGAATATCTGATCTATCATTAAATGTTTTAGGTTTTTTATTTCATAGAATGAATTTAGAACAAAATCTGCAACCCATGTCTTTGAATTATCCCCAATCAATCGTAATTATGAATATTTATAGGATGTTTTGATATTAGAATAATTTTATGTGTTTAGGGTTTTAAAAAGATACACATTTTCAATTATGAGTCATAAAACATGTTTTTTTTTGTTCTAGATAACCTACCATGTATATATCTTCGAATGTTATACAAAATGTTTTTAACATAATATGGGTCCATGTTTTCTTCAAATTGCCATTACATGATGTTAATAAGTAATATCATATGTGAAAATCTATAATTCGATTTCATTCATACACCAACCTTGATTACATGATAATAAAACGTCATTAGTTATGTTGGTGATCATATGGTGGGATTTTATTATTCAAGATAATGTTTTCCTCTTATATAATTGGAATGACCTCAGAAACCTCAATCAAGAAAGATTTTTGATGTGTTAGAACATACCTAGATAACTTTCATGTGATGTGTTTATCTATTTAGGTTATTAAAATTTCAGACAATGATATACTAAGGTGAATGACATGAGATTTGTTCATCTATATTATTAAATGTATTTCTAAATAATGTAGAATTTACAAAATGTTATATGAGATTTATATATTCCATACCTCATCTTCAGTCAATAGTTTGGAAAATTGGATTATATAATCATGCATGATATATTTGATACATCAAGTAGACACATGTATATAGATACATGTGTTTGATAGATACCAAATTGGATCCCATATATTGAGTAGAATAAATGCTTTTAAAAAGGCTTCTCCTTGGTTGAAATTATTTATTTGGTAATTCATTTTCATTTTTAGCACTATGTTTACATGTTAGGTCACATATAGTAGTTTTGTGAATGTGTATTGATTTTGTTTAAATGTGTCTGTTCAATGAATTGAGGGTATTATAATATCTTCTATAAACTTTTTTTAGATGAATTAGAAAAGGATTTCATGATATGGCTTAAAAATTTTAAAAAAAGATGTGAAATAAATTGAGATTGTAATTAGACGAGGAGTATTTATTCAAATTGGGACAGTGATAGATATATTAACTAGTGAAATTATGATGTGATGAATGTCATAATGTTGTGGTTTGATTTTAAGAAAATCACATAGTGGAGAAAGTCCCTACATCATTATTTTTTTATTGAAGTAAATTCATTATGATATAACAAAAAGTCTCAATTTATATCTCTACATAAGATATCATGTATAAATTTAAATTTTGTGGTGATGACTAAATATTTTCTAAAACAATTATGAGTAAATTTTATTTTTTTAAATGTCATTATATTTTATTATAATTTGTTTTTATAGATTGAAAATTTTGATAAAATTATAGAACAATGAAGGGCATCATATTTTGAAAGATTATAAAATTTTCATCATCATGATGGTTCAATAGAAATTTCATTTAATCCAATAAAAGAATTCTATAAATATTTGTTGGTTATAAAATATTTTGTAATACATAGATCCTTGAAGTCATAACTCATATTTCAATATTCTATTTCACCCAATGGTTTGATTAGGTTATGAGGAATGGAAAAATACATCATATATATTAAAACATGCACATAACATATGGAAACCTTTGTATATGTTATTTTCTTGTTAGCACTATGTTATATACCTCAATATCATGTAAAATATTTTTTAAGGATCTATATAAAAAAAGAATATGGATCTTCTTCATTTATATATTGCTTAATTAAAATGAATATTTTTGTATCATCCTTGACATTGATACCCAAACGACACCCAAGACAGATCACCAAAACATAGAAAGTGTTCATCGATCCATAGGGGATGGAAACTAGCATTGTTGGACTTATTTTTTCATCAAGTAATAGTTTACCTGCTATGAATAAAAAATAATTTATGATTATTTCCTTATATAAGATAATAATTACTCATCCCTATGTTGGATGTTTATAAAATAAAAAAAAATCAAAATGGGGTTTCTCAAAGATGGGTATTTATGATGATTTCGTCAAGGCACACATCATCGCACTGTCATGTGCTAGTTGTTTCCCCACATTCCTACTTCCCAATGTTGGGCAACATCTGTCGCTTATTCTGAGACATTTTATCTTTGATTGAAACATGATGATCATATGTTGGTCTCTCCTTCAATTTAATCCACCTTAGAATTCGTCGCTTAGTCTAGGTCTCCCTTAATGATTAAGACGTAGTTCGTGAAACTCTTCTTGGTGCCACCTCTTCATGGAAGATGGTTAATTATGTTGTTTATTTCAGGACATTACATGGGATGAAGTCAGGGACATAACCTTCGGTCAGGGGAGTAGTTACATTGAGCATCATTGGCATGTCTTAGTGTTGGAACACTAGTACACCTAGATTTTCTTCCCTTTATGATACGGGTTCTTGAGGGCATAGAAACCCGAGTCAGCCCATGTAGAGTTTGGGTAATTATATTCCATAGGCATGTACCTATGATTTTCATCATCTTTCCATGTTTAACACGGTGTATTCCACGATTTTAATGTCTAGTGGAGATGGATCAGACTCATCAGAACACAAATAAGAGTGGATCATATGGGTACATACCTAGAAGTGAGCACATGGAAGGGTTACTAGATGGGTGGATAAAATATTCCCAATGAAGATATATCTGAGGATGATTGGGTCCTGAAAAAGGGGACACCATGGTTTACCATTGGTTGTGGTTTGAACCTCATAGAGGCCTCATAAGTACCCTATATAGAAGACATGGATAAAACCTCACATAGTTTGAGAGGGTGAATCATGGTATTTGGGGTGTACAAAATGGACAACAACCTAAAAAAGTTCTAAGGATTACATGTGGTTAGTATCCCTAGTAATCCTAGGTTCAGTGAGGAATTGGATGACATGATCTCTCCGAGATGTGGAAGCCCGTGTAAAACAAGGATGGATGATGGATGACCTGAGGCAATGTGTGAGATAAATGGGATGGAAATGACATAAAGATGATGGTGGTGTTGTTCTTCAACCCCAAGGAGGCTTCCTACAAATCCTGGTGGGTAGTAATCAAAGTCCATGTAGTTCAGTGGAGAAATTATTCACTTAAGGAGGAGGCTTGTGAGAATTTATGCATGGATAAGACCCGAAGGAAGTATAACCTCCAGGTTGGGGCATGACCTTCCCAAAACATAAATTCTCGAGGGAGAGACTGGGATGAGACATCAGTGATAGGATCGAACCTCATGGAGGATTCCTACATACCTTTCCTGGAGAGGGTAAGGATAAAAGTCCATGTAAATCTACATGGGGCATATAATCGGGGTGTACACAATGGACAAAAAACCAAAGACATGATGGGGATTATTCAGGGTTAGCTGCTTGAGAACTATTATAACACCACCAAGTGGTTGACCAAGGATGTAGGTCTCAATAAACGGGACGCCAAATATTTTCAGTGTTTAGGGTTGAACCTAGGGGAGGTTTCCTACACACCCTGTGTATGAGATATGGATAAAAACCATGTATTTTGAAATCATACAGTTTAACATCATGAGGGAAGGAAATGGAATACAGTTTAACATAATGTGGGAAGAGGGTGATCTGATGTGAAGGGGTCGGGACTGATGGGTGATGGGGTTGAACCTCATGGAGGTTTCCGACATACCGTTCCAAAAAAAAGGTAAAGGATCAAAGCCAGTGTAGTTCATTTGGAAATAGGATGTGGATTAAACACTAATGTGGCCCAAATAGGGTGTAATGGTCATTGTTTACTCTAATCTCACTTGAGTGATGATCGGTGTGAGAGACAAGAGGAAAAAAGACCTGACAATCAGGTCATGAAAGGTGTGTTTGAGAGGAATGGACTTGGACTTACGTGTGGTTAGACACACATGGAAACAATGATTGGGACTTAATCATAGGGAGACATGATGATAAATTAGGGTTTCGAGATGTATGAGGAAGTCATGGAAATCATACTGAAATCATCCCACCAGAGAGTGACAAGGCCTTTGTAGAGAATTCTCAAGGTTCTCATGGTGGAAAAGACTAAAAGGAGAGGGGAGTGAGAAGGTGTCGGTGCCCATCCCCTTCACGGTCCCCTCTGTGGTTGTCAGTTATGAGGTGATCATAGTTTATTATCTTGTGTCGAGGATGCATGTGCTTGGCATTTTAATGTCATGCATCTTGGACAGTGAGGATTCACTCATGCTCACTAGGTTTTACACAACCGGCGCACTTTAACCCTTAGTGAAGGTTAGTCACCATCAATACCATATGAATAAGGGGTTGTTGAGTGATCTATTGAAGGGATAATGTTTGTGAGTCTATTTGAAAAATAAAAATCTATTAGTGTGCCTATGAAAATAAGCTTGAGGAAAAGCAACGTAATATGAAGCACCACCCAACGGACCAAAAAATCACATCATACAAACCTGATGGGTCCTACATGGGAAGTATGCAGAAGACATGGGTGTCGCATGTAATAGGGTCTCGAACATGGTGCCTTTGGGTAAGGATGAAACATGTAGAGAACAATGAGGTGTGTACACAAAATTAAAGGGGTGCACACAAGATAAGGGGCTTCACATAAGAGTGGGTGGTTTCACACAAAATGAGTGGGTGAGAATAAGGGGAGGCCATGTGCACAAGATTGGTCCGACACAAGGGAACACTTGTGTGCAAGAGGAATATTTTCCGTGAAAATGCCTTGGAGTAAAAGGTAATGGGCTAGGACCAGGGCCTTGTGGGGCCAACTAGTAGAGGACCCCTGGGAGACCTGTCACACATGATCCATTACATTAAGGTAATGTATTTTGCACAGTCACGGTTTCTTTCACATAGTAGAGAATCAGTTCATCTTATATAATATTCGCTAGAAATGTGGGGTATATTTATATTTATAGCTGGAAACATCAGCAGAAGTGCACAAGGTGGGCTACAAGAAAGCTATTTTTGTTGTCTCATTGGGCGTAGAAGATATATTGCGTGTTTTTAAATCTTGCATGCATGACCCTCTTCCTTCATGCCACTGACATGGATAGTTTTTATAAGTTCACTACGAAAGAATCCATTTGACATCGCATTAGGTGTGCAAGATATTTCATTCCATTTTCAATCTTGCATGTTCTTCCCTTTAGCATCTCAGAATTTTCCACTGATTCAAAATATTCCCTTGGTTTCTCAACAGTTTCCGTTCAAGGCCTTATCAGAAATTCAGCGCCAAAAAATGCCCCCCTAAATCAGATCTGATGGGGGACCGAATGGTTAGATTCTAAGGGACATTCCAAAAAGTAGAGAATATAATGACCCATAATTTACATACAATGTTAGTACTTCAAATTTTATGTACACTTATTACAACATATAATAAAACCACAAAAGGACCATATAGGTATAATGTATTTAGAAACTGGGAAACATAAACAACTGGTTCATAAAGCGTCTACATTGTATCTAATTTATTTTATCATATCTATAATCCCTTTTGGCATATCATACTTAATAACCTTCTTCCTGACATGGGGAAAGAAAACATACAAAATGGTGAGCTCAAATGCTCAGTAAGGGTAAAAAAAAAGAAATATCAATCACATCATATTCATAAGAACATAACATTTTGGAAATCTTACCCTCCAAAAGACATCATAATTTTATAACATGGGATAAATCATGGTAGTGAAATTTAATCACAATAATCATAACATACAACATTAATCTTTGTGGCACACACACATTATCATATAGAATCATTTCTTATTAGTCAAGACTCATTTCCAAGATTATCTTAGTGGATAAAGTCCATTTCTGAACCGAGCTCATTCCTCGTTTCAGTCCTGTTTCATTGAACCGGTTTAACCTACCGTTCCAGCCATGTCTTTCTCATGAGATATAAAATCTTTACCCAATTTATTGGAGGGAGATATAGGTCCCACCCATCTCATAATGATACCATTCTTATGTGTTCCAAAAAATCATAAATCATACATAATTGCATAACCCATGTAATAAGAATGGGATTCTTAAACATCATGATATCATAAAACAATTCATATAGGATAAATAAATTCATAAAAATAATTCCATCACAACTTAATAAAATCAATGTAATAATAGGGATAGAAACAGAACCCTATATTATCATAGAAGGAAAATAATTTTGATAAAACACTTGAACTCCAATCTTGAGGAAAATATCCTTTCTACATTAAAATATTTTTCCATTTCATAACATGTCATACAATTTTAAACTAAATGAATTTGATTAAAAATAAACTTGAAAACGTGTAAAGGAATCTTCTTGGAAATAATGTTTTAAAAATCCATTCATTCCGTATAAGTTAAAAAAACACTCTTCTCGTACTTTTGTCGGAAAAGCCAAAAAGTACCTCGTACGAAAAATGACAAAAGATTCCTTTCATATCATTTACTAAATACTCACCGAAGGGTAAAATTGGATTTCAACAATTGTAGGAGGATGGAAATAATATTACATATTGAGGAAACATGGATGTGGATTATAAAATACACCCCAGTAAATACCAAAGTATAGACAATCTCGGATAAAAATGAGATTGTGATATTTTCCCATACCTTAGGCCCGATTTGCTTCTTAAGTGTCCGAACCTCCTGTATAATTATTTAAATAATGTCCTTGAATTATTCCAGAATCATACTCATTGTTATTATATCATATATGGTCATATTCTTAGCTTATTATTAGTAATATTTCATTGCTACTTGTTATTCGTGTGTTTATTAATTTTTGTTCTTATGCATGTTTTGTCGAATAAATTCCTATTCTTTTTTTAGATTATAGATACCTCATTTCAGGAATGGTATTAGTGTAATATATATCTTATTTATTCACTCAATTCATTTATGTAATAATTATGCAATGAAAATCAAGTAGAACTAGTGGCATCACATCGTGGAGACGGTATTCCGTACGCACGCACGAGCGATGATATCGTTCCCAGGATCGTGTAATTGTATTGGAGTGTATGTATACTATTTCAGAATCAATATCACTTTACAATAATCATATATATTCATTCTTTACTCCATTATACCCATCCAAGTATGGTGGTGGTGGAAAATAGATTACACCACGGTGTGGAGACGGTATTCCGTACGTACGCACGCGCGGTGATTTCATTTTCCGTTGGATGGATAGATGGTGAAATAGGGTTTTTTCATATTTATAATAAAATATCAGTATATGAGTGATACTGATGTTACTAATTCGTAATGAAATAACTAAACATGAAGAAGTGGAAGAAGAAATAAAGTTGAATGAATCGGTAACGGACATTACCTCTTCTTTGAATCGCTTCTTTGAGACCTCCTTTTAGGGCACTAAACATGGTTTTTGAAAAATACCAGGACCTCTAGGATGTTTCTATGGAAGTTTATAGGAGAAATTGGAAGGGGTTGGCCGATATTGAAGGCTCAATGTGGTGTGAGGAAGAGAGAGAGGAGGTTCCCTTTTATAAGGGAGGAGAGGGGCACCTTTGGAAAAACTAAAAATATTATTTTATTATAAAGCCATATTCGGTTTTAAATAGCTCCAAATCAATTTATTTCGAATATAAGGTGAGGACGGGTCGAAATACTCTCATCCAACAGAATTTTGACTTGTTTAGTTTACTATTTTAACCATATCATTTAGATTTAACTTTAAGTTAGATAATTTTACTTTTACTGTGTCTTTTTGTGTTCTTACACTATAAGTTTAATAAACTTACTATAACAGGACAAAAGAACCCCAAGTTGTTTATAATTAATATATATAACCTTATCTAATTCATTTGGACGAATATTATATTTTTACTAATAAAAATTAATAATATAATATTTGTTTTAAAAACTATTTTATGTCAAATTTGACACTATTTAGTAATTGATTTTTGTGAAAATCATAAAAAAATGATTAGTTCGAAAAAAGTTTATTAAATCAATAATAACATGTCATATTAACATAGAAAATTATTGTAATTCATAAAAATTCTCAAATTACATTTATTTGGGTATTTATAACATCAATTATGTCAATATTTCATTAATAAGATAGTTATTGCATCATCTTTGTGTCATAAATAAATTAAATTATTTAAGGTCTAAAAATTAAAAATAAAATACCATTATGTAGGAAATACTTTTATCTTTCTAATAAATATTTATAGTCTAATTTATCTCATGTATAACTTTATATTAAAAATTATTTACTTATTAAACATTGATTTTAACTATTTTAACCTTTCTTTAAATAAATTATTTTTAAATGTCCTAATCTAATCCATGTGGGCCTAAATGGTCATATTTTATTTCTAAGTTGTTTTTTGTCGAATTACACTTATCCAATAGAATTAGGACATGTTTTAGGTTAATAATAATAACATTTTTTCCCTTAATTACCCTTTTTACTTCTAACCGTGGTAAATAAAAGTAAAAAGTTACAATTCACCAAAAATTATTTTCATCTCATTGAACCACATTTTACTTACTGACATAAACCGTGTATCTCGAAATTTTGAAATTCCACTCACAGAAGAAGTAAAATTATGTTTTATGTAAATTTGCAAATTCTCCTATGAGGTGGGGAAAAGACAGTGAAAAGTTCAATAAAATTTTCATATATCTAAAATTATTATAAAATTACTCCAATGAATTACATCGAACTTATATAGGTATTATGTATCAATTTTGACCTAAAATAAATTTAAATAAAATAAATAATTATTTAAATAAAAAGTCGGTTTTTAAATAGTAACCCAGTGTTTTCACTATTCATCAAAAATTGAAAGTTTCCAGAAAAATTCCAAAATTTCACCCTAGGCTAATTTCGATATTCCGAATCAAAAAACAAAGTCCATTTTGAGAAATAAAATTTACAAAATTTCAAAAAGTGGTTATTACTATTCATAATGGCTAGTTTTAATAATATTTTAATAGCATATCGTTGTTTAGTGAAACTCCGTATTGCGTACGATGCAAGCTATCAAGGAAGGTCACGATTGTGTGTAAAGAAAGCCAAGCTAGTGTTGTTTGTAGTGAAAGATTCCTTTGATGATTTATATAAAATAAAAACAAAATATTTCTTATAAAAGTCTCGGGTGTTACATTCTACCCCCCTTAAAATGAATTTCACCCTTGAAATTCGCCACTTGTAACAAACAGATGAGGATACCTCTCCCTCATCATATCCTCAAGCTCCCATGTAGCTTCTTCTAATTGGTGGTTCCTCCATAAAACATTCACCAAGCGAGTGCTCTTGTTCTGTTGGATTTTTTCACTACGATCGAGAATCTCTATCGGCTGTTCTCCATAAGAAATATCTTGTTCCAGCGGTACAACTTCTGAGCTGAGTACATGTGAAGGATCAGGTATGTACTTTCTCAGGAGAGATACATGGAACACATCATGATCTTGAGAGAGATTCAGTGGAAGCTCCAATCGGTAAGCTACCTTCCCAATATGATCCAATATTTCTAAAGGACCGATATACCTAGGGCTCAACTTTCCCTTCATTCCAAATCTCATTACTCTCTTCCAAGGAGATATTAGTAAGAACACTTTATCACCCACTTCAAACTCTATGTCTTTTCTTCAGTTGTCAGCATAACATTATTGTCGACTATGAGCTGCTCTTATGTGTTGTTGAATAGATCGGACCTCTTCTGCCATCTCATCAACAAGATCTGGTCCTAATAGCTTTCTTTCCCCAACTTCATCCTAGAAAGTTGGAGTCCTGCATTTCTTTCCATAGAGGGCTTCATAAAGAACCAACTGAATACTGGAGTGAAAGCTATTATTATAAGAAAATTACACCAAAGGTAGGTGTTGATCCCAACCACCTTTGAAATCCATAGAGAAAGCTCTCAACATATCTTCTAGAGTATGAATTGTCCTCTCAGACTGACCGTCTGTCTGAGGATGATAAGCAGTGCTGAAACTCAACTCTTTATCCAAAGTATGCTGAAGACTTAACCAGAACATTGAGGTAAACCTCGGATCCCGATCAGATATAATAGAAATTGGTACTCCCTGAAATCTTACCAGTTCCTTTACATAAATCCTGGCAAGATGATCCAAAGAGAAATCCTCTCTAATAGAAATGAAGTGTGTAGACTTTGTAAGATGATCAAATATGACCCAGATAGCATTATTGCATTTGGATGTTTTAGGAAGTCCTGTGACAAAGTCCATAGTGATGTTTTCCCACTTCCATTCGGGTATGGGTAATGGTTGTAACATCCACTTACACTTCTGTCTCTCAGCTTTAACTTGCTGACAAACCAAGCATCGAGAGACATATTCCGCAACATCTCTTTTCATGCCATCCCACCAGAAGTACTCTTTCAGGTCACCATACATTTTCGTGCTTCTAGGATGAATAGAGAATGAAGAACTATGAGCCTCATTCAGCAGGTCCTTCTTTAATTCGGGGATGGGACGAACACAAACCCAATTCCTGAACTTTATTATCCCATCACAATCAAGGTTGAATTCAGGAACATTTATCACCTTCTTTTATAACTCTACATCTTATTTCTATGCCTCTTTAATCTTAACATGTATAGATGGTTAAAAATTCATTTGAGAAATATACGATTTTTCCCCTTTCATTATAATTCCAAGATCCATCCTTTGTATATTCATAAATATTGGATCTTTTGTGATCCTCATCATGGATAAACTGGCATGGTCTTGTCAACTTAATGCATCTGCCACCTTGTTTGATTTACCAGGGTGGTAATGAATTGAGCAGTCGTAACCCATAATCAGCTCCAACCATCATCTTTGGCACATATTCAGCTCCTTTTGTGTGAAAATATACTTTAAACTTTTATGATCAGTATAAATGCCACACCTCTCTCCATAAAGATAATGCCTCCAAATCCTTAATGAAAAGATTACCACACCTAACTCCAAATCATGAGTTGGGTAATTTTGCTCATGGATTTTCAACTGTCACGAGGCATAAGCTATCACCATATCATTTTTCATAAGAACACACCCCAATCCCTTCTTGGATGCATCACTATAGATCAAACACCTTTCTCCACTATTAGGCTGTGTGAGCACAGGTGCACTGGATAACCTTCTTTTCAACTCATTGAAATTCTCTTCACATTCCTTCATCCAAACAAATTTAACTCCTTTCTGAGTGAAACTGGTGAGTGGATTAGATAATCGTGAAAAATCTTTCACAAAACTTCGATAATATCCAGCCAAACCAAGAAAACCTCAGATCTTAGATACTGTTGTTTGTCTCGACCATCTTTCGATAACCTCTGTTTTTGCTGGATCCACTAATATCCCCTCTTTTGATATTATGTGACCCAAAAATGAATCTTTTTGAATCCAAAATTCACACTTGGTAAATTTGGCATAAAGCTTCTCCTTTCTCAGGGTCTTCAATATAATTCTCAAGTGATCTTCACGTTCTTCCTTGCTCTTTGATTATACAAGAATATCGTCTATAAAGACTACTAAAAACTGATCAATATAGTCTCTAAAGACTCTATTCATTAGACCCATAAAGATAGCCGGGGCATTAGTAAGACCATATGGCATCACAATAAATTCATAGTGTCCATACGTTGTACAGAAATACTTCTTTGGTATATCCTCCCTTTTGACCCTTAATTGATGATACCCTGATTGAAGATCAATCTTGGAAAAGAATTGAGCTCCGTGTAGTTGGTGAAATAAGTCATCAATGCATTGGAGAGGATATTTGTTCTTGATAGTGATCTTGTTATGTTCTCGATAATCAATGTAGAGTCTCATTGATCCATCTTTCATCTTAACAAACAGAACAAGTGCTCCCCAAGGTGACGCACTAGGGCATATGAACCCCTTATCAAGATTCTCTTGGAGTTGCTTCTTCAATTCCTGCAACTCAATTGGGGTCATTCTATAAGGTGTCTTTGAAATAGGTAAATCACCCGGTACGAGTTCTATTGAAAACTCAACTTCATGATTTGGTGGAAGACCTAGCAATTCCTCCTGAAAGACATCATCAAACTCCCGTACAATGGGAATATTCTTAATCATGAGTTTCTCACCAACCATTTGAGATAAATAACCTTCATTTAGTGGAATCAAGTCCCATAAGATGGAAGAAATTTCCACTGGAAGGTTATGTTCATCCTTGCATCGATAGACGATCAAAGATTGATATGGAATGTGATATGTGACTTCTCTTCTTTGGAAATTGATATGATCCCCATATAGAGAAATCCAATCCATGCCAAGAATCACATCAAATTCCACTATAGGGAGGATCACAAGATTTTCAGGAAGCAATTTCCCACAAACTTCAATTGGAGAAGAATTATAAACTTTTGATGCGACTGTTGTTCCATTAGGGGTTGTCCCAGCTAACTCAACATCTAATTTTTGAGGTAATACGGTGATACCCTTAGAAAATTCTTCAGAAATAATGCAGTGGGTGGATCCAGAATCAAATTAAACATTTTCTACTTTAGAGTGGATGGTAACTGTACCTTTCAAAACTTCGTTATCGTACTCCACGTTGCTGATAGAAATTGAATGTGACATTCCTTTGTCTTTATCCTTAAGAGTTTGTTTACGTCGATCATCATAAAAAACCCTTGGATTAGGGAATTGATTGGATCAATGCCCCATTTCCTTGTACATGTAACATTGAAGTGTAGGAGGTGCACTCTATGTAGCCTTTCCATTGTTCGCATCACTAGACATCTTTTTCCCATCATTTCGATATTCAAATGCCCGATGAACTTCCTTTCCACATTTGAAAAATTTTAATTGTCCCTTTAAGACAACTCCCTCCATGTTTCTTTCCACACTTTGAGCATAAGGTAAAACTCATCTTATTTTCAGTGTGCTCTTTAGATTTTCCTTTGAATTCCATTTTCCTCTTCTTATGAAACCCATATGACTGATGGGTTACTCCAATATCCATCTCAACATTGAGAGCACATCAAACGATTTCCTCATAGCTATTGAAGTCCCTTATGGATAACGCCCTTTGAAGACTTGGTTTTAAGCCACAAATGAATCGATCGATCTTACTCTCAGGTTGTATAATAATACCAGAAGCGTACCTTGCAAGTCTTGTAAAATTTGATTCATAGGTACCAAAAAATTCATCCTCCTTTGGCATTAGATCAAGAAACTCCTTCTCCATCTTTGTTCAGAGAATACGAGGGTAGTACTTATTGAAAAATAATTCCTTGAACTCGTCCCATTCCATGGAATCAATTTCATATCTTGGCCTCGTATTCTTGATAAGATTCCACCATTGATCAGCATCACCTTCCAAACAATACACTACTAAGATGACTTTATCATGTTCAGAACATTGAAGAACAGAAAATATCTTTTCATTAGTACTGATCCATTGTTGAGCAACTAATAGATCAGTAGACCCACTGAATGAACGCGGACGCTGTCTCATGAAGGATTCAACAGAATGTTGCTCCTTCCTTTTCTCATTTGGATGTCCTGCATGATTCATAGCTTGAGAAAGTTGTGTGAGCATGGCTGCAATATTTTTCATTCCAGCTCCCATAACGTTTGGTTTCTCAGGGGGACAATCATTGCATTTCCCGTCGCATTCTGCATTAACACGGTTCCTTCGGGTTCCAGACATTGACTAAAACCAAGAAGAATAGTGTGAGCAACACTAATTATAACAGAAAAACCACATAATAAAGAATGAAATTTCACACTTAAGGTCTTATCCTAGGTTATTCATGTCCATTTATAAAACACTAAGATTGTGTTCTATGCTTAGACTTATCCTTAGTATTCTTACTAAGGCTTTCACATCTTAGTTTCCAAAGGTTGACTATAACTTTCCTCTGATACCATCTATAATGACCCATACATTACATACAATGTTAGTACTTAAACATTTATGTACACTTATTACAACATATAACAAAACCACGAAAGGACCGTATAAGTATAGTGTCTCTAGAAACTGTGAAACATAAACAACCTGTTCATAAAGCGTCTACACTGTCTCCCATTTATTTTATCCTATCTACAGTCCCTTTTGGCATACCTTACTTAATAACCTTCTTCCTGACGTGGGGAAAGAAAACATTCAAAAGGGTGAGCTCAAATGCTCAGTAAGGGTAAACAAAAGAAATATTAATCACATCATATTAATAAGCACATAACTTTTAGGAAATCTTACCCTGCAAAAGAGATCATAATTTCATAACATGGGATAAATCATGTTAGTGAAATTTAATCACAATAATCATAAATTAAAACAAGAAACTTTGTGGCATACACACATAATCATGGAGAATCATTTCTTATTAGTCAAGACACATTTCCAAGACTATCTTAGTGGACAAAGTCCATTTCTGAACCAAGTTCATTCCTTATTTCAGTCCTGTTTCACTGAACCGGTTTAACCTGCCATTCCAGCCATGTCTATCTCATGAGATATAAAATCTTTACACAATGAATTGGAGGGATATATAGGTCCCACCCATCTCATAATTATACCATTCTTATGTGTGCCACAAATTCATAAATCATACATCATTGTATAACCCACGTAATAAAAATGGGATTCTTAAACATCGTGATATTATAAAACAATTCATTTTGGATAATAGAATTCATAAAAATAATTCCATCACAACATAATATAATCAATGTAATAATAGGGATAGAAACAGAACCCTATATTATCTTAGATGGAAAATAATTTTGATAAAACACTTGAACTCCATTTTTGAGGAAAATATCCTTTCTACTTTAAAAACATTTTTCCTTTCATAACATGTCATACAATATTAAAATAAATGAATTTGAATAAAAATAAAATTTAATACTTGTAAAGGAATCTTCTTGGAAATAATTTTTTAAAAATCTATTCATGCCATATAAGTTAAAAAACATTCTTCTCGTACGTTTTTCGGAAAAGTCAAAAAGTACCTCGTACGAAAAATGAAAAAAGATTCCTTTCATATCTTTTACTAAAAACTCACTGAAGGGTAAAATTGGATTTAAAAAATTGTAGGTGGATGGAAATTATATTACATATTGAGGAAACATGTATTTGGATGATAAAATACACACCAGTAAATACGAAAGTATAAACAATCTCGGAGAAAAATGAGATTGTGGTTTTTTCCCTTACCTTAGGTCTGATTTTCTTCGTAAGTGTCTGAACCTCCTGTATAATGATTTAAATAATTTCATTGACTTATTCCAGAATCATAATCATTGTTATGATATCATATATGGTCATCTTCTTAGCTTATTATTAGAAATATTTCGTTTCTACTTGTTATTTAGGTGTTTATTACTTTTTGTTCTTATGCGTGTTTTGTCGAATAAATTCTTATTACTCTTTTTAGGTTATAGATACCTCATTTACAGAATGGTATTAGTGTAATATATATCATATTTTTCACTAAATTCATTTTTGTAATCATTATGCAATGAAAATCATGTATAATGAGTCGCATCACATCGTGGAGACGGTCTTCCGTACGTACGCACGAGCGATGATATCATTCCCATGATCGTGTAATTGTATTGGAGTGTATGTATACTATTTCAGAATCAATATCACTTTAAAATAATCAAATATATTCATTCATTACACCATTATACCCATCCATTTAAGGTGGTGTTGGAAAATAGATTACACCACGGCGTGGAGACGGTATTCCGTACGTACGCACACGTGGTGATTTCGTTTTGCATAGGATGGATAGATGGTGAAATAGGGATGCTTCATACTTATAATAACATATCAGTATATGATTGATACTTATGTTATTAATTCATAATGAAACAACTAAAGAAGAAGAATTGGAAGAATAAATAAAGTTGAAAGAATCAGTAACGGACATTACCTATTCTTTGAAGCGCTTCTTTGAGACTTCCTATTAGGGCAATAAAATTGGTCTTTGAAGAAGACTAGGATCTCTAAGATGTTTCTAGGGAAGTGGAGAGGAGAAATTGGCAGGGGTTGGCCAGGCATGAAGGCTCAAATTGTTGTGAGGAATAGAGGGAGGAGGTGCCCTTTTATAAGGGAGGAGAGGGGAAACTTTGGAAAAACTAAAAATATTATTTTATTATAAAGCCATATTCGGTTTTATATAGCTCCAAATTGATTTATTTCGAAGCTAAGGTGGGGATGGGAAGAAATCCTCTCATCCAATAGAATTTGGACAAGTTTAGTTTACTATTTTAGGCTTATCGTTATTATTTAACTTTAAGTTTGATAATTTTACTTTTACCGTGTCTTTTTGTGTTCTTACACTATAAGGTTAATAAACTTACTATAATAATCCAATCGAACCCCAAGTTTTTTATTATTAGTATATATAGCCTTATCTAAGTCATTTGGCCGAACATTAGATTTTTAGGAATAATAATTAATAATATAATATTTGTTTTAAAAACTATTTTATGTCAATTTAGACACTATTTGGTAATTGATTTTTGTGAAAATCATAACAGAATGATTATTTCGAAAAATGATAATTAAATCAATACTAACATGTCATATTAACCTAGAAGATTAGTGGAATTCATAAAAAGTCTCAAATTACATTTATTTGGTTATTTATAACATCAGTTATGTAGGAAAACATTTTAGCTTACTAATGAATATTTATAGTCGAATTTATCTCATGTATAACCCTATATTAAAAATTATTTACTTATTAAAATTTGATTTTAACTATTTTAAACCTTCTTTAAATAAATTAATAATAAATGTCCTAATCTAATCCAATTGGGCCTAAATGGTCATAGTTTATTCCTAAGGTTTTTTTGGTCTAACTACACTTATCAAATAGAATTAGGACATGTGTTAGGGTAATAATAATATCATTTTTACCCTTAACTACCCTATTTACTTTTAATCGTGGTAAATAAAAGTAAAAAAGATATTATTCACCAAAAATTATTTTCATCTCATTGAACAACATTTTACTTACTGAAATCAACCGTGTCTCTCGGATTTTTGAAATTCCCCTCATAAAAGCGATAAAATTATGTTTTATATAAATTTTCAAATTTTCCTAGGAGGTGGGTAAAAGACGGTGAAACGTTCAATAAAATTTTTATATATCTAAAATTATTATAAAATTACTCCAATGAATTAGATTGAACATATATAAGTATTATGTATCAATTTTGACCTAAAATAAATTTAAATAAAATAAATAATTATCTAAATAAAAAATCGGTTTTTAAATAGTAACATAGTGTTTTCACTATTCATCAAAAATTGAAAGTTTCCAGAAAAATAAGGAAATTTCACCCTTGGCTAATTTCGATATTCCGAATCCAAAAACAAAGTCCATTTTGAAAAATAAAATTTACAAAATTTCAAAAAGTGGTTATTACTATTCATAACGGCTAGTTTTAATAATATTTTAATAGCATATCGTTGTTTAGTGAAACTCGGTATTGCGTACGACGCAAGCTATCAAGGAAGGTCGCGATTGCGTGTAAAGTAATCCAAGCTAGTGTTGTGTGTAGTGAAATATTCCTTTTATGATTTATATAAAATAAAAACAAAATATTTCTTATAAAATTCTCGGGTGTTACAGAGAACTTGTCATTAAGTGCTTGTAAAACAACCCGTTCGGCATGCAAAATAATTCCACATGCATGAATGGACTGGTCCACGCCTATGAGTACACCGAGTGGGGGGGGGTGATTCCCCACTTTTACATTTCTGTACGACAAGAGCATTTTCTCCCATGCACGAAATATATTCATATCTATGAAAGTGTTCTGGATTTGTTTTTGAGTTTTTCACGCATCTGTCAGACCTTTCGCGTCACCGTCGATTCTTGAACGCACCCGACTTAGACAAATTTTTGTGTGACCTATGCTCATCTTGCGTGCAATAGACTATCTTTCACATTGTAACCACATTATTTCTTAGAATTCCCTTTGTGAATTTAGAACCTGACATAAATAGATTCTTAACCGACTGACACTGAGAGGGAAGCTACCTCTACTACGAGGAGGAACCAGATGATCACAAACCCTCATATTAATCATGTTATAAGAGTCATGTCTGATAATCCGATGCATTTTGGTATGCTAATGCAAGCTGAAAATTATTATATTTAGAGTGATATTAAATTAATATGGAACTTAGGTATTTTGGAAGAGGTGTTAATGGTATTATTTCACACTGATATTCCACAGTCATGGAAAACACATGAGCATAGTCTTCCACAATTCAACATTACGAGAAATGATCATCCCACTAGGGAATCACAGAACATGGCCATCTACGTCATGAATCCAAAGACCAAGACTGTTATAGGGAGAGATCCGGCTCCTAAGGACTCTTAAACAAACTATTAAACCGCCTTCAGAAGATGTATCACTGATGAGACTAATGATTGGCATGAATGGGACTAAATGTTGGTGTAAATTCCAGAAGTGAATGGGAATTGGTTTACTGGGTATGGTAGACATGCATCGAATTCCGTGCAGATCTGTAGTCTATCTGGATTTTTGAAGCTATGCGGACAACACAGTTTCACATCTACCGTCAACAAGACCTAGTACCAAAACTGTTTAGTCGATGGTATACTGACATGAACACCTTCCACCTTCACCGCAAGTAGGTAGGCATTAGTCTGTGGGACATTCATTATATCGAGGGAATTCCCCTCGAATGGTACCAATATGATGATTCCATTATAATAGAGAACGTTTAGGGGGATAGGACGCACAACCCCAATCTGACGTGGAATATGTTGGAACTGGATAACGAGAAGATGAAAATCAAGTACATACTAAATCATATATACTATTCGAGATGGTTTAGTCTGTTTATAATATAGGACATGGTGGTGAAAATACTAGGCCGAGGGAAGCAGTGCCCTGACACATTAGAGAGGGGGAAGGGGGATTATGCTGGATGGTCTTGGAAGCAGGAGAATATCGATCATAGGGCTTCAGTCTAAATTAAATCTAGGTCTGAAATGTATTGTATGATGGTTTCCTTACTGTATTTCTGATTTTGTGGATGCTAATATTGAGGGACATGAGGTCGGGTTTTTTTAGAAATGCTAGTGATTTCCCGAATCATTGCGGCCATGAACAAGGTTAATCTGGGGGTGCCTATATTGACCATTCTATACAACATTTTCTGATGTATTTATAGTGGGATCATGCCCTTAAGGATATGTGGACCATTCCAGATTCTTCATGTCTATGTTGCAACTCATTGCAGTGGGTTTGACCTCCCAAATTCCATCCTCCCTCTTTGTCAGGGTCTATGGACATCCATCCTAAATATTGATGGAATTCACCCACTAATGCTCAAAGAGTATGGGTTGAAAGTCAAGATTGGAAACCATAATGACTTCTACATTCATCCATTTATAACCCCAGCAAGACAGATGGTAGATGATGGGTGAGTCCCATTGGAGAAGAAGGAGTACTTGCGAAGTATCTGTGGGTGGCATCCTGGTAGCCCAAATTGATGGAAAAAAATTATGTGAACTGTATGTGTTGATATGGTTTTCCAGGAAATTCCAGTTCATGCAGCATATGTCGAAGAAATTGTATATAGAGGTTCGAGAAGAGTGACATACCTGCATCATTCACCAGTTGTGGCTCATGTTCACGACTCCAGGTTTTGGATAAGTCATAACCTTTCCCCCTACAAGTGTCAATGTTGTCCTATCAATGGATTATGCTGACCATTTACAGAAACATACCTAGAAGAGATTCTATGAAAACACATTTATAAAATCAAGACGGTCAGCATAGAGTCAGGGCAACAACGATGGAGATAAGGTAGCGTTGGGGAGGAAAGAAAAAGAATAATCTAGGTTTCTTGAAAAAATGCATGATGGAAATTTAACGGCATGAGTGTCGCATTTTGAGAATCCACCTCCGCCTTCCAAAGAGGGTTGGTCTTATGGGTGGCCTCGTGGGATAGCAAGGGAACTCCCTAGGAAGCAACTACGGTATATCTAAAAGCCGACTTCCTATTAAATTTTCCCATCTCTATAGTCTGCCTATGGGATGTTACGATAATCAATGTCCACTAAAAAGAAATGGATGAGGCTGGTGCACATTGGGAGCTCGAGGAGTATGAAGTAGCCCAGTAGGCTATGATCTAGAAGGTTTGGCATTGTAGCAATCCCATAAAAGGTCTGATCTATAAGGTCCATGATACTGACGGATTCATAAACATATCTCTCTTTTTTCTTTCATATTCTGAACTACGTGCATGGACTAGTTATTTTCTTTCTATCTTATTTTAGTTCATTCTGACCACAACTATGACCTAATTAGCGATCAATCTCTAAGCTCATGTGGGTCATACCCGGTGTGAGAAACATGAGAAGACAACATAATTATAAACATTGTGTATTGGAGCAGCACCTAAACCTACCTAAACTTGGGTTTTGGATGACTACCTAGTGTTTTTTTTGAAATAAGAGAGGGGTTTTGATTAGAAAATATAGTCCTCAGAATATCCAAAATCATCATTCCTATGTACTCTATTATAAGAGAGGGATTACATCCGGGGTGTTGGAATAAATCCAAACAAAGGGGAAACCATCATTTAAAATATGAAACAAAAACATTTAGGATACTGTGAAGATGGCATGATGAAATAGGAATTATAATGACCGAATTCAAAACACATCATTCGTATCATGTTATCCTGCAATGGGAAAACTCAAATTAGGGTTGACCATTGACAGTATTTGAAACAGGGGGCCAAAATCTATGTGTTTTCTGATGTCTTCAGGAATATTGGATTAGGACGGTAGGTGAGACTTAGGGCCGAGCATCCTAACACTTAGGGGTTTTCTTCCTGCATGAGAGGGAATGGGGGTCCGAAATATAAGGGAAGAACAACCTAGTAAAACTAAGATGGTTGAAGAACCCAAATATACTTTTCAGTTATGTCTTTCATTTCTGGGTTTTTTTGAGAAAAAGATGAGTTTCTATAAATTTCAGGAGTACACATCATGTACTTATAAGAAAACACCATGTACACAGTTGCCACGGGTGACCATGTACTGAATGTGTAATGGATGATTACATGGACGTGTGGGGTGAGCTGGTGGCTGCCTAAAGCGGGGCCCAGTAAAGGCAAGTACACACCATGTACTTTTAAAAGACACGCAATGTGGTTTTATTTTTAATTGTTTTATCGGACCGCGGTCACGTCTAATTGGTAGAAATACCTTATTCTCAATTTTTCTCATCCTAGATCAACTGTCTAACATGATTCTTCTATGAGCCCCCAACCCACCATCCATTCTAGGAATTGATCGCCATATATTGTGTTAGAATCGCCATGGTAGGATCTTCCTTCTTCTAGAGCCACGTTTCCTGATTCCTCCTCTTTTCTGAGGTATTCTCGGTTTAACATTTTTCACATTTTTTTATATCTACAGTGTTTATGGGAGATTAAAGGCCCGAAGTTCAGGTATATTGATCGTACAATGCCGAGGTAGGCGGTTTGTACCTTTCTTTAGTTAGTATTTGAGTTATATGTGTAAAAGTTCCCAATACCCTTGTTCGGGTATTGCATGTGTATGGTTTTTAGTCCTTTTATTTCCTGTTATGTCTTGGGTGCCTTTGTAGAGGTTTTATGTTTGTAAATAGGGTTATTTACCTTTATATGGATTTGTTTCACATGTTTTCTAGATATTGACCATTTGGTCTAGCTTTACATGTTATGCTGCTTTGTTTTCCATGCCTAATGTCATTAGGATGTAGTTATTTTATCTGAGATGTTGTGATATTATGTAGACTATTTATCAAAGTAGTTTTTTATATTTACATTGGATTCCATATATCATTGTTCACGATTGATTTAAACAGTGTCGTGGGAACCTTCTGTAGTAGACCATAGAGAAATTGGATGTTGAGGGCTTCTCAAGACTGTTTGTTTACTTTTATGTTGTGAGACCATTGGGGGGATAGACTTTGTGCTCCCTCATAGTCTATTTAGTTCTTCATTAAAAGACCACAGGGGTTATTGGACATTTATTCCATCCCCATAGTTTCTATAGTTACTAATACGAGACCACATGGTGAATTGACGGTGAGTGCTTCCTCTAAGAGTCTTTGCTAAAACATAACCAGAGGGGTTAGATTATGAGTACTCCCAGATGGTAGCTTTTGTTTAATAGGTTGAACCATAGGGGTTAGACTATTAGTACTTCCTAGAGGGTTAATTGTATTCTATATTCTTCTTACGTGATATATTAAAATTAATGCAATTGAAACTTTAGGTTTGTTAACTTTTGAGTACTTCCTAGTTTACTGATTTATTTTGCTTATTGCCTCCCATATATATTCACTGACTGTTAGGCACAGATCGTAGGGTGGTTTCCTACTAGTATTCTTTTATCACCCTGTTTGAGTCATGATTTTTGGTCAAAATAGATTATATTACTCCAGATATAGATAAGGGCTAGTTCCCTTCAACTTGAGGTACTTGATTGCTGTGGAGTTGGAGAGCATGGAACCATGATGAGGCTTGAGATGCTATTAGAGTTTATTTTTTTTATCTTTGTACATTGGTTTAGTACAATATTCAATTATTGTTACTTGTTTGGATTCTTTCCTAGAAATATGTATCATCCATCATTTATATATGGCTGCTATAGTTTTTTATTAATTACAGTCTTCCGATTTTTACTTGTTTCATGTTATTAATTATTATGCTATTATTATTTGTTTAATTAAACTGTGTTACTCTTCCAATGAGGGAATAGTTTCCACACTACTACACACAAGACCCTTGATGCTAGTTAGAGGCCTCTGGCATTTGTGGAAATGCATTTGAGGCCACGTGACCAATCGAGTACGAGGAACCTCTCAGCGGCACCCGGAACTAGGACATTACAAAGTGGTACTAGAGGAATTATTTTCTTCTTGACATACATTTTGGACCCTACAGTCCAGAATATGACAGAATAGGTACTTGGTAATAAGATGTGCCCGGGATTAGGTAACCCATGTATATGTAAAATCAAATTTACCTCGATTATTACATTTTTCTGGTTTTTCAATTATTACGGTTGATTTTATTTCACCGTTGGGTGATTCACATGTTTTGTGTTGTTATTATTGATAATATTGAGGTTCTATTTCTGTTTCAACCTAGTGCGATGAGTTTATTCTATATCATGCATCATAAAGGCACCTTTTAGAGATCACATGTCTTGAATTCTTTCCAAGACATTTAGGGAACATTACTAATTGCATGTTGTTGTGATATATGTTGTGCTAGATATGCATGTTGTTGTGATAGATTCCTTGATAGAATTCCTAATATTTTATAGGTTATTGGATTATGCAATGTTTTGTTTGAATGAACACAAAGCTTTGGTTCTTGAGGTGTTATGGGTCATCATGGATGAAAATTTGGTGGATCATTGCACTATTTTTCTTGTTTATGACATGTATAAGATTCCAAAATTTGATTTTCGGGGATTATAGGCCCCCATAGAGAGTAATTTGGCACATTGATGTTTGTATCAATGTTTTTCAAGGTTCTAGAGTAATTTTTAAGGATGACTCTTTGGAAAACCCTAGAATACAGGATGTGTACTGATTAATACATGCCATGGATCCTTTTATTCTAGAAGGAATTTTTTTTCTTAAGTACACACCGTGTACTATATGTACATTCAGTTTAGTCTCTAACCATGTCAATGGTTGTGTGGGAAGAGACACGGGGTTGGGAAATACGTGGTAGAACACATCATGTACTAGAAGTACACGCCGTGTGTATAGACCATGTGTCCAACCATGTGACCAACTACACGGGTGGATTTGGGGTTGTTAGTACATGTTGTGTTGGGCACAAACACACCATGTAGAGTCATCCGTGTAACAGAGTGTGTAACTAAAAACACGGGTTAGTGATGTTCTTCTAGTACATGATGTGTCTGGCAGAAACACGTAGTGTAGTATTGCAATAGGAGAATCACATGTGATAGTCGTGTAGAAGAACTCAGGCAAGGGGAAAAGGATTCTAGTATACACTGTGTGTTAGGAAAACACGTCATGTGTATGGGGGTTACATGACAAAGTATGAAAAAACGTACGTCTATATGAAAGCATAATGGAACACTCCCTGTAAGAGTTGTACACACCATAGATCCACCTTTTTTAAATAATGAATGCTTTATTTATTCCATTACTTGTTTCACTTCTATGTTTCAATCCTTGTTAATCTTGATCATAGGTTTGTGTTTGACCTTTTAGAGTCATTCCACGGAGATTTCCTTCAGTTATAAGCCGGTTACATGGCAGTGACCAGACACTAGACATGACAGTTCAAGAACTCCCAGCAGATCCTCCCGTCATGCCAGTCTTGGCACCAACCATAATTTTGGACACAGGTGATGATGCACAGTTCCGAGAGGGCTTCATGAGGTTTATCTAGACATTCCACGGAGTACCACATCCTGCCCCGTCTATGACAGAGTTGAAATGCATTTTCCTGCACCGGCGTACTCCCACCTTCACACGGGATGGAGGACCTCAAGAGGCAGCGTCATGGTTAAAAGCCATGCTTTCTATCTTCGAGCATCTGGAGACTCCTCCGGAGAGGAGGGTGAAGCTCACTATGTATAAGCTTCACAAATCCCCGAACATATGGTGGGATGTTATGTCATAGGCAGTATGGCAGCAGGTCATGGATTGGGTTGAGTTCCAGCGTGCCTTCTATGATTAATTCTACCCAGAGAATTTGAGGGTTGATCGAGCCTGAGAGTTCATGTGTCTAGAGAAGGGTACTCTCTCATTCATGGAGTACTCTTCTCACATCACAGATTTATAGTGCTTCACGCCTATTCTGGGAGGTGATGTGTTATTTCTGGAGAGGAATTTTGAAGATGGTCTCAGACACAACATCCAATCTCAGGTGAACATCTTCAGGTTGACTTCCATCACCTCTATAGTCAACCAAGAACTGATCACAGAGAATATATTAGGGATTATGGAGCTTTTTCCAAGGGAGATCATCATCTAGAGTAGGTAACCCTCCGAATGACAGTAGGAAGCCCACATGGTGTCTACACATGGAGATCAGAGTATGCAGAATATTTGCTCTGGTGGTTAGGTGGTGTGCTACTAGTGAGGGAACAGTGGGCATACACATCCACATTGTATGAGAAACCCATTTTTGTGATAATATTACAGTAATATGGGTCATCTTCAGCATTTATGTCAGTTTTTCTCACTGGCAGCTACTGACAGAGGTTCATCTATGACTCCTCGTTTACGAGAGCCAACAACCAATTTCTCATCAGTCTGGGAACTGGAGTTCGTCCAGCCGCTCTGGCTGAGGTGGAGGTTGTGTCCATGGTATTCAGTCTCTATGATTTTAGAGACAACAGGGAGGATCAACTCAAGGTGGTCAGGAAGGGTTACAGGGTTGCGGTATAGGCCATACATTTGTAGTGGAGTAGACACAATAGGAGCAGGATCTCTGACCATCTACAGTTCGAGGTATGATTCTAGTTGACTTAGTTTTAGCTTATTTTATTTTCGATATGAGGGATTCCCATAGTTTTTTATCTGTTTCTATTGTGGATATCTTTGGTCTCTGCATCTTTACTTTTGATAATGTCTTGCTGCTGGAATCTCCATTGGGGGATAGAACCACTAGTGTACGTCAGTGAAAAGAGTGCACTCTTAAGGTAATAAAATGTCACTTCTTATGGGACCTCGATGTCTTAGAGATGACAGGATATGAACTCATTCTTGTGATGGACTGGTTAGTTTCCTTCTATGCAGTTGTCGACTGTAATCTCTATAGGGTGGGTTTTAAATCACCAGAGGGCAGTTTGTTTTTACACAAGGGAGAATCGGATGTCCAGATGAGCAGAGTAGGATCATAACATCATTTTTTGGGAGGAATTAAATCCCATATTTCTAGTCTATATCTGGATGACAAGAAAACTTCACAGTTGGATTTTCCTCCAATGGTTGATCGTTTATGGGATGTCTCTCCAGATGAATTTTCAGGTTCTCCTCTACAGCAAGAGGTAGAATTATCTTTTGATCTTATTCCAGGGGTGACAATAGTGTCCATTACTCCTTAGAGGATGGATACACAAGTGTTACAGGAGCTCAAGAATCATTTGGAGGAGTTACTGACAAAGGGTTTCATCGAACCTAGTGCTTCGCCTTATAGTTCGTATGTCCCGTTTGTGAAGATAGAGGACAGTACCCTTAGACTTTGTGTGTATTATCAGAAGTTGAACAAGTTGACAGTCAAGAACCGATATCCCTTTCCGAGGATTAATGTTCTATTTGATAAACTTCGTGGAGCCCGGGTGTTCTCGATGATCGAGTTGAGATCCAGTTGCCATCATTTTCATGTTAGACCATTTGATATACCTCTTACAGTTTTTCGAAGTAGGTATAGTCTATTTGAGTATGTAGTTATGTCGTTTCGTGTCACGAATGTGCCTGCAGGTTTCATGGCACTGATTAACCGAGTGTTCCATCCATACATGGATTAAATTTTGGTAGTCATTCTGGATGATATCTTGGTGTTTTCTCACACTCGACATGACCATGATACTCATCTTGAGATTATTTTTATTACACTAAGAGAGCACCAGTTATATGTTATTCTCTAAAAATTCTACCTTTGGATGGACCATATTCACTTCTTGGGTCATGTTATCTCAGAGGTAGGTGTATCAGTAGTCCCTAAGAAAGTGAGAGCATTAGTTTTATGGGAGTAGCCGAAGAACGTCTTTGAGTTAGGATGTTTTCTAGGACTGGCTGGTTACTACAGACATTTCTACATAACTTTTCATGCATAGCAGTTCCACTGATGGGCCTGACAAAGACGGGGGAGAAGTTTATGCGGAAAGATTTTTGTGAGTCGACCTTTAAGGAACTAAATGGGAGAATGACTTCAGAACCAATACTAGTATTTCCTGTGTTGGTAAAGAGTTATACTATTTTCTATGATTCATCAGATATCAGGTTGGGAGAAATGCTTATGTAGGGGGAAGGAGTCGTTGCGTTTGGGTCTTTGTAATTGAGGAGACATGAAAGGAATTACCTGACACACAATCTTGAGTTGGATGCAGTTGTTCATGTCTTACACTGTTGGAGACATTAAGTGTTGGGAGTGAATTTTGTGTTTTCCACTGATCAAAAAAGTCTCAAATATATCTTCACTCATCACGATATGAATTTGAGACAGTGAAGGTGGGTTGAGTACCTTGAGTCCTTTGACATTGAACTTCTCTACACTCTTGGGAAAGGTAACAGAGTAGCTAATGAGTTGACCAGAAGGAATTAGATATAGGTAGTTCTAGAGGCCATCAGTGAGTGGAAGATTATGGCTTTGTTCTTTGAGATTCTTTTGTAGGTGCACGATTGATAGGGGAAAACATTTCTTTCTTCTATGGTCATTTCCTCTACTCCTTTTGACCAAGTTCTAATGAGGCAACTATCATATTCTGAAGGCCTAGTCATATGGGAGAGTGTGTGAGGAGAGGCCCCTTTTCCTGGATGGATAGTAGGTGAGGATGAGATCCTGCATTTTCATGGACACATATGGGTATGAATAATCATGCGTGAGGATCTGATGTTGGACTTTCATTCCTCAATTTGGGTAGTTCATCTTGGTGTCATGAAGATGTATCAATATATGTACCACCAGTATTGGTGGCCAGGTATAAAGAGATATTTTTTTTGATTTTTCATTAGGTGTTTCTCTTTTCAGTAGGTGTAGGCGGAGCATCAACGACCATAAGGGTTTTGCAGCCTTTAACCATTCCTGAGTGGAAGTGGAAGGATGTCATGATGGACTTCGTGACAAGGTTACTAAGGTCGCCTCGAGGGAAATATGTATTATGGGTTGTCATTAACAGACTCACGATGGTTTCTCACTTCTTTCCAATCAAGGAATAATTCAGTGCAGATGAGCTGGGATGGTTGTACATTTGGGAGATTGTACATCTACATTGGGTTCCACACTCTATTGTTTCGGACAAAGACACACGTTTTACTTCTCGGGTCTAGAATAGACTACAAAGGCTTTGGGTACACATGTACTTTTGAGTACCTCATACCATCCCTAGATAGATGTCCAGTCTGATCATACAATTCAGGTGTTGGAGGACATTTTTCAATCATGAATCCCATATTTTAGAGGTTCTTGGGGGAAGCACATATCTCTTGTTGCATACAGATCTCGGTAGTTGAGTCCACATGATAGGAATTACCCGACACACGATCTCGAGTTGGCTGCAGTTGTTCATGCTTTCCGATGTTAGAGTAATTATATTTTGGGAGATCATTTTGTGGTATTCACCAATCAGAAAAGTCTCAAATATATCTTTACTCAGTGGAATCAAAATTTTAGACAACAAAGGTGGGTTGAGTACCCTCAATCATTTGACTTTGAACTTTCTTACACACTTGGAAAAGGAAACACAGTGGCTGATGCACTGAGTAGGAGGACTAAGATACATGCAGTTTAGGAGGCCAGTAGTGAGTGGTAGCGTATGGCTCTATTCTATGAGATGCATTTGGAGGTGCATGACAAACAAGGGAATATATTTCTTTCTTATATTGTTGTTACCTCTAATCAATTTTATCAATTTCAAATAAGGCAGCTATCAGATTCAAAAGGCCTAGTCCAATGGGAGATTGTTTCAAGAGAGGGCCATATTCTTTGATGAACCATATGAGAGGATGAGATCTTTCATTTTTATGGGCGTGTATGGGTGTCAGCAGACATACAAGGGAACTTGATGTATGATTTTTATTCCTCAGTTTGGGCTGTTTATCCTAGTTTCACCAATGTGTATCGAGATCTGCACCATCAGTATTGGTGGCCATGCATGAAGAGATATGTTGCTTATTTTGTGATGAGATGTTCCACTTGTCAGCAGGTGAAGGTGGAACATCAACGACCTGCATGTATTTTTCAGTAGTTACCCACTCCAGAGTGGAAGTGGAATTATGTCACGATGGACATTGTGATAGGTTTACCGAGGTAACCTCAAGCGAATGATGCAGTTTGGGTTGTCATTGACTGGATCACGAAGGTTTCCCACCTCATTCCGATCTATGAGAACTTTAGTGTTGATGAGATGTAATGGCTCTACATCCGAATGATTGAATATCTACATGGGGTTACAAACTCCATTTTTTATGAGAGGGATGCACGTTTTACTTCTTGGGTATAGCAGGGACAACTTAAGGATTTGGACACATAGGTACTTCTGAGTACATCTTACCAACCCCAAATAGATGGCCAATCCGAGTGTATGATACAGGTTCTTGAGGACATGATTCAAGCATGTATCCTAGATTTTTTGGGTTCTTTGGATAAGACCATACCTCTTGGGGAGTTTTCCTAAAATAATTTTTTTCAAGAAACTATTTTGATGGAACCTTATGAGGCTTTGTACGGTAGGCCATGCCGATCACCCCTATGGTTTCCAGAGGTGGGAGAGGCAGTTATGGTGGGACCATGTCTTTTCCAAGAGAACAAAGAATAGATAGAGTTTATTTAGATGATTATGGCTACTACATTTTCATGAAATCAGTCTTATGCTGATCAACAGAGATGACCTTTGGAGTTTGAGGTAATATATCAGGTTTTTCTTAGTGTTACACCAAGGTTGGGACACCGGGGGATTAAGAGATAGTGTAATCATTCACTAAGGTATGTCGGAACATTTGATATTATGGAGGGACACAAGCCGGTTTCATATCAACTATAGTTACCATAGAAGTATTGGGCTATACATGGCATCTTCCACATTTCTCAGCTACGTCGTTACTTCTCAGATTTGCCTCATGTTTTTCAACCCAAGGAGGTTGAGTAGGAAGTGGAGCCTCATTCGAGGAGCATCCTATCCGTATTTTTCATAATAGTGTGAAGGTTCTCCGTGGCTGGTATGTTTCTCTGGTACGAGTGTTATGGAAAAAAGTTTGATTATAGGACGAGATTTGGGAGAGGGAGGCCGATGTACAATCACAGTGTTCGGAGCTGTTTGATGATTCTTCTTCTGCGCTGCCTTGCCTGAGAAATTTGCTGATGAATTTATTTAAGGGGGAAGTTTGTAAGAACCCGAATATTCATTTTCGGTATGTATTTCATTTTTGGATGTTTTTTAGGAATAGAGGAGTTTCTGGAAATTTCAGGAGTACACGCCGTGTACTTATAAGTGCACGTCATGTACCTAGTTTCCGCGGGTGATCGTATACTGACCGTGTAACAGCCGAGTACATGGCCGTGTGGGGTGACCTAGAGGCCATATAACGTGGGGTCTGGTAAAGGAATGTACACACCATGTTCTTTTAAAATACACGTCGTGTACAACTCTTTTTAATTGTTATATCTAACCCAGGTTCATGTCTAATTGGCAGAAATACCTTCTTCTCCGTTCGTCTAGTCCATGAGTGACCATACAACATGATTCATGTCCAAGACCCAAACCTACCATCCATTCTCCAAATCAACCATATTATATTGAGTTGGAATCACCACAATATGCTCTTCTTTCTTACATATCATTGTTTCCAAATTCCTCATGTTTCGTGAGATATCCTCAGTTGAACGTTTTTAGAATTTTTATAGTTCTATGGTGTTCTAGGGAGATTAAAGGCTTGAGGTTCGCATATAGTGATCTTACAACTCCATGGTAGGTGGTTTGTTCCTTTTTGTAGTTAGTCTTTGAGTTATATTTTCAAAAGTGACCAATACCATTGTTCGGGGTGTTGCGTGTTTATGGTTTTTATCTCTGTTATTGTCTACTATGCCTTGGAATCATGTGTAGATGTTTTAGGTTTGTAAATAGGTTTATTTACCTTGCTATGGATGTTTTTCCCATGTTTTCTTGATATTGACCATTCAGTCTAGCTTTCGATGTTAGGCTTCTTTGTTTTCCATGTCTAGTGTTGTTAGGATGGAGTAATTTTATCTCACATTCTATGATATGTTGTATACTGTTTAGCCAATTTGTTATTGAGGTTTACTTTTTCTTCCATATATAAGTGTGCATGATTGATTTACACAGGGATGTGGGAACTTTGTGTAGTAGACCATATGGAGAATGGACGTTGAGGTCTTCTCCAGAGTGTCTCATTAGTTTTACATTGAGAGACCATAGGGGGATGAACATTGTTCTCCCTCAAAGTTTCTGTAGTTACTCATTGCGATACCATAGGGGGAATTGGACGTTGAGTACTTCCCCATAGTGTCAATATTTGACAATATCAGGCCATAGGGGGAATTGATGGTGAGTACTTCCTTGGAGAGTCTTTGCTAATGATGAACAAAAGGGGTTAGATTGTGAGTACTTTCCAGAGGGTTGCTTGTGTTTGATTGGTTCAACCAGAGGGGATAAGCTATGAGTAATTCCTAGAGGGTTACTTGTATTGGATTTTCTAGTTACTTGATATATGAAAATGAATTCAATTAAAACTGTAGGTTTGTTTACTTTTGAATACTTCATTGTTTACTGATTCATTTTGCGTATTTCCTTACATATATATTCACTTACTATTAGGCACAGACCTTTGGGTGATATCCTTATATGATTCTTCTAACACCCTATTAGGTTCCTTCATTTAGGCCCAAGTGGATTATATTTCTGTAGGTATTGACAAGGGAAAGCTCCATTCCCCATCAGGTACTTGATTTCTGTAGATCTAGAGAGCATGGGACCAAGTTGTGGCTTGCAATGCTGTTGGAGTTTATTTGTTATCTTTGTACTTTTTTTAGTATCGTATTCCTGCATTGTGAGTTGTTTGGATTATTTCCTAGACATATATATCATGCATCATTTATATGTGTGTTCTCTAGTTATTTATTACTTATAGTCTTCCACTATTTACTTAATGCATGTTATTACTTCTTCCTCTATTTTTATTTGTTTATTTCCGCAGCGTTAATCTAAAAATGAGGGCATAGTTTCCCCACTATCACTCCCAAGGCCCTCACTGGTAGACAGAAGCCTCTAGAGTTTGGGGAAATGTGCTCGATGCCGTGTGACAAACCAGGTACATGGAACCTCTGGGAGGCAACCGAAACAAGGATGTTATAAATAGGCTATTTATATAGAGTCCAATACTCTTAGAATTACACCACCATGACTAAATTGTATTGGGTGAGCATATCAGTCTGAATCGAGATCATGCCAACTTCTAGGAGGGACCAATATTGATGTCGTGTTATATAGACTAGGAACTCCTAGATTAAGGTTAGAGTTTGTACCATGATATGGGGAGAGGTATAGGGAGAGTTAGTGGACCTAGGGTTGGGACCGAGGTGAAATTTATGGGTGTCACTACGTATCCCATAAGGAATAGAATCAAGCCGTAGATAGTTCGTGAACGTAGTGTGGTCAAATACCAACACTGATGGGGGGAATCCTCTCTTGTGAGGAGGCTAACAATTCACATAATTTTAATGGGGAATCATAATCTTTTTAAGGGTAGGGTGGCTATTTAATGTCATCAAGGATATTCCCTTATAGTTTATTGTCATGTGGAAAGGATAGAGAAATGGTGAACTATCGAGAAAGGTATGTGTAAAAAATAATGAAAACCCAATGCGAATAAGGACAAAATAGTCTGCACCACACCACCTACTACTGAGGAAAATCTGGCTAGAATGGCACAAGAGTGTTCCTGGACATGGGGATGGACTACAAACAAGAAGTCTAGGCATCCATACGTATACCATAAGGATGTGAATCAATCCATAAATAATTTTTGAAGGTGATACAGAAGGAAGAAATGTAACATCCCAAGTAAGTAATGAAGAATAGATATTTTTATCTATGGCTATTAACGAATTAGATAGTGTTTTAGAGGCTTAAAATGAGAATAAATCCAATCTTAAGCATGGAATACACTAATATTTTTAAAAGATTGTTTTACTGCCTTTTGATGGAAAACCATTTTCAACACAAACTGTTGACAATTTTATAAGATCTATTTGTCAAAATAAACTTATTATTTGTGATTGGGACATTGAAATATACTTTGGGTAAATTTTTGGTATTTTTCTGATAAAGTTCATTTTTTAATGAATAGTGATAAATGTTGTATTTTAATTCAAAACCTATTTTTAATCTAATTCAGTTATATGATTAGATTATCTTTTGAATTGGTTTTAAATTCCAGTTAGAATATATTTTTACCATTTAATCCAATAGTAGTCATTGTAATTAATTTCACTTTGAAATTGGACTTAAACTAGTGTTAATCTTTTGATACTTATTGTTTCATAAAAACACGCTATTTGCTCTGACAGCGGGAATTAATTATTATATTAATTAATGTAACTTATATGTTTTGAATTTTGTAAAATAGACATCATTTTTTAATTCAGAATATCAAATATAGCTTATGGTGATGTTTTGGTATTTTTCTGAAAAACATCAATTTTTGACGAATAGTGAAACCACTAAGTGGTAATTTAAAAAATGATTTTTTGTTTAAATGAAATTTTACCACCTCTGTGTTTTGAATTTAAAAAATCCGACATATATGGTTATCATTAAAAAGAAAAATTTTGTTCAATGGGATTAAAATAATTTTTTTGGTGAATAGTAACTTTTAAGTTTTAATCGCGATTAGAACTAATTAGTGTAATTTAAGGTAAGAATAGTGTTTTAATAATATGAAATGACATAGACACATGTCCTACAATTATTTTATTTGTCATGTCCGACCAAGAAAACCCATGGGTCGATTTTTGGGACCCCATGGAGCCACATGGGTAAGATAAAGACATTAATGTCTTTTATTTAAAGTAAAAGTAAAAATGACACAAACATGAGTTTTTTTACTAAAACAATTTTTAAATAGGGTTATTCAAGTCATATTTTTGACTATAAATATTAATTATAAAGATAAAAATATTTCCTACATCATATTTTTTTTTTATAATTTTATGATATGAAATAAATTAAATTATTTTTGACACCATGATGATGTAGTGATTACCTCATTATTTAACGATTTAAAAAAATGAAATGATTATGTAAAATCTAAGACCTACACATGTCAAAAACCTATTATATGGGTGTATTTAGAACTTTTATCACCTTATCCTCGAAATAATTAATTCTGGGACCTTTTAAATCCAAAAAGCATTTTATAATAAAGTATCCTTTTATAACTTTCCGAGAGTGCCCCTCCTCTCCTCTTATAAAAGGCCCCCACCTCTACCACCTTACCCACACTTCCAAAGCCTTCGTCTTGGCCAAAACCTGCCCATTTTGTCTCTCCAAATCACACTATAACTCGTAGAAGCCTCACTTTGGGCAGAAGTCATCCCAAGGAAGCCTTTGAGATCAAATAAAAAAGAATTACCCGATTTAAAGGTAGTGTGTTCTCTTGTGTTCTTATGTTTTATTTTTCTTCTCCAACCCCCTAAACTATTTTTATTTGTTTCATTTGTAACAACAATAGTTTCTTCCATATACTAGAATGTTGTTATAAGATGGATTTGAGCTACACCTACACACACCTACATCTAATGGTTAAAGAACATACTGTTTCTTTAGATGGCGATTTTTTGCCTCACGAAACGATGATTGTTCAACACTCATATAACACCTTTAAATGTGTCCATTAATATGTCACTATATTTATATATGATATATAATATGTTTATGTTTTATTTAAGCTTCTGTATTTTTCATTTATGGCTTACCTTTATGGTTTCCATTATGGGTAAATGCGATATCTTCATTTTAAGAAGTGCGGACTACCACCCCCTCAAAATGATTTGATTCGTTAATCCCATATGTGGTACATATAAAGGATGGATTTAATGATATTATATATGATAACATACCGGAATTATAATAACATTATGTATCATTATGTTTTAATTCCATTAAATATGAAATAGAAATGGAAGTAGCGTTCATGCGTACGTACGGCTTACCATCTCCATGAACGGTGCATTTCATTTCATACCTCTAAATGATATGTAATATTGTAAATGCATGTATATACTGGATATATATGACATATATGATATCTACATGATGAATATAATTTTGGATATAATGGATACTTTAACACATGAACAACTTGTAATTATAAAGAGTTTATTTTGGACTCATGTAACAATTATCAACAAAACGACTGTTATTAACTTAAATGATTACATAATGTTCATAACATGTTAATAAGTGATATAAAAAGAGTAATAAACTTGAAAATGGTTCTTAAGAATGTATAAATTAACTCAAGTTTATTATTCATGAGGTTAAAGAATGATCGAGTCAAGTCGGACATGAGGTAAAGGGACTTCGTCTCAATCCACTTTCATTGAGGCATATTTTGTTTTATACACAACTTTCTTTTATATGGTTTATAAACCCCTTTTACTTTTACGTTTACTCAAAATGAATAATTTTTATATGAAGCATTTACTAAATGACAAAAGGGAATGTTTTTTTTCATACATATGCGGTGACAACGAATTCTCCATAGTCGTGACCATTATTTGAGTTTCGACTTCCTCTACAAGCCATAAATTTTTTAAATGAAAAATAAATACCATGTATTACTTTTCTATTAGTTTGGTATTGAAAATGGTTTCCGTAAAGTTTTTTTATATCAATGTGTTGTATTTATATCTTGTAATTGAAATGTGGAAATTCAATGTTTCCATTATGCATGTTGTATATGATACAATTATGTTATGGTTCTTAGGCATTGTTATGAAGACGGGTGGTTCCATGATATACTAAGGGCGGGTGAGCCCGATATAGCTCTCTAATGAATTGGGTAATCCAAAGGAGTTAAACGTTAAGGTTTCTCTGAAGATATTTAGGGAATATACTGTGATGGGCATTGCAAACGTAACCAAGAGGGTTACTCCCTACGTAAGAATGTTATGAATGCATCAAGTTACCTTTATGTCTTATGATTTCTATGATTTATTTATGATTTGATGAGGCATGTTAATGTTCTTATGTTTTATGAGTAGAGTATGATTTCATTGATTCTTATGTATACATGTACTCATGTTTCCTTTCCATATTTTTAGATCCCTTACTGATCTTTTTATGCTCATCCCATGTTTTTGAAATGTTTTTCACAGGTCAAGGGAATGGTACATGATATGATTATAGTGATAAGGAAGTGTCAAGAAATAATCCATGTTTTATTTTTAAATATGTTTATGTTTATGGGAAAAATGAATACTATCTTTTATGTAACCACTTTGTTAAAATGTGGAATGTAATGAATGTTTTATGATCTAATTCTCTAAAACTCTAAAACTTATAAGATCCTCAATGTGTAATATTGTAATAACTCAAGAGTAAGTATGGTTTAAGGCTGGGGCCTTATAGTTGGTATCAGAGGTTGGTTTAGACAACTTTAGGAGTTAGAAAATTGTTAAATTTAAATTAATTTATGGTATGATTGAAATGATATAGCATTTGAAGATTACCATGTTGCTTCACCTAAGGTATTTCAGTGTTAAGAATGATTTTTCATAGAGGAAACAAAGAAGCTTTTCTAGGAAGGAATACAGAGCAAAATGAACTTTCAAATATGTATCCTGAGATGGTTAGAATCAGAACTAAACAGTTTGTTGCAGTGATGGATCAGTTTACTCATGTGAACAATGTTGGTTGTTTTTATTGATGATATTTTGGTGTTTTCTAAAAGAAAAGAGGAGCATGAATGTAATTTAAGGGTTATCATGCAAACATTAAAAGAAAATAAACTGTATGTAAAATTAAACAATTGTGAGTTTTGGTTGCATCAAATTTATTTCCTCGGTCACATTGATTCTAAATATGGAATAATCGTTGATCCTGAAAAAAAAAAGTTGTTGAAGAATGGCCAAGGCCCACAAATGTAACGGAGATTCATAGTTTTCTTGGTTTGGCAGGATACTACCGAAGGATTGTTGAAACGTTTTCACGGTTATCTAGTCCAGTGACTAAGATAACTCGGAAGGGTGTTAAGTTTATCTGGACAAAAGAATGTGATGATTGTTTTCAGAAACTGAAAAGAAGATTGGTGAATGCTCCTGTTTTGGCACTACCTTCTAGGAATGGTGAGTTTGTTATTTACAGTGATGCTTCATTGAAAGGACTTGGTTGTGTCGTAATGCAGAATGATCAGGTATTTGTGTATGCTTCACGATAGTTGAAAACCCATGAGGTAAATTACCCTACACATGATTTGGAATTAGTTGTTGTTGTTTTCGCTTTAAAAATTTGGAAGAATCATTTGTATGGACTAAAGTGTGAAATATATACCGATTACAAAAGTTTAAAGTATATATTCACTCAGAAAGAATTGAACATGAGACAGAGGATATGGATTGAATTAATCAATGATTATGATTGTACAATTCATTACCATCCGGGAAAAGAAAATAAATTGGATGATTCTTTGAGTCGAAAAAGTAATGCTTCATTAACAATGTTGCATTTGGAATGTGATCCTTTAGTTTAGGATTTGATGAACTTTGGCATAGAAGTTTTTGGTGCAGGATGTTCTTCTGTTTTGTTTCATGTATCAGTGAAATCTTCTCTATCAGGCAAAATCAAGCAAGCACAGAGGCAAGACAGTGAGTTGCAGAAAAAGGTAGAGCTGTTCAGAAGGGTAAGTTTCTGGAATTCAACATTGATAATGATTTTTTTTGAGATTTGGGAAGAGATTGTGTGTGCCTTGTGATTCACAGTTGAAGAGAGAGTTGTTATGTGAAGGTCATAGTTCTCCATTTTCAGTTCATCCTGGCAGTATAATGATGTATAGAGATCTTCGGGAGTATTACTGGTGGAATGGAATGAAAAGAGATATTGCTGATTTTACTGTGAAATGTTTGACTTGTCAGCAAGTTAAAGCTAAGAGGCAATTACTGAAAGGGATGCTTCATCCTTTACCAGTGCTAGAGTGGAAATGGGAATATACATCCATGGACTTTGTTATGGGATTACCGAAAAAATCTCGATGTAATAATGAAATATGGGTTATTGTTGATCGCTTGACTAAATCTTCTCATTTCCTTGCTATACGAGATACTTTTTCCCTAGATCAACATTCTCATTTGTATCTTAAAGAGATAGTCAGGTTACATGGAGTTACCCTCTCCATTTTATCTGATCGTGATCACAGGTTTACTTCTAACTGTTGGAAGGTCCTCCAGAAGTTGTTGGGTACTAAATTAAATTTTAGTACAACTTTTCATCCTCAATCAGATGGTCAGTCAGAACGAACGATTCAGACTTTGGATGATATGCTACATGCTTGTTCGATGGATTATCAGGGAAGTTTGGACCAACATATTTCTTTGGTTGAGTTTAATTATAATAACAGTTTTCATTCCAGTATACAGATGGATACATTTGAGGCATTATATGGTAAATGGTGTCGAACTCCAGCTTTTTAGGATGATGTGGGTGAAAGGAAGCTGATGGGACTAGAATTGGTGGAAGAGATGGTAGAAAAAGTTTAGTTGATTCAAAAACACATGATAACAGCACAGTGCAGGCAGAAGAGTTATGCGGATAACTGGAGGAAGGATCTATCTTTTGAGGTAGGTGATCATGTTTTTCTGAAAGTTTCACTGTGGAAAAGTGTGATGTGATTTGGTAAGAAAGGAAAGCTAAGTCCAAGATTCATTAGACCATATGAAATTATGGAGAGAGTTGGATCAGTTTATTACCGAGTGGCTTTACCTCCGAGTTTATCACATGTACACAATGTTTTTCGTGTTTCAATGTTAAGGAAGTACATGCCAGATCCATCTCATGTTTTGAGTCCAGAGGTAGTTCAGTTGAAAGAGAACCTATCATATGAGAAACAACCAGTCCATATTCTTGACCACAGGGAGAAAGTGTTATGGAATATGGTTATTTATCAGGTAAAGGTTTTGTTGAAAAACCACATGATTGAAGAGGCAACATGGGAATCTGAAAATGCAATGAGGGCTAAATACCCCCACTTATTCGATAAGTAAATAAAATGTGGGGACACAATTTTCTAAAGGGGGGAAGGATGTAACATCCCAAGTAAGTAATAAATAATATATATTTTTATCTATGTCTATTAATCAATTAGATAGTGTTTTAGAGGCTTAAAATGAGAATAAATCCAATCTTAAGCATGTAATACACTAATATTTTTAAAAGATTGTTTCTCTACCTTTTGATGGAAAACCATTTTTAAATCAACATTTTGAAAATTTTATAAGCTCTATTTGTCAAAATTAACTTATTCTATATTATTGGGACATTTAAATTTACTTTGGTTAAATTTTTGGTATTTTTCCGATAAAGTTCATTTTTTAATGAATAGTGACAAATGTTGTATTTTAATTCAAAACCTATTTTTTACCTAATTTATTTATATGATTATATTATCTTTTGAAATTTTATGAAAGTTAAATTAGAATATATTTTTACCATTTAATCCAATAGCGGTCGTTGTAATTAATTTCACTTTGAAATTTAATTTAAACTAGTGTCAATCTTTTGATACTTATTGTTTCATAAAAACACGCTATTTGCTCTGACAGCGGGAATTAATTATTAAATTAATTAATGTAACTTATATTTTTTGAATTTTGTAAAATAGACAATATTTTTGAATTTGGAATATCAATTATATCTTAGGGCGATGTTTTGGTATTTTTTGGAAAAACTTCAATTTTTGATGAATAGTGAAACCACTAAGTGGTACTTAAAAAACAGATTTTTTGTTTAAATGAAATTTTACCACCTATGTGTTTTGAATTTAAAAAATCCTACATACAAGTTTTTCATTAATAAGTAAAATGTGGTTCAATGGGATTAAATTAATTTTTTGGTGAATAGTAACTTTTAAGTTTTAATCGCGATTAGAGGTAATTAGTGTAATTTAAGGTAAGAATAGTGTTTAAAAATATGAAATGACCTAGACACATGTCCTACACTTATTGGATGTGTCATGGACGACCAAGAAAACCCATGTGTCAATTTTTGTGACCCCATGGAGCCACTTGGGTAAGATAAAGACATTAAAGTATTTTATTTAAAGTAAAAGTGAAAATTACACAAACATGAGTTGTTTTACTAAAACACTTTTTAATTGGGTTTATACAAGTCATATGTTTGACTATAAATATTCATTATAAATCTAAAAATAGTTTCTATATCATAGTATTTTTCTTATAATTTTTAGATATGAAATATATTAAATTATTTATGACACCATGATGATGCAGCGATTACCTCATTATTTAACGATTTAAAAAAATGAAAATATAATATAAAATCTAAGACCTACACATGTCAAAAACCTATTGGATGCATGTATTTATAACTATTATCACCCTATCCTATAAATATATAATTTTGGGACCTTTAAAATCCGAAAAGCATTTTATAATAATGTATCCTTTTATAACTTTCCAAGAGTGCCCCTCCTCTTCTCTTATAAAAGGCCCCCACCTCTACCACCATACCCACACTTCCGAAGCCTTTGGCTCGGCCAACCCCTGCCCATTTTGTCACTCCACATCACTCTCTAACTCTTATAAGCCTCACGTTGGGCAGAAGTCTTCCCAAGGAAGCCTTTGAGCTCAAATCAAAAAGAGTTACCTGATTTAATGGTAGTGTCTTCTCTTGTGTTCTTATGTCTTATTTTGCTTCTCCAACACCCTAAAATCTTTTTATTCATTTCTTTTGTAACAACACGAGTATCTTACATATACTAGGATGTTGTTATAAGAAGTATTCTAGCTACACTTATAGACACCTACATCTAATGGTTAATGAACATATTGTTTCTGTGGATGTCAAATTTCTGCCTCCCGAAACGATGATTGTTCAACACTCATATAACACCTTTAAAGGTGGAAATTAAGATGTCAATATATTTATATAATATATATAATTGTTTAATGTTTTACTTAAGCTTCTGTATTTTTCATTTATGGCATACCTTTATGGTTTCCATTATGGGTAAATGTGATATCTTCATTTTAGGAAGTGCGGACTACCGCCCGCTCAAAGTGATTTGATTCATTAATACCATATGTGGTACGTATAAAGGATGGATTTGATGATATTATATATGATACCATACTGTAATTATAATACTATTATGTATCATTAGGTTTTAATTCCATTAAATATGAAATAGAAATGGAAGTAGCGTTCATGCGTACGTACGGCTTACCGTCTCCATGAATGGTGCATTTCATTTCTTACCTATAAATGTTATGTAATATTGTAAATTCAAGTATATAATGGATATATATTACATATATGATATCTAAATAAAGAATATAATTTTCGATATAATGGATACTTTACAACATGAACAACTTGCAATTATTAAGAGTTTATTTTGGACTCAAGTACAAATTATCGACAAAACGACCGTTTTTAACTTAAATTATTACATAATGTTCATAACATGGTAATAAGTGATATAAAAGGAATAATGAACTTGAAAAATGTTCTTAAGAAATTATAAATTAACTCATGTTTATTATTTAGGAGGTTAAATAACGATCGAGTCAAGTCAGACACGAGGTAAGTGACTTCGTCTCAATCTACATTCATTAAGGCATATTTGGTTTTATACACAACTTTATTTTATACGGTGTATAAAACCCTTTGAATTTTAAGTTTATTCAAAAGAAATATTTTTTATATGAATCATTCACTAAATGAAAAAAAGGTAATGTTTTTTTGTCGTACATATGCAATGACAATGACTTCTCTGCCACCATGACCATTATTTGAGTTTCAGCTTCCTCTACAAGCCATAACTTTATTTTAAAATGAAAAATAAATAACATGTATTACTTTTATTTTATTTTGGTACTGAAAATGGTTTCCATAATGTTTGTATTATATCAATGCGTTTTTTGATATCTTGTGATTCAAATGTGGAAATTCTATGTTTCCTTTATGCATGTTTTATGTGATAGGATTATGTTATGGTTCTTGGGCATTGTTATGAAGACGGGTGGTTCCGTGATAAAATAAGGGCGGGCGAGCCCGATATAGCCCTTCAATGAATTGGGTAACGCGAAGGAGTTAAACGTTAAGGATTCTCTGAAGAGATTTAGGGAATATAATGTGATGGGTATTCCAAATGTAACGAAGAGGGTTACTCCCAACGTAAGAATGTTATAAATGCCTCAAGTTACCTTTATGTCTTATGATTTCTATGATTTATTCATGATTTTATGAGGTATGTTAAAGTGCTTATGTTTTATGAGTAGAGTATGATTTCATTGATTTTTATGTATACATGTACTCATGTTTCCTTTCCATATTTTTAGATTCCTTACTGAGCTTTTTATGCTCATCCCATGTTTTTGAAATGTTTTTCACAGGTCAAGGGAATAGTACATGATATGATGATAGTGCCAAGGAAGTGTCAATAAATATTCCATGTTTTATTTTTTAATATGTTTCTGTTGATGGGAAAAATGAATATTATCTTTTATGTAACCACTTTGTTTAAATGTGGAATGTAATGAAAGTTATATGATCTAATTCTCTAAAACTCTAAACCTGAAAAGATCCTCAATGTGTAATCTTGTAATAACTCAATATTAAGTAAGGTTTAAGGCTAGGGCCTTAAAAGAAATACTGAAAGGGGAAACATATTGTCAAGTGAAGAAAATTATTGGCTAGGTAATTTATCATTACATAGCATGGGAACAAAATACGTAGTTTAGATCCATAAAATAAAGATGTGGTAGATATTAGTTTATGGTTATATTTCATGGACCAAAAAAGAGATGATTCTTTAAGCGAAAATATGTGACGTGGTGGCATAAAGCAACTTCACATGAATGAGGATGATATAGTCCCAACTACACCATAAATTTGTATAACAACGCACAATGTTTAAAGACATGATGCCCAGACTAAGGGACTGAATCTCATAGATTAAGGTTATAGTGTTCAGACCAAGATAAGTTTGGTTCTTCCACTATGCAAAAAACATAACCATATCTATAAGCCCATGTGAGATATGCTCGATGTGGGAAATAAGGGGGAATAATATCATTATAACACATGGAATACAAAGCTATGGGAGATGGCGTGGAGTTGAAGATGACCCTGATGATGTTGATTCACCCTCTTTAACATGCATAGGTGTAGGGAGGGATAACAAAAAGTGTGTCAGAATTACACTTGAACATGATGGAGTGTAACAGGATGTGAATCAAGCTTCAAATATTTAAGGATTAATGAGGGTGGAGTAATGATGGAGGATAACTATTTAATGTGTTCGAAACATAACATCCATATCGTGTGACCTGAAATGGGAACTTATATCTGTGGGATGATCGCTGAACAAATTCAAAATAGGGAACTTGTCTTATAATGTAGATCAAGATCCTCCGAGACATTGGAATAGTGTAGTATAAAATACATAAGGCCGAGTATCCATAATTTTTGGGGGTCCTTTTAGATGTGAAATATGATGGAAACCCAAATAAAGGTAGACATGAAGCATTGAAATGAATGAAAGCATGTCCATGCAGAATCCAAACCTCTATGTCCTAAACCACAGTGCATATGGGTACATTGGTGTGGCATAATAGAGGTTTATAAGTTCAAATGACAATGGGAAAATGGTTTGATGAACCTAGTGCTGGATCCAAGGATGAAATGTTCGAGTGTTCCTGTATATCCTTTAAGGATGGGAATCAAGCCATACATAGTTATTGAAAATGTTGTGCAGTTTATTGTTGTGCGACCAGGATGTAAGGAGAATGGATGGAATATCCCAGAAGGGAATTACATGGCATGGTTATTATAAACCCAACGTGTATGAGGACCCAATAGGTCCCCACCACACAACGTGCTTCTAACAATGCTCGATCCCAGGGGCGAAAAGAAGACATGAATTAAATTACATGGGAATGCACCTGAAGGCGAAATTTCTGGGAATTCTAACCTATCCTCTTAGAATGGGAATAAATCCACTGGTATTTCTTAAAAATGGCATGGTAGGCTACCAATTCCTGGGACAATACCATCATGCTGGTTTGGCCCATGCACCAAAAGAAGTGGCATTTGATGGATCTTTTTTGTTCGTTTGTGTGAATGCATGTTTTTGTAAGCAAAAAACCTAGGACAGAGAATATGAGAATTGTTGTAGGAAATAGGAAATATATAGGCCTTATCAAATGGGATTGTGGATGACTGGTACCAAACATGATGTTCACTCAAGCGTGGAAACCACAATGTGGTGTCGTTTTTCATCATATGGCTAGGATGATAGTGTTCACAATTTAGGGTCATATTGGAGGACCAAACCATCGATTTTAACATCGTGCAGCAAAGACACAATAGTTTAAATTCATTTGGGACTATACAGTATAGCTTAATGCCATATGCATTGGACACAAGTGGAAGACCAGGGTTCTAAAGGTAATGCGCTTGGTGTGGTAAAGCATACCTGACGTTGATGAGGACATAAGTCTGCACCACACCGTGTGCAATTCCAAGGGTGAATCCTCAGGACAAGAGGACATAAAAGTTAAAAGGACATGGGGCTAGAACCAAAGATGAAATGTTCACTTGTTTATATGTATCACATTGTGATGGTAATTACGTTGTACATATTTTTATAACTCATGCAGTTTAACATCATGCAGTCTGGGAAAAGATGGGAGGGACTAGCGCATCAGGGAATGTACATGTTAAGTCTATTATAGACCTGATGTGAATGAGTAAATAAGTCATCATACTCCACACCACACAATCCCATAAAAATCATGGAAAAAAGGATGAACATAAAATTTAATTAGTGGATACTAAGATGGACCCTAAGATGAAATGTTCGGGCATTTCTACGTATCCCATGAGGATGGGAATCAAGACATACATAGTTCTTGAAATTCATGTAGTTTAACGTCATGTAATAACGATTAGGGGTGTTAGTTTATAGTCATGGAGCTCAGACTGAAAGAGGTGAGATTCCTCCATACGGGAAGAAACCATGAACATGTCCCTAAGCCAACGTGATCAATGCTCATTGTGGGAAACAAGAGTGAAGAATATCATCAATAAACAATACACAAAAATAAAAAAATGGTGGGGAGTCAAGGATGACATAGTGACATTGATTTTTCCTCTTAATGCGCAAATGCACACAGAGGGATATCACCAAGGGTGTCAAAATTCAGCTCGAACATGATGGAGTGGGAAGGGATGTGAATCAAAAGTCCAATATTTAGGGTTCAATGGGGTTGGAACAATTACAGAGGATAATAGTTGATCATGTTTGAAACACAACATCCATATTATGTGAACTTAAATGGGAAAAACTAATGAGGGTTGACTGTTGACTTTATTCAAAAAGTGGATCTTATTACATAATATCGTTCAAAATCATCTAGAACATTGGATCCAGGTGGTAGGAAATCCATAAGGCCAAGTATCCATACTATCAAGGAGTCTTTTAAGATGTTAAGGGATAAAAAACCCAAATAAAGGGTTACGTGAAGCATGGAAATTAATCAATGCATGTCCACGTAGAATGCAACAGTCTAGGTCCAAAACCACAGTGCATTTGAGCATCTTGGTGATTCACCAAAATGGATTAGGGGGCCAATTAAGAGTAGATGACTTGAGGAGATGAGTGGAAGAAAGGGTAATAGAGATATCTCAAGAGATAGAGACACACAAAGTGGTTATTGTGAACGTGATGTGGATGAGGACATAAGTCCACACCACCCCCTGAGAACTTTGGGCAAGGGGACCGATGGAAGAAAATGTTTCTAAAATACAAGGCGGGACATGATGAAGAAATGTCTGGGCATTCCTATATATCTCATGAAGATTTGAATCAATCCACATGTAGTTCTGAAAATTATGTGTTGTCTAATAGCGTGCAATATGAATGTCGAAAATTGGTACCTCGAGGAGGAATGTGTATGGTGTGGAAAATAACCCAATGTGAATGAGCACATAAGCCCACATATGCCACACCTTTCATATTTTCACGAGCGAACTCATGCCACGTGGATAATAGAAAGAATAGAAGAACCTAGAATAGACCCAAAAATGAAATGTTTAACTGTTCCTACATATCCCAAGAAGATGGGAATCAAGACGGACGTATTTCGGAAACTATCGTGCAGTTTAACATCATGTGTTAAGGATGATGGACGAAGGATGTTCTGGAAGGAGGGGAACATGATGTGTCCATTGAAAAAATATCTTGAAATTAATGAGGACATAGAGTCCATACCACACCATATAATCCTAAATGAGAACATAGGCCAAGTGGCTGGAAAGGTCGAGGGACCAGGGGCTGGACCCGATGATGAAATGTCTCTGTGTTCCTACTATAACAACCCAAGCCTTTCATACGTGGACATTAAATTACTTTTAAGGAATACTAAATACATTATACTAATATGAAACCAATAATTGAATTAGTTTAGTGTATTTGGAATCTTAGAAAACATTCTTCTATCTTGGTGAAAGATCACCAATATCTCCCAAAAGATCATTCCCATTATTTTTCCTACCTAAAGATTTTATTTTATATCCTGCGGAAAAGAAAACATATGGAAAGGGTGAGATGAAATGATAAGTAAGGTTAATAATGGAAAACATTATTAAAAAATATAAACATATTAATGAAAAAAACATGAACATAACTTTTGAATATCAAAATCTTGACTTATGAAATAAATTAATGCAGTACGTAAGGCATAGATCATAAAGGAATATTGACCCTGACAATATCATATCGGGAAAAAACATGGAATTGTGGTAAACAAATAATCACATAATATGGAATCCATAATATCCAAGGCATTTCTTTTAAGACCATAATAGTGGATAATATCCATTACAGAACCATGTTTACTTGTCGTTCCATCCTTGTATTACTGAACTAGGTTTACTTGCTGTTCCAGCCCTATATTACTGAACCATATTAACTTGTCATTCCAGTAACATCTATCTCAATAGATATAAATATTTACCCAATTAATTAGGGGGAGTTATAGGTCCCACCCATATCACAATGAAATCATTCTTACATGTTCCAAAAAAAACATAAAATAGTCATCATAGCATATCCCATGAAATGAAATGGGTTTCTTAATCATTATTCCATCATAGCATAATCCATATAAAATATATGGATTTTATAAAAATAAATCCTTCATAAAAATAATCAATTAAAAGTAATAATATGTATATAAACATAACCCTATTTCATATTATATGGAAAATAATTTTGATAAAACACATACTTAATTCTTGAGGAAAATATACTTTCTTCTTCAAATAATGTTTTCTATTATCAAAATACTGTGTAATTTTAATAGAAAATAATCTTATTGAAAATAACCATTAAATAATGTATAGAAAGATTAATATAAATAAGGTGTTATGATTACATAAAAATATTTTCATGCCATATATGTTTAAAAAAACATTCTTCTCGTAATCTTTTCAGAAAAGTCAAAAAATATCTTATATAAACAACGAAAGAAAGATTCCTTCCATACCGTTGAATAAAAAATAACGAATGTGTAAAATTGACATTAATAAATAGTATAATAATTGAAAAAATATTACATATTTATGATTCATGGATGTTGATGATAAATATACCACAATAAATACTTATGAATAAACAATCTCGAATAATACTGAGATTGCGAGATTATACTTTACCTTAGATCAGATTTCTTTTGTATGTGTCTGAAACTCTTGTATAGTGGGTTTAAACATGTTATTAACTAGTAAAATGAACCATAATAATATTTATAATATCATATATTATTCACTTATGAAATTATATTACTTGTTCATTTCTCAATTCCATGTTAGAGAAATGTTTTGGTTAATAATCGTTTTATATATCATACATGTTTTGACTTCTTATTCATGATCTTGTTACTTATATCATGATTTAATTACATCCATAAATTAAAACATAATTTATATATCATATATATTCATTAAATATATATATATAATATATAAAATTGAAATGGAATACATATTTCATGGAGACTATAGGTCATACGTACGCATGAACGATGTTTCCGATTCCTTATTGAATTTAATGGAAGGAAGTAAATGAAGAATACACACATACACACATACACACACACAAACACACAAAGACACACACATAAATACAGTAGAATTATTATTTTCATATATTTCATTCTTATTTATTATATATACAATATATGCATTCTTGAATGGTTAACATGGAGAATGAATCTTATTGCATTGTGGAGACGGTTTGTCGTACGCACACACGAGTGACGATATCATTCAATTAATGGTTAAATGGTATATAATTGGATGGAATATTAATTATAAATAATAATTATTATGTTATATTAATTATTTACATCCATTATACACATCATTGTACCCGTCCAAATTAATTATTATTGAATAAAACAGTACACCACGGTGTGGAGATGGAAACTCATACGCACTAACACGCGGTGATATTATTAATAGTATGATGGATATAAGGTGGTATAAGGTTGTACCCTAATTTTAATAATATCTAATAATGTAAAATATACTATATTTATTAATTTTTTATGTAAACAAAATATGAAGAGGAGGTAGAAGAAGAAAAGTATTTTGAAAGATGTGACAAAACAATTACTTCTTTTTTATTTACTCCATTTCATTTGCAAAAAGGCTTCATTAGGATGGCTTTCTGGCCAAAGTGTGGCCTCATGGATTAATTGAGGGAAGTTTGTATGTAATTTTTTTTTGGTTTGGCCAAGAAAAATGTCTTTAGAGGTGTGATTAAACTAGAATGATAAGTGCTCTTCTATAAGGGACTGGATGTGAACCTTTGGAAATACAAAAAATATTAATTAATATATATTAATTTTTAAATTAAAATGACACAAAAGTGGGTTATATAGAATATTGGATTAGGTTGTGTCTAAAGCCTTTCAAAAAATAAAATTTAGATAATTTTTGTTTTTATTTTAAACCATATCATTTTGATTTATCCTTATTTAATCTATTTAATTTTAATTGTTGTAATAATATTCTAAAAATTAAATGGTAATAAATATTTACTTTTGTCTCGTAAATTTCAAATAAATGGATACTCCATGAAATTTTATACCTAATTATATTCTGTTTATAATTTTTAAATATGTTTTTGATTTTTAAATAATTTAATAATATGTATTTTTTATAATATATCAACTGTGTCAATTTTGACACTATTCATTTATATGACATTAAATAAACTCCACACATAAGATATATTTTAAAAAATATATTTAATACACTACTAACATTTCATATTCACCTATAAAATTAATAGAGAATATTAATTAGATCATATTATATTTATTTAAATATTTTTAAAACCATTTATTTGTTAATTTTATCAGTAAAATAATTTATACATCACTATTGTGTCATCATTAATAGTAATTATTTAATCTATAAAAATTATAAATAAATTCAAATAATGTAGATAATTTCATTATATTTATATATACTATTTATTTTTGATTCTTTATCAATTTTATCACAACATTAAAATCATTATACCTATAAGATATATGAGAGTGACATGTTGATACTTTATTTTATTTTAATTATAATTACATAAATTTCTTGGACACAAGTAAATTTAAATGAATATATTAAAATAATTAGGTGTTATTGGTCAATTTTAATTTATGTAATACGATTTCGAATGGTGTAATAGTAATTTTATTATCTGTATCATACTGTTTCTTATCCTAATTTACCAGATTTACCTTCAATCGTGGTAAATAAAAATAACCGTAGTTACTATTCATAATATCCAAAATATAAAAGTAGCCTATTAACATAATTTGGACGCACTGAATCCAAATATGGAATCCATTTTTCAAAATCCAAAAACCTAAAAGTTTTAATAATTAATTTAAAAATAATTTTCATTGTCAAAACCATAAAGAAGTTTTTTAAGAAACAAAAGCTTTGAAAAGATTGACATGTCTTCATGTCCAATTTAAATGTGAAATTACTTATAATGACCAAAATTGGATTAAATGATAAAAAAATAATTCAATTAATGATTAAAACCAATTAAAAAACATAATATAACTACAAAAATAAATTAAATGAAAAGAAAATTTTGAGTTAAAATACATAATATTTCACATTTCATTAAACTATTTTTTTTAGAAAAACACCCAAAATTCAACCAAAGTAAATTTCTATGTCTCACATACAATGATTAAGTTTATTAGGTCAAATATAACATTGAAAATGAAGAAAATAAGATTTATAATTGGTGCACCATCAAAAGTCAGCAAAACCGTTTTTTTTTAAAAAATATTTCTTTTATTCGAAAAATTGAATTTTTCATATATAATGTTCATTAAAATACATAAGATGAATATTAAAATAAAATAAAAAATGGGGTTAATAATAATCATAAATTATAGTTTATATCCAATTAAATAATAATAATTTAATAATATATTCTTATTTAGTGAAACTCAACATTTCGTACAACACAAACTAAAAAGTAAGGATGCTCTTGCATGCAATACAAGAAAAGTAGATGTTGCATTTAGTGCAAGATTCCTTTGGATTTTCCTATAATATAATATAATTATATTTTTTTTAAATTGAAAAAATCTATAATCAGTTTTTCTTGAAATGAATTCTATCAAAATAACTTGAAATTGTGCGTAACACAAGCCAAAAATAGTGTTTCATATACTGCAAGATAATATGGTGTTGCATATAGCATAAGATAATGTTGGCGTAGCATACAATACAAAACATAAAAGAAATTAAATAGAATGTATGTCATAAAATCTAGGGGTGTTACATTATACTCCCCTTAAATTGAATTTCTCCCTCGAAATTCGTCAGGGTTATAAAAGGTTTTCTACTCAGAATATTATTTTATAGAATCTCACATCATAAAAAGGAATACTAAAACTTTATTTTAAAAGGCAATGTTAGAGATAGTGTTTTCCCAAAGTAACTCATCAATGGGTTTCCATATAGGATAACAAAGGTTGGAAGTTAAAACATGGATATAGAAGAAAAATCTAACTATCATGTTCTGATGGATAGTGATAGAGAGGAATGTTCAGAGAAATATAACAACCAGAAATCCATAAATCTAAGATGACGTGTGGGGACATCTGATTCAACAGACAATAAGGTTCTAAGATAACATTTTTGGTTTTCAATATCCTTTCCCTATAGTTAAATAATTTTACATGATAATAAATACTTATTTGATTCTGGTAAAATCTCACTGTTGTTCGTGACTTGAATTTTTTTTCAATTCATCTATTATTTAATGAAATGATGATTATTTTTTCATTCATGAAGTGTCTGCAGAACAAGCTATAGAATGATATGTCATTCCATCTATCTAAACAAAAAGGTTAGCATTGGAAATAAAATATGCATAACCCCACATATAGTTAGATAATACATTAATCTAACAAAAATCAAACATAATATATCTTTTACTATCCATAAATGGATAAATTTACAATCCATTCAAAAATAGAAAATATAAAAAATTAGAAAGAGGTAAACTAAATTGACTTTATCTTTGACTCCCATATCTCATTAGTTAGTTATTTATTGTCACATTCCAAACATGTGAATACCTTAGTCATTTATTCTATTGAAACAACATAATAACCTGAATTACTATAAAACCTTAGTGAAAACATTAATTATATAAAAATTAACTATTTCCACACACCAAAAATACAAAAAATTCAATATACTCAAACCATGATATCAGTTTTTCATTATATCAGTCATGAGGTCATCAATACTATCAAACATCTCATTATCTCCTTATCCCATCATCATGCACATATCATGGGTTCTCCAAAAATATAAGAATATCTATTAATGGTTACCAATACCATTCAACATATACTTCTACATACTTAAGGACAAACAATAGTGTAACAATCCTTATATTTTTCTTTATTCCATAATACCATAAAATTACTCATACAATATTATTATTTATAGTCATTGATTTTACACTAAATTAGGATAATATTATTTCTTAATATATATAATATTCGTGTTCTTTATTATTCATAAACACCATTTTAGTGCATTTTACACTTTGAACATCATTTCACATTTTGATTGTAATTCTTTCTTAAAATTCACTATAATGTGGTACATTTTTTAACATCATTTAAAATACCCAATGATCTTGATTTTATATTCATATTTAATTTTCAAGTTTCTAACTATATTTGGACAATTAATAATGGTTGAGTGTTGGAAGATTCGCATTGTAAGACCTCAAAAATGGGATTTAATGCAAACAATTCTAGAGAAGGAATATTGGACACCCGCCCACTGATGAGAATGTGGGCCCCAGAATATAGGACTAATGAAAACAAAATTTATTGGTATGATATAATAAATATATAGGAAAACATTATTATGCAGAATAGAGTGCTAATTGGGCCTCCATGTTATTTATTAAGGTGGCCCAATTCAGAGATAAAATTCTGGTCTAGATTCTGTGTCCTAGAAAAACTGCCCACCAATTTAATCATATCTCAGCAACCACATATTCCGTTTGGATGATATTTTATAGAGATATAGGATACATAAGAATAATCACTTTTTTGTTCTATGGAACACACTAATTAGTCCATCTATAAGTCTATTCAGATGCGTCTGTTCAGTGGATGAAAGCTGGCTACCATCTCAGGTCAAAGGTGTAAAAATAAACTCTCCCTCAACTTTCCACCGACCTATGGACTACCAAAATTAATTGAGGATACATGGAATATTGGAGGCTTGAACCAAGGGTTAAAAAATGCCAATTTAAGGATGTGGTGGTGGGGTAGTTGATGATCTTTTGAGCTTTCATTCATTGTAAAGTTATGCTGCGATTTTGTTGTCTCATGTTTTTCTTCCACATGTAAGTTGTTTTACTTCATTGTTGTTTCTTAATAAAAGTTCTTATTTTCTTATTATTATGTTATTATCCATATCACTTAGATACCATTAACTCAAGGTGTGAATTTATTCACCCCAAACCTTGTGAAATTATTCACACAATGGTGGAGTGATCATTTTCATTTTATTTTTTCTTTACTTCTTCAATTCCTCCCTCATGAGTCTACTTTCCACTTCCATTGAAACCATATAATCAATGGGGGGATAACCCACTTATGGTTTGATCCATGGGAGTATAAAGGGATAGGATTGGAGGTTATTTATCACCCCATTAATGTCTAATCACTTCATTAATTAATATCTTTATATGATGATTTTTAAACTCCATCATCCTTGTTGAATTTAAGGACACATACTTCTAGTGATAATACAAACCTTTACATTGAAGTGATCAAAATATTGATCATTCAAGTTTATAGGTGATTAGTATTAATGGTTGTATGTATTAAACCAGTAAGTGATGATGTTTTTTGATCTTCTTAAATGAACATATCTCAAATAAAAGAATTTGAAATCATTAAAAAAAGAATTCATCCAATCCACCCCAAGCGATAACCTAGGATCAACCCATTATCTTAATTTGAATTAACTTAAATCTATTATTTATACCTTAAACCTATCTAAACTCATCCCAAGTTGGCCACTTCATTGCAAAAAAATCCATAGAATGTACGTGTATGTAGGTTACTTCTTATGTCTCTGGGGATTTGATAACCCAAGCTAAACTACAAGGACCATACAACCTTCATATCTTGGGTAAATTTGAGTGTGAATAAATAATATAATCATTCCACTATCTTCTTAAACCATTGACAGAAATTCATTATTTTATTCCACAAAACATCATTTATCTCATATATCATTTGTATTCTCTTCATCATCATAAAACAAAATAATACCAATACAACCATGTCGATTCTCTTCATGATATTTTCCCATAGGGAATCAATTTTGATCATGACCGTACATTCTAAATTTAATACATTTAACCATTCTTGATGTATTAGAAATATTATTATCTTTGTCCATTGTGTTAACTGGACCTTTTCCTTTACAATTACTTGATTTGTGTCCTTATTTCCGCACCCAAAGCATCTTCCAATTCCATTGAAACAATCTCCTTGACTCCACTCCCCACATGATTTACATTTGGAAAATTGTAATTTATTTCCACTTTGATCACCATGAAACTCCATATATATCTTATTAGTTGGGTCATGAATCTCACCAAAATTGTGATTATTGATTATATTGTGAGATTTATGATTAGTTGTATTGATGATGATTCACCTTTTAACTCCCATTCCATTTGGTTTATCATGGATAAAATCATTCCATTTCCCATAATATTCTACATTAACATGAATCATCCTATTTCCATCCATTTTCTAAAACCTAAAAAGAATAGTGTGAGATGAAAAAATCATACTAGGAAAACAACATAATCATGGGGGATTACTTTCAATATCTAAAATCTTAGGTTTAATCCTAGGTTATTCATGATTATCACACAAACTCTCAGATTGTAACATATACTTGACTTATCCTTAGGAAACCCATATATATACCTTAGAAATATCTCTAGGGATCTCACTAAAGTTTTCACATCCTAGTTTCCATAATTTTTGTAAACCATCACTATGATACTAAAATTAATGACCTAAGCTTGTCATAAATGGGAATTACATTAGTTTTGAAGAATACATAACACATTACACAGATATACACCCAAATACCATATTAGTTTAGTGTATTTGGAAACTTGGAACACATTCTTTCTGCATGGTTAAAGATCATCAACATCTCCCATAAATATCTTCCCCATTAGTTTTCTTAACAAAAAAGTTTACTTTATATTCTAGGGAAAAGAAAACATATGAAAAGGGTAATCTCAAATGCTCAGTAAGGATAATAATTGAAAAATATTACAAAATATAAACATAAGAAGGTAAAAACCATGAACATAATTTTTGAATATCAAAATCTTGAGTTATGAAATAAATCATGGTAGTACGAAAGTAATAGATCATAAAGGAACATTAACTTAGATAATATATCCTTGGCAAAAACCAATGAATTTTGGAAAAAATAAGCACATAATATGATTTCCATAATATAATAGGAATTTCTTCTAAGACCATCATAGTGGAAAAAGTCCATTACTGAACTAATTTTTCCTGTCGTTCCATCCATATATTACTATACAAGGATTACTTGTTGTTCCATCCTTGTATTGGAGAACCATATATACTTTCCATTTTACTTATGTCTCTCTCATGAGACATAAATCATTACCCAGATAATTTGAGGGAGACATAGGTCCCCCCATCTCATAATGAAGTCATTTTTTCATGTTCCACAAAAATATAATCCATTAATCATAGCATAACCTATTAAATAAAATGGGTTTCTTGAATATCATTCCATCATAACATAATTCATATAAAATGAATGGATTTTATAAAAATAATTCCATAATAAAAAAAATAAAATAAATGAAATAATAGGGATAGAAACATAACCCTATGTCATCTTATATGGAAAATAATTTTGATAAAACAATTGAGTATAATTCTTGAGGAAAATATCCTTTCTTCTTCAAAAAAAGTTTTCAATTCTCAAATGACATTAAATTTTAAAATAAAAGAATTTAGTTGATAATAAAATTGAAATATTGTAGAAGAATCTTCATTGAAATAAGGTTTTATGGAGACGTGAATATCCATTCATTCCGTATAAGTTAAAAAAACATTTTCTTGTACTTTTCTCGAAAAAGTTAAAAAACACCTCATATGGATAATGAAAGAATGATTTCTTCCATACCATTTAATAAAAATTAACCAATAGGTAAAGTTGACATTAAAAAATAATAAAATAATAAAAATAATATTATATTTTTTGGAAACATAGAATTGGATGATAAATATAACCCAGTAAATACCAACGAATAAACAATCTCGTATAATAATAAGATTGTAAGATTATCCATTACCTTATATATGATTTATTCTATATGTGTCTATAAATCCCGTATAGTGGGTTTAAAAATATTATTAACTTGTAAAATAACCATAATAAAATTTATTATATCATATATTATTCACTTCTGACTTTATATTACTTGATAAGTTTTTAATTACATGTTAAAGCAATGTTTTCAGTAATAATAATTTTTTTATAATACGTGTTTTGACTTGTTATTATTGATATCATTACATAGACCATGATTTAATTACTTCTATAATATAAAGAATAATTTATATATCATATATATTCATTATATATATATATATATAATAGATAAATGAAATGAAATACAATATTAATGGAGACAGTAGGTCGTATGTATGCATGAACGATGCTTCAAATTCCTTATTGAAGTGAATAAAAGCAAGTAAATGACGTATATATATATATATATATATATATTATCATAAATACATTAGCACTGTTATTTCATATATTTCATGCTTATTTATTATATATAATTTATAATTATTTTTGAATGGTTAACATGGAGAATGAATCTCATTGTGTCATGGAGAAGATAGGTTGTACGGACGCACAAGAGATGATATTATTCACTTAATGGTTATATGGTATGAAATTGGATGGTATATTAATTATTGAGAATAATTATAATGTAATATTATTTATTTAAATCCATTATACTCATAATTATACCCATCCAAATTAATTAATTTTGAATAAAAAATTACACCATGGCGTCGAGACGGTAAGTCATACTCATTCACAGATGGTGATATTGTTATTCATAGGATGGATAAAAGGTAGTATAAGGTTGTACCATAATTTTAATGACATAAAATCATGTAAAGAATAATTTATTTATTACTTTAGTATGTAAAAAACATAATTAGCGGAAGTAGAAGATGAAAAGTATTTTGAATGAGGTGATAAAACAATTACCTTGTTTTGAGTATCTCATTTTGATTTTCACAAAAGGACTCTTTAGGATGGGTTTTCCCCAAGGTGTGGCCTCTAGTATGAATTGAGGGATTTTTGGAGAATAAATGGGAAGGTTTTGTCCAATAACTATAGCTTTATAGGCGTCATTAAAGAGAAGGATAGGTTCCCTTTCATACGAGAGGGGAGGGGCACCATTGGAAATACAAAAACTATTAAATTAAAATAAATGTATTTTTAAATTAAAATTCATAAAAATTGGATTATTTATAATATTTTTTGATATTATGTCCAAAATAATCTCAATAAATAAAATTAATACATGTTTTGATTTCATTTTAATCCTTATTATTTTAATTTTTCCTTATTTAATCTATTTAATTTTAATTGTGTTAATAATATTCTAAATAATAATTGGTTATAGGGTTTTACTTATGTTTTTTAAATTATCTTTAATTGTATAATTTATGAAATTCTAAACCTTATAATTTTCACTTTTTAATTTTAAAATACTTTTCTGAATTTAAAATAATTATATAATATGTCTTTTTTATTAAATATCAACAACGTCAATTTTAATACTATTCAATTATTTGAGTTTAAATAAAATCCACAACGAAGATAATTTAGAACAAAAATATTTAATACAATACCAACATGTCATAGACACCTAGATAATTTTTTTATCACATTAATTAGTTCATATTATATTTATTTTAAAAAATTTAATACCATTTATTGGATATTGTTGTCAATAAAATAATTTCTACATCACTATTGTGTCATCATTAATGGAAATTATTTAATCTATAAAAATTAAAAATAAATTCACATGATTTATATAATTTCATTAGATTTATACAAACTATTTATGTTTGATGATTTATCATGTTTATCAATACATTAAAATTATTATATTAATATTATATATTAGAGTGACATGTTGTCACTTTCTTTTATTTAAATTATAATTGCATCATATTCAAGGGGAAAAGTCAATTAAATGAATAAATTATGACCCTTAGGTGACATTTGTGTGATTTAATTCAAAAAATATTATTTTGGTAGGTGTTATAGTAATTTTATTATCTTTATCATATTGTTTATCATCTAAATTTACCTCATTTACCCTTAACCATGGTAAATAGAAATTATCGTAGTTACTATTCAGAATAGAAGAAAAATAAGTGACCTATTAATATAATTTGGACGCACTTATTCAAATATGGAATCCTTTTTTCAAAATTCAAAAACACAAAAGATGCAGTAATTAATTTAAAATTAATTTCCATTGTCAAAACTAGAAAGCTGGTTTTTAAGAAGTAAAAACTATCAAAAGATTGACATGTTTTAATATCCAATTTCAATGTAAAATTACTTCTAATGAATTTTTTTTATTAAATAATAAAAAAATAATCCAATTATAATTTAAAATCAATTAAAAAATAATCTAACTATATAGATAAATTAGATTGAAAGGCAATTTTGAATTAAAATACAGTATTTTTCACTATTCATTAAAATATCAATTTTATTAGAAAAATAAAAAAAATTCAACTAATGTAAATTTTAAAGACCTTATTCAAAATATTTTGATTATTACTTCAAATATAAATTATAAAATTTTAAAAAAATAGATTTAAAATGGTGCGCCATCAAAAGGTCGCAAAATATCATTTTTTTAAAATACTTTTATTTATTTGAAAATTTTAATTTTTTCTTATATAATGTTCTAGAAATTAAATAATTTGAATGTTAATATAAATTTTAAAATGTGGTTAATACTATTAACAATGTATTGTTTATATCCCATTAATTAATAATATCTTAATAATATATCGCTGTTTATTGAAACTCAGTATTGCGTACAACACAAGCTATAGAGAAAGGTCGCTTTTTCATGTAATGCAAGCTAATTCAGTATTGTGTTTAGAGAAATATTCCTTTTTTGTTGTGTATAACATTATAAAAACATATTTAGTTTTTTACATCAAATAAAATCTATACTCAGTGTTGTGTAAAATTAATTCTATCAAAAGTACATGAAATTGTGTGTAACACAAGCCTAGATTAGTTTTGCGTATATTGAAAGCTAATATGGTGTTACATATAGCACAAGATAATATTGGTGTAGAATATAAAAAGACATCGAAGAAATTAAAAATAATATATCTCATAAAATCTCAAGGTGTTACATTATACTCCCATTAAAATGAGTTCCACCCTTGAAATTAGTCGGGGTTATAAAAGGTTTACTACTTGAAAGTTTCTTTCATAGAAACCCACATCGTAAAAAGGAATACTAAAACATTTTTTTAAAAATTAAATTTAGAGACATGAAGGTTACCTTATGTAACTCATCACCGGGTTTCCACATAGGATAACATAGGTGGGAAGTGAAAACATTGATATTGAAGACAAATCTAACCACTATGTTCTGATGGATAGTTATAGAGAGAAAATTTTGGGGAAAGTTAACAACTAGAAATCCATAAATCTATTATAATTTATGGGACTATATGATTAATCAGATAAGAAATTTATATGATTACATCTTTGGTTTTCAAGATCCTTTCCCTAATGTTAAATAATTTTTCATGAGAATATATACATACTTGACTTTGTTACTATCTCACCGTTGTTTGTGCCTTGAACAATTTCCACCTCATCGCTTATTTAATGAAATTAAGTTTAATTTTTCATTCTGGAAGTGTTATAAAATCAGGTAATAGAATGATAGTTCATTCCATACCCCTCAATAAAAAGGATTACATAGGAAATCAAATATGCATAAGTCGACCTATAGTGCGATAATACAATAACCTAACAAACCTCAATTGGAATGTAACTTATATTGTCCATAAATGGATAACCTTAAAATCATTTAAAAATTAAAAAATATAAAATGTTAGAAAGAGGTAAAATAAAAAGACTTAAAATTTATCTCCCATATCTCATTAGGGTGTTCTTGGATGCAACATTCCAAACGTTTGAATACCTTAATCATGTATTCTCATGAAACATAATAATAACCTAAATTACCATAGAACGTTAGAGAAAACATGAATTCTATCAAAATTAACTCTTTCCATAAACCAAAAAATCAAAAATTATTTATACTAAAACCATGATATCAATTTTTCATTATATCTATCATGAGGTCATTAATGCTATTAAACATATCATTATATCCTTATCCCATCAAAATTCATATATCTTGTGTTTTCCAAAAATGGTGGAATAAATTTTAATGGTTACCGGTATCATTGATCATATAATTTAAAATAATTTAAGAAAAACAATAGTCTAATAATACCTAGATTTTTCTTTATTCTATAATACCATAAAATTACTTATACAACATTATTCTTGGAAATCATGTAATCATTCCACTAAATTCTTAAACCATTGAACGAGCTTCATAATTTTATTCCTTAACACTTATTTGATCTCAGATATCATATATAGTCTCTTCAACACCATCAATATAAATACAACCCATACGACCGTGCTGATTATTTTCTTGAGACTTTCCCTTAGGGCATCAATTTTCACAATGCATGTACATTACAAATTTAAAACATTTTACCATCGTTGATGTCTTAGAAATGTCATCATCCTTATCCACTATGTTAACTGAAACTTTCCCATTTCAATTATTGTATTTGTGTCCTTATTATCCACATCCATTGCATCTTCTAGTTCCATTGGAAAATTCTCCTTGATACCTATTCCAACATGATTTACATGTTGAAAATTGAAATTTTTTTCCTCTGTGATCACCCTGAAACTACATATTTTTCTTATTAGCCTGGTCATGAAACTCACTAAAGTTGTGATTATTGATCATATTATAAGATTAATAATGATACATAATAACAACGTTTCTCTTTCAAAATCCCATTCCATTTGGTTTCCTATGAATAATATTAGTCCATTATACATAATATTCTCCATTAACATGAATCCTCTAGTTTCCATCCATTTTCTAAATCCAAAAATGAATAGTGAGAGTGGAAAAAATCAATCTATAAAAATAACATAATCAAAGGGGAGTACATTCAATCTCTAACATCTTAGGTTAAATCCTAGGTTATTCGTGATTATCACAAAAACAATAATATTTTAACTTATACTTGATTTATCATTAGGATAACCCAATACATACCTCTGAAATATCTCAAGGGATCTTTCTAATGTTTTTTCATCCTTGTTTCCAAAGGTTATCTAAACCCTTCCTCTGATACCAACTTTAACGACCCAAGATTGTCGTATATGGAAATTAAATTACTTTAACAAATTACCTAATACATTACACAAATATATTTCTAAAGACCATATTAGTTTATTGTCTTTGGAAAATTAGAACACATTTCTATCATGGTGAAATATCATCAACATGTCCCACAAATATCTTCCCTATTAGTTTTCCTACTTAAGTCATTTCTCTATATCTTGGGGAAAGGAAAAAATATGAAAAGGGTGTGCTCAAATGATTATTAAGGGTAAGAATAGAACACATCATTCAAAATATAGGGAAAATAATGTAAAAAACATTAACATATCTTTTTAATATCAAAATCATGAGTTATGAAATAAATATTGGTAGTACGTAAGGCAAATATACAAAATGAACATTAACCAAGATAATATAGCATGGGAATAAAACATGGAATTGTGGAAAATAATAATAAAATAATCTGATTTCCATAGTATCCAAGTCATTGATTCAAATACCATCATATTGGACAAATTCAACTGCGGAATTGAGTTTACTTATCATTCTAGCCATATATTACTGAACTGGGTTTACCTGCTACTCAAGCCCCGTAATACTAAACTACATTTAATTTCCATTCCAGTCATGTCTATCTCATGAGATATAAATATTTACCTAATGAATTGGATGTTGATATATGTCCCACCCATATCACAATGAAATCATTCTTACATGTGCCACAAAAATATAAACCATTCATCATAGCAGAACCCATGAAAGAAAATGTACTTCTTAAACATCATTCAATCATAACATAATCCATATAAAATAAAGGTATTTTATTAAAATAAATCCCTCATAAACAAAATCAAATAAAATTAATAATATGGATAAAAACGTAACCCTATGTCATCTTATATGGAGAATAATATTTATAATACACTTTAGCATAATGTTTAAGGAATATATTATTTCATCTTTAAAAAATGCTTTCAATTCTTAAAATACCGTGAAATTTTTGAAGAAAAGATTATAGTTGAAAATAAACATGAAATCATGTAGATAAATATTCATGGAAATAAGGCATTATGAAGACATAAAAATATGTTCATGTTGTATGTGTTAGAAAAAACATTCTTCTTGTACTCTTTCAGAAATGAAAAAAAGTGCTTCGTATGGACAACGAAAGAAAGATTCCTGCCATACTGTTTAATAAAATTAACCATAAAATAAAATTGAATTTATAAAATAGTAAAATAATAGAATTAATATTATATATTTACGAATTATGGACATGTATGATAAATATACAATAGTAAATACTTATGAATAAACATTCTCAGATAATAATGACATTGCCAGACTATCCCTTACCTTAGATCCAATTTCTCTTGTATGTGTCTAAAACTCTTGTATATTGGGCTTAAAAATATTAATAACTTGTAAAATTACCATAATAATATTTATGATATTATATATGATTCACTTATGACTTTATATTACCTGTTCATTTATCAATACCATGTTAAGTCAACGTTTTCAGTAATAATCATTTTATTTATTGTACATGTATTGACTTGTAATTATTGATATTATTACTTATATCATGATTTAATTACTTTTATAATGTAAAAAATGATTCATATATCATATATTATATATATATATATAATAGGCAGACAAATGAAATGAAATACACAGTTAATGAAGACGGTAGGTCATATGTACGCATGAACACTGTTTTTGATTCCTTATTGAATTAAATGGAAGGAAGTAAATGATGTATATGTATATATATAAATAAATGATGTAGAAATAATATGTCATATATTTCATGATTTTTTATTATATGTACTTTATAATCATTCTTAAATGGTTAATGTGGATAATGAATCTCATCGTGTCATGGAGACGGTAGGCCGTACATACGCACGAGCGACAAAATCATTCACTTAATGTTTAAATGGTATGGAATTGGATATTATATTAATTATAAATAATATTTATAATTTAATATTAATTATTTACATCCATTATAAACATAATTATACCCATATAAATTAATTATTGTGGAATACCAAATTACACCACGGCATGGAGATGGTAAGCCGTACACATGCACACATACACAAATGGTGATATTGTTATTCATATGATGGATAAAAGGTGGTAGAAGATTGTACCATAATTATATTAAAATCTAAGAATGTATGATTTATTTGAGTTATTAATTTAGTATGAAAACAACATAATAAGTGGAAGTATAAGAAGAAAATAATTTTGAAATAGGGGATAAAACAGTTACCTCATTTTGTGTATCTCCTTTGGATTTTAAAAAAATTCCTCCTTAGGATTTCTTTTTCACAAATTGTGGCCTCAAGAATGAATTGGGGGAAGTTTTATGAGTAAATGGTTTGGTTTTTTCCAAGAAAAATGTCGTTAGAGGTCTGATTATAAGTGAAGGAGAGGTTCTCTTTTATAAGAGAGGGGAGGGGCGCCTATGGAAATACAAAAACTATTAAATTAATATAAATAAATTTTGAAATTAAAATTCCTCCAAAGTGAATTATTAAGAATATTTGATGAGTTTGGGTCGAAATCCTCTTTACCAACAAAATTTATATATGTTTTTATTTTATTTTAAACCTTATCATTTTGATTTATCCATATTTAATATATTTAATTTTAATTTTGGTAATAATATTATAAATAATAAGTGGTTATAAATATTTAATTATGTGTTGTAAATATTACATAATTTGATAGTTTATAAAATTTTTGAAATTTTAATTTTCACTTTTTAATTTTTAAACATTTTTGTGATTTTTAAATAATTTAATAATATTTATAGTTTATAAAATTATAATAGTGTCAATTCTGATACTCATCATTTTATTTGACTTAAAATAAAACCCAAAAAAAGATAAATTTGAAAAAAAAATATAATACACTACCAAAATGTCATAGTCACCTATAAAATTCATGTAGCACATTAATTAGTTCATATTATATTTATTTTATTATTTTTAAAACCATTTATTGGATATTTATATCCATTAAATAATTTTGATATCACTATTGTGGCATCATTAATGGTAATAATTTAATCTATAAAAATTATAAATAAATTCACATGATGTATATAATTTAATTATATTTCTGTAAACTCTTTATTTTAGATGTTTTATCTTGTTTATAACTACATTAAAATTATTATACTTATAAGATATATGAGAGTGACATGTTGTCACTTTATTTTATTTTAATTATAATTTCATCACTTTCAGGGGAAAAAGTCAATTTAATGAATCAATTCAAACCATTAGGTAATATGTGTATAACTAAATTCAGAGAATATTATTTTTTTCAGGTTTTATGGTTTATTTTCTTTATCATATTGTTTCTTGTACTAATTTACCAGATTTTCCTTTAATCATGGTAAATTAAAATTATCGTAGTTACTATTATTAATATCCAAAAAATAAAAGTGAACTATTATCATAATTTGGACCAAATTATTCCAAATATTTAATCCATTTTTAAAACATCAAAAAAAAGTTTGTAGTAATTAATTTAAAATTAATTTTTGTTTTGAAAATCAGAAAGCGGGTTTTTAAGAAGTAAAAAATAATCAAAATATTGGGATGTGTTTATGTCCACTTTAAATGTAAAATTAATTTAAATTTAGAAAATTGGATTAAAGTAGAAAAAAATTATCCAATTACACTTTAAAAACAATATAAAATATAATTTGGAAATATGAATAAATTAGACGAAAAAATACTTTTCAAGTAAAATACTGTATTTTCACTATTCTATAAAATTTGAATTTAGTTAGAAAAATAAAAAAATTGAACCAAATAAAATATTTATGTCTCAATTCCAATTAATAAGTTCATTGTTTCAAAAATAACTTATAAAATTATAAAAAATTAGATTTAAAATTGGTGAGCCATCAAAAGACAGCAAAACAACATTTTTTGAAAAATTATTCTTTGATCCAAAAAATTGAATTTGTTCTGATATAATGTTATACAAAATACATAATATTATTGTTAATATGAAATTAAAAATGTGGTTAATAATATTAATAACATCTATTTTATATCCCATTAAATAATAATATTTTAATAATATATCGTTGTTTATTTAAACTCGGTATTGTGTACAATGCAAGCTATCATGGAAGGTTTCTCTTGTGTGTAATGCAAGTCAAGTCAGTATTGTGTTAAGGGAAAGATTATTTTGGTGTTGCGTATAACATAATCCAAACATAGTTCTTTTTTACATTGAAAAAAATCTATACACAGTGTTGCGTGAAATGAATTCTATCAAAATAACATTAAATTGCATGTAACACAAGCCAAGAATACTTTTGTGAATACTACAAGCTAGTATGGTGTTGTGTCTCGATCAAGGTAATATTGGAGTAACACACAACACAAGAAATCAAATAAATTAAAAATAATCTCTCTCATAAAATCTAGAGGTGTTACATTATACCCCCTCTTAAAATTAATTTCTCCCTCAAAATTCTTCAGGGTTATAAAAGGTTTACTACATGAACGATTCTTCCATAGAAACCCGCACCATAAAACAGAATACTAAACATCATTTTAGAAATAAAAGTTAAAGACATAAAGGTGACCCAAAGAAACTCATCACTAGGTTTCCACATAGTATAACACATATGGGAAGTAAAAACATGGATATGCTTGAAAATTCTAACCATTATGTTTTGATTGATAGTGATAGAGAGAAATTTTTGGAGAAAGTTAACAACCAGAAATCCATAAATATGTGATCATTTATGGGACCATCTGATTCAATGGATAATAAGGTACTAAGATAACATTTTTGGGTTTCAAGATCCTTTCCCTAAAGAAAAATGTTTTTTCAGGAGAATAAATATTTACTAGATTTTGGTAAAATCTCCCTGTTTTTCGTGCCTCAAATAATTTCCACTACATCTCTTATTTAATGAAATGAAGATTAATTTTTCATTTTGTATGTGTTAGCAGATCATATGATAGAATGATAGGTCATTACATCTATCTCAACAAAAAGGTTATCATAGGAAATCAAATATTCATAATTCCACCTATTTGGAGATAATACATGAATATAAAAAACGTCAAATGAAATAAAAATTATACTATCCATAAATGGATAACCTTACAATCCATTCAAAAATATAAAATATAAAACATTAGAAATAGTTGAACTAAATTAACTTATGCTTTGTCTCCCATATATCATTATGTAGTTCGTGGTTTTTACATTCCAAACATGTGAATACCATAATCATGTATTCTGTTGAAATAGTATAATAACCTGAATTACCATAGAACCTTATTGAAAACATTCATTATATCAAAATTAGCTATTTACAAAAACCAAAAATACCAAAAATGTATATATACTCAATCCATGATATCACTTTATTTTTAAAATCATTCATGAGGTAATTAATACTATCAAACATCTCATTATCTCCTTATCCCATCATTATGCAAATATCATGTGTTTCCCAAAAATAGCCGAATGAATTTTAATGGCTACTGATATCATTCAACAAATACTTTAAACTAATTAAGGAAAAACAAAATTTTAACAATCCTTAGAGGTTTCTTTATTCCATAATATCATAAAATTACTTATACAACGTTATTCTTGATAATCATGTAATCGTTCCACTGTCTTCTTAAACCATTGACTGAGATTCATCATTTTATTCCCAAACATAGATTTTATCTCATTTATTATTTGTAGTCTCTTAATCATCATCAACATAAATAATACGCTTATGACCATGATGATTATCTTTATAAGAATTTCCCTCTGGGCTTCGATTTTTATAATGGCTGTATATTCCACATTTAAAACATTTAACCATAATTTATCTATTAAAAATATCATTATACTTGTCCATTGTGTTAACTAAACATTCTCTTTTAAAATTACTGGATTTGTGTCCTTTTTTCCACACCCAAAGAATCTTCCAGTTCCTTTGAAACAATCTCCTTGATTCCTCTTCCCACATGATTTACATGTGGACAATTGAACATTATTTCCACCATTATCACCATGAGACTCCATCTTTCTCCTATTAGCTCTGTCAAGAAACACACCAAAGATGAGATTTTTTATTATATTATGAGATTGGTGATTAGGTATAATGATGATGTTTTTCATTCCAAATCCCATTCCATTTGTTTTCATATGATAAATTTCATTCCATTCCCATCATATTATCCACTAACATGATCCCTCATGTTTCTAGCCATTTTCTAAAACCTAAAAAGAATAGCGTGAGAGGCAGAAATCATACTAGGAAAACAACCTGATGAAGGGGGATTACTTTCAATCTCTAACATCTTAGGTTTAATCCTAGGTTATTCATGATTATCGAAAAAACTCTACAATTGTAACCCATACTTGACTTATCCTTAGGAAATCACTAGATATACCATAGAAATACCTCTCGGTATCTCAGTAAATTTTTCACATCCTTGTTTCCAATGGTCAACTAAACCTCCTCTCTAATACCAAATATAACGACCCAATCATTTCTTACATGCACATTACATAACTCTTATAGAATACATAATACATTACACAAATATATGGCTAAAGAAACTATTAGTTTAGTGTCTTTGGAAACTTGTAAATAATTATTCTAGCTTGGTGAAAGATCATCAACATCTCCCATAAAGATCTTCCCCATCAGTTTTCATACTCCACACATTTCACTATATCCCGGGGAAAAGAAAACATATAAAAAATGTGAGATCAAATTACTTGTAAGGGTAATAATAGAAAAAATCATACAAAATATAAACATAATAATGTAAGAAACATGATCATAACATTTAAATATCATAATATTGCATTATGAAATAAATCGTGGAAGTACATAAGGCAACGATCATAAATGACCATTATGCCTGATAAAATAACATTGGAATAAAACATGGAATTGTAGAAAAACATTAGAACAGAATATTTTTTATATTGTATCCAAGAAATATCTTCTAATACAATCATAGTGGATAAATTCCATTACTGAACTAGGTTTACTTTCCGTTCCAGCCATCTATTATTGAACCTGGTTTACTTGCTATTCCAGCCCTGTATTACTGAACCAAATGTTCATGTGTTTCCATTCATATCTATCACATGAGATATAATTATTTTCCCAATGTATTTGAGGTAGATATATCTCGAACCCATCATATAATGAAATCATTCTTATATGTTCCACAAAAACAAAAATCATTCATCATAGCCTATCCCGTGAAATAAAATGGGTTTCTTAAACATCATCTCATCATTACATAATCCATATAAAATAAATATATTTTATAAATATAATTATATAATAAAAACAATCAAATAAAAGTAATAGTATGGATATAATCATAATACAATTTCATCTTATACAGAAAATAATTTTGATAAAACACTTGAGGTTAATTCTTGAAGAAAATATCATTTCTTCTTCAAAAAATGTTTTATATCCTCAAAATTCTGTGATATTTTAAAATAAAAGAATATAGTTGAAAATGAACATGAAATAATTTAAAGGAATATTCATGGAAATAATATGTTATGAATATGTAAAAATCCATTCATTCCTTATGTGTAAAAAAACATTTTTCTCGTACTCTTTTCGGAAGAGTCAAAAAGTACCTCGTATGGACAACAAAAGAAATATTCAGTCCATAACATTTAATAAAAAATCACCAATGGGTGAATTTAATTTTAAAAATAGTAGAATAATAGAAATCATATTATATATTTACTAAACATAGACGTGGATGATAAATATACCTCAATAAATACTTATGAATAAACAACCTCAGATAATAATGAGTTTGTAAGATTATCTCATACCTTTGATCCGATTCATTTTGTATGTGTATGAAACTCTTATATAGTAGGTTTACATAAATTATCAACTTGTAAAACAACCATAATAATATTTATTATATCATATATTATTCACTTATTAATTTATATTACCTATTCATTTATCAATTCAATGTTAAATCAACGTTTTGGGCAATAATAATTTTATTTATCATACGTGTTTTGACTTGTTATTCTTGATCATATTATGTAGATAATTATTTACTTTCTTCAAAAATGTAAAGAATTATTTATATATCATATATATTTAGTATATATATATAATATAGATAAATGAAATGTAATACACTGTTCATGGAGAAGGTAGGTTGTACGTACGCATGAACGTTGTTTCAGATTCTTTATTGAATTGAATGGAAGAAAGTAAATGAAACATATATATATATAACGTAGCATTATTATGTCATATATATCATTCTTATTTATTATGTATACTTTATAATCATCCTTGGATGGTTAATGTGGAGAATGAATCTCATCGCATCGTGGAAATGGTAGGCCGTGCGTATGCATGAGTGACGATATCATTCTGTCAATGGTTAAATGGTATTAAATTGGATGGAATATTAAATATACAGAATAAATATAATGTTATATTTATTATTTACATACATTATACTCATCATTATACCCATCCTAATTAATTACTGTTGAATAAAAAATTACACCACGGCGTGGAGATGAAAAGACATATGTACACACGTATGATGATATTTTTCTTCATAGGTGGATAAAAGGTGGTATAAGGTTGTCACATAATTTTAATAACATATCATCATGTATAAGATATGTGATTTATTACTTTACTATGGAAACAATATAATAATAGGATGTAGAATAATAATCTTTTTTTGAAAGTGGTGATAAAAAAATTACCTCTTTTTGAGTATCACCTTTTGATTTGCACAAAAGGCCTCCTTGGGATGGATTTTGGCCCTATGTGTGTCCTCTAGGATTAATAAAGGGAATTTGGGAGAGTAAATGGTTAGGGTGTTTCTGAGAAAAATTGCTTTAGTATAATTATTAAAAGAGAAGGAAATGTGCCCTTTTTTAAGAGAGGGGTGGGGCACCTTTGGAAACACGAAAACCTCTAAATTAATTTTTATTATTTTTTAAATTCAAATTCCTCCACAGTGGATTAATTAGAATATTTGATGATTTTGGGTCTAAATCTTCTCATCCAATAAAATTTATACAAGTTTTTATTTTATTTTAAACCTTATCACCTTGATTTATCCTTATTTAGTCTATTTAATTTTAATTATGGTAATAATATTCTAAAGAATAAATGGTTATAAATATTTACTTATATGTTCTCAATGGTATATAATTATATTCTTTATGAAATTTTAGACCATATAATTTTTAAATATTTTTATAATTTTTATATAATTTAATAAAATATAATTTCCATAAAATATCATTCGTGTCAATTTGTACACTATTCATTTATTTGACTTTAAATAAAATCCACATAGAATAAAAATTCAAACCAAAAAATTTAATACACGAATAAAATGTCATTTTCAACTATAAAATTTGTTGAGCACATTAATTAGTTCATATTATATTTCTTTTAATATTTTTAAAATCATTTATTTGATATTTCTATCAAAAAATACTCTCTACGTCACTATTGTGTCATCATTAATTAAAATTATTTAATATATAAAAATTATAAATAAATTCACATGATGTGGAAATTTTCATTAGATTTATGTAGACTATTTATTTTTGATGTTTTATCAATTTTATCACTGTATTAAAATTATTATACTTATAATATATATGAGAGTTAAATGTTGTCACTTTCATTTTTTAAATTATAATTACCTTAATTTCATGGTGAAAAGTTAATTAAATGAATAAATTCCAACCCTAAGGTGATATTTTTAGAATTTAATTCATCCAATATGATTTTGGTAGGTGTTATGGTAATTTTATTATATTAATCATATTGTTTCTTACCTGAATTTACTGGATTCACCTTTTACTATAGTAAATAAAAATTACCATAGTTACTATTAATAATATCAAAAAAATAAAAGTAAATCATTAGCATAATTTAGACCCACTAATTCCAAATTTTGAATCAATTTTTCAAAATTTAGAAACCCAAAAGATACAGTAATTAATTTTAAATTAATTCCCATTGTCAAAACCAAAAAGCGGTGTCTTAAGAAGTAAAAACTATCAAAAGATTTACATATTTTTATGTCCAATTTAAATGTGAAAATAATTAAAATGTCCAAAATTATATTAAGTGATAAAAAAATTTCTAATTATACTTTAAAACCAATTAAAAAGGTAATACAAGTATATAAATAAATTAGATGAAAAAATAGTTTCGAATTAAAGTACAATATTTTCACTAATCATTGAAATATGAATTTGATATGAAAAATACAAAAAAATAAACCAAAGTAAATTCTTATGTCTCATATCCAAATAATAAGTATATTATGTCTAATTTAAATTAGATAATTTTAAAAAAAAATATTTAAAATTGGTGCGCCATCAAAAGGCAACAAAACTGTGTTTTTTGGAAAATACATATTTAATTTGAAATATTGAATTTGTTCGTCTATAATGTTCTAGAAACTAAATAATATTAATTTTAATATAAATTTAAAAATGTGGTTAATATTATTCATAATGTCATGTTATATTCCATTAAATAATATTAATTTAATAACATAACATTGTTTAGTGAAACTAGGTATTTCAGGCAGCGCAAGCTATCGAGGAAGGCTGCCCTTTCATGAAATAAAATAACAGTCAGTGTAGCGTTTAGTGGAATCCTCCTTTGGTATTGAATATAACATAATCTAATAAATTTCATTTTACATTGAACAAAATTTGTACTCGGTGTTGCATGAAATGAATTCTATCAAAGGAGTATGAAATTGTGTGTAACATAAGCCAAGAATAGTGTTTCATATACTGCAAGATAATATGGTGTTTCATATAGTGCAAGAAAATGTTGGTGTAGTGTACAACATAAGAAATCGATGAAATTAAAAAAAATATCTCATAAAATCTTGGGGTGTTACACCTACGAATACCATAATGATAGAAATCAAGCTATACATTGTTATGAAAAAAATGTGCAGTTTAAGGTCATGTGTTAAGGACATAGGAGATCTTAGTTATTGGTCGTAGAGCTTGGACTATTTACAGTATAACATCTTACATGAGGAGGATATGTAGCTTAACATCTTGTAGGATGGTGATAAGCGGTTTAACATCCACCAGGAAGATTATATAGTTTAACATCATGTGGGACGTCAGGGGTCATAGTTTAAAATCATATAATTCAGATGGATCACACTGTTAAACATTGTGTAGTAAAGACAGTGATAGGTACTCTTAATTGAAATACTACTTGAGGAATTTAGCATTGGTGGGAGGAGTAATACTGTCACCATTAATGGCTATTAGAGAGTATGCGCCATTGGGGTAAACCATGTGAATGATATAAGGTCACTCACATTTGGAATCAAACATTAGAGGTTTCCTTCTAGTATAATTGGTGTTCTGAGGGCCAATACCATGTCACCATGAAGTAAAGAACATAAAAATAATTTCTTGCTGAATGCCCTGGATATCTTGTTATGATGCCTCTCTAGATTATGAAATGCATGGAGTCTGTTATAATCGAGGGCCTCCAGTTCATCCAAATGGATTTCAGCTACATTTTATGGTGTGTTTTGATCATTGATGGTTGTACATAGTGAGGGTAACTAAATCACGATGGTAAGGACTACCTCTGTTCCAATCACAATGAAATATGGAGTAACCATGGTGAAATTACAAGTCATCGTCCGGTAATCCCATAGGGCATTGGGGAGTTTGTCTGGCCAACTCATCTTGTTCTGACCAACCGTCTTCTACAAGATGTTATAGAGGATTTTGTTTAATGCCTCGATCTTCCATTTTATTGCACATGATAACGAGAGGTATGACGAGAATGGATATTTTTACCTAGAATACACCTTCATCCGCTCGACTTCTTAGAAGTTGGTGTCTTTATCAGAGAGAATGGCCTGAGGGACACCGAATCGATGAATGATATTGGATCACATGAAGTCAATGATGGAACAAGCCTTAACTTACTTGAGCGGAATTTCCTCTTCCCACTTGGAAAATAAATCCATTGCAGTCAGGATGAACCTGTATTAGTGAGCTATCGTTAGTGGATATGGTCTGACGACATCAAGTCCCCAGACCGCAAAGGGCCTTGAATACATGGTATTGTGGAGAGGCTCTAACAGACGATCTACAAAATTATCATGAATCTGGAAAGCATGTAACCACTTGAAAAAATTGATACTGTAATAGATCATGGTGGTTCGAAAATACCCCAATCTTCGGATATGATGAGATACATTTGGACCACTTTGGTAAGCTCTTCATGATCTGACATGAACTTCCTGCATGACCTCAGAAATCTCACCTCCTTGAATTCAATAGAGGAAAATCCCATATAACCCATGTCTATAGAGGATTTACTCAATATTTGGACCACTCTGGATGGTGTACTACACTTCATGCCATAATATTCATTCATGTTTGGCTCAGTCTTCTGGGAAATTTTAGTGATGGAGATACTCAATAATGGGATTCATCGAGTAAGGGGTCCCTTCCAACACCATGACAGGGGGACCTAGATGTATTGATGTGGAGACACCAATGGAAATGTGTCTTAACAATGGGATATCATTATCGTCCGGAGTGGTGGGAGTGATTAATCATCGATGCACCACATCTATAATCAAATCATTCTGGTCAGGCTCTGTGAGAGATGCGGCCAGGCTGGCCAAGGCATTGACTAGGCCATTATACAATGAAGGGAAATTAGTAACTTTTGGATGAGAAGGGAACCTGAACATTAGTTGGTGAGTACGCTCTAGTAGTGGTATAAGATCAGGATTTCTAATGTCATAGTCACCATTGATCTTCATAATGACTAGTTAGGAGTCCCCTTTCATGTGTAGGTGGGGACCATCAATCTTGAGAGCTAACTCGAGACCATTGTGGAGAGCCTGATACTCTACCTCATTATTAGTACACCCTTATGACAATATGAATTAATATGGTAGAAAAACATGTGTAGGAGTGATCAAGACGATACACAGGCCTTCTCTGTTGATTTTTGGGATCGTTGAATTTTCTGAATATAGGGCTTTAGGAAGCACCATCGAAATGCATTTTATAACACGGAATGGCTTGATCCATTGAGAGAATTGCCTCATCTAGAAAATCAATATCTAGAGACTGATATGTGGGGGCTTGATCGGTGGAAATAATGTCTTCCAATTCCTGTCCATTGATAGAGTTCTGGTGGACAAACGTGATGTCAAACTATTGAAGGATCACATCCCTCTAAGCTAAAGGGTCTATCAACATGGGGTGGTTCATAAAGTACTTCTGCGGATCCACTCAGAACAATAACTATATATCATGGTTCCTCAAGTAATGTCACAATTTCTATACTGTGAATATCAGTGTGAGGAAACTCTTCCGAATAAAGGAATATCCATTTTCCATGTAGAGGATCATGCAACTAAGATAATATAAAATGTTCTCTATTCCCTCATTATTCCTCTGGGCGAGAAGGGTGTCGAGGGACTGTTCCAGAGTGGTCAAATAAATGACTTTAATCTTTCTAAAAATGGGTGTCATTGGAACCAAAGGATGTAGCAGGTATTGCTTGATTACCTCAAAGGCAGTCTAAAACTCTTCATCCCACTAATAATTGGCACATTACTTCATGAGCCAGAAAAATGGATTACACTTTCGAGCCATATTTGTGATGAATCACTATATGTAGGATAGGTGGCTTTGAACACCATGGATCCCTCAGAGGTTTCTCATGGGAGACATTTGATAGATGGAAATTACCTTTTCTAGATTGATCTCAATGCCTCTGTATCTAACAACGAAGATGATAAACTTTCCGAAGGTGACACCAAAGGCACACTTCAAGGGGTTCATCTACAGATGGCAGGAACGGACGAATCCGAACACTTTCTCAAAACATATGAAATGGTCCTAACATAAGTGATATTTATCCACAAGATTATCGACGTAACATTCCCAAAATGTCTTGAGGATCAGATTGAATATGCTGTGCATGGCACACTGATAGTCGGTACATACATTCTTTAAATTGAATGACATTACCAAGTAGCTTAATGTACGTTATGGTCCCATGAAGGTGGTAGAATCTTCATCCTCAGGGAGAATTTAGATTTTATAATATCTAGAATACCCATCCATGAAGGACATATCCTGTAACATACCACTGGCATCAATCAATAGTTCTATCATAGGAAGGGGAAAGTTATCCTTCAGAAAGTGACGATTGAGATACCAAAAGTCGATAAAGACTCTACTCTATCCATTCTTCTTCCTGAGAGGCACAAATTTGGATAACCACCTAGGGTAGTAGACCTAATTAATTATGTTTTCTTTAATGATATTTTCAACCTCAGATTCAACCATGACTCTGTGATAAGGGTGCATCTTTTTGGGAGGATGTCTGAACCCACGATGATTTTTTGGACTATCGAGACAGTGGAAGGTGGCTTGGGGATCAATCCTTGGAATCTTGTCATATATCTAGGGTAATACATCATGATTCTACCTTAACAAATCCATGTATTGTTGTTTCTCTTTGGTAGGCGCAGTGGCACTGATCAGTGTTGGTTTCGAGTCCCTCTTGGTACTAAGGTTCACCTACACTGATTCATAAACCATATTGGAGACACCCTCTTAGAATGTGTGAGGGGAATATTACTAATCCTCTTCTTCATACATTAATATAGGTTCATCAGTATGAGGTAACTCTTCTGAGCTGACAAACCCAGATGGGACAGCAATGCAAGCCTGAGTGGCGGTGGACACCTCATCTGGGGCTCCTACACTGCTGAAACCATGGTGACAAAAGCTGTCGAACCAATCCCATATAGTCTTCATCCCAAGGGGCCATTTTTGATGATATCAAAGCAATAGTGGTGCGTCTAGTTGAGTCAGTGTATCCAAACCCAGTGAAACAAGCATGTGTGACGTATTTTGGTTGCCATGATGCAGACATATCGATTCCATATAGGAGTAGGGGGAGTTGGGATCACTCAATCCAATTTGTGTATGAATATGTGGTGATCTCATTGTGTTCCTTAGACATGGGAATGCACATAACCGTCATTATAGATACCACACATCATTTCCTCATGTATGGGGTCATGGCCTCCAATCGGTGAATTTGGAAAATGTAGGCATCATCCAGGTATGTCCACAGTTCGGTCGTAGCCGTAGTGTGTTCATCCTCGTTATCCAAAATATTCTTGTCCATGATCTTGTAATAGTTGAAATCCATGTAGCGGGATTCAAAAGTTGAAAAAGGGGTCTCATAACCTTGTTTAATGATTACTCGACCATTAATGGAGTGCTTACAGAACTGGGGATACAAGGAAGGGACTGTTGCATGTCGGTGGAGCCATGGTCTACGCATCTACACGTTGTAAGTTGTGTCCTGTGAGAGAACCCAGTACATGGTTCTAGAAACTAGGCCACTGAACTAGTTCTTCAACTGAATCATTCCAACTAGTGTTTGATCCTTCCTATCACAACCTTAAATTTTTAGCTCAGATGGACTCAAATCATCCTTAGACTGTACCATCTTTTGAAGTGTCCGGGTTGGGATAAGGTTGATCCTAGTGACCATGTTTAAAAGACAGTGGTGGAACTCCATGCTATTGAAATGGACAATGATGTATAGTAGGTGAATTTTCTCCTGTATAAGAGAACCTTCATCTTCTCCAAAAATAAGATATGATGGCCTAACATTCCGCATGATCGACTATCTCTTCACGAATGGCTTATGCGGCTGATACCTCTGACTCAAACAAGATATGGATTCTCAAAGACTCTTCAAGGGCTTCACACATATCTAATGATAGGAGGAGATCCTCAATGATAGAGATCATTGTAGGAACGAATTAAAGATTCTTGAGGATATCATACTTTCGTTCTATTCACACACTTCGGCTAACATGAGGTCTCTCTAGGGTAGGAGGTTTGATGGGAACTGTTGGTGGAACCGGTAGATCCTGGACAATGCTAGGAATGTCTCATCGCTCACTAGTCGAATAATTTATAGTGAATACCAGCTGAGTGATAGATGACTGAGGTCTATCAATGATAGAACATGATGGACCAAAGCACAGTGGTTGTGGCACTGACTGATCAAGTAGCCTAAACGGTGGTAGAGGTGCATTGGATGAAACTATATGAGAAGGCTACATGTGTTGAGTTCTGTGCATAGCCTATTTTCTATCCTAGATGGAATGGAATGATTGGCTAGAAGCACTTACGAATGCATTCTGGATATTCAAAAACCCACAGCTCTGTCGACGCTGGTGTCGACTGGGGATGTTGGGAGGGTCCACCTGGTGATTTTCATTATCGGGAACCATGTAAGGGTTTACCAACTCAACAATATTGATAGAATTGTATCCCTAATCATCAATTGAAGTGTCCTCCACCTTTGGGTGGAATTTGAGGGAAATATATATATCTAGGGGTATAAAACCACAATGAGTATGGGATGTCGATGGCATCGATGGGGGAATTTTCATTCCCCTGCCTCCTCGATGCTTTCCCTTATGGGAAGAGGAAGGCTCAGATGTTAATACAGAAGTAGTAGCTACAGTTAGTGTGGTGACTTCTGAAGTCTCAAGTCAATTAAAACATGAACAGATAATAGGATGGGAACATGAGACAACCTTGAGATCCATACAGTCGTCATATTTTTGAGACTCTCAGTTAGAAACCTGATGTAATTCCCCCTCACTGTCACTGTCAGGCTTTATAAACACACATGCCACCTATGCCGAGGCTGGACCAAACTTGATTATATTGTTATCAACCTAGTATTGAAGCCAATATTTTAACACATAGAACTTATTTAGGGTGTTCCCATGTATTCAGTTATAGGGCATGTAATTAGGGAGATCAATGAGTTCCACCTCTTTAGGCCTCTTGAATTCGGGAAACCGTAGGATTCCCTCATCTCGGGCACATTAGAAATTGTTAGGGACTTGAGCCTCATTAAATTAGTATGTTCAGTTTCATTGATCTGGGAAAGGATATATGAGATCTGGGTCCTAATGAGGGTTTGGGAGATCCTGATGGGGAGGAGGAGCCTGATTATCCAGGCTAGGTGGTGGTGGCATGTTATGCAGGGGCACCAATAGATTCTGAGGCCGGAACAACTAAGCCGCAGGCTACACCTGGGGTGTAGACATGGAAGAATCTATTGAGGTGGGTCCTCCAGAAAATATTAAAACTACCTGGGGGCCTCTATTTGTGCTTCTACAGTAGGATATTCATTAACGACTCTTTTTTGTGATTATCACATGAGGTAGTAGACTTTCTTGCTTTGCTTTCTACAAGGCTTCCTCTAGACGCTAGGCTTTTTCAAAGAAACCCTGAAATCCCTCTGAGTAGTTCTGAGTGATGAGATAAGGGTCCAATTCAATTTTATATTCCCCCCCACAAATCGTTAATGGTAGTTACTGAGTTAGTGACATATCAAGCGAACTGGTGAGACCGTTCCACCTGGCGACGAAGTTTGCGACACGCTTGTTAGGCCTCTTCTTGTATTTGAACAGGCCATAAATGCTTGTCTTTGGGTGGTGGAACTAAACTAGAGGAGAAACTTCCTACGAAGGTACTCCCAACCAGCTACTGGCCCAATGGGTAGCTAGATGTACTAGACAAATGTAGGCCCTTATAATGTTTATATGAAACACAAGAGATTGATGAACTCCTACTGCACTAGGGTTACCTGCCTGGGTCCACCCCCTGAAATAAAGTGGTCCAGATGTTAAAATGGATCCCCCACCCCATTAAAGGAGGAGAATGTAGGATTCCTAAAACTTGGCAGTTCTGGCTTATCATCCTCCCATGATGGATAGAGCTTGCAATCAGGTGGTATTGCCACATGTCATGTTTCTAAATACTCTTGGCGGGTAATTTGAGTGTTTATTGGATCATCTTTTCGGGGATTCATGTCTTGATGAGGAACTATGACAACCAGTGCATTGGTAGGTTCTTCAACATGGTAATCAGGTTCATGGGTTTGTGGAGTGGCTGGTGGGATGACTTGCGAGACTGCTGGGGGAACGACCTATGGAGCAGCCAAGGGATCCTGAGCTAGGTGATGAGGAAGGTTATCAAGAAGCCCGAGTGGATCAGGGATGCATATCTTGCCATATTACCATAAAATCCAGCCTTTACTCTATCTATATGGGCAGGATAGTCATGGTCACCAGGAGGAACCTCGCCGGGGGTAGGCTTTACCTACCCCTGCTGCCCCAGTCATGAATTACCATAATATGGCCACCGTTCTTCAGCACGTTCAGTAAGAAGTTCATCAACCATATTTTTTTTTGAGATGTTGATACATCAAAACATTTTCACGGTCATCTTCCATATTTTTCACAAAGCCGGATGTGTTAGAGGCTTTGACGGTCCCAACATGCTCTTTACCCATATTGGGGTCCTGACCGAAGTATGATGACTCAGATGGTGCAGGAAGGCATAGTAAATGTCTTTTTTGGTGAGTAACCTTGCCCAATGGATCCAATAGGTGTTGAAACACCTCAGGTGGTAATTTATATTCAATTATTCCTAACATGGGTTCCTCCTCTAATAGGTAATCCATTTTAACTGCGACTATTCTTGGAGGAATATCCTCAATACCACCTAGATCACCAAGAAAGCTCTAGATAGGACTGAAATGAAGTGTATCATACTTCCCCCAACCACAGATCTGAACATGGGGGAAGCCTCCATAATAATTATATAGAGCACTGTAATGCTATAGATGCATAATTTATGGAGGGTCTCATTATGACCGGGTGATTCAGGGTACTGAGCCATGGGGAGCATAGTAAAGTTGACCATCCATCATTGTTGTCTGATTTCGTTGATGTGTTTCTAGATCATGGGGGTACCCTACCCTTTGATTATGAGGGGAGAATAATAAAGTCGACTATCAATCATTACTGGATGATGTCATCGATGGGTTTCAAGATCATGGGGGTAAGCTACCCTTTGATTATGAAGAAAGAAGTGTGTAGCCCATAGAGTTTGGTGGAAGCCAATGACCTCCTCCTTGGTGAGATATTACAAAATGTATAAAATTGATATTGTAATGGGCCATAAAATCTCTAAGAACCGGTCCGCTGCAAGAACGTCCCACAACCTTATTAGCTTAGACTTAGGATCCGGCACTTGGTTGCTCCATTCATTGACTGGGGGTGGTTGAGGGACCTTTAATGGCACTGATGTGGACTGATTTGAATATAGAATGGATTGTGGAGAGTAAGGCACACAAGCTGACTGATCGCCACATCTTGGGTTTCCTTCCAAAGAATGCACTGATTACACCACCACATACCTATAGGATGTACTAACAACTGCAACTTCCCACATGAGGATTACAGTCTTCGGTGGTGGGTCACACTATTTATCATCCTCTATTGGTCCCTAGAACAAATATCTATGATCTTTTGTGGAGGTGGAGAATGATCATGATGACGATAAGAAGGATTGTATAGCCATGCCCTCAAAAGGGTCCAAATCATCCTTATCTTGTATGTATATTTAGAGGAATGAATGGATCCTTTAGAAAACACATTCTTGAAGGATGGTTCTTATATTACTTTTTCCAACCTTAACCCTCAACATTGAATATAAGGGCGAGGTTTCAATCCCCAAATCGCACTCCAACTCAAAATATGACAAGCATACAAATCTTATTGTGGTTTGAAAATTCTAAGGATTCTTCCCTTGGTGGCGCAAACACTCACTCCTTCCATGTGATGATTCTTCAAGATAGGTTAGGTTTTTTTACATGGGGAGGTCCTCCATGTAGGTTGGTTCTAGAGTGGGGAGGACGTCCGCCCGCACTGGATGTGAAATGAGGTGGTCCTTCCTATTGTTTGTTTCTGAGGAGAGGAGGACCTCCACTCTGATAAACTGGGGTATGATGGGAAACTGAAAAATGTCCAATGAAACACGAGAAGTACCTCCGTGTTTGATAGTGCTATAGAGGGGAGGGGATCCACTGGAACTAGTAAACACATGGTGAGGATCCCCATGGTGGCCATTAATAGTGCGGGAAAGACCTTCACGTCAGATGGCCTTGGTAGTAGAAATATGATGAGGGACTTTGTTCAAATTATACTAGATACAATAAGGGTCAACATGGTCATTGTTGATGAATCAGGGAGGGCCTGCTCTTTGGTGATTTTTGGAATTGGGGGGGGGGACCCCCACCAGAATCGATGAGCATCTGGGCGGGGCTCTATGTTGTTGGGTGACTGGGAAAAGAAGACCCTCATGTTGGGAACCTGGTATGTGAGGAACATTTACATACATGATATAGAATCCAGGGGGATGAACATTGTGTCGGTAGTCATAAAGCTGGGAAGGGCCTCCACTTGGGCTAATGATAGTGGTATGGGGTGGTCCAACATACCGAACATCACTATCACTAGTTTTCCTATGACAACTACTGATTTTCGTCATAACTAGGAGACCCAGTTCAACATTATTAATGGTTTAATAGTACTTCATCTTCAGATGGGATTGGAAGTGACCTTTCTCTATAACAAGGAGGATCCCCTTCACAACAAAGGCAGGGGCTGATTTCCCATACTAGTGGTGCCACATGAACTTGAACACGCAGATGATGATGCCCCTTGGTGGGCATACTCCTGAGTTTTCACTAGGTGTTGACGTTAGGTTATCCAATGTACAACTGGATGTACGGGAGGCATGCCACATGCTCCTCGGTTTGTTGGACCGGATGGAGATGAAAATGCGGATGGATGGGAGACCTCCTTGGGGTATCTGTGGCTGAATTTCGTGATGGGTGGTCTCAAAAATCCCATACTTCATTAGTATAAGGGAGTGAGTCGTAGGAGTGTTCCAGTGATAGGCTCATGAAGATGCTGAAGGTCAGAGTTGGGAGCCGTGTCTCCCTACCTCGCCCTTGGGTGTGGTGGCGTTGATGGGGCACCAAGGCCTCCAAGACTTGGCGGGTCATGTACCTCATCAGGATGACCCCTTCCTATTTATATAGTTTAACAAGAGTATCAATAATCCTTCTATGAATAAATCCAGATGGTGGGCGGGGCTGTGGGCGCCTAGTATATGATTGCATGGGAGCCATAATAGAGGAAATGAAGCCATGTGGAATTTTATAATTTCCATTTTCGCTGCCTGTGCATCTATGAGAGGAAATTGTTGATTTCTTGTAGCTAGATCTTTGGCCCTTCAAGGTAGGGAAATTCACTCATCAGTACAAACAATAGTAAAGTGATTCACAGTGCCCCAGTGATGTCCAATCATCCATTACGAGATAGAAAGACCCACACTGAAAAAATTCGAGACTGGGATTCCCAACGATCAACTGCCCCAAAATTGGAACGTTTTATCATAGGAACTACAATTTTCTTAGAGGGGCCTGGAACCGTATATATGGATATGGTGACATTCTTATCTAATTATATATCAAACACTACTAATCTCTATATTGATGAAAATATTTCATGTTGGGTTCACTATTTATTTTTCCGATGATTTCATCAGGGCGCTCGTCGTTGCACTGCGACGCGCTAGCTATTTCCCTACATTCCCCATTTCCAAAGGCGGGTGGAATCCATCACTTATTCAGGGATGTATTCTCCTCGATTGAAATGACATGATGGGATGTCAGTCTCTAATTCCAGGTTTTTCTCCTCAGAATTCATCGTCTAGTCTGAGTCTCCCTTAAAGATTAATATGTTTTTTCATGAAACTCTTATCAGTGAAACCTCTTCATGGAAGGCAGTTAATTACACTGTTTCATTCATGAAATTCCTTGTGGTCAAGTTAGGGTAGCAACATTTGGTTAGTGAAGTAGGCACGTTGATCATATCTATCATGTATTGGTGATTGAACACTGGTACACCTGGATTTTCTTCCCTTTATGACAGGTCTTCTCGAGGGTGCGGAAACCCAAGGCACTCCATGCCGAGTGTGGGGAATTATATGCAATAGGCATGTCCCCAAGTTTTTCTATAACTTACTATGATTAACATGGTGTATTCTATGTTTTTAACATCTATTAGAGATAGATCATACTAATCAAAACACTTATAGGAGTTGGTAAGATGGGCATATACCTAGGAGGAAGTACATGGGAGGCATACTAGATGGGTGTATCCTTCCACCCAATGAGTACAGATATGAGGATTCTTGGGTCTTGAAATAGGGGACACCATTTTTTACCATTGGCTGGGATTAAACCTCATGGTGGCCCCCTATGTACCATATCAAGAAAACGTGGATCATAACCCATGTAGTTTGAGAGTGTGAAGCATAGGATCTGGGTGTACACAATGGATAACAACCTCAAGACATGTTGGGGATTATGTTTGGTTAGATTCTTGAGTACTACTAGGGTCAGAGAGGAAGTGGATAACATGATCTCATAGTGATGTGGCGGCCTGGGTAAGACTAGGATTTATTATGGATGACATGATGATGTGTGTGATATGAATCAGATGGAACTAACATGAACATGATAGTGGTGTATGGATGGAACTTTTGGGAGGATTCTTATTATCCCAATGGGTGGGAATCAATGTCCACATTGTTCTATAGGGTGACGAGTTACCTAAGGAGTAGGATCATGAGAATGGATGCATGGATGGGACCTAAAGGAAGTAGAACGTCCCGGTTGGGGAATTACCTTCTAGAAACAAAAAGGCATGAGATAGAGAATAGGATGAGACATGAATAATAGGATTAAACCTTATTGAGTCTTCCTATGTACCTTTCCTAGAGAGGGAAAGTATCAAAGTCCACATAGTTATGGATGGGGCATAGAATAGGGGCGTACAAAATGGAAAACAACCTGAATACATGATGGTGCTTACACATCTTTAACTTCCTGAGAACTAGTATAACACCACAATGGGGAAGACCACGGATGTGGGTCTCAAAAAAATGGATTCCAAATCTTTTTAGTGTTTGAGGTTGAACCTCACATAGTCTTCATACATACCCTATCTATGAGATATGAATCAATACCCACTTAGTTAGAAATATTATAGTTTAACATCATGCGAGATGGAAGGGGAACACATTTTAATGGCATGCAGGATGAGGGTGTACTGACATGATGTATTTGGGACTAATGGGTGGTGGGATTGAACCTCAGGGAGTTTTCATACGTATTGTGCATGAAATGGGAAAGGATCAAATTCTGTTTAGTTTGGTTGGAAAGAGGATGGGGCTTAAACACATAGGCATCCCAATGAGGGTGTCATGGTCATTGTTTACTCTAATCCGATGTGATTCATGCTCAGTGTGAGAAATAGGAGACAACAAAGACCTAGAGATCACGTTGTGGTAGATGTTTCTCTTAGGAATTGAACATGACTTATGTGTGGTTAGAGGTCCACAGAAATTAAGATTTGGACTTACTCTAGGGGGAGGCCCTTTGAGAAAATAGGGTTTCTAGAAATAAATGGAGAATATGGATATTGTACATAAATCATCACATTAGACGGTGCTAAGGTTTATGTGGATACTTCCCGAGGTGTGAAAGCCTAAAGGGAGAGTGGAGTGGTTAGGCATTGGTGCACATACCCATCATAGTAACCTATGAAATTTTCACTTATGCAATGATCACAATTTTACATATTGTGTTGAGCATGTAGGTTCTTGGTAGTTTAACGTCATGTATCTCAGACAGTGATTATTTTCTACTGAACCCTAGGGAATACATAACCAGAGTGCTTTAACCCTTGTTGAAGGGAAGGAACTTGTCGTTTGAAGATGGGGTTTTGGAGTGATCCATTGATGATCTCACATTAGCATGGACATGCAAAGAAGTAGTATCCATTAGCGTGTCAATGTGAGGAATCCTGAGGCAAAAAAATCAATATAAATCACCATCCAAGGGACCTTAAAATCACTTTGTATAGACTTAGAGGACTGTATGGGAGAAGTATGTTCAAGAAAGGGGTGTCGTGCATAAGTGGGGATCATACATGGTGAATTATGTTAAGGAATACCTATAGAGTAACCCTGGAGGGGTGAAACACAAGATTTAAGGGGTGCACACAAGATGGGGGGTTGCATTCAAGATTGGGTGGTTGAACTCAAAATGAGTGGGTGCGTGCAATGGGACATCCAGCGTGCAAGATTGGTTCGACACAGGGGAACACATTCACATAAGAGGAAATGTTTCTGTGAAAATTCCTTAGAGTAAAAGGAAATGGGTCAAGATCATTCCCTAGTGGGACTAACAAAAAGAGGAGCCCTATGAGGCCTTTCACACAAGATCCAGTTCCTTGAGGTCAGGACTTTCGCATGATTGTAGAAGGGATGTATTTCATGGAGTAGAGTGTTAGTTTTTCTTTTGTAACCATCATTCAAAGTGTGAGGGAATGTTTATATTTATGGAAGGAAACATCGGTGGTGTCAAGTAAGTTGAGTTGCGTAGAAGGCATTTTTGACATTGCATTGGGCTTGGAAGATCTTGCATGAATTTTTGAATTTTTCACACAGATACTTCTTCCTTCGCACCACTATCATGAATTGTTTTCATAAGGTCAAAACAGATGACTCCATTTGACGTCGCATTAGGCACACAATATCTTATGAGCCATTATCAATCTTGTGCGTAGCCCTTATATCTTCCACACATCTCCCTAGGGCATCTCGGGATTGTCCCTGATTTAAAATCATCCTTTGGTTTTCTCAACAGTGTTTGTTCAGGGCCTTATCCCAAATTCGGTTCCAACAATGGGTATTTAATTGTAATAATTTTTTTGAATTAAATGTTTTATAAATAGTTTTAACTTATGATTTTTAAACATGAATTTGAATTTAAGTAAATGAATTTAATAAATGAATTTATTAACTAAATTTTAATTTATTATTAGGAAATAAAAAATTATGAACTAGGTAATTATTATTATAGGGAGTGTCATATGAGAGAGGATAGTTTAGTTGGCGATGTTTTGAGAACTTTAAAAATCATAGTAAAAATATGATTTTAGAATATTCATTTATGTAGTAATTTGTATTGATTTTAGATTTTATTCATTGGAACATGTGTAAATATTTAGAATATTAATGTTGATTTATGTTTATCATGCATCTTTGGAATTATAATTTTCTGGTATTTAGAGTTTTGAATTGATTTGGGAAGTCTTGAATTAAATATGTGATTATGATATGGGATATCTATTTGAGTTTTATTGGTTTTTAGACCCTATGGATGTTAGGATTTTTTGGTTATAGGTTAATTGAGTGTAAAATGAGAATTTTATTCAATTATCATGATATTTGGTTTTCGATAAGTATTATAGAATTTGTTATGAATTGATTATTATGTATGAAAATGAGTCTCTTGATGATATGGTGGAAGGAATTTTCATAGGTGAAAATTTTATATTAGGATGGTTTTATAGATCATGTCCCATTATATTTATTTAATGTGGAATTCAGATTTATAATTTTGAATTACGAGGTGGAAGGGAGGGCTTATTTGAATTTTTTGTTCTAGAGATGAGGCCATCTTTTTGATTTGTAATTCATCCTTCAATTCTGTTTTTTAAAAATAAAATTTTAGGTGTTTTCTAGAATGATTTTATTTTTTATAGGATGTTCATGAGTTTAGATTCAATCCCTAGGTGGTACCACTGACATTTTAGAACTACATGTGGTATTTAGTACTTGATGGAGGTTAATATGTACTCATTGAGGCCAAGCATTGAGGTGGTGTTCAGAAGTGACCATTGGGTTCCAAATAGCTCTATAATTTGTACCCTATATGACTAGGTCTTATTTACCCTAAAATAATGATAAAGGGAAATTTTTTTTCAATTTTTCATTTTTATACTATTGAACTTCATTCTACTCAACTCATCATCAGGACCCTTAGCCTACCCTCCCAGCTATCCAATTATCCATCACTTAATCCTTGATTAAATGTGGAAACCCAAGAACAACAAACATACAATTTATAAAAATTTACATGAATATTGTAATTACCCAAACTATTATAAATAAAATTTTCCCTTTTGATTTAATTGAATGTATTATTATATAATATGGTTATAAAAAACATATGAAGTTGTTTTAGTTTATTTTATTAAATTGGATTTAAAATTCGATTACGTATATTTACTGTTGATAATATATTTATGGAATGGTGATCACATGATTAATATAAATAATTGTTTTTTAAAATCCAATTGAAAAAGACAAAGGTAGTGATGACCTAAACTAGTAGAACTGTACCATGTGATGCCAATTTATCAGAGCTTCCAAGGAAAATTGCATTTTTGGGATTTTACCTTGACCATTCCCAAGATGATATCCAATAACATAATCATGATCGAAACCATTTATGGTAGAAGTTCAAGATTATCGAGATCACAACCCAAATCATGTTCGCTGAAATTGCCCCATTAAAGTCTCATCGTCACACACCTTACTCATATGATGTTTTCTCATGTATTAAAAGGATTTGTATCAAGACCCAATAATTATTATTGTGTAAATTATTTTTTATATAATAATGAATATATTTTCATCATATTATTGTTACTTTGTAAATTATTTTTACTTTGTTATAATAAATAAGAAATTATATTTTTGTTTAATATTCAAATTCAATTAATGAATTTACAAATTAATTAATTTTTAAAATAAATAATATTATTAATTTTATTAATTTTTTTATCAAATATAAAGAATCATATAATTTTCATAAAGTCAGATTTAAAATTTTTATTCAGGTTTGAAAACTGGTATTGCCAAAACCTTCCATTTTCAATAAATGTCGATCATTATTTTGAAAGTTAAAATTTAAATATTTGGAAACGTATTTCAATAAAATGAATATTATTTTTGGAAATATGATGTCAAAATTATCCAATGGTGAATTTTTAATAATTTTATGATATGGTAGAAATTTCAGGTAAATATTAATTACCGTATAAATATACTTTGTGTTTTATGACATCATAATGATGGGAATGTGATATATTAAGTATTATAAATTGTATATAAGAGAATATATATATTCTTTCATTCAAAATAAATTTTTATGTTTAATTTTCTATTTTATAAAATCTTTTTGAATCCTCCAAAACTTATGATATATTTTATTGTTTTAAAAATCAATTCATTAAGAGTGTGACTTACCTCCACATCAGCAATGGAAATATATTAATAATTTCGGAACATTACCTTATAATAATATGTATATGACTCCCATTTTCCCAAAACCATGAAAAAAACAATGGGATGGTTTGTGGTTTTGTATATTTTATTATGTAGATTCCAAAAACTAAATAATAAAAGAAATCTCCATCTTTCCCTATACAAACCCATACAAGCTACCTTTTATGTTCAATAAAACTACTTGTAGCACGACAATACACTTACCACGACCATCGAGAATCCTTAAAAGGTTTACTATTATCTAAAGAAGTTCTTACCAAGCCTTTTTAGTCACACATTCAAGAAGGGGATCCTCACTTTCCTCTCCTCCCTTCAATTAAAGCACCATTTTCCGAATTTGTCATTTAAATTTAATTTTTATCTAATGAAATTTATTTATAACATTATATTACTATCTAATTGATGATATATTGATTATATAGTATTTAACTTATCTCATCTTCACCTGTATCTAAGCCGCTACTATGCCAACATTTTTGTGTGGGATTTATCTCCTCTGTTTTATTGAAAAACAATTTTTTTCATGTTTTGATTCTTAATTTCAGTTTGATCATGTTGGGATATATTATTCCATAACCAATTAATTTATTTTTTATTTATAAATGATAATATTCCACTTTAACTCTAATTAATCCTTCGATGAATGTTTATGTACACCTGTTACCTTGTTGAAAAAAATATAGTATTCTTTTATTTATTCATGTTTCTTCAATGCCTTATTCCATATATTTCTTATTTATAATGTTGTGATATGTATATCCATGTCCATATTAATAAACAATTAATTTATATGTGATTATATAACCCTTTATATCTCATCAAACAATTCTTATAAATCTTTATGTGATGTCGTTATGCTACCGAAATATCACCGTGATTTTTCATGCCCAAACAATTGTGTAATGAATACCATACCCATTTCTTATTAGGGATGTTAACCTTTTTGCATACATAAATTTTTGTTAGAGACATACATGTATTTATTCTACACTAATTTATTATTTAAGAAACAATTATGATGAATGAATCCATTTTTTATCATCTATGTGGCACACATAAGCATAGGGATGAAATTATTTTTATGGGTGCACCCAGATAGCGCTTCAATGCATTGGGTAATGTTTAGTATCATGATATGTCATGTTGGGATAGGTAGTGAACCCAATTACATTACAAGAATTTTTACACCATGAGGTATTTGATGGTTTATCATTGACCTAGGATTATGATGTAATGTTTTATATTTTTTAACCTTTCTGATGTTTCCTTTATGATTACCAAACTATATCACGTCTCATTGTCCATGTTTATGATTCCTACTCTTTTATGCCCCATTGATATATCTATTCTATAAAATGTATCATATTCTTGATGTTATTCAATATTTATTCCCTTAATGGTGTAACAACCCAACCTTCCACGGTACTTTTCCCATTGAATAATACAATGGCGTGCATTGTATGCAACTTCGAGATTCTTACAAAACACAACAAATCAAACTAGCTGTTTTGAATAGTAATACCTACTTTTTGAAATTTTATAAATTCTATATCTCAAAATGGAAATAATTTTTGGATTTGGAATATCAAAATTAGCCTAGGGTGAAATTTTGGTACTTTTCGGATAAGGTTCATATTTTGATGATCAATGAAAATTACAAGATTTTAATTAAAAAGAACATTATTAATTGAAATAATTAATATTGATAAATTATAAATTTAAGTGGTTTTAAAATATATTTAGAATATATTTTTACCATTTAATTCAATTTTTTTCATTGGACATAATTTCACAATTAAACTAGACATAAACAAATGCCAATCTTTTGATAGTTATTATCTCTTAAAAACACGCTTTTTGTTTTGACAGCGGCAATTAATTTGAAATTAATTTCTGCCACTTATTTGTTTGGAATTTGTAAAAATGGATTCCATATTTGTAATAAGGATGTTAAAATTGTTTAAATATGTAAATTTTATTTTTAGAAATTTTGAATAATTAATTCGGTAAATATTTTATTTACCATGGTGAAAGGGTAAATCCGGTAAATAAGGGTTAAAAAATAATTTTATAATAATAAAAAGTTACCCAAAAACGTGTCATAACTTTATTGGTTGATACAGTTCCGACCATGTTCATATTTGGGTCGATTTTGGGACCCCATGGTTCCACTTGTAAGTGATAGGGACACTTAATTTTAATTAAGTTAAAATGAATACAAAAATGACACAAGCATATATCTTTTAGAAAAACAATTTTTACATATGGTTATATATGTTGGATTTTCGACAATAAATATTAATTTGAAATATAAAAATATTTACTACATAATGATATTTTATTTATAAATTTTAGACATTAAATGATTTAATTTATTTATGACACAATGGTGATGCAGTAATTACCATAATAGTGAAAAATTAAAATGATTGATATTGTAGATTCCCAAATAAATATAATTTGAGTCATTTTATACATTACACTAATTTTCTAGGTTAAAATAACATGTTAGAAATGATTTAAGTAACTTTTTTGGAATTAATCATTCTGTTATGATTTTTACAAAAATAAATTATTGAATAGTGTCAAAATTGACATAAAATAGTTTTTAAAACAAATATTATATTATTAATTGATATTAAATTCATAAAAATCTATGTGTCATCCAAGAAACTTATATCATGATAGGTGTATCATTAATGGACCACTTTGGGGTCTCCTGAATGTATATAGTATGTTTATTAACCATAAAATATAAAAATATTACGAGACATTGTAAAAGTGAAACTAATTAACTAAGAGTTAATACTTAAAGATAAGGTTAATATAAGAATACAAACCGGTCTAAATTCTATTGGTTGAGTGGTTTTCAACCTATCCCCACCTTAACCTTTAAATAATATACTTTTGAGACATTAGAAACCAAATATGAATTTACTATAAAATAATATTTTTAGCTTTTCCAAAGGTACCCCTCACCCCTCTTATAAAAGGGCACTCCCCCTTCTCATTATGTCACACCTTCAAAGCCTTTTGTTTCGGCCAAACCCTGCCCCAATACTCTATAAACTTCCCTCACTACAACCTAGATGCCTTAGTTTGATCAGAAATCCAACTTAAGGAGCCCTTTTGATCAAATCAAAAGGAAGAACCCGAAGAAGAGGTAATGTTTTTACCACCCTTTTTCAAATTCATTTCTTCTTAAACTTATTATTTCTTTGTTATTCCTATTATAAATTAATGAATCCATTATGTATTATATACTGTAATATTATTATAAATATAGTACAACCATATTCAGTATTCTATCCATCCTTTGAATGACATGTCACCATACGTGCGTACGTACGGCTTACCGTCTCCACGTCGTGGTGTAATTGTAATTCAAAAAATTATTATTTGGATGGGTATAATAATGATGTGTAATTCATATAAATAATAAATATAAGATGATAATTATTCTGTACATATGATATACCATCCAATTATATATTATTTTAACATCAAAATAATGATATTGTCGCTCGTGCATACGTACGGACTACCGTCTTCACAAACACGATGAGATTAATTCTCCATCGTATCCATTCAAGTAAAATTATCATTTGATTATTTAACAATAAGGTTTAAGGACTTGATATCATTATGGATATCAATAATATACAACCTATCAACGAAAAACATGTCATACATAACAAAACATATAAAAGAAAACGAGTAAGTTAACACCCGAAACAACGATAATACTAAGATAATATTTACAAATCAATTTTAAAAGATCATATATGATATCATGTTAATGAAAATTATTCTTGTATAATTCAATAAAAATTATTTCACCATTATACAGGAGGTTAACCTACCATCGACCAAGGAAAAATTACAAAGTAAGGGGTTTCTTATCTCACTCTTACGACGAAAAGTAATTTTTTTATTGCTATTGCCGAAGCATAGAGAATAAAGGACCTCCCTTCAAGGAGGTTGAAAGTGGTGGAGTCCGAGGGAGTCACCTTTCACTACAGTAAAGCACTCAAGGGGAAGGGAGTACAAACTATCAAAAATCACAAGAGGCTCCTCCTGTCTGCCCAAGCGGGCGAGGGCATCAGCCGCAAAGATTGCCTCCCTCCAACTGTGGTGAATAATCTGGCCTTGATTAGTATCTGTCTTGCACCTACGAATGAGATAACTCAAGTCCCACGGAATGCAGTGGTTCCCCTGAATCATCTTCACGACTTATTTATTGCATGTGGTGTGTGTACTGCCCATGATTGTATTCATTGTGTAATATAATTTAATTTATGGATATTTAAATCATCATTGTATTATCCTTCTTTCATGGGTGTATTTTTCATAAGTTACCAAATCGATAAGGGAATTTGAAATTTCAATTTCCATTTATTTGGCTTTATGCAAAATTCATTGATTATTTTACTCCGAGATTATGTGTGGAATCACTATTCATTTTCTTATGTCATAATTTTCACTCCCCTTTTCTGTGGATATACATTGGATACACATAATCACTCCATTGATAATTTCTCAAGTCATCGATATGAATTTGATAAGAGTAATTTTAACTCATTCTCCATTTGTTGAGTTAAACATCCAATTCATTGGTGTTGTTTTTATAAGATTATGTGTGAATGTAATTTGATTATTTTACACAGAATATCCAATCATATTGAGTGTATTTATATTTGTCACACATAACTATGTCATTTATTTATCTTTAATCTAATGATATATCCTTTATGAGAGATTTCATCTCAATTTACATTCCATAGAGACTTCTTTATTGTTATACACCAAATCACTTTTTTGTGGTGTATATAATGTACGTTGACATAGTATATCATGAATCCATTTATTCTCATGATATTACAATGTTATGATTACCTCAATTATTTCAATTCAATTGTCTCTCTTTTGGTTAGAAACTCTAACTAAAATACCATTTTAAAAGTTCTAAAGTATTATTCTTCTAAATCATTCTCATTAATGTCCATGTTTTAAAAAATGGTTTTAATGATTTATTTATATGGACATTAAAGTTTCAAAATTAAAACTCATTTTAAAAGTTTCAAAGTGGTATGGGATACTTTGATTCAAAAATCTATTTTTAAATGGCTTCTTGAAAAATAGGGTGACATTTAAATGTTTTCATGAAAAGGGGGATATTTCTCTCAAATAGTTTTGATGGTTATTTTCATCTATGTCAATATCATTAATTATTATCGATTGAGGTTATTATGATACAATACAATATTCCATATCGTATCGAATGAGTTATGTTTGACTGTGTATGTGCTATTTTTATATCATTCATGGTTTGTGGATAAAATATTGACATTTCGTAAGCTAGTTTTAATAAGAATATTTATATTCTGTTTAAAACTTTTCATATGAGGAATGAATTGGACTTAGTAAGTGATAGGTGGTTCCTTCTATAGCTCCTCGATGCATCGGTAGGTCTCATGAGACAAACTAGTGTCTTGGCACAAGGCCTTGACAAAATCTTATTTGTAGTCTTGGCACGAGGCCTTGGCTATGTGGTTATGATAGTCTAGCATTATGAATTCCATCATTATCAAAGTGGTTATTGATATTGCATGTGATTATTCGATTAGTAGAATATCCATGTGAATAAGTAAATGGAATTATTTCATTTTATTTTTTCCATACTATGTTTATGTTCAAGTTTAAAAGGCTTTTGTTTTAGTTATACATTTACTTGAATATTTATTCTTATTTATGAAAGCTTCTGCTATATTGTTATCCTTACTGAGCATCTGAGCTCACCCCTTTCAATGTTTTATCTTTTCCCAGGATGTGAAGAAGTAATTTATGAATGACCTGCAGGGATTGTATGAGGGGATATGAATACATGATGTTGTTGTAGTTTTTTTACCTTATGATGTAATGTAAGACTTATGAATATATCTAGTCTTTCAAGGACTACAAACTAACCAGTATTTAGAGACTTGATCCTTTTTAATCATGCCAATGTTATGTAATAATGCACCGACTCTTGGTATCTAGGTTCGGGGTTTTACAGTTGGTATCAGAGGAAGTTTAATACAAACCTTGGAAGCTAAATTTAGATAAACTCTGATTAGATCACGTAGACCTAATATGAACTTTTAGGATTAGTATAGAAGAACATCCTAAAATTTTGGTTTTGTAGAGATTTTGTGAGTTTTCTGAGCAATACATCCATGTCCGGATACGAGCAGGTAGAGGCGGCTCTGGCAGAGATGTACCTAGGGGTAAAACCCGAAAACACCGCTTTGAGATAGACTCGAATGGGAACTAGTGCCCGACAACGGGCCTTGATGCACTCTTGGTTACGACACTCCCAGGGGATATGATTAGGATAATTTACATTTTCTTTACAAACCGATTTGAAGTATTATATATAATATGAGAGTAAATGACCTTGGTTAATCCTAATGTGTTTCAAATTGAGAACATGGTGACATGTTAATCTCTAAATGATTCTATGACTACTGTTACTCACACAATGCTTTCTAGTTTTAGTCAATGGTTGGATTCCAAGGAAGTCATAGTAACTTTGAGAATGATGTACAAGGTGGGAACGATGGTGGCAATGAGAAACAAAATGGAATGTTGATAGGAGTAAAATATATCATCTTTACGCCGAATCAATTTTCAAAAAATATGATCAACAATATATATTAACCATTTCTCGGACTCAAAAAAGAAGAGAAAGGTGATGAATGATAAGAGCTCCAGCAGTGGAGACCATGGAGAAAGGAATCCCCAATTTCCATCATGTAGGAAATGTTGAAGGAGAAACCTAGGAAAGTGTCTCAATGGGACAAAGAAATGATTTACGTTCGGGAAAGAAGGACATAAAGTGTTGAATTGCTGAAGAAAAATGAAGAGTACTATGGAAGAGGATAAAAATGGTCCCAAGAGTCCATTTACAGTCATTTTTCATAAATGTAGGGGACTTAGCCATTACCCGAGTGAATGCCCTATTCTATAGGATATTTTCTTGGTCAAAGAACAATCTATGTGGAAATAAATGGTTGGAGAAATGTTTAAAAATTATTAGTTCTCCTTGTTGATGGGTTTACTTTGGAATAATTTTCTCTTGTATTTTTAACCCTGCAGTTTTCCATGTGAGAATGATATTTGAGGAAAAATTATCTTTTCCCTTGTGAATATAGTTATAAATAACCATTTGGTTTTATATGATCATTGGGTTTGAGGAAGTTACAAATTATTATAATTTGCGATAAAAATGCAAGGTATGAGATAACATTTGTGGTTAAATTATGTTATGGTTATTTTTATGAATTTATCTCAATTTGTTAATGTTATAAAAACTAGTTTTTGAAAAAGGACAACACACAAACCGTGTGACAACCCGTCACGTCGGACAAAGCTGCGGGAATCGAACCCACAACCAAAGTGAAATTGGGATTTATCACCTACCACTGGACTACGTGATGTCCCTGGTTAGTGTGACTATTATTTTGGTTAATTGATTTTATTGATCAATAAAAAGTTGATTTGGGATCTTATGTCTTATCAAATAATACCCTTAGTATAAGAAAATAATTTCGTGATTAAGTGATAAATGTTATTTTGGAAGATGTTGGCTTTGTTGGGAACACTATATATCCAAGGAAAATAGAATACTATGGGATTTTATTAGAGGAGTAATGGTGGATTTTTATCTATGTTTTTATTGTGGATTTATAGTGATTTGGTTTATTTATGGAAATGATTAACCTATAATAAAGAATATGTGATTAGGTTAATTACTTTTAAGTATGTGACTTTAAGAGTAGATGATGTCATTTAGAGATAATATTTAACATGGAAGACTACATTCTTATAAGTTTTGGGTTTCAATATTAGTATGGATTATATTGAAGGATTTTAAGGAAAATTTATTATTGAGTGGTATTTATTTAACATTAGGGTATTATTGGATTAATTTTAGAAATTAAGATTAGTATTTTTTCTCTCTAATGGAATATCCATTTTGGGGATCATCAGATCTTATACTAACCATTTTGGTTTGGATTAATCTCTAAAGACAAGGTAAATTTATAGTTTATCCTACATGGATAATTTTATTCTATAGAAGTTTATTCCAGCTCTTCCAGTGTGACCAAGTCTTCTTGAATACTCATTATTCAAAAAAAATGAGTTAGTGGTATAAATTTATTAAAGGATGAAACTCTATTAAAAAAGTAAGTATATATCTTTATGTTATTAGTCAATATCATAAATTAATTCCTCATCCTTATGTAATATAATTTAAAACAAAACAAATGTTGTCCGTTTACTTTTCCTATAGGGAGACTAATGATCGTTTGTCCCAACACAAGTTTGTGATTTTTTTATTGTTAACTTTATCCTGATCATGTTTTCTATCCCTCTCCATTAGAACATAACACTTAGTTTATCGTTCATATCCATGTTTTCCTACATTGAATCCTAGTATGGGTTATCTTGGGTGACCTTTATACCTCTCTTCCTTTCTTTTAAAGTGATAGTTTTATCGACTCTTTTTCCGATGTGGAACTTTCCATTTTATTATCAAGCCCAATTTTAAAAAAAAAATAGTGAGGTAACAATTTATTGAAGGAGGGGAGAATGTAACACCCCAAGCTTCCACGGTACATTTCCCTTTGAATAATGCAATGACGTGCATTGTACGCAACTTCGAGATTCTTACAGACCACAACAAATCAAACTAGCTGTTATGAATAGTAATACCTACTTTTTGAAATTTTATAAATTCTATCTCTCAAAATGGACTTTGTTTTTGGATTCAGAATATCGAAATTATCCTAGGGTGAAATTTTTGTACTTTTCGGATTATTTTCATATTTTGATGAATAATGAAAATTACTAGATTTTAATTAAAAACAACTTTTTTAATCGAAATAATTAATATTGATGAATTATGAATTTGAGTGGTTTTAAAGTATATTTAGAATATATTTTTACCATTACATTAAATTTTTGTCATTGGACATAATTTCATAATTAAACCAGACATAAACAAGTGCCAATTTTATGATAGTTATTATATCATAAAAACACACTTTTTTGTTTTGACAGCGGGAATTAATTTGAAATTAATTTCTGCCACTTCTGTGTTTGGAATTTGAAAAAATGGATTCCATATTTGGAATTAGGATTTTAAAATTTTGTAAATAGGAAACTATTATTTTTAGACATTTTGAATAATTAATTCGGTAAATATTTTATTTACCATGGTTAAAGGGTAAATCCGGTAAATAAGGGTTAAAAAATAATATTATAATAATAACAAATAACCCAAAAACGTGTCCTAACATTATTTGTTGATACATGTCCGACCATGGGCATCATTGGGTCGATTTTGGGACCCCATGGTGCCACTTGTAAGTGATAGGGACACTTTATTTTAATTAAGTTGAAATGAATACAAAAATGACACAAGCATATATCTTTTAGAAAAAAAACATTTACAAAGGGTTATATATGTTGGATTCTCGACAATAAATATTTATCAGAAATATAAAAATATTTCCTACATAATGATATTTTATTTATAAATTTTAGACATTAAATAATTTAATTTATTTATGACACAATGGTGATGCAGTAATTACCATAATAGTGAAATATTAAAATGATTGATATTGTAGATACCCAAATAAATATAATTTGAGACTTTTTATGAATTAAACTAATTTTATAGGTTAATATAAAATGTTAGGAATGTTTTAATTAACTTTTTCCAATATAATCGTTCTGTTATGAGTTTTAAAAAAATCAATCATTGAATAGTGTCAAAATTGACATAAAAGAGTTTTTAAAACAAATATTATATTATTAAATGATATTAAATTCCTAAAAATATAAGGTTCAGACAAGAGACTTATATCATAATATTTTTATCATTAATGGACCACTTGGGGGTCTCTTGGATGTATATAGTAATTTTATTAACCATATAATATAAAAATACAAAGAGACATTGTAAAAGTGAAACTAATTAACTAAGAGTTAGTACTTAAATATAAGGTTAATATAATGACCCAAACCTGTCTAAATTCTATTGGTTGAGTTGTTTTATACCTATACCCACCATAAACCTTAAATAATCCACTTTTTAGCCATTATAAACCGAATATGAATTTATTATAAAATAATATTTTTAGCTTTTCCAAAGGTACCGATCACCCCTCTTATAAAAGGGCACTCCCCCATCTCATTACTTCACACCATCAAAGCCTTTTGGTTCGGCCAAAACCTTCCCAAATACTCTCTAAACCTCTCTCACTACAACCTAGATGCATTAGTTTTATCAGAAATCAAACCTAAGGAGACATTTTGATCAAATCAAAAGGATGAACCCGAAGAAGAGGTAATGTTTTTACCACATTTTTTCAAAATCTTTTCTTTTTCAACTTCTTCTTTCTTTGTTATTCCCATTATAAATTAACGAATACAGTATCTCTTATATACTGTAATATTATTATAAATATTTTACAACCATATTTAGTATTCTATCCATCCTTTGAATGACATGTCACCATACGTGTGTACGTACAGCTTACCGTCTCCACGTCGTGGTGTAGTTGTCACTCAATAAATTATTATTTGGATGGGTATAATAATGATGTTTAATTCATGTAAATAATAAATATAACATTATAATTATTATTTATATAAGACATACCATCCAATTATATATTATTTTAACATCAAAAGAATTATATTGTCGCTCATGCGTACGTACGGACTACCGTCTCCATGTACGCGATGAGATTCATTCTCCATCATATCCATTCAAGTATAATTATCATTTGATTATTTAAAAAAAAATGTTTAAGGACTTGATATCATTATGGATATGAATAAGATACAACCTATCAATGAAAAATATGGCTTACGTAACAAATCATATAAAATAAAATGAGTAAGTTAACACCTGAAACAACGATAATACTAAGATATTATTAACAAATCAATGTAAAAAGATCGTATATGATATCATATTAATGTTAATGATTCATTTATAATTAAATAACAATTATTTCACCATTATACATGAGGTTAACCTATCGTATACCAAGGAAAATGTAAAAAGGGGTTTCTTATCTCGCTCTTAATTCCAATTGAATTCCATTGTTCACCACTTATTTAATGCTTGTGGTGTGTGTACTACCCATGATTATATTCATTGTGTAATATACATTAATTTATGTATATTTACATCGTCATTGTATTATCCTTCTTTCTTGGGTGTATGTTTCGTAAGTTACCGAATCAATAAGGGAATTTGAAATTTCAATTTCCATTTATTCAGCTTTACGCAAACTTTATTGATTATTTTACTCCGAGATTATGTGTGGAATCACTATTCATTTTCTTATTTCATAATCTCCACTCCCCTTTTCTGTGGATATACTTTGGATACACATAATCACTCCTTTGATAATTTCTCAAGTCATCGATATGAATTTGATAAGAGTAATTTTAACTCATTCTCCATTTGTTGAGTTAAACATCCAATTCATTGATATTGTTTTTATAATATTATGTGTGAATGTGATTTGATTGTTTTACACTAAATATCCAATCATATTTAGTGTATTTATATTTGTCAGACATAACTATGTCATTGATTTATCCTTTACCTAAGGATATGGCCTTTATGAGAGATTTCATCTCAATTTACATTCCATTGAGACTTCTTTATTGTTATACACCAAATCACTTTTTTGTGGTGTATATAATGTACGTTGACATAGTTTATCATGAATCCCTTTATTCTCATGATATTACAATGTTTTGATTACCTCAATTATTTGTATTCAAGTGTCTCTATTTTGTATAGAAACTCTCTAAAATACCATTTTTAAATGTTTTAAAGACTTATTCTTTTAAATATTTCTCATTAATGTCCATGTTTTAAAAGATGGTTTTAATGATTTATTTATATGGACATTGAAGTTTCAAAATTAAAACTCCTTTTAAACGTTTCAAAGTGGTATGGGATACTTTGATTCAAAAATCTATTTTTAAACGACTTCTTGACAAATAGTGTGACTTTTAAATGTTTTCAAGAAAAGGGGGATATTTCTCTGAAATAGTATTGATGGTTATTTTCATCTATGTCAATATCATTAATTATTATCGATAGAGGTTATTATGATACAATAAAATCTTCCATATTGTATCGAATGAGTTTTGTTTGACTGTGGATGTGCTATTTTTATATCATTCATGGTTTGTGGATAAAGTATTGACATTTTGTATGCTAGTTTTAATACGAATGTTTATATTATTTTTAAAACATTCTATATGAGGAATTCATTAGACATAGTAAGTGACGGGTGAAGCCCGCTATAACTCCTCGATGCATCGGTAGGTCTCATGAGACAAACTACGGTCTTGGCACAAGGCCTTGACAAAATCTTATTTGTAGTCTTGGAACGAGGCCTTGGCTATGTGGTTATGATAGTCTGGCATTATGCATTCCATCATTATGAAAGTGGTTATTGATATTGCATGTTATTATTCTATTAGTAGAATAACCATGTGAATAATTAAATGGAATTATTTCATTTTATTTTTTCCATACTATGTTGAATTTCAAGTTTAAAAGTCTTTTGTTTTAGTTATACATTGTCTTGAATGTTTATTCTTATTTATAAAAGATTCTGCTATATTGTTATCCTTACTGAGCATCTGAGCTCACCCCTTTCAATGTTTTATATTTTCCCAGGATGTGAAGAAGTAATTTATGAATGACCTGCAGGGATAGTATGAGGGGATATGAAGACAGGATGTTGTTGTAGTTTTTTTACCTTATGATGTAATGTAAGACTTATGAATATATCTAGTGTTTCCAAGACTACTAAACTAATCGGTCTTTCGATACTTTATCCTTTGTGATCATGCCAATGTTATGTAATAATGCACCGACTCTGGGTATCTAGGGTCGGGGTGTTACAAATGGGATTTATATATCACCGCTTTATTATGGTTTTCCTCAGGTTATCCCATGCAGTTTTAAGTTCGTTGGAATATTATGATCATGTTAAGGAAGTGTTCAATAATGTTTTGTATTCCATGTCATATGTAGTTATGTAATGTACCTAACTCCCAAAGACACTATAATTATTTATATTTTGGGTTGTATTAAAAGTAATTTTATTTAATAAAACAAGAATTAATATGTAATAAAGAGAAAGGTTGTGATAGTTGTTATCATAGAAAAAGTTTAGTTATTTTTGGGATTAGGACATGAAAACTCTATAGAAAGAGTTAGGGATAAGACACGGTATAAGAAAACATCCATAAATTTTTGTAAGTATAGATAAAGTGTTTTATCAATAAAATACTTCCCTATTGGGATACTATATGTGGACGTGGTTCTGTGAGAGATATACTTAGGAGTAATAACTTCGTCTAGATGTTCCAAGCCTAACACATGGTAACTTGGTACATGAAAATGGGCCTTACTACTTACCTAGTTGACACTCATGGGGGATATGCTTTGGTAAATTCATATGATCATTATGAACCATTATTAAAGGAGCATAAATAATACCATAAGAGTATATGTTAGGAAATAGATTACAGATAACATAGATTAAATCCATGAAATTTATGAGTTATGAAAATAAATATAATTTATATGTTGCCCCTTTAATGTTATTGGATTCCCTTGTATGTGTATAATAGTTTAAAAATATTCACCCGTATGTATATTTTTTATAATGTAAATGGTTATCATATAAATTAAAAATTTAATGGTATGTTTATCATCCATAGTTCTATACACTCCTTCATATAACTAAATTTTAGTTGAACTATCCAAACACCACTACAAATCATGGAAGTAGTGATGTTGGCGAAAATGAAAAATGGGGATATTATTACATCACAAGTATATAACTCATCCACTATCAAAGTTGTTTTGTTGAACTTCATGGATATCCATTTCATAATACCATTAGGGTAATTTTATGCAATTATGGGAATGGATTGGATTTCCTTATATAGAGCCAACATAAGTTACTACAAGAATGAAATAATTCTTCATATTGCAAATCAACCCCAAATTCCATTCAAGTTCCTAGAGGAGGATGAATCTTCTTCAACACCATCATCTCAAGAATGGATATTATTTCCATATGAGAAATAATACCTAGCTAAAATTATTTAGTCTATGGAAAAAACCATCCTTGAAGACATACCTTTTGTGAGGGAATACACAGATGTGTTTCCTAAGGAATTAAATTGTCTTCCACCTAACTAAGAGGTTGAATCATCAATCGATATTACAACTAGTGAATTTCTATTTTATAAGAATCCAAATAGAATGAATTTTTTGGAACATGAGGAGTTGAAGAAACAACTACATGATAATCTGGACAAAGGGTTCATATGCCTGAGTGCTTCAACTTGGGGTGCACCAGTCCTCTTAGACAAGAATAAGTATGGATCAATGAGCCATTACATTAATTATCATGACCACAACCAGATCACAATAATAAAATTATCCTCTAACATATGTTGATGACTTTTTCGATCATTTATGTGAATAATAATATGTCTCCATGGTGAATTTTTGGTTGGGATATTACCAAGATGGGGTGAAGAAGGAGGATATTACCATGTTGTGTTGTTTCTTGATGAAAAAAGATAAATTCATAGCCTATTATTCAAGGCAGTTGAATTTTCACAAATAGAACTATCCAACACATGATCTTGAGTAGGATGTGTTGATCATGTTTATGAAAATATGGTAGCATTATCTATTTAGGGGGAAGTGTGAAATATATATGGATAAAAGAATTCTAATATATATATTCACATAGAAAGAGTTGAATTTGTTCCAATGAAGATAGTTATAGCCGATCAATGGCTGTGACTACTCAATTTACTACCATCCTGGTAAATCTGATAATGTGGAAGATTATCTCAGTAGAGAAGATCTAACAGTTTTATCACTGTTGAGACATGAGAAGGATCTAATCTTCATAGAATGTATGATTATGGACATGGGAATCATAAATAGAAGAAAATCATCAGTCATTTCTCAAATTATTTATCAACCATCTCATCTTGAAATGTTAAAGGTGATCAAAATGATGATGTTGGAATTCAAAAGACTGGGGAATATATATGAAATGGTAAATCCTTAGATTTTGCTGTTAATGAAGAAGGATGGGTAAAGACTATATGTTACATAAATGACTACATTTAATAAGAAAAAATAGGATGATGAAAATAGTTAGACATTATACATTCACATATGAAACAAAAATATGTGACATTATATCTGAGAGAACTATTAGTAGGAAAATATGAAGAAGGAGATCACAGAATATACATCAAAGTGATTTGAGTGTCATTATGTGAAGGATGAAATTTTTAATTCCTAGGGGATCATAAAATTATTACCCATACCAACATGGAAATGTGGAAACATTATCATGGACTTTATCATTAGACTTCTAAAGATGTCAAAAGGAAACAATTCTATCTGGGTTGTTGTATATCTTCTTACAAATGCTGTTCATTTCAATGTCATTCAAGAAGATTTCTAACTAGATCAACTTGGAATGATGTATGTTATAGAATTGGTGATTTGGCATGGAGTACCCCTATTGATTTTGTCTGATCAATATCTAATATTCAACTTTATGTTTTGGAAAAGTCTCCAGCATTCTATAGACACTAAGATGAAATTTTGTACGGATTATCACCCTCAAACTGATGTCTAATCAGAACGGGCTATCCAAAATATTGAGTAAATGTTGAGATAATTTAAAATTGAATTTCAAGGAAGATGGGATAAAAATAATCCTCTGTTTGAGTTCTATTATGAAAAATGTTTTCACTCAAGAATCCAAATAGATCCCTATGAAGCCCTTTATTGGAAGAGGTTTAGAAAACCGACATGTTGCGATGAGGATGGGGGAAGGAAACTGTTAGGTCGTAGAATGGTCAAGGAAATGGTGGATAAGGTAAAGTCTAATCAATAACACATCAAGGCTACTCAGAGTCGATACAATTTATATGATGAAAATTATCGACGAGGCCAAGGATTTGATGTTGGAGACATGGTATTCCTATGCATATCTCTATGAAATAATGTGATGATATTTGAGAATAAGGTAATTTTTAGTCCAATATACCAAAACCCCTTTGATATCCTTGATCATGTCAATGTGGTGGGATACCGACTAACCCTCCCACCCAACCAATCTCAATTACATGATGTATTCCATGTATCCCTCTTGATAATTTACATACAATACTCCTCACATGTACCCCATCCAAAGGTTTTACCATTGGAGAATTACCTTTCCTACAAAGATCAGTTGATCAAGATCCTAAAACATAGATACAAATTTATACAAAATTATTCAGTAAACCTGTTCAAATTGTTGTGGATAAACCACAAGTTTTAATAAGATACATAAACCATATGAGGTGATGAAAAATAGTTACCCTTATATGATTTAGTTTGGTAAAAGAAAATTTTGGGGATGAAGTTTCTTAAGGGGGGACGATTTTAATAGACCGAACTATTATAAATAAAAATTTACACATTTATACAATGTGGAATTAGAAAACACATGAAATTATTTTACTTCATCTCATCTGATTTATTTAAAAGACAATTAATAATTTCTACCATTGATTTAAATACTCATTGAATAGTGATCAAACAATTACTATAAATCTTGGGTTTCAACAAATGCAATTGACACAAAAAAGGAAGTGATGGCCTCAATCGGTAGGATCATACACTCTAAATCCCATTTATCAGATATTATAAAAGAGATAGAAGTTTTAGGGTTTCCTTTTATAAATCCAAAATTATATCCAACAACATATGCCTAAGAGAAACCATTAATGGGAGAAGTTCAAGCTCTTCGAGATTACTATCCAAACCATGTTTGCTGAAACACCCCATGAAATTCTCACCATCACCAACCTTAATAATATGGAGTGTTCTTATGTATTGAAGGGATATGTATCAACGCCCTTACATTATTATTATGTAAATTAATTTGTATGGATTAATTAATATAATTTAATCCAATTATTGTTACTTTGTAAATGATTTGTTTACTTTGATACAATAACGAAAAAATTGTAGTTTTGGTTAATATTAAAATTAAATTAATGAATTTATGAATGAATGGTTTTGTAAATATATAATATTTAATAATACTATTAAATAATTTTTTATAAAATATATAAGATCATATAATTTTTGTTAATTCAAATGTAAATTTTTTATTGGGGTTCGAAAACAGCTATTGTTAAAAACCCGTTATTCTCAAAAAATGTCATACATTACCTTTCATGGGGAAATTAACATATTTATTAAATTATTCATATAAAATTAATTTTATTTTGGGATTCAAAACATCAAAATTATCCACTGGTTAGTGTTTCGTAATTTTCTGTGATGGATTAATTTTTTAGTAACAATTAAATATGGTGTATATATACTTTCAATTTTTTGACATCATAATGATCCAAATGTGATGTAATATGTAATATAAATGGGATACACTACCAAATATATGGTTCTACCTTTAAAATAATTTATTTTTGGGTTTATTTTATTTATTTTATAATGACATTGTGAGTCCTACAAAACATGTGATAAATTTTAAGGTTTTAAAAATCATTTCTTTAAGAGTGTGACTCACCTTAACAACACCAATGGTAATATCATAATAATTTATTACATTTTAAATATAAAATAATGTTACCCAATACCATTTGGAACAAACCATGTGATAATACTATGGTATGGTTTGTTGTTTTGTATATTTTATTATGTAGAGTCCAACACCTAAGTAATAATGAAATACCCACCTTCCCTACATAATCCAACCCAATATCCCATTTAACATCGCTTAAAATAATTTTATACCATCCATAAACTTCCATAAACTCTTTAGAGTCCTTCCAAGTAATCCCTAAGCTCTCAAGAAGTCCTTACCAAGACATTGATGTCACAGATTCAAGTAAGGGATCCCCACCTTCCTCTCCACTTTTAAATTCAAGAACCTTCTTTGGAATTTATCATGTAAATAGAAAATGTTTATAATTTAATTTATTTATAAAAGTTACTTTAATGTAAAATTGATGATATTTGAAAGAGATATTATTTATCCTCTCTCATTTTTACCTTTATCTATATCGTTACTATGATGAACGTTTTGTAAGTGATTTATCTCTTCTCTTTTATTCAAACACACTTTTTTATGTTATGATTCTTAATTTTAGTTTCATGATATTGGGATATATTATTACATATCCTCATTACTATAAATTGGATGTTTAAATGATTATGTTCCCCTTTCATCTCTCATTAAACCTCCCATGATCCTTTATGTACACCTGTCACCATGGGACAAAATGGTTGTGATTATTTTATTTTTACATGTTTCTTCATCGCCTTATGACTTAAATTTACACATTATAATGCTGAGATATGTTTCTGAATGTCTATATTACTTCCCATTTTATGTATATGTGATGATAGAACCCATTCTCTATCAGAAACCAATTTTTAGGATTCCCTAAGTGACGTCGTTATGTTATAAAAATATCACTGTGATTTTCCATGGAAAACTAATTGTGTATTGAATACCATACCCATTTCTGTCAAAGATATTCATCCTTTTGAAAATATACATTTTTGGGTACTTATATGTATTTATTCTACAGTTCTTGATAGTATAATGAATTATGATGATGAATGAATCCATGTTGTATGATCTATTTGGCACACTTATGCATGAGAATGAAATGAATATGATTGGTGCACCCAGATCGCGCTCCAATACATTGGGTAATGATTAGTACCATGATATGTCATTTTGGGATAAGGAGTGAAGATTATTTCTTTAAGGGACATTGTACACCATGAGGTCTTGACGGTTTTAGCCTTGAATAAAGACTATGATGTGATGTTCTAAGTTGTTTACTTATTTTACATGTTGCAATTATGATTACAATGTTATATTGCATCTCATTGTCCATGTTTATGATTTATACTCTTTTTATTCCCCATTGATATTTCTATTGTCTAACATGTATCATATTATCCATGTTATTTTTTGTTTATTAATTTACTGAGCTTTATACATCACCCCTTTATTATGTTTGTCTCTAGGTTTTCCCTACAATTTTATGTTTGTTGGAATATTATGATCATGTCAAGGAAGTGTTTAACAATGTTTTGTATTCCATGTTATATGTTTTTATGTAATGTACCTAATTACCCAAGAACCTATACATATAAATAATTTGGGTTTTATTATGTTTAATTTTATATAATAAAACAATAATTAAAGTGAAATAAAGACCAAGATTATTATAAATATTCATTATGTTTATAAACAAATCACACCACAGAACCTAAATTTTTTACGTATTTTGAGCTTAGATATATAAAAAACTTATCTCAAAATATTTTCAATATATTAAACATAGATTCTTCTCACATGATACCCTTTTAAACACATCATACATAATACTTTATTTCATAACATGAGGAACAGAAACAAAAGAAAGGGTGAGCTCATATTCTTATTATGGGTAAATATAAGAGATATCCTTCAAATATTATGTGAAAATAATATGATAGTATGGGTATCCAAATATAAGAAATTTTCATGGATATTTAATAATAGAAACATACCCAGTAAAACATAGATCATAAATCATGAGTCATGGAATAAGGATTTTTCATAACAAAATGCCTGAGTGTTTAATGTGTGAAAACATGATTTGATAGTAGTGACATATGAAAACATAACATATACATTATAATGTGTCCTAAATATAATAATATAAATATAAACATATATTAATGGTAACCACTATTAAATTCATATAATAATTGATGATCCATTGTGATGTTTTCTAAACAATTCATTGTATTTGGTGAAAACTCACTTTTATAAAGAATTTTTTTATTAACTGGTGAATTAATTTTGTAGAAGGTTTTTCAAGAAACTATGTTAATAATGATTGTTATGAAATTTTTATTGTAATATTTTGAAGGAAGTTTATTACGTTTAATTAACATTGATAAGAAACATTCTAACAAATATATATGACGATTTTTTGTTTATTTAATATTTCCAAAATCAAAAAGATCTCCCTAATTAAGGATAATATTCATTAAAGGTAATGAAAGTACATGTGAAGTTTTGTGACACTGATTTTTTTTGAAAATTATGAATTTCATTGAATCACTTGAAATTTTGAGAAAAAAACATCTTTGAATAAAAAGAACATTTTTCAAATTGATGAACTATTTTTAACCATATTTTTTTAGTGAACTAGAAGAATGTTTGTTATACAGATGAAAGTTTTTCCATTGGATGAAAAATAAACAATTGATAGAGTGTATATAAATCTTATAATGTGTAAAATTATAAATAATTTAAATAATTTATGTTAAAAAGTTTATGTTTTAGATATAAAAATATAAAGTTACAAAATTGAACTTAAAAGCTATAAGAAGTTCATGTTGGAAGAAGTAAAAGGTTCTAGTAATAAATTGTTTTATAATATTTACTAATTTCAAGTATAAAAGAAGAATTTTTTCTTGTACAAAGAGGATTAACTGTAAAAAGGATGGTGGAATAGTCCAACAGATGATGAAATTTAACAAATTATTAACAAAAGAATAGGCACAGAATGTTAATAGTAGATGAATTTTAAAAATATACATAGAAAGTGAAAAATTGACGTGTAATGAAAATTAACATAGAAATTGAAAAATGGATGAAATGTGAAGATAGACATAGAATGTCAAAAATAGGTGACTAATGAGAACTATCATTGAGAGTATAAAATGGATATTGAGATAGTTCATTAGATATAATGAATAATATTTTGGAGAAACTTTATCCAAATGGAGTTCATAGAATGTATGAATAAATTTATTAATTTTAAGGTTAATAATATTTGATGAATCTCAATAAATAATCAATTGAATAAATATTGATGAATTAAATTTTTTTAAGTAAATTCATTTAAATATTATTCATAACTAGTTTCTAAAAATATTCAAGATTATTTTAGAAGGATTGATGACATTCCAATAAAATTGAGTTTATCAGGAGTGTTGAAATTTTAATTTTAGTAATAATTAAAATGAATTTTGTTTCCCACCATTTTTATCTTTGGAGAAACAATATAATGGGTTGAATAGTAAAATATTATATACAATTGTTCACTAAAAAATATGAAACAATAATAAAATATTTTCAGAAGTGAGTTTCAAACTATGATCATGTTCAGGTTGAAGAGAAAGTGTTGTCCATCATTCTGGGGGAGATTACCAAACATAGGTTTCAATAAGTGGCATCAGATAGAGGTAAAATTTTGATAATTATATCAATATTTTTAATATTAGAAATAAAAGATAGAGTTTTTGTACAGGAGTTAGGCATATTGATTTTGTTAATTGGATAGAACATAGATTTTAAAGAGGTGTAATTTCAGTTAGGCATGCTGGATAGAAAATCAAGAAATTGAGAAAATTAGATGTACTTTTTGATGGAATTTTTTGGAGATGTTTTTATAATGAAACATTTAATGTGTTTTATTAGTTTTATAAGAAATAATTTGGAAAGTAATAGGAGTCATTATAATCATAGGTATTGGGAGATAGGAGGGTCGTAATGGGAGATAGATAAATCTTTTATTCACTTATTTCTAATAATTAATATATATGTATTGAAGGGAGTTACAATGGTATGTCTTCCATTTATCACACTATGCCTAAACATTGTAAATTTTATGCGCCCTGGTAACTTCCTTATCTTTTCATGCTTGAGAGACAATTATAATAGTTGATTAGTTTAATAACTCTGACAAGGTATAGGTGTTCAATATCATAAATATTGAAATGAGTAAAAAGATTAAAACATTTTCAACCGCCTTACTAAAATTTCAAAAATCCCAAGGAAATTTATTATGTATTTTAGGGAAGGTTCTCTAATTGAATCCTTATCATAGAAAATATCAATTAAATCAACATCAATGTTATTATTACATTTGATGGAAATATTATCTTGAAAAAAAAACTAAATGATGACTTATATTTTATTACATGAACAATAAGTTATTAATGTAGTAAGAATTTAGTTTCAAATGATTGATAAGAATATTCATGTTAGTTTTTATGAATAGTGAAACATTGTGGATAATGGTTATAAAGGAAATTATATTCTTATTTATTTGTAATAAGAAGATATCATGAATGATATGGGTTATAATAAACAATGAAAATTTCTGGTAAAAGTGAATGTATCTACAAGGTAAACACCATAGTTAAATTGGAAAATATAAAAATATAGGGAATCAAGTTTGAAGATATTATAATGATATATAAAGAAACTATTTGTTGTTACATTATAATAATTGATAAATTTTTTAAAATATAATAAGATCTTTAGATGTCTAGGAAGATTATACCATTACAAATAAACTCATGATAATATTTCTTGAATGTTTTGATACTAAAATTTATACCATAAGAGATAAATATAATTAATCTCTTAATGAATTGAGTAATGTTCTTATTGATTATGATATAAGGAAACCTCCTACATTTAAAAATAATTTAATGGATGAAATGAATTTTAATGTTATGAGAATGTTGAAAATACAAGATTGAGGAAATATAACCTTGATGATTCGAAATAAAAATAATATTATTAAATGAATGAAATGTTCTTGTCTCTTACCACTAAAAATTATTAGAGACGTACATGAATGTATGGAGGAAAATTACACTAATATGTATTGAGTGTGGAGGAATTTGGATTTCTTCTATGAGTGTCACTAGGAAGAATGTTTAAGAAAATGTACCTAATTTTGAAGATAAAACTTGGTGAAAGAAGTTTAACAAAACATCTAAGGAAGATAATAATTCCACTAAATGTAAGATAAAATACAGTAGAAATAAAAGAAACATGTTGAGTAAGAAGGTTGAGTTTGATTCTTTTGATAAAATTTCATCATAAAGTGATACATTTGAATTTTTTTAAAAATACTTTAAAAATGTTGACAAAAATGAATATTATTAAATTAATGAAGAAGAAGACTAATTAGAAGAAATATATAGAGAATATTAGATCAGAAAAAAATATTCCTTATTTTAAAAGAAATAAAAAACTAATTAAATTAGAATGATAAGGAATGAAAGTGGAAAGGATGATGAAGTAAGAAAATATTTCCTTAAAATGGAAGAGGAGAATATATAAGAGGAAATAAGCATCTAAATAATATGTTTGAATAAGGAAATATAGTGGAAGTTATAGGTAAGAAATGTGTTTCCAAGTAAGATATGTTTTTAAAACTCAATCGAAATTTCTTGCGGTTGAATGTACCTTAATAAATTTGAATGAAAAATCCATCATGGAATCAAATATAAAATTTTAATTATCTCAATATTATAAAAATATTAATAGAATAATTAAGTGAAATATTCACTCTTTAAATATAAAATATCATATAATTTCACTAAAAATTAATATGTAAGGAAAAATATTGGGAAAACCTAGATTGAAAAATGAAGTGAGAAATACTTCACATCAAAAGAAGTTGAAATTATCTACTATAATAATATTTCCCCAAAACATGTGGAATAAAAATTCTAAATAAGTTACAAACCAAGACAACCTTCCTATAAAGAATGATTAAAAGTTTACCAAAAAATAATATTCGATGGTTTTTATTAGAAAAATGATTTTATTGTAAAAAATATTTAAAATTTTGGAACAATATATTTATTCATAGAAATATTCTTGAAATGATGGGGATTATTATTGGAATAAAAGTGAATAACCTTCCTAATACACATGATGTTGTAATAGAAAAATACTACGCTGTTAAAAATTACCAATGAAAAACCAATTTGATTGACTGGAGGTTGTTTATGGAATATTTGACAGTTATATCCAATTTTCTAAAGAATGTATGACAACTATTATACGTCATGTTTCTTATGTATTGAATTAAAAAGAAGCTAGAAAGAATAAAGTTTAATAAAGATCCTCTGTTGTTGAAATAACTCTAAAATTAATAAAAAGGAAGAAATGTATTTTTTTAGAGTTTTATAAAAACACAAGGTAGGAAATATAAATATATTGAAAGATATGGTAAATAATAATGGGGGATAAGTTACATTTAGAAATGTTTGTTCCTTTAAATTTATATTAATATGAACTACTATGATTGAAGATAAAAAATTAAAATAGATGAAAGTTATATGTATTAATGGACTCAAAAACAACTTAATAATTGTGATCCAACTCTATGATAATGCAATTTAAGTGATATTCAGGAATGATTCATGTATCAATACATGTGTGGAAGATAGTAATGTTTTTACCAATAAAGTAAGAACTAGTAGAATTCTCTTTTAGTCTGAATAACTATGTAACACTTTTTATTTGAGTACTGAAAATAAATTAATTGTGGTATCATACGCTTGGGAACATTGACTAAAAAATTATTATATAAACTGTCCAATTTATATTATATAACAATATTTCAATTGTTCTAAAGAATAAGGATGTATGTACAAATTGTTAGAAAGGAAAGATGATTAATCAATGTTATAAAAATGATCAAATTCATTATATCAAACCTATTGATCTTATTTAATCTTATATTTTTTTGGAAAATGAGACATCAATAAGAAAAATGGGTTTTTTTATCACTTTTCTTTATTATCTCACTTTGATTGCCAAAATAATGTTTATGATGCAAAAATCGAAGGATGTAGAAAAGTAAATATTTTTTCGAAGATAAATTGAGAGGGAGAAGGGTTTTTCTATATTAAAACTCAGTATCCAAAATGGAATGGAGTATAGATATAATTATGTTGGATCATAAATTAAGAAAAATGAAATGAAAAATAAATTCACTACTTCATAAATCCTTACAATGGATCCCTAGAATAGAAAAAGAGAGGTTTTGTGGAAATAAGAAGAAGAATGATGGATGGGCAAAAATAATCAATGATATTATGGAAAAAATATATTAGTGTTTATATATATTCAAAAAACAAATTTTTATTAATGATGTAATCCAACATAAATTCCTACAAAATATCATATAACAAAATCCCTTCCATGAAATATTTCATTTTTCTTGGGCATCCATGTTTACAAAAAATTTAAAATGAGGATCCTGTAAATTTTGATTATAAGTTGAAGAATGAATTTCATGGGATATTCAATAAATATGAGAAGTTATATATGCTGGAATAAATATTTACATTGTTTTTGGACTCTTTGTATGTGAATGTTGTTGAAAATTCACTATCCTTACAAAAATTGTTAAGAATTTTGGGGAATAAAATTTCAACACTTTCAAGGAGAATAATAAAATAAAATAATAATGTAGAAAAATTGGTACATTAAGATTAAAAATGAATATTTTTAATATATAAGTGAAATAGGGATAATAAATATACAAATTTTTACCATATAGTAATATGATTAATCTTAAAATATTATTATAAATAAAAAAGATCTAGTTTAGTCTAGAAGAAAATTGATACTAGAAAAATAAAACATCTAATATTTCATAGATTGAACCTTAATCATTTTTATAAGTATCTAAACCTAAATAATGGTTATATTATATGAATATTGAGTTATATTATAGATAAAAAATGAAACCTGGGATTTTATTGCACGACCAACAGGAAATAATATTATTAGGGAAAAATCAATGTTCATAAACAATCAGAATAGAAATAGGGGTGTTTTATGAAATATAGAATGAATTGATTTTAAAAGATATTCATAGGTGTGTGGTGTGTATTTTGAATAATTTTTTCCCATTATGATATTCGATGATTTTAGGAAGTCTTTAGTTTTGGATGAAAATTTTTGTCAACTATTTTTTTAGATGGATTGGATGTCATCTTTCTTAAATAGAGAAATTAAATAAATTGTTTACATTGAGAAACCTGGTGGTGTTTTACTTATGAAATATTAAAAAAATGTTTGTAAGTTGAAGAAGGCCTTGTAGGGGATTGAAACAAGCTATATAAGTCTGATACTCCAAATTTGATAGTTTCTTGAAAATGTTGAATTTTCTAAAGGGAAAATTAATATAAACTTATATATGATGGATATGAACCCAATAACCCTGATGGTTGTAATTTTTTTATATGAACTAATTTTTACATGGGATAGAAAAAATTTATGTAATGTTTTTTTGTAGAAATAGAGAATATTATTGAAATGAAAATGCATGGAGAATAAACCCTGTTTTTGGGTTAACAAATCTAATAGAAGGAAATATATATTTTTCCATCATAAGATACATGTTCTACAGAGTTATTCTATAATTTTGGATTTGTTGATCCCAAATAATTATCAACCCCAATTTCAGTGGGAATGATTATGATTGAAGATAAATCTACGAAAATATTTAATCAAAAGTTTTTTTAAAATTTATATGATTTTGTCTATATCTTATAAATTCATGGAATAAACTATTTTATAATATTTCATTGTGTGAAAGATATCAGAGTAATCTAAAATAATAATATATTTTAGTAGTAAATATAATTATTAGATATATCAAAGGAACCTCTTCTTAAGGTATGTTTTATATATTTATCATTAATATAATATTTAATGGGTACAGACATATTGATTGGCCAATAGATTTTAGTTATAACAAATCAACAGCAGGAGTAATATTTCTCTTAGGATAATTTTATGTCATTTGGAAAGATAATAAATAGAATAAGGTAACATTATTAATATTTGGTGCATAATGTGTTTGGACCACGAACTCTAATACTCAGATGGTATGGATTAATGTTCAACTGGAAGGTTATAAAGTAAAAATTTCTCCAATGTTGAAGATTCATTTTGGTAATCATAGTTATGTTGATCTTTAAAAATATCTTGTATGACATTAATATATTAAAACTAATTGATATAATGTATAATTTCATAAAATAGAAATTTGATGGTGGAAATGTTATACAAAAATTTAATTCAATAATATATAAAACTGCTAATTTTTTATCAAAGTTATGCCAAAAGATAATTTTTTTGGAATTGAGGCTAAATATTTATGTTCATCCACAGCCAAAATATTTCCTAATGTTGTTAAATGAATTCCAAATCATGGTTTGGATCGTTTTTAAAAGGGTTAGAATATGGTAAACATTGTCTTGAATGTTTGAGAGTAAACGTTTTCAGGAAAGGTGGAGATTAAGTATAATTATTTAAAAAATTAATATGTAGAAATGGTTATCATAATATTGTTAAATGTTAAAAATTGTGAGAAAAATATAGAAGGAAAAAAATTAAGGGTGAGTTTATCATAATATAGCCAAAATTTTCTTTACACCGAGGGATAAAATTTCATCAAAAAATTACTTTATCTTGTAGTGTGGTCTCAAGAACATATCGATGTGAAAGGATGTGTTTTGGTAATTTTTGTGAACATGAATGTTATTAAAATGGGATTTAGAAAAAATTATTATGAAACATGATGAGTTGTAATTTGTTTTAAAAATATTGCGATCAAATAAAAAGGGGGATATTAAATATCCTTAAAAAAAATCCTCAAAATGTTTTTTATTTATTGAAAACTCAGGTTTATTCATATTTATTTTGTTAATATGTGAAAGAATGATATAAATTTTTTTTAAAGATACTTTTTTATGAATTTTTGGTAATAATATTTTTTATGAAGATGCTAAAAGAAAGTTATGAATTTTCACTAACATTGTTAAGTAACTTTCTAACAAAGTTAGATGACAATTTTTTTCATTCATTTTTTCCTAAATTTTGAAGTAGATAATTATACATGCTAAACATTATCAAAGAGAAGAAAAATGAAACCAAATTTTTGTAAATTAGATGACCATTTATGAATTATAAGATCATTTGTTAATTGAATGAATTTTTTTGAACTTGATGAATTTTTTTAAAAAAATAAATTTTATTAATTAAATGACTGTTTATTACCATGAAAACATTTTGTGAGTCAGATGATCTTTTTTCAAATGGATGAACTTACTGCATTTGATAAATAGTGAAAATGGATGAATTCCATAAAATTTTTGTATAAGGATATAATTATGATGTCTATAAAAGGATGATTTTACAAAGTTAAATAAGAAATCAAAAAAAATTAAAGTTACAAAGTCGAACATACAAGATGTACAATGTTCATGTTCTACGTAGTAAAAAATTAAAGTAACAATTTTTGTACAAGATGTAAATTTTTCAATGTTATATAATGATTTTGAATAGTGAATGGAATAGAGGGACAATTCAATGAATATAGAAAGTACGTAATGTATGAATTTTAAAACAAATATAGAAATTCATCAACTGCTGAAAAGAGAAAATGGATGTAAGATGATGAAAATAGATGAATAGTGAAAATGGACATAGAATGTGTAAAATAGATGAATAGTGAAAAAAATAGAAATAAAAAAATAGATGAATAATTAAAACAGACATAGAATATGAAAAAATGATGGGGGAACAAATTCATCAAATGGTATGAACAATATATTAGAAAAAAATCTCCAGATGGAGTTAATTGAAAATTCTAAGATGCTTCCTGATTGTAAGGTTAATAAATTTAAAAATTTCATCAAAAAATAAATTATTAATGTTTTAATAAGATTATTAACATTGTGTTTAAGAAAATTAAAACAAATTGTGATGATTAAACGATTGTAACAATATTTAAGAATACGCTAGATGGTTTTAGAAGAGTCCCGTAAAATTGAGTTTAATGTGAGTGTTGAGATTTTAATTTCATTGAGTCAAAAATCGAATTTAGTTTCCCATATATTCTATATTGGGAAAATCTATATAAAGGGTTGAAAAGTAAGATCATACATAATACTATCAACTAAAACAAGCTAAAACTATACAAAAATTGTTTCAGAATAGGGTATATTACTGAGATCAATTCCAGGTTGAAAAAAATATTTTCAGATGAGATTTGGATCAGATTATCCAATAGAAGTTTCAATTAGTGGCATCGGATAAAGGAAGTGTTTAAATAATTATGATAATATTCATTACATAAAAAATATAGGGTGAGTTTTTCGTTTAAATGTTATATGTATTGATTGTGTAAATTAGACAAAACAGTAGCTAGAAAGAGGCACAATATCAATGAGGCACATAAAATATACATTCTCCAGTCATAGAAATTTAGATGGAATTTCTAGATGAACTTTAATGGAGCCTTTTTTACAAATTTTCATTTCTTTTTTGGATATTTATTTATTAAAATATTGAATGTAGGCTTGACTTACTATAATCATACATATCAGGAGATATAAAGAGTATAATAAGAGTTTTCTCAAATTTGTATTCAATTAATTATGGTGGTGAATTTCTAATGATTTATAAGACTCTTTATGGCCATAATATAAGTTCCCAAAATGATGGGAAACCTTGTAAATCGTGTTTCCTTTATTTACATTCAAATCCTTGCATAATATTTATATTATGATAAAAATTAATAAGGAAAATAACTCTAACACATAGCTCGGGTTAAATTTCAAAAAGTTAATAAGTTTTGAAAAGAAAACCATGAATTCCATCCATTTTCGTAGTCGTTCAACAATTATATGGATCATCAACAATGGACTAGGCTAACCACCAGCTAATAACAAAGTAGAGTTAAGCTAACCACACATATATGGTAAAAGTTTTAGACTTGGTCTAACATCCATGTCCAATATTCATCAAACGAGATATAAAAACACACCGAATTCATTGTATATATATATATTGAGCCCACCCATTACATAATGATAAACCATATATAATTCATCAACATGATCTTGAAAACATTCATATTTCCTTCATATCTTAATTAACACATGTTATAAGAAATGGGTATCATAAAAACATAACAAAACATGATTATAATTCATACCAAGAAAGAAAGTAGATGATATCATTAAATATATACCCAGTGAAGAAAAGAAAACATTAATGGTTGTAGATATGTATATGAAAAACCATTTTTATAATAGAATTATACAATTTCATTTAAAAATAATAAGAAATATCTTTTTCATTTGATAACAATTATTTTGAAACAATAAATTTAGAAAAATTGCAATATAACTACTTTTGAGAACCATGAAGACATAGGGATGAATGATTATAATATAAAAGTTTTATAAAAATATGTAAATACAATCATATAGAAAAAATAATGAAAGAACATTATTTTCACCTTTTAAAATATATTTAATGTTTCAGGAAAGAAAATATACGAAAAATGTTAAAAGAAGATTAATTTTGTAAATAAATATATTTCCATTGAAAATGAAACTAATATATCATAGAATCATTGACATGAAATTCCATAAAACAATATAAAAATTCTGGTCATATTGGAGAATTATTCTCAAAAAAATTTAGAGATAAGGTTGGATCAACTTATAAACATCCTTTTGTCGAAATTATAAACTAAAGGGAGATAAAATTTGTAAAGGGACTTGTAAAACCCAAATATAACCTAGGGATAAGAAATGAAATGTTCTTTAATATAGAAATAAAAAACATTTTACTAATATAGAAATTCAAATATTGAAATTATTGAATTCAAAATGGGATTGGAAAATAATCCATGACCTTTACTCTTAAAATCCATCGAATCACTTTAAACATTAGTATAATAAACATACCATTATTAATAATTTATTTAATAAAATAATTATTGTTTATTACCTTTAATAATCTTTTTTATACCCATGTATTACACACATATTAGTTAGTTATTATGTATTTTCATCCACATATGTTAGTAATTTTGATCATTTTGTATAAGTTTCATAATGGAGATATAGGTTCCCACTATTTAATACCAATTCAATCATTACTATATTATTTAAGGAAATTTCATAATTATTTTTAAAATATTTATGTATTTCCCTATTTATTTTATGTAAATTTTTGGTTTGATTAACGAGAATGAAATCCATGATGAATGTCGTTTGAGTAATTTGTTGATAACCTTGAGTTACTTTATGGTAACTATTTATTTTTATTTCATGACTATAGAACCATATTAATGATATATATTAATTATTGTTATCATATATTATCATTATTAATTTCTTGATACTTATTCATGGTGAAATTGTTGTTGTTGGTAAATTCTCATTCATGTTTGTGGTTGAATTCCCCAAAACAAGAACATGTTATATTGATGAATGATTTAGATTTTTATGAAATATAATAGTGATACAATTTTTATAGAAGAATAATGATATTAATATATAATCAAAATAATAGTGACTGATATTTATAAGTTTTTGATATTATAATTTAATTGAAAAATATACAGAAGAATTTAGATAATTACATAATGAATTTACTCCTTCTTAATATGGGTTCCTTCAAAATAAAGGGGTTTGTCTTACTTTATGAAACTAGAAGATACCGATATTATAAGATGTATTTTTAAGAGTAATAATGGGGTTTTATTGGAGATATAACCAAATATTTTGAATGGTTTGGGAGGGGTATAGTAGGGATCCATTTATAGATGATTGTTTCATGTATGTTTTTAAAAAATACATTTACTAAAGTGTAAGGTTATAATTTTGAAAGTAAGGTGGTTAAAAAATGGTCACAAAATGAATATGTATAATTTATAATAACATATAAAACATTTATGGATATTTGTTTCATGATATTTTTGTTTTTATCATTTAGTTTCAACCTTTTTACAATATTTTTTATTTAACAAGACAACCTAATTTTTTCCTCGTGAACTTATATATTTCCCAAAAATGAAATAGAAATATTTAACAATTTTTTTATGAAATTAAATTATTTGGACAAAATTTAATGTAATTATATTTCTAAATATTACAAATTAAACATTTAATTGAAAACATAATATATAAAAATATCATTTGTCATGAAATATGAAATTTTAAACAATAAATGTTCTTAATATTGTTTCATATCAATTACTAAAAAAATGAGTGCTAATAAATTATTATATGTTAATTTATATTAGTCATTTATCAATGATAAATTTATTTTTTTAATATTAAAATACAAAATACATATTAAAATATGTTCAATGAAAAATATATTTTTTAACATTAAAAATAATTTTAACCATATCCTATTAAAAATAATTATCCATCCTCTGTTTAATTTTATTTATCAATTATTATGAAAATAATCATTTTAGTTTTATAAATGTATCAAATAAATATTTAGTAATAATAATAATAATAAATAATATATAATACATTTTAAATATTATTACAATAAAATAGTTAGATTATGGTTTATCTTTTTATTTCATTCTATGATTATGAATTATATAATTATCAATTTTTTACTAAAAATTATAGAACATACCCTTTGGATATACCTAAAAACCATACATCCAATGACTATATTTACAAAGACCATATATCAAATGGATATATTTTGAATGGTCATATATATAATTGTAAGATTGTATTCAATTATATAGCATTTCAAATATTACAAAAATAATTCATTCTATTAATTTACATATTTGTCAAAAAAATTATTATAATACTAATTCCTACCCCTATTTTGATAGTTATAATCAATGATATAATCGTAATTGAAAACAACAATGATAAAGACATCATGTCATATGACATTTAATTTTATTGTATATTTATTCAACATATACTTCTAGTAATGATGTTTCATATTGTATTCTCAAAAGGTTTTGACATTTCTATTGAATTGTAATAGTTCATCTCACTAAAATTTTTCTCATTTTATATATGTTTTTTTCATGAGAAGAATGTTATTAAAAATAATATTGATTTAATTTATAAATACAATGTAAAATAATGGGGTGTTACATTATTCACCATTTTCATAATTTCACCCCTGAAATTTGAGTACTATAATAAAGATAAATGAGTATAAATATACATAATTAAATCTTCGAGTTCCCATATAGCTTTCTCAGAATTATGATTCCTCCATAAAACTTTAACAAGTGAGTGTTACTATTTCATAGAAATTAATCTTTATGTTTCATGATTTTTATATGTTATTCTTTATAAAAGAGGTCATGTTCTAGTTATACTATATATGAGTTCGATATAAGTGTTGGTATTAGTATTTACTTATTCAAAAGTGATGAACGGAACACATTATGAACATGGGATAGGTTCAATCAATGATCTAGATAATAAGCTATCATTTCCATATGATCAATAATTTAAAAGGGGGAATATCAATATCCCATTCTTCCTAAATATCATAATCCTCTACCATATCTGTATTCAAAGGAATATATTTTCTCATAATTAATCATATATATATTTCATTAAGGATTATAATTGTATGTATTATTTCAACCATTTTTTATTCTAATATACAACTATGTGGTTTTAAACTTATCTAACATCTCTTACCCATTATCGAGTATCAACAACTTAATGTCTCTAAATTGAACCCATCACATGGGGGTTTTGCACGTATTCCCATACAGATCTTAACGTGGTTCCATTTTAATTATATATTGAAAAATATTTTTATGATATCTTTAATGATGGAAGGTATTGATCCACATAATTTGGAAACCATGTAACAAAATATTATCATATCATCTAGAGTTTTAATGGTCCTTTTTTGTTTTACCATTAGTTTGAGGGTTATAATAAGTGAAAAACAATAGTTTTGTATATATTTCTTTTTCAATGATTTCCAAAACAATGGCGTAAATCTCATATTTCAGTTGGATACAATTAATTGTGGTACTCTATACAACATTACCAATTAATTTTTGTATATTATGGAATGTTTATTGAGCGAGAAATCTTATCAAATAGAAATGAAAATTTATAATTTAGTAAGTATATTAAATATAACCTAAATAGAATTACCACTATTATAAGTATTTTTGAGTCCTGTGAAGAAATGAACAGTCATGTTCTCCCATTTTCTATATAGTTATATGCAATGGTTAAATCTTCACCTTCGATTTTTGAAGCTCAAAAATTACATGATATTATACTAATCATCGGGATACATATTCTAAAATTTCACTCTTCATATTGTCCCTCCATAAATGATTCTTCAGATCTCTATACATATTTTTTTTATGGATAGAGAATGATGAGATATGTAAATTATCCAAAAACTCCTTCAATTATAGTATTGGTGGAACAAGGATTCATTTCATGAATATTATAATTCCACAATTATAAAACATTAACTTAAAAATATTACTTACCTTTTTTGAATCTTAGTATCATCCTATAATGCCTATTTTACTTTACATGGATAGATTTTTGATCCCTAATTTGGGAAATATTGGATTTCTTCCCTTCCCTAATGATTTCACGGTTTATCCTTAAAAATACACAAGTATTTGGTCGCTTTAAATCCACATAAATTTTATGGTATGATGATACTTCTTATAGCACCATCCACATTATTTTCTTTTATATGGTAGTAATGTATTGATAAATCATAATCCTTGATCAACACCAACCTTCTCCAGGGATGCATGTTTAACAACTTTTCTATTAATATATACATTATGTTTTTGTGATTAATATATAGTTCACACTTTTCACCAAAAGAATAATTTATCAATATCTCCAATTAAAAAATTAATGAAGCAATATCCAAATCATATATTGAATGGGTTATATTGTTAATATTTATTTGGCATGATTTATAATCAATCAGCTTGTCATTATACATGATGAAAAATCACAATCACTTAATTCCTACATCATTGTATATTTAAAACTCTAAAAAACTACAAGGTTGTGTGAGAATAGGCAAAGTTAAAACCCTTTTATTAAGAATGAATTTTATTTATACATTAATATATCCACATTCCACACTTGGATAAAGGTTAACAATGAATTGGATTTTTTGGGTGTTAAAAGTGATATCTCTCATAGTATTAATATATTTTATCTCTTAGATCCCTACCTAGGATTGTATGATTATTATACATGTGTATTCCCTTATTATATATCATTTGTCCCACCATATAACTATTAATAGATGATTTTTACCTCCTTGATAAAAATTTATCATTCAGCCAGTCATTGTTGACATAATTTTTAGAAATAGTAAATAATATCTAGTCAACTAAAGAAAACTATGTATCTTCATTAAAATGGTTTTTTCATACCATTATTATATCACATTTATATTTGAAGGATACAAAACTATAACCTCAATTGTAATTATATAACCTAACAATGAATCCTTATGAAACCATAATTCACACTTTCCAAATTTGGTATACAATTTCTCCTTTATCATGGTATTCATCCCAATATTAAAATTATCTACACGGTCTTCATTAATCTTAGAAAAAGTGATAATTACATCTATAAAGACTACCAAAAATTTATTTAGGTATTATTTAAATAAATTATTCATTAAATACATGAATATAATAGGAGTAATTGTGAGTTCAAATAGATTCACATTGAATTCTTAGTTCGATTATATTATATAAAAGGTTGTATTGAGTTTATCCTATGTTTTCGAACATAATTAATGGTATCTAGAATGATGTTAAATCCTTGATATGTATTAAGATCCTCATATAAAATCTAAGAAATCAACTATATGTGGTGGATAATACATTTCCTAAACTATGATTTTTTTTTGAGTTAATGATAATAAATTCATAGACATAGTAATCAATATTTATTCTTAATAATGAAATCCTCTTTATCCTAATGTGAAGTTCATGTTTATAAAAAACCCTTATCCATATTCAAATGGTGTTACTTATTTGATTCTTGTAATTCAATTAGTTTAATTATACATAGAGTATCTGATATAGGAATAACACCTGGTATCAGTTCTATGGAAAACTCAGGGTGGTAATTTGTTTAAATACCATAAAACTATTTAGAAAAAAATTAATATATTCATTAACAATTTCAATATATTCAATATCAAGTTGTTAGCTAACCATGTTAGTTAAATACCTCTAATTATATGCTATTAGTATTCATATAATGTAAGTAATTTCTTTTGGGAGACAATTGTAACACCCGAATATTTTAATAAATATTTATCTTTAAAATAATTTAATTCTTCAATAGGTAGTGTTGCATGCAACTGTGAGTTTAAAATAACCAAAAGACACTCTTAATATAATCGATCCATTAAATTGATGATGATAAATATGAATAAATAATTCATGAAATAATAATAATTCTCCAAATCGATATGAATTTATTTATAATTTTTAGGAAATAATCACACGGTTTTATTAAAATCACATTATTCTTCAAAAATAAATATTTTTTAAAAATGAGTTTTTCTTATATTTATGAATAAAGATAAAAAAATTTATGTTCAAAAAAGTAGATTTGAAAAGGTTAATTAAAAAAAGCCAACATTTTCTTAAATTTTTATATATATATGTTTCTGAAAACATTTATTTTTAAGGTATATTGAACATAATTGTTTTTATTGAAAAATATATTTTCATTTAAAGTATTCACATGGTAAAATTAATATTTTTATTTGTTTAAATTTTTTATTAGTTCATTTTAATACAATTTTAATTTTTTTAAAAGGATTATATTCATGAATTTATTATAAAAACATCATATATTTTTTAAGGGATTTTTTATGAATAATTGAATGTCTAAATTTAGTGAATAGGCATGTTTTAGTTTTGACCAACATGAATAGTATTCTTGGAAAATTTTTAACCTTGGTTAAGTGTAAATAGGATAATTTAGGTATGAAATAAAATAATATAGACTAAAAAATGACCCTAAAACATGTACAAATTTTATTGGATTAAAATAATAAAACCCTTAACACATTGGGTTATAAATTAAGTTGTTTAATGTATACTAGATCATGAAAATGACTTATATAATATTTAAATCAATGCAAGTAATATAACTAATATATCCTCATGGGGTAAATGGTATATTAAGAATAAATATAAATGTAAATTTATGACTTAATAAACATATTTTTAGGATAAAGTTTTATTTTTAGCTTTTTTATCCACTTAGACGATAATAAGATATTTATAATATTTTATTTAATAACAATTTAAAGATGGAACATTCAAGTTTAAAATAATATATCATTTTTAATACAGGGTTACCCAAAATATATATTCAACTATAGATATTATTATTAAATATAATATACCTATCTGGATCATTATATTTTATTTTCAATTTTTAGGGAACCAATAAGTTTATTAAATAATTATAGAACGTAGAATTATTAACTGTTTTATTAAGGAAAATATCTGATAAATGTTATTAAAATTATTAAAATAAATTTAATTCCAGGTAATTAATATGATCAACATATTTTATATTTGACCTCAACAATGTAGGGATATAAAAAAATATAGTTATTGAAGTTAACTTGTCATATTGATATTTCTAGAATTCCATGTAATGAATAGTTTCACAATTGACACTAATGATATTATAAAAAATATTCATCAAAGTATTTAAAAATCATAAACACATTTAAAAATATAAAATAATTAAAATATGGAATAAAAGATCATTTATTGTTCAATTATGGTTCAGTTTACATCACTTAAGTAAAACTTACAGACCTAAAACATTGAAGAAGTTTCATACCTTAGTTAAAATTAAAATATGTTAACTAAGCATTAAATAAAATGGTATGTTTTAAAATAATACCAAAATTAATTTAAATCTATTTTTTATGATGTTACAATATTATATCATCTTAAATTTGAATCCATGTACTTTTTGATTTATTTGGATTGAGAGGGAATTTATTATAAATTAATATTGTTGGAAATTCCAAAAGTGCCCCTATCTCAATTATAAAAGGGAACGTCCTCATTCATTTCTTGACATCACACTAAGCCTTCATGATCAAACATTCAGGGCAGATTATATTTCAAAACATAACTATCCACATTCATTAGGTTATATCTTCTCAAAAGACCAACCCTAGTGTCCCCAATATAAGATCTAAAGGATGTTTTCCAAATGAGAGGTTATCATCTTTTCTGAATCTTTCAAGATTAGTTCATATTCTACTTCCTATTAATGTGTTGTTTCAATTATAAAGTAATAAATACTGTATAAAATATATGTTTAGATTTAATTTTTATTATTTAATAACTATATTCCTTCTTTTATCCATCCTATAAAAAACAAAATCACTACACATGTGTGCGTATGACTTATCATCTCTATGTCATGGTGTAATATGTTTCTCATCACCATATTATTTGGATGGGTATAATGATAGAAATTATATATATATATAGTATTTATAAAATTATATTGATTCTAGAAAAAAATATACACCATCCACTTCCTTATCCTTTTACCTTTAATGTAATGATATAATCGCCCGTGCATGCTTACGACATGCCATCTCCACAATGCAATGTGATTAATTTTAAATTTTCATCATTCAATGATGATTATATAAATGAATTAAATGAATAAATATGATATATATTCCCTTAATATAATTTTTTATATGAAATAACTATATCTTGTTAATAAGAATTGGGACTTATACAACAAAACGTTCATGGGATAATGAAGCAATTAACACTCTAAAGAAGTATAATAATAAAATACTATTAACATATGGGTCATAAGATGATACAATAAGATAATATATGATATAATGAATATTAATATGGTTTTAGAATAAATTTATAACATTCCTTAACCAATTATAAAAGAGTTTTAGATATGTATGAAGGAAATCAGGCCTAATGTAATGGTTAATTTCACAATCTCGTTATTATTCTAGATTATTTATATATAAGTATCTATTTGGGAATATTTATATTAAATATTCATGTTTATTAAAAATGTATTCCAGAATATTTTTACTATTATTATACAATTTTTAAATTCATTTTTAAACATGTGTGAATTTTTACTAAATGGTTTGAAAGGAATATATTTGATGTTTTCCTAACGATGTACTTTTTGACTTTTCTAGAAAAACTATGAGAGGTATAGGTTTAACATATATGGAATGATTTGGTTTTATCTAATTTAATGACACCTTAATTCCTTGAATATTACCTTATAAGCATATGATGTTATGTTAAAATAAAATTGGTTCTTTTTAAATGGTGTGGTATTTTAAAAAAACAATATGTTTTCAAAGAAGAAACGAAATTTTCCTCAAGAATTATTTTTAATTGATATCTCAAAATTATTTTCCATCTACAATAAAATTATTTGAGGTTATTTATGATTTAATGTGGATATTTTCAAGGATTATATCCCAATTATTAATATGGTTCTTTTATGTGTATGATTGAATGATATTTATGAAACCCATTTCTTTTCAATGGGTTATGTTATAATGGAATGATGTTTATGAAACTCATTTATTTTTATGGGTTCTGATATGATGAATGAATTTTGTTCTGGTGGAAAAATATGAATGTTTTTCATTATGTTATGGGTGTAACCTCTGTCTCCCTCCAATTAATTGGGTAAATATTTATATCCCATTAGATAGACATGTATTGAATGAAGATTTAACTCGATTAAAAAATGGTTGGAATGGAGAGTAAAGCCTATTTAGTAAATGACTTTGTTCACAATGATGGACTTAGCAATTATCCTTGACTAATATAGAAATGATTTTCTATTATTGTGGGTATTAAAAAATTTGTTGTCTTATATTATACTCCCATGAATTATTTTCTTTATAATTCATGTCTTATGAACTTCCCTGATTTATTCTATAACCCAATACCATGATCCCTAATACAAGGATATAATTTTCAAAAGTTACTTTCAGGTTTTTATGCCCTTATTATTACATTATTTCCCTTGATTACCCATTTTGGAGAATCTAATATCATCCTTTATTATATTCATTTTCCCTAGGATATGAAGAAAGGTATCAAGTAATACAAGTTGAAATGGGTTTTAGTTTTAAAGGAGTATGACGAAGATGATGTAGATATTTTATGAATCCATTATTTATATTTACAATATTCCAAGACACTAAACCCATATGGTATATTCATAGTTATATTTTTTATGTACTGAATATTATTTTATTAATGTGTAATATCTATATATGAAAATTATGGGACACTGTAGATGTTGTTATAGAAATGTTTAGTTAATCTTTGGAAACTAGGATGAGGAAACCATAGTAAGAACCCTAAGGATAAGTCTACGTAAAGGATACAACAAAATATTTTTGGTAACAGTCATGAATAACTTGGGATAGAACATATGGTGTCCTGAATTTAAATTTTATATATAATTTTATTTTATTATGTGATTTTCCCACTATGATTAGTGTTTCTCACACTATCATTTTTTGTTTTATTCAATGGAAGGAACTTTAATGAACCACGTTAATATAGAATGCAATAGGAAATGAAATGATTTCCCTCCTAATAAATTGAATGTTTTGGGAGATGGAATTAAAAATATAATTGTTATACGAATACAACACTGTAAATATATAAATCTTACTATACTTCTAAATGAGAAAAGGAGTGAACAATATTTTGTTCAGTATTTCATGAGGAAACATCTGATTTCTTTTAGTGGGTCTCATGATCCACTAGTGTCTAAAAAACGGGATCAGTACCATTGAAAATATATTTTCGGTTCTCCAACGATCATAATGTGAGACAATAATTTGGCAGTATATCATATGTAAGGTAAATAAGATCAGTGTGCAAACCCCTTTAGAATATGAATCAACGAGATGAAATTGACTCAATGGAATGTGATTAATTTATCTTTTTTTCATAAGTAATTTCCTTGAATTCTTTGAAAAATGATGGAGAGTGATATCCGTGAGATTAAGAGAAAGGATGATGAATCCTTTGGTACCATTAAAGAAAATTTTACAATAATTTCAAGGTACACTACATGATTTATCGTGAAACCTGAAAGAAAGTTTTATGGATTCTTCAATGGATTAAAACAAGTCTCTAAATGGAATTATTTATAAGGGACTTAAATAGTTGTGAGGAAATTTTTGGATTTTATCTAAAGGTTGAGATGAATATTAGAGTCACCGAATAATCTAAGGGGATAAAAAAAAGAGAAAAGTGGAATTTAATGAATAATATAAAAACCATTATTAAATGAATATGATCTTTTCTTTATTATCAATGTATGGAAAGAAACATTGGGTAAATGATATTAATGGGATTGGTAAATACTTTTTGTTTGGAAACGAAGGTTATCAGGAAATTTACTACCAAATATATTGGAAAATTTTAACTAATGATGCGAATGGATAAAGGGATATAGAAAATGCACATCCAACACATCAATTTTTCAAGTGAAAGGAAAATGAGAATTATGATATCAAATGTCCATATATAATAGTTATCGATGGTGATCAACATCAGCAACATATTAATGATAAAGAAAAAGTAAAATCACCCATGATCACTAATAAAAATGTGGAGTACAACAATGAAGTAGTGAAAGGTGCAATAACAATCAACTCTAAAATAGATAATGCTCTATTTAATTCTGTATCAACCCAATCATTTATTTTTGAAAATTCTTTTAAGGGTATATCTATATTACCTATATAATTACATATTAATTTAGCTATGAAAATTCATAATGTAATAATATTTAAATCACATGTTTATAATTATTTTCTTGTTAATGTTTGTTGGGAAGTTCTTTTGAAAATCATTTGATCCTTCCTTTAGTTGAATTCGATGTAATTTTTAGCATGAATTTGCTTTCTTTGTAACATCCCAAGTAAGTAATGAATAATAGATATTTTTATCTATGTCTATTAATTAATTAGATAGTGTTTTAGAGGCTTAAAATGAAAATAAATCCAATCTTAAGCATGGAATACACTAATATTTTTAAAAGATTGTTTTACTGCCTTTTAATGGAAAACCATTTTTAAATCTATCTTTTGAAAATTTTATAATCTATGTTTGTCAAAATAATCTTATTCTTTATGATTGGGACATCAAAATTTACTTTGTCATAATTTTTGGTATTTTTCTAATAAAGTTCCTTTTTTAATGAATAGTGAAAAATGTTGTATTTTAATTCAAAACCTCTTTTTAATATAATTTATTTATATTATTAGATTATCTTTTGAATTGATTTTTAAGTGAAATTAGATTATATTTTTACCATTTATCCAATGGTGGTCATCGGAATCAATTTCACTTTGAAATTGGACTTAAACTAGTGTCAATCTTTTGATACTTATTGTTTTATAAAAACACGCTATTTGCTCTGAAAGCAGGAATTAATTAGTAAATTAATTAATGAAACTTATATGTTTTGAATTTTTTAAAATAGACAACATTTTTGAATTCAGAATATCAAATATATCTTAGGGTGAAGTTTTGGTATTTTTCTGAAAAACTTCAATTTTTGATGAATAGTGACACCACTAAGTGGTTGTTAAAGAAACTGATTTTTCGTTTAAATGAAACTTTTCCACTTCTGTGATTCGATTTTCAAAAATCAGACATACATGGTTGTAATTAAGAAGTAAAATGTGGTTCAGTGAGATTAAAATAATTTTTTGGTGAATAGTAACGTTTCAGTTTTTAATCGTGATTAGAGGTAATTAGTGTAGTTTAAGGTAAAAATAATGCTTTAATAATATGAGATGAGCATGACACATGTCCTACCCTCATTGGATGTGTCATGGCCGACAAAGAAAATCCATGGGTAAACTTGGGGACCCCATGGAGCCACTTTGGTTTTGAAATGACATAAATAACTTTTTATTTAATGTTAAAGTAAAAATGACGCAAACATAAGTTATTTTACTAAAACAATTTTTACATGGGGTTAAACAAGTCACATTTTTGATTATAAATAGTAATTATAAATATAAAAAGATTTCCTACATCATAGTATTTGTTTTATAATTTTTAGACTTTAAATAAATTAAATTATTTATGACATCATGATGATGCAGTGATTACCTCATAAATAAAGGATTTAAATAAAATGAAATGATAATGTAAACTCTATGACCTACACATGTCAAAATCCTATTTTATTGGTGGATTTCGAACCCTTATCACCTTATCCTAGAATAATATCAATTTGGGACCTTTTGAATCCGAAACTCATTTTAAAATAAAGTAACATTTCTTTACATTCCATGAGTGCCTCTCCTCTCCTCTTATAAAAGGCCCCCATATCTACCACTTTACCCACACTACCAAAGCCTTTGGATCGGCCAAAACCTGCCCATTTTGTCTCTCCACATCCCTATATTACTCCTTGAAGCCTCACTTTGGGCAGAAGTCTTCCCAAGGAATCCTCTAAGCTCAAACCAAAGGGAGTTACCCGATTTTAAGGTAATGTCTTCACTTGAGTCCTTTTGTTTTATTTTACTTATCCAACCCCCTAAACTCATTTTATTCATTTATTTTGTAACAACTCCACTATATTAAATATTCTAGGATGTTGTTATAAGAAGGATTCGTGCTACACTTACACACACCTACATCTAATGGTTAAAGAACATACTGTTTCCGTGGATGGCGAATTTCGCCCTCCTGAAACTATGATTGTTCAACATTCTTTTAAGACCTTAAAAGGTGGCCATTAAGATGACACTATATTTATATATGATATATAAAAAGTTTATGTTTTCCTTAAGCTACTATAATTTTCATTTTGGGCATACCTTTATGGTTTCCATTATGGGTAAATGCGATATCTTCATTTAAGGAAGCGGAGACTACCGCCCCCTCAAAGTGATTTGATTCGTTAAATAGCATATGTGGGATATATAAAGGATGGAGTTATGATATTATATATGATATTACACTGGAATTATAATATACCTTTATATCATTATGATTCCATTCTACAAAATACGAAATAGAAATGAAAGTAGCGTTCATGCGTACGTACGGCTTACCGTCTCCATGAACGGTGCATTTTATTTATTACCTCTAAATGATTATGTAATATTATAAATGCATGTATATAATGTATATACATTATATATATGATATATACATCATGATTATAATTCTGGATATAATGGATGCATGGACAACTTGTAATTATAAAGGGTTTATTTTTTACTCAAGTACCAATGAGCGTTAAAACGACCGTTATTAACTTAAATAATTACATAGTGTTCATGACATGGAAATAAGTGATATAAAAGGAATAATGAACTTGAAAAAGGTTCTTAAACAAGTTGAAATTAACTCAAGTTTATTATTCATGAGATTAAAGAATGACTGAGTCAAGTCGGACCCGAGGTATGGGACTTCGTCTCAATCTCCTTTCATTGAGGCATATTTTGTTTCATACACAACCTTCTTTATACAGTGTATAAACCCCTTTGACTTTTACCTTTATCCAAATGGAATATTTTTTTTATACGAAGCGTTTTACTAAATGACAAAAGGGAATGTTTTTGTTGTATGTATGCGGCGACAATGACTTCTTCGCCGCTGTGACCGTTATTTGAGTTTCGGCTTCCTCTACAAGCCATACCATTTTTTAAAAGAAGAATAAATATCATGTTTTACTTTTCTTTTATTTTGGTATTGAAAATGGTTTTCATAATGTTTTTATATCGATGTTTTGTATTGATATCTTGTGATTGAAAGGTGGAAATGTTATGTTTCCTTTATGCATGTTTTATGTGATATGATTATGTTGTGGTTCTTGGGCATTACTATGAAGACGGGTGGTTCCGTGATAAAATAAGGGCGGTTGAGCCCGATATAGCTCTCCAATGCATTGGGTAACGCGAAGGAGTGAAACGTTAAGGTTTCTCTGAAGATATTTAGGGAATATACTGTGGTGGGTATTCCAAACGTAACCAAGAGGGTTACTCCATACGTAAGAATGTTATCAATGCCTCAAGTTACCTTTATGTCTTATGATTTCTATGATTTATTCATGATTTGATGAGGTATGTTAATGTGATTATGTTTTATGGGTAAAGTATGATTTCATTCTTATGTATATATGAACTTATGTTTACTTTCCATATTTTTATAACCCATACTGAGCTTTTTATGCTCATCCCAAGTTTTTTTCAAATGTTTTTCACAGGTCAAGGGAAAGGTACATGATATGATGATAGTGTCAAGGAAGTGTCAAGTATGAATCCATGTTTTATTTTAAATATTTTTCCATTGATGGGAAAAATATTTTTCCATTGATGGGAAAAATATTTTTCCATTGATGGGAAAAATAAATACTATCTTTATGTAACCACTTTGTTTATATGTGGAATGTAATGCAAGTTTTATGTTCTAATTCTCTAAAACTCTAAACTTGAAAATATTCTCAATGTGTAATCTTGTAATAACTCAAGATTAAGTAAGGTTTAAGGCGAGAGCCTTATAGTTGGTATCAGAGGTCAGTTTAGATAACTTTACAAAGTTATAGTTCTATTAAATTATTATCAAGAAAATATTTTTTTAAAATGATATAGCATTTGAAGATTACCATGTTGCTTCATCTAAGACATGTTTGTTCAGAATGGTTTTCTGTAGAGAAAACAGGGAAGAAGTGCTAGGAAGGCATACAGAATGAAATAAACTTTTGAATCATCATCCTGAGATGGTCAGAATTGGAAGTGAATAGTTTTTTGTAGTAATTGAGCAGTTGACTCAAGAGATAAATGGTGGTGGTATCCATGCACAAGATCTGCAAGATCAACCGCAGAGGAACATGTTAGTGGTTGAACATTTCATGAGGCAACATCCCCTATCATTCAGAGGATCATATGACCATGTGTTAGCTGAAGGGTGGATTAAAGCACTGGAGAAGATTTTCGATGTCATGGGGTGTTCATACAATCAAAAGGTTAGTCTTGTTATTTACCGTTTGGAGGGTGAAGAAGATCAGTGGTGGTCGATTTTTAAAAATATCAGGGACGCCGATGAGATTGATGCTCTTGAATGGGATGAATTCAAAGGTATGTTTCTTGAGAAGTATTTTCCTAAGGTTGTTCGACTTAGGATGGAAAATAAATTCTTGGAATTGTGGCAAGAGGAAGATGCAGTGGCTGCCTATGAAGAAGGGTTCACTCGATTGGCAAGGTATGCACCAAATTTTATCCGAGAACTTGATAGTAAAATCAATCATTTTTACTCAGGATTAAAGCCAAAATATCGAAGGGAATTCACTTCTCGTGAGTTTAAAAGTTATGAAAAGCTTGTTCGATGTGATGAGAAGGTGGAAATGGAGTTTTCCGATGATCAAGTCTTCTATAACAACCAGCAGAAGAAGAGACCGAGGTGGTAGGAGAGAGGGAAGAATTCATCAAAAAAGTCTGATGGTAAGAAAACTAAGTTTCCAGTTTGTGATAAATGTGGGAAAAGGCATGCTGGGGAATGACTTCTGAATTCTGGAAAGTGCTACCGATGTGGTAAGATGGGACATAAGGCTCGTGATTACACTGAAAAAGATCAAGGTTATGGTATGTTCAAATTTGATTTACAGTTAGTGAAATGTTTTAAGTGCAATGAGATGGGTCACTATGCAAACGAGTGTCCGACAAAGAGTTTGAGTGACGAGAAGCAGTTAAACTACAAGCCGAAAGGGGTGGTGAAATCCTTTGCAACTACTTCAGAAGATGTCGGGCCATCAAATGAAGTTGTATCAGGTACTTTTTTTGTTTTTTCAGATTATTCTAGTGTGTTGTTTGATTTGGGGTCTACACATTCTTTCATCTATGAAACCTTTTCTAGTAAAATGGTAATACCATCTCAAGAAATGACTCCTGAACTTTTGGTAAAAACACATGGGGGAAATTTTGAGGCAAAAAAAATTTATAAGAATCTTCCTATCCTTATCTGTGGAAAGAACCTACTTTCAAACCTTATTGTTCTACCTCTAGTAGAGTTTGATGTTATCCTGGGTATGGATTGGCTCTCTATTTACCATGATAAGATTTACTGTAGATCTGAAGAAGTTTCTTTTCAGAAAGACTTTAAGTTTGTGTACAAGAATGAACCTTTACTATTGATAACATATCAAGAGGTCGAGAAACTTGTAAAAGATGGAAATGAATGTTACCTTGCACATATTGTTGAAAATAAGAGAACTGTTCAAATTAATGATGTGCCAGTGGTAAATGAGTATCCTGATGTTTTTCCTAATGAGTTTCCTGGAATAATACCAGATCGGGAAGTTGAATTTACTGTTGACTTAGTTCCTGATGCTAATCCAATATCAAAACCCACTTATCGAATGGCTCAAATTGAACTTTTAGAGTTGAAGGAGCAATTTAAAGATTTATTAGAGAAAGGTTTCATTCGACCTAGCACATCACCATGGGGTGCTCCTGTTTTATTTGTTAAAGAGAATGATGGTTCTATGAGACTTTTCATTGATTATAGAGCCTTGAATAACATCACTATTAAGAACAAATATCCTTTGCCTCATATCTATGATTTGTTTGATCAGCTCCACGGAGCACAATATTTTTCAATGATTGACCTGAGATCGGGGTACCATCAGCTGAAGGTAAAGGAAGCAGATTTTCTGAAGACTGCGTTTTGTACAAGATATGGCCATTATGAATTTGTAGTAATGCCTTTTGGGATAACCAATGCACCTGCTGTATTCATGGATTTAATGAATAGAATTTTCCATGAGTTCATGGATAAGTTTGTGGTGGTTTTCATTGATGATATTATGGTGTTTTCTAAAAGTAAAGAGGAGCATGAAAGACATTTAAGGGTTATTTTGCGAACCATAAAAGAAAAGAAATTGTATGGGAAATTCAGAAAGTGTGAGTTTTGGTTGCAACAAATTTATTTCCCTGGTCACATTATTTCAAAAGATGGGATAACTGTTGATCCTGCAAAAACAAAGGTTGTTGAAGAATGGACAAGACCCACAAAGGTAATAAAGATTCGTATTTTCCTTTGTTTGGCAGGCTATTACCGAAGGTTTGTTAGAAATTTTTCATGGTTATCTAGTCCAAATAATAAGCTAACTCGGAAGGGTGTTAAGTTTATCCAGACAAAAGAATGTGATGATTTTTTTCAGGAGTTGAAAAGAAGATTGATGAATGCTCCAGTTTTGGCACTTCCTTCTAGGAATGGTGAGTTTGTTATATACAGTGATGCTTCATTGAAAGGACGTGGTTGCATCTTAATGCAGAATGATCAGATAATTGCTTATGCTTCACGACAGTTGAAAACTCATGAGGTAAATTACCCTACACATGATTTGGAATTAGCTACTGCTGTTTTTGCTTTAAAAATTTGGAGGCATCATTTGTATGGAGTAAAGTGTGAGATATATATCGATCACAAAATTTTAAAGTATATATTCACGCAGAAAGAATTGAACATGATACAATGGAGATGGCTAGAATAAATCAAAGATTATGATTGTACAATTCATTACCATTCGGGAAAAGCAAATAAAGTGGCCGATGCTTTGAGTCTAAAAAGTAATTCTTCATTAACAATGTTGTGTTTGGAAGGAGATCCTTTGGTTAAGGATTTGATGAACTTTGGCATAGAAGTTGTTGGAGAAGGAAGTTCTTATGTTTTGTTTCAGGTATCAGTGAGATCATCTCTATCAGACAGAATCAAGAATGCACATAAGCAAGACAGTGAGTTGAAAAAAAGGTAGAGCTGGTTCAGAAGGGTAAGTTGCCTGAATTAAACATTGATAATGATTTTGTTTTGAGATTTGGGAAGAGATTGTGTGTGCCTTGTGATTCACAGTTGAAGAGAGAGTTGTTATGTGAATCTCATAGTTCTCTGTTTTCAGTTCATCCTAGCAGTACTAAGATGTACAGAGATCTGCTGGAGTATTACTGGTGGGATGGAATGAAAAGAGATATTGCTGATTTTACTGTGAAGTGTTTGAATTGTCAACCGGTTAAAGCAGAGCGGCAGTTACCGAAAGGGATGCTTCAGCCTTTACCAGTGCCAGAGTGGAAATGGGATAATATATCCCTAGACATTGTTGTGGAATTACCAAATACATCTCGAGGAATAATGCAATCTAGTTTATTGTTGATCGCTTGACTAAATTTGATCATTTCCTTGCTATATGAGATACTTTCTCTCTAGATCAACTTTCCCGTTCGTATATTAAAGAGATAGTGAGTTTACATGGAGTTCCTATCTCCATTGTATCTGACCATGATCCCAGGTTACCTTCTAACTTTTGGAAGGGCCTTTAGAAGTCGTTGGGTACTAAATTAAATTTTAGTACAGTATTTCATCCTCAATCAGATTGGCAGTCAGAATGAACACTTCAGAACTTGGAGGATATGCTACGCTCTTTATCTATGGAATATCAGGGAAGTTGGGACCAACATCTTCCTTTGGTTGAATTTTCATATAATAACAGTTTTCATTCCAGTATACAGATGGCACTATTTGAGGCGTTATATGGGAAGCGGTGTCGAACTCTATCTTTCTGAGATGAAGTGGGTGAAAGGAAGTTGATGGGACCAGAATTAGTATAAGAGATGGCAGAAAAAGTTCATCTGATTCAGAAACACATGAGAACAGCTCAGAGTAGGTAGAAGAGTTATGCGGACAACAGGAGGAAGGATCTATCTTTTGAGGTAGGTGATCATGTTTTTCTCAAAGTATCACCACGGAAAAGTGTGATGCGATTTGGTTAGAAAGGAAAGATGAGTCCAAGGTTCATTGGACCATATGAAATTCTGGAGAGAGTTGGATCAGTTGCTTACCGAGTGGCTTTACCTCCATGTTTATCTCAGTTACACAATGTTTTTCATGTTTTGATGGTGAAAAAGTATATGCCAGATCCATATCACGTTTTGAGTCCAGAGGTAGTTCAGCTGGAAGAGAACCTATATTATGAGCAACAACCAGTCCAGATTCTTGACCATAGGGAGAATGTGTTACGGAATAAGGTGATTAATCAGGTAATGGTTTTGTGGAAAAACCACATGATGGAAGAGGCAACATGGGAATCTGAAATTGCAATGAGGGATAAGTACCCCCATTTATTCGATAAGTAAATAAATTGCGGGGACACAATTTTCTAAAGGGGGGGAAGGATCTAACATCCCAAGTAAGTAATAAATAATATATATTTTTATCTATGTCTATTAATTAATTAGATAGTGTTTTAGAGGCTTAAAATGAAAATAAATCCAATCTTAAGCATGGAATACACTAATATTTTTAAAAGATTGTTTTACTGCCTTTTAATGGAAACCCATTATTAAATCTATCTTTTGAAAATTTTATAAGCTATGTTTGTCAAAATAATCTTATTCATTATTATTGGGACATCAAAATTTACTTTGTGTTAATTTTTGGTATTTTTCCGATAAAGTTCATTTTTGTAATGAATGGTGAAAAATGTTGTATTTTAATTCAAAACCTCTTTTTAATCTAATTTATTTATTTGATTATACTATCTTTTGAATTGGTTTTGAAATGGAATTAGAATATATTTTTACCATTTAATTCAGTGGTGGTCATTGGAATCAATTTCACTTTGAAATTGGACTTAAACTAGTGTCAATCTTTTGAAACTTATTGTTTCATAAAAACACGCTATTTGCTCTGACAGCGGGAATTAATTACTGAATTAATTAATGCAAATTATATGTTTTTAATTTTGTAAAATAGACAAGATTTTTGAATTCATAATATCAAATATAGCTTAGGGTGAGGTTTTGGTATTTTTCTGAAAAACTTCAATTTTTGATGAATAGTGAAACCACTAAGTGGTAGTTAAAGAAACTGATTTTTAGTTTAAATGAAACTTTTCCTCTTCTGTGATTTGATTTTCAAAAATCCGACATACATAGTTATAATTAATAAGTAAAATGTGGTTCAATGAGATTAAAATAATTTTTTGGTGAATAGTAACTTTTAAGTTTTTAATCGCGATTAGAGGTAATTAGTGTAGTTTAAGGTAAAAATAATGTTTTATTAATATGAGATGAGCTTGACAGATGTCCTACCCTAATTGGATGTGTAATGGATGACCAAGACAATCCATGCGTCAACTTGGGGACCCCATGGAGCCACTTTGGTTGGGAAATGACATAAATAACTTTTTATTTAATGTTAAAGTAAAAATGACACAAACATGAGTTATTTTACTAAAACAATATTTACATGGGGTTACACAAGTCAGATTTTTTATTATAAATAGTCATTGGAAATATAAAAAGATTTCCTACATCATAGTATTTGTTTTATAATTTTTAGACTTTAAATAAATTAAATTATTTATGACATCATGATGATGCAGTGATTACTTCATTAATAAATGATTTAAATAAAATGAAATGATAATCTAAAATCTATGACCTACACATTTCCAAAACCTATTGGATGGGTAGATTTAGAACCCTTATCACCTTAGCCTTTAATTATATCAATGTGGGACCTTTTGAATCCGAAACTCATTTTAATATAAAGTAACATTTCTTTACTTTCCAAGAGTGCCCCTCCTCTCCTCTTATAAAAGGCCCCCACCTCTACCTCCTTTCCCAAACTACCAAAGCCTTTGTCTCGGCCAAACCCTGCCCATTTTGTCTCTCCACATCCCTCTATTACTTCTTGAAGCCTCACTTCGGGCAGAAGTCTTCCAAGGGAAGCCTTTGATCTCAAACCAAAGGGAGTTACCCAATTTTAAAGTAATGTCTTCAATTGAGTCCTTTTGTTTTATTTTACTTCTCCAACCCCCTAAACTCTTTTTATTAATTTCTGTTGTAACAAATACAATATCTTAAATATACTAGGATTTTGTTATAAGAAGGATTTGATCTACACTTACACACACCTACATCTAATGGTTAAAGAACATACTATTTCTGTGGATGGCGAATTTCAGCCTCCCAAAACGATGATTGGTCAACATTATTTTAACACCTTTAAAGGTGGCCATTAAGATGACACTATATTTATATATGATATATAATATGTTTATGTTTTCCTTAAGATACTTTATTTTTTATTTTGGTCGTACCTTTATGGTTTCCATTATGGGTAAACGTGATATCTTCATTTAAGGGAGTGCAGACTACCACCCCCTCAACGTGATTTGATTCGTTAAATACCATATGTGGGACGTATAAAGGATGGATTTATGATATTATATATAATATTACACTGTAATTACAATATACCTTTATATCATTATGATTCCATTCTACAAAATATGAAATAGAAATGAAAGTATCGTTCATGCGTACGTACGGCTTACCGTCTCCATGAACGGTGCATTTCATTTCTTACCTCTAAATGATTATGTAATATTATAAATGAATGTATATACTAGATATATATGATATATATGATATATACATCATGATTATAATTCTGGATATAATGGATACAAGAACAACTTGTAATTATAAAGGGTTTCTTTTTTACTCAAGTACCAATGATCGTTAAAACGACCATTATTAACTTAAATAATTACATAGTGTTCATGACATGACAATAAGTGATATAAAAGGAATAATTAACTTGAAAAATGTTCTTAAACAAGTGGAAATTAACTCAAGTTTATTATTCAGGAGATTAAAGAACGACCGAGTCAAGTCGGACCCGAGGTATGGGACTTCGTCTCAATCTCCATTCATTGAGGCATATTTTGTTTTATACACAACCTTCTTTATACAGTGTATAAACCCCATTTAATATTATGTTTATCCAAAAGGAATATTTTTTTTATACGTAGAGTTTTACTAAGAGACAAAAGGGAATGTTTTTGTCGTAGTTATGCGGCGACAACGACTTCACCACTGTCGTGCCCATTATTTGAGTTTCGGCTTCCTCTACAAGCCATAACTTTTTTTTAAAGAAGAATAAATACCATGTTTTACTTTTATTTTATTTTGGTATTTAAAATGGTTTTCATAGTGTTTTTATATCAATGTTTTGTATTGATATCTTGTGATTGAACGGTGGAAATTTTATGTTTCCTTTATGCATGCTTTATGTGATATGGTTATGTTGTGGTTCTTGGGCATTATTATAAAGACGGGTGGTTCCGCGATAAACTAAGGGTGGGTGAGCCTGATATACCTCTCTAATGCATTGGGTAGTGCGAAGGAGTGAAACGTTAAGGTTTCTCTAAAGAGATTTAGGTAATATACTATGGTGGGTATTCCAAACGTAACCAAGAGGGTTACTCCCTACGTAAGAATGTTATGAATGTCTCATGTTACCTTTATGTCTTATGATTTCTATGATTTATTCAGGTTTTTATGAGGTATGTTAATGTTCTTATATTTTATGCGTAAAGTATGATTTCATTCTTATGTATATATGAACTTATGTTTCCTTTCCATATTTTTATAACCCATACTGAGCTTTTTATGCTCATCCCATGTTTTTTTTTGAAATGTTTTCCCATGTCAAGGGAAAGGTACATGATATGATGATAGTGTCAAGGAAGTGTCAAGAATGAATCCATGTTTTATTTTAAATATGTTTCCATTGATGGGAAAAATGAATACTATCTTTATGTAACCACTTTGTTTATATGTGGAATGTAATGCAAGTTTTATGTTCTAATTCTCTAAAACTATAAACCTGAAAAGATCCTCAATGTGTAATCATGTAATAACTCAAGATTAAGTAAGTTTTAAGGCTGGGGCCTTATATTCTTTATATAGAACTCATATAAATTGCTGATGAAGGGAAGTTATATTTCATATTCCAAATGAATCCATGATCATATATCGATTAATAGATGCATATGAACTTATAATGGAAATTGCCTCCATCTTGTGGGTATGAATCCCTATAAATGTATGTCATTTATCTTTGATGGTTATAGATAAATCACTATAAAAGATACGCCTTCCATACAAGAGTTTTTTGATGTATTTTAGGAATAATTTAATGGACTTCCACCAAATCGTGAAGTTTATTTTCCAATAGAACTCATTCAAGGTGATATTAATATTTCAAAGACTCCTTATAGAATGACCCCAATTTATTTGTAAGAATTAAAGAAGAAACTCAAAGATAATATTAAAAGGTGATTCATATTCCCAAGTTCATCACCATAGGGTGAATGTTAAATTTGATAATAAGGAAGATAAATAAATGATATTCTGAGTTTATTATAAAGAACACAACAAGATAACCATTAATAAAAAATATCATCTCCCCCATATTGATGTCTAATTTGATCAGCTACATAGATCCCAATACTTTTCGAAGATTGTTCTTCATTATGGATATCATAAATTAGGGATCAAGAAGGATGATATACCCAAGACAACATTTCATAAAAGGTATGGACACTATGAATTTATTGTGATCATTTTGGTTTTCCTAAAGCCCCATATATAATCATGGATATAATTAATAGATTTTTTAGTGACTATCTTGATCAGTTTTTGTAAGTATTTATAGACTATATTCATGTATATTGAAAGAGAAAGGAACAAAATGAAGATCACTTTAGGATTTTCCTAAAGATCCTCAAAAATGATAAGCATTATAAAATTTTTACCAAGTGTGGATTTTGGATTGAAATTTTTTCATTTTGGGTCACATAATCTCAATAGTGGATATATCTATTGATCTAAAAAATATGGAAGTTGGTGAAAAATTTCCTAGACTAACAAAGGTAACTGAGTACTGATGTTTTCTTCTTTTAGATGGATATTATTAACGTTTTTAAAAAAAACTTGATTATCTAATATAATTTCCAAGTCGATTAAGAAGGAAGCTATGTTCATATAGATGGAGGAATGTGTAGATAATTTCATATGGCTAAAAAAGAATGTTTTAGTTTCTCCTCTTATCACACTACACTATATTAGAGAATGTTTTATTATCTGTAGTGATGAATCAAATGAGGGGATGTCATGTGTTCTCTTGAAAAATTATATGGTTATAGTTTTTGCATCATGAAAGTTTAAAATACATGAGAAAATACCCAACTCATGATTTGGAGTTATCTTTTGAACTTTTTTTATTAAATATTCAAAGAAATTATCTTTATGGTGAAACATGTGACATATATACCAATCATAAAAGTTTAAAGTATATTTCTAATAAAAATGAGATGAATATTCCCCAAATATGATAGTTGGATTTGATTAAAGATTATTACTACTCAATATATTACCAACCTATAAAAGAAAACAATGTGGTAGCTTATTTGAGTTGAAATGAAAATTCTACACTATCTATGATGTGGAACAAGAAATATAAAAAAAATTGGATTTTAGAAGGATGAATTTGGAAATAATAATTGATGGGGAGAAATAATATCTTTATCAAATAAATGTTCAAACATATTTACAATTGAAGATTATGGAGGCGCAGAAAGTAGATGTAGAGCTAAAAAGAAGTTGAGAAATGTTAATGAGTTTAATATTGATTTTGATTGAATAATGAGTATCATGAACCATGTTTTTGTCCCTCAAATACATGATTTAAAGAAGGATATATTGGATGAGGCTGATATTCTATGATTCTCTTTTCATATTTGAATCTTGAAGATGTGTAGAGACCTGAAAGGGTATTTATGGTTGGATCACATGAAGAGAGATATTGTAGATTAAGTTTCACAGTGCTTGGTTTTTTTAATGAAAGATAATTTTGATAGACGTAATTATAAGTAAATGTAACAACCATTATCCATACTATAATGAAAATGGGAAAATTACCGTGAATTATTTCATCAGACTTCCCGAAAAATCTAAAAACCATAATTCAATATGAGTTATAGTTGATTTCCTTATGAAGTCAGCAAACTTTTTAAAAATTGTAGAATATTTTTATCTTTATCAAATCACTAGGATATAAATTAAGTAAGAGTTTAGATTTCATCTAGAAATAATTTCCATTATACCTGATTGGGATTTGAGGTTTACATTGATTTTCTGGAGAAGTCTTTAGAAGGATCTGGATACAGAGTTATGTTCCATCACTACTTATCATCCTCAGATATATTTTCTTTACGAGAGGATAATTGAAGCTCTAAAATATATATTTATATCTAGACCTATGGATTTCAATGGTGGTAGGTATCAACACCAATCTTTGGTATAATTTTTTATAGCATTAACATTCACTCATGTATTCAGAAAGATCATTATGATGCCCTTTATGGTAAGAAGTGAATATCTAAAACATGCTGAAATGATGATGCGGAAAGAAATAAATTAGGACCTCCTCTTTTTAAATAAATAGATGAGATGGTCTAATCTATTCAACGTCATATTTGGTAATCTTAGAGTTGACACAAATATTTTGTTGATAATCGATGAAATGAATTAGAGTTTGAAGTTTGTGAAAAGGTATTTCTACGAGTATATCCCTAGAATATGGTAATGAGATTTGGAAATAAGGGAATGATCTTCCCTTTGTATATCATTCATTTTGAAATTATTTATCATTTTATAAAGATAACTTATTGATTTTGTGTTCAATCGAATCTCTCTCATATTTATGATATGTTCCATGTATCTCTTCTGAGAGAGTACATAACTGATAATTCAAATGTACTAAACATGGAAGTCATAAAGCGGGAGAAATTTATTTCTTATTAAGAATAACCTATAGATACTCTAGATCATAGAGAATAATTTATATGAAATAAGAAGACTCACTTGGTTAATGTTTTATGGAGGACCACCAACATTGAGGACGTTTCGCGATAACATAAGGATTTGATGACGTAGAGGTATCCTCATTTTTTATATCCATGTGATGAATTTTGAGGGATAAATTCATTTTAAGGGGGATAGAATGTAACACTTTGATATTTTAATAAATAATTCTCTTTAAATAATTTTTATTCTTCAATATCTTGCGTAGCACGGAACTGTGAGTTTAAACGAACCGTGATAAACTATTTTTGTAACCGAGATGTTGAATTGTTGTGAATAAAAATGAATAACTAATTAATGAATTAAATATAAATCTCCAAATCATTATTAATGTATTTATAAGTTCATAGAAATTAATCAAATCATATTAAATAACTCACTTTATACTTAATAAATAAATTTTCTTAAAAAATAACTTCTTATTCTATTTATGAATTAATTAAATTTTTTATAAGTTCTAGAAAATCAATTTTACAAAATTTATTTCACCATGTCAAAAATATATTAGAATTATTTTTTATATATATTTTTCTGAAAACTTTTATTATTAAAGAATAATAAAAATATTGATAATAATTGAAAACTGTATTTTATTTTAGAGTATTTTCAAGGTAACATTATATATTGGATCAGTATTAAATTTTAATTAGTTTATTTTAATAAATTTATGGTTTTTGAAAATGATTATATAAAATAATTTATCATAAAAACATTTTATGGTTTAAAATGTCTTTTTTTCCGAAAAACAATATTTTAAATTAAATTCTGAAACTCCATTTTTTGGAATTTTGAAAAATTGATACCAAATTTTTATTTATAATGTCTAATTTAAGTGAATATATTCCTTTTATTTTTTTTGGAAAATATTAAAAATAACATTGGTAAAAAAAATCAGTGGTAACGGATAAAATATGTAGTTTTGCTTAGAAATAAAATAATAAAGACTACAAAATGACCCTAACAAACTCTTAAATCTTATTAGATGAGAATAATTAGACCCTTAAAACAAAAGTATCTAAATTAATTTGTTTAATGGACACTTTTCACAAAAAATTAAATAAATTGTATTCAAATCAAAGAAATTGACAAATAGTCACTTTCTTTGTCTTAAATATCACTATGTGTCCACATGAGAAAAATGAATGATATAAATGAATATAAATGTAAACTTTTAACATAATAAACATATTTTCATGATAAATATTTATTTTTTTATTCTTATTTCCACTTAGATAAGAGTATGATATTTATAATATTTTATTTAATAATCATTTATAGATGTTCTATTCATGTTTTAAAAAATATTTCATTTTTAATATAGGGTTACTCAATATATATATTCAATTATAAATATTATTATACAATATATAATATTTATATTCATCATTTTATTTTATTCTTTATTTTTATTGACCAAATAATTATATTAAATAATTAAACCACATCAATGTAATACTTATTCTATTAAGGGAAATATCAAATAAATGTTATTAAAAATATTTAAATAAATAAAATTTGAGATAATTAATGTGATAAAAAAATTATATCAATAACTTTTACCTATAATTGATATAATATTTTTTTATGTCAACTTATTGTATTGATATTTTTAAAAGCCCATGCAATGAATAATGTAAAAATTGAATCTAATAATATTTTACAAAAATAATATTTTATTAAATTATTCAAAAAATATAAAACATATTTAAAAATAAAAAATTATTATAATAAGGTATAAATGTAAATAAATTTTAATTTATGGTCCAGTTTACTTAACCTGAGTAAAAATTACAAATATTTAATATAGAATGTTTTTACCTAAGTAAAAAAATTAAAATAGGGTAGATTAGGGTTAATCAAAATGAAAAGGTTTAAAATAATACCAAAATATGTATAAAATATATTGGTTGATGAGAGTACAACCATATCACATATTATATTTGAATCCATATCCTTTTTAGGTATTTTTATTGAGATTTAATTTATTATAAATTATTATTTTTAGAAATTCCAATAGCTTCCATAACAAAAATTATAAAAGGGCACATCCTCCACCACTTATTCACATCACATTAAGCATTCAAGGTCAACCATACCCTATTATTTTATATTATAAAATTCACTTAAACATTATAAATGTTATGGTCCTATCTATGTACAAACCCTGTTGTCCTTATGAAAAGATCTAAAGGAATTTATCCAAATAAGAGGTGATCTTCTTTACCAAATCTTTCAATATTATATATTCTTCTACTTCCTATTCAAGAATTTATATTTATTATAAAGTAACAGTTTTTTATCATATATATAATGAGATATTTTTTTATTATGACACAACCATATTAAAACATTAATTAACCCTATGAAAAAATCATTGCGCGTGCGTACACACGACTTACCATCTCCACGTCGTGGTGTAATCCATTTTTCAGCAGCACTTTATTTAGATGGGTATAATGGTGTAAATAATAGATATATATAATAACTATAAAATTATATTTATTATACGAAAAAAAATATACACTATCCACTTCTTTACGCTTTTGGAATTAATGGAATGATACCATAACTTGTTTGTGCGTACGACCTATTGTATCCACGATGCTATGCAATTCATTTTCCATGTTTACCATAATATAATGATAATATAAATTTATATAATTAATTAATATGATATATATATTACCTTAAAATAATATTTTATATGATGTAACTATATCCTATAGAAAATATCTATGATATATATAACAAAATATGCATAGGAAATTGAAGTAGTTAACAAATTAATGAATGGTAATACTAAAATATTATTAACAAAAGGGTGATAAGATGATTTAAGAGAATAATATATGATATTGTAAATTTGAATATGGTTCTGGTATAAATTAGTAACATTATTTAAACTAGTATACAAGAGTTTTATAAATATATTAAGGATGTTGTGCCTAAGGTAAGGGTTAATTTCATAATCTCAATATTATTTGGGTTTTTTATACATAATTATTTGATGTGGAATATTTATCTTCAATTTACATGTATTTCAAAAATGTCTTCCAAAATGTTTTTAATATTATTCTAAAATTTTGAAATTCATATTTACCCATGTATTATTTTTTACTAAATGGTTTAAAATTTATTTTGTTTATTATTTTCCTAATGAGGTACTTTATTTATTTTCTAAAAAAAGAACTATATTAATGTTCCATATCTAATATGGTATATAAGTATTTCTAAATTTATAGGATGAATTAATTCCTTTATGATTTCATTACAATATTTCAAAATTATTTTCAAGATATATTTTTTATTTAAAAATTATTTCGAATTTTAGGAAAATAAAAACTTTCCAAATTAGAAAGGCTATTTTTTAAGAATTGTTTTAATTGATCTCTCAAAATTGTTTTCAATATATAATAACATTATTTGATGTTATTTATTCTTTAATGGGTGTATTTTTAAAGGATAATATACCTATACTTTTTATATTTTTTTTTATGACAGAGTGGAATATATGAAACACATTTATTTTCCATGGGTTATGTACTGATGTAAGGACGTTTATTAAACCCATTTTTGGTTCTGATATGATTAATGAATTATGTTATTATGGGAAAAAATTGTATGGTTTTAGTTGTGTGAAATTTTGGAACTACATCTTGATCCAATTCATTGCGTAATGATATAAATCTCATGATATATATAGGATTGGAATAAGAAAGTAACTCGGTTTATAAATACAGGGCTGAAACAGGGAGTGAACCCTGTATAGTAAAGCACTTTGTCCACTATAATGGTCTTATTAATGAGGATTGAATAATCGGGAAATAACATTCTATTCTTATGTGTATTTTTAAATTTCATGACTAATGTTATACTCCCACGAATTATTTTCTTTATAATTAATTTCTTATAAACATCCATGATTTTCTCCATAACTCAACACCATGATACCTGTTATGAATGATGTAATTTTCAAAAGTTATTTTCCTTTTTATGGCATTATTATTATGTTATCTTTCATCATTATCCTTACTGATCATATGAGATCACCCTTTCTGATGCTTCTTTTCCCCATGATATAAAGTAAGGTACTATGTAATACGTCTTAAGAAGGGATATATTTATGAAGGAATAAGTGTGAGGTTGTTTTATGAATCCGTTGTTTAAACTTCTATGTTTGAAATAAAATAAAACTATATGGTTAATGACTAGTTTTTTAGGTAATGTAATGACTATTATTTTTTTTAGATTTAATATCTATGTATGAAAAGTATGGTCTGTTATAATCATGTTTGGACTTTCATTGATGGATGATCATAACATGATTCAAGATATGAAATTTGACTTCCATATTCCAAAAGTAAATATAGTCTCTATATAAAGAGGGGTTATCCAAGAAAAAAATCAAATCAAATTCCAAAAAATAGACAATAATAAGATTTCTAGAAAACACATACTATAAATCATCTACTGGAGATTAGTTTTATACTTGGGAGTAAATCATTTCACCATTGAGAAATTGCATGGAAAAATTAATATCTAGTCATTGAGGTGGTTATTTGATTCCACTAGAAAATTTCAATAATATAAAGGTGGAGTATGAACATGAGTCAAATAAGATACTTATATTTATTGATTGGATGATGAGTGCACCATTTACAACTTAATTTCCTAGACTCACTTTAGTAGTTGTGGTTGCATATGTTTTCCCATTCTCCTATGGATTTGGGGTTTTCTAACCATGATTGTCATAATTAACCATAGATCTGGTGTTCAACACGTCAAGATTTCAAAATAAGAAACATCATATTTGATAGTTTATATCATACGAAACAAAAAGTTTATAAGAGAATATTACAACTTTATACTTTATGATATATTTATTTATAAATAAATTTTATCTCTTTGATAACTTTTAATGAACACAACACTATGTTTGAATGAGACTTGATATTCTATAAAAATATTATTAATTAAACATGAAAATTATAACCTAGCCATCAAGGTGGAATCATGGAATAATAATAAAAAATATATTTTAATAATATAGTTTTCACAAGTATAAAATAACCTCAATGGATACCTATTGATTAGAAATAATCTAACAACCATTTTAAATATTTTTTTATTTCTAAAAAACATTATTTCTCTGAAAGGAGGATTATTCACACATTGAAAACATAAATTAATATTTATTTTAACCATTTTTATAAAATTTATTTTATAAAATAAACTTAAAATTTTAAATATATTTTTCAAAATTATCCTTGGGATATTTTTTTCATCTTTTAAGAAAAGATAATGTTTTTGATGAATAGTGAAAAATACTATTTTATTGAAAACATATTTTTTGTCAAAATTATCTACACAATTAAAATATATTTTAAATTATTTTCAATGTAATATTAGTAAAATTATATTAATTTTTAATTGATTTAGTTAGTTTTAATCAATTTTTTATTGAATTTTTATATTAAATCATTATATATTGATGATATTTTTCTCTTTGGGAAACTGCCCTTTGTTACGTATGTCGTTTAATTTTAAATTTAGTTCATACACTTTTGTAAATTGAATTTTAAAAAAATCAATTCTGTTTTCATAATCATTATAATAGATATTATAAAATATGTTTAGATTAATTTTTTACCTTAATGAATATTGAAAACATAAAAAATTAATTTCCACCATTAAGGTAAAAATGGGTTTAATGAAAAGGATAAACTAAGAAGACAAGGGTTAAAAATGACCTAAATATTTTTAAAACAACCATTTTATTTCAATATTTTGACTTTATAAGCTTTATGGTTCGATAATTCTATATTTCGGAGGACTTTTTATGATAAAATCATGTGTTTCACCATAGATTTTAAAAACTTCAATGTGTGTCCTCTCCCATTCTTAAAAACAGACACCCCCTATCCTCCCTTATTACATATATGAAACCGTTTTTTCTACATATACCTATCCAATATCATTCTTAATTTTCTAAACTCATCCTAGAGGGACTATTTTCATTATTATCTCTCCTAATAAGGCTTCAGGAATAAATCTAATGTGGATCTCCGAAGAAAAGGTAAAATTATTAAATGTGCATATTTATATTATCTCTTCTTCCACCTCATTTAAATCACAATAAACTATGATAATATAGTAACAGAAATATTTACAATATACTTATATGAAATTATGTTATTTTAATAACCTATATCAATCATCATTTCTATTAAATGGGAAACAAAACCATCAATCATGTTTCCGACAGAATACCACCTTGTGAAATGATGTAATTCTATATTTATCACCATATTTAATGGCTAAATATAATGATGGAATTAAATTATTATTATTATATTTAATAAATAAAAATACTTATGTAGTTGTTATATCATATATACCTTATTCCTTTATATTTGGTGTTGGATATGATAATGTCGCACGTGTGTACTGTGTAAAGTCGCCTCGTGAAGTGATGTGATTCATATTTCTCTTATGATTTTCATGGAAGGTGGAAAGGTTAAAATTAATTAATATATTTCATATTTATGAATTTAAAATACTTATTTAAATATAATAACACATATATCTTATTTCATTCAAAATCTGTTTGAAAATAATAATGTCACCCATCTGTACGTGTGGACTACCACCTCCACAAAGTGATGTGAACGATTTTTCATTAATCTTTTACATGGATATTATTAATGATAGATTTAATTAATATAAGAGGTATAAATAAAATGATAATGATTTTTTTAAATGTAAATTAATATTCATTTTTCTTTCATTCCATTCATCGAGAAAAATAGATCCCGTATTAATTTATACGTATGACCTTCCCTCTCTGTGAACATTGAAATAAATATTATATCTACAAATTTCATAGATTAATATATATAAATATATAATGAATACATATTATTTTTATAAATTGTTTAAAATTATTTAGATTATGGAACCATGATGAAAGTAAAAGTACCAAAATTACTAAACCAAAACGTACATGATAAATAAAATAATTATCACCCAAAATAACAATTTTAACAAGAATTTTTAATAAAATGACCGCAAATAAAAATAATTAAATAATATATGGTATGAAATATATAAGTGTGGTTATATAATTGATTTATAATTAAATATATTTTTTATATTAAAGGTATGTACAGATATGAAGGAATTTGATACTATGGTAAGGGTTTCTCATCTCAGCTTTTCTTCTATGAGACATATGCACTATTCATTAATTATTCATTTCTTTGTTTAATATACTGCCACATATGATTTTTTATATCATGAATCTATTTATATTAATGAAATTTAAATATTTATTTTATTTTATTTCTTTCAAGGATCTTATTATTCAAAAGTTACCAAAGTGGTAAGGGTGTATTTCACAATCACATCAATATTGAAATTTTTTTTTTGTCTCCATTAAGGGAATTATTTTGAATTTTTATCCTAAAAACAAAATATTTCATTATCCCATGGTTATTCGTGAAATTTTCTTGTAATAGTAGTATTTTTCTACTCTTTTCTATTTAATATGAATGAGAAAATTCTTTTCATAAAACAAGACTTGATTTATCTATTTGGTCTAAAATCATCTTTCATAAAGATATTAGTTTTCAAAAAAAGATATATAAATGTTTTTAAAATGTTTAAAAATGATTAATTAAATACATTGATTCCCATTATTTAATTTATATAAAAAAATAATAGTAAACTTCATGTCATTTTCAAAAGATGGCTCATTTGGCTTTTACTAATATTGTGAATGGAAACATTATTTTAACATGTACAACATGAACAGATTTTACCACTTTCATGACCATTAAATATTTTGATTATTACTTCATATATTTAAACGTTTATTTTCAATAAAAATATTTTTTGAATGTTTTTGAAACTTTTAGTTTTAAAAAATATATTTTAAAGTGATAACATTATTTTCCTCGAAAAAAAATTTAATGTCATTTTTATTTAATTTCTATTCATCAATGATATTATCCCTTTATTATACTTGTAATAAAATTGGGATATATTTTATATATATAATTATAATTCATTATTTTTATGGTTTTTGATCATCTTGACTGAGTTTGTACAATTTTATTAGAATTCACCATTTTACTCTAGATGGTTTATGAAAATGTTTATATGATTGGGGTATGTATTAATATTTTGTATGTTATTTTATCAATAAAAATGTTTGTATTGAAATTGTTCCATATATTTAATGTGATGAATTAATTATTATTTTTATTTGATTGGTGGGTTTTTTTATATATTGCCACTCAATGCATCTACAGGTCTCATTAGTCAATTTAAAATCTAAATTACATAGGGTTCTGACCATTGATTTAAATTATCATTATAATGGTTTTGATAGTTTATTTAAGATATCTAGTATTATGAATTCCCCTATTATGAGATCATTTATTGATCTCCATGTGATTATTCAATTAGTTATAATATCCATGGAGAATATTTATGCATATATGATTATTTATGTGGCTTTATTTGATCATCATTTATTTCATCTTTTTATTATCAGTTTATTGATGAAATGGAATTTTTTAAGATTATTTAACGTTCCAAGTTATTAATGATTATTTATTCATGATATATTACATTATATAATTACCCTTAATAAACATCTCAGATCACACATTTCTTATGGTTTATTTTCCTTAGGATACCAAGAAATGTTTTGTGAATGATATGAAGGGTTTTACAATGAGAAATAATGGTGTTCTCAATGAAAACACTTTTTTGTATTTTATGTTTTCAATTGTAATGTAAATTTCATATTTGAATCTAGTTTACCAAGACTACTAAACTATTTTTTATTTGGGATATTATTTCTTGAATCGTATTCCAATTTAATAATGTTACCATGAGATCTTGGCTACTAGGGTTGGGGTCTTTTCAATTGGTATCAGAGTATGATTAGTAGAAATATTGGGGACTAGATTTCAGAAAGCATATATTATGGAATATAAACCTATGATTACAATTGAGGATAACTATATAATAGTATCCTAATGTTTTGGTATGGTATATATTATATGGTTTTTTCTAGAAATAATGCCTTATCTAAATACTATAAGTGGACATGGTTCTGGAAGAGATGTTCCTAGGGGTAATAACTATGAAAATGGTGTAATAGTCTTGACCTGAGTTTTAAATGGTAATTGATTATGGGCCATATTTCAAACATCGCTTTACATTCCTCGGTGATATTATTAGGATAAAAAATATTTTATTTTCAAACTATTTTGAAGTAATTCAAAATATTGTTTTGATTTAGTAACTTTTCCAATGACAAATTTGTAAATTATGACATTATCCATGTATAAAATTTTCAAATTATGTTAATTATTTTACTAATTTGGGTATTATACATTATGATACATAATGATATCATATAATCTAGTTTATTAAATTATTTAGAAATGTAACCTATCATAGGGAATGGGAACTACATCAATAAATGAAATCCAAAAAATAAGCATGGCCATTTCTTTGATGGGACAGATTAGATTTTTCGAAGGGAACTAGTATCCAAAATATTATCATCATATAAGAATATAGTATACTATGTTATAATTTTTTTGAAATAATTATATTTGAATTATATATTCAAAGGTAATCAAGATAATAAGATGAAAATAAAGAAAATAATGGATAAGTTGAAAAGGGGAAAAAGGGTTGTCCAACTTTTTATAATTATGAAAAAATACCTTAGTAATTTGTTGGAGATAATGGTTGTTTGATTAATGTATGGTGATAAATGGAATCAATATTGTGAATAAAATGATATGAAATGAAATGTTTATGTTAAATGTTTCAACTATAACGAGATGGGTCTCTAGCAAACAAATTCCCCAAGAATCCAGGAAATATACTTCAAAATAATATAAGGGATTAAGGAAAAGATTATGCTATTATAATGGATTAAGTGTAATGATTAATGTTCCTAGGTATTTGGATTTATGAATTATGATATATTATTATTTAATAAATTAAATTATTGTTATAGGAATAATGAAATGTATATAGATTTTACTATAGTAAATTTATCGTAGGAGTTGATAGAATATATTGAATTGTACCAATGAACCGAAAAAGTGATTCAGTAGCATGTTGATATTTTTGGAAATACAATTGACGAGGGAAGAAAACAATTAATATGTTTTAGATTTAATATTATAATTAAAAATTAATATTTATGGTATAATATTAGTGATAATGAAATTGGTTAGTGATTTTATGGATTCTCTAATCATAGATGTAATTTACTTCATGTTTGGATTTATAGAATATATTTGATAACATGGTTTTTTTTTTAGAAAAAAACATATTTTGATTATGTTTTTATCGAGATCAAGGTATTCACATACTTGGAGTGTGACATTAATTCCCACTTTATAATGCCTGAGAAATTAAAAACTGATTTTATTACCATCATTCCAAATTTTATGACATGAAATTTGGTTAAAAATATTTTATAATTTTATTATGGTTAAAAATTTATGAAATATATTCAGATAAATTTTTGAATATTTAAGTGAGGCATTATAAAATAATGAATTATATTTTACAAATTGTATTAATAATTTTTGTTTTGGAAAATATATTGATACATGAGGGATTTATTGTTGTAATATCTTGACTTGGTTGACTTTAAATCGGTTCCCTGTGATAGTTTTCAACATAACCTCAAGCATGACTCCTTATATTATATTGGATGATGACTAGTAGAAGGGGTCTAAAGTGAAATGTGAGAACACATTACCCCCATATTGGAGTGCATAACCAGAAGTGAATAACAAAATATCCTACAAATCATAATATAATGAATGAATAAATAAAATGAAACTGAAACATGCTGAAATTAGATGAAATACAGTAGGGGCCCAAACGACAATGTCATACATTCAACTAACTAACCATTGGACCATTTAAAAAAATACAAAAATAAAATAATGTGGAAAAGGATCCATGAAATAACTGACCTAATCCCATCTACTAATCTGATAACACTCGATAGATCATACTTGACCAACAATACTTAACACAATCCTCGACCCATATATGTGATCTATATAAACATGTGAAGGCTGTTTGGGTACCCAAGTTCAATGGAGAACTGATAATGGTTTCAGTAAAACATATTAGGCCATCAAAAATGGTGTTTAAAGCATATACTAATTAGTACAATAATGCAAAAAATAAATGGAATGAATATAAAAAACAAGATAAATAACACAGGTTCATTATTCAACAATTACATAGATTAATAAATTTCATTGTTCATTAGATGTTTAAGAATATATAACAAATATTCCCCAACAAAATATTTCATTTAAGACCTATATGATAGGGTTTACAGGTTATAAATCAAGGATATTGAATAGAAGAATTCAAATGGGATCTAGTACGCCATGTCAGGCCCTCTCAACTACTAGCTCACAAGCTAAAAAATATGGATCATTGGTCCTAGTACCCTACCGAGAGTTTGAACTCCATGTTTGACCATCCCAACCATGATATGGGTCACTATTTCCATACCCATGGTTTTAGGAGCATCAGTCTATTTAAAGAAAAAACAATGGTTCACCGGGATGTCTTGAGCATCAATATATATGGCCCAAAAACAGGGAGTGGAGCATTAGTCCAACATCCTAAAATCATTAGTCACTAGTCAGAATACATGGAGAATCATTCCATGAATCAAAAAGGGATTTAATATTCCATGTTTGACCATCCCAACCTAATCTATTATCATTTATTACCATTTCACTCTATATGTCCTTGGTGTGTAACATTGATTATATAAAATAAATTTAACAATTAAACTATTTCATCCTTTACTAAAATACATATTCTTCAAATGTTCTTCAATCTTTTTGACAACCAAAAAATCCATTTTAACCATTTTTTTTATAATATATCACAAAATTTATCATGTACCAAAAGGAAAATTAAATCAACACTTGGATCAAATAATACTGCATCCCTTTTTCAAGTCATAAACACAAAAAATGAACATTCTCATTAAATATTTCAGAACCAAACATAAACATGTGTCTTCATTTTTGAAAATAGAAACAAGATCCAAGACCTTAATGTCAATTTATTACCATTTAAGGAGTCACCACACACCCATTTAAATCATCTTTTGAAATCTAATTAATAAACATTTGAAATTACTTTAAGTTCAACAACTCCTTTAAAAATAAGAATCATTTCAAAATATAGTCTTCCCCGTTTGACATAAAAAAATTGGTTAAAACCAAATGAACACATTTAGTCAATTTTAAAATACATATAATATTTTTAATAAAATCTTAACAGGTAAATCATTCAACTTCCAAGGTTTAGACCCCCCAAGTGTGGCCATAGCTTCAGTCTAACATCACCACAGATCCATTGGGATCCATGGAAGGTCTATTGTATCAATTTTGGCCAATTTGTTTTTTAAATCATGGGATAAAGAATAACACAATAGAAATCCTAGAAATATAGAACAATTCACAAATAAAAAAGTATTAATACTATGGGTATCTATCTTAGAACACCTACACCATTAGATAATCTTTTTGAGGAAATTTAAAAACATTGTGGCCTTCCAAGGCCTGTCAAAGCATTTCCCAAACCCATTAGAAAACAAATGATATTTTCATGACTACCCAATATCTATAATTACACCAAAAAACAAAAACTAATTAGTTATTAAAAATAAAATTAATCAATTAACTAAAAAATAACTATACATACTTCCATAAAACTCATTGGGTCATCATACCATACAAAAACCCAAGATAACTACTCACTGAAGACTCATGAAAAAACCCTTTCCACAATCCAAGAAAATTCCCTAAGAGGAAATAATAATTCATAAACTAATGAAATTAAATCATTAGGAAAAAAATATGAAAATTCACCTTGGTCACATATCTTAATGAAACACACTGTAAGGATGTGTGGAATCTGTTTCAAGATCGCCTCTCTGTAAGCCGACCAAGATCCCCATTTGAAATTGAAAATTCCACCATGATCCAATGTAATCATCCACCAAACCAAAATTGAAGAACTCCAAAATTATATGGTTGAAAGGGGGAGAAGAATGAAATCCCATGTAGGTTAAATATTACCTCATAACTCTGAATAATCAACAATAAAAAACCACCTTGGTGAGGCATGAAGAATGGTAGAAGGGAGGAGAACCTTATTATGGTTTTTTCATGAAAGAGGGAGATAAAGTGGATTTTATTATTAATATATTGGTGGGGAGAATGATAAAAAACCTATTTAATGAATTTTTTGGAAATTGAATAGTTTAGCCACATGATTTTCCAAATCGTGCACCAAACATGCAGTTCAATTTGTACAGGTCCATACCACTCACATGGTTTCGCTACTCATTTGGATAAAAAATGTGGCAACCATGTGTACCCCTAGTTATGAAATCACATTCCCCTTATAGTTAGGATAAACAGTTTGAAATATTGTGTGCCAAACATGCCATTATCATTACCTCCATTCTACAATAAGGAAAAACATTTGTCTACAACTAAGCTAAAACTATGTGCCATGTCTCAGACACTCCACACCCCACATTTCCCCCCTTGGAACCAAAATTGTATTTCCTTAACAATTATTTAACAATAAAACCCAACCATGAAAAATAAAAAATGGACAAAAAACCTCAAAATAATAATTTTTTTGAACAATTTCTTCTATGTTTTTCATACCAAACTGTGAAACATAAGAAAAAATAATTAAAACTACTAAAACCTAACCTAAAGCCTCCATATCTCAACTAAAAACTTAGGCTTCCTCACAAGCTTCATTCCTCATGTAAAAAATACATTGAGGTATTATAAACCTTGAAACTTCATTCTATGTATTGATTCAAGATTCAATTAGTATGATAACATGAATTAAAATTCCTTCATTTTTTTGATCCATATAGATACATAATCTTATAACCTACCAACAAAAAACATTGAATCCATAAGATGTCTTACTGGTCATCCATCTATTCCCCCTGACCAACATTTTCCATCATATGTTTTCCTATACCCTCATTCAGCTTCTGATATCCTGAAACACTACCAAAGAAAAACCTCCATCTTAAGGACCTCAACTTTCCATGACTCTGTGATGACACCCAGTACCAAAACCAAACACCAAGATGGAGTTTACTTGGGCCCATATAGAAGAAACGATGATTATAACATCACATGTAAATTCATCAATCAATGGTGGTTCCCATTATAAAAAATATATTATAAACACTAACAACTAATGACTGTTACCTTAGCCATCATAAAATCCAAAAAAAAACCTTAATCCCACAGTTTTTCAACATCCCTATAACGGTTTTTAGATCACTTTTCCATAACATTCGTAATAATTCCAATCACCATATGAAACCACATGTGTTATCAAAAACCAACCAATGTAGATGAAAATCATACATCCATGCTTGAACTACGACCATACAATATGTTCCAAGAAACTCAAAATCAACCTGAAAAGGAACTCATTGATCCTGAAATGTCACACCAGGCATAGCTGAAACCTTCTATACCATCACTGTGTGCAAACCATAGTTAGACTATACTTGGATGACATTTCCAAAAATTCCCTACTCAAACTATTGATCTCTAATATCTCACGTAATCCTTATTCCCTCACAGCTAGTGGCATTCCAAAACCACTCAAACATTCCCAAATAGGTCCATACCAAACCCTTAGTGAGATTCCACAGTCATATCCTCCACTGACACAAATATCACAGTTATGTCATGTTCCACACATCACGCCTAAATTATAAGCACCTCAAATTACATTTTTTCACCACTTGAAGCCCAAATACAATTCTTCGCTTGTCCATCCACCACAATTGACTCCCTAATAAAATTCAATAAGGAATTTAAGGATTCATGTCATGGATCTTCACTGGCATGAAAATCAACCCCGACAGATCCACAAATAGTTCCACACAATAACTATCCATGTATCCCAAGGATCACATCTCTATGACTAACATGTCAATCCCCAGCATAGGATTTTTTTCATCACCAAAATTAATAAACATCAACAACCACAACCCATGCTCTAACAACTACTAACCCAAGAATTAGATGTTTCCATCTATCTCTCACCTGATTGACCAAACCATACATCAATTATCTACCCTTCTTTGTATCCATGAATTTTACCATAGGTATTCACTGGCATCTAATATATCACATATAACTCACTCATTGATAGCTATTGTTGCACCTCCACCATATGGATCCACCTACACCACACTATGAGCGTAATTCTGGAGAGACCCATCATCAAGCTAAAATACCTTTAATTAGTTATTCATATTTCCATTGCTCTCTTAGAATATCCAAGATGATTCCATGACATTGGTCATGGTTTCCACGATATAGAGTATGCTGCTATGTTATTGATTAATACCACCATCACTCATCCATTTTTAAACTCACCTCTAACAATAAGAACATGTAAAACCCATAAAAAGGCCCTGATTCAACCTTCCTGTATATTTGTCATCACATTCACATCTCCTCTCCTCCTACTCATGGATGCTTAATCCACTCAAAAACCTCAAAAGTACACTTCTAAAAAGTATGACCAACAACCAATATATATAGTGCATCACCTCACTCTTATGTCTATTGGATCCCATTGTCACATAAATATTGCAATTCCTTATGTAACCCAACCATATAACCTATTTACAAACTTAGAGAATCATGTATCATGAAAACATAGATCACGATCCCTAGATTTTTTCCATTCATACCCCTCATTCTTATCACACTTTTCATATATCACCCTTGTTTTTTTCAAAAGTAAAATTAACCCATGATCTAAAACCACTTATTTGACCGATCAAAACACGATCACCATTCCAAAAGCATCACTAATACCATTCATGTTCTAATCACATTTCAGAAGAATCAATAATATAACTAAATTTTCAAGTAATTGGTACAAGGAATTTCCATGTGTTTCTTACCAAAAAAAAACCTGCACGCATGGTCACCACATGAAGTGAACATTCACACATGAAACAAAATTTCCCCAAGAACATCTTGTGATCATGATCTATCATATTGACAAAAATTATGAACTTCTCACACAACAATGTCTTGGGATAGTCACATAAATGTTCATAACGCTCTAAAAACTAACCATAAGACTAACACAGTATCATTCAAATGATCCTTTTTAGAACCAAAGGCACCCTATTCAACAAACCCTCATATTAGGCTACACCCTTCATGTAACGTTTTCAAAAGTATGAAATATAAATTTTTTTCCCCTTTCACCCAAAGCACACATAACTCGATTGACCACTCCCATGGGACACCCTTTAAATACACACAATATCAACTCTAAAAACAAGAGTCATGTCAAGAAGGTCACTATGTAAAATAATCCAAAGTCAATTCCACCTTACAGAATGCCAAATCTCATTGGGAAAAAAAATTCACCTATATCAGAATCACACAACACCATGAATCTAAATAACATTTCATCAGGGTCATAAACCATTAATGATTCATATAAAAAAAATTCACACAACTTCGTTTCCCATACTCTCTGAGTATCTGCACCCTAGAACACTACTTGGAGGACTCAAACAGGCTACCGATACTGAAAAAACTATTCCCAAGGGGTTAATATATCCAAATATCATACCATAATGACCCAACATGGTCACTAAAACAACTTTTCATGAGGACCACACTAGTATGCTCATCATCGAGTATCTCACCACAGATTCACATAATCTGCTATTAGAAATAATCCAATAAAATCATATACATTTGAGACTATAATGAGTGGATCATATCTACATATCCTGATGCATGAGAAACATATTTCTTATATATTCCAATATTCAAAACTGAACCATTGTATTATTTCCAACAGTTGAAGATCTATAAATCTAATAAAATTCATAAAATACAAAAAACATGTGCATCAATAAAAGTGAAAATCATTTACCATTGTAACATTACAAACCCTTACAGTAATCCCAACCCTTTGTAACTCAGAATTCCTACTAAAATAGGTGTTCGTAACACACCAGCATGGGATCCATCCCATGATCAGAAACATCGTAATAACTTCATTTTAACAAAACACCAATTTTTAAAATAAAAGAAAAGTATCCAGTAATGATTCCAATTTGTAACATCTCATCCCAGGTTCCACAAAATCGGTTCCCTGACCGGGTTCACCACATGACCTCACGTGTGACTCCTCATATGCCAGATTCTTCCAGAAACCAACGAGGTATAAATTGGAACTATGATGATACTATACCCCCATATGAGAGTTCACATATTGAAGTAAATTCCCAAATATCATGAACGTCAATGTATATGGATGGAATAAATAATCTAAAGGTTACTCATGACATAATAAAATTAAAGGTAGTAAGGGATCAAATGAACATGACATACACACAACCAACCACCCACTATTAAGGTTTCAAAACATACCAATAAATAAGTAACTATAAAATGCATCCTTAGAATTAGTGAGACAAACCCATCCATATATATATTGCCACTTAAGTAATCCATTATGACCAAAAATACTCAACACATGCCTCAATCCAATCCAGTACCTATAATAAACATGTGAGATATTCATGGGTAACCAAGTGAAATGGAGGCCAGAGCAGGGTGTGAGTAAAACCCATCAGGAAACCACCAATGTTTTCTAAAGAAAATAATATTCCTTACAGTAATCTATGTTATAAATTGAATAATTTTAGATAAGTATTTAAATAAAACAAGATTATTTTTTAATAATTATTTAAATTAATAACTTTAACTATTTGTTCCAATTTCACCCATTTCAACAAAAAATTCCTTAATAATCAATTCATTTGATCCATACATAATATGGGTCACAACATGACAATCAAGGAGCCTCAGCTCAAGAATCCAATCGGGATATGGAACGCCATGTTTGGATATCACAACCACTATGTCACAATTCTTGAAAAAGGAAAATTATTCCAAGTATTCAACCGGGACCCAGAACACCATGCCCCACAATCTCAACATTGTTATATAACTCCATGTTCATACACTTTGATTCAGAGCATCAGTTCATTCCTCATTAACTATGGTAGACCAGGGCTCCTAGATCGTCGGTCTAGCCTTCCCAAAAAAGTGGGGTAGAGCTTCATTCAAATATCCCAAAATCACAAGTCATAGGTTGGAAATCAGGGAGCATCAGTCCATTAATCCAACAGGGATTCGACACATCATTTCTGACTATCACCAACCATTACATTATCTTTTATTAGAATTTCGGTCAACATTTCCATGGTCTGTTACATTCATCTTATAAAACCAATTTCATAATAAAACCATATAATCCTTTACTCATTTATATATTCATTAAAGGTTATTCAAACAATTTAATAATGAAACACACCCTTTTTTCCATATCTATTTCCATTCTAAGTCACAACATTAACTATGGTCCCAAATTACCATTAAATAAATATATTTTTTAAATAAAATTTATTCCTTTTCATAATCCATAAACACAAAAATCCAACATTATCAATAAACATTTTAAAAACTCCCCTTAAACATGGTTTATCCTCTTAGAAAATACAAAAAAGGTCCAAGATTTTAATGTTCCATGAAAACCATTTAATGATTTAACACACATCCATTTCACTCAACATTTGAAATCAACTTAATACCCATTTAAAATCTACTTGAGGAAAACCCCCCATTTGAAAACAATAATCATTTCAAAAAATATCCATCCTCCATTGACATTCAAAATAATTAATGAACCAAAGAACACATTTAAACCCTTTCAAAATACTCATATGAGTTTTGATAAAAACATAACACAAAATAATTCCACATCCTATGTTGGCACTCCCCATGAGTGGGCATATCTCTAGTCTCACATTGCGATAGATCCAATAGGATATTCGAAAGGTATATGGTATCAATATCAGGAAAATAAATATTTATCTGATCAAGGGAGAAATCATAACACAATGTGATATGATGAAAATATTACAATTAATGTATAAAACAAGTATTAAGACTATGGTGAATCATCTTTGAAAACTTAACTCAAAAGAAAATATTTTCATAACAATTGAAAAATCATGGTGGCTTTGCTAAGGCCTACCCAAGAATTACTCAAACCCATTGGTTCCCAACTGAGCTCTTCCCAGCCACCCAATATCTAGTCTTACACATGAAATAAAAATTAATTAATTATTTCAATTAAAAATAAATTATTATCCAAATGAATCGTGAAATTATATGGGAAAACTAAATGGTTCATTATTTCATACTGAAACTATAGCCAACTACTCACAGAATACCCGAGATATAACCCTAACCACAATTTGGGCCAAATCCCTAAGAGGATATTCCAATAAGTAAAATTACTAATTTAAATCATTATTAAATATCTATGAAAATTTACCATGGTGGAATACCTAAAATAAATACCTTACAAGAACATGCGTTATCCAGCTCCAGATCTCCCATATGCAAGCTAACCAAAATCCCAATGGTAAATTGACGAATACACCATGATCTAAGGGAATCTTCAACAAAAAATAAATTTAAGGAACAAAAAATTAGCAGAATGAAGTGGCAGAAGAAGGGAATCCGATAGAGGTTAAATCTAACCTCATAATACCAAATAATATTCACCAAAAGACCACTTTGGTGAGGATTGAAGAAGGTAGGAGTAGAGGAGAACCATAATATGGTTCGTACGCATGATAGAGAGTAAATGGCAGGGGTGACATAAAATACTAGAGGTGGTAAATAGTAAAAAATACCTTTATTGATGTTATGGTTATAAACACAATTATCGTAATAGTTTACCAAACAATGGGCCAACCATGTGCTTGGATTTATTTAAGACCAATCCGATCACATAGTTTGGTCGCATGGTTGGAGAAAATATGAACCAATTGCACAGAGCCACAATTCCAAACACATGATCCACAAATAGTTTTAAAAATAAGAAAAAAACTATACCTCATGTACTATCCCAATTTTCTACCAAGGTGCAAGGTTTTTCTAAAATAGTGGGCATCCCAGGATCCAAGCCTCAGACACTCCTCAACCTCACATAGTTCCCCTTGGACCTCACTTGGTTTTTCTTTAACTATGTAGTAACTAGAAAACCAAACTATTTATAGTTCAAAATGAACTAAAATTATTCTAAGTATCAATGTGCCACATGATTTCTCCTAAACAATGCACACCAAACCAAACAACCTGGTCAGAAATTACAAAAAATCCAAAAAATATACCCCAAATTCTCAAATTCTCAATAAAACATCTATGTTACCTCCCAATCATCATTAATCGTCCCAAAATAACCACTTTGAGGCATTCCAACCCTTGAAAAGATATCTTGAGTCTTGAATCAAGATTTGACCTGTCTATTAATGAAAATTTAGATTCCTTCAGAAATATTTAATCCGTACGAACTTTTGATCTTACAATTTTCATTTTTTATTAATCCAATGATCTGTTAAATGATATTTTTAGTACATTATTACTAAAAATTTATATTGGATAATAATTTTTTGGATTATGAGATGAACAAGGAAATTATCAAATATTGACAAAAACATGAAATTATCCTTATGAAATAGAAATATATCAAGTAGATTTTCATATTTTTATATTATAGATGGTCAAGGAATTAATCAACTCTAGGAAAATGATCTTGAAATAAAAATTTTATCATAGTACCTTAATTTTATATGAATCAAATGGACCCTAAACTCACCATATTTTTTTTGGGTTTTTTGTTGTTGAGTTTCTCTTGACCATTCACATTTTTATGATCAATTCCCTATACTACCGTCCATCATTATTTTGGGATTACACTTTTATACCATGTTCATATCATTACTTCTTAAGCTTATTCTCCTATTTGGAAATCATGTTATGTGAATTTTATAGATTGCTTTCATACATATAAATATATTTTATAAAGGGGTTGTTTTATTAATACTTCTGAGGATGTGGGATTTCAAGATAGTTATTTTCCACTATAAAACTGTAGTACCCCCGATTTCCGGTACATAACCACTTTCCTCATGTTTTTTAATTGGTCTATTTAAAATAGCGAGTTTCCATAAAATAGATAGTTTCCATAAAATAGAGAGTTTTTATAAAATAGGGAGTTTCCATAAAATAGAGATCTTCCATAAAATATAGTGTTTCCATAATATAGAGAGTTTCCATAAAGTTGGGTGTTTCCATAATGTTGGTTGTTTCAATAAAGTGGCTTGTTTCTATAAATTAGGGTGTTTCCATAATGTGGGATGTTTCCATAAAAATGGGTTTCCATAAAAAGGGTACATGTGAGGGATTGGAAAGTTTTGGGGTTTTATAAGGAGTATTGGGACCAAAATGAAGGTTGCCTAATCCATACACAGTTGGCCCAAACCATGTGGTCAAACCTGGCGCAGAGGTCAAATCTAGATCCTATTTTCAAGGAGCTTACTCAATTTTTCTCTATATACTTATTTTTGGCTTCAAAATGCCCCTATTTAGCTATTACTCTGCCTAGATGGCTAGATAAGCCTCCCCACACGAGTTGGAGCCAACATAGAGCCTTCCCTTGGTGTTTTCCTGTCAGATTCTTGAGGTATGTCACCATTCTTTCTGGATTTCTCATGTTTTCTTAGATCTTTTAGATCTACTTCTTCGATCTACATTATTTCTCATATCAGAACCTATAGTGTGTAGATCTACGTTTTTGTATTCCAAATAATTCAATTTTGAGTCGCGGTCTTTCTAGGATAAGAGAAATGAGGTCATTCTTGGAGAATTGACTCTCTTTCTTGTGTGTTTTATTCGTCTGTTGTCAAATTTTCCTCAAAACCTTCAAGGTAGGAGGCTTCACTGTCGACTCCTCTTTCTAGAATTGATTTTATTAGAGTCAATTTTTTTTATTGATGGTGAAATTCATGGAATAATATTCATTTGTTATGATTTATGGTTTTTCTAAATTTGTGTGATGTTGGGGAATAATTGTGCAAAAGGGGGGTTAAATTTAAAATGATGATTTTAAATTATGAATTTTTTTAATTTTATAAATAGTTGATGAAAACGGGGTTTTCATTAAAAATGGTTTTAAATAAAAATGGAGTTTTATTGAAATGGTTTGGAGTTGAAATGGATGGGCCTTGAAAGTGTTTTGACGGAAATGGTTTTCAATAAAAACGTGTTTTTTTATTTGAAAGGTTTGGTTTGGCATGATATTTGAGCATATGTGTTGTGTGTTCATATTGCATATATGGGTCTTGGTTGAAATATGACCTTTTTCTCAGTGCCAAAGGGTTAATGGAACATGGGAATTGTATACACATGGTTTTTTTGAAATATGGCCTTGTGCTCAGTGCCAAAGGGTTAAAGGAACATGGGAAAGAATTGCCTTGTGATATCTTGGTAGATCAACAAGAAACTTTTCATGAGTATGGAACCTTCATAACATAGCATGCATGGTTGGTTTCATGGGTTTGAGGAATGATTGTTTATGCCGATAAAGGGATATTGTGAACTGGTTGTAAAGATTGTTTAGTTATTTTCTTGTAAAATATCTTGCTGGGAAAATTGGTTTCAATTGAACTTGTATGCATTTGGTAATTAATGGTTTTGGAAGCTTGTTTATATTTAGCTATAAAATTTTTTTGAGAAATTAATTTATATAAATTGTTTTATATAATTTTTCCTAACTCTTTTATCCTAGTGGCATGGTTAGGGATGTCATTGGGGAAAACCTACTGAGTTTTATACTCACCCTTGCTTTAGAACTTCAGTGATTTTGAAAATGCTATCTTCCATGACAAGGGAAAAGGTAAAGTTTCACCCATGTTTAGTACTACCTCATGATTTTTGGGTTGTTCAAAGAGTGTGGATCTTAAAGCTTGTGGAGCATGGAGTCTTGATGAATTTTGAGAGTCTTGTGTAGTTTATCCATTGTGTGCTTTGATACTGGGTTATTCATCTGATGTTGCTTAGTTTGATGTGGTTTTTAGATACATGAAGTTGTTGTGTTGTATTTCATTCTTTCATGCATCAAATAGTGAATTTTTCATTAGGGTTGGTTGGTTTATTGGTTTATTTCTTAAAAGGAAAATCATTCCCCTCTTGTGTTTGAAACCCTTCGACATTTATTACAAGCCTTTGACATCTTGGGGATGTCGGTTATGGCCATGTAATGGCTCCTTTCACTCTCAAGATAATGACAATTAGAGGGTCATTACAAATGGTAACAACTTGTTCAGTCAATTCCTAACAAGTATCCATCGATGTTCTTAGTTTTGGAGATGAAATTTCTTCTGGTCTATTCCTTGGGTGTGAATCATATAAATGAGTAGGATTGTTAGAGCATGAAATGTTTAGCATAAAAGGACATAGCTAACCCTTTTATAGTGAACTTCAAGTTACCAGGGAGTTTGGTAAATAAGTGCTTGAAGACACCTCTAGGATTTTGAAATCTCATTTTCATGGGTTTTTCCAATGAGATGAGCATGAAATGCATTATAGAGGAATTAATTCCCACTAGGAGTGCATACATCATTTCAAGGAATGATTCATGTTGTGAAAAAAGTGTTAATTTTTTAAAAGTTATGGAATTGGTTTTCAAATGAACAATTTTGAAAATGTGAATGATTATCATATTTTGAAAGTGGTTTAATTTTAATAATCATGTGAAGTGGTTTCAAATATATTTGAACACTGGAAAATGGCTGTTGTGGAAAGAAATTTTGTGATATTTGAGGTAATATAATATCAAATACTAACACAACAGTTTCTTGATAGTAAGATTAACAGATTTTGTTGTTAGTCTAGAAAATGAAACCTGGTAGGTTTCGTCGAAACCAACCCGAAGAAGCTGCGGAGAATGAGTTTGCACCTGAAACACATGTGAACCATGAGCTGGTTTAGAGTATTGTCCATGCTTTTCAAGCTGTGGACACAGGGAACCAATGGAATGATCCACAACATGTGGATCAAACCATTCAGTTCATGAAGCAGAATCCACTTAATTTTTGGGGTGATTCTGAACCCGAGAAGGTGAAGGTGTGACCCTATAAGATGAATCGTATATTTGAATTCATCGGAACACAGTTAGCACTAATGGTCAAAATGGTGATGTATATGCTCGAGGATCTTTCACATTAGTGGTGGGATTTAGCAGTCCATGCTAAATTGGATGTAGGACTCACATAGGAGAATTATTATGAATTTTTCCAAAAACAATTATATCCTCGCACTTTCAAGATCCATAAAATGATGGACTTCTTTAGCCTGAAACAAGAGAGTCTCTCTATTATAGAGTATGCTGCTATGTTAATGAACTTATTATGCTTTGCACCAGAAGTTGCGGCAAGTGCCTCTTTGAAGGCACACATCTTCGAATCAGGTCTACGAAAAAAGATTCCATTCAAGATTACAGTACCTTGTATTAAAAATTATATAGAGATGGTAAATAGAGAGACAATGGATGAACGTGATATCTCAGGATCTATTGGAGGAGGCATGATGATACCTACAGGGAATGGAGTGAACTCAACCACTGGGAACAAACAGAAATGGGATATTTGTTTCCATGGTGCAAGTGGAAATCATAACCAGACTGTGGATCAATAAACCATCCTCCATGACTCCATATCAAAAAAGGTTGTTTTCAATGTGGTTCACTTGACCACATAAAGAGATATTGTATGGAACAACCTAGATCAAGTCATAATTGCAACAATATGGTATATCTTTATGCTATTGTTGTAGTGCTCCAAGTTCAGGTGCTCAAGACACTTCTCAAGTGTCGTAATTATCGTATGCTTCAACTAGAAGAGGACAGTAAAATTAGTCTTGATATAATAGAATAGATATGTAGGATGATTCTTGAAATCCATGACTCATCAACAAGGGAAACCATAGCAAGAAAACAAGGAGAAAAATATACTGAAGAATCAATTGTATGGAGCTGAGAAGATGATTGTTGATGATCAGGATAAATCATTTACACATAGAGGTATGATTCTTTTGAATTATACCTTTTTGAAAGTGTTGTTTGATATTGGTGAATCACATTCCTTCATTGGTACTCGCATTGTTGAATTTCTATGTTTAAAACTGGAAATGATGCCTTCTGTTTTGAAACTACAAACTACTCTTGGTGATAGAGAATGTCATGACGTTGTGTGTAGAGAATGTTCTATAACTGTTGATGGATCTGAACTAAAATGCAGCTTCTTGATGTTGGATATGGGTGTATATGTTGTAGTCCTGGGTATGGATTGGATGACAATGTTCAAGTCTCAAATCGACTGTTAGAGTAGAACTATTAGTTTCATGACTGAGGACGAGATTGAGCATCTCTTTAGAGGATAGTTGATTATAATGAAGTGTGAAAAGAGCTTTTTGGCACCAATGGTGGTAATGATATCTAATCAATTTGTAGTGTTGTATTTGGAATCAATGGAATTGATGTAGGAAAATAGTTTTCCAGCTATTGTGGATCAATTTCAAGATGTCTTTCCCAAGAACCTCTCAGGGTTACCACCTCTATGGGAAGTAGAGTTTACGATTGATCTCCTGCCGGGGACACGCCCTATTTCACATCCATATTATATGATGGAACCAATAGAGTTACAAGAATTGAATTTTCAATTAGGCGATCTGGAATGTAAGGGTTTCATTTGACCATGTACTTCTCCATGGGCAGCACCAGTTTTTTTTCTTGAAGAAGGAAAATGTAACTCTTCAATTAGGTGCTTATTATCATAAGCTTAACCAAGTTATAATAAAGAACAGATATCCACTTCCACACATTGATGATCTGTTCAATCAATTAAAGGAATCTCAGTGGTTCTCCAAGATTGACATGCAATCAGGATATCACCAATTCATAGTTCAGAAAGATGATATTCCCAATATAGATTTCAGAAGTAGATATGGACATTATGAATATGTTGTAATGCCTTTAGGTCTAACAAATGAACCAGTGGTCTTCATGGAAATGATGAATCGAATATTTAAACAATATCTGGATTCTTTTGTTATGTTATTTGTGGAAAACATTTTGTTCTATTCAAATAAAAAGGAAAATCATGTGGTGAACTTGGAAACATTGATTCAAATATTAAGAGATCATTATTTTTATGAAAAATTCTAAAAGTGTGATTTTTGGATACAAGAACTACATTTTCATGGACAAGTCATTTCTGAGAATGGTGTTTTGATTGATCCTAAAAAAGATAGAATATGTTATCTATTGGCAACCAATAAAGAATGTTTTTGAGATACAATGTTTTCTTTGCCTAGATGGTTACTACCAATGCTTTGTGTGTGATTTTTCATGACTAGTTTCACCAATGACAACTCTGAAAAAGAAGAATTCTCTATTCCAATGGAAGAAGTAATATTAGAAGTCTTTCCAGAAACTATATGTTTGGTTTACATTGACACATGTCTTGATCTTTCTAGAATCAGGACAGGGGTATGTGGTATATTGTGATACTTCAAGATTAGGTTTGGGTTGTGTTCTCGTGAAAAGAGATCAGTTAGTTTCTTACAGTTCAAGGAAGTTGAGGGTTCATGAGAAGAATTAACCAACACATGATTTTGAGTTAGCTGCAGTCATCCTTGATTTGAAAACATGTATACATTACTATTTGTTGATAAATTTACTATGTTTACGGATCAAAAAATCTTGAAAAACATTTTGTCACAGTGAGATTTGAATCTGAGGCAATGGAGAGGGATGGAGAATCTCTAAATGTTTTACTTTGACCTGATGTACAGACCAGGGAAAAGAAATTCGGTGGCGGATGCATTGAGTAGAAATTCATATGCTCAGTTGGACAAAGAATCTTCAGATGAATAGAAGTTGATGTCAGTCTTAGCTAACATGCATGAGGGATGTGACGACCGAGGTGATGTTGCATTTTTCTTTTTAGCTACGTTTGTTCTTGATTTAATAAAAATGATAAAAGAGTAATAAACATCTGATGAGGAATGTCTGGTTATATGTTCAAAACTCAATGTTGGGGAGACCAGTGCGGGCTGGAAACTTGATGGGGGTTCAATTATTTGTTTCAGAGATCAGATGGTTGTCCCTATATTTTGTTAGGAACAAATTATTCATGATTACCACCATTCAATATGGGCTATACATTCAGGTAAACAGAAGATGTATAAGGCGTTGAAGGTAGAGTTTTGGTGGAGTGGCATGAAAAGGATGGTGGCTGAGTTCATCTCACGATGCTTAACTTGTTAGTAGGTTAAAGCATAGCATTAGAGACAAACTAATATGATGCAATCATTTCCCATTCTAGTGTTGAAAGGGGATTAGATAAAAATGGATTTTGTTATAGGTATTCCAAGAATGGTCCAGAAACACAATTCCCTTTGGGTAATAGTGGAATGTCCAACCAAGTCGGCTCATTTCATCTTTATTCATAAAACTCATATGGTGGAGGATATTTCAGAATTCTATATCCGAGAAGTTGTAAAGAGGCATGGTGTACCAATGTCAATAGTCTTAGATATAGATCCAAGGTTCACGTCTCATTTATGGAAATCCTTATAGCATTCCCTTGGGACTCAGTTGACTATGAGCATGGTGTATCATCCTCAAACAGATGGACAATCTGAGTGAATAATACGAAGGTTGGAAGAAATGTTGTGGGCTTGTGTAATGGATATTTTTGGATCATATTAAGAGAATATACCCTTAGTGGAGTTCTCATACAATAAAAAATATCAAGACTCGATACACGTGGATCCATTGGATGAATTGTATTGGCGTCCTTGTCATTCTCTACTATGCTGGGTGGAAATAGGAAAAACTTCACTAGTTGGGTCAATCTTGTCAAGGAAACAATGCAGAAGATCTAGATTATTATAAAGAGGATGAAGATGGCTCAGAGAAATCATAAATCTTATGCAGATAACCGTAAAAGACCATTTTTGTTCGCTTTGGGTGATCATGTCTTCTTGAAGATCTCTCCAAGGCTTGGACATTATTTCTTCAGGAAGTTGTGAATGTTATATCCTAGATACATTGGCCCTTTTGAGATACTGGAATCGGTTTGAGAGGTGGAATATCAGTTGGCATTACCACCATGGTTTAGTTTGGTGCATAAGGTGTTCCATGTATCCCAGTTGGAAAAGTACCACCTTGATCCTACCATGTGATTATAAGGGATAATGTTTACCTAGAACTAGATGCCTCATTGGTACATATCTATGTGCGGATCATGGATAGACAAGAAAAATTCATGCGTGGGAAATGCATTGGATCCATTCGGGTGTTATGGAAACATGGTTAGATTCAGGAAGAAACATGGGAACATGAGAAGGAAATGAAATATCAGTGACCAGAACACTTTTTGGCCTGTGAGGGTTTTCTACATTCCTAGGATGAAAATACCAATGGTGGGGAGAATTTAGTACCCCCGGTTTTAGGTACATAACTCCTTTCCTCACATTTTTTAATTGGTCTTTCTAAAATAGAGTATTTCCATACAATAGAGAGTTTCCAAAAAATGGTGAGTTTCCATAATATAGGGAGTTTCCATAATATAGAGAGTTTCTATAAATTTTGGTGTTTTCATAATGTTGGTTGTTCGCATAAAGTGGTTTGTTTCCATAATGTAGGTTATTTCCATAAAGTGGGATATTTCCATAAAAAAATGTGTTTCCATAAAAATGGTAAAGGTGAAGGATGGTAGTGTTTGGGGGTTTTATAAGGAGTTTTGGGACAAAAATGAAGGTCTCACTATCCATACATGGTTATCCCAAACCTTGTGGTCAATCCTTACACAGAGGTCAAATCTAGATCCGATTTTATAGGAGCTTCCTAGTTTTTTCTCTATATATATTTTTTTGGATTCAAAACGTCCATATTTAGAGATTAATCCCCCTAGAAGGATGAAGAACCCTCCCCACACTAGTTGGAGACAACCTAGAGCCTTCCCTTGGCGATTTCGAGTCCGATTCTTGAGGTATGCCAACATTCTTTCCTGATTTTTCATGTTTTCTTAGATCCGCTTAGATCTACTTTTCCAATCTCTTTTCTCTATAAGATCTGAACCTATAGTGGGTATATATACGTTTTTTGATGCCAAATAATTTAATTTTTAGTCGTCATCTTTCTTGTATAAGAGAAATAAGGTCATTCTTGGAGAATCGATAGAGTTTCTTATGCATTCTTCATATGTTGTCAAAGTTTCGTCAAAAACTTCGAGGTAGGAAGCTTCTCTCTTGAATTCTCATTCTAGAATTTATTGTCTTATATTAAAATTGGTTTATTGATTGTCAAATTTATAAAAAAATATTAATTTGTGATGATTTATGGTTTTTTTGAAATTCTGTGATCATGGTTAATAGTTGTGCAAAAGGGGGATTATTTTAAAATGATGACTTTAAAATATGGATTTCATGGAATTGCTAAATGGTTTATGCAATAGGGGTTTTAAAGAGAAAATTTTTTCAAGAAAAACATAGTTTTATTTAAATGGTTTCATATTGAAATGATTTGGAATTGAAATGGTTATGATGGAAATGGTTTCCAAAAAAAGCTGTATTTTTATTGAATGGTTTGTTTTGCCTTAATCGTTGGGCATATTTGTTTTGTGTTCATATTGCATATACGGGGCTTTGATAAAATATAACCTTATTCTTGGTGCGAAACGGTTAGTGGAACATGGGAATTTCATACACGAGGCATGGTTGAAATATTACCTTGTGCTCAGTGCCATATGGTTAATGGAACACGGGAAACCATTACCTTGTGATGACTTGGTAGATCGACAATAAATCGCCCATGAGTATGGAACTGTCATAACGTAGCATGCATGGTGGTTTAATGGGTTTTATTAATGGTAGGATATCCCGTTAAAGGGATATTGTGAAATGGTTGTAAATATTGTTTAGTTATTTTTCTGAAAAAATATTTTGCTGGGAAAATTGGTTTCAATTGCACTTTTATGGTTTTGGTAATGAATGGTTTTGGAGACATGTTTATATTTAGTTATAAACTGTTTTTGAGAAATTGTTTTATTTGAAATTTTTTACATAAATGATTCTAACTCTTCTATCCTAGTGGCATGAGTAGAGAAGTCATTGGGGGGAAAACCTACTATGTTTTATACCCACCCCTAATTTGGAACTTCGGTACTTTTTCATATGTTATCTTCTGGGAAAAGGAAAAAGTTAATGTTCCACAGGTGCTTAGCACTACCTCATGATGTTTGGGATGTTCAAAGATTGTTGATCTTGGAGCCTTTGGAGCATAGAGTCTCGAAGACTTCTGGGAGTCTTGTGCAGTTTATCTGTTCTGTGATTTAATACTTGGTTATTCTTCCATTAATTCTTAAATTGATATTTTTTTGAGATAGAAGAAGTTTTTGAGTTGTATTTCATTCATTCATGTATCATATAGTGAATTTTTGGATATGGTTGGTTGGTTTATTGGTTTATTTCTTAAAGAGTAAATCGTCCCCCTATTGTGTTTGAAAATCATCCACATTTATTGATATCCTTTGGCGTCTTGGGAATGTCGCTTAAGTCCTAGAAATGAATCGTTCCACTATCAAGATAATGAGAATTTGGGGGTCATTACACAAATCCTTTATTATTGATATCGTGATTAAATTATAAGGACATGATTTATTTAAGGGAGTAGAGTGTAACACCAGGATATTTTTAAAGAGGAACATCATATTTCAATATATATGACATGAAACACCAATATTAGAAGAAAATGTAACACCCTAATAAATTATGATACTCGTATTTTTAACTAAATTGAATCTCTTTAATAGCTTTGAATTTAGAAAACACTAGGTTTGAATGAAATATAATACTCGATTAAAATATTATTTTTTAAATAGAACCATCACAACATAATATTTATGATGGTGGGTATGAATAGTAATTACTAAATTATGAAAATTATATAGATTACACATGTATAAAATAAATTAAATGTTTCTTTATTTATTATAAAAAAATAAGAACCATTAAAAAAATGATGAAATATTTTCTGAAAAACTGTATTTCATTGAAAGGTGGATTAGTCATCCTTTGCACACATAATTTTATGGTATATCTTAAAAATATTAGAAACATTTAATAAAATTAATATTTAAATCTAAAAGTCCAAATTATCCTTTAGAGATGTTTTGATAATATTTTGAAAAAAATATATTTTTTTATGATTATTCAAAATAAATATTTCTTTTGAAAGATACCTTTTTGTTTCAATAATTTACAAAGTTAATTCTGTTTTAAATTGGGTTTAAACTAAAATTAGTAAAATTATGTTAATATATAACTAATCTAGGTCATTTTAATTATTTTCATAATGATTTTTTTATTTTAAAACATTCAATACATATTAGAGTTTCCACTTTGGAAAATCGTTCTTTTATCGCGTTTACAGTTTATTTTAAAATTTAATTAGCTCACTTCTGTGTATAGAATTTTGAAAAATGGATCCCATATTTTTAATAATATTAATATATATTATCTAATAAGGAAAAAATAATTTTTTACTGTATGAAATAGTGAAAATAGAAAAAATTAATTACGATATTTTAGTGAAAAAATTGTTTACCGAGGGTAGGGGGTTAATATAAGAAGATAAGTGTTAAAAAGAGATAATACGTATCTGAAAATATTTAATGGCCATAATTTACCTCATAAACCTTAATTTTTATTAATTACTCATTTTCGAGGCTTTTGTAATGAGAAAAACATGGTTATCGCTTTATCATTTAAAAAATTCAACGTGTGTCCTCTCGCTCACTTATAAAAGGCCACACCATGTCCTTACATATTCACACTTTAAAAGAACTTTTTTCTCACTCTAAACTTCCCAAATACCTTCCTTACTTCCATCCATACATTATAGAGGAATTATTTTTATTACAAATCCCTCTTAATAAGGATTTTGTATTATCCTAACGAGTCTCTCCGAAGATGACGTAAAACTATTAAACATGCATGTTTTTTCTTTATTATTCAACCACATTAAAATAATATTAAAAATATATAATATAAAAGAACCAATATATAATATATGAAAAAAATCTTATGTTATTGGAATAACCAATTTTAATCTCCACTTCTATCAAATCTTTCACGAAACCATCGATCGTGGGTACGACATGCTACCTCATTGCGTACCGATGTAATTCTCTTTCAATCACCACCATTCAAAGAAAGTTATAATGATGAATTTATATTTTTCATATGATATTTATAAAATTATTATACTTATTGAATTATTTTTTCACATATACATTCTTACTTTCTGATCTGCAGGGGATACAATAACATCACTCATGTGTACCATGAACTACCATCTCACGAAGCGATGTGATTCTTTTTTGGTATATGGTATACATATATGGTATAAAGGTTAAAATTAATGAATATATGTCATATTTATGACCGAACCATATTTATCGATATATAATATCACAACTAACATCTTACCCTACACATATGTTGAAAATAGTAACGTTGCCCGTGCGTACATGTGGACTACCACCCCGGCACGATGATGTGAAATGTTTTGCATTTTATTTTTACATGGATGGTAATATGGATTTATTTAATTAATATAATTTTTCTACATAAAATAATAATAATTCTAGAAATATTAATTAATATGTGGTTCCTATCAATCCATCGGTCTAGAAACAATGGAAACAACATTCATGCATATATACAACATACCATCTCCAAGAACGATACAATCCTTATTATATCTCTATATTTTATAGATTAATATAGATAAATTTATAGTTACTATATATTAAATTTATATAATTGTTAAAACTATGGATATTTGGGAACCATGATCAAATCAGAATGAAAAAAATTAACGAACCAAATCCTACATGAAAAAAGTTATTATCATCCAAAACATTGATTCTAAAAAAGAATTCTAAACAAAAGGGTAATAAGATAATATAATTAAAAAATATATTTTATGAAATATATCATTATGGTTCTATAATAAATTTATAATAAACCAATATTTTTTATGCAAGAGGTCCTAACACATACAATGGAAATCAATCTTGAGGTAATGGTTTCTTATAACATATTTACCTTCACGACACATATGACATATTTAGAATTTATTACTTTTAATGGTGAATATACAGCCCCTTTTACATTTGATATCATGAACCAATTTCTATATATGGTATTTAAGGTTTCATTTGTTTCTATTTATTTCTTGGATCTTATGATTCAAAATTTACCAAAGTGGTAAGGGTTTATTTCACCATCACATCATTATTCAAGATAATTTTTATTTAACTCTCATTTGGGGAAATTATTTTTTATTTATATAATAATCCAAAATATATAATTATCATATTTTTATTCAGGAAATATTCAGGTAATATAACCATTTACATTATTTTTACCTTAAAATGTTGGAGAAAATGTTTTTCAAAAACTCAGATATTATTTATCTTCTCCATCAAAAATACTTTTTCCTCAGACTCCATGTTTTATAAAATTGTTATAAAAAATGTTTTTGGCCCTTTTTGAAATTATTTTTTCTATAAATTTTATAATTCTTTTTAGATGAGTCTTCATGTAATATTCAAAACAATGGTTTTTTTTCTTTTTACCAAAAATTTTTGTGGAATCATTGTTTTAATATGTACAACTTGAATGGAATATCCTGTCGTCATGCAAACTCAGTGTTTTAAAGTTTATATTATAAATTTAAAAGGTTATTTTCAAAATAATTTTAGAAATTTTTGTTTTAAAAATTATATTTTCAAAGTAAAAAATCTATTATCTTCAAAAATAAATCAATGAAATATTTATGGTATTTCTATTCATCGAAGAAAACAAGACATTATTTTACATATGATCCACTAGGGATAGGTTTTACTTATATAACTAGTCTTCTTTATTTGGATGGTTTATGATTATTTTTACTAAGGATGTCAAATTTAATTACCATTCACCATTTAGTCTACATTTTTATGATTATCTTCATTTGATTGGGGTAAGTATTAACAATTGGTATGTTTATTTCAATATGAATGTTTATGTTACTTATATTTCAGCCCTTTTACATAAGGAATAATTTAGAATTATTACATGATGGGTGTGTCCCAGTTATAAATGACACAGCCACACCTTTTTTTATGCTCTCGAGGATTCCCTTCATTCTTGATCTTCTCTATACATGCATCAGTGTACTAGACCATGTCATTGAATTTAAAACATATAACCACCTACATTTCATAATTTTACTATCCATTAACAATATTATTTTCCTTATAATAATGATCCAAAAATCTCATCATACCACATTGATTACACATTCCATATTTCATAAGTCACTCATCATTATGCTTGTTACCAAACTAATCATAGCAGGTAATTTTAGACCTCTTAATGTTGGATTTCTTGTATATATTATTTTCCATTTCATTCCAAATGTATCTCTTATTAACTTTATTATTATAAATGACAATAAATTATATTTACTCCTACTCACCACAATTTACAACCTTCACATCAATTTTAATTTCATGTGAGGATAAATCCCTTTAAAAAATTGATTCAATCCTAATTGAAACCTATAAATTTTACTACCATAATTAAGAATGAAATTTCGTGCGTACCTGTAAAATATAGTAAAATTTAATTCAAAAATTATAATAGAGCCATCTTTATTTTTTTTCTTTTCCAGGGATTAACTTTCCAACATATATTAATCCACTCTAGGAAAATATCATTAAATGTGGTCCACTTTATTGCATTAATATCATCTTTAACTTTTGTATTACATTGACAAACATAAATCTATTTTACCTTCACTAAAATAAATAGAAATTGTTAAATTTTTTTGTTCTGTTAATCCCATAATATCAAATATTGTTTCCAAAGCATGGATCCATCCATTCGTTACAATTGGATATGAGGTTCCACTAAATTATCAGGGTCACTAATTCAAAAAAAATCCTACAATAGATATATTGCTACATGGAAAATTGGGTCACCCTATTTCATGGGTTCCACCATTAATAGACTATATCCACTGAATAAACACTTCTATAAAAAGATATTTTCCAACCATTCTGGGTAACTAATTTATAATATTTTTATCCCCTTGATTCATTCCTATATTAGAAACCCTATTTCCAATTTTGAAAACCATATTGAACTAATATGGATTAGATAAAGAGACAAGGAAATCATAAAAATAAATCTCAATAAAATATACTCGTAATATCATAATAGTGCGTTTTATCATCACTCTAACCTCTAATTTTATCTAAACCCTTACAATATTACCAACTATATAACCATATATCATTATGAACACTTAATTACATGATTTATGATAAGGGTTATACATTCTTATATTCTTACTATTTTTTTGGTTTAGAGTTTTAGAAAATCATTAAAAACATTACTTATTAAATCCTTACAATATTATGTGGGTACTTGAAATCAAAGACCATTTTTTTAAAAATGATTCTTAAATTTAAACTCATGTTTCATTCAAAACATATTTTCATCTTTCATGTATAATCCTAACTAATGAAATATATATCATACTATAGTTCTCACTCATCCTTAATCCCTATGAAAAACATTTGAAAAAGTGGGATGGGTAAAAAAATATCCTTAAGGCACATAAAAATAAATTAAACAAATTATTCCTTTTGAAAATTTATGAAAACCCATAAGAAATTTTTCCTTTCTCATAATAAACATTAAAATAAAATAATAATTTACATACCTAATAAATAAAAACCTTTTCTTAAATATTAAAAATAATCACATACAAAATAATAAAAAAATTATAATCATGAGGGTTTTTTGTAAAATATGACAACTCAGTAAAATAATTTACTGATAAACATATTTTTCAACCTTAAAAGGTCCATAAACATTGAATTGAAAATAAGATCACTATCTTAAATTATGAAATCAAAATAAATCCCATAAAATATAATTTCAAAGAAAATAAATACTAATATGGTACCTTGGAAGATCAAATTTATTTCCTACAATCAATCTTACATTCACTCTTGAAAATGAAATAACAGACAATATCAATCCAACATAATATTCCTCAAAGAAAAAAAGCATTACCCAATGCATTAGAGAGCTATATCAATCTCACACATAATCATAAATAATTTAATTCTACTAAAATATATATAAAACCAATATAATTTTGAATTTATATAAAAAATAATTACACATTCCGTTGATCACATATACAGAAGCAATTTTAGGCTTTACAAAAAAAAATAAGGAAAAATATTTTTTTAATAAATACAAAAATGAAAAATTCTAATAATATGATTGATTTTTTTTGAAATAAATTAAACATTATATTGTATGGATCTTAAAAAATAATGGACATTATAATAGTAAATTCCTATAATTTTTTATATGATAAAACCCTTACTTTTCACTTTGGTAAAAAGATTCAAAAGTCGCCCCTATTAAAATGTTAAAACCCAATCCTTTTAAACATATGTAGATAAAGTATATATTATTTGAAAATCAACTTTATCCGTCATTGATGTATAAATAATTTCATTCATTAATCATTTTAATGAAAATGTCTGTGGAAGAGAATGTGGTTAGTATATTTAAAACATCATTTTAAAAGAAAAACCCTTACCTTATGTCCCATATTTTTTTGTAACAATCCCTTATAAAGATTGTATTTTCTTGAACCTTTTTAATATAATTTTATTAGGAGTGGATTCAACCAGGTCTGAGACTTTTGGAAAAGTCCAATTAATCTTCATATGTTCTAAAAAATATGAATAATAAAATTATATACGTTTTATACTTGATTAATATATTTTTTCATGTTCATTCCATTATCCTTATCTAGTTTATATTTTTTATGGACATGATTTATTTATTTACAAAATTAGTTATATTTATGTCATGTGTTATGAGGTCGTTCTGTTCATAATCAGAAAACAACTTCATTAGGTTGACTATGGTAAAATGGGTGATTATTCAATCATATAAAAAATCTTGACATATTTATTATATATATTCACTAAATAAAATTTTAATCCAACATGTATGGTGGTTTGGAAAAATGTGTCACATTGCTTGGTGGAGGTGGTAATCCACATGTACGCACGAATGAAACTATCATTTTAATGGACAAAAAGATAATGAAATAGATGATATATTATCATTAAATTATTAAAATTATATCATTAATATCATATACATTCACAATAAATCCATAATTATAACCATCCCTGAGTGGCGATGATAGAAAACAAAGCACATCATTTTTTTTGAAGTGCGATTCCACACATATGCAATGATAGTGTTTCTGTTCCCCATATTATTTAAAAGGAGATGAATAAGGTTTGTACCATATAAAAAATAATATTTTAGTATATTTAAAATATTTAGGTTTTTATATCATCGTGTTTTATTAGAATTTGAAGGTGGTAAAGCAAGAATAAATAAAAAAACTCAGTTAAGAGGTATACATATTCTTTGGAAAACCACCTTTGTCTTAAACCTTAATATTTTTAGGTTTCTAATTTGTTGAAACCACAGACTCTAGGCCGTCGTGAGTAAGGTACATAAGTGATTTTGGAATGTATTTTTCTTTTTATGTCGCATAATATGCGTGATTAAGAGAGGATAAGTGGTTTCCTTTTATAAGTGAGGGGACTGGAACTCTAGTAATTATTCAAATATTTAAATTAATAAAATTTATTATCCTTGGTAAAGTGGAAAATAGGCACCGATATTCATTGATAAGATATTATAGGGTCGAAATAAACTCATAAATTCAAATTAATCCATGTTTTGATGATTTCTGGATCCTTATATCCTATTTAAACACCCATTAAACCCAATTTAACCTTAATTATGATAACATCTCTTTTAACCCAACAATATAATTATTTGAAAAATAAATAAAGAGGTTCCTTTACTAAAATTTGAAAATTATGATTCCAAATCTAGAATCCATTTTCTCATATTAAAAATATATAGCTTTTATAAATAACATTTAAAATAAGTACGCAAAATTCCTGAAAAGTGTTTTTTTAGGAAATACCAAATTTAAGCGTAAAAAAATTTCTCTATGAAATCATTTAATAAATTAATTGATAATAAGTTTTTTTATATATTAAATAAATATGGTTATTATAAATTTGTATTAATGAATATTTAAATGGAACCTTCCAACCAAACTAAAAAATGAAAAGACTCAAAAACTGTTTTTAATTTGAATAAAATATAATTTATGTTCATAAAAGTCAATCTTGGAATCTCAATTTCAAAAAAAAATGTTTTAAAATAAATTATTTAACTATATAAAAATATATTTGGTCATGAAAAATGAATCAAAATATAATATTTATTTCTTTTACCATAATAATATCATAAAAGTGACAGTATTTGAAAAATCAACATCTTCATTATTCAGACAAAAATAAACCATTTTATAAATATTTTAAATTTTCAACCTAAGATAAATTTCATATACTAAACCCAAAAATGAATTCATTTTTAACAAATTCACAATCTAAAATTCATAAATTTATTTCATTAAAAATGACCATTTAATTCAGGGAAAAAAATTAGTTAAATAAAACTTGTCATTTTTTTAACTCGAAACATTTATAAACTTATTTAAAACACTATGAAGAATATGAATCCACATAATGAATACTTATAAGTTATAATAATTATATATTTCTATAATTATTTTGGTTTTCACAATCAAGGTAATTAAATTGATTAAAAATTACCAAACAACACAGACATCGATAAACATTGAAATACACAAAATAAACCATCCAATTACAGATTATAAAAAATGACGCCATCATATATAACATGAAATCTATCACCCACTAGTTCAATCCCAAATAATAAATAAAACAAAATATAATGAATATACATCGAACCTACTATTATCCTCATGTATCATCACAATCTCTAGATACCATTATCTACCTTAACCAAATACTCTTTATAACTTTTGATCTGGTTTAAAATGAAGAAATAATGTTTTCATATACACCAAGAATGCAACACCCTGAGTTTTTATGGATCATTGCTTCTCAAATAAGTTAAAATTTAATTTTTGTCTTGAGATGAACTAAGTCAAACATTCCATTCACATAAATCCTACTCGTTATACATTATATGTAACATCAAATTCGTGTATTTTGCTGATGTGGCCGTGTTTTTGCACTCTTTTCCATATATTTTGTGTATATTTTATTAACTTTTTTATATTAAAATGTTGTTTTTATTAAATAATTGATAATTGTTTTGTTTTTGCGCTTTTCTATGTAAAATAATCAATTTTACTTTAAAACTTCTGTTTTAATGTGCTTTAGTGTCATTTTAAATAATTATAAAATTTAAATGAGTCATCCAAAATAAACTTTTATTTATTTATTCTATTATTTTTATTCTAGATTGTATATTAATTCATTTATTAAATTAATTAACGCCTTATTCTTTAAATTGTAAATAAATAACTCTTTTTGTTTTTAGTCTTTTAATAATTTAATTAGTTTTAATAATTTAATTTTATTCTCTTAATGTTTTTATTCATTAATTTAATTAGTTCTTCAATTAATTGGTTAATTAATTTAAGCATGTAATTGGAAATATTTTTTAATTTGTTGTTTAATTAAGTCTGTTTATAAATTTTAACCCAAATTAATTAAATTGTTTAAATAATGTTTCATTAATTTTATTTTACTTAATTTTTTGTTTTTAATTTTATTCTATTTAAATTAATTTATTAATTGAATATTTATTTTTTTATTTTTATTAAATTATTTTATTAATTTAATTTCCTTTGTTTGATTCGCAGGTGTTGCAGTCACACGTTGTCCCTCCCTATCAGTAGTCCAGATACCGATACAGTCCACCGATACACCCATCGTCACTATTACCCCACTACCAGTAACCCAGCTACCAATACACCTTCTCCCCTGCATATTCTATCCTTACTACTGATACACAAAACCCTACCATTAGCCCCGCAAAGCACAGCTACCGATATAGTCTACCCTTACTCCTCACCTTCACTACCTCACCGATACTCTCTAGCTACTGATACACTCTCCAGCTACCGATACCATTTCCAGTCTAAAATTACACCCATTCTCACTGATACACCCATCCTCACTCCTCTAACAGTAGCTGAAATTCCTCAAACCCTATACCAGTATCCCAACTACCGATACAACCACCGCCTCCAAGAATGCATCTACCTCCATTCCAGCAGCTTACGACAACCGCACGTAATTCAACAGCGGAAAAATCCCCACAAATCGCAATAGTATAATAGCAACAGTAGCAACAAATTTGAAGAATCAAAGAATTTCAAAACATTTCATGTGAACAAATCAATTCCAAAACTCAATATCCAAACGCTTGCACAGCGCTGGTGCGGCCTCGACTTGCTCCTGCTATGCACCGCACTACCCTACTTCAAGCACGCACTACCTATTCTCGCACCGGTCTCACCCTTCTCCGCAGCTGGACCTCCCTGTCTGCACTCCCCTTCCACCCGACCTCACCACCCCGTATCACTCGAACACCACCGCACCGCCCATCTACCTTCGGTCATGTACAACTTGCCAAATCTCCCATAAACCCAAAGCCGCATTGGCTTTCATTTTCCAGACATTGTACACTTCACCTCGTTGTAGCCGCAAACCAAACCGAAGCCGCCTTGCCTCGTCTCCACTACCCGAGCCTACCTCCTACTTCACCATAGCTGTGCCGTAAGCTTACACCTGACCCCACGTCGCCTCCTCTTCCCACATCCAAACCCCTCTGAACCACCGCATCCCTTTCTCTATCTGGCACCGCCTCGAGCCTCCCGTCTTCCTTACACAGCCGCCTCCCCATTTCTCTCCACTCCCTGCTCCGCTCAAACTTGACCCCCTTTTTTTATTTATTATTTTGTTAGTTTAGTTTTCACTTTTATTCTATTATCTCATATTATATAATATATATATATTATATAATATATATATATATATATATATTATACTATACAATAATAATAGTTATATTAGTAAAATAAGATAATCTTATATTAATTTATTTTATATCATGTCACGACCCGCCCTCGGGGCCCGTGTCGTGACTACCCCAAGCCCGCCTTCCATAGGCCAGGGGCTGGCGACTAGCACCAAGGCGTAAAATCCCAGTAAACAGGGAAGGCATTGCCTTTATAAGTAACAACCACCACAGAGTCAGCAAGCGGAAAGTAACTACAAGTGCAGAAAAGTAAATGGGCCAGAATACAAACCCAAACTGAAAGTAAAGTACAACTCGAAAAGGGAAAAACAGCAACTGAAAAGTAAAGCCGCTACTCCGAGCTGTCCACTGGAAATCCCACCTGAAGGGTGAGTACAGATAGCTCCTCTGCTCCACGGGTCCCGCCGTCCGCTCCGTGCATGTCCCGCCCAGTGGTCCACCTCCGGGTACCGTTCCGCTCTGCAAGCCTCAGCTAAGGTCAACGCTGTCCGTCGTCTGCAACCAACACAACGTAGTGCGGGCAAAGCCCGTGCAGGGGTGAGTATATGCTACTCAGTAGGGACCCCGAGACCCCTGAAGGTCTCTCAAATCCACAAAGGATAAACCACGAAGAAAAGTAACAATCACGAAGTAACAACTGACACTGCTTAGGTATATGCCCATACATATACCTAAGTCATCAATTTCCGTTCGGCTCCAACACCGTGCCCAAGAACAACCCAATCCACAAAGAAGAGTAAACAAGTTTATGAAATCAACGGATAACCATTACACAGGTATATGCCCATACATATACCTAAGTTATCAAGTGACCCATCTCAATCATGAGGAATCACAAAGATCATTGACTCAGCTCAAACCAGGATTTTCATTATCGAAACCGCAGCTGCTGAAGAGCCCCGTCTCTGAAGTGTGCAGTAGTTCTGTCACGACTCCGAGGTACTGCTCACTAACCTATGACTGCTGAGGTACTCCTCCTGTCGAGTACTGCGGGTTTGCGGCCAACTACCGGGCGCTCCGTCCGCTGAGGGTCTGTCGCCAAATACCGGGCGCTCACCCAAATAGCCTACTGAGGTACTCCTCCTGTCGAGTACCGCGGGTTTGCTGCCAACTACCAGGCGCTCCGTCCGCCGTGGGTCTGCTGCCAACTACTGGGCGCTCCGTCCACTGGGCTAGTCGACTCACTCCAAGTCGAGTCGGTCAAGCAGTCGTCAGGTCTCAGTCATCTACACGGTCTCCGTACTCCGCACGCACGTCTCCATCGTCGCGGGTCTGTCGCTACAACCAAGCGCACATACTCCGTAGAGTATCGCGGGTCCGCCGCTACAACCAAGCGCTCCACCGCCAAGGGTCTGCTGCTGCATCCAAGCGCACCACCACTGTCAAGTACCACGGGTCCGCCGCTACACCCAAGCGCTCCACCGCCCAAGGTAAACAGAAGATTCAGTTCACACAGGTTCGGTAGTACTGTTCCACGTAGGATTGCTGAGTGCTATAGTCGTCGTCGTCGAATCCACACAGGATCTCTGTACTGTCGTCGTCGCAGTCACAGTAGCAGTAGTAGTCACAGTAACAGTCGCAGCCAGCACTAGGGTTCCCGCACACAGAAAGCTCGTTCGGAGGATCCGCTCCACGAGCCGAGAGGCTGATACATCAACTGTCACAAGGACCAGAGTTGATGTATCCAAAAGTTCCGTATCGTCAACAGGAACTCAACGCAACAGACGGCGCGTCGATCGGACGCCCGGTCTGAGAGATATTGGCATTTTCGTTCCCGGGGCCCGGTTGGTTTTTAAGGCAAAACCAACCCGACCGTACTCCACCTGCGTCCAAACCTCGGGCGGAGTATGCCAAAATATCCGTCTCACTAAGAGGAACACAACGCGACTGACGGCGCGTCAATCGGATGTTCGTAGCTCAAGATATGAGCGTTTCCGCTCCGAAGGCCCGGTTGGTTTCATGAACGAACCAACCCGGCCGAACTCAAGTAAACCGAAACCTTGAGTGCGATATACCGAAACGACCGTCTCGATCCAAGGATCGCGTTGCCGCAGACGGTTCGTCATTCGGAGGTCCGAGGCTCATGTTATGGGCGAAACACCAAATCTGGATCGAAACGGGGGGTCCGGGTCCGGGCCGACCCGGCCCGACCCCCCCTGGGAGGCGGCGCGGCGGCGTGGCGGCGCGGCGGGCCGCGGCGGCCTGGCGCCGCGAGGGGGCGGCGCACGTGGGGGCTAAGCCCCGCGGTTTTTTGAAGGGCGGCGCGGCACAAAGGGCCGCGCCCCATTATTTTTTAAGAAGCCCCCCCCCCCCACGTGGGGGGCCTGCTGGTGCGGAACCGAGGGGGACGGCTGCCCCCTCCCTTTAATTTTAAACCGCCCCCCCTCTTTAAGAGGGGGGTTTAGCCAGCTGGCCGGGGAATTAATTCCCCGGTTTAACGGCATCCGGCCGGCCAGCTGGCCGGCCGGTGTTTCTCCAACGGGACCGAAATTTCCGGTCCCCTCTTCGGCTTCCGACGCCGGCGGCCCGGCCGCCGGTCTTCTCTTCCGCCGCGGCCCGGAACCGGCCGCGGTCTCCTCGTCCCGCCGCGGCCCGAAACCGGCCGCGGCGTTCGTCATCCGGCGTGGTGCGACGGCACCGCGCCCCTTCGCCGTACTTTGATTCTTTCCAACACGGCGCGACGGCGTCGCGTTCTTGAAGTTTCTTCCTCGACGTAGCGCGACGGCGCCGCGTAAAATATTTGCACGATCATCTGCGTGGTGCGACGGCACCACGCCACTTGCTTCCTCACGCAAGAATAATCAACATGAACGATGGAGGGGGGTTCGGCCGTGTTCATGCGGTCCGGCCCCCCTCACGTTAAATAAATAACTCAACTTAAACATTCAAGCCTCAAGTTAGACATGCGAGATCCACGTTCAAGAAAAGGAATAAATAAATAATGAATCAACAACCCCTACCTCGGGTTTAAGATTCGAAGATTCGTCTACGTTCCGCGGAAGACGGCGTCGCGGAGGTCGGGCGTCGCGGTCGTCGTTCGTCAAATCCGTTGACGAAGAGATATGCCCGAAGAGATACGTCGTTGGCGAATCTTCGTATGCCGACGAAGAAGGTCCGAGGAGGAAGCGGCGTTCTTCGTCGGAAAAAGAGCGTTCCTCATCAAGTCTTGAGGAAAGTCAAATAATAAAGAAAACAACGAACTCAAGAACCTCTACCTCGATAGTCGCACGTTGACGTAGTCGTGAAATATCGGTGTCGCGGAGGAAGAGTCGTTGTCGATGGCGTTCGTCGCGGAAAACCGTCGCGGAAGAGATGACGCGGAAGAAGTACGTCGCGTCGCGGATACGGCGTCGCGGATGAACCGTGTTCTTCGGCGGAGAAGTTCTTCGTTGAAGAACGACGTTCTTCGCGTTCTTCGTTGAGTTTGAAGAAGAAGAAGAAGAGCTCTCCACCTCTCAAGAAGACAAACGATCAACCCAAAATAAAATAAGCTACACCTTATTTTATTTTTACTTTGCCAACCTTTCAAAATTCAAACATTGAATTCAATTCATTAATTAAATCTAGAGTTGACAAAATTAAATGAAGAGATAGGTTGGCAAGAAATAAAGTAGGGAAGAGTTACGTAATTTAAGAGGGGGTTTAGAGGGGTTAGGGAATTTGAAAAGTCTAGGGGTTCGTGTGGGCCCCACCAAACTTAATCCTCCCAAGGGAGGTTAAGTGGGTGTGGGTCCCACTTCCAACCTCCTTTGGTAGGTTTTTAATAAGTTAAAATAAAATTTGTCTTACACAAATTTTATTTAACTCAACTGGAAACCCCAAAACTAACTTTCAACTCGCAACAAACGCAACTCCCGAAAAGGTCTCTTTAAGCGAATATCGGCGCTGCGAGTTCATCGGTGCCCTCAGATTTCAATTCCGAGCACCGGATCAAAAGTTAGGAATTCCCGCTCGTTCGTTCACTGAACGTACCCGAGCCAAACTTCGGAAAATAATTCCGGGCACTCCGGGCCTCGGAATCAGGTGCCGTCTGAAACCGCGTTCTTGTAAAATTCTAAAGAAAATTAAGAAAAAAATTTCCTTGAATTTTACGGGTCTTTACATTACTCCCACCTCAGGGCTTTATGTCCCCGTAAAGCTACATCAAAAACTAGGGAAAACAAATGAGGGTACTGAGCACGCATCTGAGCCTCCCGCTCCCATGTGCTCTCCTGGAGATTCTCGTGTTGCCATCTGATGTGCACGAGAGGAATCGATCGCCCACGCAGGACCCGTTCCTGTCGATCCTCTATCTCCACCGGGACCTCCGTAAAAGTCGCCCCATCGTCAACGTCAAGCTCCCCATGATCAATGATGTGCGTCGGTCGTGCACGTATCTCCTCAGCTGGGATACGTAGAAGACGTCGTGCACCCGGTGCAACTGAGGTGGTAGAGCCAGACGATAAGCCACCTCACCAATCCTGCTGAGAATCTGGAAGGGTCCGATGAAGCACGGAGATAACTTGCCGCCTCGGCCAAATCTCCGAATACCACGTCGAGGTGAGTCCCGCAAGAAGACGTGGTCGCCATCCTCGAACTCCAGTGGCCTCCGCCTCCTGTCAGCGAATGACTTTTGCCGGCTCTGAGCTGTCCTCATCCGCTCCTGGATGACCTGGACCTTCTCTGTCGTGGCCTGGACCATCACAGGTCCCACAAGAGTTGCAAGATTTCTTCTTTGCCGAAAAGAGAAATCTGGTCTCATCCCCTGGATGAACCACATTCTTTGCCTAAAACAGTCAATCCTAACATGGATGATACTAATCCATACCAAGGATGACGTCGTAAGGCCTCGACGCTACTACTAAGAGATTCAACCGTTACTCTCGCCTCCAAGGGTTGAGTCACACTGTCGGCATCAGTGTGTGGTAACTGGGTCTCCTCCAGTAGATGTCTCACAAGTGAGGGTCAAGTCAACAGCCAAAACTGGAACCTCTTAGTAACATCACGAAAGAGGAAAGGAACGAAAATAACACAAAGGTATGCGTCTTTTATTATTGCAGCTTATAATACAAGACGCTACACAAAAGCAACAAGGAACCAGAAGTACAAAGGATGTTATCCACTAGTTCTGCTCCTGTCCATCGGCTCCCAGAGCTCTATGATCGAAGGCCTCGGCTGCCTGAAGCTGAGCTCTCCCCTGCGGTCGGGGTGGACCTCCTGGTGGTGGTGGTGGAAGAGCCTCAAAGTGTCGCCCACCACCGGCTGCTCGTCCAGCTCCTCTGCCTCGTCCGCCTCCTCCCTGCGGACCGCCACGGTCGAACCTCTGCCTCTGCCTGGGAGGTTCTTCACTTAACTGCTGATCATCAGCATGGCGGGTCGGACAGTCACGAGCCATGTGGCCCTGCCCGCCGCACGAGTAACACTGCCCACTCTCGGCACGCCTGGCTCTGACTCCACCCCAGCTTCCCCGTACAACTGAGCCTGAGTCGTGCAGTCGGCCACCGGTAGGTCTGGTCTGCCTGGAACCCTGAGTCATCCGTCGGCTACCTGCTGCAGATGACTCTGCCACGTGCCGCCCTGCGGTGAGTTGCTGTGCTGGTGTAGACTCAGCAAGGAAACTCTCGATCAGAAGTGCCCGCTCCAGTACTCCTGTCTGAGTCGGTATGCTGAGGGAGATCAGCGATGCCCTGATCTCGTGTCTCAAACCCTGCTCGAAGGTCCGGGCCCGGAAGAAGGGGTCCCGTACCATGTCTGTCGAGTACCGAGAAAGGTCGGTGAACCTCGCCGCGTACTGAGCGACCGTCATGCTGCCCTGCCGCAGCTGTAGAAGCTCCTGGATACGCACCGCACGAAGGGTGGCTGGGACGAACTCCGAGAGGAAGATGCTCTCAAAGTCCGTCCAAAGTAGAGATGCCTCATCGTGCACCTGGAGCATCAAGCTCCACCATCGTCCTGCTGCTGCGTGTAGTAGGCTCGCAGCGAGGATCACCATGAGGTCTGCTGGTGTCCTCACTAGCCTAAACACTCGAACCACTGCCTCCAGCCAATCCTCTGCTGCCTGGGGATCCGTCTCCCCGCGAAACCTGGGCGGTCGCTGGCGCTGAAACTCATGCAGTGCGCTGAGGCGACGTGCATCGTCAGCGGCTGCTGCTGGAAGCATCGGGGGATCGGCGGGTAAAGCTACCGCCGGTGCCACTACTGGAAAAGGGCCCTGCACCGAGGCCTCGTCGCTCGGTGGGCTGTCGTCACGCTCAACTCTCGGAACCCTAGCTGGCTGCCGTCGTGGGGCCATCCTGAAAGGAAACAGGTGCGCCACGGTCAAACAGTATACCTGGTGAGCTGATATAAGTAATCACAAAGAAAACTTTGAAACACACACGCAATCAATGTTTTCGTGCATTAAGTCGGAAATCAGAAGTCAGGGTCCTGGTGTACGGATACGTCGGCCGCCGCACCAACACTGGACTCCCTGGACTGATATCCACACTCAATACGCTAAACATTATTGCTTCACATAGAAAAGATCAGAGTTCACGGTAGAACCGAACTCCTCTGATACCAATTTGTCACGACCCGCCCTCGGGGCCCGTGCCGTGACTACCCCAAGCCCGCCTTCCATAGGCCAGGGGCTGGCGACTAGCACCAAGGCGTAAAATCCCAGTAAACAGGGAAGGCATTGCCTTTATAAGTAACAACCACCACAGAGTCAGCAAGCGGAAAGTAACTACAAGTGCAGAAAAGTAAATGGGCCAGAATACAAACCCAAACTGAAAGTAAAGTACAACTCGAAAAGGGAAAAACAGCAACTGAAAAGTAAAGCCGCTACTCCGAGCTGTCCACTGGAAATCCCACCTGAAGGGTGAGTACAGATAGCTCCTCTGCTCCACGGGTCCCGCCGTCCGCTCCGTGCACGTCCCGCCCAGTGGTCCACCTCCGGGTACCGTTCCGCTCTGCAAGCCTCAGCTAAGGTCAACGCTGTCCGTCGTCTGCAACCAACACAACGTAGTGCGGGCAAAGCCCGTGCAGGGGTGAGTATATGCTACTCAGTAGGGACCCCGAGACCCCTGAAGGTCTCTCAAATCCACAAAGGATAAACCACGAAGAAAAGTAACAATCACGAAGTAACAACTGACACTGCTTAGGTATATGCCCATACATATACCTAAGTCATCAATTTCCGTTCGGCTCCAACACCGAGCCCAAGAACAACCCAATCCACAAAGAAGAGTAAACAAGTTTATGAAATCAACGGATAACCATTACACAGGTATATGCCCATACATATACCTAAGTTATCAAGTGACCCATCTCAATCATGAGGAATCACAAAGATCATTGACTCAGCTCAAACCAGGATTTTCATTATCGAAACCGCAGCTGCTGAAGAGCCCCGTCTCTGAAGTGTGCCGTAGTTCTGTCACGACTCCGAGGTACTGCTCACTAACCTATGACTGCTGAGGTACTCCTCCTGTCGAGTACTGCGGGTTTGCGGCCAACTACCGGGCGCTCCGTCCGCTGAGGGTCTGTCGCCAAATACCGGGCGCTCACCCAAATAGCCTACTGAGGTACTCCTCCTGTCGAGTACCGCGGGTTTGCTGCCAACTACCAGGCGCTCCGTCCGCCGTGGGTCTGCTGCCAACTACTGGGCGCTCCGTCCACTGGGCTAGTCGACTCACTCCAAGTCGAGTCGGTCAAGCAGTCGTCAGGTCTCAGTCATCTACACGGTCTCCGTACTCCGCACGCACGTCTCCATCGTCGCGGGTCTGTCGCTACAACCAAGCGCACATACTCCGTAGAGTATCGCGGGTCCGCCGCTACAACCAAGCGCTCCACCGCCAAGGGTCTGCTGCTGCATCCAAGCGCACCACCACTGTCAAGTACCACGGGTCCGCCGCTACACCCAAGCGCTCCACCGCCCAAGGTAAACAGAAGATTCAGTTCACACAGGTTCGGTAGTACTGTTCCACGTAGGATTGCTGAGTGCTGTAGTCGTCGTCGTCGAATCCACACAGGATCTCTGTACTGTCGTCGTCGCAGTCACAGTAGCAGTAGTAGTCACAGTAACAGTCGCAGCCAGCACTAGGGTTCCCGCACACAGAAAACTCGTTCGGAGGATCCGCTCCACGAGCCGAGAGGCTGATACATCAACTGTCACAAGGACCAGAGTTGATGTATCCAAAAGTTCCGTATCGTCAACAGGAACTCAACGCAACAGACGGCGCGTCGATCGGACGCCCGGTCTGAGAGATATTGGCATTTTCGTTCCCGGGGCCCGGTTGGTTTTTAAGGCAAAACCAACCCGACCGTACTCCACCTGCGTCCAAACCTCGGGCGGAGTATGCCAAAAGATCCGTCTCACTAAGAGGAACACAACGCGACTGACGGCGCGTCAATCGGATGTTCGTAGCTCAAGATATGAGCGTTTCCGCTCCGAAGGCCCGGTTGGTTTCGTGAACGAACCAACCCGGCCGAACTCAAGTAAACCGAAACCTTGAGTGCGATATACCGAAACGACCGTCTCGATCCAAGGATCGCGTTGCCGCAGACGGTTCGTCATTCGGTGGTCCGAGGCTCAAGTTATGGGCGAAAAACCAAATCTGGATCGAAACGGGGGGGTCCGGGTCCGGGCCGACCCGGCCCGACCCCCCCTGGGCGGCGGCGCGGCGGCGCGGCGGCGCGGCGGCGTGGCGGCGCGGCGGGCCGCGGCGGCCTGGCGCCGCGAGGGGGCGGTGCACGTGGGGGCTAAGCCCCGCGGTTTTTTTGAAGGGCGGCGCGGCACAAAGGGCCGCGCCCCATTATTTTTTAAGAAGCCCCCCCCCCCCACGTGGGGGGCCTGCTGGTGCGGAACCGAGGGGGCCGGCTGCCCCCTCCCTTTAATTTTAAACCGCCCCCCCTCTTTAAGAGGGGGGTTTAGCCAGCTGGCCGGGGAATTAATTCCCCGGTTTAACGGCATCCGGCCGGCCAGCTGGCCGGCCGGTTTTTCTCCAACGGGACCGGAATTTCCGGTCCCCTCTTCGGCTTCCAACGCCGGCGGCCCGGCCGCCGGTCTTCTCTTCCGCCGCGGCCCGGAACCGGCCGCGGTCTCCTCGTCCCGCCGCGGCCCGGAACCGGCCGCGGCGTTCGTCATCCGGCGTGGTGCGACGGCACCGCGCCCCTTCGCCGTACTTTGATTCTTTCCAACACGGCGCGACGGCGTCGCGTTCTTGAAGTTTCTTCTTCGACGTAGCGCGACGGCGCCGCGTAAAATATTTGCACGATCATCCGCGTGGTGCGACGGCACCACGCCACTTGCTTCCTCACGCAAGAATAATCAACATGAACGATGGAGGGGGGTTCGGCCGTGTTCATGCGGTCCGGCCCCCCTCACGTTAAATAAATAACTCAACTTAAACATTCAAGCCTCAAGTTAGACATGCGAGATCCACGTTCAAGAAAAGGAATAAATAAATAATGAATCAACAACCCCTACCTCGGGTTTAAGATTCGAAGATTCGTCTACGTTCCGCGGAAGACGGCGTCGCGGAGGTCGGGCGTCGCGGTCGTCGTTCGTCAAATCCGTTGACGAAGAGATATGCCCGAAGAGATACGTCGTTGGCGAATCTTCGTATGCCGACGAAGAAGGTCCGAGGAGGAAGTGGCGTTCTTCGTCGGAAAAAGAGCGTTCCTCATCAAGTCTTGAGGAAAGTCAAATAATAAAGAAAACAACGAACTCAAGAACCTCTACCTCGATAGTCGCACGTTGACGTAGTCGTGAAATATCGGTGTCGCGGAGGAAGAGTCGTTGTCGATGGCGTTCGTCGCGGAAAACCGTCGCGGAAGAGATGACGCGGAAGAAGTACGTCGCGTCGCGGATACGGCGTCGCGGATGAACCGTGTTCTTCGGCGGAGAAGTTCTTCGTTGAAGAACGACGTTCTTCGTGTTCTTCGTTGAGTTTGAAGAAGAAGAAGAAGAGCTCTCCACCTCTCAAGAAGACAAACGATCAACCCAAAATAAAATAAGCTACACCTTATTTTATTTTTACTTTGCCAACCTTTCAAAATTCAAACGTTGAATTCAATTCATTAATTAAATCTAGAGTTGACAAAATTAAATGAAGAGATAGGTTGGCAAGAAATAAAGTAGGGAAGAGTTACGTAATTTAAGAGGGGGTTTAGAGGGGTTAGGGAATTTGAAAAGTCTAGGGGTTCGTGTGGGCCCCACCACACTTAATCCTCCCAAGGGAGGTTAAGTGGGTGTGGGTCCCACTTCCAACCTCCTTTGGTAGGTTTTTAATAAGTTAAAATAAAATTTGTCTTACACAAATTTTATTTAACTCAACTGGAAACCCCAAAACTAACTTTCAACTCGCAACAAACGCAACTCCCGAAAAGGTCTCTTTAAGCGAATATCGGCGCTGCGAGTTCATCGGTGCCCTCAGATTTCAATTCCGAGCACCGGATCAAAAGTTAGGAATTCCCGCTCGTTCGTTCACTGAACGTACCCGAGCCAAACTTCGGAAAATAATTCCGGGCACTCCGGGCCTCGGAATCAGGTGCCGTCTGAAACCGCGTTCTTGTAAAATTCTAAAGAAAATTAAGAAAAAAATTTCCTTGAATTTTACAGGTCTTTACATATCATAATAATATAAGTTATTATATTTACATAAAATGGTATTAATAATATTTAGTATTATATTAATAAGTATGTTTATTAACTAATCTATGTAAAAATGAAAATATATAGTTATTTTAGTTTCATTTAATTTTTCTATTTTGACTCATGTGTATTTATTCGTGCAGGGAGAGCTATTAATTGAAGTGGTGATAAACGAAATTGTTCATGGGAGAGGCGCGAAAGATTTTCGAGTTCACTACAAGGGATGGTTTTCACTCACAGGTAATTCACTCAGGAGATGGTGATAAGCATTCTGAAAGCGCACCACCAGGATTTACTGCTCGTCAGTTTGCATCTGTTTTTAGTTGAGTTTTTCAGAATAAAAGAGGACGCTCAGCTCCTCGCACAAAAAAAATCCAGTGGAAACCAGGGGGGCTGAGGGGCGGAGCAGAGTACCTGGGGGGATCATTCTGTAGTGTTGTAGGAGACTCCACCACCGTTCGCGCACCATTCCATACCACTTCATCAGAAAAGAACTCGTCATCGACTGGGAGATGAGTCCCTACTTCTCTATTCTCCACCTCTCCTCTGATGCTATGTTATTGGTGTTTTATGTTGAGTCTTTAAATACTCTCGTTGTGTTGCTTGTTTGGTTATTTGAATTGTGATGTTTGTTTCATTTGTTTTTGTGTCATTCATTCATCCCCGCTTCGTGTTGTGATCACGAATCTCCAGAAATGGAGATCTAATTTGCGGGTCTGGATCCAGTTTAAGAAACCCACCACAATCTGGAGATCCGCACATTAATGTGATCATGTTCTTTTTATTCTCCTTGGTAGATCATGTCTAAGAGTTAGATTAAGTTAGAGTGAGATCTTGCGTAGGAATATTTGCCACTTTCTTTTTTAATTTCTTCTCCCCTTCCTCTCATGATTTCTAGAAATGAGAATCAAGATTGGTTGTGTGATGTGATGATCTTAGTGGAATCATTCTGGATTGTGAGAAATTCTTTCCATAATGACATTGCTGGGTGAGTCGCCTTGCAGTTCGGAGGAACGTTTGAGTATTGAAGAACATCGATGCTTGAGTGTTCAATTTATAGGAGATATTGGTATATGATCCAAGACATCGGTCATGCACTGAGCGAATTCGAGAATTGTTGATGAATTACTTAAGCTGATCTAGGATAGGGAGAAGAGGGTGGATTAACCTAGGTATATCCTTGTTCTCACTCTTTTTTGTCTTCTATGTCTTGGTGTCTTTTGTTTGTTCTGTGTCTTGTGTTGTGTCTGCGCCTGTTTTCTTTTCTTGGTTTTGTCCTGTGTCTCTTTGTTTTTTCACTTCTCCATTTCTGTTTCTCATCTGTTCATCACTGTTCCACATCCACTGTTCTCTTCACCACGGATTATTGATTCCTTAGGAGTGTGTTTTTATGTTTTCAAAGTATATAAAAATACAAAAATATTTTCAGAATAGATCACTTACGCTCTCGACAATGCTTCCATGAGAGCGACCCTGAGGTTAGCCAATGTGCTATATCTTGGGTCTTTATAAATGTAAACTTGTCCGTCCTCACGACAAGGATGATGTCATTTTCACACAACACAGAATTGGCATACATTACACGAAACATCATGATTTCTACGAAACATTATTTCATTGTTATAATTGTTTAAATGATATAATTATAACATAGTCATTAAATGTAGTTATATGAATAGTAATAACTACTTTTAAAATACTTTTTTATAATTTTTTATAGAAATAAAACATATTTATAATGAAAGATATAATTTTTGGTAATGACTTTATATGTCTACAAATACTATTTTCTCAGATGATTTCATTTTAATGTTCTTCTGTGAAAAATAATAAAATTAATTTTAGACACATTTAGAAATTTATTATGATAAATTGAACATTTTTTATAAATTTATAACGTAAAAACTATCTTAATTTAATTTTTTTTGTTTTCTGAGAAAGATTATTGTTTTGATGAATAGTAAAAATATCATATTTTAATTCAAATTTCCCTTTTTGTCTAATTTTTTTATAATGTCAAATTATATTTTAATTTGGTTTAAATTTTTAATTAGAAAAAATTGTTTTCTATTAATTCAATGTAGGCCATGGAAATCAATTTCACTTTGAAATTGGGTATAAAAAAATATCAAACATTTTGAAATTATTTCTTTAAAAACCCAGTGTCATCCCATCAACTAGATTATTTTTAAATAAATCCTTTTCCACATTGATGATAATAATTTAGAAAAATGGATCCCAAATTTTGAATCATCATAATTTATAATTTCTAATAAGTTCAACATAGTGTTTGACCAAAAATATTACATAAAGTGACTGAACTTAATTACAATGATTAAGATAAAAAATTGGTTAACATAGTACTAAACCTTGAATTTAAGACCCAAAACGACCTAGAAACCTGTCCAACACCAATTTTCTATAAATTCATGATCCATGAACCTTTAATTATTGATTTGTTTCTGTTTTGTATGATTTTTTTAGGAAACATTGTGGGTACACATAACTTGTTTTTAAAAATTCCATTTGTATCCTTTCTCTTCCCAATAAAAGGCCACCACCTCTCCCCCTTCTTCACACATCTCATACCACATGGGTTTGAAAAAGATCTAATAAATACACTTACCAAAATCCATACCTTCCTCCTATAATCCTATCTTTTAAATGAAAGTAATCCAAGGAAGCCTTTTTCCACATACCAAAACGAGTTACTATATTAAGAGGTGGTTTGAATGAGTATGATGAGAGTTAAGGAACATGGTAAGGGGATTTCATTTCACTTTTAACTTCTTTAAGATACACGCATAATTACCACTAATAAAATATTTAGTATGTATACTACCCAAGGATTTATGGAATGATTATTATTATTTAATATTATAGGTATTTACATATCCATTATATGATCTTTATTTCAGGGGTTTTAGATATCAAAAGTTACAAAATCGGTAAAAGAGTTTTTTCTCAATTTTCCATCTTTGAAAAGAATGTTTTTATGCACCTAAATTCCTTTTCACAATGTATACACTTTAATTTTACATTTAATGTCATGAATATCATTATTTTCATGGTATTTTAAGCTTTATTTAATTTCTTTTTCTTAAATGGAGAGTATGATCCCATGTTTCCATGTGATAAGAGTTTATTGAAACAATCTATTCACTTTTCAAGATTGTTTATGTTTATATTTTCTTTGAAGAAATATTATGATCTATCTCTTATGAAAACTTATGATTTTCCTTATTATCTATTTATTCATTATATAACAATGTATTAGCACCATTTTCCACACTCTGGTACTTAATATAATTAAGAATATGTTTTTATGAAAAATATAACCATATTTATCTCTTTAATCAGAAAAAATCCATTTTATTCAAAAAACCATTTTCAAAAATGTTTTTAAAATGATCATTTAATACTATTTTCAATTAAGAATTGATTTCTTATGTTTTTCAAAGCATTCATTATAAGTTTTAAAATCTATTTTCAAAGAAAAAGGTTCTAGAAATTATTTTATGTTTTAAAAATAATTTTTCAATGTAGAAAGGATATTTTCCCAAATAATTTTTTTTTAAATGTCTTTCAAAATTAATTTCCACCAAAGATATTATATGTTGGTGTTACTCATGCCTTTCTGGGGAAATTAATCAATGTTTCCATTCATATTTCATTGAAATGGGTTATATTTTAATATAATTATGTTTATGAAACCTGTTTATATTTCAAGAGTTGTATACATTTTAAAATAACTTCTTTTCATGAGTTATGTTTATAGTGAAATGATTATGAAGACTATCTTTTTCATAGGCTATGATATGACTACATGTTTATAGTACCCATATATTTTCCTGGGATTTGTTATTATTATTTATGATCTTGTGGAACGTGAATGTATGACTTCATTATGAGATGGGTGGGACCTACATCTCACTCTAATGCATTGGGTAATTATTTATAGATCCTGATATAGAAAAATATGGTCTTGGGAATTAACCTTGACTACAAAGATGGACAAGTCAGTGATCCATGATTTTCAAGATGGTATTAGGAGTGAACTCATGCTAATAATATGTCCATGGGGTTGAACCATGACTACCATGATTTTATAGGGAGTGAACCCATACTACGAATATGGTTTTTAGTGATTCCTTGGATACTATGAAAATCAGATTATATTATTATGCATCTGCATTAATTCCTTGTTTTATTACTATGTGATTATTTTTGGGATTATATTTTGTATTTAATTATTATTAATTTCTTATAAACATCATAGATTTATCCCATGTTTCATGTATATGATATTTGAGATTCTGGTTGTGATTTTCTATTTTCATTATCATGTTCCCATACACTTATGTTCAAGATTGTGCTTACATATATCCCCTTTTTACCCTTATCGAGCATCTAATCTCAACCCATTTTTTGTTTCTTTCATGAGGTTATGAAGATATGTATTATGTTTTATGTGTATAAGATGGGTGATAGTCATTATGAACTTAGTGTGAGATAATGTAGATGTTTCGAACGCTTTCTCCGAGGTGAACGCAACTATCTGTCGAGGGAAATGAGGATGCGCTGGCTGTTTCCCCGCATTCCTACTTTCCAAAGGTGGGCGGCATCCATTGCATATTCAGGGACGATTTATCCTTGATTTAAACATAATGATGAGATGTTGGTTCTTCCTTCCATAGATTCCTCCTCAGAACCCCTTACATAGTCTGATTATCCCTTATTGACTAAGAAATTGTTCACAAAATGTTTCTGAGTGCCATATCTTCATGGACGCCGGTTAATTACACTGCTTCTGTCAGGACATTCCCAAGGGTCCGGTCAGGGCAGTAACCTTCGGTCGGGGGAGTAGTCAAGTTGGACATCACTGGCATGTCTGGACACTCAGACACTAGCGCATCTGGGTTTCATCCCCTTATTATAGGGCTTCTCGAGGGTGAAGAAGCTCGAGGAATCCCACATCGAATGCAGGGAATTATATTACATAGGCATGTCTCTGAATTTTTACCCAGCTTACCGAGATTAACACAGGGTATGCCGCATGTTTAACATCTAGCAGAGATGGATCGGAGGGATCAAAATGCAGACTAGAGTGGATCAAATGAGTTAGACCCCTAGATGCAAGACTGCTTTTGGGGCTAATACGTGGTTAGTTACCCAGTTACCGCTAAAAAAAGTGAAGAGGTGGATTGGAATAATCTCATCGGAATGTAGCATCTCGGGAAAGAATCAATATGCATGATGGGTGGTTATGTGATGTTTTTGTAGAATGAGATGGAGTCTACTCGAGGGAGATAGTGACATTAGGATTTAGCCTCGAAGAGAACTTATATGTATCCCCGTTGTAGGGAATCAAATTCCACATAGTTTAGGATGAGGTATATAATTGGGATGTGCTTAGAGGATAGTGACCTGATGATATATTGGGACTTATGCATGGTTAGTAGCCGGAGGTTGGTCTGACACCACATGGATGAACTAGGTATATGGGTCCCAACAAAAGGGACAACAACGACTTACCACTAGGTTTGGGTTGACAATAGCTTACTACTGAATGAGGATCACAACGTCTTACCGCTTGATGCGGGACAAAAGGGGTATACAGTTTAATGTCATGTAGGATGGGGGTGGACCGGCGTGGAGTGGTCCAGACCAGTGGTTGTTGCGGTTGAACCTCCGAGATGATTCCTACGTACCTTTCCTTGGCATTGATCAAATTCCACGTAGTTCAGGATGGTGGGAACCGATGTGATGTTGGTCGGAACCAAAGGATGGTGGGATTGAACCTTAGGGGGGCTTCCTATGTTCCTTGTCATGTGAAGGATCAATGTCCACGGAGTTCTAGGTTGGATAAAACTGATGTGAAGGGGGACAGAACCAAATGATGGTGGGATTGAACCTCAGGGAGGCTTCCTACCTACATTTCCTTGGGAAGGATCAAAGTCCACATATTTATTGGTTGGTGGAAACCGACGTAAAGGGGGTCGGAACTAAAGGATAGTGGGCCTGATCCTCAGTGAGGCTTCCTACATACCTTTCCTTGGAAAGGATCAAAGTCCACGTAGTACAAGGTTGGTGGAAATAGATGTAAAGGGGGATGGAACAAAAGGATGGTGGTCATGAACCTTAGGGAGGCTTCCGATGTACCTTGCTATGGAAAGGATCAAAGTCCACATAGTTCAAGGTTGGTGGAAACTGATGTGAAAGGGGTCTGAAACAAAGTATGGTGGGCTTGAAACTCAGAGAGGCTTCCTACATACCTTGCCTTATAAAGGATCAAAGTCCACATATTTCCTTGTTGGTGCATGTAGTTTAACATTGTGCAGGACAAAAAGGGGGAATGCCTTTTAACGACATGTGGGATGAAGGTGGTCTGACATGGAGGGGGTCGTAACCAATGGATGTTGGGCTTGAACCTTCTGGAGGCTTCTTACGTAACAAGCCTTGGAAAGGATCAAAGTCCACATAGTTTGGGTTGGTGTGTGGGGATTACACTCTTGGTTTCCCGTAGAGGATATCATGGTTGATTCTTACTTTAATCCCACATGGGTCATGCTCGATGTGAGAAATAAGAGGTAGCAATGACTAGACAATCACATCATGAAAGTGAGTCCGTGGAAAGTGGAATGGGGATTACACGTGGTTAGCAACCCAAAATGGAAACAAGGGCTTATCTGTGGTCCATAGCCTAGGGAGATGAAGACTAGGACTTACTCAAGGGTGAAAGCCCGGTGGTGACAATACCCTATGTGAGAGGGATTTGGCACCGATGAATAAAGGAGGAGTAAAGAGGCTGGCTCCTGCAAGAAAGGCTAGGGGATTACACCAATGTGGTTTCAGTTTCCTCGCGGACATACACCACTCTGATAAAGGAGGATCTCATTACATATGAGGAATGCTCCCACTCTCGTGGAGACCAGGGGTGTGCAGAATGTTCAAGGTGGGGAACCCCACATACGACGCACGGGGAAAGGTCACAATTTAACATCATGTGCTATGGGCTATGTTTCATTGATTTTTAACATCCTAAAGGATGAATGAGGTGGGTTCTCTCCACACCCCTAGGACATACATAATTGGCACCCACCCACCCTTGAGGGAAGGATGGCATCAGCAATTTTTTGAGGGAGGAGAAGCTCGTAGAAGATGTCATGGTTGATTCTTACTCTAATCCCACATGAGTCATGATCGGTGTGAGCAGCAAAGACATGACGATCACGTCATGAAAGGTGCATCCATGGATTGTGGAATGGGGCTTACACGTGGTTATCATCCCAAAATGGAAATAGGGGATTATGCGTGGTCCACATCCCAGGGAGATGAAGACTGGGACTTACTCCAGGATGAAGTCCCGGTGGTGAAAAAGCCCAATGGGAGAGAGATTTGGCACTGAAGAATAAAGTAAGAGCAAGGTCGCTGCCTCTTGCAAGAAAGGCTATGGGATTACACCAAGGTGGTTGCCCTTTCCCCACAGAGAGACAGTGCTCCGATAAAGGAGAATCTCATTCCATGTGTGGAATGATCCCACTCCCGTGGAGACCAATGGGCATGCATAATGTCTATGGAAGGGAACCCCACATATGATGCAAGGGGAGAGGTCACAGTTTAACATCATGTGATGATGATGGTGCAAGGTAGTTTAATGTCCTGCTACTCAGTCGAGGTGGGTTCTCTCTACACCCCTACGACATACATGACTAATACCCACCCAACCTTATGGAGGGTAAGGCATCTGTAATGCCACGATGATGGAGTTTTATGGATTGATTCATTTAGGGGTCCATGTTAGCGTGGCTATGTGATGAATCAATAGCCGTTGACATTCCTGTGTGAAGAAGAATGAGGCAAACCAATGCAATGTGAATCACCGCTCAAGGGACTTTGAAATAGCTCTGTGAAAACCTAAACGGATGCATGGGAAGAGAGCACGTGATGCAAGTGTGTTTCACATTGTAGGGGATTAGACATGGTGCCTTATGTTGTGGACAAATCATGGAGCGTGCTCAAGAGAACATGTTGGGCGCAAGATGGAAGGGTCGCGCACAATATGGAAGGGTTTCACCTAAGGTGGAAGGGTTGCACACAAGATAGAAGGGTTACATGAAAGGTGGAAGAGGATGCGCACATGAGAGGTCAGATGTAGAGGAAACTTATGCATTAAATAGATCTCTTTCATGAAAATTATTTTGTGTGAATGAAAATGGATAAGGATCACATCCAAGACGGACAACACGAAGGAGGACCCTTGGGGGACCAGTCGCTAAAGATCCAATACCTAGAAGCCATGGTATTTTTCGTGAGGTCATGGAAGAGGTGTCTTTCACATAGTATTGTGTCATTTCATCTTCTGTTACCATCCTGAAGGTTGGGGGTGGGGTGAATCTTTGTTTTGTACCAGTAGACCTCATAGGCGGCGTGCAAAGTGGCGCAACATGAAAATGATCGGTTGACATTGCATTGTGTGTGAAAACGTTTTCATGCCTCCCGAACCTACGCGTGACCGAACCTTTTAGATGTTTTATGGGGTCTTCTTGGAAGATTCCCCATGACATGGGATTGGGCATGAAAAATGTTGTGCACCAGAAGGCTTCTTTCATGCACCCAGGTGCTCTTGTGCGTCGGCGCCTTTGGCGGTTTTGGAGGGGTTGTCGCGAAACTGTCCCCTTGACATCGCATTGGGCATGAAAAATGTTGTGCACAAAAGGGCCACTTTTGTGAACTTGGGTGCTCATCCATGTCAGATCCTTTGGCAGTTTCAAAGGGGTTTCCATTGAAGCATCCCCTTGACGTCGCATTGGGCACGCAAAATGTTGCGCGCTTGAGGGCCTCTTTTGCGCACCCTCTGAATCTTGCGTGCAACTACCTCCTGGGTCCCAAGAATCTTCTCTTCCCCTCTCGGGTTCTATCATTTTATCATTATCATCCTAATACTAACCTTCTCCAAAATTTTGCGTCAAAAAATTCCCCACCTTAGAATCGGTTCTGAAGGGGAACCTGATGGTCAGAATTTGAGGGCACGCTGAAAAATAGGGAATTGGTCGTTCGGTGCGTGAAAAACTATATTATGTGTGTGCAAACCTATTTTCCATATGAGGAACGTGAATATGAACCATAGAATGGGTTGAGGGCCCCCACATAGGCCCCTAATTTGACCTTTTCTGCATAAAAGGCGCTTTCATCTCATGCGAGAAAACAGTCCTGATCTATGAGTGGGTTTCCACTGTCGACCCCAGGTTTTGCGCGCTAGCCCAAATCTTCCACGCAGGTCATCATTCATGCGTGATGCCTTATATTTTACATGCCCAACTTCATTCTTTTTCACCAACCCCTTAATATTTCCAAAATGGTAGCTTACCAAACTGATGCTCAGAGGGAGGCCACCACTGCTGTGAGAAGGACTCAGATGATCAAGAACCCTTAGAAGCTTCATGCAAGGAGGGTTGTGTGTGATAACCAGATAGTTATTGGAATGCTTTTAAAAGCTGAAAATGATTATGTCTTGAGTGATAGTCAGCCACTATGGTACTTCTACATTCTGGAGGAGGTGCTGAGGCCCGGTTTCGAGATGGACACACCGCGGTCGTGGGTGACACACGAGGATAGTCTTCCACAGTTCGATATTACAAACAACAACAATACAACTAGGGAAATGTAGAACACAACCATCTATATCCTAAATATGAAGACTATGACGGTTTTGGGAAGTGATCCAGTTCCCAAGAAATCTCCTACTATATATGCGAGTACTTTCAGAAGAAGCATTACCAACGAGACGAAGGGTTGGTAGGAATGGGAATTAAGATTCGGGGAAACATTACCAATTAATAATAATGTGAATATTGGGTACATCATACATGTGAGGAATCTGGGTTGGAGTTGTAGTCTGTCAGAATTTGTTTGGCCATTTGAACATCCAAATTCCACTTCTACAGGTAGCAAGACATGGTAGCAGAGCTGTTCATTCGCTGGCCACCTAATACTAACACTTTCCACCTCCACCATGGGGAGGTGGACATAAGTGTATGGGAAATCCACTGTATCGAGGGAATCCCATTTCAGGGGTAGCAGTATGACGAGTTCCACTTGACATGAAATTTTTGGGGGGATATGACACACACCCCAATTCTATCATGGCATGTGCTAGAGCTGGATAACTGGGAATTAAATATAAAATATATCGTGAAGGACATATCCTATTCAGGGTGGTCTAGTCTTTTCCTGACGCAGGACCCGACTGTGAAGATTCCAGGCCAAGGGAAGAAATGCCTGAACACATCTTAGAGGGGAAAAGAGGGATCATATTGGAGGGTTCTGGAGATTTGAGAGCACCGATCGTGGGTATTTGGAATTAATTAAGGTTGAGAAATGAATGTGAGATATTCCAGGTTTCTCGCTGCATTCTTGATTGGGTGGTTGTTTCCAGTAAGGGACATAAGGATGGTGTCCTCCGAGGGATGCTGGTGATGTTCGGGATCATGGTGGTGAAGAACATGGTCAACCTGGGGGTGCCGATGTTGACCAGGCTGTACAGCATTCTGTGGCATATCTCAAGGGGATGTATGCCCAGGAGGATTTTTGGACCATTCCAAATTCTTCATGGTTGGGTTACAGCCCACTGTGGTGGGTATGAATTCACGAATTCTATTCACCCCCTCGTAATGGTATGCAGCCATCCATCTTGAACATTACTGAAATTTTCCCACTAACACTCATAGATAAGGGGATCAAGATTAAGGTAGGAAGCCCCACCCACTTTTAATTCCACCAATTATGAACCCCCATCGGTCAGATGGTAGATGACCAGAAGGGTCCATTTTACCAGAGGGAGTACCTATAGAGCATCCGGGGTGGCGTACTAGTAGCCCAGATTGATGGTAAAATATTTTGTGAACCATACGTACTGACCAAGTTTTCCAGGTAGTTCGGGTGCATGTAATGGATGCCGAAGAAAGTATATACATAGGTTCTTGAATAATTAAATCCTTGTATTCTCCGCCAACTATGGCTTATGTTCACAATGGCTGGAATGGGTGAATTCATCACTGTTACCCCCACTAATGTCAGTACATGCCTTTTGACATAGTATGTCAAGAATGAGATGAAAACATATCATAGGGCGATTCATGGGAAGTGCATCTGATAAATCAAGGTAGAAAGTGTAAAGGCCAAAGAGAAAGGAGGTAGACGAGGTGTCATGAGGGAGGTGAGGCTAAGAATGGGACGGGTGGACAGCATGGCATAGGCAGACACTTCATCAGTAGGAGAAACGCATGCTGAGAACAAGACTCTCCCTTCCTGGGAAAGGTGGTCCTACATGCAGCCTTGTGGGCCAGCTATGAGACTTCTGGGAAAGAAACTCAGGTATCTTCTGAATCCATCTGCATATGCCATCATAACCTCTCTGTGGTCTGCCTGGAGAACACCGCGGCTGTCAGTGTCTACTGAATAATTTTGGCAGTGTTTGGTACACACCGAGCATGATTTTCGAGACATAGGAAGCATCCAGATGAGGGTTTGGGTAAATATTAATCGTCGTCATGCATACATGACATCCATGGATATGTACGCATGCCAGTGGAGGTATTACGAAGAACCACATATCCTAGTGAATGTGATGGTTGGATAGAAGCATGACCCATAGAAGATTCCATCTGAAGATGAAATTATAGAGGATGAAAAGGAATATGAAGATTAAGAATAAGAATGTGAATAAGGTGAAGAATATAGAGACGAAGAAGAGGAGGAACGATTTGATGGTCTTGGTGGTGAGGTGCCTTCAGAAGCTCCTGCTCACCAGCAGAGCTCCCGGGAGAGTGGCGAAATGGTAGGATATAATTTAGAACTGGTAGAGTAGCTTAATGTATCATTTAAATCATATCTACAATGGCCTTTATCTTTTTACAATATCATTCTGTCAACTAAACTTCATCCTATTTAGGAACACATAGGTGAGGGTTCTCAGGAAGCCTTCCCCACTGGGTGCGAAGGTGTTCCAATAGAGGCCGAGGAGCATTCTCGAGAGCCTATCTTCAGGACCGAGCATAGTGGGATGTCGATTATAGCTGGAGTAGGTTACAATTATCTATAAAGAGATTCCCCCCACCAACACCATTGTTCAAGAGGAGTCGACGCAGGAGATTGAGTTGACAAGCACAGAAAGCTCCCATGTGGCGGTGGTCCCCACCATGACATAGGCATAAGACATTACCACATGTGGCTGCCATAAGTAATTTTTAATTGGTTTTCCTGTTCGCTGGATAATTCATCTAATCATGATACTAGTTCCTGATGTAGTGATCTTAAGGTTAGAGGTTCAACAAACCATCGAGTCTGGGACATCTGTAGAATCCCTGACAGCGGCTACATCAGCCATTACAAAAGCAACCATTCTAGGTGGCCCTATTCTGGAACATGAAGATCTGGATGTTGCAATGATGGGTGGAAACACTACCAAGGTGTAGTTCTATTCCAACAAGGGCGAAGTCACTGATGATGAATGGGTTCTCAAAGAACACCCTACCGCTGAACTCCTTGCCACTTTCCACGAATACTGGCCTGAGAAACCCAAATAAATTAAAGATTCTGACTCAGATGCTACTGAGGAGAGCCATATGACATGGCGCAATGTGTGGAAGTGCATCAGATGCATTCTCTATCAGCCACAAGAAGAATGGATAAGCCGGATGGGGTCACTCCACAACTGGAAACACTTTCTCTGTGATGGAGGGGTAGATGCTCACCATTCTCACATAATGATCCATGATTAAATGGCGGGGAGGATATAAGAGGATAGCCAATTTTTAGAGGTTTCCCGATGCCATGAGGATTCAGAGAATAGTCATTCTTTCCAAGAGGCGGAGCAAGAGGTCCAACTCCTTGAGGAACAAGCGAAGTAAAGGTTGTAATTCATTTCAAACCAATATGAGATCATTGAGAGATTGAAGGCCCAACTTTTGGATGCTCAGAAGAAGATAGAATAGGTGAATCACCTGATTATTGGGTTCCAGACTGAACAATCATGGGAATAGGACAAGGATTATGAATTATTCCCCACAGCTACTATCTAGGAGAAGGATCTCAGGGGATGGGAAGCATTTTTGTATGCCACAAGTTGGAAGGTGGTAGCATTGGAACATTCCATCCATAATCTTAATCCATAAGGGCCCATTTTTGGCCGACCCCCTAAACTTATCCTTCATTATTACTTCCAACTCTTAATTGTATGCATGGAGGGACTATTTTCTTGTTTATTTTAATGCACATAGACCATAATTCCTAAATAAATAGTGATCCAGTCTTAAGACCATGTGGGTCATGCCCTATGTGAGAAATAATGGATGATCACACTATTGATCCAATTGAATGTGGGAGTGACAATCATATTTTCGACACCCAAGGTAGTAACGACCCTTATGGGCTTCTGAAAAGAATTGGGGAGACCTGAATGGAGAATAATGTCCTCAGAATAGTCGGAATGTCACTTCCCCAATATGATCTAGTGCACGAGCGGGGTAAAGCCAGGGGATTTAGAATCAATTCAAACATAGGGGAGTGGGAAGTGTGAATCACGATACCCAAAATTCAAAACACTGTAAGGAAGGTGCGAAAATGAAGGATAACTATTGAATGTGTTCTAAACACAATATCCTAATTATGTTAGCCTGAAATGGGGATATCAAATGAGGTCCAACCACTGACCATGTTTGAAACATGGGGCCTAACTGAAAATGTCATCCATTATTCTTCCATAACGTTAGCCCAGAATAATAGGCGATCCATAGGCTAAGAATATATACTGTTAGGGAGATCCTTTTAGAAGTGAAAGGTTACAAAAGTATGAATAAAGGACACTCAATGTGTGGGTCGTGGAGTGAAGGGTTGTTCGAATAGAGTTTGACACTACTGAAATCATGCCACCATGGTGGAAATACATTAGGTGGATGTACTGGTTTGATCAAGGATCATTACTCATTCCAGACAGGGACTCTATGATGAGGAAGATGACGATTCCCATTATTGTCTTGGGGAATCCCAAAATTGTTCAGGGTAGAGCCGTGATTACAGGGTTCCCCAAAAGAGTTCTAGCCAAGGGGGAGAAAAATAGGGGGAACATGACTTACGATTCCTAGGGCTGGACCCGGAGGCAAGATTCCAAGGAATTTATACGTATCCCATGAAGATGGGAATCAAGCCGTACGTAGTTATGAAATATGTCAGGCATATTAATATATTATGGCATGGACATGAAGTGATATTAGTTTATGGTCTTCGAGCTTGGACAAGGAATGGTAGGGAATGCGAGAGACACATGGTGAGGTAATTATAAGACCTGACATGAATGAGGACCAGGAGTCTGGATCACCATGTGTTCATTGTGGAGGTTTCTGGTCAAGGGACCAAAAACGAAAGTTAGGTTGGTCCCAAAGCAGAGTGCGCAGGAGCTCCTATATAACCCTTGAGAATGGGAATTAATCCATATGTAGTTCCTAGATCTGTAGTTTAACATCATGAAGGAAAACATACAGTTTAATGTCATGCGAGATAGAAGGTAGGAGGGACTAGCTCCATGAAGGGGAGTACATGGTGCAACTTTTGGAAACCTAACATGAATGAAGTAATAAGCCCACACATGCCACACCATGGGGTCCTATAAGTGTTGGGGCCTTAAAGATAGATTATAAGAGATAAATTAGTGGAAATTTAGTGGGACCCAAAGACCAGAAGTATGGAAATTCCTATATATCCCATTAGTGTGTGAATCAAGCCATACATAGTTCTGAATGAGGGGACATATAAAGAGATCTTAGTTTATGTTCTTAGAGAATGGACTATGGAGATGTAGAACTCTTCCATGTACGCATAGACCTTAATCCAATACCTAAACCCACACGAGTCAAACTCGATGTTGGAAACAAGGGCAGAATAGGTTTTCTGCAATACCTAGAATACATGGAAAAGGGAAGTCGGTGCGGAGTCCTGAATGACGCCTTACCATGGATTTGTCCTCCTAACATGAAAATGTGAACTGAGGGATAGTACTAGGAGTGTCAAAATAGATCTTGGACATAGTGGGGTAGAAAATGATGTGAATCATGTAAATAGCATTTAAGGACTGAAGGGATTGGCATGGTGATGGAGGATATATGTTGACCGTGTTTGAAAAAAAACATCCATATTGCGTAACCTGAAATGGGAACAACAAATGAGTGTCGACGACTATCCATATTCTCAACGTGGGACATGTATCAATTTGTTGTTTGAAACCCTCAAGGACGTTGGCACGTATTGGTATGAGAGCCCTTGGGCCAAGCATCCATGCCATCTGGGGGTCCCTTTGGATGTGAAAGACAATGAAATCCCAAATGCAGGGGAACAAGAAGCCTGAAAAATAGTTGAAAGCATTTCCAGGTAGAATCCGACAATCTATGTTCTAAACTAGAGTACTCTTGGGCACATTGCTGGATTAACGAAGTGGGTCATATGACCCGACTTAAGAGAATATGACTCGAAGAAATGAGTGTAGGGAAAGTGAGAGAAGGGTTCTTTGGAGAGAGAGGTATGTGGCATGCTTTTTACTAACCTGACGTGAATGGGGACATAAGCCCATACCACACCATATACCCCTCTCGTGGAAGGACGCAGGCTGGGGGACCAAGATGATATGGGGTTTTAAGAGATGGGGCTGGACCCAAATACTAGATGTTCCGGTGGTCCTACATATCCCATAAGGATGGAAATCAAGCCACAAAGTTAGTTCTAGAGGTGAATGATGTGCAGTTTATGGTCATGTAGAAAGGATGCAAATAAGAGAGAGATATTCCAACAAGGGATGTGTATGACAGAAAGATCAATCCATTATGAATGAGTACATAATCCCATACCACACTATAAAATTCTAAGTGAGAACATGGACTCGGGTCCAGAGAATGCCAAGGGACCTGAGGCTGGGCCAGGGAGAGAATGTAATAGCCAGCTTTCAGTTTCACATCTTGTAGAGAGGAAGATGGTGATATTATTTTAAGGTCATTTATCTCAGATGGTAGAAACCTAGTTTAATGTTATATGCATGATACAACTTATTAGAGAGGGTGGAAAATCGTACCTATGGACGACCACAAAGCGACAATGATGATAGAGGAAAATGGTTGACCATGTTCGCAACACAGTATCTACCCTTATGTTACCAGAGTTCAGGGGTGAGTAATTGACCATCAATCATTGACCGAATTCACAACATTGGACTTGTATCAATTTGTTTCTAGAAATCCTTGGTGACATTGGCCCTCAATGGTAGAAGAGCCCTTGGGCTGAGCATCCATTCCATTTGGGGTCCTTTTGGATATAGAAGATGGTGGAAACCCAAATGATGGGTCTCGCGAAGCATGGAGTAGCCTTCACTCATAGAAAGGATGAAAAATGAAGAAGGGATGTCTCAAGGGGTTAAGTGCAGTATGGAAAAACAACCTGACGTGAATGAGGATGTGTGTCCACACAACACCCCACAATCCTAAATGAGAACTTGGGAAAGGGAGCCAAAAAGGTTAAGGGACCAGAGACTGGGCATCCCGACCGGCTATAGACATATGGCCACTCATGCGGGTATTGCCTTATAATAGCTCCTAATACCACTAGAGCAATGCATTGTTCGTGAAACAAGTAGTAGTATTATTCTCTCCCCATCACATAAGGGACCATCAGTTGGTATCACACTCCTGCTCGAGGTAGACCGATGTTTGGAGAGGCGGAGGGGCAGAACAAACCAATACACTCCATGATTGGGACCTATGGTGGCGGTTACAATGAAAAAGGACGATTTTTGACATTTTTTGAAAAACATTTCCTATATCATGTGACATGAAATGGGAACAACAAATGAGCATCAATCGCTGACCTTATTCACAACGTGGGACTTATTTCAATATGCCATTCTAGTTCTTGAGGGTGTTGGCCCATTGTGGCTAGAGATCCCTTGGGCTGAGTATCCATGCCATTTGGCATCCCTTTTAGATATGAAAGATGATGGAAACCCAAAATAGAGGGGATGATTAATGAAAAATTATTCCTGTGCAGGACGAGACTCAAGGGGAGATCACCAAGTTTGGGACTGGGCCTATAGACAAAATGTTCGGGCGATCCTAAATATCCCATGAGTATTGGAATAATGCTATACATAGTTTTGAAAAGGCCATACAGTTTAACATCATGTGGTAAGGACGTGGGAGGACATGAAGAATGAGGTGGGGAACATGGCGCGACCTTCGTAATATTGATGTGAGTGGGGCCAAAGAAACTTAGTCAGCATCACATGAAATCCTGCCAGGAAACTACACCAAGGAGGGGTATCCAAATGAGAAGAGCATGGGGATGGACTCAGGATGAGGTATCTGAGCGTTCCTATATATCCCATGAGGATGGGAATCAAGACACACGTAGTCCTAGGGATGTAGTTTAACATCTTGCAGGATGACACATAGGTTAATGTCATGCGGGCCATTTCACCGTGTAATGTCATGTAGGACTACATAGTTTAAGGTCTTGTATGAACCTAATGCAGTTTAGGGTCATGTGGGACCATAATAAAATTTGGGGTCATCTAAGACTATATAGTTTAAGGTCATGAAGGACCATACGACTTAGGAAAAGTATTTCTTGAGGAACTTGGCATTGGTGGGATGAGTTATATGATCACCATCCATGGTAACCAGTGAGTATGATCCATTCGAGTAAACCCTATGAACAATGTAAGGTCTTTCCCATTTAGGCTCCATCATGGGTGGTTTCATACTGGGTATCATTGGTGTCTTCCAGGCCAATACCAAGATTCCTTACAAGAAGTGGCAGAGGCGAATATTCTTGTAAAAAGCTCTAGCTATCTTGTTCTGTTGACTTTCAATACCGGGCAGGGAATGAAGTATGTTCTCTTCGAGCACTTCTAACTAATCCAGACAGATTTCAGCTACTTTATTTGGCACATTACGATGATAGACAGCTGTGTTTAATGAGGGAAACTGAATCTCGATGGGTAGGATGACCTCCGTTCTGTACAACAAGGAGTACAGGGTCACTTGGGAGGAATTACGAGTCATCGGCTGATAAGCCCAGAGGGCGTTGGGGAGATTTTGTGGCCAACTCTTCTTGTTCTGATAATACATTTTCTACAGAATGTTAGATAAGGTTTTATTGAATGCCTTGATCTATCCATCTTTTTGGGAATGATAGTTAGAGGTATGGTTAGAATAGATGTTGTACTTAGAATATAGTTTCTTCAGCTCAACCACATCGATGTTCGTGCCGTTGATCTGCTTGACATAGTCATTATTGATCTGATTCAGCGGAACTGCCTCTGCCTATATGGAGAAGAAATCTATAGTGGTCAGGATGAACCTGCACTGGCGAGCAAGCATCAGTCTATATGTTCCTATGACATTGAGTCCCCATACCGCAAATGGCCAACAATACTTGGTGGATAGGAGAGGCTCTGGTAGCCGATGCATGGAGTTAGCATGAATTTGGCACATATGTCACATGTTGGCGAACTCGATGCAGTCATGGATCATGGAGGGAGAAAAATACCCTGGTCACTAGATCTAGTGAGATATTTTCAACCAGGTCTGATGAGCCCAGCAGCAACCACCTTGACCCTCCTACATTACTTGGGAAATCTTGGATCCTTGAATGCAATGAAGGAGAACCCCATCAAACCCACGTTGCTAGAGAATCTGCTGATGGCCAGGTCTATCCTAGAGGGTAATCAATAATGTGCAGCATCAGATTTGCATGTTCTCGGCATGATCTACTGGGGATTTACATTTTTGGAGGTAATCAACAAATGAGGTTCCCCAGTCAATAGTTAATTCAAAAACTACATCCTGGGTACCTGGGGGTCCTAATGTAGAGGCTCTGGCAGTAAGGTGGCTTACCTATGGGATGTCATCATCATCTGGGGTGACTAGAGAAATGAATCTTTAGTGTTCCATGTAGATAATCAGATAATCCTATTCAGGCTCTGCAAATGATGCAGCTAGGCTGGCTAGAGCGTCATCCTGACCGTTCTGAGATCGAGGGACATGAGTAACTTCCAGCCAAGATGGGAACTGGGCCATTAGTTGGAGAGTGCGCTCCAAAAATTATACGAGATCTAGCTTTCTAATGACATAGTTATCGTTGATATTAATTATTTATAGTTCGAAATCCCCTTTCACCTGCAAATGGGGCACATCAATCTCGAGGGCCAACCCGAGGCCAGTGATGAGAGAATGATACTCTGCTTCATTGTTGGTACAACCATCGGACAACAAGAATGAGTATGTCTGAATGGATTGTGCTAGGCTAATGAATATAATAGCCAGGCCTACTCTGTTGAGCCTGAGTCATTGAGACTTCTTCCGGTTGGGCTCTGAGAAGCACCATCGAAGTGCATTTTCCAGCACGACATGGCTTGGTCAACCGAGAGAATCGCTTCATCATGGAAATCAAGATCTAGGGATAGGTCTGCAGGATATGGATGGGAATCATGGAAGTCTGCCAATTCCTTCCACATACCAGCGTTTTGTGGGAAAAACCTGATGTCGAACTGTAGAAGGATTATCTCCCACTGAGATAGACATCATGTCAAAATTGGGCGGTTCAGGATGTAATTTAGGGGATCTACCTGGGACAGTAGCGTGTAACATCCCGGAACCGGGTGCCACGCAACGGGTGCCCCGAGACCGGTTCGCCACATAACCTCAAGCGCATTTCCCCAAACGCCAGAGGCTACCGACTAGCAGCGAGGGCCCAGGTCTGATAGTGGGGAAACTAGGCCCTCATTTGTCCAAGTGTAGCGCAGCAGAATACCAAAATAAAAATACAACAAACAGCAGAAGTAGTAAACATACACAACTGAAATAACTACAGTAGTGGATACAACCAACAGTATATAACTGATCATGCTACGTGTTCAAGTTCTAAGAAAACATCCAGAACATGTTATACATAAATACAGTATAGTAGAAAATATAGTACATGAAAACAAGCAAAACAGGTGGCAGCAGCATCGCGAGCCTAGGCTCAGTCCCGTGCCCTCCTACTCCACATCAACAGTCAACTACCTGTATAGGGACTCTTGACCCTATCTACACCTTTAGCAACATAATCTGTTTGGGCCGAAAAGCGTGACCCAAACAGGGTGTGAGAAATATATCTCAGTAGGCACCCACCAAAGGCCCGTGCCCAAATGCGTGTAAGCAAGCAACAACAGTGTGCAGTAGTAATATGCAATAAAGTAAGCAGTACTCAAAAGTAACTAATTTCCAATTATATTGCCATTTCTGTATCCATTTAATCCATTTAAATATTAGAAACCACCACAGTGCATTTCTAGGTAAACAGCCCACGTCCTCAGACAAACAAAACCTTACCCTCAGGTAAGAAGAATCCAACCCGCAGGTATAGCCCTCAGGTGTAATAGAAATTTCCCTCAGGCGTAGGAAGTTTCGCCCTCAGGCATAGAAGTCATGCCCTCAGAAACAAAAGGTTACCTTCAGGTGGAAATAACTACAGCCCTCAGGCTAAACAGTGCAGTGCCCTCAGGCTAATCACAACAATGCCCTCAGGCTAAATACAAAAACTCCCTCATGCTAAACAGGTAACCGGGCCATGCCCAACAGGTAAACAAGAAGTAACAAGAAATTCCTCTCAAGGAAATTCTACAAATACTACTTTGAAGGCATACCCTCAGGTATCCTGGCCAAATGGATAAATAGAGAAACACACCCCGGGGGTGGTTCCAGATCCAAGCAACGATCCCAACCATCATTTTAATATCATAGTTTAATCACCTATGCAATTCTAGGCATTAAACATAGAAACGAACTCAGCCACATGACACCCCAACATGGGTTCGTGGAATAAAAAATGGACAAAACACACAGTTGTTGGAAAACTAAACACAAATCCACCTGCCTTATACGCCAACGAATGCTATACCCGAACGCCGACTCCAGAAACGCCCAAGAACGGCGTAGATCTGATGAAGAACAAAACTCATTAAAATGTAAATAACTTACGTTAGGAGAAGATTTGGCAAGAATGGTACCAGGAGAGGAGAGGGCTTACCCGTGCAGTTCCAACAAGATCGTCTGAAGCCGAATCAGATTCCAGACGAATGCCCGGTGGATCTTCAAATATCCGGCCTCCTCCATTGGCTCGTAAATGGATCAAGTGCCTCCTCTACCAAATGAGGAGGCTACTGCCTATTTTAAGATGATAAAATAAAGTACACGGCGTGTACTTCCAAGTACACTGTGTGTACTCCCTTCATTTAACTGTTCATTTGGCGGCACCGCCACACTGTCCATCTGTCGACATGAGTACACATCATGTACTCTAATGTACACGGCATGTACTATCGCCCAGCTGGCGGTGACACCACCACCTTACTGTTTACACCTACCGACTGACTACACGACACGTAAGGTACCACTACACGGCATGTAGTCAGTTCCTACACCCTTCGTCGCCGGCATGGCTACACGCCCCGTGTACTCATCCCTACACGACCAAAAGTACATGGTGTGTGGATAAAGTACATGGTGTGTAGTTCCAAAATTCAGGATTTTTCCACATTTTCCATATTTTCTCAAAAACACTTAAGGAAAAGGAAAAGAAGAATCTCGTACCTCTAAAATAAGAACTGGTTTCTTACAAAATTTCCCCCTTTTAGAAATTCTTCAACGAATTTCCCTTCTAAGGGTGGTGAAGAGAAAGCTCAATACTGCTATAGCCACTGAGCACGTACGTCGGCCTCCCGCTCCCAGGTCTCATCCTGTACTCGGCCATGCTGCCATAGCACCCGTACGAGAGGAACTGACCGGCCTCGGAGAACCTTAGTGCTCCTGTCAACGATACGGATCAGATTTTAATCAAAGTAGGCATCATGCTGAAGCTCAACCTCCTCTCGCTGAAAGGATTGAGATGGGTCTGAATCATAGTGATTCAACTGAGACACGTGGAAGACGTCGTGCATGGCTCGGTACCACTGCAGTAACTACAACCGATATGAAACCAGCCCGAATCTCTCTAGAATCTCAAATCGTCCCACATACTATGGTGAAAGCTTACCCTGTCTCTTGATCCGTTTGTGTCCCAGCCTCGTCGAAACACACAAGAAAGCTTGATCCCCGACCACGAACTCTAAAGGTCATCTGCGGCGATCAACATAAGACTTCTGACGAGACTATGTGGTAGCCATCTGCTTCCGAATCAACTGGACCTGCTCAGATGTCTCCTGCACGAGCTGTGGCCCCATTAAAGCTGCCTCACCTGCCTCTAACAAGCACAAAGGTGATCGGCATGGCCTACCATATAAATCCTCGTATGTTGCCATCTCAATAGTTTCCTGAAAACAATTGTTATAGTAAAACTCGACTAATGGTATATGCTTCTCCCAAGAGCCCCAAAGTCTAGGATGCATACTCACAGCATATCCTCTAGCACTTGTATCGTCCGCTCTGACTGGACATCTGTCTGAGGTTGGTATGATGTGCTTAGAAGCACCTGTGTACTCAGCGCCTTCTGAAAACTCTGCCAGAAATGAGACGTAAAGCGGGTTTCCCTATCTGAAACGATAGAACGAGGGACCCCATGAAGATGTACGATCTCTCGGATATTCATCCTTTCGAGCTCGTCAACACCGAAGGTCTCCTTGATCGGAAAGAAGTGAGCCACCTTCGTGAGTCTGTCCACGACAACCCACACGACATCATTGCCTCGAGGTGAACTCGGAAAACCCGTCATGAAATCCATCGTGACATCATCTCATTTCCACTCTGGAATGGGAAACTGCTGTAACAGCCCAGCTGGTCTCTGATGCTCTGCATTCACCTGCTGATAGGTGGAACACCTCGTAACAAAACCAGCTATCACTCTCTTCATAGCCGGCCACCAGTACTGACCCCTCAAGTCACGGTACATCTTGGTAACCCCGGGATGAAATGCCCAAGCTGAAGCATGAAACTCCCGCATCAACTCCTCTTGTATATCCCCTGGAACCCATACACGTCCATGGAAACGAAAAATCTCATCATCTCCTATCGTCCAACCAGGAGGAGGGTCCTCACTTGCCACCGACTCCCATAGAACTAGGCCTTCTGAAACTGATAGTTGCCTCATCCTCACTCTGTCCAGGAGGGTAGAAGTCAAAAATAACGTGGAAAGATAAGTCTTCCCATGACTGTCATGCACCTCCAGATTCATCTCAGAGAAAAGATCCATAATCTGCCACTCACCACTGGCCTCCTGTACTGCCTGTATCTGAGTCTTCCTACTCAGTGCATCAGCTACTGCATTACCCTTACTAGGTGTATAGGCAAGCTCAAAATCGAAGGACTATAGGTACTCGAACCACATTCTCTACCTCAGATTTAGGTCACGCTGAGTAAAGATATACTTGAGGCTTTTGTGGTCGGTGAAAACCAAAAATTCTCTCCCAACAGATAGTGTCTCCAACAACACAACTCATGAACAACTAAAACCAACTCGAGATCATGCGTCGGGTAATTCCTCTCATGTGGCCTCAACTGCCGAGACCCGTACGCCACAACTCGGTCTCCCTGCATCAAAACAGCTCTCAGCCCAATCCCTGATGCATCACAGTAAACTGTATAGCTCTTCCCCTACTCTGGGAGTATTAGGATCGGTGTTGATGTCAACCTTCCCTTTAGGTCTTGAAAAGCTCCCACAAAAGGTTCTGACCGAACGAACTTCACACCCTTCTTAGTCAGACCTGTCAACGGTGATTCTAAGCAGGAGAAGTATTGTATGAAGCGTTTGTAGTAACTAGCCAGCCCTAAGAAACTCCGTATCTCAAACACATTCTTAGGCTGCTCCCAGGAAACTACTGGTCTTGCATTCTCTTGGTCTACTGAAACTCCTGCTTCAGAGATGATATGACCCAGGAAGTGATTCTGGTCCATCCAAAAGTGGAACTTCGAGAGCTTAGAATATAGGAGATGCTCTCTCAGTTTACTCAATACGATCTCAAGATGGGTGGAATGGTTGTGTCGTGTGGAAGAGTACACCAAGATGCCGTCCACGAATACTACCACAAATGAATCAAGATACGGATGGAAAACAGGTTTCATCAGAGCCATGAAAACTGCAAGCACGTTCATCAGTCTGAACGGCATAACCGTATACTCATATAGACCATACCTACTCCTAAAAGCTGTGAGAGGTATATCAGATGGTCTAATGCACATCTGATGATATCCGGATCTAAAGTCAATCTTCGAGAATACTCGTCCTCCAAGAAGCTGATCAAACAGATCATCTATCCTCGGCAAGGGATATCGGTTCTTAACCGTCAACTGGTTCAGCTTCTGATAATCCACACAATGTCTGAGGGTAACATCCTCCTTTTTCGCAAAAAGGACCATAGAACCCCAAGGAGAAGTACTGGGTTGGATAAAACACTTTGCCTGTAACTCCTCTAACTGCCTCTTTATCTCCTGCAACTCAGGCATGGCCATCCTATAAGGAGGAATGGACACCGGTGCTGCTCCTGGAACTAGCTCAATATAGAAATCCACCTCACGCACTAGAGGTAGACCTGAAAAGTCTTCTGGGACGTCATATGTGAAAAGATTGACAACTGGAGGGAAATTCGTCTGACAAGTCCCCTGTTCATCCTGATATAAGCTCGCAATTTGGGCTGTGACTCCACCTCGCCCATGATGCTCTGGTCTGGCTCGACTCGACTGAACATCCCACTCGCCCTTGTATAGAAACTCCCCGCCCACTGGTGACATGAAACACACCCTGCGACGATAGCATTCTACAAAGGCTTGAAAGGGAACCAACCAGTCCATCCTGAGAATGACGTCATAGCTCGTCATCTCCAGGACATAGAGGTCCCAAAGGAAATGAAACCCACCAAACTCAAGGGGGAACTCCTTACACTGACGCACACCATCCAACCTAGTACTCAACGGAGTGTCTAGCATCAAAATATTAGAAGAAGTAGAAACACCGAGCCCAAGGCTCTCCACAACGGGTACAGATATAAAAATATGTGTAGCACCCATATCAAAAAGTACTGAAGACAAGACAGAAGCTACTAGAATAGTACCTATGACTATAGAAGGTCCGGGATCCTTCTCCAGCTGGGTCTGTTGCACTGCATATGCCTGCCCAGTGCTGCAGCCCTGCGACATGGCCTGGCTACCCTGAGTTGTCCCGCCCTGCTGCCTATGTGATACTGGTGTCTGGCTACCACGGTCACAACCAACATCTCTTCCTGCACGCCCTAACATATTCTAGTTCCATGGCTTGTAAGAAGCCACTGGTCCTGCTCCCGCACGCGGAGTCTGCACAGAACCCCTCTCACTAGCCACTGGTATAAATGCCCTGAAAAAGCACTGCAGATGACCCAACTTGATGTAAGCCCGACACTCCACTGGGTCTCGTGGACACTAGGGCCTATTGTTCCCCTCTCTGCCACACTGGTAGCACCTGACTGGTCCACCTGAAGAAGCTTCCTGGCTGGTACTGCCGCCCTGAGAGAAGTCCATCTGTCTCTACTCTTGCCAAGAGAAATAATACCAGTCAATGGTGCTGACCCGCCCGGACTCACACCACTAGATTCCCGCAGGTTCCTCTCTGTAATCAGTTCTTGATTCACATTCGCTTGTACATTAGGCAACCTGAAAACATTCACCAGTGCTCAGATGTCATACCGAAGAAAATCCTTAAAAGGTCTGGCTCTCAACGTCTCATCACCCACCAGCGCGGGTGCAAAATGCTGAAGCTCTGTAAAACAAGCAGAGTAGTCCATCAATGACATAGTTACCTACTGCTGATTCATGAACTCTCGAGCTCTATCTGCCCTTAGCGTCTCGAGAAAGAAGAAGTCATAGAAGACTGCCTGAAAATCTTCCCACGCGATGTCCCTGTGATGCTCTTACTGGGTGGTAACATCCCACCACCTCTTGGAAGAATCACGCAGCATGTAAGTCGTGAGCATGACCCTCCTCCCTGGAGGCATCTCAAGATGCTAAAAAATAGTCTGAATCAACCCCAACCAAGACTCTGCAGCCTGTGGTCCTCCATCCCCTGAAAACGGAGGTGGATGCTGCTATTGAAAGATACGTTTTAGCTCGGCCATAGATGTGGCAGCCTGCGGTGCTCCCTAAAAGGTCTGTATGAACCGCAATAAGCCTTCACGGAACTGTGCCTCCTCGCCTGTGTCCGGTATAACAGCTGGTGCCACATCTGGCTCTACTGGTGGATCAACTGGTAGCCCATGGCCCACCATCTTCGGAGTATAATCGTTGTCGCTCTCCTGGAGAACAACTCACGGTCATCTAGGCGACATGACTCTACAAGGTCAAAATCACGCCTCAGATTCAAGATTATTAATACTGAAATGAAGGAACCACAAAGGAACAAGAGGAAGAAGGCGTTTCAAAATTTGCAAAATAAGACTACACGGCCTGTACACTGACTACACGGCGTGTACTTGACTTCCTTTCCCCTGCCCGGGTCCTTCTACATGGCTAAGCCACACGACATCCGTTCCACAAAACTACACGGCGTGTTTAATATCTATGTGGCGTGTACGATGTTATTTTCCAACTGCTCGTGTCGTCTGTGACATGGCCGACAACTCAGCTTGACACTCCACGGCATTTACACCATTCTGTTTCCCCGCCACACGGCTAACACCACATGGTCTATCCTCGGTCCAGACTACATGGCATGTCCCACAGGTACGCGGCGTGTTTAGGGGAAGGTGACACCGGCCTGTGTTATTAGTTACACGGCCGAGTCCCCAGGTCAAAATACACGGCGTGCCTATATGTAACACCCCGAGATTTTATGAAAAATATTCTTTTAATTTCATTAATGTCTTGTGCTACACCATGATTACCTTGCGCTATACGCAACACCGTATTAGCTTGCAGTATACACAACACTATTCTTGGATCGTGTTACACACAATTTTGATAATAGTTATTCTACACAACATTGAGTATATATATAAATAAATATATATATATATATATATTCAATTTATAAATGAAATATGGTTGGATTATGTTATAAGAAACAACTAAGGATTCTTTCACAACACGCAACCCTGACTTGGCTTGCATTACACGCAATCGCGACCTTCCTCGATAGTGTGTGTTGTACGCAATACTGGGTTTTACTAAACAACGATATATTATTATAATATTGTTATGAACTAGCCGTTATGAATAGTGTTAACTAAATTTTGAATTTTATAACATTATTATTCAGCATACACATTTCTAGAACATGGTATAAGAACAAAATAAAATTTTCAGGTAAAATAAGTATTTTTCAAAAACTGCAGCTTTGCTGCGTTTTGATGGCGCGCCCACTTTAAATCTAGTTTTTGACATGTTTATAAGTTCAATTTGACAAAATAAAATTCTTCTTTTGAATCAGGATATAAAAACTTACATTAGATAATGTTTTCATATTTTTTCGATAACTTTCATATTTTAATTAATATTAAAAACATGCTATATTTTAATTAAAAACAACTTTTTTCATCATAATATCCTATGTGGTTAAATTATAATATTGAATGGATTTAAAGTATAAATAGAATATATTTTTACCATTTAATATAATTTATGTCATTAGCATTGATTTTACCTTGAATTCGTAGGTTAAATCAATTCAATCTTTTGCAATGTTTTAAAGAAAAACCCCTTTTCTTTCGACAATAGGATTAATTTTAATTTAATTTCTGAAACTTTTGTGTATCGAATTTGGAAAAATGGATTCCATATTTGGAATTAGTGGATCCAAATTATGTTAATAAGCTACTTTTTATTTTTGGGAATTATGAATAGTAACTATGGTAAATTTTATTTGCCATAGTTAAAGAAAATCGGGTAATTAAGGGTAAATATAATATTTTAAAATTACCCTAAAAATGTCAAAATCCTATTGGATGACTAAAAGTAGACCCATATCACCTAAGGGTTGGATTAGATTCATTTAATTAAATTTTATCAATGAAAATAATTTAATTATTATTAAAACCAAAGAATGTGACAACATGTCACTTTCTCAAATCTTATAAGTATAATAATTTTAATCTTGTAATAAACTTCATGAAACTTCTAACATGAATAGTATCCAGATAGAGAATACAATTATCTACATCATAGAAATTTATTTAGAATTTTTAGGGATTAAATAAGTATCATTTATTATGACACAATGATGATGCAGTAATTGTCTTATTAATGAAATATTGACATAATTGATGTTATAAATGCCCAAATAAATGTAATTTGAGACTTTTTATGACTTACAATAATTTTCTAGGTTAATATGACATGTTATTGTGGATTTAAGTAACTTGTTTAGAACTTATAATTCTGTTATGAATTTCATAAAAATCATGTACCAAATAGTGTCAAAATTGACATAAATTAGTTTTTTTAAAAATATTATATTATTAATTGTTATTTTATTCCAAAAAAATATAAGGTTCGGCCAAATGACTTAGATAAGATTATATATAATAATAATAAACAATTTGGGGTTCGTTTGGCTTGATATAGTAAGTTTATTAACCATATAGTGTATGAAAACAAAAAGACACAGTAAAAGTTAAATTATTTAACATAGAGTTAAATCTAATTGATAAGGTTAAATTAATAACATAAACTTGTATAAATACTATTGGATGAGAGGGTTTCGACCCATACCCACTTAAGCTTCGAAATAAGACATTTTTGAACCATTATAAACCGAATTTGACCTTAAATATAAAATAATATTTTGAGATTTTCCTAAGGTGCCCCTCTCCTCCCTTATAAAAGGGCACCTCCTCCCTCTCCTCCTCACACCAATTTGAGCATTCAAGCTCGGGAAAACCCTGCCAAAATCTCTTCTCCACTTCCATAATATCATCCTAGAGGTCCTGCTCTTCTTCAAAGACCATCCTTAGTTCTTTAAGTGGAGGTTAAGTGAAGGCGCGTCAAAAAGAGGTAATATCCATTACCGATCTTTTTCAATTTCTTTCTTCTTCAACTTCTTCTTATTTAGTTGTTTCATGATAAAGTAATAACATCAGTATTTATTATATACTGATATGTTATTATAAATATGAAACAACTCTAATTAATCATCTATCCATCCTACGGAAAAAGGAAATCACCGCGCGTGCGTACGTACGGAATACCGTCTCCACGCCGTGGTGTAATCTATTTTCTTCCACCACCTTAATTGGATGGGTATAATGGTGTAATGAGTAACTATATATGATTATTATAAATTGATATTAATACTGAAATAGTATACATACATTCAACACAATTCCATGACCATTGGAACGATATCATCGCTCGTGCGTACGTACGGACTACCGTCTCCACAACGAGATGAGATTCATTATCCACGTTAACCATTCAGAATGATTATAAAGTAGATATAATGAATAATAATGAAATATATGACATGTTAAATCTACTGTATTTATGTATATATATATATGTATGTCATCTTCTTACTTCCATTCTACACAATAAGGAAAGGAAAACAGCGTTCATGCGTACGTATGGACTACCGTCTCCACGAACGGTGTGTTTCATTTCATTTATCAATCTATTATATATATATACTGAATATATATGATATATAAATAATGTTTTATATTCTGGAAGTAATTAAATCATGATAATAATGTCAAGAACGACAAGTCCAAACACCTACGATAAATGAAACGACTTTACCCAAAACGCTTTTTTAACATGGAATTTACAAATGAATGGGTAATATAAAGTCAAAAGTGAACCATATATGATATCATAACAATGAGTATGATTTTTTAATAAGTCAATAACATTATTTAAATCATTATACAGGAGGTTCAGACACTTACGAAGCATATCGGACCTAAAGTAAGGGAAATATCACAATCTCATTTTTATCTGAGATTGTTTATACTTTAGTATTTAATGGGGTATATTTTATCATCCACATCCATGTTTCCTCAATATTTAATATTATTTCCATCCACCTACAATTGTTTAAATCCTATTTTACCCTTCGGTGAGTTTTTAGTAAAAGATATGAAAGGAATCTTTTGTCGTTTTTCGTACGAGTTACTTTTTTGACTTTTCCGACAAAAGTACGAGAATAATGTTTTTTTAACTTATACGGCATGAATGGATTTTTAAAACATTATTTCCAAGAGGCTTCCTTTACAAGTTTTCAAGTTTATTTTTAATCAACTTATTTTATTTTAGAATTGTATGACATGTTAAGAAAGGAAAAGTGTTTTTGAAGCAGAAATGATATTTTTTTCAAGAATGGAGTTCAAGTGTTTTATCAAAATTATTTTCCATCTAAGATAATATATTGTTCTGTTTCTATCCCTATTATTACATGGATTTGACTATGTTGTGATGGAAATACATTTATGAATTCCTTTATCTTATATGAATTTTTTTATGATGTCACGATGTTTAAGATTCCCATATTTATTACATGGGTTATGCTATGATGTATGGTTTCTGATTTTGTGGAACACATAAGAATGGTATCATTATGAGATGGGTGGGACCTATATCTCCCTCCAATTAATTGGGTAAAGATTTTATATCTCATGAGATATACATTGCTGGAATGGTAGGTTATACCGGTTCAGTGAAATAGGACTGAAATGAGGGTGACTCGGTTCAGAAATGGACTTTGTCCACTAAGATAGTCTTGGAAATGAGTCTTGACTAATAAGAAATGATTCTCTATGATTGTGTGTGTATGCCACAAAGTTTTATGTTTTATGTTATGATTATTGGGATTTCATTTCACTACTATGATTTATCCCATGTTATGAAATTATGCTCTCTTTTTCGGATTAAGACTTCCAAAATGTTTTGTTCTTATGAATATGATGTGATTGATATTTATTGTGTTTACCCTTACTGAGCATTTGAGCTCACCCTTTTATGTTTTCTTTTCCCCAGGATATAAAGAAAGGTTTTAGGTAAGAAAAAAATGGAAGACCTTTATGGGGGATGTTGAAGATCTTTCACCGTGATTAGAAGATTATGTTCCGAGTTTCCAAAGACACTAAACTATTACGGTCCTTGTGTGTGTATTTTTGTAATGTACTAACTATTCCGCAAAAGTAATGTAATGCCCATGTACATTAAGCTTCAGGTCTCTACAGTTGGTATAAGAAGACAGGTTTAGTCAACCTTTGGAAACTAGGATGTGAGAACGTTAGTGAGATCCCTAGAGATATTTCTAAGGTATGTCTAGGGATGTCCCTAAGGATAAGTATACGTATAGGATATAGTCCTAGAACTACAGTAACGATCTTAGAATTTAACCTAAGATGTTAGATATTGAGGGTACTCCCCCTTTACTATGTTGTTTTCTCTAGCATGATTTTTGCCTCTCACAAGATTCTTTTTGTGTTTTAGTTAATGGAGGGAACCAGAAGGAATTCGGTTAACATTGAATCCAATGGACAAATTGGTGACTATGATTAGAAAAATTGTGTAATTCCTAGAGAGAAAGATATTGTGATTATGCCGAATCAGTCATCGCGATATATGATTAACAAGGTGAAATTTATTTGTATGCCTAATTCATCAAATAAGAGGAAGATAAACTATTATTCATGTTCGCATGTCGAGGAGCATAAAGAAAGGAAGATTGAGATTTCTAAAGAAGGGAAGAAGAACCTTGAGGAATACCTCAAATGGAGGGACCGATGTTATCTGTGTGGAGAAAAGGGTCATAGAGTGACAGACTGTTATGGAGTTCAATGTCTTATTTTCGGAGAACATGGGCATTACCCAACTCAATGCCCTGACCTAAAAAGTTACTTCTAAATAAAGGAAGGACTTATTCCAGGACAATCATTGAAGTGGATGGACTGAAGTGTTTATGTATTGGTATTCAAGAATAATGTTGTTGAGGTACTTTTATGGTGTATTGAAATATTTATGTATTGTTCTATTGTGGTTTTCAATAATTTTAACGTACCGGTAACCATGAAAAGTGATTCAAATATTTTGGAAAGTAGATGATATGCGTATAATGAAGGGATAAGGAGAAAATGAAATGTTTGACAGTATTCACGAGCTCATTATTGATATAAGGACTAAGTGATATCATGGTTTGAGTATATAGAATTTTGAGGATTTTGGTATGTGGAAAGAGTTAACTTTTAACAGCACTCATGTTTTCAATAAGGTTCAATGGGTATTCAAGAGAGTACAAGATTAAGGCCTTTGAATGTTTGGAATGTGACCAACAAGATATATCTTATGATATATGGGGATCAACAATGGTATTAAATCTCTGAGAGTGGACTGTAGTATTATGGATAATCCTAAAGATTGGAATGGATTATGTTGGACATAAGTTAGTATTGTTTGTTTTTCGATATTATTGATGGGATGTTATAGTAATGTAGTTTTAGAAAAAGGACAACCGGAAGGACAGGCGACAGCCCATCACGTCGGACAAGGCCGTGGGAATCGAACCCACAACCGAAGTGCGACTGGCATTTATCACCAACCACTGGCCTACAGGAAGTCCCTGGTTAGTATAAACTAGTTTAATTTTATTAAGCGGTATGATATATGAAGTATAAGTTCATTTTTGGAACCATATATGATTAATATAACCATAAGATGGACTTATAACTTTTACTAACCTTTTTTTTAAAAGAGATGGAATGAACCATCATTCTATCACATGATCTGCTAACACATCACGAATAACAAATTCAACTTCATTTTTTTAAGGGATGAAGTGGAAATTGTTCAATTCACGAACAACAGTGAGATTGTACCAAAATCATGCAAGTATTTCTTTTTATTCATCAACTTTAGGAAAATGATCTTGAAAACCAAAAATATTGTCCTAGTTACCTTATATCTGATTAATCAGATAGTACCTTAGATCATCACAAATCAATAGCTTTGTGATTGTTGGCTTTTTCATAGCCATGTTCTCTACCACTCTCCATCAGAACTTGATGGTTAGATTTTTCTTCCATATCCATATTTTCACCTATGTTCTCCTACGTGGAAACCCCATGATGAGTTAATTTGGGTAACCTTTACATTTCATACTTTAGTTTTTAAAAGCCATGTTTTGGTATTCCATTTTACGATGTGGGTTTCTATTAAACAAACTTTCGAGTAGTAAACCATTTATAACCCCAACGAATTTCGAGGGAGAAATTCATTTTAAGGGGGGTAGAATTTAACACCCCGAGATTTTATGAAACATATTCTTTTAATTTCATTAATGTCTTGTGCTACACCAAGATTGCGTAGCGCTATACGCAACACCTTATTAGCTTGCAGTATACGCAACACTATTCTTGGATCGTGTTACACACAATTTTGATAATAGTTATTCTATGAAACATTGAGTATATATATATATATATATATGTTAAATGTATAAATTAGAAATGGTTGGATTCTGTTATATGAAACAACGAAGGATTCTTGCACAACATGCAACCCTGACTTGGCTTGCATTACACGCAATCGCGACCTTCCTCGATAGTGTGTGTTTTACGCAATACTGGGTTTTACTAAACAATGATATATTATTATAATATTGTTATGAAGTAGCCATTATGAATAGTGTTAACTAAATTTTGAATTTTATAACATTATTATTCATCTTACACATTTCTAGAACATGGTATAAGAACAAAACAAATTTTTCGGGTAAAATAAGTATTTTCCAAAAAATGCAGTTTTGCCGCCTTTTGATGGCGCACCCACTTTAAATCTATTTTTTTGACATGTTTATAAGTTCAATTTGATAAAATAAAATTCTTCTTTTGAATCAGGATATAAAAATTTTCATTAGAAAATTTTTTGATAATTTTCTGATAACTTTCATATTTTAATGAATAGTAAAAAGACGCTATATTTTAATTAAAAACAACTTTTTTCATCGTAATATATTATGTGGATAAATTATAATATTGAATGGTTTTAAAGTATAAATAGAATATATTTTTACCATTTAATATAATTTATGTCATTAGCATTGATTTTACCTTGAATTCTTAGGTTAAATCAATTCAATATTTTGCAATGTTTTAAAGAAAAACTCGTTTTCTTTCGACAACGAGATTAATTTTAATTTAATTTCTCCAACTTCTGTGTATTGAATTTGGAAAAATTTATTCCATATTTGGAATCAGTGGATCCAAATTATTTTAATAAGCTACTTTTTATTTTTGGGAATTATGAATAGTAACTACGGTAAATTTTATTTACCATAGTTAAAGGTAAATCGGGTAATTAAGGGTAAATATAATATTTTAAAATTACCTTAACAAATGTAAAAATCCTATTGGATGACTAAAAGTAGACCCATATCACCTAAGGGTCAGATTAGATTCATTTAATTAAATTTTGTCAATGAAAATAATTTAATTATTATTAAAACCAAAGAATGTGACAACATGTCACTTTCTTAAATCTTATAAGTATAATAATTTTAATCTAGTAATAAACTTCATGAAACTTCGAACATGAATTGTCTCCAGAAATATAGTACAATTATCTACATCATATTAATTTATTTAGAATTTTTAGGGATTAAATAACTATCATTTATTATGACACAAAGATGATGCAGTAATTGTCTTATTAATTAAATATTGACATAATTGATGTTATAAATGCTCAAATAAATGAAATTTGAGACTTTTTATGACTTAAATAAATTTTATAGGTTACTATGACATGTTATTGTTGATTTAAGTAACTTGTTTGGAACTTATCATTCTGCTATGAATTTCATAAAAATCATGTAGCAAATAGTGTCAAAATTGACATAAATTAGTTTTTAAAACAAATATTATATTATTAATTGTTATTTTATTCCTAAATAACTAAGGTTCTAACAAATGACATATATAAGATTATATACATTAATAATAAATAACTTGGGGTTCGTTGGGCTTGATATAGTAAGTTTATTAACCATGTAGTGTAAGAAACAAAAAGACATGGTAAAAGTTAAATTATTTAACTTAGAGTTAACTCTAATTGATAAGGTTAAAATAATAACCTAAACTTGTCTAAATCCTATTGGATGAGAGTCTTTCGACCCATACCCACTTTAGCTTCGAAATAAGACCCTTTGGAACCATTATAAACCGAATTTTACCTTAAATATAAAATAATATTTTGAGATTTTCCTAAGGTGCCCCTCTCCTCCCTTATAAAAGGGCACCTCCTCCCTCTCCTCGTCACACCAATTTGAGCATTCAATCTCGGCCAAACCCTGCAAAAATCTCTTTTCCACTTCCCTAGTATCATCCTAGAGGCCCAGGTATTCTTCAAAGACCATCCTTAGTTCTTTAAGTGGAGTTTAAGTGAATGCCCGTCAAAAAGAGATAATATCCATTACCGATCTTTTTCAATTTCTTTCTTCTTCAACTTCTTCTTATTTAGTTGTTTCATGATAAAGTAATAACATCAGTATTTCTTATATACTGATATGATATTATAAATATGAAACAACTCTAATTAACCTTCTATCCATCCTACGGAAAAACGAAATTACCACGCGTGCGTACGTACGGAGTACCGTCTCCACGCTGTGGTGTAATCTATTTTCTGCCACCACCTTAATTGGATGGGTATAATGGTGTAAAGAGTAACTATATATGATTATTATAAAGTGATATTAATACTGAAATAGTATACATACACTTCAACACAATTTCACGACCATGGAAATGATATCATCGCTCGTGCGTACGTACAGACTACCGTCTCCACGACGCGATGAGATTCATTATCCATGTTAACCATTCCAAAATGATTATAAAGTATATATAATGAATAATAATGAAATATATGACATGTTAAATCTACTGGATATATATATATATATATGTATGTCATCTACTTACTTCCATTCAAGACAATAAGGAAAGGAAAACAGCGTTCATGCGTACGTACGGACTACTGTCTCCATGAACGGTGTGTTTCGTTTCATTTATCTATCTATTATATATATATATATACTGAATATATATGATATATAAATAATGTTTTATATTCTGGATGTAAGTAAATCATGATAATAATGTCAAGAACAACAAGTCCAAACACCTACGATAAATGAAACGATTTTACCCGAAACACTTCTTTAACATGGAATTTACAAAAAAACGGGTAATATAAAGTCATAAGTGAACCATATATGATATCATAACAATGAGTATGATTTTGGAATAAGTCAATAACATTATTTAAATCATTATACAGTAGGTTCGGACACTTACGAAGCATATCGGACCTAAGGTAAGGGAAATAACGTAATCTCATTTTTATCCGAGATTGTTTATACTTTAGTATTTACTAGGGTGTATTTTATCATCCACATCCATGTTTCCTCAATATGTAATATTATTTACATCAACCTAAAATTTTTTAAATCCTATTTTACCCTTCGGTGAGTTTTTAGTAAAAGATATGAATAGAATCTTTTGTCGTTTTTCGTAGGAGGAACTTTTTTGACTTTTCCGACAAAAGTACGAGAAGAATGTTTTTTTAACTTATACGGCATGAATGGATTTTTAAAACATTATTTCCAAGAGGCTTAATTTAAAAGTTATCAAGTTTATTTTTAATCAACTTCTTTTAGTTTAGAAATTTACGCCATGTTAAGAAAGGAAAAGTGTTTTTGAAGCAGAAAGGATATTTTCCTCAAAAATGGAGTTCAAGTGTTTTATCAAAATTATGTTCCATATAAGATAATATATTGTTATGTTTCTATCCCTATTATTACATGGATTTGATTATGTTGTGATGGAAATATTTTTATGAATTCCTTTATCTTATATGAATTTTTTTATGATGTCACAATGTTTAAGATTCCCATTTTTATTACCTGGGTTATGCTATGATGTATGGTTTCTGATTTTGTGGCACACATAAGAATGGTATCATTATGAGATGGGTGGGACCTATATATCCCTACAATTCATTAGGTAAAGATTTTATATCTCATGAGATAGACATGGCTGGAATGGTAGGTTATACCGGTTCAGTGAAACAGGACAGAAACGAGGGTGACTCAGTTCAGAAATGGACTTTATCCACTAAGATAGTCTTGGAAATGAGTCTTGACTAATAAGAAATGATTCTCTATGATTGTGTGTGTATTCCACAAAGTTTCATGTTTTATGTTATGATTATTGGGATTTCATTTCACTACTATGATTTATCCCATGTTATGAAATTATGCTCTCTTTTGCAGATTAAGACTTCCAAAATGTTATGTTCTTATGAATATGATGTGATTGATATTTATTTTGTTTACCCTTACTAATCATTTGAGATCACCCTTTTATGTTTTCTTTTCCCCAGGATATAAAGAATGGTTTTAGGTAAGAAAAAAAAGTGAAGATCTTTATGGGATATGTTGAAGATCATTCACCATGATTAGAAGATTACGTTCCGAGTTTCAAAGACACTAAACTATTACGGTCCTTGTGTGTGTGTTTTTGTAATGTACTAAGTATTCCAAAAAAGTAATTTAATGTACATGTACATTAAGCTTCGGGTCTCTACACTATAACTGACACGGCATGTTCTGTCAAGGAGTTCACCGACCCATGTTGTTAGTTACACGGTCGGACTCTGGCTCACACTACACAACGTGCATAAAAACTACACGGTGTGTTTTACCCATGCCCTTCCCTACCCTGTGTCGCCGCCCACACGGTTTGTGACATGGGAAGAGACTACAGGGCGTGTACTCGGGGTACACAGTGTGTACTCAAAAAGTTCATTTTTATTCTCGAACAGAAGAACACACACGACATGTATGAGGTCCTACATGGCGTGTATTCTACGATTTCCGGACATTAGGCCTCAGAAACTTCTCTGGAACCCAGAAAATATTGAAAAACAACACCTGAGTGTCAAATTCCGACCCGTGGGGGGCCATACTCCCCATGAATAAAAGTTTGACATCTTATCTATGTTATAACCAATAAACAGTCAATGATCCACAAAATTCCGGTCAATGGGGGCCCATACTCCCCAAAAAACGAAGTTTGGAGTTCATTCTATAAACATGCTCAAACAAACATACCATATCACAATGCAGATATTTATCAAGAAACTATCACAATAACTTGCTTTATTAGCACAACATCTATCACAACAACATCCGAATTTATAATGCACCTACATGGCATGGAAACTATGTATGGCATGTGATATCTAGCATGTGCCTATATGATGCATGAGAAGACATACCCTCATCTCACCGGGTTGCAACTAAATAGAACCCACAGATAAAATAAAAACAGCACAATCCAAGTGCGTCACCCAACGGTGAAAACATATCTACCGTAAAATTGCAAAATCAAAAGAATGAAAAAATACGAGGTAGACTAGATTTTCCCTATACACGGGTTAGCTACGCCTAAGAACAGATTATTACCAACTATCGTTCCGTTGAATCCCTAATTACGACTCCAAATAGTAAGTCAAAGAAAAGAACTGCTCTGATACCACTTTGTAACGTCCTGGACCCGGGTGCCATGCAACGGGTGCCCCGAGCCCAGTTCGCCACATGACCTCAAGAACATTTCCCCAAACGACAGAGGCTGACAACTAGTAGTGAGGGCCCAGGTTAGATAGTGGGGAAACTATACCCTCATTTGTCAAAGTGTAGCGCAGCAGAATACCAAAATAAACATACAACAAACTGCGGAAATAGTAAACATACTGTTTCGCGCGGAATCCGGGGATGACCTCTTGGACGGGAGATTCAAACGTTCCGATCGGTTTCTAACGGGTTTGTTCGTAGAACCGGAAACATCCAATGATTCCACATCCGTTTGGACCTACTTTCCAAAGGCAGGCGCTCATTAGCTTGTGGGCTAATGAGGCTTAGGAATTTGCATTGGTCGAGAGGATGGGAGGTCGGACTCATCACACCTTTTTGAGGGGAATTATTGTCTACTCCGGGACTCTCTTTATAGATTTAAGTTAAGTTCGTGAATCCTTATTACATTACCAAGTATAAAATGAGCTTTCCTTTAGTTTTAACAATCAATGATTAAATATGCAAGAAATTTAGAGAATCTTTTATATGTATTCGAGGTTCTTCATCAATATAGAATCATCTATATTTGTTTAGAGATTCTTGGTCAATGGTATCCTTCAAAACATTTATATAAAAGTCTCTTGGTCATTTTGATGACCAGGCTGGTTTTAAATCCACTCAGTGGGGCACTTGAAGTTTATCGTCATTCAGAAGGACAGAGATTATTTTAATGTTGGGATCGAACCCATGAATGGGCTACCTACGTATCCTTTGTTTTGAAAAAGGAATCAGAATCCACGTAGTTCGAGGAATGGGATATGATGTTTTATGATTGATGGCTCAAAGATGAATGTCATAATTAATTTTACACTATAAGCTCACGTGAGTCATGCTCGGTGTGAGAAACAAGAGGTATTGGTAAAATTTAGACAATTGTGCCATAAAAGAAGCAATCATAAGAATTTGTTTTGGGGCTTATGTATAGATGACTGCCCAGATAGGCGAAGGTTTAGGATTTACTTTTAGGAAAAATCCATGAACAGGGTCCACAAAGTTATATGTGCTTCATGGAGATTTGAATACTCTAATCTTGGGGCTTACTCCTAAGGAGGATGCCCAAGTTAGGAGGGGACTTATTATTGGGTTTTATTCCTGAAAAGGAAACCCAAATCAAAGGAAATTTATGACTGGTTAAGAGAAATTTTAAGAGACTTGGGGCTTACTCTTAAGAAAGATGCCCAAAATTTATGACTAGGACTTATTCCTGAGAAGGAAGCCTAGGTTAGGGGACTTAGGGCTTACTCCTGAAAAGGAAGCCCAAGGTTATGACTGAGTCTTTATTCCTGAAAAGGAGACCCAGGTTAGGGATTAAGGTTTGGGGCTTACTCCTGAGGAGGATGCCCAAGTTTAAAGGACTTTGATTGGGGCTTATTCTTAAGGAAGATGCCCAAGATTAAAGGACTTTGATTGGGGCTTATTCTTAAGGAAGATGCCCAAGATTCATGACTGGGACTTATTCCTGAGAAGGAAGCCTAGGTTAGGGGACTTGGGGCTTACTCCTGAAAAGGAAGCCCAAGGTTATGACTGAGTCTTATTCCTGAAAAGGAGACCCAGGTTAGGGATTAAGGTTTGGGGCTTACTCTTGAGGAGGATGCCCAAGATTAAAGGACTTTGATTGGGGCTTATTCTTAAGGAAGATGCCCAAATCAAAGGTTTTATAACTGGGGATTATTCCTGAAAAGGAAACCCAGGTTAGGATTCTCTAATTTTAAAGGATGAGGTTGAATGAATGAACTCTCAATCTTTGATGACATAAAGATGTTTAAATCACTAAGTTTTGAGAGATATTTCACAGAATTCCTTTCAGATAAGGATGTCAAATCAAGAAATCAGGCCATAAATAGCTTTGAAGAGTATCTTGAAGACTGAATCTTGAATAGGAAGGGTGAAATGTCTTAAGAGGGGTAAAAATGGGCAAGATGGGCACCCAAAAAGATAGGGGCGCGCAAGTATTGAAGGTCGCGCAAGTCCTGCGGCGGCGCGCAAGTATTGGTCGCGCAAGTATACTTGCGCGACATAAGGGATACTTGCGCGATTTTCAACCAGAGTTGAATTACTTGAGCGACTCTTTATTAAACCCTTTCCCATCCTCTTGAGGTTCTTCCAGAAGAGGGACGCGCAAGTTATATTGAAGGAATTAAGTCGGCGCGCAAGTGTTTGATAAGTTTCAACACTTAGGCCTTCCTTCTTCCCTTTAGATCTTCCATTCTAGGTAAGAAATTACCTTAGAAGTGTTCTGGAAGCTTTGAGAAGAGACTTGGGCGTCGGGAGCTTTGATCCGAGTTTCTGGGAACCGATTCTCCCGAATGGGGGGCCCACAGGGTCTATTTATAGGTAAAAGAAGACCCCGGGCGGTTATTGGGCGGTTATCAGATCTGTCGCGCAAGTCCCTTGCACGACCATGATGGGTCGCGCAAGTATTGAGGCGGCGCGCAAGTGTACTTGCGCGACCGTGAGGGAACTTGCGCGGCCTATGGGTAATGTTCTCCTTGTTCATCCCTTTGTCGATTTTTGATGTTTCTTCAAAGGATGAATCACATTGAGCTCAGATATTCCCCTTTTCCGATCTTTAGATTCTGTGACGAAAGGAGCGTCAACAAAAGTCCCCCCTCAGAGTTGGATCCGGAAAGAAATAAGGATTTGACTCTGAGGAAATTGAATTCATTCAAAGGAAAAGGGGGCGCGCAAGTCTTCAGGGCACAGAAGGCAGCACGCAAGTGTGCTGGAACTTGAATTTTATTCAAAGTTCCTTTGTCTTTTGTGTGGGCAGTTTAAAGTCATGCACACCGGACATAAAGGGGCTAATGTTTAAGGTCGAAATAGCTTTGACCAAAATGGAAAAAATTGATTCAATTCCTTGAAAATTTATCTGAAAACAAATTACCATACTCAAGTATGAGAGAAAATATGTAAACTATGGCTTAAGAATATTTGAATCTGAGGAATGATATGAAAAAAGAGCTAAAAGGCATTAGAAGAAGTAGTTTCCAAGAATGAAGTTACTATTATTTAACAAAACCCGTTAGGGGGTTGAAATATGCAGGGCCACCTATGGGCATTGGCTGCATAGTCAAATAAAATAGCATCTTTTGGCTGACAAGTCTATTATGTGGACTGTTTATGCAAGGCCACCTATGGGCATGTGCTGCATAGTCAAGCAAAAGAACTCCCAGAAATTTACTTTCCTAGTGCTAAAAGCTAGTGAAAGTTTATGGAGATTCAAATTTTCTAAAGCATAGAGTTTGTTGTATGGAAAGAGGTACTTGAATATGGAGAAGATATTTACAAACAAGAATATCGAAGAACTGGATGAATATCACTCCTACGAAGGTCTGACCCAAACGTAGGGAAGAAGAATAAACCATAGACTTGAATACTTTTAGATCATGAAAAAGGATATGGGACAAATACGTTAAGGATGGCTATTTTTGCGGATCCCTACATACTGTCGTTTAAGACAAATAAGGACAAAAGAGGCATTCTTCCCAAGAATGAAGTTACTATTATTTAACAAACCCATTAGGGGGTTGAAAACATGCAGGGCCACCTATGGGCATTGGCTGCATGGTCAAATAAATAGCATCTCTTGGCTGACAAGTCTGTTATGTGGACTGTTTATGCAAGGCCACCTATGGGCACGTGCTGCATAGTCAGGCAAAAGAATTCTCAGAAGTTTGACATTTTTGTGACTATAAGTCATGAAAAGGGTTATGAAGATCTGAAAATATTTAAGGTTAGGATTATAATACATAAAGATGGGTATTTTCCAATGTATATAGAGATACATAGGTCAATGAAAACCATAATCATGTTGTGGCTGGGTCCTGAATTGAAACTTGGACTTCACTACGTATCTCATAAGAATGAGAATCAAGCCATACGTAGTTCTTGAAATGCAGTTTAACGTCGTGCAGGACGAAAGTATGAGTGATCTTAGTTTAGGGTCATAGAATTCGGACCATAATAATGAGTACACAGTGTGTGTTTTCATGAGGACTTTTCAGCCAAGGGACTGAAAGTGAAATTTGGGGTTAGGCCCAAAAGACTTGGGACTGGATTCGAGGGACACTCGAATGTTCCTACGTATCCCATAAAGATGGGAATCAAGTCCACGTAGTTCTAGAAACTACCCTTTGTACAAATTTGGTTCGTACATGTGAAGGGTGAAAAGGGACTTTAGTGCAATGATGGTTTTAACCTAAGATAAAAAGTTTAGGCATTACCATGTATGTACGTAGTCTTTTTGAAAATGAAAACCATGATTGAAAAAGAATCAATGTTTAATAATGGTTCCTTCTCAAATGAGGAAATCAAAGAATATTGTAGTTTATTGTCGTACTGGACAAAAGTGTTGTATAGTTTAACGTCATATAACAAGGACGAAAGTGAATCAATGTAAAGATATTGATTCCAAGGGTGGTTTCACAAATCATCATCATATGAGATTGTGGTGAACCAATGTGAAGAGATTGTTTTTGGGCTTGAACCTTTGGGAGGTTGCCTACATACCCAGCCTGGAGGGCAAGGATCAAAGTCTGTGTAGTTCAATTAAAGAATGAATTAATGATCAAGTTGTTCTTGTGGACAATGATCTAAAAAAAATGTTGTTGGGACTTACACATGGTTAGTGGCCCAAAGGGAGTGTTATGGTTGATGTTCGCTCTAAGCTCACGTGAGTCATACTCGGTGTGAGAAACAAGAGGTAATAACAACCTTAACGATGCACAGTTTAATGTCATGTAGGACATATCAAGGATTTTCTGTACAGTTTAGCGTCTTGTAGTTAGGACGTCACAATTTAACGTCTTGCTGGACATATTTGCAAATAGTTTATGGTCGTATACATGGACCAGGAATGATGCAGTTTTAAGGTCATGCTGGACTGTTTATGGAACTTTTTCACAGTTTTAATGTCGTGTGGGACGAAGTTGCAGTTTAAAGTCATACTGGACCATTGCTGTATAGTTTTAGCGTCATATAGCAAGGACGATCTGATGCTGTACAGTTTAAAGTCATGTAGCTAAGACTAAGGTGAATCAATATGAGGATATCAGTTCTGATCTTTTTACAGTTTATCGTCATGCTGGACGTTGGAAGTGCCACACAGTTTAATGTCATGTTGCTAGGACACAATATAGTTTAATGTCATCTCGGACAGAATACAGTTTAGTGTCATGTAGGACAATAAGGGACTTAACACAGTTTAACGTCATGCTGGACGATGAAAGTGCCACACAGTTTAATGTCATGTCGCTAGGACAAAATATAGTTTAATGTCATCTCGGACAGAATACAGTTTAGTGTCATGTAGGACAATAAGGGACTTAACACAGTTTAACGTCATGCTGGACGATGAAAGTGCCACACAGTTTAATGTCATGTCGCTAGGACAAAATATAGTTTAATGTCATCTCGGACAAAATATAAGAACTTTTATACGGTTTATTGTCATGTAGGACAAAATCAGGGACTATGCAGTTTAAAGTCTTGCAGTTAGGACTAATGGTGCTGCACAGTTTAGTGTCATGTTGCAGGGACATAAGTGCGAATAGTTTAAGGTCATATGCACGGACCATACAGTTTATCGTCATGCTGGACGTAGTTGTAGTTTAAGGTCATACTGGACCATTTCTGTATGAACCAATTGTAAGTCTTGGTTCTGGGAACAATATTTTGTGTTTATACAAAATACTTCTTCAGAAATCTGGCATTAGTTGGAGTCGTGATGTCTTCTCCATCCATTGAGATTAAACAGAACCAAAGATTAACTCTTCGTCTGATAAAGACTCTGCCTGATTAGCCTGTTTAGGCTGTGCCGTTTGATGGGGCGGTGCCCGTGACTTTGAAGTAGATGGCATGAAATCTGCCAGAGTCAAAGACAATTTAGGCTTTGATGCATACTCATCTTCTTCTGATTCCTCTTTCTTCTTTGAATTACGCTGCCCTTTTGAGGATTTGTCCTTTGATGGAGGCTTTACTGCAGCTTTTGTAGGAGACACAATTGGCTTCTTCAATTGTGTTCGCAAAATGGAATGGGTCCGATTGATTGTCTTTCTGACCATCCAATCATCATATTTTTTCGCAGTTTTGCTTTTGACTTCCTGCCACTCGCCTCCTTCCTCTGGATCTGTAGCGGTAATACATGCTACATGAGCTGAAGAACCCTTCAATTTGACTTGTCCCAAGTCAACCATCTTTTGTAGGAGGTCTTTAAAGACAAAACACTCCTGGATGGGATGTCCCAACATTTGATGAAAGGGACAATAATTGGGACGGTCTTCATCTCCTTCCTTGTTTGGTCTCTTCGGCACTGGTAATTGAACCAAATTATTTTCCAGAGCTGAAATGAAGTAACCAGGAACTTGCTCACTTCGGAAAGAGTATGTTTTACTCTTCATATCCTCAAATTGTTTTCGTCGTTGATCTTTTTGATCATTTGGACGAAACAGCCTTTGTTGTTGGCGTTCAGGAGGTGGAGCCCTTCGAGAAGATGAAGGTTTTGAAGTAGAAATAGGTACAGGTGCCTGTTTAAGCATAACTGTAGCAGTTTCTGCTTTACCCATTCTTCTTCCTGGAGCTGATGGAATTACACGAGATTTAACCTTAGCCTGCATAAGGGAATCTTCAATCTGTTGAGCGATTGAAGTAAGGTCTCGAAACCCTCCTGTGTATTTCACAGGGATCAATGGCGTGCGTAATTCGTCACGCAAATTTGCCACACAGATTGGCAATAATTCCTCCTGAGGGAGTGATAAACTCAAGGAATACGTTAATCCCTTCCAACGAGAAATGAAATCAGAGACTCTTTCATTTTCCCTTTGCTTGCAGTTTGTAAGATCGAAAACTGTCGTTTTTGGCAAAGTTGAGCTGAACTGAAGAAGAAATTTTTGACGAAGATCCTCCCATCCGATGACTGACCGGGATTTCAAGCTTGTATACCAGACAAAAGCTGGTCCTTGCAAGGTTCGCACGAAGCATCTGAGTTTCACTGCTTCTTGTTGTTCTGGAGTTCCCATCATAGGATCACAACAAGACACGTAATGCGTCAAATGTTGTTCAGGGTCGCCTGATCCATTGAAAGTAGGGAAAATAGGGTTTCCAAAACTGGATGGAGGAGAAATTGAATCTACCCATTCAGGGTAAACTTTCTTTTCAGGTTGAACTTGCGCCCGTTTCCCTTCCATAGTTTCTAACCGAGCTGTTAATGACTCAATAGTAGTTATTAACTTTTGAGAAACGTCAGGTTGAACTTGGTTTTGGGTAGGTGCAATGAATGGAGCTTGGACAGCCGTGGAGGTTGGTGCTGCAACTAATGGTAGTGCTGCCAACCGTTGTTGCGTTTGACCCGTAGGATTAGGCCTCTGTGGGTGTACTGATAAAGGAGGATATTCCTGATCTATCTCAGTAGTTACAACAAATTCCTTCGGCTGTCGGACTTCAGCATTCTTAAGAAGAAGACTACTCTGAAGTAGTTCTGCATTCAACCTTCTTAATTCTTTCATTTCTTCCTTTTGTTGTGCAAGCCTTTGCTCTAATGAGAGCGATTGACCTCCTTCAGAGGAAGGGTGAGAAGTAACCTGATTCTTTCCTTTCCCCTTATTGGATCCTTTTCGGAGAGGGGGAAGTGGGTTACTTGAAGGAATACCCAAATTTTGGGTAAGCCTTTGATTACGTGTGCGCACACCTTCTTCATTTAGGTCTGTGTGCGCAACTTCTTGAGCAGGAACCTCTTCATCTGATCCCTCTGATTGAGCCTCATCTGGTGAATCAGCAGCAACGGCAGTGATGACATTAATGGATGCATATTTCATGAAATCCTTTCTATCAGCATTTCTATGATATTGTCTCCTTTTATGTCCATGATAAGACATGGCATTCCGTTGACTTGACCCCTCAGGAATTTCTTTGTGAACCGTCACTTGGAGAGAATCTCCTGACATCTTGGCTCTTCGTTCCTCTTGAGGCTTATTCCCTAATCGAGAGAATACTGACTTTCTCTGAGGGAGGGATTGAAGATTTGAAAAAGTCCCCAGTCCGGTGGACTGGGGGTGTTCCTGTTGCTTCTGCTCAACTCCTCGAATCCCATTCGTTGATTCTGAGGGTTGGGTTAGAGAAGTCCCCAGTCTGGCAAGCTGGGGTGTCTCTTGACATGCTATGTCTGAGATCTTCTTGAAATCTCTTTTGATCTTGCGGATCTTAGTTCGGAAATTAGCTGGATGCATTAACCTGTATCCACTTTTATCACCTGGTTCAACAGACCGTTGGATGATTTCCGAAACTTCTGTCATTTGATGACGTGTTTGCTCCAGACGAGAGGCTTGCGCAATATTCTCGCCTGCTTGATGTAGGAGCAATTCAACAACCTGTTCTCTGTATACTTGATTTTGAGAGGAACTAGTTGAAGCTTGATCTCGAGCAAGATTTTGATTATGAACAAAGCCCATTGACTGTGGCCGGCCATGGGCAATAACATTGCATGAGACCATTTTCGGCGGGCTTTGCTGACCGGAAAGCACTGTGAAATGTAGTGCTCCGTGAATACCCCATCCTCTGATATGAACATTAGATGGAGCATTGGAAATTAACTGACGCAATTTTCTCAGCGCGCCAAGGCATGAACGTTGAAGGGTTCTCTGTTGCTTTTCAGCCTTCGGATACCGAGAGACTGATAGAGATGCCAAATCAATCTGGCGTTGTAACCCTTCTATTATCTTAAGATGATTTTCATATTCATCGTAAGATAATACCTTCTTCTTTAATTGACAAAGAGTTTTCCATATGTTAAGACGAATATCATGGATTCCATCATCCGTCAACATCTTTGGAATGTCATACTGTGAATCAGCCAAAGGCCAAAACATGACTGGTACTTCACCTTTTGCCAGTTTTTTCCTCATGTTCAGCATTTCCTCTTTATCATTAAATGAAGATTCTTCTACCTGTTTGGACCAGAGTTGGTGTTTCCTTGTTGCTTCATCGGATTCAACAAGATTGGTAGAGGAATCACTATTCATGCTGGAAGATGAATGACCTAGGGAAGGTTCGGAGAATAACCTGAACCCCAAGCTATCTTCTGATGGAGAAAGAGTTTCACCTGCCGATAGTAAAACTTCAGACATGACTGGTTTTACGTTTGCAAGTGCCTCGAGATAGGAGGGCTTTCTCGTCACTACATTGCCTTCTGAAGAATTTTCGAGACAATGTGAATCACTACTGCGGAGAGGACTTTCGCAGCGAAGTTCATCACCATGAGGAGGACCTTCATGATGGGTTACAGCAAAAGATGATATCTCTTGCTCCTTGGTCTTCTGACCACACAGAGGGTTCCTGTGGTTCTCATCTGAAGAAGAAACTTCAAGATTGACCGAATTTTCATGAAGCAAGTCTTCATGAGGAAGTGTCTGTTGAAGACCTTCGGGATTAATGTTCCTGTTATTGGGAACTGAGGGAGTAGAATCTTGAATTCCGACAGATAAATGTCTGAGGGCTTCAAGAACTCCAGCATCGAGCAAGGCCTTGTTGCAGATTGGCCTTTGATCTCCTGACTGTGCTGGGCGGATCTTTTTCTTAGATGCCTTCTTACTCACTTTAGAAATCACTTGATGACGAAAGTGATTGCTCTGAGCAGGTGTATGTGCCTGATCAGGAAAGATGGTCAGGTTAGGCTGACGATCATCGCTCAAATCAGATGTATGTGCCTGACTTGGTTGTCCATATGATATGGGGGAGTAGGCCCCACAACCCTCTTGGACTGGAACAGATGTGTGTGTCTGTTCCGGAGTGAATTGTTGATGTGTCACTCCACTGCTAGGGATAGATTTATGTGTCTGTCCCTGAGATGATGCTGAAGTTGTTATGATATCCTGGCAAGCATCCAGAATATGAGCAGGAATTTGCTTCTGCTCTTTCACCATTGACAAAATATGTTTGGTGACTTCAGCCGCCGGAACAGGGATATACGTCCATTCCGGGCTTGGAGTAGGTGTATGTGCCTGCTCCTGTCCTCCTTTTCCTGTCAGTGAATCCTGACAGTACTCAAGTGTGGAGGCAGAGAGTTTAGTCTGCCTCCTGTTTGTCGTCGGGGCTTTCCGACTGACTTCTCCGTGCGCTACCAAACGAGACTGTTGGTAGGCTTGATTAGTATTAGCAGGTGTATGTGCCTGCTGATTACACTTCGCCAAACGCTGTTGACGAGATCCATCATATGTAGTCAGACGAGCCTGCTGACTAACTGCTGATGTATAAGCAGGTGTATGTTCCTGCCTATGGTACTCCGCCGGAATTGCCTGGCGGGATCGGCTTGATGCTGCCAGACGAGTCTGCTGGACAGCGGGATTAAAACGAACAGGTGTGTATGCCTGCTCGTTATTTGCCACCAAGTTAGGTTGGTGGACTTCTCCGGAGATGGCAGGGATGACAACCTGCCTATTATTAACCGGATTCCGTCTCTGGTGATTCATCTTGCCTGCTCGGGTTCGAGGAACCTGAGCTGAATGCCTGGAGCCGGTACCCTCATCATGTTGAGGGTGCACTACCGCACGAGTCTGGCGGCGATTGTTGATGGGAGCCCTTGAGAAGGACTCCTGTCTCTTTGAATTAAGGTCCCGCGGGACCTGCTCATTCACTTCCTCAGAATAAGGGAGTGAATGGAAATTGCGTTCCGGGGATAACGACCCGAAACGGTTGGAGACGGTAGTCAGTACCGCCTGCTTCTTGATTGCTGGTCGCCGTTGTCCGGACGACCAGGTAGAATTGTTAACTTGGAGGGCTTGACGAGCGGCCTCCAGAGTTGGGATAGTACCGTTACGACGGTACTCCTTAACCAGTGCATTTGAAACACAGCGTTGAAGACGCTGAGTTGGTGATGTCATCCTTAGAGCGGATGACGTTCCAGCAGGAGTAGCAGCATTGGTTTTCATGGCAGCAGACCTCACAGTAGAGGTGTTCTCAGCAGCAGTATTCACAGGGGTGAATTTAAGGAAAGCCATTTTTTGTAGAAGATCTTGAAAAAAGAGTGCCTGTTCCATATAACAGACATAATCAAGATGAATCCGGCTACTGCATCTTTTGGATGATCATATGTCAATGATTGCCTTGTTGGCCCAAGGGGCCTAACATCTAAGAAGAACATCACTTTAACTTGGTTAAGGATTCACGTCGGGTTCACCATTTTTTGTTTCGCGCGGAATCCGGGGATGACCTCCTGGACGGGAGATTCAAACGTTCCGATCGGTTTCTAACGGGTTTGTTCGTAGAACCGGAAACATCCAATGATTCCACATCCGTTTGGACCTACTTTCCAAAGGCAGGCGCTCATTAGCTTGTGGGCTAATGAGGCTTAGGAATTTGCATTGGTCGAGAGGATGGGAGGTCGGACTCATCACACCTTTTTGAGGGGAATTATTGTCTACTCCGGGACTCTCTTTATAGATTTAAGTTAAGTTCGTGAATCCTTATTACATTACCAAGTATAAAATGAGCTTTCCTTTAGTTTTAACAATCAATGATTAAATATGCAAGAAATTTAGAGAATCTTTTATATGTATTCGAGGTTCTTCATCAATATAGAATCATCTATATTTGTTTAGAGATTCTTGGTCAATGGTATCCTTCAAAACATTTATATAAAAGTCTCTTGGTCATTTTGATGACCAGGCTGGTTTTAAAGCCACTCAGTGGGGCACTTGAAGTTTATCGTCATTCAGAAGGACAGAGATTATTTTAATGTTGGGATCGAACCCATGAATGGGCCACCTACGTATCCTTTGTTTTGAAAAAGGAATCAGAATCCACGTAGTTCGAGGAATGGGATATGATGTTTTATGATTGATGGCTCAAAGATGAATGTCATAATTACTTTTACACTCTAAGCTCACGTGAGTCATGCTCGGTGTGAGAAACAAGAGGTATTGGTAAAATTTAGACAATTGTGCCATAAAAGATGCAATCATAAGAATTTGTTTTGGGGCTTATGTATAGATGACTGCCCAGATAGGCGAAGGTTTAGGATTTACTTTTAGGAAAAATCCATGAACAGGGTCCACAAAGTTATATGTGCTTCATGGAGATTTGAATACTCTAATCTTGGGGCTTACTCCTAAGGAGGATGCCCAAGTTAGGAGGGGACTTATGATTGGGTTTTATTCCTGAAAAGGAAACCCAAATCAAAGGAAATTTATGACTGGTTAAGAGAAATTTTAAGAGACTTGGGGCTTACTCTTAAGAAAGATGCCCAAAATTTATGACTAGGACTTATTCCTGAGAAGGAAGCCTAGGTTAGGGGACTTGGGGCTTACTCCTGAAAAGGAAGCCCAAGGTTATGACTGAGTCTTTATTCCTGAAAAGGAGACCCAGGTTAGGGATTAAGGTTTGGGGCTTACTCCTGAGGAGGATGCCCAAGTTTAAAGGACTTTGATTGGGGCTTATTCTTAAGGAAGATGCCCAAGATTAAAGGACTTTGATTGGGGCTTATTCTTAAGGAAGATGCCCAAGATTCATGACTGGGACTTATTCCTGAGAAGGAAGCCTAGGTTAGGGGACTTGGGGCTTACTCCTGAAAAGGAAGCCCAAGGTTATGACTGAGTCTTATTCCTGAAAAGGAGACCCAGGTTAGGGATTAAGGTTTGGGGCTTACTCTTGAGGAGGATGCCCAAGATTAAAGGACTTTGATTGGGGCTTATTCTTAAGGAAGATGCCCAAATCAAAGGTTTTATAACTGGGGATTATTCCTGAAAAGGAAACCCAGGTTAGGATTCTCTCATTTTAAAGGATGAGGTTGAATGAATGAACTCTCAATCTTTGATGACATAAAGATGTTTAAATCACTAAGTTTTGAGAGATATTTCACAGAATTTCTTTCAGATAAGGATGTCAAATCAAGAAATCAGGCCATAAATAGCTTTGAAGAGTATCTTGAAGACTGAATCTTGAATAGGAAGGGTGAAATGGCTTAAGAGGGGTAAAAATGGGCAAGATGGGCACCCAAAAAGATAGGGGCGCGCAAGTATTGAAGGTCGCGCAAGTCCTGCGGCGGCGCGCAAGTATTGGTCGCGCAAGTATACTTGCGCGACATAAGGGATACTTGCGCGATTTTCAACCAGAGTTGAATTACTTGAGCGACTCTTTATTAAACCCTTTCCCATCCTCTTGAGGTTCTTCCAGAAGAGGGACGCGCAAGTTATATTGAAGGAATTAAGTCGGCGCGCAAGTGTTTGATAAATTTCAACACTTAGGCCTTCCTTCTTCCCTTTAGATCTTCCATTCTATGTAAGAAATTACCTTAGAAGTGTTCTGGAAGCTTTGAGAAGAGACTTGGGCGTCGGGAGCTTTGATCCGAGTTTCTGGGAACCGATTCTCCCGAATGGGGGGCCCACAGGGTCTATTTATAGGCAAAAGAAGACCCCGGGCGGTTATTGGGCGGTTATCAGATCTGTCGCGCAAGTCCCTTGCACGACCATGATGGGTCGCGCAAGTATTGAGGCGGCGCGCAAGTGTACTTGCGCGACCATGAGGGAACTTGCGCGGCCTATGGGTAATGTTCTCCTTGTTCATCCCTTAGTCGATTTTTGATGTTTCTTCAAAGGATGAATCACATTGAGCTCAGATATTCCCCTTTTCCGATCTTTAGATTCTGTGACGAAAGGAGCGTCAACACATACACAACTGAAATAACTACATCAGCGGATATAACCAACAATATATAAGTGATGATGCTACATGTTCAAGTTCTAGGAAAACACCCAGAACATGTTATACATTAGTACAGTACAGCAGAAAACAGAGTATAGAAAAACAAGAAAAACAGCTGGCAGCGGCATCACGAGCCTAGGCTCAGTCCCGTGCCCTCCTACTCCATAGAAACAGTCAAGTACCTATATAGGGACTCTTGCCCCAATCTACACCTACAACAACATAATATGTTTCGGCCGAAATGCGTGACCCAAACAGGGTGCGAGAAATATACCTCAGTATGCACCCACCAAAGGCATGTGCCCAACTACGTGTAACCAAGGAACAAAAATGTGTAGTAATAATATGAAATAAAGCAAGCAGTACTCAAAAGTAAATAATTACCAGTTATATTTCCATTTCATTATCCATTTAATCCATTAAAATATTAGAAACCACCACAGTGCATTTCTAGGTAAACAATCCACGTCCTCAGACAAACAAATCCTTACCCTTAGGTAAGAAGAATCCAACCCGCAGGTATATCCCTCAGACGTAATATAAATTTACCTCAGGCGTATGAAGTGTCACCCTCAGGCACAGAAGTCAAGCCCTCAGGCACGAAAAGTTTCCCTTAGGCGGAAATAACTACAGCCCTCGGGATAAACAGTGAAGTGCCCTCAGGATAATCACAACAATTCCCTCAGGCTAAATACAAAAACTCCCTCAGGATAAACAGGTAACTGGGCCATGCCCAATAGGTAAACAAGAAGTAACAAGCAATTACTCTCAAGGAAATTCTACAATTACTACTTTGAAGGCATACCCTCGGGTATCCTGGCCAAACGGCTAAACAGAGAAACACACCCCGGGGGTGGTTCCAGATCCAAGCAACGATCCCAACCAGCATTTTAATATCATATTTTAATCACCTATGAAATTCTAGGAATTAAACATAGAAATGGACTCAGCCACACAACACCCCATCATGGGTACGTGGCACAAAAGCACACAAAACACACAGCAGTTGGAAAAATAAACACAAAGCCACCTACCTTATACACCAACGAATGCTCTACCCAAACGCCGACTCCAAAAATTCCCAAGAACAGCATAGATCTGATGAAGAACAAAACTCATTCAAATGTAAATAACTCTAGTTAGAAGAAGAATTGGAAAGAACGATACCAGGAGAGGAGAGGGCTTAACCATATGGTTCCAACGAGATCGTCCGAATCCGAATCGGATTCTAGACGAATGCCCAGTGGATACTCAATGATCTAGCCTCCTCCTTTGGCTCGAAAATGGATCAAGTGCCTCCTCTACCAAATGAGAAGGCTACTGCCTATTTTAAGACGAAAAAACAAAGTACACGACATGTACATCCAAGTACACGGTGTGTACTCCCTTCATTAACTATTCATTTGGCGGCACCACCACACTGTTCATCCTTCGACATGAGTACATACCATGTACTCTCGATTACACGGCGTGTACTATCGCCAAGCTGGCGGCGACGCCACCGCCTTACTGTTTAATCATGCCGACTGACTACACGGCATGTAAGGTACCACTACACGGTGTGTAGTCGGTTCCTACACTCTTCATCGCCGGCATGGCTACACGCCCCATGTACTCATCCCTACACGGCCAAATGTACACGGCGTGTGGAAAAATTACATGGCGTGTAGTTCCAAAATTCATTATTTTTCCCCAATTTCCATATTTTCTCAAAAAAACTTAAGGAAAAGGAAAAGAAGAAGCATGTACCTCTAAAATAAGAACCGGGTTCTTACATAGCTGTACCTCATGATGCTGGAGGCAATGTCGCAATTTATATACAGTGAATACTAGAACAAGGATGATCTTCTAGATAGGGGAGTATCTAGTTTACACATCAAGGAGCATGAAGATGAGGTATTAGAGGCTATTCTATGTCCCATCGTTGTTCATCTGGGTGAGAAGAGAACCAACAGAATGTTCCAGGTTATTCACATAAAGGACCATTTTCTTTCCAGAGATGGGTGGGATTATGTACAGAGCCTGGAGCAGGTACTGTTTGATTTCCTCAAAATTATGTTGTCACACTTCATCCCACTCATAGACGGTGCCTTTCTTTATAAGTCGGGAAAAGGGCTTACACATTCCAGTCAAATTAGCAATGAACTGGCGTATGTTGGAAAATGGCCTTGGAAGCCTCGTAGCTCCTAGAGGTTTCCTGGTGGAGACATCTGGATAATGGCCTTGATTTTCTTTGGGTCGATCTCGATGCACCTGTATCTGAATACAATACCGAGAAACATTCCAGGGGTAACCCTGAAGGCACAATATAATGGATTCATCTTTATAATGGGAGAACGGAGGAAGACTAACACTTTATCAATGAATTTTAGATGGTTTTGACTCTGGAGAAATTTGACCACCAGATCATCCACGTAAGGATCAGCTTAAATATGTGATACATATCCCACTGATAGATGGCACCTTAATTATTTAAAGAGAAGGGCATGAATTGGTAATAGAATGTACCTTGTGGAACCTTGATTTTTTTATACCTCTCATCCTCAGGTGCCATTCAGATCTGGATATACTCGGAGTAACCATCCATGAAGGAGATAGCTTGGAATCTAGCTGTAGCGTCGTTCAAAAATTCCGTCACAGGAAGGGTAAAATAATCCTTTGGACAATGACGTTTGAGATCTTGGAAGTCGATGCATGCTCTGATTTTTCTATTATTCTTCCTGACAGGTACAATGTTGGCTATCCATTTGGGGTATTGGACCTCGTTAATTATATTGGCTCTGATGATTTTATCAATTTTTGCCTCAACCATGGCATCGTGAGAAGGGTGCATCTTTCTTGGAGGCTTCTTAAACCCGCGATGATTTTCCGGGAGACCGAGGTGGTGGATGGATACCCAACGATCAAGTCCTAGAATTTCATCATATCTCCAGGAGAATACATCACAGTTCTTCTTGAGGAAGTCTATGTACTGTTGTTGCTCCTTGAGGGGAATACCGACACTGATCAGTGTGGGTTTTGGTTCTGCCTTGCTACCGAGTTCACATGTACCAATTCATTGACCATGATAGAGATTCCCTCTTCAAAGACAAAGGAGAATCCTTTAAATACTTTTCTTCACATATGGAGGAGGGATCCTTGGTGGGAGAATTTTCCTCTGAATTGGAAGCTCCTGATGGGAGGCTGGTACCGGCCTGAGTGGCAGTGGACACTACATCGTGGGACTCCTGTGCTGCCGCAACCATAGCGATGAAGGCTGTCAACCCAATCCCATCTGGCCTTCGTCCCAAGGGACCAAACTTGATTATATCAAAGAAATAGTGGTGCGTCTACTTGAGACAGTTTATCCCACCCCGACAGAACAAGCAACTATGACGTACTGCGGTTTCCATGGGGTGGACATCCCGATACCGTATGGGAGAAGCATGCTCCGGGATCACCTGACACTGATTTGTATAGGAGTATGAGGTAATCTTCCGGCATCGCATAGACTTGGGAATGTGTTCCCCCTTCTTCCCTGAAACAAAAAAGCATTGTCCCATGTCTAGGGTTGTATCCTCCAATCAGTGGATTGGGAAAACTTAGGCATCATCTAGATCTGTCCACGGGTCTGTCGCAGTCGTGGCATGCTCCACATCATTTGTCTAAATCTTCTTTTCCTTCCTCTTGTAATAGTCAAAATCTACATAGTAGTATTCACAAGAGAATAAAGGAGACATTTCACCTTAGAGTACGCCCACTCGACCATTATGGGAGTACTTGAGGAACTAGTGATATGATGAAGGAACCGATGCTTACAGGTGAAGCCATGGCCTTCCCATCAATGCATTGTAGGTGGTGTCCTGGGAGACGAAAATAAATTCGGTGCTAGAAACTAGGCCACCAAACTGGGTCTTCAACCGGGTCTTGCTGACCGATATTTGTTTCATCATGTCATAAACTTGGATTCATCGGTCAGTGGGACTTAGATCATCCTTGGACAACCCCGGTTTTTTCATTGTCTGAGTCGGGATTAGGTTGATCTTGGAGCCTATGTCGAAAAGACAATGGAGAACCTCCACGACATCAAAATGGCCGGTGATTAACAGTGGGTGAATGTTCCCCTATATGGGAGAGCTTTCATCTTCTCCAAAGAACGAGATTATGGCTTGGAATTCAGCGTTCATGACCGCCTCAGCATGAAAGGCTTCTACAACTGCTACTTTTGCCTCAAACTGGATGGGGCTTCTTAAAGCCTCGACGAGTGCCTCACGCATATATGAAGACAGATGAAGGGCCTCAATGATGGTGATATTTTCTGGAATACGTGCCAGATGTTTAAGAACATTATATTTCCATGCCTGGCATGAACTTCTTCTTATAGAAGGTCGCTCTATGGAAAGAGGTATGGTGGGACCTTCCTGCTGGACCGACAACTGACTAGTGCTTGTAATATCCCACTTCTGACAAGTCGATGCCTACAGAGTGACTACAGGATGAGGGCTCGATAACTGATCATGGTCTAGAGCAGAGCGTGGCTGATCATGACGTAGTCATGTTTGTTCTTCCAGATCCAACAACACGAACAACAGTGATGGAGGACCTGATATCACCAGATGAGAAGGCTACGCATGCTGGGCTCTGCACTGAGCCTATGCCAGGTTTCGGTAGCATGCACAGCCTGGATGGATTTCCTAACTGAATCACTCCAATGACCAATATATCTGTGGCTTCGTCGACGCTGATGATGGCTGGGGACATTTGGAGGATCCAACGGGAGATCCTTATCATCAGGAAGCATATATGTGGTTTACCAGCTCCACGGTATTAACTGAGGCATACCCTTGGCTGTCTCTTGAATATTCGCCCACTAATGGACAGATTCTATGAGGTATATCCATCTCTAGGGGCATGAAATCCCCAAGAGTACGAGATGGAAATGGTATTGGCGAGGGACATTGTTTTCCCTTTCACTGCTGGTGTTTGCTCTTCTGGGAAGACGATGACTGAGAAGACGATGCAGAAGTTTTCTCTGAGGATTTTGAAGGCTCTAGCTGATTCAGGAGCAGACATATGACACCATGGGCATGGGAGATTATTTTACGAGCCATCCAATCATCAGCTTTATGGGACATGCAGTTAGAAACCTGATTCCATTCGCCTTCACTGTCACCCCTGCTGTCTGGCCTCATGAAGATACATTCCATTTATGCCAAAGATGGGACTGATCGAACTATTTTGTTATCCACCTTGTCATGAAGCCTTTATTTGAACACATATCACTACTTGAGAGTGTTCCCCTAGATCCGATGATAGGGGCAGTAATTAGGGCGAGTAGTGCAGTTTACCTCTTCTGGCCTTCTGTACTGAGGAAAATGTAGAATCCCATATTCCAAGGCATTGCAGAAGTAACCGGGGACCTGAGCCTCATTGAACAAGTAGGTATAGTTCTTGCTATCTAGTAAGGGGGCCCTTGGAGCCTGACACTATCAATGAGCTTAAGGATCCTGTCGAGGAGGTGGATCCAGGTTATCGTGCATCGACAATGGTGGCACATTGCACGAGGGTGCCTTCCGATTATTAGGTGGGTGGTGCTGGGATAGAGGTCGTGCATGAGTTGGAGGGCCTCTTCAAGGCTATTGAGGAGGCTCCACTAGTAGCAACTCTTGTTTTTTGGGGGCCTCTATTTGAGCCACTATGGCAGGATCGACCTTGGCTTCCCTTCTCGTGGGGATTGCAGGAGGCAACAAATGTTCCTTCTTAGCCTACTAGAAGGTTTCTTCTAGGAACTGGGCCTTATCGGAGAAGTATCAGAATCACTCGGGGTAGTTATGGGTGATTGAATAGGTAACCAGTTCCATCTTAACATTCCGCACGCACATCGTCAGCAATTTGTCCTGAGTTTGCGGCATGTCAAGAGAGTATGCGATCCCTTTCCACCGAGCGACAAAGTCTGCAACTTGCTCATTAGGCATCTGTATTCACTTGAAGAGGTCTGTGATACTTGACTTCCAACTGGTGGAACTGAACTGGTAAACAAATTAATTACAGAGGACTTCCCAACCAGCTATTGATCCGATGAGGAGCTGTTTGTACCAGACGAACACCGGTCCCTCCAATGTCTACACAAAACACAAGAGTTTGGAAGATTCTTGCTGTAATGGGGTTCCCAATATGGTCCCACACTTTGAGATGAATTGGTTCAAGTGCTGTGGTGGGTCCCCTATCCCGTTGAAGGGGGAAAAGTGGGATTTACAAAACCCCAGGGTGCTGCCATATCATCCACCACACTAAATATAGCTTTCCATCCGGTGGGATTTCCACCTATCGTGTCTCCAACGCATCAAGATGGGAAATGAGTACCACCATTATATCATCTTGGCAGCGGTCCCTATCTTGATGTAGATCCTTGAACACTTATGAATTGGCAGGTTCTTCAACATAATAAGCAGGCCTAGCGGATCATGGTGCGACTGGTGGAACGACCTGTGCGGAAGCTGGGGGAACTTGAGCTACGTCCATAGGATTGTAAGTCCATTCTGGAGGCTTAGGAAATACATACCTCACCCTCTTTATGTAAGTTCTAGCATCAACCATATCTCCATGGGCAGGATGGTCGGGGTCACCAAGAGGCAGTTCACCGAGGGGAAGTTGTTTATGCCCTTTCTACCCCGTCTGACGATCACCATAGTCTGACGATCGCTCTACAGTACATTCATCATGGAGATCATTGACTATCATCTTATTTTTGGTGAGTTGCTGGTGTGACACAGCTTTTTCAGGATCATCTCCCACCTTATGCAGTGAGCTAGATGGGTCAAAGAGTTTGACCTCTTTGAGGTGTTCCTTTCCCTTTTTGGGATTCCGGCCGAGGACTAGTGCCTCTATGGGCCCGAGAAGACCCAGTAGATTCTTCTATTAATGATTAATCCTTCCGGATGGATCCAAGAAGTGTAAAAATCCCTCGGGGGTAGTTCCTCTCCATGAAGATCTAGTTCGCTCTCACCCTCGGTAGTTCAGCCATGTTAACTGTGACCCTTCCTGGAGGCATATCCTTTATGTCACTAGTCAAATCAGGCTAGCTCTAGATCGAATAGAATTGGAGGGCCATGTACTACCCCAACCATAGATTTTCAGGTGGGGAGAAGCCTCCTTGAGTATCCTAAGGATCACATTAAATCTCTGGATGCATCATTGTTGGTGGGTCCTATGGTGGATTTGTGATTCAGGGCACTAGGCCATGAGGAGTGTGGACAAATCAACCAAACAACATTGTTCACCGATATCTTCAAAGTGAGCCTGACTCTGGGGGCATGCCACTCGTCAATGACGAACACATAATTGAGTTCCCTAAAGGGTCTGGAAGAAATACTCCACCTCTTCTTGGGTGAGTGCTTTTGGCACCTTGAAATTTGGCACTACAATTGGCCAAATCATCTCTGAGAAATGGTCTGCTGTAAGAATATCCCACAAGCTCTTTAGTTCAGATTTGGGTTATGACCCTTCATTTCCCCACTCATCAACCATAGGAGGCTAATAAACTGATAGTGGTTCAAAAGTGGACCACTGAAATGGCAGGCTGGCCGATGGGGAATACTACGAGCGAGATGAAAAACCGACGCATCTCGGGCTATCCTACGAAGAGTGTAGTGACTTAGCCACCACATCGAGGTAAGAAGGGATGAAAAATTCAATTTCTGTCCCTGGGTATATAGATACTAGAGATAGATCAAACTACTGCACATTCACCATTGGTCCCCATAATATCTCTCAGTGATCTCTATTCGAGGAAGAGAGTACTTATGGTGATGATGGTGGCAATTTCACAACAGTAACCTGTGGAGTTTCCAAATTTTCTTCCTCCTGGATATACTTGTAGAGGGAGGTGGGGAGTAGTGGCTCCTAGCCTGGCCTTTTGGGGTGGTAGTTGTGATGAGGCATAGTATCCTCTAAATCCGGGTGGGCCATATCCCGTATTAGGATAATTCCCTCCTCCTCGTATTGGCATACGAGGTCGTTTATGACCCTTCGTTGAAAGAATTCAGAAGGGGAGATGGGGAGAGAGTTCCCAATATCTATGGTTGCGGGGGCTGTCATAGAAGACGTTGAGCCACGTGGGATTACCATAATGGCGCTTCCCCTTCCCCTACATCTCTGGGAGGGTGGAAATCGGATTCTTGATGCAGTAGCCTGGTTTCTAGAATGTAGGGAGATTAAATCATTAGCACTTCAAAAAAAGAAATTGACTTATTTTTTCCAAGCTCCATTCCGTATTTTATTGCTGGTCAGAAGGATCCACGCTGACAAGGTCGCAGACTAAGATGCCCAATGTTTTCACTACCCCGACTTCTGGTGAGTTTCATGACAGTCCCGCTATTTTCTTGGTAGGACCCAGAGCTGGATAACTGTGTCCAGTGACATGATAATCCATATATTTCTCAAAAGATATTAATTTCCACATTGAGGAGATGAAATACACATCAGGATCACTATTTCTGTTTCTGATGCTTTCGTCGGGGAGCGTGCATCCGTCTGTCGAGGGAGAAAAGGACACACTAGCTATTACCCAGCATTCCCACTTTCCAAAGGTGGGCAGCATCTGTCTCTTATTTAGGTATGTTTTCTCCTTGATCAAAATGGGATTATGGGATATCGGTTCTTCCTTCCATATATTCCTCCTTGGAACTCATTACCTAGTCCGAGTCCCCCTTATAGACTAATAAGTTGTTCATGAAACTCTTCCATGTGCCATGTCTTCATGGACACTAGTTAATTACACTACTTCTGTCAGGACATTCCAAAGGGTTTGGTCAGGGGAGAAACCGTTAGTCGAGGGAGTAGTCACAATGGACATCACTAGATAGTCTGGTGTCTGGGACACTAGCACATCTAGGTTTCTTCCCCTTATTATAGGGCTTCTCTAGGCCGTGAATCCCAAGGCATCCCACTTAGAATGTGGGGAATTATATTCCATAGGCATGTCTTTGTGGTTTTCCAAAGCTTCCCATGTTTGACACAGTGTATCCCGAAGGTTTAATGTCTAGAGGAGATGGATTAGACTGATCAGAACACTGACTAGAGTAGATCAGATGGGTTCGACCTTTGGAGGGAACACTGATGTCGGGGCTAATACACAGTTAGTTTCAATGTTACCGCTAGAAGCAGTGAAGATGTGGATTGGAATGATCTCATTGGGATGTGTCGGCCCTGTTAAGAATCAAGATCGATGATGGATGGTTAAGTGAAGTGTATGGAGAATGAAATGGAGTCGACTTGAGGGTGATGATGATGTTGGACATGAGCATCAAAGAGGCCTCTTATGTACCCTCATGGCAGGGAATCAGAGTCCATGTAGTTCAGTATGGGGTATTGGATCAGGGTGAACACAAAAGACAGAGACCCAATGATATACTGGGGATTACACGTGGTTAACAGCCCAAGGTTAGTCTGACACCACATGGACGGACCAGGGATATTTGTCCCAAAAGAATGGATGACAACACCTTACCACTGGGTTTGGGATGACAACGTCTTACTGCCGAATGAGGATCACAACATCTTACCGCTGGATTAGGGAAAAAGTGGCATACAATTAAAGGTCATGGAGGATGGTGGTGGACCGATGTGGAGTGGACGGGACCAGTGGTTGTTGGTATTGAACCTTAGGGAGGCTTCCTACATTCCTTGCCTTGGAAATTATCAAATTCCACGTAGTTCAGGATGGTGGGAAATGATATGAAGGGGGTCAGAACCAAAGGATGGTAGTGTTGAATCTATAGGAGGCTTCTTACATACCTTTCCTTGGAAATGAGGAAAGTCAATGTAGTTCCAGGTTTATCATGCATTAATATTAATGTTTCTCTTATGATCTATTGATATGCCTATTTTCTAACATGTATTGTATTTCCCATGTTATTTCTGGTTTATTACCTTACTGGGCTTTATAGATCACCCTTTTCTTATGCATGACCTCAGGTATTCCCATGAAATGCTAAGTACGAGGGAATGCAGTGGTCATGTAATGGAAGTTTTCTCTAAAAATATTGTATTTCATGTTTTATGTTGTTATGTAATGATCCTAAGACCCAAAGACAGTAGACCTCTTGATCTTCTATGTTTTATAAAGTGAGGTTTATGTAATAAATCATTTTTATGTGTGTAATAAAGAGAATGGTTGTCATACTGGTCCAACTGATTATCATCCACATACATGCAATGAACTATGAATTTAATAAAACTAGAATTAAATTCTTTAATAATTATTATTAATATAACTCATGATTGAATCGATTAGTTATTATAATTAATTAATTTATCCTCTTATCTTAATCCATTTATTAATTTATCTGAGATTATCATCCATAACCTTAGAGGTATAACGGTGATCACCTGTTGAAATATACATGATATGCAATTCTGAACATTACCCAAACATTTATGTTTTAATAATTTTTAATTTTCTAAAGCACACAGTGTGTAGTTTGGATTTCATGAAGTGTAGTGCTTTCGCCATCTTATCCAATGTAAACACCCATGGGCTCGACGTGTGAAGCATACTTCAGAAATCATGGAGTACACGGCCTGTCCAGTGGGCCACATGACATGTTGTCTCTGAGTTACACGGTTACTGATCGTCTTAGCCATGTATGGGATAAACAGTTTGGCCCATGACTTTAAGGGTCTACATTCCTTTTCTAGTGGTCCACAAGTTGTGTAATCTGGATTATGGTGCACCAATATTTCTTGGCCAACACACGGTGTAAGAATTAACTACACCACATTTCATTTATTCACATAGCTTATGTAATTGAGAAATTAATCCTGATGCACTGAACCCAACTACATGGTGTGTAATATGGATTACATGTAATGTATGGTATATTACACATTGTGTACTATCGTATTACCTTGATAGAATCATCAGCGCCTCCTAATGAGATCCTCGATTAAATTTTAATTAAAATATTATTAATTTCTTTTAGATCTGCAGGAATTGAAAAGAGAAAGAACATATCTCAAAATTTAGATTACAAGAACGATTAAATATGAATTTATAAACTAAATTATTTTATCATAAATAATCAATGAATTATATAAATAAATATAAACGATGATGTTACTTCTAAGATACCACTTGAATGAACCAGATGCAGTGGAATCTTGGCAGTTTAGAGGGCCTAACCTTGCTTTCATCCTAATTGATGACAAATACGGGATCAACAAGACAATGAACACCAGTATCCACACATTGAAATAAAATATTAAAAAAAAAGATATTAATAGTTATGTATTAGAAAAAGAGGATCTTGTCCATCATGTTTACAATTTATTTAAAAATTTCCGATGAAACTAAATACCTAGGTTTTCAATACATTCTTCATTGATGATAGTTGATCGTCCATAATGACCCTTCCGGATTGCCTTCGTTGCGCTTGAGAGGATCCAAAGTAGAATCCCACTAATAGTGATCCAAACATGATCTAATGATCTCCAATCAATGCCACTCATTCTCCAGGTGCTAGCATGACCGAACGAATGTTCTGCGTAGAACGTTCCTGATCGCTCATTCTTCGGTCTCCAATAACTTATATCTTTATTGAGAGAGTGATGAGAGGATTCAAGAGAGAAAACGGTTATATCAATAATTCCCAATTCACTAGGGGTTTGGAATAACAGATATACCTTGCTACAAATGGACATGGTTTTTTAGTTACAGTATTAAAATTTGAGATAGAAATTAAATAAAATTATAATTATGAGAGAGAAATCATGCCACATAATAACAATAACAACACAATTATTTGTGCTACTCCAACTTGGGAAAAACAGAACCATAAATGAAATCTCATGCCACATAATGATAACAATGTTATTATTATTTCTTGTGTCAGTTGGATAAACATTATTTATTGACTTGTAAATAATTAATTTATCAACAAACATGGTCTTGGTCCCTGTGAACTCCTATTCCATTTATTTAACACTCGAATAAAATGTTTTATTCTCATAAATAAATTTTTTTTAAAAAAACAAATAATGTTTTATTAAATATTCTGTAAAACAAAAAAAAATTATTCACAATCCAGTGAAAACATATTTATTTAATTTATCCAATCATTTTATCAGGAATAAAATTATTCCTCGGTCATGAGAATAATATTTTTTCCACTGATTAAATTCATATGTAATTTAATCAAGACCACCAGAAACACTGAGTGTGTTACCCTCTAAGATTCTTTCACATTGGTTTTAAGTGATATTTATTAAAGACCAAGATTAATTTCTAGAAACAGGTCAAGGAACCCAATAGAAGGAAATTAAATTCATGATGATGTCATCCACATACGAACACTCACAATGTAATATAATACCATTGTCACAATATCTCATCATGCAGGTTCCATGATAGTGTCATCAACCTCTATGCATGACACATATTTTTTTGAAAACCTAAAATAAACACATAATTACACCATGGCTATAAAATTTAGGGTGACAGTTATCAAAGGGATGTGATATAAACATCCATAAATGGAAGGAAAAAACCCTTTCTCAACTTATCCATTAATAAAATGTCATTCAGAACACACCCAACGTACCTTACTTCTCGCCAACATATGTCATAATGGTATTCATTAGAAAATAGAAGTGCACGAGTCATGAAACATATTAATGATAATCATAATGTCTAAGGACCATTACACATTCTTGTATATAGGAATATCTGATGGCACAAAAACATGAAAAATTCTTATTATTGGGTATGTTCTCATAATCATCTATCTTTGAGATTACCATGTGAGAACTTCATGAGAAGAAGTATCATCTTCTTATTAATAATCACAACTGAGTGTCTTTACACTATGTGTCGAATCATAGTATTCCATCCAGCTACAGAACTATATTTATTAATATTTTTGTAGCACTCGATGGTTCCCATCATAACAGCGAACTTCTATAACCTTATTAATGCGACAAATACTCAAGGACATTATCATATTATAGCCATGTAGAAAAATAATAAATATGTAATAAAATATTTCAAATTTAAATACATTAAATATTATTGTAATCAATGTATAATCATATGGTTCTAGGACACCAACTCTAATAGTATGATATGTGTATTGGGTGTCACATGAAGGATATGGACACATATAGAAAAAAATATGGTTTAAGTTCTAGAATGAGGATTTGGGATGTGATAGTATTCTATATAGAATAATATGTAGGATCAAATTTTATCATATTTGGGATGGTGTTATACTGATTCCCAAGGAACTTTTGGTGTTGATGTATAGTTTAATGGTGGATGGATACTCCAAGAAATTTTGTTATTTATATATGTTTTTTATATTGGACTCATTCTCTAAACACAGGTAATACTCTAACACTATATGAGTACTAAAGAATGATGAATCTAGTTACCAATTAAGAGACAAATAGTGAATTAATATGGTTTTTTGGGTATACCATGGATGTGGAGACTATATATTACTTGGGATGCACAGTCACCGAGAACATGCTTAGAGAAACCCTATCATGGGATAAATTTGGTATAGTCAATAAAAACCATATACCAAAGGATCGATTGGGATGTTAATATTATTTTTTATAGTGTTTTTTCTAGGAAGAGAATATAGTATGATAATACACTTGAGATAGTTGTTCATAGGTTCACTATAGGGGGTTACCTACTAATGTTTATTTTTCACCCTTGTATGTGCACTATGGTGTTTGAGAAAACATAATGTATACTTTTAGGATGATCATGGATGCATTATGAATAGGGAAGATAGGGAAGAGGCCAAGGATTTCATTTTTGTGCAAAATTGATCATTTGAAATTTGATGATCATGCTGGTGCAGCTCAATAAGGTTATAGAGACTGGTTATGTGGCATGTATCGAAGCTATTATTATAGACTATTGTATTTATTGTTTAGTTTTTTTTGTATATTTGATAATCCCAATGGGAGATCCGTGTTTCATGTGTGTCATAGTTTTTTAGGACTTTACAATATTTCATCTTATTAAAACATTCTTTTATTTCATTTCCTTTATTACTTTTTGTGTACTCTAATGGTTATGGTTCTCAATTATTTATTTATGTTGACCAAATTTGATATGGGGGTATATTATCCTTCCAATAACACTGTATATTATAAATTTTAATCATTATCCTCTGGAATATGAAGAGAAACACCTGAGGTATTGTGGTAAATTAGTATGGGTGAGTCAAGGAAGAATGTTATAGTGCTATACATTATAAACTACACTCAACTAAGGGAGAATTAAATATTAAAAACAAAATCAACTATCATAATACTATGTATCATTTACATATTAAAATTCATAAAATGATTTATAATTGTATAAGGAGTATCCCTATGGTCTTATGAATATGACACTTTTCATCTGTGGGTAATTATTTCCCTTCTTATATATCCTTTATGGGACCTCACAGAAATCATGTTTTTCTATGAGATTCATCTTTACCTTTTCCAAATAAATCTTATAAGAATCACATATTTTTGGTAAGGTATCTTCCTATAGGTTTTCCAAACATCCTTCAATATAATTTAACTTTATCTATTGATTAATTTATTTCAAAATATGATAATGATAAGATTAACCATACGGTTATGTTTCAACATGTTCATGAAGGTCCTTCAATTGAGTATTCTACATTAGTATAACACCCAAATCCTGTGCATTTTCTGAAAAAAAATTCTATTCTATTAAAACTAGAAAGACCACTACCCTTCGAGTGTTATGATCCTTTCTTCAAAATATGTTTCCACCTATGTCTATTAATGATCCAATTCAATATCACCATAGTATATACTCCCTTCATGATGACCTATCCCATCAAACTAATATTCCCCACTATCCACTTTATCACACTCATTTCACCCCAAATCCAAAGTCATGTTTTCATTTTCAATTATTTTCCCTAGATTTGCATCCCTTTCACCCACAAGAATAGTCTCTATTTGGTAACAATGTAACCTTTGTTTAGTGCCTCCTTGAACACCTTTATAATTTTATAATTATAAAAATTTGTTAGTTTAATTTACATTGAAGTTATTATTATTTTTAATTTTTTGTGGAATAATGTTTGTTTAACATTCATCATAAAAAAAATATTTCATTCAAAAAAATATTTGTATATTTCATGTTTTGATTGATCATAAAATTTTATACATGTTTTATATTGATTTACTACATTAAATACATCATTTTTTACCTTTAAATATCATTTAGATAATTTTTATTATTCCCATGTAGACAAATTATTATTCAATATGTAGAAAATTAGTAATTCAATTTTCAATTTTGAAATCAACATTGTAGATTTTCTAGAATTAGTTATCCACATATTTCAAACATATATTGGTATATAGAACTCCAAATTGAGAAATTATTTTCTTCATAAATATAACAAAAAAATGAAAAATTCATTAGAATACAAAAACATATGAATAAATCTCTATCATATATATAATTAAGTAAGAATTTACTATATATTTTTGACTGATTTATATAGTTTGTAAGAACTTTTTTTCTTCTGTTTATTAACAACATTGGATATAGATGTCCAATTAAAGTGATTTAATATTATCTATAAATATTATGAAATTTTATAAATATAATTCAACTAGAAACAAAAATTATTATTCTTTTATCAAGGATTTTTTTAGGTTTGAAATTAAATTAGTCAACCTATTTTCATATTTGAGAAATTTGTATTTTTGAATTTCTTACATGAAGAACTTAGATGAATCACTTATGCGAATCAATTATATGAATAATTATATAAATGATCTATTTGATTCACCTACATGGCATATATTATTATTATGATAAAAACACACACAAGAAAAACCTATATAAATTTGGTCAGGTAGTTTTGTGTAGTTCCAGAGGTTGTTCCAAAATCATGATATTTTGTTATGTTTTACATATTAATTCATATTTCATTTTAACTATATTTTTATATAAAATATTTAAATTTTTATAACTTATTTATAAATTCATGTTATTTATTTATAAGATATGAAACGTTTTTTCCATTGTTTTAAAGATGATTTAATAAATATAAGTGGTATTTTTATTTTCACGCATAAAGCATACAACTTGAAACATAAGAACTCATTTTTATTATTTTATGATGTTTTATTAAATTTTATTATTTATAAATTAATATTAGTTGATATTAATCTAATGGAAATTAATTTTAATATCTTTAATGAAATGCTATTAGTTATTGATATACTCTGCATATTTATTGCTTTTTTTTAATGGAATGTTTATCAATTTTATATTTCAATTTAAAACATGATATTTCCATGGGATATATTGATAAACTATTATAATATATGTATTTTAATATATTCATTATATTGATTTATTTTATTTATTTTGTATTTAGTTTTTTTTAATCATGAGTTTACTGATTATTAGGGAAGGATAATTACTCAATTTTCCCACACTTTATGATAATTCAGTTCTAAAAATTTTGAATATTGAATTTTCTAACCTCTCAGGTCTATGTTGAGTATAATTATTTTATAAATTATTTTGATCCTTAGTGTTGCAATGTACTACCCATGTTATACTTCCTTGATGAGATATTTCATATTTTTAAGTGATACAGTGAGAAGAGTGTGACAGTGTGGATATTCTAAAGTGTGGTACATTTTGTATGTCCTAAATGATTATCACTACTATTTGATAATCTTCCAAGGTATAAATAATTTATTTTACTTATTTTATTTAATTGATGATATATTCAACCATATCAAAAAATAAAGATCCAATAACTAGGTTTTTTTATTCTTATATCAATTTAAATATAGTTTGGTCATCTTCTCTTTCAATGTTTTCTTTGAGAAAGGATATTCCCTTTTGGAGGAAGCCTCTACAATGCTCAAGGGGGTCAAATTGTGTCTCTATCGTTGTCTAAAAAATTACAAGGATAAAACTAAGGCTTTAATTATCAACAAATCCATCTATAATGATATCAAAATCTCTTGTTCAATCATATATCTAATCCAATGATGTAATATTTTATTGAATAATCACATTGATATTTATCAAATTTGGAGGTATTATAATAAGTTATTTGACTTCCTAACATTAGGGGGCACTCTTGATGACCCACATATCATTTTCACATGCACAAGCTCCCTTACACTAGTGCAGGTTAGTCTTATATGGCGTGATTCACTAGGGATCCATTATTTTATATGCCCTAACCTTTTAGGACCTCACCCCATTCGATCAATAAAATTTTTATAATGAAGGATGGATGTAACACTTCCTTTAATCTCTTGTGGGTTTTCCTTTTCTATTTATTATTTAAAATAAAAAATCATTTTCTATCTTCAGGTTATGACTCACATATTCTCTATATAAGACCATATTTTTGGTGACTCTCATTATCTAATGTCATGTATGTATTCAATTATGACTCCCATAAAATATTATGTTGTTTTTATACTTCCACTAGAAATAGTAGGTTGAAATATGGTTATGATTCCCCTTAAAAATCATAATATTGAAAAATGTAACTCTTACTGAGTAGAGTTTTATAATAGTATACTTGGTCCAATTTCGACGCAACTACTATAAAAACATCATTATGTTCATTCATTTATTTTCGAAATAAACTTATATCTATTAATTACCTTTGAAAATTGATTATGATAATTAATATTTTTTAATATTTTTTAATCTTTTCTATTATCCCCTCTCCCCCCTCATCAAGACTATACACCATCACCAATCCAACCTAACAATTGGTATGAATGGTTAGAAATTTATTTGGATACATTATCTCTGTTATTTTTCTATTGATACAAACAAATTGGTATCAATGGTTGTTCGTTTTGGAATATAAAGAATTATTCTATTGATCCTGTTGTTTCTATTTTATTTTGACAACATTTTCCAAGAGCTAAAATTCAATGTAAAATATCTATAAGATGACTGGAATAATTGAAAATGGTGTGTGGAATCCAATGAATCTATCTAACTTTTATTGAAATCATTACGATTATATCGGATCTAGAATGGATGAACACCTCTAATATTTAAGCATGAAACACTTGTCCATCATGGAAAAACATTATCAAATACCAAAATCAAACTCAATAACTCTTGTAGGAAATGATGACACTAGATATTTATTAAATTAAATTGTAGAAAATATATTATATTTTGTTATTAAAATAAGTGTGTTTAGACATCTTCCTTCAAGTAACATAAGTAATTATATGTGAAATATTTTACATGTTACTAACCTAGGAAAATACAAGATCATTACAAAAACAATTGTTATTCTTCGAGCGGAATACCATGATTTCAGTATGGGAATAGATGAAAGTGTAAAAAATTTTCAACATATTCAGAATAATTTTGAATGAAATGAACTCCCTTATAGAATCTATGTAAATCATTTTACTTATAGAAATATTCCTAATATCTTTACATAATAAGTGGCAAAAAATTAAGGTTTTGATCACTGAAAGTAAGAAAAATAAAGAATACACATTGGATAAACTTATCAAATCACTTCTTCAATATAAACTGGAATTGAAGAATATTACAAAATAAGAGACCTAAATGAAGTAAGTAATTTCTTTTAAATTACATATAAATATTTTTTACTTACTCTTATAAATATAAGGCATTTTATTGTTACAAAGGATAAATTGGCTATATACGAAAATGTATTTATAATTTGATGAAGAGATATTAATATTTAAAAATATCCAACTATGTATTAAAATAATGATCAAAAATAAAATAAGGTTACTATATATGGACCATATTTAACCGTATATAAATAGAGAAATATGGTAAAATCAAACTTTATTTTCCAATGATTAATATGGAAGTAAGAGATAAGAAATAAAAAAAGAATTGTAATTTTTTTATCAGTCTTGATGGAGTTTATCCAAAGAATGAGATTTATGTAATGAATATGGATATGAGAAAGAATCAGTAAACCTATGCATCATGGGAAGAAATTAAATTTTTTTTCGTAATGATTATAATTCCAGTTATTTTTCTTATAGTGATGGTTATAGATTTGACAGGGTTTATAAAGAAACTGAAAAAATTGAAATATATATTTTAAGAGTTATTGAATTATATAAATAATCAAAAGAAGAAAATATGAGTATTATCAAGGAAATCAATAGATTAAATAACTATAATGACATTATTAAGGAATAAATATGAAATTCTACCTCATGTAGCTATGATCTATAATGAGTTTGAGATTTTTCAAAAGTAAAGTGAGAATATTATAAAGAAAATTATAATATTAAAACAAATTTTATCTACTATTATTAAAGGAAAGGATAAATATAAAAATATAGTTGCAAATATGAAACCAAATAATGATAAAAATGGTTTTTGGTTATAATTTTTAGAATACTGATTTATAGCAGACAACTTTTTTAAAATTTTATTCTAGAAATGATATATATATTACATTATTCAAATATTGTACGAAAGTATTTTATAAAAATTAATTTTCTCTTTTATATCATCAATATATTGGTTATACTAATAGTTTTATTTCATAACATTTACTTCTTCAGTACCATACAAAAAAATTTAAATATATTTGGCTACCGAATAATTCTATTCCTAATCCACATAGACCCAAAATAACATGGGTACCAAAAATTTCAAGTAATTTATTTTCTTAGGAAAAATATCATGGATGTATCAATAATTACAAAAGGTGCAAAGAAATTAGATTTTCATTAAAAATGAATAGTGACATGTTTAATTTCTTCTATTACACTAAATGAAATGGAGTCATTATCCATTTGGGATATAACTATAGTGGTAGGGTTATGGGATTTGGTGATGTAGGTATTTCTAATGTTGTTTTAATTTATAAGGTTTTATACATTGATGTTCTGAAAAATAAATTATCTAGTGTTTTTAATATTATGTGATGACTATACATATGTTAAATTTGAAGATAATAAATGTTTACATTTAAATTTTTTTTTGATATAATAGAAAGTAAAATATATATTCTATTAATTTCAATAATTTTTATAATTAAAATGTTATGTGTATAAATGCTATAGAAATAGATGATGTTCTATGGAATATAATTCTTTTACATTCTATTTTTTGAATGATTTAAAAATTATCCAATCATGGACTTGTTCTATATTTACAAAAGTTAAAGGTAAGAAAATATTTTTTATTCATGCTTAAAAGGTATGAATCATTTGGGATTTTTAAAATCTATCAATCATGTTTCTACATTTAGACCTCCTGAATTATTTCATCTTGAATTAATTTTTTATTGAAATTTTCTATTTTAAGTGGGTAAAAATAATTTTTTTAATTTTTTGATGATTTTGGTATATTTAAATTGGATTATATTATATCTCACCAGAAGGAAACCTAATGCAGTTTTATTAATTTTTTCATGCTATTTAAAATATGCAATTTTGATTAATTTTTTTCATTTAAAGTGATAATTGAGGAGAGTTTGTTGATTTTTATTTTAATAATAATTTTTAAGAAAATAGTTATTCTCATAATTTATCATCTCCTAGAACACCACAAAAATGGTGTGTATAATTGAAAAATAGAACAATTCTTGAAATAACATTATTGACACTCCATAAAAATATTAAAATAGTACAAATGAAACATAAAAAAATATCCAATAACTTCACAAGCGATCTACGCGGCCATGCTTCGCAAGAGAGCTCCACAGCCCAGCATCGCGAAAGAACTATGTGGCTGAGCTTCACAAAGGAGCTTCGTAGTCGAGCATCGCGACACAGCTACGTGTCCAAACTACAAAAGATTTGGGATGGCTCTACGTGGAGAACCTGCATGGTGGAGCTACGCGGCATAGTTGCACGACCGAAGTTTCATCAACCAGGCCCATCTGTGCCTATAAATAAGACCCTTGGCCTCCCCATTTCAGACTGATTTTTTTTGAAAGAATCTTTGAAGCTCCCATTGCGCAGCTCATTCACCTAGATCTCTCAATTGTCTCAGGTAGTTCATTAGTCTCTGAGAGAACCGATAATTAAAGGGAATAGGCATGTCTTTGAAGTTCGTCAAATTCTTCAGTTACCATTCATACCTACATAGTATACCTGCACACCATACTAGTGCAGTACAACTGCACGATACATTTGTGTGCCATACCTGTGCGATTGAGCAACATAGGGTACCTACGCGGAACATCTGCATGAAGTACCTATGCGACCAATTCAAATACCCTTTTAACACATTCATGGAGTGGTATATCTTTCTTAGTGGAAAAAGTCCATTTCTGAATGGAGTTCACTCTTCATTTCAGTCATGTTTCACTAAACCGGTATAACCTACCGTTCCAGCCATGACTATCTCATGAGATATAAAATCTTTACCCAATGCATTGGAGGTAGATATAGGTCCCCCCATCTCATAATGATACCATTCATATGTGTGCCACAAAATCATAAATCATACATCATTGCATAACTCATGTAACAAAAATGGGATTCTTAAACAACATGACATCATAAAACAATTCATATAATATAAAGGAATTAATAAAAATAATTTCATCACAGCATAATCTAATCAATGTAATAATAGGTATAGAAACATAACACTATATTATCTTAGATGGAAAATAATTTTGATAAAACACTTGAACTCCATTCTTGAGGAAAATATCTTTTCTACTTCAAAAACACTTTTCCTTTCTTAACATGTCATATTATTATAAACTAAAAGAAGTTTATTAAAAATAAACATGAAGACTTGTAAAGGAAGATTCTTGGAAATAATGTTTTAAAAATCCATTCATTCCGTATAAGTTATGAAAACATTCTTCTCATACATTTGTCGGAAAAGTCAAAAAATACCTCGTACAAAAACCGACAAAAGATTCCTTTTATATCTTTTACTAAAAACACACCGAAGGGTAAAATTGGATATAAAATATTGTATAAGGATAAAAATATTACATATTTAGGAAACATTGGTTTGGATGATAAAATACACCCCATTAAATTCCAAAGTATAAACAATCTCGGATAAAAATGAGATTGTGATATTTCCCTTACCTTGGGTCCAATTTGCTTCGTAAGTGTCCGAACCTCCTGTATAATGGTTTAAATAATGTCATTGACTTATTCCAGAATCATACTCATTGTTATGATATCATATATGGTTCACTTATGACTTTATATTACCCGTTCTTTTATAAATTCCATGTTAAAGAGCGTTTTGGTTAAAATTGTTTCATTTGTCATCCGTGTTTTGACTTGTAATTATTCATATGATTACATAGATCATGATTACATAATTACAGAATATAAAACATGATTTATATATAATATATATTCATAATTTACATATATATAATAAATCAGTAAATGGAAAGAAATACACCGTTCATGGAGACTGTAGGTCGTACGTACGCATGAACGCTGTTTTTGTTTCCTTTTTGAGTTGAATGGAATTAAGTAGATAAAATACATATATATACAAATAAATCCAGTATCATTATTATGTCATATATTTCATTATTACTTATTATATATAATTTATAATCATTCATGAATGGTTAAAGTGGAGAATGAATCTCATCGCGTCGTGGAGACGGTAGTCCGTACGTACGCACGAGCGATGATATCGTTCTCATGATCGTGGAACTGTATTGGAGTGTATGTATAATATTTCAGAATCAATATCACTTTAATGTAATCATATATAGTTATTATTTACACCATTATACCCATCCAAGTAAGGTGGTGGTGGAAAATAGATTTCACCACGGCGTGGAGACGGTATTCCGTACGTACGCGCGCGCGGTGATTTCGTTTTCTGTAAGACGGATAGATGGTAAAATATGGCTGTTTAATACTTATAATAACAAATCAGTATATAATAAATACTGATGTTATTACTTTATCATGAAACAACTAAAGAAGAAGAAGTTGAAGAAGAATGAAATTGAAAAAGATCGGTAATGGATATTACCTCTTTTTGACGCGCCTTCTCTTAACATCAACTTAAAGAACTAAGGATGGTCTTTGAAGAAGACCAGGACCTCTAGGATGATACTAGGGAATTGGAGAAGATATTTTGTTAGGGGTTGGCCGAGCTTGAATTCTAAAATTGGTGTGAGGAGGAGAGGGAGGAGGTGCCCTTTTATAAGGGATGAGAGGGGCACCTTAGGAAAATCTCAAAATATTATTTTATATTAAGGTCAAATTCGGTTTATAATGGTTTCAAAGGGTCTTATTTCGAAGATAAAGTGGGGATGAGTCCAACCCTCTAATAAAATAGGATTTAGACAAGTTTAGGTTATTATTTTAACCATATCAATTAGATTTAACTCTAAGATAAATAATTTAACTTTTATCGTGTCTTTTTTTTCTTACACTATATGGTTAATAAACTTACCATAACAAGCCAAACGAACCCCAAGTTGTTTATTATTAATATATCTATTTTTATCTAAGTCATTTGGCCGAACCTTAGAATTTTAAAAATTAAATAACAATTAATAATATAATATTTGTTTAAAAAACTAATTTATGTCAATTTTGACACTATTTGGTACATGATTTTTATGAAATTCATAACAGAATGATAAGTTCTAACCAAGTTACTTATATCAACAATAAAATGTAATAGTAACCAAGAAAATTAATGTATGTCATAAAAAGTCTCAAATTACATTTATTTGGGCATTTATAACATCAATTATGTCAATATTTCATTAATAAGACAATTACTGCATCATCTTTGTGTCATAATAAATGATAATTATTTAATCCCTAAAAATAATAAATAAATTCGTATGATGTATATAATTTTATTATCTTTCTGGATACTATTCATGTTCGAAGTTTCATGAAGTTTATCACTAAATGAAAATTATTATACTTATAAGATTTAAGAAAGTGACATGTTGTCACATTCTTTAGGTTTAATAATAATTATATTATTTTAATGGACAAAAGTCCATAAAATTAATCTCATCAGACCCTTAGGTTATATGGGTCTACCTTTAGGCATCCAATAGGATTTTTCTAAGTCTTAGGGTAATTTTAGAACCTTATATTTACCCATAATTACCCGATTTACCTTTAACTATAGTAAAAACAATTTACCGTAGTTACTATTCACAATGCCCAAAAATAAAAAGTAGCTTATTAACATAATTTAGACCCACTGATTTCAAATATGGAATCCATTTTTCCAAATTCAATACACAAAAGATACAGAAATTAAATTAAAATTAATCCCGTTGTCGAAAGAAAATGAGTTTTTCTTTAAAACATTGCAAAAGATTGAATTTATTTAACATACGAATTCAAGGTAAAATCAATGCTAATGACATAAATTATATTAAATGGTAAAAATATATTATATTTATACTTCAAAACCATTCAATATTATAATTTAACCACATAAGATATTACGATGAAAACAATTGTTTTTAATTAAAATATAGCGTGTTTTTACTATTCATTAAAATATGAAAGTTATCGGAAAAATATCAAAACTTTATCTAATGTAAATTTTTATATCCTGATTCAAAAGAAAAATTTTATTTTGTCAAATTGAACATATAAACATTTCAAAAAATACATTTAATGTGTTTGTGCCATCAAAAGGCGGGAAAACTGCATTTTTTGAAAAATACTTTTTTTACCCGAAACAATTATTTTGTTCTTATAAAATGTTCTAGAAAATGTGTAAGAAGAATAATAATGTTATAAAATTCAAAATTTAGTTAATACTATTCATGAAGGCTAGTTCATAACAATATTATAATAATATATCGTTGTTTAGTAAAACCCAGTATTGCGTACAACACACACTATCGAGGAAGGTCACGATTGCGTGTAATGCAAGCCAAGTCAGGGTTGCATGTTGCGCAAGAATCCTTCGTTGTTTCATATAATAGAATCCAACCATATTTCATTTATACATTGAATATATATATATATATATATACTCAATGTTTCTTAGAATAACTATTATCAAAATTGTGTGTAACACGATCCAAGAATAGTGTTGCGTATACTGCAAGCTAATACGGTGTTGCGTATAGCACAAGGAAATGTTGGTGCAGCACAAGACATTAATGAAATTAAAAGAATATTTTTCATAAAATATCGGGGTGTTACATTCTATTCCCCTTAAAATGAATTTCTCCCTCGAAATTTTTCGGGGTTATAAATGGTTTACTACTTGAAAGTTTGTTTAATAGAAACCCACATCGTAAAAAGGAATACCAAAACATGGCTTTTAAAAACTAAAGTATGAAATGTAATGGTTACCCAAATTAACTCATCACGGGGTTTCCACGTAGGAGAACATAGGTGAAAATATGGATATGGAAGAAAAATCTAACCATCAAGTTCTGATGGAGAGTGGTAGAGAACATGGAAATGAAAAAGCCAACAATCACAAAGCTATTGATTTGTGATGATCTAAGGTACCATCTGATTAATCGGATATAAGGGAAATAGGACAACATTTTTGGTTTTCAAGATCATTTCCCTAAAGTTGATGAATTAAAAGAAATACTTGCAGGATTTTGGTACAATCTCACTGTTGTTCGTGAATTGAACAATTTCCACTTCATCCCTTAAAGAAATGAAGTTTAATTTCTTATTTGTGATGTGTTAGCAGATCATGTGATAGAATGATGGGTTATTCCATATCTTTCAAAAAAAAGGTTAGCAAAAGTTATAAGTCAATCTTATGGTTAGATTAATCGTATATGGTTCCAAAAATGAACTTATACTTCATATATCATACCTCTTAATAAAATAAAACTAGTTTATACTAACCAGGGACTTCCTGTAGGCCAATGGTAGGCGATAAAGGCCAGTGGCACTTCGGTTGTGGTTTCGATTCCCACGGCCTTGTCCGACGCAATGGGTTGTCACCCGTCCTGTAGGTTTTCCTTTTTGTAAAACTATATTACTATAACATCCCATCAATAATATGGAAAAACAAACAATACTAACTTATGTCCAACATAATCCTTTCCAATCTTTAGGCTTATCCATAATACTGCAGCCCACTCTCAGAGATTTAATACCATCATTGATCCCCATATATCATAAGATATGTCTTGTTGGTCACATTCCAAACATTCAAAGGACTTAATCTTGTACTCTCTTGAATACCCATTGAACCTTATTGAAAACATGAGTGCTGTTAAAAGTTAACTCTTTCCACATACCAAAATCCTCAAAATTCTATATACTCAAACCATGATATCACATAGTCCTTATATCAATCATGAGATCATGAATAATGTCAAACATTTCATTTTCTCCTTATCCCTTCATTATGCGCATATCATCTACTTTCCAAAATATTTGAATCACTTTTCATGGTTACCAGTACCATAAAATTATTGAAAACCAAAATAAACCAATACATAAATATTTCAATACACCATAAAAGTACCTCAACAACATTATTCTTGAATACCAATACATAAACACTTCAGTCCATCCACTTCAATGATTGTCCTGGAATAAGTCTGTCCTTGATTTAGAAGTAACTTTTTAGGTCAGGGCATTGAGTTGGGTAATTCCCATGTTCTCTGCAAATAATACATTGAACTCCATAACAGTCTGTCACTCTATGACCCTTTTCTCCACACAGATAACATCGGTCCCTCCATTTGAGGTATTCCTCAAGGTTATTTTTCCCTTCTTTAGAAATCTCAATCTTCCTTTCTTTATGCTCCTCAACATGCGAACATGAATAATAGTTTATCTTCCTCTTCTTTCATGAATTAGGCATACCACTAAATTTCACCTTGTTAATCATATATCGCGATGACTGATTCGGCATAATCACAATATCTTTCTCTCTATGAATTACACAATTTTGCTTCTCATAGTCACCAATTTGTCCATTGGATTCAATGTTAACCGAATTTCTTCTGGTTCCCTCCATTAACTAAAACACAAAAAGAATCTTGTGAGAGGAAAAAATCATGTTAGAGAAAACAACATAATAAAGGGGGAGTACCCTCATTATCTAACATCTTAGGTTAAATTCTATGATCGTTACCGTAGTTCTAGGACTATATCCTATACGTATACTTATCCTTAGGGACATCCCTAGACATACCTTAGAAATATCTCTAGGGATCTCACTAACGTTCTCACATCCTAGTTTCCAAAGGTTGACTAAACCTTTCCTCTGATACCAACTGTAGAGACCCGAAGCATAATGTACATGGACATTACATTACTTTTTCGGAATACTTAGTACATAACAAAAAGAGACACACAAGGACCGTAATAGTTTAGTGTCTTTGGAAACTTGGAACGTAATCTTCTAATCATGGTGAAAGATCTTCAACATCTCCCATAAATATCTTCCCATTTTTTACATAAAACCTTTCTTTATATCCTGGGTAAAAGAAAACATAAAAGGGTGAGATCAAATGCTCAGTAAGGGTAAACAAAAGAAATATCAATCAGATTATATTCATAAGAACATAACATTTTGGAAATCTTAACCTGCAAAAGAGAGCATAATTTAATAACATGGGATAAATCATAGTAGTGAAATTAAATCCCAACAATCATAAAATACAACATGAATCTTTGTGGAATACACAAATAATCATAGAGAATCATTTCTTGTTAGTCAAGACTCATTGCCAAGACTATCTTAGTGGACAAAGTCCATTTCTGAACCGAGTTCACTCCTCGTTTCAGTCCTGTTTCACTGAACCGGTATAACCTACCGTTCCAGCCATGTCTATCTCATGAGATATAAAATCTTTACCCAATGCATTGGAGGGAGATATAGGTCCCACCCATCTCATAATGATACCATTCATATGTGTGCCACAAAATCATAAATCATACATCATTGCATAACTCATGTAACAAAAATGGGATTCTTAAAAAACATGACATCATAAAACAATTCATATAATGTAAAGGAATTCATAAAAATAATTCCATCACAGCATAATCTAATCAATGTAATAATAGGGATAGAAACAGAACCCTATATTATCTTAGATGGAAAATAATTTTGATAAAACACTTGAACTCCATTCTTGAGGAAAATATCCTTTCTACTTCAAAAAAACTTTTCCTTTCTTAACATGTCGTATAATTATAAACTAAAAGAAGTTGATTAAAAATAAACTTGAAAACTTGTAAAGGATTCTTCTTGGAAATAATGTTTTAAAAATCCATTCATGCCGTATAAGTTAAAAAAACATTGTTCTTGTAGTTTTGTCGGAAAAGTCAAAAAATACCTCGTAAGAAAAACGACAAAAGATTCCTTTCATATCTTTTACTAAAAACTCACCGAAGGGTAAAATTGGTTATAAACTATTTTATAAGGATATAAATATTACATATTAAGGAAACATTTATGTGGATGATAAAATACACCCCAGTAAATTCCAAAGTATAAACAATCTTGGATAAAAATGAGATTGTGATATTTCCCTTACCTTGGGTCTGATTTGCTTTGTAAGTGTCCGAACCTCCTGTATAATGGTTTAAATAATGTCGTTGACTTATTCCAGAATCATACTCATTGTTATGATATCATATATGGTTCATTTATGACTTTATATTACCCGTTGTTTTGTAAATTCCATGTTAAAGAGCGTTTTGGGTAAAATTGTTTCATTTGTCGTCCGTGTTTTGACTTGTAATTATTCATATGATTACTTAGATCATGATTACATAATTAAAAAATATAAAACATGATTTATATATAATATATATTCAGAATATACATATATATAATAAATTAGTAAATTAAATGAAATACACCGTTCATGGAGACGGTAGGCCGTACATACGCATGAACGCTGTTTTTGTTTCCTTATTGAGTTGAATGGAATTAAGTAGATGACGTAAATATATATAAAAATAAATCCAGTATCATTATTATGTCATATATTTCATTATTACTTATTATATATACTTTATAATCATTCATGAATGGTTAAAGTGGAGAATGAATCTCATCGCGTCGTGGAGACGGTAGTCCGTACGTACGCACGAGCGATGATATCGTTCTCATGATAGTGGAACTGTATTGGAGTGTATGTATACTATTTAAGAATCAATATCACTTTAAAATAATCATATATAGTTAGTATTTACACCATTATACCCATCCAAGTAAGGTGGTGGTGGAAAATAGATTTCACCATGGCGTGGAGACGGTATTCCGTACGTACGCACGCGTGGTGATTTCGTTTTCCGTAGGATGGATAGATGGTGAAATAGGGTTGTTTCATACATATAAAAACATATCAGTATATAAGAAATACTGATTTTATTACTTTATCATGAAACAACTAAAAAAGAAGAAGATGAAGAAGAAAGAAATTGAAAAAGATCGGTAATGGATATTACCTCTTTTTGACGCGCCTTCTCTTAACCTCCACTTAAAGAACTAAGGATGGTGTTTGAAGAAGACCAGGACCTCTAGGATGATACTAGGGAAGTGGAGAAGAGATTTTGTCAGGGGTTGGCCGAGCTTGAATGCTCAAATTGGTGTGAGGAGGAGAGGGAGGAGGTTCCCTTTTATAAGGGAGGAGAGGGGCACCTTAGGAAAATATCAAAATATTATTTTATATTAACGTAAACTTCGGTTTATAATAGTTCCAAAGGGTCTTATTTAGAAGATAAAGTGGGGATGGGTCGAAACCCTCTCATCCAATAGGATTTAGACATGTTTAGGTTATTATTTTAACCTTATCAATTAGATTTATCTCTAAGTTAAATAATTTAACTTTTACCGTGTCTTTTTTTTTGTTACACTATATGGTTAATAAACTTACCATAACAAGCCAAACGAACCCCAAGTTGTTTATTATTAATATATCTATTATTATCTAAGCCATTTGGACGAACCTTACATTTTTAGGAATTAAATAACAATTAATAATATAATATTTGTTTTAAAAACTAATTTATGTCAATTTTGACACTATTTGGTACATGATTTTTATGAAATTTATAACAGAATGATAAGTTCGAACCAAGTTACTTATATCAACAATAAAATGTAATATTAACCTAGAAAATTAATTTATGTCATAAAAAGTCTCAAATTACATTTATTTGGGCATTTATAACATCAATTATGTCAATACTTCATTAATAAGACAATTACTGCATCGTCTTTGTGTCATAATAAATGATAATTATTTAATACCTAAAAATTATAAATAAATTCCTATGATGTAGATAATTGTATTATATTTCTGGATACTATTCATGTTCTATGTTTCATGAAGTTTATCACTAATTTAAAATTATTATACTTATAAGATTTAAGAAAGTGACATGTTGTCACATTCTTTGGTTTTAATAATAATTAAATTATTTTCACGGACAAAAGTCCATAAAATAAATCTAATCCGACCCTTAGGTTATATGTGTATACTTTTAGCCATCCAATCGGATTTTTCCAAGTGTTAGGGTAATTTTATAATCTTATATTTACCCTTTATTACCCTATTTACCTTTAACTATAGTAAATAAAATTTATCGTAGTTACTATTCATAATGCCCAAAAATAAAAAAGTATCTTATTAACATAATTTGGACCCACTGATTCCAAATATGGAATCCATTTTTCCAAATTCAATACAAAAAAGATGCAGAAATTAAATTAAAATTAATCCCATTGTCGAAAGAAAACAGGTTTTTCTTTAAAACATTTCAGACGATTGAATTGATTTAACCTACGAATTCAAGGTAAAATCAATGCTAATGACATAAATTATATTAAATGGTAAAAATCTATTCTATTTATAATTTTAAACCATTCAATATTATAATTTAACCACATATGATATTACGATGAAAAAACTTGTTTTTAATTAAAATATAGCGTGTTTTAACTATTCATTAAAATATGAAAGTTGTCGGAAAAATATCAAAACTTTATCTAATGTAAATTTTTATATCCTGAATCAAAAGAAGAATTTTATTTTGTCAAAATGAACATATAAACATGTCAAAAACTAGATTTAAAGTGGGTGCGCCATCAAAAGGCGGCAAAACTGCATTTTTTGAAAGATACTTATTTTACTCGAAAAAAATTATTTTGTACTTATAAAATGTTTTAGAAAATATGTAAGATGAATAATAATGTTATAAAATTCAAAATTTAGTTAATAATATTCATAACGGCTAGTTAATAACAATATTATAATAATATATCATTGTTTAGTAAAACCCAGTATTGCGTACAACACACACTATCGAGGAAGGTCGCGATTGCGTGTAATGCAAGCCAATTCAGGGTTGTGTGTTGCGCAAGAATCCTTCGTTGTTTCGTATAACAGAATACAACCATATTTCATTTATAAATTGAATATATATATATATACTCAATGTTGCGTAGAATAACTATTATCAAAATTGTGTGTAACACGATCCAAGAATAGTGTTGCGTATACTGCAAGCTAATACGGTGTTGCTATAGCACAAGGGAATCTTGGTGTAGCACAAGACATTAATGAAATTAAAAGAATATTTTTCATAAAATTTCGGGGTGTTACATTGGAGCCTCTACCATTTCAAAGAGGTGACCCGGGACCTCCGTTCTCTGGTAGGGAAGATACACTTCACACTTTCCATTCTGTGAAATGACAGGAGAAGTATCCCTCCTCTACCAGAACCAATTTCAGGGCAGCCATCAGGGTATAAGACCCTCACCTTCACCTCTTCTTCCTTACATTGGATCCTTGTCAAATGTAAATAGAATAGAGGGAGGGCTCATCGCCTTGACCACTTCCACGGTTGACACACCCTCTTACATCAGCATAGGAGGAATAGTGTGAAGTGTCATTGTTGAATCTTTCACATCCTCTTGTTTCTCACACTGAGAATGACTCACGTGGGCTTAGAGATACATGATGATTACAACATATGAACAAACACTCACTGGAATGAACTATGAGAACTCTGATTCCTGTTCAATCTAGGATACGTAGGATGCCCTTTCAGGGCCCGATCTCACTGGATATCCTCCTTAGGAATCCAAACCTAATTCCCCCAATTTAAGCTTCCTCCTTATGAAATAATCCACAAATACAATCCTCAAATCATCAAGGAATCCTTTTTAAGGATGTAATCCCAAACTCATCATTCTCAGAGGACTATACTCTCCTATGAGATTCATCAAACTATGTGGTCTTTGATTCTTATCCATATGGGATACATAAGAAACCTCCATGAGGATCAAACCCAACACATCAAATCAACCATATTGTCTTTGGGCCACATTCGCAATAGGGTATGATCCTAATTAGAAATTCATAGCCTTTCCATGTTCCTTGGGCTACGTCAGCATAATTCCCCACCAAATTTTAAACTAAGAACCTTCTGCTTAGGGGTCCTTATCACATGACCTTAAAAGGTTTGATGTGTCCTATAAAGAGGCATAGAACTACGAGGGTTCTGATTCCGTTCATAAGGATATGTAGGTAGCTCATTTTATGAGCACGATCCCAAGATCAAAAAAACCTTCATCTCCCTGGATGGCAATAAACTCTAGAGTGCCCCAATGAGTGGCTTAAAAACCAGTATCATCATAAATAATGATTAAATGAATCTCTAACTAGTATATTAGATGATACCATTGATGTAAATCCTCGAATACATACTGATAATTCTAAAATTTTATGCATGTTAAATACGTTAATATAAATTCCAAGGGATACTTATGATATAATTGGTGAATTAATAAGGATTCATGAAAATATTTTAATTTCAATGAGAGTCCCAGAGTATAAAATAATTCCCCCCAAAAGGGAGTGATGAGTCTGACCTCCCATCCTCTCGACCAATGCATGTTCTTAAGTATCATGAAGTTCAAAACATAACAAATGCCTACCTTTGGAAAGAATGTCCTATTTGGATGAAGAACTATTTAATGTTTCTGGTTCCATGAATAAATCAAATGGAAACCTCCTGGAAACAAGAATTCATAAATCTAGAATGTCACGTTTCAAGGACCTATGAAACATACATGAACTATAATAAATGAATATAGTTTGTAAAAAATATTTTTGGGATGAAACTATTTATGATTCTTGTTATGTTATGAATATATTTTATGTTATAAATTTGTTGTTGAAACACCTTATGTATTATTTAATGGTAGAAAATGAAAGATTATTTATTTTAAAGCCTCCAATTGTAAATATTTTATCTTAAATAAAAATGATAATATAGATAATTTTTCTACTAAAATTATTGAAGTTAACATTCTCAGTTATTACTATAATAGTAAATATTATATTGTTTATAATAAGAATAACATTTATATTTAATAATATGGATATATAATGTTTGAGAAATTTTATGATGTTCATAAATCTGTTTTCGAAATTTTTGATGTTACTTTATAGGATTTTACTATTGGGATTAGAAACCTCTAGATAGTGTATCTAGTGAGGGGGATAAAAATGATTCCAAATGGTATATACATCATCGAGGATTCATAAATATCATCCCACTGAGAATTTTATTAGTAATTATGGTTTTGGTATAAAAGCTAGATGATCTACATTAAGCTTATATTCTAAACCTGCTTCTACTTCTAATAATATTCCAACTACTCTTGATAATGTTTTTAATGATCCAGAATGGAATATTTATAAGAAAGATAAAACTAAAAAATATGTAGAAATAATTTTTTTCAAATAATTTATTTTTTAAGGATAACAGGGCATTCATAACTAAAAGGATTTTTTGAAACATACAAGACGAATTTGGATAGATTTAAAAAACAAATCTATACATGTTACCCAAGGATACTCTCTAGGAGACTTTAAAGACTTTGAATGTTCATTTGAAACTATTTCGTATTTAGAAATTACTTAGTTTGAAGATATTAAATTTTATCTTAGAATGTTGTAATATTAAAAGTTTTATGTTTCCAAGTGTTGGGGGGGGGGCATGAATGTATTTATATGTAGAAATATCCAGATTTACATTAAATTTTTAAAATCTAAAATCGTTTTAATATTACTATTTTTATTTTTTAAGCATTTTTTTTATTACATAACTATTTCAAAACCCCAAAAACATATTAGATAATCTTATCTTACTTTATCGACCTTAATTTTTCATAAAATCTTAATTTTTAATAAAATAATATTTTTTCATAAAATCTTAATTTTTCAAATATTACTCATTATTTTTTTCAATTTGTTTTTCAAATTCCACTCAATAAATTTAAATATAGTTTTTAATGGTTGATGACTTTATAGTGGCTGATTGACACATGTTTTGAAATAAAAAGGCCTCATAATAGATCCTTATAATATTTTCTTAAATATAAATTTTTAAGATCATTATAAATAGAATTTATATACTTTTTGAAGAAATAAATTTTCTATTAAAACACTATATTTTTCATAATTAAAAAAATTCGAGTAGTTTTCTAAAATTATAATTGGTTTTCTAATTAACAAAAGGGGGAGAAAGTTCATTGGATCTTAATACCATTTTATGTTTTGAGAATTTGAAATATTTGTTTCTTTATTTCCTTAAAATGACATAATTATATAAATTGTGTATTAATTAAAATAATCATAATCTTGAAATTTCACAATATGTTTCCACTAAAATATATTTATATTTCATTTTATGATTATTCGTAATAGGTCATACATGTTTTAAATCAAGTTACTAGGATAAATAAATCACATAAGACCTTTAAATATATTTTTTAGTTTTTTTCTTATTCCAATTTAAAAAATTTATTGATCACCACATTGAAAAATGATTAATCACATAGTTAAATTATAAATCACATAGCCATTTTAAAAAAAACATATTTGATTCTACAAGATCTATTACCCATTGTATTATGACCATATATTGGGCTAAAAAATTAAGAAATGAGTGATTAATTTTTCTAGAATACTAAAAATTTATCTACATTTCATTATAAGGCATAAACTATTAAATCAGTCACTATCATGACTAAAATTAGTTTATAAATCACTATATATTATTATATTGGTTTCTAATTTTTTAGAATAGTTTTCATCTACTTTTTAGTCATAAAATGGGAAATATATGTTCAGTTATCATTATTGTTTATTATTTTTAAGCCTAATGAAATTTTATAAATATAATTAAAATGGAACTCTACCTGATTCTACCTTTATCAAGGTCAATTTTAGGTATTAAATTTCCCAATTCAATCTATTTACATATTTCAAAAATTCAAATACATGAATCACTTACATGGATTTTTTATGTGAATCACTTATATAAATCGATTATAAGAACATATTACATAAATTTCCAACATGATTCATCTACAAGGACTATTAAACTATGCAAAGATAAATTCATATACAAAAACCATATATTTTTATTTTGATACGTACATTTGTGAAATTTTATACACTTTTCTAAAATCTATATATTTTATACGTTTTACAAATTATTTTATATTTCTGTTTGTTTTATGTTTATTTAAAATGTTTAAATTTTTTTAATGAATTCATAATTTCATATTACTTAGGTGGAACCTATTCAAAGTGTTTTCTATTGATATAATCATGTTTTTATGAAGATTAATTATTTTTTGTTTTCATGAATTAAACATAGCACATGAGAATAAGAAATCAATATCATTATTATATCTTAGGTTCACAAATTATATTTTTTTCTAAATTTATATTATTATATATTAAACACATTATAATTATTTTAATAAGCGTTGTTAGTTTTTATATTCTACGCATATTTACTGATTTTTTAAAATGGAATGTCTTTGAATTTCATATTTCAAATTAAATCATGGAATTTTCATGGGATATTTTCTTAACCTATTATTATGGACTAATTTTAAACTATTTTTTGAATGATTTAAAATATTTTTGAATAATTCTTTATTATTTTAAATTTTATTCATTAGTTGAGTGATTATTATGGACTGATAGATTCATCCATTTCTCTCTCTTTGTGAAAATCATGTTTTATCATGTTTTATTTTGGAATTTTATAACATATTTCAACTATTTTGTGTTTATTTTTAAAAAATGGGGTTCACAACTTGGTTTCAGGATAAACTACTCAGGTCATGCATCTCCAATGAGTGATTGTATATTTTATAGTGGTACCATGTGAAGAGTGTGTTGGTGTTGATATTGTGATGCATTCTATATTCTAATTGTAATGAAGACTTTTCACTTTTACTAGATAATCTCTCAAGTTATGAACAAAAACATCTTAAAATTCATTTACTACCTTAAAGAGACAATCATATTTATCAAAAACATAATAACCAATATGTGTGGTTTATTTTTCTTCTATCAATTTCATTCTGGTTACTTGAGTTCAGAATACGTTTTTCCATCTCTCATAAGACTTCACATTAAATTTATTATTTTACATATATAATCATTTTATTTCATTGGGTTGTTAATACTGTATTAAAAATCTATAATTTTTCATGTTGTGATCCTCGTAACAAAATTCAATGTTTTATTTGGATTGTGAATACCCATACAATGTTTAGGTGTCTTTTAGTTATACTTCCACTGGAAAAGGTATATTTTAATTGATTCATTTTTCACCCTCAATAATTATATTAGTGCACAATGTATCTCTTACTATGTATAGAGTTATAAGAGTAAATGCAGTCCATATTTTACTAAACTACTATAAAAACATTCGTATGTTCTTTCATTTATTTTTGTATGAAAATCAACTTTGTTAATTAACATTGAAAATTAATTTAGATAATTAGTCTTGATGAATAAATATTAATCTTATTTATTTACTCTACCCTATAGACCATTTTATATCAACTATCTAACAAAACACCATGTACCATATAACATAGTCACCATATAATCCTACTATATAAAACATATATACATTTACACACACACATTATAAAACATATAAGTATTTATATGCATATATGTATGCATAAGTATATATTTATGCATGTATATGTATTCAATTATTATGTTTTCACACACATATAAACATTAATATACATCACATAAAAATATATGTATTAGAAACACAATATAAAATTATATATACACATATATTACATATATAAAATTATTATATAAATTAAATATATGCACAAACACTTTGAGTAAATAATATATATATATAATATAATATATATATATGTGTGTGTCTGTGTCTATTTGTGTGTGTGTATTTTCTTTAAACATAAATGTGCAATGCATATATGTAAATTTATTATAGATATAATTTATAATAATTAATATTAATATAACATACATATAAAAAGTATATAGTTATATTTATAGAAAGCAATATGAAATTATGTATAAATATATAAAAAATTATTTATAAATAGAAATAGTAAAAAACATATACATATATATATTAGAAAAAAATACATAACATACATAAAAAATTTTATACAAATAATCATATTTATGCATCAGTTTATTTCTATATAGATATATATCAAAATATATACATATATATATATATATCTGTGTGGGTATTTCTAAATTTGAGTAAATATGTATATATATTATGATCAACGAGAATGAAGAAAAGTAATTTAAAATCTTTTGAATAAAGGAAAACAAAAAAAATGATAATATAGATTAAATAAAAAACCAATTGTATTAGAAAACAAATACAGATCACATACTATTGATTTTATATAGATTATATTGAGAAAATCAAGGATCATGAAGAAAAAATGGTTGTTCGAATACCCTATGTGAGTGGAGGATGAAGAAGGGAAGAATAGGGGACAAGTAACATTAAATCAAGTGACCCTTTTCTCGTGATATAAGAAACCCCAATGGGAATGTTCGGGTTTTCACAGTGCTAAATAAACATTGAGTTGTATTTTTATTTTCTATATATACATATAGTAATTATTATTTTATATAACTAAAAATGTATATATATATATATATATATATATGAAAATATATATTAATATATATATACATAGTATTACATAAATCATTTTTATGAATTCAAACAGAAATATTATATTTATAATTATATAAATATAAAGGGTGTTAAATCTCATTATCCTTTACTTTCCCTAAAAAGTGTTAATAAATTGTACATCTAATCAGTGATCACTATATTATAAATCAATTAATTAAACGCTGCCATTTATATTCGATTATTTAGCACTGAGAATGCCTAATTGTTCTTATTGTTACATAAGAACTAATAAAGGTCAAATTTTCTCAATGGTAAACAAATAATGATAAATTAACCTTTTGTGTTTATTCTTATAATTCTAAGAATGGGTCACTTTGATATAATTGTTACAAACCCCCTTATTCATCTCTTTATCTTCCTCCACCCACATTCATTCTTCATGATACTCCAAACTGCTACCATTGCCTTAGATATTTCATTTTATACTTTTTATATCCATATATTATTTGTTATTTGATATTTGTTTGTTTTATAAAGATATTTATTTGGTTTTTGATCCAAATCATACATTTTTTTACTCATTTATATTGATTAATTTTGAATGTTATTCATTCTATTCATATATATATATATAGTATACCCACACGTCTAGATTTATAAATTTTTATGTATATTAGGATTTATTCATATATATATATATAGTGGTATTTACATTATTTATGTATGTTTTATACATATTGTTTATAATATAGATAAATGTACATGTTTTAAACTATTTATATATAAAAATGTTCATCTTTTTATATATCTCTGTTCATAGTGTGTATATACAGAAAATATCTATACATAATATTGTTTTCCCTTATGTTATATATATATATCTATGTCTGTTTGTGTGTAATTTTATGTTGTGATCATAATTTATGTATATATATATTCTATATAATTATATATATAAATATTGCACAAACACACACTCAAACTGATAAATATGTATGTCTGTGTGTGTTGAGGGTTATGGGATCCTTTGTAATAGCTAATGCCATAGACATTCCCTTCCAATGCCAACTAGTATTATCGTCATGATCTCATTTAGATTTCCCGTAACATTTGTAGGAAAAGGGACATTAGTGATCTCCAAAAGTCTTCGTTAAAGGCATGTAGTGGCTACCCAATGATCACCAAATGGATGACACTTTTGTCCCACTGTTATTGCCTCTAGCAGCCAATAAATGGTGACCATTATAGGCTAATAAAGGGTAACCTATATGGATCTCCATTTGGAGATTTCTATAGATTAATACAATTGGGGATTCTATATGACAGTCGATATGGGGTGTCCCGACCTTCCCTATAGAGACCACCATATAAAAACCACTATAGCACGCTCCATGATGGTCATTAGTAACAACATTATAGAAGATACTAAAACTTTTAATTTCATTTAAAAAAATTACACTAGAATTTAAAATACATAAAAAAATTATTATAATTCATAATTTTAATAAATGTTTTATTAATATGTAGTGTCACATGCTCGTAAATATCATTGTCCAATCATCCAAGCATCACACCCAAAATAAAATAAAATAAAATATAAAAAATTAATAAACCAAATAGTGTATAAAAAATAACAATAAAATACTAATTAAAATGAAAAATAATTTTTAAATGAAAACTTAGTACAATAGTCTGAGGCCATTCAATATTGAATATATTAGTAGTCTTTATTCATTTTATTAAATTTAAAAAAAATTATTCAATTATTCTGGGTAGACCATGCATCATATAAATGTGTTTCCTACTCATACATATTAAAAGTAATAAAAACATGTTTTCCATGTGATTTCACATCATTCTGAACTTGTTTTCTATTTATCTAATGATTAAACACATGTTATGGTGATTAGAAATAATCAAAGTGTGTTTCACATCACACTTGACAAAGGGAACCTTATATTGAAGGTCAATCTTCATTTTTATTTTATATTTCATTGTAAGGTTGTTTTCATCTAATTTCACAGAACTTATATGTCATTTGTTTCATTTTGACCCCTAGGATCATGTTTTTAAATGGTGTAAAATATTTAAAAACCACATAATTAATCGTTCTTGGAATACCACTCCTCTAATTTACATTAAATCTACACTTACACATCAAAAATAATATCAACATTATTTTCAAATGATTTTATGTCATTATGAGCTCCTTTTCTATAGATCTAACCCTTAAACACACATTTTTGTTGTTTTAAAGTAACAAAAATTATTTCCAAGTCATCATGGCTCTGATTTACATTATATGTAATTGAACAATACAAAGTTCATTCTATGGTTTCTTTACTTTGATTTTATAGCATGTGGAGGTTGTTCGATTGGTTTCAAACCCTAAAAGAACATTCTTAAAGAGCCTTAAACCATTAAAAAAACATATTCGGTCATTTCATGTACAATGAGAATCATATTGATTTTATTCTACTCTTACATATCAAAAATAATAAAAACACTTTTTTCTATGATTATACATCATTTGAAGGTCATTTTCTATGGATGTGACCCTTAAAAGCATGTTTTAATTGTTTAAAACAAAAAATATGTGATTTTAGTTATCCAAGACCAGAAACACCTCAAATAGATGTTTTATATAGTCACTGATTTCAAATTTCATTGTAAAATTTTTGTTGCAAGATTTTATATCATTTTAAGGTTGTTTGATTTGTTTTTACCCACCAACCACAAGGATTTAAATGCTGTCTAACCATTAAAAACAACATATTCGGTCATTTTGATAAAACCACACATATGATTGATGTGTAATATTTTTATGCACTTCAAAAATAAAAATAATATAGTTTTACATGGATTTCACATCATTATGAGGTCCTTCCCTTTGCATCGGACCCTCAAATGCATGTTTTTGTGTTGTAAAACAATACAAGTGTGTTTCAGGTCACCTCAGAAAAATGAATCTTCAAATTTATGTTTTTCATACACAAACATATAATATTTTATTATAATATTTTTTAATATTATTCAATGGTATTCAGAGGTCATTTATTTTACTTTTTACCCCCATATGCAAATTTTTATAGGCCGTTAAAACTATAAAAAATACATATTATATTGTTTTAGAAACAAATAAAGTACGATTAATATGTTTTTAACTTATGAAAATAAAAAATAAGAATAATATTGTTTTCCAATTATTTCACACCATTCTGAGGTCATTAGATATGGATTTCACCCCAAAAGACACATTTTAGTGTTTCAAAAAGAACAAAAGTGCATTCCAAGTCATCCATGAAGGAAATCACCTCAGATTCACCTTCAATCTAGTCAAGCATTTCAAATTCCACTAATTTATTTTTCTTATGATTCCATAAAATTAAAAGGATGTTTAGTTGGTTTTGACCCCCTGTAAGAACCTAGACCTTCTTTTCAGGTATGTTTTCCTTTTCGGATCATTTTAGAAAAAAGAGGAATTTATGGAAATTTTCAAAGTACTTTCCATGTACTTTATGAGTACACAATGTGTACATGGTTATGTTGTACCTTTGGTTTGAGTTATATGACACTTGTTTTAGTTCATTTGTGATTTTTGAAGTGGTTGGTTGAAGTTTGTAAAATTATAGGAAAAAATTTTAAAGTTGTGGACGTCGCGCAGGGGCGCACGGTTTGAACAAGCCCTGAGGCCAACCCAAGAAACCATGCACCCTTGATAGTGGGATCTACATAGGAAGAACACAGTTTGTTAGACCATGCGGGAAAGTCGTGTGATGTCTCCAGGAGAGACAGTGGTAACCGTACGGTTGGCACGCGGTTTGAAAAACCATGAGGGGTAATTGTGAGACCACATAACCTTTGGGGTTTTACGTCCAGGGCCACTCAGGATTTCCCAAATTTTCCCTCAATATTCATCCAACTCATTTCTCATCCAGGTGTTCCAATTTTCAAAGGTTATGGGAGATTATTATCTCGTTTTGGAGGAAAATAATAGGGGGTTCATGGTGTATCAAATGCGGTTCTCCTTGGGTAAGTCCTTCTTTTGGTTCTTTTAGGATTTGGTTAGGGTTAACCCTCTCCCTCTATTAGTTTCCTAGATCTACAAGGGTTTCACGTAGATCAGGGGTTGTGTTTCCTTTTTGTGTTAAAGGTTGAGCTTGTTGATATTAGAGAAGGGTTTTTGAGGTGGTTTCTAGGAGGCATTCACCCAGTTTGGAGTGTGTTTGGGTGAAGGGTAGATTTCACTAAACCCTAAGAGGTTGGTTATTTGTGCCTTTCTGTAGAAATTCTACGAGTTATATGTGAAAAGTCACCCCATACACATGAACAGGGTATTACATGTTTACCTTTTTACCCATGTGACTGCCTTCTATGATTGTATTCTTGAATGGAGGTTAATTGAATGTGAATAGGGTTAATTGTTATGATTTGGATATTTTTTCCCATCCATGATGTTTATGACCGTTTTGGTCCAGTCTTTCTTATTAGGATGTGGTTTGTTTCCCAAGACTAGTATTGTAGGATGGTGTGATTATCTATTCTGATATGCTGATATGATATAGACTGATTAGCCAAGTAGTTCTGAAGGTTTACATGGGCCGTTACGCATTGCTATGATCATTTGATTTACCCAAGGTCGTGAGAACCTGATTTAGCAAAACCATAGGGTAAATCGACATAAGGGATTTCCCAAAGTGTCTTTTATTACATTATGATGTTAGACCACAGGGGGAATTGACGTTGAGTGCTTCCTCAAAGTGTCTATAGTTCATCGACGCGGGCCATAGGGGGAATTTGATGTGGAGTGCTTCCCTAGATCACCTTTATTACCGATACGAGACTACAGGGGGAATTGATAGTGAGTGGTTCCTCAGAGGGTCTATAATTAAGTTGAACAAGATGGGTTAGATTGTGTGTGCTTCCCATAGGGTCGCTTGTACTTACTTTCTATGTTGGACTAGAGGGGATATTCTGCGAGTACTTTCTAGAGGGTTACCTGTTTTTGTTTATCTGCCTTGATTAGTTGTTTCCTGATATTTGAAACTGTGGATTATTACTGTTAAGTACTTCCTTGTTAACTACAGTATACACTTATAACTACCGTATATTCACTGACTATTAGGCACTGATCTTGTGGTGGTTTTCTACTGCGATCCATCTCACACCCTGTTTGGGAAATGCTTTTAGGCCGAAACAGATTATATTTTTGCATGTATAGATAAGTGAAAGCAACCTTTTACATCAGGTATATGACATGATATGGAGCTGGACAGCATGTGACCATGATTAGGCTTGCGATGCTGAGGAGATGTTTATCTGTTTTTTTTCTACTTTGGATTAGTACTGTTTTGTATTCCAGGATTATGTTTTGTTTGGAAGTTTTCCTAGACATATGTACCAAGAATCATTTTATATATATGGGCTCCAAATTATTCTATCAGTCATCTGCTATTTATTTTTGTATGATATTGTTACTACTTCAACCCTTGTATGTTTGTTTACTTCCAGTGTATAATTTTTCCAATGAGGGAATAGTTTCCCCACTATCACATCGAAGGCCCTCAATACTAGTCGGTAGCCTCTAGTGTTTGGGGAAATGCGCTTAAGGCCATGTTACCATCCAAGTACAGGGCGCCTCTGGGTGGCTTTCAGAACTGGGATGTTACAAAGTGGTATCAAAGGTATTATTTTCTTCTTGACTTCATGTTTGGAGCCTATAACCGGGGAGATGAAGGATTAGGTACTTGGTAATAAGTTGTGCCCAAGAGTAGCTAACCCGGGTATAGGGAAAATCCAATCGACCTCGTTTATTACGATTTTTAAGGTTTTTCAATTTTACAGTTGATTTGATAACACTGTTGGGTGATTCACATGTTTTGTGCTATTACCATCGATGATATTGAGGTTATATTTCTGTCACAACCCAATGTGATGAGGTTATTCCATCTCATGCATCACATAGTCACTTGTTAGAAATCAAATGTCATGAATTATTACCATACCATTTAGGGTGCATTAGCAATTGCATGTTGTTTTGATAAATGTTGTGTAGAATATAAATGATGTTGTGATAGATTTCTTGATAAAATACCTACTATTTTGATAGGGTATCTTTGGGTATGGTTTTGTTTGAATGAACTCAAAACTTTTGTTCTGGAGTAGTATGGGCCCTCATGGACCGGAATTTGGTTGATCATTTACTTGTTTACCATGTTATAACTTTGTTAAGAGGCCAAGATTTGATTCGCGGGGAGTATGGGCCCTCACCGATCAAAATTTGACACTCTCAATGTTCGTTTCATTGTTTTTCTAGGTTCCTGAGTTGTTTCTTTGGATTACTATCTGGAAAAGCCCAGAATACACGCCGTGTAGCTGTGACTACATGCCATGTGTTCTTCTGTTCGGGAAGAAATTTTTATTCTTAATTACACGCCTTGTACCGTATATACATGCCATGTAGTCTCTAACCATGTCATTGGACCTGTGGACAGAGACACAGGATAGTGAATTCCTTGGTGAAAACATCGTGTACCATCTATACATGTCATGTTGTGTTGACCCTATGTCAGCCCGTGTGAATAACAATAATGATGGATAAATCTTAAGTCATACACCTTGTGTCTAGTTCAAACACACAATGTAGAGTATTCCTGTAATCTGATTGGGTAATTGACAACAGGGGTCGGTTGAAATTTTCAAGTACACGCTGTGTCCACCTGGAACACTCCGTGTAGAGTGAGCTATGTATCCTTCTTTGTCAATAAAAACATAGGTCGGTGAAGATCGTCTAGTACACACTGTGTCTGGAACAAACACGTCGTGTAGTCTCTTTCTAAGGGTAACCATGTGGCCTATCCATGTAGAGGATGTGGTTAGGGGAAGAGGATTCAAGTACACACCTTGTGTTTGGACTGCACGCCATATGTTTGGGGTGTTACACGACCAGTTATGGATGGATTACATGACAATGTGAATGGCCAAAGGGAACATGCCATGTAGGGGATATACAGGCTGTGCAGTCTTGTTCTGCAAAACTTGAATGCTTATTTTTCATTTATTCCCATCCTGTACTTCTAGTTTCCAGTCCTTGATAATATTGATCTAAGGTGTGTGTTTGATCTTGCAGATTCATAACACTGAGACGTCCTCCAGTTTTCCTCCATTTATAGGGTAGTGATCAAACACTAGATATGGTAGATTAGGGACTTCCTACAGATCCTCCTGTTGTGGTAGTCTTGGAACCATCAGTTATACCAAACCAAGGTGTCGATGCATATTTTAGGGAAGGCTTTATGAGGATGATGCATACATTTCAGAGAACACCACCTCCTTCCACGTCGATGGCATATTTGACGCGGGTCTTTCAGCAGCAGCATCCTCCCACTTTCATAGGGGATCGGGGAGCCCAGGCTGCAGAGTCATGGCTAGAATCCTTGATGATGATTATTGAGAATCTAGAGATGCCTCCAGAGAGGAGGTTCAAACTCACTACCTATATTCTTCAAGATTCCGCCATGAATTGGTGGGATGTGATCTCACAGGCAGGATGCCAGTTGGTTATGGTGAGGGATGAGTTCCAACAAATCTTCTATGACTACTTCTCTCCGGAGACCTTAAGGGCCGATCGATCCTGGTAGTTCCTGAGTCTAGAGTAGTGTAATCTTTCTGTTACGGAGTATTCCTCTCGTTTCACCGATCATCGGTGTTTTACACCCTTCCTTGTGGGAGATGAGTTGTTCCTAGAAAGGAAGTTTTAGGATGGTCTTAGACAGGACATCTACACATAGGTGAATATCTTTAGGCTGACTTCCATACCCACTATCATAAACTAGGCGCTGATCACAGAGCGTAATCTGAGGGATTTTGGAGTAGTGAGCCGGGTCAGCTCGACTTCTGGAGCTAGTGTCCCTCCTTATAATAGTAGGATGTGTCGTAGGAAGTCTATGAGTGGGGATATGAGGAGGTGAGAGACACCTTCAGGAAGCTTGGTAGTATGTTATCTGTGTGGGAAGGTTGGGCATACAATGCCACATTTTCAGAGAGACCTAGCGGCGTGCTAATCTTGTGGAAAGATGGGTCACCTTCAGTGTTTCTGTCAGGTTTTCTCACCAGCAGCTGATGACATGGGATCATATTTGACTTCTCGTACAACAGTAGATCCACCAATTTCTCACCAGTATAGAAACTGAAGTTCTTCCAGCCACTTAGGCTGAGGTGGAGGTCGCGAATACGGTGGTCAGTCACCAGGCTACCAGTGACAGCAGGGTGGATCAGCTCAGAGTCGTTAGGTAGGGCCACAGGTCCGTGGAGCAGGCCAGACTTTTGCAGCGGAGCAGATCCAGTAGGAGTAGGATCCTAGACCCTCTACAGTTCAAGGTACGATCCTAGTTTCCTTAGTTGTATATTCATCTCTTTCGACACATGAGCTTCCCGTAGCTTTATATATTTTGCTATTATGGGGAGCCTTGGGCTCTATATCTTTTCTTCTGTCGATATTTTTAAACTAGACACTCTATTAGGGACTAGAACAGTGACTATATGTCAGTGAAAAGAGTGACCTCTTGAGGTTGGTGGGTTTCACTCAATATGGGACCTATATGACCTAGATATGAGAGGCTGTGATGTCATTCATGGAATGGACTGGTTATTTCCCTTTCATTCTTTTGTAAATACCTATCATCATAAGGTGAGTTTCATATCACCATAGGGTGGGTCATTTCTTCATAAGGGAGAATGGTATGTCCCAGAGAGTAGAGTGGTCCAGACCATAATGGGTTAGGAGGAGATACAAACCAGATTGCTAGTCTATATCTGGATGACCAGGGGACTTCACAGATGGAATTTCCTCTAGTGTTGTATTGTTTCCAAGTTGTCTATCTAGAGTACTTTTCAGGTTTTCCTCTAGAGCATGAGGTATACTTTTCGATTTATATTCTTCTAGGAGTGGCACTGGTGTCCATCCATCCTTATAGGATGGCTACACCCGAGTTGCAGGAGCTCATGAAAAATTTGGAGGAGTCTTAGGAAAAGGGTTTCATCCAACCCGGTACATCTCCTTGGGGTTCGCTTGTCCTATTTGTGAAGAAGGATGACGGTACTCTTAGGCTTTGTGTGGATTATCGGAAGTTGAGCCAGTTGATGGTCTGGAATCGATATACTTTGTCGAGGATTGATGATCTCTTTGATTAGCTTCTTGGATCTCGGGTGTTCTAGAAGTTTTCATTGAGGTCCGATTATCATCAGTTGCGCGTTAGACAATCAGATATACCTCTTACTGCCAACAAGGGCAGGTATGGTCAATATGAGTATATGGTTATGTCATTCGATCTCATGAACACACTTGTAGTTTTCATGGCACTAATTAACCGAGTGTTCCATCCATACTTGGATTCCTTCGTGGTTGTTTTTGTGGGAAATATCTTGGTGTACTCTCACACTCGACACAATCGTGCCACACACATTGAGATAGTTTTTAGTACACTGAGAGAGAATCAATTTTATTCAAAACACTCAAGTGGCACATTTGGATGGTTCAGATTCACTTATTGGGTCATGTTATCTCAGAGATAGGTGTATCATTATACCTAGAGAAAGTGAGAGCACTAGTATACTGGGTGTATGTGAAGAAATTATTTGAGGTGAAGAGCTTTCTAGGGCTGGATGGATACTACAAATTCTTCATACAATACTTTTCATACTTAGCAGCACTGCTGACGGATCTGACTAAGATGGATGGAAATTTCTTGTGCTCAGATTCTTGTGAGTCAGCCTTTCAGGAGGTGAAAGTGAGGTTGACTTCAGCACCGATACTAGTCTTGCCAAAGCCAAGCAAGAGATATACTGTTTACTCCGATGCATAAGGTATTGGGATTGGAGATGTGCTTTTATAGGGAGATGGATTTGTTGCGTATGGGTGTCGGCAGTTGAGGCCACATGAGAGGAATTACTGATGCATGATCTTGAGTTGAAATCATTTGTTCATGATTTACGCTGTTGGAGACATTAACTTCTAGGATAGAAATTTATGGTTTTCACCAACCAAAAGGGTCTCAAGTACATCTTCGCTCAGCATTATCTAAATTTGAGACAGTGAAGGTGGGTATAGTACCTATAGTCCTTTTGACTTTGAGCTTGCCTACATGCCTGGGAAAGGCAACATAGTGGATGATTCGTTGAGTAGGAGGACTTAGATATAGGCAGTTCAGGAGGCCTGTAGTAAGTGGAAGCTTATGGCTCTGTTCTCTAAGATTCATTTGGAGGTGCACGATAGACAGGGGTATACTTTTCTATCTTCTATAGCTGTTACCTCTACTCTTCTTGATCATGTGCGAATGTGGTAGCTATCAGATTTGGAAGGCCTAGTCATATGAAAGCTCATGTCACGAGAGGAACCTATTCATGGATAGATCATAGGCAAGGATGAGATCTTGCATATCCACGGGTGCGTATTGGTTCCTGCAGACATACATGAGGAGATGATGCAATACTATCATATCTCTATTTGGGTAGTTCATCCTGGTGTCACCAAGATGTATCGTGATCTATACCATCATTATTGGTTGTTGGGTATGAAGATGGATTTGGATAGTTTCGTCATGAGGTATTCCCCCTGTCAGTTGGTGAACGTAGGGTATCAATGGCCATCATGGCTTTTGTAGCAGTTACCCATTCCTATGTGGAAGTTTAATGATGTCACGATGGATATCGTGACTGGTTTTCCAAGGTCTCCTTGAGGGAATGATGCGGTTTGGGTCATCATTGACACACTTACAAAGGTTTCTCACTTCTTAACATTCTATGAGACCTTCAGTGTTGATGATATGGGACAATTGTACATCCATGAGATTGTACATCTGCATGGAGTTCCACACTCCATTGTTTGAGACAGGGATGCACATTTTACTTCTTGGGTTTGGCAGGGGATTCAGAAGGCTTTGGGTACACATGTACCTTGGATTACAGCTTACCATCCCCAGACAGATGGCCAGTCTGAGTGTAAGATTCATGTTCCTGAGGACAACCTCTGAACATGAATTCTATATTTTGTAGGTTCTTGGAAGAAGCATATACCTCTTATGGATTTTTCCTACAATAATTGTTTTCAAGAAACTATCCAAATGGAACCTTATGAGGCTTTGTATGGTAGGCCATGCCGATCACCCTTGTGTTGGTTGGAGGTAGGAGAGACAGCTATACTAGAACCTCGTCGTATTAAGGAGACAACAGAACTGATATAGTTGATTCAGAAGAGGATGGATACTGCACGGTCTCGATAGAAGCCTTATGCTGATCAGTAGAGAAGAACCCTATATTTCAAGGTCGGGGATCATGATTTTCTTTGTGTCACACCGAGGTTGGGGCATAGAAGGATCAGAAGACTGGGTAAGCTTTTGCCGAGGTATTCCGTGCTGTTTGAGATGTTGGAGAGAGTTGGGCCGATTGGCTTTAAGTTGTAGTTACCTCATAGGTACCAGGCTATGCATGATGTCTTCCACATTTCATAGCTTAGACGTTTCTATTCAGACCCGTCTCACATTTTCCAACCTAAGGAGGTTGAGTTGGAAGTGGAAGAATCATTAGAGGAGCATCCTATCTGGATTGTTGATCATAGAACAAAGGTTCTCTATGGTCGGTCGGTTCCTCTAGTATGAGTGTTATGGAAGCATGGGTGAGTACAAGATGAGACTTGGGAGAGGGAGGCTGATGTACGAGCCCAGTGGCCGGTGTTGTTCAGAGTTTCTTCTTCTAGGACTCCTTTATTTGGAAATTTAGGGATGAAAATATTTAAGGGGGGAAGTGTGTAAGAACCCAGATCTTATTTTCAGTAATATTTTCCTTTTCTGGTCATTTTTTAGAAAATGAGGAATTCCTAGAAATTTTCGAAGTACACACCTTGTACACGGTTATGTAGTACCCCCAGTTTGAGGTATGTGACCCTTGTTTTGGTTCATTTGTGATTTTTGAAGTGGTTGGTTGATGTTTGGAAAGTTCTGTGAAAGCTTTTTAATGTTTTGGAGGTCATTCCAGGGCACATGGTCTGAAAAAACCGTGCAATCAGCCTAGGAAACTATGAACCCTTGACAGTGGGCTCCGCACAGGTGGCACACGGTTTGTCAGATCTGGCCGGAAAACCATGTGAAGTCCCTGGGTGAGACAGTTTCAACCACAATGTTGGTGCACGGTATTCCAAACAGTGCATGGTAACCATGAAACCACTTATATTTTGGGGTTTTAAGTCCCAGGCCACTCGGGATTTCCTATTTTCCCCTCATTATTCCTTCTACTTGTGGCTCATGTGGGAGTTCAAATTTTCAGAGCTTGGGGGAGCTCCTTAGCTCGTTTTGGAGGCACATTTTTGGGGTTTCTTGGTGGATCGAAGGTGGTTCTACTCAATTAAGTCCCTATTTTGGTTCTTTGAGTTTTTGGTTATGGTTAGCCCTCTCCCTCTCTTAGTTTCCTGGATTTACAAGGGTTGCATGTAGATCTAGGTTTTTGTTGCCTTTGTGTGTCAATGGTTGAGATTGTTATTGTTAGGGAAGGGTTTTTTAAGTGGTTTCAAGGAGGTGTTCACCCGGTTTGGAGTTTGCTTGGGTGAAGGGTTGATTTTTCCAAACCCTAAGAGGTAGGTGGTTGGTGCCTTTTTGTAGAAAGTCTTTGAGTTATATGTTCAAAATCGGCCAATACCCATGAACGGGGTATTACGTGTTTACCTTTTTACCCTTGTGATTGCCTACTATTCTTGTATGCTTGAATAGAGGTTAATTGAATGTGAATAGGGTTAACTACTATGCTTTGGATTTTTTTCCCATGAAAGTTGTTTATGACAGTTTTGGTCTAGCCTTTCCTGTTAGGATGCAGTTTGTTTCCCATGACTAGTATTGTAGGATGGTGTGATTATCTATTCTGATATACTGATATGCTATAAAATGATTATCCAAGTAGTTATTATGGTTTACCATGGCCTTTATGCATTTCTGTGCACATTTGATTTACACAGAGTCGTGAGAACCTGGTGTAATAAGACCATAGGGGAAATTGATGTAAGGGCTTTCCCAGAGTGTCTTTTATTATATTATGATGCGAGACCACAGAGGAAATTTACATAGAGTGCATCCTCAGAGTGTCTGTAGTTCCTCAATGTGGGACATAGGGGGAATTTGACGTTGAGTTCTTCCCCAGAGTGCCTTTAGTACCAATACGATACTATTGGAGGAATTGACGGTGAGTGCTTACTCAGAGGGTCTATAATTAAGCTAAACCAGAGGGGTTAGACTGTGTGTGCTTCCCAGAGGGTTGCTTGTACATACTTGCCAGGTAGGACCAGAGGGGACATGTTGTGAGTACTTCCTAGAGGGTTACCTGTTTGTGTTTATTAGCTTTGATTAGCCCTTGCTTCATATTTGAAATGGTTGATTATTACTGTTGAGTACTTCCTTGTTTACTTATTTTTGCACTTTTACCAGCCATATATTCACTGACTGTTAGGCCCAGATCCTGTGGTGGATGCCTATTGGGATTCGCCAAACACCTTGTTTGAGTCATGATTTTGGTCCCAAACTGATTATATTGTTGTAGGTATAGATAACGGAAATCCCCCTTATACTTCAGGTACTTGACATGCTGTGGAGCTGGAGAGCATGGGACCAAGCATAGGCTTGCAATGTTGAGGAGCTGTTTATCTGTTTTATTTTTTACTTTGGTTTAGTACTATTTTGTATTCCAACATTGTGTTTTCTTTGGATGATATTCTATACATCTGTACCATGAATCATTTATATATATGTTTCCTAATTTATACTACCAGTCTTCAATGTATTATATTTGTATGATATTACTACTACATCCACTCTTGAATGTTTGTTTACTTCCACTGTGTATTCTGCCAATGAGGGCATAGTTTCCCCTTTATCACAACCAAGGCCCTCGCTACTAGTCGACACCCTCTAGCGTTCAGAGAAATGCAATTGAGGCCATTAGACCAACCGGATACAGGGCGCCTCTATGTGGCTTCTAGAACCGGGATGTTACAATGTTTTTTGGAAATCCATCATCTAAGGAGTGAAGCCCCCCTTATAAGGTTGTGTGGATGCCTCTCCCATCATGAGGAATTTTCCTGGGGGATTCCAATGGGTGAGATCCCAGGGAAAACAATACCATGCGGGATTGGCCCAAATCCAAAAATAACATGATTGTGGGATAGACGGGGCCGTTACAAATGGTATCAAAGCCAGTGTCCATTTTATGTGCTAGTGAGGACGCTGGGTCCTTCTAGGGGGTGGGTTATGGCAATCCCACATCGAAGGAGGAGGAGCACAACACAACCCTTTATAAGGTGGTGTGGATACCTCTCCCATCACGACGCATTTTTCTGGGGGATTCTTAAGGGTCAGAGCCCAGGGAAAACAAAGCTGGGAGGGCTTGGTCCAAAGAAGAAAATTTCATGATCATGAGATGGACTGGGCCATTACACCCCTCGGACCCACATCTTTAAAGAGAGTAAATCCTTGAAAAACTACATATTTGATCATTCTTGGTAGAAAACACATCCAATTGATTTTCAATAAACTTCTACACATTGAAATTAATAATAAAATGGAATGTCTATGATTTCACATCAATGTGAGATTGGTTTCTATGGATCTTACTCTTAAACACATGATTTGGTGTTGTGAATCAAATAATGTGTGTTTTAGGTCATCCTGAAAGAATGGAACCTCAAATTGACACATTTTGTCTGTGTCTATTTAACATTTCACTAGATGGTTATTATTGTATTATTACAAAGAATTTGGATGTCTTTCGTTGGGTTTTGATAATCAGAAATACATTTTGAAGGGCATAAAATAATTAAAATCCACAAATTCAATCATTCTGGGAATAACACACATCATATTAACATTTCATCTCCTCAAAAATTACAAAATAATAATGATATAGTTGTCCTATGATTTGACATCATTATGATGTATTTTTCTATGAATCTAATTATGAAACACATGTTTTGGTGCTTTAAAACAACAAAAGTCTGTTTTAGTACATATCGATGAAGAGTCACCTCATATTTTCATTCAATATACTCGAACATTTTAGATTTTTCAGTATGGTTTTTTCATCTGATATTGTGGAATTCGGAGGAAATTTGGTTGGTTTTGACCCCCTAACGCACGTTTTACATTGTGTTAAACCTTTGAAAACCACATATCCAGTAGTTCCATGAATATTGAGCATCCTATAAATGCTTCATCAACTTGTACAAACCCAAAACAACAATAATAAAGTTTTCTAATGACTTAATATAATTTTAAGGCCATTTTCTATGTATAGAAAACTTCAACACATGTTTATTTGTTTTAAAATAGAAAAGGTGTGTTTCAGGTCATCTTGGAAAAATGACACATCATATTGACATTATGTATCCTTATCCACATCACATTTTACTATACAGTTGTTTTTGTGGGATTTCATGGTATTCAAAGGTCTTTCAATTGGTTTTTACCCATAGACACAAATTTTTAAAGGGCCTCAAACATTTAAAAGTCATATATTGGGTCATTCTAGGTAAATATCTCTTCTAATTGATGTTTATTCTTCTCATATATCAAAAAAATAATAATAAAATGGACTCATATTATTTTACATCATTCTGATCTTGTATTCTAGGGTTTTTTCCCAAAAAATGAACGTTTTAGTGTTGCAAAACAACAAAATTGTGTTTCATGTCCTCTTAAACAAACAAAAATTTTGATTGATGTTCTATATACTTATCCATTTTAAAGTTCACTATGCTGTTTTTTTTTGTCAGATATCCTGACATTCAGAGGTCATTTGGTTGGTTTTGACCCTCAAACACACATTTTAAAGGACATAAAACCTTTAAAAATGTTATATTTCTTTGTTTCAGGAATATCACACATCTAATTTACAATCTATCCACTTTTACAAATAAAAAATAACAAGTAAATGTTTTTTCCATGATTTGAAACCATTTTTAGGCCATTTTATTTGAACTTGACCCATAAACGAGCGTTTAGGGTTTTAAAACTACATAAGTGTAGTTCATGTCATCCAAGAAAAATAACACCTCTTATTGATGTTTTTTGAACTATAAAATTTTAAATTTCACTTTATAGGTGTTTTCATCTTATTTTAAATCATTTAGTGATCATTCAGTTGGTTTTGACCCCCTATACACATGTTATTAATGGGTATCAAAAAATTAAAAACCATATAGTTGGTCAGTCATGGAAGACCAAATGTTTTAATGATGTTATTCATTCCATTACATTTCAAAAATAAAAAAAATATCTCTTTTATATGATTTCACATCATTAAAAAGTCATTTTACATGGATCCAACACATAAATGCACCATCTAGTGTTTTAAAGTAACAAATGTGTGTTTTAGGTCATCATAACCAAATGAAACCTCATATTTTCATTCAGTCTACTTCATCATTTCACATACCACTGTATGATTTTTAAGTTTAATATTATGGAATTTGGTGGTTGTTCAATTGGTTTTGAACCTCAGGAACATGTTTTTTGGTGGGAGTTAAGCCTTTAAAAACCACATAGTCATGCGTTTTGAGTAGAATGGTTGTCATATTATTGTTTAATTTTCTCATAAACATAAAAAAACAATATTAACATGGTTTTCAAATGATTTTTACTAATTCCAAGTTATTTTTATATGGATTTAACTGGTAAATATCCATTTGGGTGTTTTAAAACAATAAAATTTTTATTCATGACATCTCAGTGAAACGACACCATAGATTGTTGTTTCCTCAACTCAAACTTTTCACATTTAATTATGAAACTATTTTCATTCAAATTTCATGGAATTCAAAAGTCATATTCCTATTTTTGACCTCGATAAACACGTTTTTTTTTAATTACAAGAATCATTTAAAAGCCACATATTTAGTCATTTTGGGCAGAACACACATTTTATTCATGTATCTTATACTCAAGAATCTAAAAAATAACAATAAATTGGTTTTCATATGGGTTTACCTCATCTTGAGTTCATTTTCTATATATTGTACATTTAAACATATATTTTGGTGTTTTGAAATAAAAATAATGTGTATCAGGTCATCTATAGAGAACATAACCTCAAATTTATGTTCTATCTATTCTATCAATTCATATTTCACTATAATGTTATTTATTTCAAACACCATAACATTCATAAGTTGTTTGGTTATGTTTTGACCCTTTGATGCACATTTTTAAAGGCATAAAACCATTAAAAATAACAAATTTGGTAATTCTAGGTTGAACGCTTGTCCAATAGATGTATCTTCTACTCGTTCCCATAAACAATAATAACAATAATGTTTTCATATTTTTTAAACCCCATTTCCAGTTAATTTATTATATGTCGGAACATTAAACCTTAATTTTTTTTGTTTTCAAACAACAGTAGAGTGTTTTGAGTATTCTCGGCCAAACAACATCTTGGATTAACATTTCATCTTCTCAATCATTCACATTTCAATGTATTGTTGTTTTTGTATGATTTAATATAATTTATAGGTCATTTAGTTTGTTTTTATCCCCATACAGACATTTTTAAATGGCATCAAAACATTAGACACCACATTATTCAATCATTCAGGGATGACTGTATTTAGGATTGATGAATCATAACCTCATACAGATCACAAATTATAATAAAACAATTTTCATATGGTTTCAAATCATTCTGAGTTCATTTGATTTGGATTTTACAATTAAATTAATGTTTTGGTATTTCAAAACAAAAATAGTGTGGTTCCAGACATCCCAGACAAAAGGAAACAAGGATTGGCTTCCCATGTACTCGATCGCTTCACATTTAATTTTATAGTTTTTTCATCAGATTTGGTGTCTTTCCAAGGACATTTGGTTGGATTTTACCATATGAAACACATTTTTAAAGTGCATTAGAACTTTAAAAAACTATATATTTGGTCGTTTTAGTCAAAATGTAGGTCCGATTGATACTCCCTATACTCTTATATTTCAAAAACAATAATACAATGATTTTCTTACTCTTTAATGTCATTATATGTCATTTAATATATGATATAGCTGTTAGAATTTTATTTTTCTATTTTAAAACTGCAAAATTGTGTTTGGAGTCATCAAAGGAAAACAAAACAAGGATTGATGTTCAATTTTCATGACCATTTCAAAATTCAATATACAATTTCTTAATCTGATTCATGATAATTAGAGGTCGTTCAGACCAAAATGATGTTTTATACATTTTAGGAACTATGGGAGTGGAATTCAGGTTTTTTGAAATTACAATCATGCCAGAAGTATTTTCAAAAATAAAAGTTTATAAAATTTATAATAAAATCATATAATAACAAAATAACAAATGGGTGAAGTTTTTATGAAAATATTTAGTAATAAATACCACTTAGAAATGTTTTCATATGATTCAAATCTCTATTATATTATAGCATAAGATAGTCATTGTTATTGTAAATTGATTAAAAAATAAGTGATTGTGTTTACCATGTTCAAGAGATTTTTTTTAAAAAAATATGGTACTTTCATCTCAGCATTGAAATAAAAATATTCAAGGATATTTTTATGTGTATACCATTAAAATAATTCACTACAGAGTGCATCAAAATATGTCTTAGATAATTCAAATCTTCATCTTTCACCATTTTGGAGTAACACAGACATTAATACTATTAATAAATTTAAATAGATAAATAAAGAGAAAATATATCACGATTATTAGTGAATATTTTAAAATAAAAGGATCAAGGATCACTAATTGAATAATGAAGAACAACATAACAATATATCAACAACATCTAATCAATTTACAAAGGGCTAAATTTAGTCTGTCACAACCCGACCCAACACTTCGCGGTTATTTTATTTATTTTTTGAGTTTCCATTTTAATTTTATTCATTTCGGAGCATTCTTGTTTTTTAAAATTAAATAATTTGAATTTAAAATTAAAATTGAATTAATTAAATAAAAAAAAACTAATCTAACATATCACCCCCACCTCACGGCCCTCCCCCTTTCCCCCTTACCACGCGACGAGGAACCCCCCTCCCCTTCCTATAATCACGAGACTCCAACCCCTTCTCCACCTAGACCTTTGACCTCCATCCTCCTTCTACGGAACCTCCCTTTCATTACGGGCCTTTCTTGTGCGGATTTTGGCATCCGCCACCAAAGGCGAAGTGTTTTGGTCCATTCCGGTTCATCCGACGTAGATTGAGGTTGATTTATATTACCCTCTTAATTTTTTAGTTAATTTTAATGTTGTATAAATTTTATTTGGGTAGTGATAAGTGTGAATTGGTAGTGTTTTAACATGTTTATGGGTTGGAAATTAGTTCTTTCAAAATAAATGAATATGTGTTGTGATATTGTATTGTAATGTTTCATGAAAAGTTTATTATGCCTTATTTGTAAAGTGAAATTTATATTTTCAAAGGAAATTGAGCTTAATATTTGTTTGAAATGTGTATCTAATGAAGATTGGTGTAGTGTTGGCATTTATGTCTTCTTTTGTATTTTTATGTATGAATTTTAGATTTGGTTAGTTTTCAAAAGGGGATTTCTAGGGAATCGGTTGGGAAAGTGTGTAATTTAGGTGAAAAATTTTGTTATGATTCTTTAAAGGGTTTTATAAATTGTGTCAATGGCTTGTTATGTTGTTTGAGTGATGTGAAATACGTTTTTGAAGGGTTCTACATGATCATGTGTTGGGTTAAGGTTGTGTATCGGATTTTGGATTTGTTTTGTGTGAGTGTCTTGGTGTGCCATTTCATGAGAATGTTTTTGAGGGTTGTTTGGTGGGTGTGAACATTCTTTGAAGGTAAATTATGGTGCGAATGATTTTGGAAATATTGTTTGAAGGAAATTGAAATATTGTACATGTGAGCTGTTTTTTATTTGTTTCAATATCAATTGTTGATGGTTTTGAATGATGAAAGTTAGGTTATAAAAATGATCTTGGTTTATGTGTGGTTTTATAAAGGGTCTTGGCCCATAGCTTTGGTTGATTTCTTCATTCCATTTTTTTTTGTTTCAATTTTATTTTAAGTTCTTGGTAATTCTAAATTCTCTTTTGGGTTAATTTGATTGTTCGGTGTCTTCTGGAGGTTTTTACACACTTACATAGCTATATATACATATATATATAAATATATATATATATAAATTCTCCTTGAACATATTCCCTCATGGAACAGGGAATATGTGTATTAGATTAAGGGGTGTCTATATATATATATAGGTGTGTATGTGTGCGCAATTATAGGGTGGTCTTCGTCAAAGTCATTGGGTGCTGAGTTTTTCATCCTGGTCCGCTCCCCACTGAGGTAGGTTTCCCTATGAATTTACTTTAAATTTAAGAATATTTATTTCTTGAATTTCACACCTATTGCTAATACTAATTATTGACATAGAACTATTAGTAAATTGTCTGTCTTTAATTGGAGTGGTTTATTTCTTATAATGTGTTGATATAAATGGTTTGATTGTGTTTTCACATTAATTTCCAGATGAATTTTCCCTTTGGCCTTTCTGAACGTGTTTTAGATTTGAAATACTGGTTAGGGATTCTTAAATGGGGTTCAAAGTGTATTTATGTTTTTCAAAGTGGTGTGCATGTGATTCTTAAGAAATAGTTTGGCATGAAAAAATAATGTGAGGCCTGGTTGGCACATTTTTAAAACTAGTTATCTCAAGAGAAATATCCTCAGATTTATTCCCATTGAATTATATGAGTTATATGTTATGGGAGGTATACCGGGTAGGAATTTCCTGTGATATAATTGTTGAATGGCGAGGGACGTATTCCTTTGGGTGACTCGAGGGTGACATTATTGGGTGTGTTGACTGTGTGCGAGGAATGTAATTGTGACTGGATAATTTTTTTAAATTTTTTTATCACCCCCCTTTTTAGTCTAAACATGAGAAATTAGCATAGAGAGTGAATTTTTTGTGAAATATTGTTGCACTAGTATAAACTACGCACTGGTTAGAGGCCCTTAGTACAGTTTTTTCTGTGCTAAGGGATTGGGACTCTCATTTAGGCTAGGCAGGGAAACACCGAGTGTTTTGGCGTTATGACGTCATTGAGAGTAGGCATGCCTTCAGGATGAGTCACATGTATAGTACGTTTTAGACTATTCATGAGCTCCTAGGTTTCACCCATGTCTATTGGCACAAATGTTTTGATACATTGTTGGCTTGACACTACTATGTGTTATTTTTGATTTCCCTTCTTGAATGATTGTTGAGCTAGCTTCTAGAATAGAGTGGATTATAGCTAAAATTATAGTGTTTTCAAATGATTATGGGAATAGGTTTTGGAAATGTTTTATACTCACTCTCCCCTTTATAATTAAAATGTCACCTCTATTTTTAAAATAATTCATATGGTTCCTTCTTAGGAAAGAATTTGGTTTTGAATGGTAAAAAGGGATATGGACCGTGATTTTCATTAAAGGGTAAAATGTGTGAAAAGATTACTTCTATATATTTTAGTTCAAACCTAAAATTAATGATTCTTTATTCAATGAAATTCATTTGGAAATGGTTTACATTGGCCCACCTACAGTGTTATAATACTCACTCCTATACATCATTTTTGTTTTTAGTCTTAGATGTAGGTTTCAGTTTGATCTTGATCGCCATGGGAAATGTTGAGTCTTGGGATTGGGGAGTGACTCGTGGGGTCATGAGGAGTTTCATGGTCATCAAGTCCAGTTAGTTTTTCTTTTCATTTCTTATTTAGTTATTCTATTCAATTTATTTATTTTTGGGCTGCTTATTTATTATTTTTCTGTTTCTATTTATTCATATTGGGCGAAATCATTCCCATCATCACTCTGTTGATTCCCTTGGTGCTTGTCTCCAGTAAAGGAGGATCAGGAATACCTCTTGGTCCTTATTACGGTCTGACTCATGTGACCGGTTCTGGGCCAATCCGGGTTGGTTCATGAAGAAATGGTATCAGAGGTTGGGATCTTTAGAGGACATATCTTTTAAAGCTCTCATTGTTATTTGGGTTGTTAAGGTAGTAGGAGTATGACTGTCAGAGCATGTGGTGTAGGTTTCGGGGAGTGTTTGGCCAACTCTTTCTGGGCCGAACCTCGAGTAACCATGGGAAGTCGGGTTTTCATGGTTCATTTGGTTCTTGTGAGTTCATTAGTATATGGGGAAATGAAACGAGTGTCAGGATAGTTGTCTCAGGGAGCACCAAGGGCATGGAAAGCCATGTGGAGTTGGGTACGTGGTCCCGAAAGACTCATTGTGATGGAGGTTTGATAGGCAGATGGCCTTCAACCATAGGGCCCAGTCACCAATCGACACCAGTTTCCCCTAGTGAGTTGTTTTGGGTCCCTTTTATATATTGATATTTTGACCTGTTGAATGGTAGGATTATTTCGTTTTTACTTAATGATGGATGTGATGGTTTTGGGGTGTCTTGTTTAGATTTTAAAATGATGTTTGTTTTGACAAAATGATTATTGGTTGGTCAAAAATTAGATTACCAAAACTAAAACATTGAATCTTTTGAGAGTAAAATGGGTTTTTTTGGAAAATGGGGGTTATTTTGGGAAATGTTTTGGAGGTTTCTAAAGGTTTTTGAGAAATGTAAAATTGGATAATGAATGTGTAATTTTAAAATATTTTTCTTTGATGAAGATATGTGGTATTAAAATTAGATGAGGTATTTTTAAAGTGGTTTTGGAAGTGATAATGTTGCTTTTATCCGACTCTAGGTATTCCTATGAGTGATCAGTTATATGGATACATATGTATGTAAGTGGTGAGTTCATAGCCATTGGTATGTATGGGTGAGTTCATGAGAAAGAACAAGAGTGTATGTATGTGAGGATAAATGGAATACCAATAGTGGGTGATTGGTTTTCATGAATTGTTATTTTTTATGAAAATGTTCTTCAAAAAGGGGGTTTTCAATGTTTTAAAATAAGTGAGTGTGTTATATTGGCCTTTTGTTTTTGGTGTTTTCCTTTTTGGACTTTGGCATTAGTCTGTTAGAGGTGTGATTGAAATTATGTTTTTAGTTTGGGTTGTTGATTTGAAAATGAGATGTGGAATTTTTATTTATGATATGTTTTGATTTGGATTGGTGCTCCCTGTTTTTAGGTTTCATCCCCCATTGAGTTCCAATGGATTTTGAGAAGAATATGTGGGTAGTTATTTCACTGCATGACTTTCAATTGATCAAGTCGTGCTTTAGATGTTTTGTTTGTCCATTTCAGATATGGATCCTAGTGGTTCTCAATATCATTACTTTGTCTAGAGGTTCCAAGAGTTGAACCCTCCTCATTTTCTTGGGCAGCTGTAACCAGGGAATGCTAGGGAATGGATTAAAAAAATCAATGAGATATTTTTTCAGATTGAATCTCCCAAACCTCTCAAGTGGGATCTTTCCACCTTAACTATGGAGGGCCTAAATCAAGAATGGTGGAAATCTGTTCTTTAGGCCTAACCACAGAAACATGAATCTTGGGAATTCTTTAATTCCTAGTTCATCCAACAATATTTCCTCAATGACATGAAGATACCAATGTGTTCTAGGTTGTATGGTCTCAAGAAGGGAAATTAAATGGTGTAGGATTATTCTAAGAGCTTCTCTAATCTAGTGCTATATCTCCCAATCCTTGGCAGGGATGAATTTTTGAAATCCCAATTCTTTGAGAGGGGTATCCGATCAGAATTTGTCCCAACATTTACTTCAATCACTGATGACTATTAAGAAGTCACGAGGAGCTCTGTTCAACTCAAATTTGATGTAGCAGCGTCTAGCCAGTTGAGAAGAGGCATAATATGGGTGTTGTTTTCTTCCTCACCAGATTCATCTAAGAAGAATTACATATTTTGTTTTCATTGTTGGAAGCCAGGGCATAAGAATATTTCTTGTTGTGAAGAAGCTAAAATCTTTAATACCTATGGCTGTTTAAGTAATTTCCAACGTTTTTTCTTGGGCGGCCCCAGGAAGTGACATAGGGCCATACCCACTCCCTTGGAGAACCTTGCAACTCAATTGAATGAATGTAGCACTGGCGCAAGCTCAATCAGAAGCTTCTTTTGTTGGGAATGATTTAGTTTCGTTAATTAATGTAATCTGTGGTGTTGCCTTCTTTTGGGTGTGAATAATGATATTGCAGGTCTTTTTTAAATTTTGTTTAAATGGGAATATATTTTTTGTTTTTTAATGCTTTTGATGTAGAATGGTGGTGTTTGTTGTCCCATGTATCATTTCTTTGGGGTTTTCTGGCTTTCATTGGGATTCAAGAGTTATTATAGATTGTGAAATCAATGTTTTTCTAGAATCCTAATATGGTGTGGAGACCTCCATTGGATAAACTTATGATGAACCCAACATCCAGTTGTTCTTGACAGAGCATGTTCTAGTTTCTGATCTGCCCAACCTCGATTATAGTTTTTGGTCAACTTGAATAGTGGGTTATGTAATGGATGGCTGCAGAGAACTCGAATAGGTCACAACTAGTTTCTTATATGTTTTTTGTGTCAGGGTTCGTTGTATTCCTTGATGGGTTGTGTTTAGAAAAGATCGACTCTCTTCTTTGTAACCTATTTTTTGTTTTTTCGAGCTCTGTCGTCCTATGTGATGTCTTCCTTGGATGTGTGACTTCTTTTGAGGAAGGTCTTGTTGTTTCTTTTTTTTGGAATCCATAGTTCTGGGATCTGAACAAAAGCGAGTGTTTGTTCTTTGGTATTTTAGTATTTAGGTTTTTCTTTGGTTGTAAATTATCTTTTCATTGGTTTTGATGAAATAAATATCATTGGACTTTCTTGGTGCAGAATGTGTCATGGTGGGGAGAATTGTCACACACTAACCCAACATTTCGTGGTTATTTTATTTATTTTTGAGATTCCATTAAATTTTATTCCTTTTTTGAGATTTTTTTAAATTATATCATTTGAATTAAAAATTAAAATATAATTATTTAAATGAAAAAAAACCTAATATAACCTATCCCCCACCTCATGGACCCCCCCTTTCCCCCCTTACCTTGCGACGCCAAACCTCTCCTCCCCATCCTCCAGTCGCACGACACTGAACCCTGCTCCTCCCGGACCATAGACCTCACTTTCTCCTACCGACGAACCTCCATCTCTGCATCCTTCTCCCTCTGGCGGCCTCTTCTCCTTGCACGACTTGTTGAAACCACCTTCGATAGGTATTTCATTTTCAATTTTGTTTTTCTCGGTAAAACCCTACATCATGGGTTTACCGGGTTTGGTCGATTTCTGCCATTTATAGGGTGTGTGGTGGGTCTTGAGGGTCTTTATCGTGTGTATTTCATTGTCCACTATCATAGGTGAAGCATTTTGGTCCATTCCATTTTATTCGCCGTCATTTGTGTTTGATTGTTTTTACACGTTTAATTGCTTAGTTAATTTTAAGGTGTTCTAAATTTTATTTGGGTATTGAGAAGTGTGAATTTGTAGTTTTTTAACATGTTTATTGGTGGAAATGAGTTCTTGAAAAATACATTACTATATGTTTTGATATTATACTATAATGTTTCCTGAAAAGTGTTTTATGCCTTGTTTGCAAAGTGTGGTTAATATTTTCAAAGGCACATGAGGTGCTTATTTGTTTGAAATGAGTTTTTAATGAATACTGGAGTAGTGTTGAAATTTATGCCTTGTCATGTATTTTTATTTATGAATTTTAGATTTGTTTAATTATTAGAATGGGCTTTTCAGGGAATTGGTTTGGATGGTGCGTATTTTAGTTAAAAAAAATTTGTTTTTATTGTTGAAATGTTTTTATAAATTGTGTATATGGCTTATTATATTGATAGAGTTATGTGAAATATGTTTTTTTATGGGTTCGACATGCTCATGTGTTGGTTTCGGGTTGTGTATTAAAAATTTGCAATGTTTTGTCTGAGTGTCTTGGTGTGGTGTTTCATGAGAATGGTTTTGAGGGTTGTTTGGTGGGTGTGATCATTTTTATAAGGGCACATAAGGAACAGATGATTTTGGAACTCTTTTATAAAGGAAAATGAAATATTTTAAATTTGAACTTGATTTTTATTTTTCAATATCAATTGTAGATGGTTTTGAATAGTGGAAGTCAAGTTTTTAAAATGATCTTGGTTTATGTAAGAATTTACAACGGGTCTTGGCCCATGGCTTTGGTTGATTTATTCCACACATTTTTTAATGTTTCAATTTTATTTTGAGTTTTTGGTAATTCATGATTCTCTTTTGGGTTTATTAGATTTTTAGGTGTCTTCTTGAAGGGTTGTACACACATATATAGGTACATATACCAATATATATATTTACTCCTTGCACATATTCCCTCATGGCGTAGATAATATATGTATTGGATTATGGGGTATATATATAGGGCTATATGTGTGCACAATTGTGGCGCAGTCTTCGTCAAAGGAGTTGGGTTCTGAGTTGTTCGTCTTGGTCCACTCCCATCGGAGGTAGGTTTTCCTATGAATTTGCCTTTAAATTTATAAACCATTTATTTCTTACAATTCGCACCTAGTTCTAAAATTAATTATTGATATAGAACTATTAGTAAATTTTCTGTCTTGAATTGGGGTGGTTTATTTATTGTAATGTGTTTCAATAAATGGTTTGATTGTGTTTTCAGATCAAATTACTAATGAAATTATCCTTTGGCCTTTGTGAGTGGTTTTTAGATTTTAAATGATGGTCTGGGTTGCATAAATTGGTTTCTAAGTGTATTTATTGTTTTCAAAGTGTTCTGCATGTGATTCTTAAGAGATGGTTTGGCATGCGAAAATCATGTGAGCCGTGGTTAGTACTTTTTTAAAACTCTTTATCTTATGAAAACTCTCCTCAGATGTAGTCCAATTTCTTTGGTTGATTTATATGTTATGGGAGGTCCTCCAGTTAGAACATTCCTGTGATCAAATGGTTAAAAGACGAGGGACGTATTCAATGGGGTGACTCAGGGGATTCTTATTTGTCTGTGTTGACTGTGTTTGAGGAATGAACATGTGATTGGATACTTGTTTGAAAATTTTGCCTCACCCCCCTTTTTAGTCTGAAATTGTGAACCTAGAATATCGAGGGAATTTTTGGTGAAGTATTGTTGCACTAGTTTAAACTATGCACTAGGGAGTGGCCTTTAGTATGGACATTGCTCTGCTATGGGATTGGGCCCCTCAGTTAGGCTAGGTAGGGAAACACTGAGTGTTTGGACGTTATGACGTCATCGAAAGTAGGCATGCCTTCAGGACGAGTCACATGTATAGTATGTTCTAGACTATTCAAAATTTCCTAGGTTTCACCCATGTCTACTGACACAAATGTTTTGATGCATTATTGGCTAGATACTCTTGTGTGTTATTTCTCATTAACCTTATTGAATGATTTTTGAGCTTGCTTCTCAAATATTGTGGTTTATATATAAAATGATAGTGTTTCAAATGGTTATGGGAAAAGGTTTTGGAAATTTTTTATACTAACTCTCCCCTTTATAATTAAAATGTCACATCACTTTTAAAAAAATGCACATTGTTTCTTCATGGGAAGGATTATGGTTTTGAATGGTAAAAATGGAAATGGACCATGATTTTCATTAAAGGGTATAATATGTAAAAATATTACTTTTATATATTGTATTTCAAACGTGAAATTGATTTTTCTTTATTTAATGAAATGATTTTGGGAATGGATTACTTGGGTACACCTATTGAGTTTTAATACCCATGCTTATATTTCATTTTTTTTTTATTCTCAGGTGGAAGTTTCAATTTGATCTCAATCGCCATGGGTGATGTTGAATCCTGGGATCAGGGAGTGACTAGCGGGGTCACATGGATTTTAGAGGTCATCATGTCTGGTTAGTTTTGCTTTCCAGTTCTTTCTTAGTTGTTCTGTTCAGTTTATTTATGTTTGGGATGATTTATTATTATTCTGTTGTTTCTATATATTTATATTGGGAGACATTGTTCCCATCATCACTCTATTGATTCCCTTGGTGCTTCTCTCCATCCCAGGATGATTGGGAACGCCTCTCGGGACATTTCACGGGCTGACTCGAGTGACCAGTTTAGGGCCGACACGGGTTGGTTCATGACATAATCATTGTACTCTTCCTCTATAACACACCCTACTGTGATATCCCCAATCTTATACATGTACCTAAAACATTTTGTAATGAAGTAAAAATATCTCTACTAAATATGGAAATATTGTAAGGTTATGTAAATCACATAAAGATAATATTCTTAATTAAATAAAATCAATTACCTAGATCTTTATTATTGGTAATGTTATTGGTATAGTAGTTAATGAGGCATTTATTTTCTGAATGATATAAACATATACAGTATATATTAAATAGAAATTGTTGAATCAGTCTAAAACTAAGGTTCTAAAAAATTTAAGTAATAATTAATATATTTATAAATGAAAAACTGATACTTTGTTCTTGAATAGAAATTGTATTTAATAATTACTATCATTAATTCCAAAAATAGATGTTCAGTTGGTTTAAAACATAATTTATAAGGGGGAATATAAATGGTGAGGTTCTTATGACACATAAAAATCCTAAAAGAAAGGTAATTAAATATAAATGATGAAAATTTTAATCAAAACAAATAAAAGGTTAGGCTAGTGCCTCAACTCATTCAAAAAAGTGAGCTTCATCACACCATTCTGATACAAGGAATAGTTATTTCTTATTGTGTCCTATAACAATTAATAATAATAATAATATTCTACATGGATAAAATATATATTGAATCACCCTTTAACAGAAAAATTATTGAGTTTTCATTAAACAAATGCACCAATATAACTTCACACCTGCACATATCAATACAAAAAATTTCACCTATAGATTCATTCTACATACTCCTCCTTTTAAAATTAATATAGGGTTTGTTTCTCAGTATCATGAGTTTCTTGACCTTATCCTGTGATTACAACTAAATTTTGTGAAAAAGATAGCATAAGTTCTTCCATGTGTATCATAGATGGATGAAGGTATGTGTTCACTTTATCTGGCATATAATAGACAACATATCGCTACAAATTATTATATTTCATACAAACCACAACCTTCATGGTGAAAAAATGGTTATTAAATATAGAACATAGGTATAACATTGAGAAAAACGAATTGGAAATTCATAATAATCTTCTATAGTAGTTTTGTAATTATGAGAATATATTAAATTTAACTAACCAAGATATTTTCATGGATAAATTCATAAATTTTTTTAAATTACTTAATAAATAAAACAAATATACACTACACTAAAATTTGTGTTTAGTAGTGGTTTTTAGCGCTATTTTTTAAACCATTGATATTTTTTTTTAAATAATTTAGAATCTTTTTTTAGAAACCCACTACTAAAAAATTAATTTTTCCCACAAACCCAAAAAAATTTCCCTAACCCCCCCTACTCACCTGACCCCTATGACCCCTCAACCCACTGAATCCCTACCCTTTCAATGCCTCGCTGCTGGTCCCAAACCTCATTGTCCATCACTAAACCTCATCGTGCCTTGTCGTTGGATCTGAGCCTCACCACCCCTTTCTCCCTTTTATCATATCAATTGTGGCTTCTAATATAGAGACCCTAGCCTTTTACATATAACATTACATGATTTTATACATAATTATAAATCAGAGTACATTCCATGGATTTTAAATTCTAATGTATTGGATGGCTAGGTATATAATCAATCATTATAAAAAACAACTTTTTATTTAAAATAAAAAATGGGATCCTATCATCCATTGTGCTCATACATCTTTATAGGATATCGAAATGATAACATGAACAGAGGGATGATCTAAAATCCCAGTAATGTAATAACCATAAGAACAAAACATTAGCACATGGGATGGAAGGCATGACATTATGATATAAAAAACACATAATATATGGAATCAAAACATATAAACATTGTATCATATAAACATGGAATCATAAAAATGTGACAGAAACACAAATCATAAATCCAGTACAATTCAATTCTATCCTCCAGGGGTGTTTCTCATAGTTGTACAAGCTGAAGCTAACCGCCAAGATCGTTGCACACAGTAGCACAGTCCAAGGCTAACCGCCAAGACCGTCGCACATAATGTCTCATGAGACTCAACATTACCCAATGCATTAGACCTCTATCTGGTCTCACCCATCTTGAATTTCCATGAATATGTTTTCCACATAATGAATCATACATAATCAATCATATATAAAAATAAGGGTTACCCATGGAAAAGATTGGGTATCATAATCATGACATAAAGAATAACAAATGGGGGTATCATAAAAGAGTCCATGAAAAGATGAAACTAGAATATACATGGAAATTCAAAAGGTAAAATATGCATGTATCATGGGTTGTGAGATCAATAATATGTGACAACATTTAATAAAATTATTTAATAATTTTTGAAATTTAAAACATTTTTAGAGGTTTTGAGGAAAATACTATGAAGACTTTAAAGTAGAAAAGGTAAAAATGCTTTATAAAAATATATAAGTGAACCCCTATGGTTTTCATAATAAAAAATACTGATTTTATAAATATAATGGAAGCTTAAAATATAAGATATAGTGCACATGAAATTGGGTAATAATTCAGTATGATCCCTTACAATATGTTTTCTTATCGGGAAGTATTGAGGAGGAAATCACTTCAAAACATGTATAAAAAGAAAATAGAATGATGGAAGGGTCTTGATAAATGAATATTTCACATGTAAATAGTATTTATAGTACTCAAATAATTATATCATATAACATAATTCTGGTATAAAGAAAGATAAGGAAACCCGAAGAAATAAAGGAGATTCTTGTAGAATTACTTACAGATTATTGGCACGGTATCAGGTTTACTTAAGAGGGATTCCCGAGATAGTAAGGGCTATCTTATCACTTATAAATAATGAGGTAAGTATAGGGGATGTGAGAAATAATACCCCATCATTAGGTATTACACATAAAATGGCATAACATAGAGGACATTCATGAATAAAAGTGAAATGAAGAGGATTCCATACCTTAAATCTGATGGTGATATTTTCTTGAACATAATGACATGAATAATAAACACAGGTTCATTAATTAATAATTAAAGAAACTATTTTATATAAAAAATATTTATTGTAACCTTTCTATGTTCATTTATAAAAACATTGATTGATTATGAGGTTCAATTTCATTGTTCGGACCAGTTTGCTTGCTTGGTTTTAATGATCGGTTCATGTTCAGATAAACATGTATGATGAAGGTGGTTGTACAGAAATGATGTTATAATTTATTATTGAACATCAATATGTTTACATGGTTTAGAATTTAATTTGTTTACTTGGAGTGAGGTTGAATCATTGTATAAAACATTAGTGACATCCTTTTGGGTTAATTGGCAGTTCTTTACCATAAAGAACACATTTTTTATAAACCAAAATCCATTTGAAAAAAAGGATTACATAACCTTTTTTGAGGAATAATACATATATAATGGTCTTTTTATATTATTAAAATGGTTTCATGACCAGAATTGAAGGTGTAAATAGTAATTGAAAACCAATTGTCCTTGAATGTTTTTAAATTAACACATTTCAGATGGTGTCTTTACTACAAATATAAACGAAGTGTAAAGGAGATATGATAATAAGTTATTAAATTATCATAAAAAAATTGAATTACATTTAAGGTACTAGGGTTTCCATAAAATTTTGATGATAAATGGCAAGGATAGAAAAGGAATCAAAAGAACTTGAAAAGAAGTAATAGAATTGAAAAGAGGAATTTACCTCTTGAATCAATCTTCCTTGAGAGCCTCTTAAGTGGAGTGGATTTGGACTTTTGAGGTCACAAAGGGATGTTGGACGTGGGGGAGGATATTTTGGAGTGGATTGGATAAAATATAGGATAAGAAAATGTCTTGAGGGTTGTGAATAGAAGTGGTAAGGAAGGTCGTATTTATATAAGAGGAGAGGAGGGTTTTCATAATATTATAAACAATAGTTTATTGTTTTTCAATAAGACAAGAAATATTGATGATTACATGAAAAATAATAGTAATATGTGCATGTGAGTTTGAGATAATGTCCTTACATCAGCAATAAAGTAGCTATTGACATCCTAATTCATGTATTTATCATTTATCATAAATTATCACATTTACTATTCATAAAAATTCAGGTATTTTAGAAAAATTCAAAAAATTCACCCTAACTACTTTTCGATGTGTAGACTCAAACAATGACCCCATTTTTCAAAAATGATTTTGTAAATATGATGAATTTAATTTTTAATTATGAACACAAATTACTCGAAAAACAACATTTTTAAAACATTTATTTTCATATTACCAGATATTAGTATATCGTACATCAACTAGAATCTTATTTAGATACTATCATTGGTAAGGTCGATATTCATTAGGGAATGTTACTATTAACAAGGGTAACATTACTATTCATAATTGTATGTTACTATTCACCAAAAAATTATTTTTTAAAATTAGTCTCCAAATAACTTACTAATTAAAACCGTGCATTTCATATTTTCAAAATTCAAATCACGTCAGTGACAAAATTATGTTTAAGGTCCACATAGTACTTAGTAGTTCATTTGGTAGAGATTTCATGTGATTAAATTACATAATTATAAGAAGGAAATTTCTATTTAAATCTTTGGGCCATTATATTCCCCCTTATGATATTTTACCCTTGAAATTTTGTTCTACATTCTATGTCATAAATAGGTGCTGCTACATTTCCTTCATTTCCTCCTCCAGTTCCCATGTTTCCTCTTCATACTTATGGTTCCACCATAGTACTTTGAAAAGTTTAGTAGTCTTGTTATGTCTAACATTATATCTACAATCCAAGATCTTCACTGTCTTCTTATCATAAGAAAGATCATCCTACAACCGTACCACCTCTTACGAGAGTACATGTGAAGGGTCTAGTGTATACTTCCTTAAGAGGGATACATGAAATACATAGTGTACTTTGGACATGGCATGTGGAAGTTCCAGTCAATAGGCCACAACCCCAATACGATCTAGATTCTCAAAGGGGATGATGTACCTGGGACATTGCTTCCCTTTATTAAGAAAACTTATAACCTTCTTCCGTGGAGATATGTGTAGAAATACCATGTATCCATCTTTGAATTCAACGTCTCATCGACGATTGTCTTCATAACTCTTCTATCGACTTTGGGATTCATTGATATGTTGTTGAATGTTTTTCACCTTCTCCACAATTTCTTAGACCATTTTTGGCTCTAACAGCTTACTCTCACAAACTTCATCCCAAAACACCATTGTTCTGCATCTTTTCCCATAATGGGCTTCATATAGTGCCCTTCAAATGCTTGAGTGGAAACTGTTTTTGTAGGAGAATTCAACAAGTGTAAGATGTTGGTACCATCCTCCTTTTAATAACATCGAACATTATCTCAACATGTCTTCAAGTGTCTAAATGGTTATCTCATATTGGCCATCATTTTGAGGATGATAGGTTGTATTGAATTTCAATCAGGTGCTTAGAACATGTTGGATACTTTTCCAGAACATCTAGGTGAATCTCAGATCTTTATTGGATACAATAGATAGTGGTTCTCCATGTAGTCTTACCACCTATTTGATATATATCTGTTCAAATTGATCCAATGAGAAGTCCTCTCAAATTGAGATAAAGTGATATGTCTTTGTAAGATGATTCACAATAACCCATATATCATTGTTTCATCTGTATGTATTTGGAATTACACTGACAATGTCCAGGGTAATGTTCTACCACTCCCATGTTTGTATGGGTAGTGGTTGCATCATCCCCTTATACATTTTCCTCTCAGCCTTCACCTACTTCAATACCGGCCACGTTGATGTATATTGAGTAATTTCCCTTTTCATATTATCCCACGAAAAGTTCTCTCGGAGATCTCGATACATATTTTTGGTCCCTATGTGGATAAGGAAGGTTGAGCTACATGCATCAATCAGAATCTCCTTCATTATCTCCGTATCAGATGGTACACATAATCATTATACAAATATTACAACTCCTTCCTCATCAATCCTAAACTCCGATGATTTCCCATTTCTGATATCTTCCACCCTTTTCAGAATTTCCATATCATTTCTTTGAGAATCCTTTATTTTCCACCTGATGTATGGTTGAGAAATCATTTGAGAATAGATTGATGATGTTCCTCCCTTATTGATTCCCATGTCCATCCTCTTAAGATCTCTGAAGATTATATCCTTTTCAATTCTCATCATTGATAAATATGGAGGATCCTTTCTACTTAGAGCATTTTCCACATTGTTTTCCTTAATGGTATGGTATTGGATTCAGAAGACATAATCCTTGATGAACTCTATCCATCTTCACTGAATCATATTAATCTATTTTTGTGTGAATATATATCTAACAAAATTGTGGTTAGTATATATCTCACACTTCTACCCATAGATAAAATGCCTCCATATTTTCTACGCAAAGATCACTGCTGCAAACCCCAGATCATGCGCGTGATAGTTTTTCTCTTATATTTTCATATTCCTTGAGGTGTAGGATATCAATTTATCATTTTTCAACTACATGTACCACAATCCTTTATTTGATGAATCACTGTAAACCACAAAGATTTCTCCACTTTCTGGGTGTGTGAGTACTGGAATTTTGATATTCATATTTTTCAACTCCTTTTAATAGTTTTCACATTCTAGAGTCCAGGAAAACAGAACACCTTTCCTTGTCAACATGGTCATTGGATATTAAAATCATGAAAAACTCATCACAAATTTTCGGAAATACACTACTAAACCCATAAAGTTGTGGATATAAGTTATAGATGTTTTCCTAGGAAACTCATCAATCACCTTTGTCTTGGAAGGGTCCATGGATATCCCTTTGTTGGTGATAACATTCCCCATGAATGATACATCATCCAGAACTTGTATTTACTGTAATTTTCATATAGCTTCTCCTTTTTCAGAGCCTTTAACATAGTATTCAAATGCACCTTATGTTCTTCCTTTCTCTTAGAGTATATCATAATATCATTGATACAGACCACCAAATTGTTTTCTATGTAATCGATAAAGACTCTATTCATTAAATCCATGAAAATTGTTAGAGCATTAGTATAAGATCCCAGCCTTAAACATTACATAATCATGAATTATGTTAATAATTCACATTCAGGATAGTTTCAGGTTTATAGATTTATAGAATTAGGTCAAAACTTATATAAAACATCTTGAATATTAAATGTATACACTTCTACTTAGTATCCATTTTTTCATAAAATAAACACTTAAAATTATATAAAAATGTTTAGTTAAATTTTTTATACAACATGAATTTTCCTTGATCCAATCCTTGACTATATTCTACCTTATGTCCTGTGAAATCCTTTTGAAAAAGTTGGGATGAGGAAAAAATCTTAGTAAGGGGTGCACAAAGTAATAATGCTTTTTGTTTTCAAAACAACATGTAAACCATGAATACTTAATCATAAAGTAATAATTTTTACCATAAAGAAGTAGCAATGAAAATTCACATAATATAATCCCATTTATTACCATTTTTAACAAAAATATTACCATAAATCCTATATGAAACAATGTATAACATATATAGTTAACGTGGTACATAAATATACTTAAATTGAAAAACCATGCGGTCAACTTCCACACATATCACTAAATGGAATATCCATATGCCCGAATTTCATACCCAATGCATAAGTGTTTATAACATAACCACCCATCTTTGGTTTATCAAGGACCCATCCGTCATTTGTATTATCACGTAACCACTCATCAAATGTCCAAGATTAATTATATAATCATAACATATAAAATATTGAAAATATAAAAAATTCACTAATAGAATTTTATTTTAAATCACAAGAAATCATTTCAAGATATTTAAATACTTATTAAATTTCAAAAAACGTTTTCAATACCAAAACAACCAAAAATGGAATAAGGGGTTTCGTTTTTTCCTTTTAAAAACAATAAGGCTTATAAATGAATCCAAATAACGGTTACAGCGGCACATATGTCATTGTCGCCACATACGTTAAAAAGAAACACTCCCATTAACGTTTATTAAAATGACACATTGAAAAATATTCCTGTTCAATGAAAGTGAATGTAAAATGGGTTTATAATACACCGTGTAAAATAAGGAGGTGTATATTATCAATACATGCCCCAATGAAAGAAGATTGTGACAAAGTCCCTTACCTCGTGTCTGTCTAGACTAGTTCATTCTTTAATTTCCTGAATAGTAATCTTAGGTTAATTTCTAATTACTTCATAACCCTTTTCAACTTTATCATTATTTTTATATCACTTATTACCTTTCTATAACAATTTTTTAATTATTTGAGTTTATATTGGACATTTTGTCGATGTTGGGAGCTTGAGTTAAAAATGAACTTGTTATAATTATAAATTGTCCATGTGGTAAAAATTTCATTAGCTATATAATGATATATATGAATTAGATGTCATATAAATAATATATATCCAGTATATATGTACTTATTATATTCCTTATCATTTGGATATAATAAATTAAATGCATTATTCAAGGAGACGGTGAGCTGTAGGTACACATGAACACTACTTTCATTTCTTTTTAATATTTAAAGGAATGAAAAATAAATGATAAATAGGTATATAATAAATAAATTATAATTTATAAGTTATATATGTTACATAATTTTATTAATTCCATCCTTTATATGTTCCATGTGTAGCATGAAAAAGTCATATCACTTTTAGGGGGTGATAGGTCACACTTCCTTAAATGAAATTATCCTATTTGTACAACATGAACAACATAATGTTATGTTCCAAATTGGATTTAAAAAAACATAGAGAAAAATTAAATATCATATATAATTATAGTTCCATCATAATGTCCACCATAAGACATTATAGGAGAAGATTGAACTATCATCGTTACTTAAGGCAGTAGTTCTCCATCCACAAAAACATTATGTTCTATAACAATTAGACGGAGGTGTTTGTAAGTGTAGTTTGAATACTCATTATAACAAAATCCCAGTATATTTTGGATACTTTTTTATGTAAAAAATTAATAAAAAGATCACAGTGAGTGGAGAAGGTATCATATTAGAAGGAAACATGAGAGAATACGTTACCTCAAATCGGGTAACTTCTTTTGGTTTGAGCCAGAGGGTTCTCCTGAATTGTATTCTTCATATAGGGTGGACTATAGTATAAATATATGGATATTGGGAGCTTATTATGGTAGTGGTTGGAAGAGACTAGGTTCTTTAGAGGCGTAAGTAATGATTTATAGGCGATGACCTTTCATAAGGGAGGAGGGGCTCCTTAAAAATGTTTGAATGTATTATTTTATTATGAAATCATTTTCGGCATCAAAAGGTCCAAAAATCATTTAATTAAAATATAATATTAGTACTGTTCTAAATAAAATCATCCAATAAGAATTGGACTAGTTTGGGATATTTTTTAATCCTTTTCTTTTTTATTTAACCCTTTTTTACTCTTACCATTTCATCAAGAAATTATCAATTTGAAAATAAAAATAGTTACCAAAACATGAAAAATATCCAATTAAAGAGTCAATAAATACAATTTAGACTTATAAAAAATATTTTGAAGATTCATATATTTTTTTTGGAATTTTATAATATTTAATAAAATATTTTATGTTTTAAAATATGTATTATGTCAATTTTGTAACTATTCATATCATGACATTTTAAAAATCCATAACAACATGATTGACTCGAAAAATAAATATTAATATAAATATCTCATGTAACTATAATCCATAAACTTCATGGACGACATCAAAATAACGAAATTATTTTTATTTTAACATTTATAATATCATTTTTTTGAATCCTTTATTAATGAAGCAATCACTGCATCATCATTGTGTCATATTTAAATTTATTTATTTAATCTCAAAAAATTATAACTTAAATAAAATTATGTAGGAAATATTTTCATATTTGTAATTACTATTTATAGTTGAAAAAATCAATTATATAAACCCACATATATATTTTTAGTAAAATATATATGTTTATGTTACATTTTCCTTAACTTTAAATTAATTTTTATAAAATGTCATTTTCACTTACAAGTGGCTTCATGGGGTCCCAAAATCGACCCAAGGATGCACACGGTTGGAAATGTATCATCCAATATGATTAGGATGCGTGTTAGGGTAAATTCATAATATTAAAATATTATTTTTTACCATTATTTACTAGATTTACCCTTTAACCTTGGTAAATAAATTATTTAGTAAAGTTACTATTCATAACGTCCAAAAATAAAAGATACATATTTACAAAATTTAGAACACCTGATTCCAAATATGTAATCCATTTCTCAAAATTAAAAACATATAATTTGCAGAAATTTATTTAAAATTAATTCCCGTTGTCAAAATCAAAAAGCATGTTTTTTAGAAGTAATAACTATCAAACGATTACCATGTGTTTACGTATAATTAAAAAGTGAAATTACATCAAATTACAAACATTGGATTAATTGGTAAAAAATAATCTAATTTTACTTTAAAAACAATTAAAAATGTAATCTAACCATATAAATAAATACCATGAAAAGACATTTTTGACTTTAAATGGAGTATTTCTCACTATTCATTAAAAAATGAACTTTAACAGAAAAATACCAAAAATTTACACAAAGTAAATTTTGATGCCCCGATTCTAAAAAAGAAGTTTATTTTGTCTAATGGAACATATAATAGTCACAAATACTAGATTTAATAGGGGTTCTCCATCAAAAGGCATTAAAACTGCCTTTTAAAATTATTAGAGTATTTTTGCACAAAATTTGATTTGTTTTAATTTTACGACTCTAAATTTTATTAGATAAATAAAAAAACATTTGAAAAATATTTTTAATCATAATATGGTTATTTCTATTCATTCCATCCCATAAAAAGACTATTCTTTAACTAACATTTAAAATAATAATATTATGTTATTATTTTTCAGTATGACTCAGAAATGTGGGGATCATGAGATTTCAGAGAAACCCATTGTTTCGTGTTAGGTACACCATAAAAAATAGAATCCCCTTTAGAGTAAAATTAAAATCTTATTCATAATTATTAATACAATTCAAAATTAATATTCTATAAATACCTCAGTCATTACATCCTCCCCCCCCCCTTTGGGAATTGCATCCCCGCAATTCCTTTCACTTATCAAATAAGTGGGGGGTATTTATCCATCCTAGCCTTTTCATATTCCCATGATTCCTCTTCAACCATATGGTTTTTCTACAAAATCATTACCTGATTAATTACCTTATTCCACAACACTTTCTCTCTTCAGTCAAGAATATGGACTGGTTGTTCCTCATAAAAGAGATTATTTTCCAACTAAACTACCTATGGAATCAAAACATGATATGGATTGTAGATATAATTTCTCAACATTGAAATATGAAAATCATTGTGCACCTAGAATAAACATGGAGGTAAATCCACTCTATAGGAAACTGATCCATCTTTATCTAGGGTTTCATAGGGCCCAATAAATCTTGGACTCAGATTTCACTTCTTACCAAAACACATAAAAATTTTCCTTGGAGAAACTCTGAGAAAGAAATCATCACCTACTTCGAAAGAAAGATCCTTCCCATGGTTATCCGCATAAATTTTACTCCTTCTCTATGTAGTTCTCATGTGATTATGAATTAATAGAACTTTTTATACCATCACTTCTACAAATTCTGGTCCCATAAACATTCTTTCACCTACATCATCCCAAAAAGATAGAGTTCTACACCGCCTTACATATAATGCCTCAAATGGTTCCATCTATATACTGGAAAAAAAATGTTATTATAAGAAAACTCAAAAAAAGAAAGATGTTGGTCCCAACATCCGTGGTAGTTCATATGCACTAGCATATCTTCTAATGTATACATTTTTCATTCTGACTACCCATTTGATTGGGGATGAAAAGATGTACTAAAATTTAATTCAGTACCCAAATATTTCTTATGGCCCTTACAAAATCTTGAAGTGAAACTATGATCAACATCAGATAAAATTAAGAGAGTAAATCCATCTAACCTTACCATATTTTTAACATACAAACGAGAAAGTTGATCTATAGAAAAAGTATCTCGAATAGGAAGGAAATGAGAAGATTTACTCAATAGATCAACAATAACCAAGATTTCATTATTACCTTAAGATGTCTCTGGAAATTGTTCCACCTCCAAGGTGGAGCATGTATGGGAGGTGCAAAGATGGCATGAAATGGATCATATTCCACCACATTTTCCATATATATGGGCTTTCTTTGAATTTACCATTCCTTTTTTCCGATCCGTTTAGCGTCATTGTCCTTTAAAGAAGGTTGAATTAACCCTGTAGAGAACTGTTGGTCCCCAACATGTGATTCTATGGGTGTCAATAACTCATGAAATCAGTTATTTTGGGAAATAACTTCCTTGGATGGTCTCTAATAGATTTATTCATGAATCTAATAAATCCCAACGACCCTCGTATCCATGATTCATGGACTTTCTTTCAAAAGGCAGGCGATCATTGGCTGATGATTTGGACAACAACACTTAAGGACTCCAATGTTTGAGATAATGGGTGGTCAGGCTCACCACACCCTTCTGGGGGAGCATTGTTGCATGTTCTGGGACTCTCCTATAGATTTAAGTCATGTTCATATGTTCTTAAATCCTTGGATCATTCCTGATGGGTGTGTACATGGGCTACCCTTGGGTTGCAAGATCGTTATCATCATGAATATGTTTAATGAATCTATGGTGATGCTGACATAGCCACATTGTAAGGAACAATGGAGTTAATCTTCATCCAGGGGGGATGGATTGTGACTTGTTGTTGGGATAAAGCCCATCAAAGAGGCGTTCCTTTTTTATAATCGGGAGACGAATTAGAACCCACATAGTTTGGAATGTGTGGGGAATACGCATGAAAGATTCCCATTTGATAGACATGATTGGGTGGAACCTCTTGGTATGTGCACCCTTTTGAGCTCGGGCCTTCTGGTAGGAGTCGAAAATATCCTGATTTGGTCAGGAATCAGAGTTATAGTAGTTCAGATTATGTGGGGATTATGCCTGGAAGCTTCACATTAGAGAGGGGGAATGGTTGGGTGGAAACTTTTGGAATGGGCACCCTTTTGAGCTCGGGCCTTCTTGTAGAAATCCTACAAATCCTAATTTGGTCAGGAATCAGAGTTCTCGTTATTCAGATGATGTTCTAATGTTGTAATCATAACAAACCTCTAAGCCTACACGACTCATGCTCAGTGTGAGAAACAAGAGGATTTGAAAGATTCAACAATGCACATGCCTCCTCCCATGTTGGTGGGGGAGGGAGATCCCATGGAAGAAGAGGTCGGGGAAACCATGGGCGAGGGAATGGAGTGATGAACCTTTCCATGTGTAATGGAATTAAAGGTCACACAACCCTACCTTAGATTATTGAGGACATATATCAGTGGGAGGGCCCCAGAGAATGTTTTGGGAATTTTACTACAGTTTAAAGTCATAGATCTTTGATGATGGCATCACTGTTTAACGTCATGTGTATATGACTATTTGGGGTCTTGAAGTTTAGGGTCATGTTATGAGGAGCACATTCTATAAGAATTATTATTCAATGGAGGTAAATCGTGGTTGGATGTTCTGACGAGCCTTGAACATGAGAGGGACAAAATGTGTAAACCATGATTATAGAATATTCTAGATCATGAGAAATGATATGAGGCATGGAAGCCATTGAGGCGTACAGAGGTAGGAAAAGACTCTCATAAGGATAAAATTTACCTTTATTGACAACCATCTTGTAGGATTAATATGATGAGCCACCGAGGCATGATAGGGATAGTCAGTCAAAGGTGTCCACATGACACTTGGCTTCATAATCTGATGTCCCTAAAAGTTTATGATTCTGGAGGATCGTAGATCAGAAGAAATGACATGTGGTATGGAAGCCATTGGGGCATACATAGGTAGGATATAAATCTCTTATGGACAAATTTTCCTTTGGTTGAAGACCATTTTTTTGGGAAAAATATGCAGAGCCACTAGCGAATGATGTGTATAGTCAAGAGGTGGTGTCCTCCAGACACTGGCCTTCCTATTCTAATGGCCAGTAAGTTTTATGAAGATCTAAAGTCACCAAATATACTATAGTTTAGTGTCATATACATTGGATGATGAATCATAGTTTAAGGTCATAGATTTTGGACTCTGGAGGGAATGATCCATTATTAACTAAAAGATAATCTAGCTAGGATGTTCTGACATGCCTCAAACATGAGGGGGAAGGAAAGTATAAACTGTGACATTAGGGATTCTCGGGTCAGGAGAAATGATATGGAGCATATAATCCATTGAGGAGTACAGAGGTAGGAAAGGACACTCCTGAGGAAAAATTTTCCTTTGGTTGATAGTCATATTGTATGATTCATATGAAGAGTCATCGGTGCATGATGTGCATAATCAAGAAAAGGACTCTTTAGGACATTGGCCTTCCACATCAGATGGCCATAGAGGTTCATGAGGATCCAGAATCACCAGAGACACAGAGTTTGATGGATGGAAAGGATATGTTCAGGCATTTATGAAACATTTAGGCTATGATTTTCCATAGAGTTAAGGGTCAACCTAACATAATAGGAAGGTGATAGGGATTTTTCTTTGGTTCATGAGGATTGTGTTTCTCATGGTATTAAAGGGATGGGTGTTTGGCCAACCTTAGGGAATAATGGAAAATGGCGTCGACCCATCCTGAAAAGTTCGCGATGTGACTCTCTAATTTTCATGGGTGTCAATGACGATAGCAAAGGGACCGGCTGGGAGGGCTGGGACCATATCCCATCAATGATATTGAGTAGTGGTGTGGGGATTCAACCCCCATGGTATAGACTGGTGGGCACGAACAATTTTCTGAATAAGGCTGTTTGTGTAAGGGATGGTCGCATAAGAGATTGCTTCTTAGGATGGTATGCTGAGGGGGTGGCTGTGTATGATGGCACGTGCATTAGTTGGTCGCATATGATGGTACACAGAGGATAATTTCACCTACTATCTTCTAAAAAAGGTCATTCACGAACCATCTTCCGCATATGGGCATCCACAAATCGCCTTCTGCATATGGGCATCCCTGAACCATTTTTTTATATATTTTTTTATTGGTTCGTTGGTTAGCTGCGGAGAGTCTTCTGAATATGTTTTTTGGAGAGGACCTTCGCAAACTGATTTCTGCATATGGTTCATAGGATGGGTGCCATGAACTACTTGTTGTTCGTGGGATGGCATCCGCGAACTGCTACGGATGCGAGATGGGGTCCCACAAACTCCTTTCGGTGTGATAGAAATTTATCCCTCACCCTCTAGGTTCTACGTACACTTTTCACCCATCCCAAAGCTCTCTCCCTTGCCTTCCTTTTTCTCTTTCTCCCTCCTCCCTTTTTTCTGATTCCCTTGGTGGTCCTTTTATAGAGTACCAATGAATCTGTATCTGCAGTACGTGTGGAACCTTTTCTAAAATCCCATGGAGGAAATATTATCAGCAAAAGACTCAGTCAATATAGGGTTTGCAGATGTGTGGTACGTCATCAGTATATTCTCATCTGTGAACCACATTGTTCATGGGGATGGTACACATGGCACACTTCCATCGGATTCTCTGCTCTGAAAATAGTTCACGGCGTCTTTAGTTAGTAGGTGGAAATTCACTGTAAATTGTTTTGTTCGCTGGCCAACCCCTCACGGGACAACGCATCATAGGCAATCTGCGTACCAGCGGTTCAAAATTTATGCCTTCCGTTAACCTTTCCCGGTGATAGTATGCATCCCAGGATGATTCACTTTTAAAAAATTTATTTATTCAAATTCTTATCATATTTGAAATCCAATATGTATTTCTTTTCTTCTCCCAACATGAAGGAGTATTTTCCTCGCCTTTTTTGGATTTTCAGGACCCTAAAAATACCCCCATCAGAATGGGCTCTGATCTGGACGATGTGGAGGCTATTCCAATGTAGAAGCGGTCCAAAAAAGAATGATTAGATAATGCTCCAATGTTTTCCAGAGACAAAGGACTCAGTGAGGGTAGTTCGACTATTGCTGAGGTTGAATGGAATACCTCAAAAACGTTTAGGTATTTTTCATTATTAATTTAATTGTTTCCTAATCCTACTTGAAATAGGCTTAGTAGGCATTACTTGGTTTTTTCATAGGCCACCCTTTGCGTGTTTCCAACCTAACATGTTTTACACCTTTTTTAATGGCTCAATGTGTTTCTTTTTTTTAACAAACCAACACTTGAATTTTTTCCAGAGGTTCCCTTTTGTAGCCTTTTCCTATGGAAATCATATTGTCTTTTTTTGCTGGCTGTTCAGATTCCTACCAAAAAAACATGATATTGATGTTTTTGGATGAACATCTTTGTCCAAAATTAATGGGGTAGGGTCTTGACTTGGGACCATTAGTCAGGAATGTTCTTCTATCCTTAAATCACGGGTTATGAATTTTTCTTGACCATGGATTTTTGGATTCTGGACACGTATGAGGCTTAGGAGCCTCTTTAGGTATACAATGGTAGGTAACAATTGTCCTAGAGATGCATTTTCCTTTTATTGACAACGTTTTTTGTGGGTGATGTATGTAGAGAAACCGAGGCATGATATGCCTAGTCAATAAAAGGTGTCCCTATGACACTAGCCTTCTTCCTTCGATGGCCTTTGAGGATTTTTGAGATTAAAAACTTTCTGAAAACAGTGTGTGAACTTTGAATAGAGGTGATCCTGGTCACAAAGGGTTCATTTTAGCTAAAAATATTCAAGGAATCAGAAAAAAAGAGGGGAAAATATTCCACTGCATGAAGATCAACTTCGCACATGCATATAGGATATGTTTTTGAAACCTCAAAAGAGACCAAAGGTGGATCATGCCCATATGTTCTGATATATCAAGGATGTGTGAAAGGAGGAAAATATAAACCATAACTTTGATGGCCCATGAATCAGTAGGTGTGGAATGAGGATTGGAAACCATTGGGAGTACTAAAGTAGGAGATGAATCTCCATGGGACGAATTTGCCTTTGATTGATGGCCATTTTTGTGGTCTACGTATGCAGAGACACCAGGGAATGATATTGATGGTCAATCAATGGTGTCTGCAGGACACTGGCCTTCCACCCCAGATGGCCTTGGAGGGTTAGGGGGATTCATGATCAAAGAAATAATGGAGTTTGGAATATGGTAGGGGTATACCATGAAATATTGGGGACATTTGGTTTGTGATTTAATCATGGAACGGTGTCCCTTACGTAGATAGACCTATACATAGGGTGAGGTATTCATTCCATCTTAGGGATTCCTGGTCATTTAACATCACATGGCCATGACACAGGGTTCCTATTAGGGTAGAGAACCATGACATGACTTTTAGGGTCATGTTGCTCGGACCAAATTCATCGGCCATTTTTCCATAATGTCATGATGGATCTCTTTCAAAGATCTTTTCTCTCACGTGAGCTATTCTTGGTGTGAGAAACAAGTGATCACGAGGGGTTTCATGTCACTATCTAAGAATAGTGAATTCATCATTAGGGGAGCTTTTTGGATAAATCCATTTCATTTCAGTTTAACATCGTGAGGTGAGGATGATTTTGGACTTGGAGTTAAAAATCATGTGGTGAGGATGATTTTGGCCTTGTAGAGGTCTTCAAATGTTTAAGGTTAATCGTAGTTGGGGTGTTCCAGCATTCCTTAGATGTGAGTGATGATATAATGTGTAAACCATAGTCCCGAGGGTGACTTGATTAAGGAGGGATGACATTAGGCATGAAAGCCATTGGGTGTATTGAGGTCCGAGGGGACACTTGAGGTCATTTTTGTTTGATGTGTTTGGGACACTTGAGGTCATTTTTGTTTTAATTGATAAATGTGCTAGGCCTACCAACTCCACTATGGTTTACTTGCGTTAGAGAATCCATACCACTGGTCCTACGCTCATGTGATTTATACTCGATGTGAGTAACAAAGAGTGGTTGCAGAGTCTTATTTTCAAGTGTGAGGTGATAGAGAATATAATGGGGGCCTTTTAGTTTTCTTTCCTAGTGGGGATGGGCCAAGATCAAAGAATGAGGCATTGCTACATATCCTGCGAGGGAAGGAATCAATCCGTACATAGTTCTGTGTGTTCCCCATACTGGTATGGTTCGGTAAAATGGGTTGGGACGTTTTCATTCCATCTATCATGGTTTTCAGGTTCTCCATGTTTCCCCATATTTGACCTCTGTATGTGAACCTATATCACCATTCCTAAGCTCACGATATTTGTTCTCAGTGTGATAAACAAGGAGTGATAAGGGTCGCCTTTACAAATATTGGTAGATAGGGGGAGTAATGGAGGCATTTTTATTTGTAGGTGGATGGTCTAGGATATCAAATCCCAGAATCTCTATGTATTCTATGAGAGAAGGAATAAATCCACACATAGATTTATGAAAGATCATGCTGTCTATTTTAATGAAACTCAGATGTTTTATGCTATGCAGTTTAACGTCTTATAGTGAGGGCATGTTCTTTACAGTTTAATGCCATGTGGGAAGTAAGATGACTCGTAGTTTAAGGTCATAGAGTTTGGACCATAACTTGGGGCCATTTTTTACTCATAGTTTAGGGTTTTAAATATTGGACTTATGATACGGGAGATAATTTTCATGACTCATAGTTTAGGGTCATAGAGTTTAGACCCTGAAAAGGGATCATTTTTTTACCTCATAGTTTAAGGTCTCAAATTTTGGACCTTATCATCGGGGTATCCATTATGACACATAGTTTGGGGTCATATAGTTTGGACAATGAATACATTTTTAAACTCATAGTTTATGGTCTTAGAGTTTGGACCTTAACCTAGGGTATTTTTTGTTACTCCTAGTTTATGTTCTTAGAGTTAGGACTAGGATATGTGGAATTTCCTTATTTATGACTCGTAGTTGAATAATGTAGAGATTGGAATTTGGAATTGGTACATTTTTAACTCATGGTTTAATGTCTTATCATTTGGACCATTAGGAATTTTTTATGTGTAGTATTTCTTCATGAACTTTGTATTTCTAGAAGTCATGATGAGCTTTCCATCCATTGATATCAGGGAGTACGCTCCATTAGAATACACCAGATGCATGTCATATGGTCCTTCCCACATTGTTTCAAGATTCGGGGGCTTCTTCCATTGTATCATCAGGGTTATGAGGACTAAAACCATTTCTCCTTCGAGGAAATATTGAATGAGAACCTTTTTGTTGAAGGCCCGTGCAATCTGGTTTTGGTATATTTCTAAATGGTGCAGTGTGTGGAGCCTTTTTTCATCGAAATACTAAAATTCATCGAACTGTCCTTGGGTTTACTTGGATGTGGAAACTTGATCGAAAATTTCTAGACGAAGTGATGTCACACGGATTTTTGTTGGTAACACCGCCTATGCCCCATATAGTAATGAGTACGGGGTGGCCTGAGTCGTGGTGTGTGTCATGGTCTGGTGGGAAAAAAAGGCATGAAAGAGCTTATCTATCCATGATTTCTTATTTATGTCTACCATATATTTAAATATGTTGGACAGAGTCTTTTTGAAAGCTTCTATCATCCTATTGGCTTCTACGTGGTGGTGGGATGACCAGTAGGCCTGGATTCCATATTCCTGGTATAGATTATCCTGCTCGATAGAGAAAAATTTGGCATTGTTTCCCATTATTATTGTGTGAGAAAAAACAAATATGTTGATGATGTTGAACTTTATAATGTTAAAGATGTTTTTCACCCCGACATCCTTAAGGGGTATGTCTTCATCCCATTTAGAAAAGAAGTTTGTCGTTGTGAGTATGAACATGTATTTTCTGGTTGTAGTGGGAGGATATAGTCCCACAACATACATCCCCGAAGCGATGAATGTCCAAGAGTATATATCCTCATGAAGCAACTCCGGGGGGGGTGTACGAAATTACCATGAAAATTTAAGGAATAACACATCCTGGTAAATATGGTGAAATCTTGTATCATGGTGGGATAGTAATACCCAATCCTATAGATTTGGTGGGAGAGCTTGGTTGCTGACTACTGTTCTCCAAAGGTCCAGTGTGCACTTCTTTCATGATGAAAACCGTCTCTTCCCCATCAATTCACTTGAGAAGGACTTTGTCTAGGCCTCATTTTCAGAGGACCTTCCCTTGGATCACCCCATTGTACATGGTAAATTTGAATTCCCACCTTTGGACCTCCTCCCTTCCATCCCTAACTGGTGGGAGTTCCCCGTTCCGAAGGTAATTTGGGATGGGTGTCATCCAACCAATGGTATTACCATAAGGCTGTAGAATGAGGTTAATTTCAAAAAATTTATCTTTATTTCTCTGGATTAGTGGTAAGATCATAAGACACTGAGAAATGATTATGAATGTTTCATCCCAGTTGGGATCAGCCAAGGCTATGGCTTTATTTTCCAAATCATCGAATTGAGCCTTCTATGATCATGGAACATGAGTCAACATTGGTTTTGATGGGAATTCTTTCATTAGTTCTCGAAGAAGGTTCATTAAGAGAACCAACAATTCATTCTTGATATCATTGTCAACGTTGACCTGTTTGATGACTAGATCTGAATCACCCTTTATTTTAAGGTGTTTGATTTCACCTAGAGTGGAAATTCCAAGCCTACGATGAGGGCCTGAAACTCCACTTCATTGTTCTCACACCCTTCCAAAAGTAGAAAAGAGTATGGAAAGATGGAATTTTCAAGATATACATGTACAACTCCCAGACCCACTTTTTTGAGCTTGAGATCATCCATCCATATCCTTGTTATGATTCAGGCATCACTATCGATGTACACTTCCCACATCTGGGGGTTCTCTTGGGAGGAAAACACTTCTTTATTAGGAATTTCAATATCAAATGGAGTAGTTTCTTTCATGGGGTGCTCTTCCCGGAAGACTACTAATTTATATCATTTGATGGCCTTTCGGGGCACGTACCATATGTACAACTATTGTAGGATGACCACCCATCATGATAGGTGCCTATTTAGCAAGGGACAGTTGAGGATATACTTGAGTGGGTTTTAGAAGGAGACTAGATGGACTTCATGGTGTTTTAGGTTGGTCATGAGCTTCTGAAATGGGAATATTAGGACTAGGTAGTTCTTTTAAATCTTCAAATATTGTGTTTCAGCATCAATAATTGTTCGGCCGAGGTAGTAGAGGATGTTTGCACTACCAACATCATTTTTCTACACGAGGAAGGCGCCTAATGACCATTCTAGGGAAGTAACATATAAAATGAGAGGTCTCCCTCAACTGGAAACCTGAGCACCGATGGTATTAGGAGATATATTTGGAGGTTGTCAAATTATTCTTGAAAATCATTATCCCATTCAGGCGTAACTCCTTTCATCATGATCATGGTGAAAGGTAAACATTTACTGGCTAGGTTGGCTATGAAGCCTCAAACGTATTCAAGGTATCCCTGGAGACCTCTCATCTCGGTGAGGTTACGAGGTGGGGACATGCCAAGAATGGATTTATTCTTTTCAGGATCAACTTCAATACCATGATGGCATATGAAAATGATAAGAAATTATCCATAGGTAACACCAAGGGAGTATTTTAGGTAATTCACCTTTAAACTGTGATATCTTAATTTTTTTAAGACAGTTTCAAGGTCGGCCAGGTGGTTCGAAAGATTTCATGACTTAACCACCAGGGTGTTGACATAACACTCAATGAATTTTCCAAAAAAGTGGATTGAATATGCGATGCATGGCACACTAATATGTGGCACCGACATTCTTTAGACTGAAGAGAATCACTTTATAACAGAACACTTCTTATTGAGCCCTAATTGTGGTATCTTATTTGTCTTCCCTTGTTATAGGGATTTTATTGTATTCAAAAAAGTGTCTAATGAAGGAGAGGGCTTCATATCTAACTGTCGCATCGACCAAATATTCTGTGATCGGGACCGGAATGTCACCTTTTGGGAAATACTGATCAAGGTCCCTAAAGTGAGTGTAGATTCTAATCTGTCCATTCTTCTATTTGATAGGGACTATGTCGTCCAGCTAGATCAGATATTGGACCTCTTATATGAATGTGTCTTTGATCATTATGTTGAATTCATCCTCTATTTTTGCAGTATCCATTAGGTGGGTCCTTCGGGCTGTATGTTTATAGCCTATGTGATCTTATGGTAAGACCAGATGATGGCTGGAAACTTCATGATTATGGCCCAAAATCTCCATGTAATTACTGAAAAACACATATTGATTATTCTTTTAGAAGGATGCATAATCCTCCTATTCCTTGGAAGGCATAACCACAGAATTTAATGTGGGACGCGGGTCATTTTCCATTACCAGATTTATCTCCTTAAATTCATCGATTGTGGTGGAAACACCTTCGTCAAATGTAGGAGAGGCATCATTGAGGTCTTCTTCCTCCTCCTCTTCTTTATCTTCATCATCATTATTATCTTCACCATATAACCGAGACATGATTTTTGAGATAACTTCTTCAATATTTGGAAATAAATCTTCTTTTTTTCTTTGGTGTGTCAATCATGGTCAGTTTTATGTTAAAAGGATTGGATGGGAGCATCTTCGATAGGGTTTTTTCCTGATAACATGGGAGTCAACCCGTTCTACTATTTCTATGCCTCAGTGGTTGAAAAACACTATTTTTTGAATATTTTATTGAAAATAAATTATATAATTTCCTTACATTGTGAATAATATATTCATTTATGAAATATTTGGGATTAGATCATTCATTTGAAAATTTGGTGAAAATTTCAGTTTTACCATTTTAAAATGCACTGTAGTATTTTGAAGATAATTATTTTAATATTTATTATTGAAACATAATATTTAGTACCAGTGTTCCTAAGTTATGTTTCTACAACTTTTATGCAGGACAGTAGAGCTAAAGAGTGCATTTGGAAGGAGTAAATGGGCCATTAAATCAATGGTGGGCTGGACTCGGCAGAATGGACATGGGTTCTGTATTTGGTACATAACGTCTTCATCCTTTCTTGTATTAGGACCCTATTTTGAGAGGATCTCCAAGACTCATATTCTCGCGAATCATCCTTCTGGAAGAACAGCTGATTCACACTTTATGGTGGTCAAATGGGCAGTGCAATCGGGCATAAAATATTTGTCTGATATTCCCCATTCACACTTGAAACCACTTTGAACATAGCCTCCCCACCACTATATAAATAGGTTTTTTTCACATTTAGTTGGGTTGAGACGTGACTTGAAAAGTTTAGGGCAGAGTAGAAGAGGTTCCACTCCAATGATCCAAGAAATTAAATAAGGGTAGCTCTTGAAGCAATGATCCATTCGTCGAAGCCCTATTCTTCTTCCTCATGTTGTAATGTTTGTGTTTTCCGAAAAAACTTCTTTGTTCTTCTTTTATTTCTTCTCTTTTATTCTCTTTTGTTTAAATTAATTCTTCTATTAATCTTCCTATTTGGGATGGAATTATTGAGTAGAAGCATTATTGGGTTATACACATTATAAACCCTTGCAAATGCAATTCACTTCTACGATGATTACACCACCCATGGAAGAGTAGTCTTTTAGTAATCAATCTATCTCTAACCTTCTACATTAATTTATTTTGATTCAATGATATAATTTAATTCACATAATTTTATCATTTAATTGAGTTTTTAATTTAATTTAATCTAACCAAACAATTGAACAATTAACACAAAAACATGCTTGGACGAGATTTTGTGTAAATTATGGGAGTGCGAACTTAATCGGTTATACAAAACCACACGGGTTCAATTTGTAGTGTTCAAATATAATCACTACACTCAATTAATTCTAATTTTCATAGGGTAAATTCTACTTAATTTACCACTGACCATAATCTAATCTTAGAACATCAATCAAAGCAGGGTGTTGCGATTTCATGTTCCGAAGTTAGCCTCAGGTAAAATTCACATCATATTCACGGTAGAGATAATTCTCGTTGGGTTCAATATTTAACAAATTAAGGTATCATAATTAAGTGAATGATAATTTAAATGATAATTATTAATAATATAGTGAAGAGGTAGAGTTATATCAATTATTCCTTTTGAAATATTTTCTAAAAAAACATTTTCTTGTTGTGTCTTTTTAATCAAACTTCATTTCAAAATTTAAAAAAAAGCAATATTCTACCAAAAAACATCTTCTAGATTTATAATCAATAAATAAACCCCATACTTTCAAGTAGTGTTTTAATTATATTCTATTTTATTTTTAGAATACCTTTAAGAAGTTGTTTTAATTTACTTCTTCATTTGAGAAACGACCTTGGTCAGCCACTCTGGTGCACCTAAGTACCCCAAAAGCACACTAGTCATTTGAGGGATCCCATGACAGTGCTATTTCAAATTGGAGCCATTTCCAGGGAGAAAAGTAATTATTTTAACCAATTATAGGTATTTATTTTATTTTACATTTTATTTTCTTCCTCTATTATTTCTTCCATCTTTACCCAATCTGTTTTTTTCTTCTTCTATTATTTTCTTCTACTTCATTTTGGGCCATCAACTCAAACTTATTATTTTTATTTTAGTATGGCCCAATTTAATTATTTTCATTTTTATTTGATTTATGACATGAATTAATCCTGAATATCTCTTAGATCTTGACCCTGAGATTGAACGTAGCCTTCAGGCTCGAATCAGACATTCTCAGTGTACAAGAAGTTTCAACATTCAACCAAATGGATAATTACTCCAATATCATAACATTGAAATTGAATGTAATTAAAATTCAACCATAAAACAAGAACTAGTGGCTGAAAATAATGGAAATGAACTTAATATAACCATTTGAGAATTGGCTTCACCTGATATTAACTATCAACCAAATTGTATTGCATACCCAAATCTCGAATCAGACTTTGACCTAAAATCTTGGTTAATTAACATAATTACAAAGTTTCATGGCCTATCTGGTGTGAATCCCAATAAATAGTTGAAATATTGTAATGTGGTTTCCTCAACCCTAAAACCTAGAAATGTATTTGAAGATCAAATCAAATTAAGAGCATTCCCATTTTCACTTGATGGAGCTGCAAAGGATTGGATGTAATATTTACAACCTGAAGATGTAACATGTTGTAACGATTTGAAATGTATTTTATTGTATAGATTTTTATATCATAAAGTACCACTTCTATTCGTAAAGAGATCTCAGGGATCAAGCAAGCACAAGGGGAGTCAATGTATGAGTACTGGGAGTGATTCAAGAAGTTGTGTGTAAGCTGCCCAAATCACCAAATCAGTGAGCAACTAATCATATAGTACTTCTATGAAGGAGTCACACCTATAGAGAGAAGCATGGTGGATTTGGCAGTAGGAGGGGAATTGGTGGACAAGACACTAGTAGCCGCTCGTTCATTGATAGACATGATGGCCCAAAATTCCAAACAATTTGGCGATAGAGGTACACCACATGTCAGGGGAGTACATCAGGTAAGATCTTATTCTCTTGAAAGTCATTTGATTGATACCATGTTAGATGAATTTCCCACTATGGTGAGACAAATTGATATGTCTCAAAATACATTCCAACCCACTTCTTCAAGGCCTTGTGGAATTTTCACTGAGACAAGACACCCAACTGACTGTTTCCCCCAACTACAAGAAACAGAAGATTGTGTAGTAGTATTCCCTGGGAGACCATATCCGCAACAACAACAACCACATCCCCAAAAGAAGTATGACTACTTTTCACTAACATTCAACCAAGGGTGGAAGGATCAATCAGACATGAGGTATGGCTCTGGTAAACAACAAAGGCCACCTTTTCAACCAAACTTCCCACAGCCTTTACCCTACCAACTAGGTTTCCAACAACCTCAAAAAAGATTCGAAGCTCAAACATCAACAAGTTTGAAACAAGGGAATCTCCAACACAAGGTAGACTCTAACAATGATGATCTTTTGAAACAAATTGTTCTTAATCAACGTAATGAGCAGAAGAGTCAAGGTTCGGAGTTAAGGGAGTTCAAGACTCAAATGAGCCAGACTGCCATTGCCCTCCATGAACTGGAATGTAAGAATTTTGGAAATCTTCCTTCTCATCCTACTCCCAATCCAAAGGGGAATGTCAGTGCCGTTACATTGAGAAGTAGGAAGAAAATGACTGATGCTTCTCCACCTATCATTCCATCAGGATTCACCTCAACTCCAGAGAATCCCCATTCCATACCAACTGATGAGTAACCCAAGGAGAAAGATAATGGTAAGAAAAATATTGATGATGTTCTTCCTAAACCTATTCCCTTTCCAAATATGGTTGTTAAAACCAAGAAGATGTCTGAAGAGGTGATGCAAAAAGTGGTTTTGGACACATTCAAGCATGCTGAGATAAAAATACATCTACTTGAAGCCATCAAAAAAATCCCATGGTAAGAAAAATTCTTAAAAGGACTCTGCACCAATCGAAGAGGGATCAAGGGAAATGATAAGATCAACTTTTGAAGGAATGTATCAGCACTCATTACACCAACTCTATCAATTCCATAAAAGTGCAAGGATCCCGGGACATTCACCAACCCATATACCATAGGGGAGTTGAACTTCTCTGAGGCTATTTGTGATTTAGGAGCTACAATAAATGTGATGCCTCACTCTGTATTCTATTCATTACAGGTTGGTGATTTGAAGCCGATGAGAGTAGTGGTGCAATTGGTGAATAGATCTATTGCATATCCACTGATAGTTTTTGAGGATATACTTGTCTGGGTAAGAGACATGATCTTTCCAGAAGATTTCTACATGATTAACATAGAGGATGATCCGGTAAGTTATCATGCCCCCATTATCTTAGGTAGACCCTTCCTCCAAACTACAAAAACTATCATAAATGTCAATAAGGGTACACATTCCATGGAATTTGGGGATGATGTTGTGATATTTAATGTTATGGATTCCATGAAGTACCCCTCAGATGATCATTATTCATTTTTTATCTCCCATTTTGAACCACCAAGTAAAAACCCCGTGGAATATGATTTTCCTATTCTTAGTGAGATTATGAGTTTTGGTTCTGATTTAATGTCTAAGAGAAATTACACACCTATTTATAAGGAAGAAGACTCTCTAAGATTTTATTTTGAAATGGAATCATATTCTGATTTTGATCATGTGAACTCTAATTATGTCATGGCTGTAGAGTATGCTGATAGATTCAATGCTTTATTCTCTGATTGTAATGATTTCTATTCTGATATTGTTGCTCTTTGTGCACATATTTCAGTTCGTTCTATGTCTCCATCCATAGACCACCCCCTACACTGGAACTCAAGCCATTTCCACCAAATCTCAAATACTCATACCTGTTAAGTGGTGAAAACATACCTGTTATCATTACTAACAATCTCCCTTTTGAACATGAAGAAAATATTTTGAATATTTTGAGGGAGAACATCAGGGAAATTGGGTGAACCTTGGCTGACATATCCGGTATTAGAACCTCCATTTTCATGCATAGGATACTTTTGATGGATGAGGCTAAATCAGTGAGGCAACCACAAAGGAGACTCACTCCAACCCTTCTGAAGGTTGTTAAAAACTAGGTTGAAAAATTGCTCGAGTCAGGTATAATCTATCCCATTTCAGATTGTCAGTGGGTAAGTCCCATTCAGATTGTGCCTAAGAAAAGTGGTGTTACTATTGTTAAAAATGAAAAATATGTGTTAGTTTCAATGAGGGTGAAAAAAAGTTGGTGCGTGTGTATTGATTATAGGAAACTAAATCAATCTACTCGCAAGGACCATTTCCCCCTCCCATTTATTGATCAGATTATTGTGAAACTTGATGGAAAAACACATTATTGTTTCTTCGATGGATTTTCTGGTTATTTTCAGGATCCTATTGCTCCATAGGATCAGGAGAATACACAATTTACTTGTCCTTTCGGTATGTTTGCCTACCGAAGGATTCCATTTGGACTTTGCAACTACCCAGGTACCTTCCAGAGATGTATGGTGAGTATTTTTTTTTATTTTATTGAGACCATCATGGAGGTATTAATGGATGATTTTACAGTGTATGGGTATTCATTTGATGAATTTTTAAGTAGTTTGGGAAAGGTTTTGAATCGTTGTATTGAGAAGAATCTGGTCCGGAACTTTGAAAAGTGTCATTTCATGGTAGAACATGGCATTGTCTTAGGGAATGTAGTGTCAAAACTTGGGATGGAGGTTGATAGATCTAAGCTAGGTTCTATTTCATCCTTACCATATCCTTCATGTGTGTGTGATGTTAGATCTTTCCTATGTCATTAAGTATTTTATCGGTGCTTCATCAAAGATTTTAGTAAGATTTCTCTTCCTATGTCATGATTACTCCAAAAGGATTTGGATTTTTTGTTTGATGATTCTTGAAGGACTTCCTTTGATGAGATAAATAAGTGTCTAACCACTCCACCGATCATACAATCCCCACGGTGGGAGATTCTTTTTGATCTTATGTGTGACTCCACCAACTTCGCGGTTGGAGCCATCTTATCTCAGAAGGAGGAGGGACGTTCACATGTGATTGTCTATGCATTGATGACACTGGATTCAGCCCAATAAAATTACACAACCATGGAAAAGGAGATTCTTACTGTCATATTTTCTTTAGATAAATTTCGTTCATATGTACTGGGCTCCAAAGTAGTTGTTTTTTCTGACCATGCAGCTCTAAGGTACCCCTTCAAGAAGCCAGGTGCAAATCCCAGGGTGATCCGATGGATGCTCCTTCTTTTTGGAATTTGATATTGAGATAAAGGACAAAAAAGGGGTCTAAAAACTTGGTGGAGGACCACATCAGTAGGCTTACTCTCACACCATAGGATGACACCTTGGACTAGGTACCACTTTGGGACATATTCCCCGATTAGCATCTTTATTCCACCTCAGGTATGCATCCTTGGTATGTAGATTTTGTTAAGTACCTTGTTGCCTTTGAAATCCATGAAAATTTAATGAAATATCAAGTCCAAAAATTAAAATGTGAGTCTAGGTTTTATGCTTGGGATTATCTTTACCTATGGTGCATGTGTAGTGACCAAGTCATTAAAAGTTGTGTTCCCAATCATGACTTTGAGTCAGTTTTGCATTTCTGTCATACACTTGATTGTGGTGGACACTTTGGACCCCAACATACAGCTAGAAAAGTCTTTGAATCTGGATTATATTGGCCTTTCTTATTCCATGATTCCCATGTGTTTTTTAAGTCAAGCTCTCATTGCCAACACACTGGAAACATTTCAAAGAGACACAAGATGCCCCAACATCCCATTTTATTCTGTGATATTTTTGATGATTGGGGAATTGATTTTATAGGCCCTTTTCCTAGTTATTTTGGTTTCTTGTATATCCTTTTTTCTGTCTATTATGTTAGTAAATGGGTGGAGGCAAAGGCCACCAGGACTAACAATTCTCATGTTGTAGTGGATTTTGTCAAGGCTCAAATTTTCTGCTGGTTTTGAGTACCAAAGGCCATCATCAGTGAGCAAGGGACATACTTTTTCAATATTAATTTTTCTTCCCTCCTTCTAAATTATGGGGTGACACCTAAAACATCAACACCATACCACCCCCAAACAAATGGGAGGCTGAGGTTTCAAATAGGGAGTTGAAACAGATTTTAGAGAAAACCGTGCAGCCAAATAGGAAGGATTGGAACAAGCGCTTGGATGATGCATTTTGGTCTTATAGGACAGCATACAAGACACCCATTGGTATGTCCCCATTTCAGCTGGAATTTGGGAAATCATGTCATCTCCCTGTGGATGTTGAGCATCAGGCTTATTGGGCTATAAAGAAATGCAACATGGATTTGGCCCATGCTAGAATCCAAAGTAAGGTAAAAATTCAAGAGCATGAAGATATTAGATTGACTTTATATGGGAACTCGAGGATCTATAGGGAAAAATCAAAAGCATCTTGTGATAGAATGATCCAACATATTGAGTTTCATGTTGGAGATAAAGTCCTTCTCTACACTTCACAACTGAAGCTGATGCCTAGTAAGTTGCATTCCAGATGGTTAGGTCCTTATAATGTGACTAATGTTTTTCCTTATGGTGCAGTGGAGAACACACAAGAGGACATAGGAAAGAGGTTTATAGTCAATGGGCAACGTTTGAAGAGATACATTGAGGGACTTCCTACTGATGCAGTGGATTTTATCACACTGCATGAGCCCATCATCGCTTGAGCACATCTGGTTGTTCCTAACACTTTAACTTTTCTATTATTTTCCCTATTTAAAATTATACATTTCATGTGCATATATTATCTCATGGGTCCACATTGAGAACAATGCAACATTTTAAGTGTGTGGGAGGGAACATTTTAGTTTAGTAATTTCAATTGTTTTCCTGTAAAAAAAATTGCGTGTTGTTCAAATTTTGTGTGTTTATTTTGCAATTTTCTGTGTGTTTTTTAAACATTTTAGCTAAAATGATTCTCAAAAAACATTTTGAAATCCATATCAATGAGTGAAACAATTTATCCCTTTAATCTAAGATTAAATGAATTCTGAAATTACTTTGTTTCAAGTTCAAATATTTATTAATTTCATGAAATGTATACTGAATTATGAATCCAATGCCACATCTCACTGTCTGTATATTTAAAATCACATTCTTGTGAGGCTTATGAACCATTATTTTTATATTATTTACATTCACATCACTTCTTGAGAGAACCAAACCATGCTTGATTTAACCATAATTTTATTTATTCCTATCAAAACTTGAGGGTTTGTGGTACTTATGTTTAAATGATTGAGGAATTTTTATAGTATTAAAGCCCCTATTACAAAGAATCCTTTTTTATAATAGCCTACCATGAACATTTAATCCGTGTATCCCTTAGAATCCACACACAGCCTGTTAGGTTTGCCACATTACAAGCCAATTTTCCCTATCCAACTAACTCATGAAGTGAAATTGCATAATCTAGTTAAGGTTAAGTGTGGGGGAAGCTGTCTTGTGTTGTGATACCACATTTTGTGATACTTTGGGAGAAAAATTAAATTCTGAAGAGATGTGTTTGCTGCTGAAGAAATACATTATATTGAATGTTGTGCCTTTCTCAAGTATTCATTATAAAGGAATTTTTGCCTTTCTGGAGCTTCTAATAGAGGGGGAAATTTGTACATATCTGGAGCTTTTACGAAAATCATGGTCGAGAAGATTGAAATTTTTAGTTTCTGAATGATGAATTGTCTAAACTTTCCATGACTTTACATGATGATGGAGCTGAATTGATACTATGGGAATTAATGAGGAGACCTTATTTAAGTGAAAATTTGATTAATGCAATTTTTCTTCAAAAAGAGTCAAGCCCTCCTCATTCAGCCTCAAAAATTTTCACATCTAAATCCTACCAACTAAAAGCCACAGAACAACCCTGAAAAGTCCTCATGATAAACATATGTCCTTGACTAACATCGGGTAGTGATGTAGGAATTTACCAAGCCTATGGTAACCCTTGTATGAGTTTGGATGAGAAAGACATTGCAAAAAAAATTGACATTTGTGTGGTAAGAGAAAATTCAAGTGAGGTAAGTGTTTTGTGCATTAAAGGATAAATTAAGTGGAAATATATTGAATGATATAAATTAAGAACATGAAATGATGGTTTTTTATGGGGCATGATATATTTTGTTTCTTGGCGTGTAATTGTTTGATCTCAAGGATATGTGTTTTAAAAATTGGTTTTGATTTGATATTGATGTTTACTTGATATGTTGTTTTTTCCAGGAGTGCAAAAGAGTAAGTGTGGTGGAGTTGATAAAAAACAATTTTGTTGAATATTTTATTGATAATAAATGATATAATTTCCTCACATTGTGTAAAATATATTCATTTATGAAATATTGGGGATTAGATCATTCAATTTAAAATTTGGTAAAAATTCCAGTTTTACCCATTTAACATCCACTGTAGTATTTTGAAGATTAATATATTAATATTTACTATGTGAACTTAATATTTCATAACAGTGTTACTAACGTAATTTTCTACAACTTTTATTCAGGACACTAGATCTAAAGAGTGCATTTGGATGGTGTAAATGCGCCATTAAATCAATGGTAGGCTGGACTCGGCAGAATGGACAGGGGTTCTGTATTTAGGCCATAACATCTTCAACCATGCTTGGATAATGCAAAAAAATTTAGAGGCACTAAATGAATCATATTAGAGGGAATAATCCTTCTGGAAGGACAGATTATTCACGCGTTTCGGTGGTCAAATGGGCAGTTTAAGTTGGCATAAAATATTGGTCCGAGATTCCCCATTCAGAATTGAAACAACTTTGAACCTAGCCTCCCCACCACTCAATAAATTTGTGGTTTTCACAATTGGTGGGGTTGGGAAGTTAATTGTAATGTTTATGGCTAAGGAGAAGAGGTTCTTCTCCAATTCTCCAAGCAATTAAACAATGGTATCTCTTGAAGCAAGGACCCCTTCGTCGAATCTATATTCTTCTTCCTCATGTTGTAATGTTTGTGTTTTCATAATAAACTTATTTGTTCTTTTTTTTATTTCCTCTCATTTCTTCAATTATGTTTAAATTTCTTCTTCCCTTAATATTCCTCTTTGTCCTGGAATTCTAGAGTATAAGTGTTATTGGTTTATACCAATTATAAACTGTTGAAAATACAATTCGCTTTTACGATGATTACGCCACCCATGGAAGAGTAGTATTTTAGTAATTGATCTATCTATTACTTTCTACATTGATTTATTTTTAATAAATGATATAATGTAATTCACATAATTTAATAAATTAATTGAGTTTTTAATTTAATTGAAACTAATCAAGCAATTGAACAATTAACACAAAAACACACGAGGATGATATTTTGTATAAATTGTGAGAGTGCGAACTTAATCGGTTATAAAAAACCATCAAAGATTAATTTGTAGTGATCAAATATAATCCTTAAACTCAGTTAATTCAAATTTCCAGAGGGTAAATGTGCCTTAATTTACCACTGACCATAATCTAATCTAAGAACATCAATCAAAGCAGGGTGTTGCGATTGCATGTTCTGAAGGTAGCCTCAGGTTAAATTCACATCATCTTCATGGTAAAGACAATTCATGCAGGGTTCATGATTTAACAAATTAAGGGATAATAATGAAGTTAATGTTAATTTAAATGATAATTATTAATAATATAGTGAATAGGTAGAGTTAGATCGATTACTCCTTTTAGAATATTTTCTAAAAACACATTTTCTTGTTATGTATTTTTAATCAAACTTCATTTAAAAATTAAAACAAAAATGAAATATTCTTCCAGTAAACTTCTTATAGATTTATAAACTATAAACAACCCCCATACTTTCAAGTAGTATTTTAATTCTATTGTTTTTTATTTTTACAATACCTTTATGATGTTGTTTTAATTTGCATCATCCTTTGAGAAACGACCTTGGTCATCTAATCTACTGCACCTAAGTACCCCAAAATCACACTAATCATTTGAGGGATCCCACGAAAGCACTCATTCAATGGTCATAGTAGAGACCATTAAAACAACTGAGTATGTATCTGGGTTGGTAATTACGCATTCACCTTGGTTGATGGATAGTACGTACTCTTCCCCAAGATGCTGGAAGTGGTCGGCGAAAGCCACATCCAATCCATTCGAGGCATCGATCCAATCAACTTCATCAGCTGAAATGTGTTTTTATTATGACTCATAGAACCCTGTGTCGATGTAATGAGACTCATAGAACTCAAACAGATAATTATTATCATATAATGTCTTGTTTTTTCCATTAGTGAAATATTTGATGCCTTGATGCTATTAGAATAGAATTGTATCATGCTGATGTAGCCAAGGCCTCCCTAGCAAAACATTGAAGGCCATAATTTGTCGCACCATCAAGAATTCAGAATATGATATGAGATATTTTTGAAATGATTTAAGCTTAATTCATCTCTACGGTTTCCACTCACTTATGTAATATCCTAGAAGAGTTCTTGTATAGGGTGTCAATATTCCATCATCGTATCCCAATCGACAAAGAGTTCTAAGTGGGAGGATATTAAGTCTAGAGCTGTTGTCAATGAAGATCCTCCAAAATTCAATTCTATTTATCTTGTTGGAAAAATATATGGGTTTTATGTTCCCTTTCATGATGGAGTTTCCTCCCTATCTGTGAAGGAGATGATAGTGGTACATTCTTCTGGATGGGTCTCTATTCGGTTGACTTCATGTGCTGCTACTTAATCTTTTTACTCTGGGGGACTTATCAAGGCTTCAATGAGTGCCTCCATAATATCTTCGGACAAACTCAATGCATCCAAGATTGAAATATTATATGTTATTGAAGCAAAATTCTTTAAAATGTCATAATTAATTCCTAAAGGTTAGGGATTCCTAGATTGGTGTTTCTATTTTGTAGACACATTATTGGATTGAGATTTGGAAGTAGATGGTTTGGCCTATATATTAGGAGCAGACTGTGCCACAGTCCTTCCACATTTGGTCGGACTGGTCTACCTATATACCATGGGATGTTCGGTACTTATTCTTCCCCTGATGGATACTTCAAGATAACTGGTCTCAAGATTCCATCAGTCAGGGAGAAGGATCATTTCAGTTCTCATTGCGTGTATCAAAGGGTCCTTGCACATGTTTCCACGATGTTGACAGTTTGACTTGTGGCATGTCTTGGAATTTGACTCATGGAACGACCATTCCTTCCGGGAATCCTCTGGCCTCTGCATCATCTTCCCCCGACTCTCCAATTGGGCATGGGAAATTCGGGGTTGTGTCCATAGTCTTCATTAGAGAAGGGGTCCATCAAGTAAATGACCTTAATGGAGCCGAAGATCAGTTATTGACCTGATACTATTCCTATCTGACTGCCTCCTTGTAATGGAACCTTTTGGTGGGGTGGGGCCCATTGTACCTTTTGGCGGGGTAGTGCCCATTCGGTAGTTCCAATTGTACCATTTAGTGGGGAGGTTCCCATTATACCATTTGGTTGTTCAGTTCCTGTTGTACAAATTGGAAATGTGGTTCCCGTTGTATGAAGCCTATTAGCATGAAGTCCGAATGTGTCAATACTAACTTCTGATTTGGTACCAACTCATCTTCTTTCTCTTTCTGTGTTCTATTCTGACCTTTAGAGAACCACGAGTCTGAGGAGGATTGTCGTACTATATCAAGAGCTTCTGGGGGGCATAGTTGTTTGTTTCAATTATGCCTGGAGTATTATATGGATTCAGTTGATTGTATTTCGGGTCATCCAGTTGTCAAAATTTTTATCCATCCTTATGATAACTATTTTCCACTCTTCTTACTCGCTTGATTCAAAGGCGGAAACATATGCCACTAGTGCTGGTGACATGCCCTACTTGACATTCCCGGAATCCACCATCTTTTGCAGGAGATCCTTGAAAAAAAATTATTCCTGGATTTTGTGTCCTAGTATCCCATGATGTGGACAATAACATGGACGGTCATCAATACCCACTTCATTGGCTCACTATGGATCTGGGAGCCAGAGCATATTGCAATTCATGGCAGCTATGAAATAGCAGTAGACCGGGTCGTCTCAGAACGAAAAAAACTCTATTTCATCATTCCTAAAACTGATTTATTTTATCACCCATTCACACATACTAACGAGGAGGGGTTATTTTTTGGAATCCATGGGGTCCCACACGGTTCGATGGGGGCCTCACAAGAGGGGCTTGTGCCGGGAATGGCATAAGCATAACAAAATCTGCTTCTTCTTTTCCCGTTCTTTTCATAGGGGCTGATGGGGGCACTCAATATATATGGTCATTCCTTTTCAAGTAGTCTTATATCCCTTTGGAAATGGAAAATAAGTCCCCAAATCCACTGGTATATTTCCCTAGGATGAGTGGAGTTCGTAATTCATCCAGATGGTCATCGATGCACATGGCGAGCATCTCATCTTTTGGGAGTGGCCTGTTCAGGGAATATGTCAGGACTTTTCATCTGGAAATGAAGTTTGAGACTCTCTTGGTCTCTCACTACATCCAGTTCATGATATCACTGACCGTCTTCTTTGGAAGTGTCAAGTAGAACTGGAAGAGAAACTGTCTCCGGAGGTCCTCCTATCATGTAATTGAATTAGGTGATAGGGTAATATACCATAAAAAATCTGACCCCTGTAGGGTTTGTACGAAAAACATGAGTTTTACATCTTATTGCTGCTCTGGAGTAACCATCATGGCGTCACAGTACGAGGCATAGTACATCAAATGTTGTTCTGGGTCCCTGGGGCCATTTAATAATAGGAATATGGGGTTCCCAATGTTTGGTGGTGGTGGAACATTACTCACCCACTTGGGGAAGGGGTTTCGCTCTGGTTGTATTAGAGTGTGCCTCCTTTCCATGGATTCTATTCGGGGAGTAAGCTGTAGTACAACATTCAAGAGCCCTTGATGAATATCCTATTGGGCTTGATCTTGAGTTGGGCCGACATGGGAAATGATTGTGCGTGCCAGCACAACTAGACTTTTCGGTGGATACCCAGATGGGGGAATCTTTTGTGGATTTACTTGGGAATATTTCATCTGCCTTCCCAATGGTTGTAAGTATTTATGTGCTTCCAGTGATGGGTTGAACGGTCCTCTGAACATGGCATGAATCACTAGAATGAGTGCTTGTGGTATGGGGAACTTTTCTGGGAGCACCTTCTGATTTTTCGTTGAGAGAACACATCCAGGGAGATAACTCCTTCAATGTAACTCGACATTAATTCATCTGAGCTCTTTCATTTCTTCCTCCTTATTAGTGAACCTTTCCTCAAGGGTGAGGGATGCACTCTCATGGGGAGGGGTAGGTGGGTCATAGAAGACCATGGATTTATTTTTCTCTTTGTTGGAGTTTTACAGGGGAGTTGTTGTTGGATTCACTAATGGGGAACCCAGAATTAGAACTGCCCTCTTCTTCTAGGTATTCACACCATTAGGCTCGATGTGGAATGCCTCTGAGAGGGAACCATCTTCCTTTTCATCTTCTCCCCCTACATCATTTCCTATGAGATCCATGGGGTTTATGCTCACTATGTTCACTAATACATACTTCATTGGGGGTGGTGTACCATGTGTTGAATGGTAGGAAGGCTTCATTCACCCTTTATTGGACTTTCTCCTTCTATTTTGTGGTATTACTTAGGATTTTAGAGAGAATATTGACTTGAAGGGAGACCTGGTATGAACTTGTAATGCGAATTTTTCTCAGAGGGTGTGAACCACGATAAGGGGTGGAACAAGTAACTCCTCTTTCCACAGTTCTTCTTAAATAGTGGAAGATAGGCATCCAGTATGCGAGGATTTTCGGACAAAATTCCCCCAGTCGTATGGGCTAGGTCTGTTCTTGTATCATGTTGGTAGCCACTAATATTTCCACTCTTTAAATTTCATGTTCTCCCATGTTGGTTTAAGATGAGTGTGCCATTCGGCCTTCATGATATCTATTTTCTTTCAAAGACATGATCACTGCTTTCTGGTTGGCTTCCCTTAGGTGGGAAGCCTATTGGATGTTCCTGGTTTCTAGACTCAGTGGTTTTTCGATGGATTGATCTCTCCAGTCCTGATGCTTTTGGGACTTACTTTGGGATAGTTTTTGTTGATTATCCCATATTTTCGTAGTAGGTGTTTTTTTTATTTTCACCTAGGTGTGATGACATTGTGGGATGTCATTTCTATTGGGGATGCTAGACGGGACGTGTGGTGAAGTGTAAAGTTCCATGTTCTCCCCACCCCTGAATGTGAACTCCAGCCGGGGCATTTCCAATGAGGCGACACAAGTTATGTAGTGTATATAGGCAAGATAGTTCAAGGTTTTTCTTTCAACATTCTGATTGTGGATGCCTTGCAAAAAGGAGGGCTTCCAAGTTGATTTGATGGTGAATCTCTCCTATTGAGTAGACATGATCCGCATACCATTCATAGGGTACAGATTTTTATTTCATCTTTCAACGAGTTTTCCATATATTTAGTCGAATGTCAAGTGTGTATTCCCCAAACTATTCCCATGGTATGTCTAATTGAGAAGTGGTTGTAGGCCAATACATCATCGGTATATTATACCTATCTAGTTTCCTTCTCACAAGAAACATATCATGATGTTGTTCTTTTGGAAGCTCCTCTAATTGATATGCCCAACTCAACTGCTTCTTAATAATTTTGATCCATGAAACAGGGTTGGTGGGAGCCATATCGATTTGTGGATGCCGTGGGGGTGGCTCAAAAGATGAGCGTGTCCCTGGGCCATCCTCTGGTTGAGAAAGAATATCACTCATTATAGACGGAGTGACTGATGTGTCAAACTCTTTTCCTAGTGCCTTAGCATAGGAGGGATTTATCATATTTTTTTCTAGAAAGGGGAGGACCTTCTTGCCAGCTTGCATTTTGATTGTGGGGAGGACCTCCACAATTGGTGCTGCAATGGCAAGGGCTCCTATTGCATGTTGATTCCTGAACACAGGAACATTCGTATCGGCCTATACCCTGAGGAGGACCTTTTAGGAATGTTGTAGAAAGGGGATGACCTTCTTTTTACTTGACTCCACTGTGGGGAGGACCTTCACAACAACTGTCGTTGCGGGGAGGGCCTTCGTAATGACCATCCTCATGGAGATGACTACCATAATGACTTGATATTTGGCTACATGGAGAATTTCTATAGTGTACATCCTGGGGAGGACCTTCAGGGACTACTAAAATGAGGGTAGGTCCTTCTCGTTGATTAGCGTTGCTGTGGGGAGGGCCTTCACATCAATTATCTTTACGGGGAGGGCCTTCACAATGACCGTCATCATGGACAAGACTACCATCATGACTTGATGTCCGACTATAGGGAGAAGCATATCTGCAACATATACCATGGGGAGGACCATCAGGGTAGACGAAAGAAAGGGGAGGACCATCTTTCTATCTGATATTCAGGTCAGGGGGGGTACCCCGACGCGCATCAGGAGATAGGCTCTCATGATCAATCATTATTGACCCATGGAGTAAGCCCCCATGGGTGCTCTATGGAGGACCTTTAGAGAATCTGGTAGAGATATTGTGGGGAGAACCTTCTCATTTTATAATGACACATCCATAATTTGGTAATGGAATGAATGGTTCTTAATCCATTATTGATATGTGTTTGGGGTCTTCTGGAACCCCATCATCCAGTAGAGTAGGATCATGTATTTTGTCTTCATTTTCTGGTTTCTTTTGGAGATTTTCATTATTGGGTGCACCATTTTGTGTAACTTGCCACATATGATGTTGTTAATGTCCTTAATATAAGTGTTATCAACTTGTTCGTTCCTGTGATGTCTTTGGGATACACCGATGAACACCTTGATTTTTGGAAGGGATGTATGCCTGCGCTGGAGTAGCCACCATGTGTGACTGGTGTAACCTAGTTGGAACATGTATTTATTCCTAATACGGTGGTTCGTATGTTGAAGGATATTTCCGTCGAACCTTCTAGACTGGAGCAGGGATGCATAACACCTCCAGAGTGACTAACTTCTTTTGTGAGTGAGTCATTAAATTCAAGAAAATCGGGATGTCGGCCCGATTTCCTGCATTTTATGCTGATACAACGATATCATCGAATGTTTGCAGGATATGGTATGAAATAGAAATATGATATTCCATCATGGCTAGGATATGCTGAGATATATTTAGGCTGGAATAGGTATGAAGGCCCATTCTGATGTCAAAGCATGTGATTGTGCCTACTATGGTTCTCCATGTGTTTTCAGTAGATACTCACAGTTCTCCTGTTCTAGGACAGAGGAACGAGTCTGTCACCGGTTTTTTTCCTAGGATACCACTATATTTGACTGGTGGTATTCATATTCATGGGTGGGGATTTTCATTTACTCATTTGCCGCTTTATTTATCTCACGGGCTTTTCATACGTCCGGAGGAATTTGACTACTAATATTTACTTGCCGCCCTATATGGATGGTGGGATTATTATGAATAATCTGGTATTTGTGCCTAAGTATAGCTTATTTCTACCCTATTTTGATGGCAGAATTGAAGTGAATCATTAGCTGTTTGTGCCTGCATGAAGCTGAGTGCCGCCCTATTTTGATGGCGGGATTGTTGTATGTTGGTAGATACTTTTTTCTTCCTGTAGTTTTCCGCTCAGTCTGCACTGTTGGACTAGAGAGAACTATCAGAAACGTGAATGTTCTCTTATTATTCCTCCCCACTTCTATGGTGAGATTGAGTTGATAGGGAAGAGTTGTGGGTCTTCCCATTGAACTCCGTCGCGTTACAACGACAGAGCTTCTCCTCGGGAACCACAGTGTTATCATGTCCCAGGTTATATATTCACCTCCCTTGAAGGGAATCCTAAGGGGACTGGGTCTTCCAGACATTGGCAGAAACCCTCACCATAAGATCCTCTTCAATGGGAAGAGGTCCAGTCTCCCAGTGTCAGCGACAATGATCTCTATCATAGCCCCACGGGTAGGGCCCCTGTGCGGCGGGGGTGAAGTCGTCAGTATTGACTTCATCTACCTCCTTATGGTAATGGTGGTAGTCATTGTGACATTCTAGGGAAAGGCTCCCGAAATAGTTTTAGAGGACCATTGGGGCCTCCATGTGTTGTGGTGCTGATAGTTGCTGACGAGCCGGTTGATAGACCATTGTAGATTTGAGGGCTTGTCTTACGACCTCTAGTGTGGGGAGAGCACCATTTCAGTGGTACTATATGATCAGCGTGTTAGACACCCATCATTGAAGATGCTGGGTAAGAGAAGGTATTATGCTCTTTTTTTGAGGCCCCGAATGCCCGTAGAATCGATGATGCGTGTGTCTTCATGGATCATGGGGATATCATTTGGATCAAAGGTCACTCTCCAGGAACCTGCCATATATATATATGACATACAGACCACAAAACTATTTCAATGTACCATTCCATTAAACATATGAATATTTGGCGATTCAGCTTGGCCCCATTCCCCTATTCTTTTACTGTGGGGTGAAGGGGCCTGAGTGGGGTGAGACCACAACCTTGGTTAAGTATTCACATCGGGTTCACCATTTTTTTCCATTTTTGAGGTGGAATGTTTTGAGTGCATCGGGTAGAAAAAATTGTCTGACATGCATTGTATTTTTGTCTTTTCTCTACTTGGGTATGACTTCCACCATGGTTAAGGACTCACGTCGGGTTCACCATTTTAGTTCCACCTCCGAGGTGTCACATGTTGTGCATACTAGGGTGCACAAAATATTCCGACATGCAGTGTACTTTTTTCTTTTATCATCGTGGGTAGAACCACCACCTTGGTTAAGGATTCAAGTTGGATTTACCATTTTTTCTCCACCTCGGAAGTGGAGCATGTTTCATAGAGAAAATGGTCTGACGTCGAGTTTCCTTTTGTCTTTTATCATCGTGGGTAGAACCGCCACATTGGATAAATATTCACATTGGGTTCACCATTTATGTTCTGCCTCTGAGGTGGTGTGTGTTGCGCGTACCATTGATGAAAAATGGTCCGATGTGTGGTATCCTTTTGTATTTTATCATCATGGGTAGAACAACCACCTTGGTGAATGATTTACATTGGGTTCACAATTTTTGTTTCACCTCCAAGGTGGTGTGTGTATGGGCGGTGCAGAGACGGATCAACAAGGATCATCTCCTGGCCAATTTTCCATAGATATGTGCTTTCATCTAATTTACCATTCATTTGTTCCGACTAGTTCAACATCATTATCATTTAATGAAGGTTGAATTAACCCTATGTGGAACTGTTGGTCCCTAGTGGGTGAATGCGTGTGGGTTAAGAACTCATGAAATAAGACCTTCTCGGATATAACTTCTTCTATTGGTCTCCAAAAGGTTAATTCATGGAGCCAAGAATTGCCAACGTCCCAGGTATCCATGATTCATGGACCTTATTTCCAAAGGAAGACCCTCATTGGCTGATGATTTGGCCAATGAAAATTAAGGACTCCATTGGTTGAGAGGACCAGAGGTCAGGCTCACTGCACCCTTCCAGGGGAGGATTGTTTCCTATTCCAGGACACTCTTATAGATTTAAGTCATGTTCACATGTTTATGAATCCTTGGTTCATTCCTAAAGAGTGTGTCCATAGTCAACCCTTGGGTTGAAATATCATCATGATGATTCATGTTTTTGTTTCCACAGAGGTGACACTGACTTTGCCTCATTGTAAGGCACTTTGGAGATTATCTTCATCCAGGGGGGATGGGCGGTGAATTGATATTGGGATCGGCCCCCACAAGGGGGGCTTCCTACGTATCCTTGGGAGAGGAATCATAAACCACATAGTTTGATATTTGTGGGGAATACACATGGAAGTTTCCCATTTGATATACAAGATTGGATGGCCCATCATGGGATAGGCACCCTTTTGAGCATGGCCCTTCTGGTAGGCATCCTACGTATCCTGATTTTGTCATGAATTAGTGTTCTTGAAGTTCAAATGATGTGGGGATTACTCATGGAAGTTTCCCATTTGAGAGGGGGCATGGTTTGGTGGACCCTTTTGGAATGGGTACCCTTTTGAGCTCGGTCCTTATAGTAGGCATCCTACATATCCTTATTTTGATAGAAATCAGAGTTCTCAAAGTTTAAATGATGTGCTGATGTTTTGATCCTCACAATACACTTTTTTGGTTGGAGAGGGGGAGCCCACAACAGAAGAGGCGTGAGATACTATGGGTGAGGGTGAAAAACGACAAAACATTCCATGTGGAATGACATTAAAGGTCACGAGGCCTTGCCTCATAAGATTTGGGACTTACCTGAGAGGGATGGCCCCATAGCACGTTCTAGTAAGTGTACTATAGTTAAATTCATACATCTTGGATCATGGAATCACAGTTTAACATCACGTAATTAGGACTATTTGGGGTCTTGCAGTTTAGAGTCTTGAGATGAGGACCACATTCTATATAAACCATGATTAATTGGAGGAAAATCATGTTTGGATGTTCTCACGAGCCTCAAACATGGGAGGGACTGAATGTGTATACTATGATAATGGGAGACTCCGGATCAGGATAAATGATACGAGGCATGGAATCCATTGAGGCATACAAAGGAAGGAAAATACTCTCTTGAGGAATAATTTTCCTTTGATTGACGACTGTCTTTTAGGATTCATATGTAGAGCCACCAGGACATGATGTGGATAGCCAAGCATAGGTGTACACTGGACACTAGCCTTCCTCTTCTGAGGGCCCTAATGGTTTATGATTCTAGATGATCTTAGATCAAGAGAAATGACATGAGGCATGGAATACATTGAGTCATACATAGGTATGATACAAATTTCATGAGGACAAATTTTCCATGGGTTGGCGGCCATTATTGTGGGTAACATATGCAGAGCCATCGAGGCATGATGTGCATAGTCAAGAAGAGGTCTCATCAGGACACTGGCCTTCCTCTTCTGATGGGAGATTTGTTTTATGATGATCCGAAATCACCCAGTAAAAAATAGTTTAGTGTAATATACATTGAATTATGACTCATAGATTTAGGTCATAGAGTTGTTCTGTGGAGGAAAGGAGCCATTATTAATTGAAGGACAAATTAGATGGGATGTTCTGACATGCTTGGACCACGAGAGGGACGTAAAGTGTAAACTTTTACATTAGGGATTCTTGGGTCTGGAGAAATGTTATGGGGCATGGAATACATTGAGGCATAAATAGGTAGGAATGGACTCTCCTAAGGAAAATTTTTCCTTAGGTTGATGGTCTATCTTGTAGGATTTATATACAGAGCCACTGAGGCATGATCTGCATAGTCATGAAAAGGTGTCTTTAGGACACTATAATTCCACTTCTGATGGACATAGAGGTTTATGAGGATCCATAATCACCAGAGACACAAAGGTTCATGGATGGAAAGGATGGGTTTTGGAATTTATGAAATATTCAGAATGTGATTGTCTATGGAGTTATGGATAAACCTACCATAGGAGTCATGTGATAGGGATTTTTGGGATGTTCATGAGGAATGCCTCTTCTCATGGTATTTAAGGGCCAAATTTTTGGGTGGCATAAGGGAATAATCACTAGATATGTCTCCCTTTTCTTCATTTTTCTCTTCCTCCTTCCTCCATTTTTTTTGATTCCCTTGGTGGTCCTTTTATAGAGTTTTAATGAATCGGTATCTGTTGTACGCGTGACCCCTTCTCCGGAATCCCATGGAGGAAATATGGCCCATGGAAGACTCATTCAATCCGGGGTTTGCAGGTCTGTGGTATGCCGTCAACATCTCCTCATATGCGAACCACATCATTCGTGGGGATGGTACGTGGGGAGCACTTCCTTTGGATTCTCTACTATGAAAATAGTCAGTGTCAGCTTCTGTCCGGGGGTGGAAATTCACCAAGAACTGTTTCATTCACTGGCCAACACCTCACGGACCAGCCCATTATAGGTAATCCACTTACCAGAGGTTTGTGATTTATACCTTCTTCTATCCTTTCCAAATGATGGTACGCGGCCCAGCAAGATTCCCTTTCCAAAATTTTATTTCTTCAAATTCTTCTCAAATTTGAAATAAAATTTGTATTTCATTGCATTCCCCAACATGCATATAGATTTTCCTTCCCATTGTAGGATTTTAGCGACCCTTCAATAATCCCACAACAAAGTCCATGGATATATTTTCCCATTTCCAATATGAAACCAGTGAATGTTGAAGCATCCATTTCGGTACTTGATTCTCTGCTTTAAATTGTTGACAAGTCAAACACTTCACAGTAAAGTCCTCAATATCTCTTTTAGTCCCATCCCAATAGTAATACTAATGATGATCTTTGTACATCATAGTACTTCTAGGATAAACTGAAAAAGGAGAACTACGAGCTTCACATAACAACTCTTTCTTAAACTATGAATCACAAGGCACACGTAATCTTTTCCCAAACCTCAAAAATCAATATTTATGAATGATAAATTCTGGATACCAACCCTTCAACAAAAACTCTACCTTTTTATGTATCTCATTATTTTCTTTTTGTGCTTGATTTATTTTTTCTTCTATAGAAGACTTCACAACCACCTAAAAATATAGAGTAATTTCATACACCAACAAATTATATGAAAAAATTCATCATATCAATAATCAAAGGATCTTGTTCCAAACATAGAATGGTTAATGCAGCATTAAACTTTTGGATAAAACTTTCAAACACTTTATTTTCCATTCCTGAATGGTAATGGATCGTGTAATCATAATACTTGATTAATTCTAACCATATTTTCTATGTCATGTTTAATTCTTTCTGAGTGAATATATAATTTAAACTTTTGTGATGAATATATATTTCCCAATTTATGGAATACAAATGATGCCGCCAAATTTTAAATAAAAAAATAACAGAAGATAATTTCAAATCATGTTTTGGGTAATTTAACTCAAGAGATTTCAACAGACGTGAAGCATAAGAAATTACCTAATCATTCCTCATTAGGAAACAACCATGTCCTTTAAACGATGCATCATTGTAGAAAAAAACTCACTATTTCTCAAAGGTAATTCCAATACTGGAGAATTCACCAATCTTGTTTTCAATTGCTGAAAATAATCATCTCATTTTCTGTCCAGATAAACTTAACAACTTTTCAAGTTAACATAGCCAGTGGGATAGATAATCATGAAAAATTCTCAACAATCCTTCTGTAATAGCCTGCCAAACCAAGAAAAATAAAAATCTCGGTTATATTTTTAGGCCTTGGCCATTATTCTACAAATTATGTTTTAATAGGGTCAACAATTATGCCATTTTTTTAACCAATGTGACCGAGGAATGAAATTTTTTGTAACAAAAACTCACATTTTCTAAATTTCCCATACAATTTCTTCTCTTTTATGGATTTCAACACAACCCTTAAATAACTTTCATGTTCCACATTACTTTTGGAATATACCAAAATTTCATCAATAAACACAACCACAGACGTGTCCAAGAACTCACAAAAAATTTTATTCATAAGATCCATGAATACAGCAAGTGGATTGGTTAAAAAAAGAAATAAATAGAAATTCATATTGGGTATATCTAGTACGAAATGTGGTCTTCAGAATGTTTGGTTCCTTTACTTTCAACTAATGGTACCCCGATATCAAGTTAATCTTCAAAAAATTCTAAGCACCATAGAGCTAATCAAACAAATCATTGATATGAGACAAATGTTACTTGATCTTATTAATGATATTATTCGAGGAACTATAATAAATGAAAAGTCTCATTGAACCATATATATTTTTAACAGAAAATACTGTAGAACCCCTTGGAGATGTGCAAGGTTGAATGAATCCTTTATTTACCAACTCCTACAATTATTTCTTTAACTCTACTCGTTCAATTTGAGACTTTCGATAAGGGTGTTTTGAAATTTTCTTAGCATCAAGAACTAAGTCAAATGAAAATTCAACTTCCCGATTAATTATAATATGAGACTAATCATTAGAAAAAACTTCAAGATACTCATTTTCTACTGGCACATAAATAATCTGAAAAGATCCTTTGTTTTCAGAAATATGTATAATGTGACATTCATTTCCATCTTTCACTAGTTTCCCAGTTTCTTGATATATTATCAGAGATAAGTGTTCATTCTTGTACACAAACTAAAAGTATTTCTGAAAATAAACTTCTTTAGCTCTATAGTCAATCATAGCATGGTAAACAGAAAACCAATTCATTCCCAAAAAAACATCAAACTCTACGAGAGGAAAAACATAAATGTTTTCAAGTAAATTCTTTACATAAATAATGATAGACAGATTCATAAAATTTCTTTTTTCCTCAACATTTCCCCCAGGTGTTTTTATCATAATTTCAGGATTTATATAATGATATGGAATTCCCAATTTACTAGAAAATTTCTCAAAAAATGAAAGAATATATAGATCATGAATCAAACAACACATTGGAATAATCGGGAAAAACAAACAAAGTACTTGCTACCACATCACTTGATGGTCCCACATAAACCGTAGTAGTAGAAAAATATATTTCCCCACCCTTTTACTTTTGATCTATCTGGTTTCCTCACCGGTTAATCAACATTGAACACACATTGGCATAATTTCCAAACTCAATTCAAATAACACATCTTACCACTGGATTATCATTGCCTACTTGATCATCATACTTTTAGTTATGAGAAAAATAAACAGTCTTACCAAACCAAAATCAATTTCTAGATTTTGAGAGACATTCTCTAGGATTCTTTTTATGACACTTATCACAACATGAAAATTTAATTTTCTTACCTCAAGGCTTCTTAGATGAATTATTTCCCTTTACCTACCAACTGGACCTCTTATTTTTCTTTCTCTTATGGAACACATGATCATCAGAAAACCCCATTTCTACCTTCTCATCACATCTAATTTTTTTTTCATAGATTTTAAACTCACAAGAGGCTAATTCTTATTGATATCGCGAATTAGTTCCTGAGTAAAATCAATTTATCTTACTATCATGATCTTAGATGAAATTTGGAGCATACCTTTCCAGTCGAGTGAACATTTCTCTGTACGCAGCCACTAAGTCATCCTCCTACCTCAATTCTAATAATTGTTTTTGAATCCCATATCGAACAACCTTAGGAAAATATTTCTCAAGAAATATACCTTTGAATTATTCCCAAAAAAGAGCATCAAACTCTTCGTTGTCCCTAATAATTTTAACCATCGACCAACAATGATCTCTTTCTCCTTCAAAACAATAGACAACAAGACTAACCTTTTGATAGACAATTCAACCCATGATATTGAAAATATTTTCTAGAGCTTTAATCCACCCTTCATCTTGAACAGGTTCAGATGATCCTTTGAATGATGGGGGATGTTTCTACATGAAATGAACCACTATAGAAATGTTCATATGGGGTTGATCAACTTGATCTCGTGCAAGGATACCACCTCTATTTATATCCTATGTAAACTATTCCATCACCACGAAAAACTATTCAATTCCAATTCCGACTATCTCAGGCTTCTTATTGGGAAGGTTTTTTTACTCTTGATGTCGTTCTATCATAGCTTCCATGTTTCATTTACGGCAAACCATTCTGAACACAAAAATATCTTATGCGAAGGAACACGGTAACCGTCAAATGCTATATAATTTCAATCTTATCATCAAGTAAAAATAATTTATGGATATTCTATTAACAAAATTATAACTCCTATTTTTATCTAAAAGACCCTTTATTCCATCTGTAAGGACACATTCTTAAACATTACAAAATATTGAATTAAGTTAATAATTCACATTGAGGATCTTTTTTGGTTTAGAGGGTTGTATAATTGGGTCATAAATGATTGAAAACATCTTGAATATAATATGTATACACTTCTACTGAGTATCGAGTTTTCTCATAAAATAAAAAATCTTAAAAGAAAATAAAATTTTTTATATACATGTTTTAAACATAATGACATTTACATGATCCCATTATTGACCCTATTCCACCTTAAGTCATCTGAAAAACATTTCAAACACATGGAATGAGTATAAAAATATTAGTAAGTGATACACAAATAAGGAAAGCTATTAGTTTTCAAAAACAACATGCAAACCATGCATACTTAATCATAAATTAATAGTTTTAACCTTGAAGAAATAGAAAAAAACACATAACTGAATATAAGATAATTCCTTACCATTTTTTCAACCAAAATATTACCATAAATCGAATAGAAAACAATGTATAATAATTAACGGTAACATGGTACATAAACAAACTATAATGAAAAAACCATAAAGTCGAATTGCACACATATCAATAATGGAATAGACATACGGCCGAATTGCACACCCAATGCATTGGAGGTTATAATGTAACCACACATTTTTGGTTTATCATGGAACCACCTGTCATTTGGGTTATCATGTAAACACCCATATATTTCTAAGTACAATTATATAATCGTAACACATAAAATATTTCAAATATCAATATTTCACAAAAAACATTTCATTTTCAATCATAAGAAATCATTTACAGATATTGAAATACACATTGCAGTTCGAAACCATTTTCAATACCAAAACACCAAAAAATGGAATATGTTGTTTCTTTTTTCCTTTTAAAAACATTAAGGCTTATAGAGGATGCCAAATAACTATTACAGCTATGGAGAGGTCATTATCTCCACATACAAAAAAAAATAAACACTATCGTTGTCATTTAGTAAAATTATTAATAGAAAAATATTCCATATTAATGAAAATAAATTCAAAGGGGTTTATTATACACTATGTAAAAGAATGTGGTTTATATTATCAAAACATTTCCCAATGGTAGGAGATTGCGACAAAGTCCATTAGATCATATCCAATGTGACTTATTCATTATTAAATTTACTAAATAAAAAAGTAAGTTAATTTATACTTTCATCAAAACCGTTTTCCATTTTTTCATTACTTTTATATCACTCATTACCTTTCTATTACTATTATTAATTATTTGAGTTCATATCAAACATTTTTTCGATGTTCAGAACTTGAGTTAAAAATGAACTTGTTATAAATATAAATAGTCCATGTAGTCAAAATTACATTATATACATAATTATATTCATGATTTTGATATAATATAAATCATCTATATCAAGTGTATATTTATTTAAAATAGTCCATAACATTTGAATATAATAAATGAAATGCACAATTCGTGGAGATAGTAAGCCGTACGTAATCATGATCGCTACATTCATTTCATTTTAATAATTAAAACAACAAAAAATAAATGATAAATAGGTATATTATAATTCCAGTATAATATATATGTTATATATGTTACATAAGATCACTAATTCCATCCTTTATACGTTCCATATATAGCATGAAAGTGTCATATCACATTGAGTGGGCGGTAGTCCGCACTTCCACAAATCAAATTATCGTATTTATACTAAATGAAAAGAAAAAATTTATGTTATAAATAAGAATTAACAAATCATAGATATAAAATAAGTATCATAATTATTATATATAGTTGCAGTTCCATCATAATATCCACCTTAAGATGTGGTAGGACAATATTGAACAATCATGGTTTCGCTAGGCAGTAGTTTTCCGTCCACAGAAATAGTATATTATATACCAATTAGAAAGAGGTGTGTGTATGTATAGTTAGAATCCTTCCCATAAAAACTATATAGTATATTTAGTATACTGGTTATGTTATGTAAACAAATAATGAGATGATCAAAGGGAGTGGATATGGATAAATAATTGAAAGAAACATGAGAGAAGATGTTACCTGAAATCGGGTATATTCTTTTGATTTGAGCCAAAGGGCTCTCTTGGATTGCCTTCTGCATATAGTAAGGATTTTAGGATGAATATAGGGATGTTGGGAGATTATATGGGTAGATTTTTGATGATCCAAGGGGCATGATAGTTTTGAGTAATGGGTTAGAGGTGATGACCTTTTATAAGGGGGACGAGGGGCTCATTAGGAATGTTTTAAAGTATTATTTTATTATAAAATGATTTTTGATTTCAAAAGATCCAAAACTAATTAAAATTGAATATAAGATGACTTTTTTTCTAAATAAAATCATCCAATAATAATTTCATAGGTTTTGGATATTTTTTAATCCTTATCTTTTGTTATTTAACGCTATTTTACTCTTACCATTTGATCAAGTATTTAACACTTTGAGAATGAAAATAGTTACCAAAAAAAGAAACATATACAATTAAAGAGTCAATAATAGAAGTTTAGACTTCGAAAACCTATATTTCTAAATATTATAATTTTTTATTATTATAAAATTTAATAAAATATTGTAATTTTTAAAATATGAATTATGTCAATTTTGACACAATTCATATCATTACTTTTTTAAATTCCCTAAATATATGACTGATTATTAAAAACATCATTAATAAAAATATAACATGTAAATATCATCCAAAAAATTCGTGGATGATATCAAAATGACCAAATTATATTTATTTTGACATTTATAATATTTTTTTTGAATCCTTTATTAATTCAGTAGTCACTCCATAATCATTGTGTCATATTTAAATTTAATTAGTTAATCTCTAAAAATTATAAATAAAATACCATCATTTAGGAGCTATTTTTATATTTCCAATGAATATTTATAGTCGAAAGATCACCTATATAACCCCATATAAAAATAGTTTTACTAAAACATATATGTTTATGTTACTTTTTCCTTAACTTCAAATTTTTTTTAATAAAATGTCATTTTCACTTACAAATGGCTCTATGGGGTCCCAAAATCGACATAAGGATGACCATGGTTGAAAATTTATCATCCAACAGGATAACTACATATGTTAGTGTAATATATTAGTATTATAATATTATTTTATTACCCTTATTTACTAGATTTACCCTTTAACCGTGGAAAATAAAATATTTACTGAAGTTACTATTCATAAAGTCTAAAAATAAAAGATACCTATTTACTAAATTTAGGCATCCAGATTCGAAATAAGGAATCCATTTCTCTAAATTTAAAACAAATAATTTGCATTAATTAATTTAAAATTAATTCCAGTTGTCAAAACCAAAAATTGTTTTTTTAAGGAATAATAACTATCAAAAGATTTACACCTGTTAATGTCTAATTAAAAAGTAAAATTACATAAAATGACCAACAAATTGATTAAATTGTAAAAAAATATATCGAATATTTAAAACCAATTTAAATGATAATCTAACCATATAAATAAATCAGATGAGAAGACCATTTTGACTTAAAATGCAGTATTTTTCACTATTTATTAAAAAATGATCTTTATCAAAAAAATACTAAAAATTTACCCAAAGTAAATTTTGATGTCCCAATTATAAATAAGAAGTTTATTTTTCAAATGGAACATATAAATGTGACAAAAACTATAATTAAAAGGGATTCTCCATCAAAAGGTAGTAAAATAACCTTTTAAAAATATTAGAGTATTTATGCTTAAAATTGGATTCATTCTCAATTTAAGCCTTTATATTTTATTGAATAAATGTCAAAACATTTAACAAACATGTTTAATCATAATATGATTAGTTATCTTCTTTCCATTCAACACAATGAATAGGAATTAACTACCATTTAAAAAATAATATTATGTTATTATTTTTCAGTATGACTCAGCCTTGTGTACAACATGAGATTTCGGAGAAACCCATTGTTTCATGTTGGGTACGCCATTGAACATAGAATCCACTTTAAAGTAAATTTAATATCATATTAATAAGTATTAATAGAAATAAAAATCATTATAATATAAATACCTGGGTCGTTACAATTAGTGATCCTAAAGTGCATCACTATGAACTCATAGTGTCCATTCCTTGTTCGAAAGGAATCCTTGGGTATATATTTCTTCCAAACCTTTAATTGGTGATATCCTTACCTAAGGTACATCTTAGAGAAATAAATTCCACACATGCGACCATGATTATAAAAGAGCTTCATCTTCCTCCTTACAATTGTAATGAATTGGAGGATGCTTTAGGATGTGAAGAGTGATCTACCTTTCTTGATATTTTATGTTGGGATTGTATAAAGATAATAAATCCATGCCCTAGAAAACATCAAACTCCACTAAATTATTCATGAAAATATTTTTCGGTAGTTTCAGTCCACAAACATTAAACGAGGTAGATTTATAAACCATGGATGCAATTATTTCCCCATTCGGTGTTCTCAGAGACAACTTGTCCTCCAAATTTTTAGTTAGTGCTTGAATAGTTCTACTAAACATGCAATATAATAAATAATGAATCAATATAGAATCAGATAGTACATTCACCAATATTGAATGAATAATTAGCAAACCTTTCACCACATAATTTTCCGGCTCCACCTCAGCAGTTGTGATAGCATAAGACCTTCCTTTTTTCCTTGGAGTTTGTGGTTGATTTCCTCTAACAAACATTGGAATTTGGTAATTTTTTGTCATAATTTCCATGCTCCTTGTATTTGTAACACTACACTACACACTGAATATTGATCTGTACCTTCCTTTCATCTTCCAGATTAGCGGGATTCTTTATAACCCTTCATCAGTTCATGGACCAATGTCCTATTCATCAACATTTGAAGCAAATATTAGTTCCTGTTAGATAGTTCCCAAGATACTTATTCCCACAACATTTACAAGTGGGATATTTGGGCTTCTTACCATAAATGGATTTGGTTTTTGAACGACCCATGTTGTTCACTATTTTTATCTTCTTTTCATTCAGCCCACAATACCATTGAGAGTCTTAAATCTCCATTTCAAACTTGAGGGAACAACTGAAAATATCCTCATAACTATTTATGTCTCAAATTGTTATTTCCTTTCATCGACTCGTCTTTAGTCTACTAAATAGGTTATCCATATTTCTTTTGGAGTTGATGAAAAATCCAGAGGCATAACATACAAGCCTTTTAATGTTTTCTTCATATACCCTGATTGTCTCATCTTCCTTCTACTTGAGACTGAGGAACTCTCTCACCATCTTGAGATGGAGGGTTCGAGAGAAATATTTATTGAAAAACATCCTCTTGAATTCATCCCAATCCATGGAATCAATTTTCCCATTGAAAATTTTATTCTTGATCAGTGTCAACCACTAATCATCTTCCCCATAAAAATGATAGACCGTTAGTACAACTTTCTCTTCTTCCAAGAATTGGAGGATGAGAATAAATTTTCAATGGAGTTAATCCACTGTTCTATTAGGAGGGGATCATACGATCTGCTAAACATGGGGGCCTTTTCCTCATGAAGGATTATGTGGCAAATTTCTCTTTTCTTGTATGAGGAGGGAATTCCACATGATTCAAGTTATTATTCATAACTTGATCCAGCTGATCAAGTACTATCATGATGTTTTGAGCACCTGTTCCCATTATATATGGAATATCATTAAGGAAATATTTGAATTTCCTATCACATTGGTTGTTGGAACTTGTTCTTCTATTTCCTTCCATCAACTAAGAAAATGAATGTACAATTATATGTATGGAATACATAGTTATTGAATATAAAAAGGGAAACATTTGAGCATAAAAGGATAAACCTTTAAAGGAGATGTATATCCTAAATTGTGATTCCTGAGGTTTAAATCTAGGTTATCCATGATCCATTTCATAGATTATATTATTATGGGATTTTTTATTCCATTAATAATGGTTTTTACTAAGATCACGAATTTACTAAAGCATATCACCCAAGATTGTCAAACCAAGAGTGCAGTAAGGTTCTTTGCCGTGTACCAGGATACCCCGGGCTTGGCCCGAAACTCCTTGTCAATGTTTTCACTCAAAGGTAAATTTGTGCCAGATCCAACTCTACCTATTTGTATCCATATAGATAAATATTTTCTTAATAAACCACTTACTCTATAATTACCAAAATATACTGATGATTTCTTATACATTGTCTCATCCTTAAGGTTTCCACTAAGGTGATCCATTCCTAATATCCAAAAAATTGACCATCATCAAATACAAACTATAGAGACCCTATACTTATAGATATAAAATTACATGATTTTAAGCATAATTATACATCATAGTACAAGACAAGGTTCCTAAATTCTAGTGTCTTGGTGGACTAGATACATTGTAAAGTATTATAGAAAATAACTTTTTATTTAAACACCATAATGAGATATTATCTTACATTGTTCTCATACAAATTAATAGGATAAAATGGGGATAACTTGAACAATGGGATGATATAAAATCTTAATAAGGGAATAACCATAAGAACAAAGCATTCGAACATCGGATAGAAGGCATGACATGACGATATAAAAAAACATATAACATCTGGAATAATAACATAAAACCTATGATAATATAAACATGGAATCATATAAATGGGGAATAAACATAAAACATGAATTTAAAATGATTCAAGGATACCGCCCAATATCGTTTCCCATATTAGCACAAACCAAGGATAACCTACAAGACTATTTCACCTTGTAGCACAAGTGAAGGCTAACTGCCAAGACCATCGCACATCGAGTCCCATGTGACTCAACTTTACCCAATGCATTGGAGTGATATAAGGGCACAACCATATTATATTTCAATTAATATATTTTTAAACATAATATATCATAAACAATCAATCATATATAAACATAAGGGTTACACATGTAAAGGATTAGGTACCATAATCATGAAAAAAAGTATAACAAATGGGCATATCATAAAAGTGTCCATGAAAGAAAGGAACTAAAATATACATGGAAATTCATAAGGTAAAATAGTAATGTATATTGATATGTGATTTCATATAAATGTGAAAACATGTATGAAAATTATTTATGAAATTTTAGCATTAAAATACTTTTGAGAGGTTTTGAGGAAAATACCATAGAGCCTTTAATGTAGAAAAGGAAAAAATACTTTATAAAAAACCAGAAGTAAATCTAGTGGGTTTTCATAATAAGAAATAATGATTTTATAAATATATAAGTTTCTTAAAATAGATTATATAGTGAACATGAAATCATGAAATAATTCAGGAAGTTCCAGAAAAAAAAGATTGCTTATCGGGAAGTATTTAGGAGGGAATCACTTAAACACATGTATATCACAAAAATAGAACGATGGAAGGGTCTTGATAAATGAATTTTTTTAATATAAATATTATTTATAAAATTAAAATACGTTTATAAGATAAATTTATTTTGGTATAAATAAAGACAATCAACCTGAAGGAATAAAGGAGATTCGGGTAGAATTCCTTACGAATTATCGAAATGTTATCAGGTGTACTTAAGTGGGATTAATGAGAGATAAAGGGGGTTTTAATAACTTATAAATAATTATTTATGTATAGGTGAGGTGATAAATCATACCCCATCATTAGGTATTACAAGTAAAATGTCATATCATAGAGGACATTTTTGAATAAATGTGAAATGGAGAGGATCCCTTACCTTAAATCTGATGGTGATATTTTCTTGAAATTAATAACATGAATAATAAAATTAGTACCATTAATTATTAATTATAGAACCTATATAATTTGTAAAATATCTATTATAAACTTTTTAATTTAAATTATAAACATTTTTATTGGTTTTGAGGTTCAATTTCATTGTTCGGGTCTGTTTGCTAGCTTGGTGTTAATGATATTTTCATGTTTCGATAAACTTGTATGATGAAGGTGGTTCTCCATAATTTATGATATAATTGATTATTTAAAGTACAGAATTTTTAACTTTTCAAAATTTTATTTTATTACTTGGAGTGAAGTTTAATCATTATATAAAACTTTACTGGCATCCTTTTGGGTTAATTGGTGGTTTTTGACCACAAAGAACATGTTTTGTTTTATGAACCAAAAAAATGTGTAAAAAATGATTCCAAAAAAATATATGAGGAATAATACATATATAATGGTCTGGTTAAACCATGAAAATGGTTTCATGGCATGAATTGAAGACAAAAATTGAAATTGAAACCCCAACGTCTTTGAATGTGGTTAAATTAACACATCTCGGATGGTTTCTTTACTACTAAAATAAAAGAATAGTAAAGGGGGGATGATAATAAATTATTAAATTAGAATAAAAAAATTACATTACATATATGTTACTAGAGATTCCATAAATGTTGGTTGAGAATAGGTACTGATATAGAAGGAACCAAAATAACATGAAATGAAAGTAAAACAATTGAAAAGAGGAATTTACCTCTTGAATAAATCTTACTTGACAGCCTCTTTAGGGGAGGGAATTTGGTCATTTTAAGAGAAAAATGAATTTTGGACTTGGGGGAGGAGCTTGGGGAGTGTTTTGAGTAGAATATAGGCAAGGTAGAAAGCTTGAGAGTAGTGAAGAGAAGAGGCAAGGAGGGATGGTATTTATAGTGGGGTGAGTAGGGTTTTCATAATATTATAATAATTAGTTAATTATTTTCCCATAAGATATGAAATAGTGATTATTCCATGACCAAGAATAGTAATAAGTGAATTTGAGATCGATATAATGTCCTTACATCATCCATAAATTAGCTGATGACATCATAATTCATGTATTTAGCATTTATCGTAAATTATCATATTTTTCTATTAATAAAAAATTCATGTATTATAGAAAAATCCCAAAAATTTACCTTAACCATTTTTTTATTTATAGAATCCAAAAAATGAAGAAAATTTTTCAAAAACATTTTTTTAAATATGATAAATTTAATTTTTAATTAAAAACACATTTTACTCAAAAAATAGCAATTTTAAAACATTTATTTTCTTATTCCCAAATATAGGTATATCATACTTCCACCTGAATATTATTTATATACTATCATAGGTAGGAATACTATTCATTAGGCTATGTCACTATTCATAAGGGTAAAGTTACTATTTATAAGGGTATGTTACTATTTACTAAAAATTAAGTTGGTCATATTAGACTCCAAATAACTTACTAATCATAACCGTGTATGTCAGATTTTCAAAATTAAAATCACAGAAGTATCAAAATTATGTTTAAAGGTAACATAGTACTTAGTAGTACATTGTTTTGTGATTTAATGTGATTATATGACATAATTATAAGAAGTTAATTTCCATCGAAAACTTCAGGCCGTTACATCTAACCTCGTGGATAATCAAAAAACATATTCCCATTAATCAAGGTACTTTCTTATGCATGTTTTCTATATCATTATCATTTTTGTTTGAATGTTCATTCATTTGAACCCCTTTATTTTGAATAATATCTGATTGGGGTAGGTTTTTTTCTTAACATTGTTAGGATCCATTATTTCATCCTTATACAATGATGATGTTTGATCAATTAATTAATATGCGGTAATCATAGTTCTCCATGAACATCTAATCCCGGTAGGGGATTCTCTTTCCCTCCAATTTACTAAATTTGTTGGAAATGTATAATTTTATCACCATTATTTTGGAAAGTACAGGTTGGTGTAACCAGATAATGAATTTTACTAATACAAGTTGAATGAGAAGTTCGTTATTCATACAAATTCACCAATTCTTATGTTAATCCAAATGGAATTATTTTTTTGAAGAAATTTTTTGAATATAATTGTTTTTAAGAGTTGAAATTTTGTTGCAGTTTGTTATAATTTAAAAAAATGATTCTATTTACTATTTCAAATCACACTAAATAAAAACATCAGATCATATAAATGTACAAGGATATTCTTTCGATGGAAATCAATAATTACATAAAAATAAAAACATTAATAATTTTGAAATGCAATGAATTACATTTTTTTCAATTTGAAATGTGCTACTTTTCATTCTAAAATATCACTTATATGTTTAAGTGATTGATGCATTTTTTGTGCTACATTTTGTCCCAGTGGGGATTTTACCTTTACTGGTGGAAATTGTAATGGAGATAGAACTTTATGTTTAGTAAACAATGGTTGGTTGTAATTATCTGTGATGTTGGATGACGTGTGATATAGTTGTGTAATGATCGTGGTTGTGGTGATGATGTGCATTGCAAGGTCATGGAGTTGGTATGTGAATTATATATGCGGTTTTTTTATTGTATTGGTTGTTTCCTAGTTGTAATAGATTGATTCAAAAGTATGATTCTCAAATTAAATGAACTTCACATGTATTATGTTTTTTGGGGATGGAAATAATTTGATGATATAATAAATTATATTTTTCGTGCTGATGGTCTATTATGTTTTCCACTGGAGCATTTGTTTTCTATATGAATAAAATATAATAATATATTATTTTGATATTAAACCTGTCAAATCATTCAATATATGGACTGTTTTAATTTTTTGATATGAATCATGTATATGAATACGATTTCGAAAATGTTTAGCGTGTAAATATTGAAAACATTATGTTTCTATATCATTAATTTATTTCATTGTGATTACCATTGATTTCCTTATTTAAAATTTTACACGTATTACGTATATTTATTTATGAATGTCATATGAAACATTTGGGAATTATATTGCAGTTTCAAGCATGAAACATTTATACTAGATACACATAGAGGTATATCTATATAAATATGAGGTTCCTCTCAATGAAAATGCATGATCTTTTATAGAGTAAGAATTACATATATGATAATATTATTTCTATATATTTGTTATACAAAAATAGTTTCTCTCATATGTGATTAGGAGGCCTCAAAATTAACGATTATAAATATATAGTTACTTCCTATGAGAAGATGAGTCTGACTACATAAAAATTCTATTCAAAAAATTACATCACATGGTAAGATATAGTCTATTATCTATTATAATTATAGAGACACAAAACGAGATATTGATATATATATACACACACCTCTTCCTATAGAGGATGGGTTTTCAAAAAAATCCTTGATGGGAAGGTCCATCATGGTAGAAAAGAACACTATATGGTTTGTAAGCCAATATAAAATAATGTTTGGATGACATTGAAGAAATTTTTTGGTGTCTAAATAATGTATATTATTTTTTAACTACAGATTAATTGTATTCTTATGTAATTCAGTTTCCATAAATAATTATCTAAGAAGAATAGGTGGTTGGTAGAGTAATCGCAACTCTTTTGGGTAATGTGATTATGTATATTTAAATATATATAGAGGAGATAAAATTTATTTTACCTTACAATTATAATCATGAAGAATATATCTAATTAGTCATTCCACATTCATCCTCCTCAATTACGCAGGTTTACTTTTGTATTGGTTGAATAAATATTTGTGAAACAGTTTCAATTTCCTTAAGTAGTGAGTGAGCAATGGATTTAGTCAAACATTTTTATTTAACATTTTTTAAAGAAACATATGTTGGTGGTACTTGGTACCTCATTATAATTACCTGATTATTATAATTAATTTAATTTCGTGAACTCATGTCACCATCTTTAGATCCATTCATTTCTCAATTGAACACCTCATTATCATGTCCCACGAAATCATGAACATTATCAACGTAATTTTCAATGTTGGAATCATACTAGTAGTCTAATCAATTATTAAAATTGTATTATGATAAAATAATTCATGATTTCATAAAATAATATTTTAATTAAAAAAGTATTTAAACATGTATATTTCCTATTGGGTTTCTTAATGGTTTATAAATGAAAAATCTAACACGTTTACACATCATTTTTTTCAAAGCTATACTTTATTGATTCCAACTTTCCTTTTTTTAAATGCTTCATTATTTACCAAATTTATTTATATAGAAAAATCATATTTAGAATATTAATATTTTTTCAACTATTATATATGAATCTATTTTCCTATTTAGTAATTGTTATGTGTTGTAATTTTTTTAATAATGTGTATTCACTTTGTGATATATATGGATAAAAGCTAGATCATGTTACCAAGGAACACAAATCAGTTTGATAAGTTTTTGGTGGAGTTTTTAGATTTTACAATTTCTAGTAATAGCAATGTGACAAGTGAAGTTTTTGAGACTATAGGAAAACTAGATCAATATTGTAACATATTGTTGAATCCTCCTCTTGATTCTATGGAGATTAGTATAAGGTAAATCTTCACTGAGAAGACATATGAATTTCATGGTTTAGTTGACGATGGAAATCAAGAGTTTTATGGTGTATGTTTGAAATATTCAAAAAAAAATTCTATTTAAGTTGTACCATATTAAATTCCTACGTGGGATTAAAAATAAGGCAATGTCTATGATATTGGAATTTTTTGTGACACATTTCCTAAATCCTAGATCCCTGAGTCTTTTTATGATATGAAAAAACTTGTTAATAATCTTGGTCTGAATTTTACAAAATTTCATCTATGTCCCAATGATTGTATGCTTTATTGGGGAAAGGATTCATGTAGAAAGGATAAAAAATTGTTTTACTACTAGATGGATGTCTATGGGAGATATTGGAAATATGAATCAACATAATACTATGAAAAATAGAGAATATTAACACACCTTTAATGGTTTTGAATTACTTTCCATTAATGCCTCTATTGTGAAGATTATTCATGTCATTAAAAACCACTGAACACATGAAGTGGCATTCTATATATAATAATAATGATGGACTAATGCGACATCAGATAGATTCACAATCATGGAATACATTTGATTCACTACATCTTGATTTCTCATCGAGTCCTTGGAATGTTTGATTGGGATTGGTAGTTAATGGATTCAACCCATTTGGGACTTTGAGTATCAGTTATAGAATTTGACGAGTTGTCTTGATCCCTTAAAATATACCTCCATGGATGTGTATGGAAAAAATATATTCTAATATTTCGATAATTATTCATGAAAAAAAAATTCATGGAAATGATATTGATGTATACTTGCATCCTATAATTGAATAATCAGCATATTTTTGGAGCAACGGTGTTGAGACATATGATCCATCTTCTAGAAAAATGTTCAAAATGCATGCTTTTATAATGTGGACTATAAGTGACTTCCCTAGACATGGTAATTTAGCTATTTGGAACATGTACATGGATTTGGATTGTCCAGTTTGTAACTTTTATTTTGAGCCTGAATGGCTGCCTTAATGTAGAAAATGGTGCTTCTAGTGTCATTGAAGATTTCTCGATGCATCTCATAGATTTCAGCTGAACAAGTCAAAATTCAACGGTTTCATTGATCATAGACCACATCCAAAGTATTTAATAGGTTCTAAAATATTGTAACAACTTGGAAATGTTGAAACAAAATTGGGGAAGGTACATCATTTGAATTGAATTGGGAAAAAAGTTCAAAGTGAATGGTTATGTGAAATCAAAATGCAACAATGGAAGGGAAAAAATATACTTTTCAAACATATGTTTTGTGAATTTAATTTACTATAGAACATTATCTATGTGATGAATATTTATAGGAATTTTTATGACAATTCTATATTCACATTGCTTAATGAGCATGGAAATCTGAAGGATCTTCTTGATGCTTGGAAAGACTTACATGCAATGGACATAAAGTGTGATCTCTGGACAGATGATAAAGGAATGTATGCTTTAGATATTTTTGGAATGAAAAAATAGGTATAAATATAAATTCATTCATACTCTAAAACATGTGATGGTATCTTATGGGCATTTCAGTAACATTCTAATGTGAGTTGATTTACAGAATCATAGGTTACATGGTTTGAAAACCAAAGATTCACATATTATTTTGTAGCAGTTAATTCCATTGGCATTCGGTACATTATTTCCTGGATAGGTTACTACTATTGTAATCAAATTATGAATATTTTCATACATCTTTGTGAGAAAACTCTACATCCATTTTATCTTGATAACCATCAGGAGAGGTTTTTATTGACACTTTGTGCAGTAGATATGATCATTCCTTCATCATTTTTAATGTCATGATTCATTTAACTATGCCTTTTCTTTAGGAAGCTAAACTAAGAGGCCCCATAAATTATCAATGGATGTATCAAGTTGATAGGTACTTTATTTATATGCATTTTTTTCAGTAAAAAATTCTTTTCATTTCATTAAATATATAATTATGCCTTTTTTTAGTTCACAAATATCTTGGACATTTGAAATCATATGTGAAAAATAAATCTCAATCTGAAGTATCTATACCTGAAGTCTATTTGGTAGAGGAGTGTCTTTCCATTTGTTCTAGAAAAATGGATGATATTGAGACAGGGTTAAATCATGTAGGAAATGTTAAGGACAAATCAAATCAATATGAAATACATGGGAAATAAAAAATATTTCCTGCTATTGGCTGATCAGTTGGGAGGAGCTCAAATGTTAAACTAACAAATGTTGAACTATTATAGACACACAAATATGTGATACTAAATAGTGAAATTGCAAGCCAATATTTTTAAGAGTTTATGATACAAACAAAGAGATGAATGAGAGGATGAATATGAAATGAAAATGATATAAAAAAATATGTTAATAAAGAGCATGTAGAATGGTTATCATGATGTGTAAGTTCATAAATATTTCATTTGTTGACCTCACCTATTTTGATAATCCCAATTATGCTTTCATATACATTGATAATTCCAAGTAATTATTTTCCGTATATTAATTCTTTCAATCTATGATCAAGATGATAATAATATTGAAATAGTCTCTGATATATGTAAATCAATGTTTGTTTTTGTTTATATAATCTCTGATGTACTTCTAATCCATTCAGATTTGTTTTGAAAAAAATAGACAAGTATTATGTCACTGGTCTGCATATAAATACTGATATAGAGCTACTAGTACTCAGTCTACCGATAGACTTAGTCTACCGATTGACAGAGTCACCGATAAGCTAAGGTTACCGATATGTACAAGAGCTACCGGCAGACACCAAGTCTACCGATATAATAGACTAGATATACCGAGCTACCGATATGAATAAGTCTACCGATGGAACCAGTTCACAGACAGTTACCGATAGAAGTCTTCCGATAGAGTAAGTCTACCGATATGAGCTACAGACCGGCCTACTGATACACAGACTGGCGATTGATATGACGCAACTGACATTAGTCTACCGATACAAGTATAGAGTCACTGATACATCGAGTTACCGATGGACCAAGAGCTACTGATGGATTAAGGGATATCGATAACAAGAGCTACCGATAGATTGAAGTCACCGATATATATAGCTACTAATATAGTTTCAAAAGTGCTACCGATGGAAGGTTCTGCTACACAAAGACCACTGTACACATTTACCAACATGAGCTACTAATGAATGACCAACGATTCAAACTCTATACTCTCCATACTATTTATATATTTAGCTAATGGTTACATTTATTGTTTTTAATGCAGTTAATGTTATTTAATTATCTCTGTTTCCATGTCAGGGAACCGTACCTATTACCCATGCAAAAATTAATCATTCCTCTTTTTTCTTGAGCTGAAAACTATAAAGGGTAGGAAAGAGAACAATGCAAAGATAGAGCCATATGAATATATAGAACAAGTGTGTCGATGTACTGAAAAAAAGAGAACCTAGGAACTAAGGAATCACACTAAGGTGAAAAAGTAAAAGGCTCAATAAGCATTCAAACATGGAGAATTCATGCAAGGCTACATCCATACTCCATGAACTCTGAACATACATGAAGCTGATCATTCTGAAGCAAACCACAAGCTGCATCTTGAGTGAAGTAATACCACAAACACTACATGCACTCAAGATGACAAGCTGGACCAAGATCCAAAGAAGAAAACGACACTCTGTTTACTGAGCAGAAACCAGAGAAGGACCCAGATGTTTTTCGGACCAACCAAATGAGTCCAGGGCTCCACTACCGATCACTAGAGCTCTTTTAAATTCATTCTCACTTACATTAGTGATTCTTTCATTTACATTTCGAGCAGTGTGTGTACCCTGTTTATATTACACACCCACTGTCTCCTGAGATAAACTGGAGGATTCTTAAATCCTCACTCAAACTCCATAACTCTTTGTTTCCCACTATGGATAGTGGCAGAGGTCGAGTAAGACCTGGACAGCTGTAAGCTATTGTTTATTGTTCCCACATAGAACTGTGGTAGAGGTCTTCGTACCTGGACAGTGTGTTCACTATTGATTACCCTGATCCAGGGTGTGAATCAATTTATACAAATTGCTGAGAGGACTATGTCTCTACTTGAGATGGAACCTCTTGGTTACATCTGCGGTGCATTTTAATTGAAGTCATAAGCATACAATACATATGTTTCATATTCATCTGCTATTACATTGAAATACAAAACTATTTTAAATCTACTTTGATAGTTAAATTAGCAAGTGTATAAACTTATTGTAAACCAGTAAGTTAGTTTCAAAAGTTAATTTAATCTTCAGATTAAGTTAACTAAGACCTAATCAATCTTTGAGAAACTGATTGAACATTTACACTCTGTATAGATTCACTAAAATTTAACATTGTTTTTAATTTGGGGGAATTTAGGAGAAATATTTTTTAATAGAAATTTTTATTGGAAATCAATTAACCCCCTCATTAGAATCCACTCCGACCAACATTTGGTATCAGAGGTTGTTGGTTTTCAAAGATTCTAAAACAATCTGTTTTTTGAACTGTGATTTTAGTTCCATCTTTAAAGATCTTAAATTTTTGTTAGTTCTAAATTTTATCTCTTTAAAAATAATTTCCTAAAATATTGATATGGACAATAGACTAGAGGGTGCTACTACAAATATGCCACCATTCTTTAATGGTACAAACTATGCACAATAGAAGCATAAAATAAAAATTCATTTAGAAAGTATGGGTTTTGATATCTGGAATGCTGTAGAGTCACAATATGAAATTTAAGAAACTGAAAGAACTACATGGGATGAACCTACAAAGACTGATTAAAATAATAATTATAAAGTTATGAATTCCATGTACTGTGCTTTAGGTGAGGAAGAATTTAATATAATATCTGCTTTCAAAACTGCTTATGAAATATGGGATACTTTGGGTGTTTCTCACAAGGGAACAACCAATGTTAAAGAAATAAGATTAAATAATTATACTATTAAATATGGTAATTTTAAAATGAAGACTGATGAACCTATTTCTGACATGTATCTCAGGTTCAGAAAGATTTTCAATACTATGAGCTCACTTGGAAAGGCTGTTCCATCAAAGGAACAAATAATGAGAATCTTGAGATGTCTACCAGACCGATGGAGAGTCACTTCTGTTTCAATCAGAGAATCATGTTACACTGGATGTTTGCCTGTAAAAGAGCTTATTGGTAAATTAATTATGTATGAAGAAGAACATAAGATAAATAAAGAAGAATATGATGAACCCAAAAGAAAATATTTAGCTTTTATGTCTACTTCCTCTAAGAGAAAAGACAAGGAGAAAATACATGTACCTATTGAATGTTCAAACAGTGAAGATTTAGACTAGGACAGTGATGCTGAAATGGCTCAAATAGACAAGAGATTCAAGAAGATTTATAGAAAGAAGAAGTTTTTCAAAAAATCTAACAACAAAGGAAAGTATGACAACAAGGGACGTTAGAAAAAGGATTGGAAAAATCCTAACAAGGATAATGATATAGTCTGCTATGAATGCAAGAGGAAAGGAAACATCAAGGCTGACTATCCAAAACTGAAATATATAAAGAAGTATGATAATAAGGACAATAAGTACATGATAGGTATGAAAGAAACTTGGAGTGCTTCAAAAGACAGCACAAGTGAATCTGATGTCTCTAATTCTGAAAAAGATTCGTGCCAACATATGATTCATGACCAACACATCTGAGGTACCTGTTTCCTATGTTCTAAATAATTATTATTCTGGAAATAATAGTGATTCAGACAATTATGAAAATATGTCAAAGGATGAATTGTTTGAATACTGTAATATGTTGGAAGAAACATGTAATGATTTTAAGGACAAATATATGTCACTAAAGAAACAACATGCTCTCACTATCAATGCTAAATCTGCTTTTGATGTAGAAAAGGAAAAGGATGCTAAACTGTTAAAGGAAAATACTGAACTAAAAATGTACAATGAGAAACTAAGAAAGGACTTAGAGAAGTTCACAAAGGGAAAAGAAAAACTTACTCAAATGTTAGGTAAGAAATTTTCACCTAAATACACTACTGGTTTGGGATACCAACCTGGAAAAAGGCAGTTTACAAAAACTAAATTTATTCCTAAGTCTGAACAAAATTATGCTTATTCCAGTTCGGGAAATTCGTATTCTTCAATTAGTTATTAATATGGATACATATGAAATAAAGTTTATCTTTTTAAATCTATTGATTCTGTAAATTATATGAGACCCATAAGAAAAATTTGGATACAGAAATCTTTGATTGCTGACCTTTCTGGAGCCATGAAGATCTGGGTTCCACAATCATTTTTTGTGTAAATATATTGTGTAGGAAACCTGCTAGAAGAGTTCTCACAAGGAGGTATGATACTTGGATAGTGGATGTTCAAGACATATGTCTGGTGATTACTCTTTCTTCAAAAGATTAATAAAAGTTGATGGAGGCGATGTCACATTTGGTGATAATTATAAAAGAAAAATCATCGGCCTAGGCCAGATTGGTAACACAGATTCAGTTTTAATTTCTAAAGTTTTATTTGTTGATGGACTTAAGTATAATATGATAAGTATTTCTCAATTATGTGATGATGGCTTTAATGTTATGTTGCAAAATGATTCTTGTAATGGTTTAAACTCTAAAAATGTTTTAGTATTTTCTGCTTTAAGAAATGAAAATGATTATGCTGTTTATTTAAATTCTTATCTAAACAAAATGTTACTTTTTTAAATTCTTTTCATAAAGAGTCTTGGATATGGAACAGAAGATTAGGACACTGCAACATCTATTCACATAGAAAGATGACTAGGAATAACATAGTTAGAGACCTACCTAAACTTGAATTCCCAAATGACAACGTTTGTGATCCCCGTCAAAAGGGAAAGCAACATAAAGTTTCTTTTAAATCAAAGAAAGAAGTTTCTACTTCTCAACCTCTCGAGTTGGTTCACATGGACATGTTTGGACCTTCTAGAGTTTCTAGTTTAAATGGGAATAACTATGTCTATGTACTAGTAGATGAACTTTCTAGATATACTTGGGTATACTTCTTAGCTCACAAAAGTGAAGCTTGTTCTTTCTTTATTAAATAATCCAAATCTGTAGAAACTCTTAGTGGACTTAAGATTAAAACTCTGAGAAGTGATCATGGCCATGAGTTTGAAAATCATGGGTTTGAATCTTATTTCTCACACAATGGTAATAGTCACAAGTTTTCTTCTCCTAGGACACCTCAAAAAAATGGTGTTGTAGAAAGAAGAAATAGAAAAGTTCAAGAAATAGCTAGAACCATGCTTAATGAATATGACCTGCCTATATACTTTTGGGCTAAAGCTATGAATACAGCTTGTTATATTATTAATAGAATCTTAATTATACCAGTTCTTAAGAGGACCCCATATGAGCTATGGAATAATAGAAAACCTAAAGTTAGTTACTTCAGAGACTTTGGCTGCAAAGTTTTTATTCTTAATACAAAGGATAATCTGGAAAAGTTTGCTTCTAAAAGTGATGAAGGAATTTTTCTTGGTTATTGTTTAACTAGAAAATCCTATAGAGTATTTAATGAAACAACAAAATGTGTGGAAGAATCATTTCACATCATGTTTGATGAAACTGATCCACATGAGCCAAAAACCTCTCTTGAAAATCTTGAAGAAGATTTGAGTGTTTTGGACCTTAAGGATAATTCTAAAGAACCTGCCATAAAAATATCCAGTTCTGGACATATTTTAGAATATTCATCTGTTAATCTCGAATCTATAGATGAACCTAATATTTCTAGTCCTAACTTTACTAGATCAACAAGGATTCTAAAGAATCATCCTTTGGATGCTGTTGTTAGTAATCTTGATAGAAGGACACATACTAGAGATTCTCTAAGAAACTAGTTTGAACATCTAGCCTTTCATTCATATCTAGAACCGAAAAATATCAATGACGCTATCAATGATGAATTTTGGGTAATGGCCATGCAAGAAGAGTTAAATCAATTTGACAGAAACAATGTCTGGGAATTAGTTGACAGACCTAAGGATACTTTGACAATATGCACTAAATAGGTTTTTAGAAACAATGTTGATGAGTCCGGAAACATAGTTTGAAACAAATCTAGACTAGTTTCACAAGGATATAGTCAAGGGGAAGAAATAGACTATGAGGAAACCTTTTCACCAGTGGCCGGATTATAAGCTATTAGAATTCTACTTGCCTATGCTGGTCATCTGAATTTCAAGTTATACCAAATGGATGTCAAAAGTGCTTTTCTAAATGGTTTTATAATTGACGATGTTTTTTTTTGAACAACAACCTGGATTTACTAATCCTCATTTTCCAAATCCAGTTTTTAAACTTTCTAAAGCTTTATTTGCTCTGAAACAAGCTCCAAGAACTTGGTATGAGAGACTTGGTAATTTTCTTATTTCAAAAATATTTACTAAAGGGATTGCTAATACAACACTTTTTTCAATAAAATTTATAAAGATGTTTTAATAGTTCAAATCTTTGTTGATTATATTATTTTTGGATCTTCTAAACACTCATTATGTACTGATTTTTCAATGAGTATGAAAAATGAGTTTGAAATGAGTTTAATGGGAGAAGTCAAATATTTTCTTGGATTTCCTATTTTTCAAAATTAAAATGGTATTATTTTGAATCAAAGTAAATATACAAAGGATATTCTAAAACGTTTTGGTTTGGATAGTATTACAGAAACGGAAAATTTTATGAGTACAGTTTGTAAATTGGATGCAGATGAAACTGGGAAAACAGTGGATCAAACCAATTACAGAGGTATGATTGGATGCTTACTTTACCTTACTACTAGTCGAACATATATTATGTTTTGTGTGTGTATGTGTGATAGAATTCAAGATAATTCAAAAGAATCTCATTTACTCTCTGTTAAAAGAATTTTTATATATCATAAACATACTGTAAACTAAGGTTTGTTTTACCCAAAAGGACAATCCTTTGAGTTAATGAGTTATTCAGATGCTGACATTGCTGGTTGAAAGTTGGATTGAAAAAGCACATCTGGAAGATGTCATTTATTGGGAAAATCCTTGTTATCTTGGTGCAGTAAGAAGAAGAATTATGTTGATTTTTCCACTGTTGAAGCAGAATATATAGCTGCTGGTAGTTGTTGTGCACAAATTCTGTGGATTAAACAAACTCTTATAGATTATGGATATAACATTAAGCATGTTTCTATCAACTTTTACAACACTAGTGCAATAAATATCTCCAAGAACCCTATATCTCAGACTAGGACCAGAAACATTGATGTAAGGCTCGATTTCTTGAGAGATCATTACCAAAAGGGTGATATTACTCTTGAGTTTATAGGTACTGAACATCAATTAGCCCACATTTTCACTAAACCTTTGAGTTCAGATACTTTAAGTTACATTAGACATGAGTAAGGTATGTTTAACCTTGATCGGTAGCAAACCTCACCGATGTGAAATTCTCACCGATGTGAAATTCTCACTGATGTGGAATTCTCACCGATGTACTATTCTCACCGATGTGAAATTCTCATCAATGTAAATTCTCACCGATGTAACCTCACTGATAAAAATTCTCACCGATGAGTGAACTGTTTTAAAACCTCTGTCTGCAGCCAGAATCTGAATCATTTTTTTTAAATTTCATTTATTTATGATTCCTAAATGATAAAAAAACAATGTCCTAGCTACATCTCTATCCACCGAGCATCAATCCTTTTCCCTCAAACATTAGCTCCCAATTCTCTTGAGAACCCTAAATCCCTCGAACCAGGGATGGAAAAAACCAAACATCCTACCGTCAGAGATGACACTACTGAGCCTAAAGCAAAGAAGAAGATGTCTGAGCAAAAATCAAGTGGTAGTTCTGCTAGAACTAGGTTGGGAAGGCGACCAGGGAACCCTCATCTGCAGAATAGAACCATTGTGATTGAAAAGGATCTATGTGTAGAATGGTTTCTACCTAGAAAGTCCTTAGTGATCTAAATACTTGGAGATAAAAAATGGGTAGAGTTTATTTCGAACAACAATGGTCCATACATTCCAAAATTAGTGAAACAATTTTACTAGTATGTGAGCTTTGAGAAATCTGAGAATGAAAATCAAGTAACCTCTTTTTTCAATGGAAAGAAGATGTCGTTTTCATCTGTTGGGTGGGATGAGTGCTTGAAAGTTCAGCATGAAGGGGTATATGGATATGTATTGAGAGCTATGCCACCTACCAGTGATATATTCGATTATGAGACTTCTTTGGAAGAGATGACTGGTGATGGAAATCATAGACAAGTAGTTGCTGCAGAAATGGATGGAGAGAACAGATTGTTGTTCAAGTTTGTTCAGCATGTCTTGATAACAATAAGAGGGGACTTTTCCAATTTGAGATATCAGGATATCTATATCCTGTATCTCTTATGAAATTGTGTAAAAGTTAATCTGTGCATATTGTTGATGATTCAAATGGAAGACATGACAAGGACGAAATCAAAGAAAAATGATATATTATTTGCTAAGTTGATCTCTGTGATGATTAAAGTAAAAGGGGTAGCTGAGTCTCAAGATGAGACATTGGTTATGAAGAATAACTTTTGTATCACATCCATAGTGTGCAAATATATGGGGATAAATTGGAACCCTTGGAGAGGAGAATGTGTCAATGATGACCAGAAGGAATATGACAAAATTAATCCTGTGAATGACCCTTCATGACCTAAGGATATATGGGATCCTGGTCTAGGACTTGATGAAGAAGAACCAATATATAGTGATGATTCAAAAGAGGAAGAGTCCTCTCCTGATAAAGGAGGAGACCCTGACTTACCTCCTAGCCCAACTCCTGAAAATCTAGGTCAACATAAACCAGACAAGGGAGAAGATGCTTTAGAGGATGTTGAAGTGGCTGTTGTGGAGAATGAAGAAGATTCTCATGAGAGTGAAGCATATCATTCAACTAATTTGAGCCTTAGTCCAGTGATTGGACAATATTTAGTGCTTGCTATTGATGAAAATGAAGTTTTCATACCCTTTCCTACTTTTTAAGACCCTCCAACTGTTACAATGATGGAAATGATAGTAGAAGATTCTCCTCAGGATGAAAGTCCTGCTGCGAATGTTGTTGGGAATGTTGTTGTTTTACTTGAGGATGCACCAGTTGAGGGGGAGCATTAAACCACGTTTGGAAGTGTTTCAATGGGTGTTAATTTTGAGTACTGGGAAGAAGACCTAGGTTTTGTAGTCTTTGGTTTAGACTATCCTGATTCTGACAATGAAGCATCTCTAAATAGACCTAACATTAATTATGATGTTGAGACTGAGTTACTACCATAAGATGTGGTCAAAATGCATGATCTAGATACTTCAACGAAAAATCTTAAGGACAGTTTTGTAGAAGAGGTAAAGAAGATGGATAGTTCTCTGGTCTCTTCAGTTCAATCGATCATGACTGACTCAGTGGTCAGTTTAGCATCTAAAAGAGTACCCACTGTAGTTTCACCTATTGATATGATCACCAGGGATGATATGGAATCCTTGAAGTATGAGCTGAAATAATCTTTTAATGCCTCTGTTGCTAAGATGAATAATTGTTTTGCTGAAGAGATGAGGATGTTGGAAAGATCTGTTGAACTCTCACTAGGTTGTAATCATTCACCCTTCATGGAAGAAATAGTGGATGTTGTTAAAGACTTCCAGGCTCATGTTTGTAGACAGGAAGTAGATCTTGAAGCACAAAATAAATCTTTTGTCTCTTTAGAATCTTACATGAGCTCAAAATCCCAATAAGACAAGGACTTAGCCTATGTCAAGAGTATGGTAAGTCAGATGGTTTCAGGGTTTGAAGTTTTTAAAACCTCCATGAAGGATCATATTAAAACCTAGGATTCTGAGGTTCAAAACCTTATCAGTGGGCTGACCAATAACTTCAAGGAAACAGTAATCTTCTCTGTTGGTTATGTTGCATCTTAGTCCTCTGTGGACTTGAATCAAATTAGAGCAATGATGAAGGAGGATCTTGGTCAATTTTCCACCACTAGCACTGTGGACTCATCCGAACTGAGTAAATTTGCTCTTGATTCTCGAGATTCAGCTAGAGAAATATTGAAGATAGTCCAGGACTATATGAGAGAAGAATATGCCTCTCAAAAAGATGTGAAAGATAAGGTGGACTCCTATTTCACTAATATTTTCACCAAGCATCAACTCAACAATCATTTCAAACTTTTTTTGGAAAATATGAAGCTGTCACCTGTCAATCAACTCTTCTGAGAACAAGTTAGTAAAATAAGAAAATTGAATCCAGTGTTGGACAAATTTATGGAGAACAAGGATGACTTTATCTCTGCTATGGATAGAGGAAGAGGCATAATTATGGATTTTAGAAATCTGTTGCTGCCTTTTCTGCATGTTGATGCTGGGCCAGTGATTGTACCTCCTGCTTTGCCTGCCTCTGCCTCTGCTACTTCTCCAGTTTAGATGACTCATGTACAAGCTATTCAAAGCCTCACACCTATGATCACTCAAAGATCTCCTCATTACACACCAGGAACACTTTCTGTGGCTCAGCCTCTAATGATCATTTCCGGAATTCCTAAGCCTTCACTTGCTTCCACGTCACCTGAATCCTCTTTTTCTCCTAAGGGGAAATCTCACATTGAGGATGTGGATTGATCAAGTTTCTAGACTGTTTGATAGGAATTCATTATATTTTGTTTTATTTCCTTGTACCTTAGTTGCAATATACAATGAAACTGGCTTTTACTTCCTTTCTTATTTTTGTTCCTCTTCTCACTGTTTTTTCCCACTTTTCGATTATCACAAAGGGTGCGAAATATTTTACTAAGATTTTACAAAGGGGGAGAAGTATTAAAATAAGAATAAATTATGGGGAGAAAGTATCAAAGGGGGGAAATTGTTATCTAAGAGCTATATTTCTTTTCCCCTCTGATACTCTTACATTTAGTTCTCTAATACCATTTCATTTAACTCTCTGATATCACTAAATTTTACCTCTGATATCATTGAATTTTATTTTATCTCTGATACTATCACATTTAATTCTACCTCTGATAAATTATGTTCTATAACATACTGTTTTCTCTGAGAAAATTGAATTTACTTATATATCCTCTGATACAATTATTAGCTATTTTAAAATGCTAATATCATAAGTTGTGATTATCAAAAAGGGGGAGATTGTTGACCTCACCAGTTTTGATAATCCCAATAATTCTTTCACATACTTTGATAATCCCATGTAATGCTTTTCTATATATTCATTCATTTAATCTATGATCATGTTGATAATAATATTAAAATAGTCCCTGAAATATGTTAATCAATGTTTTTTATTGTTTATATAAACTTTGATGTACTTCTAACCCATTTGGATATGTTTTGCATAAAACAGACAAGTATTAAGTTACTGGTCTGCGTATAGCTACTGATATAGAGCTATTAGTACTCAGTCTACCGATAGACATAGTCTACCAATAGACTGAGTCATTGATAAGCTAAGGTTACCGATATGTACAAGAGATACCAACAGACACCAAGTCTACTGATAGAACAGTCTGGAGCTACCGAGCAACTGATATGAAAAAGTCTACCGATAGAACCATTTCACAGACAGTTACCGATAGAAGTCTGCTGATAGAGTAAGTCTACTGATATGAGCTACTGACCGACCTACTGATACACAGACTGGAGACTGATATGACGCAACTGACATTAGTCTACTAATACAAGTACAGAGTCACCGATACATCGAGTTACCGATGGACCAAGAGCTACTGATGGATTAAGAGCTACCGATAACAAGAGATACTGATATATTGAAGTCACCGATATATATAGCTAACGATACAAGTTCAAAGGAGCTACCTATGGAAGGTTCTGCTACACAAAGACCACCGTACACAATTACCAACATGAGCTACTAATGATTGTCCAACCAGTCAAACTCTATAATCTCAAAAATATTTGTTTATTTAGTTAATAGTTATATTTGTTGGTTTTAATACAGTTAGTGTTATTTAATGATCTCTATTTCTATGTCAGGGAACCGTACCTAGTACCCATGAAAAAAGTAATAATTCCTTTTTGCCGGAACTAAATGCTATAAAGGGTAGGAAAGAGAACACTGCAAAGATAGATCCATACGAAAAGATAGGAAAAGTGTGTCAACGTACTGAAATAGAAAGAACCAAGGATCTATGGAAGCACACCAATGTAAAAAATTAAAAGGATCAACAAGCATTTAAATGTGGAAAATACATCCAAGGATACATCCATACGCCAAGAACTATGAACATACTTGAAGTCGATCATTCTGACGCAAACCACAAGCTGCATCTTGACTGAAGAACAACCACAAACATTTCATGAACTCAAGCTAACAAGCTGGAAAAAGAACCAAAGAAGAAAACGACAATCTATTTTCTGAGCAGAAACCAGAGAAGGACTCAATGGTTTTTCTGGCCAACCAAACAAGTCTAGAGCTCCACTACCAATCACTAGAGCTCTTCTAAACTCATTCTCACTTACTTTAGTGATTCCTTCATTTACATTTAGAGAAGTGTGTGTACCCTATTTATTTTACACAACCACTTTCTGCTGAGCTAAACTGGAGGATTCTTAAATCCTCAATCAAACTCCATAACTCTTTGTTTCCAACTATGGATAGTGGAAGAGGTTGAGTAATACCTGGACAGTTGTAAGTTGTTGTTTATTGTTCCCACATAGAACTGTGGTAGAGGTCTTTGTACCTGGATAGAGTGTTCACTGTTGTTTACCCGGATCCAGGGTGTGGATCAATTTATATAAATTTTTGAGAGGACAAAGTCTCCGCTTAAGATGAAACCTCTTGGATACATCTGCTGGGCATTTTAATTTAAGTCATAAGAATACTATAAATGTGGTTCATATTCCGATGCTATTAATTTGATATTCAAAACTATTTTAAAGCTACTTTGATAGTTAAATTATCAAGTGTGTATAATTATTGTAAACTAGTATGTTAGTTTCAAAAGATAAATTAATCTTCAGATTATGTTAACTGAGACCTAATAAATCATTGAGAAACTGAGGGAACATTTACAATCTATATAGATTCACTACAATTTATCTTTGTTATTAATTTGGGGGATTTTAAGAGAAATATTTTTTAACAGAAATTTTGATGGGAACTCAATTCACCCCCCTCTTGAGTATCCACTCCGACCAACAGTAGTCAATAAGCATATTAGGTTGATATATATATTTTTTAAATCTAATTATATATATTAATTTTTTATGATTAAAAATAGTGATACTCCAGAAGATTTGTCAAAATATTTGATGTTTCTGGCTCGAGGTCCTCATAATCAAACAAGAATGTTTGAATCATACAATGTGAATGGCTTTAGATTCCGTACAGTTGATTGGGAAGACGGTTTGAAAAAATAGAATAGTGGAATTTCTATGCTTTATGAAGTGGATTATTGTGGATAGTTGGATGATATTATCTAATTAAATTGCAGTGAACATTTTCCAGTTATATTATTAAAATGAAATTGGGTGGATATTATCAGCGGTGTTAAAAGATATTCCTTTCAATTGACTTCTATGAACTTCTCTCGCTTGATGGATGTTGGTGACCATGAACTACATGTTATATATATCTTATCATTGAATGTGAAAATGGTATATTATTTGAAATAATTCGTAGATGAAGGGTTGGGTGTAGGTTCTCACATAATACAAAGAGACTTGTATGATATGGGTGATGAAGTGGGATATTTGGACAATGACATTGAATACCATCATAAAAAAGAAGTGGACTTATTTTTCCATCATGATATTTAAAATATTAGCCATGGAAGAGTGGATGAAGTAGATGAAGTAACAATGGAGTAGGAAAATGAAATGATTAAAGGAAAAATGATTGTACATGTAGTTATCTATTCATTTATTAACCATTTATATCATTTGTGTAGTCATTCATTGTCATTGTTAAGTATATTTTTTTGTTAATATTTTGAAAATGTTTTCATTTCTATTTTTTCCGCAAGAATTTTTCAAAATATATATTCTAAACATAATTTTATAAGATTAAATTATATGAATGCCATGAAGGAAGCGATATACTCACACTGCGTCATCAAAGAGTTTTTTCTGGAAGCTAATAAAATGTGGTAATATTTTCTTTAGTTTAAATATATATTAGGAAATGATATCTATTTAATATAATAAATTGATCATTTATTTTTCTTTAATGCGGTCATAGAGTTTAGACCACCAAACATCATGAACATTAGTGTGGCTAAATGTTGGTAAAAATCTGATGGGAGTTTTGTTAATGACCCTGCCATTAAGGTGGGGTATGAAATCATTTTTCATTATAATAACTTATTCTTAGTTGTCACTATGTTAATATATATTTCTTCTGATATGAATGATATTTTATTTGTAACTAAAAATTAAAGGACTGTGGGATGTCAATCTTACATGGCTTTACTCAGTCTCCCAGGATGGCCTAGTTGGTAATGTCCTTGGGAAGGATCATCATTTTCGACAGCAGATGATGGGTTTGGGGACATTACCATATGCGGTCTTTGGTAGAAAAATGGGGATTATAAGTGATTATTGGTTGTGATAAGGTAAATCAAACAACATAAAAAAAATTTAGTTCACAATTATTTATTTATTTTAGGTTTAATTATAAATATTAAACATTATTTAATTTTTAATATAATTGTATTACAGTTTCCGGTAGTAGGAAGTAGATATGGAGATGGAGTGGGTGATGAGCGGAGTTCAACATTGGGAAATGATTAGTGGAGAGGGTCCATGTATCTGTACATCCAATGTGCATAATTTTTATCTTTTTTCTTACATTTTAGATGGGATTAGGACAAAAGTTTCCCAATGTATGAGATTTATAACCATGTGTCTATACACAGTTTTTCAACTGGATATGGAGATTGAAATTTCATTATGATCATATATAATGTTTGTTTTCTTGTCAATATTTCACATGTGGATTGATCTGACTATAATATTCTACTATTTCCCACTTATTTTTCATGGTGCCTGACTATGTATGTTTATACTCACAGTTTTATGGGCTTTGCAAGCATGATTTTGTTTCTTATAGAGGAAACTAGTAGATGTTGTCCTTAGTGAATGTAGAATCAATGGAACATAGAAGTACATAGAGGAACTGACCAGGTATGATGGTCAGACATAGGGATCTTGATTTGGGAACTCCTCTTCTTTTCACATTCAATTGTTTCTAGATTGGTAGCAACATTCCTTCTTCTTGGTTAGGCATGTATTGTATCGTTTTTCTTTCTTATATATTTATCTATCTCATTCTAATGGATTTACTAATGGTTACTTCATGAATAATTTACACTAATAGGTTTTATTTTGTTATACCTATATATTATTTTGTGCATTTGAGTGAGTGTGTGTGAGTTCACATACAATAAGATAAATCCTCACACATCAATGATATTATTACTCTGTGCTAGTCCCTAGACCTTTAATTATTGTAGGTGAATATCTGGTGTCACTATCAGCTTACTGGTATCCCATGTAGGGTCCCTATAGTCCAATTCAGGACCCAAATCCCCATGGTTTTATCCAAGACCGTAATCTCTATCTAACCCTAACCATTATAGGAAAGTCTATACCATTTTCCAAATCTCACATCACAACCCAGTCCTACTATCCAATGATAATTCTGTGTTATCTCCCCCCAAACTAAGGTCCTATATAACTTATCCATACAATGATGTATCAAGCCTATAACATATAGGACAACCATTATATGTCAAACCCCTTGTTTGATTATTATCCTCTTGTTTTCACCTTAATGGTTTGAGATAAATCTTAATGTGTTGATTGATCTCTCATTGGGTATATTTTTGTGTTCTATTTGTGCATGGACCATGTTTTTTGAGCTTTGTCATATTGGTCCTGGATAGGATGTGGGGATGTAATTGGGTAACTAGTACAAAGTGGATTCTTGTTGGAATAGGTATACAGATGAATCTGTGTTGTTTTCTGTGATCTCATCAAGGGGTGGGATCACTATTAGAATTATTATGATATCATAAAGTATTTACATGTTTTACAAATGGAAGTCATTTATAATCCTATATTGTGGATGTTTAGAAAATTTGGGGATATTTACTGTGATTTATCTTTTAGTTAAGTATTGTTTATTTGTTTTGATCATTAATGTCCCTTTTATGAACATGGTATTCATGGTGGATGGTTTCATATTGACAATTATTTCCTTATTATTATATTAATTTAAATTTTTGGTAATTTTGGTGGACTTAGTTTTAAAATTTAAAGCCTCATTTCAATGAAAGTACATTGATTATTTATACATAGTTTAAAATGTATTAAATTTATTTTTTCCATGGAAATGTGTTGAGTAATAGATTAAATAACCAATGTATTTTCAACGATAAATGTATTAAAAAATGCATTAACTCTTTCAATGTATTGATAAATGTATTTATTCCTTCAATGTATTGAGAAATGTATTATTTATTCTTTTAATGTGTTCATTCTTTCAATGTATTTATTTATTGTTGATTCTTTTAATGTTTTTTGTCATATTTGATTCTTTCAATGTGTTGAGAAATCTATTATTTCTTTTAGTGTGTTATTTTCCTTGTCCAATGTGTTGATACATTAGGTTTTGGTGAAAATCAATGTATGTTGATACATTAGTATTAACGTGTGTTGTTTTACTTGTACATTGATGATAAATTTGACGTTATGGTAAAATTTTTAGTGTTACTATTTTTTTGTTCTTGCTTCATGTTTTGGTGTTGTAGAACCTACAACTTTTTTAAATCATGATTTAGAGAAGGTTTAAACCACCGCTATATATATATTTTTTCATAGTTGTTTAAACTACTTCTATATTATGGTATTTGTATAGGGAGGTGGTTACAACCATTTCTAAATATGATAAAAATTTACCCAATGATGACTTTAACTTCTTTAGTGGAATTTTTTGGTAAAAAGATCAAATTTTAGCCGTGGTTGAAAACCACAACAATATTGTAGTAATATTTAAGTGAATAAATGGCACAAAAACTAAAAAAACCACCACAAAATTAGATATATATTAAAACTTCTATAAACTACCACTATATAGAAATAAATACCTTATGTTGAATTCCAACACCAATTTTAGTAGTGATTTTTAAAACCATTGTCGGACCATCTAGATATCGCTTAAATTAACACTATATTAAGAAAACACAACTGCATGGGAATTTTTTCATAGTGAATGATAAAAACCTACACTTCAGTTAAGAAATTAATGGTTTGAATACCAATATAGGAATTATATGTAAGAGAAGAACGTGTAAAAATCATATTCTTATGTAGAATGTTCATTATTCTATAAATTTGGTAAAATGATAAGCATGATATATAAAAATTGATACATTTTATTTTTTTACAATATTAAATATACCTAGACGTATTTCTATTAATAGTGTGTGAATTTACAATATGAAAATTTTAATATTTGGAATTTTGAAATTTAGTTTTTTATCAGGTAAATAGTTTTTTACTTAGAATTGTTACATAAATTTTAATGTGGGTATCGATGGTGGGGTGGGGGTCGAGGCTTGAAAGGTTGGGGGACATGAAGGGGTAGGGGGCCCATTAATCACAGGTTGGGTAGAACAAGGGATAAATGAAGTTGGAGGGTCTAACAGAACTATAGGGACCAATAAATTTGGAGTTTTCTCAATGGAAGATGGACGGTGGGGCACTCAACTTCATGAAAAAGTGGCACATGGGGGGAGGGTGGGGGAGTTTGAAACTGGGAAATAGTGGAGGGTTGGGGATTGTTGATTGTGTGTGTGGGGGGTATTCAATGGTGGGTAAGTGTGAGATAAGGTGCATTACAGTGATCAGGGGAAGCACAGGTGTGGGGCTCAATGTGGGAGGGGAAACTGAGGCAACATGGGAGGAGAAACAGTGGGGGTTAGAGAAAACACAAATTTTTGGTTGTTAATACCATCAATAGAGACTACAAAATGGTAGTCACCTAAATCTTCCATCAAGAAATACACAAATTTATACGTATGTCATTTTCTATCATTTTAATAATTTATTTTTTTCTTCTTTAGTGTTACTATGTTCCTCCTCCTACTATAGGTTTTGTTGACATTTTCTCTTGAAAGTGAAAATCTGGGCGTCCTTTCAATGAATTGTACTCTAGATCCACTCGATCTAGAATGCATCCTTATCTAATACTCCTTCTAGGTGGAAATATTTATGTCAAGGACCTATTTTTTAATTCCTCCAAATCCAATTCCTCTCATTCTAGGTTTCTGTTCCAGGAAGCTACAATATTTCTGGTGGTGACCAGTACAACATTTATTTTATTCTATTAATGATATGGTGTTATACCATTCTTTTATTTTAGTGAATCACCCTTCAATAGGTTCTTATTCAGCAACCATGAATCTATCTAACCATATGTACCTTTTCCCCTTAATTATCATCATGACAGTCCCCATTTGGTATAAATCAGGGGTTCTTAAGGCAGGTTAGGATGGTGAGAATGTTTGGGTACATTAATCATTAAGGTTGTTTATTTCCTTTATTATATAACTATTAAAATCTATTTAATTCATTTTCAATCATTCCTCTACTCTTACTCAATATATTCCAGAGTTTACATTGTCTCATTCAATGCTAACAGACTCGAATAATGCACTAAAATCCTAATCTCGTAATATTCATCATCTACCCATTTCCTCATTTTATATTTATATTTTATTCTTTTCAGATAAAAATTATCATGAAGTGAGTCTCTGTGAACTTACTATGAGTCTATGTGTTTAATATGTGTTTAATACCATGTCTATGAGTTTTCCACCATTTGTTTTAAATAATTTTGTAACGAAGAAGAATTTGTTTTCCTAGTGAGGTAAAAAACATGTATGAATTTACAATTCCACCTCTAAAAAAATGTGCTCTTAGTGGAAGTTTATTTGAGGTGTTTTTATAACCACTACTAGTTAATTGTTTTTGAATATTACTTATAGAATTGGGGGATTCGGAAAAATTCAACTATTAATAAAACACTTTTCAATTATGTGTCACATTTATTAAAACCACAACAATATACTTTGAAAAAATGACATAATTAACCCCTCTACCCATTCCAACTCTTGGGACTCCAAACCCACCCCACAAATCCCCCCTTTCTTGATACTGACTACTGACTATGGTAACACCCCCACCCTCGATTCTGAACATGAAACCCTAACCCCCTCGACACTAATCGCTGACCTTGACGATACCACCCCAATTAATCTTCTCCCCAGGACGGTAGTCCCTCGTTACTATTTCCTAGATGACCACAACTCCAATGGTAGAACATCCTTAACCACATACACATGTTCTTTTTCCTCCTCCCTAAATCCTCGATTTCCCCTATATCTATCTATGCACAATTAAAATTTTGTTAGGGTTGTTTCCCAGACCTCCACACTATTTATTGTCCTCTCACGGCCTCATTGACCTTCATCCAGTACATTAATAAATTTTATTAAAATGGGTAATATATATTCATTTTTTTCCTTGTCAAATTGATACATTTTCATCATGAATTTTTGTTCTACTGAATCAAGACCCTACTCTGGTCAATGAAGAAGGTTGGTGATGTTAAAAAATTATTATACTTGTTTGATTAAATATTTATAATTTTATAATTGAATTTTTATGGATAAGAGTGTCAATGAAAAACCTATTCATAAATGTTTTATTATTTTACCATGAAACACACCTCGGTATGCTAAGGGTTGGGAATAATTTTAAGATTGTGAAATTAAAAACTGATTAATGGATGATATTTTAAAATCATCATGTCCTGAATATAAATTCATGTTATAGATAAATAGAAACTATGTATATGAGTTCCTGATAATGAAATAGTTTAATGATCTATATATATGTTATATTTTTTATGGTGAAATGAATTTTTTAAAAAGTAGAAACAATGGATATCCAATCAGTGAAACACAAAGTGAAACTCCCTAATAGAATTCTGTTCAAAACATGATAAATGATGAATTTTGATTTGTCGGATAAAGTTTTCAATATTTTAATAGATCAATGTAGCCTTCATTTGATCCTCAATAGGTTAATCTTACTCCAAACATAAATTAGCAAAAATGAATTTTATAAAATATTTGATGACTGAAAATAAGAAATGTATAAAGGAAGCTCCATGTTTTTGAAGTTGTATTTTCTAATTAAGTTTTATAATATAAATTTTATTTGTTTAATTACTGAAAAATAAGTTTCCATGAATTTATAGTTTATTCATGATGCATTTAGTAAATCCAGGATCCCAAAATAATTCTATGAGATGAACAAAATCCTTGAAAACATTGAATTTATTACAAAAAAATAAACGCAATCTGAAATAATTGATTGTATTATAGAGAATAATAGTCCAATACATAATAATCCTAATATTTCATATAGTTATATATAATTTAATGAGAAAAATGATAGAAAAAATAAATGATACACTAGGAAGAAGAAGAATCATGCAATGTTATTGTGTTACTCTACTCTAAAACCATTCTTTCAAAGATTATTCATGTCATCAAAGACCGTATATTACAAAAAGTAACATTATCAAGATATTAATTATTATGGGTTGATTATATATCCAAAATATTCAACATCGTGTAATGTATTTGGTTCTTTATATCAATATTTTTCTTTAGATCCTAAAAATGTAAATTTTGGATTTTTTTGCTGGTTTTAAAAAATTTTATAATTTAAGTATTTATTATATAATATGACTGATTTTTTATCCCATAAAATATAAATACATGTATATATATAAATAATAAATCATTTATTATTTTAGTGACTTTTCGTAGAAATTAAATCCCAGGAAATGACATTGATATATACCTTCATCCTATAATCATGGAATTTTGAGAATTATGGGACGATGGTGGGGAAACGTATGATGCTTAAATGTGAATTTTATACACCGTTCATTTTAAATGAATTTGAAAAATTAGTGAATTTCATGGAATATGAAACTTATATGGTTAGAACACTTGTACTATTTTTACTTGTCCTGTTTGTAATTTTTATTTTAAACCTCAAGAAATATCTCATTTTATAAAATTGTTTTTTGTCATCGTTTATTTCTTGAAGATTAACATAAATTCATTTTTAACAAGGCATAATTAAATGGATATATTTAATGGATAAATTCCTCAAACATTTTATCAATTTTATAAATCAGAGGAAAGTTAATTAATGTCATTATAGAATTTGAAATTTTTAATCAGTTTAATGAAGGGGGAAGGATGAAGGCTATAATATCAATAGAATCTTGAACATAACAGTGAAATAAAATGAGTACATTTTTTAAAAACATTTATAGGGTTTTTAATTTGATATTTCAAAATATTGGAATAACTCATAATTAGAATAATATCTTTGAAAATATAATATTTACATTTCTTAATGAGATGTGGAATTTTAAGGATCTCTGTAATGCTCATAATGATTTTAAAATTAAATTTTATAATGTTTGTTTTGTGGGAAATGATAATGAAAATTATCCAATATCTATTTTTACAATGAAAAATATTGAAAATATGTATTCCTTTAAACATTAATGAATGTAAAAGTTTCAGATAGATATTCTAGTAATATTTCACTGTGTGTTGAATTAAAAAATAAAAATTTACCAGGATTAAAAATTTATGAATAGAAGATTCTGATAGATCAGTTGTTGTCATTGTCATTACATAATACATTACCTAAAAATTTAACTAAATATATATTATATTTTTGCAATTTATTTAGATATATTTTTTGAAAAACTATAAACCAAACTGATGTTGATAAACTTCATGAAAGTATTATTTTGATACTTTTTCATTTAGAGATTTTACTTTTGACATTAAGTAGTCATGTGAATATTAATTTTTTTATTAATATGAAAATGATGAAACGGTAGAGGTTCATGATAATATTAGGTTTATTTTCATTTATAAATTCAATTTTATCCAATCGTTATGTAAATAAATTTAATATGTTTCTTATTATTTTCCCCAAGTAATTTGGTCATATGAAATCATATGTTTATTATAAATTTCAACCATAAGGATCTATCTTATGAGGTTACATAGGTAACTAGTTATTTAAATTTTTTCTTGGTATTTGGATGGGAATGAGACTAGGTTAATTCCAGTTGTATTTTTTGATGACATCTCCAATAATTATCATTCTAAAACCCTATCATTGGTTTTTAAAACTATTGGATGACCATTTGGAAAGTGGTAAAATTTTACAAAGGATAAAATAGAGTTACTAGAAGTTCATCTATATGTGGTACTCATAATTTTTATTGAAAATAAATTTATTGAATAAATGATATTACAAATAATGGGAAAACCAAATGGCCAAGATCAAAATGAGCTCGAATTAACAAATTTTGTTAACAAGGACATTGAAAAATGGTTCAACCATTATGTAAGTATATTCATTAATGTGTAGTTATTTTTTATTTGTTAAATGTGAAACATTATATATATTTTTTATATAATGTATGTTTGGAATCGAACTGAAATATCAAACTAATTTATGTTTTTTATAGAGGTACTCTATGTCATGATAAAATATTAATTTCTTATAATATTAATGGCTTCAATTTTTATACAATTTATTTTGATGATGACATAAAAACCCAAAATATTTGTTTATTTACATATGAATTGGTGGGATAATATGGAAATATTATAGATATAATAAAATTAAACCTTCCTGGTCAATTATAAATTTAATTATTCAAATACACGTTAGATAAAATTTATAGGGGATAATTAAAGATTCATTAAATTTTAATAATAGAAACTTCTCTCATAAGATCCATACTAGTGACCATATAGAGCATGATCCATTTGTCTTGTATTAACAAGAAAAAATGAATTATTATGTGAATAATGAAACACATGCAGTTTGGAGTGTGGTTGTACGCATGAAATGGAGAGATGTTTGATATGGATAGTGAATGTCAACTATTACTTTGTGAGAGTGAACCTCATCAACTACAAGAAATTGAAGCTTTGTTTCTTGACAATATTGAAAAAATAATCTCACAGGCGAGGGTAAAATTACTTAATCATCACAATAGAAGTTGATAATAATAAAGATAATTAATATGAATAAAATTAAATATATAAATGTGAAATGAAACTAAATTACAATGTCTCATTTATAATTTTCCATACATATATAAATTGTACATTTTTTCTTTTTCTTTTTTAAAAAAAATATTCTACTTCTGAATTTTTTATAAATAGAATATATTAAAAAATATTTATATTATGTGAATGTTGAGAACGAAAATAATTCAATACCCTAGCCAATAAACATCTCATATAACATCACCACTACCACCAGCTTCTGGGGATAAAATGGATTTTCTGTTACAAAGACTTATAGATTTACATCATATTCCCTAGATATTGTTGGAATCACACTATCCAATGCAGCTTTAGTGATGAATCAGTTTTTCACCTCTTAATCTAAGAAATATGTATGAGTTACCATTACTGTTATGTATATCATTGTAAAAAAATCGATATATTCTTAATTTTTTAATTCATTTTTTGAATAGATAAGGATAATAACATAGTAGATATAAATATAAACACAAAAGATGTATGGGATTATAATTACATAAAAAGTATTATTCAATTTGATGAGTTTGAGGTACCTACAAATGATACTACCAAAATATATAGAGACATTATTTGTAAAATAGAATATGACATAGTGATATTTCCCATTAATTACAATTATTAGAGGCATATTCTAATATCATTAAAGAATGTGGATCTGGATTACCATGTATATGAAATATAATTATAATATTAATTGATAACTAATTTAAAATGCATTACAACAATTATTAATTTGCAGATAATGTGTTAATTTTTTTTATTTGTAAATGTTTTTTGATTTTTATGCCCTTAAATTCATTTCATTCCCACTGACCATGAAATTTTTTTCTAAGAAATGGAGAGACATTAAATGGATATTATTGGACAAATTTAATGTTATATCTCTTAGCTCCCAATAAATGTATGAGAGTTTTCCCAAAAGAGTTTCTCATAAGTAATAGATGTTATTTGTAGACATAAAAAGAGATTATTATCATTACATAATTGAATATTTTATATTATCTTAATAACATAAACATAATAAAATAATAATTTATTTACTATTATTATTTTTTAGGAATTTTTGAAAAAATAAGTGATTTGTGAAAAATAAGTAATTATTCATATCTCTGGGTCGGATAGTGTTTCTAGAAAAATAAAAATCTTGGATACATATTTTCCATTTTTATTTATATTAGTTTAAAATAAATATTTTTTTTCTAACATATATATATTTTTTATTATGACATAAGAACTTTGTCACTCAGTCGTTCAGATAGAGATGTGACTTCAATATCATAGGAAGTATGATGGTAATTCTATAAATGAAACACATTGTACATATAGTAATTACATTTCATTAATATTCAATGATATTTCATTAAAAAAAATATATTAATTATAAATACATTAGAATAAAAATTAATGATTATACTTGATTAAATGGGGTTGAGTAGATGGAAAAAAATCTACAAATTGGCTCAATTGAAATTCTTGATCCATGTAGTCGATCCCAAATAAATATTTTTAATGAATTTTTTTTATATTTTATTTCTCATTATTATGTTTTTATAGTAATTAAATAACATAAAATAACAATGAAAAATTTATTAATCAAATAATATTATTAATTTCAGGAAATATAAAAATAATGGTAAATATTTTTGCATTAACTAGTTAAAATTCATGAATCCTAGGATGTGAAACCTTTATAATCGTCTTTAGTTTCAAAGAATAATGTAGTTTCCATTATTTCAGTAAAGGGGAATCTGAGGCACATAAAATGGATGGGATCAAGGAAAAGTATCTCATAATTTATTGGTAGACTATCTTCATTATTTAGTGCCACACCTTGTGGTTTGAGTGGTGTTGTTTACCAATAATCACATAGAGAAATTTCAAGGCTAAAAGAAAAAGTAAAAGAAAATGAATCATGTAGTACAAAATAGGATCAATAGTGGTGAGAAATGTAAAATGACATACTTTATGTATTTTAAATTATGTGGGGAATGATCCATGAGGAATGTTTTAGTCTTAAAGATCATCCTACTGAGGTAAATTCTAAAACCAGCACATGATTCAATAAATATCTTTAAAAGATATCAATTTTTATAAAAATGTGCATCAGGGGATTAAAATTTAGAAAGAAACATCATATATCTATTAAATAATAGAAAATATAATTTTGATAGATGTTATAAATATAGGGACCAAATCCATGTCAATCCGAGTTATGTTTTGTTATATATTTTTGTAAACACATTCATGTGTGAAAAATTCAAACCCAAATTAAAAATATTCATATTCAAATAAAATCAGGGAAAAATAATCATTGAAATTTTGTTGGGGTGTATGAAAATACAGCATGTCAATCCTATGTGTGGAATACTCGAAATGACTTAACAAGATATTTTAAAAAATATGAACGTATATAAAAACATGAATCATGGGGTCAAAAATAAAAAAAAGAGGTGTCATTTGGATGTTAAATAGTTATAAAAGGCTATATATTTATTTTTGAAATGTATTAACTGACCCCACATCAATCTAATCTACAGTTTTATTGAGATGCCTATAATCATTTTTTTAGAATTCTAAAACACAAAAATGTAAATTGAACAATAGAAAACAAATTAAATGACCTCAAATTGACATGAAATCAGGGTAAACAATTATAAAAATATTTTTGATATATAATATGATAGAAATAATCAATATGATGTTCAATTTTCTCATAATTAATGTATAAGAAAATTTAAAAGATATCAAAATATTTAAAATGATTTATTAGTGATTCAAAATCCTGAAAAAAATTTCAAATGGTCATGAGATATTAGGAAAAAACCATATCATTATTTTGGAAATGTAGGAACTTATATCACCTCAATGTAGACATAATTATATCAGTATTCCCATTTATTCATTTTTAGGGTTTTAAAACACTAAAACATGCAAGTAATGGTGAAAACCATTGGAAATGACTTTTGATTGTTATGAAAAAATGGTAAAAGAATATTTCAATTTATTGTGACATGTATAGGTAGAAAAAAAATCAATCTAACATGCAGTGTTCTCAGAATGACTCAACAAAAAATTTTATAAGATATAAAATTCTTTAAAAACATTTTTCAGTGGGGTAAATACAAGAAAATCACGTTATATGGTTAAAAAATCATAGTAAAACGACATTAGATTGATTTTGGAAATGTAGTAGTTGACCCTATATCAACATGATTATGTTGCTAAAAAAATTACCATAAACACATTTTAGCATTTTAATAAACTAAAATATGTGTGTAATGGTAAAAACCATAGGAAACGACCTCAAATTATTGCAAAATCATGGGAAATCAGCCTTCATTTTTTATCTATACTAGTATACAACAAGTACATATGATGTGTTGTATGACTTGAATGAATTAGTAGGTAGTTTTAGAATTTATAAAAGATATTAAAACATTCATAAAGTGGTAAAAACCTAATAAAATTGAATTTTATGGTCATGAAATCATAGTAAAATGAACATGGATTGATTTTTTAAATGCATGTATTGATAATACAATGATCAAAGTTATAATTCTCCAATGAATTTTGTAAACACATTTTTGAGGTTTTAAAACCATAAAATGTTTTTGAAAGGATAAAAACATTGAAAACAACCTCATATTGACTTTAAATAAATGTAAAACACTATTTAATTTTACTGGAATGATTAGAAAACACATCTTTAAGACATGTGTTTAACCTAGAAGGACACAATAAGTAGTTTTAAATGAAATCAAAATTTTTAAAATTGTGTTTTATGGGGTCCAAAACAATAAAATAGTGTTTGATAGTTATTAAATCATTGTATAATGACCATCTATTGAGTTGATATTTTTAGTAATATACTCCATGATAATCCGAGTTATGGTTTTCTCGGGAAGCTTGTAAATGCATCTTTTAGTGTTTTAAAACAATAAAACATGCATATAACTATAAAAACCACATAAAACAAAATTATATTTAAGTGAAACTATAGTAAAGCCAAATTTTAATTATTTACGATGTGTATGAGTAGGAAACAAAATCTATATGACATTTAGTGTTCTCTGAATGACTCAATAAAAAGTTTTAAAAGATATCAATGTCTTGAAAAATGTGCATCAGGGGTCAAAACCAATAAAAGGGAATTGTATGGATATTAAATCAATTAAGAATAGCCATATATTTATTTTTCAAATTTAGAAACCAAATAAATGTTAATATAACTTAGTATTTTATTAATATGTACTTAAACACATTTTTATGGTTTTAAAACTGTAAAGCATGCGTGTAATGGTCAAAAATGAATGAAACAACATAATATTGATGTAAAATCTCTATAGTCCCACATAGGGATTATTTATTATGTTTAAAAGTAGAAAAAATCCATATAAATTTTTTTTTCTTAGAATACCTCAAGAAATAGTTTGAAAAGATATTAAAGTCTTTGAAAATGTGATTCAGAGGGTCAAAATTAAGAAAAATGTGTCAAATGGTCATGAAATCATTTGAAAATGATCCTTAAATTATTTTTTCAATGTTCGAACCAAGTCCACATAAATTCGAGTTATCATTTTCCTAGAATTCCCATAAAAATGTTTTTACTATTTTAAAACACTAAGACGTGCATGTAATAGTAAAAAGCATAGAAAAAACATTAGATTGATGTGAAATCATTGAAAAATAACCGTTGATTTATTTTTGAAACATTACAAAAATTCTATATTAAATCCATTAAAAAAATTTATTTATAACTCTTAATCACACCACACATCATTTTAAAAATTTATTACATTGATTAATACTTATCTCTTTTGAGTTCCAAGTGTTGAATCAATTCATAAATATGATTTGTTTTTGTTTTAAAAGTGTTTTTATGATATATTAATTGATTTTTTTTAATATTTCATTTTTTTATTCAAATAATAAAGAAAAATTATATTCAAAATTATCAATATAATTTATGAATATTATGTTTCATATTTCATTTCTTAAATTTTATAATCTGTATTGAAGGTGAGAAATGTTGACCATTGGTATGTTATTAGCTGTTCTGGTCCATGAAAATCTTCATAAAGCAGTTTCTAGTATGGTTAAATGTTATCAATGATTAGACTATAATTATTATATATTATGTTCAGTTCTGATTTGTATCTTTTTCAGTTAATGACATAATGTGTTTGGACTTTATTGTTATGAATCTAGCCATAGAGGTATTTGGGTGTAGTGGAGGTGGCGGGATGAATGTATTGTTCATTGGGTGATAGTGGATGTTTGGAATATTTTATCAATATATATATGGGTATTGTTCTTCGGTTTGACTAATGTTTATGTATTATTGGATTTTCATATATGAATGTGGATGTATGATGAGTTTATTGTGTATTTATGGTTTAGTTTATTTTAGGACTTAGTTAGTTGAATGTATATTATTTTTAGTGAATATTATTTTTGAAAACCTCTTTAATCTGTTTACTAGTGGTTTCTAATAAAAACCAGTAAACATAACCGATGATAATTTTTTAGTAGTGGATAAGGTGGTTTCATATATTTTTTGACTTTGGTAAAGTAAACTAAAGCTAAATTATTTTGTGATAGTAATGTCAATTTCTGCTTTTTTTAAACACCCTAAATCAAATTGAATAAAAAATGTAACTATGGTCCAAAAAAACAACACATATAAAAACCGCCACTATACTATAAAAATGAAAATAAACTATTTTTGAACATGAAATATGATTCGATTTACATGACCACCACTTGATAATATAATGGATGTCAGTCCCGACACTAACACCATATTTTTTTATTTCAATCGCGAGTTTGAATACAATTCTCTTATTGTTTGATTCCATATTCCAACCCCATTTTGGTATGGTGTGCTCGTCTTTGAAGGTGTCTTGACATGTTCTAGATATTTCATCATCAGTGTCCCATGAATTTCATATGTAGTTGATATCAGTTCTAATATTGGGTTTTGGTGTTCCTCTGGTGATGAAAATTCATGCGGCATATATCCTTATCTTTTAAACATTATGGATTTTGATGCCTCCTAGCACCAGATCCTTCAATTCCTATAAAAATTATTATTTTATATCATTCTATTTTATTCTGAGGGTAGGTTATCAATAGGTTTAAGTGGGGATATATAATGATGAAATTGTCATGTTTTACATGATGGTAACCCTTAGAATTGTAGGAAAATTTCATTTGAGGTGATTTGGTGGTTGGAATAAAAACCTTAGGTGAATGTGTTTGTTTCTTTTTTCATAGTTTTATATTAAGGTGAAGTATTTTCCTTTTGTTTTTTATGTTTAGTATATTTGTTTCATAAGTTTTTATGGGAGTTTCTTGTACTTTGGAATGTGAATTTTTCAGTTTTTGAAGTCACTCGAGTTGCCCTACTAGAATTCATTCAGCCCAGTTATGTTGCTTTTGGGTAGTTTATGATAATATAGTGTTTAGTGGTGTGTACTAATTCGATCTAAACTTTATAGTGTATTATTTGAAAATATAAAATAATAATTTAAAGAATGTGTGTATATATATTTGTGTTTTATATGGTGTATATATATATCTCTCTGTGTGTGTGTTATTATATATATACATATGTTCATAGTGTAAATATATATATTATTTCTATAATATATTTATAAATTTTATATAAATGTATATTTTTTTACTATATATTTTTTCTTATATATATGAGTGTGTGTGTAGACACACAAAATATGTGTGTGTTGTATATCTTGTGTGTGTGTGAATTTGTTTGAAATTTCACACATATATAACATCACATTGTTTTTATGTCATTATACATTTAATATGTTTATATTTACCTGTATATATATTATTTACGTTGTATTTTTATGCATTCATTATTTAATACATATATGATTATGTTAGGTCTCTAGGAATCAGACCACATTTGTTTAAGGAAGTGAAATAGATTAGATACAACAAATACCAAGAACACCATACATTGAAACTAAAACCATGTTTATATAGAAAAATATAAACCTTTAACCAAATAAATATACTACTATTTTATATGGTATGTTCTTGATGAATACCACTAGGAACAACAAAGAAAATATCCCCTCAATTATGTATCCACAAATCAAACTGAATCGACCAACACTCTAGAAGGATCTACCACTATTCATAGATATGATCATATATATTGTGAACTAAGGAAGGGGTGGATGAGAGCTTTAGTAAGAAGAGAGAATCAATAAGTGGTTTAGAAACACTAATTAAACCAACTCTATGGCTACTATATCCTATATATAGGTCATATGACATTCATATGTCCTCTATGGAATTTAATCAAATGTTATGTAATTTTCAAGTAAAAGAATTTGGATATAAAAAATTTATAACCTTCAACTGAGTCAAATCCCTTGCATTTCACCATATAAAATGCTAAATTAATGACATTATATTTTAAAAGGAAAATAAAAATGTTAACACATAGCATTTGAATTCCCATATTAAGAATGTGGTGTTTTTGTAAATCATTTATAATGATTAATCACCCAATATTGTTATACCATTTAACCCAATCATAATCAATGATTTCCTTAGGAAGGAGTGACTTATGATATTAAGGATAACATACCATATGATATAACTAAGTACATTTTATATATGTACAGATTTTAAGGAATACCTCTATCAATCTAGGACTTCACTCAATGCCTTATATACTTCTCTCCATTTCACCTAATATTGTATCATATCTATTAAATCTTGTTGCCACAATTAAAACTCATGTTTAATATCTTAATAAATACTACTGTAATGATTTCATAAAATTCATCAAGTATCACATTGTATGAAATAACATTTTTATATCAATTCAAGACACCTTTTGGGTAAACTATGAAACAGTTTTAGAGTAGTTGTTTTTGTTTTATAAAACATAATCATTATTCAATCAACTATAATGTGTGACTGCATGGTCCTTTTCAGTTCTAATAACAAATATGAATTAAAAAAATACCTAAATCTAAGAAAAGATAGACCTCTGGAAATGCACAAGGGTCACCCAAGATATAAATGGATATGACATGATCTCTATTAGACACATGTATCTCTATACATATATCCATTGGTTTGATCATATGGAATTATCATTGAAAATTATATTTATATTTTTTTAAAGAACTATTATGGAATAAGTAGTATACCGTACACATTCATCTTGAAAAAGATTAACTACTATATGGAATCACAAAATTCTGAATAAAAAACATGACAAAATTATATTCATTTTCCATATATAATTTCCAATAAAAGACATGTACCATTGTATCTAGATCATATTTGACGAGATATTCAATAAAAGAATCCATATTGTCCTATGTTTGGATGAACACCTATAAATACAAATTTTTTCTATTGAATCCTAATTTCAAAATAATATCCTATTTGTTTATTGAATCACATTAATCTTTATTGTTCTTCACTAGAATCAATATCTCATTATTCCTATAAACATAATATTGGGAAGCATCAATAAGAAACTCCTCCTATAAAATTTATTCCATATATTTCATAATAATATCCAATTTTTTTTTTTAATAGTCCCCTCACCTGCCACTTGCAGTTGCACAACTAGATCATCTTTTGTGAGGGTGGTCAAATCAGTGATGACATCACTATTAGGACAATCCACAACCATATAATTTCCTTAAATCTGATATGGTACATCCATACTTGCATCCTAAACTTGTTCGTTCACCTCATAACATACAAAACATTGTTGTATGTCTAATGATTAAAACTCTTATTCCATTCATAGACATTAACATTGGTTTCATCCAAAATTGTCTTGGACCACGTGTTTTAAAAATAACTTGTCTCTATTTCCTTAGAACGGTTAAAAGAGTGCTAATATCCTCTCAATTTCCACCATTAAACACAATGAAAATCCCCGAATATCAATTTCCCTTATTCCCATTCATTTTTATTGGGTTGGGAAAACCTCTATCATGCCTTTCATTTGCACTGTCATCTGATAAATGATAAGAAGATTCATCACCTGATTTTTTTCTCTAAAATCGCTTTGCCTTTAGTTGAATCGACTACTAGATCTAAGTCACGTTGATCCTAATTTTTACCTTCCACATCCATCCCTTAAAAATTATTATTCATATTAATAGGATCCCTAATGTTTCTAGGAAGAAGATGTTCAATACAGTGTCCCTACCCCCATCACATCCTGAGAGACTTGTGTAGCATTCTAAGGGGCATTTCAAACCTGATAGACTTGTGTATAATTATGAGGGGCCTTACTGCCTGATATGTTTCTTTAGAATTCATATGAATGTATTCATAATTATATAATCTCATTTTCTAATACATATATTATTGTACACTAACCAAGTTGAAGAATAAATCACAAATTATTCATCTAAGTAGATGATCACATTACATTCCACCACACTAATAGATAAGTACATCACATTTACCTCTTCTATTTATGGCCATACACAACCAAACAACATCTCAATCAAGGGTCGAGATGTAGTAATCTTAACACGAGAGTAAACATATGATATTATTTAAGCTCTAACAGATGATATGATAAATAAAATACCGAACAAGTCACTGAATTGCTATGAATTGTGTCTTTCATAATAAAGGTGTAAAAGTTTAAAATTTTACGTACTATATATCTCACCATCATCAACTAAGGAAATTCAACATGAAATGTTCACCCTTGGTTTACTTAAGACATTGTATATTACAATCAATGTAGTATACTTAGTGAGTTATCCAATGGAATAAACTTGTTTTGTGCCTCATGAGAATATTTTACATCAATGTAAAATATTATACCCACACTAAAATTAACATTTTCTAATGGACTATAATACATCATAATGACCACCAGTTAAGGATAACTAAATGTTAAACTTTGAGAGTTAATTTATAATTTAATTTCATGCAATATATATAGACAATGTGAAAGAATAATATATTGGATAATTCATTTAATATAATAGGATACTTTTTTTATATTCATAAAATATTTTAATTATACAAAACAAAACTATATATTAACACCCATTTAGTCATATAGTATGTGATACACTACCAAAGATACCTTATGTTTACTATAATATTATGGTTTTGTTAATCTAATTAAATTTCTATGTAATTCATGACACATCTCAATGTGACCATCTAGTAAAAAACTCCCACTAAACTATTTTGTGAGTAACATCTATTAACAAATAATTTTTTATTGATGATATTTAGGAATCCCATTTTGAATGATCAACTCATTGGAAAAGTATTGAAACACCTCAATTTTACATTATTCAATGTTACAATGTTAAAAACATATAGCGTCTCATTATAAATATTTTTAATTTCATCCTCATCATTAATATTAGAATAGTTTCCCTAATATGTTTCCATTTAAATAATTTTCTTAACAATATCGGTCTTTTACGTTATTCTTTACTAACACATCCTAAACACCCTGAGTATATAAAGTGAGGACATAATTATTTTTAACATTGAACATTAATAATTCCAAATATAGACCCACTATCCTCACACAAATATATTAGTTTCATAATATAATTATAATAAACACTAAAACATTTGTATTAAGAAAATAAAAACTATTTCCTTTAGTGGGAATATTAAAAAATCATTGATTTATTACCATCATAAATGATGTTATATATATTTATAACATTAATATAGAAAGAATAATTTATTCAACATAATACTTAATTTATGGGTGGTAATAAATATTTCCCTAATAATTTAAAAAAACTACTTTGATAAATCTTATTTTAACTATATCTTCTTCTAAAACATTTTACATAATTGGATGATACACGATGATGTTTGTAAAAAAAATCATCTCATTTATTGATAATAACATTTTAATTATATGAACACTAATTTAAATATATGTAGTTAATAATTGGATTATAAAATAATATTCATGGTGATCCATTTGATATTTATGTAATACATTAGAACTAGTGCCTTAATTTAGAAAACCCTTTATACATTAGTTGAATGAAAAATCTAAGATATAATCGTTGATCAGTAATCCATTTTGAACTCCTATATATTTAAAACACATGTAAAATATATAGTTGGTATCATATATCATTTTTAATAAATGATTTTAATTATATATCATTGGTACCTTATTTTGAATCACTCTAAAGTTTCTTAAACTTCTTCAAGAATTCTAGAATGTTCCTTATCAAATAACTAGTTTTCCTACAAAAACAAATGACCTTAATTCATTTTATTTACTTTAGATGGTGCTATAGATTCCCCATCACCTCTCTTTTTTTATCCAAATATTTTACACTTTTTATTCTACAAAATTATCATTTCACTTAATTCTAGAACTCCAGTTTATGAATCAACTACAATCATCATATTCAGGAGATTGGGTAAACTATTTTTGAAATAATTCTTATTATAATTCATAGTGATCTATTAGAACCATTCTAGTAGTGACTGCAGAATGAAATTTGGTGATTTTTCAAGCCTAATAGGTAATATAATTAACTATAATTCATTTATTTACCCAATAATATTGACTACATAAGTAGAGATGTGTCACTTTTTTTTATCTTCCATCGAACCAGACATCGACAACTCATACATATCATGACTTTATTGTTCATGATAGAATATTTTTTGGTCGTCTATCATCTGGTTTATATCTATGTTTTCATTTTTTTGCACCATTTATTTGATGGTAACGTGAATGATAGTAAATAAATCTAGTGAGTCCATTGTATAATTATCATATATAAGTACATCTATATACTAAATGGATTCACTCGTTGGATTCTCAAGAAAGGTTTTCTCTAACACATAGTAATTAACATATTTCTTCAAAAAAATTCTAATATTTATTAACAATATAGTAAATTAATTTCATTTAGATATTCCTTATTAATTTTATATTTCAAATGTAATTTATAATATTATGAAGATTCTATTATATCTATAACATAATCCTTTGACATATGAGTATCATTCTATCCATTAATTTAATAACGAATTATATTGAATATGATCCCACTAAAATGATGATCCCTATCACCATATCCATTAATAGGACAAGATCTATATTTCTATAATAAATTGAATTATTTTTAATTATTTATATTACATAGTTATTTATGATGTCCATCATGATAATCATACATTATTTTATTTTTGGACGGTTGAGAAAACAACTCTTATTAAGCTATCATATGTATAGACATAACACATTCATCTATCTTCCTTCCTAAGTGTTTTAAAACAAAGTGTAACCCAAATAAAAATCAAAAAAGTTGCACCTAACTCATCATGTTTCCTTGTTATACTTTTTCCATGAACAAGAGAATTCGGAGTCACCCCTCTATGGCAAAACCAACCAGGTTGAATGATCAAGGTCATTAAAAGTGTTCAAATTAGAAGGAATTTGAAACATAGTATTTTTTAAAGGACATTTAATATTTCAAATTATATCATGTTTTTCTCTTTATGTATAAATTATTCTAATGATTTGGAATCCTATATGTTCCGTAGAATCAATATTATGAAGCAATATTGATGTGTGACTCTTTACACAACCAATAATTGATGTCATTAACCCAAATTAAAATACAACTGAACTCACACATATCAAAATGAATCTCATGAACAATGTATATAAATCCCATTCATGTAAAAGATAAGAATTGTATGAATTAAAATCCCGAAAATAGCAATATTTTAGTGTTATATATCCAATCCCCGTTTTATAAACATAGTTTATACCTATTTTCTACTGAGAAGTTAGACCCAATGTCCCCCAACCCATTGTTACATTACATAAGATGTCATGAACCAACCCAAGTACCATGGTAACCCAATAACCGAGTTGGTACTAACATATCCCAAAGGGCATTCCCAAACAAGTCAATGACTAGTAACTGGAACCATACAAACTGAATTTGGGAACAATTTTTTGCACTAAAAATGGGGAAAGAAAAGAAAACAAGACAATATGCATATCAAAGGAAACCCTACTAGGAGTAATTTAACAAAATATGAATAGGAATAAAAGCCAAAGTAATACAACCGAAGTACTAAAAGGGTGAAAACAATCCAAATTTCTTAAGGACACAACTCCCTAGGGAAAAAGTTCATCTACATGACCCACCTATAAGAGATCATGTTCCTTTGCTCGAACATGGAATGAGATAATCTACAAACTCCTGAAGTAACAATTAGGGTGTGAGAAAAAGCCAAGTAGGATTTCACCAAAAGATTCCATAATAGATTCCAAAATCTATTTAACCAAAAATTTCTTTTAATTTAAAAAAAGTTTCATCATTAACCATGAATATTTAAAGAAATCATGCTCTATAGTCTAAAAGATGGAAATAACTTTATCAAATCATGCTATACATTTAAAATGTTGGATACCATTTCAAAATATGTAATTTTACTTTAATCATGGGACAATTTTAATAAAAATAAATTCTCATAAATGATTCCATAAACAAACACTCTATATAAAATTGTTTATATAAAATCTCATGGCATGTAAAATGGTTTATAAAAATTCCATGTAAATGCATTAAAAAATAAAAACAAGAAATAAAAATTGTCATGTGACAAATAGGTATGATAGTACCATGATATAGGCATCTAACACTATGTATACAACAAAGTATGTACATACACCCCTTTAGGCATAATGTAAAGGGATCTCATCACCATTTCCAAAGGAATGGGATGGATGATATGATGTTTTTGAACATTGTAGAATCGTAATGTTACACCTAATAAACTCACTAACTATGAAAGGGTTGAATATTGTCAAGTACAAATAAATTATGGTAAATAATTTTATAATTGAAAAATTCAATTCAACCCATTCTCGATTTCAATTATGCAATTTCCTCTTTAAACCCCATAATGGGTTTCCAATAAAAAACATTCTTTTTCACCGATATGAGACCCCAAGGTTTCCATCAAATCATTTTAGAACATTTTTCACAAAAATGGGGATTTGAAACCAATCCATACCATTTTTCAATCCCTTTCACCTTTTATTTCAAAAATTCAAATTTCAAAACAATTCCATCAATTTCATGCCAAAACACATTTCCCTCAAAAACCCACATTCAACAGAATTGGGTTTTTTTTCAAAAAAATGAATTGAAATAATTTTTATTCAAAAATAAAAAAAATTGTAATTTATTCAAAAAAATGAAATTTAATCAATCCAATTAGGTTTAATAAAAATTGAGAATCATAACGGAACCACCTACTGAAAAATACGAATATCCCAACACCAAATCCTAACTAGTATTTGTCCACAAAGAATGAAGATCAGGAAAACCGGAATAAAACCTAGGTTTAAGATCCCAAAATAAGGGGTATTAGATCCAAAAATCAATACCATGATCTATGAAACCCTAAAGATAAATTGAGAGCTCATAGTATGTAGAGAAATGGAGGAGGAATATAATCATTTCTAGATCGATGGTCATTCATCAAACATAGGATCACATACAATAGGTGTTTAAGGCACCAAAAATCTCCCTCTAGAGCTCCGAGGAAGGCAGAAATGGATTAGGGTCGAAGGAGGTCCATTCGAGACCACAAAGGGGTCTTGGGAAATTTTAATGAAAAAATCGGATCTGAAAAATGTCATATGCATGGTTAGCTGGGAAAATACGCATAGTTATCGAAAACCATGTGTAGGCCGTGTGGAGCCAACTGTCCAAACATGGATCTGATTCATGGTTTTCCCTAACCATGTGTAGGCCATGGATATACTGTTTCCCTTCCTAGAAACAAGCAAAATTATCATAAATTCACCCGGAACTACCCCAAAAGAAACACTACCCATGATCAAACAAGATGGGGGTTTATGAATACCAAAAAATAGTAATGAGATATTACAAACTCCCTTACATATTATCTTTCTATCCCCATAAATTCTATAAAGAATCATTTATTCCAAAATGATGAGGCCACTCCTCTCTGATCAGTGCCTCTCTCTCCCACATCTCAAGAGAGTTAGAATTGTGCTGCCATATCACATGAACCAAAGGTACCATTCCACAATGCAGTACCTTGGTATCAGAATGATGTAACCTAAATGGCTATTCAGTTATCGATAAATCAAGTTTCACTTCAAGATCACGCAAACTCAAAACAATATATTGTTCAGATAGATACTTTCTAAACTAAGATACATGAAACATGTTATGTATTAACTTCAGTTGTGGTGGTAGTGCTAACTGGTACGCAAAATTCCCCATATTCTCAACAACCTCAAAAGGTCCAAAAAAGTGTGGAGGAAGCTTCCCTTGCCTCCCAATCCGTCGATGACCCAACTAGGTGTAAAAATTCAAGAACACCTGGTCTCTAACTAGAAACTGTAACGTTCTACTTTGATGATCAACATAATACATTTTTCTTCTTTGAGAAATCAAAATTATATGACGAATCAACTAAAGATTTGCTATAATCTCTTAGGCCAAGCTCGACCCGACCAAAGAACTCTCAATGATCTCTGACCAATATAATGGAGATTTACATTACTGGCCATAAAAGCCCTCAAAATGAGCCATTCTAACTACAGTCTCGTAGCTATTGTTATTAGAAAACTCAAATGACCCCAAATGATCATCCCATACTCCACCAAGTCAATATCTCAAGCGTATAGCATATACTCAAGAATTTTTATAGATATTTCTCTCTGGCCATCCAAATTTTGATAGAATGTCACACTCAATTGGACTTTATATCCTAGTGCCTCATCAGGACCTCTCCAAAAGAAAGAAGGAAACCGAGAATCTCTATAAAAGACTATTGGTTATGTAAATCCATGAAAATAGATATTCTCTTTCACATATATACATCACAACTCCTCAACTTTGGCAATATTTCAAATGTGTATAAATTGGGACGATTTCATTAGCCTATTGATCACCACCCAAATCACATTCTTCTTCTTCTATGTACTTGGAAACCCAACGAAAAAGTTTATAGGGATCTCATCCCACTTCCATGTTGTGACTACAAGCAGTTGAAGAAACCTCTTTGGTTTATGGTGCTCATCTTTCACCTATTGGCACATATAACAATGATAGAAAAACTCAGCAATACCTCGCCTCATACCTAGCCAACAGAACTTATACCTCATGTCAGATAACATCTTTGTTGTTCATGGTTGAACATCCCACCGAGAGTTATATAAATCTCCCATCACTACATTCCTAACAAAATATGGTACCAGAAAACAATTATAATAGAATAGAATTCCATATTTTGAGAACTACCACTGTGGAACTGTCTACCCACAATTAAGAGAGTCTCTAATTCTATGGAACTCATCATCAAGCTATTAACCGTTAGGAATAATTTCAAGAAGAGACGATGTCAACTGAACACTGGATAAGTAATCCTCAACCCCTATCTCTTAAACTGCAAGACGCAATTGTGAAAAGAGAGCCATCATATTCCAATCTTCCGAATATTCTTTCAGTATCTAAGTTAGAATCTTCCAGCTCAAAGCATCTATAATGAAACTAAATTTCCCAATGGTATATGAGATTTAAAATTCATAATACTGCAGGTATTCCAACCAATGACAGTATAGGAGATTCAAATATTTTTGGGATAATATGTAACTCAAATTTTTTGGGTCAGAAAACATTGTAAACCTTTAGACATAAAGTTAATGCAGCCAACTATTAAGAGCATGTATCATAGCTACATGTTCATATTCATGGGTCAGATAGTCCCTCTCATGTGTCCTAAGAAGATGAGATCCGTAATAAATAACATGATCACCTTGTATAAGAATGTATCCCAACCCAGAACCTGATGCATCGCAAAAGACCTCATAGCCCTACACAGCCTCTAGAAGAGTCAACACTGGCATAGTATACTGAAGATGTTTCTGTTCTCCAAAATAACTATAACATTTCTCTCTCCATTTAAGATTCACTCCATTTTGAGTAATATGAGTCATCAGAGAATCCAAATTTGATAATTCCTTCATGAATCCACAGTAGTATTTGGCTAAACCCAAATTCTCCGAATCTTGAAGACATTCTGTGGTTGTTACCATGTCATGACTGCTTTCTACTTTTCAGGATCAACTGATATACCATATTTTGAGACCATGTGTCCCAAGAACTTCACTTCTCAAATCCAGAATTTTCATAATGAAATCATGGCATAAAGTAGGTTATTTATCAACAAACCCAGTAATATTATAATATGATGCACATTATCCTCCTCAAATTTAGTGAACAGAAGGATATGATCGACAAATACTACCAAAAATGTATCGAGATACTCATGTAAAATCCTATTAATTAAATCCATGAAAACTACTGGAGCATTGGTTAGACTAAAGGGAATTAAAAGTTACTCATAATGTCCACATGTACTCCAAAATGTGGTTTTATGAATTTCAAATTCTTTTATCCTTAACAGATGGTAACTCGAGCAAAGATAAAATCTCCAAGAACCACATCAACCCATGAAATGATCAAATAGATCATCAATCTACAACAATCAATACTTCTTCATTATAGTTACTAGATTGAGGTTTTAGTAATCAATGAAAAGGAAAAGTGAACAATGATCCTTCTTGGAAAAGAGAACTTGCACCACCAAGGTTGACATACTCGGGCATATAAAGGCTTTCTCAAGAAATTATTCCAACTATGACTTCACCTCATTCAATTTAGCAGGTTTCTGCGGTATGAGGGAATAGAAACTAGTTTAGTTCTGGGCATCAAGTCAATGGAAAACAAAACTTATCTTTTCAGTGTCAAATCAAAGAAGTCAGAATGAAACACAGTGTAAAACTCAATGAATATTGGCGGGAGATTCCCAATCAATGATTCCTACTCCAAGTCAAAGGAAAATATGGTTATCATAATCCCTGTCTCTGGATAAAAAGATCCAGCACTACTCCACCTCAGGTCCCATTATCCTTGAAACCTGAGAGACACACCACCAGGTGTTGTGCAAGAGTCCCATTAAAAATAGTAATCAATCTGAGATCTATTGGAAATCAGATAATCCATCCCAAATATGATGTCAAAATATTTCATATCAAGGACTAGAATGTTCCAAGATAACTCAAAATATGATAGATAGAAGACACAAGAGTGACTACAGATATCCTCCTCTCTCTTCGTACAAAGGGGTGTAGTAATAACCATTGAACAAGGAAAAATCTCAATAGGAAGATTAATCATATTAATAACACTGGTTGAAATAAACGAATGAGATTCACTTGTGTCAAATAAAGAAGTCACTAATGATGAAGATATAGTGATGGTACCTCATGATTTCTGGACTCGTTTTTTGCTTCCTCTGGAGACTCTTCCACTACATGAAGAAGCTTCGTTCTGGATTCCTATGGCTATAACCCTTTTCCACATGAAGCATCTGATTACCTCATAGTTTTACAATGCGATGATTATCTTATCCCACTCTTTGGAGTTGAATAAATTTGTAAGAACATATGCTAGTTCCTTGAACACCCACAAGAGCCACAATTCTTGGGTACCTAAGTGAAAACCTTCTTAGAATGCCTTTCCTTGCCACGCTGGTAACAAACCAAACGACATCTACCTGGAACTATAGGAGGTTAAAAAACCACTCCATTGTGAACTACCATAAGAATAACTAAGCTATATTTTTTCCATGAATAAACACACGCTACCAATAGGGAAAAAGGAAACTTATGAAAACCCGGACTTACCAGTCTAGTCTATCTCGACCATCAATGCTCTATCTAGTACATCGACATAAGAAGGAAAATTTATCATGAAAAATAGAGAAAGGATATCTGTATGAAGTCCCAACTCTAACCATCAAGAATTTATCCTATCATTTTATATAATCTCATATGAGAAGTGCACAAGCTCAGAAAAATAGTTTGCATAATCTTCAACAAACCTGTCATCATAATAAAGTATAGAAAAATATATAGACATGCCCAACAACATCGAATTTGGGTAGAATTAATCATTGAACATATATTTAATGTCATTCTAGTCAAAGACATCATTTTTTTCATTGTCACAATAGTTTCCCACCATCGGCTTCTCAGTCCTTCCCAAACAAAATTGGCACACTTTACCTTCATCTCCTCAGGTGTGTATAAATACCCAAACAAGGATTCCAAACTGCTCAACCATTCCTCAGCCTCTTGGGGATCATTTTATCCCTTAAATGGTACTGGTTTCTAGAGAAGGACCTCTTGAGAAATAATCATTAGATTTTATATATGAGGTCCCACACCAAGTTCCTAAAAGAAATCTAAAAGGTATGCATATCTCAGAGCATGGACAATGAAAAAGATGACCTCAATCAGATTCAGGTCCACCGCATTATTCTCTCACTAATGTTCAACATCATCTTCCTCATGGGTCTGATTCATATATCTTCTTAGAGGCATGATTCTATAAAACATCAATAGTCAATAAGGTAAACAGTAGTTATTTCTCAAATTGGGAAACATGGGAAATTAATCCCAACAGATAGGATTTAAATGATTTGGAGTTCAAGTTATCCAAATCAAAATAGGGAATGGACAATAACTAAACCACAAGACATCTTTGAATTACCACCCCTAGTGACTTAAGGTTCATTTTGGTGAGAGATGGCTAGGTATTGAATATCAACTACCTCCTATGTCTTGAAAATATGTCACAATGCATACTGATTTCATGAAAATATCTCAACCTGTATCTCTAATACCACTTTTTCTCGAACCAACCCGAAGGAGGTTCCTGATCTCCCTAGGTTGTAGAGTAGCACCTAGCATCATACAAACTGAAAGTGGGAATGATTTTTTCACTAAATATTTGAAAAGAATATAAAAAACTATAGTATTCACATAAAAGGAAAATTTTATTGGGTGGAAAGAACAAGAAGATAAACAAGTACAACCACCAAAGTAATACAACATGAGTAATTAAAGTGAGAAAACAATCCAAATTCCCTAAGGATACAACTCACCATGACCATTGTTCACATGAAGGACCCACCTCCAATAGAGCCTATTTATTTTCTCAAACCTGAACGGAGATAATCTGAAAACACCCAAATGCATAAGTTGGTTATGAGCCAAGGACCATTAGGATTTAACCCAAATATTTCATAAAGACTTCCAATATCAATTTAACCAAAAAGTGATTTCAATTTTAAAATAAGTTTCTTGGCATTAACTGAGAATATTTAATCAAATAATGCTCTATAATTTAAAATATGGAATTACCTTTAGAAAATAATGATATACCATTCAATTGATGGAATAAATTTGACCAAAAATGTAATTTTCCTTTAATCAAATGAAACTTTTCATAACCAAAAATTCTCACAAATGATGGAATAAACAAACACTTTATATAAAATACATTATATAAATTCTCATGGCATGTACAATGTTTTTTTAAAATGATATATAAATGCCTTAAAATATTTAAACAAGAAAATAAAATGGTCATGTACCAAATCGGTAGGATAGTTCTAGGATATAGGGATCCAACATTGTGAATAAGACAAAGCATGTCCATATGCCCCTTTAGGCCTAATGTAAAGGTATCTCATCACTATTTTCTAAGGAATAGGATGTGTTGACATGCTGTTTTTGAACGTTGTAGGATAGTAATGTTCCACCCAATAAACTCACTAAATACCTTAGTATTTTATGTTATCAAGTACAAATCAAATATGGGAAATTAATTTTATAATAGGAAATGAAATTCATCCCATTCACTATTTCAATTATGCCAATTTCCTCTTTAAAACCCATAATAGGTTTCCAATAAAAAAACATTACATTTCACTAAATGAGACCCTAACGTTTCCATCACATCATTTTAAGACAATATTTAAAAATTTTGGATTTGGAAATAATTCATCCTTTTTCACAATCCATTTCACCTATGAAATCTAAAATTCAAATTTCAAAACAATTCCATCAAATTTTAGCCAAAACCCATTTCCCCCCAAAACCCCAATTCATCAGAATTGGGTTTTTTACAAGAAAATCAATTGAAACCCTTTTTATTCTAAAACCAAAAAATTGTAATTTATTCAAAAAAATGAAATTTAAACAAAGAGATTAGGTTTAATAAAATGTTAGCATCATAACAGAACCACCTACCTAAAATAGTTAATCTCACAACACCAAATCATAATCGGGATTTTCTCACGAAGAACAACGATCAAGAAAAAAAGAATAAATCCTATATTGAGGATCCCAAAACAATGGGTATTATATACAAAAATAAATACCATGATCTATGTAACCATAAGGAGAAATATATAGATCAAGGTAAGAAGAGAACTGGAAGAGGAAACATACTAGATTGAGATCGAAGGTTGTTCAATATACATTGAATCACATCCAGGCGGGGTTAAAGGAAACAAAAACTTCCCTCGATAGCTCTTAGGAAGGTAGAAATGGATTAGGCTCAATTGTGGTCCATCTGGGACCAAAATGGGGGATCATGAAAATTTAATAAAAAAATAGGATCTAGAAAACGTCATCTGCATAGTTCTATGGGAAACTAAGAACGGTTAAGGAAAACCGTGCCTAGGTTGTGTGAAACCTACCTTCCAAACGTGGCCATGATGAACCGTTTCCCTGACCATGAAAATTCCATGCACAAACCATGCCCCAACCTAGAAACCTCTAGAATTATGATAAATTCACCTGGAACAACCCCAAAAAAAACCAAACCAATGCTCAAATAAAAGGGTGGTTTAGGAATACCTTAAAAAAAGTAACGAGATGTTACAAAATAGATACCTCAATTTTATCATTATTTTAACTCTTAATATATATGAACTATAATCAACCTAAAATTCAATATCATAACCTAATATAATTCAAACACATGGTAGAAGGAAAATATAATCAATTATCATAACATTCATGTAACTACATAATGAATGTATTAAATTTTATAGAATATGTTTAATGATTTAAAATATAGTATATATATGTTCACAATATAATAATTATAATCATTAATACAATATCTAATAAACAAAATAAATTAAAAAATTCATATATTTAAACATTAGACATGAAAATTATGAATGATTTATAAATAAATAATTTATAATCACTTTATAGTTTATCTATGAATTTTGGAAATTTTAAAATTAATTAAATATAAACATATTATATTTATTATTAATATGAAATCCTTCATATTAACCATTATAAGAATTTTACTTTAAATATTATATATGAAGTCATTTTAACTAGTCATAAATTATGTAAATATTAAAAATATCACACATTTTATATTATATAAACCATTAATATATCAATTATCAAAACTCCTTTTGATATGGTTGTGTTAATTCATCAAATAAAGAAATTAAGTTGAACGTATAAAATTAAGTGTGATGAAATATTCATAATGTTGTAAAGAGAATTTCCTGAGAATGGGTTTCACCACTGATATGGGTGAATTAGTGGTTCTTAATTTAGTATTTCTTTTCATTAAGTGAAACTATCATATTTGTTAGAGTAAGATATATAAAATATTCTTTCTCAGCAATATTTGAATGATGATAAATTAAAAAGAGCACCAGGAACATAGATGTTTTGAAGGTTTGGTACTAAGGTCTGTACTTACTCCTTATTGTGAGTAGGTTGAGATCGAGTCACATATCTTCTTCAAGAATATATCACCAATTACAAGTCAGTAAGGGGATCAAAAAGGTTACCCTTAGGTAATGACCCTGACCCAAGAAGATCAGAGTTAGTGCCTGAAACATGGTGTGAATTTTTTTCATAGAAGCATGCATTCAAAAATTATACATCTTGTTTTATTACAGAGGATTGATTTGGTTTAGGTTCTGGAAATATACATGCTAACGATACACTTCTTCCAAAAACATTAAAAATTAAAGCTTATAATTGGTGTTGTCGCATAAGAGTTCTCAAGCTTGGAATATTCTACTAGACCCTATAAAATAAAATTAAAATTTCTGGTGAGCATAAGAATGACCAGTAAGGGGTTTTAAAAATAATTTGATGAAATTTTTTTTAGAAGAAAAACTTCTGAAATAATCACAAATCATTTTCTGGAGGCAATTCATCATTAGTTTTCAAAGCATATTGGATAATATTTTCATAAAAACATCGTACATACGAATCATATGTGTTTATTTAATAGCTGCAGGTAAACCATAAGTCAGTGTCTGTATACATGTACAGGAATGCATGAATGATTCCTAATTCATAAATTGATCAAAACAACTCTAAAAGTGATACAAAAATATAAAATTGAATTACATATGTAATCCAGTCATGATTCGTTTCACTTAATATTAAATTAATGTAATATTAACATTATATACCCCTTCCTTCTATAACATTCCATTTGCATACTTAATCTTGCCTTATTTCTTCATCACCATTATCATAAAAGATTCATATCCAAGGGGTATTATATTTTTTTAATAACCCCTTAGTTGGTCATATACCAAAACATAATGAAGGAATGTATACTGATAGACTTTTTCAAGGCCTTGAGCCCAGACCATACATAAAACATGACATAGTACGAGTCAAGGCTAACTGCCAAGATCTTTTTCCATAGAAGCATAAGATAAGGCTAATCACCAAGACTATCACACATAATGTCTCATGAGACTCAAAATTACCTAATTCATTGGATCGATATCTAGGTACACCCATCTTATCATTTAAGTCTAATATATTCCTCATATGTCTAGTATGGTCTTATATTCCAAGTGTCACATTTTAAATTAAATACTTACAATCTTATTCCATAATCCTTGTGCATAAATACTCATAATTGATGTGAATTATTCCATAAATGAAAAAAATCAATATACTTTTAAGTTTCAAACATAACAGTGATGTGCATAGACAAAAACAACATACTTTTTCACATGTACTAAGAACTAGTTCATAAAATAATGGGATATCACATAAAATAACGTCTCTTGTATTGAACACTTATAAATTTAAACATTTTCAATCCATGATGTACATGTTTTGACATTGAGATACTCATTTAATCCATGAAATGTTTATTATTACATCATAATAGATTAAAACATAAACTTAAATATTCAAAGGAATTTCTCGTGACAAATTAGAATACAGTGAATGGATGGAAATTAATTATTTCATGTGGGGTACTGATGAATAAAATAAAATTTCAACAATCTCATGTTCTCATGTTTGTATTTATGTATGTATATATTTGTGCTCTTGAATGAAAAAACTTAAATCACTTACTAACATAACTAGTATTATTTAAAACATGATAATTCAAAAACTGAAATACATATATTTGTACATGTGGGTCTTGAAAATTATATAAAACCCTATATAAACAAGGTGTATATGTGGGATTTTCAGAACCAATAATAGGGTTTAATAAATCCATATAATTTATGTACCCTTCAATAACATAATTGATCAGTAAGAATAAGTTTTATGAAGACCCAATTCAGATATTTTACACAATAAACTATTTACATGATTATAAATAACCATATATACATGAGTTATAAAGGTTTTTTCATATTAAATCTAGGTGAAATGAACCCTTTAATGTATTACATGTTTTAAAAACATTATTTAAAAAAAATTGTCATCAGTTAATATCATAAATCCGAAAAACATGTTTGGATTGAAATTTATATAAAATTATATATATATATATATAAACATATATAATCAATGAAATTAAAATAGTAGAAGAGAAGGGGTTTGCATGTTTAAGTAGAGACATAAATAACCCCACTTCATGAGTGTTACACTCTTAAAAACATATTTAGAATAACATGTTTAGGAATAAAAGAAGAAACTATATATATATATATATACATATCCTTAAAAACACAAGGCATAAATATATGATAAATGTGACACAAAATAACCCCTTATATTTGTTTCACACTTTAAATCAATAGTGAAATGTTGATAATCATATTTAGAAACTCAATGTAATTTACAATGGAAAGCTATATAATTTTCTTTACACACACAAACACACACACATATATATATAACCATGAAACGGTAAAAGGGGGGATTCTTGTTGAAATTGAAGAATAATATCCCTTTTCATGTGTTATACACGTAAGATAAAAACATATTTAGAAATCCTATCATGTGTTCAGATTTATAAGTGGTATAAACTATATATATATATATTGATCCATAAATACAAAAAGGTATAATATTATTACAAAAAATGAAAACAATGAAAATTTATCCCTTACATGGCTTCATGAGAGAGGGTCGGGCAGTGGACTTTGTTAGTCGAGCCAAAAGAATTAGGTATAAATACAAGTGAAAATAGGGTTTATATAGGCAGTGTATATATATGTTGTATATATAAGGTTTCAAACATAAATTATAAATAAAGACTCAAAATATAACTTAAAAAAAATAAATCCAACATTTTACACTAAATAAATCCTAAACCAAATAGTGATTATAATATATATATATATATATATAAACACATAAAGCCTGCGGAAATATGAAAGTGGTGCAAAAAAAAATAGAAAAGAAAATCAACTAGTACTTATGGTAGAAATCGATGGTTGATTTGAAGACAAAGGTGGAGGATCTAGAGGGGGAGGAAAAGAATAAGAATAAGGGATAAAAATGGTGGGCGAACACTAGTTTGGCCCAAGGATGACGAAGAATCATGGAGTGAAAATGGAAAAAAATGGATGGTCCTGATCACATAGGATCTGATCGGACTGTAAAGGTTGATAACATGATTTTAAAAAGCGATGGAGGGATGATATTAAATATCAGATTGATCGGATGGATACAGAATGATGTGGGATTTAAAACCTCTTAAAATTAGAGATCAGTGAAGTCCATGTTCGGATGGTCTAGATAAAATGTGGTTTTAATACCGCGGTAGTAGAGTTCGATGGGTAGACCGATCAAATGGTTCATATCCCGTGTAGCGTGATCAAACGACTGGGATTGGATCTCCGTTAAAAAGTCCATCCCACATCTAAATGGAACTCTTCTTGGGACACTTTTAAAATCCTATCACTCCATAGATAATCCACCTCCCCCTTTTGGTACCGCCCTATACTTGTCTTCTGTGGGCGTGCTTCTGCACCCACCCCCTTCCTTTGTGTCGATCCGCACAATGGCTTATTGTTCTAGATTCCTCTATGCATGCATGTAGGCATGCACACATGCCCTCGGGAAGACCTGTGTTGTGGATTAATGGTCGATGCTAGGACTCCTACACTTGAAGTAGTGCAAGATACCTCCATCGGCCAATCTAGAGGGCTGGCCTATGGGTTTATATTTTTTTAACAATCCCAAAATAAAAAAACTGAAACATTAAAAAAATTACCATACCCAAAACAGTGGAAAATAAGTTTGAAATAATCTACCTATATTAAAATCAATAATGTAATAATTTTTTATTAGTCTAAAACATTAATTAAATAATAATGTTTTAAAAATCCTAATATAACTATAATTAAAACATTTTCCATGTTATAAAATTTTCAAATCTACTGAAATACATAGGACATCTAAAATTATTATAAACTGAAAATAATTAAAATATTCAAAAATAATACAGATATATAGAATAATTGAAATTCTTAAAAAAAGAAACCAATGGTCATAGGATTTTATGACTATTTCAAAAACCAACAGTCACATAAGGACCATAATGGCTACCAACGGTCACAAAAGGCCTTATAAAAGGATGTATTAGGGTATTCTATCTTTAGGAGAAACTTGAAAAATATGGTTCTCTTCATACCCTTAATGCTCAGCATGGTGGTTTTGGATCATTCCATTCTATTATTTATCATGGAAGATCCAAAGGACATCCATTAATTTCGTGGCATGTTTTTGGTGCTTTGGGGTCTCTTGATAATTTTGATTTGTATAGTTCTTTGAATAATAGGTTATTTTTGGTCCTTTGGCCTCGATGAAATGTAACATTTTTAGTATTTTATTGAATAAAATATGTCTCATGTTTATTTTGTAAAAAATGTTTTTGATGAAATGAAAATTAATCCATGTAAAAAAATTAAACCTATTATTATTACACAAAGTACGTTAGAGTTATCACATTATCCCCTCATTCAAAGAATGACACCCTAAAAATTCTATTACACCCCAACCCTTCAAAAAAAATTCCCAAATGAACCTTTTGGTGTACCACACAGGTTGGTGGTATTCTGTTTCCCTGGAATCAACAAAATATTTATTTTTGTTGGCTTCGTTGGTCCAAACCCATTTTATATAGTCAATGTCATACTCATGTATGTAGTAATCGGACATCATATAAAAGTAACGGGACACGAAAAGACCAGAGACATTACAATAGATTCTAATCCTATAAACTTGCGAAACCACTTTTTTTTATAATATTTGTAAATAATAAAGCCTCTTATACCAAATAAATTTTATGAGTTGAAATAGGTAGGCAGCGTGAAGGTCACCTACCTCAGTGGATACCCGAAATTTTTCTATAGTTGTATATCTTTCAAACATGGTAAAATATTTGATGATTCCTTCCAAAAAAACTCCCTCATCATTAATGGAATAGAAGTTGTTCATGGACCAAGAGGAAACAAACAAAACCCCTTCCCCGAAAGAATCAAAGCATATTGGAAGTTTTTGATCAGTAATAAAATTATTTTCATGATAATCGTAGATTTACAAGAGGTTCAAATTTGTCTGAACATGTCTTAAGCATTATTTTTTATAGTATCACATTTGGTAGAGAAAATAGTTTATTTGGTGACCTTTTGCCTTCCACTTAAAATTTTTAGGAAAAAGGGTCTATTCAGTAAAGCATATCCATATTAATGCGATGTTATTTTGTAATATGATAATAAAGTATCAAATAATAAAAATATAACATCATTTAATTAATATAGGGTTCATGAAACTCGGGGTTCTACATATTCATTCATTCCCTCACAACTAATAGCCATGAACTTCCTGAAATCCACTGTGATGTCATGTCATAGGTACCACCGGTGTTGGAAATTTCCCCATTTTCCAATCAAATGGATTAGTATAGATGTTCCAAAAAAATCGATCTTTTTGGCCCAGATTCAATACGTGAAACTTGGATCAAACCCATGTGATCATCTAATGTTCCATGGCATTGAATCATGATGTGTATGAAGTTGGGAAACATCAGCATGAACTTGATGTCTATAAAACAAACAGGAAGACTCGTCCCCATAAATTTTAAAGTCCCTAACATGACCATTGAGACCATAGGTCAAGAGTAGACAATGATATTCTACTCAGAGGTCAACCTCTTGTATAGCCTCTTGAATTTCCTCTAGGGATGAGAAATTATCATCTATTGTGAAACATTAAATCAAACCATCAAATTAATTTCCCTTACATGAAAAGAATGGATGTTGATCATGAATCATATGGAAATTGTAAAACCCTGATCCTAGGTGGAGTTTATGTACACTAGGAGAGTTTGATACATAGTAGAGTTGTTTAAATGACAGACGAAGGCTTTCAAACATCTCGTAACCTTCAAAAAAGAACTAAAAAACAATAGTATCTTGTATTTTGATTGGAAGATACAAAAAACATATTTCATTTTACATATGATCTTTGGATAAATATGTTTCAATTAGTAAGTCATAATCAAATTTTTAGCATCATTCTAATATTCCAAGGTTTTCTAAACCGATCCTCTTATACCAAATGTATCGACCCTCACCCCAGAAGATCTAAGCTGGTGCCTGAAATAAGGACTGTATTTTTTTCATAGAAACATGCATACAAAGATTATACATCTTGTTTTTTTTTACAAAGGATCAATTCGGTTTAGGTTTTGAAAAACAAGATGCTGAAGACACACTTCATCCAAAAACATAACAATGTAAAGATTATTATTCGTGTTGTTAGATAAGAATTTTCATTCTAGGAATAATCTAATAAACCATGTAAAATAAATTGAAAACGTAGGGTGAGCATAAGAATTTCCAATAAGTGGTTTTAATAATCATTTGAAGAAATGTTTTTTTAAAAAAACTTATCAAATAATCACAAAACATTTTTTGGAGGCACGACATCATTAGAATTCAAAGATTACTAGATAATATTTTCATAAAAACCCCTTACATCTCAATCATATGCATTTATTTAAAAACTATAGGTAGAAAAAATATTATAGTGCACATATATGTATAGGAATGCATGAATAATGTATAATTTATGAATTGATAGAAAACAACTCTAAAAGTTATACAATTTTTTTTAAATAGAATTACATATGTTATCATTTCTTGATTCATTAACACTTAATATTAAATTCATGTAATCTTAATTTTAGATACCCCTTCCTTTTATAATTTGCTCTTTGAATACTTAATTATGCATTATTCCTTCATCACTATTATCATAGAAAATTCATACACAAGAGGTATTCTATTCATAGAATAATCCATTATTTGGTAATATACCAATACATAATGAGGGAATTTATAATGACAGACTTTTTCAAGTCCTTGTACCAAGACCATATATAAAACATGACTTAGTACATGTCATGGGTAACTGCCAAGATGGTTTCCCATAGTAGCACAATCCAAGTCTAACCTCTAAGACCATCGCACATAACGTCTCATCAGACTCAACTTTACCCAATGCATTGCAGCGCTATCTGGACGCACCCATATTACCATTTAAGTCTAATAAATTACTCATATATCTATTATGGTTTTATATTCATAGTTTCCCATAATACATTGAAAAATTACATTATTATTCCATAATCCTTTTGTATACATACTCATTACTAAAGTTAATTATTCCATAAATGTAAAAAGGACTAAACTTGTTAGTTTCAGATTTAACAATGACATGCATGGACTAAAACGACATACTGTTGCACAAGTAGTAAGAACCAATACATTAAATAATGGGTTGTCTCATAGAATAACAACTCTTGTTTTAAACCCTTATGAATTTGAACCTTTTCAAGCCATGGTTTACTTGTTTTTTACTTTGAGATAATTAGTTTATATATTCGATGTAAATTTTAAGATCATAATAGATTAAAATATAAACATAAATATTAAAAGGCATTTCTCGTGACAAATTGAAATATAGTGAATGGATGTAAAATCGTTATTTCATCTGGGATATTCATGTATAATAGAAAAATTAAACAATCACATGTGCTCATGTTTATATATATATATATATATTGCTAAGAATGAAAAAAAATTATATCACATAGTAATATAACTAGTATTATTTTAAACACAGGAATTCAAAGATTTAAATACATATATGTGTACACATGGATCTTTAAAATTATATAGATCCCTATATACATAAGTGTATATGTTGGATTTTCATAACCCGAATCAGGGTTTAATAAATCCTTATAATTTTGGTACCCATTAAAAACATAATTGATCAATATGAATTGGTTTTATGAAGACCCAATTCAGATATGTTACACAATCAAATACATACACACTTATACATAACCATATATTCACGAGTTATAAAGGGGTTTTCATATTAAAACAATGCGAAATAAACACTTTCATGTATTCCATGTTTTAAGAAAATTATTTAAAAATTAAATGGTCATCAATTAAATTCATATAACCAAAAAATAAGTTTGGATTGAATGTCATATAAAATTATATACATATACATATATAATCCATGAAATTGAAATAGTAGACTAGAAGGGGTTTTCATGTTGAAGTAGAGGCATAAATAACTCCCCTCCATGCGTTTTACACTCTCAAAAAAATATTTAGATAAAAATGATTAGGAATCGGAGAAGAGAATATATATATATATATATCCTAAAAAACAAAGGGAATAAATAGATGCTAAATGTGTTTCAAAATAATACCTTACAAGTGTTTCAAAGCTTAAAAAATTTGTAAAATGCTGATAATAATATTTAAAAACTCAATGTACGATAGAATAAAAAGCTATACATATTTTTTAACATATATATATATATATCCATGAAACACAAGAGAAAAAGGGTTTTTCATGTTGAAATTGAAGCATAATAATCCATTTCATGTGTTATAATCTTTAAATAAAAACATATTTAGAAATCCTATCGTGAGCTTAGATTTAGAAGTGGTATAAAATTGTTTATATATACATATATAAATAGATCTGTAAATACATAATAGTATAATATTTTTACAAAAAATAAATGAAGACATAGAAAATTGATACCTTACATGACTTCAATAGAGAGGTATGGGTAGTGAAATTGGTTAGTCAAGGAGAAATAATCGCTCAGAAATACATGTGCAAAATCTGGGTTCATATAGGTGGAATACATATATAATTTGTATATAATGTTTCACTCAAAAAATATAAACAAAGACTGAAAATCCGACATAAACGAACTATATCCAACATCTTACTTAGAATAAATCCAAAATTGAATGGTGATTATGTTATTTATATATATAAACACATAAAGATTGCGAAAACATGAATGTGGGGAAAAGAAAATAATAAAAATTCAGATCAACTGAGACGTACGCCAGAAATCGATGGATGATCTGAAGAGAAAGGTGGAGGATCTCGAGGGAGAAAAAAGAAGAAAAAAATTGGATGAAAAGGGTTAGTGGCCACTGGTTCGGCATGAGGAATAAGAAGAAATGCAGCGAGAAAATAGAAAATAAATTTACAGTCTCGATCACATGGGATCTAATCAGATAACCGAGGGTGATTTTGATGTTTTAAAAATTGATGGAGGGATGATATTAAATCTCTATTTGATCAGATGGGTGACATGTAACATGGTATTTAGAACTACTTGAATGGTGGGGATCAGTCAAGTCTACGATCAAATGTTCCAAAGAAAACATGGTATTAATGTTGCGGTGGTAGAGTTCGAAGGGTGGACTAATTGAACGGTCCAAATCCCACTCAGAGTAATCAGATGACTAGGATTTGGTCTCCACTAGAACTGTTTGTCCCGCATTGAATCATAACTCTTCCTTGGCCATCATTATAAGCCTATCACTCCCAAATATCCACTATAAATCCTGCTACCCCTCCTGGTACTGCCCCGTACTAGTTTTCTGTGGGCACAGTTTTGCACCCAACCCCAGCCATCATTCCACCCCTCACAGTGGTGCGTGATTCTCGGTTCCTCGAAACATGCATATAAGCATGAACACACACCCACATGCTAGCATGTTCTATGGCTAAAGGGTTTAGGCTCATCTGCCTACTCTAGATGTAGTGTGAGCTGCCTCCTTCGGCACAACTAGAGGGCTGGCCTATGGGGTTTATCTTTTTAAAAAAACCCAAAATAAAAAAATGATACATTAAAAAATAAACCATACCCAAAACCTTGGAAAAGAAATTTAAAATACTCTACCTATATTAAAATCACTAATGTCATAAATTTTATTAGTATAAAACTTTATTTAAACATTATTTTAAACACTGGTCCATTAATATACACAATCCAAAATATACATTATTCTATGTATAACTTTTAATTATCCATAACATTTAAAACATAACATTAACTTTGAATGTGTATTTTTTTAATTATAAACTCTCTTCACATTCATTTAAGTAAACATATTTTCTTCTCTTCATATTTCCATTTAAACACCATGATCTTTATTTCGAGATTCATTTCATGTTTTAAAACATTATGTTTTCAAAATATGTAGATTAGTTTAATTAATACATGTTTCAAGTTATAGAATTTTAAAATATACTCAAATACATATAACGTCTAAAATTACTATAAACATAAAATACATAAAATATTTAAAAATAATTAAGATAAATATAATAATTGCAATTATTAAAAAACAACAGTTATAGGATTTTATGACCGTGGAAAAAAACCAACGGTCACTTAAGGACCATAATGGATACCAACGGTCCCAAAAGGACCTATAAAAATATGTTTTAGGGTATTGAAACTTTATAAGAAAATTGGTGAAGATGGTGTTCTTCAAACCCTTGATGCTCCGCATGGTGTGTGTTGACCTTTCCATTCTATTTTTACTTGTGGAAGATACAAATGAATTACATTATTTTCCTTTTTGGTTTTTTCGGGTCTCCATGTAATTTTTGTTGGTCTACATGTCAGGATTATACTTTAGTTATGATACTTTTTCCTTGTTAAATTGTAACGTTTAATTATTTTTTTGAATAAAATATATCTCATGTTTATTATTGAAACATTGATTTGGAAAAAATGAAAATTAATCCATGTAAAGAAATTAAAACTATAATTTTTACACAAATTATGTTTTGGTAATCACACTATAAATGAATCAAATTACATTTCTTTGTCAATATTTTTTATATTTGTTCCCATAAGTTAATAAAAACCTACAACAAAATGAAAAATACACTCAAATGATGTCAATGGTGTCACCTCATTCCCATCTGATATATTCTTATTAAACTGTAATGTCTTTGACTACTAGCATACTATATTACAACCACATAATGCATATTTTAATTCTCCCTATTTGATGTATAAAACATTTTGTGTTTCTTGAGTGTTGTATTGAAGTCAAATATCAGTATCTTAGTTATTATCTCTTTGGTATTCTAACTAATATTTATCATATTAAACACTCTATCAAGATTTATTCCCACTACCTCAATTGTTATCTCTTATATATTTCTAATAATATTCATCATATATTTCACTATATAGAGATCTCTTCTGAATTTATATTTTCTATCCATTTGATATTCTCAATCATTATCACTCTATATAGTCATCAAGTTCAAAACCCCTCAATTTTTATTTAACATATATAAATCTGAAGAAGGACTAGTCCAAATTACCTCATTGATTCATAGTCTTTATTTTCACATACTTCCATTAGTAAATTTAGGAATGATTACTTAAAAAATAATGAATAACTGCTTGAAATTTTACCTACATGTATATAGGAAATACATGTTCCAAACATATCTCAACATAATGAAATACCTTATATTGTGGATTCTCTTCTTCATCATGCTCCATGATATAAATGGGTGTCAACATTTCTCATATAAATTTATCACATGTGGAGGACCATCTATAACGGTGTGTAAATAATCAACTCCCCATTTCAAAGTCACCATAGTGTGGAAATCCTTTCTATGGCATGGAATCTACTAACTTTATTCAAACATCCAAATCAAAGGTATTGAATTAGGACTAATAATAATAATGATACGTAAACACTAAATAATATATAAAACCATCATCTGATTTAAAATATACAATAATATCAAACGATATAGCCATGCATAAGATATAAAAAATATAAAAACTAATATTTCTCACTCAAAATGATATGCATACTATTAAATTATCTTACACAATGCATAACTTTCTTAACATAACCATTTATTTTCAAATATCTATAAAAAATATCATACTTATATCTATTGACTTTGGAGGGAATATGGACGAATGTTCAAGAGTGGGGTGAATATGTTTTTTCTTAATTTGAATGTTTATTAAATAAAAGTTAAATAATTAATCCAGTGGAGATAAAATGAAAAGAATACATTGATTTTTATAATAGTTTGGATGTAAATGATATTACTCTACTCTTAACCCCTCTCAAATGTAGAGACATGTGACACCTAGTAACCATTGAATTTTACATTATCATTTCCTCACCTACAGTTAAAAACCAACTACAAATACGTTTTACCATGAATGGTTAAACATAATTCAGACCAAGCTTTTATACCTGGAGGAAAAACCCAAAAATTACTTCCTTTTCCTCGGGAGGCACGACCCAAAACTGAATATTTTTTGGGGAGTAATAATCCAAGACACACATAAAATTTAGAGGGATATTTTAAACCCCACATGGTATGACACATAAAATAATATAATGAATTATAGAAGCATAGAACTATACTTAATAGTTAAGAATTTTTATGTTCTGTGTATCAAGGTAATAATTTTTACTTTGGATAAAAGTATCACATTATGTAGTTAATGAAATAAAAATTTAGTAAAAATGATCAAAGAAACTCATATATATCTCCGTTATCAGATTCACTGTATCGATCAACTATTTATATTATATTTCATTATTTGAAACATCATTCAAATTTTAATTCTTTTGTATAGAATCATTTCATGAAAAAATATGTTCATGATTATTTAATGAACCACTTCAGATTTGATCATGATTATTCCCTAGATAATAGTTCGCATAGATATCTTTCATAGATGAAAAATAATATTCATGTGATTCCTACTCAATATTATATAAAATAAATACAAAATATATGGTCTAGTTCATTAGAACCATTAATATAATAGTATCTACATTCATAAACAATTCAAATTTAGTTCTCATGGCTCCTATATAATTAATGGGAAATTATAGAAAACATAATATAGTAGAAATAGTAAATATAAAATTGAATATAATTCAACTACGAGATAATTAAATAATTATAGCAAGGATTCCTGCCATAAAAGTATACTATCAAATAGGAAAACATGTCAATATATGAAAGTTTCATGTATGTGAAATAAATTCATGTAACTGAATTTATCTTTGTAATAGGTTTCAAATAACTAAAATATCATGTAAAAATTATGAATAGATGATTCTTATATAAATGTATCTATTTACAAAGTAGATTTTACTTATTAAATAATATATATATATATATATATATATATAACATATTCAAATCTATGTAACCCAAATATCACATATCCAAAGGTACATATGCATATAGTTTATGTAAGAAATCAAATTTTGTAACTAAATTTTAGAAAGATAATTATTTACGATTGAAACATCACAATAAGGAAATCTCGTACATAACAGAATGTTTTTAAAATATGTACAACGTAAATTATGCCTAAATATATAATTAGACTTCATAAAAAATAGTTTAAGCATTGGTTTAATTGAGTTATATTTATAAAATTTTCAAATACTTCAAACACATTAAAATATCCTTAATTGAAATTGTATATATTATCATACTAGTGATATAAATAATAAAACAGAATCTATAAAATATATATTTATGGATAAATAATTTTAGAAACTTTGAAATAAATTTTAGTAAATGAAGTTATCAAATCATCATTTTTGTAGTTATGAAAATTATAATTTTTTTATATTTCTGAATCACTAGGATTCACTAAAATTTTAATTTTTTATCCCATTTTATGGTTAATGAAAATAAGGTAACTATATTTGTAAATTTGGATATGTGGATCTACATTTTCTTGTGGGGGTCGATATTTAGCTATGTGGGAATAGTAACTTCGGTAAGTGGTAATAGTGAAAAATATTTATAAATAAATTTTAAATTCCCAAAATGAAATATTTATCATAGGAACTCATCATAAAACTTATATAACATGTTTTAAAAATTTAAAAATGAAATATATATATATATATATATATATATTTAAAATAATTATAGGAATGAAAGTAAATCCAACTTTAATCAATATATATGATCAAAAACTAAAGATAACAGTTAATAATGATATAATTAATTTTAATTGAAAAAATATAATTAATAATTATAATGTTAAATTGAATAAATCAAATAAGTTTGTTTAATTATTAAAACATCAAGGGGTCCAAGGATCCATACAAAAATCAACCCATTTTTTATAATTAAAAAACCAATTATAATTTTAAAACTTCTCCCTATTTTTTAAATTATTAAAATTATCAAGCGTATGTTATCTTTGGAATTTAATTGATGGTGTAACATGGATTACTATGAAAGAAAATAAATCTCCAAATTATTAAATTAATCATGAAAATAACCCCCTTAACGTTTGCTGGGAAATAAATTATTCCTAAATGTTACATAAAACACATAATTATACACCTTGTAAAATCAAGGATTTTCAAAAAAAATATGGGAATAACTTAAAAACTAATTATATATAATAGAATAAATTATTATAGGAAAATATTTTAAAAAGGTAATCTATCAACTCAAAAGATTTATATTTTTATAACATTTAGTTCTTTATAGTAAGTAGATATAAAATTTTTTTTTTGCAAAAATAAATGAGTGACCCTTCATAAAACAACCTTTTGTAAAAAAATATTAGTTTAATTAATATGTAGAAATCAACAAAAATCTATCAGGAGGATTAAAATAATAAAAAAATTGTATAAAAATTAAAAGTAAAAAAAAATCCCATATTGTTATTGATTTCATGTAAGTATGAAAACATCACCATATAATCAAATTCAAACTCTCAAAAAAATCAGGCCAAAAAAATTAAATTTCTATCATACCAAGTTTAAACTCTATTTTCTCAAACCTAGAAAAGTCTACTGTCTTAGAAAATATATCAACAAGATGATTTTCTATAAATGAATTTTCAATTTATATTTCCTTTTTGAACATGATCCCTAAGAAATTTAATATTAAAATCATTGTTAATATTATTAGAGTTTTATAGGGGAATTTTATAAATGGATATATTAGAATTATTCTCATGGAATATAGAAATCCAATTAATATCAAAACCAAAATTAGAAAGAGATTCCATAATACATAATGATATAGAAAAATATGATGAATCTGCTATATATTCAGTGTTATCAGTTGAATGAGAAATGAAATTTTATTTCCTTGTATCCCATGCAACCAAAAAATTTCTATGTAAATTACAAAACTACAAATTATTTTTTGATATTTCTTACATCCACCAAATTAAAGAACTGGATAGCTTGTCAAATGAAAAAAAATTATCTTGACAAAATAAACTATGATTTAAATATCATTAAACGTTTCTAATAATCCCTTTAATAATCATTATGTGACTATTTTGAAAAACACTTTGAAAGTTTTCACACCTGAAAAATAAAACCATTAAATCATTTCATGAAGTAGTTAAGTTTCAAAAACACCCAATAATGCCTCTATAAAATTTTACATCAATGGATTTTCTATAATTATTTAAATAAAACTTACAAGTACTACTCATGAGAGTATTTTCACTTTTGAAATATTCTACGAAAAATCTCATAACTAGATATATATTACACATAGATTAATTTTTAAAAATACCAACATATATTTGAAAAATATTATTACCAATAATTAATATGAATTCTACCACCACGCTCATATTAAAATTATTGCTTATTAATTATAAAGATTTATTAGAACTATTTTTACAAGATGGTTCAAGAATAATTTCATCAAAATAAATTTTTACAATTAAAATATCATTTTATCTTTAATTAATCAATATATTAGTATTAATATTTATTTTCTCAAAAAAGAAAAGGAAAATTATTTAACCATTTATAAAAATCTCAAGCATCCTTTTTTAAAACATATATATCATTTGATATTTTTAATATATGATCAAGATGGTTTAATTTTTCTAAAAATGGAGGTTGTGTAACTTATTATTCATTAGAAACCTTAACATTTAGAAGATAACTCTTGTCATTCATTTGAAATAATTTAAGTCTATGAAAAGATGTATAAGATAAAAATATTCTTATTTATTATAATCTAGAAAACATTGAAATGTATTTTTTGAAAAAAAATTCCTTTTTATTTATAATATTATTTTGCAACTAATCGAGTATTAATTTTAATTATATTTCTTGATTCATCATGTTTTTTTAAATATCCATTCTGTTCCTAGTCCGTGAGAATAATTAGGTGGAAAAATTAAGGTCTAAAAATTATTTCTTGAAAATTGATTTAACTCATCTTATATATGACAGATAAATTTTTTCATTTAAAGATTCATTAATATCATTAGTTTTAAAATCTAAAATGAAATCCTGATATGTACATGTTTTTATAGCAGATTTTCTATTTTTATCATTTTACTCATCATTTCCAATCAAATTATCTATAGGATAATCAATATGATTATTCCATGATCGTTCATTAATAAGATAAAATTGAGAATAAATATTATCCCCCCAAAATTTGGTAATTATTTTCCTGAGGTTCTTCTTATTAAAAATTGAAATCTCTAAATTCTTCATCATTTTGATCAATATCATCATCCATTTTATTGAAATATTTTTCCTCAAACATAACATGAATTTATTTTTCAATAATTATATTTTTATTATTATAAATCATGTATACTTTATTGTTATTTGAATATCCTATGAATATTACTTAATTTAATTTCGAATCAAATTTATTTGACTCATCTATAGTATTAAAAATGAAAACATTATGACGAATGAATCTAAAAAGGGCAAATTTTTTTCTCTCATTTGGAATCTCATAAAGTTTTTTTGAATAAGGATCTTCAGATATTTAATTTAGTTACATAATAATTCATACTCATAGGTTCGTCAAAAAAATATTTTGGTTATTTAAACTCATTAAATATGGTATTATCCATTCCTTAAAGCATTCCATTATGTCTTTTCTACCAAACCTTTTTGTGGTGTTCTTTCAGCTTAAAATATGTAACAATTCATATATTCTTTATAAAATTATATCAGTTATAGATTTTTGAATTCACCACCACGATCAATTCTAATTTATTTAATCATTTATCCTTTCTCATTTTGAACCAATTTTCAATGATTGCTGAACTTAGATAAAATTTTTATTTATGTGGAAGATCATAATCCCTTGTGTGAGTAGTAAAATCATCAATAATGTTAGAAAATTATCTCTTACCATTAAAACTAGTAGGTATTATAGGTCTAAATATTTCTAGATCAATATTCTCAATATTGATTATTGTGTTTATATCCTTAATAGATATGAATATAATTTTATTAAGTCTACCTTCCATACATGAGTACATGCATATGTGATGTCTTCTTTGAATTATGTTTGTTGAAAAACTAATTGGTTTTCTAGAAATCATTTACATTCAACTAAAATTATAATGTTCTAATACCCCATTCCATAAAAAACTGTTATATAGAAAAATAAATTAAACATTTAATATTTTTATTACTTCACATAACAAAATTAATGTCATAAATGTTGTATTTTCAAATTTCATAGAAAAAGGCATATTTTTCCATAAATACAATGCATATATCATTTTGGAATTTAAAAAACACACCACCATCATATAATTGTAATTTTTATTATATTAATTTTCCCTCCCTCAACATATAATAGTTTATAAATAGTAATATAATTTGAAATTATAACCTCACTAAGACAATTCAATTTAACTTTTGAGTTATCACAAAAAGTAACATACCACCATCACATTTTTTAGATGATAAGAAATTTGATATATCAACAGTCATAAGTAATTATCACCTGCTGTCCATATTCCAAACATACTTTATGATTATTCTAAGACAAATTTCCTATAACAATATATTTAAAAATGTTTTTTTGCCAATGAATATTTGGGTCCTATGAGATTAGAAAATGAATTCTCCAAAAAACAAACTGCTGTCAAACATTTATTTAAATGAAATAAGTAAGATAATTATTTATAAATAAAATCAATTTGTATGTCCAAGATATTGTTTAAATCAATAGTAATACTCATTTTTATAATTCCCTTTAATTTAGAATATAAAACATGTAATAATAGATTTACTTCTAGTATAAATATTGACAAAGAAAGTCTAATATATTTTAGATAAAAATTTTTGACATCTAAGAATAATATTTTCTTTATTTTTTCAAAACTAATCATTTTATAAATTTTCTCTCTAACATGAAAAAAATGGACGGATTTGATTTTAGGAATTCAATTTCACTTCTGATTTGCTCATTCTCCATAAAAATAGTTTCAAATTTCCTTATATCATCTGCACGAATTTTTGAAATGAAATAAAATTCTCACTTTAATTTTTCATTTTATTGAGAGTAGTTTTAATATTTCCTTGAGAATATTTCAGATCTATATGTGTTGTTTGAATCCATTCTAGGAAAATTTATTTTATTCTTTATTTTCCTTAAGCACATAAATAAGTTTTCCCATAATGTTTTTATATAAACAGGATTTATTTTCAAATTTATGATCATGTATTTCAACCTATTTAACTAATTACTCTACATTGAGTTTTTCTGGATCATATTAAAAATATTGATAATAACTGGATTCACATAGTTGATTTCATGAGGATATTAAACATGTCCTTTTTTGAATCAGATTCTTCATAAAAATTTTAATCCTAAACAACCCAACAAATATCTATAATTTCATTGTTCTATTTCTTCTATTTATTACTCCTTTTTTCATTATTAATCTTGGTCAATCTGACTTGAGGTTCCTCTAATTTTTTACACATAATATTTTATATATTGAGAATCATTATAATTAAAATTACTTTTATTCTTCTACTTTAAATCTTATTTATGATAATATTTTGAAAATATTTTTGAATATAATTTCTTCTATATCCAACATTGGAAATGTGAACTATATCATTCTTGTCACTACTATATAATTGAGAATTAGAAGAGTATACAGAAACATTTAACTTAAAATTTTATACCTTCATCAATATATTATCTTCCATAAAAAATTATTATCTAACTCATTTTATAATAATTATCCAATAATCACATAAGGTGATTATTCCTTCATGTTTTTATTCTCATATATAGAAACCTTTATCATACCACTTTTTATGATGTGATCTAAGCACACTGTTAACAAGAACATTATTTTTAAAAGTTTATCCTAATTTATTCATACCATTTACAATACTTGTGAATATATAAAACATTTTTTTTAGAAATTTCATCTTCAACCATTATAAACTCTTGATATTATTCTATTAACATGCCTAAATTTGATGAAATGATATTATCTAAGCTAATATGTATAACTTGCATGATCTTCCAAATTTAATGTTCATATTTACATACATATATAAGAATATACATATTTATATTTATCTCACAATGAAAAAGAGTAATTTCATTCTAATTCAACACATACATTTCCATGTAATTATAAAATAATGATTCTGCTTCATATTTAGGTAGCTTATATAGTTTTTCGATGACTATCCAGTGATCAATGCTAGGTTTTCTAAATAATTATTACATCTAATATTTTTAGTATCCATAATCAATTCCATAAAAATTAGTTGGTCTTTGATGGACCCATTCATCATTCGATTTTTTTCCTTATCAAATAAATCTTTTCACTTTAAAGGTTAACTAAAGATATGGTGAACAAAAATAAAATTCAAGCTATGAATCGAGGTCGGATACCCATTTTTGGTCATAGGGGGGATGCCGGAAGAATGATCTATAGGGGGTGAATTTTTGTTTTTAAATTTAATAGTAAATTATATTAGAGTCAAATGATTAATGTTGAGGAAAACATAAAATGAATGTGGTGATATTTATTGTAGTTTGGTTATAAATGATCATACTCTAATATTTACCCCTCTCAATCATAGGGATATATGAAACCTAAAAATTTGGAATCTCAAAATGAATGTTTTACAATTAGAGTCAAAACCCAATTACAAAGACTTTTTCCTTATAGGCTTAAACCCAAGGCTGAGCATCCTTTTCGACCTGGAGTCACAACCCGAACAACCCTTCCCTTTTACCATAAAGGAAACTCCCAAAAATATCATTTTATGGGAGTCACAACCCCTAAACATGTACCCTTTAAAGTGTTAGTATAACCTAGATATGATAAATCACAAAAATAATATAAATAATTACAGAAACATAGAACCATCTTAGAGAAGTAGACATTTTATGTTCTGAGTATTTTGGATGTACATTATACATTGGAAACAAGGATCATACCAAGCAGTTATGTAAACCAAAGATCACCAATAATGATTGAAGAAACTCGCATATAACTCAAATATTTTATTCACTAGATATTTAACCTATTTATTCTAAGTTTCATTCATTGGAACCTGTTAAAAATTTGAAGGATATTATATAGAACCTTTCTGGAAAGGAAAAAACGCATGTATCTTCAATAAAATTATTAATATTTTTTCCTTAGTATTCCCAAGATAATAGAACATGTGTATCTATTTCATAAATGAAAATTAATATTCACGTGATCCCTACTTTATATTCTATAAAATATATTCAAACTATACAATATAAATCCTTAGAAAATTAAACACAATAGTAAATTATTTCAAACTATTAATGTTATTGGAAAACTCCATGAAAATTTATGATACAACTTCCTTACATTTTTACCATTTTAAATTTTAATATCTGATGTTTTAAATTCTGTATGAATATTTATACACACTTAATCCCAAATAGATCTTATATACATCATCATAAAATAATTTAAAATAAGATATCACTAATCATATATAATTAATGAATAATTATAGAAAAAATAAAATTATAAAATTATTCAATATAAAATTGCATTAAAGGAAAAAATTAATTGATATAAAAAATAATGAAATGTTTCTAGTTATAGAAACATACAGTCATGTTTGAAAACTTGTCTACGTAGTTGTATTTCATGCATTTGAAATTAATTCACATAATCTAATATATATATATATATATATATATATATATAATAAGTTTCACCTAAAAATATATCACATAACTAAATATGTATAGTTCAATTCTATGGGATTGAATCTGTTTACATAGAAGATTTTATATATCACATTATACATATCCTTGTTTCTTATGTATTCAAATTCACATAACATAAATACTAAGTATCGAAATATACATATATAAATCGTTTATTTAATAAAATAAATTTATGACTAAATTATCATATGAAAATTGTTTGTGTAGGAAACAATCATTGTATAGAAATTTATACTTTTGAAAGAAATTAACATCTTTAGAGCATGAATTATTTAAATTTTGTCATATATTAGAACTTATTAGTAATAGTTTTAGATTATAGTCTAGTTGAATTATATTTAATGAATGTTGTATTTATTCTAATTCATTTAAAAAATAATTACTTGGACATGTATATCTTAATATATTGGTGAAAAATAGTAGCAAACAAAACCTAAGGAAAGAAAAAGCTATGAATAAATATTTTCACTAACTTTAAACTAAAATATAGACATTGAAACAAATGATTCATATTTTATTGTAGTAAATATCATCTCATAAAATATTTCTATATTTCCAACAAATAAATAATCACAACATTTTGTGTTTTTATCCCATTTTATGGGAAAAATACATAAGCTGAGTAAATATATAATTTTAGATTTGTTTATTCATATTTATTAAGATGGATAAACATTTGTCTATAAGGGAAAAGTTTCTTGGATGTGTGGAAATGGTAAATAAATATGTATAAATAAATTTTAATGGTCATAAATGAAATATTTGGATTTTTAACTCTGCATGAAACTGGTAATATATGTTTCAAAAAATCAAAACATGAAATCTAAAGATAATTTATGAAAAGAATTAGTATAATCATAGTAAATCCAATGTTAATCAGTATATAAGATAAAAAAAATATAAAACTTCAAAAATCTATGATAAATTATAAATAAACAATTTAAAATAATATGACTAGTGATAAAGGGAATAAAACAAATAATGTTTTATAATTATCAAAATATTATGTGGTTTAAGGAGAATCTCAATAATACCTTGCCTTTGAAAATTCTCAGTTTATGACCCTCATCAAATATATTACACATGATTATTAGACTCTTCACTTATAATTTCTTGTGTGATCCAAAAAAAATCTTCTCCATGTAACTTTACATGAGTTTTTTAATTTCTCTAACATATATGCATATAAAAATATTACATAAATAGGAAAAACAAACACTTGGTCAATTTCATCTTTGAACCCAAAATGACAGAAATTGTGAAAGAAAATCCAAAATTATTTAATGCTTACTATGTAATTTTCAATCTACTAAATACATTATAAAAATCTTCAAATATATCCTCATTAACATCCAATTATTCCCACGCATGGTCAAAATATTCAACACTTTAACAATTCCATAGAGTTTTCCAATCACCCCTTTGGAATTTTTTTCAACAAAAACAATTAACACCAATAGTCATGAAATCATGACCTTCTCAAAGAAATGGGATTTGAAACGAAATTATTGTATAATTAATTGTTTTTATATAATTACATATTTTTATAATAAAAATTATTTGTCTATGTGACTTGGAATTATTAACGTTTTATCCTAATTAATTATATTTTCTATAGATTTCTGTTCCTAATATATTAAAAATTAATTGTTAAAAATTATATCATAAGAGTTGTGGTGCACTCCCCCGCGTACAAAAATATCCCTAAAATTATGGGGGTTCTTCCCATGATGTATCAAGTGGATGGGGAAGGATGAACATGAATTTTCAACCTTAACTCCAAAAACATTTCTCTTAAAAAATATTTTATATAAACATAAGTTATCTAATTCTTTATAGAGATATTTTTTAATTTGATATCCCCATTATCCATTTTCAAATTAGTGAAATTATATTTAATATCAATATATTTTTTATTAAATGTTTTATAGGAATAATAGACAAAATAAATGGAACTTTTACTATCATATTAAGACATGAGGGATTCTTAATATAAACATTCTAGTCTCCAAACTACATTTTCATCCCACACAATTATTTATAGGAATGTATTGAAGGTATATATTTACTCTCAGTTATAATTTGAATAACTAAAATCTTCTTCTTTTTATGCCATATCACATATTTTTCACCTAAAAATAATGTTCTAGTTGATATATATTATTTATCGTTGTAATCACCTTTTCAACCCTTATCAGTAAACCCCAAATATTCCTCTCTTTAATTCTAATATAAAATAGAACATTGTAAAATTTTACATTGACATACATAAGTATTCATTATATATAATTAAGGTATGATTTGTTTGGATAACTTTGATATTTTCACATATAGTCACAATATATAAAATATTTGGTCTCAATTTTGGGAGGAAATGTATGATTTAATTCATATTCCCAAATTATATCTATAGTAAATTGTTTCATATTTCACCCTTTATAAACTTTTTACCATTTTCTATAGGAGTTGATACATCAGAATATTCCATGAAAAATCTCATAAAAAATTATTTTGAATATAATTATTGGCATAAGAATATAATGTTATCAATTTTAATAAAATGTAATATCGAAAAAGTCTCTCATCTATTTGAGCATTAAAATATCAAACTAATAACTTCTCTGAATTTGAAAATTCCATACAGGGAAAATCCTTTTCACCTGAAAAAATTATTTAATTGACATATAGTATGTAAATAATAGTTCTTGAAATATTTTCCTTAGTATATAAGTTGTTGCATAATTTTCCTTTAGAATCATGTTCTTCATGAAACTGGAAATTTTGGAGTAGCAGGATATTAGAGAATGTTTTAACAAATAAAAATGTTAATTTAATATTAATAACATGATTTCATCATTTTAAAGTATAAATCTTTTTGTTGTCTCAAAAAAACATCTATTTATTTTTATCTATCCAAAAATTAATATTTCACATCCATTTGAAAACCCTTTTTGTGACTATGTTCTGTAATTTCTAAAAAAAATTTGTTTGATTCATAGAATGAAACAATTGTAAATGGTTTTAAAAGGTATATGCCTTCAACTTGATAATAATCATAGTAAAATATTGATAGATATTAAATTAAATGAAATTAAATCACACATGAAATAAGACACTGACTGTGTCAGCTACCTTGTACTAGTGATCCTTCGTAATCTAATGCCATCACTTATATATGTACACTAGTGTGTCCATAATCCTCACCAACTCATCTTTTTAATTCAATTTATTTCTAAATAACCACCTTAAACATATGAAATTTTCCATTTATTTATGATAATAACCACTTATGTTGAATTATTATCAATCTATTAAATCAATTCATAAATGGAATTTATTTAATCCTTATGTTCAACTTCCTTGATAATTGTTCATGACACAATTTTTTAAATGAGAGTTATTTTATTTTCCATCTCAATCTTCTTATTTTCAATAAAAGAGAATTATGAATGTTAATTATATTTTTTGATTATACATACTTATTAAATCTCTAATGTTCCAATTTATCTTATGTTTTAGCTTCTTCCTCATTACCAGTTAGATCTATGTCAATATATTTTAAATTTTGTTCCATTATAGATTCATTTTACTAATGCATGAGGATATCAATACACTATACAGTTCTAAAATTTCAAAAACAAATTCATTATCTTCACCAATGTTGTGATTATTTTCAGTAATTTCACATAAAAATAATATATCATCTTATTCATCCATTTAGACATTTATCTATAGGATATTTTATTTTATATATAGCCTAGGAATATCCCTTATTATTTTATCTCATAAAATTATCACATATTTTTGTTTATGATCTTCATGAAAAATAAACTAGAAAAAATGGTATTGTGGATCACTATAATATTGTTATTATAATAAATTTCATATAGATTCTTATTAGAGATAGGTTTCACTATAATTAGATTATAAATATATATGTCTATGAAAACAAATTCAATCTACAAAAAATTTTAAAGATTGTGTTCAGGTAGAATTGTTCTTCCCATCCCAAGAAAAATCATGATCATTATTTTTGTGAGTCTATTTTGTTGGGGTGATTATGTTGTATTATATTTATGTTTCCTAAATAGCCTTGAAATATTGGATTTAAAATTTTTGATGTAAAATATTTCTCTATTATCATTCCTAAACCTTTTGATATAGATTCATATCTCTTCCTCATCTTATCTTCTCAAACTTGTAAACATTTTACTACAGCTAATTTGTGTTTCATAATCATAACATTGAACATCCTAGTGAAATAATCAATACAGTTAGAATGTAAATATCTCCTCTGTATGATTGATTTATCATGGTCCCACATAAGTTAGAGTGTATTATCACATGTTTCCTAATGTAATGAATCTCTAATCTTTTTCGACTTTCATGAATTATATTCCCCTTTTGAAAATTTTCAAAACAACATAGTTATTATCCATAGTTTAATAAGGTATTTTTTCCACACAATTAATATATATATATAGTAATATTTATTTGAACAAAATGAATAATTATTCCATGCCATAGTTTGTTTTTTTTTCTTGCAACTAAAATATCAAGAATTAGTTGGATAGCCAATTTGAAATAGATTTTCACTTATTTTTTTATTTTAATAATAATCATCCCATACTTTGATTTCATGATAATACATCTAATTATTTGGAAAATAAACTCATTTAAATCATCAGAGAGTTGTCTCACACTTAATTAATTATGATTATACCCTTATAAAAAATAACATCTTTGGATTTAAGCTTTTGAGACTCAATTTCAGTAGAATGAAATCATTTGATTTTTAAGTAACTATCATTTATCAAAGTCACTAACCCTATACATTGCTCTTAAAATATCTAAAAAAAATTAGTAGTAATGTGATGGGAACAACCACATTCATGAATCTGTTTCTTTTTATTCTTGAAATATTTAAAAAAAACTTCTACAATGAATGGATTTCTGTCATTCTTTATTTTTAAATTTACCTTCCCATTTTCACCAAAAAATAATCCATCCTAAATTATTAGTAATACTCTCATAAGCACAATTAATCATTTTATCACACATTCCACACATATCTTCCAAAAAAATAAAATCTATTTTGAAGGGATATATTTGATGGGATATTCTTTATAAATGTCTCATTCCACATGATTTCGTTCATCTTTCAATAAAAATTTATTTTCTTTTAAATTCTACACCCTCATGATTTATTCCAACTACATGGTCATGATATATTATAAAATAGTAAATAGTATTTATTCCCATAAATTCAACAAATCCATCAGTAGCCTCTAATTCATGATATTGAATTTTTTTAAGTTAAATTTATAAAAATTATTTACTATCTTGTAGTGTAGAGTTATTCACTATTCTTGGGTAGGTAATTCTCCTATATTTACTCATGCCTTACCTGTTGGGACCGTGTTGGATGGAGAATAATCTAAGAAGAGTTTTCAATTATAGAGTGTTGTCTTTTGTTCTTAAAGAAGATAAATAAAATCACACTGTAAAGAATAGAAAACCAGACGATGCTTTGCTAAATTGTATCTCAAAAATAACATAAGTTAGGAAAACTCATGATGAAATCCTTATGAAGGAAAGGGGGAGTAAAGGTTATTCCATTCATATTCAGTTTTTATTGGAAGGAAAGAGGCAATTGAATGACAAGGAATGTTAAGTACCTTTCATTGAAACTCTGACGAAGCTAAAGATGATATTTCAAACGATATATATCATGATAGTGGAGTTTATGATGAAATATAAATAATGGTTATGGGAATTAGTGATGAGAAAAATGAAAAAGTAATGGACAAAGTATGTAGCGTGCATGTTTGAAGATGGCTTGGTATGTTTCGCACAAGAGGATTTCCATGATCCAAATATCAAAATATATAAAAGGATAGGTTTTCACGAAAGATTCTGTTTTGCACACAATATTTGTTTTTGTGTGAAAGACTGAAGGGAGTTTGGAATCGTGAGCACAAGGCGTGATTCGAGGTCCAAACTTTAGAAAATGGAAATGGCATAAAGTGCATGAAAGATTCAATGAATTACGTAAAAGATAAGGTTTGCGCGAAAGAGACTTATGCACCCATAATAACGTCAAATGGGGTTTCACATGATGCATCAGGATCTTGCATGACACATTGGGGGTTTCACACCTTGGGGTTCAAGAGGACTATAAATAAGAACTGAAATATTGTAATTCCCTATTTGTGTTATGAGGGTGGACACACACTTGAAGATTGTTTTCCAAGTACTACATGAGTGTAAGGGTATATCCTACTAATTTTGTTCCACATCAAATGATTTTTTTCTAGTAGATTGTGTGGTACTAGATTGTTTTCGTACCATACCAAGGATATAGCTATTCTTGTTGAGTAATGAACCTTTTTAATCTTTTGTTCTTGTGGCTGCATGTGTTCATCTGGGAAGAAACTCTTTAAAGGTGGCAAAGGTTGTTTCAAATAGAAGGAAATATAAAAAGAAAAAGATATCACTGATTCACCCCTTCACCTCTCATTGATTCTTGGATCCTGACTGGGAACTTTATTTCCTTGATTAAGAATAATATTTTCCACAAATTTTCATGTCCTAAACATGACCAGTTTACTAAAAATAAATTACACAACTAGAAAATTCAATTGTTTATTAATTTTAACAATATAAAACTTGAAATACTATATTGGTAAATGATTCTGAAATGCTTGGGAAGAATAAAATTTAATTTTCACATCCATGTTGAAATATTCATTCAAAATCTTCAAATATTTCTCCCATTAAATAAATATTTATTGTGTATTATTTAAATATTTTTTATTCAGATTTAGTTTTCCACCAAGATATTTTTTTCATTTTATCAATCCCATCTATCATTAACATTATCTTTTTAATTTATTAATTGTTACCTACTTCTATTTTGAAAATATATACCTTTACTTCTTTCATATTTTTATTCCCTTTATTCAGTAGCATGTTTTCATTATTAATATTATTATTTGTACCAATAAATATTCAATTTCAAACACCAAATTACTATCCATATATGTTATCTAAACTTTTACATGGTCATTTATTGAGTATTCTTGATGTCTTCCAGCATGACCTATGAAGTTGTTGAAATTTTCAGCAACCTCGTCCTTTTATTGGATACCTAAAGTGGAGTAAACTTCTGAATATTTTCCCATACTACTTATTCTCTTCCTTAGAAGAAAATTTCCTCAGATTTTAGAAATTCTAAAAAAATCGTTTCTTCTATTCCCCTATTTATATTTCTAATGCCTTTCTTCATTCTCCTCAGTATCAAATTTATCAACATTATTATTTATAATATTATTTAAAGGCTTTCAAATTAGAATCTATTAATTATTTTTTCCCTTAATGATTTTATTTTCCATTTTTTTAATTACTTAATATAATATCCCTAATTCTATTATACTCCTCATCTATATTTTCTTTATCTTCATAATTAGTTTATCTCTCATCTTAGTATTAATTATTTTTGAGTTTTCTCATGGATTTCAAAACCATTTCATCCTTGAACATACTCTTGAATTGTGGATCTTTCTATATCTCACAAGTAATAATAATATTATATTGTTCATAAAGATATAAATCATCATTATCTACTAATGGAGAAATTTTAGTTTGAAACTTATTGTAAATTTTTTCATTAACATTTTGACAATTGTAGTGTCTTTAAATTTTTCTCCTTATCCACCCGTGTTTATGAACAGTTCATTGACTATTCTGATGTAATAGTATATATATTCATCATAAATCATCCTCAAATATTCGAAATTTTTTCTCTTTATTTTCATCTTTGTATATTTAACATTCACAATACCTTCAAAATATATTTCTAATTTATCTAAAATATCCTTTGATGTTTGAATTCCCATTAATTTTTTGTACAATTTTTCTTATAAAGGATATATGAGTATAATTTATAATCATTTCATATACCTAAATGTCTATCATGTCAATAAATATATGGAATTATTTTTCATAGTTATTGGGAACTCCATAGTAGTATAATTATTAACTTCTAATCCATGTGATAGAAGAAAATTAATCAACATGTTCCTCTATCCATGATAGATTTTGTTGTTGAAGGTTTAAATACCTATACTATTAAAAAAGTTGAATTCTATACCCCCAAAATAATAAGGATCTTGTAGATGGAGTCTTTTTTCTCAGATAGATGTTATAGTTTATGATAATGGGTTTTACTACATATAGGGGTGAATCAGTGGTGCTTATTTTACTATTTCAATTCAATAAATATACCTTAATAATTGTTATATTATGGTCTAAACAAAAATAATTTCTTATAATTACATAAATTGAATATAAAAAATAATACACGGAACACATAATTTTTATATGGTTTACTCCTAATGTGGCTTCAAACACCATGTTTTTATCGGGTTTGGACCAAATCATAGATCTTCCACTAGAATATATTACTATTTTAAAAATTTTTGGGAGGTATCATCTTCAATGATTTAGTGTTTCTAAACACTATATATCATGATAATGTTTATTTTGTTTCCCACCAGTTGACTAAAAAGAAACACCAACATAGTGAATATAATCATGAAAAAAACCATAGGATGTCCCAGCATCCCCATATGGTATATTCTTGTTCAATTTCAAGGTCATTAACTACCAATATATTATAAAAAAAGAACATCATATAGGTTAACCTTGTTCTTATTAAATATGAAAAAAATTTCTCATATATAGTATTGTATCAAGTTATATCCCCAAGGTATCTATTCTTCTATTAACAATATTATCAATTATATACTACTTCTACATCATTATATTGAGTTCCCCTATCAATTTATTAATTATTATCTATTTTATATTCTCAATAATATTCAACTTCTACAGCATTTTACCAACTTATATTCTCACTTTTTATATTCTATATGTTTAATATTCTAAATATTTAGCGGTCCTCTAAATTCACATGTACAAAATCACACCTTCTTCTTTTTTATTTCATATGTTGAAATATAATAAAGTGTGGTTCTGTGATCCCTAATTTATTCACATTATTTACATTAACAAAATCTATATTAATAAATCATGGAATATTTTATTAATTATATTAAAATAATTTTATAAAATTTAACCTCTATCTATGCATGAAATTCATTAATAAAACATGTTACAAAATGAGTAAATCAACATGGTGTAGATTTTATTCTTCATCATGCACTAGGATTCAACCCTTAAATAAATGGCCCTCTCCATTTCTTATAAGAAATAATTTAAACAAAAATTCCTACTACCAATACATAGAATTCATCAATGCTACATTTCACTTTCACCAAAACAAGGAAATATTCTCCACTGTGTGGAAACAACCCACCTTATTCAATCCTCATTACCAAATGTCTAGAATCATTACGTAAAAACATAATATTTAAGCAATAAATAATAGAACCAGCATTTCCTGGTTTAAAATATCAAGGAATCTCAAACTCTAAAAAAAGTCAAGGTAAAAAATATTTCACGTATTATGGTTTTTAATCAAAATATTCTCTATGCTTAGAAATTATCTTATTCATTATGTTAGATATTTGAATTAACCATTTCCCTGGAATGCCCTGCAATAGATATCTTATGCAAGTGGAAAATGTCATACTCAAAATATTCCATTGAAAATTCTCATTTGGCGACACAATGAAAATATATTTTTCATTCTCATCAGGTTTTCACTTTTTAATTTTTTAGTCTTCTTTAAAAAAATATCTTACGCATGTAAACTACAATAATAATTTCTTGCCAAAATAAATTATTAGTACAAAACTCAAATAATATCTTACATATACAAGTAGATTCACTCATGTCTTTCTTTGAACCATGTGGGAAAACGATATGTTAAATATTCCATTCCTTTTATAATTTCTCATAGTCCTCTATATATAAAAAATATTTTTATACAAGAAAACTCAATGCATTGTTAATTTTATCTACAAGAAAAAAATTCTAGAACTTCATCCAAAAATCTTAGAAAATATTCAATACTTATGATAAAATATTTTTTCAACTAAAAAACACACTAATTTTCTTAAAATATTTCCCATTATCATAAATATTTCTCTCCCAATGTTGAAAAACTATAACATTTCAATGATTCCATTATATTCATCAAATATATTCTATTTTATATTTTTCCCATGTTTTAAATTTATAATTACTTTATAAAATACACATATGGTTCCCATATAAACATTTTATATCCAAATTATAAGCCATGTATTATCATTTAATAATTTATTTAATATTTATATTTAATATTATGAATATAAATTTATAAAAATTTCCATAAAAAATTTATTAACGAATTATAATTATTTTCTTATTAAATTAAACATAAAGTGTAGATGATGATATTTATTTGGGTCCTCAACATTGTTCTAAGTGTAAGAGGTATTGTAGGGGATTCTAGAGGGGTCCCAGATGAAAATGGATGTGTTTTAGAAAAAAAGGCCCAAATAGGTGTGGTGGTTTACATAATGCATGGTGGATTTCATGGTCTCTCTAAGGGGATGGAAGGTTTTATTTTCCTAATATTGATGAGTTAAAATGATTTTTTATTTTTTTAATGCGGGTTAATGTTACTTTATGTTTTCTACTTAAGTTTCCATTTTGGTAGGAGTGAACTATTGGTGGAATATATGTAATATATTGAAATGGAAAAAACACTCATTTCATAAGTCCTGATTCTCATTAGTGTGATCATGAGATTTAAAGGCCATGGTAGAGTCATATACTATAAATGGAAATGGATCGTATTTATAGTGATATATTATTGTGGTTTATTGATCAAGTCCAAATTTGAGGATAAAATAGTCAAAGTTGAATCCAATATGTCTTGGAGGTGGTCAATCATGTTTTTAAGAGTGAAACAAATATCTATAAAAAGGTAAATATGTTGTTTTGATGGTTAGGGAACACATTAATTCTTTTACCAACCCATTTTAAGGTATGGTATATTCCCAACCACATTGTATTAGTGTCACCCAAATATTTATTATAAATTTTGTGTATTCACATCCTTTGGTATTAATTTATTTATATATTTCAAACTCTTGTCATTTTTGGGTTATCCTATTTGTGATTTTTGGCCTATATGATTGATATTTAAAAAATTTCTTTAAAAGATTGATCCCCTGTAATCATAGGTGCCTTTTGATCCGATTTTCCTTTCATTATTCTAGTAATTCCTATTTTAAAAAAAATTAGCAATGTGTGTTGTTATGGATTTAATGGTGGTTGGTAGTAGTGATTAGGGATTTATTTGTAATGTTTTTTTGGGATTATTTCATGTAGGAAATAATTTGATCATTAATTCTTCTTCATTATTATACTTTTACTATTGAATCCTCAATCGATGTATGTGATTTTGGATTTATCCTTTTTTTATTATGCTTTTAAAGATCTATAATGATTTTTTGTTCAATGTTTTGATAAATGGGATCCATATAAGAAGATAATAAAATAATTAATAATTAACGAATCAAAATGGATGGTGATATCATCATGTATGATTTTTACTCTTGTTTACCATGTTATTTTCTTATTCAGTCAATTTATTTTATTCAAGAATGTTGATGTTATTTATTTGATATTATTTTTATATCTCATATATATTGATTATATAAAAAATCTGTGTGAATTTTTAAACATTAATTAATAAGATTAATTAAACAGGCAATACAAAATATTATTCTGAAACTGATTAAACTATACAAGAGTAACCATAAATGATAAATAAGATACGATGTACGGAGTTTATATTTGTTCAGACCAAATTATTATACACATAATCTTCACACCCTTCAATCAATAGTATCATTATCCACTATATATATACTTTTACAATGGTTGTATATAGAACAAAAACATTTACCGGAGTAGTCCCAACCTAGAATATTATACATGATAAATCCTGATCTATTTTTCTTTTAATAGGGAGTGGTAAAACTTTAGGTTCAATATTTTTTCTAAGGTAGGAAAAAATAAGAGTTCCTTTGATGGATGATATAACTATTTGGTGATATTTCATCAAACATGATTCAAACTTTATATTGAAATAGAAAATTTCATTATAATGAAAGATATAGTAATAAAACCAGAGTATGTAGAATATGTAATGTTGGTGATGTATAAAGTGTTTCTTTTTCCCTTAAATTTAATTTCATAATGTTTATGTTTTTATTAACTAGAAATACTTATTTAAATTTTTTTATTATTTTTATTTTTATAATGTTTCACGTTGATATTTTAGAATAGTTTTTCAGTACTTTTTTATCAATAGCTTCATCATCTTTTTATAACCAATTCTATAATAAAACTTTTTAGATCCATATTAATTATCCTTCATAATTTAATAATAATATATCACTTCATGTTGTTTCCCATAATTCTTCAAAAAAAATTATTTCACAAAAATTAGATAATCAAATATAAGTAAAGTACCCATTAGCTACTGTTTGAATATCATATGTCTTCAAATCAATGTATTCCCACGTTTTTCATAAGTATAATGTTTTAGATCTAACATATTTCAGTATTAATATCTTGTGGTTTGTTTTCCAGAACATAGTCTAATAATTATTACATAAAAATCATTCATCAATTAACATTGACTCATTCTTAAAATCTTGAATTAACATAGAGATACTATATTAATTATGATTCTCTATTACACTTAAGTTTTATAAATTTTTCTCATTATAACATTGTTTCAAGATAACCCTCAATATTACATTGGATTCCAGTGTATCCTCTTCCATGAGAATGGTCATATTTTATGATCAATCCCAAATATAATACAAAATTCGCATTAAGATAACCTATATGAAATGAAAAAAAAATATCTATACAAATAATATGATGGAAATTATATTAATTTAATAACATTAATTTATTCAATATATATCATTGGTTATCACATATTATGTGGTTGGATTCCCCATATTAAGAAGCTTAAACATATTTTTCTTCTGCAACTCAACATTAATTAGATTTGTCCAAAATTATAACATTTAAATAATGGAATAATATTATATTCTAGATTATATGTATTTAAAATTTTATATATTTTTTCCATATAATTCATTAAAACCTGAATTAAACATATTTATTTCAAGATATTATCCAAAAATAGAATAAAACGCATTCTGAAAATTATATAAATGATGGGGAATTGTTTATATCATATTATGGAAAATTTAAGAGCATAAAACGACCTTTTAAATAATGATTTAATTTTAAAAAAAATTATTTAAACTTATTATTATTCATATAAAAACTGTTGGTTTTATTTTGAGGGTTTCATTATGAGATATTATCAAAATACTGTAAAAAATGAATCTATAAATCTATAAATGTGTAATATTAAGGTTATGTTGGCTCAATGGATCTTGTATTGGGAACCTAAAAATACAATTTCAAACTAAAAATAATTTATTTCGGAAGTTGATTTTTTAACACTTTACGTTACATTTTTAATAGTCCAAAATATTTATAATTGAATTCCTAATATTTCAAATGGAATATTTATCTTATGATCTCTTTATAAAACTTATAGATCACATTAAAAAATTATAATCACAAATTCTCAAGATAAACCAAGAAAAGGAATATAATATATAATCAATATGAATCATTTCATAAATAATAAATAATCTGGAAATTATTTTATATACAAATAACTTGGAATAAAAATAGATTCGTATGAAATACATCCAAACTAAAAACAAACACAAAACTAATCTCCCAGTTTTTGATTATTTTAGAACATGATCAAGGGTAAAATGAGGATTCAAACATTTATTCCCCTTTTTGAAATGCATCAAACGTCAATTACCATTAATAATATATAATAATAAATAATAATGAAACTAAATATAAATCTAAATAATTAATTATGGTATGTTAGAGATAATATATTAACTTCTCTCCAGGTAGTAAATAATAAAGCATAGAAAACAAGAGGCTTAAACTAACCAAGAAAATTTCATTCACAAATAAATAATGGAAATTTCACTAAATTTATGCACTTTTTTATAAGATATAACATCTATTAAATGATAATAATAAGTTTAAAATGTAAGAGATACTCCCCCTTAATCCATGAATCTCCTTTTGAAATAAGAATATGATAGTGTCATATCCATTTCAATGAACTCCCCATGTATAAGAAATTTACTAAAAAGAAAATGAATGATGTCAATTATATTCAAGGAATTAATAAAATACATTCATGAATTGATCCAGAAACTAATGGTTAAACAAAATTCATGAAAATAAAATAATAAAATATTAAATACATGATCACTAGATAAAATAATAACATATAGATCATCTCATAGCAGCAAACTAATAAATAGAACTATACAGGGAGTGAATTATATCCAAATGGAAATATAATTCCTGGGTATATAGACTCACTTTATTTCAATTATATCATTACAATATCATTAAGTAACACAAACTAGAATTTTTTTTGGTAAAGTCACATTGAAAGAATACATAAACCTAAAATATTTATTTTGGTCAAGTGACTTACAATATATCATAAATAATCGTAAGAATAATGTTTAATGAATCAAAATTTAAAATAACTAACTATAGAAATATTTATGTTTTGACTTTTAGAAAATTAATTCTTGTAATTATTCACTTATTTCCAATTGTATCCAACACATTTCCTATTCTTATTCATCCTTTAATTACCTTGAATATGTAATGGGTTTATCTTATATTGGTATACATAGACAAAACTTTATTCAATATTTCAACTTCAAATTTGAGTCTCCCACTCTCTTTATGTGTAACTTATATATCCCCAAACACCTTCTCACTAGTTCTAGAAGAAGCATTTCTCAACCTCTCGTTGTTTTACTTAAGGATGTAAACATTATCAGAACATGCTATATTTATCTTTTAAATCTCTAGAATCATATTATTAATATCCTCAACCACTTTTTTATAGTCTTTCATTAAATTCTTATAAACATCTCCCATACTTCAAATATTATATCGTAACTTCTCAACATTCCCTATAACTCTTTTACACTAGGAATGTCTTGTCTAGAATAAATGTTAGAAGTGTAATTATAATCAAAACTGGAAATATTATCCCTCTTCATATTTTCCATTAGCCATCGGTTTGAATATTCATTTTCCCTTCCAAGATTATCACTTGGGTCGAGGTCATTAGTATAGCTTCTTGAAGAAATCATTTCCCAATTCAATTTCTTTTTATAATTCCTACCAGTTCTTATATTTTCAACTTCAAATTACAACATTATTATGACATGGATTCCTATAATAATTACACATGATATCTAAATTTTTAAAATTTGAACCATAATTTCTTTTTATATCTCTTATTTTCTAATTTCACCTTTTATCTCTTCTAGTATACTTATTCTTATAGTCTTTTTACACATATTAAAGATTTGAATCAACACATACTTTTTACAACTCTCTGAATTGACATTAAAAGATTTAAAATACATATATTTGGTGGATTCATATTCAATAATATTCTTCCTATAATTATATTCATAATAAATTTTATTCAATATAAGATCATATTATAAATAATAACCAACAATATCATCTATGCAATACTATGTAAAATCCATGATTTATTCAATAGTAACATTATTTTAATTTCACTTATTTTATAGTGACAACATAATAAATTTAATTAGAAATTAATTCATCAAGGTTTTTCTAAGGGAATTCAACTTATTCACAATTTTAGTGAACCTATCATAAATATCATTTTCTGTTTTATGAAAAAAAAATTAAAATTCAACATTGGCTATACAAATTTTAGTTATTTAAAAATTATCAATACATTAACGAGTGATGTATAAAGTCTTCTAAATGCCTATAATAGTTTTAAAAGTATACATATGAGTATAAATAGTTATACTTATAGAATTGAAATCGGTATTCCTGACATTATAATTAAAAATGTTTTTGGAAGCATCAATAACAACCAAAGTATTAATATCACCAATTATAAAATTATAAGCACTTGATATGATATTTCTACACTTACACTACTGGGAAGTTGGGTTTTCCCAATGTATTTATAACAACGGTTCAACAGAACCATTGGTATTGGGGTCTTTTACCAATGGTTTCAATAAACCATTGGTAAAGGTTGAGTTCGTGAAATATTTCCCAACAGTTTGAAGAAACCGTTGTTAAATCTACAAAATATGCTCCATTTACAAATGGTTTGTACAAACCTTCCGCAAAGTCAATGATTTTTAAAAAACTGTTGGGAAAGGTCCCCCTAAATGCAGCAAAACCACCCCTGATTACACAGATGCAAATAACCCTTCATTTCCCCTCAATTTTCAGAAGCCCCCGTGTAGGTGAACCCTAACCGGAGTTCTTCCATCAAATCTGCTAGAACAACACCATCCAGGTTAGACTCCTTCAACCTCTTGCAAAATATAGACCTAGAATCCCTCATTGAGGTAATTGACTGGGTTGGTGTGTGGTCTACCAAACTTTTTGAGCTAACATGGTGAGTTGAGGTATGTTGTCCGTTTCTAGTGTTGTTCATACCAACTATGAGCTAGTTATAATGATATCCTACTATTCTCAACTTTTCTCCATTTATTTCACTATCTAGAAAGATCACATCATTGTTCCCTATTTCTAGGGATTTTGGAAAATTTAATGATTCGCACGGTTAGATATTGAATCAATGACTAATACTTGATTGGTAGATGTTTCTGAGTATATAGAATATGGTTTAGAATCTATCCCTTAAAATTATCACTATTTTGTGTTCTTTATGATGTGTAGTATCTATTGGCGCCAAAATATGGCACAAAAGGAAGGGACAAAAAATAAGGATGGCACGCTACCTCACGAAGCACCGACGTGAAGCGCCGCCGCGAAGCACCCCGAGCATCGCGGTCTCGTGAAGCTCCAGAGGCGGTAACTCTTTGCTGACGACGTTGAATTTCGCGAGCGCGCTGCGAAGCACCTGAGGCGGCGCACGAGTTCTTCTTCGCGGCACCACTTTCCTATTAATATTGGACTCCCCCTGAGTCCCGGGGACAGACAATCCGACATTTCGGCTTCTCCTCTCCCGAATCGCGAAGCACCCTTTTCCCCCGGGGATCATGAGCTCTACGAGGTACTTCTACTTCACGTGACGCCTTTTCTTTGTCTCGTTTTGAGCCCCTCTTCCGAGAGGGATGCCCTTCGCGAAGCTCAAGGGCATTCGTGAAGGAAGGGGATTCTAAAGGGAACCCGGGCAGCCGGGGAGCGTTTATGCTTCGCGAAACACCCAAGCTGTACTAGAAATCCCTATGCTATGATAGGATTGCTATACATCGCGAAGCACATTACTTCGCAGCACCCTGCTTCGCGAGGCACCCCTTATTCACGAGGCAGTGCCCCACGAATACTATTCTACTTCGGGAAGAACCCTCCACTCACACCTATGCGACATGCTAAGGCCAAGGCACTCTTCTTTGCAAAGCACACTCCTGTGCTTGGCAATTTCTCTTCCCGTGCGACCCTCCAGGTTTGCACAATGTGATTTCAAAGTCCCATGGACAATACCACCCGTAGCGTTGCTTCACCTAACGCTTCTTCGCATAGGCACGCTAACGGCTATTGCTTCTTCGCATAGCGACGCTAACATGGACCCCTTGATGGTTCTCTCCACAACCCCTCTTGACTATGGCCTTACTGGTACCTTCCCTTCCCCAAGGAATAGATGGTACCAGTTATGTAAGTCCTAGGGGTGGAAAGTGAACCCACCTCGTCAGAGCTGCAGGACGTTAAACTGTCAAGCACCACGTCCTCAACACATGACGTTAATCTGTGACCCGACCTTGTGCCACTCACGAAGGGTCCACCCAGCTCGAACATTTTTTACGCCACTCGTCTCCACAGGGGTGGAATCACCCATACACAAGGGATGATATCCTCTTTATTGGAGTGGTGTATGTTCTTAGGAGAAGGGCGACCCTAGTTCCCCAATGGATGGCTGCACCCCTGCATCTCCGTACTTCCCCACTACCAAGGTCAGTGGAGGGCGTGATAAGGAACGAGGCACCTCCCATCATTGGTCCCGAGTCCCTCTTTCTCCATGCTTTGGCACACTCTGGGCCTCCATCATGGAGTATGTCCCAGCACTATGGGCCGCCTAACGCGTAATCCCCTTTTCGCTTCTCATGGACGCACCCTTCGCGACGTGATCGTCAGGTCCTTGCTACCTCTTGTTTCTCACACCGAACATGACTCACGTGGTCTTAGAGTGAGCACCGACCCTGACCCCTACATCCAGCGAACTACGAGGACTTTGATCCGTGTCAAGGCATGATACGTAGGAAGCCTCCATGAGGTTCAATCCACATTACTCGGTCGTTCATTCACGTCGAATTTCACCCTCATCTAGCATGACGTTAAACTGCACTCCCCGTCCCGCATGACGTTAAACTGCATACCCTCATCCAGCACGACGTTAAACTGCATACCCTCGTCCAGCATGACATTAAACTGTATTCCCTCGTCCAGCATGACGTTAAAATTTACGCCCCTTGTCCCGCATGACATTAAAATGCACACCCATTTGAACTACGAGGTCTTTGATCCATGTCATGTCGTGGTACGTAGGAAGCCTCCCCGAGGTTCAATCCCACCCATCATCCAATTCACATCGAGTTCTACCTGCGTCCAGCACGACGTTAAACTGCAATTCCAGTCCGACGGCAAGCCGTTGTGACCAATCCGAACTACGAGGACTTTGATCCATGTCAAGGCGTGGCACGTAGGAAGCCTCTATGAGGTTCAAACCCACCATCCGGTCGATCCGACCTCATTCACGTCGGTTCACCCTCGTCCCGAATGACGTTAAACTGTATTTTACAATTTGAACTATGGGGACTTTGATCTGTGTCAAGGCATGGTACGTAGGAAGCCTTCCGGAGGTTCAATCCCAACAATCATTGGCCCAGACCATCTCCGTGTCAGTGTGCCAAGTTCCCCCCATTTCTACCCGAACTACGAGAACTTTGATCCATGTCAAGGCATGGTACGTAGGAAGCCTCCCCGAGGTTCAAGCCCATCTCCCATCGGACCAAGGTCCCCCATTTACATCGGTTCGCCGACACCCATCGCCCGTCGTTTATTCACGTCAAGGTTCACTACCGTCCCGCATGACGTTAAATTGTATTCCATCAATCCATTGAACTACGAGGACTTTGATCCATGTAAAGGCATGGTACGTAGGAAACCTTCCCAAGGTTCAAGCCCACCACTAGTGGACCCACGGGTCTACTTTCACGTCGGATCACCGATGAAACCCTTTGAACTACGAGGTCTTTGATCCATGTCAAGGCATGGTACGTAGGAAGCCTCCCCGAGGTTCAAGCCCACCACCCATCGGACTAAGGTCCACCTTCACGTCGGTTCGCTGATAATTCCCATCGGACCAAGGTCCACCTTCACGTCGGTTCGACGACACATCGGACCAAGGTCCACCTTTATGTTGGTTTGCTGATGACATCCATCAGGCCAAGGTCCACCTTCACGCCAGTTCACTGGCACCATCCCGAACTACGCGGACATTGATTCCCTACCACAGGGATACGTAGGAAGCCTCTTCAAGGGTCAATCCCAACTTCACTGTCTCCCTTGCGATGGTCCCATTTCATTCCCCCTCCACCCCATTCATCCATTTATCACCCATCCTGATTCTCACCCGAACCATCACATCTCGGTGAGACCATGTCGATACGCTCCTCTTCACAGCCACCCATGGGCTGGTCCCGGTATCGGCACCCCTCCAAGGGAAACCCCTCAATCCGATCTATTCTAGCTATTGCTCCAATTGGGTTGATCTATCTCCGCTGGACGTTAAACTCGCGGTGTACCCTGTGTTAAACATGGGATGCTGAGGAAAACCTCAGATATGTGTCCATGGCATATAATTCCCCGCGCTCGATGTGGGATGTCTCGGGCTTCCACGCCCTCGAGAAGCCTTGTGACCAGGGATAATAGACAGACATTCCAGGTTCCCCAACATCCAGACACGCTACTGATGCCTCAACGTGACTACTCCCTCGGCTGAAGGTTGCTTCCCGGACCGGACCCTTTGGAATGTCCCGACAGAAGCAGTGTAATTAACCGGCGCCCATGGAAACATGGCACTGGGAAGAGTTTCACGAACAACGTATTAAATCTATGAGGGAGACCCGGACTAGGTGACGAGTTCTGAGGAGGAATCCACAGAAGGAAGAACCGTCATCCCATCATCCCGTTTTGATCAAGGAGCAGATGTCCCTGAATAAGGAGCGCAGTGCGTCCTCCTCCGCGGACGGATGGATGCGCGTGCCCCGACGAAAGCGTCGGAAACAGTATCATTGACATAATTTAGTATTAATATCAAATTTAAAAATAAATGTTTTTGTCTATAATTTATGAAATTAAACCTCTTTACGATCCATGAGAAACCTATTAGTGTAGAAGCCTAAACATTATCCACCCATGGGGTGTTCTTGACTTGGGGGACTAATTGGGTAATGAAAGGTTTGACCATAGGGGTGCCAAGAATGAGTTATTGAACATCAGTGAATGATTTGGGATGCCTATAACACATAATTGGGCCTGAGGGATATGCCTCTTATATGAGACCGATTGAAAATGGATATAAATAAATTTTAATATAATTTTTGATTACTAGTTCTTTGATTAATGATTTGAATTCCTTAAAGAATCCAACCAAGTATTCATGTTAAAAACATATCTTTTTATTACCTTTAAAAACACCCATGGATTCATGATGATTTGGATTAGAATACATTGGGGAAATATGTCTTGGATTCATAGTGATTATGATTTAGGATGCCTTTGGGATGTCCCCCTTGGATTCAAAACTAGAGGCCTATGTCTTTACATAGGTTGGTAACTTTTTCCTCCCTATAAACCCATCAAAATTAAACAATTTTTTTAGTTCTATACTCCAAACTAGTAAGGAAAACATAGATTTATTGTTTTTCATCTATTATTATTTGTTTCTATTGTGATTTGACGTAAACCAATTGGTGACGTGTGTGGCATGACATACCCAATAAGTGTAGATTTATTTTTTTCTACATTTAGTTTTACAATTCAAGTTTCATGATTATGTGAATCAACTGGATTTGAAATCTTCATATCCACTCCTTTTATGTAGTTAGTGAATCATATCGACTAATGTAGGCATTGGTGAGATGTATCCCCACTCCAAGATTGTAAATGGGTTGTTTAGTCATATTTTCTCAAGGTGGTTAATGGATATAAGTATGATCCATGTGAAGGGATTGGGGATGGATGGGGTAGTGGGGTAGGTGGTTTTCCTTTTTTTAGTGTGTTGATATGGTACATTCTGTGGACTTTAGTTTGGGGATGATGATTGGGACGATGATGTGGACGAGGGTGAGGGTGATGATGATGGTGATGATAGTGATGGTGATGAGGGACATATTGATCCATTATATTTTTGACAGATATTACTAAACATTGATATTTATTGATTTGTTGTTCCTGAATATTTGTGTGATTAGGTAGGTCACATTATATTTATTGTATTTTCTATAAATAATAAAATTTGACTTGATGATTTGTTGTGACAGAATCACCCCTCCCCTAGATAGCCCCCAACCCCTCAACACCCTCCACCCCCTGGGCAACCCGTACCTCCCTAGAAAGCCCCCACCCCCGTGGACAGTCCTCCCACACCTTATATAGCCCCCACCCTCTGTTCATGGGTTTTCCAGTTGTGGGTGTTGATTTGAACATTGATAAAACATCTTTGGTTCCTTAATATATTTTTCCATAAATGAAACTTGAAATTTAATGATAGATAAGAAATTAGATTCTAAATTATTTAAATTATTATTTAAATATTATGAATGTTTCATTTTTTAAAAGCATGGATGTTGTGAAATCCCCCTATTTTAATACAATTGTAATTTTTTAGTGGAATTTAAAAAATTGGTGGTCTGATTAGAAGTTGATATAGTGAAAATATTTTTGAACCTTGAAAGATTTTTCTTAGAAAATATGTAAATACCATCCCATGAAACCAGGGCAGCACCCCCCCCCCCACCCCCCCCCCCCCCCCCCACCCTCCTACTTGGACCCCGTACAACCCCCCCCCCCCCCCCCGACAGACCCCCGGACAGCCCCCCTCTTCCCTGGACCCCAGACAGCCCCCGGAAAGCCCCCCAGATAGCCCCCCTCCCCCTACCCTCCTCCGTAGACCCCAGATAGCCCCCACCCTCCTCCATGGACCTCGGACGTCCCCCTCTTTCCTGGACCCTAGATAGCCCCACCATCCTCCCTGGACACTAGACATCCCCCACCCTCCTCCCTAGTCCTTGGACATCCCCCCTCATCTCTCTCTGGACCAATGTGTTTTTTTTTGCTATTGAAGGTGTTTTTTTGTGGTGTTTGATTATGTTTTTATATTTTTTTTTTGTGCCATTTTTTATGCTGGTGTATGCAATGAGGAGTATGCAGTGTATTATGTAGTGTGTAATGCAGTGTGTTTTACAGTGTGTCTATTTTTTGTGATCTTTTTATGTGAGATTTTATGTAGGTGTTTGCAGTGTATTATGAAGGCTTGGCTGTGTTTATGAATATGTTTTTTATGGAAGGCTATTTTTATGTTTCTATTTTTTTATGTAGGTGTATCTTGAGGATGCTTTCAGTGTTTTGTGTGATTGGGATCTCCCTGGATATCCCTCCTCCCTCCTGGACCCTAGACAACCCCCCTCCTCCCTGGACCCCGGACAGCCGCCCCACCCTCACTCCTGGACCCCAGATAGCCACTCGAACAACCCGCCCACCCTCCTCCCTCAACCCTGGATAGTCCCCCAACCCGACACCCCAACATTGGTAGAGTGTAGATTTGTTATATATAAAAGATGACAACAATTCATGAAAGCCTAAGGACCATCTACCTTGATTCTGGAGACAATCACACTATTAATTAGGTGTCTTGGATCCCAATCTATGATCTCTTCAAGATTGACCCTAAATACCAATGGAAAAGAGGGTTTTAGAGCTTTGGAATCATATTATAGAAGAGTGAAAACCCTAATAAAAAAAGCAAAGAGGGGATTAGGCTCACCCGGATCTTCAATCCGCACACGACGGCACACAAAACGCCCAAGGATCGTAGGAGATCCACCCGTAAGAGATATTGAGAGGTTTGGATTATGTTGATATTTTTTTACAATGATTCATTTGTAATTTGTGACATGTAAGAGTCAACCTTGACTCAATATGATGCATGGTGTGGCCGGTACCACTCAAAGTGTCTCACTTTTATTGAAAATTATCAACATTTTATGTGAAAACAACAACTGGCATAGGAAAAGTTAAAAAAACATTCAGATTCTATTGATACATTAGGAAGAAGATACATGGTTCATTTCTAACGTTTATGAGTCAACTCCACCTCAATCCGAGGAATGGTGTGGCCAATACCACTCAAATTGTCTCATCTTTATTGGAAATGTAAATGATTTTAAGTGAAAACAAAAACTTCCTAACCGTAAGATGAGAAAAATAATTCTGATTGTATTGATACTTTAGGACAACGATCCATGGGTCATTTGTGACATGTTCGAGTCAACCCCGCCTCAATCCGAGGTAGGGTGTGGCATGTATCACTCAAAGTGTCTCCATTTTGTTTAAAATTGACACTGTTTTAAGTAAAAACAACAGACATACGGAAAAATGACCAAAGGTATTCTTATGGTGTTTATACATTAGTACAACAATCCATGAGTCATTTGTGACATGTATGATTCAACCCCGCCTCAATCTGAGGCACAGTGTGGTCAATACCACTCAAAGTGTCACACCTTTATTTTAAACGGACAACATTTTTAGTGAAAACAACAACTGGCATATGGAAAATCAACAAAACTCATTCAGATTGTGTTGATACTTTAGGAAAATGATCCATTGGTCATATGTTACATGTAAGAGTCAACTCCATGTCAATATGAGGCACATTATGGATGTTATCCCTCGAAGTGTCATTAATTTATTTAAAATGGACACCCGTTTAAGTAAAAACAACTTGTATACGAAAACCAACCAAACTTATTTGTATTGTGTTGATTCTTTAGCACAAGAATACATAGATCATTTTTGACATGTACGAGTCAACCCGACCTCAATCCGAGCCATGGTGTGGTCGGTACCACTCAAAGTGTCTCCCTTTTATTTGAAATGGACAACATATTAAGTGAAAATAAAAACTAGCATACAATAAAATTGACCAAACACATTCGGATTCTTTTGATACTTCAGGAAAACGATCCACGGGTCATTTGTGACATGTAAGATTCAACCCCGCCTGAAACCGAGGCATGGTGTCGCTGGTATCACTCAAAGTGTCTTTCATTTTTTTAAAAAGACACTCTTTTATGTAAACAAAATGGCATATGGAAAACCAACCAATCGTATTTGGATTGTTTTGATACTTTAGAACAAGGATCCATGGGTCATTTTTGATGTGTATGAGTCTACCTTGCCTCAATATGAGGAACTATGTGGTCAGTATCACTCGAATTTTATGTCTTTTTTTTAAAATGGACGTCATTTTAATTAAATACAACTAGCATATGGAAAACTGACCAAACATATTTGGATTGTGTTTATACTTTAGAACAAGGATCCAACTGTCATTTTTTTACATCAAAAAGTCAACCCCACCTCAATCTGAGGTGTAGTGTGGCCGGTACCACTCAAAGTGTTACACTTTTTTTTTGAAATGGACAACATGTTAAGTGAAAACAACAATTGGAATACGAAAAAAAGATCAAACTCATTCGGATTGTGTTTATACTTTTGGACAATGATCCATGGGTCATATGTGATGTGTACGAGTCAACCTACCTCAATTTAAGGCTTGGGGTGTCTGGTATCACTCAATGTGACTTTATTTTGATTCAAATGGAAACCATTTAAAGTAAAAACAATTTTCATACGGAAATCAAAACAAACATATTCAGATTGTGTTGATACATTATCACAAGGACCCATGGGTCATTAGTGATGTGTAAAAGGAAACCCCACATCAATATGAGGCATGGTGTGGTTGGTACCACTCAAACTGTCTCACTTTTATGTGAAATGGACAACATTTTAATTGAAAACAACAACTGGCATATGGAAAACTGAACAAACACATTTGGATTCGGTTGATACTTTAGGACAACGATCCATGGGTCATTTGTGACCAGTAAGAGTCAACCCTGCCTCAATCCAATGCATGGTGTGGCCGGTACTACCCAAAATGTCTCACTTTGATTTGAAATTGATAGGATTTTTAGTGAAAAAAAACCACATGCATACGAAAAACCACGCAAATGCTTTCAGATTGTATTGATACTTTAGTAAAATGATCCATGAGTAATTTATGACATGTATGAGTCAACCCTGACTCAATCCGAGGAACGGTTTGGCCTGTATCACTCTATGTGTATGTCTTTTGTTTAAAAAGGACATCATTTTATATAAAAACAACTAGAATACGGAAAACTCACCAAACGTATTCTGATTATGTTGATACTTTAGCACAATGATCCATGGGTCATTTTTTACATGTACGAGTCAAACCCACCTTAATTTGAGGCACAGTGTGGCCGGTACCACTTAAATTATCACACATTTATTTAAAATGGGAAACATTTTAAGTGAAAACAAAAACTGGCATATGAAAAATCCACCAAACACATTTAGATTATGTTGATACATTAGGACAACAATCCATGGGTCAAATATGACATGTATGAGACAACCTTGCCTCAATATGAGGCACAGTTTGGCAGGTATCACTCAATCTATCTATCTTTTGATTAAAATGGACATCATTTTAAGTAAAAACAACTAGCATATGGAAAACTGAACAAACGTATTCGGATTGTCTTGATACTTTAGCACAAGAATTTGTGGTCCATCCTCACACAGTCCACTTCTCATGTGAGGAACTCATATCCCTATTCTAAAATACATGACATTTAATATGCCAAGGACAACTACATTCCCTAAGCCACACAAGCTCATTGATACACACCCATTATCATCATCACTGAGTTCATAGACACCCGCTCCAAACCATGGGACATTATATTTGTATTTGGTTAAATTCATTTATCCATTTCCTTATTTTTGGGTTATTAGCTTCTAATTTCTGAATTCAGTCATGTATGTGTTATACAAAATGAAATATTTTCTGTATTTTTAATTATTTATAACACATATAATTACATATTCAGATTTTTATGTATTGTGTTCATAATTGATAATTAAATTATGTATGTATTTAATTCAGCATTCAATTATGAATTGAATTTCGGATTGAACATGTAATTGTCATCTAAATTATGAATTGAATTCTCAATAAATTATGTATGTTTATAATTACCTTTTGAATTATCTTTTAATTCTGTATGTGTATAGTTTCATGGTTCATTATATGTTAAATCTATATGAATTTATTTTTTATATGTATGTGTTACTGTTGGTTATTTCATTTAATTGGAGTTGGGGAAGCTGGAAATGCAGAAAGGGAAGCCTGCTAATGGAAATCACAGAGCAGCGCAGAGAAGTAGGTTGCTGCCTAAATTGCATAGCAAAGCCTATGCCAACAGTTTACAACCATTGTCATAGGTTTGTCAATGTGTTTTATACCAACGGTTCTAACAAAAATTATTGTAAAAACACTTTACCAATGGTGTACAAACCGTTGGGATATAGGTTAAATGTATAGATATACCAATGGATTGTGTAAATAGTTGGTAAAAATATTTACAAAACTATATTCCAACAGTTTGAAACCGTTGGAATAGTATGTTTACCAATAGTTTCAAACCCTTCGTGAAACGTTTTGCCAGTGGTTTGACATAACTATAGGTATAATGTAGATTTACTAACATATATCAATGGTTTTCTAGAAACCGTTGGCATATGTTTTTCCCTGCGGCTTACTTCGCTACAGTATGGATAACTGTTGGTATATATTATACCAATAGTTATCCAGCCTTTACCAATGGTTTGGAACCATTGGTAAAAGGGTTCATTTCCAGCAGTGTTATTAACTATAGTATTAAAAAATGATTACATCATATCCTTCCAAAAATTAATAGTAATTTCCATTAAACATCGTTAGTATTCAATATTTCCTTCCATATATAACTTCATCAGTATCCATTATAGAAACTAATATTTCTTTATTATGTTTAATCTCTAGGATAATATATTATCTCAAATAAATTAAAATCACACAAAGGAATGTAGTATGAAAAAAATTATGTTAAAAGAATATCCAACCCTAATAAAAAAAATTAGATCTAACATAGATCGATGGTAGATAAAAAAGGGCTGAATTGTAAATCATACAACAATCATAGTAATTAAAAATGTAATTTCTAGTATTTTGGATAAACATATTAAAAAATCAAGATTATGAATAAAATATAAACAGGAAAACACAAAAGTATTTTATATTAGTCTAGATCAAAGTACACTCGGTATTATCTTAACACGATAAACCCAATATTATGGATATCCACTAGTTATAGTCTTTTACAATTGGTGAATAATGGACTCATAATTTTATAGGAGTATTAAAATCATATAATTTAATACAAGATAAGTCCTAACATATTTTCCTTTTACCTAGAGTAGGAATAAAATTGTGTGTGTTGTTTTTGGTATAGTAAGAATAAACAAATGCATATATTTTTTAAATGATATAACTAGTGAGTGAGTTGCATTATTACGTAGGTGAAAGTATATTGTAAAATGGTATATTACATAATAGAAGAATATAAAATAATTAAACCAAAGTATGTTGAATATATGGTGCTGCTGATGTAATAAGTATTTCATTTGAACTTCAATATAATTTCTAAATAATTAAGTCTTAGGAAATCACCTATTATTATTTAACATATAATATTGGAAAAATATAAATAATATATTTATATGATATCTCAATAGTGAATTTCAATAGTGTGTTTGTTAATAACTATGACCTTAATTTGTGACCAATTTTTCTAGGAGCAATTTTTCTTTAGATCAATGTTTATGATATATCATTGTTTATAAACCATATATCACATCACTTGGTTTTACTTTAATTATATAAATTTCTATAATTCATAGTGTTTAAATAATAAAATATAAGGAAAGTACCAATTACCTGTAGTTTGACTATCACATGTTATCTTATCAATGTATTATTATTTCTTTTTTAAGTTGTTTTTATAGATCTAACACATTCTATTATCAAATAATTATGGTATTTTAGCCTCAACATAGACTCACAATCCTTATTTATATAGAATTCATTTCAGAATTCTATAAAATGGGTAAAATATTTGCATTAAATTCTAATTTTTTGTATTGTGCATACACTACTCATATTATGTTTCCGTACATCTAATTAAGAATTGATTTAGCATTACTCTGTTAATGTTGAATCTCAATTAAATTAATAAATGAGGCTCTCATCTCCATTTAATAAAGTCTCAACATAACCATCAATAATATGTTTTCTTCCAACTTATCCTCCACTATGTGAATTTTCATATTCCATTTTCAATATAACATACATATAAACTCAGTATTGATCATACCTATCTGAAATGGAAAAACAAATAGCATGAACTGTATGAACACACTGATAGATATTATAATTAGGCTTGACCATAAAAAATCACAATGTAATAATATCAAAATATTGGATATTGTGATTCAAATTACAATATCTAGAACATGTAACCAATGCTCCTTCCTTGGATAGTGTTGTCACCAGCACATAATAAATTGGATTCACTATAATATGTTGGTTCATCATAGTCTTATTCTTATTCTAATAATTAGTAGAATCATTCAATAAATAGTGAATCTAAATAATTTTTCCATATTTTTGTACAGTTGAAAAATATTTAGAAAAATATTTTATATTTCCAATGAATCAAATAACACTAAAAATATAATTTTTTTTCTTAATATATTATTCAATGATAAATTAAAATTATTTAAAAAACTATATAAATATATAAACAATTACACGATGTACTAGGGTTAAATTTCTAACCTGAAAATGATATTTTAATTCATTATTTTAGTTGAATAAAATGCTCATAACCTTCTTTGATTTTTGTTGGGAAAAAATCCCTCAAGGTATCATTGAAGCATTTTTTGGGGTGATTGTGTTTGTTGACAAAGTGGACATCTGAGTAGTGATTGTTGAAAAAGCAAAACAATAACATACAAATTTGTTGACAAAGAGGATTTCATGGTGGAATGTCGAGTTCAAGAGCTGAGGTCAACAATCCATGTTTGATTCAAGAATTTCGATAAAAGTAATGGATGATATGGAGGCGGTACAAAAGAACAGATACAAGGTGGCGCCGTTTTCCAGTGTTTGCCAAATTTTAGGGCCTAAAAATCGGCAAATGAAGAAAAGTGTTTTTGGAAAAGGGACTTGCGCGCCGAGGACTTGGAGAATAAGAAACTTGCGCACCATATGTTTTTCAAGATTAGAAGATCAAAATATGGAAAAGGAAGTAGGTTCGCGCAAGTTTGGGATTTGGTCGCGCAAGTATCCAAAAGGACAGAAGACTTGCGCGCCGAAACTGGGTCGCGCAGGTGACTTGCGCGCCGTCGCGCAGAGTGGTCAGATTGCCTATAAATATTGGACCACCCCTCCTCATTCTTCACCGAAGTTCAAATGAGTGCTCCCGTCGTGCAGGTGTGGTGGTCGCGCAAGTGGTGTGTGTGGTCGCGCAGGTGGGACTTGCGCGCCAGTGGTTGAAGTTGTGCGCCGGTGTTAGAAGTTGCGCGCCGGTTTGCAGTTGCGCACCAATAGTGGTTTGGGCGTAAAAGGAAGAGAGTCGTGCAAGTTTGGAGTTGAGGAAGCTTGTGTCGCGCAAGTGTCAGAGGAGGACTTGCACGACCGTTGTGACTTGCGCGCTGATACTTGCACTCCGAGATTTACTTGCGCGCCAAGTAAGGTTTTGTTCCAGCAGTGCTTCTCGGACTGCGTCGAAGTTGGTACGTTGCCCAATACATTCGGTGCAAAGAGATATTCATCTATGGGTGAAAGTTGTACTTCAAAAGAGCATCTAAATACAAGAGAAGATGCATTCTTTCATGCAAATGAAGATACCTACAGGTCTATAAACTGTGAGTGAATCCCTTCCAAGAGCAGTGAGCTTAGGAAGAGGAAGAAGGTGATCCTCTCCACCGGCAGTGAGCCAGAGAGAGAGAAACAGGGAGTGACCCTTGGGAAAGCAGTGAGCTGACCCTAAACATTGTATAGGCAGTGAGCTTGGGCATAGAAGTGATCTAGCCCGAACATTGTAATCCACAGCTAGTGAAGTTTAGTGGAATTTGGTACGAACCGGCAACTTGTCGGCGTATGCTCCTTGGACGTAGCCCTTAGCGGTGAACCAAGTAAAAATCTCTGTGTCTGCCTGCTTACTTCACTGCATTGCATTCAAAGCATCATTATCAGGTAAAGGAGACAAGTGATCACAGTAACCACACAAGTGAAAACAAAGTGACCCTTGTAACAAAGAGGTCAAGATCCAGTGGGGCAACAAGAACTTTGAAAAAGAATATCCATACCCTGATTCACCCCCCTCTCAGGGTATATAGGCCCCTATTGGCCCTAACAATTTTCTTCTCAATAAAAATCATACAATTATGAGGGTTGTGTCTTGATATATGATCATAATATAGTATCAAAATGAATATGGAAATATCATAACTTAAGATTACATTTTCTCCACAAAGAATCATTTAGAACTAAATATTACATTAACAAACTCAACTTATTATATGTCAAAAATTTATGTAAAATTTGAAACAGTTGAGGATATATTGGGAGTTGACCAAGACATCTATAAAAAAGTACTAAGGTGCCAAATGACATATTTGGATGATAAAACCTTCATTAAATGTAAAATAACTTCAAAATAAATAACATCATGATTTATCAAGGAGAAAAAGTAATGAATCATAATAAATATTCAATATATATCATTCTTTAAAGAATATATAATGTAGGAACGCGTTAAAAAAATTATATAAAGAATCATAAAAGGGGATCAGTTTGAAATGTATCATAACTAAAATATAAATTTCCTAAAAAGTATTATTATAATAAATTATATTTAATTGGTTATGACTTAAGGTTTTTAAAGATAAAGTGAAGTGGGAACATAGTGTTTATTTTGGAATTATAGAACCTTAATCATGTAATATTGTTTGCGTTTTTCTTTTTTGTCTTTGTGATGTTATTTTGTAGTTGTGGTAATGGATATTGGGATGGTTTGTTGGTGGTGGAGGATGATAGTTATCTTGTGGTTCATTATGATGATTGGTAGGGGTATGTATGTGTTTGGTTAGTGTGGATTAGTTTTTTTGACACTGTACAAGTGATAATTAATATTATAGGTTATTGGTGTAGATTATTAGAAAGGTTGTTATTATAGTTTGATATAGTTTTGTGTGATAGTTTCCTGGATGTGGAATGGTTTTTAACATTGAAAAAAATGGGTTAAAATGAAATGGGGTTGGTCTGAATATGTTTAAAAATCCTATGATTGATTATATGTGGAAGTTTAATTGGATATTTGAAAAGAATATGGTTCAAATTGGAATAATAATTCATATAAATATGGAAAAAAATTATAATGGTAAGAAAAATGAAATTTAATAAATAAGTAGTTAAATAGAAGTTTTTTATTTTTCTCCTATCTTATGGAGATGTTTGATTTGAAAAGTATCGTGATTACATATGGTGATTATGATTTTTTGTTTTTGGATGTATTTTTTGAGCAGTTTTTTTAGTGGTTTTAACTATATAATTTCCATGTGTATTATGATATGTTATTTAGATTTTTTGTTATTTCTTATATAAAACCACCAGAATTGGGTAATTATAATGACCCCGATATAAGGATCTGGGTTGTGGGTGTACCCCAAAATATGGGATAGAGTGGATATGGATGGATGAATAATACCCCTTCTATGATACCCCATTCAAACATAGCACAGACTTTTACAACCTAAGGTTGGTATGTGATGATTTGGAAATTACATGATTATTCATTTTTTATGAGGTGATTATGTGGTATGTGGTCTTGATGTGGTGAATATGTGGCATGTGGTGGATATTTTGTATAAGGTTGTGATATTTAGAATGTGGTATTGCTTATGTGAATATATTTGTGTTGTGATTATGGGGTATTAGATTATCTATGAATGTTTGGGATAGGATTCCTGAACATATAGTGTGGGGGATACTAGTTTATTTTGGAAGTATTTATTTGTTACCATTCTATCTATATTATTTTTATTATCAATTCAGTACCTTGTATACGAATTTGGTGAGTGATCCTTAGTGTGGTGGGGTGGTAGATGAAAATTTTTATTCAATGAGTCAATTTCACAATTTATTCACTTATTCATTTGTGTTTTCTTTAATATTTTCATGAGAGAGTATGGGTAAGAATATATTAATTATACTTGTATATAATGTAGATAGACCATAAATCCAATATACATATGATATAATTTAAGAAATAATAGTGTATGATATGATTATTTCTAATGGTACAACCCCTAAGGTTAAAATTATATATTATATGTTGTTGGGAATATCACTCAATAAAATATTTTTTTATAGTATTGTAGTTTCCTATGCCATATATAATGTACAATTTGTGTATATCATATGAAAATATTATAAAATTAATAATATTTTATGATTTACATAAAACATTATTGTTTTTAATGAAGAAAAATGTTATGTTTTAACATTACGGTACTGTAGTACATAATATTATCATTATAATATTTTCATATTTTGAAACATATAAGAGAATCCCTGAATGAATTTTACAAATAAATTTAATCATTATTGACCATACTCTTATTAACCATTAGTAACTAATGATTTACTAGTATGTTAGGTATTTTATGAGTAATTACATGGATGAACTGGGGTAATATTCAAGGTATATATAAAGATGGCTAAAACAACTATGATAGAGGTCCAAGATAAATTATTATTCTGTCAATTCTCTTTATCAAATATCCTTTCTTCTTTTTCTTTTACATTGAGAGATACTAGCATGTCATGGTGTCAACGGTAATCCCAACCATGAATCAGGTAATATAGTTCCCCCCAAGGATACACCATTGAGGGATTTATTCACCAACTTATTATGGGTTTTCATCAAATAGATTTATTTCATATGTGTTTCTCATCCATATTTTGTTTAAGGTACACAAATTGTCTTCATTGATTTATACATGGATTCAGTTTTATATGATGAAGATATATGGTTTGGAGGTTTTTTGGTACATTCACCAATGAATATATATTATTTAATTCATATAAACCCTTCACTAATTTCAGATATTTTTCATACTTGTTTATTCATGAAATAATAATAATAATAAAGAATAAGTCAATTTTTTTGTATCATATTATGGCTTGAAAGAAATTATAAATATTATGAATTGTGACATGAATTATAAAATAGGGATGTTAGAAATGAACTAAAATTTTATCTAATATACCTTTATTAAAAAACTATGATATATATGTCATGATTATCACATATTTAAATATATCAATATCACAAGAGGCAAAGGGATCCCATTTTATTCCATTATTATACTGTATAATAGGCTTATGAAATAGGTTCCATATTCTATGTTTTATATTTTACATTTTGAATCAATAGGTGGATTCAATTGTGAAAACAAAATTCATTGGAAATATTCAAATTATTTAAATTCAATAGTCATATGTTATGGTGAATTATATCGATTATCATGTGTTGGTAGTGAATTCTCATCCTCCTTCATCAAATTAAGGCACACTATATGAAGGGATATGATTCCCCATTTTTGGAAATGAGATATTGTAAAGCCGTACTAGAATATATTATAACCTAAATTCTCCAATTATCATTACAGTTAAGGTGTTAGTAAACCTCTATAGTATGGGGTGCTCTCATTGTGAATGTGTATTCATGGGGTCGGTGTGGTACATTGTAGAGGTGTGAGTCCTTAGATTGTCACTCATTTATCCCCAATAAGAGTACTCCATTAATATTGGTAATGATATTTCACAATATATTTGATGTATTCCTATAAATATTACATGTTCATCATATAATATTTTTCTTTTTTAAATAACCCTACCCAATATTCGTAGATCCATTGGTTTCATTATTAGATTTCTACAAGAAATGACATCATAAAAGACCGAATAGGTTAAATATCTTAGAAAATAAAATATATACATGATTCCCATATTACATTAATATTATAAAAACATAGCATAAGAAATATTATTACAACCATTATATCATTCATAATATCTATCTCTAGGTTTTGGGTAAAATAAAACAAATAAAGGTTGATATAAAATGCTCAGTAAGAGTTATGTATAACAGAATCTATCATGATTAAATAATGAATAATTTACAATGAAGCATTCATCATCAAAACACATTCCATTCAATAAAAAACATGGGTTCAATGAGTATCCATAGATAATATGAACATAGAAAACACAAGGGAACGGAAAACATAATTCTTAATAATTGAAATGCTCAATTCTAGACATTTATGTCCATGGCCTCTCAACTAGGAGATCATGAATCACACCATCAATTATTCTAATCCAATACATTATCATTCTGTGAAGGCCCATAAACCAAGGCATCAACAGCCTATCATGTCCTCTCAATAAAAACATTACAATATTTTGGGCTTCCATACACCAAATTTCTAGTTATCGTGACATGATTTTGAATCCTAAAAATATACATAATGTCAAGCTATTTTGTCTCATTAGACATATTAATGTTTTTATGGGATATCAATAACTCATACCCATATATAAATTTCATGTAATATGTGTTATTTTTATTTTGAATGATCAATAAAATTAATTCTTAATATATATTATTAGTCAAAAAATTTCTATATTTAATAATGATTACGAAACATCAATACCTCAAATTCATCGATCATCTATAGAAATAAAAAATATTGTATCATTAGATCATATCCCTTGTAATATAATTATGTTTTTCATAGTTTAAAATACCTCTAAATGAATATTGGAAATTTGTTTTAGGAAAATACCATTTTCATTTTCGAATCACTAGTAAAAATATAAAAATTTGTCGAATATTAAAGAAAACATTTTATTTTCTTTTTTTATTAACATAAAATGTTAGATTCAAATCATTTATCTATCAATATATTGGGAAATTATTTTGAAGCTAATTACCTTAAAATATATATTGATTTTAAATATTTGATAAAAAGTAAAAAGTTCCACATTTGTAAATGAAAAGAATAAAAAATTATTTAATTTTTATAAAAAATTAATAATTATAAAAAAAATAACATAAAGAAATCCTGGTGAAATATTAAAAAAATTCTTGGAAACGTTTTTCAAAAACATGGACTTAGAAAAATATTACCTAATAAAGTTGGAATACAGTCCCTTTTTCATAAAAACATCTTACCGATATTTATAGGTTCACATGAGAAGAAATTTGTATTAATACTTGAAAATTACATGAATCAAAAATGTAGAAGAAATTGAAGATATTTATCACATAAGTATCATATAATTTACCACAACGTTAATTCAAACTTAAAAAACCTTGAAATAATATGAGATTCTAAAAATAAATCTATTACTACTTTTATATGTTTTAAATCGTAGCCGTTATAAATGAAAAGACTTCAAATGAAAAATTTAATAACCAGAATATAAATGGATTCATTTTATAAAATATAAAAGGAACATTGTATACACTGTATTAAAGAAACAAGTGGTCAATTGGGAATATGTTTCATGAAAACAATGGTGAGACAAGAATTACTTACATGAAGCCTGACTTTCTTAGTAATTTTTTTATCCTCCCATATAATAAATATAAATTTATTATTAATTTATAAAATAGAAATATATAATAATAATAATAATAATATCATATATTATCCTCTTATAACATTCCAACACTATTTTATTAATAATTATTTATTGAAATATTCATTTAAGAGTGTTAACAGCTTTGTTTTTCATGTAAGTTTTGGTTTGGAAGTTCATATCCCTATAATTTGATCATGGTCCCATCATTATAATAATTTTAAAAATGATATAAATATCATATAAATACATTATATATATATATATACATTCATCCATAATGGGTGACGAAATAAAATTTAATTAAGCTATTTAGGGATATGGTAGGCTACAAGTACGCATGAACATTGTTTACATTTTTCAACAGATGGAAGGAAATACAGGTAGAAAATAATTCACATTTATATAATAATAATATAATAAATAGTATATTTTTAAATTCTATCATTTTAATAATTCGTTTTAATGGGTGACGAAAACAAAATTGTACCAGTATGTGGATACAGAAATTTCTACGTATGCATGAGAAATTATTGTTTACTTTTCATAGAATTTGATGAAGATGTATAATGGTAGTTTCATCATAATAATAAAAATTTATAAAATTTAATATAATTTTTTATTTATATTATAAAGGATACCATGTATTTATAGATGGTATAATATGAACTAAAATTAAAAATGATCAGTTAAGAGTTATACCTCTTTATTGAGAATCTTCTTCTGGATTATATCTTAAGACTTGATGGGATAGTCATATAGAAAGATCAAAAGCTATAAAATGTTTTTATTTAGAATTTAATGGTATTATGGATGATATTTATGGTTCTATTTGGATCAAATCTGCGGGGATAAGAGGAGAAGAGGTTTTATTTTATAAGAAGGGGGGAGGGTAACTCTTGGTATTACTTAATGTATTAAATTAATTTCAAATTCCTTCCAAGTAAAATTACTCAAAGTTGATATAATTTAAATATAATATGTTTATGAGTCTAAATAACTTCATATAATTAATGTTTTTTATATTTTTTGTAATGTTTTTACACATACCTGTTAGTTTTGACCCCCAACTAACTCATCTGACAATTACCCTAATATTAATGTTTTTTCACTGTTATGATCATGAATATTAGTGTAATATAAAAATTACCCATGAATGGACCATTTTGGATATTATAAACCATATCACATTCAATTGTTTAAATAAATGGTTTTTATGTTTTTTAGATCATTTAATAAAATATTCTTCATTACAAAATATCCATAGTGTCATATTTTTGAAATATATGAAATATTATAATATATTATGTCTATAACTCAAGTAAAATGGTTCCAAAATTACATGTATTTGACGATCAGGAGTATATGGTCTTAATTTAATCATTAAATAAAATATTTTACTATTTAAAAATTATTTTAAACCTTATAGTATTGTATAGCATCTTGGTTAACCAATTTTAACCTTAATTGTGGTTATAAATTTTTCAAAATTAAAGGATTCTAGATTTACTTATAAGATTAAAACTGACTCATAAAATACCAAGGTATGAAATTTAAGACCCTTTTCAGCCTAATTTTACTATTAATAAAAAAATTATTTTTAAATAACATAATAAAATACATTTAACATAAAATACTATTATTTTCATTTTAAGAACTATTCACATAATTTGTCTTTGAAAACAACATTACAAAACGAAATTAATATATAAAACAATAATACATCTATAATATTTTATTTTTTTCGTGAAAATTCAGGGTTAACTTCAACCCATCCAAACAATACTACTTTTAGTGTTATTTATATCATTTATGTTATTTTTTTCAACTTGCATTCGTAGTGTGTATATGTTGCGAAAGATTTTAAGGTTAATATTTAATCAATTAAAATTTTAAGAAAACCATGATAAAAAATAATTTATATTTAAAATAAAAATTCATAATAGAACATATTTTATTTTTTCCTTATCATAGAGTATTATAGATATTAAAAAGGAATATAGTGACATTGTTAACTTTATATTTATATAAAATAATATAAATGTTATCATAAAAGGAATGTTGAATGAAATTTAATAATTTTAGAAGTTTGGAGTATTATGGATTAAATACGCTCATAAATTTAAATATAGGATATTATTGGGTTCATTTTTAGACCATATTAAAATATTTTTAACCTTTATTATTTGATTTACTTTTACTATGGAAGACACAATTTATTATGGTAACTATTAACAATAAATAAGAAGAAAAGGGAATTATGTACCAATTTTTAAACTCTTAATTATAAATATGGGATTGATTTTTAAATATTCATGTCCCTAAAGTGGTTTAAATTAATTTAAGATAACAATACAAAACACAATGGGAAAAGGATTTTGATAAATGCATTTTTTAACCTAAAAATGAACAGATAACCAAATCAGTTGTAATGATAAATCATATATAATTAATTAGAAATTTTATAATTTAAGGAGACTTGTGTTAATTTAGAATCAAATGTGATTTTTAAATTACTTTATTTAATGAAAATAAATGAAAATTATATAAAAATTAGTAATTTCCACTATTCATAGAAAAATAAATATTTTCAGAAAAATATAAAAACACCCTAAGAAAATTATGGTATATTTCAAAAATTGAATATATTTTTAATGAAATAAAATCTATAAAATTGTAAGAAATTAATTTTAATATCCTCTCAAAAAAACTAATAAAATACATTTTTAATGAAAACAGATTTTCGATGCATAAAATGAGTTATTGAAAAATTTAGTACCTTTTTATTATAAATCAATATATTTATTACATAAAATATCTATTAATATTTTTCATAATGTGATTATTCCTATTAATACATCGAAATTTAATTAATATGTTATAGAGATCACATTTAAATAATAATATTTTAATAGAATATCATCACTCATTTAAACTCAGTGGTGTGTGTAAAGAAAGGTATCAATGTATTTAAATTTATTTAAAGAGAAATATATTCTAAAAAATCAAGGTGTTAAATTCTACACCTTAATTAAATTACACCCACATAATTTTTTATTATTCATAATATATACATATATATTTTTCTCCATGTAAGCCTTTTAAATATTTATGTATATCTATTTTCTGATACAGACGTTGAGATGGTGAATCATTTTGAGCCTCGGTGTGCCAAAAGTTAATTTTATAGAAATAATAAAAGTATTTTTATATTACACATGTACATTTTCATAAAGAAAATTGGATAAATTGTAAATGGAATCTCATATCTGAAATCTGAGGCCATGGTTGAGTCCGGAATGGGATGTTTACCCTAGGTGCGACCTAAAATGAGTTGGAGCTAGGAATTCAAATAAAAAGGTCATTAGTAGTACATTTAGTAGATTAATCAATTAATTAAATTAAATTAAATCATTCATTCATTTTACCTAGCCAGATTTCTGAAAAATAAATCATTATGAAGATTCCTCCATGTTTTGTAGCGTAAACCTTATGAGGATCCAAAGTGTTCTTATCCTCCTTCAATTAGAGAATCAACGTCTCATAACGATGAATCATGGTATTGGAGGAGATCATGATATTGTGAACACAAAGACATCATTAAATAATTGGAAATAACATTTTTCAATGAAATATAATCTTATCTCCATATAGTAATTCTCAATATGTGAATTTCACACTTGTTGATTAAATTGATTAACCAGTATCATGTATTCTATGATCTCTGAAAATTTTTAAACCATGAATGCATCCATGTATTGAATTAAAATTATTCAATTACTTTATAACCTCAGATATTATTTTTATTTATATTATAAAAAATAAATATTGTAAATGGTCCATAAAAAAATTTGATACATTTATCCCAAAATAGTTTCATGTTTGTCATCATTGCACCACGGGGTCACGATATAACATTTCCGATTGAGAAAGAACACGATTGGACCCTCGGATTCATGAAAGATTCATGTGTGATGATCATAACATCAAATTAGGGATTGAAAACGTATTTTTAGGTTATAGGTGATTGATTCACGGAAACAGAATCTAGATTTGGAGCCATTGGTGTGGTGGTTCAAATGGGCTATGCAGTGGACCTCAACGGAAAAATGGGTACCACTTTTTGACCATCAAATGGATGAAAACAACAAAAAATATAAAGATCCACTAATTTGGAGTGAAGAAGAGGCCATATGTGTAACATGGTATGTCGGATCCGAGGTGTGGAGATCAGATCTGTATTTTTAAAATAATCCTTACTACACATAGTTTGTCGTGATGCACACATGACGTGTTTCCCCCATGCTATTTCTGATGGGTTTTTTTTGAAGATTCTAAGGATGTAACATCATGTATCCCTCCTACATCCCATGTAACATTCCCCAAGGTTGATGACCCATGTGTTGGAACACATGGGAAATACCTCGTGTGGAAGGACATAGAAAGGTGCACGCCATGTACTGAAGTACACGAGCATATCCAGGGACACATCAATGTATCTAAGTAAACGGACACAACCAAGGTGCATGGGATGGGACCCTAGTTCTCTAAATTATTCTATGCATGTTCACATGGTTTTATGATCCCTGTAACTCGAGGGGCAAGACCAGGTGATGGATCAGGGAAAATTTTCGTGCGGGTCCACTTATATTGCAACCCTTGTTTTTCATAAACTAGTATTAAATCATTTGACAGATAAAAAACATTAAAAAATGCACAATGAGTATCCAAAGGATTATTGTCTTGGAATAAATTGGATCATTCATAACATTCACAACATAAATCCTAAACATTTATCTAATTCCTTCTTCTTTGGATTCTTTTTCCCCTTGTGGTCTCTTTAGTACATGTAGCCACCTAAGGATATACATCAAAAAGGGGTGAGATAAAAATCTAAGTCAGAGTATAAATAATATCATTAAACAATATTACATGGGGTGAGTATAATCATAACACCATCATCACGAGATGAAGAATTAGATAAATTCATTGAATGTGGAAATACCAAAAAATGAAACATCATGTCCAAATGGTAAACTACCAGACATTGTTTTGTACAAAGATAGAATCATGTTTATGCATATTTCACATCCCTCGTAGGATAGATTTCATTATAAAATTAACTATATCACTCCATAATTCTATGCACACTCTTCACATCTTTCCATTAACTTTGCGCTATATAATTTCAGGCACACTCATTACATCATGTCATTTAAATTTTCATGCATGCCACATAGAAATTATATCAATATTGGACATAAAATATCCCATGGAAAGTAATGGGATTCATTTAATAAATCAAAAAACCCAATATTTGGGTTCCCAAATGAAATATATAATAACATATATGATATAAGAATCATCAACATGGAGTGAAGAAGAAACAATCTCAAAAAGTATATTTTTTTTGAAAGAAGAGTTCTATTGGAAAAAATTGAGTATGTCATAATCTCAATTAGATAACATTTAAATCCCATAAAAGTATGATAATTATGAATAAATGAAATTTATGCAATATCTATACTAAAAAAGGGGTGAAAGAGGGAAAACCCAAAGAAAGAGAGTTGGGTTTGAGAATTCCCCATGCCTTGTGTCCGAATGCTTTTTTCTCATTAATTTCTTTTACAATAACATTAGATTATTTAATTAAAAATAATTTATGCATGAATATTATTAATTATGAATTTATTATGCTCTTTTATTGGCCTTTGGATGAGTTATAGTGTTGAATTTCATCATTCGGGAGTGTTCGTTTTCATAGTTTTCATGATCAGTTCATTTGTATACATGAATGGAAGTTCAATTAAAATGCGGATGAATATCCAAAAATTTTATTATATGTTATTAATAATCCTCCATAATAATAAATTATATAAAAATTATTTTTTTTATATACCATGAATGTGATTCATTAGGTAAAATTAGATGGTCGTTTTAGGATAATTTAGGCGGGTTTTTTAATACAATGATCTTGTTTTGTTTTATCATTGAGTATTATGAGTATAAGTTTTCTAAATAACATTAAAAGGGTTATAAAATAAAATTTAAAACATATATTAAACCATTTAATGGTATTATTAACATCCTTGAATTTGTTTATTTAAAATGAAAGTTGATCGCCCATAAAGTCTGTAAATTGACAAATCACTGGCAACAATTTCATTTTTAAGATAAAAGAGAGAGGAAGAAGATTTTGATGTTGGATATTCCATTATCATGATATAATTATATTATATTTAAGGTACTGGATCTATCATTCCATTAGGATGAAGGGGTGGTAATATAATAAGAAAATAAATTCAAATTGAAAGGTAAATAAAAGAAAAAGAGAGAGGATTTAAATCTTGAATCATCCTCTTGAGATCTCCCTCAAGGTGCCTAGGATTAGAATTTTTATAAGACCAGTATATATTGGATTTTTGTGGAAGGTTCTATGGAATAGTATTGTGCATAATTTATGCTTGTATAAAATCTTGAGACGTGTGAGGGAGAAGAGGTGTTGAGGGGTGGTATTAATAGTGGAGGCGAGGGGTGTTTTCTAAATATTTAAATCATTATATTATTATTTTGGATTAATATTATGAATAGTTTGTGAATTATCATAAAATATATTAAAATAATGAAGGATGGTTCGAGATTAATGTTATTTACTAATCCAATCTTCAATAATGAGTAAAAAATTCTTGTATTTTTCATTTATAAAAAATTATAATATTTTACTATTCATAAAAAATTCTAGTATTTTAGGAAAATAAAAAAATAATATCCCCAACCATTTATCATCATTTATAATTAAAAAATGATCTTAATTTTATGAAAATAATTTTTTATATAATAATAATTAATTTTTTTTATTAAAATTATCATGTACTTGGAAAATACAGATTTAAAAATTATAATGGATTTGATAACACATTGAAAAATTAATTAAGGTATAATAAAATTATATTAAAATCATTATACATCAAAATATCTTCTTATGAATACATTTTATGAAAATAAAGTTTCTTTTAAATTATTAAATTAATCATAAAAGTATTGTTATATATTTATGAATTATAAAAATACCAACAGTTAATTAATAATATTTAAAATATTTACTTACTTATATTGTGATATAATTATATCTTATTTACACATATAAGATTATTAAATTTTATTTTTTATTTCATGGGAGATACTACTATTCCTTTGGAATGTTTACTATTTATAAGGATCATAGTACTATTATTAAGGTCTTGTTACTATTTCATTACACTACTACAAATACGCCTTTTATCAGTGCTAAAAATGGCCTTTAATAGCACTAAAAAAGTGCTGTTAATGCCGATGAAGATAATGGGGGGCTTTATCAGTGCTCCAAAAAGAGCTGATAAAGACCCCTTTTATCATATCTAAAAAAATAACTGATAAATGGGTACATTTATTAGCGATTTTTTAGCGCTGATAAAGGTACCATATATCAGCGCCTTTTTAGATCTGATAAATGTACCCCCCCCCCCTTTATCAACGCTTTTTTCGTTAGCACAGATAAAGGCTTCCACTAGCCTTTCCCAGTTTTATGGTAGTGTTGGTGTTTATTCCTTAACATCTAGAAATATTTCATATTTCATTAATTCATAATTTATAATGATTTTACTATGGTCCCTAAGTGAATTTATTTGATTTATACTATATTAAATTACTATAAGACCAGATACATTCTATTGATAATGGTTTGGGTTATTACATTCCTCCCCCTTTTGAAATTTTTCCCTCGAAATTTTGTTTTACATTAAAAGGTTATGGAACTTCTCCTTCATCACCACCTCTATTTTCCAAAATTCGTTTTCATACTTATGGTTCCTCCTAAGAACTTTGAAAAGGTGGATTTTCATGTTGCATATGACCTTATATATCTGGTCTATAATCCATAATGGCTGCTCCTCTTAAGTGGGATCATCTTCCAATTACACCACCTTTGAGTTCAATACATGTGATGGATATAGTATGTACTTCCTTAGGAGTGATACATGGATCACATCATTAAATTGAACCATATTCTTTGGAAGTGAAAGCTGATGGGACACTTTTCCTATGAGATTGAAGATCACAAAGGGTCTAATATACCTTGGGACTAGATTCCCCTTCTTTCTAAATAGCATGACTCTCTCCCATAGTGATATTCGAAGGAATAAATTTTCCCCAACATAAAACTCCAATTCCATTCAATAGTGGTCAACATAACTATTTTTCTGAATATGAGAAACAATAATATGATACAATATGGATTGAACCTTCTATGTCTTATCTTATAAAATATCTCATCAAAGTTGATTTCTTTCACCAACATAATCCCAACATAATGGAGTTCTCCATCACTTTCCATGTAGAGATTCACATGGATCCATCTAAATACTCGAGTGAGAGTTATTATTAAATGAGAGATCCAAAAATGGGGGATGATGATCCCATACACCTATGAATTATAAAGATCAGGATCATAGAATATGTTAGAGTGTTGGAATAGTACTCTAATTTTGTATGGAAATTTGGGGTTGATAGGTCATGCTAAAATTTAATTCAGTACTAAATTCATGTTTAATACTCCTCCATAATTTAGATGTGAACCTGAGATCTTGATCATAGAACATTGTGAGTGTAACTTCATGAAATATCACTACATTCTTCACATATATCATAGCAAGCTCTTCAAATGTTATATCTTCCTGAATAACAATAAAGTGGGAAGTCCTGGTGATTCGGTCCACTAGAACCCATATCAAATTATTTCGTGTGAATGTCTTCAGGAGACTTGTGACATATTCCGTTGTGAAGTTATCCAATTTTCACATGGGTAAAAAATGGTATCATTGTCCCTTTGGACTTATTTCACTTGACTTTAACTTCTTGCAATATCAAACACCTTTAGATATATTCTACAAATATTTTTCTTCATGTTGTCCCACAAGAAGTGTTCTCAGATATCACATTACATCTTAGTGCTACCAATATGTACAAAATATGTTGATATAAGTTCATTTTTCAATAGCTCCTTCTTTATCTCAGGTGATCAAGGAACACAAAGCCTCGTTCTAGACAAAATTTCACCATCATCTTCGACATGGAACTATGCAAGCTTCCATTTCATTATTGTATTCACCTTTTTTTTAAACTTCATATCATCCCTTTGTGTCTCCCTAATATTCCCTTGGATAAATTTATGGGAATGGTAGGATTTTTTCTTCACTATTTTGATTTCCTAAACCATCCATTGCATATCCATGAAGATAAGGTATTTCTTAATCCGCAACATGGATAGAGTAATAGGTTCTTTTCATCATAGAGCATCAGTTACATTATTTGTCTTGTTGTGATGATAGTCAATAGAGTAATCATAGTAATTTATTAGATATAAAATCTCCTATGATGCATTTTGAGATCTTTTTTGTGAATAAATAATTTAGGCACTTCTGATCGTTATATATTTCACACTTCTCAACATAGAGGTAGTGCTGCCAGATTTTCAAGGAATAATTCATAGCTTCTAGCTATAGATCATATGCAGGGTACTTTTTGTCATGTATAATCAACTAATATGAAGCGTAGTCTATCAAATTATCATTTTTCATGACTACACATCCCAAACCACTCTTGGAATCATCCCCGTATATCACAAAATGTTATCCACTTTTCGGTAATGTGAGTAAAGGTGTAGTGATCTAACTTCTCTTTAGATCCATGAAGCTTTCCTCACATTCTTATATCTAGATATACTTTACTCCTTTACTTGTTAACTTAGTTATCGAGCTTGAATGTTTTGAGAAATTTCTCACAAAACATCGATAGTACCCTTTTAGGAAAAGAAAAAAACGGATTTCCATGACTTTAGAGGGTCTGGGCCATTCCTCAATCGCCTTTGTTTTTTATGGGTCCATAGAAATTATCTCACTTGTGATCACACGTCCCAAGAATGTGTCTTATGGCATCCAAAAGTCACACTTGCTGAACTTTGTGTTCAACATCCCATTCCTTAATGTCAACAATACAATCCTTTGATTTTCATTATATTCTTCCTTTAAATTGGAACATATAATAATATCCTTGGTAACCACTACCAAAAAATTTACAAGTTAATTTTTAAAGAAACTATTCATAAAATCCATGAAGATTATAGGGGCATTGTATGTATGGAGGGAATGACCAAAAACTCATAGTTCTCATACCTTGTACATAAAGTAGTCTTTAGAATATCTTCATTCTTCACCTTCAGCTAATGATATCCAGAATATAGATCCACATTTGAGAATTAATGATCTCCTCATAACTGATCGAAAATTCATCAATCCTTGGAAGTGGATACATTTTATTTATGGTGATCTTTTGAGTTACTGATAAAAGATACACAACCACATTAATCCATTCATCTTCTTTACAAAGTGCATCGGTGCACCCCAAAGTGTTTCCCAAGGACATATAAAACCTTCTCCAAATGCTCTTGCAGATTTTTATTTACCTCATCTAATTGGATAGGATCCATCCTATAGGGATAGTTTGAGATAGGACTATCTCAGGGTATAAGTTCTATTTAGAAGTCTACTTCATGATCTAAGGGAATTCTTGGTAACTCTTCGGGAAATACATCATTGTATTCCCTCATAATTGGAATTTCCCCTAGGTTGATACCTCCTTTAACCGAACCATTTGAGTGACTTATTATTATTCATAGAGAATCAACACCCACACCATTGAAGGACTTTCCAATGGAGATTCTTGATCATCCTTAAATTTGTAGAGGATCATGGTATGGTTCAAAATATGAAAAAATATTTCCTTTTCTTAAAAGTTGATATGTGCTCTATATTATGAAGTCTAATACATACCCAATATAGCATCAAATTCCACAAAGTTAAGTATTATAAGATTCTCTAGAAGAATCTCCCAACATCCACCAATTGGAGAAGAGTCCAAAACATTGTTTGAAATTATTTCACAACTATGTTTCTACAAATATCTCTACTTCGTGGTTTTGGGGCATTGATTCTATAGTTATAGAAAACATGAAAGATGTAAAGGTATCCTAATAACCATAACCAAATAACAAGCTTTATATTATTGAGTGAATATGAAGTGTACCTTGTTCAACTTCATTATATTTATCGACATCCATAGTACTTATGGCATAATTCTTACCTCACTCCTTTGAATTTTGTGGCAGATGACACTAATTACCCTCGAGGACTCATGGTTTAGTGCACTGGCTCGCATAGTTCCCTTTATCCCAACAATTATAGCATTGGACCATTGGTGGTTCTCTCCTTTCATCCACAAAATTTTCCTTCCTTTTGATGTATTTTTGATATTCATTAGATTGATGACCTTCTCTCCCACACTTGAAGAAATTTACCATCCCTTCGAGGTAGTTCCCGTGATGTTTCTTGCCGCATTTTTTACATGTGTGTGATTGAGTTTTCTTTCCACCATTCTCATTAGATTCCCTATATTGAAACTATCTAATTCATTTATTTTCACCATAACCATGGAACTATTATCAAAACTCCAAATACACATTGATAGAAAATCAAACAACTTCATTATAACTCCCAATGTCTCGAATTTTAAGATCCATTTGACGGTTTGGATTAAATCCACAAAAGAATCTATAAATTTTTCTATAATTGTTGATAAAAAACATGAAGATAACCTTGAAAAACATGTGTAATTTTCTTCATAATCCATGATAGATTCAAATTACTTTTCCTTCAGTGCTATAGATTCTCTATGCATCATTATATGAATAGTTATAGAAAAATACTTATATGAAAGTCATACCACTCCATATCATCAATTTAATCCCCCTAACATGGTGTTCTTAACCACCACCCACCATTGGTTTGCCTCTCCATTTAGATGATAAATATAAAAAGGAACCTTCTCCATATCAGAATAGTGAAGCATGGAAAATATATTCACCATTGAGTTGACTCGTTATTCAGTGGCTAGTGGATCATAAGATCCATTAATTGTCAGTGGTTATTGATGCATAAACCAATTTATAGCTAGTTTCTCCTTATTATGTGAAGTTAAACATTCCACATTATTCAGGTAATTATTCATAATATGATATGAATGGGTAAGAATTTCGATGAAATTTTTAACTCCACCTCTAAAGGCATTCAGGATGTCATTTGGGTAATCACTGTATTTTCCCTCACAAGGGTTGTTGTCATTGATTCTCCCAGTTTCCACCAATTTATAAAATTTAAACTATTAAAACAATATAGATGTCAACAATTCCTCAATAATTTAACTCTAAAGGAATATCTTATGTTATTCCTATGTTTATCATTTTATAAAACAAATCATCTAGGGTTCTTACCAATAATTAGTGTCATACCATGGGATTTCACTAATATTCTCTAATTCTAATCCCAAATTAAACAAAACATCCTCCAATACCCACTATAGAGACCCAGGTTTTTCATACACTACTATTAAATCATTTTAATGATAAATAATTGAAAACATAGGATCCCAAATTTTAGTTCCCTTGACAAACTAGGATCATACATAACATGAAAAATATAAAACATAAATATATATATTTAATTCCTTATTCTCTGGGTTCTTATTGTCCCTTTTGTTCTCCTTAGTACATGTACTCACCTAATATATACATAAAAAAGGGATTAGATAAAAATCCTAGTAAGAGGATAGATAATATCATGAAACAATATTACATGGGATGACAATAATAATAAAATAATTATCATGAGAGGAATCATTAGATAAAGGCATGAAATGTAGTAATGCATAAAAATGAAACATCTTGTCTTAATGGTCAACTACCACCCAAAGTTATAAAAACATATATCATTATGTTAATTAATATTTCACATTACTCATGAGATAAATCACATAAAACAATAAATTTTAATGCAATATAATTTCGGGCACACTGATCATATCTTATCATTTACTTTTCACTATATAATTTTGGGCGCACGAGTCACATCATAACATTTACATTACCATGCATGCCACATAGAACACATATAAATATTAGAAATAAATTATCCTTGGATTTTAATGGGTTTTGTTACATAAATCATACATTCACAAACTTCGGGCTATGAATTGAAAGAGGTAATAACATAGTTGATATAAGAATCAACATCCTTGAGTGAAGAAGATGCAATCTCGAGAAGTGTGTTTTTTTGGAAGAAGTGTTATTTTGGAAAAATTATTTTTGTCGTAATATCAATTAGAAAATATTTATATCCAAAAAAGGTAATATAATGATGAAAAAATGATATTTATGTATTATCCTTAATAAAAATGTTTTGAAATATAGAAAACCCAAAGAATGATAGTTAGGTTTGAGAATTCCCCTTACATTGTGTCTGAATGATTTCTTCACCTTAATGTCATATACAACCACATGTTATTGATTTATTAATAATTAATGAAACATTTATACATTAATATGATTCATTGAGGTTTTATTAAGTTCTTTTATGGGCCTTTGGATGAGTTATAGAGTATAATTTTATCCTTCGAGAGTGATCGTTTTCATTGTTTCCAAGATCGGTTCAATTGTATATATGAATGGATGTTCGTTTAAAATGAAGATTAATACCTAGAATTGTTATTATATTTTATTAATGATCCTATATAAGAATAAATAATCTTATAGAGGATTTGGTTATATACCATGAATATTATTCATTAGGTAAATGATAATGATGATCTTTTTAGTTTAATTTAGGTGTTTTTTCGAATACAACAATTTGTTTTTGTTTTATCATTATGTATTATGAATATAAGTTATTTCAAGAACATAAAATTGATGTTAAATCAAATTTAAAATATTTTTTTGATCATTCTATGGTATTATTAACATCCATTAATGTGTTTACATAAAATTAATGTTCATTACCCATGATGTAGGTAAATTGGCATATCACAAGTGAGGATTTCATTTTTTGTATAAAAGAGAGAGAGGGGGGGAGGGAGAAGTTTAATTATAGATATTATATTAAAAAGATATAATTACAAGATATTTAAGTTTATGGAGTTTATTATTCCATTTTCATAAAGGGGGTCCGGAGAGAATAAGAAAAGAAATAAAAATTGAAAGGAAATTAAAGGAAAAAGAGTAAGGATTTGCCTTTGGAATTCTCATCCTGATATCCTCCTCAAGAAACATGGTATTGGTATTATTTTGATACCAAGATATCCTATAATCCTAAGAGGATCTAGATAAGTGTATTGGTTAAAATTTACATAATGCTTGAAGCTTGAGATTTGTGAGGCAAAGAGGCGGTGAGGGGTGGTATTTATAGTGGAGGAGAGGGGTGATTTCTCAATATTTTAATCATTAGATTATTATTTTGTCTCAACACTATGAATAGTTTGAGAATTATCTTAAACTATATTAAAATAATGAATTATGGTTATATATTAAGGTTCTTACATCAGAAATACATCAAAAATGACTAAAAAATTCATGTATTTAGCATTTATCAAAAATTATCGTATTTTACTATTCATAAAAAATTAAAGTATTTTAGAAAAATCTAAAAAAATAACTATAACAATTTTTTTATTCTTAGAATTCAGAAATGAACTCCATTTTATGAAATTAATTTTCTAAATATGAGTAATTCAATTTTTAATTATAATAATTACTTACATGGAAAATTTAGATGTCAAAATTATAATTGATTTATAACACTTTGAAAATTTACTTAAGGACTCATAAAATTATGTTCAAATTATAACACATAAAAATATTATTTTATAAATATATTTTATGAAAATGAATTTTCATTTAAATTAGTAAAATGATCATAGAATTGTAATTGAATACAATGACTTATAAGAAAACACTTAATTAATAATTTTTAAAATATTTACATACTTAATCTCTGATATAATAATAAATTATTTTCACTTATAAGATGCCTTAATTTTATTTTTACTTTCAGTCACTACTATTCATTTGGCATGTTTACTATTCATAAGGTTCATATTACTGTTCTTATGGTCATGTTTTTATTTTATCAGTATTGGTTTCGTAGCTTCTAGAAATAAATCATATTTCATTAATTCATTATTTATAAAGCATTTACTATGCTCACTAAGTGATTTTATGTGATTTATAATATATGAAATTACTAAAATAAGTGAGAAATTCCATTTATAGAGGTTTTGGACCTTACACCTCACATGTCGTGTACACCATGATTCCTTTCAAGGAAACTTCAACCTCTCGTATCTCATTCTTTTGGATTCCAATATTAGTCTATGGTAGCCCATCCTAACTGTTTTTCCCTATAGAATGTGATGGTTCCATCTATTGTGGTTTTTTAGGTTGTGATGTTAGATGTTCTAGTTGTGATGGTTATTTAGGCGACACTTGATGACGGTAGTGATCATGCATATGATCACCAATGACCTATAGAGTGGAACCCCGCACCCCCTACCCCATCAATTTGAGTGTGAGTCCACTATCTTCTGTGTGTAACCCCCTATTCAGTTAGGTTGTGGGTCCTCATGACATCAGAGTGGAACCCCTTAACTGAGAGGACCAGTTTGAGATATACCTAACACTGAGAGGGGGGTGAATTAGTGTTGAGTACTTTTGAAACCAATTTCAACTTTTTATCCTTGTACATATTGCCTAATAGGATTTTTATTCTATTATTCTTTTTCCGTGTCACATGAAATAATGGAATGCAGTAAAAAAACACCCAAAATATTTATACAAAGTTCAATACTAAATAAGAGCAGTTACATCCTTTCCATGAAATGGAATGACCAGTGCATGGATTATCTACTATAATGTGATGTGTTGTTATAGTGGGTTGACTAGGAAAACAATACTCTAGTCAGTGTGGGTCCCTAAAATTTGGAGGGGAGTGGTAAAAAATCCTCTTCCAAAAACTAGTGACAATATAGTCCAACTTGTATCTTCTTTCTGGTTATTTATACTGACTCCCAAGAAAATATTCTCCCTATTGAATAGGGTTTACAAGACCAATAGAATCTCAAAAAATTTGAGCCTTGTTGGATATCACACTTATTCTTGATATTATATTCTTCACTTGTTACATACTTAGATGAATTCAAGTAACCCTCTTCTTCATTCCCAGCAGAAATCATGAATGTTGCGCAGTCTTCTTCTCTTCCTTCTTCAGTGAAAAACCAACTGCATTGAATATTTTTCTGCTTCTTGCTAGAATCATAAAAACGTTTTTGTGATTTTAAAAACATTGTGGACAAGATCATATAGCATCATCAAAATTAATATGTCTGGAATAATTGAGTATAAGTTAGACACATTTTTTCATCATCTCTTGTTCCTTACGGTAAACCACCATGATCCTTCTAGAACTGTGTACTGGGAATGGTTAGCGGATCACCTCTTCATGAATCATCTCTCCTCCACATACCTTCACTTCTTCACTTTTCTGTACCACACATAATTGTAGTACCCAAACATCTCTACATATAGCGCCTACTTCACATACCGGTACCTGCTCCGCGTTCTTTTCTTGAACCGTGTATCTCTCCTGCTCCGCGCACTGCACCAAAACTGCGTACTACACCAGCTATGCTTCTACATACTGAGCCTACTCTGCATCGTTGTACTCTGCCTGCTCTAAATCCGTGTACCATCCCTACTTCTACTAACTACCCATTTTTTGTGAACTGTTCTTTGTTCGTGGACTGCCTTCGCTTATGCATACATGATCTTACTCAGCATACTGCATCATCTTCCTCCATGTAAAAGACTTATTCCTCTACATACTGGACTTCCTCCTATACATATTGATATTTCCTTTTAGGTTGTGAATCCCTCCAAGAACATTTTGAAAAATTCATTTCATGCGAACCACTTCTCTTACGCGGAATCCACCCCATGAAACACTATCAGGATCCACTGAATTTCTTCCACTAGCAATGATCATTTCTATTAAATTTATCTCTCTTACTTAATGATGGGATTAGGGTCCATTATGTAGGTAAATAAATACAAAAGTTATTCAAATCCATTTTACCCAAATTTTCAATGTGGGACAACCTTCACTGCATACTTCTTATCTCATGTATTGCGAGCCTACACCACATTCTGCTTCTCCTACCAAAAACCTTCATAGCGTATTTGGTGCCTGCCACAAACCAATGACCTTCCACATACTGTATGACTTCCTATCTGCGTAGTTCATCTCTTTCTCCAAATATGAGCGATCCCACATACCACAACTCCTTCCACCCTGTATACTTTTTTTAATCCTAAAACAAATCTATATATCGTTCCCTCTATCACATATGTTGCATGTGTACCATTCCTAGAACATGGTATGTGGTTCCCATCCTTTGACTATTTCCTTCTCAATTCCGCATCTTTTTCACTCCTTCAATATCTGATTCAGTAGGAACACCAATGCCACTTCACTCTCTTCTAAAATTCATCATGAACTTCTTCTACCATGATATATATGCTTTGAATTATCGGCTTCAACGTCGTCATATTTCTCAAGGAATATACTACAACTTTCCTTTATTCTTGAAGTATCATCCTTTCTGATCATAACTAAAAACTATTGGCATCACCTTTTCCCTCTCTATCATTCATGAGGCTTTAATCACAAGTTCTCTAACCAACTTATGATCTTTATGAAATACATAATAGCAATGCATCGTCTAATTTTATGAAATGTGAAATGCTTGTCCATCTCTAAGTTCCAAGCACTTACACACTCTCTCTTCTTCTTCAACCATCATTATCTACTTCATAAAAATCATATTATTTTTTCATAAATAAATATCTTTCATGTTTCTCATGAAATCGTGAAGCATTGCATGACCTTATTTAAATCCGAATTATTCCTTCATCATCCTCATATGGATGATAATTCACCATTATTCATTGTTTTAAACATTGTGTCTCCTTTTCCACAAGTTCTTTGAACATTGAATCAGTGAAACAATCTTCTGAATTGACATCATGGAGAATTTCCCAAGCATGTCATCTGATTTTATGAATCCATAACAATTCTCCAAGAATAATTACTTCAACTAACCTCATTTAACATTGGATATACTTCTTCATTTTGACAATAATTAACACCTAAACCCACCAAATATGTATTCATTAAAAAATTGGTCCCAACAATCTCCCCCATTTTATTTTGTTGTCAATACCTTAATTTTATCTAAAATTAATTTGTCAATGTGAGTCTTCTCTCCCCCCTTCACTCCATTCTCTTCCTTAAACATTTATTTCACTTATGTATCCCTTATTGAAAAGAAATACAATGTTAATAGGAAAAGAGTATCAATTAACACCTACGAAATGTTCCATCAATCATTTCTCTAAAATTATACTTGATCCATGATCTATGTATAAAACAAGAGGATTTGATTAAGACAACAAATCTTTCCATTACCCACTGGTCATGATGCCTCATGAGATGAGAAATCATGTACTTTTCGTCAAGGTACCATAAATTTGATTCCAATATGATGATATTATATGTGAAATGAAATAATCAACATGAAACTCCTTTTCTAGTGAAATTGCCTTCAAATACTTTTCATTGTAATGGAATTTCATACAAAATGATATTGATACTAGTTGAAATAATTACTCTGGAAGATTCTTCATCTTTGCTCCCCCTAAAGGGAGAACATATCATCACTGATTCTCTTGTTCTCCCCCTAAGATCATCCTTCGCCTTCAATTCCATATATTATAAGAACAAATACAATACAAATAATATTTAATGGAATTATGAGGATCTTCCCTGCCTCATCAATGTGAAAAACAAGTTTGAGATGATTTTATTTTACTAGATGATCTATTCTTCACACATTCACAAATAATCTTCAATACTGAATGTGATTGTGTGGACCTATGTATTTATTCTATCTCTATCTGAGTGAATCCCCTTTCTGCAATATATTTCAAAGAACTAGAATCTCTTGGTGAAATTTTCATCATCTTGTGGAATTATTCTTGGTCTGGGATGAATTCAATAAATTTTCTAATAGTATTTCCAACCTTTTTGCACCTTACACAAATAACTTCTCTTTATTCATGTAGAATATTATTTTTTCTTTTTTCACTAGCCTTAGCCTGTTCATCTTCAATTTTCTTCATTCATTCCAAATCTTCTATCCAAATAACTAATACATCATTAGGAACTGAGGCATCAAGATTCAATCTTCTATATGTCTTCTTCTGAGCGACTTCCTTATTATTAATTTTTTTAATGATACCCCCTTCAACTTATTGGATTTAGAATCCAAGGTCTTCTCAACATTCCTCCTTGGAGTATTCTTGGAAGAATTAGTTTTTAAAACATTCATATGGTTGCTTACGAAGAATACTTCTTCATTCTTAGCCAGCTCCTATGATCATCATTTCGTATCAGCTTTGGGTACCTGTTGAGATGAACATGCACCATTCATTTGAACACTCATATTCCATACATCATTGATTTTATCTAACATTACAAATCTATTTGTAGTATATAGATGATTATGGATATGTGGATGTTTCTTCTTCTTCACTTACTTTTTCCCCTTTGATATAGCCTTTATTTATGATTTTTCATTTAAGGTATTGTACTGGAAATCCAATGAATGATGCCCAAATCAATTGCATCACCATCATTGAAAAAAAACCTTGTCTTCTTGGTGTCTTCTGTGTAAAGTTTCTAACCCTTATTCATAATTTGTCATTGCCTCTGAGGGGAATCATATTCAAACTTCATCATTCTATCCACCATAGCCACGGTGGTAGATATTTCATAACCTTTATTCATCCACACCTTTTTAGAAATTTTCTTCCAACCTGCTCTTTTTATAAAATAAATTTTATAAACATTAGTACATGTTGTTATGGATGGTTCCCTTTTCCCAAATTCTTGTGCTAGATCATTGAGTGAATTTATGAGCATCTTATCACCTGCTATAGTTCTATCACCCTTAGAACCTCCAATTAATATTGAATACGAGTCGAAATTGTCACATTCTCTAATGAGGGATCAATATGTGTCTTCTCAAGATTTGACCTCTAAGATTACAATTTTAGACATTTCCATATTGAGGATGATCTTTTTGTCTTTAATCATGATCATATTCTCTTCATAAATATTCTTTTATCTTTCAACTTCCACTTCATGAATCAGAACAATGTTTTGTAATAATGAGTAATGTTCAATGATATTCTTGGAATTTTCATCCAAATATAACTTCTTGATTTCATTTATATTTTCAATCTCATCTTCAAGTGAATGGACCTTCTATTATAGATCCTTGTTGAATCCCAACTTTTCTTCAACATCTTTGAGCCACTTTGAGGAACTCATTACAAATTTTCTCTTTGTTTTTTTTCAAAGTCTCCAACTTTTCTGGAGGGATTTAAGCATTCAAATACTTTTTCTTGTAACACCTTCTCTAAAAAACATTTTCTTCTTCTAGTTGTGTGATATCATATTGCATTCATTGAAATAGTCCACAAATAAGTGAGACACTTTCCCCAATGATGCTATTCTGAATCATTCTTAATCTATCAATGGACAACTCTTGAGAGTTTTTATATTGATCGTCACCACTAGTGATAGCATTTTCATCATGAGAATTGGTTTCAAATGTACTAACACATAGATATTGATCACTTGTGGTAGGATGGTTACCCATATTCGTAGTGGAAACTCGATCCACCTTCTCATTACATTCAATGTATGATATGTATTCTTTTTCATCAAGGTATGGAGGTCCAGATGTTTCCTCTTCTTTAGATAAGAGGGACCTCTTCTTCAACTTTCACTTCTCAATAATTATTTGGTTCATCATGGTATTGGTAGATATATCCTTCTAATCATATTTAACTGAATCTTAAATGATAGTAAACTTCATTGATAATTTATATAATAAACTCAGCTCTTCAAAATAGAATAGCATGACTATATAGAATTCAATAGAGGTGAACATCTCCCCGTAATTCCAATTGAGATGACCAATTCGGGATATTCCTAACACTGAGAGGGGGTGAATGTGTGTTGGGAACCTTTAAAACTAGTTCCACGTTTTTATCCCTATACCTATTGACCTATTAGGATCATGATTCTTTTATTCTATTTTCCCTGTCACATGAAATTATAGAAAGAAGAAAAATTATACACACGATATTTTTACAAGGTTCACTACTCAACAAGAGAATCTACATCCTTTCCATGCAAGGGAATGTCCAATGAATGGATTCTCTTCTAAAATGTGATATTATGTTACAGTGGGTTGAATATTAAAACAACCCTCTAGTCAGTGTGGGTCCCTACACTTTGTAAGGGGGAGGGAAACAATCCTCTTCCATGAACTGGTGACAACCTAGTCCAACTTGCACCTCCTTGCTGATTATTTATAATGCCTCCCAAGACAGTCTTATCCCTATTCAATAGGGTTTGCAAGACCAATAGAGTCTTCCACCTTCTAAGACCTTTTGGATGCCACAATAATTGTTGATCTTCTTTTCATCACTTGTTTCTTGCATAACAGCATTCAAGAAACCCTATTCTTCTATCCTAGTAGAAAACCTGGACGATTCACACTATTCTTCTTTTACTTCATCAGTGAAAACAAATTGCAGTGAATATTTTTCTTCTTGTTGATAGAATTACAAACATCCTTTTCTGATTTTCATAAAAATGAGGACCATATCATCTTATCACCATTACAGTTAATATGGCCTGAATAATTGAGTATTATTTGAGCAAAATTCTTCCTCTTCTCTTATTCAAAATGGTGAACTACATTTATCCTTTATGAACTATGTACCAGGTATGGTTAGCAGATAACATCTTCACTAATCGTCTATCCTCTGCATATTTTCCCTACTTTTCTTCCACTTACCACACCTACTCAATGTACCGAGACTGCTCTACATACAACACATGATTAGTGTACTTGCACTTGCTCCGCATACTGCACTAGAACCGCGTATCGTGCCTGCTCGTCATACTACGATGGGAGAACATACTATGTCTGATCTACTTCTACATACTTTTCCTGCTATATGTCTACATATTTCCCCTTATCTACATCCATGTATCATCCCTACTTCTGTGAACCACTCACATTCTACAAACTATTCTCTCTTTCTGGACTACCTTCGCTTATGCGTACCTGAGCTTGCATGGCATACTGTGTCTTCTTTTTTTGTGTAACAAACTTCCTCCTCCACATATCAAAAAACCTCATATTTGTATTGCGCTTCTTGTTTTGTTTATGAATCTCTGAAAAAACCTTCGGGAAAATTTCTTTCGCATGAACCACTTCTCTTACACGAAATCCGCATGGCGAACCACTTTCATGACTCACCGATTTTCATCCACCATCGATGATCATTTCTATTAATTTTCTCTCTCTACCTTAATGACGGTATTAGGATCCCATATATAGGAAGATAACTCTAAAAGACCCACTAATCCATTTTACCCAAATTTTAAATATGGGACAACCTTCACCGCACACTGCTTCTCCCACGTATTGTGAGCCTCCACCACATAATGCTCCTCCTATCACGATCCTTCACCACATACAATGTTCCTGCCATATACCATTGACCTTTCACGTATCATAAGACTTCTAGTCTATGTACTGCATCTCTTTCACCAATGACAATCCATCATACAAATCGCAACTCCTTCCTCCACATACCATTTTTTGATTCTACAAACCGCTCCACGTACTATTCCCACTATCTCATACGTTGTCTATGTACCATTCTAGGAACATGGTATACACTTCCCATCATTTTCCTATTTCCTTTTCCATTCTACATCTCATCCACTCATTAAATATATTCTTTTGCAATAACACCAATTCCACTTCACAATCTTTTGGATTTCATCATGAACTTCTTCTACCATGATATATATTCTTTAAATGATTAGCTTCCACATCATCATATTGTCCAAAGAAATTACTACAACTTCCCATTCTTCTAGAATCATCATTCTTTCCAATCCAAACTAAATATGATTGGCATCAACTTTTTTCCTTTTATCCTTCATAAGGCTTGCTTCACAAGATCTCCAACCAACTTATGATCTTTGTGAAATACATACCAGTAATGCTTCGTCTAATTTTATGAAATGTGAAATGCAAGGCTATCTCAGAATGCCAATCCCTTCCACACTATATCTTCTTATTCAACCATCATTCTCTACTTCATGAAAATCATATGATTCTATTCTTTAAGTATGATATTTCATGGTTCTCATTAAATCATGAATCATTTCATTACCTTCATCATATCCCCATTATTCATTATTCATCCTTATATAGACGATACTTTACAATTATTCATTGTTGTAAACAATGTGTCACCATTGACATAAGTTCTTTGAACTTGGGATTTCTGAAATAGTTGTCTAAATTTACATCTTGGAAAATTTTCCATTCATGGAATCCAATTATATGAATCTATAATACTTCTCCATGAAACATTACTTCAACTAACATCCATTAAATTTGGAGATCCTTCTTCATTTGGACTAGCATTGACAACTATTGACAACAAATACAACTTCATACGCAAAGTTTTCCCAACACTAACGAATCTGGGTATAAGTCCTTCACATATAGAGTAGAAATGCCATATCATATTTGGTGTGGTTCCTCTATCTAACGAGTGTAAACATACTATTGGATAACGCTTTGGTCCTCATGAGATCAGAGTGGAACCTTCCAGATGGATCAGGGTTCAGTTACTCAACCTATAGAGTGGAACCCAACATTAGCTTGGGCATGATCCTCCTATCTATTGAGTGGAACCCCATATCAGGTAGGTCGTAGATCCTCATGAAAATAGAGTGGAACCCCCCTGATGGATCAGGTCATGGGTCCTCAAACTTTTGAGTGACCCCCCCCCCCCCCCCATCAACATGGGTGTGTATCCTCTATCTGCAAAGTGGTTCTACCCTATCAGGTAGGGCATGGATACTCATGATAACAGAGATGGAACCCCTATCGAATAGGGAATAGATTCTCATGACATGAGAGTGGAACCCACTAGGCACATCAGGACATGAGTCATCTATGTATACATATAGAGTGGAACCCTCCTACCGCACTAGGGAGCAGGTCCTCTACTTGGAGATTATTCCCCCCCAACTGTGTGACATAGTGGTGAGATGTGGGCCTCCTCATGGTTACTTCTAGATAGACACATGAGATGTTAGGAATCATTGATAGACTTTTGTAACTCTAGGTGACTCTATTTCTGGGATGTGATGTGAGAGAGAGATCCTCATTCTCTATCATTTGGGATTATTTCAATGAATATATATATATATATATATATCAATAACTTTGTATTCAGATACTCTCTTGTTAGGGGTTATAGAGACACATGCGGTAGTCCATATACTCTCCATGTTGAGAACCTCATGGTTGTAAGAGTTTACTCTTCTACTATGGGTGGTGAATAATCAATGTGTAGTCCACCTACACAGTATGTTGATCCCCTTTTGTTTGGAAGAGGTTACTTTTTCTTTCATCAGGTTGACCTACATCCTATTTACTATCTATTTTCTAGTCCTGTTGTGTTTCTTACTGAACCCAATTTCATATTTCATGTAATCTCACTGTTTATGTATATACTCTCCCTTACATAAGATTTTATTATACATGTCATGTCTTATGCAGATGACAGATAGGTCAGTAGTAACTTCAAAGGATATTAGGGATACCAGGTTCATGGGTCCATCTATAGTGGTCGTATATTGTATATTGCGATCTGGGATCTCTGAGCATTTTACTTTCCAGTTTTGTTAGGATATGATATATTTATGGATGGGCATGTATTTTTTCCCTTTTATCTCATTTTTTTATTGTCGTACTCTAGTACACCGTAGAAATTTTCATGCTTGGTTTACATTCTTGTTGTTGCATATTTCTATTATTATTATTACTCTACACTTCTATATTTATATGTTCAAGTGTGTTCATTCATGTACCATAGGAAAAGGCCTCACATATAGGATATGCCTTTTCTCGCTTTTCACCACCCCTAGCATATGGAGGTGGGATTTATGTAGCTACAACTTCAGCCCCGGTTAGGATCAGGTCGTGACAGATTGGAATAAGAGTGGTTCATTCCATGGGACAATGTCTGGATTAGTCCCTTTATGAGGATTTGGTTGGGACTTACGGAAACAGTGTCAATGTTTCTCAAGTGTGGTTTTCAGGCTAGATAACCTAGTGATAATATGGGTAGCTGACATATGCATTCACCCAGAAATTGAATACCTACTTTTCGAATCTTCATACCATGACATTGGTTTTAGCGATAAAATGGTATATGCAATATATTAGATTTGGTATTTTGAATTTCATTCTTCATTTAGCTCCACATTATATATATATGAATATATATTCATTTGAACTTGGTATTCCTAGATAAATTTGGTATTCCTCCCTGAAGACATCCAACCATGTCACCATTTCTGGATCATGATGATGATCTAACGACTGTTGAGGCCTCGGTTTATGGTCCATCTGACAAGATCCATTCTCCGAGTGGATAGGTAGTATAACCACAACCTATCAATAAGTATATCATACCATCATAATAGGATAATGATGTGTGTGATCTTAACATACCCTGTGAATTCCAATTCTAGAGGCCACTAAGATTCCATGATGATCCAAATACCTAGATAGTAGAGGCTAGGATTGAGTCAGTGATCCAAGTTTCCAGGCATGTGTGGATCTCGACCGATTAGATGGTCACAAGTGAAACCAGTGCACTTTGTATTGAGACTGTCTGTTCTGAGGGTACCATTAAATGACACACCCATGCTGAATGTGCATTACATGTTCCAAAGATAGATATTTCTTAGGTATCATGTTGAGCTAGAATCCCTTCTCAGGTAATTAGGGTTAGACTCGATCCTATGGCTTGGGTATCCCACCGGGATAGGACCCCTTTCTATGATGTTCCTAATGGTTAGACCTCTCTATGGAGAAGTTGGGAATCATAGAAGCCCTATGATGGATATTTTTAGCAATTCACTATAAATGAAATGAATTGGGACACTTTGTCCACTAAGATTCATCATTGTGATGTGATATAAAACTGTGAGGGTGAGTCAGTGTCACCTAAAGAAGATAGTGTCAAAGTTTGGTGGATGAGTCCCTTTGATGTGTTTTTATTGGTATGTTTGGTGTGATGGGGTTTCAGAGTAGGCCCTGGTTGAGGAGACCTTGTTTGAAAGGGAAAGGAGGAGCTCTCAACATATGGTGAATATGTCCAAGAGGTTCCCTAATGGTTTGGGGTATGACCCATGTCACTAATGCTCAATTTTTAGTTGTTGTCACACAGTCGAAAACCAAATTTCTCTATGCATAGCCCCTGTTAGAGACCTAGATATACCAATAGATTCCTTTTTGACCCTTATGTTGTAGTTTTCTGTATAGAGGATTAGTTGTCACATGTTTTTGCAGATGGGATAAATGTACTCATTGAGGTGTTGGAGAGAGAGCCTCACACCAAATATTCTATATTTTTAGTGATACCCTTTGATGTTTTCCTTAGTAGATATTATTAGTCAACCATCCATGATAAGATGTTTTCTACAAGTGAGTTGTAGTTATTCTAGGTTGGGGGGTGGATTTTTCCCTCCTTCATGGGAAGTGATCCCTAGGTGGAACATGATGCACTCAATCATAGTTGGTTATATCTAATTTACCAGTTCGATGGTATTTCCTATATGAGTTATATTCTCCATCCAATTATGGTTTGGTATGTTGACATGTTGATCCCCCCCCAATGTGAGATGGACCTCCATAAAGATTTGAACCAATGTCATCTTGAAGGTCACACAAGCACATTGGATGACATCATGGGGCTGTGAGAGCTCATGGTAAAGTTTGAGGGTATACAAAGATAGGGATTTGAAACACCCAATGTTTCCCCCAGTGCGTCTCAAGTGTTTTTAATGTAGAAGATGGAAGGGGGATTGCAAATGTTTAGTGATTATCATCAATTAACTATAAATGACAAAGAACACACACCCTTTTTAGAGGGTGGATGGCCTCTTTGACCCATTTCAAGGTGTAAGATAGTTCTAAAAGATCGATCACAGGTCTGATTACCACCATTTGAGGGTTTGAAATGCTAATATTATAAAGCTACAATTTTTATTTCTATATGTACAATATGAGTTGATGGTAATTCCATTTTGTCTGATGAATTCACCCATCATATTTCTATTTTTGATGAACCATATCTTTCATCCGTACATGGACTTGTTTTTTTTCTTCATTTATGAAAAAATATACTTTGTGAGAGAGGAGGATCATTCATTGCACTAGAGTATATTTCTAGATATTTTTAAAGAGCACCATATTTATGGAAATATCCCAAAGATCCAGTTCTATATTCTTGAGGTTCACATTCTTTGGAATTCCATTTTTTATCAGGGTTTAGTCATGGACCCAACGAATATTGTTGAAGTGCTTATTTGGGATCCACCAAAGCCCATTTTTTAGGTTCATAGTCTTCTTGGATTGGTGAGGTACTATAGGAGGTTTAGGGAAGAATTCTCCAGGATTGTGTCCCCTTTGACCACCCATGTAATGAACTAACCCGGTTTAACATCAAACCTGACACCCGACTTGATCTATCACATACCCGAAGGGAGTTCTTGATCCCCACGGGCTGGAGACAAGAAAATATGAATCGTATAAAAAAACTAAGGGAACGATTTTACCAAACTAAATAACCACATGGAATACATAAAAAAATCAAGAAGGAAACAAAAAATCAGAACAAAATATATATTCCCTTACAGTAAGAAAATAGGGGAAACAAAAAATATGTAACAAAACCTAAAAACTCTAAAGGACAAGTCCGCCTGTAAGGGGCTCAAAACCAAAAAACTACTCCAATGATGGAATGGATGAACTCCAACCATATCACCACCAACTACCCATCCAACATAATATGAACCTCAATGCCTTACTTTGACACATTTTCTTTCCCTACACTTGAAGACAAACAAAGTTCAACACACCACAGAAGGAGTGCGCAATGTTGTGAGCTAGCAGGCTTAGTAGAATCCCACCCAGGTGTTCCATAATAAGTCTCAGTATAAAAAATACTATATGGCCATTTTTAATAGAAAACATGGAATGATATGCAGTAAATAATTTTTATAGAAAACATGGTAAACATTTCTCTATTCCATAGTTCTAAACAAATTCATGAATAAGAGTTTCGAAACATATTTTCCATAAAAAGTTTCTACAAGAATAAACATGCATATCAAGGATAACACAGAATACCAATAAATAAAAAACTGAAGAATAGGTATCACACATCAAGGAGTAATACTGGTTTAGGAAATAGACTACTCATACAATAAGAATCAAGTGCGCAAATATGATCCTATAACTACCAGAATATGAAGAAGAGGAATACCCCATGAGAAAAACCCACAAAATATCAATATCATTCCCCTAGAAAAACATTCCTAAGAAATGGAGGAAATCACCAGGACAAAACTCCTTGATAATCCCAAAGAGAAAAAAATTTTCTCAAGTAAAAACTACAACCTAAGTATCCAAGGTAACCCATGTGCTCAATTTCACAATCCAATTTCAATTCTTTTAAAACCATTCAATAAAATTTCATAATCCAATTATAAAAAACCATGGAAACCCCATTTTTCTTTTAAAACCCATTTTCAAAAAACCCATACAATAATTAGGATTTATAAAATCAGTTTCTGAAGAAAAACAATCAGGATTAACATATGATATAGATGGAACCACCCACCTCAAATTTAGGTTCCCACACACCCACAACGGAATCCAAAACCTAGAATAAATCCCACATCATAAAAAGAGACCCTATATCCCCATCCACAAAAAGATTGATTCAAATATAAACACAAAAGGTCAGAAGAATGGATGAAACCCACATACATCAATGAAGGACGCTCGCTGAACCACAACAAACAAATAAAAAAGGACTCCACAATGAGATCTCACAACGGATCTAGAAGAAGAAGACAAGAGAAATCTATCATAGATAATTTGATCCGATAATGAAAGGATAGTGCGCTATGAAGATCAATGATAAGGAATAATTGGAATGAATAATTACCTAGAGAGAATCACCACAAATTCAACGAAGATCCAACACTGATCGAATCAATCATGAAGGTGAGAAGAACTTAAAATCTCCTAGGAAGAGTCTAGGGTTAAGAGAAACCAAGAGATGAAGGAAATATTGAACAAAAAAAACCGATCAAGTGATTTTAAACTGGGAACAGGTCAGGTTATGTCATATACCCCTTGGTCCCAATTTGTAGGCCACACATGATATTTTGTGTCGAAAAACCCATTGCCTAGGGATAAAGATCTGCTATTTATCCTCTACCTGATGTGTAACTCATGCACCCGATGTGTAATAGGTCACAACATGATTTCTCATGAATCCATCAGCCATTACATGATGTGTACCTTTTCTAAAACCAAAAGTAAACCCAGAATATCACTTCTAAGAATTTTAAATCCATAAAGTAACTTTTAAAAGGGGAAACAATACCCAATCAATTTGACATGATGTTATGATCTCTCCACGATAAGGACCTTCCATCCCAGAGAATAGATGTGGAATATGTACTCCCTAGAAAAATATGAGGCCATTGATCCCTCATTAATGAATCATGTTCCCAAGTATTTTGACAATTTGATCCTTGTTTCCATAGAACTCTGACCAGTGGAATCAAATTACCATGAAATAATTTCTCTTGAGAATCAACAATATCAAATGGTTTCTATAAGACAAAAGAATATGTGTCCTACCCAATTTCATCACAACTTATAATACGAGCAGGATCAAGGTGATATTTTCTAAGATGTGATATGTGGAAAAAATCTTGAATTCCCATCAACTGAGTGGGAAATGATATCAAATAGGTAACTTTACCAAGTAGTTCTATTTTCTAAAATGGTCCAACATATCTTGGAGCCAACTTTCCCTGTTTTCCATGTCGACGGTAACCCAAACCTCGAGAAACATTCAAGAAACCCCAGTCACCAATAGAAAACACCAATGGAAAATTCCACCAATCTTCATTCAATGTCTGTTGACTCAGGGCTGTAACCAAACATTGTCTCACATCCAAAATCATTTCTGACGTCTCTTGAACCAGACTTGGTCCAACAAAAGATGCTTCTCCCACCTCTTCCCAATAAATGTGTGATCTTTATGGGAAACCATACGTATCAAAAAGATCCAATCTGTTCGATGAATGATAACTATTTTTGTAAGAAAACTCAATGAGTACCCGATAGATATCCCATAATCCACATCAATCCAAGACATAGGCACGGATCAAATTCTATGGGATCTAAATTACATGCTCCCTTTGGCCATCTATATATGGATGATATGTTTTGATCAACATGACCTGAGTCACCATTTACTATTGAAGGCTCCACCAGAACCATGAGGTAAACCAAGGATCCCTATCTGAAATGATGGAATAAGGACTCCCATGAAACCTCATGATATTTTATACATACAACATACCCAGATCATTAACTTTAGTGGTGTCTTTGATCGGAATCAAATATGCATATTTCATTAACTGATCAAAAACCACCCAGATAAAAGTTTTACCTCGGGGTGTCCATGGTAACCTAACAACAAAATCCATGGACACCATGTCCCACTTTCAAACTTGAACTGGAAGAGGCTGAAGCATACCATAAGTTTTCAAGTTCTTGGACAATATCCATTGGTAGGTGTAACAGTGGGACACATAATCCGCAATGTCACGCTTCATACCAGACCACCAGAATTGTCTTGTCATGTCATAATTCATATTTGTAGTTCCTTGATGAATGATCAATGAAGAGATATGACAATCAATCAATACTAAACTTCTCATATGTGATGGTATGAAAACTCACTTCTTGAAGTGAGGTTTTCCATCTGAAGAAAGAGACCAACCAGAAACTATCACTCCACCATAAATATTTTCCTGAATCTTCTGAAACTCATCATCTTGTTGTTGAAGTTGATATATAGACTCTAGGAGAGATTATTCCAACTGAACACTTGTCAAAATGATGCATAATACATCATTATGACTGTCTAAATACAATTGAAAAAATACCCATAAGATTCCACTTTTCCTTCGATTCCAGAACTGTATCTGATGGTACATTCATGCTTAAAGCGTCTGCAACTACATTCCCTTTCCCCAGAGTGTAGGTGACGTTGAATTCAAATATATGAATGTGTTCTTACCGTCATCTCTATATAATATTCAATTCATTTTGGAAAAAAAATATAGCTTAAAATATTATTATAAAAAAACCGGGAACTTTTCCCCAAAGAGATAATGCCACCAAGACTTGTGATAATGCATCTGCACCACAATATCTAAATCATGAGTGGGTCATTCATATCATGTGGTTTGAGTTTAATAGAATCATATGTTTCCACAAGGTTATCCTATACCAGCACACTACCAAAAACAACACCAGATGCATCACAAAACAACACGTACCCCTTACCGGGCTCAGTTAAGATCATAAGAGGTGCCGATGTGAGAAGTCATTTCAGTTCATCAATGAAAGTCTGCCACTTTTCATCCCATGAGAATTTCACTAATTTCTTTGTGATTCTAGATTAGGGAAATTCTTGACGAACTGTTCCTAGTATCCATCAAGAATAGGTAAGCATCATATCTGAAAGACATTACATGGTTCCATTCATGGCAACACAACTTTTACGTTCTTTGGATCAACTGATAATACATGATCAGGAATTCTATGCCCCAATAATTTAACTTCTCGAATCTACATACATCATTTTGAAAACATTCCATATAGACACTGATTTCTCATAATCTCCAAAACCAAACTTAGATGGTTCTCATGCCCACACATGGACTTTGAATAAACGATAATTTCATCTAGGAATACTACCACAGAAGTGTCTAGATATTGGTGGAATATCCAATTCATCAAGGATATAAAAAGTTGAGGAATTTTAGTCAGGCCAAAATGCATCAAGAGATATTCATAATGTCCATAGCTGCTCTTTAATTCAATCATAGGTATATCAGACTCCCATACTCTACTATGGTGGTAGCCTGGCCGAAGATATATCTTTGAAAACCACTTTTAACTCTTCAACTACTCAAAAAATAATCTACAAAAGGAAAATGATATTTTTTCTTAATAATTAATCATTTTAACATTCAATAGTCCACACATAACAAAATTTAACCATCCATTTTCTTGTAAAATAGCACAGGGGATTTCCAAGGAGAAACATTGGGGTGAACAAAACCCTTATCTAACAGATCGTCCAATAGAATCATGAGTTATTTCAACTCTGTCGGTGCCATATAGTAAGAACGAATAGATATTGGTTGAATTCCCAGCACTGGTTCAATCATAATATCTACCATCCTATCTGGAGGAAGACTAGAGAAATCATCAGGGATAATGTTAAAAATGTCTAGGACCACAACAGATGGATCAGAAATAGAAGAAACTTCATCAAGATCAAACACAATGGTAGACAACAAACTTCTGAGCTTTAGGTGGGAAGGCCCTGCATGACCTGATCTATGATCCAACCCCTTGAAACTCACGAGATCTCTCATCGATAGAAATAAATTAAACATGCTGAAGATAACAATCAACCTCAACTAAACGAGTTAAAAACCAATCCAGATTAATAATGATGTACAACAGATCAAGATCATGAATTAGAATATCCCAGACTGATCTCGTCTTGGCTATCGTGAATGAACCAGAAGGACAATATAATCCCTTCTATTTCCTCTTGCCAAGAGGTGTCACTAACTCCATTATAAAGGGCATAATTTACCTTGGTAGTTTTTGTGTATTTTCAAAATGTGTAGATATAAATTGGTGGGATGAACCAGCATCAAATAATGTAGTAGATACTGAAGTTGCAATAAGGAGTGTACCTCTCAATTTTACCATACCTGCATCAACATCCATTGGAAACTCATCTACTGTGTGTAAATGATTCACTCATGAGGCCTGTGGAAGGATCCATGTAGTCTATCACGCTTCTGACTACACTGCAGTATCCATTAGAGCTGACGAACCATGATTATAACAAGGTGTATTCATAGCTTGATAGAAATGTTGTAGATGACCAACACGTCCACATCTATTGAACGACTTCATGGGAATATGAAAAGAAAATCTAGTGTGACCCCCCTTCCCGCACTGGTATCAAGTCATAGGCACACTTCCAACTGCATCGGACAGTGCATAGGAGGCTCACTGCAGATACCCACCTCTACAACTCCTACGAGATCCCTTCCACTTCCTCTTTTTCCCATGCATGAAACTGAAGCTATCACCCATTTGAAGAGGAGAGGCATTAAATATGACTTTTCTTTCAATATCCATCTTTGACATCATTACTCTATCCAATGCCTTTGAATAGGTAAAATGCTTCAACATGAACACTTACAATCTAATGAACATTTGAAAATCCTTCAGGTACTTCTATGCCTTCATCTGGTCATTCCTTACCAGGTTCAGATTAAAATGGATATGCTCATCAAACTGGTTGGTGTAGGATAATACCGAACAATCTCCCAACTGTAATGATAGGAACTCCAAAGGTTTTGCAAACATCAGAGACTCTTGACAAAATTTCTTGAAGAATAGGGTTTTGAAACCCTTCTAATCCAATCCAACTTCTCTTCCATCCTCGACCATAGAGTCCCACCTACGCTTTCCAGAACCCTCTAGTCCGAACATAGTGCACTTCAAACAGATATTAGTAGGTGTCCCTTGGAAGTAAAATAATTGATTGATCCTATAAAGACAATCCTCCACCTCTTGAGGTCCATTCATCCCTTTAAATTATGGTGGATTCTATCATGTTAACTCTTGTGATCGGTCTCTTTCTGATCTAGGTCCTTGTTTTACATAAGCAACATCATTTTGAACTCGTAGCACATCTTCATCGATACCAAGAATTTCTCATATGATAGTCTTGATGTGATTCTATTCTATATATGGATTTCTTGAGGAGAATCTTCTACAACATCCTAAAAAACCTGTGCAATACATCTCGGAGGAATAATGTTGCATACCAAAACCTAAGAACAACCCGAAATAGAGAATATCTTAGTTCAAACTGGAAAACCCATAAGAAGAAGATGAGATTTTTTTAAAAAACTAACAATATTTACACCTATCCTCACATCCCATTGTAATTTGACTCTCTTTATGACAAGAGATATCCAAGATCACATCACAACATACCTCTCAAGTACAGACAATCCAATCTTCAATATAATAGATATTCCAGGAAATGATTCTTGAGGACATACCTGACCTCTAATACCAAACTGTAATGAACTGACCCAGGTCCACAAACCCAGAACCTGACTCAATCTGTCACATACCTGAAGGGTGTTCCCGTTCCCCACGGGCTGGCGACAAGCACCTGGGCATTGAATGAAAACACTGAGGGTAAAATTATCTTAACCTAAACAACCACCTGACATACATATACAAAGAAAGATGGAAATAGTATAAGGTGAGCAAAATATATATTTCATAACAGTAAGAAAACAACAGTGACAAAAAAGATGTGGAAGAATCTAAAAACTATAAATGAAAAGTCCAACTACAAGGGATGAAAAACAAAACAGTTACTCCAATGATGGCATAGATGAACTCCAACAATATCACCACTGGCTACCCATCCCAGCTAACATTAACCTCACCACCTTACTGTGGTTCCTTTCCTGTCCCTACACTGGAAGAACAGAAAAGGGTTATGCACCACCGTAGTAGTGTGCAGGGGTGTGAGATAACAGGCTCAGTAGGATCCCACTCAGGTGGTCCATAACAAGTCTCTGTATAAAAAATATTGAGTTATAATTTTTATTATTTTACATGGAATGATAAGCAGTAAAGTAGTTTTATAGAAAACATGGTAAACATTTCCCTTTTCCATAGTTCTAAACAAAAGCTGGTATAATAGCTTCAAAACATATTTTCCATAACATTTTTCTACAAGAATAAACATGCATACCAAGGATAACATAGAAAGACAAGAAATAAAAAACATAAGCATATGTATCACACACCAAGGAATAATACAGGTCAAGGAAAAATGCTACTAATAACATAAGAATTAAGTGAACAAATATGATCCTATAACAACGATCCTATGAAGATGAGGAATACACCAAGAGAAACCCCCACCCCCCCAAATTTCAATATCATTACCATAGAACAATTGGTCTAGTAAATAGAATAAATCCCAAAGAAAAAATACCTTCAAAATCACAATGTAATGGATGATGGTGTTAAGCTAAACCTTCCACCTAACTACCAAAAGGTAACCCATGTGCTCAATTTCATAAAATTATTTGAATTCTTTGAAAACCATTAAAAAATATTTTATAATCCATTTATAAAAAAATAGGGTAAAACCCATTTTTATTTTAAAACCCATTTTCATCCCACACAAACAATCATGCCAATTTAATAAATTAGTTTAAAAAGTAAAACGAGAAGGTTTATTATCAGAGGCTAGAGATGGAACAACCCACTACAAATTTCAGGTCACACACGCCCACAACTGAATCAAAAACCGTGAACAAAACCCCACAACACCAAAATAGATACTATTATATAATCCATGACAATATTGATTCAAATTTATTCACAAAAGTTCATTTGAATGGAGGAAACCCACATTCCTCGAAGAAGGGCAACCAACACACCACAACCAACAATGTTATGTGGACTATTCAATGAGATATCACCGTGGATATAGAAGAATACAATAAGATACATCCATCGTAGATCATTATATTTGATAAGGCATGGCTAGGGTTCTATCGAGATAAATCACAAGGGAGAACCAGAAAGAACACTTACTCGGAGAGAATCACCGCAGACGCAATGAATACCTAACACCAATTAGATCGATCTAGAAGGAGATAAACCTCTGAAAGTTGACTAGGAAGTTATTAGGGTAGAGAGAAACATATAATAGAATGAAAAACTGAACCATAATAGATAAAAATGTGATTTTAAAATGGGAACGGGCCAGGTAACGACGTTTACCAATTGGTCACGACGTGTAGGCCATGTTGGATATGTTACACCAAAATACCTATCACCTCAGGTTAAAAACCCCTATTTAACCCATACACAAAATGTACCTGAAAGGCGATATCATGGTCACTTTCAAATGATTTTATGTTTTGGATTACATAGGTGTAGCAGAGTGGAAGACCAAAGTCGTCTCTCAAAGGAGGAAGTAATTAAAAACAACATATTGAAGTTATTTTGAAAATAAAATTAAATCTCATAATCATACTACATGAATGGATATGAGTTTTTTTATCATTTATAAAACTGGAAGATGTTTTTTTGGAAGGAGATTGATTTTTTTTATATTTGAAATGAATTTATATTAAAATGACACAATAATAATATGTTTTTTATAAATATTTTAAAACGCATAATCGATCTAACTCCACCTTTTCACATACATATTAATTATTATCATTTTAATTAATCTAAAATTAATTATAATCCTTAAATATTCTAACACTTGAACCCTACGGGAGTTAACTTAACCACCATGATGAAAAGTGTTAAACCATAGGATAGATTTAAAACATGCAACCGCAAAACCCTGCTTTGATTGTCATTCTAAGGATAGATTATCATTAATGATGAATTATGGAACATACCCACTCTAAAAATGAGTATGAATTTCTCTTAGGGGTTTTATTTTAACTTCAAAATTTTATCCTTCATGGTCTTGTTTTACCGATTAGGTTTTCACTCTCCCATTTTACACAAATTCTCGACCTCATGTGATTTTATTTAAACTGTTCAATTTCCTACTTAGTTTCATCAAATTGAAAAAAAAATAATGGATCATATTAATTGAATTATAGTATCTCATTGATTAAAAATAAATGAATTTAGAAGGTAAGAGTTTGATCGATTACAAATAAAACTACTCTTCCATGGGTGGTGTAGTCATCGTTGAAGATAATTGCATTTGCACAAGTTTAGAATGGGAATAACCCAATCACACTTCAACACTTTTCTTCCAGAACAAATATGAAGATAAAATAAAAATAATATAACATAATAAAACCAAATAAAATAGAATAAATAGAAGAGAAACTAAGAATCATATTACGCAAAAACAAATATTATAACATGGAGAAGAAGAATAAAGCTTCAATGAAGGGATGCTTGCTTGAAGAGGTTCTTTTATTTCAATGATTGTATAATTGGAGTTTGACCAATTCTACTCTTCCCTTAACTCCTAATTCATATCCCACCCCGCTTCAAAAGAGAAAAATACATATTTATAGAGTGATGGGGAGGCTAGGTTACAAGTGGTTTCAAGTGTGAATGGGGAAATCCATAAAAACATTTAATCTAAATTTCACCTCCTTTTGGACCTCCAAAACACTTGATTCATATATCCTAAAAGTTTGAAGAAAATTTTGGAATTGGGTCCTAGAGGTCTTCTTAATATGAGGTCCACCTCCAAGCTTGTTTGTAGACGATATGGCCCAAATATAGAACTGATGTCCAATATTGTGATTCCATCCCACCTTTGATTTCATGGCCCTTTTAGTCCAATAAAATGCATGATGTTTCTCCAATTTCCTGAATAAAATTTATATCCCATTATGTTAGGAACATATTTACAAAATTTTAAGTTCAAATCATATATAAAAAAATATATATATCCAAAATTCTATAATGGATATCAAACAGTAAAACTAGAATTTTCATTAAAATTTAAAATTAATTACCTAATCAAAAATATATTATAAACAATAATATTTAACAAAATGTGAGGAAATTATTTAATTTATTATTAATAAAATAATCAAAAAAATATTATTTTTATTAACTCCCCCAGACTTACCATTTTTCACTCATGGGAAAAGACCTCATATCATGCATTCAAAAAAATTGTGAAAAATATGCATGTTCATATATCGTAATCCATTGTGAAAATCAAGGAAAAGAATGAATCTCATCAAGATTCATAATCATTAAATTTTAAATTCATTGTCTTGTAAAATTTTTCAAAACAAAATCCAATGTGATTCATAAAACTATTTATAGAGAAACTGGTCATGGGTTTACCATGCCACTAATTCTAAATGTGTGTGTGTCACAATCATTCTGATTAAAAAAGTGTGTCCTTTGGTCACTGATGATGGCCTTCAATACTAAAAAGCTTCAAAAATATGGGCTTTGACAAAGTTGACAACTACATGAGATTCATTCATCCTGGTGGCCTACGCCTCCACCCATTTGCTTTCATTATCAATAGTGACCAAAATGTACAAGAATCAAAAATAACTAGGAAAAGGACCCATAAAATCCCTTCCCACAAATCAAAAATCTCAAATAATAATATGATTTTTTGAGGCATCTTATGTCTCCAATAAATGTTTCTCGTGGTTTGAAAACATGAGAACAACTTACAAAATAGATGTTCATCCTAGAATAAGCTAGTCTAATATAACCCATAGTCTAAAACATTACTAGTTGTCTGTTGGGGTCCAAAGTATCCTCCACATGAATGTGTGTGAAAAAATTCATAAGAGACTCAATATCTTGATCAGGAACCCACCTCCTAATGACTAGATCACTACACAATAAAAAAAAGGTTGGTATCATCCCATACATAATACTGAGGCTCACTTTTTAATTCTTGGACTTGATTTTTCTTTAAAATATTAGGGGGTTTATATGAAACTTGGTATTTCACTAAATCGTCATACCATGGATGTGTACCTGAGATGGTATAAAGATGCTAATCAGGGAAAGTGTCTCGAAGGGGAACCTTTTCCAAGGTGTCAGCCTCCATTGTGTGAGTGAGCCTACTCATGTGGTCCACTACCTAGTTTTTAATGCATTCGTTTCATCTATTTCAATATAAAATTATTGAAGAAGGATAATCTATCAGATAAGTCTAGTTTTTGCATATAGGTTCTTTAATAGGTACCCCATAGCTCCATGGTCAGAAAAAAAAACTACTTTAGAGCCTAATAAATATGAATGGAATTTCTCTAAAGAAAATATAATGGAACAAAGCTCCTTTTCCATGGTAGTGTAGATTTATTGGGTTGAATCCAATGTACTTGATGCATAGGAAATCACATATTAATGTCCCTCCAGCCTATGTGTTAAGAAAATTCCAACCGCAAAGTTAGACATGTCACGCATAAGCTCAAAAGGAATCTCCCACCATGGAGGATGTATGATAGGTGGAGTGGTCACATGATATTTTAGCCCATCCATGGAATCCCTTCAAGAATCATCAAACACAAAATCACAATCCTTTTTGAAGTAATCGTGACATAGTAAGATCAATCTTACTAAAATATTTGATGAAGCCTCGATATAATCTTGAATTCCATTGGTAAGATCTAACATCATGCACACATGGAGAATGGGGTAGGGTTGAAATAATATCTTAATTAGATTTATCAACCTCTATCTCATAAATTGTAAAATAAACCATAAATACCTCCATGTTGTTCCCAAAAAATAATAAATTACTCAACATACATCTCTAGAAGGAATCTGTGGAATTAAAAATTCCAAATTGCATCCTCCAGTAGGAAAAAATAACGAATTGACAACTGGGTGTTGTCTTGTCCTAATCATTTGGATAAATAGGAACCTGAAAGTATCCATAAAATCCATCCATGATATAATAGTTTATTTTCCTAGCTAATCTCTCAATCATTTGATCAATTAATGGGAGCGGGAATGGTCCTTGTGATTTGACTAATTTAGTTTCCGATATTCAATACACACACCAACTATTTTTCAACCTCATCAGAACTAACTACTCTTTATCATTTTTACAACAGTAACAACACTTTTCTTAGGAACAACCTGAATAGGAATCACACACTGATAATATAAAATGGGATATATTATACCTTCCTCGAGAGAATTTTCAACCGCTTTTTTAACAGCTTCTAGAAGTGTTTGATTGAGTCTCCATTGTGGATACCTAACCTGTTTATCCCCATCATCCAAAAGAATCATATGCATGAAAATAGAGTGGATAATACCAGATATTTCATCCACGGTCAACCCAATTTCCCTAATGTTCACCCTAAAAATATTAAAATGTTTTTCTTCATGTTTTAAATGTATATTTTTAACAATTAAAATAGGAAATTTCTCACCACTTAACAAGTATGAGTATTTCAGATTAGGATAAAATGGCTTGTGTTCCAGTGCAGGGGGTGTTGTATGGATGAAGAAATTGAAGGAACTGAAATATGTTGACAATGAAAATCAATATCAGAATATAAATCATGAAAATATGAGAATGAATAATCAAACTCATCCAAATACTCAACAACCATATCATAATTAGAGTTCAAATGATCAAATTCAGAATATGAATTAATTTAAAAATAAATTCTATTAGTGTTTTGTGCATTAGAAACGGGTGTGGAAGTGGTATTAGATATCATTATAGAACAAATATTCATAATCTCCCTAAGAATAGGACAATAAAATTCAATGGGGTTTTTATTTTGTGGATCAAAATAGTATATAACAAAAGAAGAATGGTCCTATGATGGGTACTTCTAGGAGTAAAAAACTTAAATATCTCATATTCATCTCCAAATCCCATGGAAAGTGTAACCTCATGAATATTTACGATAGTTTTTTTAGTACTGAGGAAGGGACTACCTAAGATAATGGCAGTATCATAACATACAAAAATAATCCTACAAGTTAAGCACATAGAAATCTGCTAGAAAGGTCAGGTCTCTTGCCCAAACATGTACATCTTGATGGAATCCCACTAGATACATTGTATCTTTATTCACCAACTGCACAACTACTCTCATTGGCTTCAACACACTAACTAGTATAGAAGGGAATACATTGTGAGGCATCACATTAATGGAAGCTCCCAAATCACAAAGAGTATCATCAAACTGAAACACCCCAATGGTGCATGGTATGGTAAATGTCCCCAGATCCATTCATTTTTTTCCATTTCTAGAGTTCTTGTAATGAGTGCAGAAAACTTTCTTCCAATATTGATCCCCACAATTCCCTTGATCCCTCTTCGATTGGTACAAAGTTATTTTATGAATTTTCTCATACCTTGGGGTTTTCTTGATGGATTCATGTAGAGGGATGTTGATTTCCACATTCTTGTCTATGTCCAAATCCTTTTCTTGAATCACCTCTTAAACCATCATCTTTTTTATCAACTCTATTAGGAATGGGAAGGAGTTTAGTAGGAACATTATCAAAATTTAACTTACTTCATTACTTCTCCTTTTGGTTCTCTTCATTTTGTATGGAATGGGGCTTATACAGAGCTAATGTGAATGCTGGTGGAATGATAGGTGCATATGTATCTATTTTTTGCTACGCACTTCTCAATGTGATGGAACTTACATTCCCCATGGGATTTAGAGTATGTTGATAAGGTTGATTTCCAGAGTTCTTACTTACCAGTTCATGGAGGGCGGTGCAAATCTAGATCATTTGAGTCTTAAACTCTCTCAAATATAACCCATGAATCATTTTATCATTTTTTTGATTAAGAAAAACTTGTTTCAAATGGTCATCTATATTATATTCTACCTTTTTTGGGGGGATTCCCTTTTTTTGTCTTTTTGATTCTTGGGCTTCAAATCTCATTTGGGGTTGTTGGAAAACCTAATAGTAAGGTGGAGGTTGTATGATGTTTTTTTAAAATGGGGCCTTTTTGTTGTCTAGATACATACATAATGTCTGGTTGATCCTTCCACCCTTTATTGTATGTGGTAGCAAATGAATCACAAATTTTACGGGGATGTGGTTGTTGTTTCTATCGATATGGTCTCACAGGGAATATTGACGAACAATATTTTGTCTCTTGTAGTGGGGGGGGAACTATCAGTCAGATGGTCTATTTCTGTGCTCATTCCACATGGTCTCACAAGAGTGGGTTGGGATGTATTTTGAACCAAACCAATCTACCTCACCATAGTGGTAAATTATTCAAACATGGTATTGATTAAATTACTCTCAAGAGAATAACTTACCTGATGTACTCCCACGGCATGTGTTGTCCCTTGATCGCCAATCTTTGGGAGTTTTGTGTCATGTTGTTGATCAATGAACATTTAATTACTAGTGTTTTTTCTCCCAATGCTCTTCTATTTTAAGTATCCATCATGCTCCTCTCTATAGGTGTGTGTACTTCATATAAGTATTAGATGAGGTGTTTCTAACTAATTTTGTGATGTGGACAACTTTCACACAACTTCATGAATCGCTCCTAGTACTCATGAATTGAATCCCTTTAGGCTTGCTTGATCCCTAAGATCTCTTTACATATGGAATTGGTATTTGATGCTGGAACAAATCTCTACATGAAATGTCATTTCAAATCCTTCCAACATGTTACAACTCTAGGTTGTATATAATACATCCAATCCTTTGGATCTCTATCAAGTGAAAATTTAAATCCTCTTAGTTTTATTTGATCATATGAGACATTACTGGGTTTAATGTTTTAGAAAACCACATTAAATTATTTTAAATGTCTATTAGGATCCTCACTACATAATCCATGAAATTTTGGAAGAAGGTGGATAAATCTAGATTTTAGTTAAACGTTTGATTCGAGGTTTGGGTATGAAATACAATTTGGTTTATAGATAATATCTAGTTTATCCAAATCTCGAATGGTTCTATTATGTTCATTTTTATTTTTTTCTTCCATTGGTTCTTGTTTAATGTTTGAATTTTCATTTCATCCAATTTCACTGTTACTAGAATGGAGTATTTCTCCAACTGGTTGAATGTTGAATCTTCTCATAGAATGGGAATGTATGATTCGATCACTAAAGATGTGTTCGATCTCAGGGTCATGATCTAAGATATCCTCATGATTGTTTATTTTCATATATGAATGAAATATAAAAAATAAAGAATACGGGACCATAATAAAATGATATGATGTTTAATTTGATGGTCCGATAAATATAAATGAAAAAAATGAAAACATAAGAAAGGGGAAAGATGAATGAAAGAGGAGATGAAAATAATAATAAAAAATAAAAAAAATACCACTAATTAGTTTAATACATTACATGCCTCCCCAAAAAAGACACCAATTTGAAAGGTTCTATCAACGACACATTCAAATGATGTTTGGTTTCGGGTTATTTAGGTGCAGCAGAGTGGCTGACCAAAGTCATATCTCAAAGGAGGATGCAATTTACTACAACATATTGACGTTGTATTGGAAATAAAATTAAACAAATTAAACATAAAACTTTAATGTATGGGTTTTTTCGTTTATAAAACAAGAAATTTTTTTTACGGAGATTTTATTTTTTTTTCTTTTTTTTGAAATGAAGTACGATTAAAAAGACACATAAAGATGTTGTTTGTTTAGAAAATATATTCAAAGGTGTAATTGATCTAAATCTAAATCTTCAATTACTTATTACTAATTATAATTTAAAATAATCTCAAATTAAATATAATCCCCTGATTTTCTAACCCTTAAACCCCAAGGGAGTTAACTTAACCACAAATATGAAAGGAGTTTAACCTAAGGATGGATTTGGTACATGAAATCTCAGTACCCTACATTGATTTCCATTCATAGGATAGATTATGGTCAGTGGTGAATTAGGGTACATACCCACTCTGTAAATGAGGATTAATTGTACTTAGGGATTGTATTTTATCTCTACAATTTTACCATTCATGGTCTTGTTTTATCGATTAAGTTTGCGCTCTCACAATTTACACTTATCAACCTCCTGTGTTTTTGTGTTAATTGATTAATTACATACCTTGTTTATTATAATGAAAAAATTCAATTCATGGATCATATTAATTGAATTATAGTATATAATTATTCTAATTAAATTAATGAAGAAGTAAATAGTTAGATCTATTACTAAGAAAAATACTCTTCTATGGGTGATGTAGTCAACGTAGAAGCGAATTGCATTTGCAACGGTTTACAATTGGTATAGTCCAATCATGCTTATACTATTGAGTTATAGCACAAATAGGATGATGAAAGAAAAATAATGACCTAATAAAATCAATGAAAATAGAACAAATAGATGAGGAACTAATAATTTTATTACACCAACATAAATATTACTACATTGAGAAGTAGAAGAAGGCTTCAATGAAGTGTCCTTACTTCAAGAGATACTATTATTTAAATTCTTTGATAATTAGAGTTTAACCACTTATCCTCTTCCCTAAACTCTCTAATTCATATCTCAACCCTTCCAAATGATAAAAGTACATATTTATAGAGTGAAGGGGAGTCTATTTACAATTGGTTTCAAGTGTCAATGGGGAAATTCGGCCAAATATTTTTTCCAAATTTCACTGATTTTATAACCTCCAAAACGTGTGATTAAGCAATCCTACTAGATGAATTAAATGTTCGGAATTTGTTCCCAGAGAGCCTCCCAATGTGAGGGGAAAATCCATGTTCATATGAAGAAGGTATGGACAAACGACATAACTGATGTCCAATCTAGAGAGTCCATCCCACCTTTGATTTCATTGCCCTTTTACTCCAATCATTTGCATGATTTTCCTCCAACATCATGAATGAAAGTTATAGAACATTAAGTTATTAACAAATTTAAAAATTATTAGGTTAAAACAATAAATATTTAAATATTTATGTCTGAAATTCTACAGCAGATTTTAAATAGTAAAACTTGAATTTTCATCAAATTTTCAAATAAATGAGCAAATCCAAAATATTTTATAAAAAAACATAATTAACATTATGTGAGGAAATTATATCATTTATTATCATTAACATATTCAAAAAAATTGTTTTATCAATACCACAAGTACATGATGTGTTCTTTGTCCCACCATGGTTTCTCATGAATCCAGCAGCCTGCACATGACATGTACCTATTCTACAAGCTGAAATAAACAAAAAAATAACATCTATGGATTTTAGAACCAGAAAAGAAACATATACAAAGGGAAAACATAACTGATAAAGGTAAGAGGATGTTATAGCCCAAACCCGGAAAGGGAATTTGTTTACCTGGGCGGAGAAGTGTCATAGAGAGTTTGAGGAGTTGAGGTTGAGTCTGATGACTGATCCTATATTGAGAAAATTAGAGAAGGGCATCAAGTACATAGTGTTTTTATATAGCTTGGAATATAGGATAGGTTTCCTGTGGATGTATCAGTAGGATGTTATTGTATACGGTTATATGTAGTTGAGACACCATGTGAAGGTCTATGAAAATCATATACTATAGTTTTTTGTAGTAGTATATGACCTATGTATATGGAGGAACTACCTTCTAGGAGAGTGCATCAGGGTTTACTCAGACAATCAGAGTCTTAGGTATTTCTTCACTCAATGAGACTTTAACCTAAGATATTGTTTCTCGATATAGTTCCTACAATACTATGACTTCCTGAAATTCTATACTCTGTGGAAGGGAAATGGGGAAGAAGATTCCCTGGTTAGGAATTCCCAAGATCATTTGGGGCTCGAGGATTCTGGGAAGTTGGATTCCTGACAGAAAATCCTTGTGGAGCATCAATATATGATTTTTCATCAATATATAGTTTTGAATCCTCTATTTCTCATGTGTGTGAGAGAGTACCATCTCAGATACGTCGAATTTGAGGTCTTTCCCGATTATATATCCAGGAGGGATTCACCATATGGATACTTTCGACTATGGAATCACATCATCCTTTTATAGGGATGGATGGTGGTCCTCATCACAATGTAGGAGGAGATGATGTGGGAGTTCTACACTCCTTCTTTGGTTATACATCCCGATGCGGGGAAGATGTAAAATGTCCTTTAGTGCAAGTCTTGGTACTCTAGGATGAGACTAATAATGGTCGTGTTCATCTCTTGGTGACTCACCTATCAGAAGATGAAGGTTGAGAACCAGGTTTTGGAAGGTTTGTTGTAGCCCCATGAGATCCCGATGTGGAAGTGGGACTACATAGTCATGGAATATTTGAAAGTGATTCCACAAATAGTGAAGTCCCATGACACTATATAGGTGATAGATTAACAAATCAAGAAGTCTTCATAGTTACATAATATCTGGGAGTAGATTTTGATAGAGACTTTAGGGAAGTTTTAGATAATGGAGATTGTTCGCCTCCATGGGGTGACCTTGATGATTATATTCGGTCATGATGCATGGGTCATGTCATAGTTTTGGACAGATCTACATGAGGCATTTGGGACCCAGATAATGATGAGTAAATACTTTAACAATAATAAGTTTGGGTAGAAAGAGTGTAAAATCTAGTTTTTGAAGAATATTCTAACGTACTGTGAGTTGTAATTTGGATGAAGTTTGGAGGATCACTTCCCCTTGGTAGAGTTTGTGTAGAACAACATCTACCACTCTACTCTCGGTGTGGAACCCTTCAAGGCATTGTAAAAGAGACCATATAGGTCACCCTTGTGCTATAAAGAGATCATCGAAGAATCTCTTGTTGGAAAAAAGTTGGTAAAGGTGATGATGGGGAAGGTTCATGTCATCCATTAGTAGATGAGGATGACCCATAGTAGGCATAAATATTACAATGATTTCCCTCATAGGTCATTATAGTTTTAGGTGAGAGAACACATTTTCTTTATAGTCACATCAAGATAAATATTTTGTAGGTTTATTTAAGGTTTCAAGTTATCCCAGAGGTTCCTCAAGTCGTCCAAGATCGTGAAGAGTGTTGCTGATGATTCTTACCTTCTCACCAATCCCTCGCAGTTAGAGCGGGACCAATACATATTCCATGTGCCATATCTACGGAGATATGTGCATGACCCCAGGAACATCAATGAATGGGGTGAGCTAGACATTGAGGATTGATCCACTTTTGAGGAGATCTCAGTGGGGATAGGAGATTGACATGAGGGTACCCTTCATGGATAGAACATTGCTTTGCTTCCCATGTATTGGTAGCACGAGAATGTGTAGGAAAGCCCAAAGGATTTGGATTCCAGATGCATTCTCATTATCCAGAGTATTTTGTATGGTTTTTATTTTTAGGGACAAAAATATTGATGGAGATAATTGGGTAGAGAATAAGATTTCTCTATCAAATACATTGAAATATTTATATATGTATATATATACACACACCTATATAGATAGTCAGGTGCTAAGATGACATGCGATTTTGAGGCCCAGTGTGCCTGGAAATAATTTTATAAACAAATTAAATAAATTTTATTTTTTTGCTTATATTTTCATAAAGAAAATGGTATAAATATTAAAGAGGATCTCATATGAGAAATCTAATACCGTTGTTGAATATGGAATGCGATGATTACACTAGGCACAACCTAAAATAATTCAGTGTAATGTATTCAGATAAAACAGTCGTTAGAGGTACGTTCATTGAATTAATTATTTAATAAAATTCATTCATTCATTCATTCATTGATTTAACCTAACCTAACATTCTAAAAATACATCATTATATAATATACACTTGGTTTCGTCATAGAAACCCTTGGGGGATCCATTGTGATCTTCTCCTCCTTCCATTGGTGAATCAACATCTGATGACAATGAATCTGTAGATCAAATCAGATCAGGACATAATGAATTCAATTAATTCCTTAAATTTTTGGAGAACATGTTATTTAATGAAAAATGATCCAATCTTTAGGTATGACTATCAAATCATGGTTTTATCTCTTTTTTATTTCTTTGATTGAGCATTATCATCCCATTTTTGATATGGTCCAATTTTCCAACCATTCAGGTTCCCATGTAATGAATTAGATTTATTTCAATTGATTTATATCCTTGGATATCCCCATTCATGGTCTTTGGACATGAAAACTTATAAATGATCAGCAAACCACTGTTTTGACTATTTTTTCATTAATTTCTTAACATTATTCATTGTTGAACTATGGGGTCATGATTTGACATTGCAGGGTGGAGCTCATCCTGATTGGACCCCCGGATTCATGACAATTTTGGGTGTGATGATTATAACATCAAATAAGTGATGAAAACTAATGATTTTGGGTTATAGGTGAATAATTAAATAAATTGGAATTTAGAATCAGAGTCAGTGGTGCAATGGTTCATGAGGAGGGTGTAACGAACATCAGCATAAAAATGGTTACCACTGTCGTACCACCAGATAGCCTGAAATGATGAACAATGGATAGATCCACCAATTGCAAGCAATGGATAGGCCGGATCTAAATGCAGAAACATCATATCTATTGTGAGGTGATGGGATCTGAATTTTTGGAAAAAATGATGACCACATTATATGTATTATGATGAACCTGAAGTGTATCCCCTATACTATGGTGACTAGGGTTTTCAAAAATTATAAGGATGAAATGACATGTAGCCCTACAATATTTAATGAACATCTTCACTCAGTGGATGATTTTTGAGTTGGAAAACATTGGAAATACCCTATTCCAAATACAATCTCTAGGATCATTCCATGTACTAAAGTAAATCAACACATTCATCACATGGTTATGTATAGAATTATATAGGCAAGGCCAAATAACATAGAAACGGACCCTGGTTTGCTCAGACACACTGTGTAGACCCTCTACTCACCAGGTATGGTCACATTTTTTGATGATCCGTTTACCTTCAGGGACACAACAAGATGATGGATTGGGGCCACATATTTTTTGGATCCCCTCACACATCATGTAACAATATTTTTCATTATAGGATAATTCAACCCCTCACATATCCTTCTTTTAGACTCAGATTTTGGCTTTCCCATAGCCCATCCTGATTGTTTTATGTATAGAACATGATGGTTCCATCTGTTGTTTCTTTTAGGACATGATGTGAGATTTTAAGAATTTGAACTCAATTATGTGATTCTCAACAATGGTTTTGATTCAGATGAGGATCACTAGTGACTTATAGAGTGGACCCCCCCCCCCCCCCCCTCATCAGTTTGGGAGTGTGTCCTCTATCTAATAAGTGGAACCCCCTATACGAGAAGGGAGTGGGTCCTCAAGACATCCGATTGGAACCCTCTATTTGATCAGGGTGTGGATTCTTTAACTATAGAGTGGAGCCCTCACTAACTTTGGTGTAGGTCCTCTATCTACTAAGTGGAACCCCCTATCACGTAGGGCATAGGTCCTTGTGATATCATAATGGAACCCCTGATAGATCACAGTTTCATTACTCATCTTATAGAGTGGAACCCCCGATCATCTCGGGTGTGGATCATATATCTACGTAGTAGAGCCCCCCAGTTGGGTAGGGTGTAGATTATCCTGACATCATATTAGAACCCCCTAGTGGATGAAGGTGTAGTTATTGGAACTATAAAGTGGATCCCCCCCCCCCCCGTCAACATGGGTGTGGGTCGTTTATTTCCAAGTGGAGCCCCCCATATCTTTTAGGTAACGGGTTCTCATGAAATCAGAGTGGAACCCCCTATCAGATAGGGCACAGGTCCTTACAACACCGAAGTGAAACCCCATATTGAATCAGGACATGGGTCCTCTATGGATACTTATATAATTTCACCCCCTAATGCACTAGGATACATTCCCTTACTTGTAGATTTTTATCCACTAAGTTGTGTGATATAGTGGTGTGGTGTGTTCCTCTACACAGTTACTTCTTGGTAGGTATGTGAGATGCTAGGAATCGTTGATGGGATGTTGGAACAGTAGGCAACACTTTTCATGGGATGTGATGTGATATGGAGATTCTCGTTCTCTCTTAATTGAGATTATTTTGTTGTGAATATATATATATATATATATATCCATACCTTTCAATTTGGATACTCTCTTACCATGGGTTTCTATGATGCACGTTGTAGTATACCTACTCTCTTGGTTGAGCACCATGTGGTTGGATCAGGTTACTCCCCTACAATGTGTGGTGAAGACTCAAATGAGATCCAATTACACACTATGTTGATCCCCTTATGATTGGATGTGATTAATTTATATTACATTAGGTTAAGTTGATTCCTATTTATTATGCACTATCTATTCCAAATTTTTCCCTTACTTATCTACCTGTTAGATCTCATGGGATCCAAGAGGTTATCTGTATACTCAACTATACATGGGATTTTCTAACATGTGTCATGTCTTATGTAGATTAAGGGTGGGTTAGTGGGGACTTTAGAGGATCTTAAGGATACTGGATTCTTGGGACCACATACAGAGGTTTTATCTTATAGATAAGGTGTTGGGATCTCTCATAATTTTAGATTCCTGTTTTATCAGGTTGGGACATCATTCTAGTAGGGAATGTATTCTACCCATTTTCCTTTTCAATTTTCAATGTCGTACTCTAGTACGACCTAGTGTTTTTTCATGCTTCATTTATATTCTAGTTGTCACATCTTTTTATTATCATTCCTCTTCACTTTTTCAGCAATATGGTATGATGTGTTCATATAGGTGCATTAGGAAATGGCCACCCATCTAGGATTTTCCTTTTAGTGCTTATCTCCAACATTGGACTACGGAGGCAGACATGGGGAAGTTGTGGATCAAGCCCTGTTTATGGTCGGTTCATGAAATAAAATGTTCAATATTTGAAAATAACTTTTTCTAAAAATCGACATCATACATAAGGATAATAAAACATTATTTTAAAAGGAGAAGTGGTCAGGTTAATGGTTTCCTAAAATAACACATAATCAGGTTCAAAGATAGAAAAAACATTGATAGGAGGTTAAAATTTCGACATAGAGGAGAAACTAACATACGGGGACTAATATAAAGTGATAAATAAAATGTCCTATAGAAAGTAAATAAACACAAAATCATAAATATATGATGGGTGTGATGATCTTCTATTAATCAGAAATGAAGGTAATTGTATAACATTTTTATTTCCAAAACATTTCGCTATATTTCATTATTTATAATGTACAGATTTATAAATACTAAATTCCAAATAAAACAAAAGAAAATCAGGATCATTTCACGGACAAACATAATTATAAATACTATTCTTGAAACTAGAGAAAGTTTTTTTATCTTAATATAAACTTTTCAATAACCAGATATCTACTTAGTGTCATGATTGATAATTCATTCCTCAAAGTGTCATGGAATGATTCAATATAAATTTAATGAATTTATAGACATGGAATGAAATAATGAATGAGTTTACAATACCTATTATTTAAACTTAATATATTTCAACATCAGTGGTAATAATTTTTCAACCTTGGCCTTATCCCCTTGGATTATGATGTGTTAATTTCCCATGATTCAGGAGGAATTTGTTTTAATAATTACCAATTTATTTATAGATGAATAATTGGATAGTAGTGGTTTCTTCCTTTTACTTTCATTCAAGAGTCATATTACACCATTCACATCATTTGAAAAAGACTCATGTTCCCATTAATTATATACTTGTAAGTTTCTTTCCACAATGATAACATGTGTGAAGTTCCATCAGTATATTATTTTCCTTTGCCTTATTTATTTTATCATTGTGGTTAGTCATGCTATGTTCTCTTTATTTTTTTTGAAAATATATTACTTATAATTTTTTTTCTATTTTAATGGAACATTATATAGTATCACCATATCATTAAAATTTTTAATAGGGACTTTATATAATCCTCTCAAATAAATTTTCCATATTACATTTGGGATTATATACATAGCCCATTTCATATCTCATTAATCTTTTAACATTTTCCTCATATCGAGAAACACATTCATCTTCTGTTTGTTTTAGATTGAAGATCTTCCTTTACAAATCATATCAGTTCTCATTAGGAAAATATATCCTGAATAATATCACATTAAAATTTATTCATTCCATGATTTCTATTTCATCAACCAATTTCGTCTTATGGATGTAGGAATACCATTGATTGACATCTCCTTCAAAAACAACAAACGTGTAGAACAAACATTTCACTTTCATCAATTCCAAAATCTTGGAAAGTATTTTGGAGCGAAAATATATTGTTTTTCTACCAATGGATTATTAGTTCCATTAAAACATGGAGGTTTCTATCACATGAAGAGATCCAATATAGGTTAATCATATTATGTAGAAAATTATTCTATATTGGAAAGGTTTGTTTATAACCTAGGTCGATTTCCTTAATATTTACATGATCTTCTCACTTTGAATACTAGCTATATTATCTAATTCAATAGTGAAAGAACTACATTGACTATGTTTATTGGTTCCATTTGTATTATTATGCATTACCCCTAAAAAATATCATGCATTGAGTTAGCTCATAATCATCTTGAATATTGATCAATAATTCAGAAATCCATGCATGGTAAAAGTTATAAATAACTATAAGGGGTTATAATAATTCTTATATTAGCTATGTTGACTTAAATATATTTCATAAGGTTTCTAATAAACTTCTTCTAATGACAATAGTAAATTCCCCGACCCTAGAACGATAGAGATTGCATTTATTACATTAGTACAAGTGATATCATTGTAATGGACCAAATATTTTAACTGTCTTGGTAAAATAGATTCATATATAATTCTCAAAGTATGTTGAAAATATAAAAATAGTATAGTAAACCTTATTGAATCCCCTATATCATGCATAACATCTTTCTTCATATCTTGGGGAATGGGAAAAAAAGTTCATGTCATACTATCATTAAGATTTATATACAATAGAAAATGTCACGAGTAAATAAGGAATGGTTAACAAGGTAGATTGGATTATCATAATGCAATACATTCAATCAATACCATGGGAATAATGTGTATCCATGGATAATATCAACTTATAAAACATATTAATAAATAAAAATAATATTTTATTAATGAAATTTTATAATTGTTTTCACACGAGATGAAGGTGTCTCAACTAAGAGATCATGAATCTTAGTACCAAGGCCTCCTAACCATGAAATTATCATTTCATCAAGGCCTTTCAATTAATACCTTGAAATTCTTCTATGGCCTCTCAACTATGAAGATATCATTGTATAGAGTGGAATACAACATATACCCAATCATTATTATGGAATATTATAGCCTTATGCAATACATGATTCCAACGTAGTTTCCCTCAAGATACATATTGATGCATGAAGGGGCTATCTATGACCAGAACCCACCCATTACTATCATTTCCTATGTATTACTAACATTTTTAATGATCAATATTATTCATAATCAAAATGTATTATATTTCAGTAATTAATTACATTGAATCAATAAAATAAAGCATCAATACACAATAATCATAAAACACCTAGATAAATAATAAATATGGTATCATTGGATCAAATCCCTAGAAACATCAATATGTTTGGTCAATGTTAAAAATACCTCTCAAAGTTCATTGGAATTTGTTTTGAAGAAAATAAGCTTTTCACAATGAAATCAATTATTAAAATTTAAAAATATATCAAACATTAAATAAAATATTTTTTGAAAAAAACATTTTAAACATTTAATGGATGTTTGAAATAATTGATTGTTTATAACATTGTGAAATTCCATTCATTATAAGAATTTTAAATAAAACATTCCTTTTAAATATTCTGTAAAAGTCAAAAATTCCTCATTCAGAAAATGATAAGAACATTACTTTTAAATAATTTTGTCAAAAATTCCATCATTGGTAACAGTAAATTTAACCAAACATAGGTAAATATTAAAAACCCTAATGAAAATAGTTTTAGAAAACATGAACATGAAAGGAAATATTCACGACTAAAGATTAAATAAAGTCTATTTTTCTTACAAAATTCTCAATTTCTTTGGTACCCAAGAGATGAAAATGGTATTATTACATGAAAATTTCATCAATAAAAAGAGAAGCATAAAATGAAATTGTTTTCTGATATAACTATTATATAATTTTCCTCAATGCAATTTAAAACATAAACAATATTCATATAAAATGATATTTTAAATGAGATCCATTACCACTTTGGCATATTTTGAATGATGACCCCCACGAAATAAATAAATTCAAATGAAACTATAAATTCCCTGAATATAATGGGATTCATGAAATAAATGGAAAAATGACATTATATACACCATATTGAACAAAAAAGTGGTGAATATGACACATGTATCATAAAAAAATTGTTGGAGTAGAATCCTTTTCCTCCTGTACGACTTGCATTGTATGTTCTCTTAGCCTAGTATAATAAATTAATATTTACATTAATTATATAAAATAACTATACAAATACATATAATAACATATTTGATCCACTTATATAATTTCAACACTCATTTATTAATAATATTTTATTAAGACCATTGTTTATGAGTTTTTAATGTTTTTTCATTTATGTTTCCGTTCGGATGTTCTGGAACTTATGCTTTGATCATGGTGTCCTAATTGTTTAATGTAGGTTCCCTAGACTAAAATTTTATTGTACTTTGATTAACACTACATGTATGTTGTTTGTTATAATACATGTGTGTTTATCTTACCATAATTGTCAAGATACATCTGCAACCACTTTGTTTATGAAATTTCCTTTACATTACATGTCGTATCAAGGGGGTATAGCAGATACCATGCTATAATGAGACCCCTGAGATACCATAACAGTAATCTTAAAGTAATGTCCTATGGTCCAATTACATCATTATGATAGGACACAGATGATGTGTGACCATTTGGTGTTGGGGGAGCATAAGCATTGAGACTTCTTCTCATGAAGTTCGTAATTGAGGATCTCTAGCAGTCGAGATCATGAGGACAGACCCACATTATAGGAACAATACATGTTTCAGGTGTCATTGGTCATTCCAATATATGGACATGTGTAATTGTCTTTATAATTGAGATCATTTTCAATGGATGTCATTTAAGTATGTACATATGATACAAGGCGAAAACCATGTGACAATGTCGTGGTGAGGTAGTTTGTATCCGGTACATCGTTAATGTCATGGAATTGATTGAATGATCGTGAAACGATTTTTCCCTTACATGTTCAGGAAGAGATATCTTAGGCCTGGTTGATTAGGATGGTTTCACCTTCATTAAATCCATTTCCATGGTAGTGGAAGGTAAGACCATTTGGAGAAATCAAAAAATAAATTAATGAAAAATAAAGAATGATGACACTAGTGTGCATTCTTATTTATTGAGATATCGATGATGAAGATATTATATTACACTAACTGTGTTCATAGGAAGGCAGTCATTTATTTGACATTGCTTTATCTCTATAGGAAACTCAATGTGTTTATAAAACCCGCTCTAGGTCAGTGGATATTATTCACTTCTATAGAGGTAAGGGCCTAGAAGGTCACACATAATAGCGCCTTGAGAATATACCCTATTCTGGTAATATGAATATAGAAATTTGTGGGCCCTGCCAAACGGTCCAAGCACTATCCAAGTTCTATGGATCACCAAAGAATAAATAAATTCATAAATTATTCATGATTAGAAAAATTCATTGAATTTATATATAACATATATTAAAAAGTTATATAGTAAATACAAGTATTAATATTATTCGAATGGATTTTAATATCCTAGGTTTGTTTAATATTAGTAGTTGGTGTGATTCGAGTTAAAGACTCAAATTTATCACGTAATATATTTATATATTAAAAGTGATAAATTATAAATTTTATTTACTTAATTTTTTTTATAAATAATTATTTATAACAATTATAGTTGACGTTTAATAAAAAGGGGCGGGGAATTCATACCCCGTGTTTTAAACTCTCTCTATATAAGTGAGAGAGATGCTCTACCATGTAACTATTCATGTATTAGGATTGAGATCTCTCTCTCCTCATAAAATCTAGAGATAACGTCTCTCAAACGATGGAAGATCTTCAAGTTCATCCATCACAGATTGAAGGATCTTTCCTCGTAGTGATCGCCGCTGCGCTAAAGTGAGTGTTGAATATCTGTGCTAGCACCCGAATCTTGATGAATGATTTGAGAGAAAATTTTAGAGGCATGTGTGGATGATCTTGAGGGCTTCGACATCAGAGTCTTCGAGCAACGATCGCCGGCATCCTCCGGCCGACTTCCACATGTCAAATCTGAACTAGGTACATGTTCAAATGATTTTTGGGTGCTGTTTAAACCTTAGGAGATCCTTGGACCAAACCGGGACAAGATCACTGGAGTTGATATGGTTTTTTCACTCCAGTGATGCATAAAATATTAAATTCCCAGTCCACTAGCTTCCGCTGCACCGTCCTGGTACCTAATAGTGGTATCAGAGGGATCGTAAGGTTTTTCTGAGTCAACAAAATTAATATTCATTAAAATTAAGTGCGGGGTGTTAAAATGGTTCATTTGGATCTGACCACACATCGTTTCATTTTCAAATGATCATTTTACGATTATTTAAAAAAATTAATCAGTTCGACGTCGTAGTTTATTTTTTTGTTCATTTGATGTTAATCTAAATAATTATTTAGATAAAATTAAATTTAATATCTTATTATTATTAAAAATAATATAATATTTCATTATAAAATATTTTCCACAAAGTAAAGGGGTGTGGTAAATATTTTTCACAATGTTTAAAAAAAGAAGAAGTAGACCAAGACCCCATTTTGGGGTCTTCTTCTTACTTTTATTTTAATAATATAAGTGGAGACCAAGACCCAAAATGGTATCTTATACCTTTTATTAAAAAAAGGAGGGCATTGTGGTGGAAGTTTTTCAATGGAAAAATAAGAAAAAAAAATACCCAAAGGGGGTCTTCTCTTTCACGCGGGGAAAAAAGAGGCCGCCTCCCTTTGGGTTTGAAAAACCCTAACGATGAACCCCTTTTCTCCTAGCTGCTAGACCACCACCCTGAGCCCCATCGCATACCGTGATGCCCTAATCCTCGCCAGACTTCCTGGTCACGTCGCGCCGCCTCAAACCGAGCCCCACCAGAATGTCGCTCCAAGCCCCATCCTGCTACCCTCCCCACTGGACATCCTAGTCATGCTGCCCCGAGCCCCTCCAGACCGCATGGTCACACCGCCTTAGTCTCTGTAGTGCCAGACCAGGCCGCTGCCGGTCCAAGCCATGCCGGACCGGGACACCACCCCACTAGCTGGTCGTAGTAGCATGTTGCCGGCCATGCGGGTGGCCAGATTGTTACATGGCCTCCTCCCACTCCCTACGAACCTCGCCGGAAGCTATTGCTACCTTGGGAGTCGCTGGACCATGCGGTCACGCCACGGTCATGTCACGATCAAGCTACGATTAAACTGTGGTCAAGCCGCGATAGTGCCATGATTTGGCCCTACTCCAGGACGACACAATGCGGTGGTTCGTAGTCCTGATGGACTCCTTCCCGTCATCAAGTAACCCTGATTTAATTTAATTTTAATTAATTAAGTTTTTTAAATTAGATAAATTTGATTTAATTTGGGGGTTTTAATTTAATTTTAATTTGAAATATTAATTTAATTTTAGATTTAACATTATATTAAAGAAATGGAACCGATAAATAAATTATTTGACTTTAATAAAATTCATTTAATTTATTATAACACCCTCGCCCAATATAAATTTATTGCAATTTAATTTTATTTCCCATATATCACCTTGACTGGTCTTAAGGAATCGACCGAACTGTGTATGTCTGGTGTTTATTTATTTATTTAATTATCTATTCAATGCATGGGATGATTGTAATAATTAATTAAATAAATGACGGTGTGTGAATCTTCCTTTTAATTTCAAATATGAATAAGGGTCTGCGTGTCCAATTCACAAGATGTATTTTGTACCCCTAGACCCCTTCACATGTGTTCTAGTATATATGTAATTAAATGATGATCTGAGACGCAAACCCCGCCAAGACGAGGCGGTAAACCATATGGGAGCCAAGCACCTTACACTGGGCTCGCTGCAACGTGAGTCCAGTCACGACTTTGGTATGGATGCCCCTAGTTCAAGATTGATCCGTTATGGATCAATCTTTATAGAATGTTCAATACCAGTCGGATTGCATGATTTACATTATGTATAGTTTATTATTTTATGCGTCTACATGATTATTGTGTGATCACATAGAATAATAAACAAGATAAAATTCATAAATATGTGATAAATTATATTCTATTTCTTGTTCAGTTGAGAGCGCAACAGCCTAGTTTGACCATAATAAATAGAAATAGATTATATTCATCAATAAATATTAAAAACCCCTAAAAGATATATTAAGTCCAATAAATGACTTCCATTTCTCATATATAATCAAAACCGGCTGTTTGGGGTACTCTTTAACCATAGTTGAGAGTGCCTCTTACTACCGGGGCATTTTCATGAGTGAATTGGGTTGAATTAGCTAAAGTGAGTATTCACGGATTAGCCTTAACAAACTATCTATTACTTTAAGGGAAATATGTTGAGGGAATCATGTTCAAATTCCAAAAGCATGGAATTTACTCAACAACACAAGGAACCATAAGAACAAGTGGTTTTCCAGTCTAGTGGCTACCTTGAAACCCTCTAAGTAGTGGCGTAGCCCAAGCATGTAGACTATAAGGGAGGTTTCGAGGATCCTTATCACTATAATACTCAAGCGACAGAGTATTCCGAATATAATAGTGTGGGATGTTAAGGTTCTATAAAATAGTGGTAGACATTAAAATAATATAATAATTTATTAATCCTAAATGTAAAAAGGTAATCAAGACTAAGTACTAACTGCTAAATGATTATCTGATGTAGATTTAAAATGGAAATCACCAACACCACATGTAATTTATCACTATGATTGATCTTGGATAAATAAAATATCCTGACCAGCAATAACTTCCAAGAATGGTATAGGTGCTTGTGCATAGTACTATGCCAACAAAAGAAGTTATATGTGCTGGAATCCCCAATTCCTGCTGAGCCTCCTCAGGGATCCAGAAAGACGTAAAAAGATAAATCGAGAAATCATGTAGACGATGCGCTTGATGTACAATGCATTAGGTTGTCATCCATGTCCTTCCAATTGAAAAAAATGCACGAGGATGGGGATTACTACAATATGCTTTCAAATATCCAAGAACTATATCAGGAGATGGATAGGCAGGAATGGTATGAGATCTCAGGTTCTCTTTATAAGTGCAATCTAGAAGAATGGAACTATGCCAATCCACACGTACTCAAGATGATTGGGTATATTGAGAGTCTTGAATCCCTTGGGATAAAATTGAACCAAGAACAAGTAGTGGACCACATTCATGCCTCTTTGTCGTCAAGATTCTTGACTTTTGTTTTCAATTATAATATGAATGATATGACAAAGTCAATCCCAGACTTTTTGGATTTAGTTCTCCAAGATGAAAAGGATATGAAAAATACAAATTAATATGTCCTTATAGTGAACATGAAAAATAAGGCCAAGGAAAAGGTTTCTAAGGCCAAGTCAAGTCCTAAGACACAAATTCTTCATCCTACAAAGAAGTGAAAGATTCAAAGCCAATGTAATGAGAAGGATGTTATCTTCTTTGGATGAGATAAGAATGGCCACTGGAAGAAGAATTGCAGAGTGGGGAAGAAGAATCAAGATGATTCTTCTACTTTAGGTATTTTTTTCATTGAATGAAATCAATCTTTATCTTCAAGTAGGGTATTGGATACGGCATGTGGATCACACATTTGTATTCATATACAGGAACCAAAAGGTTCAATAAGATTGTGAAAGGTCAAGTGGATCTCCGATCAACAAATGGTGCAAGTCTAGAGGCCTTGGCAGTGGGAGACTATAACTTAACCTTGCGGACTGGTTTGATTGTAGTTTTAAAAAATTGCAATTCTGTACCTTCTGTTACCAGAAAAATTTTCTCCGTGTCGATTCTAGACACTATGGTTTTTTATTTCATGTTTGGAAATAACGGTTTTCTCTTTTATAGGGATAACCTATGTTATAGTATGGAACATCATAACAATGGTTTATATATTCTTGTACTAGAGAACTTAGTAATGGTAATCAATGACATAAACTACCAACATGACTCAAATAACACTCACCTATAACACTTTAGGCTTGGTCATGTAAACTAGAAGTGATTATGACGATTGCATCAAGAAGGGTATCTAGACTCAGTATAGTTAGAACCCTTAGATGTATCTCAACTTGGTTTACAAGGAAAGATTACCAAATCACCTTTCTCAGAAAATGGAGAAAGAGACAATCCAGTATTGTAATTAATACATACTAATGTATGTGGTCCATTTCCAATAGAGGAAAGGGGTGGTTTTTATACTTCATTACTTTTACCGATGACTATAGTAGGTATGGATATATCTACTTAATGAGGTATAAGTCTGATTCCTTTCATTTTTTAAGGAATACCAAAATGAAGTAGAAAACCAACTTGGTAAGAATATAAAAGAACTTCGCTCATACGGAGGTGGAGAATATCTTAACTAAGATTTCATTGATCACTTGAAAGAGTGTGTGGTAGTATCCCAACTCAATCCCTATACACCACAATGGAATGGTGTTAGTGAAAGGAAGAATAGGAACTTACATTACATGGTCAGATCATTGACGAGTCATGCAACCCTTCCATTATCCTTATGGGGATACGCCTTGCAGACATCAACCTATACCCTTAACCGAGTACCAACTAAATTTTCATAAGGTATTCCATATTAGTTAAGATATAGAAAGAAACCCAACCTAATACACATGCATGTTTGGGGGTGCAAGGCATTTGTCAAGACTTTACGATGTGACAAATTAGCATCCAGAAGCACTAAGTGCATCTTTATAGGTTATCCTAAGGAAACTAGAGGATACTACCTATATAACCCTTTAGATAGAAAGCAAATTGTTGAATGATATTCCACATTTCTAGAAAGTGACAAATTTCTATTCGAAATAGATGGAGAATGAATGACTTCGAGGAAGTTAATGCTCCAAATGTACAAGAGGTGGTAGAGGAACAATCTCCAAAAGAAAAAGTGAAAGAATAAGTGGTTACTAAGACACTAATACTGTGTAGGTCTATGCGAGGGGTTAGAGAACCATATCATTGTGATTTTATTGTCACCGAGTCAGGTGACACATTAATCCATGAGGATGATGAACCTCTAACCTACAAGGAAACAATAGAAGGAAAAGAATATGGTAAATGGAAAGAAGCCATGAATTATAATATGGAGTCCATATTCCAATATCAAGTTAGGATTTTGGTAGACCCTCCAGCAGATTTAAAGCACATTGGATGCAAATGGGTATTGAAGAATAAGCTGGACATGGATGGTGAGGTTAATACCTTTAAAGAAAGATTGGTTACAAAGGGTTTCAGACAAAATCAATGTATTGACTATGATGAAACCTTATCACTAGTATAAATGCTTAAATCCATCAGAATATTTCATGTAATAGCAGCCTTTCATGATTATAAGATTTGGAAAATGGATTTCTAAACTGATTTTCTATATGAGAAGTTGGTTGAAGACATCTATATGACTCAACACAAAGGTTTTGGTAAGTTAAAAAATTCCAATAATGTATGCAACCTATAGAGATCGATTTATGGATTGAAGCAGGCATCATGATCCTAGAATTTTCGTTTTGATGAGGCCATAAGAGATTTTGGTTTCGTAAAAAATGATATAGAGACTTCTGTCTATTAAAATGTTGAAGGGAATGCCATTATTTTCGTTTTATTATATGTTGATGAAATATTAATAATGGGAAATGAGGTGCATGTATTGTAGTCAGTTATGACTTGGTTAAATGAATGCTTCTCCAAGAATGTCTTAGGTGAACCAGCCTACATTCTAGGGATCAAGATCTATTGAGATAGATCTCAAAGGATACATGGGATTAGTCAGAGTACATATATTGAAAAAGGACCCAAAAGGTACATAATGGAACAATCTGAGAGATGATTGTTGCCAATGTCACATGGTGTAAATCTCTCCATGAAAATGTGTCCACAAAAACAGTAGGAGATTGAAAGAATGAGTAGAGTATCTTATGCTTCGGAAGTGGGTTCTATCATGTATGTCATTCATTATACTAGGTTTGATGTCACCTTTTCTTTAAGAATGGTGGGTAGATATAAAGAAAATATAGGAGAGCTACATTGGAAAACTGTTAAAACAATCCTAAAGTACATAAGGAATACTAAGGATATGTTCTTGATGTATGGAGGAGATGAGGAACTAGTTGTGAGGGGATACACTAATGCTAGCTTCCAGATAGATCATGATGATATGAAATCGCATTCAAGCTACATATTTGTCCTAAATGGTGGTGTTGTGAGTTGGAGGAGCTAAAAGTATGCTGTGAATGCTAATTCTATAGTAGAGTCAAAATATATTGTAGCTTCTGATATAGCAAAGCAAGCAGTCTGGATACGAAACTTTATCTCAAACATTGGTGTTGTACTTAGCAGTGCAGACTTTGTTCCAGTATATTGTGATAATACTACTGAAGTGGTGCTTGAAAGGGGGCCTAGGTCTCCCCAGAGGACAATGCATATTCTTAGGAAGCTTTTTATCTCGAGGGATTTTACTCAAAGAGGTTAAGTGACAGTTAGTAGAGTATCCACAGAGGAAAACGTGGCAGACCCCCCCTGACTAAATCCATTTCTCTATAGAATCCTGATTCTCATGTGAGAGTTAGTGGATTGAAGCCTGTTCGTAATTGACTCTATTATAGGTGGGAGTGTTTATTGTGGGTTCCATAAACACAACTTTTATTATACTTTGATTAACACTACATGTATTCAATTTGTTATAATACATTTGTTTTTATCTTTCCAAAATAGTGAAGATACTTCTACATCCACTTTGTTTATGGAAATTTCCTTAGATTACATGTCGTATCAAGGGGTATATCAGATCCCAGGATATAATGAGAACCCTATAAAACCATGACAGTAATCTTAAGGTAATGTCTTACGATCCAATTACATCATTCTGATAGGACACAGATGATTTGGTACCATCATGTGCTGGGGGCTCATAAGCATCGAGACTTCTTCACATGATGTTGTCACTTGATGATCTATAGTAGTTGAGATCATGAGGACATAACCGCATAATAGGAACACCACATGTTTCAGGTTTCATTGGTCATTCCTATATACGGACATGTGTAATGGTCTTTAGACTTGATATCATTGTCAATGGATGTCATCTAACTACAAACATTTGATGCAAGGCGAAAACCATGTCGACAAAGTCGTGGTGAGGTATTTTGTATTGGGTACGTCGTTAATGGCACGAAATTGATTGAATGATCGATAAAAGATTTTTTGCTTCCGAGTTTAGGAAGAGATATCTCAGCCATGGTTGATTAGGATGGTTTCACCTTCATTAAATCCATGGCCATGGCGGTGGAAGGTAAGACCATCCACACAAATCAACATATAAAATAAAGAAAAATAAATAATGATGACACTAGTGTGCATTCTTCTTTATTGAGATATCGAGAAAGAAGGGATTATATTACATAGACCGTGTTCATAGGAAGGTAGTCATTGGTTTGACTTTTTCCTATCTCTATAGGGGCCTTTATGGGTTATTAGACCCCGCTCTAGCTCGGTGGATATTATTCACTGATATTGAGGTAAGGGCCTAGAGGGTCACACACAATAGTGCCTTGAGAATCTGCCCTATATTAGGAATAGTAATATAGTACTTGGAGGGCCCGACCAAAGGGTCCAAGAACTAATGAAGTTCTATGGATCACCAAAGAATAAATAAATTCATAAATTATTCAGGTTTACAATAATTCATTTAATTTATTTATAAAATGTATTTATAAGTTATATAGTAAATACATAGATTAATATTATTCTAAAGGATTCTAATATCTCAGGTTCGTTTAATACTAGAAGGAAGTGTGAGTAGAGTTAAAGACTCAAATTTATCATGTAATATATTTATATATCACAAGAATGTTATAAATTATAAATATTATTTATGGCATAATTTTATTTGTCATAAATAATTATTTTTAACACTTATATAGAAGACATTTATTACACAGGGTATGAGAATCCATAATGCATGTTTTAAACACTCCCTATATAAGTTAGAGAGAGGCTTTCCCATGTAACTATTAATGTGTTGGGATTGAGAGCTCCTCTCTCCTCCTGGAATCTTGAGAGGGTCTCTTAAGCGAAAGAAGATCTTCAAGTTCATCCATCCCAGATTAAAGGATCTTTCCATGCGGTGTTCGTTTCTCCACTGAAGTGAGCATTGAAGATCTACGCTAGCACCCGGATCTCGGAAAACAGTGTGGGACTAGATTCGAGAGACGTGTGTGGATGATCTAGAGGGCTTCGACATCAGAGTCTTCGACCAACGATTGTCGGCGTCCTATGACGGATTTGGACATGTCAAATCCAAACTAGGTACATGTTTAGTTTATTTTTGTGCTCTGTTTATACCTTGCAAGAACCTCAGACCAAACTGGGACAAGATCACCAGAGTTGACAGGGTTATGTCACTCTGGTGATGCAGAAAACATTAAATTCCCGGCCCACCGGCTTCTGCTGACTCATTTCAGTACCTAACAATAATGTCTTGTAATTAACTATTATATTAATATCAGATATTTTTATTATTTATATATATTTATAGTAATCCAGAAATGGTATAGATAGAAATATTAATTACACTATTCATGAAGAGGGTAGGTCATATGTAAGCATAAACATTATTTTTATTTTTCAATACATAGAATGAAATATTGGTAAATAATAATACTATAAATAATATATATATTTATTAAATCCATAATTATATCCAACCAAGTATTGTGGTGGTAAAAAACATTACACTACTCCATGGAGACAGTATATCGTACACACGCACGACCATTGTTTTTTCTTTCAGTAGGATGGAAATAATATGGATATTGGCTATTAAAGCATCATAAGAATAAATTTAGTATCCTGAACTAATTATATTATAATATATTAAATGTATTTATTTGAGGTATAAAAAACACAAAATTGAAATCACACGGTTAAGAGTTATGGCTCATCATAGAGAATCCTCTTTTTCCTTAAACATGAAGTCATAAATGGATTGTCTTATAGAAATACCAAAATATATAGGATGTGGTTATGTATTCTTGCAATTTATTATGTTAGGTATTTTATAGATTATAATGTTAAAAATGTTTGAGTAGGAGAGGAGAATAGTTTCCCTTCTATAAGAATCGGGGAAGGGGAACTCATGGGATTAACTAATGTTTTAAATGGATATAAATTAATTTTCCTTGGAAACTAAATAAAAAATCATATAATTAAAATATAGGTTGGGTAGGAGTATAAAAAATCATATAAAATAAAATATTAATTTTTTTTTGTTTTCACCATTATATATTAGTTTTAACACCTATTGACCCTTATGAGAATTACCACAATATAAAAATTATTCAAATTTTTATGGATCAAGAATGTCACAATAAAAGAAAAAGTTACCCATGAATATACTACGGTTAATATTTTCAATAATTTAAAATTTACTTCGATGAATATAGTATTTTTTTTAAATTTAAATAAATTAATAAAATATTTTTTATTACAAAATATCATTACTACCATTTTTTAAAATACAAGAAATATTATAATATAATAAGTGTCGAACTCATGAAAAATGATAAAAAGTGAATGTTATTCAAATATAAGATGAATATGGAATTAATTTAACTATAAAATAAAATTTATATGTGTTTAGATGTTATTATAAACCATATATTTTGGTTTGACACTTTGGTTAACCAATTTTATCCTTAACCATAATAATGAATTTTTCAGTATTAAGGGGCTATTATTTTCCTTATATGGGGAAAATTGGATAATAAAGTGACAAGAGTTGATATTTTTTATCATTTTTCATCGTCATTTTTATATTTAAATATTTTTATTATTTTTAAATAATTTAATAAAATATATTTAACATAAATAAAAATAATTAAAATTTTAAAAACTATTCACATAATTTGACATTGAAAACAACATGACACTAATGAAATTATAAAATAAAACATAAAAACATTTATAATATGTTATATATATATCAAATATTCTGGGGACATTATAACAAACCCAATAACTTTTATAGTTTTTAAAATCATTTACTTGATTTGTTTTACGGCCTGCCCAAACATTTCGTTGGCACTCAGTAAGCATTTAGGGTAATTATTACAAAATTAGAATTTAAAAATAAATTATAATGAATAAAAATAATTTATATATAAATAAAAAATTATAGTGGAAAAAATTTTCTATATATCCCAATCATAAAATATTATAGATATTAAAATAAATAGAGTGACATTTTTTCCTTTATATTTGTATAAAATAACATAAATGTTATAATTCAAGAAAGTGAAAATAAATTTCCAGATTTTTTACGTTTGTTTTATTATGGATAATATATACTCATAAAATGAAAAATATAAAATTATCTTATTTATTTTGATACCTTATCAAATTATTTTTAATCTCAATTACCCGATATAAATTATAATATTATAACAAAAATTTATTATGGTTACTACTCATAATGATAGAAAATAAAATGGGCTTATTTACCAAATTTGAATTCCATGATTAAAAATAAGGTTTATATTTCTCAATATTAAATTCTTATAAATGTGATAAATTAATTAATTTTTAAAACACATATGGTAATGAAAAATAATTTTAGAAAAATGTATTTAAACCTGAAAATGAACTTATACCAAAATCAGGTGTAATAATTACTCATATATAATTAATTAAACAATTTATAATTTGTGGATAATTATGTTAAATTGAAATAACATTTGACTTGTAAATTAAATTATTTAATAAAAATAATTGATATTTTTACAAAAAAAGTATTTCCCTTATTCGATGAGAATTCCATCTTTTTAGAAAAATCCCAAATATTCACACTATAATTATTTTAGTATGATGATTTAAAAAAAATGTTACATTTATTATATAAAATTTGTAAATTTTTTTATACATTATTTATGATATTATCTAAGAAAAAATCAATACAATTCATTTTTGAAGAAAACATATTTTTGAAGGATAAAATGACTTTACTGAAAATTTGAGTACTTTTTTTAATAATACATTAATTAAAGTGTTACCTAAAAAAATTATTAATTTTTTTATATCGTGTTTGTCATTATTCATACTTTCAATTTAAATATGTATGTTAGAAAGATCAAATTTTAATAATAAATATTTTAATAGTATATTTGGTACATTTAAACTCATTATTGTGTGTAATAAAAACTATCAAGGAAATTAAATTTATATAAATATAAATATATTATAAAATATCAGGAATTTAAAAATTCATGATGATAAATTGGTAACTTGAAATGGGTTTTGTTAACTTCCATGTTTATATTCTGATCCTCCAAAACCCTTTAGTGGTATCACTGCGACATTCTAAAATAAATCAACATGCACTTTTACTGATTTTTTAGATAACATGTTTATCTAATATTCTGGAGTCCATACCATAGCACATTATATGTAATATATAATTTTCATCCGTAGGATCACCATAACAATCAACTTGTACTTACATTACAGGATACCTTAATTTTCATTATTGGTCAAAGGGTACGGCTACTGTGTAATATAAAGTATGATACACTGAAAACCTCTGTTGTAATGTATGATATATGGGAAAACCTAGACTGGTACTAAAATATAGGTTTCACAACAACAAGTCATCATGTTATGGTTACGATATAAACTATAGTGTTAATGAAGATATACTTATATGTAGGAAATTATTTCATACATAAGAGACATTTCAATAAAAAATATGTTTACCTTTGCATGATAGAATTTATTATGTATGGGTTATTTGATATATATGGGGTAGCCCATATGTATTTACCCCTTAACATAAAAGTGGAACAATAATACCTATAGGTTTCTTTATATGTATGGGTTACTCGCTTTTTCACAAGAGTATAAAATGATGATACAAAAGGAATTTTTTCATTGGGTGTGTAACTTTCCCCTACTCCTGATATTAGAAAATTATACATTTGGGTTCTATATTAATTTATCATTGATTATTACTTATAGTACCCCTCTACTAATTAAAAAATATTATATAATCCCAAAATGTAAAAAAATAGTATTTTTTATTTTAATTTATCTTATAAATTATTTGTAAAAGATAATTGTTAGGCATTGTAAATACGATATTTTCATGCCAAAATTATATATTAAATGTTCATATTAATATTATACATTTGAAAAATCAATAAAATGTTAATTAATTTGATTATTACTTTATATATTCATATATATATATACTATTTATATAATTTGAATATTTTTTAAGGATTAATATAATATATATATATATATATATATATAAATACTTATTACTTGTTAAGAAAGCATAGAGGAATAAAAAATGAGACAATAAAGATTTTAATAGATGTGATAGTTATTGATTTAATACACATATGATGTATATTAAATAGGTGAAATTTCTAGAGAATTACTTATAGTTTAAATATATATATTATATTTAAATTATAAGGGTGAATTATAATTATTTTCTAAATTAAAAAATAATTCCAAAAATAATTTGATTTTATATTTAAAATCATAAATTTTTCATAAATATTAATTAGAGTTTTTCAAATAAAATTCTTTATTTGATCATATTATTTAAACTATGTTTGATTTAGTTTTACTGATGTATTTGATCAAGGTTTATATAAATATTAAATTTATTATATTTATATTATGTAAATAGTTTGCATTTTTTAAATTATAATATAAAATGTCTATATTTTATATAATATATTATATTTAATTTTAATTCTATATAATGACTAATATGAAGAATTTTATATTAGGAAATGAATATAAAGTGTTTATATTCTAAAATAAATAATGTTTAAAAATATCACTAAATTATAAACCTATTTTTAACATAATTTATGAATTATTCATAAACCTTTATATAATTTTTAAATATGTAAATTATTCATTTATTTAAAATTTATTCCCAATTTTATAAATAAATATAGTTTTCATATAGTTAATTTTAATATATTCCTAAATTTATTTGATAAATCGAATCCTATAAGTTTTCAAGTCATGCAATACATGTTAGGTATGACAACATAAAATTTTCATTTCACACACCTTAACCTTAATTTTAAATTAAATTTATTTACTGAATATTGTTTATATATATTACTTATTATAGTTATTATATTTTCAAATCTCTCCTTTATAAATTATCTCAAGGAAGTTGAACATTTGGTTAGACTTCTCACTTACCTAAAGGATTATTCTTTGTTCTAGAAAGGTGGGGTTGACTGTTTGTGGCTCTCGGATTACTCATGTGGGTAATATAAATGTCATATAATTCTAAAACATTACCTAAAAAGTTAATATACCTCAATAATATTATGAAATTAGATACATTTAAATATTTTTGGCTTCTAGGTTTTTGTGAGTATCACAAACTATGGGTTATGTAAAGTATTACATTTTAATATGGTTTAAAAATATTAATTTTTGGGATCCAATAGATAAGTTAAAATTAAATTATTATAATCATGCATAAATAAATTTAATAACATGATTTAGTATGGTGAGATTAAAACCAATTCAGCTTACTAATTGTTTGACTCTTATTAAAGCGACACTTATTAATTCCTCGACCATCTGACTAGGTAGGTCATGCCAAATTTTAGTTCCCATGGATTATTTTACATAGAGAAAGAATTTAATGGGTAACCCTAACAGGAATTTTTGCTTCTTATTTGTTAATTATTTGTGTTACTTATATAGGTGAACCCTAATAAGACAATGTTAACAAAGGAAGAAATTTTAGTTTATCCATTTAAATATATCTGGTAAAGAGTTCCCCACACAACCTTCTAAGAGTTTTATATCATATGATTTTGATGGTTCCCTACCTAAATAACTATGTGGTGAGAGACATTCCAGAGTGAAATCATTTTTTATTTAAATATAGATATTTGAAAGCTAGTCAATTTGATGGATTTTAAAAACGGTAAAATTTTATTGGGAACACACATAATAGAAGTCCTCTTTAATTGAATATAAAAATTTATTCTGAAGAATAAATATTTTTTATAGATATATAAAATCATCATCATAAAAATTTACTTTATGTTTAATCTATAATAAAGAAAAAAGTATTATAAGATACTTATAGTATTGGTAACATAAGAAAAGTTTTTAATTAAGGAAAAAAATTTATGTGTTGGAGAAATGATTTCATAAATTAAAAATTATTGATTATTTTTTACACTTGAATATAAATGATTATAAGAAGAGTATATGGATTCAACTAAGGTTTTAATGAAATAATATTGAAAATGAACTAAATAGGATTAGTCTCCACTTATATACTCAATATGGTTGAGTAATCCAATGAATATATCATGATAGAGGCTTCATTAAGCATATATTTGGTTATGAATTCATTTTATTGTCATCAATGTAAATATTCTGCCAATGAGAATGGGTTCAAGACACATTTTCATGGTATTATAAATGTTTTTCGGATAATTTAACTAAGAATTTTATCTTCATGTTCTAAAGATGTATTGATAGTACAAGTTGGTAAAAGATCAAACCAGAAGAAGATAATCTATTTGGAAATTCCAACAATATTTCTTCTAGGACCCATTTTAGGAAATTAAAACCATGTATAATCAATAAGGGAAGGAGAAATGGGTCCAAAATATAAAATTATTTAAAATAACTATAGGGGGTTTAGAAAACCCATGAATTTTATTATTAGGTATCAATGTTTTGTAAATGATAGTTTTTGTGTTGAAGGGCATGCGATCTCAATTGTATACTTTAAAATTGTTTTCATATTATATGAGTTCAAAACCAAGGTAATAATTTATTAGGAATGTATTTTACATTCATGAGATGATTAAAATAGTTTCTAACCCATAGATATGAATTTAAAGGAACATATTTAGCTCTGAATGATTTTTATAAGAAATGTGAATAGTTTTTTCAATTATCTTATATTATAAGAGAATTTTTTTCTAATAAGAAGTTATTACGAATAATTTAAGATAACATATATGGTTTAGGATTAATCAGATTATGTAAAATGTTTGAAGAGGAAATAGGGATGATTTTTTATTTTTTCAAGATAAAAAGTGTGTATGCAATGTTTTTTTAAATATGAGGGATGGTGTCCCTGCCACCCATTACTGTAATATTTTAAATTATAATGTATTTTTCAGGAATGAAATTCTCACAAAAACATGTTAAACTATATTTTTTATGTAAATAATGGTTTATATGTTAATTAATCTGATTAAAACTAAAAACGTTATTTTTTAAACAAATTGCAGTTCTTGTATCTTATCATGATATTCTGAAAACAATATAGTGTCTAAGAGGATAGTGGGATTATGTTTGGTTTAAGAGAATTTTAAATATAATATGAAAAATAATTCTTATCAAGGTAAAAAACTATTTTCACTTTATATCCTAATGTTTGAGGGGTATGTTAGTAAAAAATTAATGTAAATAGTGAAATTAATTACAAAATTATTTAAAGAAAAATATTTTCTATAACATATTCATGGAATGATTATAATGAACTTATAAGTAAAAAAAATATATTATTAACATTATAAAATTTTATTTCTTCATGTTAAATAATATTAATATGATAATGGAGTTTAACATTAGGAATATTATTCTTTAAACTCACCATTTTTGAAAATTTATTACTTCATTTATGATACTCACTAAAGTGTTGTGTTGGAGGGTTTTAGTATGTGGTCACATAGATATGTGGATATAATTTCACTTTTATGTAATGGGGTTAAACCCCCCTTGAATTATCTATTTTAAGGAATGAATAAAAACTAGGAATGAAGCCTATGTTGAGGGTTCTATGAGTGTTTGGGAAGTAGTTGGTTATCGGTTTGAATACTCTCTTGATCAATGGTGCATTCTTCATTAATTTTTAATTTTTTTGTCACATGTCATGCATAATAATACATATAATTTTTAATATCATTAAAATGTCAATATAAAATAGTAACATGGTATATAAATGAATGTTTCTCTACTGGTTGTGAAAATTCCATAGGATCGGACCAGTCATGGAAATGAATCCAACTATATGAAAAAGTGCCAAATTATTTCTTCTTCTATTATTTTAATTAAATTAACTTCATGTACTACGAAATTAGTTGTTATTATTATTTTTATTAAATTTCAGGTGATATTTTCATAAATTTTAAACTAAAAAATAAATATAAAATTCGTGGTGGGATTAGTTGATAGAGTCTCTACTCAAGGTCAAAATGACTCAGGTTTGATTCCTCCGGGATGACTAAATTTCATCCTTTTTCTATAAACCAAAACCTCACATAAAGTGTGTTATCATGTGAAAAATTAAAAAATAAATATTACACTAAAAATATAATAATATTTCAATGGTACGAATATTTCTCTAATGGATGTGGGAGATCTTTGGGATTGAGTCATCATCAAATCTAACACATTCTTATTTTAGTATGTAAACACTATATTCTTCAGCACACACTATATTTATTTCTTTTCTAATTATTAATTTTGAACTTTTATTTTTTTTAAAGTTAATAAGTAAAAAACAAAAAAAGTGACATCATAATTTTGTGTTTTTTCTATCCTTTGTTTTAGTTCATTTTTGTTTCATTTAACAATAATAAAAATATATAAATATCATAGTTTACTTTCATCACATTGTAAATTATTGAAAATTAATGTTTAATTTCCCCATTTCATGTTTCTTTAACAATTTAAAAAAATTTATTTCATTTATAGGATATGATTATGTGTAAGGATTTAATATGGATGAGTGATTTTTTGGTAATATTGGTTGACTTATAGTGGTTAAAATGATTGTATCTTTACAAAACCATTGATATATGATTAATTATTTTGTAAATTGTTCCATAGAAAATACTCTCATTTCCACAAATCATTGAAAACATCCAAGAAATGTGAATCATTTCTGCTTATTTGGAGGTATATATAAGACATATTAATTTTATTTTACCTTCAAAAATTATTTTTCTATACGTTAATTAACTATTAGTTAAATTTTATTACTATAACTTATTAACCAATAATTAATAACTAATATTTTTGAAAAAAAAATAAAAAATAATAATACAACAAAACAAATAATATGAAGCCAAAATGTTTTAGTTTCAGTAATACTAGGGTGAAAGGATTTGGAAATTTTATTTTAAAGGTTGTATTGAAGGTTTGGTAATGATAATCAAGTTAGTTAAAAAAAATTAAAATGGCCAATATTTTCTGAATAAAATGTGGGAGGATAAGTATGAATTGGTTATCACACGTACATAAGGGGATTTAATGAAATAGTTTACTTTTGAATTACTTTCACAGATTAGTATGATATATCATCTTCAAAATTTTGTAATAAAATTTGTGAGAAATTTATTTAGATGTTTAGTGTGGCTAAATTCATGGTGTGATTTATGGTTTTCTTACAATTCTATCCTCAATCAAAATTAATTTTAATGTGAAATATTTTTGAATTACGTAATATCATCAATATTTTATTATGTTTATAAAAATTTTAAATTATCATTTTTCTTAGGAGTGTAAATTGATAGGTTTGGGGTGTGATCTTGATGTGATTCCAAACTCATTTCTACCCTCGTAGTATTAATTTTCTCTTTTTTGGTATGTAAATTGAATATATAATAATCAATTTCACTTCATATTTGATTAAATTTATTAATGTTAAAACCCATTAAAAGGGTAAATTTTTCATTTTAAAATTTATTTAGGATTTTTTTAGGTGATTTGTAGATCCCATGATGACAATCAAGAAATACTTGCCAAAACTTGTGAGATCTAAAGAACAAATGTGGAATAAAATACACATTTCACTTAACATTTCTAGCCTATTGGGACAAAATATGTTGAACACATACTTGAACATTTGGTATATAGTATTTTAGAAGATCATGAATATAAATTCTTCCATTTAGAGTTCCAAAACATGTAGTAATATGATATAATATTCATTATTCACAATCATGAGGTCTAATATGTAATTTGGCAGTATCACGATTTTTAGACTTTTAAATTAAAAAAAATATGTGGAGATATTCACGATTCATTGAAAAAACCTTTTATTTTTTTGGAAAGTGATATATCACAGTATCATTTCACAAATAATGATTTCTTGTGGTATTTTGAAGATATGGTTTCAAAACCACCTTCCACTTTACCTATAAATTGATACATTGGGTACCTCATTTTTTAGTTCATAAAAGGGATTGATACTATACAATTGTTGATATAAAATTATTTTTATCATCACCTTGGATTTTATAAAGGTTTCTATCCCCATATGGGGAGTTGAAATTAAAAATGGGAACTACTTGAGTCTCATCCTAACCTTAATGGTGAGATAAATTGTGGGTGATCATTAAGAGGGATATATTCACTTGTAATGAGTGATTTGGAACACCTATTAGCTACTTGTTTTCAGAATTTTTGTTTTAAAAACATTTCATTTAGTCATATATTAATTAGTGTCATGTTGGAAGTCTTTTTTTGATTAAATTGAATGAAATTATCTTTATTTATGACGGACTGGTATGAGATTTTGGATGTGTGATTTTTTTATATTGATTAGGCAACATAATAATCCTTTTTTTATTGACAAATTTGAGATATCAATTTTCAATGGAAGATCTCATACCATGAAAAAAGATTCAAACCTGGTTAAAAAATTATAATTTTTAGGTTTCGATCGACATTAATTGATGTAAAGGCTTTAAGGGTAGATGGGATTCAAGTTTACCCCAGCCTAATACATAATCCAAACCAAAATGAACTTCTAAGAACTGCGTACTATAGATGTTGGGTATTAATATTTTAGTAATGGACTTCTTCTAAATATATCAACACCCCCATTATTTAATAAAATATTTGTTTTATTTTACTTAGAATTTTATTCAAATACCCCATGATATTTATATTTCATAAAATATATTGAAAACCACACTCTAAAACCATAAAATGTTTTTGAGGGACAACCTACGGTATTTTATATGCAATAAATCCTCTTGAAAAACAACGATTAATTTGATGTTCCATGATTATACATTCACTTATATATGGTTCTATTAAGTATTCTTAAATGTATTTTATAATATAAAATTTATCATATATTATAAAAGGCAATATTTTTTTTATTAATCATTCAGATTGGTTGAATATTTTTTATAGCATGAAATTATAATTATCCCCTAAGTGTTCGAATTTTTATTGTCCCTAATATGTGATGAACATAGAGAAATTTTGGTTGTGATGATATATTAATACTAGAATTATTATAATCTTGTACTCAATACTTAGAGTTGTATATAAAAGGGTTTTAAGGACACATAATGAGTTGTGAATATTTTCAAAAATTCATTAAGGAATTTTAGTGAATGTGGGAGATTTTTTTGAAATTAACTAAAAATATATATCATATTGTATGATATCCTCTAACTCATAACCTATAATTTGTATGTGATTCAAATCATGGATTAATATTTATCCATATCATAATAAGCATGGGATTCCATGGTCAGCCTCTATCATAGTGCAATGGGCTTATGATATGGGTTGTTAGCGTCTGGCCACTGTAATGTATTCCAATTAGTATATCCTCAGTTATGGATCATGTTAATTAATTTATGGAATTATAATTCATTTTAAATGTTAAAATTATCTAAAATAAACATTTATACACAATCATAACATATTTCAATTGTAATGTGTTCACAGTCAACACCTAACTACCATCATTAAATGAAGGGAGCCTATATGAATGGATGTGATCCCATATTATAAATATACTATATAGTTAGGCTATATATAAATATATATCCATATAATTTCTCCATTTAATGCCAAGGTGGAGGTCTAAACTCACCTTTCGAGTTCTAGGATCATTTCTTTGAGGAAAAGTATTATAGTTGTTTGTGTGTTACATGTGGAAGTAAAAATTATGTCCATAAAAAATTATCCAAAAATATTATCAAAGATGGATAAAACTGATTATGAGTTATTACATTTTATATTTGTAATTATTCATACTTCATGTTAATTTTTTATGATAGCTCAATCTCATTAAACGATTTTCTTTCATTTCCATAAGTATATGATGATCCTCCAAATTCCTTTATAGGTATCATAAGTCATGATATCATTAAAAAATATATCATAGGACATCATATCCAATTATATATTATAAATTTCTATTTTAAACATGTCATTTCATACAATATTTCTAATCTTAGTCTATGATAACACTGATATACGCTGCTTGCATGTGAAAATATAGAGCATCATTATCCCCTTTATAATATAAATTCATATAATAAAATATGAAAACCTTTTAAAAGAGACTATGGTTTATAAAATAGAGAAAGTATAAAATATGATTGATAATTTTTGATAATTGATTATAGGCCGAGACACACCATTCATAAGTCATGATATCCATTATTAACGAACTTTCATATTACAATATGGAAATTTGGAAAATGTGATATATCAAAAAAAAATATTTTCATATTATTAGATTATGAATTGAATTATATAATTTATGAAATTTATAAATTATATTAAAATATATTTCTTGAAACTTTTATAACTTATCATGTTTTTTTAAATTAATTACTCATAAAGTGTTTATAAAAAATTAATAAATTTTTATAAATCATTTGATGAATAAATATACATAATATTTATTTCTAATATTAAATTACAATTAATATTATATATAATGACTAATTCCTTTTATATGATGAATTTATAAATAATTATAAGGGTAATTTATAATGTATTATAAAAAAATATAAAATATTTTATATTGAAAAATGAACTATTCAAAATTGATCATTTGAAATGTTTAAATTAAAATCCATATTTGAGAAATTATTTGAACCATATCAAAAGTGATACTAATAATTGATTTGATAAATATTAAAATAATATATCTAAACATATTTTTTAAATCTTAAAGTTCAATTTTAAGGAAAAATTGAGATCTCAAGAATAAGAGGCCCAACCAACCTTTGATCAAGACCCAACCCATCCACACACTATCCCCCAACCACCTGACCCCGAATCACTGATATGTCATATGCCTCAGGCCACAAAAATAACAATAAAAACCCAAAGTCACTTACCAATATTTTAACTTTATAACACTGCAATATGTTATGCTATATTTATCTAAAAATTAATTTTATTTTATTGATATTTTTCTTTACATGCAGCACAGAGTTTTAAGAAAACCTTGATATAGTATTAAAATATTATCATATAATATGAATGTTATTGATTAACCATTGTATTAGAGGGTATTAATAGGACTGACTAAATTATAAAAAATTATCATTTAAAAATTTATAAAATTAATTCATTGTCTCAATATTGGATATAAATTAAAATAAAAGTATTTTAATGTAAAAAAAGATGTTTTTATAAAAAAACATTTCAAGGTGCATAATGTGTTTTTATCTTTATAAATTAGAATAATATATATATATATATATATGATTTTCTGTCATTATTTGTTTAGATATTATTTTCAATAAAATATTTTAACATTCATCTAATAGTTTTCAGATGGTATGGAATGAATTTAAAATCATTTTTTGTAGAAAAATTCATTTTCGTAAAAAGTATTTTGTTGAGTTTTTTTCGTTTATTTTAAAATGAATATATATCACTTATTAAAATTGAATATTTTTAAGGGATTAAAATTTTAAATTCACCATAATTAATATAACTTAATAGTCATAAATAAATTTTTATTCATTTCAAATAGAAAAAAAATGTAAAACAATTTCACCTTGATAAGGTTGAAATTGGTGAAATGAGGTTAAAAATATGTGGTAAGGCTTCAGAATCTCTCTAACATTTACCTTTAACCCATTTTTATGAGTTATGTTTTCCAAAAAATAAGTTAAATTATATAAATAATATATTTTAAAACATTATTTGAAATTTATGAACCGACGCATTGCATTTATGAACATAACTTATATTTTTTTCAAATTAAAAACTATTTTTGGGTCTTTTAATTTAATGATATAGTGAGAAGATGATATTTTGATATAGATTGATATAAAAGTATAAAAACATTACTTTTTTATTATTAACCGAAATAAATATTTGTAAATCAAATGATTACTTAATTTTAAGGTGAAATAGTTTTTTCACATAAATCGTGTATTTTCCAATAAACTATTTTTTACGTTCATTGTGTACTTATATTAAATGTAATTTCCACATCATATATATATATTTAATATGATAAAATGAATTAAAAAATTTTAATCAACATGTAAAAACAATTTTATTAGGCCCATTGTTTTCTTATAATTATGTTATCCTAGTAAAAAGATAAGTTTTCCAAGTTAAGGTTATATTTGGTTTAAAGGGTGTTTAACCAAGAGATAAGTCTTAAAATATATATAAAATTTGTATAAATGTGATTGTTCTATTTTTTTATCTGCTATAATGTATTATATTATAATTTTTTGATCCTTTTTCCTCTTTACCATGACCAATATCATATATTAATTTAAAACATTGAATATTTACAAGAAAGTCATTGTAATCACTTGTAAAAAGGCACCACTTCTACTCTCCCCTTAACACCACTAGAGAAACTCATATCAATAAATACCAGTGAGAATACCTTCCTTTATTTTTACCCAATTTCTATATAATCTATTATTATACTAAAACTGTTCTATGAAGGCTTACGGTTTAAGCCAAAATAGGTCTCTAAAATAATATGTAATTGTCTTACCTGGCTCTTTCAAAATTTATTTCTTATTATATATTAAATAAATATAGTGTATCCATAATTAAATAATTAATATAATATAATTAATATAAAAATATATTATTATGATTATTTGACAACCATTTTCTATCTTCATACCATTTATTGAAAATTGATAATGTGGCTTGTGCATACGTGTGGAAGACCACCTCCACGAAGTGATGTGGTTAATTTTTTATTTCAACATATGTGGATTGTAATAAGGAATTATTTAATGATTATATATCATATTTATGATTTAATTATTCTTATAGATTGTTATGTTATTATTTACCCTTATTTCTATCCATCATAAAGTAAAAACATCACTAGTGCACACATGTGGTATACAACCTCCATGAAGTAATGTAAATCATTTTTCATAACCGATTGATTTGAGTGGTGAAAAAATTAAAAATAATGAATATGTATATATATATATTTTATACATGATGTCTGAATGTATCTGGAGTATGTTATGTATTATTATAATTTACGAATATATATATATATATATATATATTTTATACATGATGTCTGAATGTATCTGGAGAAATATAGTACTTGAGGTAAAAGTTTATGTTACAATATCATTTCCTTTAATGAGTGTCTCTTCCAAATTTCATTTAAGGGAAATTATATGGATATTATACTTTAAACCCCATAAATTTTTTATACTTGGGTTATTACTGTGTTTTCATGTAAAATTACATATTTCCTTTTTTTAATACTAAACGATACTAATAATTTTTTTAATAAAAAGTTATCTTATTTCCTCTTTGGGTGATACAATTTTTCTTCCATTTATATGTTCTTTAAACTATTCATAATAATTTATTTTTTAGAATATATTTTTGTTTAAATTTATTTTAATACACATTTGAATTTATTTTATATTTTTAAAAAATTAATGATTGCAATTATTTTCCAATATTTATTTAGGAATTTTTATAAAAAGTGTAAAAGGAATCTTTGTTTTATCATTTCCCATAAGAATATATTTTCCCATATTCATGAATATTATTTTAATTTAACATTAATTTAAAAAATTCCATGGTTATTTTCAAAGAAAATATTTTCCAAAATATTTTGGGAATTTTATGTTTTTTATATACTATAATAGAATGGAGTTTTATTTTTTTAAAAATAAAAGTTTGAATGATTTTTTAATGCTTTTATTCATATATTTAAACATTATTTAAGTATTTATATGCATCATTGGGGATATTATAACAATATTCCATCCACATTCATTATATGAATTCATTATGATTATTTAAGGATGATTATATAAAATCCATTTTTTCCCATGGGTTAATTAAGTTATGGTGAAATGATTAAATATAAATGAAACATTTTTCTAATAAAGGGGAAATTAAATATTAAAATATTAGAATATATACGAAATATGTTTATTTTCCTTGGGTTATGAAATAATGATAGGATGATTTTTTTAGTATTTCAGAAAAAATATGTGTGGTTTTCATTATGTGATAGTTAACCCACATTATATACGCCTATAATTCATTGGGTAATGAATGGTATATAATGAGATAATAAGTTTTGGAATGAGGAGTGAACCCAGTTCAGTGAGGGACTCTATCCACTATGATAGTCTTGGGCATGAACATTGACTAATGAAATATTAGAATGATGAGTGAACCAAATCCACTATAATAGACTTTGTAGTAATACTTGATTAAGGAAGGGACATCATATGCTTATGGGTATTCCAAAAACCTATATTTTATTCTTATAATATATTATCATGATTCCTGATAGATTATTGATGATTATTCACAGTAATGACTTATATATTTTGTTTGGACACAACATCAAGTCATGATTCAAGATTAAAGATATTTTAAATATTTTTTATGAATTCTTTGAATTATGATCATGTTATCAAACATTTATTCTTATATTATGCTCATTTATGATCATTAGTTGATATTATTTGGATTACCCTTAATGAGAATATGATATCACCATTTATTATGTTTCTTTTCCAATGTTTATAAAGATATTTTTTAAGTAGTGTATGTCTAAGAAGAATACTATGTGAGAAAAGATTTATGGGAGATGTTCAAGATATTTCCTGAAAAAATATTATTATGTTACTAATATTCAAAAAAACTAAACCATTAAAGATCTAGGGAATGTATTATTATGAGATGTATTGAATATTTATATAAATTTTGTAACATTTTTTATTAAATGCTAGGGTCTCCCTAGTTTTTATCAGATAGGGGTTTAGTTGTTTTTTGAGATTATGATTAGAAAGATTTATTTCATAACATTATTATAATCCTATGTATAATAGAATTCAATAGGTTATGATAAATAAATAAGAATGGTTTTCCTAGATAATACATCCCTATCAGGATACTATAATGTGGTTACAACTTTGGCATATAATCACCTAGGGGTAACAACTCTAAAAGTGGGGGATTTGGTATTAACTCAATTTTCACTAGTGCATGATGAGTGGGACAAAGACTTAAAAACTAGGTTGACACTCTTAGGGGATATTCTCTTTAAAATTAAAATTATCTATATAAACCATTATGAATAATGAGGGGATATAACCTATGACAACAAATGACAGTTCATAGTAAAGTGACATAGATTTAAAATGTAAATTGTGGAAAGAAGGTTTCGCTTGTTGCTGAATTCCACTTGAGGAAATATATTGTAATTTTTCATCAACTCAAATGCATATTTGGGCTCAATATATGATCCCAAGAATCCCTAGGATGATATGTGAAAGATCTGGTTTTTGCGCACAAGGAAAAAAGCTGTGGGAAGCTTCCTGTATTCCCAATGAGACATTAAATGGTATTCTGGCACTCAAATTTCTGAAATAGAAATGGAAGATGTGTGAAAGAAACTGATTTGGTGCCCATGATAGCTAACCCACATGTAAAGGTCTTCCACACTAAATGTTATGTCAAATGACCACATCCATGTTTTTTCCTTACATGCCACCATTGGTATTTTCACCTATATATAGAGGGGTACCCCACCCATAAAAAATTGCTCCAAAATTTGAATCAGCGCCCTTGTGCATGTATGATGACCCCTTCTGTGACCACATGAATGGAATGTTTTCAGAGTACTGGATCTTGCATGACAGGTTTCCCATTGGTCCCCCTTTAGGCGACCCCACTAGGTATTGACCCACACCCATTTATTGTTTTCCAAATTCATGTGCATGCAAATGATCCCTCCTGTGTTCAAGACTTACCCTTTTGTAGTACATATTGTGCTCGGTCCCCCTTTCCTTTGCGTATTAGACTTAAATCTGTAACACATCCTTTGGTTTTTTGTGTAAGACTTGAATCTGGAGTAAACACCACCATATGTACTCCATGTTTTTCACTTATTCCAAGTCAACATGTTTGAGCTCTTATTTCATTGAGAGACCTTATCATTTTTACTCCACCTCTGTGAGTCCCTCCAGGCTTGTGTGTAGTGATTTACTTGTCCCTTCAGTGGTGAGCCTTGTTGTGTTTCTTGGCCTTATGCTAATTCATATGGGTATTCTTACAACTTTTACTTCTTTACATATCCATGCTAACTTGATCCCCTCAATTGACCACTCCTCCAACTCACTCATATCAGGTATTGCTGGTGCCTTCTCTTCCCCAAGTCCGGGTTGGTACAAGTTATGATGGTACAAGGGATCAGGAGTGAGTCCACATATTCCAAGCTACAGGATGTTATCTGAAATCACCCTCATCCACAACACATGACATTAAACTGTGTGTTTTCCCATGTGTGGCAAGCTAGGATGGACTCAATGGAGAATGAGAATCAGTAATCTCCCTCTCCTATATTTGTTTGCTCTATTTCTCCATATGCACTTCAAGAAATCCTCGTGTGATGCCCAACACACTCTCATATGATTTTCCCTGTACAATGGCCATATAATCCTCATACATATGGACACCCTACTTGGGAATACCTCCTAGAGTAATTCCCAATCTCTATCTCCCTAGGTCGCTTGCCATATATAACCCCCATGCTATCCTTCGTGGATGCATCATTCGCAACATGTCTAGCTAATCATCTGTTACCGCTTGTTTCTCACATTTAGAATGAATCATGTGGGATTAGAGTTTAACAATGACCCTGAAATATCTTCAGGAAACTAACCATGAATAAGTATCATTCCCCTAATCCCGTATGATATTAAAACCCATCTCCCTGAACTATATAGACTTTGATCCCTATCATATAAAAAGGGTACCTAGGAAGCCTCTCGGGGGTTCAAGCCACACACTCCCCACAATCCAACTATTCCATGTGTTTCATTTTGGTTTACCTTCTTCCCACATGATGTTAAACTATATACCCCTTAAAACTATGCAGGTTTTGTTTCTTATTCATTGTGATACGTAGGAATCCTCATTGAGGTCCAACCCCAACCAATGGTAAACTTTGGTACTTATTGCTAGGGATGTACCCTCTTGATGGGATACTTTCCCTTATTGGGACACATATCCAAGATCATCCTCTTTGATTTTTTCTAATCCCCATGGGATTTTAACTATGCTTATGCCCCACAAAACATATAATCCTCCACCCAAGTGTTCTCCTCTTGCGATGTTATGATAACCATGTGTAAGGCTCGATCATTTCATCAGTTCATCGTTTTTTGTGTACAACTTGATTATATTCACCATTTCTAAACTACATGGACACTGATTCCCAGCCACTGGGATATGTAGGAAACCTTGTTGACGGTTCAATCTCATCATCCATGTCTCATTATAGTCTTTCCTTTGAGCCATTCTGCCTTAAGATGATCATGCCCTAACCTGGATGTTCTACTTCCTTTGGACCCCTATCCATGCGGTCCATTCTCATGAGATTCCCCCTTAGGTGTCTCCTCGCCCCACTAGAACTACATGGACTTTGATACTTGTCTTAAACACATGGTGCATAGGAATTGTCTTCAAGGTTCAAGTCCATCACTGTCATCTTCGTGTCAGTTCCATCTCATTCATCTTCATCCTTCAAAACTTCCTCCATATCCATCCCAATTTTACTAAGGAAACCATATATTGGTGAACTCATTCCATTCATATAGTCATATAACCATGCCTAAGACCCATCAATCTTCTCTAATACTTTACCATTATCACATTAAGGCCACATATTCATTTCATTCTATAGTGCCCGGGCCACTAGCCATGTATAATATCCAAATCAACACCTTGAAACTACGTGGATTTTGATCCCTATCTTCTACATGGGTTATGTATGAATTATCCATGAGGATTAATCCCAACCAATGGTAATCTTTTGTGTCACCCTTGTTGAGACCCACCTTCTTTGATCCACCCTTTGTTGTGTTCAGATCATACTTCATAGTTTAAAACCATACCCTTTTTGCGACACTCCATCTAGGTTCCTTCCTCATGGATGTTTTGACCCATAAACATGGTAAATCTCTAAGGTTCTCTCTCCTTGGGATGAATACATCTATTCTATTCTTGTTAGTGTTTTTATTAGTTTGATCCATCTCCTCTAGATGTTACACTCATGGAACAACCCGTGTTAAACATGGAAATCCATGAAAAATCTCTGAGACATGCCACTGGAATAAGATTCTTAGTATTCTATGTGGGATTCCTCAAGCTTCTATACCCTTGATAATCCCTCTAATAAGGTAGAATTTTTGTTTTCCAATGATCTAGTGTCTAACCATTCCAGCGATTCCTAACATGACTACTTCCTTGGATGAAGGTAGCTTCCCGGACTTGACCCTATGGAATGTCATTATAGAAACATTGTAATTAATTGACATCCATAAAGAGATGTCACCGAGAAGGGTTTCATGAACAATGACTTAATCATTAAGGGAGACCATTACTATGTGTAAAATTCCAAGGGGGGTATTTTTAAGGAGAGACAGACATCCCATCATCCCATTTTGATCAAGGATCATACATATCTAGAGTTTATGAATGTCTCCCTTCTTTGGAAAGTGGGAATGTGGGGTACAATGTGCGGCCTGCGAACATAAAACGCACTCGGGTGGTGCACCATAACAAAAGAATAAGAAATAGAAATGGTGAAATTGACGTCAAACCATTCTCCTCTAAACATATGGGTTTGTAGAATTTGATACATCTATAGATATGTGTGTCAATGGTTCTAACCATCTAGTGTCAGGTCTTTCCAAGTAAATAGTTGGTTTGGTCTGGAACTCACTAGAATTTGGGGAAGTTAATCATTGGGTATTCCAGTCTGCGACACCATTAGTGTGGATATTTATATCTATTCATCGAATATTTAACATCATTGGGGTATTGGGAACTTCTTTCCTACTATCTGTTCTAATTGTTGAATATTCATTCATTAATGGACCCACGATATAGGGACCCATTTTCCTCCCACCCACAGACACAGGGGTAGGGGTAATGCTAATGTGGAAATCCTAAACATCTCCACCCATGCCATGACGTCATCCAAAACCATGGCTACCAGGAACCTACACCCCATCTCACCCATGATGGTTATCCAAAGGATGGTGATTAATAGTCTTATTAAACGATACGAAAAGGAAGGGGCCATTCCAATGAGGGATATGGACCAATCAGAGCTATATGCATTTGTGCCTCTCCATACTCTCTTCTCTCAAGGGCCGCAGAGGGATCTGATTCTCCCCACTCTAACACTCTACCATTTTGGGATCTTATCCCCAGAACACTGCCAGGATTCATTCCTTTACACCGATGAGCTAAGGGACGTTCAAGTTATCCCAACATCGACTGTCACTCGATATCTTCAAAGGAGGGATCACTCCAGGCCGCATCAATTCCACCATCTAGACCCTCATGCCGATGAATAAGTGGTCGTTACCCCTACATCATCGACCCTCGTTCAGCTGACCCAAAGTTAGTGTTGGGAACAAGTTTATGAATATTCTTGTGAGAGAGCGTCAACTTCTAGAACTTCAGTTGACCATGCCACCACTAATGCATACTATCATCTCACTATTATTATAGATTAGGGTAACCTCTATATCAGATTAGTTTTGAGACCCCACACACCGCATGTTCAAGTTGGGATGACTCTTCTAGTCATTGACAGAAGTAGCAGACGGTGTGGGTCAACCCGTGACATCGAGATCCAATAAGGAGGTCATACCCTACCATTTCTAGTCTATTCAGGGGTCATACTCATCTTTTTAATGTCTATAACAATTTTCCTCCCCATTCCCATGATCCCACATATGAATATTTTAACATATTTTAGGTTATCAATGTGAAAGTACTCCTTGGCCCGTCACCCATCATCAAGGAGGTCCTCCACATGTCTATCTTGATCCGTACAAAGACCCTCCACATACCGCCACTGCCAACCAGCATGGAGGTACTTCTCATGTTGTAGGTGGATAATACGGAGGCAATCCCTATTTCCTTTCAAGCATAAGGGGAGTCCCTCCCTGCTCTAACAATGCCAACCGTATAAAGACCCTCCTCATACGGTCACTACCAACCAATTATGCTTTCATATACTTTGAAAATCTCAAAATAATGTTTTTCTATATATTAATTCTTTCAATCTATGATCAAGATGATAATAATATTAAAATAATCCCTGAGATATGTGAATCCATGTCTATCTATGTTTATATGAGTTCTGAAGTTCTTCAAACCCATTCGGATATGCTTTTCATAAAACAGACAAGTGTTAAGTCACAGATCTGGGTATAGCTACTGATATAGAGCTACCGGTACTCAGTCAACTGATAGGACAGAAACCGATCTACCGATAGAACAGGTCTACCGATATGCATAAGTCCACCGATAAGCAAGTCTACCGAAAGATTCTGTTTACCAATACATAACACTAAGAGCTACCGGTACAAGCTACCGATCAGCCTACTGATACAGACTGGCGACTGATATGAACCGACTGACACAGTCTACCGATACAAGTATAGAGCTACTAATAGAACGTCTACCGAGCTACTGATAAAGTAAGTCTACCGTTAGGAGTTACTGATACCTAGAGCTACTTATACCAACGAGCTACTGATGCAAGTTCAAAAAGCTACCGATGGAAGGTTCTGCTACACAAAAGACCACCGTACACATTTACCCACATGATCTACTAATGATTGACCAACCAGTCAAACTCTATACTCTCAATACTATTTATTTATTAAGATAACAGTTACATAGAATGTTTTTAATGTAGTTAATGTAATTTAATGATCTATATTTCCATGTCAGGGAACCATACCTAGTACCCATGCAAAAGGCAATCATTCCCATTTTCTGGAGATGAATGCCATAAAAGGAAAGATAAAGACCTAGCTAAAAAATTATAATTATAGAACATTGGGTGTGCATATGAAAATAATCAAGGAACTAAGAAGGCACACGGGTGAAAGAGAAAAGGTATGAACATCATTCAAATATGGCGTATTCATGAAAGGCTAAATCCATACTCCAAGAACACATGACAGACACGAAGCTAATCATTTTCATGGAGAACACAAGCTACATCATGAGTGAAGAACTACCAAGAACACTACATGCACTCAAGCTGACAAGCTGGACTAAAAATCAAAGAAGAAAATGACACTCTGTTTTTTGAGAAGAAACCAGAGAAGGACTCAGAAGTTTTTCTGACCAACCAAACGAGTCCAGAGCTGCACTGCCAATCACTAATGCTTTTCAAAACTCTTTCTCGCATTCCTTAGTGATTCTATCTTTAAATTTCGAGCAGTGTGTGTACCCTATTTATTTTACACACACACTGTCTCCTAAGCTAAACTAGAGGATTTTTAAATCCCCACTAAAACATTATAACCTTTTGTTTCCCACTGTGGGTTGCGGTAGAGGTCGAGTGAGACCTGGACAGCCTGTGTGCTATTGTTTGTGTTTCCCACGTAGAACTGTGGTAGAGGTCTTTGGACCTGGATAGTAGTGTACTGTTGTTTACCCCCGATCCAGGGTGTGGATCAATTTATATAAATTGTTGAGAGGACTAAGACTCATCTTGAGACTGAACCTCTTGGTTACCTCTGATGTTCTTTTTAGTTTAAGTCATAAGCATAATATATATATTTATTTCATAATATGCTGGTATTACTTTGAAATACAAAACTATTTTAATGATACTTTGATAGTTAAATTATCATGTGTTTATACTTCTTGTAAACCAGTAAGTTAGTTTCCAAAGTTAATTTAATCTTCAGATTAAGTCAACTGAGACCTAATTAATCTTTAAGAAAATTATTGAACATTTACACTCTATATAGATTCACTATAGTTTATCTTTGTTTTTAAATTTGGGGTTTTAAGAGAAATATTTTTAACAGAAATTTTTATTGGATCTCAATTCACCCCCCTCTTGAGTATCCACTCTGACCAACATTTGGTATCATATGATTTGTTTTTGTTAAAGGATTGTTGACATACTCTGTTTTTCAACTGTGATTTTAGTTGCATTTTTAAAGATCTTAAATTTCTGTTAGTTCTAAATTTTATCTCTTTAAAATTTCTTTTCTAAAATCTAGTTATGGAAAATAGACTAGAGGGTGCTGCTACTAACAAGACACTTTTCTTTAATGGAACCAACTATGCCTAGTGGAAACATAAGATGAAAATTCATTTAGAATGTATCGGTTTTGATATCTGGACTGCTATAGAGTCTCAATATAAAATTCCATAAACTGAAAGAACAATTTTGGATGAACCTACAAGGACTGCTTACAATTAAAATTGTAAATATATGAATGCCATGTATTGTGATTTAAGAGATTAAGAGTTTAATAGAATATCTGCTTGCAAAACTGCTTATGAAATATGGGATACATTGGGTGATTCTCATGAAGGAACAACCAATGTTAAAGAAATGCGATTGAATACTTATACTATTAAATATGATAATTTTAAAATGAAAACTGATGAACCTATTTCTGATATGTATCTTTGGTTTAATGAGATATTTAATACAATGAGTTCACTTGGAAAAGATGTTCCAGCTAAGGAAAAAATTATGAGGATACTGAGATGTCTGCCAGAATGATGGAGGGGCACTTCTGTTTCAATCAGAGAGTCATGTGACATTGGAGAACTGCCTATAAAATAGATTATTGGTAAATTAATGATGTATGAAGAAGAACTCAAGGTGAACAAGGGGGAAGATGAAAAACCTAGGAGATAATCCGTAGCATTCAAGTCTACTGCCTCTAATAGAAAAGACAAGGAGACAAGGAAAATACAAACTAAAAGTTCAACCAGTGAAGATTCAGACTCTGACAGTAATGTTGAAATGGCTAAAATATCCAGGAGATTTAAGAAGTTCTATAGGAAGAATAAATTCTTCAGAAAATCTAACTAAAAATGAATGTAATATAGCAATGGACATTGGAAAAAGTATTGGAAAAATCCTGAAAAGGAAGATGATATAGTCTGCTATGAGTGAAAATGGAAAGAACACATCAAGGCTGAATATCCAAAAATGAAATTCAAAAAGAAATATGATTATAAGGACAAGAAGTACAAGAAAGCTATGAAAGCTACGTGGAGTGCTTCAGAGGGCTGCACTAGTGAATTTGATGTTTCAAATTCTGAGAAGAATCGTTCCAACATGTGTTTCATGACCAACACATCTGAGGAAACTTTAGATACTCTTGTTTTGAATTCCTATTATTCTAGAGATGATGCAGAATCTGATTCTGATTCTGAAAATATGTCTAAGGCTAAAATATTTGAATACTGCAATATGCTGGAAGAAACATGTAAATAACATAAAGACAAATATAAGTCATTAAAGAAATAGCATGCTCTCACTATCACTACTAAATCTGCTTTTGATATAGAAAAAGAAACTAATACTCAACTGTTAAAGGAAAATACTGAATTGAAAATGTCTAATGAGAAACTTTGAAAGTAATTAGAAAATTTAACAAATGGAAAAGATAATATTACACAAATTTTAGGAAAGAAAGTTCCTCCTAAATACACTATTGGTTTCGGATACCAACCTGGAATAAGACAGTTCACTAAAACTCGATTTATTCCTAAGTTTGGACAAACTTCTGCTTATTCCAGTTCTGGAAAATCATATACTTCAACCTGTTATTCATATGTTTATAAATCAGATAAAATTTATCATTCAAAATTTATTGATTCTGTAAATTATATGAGACCCATAAGACAAATATGGGTTCCTAAAGCTTTGATTTCTAACCTATCTGGACCCAATAAAATTTTGGTACCAAAAACATTTCCTATCTAAAACTGTTTTGTATGAAACATGTTTGAAGAGTTCTCACAAAAATTTATGGTACATGGAAAGTGGATGTCGAAGACACATGTTTGGAGATTATTCATGCTACAAAATCTTAATATAGGTTGATGGACGCTATGTAACCTTTGGTGATAATTATAAGGAAAAATCATCAGCCTAGGCCAGATTGGTAACACTGATTCAGTATTAATTTCTAAAGTTTTATTTGTTTATGGACTTAAATATAACATGCTAAGTATTTCTCAATTATGTGATAATGGGTTTAATGTGAATTTTGAAAATGATTCCTGTAATGTTTTTAACTCTAAGAATGTTTTAGTATTTTCTTCTTTAAGAAATGAAAATGATTTTGTTGTTTATTTAAATGTTTTAGCTAAATAACATGTTACTTGATTAAATGCTCTTCATAGTGAATCTTGGTTGTGGCACAGAAGATTAGGACACTACAACATCTATTCACTTAGAATGAAGACTAAGAAAAACATGGTTAGAGACCTACCTAAACTTGAATTCCCAAATGAAAAAGTTTGTAATCCCTACCAGAAGGGAAAGCAACATAATGTTTCGTTTAAATCAATGAAAGAAGATTCAACTTCTCAACCTCTCGAGTTGGTTCACATGGACTTGTTTGTACCTTCAATAGTTTCAAGTTCAAATGGGATGAACTATGTCTCTGTCATAGTACATGACTTTTCTAGATATAATTGGGTATACTTCTTAACTAAAAAGTGAAGTTTGTTCTTACTTTGTTAAATACTCCAAATCTTTAGAAAACCTTAGGGGACATAAAATTAAAACCGTTTGAAGTGATCATGGCCATGAGTTTGAAAATCAACATTTTGAATCTTATTGCTCACACAGTGGCTATAGTCACAACTTTTCTGCTCCTAGGAAACCTCACCAGAATAGTGTAGCAGAAAGAAGGAATAGAACCCTTCAAGAAATAGCAAGAACCATTCTTAATGAGTATGATCTGCCTATTTACTTTTGGGCTGAAGTTTTGAATAAAACTTTATATATTATCAATAGAGTCTTAATTGGACAATTTCTCAAGAAGATTCCATATGAACTATAGAATAATAGAAAACCCCAAGTGAGTTACTTTAGAGTCTTTGGGTGCGAAGTTTTTATTCTTAATACAAAGGATAATCGGGACAAGTTTGCTTCTAAAAGTGATGAAGGAATTTTTCATGGTTATTCTTTAACTAGAAAATCATATAGAGTCTTTAATAAAATAACCAAATGTGTGGAAGAATCTTTTCACATCATGTTTGATGAAACTGATCCACATGAGCCTAAAACCTCTCTTGAAAATCTTGAAGAATATTTGAGTGTTCTGGACCTTAATGATAAATCTAAAGAACCTTCTATAAAAATATCTACTTCTAGACATATTCCAAAATCTATTTCTATTGAACCTGAACTTGGAGATGAACCTGAAATTTCTAGTCCTACTTTAACAAGATCAACTATGATTCTAAAGATTCATCCTTTAGATGCTGTTGTTGGTAATCTTGATAGGGGGACATAGAAAAGTTCTTCTCTAAAAACTAGGTTGAACATCAAGCCTTTATTTCATAGTTAGAACCTAAAAAAATCAATGATTCTATCAATGATGAATTTTGGGTAATGGCTATGCAAGAAGAGTTAAATCAATTTTAAAGAAACAAAGTCTTGAATTAGATGACAGACCTAAGGACACTTTAACAATAGGCACTAAATGGGTTATTAGAAACAAAGTTGATGAATCTGGAAACATAGTTATAAAAAAATCTTGGCTAGTTTCACAAGGATATAGCCAAGAGGAAGGTATAGAATATGAGGAAACCTTTTCACCTGTAACCAGATTAGAAGCTATTATGATCTTAATTTCCTATGTTGCTCATCTGAATTTCATGTTATATCAAACGGATGTTAAAAGTGCTTTTCTAAATTGTTTTATTGTTGAAGATGTTTTTGTTGAACAACCACCTGGATTTATTAATCCTCATTTTCCAAATCATGTTGTTAAACTTTATAAAGCTTTATATGGTTTAAAACAAGCTCCATGATCCTAGAATTATAGACATAGTAATTTTCTTATTTCAAAACGTTTTACTAAAGGGATTGTTGATCCAACTATTTTTATTAAAAGAATCTATAAAGATGACTTAATAGTTCAAATCAATGTTGATGATATTATTTTTGGAACTTCTAAACACTATTTATGTACTTATTTTTCAAAGAGTATGAAAAATGAATTTGAAATGAGTCTAATGGGAGAACTCTAATATTTTCATGGATTTCAATTTTTCCAAAATGAAAATGGTATTATTTTGAATCAAAGTAAATATACAAAGGATCTTTTAAAACGTTTTGGTTTGGATAGTATTAAGGAATGGGATACTCCTATGAGTACTATTTGTAAATTGGATGTAGATGAAACTGGTAAACCAGTGGATCAAACCAATTATAGAAGTATGATTGGGAGCTTACTTTACCTTACTGCTAGTCGACCAGATATTATGTTTAGTGTGTGTATATGTGAAATATTTCGAGATAATCCAAAATAATCTTATTTACTTACTGTTAAAATAATTCATAAGTATCTTAAACATACTATAAACATAGTTTCGTTTTACCCAAAACTGATTTTTACGGTTGCAAGTAAGATAAAAAACCACATCAGGAACATGTCATATATTGGGAAGATCCTTATTATCTTGGTGTATTAAAGATTAGAATTCTGTAGCACTATCCACTGCTGAAGCAGAGTACATAGCTGCTGGTAGTTGGTGTGCATAAATTATGTGAATGAAACACACTCTTTTGGACTATGGATATGACTTTAAGAAAGTTTCTATCAACTGTGACAACACTAGTGCAATAAATATCTTGAAGAACCATGTGTCTCTCTCTAGGACCAAACACATTGATGTAAGGCACCATTTCTTGAGACATCATTACCAAAAGGGTGATATTATTCTTGAGTTTATTGGTACTGAACATCAATTAGTTGAGGCTTTCACCAAACCTTTGAGTTCGGAGAGGTTAAGTTACATTAGACACGAGTTAGGTATGTTTAACCTTGATCGTTATCTAACCTCACCGATGTAAATTTCTCACCGATGTGAAATTCTCACCGATGTGAAATTATCACCGATGTGAAATTCTCACCGATGTAAACTTCTAACTGATGTAGAATTCTCACCAATGTAACCTCACTGATAGGAATTCTCACTGATAGACTCTACCGATGAGTGCGTTGTTTTAAACATCTGTCTGCCGCCAAAATCTGAATCATTTTTTCATTATTTCATTTTTTTATTTATTTTATGATTCTTAAATGATAAACCTAATTTATGAGCTACTTACAAATCCACCGAGCCTAAAATCATTACCCTCAATCCTTATCTCCCAAATCCTTAGAGAACCCTAAATCCCTCGAATCCGAGATGGAAAAAACCAAACTCCCTTCTGTTACAGATGTTACTGATGAGCCGAAAGAAAAAAAGAAAAAGTATATGCCATAAGAAAGTGGAACTGCTAGCAGGACAATATCAGGAAGACGGCCAGTAAATACTCATCTGCAAATTCGAGTTATTGTGAGTGAAAAAGAGTTGTTTATTGAATGGTTGCTGCCTAGAAAGTCCTTAGTACTCAAAGTGATTGAAGATCAAAAATGGGTGGAGTGTTTTTCAAACAACAATGGTCCCTACTTTCCAAAGTTAGTGAAACAGTTTTACGATTTTCTAACTTTTGATCAATCTAAGAATGAAAACTGAGTGACTTCGTTTGTGAATGGAATGGAGATATCGTTTTCATCTGTTGAATGGGATGAGTGCTTAAAAGTTCTACATGAAGGGGTATCTGGATATGTATTGAGAGCCATGCCACCTACTAGTGATATTTTCGACAATGAGACTTCTTTGGAAGAGTTGACTGGTGATGGAAGTCAAAGGCAAGTAGTTTCTATAGAAATGGATAGAGAGAACAGATTGTTGTTCAAATTTGTTCAACATGTCTTGATACCGAGGAGATGAGAATTTTCCAAATTTAGATATCAGGATATTTATCTCTTGCATCTCTTAAGACATTGTGTGAAAGATAATCTATGCAGATTACTGATGATCCAAATGGAAGATATGACAAGCCCAAAATGAATGACAAATGCCCTATTCTTTGCTAAGTTAATTTCTGTGATGATTAAGGTAAAAGGGGTAGGTGAGTCTTAAGATGAGACAGTGGTATTGAATAATAAGTTTTGTATCACATCAATAGTGTGAAAATACATGAGGATAAATTGGAAACCTTGGAGAGGAGAATGGGTCAATGATGACCAGAAGGTATATGACAAATTCAATCATGTGGATCATCCTTCAAGACCAAAGGATTTGATGGATCCAGGTCTGGGACCTGATGAAGGGGATCCAAAATAATGTGATGATTCAGAAGAGGAAGAGTCCTCAGCTGATGAAGGAGGAGACCCTGACTTACCTCCTAGCCCAACTCCTGATGATCAAGATCAACATAAATCAGATAAGGAAGAAGATTCTTTAGAGGATGTTAAAGTGGCTGCTGTAGATAATGAAGAATATTTTCATGAAAGTGAAGAATCTATGTAAGCTGATTTGAGCCTAAGTCCAGTTATTGGGCAATATTTAGTTCCTTCTATGAATAAAAATGATGTCTACATACCCTTTCCTAGTTTGGAATACCCTTCAGCTATTGCAGATAATGAATTGATAGTGGAAGATTCTCCTGAGAAAGGAAGACCTGCTGATAATGATGAGAATGCTATTATCTTAATTGAGGATGCACCAGTAGAGGAGGAGCATCAAACCAATGTTGGAAGTGTTACAGTGGCTACTGGAATTGAAGATTGGACAAAAGAACCAGGTTTTTTAGTCTCTGGTTTAGAAAATTCTGATTCTGAAAATGAAGCATCTCTCAATAGACCTAAGATTACTTATGATGTCGAGACTAAGTTACTACCTGAAGATGTGGTCAGAATGCATGACCTGGATATTTAAAAGAACATTCTTAAGGAAAATTTTGTGGAAGCGGTAAAGAAGATGGAAGTTTCTCTGGTCTCTTCATTTCAATCGATCATGACTGATTCAATAGTCAGTTTAGCATCTAAAAGAGTACCCACTACAATTGAACCTGCTGATACGATCACCAGGGCTGATCTGAAATCCTTGAAGGATGAGCTGAAAGAATCTTTTTATGCATCAGTTTCTGAGATGAAGCATTGTTTTGCTGAAGATATGAGGACGTTGGAATGATATTTTGATCTCACTCTAGGTAGTAATTTTCAACCTTCACGGAAGAAATAGGGGAAGAAGTTAAAGACTTCCAGGAACAAGTTTCTAGACTTGAAGCAAATCTTGAAGATCTAAATGAATCTGTTGTTTCTTTAGACTCTTACATGAGCTCAAAATCCCAACCAGACAAGGACTTAACCTATGTCAAGAGTGTGGTAATCCAGATGGTTTTAGTGTTTGAATGTTTTAAGACATCCATGAATAATCATGTTAAAACCGAGGACTCTCAAGTTTAAAATCTTATCAGTGGGTTGACCAATATCTTCAGAGAAGGAGTAACCATATATGTTGGTTCTATTGCATCTAAATCCTCAGTGGATCTGAATCAAATTTGACCTGTGATGAAGGAGTATCTTGGTTCATCTTCAACCAGTGGCTCTGTGGACTCATCCTAGCTGAGAAAAGTTGTGCTTGCTACTCGAGATTCAGCTAGAGAGATAATGAAGATAGTCTAAGACTACATGAGATATGCTTCTGCCTCACAGAAAGAAGTGAAAGAAAAGGTGGAATCCTATTTCTATAGGATTTTCACCAAGAATCAACTCAAAAATCACTTGAAACTTCTGTTGGAAAATATGAAGCTGCCTCCTGTCAATCAAGCTTTCAGAGAACAAGTTATCAAGATAATGAAATTGACTCCATCATTGGACAAATTTATGGATAACAAGGATGACTTCATTTTTCAATGGAGATAGAAGGAGGAATAATTATAGATTTCAGGAATCTATTGATGTCTTTTCTTCATGTTGATGCTAGGCCAGTGATTGTCCCTCCTGCCTTACCAGCCTCTGCCTCTAATGCTTCTCTAGTTCAGAGGACTCCTGCCCAAGCAATTCTAAGCCTCAATCCTATGATCACTCAAAAATCCCCTCAGTACAGACCAGGAATAGTTTCTGTGGATCAGCCTCCAATGATCATTTCTGGGGTTCCTAAGCCCTCACCTCCAACCACTTCACCTGAATCCTCTTCTGCTTATAAGGGAAAATCTCACATTGAGGATGTGGATTGAATAAGTGGCTAGATTGTTTGATTGGAATCCATTGTATTCTGTTTATTTCATTGTACCTTATCTAGAACATGAAATGAAATTTTTTATCTCTTTTCTCATTTTTATTTGTATTCCTCTTCTCTTTACTTTCCCACTTTTTGATTATCACAAAGGGGGAGATATATTTTACCCAGCTTTTACAAAGGGGGAAAAATACTCACTAAGTATAAAAGAGGAAGAAATATTCACCCGGCGGTAAAGATATTAATGAAAGGGGGAGAAATTTTATCTAAGGAAAATCTATCATGCTTTACTCCTCTAATACTTTTACATTTCATTCTCTGATACCATTTTCTCTAACTCTGATGATACTAAATTTTACTTTTGATATCATTACAATTAATTTTATCTCTAATACTATCACATTTTCTTCCACCTCTGATCCATTATGTTCTATAACATACTTTTTCTCTGAGATAATTGCATTTAATGATATATCCTCTCATACAACTGCTCACTATTTTAAAATGATAATATCATAGGTTGTGATTATCAAAAAGGGGGAGATTGTGGACCTCACTTGTTATTATATTCCCAATTATGCTTTTCTATACTTTGATAATATCAATCTAATGTTTTTCTATATATTAATTCTTTCAATCTGTGATCACGATGATAATAATATTAAAATAATCCCTGTGATATGTTATTCCATCTCTATCTATATTTATATGAGTTCTGAAGTTCTTCTAACCCATTCAGATATGTTTTGAATAAAACAAACAAGTATTAAGTTACTGATCTGGATATAGCTACTGATATAGAGCTACCGGTACTCATTCTACCGAGGGGATAGAAACTGATCTACTGATAGAATAGGTCTACCGATATGTATAAGTCCACCGATAAGCATGTCGACCGACAGATTCAGTTTACCGATACAGAACACTAAGAGCTACCGATACGAGCTATCGACCAGCCTACTGATACAGACTGGCGACTGATATGAACAGACTGACACAGTCTACCGATACAAGTATAGAGCTACTGATATAATGTCAACTGAGCTACTGATAGAGTAAGTCTCCCGATAGGAGTTACTGATACCTAGAGCTACCGATGCATGTTCAAAAAGAAACTGATGGAAGGTTTTGCTTCCCAAAAGACCATCGTACACATTTACCAACATGAGCTATTAATGATTGACCAACCAGTCAAACTCTATACTCTCAATACTATTTATTTACTAAGCTAACGGTTACGTGGGTTGTTTTTAATGCAGTTAATGTTTTTTAATGATCTCAGTTTCCATGTCAGGGAACCGTACCTACTACCCATCCAAAAGGTAATCATTCCCATTTGCCGAAGCTGAAAGCTAAAAAAGGGAAGATAAAGACCTAGATGAAAATAATGAGATGTAGAGAACACTGGGTGTGCATACGACAAACATCAAGGAACTAAGAAGGCACACTGGTAAAAGAGAAAAGGACTGAACATCATTCAAACGTGGCATATTCGTGAAAGGCTAAATCCATACTCCAAGAACACTGTACAGACACGAAGCTACTCATTTTCAAGGAGAACACAAGCCGCATCTTGAGTGAAGAACTACCAAGAACACTTCATGCACTCAAGTTGACAAGCTACACAAAGAATCAAAGAAGAAAATGAAACTCTGTTTTCTGAGCAGAAACCAGAGAAGGACTCAGAAGTTTTTCTGACCAACCAAACGAGTCCTGAGCTGCACTGCCAATCACTAAAGCTTTTCTAAACTCTTTCTCACTTTCCTTAGTGATTCTATCTTTACATTTCAAGTAGTATGTGTACCCTATTTATTTTAGACAAACATTGTCTCCTAAGATAAACTGGAGGATTTTTAAATCCTCACTCAAACATCATAACCCTTTTTTCACTTTGGATATTGGTACAGGTCGAGTAAGACCTTGAAAGCCTATGTGCTATTGTTTGTGTTTCCCACGTAGAATTGTGGTATGGGTCTTTGGAACTGGACAATAGTGTACTGTTGTTTACCCCTGATCCAGGGTGTGGATCAATTTATATAAATTGTTGAGAGGACTATGTCTCGACTTGAGACTAAACCACTTGGTTACCTCTGCTGTTCTTTTTAGTTTAAGTCATAAGCATACTATATATATTTATTTCATAATCCGATACTTTTTCATTGAAATACAAAACTATTTTAATGCTACTTTGATAGTTAAATTAGAAAGTGTTTATACTTATTGTAAACGAGTATGTTAGTTTAAAAATTTAATTTAATCTTCAGATTAAATCAATTGAGACCTAATAAATCTATGATAAACTGATTGAACATTTACACTCTGTATATATTCACTACAGTTTATCTTTGTTTTTAAATTGGGGGTTTTAAAAGAAATTTTTTTAACAGAAATTTTAATTGGAACTCAATTCACCCCCTATTGAGTATCCACTCTGACCAATAGTTTAGATATTATTTTCAATAAAATATTTTAACATTCATCTAATAGTTTTCACATGGTATAAAATGTATTTAAAATCAGTTTTCTGTATAAAAAATGATTTTCATAAAAAGTATTTTGTTGTGTTTTTTACATTTATTTTAAAATGAATATATATCACTTATTAAAATTGAATATTTTTAATGGATTAAAATTTTAAAATCACAATAATTAATATAACTTAACAGTCATAAATTAATTTTTATTCATTTGGAATAGAAAAAAATGTAAAAAATTGTCACCTTGATAAGGGTGAAATACGTGAAATGAGGTTAAAACTATGTGGTAAGGCTTCAAATTATCTCTAACATATTCCTTTACCCCATTTTTTTGAGTTCATTTTTTCAAAAATTATGTTAAAATATTTAAATAATATATTTTAAAACATTATTTTATATTTATGAACCAACACATTACATTTCTGAACATAACTTATATTTTATTCAAATTAAAAACTATTATTGGGTATTTTAATTTAATGATATCGTGAGAAGATGATATTTATATTTATATTGATACAAAAGTATAAAAACAATACTTTTTTTTGTTAACCCAAATAAATATTTTTAAATCAAATTATAACTTATTTTTATGGTGAAATAGTTTTTACACATAAATCATGTATTTTCCAATAAACTATTTTTTAGGTTCATTGAGTACTCATATTAAATGTAATTTCCACTACATATATATATATTTAATCTGATAAAATGAATTCAAAATTCTTAATCAACATGTAAAAACAATTTTATAAGGCCCATATTTTTTATAATTAATTTGTCCTGGTAAAAAGATAAGTTGTCCTAGTTAAGGTTAAATTTTGTTTAAAGGGTTTTTAACCAAGAGATAAGTCTTAAAATATCTATAAAATTTGTATAAATGTGAATGTTCTTTTTTATCCCCTATAATGTATTATATTATAATTTTTTGATCCTTTTTCCTCATTACTATGAACAATATGATATATTAATTTAAAACATTGAATATTTACAAGAGATTCATTGTAATCACTTGTAAAAAGGCACCACTTATACTCTTCCCTTAACTCCTCTAGAGAAACACATATAAATAAATACCTATGAAAATACCTTACTTTATTTTTACCCAATTTCTATATAATCTATTAGTCTACTAAAACTGTTATATGAAGGCTTAAGTTTTAAGCCAAAAGAGGTCTCTCAACGAAGATGCAATTATCTTACCTGGCTCTTTAAAAATTTATTTCTTCTTATAAATTAAATAAATATAGTGTTTCCATAACTAAATAATTAATATACTATAATTAATAAAAATATATTATTTTTATTATTTGACAACCATTTTCTCTCTTAATCCCATTTATTGGAAATTGATACTGTTTCTTGTGCATACGTGTGAAAGTCCACTTCCACGAAGTGATGTGGTTAATTTTTTATTTCAATATACGTAGATTGTAATAAGGAAAAATTTAATGATTATATATCATATTTATGATTTAATTATTCTTATGGATTGTTATATTATTATTTACCCTTTTTTCTATTCATCATACAGTAAAAACATCATCAGTGCATACATGTGGTATACCACCTCCATGAAGTAATGTAAATCATTTTTCATCCCTAATTAATTTGAATGGTGAAAAAATTACAAATAATGAATAAATATGATAGTTATTTTATAATTAATATTCTTTAGATTATGAAACCCTGAAAAAGGTGCAATTATCTAAACCATCGAACTAAAACATGCATGGAAAACAAACCAGTTTTTACACAGATATTCATTTCAATAAAGAAATCGCTAATAAATGGATAGTTGGTAATTTTAAGGGAATTATATAGAGTATGTTATGTATGATTATAATTTAATAATAAATATATATATATATATATTATACCTGATGTCGGAATGTATCTGGGGAAATGTAGTACTTGAGGTAAAAGTTTATGTTATAATATCATTTCCTTTAATGAGTGTCTACCAAATTTCGTTTAAGGGAAATTATATGGATCTTATTCTTTAAACCCCATAAATATTATATACATGGGTTATTACTGTATTTTCATGTAAAATTACATATTTCGTATTTTTAATTCAAAAAGATACTAATGATTTTTTTTAATAAAAAGTTATCTTATTTCTTCTTTGGGTGATGAAATTTTTATTCCATTTATATGTTCTTTAAACTATTAATAAAATTTTATTTTTGTAGAAAATATTTTTGTTTAAATTTATTTTAATACACATTTGAATTTATTTTATATTTTTTAAAAATTGATGTTTGCAATTATTTTCCAATATTTATTTTGTAATTTTTATAGAAAGTGTAAAGGGAATATTTGTTTAATCATTTCCCATAATAATATATTTCCCATATTCATGAGTATTATTTTAATATAACATTACTTCACAAAATTCCATAGTTATTTTCAAAGAAAATATTTTCCAAAATATTTTGTGAATTGTATGTTTTTTATACACTATAATAGAATGGAATTTTATTTATTTTAAAATAAAATTTTGAATGATTTTTTAATGTTTTTATTCATATATTTCAACATTATTTAAGTATTTATATGCTTCATTTGGGATATTATAACAATATTCCATCCACATTCATTCTATGAATGTAATATGATTATTTAAGTATGACTATATAAAATGAATTTTTTCCCATGGGTTAATTAAGTTATTATGAAATTTTGAAATATAAATGAAACATTTTTCTAATAAAGGGGTAATTAAATATTAAAATATTTGAATATTTATGAAATATCTTTATTTTTCTTGGGTTATGAAATAATGATAGGATGATTTTTTTATAGTATTTCAGAAAAAAAATATATGGTTTTCATTATGTGATAGTTGAGCCACATTATATACCCCTATAATTTATTGGGTAATGAATGTTATATAACGAGATAATACGTTTGGGAATGAGGAGTGAATCCCGTTCAGTGAGGGACTCTATCCACTATGATAGTCTTGGGCATGAACGTTGAATATTGAAATATTATAATTATGAGTCAACCCAATCCACTATGATAGAATTTGTATTAATACTTGATTACGGAAGGGAAATTATATGCTTAGGGGTATTCCAAAAACCTATGTTTTATTCTTATAATATATTATCATGATTCCTGATTGATTATTGATGATTTTTCACACATATGACTTATATATTTTGTTTGGACACAACATCAAGTCATGATTCATGATTAAAGATATTTTAAATATTTTTTCTGACTTATTTGAATTATGATCATGTTATCATACGTTTATTATTATATTATACTCATTAATGATCATTGGTTGATATATTTTAGGATTACCCTTAAAGATTATATGATCTCACCATTTATTATGTTTCTCTTCCCATGTTTATAATGATATTTTTTATGTAGTGTATGTCTAAGAAGAATACTTTGTGAGAAAAGATTTATGGGAGATGTTCAAGATATTTCCCGAAATAATATTATTATGTTACTAATATTCAAATAAACTAAACCATTACAAATCTAGGGAATTTATTATTATGAGATGTATTGAATATTTATATAAATGTTGTAACATTTTTTATTAAATGCTAGGGTCTCCTTAGTTTTTATCAGATAGGGGTTTATTTATTTTTAGAGATTATGATTAGAATGATTTATTTCAGAACCTTATGATAATACTAAGTATAATAGAATTCTATAGGTTATGATAAATAAAAAGGAATGGTTTTCCTAGATAATACATCCCTATCAGGATACTAGAATGTGCTTACAACTATGACATATAATCACCTAGGGGTAACAACTCTAAAAGCGGGGGATTGGGTATTATCTCAATAGTCACTGGTGCATGATGAGTGGGACAAAGACTTCAAACCTAGGTAGACACTCTTAGGGGATATTCGCATTCAAATTAAAATTATCTATATAAACCATTATGAAGAATGAGGGGATATAACCTATGACAACAAATGAAAACTCATAGTAATGTGACATAGATTTATAATGTAAATGGTTGAAAGAAGGTTTCTGTTGGTGTTGAATTCCACGTGAGTCAATATATTGGAATATTTGAGCAACTCAAATGCATATTTGGGCACAATATATGATCCCAATAACCCCTAGGATGATACGTGAAAGATTTGGTGTTTGCGTGAAAGGAATAAAGTTGTGGGACGCTTCTTGTGTTCCCAATGAGACATTAAATGGTATTCTTGCACTCAATCATCTGAAATAGCAAAGGAAGATGTGTGAAAGAAACTGATTTGGTGCCCAAGATGGATAACCCACATGTAAAGGTCTTAAACACTAAATGTTATGTCAAATGACCACATCCATGTTTTCTCCTTACATTCCACCATTGGTATTTTCACCTATAAATAGAGGGGTAACACACCCATTAAAAATTGCTCCAAAATTCGAATCGGCGCTCTTGTGCATGTAAGATGACCCCTTCTGTGACCACATGAATGTCATGATGTCAATTTACTGGATCTTGCATGGCAGGTTTCCCATGGGTCCCCCCTTTGGGCGAGCCCACTAGGTATTTACCCACACCCATTTTCGTTTTTCCAAATTCATTTGCATGCAAATGATAACTCTTCTGTTCAGGACTTACCCTTGTGTAGTACATATTGTTCTCGGGACCCCTTCCCTTTTCATATTAGACTTCAATCTATAACACATCCTTTGGATTTTTACGCAAGCCTTCAATCTTGAGTTAACACCACCCTATGTATTCCATGTTTTTTACTTATTCCAAGTAAACATGTTTGAGTTCCTATTTCATTCAGAGACCTTATCTTGCATACTCCTCCTCAGTGATTCCCTCCAGGCTTGTCTGTAGTGATTTACTTGTCCCTTGAGTGGTGATCCTTGTCGTGTTTCATGGCCTTATGCTTATTCTTATGGGTTTTCATACAAATTTTACTTCTTCACATAGCCATTATAACATGATCCACTCAATTGACCACTCCTCCAACTCACTCATATCAGGTACTGCTTGTGCCTTCTCTTCCCCAAGTCCGGGTTGGTACATGTTATGATGGTATAAGGGATGAGGAGTGAGTCTAGATCTTCCAAGCTGCAGGATGTTATCTGAAATCACCCTCTTCCCTAACACATGACATTAAACTATGAGTTTTACCATGTGTGGCAAGACAGGATGGACTCAATGGAGAATGGGAATCATTACTCTCCCTCTCCTATATCGCTTTGCGCTTTGTCGCCATATGCGCCTCAAGAAATCCTCATGTAACGCCCAACACTGTCTCGTATGATTTTCCATGTACAATGGCCATATCATCCTCATACATATAGAAACCCTCCTTGGTAATCCCTCCTAGAGTAATTCCCAATCTCTATCTCCCTAGGTCTGTAGCCATATATAACCCCATGCTAGCCTTCGTGGATGCAGCCTTCACAACACGTCTAGCTGATCTACTATTACCTCTTGTTTCTTACTTGGAGCATGAATCATGTGGGATTAGAGTTTAACATTGACCCTGAAATCTCTTCGGGACACTAAACATGAATTATTAACATTCCCCTAATCTCGTATGATATTAAATTTCATCCCCCTGAACTATGTAGACTTTGATCCCTATCATCTAAAAAGGGTACGTAGGAAGCCTCTCGAGGGGTTCAAGTCGCACACTCCCCACAATCCAACTATTCCATGTGTTTCATTTTTTTTACCCTCTTCCCATATGATGTTAAACTATATACCCCTTAAAACTATGTAGGTTTTGTTTCCTAGTCATTGTGATACCCAGGAAGCCTCATTGAGGTCCAACCCCAACCAATGGTAAACTTTGGTACTTCTTCCAAGGGATGTACCCTCCTGATGGGATAATTTCCCTTATTGGGACACATATCCTAGATCATCCTCTTTGATTTGATCTAATCCCCATGGGTTTCTAACTATTCTTATGCCCCAGACAACCTATACTCCTCCACCCAATTGTTCCCCTCTTGCAATGGTATGATAACCATGTGTAAGGCTAGATCATTTCATCAGGTCATTGTCTATTGTGTACACCTTGATTATATTAACCATTTCTAATCAATGTGGACTCTGATTCCCAGCCACTGGGATATGTAGGAAACCCTGTTGAAGGTTCAATCTCATCATCCATGTCCCATTATAGTCTTTCCATTGACCCTTTGTGACTTAATATGATCATTCCCCAACCCGAATGTTCTACTTCCTTTGGACCCCTATCCATGCGCTCCATTCTCATGAGATTCCCCCTCAGGTGTCTCCTCACCCCACTAGAACTACATGGACTTTTATACATGTCTTAAATGCATGGTACATAGTAATTGTCATCAAGGTTCAAATCCATCACTATCATCTTCATGTTAGTTCCATCTCATTCATCGTCATCCTTCAAATATTCCTCCATATCCATCCCGATTTTACTAAGGAAACCATATATTGGTGAACTCATGCCATTCATATGGGAATATAACCATGCCTAAGCCCCATCTATATTCTCCCATAATTTACCATTATCACATTAAGGTCGCATCTTCATTTTTTTCTATAGTGCCTGGGCCACTAGCAATGTGTAATCTCCACATCAACACCTTTAAACTACATGGGTTTTGATCCCTATCTTCTACATGGGGTACGTAGGAATTATCCATAAGGATAAATCCCAACCAATGGTAAAAGTTTGTGTCCCCCTTGTTGAGACCCACCTTCTTTGATCCACCCTTTGTGGTGTTCAGATCATCCTTCATAAATTAAAACCTTCCCCTTTTTGCGTCACTCCATCTAGGGTCTGTCCTCATGGATGTTTTGACCCATACACATGGTAAATCTCCCAGGTGCTCTCTCATAGGGATGCATCCATATGATCTATTCTTGTTAGTGTTTTGATCAGTCTGATCCACCTCCTTTAGATGTAACACTCATGGAACACCCCGTGTTACACATGGAAAGCCATGAAAAATCTCTGAGACATGCCACTCGAATAAGATTCCTAGTATTCTATGTGGGATTCTTCAGGATTTTAAACACTTGATAATCCCTATAATAAGGTATAATTTATGTATTCCAATGATCTAGTGTCCAACCATTCTAGCGATTCCCAACATGAATACTTCCATGGATGAAGGTTGCTTCACTGACATGACCATATGGAATGTCAAGATAGAAACAATGTAATTAATCGGCATCCATAAAGAGATGTCACCGAGAAGGGTTTCATGAGCAATGACGTAATCATTAAGGGAGACCCTTACATGGCGTAAAATTTCAAGGGGGGATTTGTTTTAGGAGAGACAGACATCCCATCATCCCATTTTGATCAAGGATCATACATATCTGGAGTTTATGAATGTCTCCCTTCTTTGGAAAGAGGGAATGTGGGTACAATGTGCGGCCTGTGAACATAAAACTCACTCGGGTGGTGCACCATGACAAAGGAATCAGAAATAGAAATGGTGAACTTGACGTCAAACCATTCTCCTCTAACCATATGGATTTGTAGAATTTTCACATCTATAGATAAGTGTGTCAATGGTTCTAGACATCTAGTGTCAGGTCATGCCATGTAAATAGTTGGTTTGGTCTGGAACTCACTAGATTTTGGGGAAGTTAATCATTGGGAATTCCAGTCTGCGACACCATTATTGTGGATATTTCTATCTAATCATCGATGATTGAAAGTCGTTGGGGTATTGGGATCTTTTTTCCTACTATCAATTCTAATAGTTGAATATTCATTCATTGAAGGACCAAAGATATAGGAACCCATTTTCCTCCCACCCACAGACACAGGGGTATGGGTAATGCTAATGTGGAAATCATATAAATCTCCACCCCCACCATGACGTCATCCAAAACCATGGCTACCAGGAACCTATACCCCATCTCACCCTTGAAGATTATATAGAGGATGGTGATTAATACTCATACTCAACAATACGAAAAGGAAGGGGTCATCCCAATGAGGGATATGGACCAAGCAGATCTACAGGCTTTTGTGCCTCTCCATACTCTCTTCCATCAAGGGCCGCAGAGGGATCTGATTCTCCCCACTCTAACACTCTATTATTTTGGTATCTTCTCCCCAGAACGCTTCCAGGATTCATTCCCTTACACCAATGTGCTAGGGGATGTTCAAGTTATCCCAGCTTCGACTATCACACGAGATCTTCGAAGGAGGGATCCCACCAGGCCGCATAAATTCTGCCATCTGGACCCTCATTCCAAGGAATAGGTGGTCTCTACCCCTACATCATCGTCCCTCATTCAGCTAACCCAATGTTAGCAATGGGAAAATGTTTAGGAATATTCTTGTCATAGAGCGTCAAATTATAGAACATCAGTTGACCATGCCACCACTGATGCATACTATCATCTCACTATTATTATAAATCAGGGTAACCTCTATATCTGATTAGTTTTGAGAAACCATCCACCACAAGTGGAAGTTGGGATGACACTTCTATTCATTGACAGAAGCAGCAGACAGCGTGGGCCAACCCGTGACGTCGAGATCCTATAAGGAGGTCATCCCCTTCCATTTCTAGTCTAATTGGGAGTCATATCTATATTTTTAATGTCTATAATGATGGTAATACCCATTCTCATGATCCCATATATAAATATTTCACCATATTTTAGGTTATCAATGTGAAATTCCTCCTCTCCCCATCACCCATCATTAAGGAGGTCCTCCACATGTCTATCTTGATCCGTACAAAGACCCTCCTCATAATGCCACTGCCAACCAGCATGGAGGTACTTCTCCTGTTTTATGTGGATAACATGGGAGTGATCCCCATTTCCTTACTAGCTTCAGGGGAGGACCTCCCCACTCTAGCAATGCCAACCGTAGAGCTTCTCCTCGTGCATCCTGCACCCAGCACAGAGGTCCTCCTTGGGTTCTATTCAACATTTTCCAGGGTAATCCTTAGACCCTAGAACATATAATAAATATCCTTTCCTTATCCCTCTCACGCAACATGGATTTCATACCTATATACTTATCATAACTCAGAGTGGACATCCTCACAACTCCCATGATAGTCCCAGCTGAGGTCCTCCCCACTCTGATGACAGCAGGCTGATAGGTCATTCCCAATTTCCTACTAGCTCTGGTGGATCCCCTCCCCATACTAGCTCCATACCACATGGAGGTACTCACCATGTTGAAGATTTACCCTTCCCTGAGGAACCATCCCATGGAAGAAAGGTGAACTGTTCCGGCAAAGGAAGAATTCATCACAGCGCTAGACAGTTGTCAATCTGGTCCACTTTTTAGATTCTGAAGCAAAGTGACATTCGATGATGGAGCATTCACCTCGATCCTCTGCATCAGAGTTCTGGGTATGAAATAGGCATGTCATCTTCATACTTCATGAAATTTAAATGCACCATATCCCTAAGGCCCTTTTTGGGTTCATAATGGAGGAGTAAGATTTGGTTCCTTTTTAGGGTCTTGTCATGCAGTCCTCTCTATCCTCACCATGGTCATTCTCTACCTTGACACAAGATTATAGAGAGTTGTTCTAGAAATCAATAGATAATGGGAACCAACCATATTTATCAAAATAATTCAGTTACTTATCACATGAAGCGATGTTCATCACTTCATCTTACAAGGATGTGGCGATGTGTTCAGTAATTCCCTCAGATGATGAACTAGTATGTAGTAGCTTTTCATCCCACACAACATTCTATCCACCAGCCAATCCTCTACCAAAATGTTCCATATTAGAGTTGTGACCAGTTCCCCTGCTTCCCCCAATTGAAGAATGGGGAAACCGAGGGGCAGATCCCAATTTTGAATAAAGTATTTTGTGGTACACTCTCACAGTGGACCTTCTTCCTGAGATGTCACTACTACAACTATGGATTTTATCAGCGCTAAAAAGGCCTTTAATAGCACTAAAAAAGCATTGTTAATGTCGGAGAAGATAAAGGGGGGTCCCCTTTATCACTTCTCCAAAAAGCACTGATAAAGTCCCATTTTATCAGCGCTAAAAAAAGGGCTGATAAAAGTTAAAAAAATTAAAAAAATTTAAAAAATTTAAAAAAAATTTGTAAATCAGAGGGGGATTTTAACAACGCTTTCCCCCCCATTTATCAGCGCCCCCGCCCCACCCAATCCCCCGCAAGACCCAGCCATGACGCCCCACATTTTATCAGCGCTTTGTAGACCCCTTTAACAGTGCTATATACCCCCCCCCCCAAATTCACCCATGCACACGCCCCTGCCTGCCTCTACTAGGTTTTGAACTCAAGACCTCCCCCCATGCGCGCTAAGCCTTTACCACTCCTCAAATATGATTTGTTCTCCAACTAGTGATGTATCTATATATATATTTATTTATTTAGTTACATTTATTCATTTATTCATATAAATTTATATAGTTGTATTAATATATATATATATATATACATATATATTTATATTTATTTATTTATTTATTTATTTTTATATTAATATATATATATATATATATAGTTTTATTTATATATGTATATATTTATATATTTATTCATATATTAATATTAAGTTATATCTACTTATTTATATATATTTAGTTATATTTTTTTATCTATATATTTATTCGTATATTAATATATAGTTATAAGATTAGTTTTCAATACAATTATAAAATATGTTTAGTTTTGTGTGTGTGTATATAAATAAATATATACAACACAGACACACACAGACACACACATATATATATATATCTGTGTGTGTTTCTATAAGAATAATCATACATATATATATATATGCATATACATATGTTAGAATATATATATATATATATAATATCAGTTTGTTAACATATAGACAAACACAAATAGACACACACACATTATATAGGTACATATATAGTTAGATTTATATATTGGTATATAAATATTGATATATTGTTATTTTAAATAAAATGGATATTAGTTATTATTTAAATAAATCCTCTATACTTTATATGTAAATATGATTAATTATTAATTTAAAATTTTATTTTATGTGAATATATAAAAAATATGTATATATTGTTATATATTTGATTATAAATAGCAGTGAATTATAAAAAACGATAAAATATAAAATAAATAATATCAATATGAATGTAATACCTTGGAATAAATTCAGTCCCCACCAAAAAAGCCAATAATACCCCCTTAAATGAGGCTAAAAATCCACAAAATGATAAAACATTGGGGTTTCCAAACTAAAAACTCAGTTTTGGAGGCCTTCTGGGCCTTTTTTGTCCTAAAAAAATGTGACAAAGTTCTTACCAAAGTTGTAGCATGAGGATATCATCGCAGGATTCAATTTGATATGCTGTAGAGCTCAAACAGACACCTGGATCAAAAGTTATGGTCGTTTGAAGTTTGAGTTTCATTTTCAACATATATTGGATCTTTTTTAATATTTTTTTATTTTTTTAGTCTTCAAATTGTTATTATATGAATATTTATCCATAATAATTAGCAAATTATTAATTAAAAATATTTTTTTTATTTTTTTATAAGCCATTTTCACTAAATATCTTATATATTATGTGTAACTGTATATTTACACTTATCAAAAATATATTTAAAAATATATTTAAAAAATAAATATTATATTTATATCAATATAACTATATATATATTTAAATATTAATATATAATTTTTAATTATTTTTTTGGGATGTAGACCATTTATCATCACTTTTTAAAAAAGAGCTTCTAAAAAAGGGCTGATAAAGTGGTACTTTTATCAGTGCTTTTTTTAGCACTGTTAAAGGTACCATTTATCAGTGCTTTTTTAGAGCTGAAAAACAAACCCCCCCTTTATCATTGCTTTTTTGTTAGTGCTAATAAAGGCTGGTGCTGGCCTTGCCCAGTTTTGTGGTAGTGTGTTTTGGTTGATCACCACTTCAAAATTCATCATTCTGAGCCTCTCACCTTGTATGTAGTCATGTGTTTCTAAAAAATCTTGGGGAAGATGCACTTCTGTCTCCATAATCATCGATTGGATTATCTAAAAATATAGAAACTTTATGATGGCACTGTGCAGCAATGTCGCTTGTTCATGTTAGCCATGCTTCCTATGGCTCGACACACTACATCACCAAGTTATAACAAACATTTTGAGGAATGATGCATTCAGAGCACTACTATGCTCTGAAAAATTATTATGGAGGCATATCCACACATCCAGATCTTTTGATGGGGGTAGCATGATGCTCATCACTTTAGTCCCACCCTACATAAACCTGAATTGCTGGGTGATATCAAGGATATTCCCCCAGAGATAGTCACAGTAAACATGGATGACCTCATAAAAAACAACACCGAGGTAAGAATAATAGAATAGAACCTATCCCCTAGGGCAGTGCCTCCTCTATTTGATCCCCTACGCATCATCACTCACCTTAAAAGACAATTACTTGGCCTTGCAGACATTATCGAGTCATTGTGACCATCCGAGACAACAAGAAGGGTAAAAGACACACTGGAACATTTAATCCCTCTAATCAATCTGGTTTAGTAAAAAATGTGAAAGAATATCCAGAAAATATTATGTTGCATCAACAGCTAATGGAACAGAAAAAGTTTATTGATGATATTCTTCTTGAGAATGTACCGGAATGATGTCCAAAATATGGTGATCCCTGGTATGATCGCAACTATCCTCCACATGGGTAGTAGGAGTAGTTACAGTTTCCCTTAAGTGATTTTCCCCCCATATATATTGACAAACATGTATATCCCAACATGATAGAGGTTGTAGCTTATGGTAAGCATCCACGGTATGCCTCACCAAATCCACGTGATCTACATGAGAATATTATTCGAGACCCATATCTATATGTCATTCCCCTAGCACCTCTCTGAGATTATCTATAGTCCAAACCTCCAGCAGATCCTTGGTTCATTCCCCTAGCTACTCTATAAGCCACTGGGCCCACCAATCATGTTGAAGAACCCACCAACACAATAGTAGTCATTGATGCTCTCCCAGATAGAAAGCCATACCAAGATGATCTAATGTCCCATATCATTACTCACCTTGAGGGCCTTGAAAACTGATAGGTGGTGATCCAGCCCAATGGAAAGACATACCTGTCATGGGTGTATTATATGCCAACACCCCCTGGGCATTGGAAATTCTACCCCCCCCCCCCCCCCCCTACATAATGGTATGAGTGAACCCCTGCAACATTTTTCCCACTTTATCTAAAGGTGTGAACCCATGTTGGGAGATTTAGTAAAGAGAGAGTCGGCCAAGCATCAATACTTCATGCAAACACTGGAAGGGCCTGTGTTCATCTGGTATAACCAACTACCCATTAGGTATGTATCTGGCTGGGAGGATCTTTGAAGGTATTTTCTATATTATTTCAACTCCACTACAAGAAAGGCTAATGTCATTTAACTTTTTATGTTAAATTAATGGCCAGATGAGCACATCTCAGACTTTGTATCTAGGTGGAAGGGCCTCACATATTTTCTCGACATGTCGTAGACTCAAGAAAATCTATTTCCAATTACTTTGGTCAAAGTGAAGTCTGAACTGGTTCTCTCTATTATCACACAGAACATCCCAGGATGATTTTAGGGTTATTTGAAAAATCTAAGTACCTAGAGGAAGCCTTATAGTAAGCCAAGAAGGAACAATATTTTCCATCTATAGTTATTGCAAAAATAGAACTCAAGGATGAGACTACTGTCATTGCATAGGAAGAGTCCCTAGGCCACTAGAGTTGTTGCTGGTAGAGCCTCCATCTTATCCTCACCGAGGGACTCCCCCAGAGTCTCATCTTTAGGATCATCATCTCCCACCTTATAATCAGAAGTCATCGTCGTGTAATTCACCACCACCACCACCTAGGAGAGATAACCAGATTTCACTTCCTCGTCAGGTTACAACTACTCATTATGGCCTGGATCCTTTATTATCTTTTCTAGATAGGACAAATTGTGTCTACTCATTTGAAGAATCTCAGGTCCTCAGTTATATATGGAGTGTTGCAGATTAAGAATTCCCATTGTTTCTAGAATTAAGGATACCTCAAGAATATGATATCATTAATTGCCCTGATTACCACTCCATGCACTGGTTCCATGGGCCTACTATCAAGTATTAATATGAGTTCAAGGACTATCTCTAGGACCATATTGACAACTATATAGTCTAGTTGGCCCCTGCCCTAGCGTAGTTGGCATTTGTCTCTGCAAGGCTTGATAGTAACAACAAGGGTCAATGGATATATGTCTCTAGTCATGGGTCTCATAAGTATGATGATTGGATGGCTCGCAAGGTAGTCACTCGCACTCATGGTATCATCTGTGCCCTTTTGAATCAGCATGAGACTTATGAAACTTCTACGTATCCTCCTGCTACAGCTTCTGTATCCATCTGTCAGCCTTCTACCTCCCGAAAGGGAAGGCTCCAACAACACATAGGAAATCAATGCCCCCCATGATTGCCAATTTCCTCTCGTATTCTTGGAGAATTTGTGCCCCCATGTGATGGGGATCACCCCAAGGATCCTCCAAACATTAGAGGATTCTTCAAGTAATGATCAAGAGTATTCTTTAGTGAATTTAGTTGAGCTTATGGACCCCTACATGGTTCCCAATGATGAGGTGTTCTTGGAAGATCTTCTTAATGTCCCCAATATATTCAATCATAGACAAAGCTATCGATACAAGAATCTTTAAAATTCACTAGCTTGTGCCACTAACCAATACATGAACACTAATAAGACCAAATAAAAGTTTCAGTTCATACCTCAACATTCATATTCCTTTCATCAGGTCACATCATATTCATTATCGTCGTATTTTTTAATCCTTGACCAGGTAGAGCCGACAAGACAACAATATGGTTAGCCTCACCCAGTTGTGGATACACCTCATCCATCTGGTAATCAGTTAATAGTCATTTTTCATGGTTCCACTATTGATAAAAGGTTCATTACCATCACCAGTTATATCCCGATAGTTTGACAAGCTATATCTATCATACCACCTTCCATAGATCAACTCCATGCTGGCAGAAATTTTCACCTAGCGTAGATGTATGATATGCTCAAGCTCCTTTTCAGCATTCCTATTAGGCTCATAATCCTAGTGAATCTTTTCCTGTGAAATGATATGTGGGAAGATCTCGCAAAGGCTTTTGAAATCCTCATCCAGTTAAATGTAGTGGTAGCGAACGTAGATTCCTTCTATGCTGAGGAAGTTGATCATATAGAGTGTCAATACATTATCTCATTCTCAGGGGAAGACGAAGGTTCTCCAATATGGGGGAACATCTTCCCTTTATACATAACTGTCTGGTTTAATAGTGTGGAGGTCCACCATTGTATTATCAATACTGGTTTTGGGATCAATCCCATCCTAACCTAGACGGTCCTCATGTTGGGGTTGTCTAAAATTGATCTGGATTCCTCAGACATAAAGATTCAAGGTTATTTCTGGACCGAGCATAGGCCATGTGGGAAGATCCTAAAAAGACCCAATTGGGTGGTTTGATCTCCATTACTGAATTCATGTTTTTCTCATAGGAAACCACCTACAATGTGTTGATGGGTTGACCTTGTCTCTATCTGCACGCAATAGTCCCTTCCTCATATTATCAATACCCAAAGTACTCCATAAATGGTCAAGTAGGTGTGCTCCAAGGTGATGTGTCTTCATTTAACCTTGTCAATATTGTTACCTAGATGTATACTACTATAAGAGCATGGAAAATTGAGTTCATAGCATTTATGTCAAGCATAGTAATCCTTCATCTGACCCATGGACAGACTTGGATGATGCCTTCATCCTCGCGATCCATCTGTTGGAGGACACAACTCCAGACATGGGACACCACAATTTTGTATCTAGAAGGAGTGAGAATCACATTAATTGGTACACAGAGTTATATAATATCACTTTTCAATCCTACAAAAATCTTGTTCGAGAAATATAATATAACCTTAACCCTGTAAGGTATCGGGATGTTCACCCCATGGAAACAACAATATTCCATACATGCTTGTTTTTCCAAGCCGAGATGAACTGACTCAACACAATTTTATATTAATATTTTGATATTATTAAGCATGGAACACATGGTTGAAGTCCTGATGGAATCCTATCGACAAATTTTTTTACCTTGGTTTCTGTAGAGCAGGAGCCTCCCAATGTAGATTTCACTACTACTCAGGCCGACACTAGCATTTTATCAGGATAATCCAATTCAAAATAGTTTCCACTATTTGAAGATCCTATTATTGAGGAAGATAAAGAGTTTTTAGAATATTCTCTTCATACATTAGAAGAAGGTGTCTCCACCATTATTGATTAGTTGGTACAGTTGAATCTTGGTATCGGGGTATATCCAAGACCAAAAATTATCATCATCGCTATTTCTGCAGAAGAGAAACATCACTATGTGGATTTTCTGAATCATCATTGGGATGCATTTCCCTGGATATATGAACAAATTCTCGGACTATATCCTCATTTTATCAGCAACCATCTCGGTCTCCCGACAAGTCATCATGGGTTCAAATTACCTATTAGAATGATGAACCCCTTTCACGGTGCCACGGTCAAGGCCAAAGATGTTAAGCTCATCAAAACCATCTTTGTTAGGTAAGTATAGTACCACATAGGGTTATCTAACATCATTCCTATCAAGAGGAATAATAGGAAAATCAGAGTCTTTATTTACATCCTAGATATAAATAGTCACTATTTGAAGGATGATTTTCTCCCTCCTTTGATAGTGTTGTTGGTCAATGCTACCACTAGATTAGAAGTTATCTTCATCAAAGATGGGTATTCTAGATATAAACAGATCTGAGTGGAACCCAAGGATGAAGATTACATGGCCTTAAAGGAACCTCAAGGTACATTTTGTTATAAGGAATTTCTTTTCATCCTGAATAATGCAAGAGATACCTATCTGCGTTCCATGCACCGCATATTCAAACCAATCCTTGGGATATTGATGGAATGCTACCTAGACGATTTGGTTGTCAAAACCTTCCAGTGTCAGGACCATCTCAGAGATTGTTAGAATGTATTGGGATTCCCTTTCTCCCACCATAAGAATATTAAACCCTTGAAGTGTTCCTTCAGAGATACATTTGGATATTTTATTGGATTTTTCACCCAATATAGAGGAATCAAGATCAATCCAGATAATATCAAAGATATCACTCAGATGACTCCTCTGAGTAGCCTTCGAGATCAACAAGGCATTCATGTCCACATAGCATACATACACTGATTCATTATGAATATGTCTATAAAGGGTTGTCCATTCTCCTGACTCATGGATAAATTTGGTTCCAACCAATCGAATGAAGAATATCAAACCTCGTATGAGGAGATAAATAAGTACCATCTACATCCTATGGTTCTAATGGCACCCATGTCTGGAAAGTCATTGGTCCTCTATGTGACCACCCTCGAATGATCCATTGGTATAGTTTTCACCTAGAAGAATAATTAATAGGCATTTAATAGTTTACACTATATCATTTTCAGGCTCCTCAACATAGAGACAAAATATTCCTCTATGGAGAAGAGTTTCCTCATGCTAGGTTTTTAGTGAAGAAGTTGACACATTATCTATATCAATACAAAATACTACATTTATCCCTTGTGGATATGCTAATATATATTCTAAACCTACATATATTGATTGGTCATCTGGATTAGTGTGCAGTGATACTTTATTAGTTCGCCATTAGTTTCAACCCGCAGTATGTTGTCATGGGTCAAGCACTGGCAGACTTCCCTTCCAACCATCCAGCTCCCACAGAGTAATATCTAGATCTTGACATTCCAAATTAGACCATTTTATTAGTGGAACATACCATGCCATATTGGCATATGCACTTTCATGGTCCTTCTAAAATTCCCACTGTCATGAGGATCAATTACCCCCGACTCAATAGGGAAGTCCTGGTTATCATCATCATCACGCCTACCCAGTGTTTTTCCCTACTTATTCTTATTGTTAGTAAGATACACCGAAAACTATGAAGAATATCAAGATCTCATAACTACTCTAGATCTATCCCTCAAAGATAGATTTTTCCCTCCTACATGTGATGGGGGTATCTAAGGTGGTTATCGAGCAGATTAATGGTGACTACATCGTTAGGAAACTGAAGCTCGTACGTCTCTTAGAGTACACTAGCTAGCTGATGTCCCACTTCCCTTCTCTACTGGAGGTCACCCAAAATCCTTGGTCACTGAATGGTCAAGATAATTCATGTTCTATCCTTATATTTTCTCTCAGAGAGCCTGATCAGAATTATCTGATTATCCATGTGGCATATCGAAGGGTCATCGCTCCTATTATATTAGACGATGATGATAGCCACCAGGTATGTCAACTTACAACCCATGGCTCCAAACCATGACCACCATGTCCCCCTACCAAAATCATAGGAGACCCTAGATTGGATGAATCCCTGTTTTGAGTACCTTCAACATGGTCATCTTTCAACAGATAGAGCATAATGTGAGAGAATCCATCGGTGTCTATTCCAGTTTAACCTCCATAGTGGTCCCAGCCTAGAGCATATCCTCTATAAATTTGGGTTCGATGGAGTTATCCTATATTACATTCAAGGAGATTAGATTCCCCATTTCATGTAGAAAGTCTCTGCCATTTCCTACAGAGCTCATCAAGTAGGGTTGAAACTCTCCCACCAGATTCAAAAATTGGGCTACTTATATCCCACCATAGTCCGTGTCTATATCATGTTCTCTAATAGATTTATTGTGTGCCAGATCAATGAATTATTTTTGAGTCATCTAACCATACCCATACATACTACCCAATACACCTGGACCATTGCGGTCAGGGGATCAAATGACATGGGACCATATACACCAGCAACAGATCTCGAGTGCATGCTTTTCCGGATGGCCAAAAATTTATTTTCTAAGTAGGCATAAGCTATAACACTCAAGGAATTAAAGTATCATTCTATTATGGAGTTTGTGAGAAAAAATATCATCCACCTATTTAGAGTCCCTCACAATATTCTCACTCATAATAGAATCATCTTTCGAGCATCTAAGATGAAAAAGTTTTACACCATGTAGAACATCCTGTATAACCACACTTCTCGATACCATGCGGTAGTAAATGGGGAGATCTAGGAATTAAACAATACCCTATCTAAAATTTTTTAGAATATGGTTGGTCATAATAATAATAGTTTTTTGGATAAGCTCCTCAACACTATATGGGATTACTGGAAGATGAATCACAATTCCACCCAGGTTACCCCATATTCCCTGTTGTATGGGAAAAAACTAGTTATTCCATTATAGATTCAGTTACCGTCACTCCTCATAGCTATGTATGATCAGTAGATGTAAATAAATATTTTTGAAGTCTACTTGTATGAATTGGAAACCCTCAATGAGAATAGGATCTGGGACATGTGCAATCTAGAGAGGAACTATAACAAGATATCCATATCTTTCAACAAAATGATTATCTCTATTTTTTCCTCCATGGTGACGTAGAATTGGATCTGACGACCCCAATGATACCAGGAAGTAAGACACCAAAGTTGTATCCCAAATGGTAGGGAAAATATTTCATCCAAAAGGTTTAACCAAATGATGAATACTCTTTGGTCCCCATGGATGGTGAGAATATTAATCTTCCCACTAATTCCAAATTCCTTAAGTAGAACATCGCATGAGGTTATCTCTAATTCATGAGGGGTGTAGGAAGTAAAACATCCCAGCATCGTCATCTCACTTGACATTAAACTATACCCATGTCCTTAAAACATGATTTTAAACTTCACAGCATTCAATAACTATGTGTGGATTAATTTTATCCCTAATGTGATACGCAATGACTCCCAGACAATTAGTCTTCGGGTCCATCCCTAGTTCCATTAACCTCTCTATCATTAATTTTGGATACAATACATTAAAATTATTATTATCACCATCCCACATGATGTTAAAATGTACCCACATACTTACCTCATAACATTAAACTATATCGCATTCAAGAAATATATGTGTCTTGATTCCATCCCTTGTAGGATACATAGAGACACCTAGAGATTTTTTCATTTGGTCCAGCCCTATGTCCATTGACCTCTCTCCCATTCATATGGGATTCAATACATAAAACCACCCATCATCTTCGTCCCACATGACTTTAAACTATACCTAATTGCTTACCTCATGACACTAAAATTCACAACATTCATGAACTATATGTGGCTTTATTCGAAACCTCGATGGAAACGTAAGAAAAACTGTGCATTCTATCTTAGGGCCCATCTAAGGTTTGATACCCTCATTGTTCTGGTGGGATACATGGTGTGCTATAATAACTCCATTGACATCATTAATGATATATTTGTTTCCTCTCCATGATGCATATACCCAATATAAAAGCACACTTTTCCTATTGTTATGGCATGCATGATGTTAAGCTGTGTGTCCCTTTGTCCTACAAAATGTTAAACTATTGTTACATCCTTTCTGTTTGATGTTAAACAACATGAAATTCAAGAATTATTTGTGACTTGATTCCCATCCTTATGGGATATGTAGAAATTCCCAAACATTTTTTCATCGGGTCCAGCCTAAAGTTCTTTAATTCCTCTTTTATCCCATTGTAATATGTTCTCTCTTGGGTTTGTGAATAGTGTAGTGTGGAAATCTTCCGTCCTCATTCACGTCAGGTTAGTTCGTGACACCATAGACATCCCCCATTTGGGATAAATACCCCCCCCCCTTTATCCTTGTCGGAAGACGTTAAACTCTATGGAATTCAAGAACTATGTATGTATTGATTCCCATCCTAATGGGATTCATATTAATGCCCAAACATTTTTTCCTCGAGTCCATCCCCAAGTATCATTAATCATATTATATCTTCTAACTCATGACCAAAGAAAAGTATCTTGTAATGACGTGGGGTGGTGTAGAATTCTTCATTCCTCATTCACATCTTGTTTTTAGTTATTGCATCACTTATCCATTTCAGGGGCATCCCCCTTTACCTACGTCCTTATATCATGATGTTAAACTGTATAATATTCAAGGACTACATATGGATTGATTACCATCCTAATGGTATACATAGAAATTTCAAATAATTTTGTCATTGGGTCTAGCACCAAGTTCCTCACTTTCACCCCATCATCCTATGGTTCATTCTAAAAGCACATTGTATGGCGTGGTATTATATTTCCCTCATTCACTTTGGGTTTGCAACATCTGCTCCATGTGTCTCCCTTAGGAACACATCTATACCACCTACACCCTTACAGCTTTATGTTTAATTGCATGGATCTTCAAGAACAATGTATTGATTGATTCAAATCCTTATGGGATACATAGGAATTCCATGAAATTTTGTCATTGAATCCATCCCTAGGTTCATCGACCCATTTTTTATCTTTTCCCCACTCACCTTCTCGATTAGTCTTCCCCAAATTGAATCCATCGATTGTTGACATTCCTCATTAACATGCTCAGATGTGCTGTGGTATGTGACCTAGAGTGTTAGATTCTTCAGGGACATTCTCTCATTAATCCACAATGCTTTTCATGCCCGTTGTTTGGGTCTCCATCATCTTTCACATCCAAAAGGACCCCCAGAAGGTATGGATGCTTAGACTTAAGTATTTCCTACTGTTATAGGCCGAAATCATGGAGGTTCTTTAATGAGATATTGAAATAGGTTCCACCTATGTTTAAAATATGGTTAGTGAGTAACCCTGAGTTGTTTGTTCCCAGCCCTTCCCACATGATATAGATACTGGGTTTCGAATATGGTTGATAGTTATCCTCCATCCTTACACCAATCCCATTGCATCCGAAATATTGGCCTTGTGATTCACATTCCTCATCAAATCCTTATGTACCTAAAAATTTCAATATTCTTGGTTCCATCCCTCCATGAACCGTTATACATTGAGTGGTCAGACTAGTATAGTGGGATTGTCCTTGACTCAACACCTTCATTACCCTATTGTGTGCTTCTGCATGTTTTAATGATCTTCTAGACCCCTTTTTCCCACATAGAGCATGTATCATGGGGGATTAGGGGTTCTTGATAAGTTTTAAACTCTCATTTAAGAGTCACACACCCTATGGTATGAACTCTATGACCATAATCTAGGATTTTAGGTCCCATGTATCATGAATTTGAACTATGCACATGTTCTCTCAAGAATTTGTGATGCGGTGCAGACCTAATTGGTCCTCATTCACATTGGGTTTCATTATGAAACTACATTAAATATTTCCTCTTTGGAAATATCATTCTCATTATCCAAATTCTATGACCTTAAACTAGGTGTTCACATCCCATGAATGTGTGGTGTGTACTTATTTTGTCCCCTTTCACATCGGGTAACTTTGTGGCACCACTACTACACATTTCCTCTTCAAGTTGGTATGAAATCTATGACCATAAAATAATATTTTTAACATATATTTTCACTTGACATTAAACTGTGTGATTACACAAATTGTCCTCATTTTAGAGGATATATCACCCTTTATATTTGAGTATTTTTCATGTCTTCCTTCAAGAAATATGTGTGGATTAATTCCCATTTGTATGGGATACGTAGGAATTCCCTATCAATCATTAGTGGTCAAGTCTCCATCCATTTCATCTATCTAGAATCTTCATATAGGTAATTTTTAGAGTATGTGGGTGCGATTCAGACTCTTTGGTTCCCATTCACGTCAGTTTTACAATAGTTTCTCCATGCATCTCCCTTGATATTACTTCTAGCAGCTTTTTTCCTTACTACATGACGTTAATCTACATGGGTACCATCCAAAATTCACACAACCCATTTATTTGGACCTTCACCACCTTTAACAGCCCAAAGTACCCCCAAATGGTATGGATGATCAGCCTTAAGTATTTCCTACCATTATGTTCCAATGTCCTAGAGTTTCTTGAATTGTATCTTGAGATAGGTACCTCCCAAATTTTGAATATGGTCATTGATTGACCCTAAGTTTCTAGTTCCCATCCCGGGGTCACAAAATATGGATACTTTGTTTCAAATATCATCAAAAATTATCTTCCATAATTATGAAACCTCCTTTGTGTCCCAAATATTTGGTACAGTGATTCATATTTTTGTACCCATTTGTTCTCCATCACCCCTAGTATTATCACTCTATAAATCAAAGTACATTGAGTATGAATGTCATCCTGGTCAGGATTTTTTCACCCGATATTTCTAATTCATTTTTATTAACTCTCATGTGATGGGGAAATCCTAATATCACCCATTTTTTCCCAAAGAGAGCATGGATCATGTGGTATTAGGATTTTTGGAAGGGTAATACCCACAAGAAGGATTATAGTAGCCTAGGGTCAGAGCTCTATAACCTTAAAAAAATCTATTCTGTCCAAGCCATATGACGTTAAAATATTATTCATTTTAATTCTTGACATTAAATTGTGTTTTTATTTCCATACGATGCTAAATTTCTTGGACATGACCTGTCATATGACCTTAAACGATGACGTCATCATCTTGGCCGCAAATCAAAAAACGACACTACATTGTGACGTTCTCACTTGAGATGGAATCACCTTTGGCACTAGTTATCCACCGTGTCATTTTTCAAATCCCATATATGGATTTATTTTGGAATGAACCCCAATAATTTTCATCTCTGGTGGTTCATTCAATAAAAATACGCCAAAAAGAGAACAAAATAGATATATCAAATTCCTATTTTTCTTTATACATGGGTCAGACCCACATAGCTGAATTGATATGAAAACTACGTATGGATTGATTCCATCCCTAGTTGGATATGTTGAGACAGCTAGAAATCTTAGACTTAGGTCCAAACATATAATTCTTACCACCTTGTTTTGGAACTTTTCAACCTATGTCCCCCTCTTAGAATTTGTGATGTAGTTTTTACTTGTTTCATCCTCAATAACATAGGGTTATGTACTACACAAAAAATGTATCCTTTGGGGTACACTTTTCCTAACTGTATGCAATAAACTGCATCACAACAATCTTCCTCACTGCATGATGTTAAACTATATGGGATTCATGGTCCAAAAATTGGGACTTTAAACTAATATCTGATGTCCTTGATGCACGTCATTTAATTGTGACCCTACCCTGAACAATTTTAGGACGCCTCGTGATAATTACAGTATGCATAATATTCCTCGCTAGTGAGTATTTCCCCAACTAGTGTGGGTATAAAACTATACTATGCTTTAAGAACTACATGTTTCTTGATTCTAATCATTATGGGATACATTATGAAACCCAGAAATTTTCTCTTTGGGTCTAGCCGTAGGTCTATTGAGCTCCCTAGCCTTTTCCCCAAATTATGTTCTCAATCCCATGACCCTAAACATGAATCTTTAGAGGAATATGGGGTGTTACATTTGGAGATAGTTCTCTTTTCCTTTCATTTATATTGGGATGTGTCCCTACTGCATCAAATACGCCTCTTTCCTGTCCGTTCCTCGAAATTTGTATGGTGCACATTCCCCATTTAGATCATTCAATTTGGGTTTATTCTATTTTTTCATGAAAATATTCAAATCATAGACATAATTGTCCATACAACCCGACTTTAAACTACCATCTAGGGTCTATGAGGCTTGACCATAAACAACATCAAAACATTCTCATCCCATGAAGTTAAACTACGTACCTATCATCCTAATTTTCATAACGTAAAACTGCATGGCATTCATGGTCCTCACCAGAGAGGTCCTATCTAGAGGAATTTTTTATCTTGATCCTGACTGGTATGCTCACCCAATGCTCTTTAGTCACTACCGTGTAAGTTCAAGAGTGTTGGATTATTTTCAAATTCCTCATCACTCCACCCCATTGTTTTCATGTTATATTATTTGGATCCTCATCCTTTTTCACATCGAAAGGAACCCCCTAATAGTATGGATTCTTGGCCTCATGGCTCACCTTCCGTCCTGGACCAATGTTCTTGGGGGAATCTATTGACACATTATGTTTGGCCCTCTATTTTCGAATACGATCAGTGGTTGGACCTAATTTTTTCATCCTCATTTCTGGCTAACGCGATATAGATACTGTAATACGAATATGATCAATAGTTATCCGCCATCATTATTCATTCCTCACTGTGTTCTAAATTTTTGTTATTGTTTTTCACACTTCTCATTCCCCTATGTTAGGATTAGATCCAATTCCCCTAGAATTATCTTACTTGTTCACTAATGCACATTGGGAATGGAAAGTTGGTTTCTATGAGATCCTTATTCTCTAATCACAACCCCTATCTCAGCCTAAATACTATGGGTGGTCAATAGAAGATGATATACATTGAGTATTTGATGGTTAAAAGGAACTCTCATATACAATGTGGATAATTATGTGATCATCCCTTGTTTATCACACTAGGTATGACCCACATGATCATAGGGATTGGTCATTTGTTGTTCCAAAGTTATGATTGAGATGCAATAAAATAAGAAAAAATTATATCCATTCACATAATTCAGGACAATAAAATAATAGGGATGATAAATTTTATGAGTTCATCCAAAAGGTGGCCCTTATGAATCATCCAATTCAATGCACTACTTCAATTACACCAACATCGGGCCTATAGCTTCAAGGATTTCCTCCCACACCCTTATCTCTCGTTCATCATCAACAACCATAGATTGTAGATTATTGACCCTATAATTCATTAGTTTCCACTCATATTGGAGTTCATCCATTTGATGGTTCTTCTGTTCTATCTTCTCCTGGACTTTTTCTATCAATGCTCTCAGTCGATCAATGATCCCAGACTAATTCAAGACAAATGCAACATGTTTTCTCATATTATCATTAAGGAGTTGTATTTCCTTATCAACACCATAGAAATATTTAATATTCATATATTTATTCCAACATTAAGAAACATCTAATTGTTGGCTTCTCTCCCACATCTTCTCAACAAGATAGTCGCGGATCACTATATGGATATGGTGAGCAACCACCCCTCCGACATAAAGTAAATGAAACTAGGTGTCGAGTGTCCCCATCCAACTCAACCATTCTACTTTCTGGTGACTAAGGAAGTGCCTGATACACATCCATGACTTATTCCATGTCATGAATCTCTCCTCATATACATAAAAATTTTCATTTTCCAACTCTTTAGGGTCGGTAGTTATGTATTTAGAAAAAATAGCCAATAGTTCTATAGTAGGGTCTTTTCCAGCATTATTTTTGAGGGACCAGACTTTATGATATGTGGCCGAAAATCTTCTCTCATCTTATCCTTAGAGATATTACCTCACCAGCTTATTGTTCTTCCCTGGTAGTGGAGTCACCTTTGATCAAAACTTCCTATCCACTAAGTTCTAAGGTCAGATTTACTAGAGTGGCCAGTTCTTCATGGATAGGTAATATCGCATGTGGATCTCTCACAGACGTCCCATACTTGTCCATTTTTTGTAATCCCATTCTTTTGATAACCGCATGCAGAATTGCTACCTGGGTTATCTGATATTTCAGATAACAAATGTGAGTTTGTAATGATAGAGGTTTATAAGAGCTAAGAACAGCCGGATCGAGTGTCGACGTCGCCGTAGAAGCATATTCCATAAGAGATCCCTCAACACTACTTAATTTGATAATTTTCATTGACTCTTTCAAATTAGTGGGAACAACCCAAGATTATGAGGTTATCAGACTATCCACTTCTGATGCTCCATTCATGATTGGTCCCCCACCATTCTCAACCCCAAATGCGAGTTCAGGGAGATGTCCTTCCATGAAAATTGGCACCATTTCACCCCCACATCGGGAGTTCCCAAGTCATCATCACCAATGTGTTCTGTGGAAATAAATTTTATAGTATGTGGATTTGATTTATGGAAATATCAGGGACCATGAGAGATCATATTTGAAGCTTACTTCGAGATTCTTGGCCAGTTCCTCGACAGATCATGTGATTTCACCACTCTCATGTCGGATCCTCTACTGGACCATTCTCCCCCTATGCCCCTCATCATCAGACTCATATTCTATCACTTCATTTTCTTATTCCTTCCCAACTTCCTCCTCTTTGTTGTATTCTTCTTCTTCTACTTATTTTTATTCCACCTTAGGTTTAATTAATTTGAGGTCGTTCTCTTGACTAAGAATTACTTTAACCAAAAAAAATATGGTTCTTCATACCACCAATGTTTTCTTTAATATCATCCACGGCTATCGGGTATGAATTTTGGTGATGAAAGTGCACCATGTACACCACCTAGATACACCCAAACTCCAGCAGATCAAACCCAGTGTGCACCAGTCTTTTCTACATATATTTGGTTGTCCTCAATTGTAACAGCATTCTACAATTAAACCATAAGGATGGGAAAATGGTGTCATTGGCCAACTACAAGAGATATCTCAGTTTCATTCCAGGGCCCATGATGTTGTTAATATTTTCATAACTTTTTATACACCCCTTTTACTGATTTTATATAAAAGGTTCATAATATGTGTGAAATATTAATGATTAAATATTAATTATAATTTTTGAACACTATTGGAATTCATCTAGATTCAATTTTGTTTACTTGTATAATAATAATTATCACCCTAATGATCCAAATTATGTGTTCCTTGTTTTTTAGGATTCCATATTCATTTTCCCAAATATCATCAGAAGGAAGAATTGGCCAATTCTGCCATTTGAAGGGCCATATGAACCACACAAGAAGGCCCACCAAATCTGTGAAGAAAACGGACCATCAATGAAGATTGAATTACTGGGATAAATGCAGCAGTGTAAATTCATTATCACTCCTCAACCATTCAGATAACACTAAAATAATTCATTAATAAATATTTCAAGGACCATGTAAAAAAAGGGGCCTAAAAGTGCTTTGATGTCCAGGCCACCATTTTGGCTTAGAATTAAAATTAAGACACTATTCATGAATTTTCTCTTGATTAAGTCATCAAATCAGGCTGGGAATTTTCTGTGATAAATATAATCTACGGGGGGAAAACTTTTTAGAATAATGTATTTTTATATCAGTGCATCTTCCTGTTCAAAAAACCATTCCCATTCCAGCCTTTGAAAAAGTGTTGAAAAAATACATAGGTGAAAACCATTTAGTAAAATATCCATATCATTGGATCCAAAAGTTCAATGGCCACCCAATTTTATGAAATTACAGAAAACATAAATACCTACAACATTAAAGAATATATCATCTCGATATTCATCTTTCTAAATAGCCACATTGGTGATGCAATTGGAGGGGATGATTTGGAATGCAAATTGTCCACCTCCTTAGGCTATAAATACAACCCCAATTATCCTTGCATTTGGTTGGAATTTCAGAAGATAGGATCACATATTGGCATGAGAAAATCCTTAAAAAGGTATTTTATGGACCTTCCATACTCAATTTTTCACTTGGGAAACCAATCCTCTTTTCATACATTCATTTATTTTTGTGTTGTTCTTTGTTTGTAATCATGTAAGTGTATGTTTTTTGTAATTCAGTTTTAAGGCATGTTTCTTCTTCAATTTTACTTATTCCCATCCACCTTTCTATATTTGAATATTTATTTTCTTGAAATATTTTAAATCATGTTAAAACCCCTTCCCTTATTTTGCTTCCCCATCCAATCGAACGTTTTTTATCTCTCTTCAGTGATCGTGTATTTAATCGACACACTACTATTTTCTTATCCCATTCTTTTTTTCATTATTTAAAATTCATCACCTTATACATATTTAACTATATTAATAATCATTTCAAATTATGAATAAATCTACCATTGGGGTGAGTTATAATTTCAGGATATTAAGTGATTGAGAGCTTTTGCTCGACGACTATTCATTGAGTTAATATTGTGTATGTTGAACTGTATATGTCATGGATTATTGAAATGTTTTGTTTAATATGTGTACTCCATGGACTATTGGAACCAAAAAATAAACTACCATAAACATGTATTTATTATGATTATAACCCTAAGTTATGTTACTGATTGTATTAAATCTTTAACACTTGGGAATTCACATCAACATTATCTTGTGAAGTGGGTATTAAGTTCATGAAATATATGGCAAAGCTCAAGGATATCATAATCTTAAATCCCCAATAATGAACTCACCCCAATAATTATAAATTTTTTCAATCAAGAATCATCCATTAATTATTTCATAAGCCCTGAAAACAAACCCCCCCCCCAATCAAAATACAATAAACTAAGAACAATCGACTATTAAAATGTATCATCGCAGAGGATTCAACCTGAGTGCTGTTATACATAATAGAAGTGCACCAGAACCTAGAACGGTCAATTGGTGACAATTGGCCGATCTTTCAAATTGAATCATTTTTGGGGATGGTACAATTAAGTAGTTTTTAGTTTCTGGTTAATGTAAAAAACAAAATTTAAAAATTTAGAAAATAAAAAAAACACAAAGAAAAAACCACCTTCTCATAAAAATAATAAACAAAAAAAAAACAAAAACAAAATATCATCTTCCTATTTCTTCTGAAATATCTATGAATTCCTCGTAGCCTCCCAAAAAATCCATAAGATTTGTTCGACCCTGAAATAGAGTGAAAATTTCACCAACTTATGAGGATCATTAGGGATAATCAAATAAATCATGAACTGGTCCTTGTCCAAACAATTGAATTATATATGGATAATCCTAGGGAACAAACCCTAAAATAAATTCTTGCCCTTGATATGAATTACCAACCCCTTGGTATTCAATATTTAAAAATGGAGGCCATATTTGAACTCAAATCGGGTTTGATTAATCTTCTCCCTCATTTCCACGGGCTAGACGATGTTGATCCACAACTCCACCATAAAGAGTTCAAAGTGGTGTGTTGTACCATAATGCCTCAAGGGGTTTCTGATGATCAAATAAAACTTCGAGCATTACCTATTTCCTTAGAGAAATCTGCCATGTCATGGATTTACTACCTCCCTCCTTGTTCTATAACTACATGGAATGACATGAAGTGACTCTTTTAAGAGAAATTATTTCCTACTTGTATTTCTTATTTTATCTGAAAGGAAATAAGTTGTATTCGTCAATTCCAAAATGAATCAATCCATGAATAAGGTAGAGGTTTAAAATGTTGGTTGCAGCCTACCCACACCGCAAAATCCCTAATCAAATCTTGATATAATTCTTAAATGAGGGGTTATTGTCTATGGAGAGAAATCGCCTTGATGGCAGAAGTGACAGTTATCTTGTTGACAAAACTTATACAGCTGAAAGAGATCTCATAAGAAACATGGGTGAAAACACCCAAAAATTCCATACTCGAGCACATGCTCAAGTAAAAAAATCCCAAGAGAATCAATCCACAGTGCCCAACCAGATGAATGAGTGGATGAGTGAACCTACAGGACTTGTTCGATAACTAGATGTGGCTTCCAAAGCCACAACCTCATCTTCTCCACAATCAAGGATTCCTGGCCCCGTAAATGACTATAGAATCTGAAACTCACAATCTCATCCAACAGACAATTAGCCATAACCTCAACATGAACCATATGATTCATCTGGACCAGTGGAGCTCAATGCCGTATATGCTCATAGGAACACCAACCCTCAACAATCATGTTAGTTTTTTATAAACATCAACCAACCCCACTCTAAGACCTTCTCTTCTACATTCAATCAAGGCATAGGTTATGGTAATTCTATTTCTCATCCCCCTCAATTCCTTTCTAAAAACCCAATCCAATTCCAATATAGTCAAGATGGTGGTAACTTCCATCAAGATTATCCATTTTTTACTCAACCTCAAAGGAACAATCCTTCTCCTGGACTCCACTATCCTAGTGAGCCTTTCCAATCCCAAACAAATAAATTCACTTTTCCAATAACCAAAATCAAGGTAATCCCAATCTGGTGAAAGCCTCTTTTTCCAAGAAACCATGGGAATGTGCAGCGGAAGATCATGCCTCCTTCAACTCTTCCAACATTAAAAATATTAAACCCAAATTGTTCACCTTTCATCCCACTTGAGCTAGCAACAACAATAAAATTCTTCGCAACTCCCAGATAAACCATTACCCAACCCCAAAGGTAATGTATGTGCAATTTTACATAGATTGGGGAAGAAACATTCTATGCCTCAAGAAAAATCCTCCAACACCCCGTTAAATGTTGACCTAGAAAATGAAAATAAAAAGAAACCTGAAAAAGAATCTTAGCCCATTTCCTCACCTCCTTCCATTCCACTTAGGAAAAAAATTCATTTTCCTCAAGCTGTTTCTAAGCCAACGAAATCCTATGAAACTAATCCTGAAATGAACCAATTGTTTATATGTGTTGAATTCAACATTCCACTCTTATATTGCATCAAAATTCCCTAAGTATTCCAGGTTTCCTAAGGAATTTTTCACCCATAATAGGCATCTTAGGACCTTCAAAAATGTTTCCACCCAGCATTATATTCCCTTAAAGTGCAATGATCCAGGGACCTTTACAGTTCCATAGAAAATTGGAAGTTACAACTTTGATTATGCACTCATATACCAAGGATCCTCAATTAATATCATACCAAAATCCATCTACTCCAACCTTGGTCTTGGTCCCTTACATCCAATGGGTGTTGTCATTCAATTGGAATATAGAAGCACTGCTTGTCCTGAGGGCATAATCGAGGATGTACTTCTTCATGTGAATGATCTTATCTTCCCTGTTGATTTCAATATCCATGACTTGGAAGGTGAGATGAACTCTTCTCGATCTCCCATAATTCTAGGAATACCATTCCTAATGACATACAGAACCAAAATTGATATCCATTCAGGCATGTTATCCATATAATTTTGTGATCAACAGGTGAAGTTCATCATTTTCCAAACCATGAGAAACCCATTTAAGGATCACTCTTTATTCTTAATCCATGAATCTGAGGACACTTTTGAGAGTCAATTGAACCCCATTCCATCATGTTCATCCTTTTTTTGAAGAGATATGAAATTTTGAAATCTACACCGGGATTAAAAAAGTCTTAAATGGTGAAGTTGATGTGGACCTCTCATTCATAGACTCTATCAATCTAGAGGATCTTGAAAACTCTCTTGAATTCCACGTCAACTTTTATTTCTACTGCTACACCATGGAAAGTATAATGTAATATGAATCAAAACCAACTGAAGTCCCTTCCTCCATTAATGAGTTGTCTAACCCACAAATGAAAGATGAAACTGATCTTAAACCTCTCCCGAAATACCTTAAATATACATTCCTTTTCCATGATCACTCTTATCATGTAATTATATCTACTTCACTTACTGAAACCGAGGAGTCCAAACATGTTCAGGTGCTAGAGGAAAACAAAGGAGCCATAGGTTTGACCCTAGATGACATACCAGGAATCAACCCTATTCTTTTCATGCATCACATCCATCATGAGGAACTTTCCAATACAACTAGGCAACAATAAAGTATACTCAATCCACTCATACTTGAGGAAGTTAGGGAAGATATCACTACCATTCTTCAAGCTGGTATTATCTACCCAATTTTTGATAGTGAATGGGTTAGTCCAATTCAAGTTACCTATGAAGGGTGGGATAACTATTGTCACAAATGAACATGGGGAGGTAGTCACAACTCGAGTGAAGAAAAAATGGAGTGTGTGCATCGATTATTGAAAATTGAATGTTGAAACACGAAAAAATCACTACCCTCTTCCATTCCTTGATCTAATGCTAGAATGATTAACCAGAAACTCACACAATTGCTTTCTTAATGTATACACCGGCTACTTCAAAATCACAATCGCACCTCAAGACCAACAATAGACTACATTCACTTTCCCCTTTAGAACATATGCATATAACAGAATGCCTTTTCCACTTTTCAATGCTTCTAAAGAATTCTAGAAGTGTATGATGAGTATCTTATCTAATTTCATTGAACATTGCAAGGAAGTCTCCATGGATGACATTTCCATTTATGTTGAGTAATTTGAATCATGCTTTAATTCACTCTCTCTTGTCCTTCAAAAGTGTGTTAAATGAAACGGTGTGTTCAATTTTGAAAAATGTCACTTCATGGTTGTAAATGGGATTTTTCTAGTGAACATAGTTACGAAAGATGGTATTGAACTTGATCCTGCCAAAATTGAAGTGATACAATCACTTCCCGAACCCACTTCTATTTGAGACATCTGTTCATTCCTTGGTCATGTTGGTTTATATAGTCTATTCATCCATAAATTCAGTAGTATTTCCCTCTCACTCACTCAGTTACTACAAAATGATGTCACTTCCCATTTTTATGATGTTTTCAAGATATCTGTCATTGAACTCAAAATTGCTCATACATCTGCCCTGATAATCCAACCCCTAGATTAGTCCTCACCCTTTGAGTTGAGGTGTGATGCTTCTGATAGAGCTGTTGGGGATGTTCCTGGTCAAAGAAAAGAAAATATTCCTCATCTCATCTATTATGCCTCGAAAACATTAGATGAAACTCAATCACACTACATTATCACTGAGAATGAACTTTTAGCAGTGGTTTCTTCCTTAAATAAATTCTGGCCATATCTCTTAGGTACCATAATAATCAACTTCACAGAACATTATTCTATAATGTTATTACTCAAGAAAAGTGATTCCATACCAAGGATAATAAGATAGATCATATTGCTCAAAGAGTTTGGCATTGAAATTAAACATAGAACTAGAAAAAATATTTTGGTGGATCACCTATGTAGAGTTTCTAATTAATATCTTTCAGAAATAATTGATCCTAAATTCCCCACTGATCACCTTTCATATCTTAGTCCAAAAATACCATGGTATTCCCCAATTGTAAATTACTTGGTTTCTGGTGTTTTTTATAATTTATTTTCAAAATAACAAAAAATGAAGTTGAAAAGTGATTCGATATACTATTTTTGGGAAGAAAATAAACATTGGAAAACTATGACACACATGGTAAATAGAAGATGTGTTGATGAAAATGAACATTTTTTCATCTTACAATTCAATCACTCAATGCCTGGTGGTGGCCAATTTGGACCACAAAGGACATCCCAAAAGATCCTACACTCTGGATTCTCATGGGCTTCGCTCTTCAAGGACTCATATGTGTTATGTCAATTATGTACCACTTTTCAATATTTTGACACAATATCAATGAGAAATGAAATTCCCCAAAAGCCTTTAATTTTTTATGAGATCTTAGATGTTTGGGGCATCAGTTTCATGGGACCATTCCCCCCTTCCAATGGATTCTCATACATTCTTCTTACAACTGATTATGTTTCTTTGTGGTTTAAGGCTAAACCCACTAGGAAGGATGATTCACATACTATTATTGAGTTCCTAAAGACACACATCTTTCACCCATTTGGCATACCATGTGCCTTCATAAGTGACTTAGGAACCCATTTTTGTAATAAAACTGTGGAATATATTTTGAAAACAAATGAGGTTGTACATAAAAATTCAACTTCATATCACCCCCAAAAAATGGAATGGCTGAACATTCTAATATAGAAGTCCAAAGAGTGTTTGAGATAATTGTTAAGACCACAAAAAAATATTGGTCTAAAAGACTTGGTGACACACATTGGGCTTATCGAACAGCCTATAAAACACCCATTAATATGTCTCCTTTTAGTCTAGTTTTTGGTAAAGAATGTCATTTTCCATTTGAAATCAAAAATAAGTATTTTTGGGCTTGGAAAACATGTAATTATGATTGTCAAAAATCTATTGAAGAAATATTATTGCAATTGGTTAAACTGGAGGAGCTTCGAATTGATTCTTATGTGAATTCTAATACGTACAAAGAAAAGGATAAGGTACTCCATGACAATCACATCCCGAGAAAGGTATTCTATGAAGTTGAAACGGTATTTCTTTTCAACTCTTGATTTCATCTTTACCTAGGTAAGCTTAATTCTCGATGGGATGTTCCTTTTGTTATTATTAATGTTTACCCATTAGGTGCATTGAATGTCCACGAACCCTACTCGAAAAGGACATTCACAGTTAATGGACATATATTAAAGCATCACCATGAGAGGACACACAATCATGGAACCACATTGACTTCCATCAGATCCACAACTTATAAAGTAAACACCCCATGGGATGGAGACAGACACCCACCACATCCAATCCAGGGACACCTCTTTCCCTTTAACTCCAATTCTCTCTCTCTCTCTCTCTCCTTATTATTCCTCCCATACTCTCTTTTTGTTTTTTTTACTTTTTTCATCAGTATTTTTAATTTACTATTTCTTTTTTCTGTGGGCGTGTCTTTATAAAAAAACTAAAAAACATAAAAAACTGAAAAAAAAAATAAAACTCAATTAATTATTTTTTGAAAAGTGAGAGTCATGATTACTCCCATTCAAATTTTCAAATTTTGTCCAACCATTTTGGCAAGTCAAAACGACATGTTTTCATCTCAAAAATTTGGTATTTTCATTATGACTTTGGATAAAGAATTATGTGTCAAGAATAATATATTTGGAATGCTCAGTTATTGATTTGGAAAATGATTTTCCCCACCCATGGGGAACAACATTTGATTTCTTGTCAAGGATAGCTATGACCATCTTTTCAAAATGTGTGTTTTTCACCCCCAGTTGGGAATATTGAGTTTTTAGACCTTTGAGCTGAATTTTTAGCTTTGGTGTGTATTAATATGATAGAGTCATTTTTTGAACGTTATGAGAATCACAATAGCCAAATAGCCTCCCATTTTACTTAGATTAATTCTCCTTATGAAATCCCTCTTGAGCCAACAAAAACCTTTTTTATAGCGACATTACAAGCCAAATACCTTATTCCACCCAATATCAATATGAATTTTCAATGCGATTTTTTTTAAAATTTAAATGTGGGGGAATGGATTTCATTTTGGGTACTCTTTTGTTGATTTTAACCAAGTTATCATATTCTTGAGGGCAGGAATAAATTTAAGTGTGGGGTAGACTTTTTCTTTCAGTGGTTTTTGGGAATGTATATAAGTTTATGTTGTACAAATGATATTGAAAATTGTTCTAGAAAAAATAAAATAAATGTCAAAACAATCAAAAAAATAAGGAAAATAAGAATGGGTTTTTTTTTGGGTTGGTCAAAAAATAACTATTCCTAAACCTTTGATCTTTTAATAACTATTACAATTATTGTCAGGAGGAGATCAATCAGGGGTTGGGAGATGAGTGTGAGATCTCTTTCATGTTCAAATTTCAAAAAATGAAAAAAAGAAAGAACACTTCTGTCATAGAGAAAAGTTTTGTGGTTTGTAAAAATTTCATCTTCTTATCCACTTCAAATTTCCTTCCTGTTTTGTGTATTATTTCACAATTTCATTCCCTTGTAAATATGTGTTTCCATTTCCTTTCATTTCTCATTTAAAAAAAATTGTGCATTGATTTTTCCATGTTAATGTTTTACCCCCCTTCTTTCAAAATTTTGGATATCATCTTCCTATCGCCCCATTGCCATAGAATAAACACTTAAAAATACATCTTAGTTATTGGGAATTTTAGGATAGGGAATTAAATATAAGATCTATTTAAAACTCTTAGATTTTCACTTTTGGTTGGTGAAAGAGTGAACCTACATTAATGAACATTATCATCTTGAGAGGTGTGAGTTTTGAATGTCCACATTTTCCATTTCTAAATTTGACAATGAAAAAATGAATTGTTTTAGGAACATTATTTTTGTAACAAATTGTGGTGGAATTCAATATGGATGAGTGAAATTGTCTAAACCTCACTTGATTGGGGAAAACAAGATTTTAATATTTGTTGGTGAGTGAAAATGATTTTTGTCATGGTTTTATATTTGTTGTACATGAGTAGATGCACAAGACTATGTGTGGGGGAGTTGATGCTATTAATATTTTCATATATTTTTATATACTCTCTTTACTGGTTTTATTTAAAAGCGGTATAATTTGTGTGAAATATTAATGTTTAAATATAAATTATAATTTTTTACCACTATTTGAATTCATCTAGATTCATGTCAGTTTACTAGTTTAATAAAACATTTCACCCCACTCATACAAATTATTTGGTTCTTATTTTTTAGGATTCCTTATTAAATATACCACATATCTTAATAAGGAATCATTGGCCAACTCTGCCATTTGATGGTCATATGATCCACACAAGAAGGCCCCCAAAATCTATGAAGAAACTGGACCATCCATGAAGATTGAATTACTGGGCTGAATCCAAAAGTGAAAATTCATTCATTCAACTCAAAAAATTGGATAAAAATTCAAGGATTAATGAATTAAAATTTCAAGGACCAAATACAAAAACAATGGTCCCAAATGAGCTTTGAAGTCCATCCCACCATTCTGGTCGGGAATTAAAATCAGGACACTATTCCTAAATTTTCAATAGATTTAATCATTAAATCAGGTAGAGATTTTTCTATGTGAATGATAAGATAAATGTGGAAAACATGTTTGGATAGAGAATTTTTTTAGGGCATCTTCCTGTACAAAAACCCATTCACATTTCATCCTTTGAAAAAGTTTTGATAAAACTTGATAGGTGAAAACTGTTTAGTACAATAGCCATATATTTGGATCCAAAAGTCCAATGGATGCCAATTTCAAGGGATGAAAGAAAAAATCAATATCTAATACTTGGGAGAAGATATCATCTCTATATTCAGCTATCTAGATGGACAAATGTGAGATTCAATTGAAGGGTATATTTAGAATGAAAATTTTCCTCCTCCTTGGGATATAAAAAAAACCACCTCTTCTAGTTGAATTTGGATGGAATTTCAGATGAAAGGAGAATATATTTGAATGACCAAAGCCTTGAAAAGGGCTTTAAAGGACCTTCCATACTCATGTTTTCACTTGATAATCCATTCCTCCTTGCCTCCTTTCATTTATTTTTGTGTTTTTCTTTGTTTGTAATCATGTAAGTGTTTGTTTTTTTTGTATTTTAGTTTTAATGATAATATTTTCTTCAATATCTATTATTCTTAACCATCTTCTATAGTTCAATATTAATGTTATTAAAATATTTTAAATCAAGTTAAAACACCATCCCTTATTTATTTTCCTCATTCAAATGAATGTTTTTTAACTCTCTTCAATGATTGTGTGTGTGTTCGACACACTACTCTTTTCTTATCTCGTTCTTTTAAAATTCATTACAATTCATCACCATAAAAATATTTGAATAGATTAATAATTATTTTAATGGCTGAGAAATCTATAATTGGGGTTAGTTGTAATTTGGGGGTATTAAGTGATTGATAGCTTTTCATCGACGAGTATTCATTGAGTTAATATTGTGTATGTTGAACTATATATGTCATGGATTATTGACATGTTTTGTTTAATATGTAGATTCCATGGATTATTGGAACCAAAAATACACTACCATAAAAAAGTATTGATTTTGATAAGAAACATAAGTTCAGATACGGCTTGGATTAAAGCCTTAAAACTTGGGGATTCCAATCAAAATCCTCTTTTGAAGTGGGTATTAATTAAGTGCAATATATATGAAAGCTCAAGGATATCATAAGATTAAATCAATAATAATGAACTCACCCCAATCATTATAAATTTTTTAAATCAAACATCAACCATTAATTATGTCATAATCAGGGTAAACAACCCCCATATCAAAATACCATCAACTAAAAACAATCAAATTTTAAAACATATCATCTCTAAGGATTCGACCCGAGTGCTACTATACACATTAGCAAAGAACCATAACCTAGAATGGTAGATAGGTGACAACTGGACATGCCTTTAGGCCTCCCTATCTATCCCATGGGGTTTATGACATCCCTAATTTTATTACACACTTAAACATGATTTATTACATAAACATAACTTGATACAACATTGAAGATCAAGTGGTCTAGTATCATTGAGGCTTAGGATCATTACATGAAAAAATAAAACATAAAACACAACATCTTATTTAAAACATCCTTTACATGACCACAACATTCCCTCATACTTACCATTTCATTGGATAACCTGAGGACATGCATATGAAAAGGGTGAGCTATAATGCCTAATAAGTGAATAAACAAGGAATAACATGAGAAATAAAATATATGTTAGACAATAGGCATATAAATGGAACAAAAGAGAAACATTAACATAAAGGGATGAAAAATCATGATAATAATAACGTGGAGATGTGGCAATAATACTTAACATGGAATTATCATGAGCCAAGGCTCATTGCAATGGTGCATGAGTAAACCTTCATTTCACATGAAGCACGAGTAACCCTCGTTTCATTTGAATTAGAATGATTGAACACTCATTTCATATGATGTATCATGATAATATAAATTACCCAATTCATTGGAGCACTATCAGGGAACACCCTACTTAAACATTTCATTTCATGCATATGTGTGCTAATGGATCGTACAACAAGGAATCATGCATTGTCATTTATTACACGATAAATGGTTGTGGAATAAATAAATGAATCATTATAATAAATAAGTAAATGTTCATAATGATGAATACCCCTGATAGAGAAATGGGCACGATATTCACTACACAATTACATTGGCTTGGAAATTCATGGTGCAATTTCGTCAGCGTAACGGCAGGACATACAAATTTGTAAAAATGGTTGATGAGAGAGAAAGGAGTATATAATCATATTTAAATGAAATGGATAGTAAGGGAGTCATATATATACATGTGCCATCAATTTTAATTGAACTTAGAATCATGATACAAAATAACTTCTTGAATTTAAATGAGGAGAGAGAAATTTCTTTGGGAATTTCAGCATAGTAACGTGTGTACATGGGAGGAATTTTATGAGAGAGAAAGGGGTGTCCCATTATTCAAAAATAAAGAGGTATTTATGGGGGATGTGGGAAACAATACCACCACATTTATAATTTAAATTAAAATGGCATAACAACTTAATGAAAATTGGAAAAAAAATGAGAAAGGAGGAAAACCCTTACTTTGAAGTGTGCTTCCAAAGGATTGAGAGAGGATTGAGAGAGGCTTCTTGGGAGCTTGGGGTTCCTTGGTATGATTGTAGAGATAGGAGGTAAGTGGTTGGTTGAACTAAAAAGTCTTTTAGTGACGAGGAAGTGGGAGCTTGGGTGGGTTTATATAGGAAAGGATAAGGAATTGTTTATTATTTAGGTTAAGGACACCTCACATTACACTAATCAAAGCCACAAACAAGCCCATGGTTTTTCAGAATGTTTATTTTCCAAAGGGGAGTGTAAAACAATATTTTATTATTACAATGGATTAAATTCTTAAAATAATTTGCTTTCTTATGTTGAGGTGAGTCACACTCTCAAGGAAAACAATTTAAAAAGACAAAATGTTTTATTCACCTTGAAGGGTCCACAAATGATTTTTAAATTAAATAAAACAAACCCAAAATCAATTTATTTTAATATTAAAACATATATTGGCCGAAAATTGTGTTTATTGTATTTTATTACATCACTATTGGGTCATTATGATGTCAGAAAACACATTATATTTCTAAATGGTATTTAATTTTTACCTAAAAATTCAATTGTCTCAGAAAATTATGAAATATTCACCATAGGATAATTTCAACATCCTGATTCCAAAAATAATATTCATTTTATCTAAATAATTTTCTAAATATGTTAATTTTCACTTTTTTTTAAAAAAAAATCCAACATTTATCAAGAAAATCATGGTTTCTGACAAAAACAGCTTTCAAAACATAATAAAAATTACAATTGCATTCATAAAATTATATGATCATTTATATTTTATAAAAAATAATTTAATAATATTAATATTTTATTAAAATATTATTTAAATAAAATATCCATTAATTGATCAAAATAGATTTCTTAGTTGAATTTTAACTAAAAATACTATTTGTTCTTTAAAAACTACTTACAAAGTAACAATAATAAAATGAAATTATATTCATTATTATTTTCAAAAAATAATGTAAATAATCTTAGTGCTTGGGTCTTTTTACATAACCCATTAAAACACCTCCATAAGACCGAAGTGTATGTTGTGTGATGGTGACATACTCTTGGGGTGGCTCAGATAACAATTCTCAGGTGGTAATCACTATCAACATCCACTTCTCTCGTAGGCAGCTCCACTCGAGCTTAATGTATTCAGGATCAGATTGGGATTGGTCAAGAGTAAATCCGAATGACTCCATCTCCTTTTCGAGCTCTGAAAAATGGGCATCGTATGGTGCAAGTCTACTGGATGAGTCCATCGCTTCCTTTGTCTGAGTGAATTGGATTTGTTAAAGCCCTATATTTATACTAATCATGTGATCATTGTTCAACACCTATATTAGCAACAATCAAAATTTGTAAAAGTATTTTAAAATCCAAATACCTAAAACCAAATATTTTCACATTTTAGATGTCCATTTTACATAATGAGACATTTAATTAGATCAAGAGGAATTTGCATTAATGAATGTTTGGACCATTATAATCTACCCCCCTAGAAATTTCTCCCTCAAAATTTCCCTTTCCCACACTGAAACGGATGTGGGTAACTCTGCTTCATTGTTTCCTCCGATTCCCATGTCTCTTTTTCAAACTTGTGGTTTTTCCACAACACCTTGATGAGGGGCATTGAATTATTTCATAGAACAATTTCCCTACGATCTAAGATCTTCACTGGTTTCTCCTTATAGGAAAGATCATCATCTAACTGTACAATATATGAAGAAAGTACACGTGAAGGGTCTAGTATGTACTTCCTTAATTAGGATACATGAAAGACAACATGTACTTTGGCCATGGTATGTGGAAGTGCTAATCGATAGGCCACAACCCCAACAAAATCAAGAATCTTGGAGGGGATGATGTACCTAGGACTTAACTTCCCTTTCTTTACAAAACATAAGACCTTTATCCACGGAGATATGCATAGAGATACCATATCTCTATCTTTGAACTCATGGTCCCATCAATGGTTATATGCATAACTCTTCTGTTGAATCTGAGATGCCTTGATATGCTGCTGAATGGTTTTTACATTCTCCACCATTTCTTCGACCATTTCTTGTCCAAGCAGCTTACACTCGCCGATATCATCCCAACATGTTGGTGTTCTGCACCTTTTCCTATAAAGGGATTCATATGGTACCATTTGGATGCTCGAGTGGAAATTGTTTTCTATAAGAGAACTCAACCAGAGGAAGATGTTGATCCCATCCTCCTTTGAAGTCCACTGAGCACGCTCTCAACATGTCCTCAAATGTTTGGATAGTTTGATCGGATTGAAATTAGTTTGAGGATGATAGGTCGTACTGAAGTTCAGTTCAGTATTCAAATCATGTGGAAGAATCTCCCAAAACATAGAGGTGAATCTTAGATCTCGATCGGACATAATAGATAGTGGTACTCATGCAGACTTACCACTTCCCTGATATATATTCGTTTGAGTTTATGTAATGAGAAATCCTCGCGAATTGCAATGAAGTTTGAAACCTTTGTAATACAATCCACAAAACTCATATTGCATTGTTGTCATTAGATGTCTTCGAAATTCTGGTGACAAATTCCATGGTGATGTTCTCCCATTTCTATTATGGTATGGGAAATGGTTACATCATCCCCTTAGACTTATGGCTCTCTACCTTCACTTGCTGACACACTAGGAACTTTGAGGTATTTTCAGTGATCTATTTTATCATATAATCCATCCAATAATGCTCTCGGAGATCTCGATTCATCTTTGTGTTTATTGGGTGAATAGAGAAATTTGAACTACACGCATCATCCATAAGATCCTTCTTCAGCTCTGGACTTAATGGAACACAATGTCTTTTCCCAAATATTATAATTCATTCTTCATTAACATTGACCTCCGAGTATTTCCCTTTTCTGATAGCTTCCACTTTTTTCCAAATTCCCACAACATCCGTTTGAGAATCCTTTAACCTTTCCAGAATATTGGGTTGAGTAATCATTTGTGAAAGGATTTATGATGTTCCATTCATTATGATTCACATTACCATCTTCATAAAATCTATGAATATTGGATCCTTTTCAATTCTCATCAATGATATAATCACTATGTCCTTTTTACATAGAGCACATGCCACCTTGTTCACTTTCCCAGGGTGGTAATGGATTGAGCAGTCATAGTCTTTGATCATCTCGAACCATCTTCATTGGTGTATGTTTAACTCTTTCTGTGTGAATATATACTTGAGGCTTTTGTGGTCCATATGAAATTCACACTTCTCTAAAAAGAGATAATGCCGCCAAATTTTCAATGTTAGGATCACCACATCCAACTCGAGGTCATGTGTTCGATAGTTCTATTCATGAACATTCAATTTACTAGAAGCATAGGAAATTACTTTTTCATTTTGCATCAACACACATCCCATGACCTTCTTCGAAGCATCACTAAATACCATAAAATTTTCTCCACTTGTGGGTAAAGTGAGCAAGGGTGAACTGATAAGCCTCATTTTCAACTCCTTGAATCTTTCTTCACATTCATAAATCCAAGAAAACATTACTCCCATCTGAGCTAGCTTATTAAGAGGGTTCGAAAATCATGTGAAATTTCTCACAAATATTCAATAATATCCAGCTAACCCCAAGAATCATCAAATATCTGTTACTGAGGTTGGCCTCGAACATCCCTCTATTTCAGCTATCATGGAGAGATCCACAGATATCCCATTGCTTGTGATGATATGGCCCATGAATGAGATATCCTTCAACCAGAACTCACACTTGATGTACTTTTCATAGAGCTTATCCTTTCGCAAGGTCTCTAGTACAGTTCTTAGATGCTTCTCATGATCCTCCTTGGTTTTGGAGTATAATATATTATAATCTATAAATACTACAACATATTTGTTGAGATAATATATAAAGACTCTATTCATAATGTCCATGAAGATTGATGGAGCATTGTTGAGTCCAAAAGGAATTACTATGAATTCATAGTGCTAGTATATTATAAAAAAAAGTATTCTTGGGGATATCTTCCTTCTTTACCCTTACTTGATAATATCCCAACTGCAAATCCACCTTGGATAAGTATTGTGCACTAGAAAACTAATCAATCATGTAATCATTTTTTTAGAGAAGATACTTGTTCTTTATCGTGTTTTGGTTTAGTTCACAATAATCAATGAATAGCTGCATTGATCCGTCTTTCTTCTTGAGGAAGAAGATTGGTGCACCCCCTGGTGAAGTACTTGGGCATATAAACCCTTTAACCAGATTCTCCTGTTGTTGTTTTTTCTACTCCTCTAGCTCCCCAACATCCATTCTATAGGGATTCTTGGATAATAGAAATGGCACAGGTATAAGATCAATTGAGAATTCAACATCTCTTATTGGATGAAGACCAGGAAATTCCTCTGGAAATACTTCAGTGAATTCCCTCTCAATAGGCATGTCTTCAAGGATAGTGGACTCCTTAGACTCAATCATCTGAGCCAGATACACATTCTCAAAGGTCAGTAATATCCATGCTTGAGATGATGGAGCTAATGAAGCTTCATCTTCCTCTCTGCACTTGTATTGAATCATAGGTTGATTGTCCACATGGATAGTGATTTCACTCTCCCAGCAATTTATGTTGGCTCTATATAAGGAAAGAAAATCAATGCCAAGAATTGCATCAAATTCTAGCAGAAGGAGTATGACGTGGTTTTCCGGGAAGTTTAATCCACATATTATGACAAGGGAGGAGTTATATTCATCGGATGCAATGATTTCCCCATTTTTCATACTCACCGTCATCTTCACATCCATGATTTGTGGTTGTGAATGGGATTGTTCTACTAATCTTTCATGATATAAAATATTGTGTTGAACCAGAATCAAAAAGTACATTTTCTATTCTGGACTGAATAACTATATTACCTGTCACAATGTTTTTTTTGGGGTTTAATTTGGTTGTAGTGATGAAAAAAGCTCACACTTGTTGCCTTGGAGTTTGTTGGTTGCCTCCAAAAACCCTTGTCTTAGGGCACTGATTTGAAAATGTTGTGGTTCTTTGCAGTTATAGAAATGGACAATGCGTTGAGGCTCGAATAGAGCATTCCTATCCACTTTTATAGCTGCATGTTTTTCTTGATGACAGTTAATGGCTAGGTTCCCTTCTCTTCCACACCTAAAGAATTTCCTTGTCCCCTTCAGGCAATTTCTAGGGTGCTTCTTTCTGCCCCTTTGGAAAGTGTGGTGATGGATCTTCTTAGCACTATTGTATTTATCCATTAGACCACTAGTATTGAATTATACCTTAGGATTTTTATCCTCATGATACCCCTAAGATTCTCCGATCTCCATTTCGACCTTGAGGATACACCAGAAAAGTTTCTCATAGCTTTCGATGTCACGGATCGCTACCGCTTTCCACAGGCTCGGTTTCAGTCCACCAAAGAAGCGGTTAACCTTGAATTTAGGGGTAACGACAAATCTAGAAGTGTATCGTGCATCACTTGTAATGTTTTCCTCATACGCTCTGAAAAATTCATCATCAATTAGCATTAGGGAAAGGAACTCCCTTTCCATATTAAGCTGGAAGGTGCACAGAAAATATTTATCAAATATTTTGTTTCTGGAAATCCTTCCATTCCAACGCCTTGATCTCCTCTTCAGGATTCATATTTTTGATCAACATCCACCATTGATTAGCTTCACCTTCCTTATGATAAGAATCCAAGGGAACCTTCTCTTGTTCAAAACATTGAAGGATGGAGAAAATCTTTTCAATGGAGTTGATCCATTGATTGGTGATTAAGGGATCAGTTGATCCATTAAAAATATGAGGCCTTTATCTCATGAAGATCTTAATGGTGAATTGATCATTATTAGGGGATTTGAAAGTCCATCATAACCCATGTTTCTATTCAAAGCTTGAGTTATCTGAGAGAGATGTTTGACAAAGTTGGCGATTCCCGCTCCTATCGGATTGGGCATCTCATTAGTACAGTCATCACATTGATCTTCACAGAAGTTGTTAGCCCGAGTCCTCCAATTAACGTCCATTGGATGGAATAAAAGTAAATTTTTTGGTAACACATAAAGGGTAATCCAAGAATAGAACCAATGACTTATAAATAACTTTTATTTCCTTAATATTTTATTCTATTGGCTTCAGCCTATGTTATCCATGATCTACTTTCTATCATATATTCATAGGGAATTTTTTAGTCCCTTAAAAATGGCTCATACTAAGCTTGTGAATTTACCAAATCATATCCCTTGGGATTTTGCATCACCAATAGTGAATCAAGGGGTGTTTTTGTGCATGAGTTCCAGTTCGAGTCTAGCTCAAAGAGGTGTTTTTGGGTTTTACCCTAGGATACATCTGTGCCAGAGCCACCTCTAACTGCTCGTATCCAGACAGTAATGTATTTTATTTATAAACAACTTACTCAATAATAAACAACACATAGGGATCTTTTTATTATACATAGTCTTGTATCTAAGGATTTACTAGGGTTTTGTAATCTTTATCCCAAAAATAATGAAAATTATCCTCTGATACCAACTATGACAACCCTGCTTTTATTACACACTTAAATATCATTTATTACATAAACCACACTTGATACAACATAGAAGATAGAGAGGTATAGTGTCTTGGGGGATTAGGATCATTACATAACAACTTAAAACATAAAATACAACATCATATTGAAAAACATCCTTTACATGACCACTACATTCCTTCGTACTTAGTATTTCATTGGATAAACCAAGGACATGAAAAATAAATCGGTGGGATATAATGCCAAGTAAGGGAATAAACAAGGAATAACATGAGGAATACAATACATGTTAGACAATAGGAATATAAATCTATCACAAGATAAACATTAACATAAAGGCATGATAAAGCATGATAATCATAACATGGAGATGTGGCAACAACACCAAATATGGAACTAGCATGAGCCAAGGCTCATTGCACATGGAGCATGAGTAAAACCTCATTCGACATTAAGCACAAGTAACCCTCATTGAAATTGAATTAGCATGATTCAATACACATTACACATGACTTATCTTGATACTATACTTCACCCAATGCATTGGAGCGCTACCCGGGGGCACCCTTCTTAAACATTTAATTTAATGCATAAGTGTGCCACCTGGATCATACAACATGGAATCATTCATCGTTATTTATTCCAAGATAAAGGGATATATAATGCATACATGAAGCTTTATAATCAATAAGTAAATTTTAAGAAAGGTGAATACCATTGATAGAGAAATGGGCATGGTATTCACAACACAATGACATTGGCATGGAAAATCATGGTGCAATTTTGGCAGCATAACGACGTGACATAAGAATTCATTAAAATAGTTGATGAGAGATAAAAGATTTTCTCATCATATTTACATGAAATGGACAGTAATGGGGTCATATATATACATCCACCATCACTTATAATGTAATTTACATTCATGATACAAAAAAAACTTTTGAATGTAAATGAGGAGAGAGAAATTTCATTCGGAATTTCGGCATAGTAACAGGTGTACATGGGAGGAATTTTATGGGAGATAAAGGGGACTACAATAATTCAAAAATAAAAAAGGAGATATGTTGGAGTTTATAAACAATACCCCAACATTTATTATTGCAATTAGATGGTCATAACAACTTAAGGAAAATTGGGCAAAAAATGAGAAAGGAGGAAAACCCTTACGTGGAAGTGTGCATCCAAATGCTTGAGAAAGGCTTGAGAAAGGCTTATTCGGATCTTGGGGCGCCTTGGAAGGATTCTAGAGAGAGGAGGGAAGTGGTTGGACGAACTCAAATTTCATTGAGTGAAGAGGATGTTGGAGCTTGGGTGGGTTTATATAGGAAAGGAGAATGAATTCTTTATTATTTAGGTTTGGGACACCTCTCATTAATCTAACAAAACCAAAAAGCATCCCATGGGTTTTGACCATGGTTTTTGAAAAAATGTAGTGGAAAAATATTTTTTTATGTCCAATTTCCTAACTTCTTAAAATAGTTAGGTTTCTTTTGGGGAAGTGAGTCACACTCTCTAGGAAAACAATTTAAGAAGAGAAAATGTTTCATAAGCCTTGAAGGGTCCACTAAATCATTGTATAGTAAATCAAACTAACCTAAAAGCACATTATTTTAATATTAAAACATATATTGGATTAAAATAATGTTTATTCTATTTTATTAAATCAATATTGGGTCATTATGATGTCATGAAACAAATTATATATTTAAACAGCATTTAATTTTTACCCAAAAATTCAATTGTCTCAGAAAATTATGAAAAATTCACTATTGAAAAATTTCGACATCCTGATTAAAAAATAATATTCATTTTATCTATATAATTTTATAAATATTTGAATTTTTAATTTTAAAATAAATTTCGATATTTATCGAAAAAATCATGGGTTTTGACAAAAATAGCTTTGAAACCTTATTTAAAATTAAAATTGCATTCATAAAATTATAAGATCATTTATAGTTAATAAAATGTAATTTAATAATAATAATATTTTATTAAAATATTATTCAATTCCATAATATATTAATTCCTCAGAATGGATTTCTTAGTTGAATATTAACTAAAAATACTATTTGCGCTTTAAAAACTATTAACAATGTCACAATAATAAAATGAAAGTACATTCTTTATTATATACCAAAATAATAAACATAATCATAGTGCTAGGGTCTTGTAACATAACCCCTTAAAACACCCACATAATATTTAATGGTAAGGTGAGTGATGGTGGCATACTCTTGGGGTGGATTAGATAACATTTCTCCAGTTGTAATCTCTATCAACATCCACTTCTCTCGTAGGCGGCTCCACTCGAGCATAACATATTCAGGCTTCGCATGGGTTTGGTCAAGAGAGAAGCCCAAAGATGCCACCTCTTTTCCATTCTCTCACAAATGGGATTTGTATGGGGCAAGTATACTTGATGAGGCTATCACTTTGTCTATGTAAATTGGATTTGTTAAAGCCTTATATTTATACTAATCATGTGGTCACTGTTCAACGACTATATTAGCAACGGTCCCAAACCAAAGACATAAAAAAATTGGTTCTACTTTTATATATCCATTTTAAATAATGAGGCATTTAATTAGATCATGAGGAATATTCATTAATGATAGTCTGGGTCGTTAAAGGGTTGCTTATGGGACCACCCCTCTTCAAAAGGCAGAGGCACGACATCACCTTGCGAAGCTCCTGTCATCGATGTTCCCGTTTATGCTACCCTAGACGCATGGTTTGCCTCTGGTCTTGCTTCCTATGGATAAACTGACATGATCCCTTGTCAGACAGACTTTATTCTCACCACCTTGAGCTACCAATTTCATTTTCTCATAATTTCTTCTGGATACACCTCCACCAATTGGTCATCATATTCTTTGGATAAACCAGCATCGAAATCAGTGGGGGGAAGTAATGAATTCACTAATGATAGAGTTTATGAACATGAGACAGAATTGGAAAAGGATGAATAGATACAACTCTTCCTGATCCTATTTATATACTTTTTTCATCATCCACTCCACACACCAAAACTGTTTGGAAAACCATTATGGAATGTAGTGTTCACAACAGATTTTCCTATTGATTTGAGCTACCAGCACACCACCCTTGATGCTCTACTGATACTCCTTAAACTCTAGTAGTCCTCATAGATCATCAACCATCTAAAAAATCAGGTTTTTAAATTTGTGGAAGGTTATGTTTTCATGATTTTCAGTCCTGAGCATAATCCCCACCACATTAATGTTCTGAAAAGACGATCGCAGACTATCGCCAAGATGATAGAGGGTATTTGGGAAATCATACCTACCATAGTGAGTTGTGGCATACCCATGTAGAATTTCAAATGGTCTAGAGATTCTCCTAGGTACACTCCCTCTTTAGATGTTCCTTAGAATGATGTAAAATATATCTTGCATAAGCACTCCCAGGTTGACATTGTGATGGCTTCCCAAGATCCCAACCATTACTAGTGTACCTGTAGGGACCTCATCATTGTATCACATATAGGAAGTAACCAACTGTTCAGGAAGGAAAAGAGTCAACCAGCATATTACATAAGTGGGTCCAAAATTTCATTCACATTGGAGCCCCATCATTGGTATTGAATTGCTTCCAAGACCACCTAATATGACCAGATCATTCCCCTCTATAACACATTTGGTCCTTTATTCCCTCATCTTGTCATCTTCACCCTATCATCCCTTTTGGGAAATTGGATGAACCATTCCAAATAGGATATTTCCTTCAGGTTGTACTTGATCTTCAGCCTCTCCTTCACTATCTCCAACAAATTCCACGTCAAAATGTGGGTTCACACCCTGTCTCCCAAAAAATTCTCTATCCGCAAGAATTCATCATATTGGAACCCTTCCATAGAGATGCCTACAATGAAGTGGATGTCCCAAAGGATGATGTTGACCTCTGAATGGAGTAGATAGATATTTTTGGTGTCAAGATACCACAAGATGAACCACTCTCCCACTAGGTTTTACTTGCGGTAGAAATGGAATTGTGTTGTACACAAGGCATAACACAACCCGATGTGTCGAAGCTCTACCACAAATTCATTGCATGTTCAGCACATCCATTATACACATGCCCACTTTCTTTTGATGTTCCCTATAGACCTCATGTCCCAATCATGTGGAAAACCCTTAGTCTGATCAATGATTCTTATCCAAATTGTATTTGTAGAGTGGGTGGGAAATTCATTATCAACTAGTTCACCCCCACGACTATCCAAATATTTGGTTTCAATAAATAAACAACCATATACCTTGTTTCCCTAGTGGGGTAACCATTTTTCATGATGTTGAACCAAGAATGTCTATCCTCTCAGGTCACCCATGATGGTGGAGAGACTGTCTCGACGTTTGGCATCAGCCACCTCCTCCAAAATGTCAAAGTTACATAGCAGGAGGCTGTCTCTCCAGATATAATCTTTTTGACCATGTGTCAGCATGACCATAAGCATCTGATTGTCAGATAGAATCCTTCTCACAAGAAGAATCTAAGGGTTTATGATCATTTCCCCCCTTCATGCCACATAGGCACCCTCTCTCTCAATATCAGTATGGTCACTGACCATATCAATTCACACTCAAATGAATAATGGGTTTGGCATGGAATATTGATAGCATTCATGAAAGAAAAATTTAACTGAGTCGAAAGCCAACAAGCCCCACATGTTGTGTGTAAGGAACCGATATAATTTGAGTTATTTCATGCATAATTAAGGAACATTCACCTACAAGAGTTTATTTCCAATCGTGTGGAAGAGTCGTGGTACAATTACTTGCCTCCCGTGTATTTATAGGCAAGGGTATGGCCTTTCACGTGTGTGTTAGGTGCCTTACATTCCAGATCGACCATTTTTCATGCACCACAGGAAATGTATTATGCTCATTGGTGTTTCCCTCGAAACCTGACCATATCGTTCCCTTTCATCTCAGATCTTGAGTTGGTGAATTTTTTGGCACCTAATTCCTCTTTAGGTCCTAGATTGGTGTATTTTAGTGACTCAATGGCATCTTTTGAATTATAAGATCATCCAAAGAATCCCAATTATATTGAGTGTAAGATTTGGTTCATACGTGTAAGGACGAAAGCTATGTGAAAGCTTCGTGCTTTCCGAACGCGATTTCGAATAATATTCATTTACTCAAACATCATAAAAGGAAAAGGAAGATGCATTGAAGAAACTGGGTCAGCACCCATGACAGCTAACCCGCACGTAACGGTCTTCTATGCCAAATTCAACATCAATTGATCACTTCCGCACCATCTCCTTATGCTCCATCACTGATATTTTCACCTATATATAGAGGGATAACCTCTCCCTTATAAATAGCTCTATAAGTCTAATATTTTCTCCCATGTGATTAAGAATACCCCTACCATGACCATGCCAAATTCATGATTTCAGGTTACTAGATCTAGTACGATAGGTCTCCCATGGGTCCCTGTTGACACTTCGTTCCATTTCATGGATGAATAAGTGACAAAGGGAAATACCTTAGAAAAAAGAGGATAAAATACATGGATTATTTCAAGATTTGAAATAGATCCAGATGGAAATCTCCCCAGTTGATCCAATTTATCGTCGGCATGCAAGTACCTTGTGTGCCACCAACTAGCATGCTACCCAATTGCGCGACCAAAGTCAATTATCCTAGTGCATCACGCAATTTCTTCTCTGGTAACCCTAGTGCTTCACACAAGTCTTCTGAAACCTCCTTGGTAGTTCTCTAACACCTAATTTGAGTGGATTAATGGAGGATCATAGGACCTATGTCCATTCAGTGTTTGAAATCCATAACACTTGCACACCCAAAGTTCCCAACCTCTCTAAATCAATAAAAGTTTGGGCCCTCATCTTCTTATATAGGAACTTTAGCTCTCCACTTCTGGGAATACCTAGGAGTTTGCTTGAATGTTGAACCATGTTTCACCCAAGTCTTATCCTCTAGTTTTTTCATCACTTCAGGTGACATGTGGTTTCCCAATACTACTTATGCACCCAATACATGTGCGCCAGAGACTTGAGCACCCCTCTTTGGTTCACCTAACCTGTTCATCCTCATTGAGCCTTTCATGAAGCCTCCATTAAAGATATTCATGGTAGATATTCTTCTTCATTTGATCCCTTGTCTGAATGGGATCATTTTAAAACCACCACAAAGACCTCCCTATTTAGAAAACCTTAGGTAAAGGTACAAAAAAATATCTCCTATATGGATTTGTATCTCTATGGTAATAGGTTTCTAAAACATGTCCTACTACTAAGTTGTGGTTCCTGAAAGTCCTATGGAGTTATATCTACATGGTCACAAAGTCTCGTCTCCCATGAACAATGTTGAGGAGTTCCCGGTTTGTAGGATGAGGGTTTGGGAAATTTTTATCCCTTGTGTCTAAAACCTGGAGCCTCAGTTCCCTTGTAGGGATGGTACGGTTCACACTTGCTTTTATTTTCTTACAAAGGAAATGTCTCCCTCCCCTACTAGGATCAATTTTAGTTCATCCCTCTTGGAGTAATCCTCTTTTGTTTTAGACCCAATCTAATGAACTTCACTTATATTTCACATAGAAGGGTTCACTGCTATGTTCCCTCATCCACGGTCACCTCACCTTCTGTCGTCGATGGTCCGTCCTCTTATATCAATAGAAGAGAAAATGTGGGGTTTTTTGAATATTTACATCCTATTTTTTCTCACGCCGAGCATGAATCATGTGGTATTAATGATTTTTTATGACTAAAACATCCTCACAATCAACCTCACATCTTAAACATCAAGAAATCAGATTCCAAACATAATTGAGGTATGTAGAAAGCCTTCACCCATGGCCCGATCTCACTGGACATCCTCCTAAAGAGTCCAACACAAAAAACCTTAATCTGGGCATCCTTCATGGATGTTAACCCTAAATTAATCTCCATTAAATTTCCACGAGTTAAGATATCTAACATGGAACCTATTACAAGGGAATCAAATTTAGGAGTATGCCCTAACCTATTTCTCTTAAAGGGCCATATTCCCTAGTGATACTTACCAAACTATGTGGTATTTGATTCCCATATAAGAGGGATATGTAGGAAGCATCCCAAAGGTTCAAACATGAAACTCAAAATAAACCATGTTTTTCCTGGTCCATATTCCTAACATGGAAACTCATATCTTTTCCAGGTTCATTGGGCTGCATAGGAATATGTCCCACATTATGCTTTGACTAAAAAACATTATCATTAATGTCCTTACCACATGACATTAAAATGTAAGGTTAGGTTCTTATCACATGATCTTAAAAGGTATTATGTGCCCCATTAAGTGGAACCGAACTACGAGGGTTCTGATTCCTTTCACGGGGATACATAGGTATCCCATTTTGGGTACGATCCCAAAATAAAAAAAAACTGTTTTCTACCCGGATGACCATAAATTCAAGTGTTACCCACTGAGTGGATTAAAAACCACCATCATCATAAAAATGAAGGAATATTGTCCATGTATTAAATGAGAGGATACCATTTATGGAGAACCTCAAATACATAAAAATATCTCCATTGATGAATAACTCAAATATATACGGATCATTCTAAAATTCCAACATGCAAAATAATTGATTTCAATATCAAAGGGAAACCAAAATTATAATTTTTAAATTAATAAGGATTCATGAACATATCGTATATCTATAATAGATTCTTGATGTTGGAAATAATTCCCCCAAAATATTATGATAAGCCTGACATCCCATCCTCTCATCCAATGTGAGTTTTTAAGTATCTTAGGTCCAAAAAACCTAATAAACAACAAACTTTGGAATGCATGTCCCTTCAAATATAGAACTATTGGATGTTTTTGGTTCCATAAATATATCCTATGGAAATCTTCTAGATGTAGTGATTCCTAATCATAACACATGTTTTGAGGAAAAAAATAAACGGTGCACCGAACGTGAATCCATAACCAAGATGATAGTGTTACTCATTTGTTAGGAACCTATCAATTGATAAAAGAGTTCCAAACAATGTAACAAATCAAAAATTTGATAATCTAAATGATTCTTCTTTACTAGAGTTTACTGATTTTATTCTTCATATATACAGGACCTTTATTTCAAAGAACTACCTTCATTCCAAATGGATTCCTTCATGTTTTCACATTTAAATGCTCTAGCTGATGCTCATGCTAGATCACCATCGGCTTTAAGGACATCATCACTAACTCAACAAATTCAATGCTAGGTCTCCAAATCTTTGGTCAAAGAGTACCATAAAAAAGGTATTATACTAACCATAGAGGCAACCCTAAAGGCCCTTCAAATCAAAAATAACCCCCGGTCGTTCGGTCAACGATGACCAGTGGTTTAGAAGTAGATGGTTCCAACCACCATACTCAATTGATTCAGGATTTTATCCATGGAACACAATAAGAAATCCCTCACCTATTTCAATGAGCTCAACCAAGAGGTGATCCATATCCTCATCCCGAAGACACATGGGTCCCTGTTGAGGTCTTTTTATAACAATCACTACTGCCAACGTCATGTGGTAGAAAACAGTCAACATGAAGAGGGTTCTATCATTGGCTATCCGGACCAGGTCCCTCATACCCAGATATGCAAGACGAAATGCTGGGGAAAACAACCAGCCAATAGGGAGCAGTTTCCTACATTTTCCCCCTCTGAAGAAGTCCATCAATCTAGCTTGATAGAAAATAGTGAATGGGCATATACACCCATCCACCTTAACTTCTCTAGGCATCATACTCGTCTGGTGGAACTCAACCAATCCCTCCATTCAAATCCAGCGGATTACCATGAGAAAGAACATACACCTGTATACAATATTTCAACTAGTTATCAAATTTGTCAGGATGCATTCAATAAATCTCATCAGCCGAGTGTAGCAGTGACTTGAAAGAAGGGACATACAAATTCCAGCATCCATTAAGCCTACCAACAGTCTCATTTGGTAGCACTTAGAGTATTCTGTTGGAATGCCCTGATGAAAAACCTGGGGTTGACTCAACTCACTACCCATATACAAGATTAGAATCAGTATCCATTGATAGGAAATAGAGGACAAGATAAGATAAATACACCTACTCCAAAAAAATGGAAATATATTCCAGTTCCAGCTTTTGATGTCACCAAACACATTTTTGAAATGGTGAAATGGCAGACAAAGATTCGTACCCATATCCTGAAAGCTTTCCATAATATCATAACATCAACTTCAACTGTACCAGAGGGACGAACACATAATTCTATCCCCATACCTAGAATGACTAATCTACGTTCCATCCAGGAGAAGATATATATTTTTATTCTATTACATGAGGGTAAAGGGGAACACTCCCCCACATCATCAGGAAAATCAGATCGGGCACATACACTCATTCTAATTTGATCAAATTGATCTGTTCTGATAGACACACTAAAGCAGGCACATACACCTTGTCATGAAAACCACTTTTCCCAAAAAAGTTCCACAACTACATCTAAGAGAGCATCTAAGAAGAACTCTCACCCAGAATAGTTGGAGTATCTAGAGTGAATCAGCGATCTAGATTTTCTTAATGATGAAGTTATTGAATCCCTTAGATATTTATCTATTTTATCTCGAGAACCAACCCCCCCCCCCCATTACCAAATTATTTGAGTAGTAGTAGTAAATTTGATGTTATTCATCAAACACTTCTTCATGGAGGATTTCTTCATAAAAATTAAATCAATCTTGAGAACCTATCTTTAGATGAGATCCATGACAACCCACTTTGTGTCTATAAGACCAATGAGAAAGAAGATTTATCCATTGATATAATCCACCATGTTGGTCCTCCCCCTGATATCATTTACTGAAAAATTCCTCTCTATAGTAGTTTTTTTCATTGTTAATAAGATTCTACAACTGAAAATGTAGTGATGATAAATCCCTCTTATCTTGAGGCACATGAAAATTTAATGACAGTAATGTATGATACCATGTTACTGGAAGGTGAAATAATTTCTCAGTTAGAAGATTGCCCAATGTGACTATCATTATTTGAACCTCCTTTGGGTCATTTCGCTTCTAAAATAGTAGAGAAAACCTCAACTAATACCATTGATTATGATGAAACAATCGAGAAGCGTCCACTTTGGTCAGACCAAGTTGATAACCCTATAGAAAAATATGAAGAGGAAATGTTGAATATGATAAACCAACTAGCGGATGGTGAAATACCAGTCTTGTTATGTCCTTTGGAGACCTCTCAAAATAAAATTCCTAAATTGATGGAAGAATATTTCATTCATGATATCTTCCTCATCCTATAGAAGACTCTTCATCATTTAAAAATATATGTATTTTCATATGATGAATTTCTAATTCATGTGAGGGTAATAGAAGGTTTACAGTGCCAAATTGAATTTCCATATATCCATGATTCAAGACATCTATATATTGAGAAGAAACAGGAGGGCCTTCCACATGAATTCCTTAATGCATTAAATAGTTTTCAACAATTGATCATGGAAACCCCATATGGTGTTCATATCAGAGGTTGGGGTGTACCTGAAGCATTGTATTTCACTAAGATCCAAAATCAGTAAAGCCTGCTAAAAGTGGTATCATGTGATATTATTTCCCTAGGATGGCTACAAAAAAACTTCTTCTCATGATTGAAGAAATGCTCAGAAAGAGAAGGACTCGACTAGTTTTCACCAATGTCAGGCCCAATGAGATTAGGATATTGAGATTCCTTAATATGATGTTTCTAAAAACATCTATTAGGCTTCCAGCATAGAGGATTCCATCCATTAGATTGGAAAAATGTCTTAAATAGTACAATATTCTTTTGAAACCGGTTATTTAAGTGCATTTAAGATAATGAATCCAACCAATGTTCGGACCAAAATTTGTAAAATATGAACATTAGCTACACTGATATCATCCATAGTCGTTCAGGAACCACCTTTGCCTACAAGGATGGGGTATTTTTTAACCAAACCTTCAGAGTCAACAAACATAGCCTGAAGGGTTGCGGAAGAAGAATATGAGAAGCCCAAGCCCACAGAGATGGGGGATTTTCACATCTACAATGCACTCTTCTTTAGAAGTCAGTTTTCTCCTGATTTGGGAAGAATCCAAAAAGTGAATTCACAACTGAACATTCCAAGGATTCCCTTTATATTACTATTCCACAAATAGTTCATGAAGAACCAATAAATAGGAGAACAAAGTGTCATGGAGGAAGAAGAATAAGTCGATCTCACAAAGATAATGTTAGAATTTATTTAATGCATTATGCGTCGGTGAATATCATTAAATCCATTATGGTATATCCTCTATAAAATGAGTCCATCTCAGGGGAGTTAGAGTATAATGTTTTTATCCATAATATGGTACACACCAAAGAAAATTAATGAGGTGTGCATACCCAAAATTAGAGGCTAACCCAGAATCTGGAAATTCCCTGCAATAATGAACTTCCACCTCTTCGAAAGGTATCTAACAAAGGGAAAGGTAAAGGTCAGATCATGTCTCACTTTTCCACTGGATAAGGGAAATCTCTTTCCCCTGATGAAAGATTTTCCTTGAAATAGGACGATATGAAGGAGTTGAGAAGATTAAATGTAGAGTTAATCTAAAATATAATTCCTGCCAAAATTTCTTCACAAGAAGATCCTTAGTTTCTTCTTATAGTAGAAGATCTTTAGCAAATAGGGATTGTTTCAAATAATGACATGGATAATTAATTTTTTTCCTTTAGATACACCTCTATAATAGGTTCCATCGCATCCTTACAGGTATGTCGCCATGGGTTATCCAAGACAAATACTAGCAGCCCCACCACTGGTGGTCTTGCTAGTTTCTGGACTAGTTCAGGATCCAATTATTGTAGGTATATAGGTCCCATATCATCCATATATTCTTAAAATTCATATGAATAAAATTGATTCATCAACAACACATTTGGAAGCTAGGGAAGATCAATGTGTACCAGTACAACCATTAAACAAGGCTTATATAGCATCCCGTCTTTTTATAACATAACATTCATTCCATTACACGGAACTGGGGATCTTTAAGGTTTAGTGTCTTGGAAACAAGGAACATAAAACATGAAACAAAAAAAACATTCTTCTTAAACACTTGAAAGGATTATCCTCATGTTCACCCTAGGCTCATTACTGCATCTCATAACCTGGGGACATACATCAAAGGGAAGGGTGAGCAGAAGGCCCAGCAATGGAAACAAGTGAAACATTTTACATATGAACTTGAGATACATTAATAAAGTCATGAAAAAAACTTTAAGGAATGAAAATGAAATCATGAGGCATATCATAATAAAAATAAAACTTTTTCATAACTTGAAGATGTGGCTACATCATTTAACATAGACAATCATGAACATATCACCAAGGTCCATCCCCAAGGTGTCATTTGAAAATTACCAAGGTTATTCACCAAGGTATCGTGAAAATTGTAATCTCTAGTGGTTACATCATTACCCAATGAATTGGAGCGCTATCAGGGAGCACCCTTAAATTTTCCTTTATTATCATGTGATCCACATATATCATCATCAAACATTTCATAAATAACCCATATAGCATAAAATAAATGGGTTTCATTTCGTAATCATAACGTTTTAAAAACTGCTTTAAAGACATGATCTTTACGTCACCTTAAAACCCACAGAAAAGGAAGGTGGGTCTCATGTATGTAAATACCAGAATTTAAAATAGAACATTTTGGTATATATGTGAATACCCCTTTAGAAGAAAGGGCTTTGAGTATTCACTTAATAATATAAAATAACTTTAGAAAAAGAGAGAGACATTTTGAGACGGAAATTCTGCAGCATAACGGCTATGTTACGAGGTTTTAGAAGGCATTAAAAAGAGAAGGAAAATGGGTCAAACATTCATAAATGACCCATAAAACAGTAGATGGACAGAATAAGAAGGATACATGATAATGAAATTTGAAAATATACCATATGAAATGAAGAACATGAAAGGAAGACAAAAATAAGATTTCTCTTATGAAAATTCGGCAGCCTAACAACGTTACTTAAACTTCAACCAAAAATGAATTGATGATGTCAAATAGGGTCTCGCATCATATGAACACAAAAGATCAGTACGATAGATATAGAGATCATACCCCAACATAATAAAAAGGAAATTTCAAGACTTGACATGGAATTAGAACTTTGAAAAGAAGAAGGGTGAAAGAATCCCTTAAAAATTTGACAGCTTAACGGCGTCACTTAAACTTCAACAAAAATGAATTGATGAGATAAAATAGGGTCTCTCATCATATGAACATAATATTCCAGTATTATAGATATAGAGAACATAACACAACATAAAAAAATGAAACTTGAAAGAATTTACATGAAAGTAGAACTTCAAAACGAGAAGGGGGAAGAACCACTTAAAAATTCGGCAGCCTAACGGCGCCACATAAAACTTCAAAAAAACTGAATTGAAGAGATCAAATAGGGTCTCTCATCATATGAACATAATAGTACAGTATGATAGATATAGAGATAATAACCCAACATAACAAAAAGGAACTTGAAAGAATTGAAATGAAAGTAGAACTTCAAAACGAGAAGCGTGAAGGACCACTTAAAAATTCGGCAGCCGAACGGCGCCACTTAAAACTTCAAAAAAACTGAATTGAAGAGATCAAATAGGGTATCTCATCATATGAACATAAGAGTCCAGTATGATAGATATAGAGATCATACTCCAACATAAAAAAAGGAACTTGAAAGAAATGACATGAAAGTAGAACATCAAAATAAGAAGGGTGAAGAACCACTAAAAATTCGGCAGCATAACGGCGCCACTTAAAACATCAAAATACTGAATTGAATAGATCAAATGGGGTCTCTCATCATATGAACATAAGAGTCCAGTATGATAGATAAATATATCATACCCCAAAATAACAAAAAGGAACTTGAATGAATTGACATGAAAGTAGAACTTCAAAACGAGAAGGGTGAAAGAATACCTTAAAAATTTGGCAGCCTAACGGCGCCACTTAAAACTTCATAAAACTAAATAATGAGAGTAAGAGGGGATCTCTCATTATATGAAAATAAAAAGGGAAGTAAGAGGAGTATAAAAGAACATCCTCCAACATAAGAACATGGAGCATAAAAGGAATGACATAAAAGAGATCACTTGAAAAGAAAGAGAGGGGTCGGATCCCTTACCTTAAAATGTAACTCTTAAAACTCAAAGGATTGGACATTGAGGGCTTGGGGGAACCTTGGGAGGACTCCTTGGGAGGTAAGGAGACAAGAACTTCGTTGGGGGAGAGTTGGGAGTGAAAACTAAAGGAGGAAAGGGTGGGTATTTATAGGGAAAGTGAGGGGACAAGGCATTAATGGCCAAGGGACACCTCATTAGTGGTTTTGGCAAAACCATGGGCTTGCCCATGGTATTTGCCCATGGTATTGGCCACTTGGGACACCTCATACCTTATCATACTATTCATGATTCAACCATATTGAATATATACTTAATACATCATTTAATGATGTCATTAAACACCCGTAACTTAAAAACTATATTTTCACTATTCATCGAAAATTCAACTCTCATAATAATCCCAAAATTTCACCTTAACCAAATATCAATTATCTGATTTCAAAAATGAAATCCATTTTATAAAAATAATTTTCTAAATATTTTTAATTTAATTTTTAATTAAAAACACTATTCATCGAAAATTTATTTTTTTCAGAAAAATCCCCAAAAATTACCTTAACATAATATCGATGCTCTGAGTTCAAAAATGAAGTCCATTTTATAAAAATATTTTTATAAATATTTTTAATTTTAATTTTAATTAAAAAACACTATTCATCCGAAAAAACTAATACTTGAATAATAATTTTTGAAACCGTTATTTAACCATTTTATTGAATCACATTACTTAATCAAAGTGCCTAGCTTATTTTAATACTTTCTTTAAGTGAGATTACTAATCCATTTGGACACATTATTAATCCTAATCATAAAATCACTATTCATAATTTACTATTCATCAAAAATCAAGTTGATCTTATTAGACTCTAAATTTTGTACTGAACATAATTGTAGAAGACCATTTTTTGAAAATCATTACACATTTTTAATTATATAGGGTTTACAGAAACATATTTAAAATATCCTTTTTCTAAAATTCATCAAAAATATTCATACTATATTTATCTGGTCATTTGAAAATTCATAAAAGAAATCAAAATTTGTATTTAAAACAAAGGATTACACAAGACAGTTACGGTCTCCTTACATAGCCCCTTATCACACCATCATAGGACCTAAGTGTAAGGTGTGCTAAGGTGAGAGAATCTGAGGGAGGCTCGGCCAACATCGCATGAGTAGTAATTTCTATCAGTTTGAACTTCTCGCGAATGCGATCCCATTCTAGCTTTATACGATGAAGTTCAGCTTGGGTTTGGTCCAGAGCAAAGCCCAGTGGTGCTACCTCCTTCCCAAGTTCTGTTAGATGGGCTTCGATCGGTCCAAGACTACTGGGTGAGGCCATCAGATCTTCTTTATATATTAATTAACCAAGATTGCTTGTGTTTAGAGACAATAGTCAAAACGTTTAGTTTCCAGCGGTCATATTGACCAATGGTCAAATAACAGTCAAAACCCAACAGTCTCATTTTAATTATACTCATGTTACCAAATGAAACATTTTTGTTGAGTATAATATAACACATAAAATTAGGAAACAATATTTATTTAAAATTTTGGGCCGTTACAATCTTCCCCCATTAAGAAATTGCGTCCTCGCAATTTTTAAAATTGGGTTTTGAAATTTCATTGAAATTCCCAAATCGGAAAAGGATTCAGTAAAACTATTACTTTAAAAGAAAGAAAGGGAAGTACAAAGGTCACCCGAGTTAACCCACACTAGGATTCCATGTAGGAAAACATGGACATGGAGGAGAAAACAAAGGGTCAAGTTCTGAGGGAGAGTGATAGAGAACATGATTAGGAGAAAGTTAACCATGAGAAAATCCCAAACTTATGATGTGTGTAAACGGTCTTTGATTACCTAGTATGAAACGTAAACCAACAACATTTTTTTACATTTATTTTCATAATTTTGAGGAATTCATTTACTACATAGAACAAAACATAAGAAAATATACCTACCTTCAATTAGAGTTTCATCCTTTAATAAGTCCCTACCAACACTAATCTTTTCTCCAAATGATGAGAATTCAAAAACACTTGGTCTCATAAAAGCACAAGAAACATCTTCTAGAGAATCACATAATCTACAAAAGATTAACTATCTATTTCTTCTATCTCTAAACATTATCCCAAAAACGGAAAGGTTAAAGTAAAACAACTCTTCAAAAAGAAAGAATCCCATAGTAATGAAAACTACTTTTAAATCTTCAAAGTTCCATGGTAGTACCCAAAGTTCATCATAGACCATTCCATAAATAACGGTCCTTAAAATTCCTCAAAATAAACCAAACTAAGATTTAAACCCAAATACAAGAAGGATTTGATAACATAGTCTTCCAAAACAACTTCATTGTTCATCTCCAGACAACATCAACCACTCCTAACATCTTATAACAAAAGTAGCTAACCTAAACATATTTTACCCAAGATAGGTTAATCATTCCCATAAGTAACCTAAATTACTATAAGTCCACCTTAAATTAATCAATTCTTCAAAATATAAGTCAACCTTACTCCTCAATGAAAATACTGTAGTAATCTATTTACCTCGATCATATAGGGTCCCCAAAATAGTGAACGTCTTCCAAAATAATAATCATATTTTAATCCCCTAATCATCTCTGTCATATTAATACGGAAATTGTCGCATTTCCTATCACATTGGTTTTTGGGACACGTTATTCCATTTCCCACCATTAACTAAGAAGAGAAATTATAATTAGAGGCTTAAATACTTAACAAATAATCATGAAAAGGAACTTAAAGCATATAAGGATAACTTGTAGAAGAAAAGTATACCCTAACTTGTCATCCCCTAGGTTCCCATCTAGGTTATCCATGATCATATATTCTTATGTGAATATTTATTTTATTTTATCTTTGTTCCTTTAACAATGGTTCATACCAATCTTATGAATTTACCAAAGCATATCCCCCAGGAGTGTCGTAACCAAGAGTGCAGCAAGGCCTGTTGTCGTGTACCAGTTCCCGTTTGAGTCTAGCTCAAAGCGGTGTTTTCGGGTTTTACCCCTATGTACATCTGTGCCAGAGCCACCTCTACCTGCTCGTATCCAGATAGGGATGTATTTTCTTGGAAAACCCTTACTCAATACTCACCAAAATACCAGGAAGATTTCTTATATTTAAACTTTTCTATAGGGTTCTTCCTAGAGTTTTCATATCTTAATTTCCACAAATAACAAAACCATCCTTTGATACCAACTATAGCATCCCGTCTTTTTATAACATAATGTTCATTCCATTACACGGAACTGAGGATCTTTAAGGTTTAGTGTCTTGGAAACAAGGAACATAAAACATGAAACAAAAAAAACATTCTTCTTAAACACTTGAAAGGCTTCTCCTCATGTTCACCCTAGGCTCATTACTGCATCTCATAACCTGGGGACATACATCAAAGGGAAGGGTGAGCAGAAGGCCTAGCAAGGGAAACAAGTGAAACATTTTACATATGAACTTGAGATACGTCAATAAATCCATGAAAAGAACTTTAAGGCATGAAAATGAAATCATGAGGCATATCATAATAAAAATAAAACTTTTTCATAACTTGAAGATGTGGCTACATCATTTAACATACACAATAATGAACATATCACCAAGGTCCATCCCCAATGTGTCATTTGAAAATTACCAAGGTTATTCACCAAGGTATCGTGGAAATTTTAATCTCTAGTGGTTACATCATTACCCAATGCATTGGATCGCTATCAGGGTGAACCCTTAAATTTGCCTTTATTATCATGTGAGCCACATATATCATCATCAAACAATTCATAAATAACCCATATAGCATAAAATAAATGGGTTTCATTTCGTAATCATAACGTTTTAAAAACTGCTTTAAAGACATGATCTTTAAGTCACCTTAAAACCCACAGAAAAGGAAGGTGGGTCTCATGTATGTAAATCCCAGAATTTAAAATAGAACATTTTGGTATATATGTGAATACCCCTTTATATGAAAGATCTTTGAGTATTAACTTAATAATATAAAATATCTTTAGAAACAGAGAGAGATATTTTGATATGGAAATTCTACAGCATAACGGCTATGTTACGAGGTTTTAGAATACATTAAAAAAGAAGGAAAATGGGTCAAACATTCATAAATGACCCATAAAACAGTAGATGAACAGAATAAGAAGGATACATGATAATGAAATTTGAAAATATACCATATGAAATGAAAAACATGAAAGGAAGACAAAAATAAGATTTCTCTTATGAAAATTCGGCAGCCTAACAACGTTACATAAACTTCAACCAAAAATGAATTGATGATGTCAAATAGGGTCTCTCATCATATGAACACAAAAGATCAGTATGATAGATATAGAGATCATACCCCAACATAATAAAAAGGAACTTTCAAGACTTGACATGGAATTAGAACTTTGAAAAGGAGAAGGGTGAAAGAATCCCTTAAAAATTTGGCAGCTTAACGGCGTCACTTAAACTTCAACAAAAATTAATTGATGAGATCAAATAGGGTCTCTCATCATAGGAACATAAGAGTCCAGTATTATAGATATATAGATCATAACCCAACATAACAAAAAGAAACTTGAAAGAATTGACATGAAAGTAGAACTTCAAAACGACAAGGGTGAAGAACCACTTAAAAATTCGGCAGCCTAACGGCGCCACTTAAAACTTCAAAAAAACTGAATTGAAGAGATAAAATAGGGTCTCTCATCATATTAACATAATAGTCCAGTATGATAGATATAGAGATCATAACCCAACATAACAAAAAGTAACTTGAAAGAATTGATATGAAAGTAGAACTTCAAAACGAGAAGGGTGAAGGACCACTTAAAAATTCGGCAGCCTAACGACGCCACTTCAAACATCAAAAAAACTAAATTGAAGATATAAAATAGGGTCTCTAATCATATGAACATAATATTCCAGTATGATAGATATATAGATCATACCCCAACATAACAAAATGGAACTTGAAAGAATTGACATGAAAGAGGAACTTCAAAACGTGAAGGGTGAAGAACCACTAAAAATTCGGCAGCATAACGGCGCCACTTAAAACGTCAAAATACTGAATTGAAGAGATCAGATGGGGTCTCTCATTATATGAACATAAGAGTCCAGTATTATAGATATAGAGATAATACCCCAACATAACAAAAAGTAACTTGAAAGAATTGACATGAAAGTAGAACTTCAAAACGAGAAGGGTGAAAGAATACCTTAAAAATTCGGCAGCCTAACGTCGCCACTTAAAACTTCTTAAAACGAAATAATGAGAGTAAGAGGGGATCTCTCATTATATGAACATAGAAAGGGAAGTAGGAGGAGTATAAAAGAACATCCTCCAACATAAGAACATAGAGCATAAACGGAATGACATAAAAGAGATCACTTGAAAAGAAAGAGAGGGGTCGGATCCCTTACCTTAAAACGTAACTCTTAAAACTCAATGGTTTGGACCTTGAGGGCCTGGGGGCACCTTGGGAGGACTCCTTGGGACGTAAGGAGACCCGAAATTCGTTGGGGGATAGTTGGGAGTGAATACTAAAGGAGTAAAGGGTGGGTATTTATAGGGAAAGTGAGGGGACAAGGCATTAATGGCCAAGGGACACCTCATTAGTGGTTTTGGCAAAACCATGGGCTTGCCCATGGTATTGGCCCATGGTATTGGCCACTTGGGACACCTAATACCTTATCTTACTATTCATAATTAGACCATATTGAATATATACTTAATACATCATTTAATGATGTCATTAAACACCCGTAACTTAAAAACTATATTTTCACTATTCATCGAAAATTCAACTTTCTCAGAATAATCCCAAAATTTCACCTTAACCAAATATCAATGCTCTGATTTCAAAAATGAAATCCATTTTATAAAAATAATTTTCTAAATATTTTTAATTTAATTTTTAAATAAAAACACTATTCATTGAAAAAAAAAATTCAGAAAAATCCCCAAAAATTACCTTAACATAATATCGATGCTCCGAGTTCAAAAATGAAGTCCATTTTATAAAAATAATTTTCTAAATATGTTTAATTAAAATTTTAATTAAAAAACACTATTCATCTGAAAAAACTAATACTTGAATAATAATTTATGAAACCGTTATTTAACCATTTTATTGAATCACATTACTTAATCAAAGTGCCTAGCTTATTTTAATACTTTATTTACGTGAGATTACTAATCCATTTGGACACATTATTAATCCTAATCATAAAATCACTATTCATAATTTACTATTCATCAAAAATCAAGTTGATCTTATTAGACTCTAAATTTCGTACTGAACATAATTGTACAAGATCATTTTTTGAAAATCATTACACATTTTTAATTATATAGGGTTTACATAAACATATTTAAAATATCCTTTTTCTAAAATTCATTAAAAATATGTATAATATATTTATCCGGTCATTTGAAAATTCATAAAAGAAATCGAAATTTTTATTTAAAATAAAGGATTACACAAGACAGTTACGGTCTCCTTACATAGCCCCTCATCACACCAGCATAGGACCTAAGTGTAAGGTGTGCTAAGGTGAGAGAATCCGAGGGTGGCTCAGCCAACATCGCCCGAGTAGTAATTTCTATCAGTTTGAACTTCTCGTGAATTCGATCTCGTTCTAGCTTTATACGATGAAGTTCAGCTTGGGTTTGGTCCAGAGCAAAGCCCAGTGGTGCTACCTCCTTCCCAAGTTCTGTTAGATGGGCTTCGATCGGTCCAAGACTACTGGGTGACGCCATCGAATCTTCTTTCTATATTAATTAACCAAGATTGCTTGTGTTTAGAGACAATAGTCAAAACGTTTAGTTTCCAGCGGTCATATTGACCAATGGTCAAATAACAGTCAAAACCCAACAGTCTCATTTTAATTATACTCATGTTACCAAATGAAACATTTTTGTTGAGTATAAAAATAACACATAAAATTAGGAAACAATATTTATTTAAAATTTCGGGTCGTTACAGCTTACCCTGAGTGGGTAGGTCTGATTCCTCCACCGCTAAACTTTATGAATACCATATTTCTTATCTTTAATAGTTTGGGAGATCCGGAGAAGAACTTAACACATTTGATGTCCCATTGTGATACCATGATCGGAACCTATCAACAATAAGAAGAATTAAAACTAATATTTTTTGTGCAATCACTATAGGGGTCAGCCATTGTCAGGTATACAATTTTATTGTCTTGGTCATTTACTAGATGGAAAGACCTCTATTAGAAATTACATTAACTATTCAGCTCAATGTTACAAAAGACTATAGTCTTTGATCATACAAACATTAAACAAATGTAAAATGAAAGTGTTTCATATTTCATTTCTCTAGAGAAAGGATTGACATACTCCTTGAATATACCACTCCCTCAAGTTGGGTTAATACCAATCTATGTCGAAAATATATAGGATGAGTTATACACACTAATAATCCCTAGGAAATACATAGGAGGGTTTCAATACCTTACTTCAATTTCCCAACATGTGGAGAATTACATCACGGAAATCAAATCTATGTATCAAGAAATCCCATAAACTCCAGGAAGGAGAACATGGAAGGGAGAGGTTGTCACCATTAAACTCAATAAATCACATATACCTACTTCTACTTCAAATACCACATCATACCATAGGGATCCTACTCTTGAGCTTCAGCAACAAAAACCGCCTCAGCAAGATGATAAAAAAGTTCAACTGATAATAATTTTTGAGGTGTTCAATAACAAATAATACTCTTCGGGAATGAACAGGTTTCCAGTTACTTTATTTCATCCTTGGAAAACAACATAGTCCAGCATCCAAGTCCCAAGAAACCGGACAAAGAAGAAGACGAGGACCTCCCAAACTATTTTACCTTCCCTCAAAAGTTGGGGAACCCCATATAGAAGTGTTTTGATTTCAAAAAACTCCTAAAAAATATGGTGGACTATGGATAAGTGGAACTAAAAATTTCATCATCCTAGGTACCATGCATTTCTATAATCGATCCAAAGGAGGAAGGAGAATGGAGAAAAGTCCAATAAAAGAATGTGCAGAATTTTGATGAATGGATAGTTAGGAAAAATTTCAATAAAACTAATTCTATTCTACGAACATAAATGAGACAACTGTCTAGGACCCCTTCTACTTCCTCTTCAACCTATCCATCTTCATCAAAATATCATCCCTTCAAAGGCCTATACTCAAAGAAGTGACATGGTCATATGGATAAAGATCAGTCAGAATAAGAAGAGATCATGTACATGCCAATTTTTTCTTTGAAATGGAAGATTTCCTGACCACTATCTCAAAAGCACATGAACCACCCAAAAAAATGACAAAACATGAACCGACCTATCTGGAAAAATCTTCATCATATGAGGAGTCGATCTTCGGTTTTGTTAACCTTTCCACTTAATAGATCCCTATTCAAATGATGATTCTATTTATGAACAAAAATTCCATATACATGATTTGGGTACTATTAGAATATTTCAAGGTTGAGGATATAGGGGAATACATGGGTATAATAGAAGCCACTATTTTAATTACACCCATGCACGAACCATTTACACAACAAAAACTTGTGGGAGATCCCTTTAGTGGGCTCAATAAGAAGAATTGAACTCTACCACACATGACATGATCACCCCCAACATGATCATATTAGAAGAAGATTATAGGCTATATCAAAACATTCTCAGCAAGTGATCATATCTAGTTAGACTAATCCATCAAGAGCAGAAATATTTCCACATTCTTCCCCAACACATGGTCTATCTAGATCAGGAGCATCAACTTCCATGGAACCTTCAAACCCATATCTCCATTATTGAAAAATCATACCCCTGGACCATAATTATGATGTTTTGAAGAATTCAATGCATGTATGGACAAATTTATCAATCCCAGATGCTTTGAATATGTCAAAAGACTATTAGGAATCACTTATTGAGGCTTTGTCAAGTCCTCAATAGTTTGAAACTGGGGTTTCTGCTGCTGAGGTATACCGTATAGAGAATGATCCTAAATAATTTCATGAAGTTATATCTTTCCTGTACCATGATTAGGATGATGTTTTACATGGACACATAAGTCACTTTTACTTATCAAGAAAGGTTAACGATACATACATTTGATGAGCCTTCATTGACAATAGATTAGGAATCAAACACATTCCCATCCATACCCTTCATCAATTAGGTATCGATGAATCTAACATATCTTCATACACTTTGATGTTTCAGGGTTATGAAAAGAATGAACAAGAAACACTATTTTTTATTACACTTAGAACCCAATTTAGGGATCTTATATCTAATTCGTATTTCATGGTTGTCTGATATGATATGGCTTTCAACATTTTTATTGGAAGGTCATGTCTACATTAATATGTGTCTATTCCTTCCTCATACCACCAATGTCTCAAGTATTTCATCAATGGTAATATTGGGACATTGTACGGTAACAATGCCCCATTCAATACTTTTGAATCTCAATATGTTGTCGTATAGTTCTATCACACAATGGGAACACGGTTCGTGGAAAAATTTATAAAATGCATCGATGCTCAAAATGGTCTGAAAAATATCCCAGCTAACCCATTCTAGAATATCTGTAATGATTATGTTCTTCCTATCAATCAAATTGGATGGGTATACCCAAATCCAAGAACTAATCTAGTGACTTCCATAATGTCATTTGTTGCATTAAATCCTGACAGCATGGGAGAAATTGTTGATTTACTAAACAGTCATGAATGCTTAAATGGAGATATCTTTGTTTCATCCACTAAACCTCAGAAAGTATTTTTTTCATCAGCCAAGCTATAAAATATGTTTCATTAATAGGAAAAATATAGTGATAATGATTCCCAACCCATCATTTTCACTTCAATACTATCATAAGACCATTCATCATCAGTAGGGTCAGAAATGGTTGCTTCTTCTTAGGATGTCAAAATACTAACTCCTCTCCTGGCTCTTAGTGTCTAACATCATCACCTACCCTTCATGAAGAAACATAATAAGTGAAACATGAGGAAGATAATAAGAGGAATATCTTAGGTATTCCCCTCCAACATTAAAGGAATGTGTCTCCACCATTGTGGACGAGTATAGATAAATAAATTTATGTATAAAAGAAGATCCACACCCCACTCTAATTAGTTAGGACATGACTTTTGAAGAGAAAGAGATGTAAAATTCATTTATAAAGAAACAATGAGATGTATTTTAGTGGATCTATATAGAATTTCAAGGCCTTTACCCCAACTTGAATACTCTTCATTTGGGTTTTCCAGAAGAGCATCATCGATTTGAGTAGGCAGTAAGAAGAATACACCCAACTCATGCTTCCAAAATTGAGGGTGAAGTTGAAAAATTATCAAAGATAATTTTTTTAGAGAGGTGTAATATCCCAAATCACTATCCAATATTATCCCAGTGAAAAATAAGAATATTAAAATTAGTGTTATCATTTATTTTAGGGAACTTAACAGTGATTTTCCTAAATATGGCTTTATGGTTCTAATCACTGAAATTTTTATTTATGTAATCACTGGATATAAGGCTCTCTCATTCATGGATGGATACTCTGGGTGTAACCAAATCTGAATGGCCCAAGAAGATGAGTAATCTACAGGTTTTATAGCACTTCATGTCATATTTTTCTATCAGATAATTCCATTTGGATTGAAGAATTATGGGCCGACAAATCAATGTGTAATAAACCATATTTTCAAATAATTCTTGGGGAAATTAATTGAATGATATTTCTATGATTTAGTGTTTAAGTATAGACATCATTTATTATCACTTGGTTGATCTAGAGACCATATTCAGCAAGCTTTGGTAACATAATTTGAAGTTTAACCCCTTGAAATGTGCTTTCGAGATAATCTCGAGGAAATTTCCCTATTTTTTTGTACGTTGTCATGCCATCGAAGTCGACCCTGAGAAGACTAAGGCTATCCTAGGCATGTAACCTCATAAAATCATGAAATGATTGAGATAAACTCAATAGAAATTGGACTATATATGTCACTTCATTTCCAATTTGGTATGAAAGTGTTTTCCCTTCAAAAAATGGATGAAGAAATGTGTCACATATCAGTGAAAAAAAGACTGCCAAAAGCATTTGATATCTTCAAAAAATATCTCCTGATCCCGCCAGTATTGATTCCACATATTAAAGGAAATATGATCATTCCTTATGTGAAAACCTTGGAGTGATCACTGGGCACCTTACATACATGAAATAATGATTCTAGAAATGAAAACAGTCGTTACTATCTCAGTATAACTGTGTTCGATGTAGAGACAAGATATTCAGATATTAAAAACGTTTTATATAATTAATATTTGTATTTATGAAATTGAGACACTATTAAAAGAATCATGAGTTCCACTTGGTATCTCACAATAACCTGCTCAAATTTATCCTCAGTCGTCCTATGTGTAAAGACCCGTAAATTTCAAGGAAATTTTTTTTTCTTATTTTTCTTTGGAATTTTACAAGAGCGCAGTTTCTGACGGCACCTGATTCCGAGGCCTGGTGTGCCCGGAATCATTTTCCGAAGTTTGGCTTGGGTACGTTCAGTGAACGGACGAGCGAGTTTTTCTAACTTTTGAACCGGTGCCCGGAATCGAATTCTGAGGGCACCAATGAAATCGCAGCGCCGGTATTCGCCTAGAAACGCCTCTTCTGGAGTTGCGTTTGCTCAGGTGTGGTTTTTAATTTTCGTGCTTAAAGTTAAGAAATAAAATAATTTTTCGACAACTTTATTTTATTTAACTTAAGCCACTTGGAAGCCACTTGAAGCCACTTAAAGGCGGCTTGAACTGAGTTGAACCGGATAGGATGCTATCCAGAAATATCCTACCCCCTTTGCAGGATATTTGTGAGGTGGGGCCCGCACGAGCCCCGCCGTTTCTTTCCGCTAAGTAACGCATCTGCGAAAACCCGTCATTATGAAAGTCAACTGACACGTTTTCTAAATTCTTAACAGACCATTTAATTGGGTGGTTTATTTCGTAAATTAAATGATTTGTTTCTTTCGTTGAATTAATTCAACGAATTGATGGGTCGTTAATTACCCTTTTTCGTGTCTTGGCATAATAATAAAATAAGACCAACCTTTTTCTTTTGGAGGATTACTCGTTGAGAAAGGATCCTTGAACCTTCAGCCTCCTTCGCGAAGAACGCGAAGAACGCGAAGAACGCCGAACCCAGAAATCGACGACACGACTCCGTGATCCGCGACGCCGACAACGTTCTTCTGCGACATCTCTTCCTCCGCGACGGATCTTCGATCGGCTGCTTGAGGTAAGAGTCTCAGACCTTCCTTTTTATCTCCTTCGTGGTTCTTAACCAAAACACGGATTTAATTAATTAAATTAAATCTGCTGTTTCATGGTGCGTTGATTTCGCCGACTCAATGTCGTGTTCCGCGACGACGTGACGCCCTTCCGCGACGACACGACAATCTCCACCTTCCACGACGAGCAATTTCCGCGAAGAACGCTCACGCGCGACGTCCAGCGAGGTAGGGATTTTATATTTTTGGAAATACCCATCCTTATATTTCCGTGAACATTCTTTAAAAATTAAAGAACCGGAATCAAAGAAACAATTTTATTTTATTAAAATTGTTGGTTCATGTGTTGAACATTTTATTTTCTCCCGTTGATTATCTCTAACGCGGAGGGTGCGTGCCAAACGAACACGACCCGACGACCCTCCGTTGTTCTTCGTTTTGTGCAGATTTGACGGGCGACGACGGAACGTGCCGCAATGGATGTTGGATGTTTCTGTAGTGAAGGACGAGTCCCGGGAGGAGCAACGGCGCAGACGGGAAGGAAAACGGGCCACCGGAGCGACTCCGGCGGCCCGCGGAAGCCGGCGGCGGCGCGGGTCACCGGCGCGGCGGCACGGGTCACCGGCGCGGCGGCGCCGGCGGCCGGAGGCGGGGGCGCCCCCCGGGTGTCCAGGGCGGCACCCCGCGGGTGCCGCGGGGTTGTCACGCGACACCCCGCGGGTGTCCAGGGCGACACACCGCGGGTGCCAGGGGGTTGTCACGCGGCACCCCGCGGGTGTCCAGGGCGACACCCCGCGGGTGCCGCAGGGTTGTCACGCGGCACCTCGCGGGTGTCCAGGGCGACACCCCGCGGGTGCCGCGGGGTTGTCACGCGGCACCCCGCGGGTGTCCAGGGCGGCAACCCGCGGGTGCCGCGGGGTTGTCACGCGGCGCGTCCGGCTGTCTGGCTGACACCCCGCGGGTGCCGCGGGGGTGTCACGCGGGGCGGCATCTTTCCCCCACGCCGACCGCTCGGCCGCTCGGCCGAGCCGAGCCAGACCGGCCCTGGCCGGGCCGGGCTGGGCCAACTGGGTCGGACCCGACCCGGTTCGGGCCAACCAGGGGGGGTGGGGCCGTGTCGGCCCGGGCCTGGACCCCCCGTCTTCGGACGACTTTCGTTCAAATGCCCGTAACTTGAGCTACGGGCCTCCAAACGACTCGCCGTCAGCGGCGACGCAATCCTTGGAGCGAGTCGGTCGTTTTAGTTTATCGCACTCAAAGTTTCGGAATACTTTGGGTTCGGCCGGGTTGGTTCGTACACGAAACCAACCGGGCCCTCGGAGCGGAAACGCTCATATCTTGAGCTACGGACGTCCGATTGACGTGCCGTCAACTTTGTTAGTTTCCTCTTAGTGAGACGGATCTTTTGGCTCACTCTGCCCGAGGTTTGGGTGCAAGTGGAGTACGGTCGGGTTGGTCTTGCCTTAAAAACCAACCGGGCCCCTGGGACGAAAAAGCCAATAACTCTCAGACCGAGCGTCTGATTGACGCGCCGTCTATTGCGTTGAGTTCCTGTTGACAATACGGAACTTTTGGCATCCTTCGCCCGAGTTTTTGTTACAGTGGATAGTGGCCAGGTTGGATCGCACTGAAATCCAACCGGGCCCTTGGAACGGAAAAGATGATATCTTTCAGACCAGACGTCCGTTTGACGAACCGTCAGCGGCGTTGGTGATCACGTTGAAAAACGGTCCCTATGAGTATACTCTATGAGTGTTCAGGGTATAGTTGAGTTACGGCCGGATTAGTTCGCACACGAAACCAACCGGGCCCCCGGGACGAAAAGGCTAATAACTCACAGACCGGGCGTCTGATTGACGCGCTGTCTGTTGTGTTGAGACCCCTATGACGAGGTGGTCCTTTGAGATACTTCCTTGCGGGACTTTGTGATACTTGGAGTATCGACCAGTATCTCGTGGAGCGGACCCTCCCGGAGACGAGCGGGCAGAGCACAGAGACCGTGTAGCTGACTGAGACCCGACGACTGCTGATCGAACGACTCGGTGTGTTATAGAGGTGCGCTTGGTTGTAGCGGCACATGGGAGCTCTTGGTTGTAGCGGCAGACCCACGACAGAGGTGCGCTTGGTTGTAGCGGCACATGGGAGCGCTTGGTTGTAGCGGCAGACCCACGAAAGAGGTGCGCTTGGTTGTAGCGGCACATGGGAGCGCTTGGTTGTAGCGGAAGACCCACGACAGAGGTGGGCTTGGTTGTAGCGGCACATGGGAGGGCTTGGTTGTAGCGGCAGACCCACGACAGATGTGCGCTTGTTTGTAGCGGCACATGGGAGCGCTTGGTTGTAGCGGCAGACCCACGACAGTGGTGCACTTGGTTGTAGCGGCACATGGGAGCGCTTGGTGGCAGCGGCTGGCCTGCAATACTCGATAGGTGGAGTACTACAGCAGTCTTAAGTTAGTGGGCAGTACCTCAGAGTTGTGACAGGACCACTGTACACTCCAGAGACGGAGCTCTTCAGCAGTTACGGTTTCGATGATGAAAATCCTGGTTTGAGATGAGACTTTTGACCTTGTGTTTGCTTCATGATTGAGATGGGTTACTTGATAACTTAGGTATATGTATGGGCATATATCTAAGTAGAGGTTATCTGTTGAGATCTTCTTGTGGTTATCCTTGTTGGTTTTAGTGACACCTTGAGGGTCTCGGGGTCCCTACTGAGTATCGTTATACTCACCCCTGCACGGGCTATGCCCGCACTACGTTGTGTTGGTTGCAGATGACGGACAACGTTGATCGTGGCTGAGGCTTGCAGAGCAGGACGGTACCTGGAGGTGGACCACTGGGCGGGACGTGCTCGGAGCGGACGGCGGGACCCGAGGAGCATTGGAGCTATCTGTACCCACCCTTCAGGTGGGATTTCCAGTGGACAGCTCGGTGTAGCGGATTTTACTTTATAGTTGTTATTTTCCCTTTCGAGTTGTACTTTACTTTCAGTTGGGTTTGTATACTAGCCCATTTACTTTTCTGCACTTCAGTTGTACTCTGTTTTTACTTATTGTTTACTTTTTCGCTTGCTTACTCTGTGGTGCTTGTTTACCTTACAAAGGCAATGCCTTCCCTTTTTACCGGGATTTACGCCTTGGTGCTAGTTGCCAGCCCCTGGCCTATGGAAGGCGGGCTTGGGGTAGTCACGGCACGGGCCCCGAGGACGGGTCGTGACAAATTGGTATCAGAGGCGGTCGGTTCTACCGTAGACTCTGATCTTTCTTCTATGTGAAGCAATAGTGTTTTGCGTATTGGGTGTGGTTATCAGTCCAGGGAGTCCAGTGTTGGTGCGGCGGCTGACGTATCCGTACACCAGGACCTTGACTTCTGATTTCCGACTTAATTCACGAAAACATTGATTGCATGTGTGTTTCAAGTTTTCTTTGTGATTACTTGTGTCAGCTCACCAGGTATACTGTCCTGACCGTGGCGCACTTGTTTCCTTTTTAGGATGGACCCACGACGACAGCCAGCTAGGATTCCGAGCGATGTGCGTGGCGAGAGCCCACCGAGTGTCGAGGACTCGGTACAGGGCCCTTTGATAGCTGAGGCACCGGCGGTACCTATACCCGCCGAGGCACCGATGCTACCAGCCCCAACCGCTGACGATGCACGTCGCCTTAGTGCACTGCATGAGTTCCAGCGCCAGCGACGGCCCAGGTTCCGCGGGGAGACGGACCCTCAGGCCGCCGAGGACTGGCTGGAGGCAATTGTTCGGGTTTTCAGATTATTGAGGACACCAGCAGACCTCATGGTGATCCTCGCAGCGAGTCTCCTGCACGCGGAAGCAGGGAGATGGTGGAGCTTGATGCTCCAGGTGCACGACGAGGCGTCTCTCCTCTGGACGTACTTTGAGAGCATCTTCCGCTCCGAGTTCGTCCCAGCCACCCTCCGAGCGGTGCGCATCGAGGAGCTACTACAGCTGCGGCAGGGCAGCATGTCAGTGGCCCAGTACTCGGTGAGATTTACTGATCTCTCGCGCTACTCCATAGATATGGTACGGGACCCGTTCATCCAAGCCCGGACCTTCGAGCAGGGACTGAGGCATGAGATTAGGGCTTCGATGATCTCCCTCAACATTCTGACTTAGGCATGGGTGTTGGAGCGAGCCCTCTTTGTGGAGAGTTTCCTTGTTGAGCAGTCTCCAGCAGCAGGACCCACCACTTACCGGCATGCGGCAGAGTCTTCTGCAGCGGGCAGTAGATGGATGACGCAGGGGTCCAAGAGGACTGGACCTACAGGTGGTCGACAGCATGACTCTGGATCGTTTTCGCGAGGCACTCGGGGTGGGCAACGACTTGCCATGAGAGGGCAGTGTTACTCCTGTGGCGGGGTTGGTCACATGGCTCGTGACTATCCGACCCGCCATACGGATGAACATCAGACGAACGAAGGACCCCCCAGGCAGAGGGAGAGGTTCGATCAGGGCGGGCCGCAAGGAGCAGACGGCCAAGACAGGGGAGTTGGCCGTGCATCTAGAGGTGGACGACGCTTCGGGGTGTTTCCACCACCACCACCAGGCGGTCCACCCCGACCGCAGGGGACAGGAGGACATGGGAGAGCTCATCTTCAGGCAGTTGAGGCCTACGATCATGGGGCTCCGGGAGCAGATGGACAGGAGCGGGACTAGCTCTAGACCTGGAGACTTTTGTTCATGTTGCTTCTAGTTTTGTTGATGTATGTTTGTAGATACTTTGTGTCTTTGTACGTGAGCTGCAGTAATAAAAGACACCTTTTCTTGTGGCATTTACTTCCCTGTCCCCTCTTGTGTTTTTACTAAGAGGTTCTGGTTTAGACCGTTGACTTGACCCTCACTTGAGAAGTATCTACTGGATGAGACATAGTTACCACACACTGATGCCGATAGTATGACTCAACCCTTGGAGGCAAGAGTAACAGTTGAATCTCTTTGTAGTAGCGTCGAGGCCTTATGACGTCATCCTTGCTATGGGTTAGTATCATCCATGTCGGGTTTGACAGTATTAGACAAAGAACGTGGTTCATCCAGGGGATGAGACCAGATTTATCTTATCGACAAGGAAGAAATCATAGCAGCTCTAGTGGGACCAGAGGTGGTCTGGGCCATGATAGAGAAGGTCCTGGTGAGCACATGGGAGCGGAAGGCTCAGATGCGTGCTCAGTACCGCCTTTGTATCCCTAGTTTGTGTTGAAGCTTTACGGGGACGTAAAGCCCTGTGGTGGGAGTAATGTAAAGACCCGTAAATTTCAAGGAAATTTTTTTTCTTATTTTTCTTTGGAATTTTACAAGAGCGCAGTTTCTGACGGCACCTGATTCTGAGGCCTGGTGTGCCCGGAATCATTTTCCGAAGTTTGGCTCGGGTACGTTCAGTGAACGGACGAGCGAGTTTTTCTAACTTTTGAACCGCTTCCTGGAATCGAATTCTGATGGCACCGATGAAATCGCAGCGCCGGTATTCGCTTAGAAACACCTCTTCCGGAGTAGCGTTTTCTCAGGTGTGGTTTTTAATTTTCGTGCTTAAAGTTAAGAAATAAAATAATTTATCGACAACTTTATTTTATTTCACTTAAGCCACTTGGAAGACACTTGAAGCCACTTAAAGGTGGCTTGAACTGAGTTGAACCGGATAGGATGCTATCCAGAAATATCCTCCCCCTTCGCATGATATTTGTGAGGTGGGGCCCGCACGAGCCCTGCCGTTTCTTTCCGCTAAGTAACGCACCTGCGAAAACCCGTCATTATGAAAGTCAACTGACGCGTTTTCTAAATTTTTAACAGACCATTTAATTGGGTGGTTTATTTCGTAAATTAAATGAGTGGTTTCTTTCGTTCAATTAATTCAACGAATTGATGGGTCGTTACTTACCCTTTTTCGTGTGTTGGCATAATAATAAAATAAGACCAACCTTTTTCTTTGGGAGGATTACACATTGAGAAAGGATCCTTGAACCTTCAGCCTACTTCGCGAACAACGCGAAGAACGCCGATCCCAGAAATCGACGACACGACGCCGTGATCCACGACGCCGAAAACATTCTTCTGCGACGTCTCTTCCTCCGCGACGGATCTTCGATCGGCTGCTTGAGGTAAGAGTCTCAGACCTTCCTTTTTATCTCCTTCGTGGTTCTTAACCAAAACACAGATTTAATTAATTAAATTAAATCTGTTGTTTCATGGTGCGTTGAGTTCGCCGACTCAACGTCGTGTTCCGCGACGACACGACACCCTTCCGCGACGACGCGACGATCTCCACCTTCCGCGACGAGTAATTTCCGCGAAGAACGCTCACGTGCGACGTCCAGAGAGGTAGGGATTTTATATTTTTGGAAATACCCCTCCTTATATTCCCGTGAACATTATTTAAAAATTAAAGAACCGGAATCAAAGAAACAATTTTATTTTATTAAAATTGTTGGTTCATGTGTTGAACATTTTATTTTCTCCTGTTGATTATCTCTAACGCGGAGGGTGCGGGCCAAACGAACGCGGCCCGATGACCCTCCGCTGTTCTTCGTTTTTTGCGGATTTGACGGGCGACGACGGAACATGCCACAACGGATGTTTGATGTTTCCGCAGTGAAGGACGAGTCCCGGGAGGAGCAACGGTGCAGACGGGAAGGAAAACGGGCCACCGGAGCGACTCCGGTGGCCCGCGGAAGCCGGCAGCGGCGCCGGCGGCCGGAGGCGGTGGCGCCCCCCGGGTGTCCAGGGCGGCACCCCGCGGGTGCCGTGGGGTTGTCACGCGACACCCTGCGGGTGTCCAGGGCGACACCCCGCGGGTCCCGCGGGGTTGTCACGCGGCACCCCGCGGGTGTCCAGGGCGACACCCCGTGGGTGTCGTGGGCTTGTCACGCGGCACCCCGCGGGTGTCCAGGGCGGCACCCCGCGGGTGTCCAGGGCGGCACCCCGCGGGTGCCACGGGGTTGTCACGCGGCGCGTCCGGCTGTCTGGCCGACACCCCGCGGGTGCCGCGGGGGTGTCACGCGGGGCGGCGGCTTTCCCCCGCGTCGACCGCTCGGCTGAGCCGAGCCGGACCGGCCCTGGCCGGGCCGGGCCGGGCCAACCGGGTCGGACCCGACCCGGTTCGGGCCAACCAGGGGGGGTCGGGCCGGGTCGGCCCGGGCCCGGACCCCCCGTCTTCGGACGACTTTCATTCAAATGCCTGTAACTTGAGCTACGGGCCTTCAAACGACTCGCCGTCAGCGGCAACGCAATCCTTGGAGCGAGTTGGTCGTTTCGGTTTATCGCACTCAAAGTTTCGGAATACTTTGGGTTCGGCCGGGTTGGTTCGTACACGAAACCAACCAGGCCCTCGGAGCGGAAACGCTCATATCTTGAGCTACGGACGTCTGATTGTCGTGCCGTCAGCTTTGTTAGTTTCCTCTTAGCGAGACGGATCTTTTGGCTCACTCCGCCTGAGGTTTGTACGCAAGTGGAGTACGGTCGGGTTGGTCTTGCCTTAAAAACCAACCGGGCCCCTGGGACGAAAAAGCCAATAACTCTCAGAACGGGCGTCCGATTGACGCGCCGTCTATTGAGTTGAGTTCCTGTTGACGATACGGAACTTTTGGCATCCTTCGCCCGAGTTTTGGTTACAGTGGATAGTGGCGGGGTTGGATCGCACTGAAATCTAACCGGGCCCCAGGAACGGAAAAGCTGATATCTTTCAGACCAGACGTCCGTTTGACGAACCGTCAGCGGCGTTGGTGATCACGTTGAAAAACGGTCCCTATGAGTATACCCTATTAGTGTTCGGGGTATAGTTGAGTTACGACCGGATTGGTTCGCACACGAAACCAACCGGGCCCCCGGGACGAAAAGGCTAATAACTCACAGACCGGTCGTCTGATTGATGCGTCGTCTGTTGCGTTGAGACCCCTATGACGAGGTGGTCCTTTGAGATACTTCCTTGCAGGACTTTGTGATACTTGGAGTATCGACCAGTAGCTCGTGGAGCGGACCCTCCCGGAGACGAGCGGGCGGAGTACGGAGACCGTGTAGCTGACTGAGACCCGACGACTGCTGATCGAATGACTCGGTGTGTTATAGAGGTGCGCTTGGTTGTAGCGGCACATGGGAGCGCTTGGTTGTAGCGGCAGACCCACGACAGAGGTGCGCTTGGTTTTAGTGGCACATGTGAGCGCTTGGTTGTAGCGGCAGACCCACGACAGAGGTGCGCTTGGTTGTAGCGGCACATGAGAGCGCTTGGTTGTAGCGGCAGACCCACGACAGAGGTGCGCTTGGTTGTAGCGGCACAGGGGAGCACTTGGTTGTAGCGGCAGACCCACGGCAGAGGTCCGCTTGGTTGTAGCGGCACATGGGAGCGCTTGGTTGTAGCGGCAGACCCACGACAGTGGTGCGCTTGGTTGTAGCGGCACATGGGAGAGCATGGTGGTAGCGGCTGGCCCGCAATACTCGATAGGTGGAGTACTACAGCAGTCTTAAGTTAGTGGGAAGTACCTCAGATTTGTGACAGGACCACTGTACACTCCAGAGACGGAGCTCTTCAGCAGTTACGGTTTCGATGATGAAAATCCTGGTTTGAGCTGAGACTTTTGACCTTGTGTTTGCCTCATTATTGAGATGGGTTACTTGATAACATAGGTATATGTATGGGCATATATCTAAGTAGAGGTTATCTGTTGAGATCTTCTTGTGGTTATCCTTGTTGGTTTTAGTGAGACCTTGAGGGTCTCGGGGTCCCTACTGAGTATCGTTATACTCACCCCTGCACGGGCTATGCCCGCACTACGTTGTGTTGGTTGCAGATGACGGACAACGTTGATCGTGGCTGAGGCTTGCAGAGCAGGACGGTACCTGGAGGTGGACCACTGGGCGGGACGTGCTCGGAGCGGACGGCGGGACCCGAGGAGCATTGGAGCTATTTGTACCCACCCTTCAGGTGGGATTTCCAGTGGACAGCTCGGTGTAGCGGCTTTTACTTTACAGTTGCTATTTTCCCTTTCGAGTTGTACTTTACTTTCAGTTGGGTTTGTATACTGGCCCATTTAATTTTCTGCACTTTAGTTGTACTCTGTTTTTACTTAGTGTTTACTTTTCCTCTTGCTTACTCTGTGGTGCTTGTTTACCTTACAAAGGCAATGCCTTCCCTTTTTACTGGGATTTACGCCTTGGTGCTAGTCGCCAGCCCCTAGCCTATGGAAGGCGGGCTTGGGGTAGTCACGACACGGGCCCCAAGGATGGGTCGTGACACTATGCTTAAAGGATGTCTGGAACAAAGGTCGATTATTATTAAAATGTTTTATATATATTTTGTGCCTTAGAAAGATGTAAAAGGAAATGATTTTGTATATTTCCTTATTGAGAACCCATCTACAGAAGGTACATCATTGAATTTTGAATTTCATGGTGAATAAATATTCTCTATTCAGGAATTTCCCCAAATAATAGAAATGCATTTTTATGGTTCTTCATAAAGTCTAATAGGGAGTAGAATGGAAAACCCAAAAATTAACAAAGGTGGTTTAGGAATTGTGATTATCTATCTAGAGAAGGTAGTGTTTCCATATTCAATTCTATTATCAGAAGGTGGAACCAAAAATGAAGTAGAATATCAAGACCAAATTGCAGACCTAGAATTAGCAATCCAAGTATAGATGGATTAACCAGATGTGAAATGTGATTCTAAAATCGTAATAAAACAAATCAACAGGGGTTAAACTATTAGGAAAAGAGGAACTAATACCCCTATGTGATAATTTTTTAGGCTTAATGGAATAATTCCCCTCAGATACAACATTTTATTACATCTCAGAATCACAAAATGCCCATTTTGGTGGATTGGAAAAATTTTCCCACATCCTTGGAAAATCCAAATCGGGATGAATTAAACATTAGAATTTCTAATGTTTGAGTGGTTTTACCTTTTTTTCAAATCAGAATAGTGTAAATCAATGAAATCCGTCCCATTTATGATATATACGGTCATACCATGGGATAGATAACTCCCGTATTGGAATATCATAAAATGGAGTACTTCCACTAAATAGAAATAAATGAAAACTGATTCAACAATGAGTAGTTAATTTCACTCTTTATGAGGGGTCATACCATCATAAGATCTTTTATAGATGAGTCTTTGATGGAATTATTCTTAGATGCATTTATGGCGATGAAACTTTGATTTTCATGAAATAAGTACATGAAAGAGCCTGTAGTCCTCACCAGTCTGTGCATAATCTTTCAGATCAAATATGATATCTAGGAAAATTTTGGCCTTTGATGACACAAGATTTCATAGATTTCACTGAGATGTTTCATCCCTTAGAGATGCATTCCAAATTCATTTATCAACCCCAAAAGTTTCTACATACTGCTAAATACTTTTTTATATTTTTTATATGGGGAATGGATATAGTAGGACCCTATCCTCCAACAACAGCTAAGCAGTTCCAGTATATTCTTATTGCTATCGATTTCTTCTCCAAATGGGTTGAGGTAATACCTCACAAAGAAGTCAAGGACAAAACATTATTAGCTTTTCCAAATATATTATCATTACAAGATTTGGTTCCCCTTATACAATATTGACAGAGTAAAAAAAAACTATATCTGGAGCACAATATCAAATCCAACCATTCATCATGCTACCACACAACAGCCAATGGACAGATAGAGGTTTTCAACAATACCCTATCAAATATCCAACAAAAGTTGTTGTATAAAGATAAAAAGTCTTGTCCTAATAATATCTTGCATGATTTTTGGGATTATTGGACTACTACTTTTACTGCAACATAGTCAACCCCATATTCATTGGTGTATGATATAGAATCAGTTATGCCTATTGAAATTCAATTACCTTCACTCCTAGTTTCCACCAGTGATTAGTTTTATATAGATTAACAGTCTTCGAATAAATTTTATGAACTATAACGATTAGATGATAATAGATTTCATAAAGTACATCATTTAAGAGTCTATAAAAATAGAATAACACAAGATTTTAACAAGAAAATCTCCCTCCACCCATTTCTTCAAGGACAAATGGAATTAGTCCTTATGAATTCGATGATACTAGGAAAGTAGTCTCCAAATCATGAGCGAAAGTGGGAAGTACCATATTCCATACAAAATTTCTACTCGAATGGATCTTATTATCTTATTTTAATGGAATGTAAAACTTATAACAACTCCTACCCTTGTAATATTATTGTATAATTAGTTTTTTTAATCACATAGAGTAATTCTTGAGTTGCAAAACATTAAACTGCATGACAACCATATGTGTACATGATGCATGGGGTTAAAATATATAGCATATTTGTCCTTATTGCATGGCGTTAAACTGCAAGACATCATTTGTCCTTGCTACAAGTCATTAAACTATACATTTAACATCTCCCTCATTTGATGTTTAGAAATCCACCAAGATACCATAAAATAGAATTCCTTTTTGTTCTTTAAAAAATATGTTGTTTCCATGAAAAAGCATTACTCACATCATTTCTAGTCCCTAGTGGCACCTAAGTCTCATTTCTCCCCATGTTTCAATAATATCTACACAGATACCCATTTTCAAGAACTACGTGTGGCCTGATTCTCATTCCAATGAGATATGTATAGATTCCTAGATCTCTAATCATGGTCCTAGCCATGGAAAAAAAATTCCCCCATTCCTTGTGTTAATGAGTTAGATCTACACTGAGAATACTATTTTCAAAAACTATGTGGGTCTTGATTCTCATTCTAATGGGATACAGAGTGACGCATGGATCTCCAATCATGGGCCAGTCCCAACCACAATGAAATGTATTTCCCATTTTCCTACTATATATGAACCAAATATATGAAGACTAATCATCAATAATACATGGTTTGATCTTCATACAATCTTCTTTCATAATCTGAACCATTATTTCAGAAAACATTAAAATCCCATGTCTCTCATATCAAACTCAATTATTATGGTGAATGATCATTTCAATAACTATGTTTGGATTGGTTCTCATTTCAATGGTATATGTAGAGATTCTTGTATCTCCAATATTGGGCCATGTCATGAAAAAATAATAAATAAACAAAATTCCATTTTCCCCATGTCATAGATTTATTTATATTGGGAATAACATCAAAAAATCTGTGTGCCTTGATTTTTGCTTCTATAAGATACCTAGTGATACCTGGGTCATATAACTAGGTTCAGCCACCATATAATTATCATAACCTTTTCTATTACATGATATGACATTATGTTATAGAAGATACCTTGTGCCACTCTTTTTTTCTCACATCAAGCATAACTCATGTGGGATTATAAATTGGTTAAAGAACTTATATGCATAAATAAAGTATTTTAATTACAACTTTGGGTTATATGTCCTCATCACATGAAAAATAACTACATGATATTATTAAAAAAAACTATATGTGTTTTTATTCTCATTTTTTTTGAGATATGCAGTCATTTCAAATCACTTCACCATTGTCCTCTCCACAAGATGTTAAAATTCATGGGAACTAGATTTTTTTAATTTATATTAGATATGTAGTGACATCCATATTTTCAATCATGGGACCAACTATAAAATGATGAAAAATCCCTCTTATATCACTTGTATGAGTTAGATCTACCTGAGGAAATTCAAATTCTATTTATATCAAAGCCCCTAATATCCTTTTCGCGTGATATTAAAATGGCACGATACCCAAAAAACTATGTGTGGCTTGATTCTCATCCAATTGAGATACGTAGTGAAAACTAGGACTTAGATCTCAGTTCCAACTATGGGATAAATTAAAATTCTACATATCCTGTATACAATTAAAAATCCATGTAGAATCCCTTTATCTTAGGTCATCTCCATAGAGAGCCTACTAAGGAAATAAAAGATTTTCTAATTATACATATGATTCAAATATATGTATGGGAGTCCAATCCCATGGCCAATATTGATTCAAATATTTCTCATGTGCATTGAACATAACCCCTTTCTCACTTCACACTCTTAATCTTGAATACTTTTAGATCGTCATAATCTTTCTTCGGTTTTGGGTGGCATATTTTATGATACCTGATAACTCCTTTTCCTAACTATACAATATGTGCCCCTAGGTGGCCTTGTATTAAAATTTCCTATATAACATGCCTTTTAACCAAAGGATTCTACTATTTTTTTAGGCAGCACTTTCCCTAACTAGACTTTACTAATAAAACCCTCATAACGGGTTTTTCAAATAGCGGTAAATACACTCTTGGTAGAAGCCTCTACTACCCCCTTAAAATTTTGATGATGATATATAGGAACCCATGTTTTAAAGCGGTAATCTATTGTATATTTTTACCATATCCTTTCTATCAACCTAAAGGTCTCCAAGAAAATTCAATACACATTTTCCATCTCCATGTGTTCAAATCATTTTGAATTATCCTTGAATAATGATTGGAAATTTCCCTAATATATTAAGTTGATTTTATCCCTAATCCAAACTCTGCGATTTCAAAATTTTGAATATTCATGAACTTTTTTTCTTTTACAAATATAAGATCTAATACCTAAGAACTCTTTTTCTAGACTATATAGTATGTGTCCCTAGGTGATGTTGCACAATTAATCCACATAATGGTTCTATCAGCTAAAAGATCCCATTGTTTGGCTATTCCGCACATGCCTTAGCTAGCCCTCCATAATACATCCCCCATAACAGGTTTTATCAAATAAAATAACTTCTTTCTTGAAAAAACCCTTATTATAATTCCATTATCCCTTTTCCATATCTCTTTTCTTATTTATAAATCCCTAAATCAGATTTTATAATTCTTCCTTTCCACACCTATGTTTATTAATATATTTCAAGATAAATTCCCCCAAAATTGGAGATTCATAAACCTATTTTCAATGATAAAGACATTAAATAAACCCCCCCTAATTTCCTTTCTACGTGACTTAAAACTACAGAGTCTAACTTCCTTACTACATGATATAAAACTGCATAGCATAATATCCTTGATGCATGACTTTAAACAGCATAGTAAAATATTTTAAATCCCATTTCAGACAAATATAACCTCCTTCATACACCAAATTCACATAGGAGTGGTTCCTCATTCATAGCCTATATCCACATAGATGGACCATTTTATTCTTAAATACTTTTCCTTGGTAAAGCCACCCACTATGGTCTTGAGACATAAAAATTTTAAACCCCATATTTTTCAATAATAGAATTTTAGAATTATTGAGATCTATTTTTCTTGTAAATCAAATATATTCCCCTAGGTGGAATTATATGATCCACCTACATAACAGGAATTTCACTAAAAATATTCCACTGTTTCTCTATGGAAAACATGCCCTAGCTTTCCCTGTGTAATAAAGCCCCCATAATGGTTTTTTCAAATAGAAATAACATTTTTCTCAGAGGAGACCTCCTCTACTTTTTGTACTATATGTTTTAGATTTGGTGACCATAAAAAATCATCATCATGATGTAAGATTCCCCATGTAAATATCTAAATAATATTGGGACTTTCCCTAACTTTCAAGCCTTGTTTGGATTATAGTCTCAGGATTCCTGGTCAAAGATACTCGACTTTATACTTTAGCCTTATTAGTCAAATATGCATGACATTAAACGGAAAACAAATATATATATATAGTACCCACCAGGTTGAAAACCCTCAAAGTGAAATATGGGAAATAGTCGAGTCATAACTCACTAGAATTACACTCTGTATGGTCTAGGGAATATCATAAAATAAAAATTAAAAGGCACAAATCCTACTAGTTTGAAAACCTAAAAAGGGAATTATATGAAAAATTCAAATCTTACTTACTAAGTCTCCTTAATATTTAGATTAGGAAAAAAAATGGTTTTGTTTCCAGGATGAAGATGAAAATAATTATGAAACAAAATTATTTTCATTTTTAAGCATTAAAAGTCCCATAAGAATATCCAAAAAATGGAGCTTATCCATTATAAATGATAAAAGGACATCGACATAGATTTTTATTTATTTTATAGCCTCTTGAGATCCATAAAATGATTTTTGATGTTCAGTTAGCTATCACATCTCATTCTCCTCAGCTTGATGAAGTGATTCCTTGGAATCTGCAATGGATTTTGCACCCTATTTCTGGGATTCTTCTATTGAACCATGATGTTAGTCAAGACCCCTTGTAATGATATCCAGTTCTTGTTGAATATGATACATTTGAACAATCTTAAATTTAAACCGATGCCTAATTTCTCTCATCGTTTCAGTATAATTTGGCTCATCATGGGCTAATGGTGCTTGGAATTCATTAGTATTGACAAAAGGCTTGGATTTTAGTAGATATTTTCAATGTTTTTTCTCTCTCTTCCTTTTTAGATGGCCTCCTAATATACTTTATGAATTTCATGGTATTCAAAACTTCCAAATCCCTATGTAGTGAATAGAGCATAAATCCATAGAATTAGTGAAGACACTTCCTCCAGGGGTACCTCAGATATTATCTTTCATATGTTCTTTCATTCCATTTGATAGGAAAGGTGTGGAGACTTCTACACCTCTATATCTAATTTATAATCTCTATCATAATGGGGTACATATTATGGGATTAATGCCCTTAAATAAGTTCTATGTTCTGTTCTTTACCTAATAGTGGATGCTTTACTACCTGATGTTGGTATAACTGATGCAATAGTCTTACCTTCTCACCTGGCCATTGAAGATGATAATCCTCCATGATTAATTTAAATTGTGATTAACTTCAATGTAATCATGTTCAACGATCTCCATAATATAGTAAATTTGTTTTTTAGACAATTCACATGAAGTTCGAATTATTTTGGGACCTATTATTTTAGGATCCATTGAACCTGAAAAAGAGATCAAAATTCATTTTTTATGCGAGTTCAGTTTCGATTTTTTTCCATAAAAATTTAAGACAAATTGGACAAGGCATTAAGGTGTGCATGTGATACTACGGTGTGCAAGTGCATCTACAACACACAAGGGTGTCTCCCCATGTTCTGGGTGCAAGTTAAACTGTGGAACACAAGGGTTTTGCTGCAAATTTGACATGTTACTAAAAAACATATTGAATATGTGTGACCGAAATTTTCCACAAAAGCATCTGAATAAAGGGACTTGCATGTGGAAATATTGACTTCTGAGAGACATTGTGATTTTTTCTGAAGTGAATGGCTTATATATAGACTCTAAATCCATAATTCAGACCACTAACTTGATAGAATTATTTAAAATTTCCTTCATCAATTTACCTCATCATAAAACCCAATTTTCATTCAGATCCAACCTAGATATGAGTCTTGTGTTAATCATTTCTTCCATTTCATGGATCAAAAAAGTGACAAAGTGAAATACCATTGAAAAAATTGGAGAAATTTAATATAGGATTAACATATTTTAAAAATGTCTAAATTGAAATCGCCCTAGTTGAGCCAAATACCATCGACATACAAGTACTGTTTACACCACCAATTGGTGCGCTACCCACTTGTGCGACCAAACTAAATTCACCCAGGGTCCTATTTTTTCATATAAGTAGACCCTTAGGGTCTTAATTTGTATGGTTGAATTTCCACAAGGCCTAATTACTTATTTTCTCTACCTATTTATTTTAATTATTATTTTGAAACCACCCAGGTAGTTCTCTGATGCCTATGGTAAGGGGATTAAAGGAGGATCATATGACTTAAGTCCATTCAATTTTTTGAAATCCATAACACTTGTGTTCCCAAAGCTCCCACCCTTCTTGAACCAAGAACACTTATTCACCCTCCATTCCTTATATAGGAACTTGAGAAACCAACTTCTACGAATACCTGTGAGGTCTTTTAAAGGCATTAACCAAGTTTTGACCAAGTCTTATCCTTCAGGTTGTTCATCACTTAAGGTAACATCAGGTCACCCAAGCCTACATCCACAACCAATACCTACGTGCCAGAGACTTGACCTCCCCTATTTGGTTCACATAACCTCTTCCGCCTCTTATATCCTTTCTTGAATCCTCCTTCAAATCCATTCATGGAAGATCTTCTTCTTCATTGTCTCCCTTTCCTAGAAGGATCATGTTGAAACCTCCACCATGACCTCCTGATTTGAAAATCCTTTTGGAAAGGCACACCAGAATGTCTTCTATTTGGATTTGTATCTATATGGATAGAGGTTCCTTATACTTGTCTTATTGGGAAGATATGGTTCTTGAAATGTTGGTGGAGTAATATCTCCACGATCACGAGGGCTCTTCTCCTAGGAATTGTTATGAGAAATTCATAGTTTGGAGGATTAGGGTAAGGGCCATCTTCATCCCTTGTCTCTAAAACTCAAAGACTCAGTTCCCTGGTATGGAAGGTACAGTTCACACATGCTTTTATTTATTACAAACAAAAATTCTCCCTCCTCTATCAGGATCAATTTTTGGTAATCCCTCTTGGATTAATCCCCTAGTATTTTTGGTCAAATCTAATGACTTTATCTTCCATTTCACATTGAAGGGTTCTTTTCTCTATGCCCTCTCCCAACATCGAATCTGGTTCTATTATTATAGGCTTCGACTCTTCCACCAAGAGAGGATAAAATGTGTGGTTTTTTGAATCTTTCACATCCGCATGTTTCGCACACTGATCATGACTCCCATGGGATTAGTGGTTTGTGATGATTGAAACATTCGCACAATCCACCTCTCTTCTTTAACATTGATAAATTCGATTACCACTATAATTGGGATACGTAATAAGCCTTCACCCAAGGCCTGAGCTCACTAGACATCCTCCTCAAGAGTCCAACCATAACTCCCTTAATCTGGGCATCCTCCTTGGATGTAAACCTTTAATTAAGCCTCCCTAAACCACCATGAGTTAAGATATATCTCATGGACCCTGTTAAAAGTTCATCATTTTTAGGGGTAATCCCAAACACATTTCTCCCAGATTTCTATAATCCATTGTGGGACTTAATGAACTATGTGGGCTTTGATTCCCATCCTAGTGGGATATTTGGGAAACCTCCATGAGGTTCAAACCCAATACTCCAAGTCAAACCTATTATTCCTGTTCCAAATTCCCAAAATGGTCTAATAAAACATAGAAAATAATATCTTTTCTAGGTTCCTTAGGATAATTAGGAAAAAGTCCCACACCAAGCATTGTCTAAGAACCTTCCGCATTGATGTCCTTACCACATGGCATTAAACTATACGGTTAGTTCATTATCACACAACCTTAAAAGGTATTTTTTCTTCCATTAAGTAGCACCAAACTATAGGGGTTCTAATTATTTTCATGAGATAACATAGGTAGCCCATTTATGGGTATGATTCCAACATCAAAAAAACTTTTTTCTACATGGATGACCTTAAATTACAGAGTTCCCCACTGAGGGGCTTAATAACAAGCATCATCATAACAACGGTTAAATAATATCTATGTAGTATATGAAAGCATACCATTGATTGATAAACTTGAATACATATGGATAAATCCATTCATGAAGAACCTCAAATATATACAGATGATTCTGGATTTCATACATGATAAATATTTTGTTACAATCTCAAAGGGAAACCTACATTATATTTGGTAAATTAATATGGATTATTGAACATATCATAGATCTGTAAGGGAGTCTCGGAGTAGGATATAATTCCCCCAAAAAGGGTGTGATGTGCCAAACCTCCCATCCTTTCGACCATTTTGAGTTATTAAATATTGTATCTCAAACAAACCTAACGAATTCCATCCATTGGAAATCATGTCCCTTTGGATACACAACCATTGGATGTTTTTGGTTCCATAAATAAATTCAATGGAAACTATATAGAAGCCGTGATTCCAAATAGGAATAAATGTTCTGAAAATATATTCCTCCTCTAGCTTGGACCACTAGGGATTGAACCTCACCTATTTAAATTTTTCCTATGTCAAATGGTGACAAAAGATCCCTTTTCCATGAATTATCTACCCATATGCAGTACATCTTGTGCTCGATTTCCTATCCCTTTTCACGTTAGTCTCCAATCTTGTGTGAATCCTTTGGTTTTGCGTGAAATACATCAATATTAAACACACCCCATCATATGTACTCCATTTTTTGTCCTTATTCCATGACAGCATGTTCAGGAACCTCTTGTGTGCAACAACCCTATCTTACATGAACCTCCGTCCTGCGGACCTCTAGGCTTGTGTGTAGTGATTTCTTGTTCCCCCGAGTGGTTCCCCATGTCGTGTTTCCCTACCTTATGATTCTCCTCATAGGTATGATAATGAATATTTATTATAAACATAGACACACTAAGGTGATCCCCTCGAGTGACTACTCCTTCACCTCACTCCGGTCTGGAATTGATTGTACCTTCTCTTCCTGAAGTGCGGGTTGGTACATGTTATGTATGTCCAGGGGATGAGGAGTGAGTCCTTATTTTCAGAGCTGTAAGAAGTTAAACTACCAATAACCCTTTTCCCAAACAAAAAAATGTTAAACTATATGTTTATGCATGTGTGGAAATCCTAGGTGGACTCAAAGAATAATGAGTATTAGTTCTCTCCCGTTCCTCACTCCCTTTTCACTTTATCACCATGTGCACCTCAGGAAGTCATCACGTAATCCCTGACACACTCTGGTAGATTTATTCATGTATGATGGTCATATCCTCCTCTTACAACTAAACACCCTACTCAGGCATCCCTACCAGAGTAAGTCTTATTCTACATCTCACTATTTTTCAATCCATGTGTAAGCCCCACACAATCCTTCATGGACACACCCTTCATGACACTTCCTTTTGGTCTACTATTACCTATTGGTTCTCACACCGGGCATGGCTCAGGTGGGCATAGAGATTAATAGTTACCATGAAATATCATTAGGATTATAACCATGTGTAATGACCATGACCCTCTTCTAGTATAACGTTAATCCAAATCTCCCCGAACTACATGGAATTTGATCTATGTCTTCCAAACATGGTACGTAGGAATCCTACATGAGATTCAAGCCCCTCACTCCCAACAATACAACTTTTTATGTGTTCCTCATCGATTCACCTTTGTCCCACATAATGTTAAACTATTGACCCATTTGAACTATGTGGGTTTTTATTCCAAACCACTAGGATATGTAGGAATCCTCTTTGAGGTCCAACCACAACCAATGGTAAACTTCAGTACTCCTTCTAAGGTATGTACCCTCCTAAAGCGATACTTTCAGTTTTTGGGATGCATACCTCAGATCTTCCTCTATGATGTGTTTTTATCCCCATGGGAAGATAAACACTCATAATTCCTACACAACCCATACTCCTCTATATAAGGCTTCCCTTCCTACGATGTTCTACAAACCATGTGTAAGCCCTGAGAATGTCTTGAGGTCATTGTCTTTTGTGTCCACCCTGATTATATGCCCCATTCTTGAAATATGTGCACTCTAATTCATATCAACTAGGATACAAAGGAAGTATATTTTAATGTTTTCTCCCATCCTCCATGTCCAATCCTAGTATTTTCTTCGAGTCTTTGTGCCTTAGGAAGATCATGAACCAACCTGGAGGCTCTACTTCCTCCTGCCCCAATCCATGCACTTCATTCTCATGAGACACCCCCTCAGGTGTTTCATAGAGCCACAAAAACTACATGTACTTTGATCCCTGCATTCAACGCATTGTATATAGGAAACATCATCAATGTACCAGCCCATAAATGTCATCTTCACCTCGGTTCCATCTCATTTATCTTCTCTCCTCATCATGTCATCTATATCCATCCTTATTTTTCCTAGGCCACTACATCCTAGTGAAATAAAGTCATTCATATGGGAAGAAACCCATGAATAATCCCTATCCATCTTATCCACTACCATACCCTAATCAAGGTAAGGTCACATCTTGACTGCCTTTTGTAGCTCCTAGGCCGCTAACCATGTGTCAGCCCTGAATTACCCCCTTAGAACTATGTGGGATTTGATCCATGTCTTCTATAAAAGGTATGTTGGAAGACTCTATACGGTTCATTCATATCCAATGACAACCCTTATTGTCCCATTACTTGGACCCACCCTCTTTAATCTACCCATTGTGGTGTTCAGATCAGCCTCCATAGTGTGAAACCTTCCCCTTTGGGTGACATCTCATCCAGGGTCTGTCCTCATGGACGTTTTGACCCATCCACCCAGTAAACATCCTAGGTGCTCCCTCCTAGGGACGCATCCATATGATCCACACATGTTAGTGTTCTAATTAGACTATTCAATATCTATTAGATGTTAAACTCATGGAATACCCCAAGTTAAGCATGGGAAGATAAGGAAAACTTCATAGACACACCTCTTTCATAAGATTCCCTATATTCGATGTGGGATTCTACCGTCTGCCTCACACACGAGAAGCCCTATGATAAGGGGTATTTCAGGTGTACCAAGGTTACAATGTTCATACATTCCAACGATGCCCAACATGACTACTTACCTGACCGAAGGGTTCAACCCCATCTTGATCCTTTGGAATGTCCTGACAGAAGCATTGTAATTAACCGGCTTCCACAAAGAGATAACACCAGGAAGAGTTTCAAAAAAATGTATTAATTGTTATGGGAGACCCAAACTAGATGACAAATTCAGAGGAGGAATCAACATAAGGAGAGACTGAAATACCAACATCCTATTTTAATCAAGGAGAATACATTTTGAAAGAGTTGATGAATTTATCCCACCTTTGGAATGGGAGAATATGGTGTACAATGTCTAGCCAACGAACATCAAACTCACTCGGGCGGCACGCCCCGAAGAAAGAGTTTGAGAGAGTGTCATAATTTGGTACATTATAATAATTATTTTTATAATCATATATTATTTACATTGAATTATTATTATTTTTTATCACACTATGTATTCTTATGGTTTCATTCAATGAATGGAACCACTAGGATTTGTGTGAACAATGAATATGACATCTAATGAAATAACCAACATCATGATAAACCAAATAAAACAAGAGATAGAATGTGAAACCATATGAATATTCATAACTAGCTATCCTGATATAAAATTAATAACATAAACTTGGGAGAGTATCCTAATACACCTAATAATAGAAAAATGTAGTTTCATGGGAGTTTAGCAGATGAAGTGTATGGAAGAAAGAAAATTCATATTTCTCCATATTAATAATTTCATAATACGAACCCAATAAAATGTCTCAATGGAAGAAAAATATGATTTATGTGAGGAAAATAATGGAATAAAGACAATAATAACCTAGTAAAAATGGAGAGTTCAGTATAGGTAAAAGAAGTTCATCCTAAGGTACCACTTATAGTTTAACATATTATGTGTGGGAAAATGAGAAATTATCCAATGCAATTCCCTAATCCAAGGGATAAGTCCAAATACCATGGAATGAAATATGATATTAAAATCATTTAAGTGAATTATAAAGTAAAAGGCACACTTATAATCCACTATAGAGTTGGTTATTTCATGTTTATGTTTGTATGAATATAACCTGTGTAAATATTATTATTCTTTTTTTGGTGGAAATTGATGTGATTTAGAACATTGATTACATTTATGTTTTTATATCACTAATAAAATTGTATAATAATAAATAACATTTTATGTTACAAATAAACCTATGATCATCTATAGGTGTGAGGATGAACATTAACTTCCAATGGATGCTTCTTCAATTTTATGGGTCGTACTACCTATTCATGAAGTGTATTTATCTCAATTGATTTGTGAGAAACTCAAATTTAAATATATGGAGGTGTTATCAATATATTAAAGGGTATAATATATATACTTATCATAAAATATTTAATTATATATTAACATATAAATACATGGATATTCAATACAAAAGATGATTTTATTTGATAAAATATTATGACTAATTAATACATTACCACCCTAGGTATGTGAACAAGGTGGTTGCTGCGTTTAGTTAGAAGAATAGTTCTAGATTATCTATAATGAGGATCATAAAAATAAAATATTTATGGAATTTTAAAGGATATACCTTCAAAACTTAATGAAAGGAGAAAAATATTATCTTGCTCAAATAATTGTTCAACAATTTATCCATGTGAATTTTAAAAAGGCAAAAAAAAGACTATTAGGAACTAAAAAACTGGATGAAAATGTTCATGGAATAAAACATGATAATTAGAGATTTATGAGGTTAATTAATTGAGTAAAATTCTCATTAATACTATATTTGAATAAGGATATATTGGATTAATCTCATAGTTCATCCTTCTCTATTCATCCTGGAAGTAAAAAATATTTCTAGACATCTGGAAATGTATTTCTGGTGGGAAAACAAGAAAAGGGATATTGTAAAGTATATCTATCAATTTCTTGAATAATAATAAATTAAGGAGTAGATACAAAATTATATAGGGATTTTATAAAATTTACCTATACCATAATGTAAATGGAAAAAAGTTACCATGAATTTCATTACAAGGCTCCCCTAAACATCTAAAGGATATAATGTTATTTAGGTTGTAGTTGAATGCATTAGGACGATAGAAAATTTAATTAAAATCATATAAGATTTATTTATTGAAAAAATTCCAATATTTAAAAGTGGTAAGGTTACATGGAGTACAAAATTTATTTGTATCTGATTGGGATATCTGGTTTATATTGATGTTTGGGAGAAGTATTAAGAAATAATTAATTATAGAGTTGAAATTTCTCACAATATATAATCATATGAAAGATTTAAAATATAATAGGATCATTCAAACCCTTTAAGATATGTTGAGAACATATTATATAGATTTAAAATGTGGTTTGGATCAGTAAATTCCACTATTCTAGTTTTCTTATAATAATAAATTTCACTTGACCATTAAAATGGATCCTTACAAAGACTTCTATGTTGAAAGACATAACTCCAATGTTCTTGGATAAAGTTAAGTAAAAAAGGTATTGGGACCCAGTGTAGTATAGGAAATGAAATATATGTTTAGATCCATTTATTAACAAATCAAGTAAGCTCAATGTTGAAAAACATTCATCCATATAATCATCGATAAGATCAAGAGTTTAAAGTTGGTGATAAGGCATTCATATGAATATATCCTTAAAATATCTTTATGAGATTTAGAGAAAATGTAAATATAATCACTAGATATATTGGTCCAATTAAATTTATATTTTTATTATCAAAGTTCATTATCTCTTGACACATCTACTGAATCTATCTGAAGTTCATGATATGTTCCATGTATCTCTCTCCGAGGAATGTATATACCCGATCCATCACATTTAATGAAATCACAGATCACACCACCAGAAAAAGATAAATATTATAAGGAAAATAGATGTTGATTATGGAATGAAGATATAATGTACTCTGAATAAGTCCACTCACCTGATCAAAGTTCTATGGTGAAACGATGAATTTTAGGAAGCTAGATGGGAAACCGAGGACGTGATGAGCTAGAATTATCCTCAGTTTTTTGTATTAGAGTGATGTAATTTTGAGGGAGAAATAATTATAGGAGTGTATATTGTAATATATTGATATCTTATTATATATTTATCTTTAGAAAAAATTTATTTCTTTGATATCATTATTTACATGCAATACTGAGTTTAAAAGAACCATGATATACCATTAAAATAATATTATCTAATGTGGTAGTTATCGCATAGTAATCAGATTTTAGGGTAGGAATAGGACTAACTAAATTATAGAAATTAATTTTTTACACAAATATACAATTAATTAATTGGTTATATATGGGTTATATATTATAATAAAATCATTTTAAAGTAAAAGCGAGATTTGTTTCTAATAAACTGTTTTTAGATAAACTATTTTTATGCAAAAACATTGTTTTTACGTTTTTAAATTATGATATTATATATTTATTTATTAATTTAATTAAATTTTTACATAATATAATCAGTAAAATATTTTTAACATTTATCTAATAGTTTTCTGATGGTAAGTAATAAAGGTAAAATCAGTTTTATGCTTTAAAATAAATTTTCTAAAAATATATTTTTTGTGTATTGCTCAATTATTTAAAACTAATTTCCATACAATAATAGAATATAAATATTTCAATATGGATTCCCCCTAATTAATCATCATAATTAATATAATTTAAAAGGTTCATCTTAATTTTTTGTCACAATGAATTGTAAAAAGTGTAAAAAAACTCACCCCATCAAGGGTAAAAAAGGTAACAATGGGTTAAACCTACGGGGTAAGGATTTAAATCTCTATAACACTTGAGATTATCTAATTTGGTGTTTTTATTCTGAAAAAATATATGATTAAAGAGATAAATAATTTACAATAAAACATTTTTATGAATTTTTTATACATGCTTTAATTTTATGAAAATTATTAGTTTATTCAAATTAAGAACTATTTTTAGGTCTATATATTTAATTGCTTGGTTGGAAGGTTCAATTAGGTTCAGGATTGATCCAAAATCATAAAAACAATATATTTTTATAATTCAACCAAAAAAAGTAAATCAACTTCATTATTTATTTTAAGGTGAAATTATTTTTATTCATAAATCTGGTATTTTCCTAAAACAATTCATGCATTTTATATATGTATCTAAAATGTAATGTCTACCACCTATAGATTTTTATATTCATAAAATTTATTAAACATTTATAACTAGTATACCCATGTTTTTTATAAGATCCTCTTTTTTGTATTTATAATAAAATCATTATGGTAAAAAGTAATGCTATCACTGTTACGGTTAAATTAGGATTACAGTGGGTTTAAGTAAGAGGTGAGGCTTAAAATATATCCAAAAATCCTTAAATATGATATTTTAGTTTATTTAGACACCATAACATATTATCAATGAATTTTTGGTGCCTTGGTGTACTGAACTAGCCCTCTGGGACCTTCCTGGCCGATGTCAAGATGAGTGTCACATCATAAGACCACCTCCAATAGGTTAGGGGCTGGAAACAAGCTCTAAACATCCATAAAATGAAATGGTAAGCCTTAGTATAATGTTCCTATATGCATGCACACAACTATCTCCATGAAAAATTATAGATTAATAATAAAATACTATAATGTCTAGAGTATAATCATTCATGAAATAACCTCTAGGAAATATGTCAGAGTATGAAAATATAAAACCAAGGCATAAAAGCTTAAAAATACGTACGCAACAATAAATGAATTCCCAACATAATAGTGACACTAAAATGGAAAACTCAATAGACCAAGACTCTTACTCTCCAAGTCTGACCATCGAACAAGGTCAATGAACACATGTTATATTCTTCCCCATAAGAGTCATTGTTCACCAACCTAATGCCTATATAATACTAGACACGTGATAGTGAATCCAATGTGTGGGTTAATATAGGTGTATACTATAGGATACCCTAAAACTAATTAGGGAGAAATATAAAGATAAAATAGGTAGTTTAACCTAATAGAAAGTGGAAAATGAAACCCAATTAACATATATACTCACAAAGAAACCATAGTGAGAGAGGAAGGGGATCTCCATATGTACAACACAGATAAGAATGACGAGTCATCCTACAACTATAGGATTCTATCTCTGATGCTGATTTTTATGTGAAACCACACAAAAATTTGATTATGGGGCCAACTCCTCGATATTATGCTTCATAGGTGAGGGAGAACTAACTCTTCTAGAGGACCCACTTTTCATCAGAACCTGAAGATAGGGGAGTACCACTTTTTTGATATAGGACCCATGCCCTACTATTGTATGGAGGAGTAATAACTCTACCCATGTAAAGAAAATGAGGGACCCATACCATAGTTTGATAGGGTAGTTTTGAACCCCAAATACCCCTGGATAACCCGACCCGCTCACTGTCATCATCCAAGAATCATTGAAATAAGATTCATGATTATATCACCTCACTTAGTATCTCTGAATCAAAAATTAGGGCCACCATTACATTATATTTAGAAAAATATTTATAATAGGATACTCGTGGGATAAAATGGGAGTCCCAATGAAATATATATAGAAGTTATAAATTTTTCAACTATGTACATGCTCGATATATGGGGTCAAATGGTCTTTGACATTTCCTCGTTTCTAGGGTGTGTTCTCCCCAATATATGGATTGGGAAGTCATTTCATATCACATGAATGTAAATAGGGGAACATATAATTTAAATCCACATGGTGTTATGGGAGTATTTACCCAACACATGGATCGACTATCCAACATGTTACTAACGTGATACGACATGTCATACCACATAGGGGCCCAGGGTGTGAACAACTATAACACAAATTAACCACCCAAGTAGTGTCACATTACATTTGGTCCTAGACAAATGTCATGTTTTCCTTAACATTGAAAGAAAAACCCTAGCCACATTAGGGATCCAAAGAACGCGTTATGTGTTCTTCCAGACTAAATTATGTGTAATCATTCTTTTTATTGGTAGTAAATACTGGGAATCACATGGATTCTTTATCCACAATTTTTTTGCATCTTTAATGCCTATTTTACTAATCTAATCTACTAAAACTAAAGTAAATATCTTAATTCATCGAATCCCAACCTTTGGTGGCTGGAAATAATAAATCAGATCACCCATGAGGTAATTCATCACACATTTATCATCATTCATGGTCTTATAACGTTGTATCCTTCACCCACATCCTATGATCCATACAAAAACACAAATATTAATATCCTGAATTAATCAACCATGAATACGAGGGTTCAATCTCCCTTGAATCGAACCCAGAAATGTATAACTACAACTATTTCATCCAACAAAAAATAAAATAAATAATTTTGGAAAAAAGTAACAAGAACAATGTTAATCCATCATTAGACAATGAAATCTCATCCAATGATTATATAATTGTTCCATCCAAGGGTGAGAAAAAGGTTCCAAAATGGAGTAATTAGAACCAAAATACCAAAATATAGAAAGGTTCAAGTATAGTATGAAACTCATAGAGAATAATAATGTATATATAAAAACCCATGATTATAAAATATCTGGTGACGAAATATAGGAAATAAAATTCCCTAACATAAGAAAGGAAAATCATTGGTGAAAAAAACAATCTATAGTTCCTATGAAGAAGATCATGTTGTGTTTCTCATCTGTCTCAGGATCCTCCTTGATTGATTTCATTGATCCACATTCTTATTTTCCCAATGAAGCTCTCCAACTCACTAAAATCTTATGGGACGATATATCTATCCGTTGATATTTTCCATAACTAGGTGTCTAAGGACAATGACTAGGTTTAGGTTATTAAAAATAGATAAATCAAATCAATAAATTAATTTAATTAACATCCCCACTAATGGAAATATTCCCCATAACGTCCAACATAAACCATCTTTACATCACACCAATGTTAAACCCCACATTCTAAAATAAACCATAGTCTTAGATTTTCTATCAGAGGACCCAAAAAAAAGAAAATCATTTATACCAAAATTATTCATGATTGTGATTTAAAATAAAATTGTATTTTTAATATATTAATATTGAGCCTCTTCCGACCCTAGAAACTCATGCTATCATGATGCATATATCCAAAACATATTCCTCATAATATTCCAATTTCTTATAATTCAAACAAATTATCTATAGGATCCCCTCATTCAAGGTTTTTCACCTTAAAAAATAACAATATATATAAAAATGTTTTAGTAATGAGCCTTACTTTTGATCTCACACTCCCAAGAGCTCGTTTATATTCTCTGATACATAAAATTCACTCGATCCAAAAAGAATGGTCTATCTTTGTAGGATACTCTCCTACCGGTCCTCGATAACTATATGATACTCTATGATAGTGCATCCATCCATGATGACCAAATCTCCCCAGGTAATAATGTGTGTATATTCATGCATGTATCTCATCAGCTACAACACATGGAAGATTTCATACACTGGAACCAACTATGGGGGTAAGGACAACTAGTAAGAAACCTCTCCAACACTTCATAAGATCTCGAATGGCACGATAAACCTCATCTATAGATTAACTACATAGCTAGAACATTGTAGTCCTCATCATGGGGATACTCTCAGGAAAAAATGGGATCCCACTCATACTCCAATTTTTTTCTATGTCGATCAGCATAAAAAAATTTTTAGCTCTAGGGTTTCCTCATACACTTGTGGATCTACTAAACCTTCTTGGTCATCACCTAACCACATCCGATGAAATAAGATATATCTATCCAATATCAGTCAATCATTTTGGTGACATGTACAGTCTCTCGTAGAGGGACTCAAAAGGGGTCATATCAATAGGATATTGATAATTTTTATTATAATATAATTATACCAATGTAATATTATCTTCTAGGATTTATCTGATGTCCAACACACTGTATCTTGCATATCCTCTGACACATCGATAATCTTCTTGGTCTGCCCATCCTTCTGGGGGTGAAACATTACAATCATATGTAACTGGATCCCAAAATCCTCCAGAACACTCCTCCAAAACCATGATGTATACTAATAATCACAGTTAGAGACAATCGTCCTAGTACCCCATGAAGCTTGAATATCTACCAAATGTACAACTGCCCCAAAATCTCAACTGAACTCCACTCCCTAATGGATAGAAAGTGTGTAGAGATGGTGAGTTAGTAAAAAATTACACATATATCATAATAGTCTATCAAAAACTATGGATTACCCATTACAAAATTTATCAATAATACATCTAACTTCTATTTCGAGATCTTAATAGGTTGATTGAAACCTGCTTGAGCCTAATATTTGACCTTTACCTACTGACATCCTAAATAAAAACAGACAAACTCGGTGATTCTTTTCCTTATTAAATCCCACCAAGAATACCACTAATGGTACCTATACGTTTTCACCATATCTAGAATCACTTACAAGAGAGAATTATGAAACTCCCCCATCACCTCCTCTGACAGTGTGATAGGAACCACCATATGTCCCCAAAAAAGGATAACATGGTCCCCTCCTTCAGAAAATCCATATACGGTATATCCAAAAGATATGAAGTCATTTATAACCTCAATGTCAATTTCCAATAACTAACCCTCTCTCGCATACTAAATAATTAGATGATTCACTACAATCTACTGAATAAAAACTACCCCTATCTCACAATAACAAAATCGACTAATAGTATTGGTTGTTTTTTTCTAAAATTTTTAGTGGTTTAAACCAACTATATATGTATTAACAAATGGTTTCCAAAAACGTTCATTAAATTGTGAATTAGCAGCCTACTCACATTAGTTTCATCCATTTAGTGGTGTTTTTTAGTAACCATCATGGAACACTTATTTAGAGACATCTTTTCCCTCCTAAAAATTTTCAAGGGGATAGTGGCAGTTTCAACCTCCGTTATCCCATTTTCATTTTTTGGGAGTAGAAACTACTAATAAAAAAATTTCAAAATTATATAGTGGATATTTAAACCACAACTACACAATAATTTTGAATATACATATGGGTGGTTTTATTCACCATCATATTTTTCTTTTCATAAAAATAATATAGCTACACAAACTATTGCCCCAGAACACCCAAACAATAAATTTATATAACAATATACAAAGCAGTGAGAAAAATATTCCAGTAATAAAAAATTATTCATAAAATTTCATGTTCAATTTCTACAAAATGATAATACAACACATCCTTAATATAACATGATTAATAACTAGTAATTCATTAACATGATTTTTGTTATTATATGTTTCTCTTGAGTTTATTTCTTGTATAGGTCCTAAATTACCATTGATATGACCCTCATACTACATAATGTTTTTAAAATAACCCATGTTGTGTGTCTAAAATCATGTCATGGACTATTAAATGAAGTTATAAACCCTAGAAACCTCCATGATAAAATATATAATGTTATGGTAAGGAAAAGGTGTTGGTATCCTTATCAATTATTTGGAATTTGAAAGATGTCATGTGTGACTATAGCTAACCTATATTGTGTATCATTTAGTGTTGAGTTCTTTTCTTACCTATGATAACAGTTGAGATTTTTTGTTTTATCTTGGTATGTTTATTATTATCACATTAAATAGTAGTTATTAGTTGTGTCTTAATATTATATATGATTTGATTTTATATGAGTGCCTTGTGACATGAGTTGGGTGAGAATTCCAACCATTGGAATTTGACTTTATAGAATAGTTATATGGATTGGGTTGGATGGTGATTCTAATTAATTTGGGATCTATGATGGGAATGTTGGTTGGCTGTTCATGTTAACCATGGACATGTATGATGTTATAAAACATTATATGTGTTTTGAATATGGCATTAATTCTAACCATGGATATGAACATTGTGATGGAATGGGTAATATGATGAGAGTAGAGAAATTATTACAACCATTGATGTGAGTTATATATCATGGCATTCCAACATGTGCATTTACAATGGATTTGAATTTATATAACATGATTTTGTTATAATAACATTTCTGTATAAGTATAATGATTTTATTTATATGTTATAGAAGTGATATATCATATAAAATACACAAGAGGATGTGAAAATAATAAAAAATAAGGGAAATGATTTATTAAGTATAAATAACAACTTTGAGTTCCCACTTCTAAATATTCCTTATTTGGAGGACTTAATTTTTTGTCTTAAAATAAGAAGATTCAATACATGATATTTCCTTTTTAGGGATGGAATACAAACAATTCACTTCTAAACAACCAAACTATTGGTGTATCTTTCAATATTCATAATAATAGTACTTTTATAGATTATAATGACTAGAATTTCCAAAAAAACCCGTTCTTTAATATATACAAATTTTTTTTAGGGAAACTGGAACAAAAAGTGACATAGGTGAAATAAAGAACATGAATTCCTTCACCCAAAAACATATTTGAAAGGGTTCCAATTTATTTTAAATATAATTTTTCACATTAAAATTTACATATTGAAAATAACAAAAAGTGAAAAAGAAAACCCCCAAAATACCTTCACATAAACTATAAGGGTCGGATAAAAAATATTATATTCAAGTTTCGTTATTCATCTTGTATAAATATTAAACCCACATTGTTTTTCTTTTATTTTCACCCAAAAATATTTAGGTAATATGGATGAACTCAATATGAGTTGGGGAATACATCTGTGAAGTAGCTTGGCATTCCAAATAATTTTTATGAGAATAGAGTTGTATGTTCTATCATGGTTTATCCATAATAAATAAAATAAAAATTATGGAAAAAGTTTCTACCATTAACAATACTACATGAAGAATAATTATTATGAAAATAACGTTAAATATTATGTAGAGTAATTATCATGTATCATAATGATATTCAAGATACTCATTGTGTAGAATTATTGGGATAGAATATTAAATTGACTGAGTTTTAAGGTAACATTACAATTAGAGAAGATTCTGTGGAGTGTATATACTGATGTACATTTTATATCTTTCAATAAACTGGTTTAAGGTAAACTATCTGAGAGGAGAGTAAAGCTAATAGTCTATATGTAGCACAGATAATAATATTACTAGTGGGTTTTCTAGAAGCAAGATGACTAGTATATTTAGTTATCTAGGTTGTATTTGGTGAATTAATAAATGGAAGGTGAAACTAAATATAGTTCATAAGTGTCTAAAAGGGACTATAGATTTTGAAATGAACAATAAGAGGTATAATTTCATGGATTATTAAAACAAAACAGAACCTAAATATCCTAACAATGATTAGTATAATGTAAACTTCATAATAAAACATATTAAAAATTCCATGCATATGGATTTTAAGGTGATTTAATGTAAATAAATATATCCCTACCAGAACCCAAAACATGTTTTCTAAATCACCATATTAGTGTTAGTCTATCATATGTTTAGTTACACATCATCTCTGAATCTAATGTGAACAAAAATCACTTCTAAATGAACTTTGATCTATACCATCTCCATCTCTATCTCCACTCCCTCCAACGAGAACCATAATGAATTTTTTTTGAAAATTAAGCAATGTTGCATATTTAAATTTAAACATAAAACCAATACAAGTTTGTGTACTAAATGAATTTTAAATTTTTGAGATATATGAATTCACTTCCATACATCGAGATAATTTCACTAGGGAAATATCCAGTCATCTTCAGATATAATTCAATCAGTTCTTTCTGCAAAGCAATGAACCTTGAATATTGTATCTATATATAACCCCCCCCTATTTCTATATAATTCATTTCATTGAAACAAACTCCCTATGATCATCATGAGGTAGGGAGTAACTATATGTAGGTGTAGATGTTGCTGCAGTCCCCAGTGTCCTACTAATGACCTTCAATGGTAATGGTCCCAAACCCATCTCATGCATGCGACTATGATGATCTGTCCTAACGACTTGACCAATTGGACCATCCTAGGAGACTATGAAAGAATTAATGAGATTGGCATGTGATAATTATTTTATTTTTAATTATAAATAAAATACCAATAACATTTTAAGAAATTCATATTAACACAGTGAAAAAATACAATAATTTATTACAATAGAAAAGGAATTTATACCTCAACTTCTTTAGTAGGATCATTGACATAACTCACATAATAATTTGTATGAATATCAATTAAATGTTTTGTTTTGGATACATAATTCCCTAAATTATTTAACTTCATTAAACAAAGATAAATAAAAAAATAATATACTAAATAAAGAATTTTTTCTTATAAATATTTAAACTAATGAAAATATTACAATATTCGATTTGTTTTTTGAAATAGTATTTGACCCTGTAGTGTGGGGGTTGATTTTTTTATCTCGACCTGAAGCATTTTTCCTTGAAACTTCCTGAAATAAATAACATGTAATTTAATATTAACGTATTAAATTTCATTTTCTTGTTATATTATTGAAGATATGTAAAATTATATTATTATAATATTATATATTTCAATACAACGCGATTCTCATGATAATGGATATAGAAAAACACCTTCCATTTCTCTCTAGGTACCACTTTGGATACCTTATCCTAAAATTACTGAGTGGCCAAAGGAGTATCATTAAATTCATTCCTTAATCTCTATTTAAAATCCATTAATTTCTTACCCAAATTTTTCAATGTCTACTTTCATGAGATAACATCAACATTGCTAAAGTGGAATAACATAAATAAAAAGATATGAATATTTTAAATATTATAATCTAATAACATATTGACATTCAATTACACCATAATGTATTAAAATTTCCTTTATTGGGGAATAAAAGAATTCGTTTTCAAAAATTGTGGCACATGCCTCCAATCAGTATAGGTAATCAAAAGGGTAACTAGATCCACCAACAACTCGCCTAGAATCTATCTAAATAATCCTCTATCATCAACAATGGGGACCCCATAAATTTAAAATGGGATATCTATGATTAAACCATTTAGATTCTAGACATATAAATTGATCATATTTCTCTCCATAATAAATGTTTTTATCTATTTTATTAAAAACCATTTAGTAGTATTAAAATGGTCCAATAACATTATTCACATTAAAATTTATACCTATATCTATCACCCTCCAATATCCTCATGAAAAAATAGTGTTGATTACCTATTCCTTCATGACTGAACCTTCTGAATGGTGAGTCATTGTCTTATATGGTTATGGAAAATAGAAGTAGGGTGTTCCAAATACTGATGGAATTAAGGGTGTGAGAGACGTTGAGGGGGTAGACATAGGGTATCTCAGTTGTTTTATGGAGGGAGAATAATGGATCATCATCTGTTTGTGTGGTCAAGAGAACAAAAATTATGATTCTATTGAGATTAGTGAAATTCTTATTCATTGTAATTCTTATCATTTATTCATATAAAATTATCTTCAGAAAAAATATTTCAAAAAATTCTTGCAGATTTTTTTAAATGATAACAGATGCATAATACTGATATAAATATATATACATAGCTGTGATAATGAATGACTTCAAATTTAATATATAAGTGGTCAATAAATTAATGTATGAGTGCACATAAGACCATTTTTTCCTTCAATCATGTCATTTTCTTATTCCATCACTACTTCATCTACTTCATCAACCTTGGAAAAGCAAATATTTTCAATATCATGAAGGAAATATAAGTCTATTTCCTTCTGTTGAATGGATTCAATGTTAGATATCAAATCATCCAATTCATCACAAATATCATACAAGTATCTTTGTTTTATGTGAAATACTACACTCCTCCCTTAATCCATGAAATCTTCCGTATAATATACCATTTTATCTTATGATGAGAATATATATATATATATCAAGTATTTCATAGAAACTAACATCCATCAAGTGAGAGAAGATCACAAAAGTAAATTCCCAGGAATATCTTTAATAACCCTTGTATTATCAACCCACTTTAATATGAATAAAATGACAAAAAATGACCCTGGAAGTTTAATTTGATAATACATGAAAATTTTATATAGTATCCCAATTCGGAAACTGTTAATATAAAACTATTCTATGGTTTCAAACCCTCTTCATGAATACATGTATGAAAATTAAATCCATTGACATTGTAAGCGTCGGATTTTCTAGCCTATTTTAGAGGACCTCGATCTAGAAAATCAAATCTTATGATATCTCATCTCAAGTATTAGTATTCATGATATAGAAAGAGTATTATACAATAGTATATTTAAAAAAAATGTGTCACCCTAATATTTGTGTTGATTGCAATATATTAGAAGTAACACAAAATGAAAACCATTCTACAAGATCATTATTAAAAAAATATGTTAAATATTTTTCATTTCGTGTTCGGATTCTAATTCATCTCTTTATTTATATCCAGGTATATTTAAAAAATTTATCAATAAAATCACTATTCAATAGAACATATATATGTATCTCTAATAATTTCATTTCTTTCATTGCAACAGTTGATATCCTCTCATCTGATCATCCCATGTTAGGAAAGATTTTTTATTAATCATGTAGTAAATATTTATTTGATGTGTCTTCAAGATGTCCAAATCAATTGAATCTTGTATCGATATCAACCATGAATCTATTGAGGAATTTAATACACTATTCCTCTAAAGATTCTTCAAAAATAGATCCTTTATTTTGAGATTTTTTCACATATGATTAGAAATTACCGAGATATATGTAAAATAAAATAAATAAAACTTAATTGTGTATTAAATAAATTTCCAATAATTGTTTAACTAAGATTTAAAAATTATAAATAAAGTTCCTCTCAATTGGATACATCAATCAATAACAAAGGAGACCTCCTAATTTAATTTCCTATGAAAAATCCGAAGTTAAATGCATCATGGAATTAATAAATTATGGAGAAAATATCATCTCCATTGAACAATGTTTCAATATAAATCCCTCATGGAGGTTTCCATTCTTATTTGGTTGTAGATTATCCTCACATAGTTGTCCATTAAATTTAAAAAATCTAAGTAAAACTGTAGAATCTTTTTTATGTAATAATGTACTCGATACCAATGTGAGTAATTATTGTAACAAAATATGTGAATCGTGACTTTTAAATCCATGTACCCTATGATTATTTAAGTCAAAACACATTGGAATGTTACTTTAATACCCATAAAATACTTTCAAATGTTTTAAAATTTTAATGAATCTATATTTTTCCATATTTTTCCTTGAAAAAAGTGTCGTATCATAATTTCCATTCTCATATTGCCATAGATCACAGTTTATGGTCATTGTTTTTAAGTCCTTATTATAATTGATATGGTCCTTCTATGTTCCATGATCATTATGAAATGTGAAGAATGAATTTCCACAAAATATAATCTCAATATTCATAATATCATGATTATTCTACAAAAAATTAAATTTTTAATACAAAAGTTTGAAGAATATACTTGTTTCTTCAATTTTTGAATTCAAATTTCACTTTACAATGCTGTTCAAACTCATTTCCCACTATCACTCAAATGATGAAATTAACCAAATTCCATTTCTACATTTCCAAGTTATTTTAATGTTTCAATACCAACAAAAGTTTTTTGAAGTGGTCTACGATCAATACAACCATTGGATTTTGACTTACACAATAAAAATCTATCAGATTAATCAAGAAATCTTGAATGACATAAGAAGCCCCATATTTTTACTATAAGGTGGACGTACATGCTCAAAATAAATTCTATAAATATAAAAATCCAAATATGTGTAAATTTTCTAACAAAATATGTTCACAAGTCTAGGAATGTAACTTATGGTCCACATTAGAATAGCCTTTATTCAACATTATTATAAAAGATGCATCATATGAGTCCACACCATTTCTCCATAACTTGTGTAGTTATTAAATTAGTGGATAAAAGTATACATCAATATAGTTTCTAGAAAAAACTCCTATAATAATCATTGAAATGATAAAATATATTTTTTGAATACACATCCACATAGGTATATTTTAATTGAACAAAAAACCATCCAAATTTTTTTACCGGTGTTTAATGTACTAAATGGGTTAAATCTGTTAACAGCCAATCCCAATCCAACATTCCTAGAATAAGATGAGAAATATTAATATAATTAATCAAATTTTTCTATAATTCTAAATCTCTTGGATGTATCATTAACCCACCAATTTTATTATATTTATAATTTCACTTCAAGTGATTATCAGTTTATGATGACATGAATAATATTTTCAATCGAGGATTTAAAGGGAAGTAATGAAAAACCCTTGCTTGTGTGTTTTATTATTATTATTCATAGTATTATATTTATTCTTATGTCCAATATCTCTAAATGTTTTTAAATACAAGAAAAAAAAATCAACACTTTCTTCATGAATCCTCCCCCCAATAATGCAAACAATCATTGGTACAAGCATGTTTTTTTGTATAATTCAGACCATGCTTATCAAAATGTTTTTTCATTTCATAAAAAGAAACCAAGATCATATCATTAGGAAATTTATCATGAATCAATTATAATATCATGGATATATCTTTATTTTTAATTACACATAGAAATTTGATATGATACAACTTTAATAGAAAAAAATTATGAATATTTCAAACATCCATCATACAGTTCTTGATTTCCATCGCCTACTAAATCCTGAAATTAATTTTTCTACTCAGTACTGTTATCTATTATATTAGCCTCCATGGAATCAAGATGTATATCCATTTATATGTTAAAATCCTTATTTGGTTGTCATATAATCCCAAAAACATTCCTTGTCATGTTACCATTTATAGAACCCTCAACTGGATTTTTTTATATATTTTGATGCTGTTATTTCTATCATGTAATGCTGAAAGCATCATTTAGAAGGGTTTTCATATCATTTACTATTTTAAATGTAGGGATATCATTTTATTAATTGAAATTAGCTCTCCATGTTTCTATAATTTTCAATTCTCTATTCCAAATCCAACACAAATATTGATTAGCTAATTGCATCAATATCAAGTGTTAATAAAATCATATATCTTTATATTTTAAATTTATATTTAGGATAAGGAAATATTATTGTCCCATCAATGGATCTCGTGGAAATTGAAAATCAAAAAAATACGAATCTTTAGCATACTGGGTTGGGTTCTTTGGTAATGTGACCCATTTGTTATCCATATATATCACAATGTGCCTACAGTTTATTAAAAAAATAAAACACATAAGTATTAATGTATAGGAAAATAGATAAATGAAAGTGACAAAAACAAAATCCAAATAGTTAAAAGTAGAGTCATATAAGTAAAAAAAATTCAATGTAAATGTAAATCAATCCTAGACGGTATAATATAAAATTGGATTAAGGAATAAATAATAAAAACATTATGAAAAAACATATAATTTTTTTTAAAACTAATTATCAAACCGCACATTGAAAACAAATTTTAAAATCTAACTATTTTACAAAAATCACTTTTTATGGAAAGACATCCCTCTATAAAGAAATTCAACAGGTGTTAATCTCCCATTTCCCAATACAATCCATTCACCATTTAATATAATCTCATGCCACCATGAGGCTTATGGTCTCAAAACCATGTTAAAATATATTAAAGGTCGAATACCTGAAATTCCTAAAACATTCCTCTAAAACAAAACATACACATTTTAATGAAAAACTAGTCCTAAACACCCCGTTAAATTGATAATTACCATTATAAAATCCATTTTGGATTTTAAAAACAACATGTCTTGTGTTCTAGTTCTATTCCAAGTCATTAAACCATTTGAAACCATTTAAAGACCACAATGGGAATTGATGTGTCTTCATAGGTTCATGAAAAGTATTTGGTATAGAATAACTAAAAAATGGAATACTATTAGAAATATTTACAATTCCCAAGGTTTTATATAACGTACAACTTAGGCACATAAGTTTCAATGTAAACAATGCATATGGAATTAAATAACAAAAATCCAGGACGTACTAATAGTAATCCAATAAAAGTACATGACATGAAATAGGGAACAACTAATTCACATTAATAATAAACTAAAAAAGTATAGGAGATGGAATATAAAGAAACTAATTTGATCTAGAAGTATGATAAATAGGATATTATAAATGGAAAATGAGGCAAATTAAAATACTAGTAAAAAACTGGACAAAGGATAAGATATTTTATAGTAACTTTATAATTCATACTAGTATAATTCCAAATGAAGCATAATATATTGACTATAAATAAACCAATTAATACTTATATGAAACTAAAAAAATTAAGAGATATGGTATAGGGTATAAAAAATACATACATATAGCATGAAAAAAATTATCTAAGACATTGTATAAATAATAAATCATAAACAACAACATATATGTATTCAACATGCTCAATATTCCAAATATGTGAAATGAAATGTTTCAAGATAATATTATCAATTATAGCATGGAATAAAATTATGATATAACATTAGATAATAATGAAGAATTGAAAACATGATTAATATATATTGTTTCACAATTCACTATGAATAAAAAAGTAGTAAGCATGTCCAGAAAGTATGTGGTAGAAATAAAGACATGTAATTTAATTAACATTGCTAGATAAACCTGTACAACCCAAGAAAGAGTCACAAAAACAAATCATTTAATCATAGAGGGTTCATAGTTAACATTTAGAAGTTTTAAACACATATTATCAATATGGTTCAAGCCACCTTATACACATTCCATGTTAACTCTCACTCAATATAAGTGGAATAAAGGGGACACCAACCAATTTAATAGTAGACCATCTCTATTAGGCCTTAGGAAGAAGAGATATTTCACCCAAAAGATAATCTCAACCACATAAAAATGGATTAGAATTAGAAAAACCCTATTTTTACAAGAGGATAACAAATAATGGAATAAATCCCTAGTTCTTACCTTAGATTCACCTAATTAAAGACTTTTTAAATTCTATATTAGAATTAATCCTAGTGATTAGAAGATTATATCCCCTAATGACCAATTGGTTGGGATCACTCATAGGAGAAGAGGCTTTAGGTTATGTGGGGAGTGAAAGGGATCAGGGTTCTCTAGGGAAACTATAAATCCAATGAGGGTGAGGGAATCAAGAGTTCCAAAAAGGGAGAGGGTTTAGGGGATAAGGGGAAACTAGAGTGCCGATGAGAGCTCAGACAGAGGGGGCTTAGGGGAAACTGGAGCACCGGTGAGGGCTCGAGGAGATCAGGGGAAAATGGAGCTCCAATGAGGGGAGAAATGATGTACTATTGGGGGTTCAAGGTAGCGGATCTTGGGAGAGATGGGTGGGGTGGTGCTTGTGGGAGAAGGGGGGCTTGGGAAGAAATATTTTTTAGCAAATGAATAAAATTTAGCTGCGGTTATTGGAAATCCGCTAAAAAATTATCATAATTTTTTAGAGGCTGATTATTGATTTACTGCTGACAATAATTTCTTTTTAGTGTCACCTATATTAGGTTTAGTTGATTTTAGGGGTTTGGAATATATAAAAGCAACTCCATAATAAAATTAGGATAGTTATTTGTAGGTTAATACCCTTAAGTGGAAATCATGTTGGTATTCAAAATACAATGGTTTGGAATGAGAAAATCACATGATAGTTTCATCAGCATAACTTGAGTATATAATGAATCATAGGAGTTATTAATTAGAGTTAAAGGGGTATATAATCTCATTTAAATCATAAGTTCATTAAGAAGGATAATATCCCTTACCTTGATAGGGTGTTTCCAAAATCCTGGGAGAAGCATCCTGGGAGAATAGGGAGCCATGGTATGTATCTAGAAAATAAATTCCAGAGTATAGTCATTTTTAAACGGTTTTGAGAGAATAGGAATGTCACAACCCGACTCATGTAAGGGCTCAAGCCACAACTACCACAAGCCCAAATCTATAGGCTAGGGGTGGTGACAAGCATCGAAGGCACAACATACTTGGGGAGGCCATTTCTTATGTACCTGCACACACACACCCAACTAACTCAATGAAAAATGTCATAGGTAAATAAGTAAAAGATGCTACACTACTATAAATAAAACAAACATGCGTTGACCTCTAAATAGTACAAGTATAGTAATGTAAACTGAAAGAAAAATGGGGGGAAAATATTGGCCCATCCTAAAAAAACTAGAAAAGTAAAATAACTGAGAGAGCCTTTCTCTTGGATCCCAGTCTATGACCATCATACGTGGATCAAGAAATCATATCCCTAAGTTCCTCTGCAGTCACAATAAAATATTTATGTCATCTGTATAAGGAAAAATATGTGTAGGTAAAGCCCATATAGGGGTGAGTAAAAACATACCCAATAGGATGACCTGAAAGCTTAGGAGGGGAGTAGTAAGAGATATAATTGAAAAGAAAATATAATAGATAGAAAAAGGTACAGTGGAAGAGTGCAGCTCAACCCATTAACATAATGAAGAAAACTCATCCAAAAATAAGTTTTTATAGATGGTGAGAAGATGAAATTATAATCATATCGTTGCTACCAATAGTAGGAGAGTAGACTCGTCCAACCATGAGAATCTATACACAGAAAACATGTGGCATACCCTGTGCGTCTTGCCTCTCATGGATGAAGAGTAACCAAACCCCATGGATTCGGTAATGAAGAAGGATATATATATATATATATATATATATATATATATATATATATATATATGCATACTCAAAAGAAACCTAAATTAGAGGTTATGTGGATCTCCAAATCTTATCTCAACCTAAGAAGAAGAGTTCCCAAGACTTCCATAAGTAACAATCAATGATGCCCAGCATCTATAATGTCTTCCCTGAACATGTAAATCAAAGTGACTTAATCACCACACCTTGATACTATCCTCTCTGGGTGGATCTGTGTTGCCCACATGGTTTTAGGTCACATCAGAAGGACATGTCTCAGATGGGAAAGAACCCCTCTTTCTCGTGAGTCCAAAGATATGTCAAAGTATGTCTCATCACTGATCTATAGCAGATAGTGAAAACATGAAGCAGAGGATCCTTGCCCAAGTGCATCAAGGGGTTCCACTCCAAAATTAGTAATAGAGGAGCAATGCATTGTTATCATAGGGGGGGTCCACTCTATGTCATCGAGGACCTGTTTGCTAATGGGTATAGGGATTCCACTCAAATGTAATTATAGAGGACTCACTCCCTTGATGATGGGGGATTCCACTCTATCACAGTTGAGGAGCTGTGTCATGGGTGTTTTACTATGAAAATATCTGTTATCATCACCTAACCACTACTTCTAATAATCACCCAGATTAAGCATCATACTCAGAACACCTCGTATTGCATCCTAAAATCCACATCTGAGGTCACCATCATGTTCTACATTAAAAAAACATGCACCATAGGCTACTTAATATCCCAAAATGGATAACCAGTGAAAAGAGTTCTTTTCACTTCAACAAGCCTGAACGGGTCATCGTGGGAACGTGTCTTGACTCCAGAGTTTAAATTCCAAAGCATATGTCAAATATTCTATCTCAAAGAGAGGATCATGTTGTTGTATACATCACATTAAAATGATCTTCAGTTTAGTAGATATGTTCATTTGATGATGTCGCATGAAGACCAACCGGGGCATGTGGTTGACTGACCATTGACCGAATTATATGGTCGGTCCATTAACCATGGAGGTTGACCACCACAGTCAAATGTCCATGGTGTTGTTGCCCGTGGACCAAAAATCACATTCGGTCCACCAACCGCACTGACCTGTCTTAAAGGTCGACCACTGTGGTTGACCGTTCGGGACCAGCTGCGGTCATTGGCCCCAAAGTGGCTCCTGTTTTCATGACATCATGGTCGATAGTGGTTGTGGTATACTATGACTGACTCGGGTCAAACCTGGATTTGGCCCGCGGGGTAGGGCCGATCCTACATTAGCTTATCCTGACAATCGAACTCATCCCGGCCAACCTACCATCCTTAGACTGGCCTGCACCATGTCAACCAATTTGCTTCCACTGGTGTGAATGTAGCCAAACACCCGTAGTGACCCCTCCCGGCTGACCAGTTATGATTTGTCCACATGGTTCGCTGTCACACCATAGTTTCCGCCATGCGCCCCCACCGGTAGTGTCTCACCAGTGGTCCCTTTTGTAGACCATCATGGATCATCTGGCTGCCTGAAAAACATGACGCATTCATATATAGTATCCTCAAACCAATTCCATCATAGACCTAAGCTCCGCTCAATAATCCGTTTAGGATTCGATGTGAAAAATAGTTACCAATTACAACCAAAAAGAACATCCTAAACAAACTGATTCTATATACAGTTTGATGGTTGTGTTAGGTTGGTCATCGATGATGGTGCTCAAAAAAACTGAATCCATTGACATGAAAAATGTTTCTCCCGATAATTTCAAACAAAAATTAAAATAGAAAGGATCTTATCACATTTATACCCATTCTTCATCGACAATGTCTCACCATGCTTCCATTGTAATTCGATGAAGATCCATCAAAGATTTATCAGGGAAGGAAGGAGAGAGATATTCACCATTTGTGGGGAGGATTAAGAGACAACCCAAATGAAGAAAATATTATTTCCTATTTATAATAGGTGATTAGGTTAAGGGTTAAACATATCCACCAATGTTCATGGGATCCTAACATCCCACACCCTCTCATTTTGTGTCATGTTTTGGTAAAACACCCCATTACAAAATCACCAACGGTCTCAAATTTTAAATCGGATTCCCATTCGAGAGTTATTTGATATGAATCCCAAGATAAAATAAAATAAAATAATTTATTTGTTTATGATTACATCCTTATTAAATTTTCCACATAAGTCTCACTCCAAAAAAAGTTATGTCTCGATGCCCGACTGCTTATGAGATGTGGCAGACAATTGCAGTTGCTTATGAAGGAACTAACAATGTCTGAAAAACGAGGTATGATATAAAAAAGTTGAAATTTGATTCATTTATAATTATTTATGGTGAATGTATCACTTATATGAATGGAAGGATTATAGAGATAGTCAATGAAATTTTTACCTTGTGAGATCTTATTAACCATGAAGATGAAGACTTTAAAGTATGGAGTGTACTACCAACCCAATGGAATGGGATATCAGTATCCATTAGAAAATCATCACCTATTAAAAATATAACTATGAGAAAATTGATAGGAACCTTGATGATGTTTGAAGTTGAGATTGAAGATGAATCTAATGAGCATAAAGTCTTGATAAAAAGTGAAAATAATGCTCAAAAAGTTACATCTCAGAAGAAGAGAAGAAAGATAAAATAGGACATCAAAAATGAAGAAAGTTATGACATGTCTAATTTAGAGATACAACTGACACATATGTCTAGAAAATTCAAAAAAAATTATAATCATATGAAAGGATTCAAAATCTACTTCATGAAAGATGAAAAAGATCTAAAGGAAGTCAGATGCTATGAATGTAAGAAAATGGGTCACATAAGACCTGACTGTCCTCTGCTAAAAAGTGAAAAAAGAGGTTTTTGAAAAATACTAATTATGAGTAGAAAGATGAAAGAGAAATGACAGCTATGTGAAGTGTTTATGAACACTCAAAAATCTCATAATAGTCTAAAAAAATAAGAATCAAATCTAAAAAATAACATGTGTTTCTTGGCTGAAGATAATGATCTAAAAACTTATTACTCATCCAACTTCGATTAAAAACATTGTTGATCAAACGAAAAACTTGTATCCTACTACTACATGAAATAATAAAGATATGATTCATTTTAAAAAATCATAATTCATTGAAAAATATTCACAATTTAATTTTAGGATAAAGAGACACTTTGTTAAAAAAAACATCAAGAGTTAATAGAAAAATATAACTCATCTAACACAAATAATGAAGATCATGAAACTAAGATCAAAACACTGCAAGATGATGAAGAATCCAACAAAACTGCAGATCTATTTTTTATAAAAGGATAAAATACTTTAAATAAAATTCTTGGTAAGAATGTGATTAAGAATGAAAGAAAAGGAATATGCAGTAAAGGTGAGAAACCAAAACAGTAAAAAACTATTTTGTTCCAAATTTAAAAAGTATAATTTGAAATTACTGTGGAATATAAGGTCATGAAACTAAAAAATATTATTTAAGAACTCCCCAAATTAGTGGAACTAAATATCCTTTTTTTCAAATAGTGCATTTAACTAAAATGATTATATAAAAACAAATAAAATATGGATTCCTATATTTCTACTAGCTAACACTACTAGACCCAAGAGAATATGGGTACCGAAACAAAACATTGTTTAATTTCCTTCTCAGGAAGCTGGTTATAGAATAAAAATAGAAATATGGTACATGGATAGTGGATTCTCCACACATATGATTTAAAACTCATCTAACTTTAAATACATATCTCAATAGGTTGGTGGATCAGTCACCTTTGGTGACAAAGCTGAAGGAAAAATCATTGGTATTAGAACTATTGGAAATCCAAAAGATATCTCAACTAATAAAGTACTTTATGTACAATGATTGAAACATAACCTGATAAGTATTTCTCAAATTTGTGAGGATGGTTATTGTGTTTATTTTTATGAAAACTTATGTTGTTTTTTTAAGACAAATTTCTAAAATTTTGAGCTCCTATACTTGACAATTTTTATAACCAGGACTTAAATTCTTTCTATAGACAAAACATAAATATATTAACTTCTAAAAGAAATGTATCATAGATATGGCATATAAGACTTGGACATTGAAATTTTTATTCTCTACATAAATTATCTAAGAAACAATTAGTTTCTGATTTACAAAGTCTTTAATTTGATAGTGATTGAATATGCAACGCAGGCCAAATTTGAAAGCAATACAAATCATCCTTCAAATCAATTAACAAAATTTCTACCTCTAAGCCTTTAGAGCTTATCCTTGTGGATTGGTTTAGACCATCTAGAGTATAATGTTTGTATGGTAAACTATATTTATATGTTTTAGTTTATGACTATTCTATATTTACATGTATATATTATCTAAAATATAAAAATGATGCTTTAACTATATTTGAATGTTTTTGAAAAGCTATTTAAAATGAAAAAGATTTTAAAATAATATCTTTAAGTGATCGTAGTGGAGAATTTTAGATTCAGGAATTGAATTATTTTTTCTCAAATCTAGTTATTAAACACACCTTCTCTAAACCAAGAACACCTCAATGTAATGGAACTGTTGAATGATGAAATAGAACTGTTTAGGAAATACCATGGACTATGCTAATTGAATACAGTCTTCCAACCTATTTCTGGGAAAAATATGTAAGCACAACCTTCTATATAATGAATAGAGTTTTAATCAGACCAATTTTCAAAAAGACACCATAAGGTCTTTGGAATAACATAAAACCTAAAGTAAAATACTTCAATGTATCTGGTTGCAAGGTTTATATCTTGATCACCGAGGACAATCTTGGTATGTTTGATCCCAGATTTGAAGAATTCATTTTCTTTGGATATTCTTCTACCTCCAAATCTTATATAGTTTTTAAATAAATGTAATGATTTGTAGAAGAATTATTTCAAGTGAAATTTCGTAAAACTGAATCTTTTAACAAACTGAAAGATCAAATTAACGAATTTTACCCTAATAAAAACATGAGCCTTGAAAAGATAAAATATTATTTTGAAAATTATATAAACAAAATCACGTCCAGTTAAAATTACATGACACTGCTAAACATATTTTTGTTTTACCTAGACAGTCTAGAACTCTAAAGAATCACCCTTTAGAAACTATTATAGGAGACCTAGGGATAGAAAAAAAACTAGAAGAAATATATGAAATCTAGTTGGGTTTTCTGAATTTCTATCTCAATTAGAACCTAAGTCTACATAAGAAACCTTCGTTAAAAAAGATAGATGATTACAATGTGAGAAGAACTAAACAAGTTCAAAATAAATGATGTTTTGAAATTAGTTGAAAGACCAACGAACTATCCTGTTTTGGAACCAAATGGTTCTTCAGACATAAGCAATATGATCAAGTAATTATAACTTGATATAATGAAATGATAGTAGCTAAAGAATGTAATCAAGATAAATGTATAGATTATGAGGATACATTTCCCCTACAGCTAGATTAGAAGTTATTATGATCCTTTTAGACTATGCATCTTATAAAAATTTTAAATTATTTTAGATTGGTGTTAAGTCTACCTTTTTAAATGGTTATTTATGGAGGAAGTTTATGTTGAAAAACCTCTTGTTTTTGAAAATTATAAAAAAATTAATTTTGTTTTTAAACATACTAGTGCTCTTTATGGCCTTAAACATGCACCTAGAGCTTGGTATGAAATATCAAGTTCTTTTATTTTTAAAAATTATTTTACTGTTTGTATAGGAGATCCAAAACTATTCAAGAAAACTATAAATTCTAATATTTTATGGTTTCAAATTTATGTTGATGATGTAATTTTTGGATAAAAAATAAAAAACTTTGTCCTGAGTTTTCAAAATTAATGAAAAAATAATTTAAAATGAGTGTGATGCGATGACTAAAATTATTATTAGGACATCAAATATACAAAAAAAATTATAAATGATTTGATTCAAAGTAAATACATTTATAAATTACTAATGAAATTTGGACTTGAAAATAGCAAGATATATACAACTCCTATGTATACTAATTTAAAACTTTATTTGGATGAAACTAGAAAATGAGAAGACAACAAGTTATATATAGGTATGATTGGTATTTTATTATATCTTACTACTTTATGATAGATATTATGTACTCAGTATGTCTTTATTCTCTATTTCAATAAAATCCTAAGGAATCTCATCTTACAGCTGTCAAATGAATTTTTAGATATTTAAAAGGAACTATTTTTCAATCTCTGCTTTATCAAAAAAAACATCTGATTTAAATTTAATTTCATAAACAGATGCTGATTTTGGAAGTTGTAGATTAGATAGAAAAATCACATTAGGAACCTGTCACCTTTTAGTAAAATATTTACTGTCATGGTCTAGTAAGAAACAACACTCATTTTCGTTGTCAACAGCCGAGACAAAATATGTTTCTACAAGAAGTTGTTGTGAACATGTTTTGTGGATGAAAAACACTCTTATTGACTTTATACTAAATTTTGATATAAAAATATTTTATGTGATAATACTAGTGTAATAAATATTTCAAAAAATCTTATAAGTCATTCTAGAACTAAGAATAATGACATTATACATCATTTTCTAAAATATAATGTTCTGTAAAATGACATATTTTGAGAATATATTAGTAATGGATTCCAATTAGCTAATATTTTTAGTAAACCACTTCCCACTACAAGTTTTCATTTTAATGAGGTGGAGTTAGGTTTATTTATTTTTAAATGAAATTTAATTTTAATTTTAATTCTGTTTATTTTTAAATAAATTTTATTTAATATTAATATTATTTGATATTTTTTTTTATTTTTCTCTATTTAAAATGATTTTTTACTTATCTTTTAAATAAATAATGCTTTTATTTTTATTATGTAGTAAATTTTAAAAACACCGTATATGGTTTAATTTATTTTTAAATTTTGTAATGATTATTATATACGTAATGACATGGGAATCCATGCATTGTCAGAGCCCGTTTTGAATTCCCAAACTGCTCTTTTTCTCAACACATTTCGATCTACCAAAACCCTTCAGCTCTTTCGCCTTTCTTTTCTCAATCCTTCGAAATCGTAAAACCTCAATCCTTCAGATATTTTCGATAGAAGTGGAAAAACCAATGATAATCGAAGAAGGCGAACCCAGTGATGAGAAGCCTTAGCGTTCAAGGAGATGGGAAATCCTTCTGGGAAAAGTCATTGATCATGAATGGTTGTATTAGAAGAATCTGATACCAAAGAAGGTGTTATCCTTTCAATGTATTGAAACAACATTCAATGAGGAATACATCGAACTTCTCTATGAAGTTATGTTGAGAAGTTTCTTTAAAACACTTGAATTTAGTTTGGGTGATACCAGAGATTATATTATTGTGAAGATCCAAGATAAGTAGTTATCGATATCTTCTGTTGAAATAGCATGGATCTTGAACTTCCCTCATGAGGGAGTTTTTCATTTTTATCATATGTCAATCAGGGATAATGATCATAAATCTGAGGATATTATGTCTTTTTTGTTTGGTTCTAATATCATAAGAAAAATGTTGGTAAAATATTTAGAACCAGATCATAAAATTTTGGTAAGGTTTATTAAGATCAGGATAACCTCAAGGATGTATGAGATGGAGAAGATTCTTTTTCTAGATATATATATATATATATTGTCTCTATTTTTATGTGACCTAAAGATGAATTTTTCAAGATACATGATTAGATATTTGAATCACAACTGTCAACCTGAGGCTCGAATGAATTTCTATCCTTATGGAGGATTTATTTCAATGTTGTTATTTAAGATAGATATAGTAAGACCGGTTGATGCGATAGTCAGATGCCATCATAGTAATGGGTTGAATACTAGATCTTTGAGAAAGCTCTGATTTTTCTGGAGCACTGTAAATGGTAAAATCATTCCTATTGGAGCTAAAGAGGATCGATAATCTGATTAAGGGGAGAAACCTAAAAAATATAAAGAAATTATGGCTGAATCCATAATAGGGAACGTTTCAAATACATTAAGAAGAATTCTATTTGGAACAGAAGATGAACCTGTTGATGAAAGAAGTGCAGGAGGAATTCTTAGTTCAAGGAAAAGAACAGTTGTTTAGGAACCTACTGAAAATAAAATTATTGAAATAATAGATCTTTTAAGTGATAAGTTTGTACGAGATTATGTTCAAGAATAAAAACAAGAGGTAGCTACTTCTCAAGTAGAAGTGGAAGTTTTTCCTCAGGGTGAGGAAAAGTCATGAAATGAAGAGGTACCTAGGATTTAAAAAAATCAAGAAATGGAAATTATAGAGTAATATGTGAATGAAATTTACTCTATAAATCAGATTCAAGAAAATATTCCAGAAGAAATTGCATAGGATGAGAACCTACCTTTGGTAGTTTGAGAAAGATGAACCTCTTCAAGAAAATTACTCTGAATTTCATACAGAAGTTCTAAATGAATCATTCTTAACTGAGATTTCTGGATAAAAATCAGTTGAGAAACTAGTAGAGTTTGATGAATAAAAAACCAGGTTCTCAATATTTACCACTGATATTGGTAAATCATGTTGTGAATCAAGCACATGGTTCCTCTAATTCTATGTCTGATCATGTTGAAGAACTTGTCAAAAAATTCAACAGAGCCAAAGCAGAGAATGTTTCTTTAAGAAGATAATCAAAGAAAGAGAAACAGAAATTTCAAAACATAAAGATAGTTCTACTTAATAGAAAAAGGTTGATGTTTTTTAAAAGGAATTGTTGGCAGAAGTTGCAAACATAAAATATAAATTTGTATTGAAATCGAATTTGGAAAAACTAAAAAGTTTTATGGAAAAAAATTGAAAATGTTACACGAAGTCAAGAAAGTATATCAGGTACTTTTCCTAATTTGATCAAATTATTACAATCCATTACAATTTTAATGTGCAACATGAATGATAGGTTTTAGTATTTACAGTGTAATTGTCCTCCTTTTTCTATTTTGAGGGAAAAATATAAACATCTTATTGATCACCTTATCTCATGTGAACCTGGAATTAGAGAACTACTGATCAGATTCACTGAGAAGATGAATTAGTTTATGGAGAATCAAGATATATTTCATGAGCTTTTCAGATTGAAACTCATTAAAGAAATTCATTTTTCTCACGAAGGAAGTGATCTGATCATTCAGCTGGAAGATGGTGTTATGAAGAGATTAAGGTTAGAGTTGGTAGAGTTAAATTATGTTATTCATAATCGCTAAAATGCACATTTTCCAAATTTTATCCCAACAACCTTTATTCCCGATCATTCATGTACTTGTATATTTTTTTATCAATGAAATTTCTTATTTATCATATTTTTTGGTTTTTAAATTTGTTTCGGTCTATGTTAGAATACCTAATAAAAAATCCAGATTCCTGTATTGATAAAACTTTTCTCATAACATTTTCTTACAAGTTCAATGCCACATTACAAGTGTTATATTCCATATTCTATAATTTTTTTGGACGTCACAAAAAGGGGGAGAAATTTGGATAAACACAACAATTTACTTTGTTTTTTAAATCATCTTTTTGGTGACAATTTTGATTTTGGGCCTTTGGAGAGAAATTTTGATAAACAAGTATTTTATATTTTAAAATTTGAATTTGGAAGTAAAAATTAAATATTTTTTTCGTCCTTGAAAAATTCTAAATTATATGTAAATAATATTGTGGGTCTTAGGATCATCAAAAGGTGGGAGATTGTTGAGCATGTATTGTTCCAAAAATACTCTATATTTTTATAATGTTTTTGATGCTCATAAATACCCTAATTTGTTATTATTATGATTATACATTAAGTATATTTCATGAAATAAATATTCTTTATATTTCCAATTTTGGAATAATATTAAAGAATGTGATTTTCAAGAAATATGTTTCAAATTTTTCGGAAGGCTATTGAGAGTGTTCTCGAAAAACTATTCATATAGTACGTTGGAAAGCATAGCGTAAGGATTAAATCCTATATTTATTTTATGGTATTTCTCAAAGAATGCTTCATAAAACCTAAATTTGGAAGGAACCGTATGTTTATTATATGAGAAAGTTATGGATGAAGAAACTTAAGTTTGTATGGAACTTACATTTTCTTCACAAAAGTATGGATCATCAACCCTGCTTTTGTAATGAACCTTACGTTTTATCAAAAAGTATGGATCATATACCTTACGTTCTGATCAAAATAAATGTATGGATCAAATCCCATGCGTTTGAATGTCGATGAAAAAACTATGGATCATAAACCATACGTTTGTAATCAACCTTACATTTGAAATAAACCTGAAATTTGGAACCATATGTTTGACTTCTTGATACTTCGGAGACTTGAATTTTTGACTCTATCGTACACTGGTCTTTTCTAGAATATCAGGATAATTTCAAGCTCGATTTAAATCCCATTTTTAAAGCACATATTTGAGTAATTTAAATTCATTTATACTTTATTTGAAGGATTGATTTAAGATGATTATTTTGAGATGATTATTAAGGGAATTTACAACCACTCTATCATTCAATATTTTATGAATGTTTTGACCTTTCATGTGACTTTTTTGGATCTAAATTTTTGAATAATGTGCTCGACTTTATTCTATATATTTTGTGTATCTGAATTATGTAGATTATATGGGTGACATGATATCTCTTGAATTGAAGGAGATTAAGAAATTCAAAACTGGAGATATTCAAGTTTTACAAAAGACATATATTCCTTCATTCTTTAGAAAGATCTTTTTCAGATATTCTACGACAAATAATGAACAAATTCTATCTTATTTTAGAAAGAGAAACATTGAAGATTTATTTTTCTACATTATAGATATATCATAAATTTACTATTGATATGTTTCTAAATATATTTCAATATAAAATGAAATCAAATCGATTCTAAAATACTATTTCTTGAAGAAAAAACTTTGTGAAGACAATGAACCATTTACTGACAGTTATGCACTGCTGCAACTATGAAGATCCATTGGAATGTTTTTGTCAAAAAAAAATACTCTTTTATTTTGAGTATCATATTCTCATACTATGTTGTTTGATTGATTCTATGTTTAGAACCAGAAGGATCTGTTTTAGCCTTAAACTGTAAAGGTCTCAACTACCTGTACTCAGTTGTGGATGGTATCATGAAAAGAGGACCTACTGATGGAAATCACCAAGCTCATGGAGAAAATCATTGGTGGAGTGGACTAGGGGATCTTTGTTCCCGAAACCACTATAAATCATTTCATCCTGATATCATTTTATTTCCACTGTATAAACAATATGATAAAGATAAAAGGATGAATTTGATTATCATCAAGATTTATAGATATGTTTTGAAAGACACAATTCACCCCCCCTCTTGTGTATATTCTGTATTACATGATCAAAAAAACCTAAACCGGATAACCTCGTGACACACATAATAATGGGATGAACTATTAATCCTCGTGAGGGAATAAAAAATAATACCATGATGAAAGTATTACATGTTAGTCAATAGGCATTTCAATGGGACATAAAAGGGGTGAGAATCATAATCTTGAACAATGAAACACGATGAAACATTATTTCATAAAGGTTATATGGGAATGTGCCAACAACAATAAATATGACATCAGAAACATAGATCAAGGATAACTACTAGTACATCATAACTTTGTAGAAAAAGTACTATAATGGATTAGGTTTACTACCTAATAAAATAAATTAAATCTAAGGAGACTAAAACATTACCCAATACATTTGATTAATATATAATTTTAGATGTGCCTGTCACATTCATATCATATACATGTATAAGTGTGCTGCATAGATCATTCAACATAGGATAATTTTTGATGACATGAAATATCATGATTAATTACCATGGAATAAATTCATGGAATTACCCAATCAAATAAGTATTGTTATGTCTAGTTTAATACCTTTTGAGTGGAAATGGTAATGGTATTTAAAATAAAAAGGTTTGGTATGGAAAAATCAAAGGATTATTTTAGAAGCATAATGAGGGTACATAGTGAATCATTGTAGGGTTTAATGAGAGTAAAATGGGTATGTCATCACTTGGAAATGATAAGTGAAGTAATATGGAAGTGTAAAATAATATCCTATCAATATGAATTGAAATTAAAAAATCCTTAAATAAATAAGGTTCTTGAATAAAGACGGGAAGGAGAGGATCACTTACATTGAGAGGATGTTTCTAAAGGCTTAGGAGGAAATTCATGAGAGATTGGGGAACATTGGAAGGGATATATTGAGAAAATGGAAGAGTATAGTCATGATCCAATAGTTTATATTGAAGAGAAGTTGGATAATTTGTTAGCCTAAATAGGAAAATAGAGGGGTGTTTATTATTATTTTCCGATCATTACTCTTGGACTCTATAAAACAAAGTAATCATAAAAAAACATTAACATGGTTTTCACCCTTTTATTCTAGAAATGGGAATTAGTTTTCATTATTTTATAAGTCCATGAACCATAAACATTAAAATAATACCCTTTTTGATGTGTAAGTGATTCATGTTTACAAATAATTGATTTAAAAACAATAAACTAAATTTAGGTTTATGAGGATTCATAAAGGGTTTATAAAATTGAACAAATAACTCAAAATGCATTATTTAAAAGTTTAAATATCAATTTTTTATTGTTGATAAATTTTAGGTCACATATTATATCACTTTTGGTTCATTATGATGTCAAAATACATATTTTATATTTATACCATATTTAATTTTAACATGAAAATCCTTCTGTATCGGAAAGTTATGAAAAATTCACCATTGAATACTTGTGATTTTCTGAATCCAAAAATAATACTTCTTTTATAAAAATAATTATACTAATATGATAAATTATACTCTTAGATTAAAATCAAAATTTATTAAAAAATACTATTTTGTTGACAATAACATTTTTTTGACCCTTATAAAAATTACATTTCAACTTCATAAAACTATATTGTCATTTATATTTAAGATGTACTATTTATTAATATTATTTTATTAAAATATTAAATATTTCAAAAATATCATAATTTGTCAAAAGGAATTTCATAATTGAAATTTCATATTACCCAAAAATAAAATTCTAGGTTTTTCATTTTAAAATATAATTTTTTTCAAACTCATTACATAATCATTTAGATCGTAAAAATGATAATTATTATTATTATTCTATTGAAAAAATATAAAAATTCAAACTATTAGGTTTCAATTAAATAACCCAATACTACACTAGTTAATTCTCTAAGGGTAAGGTGTGTGATGGGGGAAATTTCATTGGGTGGTTTGCCGTACAATTTTTGGGTCATGATCACAATAAGGTTCAACTTCTACCCTAATAGTTTTCTCTCATTATTTAGTTGTTGGATATCATCTTAGGCTTGATCAAGGGAAAATCTCATAGATTCTATCTCACATATATGATCTCATAAATGGGTTTCATATGGTATTATCCTACTAGTTGAGGTCATCTCTTTTTTTGTTTGTTTCAATTGGAATTTATCATAACCCGTAATATATTGTTATAATATGATGATTGTTCAAGGTCTATATTATAGATGGTTATTATGCTTAATAGTATTTTGAAATTTAAAAGATGTAACATATACTGGTTAAATATAACCAAAGTAGTACATGTGTTTTCTATATTTACATTACATAAATAAGGCATTTAATCATTTAAAAAGTGAATTTCACTTACAAAAGTTCAGGTCATTACATTAAGCCTATATAAAATATGACCAATGTCATCGTCTTGGGTTGAGGTCCCACTAGAAATTTACTTGAGACTCTAGTGGTTTGAGTAAATAGAAAATCACTCACCCAGAAGATAGTTCCTTAATATATTCAGACTGAAGACTATTGTAGCCAAATTTAGGTAATTATTCATGTAATTAAGCTCATGGGTACTGAATTATATCAACCCATTAGAAATAACTACCTTCCTCTACAACAATTTTCAACCAAGACCGGCTCCAAATGAATTGAAAAAACAACCATATCAACACCCTCCGTGGGTAGTATCACGATAGAAGCAATAAACAACCTCATATAAACCATGATTAGACACACTCTTGTTTTTCTCCCAAGAAAAAACTACATCGATATTTTTTCAGTTTACAGTTGTACCATGCTTAGAGATGGCATGCCCCATAAAATGAACCTCATGAATAAAAATCTCACACTTTGAGAGCTTACTATAAAGTTGATTATTCTTGACTAATTATAGGATCATCCTAAAATTATATACATGATCCTCCTTTGATACAAAATAAACTAGTATGTCATCAATAAATAAAAATACGTATATGTCCATGTCGGGCTGAAATGTCTGGTTCATAAGAGAAATGAACACATTGAGTTAATTATCCACACCTAAATGCATCACTTGGAAGTCATAGTGTTCATAATGAAATATGAATTCCATATTCATAATATCATCCTTATGAACCCTGGACTAATGGTAACCATAACATAGATCAATCCTTGAGAAAAAACATCCCCCTCTCAACTAGTTTAAGAGTTCATCAATATTCATAATGCGGTACTTATTCATTATCATTATTTGATTCCATTGATAATAGTTTCCAAAAATCCTAAAAATATTATATGGCTTTTCCAAAAAGGAAACTATAGCTACCCAGTGGGGATACATTGGGTTTAATAAAATATTTCACTCAATGGTCCTCCGAATACACCCTCAGCTCTCGGAGCTCAATATGTGTCATCTGATATACCATAGAAGATATCAGTAAAATCATGTGCTGAAAGTCAATGTAGTTTTCTATAACCCACCTTAATGTTTTTTCTAGTACATCATTTAGAATTATTTCTATATAATCATTCACTACCAGTGAAATCCATATGTATGAAGAGCCCAATACACCAATGGATAATCTTGATAAATGATGGGTGATGGGATACATTTTATTTCATGTGATCTTTGCTCACTCTGCCATGTGATCTCCCCCATATGTGTCATGTCTTACATAGATGACCGGAAGGCCGATGGTTAATTTGGTAGAGCATAGTGGTACATGGGAAAATTGACCATGTTCAGTGGTCAAACATAGACAATAGGACTTGGTATCTCTATAGTTGTCCAATTTTCCTATCATTTTTTGGTTGGGAATTATTTTCATGATAGGCCTATTTTTTTTAAATTTAATGTTTTGGTTTTATATTATCATACTATGATGTATTTTCTAGATTTAATTTCATTAATTTTTATACACTATATTTTTTTGTGATTTTTTATTCGATTTCACTTTTTTATTAACAAGGTTGTGTTTGATTGTATAGGTACATTAGTATAAGGGATCATACATTATTTTATGAATTCTTGGTGAATGTATCCAACACTAGACTATTTTAAGCTGTCATTGGGTTTCACGCATGGCTTTCCATTGTCCAGTAAGGCCCCATTAGGTTATTTCTTAATATAGAGGTATTAGAGTGGTTCATAATATGATCAGGGTTTGGAGACTATCTAGCTATGATGTTTTCTTAGGGAACATAGGTAAATGATTTATGAGTGTTTTGATTTTCTATTCCTGGCTAGGGAACTCAGTGTGTCTGTGGAGACTGACATATACATTCACCAGGATAGTAACTACTGGCTTTTGGACTTTCCACGTCATGACATTGGTTATAGGGGAAAAATGGGGCATAGATCATACAAAGGATGATTCCATTGACATTCATGTACTTCAATCAACTCTCTTTATATTATAATCTAACCATTGTAATTCTTGATGAATTTTAGGAAGCCTTTATGAAGATATCCTATTAGGATGATGATACATGATTGTGAGAATGATCATTTGACTGATGAGGCCTCATTTTGAGGACCCTCTCTGGAGGTTTTTCTACTATGTGGGAATATAGAAGTCTTACCACTTTTTTAGAAGTGGATAGTTTCATTGGGGGAGGATTATGATTCACACTGGAATATAACACTAAATGATTTCAGTTAATAGAGACCACTAATATTTTATAGTGATCCAGACCCTTAGAAACTAGATAACGTGCTTGATTGGTGAGATGAGTTTTCAAGATTGTTCGGACCTCAGTTAAATAGATTGTTAGACTAGAAACTATTATTCTTCTTAGATTAGTAGGGTGATGTTTCATTATATTCATGAAAACTCATGGTGTGATGATACTCACATGGTCATACTTCAAGAATATATTTCATGATGAGTTTTAACCATCATGATTATTGTCCATGAAAATTCAGGATCTTGTTGAGCTGAAACAGACTTATATAAAGAAAAATTACATAAGGAAATTTATTAACCTCTTTTGTTACCCTCTTTATATGGGGTGATATGGTTTAATTTAGGAGTTAATGTTTGAGAACGGTATTTGCAGAGACATTTGGTCCAGTGTGGTCTCCTTAAGCATTACAACTTATGATGAATTGATGGATTGGGATCAAGTTATATAAATCTTTTTAGTAGATGGATGATGGATCTATAGCTGGAAGTATACATTATACGACCAATTCATTTGCAGAAGATAACAAGAAATAAATTTAAGGGTATCAGAACTATAGACATACCCATTAATAAATCCATACACGGTGATTTTTTTGTGCATAGTTCATGTAGAGGGTCAGGATATCTATTAGAGGGGGGATACAATGCTTGTAATTGGTAAGGTCATAGGGATCATGATTTCCCAACCCAATGTATTGAGAAGGGTAGGAATTTAGTGAATGGATCACCAATATAGAGATATCATTGTGATCAGGAATCTCCTAGGGAATGGTCAGGGTGTCCCAAAGAGAGGTGTTTCTAACAGAGGAGTGCATGGATCATAAAGGGAGGAGCTAATAATAGAAGTAGATACTATGAGAAACTTACACACCATCGCTAGGAGATCCACACCATGCTCAGAGGGTTAGTGGTTAAGGATGTAGGTGAATATAGTTTATGGAGGGATGTGACTAAGCTTTTCATGGGATTATTTGAGGTATGGTTTGTGCCTTTTAAACTCATAAACTTGTAATTGTAGATATAATAATTTTTAAATCCTTTATCTCTATATCCCTCATGTTATAGATAAAAATTTCTATAGATAATTTTTCCTAGAAGCTATTCTAGAGGTTCCTGTAGAAAAAAAATTATATGGCATGTATATGGGGTCACATAATTTTTGACCACTGCAGGTCGCATGGTAATGTCATTCCCTATAAACAACTTTGAAATCCATTTCATATCATAGGGTGTGACCATAGTGTAACACAATGTGTAAGTCCACTTTCTGTCTTGGTCACATACACTTGGAAAATAGCTTAAATTTCTATGTACAGCCACACGGTGTGACTGAAGACCTGAGGTCCTAGGGTGTGTTCATATAACACACTGACTAGACACCTATGTAGGGTCACATGACATGTGGACCCAGCTACATAGAATGCGATCCTTATCTTAACAATACCCTATCCACCATGGGGATGTGAAGAACATGATGTGTGTCCTTATAGACTACGTGGCATGTGGTTCTTAATAGTCGGTAAAACCTTGACCTCACATAGAATATAGGTCTATAATTTTTACCACCATGAGCATCATTTTGACAACTCCAAACCATTTAAACTAAAGGAACCATATTCATCAATCAAATATTAGCCTCCAGCGGCCGGAAATCATAAATCGGGTCTCCCACATGAGAATCTGCATCGCTTTCACCATTGTTTGACGTCCCAAAGCCCTATATCCATTACCTAAAACCCATTATCAATAATAAGTTTTACAATAAACAATTTTTTGTAGTTTTTTCATGTATCTCAAAAACAATTTGTGTTCAATCACCCTCAAATTCATCCATGTAATGTCAAAACATGGCCTCGTGGGTCAATGACAGAAAGATGAAGAATTTTGAGGGAAATGAACATGAAAAGGTGAATTTATCATTATTTTATTCTTTATTAGATAAAAATTACATTATTTTGACATACATGGGTGAAAAAAGTCTAACAAAGGGATAATCGGGTTAACAATATCAAAATATAGTTGGGTTCATGTGAAGGATGTCAATCACATAGAACAATAGGGAAAATATAGAAATAAATTATTATCAAATAAAATAATGAATAAATATATCAAATAACATATACTACCACACGAATAGATTGATTTTTTCTGAAAACATGTTTTATAGCAGTGATGATGAAGATCTTGTCGTGTTCATTGACTGTATAATGATCCACCTTAATCGATTTCGTTAATTTGAATTCTCTCTTTGTCGGTGAACTTATCTGAATCCCTCTAATCTCCTAGGATTATGCAGATAAACCTGGTGATTTTCTATAATACATTATTGAAGAAGTATGGATGTGTTTATGTCCTTTTAAAATATATAAATAAAATTAATTAATTAATTTACTTGAAATTCTTCCCAACAACCATCATCTATGGAACTCCCAATGGAGACCAACTAGATATTATTCCTAGGGTAAACCATGCATTACAAAACCAAATATTGTCTTTGATTTCCCAAATGAGGTCCCAAAAAATGGGAAAAGATTTTCTACCAAAACAATGTGCATATAATCTCTAAAATATATTAATATTTTTAATAAATCAATATTGATGCATTATGGGCCACCTAAACTCATTTTTACTCTGCTTCAAGAAAAAATAATATTCCTTATAATATTTCAAATTATTACAATACAAAAATTTATTCACTACACTTGGTTCCAATTTTCCAGGAATAAGGCCTTGTATTAATTTAAAACATTGAATAATTATAAAATTGTCACTCTATTCACTTATAAAAGGGAACCACATTACTTGTCTCCTTAAAACTTCCGGAGAGACATAGATCAAAATATTATTACCCAAATACCTTTATATATTACCTACACAGATCTAATATCTTATGTTATTATATAAAGACCATCCTAAGGGGGATTAATGTGTAATCCAAAGGAGGTGTCTCAAGGAAGAGGTAATCATCTATCCCCAATTTTAATAAGCAATTTCTTCATCAACTTCTTCTAAATACATTATATTTATCCTAAAATACCAAATCCAGTACCATCAATATACTGAGATTTTACTATTATTATGGTAAAATACTTTTCTATCTCTTTCCTATATATTGGAAAATGATAACTTCCCTCATGTGTACATGTAGACTACAACCTCCATGAAATGATGGGATCCATTTTTCATTTCATCTTTACTAATATGGTAACAAGGATGTATTTAATAAATATAAATTATATTTATGATAAAATTATTTTTCTTATGTTTTGAATTATAGTTTCCCTTTCTTTCATTCTATCCATAAAAAACTATAAACTTCACCCATATGTATGTGTGGACTAAAACCTCCATAAAGTATTGTAATTAATTTTTCATCACTTATTTATATAAATGGTTATATATATATATTTATTCAATAAATATGATACGTATTTCATGGATAATAATAATTAAATAATGAAACCACGACCAGGGTGCAAGTACCAGGACCATCAACCGGAAACATGCATGGAAAGGGACCTGTTTTCACTCGAATATTCATTTTAATGATGAAATTTAAATAAAAGGATAGTAATAAAATATAAAGGATTGATAAAATTTATATTATATATGATAATGGTTTTAGATTATATATATATATAATATATATTTCTTATGCAGTAATTTTGAATGCATTTGATGCAAGAAAGAACTTGAGTTAAGGATTTATGTTACCATATAATTTCATATCAAGATTGACTAGTAAAAATTTACATTGAGGGAACTTATATTTATATTATCCATTAAAACCAATATATTTTATTACCATATAGTTATTTATTTAATTTTTAATTAATATTACCATTTTCCTCCAATTAATTTTGAAAATTATAAAGGAAATGTTTTTATCAAAATTTTCACTTATTTCTTCGTCGGTGGAATAACTTTCTCTTTCGTGTCCCTGTTATTTAACATATTTAGAAGAATTATTTTTTAATGAAACAATAATATTTTAAATTAATTATCATCCATATTTGAATTACATTTCAAATTTTTAAATAGGAAACTTTTAAAATGTTTTGTGAACTAATTATTTTTGACATTTTACAAAAATGTGTAACATGTATATTTGTTTTTAATGTTAACTACACAAATGGATTGTCACTCCATTATTAATATTATGTACTTCAAAACTTCCTTTATAAGTTTCCATGGATATTTTTAAACATAATATTTTTCATGATATTGAACGAATTCAATGATTTTAATGATATCAAGAGAAAAGGGTGCATTTAATAATTTCAAATAAATGATTGAATGATTATTTGAATGTAATTTTCATATATTTAAATATTATTTAATTAATTTTATTATTCAATATCGAAATGATATTAATATACCATACACATTCTTTCTCTATATAAATTATTGTGATTTAAGGGGGGTTCTGCTATATCTATTTCTTTCATGTAGGTTAATTAAGTTATGATGAAATGATAGAATGTTTTGTGATACCCATTTCTTCTATATTGGTTATGCTATGTTGAAATGATGTAATATTTATGAGACCAAATTATTTCCATGTGTTATGCTATGATGATATGATAAATGTTCAGTAAATATTTGGCGCATGTATGTGTGACTTTCAGGATGTAATAGTTGGATTGAAATTATATTGACCTTCAATATGATGGGAAAAGAATGATATATCATGAGATAATAAGTTATATAACGGGGAGTCAACCTAGATCATTAAGGGATTCTATCAAATATTATGGCCTTGGGAGTGATCCTTCAATACGGAAATGATAAAATGTGGGTTAAAGCCAATCCACTATGATAATCATAGAAGTGAGCCTTCACCACGGAAATGATTTTCTATGGTTATGTGTATTCCAGAAACCTATGTATTATGCTAATTTTATGTTCGCATAGATCATTATTTTTTATTGATGATTTTGAACACTTTTTACTTACCTATTTTTTTATAATTAAATACTTATTCCAAGATTCATGGTTACATATCACTGGCTAATTTGGTATGAATTTTGTATGTTATGTTCATGTTATCATAATCAAATGCATATGTTATGACCACTATGATCATTAATTACTACCAATTATTCTTAACCTTATTGGTAATTAAAACACACCCATTCTTATGTTTTATTTCACTATTTCATGAATAATGGTTTTATATAGGCTCTATCAAATTAGAATACAATGTGAGAAAACATTACGAGTGATGTTAAAGATATTTCACGGAATAATATGATTGTGTATCTAGTATCCAAAGACACGTAACCTTAATGGTTCGTGGGAGTGTATTATTATGATATATATTGAATATTTAACTTGAATGATGTGATATATATATATATAATGATTGTGTCACCTAACAACTCACGACCCATATCAATCCATGGTTGAGGAATGTTGTTGATTCCCATGAATCTTCTAAGACTGTTACTTAATCAGGTTTTCATGCTGTATCTAGACCACCACAAATGGGTGTGAAAGGTATGTATGAGAAGAGAATAATTTGATGTGGAAAAAATAAAACCACTAAAAACACTCCTAAATTATCCTTGGGTGTATCTCCATTAATCTATGATATAGGATCTGGCACTGTGAGTGTAGGAAACATAAACCTATAGATATTACTGTAGAAAAAGGAAGATATTCATCGATGAGAAACTATTATAGGTGCATAACCAATGATTAGATTCTAAATAATATGTGGTCACACAGTTGAGGATGAACATCCTAGAAAAAAAAACCACCATTGTGAACCCATAAATAATCACCCATTAGAAACTAAAACTATCCACCAAATCACTTTTTCACCCCAACCCCATGTCATCATGTACATTATTAACTCCATTTAAGGGTATCGTTGAAGAAAACATCACAAATTCTACATCAAATAAAAAAAACTAGTAAGTGGGCCATACAATATCCCCAAAATCATTTACATTATAACCAACACATGAAACACAAATAAAGAAATAGGAGTAAAGGGACACTAGAGAAATAAAAATTAAAACTAGAGAGTGAATAATGAGTATCTTGTAAACCCAGAGTTATTTAAGAGCAACTTCTATGAAATCACTAAATCCATTGGAGAGAAAAATAACATCCTAGTCATGAAATATAACATTAAACCAGATAATTTTATGAATCCAATTTGATCTAGAGGGAGTTAAATAATGACTCAATAGGTGGTTAATTAAGATCATAAAATTTTAACCCCAAAACAAATTCCTACCTCAAAATATTCTTAACTCATTTATCAAATTTCAGTCAAAACAAAAATGGAAAATAGATGAACACATTAGAGATTATTTATAGTGGTTTAGGTAAAAATAATTATTTAGTCCACTCTACGAATTCTCTCTCCAAAGACTCGGTGATTTTTACTTTACAAATAATTTTCCAAGGGACCATGACGATTGAGTTCATCAAAATAAAAATTTATACAAAGGGTGAAAAAATATTTTATAGGGATATCTATTTTCATAGGAACTATACATTATATTAATGAATATAAATGTTTATAAAATATATATAAATTTAAATCACAATTAAATGATGCAACATACAAAATATTAGACGTTATTCTAGAGAAAGAATAATACATAAATGGTCATTTTTGTAGGTTCTATAAACTATAAATGATTTGATCTTTAATGAATATTATTAATATATTTTTATTATTTAAAAAAATTAGGAACATCTTGTTTATATAGGAAAGCAGAGTATCATATCCATTATCTAGATAGTACTTTATATCTTGACTATTTTGGTTATCTCTATTATCTTATGCATATTTATCTATTTTGAATTCTGAATTTGAAACTCCATATATAATGCATCATTCAAGTGGATAGATAATAATAATGTTGGACAAGCTATGAACCCATATGTGACCTTTGATGTTAAAAATAACAGTTGCAAAGGTGATTTTTAACTACAATATAGGTCTTCAATAGAACTATACTGAGGGAACCAGAGCATGAAATATATATATATATATATATTACAACATTTTAGATGAATATTCAATAAATATCACAATTATACATTCTTTAGGTCTGTAAAGGTTTTGTGTCTTTGGAGACCAGATATATAAGAAGATTATTTCATAAATTATCTTCAACATCTCCCAGAGATTTTCTCGATCATGATACTCTTTTTTTGGAAAACCCTACATAAGAAATTTCATCATAACCTGGGAAAAATTCAAATATAAGGAAGGGTGATCTTGGTTGATTGGTAAGGGTATAAATATGAGATATCAATCAATGATCATAAGTGGTATTAAGGGTATGATAACATGATCATAACACAATAAATCATATCCAATAAATTAAATATCATTAATCATTAGTTATGGAATAAATATTCTTTCATAATAAAAGAAAAAATGGATAAGATTATGGAATCATCAATAATAAATAATTATCCATGAGATTATATCATATTCATAGGAAAATAGAACAGTAAATATATGATAATATTTGAGAACATGTATAAATATAAATGTGTTTACTCGTTAAATTAAGGGCATAAAATATGGTCCTCTAAAAAGTAATGGAGATGAAAAAAAATCCACACATAAAATTATGGATATAAAACTAGGTCCATGCAAAAACCTATGGACATTAAACTAGGTCTGTGTAAATATTTTAGAGCATAAAATTAGGTTCATGCATAACACAGTTATCTCGTGAGTTATCCATCATTACTCAAAGCATTAGAGGGCTATAATGGACCCACTAATAACAAAATATTAACCATAAATATAAAAAACTATCATTAAAACATCAATAATTTTATCATAAAAACCCATGTAAGTGAAATGGTTTTTATTCCAAAATTTCACCATAGAATTACCTGTGGTGAATAAATGGGTTTCATAAATATTTCATCATTAATTAATTAACCTTGGAAAAATAACTGGGTTTCAATGAATATTACATGAATCAATAGCATAATAATACATCAAGAGAAATATTTTGGATGGTTTCATATGATATAATCCCCATTTAATCATAACAATTCATAATGATAATTATATATATGAAAAATATCTTTAAAATTAAATTTGTAACCTTATTTTATAACTTGAGGAAAACATCGTTTTCCTTTGATAATATTTTAACTAAAAATTCCTAGAGTAATGAGAAAATATGTTTCTTTTAATAATAAAGGAATATTAAAAAGTGTTCTTCAAAGAAAATAATGGTCCTCGTATTAGGAATAAAATTTCATGTCGTATATTTTAAAACAAATATTCCTTTCACACTTCCTATAATATTTAATAAGTACCCAATTTAGAAAATTTTAAAAAAAAATTAAAAAATTGAAATTAAATTGAAATATGGATGATCTTTTCTTTAAATAATCATTGTATCATAAAAATAACATTCTAAAAATAATTTCAATGAATATTTCGTGTAAAAAAATTTGTCAACCAAAGAGGAAATAAGGTTGGCCTTTTTAAAATAATTTATTAACCACCTTCAGCACCAAAGAGATGAAAGTGGTTCTAATAACTAAAAATTCCATGAATAAACAAGGTAGAATAAAATATATGTGGTTTAATGGATAATGATAAATAATTAATAATAGTGGAATATTAAAATATAAAATCTCGAAAAGAAATGAGATTGAAACATAAATCCTAGACCACAAGTATCATATTGTTTTATAAGAGTTCAATCCTCTTGTATAATAAATAAAAATTTATTATAATTGAATTTAATAGAAATATTCACATATAAAATACCATATATTTTTTTCTTACCACATCTTATCACTCGTTAATTGAAAATTCTTTGTTAATATGATCATTCTAGTTGATTGTTGTTTCATTTTTCATGTGTGTTTTTTGTAATGAAATTATAGTCCTTATACATTGATCATAATTCCATTATATCTATAATTGTAATCATATCATTAGTATAATATTTAATCATAATATATATTTCAATAACTATCAAAATAAATTGGTTGTTAAAAATCAATTATATAACTTTTTGGTCAAAGTAATCCATACGTACATATGAGTGGTATTTTCACTTCTCGATTGATGAAATGAAATAAAGGTAAATTATATTTCAACTTTAATAAATCATTATTATATCATAAATATAATATATATTCATCAAATATATCCTTATTTATATCCATGTAGTGTTAAAATGAAAAATGAATCACATTTCTTCATAGATGTAGTTGTCCACAGGTACGCTCAAGTGATGTTAACATTTTTCAACGGATGAGATGATTAAAACGTAGATAATATCTTATAGTAAAATTATAATTATCATTTAATTAATATTATATATGAATATCAAATCCATCTTAATAACTAACCATGAAATATGGTGATTTAAAATGAATCATATTTCTTCTTAGAGGCGGTAGTCCACAAGTACACACAAGTGATAATTTCATTTCCCATTTGATGGAAAGTAGGTGGAAAATAGTTATCCTGTGATCACAATATTATCTCATTATATTTATGACAACAGATACATTATATTACTATGTATATTATATATTTAATGAATTTATAATATGAAATAAAATATTAAATAATATGGTAAGACTATTACCTCTTCTTTGAGAGACCTCCTTTGTCTTGTGACTTAAGCCTTCATAGGGTGGTGTTTGGGGAAGTAAATAAGATCTTGGAATAATGGAAGGTGTATTGGAAGGTATTAGGTAGTAATTTTCTTAGCTATAATTCTCAAAAAAAATTAATAAATGATAATGTGAGATTCCCTTTTATAAGCGAGGGACATGACACACTTGGAATTACTTAAATGATTTAAATATAATATATATCATGATCATTTAAAGTGGTACGAATGCACCCAAAATTCATAGATAATATTTTATAGGTTCTAAATAAACTCAAAAAAAACATTTATACAAGTTCTGGATACATTTTAATCCATCTTTCTTAGTTAATCCACCTTAAACACATTTTACCCTTAACCATGATAACTTAACTCTTTACCATGATAGGATAATGATAATTCCAAAAATAAATAGCGAATTAAAATTTTTTATAAATTATTATTAAATATTTTTAATATAGTTTAAAATATTTAATTTATATTTTCAGAAGAAATTAATTTTATTATATGAACTCAAAATGCATGAAAAATAATTTTTTTGGAAAATACCCTATTTAATCCAAAAAAAACATTTTACACTCAAATCAAGTAAAAATTTAATTTACATGAATTTATTTGTTGATTAAATAAACAAGGAATTATTTTAGACTTTTTTATATATCTAAAAATAAAGAAAACATTTTAACCACACCATTAAATATAAAGACCCAAAACTAGTTTTTAATTTGAGTAAAATATAAATTATGTTCACAAAAGTCATGCTTAGGTTCCCAGATTAAAAATAATGTTCTATAAAAAATATTTTACTTCATATATAAATATTTATTTCATATGAATGTTATATAATTCATTATTTCATTATTACATCATAATAATTTCATAATATTGATAGTATATGGAAAAATTGTATTTTTCCCTATTCTCCCACAAATCAATTTTACTAACAATTCTAAAAAAACATCCTAAGACCATTATTACATGATTATTTTAGAAATTATTACTATATTTTAAAATAATTTTTATATAAGAGTTAGAAAGTTATTATAATAAATGTTCCCAAAATGAAATAAAACCCATTTTTGAAATAAAAAATTGAACCCTAAAACGACTTTAATCAAAATTGGGTAATAATTTTTATGTAATCATAATTACATTTTTATTATATTAAACATTTATACATATTTTTTATAATGTTTTTATTTCTATAAATTCTGAAAATTTATTTTCTAGCTTATAATGGTAACATTTAAAAAAATTATAATATTATAGTTCGCTTAAAATTCAGTGTTGCGTGTTGACAAAGCTATAGAAGACATAAAATCAGTAAATAGAAATTATATTATAAAATATATTAGTTTCATATTATTCCATAATTGTAATAATTTATCCTTATAATTTCTATTACTTATATACAAACTAATGCTAATACCTTTTCCCCATCACATCATTGGGTTCCCACATAACTTAATCAAATTGATGGTTTTTCCACAAAACATTGAACAATTGAATCGTCATATTCCACAACATGTAATACCTATGATATAGAATACCCACCGATTATTAAAAATATTAAAGTTCATTCTATAATAGTAAAAAATATAAATTTATTACATGTGATAGATCATATATATAATTCCTCATAACTGATACATAAAACACATCATGAACATGAGATAGATCTGGTTGATGTTCATGTAACGGGAAACCATTTTAATCTAATTAAGAATATTTAATAGGATACTATATATTGGGATAATCATTTAATTATTTCTAAATACCATAATATTATTCAATATATATTTCAATAAAAAAACATTTTCATCAACTTTAAACTACATATCTCACAAATGATTGTCAATAAAATTGTTTTATCGAATTTGAACAACCCTAATGTGGAATTGAATAGTTCTAGGATTATTTTTCATTTCATATTCTAGATCAAGTCCCAATAGATTTCTTTATCGAGATTTTTCCCAACATGTTATAGTTTTCCACTTCTTACCATAGAGGGATTTATAATGAGACATCTATATTCTTGAGTGAATACTATTTTTCTAATAAAAATATCCCTTATTAAGCTGTTGCTCGAAACCACCTTTAAAAAACATACAATAATATATCATCACATCCTCTTGGTTTTTAATGGTTCTTTCATACATTCCACCTATCTGAGGATGATAAGTGGTTTCTAGACTCAACTATATATCTAGAGATTTCAGAAGATGTAACTATAACTTTAATATAACCCTCATATCTCGAATAGATATGAATGAAGTTGGTACTTCATAAAATCTTACCACATCATTAAAATTTACTAGTTTCATAAGGTGATCAACTACAAAACAACAATAATTATGTGTTATTGATGTTTTGGGGAGTCCATTGATGAAATACATGGAGATTATTTCCCAATTATATCCAGGTATGGGTAATGGTTATGAAATACCCTTACACTTATGTCTCTCATCCTTAACTTACTATCATACCAAGAATTGTGATACATACTCTGTAATTTATCTCTTTATTTGTCTCACCATAAATAAAATATTAGTTATTTTTAAATCTTTCTAATTCTAATATGAATAATGAATAATAAACTATGATCTTATTCTTATATCTCTTTAATGTATGTTATTTATAGTACACATGCTCGATTCATGAACTGTACCATTCTATAAAAAACATGGGTAAACTCATGAAGAATAATTTTGTGGTAGTATTTATTGCCAATATTACATTCACTTTGAATATATAAAAATATAATCAATAAATACTACCATAAACTATCAAGGTAATATATAAATATTAAATTAATTGAATCCATGAATATATGATGGGAATTGATAAGTCTACATGTAATTACTATATATTCATAATGAAAATACCTCATATAGAAGATTATCTTGGGTATATCCACCTTCTTCACCCTTATTTGATAATATCTTGATCAAATATCAATCTTGTATAAATATTTAACTCTTCATAATTGATCTAACATATCATTAATATGGGGTAGATGATAATTTTGCTTAATATTTATCTTGTTATGTTCCTAGAAATAAATGAAAATATGCATTGACCCATTATTCTTATTGAAAAAAGAATAGGTGAACCATATAGTGAATCACTAGACTGAATGAATCCATTATTTAGATTCTCCTACAGATGCTTCTTCAATTATTATAATATAATTATGGATATTTTATATATACTCTTTGAAATTTTCATAGATTAGAGTTTTTTTCTATTAAAAATTCAACTTCTCATTTTGAGGGAATACTAGAAAATTAGTTTGGAAATACATCATCATATTCCTGAAAAATATGGATATTTTCAATATTTATTTTCTCCCCAACCATTTGAGATAATTATCATTGATTAATAGGTATTAAAACCCATGTAAATGAAGTGTATCCAGTGAGATTTTAGCGTTATCCTTACAACGACATACATTCATGGGTTGATTCAAAATATCAAATGTGACTTACCTACCTCATAAATTCATATGGAATATATAATGATAGATCAAATACATGACCAAAATAAAATTAAATTAAAACTAGAGTGTCTATAACATGATTTATAGGAACCCAAATCCCACAATGTTATACTAGAGATGAGCTATATAATTGAGATATGATCATCATACAATTAATAGAATTCATTAATAACTCAGTATTTAATCGTTGATGGGGTTATGTGATACCATTAAAAAATTAATTAGAAATAAAATATTTGGTTGAACCTAAATCAAATTAAATATTTTTTGTTCTATATTGGATGATAAGTGTAAATTTTACCACTTTTTTCTCATAAGCTACATTAGTATTTTGTATTGCATAAGCATCCTATGTATCCTTCGAATTCATAGGTTTTGGTGGATTACAATTCTCATTATCACTTTTATTGGGGAATTGATTGAAATAAATACCAAAATCCTTGAATATAAATCACTATCATGTGGTTGGTGTGTTTTGTATATTTCTCCCCTTTAATTTCATTGACTAGCCTCTTCAATACAGTTCAACATTCTTTTTCTTGATAGATAATCCCCCCACACACATTAAACAACTTTATTTTTATTTCTGGATATTTCCTATGTTATTTTACACATATTATTAGAATATAATAGGTTAAAACTTATTCCCTCCCTATGAAATAATATTGGATCTTATATTAAATTACATTTTCCAATACTTATCCCCAAAACCATTAAAAGTAGGATTTCAATCCTCCATTTCCACATTAAGAACACATTGAACAATCTCTTAATTGTTTAAAAATTTTCTCATGGATAATTTCATTCAATGACTTTGTTTCAAACCCTATATAAGATTTCAATAATTCTTTTTAAATTAATAATAAAAACTAAAGTGTACATAAAATTTCTTGAAATTTTTTCTTCATAGGAGATGATGGATTCATCACCATTATTCTTCAACTCTATAAAGTCACACTAGATTTTAGAATGATGATTTCAAGGGAATTAATTATTTAGAAAAACCAAATTAAACTACTCCATTCTATATATTTATTTCATCTAAATTCCATGTATTTAGAGTAATATTCCACCAATGATACACTTAACCTTCCAAGTGATAAATTTCTAATACATCTTTCTCAAATTTTATGAACTATAGAACAGAAAATATATTTTCTCTCACATTGATCCATTGTTCACCAACTAGTGGATCAATATAACCATAGAAAGAGTGTGGAAATTATCATAAAAAGGATTCAATGGAATGTTTTCCACTCCATGGTTCCTTTGGAAGACAAATATGGTCTATGTTACCCTTCATATCTTGATATAGTTAAGTGAGCATAATCACAAGATATTTAATCTCAACTCTCAATACATTTGGTTTCTCATGAATATGGTAATTACATTGGTTGTAACATTATCTATTCACATGTTTCCTTATTATTATATCCATTGAATAAAACTAAAACCAATGTAATCACCAAGATATATTATCCAGATTAAATAATTATATATTTGTAGAAAACATTCCTTAGATATACTAAATTATGATAACCTTTTAGCACCTATGAAAATTTAGATTTAACCTAGTTCATCCATATTCATAATATATTCAAGTACTTCTTCATTTTTTATTATGAGAATGTTAATTGACCAAAACATATCCACCAAGAGTGTCTAGCCAGGTTTGTAGTCATAGGACCACTCATCATGCATCAATGATTATCTAGTTAATACCCAACATGCACCTTTCCAAGTTGTTCCCCATGGGATCATCTCTTCCATAGTCACATCCAATTATCAGTATCTAGATAGATATGCATTTATTTTTCTAAAACACAAAATCTCGACATTTCCACAACATTAGTAATTTATCTTATAGTTAGTCTTATCCATATGTTTTTATTAAAATTTTATAAACGTACAATCTAAAAATAACTAAAATGATCTCTAATACTAATTTAGGAAACCTATGAATAATATACATAAGTATTTAAATTTTTTGATGAATAATTAATATATATAACAAATATATACACTGAAAGATCTTAAGAATTTAGTTTCTTTAGAGACTAGATATATAATAATTTTATTTTATAAAGGATCTTCAACATATCCTGGGAATCATTTCTATCATAGTACTCTTCATAGACATACACTACATAAAATATATTCTGCATTTCCTGAGAATATAGATAGATAATAAAGGGTGAGATCATATTCTCAGTAAGATTAAATATTTGAGATATCAATAAATGGTTATAAGTGATCATAATAGTATGATAACATCATCATAACATAATAGCGTCCCACACAATAAAATATATATCATTAATAATGATTCATCGAATAAGGATTTTTCATAACAAAAGGAAAAAGTCATAAGCATGTAGAACCATCACTAATAAGTAATGATCAATGAGAGCATATCATAAAGATGGTATTGTGGTAAAATTATAATCTTATAACCTTGAAACCTGTATAATTAGAAATAAGTTAACTCATTAAATTAGGGACATAAAATTAGGTCCACACATAATGTTATGGACATTAAACCAAGTCCACACTTAACCATATGGACAAGAAACTGGGTCCATGTATAAGTGTATGGGCATGATACCAGGTCCATATAAAATTGATTGAATATGAAATCAGGTTCACGCATAACAAAATTATCTCATGACTTATACACCTTTACCCAGTGCATTGGGGTGATAAAAAGACACATATGTCCCCTAAACATATCCATAAATATATATCCTGATAATGAAAACAATCATCAATTCATAATATTATATCCCATGGAAATGAAATTTGTTTTATTACATTATTTCATTATTTCATAGCCTATGGAAAAGAAACATGTTTCACAAAGTGTTCATCCTAACATAATTACCGCATGTAAAAGAAATAATCTTCATATAATCATCCTAGAATCATCATCGTAATGATCCATATAAATAAAAATTTGGATATTATCATAATATAATATATTTAGTGAGGAATGGTGAACATTAAAGTATGATTACATAGATGAAAAATACCATTAAATGATCATTAGAACCCATCTATGAAAAAATGAGTAATGTTTCCCTTTATTTTCATAATATTTCAGAAAAATATTACCAAAATATTGATTTATTCCTATTATTTCATCCAATTAAATAATGTTCCTGACAGTGGAAAATTCTATTCAAGTTTTATATATAAAAAATTATTCCTTTAACACTTTTTATAAAATCTCATAAACAAATAGTTCCGAAAGGATTTTAAAAATTACCTTTAAAAAGTTTAAAATAAATTCAAATATCATGAAAATTTACTTTAAATAATATTTTTATTATAGAAAATAGAATTTTTAAAAAAATTCAATGAACAAGGGCATAAAAGAATTTTTTTCAACTAAATAAGAAAATATGTCATTTTTTCATTTTAATTTCCAAAGAGAGAACAATGGTAATCATACATTAAAAATATAGGAATAACCATATTAGAAGAAATTATATTTGGTTCAAAGGATGATATCAATAATGTCCCTCAGTGTAAATTTAACATAATCAATCCCAAATATAAATGATATTATAACAGAAATCACTTACACTAAGTCTCATATTTCATTGTATGAGTTCAAACTTCTTGTATATTAAATATAATGTCATCATAAATAACTTCTAGAACTATATTCATACATATAAACCCATATATTATTTACATATAACATCTTATCACTCATTAATTAATTTTTTTAGGAAAATCATTATTCAGAGTGATAATTATTTCGTTTTTCATGCGTGTTTCAGTTATATAGTTCTTTTCCATGTACTTTGATCATAGTTCCATAATATACAAAATTTTAATCATTTCATAAGTTCCATATGTAGACATTATATAAAATTTTATAACTATTCAAATAAAGTGATGGTGTAAAATGAATTTCATCACTTCTTGGGGACGGTAATCAATCAGTACACATGAGTGACGTTTCCACATTTTCGTGGTTACAAAGGAAGAAAGGTAAATAATAATTATACTTTACAGAAAAATTACTGTACATAAATACAATATATATTCATTAAAAGTTTCCTTATTACAATATATGAAAAGTTTAAAATAAAAAAGTCCTGCATCGCTTTTCTAAGGTGGTGGTCCACAAGTACGAACAAGCAACATTATCATTTTCTAATGGATGGGAAATTAATAAGGTAGATATTATAGAATAGTTCCAAAATGATAATTATATCATAAATATTATATATAATTATTATATTATTCATAATAATAAACCATTAAATATGGTGTTGTATAATTAATCGTATTGCTACATGGAGGCGATAGTCCCCAAGTATGCACAAGCGATGCTTTAATTTCACATTTGATGGATAGGTGGTGGGAAATTATTTTCCCATAATCGAAATAAAATATAATTATATTTATGATATCATATAAATTTTATTGGGATATAAACATCATATTTTAAATAATTATATGAAGAAGTAAACATTGAAATATTCGGTTAAAGGATTACCTCTTATCTCAGAGAACTCCTTTGGCATACAGATTATGCATCCCTAGGATGGTCTCAGAGAAATAATTGAAGACATATAATCAGTGGAAGGAATCTAAGATGATATTAAGGTAGGTCTAAGAAATGATATAGTTCTAAAAAATTATGGATAAAATAATATAATAGATTCTCTATTTATAGTTAGGTAAAGGAAATACGTAGAATTACTTAAAAGATTAAAATATAATATATATAATAATCATGTCAAGTGGAACAATGTCACACCAGATTCCTAGATAAGACGTGGTAGGGTCCAAATAAACTCAACCAATCAAATTTATACACATTAAGGATACAGTTTAAGCCTTATATTTTAGTTAATCTACTTTAAAACCAATTTTACCTTAATCGTGGTAACATAAATTTGTATCATGAAAACATAAAAATATGACCTAAAATAAAAGGTGGATTCTAAAAATATTTTTAAATACTGATTCAAAATTTGAAAATAATTTCATTAGATTCAATTTTTATAGGTGAAAAAATTTTCTATTAATATAAGAAAACAAAACGCATGAAAAACTATTTTTAAGAAAATATAAGATTAACCATAATGATCATTTTACATTGAAATTAAGTAAAAAGTTAATTTCCAAGATTTTTTTATTCATTTAAAAATGTAATTTTCCTGAACTTCAACAACAATCCAAAACCAAATTTTACTTCCAAATTTATGATTAAATGAAAAGATAAAAAAATATATTTTAATTTCAATGAAATATAACTTATGTTAATAAAAGTCAAGCTTGGGTTCCAAAATTAAAAATCATGGTTTAAAATAATTATTTTAATCTGAGAAAAATAATATTGATCCATTTTTTTTACAATTTATTAATTCAATCTTACATCATAAAAATTTCATGACAGATACAGTATTTAAAAAATTTCTATATTTCATTATTCATTTAAAAATCAATATTTTCATAAAATTACAAAAAATTAAACAACATCCTACTATGAAATAATAATTTCAAAAATTAAATCCATTTTTAGATAAAATTTATAAATATCTCATAAATTAATTATAATGTTCATGCACAAAATGAAATAAAAATCATTAATGAAGAAAATATATTTTTGAAGCATAAAATGAAATTAATGAAAATTAAGTAGTTATATATTATGAATTAATAGTTAACTTTTTATTATACAGAACTTTTGAACATACTATTAATCAAGTAGTTATTCCTATTCATAATTTCAAGTTAACTTTGTGGTGATAATCATCGTATTTAAATAATAATATTTTTATATTATATCTTTATCCGCATAAAGCTCAATGTATTGTGATAAGAATGATATCGAAGATATAAAATTAATAAATAGAAATTATGCTCCAAAATATTTTCGTATTACATATATAAATTCTCAAAAATAAACATATTAATTAATTTTTATTTTATTATCCATCCACCATAAATGTTTTAAAAAAATAAATCTGGTGTGGAATTTTCTTGATTTTTTACATCATTGATAATTACCTAGAAAGAGTGAATAAATACACTTAAAATACTTAATTCAATTGAGTTCAGATTTGTAGTGTATTATATCCTTTTTAGGTTGATTATATATTAATAACATCATAAGAAATAACAGAATACCTGAATTAATCATAAAATATTACATTTTCTTTTATAGAAATATATGACATCAAAAGATAATTTGTTTTTATGATATTTAATACTTATGTAAGATTGTATTACCTAAATATGATAATAATAATAGAAGCACTATTCCATTACATAATTTGTATCCTCAAATATTTCTCTTGATCTTATTATGATACATCATCACTACTTATGAAAATTTCCTCTTTATTATATCATCATTCTAACATTCTAATCTCATTGAAAAATTTTCATCATTATATGAAAATATAATCCTTATAAAATAATATACTTTTCAAAATAATATATCAAATAATATCTATTATTTTGTATGATGAATCTCATACATAAGACTTTTATAGGACAATATAATTTTCTAGAATATAAAATCTATCAATATGAAATATGTTTGTCTCTACAATGATTTCCATTGACTGAATGAAGAAATACAGGTAGTTATTGAAAAATAACAGTATATATGATTAATTATCACCTATAATTATAATTTATCTTATCCAATTATATTTTCCATAGAATGTTTTTTTAAACCTAAAAATTAATGTTTAACAAAAACATTTTGAAATAAAATATTACTTATGAAATCACATAATTACCTAAAAACACTTAAGAACACATTATTAGTAAAACAATAATGTGTTTTTTAGTATAAAAACATATAAAATAGATAGATATATTTTAACAAGATTATAATATAAAACAATATCCCCTTTTAATGATCACAAAACCCCTGATAAATTAAATAGAGAATTATACAAATTCGACCATAACATGATTTAAAATCTATTAAGATTTTCTTTTGTTGGATAATGTGTAAAATTTCATAATTAATATATTATCCATATTTCTATTGTATTAAATCATAGAATAATAGAAATTTAATAACACATTAAATTTATTATAAAAAATATAAACTATAAGAATATATATTAATGAAATGAATAAAATTAGGCATTGACATAGAGAGACAAAAATAACAAATAAAACACATAACACTAGATTTTATTATGTTAGAGAATAGAATTACATCATCACAATGAAAGATATAGAAAAATGTAAACAAATAAGCATAATATATATGATTTTTTAAGGGTTAGTCTATGAAGAGGCATATGAAGGATATAAATTTATGATGTTAGGAATATGCAAGTAATATTCAGTCACATCCAAACCATGACCAGTAGTGTCACAATCTGGCTTCCTAAGAATAACCATAATATCCTGATGTAGATTCATGGATATTTCATCATCCAATTTATCATCCATATAGAAAGAAAAAAATGAATATGGTAAAATGAATCTATAGAGAAAATGTAGATGCTTCTCTATGAATTGTACCTTCTACTACATCATTATTCCATTAAATTGTAATAGAGGAAGGAAAAATACCATGAATCCTATAAATTATGTCACCAAAACGGATATTTAGATTATCAAATAGAGTTATCCTTAGTCTATGATTAAATAACACATTTTAATATATTTTTAAATAGGGGATATGAGTATCCTCAAAGAAATATTACAAATAAAAATCCCCTTATTAATCTTATCTCTAAAGTACTCTTGAATACTATAAAGATCATCTTTATAAAGACCACTTCTTTTATTAGTGTAATCATTCAAAACAAAAACGGTTTTATGTAAATTTCAACAAATAAACTAAATTATTAATCACATGAAGGTCATCATCAGAAATAATTAGTTGATAAGAAACTTTATTTCCCTTTCTAGTAACAATCTAAAAATTTGAAAAAGTCCTGAAAGGTCCCTCACTAGGTTAAATTCATTGTCATATTGAGTAGCTTCATAATATAATAAAGAAATATTATAAATTTATAAAATGATTTTATATATTAAGTACTTCATTTTTAAAATATCCATATTTAGAGTAGATTCCAACAGAGAAATCAAGGTGAAAATATTCCTATTCAAATTATATTTTTGCACTATAGTTTCCTTATGATAGGTAAAATATATATATAATAAAACCAAAAAAATCATACATTTTTTTGTATATTCCTTCTACACACATTTAATAATAATTATTAGCAAGATGTAGTTCAAAAATGATATATTTATTTATGTCATGAATGTTGTACTTGGATAACATGTCACATTTAATGTCGTGAACTCTCATATATAACATCATCATGTTTACAGATAAAAACATCAATTAATCATATGTATTAGTGGAATATTTTTTATATGAGGATGAGGAATTAAAAAATGGAATTTTCTTTAAAAACTATAATTTATAAATTAATAACTTATCCAATTAATAAATGTTTATTTTTAATGGACTAATTTCATCTTGAATAAGAGTAGAGATTTATTATTGAAGAAATCAAAGATAAATAATCTTCTATGTATTCTCTTTTAATATCTCACTCCACTCTTCAAATTCAAACATTAAAATAGTATTTGTTTTCTCTGAAATCTGATACTTGGATATTTATCCCACCAACCCCATTTTTCATATAGTTAATCTCGTGAAGAATAAATTAGAAAAAATGTTTACATACTCATCATCTTCGTATAATTCATGAGCTTCTACCACAGAATATGTATTCCATATATAAAACATAAGATGATAATTTTCCTTTGTTGGTATTATTTATATAGACATTATGACCAAAAGTATTTTATTCACTAAAATTTTGTTCTTCTTAAAAAACTTATTCATAAATATTAATAATTTATCAATTTTAAACCTTTATAACAAGATGATACTAATCAAGTGATGGTTTCAAAAGATATATCATTTAAAATAAATATAGATGGTAAATATTTGAGTTCACATCATCATGAAATGAGAGAGTCCTTGACTCATATAATTCTACATAAATTATCATTCTAGGAGAATCACCAAAAGATTCCTTGTATTGGGTTCTCTATAGATCAAATTCATCGACATAATCTTTAGTCGCAACATCATTGGGAGTAGTATCCTCAACAATGGGGTCTTAATTCTCATCCTAAGAATAATAGCTTCACATTCTTTTCTAGTTGTTTATTCTTCAAAATATCATTCATCAACACCATATTTTACCACATTCATAAAATGAGTGAAAACTAGAGAATGAATTTATTTAGATGAAATTATATTAAATATGTTTCTCACAACTAATTTCCCATCATCCATTCAGTCCTCTAAAAATTCTTGAATGAAAATAGTTACATAATTAGTCTCCTCCTCAACAAGATCAGATATTTATTATATCTCATCATCACTAATAGAAAATAACTTTATTAAGAATTTCCTCCATAAATATCAAATTTACTTGACTAGAACAACTCTAATAGTTTTTAATACATAGAATGTAGTTTGTGTATCCTCACTGATCATGACTCAAGAATCCTCCAACAAAAATGTATGAATTACCTAATAATGATATATCATTAATGATTTCTGGTAGGGAATATACATATGTCTTGAAATGTACCCTGAATGATTAAATTTATTCTCAAAAAAGCATATAGAGAATATGAATATCATGTTATAGTACTCTCTCAAATTCACTATTCTAAGGAATGATCCCTATTCGAACAAACATAACCAAAATCTTTTGGTCAGCTTCTAAGCCATTAAAATACATTTTTCCACTAATGGGTATCCAAAAATATATATCATAATCTGAAATGGTTTCATATCATCTATATAAACTCGTGATAAACTATACTAAAATATTCTTTTATGAGGAAAACAAATAACTTTATAAAATTCCACATATGATATTGAGAAGTTCATCCCACTAATATTCGATACTACCTAATCTTCAACATCATCAAAGATGACATCATCATTACTATGTAACTCTATAAATTCATTATCATAAAATAACATATTACACCACTTATCATACATAGATTCTCATCATTGGAATTATAACACTATCCATAGAAACAAACATATATGATTTATCCATGAAAAGTTGATAGAAATTACACTATGAATATGGAACAAAACTCTCATCCTTTTAAATATTTCTAAATCACCTTTTTTTACCTCTATTAGATTTACCCATTCTCAATATGAATGAAATATCTTGAGTTTTTAATGATTATTTTAGGGTAGAAAGGGTTAGGGATTGGAGATAATAATTTTAGAGATATTCTTAGGTTGAGTTTTTCGAGCGACTAGTTTCTTTCTATTGGAAGATAAAAATTTACCTTAAACTGAAAAGGTAATAAAATAAATAACTTTGGTTACATGAAACATTATTTCTTAATATATAAATCATATATTTTAATTATAATTATGAAAATTGAGGAAAACATGTGAGATATTAAATAAAATATGATTATAAAATTTTAAATGAAATAAAATCATTTTAAATTAAATTATATTAAATAAAAATTAATAAAATAAAACCTATAAATAGGTATTGGTTTAGAAAAAATTTCATCCAATTGATTTTTAGTAAAAATAATTTCAAGATAAATATCGCCTTGTATATAATAATATCATAAAAAGTGAGGTCTCAAATCAACATGTTTGTTCCAGGAATGATTCATCAAATTTATAGAAATAATAATGGAACTAATGTTACCTCATTTAATTGGAAAATGATAAAAATTAAAATTCAATTCCATTAAGGTGTGTTTCATCCACAAAAACCGGTCATAATAACTACCAACTACAATATAATGAGCTTCAATATTTTATAATGAAACATAATATTTCTTTTTCTATAAAGAATAAACATGATATTTCCATAAAAGTGATAGGTTCCAGAAATGATTTTTTTTATATAGACTACAACCACCAAAATATGTATCAGAATATAAAGTAAAATTAAAAGTAGAAGTTTTTTAAAATTTAAACAAAAAAATTATTCATTTTAAAGATCTTAAGATTATTTTGGTAGATATTAAATTATATTCATTTGAATTTTCTAAAAACATTTCACATAAAAAATTAAAAATATGATATAAGTTCTACTTTTGGTTAGATAAAAGAACCCTCAAATTATTCCTCCATTCAACTTGTCCTCAAGTGGTTTTCTAGATTCATCCAAATCAATATTAATGTTGTAATTCCTTGGAGTTGTATATATATGGATTCTTTTTATTACAATTCATTTTAATAAATCAATTTTAGATTTAAATTAGTTTAAAACAATCCCAAAATCATTTTGGTAAATATTAAATCCAAGAAAAAAAATAAACTCACATATCATGATCAATTTAAATTCTTTTTGCATGAATTCTAATAATTCATTATAATGTTTTTGATTTGTGTAACCAAAAATAACATGATTCACATATGTATTTATAAATAAAATATATTTTAAATAAAATTTTAAATAATGTGGGGTCTACTAAACATATAATAAAAAAATGTGATAAAATATTTGAACATAGTCATTCAAAATAAGATCTAGATTTCTGTTTATGGCCATATAAATAATTGAAAATCATGAAAAAATAATTTCAAAAATAAGGGTATTAAAAACCAAGTTATTATTAAACATATAGTTCCTCCATTAAAAAACATTTAGAAAATAAAATTTAATAAACATCAGATACAATTTAAAATCTATATATGATGCATAGGATAACATAATTGTAATAGACACTAACATATAAACTGGGGAAAAGTTTCCATCTTAATACATTCCTTCTTCGTGGTTATAATATTTGGTATCTATTATAAAATTATTCCTAGTGGCTGCACCTTGATCATTCTAATTATTCATAAATATCCACTGGTTGGTCAGAGTGATTACTTCAATAGGGGGTGAATTGAGTTCACAAAAAAATTGTTAAAACAAGTTTAAATTAAATCCCCATATTTAAAAGAAAAACCCATAGTTAATAAAAAGAGTAGTTTAATATAACATTGTTCTTTTAAAAGATTCCTAAAATATTGATTAGTTATAAGTTAAAAAATAAGCTATTGTTTTAACATTTGAAATCGAATTACTCAATAAAATAATAATATAAACACAAATTAATGGTCAACGTAGTGGTTCTATTTATAGTTTTTAAAAAAATATGTATATATCATTGAAAATAAACAAAACTATACATATAGTGGAACAAAAACTAGGGGTCTAGAATCAATACGATTTCTAATCTACTCCACCTAGAAATCACCCAATACTAATATAATTATATAAATATAATATTTATCCACAACCTAAATTGTGTATAAACAATAGTTAACCAGTTGTCCAAGACCTGTAGAAACCTCTTCCATAATTACCATGTGAATTAAACAAGTACATTCCACACATGTACCCCTTCCACAACATGTGGGTAATGAAAAATATAAAGAGAGAGAAATGGAAAATCATGTATTCCCTAGTTTCTGTGCAAGAGATAGTGTGTGTTGATAAAGAGGTAAAACAACACACTACTTGGATATAAAAGGAATCTCAAAAGAAATAGAAAGCATTAAGAGTATATAAATGGTGTTTCTACTTAGTTTTAATTGTATTAGATTCTTAGGAGTCCTATGATGTATCTTGGAAAGGATATTGAGTGGATTATTAGAAAAACACAGTAAAAGAAATTATCGTAATCTCTCTTTTCTCGAACTGTAGGAAAGGATTTGTATATCCAGTATGCTCCACTATTTCATTGTCAAAATGAAGGTATGAATTTTGTTTTTAAGGTTCTTTAGTATATTTCACACTTGATCGTACCTTATCACATAAAAAAATTATCTGCATATTCATTTGAATGTACATGCATGAGAGAGGATTCCTTTTCATCTATAGTGTTTCATGAAGGAGAGCCATTTGATGGATAATCATCATGATTATCGGAATCCTCATACTGATTATTGAAATTACATTTAATACTTTCCTTCAATATTTAATAATAATCATTAAGATAATTCTCAACATAAAATTCAACAATATAGTACTTATAATAATTTAATTCATATATCCAATATTAGAAATAGTGAGTCGGTCACGTGGTGACTCATATATGGCCATGTGTTAGGCTCAATAGTGAGTATGGCTAGCAATACGTGTAAGGACTTGACCCTAGTTTCCCAAATCCATTTCCTTATTTGATAACATTGGAATACAAACAAGTAATAAACACCCCAAAGGACTTAGTATTTTTGTATTATTGGAAACAAGATACATACATTAGTCAAACATTATAACTTGAAATGAAAAACAACATAGAAACTTCTTATACAACTTCCATAACTCCTAGGATATTTTATCATGTCGTTATTAATAAAATTATTCATGTCCTGAGAAAATGAAACATAAGAAAGGGTAGAGGTAAAATTCTCATTAAGGGTAAGCAATACAGAGGAAGATAACATAAACATTAGACCTGGTGAATAATTGAAAACACATGCTTTAAAAATAAACATGAACATAATATGGAAGAAATATGAGTTGAGTAAATATTTTCATAACATAACATAATAATGGGTATTCTACTAATAGAATAAACACATGAACCAACAATACAATTTTCATACTGAGGGAATTAATTATGTTGTACAACACAATCATACCGTCAAGGCCTCGTGCCAAGACCATAAATAATCATTTTGTTCAGGCCTTGTGCCAATATCGTAGTTTGTCTCATGAGACATACCAATGCATGAAGGGGATATAGGGATACCCAACTAACACTTAGAATGTACAATTAATTCCACATATTAATGGGTATAAACATAAATAACATATACAATCATATTTAAATTAATATATGAAAATAAAATAACTTTCCCCGAGACTAAGCACAAACACTAACCATTCAGAGTAAATTGGTGAATGGTTTTAAGATAGTACATCCACAGAAAAAATATTCACAAAACATTAAATTAAATATTTTAGATGATAACATTTAATAATAATTCCAACAATATATAATAATCAACAATATTGTTTAAATAGATGAAGATACACATATAAAATCTTCGAGTAAATCTTGAGATAAATACTCTTTTACTTTGAAAGAAGAGTTATTTTGGAAAATATTTTTATAAAAGAAGAAGTGAAGTACGATAATATTTTCATAATAAAATGAGTTATTTTATAAAGATAATGCTTTCAAAAAATTATTATATAGTTCCCTTGAAAATCGGTAAGAATTATAGAAATTCCCTTGGATTGGGCTTGTATTTCGGAAACTATTTCAGAATTTCATTTAAAAACGTGCAACCATCGATAAATTATGGGAATATTATAGTTGGTAAACATATATATAACCCAAATAAATATTATTTTATGAGTATATAATAATACACAAGAGTTTAACTGAGCTAATTCGACAATAAAAGTAACTCAAATGAAAATGGAATTTGGTGGGGAAACACCCTTAACATAAGTCTGAACGTGTTTCGATATTGAACATAACATCATGGATTATGAATTTAGACTTATTAATAACATATTTCAGAACCAATTAAACTTTTATTTTTTTTTTATCATAATTCTTTTTAGTTAATTTATTCTTATAGTGATATGTTATTATATTGAATTTCAACATTCTGGAGTGTTCATTTTCTACTGTTTTCATAATCGGTTCACTTGTTCTTATTTAATGGAGTGGAATGGATGTAAATCTCCATAATTGACATTAAATATTATTAATGAACCTAAAAAAGTGATAATGGTCATTTCTATAATTTTGTTACACGGAAATAGTATCAATCATTAGATGAAATATTTGTGACATTCACATAGATTATTTAGCGGTATTTTGATTATTACGAACTAGTTTGGTCATACGAATTAATAATATGTACGTATAGTAGTTCATGAATATAAATTAGGATACAATATATATATATATTTTAATGTCTACTTCAACTAAAAAAATTATTTCATGACCAATAATTAAGGATAAATTGAAGAACGAACGTTCATCGTCCATGAAGGATATAAATTGGAAATACAAGGACGTTGAATTCATTTATAAAAAAAAGTGAGTGAGTAAGAATATTTATGATGGTTCTTCCATTAACATGATATATTTCCATTATATATATGATACTGGATTTATCATGGTCATTTTGATAGAAGATGTGGGGAGATGTTTACAATAGAAAGGAACTTGAAATGAAACTAAAAGAAAAAGAAATGTGCTTTACCTCTTGATATAACCTCCTGCGAAACCTCCTTAAGGGAATGGGTTTTGGTCATTTTACAATACAAAGCGCCTCCTAGACATGGTGAGTTACTATGGAAGGGTATTTTTGAAGAAATTTTAGGAGCTTCAAGTCTTAGAGGAGTGAAGGGAATATGGGGTGGGGGGGTTATAGTGGAGGAGAGGAGTGAATTTTGAATATTTAATTCATTGTTTTATTATTTCCCTCAAGACAACCAATAGTGTTGTTTCATGTGACCCATAATATTAAAAAGTGCATATGAGTTCGAACCAAGTGAACTTACATCAATTATGATGTCATAAATAGAGTATTTAAATTATAATTTGTATATACAGTATTTTACCAAATTTCACTATTCATCAAAAATTCGAGAGATTCACGAAAATCCCAAAAATTCACCCCTACAATATTTCAATGTTTATAATTGAAAAAAGAACTCGATTTTTTAAAAAAAATCCTAAATATTATTAATTTAATTTTTAAATAAAACCATAGTTAATTCAAAAAATAACAATTTTAAGGGTATAATTAGTTTTATATCACATTGAAAAATTAATTAAGATATCATTAACTTTTTACCCTAATAAAATAAAATATTATCATTATTTACTATTCATAAGGGTTATATTGCAATTCATATTACAATTCATAAGGGTATGTTACTATTCACCAAAAATAAGTTTTTTCTATCTGATTCCAAATGAATTAATGATCACAACTCTAGATGATCATTTTTTGAAATTCAAAACAAAGAAGAGGAAAAGTTGTGTTTAATGTCTAGATTATAAAATGAATTTCTATTTAAAATATTTTGGTGTTACAATGGGTCATCTAGCGGTAGGTCATCTAGTGTTGACTCAGCTTAGCAGTGAATCATCTCAAATGTTCCTTGTCTCAATGGTGACAAATCTGATACTATGTTATCTAAAGGTAGGTCATCCTTATTGGTGACTGATTCTAAATAGTGATTCATTCTGGTGGTAGGTAAAATCTGGTGGTGAGACATTCTCAATGATGACTCATTCTTGTGGTGACACATTCATGATGGTGATTCTTTTTTGGAGGTGATACATTATATATGGAAAATCATTCTGGTGGTAACTCATCTACAATGGTGAGTCTTTTCTAAACATAGCCGAATTTTCATCAAATTTCCTTATTTTATAAATATGATATCATAAAACATAAATTCCATTAAAAACATAATTAACATGATTTGTGATAATTAAAACATGGGTAACAAAAACCTCCCCCTTTTTGATGATCACAAATCATGGAATTTTATAAACTATGTATGAAATAAACATTGGCTTAAAAAATAATCTTAAGACTTTAAAAAGGCTAATTTAATGGTTTGATCATATAATTTAAAATAGAAGATAAATAAATGAATTTAGTACCATGGATAGAAAACTAAAATGGTCTCAAATATTTTAAAAAAATATATTAAAGATATTTAAAAGGTATCATATGAGATAATTACATAATAATCAATATAATTACCCATAATTAATAGATATGGTATCAATGGAATAAATATAAACACTTACTGTATCAAGGAATAACATAAAATAAATAAATCAAAATCATTATCCCCATTTTTGGATTATCAAAAAGAAATAAAAAGAGATAATAAATTTAAAGAGATAAAAGATGAACAAAAATATATATTTCCATTAATAGCCAAAAGGAATTAAATTATAGTCGAAAAGAGATTCAAGAAGTAATACATAATTCTATATAAAAAACAATGACTAATATCAAAACGTCTCATCCATGGTTCTAGAAACAATAGGTGTCTTTCCCTTATCTATGTTATAGGAATTATTGGTAGAGGTTGAGGATGATGTAACAATGGTGGTGGATGTATGAGCTATATGAATAGAGAGAGGCTCTCATATGATAATCGGTAAAATATGTTTAACTAATTCCACCAGATACAAACAAAGAGGCTAAAACATAGTAGGTAGAGGTGTATTTGGATTTCGAGAAAGAGATGTTCTAAAATCCTTAGGAGCAGTAGTGGGAAAAATCCGATGGTAAGTCACTAGAATGGCTTCCTGATATACAATTATTGTCTCAGACATAAGTATCACTTGGTTCATTTTATTAATTAAGTCCATAATAATATGGAATCTTTGATCATTGTTACTAAAGAAGTATGACTTTTCATCCATAAAATTCCGAGTTACAGTAGTCATCTCCTTTAACTGATTGAAATGTTTTGTAAAGGTTCTGGTAACAGGGGTAAACTGAAAGTTATATTCTAGATACTTGAAGTGAGAGTTTAGATGATGTTTGGTTCATGCCCTAGAAATATAACACTGCATTGCATGGATAATTGTTTCTCTTTAAGATCTTAGCTTATTAAGGAATATTCATACCATCTTATACACATGATCACTATGATGCCTAATCTGCCTCAAACTCACCTAAGGGATATCAGAAACATTTTCTAAAAAACCCTGATGATCCTCTCTGACAACTAATTTTATCTTGTCAATATCAACAGAGGTGGGTGGATAATTAGAATAATATTCCAAGGATGATATATTCTCCACCCTCTCTAATAATGATTACATAGAATCAACAATAGATGATCTCATCTTATCCACTGTAGACCACAAGGTCTCCGTCACATTTTTTAACCACATGTTAACTATCTGCAGTTCTTGAATATGAAACATCATCTTGGGATAAATGTGCTTTATCACTTCTCAAATAAGTATCTAGCAACATTTTCATTGATATTTGTGACCAAATGAGATTTATTATTCATAAAACTATCAAAATTAGAAAGAAAATTTTAAATTAAAGACTCAATATCTGATCTGGTAACCACATATATAGGTAAAAAAGGACCAATAGTCATTGAAGGTGCATATAATTTCTGAGAATAAGTATAATATGGCTTTGGAAAAGTTGACACATCTGGAAAAAAATTCTCTGAATCTCAACTACCGTATGTATATGTTCCACGATAGATCCATTAGGATCCTTCTATACTATAATTAGATCTACAGATCCTCAATTCACTAGAGGACTCCACTCATCATTCGAATTAGGGTAATCTATGCCTAGTATCACATAACCTAGATACATATATCATTTTTCATGAGCTGAAACACAAAATCTGACAGAAGATACAACAATAGGATCAACAACTATCTATTAAAAAATTACAGGGCCAACATGGTGACTGAAAAGTCTTGAGGATTTCTTCCCCTCAAAAAATGTCCTCAACACCTCTCCAAAAGGATCATCAACATCTCAAATGAAGCTTATTATCTCCTCATATCTATAAAAAACAAACAATTATGGAAAAGAAACATCTTCCTGAGGCATCTCCTAATCATCAATCCTATCATGGTCAGAACCATCAATATCTTCACTATTATTTACATCAACATCTCCTTTATATCTTCCATCTACTTAACTTCCTTCATATTCTTTTTATTCATTTTATTATTAATTTATATTTTATTCATAAACAATATCCAAAACTTCTTTTGAGTATTTGGAATAAAAACTCTTATAGTGTTCTTCCGCTGATTTTTTCAGTTTCCTTGTCATCATCAACTTTATCGCTCAAAAGGTTTTCTATATAACGTAGAGATCTAGTAGTAATAGATGATACCAAAGTGACTATAAAGCTCTTGGTTATTTCCTGGCTACTCAATTGAGAATTATTCCCCATTTCAAAGTGCAGTAACCTCCTCTTCATTCTATTCCTTATCAGAGTAATCGACCACCTCATCTCACTCTAAGTCAGGATCTGTAAGATCTTTCGGTCAAGAAGTATGATCAATAGAATTTAAATCTTCATATATCATATCAGCATCAACAACTCATTCCCTCATCCACGGTTTCAAATTACTGTTCAAGATTTTGAAAATAACTTTGGTAAGGAAAAAAGCACCACACTACACCTCAGATTCTTCCTCCCTATAAATGAAACCCTAGAATATTTTTTGTACATCTCCATTATATAAACCATAAAATAAGTGCACAGGTTTATTTTACCTCCCCTTTTCACAATATATTGAAAATATAAACCATGGTACCTCATTGTACTAAAATATACATATCTTTGGCACAACATGTGCTGAATCACCATAAACAGCAGTCAGAACTTTTCATCAAGCTTGCTTGCAAATGGTCTACTTAAGATTCCATTTCCAGTCAACTTTTCCAAAGAATTATCAAATTTATAAGATTCATATTCACTAATAAAAATATCCCTGATAATACATTCAAACACATTCATGAGTATCTTTAAGAAAGTTTTCCCATCTACATGAATAAAACATAACCTTCATCCCATTTGTTCTACTTAGAACCAACCCTTATCTTACACAAAAATAAAATCAATATTCGGATAGAACTGATACACTACCCTTGGATATTTTGGTCTCTCATTATTTTATAACATCTATACCCATCCCAAGTCTGTGATTAATTTTGGAACCAATAATCTACTTAACATAAACCACTTAGCTTTTACTTCCTTCTCCGGTACCACTATTCAATTTTCATGATTCATGTTTTGCGGCTCAACTATAGGTTTTCTCAAATATCCTCTTTTCTTTTTTGAAGGATGTGAATCCTTGGGAGTCGACTTAATGACACACTTCACTATAATAAGAAACAATGGTTCATAAGGATTATATATGGTCGAGGGATGGTGAAAGGTTTGGTGATACGGTTATAGAGAAGTTCAAAGGGAAGGATAGAGGGAGAGAGCATTGAAATAAAAAAAAGTGTATAATTTATATCATTTTGGGATTTTAAAATTAAAAATTTAAATAATATATTTAAATAAAAATGAAATAATGAATCAAATCAAAGATAAATTCAAATAATAAATGGTGGTTTAATTCAAACGCTGTGTAATTACCAAAGGTGGGTTATCCAACGGTGGGTAATTTCAAAGGGTGGGTAATTTCCAACGATCTGAACCCAGAATTAAATTATAACCAAAATTTACCATACCTAATTCATGTTTAATGTATTTAAATCTCTAAAAACTAAATGTATTTGTAAAAATATCAGCAAGATGATGTTCAGTTCCAATATATTCAATAGTCGTATAACCCATTTGATAATGGTATCTCAAAAAGTGATGTCTCACATCAATGTGATTTCTTCTAGAGTGATACAGAAGAATATTAGATAATTTTAGTGCACTATTATTTTACCAGTTTAAAGGCACATGTTGGGATTGACATCCATTGCCTATTAGTGTTTCATCCAAAAAATACTTGCACAGGAGCTACCTGCATCTAGGTATTCAGCATCAATGATTTCCAAGGAAGTAGAATTTTGTTTCATTCTACACCAAGATAAAAGTGACTTGCCTAAATGGTGACATATTCCATAGGTACATTTTCTATTTTAATTTAAACCACTAAAATCCACATATGAATAACTAACTAAATCAAATGATCTTCCTCTAGGATTGAACATTCCTAAATTAGTCGTATACATGAGGTATTTGAAAATTATTTTAACTGAAAATAAATTTGACTCTTTTGTATTTTCTTGAAAATGAACACATATACACACACATAATATAATGTCATGCTGAATATTTTTAAAATATAGGGGACTTCTAATCATGAACTATAATTATCTTGATCTAATGGTTTTCCAGCTTCATTAATATCCAACTTACAAGTGGTACTCTTGGGAGTGTCACTACTCATATTTTAATCCAAACCTAATTTTTTTTAAAATATCATTAATGTATTTACTTTGATATAAAATATTTCATTTTTTAGAAAATCTAAAAACCATGAATAAATTTCATTTAACCCATTAAACTCATTTAAAATTTATTTTGCATCATCTATGAAAGATTAGTACATAAATATCATTTTGAGGATTCAAAAATCATGTTATCAAAATAGATTAGAGAAACTAAAACATTTTTTATATTTCTTTTTATAAAAAGGATAGTATCACCTATAAATGTGGAAAAACCTTTTTAAATAATAAAAGAAATGATCCCATCATACCATGATCTAGGAGCCTTTTTACACCATATAAATTTTTTCCTAATTTTAAAACATGATTTAGGAAATGTGGATTTTGAAAACTAGGGAGTCGTTCAAAAAAAACTTTATCAACTATAAAACCATTCAATAATTAAATTTTTAAATCCATTTGATATATCTTGAAATACAAATGTGTTGTAATGTAAATCATTATTATAATGGATTCATGTTTGGATATTGGTGAAAACATTTCTCTATAGTCAATTACCTATTTATGATTATACCCCTATGCAACTAATCTAGCCTTATTTATTAAGATGGTTTAAGATTCATCACACATGTTTCTAAATATTCACATAGTGCCAAAATTAAAGGTTTATTTTGGTCAAGAAAAAAATTCCAAAAATTTATTTCCTTAAATTTATTTATGTTTTATTTCATATCCATTACCCACAATTCATCATTAATTTAATTATTGATGTTCCTGGGTTCAAGCTATGATAAGAATGCTTGATGTTAAACCTAGTTTCTTAGTGATGCTCTAGTCTGTGGACCTATATATTGGTATCTAGATAAAAAATATAAAGTCGTGTATTTAATAATAGTAAAATCTCCATAAAAATACGGGATGGTCATATTCGGGCCATATAAAAGTTCAGGTTCATCTTCTAGAAGTTCCTTAGAAGTGGATGATTTTTATTCATGTTTTATAGCAGTTTAGGAAGATGTTTCATTAATTTCCAGAGTTGACAGATGGTCCTCAATGTTTTATAAAGGGTTTTTAGGCTCATTTGGATCAATATCATCAAAATTGACATGAATATACTCTTCCAATGTCTTGGTTATTCTATTAAACACTCTATAGGATTTACTAGAAGTTGAATAACCAAGGAAAATTACATTATCAATATTAGAGGAAAACATTTTAAGATTATGCATAGTTTTATGAATAAAGACTTTGAAACCCATAAACTCAAATCTAATTAAACGTAATCTTCCTATTATTCCAAAGTTCAAAGGGAGTTTTCTTTAAAAGGTGTTTGATTTAAACTCTATTAATTATATAGATGGTTGTATTCATAGACCCTTCCCAAAAGTATACAGGTAAGTTATATTAATTAAGCATTGTCCTATAAATATATTAAATGGTATCATTTCTTCTTTATACAATTCCATTATGATGGGTTCTAAGGTTTAAAAAAGTTATGGATATATCCATTTTTAAGAAAAAAGATTCAAAGACTTTATTTTCAAAATCTCAGCCATGGTCACTTCGTATGGTCTTAATCATAAGTCCACTAAGGTTTTCTATTGATTTTTCATATGTGTTAAAGATAAGGCTTCGTATTTGTGAGATAAAAAGAATACTCATGTATACCTAGAAAATTCATCTATAAGGACATATACATAATGATTACCATTTAAAATATAAACTCCACATGGTTCAAACAAATCCTTGTGAACCAATTGTATGGGTTGTGAAGTTGAAACATCATTCATTGATTTAAAATATATTTTGTGACGTTTCCCTTTTTGACATGGGTTATAAAATTTTTTATTTTGGAATTAATGTTTAGGTAGACCTTTAACTATCCCTTTCCTAGTAAGATTTATAATTGATTAAATATTGTACAAGCCTAATATCTTATGTCAAAGACAATATTCCTTATAAAATGAAAATTATAAAGAAACATTTGGATAAATTAAATAATCTAAATTAATTTCATAAACATTTTCATTTCTCAATGTTGTAAATACTAAATAATTTTTACAACAAAAAACATTATAACAATAAATTTCAAATTACAAATGAAAACCATCATCACATAGCTATGAGATTCCAGGAAGATTATATTTTAAACATCAGTAAATAATAATTTGGAAAATAAAACTGAGATAGTGTTATCGATTTGGATAAGGCTTGTGAATTTTCCTTTAGCATTTTCACAAAGGGTGACATTTCCACCAACAATATTTATCAAGTTCTAGAATCTTGAGTAATATAATGTCATATATTTTGAATAACTGATGTCCAGGTACCATAGTTATTTATAATATCTATTCCATTAGGTTACCAACAAAACAATTTTAGACCAAAATTTATTTTTGTACCCAAATATTCATATGTCTATAAATTTTAGTAATTAGGGATTTAGGAACCCAATGTTTCTTAATGGGTTTCCTATATGTTGATTTCAATATTTTGTAGATAAATCATTATTCGTTCCAGTTAAATAATAATATGCAGTGGATTTTCTATCATTGGATTTAGGAATAAAATTTATCCTAAAGATTATTCTCTAACAAGGTTCGGTAACCTAAACTAGTAATATATTTTGGAGAAATTGTTTCCTGTATTTATGTAAAAGTTTCTCTTCCAATATTGAATCTCTATAAGTATTTCTATAAATAATCATTATAAAAATTTAATTTAGTATTTTCCTTGAGTAATCGATCATTTTTTCACTTTATATATCTAGATCATATTTCATGATATTAGATAAATCATGTTGTTTCTTTAAAAAAATATTAATCATTAAGATCATTAATGTAATCTTAAATAATATTATAATATTCAAAAATTTATTCCTGAGAAATATTTTCATCATTATTTTCGTCTCCATTATGATTTGAATTATATGCATGAGATACACTATATTCCTTAAATATGTTTTTAAAGAAGAACAAATATGATATATCTGACTTTTCATCATGAGTTCTGTCTGAGTCACTAGAGTATTTCTTAGAGGCACTCCAGGTGGAATTCATTGATTTCTTATACATTATATCCTTATCATCATTTTTTTTCATTTTTACTTGGGAATGTCTTCCTTTAAATTTCCATTTCATTTACACTAATAACATGTAATCTCAATTGAAATATCATATATTTCCTAATATTTCTTCGAATTACCTCTATTATCATACTTACCAATGTTGCTTGGTTTCTTGAAAAATTTATTATTCATATATAATTTCATAAAACCTTTATCCATATTGGGCATCTCCTCATCACTATTGGTGGCTGAATCCTCATCACTAGAAATATAAACTTAATGTTTTTTGAAGTTGTTCTATTGAAGTCTATAGATTTCTTCTTAAGATCATCATCTATATCACGATTCACATTAATCTCTTCCTAATACGACATAATATTTACAATTATCTCTTTTATATGAATCTTACTAATATCACAGGATTATCTAAAGGATGTTGAGGTTCCTCTCCATCTAATTGGAATACATCACATTATTCGTATGATTTGATCTTTGTCTGAAACTGGATTTCCCAAGGAATTCATTATATTCACTATCTCATTGAACCTAAGATATATATCTGAAATAATATCATAATTTTCCATATTAAATGTATTATATTTAATTATATAAGTATTTGATCACATTTAATTATCATTAGTTGTTCCTTCATCACAATCATCTAGTGTATACTAAAAATCAAGTGTAGTTTTACAAGCAGTTATTTTGTAGAACTCATCATCAACCAAATAAAAAAACAAATTCATGGATTTACAGTTATTATTATTATATATATTTTTTAGGATAATCCCATTAATTCATAGTACTATTAGGTAACACGTATTTATCTTCAATAGAAAACCATATTTACAAACCCAATCATTCAATGTGAATTTTTATGTTCATTTTCCATTGAGAATCATTATTTTTATTAAAGAAAGGTATTATGTTGGTACAATAACCTTGTTACCTATAATTCATTTAAAAAACGAAATTTAGAACTATTATTAATTTAAGATAATTAAAATGAAACTAAAATCATAGTTGAAAGGATTTTGAAAACCCCTCTAATGCCAAATGTTGGCCCAAGTGACTAACTCAAGAGTCAGGTGAATTGAGTTCATAAAAAATTTATTTTAAAGCATGTTTAAATAAAATACCCCAATTTAAAATAAAAACACCTAGTTAATCAAAATAGTAGTTTAATATAATTTTGATATTTTAAAATATTCCTCAAATCCTGATTAGTGATCATTTAAAACAATAAATCTATTATTATAAATTTCGAAACAAAATTACTCAATCCAATAGTAATATAAGCACCAGTTAATATTAATTATCAATGTACTGGTTTTTTTATATCATAAAAAAAATTAGTTTAAATCTTATTATAGAAACAAAACTAAACAGAAAATTCAGTAAAAACTAGGGGTTTATTTTAAATTTTAGACCTAATCCCTTCTACTTGGAAATCACACTATTCCAAGAATATTATATAAATACAATATTCAGCTTCAAATTAGATCAGTTATATACAACATATAACTAGAGATCTAGCCCATGAAGGGATATCTTCCACAATAACCAAGGCATGTAAACAAACACAAGCCACACAAGGACCTCTTTCATAACACATCGGACATAAAAAATGAAAATATAGAGTAATTAAATTTTAATTATTCCCTAATTTTAGTGAAAGAGACCATACATATTGACAAACATTTCTAACAACACACTAATTTAATATAAAAGGAAACTAAATAGAATGATCAGGTATTAATATTTTATAAATCTTTTTACTTTTAGACATAAGTGATTTATATGCATGATAATCCTCTAATATGTCTTGGCAAGGAGCTCGAACCGATTCTGAGAAAAATGAAGTAAAAAAATGCATTGTAATCACTATTTGTAATAGCTTTGGGAAATGAATTTTATATTCTATAATCTCCCCTCTTTAATATTCTAAATGTATTAATGAATTTTGTGTGTATGGTTCTTCAGTATGTTTCACACTTTATCATTTTTACACACTCAGTAAATCAATCTACAGACTCTTGTGCACGTATATTTACAAGGTAGGATTATTTTTCAAATATATATCCCTAAATGAAGGAGGGTAATTTGAAGTATAGTCATCATGATCCACTTCATCCTCATACTGGTCAATAACACAACCATTAATACTTTCCGACAATATTCAATAATAATCAATAAATTAATCATCATCATTAAATTTAACAATATATCCATAAAAAATTAATTTAAATATACTAGATTAGAGATGGTGAGATAGGATAGGGGTGACTAATGTATACAAGGATTCAGGATCAATCATGTGCCAGGTTGGTGGTGGGTTATCTGGAGGTAGGTTATCTAGAAATGAATCAACTCAGGGGTGGATCATCTCAATGCTGACTCATCACAACAATGGCTCCCCTAATGTTATATCATTATTAATGTTTAATTATTTAACAATGGGGTATCATTATTGTGGTAGGATAAATCTTATGGATATACATTCACAATGGTGACTCATTCTAGCAGCGAGTCATTCCTGATGATGGGACTTTTCTAACAGTGATACATTCTCAATGTTTACTCATTCTGGTCATGACACATCTATAATGGTGAGTCTCTTCCACACTAAGCCAAGTTTCCTTTAAACTGTCTTATTTTATAAACATGTTAACATAAAACATTGAAACCATTAAATCTTAATAAACATGATTTTTGAGCATTAAAACAAGTGTACCAACAACACCTTTTTCTAATAATAAGGTAATATAAAGGTCTATCCACTAATTCCCATATCTTATTCATATTGAACCAGTTTAACTCGTATTTCATAGCTACCAGTCAACCATCATTATATACGGTTTATTATATGGTTTTAGGGTTTTCTTGGAAAAAGAGTTGGAAAACTCATACTTCCAAAATTTCTTCTAATTTTAGCCCCTTAATCGTGGTTTCCTATAATATTTTTCTAGAGGATCAATTTTATGGGTCCTAAATGATCTAGTTAGAAACTTTTTAGGTTCATTATTTTCTTCTCTTTTAGGACTAGATTTTACAGTATCATGCACCAACTCACGATCCTTTTTATTTTAAAAGAAAGTCTCAAGTCTCATGTTTTGAATTGAATCACACAACTGATCAATCTTATTTTTGTGATCAAAAGGATCAATTTCATTAAATATTACATTATTATATTATTGAAATATCATTAAAATTTTATTGAAAACAATATATGATTTAGAAGTAATAGAGTGTCCATGTAATATTCCTTCATTTTTCAGTAGGACTGAACATACAAATATTATCCATGGTGTTCAATATTTACACTTTACATATTAAAACATTAAAGTATCAAACCTTTGGTTTTCTATTATTCCATAGCTCATAGGGTGTTTTATTAAATATAAGACTTATTAGAACTCTGTTAATAACATATAGTGTTTTACTAATAGATTTAACCCAATAATGAGTACATATACTATATTAACACAACATTATTCTAGAAATTTCATGCAAGGTCGTATTTATTTGTTCAATAGAACTATTTTTTTCAAGTGTTCTAGGTGTATAAAAGGACTGATTAATATTATGTGTTGAGTATAATGAATTAAATTCATGATTTTAAAATTATCACCCGTGAACACTTCTTAAGAACGTAATTTAGAGACTTTTTCATTTTGAAAAAATATGAAAACATTTCATAAAAATATCACAAGCGTCAATTTTATGTTTTAAAAAATAAACCCTTGTAAATTTGTAAAAAAACAGACTAAATAATAATACAAAGATATTATAGCTAGGATTATAGTTCTAGAAAGTCTAACCATATCCAAATGAATAAGTTCATGTAGTTTTAATGAAGAAATTTATTTAATATGATTAAAAATGATTTTGTCACATTCCAATTTTGAATGAATCACATTATTTATTCTTACCCAATTTTAATTAAATTGAATAAAATCCTATATTTTTCTTATAAAATTGCATTAAAAATAGAAATTATAATGCCCATGAATCCTATGAAAATATTCATCAATTTTAGCATTCCAATAGTTCATATTTTTTATATAATGAATGAATATCTTGTGTGTAAACACATTCTACTCTTGTAACACTAAATTTAATCAACTTATTATTAAAGTAATAACATTAATTATAAGAAAAATCAACTAAATATTCTTCATCCCAAATTTTTGAAATATATAGGAGATTATTATTTAATACTTAAATAAAAATTACTTTAAGATAAGGATATAATTAGGATCCTCAAAATACCGAATACCAATAATCTTTAATTTAGAATTATCTCTAAATGTGACATGTCCTCCATCAATTTTAGATAGTGAGTGAATGTTGGAAAAATATTAACTAATATGTTTTAATCTACCACTATTCATAATCCTTTTAGAATTTTTTTGTGTATTTTTACCTACAAAAAAAATATTAAAAATGTTTTTTGGTACCCATATTCTCGTAGGTATACCAATATTAGCAAAAAAAATATTTAGAAACCAAAATCTTCTTAGTTTTCCAAAAAATTTCAGAATTGAAATCTGATAAATTTTTAGAAATAAATTCTTTATTTATCCCAAATATTTGTAATGTCTTAGGAAACATTAATCTACAAAAGTCCATTTTTTCATTGTTAAAACAATCAATAATAGACAAATTTCTACTTTTTTAGCTAGGTAAAAATAATTTGTATATGACTTTGGTATTTCTCTTATACTTCATGTACCATTTGTTTATTTATTTTATTTTTTCTTATAATTAATTTTATTTAGATACTCCTCCCCCTTTGTAAAAACACTAGAAATATTCTTTTGATTTTTAACATCAACCATTAATTATTTTATTTTATACATTGATATTACAAACAACATAAGACTCATCTAGGTGAAATTTATTTCAACAATATATTTATTTAAATCTTTATTTTCACTGAAAACATAATCATATGATTTTTAGTGTATTATTATTTTTATTCAAAGACTCATAGTGGTCTTATAACATTGAATAGTACATAATTAATTTTTCATAAGTTCCATTTTTATTTTTAAATTCTGAAGAATAATTATTATTATTATAATGTACCTCATTAGTTTGTTCCACTGAAAACATTTCTTCCTTCTGATTACCTACTTCAAATTTAGAATCAGAACTGGAGTTGTGATTATAGTTCTTTGATATTCTGCAAGTTGCCTTCATAGACTCGTTCTCTTTATTATAGTTTAATTTATTTTTATACTTCTTTTTATCATTAAGTTGGTGGAAGTAAATCATGATATGCTTATTCTTCTAACATTAATTCTATATTATTTCTATAGAATTTTCATTATAATTTTTTCACTTGTTAAATTAATTCATAAATAATATTCTCTTATTGTATAAATTTTATACTTCATTTAAAATTTAGAACGATAAACAATTGACTCAAAATTTCTTTAAATCTCTTTATGAGTTGATAGTGAAAATGATTTATCATTGTTTTTTTATGTTTTTAAGTATTTTACTTTTAAGAATCATTTTATATTTTTAAAATATTATAGTATATATCATCAACATCCATTTCAAATTCATACATCATGAGTTTTCCAATAAGATATTTTATACTGATATCCTTTATCGTAGTATATTTTCTAATGGAAGGAAAATGTTTTCTCCATTTGGATAAAATAATTCTATAAACATTAAGATCTTAATCAGGTTTAAGAATATGAGTTCTCAAGGAAGCCAATTTTTTTAGAATTTCAGTTAGACTTCTATTTATCCAATTGATTCTCTAGTCATAAATATTTATTAATTTTTCAAAAATTAACTTAGATGTTTTGGGTCAGAGTTGTCTTACATAATAATTACCTTTATAAGCAACCAATATAGTTTTCCTTATTTCATGTGTTGTATCACATTATTAAAATTTATTAAATTTATCTAAACAAAATCCCAATATGATTTCATTAGTATCTTTAGAGGTAATATCACAATAAGTTTCATCAGTAGCATCACAATTTTTTAGATCCCCTTTAAGAATATAGTACGGATTAATGACATTCGAATAAATAGTTCCCATGATTTTTCAATTAGATAATATTTTGAACCTTCTAAAACCCAAAGTTTTCTCAATTTAAACAAGTAACACTCTTTATAGACATTAACTCTATATTTTCATCCATTGAATCCATTTTAAAATGATCTTTATAAATTAAATTGTAATAACCCACCCAGAGTTCCACTAACCATTTCCCCAATCTCTCTCGTTATGCAACCTCATTCATACCTCTCCATATGCTAGAGTTTAGAGGCTATCAGAAGAGGTCTAATGAAATACATGGAGATACAATATCCTCTCCCTCATAGTAATCCAAAATAGATAAAATAATAACTAGGAGAAATTTCATAAAAGATAACCATGTATTACCAAAAAATCTCCCAAAACTAGGTATATGCCCATATCTATATAGTAATTATGTCATGTCATTTCATACAATTCCATGTGAAAAAGAAATAAAAAATAAGACATGATGAAGAATCCCCAAAACGAGTCTTAAAACCAAGTCTCGTTCCCTCAACTATTCACGTCCCAAACACCGAAATCAACCCACTAGTGTAGGTCATTTTCCCTTATCTTGACATACATCCATGAAGCCTACTCGGGTACCCAATGGGGGCTCAAGCAAGGTGTGAGTATGATTAAATTTTCCACCACCAAAGCTGTCTAAAAATATCCAATCTAATAAAATTTATAAAATATTATAGAAAATAATGAAAATATTAAAATAAACCAGGTTACAACATTAATCATTTATTAAGTGAATTAATTTCATTCATTATTCCACATTCTATCCATTTTTCATTAAACCTTCCTCGGACAGTGTCAATCATCTGTGCCCTATGTCAAAGGGGATACAAGTTGGAACATATTGAGCCCAAATCTATGAATCCAACTGGGATTTATAATGTCATTTCCAACAATCCCAACCAAGACGTGGAATTCCAAGTTCATGCCCTTGGGTTCAAGAACATCAGTCCATTCCCCTAAAAACTATTGTGCACATGGGTTCCTGGAGAATCAGCCTATCCTGCCCGTAGGAGAGGAGAATCATTCTAACATACCACTACCATTTGTCACATTAACATTATCTCATCCTCATTAACAATTCATTACAGAAAAAAGAGTTGGATATCTCCCATTACTCACATTTCTGTGATCCTTTACAATCATCAAGTTCCCAATTCCTAACACAATACCATTTTACAGTTTAACACATTACAACCATTAATTCCCCATTCCTAGCCATTTAACTATGAGTCCAATACCCATTATCAAATTATCATATTCATCCATTTACAAACCATCATTTATCTATCTCTTAAAGTCAATCCAACATCTTATCTTTCCATTTAATCAGGTTTATCACATTCATAATTGGTTTATTATTAGAAACAAACAATTTATAATTTAATATGAAAATATTTAATTTTTAAGATAGTGGCCCATCCCATGGGTTTCCATAGGCCTGGTCTACCCATCCTCATTGATCCCATAAATAGCTGGATTGGTTAAATTCATCTATCACGTAACCCAATTAACTTTCCCCCCCAAGGAATCCAAAAAGACAGAAAGAATGTACAAAAAAACAACCACATACACATTAAATAGGGAATAAAAAAAGGTGATTCTCTTCTTGGAAAATTGATCTCATATTTAGATTCTTCTCTTCATTAGGGTTGGCGGTTACATTTATTGGAAAACCCAATAGGATCTTCAAGGCCACATGCGGACTAAGTCAAGGAGACCCAATCTCTTAGAGAATCTTCAACATCTCCCATGATTTCTTGAGCTGTCATGTTAAGAGGAGCACTATCAGTGGAGCAATTCAAGCATATAGAAGGAGAATGAGATCTCGATCTGTATCCTATCAAATGTTCATGGTGAAAACACTTATTTTTATGAATGTGGGAAGATGGTCGATCATAGGTCTGAATGAGGTGTTATATGAATATTGTTTCTGGAGTGTCCATGTAATTAACAAAGAAAATAACCTTTTCTTCATTTCTAACTCCTTCTCTCCCAGCTATATTTCTTTGGTTCAAAACAGCCTTTCCTTAAATAAATAATGTTTTCACATGTAGTATCTGTAGTTTCCCATCTCCCTAAGCATATTTCATATCAAAGACAATAATTTTCTAACTGGAAAGATCGTGGAACATATCTAAAACTGAAAGAATAAAAACATTTCATTTGAGGGATGCATTATGCTGATAAATAGAATCCCTCTCACACCCATGTTCATCCTTTATCCTACATTAATGTCCTGAAGGGTATCATTATCATCATTGATAAGATCCTGGATGGTTTTATATGGGACCCTCAATCAGAGGGAAAATTCTAATGCTCCTCCTAGAAAATAATGGAAATATTGACCTATGAAGGTGGTATTAATGTATGTAGAATTGAAGACACTCTGCAGTTCATGCATGATAAATTGGCTATGGATGTCCTGGAACAACGAATGTTGTCGGGAAAAAACATGAAATCTTCCCAGTATATAAATATGGCATCACTCGAGGGTCACAAATCACCGTTGTAGCCCACAATATCTCCCTTTATCTGTGAACTTAAAACGCATGCATGTTGGATTTTATTAATGGGGATATCCTGTTATGGAATCACAAATGGGTTGGGGAAGTTATTGGATACCTTGGATGTCCTTCCCCCTTTATTTATTTCAGGGAAGATAGCAGTCACCCTTCGTTCAACAAAGTAGTTTTGAATGATGATAAAAAGGAAACCTTCAATTTTATTGATATATCCTCATAGAATGAAAAATGTTTTTTCAATCCAACTTCCTTAGGGGTCTTAAGATCTCAGGACTTCCGACAATCCTGGGTTCTCTAAGAGCATTTTCCCAGCTGTAAATATTCTCTATGGTGAAAATCCATGCCTTCAAAATTCAATTTTTTTTCCATAATTAGAAACAAGGCTATCCCCATTTATGAGAACATAAAATGATGCGGGATCCCTTTGCCATCTCAATGCTCAAGTTGTAAATGATGCAAGGATGAAAGTGTGGATAACCTTTTCTTCAGTGGAGAATGGGTGTGTGATGTTTGGGGATTCTTTGGGGAGTTCACATGACTCCTTGACTGCAACTTAGGTGACCTAAATTTTCTAGACATGTGGTTCCATAGATCGGGATACAAAGAACCAGAGAATATGGCCCACATCAAGATCTTTCATGGTCAATTCAAGTGCATCTGGTAGGCCATAAACAAGGAAAGGAATGAAGGGTAGATGTCTAATGCCAATTCCATCATTATCATGACTAAATATCTCCTCCCGTATGTGTCTAATATTTTAAAAAATTGGAAGTATTCTCCTCCTCTTTGAAGTCTCAAAGAATGCTCTCAATATTCTCTATAAGTAAACATCGGTGTCGGGGGTCGATCGGATTGATGGACCCTTATATCTAGTGGCATTAAACTAAACACAAATGTGTCTTGCAACATGGGGATACTTTAGGGTGGAGGGATTGTGTGTGACTCCCATGGGTTGGTTGTTCTGGTGTTCTCCTCTCGGTTGGGCCATGGATCATCCTTAGAGGCCGAGTATAAAGCTTTACTTATGGAAATTTTAATGTGAAACCACAAGATTGTTCATGTTGAGGAGGAAATAACTGATTCTATGATTCTTTATGACATCCTCCAAGGACTTTTCCCATCTCTGTGGTCCATATCATACACCATAAGAAATTTTAGGGCCTCTCTCTATAATAGCATCAAGGTGGTACACACTTGGAGAGAGGGGAACCAATTGGTAGACAACCTTTCTTCTTGGGAAGTTTTGGTCACAGACCCCAATTTCCTTCATACTGTGAGTTCTCTTAATCCTAATGGTGTTAACCTGGTTAAAGTGTATTCCCTCTACCTTCACTGTTTCAGATCTCCATAGGGCCCTTCTAGATGTGTGTGTTTCTTTTTGGTTTTAGTTCTATCTCTTCTTTCTTAATAAAAATATACACTATGATTATTATGATGACCTTATCCTTTTATATGAACTCAAACAACATTCAAATACCCAACATAGTATCTTTTTGAAAAACATGTTTTTAGGCATCAAAAAAGAATAATTAAAACATGATCCTTTTTCAAAACAAGTAGAATAAATAGGAGTGTTTTACTCAATAGGATCTTCAATTTTCACCCAAACACACACCAAATGGACAAGAAATGAAGGAGAATCATCCCTTGGAATCTTGGGAGGGGGAATTTTAATACCTAGGTTACTATAGGGTGAAATGGATGGAAATATTCAGTTAGAACACTTAAATCCCAAGTGTGGGTAATGGGAAATTTCCCCTATTTAATGATGCATAGAGTTTAGACACATGTTTGGCCAACCATGCACCATCCATGCATCACCGTCTATGAGGGTGGCTGGGTCACATGGTCTTTGGGGATCCTACATGGTTTAATAAACCGTTTGGTGGTCGTCTAAAATGTATCTATCAAAATTCACATGATTTTAAGGCTCCCAATATCATTTTTTTCAACCATGCACCCTCCCCCTACAGGATTATTTGTTAAGGTGAATGGTTACTACTAATTGTGCACCAATTCTGTGTCATGCCCAATAAAGCCTATTTTCTTACTTTTTCATGTACCTAACCCATAAAAAAACCCCAGGACTCACCATATTCATTTGTGAAATTTCATTAAATACAAAGGGAACATTTTAACTAAAAATTAAACATTGAGTACCTCATTAGAAGTTCAAGATATTACAACCTCCCCACATTGAAATGGTTCGTCCTTGAGCTACACTACCCAAACATTACTGAGTCTCCAAGATAAAAAGATCAGGCAACTTTGCCAGAATTTCATCCTCCCTCTCCGAAGTCTCTTATTTAATGTTAATATTCTTCAACAACACATGAACCAATGGCATGGTATTATCCATTAATATTTTTTAACTGTGACCACAACACAAACTGGATGCTCCTTAAAGGATACATCGGCCTCAATCTCTACATTATCAGAATTATCATGTGAGAAGGGTCAAGGTGATACTACTGAAGTTGTCTCACAAGAAAAACACCATGTATTCTACTATACCAATATGTAATATCCAATCAGAATGCCTCTAGTATATTCGTATACATAATCTCAAATGGCCCTACAAACATGGGTGCCATCTTTGCATATTTTAGAATATGACGGTGACCCGACATTGCTGACATATGAAGGAACACATAATCACCCACTGAAAACTCAATAGGTTGATGATGTCAATTAGTATATGAATTTTTCTCTTATGATCCCCATCCATATGCTGATGAATCAACTAAATCTATTCTGATGTCTCAAGCACAAGACTCAACCCCAAAAACGCTAGTTCACAGGCCTCCATCCAAAAAATGGGGATCAAAATGGCATACTATTGAACACCTCATATTGTGTCATTTGAATAGTCACCAGGTAATTTTTTTTGCAGACATACTCAAAAAGTGCCATGTTACATTCCCGTATTCAACCAAAATAATGTACGAATTCTCTCAGCATGTCCTATAGCATCTAGATAGTATACTATTATTTTTCATCTGTCTGTGGATGGAATCATGTACTCAGAAACACCTGGATACAAAGATTATTCTGAAAGTTTTTTCAAAATCACAATGTAAAACATGGATCCTGATCTAAAACAATAATCTACAGAACCTTGTGTAACTATAAAATCTTCTAAACATATAATTCACCCAATAAGTCAATGGTAAAAAAATCTCAAATCTATAAGAAGCATGCCAAATTTCTCAACAGATCAATAATTACCTGTATTGTATATTTTTTATGGTTTCCATGGAATACCAACCACAAATTCCATGTTGAAATCATCCCAATACAATTATGGAATGGGAAATAGTTGTATTATACCACCTAGTCGCTGATGCTCAGACTTCACCTACTAACAGGGGTACCACCATTCTATAAAACGTACAAACCATTTATCAGTACTTGGACACTAATAAAATCTACAAAGATCATGATATAATTTGGTTAAACCAATATGCACCTCCAACTTTGAGGCATGGAACTCTGGCATCAACTCCTCCAATATACACGTAGGAACAACAACAAAACCATTATCATAAAGACCTTTATTATAAATTGTTCTATTTGTGATGGATCATTTATTATGGAAAAATGGTCTGTCACAAATAGTACCTTCCACGTCATTAATTACAACGAACTCAATATTTCATCGCAAATAATAATAAATGGTGATGGAATATTGAATTTGTCGCCAATACTTTTGGAAGGAATTCCCACCGCCCAACGATAAATGTATTAGCAATGAGAATTTGGGATGGTTAGAGAAATCTATCACAAATTCTCATCGACTCCAAAGATTTTGCAGAATAAATTAATGTCAGTCGTAAATACTTTTGATCGAAAAAACGAATTGCGATGGAATTAATTCCATCGCAACTACACTATCACAACAAATTCTATAATTTATCCTAGGAAACCATTCCTCGTCATCCTCCCCTCCTTCTTCCTCTTCTATACAAGCAACCCACTGCTCTGTCGAACTTCCTCGGACACCATTCTTCTTTATCAGACTCCATTTCCATTGTTTTTTAACAGATCCGGATTCGACTATCTATGGTACAAGATCTTCTTCAAAAAAATTTCATTATTTTTGTGTTTTATATCTTTTATTACATTTTTTAATTTTGAAAAACCAAAGGTTTAATAGTTTACTTGTTTATCTTTGTATCTGTTTATCATGTCTATCTTTCCTGATAGTTTATCTATTAATCATGCCAGATAAACGATTTATATATTTATATCTTTTATTATATTTTTAGTATTGGTATGGGTTCCTGATCTGATATTTAGGATTGATACAGTTTTTAATTCAATATTTTCATGTTAATATTGTAATCAATGTTTATTTTAATTGATTTGTTGTTATTTATCTAATTTTTAATTTTGTTATTTGTATATGTGGTTGTATATATATATATATTAATGTGTGAATATATATATATATATATATATATATTAAAAAATCTATGAATATGCATGCGTGATTTTATAAATATATATATAATCATATGTGATTGTATATATAAATATATGTGTCTGTGTGTGTAACCATTTGTGATTTTGTATATGTTTATATATATATATATATATAATTCTATAAACATGTGTGAATATATATATATATATATAATAGATATGTATATTGGATTTAAAAAATTGTTAGAATATATTTGATTTATTTACAAAAATTCATATTTTTTTAATATATATATATATATAATACCTTATGAATATACAAATATTCTCTTTAAAAAAATGATTATCGTTTTTAACAGCTATGTAAATATATATATATTTATATATATACATACACATATATATATATATATATTAACATGTGTATTTATATATATGTATATAGATCAGGTTTAAAAAAATATGTATTATTTTTGATATATATACGCACACACACACACACATATAAATATATATATTTAAATATATATTGACATGTGTATTTATATAATGTTTTAGTTCATTGCAATGAGTCGAGAATATTTGTAGTAGAATTCAATACCCGTCGAAAATAATTTGGATCGAAAAACCATTTGAGAATGAATTAATTCTGTTACTATTACTCTACGGCAAAAAGTATCATGTTTTAAGAGTGTGTGCATGTATATGTATGTCTACATATTTGTTATGCTAATTCTTTTATAAAATTTTCATAACAACTTGATGTTAATAAATTTTATTAAGAAATTATGTTATATATATATATATATCATTTGAAATAAATAGAATTGATTGTTTTTAAAAAATGATGAGAAAATTAATTTAAAGAAAATATTTTAAAACAAATGTAAATTATAAGAATTATTTTATAAAAAAGTTAAAAAAAATTGTTTAATGAAATAAATGACAATTTAAAATATGCACTATTTATTAAAAACATAGTTAATATTAATTAGGATAAATTTTGGTAATAGTTTTTAATAAAATATAAAAACTACAAAGAATTGTTATAAATTCGTAAAAAATCTTATTTATTAAAAATATAGTATTAATTTAAATAATTAGTATAAATAAATAAATAATTTACAATATGTAATAATTAATGAGTCTTTATTATTAATAATTTGTAAATATTTGTGATAATTATAAATTAATAATTTTTTAAAAAAAAAATTATAAGAAAATAAAACATCATTTTATAAATTCATATTAAGTTGTATAAATGTTGTATTAATTAAAATAAGTAGTATTAATTTTTTTATAAATGTTTTAAAAACACCTTACTCGCATAGCTATAATAATTCATCAAGGGTAGAAATTATTAATTCAAAAAATATTAATTTAAAATATTAAAAAATTCAAATTAATTTTTAAATCAAAAATATAAACTAAAATTTATATAAACAATATTTATATAAATTATAAATTCAAGGTAATAAAAAAATTTAAAATAAATTAACCATAAGTAAAATTATTTAATATATATATATAGATATATATTTATATAAATTTGATATTTGTATATTTTTATAAAAATGAGTTTTAATATATTTGATGTATTTGTATTAATTAATAAATTTTGATATATTTATATATGTATTAATTATTAAAATTGTAATAATAATTTAAATAGATTAATAAAAATCATAAATAATTTTTAATAATTTAAATAAATTAAGAAATTGTAATAATAATAATTAAAACATAATAAAATTGTAATAATAAAATTGAAATAATAATTTATGAAATTGTGGAATATATATATATATATTCATTACATAATTTATAATAATATAAATATATTATAATAATCATTACATAATAATAATTTCATAATTTTTAAAAATTTATAATAATTAATATTAATTATTACATAATTTATAATAATAATCATTACATAATTAATAATATTCATTACATAATTTATAATAAATTTTGATATATATATATAGTAATTATTATTTAATTAATAATCATTTCATATAAATTTTTAATTAACTAAAATAATCCTTATTAATAATTTTCAAAAATATAATAATATATATTTACATATAAAAATAAATAATTATATAAATATAATTAACAAAAGATTAAAAATGATACCCTCACATGCAATGTAACAAAATAGTCGACGCTAAAAATGTTATTTCATGCCAATGGTAAACCTTACATCTCAGACCCAATGGTGATCTCTAATTATTCATATGAAAAATGGTTTGGGAGATACTTTAAATTTTTATAAGAAATTCAAATAACAATTTTAAATGAACTACTCTCCCATGAAATGTGCTAGGCTCATAAATATTAGGTCGCATCTAGGATAAACCCAACATCTGAGACCCAATGATGGTTACTAATTTCTCATATGAGATAAATTTTGAGAGATTTTCTATTATTCTCAAAAAATAGCAAATGTCTTATATAATATTTTTAACAATATTAATCTTTTTATTCTACATGCACTGAGCCTCTATGGGCCCCGTCATGCAGTCCTAACCCATCACCTTACTCTAATTATAATTCATAGAATATTTCAAGGTATTAAAATATAATAATAATCTAAAACTAGTCAAAGTGATTGGTAATAATTATTGTTATTTCTATTGTTTTATAAGATAATAATGGAATCATGATGTATACACCAGTTTCTATTATGTGATTGTGATTGGATAAAGCCTCGAAAAAATCAAAACAGATCTCCTATAAATCTTAGCTACATTAAAGGTGTTTAAACCATTATATCATTTGCATCATCGAATTAAGATTTTGTTTTCGAAGGAATAATTAAATTTTCATGTTAGAAATATGACCATAGGATATTTGAAACATTTAAAAATGATGGACTTCATCTATTGCATTTAGGTTTTTTAAAAGACTGTATTTTTTATATCCAAATATTGAGAAGACTTTAGTAGAAAATAAAATGTTTTTGTTTCCAGATCCATCATTTCAAAATTTAATACTTGAGGCAGCTAGTCCATATATTCCTAAAACGATAACTCATAATAATATTCCAAATCCTAAATCAGAACCTTCTTAGTTTTATAATTTGTTGAAATCCACTGAGTAGACCTTATATCCGAGAATCCAGATGATAAAACTTTAAGCAATTTCAATATTTATGGCTATTAAATCATATTTTGTAATGTCTAATAGTTGTGTTGGTCATATTTTATCTTTTTTAAGTCGTTTATTCCAAATGGAAATACATTACCAGTAAGATTTTATGAAATTAATAGGTTGGTTAATAATTTAGATCTATGTTATCAGAAGATCCATGCGTTTTCAAATGACTACATCTTATAGTATGGTTATTATGAATCTTTGGTGAATTTTACAACATGTGTAGAATTGAAGTTTGAAGAGTAACTACAAGTAAGTTCTAGAGTTCCCATGAAATAGATGAGATATTTAGAAATTACGCCTCATTCACCACATTTATTTATGTCATGCAACATAGCTGGATTGATGACATGGATTTAATCAAATATTTCCATTAAAAAATTATTAAATAATCCATGTATTGGTGATTCATGGAATCATTTTGATCAAAAAAATCCTTCTTTTTCTTCAGAACATTGTAACTTATGATTGAGCCTTTCTATTGATTACTCCTTACAACTTTCCTACTTGGATGTTGATGAGGGAACCATATATATATTTAACAGTATTAATTATAGGAAATCCAAAGAAGAATATCGATGTTTATTTGAATCCGCTAACTAATGAGTTAATATAATAATGGAACTGAAGTGTGACTACATATTATATAATAGCATATCAAAATTTAATATTGAAGGTTGTGTTAATTTGAGAAATCAGTGACTTTTTAGCATATGTTTTGTCATCTAGATGGAGCACACATGGACTAAAATCATTTCTATACTACATGTATGAGAACAAATAATTTAGGATTCGCAATGGGAGAAAGGTTAGTTATTTTTAATTTCATCCAATATTTCTTCCTACAGATCACCCTTTTCGAAGGAATGCAATTCATTTTAAAAAAGGTAGAATTGAAACAGATGCAACTCTAGCAGTGCTCTCAAGTAATTAGGTAAAATATATTATCTCCTCATTACCTCATGATACTTTTGGTCCAACCATAAATGATCCAAATATAAATGGTTTTGGGAGAGATCATAATTGGATAAAGAAGAGTATTTTTTTGGGACCTTCCATATTTCCTTGGTTTTTTCAATTCATCACATGTTAGATGTAATGCATATTGTGAAGAATGTTTTTGATAACATGTTTTATAACGTGTTGGGCACACCTGGTAAGACCAAATATAATGTAAAGTCAAGGATAGATCTTGCATAGATTTTCAGACATCCCAAATGAAAATTATTTGATGATTAATGGTCAAAAAGGTTATTGATTCTAAAATCATCTTACTCACTTAGTAAATAAAATAGCATAATATTCTGTTAATGGATTAGATATTTTAGGTTACCACATGGTTATTCTTCTAATGGTTCTCATTTCCTTAATAATGCGCATATTATCGGGTTAAAAAGTCATGAATGTCATGTCATAATTAAAAGATTACTGCTTGTTGGTCTTAGAGGGTTTTTGAATTCTTTAATTTGGGATGTGTTGACCGAACTGACATAATTTTTCTAAGATATTTGTAAAGAAACATTGGATTATAATTCATTGAGTTTTCCAGAAAAAAAAATTTGTTTTAATTTTATTTTATTAGAGATAATATTCCCACTGAGATTAATATATTCCATGGTATATTTAATATAGAATTTTCTATATAAAGCTAAATGTGGAGGGTTGGTACAATTCTAGTGGATTTATCCATTTGATATATGTATGAAAAATTTAAAGAAGAAAGTACATTACAAAGCATCAGTTGAAGAGTAGATTTCAGAAGCATACGTATATGAGAAAAATTTCAAATTTCATCTCTTATTATTTTCAGTCAGAATATCCTTCAAAACATAATGACATGGTTCTCAATGATGAAAAAGATTATGATGTCACTTATCTTCATCTTTTAGTTTTCAATCTTCCTGATCATGGTTTTGGTGGTCATCAAGAGAGATGACTTACATATGATGAATTGTATAGAGTTCATACTTATGTTCATCTCAATTATGAAGAAATAACATGATTTCTAAAGTAATAATTTCTTGTTGATTTATTAAATGTTTTTAAAAATATCTCTTAATTTGCATACACTTTTTGTAGACTATATGATGACCATATCAAAAAAAATTTGTATAAATTACATATGTTGTTCTTTGAAAAGATTGACAACAAAATTTTATATATTGGTTTCAAAAAATATTAATATAAGTTTCATTCGATGGAATACTAAATCAATTTTATAATTATATATATTATTATAATTAATTATTTTTTACAGGTAACACAACATGAAAATAGAATCTACAGTCGACTATGTGTTCTCAAAAACCCACCATCAAAATTGATAAAATATTATATTGTGTGTGTGGTTAATGGATTTTCATTCCATAAACACATATATGGTGACTCAAAGAAATAAATAAATAGTGGTGTTTGTTTGAAAAGATACCATCATAGGGAATGTGAGGTTGAATTATATGGTATACTAGAGGAAATAATTGATTTATGTTATCTAGGACCAGATTATGTTACAATTCTTAAATGTAATTGGTTTGATACTATTTGGGGGTTGTGATTTTTTCAATGACATTAAATAATTGAAATTAAATATAACATTCTTCTTGGAATAAATTAAGAATTTATTTTGGAACATCAATTCCATCATGTTTCCTAGGAAAATTACTTTGATGTTTCAAGAGATTTGAAGGATTGGTGGAGTGTGATAAAAATGAAATCACATGAAAATTAATTTAGTGAAAATGAAAATGGTTTTTTGGAAGTGTAACGTATTGAAATTTTTCAAGAGAAATCCCAAAATATATTTCTTACCCGATAGGATATAAATATTGATGAATAAACCCCCCGTTAAGGGATGATGATATAGATAATATTGATGAATTAATAAGGGATGATGAAATTGAAAGTCATGTCGAAGTTGAAAATGTTGAAGATGAGGATGTAAACAATGATTTTTATGAAATTGGTTTTGAATATGATGATTGATGTGTTATATTAAAGTCTTTAGTCACATGTAATTTTTATATTCTGAAATGTATTAGTTTTTTAAATTTAATATTTATATTAACAATCTGTTACAGGTAACATTATTTTATTTTTGAGTTTATTAGTTTTTTAAGATTCATATCTTTATTAATAATATATTACTGGTGAGAATATTTATTTCAGATGGATTGAGATGATCCTGAAAGTCTATTACGTTCTCTTGTTGATGTCAGACTTCCTACTGATGATCTTGATTAAGATCCCCCCTCGGTCGGGTGCACCTACTATAAGGGGGAATCGTCTTTATTGATTACTGATTCGAGATCTTATTCCAGAGAGGCCACCATCTATTTATTTTGATCCTCATTTATAGAGGTATGTTTAATTGTTTAAGATATTTATTTTATATTAACAAGGTTTACTAATTTTTATAATAATTTTATTATTATCTATTTGTTACAATTTTCATAGTTTTTAGAATTTGGACATTGGGATGGTTGGTGCAAAACAAAGAAATTGTTTTTCCAATCCATGGGTGTCATGGGACCTGGTACCCATCTCCATGTATGACCAGATGTTTCATCACTAAATTGTACATTATTAAATAATATATACTTCTTAAAAATTTAATTAATTAATAACATATTTTTTAAATTATCTTGTAAAATTTATTTTCTATAATTTATGATATCCATAGAGGTATTATTTGAGAGGCATGGGATAGTTGTATACATGAGTGATTTAATTAGTTTATACACAACATCAAAAAGCAAGCTACGGATAAATCTGCTGCTACCATTTTCGATCATTCTTGTGTCTCTCGTCATCCTGAACATATATCAACTCGGGTATGGGATGGGTTGTTCTAATATTTCTATGAGATACTTTTAGGAGGAGATCATTATCTTTTTGTTAGATCTAGGGGAGGAAAAATGTCACCCATTGGCTTGAGAGTCGTACATTTGGAATACATCTACGATATATGGTAACTGATATTATTTATTAATATATATATATATATTGACTATAACATGTTTTTTATATTATACATGATGATACTAACTCATCTATAATAGAGTTTGAAGTTTAGAAAAATATGTATATTTATCCCCATATTATAGAAGTTGTCAGAGAATGACGACACCATATTTTGGTTAGTGATTTTGTTTAAAAATTTCATGAATATTAATTTTATTGTCATTAAAAACATTCATTTTATTTAAAAGAAACATATGAGGTTGTGAATTCTCATTCATGGGAGGGTCAAGCTGAGACCGAATAATATTTCACTACTGATTCGGGTTACGCGAGGGGGCTTGCATACATGTGACATGATATGGTGTAGCGAATGTTCATGTGATTGGTATTGGTTCTCAGCTAATGCATATGAGTTATTATGGTACATCTCTGATGGATTCAATGAGCGTGAAGGGAGCTCATGGAGATTCTCCATCGATTCCATCATCCGCTGCACAGTATGAGGAGAGGTTGAGAGATCAGGATTAGATGATACAACATATGTAGGTGGAGAGGGAGGAGTATCGTGAGTAGAAATATAATAGAGATGATCAGATGATGGAGTATATGCGGTGACTTGTGTGTGGAGTTGGTATGGAGTTTCCTACCCCTGGTACTTTACGTGATCCTCCCCCTGGTCCTTCGAGTAATCCTTCTCCATCATAAGACAATTGATGATTTATGAAGTTTTTATGACTTTTTTTGTTATTTGGTATGACAGATATGTTATTTTTTAACTGATGCATTAATTTTATGTATCTTTTAATTTTTTTTGGTTTTCTATAATGCTTTTTAAATATTTTTAAATTTATTAATTTTTTTATGTTTTTAACAAATTTTAATTAATTTTAGGTTTTGTAATTATTCTTAAATATATATAAATTTATTGTTTTTATAATTTTTCTATATATTTAATATGTTCATTAATTTCAATAATTTACATTATTTTAAATAATTTTTAGTATATCTATTTTGTAAATTAATTTTATTTTATTTTATTTTTTAATTTTTTAAATTATATATATTTTTTGAAAAATATTACTGTGATTTTATATTTTAAAAAATAATTATTATTATTTATTATTTATTATATTTTTTTTGGAAAAATAATTATTTTCGATGGATGTAGCTACATGTTTCAAATAATTTTTTAACATTTTATTACGTACCCTTTTTCCATTGTAAATAATTACTATTTGCTGTGAATCATCACAAAGAAACACATTTGCAATGCTATGATCCATGATGGGGTATTTGTGAAGGACTACTGTTGCAAATTACGTTTTCTAATAGAAGTATGTCATCAATACCCCGTCGCAATTACATTTAATTTTTTTAGTGGAATGTCTTCATCATTGAGAGTCAAGTCAGAAGGTGTCTCCCCACCTATAAGCCATTCCCTCAAGGATAAACACTCTGAATAATCATACTACAACTCCTTGACCCGACTTAGAAGTGCGCACTCAATTTCCAAGGATGTGAGCACCATCTTTCTCTGGCCCTACTAAACCTCCATATACATCTCATTGTTTAAATCCATAATATTTCCCTCATAACTAGACTCCTAAATTTCCTAAGTCCATTCCTTTCGTTGTAAATATTTTGAAACATTGTTTCATTTTCCTTGTGTATAGGCCAACTCAAAATCAAAGGATTCATATACTCAACACATATTCACTTTAAAAGGTTCAAATATCATTGATAAAAGATGTAATTTAGGATTTTATGGTTTGTATACCCATGAAACCCTTCACCCAATATGTAGTGCCACAAAAAATTTAAATCATAAACCACTACAACCAACACAAGGATGTGCATAGGGTAATATTTTCAATGTAACCTCAACTGTTGAGACACATGTGCCATAACATGATATCTATGCATCAACAATGCTCTAATTATGACCCCAAACACATTACAAAATATGGATTACTTCTTAATCGGGTCAAGTAGGATCATATTTTTTTAATCAAACACTTATTCGGATCCTATAAAGAATACTCACGTAATCTCAACCATTGCAACATTAAACTCTTCTAGGTCAAGCCTGAAATTGGTTTTTATAAGTGTGAAACTCATGTGATGAACCTTATATAATATCTCACCAAACCTATAAATGATTTTATTTTTAAAACATTATTTATTTGACCCAAAGATACAATTTTTTTCTCTTATTCTGGGTCCAATGAAACACCTTATTTATAGATAATGTGACCTATCAAATGTACCTTATCCATATAGAAACATCACATGGGTTTCTGGGCATCTATTTGATGCTCTATCTATGTACTCAATATGATTTCAAGATGTTTGGCATGATTATAATGAGATAGTGAGTACACCAAGATTTCATCTATAAAAACTACCACAAAATGTTCCAAGAATAGGTGGAAAATTTTGTTCATCAATTGAATTAACAGTTCGAGAGAATTTTTTAACCTTAAAGGCACCACAAGAAACTCATACAACCCATACCTCCTCTGAAATGTAGTCCATGATATATCAGAATGACATTCCCTCAACTGATGATACCATGACCGAATATAGATCTTGGTAAAAACACAAGTACCACTAATTCTTTTGAATATATTGTTGAAACATTGAATAGTATATTGGTTCTTAACCTCCATCCTATTTAACTTCTCTTAATTGATACACAAGCTAAATAATCCATCAGATTTCCCGGTAAACAAAACTGGTGATCCCCAAGGTGACATACTGGTGCTGGTAAACCCTTTATTTTACAGTTAATAAAATTTATTATATAGTTCTCAAAGTTAATAAGGTTACATTATATATGGAATAATAGAAATCAGATCATCACCATGGATCATCTCAATTATGAACTCAATCTCTCTCTCAGGCAGCAGCCTTGAGAATTCCTCAGGAAACATATCCAGGAACCAATCTACCATAAGAGGAAATAATTCCTTTTCTACCCTACCATCTTCCAGCACAATAAATTCCATTTAGGATGTGAACTCAAATAACCACTGATAAAATGGACCTACACGACCTCCTTGGGAATCCCATTTCACATGGTGAATATAAGTGTCACCATCAAAATACTTGAATGTTACCCATTGGCAGTAGTAGTTGATATGACCTTGTTACAACACCATTTAATCCATCCCCAATAACTGCTCAAAAATATAAATCTTTAGCATAAACAATTCCCAAATAAAATAGTATACAACAACCTCAAAAGCAATCTCATTATATTTCTAGATATTCTATGCTCATACTCGAAATGGTGTTTTAAGTGAAATAACCCCACACACAAGTTCCACTACTAGACTGAAAAAAATTAAAATCCTGATTATATATAAAATAATTCAAGGAACATGTTTCAAAAAATCACTAGAAATAATTCAAATTATAAGAATCATACCTTAAAAATTACATGGTCCATCCTTTCAGCTGTTAGGTGCAGGCTAAAATACATGAAGCTGACCTTCCCCTCGACCATGGGATTCAATATGAGTTCTCTATATTTAACTCCCATGATGATATGTACTCTCTTTTATCGAATTAATATGTCCCCCACCCTGATTAGTTCTTCCAATGGATCAAAAACAACTTCACTGATACAGAGTAATTGACCCCCTGTCAGCTTTCTGAACTGGCCTAGATCTTCCACCATTGTCTTATTTTTTTGGGTTCCGATAAAACCTATGTATGTGAGCCATCCTACTTAATTACCAACATTCAACCAGTGTTTATGGACACTGACCTCTCATGTGACCTATACTTCCACATAGATAGAAAATGACTAAGCGAATCCCATAGGGGAAGGTCCCTCTTCCCTGACAACTCATTCCTCCACTAATCTAGTAAAAACTCTTATAACATCAATTATTTATTTTACAAGATGTACCCCCATATCACCCTACTACAATGAGTAGTCCACTACTATAACTTCATTCAGTTTCCCTCAAAAAATTAGAGCCTCATCTAGAACCTCAACAAACCTATTAAAATAGAATATATTTACCTTGGAAATGATGTCACATCTAAGCCCATCTATAAATCACCTTGCCATAATCATCTCATCTCCATCCAAAATTTGAGAAAAACCTTGCAGATCTATAAAGAGTCTAGTATAATCCATTACATTCATACTTTTCTGAGTCAAGTGCATAAACTCTTTATCCTTCCACATCCTCAAGGACTTAGGTGAAAAGTATTTCAGTAAATTCCCATGTAATTCCTTATATTCCATACAATCCATACTCTCATAATTGGTCTATATATCAAACAAAATATTCACTTCTCTCCATAAAATATATGTCACCAGGTTATCTCTCTTTTTTTGTGGGGATTCTAAATGATCCAAAATCGTTTCGTTGGACTTAAACCAAAACACTAGCACCTCAAGTCCACTATCTATAGAGAAAATAGGAGGGTGATATAGTTGGAACTCTATTTTCAATTCCAACATACTCAGCACAACGTACACTGTGTCTCACTCCTTAAGTAGAATAAAATTAGTGAATTTATCATGGAACTTATCTTCCACTATTACCCTGAATCAATGGGGGTTCTTACACAACTAATGGAGGATCATTCTCTATGATTTCCTCCAATCTCCCAACCAGTATCATGGTGGAATCTCTCTACAATTATAATCACATTTATAAAAAAATGGGATTTTCAAAAACACAGAAAATATGTATTACATACCATAAAACATGTCACCTTGCATGCACTATTCCAACAGACAAAATTGGTAACCCATCATGATTCACATCCACCCCTAACCTGGGCCATTTCAAACAAGCGGTAAACCAACTCCCAAATTTCAACTTTAAATTAGATTCCATTTTAACCATTCCCTAAACCATATTTTAATCATTTACCAATTATTATATTCCCTAAGGAATATTTTCAATAAAATTATAGATGTATAACATTCCATCCCCAACCATAAACCATTTTCCTAAGATACCTCACATGATGCATCTCACATGTATCCCTATGTTTCTAGAATGATGCATGAAGATACGACCTCATGCCATGCTGGGTCATAAATCAAATCTCATAGATTAATAAGAACTTACTAAAAGTTCATCACTCAAGGTGAAATAACATCCAAATATAACAAAAAATATCAAGAACATCAATCCCACTCTATAAACATAGAATTTCCCTCGTACATAGATTAGCTACTCCCATGAATGAGCTAATTTTTAGGCATAAAACCTCCTAATCTATTATCTAAAATTCTGAAGAAAAAAATAACATATAATAACTAATCTGATACCACTTTGTTTCATCATTACACGAGTTCCCCTAACCAGTTCCTTGATCCAGTTTTTTATGTGACCTCAGGTGCACCTCTTCATATGCCAAAGGCTGGAAACTCATAGCAAGAGTCTGATGAAGTACATAGATAGACTATAGCCTCTTTATCCAAGTAATCCATAGTATATAAAATAAGAAATTATTGAAACATTATTTAATATAACCATGAAATACCAAAAGAATCTCTAAAAACTAGGTACATGCCCAAAACTAAATATTAACTAAGCCTTGTCATGTCATAAAGTGCCAAGTAAAATAGAGAATTATAATAATACATGCTTAAGATTCCCAAAAATGGATATTTATACCAAGTCCATTTCCCTCATACAAACATGGTTTTAATACCTAAATCAACCCTCTAGTATATGGCATTTTCTCTTATCCTGACATACAACCATGAAGTCTTCTTAGGTACCCAATGGTGGCCCAATTAGTGTGTGAGTACAACTGAGTATTCCACCATCAATGATGTCTACAAAATATCCAATATAATGTAGTGTATGTAGAAGAACATAAAATAATGAAAATAGGAAAATAAAACATATCACATCAGTTATCATTTTGTAAGATCATTTCATTCTTTCGTTGTTCCATATTCTACCCATTTTTCATCAAACATGCCTCAACTAGTGTGGATAACTTGAACCATGTGTCGAATGGGTCACTAATTATCTAACATGAACCCTTAATCCATGAATCTGATAGGGATTTAGTACATAATGTATAACCATCCCAACCACAATATGAACATCCATGTCCATACCCATGGGTTGAGGAGCAACAATCCATTCCCTGAAAAAACTAGTGTATAGGGGGTCTTGCAGCATCATTCTGGACCAACCACCAGAATGGATCATTAGTCAAACATCCCACTAGAATTTATCGAATTCATAAGAACATCCTCATTATCCATTTCATTAGAGAAAAAAGGTTTAACAACATTTTTTTAATCACAATATTTATTATCCTTTATAATAATAATTTTCTCAATTTCTAATATAATTCCGTTTTACAATTTAACACATCACAACTATTTATTTCTCCTTGCAATACATTCAACCATGTGGCCATGTCTGATTTACTAATTATCACATTCATCCATTTATTTACCACCATTTATCTTACTCTTCATGTTAATCCAATATCCCCAAATTCAATGTTAATAGGTTAATTCCATTCACAACTGGTTTATTATCATAAACCCTATAATTTATCATTTAATATCCCAATCTTTCATGTTCTTGGTATTGTTCTACCCCATGAGGGGTTCCGTTCATCTATTAATTAACCTAACTATAGATTCCTCCCAAGGAAACCAAATTGATAAAAATAATGTACCATAACATGACCACATTAACATTCAATAGGTAATCATGACAATGGGATATAACTTGTATACCCCCTACCTCATGTTTTTGGATGAACTCTTGCTTATCCATAGCTATTTTTCTGAAATAAAACAACCATCAAAGACCAAAAAAAGAAGCTACTAGAAAAAAGATTTAAGGATTCTAAATGACAATAATGAATAAAGAATCCCTTTTCAAAAAAAGTAGAAGAATGATGAGTGTTGGACTCACCCAGATCATCTATTTGTACCCAAACAAACACTAAATGACCATGAATCGAACAAGAATCATCCCTTATATGTTTGGGAGGAAGAAGTTATTCAAATAAATTATTTTTGGGTAAAATTGGAGGATATGTTGGGTTATAACCATTAAATACCAAAGGGGGAAATGGGAAATTCCCGTCTTTAATGAGGCACATGGTTTGGTCACATGTTTGTCCAAATCATCCACCTACCCTGAACCACCCTCTGTCCAAGGGATTCTTAGGTCGCATGGTCTATTATGATCTTTCACGGTTTAAAAAACCTCTTATTGTCCATATGAAATAGATATATCTAATTTTTCATGGCTTACAAGATCCCCCTTCCATATTTTTTCAACCATGAACCCCCCCTATAAGCTAAATGGTTAAGGCGCACGATTACCTCTAACTATGCACCAAATTTCTCTGTTACATGTAAATCATCGTTTCTTACTTTATCTCATTAGGAACTCCCAGAACACCACTAAGAATCAACATATTCTCTGGGTACATCTCATTAACATGAAAAAGAATATGTAATACAAAGATTAAATATACCATACATAATTATAAGTTCAGTATATTACATCATCCATTTATAGTTTAAAACTCAATATTATCTGATTTTGGTAATAATGGTTGATCTAGAGGGAGTTACGCAATGACTCAATAGTGAGGGAGATTTGAGTTCATAAAATTTTATCCCCAAAATAAATTCATCCTCAAAATTTTCATGACTCTTTTATCAAAATATTAGGTAAATAAAAATATAAAATATAATAACATAACATCAAGGATTTATAGTGTTTTGGGGAATAATAATCACTTAATCTACTCTACCAATGTTCGCTCTAAAATCCTGGTAATTCTCATTATGTAGGTCATTTTCCTATGTACTTCCAAAGTTGAGTGTAATTGACTGAAACTTGTTACAAAAGGAGCCATTAAATTTTCTAGGGATATCCCTTTGTATATGACCTATTCGTGGTATTCAAAAATTATTAATGTGTATAAAATATATACAAATTCATCTCAAAGATTCAATTTGAAACAAAAAATGAAAATAGGTTCTTCCAAAGAATAAATGAGAAATTAGTAATCAAATTAATAATTTCTCTCAATAATAGAAGATTCTATCTCCAAATATAAGTAAAAAAATTATACTTCGTATAAAATAAGTAATAGATTTTATATATCAGAATTAATTGTATTGTATTCATTATTCAGATAGTACACTATGTCTTGAGGGTTATTTATTTCTATTTTGTTTTTTATTTTATTTTTCTCTTATGAATTTTAAATTTCAAACTATATATATACTACAATGGTCAATATTAGAGAGAGTAATCCAAAAGGAAATGTTTTATTCCTACATGTGACCTTTGATTCCCAAAATAACAGTCATAGAGATTTTTGTTGACTGTTACAATGGTCTTCATTGGAACTTTACACATTCATATAAATATGAGTATTAACTACTTTTTATTTACTTGTCCATCCAACGTGGTTTTGGATAAAAATAAAATAGGTCACGAGAGATGCACTAGTTTTTAAAAAGATAATAATAACCACAAAAATTGTGAATAAATAGTCTTAAATTAATTATTTGAATGAATTTAGTTTCAAAGGGACTTATTTTATTCAAAGGTAATTTATGGATTAAAAACATTAAAGGACCTAGTGAAATTCTTGTATTTAAATGTAAAAAAAATTCATTGAGAGAAATCATTCACTTCATAAGATAATATGATCTGTATTATATTTTAGTCTTTCATAACATAATATTATCATCATAGTAAAATCCAACAATAAACATTTTTTGTAAGATAAATTCTTCCCTCGTATGATTTTTCTGATATGTTTAGGATAAACATTCATTTCATAAAATTATTTCCTTTTTTTAATTTCAGCATTTTAACTTTTTGAGGTGAAAAGAAAAATTTGGTTCTTTGTATGATAATTTGATATTTGTATGATAATTTCCATTATCAATAGAACAATTGGATACATTCTTCTATCACATATGATAACTATCATATGTAATTCATTATTCTATCTCATTTTATAAATCTCATATATAATACTTTCACATGATAATTTACTTTTTCAAGAATCTAGAATACTGCACAATGATGCCTGCCTTTATGTATAATGATTTATTTTGATAAAAGTCAAAATTCATGGTGGATAATGAAAAATAACATCTAATAAGATAAATTGTCACCTCATTTTGATTTTTCATATTTTATGATATTATATTTATAAAATTTATTTGAACATTTAAAATGATATTTTTACCAAAAATATTAGAAAATCAAATATTATATAGGAAAACACGCAATTTCTAAAAAACACTTAAGAATCTTTTATCAGTAAAAAATTGGTATTTTTTAGAATGAAAACATATGGAATATTTATGTATGTTGGAAAAACATTATTATTTTAAACACCCCTACCACCATTTTCCATGTGATTATCATTGGAGGAACACAATTAAGGACATCATAACAGCTTAGTGAAGAAACAACTGATTTCTTGGACCTAAAAAACAAGGGAAAAAGATTGTAAAAATGGGTGAAAATCTATAATTCACTATGACACCAACCCCTAAATGAATTAAATCCATATATTGATAAAGGAACCATTATATGTTATTGAAAAATAAAAGAATCTTCATCCACAAATCTCTCAAAGTGAGGCGACATCGAGGTCATTGGGATAGGGGGATACTAAGGCTGACGGGAAACAATTTGATGAGAGAAAGAAAGAAGGTTCGTCACTACCTAAGCATGAAAAATTCAGAAGAAAACTTCCATTGAGCCTTGAAAGTGTGAGATCTTGATAAAACCCTATTCAAGGGCTTGCAACACGGTTTAAGTAAAAATAAATATATAATATTCAGATTATATAAATTGTTTATATTGTTTATTTGGAATAAACAGTTTGTATATTTAATTAAAATTTTATATTTATGTAAAAACCATATAAAAACTAATATGAAGGAGTTTATATTTTGAATATGTATAAATTGTTTTATTTTTTAAATTATGGAATTTTTATAATCCACTCATAAATTAAAAAGTGTTTGTAATTTTTTGATTTCTGAATTGCTCAAAAATATATAAAATTTGTCTAAATTTATAAATTTTTCATTTATTTAGAGTTTTTTCTATTTTCATTCATAAATATAAATTTTATATGACAAATAGATGTATTATTTAGTTTAACATGGTAAAATATGTTTTTCGGAGTAGGACACTCAAGATGGGGGTGCATTGACTTCCTATCAAAATTTATGTTAAAGACCATATTTAAAAATTCCCCTAATTTAAAATATAAACATCCCATTTAACTAAAGTTGAAGATTTATAGGAGTTATGAATATTCAATTAATTTATCCAATGATTAATTAATTCTTAGTTACAACAATTTGAAAGGTTGATATAACGTTTTATATAAATTTACTAAATAAATAGTAGTTTTAAACACTAACTAAGATTAACTAGCAAAGTAATATTTAGTTTCATGACATATTTGGGAAAACGGGGGAAACAGGGGAAAATAAATTTCTAAAACAAAGTGGATAATAACAAGACGTTCAGCCTCATGCATAGATCTTGTACTCTCCAGTTGGTGTTCACTTACCACTAATTAGTTTATATTAATAAACTAGATCCACACCTTGGATCGGGGTTCACAACAACATGTAATGATTTATAGGTCAACTAAACCTCTAACATAGTTATTCATGGGAAAAAAATAAAACCACACCACGCATGGAACTCTTCCATATATATATGTGGGATAAATATAGTGTAAATGTGTGATAGAGTGGAGATATATTGTGTCTTCAAACTAAGATCAGAAGACAATATGTTTTTGTGATATAGACACACACACAGCTCGAAAAGTAATAATATTGTGCATAATAGAGAGGAAATAATGAGAAAATCCTTAGAATACTATCTATGATGTGCATGATGTTTATAGACTTATTTGGTGTATCAAATGTGATGCTTCAGTGTACTTTTAGAAATAGACACCAAAACAGAGAGTCATGGAAGCTTTGTGTTCAGGTTTCTAGTGAGTTGAGATGTTCCTTGAAGGTTAACATCACTATGGATTTTTTCTACAAGGATGTTAGGAATTTTTTAATGACAAAAAAACATCCTCTTTCATAGTTCTCGTGAATGAGTTTTTTTCTTGTATAATATCTTTTCCACCTCATAAGTTCTCTATATCTGGTTGTTGTGCTTTTTTCTCGGTGATTTCTTTGTAAATTGTATACGTCGACAATTGGAATTTTCTCTATCATGTGTTGGTACCTCGTACCTTGTAATTGTCTCTAACAATGTGTACAAAATATATACATGGTAATTAATATAATAAGTATTACTGAGATTCGTAAATATGACCCTTAGCAATATGTTTGTATTTAAGAGTAATGAAAATTTTCTATGTGTATATCGATAGGTCATTCTGTCGGTATGTACTTCTATCGGTTGTTCCTTCTCACTATAGGTCCTTAGGTCGATATTTCCTTAGTCGGTATGTCCTTATATCAGTATGTCCTTCTATCGGTATGCTGATGTGTTGGTGGGTCATTGTTGTCAGTGAGTTGCTCTATCAGTAAGTCGGATAATCAGTAACTCAAACTATTACCAGGGAATTCACCTATTTGTATGTTGATGCACCGATGAGTCATATTTGTCAGTATCTCATACTTCTGTCAGTTATTCAACTGTAGATAGCTTATACTTTTGTCAGTATGTCCTTCTATCAATAGATCATGCTTCTATCAGTGGGTCATTATATCGGTGAATCATACTTGTCCTTTTTTTCTGTTTTCCTATATTATGTTATAAACATTATCTAAATATGTCAAACTTATAGTTGAACATAGATAATAATAATTAAGAATATTTGAACAAAAAACTTCAGACACCATTAAACATGATTTTACTTGATTTGTGAGTATTGAAACATGAGAGGTCTGACAATATCCCCCTTTTGATGATCATAAATCGTGGAATTTTAAAGCACAATCAGTTGATTCATAATGATCAATGTAGTCATTATTCTTACTATATCCCCATTTCTATTTTTCTATAAAAAATATTGTGCTCCCCCTATCAAGTTTCCATATTATCCAATGTTAAAATAATTCTATAATATCTAAAGCTAAAATAATGCTACAATGATTTTCCCCATTTTGGGATTATAAAAAAGAGTAAATTGCATCCATGATTAATGACTAAAGAAGAATATAAATAATCAAAGCACAAAGAATGGAATAATTATATACTTAATTTTCATGATCAAGTGAAATTACATTGGGGAAGAACATAACAGAAGTACAACACTCCATCCATATCAATCAAGTGATCCAAAATAATTCTTCTGAGAAGAGGGGTCCATCACTTACATTTCCTTATCATAATTTTTAAGGGTGGAAATAATAAATATAGAAGTAGTGGATGGAGGTTCCAAGTGAATTCTGATAGGAGGAATATGAACTCCATGAAGCACTCAAGGGGCCATGCATAAGCCATAAGAGGTTGGTGGGACAGTAAGCCCCCTAAAAATGATAGTATGGATATTTCTGAATGCTTGAGAAGGAGAGAGTTCCTGGGAAGGTAAGGATACAGAAGGAGAGGCAGCATATTATAGATTCAGTCTGAGAGGTGAGGCAGCTGGCACAACAGAATTTGTACTCTTGAAATGTAGATATGTCTTGAGAATTTTGATGAAATCCATGATAATCTTCACACCATATTCCATATCCATTCTGAAATACTCCATTTTTCTATAATCTTCTCAAGCGTAGGCGTAAACATTCTAAGTAGCTTCACCTGATATCTGAAATCCTGTTTCACTGGAGGAAGTCTTAGATTCTCAACTAAATACTTGAAGTGGCTAGTGAGTTGATTCGTGTTGTATATTCTCTTGAAATAAAAATCCACTTTCTTGGTTATTTCTTCTTTTTAATTTGTAGTACCTTTATAGTATAATCTCACCATGTCATAGATGTGATAATTGATCTTCCTAATCTTATAGATACTCCCCTAGTCAGTTCCACCCATCATTGTTTGAAGGTCTTCTATGATAACATTCATTGCCATCTCAGTGTACGGAGGGTGAGAACAGGAGTTGTTGAGCTAGATTCACCTTGCACTAAATATCTGAGTTCTAGTGTCAATTGATTCATATCAATATCTGTGGTCTAAAAATGAGTAGAAGAATTTATAGAAACTGAATCCTCAAATGTTTATAGCACTTTATCTAAGGATATCTTGTAATCAATAGTCAATCTGTTTATTTCTAAAACCATTTCAATCAACTCAAACCTTAAGATTTGGTAATCCTTTACTACAGTTTCCAAAATTGAGATCATCCTAGGTTCTACTGGAGAAATAACTCTTTCTATAATAATAAAATATTGCTTTCCCATAAAGTAGGAACATGATCATTTTGAGGTTGCAATTAATTTCTAATAAGAGATACCAGATCCTCCTTAAGCCTTTAAAGATCATATTTGGTGACTTATTCACTTGGTATTGAAGTCATTGGAGGTATAGGAGCAGAAGTAGATACAACATCTAATGGTGTCTCAGAATGAACAGGTTCCTCAACTACTGGTCTCCTTGGAACTGCTACACCAACCTCAACAGCTGAATCAGAATAATCCAAACTGGGAGAAATATAACTAGGATGATTTTCCCATTCAGTTGCCACACTAGCATAGAAAATTATTGATTTTACCAACTCTCACTTTCTTTGCTTCTGTATCCCCCTCATTTCTATCTCTCCTTGTAGTATAAAGTAATCTTGGTACTTGGGGTACCAATGCTTCCAATTCACCACGAACATCAACTATTTTCTCTTCTTCATCACTCGCTTTAGGAGGTAATACAATCTATTAATGATCCACAATACCAACAAGTTCTGTATTATCACCATGATCATCACTAGGATGATACGAACTATTATCACTTCCACCACTTTCCAGATCAACTTAATCTTCTCCATCATCTCAACATTTATCACCATATTCTACGTTCTCTACCTCAATTCCACTACCTTCAGCTTCACTGCCATGTTCCTCTTCGACAATATTATCTTTTTCTTCCCCAACATCCTCATCTAAACCCTTAGATTGGATTTTATACTCCACACAACCTAATTCCTCGGTCTCAGCATCATCATCTTGGGCTAGAATAGTTTCCTTGTAAGGTAGTGATAAAGGTGGTCTAGAAGGTCCCAAAGTCAAACCCTTAGGACATTAACCATTATCAGAGTCACTTTTATCATCTATAGGAGACACAACTTCTCTACCAGTTTCTTCTAATTACACTTCATCTTATTATACAACATCATTATTAGATGGCATACCAGGATCAACTATATTTATTGTACTAGATAGATGGTCAACATGATTGAAATTCTACTATAATTTATTATCATATACAACCCACTCCCTCTTCTTGGGATTCCAATTTATCATATATCTAATGAAAATATCCTTAAATAGAAAGATACCACTATAAACAGTGATGATTTCTTCATCTTCATTTATAGATCCTTTGGATTTTAGTATGCTAGATATTTTTTTGAGTAATGGTTGAGGCACAAAGGCCTCTTTATTAAATACTGAAACAATCCTATAGATGAATCAACATAAAAAATAGTACAATGGTCCTAAACCCATTCTGGAGTGGGTACTCATACTATGATGAGGAATTCATCCACCCCTATCGTGAGGATGTCTTTCCATCCACATTGTCTTTGCATTCATACATACACCATTTCCATCATCTGAAGGAACCTCCTCAGCATCAATCATCACAATTTTAGTCCCATATAATTTATTTTTCATAGACACATCATCATCATTGATGTTGAACGTGAGAATATAATATGAGTTAGAGATACTAACATTACTTTTTACCTTTACAGGCTGAGAGAGAGGACTTTGGATTGGAACATGCCATGCCCTTGCACTGGGTTTCTCATTCCTCTTCATATCCTATTCAACAGAGTCATGTGCAGTGTCTGTCGTTTGGTTGTTAGCCATAGTCTACTTGAGTTTAGGCTTTTGCATCAGCCTGAATTTGTTTGGAAACCTCACCAAGAGGCTGGGAAATCCTATAGTGAACTTCAGAGGGTCCAGAAATGAGAAGGACATCTGAATCCAATTTGAAAGGGGCCATCACAAGCCGAGATTGAGATATGGGAGTCCTTCCAACTATAGTGTTGGGTTTTCCACTCTTGTCTAGTGCCTTTTCAGTAGTGATCTATGTCGTATAAACCCTATTTTTTAAGGCACCCAATGTCTGGTTGGAGGATTCCTACCTTGGTCCAGGCTGTGCAACATCCTGTATTCTAGAGGGCAGCATATGAGGGTCTTTCACACTCAAAATTTCTCTCTCTTTATGTGCAAAAATATCATTTTCCAGATAATTATTGGAGGGAATTATCCTAGAAAAAGAATTAGCCACTAAATAATTTGTTTGTATTTGATGGTAAAAGGGATCATGTAATGATCCCGTAGCACCTATAATTGTGCGAGTGATAAGGGACACCAACCCAGTAGAATGGTCAACATAATCAGCACTTGTGATAGCTTTGTTGCTTTTGGAGTGGCAGGAGGAAAAGTTCTCATATCCAGGATAGTCCCATAATACATATTTACTTGTGTAAACCCTTTTGTTTTTGAACTTCATTGATGTTGCGGCTTCTAGTACAATCTTCAACTTTCTAAATATTGAAGCATGATGCTCCTGCCAAATTTTAGCACCAACCATTGTTTGTGTTGAGAAATCTCTCTCTAATTGGCTATCATCTATGTCTGACTCCTTTTGGACTTCATCCATATCCCTGATCAGTGCATCCTTGAAAGAGATACCCACTTCAGTTGGGTCATTTTCATCAGCTAAATCATCCCAGATGACATTTCTCAAACCATTCTGAGAAAAATCATGTCCAGGGATTTTACCACCACTCTTGAACTGCTGATGAGATGGAATATTCTCATCCTGGATGTTTTGGAGGTTAATAATCTACTAAAAGTCTTATGAGGAACCTCATTCCTAACTTTCTTCGAGAATTGCACAACAGTATCTTGGTAAGATTTACTGCTCTCCTTCCTTCTGTAGTGAGTCTCATCATGCCCTTTCTGCATGCTTCTAGTACAAGTAATGTTTGAATGACAGTTGGACCTAGAGTGTCCAATAGTAAAACACACATCAAAATATAGAGGAATTTTTTTTGTACACAATTTTTATATTGATTTATTCTTCTGAGGTGGATAATACCACCTTATCAATAAGAGAAGAACATAGATCGATTTCAAATAAGATTCTAGAAAAATGTCCATAACTAGTTTTTTCAGTAGCCATGTCCATTTGGATTGGTATCCCTAATGTAGAAGAAATGTTATATAAGATTTCATAATGACATAATACCCTATTTAAGTAATAAATCATATTCTATACATGAGAAAATTTGTATTTGAAATCATCGAGACTAAAATTTGGATTCCATTCATAAATCCTAAGAGTTCCTGGCATAAGAATGACAAACCCAAAACTCCATGCTCTTCCTGTCAAGTCAGGAGAGGGAAACATCAAATGGAAAAATCCTCTCCTAAGGGAAACACACTTAAATTCATTAAATCCCCAAATAGTAGATAGACGTGAAAAAAGATCATAAATCTTCCACGGTTGCAAACCTTTAGATGTAGAGATTCGATAGATATAAGAATTCTAGAAAATATTTAACTATTGCAAAATCAATCCATCTGAAGCTGAGAAATGCATTGTAATTCCATTTCTGATGATGTGTTGAGCTATACGTTTTTCTAGAAAATCAAAAGAACATGTAAGAATCCCCAAGTATGAGAATTCTACTAACTTTTCGTTAAGTTTCTGTACCTTCACCATGACATCTGAAATGTGTGGATAATATTGGAGATGAGAATCATAAGTGAAGATATTTACAACTCTTGTAAGAGAAAGGGAAACTCTTCTATCATTGATGATTGAGTGTTTATTCGCGTTATCCTTCTCATTTTCCTCCATCTTCTTATTTGACACAGTATGGTAGATATAATTCTTAGGTAAAATAATTAATTTAACATGCAATAAGTTTTTATCATTTCACTTATATAGACTATCAAATAGTTATATATATTTAACTTGTGTCATTTCTTCAGAAAGTATAGTTGATATACATCTTGATACTTGACTGAAGTAAAACCCCCTTTCCTGGAACACAACTTTTGTTTGATGAACTTGAATGAGAACCTTATTTCACTATCCAAATCAGTTTCAATTGGTATTCTATGATATTCATTTCCAGTTAGCTCACCCAAAACAATATTATAGAAAAATAAATCACTGGTGGGAGGAACCCCCCCCCCCCCATCCCCAAATAGTTATCATAAATCCCTTCGTGAGGTACCTTCATACATTTTTCCCAACATCTTGAAGAAAACAATACTCTTATTCCATTCACCAATTATTTAATCCAGTACGCCTCACAACCTTCTAGAATAATCTCATAATGAAGATAAAATTCATGTAACAGTTTAGGGTGATAAGGTATTTAATTATATGATAACAATTCCAACCATCCTTTCATCTGATGTAAATTTAACAAGAGATACCTACTTGTTAATAACCATTCAGAGTGCACTTCTCTCTCAGGGATTACAACACAGTTTTCAAATCCTAGAATAATAGTCATAGTCTTCTTCAATTATCATTTATGTCACTTGGTGGGTTGAGACTCATCTCCAAATTCTTACAAGAAGTATTTTACTCTAACCATCTTGTGGGTTTGGTTGAAGGTATGAAGGTGAAAGGGTCAAAGGTAAAGAGAGGTTAAGGGTAAAAGTGAGAGAGTGGAAGACCGAGAGTAATAAGTAAGTAGGATCGACTTGGTTTTATCATTTAGGGTTTTATAAACCATAAATAGTGTAATCTGGGTAAAATAAAAAGAAATAAGTAAAACAATGCCATTTTTAAAAAATAAAATAATAATAGTTGGCGAGTTCTATCAGTGATTTTTCATTGATGGGACATCATTGGTGTATAGTAAGACATTGTCAGCATGACACCTTTGGCATGATATTTTCAGTGTTAGCAATACACTACCAACATGACACTATCGGTATGACACTATTAGCATGAAATTGATGGTGTTGGAATGACAATGTCAGCAAGACACTGTCGACATGACATGGTTGGTGTCGGTGAGACGTTGTTAGAGAGAAATTTTCGATGTCAGCGAGACATCCCCAGTGTTCTATCATAGAGTCATCCTAACTAGGTTTTAATGATGTGTTATTAAAAGTAGGTCCCAAAAAATTAATCATCCCTATTTTATGTCTAATTTAAATCATACTTTTACTGTTTAATGGATTAGTAAATATATCAGCAAGATGATATTCTATGCTAATATATTCAGGAGATATATCACATTTTTTATAATGATCTCTCAAAAAGTAATGTCTTACATCAATATGTTTTCTTCTAGAGTTATAAATAAGATTATTGGATGTGTTAATAGGACTTATATTGGAACAGTTTATTGGGACATATCTAAACTGATATCCATAACCTAAAAAAGTGTTTTTTATCCAAAAAATATGATCACAATAACTACCAAAAACAATGTATTCATCCTCAATAGTAGATAATGTAATATTATTTTTCTTATAACAGCACTATGATACTATAAACATTCCTAATAAGTGAAATGTTCCAGAGGTTATTTTACTATCTAACTTACAACCACCAAAATCAGCATCTTAATAACTAACTAAATCAAATACATATCATCCAGGGTAGAATAATCCTATGTTAGTTGTATACTTGATATAATTTAATATTCTTTTAATATAATTTTAATTAGATTAATTTGGGTTTTCTTGAAAATGGGAAAACATACATACACTAATCATAATATCAGGCTGGTTATCATTTAAGTAATGTTTGCTTCCAATCATTCTATTGTAATTGGTTTGACCAATAGATTTACCATTTTCAGTATGGTCCTAATTACAGGTTGAACTCATTAGAGTATCGCTAATTTTTGTACTATCAAACCCTATCCTTTTTAAAATATCTTTACTATATTTACATTGATTTAAATATTCTCTTCCTTATTTTGAAATATTTTAAATATAATAATGAATTTGATTTCTCCAAATAAAATCATTTAAAATTCACTTCACATCATTTTTTAAAAATCAATAAATAATGAATTCATTTAATATCCAAAAATCTTTGCATCAACATAGATTTTAACTACTAACAAATATCATGAAATTATTTTTATATAGAGAGTAGGACCAGCTATACCTTTTGTTAAACCATTAGAAATAAGAAGTACTTATCCAATCATACCATGCTCATGGAGCCTATTTTAAACCATATAATTTCATTTTAAACATCAAAACATGATTCAGAAAATGAGGGTTTGAAAAAGAAGGGGTTGTTCGACAAAAAAATAAAAAACCATCTACCCATTTAAGAATGAAATTTTAACATCGATTTGATATTGTTGGAAATTGATATGAGCTTCATATGCTAGATGGATTATAATGTCTTCAAGTCTAGAAACAAGCGCAACGGTTTATTCATAGTTAATGTCTTACTCTTGACTATATCCATGTAAAACCAATCAGTACAAACTCCTTAAGATGGTGCCTCCTTCATCTTCTTTGTTTCTGAAGACCCACTTAGTGCTTATGGTCAAGGTAACCTTAGGACTATCACTAGTTTCCAAAAATTATTTATTTCAAACTGATTCAACACTTCTTCCATAGTCATCATCCAAAATTCATCATTTATTGTATCATTAATCTTTTTAAGTTCATGTTGTGACAAGAATATTTGGTGTTCAACCTAGTTCATAAGAAAATATCTAGTCTATGTCCCTTTATCTAAGTCTCCAACTACAGTATCTAAGGGATGATTCTTAAGGGTTATAGTAGTTCTATGAAAGGAAGGAATAGTCATTTCGGGTTCATCAGTAGGTTTAACTTTACTATCATTAGATTTTGGATATTTTCCTATACATGAGGATTTAGCACCTTGCTTAACAATAGAATCAGGGGGTCTAGAATTTATGCCTATATTGGATAGATCATCCTTAATATTTTCAATAGGGGTTTTAGGTTCATGTGAATATTTTTATGAGGTATTAAATGTATATATTCTTCTACTCATTTGGTTCTTTTATTAAAAATACAATAGGATTTACTTGAGGTTTAGTAACCAATGAAAATTCCTTCATCACTTTTTTATTATAATTTGTCATAATTATCTTTAGTATTGAAAATATAGACCATGTAACCAAAAACCTTAAAGTAGATAAATCTTGGTTTCATATTCTTCCATATCTTATAAGAAGTTTTCTAAATAATTGGTTTGATTAAGACTCTATTAATTATATAACAAGATATATTTAAATATTTGGACAAAAAATAGGTAAGTCATACTCATTCATCATTATACAAGATATTTCATATGTGGTTAGATTACTTATTTATATACATCCATTCTACTGGGGTGTCCTAGGAGTATAGAAGTAATTACTATATTCATTTTGTGAGAAATAATATTCAAACTCTTAGTTCTCAATCTCAGAGTCATGGTCACTACTTAAGGTTTCTATCTAAAGACCACTTAGGTTCTCCACAGATCTAGTATACATAGTGAAATAAGAACAAGCTTCACTCTTCTGAGATAAAAAGAAAGTCCAAGTATACCTAGAGAAGTAATCTACATGAAAATATACATAGAACTTCCCATTAAGACATGAAACTATATATTCTATAGACAAATCCACGTGAACAAACTAAAGTTTTTGAGAAGTTGAAACTTTTTTCATTGGTTTGAACGATATTTTGTGTTGTTTCCCCATTAGATAAGGATTTCATACTTTATTGTATAGAAATTATAGGTTGGGTAGATCCATGACTATCCCTTTCCTTACAAGAATTATATGTGAGTGAGTGTTATAGTGGCCTATTCTCTTATGCCAAAGCTAGGATTATGTATGAAAGAAACATAAGCAAGAAACATTTTGAGAAACTAAATAATTCAAGTTCACAGCATAAACATTATCATTTATAAAAGAAGTAAATACTAACTCATTTTTAGAATTATACACATTACATGCATCATTTTCAAATTTAAAATAAAAAATACCATCACAAAACTGAGAGATACTGAAAGGATTGTACTTTAAACCATCAATTAAAAATAAATTCAAAATTAATATTGAATTTTTGTTACCAATTTTTCAAAGTACAAATTTGTTTCCTTTAGCATTGTCCCTAAAAGATACATTCCCACCATCAATATTTATAAGATTCTTGAAGCTTAAGTAGTCCCCTATTATGTGTCTTTAAAATTCATTGTCCAAGTACCATAAGATTTTACAGGAGCTCTTTAAGCATGCTTCATACAACCAAATTTCAAACAAGAAATGTTTTTGGTACCTATACTTTCTTGGGTTCATTAATTTTAGTAATTAATTATTTTGGAACCCACACTTGCTTCATGGGATTCCAATAAACATTTTGTAAAGTATTGAAAAAATAAACTCTATTTAGTCTAGAGAAACTCTAAGCAGTAAATGATTTTCCACTGATGGAACATGCATTAGAGTATTAAAATCAAAGTACAATGACTAATTTTTTCATATTTTGATAAAAAATATTATTAACAAAGATTTTTTCCCTTTTTGATAACTTATACCAGTAGAATATTTTGGTGAAAAATTATTACCAATAATTTGAGTTAGAGTGTTCTTAACATTAGTAAAAAAAATTAATTCATTTTTTCAACATCTCATTTTATAATTTAATCTCATTTAATTCTTTAAGAAATTGATCATTTTTCTCTTTCACTGTAGTAATCTCTGATTAAATAGTAGAAGTGAGAGCATGTAGTTTCTTCAAAAACTTATGTTTATTTTTTAATTCATTGCATGTGTCTTTAAGAATTTTGTATTACTCAAACATTTCCTCATTGGTCGTGTTTTTAGAATCATATTCATCTCTAAAATAATATTAATTTTTTACAAAAGATTCATGGGTTACCATATAAGTGTTTTTCATAAAGCACATGTTATCTTTGTCACCTTTCACATCATGTGAAGACTTTGAATCACATGAGATATCCTCAGAAGCACTTTAGCAGGCCTTCATTGAATTCATTTAACTTTCGTCTTTTTCCTCATATTTCATCTTATACTTTAACATAGGAATATAATAATTTAGATGTCATCGTCTCTTATATTCATAATATACTATATCATTAGATTTATCACCTCTTTTCTAGTCATTTTTTTCAGTTTCTCTTATAGTAATACTTTCCTTTTTAGTTGGGATTCCTAAATAACTTCTTCTTTTTTTAAAATTTTTTAATCCTTATAGATAATTGATCCAATTCCTCACCACTATCAGACGATTATTACTCATTTCATTAGCTACCTGAATGAGTTGTTTTCTTCTCCTTTTCTTTGTGTTCATAATTAGTGGCATGGAAAGCCATTAACTTTCTCTTTGGTTCACCATCATCTTATTTGTTGAGATTAAATTATTTCTCTTACATCATCATCTTACCTATTATCTCCTTCACTGAAAGAGTGTTGATGTCACATGATTCCATTTTTAACACTAATGTTCCTCTCCATCATTCTGGTAGACATATGATATTTCCTAGGATTTTTTAGTTAATAGAAATATCATTTCTGAGAGAGATCATAGTATTTAAAATTTCATTAAACCTGGGATAAATTTCAGATATAGGTTCATCAAGATTCATTTATAAGTTATCATATTTAATAGTATATGTATCGAGTATCATTTCCTTAAAACTAGTGGTTCCTTCATATGAAATGCTAGAGTATCACAAATTTCATGGTCTATTTTACATGTAGAAATCCTATTGAATTACTCATCTTCTAAGGTACAATACAAGGAATTCATTTCATTGTAGTTATTATTATCAGATGCCTTAGTTGGTTCATCCCATGTGTTTCGACTGTATTAGGAATCTTATATTGATCTACAATTGAATACAAGATTTCAAAACTCATACTTTCTAAATTCATTTTTATCCTAATTTTACACTAAGCATAATTAGTTCCATTGAATATTAGAGTTCTATTGGTAGAAACACCTACGAATCTTGTATCCATAATAAATAATAATGAATATGTTTTTAAAGAGATAAAAATATAGAACCAAAATATATTTAGATATATTTAAATTACATGTAAAATAAAAGATGAAAATATTTGAAATGGTGTTGAAAACATTAAAAATAGAAGATTAAAAACTACCATATGATACCAAATTTTTTTCGGATTAGGACACTCAAGAGGAAGTGAATTAAGTTCCTATCAAAATTTATTATAAAAGATTTATTTAAAAATTCCTCAAATTTAAAATCTAAATAGCCCAATTAACTGAAGTTGAAGATTTATAATATTTTTCATGCTCAATTAATTTCTAAAAAGATTTATTATTTATAATTTACAACAACATGAATGATTTATATAAATTTTGAAAGTAATTTACTAAATTAAAAACATTTGTAAACACTATATAAGATTAACTATCAATGTAATATTTAGTTTTCTGAAATATTTAAGAAAACTGAGAAAAATATGTTTGAAAAACACATTGGAGAAAAACAAGAGGATTAGTATCAAGAGAATACCATGTCCTCTCCATTGGGTTATCACCTACCCCTAATAATTTTATATTAATAAACTTGATCTACACCCTATATTGGGGTTCACAGCAGAACACAAGGTTGTCTAGGTCAACTAGACCACTACAACCACAATTCATGGGAAACAAAACTCCAATTGGCCATACAATGACCTCTTCCATAGTTATATGTTGGAGAAAAATAGTTTAAATGAGTGAGAGAGTGATGATATGTTGTTTCTTCAAGATTAGATCAAGAGATCGTATTTGTTTGTGATATAGACACACACACGTCTTGAAAAGTAATAAGAATCTGCACCACGGAGCAGAAATATTATGAAATGGTTTAGAATGCTCGGTGTGACATTATTGAGGCTTCTGAACTTATTAGGTTTATCATATGTGAAGCTCGAGTTTAGTTCTGGAAACAGATACCAAAACAAAGTGTCGTGAATGCTTTGTGTTCTTGTTTACAGTGAAACGAGATGTTCCTCAAAGGTGATATTTACTAGGGTTTGTTGCTTTAATGATGAGGGGATTTTTCAATTTATTGAAAATACTTCCTTGTGTATAGTTATCAAGAATGACTTTTCTTCTTGTATGTGCTTTTCTCCACATTCTATGTTCCCTCTATCTAGTTGTTGTGCTTTTTTTCTCAGGTGATTTCTCTATACATTGTAGAGGTCGACAATAGGCATTTTCTCTATCATGTGCAGGTACCTCATTACTTGTACTAGTCTTTGAAAATTTCTATAAAAGACATATAAAGTCACTAATATAATATTTAGTATTGATATTAATAAATAAGACCATTAACAATATGTTTTAATTTAAGAGTAAATAAATTTTTCTAAGTGCTGATCAGTATGTCATTTTGTCAGTAAGTTCTTCTATCGGTAGGTATGTCTATCAGTAGGAACGTTTTTTGATATTTACCTCTTATGGTATTTCCTTCTATCAGTATGTCCTTCTATCGGTATATTTTTGTGTTGGTTATCCATTGATGTCGGTGAGTTACTCGGTCATCAAGTCATACTATCAGTGACTCATACTTGTATTGGTGGCTCAACATGTCAGTAGGTTGATGTGTCAGTGATCCATTTTTTTCGGTGACACGTCAATTAGTATTTCATACTTATGCTAGTGATTTAACTTTTTGGTAGCTCATACTTTTAATGGTATATCCTTATTTAGGTAGCTCATACTTCAGTCGGTGAATCATGATATCAGTGACTCATACTTGGCCATTTTTTTCTTTTTCCTATTTTATATTATAAACATTAATAGAATATGTTAAACTTATAGTTGAACATTTATAATCATAATTATGTATATTTAAATTTTAATCTTAAGACAAGATTAAACAAGATATGACATAATTTGTGAGCATTAAAACAAGAGAGGGACAACAAAATTATTCTTAAATTATAATACATGCATCTAAGAGCATATATGTTAGGCATGATAATTTATTTAGTATTCTACTTTGAAGAATTTGGAATATATTAGGTTATAAGTTTAAATTAAGAAATTAATCATACTTTATACGTATTATGTGTTATAATTTTGATGGAATTAATATCTACCTTACGTAAATAACTATTTTTAGAGGGAAAATTGGTGAGAAAGGTTACTGGCCTAAGATCATAGGCTCAATCCAAAAAAGTAGGGGTTTTCCACTTGTCTATCCACACTTACACCTATAGGGAGTATTTTTTAATATGATTATAAAGTTTAAATTTAAATGGTTTCATATCCCCTATACATGAAATTCATTTTCATATTTGTAAATATATGTTATATTTTAATTTGGGATAGTAACACAATATTTCAATTATGTAAATAGTTAGACATCAAGATGGTTTGAATATATTGACATAGTGAATGGAATAGGACTAAAAACTAAATAATTAGAAGCATAATGAAATTCAAATGTAATACATGGGATATGTTGGTTTGATAATAAAACACCTTTTAAAATACTAGGTTTTAGAATCCTTCCAAGTTAAACACTTATCAATATATCAATAATCCAACTAGGAAGTTATGATAAATCCAGGATCCCATGTATTATATTGTGTAACGAAAATATGTTATGGGTGACCCTAAGAGAATTATGTTCTCATATACAGAATGGGATTTTGATGACAGATATTCAGGAAACCCTAAGAGTATTAGGATACTAGAGGAATAATGTTGTGTGAATACATGTGATGGTGTTTCACAGTGAAAGGGACGTGATCGGTTCCCATGTCTGGTTAAAGGGAGTTTGTGCGGTTTAATCATTTATATCAGGTTCCCTATCTCCATGGCTTCGCATGGTCTCCAATGGGTTTATTCGCCGAGCCAGAAATGCCCAAAATTCCTTATATCCAATGATCCATGGACCTTCTTTCCAGAGGCATGTGCCCATTGGGTGATATGTCTAATGACACTTAAGAACTCACATTGTCTAAGAGGATGAGATGTTGAGCTCAACGCACCATTTTGGGGGGAATTATTTCCTATTCCGAGACTCTTTTATTGATTTAAGACATGTTCATATTTTCATGAATCTTTTGTTGATTCCCAAGCATAGTGTCCATAGATTACCCCTGGGTTGAATGTCATAGGTATTGGCCGGGATCCAGAGCCATCTAAATATGAGGTTTTCCATCTCTCATTGGATTTAACATTCTGGGAATGTTTGATGTTTTTCAAATAGCACTAGTCTTAACCCTTATAATTGGGCGCCCTGTAGATTATTGTCATCCAGGGGGAAATAGAGTGACTTGGGCATCTCTATAGAACCCGTAATATGGGATTCCTACATATCCTTGTAAAAGGAATCAGAATCTACGTAGTTCGGTGACACTTAACGAGACACCTCACCTTTTAACATCATGTGACAAGGACCCACTCGTACAGTTTAACGTCATGTGGCAAGGATGTCTAGGTTCCAAGTGCCTATTCATGTTTGGTGTGGGACTTGCTGAAGTGTCCCAGAGGACCCGAGGGAAAATGTTTTTCCTAGGCTGGGGTATGGTCCTGCTAGGGGAATGAGGACACATAATGATAAGGATAAATGGGTATCTGGCTTTGATGTTGGGATTATGCCTCAGGGAGGTTTCCTATGTATCCCGGTAGATTGGGAATCAAGGTGTATGTAGTTTTGTAAGGTCGGGGCTTACACGTGTAGTCACCTGTCGAGGGTGTGATTGGAAGCCCGTGTCTGAGTATGGTTGGGGAATACTTGTGGTTAGTGGTTCGAGTTGTGATCGAATATCAGAGAGGTTTTCTTATGTACCCTACTTTGGAGACAGGGATCAAAACCCACTTAGTTCGTTTGGGGAATAAATTTGGTTGATGGCTCGAGTTGGTATTGATCCTTAGGGAGGTGTCCTATATACCATGTATAGGTGATAGGGATCAAAACCCACATTGTTTGTTCGGGGCTTACATGTGGTCGGTCGCCTAAGTTGGAATTGAACCTCAGGGAGGTGTCCCATATACCCTGCTTTGGATACAAGGATCAAAACCCACATATTTCATGTGAGGCGTACATGTGGTTGGTATCCCAAGTTGGGATTGAACATCAAGGAGGTTTTCTACATACCCAGATTAGGTGATTGGGATCAAAACCGACGTAGTTCATTGTACAGTTGTCATTGTATGGATGTCATGACCATCACAAATCTCTAATCCAACGTGAGTCACGCATAGTTTGAGAAACATGAAAATGTGATAGATTGTGAAAGCAATGAACTTTTTCCTTTTTAAGGGGAGAGGAAGAAGACGATGGTGGAGGGGGAGGGACGAGACTGTGTGACTTTAATTTCCCCTGGTGTCGGGGAGAGACCAAACATATAAATTGTGTCGATGAAGGCCGTGGTATGGTAATGGAGGGCACAGAAAAATTAACCTTCCCGAATGAAAGGGGAAAGGATATTTTCGTACGGTTAGGATGGTGTGGCGATTACTCCAAGAGTGATTCCCTATTACACTCTTCAAGGGAGGGGAGAAGTTCTCACCACTGGGACTCATTGAATGGAAATGCATGCAGGATCCCACAATCCTGATGACTGGAGCGGTAGAAAGGGACTCTCGAACATAGATTCTGGTCTACCATGGGTATGTGAACCATAGAATGCTCCGAATGTCCATTCAGGGGAATGGGTAACCCATTTTTCTCCACCTAACATGGGTATGTGAACTTGGGAGGACTCTCTATTGCAACCAAATGTATCATCATGCCGGTCTAGTGGCATTGGGGGAGGCCATGTCTTGGTGCCGATGGATAGGCTACATAAGGGATTTTGGAAGTTTTACTGAATTGGAAGGGCCTTATCTAACATGGGGGGTGAAAACACCGAAGGACATGGTGAACCCCATGTCCATACGAGGAGTGTCACCCTTTGAACATGTAGGTGCTACATGGATGGAGAGTTCATCTGCATACTAGTGTGGTACATGGACTGATGGGAATCCTACATACTAGAGTGGTACGTAGCTTCGGGTTTGGTTCAAGTACCATGTTGGTATGTGGTGAAGTAGTCTTCTAGAGCGATGATGGCTGGGGGTAGTGTTGGTCAGGGATTTTCCTGCGTAGGGGGTTCTACTTGTAGGGTCTATGGTTCGTGGGAAGTGATTTCGCGTAGAGGCCATGTTTCGTGGTATACAAATTTTAGGTTCATGTTTTACCAATTTACTTATGCATTCTACAGTTTGTAATAATTTTTCCCCAGTGTGTACCTGTTGCTGGTTCGCAAATAGAAACTTCACAATACATGAAATCCTAAGCTCCCAAATGACTCTTCCTTCTTAAAAAGTCTGATTTATTTCTTCAAAGAACAGATCGCCAAGAACATGATCCTCAATTAGCTGATCCCTTTATTCTCCCACTTGATGTATTTTTATAGAGGGGGTAAAGGGTTGTATCTATAGTAATGTGGCACAATTTGAGGGGAAACTTGACAGAAAACTCCTAATATAGATGACTTAGTCATCCCAAGGATTGCAGGGTATATTGAATGCAACTCACCCACAAACCAACTCGGACACGGGGGTGCTTCATGTTCATGCATGGCCAGGCCTCAACTTCATGAACGATGCATTGAGCAACGGGGGGTCGGTCCGATTGGTTTGTGGATGGTGCGGTTTGCGACCATGGACAGGTCCGACCTCACTTCATCATCCATTTTTTTGTGCATGCATAGGAGCTCCACCTCCATTTCGTGAATGAAATAATCTGTAGGAGTACGGTTGGCCGAACTGACCGCGTACCACTGATGATGAACCGATACATGGATGGGTTAGGTCTTTAAAATTTCTTCTGAATATTCTTCATAATTTACCAAATTATTGATGAAGATTTGGTAGATTCTTCCAATGATTTTATGGGAATATCTTCCTTCCCTTATTCGGAATTTTTAAAACCCTACAAATGCCCCCATTAGATGAGGTCTAATCAGAATGAAGAGGAAGCTATTCTGATGTAGAATGGTCCTGAAACTCGAGTGGTTTGCAGTAGAGAGATGGACCCAGTGGGGACCACGCCAATATAAAGCGGTCCATGCAACTTTTCCATTACTAGGACTTCTGGAAAAATGAACTCTTCTTCCCGGCTTCTGCGCACCACCTACATGTATGGCTTCTTTCAGGAACTGCTTTGTCTGCGATCCATCTTGACATCTATGAACTGATCCTCATATGTGATCCCCCCCCAATCCGTGAATTAATTTCCTAGCCATGAACTAAACTCTATCAACATTAAAATTTTATTCATGGAAGGACATGTAGGGAAAACAGTACGCAGTTTAGTGGTTCGTAGACTGGAATTATCATTAAAACTCTTAAATTTTCATTTCAAACTTCACTTAACTCTCAAATTATGAGAAACCATTTAGGGGCTTGGTACGCGGTCTACTGTCCATCGCTCCATGGGACAGGTGGTTGTGGACCTCTTCCACATAGCGCTGGTTCCCGGAACAAGGGCATCCCGAACCAACTTTGGGGTCTCTACATAGGGCGTACTATTCTGACCCTGTGTGGTGAATTATCCAAATATTTGGACATTCCCTGAATATTATCCTTTTGACTAAACTTGTGTATGGTTTCATGATGCTGGAAGAAAACATGGCTCCTCCATGAGCTACTTCCGAATTGATGAAGTCGGTGGCCGTCACGGCAATGAATAGCGATGATAATCATCAAATCGACATCATTCCTCATTACATCATTCAGACAGTTTTCTTCACGCCAGAGCTCTTAGCATACCCATTATCCAAACAATTTCTACATTACAGTTTTGGTCTTCCCAATGATGTACCTCTACCTATCCCAAACTCTTGCCTCCCTTTCATACATTTAGAGGAACCACAAGGTCATGATATCACCGACATTTCCCTAGTATTTGAAATCATTGCCACTCCAATTGAGGACAAAATCTTCATACTGCGAGGCTCGACATGGAATCAAGAAATATGCAGGTGTCGTGATGATATCCTGAGAATAAATACCTGAGAGTAACCATCCATTATCATCATATCTTGAGAAAATCCTAGTATTTGAGGGATCACATAGTGGGATTTGTGGGCCGGAGGATTCTTCTATGATTCGTGGACTTGGGCGTTCTGGGTGCACGAAACCTGTCTAGAGTGCCCTAACCAGCTGGAGGCAGTGGGCTTGCACCAGGCAGCCTAGGTGTCTCATTTTTCAATCTTCTCTCCAGGAAAAATTCTTCTAGAGTTGTTGAGCCACAGATTTTTTTAGTACCAACACCTTTCACCTAAAACATGGAGATGTGGGGATCAGTCTATGGGACATCAATCAACTTGGAGGTCTCCCAATCCTCAGAGAAATTTATGATGAGTTTCTCCCATAGGATTCCATGTGGAATGATACCAATCATGTGTCTCCTTTGATAATATGTTTTCTAGTTACAGTATAGGGATTATTGGGTCATCCTTTGGAGGCATGTTCCCTCATCCCATTCAATGTGTTTATAAGGTTATTCTTAAAGATGAATGGTCCTATGCAGAAGGCGCGCTGCAGTCGAACTCACCCAACTCATCAATCCCACCAAACTCTAGGGTCATACTGTGCCACCCTTGTAAGAGGGCGGTATGCCTCATGGGGATACACGTTTCAACCCGATGTTTCACCTAAGCTTAGGCTATCAGGTTTCTTCACCATGTTCATAAGTAGATGTCTCTTCCCATCCCGTGACGTATAAAATGGGGATTATGCCTACACCTTGTTAATGGAAGTCGTGATGGAGGAGGGTTGACCCATTAATTTGGACCTTCCTACCCTAACCTGTCTTAATGAATTGTTAGCACAGATTCAAGAAGGAAGGTCTCTGCACCATCTCAACGGACAATTTCAATTCTTATATAGGTAGATGGAGGAACACATTCCATTTTATGAGTATCAACATACCACATGGGTTCCACATTCCGACTTTCATCCATCTTTTCTCAGTAATTCTTTTTTCACCCCTTGACTCTGACTGTTACCAATGTGGTCGGGCTGTTGAATGGCAACTCTCATTTATCATTCGCACTGCACCCTACACCTTATAGATCATTGAGGTGAGATAGGGATGGTTCTTTTGTGGAATTCTCATAACTTATCAATGTTCAAGATGATATTCTCGTTCCTCATATAGACCAAGTAGTTATTTTTTAACCATACCTTCCCTACCAATTTTCTAGAAAATTTGGATTTCTTCAACAAACTGAGTTTCTTCCGGTCATTAAAATAAGGGGATAATGACATTCTTTGGTTCTCCATCGATTGTTTCTTATGATGATGCACAAGGGTGATTCTATTGATAGTGCCATTCCTAATATGACAGGTCCCACCATCTTACAGCTTGAGTATGCCCAACTATGGGATGATTATTACCCCACGATGATGATGAATGAACCAGTCCCACATGTACAGAAACCCTTTACCGTTTCTTTACTCATTCCTTCCCTGATAACAACACCTCACATTCCCTTTGTCGCGATAGGAGAAACATCCGTGCCTTCTACTTCTGTACCGTCAAAAACCTAGATGGATACACCTACTGCTTCCACTCTCATGGTGATAAGGTGCTCGATCCGTCGTCAAAAGCGTCTGGGAGGGATTTCATCAGTGTAACCCATTTCAGTGGAAAGTGATTCAGACTTCTCTCCTCCTATGGATATTGCGCAGGATCTTCATGAGACTAGTACAAGCCATATATCACTGATTATCTGAGAGACCAAAGTTAGTCATCCTCCTCTAGATCCAACAGTTGGGCCATCCAAAGGAAAATAGGGTCTCCCACATTGGGTTACTAGTCTTAGGTCTATCCCAACTCCAATGGCGATGCTTCCAACTTAATAACATGTGGCAACAAGGGAGGATCGATGTGTCGGTGCTCTATAGAGATACCAGGAAGAATGTAATGAAGCATGGAATCAGTTACATTCTCCTTCCATGGAGACACCCTTATCTTATTTCGCTGATGAGGTTGACAATTTTCCATGATTATTTACTGATTTGGGTTCCATTGGCTATGACTATCAGCACCTTTACTTACTTATTTACCAAATTGTCATCGCCCGAGAAGACTCGCCTCATGTGAGGACTACCTGGCCATGTTTAAAACATCCCATTACTAGGTGGAAATATGTTTAGATATTTTGGAATAATTTTAACATTTGAAGGGGGAAGGCCCATGATTTGGTGGCAGTCCAGGAGGAAGAGCTACAGGAATGTGAAGCCCACACAGCTAGGTTGAGGGAATAACATGCCTCTTCACGTGCTAATTATGAAGCCGTCGAGAAGAGGGGGAGGTACCCTAAAGAAATCCTGGAGCGATTGTCTCATATGGTCAAAGAATAAATGGAGGAAAGAGATTCCTTGTAACAGACCATCGATGGCCCGCGACAATTGCTCTCCATTCTTTTGGAAAGGGAAATCCAGGCCCTATTGTAGCTTTTCCCAAAACTACGGCATGTACTCCCCAAACATTTCACTCTGGAGATACTCTGAATTGCCGATGTTCCTCCATTATTGGTGAACACACTGAAGCATACTTTTGGCTTTTAAACACCTCTTCTTTGTGACTTCCTATTAACAATAGTACAAGTACGTGTTAATTTAGAATGATGAATTGAAGTCAGAAAACTGAAATAACCAAATCGAGATCTAATTTTTTTTCTTGAGACAAGGGACTCAACAAACATATTTTCACTATTTATAGTGCATTATAGGAAAATCCTACAAACATTGTGTCTCTTATGAAGAAAAACTAATTTTTTCCTAGAAAAATTTAGTGTGGAACTAGCGGGTATAGCTCGTCTTTTTATTAGGCTGCCATTTTGGGTTTCCCACCTAACAAGCTTTACGCCTCTTGATTTTTAATTGCTCATTATTTTGCAGAGGCCATACAATGTGTAGGCCTAGCGAGCTGATACTCATTTTTTCCAAGATTCCCATTGAGGGTTTTCGTCTTGTCGTGTTTCATACCTATTTTTTTGAACTGTTTAAAGTCCCACGAAAAAGACTGTCATTACTGATGGTTTTCGTCAAACATATTTGACCAAATGTGGCAGGGAGAGGGCCCTGATGAATTTTTTATGGATTTTGGATGCATTAATACCTTTTAGACGTATATGGGGGAATTGTTCACTCGATTTTGGACAGCATGAAGGGAATGCCATGAGGAATATGATCCATATGGGAATACAGAGGTAAGAAAAGCATCACATAAGGAAGACTTTACATTGGTAGATGGGCAACGAGACTCATTATGTAGAAACGCAAAGGGAATGGTATTTTTAGTCATATAAAGGTGTCATTAAGTCAATGATTGACTGTTTATGATGGCTCAGAAACTTTAGGGAAATTGGGATTATGAAGACCACCATGGGTGGCTCAAAAGGGACATGGTGTTCTGAAGGGTTTGGGGACATTCATATCAATCGGGGATATGGATAATAGACCACTCATACACACCCTTGGTTGTCATAAAGGAGGGTTAGAGCTTGATGTAGTTTAAAATCATGCAGTAGGGGCATTATTTCAAAATGGAATGGATTTCCCTAGTTCTTGGGAATTTAACCTGAAACGTCCCACCATACTCAGGTGTGATTATGGAGTGGTTTTTAAATTGTATCTTAGAGATTTTCTGAATCTCGGGATGGATATGAGGGCTCAAAGGTCAGGAGGCATTTGGAAAGAATCATTTCCAAAGGAATACATTCTTTTCGAAGATGGTTCGTGGGAAACAATATGCAGATCCGCTAAGGGCATGGTATGCATAGTTTTGAAAAGGTGCTCATAAGTAAATGGTTGTATTCCCCTTATAGCTAGGAAACTCTAGGGACGTTGGGATTCAAGACCACAAGAGGTGGTTCATTGGAGTAAGATTCATTCTAGCTACAGAGTATGATTTTGGATGAAGGGGAGTCTGGACACGAGAGAGGAATTTTGGGTTCATATATCCAGAGAATCGGTGAAGTCATATCTCTAGTGCTGGTGTGAGATGATTATTTATGCAGGTCTGATGAGTTTACATAGGAAGAGAGGAAATCCCCCTTTCCTGAATGAACCTATGAAAATTTATTTCAAGGCCATGCAATTTAACTACATGTGGTAATGATTAACTCTGTGTAGTTTATCATCATGCGGTAAAGACACTTCTATGAAACTCATTCTTGATTATAATGTATTCGGGTCTGAATACCTTGACATGTACAAGACATGTGAAGGATGTAGATAGTGTAAACTATGATTCCAAGGCCTCTTGTATTAGGAGAAATGATATTAGGTCTTTTGTGCCATTGAGAAAATAATGGTAAGAAGAGTGTCGCATGAGGAATAATTTCCTTTGGTATACGGGTCAGGGGAGATCAATATGCAGAGCCGCTAAGGGAATATTATGCATAGTCAAGAAAAGGTGTTCGCGGGTCGATTAACATCCATGTATGAGGGCCTTGGAGGTTTATGAGAATCCTTGATTATCTGTTTCATAGAGTCTGGGGTATGGAAAGGGTATGTCTGGTCATGTTGGAGATATTAGGTCTCCATTGTCTCTGAAGTTAAATTGGTTCCCTGGACTAATTTACCCTTTTCATGAGGTACACTCTTATTTATTTCAGTTTAATATCATGCGGTATGGATTATATATTCTTCGATTAATGGTCCTATAGTTTGGACCAATGTTTTTTGAAGCTATAGTTACCTTTGGGATAATTGAATTAGGATACTCTTGCATGCTCTAATCAGAATGGGGGATGAAGGTGTAAATTGTAATACTCGGGTCTCTCGAATCAGGAGAGGTGTTGTGGGGGATCTAAGGCCGATAAGCATATAGAGATAGGAATAATGTTGCATGTGGAACTGATGCGTTTGGTAGATGGTCCAGGGTTAATCAATATGAAGAGCCTCTAATGGAATGGTATGCATTGTTATGCAAAGGTTTCCGCAGTTCGATGACCTTGCACTTCTGATGGCCATGAATGATTATAAAGGGTTGGATCGCTCATGACACAGATTTTGGAATATGGGGAGAGATGTGTCCGAGCATACAAGAAGCAACCATATTGCAATTGTCTGTTGGGTTAATGCAGCATAGCTCTGGCGTTATGTTCTGGATGCAGAGCATCATAGGAACCACGGGTAGATACTAAATCTAACTATGTTGGGGAACCCTAAAATGTCAGTACGTGAAGGGAATAAATATGTAAACCATTGCTCCAGAAATTTTTGGATGAAGAAATGTTATATTGGGAATCAGGGGCCAGTAAGCGTACAGAGATAATAATACTGTCAGCTGAGGAAGATGTGCCTTTGGTAGATGGGCTAGGAGTGATCAATATGAAGAGCTGTTGAGGGAATGGTATGCATAGTCAACCAAAGGTGTCAATAGGTCGATGACCTTACACTTCCGATGGACATGTGTGATTGTGAAGATACGAAATCATCTGAGTTGTGGAGTTTGAGGCATGGGAAGGATGCACCCAAATGTGCAAGGAGTGTTCCTAACATGGTTTACTATGTATCTTGAGTGAATTATGACTTGTACCATGCAATATACAGTCATGTGGTATGGACAATTTCCATGCATTTTAAAGTCATGCGATAAGTATGGGGGTATATTATAAATCCGTACAGTTTAACGTCATTCGGAAAAGATGAGAGGATGTTTTTTAAATACATGAAGTTTAACATAATGTGGTATGTACATTGTGGAACTGATAAGAAAAGGGATTCCATTTAGTTTAAGGTCATGCAGTAAGGAAGAAGTTCAATCAATGTGAAAATAAAAAAGTGTTGTGTAGTTTAACATATTGTTGTAAGGACGAGCTCTATACAGTTTATCCTTATGCGGTAAGGATGAGGGGAATTTCGGTGTGGGTGGCTGGCCCAAGATATCTAAATCCCACCATCGCTACATATCCTGGAAGGGTAGGAATCAAGACGCACGTAGTTCCCAATGCCCTTGAAATTTAAAGGGGCTTCCTATGCAAATCTGACTCATACGCAGGAGAGGGAAATTTTTCATGGTGGATAGGCCAAGATACAGAAATCTCGGCATCACATCTTATCCCTGCGAGGGTAGGAATCAAGGTGTACATAGTTCTTTAAACGTGGAATAATAGATGACAACTTCCATGAGATCAATGTTTTCTTAGGTGATGACATTGTCTCGTCATGCAGTTTAAATTCATGCAACTAAGACATCATTCTTTTAGTTTTGGGTCATAGTGTTTTGAACGTTGAAACACAGTTTATTTTTATGTCGCATGGATTAATTACCATGTGGTTTAATTTCATGTGGTAAGGACTAAGGGAAATTTAAATTTAACATCTTACAGCTCAGATGATTTACTATAAAGTTTATTGTCATCCAGTAAGGACATATTTCTATTAGTTTGGGGTCATAGAACTCGGACCTAGAGTAATCACTTCCAAACAGGGGATAATGCTTTTATTTAACTACAAAACTAACATGAATGAGGATGGGAGCCTCTGGTATGCACCTGAGAGGGGGGGGGGAATTCTGGACAGTTTGAGGTCATTGTACCAAGATTATTGGCTCATTGTTTAGGGTCATTGATTTTGGACCACCGTGGCACAATTTATTGTCATGTCACATGGACAATGTAACGTGTAGTTTAACATAATTCAATAAGAACACTATACTATGCAGTTTATTGTCATTTAGTAAGAACATTCAGGGCTTGGTAGTTTAATATCCTGCAGCTCGGACGAAAACTGCTCTTATGGTTACATGAAATATTTCTTCAGAAATATTGCATTTATAGAAGTGGTGGTGAACTTCATATCCATGAAGATGAAGACATATGATCTATTGGGGTAGACCTTGTGTATGACATATGGTCCCTCCCACTTTGGCTCCAGTATCGGTGGCTTCTTTCCATATATCATTGGTGTCCGGAGGACCTATTCCAATTCTCCTTTGAGGAAATACTGAAGGCAAACCTTTTTATTGAAGGGTTGTGCAATACCGTTCTGATATACTTCTAGGGGTGCAATGTTTGAAACCGCTTCTCATCATGTTGCTCCAATTCATCAAGTCTCTTTTCCGCTTACTCATCCCCGAACAATTGATCACAAATGGAAACATAGAGTGATGGATATTAGAGTTCAATAGGATGAAATTATTTTGTTTCGTATAATAATGAGTACAGAGTAGCCTAGGTAGTGGAGAAATTTATGGTTCGATAGGCCCACAAGGAATGGAAGAGTTTGTATGGCCATGACTTCTTGTCTTTGTCCACTATTTTTTGGATTATGTTGGATATGGTCCTGTTGAAGGCCTCAATATGACTGTCGGCCACTGCGTGGTAGTGAGATAAATGGTTGGTCTTGATACCATATTCCTTGTATAGTTTCTCCAATTACCAGAGAAAACGTTGGTTCCATTGTCTGTCAATATTTTATGAGGGACACCAAATCTGGTGATGATATTGGATTTCACGAAGCTGGTGATGCTTCTTGCCCCGACTTCTTTAAAGGGTGCATCTTCTTCCCACTTAGAAAAAATTCATTTTCTGTGAGAATATATTTGAATTGTTTGACTATGGCAGAAGGATATGGTCCCACAAAGTTCATTCCCCAGATAGAGAACTACCAGGAGTACTTAGCTTAGTGAAGTAGCTCCGGGGGATGATGAATGAAGTTAACATGATTTTGGAAGGAGTGACATTTCATAGTAAAGTTTATGCAATATTGTGCCAAGGTGGGCTAATAATATTCTATCCTTCGAATCTGATGATAATTCTTGGATCCTGATTGATATGATCCACACACTTCATCATGCACTTCATTAATGATGGCAGATGTCTCTTCCACATCAATGCATCTAAGAAGGACATTGTCAAGGCCTCACATGTAGAGGACCATATACTAGCTTGGGCACCCATATATGACAAAATTGACTGCCCTTATCCATATTTTCTCTCTTCTAGCCATGTGTGATGTATGTTCTTACCCTGATGGTAGTTCATAATGGGGGTCATTTAGCCGGTAGTAGGAGCGTATGGCCCAAGGAAAAGGATAAATTCATCGATTTCTTCCACTTTAGTTTGAATAAACGGCATGACCATTCGACAGTGAGCAATGCTGATAACTATTTCATCCAGATTCGGGTCAGCTAGGGATGTGGCTGCATTGGCTAACGCATCAGCCTTGGAATTCTAAGACCAGGGAACATAGGTCAATTTTGATTCTATCTGGAACACATCCAATAACCCTCGGACATTGTCGAACATGGGGATCCACTCCTCCTTGATAACATCATAGTCTCCATTGACTTGGTTGATGAACAGTTATGAGTCTCCTTTAACTTTAAGGTGTTACACCTGCGCTTGGAGTGATATCTCAAGACCAACAATGTGTGCATGGTATTCCACCTCATTGTTTGTACATCATTATAACAAGTGGAATAAATATATAAAAACTACCAGCTCTGGGGATATGACTGTGACTCCCAACCCAACCTTGGTAAATGTGGGGTCTTCCATTCTTTTACCCATCGGGCTTCTGGATGTGATGTCAAAGTAAATTTCCCTCATTTGGGAATCCTTTTGCACAAAGAAGAAATCTTCAACAGGGAGTTCAACATCTTATGAGGAAGTATCTGTTGAGGGATGCTCTTCCAGAAAATCATCTAATGATTGGCCCTCGATAGATTTCTGAGGCAAAATCAGATATCAAACTATTACAGGATGACTTCCCATTGAGATAGGAATCTGATCAGCATTGGATGGCTGAAGCTATACATCATCAGATTACTGTGCGAGATTATACGGACTTCGTGATACTACAGATAATGTCTCAACTGGTAGACCATGTAGAATAGATCCAAACCGATCTTCTCAATATTTGAATATCAGGTCTAAGAATCAATCATGGTTTGGCTGAGATAATAATGGTTGTTTTCACTATCGGAATAATTTGTCTTAATGATGATGGCTCCTAGGGACTGCTCTAAGGCTGTCATATATAGAATACGTGGCCTTCCTTCAACCAGTGGGATGAGAACTAGTAGAATCAAGTGGTACTTCTTGAGGTTGTCTAATGCCTTTTGGAAATCACCGATCCATTTTTAGGTGACTCCCTTGTTCACCAACCTAGTAAATGGAAGACATTTGACTGTGAGGTTGGATATAAAAAGATTAATGTAGTCCAAGTGTCCTTGGAGTCCTCTCAGCTCAGTTAGGATGTGGGGAGGTGGAAAATCAAGGGTGTAATTTGCCTTTTAGGGTTGATTTCGTTGTCACGATGGCATACGAAGAATCCATGAAATTTCCCTTAGGTAACCCCAAAGACGCTGTTTCGCACGGAATCCGGGGATGACCTCCTGGATGGGAGATTCAAACGTTCCAATCGGTTTCTAATGGGTTTATTCGTAGAACCGGAAACATCCAATGATTACACATCCGTTTGGACCTACTTTCTAAAGGTAGGCGCTCATTAGTTTGTGGGCTAATGAGGTTTAGGAATTTGCATTGGTCGAGAGGATGGGAGGTCGGACTCATCACACCTTTTTGAGGGGAATTATTGTCTACTCCGGGACTCTATTTATAGATTTAAATTATGTTCGTGAATCCTTATTACATTACCAAGTATAAAATGAGCTTTCCATCAGTTTTAACAATCAATGATTAAATATGTAAGAAATTTAGAGAATCTTTTATATGTATTCGAGGTTCTTCATCAATAGAGAATCATCTGTATCTATTTAGAGATTCTGAGTCAATGGTATCCTTCAAAAACATTTATAAAAGTCTCTTGGTCATTATGATGACCAGGCTGGTTTTAAAGCCACTCAGTGGGGCACTTGAAGTTTATCGTCATTCAGAAGGACATGTATTATTTAAAAGTTGGGATCGAACCCATAAATGGGCTACCTACGTATCCTTTGTTTTGGAAAAGGAATAAGAACCCACGTAGTTCGAATAAGGGTATTATGTTTATGATTGATGGCTCAAAGCAGGATGTCACAATTACTTTTCCACTCTAAGCTCACGTGAGTCCTGATCGGTGTGAGAAACAAGAGGTATTAGTAAAATTTAGACAATTGTGCCATGAAAGATGCAATCATAAGAAATGGTTTGGGGCTTATGTATGTATGACTACCCAGATTGATGAAGGTTTAGGATTCACTTTTAGGGAGAAAATCCATGAACAGGGTCCATAAAGGTATATGTGCTTCATGGAGATTTGAATACTCTAATCTTGGGGCTTACTCCTAAGGAGGATTCCCAAGTTAGGAGGGGACTTATGATTGGGTTTTACTCCTGAAAAGAAAACCCAAATCAAGGGTAAATTAGTACTGGTTAAAGAGAAATTAGGGGACTCGGGGTTTATTCCTGAAAAGGAAGCCCAAGATTATAACTGGGTTTTATACTTGAAAAAAGGAGACCCATGTTAGGGATTAAGGTTTGGGGCTTATTCCTGAGGAGGATGCCCAAGTTACAGGACTCGGGGCTTATTCCTAAGGAGGATGCCCATATTTGAGATTGGGTCTTACTCCTGAGGAGGATGCCCAAGTTAAGGAATTAAGGTTTGGGGCTTACTCCTGAGGAGGATGCCCAAGTTTGGGAACTTTAAGAATTTGGGACTTGCTCCTGAGGAAGATGCCCAAGTTAGAGGACTTATAACTGGGGATTATTCCTGAAAAGGAGACCCAAGTTAAGGATTCTCTCATCTTAAAGGATGAGGTTTAATGAATTAACTCTCCATATTTAGTGACATAAAGATATTTAAATCACTAGGTTTTGAGAGATATTCCACAGAATTCCTTTCAGATAAGGAAGTCAAATCAAGAAATCATGCCATAAATGGCTTTGAAGAGTGTCTTGAAGACTGAATCTTGAAAAGGAAAGGTGTGATGGCTTAAGAGGGGTAAAATGGGCAAGATGGGCACCCAAAAAGGTAGGGGCGCACAAGTCTTGAAAGGTGCGCAACTATTGCGGCAGCGCGCAAGTATTGGTTGCGCAAGTATACTTGCGCGACATGAGGGGTACTTGCGCGATTCTCAAACATCATTAGAATATTTGAGTGACTCTTTATAAATCTTTTTAGAATCCTCTTGAGGTTATTCTAGAAAAGGGATGCGCGAGTTCTATTGAAGGAATAAGGCGGCCTGCAAGTGTTGATGAGTTTCAACACTTAGGCCTTCCTTCTTCTCTTTAAATCTTCCATTATAGGTAAGAAATTACCTTTAGAAGTGTTCCGGAAGCTTTGAGAAGAGACTTGGGCGTCAGGAGCTTCAATCCGAGTTTCTGGAAAAAAAATCCTCCTGAATGGGGGGCCCACAGGGTCTATTTATAGGCAAGAGAAGACCTCGGGCGGTTACCGGGCGGTTATCACTTAAGTCGCGCAAGTCACTTGCGCGACCAAGGGCATCGCGCAAGTGTACCTGCGCGACAGTGATATAACTTGCGCTGTGCAGTTGCTTTTGATCCTTTGTTCATGCCTTTGTCGATTTTTGATGTTTTCTTCAAAGTTTGAATCACTTTGAGCTCAGATATTTCCCTTTTCCGATCTTTAGATTCTGTGACGAAAGGAGCGTCAACAAAAGTCCCCCCTCAGAGTTGGATCCGGAGAGAAATGAGGATTTGACTCTGAGGAAATCGAATCCTATCCAAAGGAAAAGGGGCGCGCAGGTCTTCAGGGCATAGAGGGTGGCGCACAAGTTTGCGTCGCGCAGGCCTTGAGCACACTAGGTACGGCGCGCAGATAGGCCTCCTGGCCTATAAATACATGGCTTCACCTCCGTACAAGCATCCGGGTTTCCGGACTTCATAACTTCTCGAGCTCTCGTCACGCAGGTTATCTTAGCCGCGCAAGGTGCTCTTTTTTCCAACGTTTTCTTTGATGTCGCGCTATTGTACAGGTATTTTTACTTGCGCGGTTTACACTTGCGCATCAAAAATTAGCATGACACATGGATAATTGCGGGCCATGTTTTAGACTTGCGCGCCTTAATGCCTTTAGCCATTTTTTTCCATTTAAGAGTTAGTTTATTCATATTTTCTGCATATTCAGTGGTTCCCAAGGGAATTGGAATGGCTGATGAACTGGCTAGAAAGCGGATTGATGACATGATGAACATTATTGGACATGATTATTATGATATCTGCAACAGCACTCTCCCAGATTTGGCTAAGTACTTGAAGAAATATCATCTTAATTTCCCACAGAGCATCTACCTGCCTCTATATGGTCATGGTCACCTGCAAGGAGTCAATGTTCCAGATGCAAAGAATTATACACCTAAAATGCAGCTGCGCTGCTACTCCTTCATTTCAGTTATGTTATGCATTAAGAGCAACAACAATGGTGTGAAATTTCAAATTCTTCCTCCATGTCATTTCCTTGCAGATATGAAAATGGAAAACCCATGGGCTGAAATGTTTTCCACTAATGGTTGGTGGAGAGAAGACAAACATGGTATTAGAGCAATATCTGAAAAGAGTACTCTCTCCAAATGGCTCTTTACTTCCAATGCTCCATTCTCAATCCATGTATCCATCTTCCAAGTCTCTTGGACAGCAACAGAGTCACTGTTTGATCAGCAGAAAATTTTTTCAAACCGCACTCAAGAACATCCTTCTACAATTGTTCCAAGAAGAGCTAGTATCACTGCATCTCTTATTGTATCCAGTTGAATGAATGAATTCCTGGTGCTTGCTGATGAATCTCAGGATGCCGTAAATCAAATAAAGTGTTATGTTGAAAGCCTCTTGTAATTTCTTGAAAAAGAGAAGAGACTCCAGTCTGTGGATGTCCTTCTAACTCTTGGGCATTAATAAAAAAACACTTTCATCTTCAATCATTTGTATCTGCATTCTTTCACTACCTGCTTCAAATTTACTTAAGCCAATGGGCCCAGTAAGCATAGTTTGATTTTTACTAGGATTATTACAAATAACCCTACAAACTTTGAATCTTTTAATTGCTCAATATTACCTAAATCATACAGAATGTATGTTTAGTGAGTTGGAACTTGACTTTTATTCAGTGTTCCTTTGTCTTTTTTGTGGGCAGTTTAAAGTCATGCACGTCGGACATAAAGGGGATAATGTTTAAGGTCGAAATAGCTTTGACCAAAATGGATTAAAATTGATTCAATTCCTTGAAAATTTATCTGAAAACATATTACCATACTCAAGTATGAGAGAAAATATGTAAACTATGGCTTAAGAATATTTGAATCTGAGGAATGATATGAAAAAGAGCTAAAAGGCATTAGAAGAAGTAGTTTCCAAGAATGAAGTTACTATTATTTAACAAAACTCGTTAGGGGGTTGAAATATGCAGGGCCACCTAAGGGAATTGGCTGCATGGTCAAATAAATAACATCTTTTGGCTGACAAGTCTGTTATGTGGACTGTTTATGCAAGGCCACCTATGGGCACGTGCTGCATAGTTAGGCAATAGAACTCTCAGAAATTTACTTTCCTAGTGCTAAAAGCCAGTGAAAGTTTATGGAGATTCAAATTTTCTAAAGTATAGAGTTTGTTGTATGGAAAGAGGTACTTGAATATGGAGAAGATATTTCCGAACAAGAATATCGAAGAACTGGATGAATATCACTCCTACGAAGGTCTGACCCAAACGTAGGGAAGAAGAATAAACCGTAGACTTGAATACTTTCAGATCATGAAAAAGGATATGGGACAAATATGTTAAGGATGGCTATATTTTTTTTTCGGATCCCTACATACTGTCGTTTAAGACAAAAAAGGACAAAAAAGGCATTCTTCTCAAGAATGAAGTTACCATCATTTAACAAACCCGTTAGGGGGTTGAATTATACAGGGCCACCTAAGGGCATTGGCTTCATGGTTAAATAAAATAGTATCATTTGGCTAACAAGTCTGTTATGTGGACTGTTTATGCAAGGCCACCTATGGGCACGTGTTGCATAGTTAGGCAAAAGAATTCTCAGAAGTTTGACATTTTTGTGACTAGAAGTCATGAAAAGGGTTATGAAGATCTGAAAATATTTAAGGTTAGGATTATAACACATAAAGATGGGTATTGTCTAATGTATATAGAGATACATAGGTCAATGATAACCATAGTCATGTTGTGGCTGGGTCCTGAATTGAAATTTTGGACTTCACTACGTATCTCATAAGAATGAGAATCAAGCCATACGTAGTTCTTGAAATTCATTTTAACGTCGTGAAGGACGAAAGTATGAGTGATATTAGTTTAGGGTCATAGAATTCGGACCATAATAATGAATATACAGTGTGTGTTTTCATGAGGAATTTTTATCCAAGGGACTGAAAGTGAAATTTGGGGTTAGGCCCAAAAGACTTGGGGCTGGATTCGAGGGATACTCGAACGTTCCTACGTATCCCATAAGGATGGGAATCAAGCCCATGTAGTTCTAGAACTACCCTTTGTAAAAATTTGGTTCGTACATGTGAAGGGTTAAAGGGGACTTTAGTGCAATGATGTTTTAACCCGGGATAAAATGTTTAGGCATTACCATGTATGCACGTAGTCTTTTGAAAATGAAAACCATGATTGAAAAATCAATGTCAATAATAGTTCTCTCTCAAATGAGGAAATCATAGAATATTGTAGTTTATTGTCGTACCGGACAAAAGTGTTTCATAGTTTAACGTCATATAACAAGGACGAAAGTGAATCAATGTAAAGATATTGATTCTAGGTGCGGTTTCACGAATCAACATCATATGAGATGGTGGTGAACCGATGTGAAGAGATTGTTTTTGGGCTTGAACCCTGGGAGGTTGCCTACATAACTAGCCTAGAGGGCAAGGATCAAAGTCTGTGTAGTTCAATTAAAAAATGAATTAATGATCAAGTTGTTCTTGGGGACAATGATCTAATAAAAAATGTTGTTGGGACTTACACATGGTTAGGGGCCTAAAGAGAGTGTTATGGTTGAGGTTTGCTCTAAGATCATGTGAGTCATACTCGGTGTGAGAAACAAGAGGTAACAACAACCTTAACGATGCACAGTTTAATGTCATGTAGGACATATTCAGGGACTATGCAGTTTAAAGTCTTGCAGTTAGGACTATTGGTGCTGCACATTTTAGTGTCATGTAGCAGGGAAAAAATAACAGTTTAATGTCATGTAGGACAAAAAGGGGGATTGTACAGTTTAATGTCATGTATTAAGGACAAAAGAGTGTACCATTTTAACGTCATTTCAGACGAAAGTGCAAATAGTTTAAGGTCATATACATGGACCGTGAATGGTGCAGTTTAATGTCATGATGGACCTTTGAGATTATATAGTTTAACGTCTTTCCGGACGTAAGGGACTTTTATACAGTTTAGCGTCATGTAGTTAGGACGTCACAGTTTAACGTCTTGCTGGACATAAGTGAGTTGCAAATAGTTTATGGTCATATGCATGGACCAAGGATGATGCAGTTTAAGGTCATGCTGGACGGTTTAGGGAACTTTTTCACAGTTTAACGTCAGGTTGGACGAAGTTGCAGTTTAAGGTCATACTGGACCATGCTTGTATGAACCAATTGTAAGATTCTTGGTTCTGGGGACCATATTTTGTGTATATACAAAATATTTCTTCAGAAATCTGGCATTGGTTGGAGTCGTGATGAGTTCTCCATTCATTGAGATTAATGAATAAGCTCCATTGGAGTAGACCCTATGTATTGAATAAGGTCCTTCCCATTTTGGCTCAAGCTTGGGATGTTTCTTTCCTGGTATCATTGGAGTTCTGAAAACTAATACCAATTCTCCCTGAATGAATGAACGAAGACGAACCTTTTTGTTAAAATCTCGTGCTATTCGATTCTGATATATTTCCAAGTGGTGCAAAGTGCACAATATTTTCTCATCTTACTATTCCAATTCATTCAATCGCTTTTGGGATTTATCATCTGTAGATAACTGATCACAAATGGATACTCTGAGTGAGGGAAATTGAACTTCAATTAGCAAGACTACTTCTGTTCCATATACCAACGAATATGGAGTTGACCGCGTTGCATTGAGGGTGGTAGTCCGATAAGCCCATAAAGCATGAAAGAGTTTATCAGGCCATGACCTATTATCTTTATCCACCATCTTTTGCAGTATATTTGAAAGAGTCTTGTTAGTGGCTTCTATTTAGCCATTGGATGCCGCATGATACCTAGATGAATGGTTGGATTTAATGTTGTATTCTTGATACAATTTCTTCACCTCAGAAGAACAAAAGTTGGTGCCGTTGTCTGTCAATATGGTATGATGGACACCAAATCTAGTAATGATGTTAGACTTGATGAAGCTAACAATGCATTTAGAACTGACTTCTTTGAGAGGTACTGCTTATGCCCATTTGGAAAAGAAATCAGTAGCAGTAAGAATGTACTTAAACTGCTTGGTCGTAGCTGAAGGGTAAGGTCCCACCTCATCCATTCCCCATGTGGCAAATGGCCATGAGTATTTAGCTGTATGAAGCAACTCTGGAGGTTGATGAATGAAGTTGGCATATACTTGACATGAATGACACTTCTTTGTGAAATCAACACAATCTTTTATCATTGAAGGCCAAAAGTATCCAAGCCTTCGAATTTGATCAGACAATCTATGTCCAGACTGGTTGGCACCATATACTCCTGCATGCACTTCTTTCATGACAGCCATTGTCTCTTCACCATCAATGCATCTGAAGAGAACTCCATCAAAACCACATTTGTAGAGAATTTTTTCTAGGTGGTTTGGGCTATCATAAAGAGTAAAATTGACCACACATCGCCGGATTTTTTCTTTCTTGGCTCTATCAGGTGGAAGTGTTCCATTTTGAAGGTATTCCCTGATAGGTGTCATCCATCTGGTAGTATGACCATACGGTTCAGGAATGTGACAAATTTCATTAATTTCCTCTATTCTAGATTGAACATACGGTGAAATTGCACGACGGTGGGCAATACTGATAGTTGTCTCGTCCCGATTTGGATCTTCTAGAGCTGTGGCTATATTAGCCAGTGCATCAGCTTGAGCATTTTGTGATCTTGGGACATAAGAAAATGTCGGTTCTGAAGGGAATTCCGCCATTAACTCTCTTACGTAATCATACAAAGGGATTAATTCTTCTTTTCTGATGGCATAATCCCCATTGACTTTTTTGATTACCAGGTCTGAATCACCTTTCAATTTTAAGTGATTCACTTGTGCTTGGAGTGCTAACTCCAAGCCTGTAATGAGAGCTTGGTATTCGGCTTCATTACTAGTACCACCTTCCCACAATAGAAAGGAATAAGGTACCAATGACTTATCTGGAGAAATGAGTACAATTCCTAAACCAACTTTGTTGAATTTAGGATTTTCCATTTTCTTCCCTGTTGGACTTCTGGAAGCACCATCAAAATACATTTCCCATGTTTGAGGATTCTCTTGAATAGAGAAAACATCCTCATCAGGGAGTTCAATATCTGAAGACGTGTCTTCCATGGAAGGATGTTCATCCAGGAAATCATCCATAGCATGACCCTTTATTTCCTTTTGAGACACATACTGAATGTCGAACTGTTGCAAAATAACTGCCCACCTTGTTAGACATCTTGTAAGCATTGGATGACTAAGGATGAATTTGAGCAGATTATTACGAGATACCAATTGGACCTCGTGATGTTGCAAGTAGTGTCTCAGTTTCTGAACTGCAGAGATTAATGCTAGGCAGCACTTCTCAATACTTGAATACCGGGTTTCTGCTTCAAGTATAGTTCTACTGAGATAGTAGAGGCTATTTTCATTCCCAGCATCATTCTTTTGGGCTAGAAAAGCACCCAATGATCTCTCTAGAGCTGTCACATAGAGGATAAGTGGTCTTCCTTCAACAGGTGGCATGAGTACTGGTGGACTCAAGAGGTATTTCTTGAGAACATCAAATGCTTCTTGACATTCTTCAGTCCACTGGTAAGTGACTCCTTTCTTCAATAATTTGGTAAAGGGTAAACTTTTACCCGCCAAATTGGCAATGAAACGCCGAATATAGGCTAAGTTTCCTTGAAGTCCTCTTAATTATTTCAAATTCTGAGGAGGTGACATACCAAGGATTGATTTTTTCTTCTCCGGATTGAATTCAATACCACGATGGTGTACAACAAAGCCAAGGAATTTTCCTGAGGTTACCCCAAAAGCACATTTTAAGGGGTTCATCTTCAAATTATGTTGTCGAAGCTTGTAGAATATGACTTCCAAATCAGCCAAGTGATTAGAACGTTGTTTGGATTTAACCACCAAATCTTCTACATAGCATTCAACAAATTTCCCTAAGAAAGGTTTGAAGATACGATGCATGGCGCGTTGATATGTTGCACCTGCATTCTTTAAACCAAAGGGCATCACCCGGTAACAAAACACACCTTGAGGGGCTCTAAAGGCTGTAGATTCCTCATCTTCTGGGGCCATTTGGATCTGATTATATCCGGAATATCCATTCATGAAGGAAAGTACTTCATAACCAGCCGTCGCATCAATTAAGAGTTCTGTAATCGGAACTGGGAAATCATCTTTAGGACAATACCAATTTAGATCTCTGAAATCGATGAAAACCCTAATTTGTCCGTTCTTTTTCATTATAGGGAAAATATTAGCCAACCACTTGGTATATTGAACTTCTCTGACAAAGTTAGCTTTGATCAGCTTATCCACTTCAGCTTCAATTTTGGAAGCATAGGTTGGGTGTGTTCTTCTCGTGGCTTGCTTAAATCATCGATGTTCTTTTGGTAAACCCAAATGATGGGTAGAAATATCAGGATCAAGCCCAGGAATTTCTGTATAATTCCTAGCAAAAATTTATTTATTTTTCATTAGAAAAGAAATATACATCTCTTTCTCTTCAAGGGTCATGGCCGCACTAATTAAAGTGGGGCGCGGATCTTTCTCTGTACCCAGATTTATTTCTCTGAGTTCATCCACAGTGGTAGAGATACCATATTCAAATGCTGGAGGAGCATCTCTAAGATCTTCCTCTTCCTCTTCATCATGTTCTATTTCTTCCATTTCTACTTGCATAGTAGATGAAAAAACGAAATTTTCATGATCATAAGAGATATCATAATTTTCACATTTTGAAGAAGAATCTTCCATTTCCGACCCTATTGATGATAAAGGGCCTTCTTTGGGAAATAAAGAGGAGATGATGGATTGAGAATCGACATCATTATTCACCTCTGGTGTTGCTATAACTTCTTCTGGCCTGATTGGAGATGTATAGACTTGTTGGATTTCAGCAGATGAAATGAAGATGTCACCAATTATGCTTTCATCACTGTTTGGTAGGTTACCAATTTCTCCCATGTTGTCTGGCTCGATTGCCGTAACTGACATTATGGATCTTTCCATAAGAGTATTTTTATTTGGGCCTATTTTTTCAATTTGACTGATAGGTAACACATAATCTGTACTCACATGTGTAAATGGATTTATTGGAATTTTCTCCAAACCATATGGAGCATTAACTTTGGTAATTTCCTTCATTGTAGATTTTTCTCTTCCCTTCATGTGATAAAATTCTGCCTCAATGTATTGAGACTCACATGCCTTGAACGGGGCCTTATCACCATACAATGTTCCAACTTGACCATTGAAACAGTATTTGAGACATTGATGGTATGATGAAGGAATAGTTGCATGCTGATGTAGCCAGGGTCATCCAAGAAAGACGTTGAAAGCTGAGTCTTGATCAACAATCATGAAATCCGAATTGGATACAATATCTCCAAACTGGGTTCTGAGTGTAACTTCGCCCAGTGGTTCTTGTTCATTTTTATCATATCCTTGTAACATCAGGGTAGAAGGAGATAAATCAGATTCTGTGAGGCCTAATCAACGAAGTGTACGAATGGGAATGAGGTTGACTCCTGAACCATTGTCAATGAAAACTCTTCGGATATCTACACCATTGACTTTTCCAGATAAGTAGAGAGGTTTTATGTTCCCATGCACAACATCATCTTCATCTTTATCAGTAAAAGATATCATTGCATGGCATTCTGTAGGATTATTCTCTATGTGATAGACTTCAGCTGCAGCAATTTCAGCTTCAAACTCCCGAGGACTTGACAAAGCTTCGATGAGTGATTCCCGAAGATCTTTTGACAGATTCAAAGCATCCAAAATTGATAACTTGGCTGGTACTTGGGCCAAGTGTTTCAATATATCATACTTTTGATCTAGAGGTCTGCATTTCCCAACAGGAATATGAGGTTTAGTTGGTACCTTGGAAGCAGATGCTTTGGAAGCTGATGCATCTTGTATTGGGATAGAAGTTGGCAACATCCTTGGTTTTGGAAGATTAGACTGATTAGATCCATTTACTTGCTGAGATAAAGAAGATGGAACCTTTAATCGGTCTTCCAAAATAACTGTGCCAAAACTGAGTTGGCCATTGGCAGAAGAACTTGCTTGTTCTTTTTGAGCTCGCTGAAGGGCTCTACCACGAGTTTCTGCTGCATACACAGTGCTAGCAGGGGTAGAATTGGAGTAGTGGCTTCGGAAAGATCCACGTCTTCCTCTGTATCCTGAACCTCTGGATCTTCCTCAGATTCTTTTATTTGATACAGGGAATTCAAGCTCATCAAGACTGGAATATGGATCTGTTAATTGAATCATATTAACAGAACCGAAAATTAACTCTTCATATGATAAAGACCCTGTCTGACTAGCCTGTTTAGGTTGTGCTGTTTGATGGGGCGGTGCCCGTGGCTTTGAAGTAGATGGCATGAAATATGCCAGAGTCAAAGACAACTTAGGCCTCGATACATACTCATCTTCTTCTGATCCCTCTTTCTTCTTTGAATTGCGCTGCCCTTTTGAGGATTTGTCTTTTGATGGAGGCTTCACTGTAGCTTTTGTAGGAGACACAACTGGCTTCTTCAATTGTGTTCGCAAAATGGAATGGGTCCGATTGATTGTCTTTCTGACCATCCATTCATCATATTTTTGCGCAGTTTTTCTTCTGACTTCCGGCCACTCGCCTCCTTCCTCTAGACCTGTAGCGGTAACACACGCTACATGAGCTGAAGAACCCTTCAATTTGACTTGTCCCAAGTCGACCATCTTTTGCAGGAGGTATTTAAAGACAAAACACTCCTTGATGGGATGCCCCAACATTTGATGAAAGGGACAATAATTGGGACGGTCTTCATCTCCTTCCTTGTTTGGCCTCTTGGGCACTGGTAATTGAACCAAATTATTTTCCAGAGATGAAATGAAGTAACCAGGAACTTGCTCATTTCGGAAAGAGTATGTTTTACTCTTCATATCCTCAAATTGTTTTTGTCATTGATCTCTTTGATCAGTTGGACGAAACGGCCTTTGTTGTTGGCGTTCAGGAGGTGGAGTCCTTCGAGAAGATGAAGGTTTTGAAGTAGATATAGGTACATGTGCTTGTTTAAGCATAATTGTAGCAGTTTCTGCTTTACCCAATCTTCTTCCTAGAGCCGATGGAATTACACGAGATTTAACCTTAGCCTGTATAAGGAAATCTTCAATCTGTTGAGCGATTGAAGAAGGTCTCGAAACCCTCCTGTGTATTTCACAGGGATCAATGGCGTGCGTAATTCTTCACGCAAATTTTCCACACAGATTGGCAACAGCTCTTCCTGAGGGAGTGCTAAACTCAGGGAATACGTTAATCCCTTCCAGCGCGCAATGAAATCAGAGAATCTTTCATTCTCCCTTTGCTTGCAGTTTGTAAGATCGAAAACTGTCGTTTTTGGCAAAGTTGAGCTGAACTGAAGAAAGAATTTTTGACGAAGATCCTCCCATCCGATGATTGACCGGGATTGCAGGCTTCTATACCAGACAAAAGCTGGTCCTTGCAAGGTTCGCACGAAGCATCTGAGTTTCACTGATTCTTATTGCTCTGGAGTTCCCATCATAGGATCACAACAAGACACGTAATGCGTCAAATGTTGTTCAGGGTCTCCTGATCCATTGAAAGTAGGGAAAACAGGGTTTCAAAAACTAGATGGGGGAGAAATTGAATCTACCCATTCAGGGTAAACATTTTTTTCTGGTTGAACTAGCGCCTGTTTCCCTTCCATAGTTTCTAACCGAGCTGTTAATGACTCAATAGTAGTTATTAAATTTTGAGAAACATCAGGTTGAACTTGGTTTTGGGTAGGTGCAATAAATGGATCTTGGACAGACGTGGTGGTTGGTGCTGCAACTGATGGTAGCACTGCCAACCGTTGTTGCGCTTGACCCATGGGATTAGACCTCTGAGGGTGTACTGATAAAGGAGGATATTCTTGATCCATCTCAGTAACTGCAAAAAATTCTTTCGGCTGTCAAACTTTAGCATTCTTAAGAAGAAGACTACTCTTAAGTAGTTCTGTATTCAACCTTCTTAATTCTTCCATTTCTTCTTCTTGTTGTGCAAACCTTTGCTCTAATGAGAGCGATTGATCTTCTCCAGAGGAAGGATATGTAACCTGATTCTTTCCCTTCCCTTTGTTGGATACCTTTTGGAGGGAGGGAAGTGGATTACCTCGGTTCTAAGTAATCCTTTGACTTCGTGTACGTACACCTTCTTCATTTGTATCGGTGCGTACATTTTCTTGAGCAGGACGCTCTTCATCTGAGTCCCCTGAGTGAGTCTCCTCTGGTGGATTAGCAACAACGGCATTGATGACATTGATTGATTCATAATGCATCGCATCCCTTCTATCAACATTTCTGTGATATTTTCTTCTTTCATGTCTTTGATGAGACATTGCCTTTTGTTGATTCAATCCTTTAGGAATTTATTGACGAGCTATAATTTGGAGGGAATCTCTTGATAATTTGGTTCTTCGTTCCTCTTGGGGATTCTTCCCCAATAGAGAAAAGACCGATATTCTCTGAGAAGGGGATTGATGATTTGAAAGAGTCCCCAGTCTCGTGAACTGGGGATGTTCCTGCTGATTCCGCTCAACTCCTCGAATCCCATTTGCTGACTCTGAGGGTTGGGTTAGAGAAATCCCCAGTCTGACAAGCTGGGGTGGCTCTTGACATGCTATTTCTGAGATCTTCTTAAAATATCTCTTGATCTTGCGAATCTTAGTTCGGAAATTAGCTGGATGCATTAACCTGTATCCACTTTTATCACCTGGTTCAATAGACCGTTGGATGATTTCTGAGACTTCAGTCATTTGATGACGTTTTTTCTTCATACGAGAGGCTTGTGCAATATTCTCGCCTGCTTGATGTAGGAGAAATTCAACAACTTGTTCTATATATGCTTGATTTTGAGAGGAACTAGTTGAAGCCTGTTCTTGAGCAAGCTTTTGATTATGAACAAATCCCATTGACTGTGGCCGACCATGGGCAATAACATTGCATGAAACCATTTTCGGCGGGCTTTTCTGACTGGAAAGCACTGTGAAATGTAGTGCTCCGTGAACACCCCATCCTCTGATATGAACATCAAATGGAGCATTGGCAATTAACTGACACAATTTTCTTAGTGCGCCAAGGCATGAACGTTGAAGGGTTCTCTGTTGTTTTTCAGCCTCCGGATACCGAGAGACTGATAGAGATGCCAAATCAATCTGACGTTGTAGCCCTTCTATTATCTTAAGATGATTTTCATATTCATTATAAGATAATACCTTCTTCTTTAATTGAAAAAGATTTTTCCATATGTTGAGACGAATATCATGGATTTCATCATCCGTTAACATCTTTGGAATGTCATACTGGGAGTCAGCCAAAGGCCAAAACATGACTGGTACATCACCTTTTTCCAGTTTTTCCCTCATGTTCAGCATTTCCTCTTTATCATTAAATGAAGATTCTTCTACCTGTTTTGACCAGAATTGGTGTTTCCTTGTTGCTTCATCAGATTCAACAAGATTGGTAGAGAGATCATTGGTCAAACTAGAAGATGCATGACTTAGGGGTGGTTTGGAGAATGACCTACACCCTGGGCTATCTTCTGATTGAGAAAGTATTTCACTTGTTAGAGATAAAGCATCAGACATGACTGGTTTCACATTTGCAAGTGCCTCAAGATAAGAGGGCTTTCTCGGCACTACATTGTCCACTGGAGTATTTTCCAGGAAATGTAAATCCCTACTGCGGAGAGGACTTTCGTAGCGAAATTCATCATCATGGGGAGGACCACCATAATGGGTTACAGCAAAAGATGAGATCTCTTGCTCCTTGGTCTTCTGACCACACTGAGGGTTCCTGTGGCTCTCATCTGAAGAAGAAACTTCACGATTGACCGAATTTTCATGAAGCAAGCCATCATGAGGAATTGTCTGTTGAAGACCTTCAGAATTAATGTTCCTGTTATCGGGAACTTAGGGAGTAGAATCTTGAATTCTGACAGATAAATGTCTGAGGGATTCAAGAACTCCAGCATCGAGCAAGGCCTTGTTGCAAATTGGCCTTTGATCTCCTGACTGTGTTGGGCGGATCTTTTTCTTAGATGTCTTCTTACTCGCTTTGGAAACCACTTGTTGACGAAAGTGGTTACTCTAAGCAGGTGTATGTGCCTGATCAGTAAAGATGGTAAGGTTAGGCTGATGATCTCCACCCAAATCAGGTGTATGTGCCTGACTTGGTTGTCCGTATGATATAGGGGAGTATGCCCCATAACCCTCTTGGACTGGAACAGATGTGTGTGTCTGTTCCGGAGTGAATCGTTGATGTGTCACTCCACTGCTAGGGAGAGATTTATGTGTCTGTCCCTGAGATGATGCTGAAGCTGTTATGATATCCTGGCAAGCATCCAGAATATGAGCAGGAATTTGCTTCTGCTCTTTCACCATTGATAAAATATGTTTGGTGACTTCAGCCACCGGAACGGGGATATATGTCCATTCCGGGTTTGGAGTAGGTGTATGTGCCTGCTCCTATCCTCCTTTTCCTGTCAGTGAATCCTGACAGTACTCATGTGTGGAGGTAGAGAGTTGAGTCTGCCTCCTGTTTGTCGTCGGGGCTTTCCAACTGACTTCTCCGTGCGCTACCAAGCAAGACTGTTGGTAGGCTTGATTAGTATTAGCAGGTGTATGTGCCTGCTGATTACACTTCGCCAAACGCGGTTGCCGAGATCCATCATATGTAGTCAGACAAGCCTGCTGACTAATTGGTGATGTATAAGCAGGTGTATGTTCCTGCCTATAATACTCCGCTGGAATTGCCTGGCGGGATTGGCTTGATGCTGCCAGACGAGTCTGCTGGACAGCAGAATTAAAACGGACAGGTGTGTGTGCCTGTTCGTTCGCCACCAAGTTAGGTTGGTGGAATCCATCATATATAGTCAGGTGAGCCTGCTGACTAACTGATGATGCATGAGCAGGTGCATGTTCCTGCCTATAGTACTCCACCGGAATTGCCTGGCGGGATTGGCTTGATGCTGCCAGACGAGTCTGCTGGTCAGCGGAATTAAAACGGAAAAGTGTGTGTGCCTATTCGTTCGCCACCAAGTTAGGTTTTTGGAATCCATCATATGTAGTCAGGAGAGCCTGCTGACTAACTGATGAGGCATAAGTAGGTGCATGTTCCTGCCTATAGTACTCCGCCGGAATTGCCTGGCGGGATTGGCTTGATGCTGCCAGATGAGTCTGCTGGACAGCGGAATTAAAATGGGCAGGTGTGTGTGCATGCTCATTGTTTGCCACCAAGTTAGGTTGGTGGACTTCTCCAGAGATGGAAGGGATGATAACCTGCCCATTTTTAACCGGATTCTGTCTCTGGCGGTTCATCTTGCCTGCTCGGGTTCGAAGAACCTGAGCTAAATGCATGGAGTCGGTACCCTCATCATGTTGAGGGCGCACTACCGCACGAGTCTGGTGGTGATTGTTGATGGGAGACCTCAGGAAGGACTCCTGTCTTTTTGAATTAAGGCCCTGAGGGACCTTCTCATTCACTTCCTCAGAGTAAGGGAGTGAATGGAAATTGCGTTCCGGGGATAACGACCCGAAACGATTAGAGACGGCAGTCAGCACCGTCTGCTTCTTGATTGCTGGCTTCCGTTGTCCGGACGACCAGGTAGAGTTGTTAAATTGGAGGGCTTGATGAGCGGCCTCCAGAGTTGGGATAGTACCGTTGCGATGGTACTCCTTAACCAGTGCATTAGAAACCCAGCGTTGAAGACGCTGAGTTGGTGATGTCATCCTCAGAGCGGACGACGTTCCAGCAGGAGTAGCAGCATTGGTTTTCACAGCAGTAGACCTCACAGTAGAGGTGTTTATAGCAGTAGTATTCACAAGGGTGAATTTAAGGAAAGCCATTTTGCAGAAGATCTTGAGAAAAGAGTGCCTTTTCCATATAACAGACATAATCAAGATGAATCCGGCCACTACATCTTTTGGATGAGCATATGTCAATGATTGATTTGTTGGACCAAGGGGCCTAATAAATAAGAAGAACATCACTTTAACTTGGTTAAGGATTCACGTCGGGTTCACCATTTTTTGTTTCGCACGGAATCTAGGGATGACCTCCTGGATGGGAGATTCAAACGTTCCGATCGGTTTCTAACGGGTTTATTCGTAGAACCAGAAACATCCAATGATTCCACATCCGTTTGGACCTACTTTTCAAAGGTAGGCGCTCATTAGTTTGTGGGCTAATGGGGTTTAGGAATTTGCATTGGTCGAGAGGATGGGAGGTCGGACTCATCATACATTTTTGAGGGGAATTATTGTCTACTCCGGGACTCTCTTTATAGATTTAAGTTATGTTCGTGAATCCTTATTACATTACCAAGTATAAAATGAGCTTTCCTTCAGTTTTAACAATCAATGATTAAATATGTAAGAAATTTAGAGAATCTTTTATATGTATTCGAGGTTATTCATCAATAGAGAATCATCTGTATCTATTTAGAGATTCTGAGTCAATGGTATCCTTCAAAAACATTTATAAAAGTCTCTTGGTCATTATGATGACCAGGCTGGTTTTAAAGCCACTCAGTGGGGCACTTGAAGTTTATCTTCATTCAGAAGGACATGCATTATTTCAAAGTTGGGATCGAACCCATAAATGGGCTACCTATATATCCTTTGTTTTGGAAAAGGAATCAGAACCTATGTAGTTCGAATAAGGGTATGATGTTTATGATTGATGGCTCAAAGCAGGATGTCACAATTACTTTTACACTCTATGCTCACGTGAGTCATGCTCGGTGTGAGAAACAAGAGGTATTAGTAAAATTTAGACAATTGTGCCATGAAAGATGCAATCATAAGAAATGGTTTGGAGCTTATGTATGTATGACTGCCCAGATAGATGAAGGTTTAGGATTCACTTTTAGGGATAAAATCCATGAACAGGGTCCATAAAGGTATATGTGCTTCATGCAGATTTGAATACTCTAATCTTGGGGCTTACTCCTAATGAGGATGCCCAATTTAGGAGGGGTCTTATGATTGAGTTTTACTCCTGAAAAGAAAACCCAAATCAAGGGTAAATTAGGACTGGTTAAAGAGAAATTAGGGGAATTGGGGTTTATTCCTGAAAAGGAAGCCCAAGATTATAACTGGGTTTTATACTTGAAAAAAGGAGACCCAGGTTAGGGATTAAGGTTTGGGGCTTATTCCTGAGGAGGATGCCCAAGTTACGGGACTCGGGGCTTATTCCTAAAGAGGATGCCCATATGTGAGATTGGGGCTTACTCCTGAGGAGGATTCCCAAGTTAAGGAATTAAGGTTTGGGGCTTACTCCTGAGGAGGATGCACAAGTTTGGGAACTTTAAGAATTTGGGACTTACTCCTGAGGAAGATGCCCAAGTTAGAGGACTTATAACTGTGGATTATTCCTGAAAAGGAGACCCAAGTTAAGAATTCTCTCATCTTAAAGGATGAGTTTGAATGAATGAACTCTCCATATTTAGTGACATAAAGATATTTAAATCACTAGTTTTTGAGAGATATTCCACAGAATTCCTTTTAGATAAGGAAGTCAAATCAAGAAATCATGCCATAAATGGATTTGAAGAGTGTCTTGAAGACTGAATCTTGAAAAGGAAAGGTGTGATGGCTTAAGAGGGGTAAAATGGGCAAGATGGGCACCCAAAAAGGTAGGGGCGCGCAAGTCTTAAAAGGCGCGCAAGTATTGGTCGCGCAAGTATACTTGCGCGACATGAGGGGTACTTGCGCGATTCTCAAACATCATTAGAATATTTGAGAGACTCTTTATAAATCCCTTTAGAATCCTCTTGAGGTTATTCCAGAAAAGGGACGCGCGAGTTCTATTGAAGGAATAAGGTGGCGCGCAAGTGTTGATGAGTTTCAACACTTAGGCCTTCCTTCTTCTCTTTAAATCGTCCGTTCTAGGTAAGAAATTACCTTTAGATGTGTTCCGGAAGCTTTGATAAGAGACTTGGGCGTCGGGAGCTTCAATCCGAGTTTCTGGAAAAAAACTCCTCCTGAATGGGGGACCCACAGGGTCTATTTATAGGCAGGAGAAGACCCCGGGCGGTTACCGGGCGGTTATCACTTAAGTCGCGCAAGTCACTTGCGCGACCAAGGGCGTCGCGCAAGTGTACTTGCGCGACCGTGATATAACTTGCGTGGTGCAGTTTCTTTTGATACTTTGTTCATGCCTTTGTTGATTTTTTATGTTTTCTTCAAAGGTTGAATCACTTTGAGCTCAGATATTCCCCTTTTCCGATCTTTAGATTCTGTGACGAAAGGAGCGTCAAAAAACGCATTTCAAGTGGATCATATTTAGGCCATGTTTTCAGATATTATTAGAGAGGGATTCAGGGTCAGACATGTGATCTGACTGCTTTCATGATTTTACCACCAAGTCATCAACATAACATTCACCAAACATCTCCAGGAACGGTTTGAAAAAGAGATGCATGGAACCTTGATATGTGGCGCCAGCTTTTTTCATACCAAAGGGAATGACCTTGTAGAAACATACCTCCCAAGGGACCCTGAAGTCAGTGTATTCTTTATCTTATCAATCCATTCTAATTTTATTATATCCATATTAACCATCTATGAAAGGGAGAGATTCATTTCCAACAGTCGCATTGATCAATAGTATGGTGATCAACACTGGGAAATTGTCTTTGAGGAAGTGCCGATAGTGATATCTAAAATATATGCATATGCAGATGTATCCATTCTTTTTTTTTTGATGGAGACTATGTTGGCCAAACATATGGGATATTGGACCTCCTGAATGAATTTTTCCTTAATGATCTTGTCAACTTCTTCATCTATCATGGAAACATGTGTGGGGTGTGTCCTTCTGGCATCTTTCTTATATCCTCAATGATCTTTCGATAGGCCTAGGTGGTGCGTCTCCACCTCAAGATCGAGTCCTGGAATTTCTGTTTAATTCTCGGAAAAAAAATCTTGATGCTTATTCAAGAAGGATGTATATACCACGTGTTCCCCAGAAGGCATGGCTGCACTAATGAGAGTGGGTCTCAGGTCTTCTTCGGTACCCAGGTTTATTTCCCTGAGTTCATCAATATTGGTGGATATACCCTCTTGGAATGGATGAAGGTCAACTCTAAGATCCATTTCCTCTTCTCCACCCAAATCCTCCTCCTCGTCCCCTTCTTATGGGGAGAGGGCTCTTCATGTGGGCTCTCCATAGCTCAGAGGCAAGATGTCTCATGGACACTCTCTAGTGGAAGCAACTTCCTCTAACTCAATTGGTTGTCAGGAAACCTATGGATAGGTAGAAGCAAGGGGGTTACAAGTGTCTTGTCCTTTGGTCACATCAGAGAGTGCATCAAGGATATCTTTAGATTCTAAGGATGGGGCATGGAAACCCTTCCTCAAACATTCTTCCTCAGATTAAGGGTCTTCAATTGCTTCTCTGTTTTCACGCACATCTATCATGACTAAAATCATGAGAACAGCTGAATACGCATCCAGACGTGGATTTCGGCTCTCAACATGTTTGATGGGAAGCACATACTCTTCACTAAGCTTCTTGAGGGGGTATTCTAAAACCACTTCTAGACCGTTTGGTGCGGGAACACAATCAATACCATCCATTGCAGATGTCCTCCCCTTTTGCTCGTAAAATATGACATTAATGTAATGTGACATGGAGTGCTCTAATGTGTCCTAATCGGTGCGCAATGTCTCACCTTGTCCATTGAGTCAATATTCGATACACTATTTGTAGGTGGAAGGAATGTCCATGTGTTGATGTAACCATGTCCTTCCTAACAGGGCATTGAATGCCATATTTTTTGAAACCGTCAGGAACTATGAATTGGCCCCAAGGATTCCAAAATGGGTTCTGAGATTTATTTGTCCCACTGCATTCCATTCTCCCTTGTCATAACCAAAGAGATTCATGGTTGAGGGTGTCAGATTTTCCTTATTTTATACCAACCTAGAAAGTGTTCGTAGTGGGAGAAGGTTGACTCTGGAGCCATTGTCGATGATGTCTTTCCAGACATCAATGTCATTCAGCATTATGAACCCATATAGGGGTTTGATGTGTCCTTTAATGGTGGAATATTCATCCTAATCGGTGAAGGGAATCACTTACTAACATTCAGTAGGGCTAGTCTTCGTTTGATATATCTTGGTGGCATCAACATTGGCTTGAAATTCATGGGAGCTGATAATGGATTATATCAGTGCCTCCTTGAGGTCTACTAACAAACTCAGGGTATCAAGGATTGTTATATTGGAGTGTACTAAGGCTATCTACTTAAGGATGTCATACATTTTTTCCAAAAGCCGACACTTCTCCATTTGGGGGATCTCTTTAACAGGGACTTTAGGGGCTGGATCATGAGATGAGGAGGGACCGGTCGCATGGGAAAGAGTTGGTGGTGCTCTTCCGTTCTTGGGACCTGAATTGGTCTATTTACTTTTAAACCATAGGTGGAGAGACACTTCTTCCTCCTTTTATGTGTACCACAGAATAATGGGGCAAGAGAGGCTACTCATGGAGGAAAGGGAATATTATTTCTACTATTGGGTCCATTAAAGGTCTCTCCTGTGAGTTTCCAAAATAATGACTTTTTGAGCTAGGGTATAACTATAGGGATGCTTTCAGCTATGGCTACTTCGGCCTTGGTACCCCCTTCTCATGTCATTCCTAATAGAAGTCCCTTGATCGGGTGTTTAGAACTCAACTTCATAACCATAGTCTTCATTAGATAATGATTCCATCAAATAGATGACACTGATGGAACGGAAGATTAGTTCCTCGTTTATGATAGATTATCTTTGTTGGCATCCTCTTATGGTGTCATTTGGTGGGGTGGTTCCCATTGTGTGAAGCCTGAGGGCATGAAATCCGAAGGCGTCAAGGCTAGCTTTGTACATGTCACAGACTGATGCTCTTTTACATGTTTATTCACTCTCTAATTGTGCCTAGATGACTAGCTTGTGGAGTGCTTGGGGGATGAGGATGTTGGTTGTGTTTTATTAGGATATGATAGCAGCATAAACGTTTTCTAAAATTTAACTCTTAGAATTCAATGGTATCAATTTAACATCTTCAGAGTCATCCAACCATCAGATATATACTCCCTTTTGCTAACAAATTTCTACCACTCCTCCCCCACATAAGGGTCGGTGGTAGAAACATATGCAACATGTATCAAGGGTGGTCCTAGCTTGACCTGGCTGGAGTCCATCATCCTTTGTATGAGGTCTTTGAAGACAAATTATTCTTGAATACTGTGTCCTAACATCCAATTGTAGGGACAATAATTCAATTATTTGTTGAGGCTGACTTCTTTAGGATTTCTTGTCTTTGGTAAGTGGAGAAGATTCCAATTCATGGATGCTATGAAATATTTGTGGCCCTTTTCCTCTCAGAATAAGTAAAATTTATTTTTTCATTCCCCAAATTGGCCTCACCTAGGTCCTCTTTGATCGTCTCGCTAGGGCGGAGGCAGTTTCTGATATGCAGGAGGCCCTTGGAGATTCTGTGGTGTTTTAGGAATTGGTGCAGGTGCGGGGGATGGCTTGAGTTTGGCAGAGGATGCATCATCTCTACCAACTCTATTTGTAGGATCTAGTTAGGCTATTTGGGACATGAGGTTAGTCCGCTGCAGGGAGACTTCGATTCTCTGGGAAATAGCAGAGAAATAATGGAATATGGTGGTGCATTTCAATGGTATGAGTGATGTTTCAAGATCATCTTGAATATTTTCAATGCATATAGCAAGCATCTCAACCTGGGGAAGTGTCTTTCTTAGAGACTAGGTTATTCCCTTCCATCTGGAGATGAAGTCTGAGACCCTCTCATTCTCCCTCACTTGTAATTAATGAGGCCACTAACCATCATCTTTAGAAATGTTGAGATGATGTGGAATAAGAATTGCTACTGAAGATCCTCCCATCCATTTATTGACTAATTTGTAAATCTTGTATACCAGACGAAGGCTGAACATTGCATGGTTCGCATGAAGCATCTGAGTTTCACTACTTCTTAATGTCCTGGAGTTACCATCATAAGGAAACAATAATACGTGTAGTTCATCAAATGTTGTTACAGGTCACCTAATCAATTGAATATAGGGAATTCAGGGCTCCTAAAATTTGGTGAGGTGGCGTGTTGCTCACCCATTCTTGGTAAGGATTTCTCTATGGATGTATCGATGCACGCCGACCATCCATTTCATCCAATCGAGCTGTCTGTTCTTCGATGGTATTGGCGACAGCTTGGTTTACATCCTGTTGGGCCTGATCCCGAACAAGTTCATCTTGGGGTACTACATGATGTGCTGGCTCAGATGGTACTTGAGGCACATATTCCATCATTGGTACTTTCGGGGGATTTATATGTACTCGCTCCCGTAGCTTCTTGAGTGGAGAGATGTCTTGGTATGCTTCTGAATCCATGTTCAGGTAGTTGGACGGGCAAGGTGTCGCACTGGGCGGGGGCCCTGATCTTGTTTCGTTTTCTAGGGAAAACCCTTATTATTGAGGCACACTAGTTGGAAGTGTGTACTGTGACTCATCTTGGGGATTGTGTTTGACAGGATAGTTCCTCTAGAGTATCTCGGCATTAATCCGTCTTAATTCCTTCATTTCATCCGCCTGGCAAGCGAACCACTCTTTGATCATGAGAGGATTGCTGGTGTTTAGATAAGGAGGTGGGTGGAGGATAACCTGGCCTTTGTTCCTATTTCAGTTAGTGACTCATTGGGGGAAGAATAGGGGGTTTTTATGGAGCTTCTAGGTTCAGGGCGACCCTCTGGTTCTGGGTGTGCATGCCTACTAGCTCGTTGTGACCAAGAACCTGAATGAAACAATCTTATCCTTACCCATCTATATTTGAATCATCTTTGGTGTCATCTGTGGGGTAAACATCCATGATGTTGACAGATTTATAATATGGGGTGGAGGGGGTGTCATCATCCATGTAGGAATAGTACATTCTACGCCTCATACTAGTTTTTTCCCTTATGTCCCAGGATTGTCTTTGGGTCTCTTCATGAAGGGTGACACGAAAGTATCCTAGGTGAGACCTTATGGAATTCCTCCCTCTTGGAGGGTATGAGGTTTCAAAGGATGAGACTAGATAAGAACCTCATATTCTGACTATCATCCCCATATGAAGGATTACTAATTCTCATGGGGGAGGTAGATGTTGAGGTAAAAATGCCCCTAGCCTTGGCGGCAAGGTTGGCTCTATTCCTTAGACGTTGTGCCACTTCCCATTTTTTGGTCTTTTGGGGTATTTGTTGTTAAAAATTCCCCCAGCCCTACAGTATGGGGTTGGTTCAGTATTGCGGAAGCTTATACAACTATCACATCCTACCTGATATTGTATGCTCCCATTCAAGGGTGAGCTGGACCTGGTGTTGTATCCACTTGTGAATTACTTTTCTCTGGAGAGGCAAGCACTGATCGCTGATTGGATTTTCATTGGTGATAATCCTGCTGAATTTCATCAGTAGCATGATTCAGTAGTTTGTTAATGGATCACTCTCATCAGGACTAACTCTTTTGAGACTTACCCATGGCCTATTTCTGTCATATGTGCTACCTCTCCTAGATATGGACTTCATTTTATTGTCATCTTGAAGTGATGGCATTGAAATACCTTACGCTGAATAGGTTAAGTTGGACAGGAAGTGGAGTGAAATGCAGATCCCCATGTTCTCCCCATCCACAGATATGAAATCCCGTCGGAGCATCATCAATAAGGTTATGCAATTTATTCAGTTCAAAGAGGCAGGTTAACTCAAGGTCCCTTTTGAGCCTCTCGGATCGTGGTCATCATGCCAAAGGAAGGGCTTCTATGTCAATGTGATGCATGATCTCTCCTATTTTCATGACATGATCTATATACCATTCATATGGTAGGACGTTTAATTTCAACTGGAAAAGGGTTGTCTAGATATTGGAGTGGATTTCATGTACACTTCCTTCGGACAACTCTCTAGGTATGTCGAATTGAGAGGTGGTTGTGGGCCAAAACAATACTGGAATATCATCCCTAGACAGTCGTTTCCTCAGGTGAAATACATCAGTATGTTCCTCTACTAGCGATTCCTCTACTCGATCATCCTAGTTGAGATTCTCCTTGACAGTATGATCAGAGGTAGTGGGGTTGGTAGGGATCAAATCATTATATTGGCAGCTTAGGGGTGGTTCAAAGGATGAACATGGTCCTAGACCGTCTCCAGATTGAAGAAGGATATCGTTGACAGTTTACTGGGAATCTTACATGCTCCATTATTTCATTCTCTTTGCCTCAACATAAGATGGATTTTCCATAATTGATTTGGTAGGGGACGACCTTTATATTGGTATGATATGTCACCGTAGGGAGGACCTCCGCAGTTGGAACTACCGTATTGAGGACTACCATCGTGGCTTGAAGTCTGACTTCCAGAAATTATTCTATAGTGCATACCTTAGGGAGGATCTTCAGAGTGGAATACAACTATGGGAGGACCTTCTTATTGTTAATGGTCATTGTGGGGAGGACCTTCATAATAGTTGTCATGGTGGTGAGGATGACCATCATGATTTGACATTTGGTGTGCATCCCAGGGAGAGCCATTATAACACATATCGATAAGGGGAGGACCTTCTGGTTGCTTCAGGCCATTGCATGGAGGACCTTTTCAATGGAGGCAATGATGGAGAGGACTACTATCGCGACTTGATTTCCGAATGCCAGAAATAAATTTGTAGTGCATACCCTGGGGAGGACCTTTAGAGTGTACCTCAGTAAGGGGAGGACCTTCTTGTCATTATGAGACGTTACAGGAGGGACGACATCCACATTTGCGACTATGATAGAGAGGACTACCATCATAATTTGTGGTCCCAGTGCACAGAGAGTGTTTGTACCGTATCCCCTGGAGAGGACCATCAGGGCGGACAACAACAAGTGGAGGACCTTCTTGCTTCTCGATCTACTGGTCACACGGAGGGATTTCGTGACTCCCATCAAAAGCAGATATTTCCTGATCAATTGTTATATTCCCATGAGGGAGGCCCTCATGGTTTATCTGGAGAGGACATTCAGAACTGCTGGTAGCGACATTGGAGGGAGGATATCACAACTTCTACTGTCGCTGACATAGTATGGTAATGGCTTGGTAAGATTCCTAGACTTTTAGACATGTTTAGCAGCTTTTAGAACCCCATATTTCTGCAAAGCAGAGTCATGGAACCCCACCTTATTTTCCTGCTGCATTCGGCGCATTCGGGGCACTCTCTTGTATGTAGTGTGGACCGTCTACTATTGATAATGGTCATCACCTTTGGGTCCCTATCTAATTGGGTCATGTGGTGTTGCTGGGATACGCCGACGAACATCTTGAGTTGTGGTGGGGATATATTCCTTCCCTAGAGAATCCACCATGATGGACGGGTGTCCCCCAGTTGGAACGAGTGAGCATGCTTGATCTGGTTGCCCTTGTATCACGAGATATAGCTGACGACCCTCCTGTATGGAAGTAGGGATGCAGATCTACTCCAAAGTGGCTATCTCGTCTCTTAGATGATTCATCTCAATTAGGGAGATGGTCTCACAGGCCTGTGTCCTTTTTGTTTCCGTCGACGCAATAACAATATTTATAGTCTACAAGATATGATATAGGTTTGATACATGATCCACCTTCATTTCTAGGATATGTAGAGACACATCCTTGGATGGAATGGGTATGAGGGACCATTCTGCTATCGGAGTGGGAATTTCATACTCTGATCCTCTAGTAGTCAGTGGATACTAATGATTCTTTTATGTCAAGGCAAGTGAATGAGTCCACCCCTATACTGGGATGTGCCATATTACTTATCTATTTTCTACCACATCGGGATGATGGAATTTACATGCATTCAGAGGGAGCTGGCCATGCATGTGTTGTTGTCCCGCCGTATCGAGTCGGTGGCTTCTATTTGTAGGGATACGTGCCTAGCTATTGATCAACACTATATCAGGATAGCGAGAATTAAGAGAATCTACAAGGAGATGGTCTGACAGACACTATATTTCCCCCACATCTGGTTGGTGGGCTTCACAATCCCGGGCTAGGAGAGGCACATTCTGGGTAGGTGTCATCTTGTATGGGCGATGGGCTTGATGGGGGTCGAAAGGGATGCATGCATGCTCGTATGTTTCCGCCATGTCAAGATGCATGGATTTGGAAAAGAGGATAGGTGAATGGTCCTGCACGTGACATATCTCTATGTCGTAGTAGCAGAGTTCTTCCTCTAGAACAAGGGAGATGACATGTTCCTTGTTGTATGTTCACCACCCTTGGAGGGAGTTCTGAGGGGTCGGAGGTTAAGGAGAATGGGTGCAGATCCTCCTTGTGGTATCCTCATTAGAGATAGGATATGAGGTCACGGCGTAGTTGCAACAACTTATTCTAGCAGGGGCCTTGAAGCAGAACCCCCTTCCGGTAGGGATGAATCCATTAGCATCGAACTCATCCACCTCGCTAAGATAAAGGAGTTATTCTTGTCTCGTTATAGAGACAGGTTCCTAAAATGGTTCAAGATTCTATAAGGGCTGCCTGGATCATCTCCTTTGGTCGTTGATAGGCAGGCGGCTGATGGGACTTAGCCAACTAGATGGTGTACATAGCCACATCCATAGTCAAGAGAGCATCGTTCTGGTGGTTTTCTCAAATTAGAGTGCCTGAGACCCTGCGTTGAAGATGGTGGGTTGGCGATGGGTTCTCTTGCTGATTGAGAGGCCCAATCTACACGTTGATCATATTTCATGTTTTTTAATTACATTGCGATGACATTGGATTGAATGAAGCATTGATGCATACCCCTGTAGAAACATTTGGAAAGTATAAACAACATAACCCATCAATGTAGCTTCTCATAATCCCATGCGTAATTAATGACCTTGCTTGGACCTCTTTTTGAGCATGAAAGGGGGTGCGATGTAGGATTATTTCACAACCATAGTTGAAGGCTCACAAATGGGTTCATTTTTGTTTTGGTTGGAGAGTGAACAAGATGGCCCATCATATATTAATCATCCATTTATTATTATGGAGAATTTACGATTAGGGTAAATTTGTCATGCTGGTTAAAGATTCACGTCAGGTTCACCATTTTTGTTTCACAGTGAAGGGGATGTCATACGTTCCCATGCTTGATTAAAGGTATTCGGTGTTGTTTAGTCATTTCTAGTGGGTTCCCTATCTTCTTCTCTCCACCTGGTCTCCAACGGGTTTTTTTTCGCAGAGCCAAAAATCCCCAACGACCCTTGTATCCAACGATCCATGGAACTTCTTTCCAAAGGAAGGCGTGTGTTGGGTGATATGGCCTATGAGATTTAACAACTCACATTGGTCGAGAGGATGGAAAGTTCGGATCATCACACCCTTTTGGGGGGATATATTTTCTATTCCAGGACTCTCTTATAGATTTAATATGTGTTCATATGTTCACAAATATTTGTTTTATTCCCAATCATAGTATCCATGGATTACACCTACGTTTCACGTCTTAGGTATAGACAGGGATCCAGAGCTGTCTACATTTGAGGTTTCCCATCCCTCATTGGATTAACGATTCTGGGAAAGTTTGAAGCTGTTCAGACAGCACTGGTCTCAAGCCTTATAATTAGGTTCTCCGGAGTTTATTGTCATTTAGGGGGGCATAGAGTGACTTGAGCATCTAGATCGAACACGTAATATGGTTTTCCAACCATACCTTGTGAATGGAATCAGAATCCATGTAGTTCGGTTCCCCATAATGGGACACATCACATTTTAAGGTCATGTGACAAGGACCCAACCGTACAGTTTAATGTTATGTGGCAAGGACGTCCTGGCGACAAGTTCCTAGTCATGGTTGGTGTTGGACGTATGCCGAAGCGGCGTAGAGAACCCGACGGAAAATTATTTCCTTGGCCTGGGTATGGTCTTTCTAGGGGAATTAGGACACAGTTTGATAAGGATAGATGGGTATCATAAATGGAAGTTGGGATTATGCCTTAGGAATGATTCCTATGTATCTTGGTAGGTTGGGAATCAAGGTTTAAATAGTTCTAGATAGTCAGGGATTACATGTGATCGTCTCCTGCTGAGGGAGTGATTGGCAGCCCATGTTAGAGTATGGTTGGGTCATACATGTGGTTAGTGGTCTGAGTTGGGATTGAACCTCGGGGATATTTCCTACATACCCTGATTATGAGATAGGGATCAAAACCCAAATAGTTCGTTCAGGGCTTACATGTGGCTGGTGGCCCGAGTTGGGATTTAACCTCATGGACATGTCCTACATACCCTACGTAGGAGACATGGATCAAAACCCACATATTTTTCTTGGGGCTTACATGTGTTCGATGGATCGAGTTGGGATTGAACCTTCGGGAGGTGTCCTACGTACCCTGCATATAAGACAGGGGTCAAAACCCACTTTGTTTGTTCGGGGTTTACATATGGTTGGTGTCCCGAGTTGGGATGGAACCACAGGGATGTGTCCTACATACCATGATTTGGAGACATGGATCAAAACCCATTTAGATAATTGTATCATCAACATTTTACGGACATCAAGACGATAAAAAATCTCTAAGCCCATGTGAGTCTTTCTCGCTGTGAAAAAAATAAAATGTGAAAAATTTGTCAAGCCAAACAATATTTCCTTACTAAGGGGAGATGAGGAAGACTAAAAAAGAGGGGGAGGGCACAAACCACGAGACATTCATTTCCCCTGGTGTCGAGGAGGGACCAAAGGTAGATGTGGCATTGGTGGAGGCGATGTTATCGTGATGGAGGGAACAGAACAATGTACCTTCCTGAATGAAAGGCGAAAAGCTATTGTCGTCCGGCGAGGATGGTGTGGGGATTACTCCAGGAGGGATTACCAATTAATATCATCAGGGGAGGGGAGAATTACACACCACTGGTGATAATTTAATTGAAAATAAAGAGGGATCCCTCAATAATGAAGAGTGGAGAGGTAGAAAGGGGCTCTCAGAATCAGATTCTAGACTAGCGTGGGTATGTGAACCCAAGAATTCCCTGGATGTCCTTTCAAGGGATGGGGTAACCCCTTTGTCATTGTCTACCATTGGTACGTGAACTCAAGAGGTCACACTAATACCCTTGAAGGTTTCAGTATGCCGGTCTAGTGGCTTTAAGAGATGCCTTGGCTTGGTGTCAATAGATAGGCTACTAAAGGGATTCTGGAGGATTAGACCCAATTGTAAGGGCCTTATCTGACATGGGGGATGGAAACACCAAAGGCCTTGGCGGAAAAAATGCCCATAAGAGGAGTGGAGTCCTTTGCGTATATAGGTGCTACTTGGATGGAGAGGTCATCATCATTACAGTGTGGTGCGCGGAATGAAAAGCATCCCGTATACTGGAGTGGTAAACAGCATCAGGTATGGTCCATGTACCAAGTTGGAACATGGTGCTGGAGTCTTCTCAAGCGACGAGAGCTGAGGGAAACGTAGGTTAGGGATTCACCCATGTAGGGGTGTGCTATATGGTTCACTTTATCGAAGAAGGGTCATAGGATCCCTGGTTCATGTGGAGGGCATCCGTTTAGGGGCTATGGATCATGGTTTACAAATTTTAGGTCTTTCATTTAACAATTTACTCATTCATTCATTAGATCTTAACAATTAGACCCTAGTTTATACTTTTTTCTCATTCAAGAATTATAACTTCATTGTACAAGAAATCCTAATCTCTCGAAATCATCTTCCTTCTTCAAAAGTCTGATGCCTTTCTTCAAGGAATCGATCTCCAAGAATCTGATCCTCAATCAGATGATCCCTTTCTTCTCCCTCCTTGATGTCCTTTTATGGAGGTGGTAAAGGGTTGTATCTTTGGCCATCCATCACCTTTTGTGTAGGTCCATGGCAGAAAACCCCGACTATAGATGACTTAGTCAACCTGAGGTTCGTGGGGTATATTGATTGCACCTCACCCGTGAACCAACTTGGTCACAGTGGTGCTTCTTGGCCACGTAGGGCTCCACTTCCATTTTGAGAACTACGTGGTGCATGGTAGGGGGCCGTCCTTCCTAGTTCGCAGCTGGCACAATTCGCAACTACGGAGAAGTTTGGCCTCATGTCTTCGGCCATTTGATTCGCACCCGCGTAGGAGATCTACCTCTATTTCGTGAACAACAGCATCCACGGGAGGGCGATTCGCCAAACTGACCGCGTACCACTGATGATGAACAAATACGCAGACTGGTTAGGTCTTTACCATTTCATCTGAACATTCTTCATATTTTTCCCAAATTATTGATAACGATTGGGTAGATTCTTCCACTGATTTTACGGGAGTATCTTCCTTCCCTTATGCAAGTTTTTCAAGACCCTATTGATGGATTATGATAATGAATTATCTTTTCAACTATCCAAGAGTCATATCAAATATGATTGACATTATTGTCTACCTAAATAGAAGTGTTATTAATTTAATGGAAAATAAACCCAAATCTCATTAAAATATGGATACTTTATGACTAATAGATATTATGTAAATTGTAAAAGGGATATCATATTAGTGAGAGTGAATTTAATAAAACTATTTTTTAAATGAATAAAAAAGTCATGATTATCATCAAATAAATGATCCAATTATACATTAAAATCATTAAACATTACTTGGAGTTCAATACTAGAGAAATAGAATCTTAATATAAGAAACATTTTAAATTGTTGTAGAAATGTAGGAATCATTCTTAAAATGGAAAATGTTATATTCTAAATTAATACTTTCATGAGTAACTAAAGGTTGATTTTGTTCAACAAGTGGATCTAGATACTTGTGAGAATTATGTAAGGATCCAATAATGTTTTCAATGGAATTGGATACAATATAAATAAATTAAATTTTGTCCCAAATTATTTATAGAGCATGATTTTTTATGTTAATTACTAATGCTGACCAAAAAATTCGTTTACTAATTGTTGTAGCTATGGAATTTATTCGGTATTCATTAATGGAAATCATTTATTGGGGTTATAGAGCACAATTATTCAATTTTAAAGGGAAAATGTTTCCAGATGTATACCTTATGATTTCTTAAGTGAAGAGTAGTTTAAAATCAATGTAAAAAATTTTATATAACATATAGATTAAATTAAAAAATGATAAAATGTTTATATTATATATATTTTTAATGTAAAGGATCAATTCAATGTTAGATGAATCTGAATAAAGTAAGTGTAATTCATATCTCATTTTCATTATATAATAACAGAAGATAATTATTAATAATGATTTATTATGAATAAAAGAATAAATTGTATTGATAAACAAGTTTTATGATTGAAATATATATATATATATATATGTGTGTGTGTGTGTGTGTGTGTAAAAATATAGAAATGATAAAATAAAATTTATCTGGGATGAAAATTTTTATCCAAAAATTATAAAATATGTGTACCTAATATTCCACCTCCAATTAGTGGAATATTTTAAATAATTACATATTTTTTTTACAGTAGTTCCCTAAAAACATAGATTATCAAATAATAAATTGAAATTAATAATTTATTTCTAAAATATTCTAACTAAAGGTGTTGAAAACCATCACATATACCATGGTACCCTGATGCTTGAGATGGCACTGACATAACCCGAGGGGCATTCATGAGCCCCACGTGTTGGCAACTAGCACCTGGAATCATAAAATATAAAATTGGGAATGATTTTCCAATGAATATAGTGAAATAAAAAGATAAATATTAGGGTGATAGAAATTTAAAAAATGATAGTTGATACTAGAAACAAAATAGGTATATCAAAAACCCAAAACATAAAATCATCAAAGTAATCAAAAGTCATACAAGAAAAACATTCCAAGAGAACCAACAATCCAATCCAAAGGATCAAGAATGCCCACCTCCCCTTATAGGAACATTCCTTTTTCTCAGACCAGGATGAATTAAAAATACAAATTCCTGAATTAAATGGTAGGGTGTGAGATAAAAATCCAAGAGGGTCTCACCAACTGAATTCCAAAATAACAAACCAAATCATGATTTCAATTTTAAATAAAATAGGGAATGGTGATACAATTTCATATTAAAAAAACTTTATTTTCCTTAATAGATTATGGAAACAATTTAAAACATATCATAGAAAAATAAATTATATAAACTGTTTTGATAAATCACTAGGCATGAGTAAAGTAGTTTCACAATAAGTGGAATTTATAATCAAAATAGTCATAATAAACTCCATGGTCATTTTTCCAATTGTATGATAGTTTCTAGTTATACGATTCTCAGAATCTCAAATTATTGAACATGCCATATGTGTACACACATCCTTCAGTCTTACGCCAAAAAAGACTCGTTAATGTATCATCAGGAATATGATCTGCCTATTTAGATTTTTTGTTAGAGTTATCCTCTTCAATCCATTTATATGGAATTAACATCCTAGCATGCTTGTCCCAAATAAAACACTAACTATACAAGAATTCATGTGCTCAATCAATCAATTAAATGAAAAAAGGTAAAATCATTTCATTAACAAAGCATATTCATGATTCACAAATAAGTTTCTCATTTTCCTTTTCGAATGAAAATTAAATTTCAATACCAAAATGTGGGTTTTACCCCAATTCATTCCTTTAAAAAACCGATTATATATTTTTATCAATTTTATTTAATCAATTTTTTATTAAATCAATTCTCAAATAATTTCACAATTTTCATCAATTTCAAAATATTCCCCAATTTCTAATTCTAATGTTATTGGGGGGTTTTTCCTAAAATCCATACCAATTTAATTTCCAATTACAATTCACATTGAATCTTGTTTTCATAAGTCTATTGAAATAAATTTAAATCAAATCAAAAAATTCAAGGTTTAATTAATTGTCTGAACATAAATGGAATCACCTATTTTTATCATGGAGATCACGTATCAATAACACCTACAATGGGATTTTCCAACGAATAATGATATAATAAGATATCTATAAATACAACCTAGATTCAAGATCCAAATGAATGGATTTAAGATCCAAATCAATGGTTGTTATATCTAATGAACATGGGACGAAATAAAAAACTATACGGAGGAAAGAAAGACCTGACGTAGTGAGATATAATGGCAGAAGAATCACTTATTGAAGAGGGATCAAATGAGGTATTCCACACTTTTATCTAAATATGAATGGGTTTATAAAAGACAAAATGGGTTTTCATGAGCCTCCATGTCCTAGTAATTCAAGATACCTCAAGTGAGGTTCGATTGGGGGTTCAAATGGGTGTTTGAGGAGTTTTAAAATATTTTTTTGGAATTAAAATGACCACATGCATGGTTAGCTAGGCCGAGCCACATTGTTAGATAAACTGTGCACATAACAGTGTGACCCTCTACTAGGATGAACTATTTTTAATATGTGGGAACAATATTTTTCAAATTATGTGTCAGCCGTGAAAATCCCCATTGTCTAGGTTTTCATTGTTTGCATGGGGTGGGTTCATAGTTTAGGAAAACCATGCACCAACCACGCACAATGTATAAACTACCAAAAATCCCAAATTTCCACCTGAAAAAACCTTAGGAAAACCCCAACCAAGGTATGATAAAACAAAACAAGGTTTTGGGAGTTCCTTAAAACTAGAAACATGATGTCACAACCTCCCCAATATAGAAAATTTATATCCCCAAAAATCCTATAAAGAAGCTTCCTTATAAAAAAAGACGAGGACACCACTCTCTCATCTTGTCTCCCTCTCCTATGTCACATGAAAATTAGAACCATGATTTCATTGAACATGGACCAAATGTATTGTCCTCCCACGAAGTACCTACAATACTGACTAGAAGCTTAGTAATGGATAAAATAGCCTCAACATCAAGATCACTCTATCTTAAAACATGAAAACTATGGAGGGAGTGATAAATGGTAAACTACGTTCGCCACCTACTCAAAATATTAAAAAGGTCCAACTAAATGAGGATCAAGATTCCCTTTCCTCCCATGTTGTCTATTACCTAAATGGGGTGAATCTTTTAATAACACCTAGTCACAAACTAAAAACACAAACAGTTCACAATGATAGTCAACATAATATCTATACTAGCTCTATGCCGTCAATTTTCCCTAATGAGTCAACTAAATATTTACTATTATCTCTTGTACCCAGATTGGTCTAACCAAGGAACATTCATTGATCTCCCTCCACCATAATGGATATTTACAATCCCATCCAAACAATGTCTCAAATGCATACATTCTAATCATGGAATGGTAACTATTATTATAAGCAAACACAACCAGACCCAAATGGTTATCCTATGCTCTACCAAAGTCAAGAATTAAAACATGATTCATATCCGAAAGTATATGTATTTCCCTCTCCCTATGGAAATCCATCTATATATAGAATGTTGTACTCAAAAAACCTGGGATCTCAGTGCCTCCTAGAGGTCTCCCCAAAAAAGAAGTCAAACATGGATCTCTATCCGAGACTATAGAAGATGAAACTCCATGAAAACAAACAATATACTTAACATAGATATTTCCCAACTCCCTAAATTTGTTTGTATCATAAATTATTAAAAATTGATCTGATTTTTTCATCCTATCAATCACAACAGGTATCACATCCCACTTTCTTGGTTACACGGTAACCCGACCAAAATGCCCATAGAAATATCAACCCACTCCCATTTTGGAATTTCAAGTGTCTAAACATATCCCAAAGGTATCTAGTTCTTGTAATTGACCTATTTTTAAGTATAATAATGAGAGAAAAAATCATCAATTTTATATCTTATACCTAGACACTAGAATTGACACCACATATCATAGAACATATTTGTGGTTCGTGGGTGCACAACCCACTAGGAATAATTGAATCCCCCCACCAAAGATATTCTGAGTTGTAACAAAATAATAAGGAGAACCCAAAAACATATAATATATTCCATTGTGAAGGACCACACAACAACGATATCCCCACCATAAATAGAGTGTCTAATTCTATATAATTCGTTCTAATGTTGTGGTTCATGAAGATTCATCTCGTCCTGATCAAAGGTATACTTAACTCAAGAAAAAAAAATACAACAACCCCCATTTCCTGAATTTATATTTGAAACTATATAATATCCAATAATTTCTGCTATTCTAGTGATTATTTCATAACTTGGGTCAGAAGTTTCCAACTCAATGAAATTTCAATGAATTTCCATATCCCTATAGCATAGAAATTTTTTGAAATAAAATGATTTCATGTACCCCAAATAACCCTCCTATTGAGATTCCTATATTTTTTATAGAAGATATAACTCAATATATTATGGTTGAAATACATGGTGAACCTTTATTGGAAAAGTTAATGTCACCAACTCTTAAGTTCCAACATCATGTCTACGAGTTCAAGGTAATGGGTTAGTTAATTCTTCTCACGTGGCCTAGTGTGCTAAGATCCATTGGAAATGATGTGATCACCCTACATTAGAACACTGGTCAAACCTAAACATGTTTCATTAAAAAAGGCCAAATAGTCCTACCCGACCTCTTGATGTGTCAACATTGTTTAACAAGTCAAAATATGTTTTAGTTAAACAAACTAAATATGAAATTTATCATCCCATGTAAACATCACACATTTTCGAGTGACACCAGTCATCGGAGAAGCCAACATTGAGAAATCCTTGATGAATTGGTGATAATATTTTATTAAACCCAAGAATTGCTAAATTTTGATTATTTTTCAAGGTTGATCCCATGTCATAAAATCTTTCACCTTCTCAGGATAAACTAGGATATCATATTCTAAGACCACGTTCTCTAATAACATCACTTCCCAAATACAGAAATCTATTTTCTATATCTTGTTATATGGTCGTGAATTGTAAAATATTCCAAAACTCCTCTAATATAACACACATGATCCTCCTAATAGTTAGAGTAAACCTGGATATCATCTACAAGGACCACCAAGAATGTATCAAGATACTCATCAAAAATATTCTTCATAAAATACATAAATACTATATGATAATGGGTTAGACCGAATAGAATAAAAAGGTAATTATAATTTCCATACCATCTTCAGAATGAAGATTTATGAATTTCCGATTCTTTTATTCTCAACTGTTGATAACCAGATCAATGATCAATCTTCTAGAACCACTTTATCTTTTTCAATTGGTCAAGCATATCATCAATGTGTGGAAAAAGGTACTTGTTCATTACCATAACCCAGTTGAATTTTACTAATAAACATAGAGGATATGTGTCTCATAATCTATCGTAGAAAATATAATAGGATCCAACCAAGGTGACACACTTTGAATTTAAATCATTTCTCTAAGAGTTCAATTTCTAGAGTTTTCAACTCTTTTATTTCGAATGGTTCCAGTTATTAAGAAGGAATTGATACCAGGTAAGTACTAGTAAATAAATAAATAGATAACTCTACCTCTCTTACAAGTTGTAAACAAGAAAAATAAAAATGAAAAACATTTTGAAACTTGATGAGAATAGAAGGGAGTTCATCCCTCAAATATTTCCATTATAGATCAATAGATAACACTAATATTACTTCCCTTTACTCTAGATAAGAAGGTTTAAATCTACTCAACCTCAAGTCCCATTATCAATGAAAAAAAATTTAACACCCCTATCAGACATAGTAATGGAGACTCATCAAACATAAAAATAAATTTTGGATTTATTATAAATGATTCAATCCATCCCAAAAAAGACATAATGGGGTTTCTTGTCGAAAACATGAAAACCCAAATCAAGATCAATCTTTGATGAAGAGAAAACATGAGAAGGAAAACGAATAATAGGTTCTCTATTTATTCCAAGGAGTGTAGTAACATCCATCACAAAATATAAAATCTTTATGAGAATATTTAAAAATTCTAATATATGAGTCGATATAAACAAATGAGATGCAGTAGTATGAAATAAATTAGTCGCTATAGATGAATCTATAGTGATGGTACCTATCACCATTAATGGACCCATATTTTCTTTCTCTGGAGACACTTCCACTTACGAAGAAGATTTTTCTAGATTCCTATGGCTAGAACCCCTTAGATATTGAATCATATTATTACCCCATTATAATTTTTGGTGCTGATGATTTTGTTCCTCTACATCGGGAATAAGATATATAACATAACTTTTAAATGTGTTTTGAATGTCTCCAAGATATGAAGACCTTGGGCGCCTCAATGAAACCTATTTTGAATTCCCAAGCTTTCCACACTTGAATAAAGTCAAATTTCCTCTTCCTGAAACTGCATAAGTTCATAAAGAACCCATCTATTGAGATCCACCATGAGACTGACCATGATTTTTCTTCCCTTTTTGGGGTCTCGTAGAACTAAAACTGGGGGAAAAAGGATTTATTATCAACCCTAACATAACAACTAGTTCATGTTCAACCATTAATTACCTATCCATCACATAATCATAAGATGAGAGCTTCCACAAGAAAATCCGAGAATGAATATCAGATCAAATTACCATCTAGAACCATTATCATTTGATACAATATTAGGTGAAAACATTAACATCTCGTAAATGTAATTTGTATATTCCTTCATGGTATTATCATCTTTATCATGTTTTAAAAACTCTATAGCCTTTTCTAGGACTGTAAAGTTTGGATAGAACTAGTCGGTGAAGATAAACTCAAATTCCATCAACTATAAACCCTCATGATTATTTTCCATAACTATGGAATCCCACCATATCCTATTAGGTACCTCCACATTAAATGTGTCACAATTTACCTTAATATCATTGCATGTATCCAAGAAATCAAACAAAATCCCTATATTAATCAACTAGTCGTCAATCTGTTGAGGATAACTCGATCCTTGGAAATTAGTAGGATTTAAGAGAAGAAACTCTAGATCACAACTCCAGTTTTCATCCCTATGAGGATACACAACTAGAACATGTATGGGAATGGGTGGAAGTTTCTATCCTAGAGCCTAGGCAACATGAACAGTAAATTCAACCAAATTCTAGTCCATAAAAGGATTTTATCACTTTTGTTCATCAAAAGATTCCTCTGGAATCGTACTCACATTTATTCTCATAGGAATGATGATACATAATATCAGTAAGAAATATATAATACATCAAAAGAATATTCAAATCGATAAGTCAATCCAGAGAAATATTTAAATTTAATTTCATCAGATAAGAAAAAAAGATTTGGATTTTATCTATATAAATAAAATGTTGCAAAAATACTACAATTAATCCCCAATAGACCTTTCCCAAACCACAAATCGTGACTTAAGGAACAGTATGATGAGAGATGGCTGGAAAATCACTCAAAACTACCTCCTATGTCCAGAAAATATATCTATAACTGTAGAGTAACATCTGGGAGATATTCTTAACAAACCATTCAATTTTCTTTGGCATGAACTTGATCGGATTACCAGGTACGCTGACACTCAATCCAGCACCGACATAGCCTGATGGGAATTCCTGGTCCCCATGGGTTTGTGACAAGAACCTATAATCTTATAAGATAATAGTGGGAATGAATTTTCCATGCAAACAACAAAAGAAAAAGATATATATCAATATGTTCAAAACCTCTAAATGGAGAGACATTACCAGAAACCCAAGAGGTATATCAAAAACCTAAAACATAACATCACCATATTAATCAAATTTCAAACATGAAAAACATCCTAAGATAGCCAATTCTCCAATCCAAATATCAATAACATTCACCTCCTCTCAGAGGTGGTTTCCCTTTTCTCGTACTTGGAAGAAGAAAAACTACAAATGACCAAAGGAAAAGGAATGGATTTAGATAAAATCCTAGTTGGATCTCACCAAGTGGTCCATAATAAGAATCTATAATAATAAACCAAATAATTCTATCAATTTTAAATAAAATAGGGCATAGTGATAAACATACATTATTAAAACAAAACATTATTTTTATTAAAAAATGATGGAAAATTTTCATAACATGGATTAGATAATCACATTATATAAACAATATTATAAAAATCACTAGAAATGAGTAGATCAATTTTATAATAAATGGATTCAATAAAAAATAGTCCCAACAAGCACCATGGTCATCTGCCTTATGGTATGATAGTTTATAACTATAGGATCCTCATACTCTCAAATCTAAGATCATGGCATAATTATACACACATCCTTCGGGCACATGCTGAATAGAAATCCTGATAATGTTAGGTGGTACTGTTTAAAATTTTCCAAATGATTAAACCTTTAATTTTTTTATTTTATATAAATTACATACAATTGAGTTATGGAAACCCAATGTGACAAGGATAGGAATTGGAATTTGAATTAGTATTAATTTTGGGGAAAACCCAATTTCTAAGGGAATTAGAAATTGGAGTGTGTTTAGAAATTTATGGAAATTATGAAATGTTTGACAATTGATTTTTGAAAAAATGAATTAGATCAAATTGATAAAGATTATTATTGTTTTTATTATAATAAGGCATGAATTGATGAAATACTCATGTTTTGGTTTTGAAAGTGAATTGTCGTTTGAAAAGGAAAAATGAGAAATTGACTTTTGAATGAATAATGTGAATTTGAAATGAAATGATATTCCCTTTTTTAAATTTATTGATCGATTGATAACATGAGATCCTGGGAAGTTATTGGGATATTTAGGACACGCACTCTAGGATGGAAATTGTCTAGAAATATATTGATGATGAAATCTGTCACAAAAATCTAGTTGGGAAGGTCATATTCCTAATGGAACATTGATGAGTCCTATTTGGCCTGAGCCTATTCCATGTGTGTACACATATACCATGATCATGGATTTGAGAGTCTGAAGTTCTTATAACTAGAAACTATCATGTTGTAGGGAATATAAATATAGTTCTTATTTCCACTATTTTTATTATAAATTCCACTGATTATGAAACTCCTTTACTTATGCCTAGTGATTTGTATAAAATATTTTATATAAAGTTTCTTTCTAAGACATGTTTTGAAATTCTTTTCGTAATTTTGAAATGAAAATGTTTATTTAATATAAAATTGTATCACCATTACCTATTTTATTAAAAATTAAAAACATGATTTGGTTTATTACTATGGAATCTTATTATGGAAAACTTGTTGAGACCCTAATGGGATTATAGATCACATCCTACCATTTCCTTTGGGTTTTTTTTAGATTTTATTCATCCAGGTACGACAATAGGGAAAGATCCTCTAATTGGAGGTGAAAGTTCATGATCCTTTGGATTTTAGAATTGATTCTCTTGGGATGTTTTTCTTATCTAACTTTTTAGTACTCTGATGATATTCTATTTTGGATTCTTGATATAACTATTTTGTTTCTGTTACTATCTATCCATTTGGAGTATTTGTGAATATTGATATATATCTTTTTATTTAACTGTTTTTTTGGAAAATTTATTCCCAATTTTAACTTCTATGATATTAGGTTCTAGTATCCAATCTGTGGGTATTGAGAACTTCCTTAGGGCTATGTCAATGTTGGTTCGGTTATTTTGGAACCAGGGTATTTGAGCTGGTTGAAAGAATGTTACTACCCATGTCAACATGGTGTGCCTTTCTTTTTGAAAACCTACCTGATAATAAATCCATAGTTAAGAATGTTTTTTTTTCAGGAGTAGTGATCAGGATGGATGAACATCTGGGGAGTTTCCCAAGGTGTGTGTTATTGAGAACAAAACTCAATGAAAGAACATGTGTTGTCCTATGGGGGTATTCATTAGTATGATAATATAATGTATTGAGTAACATTATGTGGTGTGTTGGGAAGAAAACCAAGGTATTATAGGAGACTCATGCAATCATTTGATCACGTTCATGGAATGGGGATGGCCAGGTCATGAAAATTAGTATCAGAGCCAATACCTAAATGAAAGTGGAGAGTCACAATCTTGGTTTGAGGCATGGGATTTACAATGAGGGAGTTTTTATTTAAAGGGGTGTAGAGTGTAACACCCCTAGAAATGTAAAACATGAAAGGACAGATTTTGCGCCTTTATGTAATGCACCGACCCCAATTACCTAGAGTCAGTTCATTATTACATAACATTGGCATGATCACAAAATACCATGTCTCGAAAGACTGATTAGTTTAGTATCCTTGGAAACACTAGACACATTCATAAGTCCTGCATTACATCATAAAGTGATAAAACTACAATAACATTGTCTTCATATTCCACACTCCTATCCCCTCAGACTATCCATGCAGGTCAGTCATAAAATACTTCTTCACATCTTGGGAAAAATAAAACATAGAAAGGTGTGAGCTCAGATTCCTAGTAAGGATAATAATATAGTGGAAACTTTCATAAATAAGCATACAAATTTAAGTCAATGTATAACTAAAACAATGGCCTTTTAAACTTGAACTTCATCATAATATGGATAAAATAAAATGAAATAATGCTATTTTATTATTCACATGAATATTCTAATAGTTGAATAATCAAATGAAATATCTAAAACCACTTTCATAATGATGGAATGCATAATGCCAGACTATCATAACCACATAGTCAAGGCCTTGTGCCATGACTACTAATATGATTTTTTAAGGCCTTGTGTCGAGACACTAGATTGTCTAATGGGACCTATTGATGCATCGAGGAGCTATATCAGGATCCACTTGTCACTTATTATGTCCAATGCATTCCTCATATGAAAAGGTTTAAACATAACATAAACATTTGTATTAAAAATAGCATATGAAATGTCAATAGTTTCTCTATAAACCATGAATGGTATAAAAATAACACATCAATGGTAAAACATATCACAAAACCTTCAATAAAATATGGATGTTTTATATCATAACAAATCAACATCAAATAAGCATAAAATACATCAATAGATGTTGAGATAGATAAAATCAAAACTATTTAAGAGAAATATCTGTTTTTTTAAATAATTTAAAAGTCACATAATTATAAAAGAAAAAATTTACTTTTAAAATATTATTATAAGCTTTTAAGGGAAGTGTTGATGATTTTATAATGGCGGAAAATAGCCGCACACGCCGTATAAGTAAAAAAAGACATTCTTACCTAAATTCTATCGAAAAGGTTAAAAAGGACCTTGTTTGGAAAATGATGGAAGGATTCCTTTATAAAAATATAATAAAAAGTCAAACAGGGGTATAAAAGACTTTAACCGATAGTATGTAAAATAGTAAGAATGATTTGAAATAAATTTTAAAGAAACATGGATGTGGATGATAAAGAGGTCCCTGTAGATAATTACGTATGAACAAGCTCAGATAATGAAGACATTTTGAAATAAACTCTTACCTTGTACTTGTCCTTTGTCGAGGGTAGGTTAACCTCCTGTATAATGGTGAAATAATTGTTATTAAATTATAAAATAATCATATACATTAATATGATATCATATATGATCTTTTAACATTGCTTTGTTAATAATATCATTGTATTATTGTTGTTTCGGGTGTTAACTGACTCATTTTCCTTTATATGATTTTTTAATTAAGCCATGTTTGTTATAGATAAGTTGTATCTTATTTATACCCAGAATGATATTAAGTATTTAAACATTATTTTTAACAATCAAATAATAATTATTCTTGAATGGATACAATGGGGAATGAATCTCATCGCGTTCATAGAGACGGTAGTCTGTACGTACGCACGAGGGACAATATCATTTTTTATATTAAAATAATATATAATTACATGGTATATCATATATAAAAAATCATTATAATTATATATATATTATTTACTTCAATTACACATCATTATCATACCTATCCAAACAATAATTTTTTGAATAACAATTACACCACGATGTGGAGATGGTAAGTCGTACGTACGCACGTATGGTGACATGTCATTAAAAGGATGGATAGAATTCTGAATATGGAAGTACCATATTTATAATAACATAAATTTATATCATAGATACTGTAGTTATAATTTTAGAGTGTAAATAACAAATAAAGAAGAAGTGGAAGAAGAAATGAACTTGAAAGAGGGTGATGAAAAAATTACCTCTTCTTCGGGTTCTTCCATTTGATTTGATCAAAAGGGCTCCTTAGGTTGGATTTATGACTTAAGGAATTCCTCTAGGATGAATTGAGGGAAGTTGAGAGGGTATTTGGGTAGATTTAGGCCATGCCAAATGGATTTGAAGGTGTGAATTATTGAGAAGATGGAGTTCCCTTTTAAAAGAGGGGTGATGGGCACCTTAGGAAAAGCTATAAATATTAATTTATTATAAACTCATATTCGGATTATAATGGCTCAAAAGTAGATTATTTAAAGTTTTAGGTGGGGATAGGCCAGAAAACACTCAACCAATTGGTTTGAGTCACTATATTATCTTTATCATTTTGATATAACTCTTAGATAAATAGTTTGACATTTACCATGTCTCTTTGTATTTTTATATTATATATGTTAATAAACATACTATATAATTCCAAGAGACCCCCAGGTGGTCCATTAATGATAAAAATATCATTATATAAGTCCTTTTGAAGAAACATAGATTTTTAGGAATAGAATATCAATTATTAATATAATATTTGTTTTAAAAACTCATTTATGTCAATTTTGACATTATTTGATAATTGTTTTTTGTTAAAGTCTTAACAACTTTATTAATTAGAAAAAAAATCATTTAAGAAAATATAACATGTCATATTATCCAAAAAAAATCTTCGATTTCATCAAAACTTTCAAATTATATTTATTTTAAAATTTATAATACCAATTATTTGATTCATTCATTAATAAAGAAAATAATGCATCATTATTGCGTCATAAATAAATTTAATTATTCATTGTCTAAAAATTATAAATAAATTACTATTATTTAGATATTTTTTTATCTTTCTAATGAATATTTATAGATGATAATATAACATATATAACCCTATGTAAAAATTATTTTTCTAAGAGATATATGCTTGTGTCATTTTTGTATTTACATTATCTTAATTAATATAAATTGTCATTATCACTTACAAGTGGCTCCCTGGGGTCTCAAAATCGACCCAAAGATTCCCATGGTCGAAAATGTATAAACCAATTGGGTTAGGACACGTTTTAGTATAATTTAATATTATTATAATATTATTTTTTACCCTTATTTACCGGATTTACCATTTAACCATGGTAAATAAAATATTTACCGATGTAATTATTCCAAGTGTATAAAAATAAAAGTTAACTATTTACACAATTTGGACATCTGAATTCTAAAAATGGAATCCATTTTTCTAAATTCAAAACATAGAAGTGGAAGAAATTAATTTAAAATTAATTCCCATTGTCAAAACCAAAAGCGTGTTTTTAAAAATTAATTACTATCAAAAGACCGACACTTACTTTTGTCCACTTTAAATGTTAAATTATGTCCAATGAACAAAAATGGATGATATGGTAAAAATAAAATCTGATTATACTTTAAAATCACTCAAATTTATAAATTATAATTATTAATTATTGCGATTAAAAAAGTGGTTTTAAATTAAAATTTAGTAATTTTTACTATTCATAAAAATATGAAAGTTATCAGGAAAGTACCAAAAATTCATCCTAAGCGAATTTCGATATTCTGAATCCAAAAATGAAATTCATTTTGAATGTTAAAATGTATAAAATTTGAAAACGTGGGTATTACTATTCATAACGGCTAGTTTTATTGGTTGCGGTGTGTTAGAACTCGAAGTTGCGTACAACACACACTAAAGTATTGTTCAAAGAGAAGAATATTGTGGAAGCATGGGGTGTTACATTCTCCCCTCCTTCAAATAATTTCATCCTCATAATTTCTAGAATACTACCGCATGAAAAGACTCGGGTGGTTCTTCATCATTAGTTCCTCGGGTTCCCACGTTGCCTCTTCTATCTTATAGTTTCTCCATAGAACATTTACCAGATGAGTCATCTGGTTTCTTAGCACTTGTTCTCTAGAATCAAGAATCCTAATGAGTGACCTAAACTGTCTTTAAAGCTGATCAGTGTTTAAAATTTATATTCCTACTAACTACTGTATATGTCGGAAGCAGGGTCGAACCCACAGGGAAGGTTAATTTGGCCACTAATTACTAAAAAAACTGGCAAGCTCTACTATTGTCAGCAGCGGAGTGTTTTTTATATTTATTTTTAATGTTTTAATATTTTTTTATGATTTTATGCACTATAAAGTGAAAATACACATCTATTGTAAAATTGTTCTACCTACACTAAAACAGAGTACAACTGAAAGAAGGATGCAACGAAGAAAATGAAACACTGATAAAAGACAAAAGAGATGAGCGCTCAGGGATTGCTCTAGTCTACTGGATTTACTTGTTTATCCTAAACAAGTATAAGTACTGATTCATACCACTGGATAAAAGTGACTTACTTCCCTCGCTAGGAGTTAAGTCGCAGAAATTGTGCAACTCAGAGTTTGCCACTCCAAGATGTACAACTCCAAAATGATGATTTAAAATATCTACATCACAAACTCGCCGTAAGTGTTGAAGTTTTCATTACAAGTTGATTATTTGAAACATGATTCCATAATCAAACTCGCCGAATGATTACAGAGTTTAGAAAATTTCAGTGCTTGTGGTACAAAGCAGATAAGTGTAATTAGAATTGATCTCGCTGATCAAATCTAATCACAGAAGAATTGATTAAAGAGAAGGATGAAAATGATTACCAGTAGAACTAAAACTCTCCCCGAACTAAAATTTAGCTATCTAAAATATTGTTCATTATCATTATATCTAATACAAAAATCATTCTAATACAGAGGTAATGATTTGAAAGAAAACAGAAGAAGCAAACTGCCTTGGCTCACATCAAATGCAGCTCTTGAACCTCTGCTCTACTCCAGGACATGAATTTTCGTCGAGTGTGTGCCTCTCCAAGTGAATGAATCGCCTCCGTAAATGAATCCTCCACCACAAACTTCTATTTTTGCTCTATTTTATATTCTCCATAATCTACTGCATGTCACCAATCACTTCCACCATCTTGGATTCATCTTTAATTATTGCACCGCACACGTGCATTTAATCCGCAACAGGCACATCGCGCAAGTTTTCCTCACGTAACTAACTCTGGATGTGTTAGTTGCGTGCATCTGGACGTATTTTAGTCCTTTGAATGAACCATCACAGATAGAATACAAAAATAAATGAATAAAAATACAAAGATGTAATGTAGTTATTTATTTATTTTAAACAAATCTTAAAGTTATTACTCTTGTTAAAAAGTTAACTAACGTAAATTAATAAAAAATATAATTGATATTTATTATTATTTATTTTTTTATGATTATTAATTAGTTATTAAATCATTAATAAAATAAAATTATTATGTGTTTAATTTATTATTATTAACTAAGTTATTAGTGTAAGTATTATTAATATTTAGTTGAAATAACTTAATTATATTCTTAAATTATATTAACATAATTAATTGATTTTTATAATTATTTTATAAAAAGATAAATTAAATTACAATTCAGTTTAATTAGTTAATTCAATTAGTTTAATATTTTGTAAATTTATTATTAAACTTTAATTTATTAAAAACATTTTAATTAATCTATTTCTAATTTATTTTTTTGTTAGTTATTTTATTATTATTTTTAATTATTTCTATCCTAATCCCTTCACCCTATCCATTTTCTGCACATCACAACCATGGGGGGTGTAAATTGGGGTTTCTTCCTCCCATAACTCCACGACACCTGCTCCTTCTTCCTCCCGCTGTCCTTAGCTATAGTGGTTGTGGACATCTACTCACGGACCAGCGAGGCTTCAATCTCCAGCAGCGCAACATTAAGCAGGCGACGCGACATTTTCTGGAGATCTTCATCTTCCGAGCCACCCATGGCTTCCTGCTATAGCGGTGACAATAAGACGTCGAAACCGATTGCGGAGAATCCACTGTGATAATGCGGTTCAACAGCGGCGGGAAAGAGTTCTTCCTGGTGGGTGCGCTTGACTCCTATCCCCTGTTCCTCATTCGATAACACATCTAGGAGATGATGCGGAGTTCCAGTGACTACGGGTCTATTGAACTCTCCTTCGGTGAAATGTTCGACGCCTGGTTGAGTCTGTTTCTCCAAGTGATGCGGTGTATCCAAATTCTCCGAACAAGGTAGTTTGCATTCCAAATTTGGATCTAAAACAGCTCCGGGTTTGGATTAGTTTTTAGATCTGGTGAAGAGAAACGTTTAGGGTAGAACAAGTTCTTGAAATTAACAATTGACATTAGTTTGTAGAAATGTTGATAAGATTTTGTTTGCGGTGGAAAATGGTGGTGAAGATGGTAAAGCACCAGTAGTGGTGTTTTTGAAATCATGAATGAGAATGAAAGGATACGGTGTGAGAAGGCACCATAAAGTTGACATGGTCACTATATTTACGGTGACACAAAGACACGGTGAGACAGTAGAAAAACAGTATGTCTGTGAAATGTGTCACGGTGAGACTGTGAAAATCAATTGACGGTGGCACCGTGAGTTGAGTTACGGTGGCACCGGTTAGCAAGCGTTACAGTTCAAGAGAATGAGACACTGTAAGGAGGTGTTACGGTGAGACAGTAAGTGAAATTGACAGTTGCACCGTGAGTTCGGTTACGGTGAGACCGTAAATGGATGAAACGGTGCATGGAGCCACCGTGTCACTGAAAAATAAACAGACAAAATAAAATAAATTTAAACTTAAATAAAACTAAATGAAATAATTAATAATAACTAAATATTAATTAAAATATATGAAAATAAGTCGCGGAAATTGTGCAACTCAGAGTTTGCCACTCCAAGATGTACAACTCCAAAAATATGATTTAAAAGATCTACATCACAAACTCGTCATAAGTGCTGATGTTTTCATTACAAGTTGACTATTTAAAAGATGATTACATAATCAAACTCGCCGAATGATTACAGAGTTTAGAAAATTTTAGTGCTTGAGGTATGAAGCAGATATGTGTAATTAGAATTGATCTCGCCGATCAAATCTAATCACATAAGAATTGATTAAAGAGAAGGATGAAAATTATTACCAGTAGAACTAAAACTCTCCCCAAACTAAAATTTAGGTAACTAAAATATTTTTCATTATCATTATATCAAATACAAAAAACATTCTAATACAGAGGAAGAGATTTGAAAGAAAACAGAAGAAGGAAACTCCCTCTGCTCGCATCAAATGTTGTTCCTGAACCTCTGCTTTGCTCTGGGACTCGAATGTTCGTCGAGTGCGTGCCTCTCCAATGAATAAATCGCCTCTATGAATTAATCCACCACTGAAAAACTTTTGTTGTTTCTCTGTTTAATATTTTCCGTCATCTACTGCATTTCACCGATCACTTCCACCGACTTAGATTCATCTTTAATTATTGCACCACACACGTGCATTTAATCCGCGACAGGCACATTGCGTGAGTTTTCCTCACGTAACTAACTCTAGATGAGTTAGTTGCGTGCATCTGGACGTATTTTAGTCCTTTTAATGAACCTGCACAGATAGAATACAAAAATAAATGAATAAAAATACAAAGAAGTAAAGTAGTTATTTATTTTTTTAAAAAACATCTTAATGTTATTACTCTTGTTAAAAAGTTAACTAACATAAATTATTAAAAAACATAATTGATAATTATTATTATTTATTATTATTATAATTATTAATTAGTTATTAAATCTTTAATAAAATAAAATTATTACGTTTTAAATTTAATATTATTAATTAATTTATTAGTGTAAGTATTATTAACATTTAGTTGAAATAACTTAATTATATACTTAAATTATATTAACATAATTAATTTATTTTTATAATTATTTTATAAAAAGATAAATTAAAATACAATTCAGTTTAATTAGTTAATTTAATTAGTTAAATATTTTGTAAATTTATTATTAAACATTAATTTATTAAAAACATTTTAATTAATATATTATTAATTTATTTGTTTGTTAGTTATTTTAATTATTTTTTTAAAATTATTTCTATCCCAATCCCTTCACCATATCCATTTTCTGCATATCACAACCATGGGGGTGAAAATTGGGGTTTCTTCCTCCCCGAACTCCACGACACCCACTCCTTCCTCCCACCGGCCTTAGCTATAGTGGTGGTGGACATCTCCTCGCGGACCAGTGAGGATTCAATCTCCAGCAGCGCAACATTAAGCAGGTTACGCGACATTTTCCGGAGATCTTCTTCTTCCGAGCCAGCCCATGGATTCCTGCTACAGCAGTGACATAAGGACTTCGAAACAGATTGTGGAGACTCCACGGTGATAATGATGTTCAACAGCGGCTAGAAAAGGTTCTTCCTGATGGGTGAGATTGACTCCTATCTCCTTTTCCTCATTTGACAACACAGCTAGGTGATGATGCAGAGTGGCAATGACTACGGGTCTATTGAACTCTCCTTCGGTGAACTGTTCAATGCCGGGTTGAGTCGGGTTCTCCAAGTGATGCGGTGTATCTAAATTCTCCTGACGATGTAGTTTGCATTCTAAATTTGGATCTGAAATAGCTCCGGGTTTGGATTAGTTTTCAGATCCGGTGAAGAGCAACATTTAGGGTAGAACAAGTTCTTGAAATTAACAATTGACATTAGTTTGTAGAAATGTTGATAAGATTTTGTTTGCGGTGTAAAATGGTAGTGAAGATGGGTAAAGCACCAGTAGTGGTGTTTTTGAGATCGTGAATGAGAATGAATGGATACAGTGTGAGAAGGCACTGTAAAGAGGATATGGTCACTAGATTTACGGTGACACAAAGACACAATGAGACAGTAGAAAAATGGTACGTCTGTGAAATGTGTCACGGCGAGACAGTGAAAATCAATTGACGGTGGCACCGTGAGTTGAGTTACGGTGGCACCGGTTTGCAAGGGTTATGGAGAATGAGACACCATAAGGAGGTGTTACGGTGAGACAGTAAGAGAAATTGATGGTTGCACCGTGAGTTCGGTTATGGTGAGACCGTAAATGGAAGAAACGGTGCGTGGAGCCACCATGACCCTGCAAAATAAACAGACAAAATAAAATAAATTGAAACTTAAATAAAACTAAATGAAATAATTAATAATAACTAAAAATTAATTAAAACATATGAAAATAAAGTTAGTCCTAAATTTAAACAGACTTTTAAAACTAAATTATCATAAGTTAAATTATTAACTACTTAAATAAGTAAAATTTAAATTGATACTAAATTAATACTAAAATTTAAAGGCATCTAACTAAATAAAGATTAAAAAAAATCAAACATTTATATAACAAAGTAAAATTACTTAAATTAGTTACTTTAATATATTAAATTATTTTAAAGTGGACAGATAATAATTAAATTATTAAACCATTATGTTAATTAATGAAATAGAATTAAAAGTGATATAAAAATAAAACAATATTTGTAATCTTATATTATAATTAATGAAGTGTTAAAAGAGGACTAAAATAGTATGCTACTTAAAATTAATTAATAATTAAAACAAGTAATGTTAGATTAAGACTTCATTACCTAAGTGGAAAAGTAGAAATAATAACTAGCTAATTATTGATAAATTATAAACTAATCAGATGAAAACAACATTCTAAATAAATAGTTATTAGTCTATAAAATTAAAGTAAGAAATAAATTAATTATTTTAAGGCTTAAAATACACAATTAATTATAAAAATTGATAGATTAATAAATTTAATGATAAAATTACACAAGTGTCATTATTAATTAAAAAGTGTTAAAATAAGCAATTAAATTAATAAAAATTAATTAAAAAGGATGTGGCAAAACACGTGTTTTTAAGGCCACATCAAATTCCCCCAAACATAATCATTATTTGTCCTCAAACAATCCCATGTATTATTCTCTTTGAAAAACAGTAAATTGTATTTATGATTTAGATCAAACTGTAAAATGTCCACCACTTAAAACAAAGGACTTCAAAAACATGTCATTATGCATTAAAAAAAACAAAATTGCTCATACGAACCCTGCCTCAAGAAAATACTCACTGGAAGTCTTGAAAACTATGAATCATCAAGCAATGAAGATATCATACCTCATATATGGTACCACTTAGTGATTAACTTCAATCCAGACTTATGTCCAAAATCCAAGAGTGACAAGAGGTAAAATTTATGTGGAATTAAGAACATAACTGGAGGAACCTTGTACTTTGACTCATCTCATAGGTTTCAAAGAATAAATAAATTTTTTGTGAATCACCTTTTTGATACAACCTAAATGATTTCCATATATATCAATTGATCCCTTCTTCATTTGGAGTTCATCTTTCCCCTCACCTTAATGAGCCCATTTTTGACCCTAGACACATTATTTATTTATCCCATGCCATGTATCATTGTGCTAAGCACTGTGCAATGCACTTATTCAAGGTGAACAGAGTGCTGAAAGTCAACAAAAACGCACCAAGTATCTAGGGTCTCAGAAACTCATCGTGGGATCCCAGATGCCCATATTACTTGAGTTTCAAAATATTTATATAAAATTCATTTACATTGGATTATTAAAGAAATTACTTTTAATAATTTAAATAAAAATGAATCAGGCCCCTAGAATCAGAATCAAACTTCCAGTTCTAATAGTTATGGTCACAATTCCACAAACAGGGTACCCATATCAATTCCAGAGGTAGGTCCTAAACCAAATTTCCATGAAATAACTAAGAAAGACAACTCAGAAATCATCCAAACTCATTAATTTTAGGTTCAAAGAAATCCTTAACTACCATCAAAGAACTTATCCTAAGGCAAGACCCAATTGAGGAAAATGTAAAGCCTAAAATTATGAAGGAATTTTGAAAAATAAATATCCATTCTTTACAAAAATTTTGAAGTTACAGTGGGAATTGATGGACTTACAATAAAGCACAGTTTAGCATAGTCAATAATTGACCCCCTCCCCCACAATTAAAACCCAACTTTGTCCCCAAAGTTGACTTCTACATATGGATAAAAACAATTAATAAATTAAGGTTCAAAACATATTTTCAATTAAGTAGATATGTGACATGTATAATGGGTCTCAATGAAGTTCAAAAATTTAATTTTCCACAATAAATAAATAAATAGCAGGTTCATATCCAGACACACATTAAAGTGACAAATATTTTCATTAAAACTCAAAAGAAGTATATAATGTGTGGCTGTGGAATTAATTGGGTGTAAACATGTTTAGCAAAATATAATTCAAAAGGATGTTCAATAAAACATAAATATTCATGCTAACACCATTTAGAATAATAGGTTCTAATGAGAACACAACTACCAGCAAACATGTAACCCCACACTTAATTTCATGAAGTGAGAATATTTTAAACAATGCAATTCAGCTTTTTTAGCAAGAGGCACATGCAGAATTTTTAATCTAAGCAGTGACATACAGCAAAATTAAATTCCAATACATGCAGGATTTTAAAAATGTGCATATTTTTAAGAAATTCAGTAGCAAGACATGCAACATAATTTTACACAGTTATAATGTAGCAGAATATTTAGTACACATGTAGAAATTTTTTACAATACAAGCATATTTTTTAGTGAGCATAATTTTTATGAAAGCATTAAGGAGTGGAAAAATGAAATGAAACAAGTATGAATTGAGTACTTCCCTGAATATATTTGTCAATTTCCCTTTAGTATGGGAACTCCACTCCTTAAAAGAGAAGGCAGTATCATCCTGAAAAAAAATCATGAAAACCAAAGGCAAAAATCCAACAGATACATAACAGACACTTGGCAGCAAAGCTTTACATTATTCAGCACCAAATAGTACAAAAATGAATATAATGAAAGAGTATGGGTTGACTCCCAAGAATCACTCAATTTAAGGTCTTCAGTTAGAATTTATTTAATTACAAATTTTATTTATTAACACAACAAAGACCAAGGGTTTCCTCCCTTGCAGTGGTATGTTTAAAGTCCACAGCCAGACTTCATTCAAGAACAGTTTTTTAGCATAGTGAAGGCAGCCAATCCCTTTGGCTATCTCTCAAAATAATGTTTCAATCTTTTCCCATTGAAGAACATTGGTTTATTCTCTTCACCAAAAATTTCAACATCTCCATTATTCATCACTCTTACAATTGTAAATGGTCCAGACCACTTGGACTTCATCTTCCCATGAAAAAGATTAAGTTTAAAATTAAAGAGGAGAAACTTTTGTCCAAGTTTGAATTCATTAGTTTGAATGAAAGAATCGTGAATGATCTTAGTCCTCTTTTTATAAATCATTGCTTTATCATAACTATCTCTAATAATCTCATCTAATTCACTCAACTCAAGCAATCTCCTCTCACCAGCACTCTTAAAGTCAATATTTAGAGCCTTAACTTCCCAAGATGACTTATGTTGCAACTCCACAGGTAAATGACAGCATTTCCCAAACAGCAGCCTGTAAAGAGACATACCTATTGGGGTCTTCAAAGCAGTTCTATATGCCCATAAAGCTTCATCTAGTTTGAGTGACTAGTCTTTTCTAGAATTTGAAATAGTTTTTTCAAGAATTTGTTTTAGTTCTCTGTTAGAAATCTCCACTTTTCCACTGGACTGTGGATGATAAGGAGTTCCAGTTTTATGAACACATCCATATTTCTCAATCAATGATTTAAATTTATAGTTCTTAAAATGTCATCCATTATCAGTAATAAAAACCATTGGGACTCCAAATCATGTAAAGATGCTCTTTTTGAAAAAATTTATTACAAACTTGGATTGATTGTTGGGTAGAGCTACTACCTCAACCCATTTGGACACATATTCCACAGCAACAATAATATACTCATTCCTATGAGATAAGGGAAATGGACTCATGAAATCTAACCCCCAAACATCAAAAATTTCAACTTCCAGAATACCTTTTTGGGGTAACTCTTGCTTTCTACCCACATTTCTAAATCTATGACACCTATCACAACCTACCACAAAACTTCTCCCATCCTTAAAAAGAGCAGGCCAATAGAAACCAGATTGAATAACTTTCTTGAGTTGTCCTTCCACTGCCATGGTGACCTCCCCAAGGTGAAGAGTGACAACTCTCAAGAATTGTAAGCATCTCTTCCTCAGGTACACACCTCCTAAGGATACCATCAGCACATCTCTTAAATAACAAGGGATCATCCCACCGATAATATTTAAGTTCAGAAATGAATTTTTTTTCTTTGGCATTGGATAGATATTTGGGAATGAAACCTACTGCCATGAAGTTGGAAAAATCTGCAAACCATGAAGATTTCCTGACTGGGACAGTGAGAAGCTTCTCATCAGGAAAAGAATATTTAATCTCCCTATGATTTTCAGATTCAGATTGGGTAACAGGAAGCCTAGAAAGGTGATCAACAACTAAATTCTCATCTCCTTGATTATCCCTAATCTCTAAGTTGAACTCTTGTAATAACAGAATCCATCTAATAAGTCTGGGTTTTGTTTCCTTTTTAGACAGCATATATTTTAAGGCAGAATGATCAGTGAAAATAATGACTTTTGAGCCTAACAAATATTTTCTAAACTTCTCAAGAGCAAATACAAAAGCTAATAACTCTTTTTCAATGGTGGTATAATTCTTTTGAGCATCATCTTGAATTAAACTAGCATAGTATACCGCATGCAACATCTTATCTCTCCTCTGTCCAAGGACATTACCTACAGCCATATCACTAGCATCACACATAAGCTGAAAAGGATACTTCCAATGAGGAGAAATAATGATGGGTGATGAAGTGAGTTTCTCCTTAAGAAGATTAAATGATTTCAAGCTGTTTTCATCAAAATCGAAAGATGAATCCTTGACCAGAAAAGAACACAAGGGCTTAGTTATTTTAGAAAAATCTTTTATTAATCTCCGGTAGAAACCGGCATGCCCTAAGAAACATCTAACACCTTTAACATTAACATGAGGTTGATGTTTTTGAATAACATCAATCATAGCAGTATCAACTTCCAAACCTCTCTTTGACACTTTATGACCAAGGAAAATACCCTCTGTAACCATGAATTTACATTTCTCCCAATTAAGCACAAGGTTGGTTTCAATGCATCTCTCTAAAACTAACTCAAGATTTACAAAACAAGTTTCAAAAGTACTCCCCACAATGGAAAAGTCAACCATGAAAACCTCAATGATTCTCTCAATCATATAAGAAAAGATAGCCATCATACACCATTGAAAGGTGGTTGGACCTCCACATAACCCAAAGGGCTTCTACTGGTAAGAAAATGTCCCAAAGGGGCATGTGTAAGTGGTCTTCTCCTGATCCTCTGGAGAAACGGGTATCTGTTTGTAACCAGAATACCCATCTAGGAAACAGAAAAATTAATTTCCAGCTGGCCTCTCAAGAATTTGATCAAGGAAGGGCATTGGAAAATGGTCCTTCCTAGTGGCTGCATTAAGCATCCTATAATCAATACAAACTCTCCATTTTGTGGCATTCCTAACTTGGAATTATTCATTTTTTTCATTCTTTACTACAATTAATCCTCCCTTCTTGGGGACAACCTGAACAGGGCTAACCCAAGCACAATCAGAAATGGGATATATCATTCCAATGTCCAGCATTTTAATTACTTCTTCTCTCACGACTTCTTTCATATTTGGATTTAATCTTCTTTGGCATTCTACCCTAGGCTTATGGTCATGATCCATAGGAATCTTGTGCATAGAGAATGAGGGAATAATACCATTTATATCAGATATTGTCCAGCCTATGGAATATTTATACTTTTTCAAAACTTGCAAAAAAAATTCTTCTTGGTAATATTTAAGTTCAGCAGAAATGATGATAGACAGAGTAGAATTCTCACCCATGAATGAATATTTCTGATGACCAGTGAGTGGTTTAAGTTCAAGAACAGGTGGTTCAATTCAAAATGGAAGAATATTAGACCTAGGAGGTACAATATATTCAACATATTTCTTGTATGTAGTATTAAATGATGATAGATTTTCAATTACAAGTTCAGATTCAGAGATAACAGTCCTACTGTCCAAGGTTGGCAGCTCACTGTCTAGACCTTCCATATCAGAATTCAACATCTCAATGGAAGCAGAATTTTCAAGTTGTCTCAAATGTTCTCCCTCAATATCATCAAAATGTTCAGTAGGGTTGGTGTTAATAGGAACACCCTCAAATTTAGTCAGAAAACTCATATGTTCAGAAACAGAGTACTCTCCTACAACAGAAACTGGACAGTTGTCCAGTTCTGGATGATTTTCCAGTTTTGGTCTTACAGCAGAATTTTCAACATCTAGAACAGATTCACAAAGAATTTCATCTTCACTAATGTTTTCTTTAACCGAGGCTTGATTTTCAGATTCTTCAATAAGTTCATGTTGATTTTTTTAAGAACATTCAGCTTCAAAGAACTCAATTTTTGAATTGTTTTCAGAATATGTTGGTTCATTAATATTTTTAGAAACAGTGAACTCTTATTATTTTTCACCAATTTTGAATAATAGTTGACCCTTTGATACATCTATAACAGCACCACCTGTAGCCAATAAGGGCCTACCCAAGATGATAGGTACCTATTGATCACACTCCATATCTAGAACAAGAAAGTCCGTAGGAAAGAATAGCTTCCCAACTCCAACTAGCAAGTCATCTACCCTACCCACAGGATGACTGAATCATCTTTCAGCTAACTACAGAATGATTGTGGTGGGTTGAAGATCACCCAACCTCAACTGTCGAAACAGTGAGTATGGATGCAAATTGATGCTGGCACCTAGATCACAGAAATAGTTGAGCTCACCTTAATTTCCTAGGGTACAAGGGATGTCAAAGCTACCTTGGTCTTTCAGTTTTGGTGGGATATTCTTTTGAAGTACAACACTACACTCCTCAGTGAGGCTGTAGGTAGAAAATTATTCAAGGGTATTTTTATTTGAAAAAATTTTCTTTAATGATTTAAGATAAAATGGGATTTTAATTAAAGCTTGTATGAATGGGATGTTCACTTGAAGCTTAGAAAGGTATGGGTGGGGAAAAATTTTACAGAACATTAGGAATATCCCTCACCTCTTCCACAACTTTTTCCCTTCCTTTATTCTTTTGATTTTTAGAACAATTTTCAGCTTGAGTTTCAGGAGACAAATTCAAATTTTTATAATTTTCAAGAGTTTTCTGTGAATTTTCATCATGTGTGCAAAGCATATTTTGATTTCTTGATTGTAACAGTTTCTCATTTTGGGCATTTTCAATTTCTTTTTCAACAACAATTTGAGTGTATATTCCACATCTAGTAAAAATAGCCCTAACATTCTCCCTAGGATTACGTTCAGTTGTACTAGGCAACCTACCTTTATCCCTAGAAGTCAAATCTCTACCTAATTGGCCTAGCTGTGTTTCCATGTTCTGAATTCTCACATCATTTTGCTTCTTGTCAGACTCATATTGACTTTTGGTTTATTAAGTTGAGTCATGTACCTTTCCTCTTGTTAATTTATTTTATTCAAGATCTGATCCAATTTAGAACACATTTGATTATCATTACTTCCTTGAAAATTTGAAGTCTCACCCCTTTGTTTATTTTGAATGTTTGGTCTGGGTTGGTTCTGATAATTAGGGGCAGTTAGTTTTTTAATGATTACTTGATCTTTACATGACAAATTTGGATGGTTCCTATAGCCTTTATTGTAATTTTTGAAAATGGATCATCTTTTTGAGGCATCCTAGGACCATAATTAGCAAAGTTTGAAGTTTCAGATTGTTGGTCAGTTAAATCAACATTAGGAAAAAAATTCAGAGTACCCGAACATACCACATTGAGTACAATGTTGCATAAGAGATTGATACTGATTCTGGTTTTCAATTTGATTTACAGTTTGTTTTGAATTCTGGTTCATGAAAGTTAGAAGTTGGTTGGTGATTTCAGCTAGCTGACTTTGATTATCAGCTCCTGAACCAGTATTAACATTCATATTGAATATATTTCTTCTTGAATTCATATGTTGAGAATTAAAGTCCATATTATTAAAAATTTGTCTCAACTCCTCATCAGTCTTATCATTGTAATTACCATTAGCAGCATGATCCACTATGTTCTGACCAAAGGAGGAAAGTCCTTCATAGAAACTATCCATGAGAAGGTGAGATGGGAGTTGATAATGAGAACACTACCTAAGCAGATCCCTGAATCTATCCCAAGATTCATGAAGATCTTCTCCATCCTCTTGATAAAAACAAGTGATTTTAGTTCTAAGCTCTCCTTTTAATCATTGAGGACAAAATTTCATAATGAATGAGACATACACTTGATCCCAATTCTCAAAAATGTTTTCATCTAAACTTAAAAACCAGTTCCTAACACTCCCTTTAAGGTAAAAGGGTATGAGCCACATTATTATCTCATTTTTAGTAAGACCTAAGAGTGTTAATTACTGCACTGTGTTGTAGAAGTATCTAATGAAGGCAAGTGAGTCTTCATTAGACAGGCCATTGAATGTCGGCAGTAGAGAAATGTGTGATTGTTTCAGCTCATAATTTCTGGCTCTAGGACTTAATCTAATGGATATTGGGTTGCTTGAAACTTGAGAGAGTTGATACTCCCTCATCCTAGGACGTTCATGCTCATCTAAGAGTTCTGGATGGTTTTGGAAATTATTATCCTCATGAACTCTATTATCCATGTTTTCCATTTCAGTTTTGTTCTTCTTTCTTAGAGAAGATAAGTGTATCTAGTTCAAGGTTTAAGGTCACTAATCTATCACTAGATGTTATTATGCTCATACAAACAAAAATAACTATTTCAGTAGTAACAGTTCAGAAAGATGAGTAACAGTTTTTTTTACAGTTTTCAAAATATTCAATTTTTTAAAAATTTTATAAATGTTTTTTTAAATGTTTTTTATGTAATGGCTCATTCCATCCCTGGAAATGGCGCCAAAAACATGAGCTAAACCATCATTGAAGTCGGTCAACGTTTAAAATATTTATTCCTACTAACTACTGTATATGTGGCCAGCAGGGTCGAACCCATGGGGAAGGCTAATTTGGCAACTAATTATTAAAAAAACTGGCAAGCTCCACTGTTGTCAGTAGCAGAGTGGTTTTTCTAGTTATTTTTAATCTTTTAATATTTTCCTATGATTTTATGTACTATAAAGTGAAACTGCACCTCTATTGGAAACTTGTGATACCTACACTAAAACCGATTATAGCTGAAAGAAATATGCAACGAAGAAAATGAAACACTGATAATAGACAAAAGAGATAAGGGCTCGTGGATTTCTTTATTCTACTAGTTTGAATTGTTTATCCTGAACAAGTAGAAGTGCTGCTTCATAACACTGGATAAAATCGACTTACTTCCCTCGCTAGGAGTTAAGTAGCAGAAATTGTGCAACTCAGAGTTTTCCACTCCAAGATGTACAACTCCAAAAAGATGATTTAAAAGATCTACAACACAAACTCGTCGAAAGTGATAGAGTTTTCCTTAAAAGTTGATTATTTAAAATTTGTTTCCATAATAAAACACACCGAATGATTACAGAGTATAGAAAATTTCAGTTCTTGTGGTACGAAGCAGATAAGTGTAATTATAATTGATCTCACCGATGAAATCTAATCACAGAAGAATTTATTAAAGAGAAGGATGAAAATGATTACCAGTAGAACTAAAACTCTCCCCGAACTAAAATTCAGCTAACTAAAATATTGTTCATTATCATTATATCTAATACAAAATCATTATAATAGAGAGGTAAAGATTTGAAAGAAAACAGAAGAAGGAAACTCCCTTTTCTTACATCAAATGCTGCTCCTGAACCTCTGCTCTGCTCCGAGACTCGAATGTTCATCGAGTGTGTGCCTCTCCAGGTGAATGAATTGCCTCCGTGAATGAATCTGCCACCACAAAACATCTGTTGTTACTCTGTTTTATATTCTCTATAATCTACTTCATGTCACCAATCACTTCCACCAACTTGGATTCATCTTTAATTATTACACTTCACACGTGCATTTAATCCGCGATAGGCACATCGCACAAGTTTTCCTCACGCAACTAACTCTGGATGTGTTAGTTGCGTGCATATGGACGTATTTTAGTCCATTGAATGAACCAACAAAGACAGAATAAAAATATAAATGAATAAAAATACAAATATGTAATGTAGTTATTTATTTTTTTTAGAAAAATATTAAAGTGATTACTCTTGTTAAAATTTTAACTAATGTAAATTAATAAAAAAGGTAATTTATAATTATTATTACTTATGATTATTATGATTATTAATTAGTTATTAAATCTTTAATAAAATAAAGTTATTACGTTTTCAATTTATCATTATTAACTATGTTATTAGTGTAAGTATTATTAATATTTAGTTGAAATAAATTAATTATATTCTTAAATTAGATTAACTTAATTAATTGTTTTTTATAATTATTTTATAAAAAGATAAATTAAATTAAAATTCAGTTTAATTAGTTATTTCAATTAGTTTAATATTTTGTAAATTTATTATTAAACATTAATTTATTAAAAACATTTTAATTAATATATTTCTATTTTATTTGTTTGTTAGTTATTTTATTTATTTTTTTAAAATTATTTTTATCCCAATCCCTTCACCCTATCCATTTTCTGCACATCACAACCATGGGGGGTGAAAATTGGGGTTTATTCCTCCCAGAACTTCCCGACACCCGCTCCTTCTTCCTCCCGCCGGCCTTAGCTATATTGGTGGTGGACATCTACTCACAGACCAGCGAGGATTCAATCTCTATCAGTGCAACATTAAGCAGACGAAGTGAAAATTTTCAGAGATCTTCTTCTTCAGAGCCAGCCCCTGGCTTCCTGCTACAGTGGTGACAACATGACTTCAAAACAGATTGCGGAGAATCCACGATGATAATGCGGTTCAACAGCGGCGGGAAACGGTTCTTCCCGGAGGGTGCGCTTGAATCCTATCCCCTTTTCCTCATTTGGAAAAACATCTAGGTGATGATGCGGAGTTACAGTGACTACGGGTCTATTGAACTCTCCTTCGGTGAACTGTTCGACGTCGGGTTGAGTCGGTTTCTCCATGTGATGCAGTGTATCCAAATTCTCCTGACAAGGTAGTTTTCATTCCAAATTTGGATCTAAAATAGCTCCGGGTTTGGATTAGTTTTCAGGTCTGGAGCAGACCAATGTTTAGGGCAGAACAAGTTCTTGAAATTAACAATTGACTTTAGTCTAAATAAATGTTGATAAGATTTTGTTTGCGGTGGAAAATGGTGGTGAATATGGGTAAAGCACCAGTAGTGGTGTTTTTGAGAGCGTTAATGAGAATGAAAGGATACGGCGTGAGAAGGCACCATAAAGAGGATATGGTCACTAGAATTATGGTGACACAAAGACACGGTGAGACAGTAGAAAAATGGTATGTCTGTGAAATGTGTCACGATGAGACTATGAAAATCAACTGACGGTGGCACCGTGAGTTGAGTTACGGTGGCACCGGTTTTCAAGGGTTACGGTGCAAGAGAATGAGACACCGTAAGGAGGTGTTATGGTGATACAGTAAGAGAAACTGACAGTTGCACCGTGAGTTCGGTTACGGTGAGACCGTAAATGATGAAACGGTGCATGGAGCCACCGTGTCCATGAAAAATAAACAAACAAAATAAAATGAATTGAAAATTAAATAAAACTAAATTAACTTATGTCAAATTATTAACTACTTAAATAAGTAAAATTTAAATTGATACTAAATTAAAACGAAAATTTAGAGGCATATAACTAATTAAAGATTAAGGTAAAATCAAACATTTATATAAAAAAGTAAAATTACTTAAATTAGTTAATTTAACAGATTAAATTAATTTAAAGTGGACAGATAATAATTAAATTATTAAACCATTATGTTAATTAATGAAATAGAATTAAAAGAGACTTAAAAATAAAACAAGATTTATAATCTTATATTATAGTTAATGAAGTGTTAAAAGAATAAAAAAACCGTATGTTACTTAAAATTAATTAATAATTAAATCCAGAAATGTAAGATTAAGACTTCATTACCTATGTGCAAAAGCATAAGTAATTAAATAGATAATTATTGTTAAATTATAATCTAAGCAGACGAAAACAAAAATCTAAATAAATAGTTATCATTATATAAAATTAATGTAAGAAATAAATTAATTATTTTGAGGCTTAAAATACACAATTAATTATAAAAATTGATAGATTAATAAATTTAGTGATAAAATTACATATGTGTCATTATTTATTAAAAAGTGTTAAAATAAGCAATTAAATTAATAAATATTAATTAAAAAGGATGGAAAAAACATGTGTTTTTAAGGCCACATCAACGGGCTCTTCGTAATAAGACAGATCGAGTTTCAGTTCTACTTACTTATAAGTGAGTACATGCATTGGGTCAAGCATGTATTTTCTCAACAGTGATATGTAGAACACATCGTGAACTTTGGAGAGACTTGGTGGAATTTCCAAACGGTAAGATACAACCCCAATTTGTTCTAGAATTTAGAAAGGTCATATGTACCTGGGACTCAATTTACCTTTCTTGCCGAATCATATAACTCCCTTCCATGGAGACACCTTCAAGAAATCATGATATCCTACCTGAAATTCCAAAACCTTCATTTGGATGTGAGCATAGCTCTTTTGCCTACTGTGAGCTTCTTTGATGTGGTTTTGGATTTCCTTCACCATTTCCATCGTTTCCTCCACCTGTTCGGGTCCTATGAGTTTTCTTTCAACAACATCATCCCAACAGGTTGGTGTGCAACATCTCTTTCCGTATAATGCTTCATATGGTGCCATCTGAATACTTGAATGGAAGTTATTGTTATAGGAAAATTCTATCATTGGTAAATATTGATCCCACATACCTTGAAAGTCAAGTGAGCATGATCTCAACATGTCTTCTTTGGTTTGAATAGTCCGTTCTGATTTTCCATCAGTTTGGGGGTGGTAGGCAGTGCTCAAATGATGTTCAGTATCCAGGGCTTTTGGAAGACTTATCCAGAATCATGATGTAAAACGTTGATCACTATTAGAAACAATTGATATGGGTACTCAATTAAGTGTCACTAATTCATTAATATATAGTTCTTCTAGACGTTCAAGTGGTAAATCATCTCTTATAGCACAAAAATATGCTGACTTAGTAAGATGATAAAAAATGTCCTATATTGCATCGATTCTTCTAGGAGTATTTGGTAGTCCCATGAAAAATTCCATCGTGATATTATCCCATTTCCACTCGGGTATGGGAAGAGGTTGCATGACTCCTCCAGGCTGTTGTCTTCTAGCTCTCACTTGTGGAAAAACCATACATCTTGACACAAAATCAGAAATCCCTCCCTTCATTTGGACCACAAAAACCGTTCCTTCAAATCTATATACATTTTGGTGCTCCAAGGGTGTATACATAAATTGGAACTATGAGAATCATCCAAAAATTCTCTATTTAGATCGGGTATATTGGAAACACAAAGTCTCTTCCCAAAATTCAAAATTCTATCTTCATACAGAAAGTCACTCAATCTCCCATCATTCACAGCTTTAATATTCTTTTTTAAACTCTTCATCATCGGTCTAAGAACACTTTATCCTTTCTAGTAAAGATGGTTTTGCAACCACATGAAAAAGTATTGATGTTTCACCTTCCATGGTGATTCCCATATCCCTCTTCTCTAGATCCATAAAAATGGGATCCCTTTAAACTCTCATCTTGTTCAAAACTCCATGATCCGTTCTACTCAAAGCATCTTCCACCTAATTTTCCTTCCCTGGGTGGTAGTGTATTGTGAAATCATAATCCTGGGGTAGTTCAAGCCATCTCCTTTTCCTCATGTTGAGATCTTATTGTGTGAAAATATACTTCAAAATCTTGTGATCGGTATATATCTCACATTTTTTACCATCGAGATAATGTCTCTATATCATCGAAGCAATGATTATAGAAGCTAACTTAAGATCATGAGTATGATAGTTTTTCTCAAGAATTTTTAGCTATCGTGATGCATATGCAATAACCCTATAATTTTTCACAAGGACACCACCAAGTCCTTTCTTTGAAGCATCATTATAAATAACAAAACCGTCATTCCCCAACGGTAGAGTCAATATAGGAGCATTGAATAATCTTCTATTCAGTTCTTCAAAATGTTCTTCACACTCTTTTGTCCAATCAAATTTAACCTCTTTACGTGTGAGCTTTGTTAATGGGTTAACAAAATGGGCAAAATTCATGACAAAATGTCGATAATAACCCCCTAAACCAATAAAAATGCATACCTTAGTTATACTCGTTGGTGCTGGCCATTCATGGATTGCCTTGGTCATAGAAGGATCAATGGAAATTCCATCCATAAATAAAATATGACCAAGAAAAGAAATATCTTGAAGCCAGAATTCACACTTGCTAAACATCCCATATAATTCATGTCTTCTAAGAGTCTTCAAGATAATGCGCAAGTGATTTTCATGATCACTATAGCTTTTGAAATATACCAAGATATCATCTATAAAGACCACCACAAAATCATCTAGATATTCCTTGAAAACTCTATTCATTAGATCCATGAATACAGAGGGAGGATTAGTCAACCCAAAAGGCATTATTGTAAACTCGTAATGCTCGTAGCTGGTTGAAAATGTTGTCTTCAGAATGTCTTCCTTCTTCACACACAACTGATGGTATCCAGATCGAAGGCCAATCATTGAAAAGTATTGAGCTCCTTGAATTTGGTCAAATAAATCATCAATGTGAGGAAGGGGATACTTGTTCTTTATTATTTTATCATTGATCTCCCTATAGTCAATGCACAACTGCATAGATCCATCTTTTTTCTTAACAAAAAGGATAGGGGCTCCCCATGGAGAAACACTAGGGAGAATAGATACCTTATTACTCAATTCCTCTAGTTATTTATTTAGTTCAACTAATTACACAGTGGCCATTCTATAAGGGGTATTCTATATGGGCCTTGAACCAGGAATCAAATCAATGGAAAACTCAATTTCTCATTCCGGTGGATGTACAGGTAAATCTTCCAGAAACGCATCCACATATTCATTCAGAATAGGTACATCCTCTATTTGAAAATTCCTTTCATCACCCACAATTTTTTCATTCTCTTCCTCCCCAATAATTGAATTTTGTTGCACAACTGGGGTTGGATCTAGATTAGAATCAGGTTGTGACAATTCCTCTCTAAAGATATGGTTTTATTTATCATCATCATCAAAAAATTTAACCACATTGTTATTAGAAAAAATCTTTGCATCATGGTCTAAAACCCAATCCATACTGATGATTATATCAAATTCAATCATGGGTATGACAATGAGATCAGCATATAAAGAACATTTATATGCTCTACTGGGAACAGATTCACAAAACATTGTTGCGATGATACTTCCCTTAGTAGTTTTGACTGACCACTCCCTTATTAAATAAAATTGGAAATATCTAATTTTCATAGAAAACTGGGAAGATATAAAACAATTCGATGATGCAGATTAAAATAATGCATTTTCTAAACTTGAGGAAACCATTAAATTACCTGCCACCACATCTTTCGGAGCTTATACCTCAGCAGTAGTGATAGAATAATCTTGTCCATGATTCCATGGTCTTTTCTTAGGTAAGTTACCCTGACTCATAGGAAATTAATTCCCATAATGTCCCATCTCCATGTAGTTGTAGCATTGAACATCGATAGCTTCTTTCTTCCCCTTACAATCAAGAGCTTGGTGGCCTTTTTCACCACACTTGTAGCAGACTCCCATTCCCTACAAGCAAGTACCCGGGTGTTTCTTCCCACATTTACTACATGATGTTTAATCAAATTTTCCCTTCTTCCCCTTATTTCCATTTTCAATGTGATTAGAAGATCTCTTCTTCTATTTCTTTACTTTAAAGTCGTAAGACTTAGAGAATTATTTTTCTATCTTGATAGCACATGAGAAAATATATTTGTACAACGAGAAGGATTGTAAGACTAATTCTCGACTGATAAATTGTTTTAACCCATCAAAGAAACGATCAATATTAGTTATTGGGTTACATATATAATCTGTAGCATGTCGTGCTGACCTTGTGAAGTTAGCCCCATACTTTGCGAAATTCTCATCTGATTTTTGCCTCAGACTCAGAAATTGCCTTTCTATATCTACACAATGGTCATGAGGAAATTATTTATCTAAGAAAATCTCTTCAAACTCCCTCCATTCCATATTTGATACTTAGTCATCTTCCTTCGTGATTTGAATCAATGACCACCATTGATCAGAATCTCTAGTGAGGCGGTAAACTTCCATGATGACTTTTCCCTTTCACTACTCCCCAAGGAATGAAATATTTTCTCTAAGGAATTTATCCATTTCTCAGCTACTAGTGGATTTATACCCACATTGAATGATGGTGGATGATTCTACATGAAGATATCTAACATTGATCCTCCACACTGTGGATCAGAGTGCTCCATACGGGTAAGGTTATAATTCATAACCTCAGTTAGTTGTCTAAGTATAGTGATTAACTAATCAGCACGAGTTGCATCACCAGCTCCACTATAATTATCTCGAGCATGAGGGAAATCCATACATGGAGTGCGTGCATTGATACTATTTCCATTTCTTCCAATAGGCACCATTTCAAAACAATGACCTAAACTAGATTAGTTTATAAATCGAAATACATAATTCCAAACATGCAAAACACTTAACATGAAATGAAAAGTTTTTGGATATAATCCATAATCATAAAAATGTTTTATCTGAATAAGTATATACTCATAATCACTTCAAAATTGTTTGAAAAGAAAATGATAATTATCATAAGCATATCCCTCGGGAGTGTTGTAACCAAGAGTGCAGCAAGGCCTGTGGTCGTGCACCAGTTCACATTCGAGTCTATCTTAAAGCGGTGTTTTTGGGTTATACCCATAAGTACTTCTGTTCTAGAGCCGCCTCTACCTGCTCGTATAAAGATAGGGATGTATTTCTTGGATAACTCAAAAAATCTCTACAATACCAAAATTCTAGGAAATTCTTCTACAATAATCCTCAAGGTCTATCTTAGGGCTATGTGCTCTAATCAAAGTTTATGTAAATCTAGCTTCCAAGGTTTGTACTAAACTTCATATGATACCAACCGTTAATCCCCGAACCCATTTACCTAGATTCGGCGTAACATTACATAACATTGGCATGAAAAAAAAATACCATGTCTCGATAGACTGATTAGTTTAGTAGCCTTGGAAACGCTAGATACATTCATAAGTATTACATTACATCATAAAGTGAAAAAAACTACAGTAACATAGGCTCCATAGTACACAATCATATCCCCTTAGACTATCCTTGCAGGTCATTCATAAAATACTTCCTCACATCTTCGGAGAAATAAAACATAGAAAGGGGTGAGCTCAGATGCCCAGTAAGGATAACAATATAGCGGAAACATTCATAAATAAGCATAACCATTTAAAGAAATGTATAACTAAAACAAAAGCCTTATAAACATGAACTTCAGCATAATATGGCAAAAATAAAATGAAGTAATTCCATTTACATATTCACATGGATATTATACTAGTCTAATAATCACATGCAATATCAATAACCAATTTCATAATGATGGAATTCATAATTCACACTGTCATAACCACATAGTCAAGGCCTTATGTTAATACTACAACTAGGATTTTTCAAAGCCTTCTGCCAAGACACTAGTTTGTCTTATGAGACCTAACGATGCATCGAGGAGCTATAGTGGGCTCTACCCGTCACTTATTAAGTCCAATGCATTCCTCATATGAACAGGTTTAAACATAACATAAACATTCATATTAAAACTAGAATACGAAATGTCAATAATTTCTCCATAATCCATTAATACTATAAAAATGACACATCCAGAGTCAAACAATTCACCAAACTATCAATAAAATATGGAATTTTTGTATCATAATAAATCAACTTCAAATAAGCTTTAAATCCTTTAAAGGATGTTGACATAGATGAAATCAAAACTATTTGAGAGAAATATCACTTTTTGTAAATCATTTAAAAGTCAAATAATTATAAAATAAAATGTTTACTTTGAAAATATTCTTTTAAGCTTGTAAGGGAAGCTTTAATGATTTTATTAGGGCTGAAAATAGCTTCACACATCATATAACTTAAAAAAAAGACATTCTTACCTTAATTCTATCGAAATGGTCAACAACGACCTTGTTTAGAAAATGATGGAAAGATTCCTTTATAAACTTCTTATAAAAAGTCAAAAAATTATATAAATGACTTTAACCCATATTTTTTAAAATATTAAGAATGATTTGAAATACATTTTTAAGAAACATAGATGTGGATGATAAAGAGGTCCTAGTAGATAATTATGTATAAACAACCTCGGATAATGAAGAGATTGTGAAATAAACCCTTACATTGTACGTTTCCATGGTAGAGGGTAGGTTAACTTCTTGTACAATGGTTTAATAATTTTTATTAAATTATACAAGATTCACATAAATTAATATTATATCATATAAGATCTTTTAACATTTCTTAGTTAATAATATATTAGTATTATCGCTGTTTTGGGTGTTAACTGATTCGTTTTCCATTATATGATTTTTATGTAATCCGTGTTTGTAATGGATAGGTTGTATCTTTTTCATATCCAGAATTATATTATGTCTTTAAACATTATTTTTAATCATAAAATAAAAATTATTATTGAAAGGATACAATGGGGAATGAATCCCATCGCGTTCATGGAGACGGTAGTCCGTACGTACGCACGAGTGAGAATATCATTTTTTTGATATTAAAATAATATATAATTGGATGGTATATCATATATAAATAATAATTATAATGTTATATGTATTATTTACATCAATTACATATCATTAACATACCTATCCAAATAATAATGTTTTGAATAACAATTACACCACGATGTGGAGACGGTAAGCCGTACGTACGCATGTATAGTGACATATCATTTAAAAGATGGATAGAATACTGAATATGGAAGTACCATATTTATAATAACATCAACGTATATATATGGGAGGTCATCCCTCAAAGATTTCCATCAGAGATCAATAGATAACACTAATATTACTTCCCTTGACTCTAGATAAGAAGGTTTAACTCTACTCAACCTCAAATTCCTTTACCAATGAAAAAAATTAACACCCCTATTATACATACTAATGGAGACTCATCAAATATAAAAATAAATTTAGGATTTATTATAAATGATTCAATCCATCCAAAAATAGACATAATATGGTTTCTTGTCGAAAACTTGAAAACCCAAATCAAGATCAATCATTGATGAACAGAAAACGTGAGAAGGACAATGGATAATATGTTCTCTAATTATTCCAAGGAGTGTAGTAATATCCATCACAAAATATAAAATCTTTATGAGAATATTTAAAAAAATTAAAATATGATCCGATATAAACAAATGAGATGCACTAGTATGAAATAAACCAGTCGCTATAGATGAATCTATTGTGATGGTACCTATCACCATTGATGGACCCATATTTTCTTTCTTTGGAGACTCTTCCACATCACGAAGAAGATTTTTTTAGATTCCTATGGCTAGAACCCCTTAGATATTGAAGCACATTGTTACACAATAGTACTTTTGGGTGCTTATGATATTGTTCCACTACATAAGGAATAAAATATATAACATAACATTTAAAAGTGTCTTGAATGTCCACAGGATATGAAGATCTTGGGTGCCTCAATGAAAACCTATTTTGAATTCCCAATCTTGACACACTAGAAGCAAGTGAAATTTCATCTTCCGGAAACTGCATAAGTTCTTGAAGAACCCACCTACTGAGATCCACCTCGATACTCATAATGATTTCTCTTCACTTTTTGGGGTCTCGTAGAACTAACACTGGGGGAAAAGGAAGTCATAACAACCCTAACTTAACAACTTGTTCATGTTGAACCATTAACTCCCTATCCATCACGTCATCATAAGATGAGAGCTTCAGCAAGAAAATCTGAGAATGAATATCTGATCAAATTACCATCTGGAACCATAGTGTCATCATCTTATCATTTGATACAATATTAGGTGAAAACATTACAATATCGTAAAAGTAATTTTTATATTAATTCATGGTCCTATCATCCTTATCATGCTTTAAAAACTCTATAGATTTTTCTAGGACTGTAAACGTTGGATAGAACTAGTCAGTGAAGATAAACTCGAATTCCATCCACTTTAAACCCTCTTGATTATTTTCCATAAGTATGGAATCACACCATATCCTATTAGGTCCCTCCATATTAAAGGTATCACACTTTACCTTAATATCTTTGCAAGTATCCATGAAATCAAAAAAATCCCAATATTAATCAACTAGTTGTCAATCTGTTGAAGATAACTAGAGCCTTGGAATGTAGTAGGATTTAAGAGAAGAAACTCTAGATCACAACTTCAGTTTTCATCCCTATGAGGATCCACAACTAGAAGATGTATGGTAATGGGTGAAAGTGTCTATCCTAGAGCCTAGGAAACATGAACAATAACATCAACCAAATTCTAGTCCATATGAAGATTTTCTCATTATAGTTCATCAAAAGATTCCTCTAGAATCCTACACACGTTTATTCTCAGAGGAATGATGATACACAATATTAGTAAGAAATATATAATACATCAAAAGGATATTCAAATCTATAAGTCAATCAAGATAAATAGGTAAATTTAATTTCATCAGATAAGAAAACAAGATTTAGATTTCATCTATCCAAATCAAACGTAGCAAAAATACTACAATTAATCCCCAAGAGACCTTTCCCGAACCACAAATCGTGACTTATGGAACATTATGATGGGATCTGGCTAGATACTCACTCAAAACTACCTCCTATTTCTAGAAAATATATCTCTAACTGTAGAGTAACATCTAGGAAATATTCTTAACAAACCATTCAAACCTCTTTGTCATGAACTTGATCAGATTACCAGGTATGCAGATACTCAATCCGGTACTGACATAGCCTGATGAGAATTCCTGGTCCCCATGGGTTGGTGACAAGAACCTATAATCTTATAAGATAATAGTGGGAATGAATATTCAATGAAAACAACAAAAGAAAAAGATATATATCAATATGTTCAAAAACTCCAAATTGAGAGACATTACCAGAAACCCAAGAGGTATATCAATAACCTAAAACAGAACATCATCATAGTAATCAAATTTCAAACAAGACAGACATCCTAAGATAACCAATTCTCCAATCCAAATATAAATTACATTAACCTCTTCTTAGAGGTTCTTTCAATTTGCTCATACCTGGAAGAATAACAACTACAAATGACCAAAGGAAAAGGTATGGATTTAGATAAAAGCCTAGTAGGATCTCACCAAGTGGTCCATAATAAGAATATATAATAATAAACCAAATAATTCTATCAATTTTTAATAAAATAAGGAATGTTGATAAACTTAAATTCTTAAAACAAAAAAAAATATTTTTATTAAAAAAGGATGGAAAACTTTTCATAACATGGATTAGATAAACACATTATATAAACAATATTATAAAAAACACTAGAAATGAGTAGATCAATTTTATAATCAATGGATTCAATAAAAATTAGTCCCAATAAGAACCATAGTTATATGCCTTATGGTATGATAGTTTATAACTATTGGATCCTCATACTCTCACATCTAAGATCACGGCATAATTGTAAACTCATCCCTCGAGCATAGGCTGAATAGATAACATGATAAAGTTGGGTGGTACTGTTTAAAATTTTCCAAATGATTAAACCTTGAAATTCTTTATTTTATTTAAATTACTTACAATTGATTTATGGAAAACCAATTTGACAAGGATAGGAATTAGAAATTGAATTAGTATTAATTTTGGGAAAAAACCCCAAATTCTAGTGGAATTAGAAATTGGTGTGTGTTTTAAAATTTATGGAAATTATGAAATGTTTGACAATTGATTTTAGAAAAAATGAATCAGATCAAATTGATAAATAAATATGATTGTTTTTATTATAAGAAGGCATGAATTGATGACATACTCATGTTTTGGTTTTGAATGTGAATTGTCATTTGAAAAGGAAAAATGGTAAATTTTCTTTTGAATGAATAATGTGAATTTGAAATGAAATGATATTACCTTTTTTAAATTTATTGATATATTGATAACATGAGATCCTGGGAAGTTATTGGGTTATTTGGGACACATACTCTATGATGGAAATTCCCTAGAAATATATTGATGATGAAAACTCTAATAAAAATCTAGATGGGAAGGTCATATTTTTAATGGAACATTGATGAGTCCTATTTGGCCTGAGCCTATGCCATGTGTGTACACATATACCATGATCATGGATTTGAGAGTGTGAAGTTCTTATAACTAGAAACAATCATGTTTTAGGGAATATAAATATAGTTCTTATTGTCACAATTTTTTTATAAATTCCACTGATTATGAAACTGGTTTACTCGTGCCTAGTGATTTGTATAAAATATTTTATATAAAGTGCTTTTCTAAGACATTTTTTGAAATTGTTTTCGTCGTTTTAAAATGAAAATCTCTTTTTAATATAAAATTTTATCACCATTCCCTATTTTATTAAAAATTAAAAACATGATTTGGTTTATTACTATGGAATCTTATTATGGAAAACTTTTTGAGACCCTAATGGGCTTATAGATCACATCCTACCTTTGCCTTTGGGTTTTTTTAGATTTTATTCATCTAGGTCCGACAAAAGGGAAATATCCTATGATTGAAGGTGGAAGTTTCTGATCCTTTGGATTTTAGAATTTATTCTCTTGGGATGTTTTTATTTTCTATATTTTTATTACTATGATGATATCTTATTTTGGATTCATGATATACTTATTTGGTTTCTATTACTATCTATATTTTTGGAGTATTTCTGCATATTGATATATATCTTTTTATTTAACTGTTTTTGTGTAAAAATGTATTCCCAATTTTATCTTCAATGATGTTAGGTTCTAGTCGCCAATATGTGGGTATTGAGAACATCCTCAGGGATATGTCAATGTTGGTTCAGTTATTTGGGAACCCGGGTATTTGGGATGGTTGGAAAACTGTTACTACCCATATCAACATGGTGTGCCTTTATTTTTGAAAACCTACATGATAATAAATCCACAGTTAAGCATGTTTTTTCTGGAGTAGTGATCAGGATGTATGACCTTCTGGGGAGTTTACTAAGGTGAGTGTGAGTGAGGATAAAACTCAATGAAAGAACATGTGTAGTCCTATATGGGTATTCATTAGTATGATAAGATACTGGATTGAGTAATAGTCAATGCTGTGTTATGCAGAAAACTGAGGTATTATAGGAGAATTATGCAATCAAGTGATCACTTTCATGGAATGGGGATGGTCAAGTCATGAAAATTAGTATCAGAGCCAATACCTAAATGAAAGTGGAGAGACAAAATCATGGTTTGAGTCTTGGGATCCACAATGAGGGAGTTTTTATTTAAAGGGTTGTAGAGTGTAACACCCCTAGAAAAGTGAAACTTAAAAGGATAGATGTTGCACCTTTATGTAATGCCCCAACCCCAATTACCTGGGTCAGTGCATTATTACAAAACATTTCCATGATCACCAAATATCAAGTCTCGAAAGACTGATTAGTTTAGTAGCATTTGAAACACTAGATGCATTCATAAGTCTTACATTATATCATAAAGTGATAAAACTACAATAACATAGTCTTCATAGTCCACACTCATATCCCCTCAGACTATCCATGCAGGTCAGTCATAAAATACTTATTCACATCCTTGGAATAATAAAACATATAAAGGGGTGAGCTCAGATTCCCATTAAGGATAACAATATAGTGGAAACTTTCATAAATAAGCCTAAACATTTAAGGCAATGTATAACTAAAACAAAGGACTTTTAAACTTGAACATCAGCATAATATGGAAATAATAAAATGAAATAATTCCATTTACTTATTCACATGAATATTATAATAGTCGAATAATCACATGAAATATCAAAAACCACATTCATAATGATGGAATGCATAATTCCAGACTATCAAAACCACATAGTCAAGGCCTTATGCCAAGAATACTAATATGATTTTGTCAAGGCTTTTTGACGAGACACTAGTTTGTCTAATGAGACCTACTGATGCATCTAGGAGCTATATTAGGCTCCACCCATCACTTATTAAGTTCAATTCATTCCTCATATGAACATGTTTAAACATAACATAAACATTTGTATTAAAACTAGCACACGCAATGTCAATAGTTTCTCTATAAACAATGAATGGTATAAAAATAACACATCCATGGTAAAAAATATCACAAAACCTTCAATACAATATGGAAGTTGTATATCATAATAAATCAACATCAAATAAGCTTAAATACATCAAAGGATGTTGACATAGTTGAAATCAAAATTATTTGAGAGAAATATCTCTTTTTTTTTAATTCATTTAAAAGTCACATAATTATAATAGAAAAAATTTACTTTGAAAATATTATTATAAGATTATAAGGGAAGCTTTGATGATTTTATAATGGCGGAAAATACCTACACACACCGTATAAGTTAAAAAAATACATTCTTACCTTAATTTTATCGAAAAGGTTAAAAAGGACCTTGTTTGGAAAACGACGATAATATTCCTTTATAAACTTCTTATAAAAAGTCAAAGAAGGGTATAAATGACTTTAACCTATAGTCTGTAAAATAGTATGAATGATTTGAAATATATTTTTAGGAAACATGGATGTGGATGATAAAGAGGTCCCGGTAGATAATTACATATAAACAACCTCGGATAATGAAGACATTGTGAAATAAACCCTTACCTTGTACTTTTACTTTGTCGAGGGTAGGTTAACATCCTGTATAATGGTGAAATAATTGTTATTAAATTATAAAATAATCATATACATTAATATGATATCATATATGATCTTTTAACATTTCTTTGTTAATAATATCATTTTATTATCGTTGTTTTGGGTGTTAACTGATTTTTTTTCCTTTATATGAATTGTTACGTAAGCCATGTCTGTTATGGATATGTTGTATCTTATTCATATCCAGAATTATTTTAAGTCTTTAAACATTATTTTTAACCATAAAATAAAAATTATTATTGAATGGATACAATGGGGAATGAATCCAATCGTGTTCATTGAGACAGTAGTCCGTACGTACGCACTAGCGACAATATCATTTTTTTGATATTATAATAATATATAATTTTATAGTATATCATATATACAGAATCATTATAATGTTATATTTATTATATTCTTCAATTACACATCATTATCATACTTATCCAAATAATAATGTTTTGAATAATAATTACACCACGCCGTGGAGATGGTAAGCCGTACGTACACACGTATGGTGACAAGTCATTCAAAGGATGGAAAGAATAATGAATATGGAAGTACCATATTTATAATAACATCAAAGTATATAGAAGATAATAGAGTTATTATTTTCGATTATAAATAACAAAGAAATAAGAAGTGGAAGGGGAAATGAACTTCAAAGAGGGTGGTGAAAACATTACCTCTTCTTCAGGTTCTTCCTTTGGAATTGATCAAAAGGGATCATTAGGTTGGATTTATGACTAAAGGAAGGCCTCTAGGATGAATTTATGGAAGTTGATAGTGTATTTGGGCAGAGTTTGGCCAAGCCAAATGGCTTTGATGGTGTGAATTAGTGAGAAAGGGGAGTGTTCTTTTATAAGAGGGGTGAGGGGCACCTTAGGAAAAGCTGGAAATATTATTTTATAATAAACTCATATTGGGTTTCTAATGGTTCCAAAGTGTATTATTTAATGGTTATGGTGGGGATAGGTCAAAAACAACTCATCCATTAGGTTTGAGACAGGTTTGAGTCACTATATTAACTTTATCGTTTTGATTTAACTCTTAGTTAAATAGTTTGACATTTACCATGTCTCTTTGTATCTTTATATTATATAGTTAATAAACATACTCTCTACTTACAATCGACCCTCAATTGTTCCATTAATGATACAAATATCATTATATTAGTCCTTTGGCCAAACCTTATATTTTTAGGAATATAATATCAATTACTAATATAATATTTTAAAAAAACTCATTTATGTCAATTTTGACACTATTTAATAAATGATTTTTTTAGTCTTAAAAACTTTTTTATTTCGAAACAAATTCATTTACGCAATATGAACATGTCATATTAACCAATAAAATTTGTGTATTTCATCAAAACTTTCAAATTATATTTATTTTAACATTTATAATACAAATTATTTAATTCCTTCATTAATAAGGAAAATGCAACATCATTATTTGTCATAAATAAATTTAATTATTAAATGTCTAAAAATTATAAATAAAATCCCATTATGAAAATAAATATTTTTATATTTCTAATAAATATTTATAGTAAAAAATATAACATATATAACCATATGTAAAAATTTCTTTTCTAAGAGATATATGCTTATGCAATTTTTGTATTTACATTAACTTAATTAATATAAAGTGTCATTATCACTTACAAGTGGCTCCATGGGGTCCCAAAATCGACCCAGAGATGCCCATGGTCGGAAATGTATCGACCAATAGTAGTAGAACATGTTTTAGGGTAATTTATTATTATTAGAGTATTATTTTTTTACCCTTATTTACCGGATTTACACTTTAAACATGGTAAATAAAACATTTACGAAAATAATTATTCAAAATGTATAAAAATAAATGTTACCTATTTACACAATTTGTATATCCTGATTATAAATATGGAATCCATTTTTCTAAATTCATAACGCATAAGTGGCAGAAATTAATTTAAAATTAATTCCCATTGTCAAAACAAAATGCGTGTTTTTAAGAAATAATAACAATCAAAAGATTGACACTTACTTATGTTCAGTTTTAAGGTGAAATTATGTCCAATGACCAAAATTGTATTAAATTGTAAACATATAACCTTATTATACTTTAAAATAACTCAAATTCATAATTTATCACTACTAATTATTTCGATTAAAAAATTAATTTTTAATTAAAATTTATTAAATTTCACTATTCATCAAAATATGAATGTTTTCAGAAAAGTACCAAAAATTCACCCTAAGCTAATTTAGATTTTCTGAATCCAAAATTGAAGTCCATTTTGAAAGATAAATTGTATAAAATTTCAAAAAGTGGGTATTACTATTCATAACGGCTAGTTTAATTGGTTGTGGTCTGTTAGAACACAAAGTTGCGGACAACCCACGCTACAGTATTATTCAATGAGAAGCGTACCGTGGATTATTGGGGTGTTAAATTTATCTTTGGGAGACTACCTAATTAAAACTCTATAGTTAACTAGGATAGTCTTAGAGTACTGATCAAGATGGTTAACCTTCTGAGAAGTTTCATAGGGTATGTGTGAGTCAGGAAACATCATAGTGAATAACATGTATTGGACTATGGAGATAGTCATTAGTCTGATAAGTAAAGTCAATGATTAATAGCCTATGGTGTTCTTGGGATGAAATCAAGGTATTATAGGTGACCCATGAGAGATGACTAGGATCATGTCCCAAGGATGATCAGGTTAGGAAAAAAGTAAATATGTGTTATTTCCTACAGACAATGGTATTTATATATCTTATAATTAAATTTTTGGGGGAATATCTTTTTCAAAAAAAAAATAGTAATAGGGATCAGTTTGGGTGACCTTATGGAATGATTCTCAAGGTGTTTTTGAGTGAAGAAAAACACACTAAAAGAACATGTGTTGATAAAAGGAAATATGTGTTATTTCATACATAAAAATGTATTTATATACCATAGATTGAAATTTTTGGGGTAAATTGTCTCTAACAAAAAAGTGGAAGTAGTGATCAGGATGGTTGACCTTATGGGGGGTTTCCTTTGGTGTGTGTGAGTGAGGAAAAACACACTAAAATAACATGTGTTTTCCTATAAAAATTTTAATTAGTCTGATAATTGAACCAAGTGATTAATATCCTGTGGTGTTTTATAAGGGAACCAAGGTATTATAAGAGATCCATGGGGTTAGATGACCAGGCACATGAAATAGGGAAGGCCGAGTCTTAACAAAAGGAAATATGTGTTATTTCCTACTCAAAAAGGTATTTATATATCTTATAATATAATTTGGGGGGAATATTATTTCTAAGAATAAATTGGGAGAAAAGTTTTAAATACATAGGTTCATATGATAAAAAATGATTATATTAGTCGGAGTAGAATACTCAAGAGGGGGTGAATGGAGTATCTGTAAAAATTTATGTTATAAATTGGTTCTTTGAAAATTTTCCCCAAATTTAAAATATAATCTATATTTGTTTGTAGTGAATTTATAAGTGTCCTGAATGTTCAATAAATTTCTCAAAAGTTTAATTAGTTCTCAGCTATACTAACCTAAAGATTAATATAACTTTTGAAACTAACGCACTGGTTCAAAATATTTATAAACACATGCTAAATTAACTATGAAAGTCTAATTTAGTTTTGTGAAATTTTTGATAAAAAAAATTAAAAACTAAAAGATAAAAGAATAGAAAATATAAAAAAGAGGTTCTGTCTCAATTTGAGGCTTACTCCTCTCCACTTGGTGATCACCTACTACCAAGAAGTTAAATTAGTAATAAAATATTGATCCAAACCCTGGATTGGGGTTCAAAATAGAACACAAGGCTGTCTAGGTCATAGTTGACATCTACCATAGTTCATCGTGGGAAAACCATAAAACATGTCACACTTGTCCTCTTCCACACGTCTATGTGGGATACAAAAGCGTAACGAGAGAGTGATTTTGAGGATATCAAGTATCCTCCAGTTATGCACAGGAGTTAGTGTGTGTGAAACATACATATACAAACACTATATAAAAAGGAAAATAAATAATCCCAACAAAGCTAAAGATGTAGTGTAAGGTTTAGAAGTCTCTGTGTGTTATGAAATGAAACTCTGGAATCGTTTGATGTAGTATAGTTAAAGTTATTGTCCTCTTCTAGAAGCTCCAAAAAATAGTGGCATAGCCTATGTGTTCTTCCTTTCAGAAGTATGATATGTTCAGCTTCTTGTTTGGAAGATATTCAGGCTAGCTGGGCAAGTTTTTCTAGACATATTTATCTCCCTGTATGTTCTTCATTTTTAGTTATTGGTTTTTTGGAAGTATGATTGAGAGTTGTAGTAGTTATTGGGTTTTTGTATTTTTTTCTACTCCTCTGCATGTGTCAAATGATCCAGATTGTAATTGTTTTATACTTTGTGGTCCAGTAGGCATGACGATATCCCCACATTCATTGACCTCATACTATCTCTTTAATATCATATAGACAACATTAAATAATGTCATAATGATTAATTTTTCTAAATATGAGCATTAGATGTCAATTCTAATTAATAAATAAAAATAGTTTTTATGAATATCGGGGATTCATAAGTATCAATTAGTCAATAGCATCGGTCTTTCAGTGTCAGTATGATAGTATCAGTGACTCTCTATATCAGTGACTCCTTTCCATTGGTATTGGTGACTCAGGGAATCAGTGAGTCATTTGTATTATTGGTTTGTCCGGGCATCGGTGGTTCATTTTTACTATCAGTTTGTCATCCATCATTAAGTCATTTTAACTAACCAAGTGTTTCCCATCAGTGAGTCATTAATAGGTGAGTTACTTGAACAATATGTGTGATCGATCATCGGTTACTTTTCCATCGGTGTTTCTTTTGTTCTATCGGTGAGTCCCACATCAGTGTATTCTCTGATCGGTAAGTCCTTATCAGTGAGTCATCCAATGATGACTCCTTTTATCCATCGATGTCAGGGACATTGAAAAACATTAAAACAGTCTTTAGTATATAGAACAATACTAGATTATGTGAAATTCAAAATTACGTCTAAATATACACTTGTAAATATATTGAAACATAAATATGCATAATTTATTGACTTATTGCAATGTATTATACCATGTGACATAATTTATTCATTAATAAATATTTACTGACATGGTTAACATTAGTTAAAAATAATATGTGAATTATTGGGATTTGTAAAGTGGTATGATTTGTGATTATTAAAACTACTATCTCACAAAGGGTCCAAAAATCTCTTCCTTTTTAATAATGACAAATCATGGAATTAAAGAGTTATATAAGATGTTAATGAATAAAAATTACTTGACATAGCATACCAATAGTGAATGTAAATTCTCAATATATCTAGAAAGTATTTTCTTTTATGATCCCTATCAATTATTTTATCAGAGAATATATATATATATAATGTTCATTTAAGAGAGTTATACCATATAAATTTTATACTCCCCCTTAGTAAGTTATATTATAGAAATTTGATTTATTTGTATCAGAGGTGAGATATATATATTTATTCTTTTTATTACATTCCATCTTTCCTATGCTAGAGATCTCGTATGACAAAGTTCTCCACATTAGATTAATAATTTATTCCATTTATAGAGTTATCCCCATTTTGGGATTTCCAAAAAGCATAAATGTAGGGATTATGAAAAAGAACACATTGAAAATTGGAAACATAGGGAATTAAATTTGATATTTAGTAAGGCACAAAGAGTACAACCATGAAAAGAAAAGTAAAATTCCCTATAAAATAAAATATCCACTGCTAAGGTTTGGGATTTTGATGAGCTTTTCCTTGGAATGAAGGGTCAATATAAGGTACAGTAGGTGCTGTAGTGGATGTAGGAATGGATGATCAAATAGAAACACCAGGTAAATCAACACCTGTAGGAACATTAGCAGCATGTCTTGGTATCCTCTCTAATTGAACATGAATTTGAGGATTCTCTTGGACCACTGGCATAATATGAGATATTGCTTGAGGCACTGACATCTGAGTAGGGGGCATGGAAGCAGGTCCAATGGAAGAAACTATAGGAACCACTATCACATCATCTTGCACATATAGGTAGGGAATTAAAAGCTTGAAAAAATGATTTATGATTTCACCCTCATAATGCATTTCCCTTTCAAAATCTTCTTTCTTCTTTATAAATTTTTCCAAAGTAGGTGTAAAATATTTCAACTGTCTCAGATGGATCTTAATGAATTTAGTCACTAGAGGTATCTTGATATTTTCATCCAAGTAATTAGAGTTGTTAATCAGATCATACATGGTATAGATTTTTTATAAATACTTTTCCACCCATCATTTGGTCTCTTTTTGAGTAGCAGATGCCTCATTTGAACATTGTATCACCATGTTATAAACAAGGCCAGTGTTCCTATGCTCCTTGGAAAGGGTTTCATTATTAGAATAACATTGAATAAACCTCATCTATTCTCTCATAATTGTCCTGAGATACTCCATATCAGCAACATCGGATGTGGATCCTTTAGTGCTAGAGGCACCAAAAATCATCTATCCAATATCCTCCTTCAAATTCATCAAATCTACACTCAGAAGACGTGTCATAAGGTTCCTAAGAACCTCAATAACACCACCATGAGTTGTTATAAAATCCTTGGATATAGATTCCAACTCACTACAAATTCTATTCAATTCTACTCTTAGAATTATATTATTTTTAATAATAGTCTCATCTGTAGTAATTAGGTTAGGTAGAATATCCTAAATCACTATTCCTGTAATCTTAGCAGCAGAAGCGTCTAAAGTACTCATGGTAGTGTAAGCTTCAATTCTAACTCTAATATAGGATCTCACATATTCACATGTATCTTCATTGAATTACTAAAGATCAACCATGGTGACAAAGTCACTAGGAACTGCAGGCACAACATGCTCATCAATAGGTAAGACAGGTGAAGAACCAGCAATCGGTTCCACTTCAGTTGGTGGGGGAGGAGGAGGAGGAGTTAACATCACTTCATTTGATTCATAATCCAGTCCAAACATGACATATCCTGGATTTCTATTCCACTCATGAGAATAGGTCCAGCCGCTAAGTTCTATAGTATCAATCCTTACTCTTCATCATCCTCATCATCCTCATATTCCTCATCATCACCATTAGTTTTTCTCACATATCCTTCAACTCCAGAGTCCTCGGTATCTTCCTCATATTCATCACCCAACAAAGGTTCTCAAGATGTTAGTTATAATGGTGGACTTGAAGTTCCATAAGACATGTCCATAGATATTTCAACTATATCCAGGTAACTCTTATCATATATAAGAGACCCCTCTTATATTGGATGCTCATGATATACTCCCTCTTCATCTGAATAAACCACCTACTCACTAGGTTTAATACCTCAATCAACTTTATCCCTTGTTTTGTTAGGATGATCTATGATGTTGTAATCCTCATATTATTTTTCTTCATCTACTACCCAACATATCTTCCATTGCTTCCAAAATATCTTCATACTCTTACTGATATATTTGTGCAGGTAAAATACACTATATATTGTGGTCACCTCTCTCCATCCTCCACACATCCTATCTTCTTCAAAATTTTGGAAATCATCCTTGGGTATTATAAATAGGTTTCTTTATTGGATGGTAAAAGAGTCTAAAAAATTTATACCATGAGGTACCTAAATAAATTCACTTTCGCAACATTTTTCAATAAATAAATTAGGTAAAAATCCTAAAACATTATAGTAGAAAAATATCCCTTCTTTGGATAAATTTGGTGTTTAATAAATTTGAAAAGTAATATGGCCTCTCCATCTAATTGTTTAGCTAATTCTCTCCATGATTCCTCATTTCAAATAAATTTTTTCTTTTAATTTTCATAAGAGAACAAATATGTGGTTGTAGGAATGTTACCCTAGTAATAAGAAAATATTCCCTCATGTGGAATCTCTAAACACTCACCTCATCCTTTCAATAAAAAAGAGATCTCCTTTCCCTTTACCACTGACTTCATCCAAGCCTCCTCACCTCCATACAACGATACTTTCAAGTTATGATAGAACCGATGTTCCAGGCGAATATATAACAATATATAATTGTTTTCAAGCCAGATGATCCACCCTTGATATTCCAATACTTACAGTAAGAGTTACTTTCTTAACCTTAGGCACTCGGTAGACACCTCCTTTTTAGCAGTTACCACACATCTTCCCAATCCCGACTTCACAAAACCTACAACCCTACTATATTCACCTTTTTTTGTGATTAGATGATGATGATTCACTCAATACTTCAATTTCACACTTAGTATTTAAAATTCGGAAGGATTAGGTTTGGTGGAAGTTGAAATGTACAAGTTTCGAAAGGTAGAGTGAGGGTAGTGAAGTGTTGAAGTGTATATTGAATTAATTTTATAATTTAGGGATTGTAATTAATAAAATGGAATATAGGATAACTGTAAAATAAGAAACTACTAAACTCTGTTGTTTTAATTAAAATAAAACATGAGAACATGTTTACTAATGATACCCTATCATAATCAGTTTCCTTTTTTTTTTGTATTGGTCTCACTCAATCGGTATTACATGATTTGCTTCTGGTGATTATCTTTGTCTGATCAGTTTCAATGATCAGTTTCACTGATCGTTATCACATGATTGGTTTTAATGATTAGTTTAACTCGATCGGTTTCACTGAATGGTTTCACATTATTTGTTTTGCTGATTGGTTTCAAATGATCGGTTTCACTGATCAGTTTCACTGACCGGTTTCACTGATCAGTTTCACTGATCACTTTCACAGATAAAAAGATCTTTCTAATGAAATAAGTTCTAATAGACATTATTTATTTTTCATTCCTAGTTAATGTTACATGTATCACATTCTCTAATAGTTTATGGATTTGATAAAAATTTCTACAAGTTGATTCTTAGTCCCGATAAATTCAAGTGATATATAACCTTTCTGATAATGGTCTCTCAATAAGAGATTTCTCACATAAATATGTTTTTTTCTAGAATGAGGAAATGGATTTTTGTAAATGTTAATATCACTTGTACTATCACAATTTATGGGGATGTTACTGAATTGAAATCCATAGTTTAATAAGGCGTGTTTCATCCAAAAAATTTGTGAACAACAACTACCAATAGAAATGTACTCTACATCAGCAGTTGATAATGGAATCAAATTCTTTTTTTTACTACACTATGAAATTAGAGACTTTACCAAAAAGTGACTTTTTTTGAATGTTCTATTTCTATATAATTTACATCCACCATAGTTAGCATCAAAATAACTAACCATATCAAAATATTTTCTTCTTGGGTATAACAATAGTAAATTAGTTGTATATTGGAGGTATTCGAAAATTCTTTTAATGACGTTTAAATGTTACTATTTTGGGTTCAATTGAAATCTCCCACACATACACACACTAAACATGAAGTGTGTCATACTTTCAGTTATGTAAAGAAAACTCCCAATCATTCCTCTATCAGAAATTTGATCAATAGATTTCCCATTGTCATCATGATCTTACTTACAAGTGGAACTAATAAGAGTTTCATAACTCTTAATGCAATAAAATACATATCTTTTCAAAATATTCTTAGTATAATTACTTTGATTAATAATAAAACCTTGTTTATTTTTGAAATATTTGAAATCCAAAAAAATATTTACATTCACCCATCAAACTCGTTTCAATATTTGAATCATTTTTTTAAAAATACTTACGTAATAATTTTTTGAATATCCAAAAATAATATAATCTATATATATTTTAGCTAATAAAAAAAATTTAGAAATTATTTCTATAAATAAAGTATTATCTTTAACTCCTTTTTTAGCACCTTTATAAATAATAATGTTACTTAACCTTTCATACTGAGCTCTTGGATATTATTTCAAACCGTATAACGCATTAGTTAATTTGAAAACATGGTTTAGAAAATATGTATTTGTAAAACATAGGGGTTTTGAACTACAAAATCCTCACTTATATATCCATTTAAGAATGCACTTTTAACATCCATTTGATAATGTTTGAAATCCAAGTGTACTGCATAGTATAGTAAAATTATAATGGCATCAAGCATAGATACTAGTGAAAAGGTCTCTTCATAGTAAATTTGCTCTTCTTGATTATATCCTTGTGCAAAAAATTTCTAATAATATTTCCAACGTCATCTAATTTATTCCTAAACACCCATTTACACCCAATGGTTAGGGTATCATTTGGTCTATCAATAAGTTTCTAGACACTATTTATCTCAAACAGGTTAATCTCTTCTTGCATAGGCATTACCCAAAATTCATCATTGATTGCATCATTGATATTTTTATGATCAGGTTGTGACAAGAATCCTTGATGTTCAACTTGATTTATCATTGAATCGCTAGTTTGTGTTCCTATGTTTAAATCTCCTACTATAACATCTATGCGATGGTTTTTAGGGGTTTTAGTTTGTCTAGTAAAAGTAGGGCTAGTTATTTCAGGTACATCACTAGGTTCTGGTTAATTATGGCTTGAATATGGAGAAATTACAAAACAGGAAGTTTTTTATGATTTCTTTATAGGATGGTTATAAGAATTAGCATTAATGTACAGATTGGACATATCCTCCTCCTGATTTTATAATGAAGTCTTATGTTCATGTGGATCTATTTCATCAAACATGTCATGTACAGATTATGCCACACATTTGGTTTTCTTATTAGAGACTCCATATGATTTTATTGATGTTGAATATCTAAGTACTATACTTTCATCATATTTAGAGGAAAATGTTTATAGGTTTTTGTTAGTGATAAGAATATAAAATTTACATCCAAACACATTAAAATAATTTACCTTCAGTTCCTAGTTATTCAAGAATTCAAAAAGTGTTTTCTTAAGGATTGTTCTGATTAAGACATAATTTATTATGTAACAATCTATATCGACAAATTCAGCCCAAAAATAAATCGGTAGGTCATATTTATTGAGCATAGTATGTGAAATTTTTTGTAGGGCCCTATTTCATCATTGTAACACATCATTTTGTTGAGGTGTCTTAAGAGCAGAGAAGTTATGAATATATCCATTTTTCGAGAAATGAGATTAAAAGTCTTGATTTTAAAACCCACATCAATGGTCACTTCTTAAGGATTTAATTTTAAGTACACTAAAATGTTCAACTATCCTAGCATACTGGGTAATATGAGAGCAAGCTTCACTTTTTTGAGCTAAGAAAAAGGTCCAATTATACCTAAAAAAGTCATCTACTAGAAAATAAACATAGTTATTACCATTGAGACTTGAAACTCTAGATGGTCCAATCAATTCCATGTGAACCAACTCTAGAGGTTCAGAAGTTTTAAATTCTTTCTTTTGATTGATATAGATTTTATGTTTCTTTCCTTTTTAACAACAATTGCACACTCTGTTTTCTGGAAACTCTATTTTGTGATATCCTTTAACTAAACCTTTTCTGGTCAATTTAATAAGGGAGTGTATATTACAATGTCATTGTCTTCAGTGCTAGATCCAAGAATCTTTTTGAAAATAACATAGATAAGAAACATTTTGTGATGCTAGTGTTTCTATGTTTATATGAAGTACATTATCATTTTTAAAATAATTAAATACAATGTTATTTTTTGCATCAAAAAAATGGAATTAATCATTTTTAAATTTAAAATTAAATCCATCATCAAATATTTGAGATATCCTAAGCCTGTTAAACTTTAATCCATCAACATAATGTAATTTTGAAATTGAAATAGAGTTAGGTTTACTAATCTGGCCTAAGTCTATGATTTTTCCTTTACCATTGTCACCAAATGTGACATGTCCTCTATAAATATTGACGAGATTCTTAATGCTTGAGTAGTATATTTTCATGTGTCTTGAAAAGCCACTATCCATGTACACAATCTATTAATAGGAACTTTTAAGGTAGTTTACCTAAAAACAAATTATCCAAAAAAGGATTTTGGTACCCATATTATTCTGGGTCCCAAAACCTTAGTAATAAAATCTTTAAGAACCCACAATTGTCTTATGGGTTTCTTATAAGTAGAATCTAAATTATTTGAAAAATAAAAGTTATTTGTTCTAGAAAAACTTTATGTAATAAATTATTTTTAAAAAATGGAACTTTCTATGAAATTATGCTTTTTTAATAAAGAAGCGGATTTTCCAGTTTTAGTTATTAAATTCATTTTAGATAAATTCCATTTCCCTAGCTGATATCCAATTCCAGTAGTATAATTAGGAGCTATATGTTTCCCCATTAATTGAGTGAGTTTGTTTTTTCCATTAGTAACCATTTCAATATTCTTCGTTAAATAATCATTAGATAACACTTGGTAAATATTTTCCATTAGTAGTTGAGCATTTTTCTCTTTCTTAATAGTAATTTCAGACTTTATAGTTACTGTAAGAGAATGTTGTTTCCATAAGGAATTATATTTATCTTTTATTTCATTACATTTCTCTTCCAACATGTAACAATAAACAAATATTTCACCACTTGTCATATTTTCAAAATCACTTTCAATTTTAGAATAATAAGAATTTTGTGTAGGAGAGCCTATGTTTACCTCATATATTTTTGTCATAAAACACTTATTTTTCATGCTATCTTTCTCATCATGAGATGAAAATGATTCACTAGATCTATCCTCAGATGCACTCCAGGTGACCTTCATTGCATTCTTATATATACAATATTTATTCTCATACATTATTTTATACATTAATCTAGGGTAGTCAGGTTTGACATAACCTTGCCTTTTTCATTCATATCAAACCATTTCTTCTGACTTTTCATTTATTTTCGAGTCATTTTACCACTTTCCATTATTTTCATATTTTACTTTAATGTTTTCTCTCTAGAATAACTGATTCTTTCTGTAAATTTTTATGAATCTCTAGGCCATTTGGGCCATTTCTTCATCACTTCCTAAAGTTAATTCTTCACTACTTGTGATCTCAATAGCAGCATGAACATTATCTTTGTCTTTTCTCTTGGAGGTGGTAGTCTTGAAAGATACAAATTATATATTTGGATATTCCTCCTGTTTATTTAAATTTATTTATTCTTTATACATCATCAATTTTCTAATTAGTTCCTTCACTAGAATTTTATCAATGTCACAAGATTCTCTTATTGATACTGATGTCCCTCACTATCTCTCTGGTAAGATTCGTAGAATCCTCATGATCTATACCTTTGTTGTGACTAATCTTCCTAAATAAATCATGGTGTTCAACATTTCATTTAACCTGAGATACATATCAGAAATAGATTCATCCTGCTTCCTTATAAAATTTTCAAATTTAATATTATAGGTATTTAATCTAATTTCCTTAACATTAGTTGTTCCCACATGGGAAACATACATAGTGTCCCAAATACCATGAGTAGTTTTTCAAGAGGAAGTGGAATTAAATTATTCATATCCTAGTTCACAATATATAGAATTAATTAATTTACATTTATTGATATAGGAAGTCTTTGGTAGGTTCATCCCATGTATTTTTAGTAGCTGCAGGGATTACATATTTACTTTCAATAGCAGTCTAGATTTCAAATCTCATGATTTCTAAATGTATTTTCATTTCATGGATCCATTGAGAATAATTTGATCCATTGAAAAAAGGTAGTATATTTTTAGTAGCTCCTTCTAATATATTGTCTATAATAAAAATTTTAGAATAAGATTTGAAACATATAAAAAATTTAGTATTGACCTAAATATTGAGATCTTTGAGATACCACTAAAATCACAGTTGAAAATATTTAAGAAGGACATAAGAACTGAAAATTTCAAAATTCGTTGATACCAAATGTTGGTTAGAGTAGAATACACAAGAGGGGTCGAATTGGGTATCTATAAAAATTTCTATTATAAATTGGTTCTTTGAAATTTTTTCCCAAATTAAAAATATAATCTAAGTTTGTTTGTAGTGAATTTATAAGAGTCTGGAATGTTCAAATAATTTATCAAAAGATTTATTAGTTCTCAGCTATACTAATATAAAGATTAATGAAACTTTTGAAACTAACATACTAGATCAAAAAATTTCTAAACACTTTATAAACTAATTATCAACATTTAATTTACTTAAGTGAAATTTTTGATAAAAACAAAGTAAAAAATAAAAGGTGATAACACATAGGATAAAACAAATGGTTTAGACTCAAGAAGAGACTTAGTACTCTCTCCATTGTGATCACCTTCCACCAAGCATTTTAAATTAATAAAAATGATTGATCTACACCCTGTATCGGGGTTCACAATAGCACACAAGGCTATCCAGGTCACACTTGACCTCTACCATAGTTATTCATGTGAAAAACAAAAAATAGGCAAAACTTGACCTCTTCCACATTTCTACCTGGGATAAAAAAGGAAAACTAGAGAGTGAGTTTGGGGATATCAAGTATCTTTCAATTATGAACATGAGTCAGTGTTTGTGTAACAGACTGATACAAACAGTACTCAGAAATGTAAATAAATAAACACAACAGAGCTAATGATGCAGTGTAAGGTTTAAATGTATCTGTGTGTTTTGCAGTGTAGCTATAGACTCATTTAATTTAGTGTATTTTATGTTCCAGTCCTCTTTTAGAAGATCCAAAATAGAGTGTCATAGCCTCTGTGTTCTTCCTTTCAGGAGTATGAGATATTTATATTCTTGTTTTAAAGATGTTCAAGTCATCTCATTAGGTTTTTGTTGACTTTTTAATCTCCCTGTATGTTCTTCCTTTTGAGTTCTTGGAATTTTGGAAGTATGCCCAAGATTTGAAGGAGTTCTCGGGTTATCATATTTTTTATTACTCTTCTGCTTATGAGGAATGATCTAGCTTGTTATTATTTTATACATTGAGTTCCAGTAGGCATAATGATCTACCCACATGCATAAAACTCATATTTTCTCCTAAATATACTAGAGACAACATTAAATAATTTTAGAAACCTTAATTATTCAAAAAAGACCTTTAGATATAAATCTAAATTATTTTATTATAAATAGTTTTTATGACTATCTATGAGTCATAAGTATCAGTGAGTCAATAACATTGGTCTGTCATCATCGATGAATCTCTGTGTTGGAGACTCCTTTACATTGATATCAGTGACTCAGGGAATCAGTGAGTCATTTTTACAATTAATTTGTCGAAGTATTGATGAGTCATTTGTACTATCATTTTGTCACCCATAGATGACATGTCCATTGATAAGTTGATTTAACTAAAGGTGTGTTTCCCATCAGAGATTTCATTGAACTATCGTTGTGACCAATCATCAGTTTATTTTCCATCGGTGTGTCATTTGTTCTATTTGTGATTCCAGCATCAGTGTATTCTTCGATCGGTAAGTCCTCATAGGTGAGTTATCCAACAATGACTCCTTTGAAATATCATTGTTAAGGACATTGAAAAACATACAAAGTGTCTTTCTTATATAGAACAAAACCAGATTAAGTGAAATTCCTAATTATATGTAGATAAAAACTTGTAAATATTTTGAAACACAAATATGCATAATTTATTGAATTATTGAAATGTATTATACCATGTGACATAATTTATTCATGTATAAATATTTATTTACAAGATTAAAATTAGTTAAAACATAATCTGTGAATTATCAGGATTGGTAAAATTACATGATTTTTGATTTCGAAAACCACTATCTCAGAAATGGTCCAACATATTATATCAGTCAAAATTAAATATGATTGTCAATTAATATCCTAAAATAGTTTTTTGTATGTTGGTAATGAAATAATATACCCATTTATACTTTTTTTCGATGTACATTTCAAAGGAAATGTTTGGATTGAAATGTTTTGAATGATACTGATGATGAATTTAGAAATATTTCTAAGTAAAATATAGAAGTTATTAACATTAAAATATTTGATGTTGTGAACTAAATAATATTGACTACTTATTAAATATGTTGAATACTATGAATATTATTACTTAATATAACCAATATTCAAATGAGATTTATTCATAGATGTTACCCATTACAAATTCTTAGTGAGTGGATTTCTTGATATGGTCACATAGATATGTGATAGGAATTACATCAAGATGTAATAAGTTTTATAAAACCCTATAATACAACAAAAATAAGGAATTATATATGTATTACATATGATGTATAAGAATATGGATTTTATTGTATTGTTTGTGTATTATTAATATAGTTTTATAAATATAATAAATGATTCAAGTTATATCCAAAGCTGACTCATCTGTATTAGTTGATCAAGTTTGTTATATTTAACACATGAAGTGAAATGACACATTCCACTAAATGTATAGCTTTGAGTTATCCCTAATCGATGTTCATCATGGATAATTATATGTTTTCATAAAATACTATTGTTATCATTGGTATAATTTTGTATTTTAATACAAGCTATACTCATGAGACATAACATGGGTTTTATGTGTTTGATGACACACCAAGTATATCACATATAGTATCATATTCTATGTATTTGGTATACTATGGTATAATATTTTATATTAAATCCATATAAAATAGTTTATTAAGATACCTATAATTATATCATTTATAGTTTTATACCTTTAATATGATATAATTGGGGATGATATCATTAGGGGTGGTTAAGTGTGCCACAAATCATGTTTTATGATGAGTTTTAACCAATATAGTATTTTTCCATTCATATGATGATGTTGAAATTTGGTTCTACAATTGAGAAATTATAAATAAATTTATATCCATGCTTTGATAAGGAATATGTTATGTGTTTATCTACATAGATGAGGGAATGATATATTATCATCCATTAGGGGAGAATGACATGTAATGAGTTCATGCTACTAGTCAATATATACTCCAAGAATCAAGAAGAAATGAGTGGATATACAATATTTTCATACTCTATATCTTGTGCTAAATAAGTTTGATAGAAAAATAGATTATATGGTTATTCATGATTTTATATAACATAGTATATAGATATTGGTAGTTAAATACATGTGTTTCTTAGAGATCATGTTATATGCATTTATATCTTGAGTAGAACTAATTATTTTCTTGAGTCTATGCTTTTCATAAAATTATTAATTTATAAATTCTATGTTTTTTAATGAAAAAACGCTTTTGGGGTCACACATTATGGTTGAATAAATGAGTATTTAGTTTTAAGAATCTTATACGCACTCTCTAATTTTTTTAATGTTTATCCAAAATGTGTTTTTATAGATATTCATAAAAGTGTATCCATTGATGTGATACATTATGACATTGAAAATAGATTTCCAAAAAGTGTTCCAAAAGATATCCAAAATGATTTGTGGATATGGTTTCATAATCTATTTCATATGATATTATATAGAGTGAAATTATATGAAGTTTATATGGATTTACTATTAGATGGAGATCGATGGATATATTCTCTAAAGAATAAATAAATATAATGTACTTCATGTAATACAGTAGTGTGATTTGATGATGTTATATGGTAAAAATATGGGGTATAAAAGAAATATTTTATGTTTTTGGGAATATCATTTTGAAGAACCTTTGTGATAAATTGTTTTAACAATGTTTTTGTATATGTTGAAAACTAATTTTTATAATAAGAATGTTTTTGTTATTCAAGAATCAAATCTAGTCCATCGTAATGAGTTTTGAAAGAAAGTTGAAAGTTGTTTAAATTTTAGACCCATACTTAAAGGGGGAGAAATGTTTTGTTTTCTAAACATAGAAGATCAGATTGAGAATCACCATAAGAAAGGTATCAGACTGATCAGCACCAAATTCAAAGGTGGTTAGAAATATTAAGTTGTTGATCCAATGATTTATCAGTCTCGATTCAACCCGTATGAATTTCAATATTCATTAGACCTGTCATTTGTTTGAAATTCAGTTTTCCTAAATATTGTTTGTATGAATTTTGTGAAGTAAGGAGATATAATGTTTTCAAAATTTCTAAAACAAATTTATAAGATGATTTTCGGATCATGAATTTATTATAAATCATGAAACATTCTCATAATTATAGATTTTTTAGAATTGGAGGAATCCTAATAATTGAATCGGTTCTAGTGATCAAGAAAATGTCTTTATTGGATTAAATAAATCTAAACCTCGATGATACGTTTCAAAATTTAGATTGTGTGAAACTGATGAAGATTAAATAATTTAATAGCTTCTGTGTGGATTTATCATTGAATATATTCCATTATAATCAGAAAATCCACTATAATGGGAAAACCCATTATATTGAGAATTCCATCATTATGAGGTTTCCATCGGGCTGATAATTAGAAAGAAAGGAGAATACTAATGATTATATGAATAAAGGAAGATTGTAATGAGATGATAAAAATTCATATTTTAATGATGTGAGAAATTGAGGAAGATTGTAATGAGCTGAGTAATATGGGAAAATCCTAATGAGTTAAGAAATAAATAAATATCGTAATGATTTGAGAAAGAAAGAAAAATAATAACTATCTGAGAAATAAACACAGATCGTAATGAGATGAGAATAAAAGGTAGATCATATAGAGATAAGGAATAAATTCATGCCATAATAATCATAGGAAGCGGAAGCTGAGGACGTTTCATCGTAATGGGTTGAGGAGGTTTCATCATACCGAAGAAAAGATAGGGTGATCAAGAAATATGATTAAAAAGAAGAATTTATGAGATGATTTGAAGTGGTAAAACATGAATTTAATTATTTGTAAATATTATAGAAATCTGAGAAGGTTTTACGAAGTCAATGTTTAATTTTAAAAGTGATATTTTTTCAGAGTTTGGAAATGTGGAGAAATGGGGAATGTTTCTATGTTTAACATTGTCACTTTTATATGTTTCTTATAAATAATTACATATATAATTCATTCATTTTGACTTTTAGGAATGAGGAAAAGGAGGAGGAGTGTATAATTAGAATGGAAGTTATTTTCATACTAATATCTCTGATGAAGATCAAAAACTTGAAATTTTTGTTTACTGGATAGGAGAATAGTATTGAGAAACATCATATAGAAAAGATTATATTGAGAATTTGAGAAGAGTTTGAGTTTTGTATATTGAGAATGGATTCATCATATTGAGTCTATTTTATTGAGTGAATCAGAATAATGAAGATCATATTATTTTCTTAGCATAATTAAAGAATTGTTGATTGAGTAAGGGGGAATCATATTGAACTTATCGGATTTAGAGAAATAGATCCAATGAAATAGGAATGAGAATCCAGGCTGAGATTCTGTGGAGTAAATATAACAACGAATTATTCTTTTATGTTGTCTCAATTTTTGAGTAAGAAAATTTTTAAACTAACGAGAGACATCATAATATTCCTCTTAGGAGATAGAAGGCGTCTAATAGTAGTTGGAACTAGTATTATTCACTAATTCATAATAGTGGATTTCCATAGACCCATAGGAATGGTTATGGAAAGGATTTAGTTTCTCATACTGAGGCCAAACATTGTAAAATATTGTGTGATTTCCTTTCTTTCCTACTTTTTCATATAGGATTATTTAATAAAAATTTGATAAGGAAATTAATCTTAACAGTTTATTCGGGTAGAATGTTAAATGGTATTGAAACTTATAAAAAGTGAAAAACTAATTCAATCCCCTCCACCCCTCTTAGTTGTTCTTTGATACTTTGTAACTTCATATTCAATAATATATGTTGATATTTTATTTTAGTTTCAAAATCCAATCATAGTGTATAATTGGGATATTCCATAAGTTTGTGTTATATAAATAATCAACTTATAAAAATTGTATGGAACTTAATGATTGATAAGGAAGCCAAAATTTTAGTGTTTATAAAAAATTTAATCTTCAACATAAGGCTATCATTGTAACAATTTTATATATTTAAATGTATATTATAATCATTTAATTCATTTTATAATAAATTCTTACATGATTGTTTGTAGGGCTGAAAATTATTTATAATTGATTATCTACTAGTGTATAATGTAATGTATGAGTTATTTCATAAAAGGTCATGGAGAATATTTGATTCCTATATAAATAAGTAAAATTCCATTGATATGATGGTCTAATATAAATAATCCTTCTACTGATGAGCTCTACTAAATCTCTCTTTTCCTTATTTTATTTTCACGAGATATACTAGTATATCATGGTGTGAATAATAATATCACTTATGATTTCAGTGATTTATATTTTCTTAAAAATAAACCATTGAGTAAGGTATATTTTGTTAAATTATCATTGATTTCCATCAATTAGTGTTATTGAAAATATGAGTTTCATCTATCTTCAGTGGGAGGTAAACATCTTTTCTTCATTTATTTATAAATTTTTGTGATTCATAACATAGAGATCTTGGTTTTTTTGTTTCTTTGGAATATTATTCTTATAGAATAAGTATTATTTGGTCTTTATAAAAACTTCAGTATATTCACCCCAATATTATATAGAATATTTTAATATATTTTTATGACATATTTAGTTAGAGGGATCGGAATGACCAGGTCATGGAGTCTGTGATCTATGTTAGAGTTTTTTTTGTATGAGTTTAATGATGGTATTTTGTCTTAGAGTCCTTGTTTATGTGTAGAATGAAATGTATTATTGGATTGGATTTATTTTATGTTATATTAAGTTTATTAGTAGTTTATTATCATACATATGAGATTCATAAGGGTAATTCCTCCCATATATTTATGTTTTTTACCCACACTAACATTGACCCACCAATAGCCTATTTGAGGTGGGATTCCGGGGTCACACTTGTTTCTATTTCTATCCCATGAGGGGTCCCAATGGGGGTGGGTAATGACATTATAGTGTCAAATATTTTTATTAGAGTTAAGAAATATTTTAATGTTAGGAATGGGTCAAGAATTTTTTTCGGTTTAGTAAAGAAATAGTTCGGTTAAACATAACAATTCAATTAATCATGTGATAATGAATACGATATAGAAGGTCTCATAAGATATGATGAATGTTTGATAAAAAGAGTTCTGATTTCAAGCTAGAGAACCAATTAAGGTATATGCATCATGGTTTTTCCGATATGATTGAATTGGGGAATAATATTATAGAAAGTAAAAATATTATAATTAAATAGCCTTAAATTAATTATATATTCGATCCTAAAGATTAGAGTTTTTTAAGTGATAAATGGTAAAATTTATTTGTAAACCCTGAGATTTTTATAAGATATTTTTCTTAATTTATTTGATGTATTGTATTGTATTCTTCACAAATATAATATTGTGATACATTCAACACTGGATTATCATGTGATATATGGAACACTATGCTTGGCTTGTGTTACACCCACTTTCAAGTTCTGTTGATAGATTTCATTTCATGCATGGCCGAGTTTATGTGAAAAACTAAATATCATTATGTTATCTTATAACCTATCCATTATAATGGAAGGTATAAATAATATTTATTGAATTATGAAGTTATTATTTACACACATAGATATATAATTAATTATTTGGTGAGAAATTAATTATAAATGAGAATAAAACCATTTTTAAGTAAAAGGAATTTTTTTTTTGTAAATCTATTTAAATGAAAATAAGTGAGTTTATTAATTAATTAAATAACTCTGAATGGATTTTATAAATAAAATAAATATTTAAAGAATTAAATATAATGTTTAAAAGTCATCTTATATGTTTTCTAGACATGATATGAGAATAAATTCATTTTTCAGATTAAAGAAGTATTTTTCAAAAAATTATGCATTTTTTCCGCCTTTTGACGGTGCACAAAATTTAAATATTTTTTTGAAATTTTTGTGTATTTTATTTGAAAAAATAAACCTATTATTTGAATGAACAATATCAAAATTCATTTTTTTTAATTGTTATTTTTTTGATAATTTTTACTTCATTATGAATAGTAAAAAAATATTTCATTTTAATTGAAAATTACCGTTTTTTCAAATATATTTATAGTGTTAAATTATATATTTGAATGGTTTTAGACTAAAATTAGAATATATTTTTATCATTCATTATATTATAGGTCATTGTAATTAATTTTACATTGAATTTTGATGTAAACATATTTTAATCTTTTACAATGTTTTAACTTCTAAAACTCGTTTTCTTATTCAGATATTGAGATTAATTTTAAATTAATTACTAAAAATTATATGTTTAGAATTTTAAAAAATTTATTCCATACTGGGAATCATTTGTTCAAAATTATTTATTTGGATTTCTCATATTTATTATCATTTGGTAATGTATGTTTTGTAATTTTTATTAGTATGGTAAAAAATGTAAATCAGGTAATTAATGATGAAAATAATAATAAGAAAATACACTAACACTTTTCTTAATATCATTTTATGAGTCTGCTTCGAACTAAATCATACTTGTATAGAAATTTTATCTTTTGGAAGCCACTTGGATGGGATTAGTACATTTCATATATTTTATTTTAATAATGGCTAAATATGTCTTACTCAAATTTTAACAACTATATCATTTTAAAAAAAGGTTATTCAAAAGCTAACTTCACCTATAAATACATATCTATAATATAAAATGTTTTTATTTATTATGTTACAATATTTGTAACTTTTAGTAAAAAATAAAATTAAATGATTATACATTCACGGCGTATAAATTATTTAATTTATAAAAAATCAATTGAATAATTTTTATTAAAATGATAATAACTATAAAATGATAAAAACAGTTGACAAATATTATTGGTCAATAATATCTCGACCATAATCTTACAAGGTTCGAGTTATTGACCATTTGGATCTATAAGGAAATTATAATGACACTTATAATATTTTATTTCAAGTGATGTTAAGGATTTCACATTCATGTTTTAATATATATATCATTTATAATGTAGGGTTTTACAGAAGATATATTCTACTATAAGTATTATTATGAAATATTGAGGATTTATCTTCATAATATTATTTTATTTTTAATTTTAATTCAAAAAATACGTATATTAAATAATTACACAAAAAACTTGTAGTAATTATTTCCTTAATGAAAATATCAAATTAATGTTATTAAAAATATTAAAATATATATAATCTGGGATACTATATATATAAAATTAATTTTATATATGACCTTTAATCCTCAAGGATATAATAAAATATTTGGTTCTCAGATAACATATTATATTGATATTTTTATAAAAACAATAAATTTAATAGTGTAAAAATTGATCCTATTTTTTGTTTATCAAAATAATGTAACATTAAATTATTTAAAAAATGTATAATTTTTTTAAAAATATATAATATTTAGTATATGGTGTAAATGTTATTAATTATTCAATTATGTTCTAACCGACCACAAATAAGTAAACTTTTAAACCTTTTGAAATTGAAATATTTTTTTCCTTAGTTAAAAATTAAATAGAATAACTAAGTGTTAGTTAAAAGGATAAGGTTTAAATTGACAGAAATCATTTAAAAATTTATTTTCTGATTATATTACAACCTCATATAATATTATATTTGGAACTAGGAATTTTTTAGGTTTTTTATGGGTTTTTTTATTATAAATTAATATTTTTGTAGATTCAAAATGTGGCCCTCACTTCAATTATAAAATGGAACATCCCCACTCACTTATTCACTTCACTTTGAGCTATCAAGCTCAGATATTTCATGGACATTTATCATATAAACTTATTTATTTACATTATAGAGGTTATTTTCTTCTCAAAATACCTACTCTAGTGCCTTTAAAAGGAGATCTAGAGGGAGCTCGTTGAAGAAGAGGTAATCTCCTCTACCAATTCTTTTAGACATATTTCTTCTACTACATCCACATCCTGAGTTTTTTCCATTATACATTAATAACACTAATATCACATATATTATGATATGTTATTGTCATTCTGGAATAACCATATTTCACTTTCTATCCATCTTACTAAAAATTAAATCACAACATATGCGTACGTACAACTTACCGTCTCCACACCGTGGTAAAATCTGTTTTCACCACCACGATACATGGCTGGTTTTAATAATGTAAACATTAACTATATATGATTATTATAACCAGATTTTGATTTTTTAACAATATATATACCATCAAATTTCCAACGATTTCACAATTAATGGAATGATATCTTCGCTCATGCGTACGTACGACCAACCGTCTCCATGATGCAATGTGATTCATTCAATATGATCTTCATTAAATAAAAATTTAAAAAATTTAAAAAATTTATAAATATGATATATATTATATTAATATCATTAATAAATAATATAACTCTAATAATATGAATAGGAACTTATCCAACAAAACATTTGTAAGAAAATATACGAGTTAATACTCAAAGGATGAGTAATAATGTTATTAACAAACAAGTAATAATATGACCAATTATAATTTCATAAGAAAATATGATTATTGGATAAGATAATTATATTATTTAAACCCTTATATAGGATAATTACACATGTACAAAACAACCCAAACCTATGGTAATGGATAATTTCTAAATCTTATTATTATATGAGATTGTTTATACATAAGTTTTTGTTGGGGTAAATTTATCATCCATTTCCATGATTCTTAAATATAAAATCCAAAAATATTCTTTTTATTATTAAAAAAAATTTAATGTCAAATTTACCCATTTTTTATATTTTATTAAACACTATGAAAGTAATATTTTTTCATTTTTGATTCGATACACACTTTTACATATTCAAAAAATGTATGAGAAGAATGTTTTCTTCACTTATACAGCCTGAACAGATTTTTACATTTTTTATAATGCCTCATTTACATGAATATTCCTTTAAAATATTTCAACGTTATTATCGAATATTTTTTTATTTTAAAAGTGAATGGAATTTTGAGAAAACAAAACTTATTTAAAAAAGAATGGATATTTTCCTCAAGAAATAATTCCAAGTGTTCTATAAAAAAAATTCCATTTAAGATGGAATTATTTTGTAGGGTTATGTTTCAAGTATATTATCCCAATTATACATATGGGTTTATTGTTTTTATGATGGAATTTTATGTATGAAATTAATTTGTTTTACATGGAATATGTTATGATGTACCGATGTTTAAGAAAACCATTTTATTCCTTGGGTTATGCTATGATGAATGATTTATGTTCTTGTGGAACATATATGTATGGTTTTCATTATGTGATGGGTGGGACCTATATATCCCTCTAATGCATTGGGTAATGATTTATATCTCATGAGATATATGGTAATTTAATATGAAATGATATTTGTTCAGTAATATAGGACTGGGATAGGAAATTATCTCAGTTCAATAATACAGGGCTTCAATAGAAAGTAAACTCAGTTTAGTAATATAGGGCTGGAACGAGGAGTGAAATAGTTTTAGTAAAAAAATTCTTCCACTATGATAGTATTTTAAACGAGCCTTGTAAAACTTGGAAATGATATTCTATGCTTTTGTGGTTTCCAAAATTCTATGTTTTTTGTTAATGATATTTTCTCATGTCTTGTGTTAATTTATTATTTATTCCTTATGAACTTCCAATATTTATTTCATGATTCAATATTTTGAGATAAATTATATGTGGTATGGTTTTCAAAATTTATGTTCATTTTTTCACATTATTATGTTCTTTTTTGATTGATTTATCCTTGTTTACCCTTACTAAGCATATGAGCTCACCCTTTTCATATTTTTTCTTTTCCCTAAGAAGTATAGAAAGGGTTTATGTAGGAAAACATAAAGGGAAGATATTTATGGGATATGTTGAAAATAGATTAAAAAATTATAAGAATGTGTTTCATGTTTCCAAATGAACTAAAGTATTTTGGTATTTTGGTGTCTGTTTATGTAATGTATTAAGTATTCCTCAAATTTAATGTAATTTCCATGTATGTCAAGCTTGGGTCATTAAATAATCCATGTATGGTTCAGATGAAGAAAATGTAGTAGGAAACATTTTTCAATTTGAGGAGATTCAGTACAATGGAATATGAATCATATAGCAAGGCACTATATGAGTTTTAGTTATGAAATTTCCATTGTGTAAGGAAATTATCTCTAATTAATATATGTATAGGTTGTTATAGTATATTTAGATTTATTTAAATTTGATCTATGTGAAGTAGGGGCTATGTATTTAGATGGTTCTTAGTATATTAATGGGATATTTTCATTAATGGAGGATTTCTTTAAAGGTGATCAAGATGAGTAGAAGGTTCCATGTGATATATTTCAGAAGTAATTTTAGGTTTAGCTTTCTATTTGAAATAGAATAATGGTATATGGTTTGTGTTTTTCTCTCTTTATCGAAGGATCTTGAGTGTTTCAATTATTATAGTTCAATTAATGAATCCTCTTAATTATTATTCCAAAATACCTTACTAAAAATAAGTCTAGGGAATGGAATTTTAAATAGTTACTATAACTAATGATTTAGTATGTGGTCACTCCATTTATATTGTCAATGTGTCTTGAGGTGTTGGAGAATGAAGAGGTAATAGATAAAGTTTTAGAAAAGACATTTCATTATGGGGAGGTAAGTCATCAGAACATCCTATAAATTAAGGGTGGGCCTGGAGGATCCCATAAATCTATCCAGTATAGGTTTTCACCAGTGGGATGTTAGTGTCAATATTACTCTTATCAATTTTTTGGATTTATTATTTCTTGGGCCCCCACTTAGAGTTTTGGTGTGGTTTAATTTTATTATAGTGCTTTTGGTCAGTGAATGCTTTAGTGACTATGTATTCTCATTGGAAAATATGGGATATAAAATTAGTTTCTTATACCTTCATAGTAGTAGTATCCTTGTAAAATCAGCTTCAATAGTGTTAGTAGGATTTTGGATATAGTGAGGAGATGGATCTGGTGGAGGAAAAACACCATGATATCTCTCATCCTTAGGGATATAAGGTGTTGTACTACCATGGAGGTTTCTATAATTAGTTCTAGTGATGGATAGGATCTATGCATAGATAGTTGAAGGATATGGATTTTTTAGTGCCTAAAGAGATATTGATAGTCTAAAGTACCATTTCCTTATCTTCCACATTGGATTATGAATTTTTTTTATTTAGGATATTTCCACACTAATATCACACCTAAATTGGTTTGAGATGTGAGACATAAATTGGGGAAAATTCTAAATCTCTTAGTTTTGAATATTCCATTTATAGTTTTGTATATCTTGTATGAGGTATATTGGTATTGTGAAAAGATGATAGGGTATCCCGACTCATTGAAATATTTTATATTTCTAAAAATACAACCATATGATGTCATAATTAGTATAAAATTATTATATTCAATGCATATTGTTATTGAAATCATCTATAAGAGATTCATCTTCTTTGATGTGGAAGGTTAGCATGTACTATTCATCCATGATAATGGTCATCAAATAAATCATAAGAGTGGAGATCCTCTTTCATGTCAGCAGGTTGAGTTTATGTTAGGACCATCACAAGTTTAGGTAAAAATTATTTTTAATTTTTTTAGTATTTTTCTTATTTCATCTTTAGATAGGTCACAATTCTACACCAACATGTTATATCATGTTTTGGATGGATTCACAACCTTATGTCTCCTCGATTTCGTTGTATCCCTATTAGATAATGGCTTAGAAGTTCATGGATTTAAATATTCATATCAAGGATCTATTTTATAATGGTTTAATCCATCCTAGTGTGTCACCATTGGTTGTTCTAATGTTTTCCACCAATAATTTGGATGGAATATTATGGTAGTCTATCGATTACCATAGGCGGGGTCAAGTGACGGTGAAGAACCTTTATCCCCTCGAAAGTTTCAATAATTAACTCAATTAATTGAAGGAATATGGTTGGTTTTAAAAGATTGATATATGTTCTAGATATCATCAGATGATGATGAAGTGGTATTATATCCTGAAGAATGACTTTAGGTGTCACTATGGACACTTATAGTTTATCACCTTTATTTTCAGTGTCACAAAATACCTATCTATTTTCATAGGACGGATAAAATCATTTTTTATGAGGTATTAGATTAGATTTTGGTTGTTTTCATTGATGAAATTATTAGTTATTCGAGATAAAAATACGATCATACTAAGAATATTAAGGCCATTTTGATATTTATTTAACTATATCACATCTATAATATGTTTTCTGTGTACATGTTTTGGACACATGAGGTGTATTTTTATTGGGATTTTGTATCCCAACATGGACTCACCGTAGATCTTTCTATGATTAAATTAGTTCTTTCATTGGTGGATCATGTAAATATTTTAAAGGATCATATTTTTCTTGGTATTGTGGGTTATTATAGGAGTTTCAGGTCTGATTTCTCTAGTATTATCGGTTCTATAGTATACTTGACTAAAAAAGATCAATGATTTCTTATGGACTAATTATTTTAAAGTGGATTTTGAATAACTAAAGTTTAATGTGATTTGTGATCCTATTCTTTGGTTACAAGAGGAGGGAATTATGTTATATGTATTATCTTATGATTATATTCATGGCCTTTATTATGTTGTAATAAAAACAAAGAGATGTTATATCATGTGGATCTCGATAGTCACATCCTTTGGATAATAACTGTGACACCCATGATCTAGAGTTAACAGTGGTGGTGTTTACTCTAAATTAATTGCAGCAATACATCACTGGTGATCAACTTTTGGAATTCATACATAGAAGAGATTAAATTATATCTTATCTCAAAAAAATATGAATTTTAATTAGTATATTTTGATAGATTTATTACAAATTATGACTTTGAGATCTCTTAAATTCATGTAAGGGTAATGTTGTTGTAGGTGTGTTCATCAGGAAGTCATGCATATATATTTCTCAAGAGTTCGGGTATGCATGGAGGATGATGGAGGTTCTCATAGCATTGAATTTTTATATGGAGTATGTTAGTGGTGAACTTTTATTATATAAAATTATTGTGAAATAATATTTTTCAAGCAGGTGTAGGAGTCTCATATTAGTTCTTTGGGGGTGGAATTGTAGTGATACCATGTGGAATATAGATATTCTTATTAGTTGTGGTTAAAGGATGGTCAATATAAATTATTTTTATAGTAATATCATATTTTCATCAGTAATGGGAGAGGTGAAAAGGTGATAATTTTATAGCACATCACTTGTAACCAATCCTAGAATATCCCATGTGAATCATTCCAAAACGAGTTAGTTCTGGTAATTGGGTATGAAGAGGTTGGTGGTAAAATTTGTGTCACCATGTTTTGTGTTTTGGAGGGTGAAAGTTAAGAACTATCTTCTTATTGGTTTTCTAGATACATTTTATGTTTCATAGTAAAACGTGGGGGGGGGGAATTTCATTGGAATCCTCACCAGTTTACCCCAAAGATCAGGGATAATGTGATTCTATCAATATGATTGTAGATTTGTTGATTATATCAACTCATTTATTGTTTATTGAGTCAAGTGAGGTATATTATTTATCAAAATTGTATGTGGAGGATATATTGTGGATTCATAGGGTTATATGGAATATTATATATGATCAAGTCCCTCATTTTAACTCAGATGTGTGAAATGGATGGTAGAAATATTTTTTCACTTAGCTGTGATTAGATTTTATTTTCATCCTTCGACTGATGGGAAAACTGAGAAAAGTATCCAACAATTAGAGGACATGTTATGTACATATGTTTTAGATTATAGAGGTTCATGGGTGGATAATATAATTTTTTTTATTATTATAATAGTTATCAATATTCTATTAAATGCATATATTTGAGGCACTTTATGGATGTCCTTGAAAATATTCATTGTGGTAGACCAAGGTCAAAGAGATGTTATAGGTGGTATGTGAGTAGGTGAAGGCTACTAAAGAGCATCATAAGTCCATTTTAGATAATTTTTTATGAAATATAGAGTTTGAGGTTATCAATCATTATTTTCTAAATGATTATTCACATCATGGGAAATAGAGCATAAGTTGAGGTAGTGAGATTTCTCCTTGGTTCATCAAGACTCTCAAAGTATGCAAGTCAATGAAAGGGAGTATCAGTTACCTTATTATCTATAGATGGATTGGATTCATAAAATTTTTTATGTGTCATAGATCTATTGATATATTTATGATGACTCTCATGTTATTAATTTATTGGAGTTAGAAATTAAAATGGATGTGATGTTTTCATATTTATATGTTATGATTTAAAATTGTCAGGATAAGGTGTTAAATGGGTATATCATTTATTTAATCAGTATGTTGTAAAGGAATAATGGCTTAGTGTAGAGTAAATTGGAGCACAAATAAAAAATATGTACTCATTATCAAAATTAATTTTGATGATTTTTTGTTATAGTGGTATGACTATTAATTTTATGCTACGTTGATTAAATTTTATTTCTTCTTTTTTTCATGATTATGTTTTGAAGATGGGGAGACTCTTGTTTGAAAGGTATCTCATGGGGTGTTAGTTTAAGTATGATTTGTTTTATCTTTAATTTTTTATTAATATAAAGGATAATAATATTTTAAGAGGTATCTAAATTATAGTCTTTGATTTCTCCTAGACCTCTACATTATGTATTTGAAGTGTCTGAGGTTCCATGGGAGAGTTTGGAGGGAGTATAAATGAAAAAGGGGTTTTTTAACTTTATAATGGTCAGAAAAAATACATAAGATTCCAATATACTATGTTGGATGTTTCCGTCTCTCTATGGGCATGGAAGGATGGTCATTTTACTATTATTTAATAATTTTGGGGCTCAATTTCCATACTTATAAGAGTTTATATTGTATAGATGTTAATGTCCCAGAGGTGTTCGTTCTGGTTTGTGTGGTCTCTTGGCATAATCCATATAAGCCATAAGGAACCCCAAAACACTCATTTCAGAGTTCATAGTTATCAATGGTAAGTTATTTAAATTTTTCTTTATAGTGGATTCATAATGGTTGGGTAAAAATAGATGGGTTGGCTAGTGCTATGTCATGTTAGTTTAGGCATCAAGTAGGTATTTGCTGAAAAAGTATACTTGATCAAATCAACAATGTCATGTAAACAATTAAATGGTGTTTTAAAGAGTTAAATGACTACTGAGGAGAGGGGGTATTCTTTTTTGAAGGTCATGGATCATGGATCTCTATTGACCAACCCCCATTATATCATGGTAGTTCCATCACCATGTTGTAGTTGTGTCACGTCGATTTTCTTCTATAAAATCAGGTTATAACATACATTTGGTTAAATGTTTTGGATATCAAAACCCTAAGTGGTTGTGGGTTGTATTTTTAGCTATAGTAGGCCTTTATTATTGATCTTTAAGGTCTTTATTCATATGATCAGTCCCTTATAATATAAGGTTCAATTTCTTCCCCTTTTCCATCCATTATTAATGTTCTTTTTCTTATCAAAGGATTTAGTAATGTTTTTTGGTATATTTTTGGTAGATATTGGTAAATTTTGTGATATTTAATTGATGTGTATAGGTTTTAAGGGGAATGCGTTCATATTGGGAGGTGTTTCATCCTCAATTATTCTTTTATCTTACACTATATCTATTGAATCTTTAATTGAGATGGCTGATTCTAAATTCCTCATTTATTTACTATGTCAATGTAAATCAATCATTGATTCATTTTTAATGGATATAAATATGGTATTAGATTTTATTATAATGATTTTGGTAATAAATAAGATGGTAAAAAAGTATGTTGAAGGATTCTAATATGATTTATTTTCTCCAATTAGTATGATGAATTATTATTAATGGGTAATAAATCATACTTGTTTAATATTAGGATATTTTTTAACCTAGGGTTTATATTTTACATTTTTAAAACCTGGTCATGTGAGGGTTTTTTATTTTTTTATCATTACTGAGTTTATATATGTTATTTTCATGGGTTTTTGGCTAGTTTGTTGGTGGTGTAAGAGGCTTTTTGGACTATGATGTGGATAAGATGTGTGGATGTTATTTGTTTGTGTGGATTAGTGTGGTTGTCATTGTGAAAGTGGTATAGGTAATATTGTGGGTTGTTTTTGTGGATTGATGGAAAGTTGGTGATGAGTGGTAGTTTCACCTATGTGAGTTAGATTCTTTGATATGAATTATTAATGAAAATATGAATGCAATGTGTTAAAATTGAAATAGGGTTGGTTTTAATATATTGAATAGAATAGAGTTTAATGATTTGTGGTATTTGAATTGTAATGTGGAAAAAATGTGGTTGAAAAGATAATATAACAAGAAATAAGTTATATCAATGATTTTAAATTACGATAGTAATGTGAAATTTGATAAGAATGGAATGAATGGGCAGTTATTTTGTTGTTATGGTTATTATATGGTGATGTTAAAGTTTTCATGTTTCATGATTAGAGGTGGTGGAAATAAATTATCTAAAGTGAGGATGATAAAGGTATTTTCATGGTTGTAGTTGTGGATGTTTTTCATTACAGGGGTTTCCCTTAGGTTGGCATTGTGTGTTATATTATATCTGCAGATTCTGAAATCATCTTGAGTCCTAAAGAAGGCATCCTTGGATAAAACAAAGGCATATTTCAAGTCGGAGACCAATTCCGGGAGGAACCGAAGGGTTGCGCGAAAAATCCATATTGTCTGTGCAAAACCATTTTCTTGTATGTAAAACAGAAGGACAAGAAGAATTTTTCCATGTGGGTATAGAAACATCTGTGCCACCAACATCGGGACATGGGATACTCTATCAGTTGACTACCATGCAGACCCAATGACCCTGAGCACCTATAAATAGAAGGGCGCCCCTTCCTCTTCTGACACTTGATGAAACTGAAACGTCTCCTCTATGTGGAATTCACCTCTTCCATGAGAAAAATATGACTTCTAGGTAAAGTATTTTTCGTCAAATGTCTCCACAGGGTTTGCCTTTGCGCAAGACGACTAGGGTTTGACATTCTCTCAAGTCCTCACCTACTAGGCCTATTATACGAAAACCCCTCCACCTGCGCGCAAAGCATCAACCCCACTTTTCGCACAAACCTCCTATATTGCACACAAATGTTCATTTCCTCTGACTCTGACTTTTGCACGTAACTACTCTAGTTTCATGAATATTATGTGCAAACATCTTCTATTGGGTGAAAACCATCATTTCCACTCACATGGACTTTTCCACATAGCTTCTCTATTTGTGCGCAACACGCCCTCCATGTGCGTGCTCTTTAGAACTTGTTCGATGTCCCTCTTCTAGGCATCATATTAAGGAACTTACTACATACTAAGAATCAATGTTATACACCCTTCTCTAGTAAAACCCTCTAGTCTCATACAAAGTAACTTCAAAGTCCCTTGGGTGGTGATTTCCCTTGTGTTGCTTCGCCTCGTTCCTCTTCACATAGGCATTCTAATGGCTATTGCTTCTTCACATAGCCACGATAATGTGGACCCCATAGTGGATCACTCCATGAAACCCTAGAACCCTGGCATTGCTGATGCCTTCCCTTCCTCAAGGGTGGGCGGGTATTAGTTTTGTAAGTCCTAGGTGGTTCAGTTTGAACCCTCGTCATTGGAGCTGCATGATGTTAAACTACCATTCACCATCATCCTCAGCACAAGATGTTAAACTGTGACCTCACCCCATGCATAGTACGTGGGGTGCCCCATCTTGGACACTATCTATACACTCTCGTCTCCGTGGTAGTGAGCACTTCCTCACATATAATGAGATCCTTTTTGCTGGGGAGGCGTCTCTCCACTGGGAATGGGAAACCACCTTGGTGTGAGCCTGTATTCTTTTTTATGAGAGGAAGCATCTCTGCTCCTCCTATCTTCTTCCTGGCCAAAGACTAGAGAGGGGGGATGGGAACCAACACCCTTCTCTCTTCCATGCCAAATCCCTCTCATGCTGGGATTTTTTCCACTTAGGCCACCATCCTGGAGGAAGTCCCAGTCTCCAACTCCCTGGGCTGCTAACCATGTGTAATCCCATGCTTCCTCTTTGGGTTGTTAACCACACATAAGCCCCAATTACAACTCTGGGGAGCTAACCACATGTAATCTCCAATCTACTTCCCATGGATGCACCTTTCATGACATGATTGTTTGGTATTTTCTGCCTCTAGTTTCTCACACATAGCATGACTCACATGGGATTAGAGTAAGCATTGATCATGAAACTCACCTTGGGCATCCTAGAATGTAAGACCCATACCATCCAGAACTATGTGTACATTGATCCCTGCCAAGGAAAGGTATGTAAGAATCCTCCAAAAGGGTCAATCCTGACAACCATTTGTTAGAACCACCACCACATTAGTTCACCACGCCACTCCCAAACTATGTGGACTTAGATCCCTTCCATGGTAAGGTACATGTAATTCCTCCCTAAGGTTCAAGCCCAACACCCATTTATTCCAACCCCCTCCATGTCGTTTCACATTTTTCCCGCATGACGTTAAATTGCATTCCCCTTTTCGTCCCACGTGCCATTAAACGATACCCCGATCACACTACATGGGCTTTGATCCCTATCTCGTAGACAAGGTACGTAAGAAGCCTCCATGAGGTTCATCTGCATCCAGTGGTAATTCGTTGTGCCCCCATCCAGTGGTAATCCATTTGGACCCCATCTAGTGGTATGCCATTATAATCCCCTCCATTTGGACCCACAATTCTAGTCTCCCCCCCTATAGTGTCAGACCAACTCTCAGGCCACTAATAACGTATAAGCCCCAGCGTGTCATCTGGTCACCGTCCCCCACACACACACCCATTTCATGCCCCAACTTAGAGGTTCCACTTCCTATGGTTCCCATTCATAAAGGTCACCCCCTTAGGTGTCCCATCGCCCCCAAAGAACTATGTGGACTTTGATTCCTTGCGGAAGGGATAGGTAGGAAGTCTCTTCTTGGATCAATCCCAACATAACTGATGTCCTCAAATTTATTCCATCTCATTATTCATCCATTCTCAACCCTCCATCACTCATCCTAATTCTCACTCGGGACGCCACATCCTAGTGGGATCAGGCCACCTCATTTCCCATTCCCTAAATAGAAATCAGGTAACTAACCATGCATTATCCCAAATATCAGTGCTCTCTCCTGAGTTTCCACCCCTCTGATCCACTCTTTCCAGTGTTTTAATCAGTCTGATCCATCTCCATTAGTCATTAAACTCGATGCATACCCTTTGTTAAACATATGAAGATGAGGAAAACCTTAGAGATAGGACTATAAAATATAATTCCTGGCATTCGACGTGGGATTCCTCGAGCTTCCACACCCTCCAGCAGCTCTATAATAAGGGGAATAAAATCAGAAGCACCAGTGTTCCAGCATCTTGACATGCCAGTGATGACCAACATGACTACTCCCCCGAATGAAGTTTGCTTCCATGACTAAAACCTTTGTAATGTACTAACAAAAGCATCGTAATTAACCAGTGTCCATGAAGATATGGCACTGGGAAGAGTTTCACAAACAACATATTATGTATATAAGAAAGACACAGACTAGGTGAAGAGTTTTGAGGATGAATCCAAGAAAAGAGGAAATGACATCCCATCATCTTGTTTTGATCAAGGAGCAACCTTCTTTGAGTAAGTGATGTATTACACCTGCCTTTGGAAAGCAGGAATGCATGCAACAGTTGTGTCGTCCTCAAAAAAACAGATGTGTGCGCCCTGGAAAAAGCATCGAAAATAAAAATGGTGAAACCAAAGTAAATTTCTTCTTTGCAATGTGGAGATTTTTAATATTTGAGACAACAGTGGACTAGAGTTTCACAAGATACAACAATCTAGCACCAGGTCCCACAAAGAAAATAGCAGGCCTGGTATGAAACACACTAGATGTCGGGGAATTTAAAACGTTGGACATCTCGATCTATGACGTTGTTATTGTGGATCATTCTTACCAGTAATGGAAGAGTTAATGGCAGTGGGGAAGTAGATGTCGATTTCCTTTATGCAGCACTATTTGTTTAATCTCTCTGCATTACATGACACAAGCTACTGTAACAGGAAACCGATCACTGCCCTTCCACCGATGCATGGTCTGGGGAAATCTCAACGTAGAAACCATGCATGGCTCCACCACTTCTAATACAACCTCCAGAACCATAATTTTTAGTCACCAGCACCTCATCTCCCCTTTTTAATTTGTTCAATGAAGGGTGATAAACGACCTTGTCTTCTGATATGAGGAGGAGGGGATTATCCTGACAAAGGATATGGCCTGCCAGGATTTAGAGTCATCTACGCCTCATCTCCACCGCTACCCCCAAGGTTCAGGTAGGGAGGCACTGCTCCCAACTCTGACATACAACCATTTTAGGTGCCTCTCCCCATAATGCTTTGATGAATCCCCCCTACACCGATGAGGTTGGGGATGTTTAGGCCAGCCCCACTGGGATCTCATTTCATGGGATCCCAAAGAGGACTCCCACTGTGTAACACCCCAATATTTCAAAGTACGTTATTTCTTCAATTTAATTCAATAACATGCACTACACGCAACACCGAGTTCTAGAGCCTCAGGACTTGCCAAATAAGCTGTTCAAAAGCGGTTTTGAATAATATTAACTAAATTTTGAACTTCATATAATATTTATAATTTTAGAATATAAATTATGAGTTTCTTAGACATAATTTAGGAACAAATTCATTCTTTTCAGATAATAGACGTATTTTTTAAAAATTCCAATTTTACCGCCTTTTAATAGAGGCCCTTTTTAAATACTATATTTGAATCTATTATATATTCAATTTTACAAAATAAACTTTTTATTTAGAATAGGGATATAAGAATTTACTTTCAATAAATTTTTGGGGTTTTTTCTGACAACTTTCATATTTGGGTGAATAGTGAAAAATAGTATAATTTTACTAAAAGCATCTTTTTAAATAAGAATAATTTATAGTGATAAATTAAAAATTATAATGTTTTGTAAGTATAAATAGACTATATTTTTACCATTTAATCGAATTCTGGTCATTGTAAGTAATTTAATTTTGAAATTGGAATAAACATTTTTCAATCTTTTGATATTTATTATTTCTTAAAAACACGCTTTGTGTTTTGACAATGAGAATTATTTTTAAATTAATTTATGCCACTTTTGTGTTTTGAATTCAGAAAAATGGATTCCATATTCGAAATCAGGATGTACAAATTGTTTAAATAGGTAACTTTTATTTTTAGACATTAGGAATATTTTTTTCAGTAAATATTTTATTTACCGTTGTTAAAAGGTTAAATCCAGCAAATAAGGATAAAAAATAATATTATAATAATACCAAATTACCCTAAAACGTGTCCTAAATACATTGGTTGATACATGTTCGACCAAGGGCATATTTGGGTCTATTTTGTGACCCCATGGAGCCACTTGTAAGTGATATTGACAGTTTATATTAATTATGTTAAAGTAAATACAAAAATGACATAAGCATATATCATTTAGAAAAACAATTTTTATATAGGGTTATATATGTTATATTTCGGACTATAAATATTAATTATAAAGATAAACTGATTTCCTACATAATCGTATTTTATTTATAATATTTAGACACTGAATAATTAAATTTATTTATGACACAATAATGATGCAATATTTTCATTATTATTGAAAGAATCAAATAATTGGTATTATAAATGATAAAATAGATAAAATTTGAAAGTTTTGATTACATCCAAGAATTTTATTTGTTAATATGACATTTTAGGATTACTTAAATGAACTTTTTTTGAATTAATAACATTTTTATGTCTTTAACAAAAATAATGTATTAAATAGTGTCACAATTGACATAAAATAGTTTTTAAATCAAATATTATATTATTAATTGATATTCTATTCCTAAAAATATATGGTTCGGCCAAAGGACTTATATAATTATAGGTGTATCATTAGTGGACCACTTGGGGGTCTCTTGGATCGGCCAACCTCTACTGAAATACCCTATCAAATATCCTACCTTCATCCTAGAGGCATTATATTAGTTATAAATCCAACCTATGGATCCCTTTTGATCAAATCAAACTGAAGAACCTGAAGAAGAGGTAAATATCTCACCACCTCTATCGAGTTCCTTTCTTCTTCCACTTCATTTTTATTTGTTTTTTACATTATAAAATAATAAATCCATTATGTCTTACATATTTGGATGTTATTATAAATACGGTACAACCAAATTCATTATTTTATCCATCCTTTGAATAACATGTCACCATACGTGCGTACGTACGGCTTACCGTCTCAACGTCGTGGTGTAATTGTTATTCAATACATTATTATTTGGATGGGTATAATAATGATGTGTAATTTATGTAAATAATAAATATAACACGATAATGATTATATATATATGATTTATAATCCAATTCCATACCTTTAATGAAATTATATTGCCTCTCGTGTGTATGTACGGATTACCGTATCCACGACGTGATGACATTCATTTCCAAGTTCACCATTCATCGATGATTATAAAAAATATATTACTAATAAGTATGTAATATATGACATAATAATGCTAATTAAGATATATATATTTATATATATAATTATTTATGTACTTAAATATATATTATTCACTTACTTCCGTTCAATACGATATTAAAACGGAAACATCGTTTATGCGTTCGTACGGACTACCATCTCCATAAATGGTGTTTTCCAATCCATATATATGTCTATCATACATATTTATATTCTAAAAATATATGAAATATAAATCATGTTTTATATTCTGAAAGTATTTAAATCATGATATTATTTATAAAATCTAGAGTATGAAGTTAAAACACGTACGATAAAGAAAGCGATTATTACCCGAAATGTTAATTTAACATGGAAATTATTAATAATTGGGTAGTATAAATCCATAAATGAATAATGTATGATATCATAAATATTAATATGGTTCTGTTAAAATTTAATAACATACTACGGTCTTCATACAAGAGGTTAAACGTACCCTCGACTAAAGTAAAGTGCAAGGTAAGGGGTTTTCATCTCCCTCCCTATTCCTATGAGATTCATGCCATATTGCCAATATTACCTTTTGTGTGGTGTTTTTACTGCCCATAATTTAATTATTTATCTAATACACTTTAATTTATGTGTATTTACATATTCATTTTATGATACATATTTCATGGGGTGTATGTTTCGTAAGTTACCAAATTGGTAAGGGTTAATTTCACTATCTCATTATTAACTGAGGTAGTTTTTACGTAACTATCTACTAGGAAAAATTTATTTACCATGTCCATGATTCATAAAAGAGTTTTCGAAGGGATCATTTTTAATGGAATTTTTACTAAAACATCATTTTAAATGTTTGAAATATTTCTTCTTCTAAATCATTCTCATTAGTGTCCATGTTTTCAAAATGGTTTTTATGGATTTATTTATATGGACACGAATGATTTAAAAATACTAATTCCTTTTAAAAGTTTCAAAGTGGTATAGGACACTTTGAATAAAAAATTTATTTAGATGTATTCCTTTCTAAATTGTGTAAATTTTAAATTTTTCATGAAAAATAGATATTTCTCTCAAAGATTTTTACAAATAATTTTCATCTACGTCAACATCCATTGATGGATTATAATCTTGTTTAAGATAATTTATTATGATACAAATCTTCAATATTGTATTGAATGTTTTGTGATGTGTTTAACTATGTATGTTTTATTTTTATACCATTCATGGTTTATGGATAACGTATTGACATTTCATATGCCATTTTTAATACGAATGTTTATGTTATGCTTAAACCTTTTCATACGAGGAATGCATTGGACAAATTAAGTAATGGGTGGGGCATGTTATAGCTCCTCGATGCATCGGTAGGGCTGATGAGACAAACTAGTGTCTTGGCGCAATGTCTTGAAAAAATATTATTTGTATTCTTGGTATAAGGCCTTGACTATGTGGTTATGATAGTCTAGAATTATGCATTCCATCATTATGAATGTGGCTATTGATATTGAATGTGATTATTCGACTAGTAGAATATCCATGCGAGTAAGTAAATGGAATTATTTTAATTTATATTTTCCATATTATGAGAAATTCTATGTTGAAAAGGATTTTGTTTTAGTTTTATACATTGCCATAAATTTTTATGATTATTTATGAAAGTATCCACTGTATTGCTTACCCTTACTGAGTGTTTGAGGTCACCCTGTTCTATGTTTTATTTATCCCAATATTCCAACAAGTGTATTTGGATTGATATGCTGGGTTAAGATAAGGGAATAATGGTGTTCATAAAAGATTATTTATGTTGTTTTGTATGTTATAATATGTAATGTAACATTCATGTATGTAATATATTATACAGGACTTATAAACCAATCGGTCCTTCGGGACTTGATTCTTTGTAATAATGCCAATGTATTAAAATAATGCACGAAATCTGGGTAACTGGGGTCGGGGTGTTACAGTTGGTATCTGAGGATGTTTATAAATATCCTTGGAAACTAGATTTAGATAAAATATGATTAGAGAACATTTCCATAAGATAAACTTTGAGGATTAGTATAGAAGAACCTCATAGAATCTTGGTACTGTATAGATTTTGTGAGTTTTTCAAGCAATACATCCCTGTCTAGATACAAGTAGGTAGAGGCAGCTCTAGCACAGAGGTACATAGGGGTAAGAACCGAAAACACCTCTTTGAGCTAGACTCAAACGAAAACTGGTGCCCGAAAACGGGCCTTGCTGCACTCTTGGTTACGACACTCCCGAGGGATATGTTTAGGAAAATTATCATTTTCATTACAAATCATTATGAAGGATGTACGAGTATATACCTCCTAAAAGAAAATATTTTTATTATTATAGATTATATCCAAAAACAGTTTGATTTATGTTAGGTATTTTAAAAGTTTTTAATTATCCATTGCAATTCATAACCTGGCCTAGTGTATGCCATTGTAGAGAAATGGCGCCAAGTAGGAGGAATGTGAACTCCAACAATATGTATGATCTAAAGAGTAAGAAGGATCATATATTTCATGATATTAATCCAATATTTACAAGGAAAATAGTCTCCAATGTATTCTCAACATATGATGAAATAATATCATGTGTTAGTAAAGAATTCTCTGATTCTGATGGCTTTGAAGGGAATCAAGAGAAGAAAAGGATGGTAGGGAGAAATATGGATAAAGGGTTGAGGGGAAAGAAGGATTTTCCCATATGTGAAAAATCTGGAAAAAATCATCTTGGTAAATGCTTGATGGGAATGGGAGTTTTTTATATGTGTGGACGCCAATTATGTGATTTCAAGGGTATGAAAAAGGATTCAAATGTAAAATTATCCTACTTCAAGTCGTTGGGACACTACACGAATCAATTTCCCAGTCATTAGAGTATACCGAAAAAGATGCTATTGATAATAATCAAGTTATGATACTACCTTAGATGAATAGGAATGACTAGTGTTCTTATGTTGTTATTATTGAATTATTTCATTTGAGTGTTGTATCAACAATATACTGGTTATATGAATTATGGAGAGAAATAAGGATTGTATTGCAGTCCTATTTTATTAAGGATTTGAGATTATATGGTTCTATGAAAAGTGACATAATAGTAATCTACACTTTTTGTAAAAATACATGGTTAAAGGAAATGTAATCCTTAAAATGGTTCCGATAATGAGGTAGTGATTTTGGAATAAGAGATGGTTGATTTGAATAAATTATATTGGATATTCACGACTACATTGAAACTGATTAATGATTTGTATATTCCATCATTGTTGGAGTTTAAAAAAATTTTGGACACAAGGAGTATATCTAGTATTTTATAAGGAATAAAGGAGAATGAATGTAATCAATAAGGTTTTTTTGGAAACTCAGGATGTTCATGGTTTTAAAAGAATACATGATAAAGGTGTTCAGATGTTAATATGTGGAAAAAGGATCTTCATTGTGTTTACATTCCATAGAAATTTTGGGCAGTGAGTTTGGAAAAACGTATTTTGGATAACTCTAGTTTGAGATTATTTTTGATTTCCATCAAAGGATAACCCATATATCGGGTGACAAACTGTCATTACCGGCAAGGCTGCAAGACTTGAACCCGCAACTGAAGGGTGACAAGGGTGTATCACCTACCACTGACCCACGTGATGTCCTGGATTGAATAATGTAGGTTTTTTTTGAATGGTCTGGTAGATGAATTGCAAATTCATTTTTTTGGAACCCTATACGAATAGGATAAATAGAATATATGTTTTAGTTCAATCATCTTTTAGAGTGAAAGATGAGTTTGTAGTAGAAATTAGTTAAAGTATGGGACTCTACTTGTCATATATATATTTTTCTTCCTCTCTTATTCTATGAAGAAATTAATTCATAAACTTTAGTGAAGGTATCTTTAAACCAAAAATGTGTTATCCTAATACCTTATGTTTTGTTGAAACATTGGTATTTTAAATCATCATAGATTGATGATTTTAAGGGCCCTAATTTTTCACTTGTTTGTGATTGATGAACTCAATCACTACATATAAATATTTACATTATTACTCCAATTATATGTCTCTAATTTTCAATAATGTTCTCCTAATCGAGATCATAATTTTGTGGTGATCCTTTCATTTCCCTTTTCCTCTTATTAATACTAAATTTTATTAACCTAATTTTCAATGTTGGTCTTCCCAAAGGAAATTTCTTTTTTCAATCTTTTATTTTTGAAAAACAATTTCAAATTGTGAGGAAAAAATTTATTGAAGGAGGGAATAATGTAACACCCCATGATTTCATAGTATGTTATTTCATTAAATTAATTCAATAACCTGCACTATACACAACACTGAGTTCTAGCGCACCATGACTTACCAAACTAGCCGTTCAAAAGAGGGTATGAATAGTATTAACTGAATTTTGAACATTATATATTCCTTATAATTTCATAATCAATATTATGTGTTTTATAGACACAATGTAGGAACAAATTCACTCTTTTCAGAAATAAGAAGTATTTTTCAAATATTGCAATTTTACCGCCTTTTAATGGAGAACCTTTTTAAAATACAATATTTGAAACTTTTATATATTAAATTTTTCAAAATAAACTTCTTTATTAGAATTGTGATATATGAATTTAGTTTCAAATTTTTTTTGGTGTTTTCTGATAACATTCATATTTGTGTGAATAGTGAAAATACTATATTTTAACTGAAAACAACTTTTTTAATCAAAATAATTTATATTGATAAATTATAAATTTTTATGGTTTGGAAGTATAAATAGATTATATTTTTACCATTTAATATAAATTTGGGTCATTATAAATAATTTCACTTTGAAATTGTACATAAAAAACTGTCAATCTTTTGATTGTTATTATTTATTAAAAACATGCTTTTTTGTTTTGACAACAGTAATTAATTTTAAATTAATTTCTACCACTTATGTGTTTTGAATTTAGAAAAATGGATTCCATAAATGGAATCAAGAGGTTAAAGTTTTGTAAATATGTAACTTTTATTTTTAGACATTAGGAATATGTACTTTAGTAATTATTTTATTTACCGTGGTTAAAAGGGTAAATCCAGTAAATAAGGTTAAAAATTAATATTATAAAAGTACTTAATTACCCTAAAACGGTTCCTAAACCTATTGGTTGATACATGGCGGACCATGGGAATATTTCGGTCGATTTTGGGACCCCATAGAGCCACCTGTAAGTGATAATGACACTTTATATAAATTAAGTTAAAGTAAATATAAAACTGACATAAGCATATATCTTATAGACAAAAAAACTATACAAGGGTTATATATGTTATATTTTCGACTATAAATATTAATTATAAATTTAAAAGTATTTCAAATAAAATTTTATTTTATTTATAATTTTTAGACATTGAATAATTAAATTTATTTATGACACAATAATGATGCTGTATTTTCCTTATTAATGAATAAATCAAATAATTGGTATTATAAATGATAAAATAAATATAATTTGAATGTTTTGAAGATATCCACGAATTTTATTAGTTAATATGATATGATAGTATTACTTAAATGAATTTTATTTACTTAATAACGTTTTTAAGACTTTATCAAAAATCAATTATTAAATAGTGTTAAAATTGACATAAAGGGGTTTTTAAAACAAATATTATATTATTAATTGATATTATATTCATAAAAATATAAGGTTCAGCCAAAGGACATATATTATCATAGGTGTATCATTAATGGACCACTTGGAGTCTCTTGGAATTATATTTTATGTTTATTATCTATATAATATAAAAATACAAAGAGACATGTTAAATGTCAAACTATTTATCTAAGAGTTAAATAAAATTGATAAAGTTAATATAGTGACCCAAAAGTATCTAAAACCTATCGGTTGAGTGGTTCTCGACCCATCCCCACCTTATCCTCGAAATAATTCACATTGGAGCCATTAGAAACTGAATATGAATAGATTATAAAACAATATTTCTGGCTTTTCCTACGGTACCCCTCACCCTTCTTATAAAAGGGCACTCCCCCTTCACTATAATTCACAACTTCAAAGCCATTTGGATCGGACAACTCTACCCAAATACCCTCTCAACTATCCTCCCTTCATTATAGAGGCCTTCCTTTGGTCATATATATAATATATGGAGTTCTTTTACTCAAATCAAAAGAAGAACCTGAAGAAGAGGTAAATATCTCACCACCTCTTTCAAGTTCTTTTATTCTTCAACTTCCTTTTTATTTTTTGTCTCCATTATAAAATAATAACTCTAGTATATTATATATAATTTGATGTTATTATAAATATGGTACAACCAAATTCATTATTCTATCCATCCTTTGAATAACATGTCACCATACGTGGGTACGTATGGCTTACCGTCTCAACGTCGTGATGTAATTGTTATTCAATACATTAGTATTTGGATGGGTATAATAATGATGTGTAATTGATCTAAATAATAAATATAACATGATAATTCTTATTTAAATAGGATATATCATCAAATTCCACACCTTTAATGAAACGATATTGTCGTTCGTGCGTACATACGGATTATCATCTCCACGACGCGATGAGATTCATTTCCACGTAAACCATTCATCGACGATTATAAAAATATATATTACAAATATGTATGTAATATATGACATAATAATTCTACTGGAGATATATTTATTTATATATATAAGTATTTATTTACTTACATATATCTTATTCACTAACATCCGTTCAATACGATATGAAAACAGAAACAACGTTTATGCGTACGTACGGACTACCATCTCCATAAACAGTGTTTTCAAGTTCATATATATGTATACTATACATATTTATATTCTAAATATATATGATATATAAATCTTTTTTTATATTCTGGAAGTATTTAAATCATGATCTATGTGATACAACCAAGAGTAACAAGTTAAAACACGTACAATAAATAAAGCGATTATTACCCAAAATGTTAATTTAACATTGAAATTATTATTAAATTGGTAGTATAAAGTCATAAATTGATAATTTATAATATCATAATTATTAATATGGTTCTGTTTTAATTTAATAACATAATACGGTCTACATATAGGAGGTTAAACATACCCTCAACTAAAGTAAAGTGCAAGGTAAGGGATTTTCATCTCACTCCTTATTCCTGTGAGATTCATTCTATATTGCCACTATTACCATTTGTATGGTGTATGTGCTGCCCATAATTGTATTCTTTGTGTAACACACTATAATTTATGTGTATTTACATATTCATTTTATGATAATTCTTTCATGGGGTTTATGTTTCGTAAGTTACCAAATTGGTAATGGTTAATTTCACTATCTCGTTATTATCCATTGTTGTTTTTACGTATGTATCTACAGGGAGATATTTATTATCCATCTCCATGATTCATAAACGAGTTTTCAAAGGGATTATATTTAAGGGACTTTTTACTAAAACGTCATTTTAAATGTTTTAAATATTTAATATTCAAAATCATTCTCATTAATGTCCATGTTTTCAAAATGGTTTTTAAGGATTTATTTATATGGACAAGAATGTTTTAAAAATTATAATTCCTTTAAAAAATTTCAAAGTGGTATGGGACAATTTGATTAAAAAATGTCTTTAAATTTATTCCTTTCTAAATTGTGTAAATTTTAAATGTTTTCATGAAAAAGGGATATTTATCTCAAATAGTTTTACAAATCATTTTCACCTATGTCAACATCCTATGATGGATTTTAAAATTTTTTGAAAATGATTTATTATGAAACAAATCTTCCATATTATATTGAGCGTTTTGTGATATGTTTAATTATGGATGTGTTATTTATTTACCTTTCATGATTTAGGGATAAAGTATTGACATTTCGTATTCTATTTTAATATAAATATTTATGTTTTGTTTAAACATTCTCATATGATTAATGCATTGGACATAGTATGTGAAGGGTAGAGGCCACTATAGATCTTGGATGCATAGTTAGGTCTCATGAGACAAACTAGTGACTTGGAACAAGGAATTTACAAAATATTATTTGTAGTCTTGGATCAAGGCCTTGACTATGTGGTTATGATAGTCTAATATTATGAATTACATCATTATGAAAGTCGCTATTGATATTGCATGTGATTTTTCAACTAGTAGAATATTCATGTGAGTATGTAAATAGAATTATTTTGTTTTATATTTTCCATATTATGAATAAGTTTATGTTGAAAAGGCTTTTGTTTTAGTTTTATACATTGCCTTAAATGTTTATGCTTATTTATGAAAGTTTTTGCAGTATTTCTTACCCTTACTGAGCATTTCTGCTCACCCCTTTGTATGTTTTATTTTTCCCAAGAATCCAAGAAGTGTATTTTGATTGATATGAAAGGTTTATCCAAGGGAATAATGGCATTAATTGAGGATTATTTATGTCTTTTTCTATGTTATAAAGTGTAATGTAACATTCATGTATGTAATCTATTTTCCAAGATTTCTAAACTGATCGGTGCTTCGGGACATGATTCCATGTAATCATGCCAATTTATTAAAATAATGCACCAAATCTAGGTAACTAGGGTCGGGATATTACACACTAGATCGCAAAAGTGCTCCCACCCAGTCCCACGAGTCGAGGAGTAGATAAACCATGTGCCTGCACCACCGGCCCAAGTCCGGTTAACCCGACGCCAACGTCGGGCACATGCCAAGGAGGATGCCCGCCAAGGGGCATCAACGTCACCAACTATTGTGGCCTGGGCCACCGCTGATGTGTATCATTAGCACCCTATATATGTTTAGCAAGAGCATTTATATACTCGACCTGGATCGAGACCCCAACCACCCCATGGGCAGGCTGGGTTGACTCTCTGGGTCGTCGGCGGAGGTAGTGGCTGCTGCGGACCAACCCATGGCACCGACACCCAGTACGGAGGTCCTCCCCATACCTCCACCATGGAGGATGTGGGTCCTCCCCACATCCAAGATCATTGTAGAGGTCTACCTCGTGATACGTTCAATCCGAGTGAGGGTCCTCCTCAAAACAGTGACACTTAGTACGGTAGCCTCTTCCACACTCCTGACATAGGGTATAGGGTCATTCCTCCTGCCACAGGCCGCCGAGGTGGAGATGTTACACATATGGTTAGTCTCTAGTGTGAGGGCCTCCCCAATCTCCTTACAGTGGACAACAGAGGTCCTCTTTACCTCAGTAATCAGAGGAGTGATGGTCGGCTTCGGTTCACTAGCACCCAGCAAGGAGGTCCTACCCATGTTCGGCTTGACCAGTACGTGGCCCTCTTCACACTGATGGTTCCAGGGTAAACATGCATGAAGGTCCTACCCGTGCTACTATCAACTCCAGTGGAGGTCTTACCCATTCTAGAACATTCTTTAGAGATTCCATATGCACATCAGTGAGTGGGCACAAAGGTCCTCCCCATGATCCCTTTGATATTTGTACAGGTACTCCTCACACCCCAGATCACTCAGGAGGAAATCCTCCCCACCCCACCACCAGTATGGCCGAAGGTCCTCCCCATGCCAGAAATCTACCTTGCCCCAAAGAACCATCCCGGGGTAGGGGGAGGGTCGACACCGACATAAAAATAATAACAATAAGATTAAAACCAATATTAAAATAGTCTAATTCTAATATTCTAAGGCAGAATATGACTCCGCGATAGAACACTCACCCAGATCCTTCGTTTCATGGGTCGGGGCAAGAACAAGGCGCATCAGCCTCATACTTCTAGGATGTGATGTTCATCAGATTCCCGCCTCCCCCCACTGGTAAATATTGGAGGACGAATATTGTGCATTTCCCAAAGGTCCAGCCACACAATCGCCACCATCATCACCATAAGAACACTCTACCTTGACTATAGATCACAGAGAGCTATTATGGGGAACAATGGAGGAAAAGTAGTAGCATAGTCCATCGCCAGCAGCCATAGTACGTGCACGAGGAACAACGGTCTCCAGCCTATCTCAGCACAACGTGGTGGATAAGTTTCCACATTCTCTGGAGGATAGCCCGAAATGTAGTGGTTTTTCATCTCACTCGCTTTATTCTCCATGGGCCAGCATATCATCTCTTCGGTCTACTTCAGTACCGCTACTGGTTCCACAACCACCTCCGGTTGACGACTAGGTCAATGAAGGGCTACACCTCAAATCTGGACCATGGAGCTTGTGGGATATTCTCATAGTGGACCATTTCCCAGAGATGTTTTGGCCAGTTACAATGCCAAATTTCAGGAAATTATAAGTACTCACCCAGGAAGAGGTTGGATGCTTTATCCAGACGCTCTAGGTGGCCCATTTTCATCATCTTCATCGACGAGTGGCCTACCCCAACAACATGCGCACTTCGAAGAGACCGACCAATAATGTCGTTTAGCTGATTTGGTTGCACTCCCTATGCCCCAACATCTTGAGTCACCAAGTCACCATAGGACCCACCTACAATGATGTGTCTAGAGAATTAAAGTGATCCGTAGGATAATCATGGAGGATTCTCCCCATGTGAAAATACGTGGATGGGGGCCGTACACGGCCATCCATTTTAGTTCTATCTAGCGCCATCCAGATTTTCTAGACCACAAAGAGGATATACCTCCAGGAAGGGTTGCAGATAACATGTATGACCTTCCAGGGGGTGTCAATGAGATAGAGCTTCTAGGAGAGGACATACCCCCTGATGGTGTTTCACACCGATTGGATCATTTGGGAAGGATTACTCGTCAACAAAGGAATTTTTTGGGTCTTCATGTACCTTCTGATTCATTAACCATCAGTCAAAATCTGAATAAGTGAAAAGAGGACCTCGGAGCCGCCAAACCCTCGGACCCGACTTGATCCGTTCAAAAGGTAGAAGAAGATCCTGAAAAAGTTGTCTTGCATCAGGAACTTGCAGAACATAAGAAGATGTTAGATGACCTCCTTGCTCAATGTGCTGTGTAGCGATGACTAGACTATGGTGATCCCCAATCGGGGTGACAGATCCAGGCACAACATCCCCTGTAGAATTGCCTCTAGGTGACCCTAATCGTCCTTCCCCCATAGACAGGGTCGAATCATGAGCATATAGAAAGAGGGATATTTATGTGTCTCCAAATACACCTGAGTGATGTGAACATCCTCAAGACCCAACTCAGGTTCCCCCAGCTGCTCCACAGGTGTGCCCTGCCATCCACTCCATGAGCCACTTGACATGCTTACCGTGTTGAAGAACCAGCCAATGCATTGGTGGTCAGGGATCCCCATCAATAAAGGAATCCCCTCCTAGATGATCCAATGGAGGCACTCATCTCCCATATCTAATCTTTAGAGGCTCGACAGGTGGAAATCTTTCTTGACAGCAAGACAAATTCGGCATGGGTGGATGATATGCCATCACCCCCGAGTTTTGTAAATCCCACATTTTTCCCCTTCAACGGGATAGAGGGCCCACTACAGTACCTAGACCTCTTTATCTCAAGGTGTGGGCTCATGTTGGTATCTTCAGTGTAGCAGTAGGTCGCCAATATCCGATGCTATTTACATACATTGGAGGGTGGACATTCATCTTGTACAACCAGCTCCCCATCAGATCAGTATCCAGCTGGGAAGACCTTCATAGGTAATTTCTCTATCATTTTCTTTCCAATGCTTGGAAGAAGAGTATTACTGACCTCTTCAAGTGAAAGCAGAGGCCTGATGAGCGTGTTACAGACTTTTTCACCTGGTGAAAATGGATCACATATTCTCTTGTCATTCCACTGACTTAGGAGAAACTGATGATGATGTGAGCAGGGGTCGTCAAGACAAGGCATGTTCCCTCTATGATCACTAAAAACCACCCCATAGAATTCCATGACTTCTCTAATAATGCCTAGTGGCTAGAATTATCTTTTCAACAGGCCATCCAGTCATATATGTTGCCTCCTGTAATCCTCACGAGATGGGACACCGGGGCTAAGACCACCACGGTGTTCCAAATAGAGGCCCCTAGGCAGCTAGAGTTGTTTCCTGTGGAGCCGTATCCATATCTTCTTAGGGGACCTCCACCTCAGGTTCATCCTCCGGCCCATCAGAACCCACCTCATAATCAGCATGCACCCTAGAAAAATGCACCGTCACTACCCAGGTGAGACAACCAGTTTTTGCCTCCTCGACAATCTCCTCCAGCCCCCTGTCAGGGTTGGACTCCTAGAGCCCCTTTCCCGAATAGGAGGAATTATACCTACTCATTGAATGAGTCTCAGTTCCCCAGGTATTTTCAAAGTTCCTTGGAGCTAGAGATTTTACGTTTTCTTGAATGCATGATGCCAAAAGAGGCAAAACTCACTGATCGCCCAAATTACTACCTCTATCAGTGGATCCTGGGGACACCCTCAAATATTTCTATGTGTTTAAATACTATCATCAATACTAGGTGGATAAAAACATAGTATGAATAGGACCATCTCCGGCACAGGTGGCATGTGTATTCGTGAAGCCAAACAATATCAGTCACAGCGAAGGTGAGTGGCATCGGGTTTCTAACCACGGGTCCTAGAAGTATAATGACTGGATGGATCATAAAACAATTTCTCTTGCCCATGGTGTTATCTATGCATGCATGAATCGGCCAGATCCTTCAAAATCCTTAGCTACTACTTTTTCATTGTCGTTTCATCCATCCTCTTCTCAAAAGAGAAAACACCAACGTCACATGGGAAAACAAAGTCCCCCACCAATGTTGTTGTTATCCCGTACTCTTAGCTATTTCATGACCCTGGATATGGAGATTCTCCCATAATCTATCCAGTAGTGGACGATTCTTCAAGTGATAGTCAAGGGTCTGCTTCAGTTAATACCGTGGAGCTGATAAACCTCTACATGATTCTTGGGGACGACGTGCGCCAGGGAGATCCTCCCAAAGTCCCTAGCCATCATCGGTGACGGCAGAGCCACAAAAATATGGGTCATCGGAGTGCCTCGGTCATTATTTCCTACCATTCTAGGCATGATACCTAAACCAGGAAGTAGGCCCAGCATAGAGATCAGCTCGCACAACCACTTCATCTGGTGTCATCAGTTCCACCTTCACAGCCAATTGTGATGCTTAATCAGGTGGAGCCACCTCTACCTTGCCGTAATCATCCACACACTACTACAGTTCAATCCCATTCATCTGCCCTCATATTTTTGTCACTCCGAAGGCTTTGACTAGTGTTCAACGAGATATTACTAACACCAGTCAGCTGCTGGTCCATTCTGCATGTCCATCTATACCTCATGTCAGAGAGTAACCTCCTATAAGCAAAATTTCACAACTGGAATGGATGTATGATGTCATTAAGAATCTAGCCAGTATTATATCAAGGCTATCTATACATGAGGCCCTTTTCCCTTCATCATATATGTGCGAGGCCCTCGTTGAGGCTTTAAGAAGCCCAATCCATTTTGATATGGATGTAGAAGTCGCAGAAGCCTTCAATGCGGAGACGGGCGAGCATGCTGAATGTCAATCCATCATATCGTTCTCAAGATAAGATGAAGGATATCTCATATAGGGGCGAATTCTCTCAGTGCACATAATTTTCTTATTTAATGGAGTATAGTTCCGTCGATTTCTTGTCCACATAGCCTATGGTATGAACCAAATCCTAACTCAGACACTGCGAAAACTAGGGTTGTCTGAAGACGATCTGAGTCCCTATGACCTAAAAATAAAAAAGTAATAATAGGACGAAATAGACATCGGTTGAAAAAATTCTCCTAAAGGCCCAGTTCTGTTGTTTGTTAGCCAGCACCGAGTTTTTAGTTTTCTCCCTCGGCACCGCCTACAATGCGTTGATGGGCTAGCCATAGATCCACCTACATGTGGCGGTCACTTCATTGTACCATAAGTGCCTTAAGTACTCTCTGAATGGTCCAGGGGGTGTACTCCAAGGTGATTCATCTCCCTTTTCATCTTGTGAATCCCTCTATCCAGAGGCTAACTATTACTAGATAAAAGATAATCTGATTCAATATAATGAGGTTGAGTATGCCACGACTGGAACCCGACCCATGGAATGATCTGGATGATGCCTACATCTTTCCAATCCACTAATTGGAGGCTACAACCCCGGACATGGGAAAATGCTTCATTTTTTTTGGAGCAAGAGGGGAACACATTCCGTAGTCTAATAGACACCGGAAGATCACCTCATACTCTTACACAAATCAGGCTCAGGTGATCGCGGAGCCTCCTACTCCCATATGGTATTGGGATGTCTGCCCCATGGTGAGAACAATACATCATACTTTATTGTTCCGTCAGGCTGGGGAGAACCGTCTCATGTTGACACACCACTATATTTTATATCATCAAGCATGTCCACTTGGGATGAATACTGGATGGGATCAGATCGACAACTTTCATCACTATCATTTCGGTAGTACAGGAGTCCCTCGATGTAGTGTCCACCACTGCTCATGTTGGTACCAGTCTCCCCTCAGGATCTGCTAACTCAGAGAAAACTCCTCCCACCAAGGATCCCTCCTCTATTAGTAAATAAGAGGACATAGATAATGCTCCCCATGCCATTTATGAGGGCATTTCCACCATAGTCGATGAATTAGTGAAAGTGAACCTTGATTGTGAGACAGACCTGAAACCCGCATTGATTAGTGTCGCTATGCCTATCGAGGAGAAAATAGTAGTATATGGTCTTACTCATGTGGAACGGTGATTTATTCTCCTAGAGTTTTGAAGAGAGACCAGGGCTAGATACTTGGGTAGTCATCCACCACCTTGGTCTCCTAGAAAACCTTCACGGGTTCAAGTATCATTCCAAAAATATGCACACTTCCCACGGTTCCATGTTCGAAGAAAAAGTTGACAAGATCATCAAAGCCAATTTTGTCAATGAGCTCTTATACCCTTGATGGTTAGATAATATTGTACCCATCAGGAAGAAGAACAGATAGATCAGTGTCTGTATCAACTTCTGGGATCTCAACTGTCACGACACAAAGGATGATTTTCCCCTTCCTGTGATAGAACTATTGGTCGACGCCACAGCTAGGTTCTAGGACCTCCCCTTCGTGGATTGGTATTCCTGGTACAACCAGATCTGAATGGACCCCCGAGGATGAGGAGTCTATAGTCGTCAGGGAACCACAAGGTATCTTTTGTTACCATGTCATGCCCTTCAGTTTAAATAATGCAGGAGCCACCTATCAGCGTTCTATGCATCACATATTTATGTTGATCCTTGAGACATTGGTCAAATGTTATGTGGACAATCTGGTGGTCAAATCTTTCCAGCATCAGGGTAATCTCAAAGACCTTGAGAAAGTGTTTGGCTTCCTCCGTTCTCACCACCTAATGATGAACCCATTGACGTGTGCCTTCAGGGTAACATATGGAATATTTCTCGGCTTCATTGTCAGGTACATGGGCTTTGATATTGACCTGAAGAAGATCATGGCCATTATCCAGATGTATCCTCGAGAAATATCCAGGAGCTTTGAAGTTTCCAACGCCACTTGGCCTACATACGACGATTCATCATGAATCTGTCCGGCATGTGTAATCCCTTTCCTCAACTCATGAAGAAAGGAACTACCTACAGGTGGGACAAAGAATGTCAGACTGCTTTCGAGGAAATCAAGTAGTACCTACTCCAGCCTCTGGTCTTAAGGCCACCTCTCTTCAGAAAGTCATCGGTCCTTTACGTGACCACCCTAGAATGTTATCTTGGCATCCTTCTCACCCAAAAGAACAATGACGTGATGGATAATAGTCTCTACTATCTCAAATACATGCTCCTCGATACAGACAACAGATACATCCCTATCAAGAAGAGATTACTTTCCCTAGTATTCGTAGTAAAAAAATTGTGACATTAATTCAAGAACTATGAGGTACAAATAGTGTCCCGAGTGGATCCATTGAAGTACATCCTAAAACTCCTAATAATAACAGGATGTCTAAATTGGTGGGAAGTAATCCTACAACAATTTGACATCAGGTTTGTCCATCAGAAGGCTATTAAGGGTAAAACATTGGTAGACTTCCTTGATACCCATCCAGCTCCTATAAACATGTCCCGGGATCTCAATTTCCCTGATGAATTAATTATCTAGGTAGACCAAGACATGTCATGCTAGTAAATGCACTTCTATGGTGCATCCATGAATCCCACTAGCAGAAGGATCAATGACCCCAGGCTCAACATAGTTGGCCTTGATATTGTCCTCATTACCCCCGCACAAGTCTTTATGTCGTATTCATTTCTATTATTATAAGGCTGCGCCAACAATGAGGTAGAGTATCAGGTTTTCATTACTAGCTTCGATGTGGCCCTCAATATTGAAGTTCCCCATTTTTATATGAAAGGGGACTCCGAACCAGTCATCAAGAAGACCAAATATGACTATTTCATCATAAATACAGAGTTTATTCCATTGTTGGAACACACTCTCTATCTAATGTACCGGTTTCCATCTCGTCTAGAAGTTACTCATGTCCCTCTATCTCAGAACGGTTGAGTTGACGCCCTGGCCAGCATAGTTGCATCCCTTGTGGAGACCGAATAGGATGATATGATTATCTACGTGGAAAAAAGAAGAGTCATTTCTCCTATCACTCTAGCTGATGATGACAGCCCACAGGTAATCCACCATACCACCAGCTCCTCCATGTCAGGACCCCCAGGTCCCTCGAATGTGGTGATTGAAGTGACTCTTGACTGGAGAACCTCCTTTTTCGTGTATCTCCAAAATGGTAATCTCCCAATGGATCGGCCCCAGAACGAGGGAATCTGACATCGTGTGTTATAATTTACCATCCAGGATGGTCCTTGTTGTCAGAAGATCCTCTACAAATATGAGTTTGATAGGGTTATCCTATGTTGCATTCAAGGAGTTGAGATCTCCCAAGTCATGCATGAGGTACATGCTGGTTCCTGTGGTGCTCAACAGATCTGATAGAAACTGTCTCACCAGATCTGGAGACTATAGTATTTTTGTCCCTCCATGATCCATGGACACATCATGTTCTCCAGAAGGGTCCATGCATATCAAATTAATGCCATCATTATGCCTCAACCACCATATCCTCTCCACACTACCATGCACTCTTGTCCGTTTTCGGTCTAGGGACTCGATGTCGTGGGACCATATCCACCGGAGACAGCTCGCCAGTGTCGGTTCATCCTAAATGCTATGGATTTCATCTCCAAGTGGGAAGAGGTAGTTTCTCTCAAGGAGGTCAAGGATCATTCCATCATTGAATTTGTGAGGTCCAACATCATCTACCTATTAAGAATCCCTCACATCGTCCTCACCGATAACGACACAAACTTCTTTGTAGCTGAGCTAAATAAAATTTACTCTAACTACAGAATCATTTCTAACCATACCTCCCATCATCATGCGCAAGAAAATGGGCAGATCAAGTAGTTCATGAAAACCCTCTCTAGAACTCTACAAAAAAAGGTAGTTCATAAAAATAATAGTTTTCCGGAAAATCTCACCAATGCCCTCTAGGCTTATCAGACAATGACTCATAATTCCTCCCAGGTGACCCTCTATTCCTTGGTGTATGGAACAGAGGTCATCTTGCCCATCAAGATTCAATTTCCCTCATTTAAAATAATATTCTATGATCCGGAAGCGCTCGATAAAGTAGCTGAAATCCATCTGGATGAGTTAGAAGCAGTTGAAGAGAATCAGCTTCATGCCCTGCACAATCTAGAAAGGCATCAGAAAAAGTTAACTAGATATTTCAACTAGAAAGTTCACCTCTACTCCTTCTTGAAAGGTGACTTGGTATTGGCCCTAAAAACACCAATGATACCTAGCAGGAAACCACCCAGGTTAGATCCCAAATGGAAAGGACCTTACATCATTCATAAGGTTTACTCAAATTGTGCATACTCCCTAATTACCATGGATAGTGACTGTATAACTCCTCCCACCAATGATAATTTCATCAAGAAATACATTTCCAGAGTAAGATGAGTCCTACAAGACCCTAAATTTATTGGTCCTACATGATTGTAAACAGTAAAATGTCCCACATGAAAATAAATTATATGTCATCCCACATGACGTTAAACTGTTTATTGTCCTGAATGAAATTAAACTATTTGTCGTCTCACATGACATTAAACTATATACTTTCCCGCATGATGTTAAACTCTATGTCTTCCTGCCTGACATTAAACTGTATGTCGTCCTGCAAGACGTTATACTATGTGTCATCCTACAAGACATTAATCCTCAATAACTGTGTATGGCTTGATTCCCATCCTTATGGGATATGTAGGACTTCCCGAACATCTATGTATTCGGGTCTAACCACATATCTTGGAAATCTGCATATCATTAGGGTCCCTTGGCTTGAGTTATTCTAGGGGAGGGGTACACAGTGTGGAATTAGCTTGTTTCCCCATTCACGTCGGGTTTGTAATAGCCACGCCACATACCAATCTCTCTTGAGTGCCCTTCACTCACTTGACCTACACTCATCTTTTCCAAGCCAACATATCTTAATTTTAGTCCCTTAACCATCTTTGGTGATTTTCCAACGTGCCCAAGAGTACTTTGGTTCCGAGCCTGGAGTGTCAGAATCTACCTGAACATGCTTTCATCCATTTTTTAGGCTTCGTGTTCCCCTTCATTTGGGCTTTCATTATCTTTCACATCTGAAAGGACCCCCAAATGGAATTGATTTTTGGCCCAAGGACCCTCCTACCATTACAGGACAATGTCCTCAAGGGTTTCAAACAACAAATTAATAGAATTCCCATGTATTGAATATGGTCAGTAGTTAAGAATCATTTTTTGTTCCCATTTCAGGTCACATGATATAGATGTTGTGTTTCGAAAGCAGTCAATAGTTATCCTCCATCGTCACACCAACCCCATCAACAGTTTAATGTCTGCTACATGATTTACATCCTTTTCCACCCCCATCACGTCCAAGTGGATTTTCGACACTCTGGGTATTATCCCTAACTGCACATTTTCACGTTATGAGGACAAAGCTATGGTATGGTGTCATTCGGGGCTCCGCACTGACTTCACATTTATGTGTATCCCATGTGTTGCATAGACCACTTTCACAATTTTTTGAATGTTTTTAAACATTCTCCAAAACAATTCTACCAAAATATTATTAAAATTATCCAAAAATATTTTTCTCAAAAGATTGGACTCCTTCTCCCACATTTTGATTTTTATAGGATGTAAAATGTTTTACGTGAAATTTTATGAACAAATAATTTTACATGAAAAATGTTATATGAAAATAAAAATTAATCTAATAAATGTAAAATATATATTCTTCCAAAATTATAAGAGAGACATTAATCCAATGAAATTAGTTAAAAAATCCATTCAATAAATTTATAGAATAATATGTTTCAAAAAATATACATATAATTTTTTTGAAATTAGTTACTATAAACATTAAAGAGTCAAAAAAACATTTAATGGAAAGCTTCTTCATGATCAATTACATCTTCTTATCATAATCTTTCTACTTTTTTATTTAAAAATTATTGACTTTATTATAACAACTTCTTCTTCTGGAACTTCAGTATTCTTGATATCACATGGATACTTTTCTGATTCAGTAACTATATCCTTTAAATTTGAAAATTATTCTTCCAAAACATATATTTTATTCCCTTGTTTTCAGAGTTCTTCATCTTGTTTAATAGTGAGGGGTTTTATATTATCAACTACTCTTGAGCAATAAAAAACATTATAATTGATGAATCCCAAAAATGTATAAATTGACATTTTTAATTTTCTTATTTCATCCAATTTTTCATGAAAATACTTGATATCACATTTAGTGTGTTTTAAAAACTGGTTAAAATCTATAAAATTTCATGCATCTAATTTTGATTTATTTTTAATGTCCTTAAACTCTACCTCATTCTAAATTACAAACTTAATGATTTTTTTCCTAAAACTATAATTTTCCCAGAAACCAATTTTCTCGGGAATGTATTATCACATTTCATTAATGTCAATAAATTTTTATATGATTCAATAAATCCTATTTATATCTTCATTGAAGTTATTTATATTCATCACTATTCACTTTATACGGTTTCTTGGGGAAACACTAGGAATTGAAGGAACTTTTGGACTTATTGTTTGATGATATTATATTATTTTGGTAGAAAGAGTTTGATAATTTTCATAACATCGCCTTTTATATCAGACACATATTTTTATTATTATCTTTTTTGTTAATTTTGATCTTCTTATAATGAGTATTTTTCTTCATATTAAATACTAACATCATAATATTTTTACGATTTATTAGATACGGAATTCAAAGATTATACTTACATATCTTCTATATCCATATCTTTCTTCAATTATTTAAAAACTGTATATTATTTTCTCAACATATTTTTTTTCTATTTCTTAATAACCATTTTCATATTTATTTTGAATATAATAAGACTAACGTTTATCAAAAAAAACTTCTTTACCTTTTACTTTTTTAACTAATGAATGTTATTATAAGACTTGAAAATATTTTCTTCATGTTAAACGAATATAGGAACATTATCATTGCTCACCACTTCAACTCTTTAAATTATTTTATCAATTACTTTAATGAAATTCTAGGAGATATTTTCTGTACTTTCATTTTTATCTTGCCTCTTTTTATTTCCTTCTTCAAAGATTTTTTAGAACACTTTATCATTCAGATACAAAGCATTAGCTACATCAACACAAAATTATGGGATATCATTAATCATGTAACATTTCTTTTTAATCAGAAATTTAAAAGTTTCATCAGATATTTCATTATACTTCATCACAAGCATTGGTTAATATTTTCCCCCATCCTACCTCCTTTTCAAAAAAAATTATGGTTTTTAGTTTTAAAAATTAACATTGCTTTATATATTTGTTCAAAAAAAAATTGATGGAACATAAAAAAGTCTAATCATATTGATAGTCTCTTCATTGATATAATAATTCTTATCCCTTAAAAGAAGTTCTTTTATTCTTAACATTTTCAACCCCAATAAATTTTACCAAAATGTTTTAATAAAACATTCATAAATAAGGATAATTGACTTTAGTGAACCTAATTTTACTAATTTGACGAAATTGAACCTGGACATTATAATGTTAAATTTCCAAATGCTGCATAAACAATACAATAGAAAATATATTTTACTTTAACTGTATATTTATCCCTTTTTCTTAGTATAAGAAATTGTTGAACCAGTAATGATATAATTATTACCTTAGGAGATAAATGTCAATCTTTCCACACTTTTTCATATAAATAATATAAATAATTTTTTTATGATATTTTTCAAAGATTACAAAATTTTCATGTAACTTAATGATTATAATATTATCATCACCTTCCAATAGAATCTCAACCAAATCAGTTACTTGATTAATGTTCAGTTTGTGTCAATTTATAAAAATTATAGGTAAAAACAATTACTCAATCAACTTCATTAAACATATAATAATTATATAAAACTCTAACAATATCTAGACATTGTTAGTAAAAAAATCTATGGAAATAGTTAAAGATTTCCAACCCTAATTATTTATTATTGACTTCAGTAACCAATCAAATTTTCCAAACCAACTTTTTTTAATCATCCATACCTTAACATACAATCTATATGAGAAATCACAGGAGTATTTCAACTCTTGTAAATAAAGAAACATTAAACTAATGTACAAACATTAAAAACTGGATGGTAAAAATAAGATAATCAGATTTATCCTCAAAAAGTAGTCAGTGGTGAATATATGGTAACCAAACCCCTTTGTAAATGGACTTAATGATATCACTTAATCATCCTTATTTGATCTGATATGTTATTTTGAAACCCATATTAATATCTATGACTAATAACATTTCATCAAATATGAGAACAATATTGGAACGATTGGAATTTTAATTAATTTTTTTAAATTTTTAATGAATATTTAAAAAAATAGTATAGAAAATATTATTACATTGACATATTACTTTATAATAAAATATTGTAAAATTTAACTCTTGGGAAATTTTGTTATACAATCATTCTTATTACAGTTTTTTTTTGAAAATGTGTCATTCTTCACTTTAAGAAAAAAATTAAGGGAAAAAATGTTCTTCTAAAAACTTTTTAATGAAAATGTTTATATGTATAATTTTTAATGAAATAGTATGTCTATAATTTTTAAAGAATGTTTATTTCTAAAGAAATATTTAATGAAAAATATTTTCAAAAAATATTATGGAATATTGTTTTCTGAATAAATTGTTACTAAAAAAATATTCATAAACACTTGTAAGAAAAATACCTGTATGAAAAGTTTTTAAGGAATAATTTTGTGTGGAAAAATTAATTAAATATTTTTAATGAAAAAATTAATGAAAATTTTAAAATCATATAAAAATTTTCACTAAATTCTAAAAATATTTTTTTACTATAATGAGATATGAAAATATGAATTCGATATATCATCATTTTATGTTGATCATTCTGATATTTTTTTATATATATTAAAATATATCAGAATTTAGGGGTTTTGGGAAAATATCATAATATTGTTCATTTATTTTAGTGAATTAGTAATTAATTTCTTTTTTTTGAGTGATACTGTAGGAAATGGTGTATTATGGTTTTATGATTATATTATGTGTGTTGTGATGGGTTATTACATAAAACTATGACACTTATGTTGTCATAAAAAATATTATATTAACTAAAAATCAGGCCAATTTCAGTAAGTATATATTTCATCCAAAACATCTAATCATAAAAACATAAAGCTACTACATATTTAGTTTCATTATTTGAAAGTTCTACCGTGTTGTTTTCATACATGGACGTGGAACTAAAGCCTCTATTAAAAAAGCAAAACATTGTATACAAAATTTTTCTATGTATTTTACATCCACCAAATTAAGCATCTAAAAAAAATTTAATTCAAAATTATTTGGAGAAGAATAAAATATTCAAATATCCATAGTTCAATTAATGTAAAAAAATTCATTTTACATGTTTAAGATGGGATTCTTTTTAATTATCATGAAATATCACACAAAATCATATAGAAATCCTTTGGTCTATTCGACTAGTTGTAAGATAATAGTAAACTAATGATCATTCATATAAAAAATTAATTTAATGGATTACTAGATTCATCAAGATCTAAATATTTTGTGGTTCTGATAGAAATCATAATAGTTTTTACACTATCAAACCCAAACCTTTTATGTAAATATTTAATATAATTTTGTTGAGATATAAAAGCTTGATAAGGTTTTTAAGAAATTGAAAACCAAGGAAAAATTATTGTTCACCCATCATGCTCATTTCAAACATAGACTTCATAATATCTATAAATAAAAAAGTAAGATCTTTTTCAGTCAAGACAATTAAAATTTCATCAACATAAATTTGAATAATTATGAGATCTTTAAAAACCTTTTTAATAAAAAAGTGTTGAATCTATAGATCCCTTAAAAAAAATTTTGTAGAAAAATATAGTTAATATATGAAATTTAAAAAGTCCCAAAATCATGGTATATCAGGGGTTATAAGGCCTATTATGTTTAAACCATATATATTCTCATGCCTATCAATAGAAAGAATAAATTTTTATTCTGAAATTTGAATAGTACATTACTCATTCCTAAAGTTCACAAGGCAAAATTCAAAAAATAAATGATTTTTATTAATAAGTTTTTTCTTAAGGCCATGAATATAGAAAATAATGGAAAATAATTATTTTCCAAGAAGAAGAATATGACCATTCATGTATATTCCTAAATGAGCATTATCTCTCAAATTTACATTACAAAATTTCTTCTTTATAATATGATGAAATAGTTTTTTTGTTACTAGTGTTATTTTGACGACATATAATATCCATATTCCTTATATTTTTTATATTGGTACTTATATTTTATCCCTGAAAAGAGAAAAATAATTTTTTAGAACCCATACTTTATTGGTTCTAGAGTTGTTAGAAAAAATAACATTTAGAATCCATATATGTCTATATATTTTCTGTTGTACAATTAATAATTCTTTATAAATACACGATCTAGGAAAACTAAAAGATAATACATGATTCAAGGAATATTGGTTCTTCAAGTGTTCACCAATATAACATTTCATACATAATGGATTCCATTTAGGAAAAAAAATATTTATTTTTAAAATGATGTTTTCGATTTGTAAAACCAATCACAGAGATATTTTGATGATATATCAACTATGAATACATATTATCAAAATTATCCTTCCCAAAAGTAAAATTTTATAGAAGTTAATTTAGAATAAAAATTTTATAGTTTACGTTAACAACAAAGTCTTTATTTTCATTTGTTGAGGTAAAACTATATTTCTTATATAATTATTTAGAAAGATTTTAAATCTATAAGAAGATTTGTTCAGTTATAGAAATCGATTTAGAAAGTTATGCTATATAATTTTAATAAATTTTGGCAACATTTATTTTTTCATGTAAAGTATCATATCTACATTTCCCTTCAAAACATGGTAAAGTATCCTCATCATCAGATGTAATATCATTTTCTTCATCGAAATAAGTAGAATATTCAATATCTAAATCTGTATTATTATCATTTGAAGTTAAATTTCTTAAAAATTTAGAAGATACCCTAACTATAAATCCATGATTCTTCTTTGTAATTTATGTATATAAGCCCTAAATTTTATGACTATCACTTTCTTCATCTAATGAATTATCTAAAGATATATCTCCACTTCCTTCACTCAATGTTTTTGAATATTTTAAAATTGTATGACCTTTTTTCTTATATATTATTTTTGAATATATATATTTCTTATCATTCCTTTTCAATATAGGACAATCTATAATGACGTGACTAGGTTTCTTATATTCATAGAAAATCATATAAGAAGCATCATTATTACCACTTATATAATTTTTATTTTTCTTATACATGTATATAAAATTTTTCTTCCCAAATATCATATTCATTCTCCTGGAAAGATGAGAAATCTCATTCTCACTCTATTCTGAATAACTTCTTTCAGTCTCAAAATTAAATTTCTTATTTGTCAAATACATATCAACATTTTCAAATGATCTAAATTTATTTTTCTGATGTATAGGCTAAATATACCACATTTTTCTTCTTCTCATTCTCAATATCCATTTTCAATCATCCTCATATTGCATAAGAGTTCCAATAATATCATTAGAGATGAGATTTTCAAGGTGCTTGGTATCATAAAGAACTATTATCTTAAAATCCATTTATTAGGAATGATATCATTGATTTTCTCAACCATATATTCATTAGTCATTTATTTTTCACCCAAGTATTGTATAATATTAAAAAATTTTATAAATAATTTAGGTATTTTTTAACTAAATCTCTAGGTAGAAAATCAAAAACTCTTTAATCGTCTCTCAATATAGCTCTTCTTATTTTAACCACTGGTAGTTTCAATATGTATTGATTCTATTTTCTTTTAAATATTATTTTAATTTTAACAGAAATAATTCTAATTATTGATATTTCTTATCATCAAACATAATAATCTTTTTATCACATAATATTTAAGTTGATATAACACATTTTATTCTCTGGTAAAATTAGTAACTTTCTTTTCATTAATTTTATAATCTCATGTAAGCATAAAAACAATTCCTACTCTAGTATTTAAAATGAATTTATTGGTGAAATATATATAATATTCATAATCATAACCATAAAATATTGATGGTATGATCATATTTAAGTTTCTTAATGTCCCAACATAAATACCTACCATTTAAAAAAAATGATTCTCTTTTATACAAACATGAAATAGTCCAACAGTTTATATTAAGTATAAACTCCTATAATGCCAAATGTACGATAATAATATTATGTGTTAAAAAAAGTGGGGGGTGGGGGTTAGTTTATAAAATAAAACCTATAAATTTACTTAACCTATTTAAGAACTTGATCTGAATAAGATTCTTACCGATTAACATTATAATCAAAGATAGAAAATTTTATAACAAACTGTATGAATATTTTATTATACATGCACAAAAGAATTAGAAACTATAAAAACAAGTATAATAAAACTTATTAATATTTAAAACAAAAAATTTAATGAAATTTTAAAACAATGATAAACACTTTATCCTAAATTGTTGAGGAATTCAATTAAATGGACTTTAGGTTTCCATAGTTTTAACCTAACCAGAGGTTTTTTTCGTTCTTACACCAAGAAATTACTAGATAATAATATTGGTACAACATCTATTTTATTATCTTTGGTATATATTTTTCATAAGATAATAAAAATATATTTCTTCATAAACTTTATAATCTCTCGATCACATCAAACCGGAAAAAGTGATTGAAAAATCAAAGGTTCTTAAGACATTTACAATAATCCTCATAACTGATCCCTTAATAAAAAAATCTATAAAAGTTATAATTAAAGTGATCTCAAGTAAAATGATATTACTAAAACATAAAAATAACATTATATCATCAGATATGTAAAAGCATCATCCTCCTTGAATATAGATTTTATTTAATAGAAAATTCTCAATGATCATATTCTGCATATCCGAGATATGGTTTCCACAGTATCAAACGAACTCCTTATTTCCTAGAAATTGTTTTCATAGAATATTCATTTGATTGTAATTTTTATGATGAACTATTAAAATTCTTCTATTCTATATGTTATAATGATAAGTTATTTTATAGTAAAATGTATGATGTTCTTTGTTTATTTTTTTGGAAATCTTTTCCGGGTGGAAATGTTTATCATTGTCTGATTAAATATTTATAATAAACATAGTAAAACATAATTTGGTATAATATTTTATACTTTATATGTTGTACTATATTAACCTCTATATGGTGAATTTTTTATCCTTTCATTTATTGTTCAAGGTATTAGCTTTTCTAGAAAGAAAGTTCAATTTATTGGAAAATTTATTCTCCATTTGATAAAATATAAAAATTTTCTCAAAAATTGGTTAGGAATCCTGGAAATTTTAAAAGTTTGTAATGTATTAAAATTTAAAGTAATTTGATTGTTATTTTCAAAATTAATGTTATAAAGTATTGATAACTAAGACAAACTATTGAATGATTTAGAGTATTTAGGCTGAGGTCATTTGAAGAAATCTAGAATATTCAATGATTAAAATATTTGTCATTTCAAGTTTCATATTTTTGATCGATTTGAATGCTTTGAAAAAAAAATCCAGGTATATTGATATTTTCATATTAGGTATAATATGGATAGTTAATTGATATATAATGTTAAATTATCATAGGAAATTTTGTGTTATTTAAATATAATGGGGTCAATATTAATATTAGTATATATAAAGATATTTTTAAATTTAGTTATGTAAATCTATCTTGACTGATCGATATTAGTGAGTGGGAACAACATGACCCATATATTTTTGGATTCTTATAATGAAATGGTATATTATATTGATAATATATTGGATGATGTCTGGAGTGATTTAGTCCATAAAAACCAAGAGACATGTGTGATTTGGGTTATGAAGGTGAAGTAATTTCTGACAGTGCACCGTATCAAAATAATAGTCTAAAATGTTTTTACCTGATGATACTAGAAATTTTCATCTTTTAATAGAGATTGAATAAAAGTAATAAGAAGAAATAAAATAATAAATAATGTTAACAATTGAACCTTATAGCAACATGTCTGACCAGGAATATTATTTGTATGGTGTTTTTAATTAATAAATGGGATTATTTTTTTGTTGACTGACTATCTAGGTCAATATTAATATTCTTAGTTATATTTTTGATATTTTTTATAGGTATGTCTTTCCGAAAGAGGTTTAGTGATCGTACCCACAATATGTTATAGGATTCTCAATATCCCCCTACAAAACAAGGTACACTTCATCACAAACCTCACAATTTTTTTATATCATTTCATCTTATAAAAATATAATGTCATCCATAGGTTTTAATTCTACTAATGATGTCAAATGATCAAGCCCAAAATGTATGATGGATCCATCTAGTAATTCTCCTGATGGTTAGTTACTATAGTGAGGTTATTAGTGGGCCACAGTCATTAACATATAATTCAACGTGACAACCTTACTTTCTTAAATATTGATAAAAATTTGAATAATTTATATTATATATTGATGTAAATGATAATAATAGATTAGAGAGAAACATCAACTGTCAAAAAATTTGGAATTTCACTAACTTAAATTTAGTTATTCATTTTGATGAATATGGGGTACCCACATAAGATACAATTTTATTTTTTGGGATGTTCAAAGAAAAATTAACATGTTAGATAAAATACCACCGAATAAATTATTTAGGTTGGTGTCACATTACATTATCATGGAAAATGAGATTTTTTATTCTAATATTAATGTATTATTTTCATTATGTATTCATATATGATTAAATTAAACATTTTTACTTAATGTGTTAGTAATATCTTTCAATTTATATATTTAACTATATATAATGTTCCATTTTGTTGTTCCTGATACAATTTCACATCCGTAGATAATCAAAATTTTGTCAAAATACTAGATATTGTCATTACTGATGTTTGGTGAACTCTTTTGTGTGCCAAAAATAAAAGTGTAATGTGGGGATAAAGATAATGAGAATCATCATGACCTATTAATGAATAGTGAGGGTCTTTCTTCTTTGTAGGGTATATAAGCTATCACTAATGTGATTATTAACATTTTTCCCGTTATAATATAATCTTATGTTTAATAAAATGTAACATTGTTTATTGATGTATGGAAATTATTATTTTTGATTTACAATTTTGTATTTATGATATTTTTATGTATTTATTTTGATTGGTTATATATGGATATAAATTCTAGGAAAGTGGGATCTATTTTAGGCATTTAATTCTAGTAGTAGTTTTAACCACCAATAGTTATTTAGTTGTGGTTTCAACTGCCATAAATACAATTTTGGTACGTAAAATTTCAACTAAATATGGTACATTAGCATAATTAGTGTTGATTTTAATCATATCAAAATATATTTATTAGTAACTAAATATATAAACCACTTAAAAATAAGAATTAATGAAAACCATAAATAATTAAAAAATAGCCACTAAATATGAATATTATACATTAATATGGGAAATATTCATGAAAAAAACCATTGGAAAATATTCAATGACACACCATTTCATGTTGGTTTTCAAAAACCACCTCCAAACCAATTATAGGTGTTTAAAACATTATCAAACCCAATAAAATCCACTGTCACATTGTAATTTTCTTATAGTGAGGGTTGGGTGTTCTATTTGTATAGAATGTTCACACATAGTTTGATTAAAACATGGTTTTAGACTACTTTCCTTGGTAATTGATATTCTTTACATAAATGGGATCAATATTGATCATGGATGAAAATATTAAATGGTAAAATAGAAGAATGTATGTATCATTATACCTTAATAATTGAATAATTACTTCATAAGTTTATTATATTGTAGATGTTTTGTTGATCATTTTTAAAAAAAATCCAATAATGGGTTAGAAAAATGATCAATTCTTTCAAACTGCCTCATTGGAGGAGTTTGTATGTTATGTAATGGTTTGTTCCTTCTTGATTCATTACATTTATAGATTTTGTGGTTGTAGGTTTTAATTTGAGGTTATGAGAGTTTTTAGTGGAGGTTTTTGGTGGTGTAGATATGTTGTTGGAAATACACATCCTGTATTATTTACACGATCTGAAATAGTGGTTCAAAGAACATGTAGCCTATTGGGTCATAGATTGTAAACACAATAAGGGTGATTTGTGATACAAATAATTTTTCGTAAATGAAATTAACTATGTGTAATAAATAAATTATTGGGACAATAAATTTTTAGTGAATGATGGAAATTTTCAAAAAAAATGTTGATTACACCCCATTTACTGTTTACATGTTGTGAAACTAGTGGGTTTACAAATTTTGTGATATTTTCAAATACATATTTCTCATTAGGTAATATATTCTCTCCCTATCATTATGGAAGAACCCTTTTCACTTTGAGAAGGATGTTGAAGCCTCTTCTCCTTCCACTTTGATCTTTTGGTTCTGATGTTTTCTGTGTGATCCATGGAGAGTGATTTCTCCTTTCCACAAGGTTTTCATTCATTATTCTATTGGGTATTCAATTTTTATAGGTTGTTTTTGTTTTTGATATAACCCATATAATGATATTTTCAAAACCACTTATTTTGTATAATGCAATGGTTTCTCTAAGATTTCGGCTTGTGTGATAACACCTCTAAAATAAGGTATAATTTGATAACACATCCACTGATAAATATGTCAAATTATCTTTGATATGTTGTGATGTGTGTTCAAGTTTGGGGGTGGTGATATGTGTTTTCTATGAGATGTGGGGCTGATGGGATGATGTGTGGGTTTGATTTTTTGGAGGCGAGGTGGTGGTTGTTTGGCCATGATTTTGGTATAGTGGGGTGGTGGTTGTGTGGCCATTATTTTGGGTCAGTTAGGTGGTGGATGTCTGGATGTGATTTTGGGATGGTGAGATTGTGGTTTAGGGGTTTTTATTTTGGATAGGAAAGGTGGTATTTGTTTGAATGTGATTTTGGGCGATGATGTAGAGACCCAAAGCTTGACGTATATTGACATTACATTACATTTTCGGAATTCTTAATACATAACAAACACACACACACAAGGATCGTAATAGTTTAGTGTCTTTGGAAAATCGGAATATAATCTTCTAATCCTGGTGAAATATCTTCAACATCTCCCATAAAGATCTTCTTTTTTTATACCTAAAACCTTTCTTTATATCCTGGGTAAAAGGAAACATAAAAGGGTGAGCTCAAATTCTCAGTAAGGATAAACAAAAGAAATATCAATCACATCATATACATAAGCACATAACTTTTGGAAATCTTAACCTGCAAAAGAGAGAATAATTTCATAACATGGGATAAATCATAGTAGTGAAATGAAATCCCAATAATCATAAATTAAAACACGAAACTTTGTGGCATACACACATAATCATAGAGAATCATTTCTTGTTAGTCAAGACTCATTTCCAAGAGTATCTTAGTGGACAAAGTCCCTTCCTGAACCGAGTCACCCTCGTTTCAGTCCTGTTTCACTGAACCGGTATAACCTACCATTCCAGCCATGTCTATCTCATGAGATATAATATCTTTACCCAATTCATTGGAGGGATATATAGGTCCCACCCATCTCATAATGATACCATTCTTATGCGTGCCACAAAATCATAAATCATCCATCATTTCATAACCCATGTAATAAAAATGGGATTCTTAAACAACATGACATCATAAAACCATTCATTTAAGATAAAGGAATTCATAAACATAATTCCATCACAACATAGTCAAATCAATGTAAAAATATGGATAGAAACAGAACCCTTTATTATCTTAGATGGAAAATAATTTTGATAAAACACTTGAAATGAATTCTTGAGGAAAATATCATTTCTTCTTCAAAATAAATTTCTTTTGACAAAACATCATGCAATTTTAAAAGAAAGAGATTTTATTTAAAATAGTCATGAAATATTTTGGAGGAAGCTTCATGAAAATAAGGCTTTATAAAACCGTAAAAATCTGTTCGTGCCGTTTAAGTTAAAAAAACATTCTTCTCGTACTTTTGTCAGAAAAGTCAAAAAGTACCTCGTACGAAAAACGACAAAAGATTCCTTTGATATCTTTTACTATAAACTCACCAATGGGTAAAAATGTATTTAAACAATTGTATGTGAATGGAAATAATATTATATATTGAGGAAACATGGATGTGGATAATAACATACACCCCAGTAAATTTCAAAGTATAAACAATCTCGGATTAAAATGAGATTGTGATATTTCCCTTACCTTAGGTCCGATTTGCATCGTAAGTGTCCGAACCTCCCGTATAATGATTTAAATAATGTCATTGACTTATTCCAGAATCATATTCATTGTTATTATATCATATATGGTTCAATTATGACTTTATTTTACCCGTTATTTTGTAAATTCCATGTTAAAGAGTGTTTTGGGTAAAATTGATTCATTTGTCGTAGGTGTTTGGACTTGTTGTTCTTGACATTATTATTACTTATATCATGATTTACTTACTTCCAGAATATAAAACACGATTTATATATCATATATATTCAGTATATATATATATATAATAAATATATAAATGAAATGAAACACACCGTTCATGGAGACGATAGTCCGTACGTACGCAGGAACGCTGTTTTCCTTTCCTTATTGTCTTGAATGGAAGTAAGTAGATGACATACATATATAAATAAATTAAGTAGATTTATAATGTCATATATTTAATTATTATTGCTTATATATAATTTATAATCATTCTTAAATGTTTAACATGGAAAATGAATCTCATCGCGTCGTGGAGACGGTAGTCCGTACGTACGCACGAGCGATGATATCGTTCCCATGGTCGTAGAATTGTGTTTAAGTGTATGTATACTATTTTAGTATCAATATCACTCTATAATAATCATATATAGTTACTCATTACACCATTATACCCATCCAATTAAGGTGATGGCGGAAAATAGATTACACCACAGCGTGGAGACGGTATTCCGTACGTACGCACGCGCGGTGATTTCCTTTTTCCGTAGGATGGATAGAAGGTTAATTAGAGTAGTTTCATATTTATAATAACATATCAGTATATAAGAAATACCGATGATATTACTTTATCTTGAAACAACTAAATAAGAAGTAGTTGAAGAAGAAAGAAATTGAAAAAGATCGGTAATGGATATTACCTCTTTTTGACGCGCCTTTTCTTAACCGCCACTTAAAGAACTAAGGATGGTCTTTGAAGAATACCAGGACCTCTAGGATGATACTAGGGAAGTGGAGAAGAGATTTTGGCAGGGGTTGGACGAGCTTGAATGCTCAAATTGTTGTGAGGAGGAGAGGGAGGAGGTGCCCTTTTATAAGGGAGGAGAGGGGCACCTTTGGAATAACTAAAAATATTATTTTATTATAAAGTAAAGTTCGGTTTTAAATAGCTCAAAATTTATTTACTTCGAGGATAAGGTGGGGATAGGTCTAAATACTCTCATCCAATAGAATTTAGACAAGTTTAGGTTCCTATTTTAACCTTATCATTTAGATTTAACATTAAGTTAAATAATTTTACTTTTACCATGTCTTCTTGTGTTCTTATACTATAAGGTTAATAAACTTACTATAAGTAGCCAAACGAACCCCAAATTGTTTATTATTAATATATATAACCTTATCTAAGTCATTTGGCTGAACCTTAGATTTTTAGAAATAAAATAACAATTAATAATATAATATTTGTTTTAAAACCTATTTTATGTCAATTTTGACACTATTTAGTAATTGATTTTTGTGAAACTCATAAAAGAATGCTAAGTTCGAACAGAGTTAATTAAATCAACAATAACATGTCATATTAACCTAGAAAATTATTTTAAGTCATAAAAAGTCTCAAATTATATTTATTTGAGTATTTATAACATCAATTATGTCAATATTTCATTAATAAGATAATTACTGAATCATCGTTGTGTCATAAATAAATTAAATTATATAATGTCTAAAAATTACAAATAAAATACCATTATGTATTAAATCTTTTTATCTTTCTAATAAATATTTACAATCGAATTTATCTTATGTATAACCCTATATTAATAATGTTTTAGTAAATAAACTTTGATTTTAACTCTTTTAACTCTTCTTTGAAATAAATAATAATAAATGTCCTAATCTAATCCAAGTGGGTCTAAATGGACATATTTTATTCCTAAGATTGTTTTTGGTCGAATTACACTTATCCAATAGAATTTGGACATGTGTTAGGATAATAATAATATCATTTTTACCCTAAATTACCCTATTTACTTTTAACCGTGGTAAATAAAAGTAAAAGTTACTATTCACCAAAAATTATTTTCATCTCATTGAACCACATTTTACTTACTTACATCAACCGTGTCTCTCGGAGTTTTGAAATTCCACTCACAGAAGCAGTAAAATTAAGTTTTATGAAAAATTCGGTTTTTTTAACTACCACTTAGTGGTTTCACTATTCATTAAAAATTGAAAGTTTTTAGAAAAATACCAAAAATTAGGCCTAAGCTATATTTGATATTATGAACTCAAAAATTATTTCTATTTTACCAAATTCAAAACATATCAGTTGCATTAATTAATTTAAAAATTAATTCCCGTCGTCAAAACAAATAGTGTGTTTTTAAGAGATAATAACTATCAAAAGATTGACACTTGTTTATAACTGGTTTAAATGTGAAATTACATCCAATGACCAACATTGTATTAAATTTTAAAAATATATTCTAAATATACTTTAAAACCACTCAAATTAATAATTTATCACTATTAATTATTTCGATTGAAAAAGTTGTTTTTAATTAAAATTTAGTAATTTTCACTATTCATCAAAATATGAAAGTTATCCAAAAATCACCAAAATTTCACCCTAAGCTAATTTCGATATTCCGAATCAAAAAATGAAGTCCATTTTAAAAAATAGAATTTACAAAATTTCAAAAAGTGGTTATTACTACTCATAACGTCTAGTTTTAATAATATTTTAATAGCATATCGTTGTTTAGCGAAACTTGGTGATGCGTACAACACACACTATCGTGGAAGGTCGCGATTGCGTGTAATTCAAGCTAGGTCAGAGATGTGTGTTGTGAAATCTCCTTTTGGTGTAGCGTATAACAAAAGACATTAATGAAATTAAAAAGAATATTTTTCATAAAATCTCAGGGTGTTACATTCTACCCCCCTTAAAATGAATTTCGCCCTCGAAATTCGTCAGGGTTATAAATGGTTTACTACCCGAAAGTTTCTTTAATAGAAACCCACATCGTAAAAAGGAATACCAAAACCAATCTTTAAAAACAAAAGTATGAAACGTAACGGTTACCCAAATAAACTAATCACTGGGTTTCCACATAAGGTGAAAATATGGATATGGAAGAAAAATCTAACCATCATGTTCTGATCGAGAGTGGTAGAGAACATGGCTATGGAAAAGCCAACAATCACAAATCCATAAATTTGTGACGATCTAAGGTTCCATCTGATTAATCAGATATAAGAGCACTAGGAAAACATTTTTGGTTTTCAAGATCATTTCCTTAAAGATGATGAAATTGGAATTAGAAGGAATACTTTCGTGATTTTGGTATAGTCTCACTGTTTGTCATTCTTTGGACAATTTCCACTTCATCTCTTAAAGAAATGAAGTTTAATTTTTCATTCGTGATGTGTTAGCAGATCATGTGATAGAATGATGGGTCATTCCATCTCATTCAAACAAAATGTTAGAAAACGTTATAAGTCCATCTTATGGTTAATCATATATGGTTCCAAAAATGAACTTATACTTCATATATCATACCGCTTAATAAAAGAAAACAAGTTTCTACTAACCAGGGACTTCCTGTAGGACAGTGGTAGGTGATAAAGGCCAGTCGCACTTCGGTTGTTGGTTTGATTCCCACAGCCTTGTCCGACGCGATGGGCTGTCGCCCGTCCTACAGGTTGTCCTTTTTCTAAAACTATATTACTATAACATCCCATCAATAATATTGAAAAAAAAATTTATCCTTAAACAATAATAACTTATGTCCAACATAATCCATTCCAATCTTTAGGCTTATCCATAATACTTCAGTCCACTCTCATAATATAGTGAAAACGATTACCAGAGATTTAATACCATCGTTGATCCCCATATATCATAAGATATGTCTTGTTGGTCACATTCTAAACATTAAAAGGCCTTAATCATGTATTCTATTGAATACCCATTGAACCTTATTGAAAACATGAATGCAGTTAAACGTTAAAACTTTCTACATACCAAAATCCAAAAAATTCTATATACTCAAACCATGATATCACTTAGTCCTTATATCAATCATGAGCTCATGAATACTGTTAAACATTTAATTTTCTCCTTTTCCCTTCATTATGCGCATATCATCTACATTCCAAAAATATCTGAATACCCTTTCATGGATAGTGGTACCATTAATCATAAACTTTCAAAACTCAAGGAAAGACAACAGTGTGACAATCCTTAGATGTCTCTTTATTCCATAGTACCATGAGATTTCTTATACAACATTACACATGATAAACATGTAATCATTCCACTACATTCTTAAACCATTGACCGAGCTTCAACAATTCTTTCATCTCACATATCATTTTTAGTCTCTTCATCATCATTAACATAAATACTACCCATACGACCATACTGATTCTCTTCATGATACTTTCCCTTAGGGCATTGGTTTTCATAATGCTCATACTTTCCACATATAAAACATTTAACCATTATTGATGTCATAGCAATACCATTATCCTCATCCCTGGTGTTAACTGAACCTTTTCCTTTGCACTTATTGGCTTTGTGTACTTCTTTTCCACACCCAAAGCATCTTCCAGTTCCTTTGAAACATTCTCCTTGATGCCTCTCCCCACATGATTTACATAGGGGAAATTGAACTTTCTTTCCTCTATGATCATCTTGAAACACCATCTTTCTCTTATTAGACGAGTCAGGAAACTTACCAAATTTTACATTATTGATCATATTATGAGATTGCTGATTTGGCATAATAATGATGTTTGGACTTCCAAATCCCATTTCATTTGGTTACTCATGAAGAATATCATTCCATTGTCCATCATATCCTCCATTATCGTGAATCATCTTGTTTCCAGCCATTTTCTAAAACCCAAAAAGAATAGTGTGAGAGGCAAAAATCATGCTAGGGAAAACAACATAATAAAGGGGGAGTAACCTCAATATCTAACATCTTGGGTTAAATTCTAAGATCGTTAGCCCAATTCTAGGACTATAACCTATACATATACTTAACCTTAGAGACATCCCTAGACATACCTTATAAATATCTCCAGGGATCTCACTAAAGTTCTCATATCCTAGTTTCCAAAGGTTGACTAAACCTTTCCTCTGATACCAACTGTAGAGACCCGAAGCTTGACGTATATTGACATTACATTACATTTGTGGAATACTTAGTACATAACAAAAACACAGACACAAGGATCGTAATAGTTTAGTGTCTTTGGAAGCTCGGAATATAATCTTCTAATCCTGGTGAAAGATCTTCAACATCTCCCATTAAGATCTTCTTTTTTTTATACCTAAAACATTTATTTATATCCTGGGGAAAAGAAAACATAAAAGGGTGAGCTCAAATGCTCAGTAAGGGTAAACAAAAGAAATATCAATCACATCATATACATAAGCACATAACTTTTGGAAATCTTAACCTGCAAAAGAGAGCATAATTTCATAACATGGGATAAATCATAGTAGTGAAATGAAATCCCAATAATCATAACATAAAATAGGAAACTTTGTGGCATACACACATAATCATAGAGAATCATTTCCTGTTAGTCAAGACTCATTGCCAAGACTATCTTAGTGGACAAAGTCCCTTCCTGAACCGAGTCACCCTCGTTTCAGTCCTGTTTCACTGAACCGGTATAACCTTCCGTTCCAGCCATGTATATCTCATGAGATATAAGATATTTACCCAATTCATTGGAGGGATATATAGGTCCCACCCATCTCATACTGATACCATTCTTATGTGTGCCACAAAATCATAAATCATTCATCATTGCATAACCCATGTAATAAAAATGGGATTCTTAAACAACATGACATCATAAAATCATTCCTATAAGATAAATGAATTAATAAACATAATTCCATCACAACATAGTCAAATCAATGTAAAAATATGGATAGAAACAGAACCCTTTATTATCTTAGATGGAAAATAATTTTGATAAAACACTTGAAATGAATTCTTGAGGAAAATATCCTTTCTTCTTCAAAATCAATTTCTTTTCACAAAAAACATCATGCAATTTTAAAAGAAAGAGATTTTATTGAAAATAGTCATGAAATAGTTTGGAGGAAGCTTCATGAAAATAAGGCTTTATAAAACCGTAAAAATCCGTTCGTTCCGTTTAAGTTAAAAAAACATTCTTCTCGTACTTTTGTCGGAAAAGTCAAAAAGTACCTCGTACGAAAAACGACAAAAGATTCCTCTCATATCTTTTACTATAAACTCACCAAAGGGTAAAAATGGATTTAAACAATTTTAGGTGAATGGAAATAATATTACATATTGAGTAAACATGGATTTGGATAATAAAATACACCCCGGTAAATTTCAAAGTACAAACAATCTCAGATAAAAATGAGATTGTGATATTTCCCTTACCTTAGGTCCGATTTTCTTCGTAAGTGTCCGAACCTCCTGTATAATGATTTAAATAATGTCATTGACTTATTCCAGAATGATATTCATTGTTATTATATCATATATGGTTCAATTATGACTTTATTTTACCCGTTCTTTTGTAAATTCCATGTTAAAGAGTGTTTTGGGTAAAATTGATTCATTTGTCGTAGGTGTTTGGACTTGTTGTTCTTGACATTATTATTACTTATATCATGATTTACTTACTTCCAGAATATAAAACAAGATTTATATATCATATATATTCAGTATATATATATAATAAATATATAAATGAAATGAAACACACCGTTCATGGAGACAGTCGTCTGTACGTATGCATGAACGCTGTTTTCCATTCCTTATTGTCTTGAATGGAAGTAAGTAGATGACATACATATATACATAAATCCAGTAGCTTTATAATGTCATATATTTCATTATTATAGTTTATATATACTTTATAATCATTCTTAAATGGTTAACATGGAGAATGAATCTCATCACGTCGTGGAGACGGTAGTCCGTACGTACGCACGAGCGATGATATCATTCCCATGGTCGTGGAATTGTGTTGAAGTGTATGTATACTATTTCAGTATCAATATAAATCTATAATAATCAAATATAGTTACTCATTACCCCATTATACCCATCCAATTAAGGTGGTGGCGGAAAATAGATTACACCATGGCGTGGAGACGGTATTCCGTACGTACGCATGCGTGGTGATTTCCTTTTTCCGTAGGATGGATAGAAAGTTAATTAGAGTTGTCTCATATTTATAATAACATATCAGTATATAATAAATACTGATGTTATTACTTTATCATGAAACAACTAAATAAGAATAAGTTGAAGAAGAAAGAAATTGAAAATGATCAGTAATGGATATTACCTCTTTTTGACGCGCCTTTTCTTAACCTCCACTTAAAGAACAAAGGATGGTCTTTGAAGAAGACCAGGACCTCTAGGATGATACTAGGGAAGTGTAGAAGAGATATTTGCAGGGGTTGGCCGAGCTTGAATGCTCAAATTGGTGTGAGGAGGAGAGGGAGGAGGTGCCCTTTTATAAGTGAGGCGAGGGGCACCTTTGGAATAACTAAAAATATTATTTTATTATAAAGTCAAGTTCGGTTTTAAATAGCTCCAAATTGATTTATTTCGAGGATAAGGTGGTTATGGGTCTAAATCCTCTCATACAATAGAATTTAGACAAGTTTAGGTTCATATTCTAACCTTATCATTTAGATTTAACATTAAGTTAAATAATTTTACTTTTACCATGTCTTCTTGTGTTCTTATACTATAAGGTTAATAAACTTACTATAAGAAGCCAAAAGAACCCCAAATTGTTTATTATTAATATATATAACCTTATCTAGGTCCTTTGGCCGAACCATAGATTTTTAGGAATAAAATAACAATTAATAATATAATATTTGTTTTAAAAACTATTTTATGTCAATTTTGACACTATTTAGTAATTGATTTTTTTGAAACTCATAACAGAATGATAAGTTCGAAAAAAGTTAATTAAATCAACTATAACATGTCATATTAACCTAGAAAAGTAGTTTAAGTCATAAAAAGTCTCAAATTATATTTATTTGAGTATTTATAACATCAATTATGTCAATATTTCATTAATAATATAATTACTGCATCATCGTTATGTCATAAATAAATTAAATTATTTAATGTCTAAAAATTACAAATAAAATACCATTATGTAGTTAATCTATTTAGGTTTCTAATTAATATTTACAATCGAATTTATCTTATGTATAACCCTATATTAAAAATGTTTTAGTAAATAAACTTTTATTTTAACTATTTTAACTCTTCTTTGAATTAAATAATAATAAATGTCCTAATCTAATCCAAGTGGGCCTAAATGGTCATATTTTATTCCTATGCTTGTTTTTGGTCGAATTAAACTTATCCAATAGAAATTGGACATGTGTTAGGGTAATAATAATATCATTTTTACCTTTAATTACCCTATTTACTTTTAACCGTGGTAAATAAAAGTAAAAAGTTACTATTCACCAAAAATTATTTTCATCTCATTGAACCACATTTTACTTACTGACATCAACCGTGTCTCTCGAATTTTTGAAATTCCACTCACAGAAGTGGTAAAATTATGTTTTATGAAAAATTCAGTTTTTTTAACTACCACTTAGTGGTTTCACTATTCATCAAAAATTGAAAGTTTTTAGAAAAATACCAAAAATTAGGCCTAAGATATATTTGATATTATGAACTCAAAAATGATTTCTATTTTAACAAATTCAAAACATATCAGTTGCATTAATTAATTTAAAAATTAATTCTCGTCGTCAAAACAAATAGCGTGTTTTTAAGAGATAATAACTATCAAAAGATTGAAACTTGTTTATAATTGGTTTAAATGTGAAATTACATCCAATGACCAACATTGTATTAAATTGTAAAAATATATTCTAAATATACTTTAAAACCACTCAAATTAATAATTTATCACTATTAATTATTTCGATTGAAAAAATTGTTTTTAATTAAAATTTAGTAATTTTCACTATTCATCAAAATATGAAAGTTATCCGAAAATCACCAAAATTTCACCCTAAGCTAATTTCGATATTCCAAATCCAAAAATGAAGTCCATTTTGAAAAATAGAATTTACAAAATTTCAAAAAGTGGTTATTACTATTCATAACGTCTAGTTTTAATAATATTTTAATAGCATGTCGTTGTTTAGCGAAACTTGGTGTTGCGTACAACACACGCAATCATGGAAGGTCACGATTGCGTGTAATTCAAGCCAGGTCAGAGATGTGTGTTGTGAAAGCTCCTTTTGGTGTAGCGTATAACACAATACATTAATGAAATTAAAAATAATATTTTTCATAAAATCTCAGGGTGTTACAGAAGAGGTGGAGGTTGTTTAAATGTTATTTTGGGGCTGTGAGGTGTGGTTTTTGGAAGTTATTTTGGGGTGGTGAGGTGTTGGTTGTTTTACCATGATTTTGGGGTGGTGAGGTGATGGTGTGGTGGAGATGATGAGATATTTGTGATGTGTTGTTTCATTGTGCTAGATTCCCGAGTAGTGATGGAAAAACTATTTAATATTGTTTGAACTGGTTGGGGATTGTATTGGTTAATAGGATGGAAATTATTTATAAATAGATAAATTATGGGTTCTGTGGTTAAATTAGGATGATTCTTCATAATGAAACCAATGGGTTTAGATAATGAAGTTTGTTGGAAATGATAAATGGGTCTTGTTGTTTTTAGTGTGGTGTTATGCACTTATAGTCTGTAGTAAAAGTTAGTATGTTGTATGTTGGTTAATGTTGGGTTGTGAATCCATGGGTTGGGCATGTGTGTGACTATCTGTATATACTTTTGTATTCTTGTTATCTTTATACACACCCCACCCGCATCATGCACTATGTTCCAACACCCATATATTCACATGGTGGTGTTATGTCCAACACCCTATTGATGAGGATTAATGGATGAATACCCACTCTTTCCCCCTATATCACTTCCAATAATGAAGATATGAATAGACTAGGATTGATGATGTTCTGTTATTGTACCAAGTGATGGCCTAGGAGTCTTCAGGCATGATGTGATGTGACAATTCTGTGGGGTGGTGGCCCATATGTTTTCAAGAGATATGTAATATGACCTTGTTGTGGGGAGTCTTATAGTGGGGGTCATGTATGGTGGGAAGAGGGAATGAGTTTTATTTACATCATCTTCATGATACCCTATTACTCTAGTTATGGTAGTGGTTTTGATGTGATGGCCCATGTTTCTATGGGCGATATGTGATGTGAAAGTGTTTTGGGGCGGTGGCCTTGGTTTTTGTTTCCATAATGTTATGTGACTATGCATTTGGGTGGTGGTATATGTTATTCAAAATATTTGGGATCACCAGGACATATGAAATTATGGTGTGAGATTGGAAAATCTGTGGAAAAGTGGTGTGAGGTACTCTTTATAGATATGCTTCTTATTATCTTATTATACTTGGCACACATTATTTGGTGAGCATTCCTCAATGATTTTGGGATGGATAGTTGACCAATTTATTTATTGTTGGTTATTTTGTTTCCTCACAAGTGAATTATTATGTTATTCCAAATGTGCATTAGTGACATTGGTTTTCCTGTTGAGTATACTTGTATTCTCCCCCTATGTATATAATAAAGATTTTAGGTTTCCATGTAGATTTTGAGGACCATGTTTTAAAATACAATATAAGACCTTAGATATGTGTTGTTCCACTTATTTATATATTTTTTTGGGTGTTATTAATTTGGAGACTTATATCCATTTCAGTTTTATTTATATATTAATTGTGGGATGATTTTGGTTTCATTTACATTTTGTCATTGTATTAATTTTCATTGATTCATCTTATCCCCTGATACTATATTATTATCGAGAGTAACACGTCCCATTTCATGAGATTCTTATAACCTCAGTTCCTGTCACCAACTTGGGGCCTACTCGAGGTAGGACTTAGGGGTCATTATCTCTCTCCACTCATTATGATATCTTTGGGGGGAGGAGGTTGTGAAATGTTATAAATTCTCTAGATATCTTGAATAATGAAGATAATATATATGAAACTATAATCATCACATTAGTAAATAAAAAGGGTAAAATGTTTAATCAATGAATGGATGAGAATAATTGAAATGGGAATTTGGGGACATTTTTTTCCAATAAATAACACGCAGTGAACTTTCCTTCCAATAGTGACTAACACTCTTTCATGGAATGAGAGATTTTAGTTTTTAATCCATATAATTTGGGTAATGGTCATACAGTGATTTTAATACAATATCATGAATGTCTCATCAATAAATAACATTATGTTAAAAATATTAAAATCATAGGATTATTGTAACGCTCTTAGACATCAGAATATATATATCTAAATTAATACTATGTTTGATATCTTTCTCTACACAAAACACCAAAATAAAATGAGAGATGATATTTTTAATGTTAATAAAACATAATAATAATAAAACATCTAGTAAATAAAAAATATTTTAATCTATTAAAACATGCATGGAAAATATGTTTAAGAAAAATTAATGTTTTAAAAGGCATTTTTCAATAAAAGTTTTTATTTATACATTGAAATTTCATTTAAAAGGTTAACACATGAATTTTATAATTTTAATTTTAATAATTTACATTTTTTTATTACAAATATAAAAATTACCTTAATTTAAATTTTTCTGATTTTTTTTGAAAATTATTGATTTTTTCTGTGAATATTGAAAATACATTTTTTTCTAAAAATGTAAATTTTATGAATTAATCAATATATGAGAAAGAGGTAACGTATAAAAAAATATTTTAATTAGATAAATATTTATTTTAGAAGTAAAAAATTTATTTTTAAATATCATTTTGAACATAGAATACTTAGGTTTAATTTTTAGAATATAAAAAACATTTTATTTAAATTTTAAAAAAAAAATTTGAACATTTTTTGATAAAAATCATGGTAAAATATGAAATTGGATTAATTTTAAATACACATATATTTATATAATGAAAATTAAATACCTTTATAACTTTATACTACAGATTAAAAATATACTTTTTTTCCAAAAAAAAGGTTTCTATGGGTTACATGCACTAATATTAAAAAAAAATCTTTTGCATAGAAATTTTATATTATAAAATGGATTTTATATATGAAATCCAAAGATAAAAATAATATAACAATTTAAATTTTATTTAAAGGCATTATAATTAAATTAATTTGGTAAAGAATAGTTACCATGGTAAATCCAAAAATGGTAAAAGTGAAAATTATTATAGTAAAGGACATAAAAACATGTATAAAATATGTGAAAAAATGAAATATTGATGTATGATTAACCTTATCTAATCCTTCACTCCATCATTTTCTATTCATAGTCTTATTTTCATGTGAAAATGTGATATCATTATATTAAATTGATATATTTAAAATAATTTCATTCTCACCACTTATAGAAGGGGTCTATCACCACCCCTTCAATGAAGGTTTCGGGCACAGCGGAAGCGCGTGGGTGGATGTGCCCACTTAGCTTTTTGTCATTAACAATGATCAATCTGGGATCAATACGACGATAAACGCCAGTCTCCACAGATAGAATCACAGAAATGGAAAAGAAAAAAAAGTCTCGGAACCACAATATAGGATCCTTACAGGTTGATTATAATTAATTTAATCAATTGAAAATAAATTCCATTCAGATGTTCTTTATTCGTTGATGTTCTTGAACACGTTCCAATGTGATTCATAGTTGCGTCATAGAATCCAAATGTAGACTTCCTCTAGCGGTGATCCACAAGTGTACCTCATATATCGTGATGTCGACAAAGGAGTCTCTGGGTGCTAGCGTGGAGAATCCTTTGCTTGCGTTGTCCGCCTTAGATCGTCATTATTCGATGGAAGAGGATCTCCCTCTATCTTTAGAATGTTCTAGGATGAAGTGGTTCTTTCATCCTTGAAGTAATTCTCCAGAGTTGTTGTGAAAAACGATTCTCTTTTGTGTGGAAAAGAGTTGGGGTTGTGAGGGTATTTATAATCGGGTTTGAGGTTATAGAGTTATGATAATAAATAATCTTGTTACATGTTTTTTTATTTCATTGACTCTTATTTAAAACTCCCATGTCAAATAATTAATTCCTTGACATGCACCCATGCTGATTATAATAAATATCATTTAATAAAATGATATTTTCTCAAAATCCCGATTGAAAAAACTACACAGCGTGTATTAATAAATATACAACGTATACTTTTTTTCATTGAAAACTACATGGCGTGTACATTCAATGTACACATAATGTATATCTTGTTTTCATTTATTCATTTCCTTTCCATAATGAAAACTACAGGTGGTGTAATTATTAATAAACGACGTGTACTTGTTTTCCATGAAAAACTACACGGTGTGTAATCTTTAATTCACGGCGTGTATATTGTGTTTTTCATTTCTTTTATACTCCATCATTAAAACGATTTAGGATTCCTTGAATAATTATTAAACCACGTACAAGAATAATCTTTATTCTTCTTGAGATACTTGAATACACTTACTATGCAACCCTCTAGGCCTATTTCTCATTGGCATTAGGAGGGCTTGCCTAAAGTCCAAGATTACTGTCTAGCAACGGGTCAAGGCACCCAAGAGAATGAAGTTGATGCTACATTGACGTATCACCTCATATGAATGCTAACTATGTAATTTAATCCCATTGTCTCAATATCTGATCAATTAGGATTCATGGCAGTGTCATAAACCTGTATACTTGATCTGTCGTTCTTTGACTACCAGAAATAAACTCGTCATTTAAACCATGGACATGGAATTTAATGCGACAGTTTTATTTCAATCAAAAGGGCGATATATTAACATCCATAAATGGAAAGGACAAATCCTTCCTCGACTTATCCATTTACAACATGTCACTCATGATGCACCCAATGTACCCTACTTCCCGCCAACTGTATGCATGATGGTTTTCATCACTAAATCTAAGTGCGCAAGTCATAACATGAGTTAATGATAATCTTCCAGTCTAGGGACCATTACACATGCTCATGGATAGCAATGTCCGATGAAACAGAGACATGCAAAATTGCTACTGGAAGGTCTGTTCTCATAATCTCCCATCTTGGAGATTACCAAGTGCGAACTCCATGAGAGACAGTCTCATCTTCTTAAGAGTAATCGCACATGACGGTCTGTATACTATGTTTCCTATCATAGTATGTCATCCAACCGTATAACTTTATTTAAAAAAATTGTTATAGCATTTCAAGGTTCTCATCATAGCGGGGATCTGCCATAACCTTATCAATACAACAAATATTCCAGGACATTATTATATTATAGTCATGAAGAACAATGAACAATATATAATACATGAACATTCATGTACTCAAAGTACAAAACATTTGGTTCTTAGGACACCAACCCTTACAAACTCCCACTGGGACTAGATTCAATTGCTTATGACTTTTAGTCCACTAGACCTCACGTGATGATCATGTTTCTGCTATGTTAATGCTTTAGTCAAGGGGTCCACCAAGTTGTCTTCCGTGGAAATACTGCCCACTGCAACTTCACCTCTCTGAGAAAAATCCCTCAAGAGATGATACTTCTGAAGTATGTTCTTTGTTCTCTGATGTGACCTTGGCTCTTTTGCAATTTTCACCGCTCCAGTATTATCACACCGATGTGTGATAGGATCCTTACTGCTGGGTACTACATCCAACTCTTGGACGAAGCTTCACATCCATACTACTTCTTTATCTGCCTCAGAAGCTGCGATATACTTGGACTCTGCTGTAGAATCTGCCACCACACATTCCTTGGAGCTCTTCCAGCTCACTACACCTCCATTCAAACTGATGATGTATCCAGTCCGAGACTTCAAGTAATCTTGATCAGTCTAGAAACTAGCATCAACATGTCCTCTGATGTCTAGTTCCTCATCTCCTCCATCAACCAGGAACATATCCTTAATACGACTCAGATACTTAAGGATAGTCTTGACTACCATTCAATGGCGGTCTCCTGGATCAGCTTGATATCTGCCTACTACACTTAATGTGTAAGCAACATATAGCCTCGTACATAGAATAACATACATGACTGACCCAATCGTAGATGCGTAAGGGATCCTTGTCATTCTCTTTCTTTCCTCATTTGTCTAAGGATACATTTTCTTTGAAATATGATTGGCATGTTACACTGGAAACAATATCCTCTAGGAATGTTCCATATTGAATCTCTTCTGTATCTTATCCATGTATGAACTTTGACTCAGGCCCATCATTCTCTTGGATCTACCATGATGGATCTTGATTCCAAGAATATATGATGCCTCGCCCAAGTCTTTCATGGATAATCATTTATGCAAACATGCCTTAACTGACTGTAAAACAGGTACTTTATTTCCAATTAGTAATATGAATCAACATATACTATTAAGAAAACGACTGCACTTCCACTAAACCTCGTGTAGACACAAGGATCACATTCATTCTTAACAAAGCCAAATTTCATTACAGCTTCATCAAAACGAATGTTCCATGACCTTGATGCTGTCTTTAATCCATAAATGGATTTCTGCAACTTGCATACCCTGTTGGCATCCTTTGGAGTCACAAAGCCTTCAGGTTGTGTCATGTAGAAATCTTCCTGGAGGTTCCTGTTAAGGAATGCCGTTTTGACATCCATTTTCAAAATTTTAAAGTCATGGAAAGAAGCAATGGACAATAGGATTCTGATAGATATCAATATTGAAACCGGTGAAAAGGTTTCATCATACTCAATTTTTTGAAGCTGTCTGAAACCTTTTACAACTAGTCGTGCCTTATAGGTGCTGACTTGCCCCTCCATGTCCAGTTTCTTCTTGAATACCAATTTATTACCAATAGGATTTACATTAACTAGAGGATCTACCAAAATCCAGACTTGGGTTTGGTACATGTAATCCATTTCAGAATTCATGGCTTCTTGCCACTTGGGAATGTATATGCCTTGAACTTCTTCCTTGTAGGTAAGAGGATCATCATTGTCAAGGAATAATGATTCACCATCGTCAATGAAAAGAAAACCATATCGTTCGGGTTCTCTCACCTCTCTCGTGCTCTTACGCAGTTCGTGTGTCTCTGGAATAGAATGTTCTTCCATGGGGCTTTGTGGAATCTATTCTTATACCAACTCTTGTGTATCTTGAGCCTCGAATTCATCGAATTCTATCTTTCTCCCACTATCTCTTTTGGATATTTCCTCCCTCTCAAGGAATATGGCATGTCTTGACACAATAACCTATTTGTCTGAGGGGTTTTATAGGTAATATCCCCTTGTTTCCTTGGGATATCCTATAAAGATACACTATGTGCCACTGTGTTCAAGTCTGTTACCTGAAGAGTCCTTAAGAAATTCTTTCCAACCCCACACATGTAAATTCTATAACATGGCTTTACGTCCACTCCATAACTCGTATGGAATACCATTTATTGATTTAGTTGGTACTTGGTTTAGTATGTGTGCTGCTGTTTTTAATGCATATCCCCAAAAGGATAATGTAAGACTCATATGAATCACCATTGATCTCACCATGTCTAACAGGGCGTGATTCCTCCTTTCACTTACACCATTCCACTGATGTGTGTAAGGAGGTGTGAGTTGAGATAAAATCCCAAACTCCCGTAAAAAATTAATTAAGTCCTGATTAAGATGTACTCCTCCTCTGTCTAAGTGGAGTTTCTTATTCTTCTTACCATGATAATTCTCAAATTTATTATTTTCTTCTTTGAACCTATCAAAATAATCTGACTTATACCTCATTAAGTAGATATGTCCATATCTACTAAAATCATCAGTAAAAGTTATGAAGTATGAGAACCCACCCCTTGCTTCAACTTAAAATGGTCCACACACATCTGTGTGAACTAATTCAAGAAGCTCTTTAGCCCTTTCACCTTTCCCACTAAATGGGGATTTGGTCATTTTTCCTTATAGACATGCATGACATACACCATGTGGTTTTAGATCGAAAGAATATAAATACCCATCTTGATGTAATTTTGTCAAATGTTTCTCATTGACATGACCTAGCCGGTGATGCCAAAGTTGGGTGTGGTATGAGTCATGTGAATTGACTTTGTCATCAATTTCCATTACTTGGTTTGTGTAGTCTAACACATAAAGGCTGTTATATAAATGTGACCTACCAAAGAAAATGCTATCTTTCTAAAAGTAGCAACATTCATTTCCAAACATGAACATGAATCCATCAGTATCTAATATGGATACTGAAATAATGTTTTTAGTAACAGAAGACCCATAATAAAAAACCTTTTAGAACAATATCATTCTAGTTGGCAATGTGGGGTGGTAGTCCTCGACATCTACAATAGCAAGTCTGGCTCCGTTGGCTGCTCGTAGATCTACCTCCCCTCGATCAATCTTCCTGAATCTACTTGGTTCCTGTATTTGGATATAGATGTGAGCACCACAGGAAGTATCTAATACCCAATTAATAGAAACAGATAGATTGCATTAGATAACAAATTCACCTGAAGCATCCCCTTGCTTCAATGGCTTGGTGTAGGTTTTCGTCCAGTGGCCCTTCTTGCCACATGCGAAACAAACAACATCCTGTTCCGTTTCCACCCCTTTGATCTTCCTTTTCGTGGAGGGCCTTGAAGAAGCTTTGGGATTAATGCTCTTCTCCTTCCCTTTCCTTTTATTCACCATGAGGAAAAAAGGATTTCCACACTTCATGTCATTGTCCACTTGGAAAATGGGGATAAGAAGATCAGATAGAGACTTCTCAATTTTGTTCATGATGAAGTTCACAACAAAGTTTGAGAAGATCTGGGGAAGTGATGCAGGAATGAGATCGGTACCCAGTTATTCGAGGATTTTAAACCCTAGAACCTCCAAGTGCTCAATGTATCCAATGATCTTGACTACATGAGGCCCATATGGGGAACTATAGCATCCTGCCTTTTTATAACATAACTTTTCATTAGATTTTACAAAACCGAGGATCTTTAAGGTTTTGTGTCTTGGAAACCAGGAACTTATTACATGAGAAAAAAAACATTCTTCCTAAACACTTGAAAGGCTTCTTCATTTGTTCATCCTAAATTCATTACAACATATTATAACCTAGGAGCATAAATAAAGCAAAAGGGTGAGAAAAAGGCCCAGTAAGGGAAACATGGGAAACATTTTACATGTGAACATGAGAAACATCAATTAAGTCTTGAAAAAGAACTTTAAGGCATGAGAATGAAATCATGAGGCATATCATAATAAAAATAACATATTTCATAACATAAAGATGTGGATACAACATTTTACAAAGACAATCATTTCTGTTTCACCAAGGTCCATCCCCAAGGTTTCAATAAAAATTACCAAGGTTATTCACCAAGGTATCGGTCTAAATGGTCATCTCTAGAGATTAAGTCTTTACCGAATGCATTGGAGCGCTAACATGGCGCACCCATAAATTTGTCTTTACTATCATGTGATACAAATATATCATCATCAAACATTACTTATACATCCCATATAGCATAAAAAATGGGTTTCATTTCATAGTCATCAAATTTTAAAAAAAACTGCTTTAAAGACGTGATCCTTATGTCACTTTAAACCCACGGAAAGTGAAGCGGGTATCATGTATGTAAATCCCAGAATTTTATACAGAAAATTTTGGAATATATTCGAATAACCCTTTATAAGAAAGAGCATTGTGTATTCACTTAATAAAATAAATGAATTTGAGAATAAGAGAGAGACATTTTGAGACGAAAATTCTTCAGCATAACAGCTATGTTATTAAGTTTTAGAAAACATTGAAAAGAGAGTGGACATGGGTCACCCACTCATAAATGTTCAATAAAATAGTAGGGGGACAGAATATAAGGGATTTAAGACCATGGTAATGAAATTTGAAAGATATACCATATGAAATGATGAACATGAAAGGAATACAAAAATAAGATTTCTCTTATGAAAATTCGGCAGCCTAACGACATAACTTAAATTTCAAAAAAAATGAATTGATGATATCAAAAAGGGTCTCTCATCATATCAATATAAAATATCAGTATGATAAATATAGATATCATACCCCAACATAATAAAAATAACTTGACGGACTTGACATGAATGTAGAAAGTTGAAAATTGAGAAAGGTGAACGAATCCCTTAAAAATTCGGCAGCCTAATGGCGCCACTTAAACGTCAAAAAAATGAATTGATGAGATCAAATAGGGTCTCTAATCATATGAAAATAAATGTTCAGTATGATAGATATATAGATCATACCCCAAAATAATAAAAAGGAACTTGAAAGACTTGACATGAAAGTAGAACTTTGAAAAATGAGCAAGGTGAAAGAATCCCTTAAACATTAGGCAGCCTAACGACGCCACATTAACATTATTAAAATTAAATGATGAGAGAAAGAGGGGTTATATCATCATATGAACATGAAAAGGTTAGTAATAAGAATATAAAATAACATCTTTAAACATATGATCATGGAGCATAAAAGAAATGACATAAAAGATATTACTTGAAAAGAAAGAGAGAGGTTGGACCCCTTACCTTAAAACGTAACTCTTAAAACTCAAAGGTTGGGACCTTGAGGGATTGGGGGCACCTTGAGAGGACTCCTTGGGAGGTAATGATACTAGAGGCTAGTTGGGGGAGAGTTGGTAGTGAAACCTAAAGGAGAAAAGGGTGGGTATTTATAGGGAATGTGAGGGGACAAGGCATTAATGGCCAAGGGACACCTCATTGGTGGTTTTGGCAACACCATGGGCTTGCCCATGGTATTTGCCCATGGTATTGGTTACATGGGTCCACCCATACAATAATTCATCACCTTTGGTTATACAACACTTGAAATATCTCATGAAATCATCATGACATAGTTATGATGTCATTAATCATACCGAAACCCTAAAACTTTATTTTCCCTATTCATTAGAAAATCAACTTTCTCAGAAAAATCCCAAAATTTTCCCTTAAACAAATATAAATGCTGTGAATTCAAAAATGGACTCCATTTTATAAAAATTATTTTCTAAATAATTTTAATTTAATTTTTAAATAAATACACTATTCACCAAAAATTCATTTTTTTCATAAAAATTCCCAAAAAATACCTTAACATAATATCGATGCTCTAAGTTCAAAAATGAAATCCATTTTATAAAAATATTTTTCAAAATATTTTTAATTTAATTTTTAATTAAAAAACACTATTGACCTGAAAAAACTAATACTTGACAAATAATTTATGAAACCGTTATTTAACCATTTTATTGAATCACATTACTTAAATCAAGGTGCCTAGACTATATTATTACTTTCTTTAAGTGAGATTACTAATCCATTTGGTCACATTACTAATCATAAGCATAAAATCACTATTCATAATTTACTATTCATCAAAAATTAAGTAGATCTTATTAGACTCTAAATTTCATACTGAACATAATTGTAGAAGACCATTTTTTGATAATCATTACAAATTTTTAATTATTTAAGTTTTAAATAAACATTTTTAAAATATCCTCTTTCTAAAATACATCAAAAATATGCATACTATATTTATCCAGACATTAGAAAATTCACAAAATTCACCATAAGAAGAGAACACAATTTTATTTATAACAAAGGATTACACAAGGCAGTTATGGTCTTGTTACATAGACCCTTATAAAACCAGTATAGGACCTAAGAGTAAGGTGTCCTAGGGTGATATAATCTTGGGGTGGCTCGGCCAACATTGCACGAGTAGTAATTTCTATCAGTTTGATCTTCTCGCGAAGTTGATTCTGTTCTAGCTTCACACGATGAAGTTCGTCTTGGGTTTGGTCTAGAGAAAATCCCAGTGGTGCTACCTCCTTCCCACGTTCCGTTAGATGGGCTTAAATCGGTCCAAGACTACTGGGTGAGGCCATCAAATCCTCTTTCTATATTAATTAACAATATCACTTGTATTTAGAGACAAAAATCGAAATGTTTAATTTCCAGCGGTCATATTGACCAATGGTCATATAACAGTCAAAACCCAACAGTCTCATTTTAATTATACTCATGTTATAAAATGAAACAGTTTTTTTGAATATAAAAATAAAAAAATACACAAAAATAGGAAACAAGGTTTATTCAAAATTTTGGGTCGTTACAGGCACTGTCTCCAAGCTTGCTCTGGAATAGAGCCTTGGAGATCGCAAAACATTCCTCTCTTTCTCTCTCTTGGTATAGACCATAGAGGTGCTCAAGAATGCTATAGGAATCCATGTCCTCATGAGACTTCATGATCTCACTTGACATTGATGATAGCATCAAACATTGAACGTCGAGTGCATCGCTCAAATGTTGAACATAGAATAAGAATTCTTCATCACATGCCCCTTGGACATGAGGATCTGGAAGTGAGGACTCCAGCACATAATACTTTCGTTTATGGCATAGGACAACTTGAGGGAATCTAAACCATTCTTGAAATTTACTGTTGGTGAGGATATTGTCTTTTTCCAGAATTGATCGTAGAGAAAATGTGGTTGACGAGTTTGTCATCTTGTTTCTACAATTAAAAGAGGAGATTTATTAGTACTTTCTTGATTACATTTTATGAGAAATAATAAATTTTATTAAGTCTCCCACTATTTTATCATGTCCCAATGGCCCTCACCATTGAACTCAGAATGTCCCGCTGCTTTGACATTCTAGTGGCAAGGATCCATATTCCCCATCGCATAACACCAACAAGGGTTGGTCAAGCTATTTGAAGATATTTAGGTAGTCAAGTCTTTGTCAACTTTGAGCTTACGGTTCCTTGATCTGTTGAGTGGAATCCCCAATCGTTAAATCCTGACTTGGATTTCCTCAACTCTTGCCTCTAATATTACATCAAGTCTAACAAGGGATACTTCTCTTGATGTAATATGGTTAAGTCAACCCAGTAATTTTCATAAGGGCTTCCTTTATAAAAGTAAGCGTCCCAACAAGGGTTGGTCAAACACATAGTTTTATTGAGTCTTGTCCTTAATCATGTAACAGAAGGCTTGGTCTAACATAATATAGTATTGAGGGATTTTTAATCTTTATTCATAGTTTCACATTATCACATGCTTGTCAATATTAAGTGATTCTTTCATAAGTGATTAACAATGTTCCGATAATGTTTACACATATTCTAGTTTTTATTTTATTCCATCTTTTCATGCTTGTTTATTTCATTAATTATGTGATAGCGAAAACACATACATAATAAATAAACCATGAAATCAGATAGAAATAATCTAAGATGGTATGGTCATGAGCTTTTATTGGTTAGCTTATCTAGAGGTTTGATAAGCTAACCCTGACCTAGGGATAAACACCTTGAACCGATGGTTCGTGTTTTTCATCTCCCACCTGTCCATCATTATATCTTCTTAGGTAGGTTTCTCTTCAGATTCAGGTTTTGAACCATCTCCTCTGGCTTATGAGATCCTCCATTACATGGGTTTACATTAAAGAAACCATGGGCACGCATGCCCTACATTTTATTGGCAGAAGGATTGTAGGAAAAAAAATTTAAATAAATTTAAATGAAAACATAGACACATAAAAAGGGTCTTTGGTCAATCTCATGATCATCCATAGCATGCAATCACATTTACGCATATTTAGAATTCAAATTATTTTAATCGTTCTTTCATTTAAGATAAGTCGCGCTCGAATTCAATTAATTGTGATCTTATAATTAATCAATTCATTATCATAAATTCCTTCCTAAAATTCCTTGAGATTCTTCTCATCCATATTCCTTGTACAGGTCTTTGTACTTTTGGAGGAAACCTGGTGAAATTTCTGGAAAGTACACGACATGTAGTTTATATTTACACGGCGTGTATTTCTTTTCACCCTTTATCCAAAGTAAATTTTGGGGGCTTAGGCGTGTTTTCTGTACTTTGGAAATTTTGGAGTACACGGCGTGTAGATAAATCATACACGACACATACTTCCTTGTTACGCAGTAACCGGTCTGGTGATCCTGTGTACGTGGTACGCAGCTTCTCCTTTGTACACGGTTTCACTTGGGTCGGCTCAGGCTACAAGGCGTGTAGCTCTAACATACATGTCGTGTATTCTGGTTCCCACGTGCCATTTAATTCTGGTCAACATGGGGTTTTAAAAAATTAGGTGTAATCAATTCACACGGTGTGGTTTGGTAGACCAGTACCAGTTCGTTGAACCTAAATACACGGCGTGTAGTTTTCATTACACACAATGTATTTCCGTGTTATACAGACAGAAAGAGTGACTCCTCTGGATGAGATCCTCATTTTATTTTAATCAAAATTTAAATTAAATGGTCGTTTTTGTGATATGAATCAAGAAACGAAGGAGGAAGAACAAATCTCATTTATTTAGATTTATATAATGATTTATTTTGAATTGAATCAAAAATAAATTCATAAATTATCAATGAAAATTAAATAACTATAATCAACGTTGTTACCTCGCTCTGATACCATTTTTCGGTTCCGGGCGTAGCGGAAGCATGTGGGTGGATGTGCCCACTTGGATTTTTGTCATTAACAATGATCAATCTGAGATCAATACGATGATAAATTCCAGTCTCTATAGATTGAATCACATATATGGACAAAGAAATGAAAATTCCCGTAACCACAAAGTAGGATCGTTACGGGTTGATTATAATTAATTTAATCAATTGAAAAGAAATACCTTTCGGATGTTCTTTCTTTGTTGATGTACTGGATCACGTTCTGACATGATTCGTCATTGCATCACAAAATCCATGTGTAGACTTCCACTAACAATGATCTACACGTGTACCTCGTATATCGGGACGTCGCCAAAGGAGTCTCCGGGTGCTAACATGGAGAAACGTTTCTTTGCATTGTCTGCCTTAGATAATCTTGATCCGATGGAAGAGGATCTCTCTCGTTCTTGAATGCGTTCTTGGAGGAAGAGGTTCTTTTGGCCTTGAAAGAATTCTCCAGAGTTGTTGTGCACAACGATTCTCTTGTGTGTGGAAAAGAGTTGGGGTTGTGAGGATATTTAAAATCGGGTTTGAGGATGTAGAGTTATAACAAAAAATAAATGCGTTAAATTTTTTATTTATTTCATTGACTCTTATTTATAACCCACAGGTTGAATAATAAATTCCTTGACATGCTCCCACACTAATTATAATTAATGTCATTTAATAAAACGATATTTCCTCAAAATACCGACTGAAAAAACTACACGGCATATATTAATAAATACATAGCGTGTAATTGTTTTTCATTGAAAACTACATGGTGTGTACATTCAATGTACACGGAATGTATATATTGTTTTTATTTATTCATTTACATTCCATAAAGAAAACTACACGGCATGTAATTATTAATACATGGCGTGTACTGGTTTTCTATGAAAAACTATACGGCGTGTAATCTTTAATACACAACGTTTAAATCTTTTTTTCTTTTCTTTATTCCTCCATAGTTAAAACAATTTAGAATTCCTTGAATAATTATTAAACCACGTACGAGAATAATCATTATTCTACTTGAGATACTTGAATACACTTAGTGTGTGACCCTCTAGGCCTCATTCTCATTGACATTAGGCGGGTTTTCCTAAAGTCAAAGATTTCTATCTAGCAACGGGTCAAGGCACCCAAGAGAAATAAGTTATCGCCGCATTGATGTATCACCTCATACGAACACTTACTATGTAATTTAATCCCTTTGCCTCAATATCTCATCAAACTGGTTTCACGGTAGTGTCATAAACCTATATGCTTGATCTGTCATTCTTTGACTACCTGAAATGAACTCGTCGTTTACACCATGTCCATGGAATTTAATGCGACAGTTCTATTTCAATCAAAGGGTCAAGATATCAACTTCCATAAATGGAAGGAAAAAATCCTTCCTTGACTTATACATTAACAACAAGTCACTCGTGATGCACCCAACGTACCCTAGTTCCCACCAACTATCTGTGTGACGGTTTTTGTCAGTAAATCTAAGTGCGCGAGTCATGACATGAGTTAATGATAATCTTCTAGTCTAAGGACCATTACACACGATCGTAGATAGTAATATCTGATGACATCGAGACAATCAGAATTGCTACTGGCAGGTCTGTTCTCATTATCTCCCATCATGGAGATTTCCAAGTGTTAACTCCATGAGAGAGAGTCTCGTCTACTTACGAGTACTCGCACATAACGATATTTATAATATGTGTCATATCATAGTATGTCATCCAACCATATAAATTTATTTAAGAATATTGTTATATAATTTCAAGTTTCTCATCATAGCGGGGATCTGCCATGACCTTATCAATGAAACAAATATTCCAGGACATTATTATATTATAATCATACATAACAATGAACAATATATAATAAGTGAACGTTCTTGTAATCAAAGTACAAAATAGTTGGTTCTTAGGACACCAACCCTTACATTCAATACCACACCCAAATTTTAGTTTCCTCTTGAAATTATACATTTTTCTACAGGAAATTAGGATTCTAATACATGGATGTTGCATAGTTTTATATTAATATTCATTAAATTTGACAAACATGCATCTGTGGAGGGTAATAGTTTAGGTTAATTGGAAACTTGGATCAAATTATTCTAATCTGGCGAGAGATCCTAAAAGTTTCCCCATAAATATTTCCTATTAAATACTCTTCACAGACATGACCTAAATAAAACCTTTATTCATAACCTAGGGAAAGTAATCATAAGAAAGGGAGAGTTGAGATGATTAGTGAGGGTAAAAAATATAGATATAAATATATGATTAAATGAAATCATAAGATAAAAATAAGGGTTTTTGATAATGATCATAAAATAGTAATTTCTTAAACAACCAGTCATAGATCATAAACATGATTCATGTAATAAATATTGTCAGTTCATAAGACATTAGTCATAATAAAATCGAATAAAATCATCCATGGGGTCATAAAATTGTAATAAAACATATATTTTTGGAATACACATCATCTTATAATATTTTGAACATGTATAAATAGAAATAGGCACACTCATTTAGTAAAGGTCATGAAATAAGGCCCTTACATAATCTCATGGACATGTCACTAGGTCCATTCATAATATTATGGACATTAAAAGAAGGTTCATTCATAAAATTGTGAAAATGATATCTGGTATAAATAACATTGAGAACATGTAATCTGGTTCACGTATAACATTATGGTCATGGAATGCAGGTCCACACATAACATCATAGTAGTCAAGGCTCATTCCTAAGACTATCAAAGTGAAAAAAGTAATTTATTGAATTAGTTTCACTCTTCAATACAGTCTTGTCTATCTCATGAGATATAAATATTTACCTAATGCATTGGTAAGAGATATTGGTCCCACATGTCTTTCCTTATAATGTAACCAACATCCTTGGTTATAACATAAACCTTTTCCTTGGTTATAATGTAACTACCATCACTTAATTAAAATCATACATATATAGGACATAATGTCATAAAATATTCATCATATCATAACCCATTAAATGAAAATGGTTTCCTAAACATTTCATTATATCATACCCTATGGAAGACTGATAGGTTTCATAATCATTTTATCATAGCATTACTCATGAAGAGAAGTGGGATTCGTAAAAGTTCAATCATTGTATAACTCATTGATGAGAAATGGGTTTCATAAAATTCTTATCGTAATAAAAAAAAACATTCAAAGAAATAATAATAATGGTATCCTTGGTTCATATCTTTATAAAATAGTAAGTTACATCAAAGGATTTCATCAAATATGGATAATGATTTTAAAAAAAAAAATAAACTGGAATGATTCTTGAGGAAAATAACCATTCATTGAAAATTATATATTATAACTAAAAATAATAAAAAACCATAGAAATAATATTCATTAAAAACAAACATTATAACATATGAATTAATCTTCAAAAATCATGTCAAATATTTCTTGATGAAAACAACATTTCTTCGAAAACTTCATTTTAAAATTAAACTTAAGAAAATACCATTGAAATCATTTTATTAGAAAATAAATTTGAAAACATGTAAATGAATATTTAAAAATAATTAAAAAAAATTATTGAGGAAAATATAATATACTACTTGAAAAAAAATTGAAAAAATGTTTGAATACATTTTTAGAAAACATTAGTTTGGAATATAAACATTTTTCGACCGAAAAGAAGATTTTTCATTCATTCATTATTTTGAACACTTGAGTCTATAAAGAGAGTGAAATGAAGGTAAAATATGTGTTATCATTAAATAAACATATAATAACAAAATTCATGGTTTTATTGTGATATATATCATAATATTTCATCATTATAATCATAATAAAAAATAATCCTGAGAAATGATGATATTGTAACATAAAACTCTTACGACTTTGTTAACATTGAATCATGAGCCCCATGAAAAAATAACCTGATAGAAAACATACAATTTCAGTGAAATTGGTATATTCATTATATAATATGTCAAATGGGAATTATATACGCCTCATATTATAGGATTGGTTTATAACATATCTTATGTCTTGAGGAAGCAAAATTGAAACAAAAATACATTATTGATTTGTTAACTTTTGAGCCGTAAATACCATGAAATAGATATCCTAAAATGGATATATAAACCCAAATATTTTTCTGTATAATAATAATAATATAAATTCATGTGTAGTATATATTCCACATAAATTAAATAGGCGGTGAATATGATATGTGTCTCACAAATGTAAAAAGTTAGACAGAAATCTGTTACCCTAAGTGTTGACTTCTATAATGCTCATTAAAACCTAATGTATAATAAATATAACCTTATTATAAATATAATACATATCCATAATCATATATATCATACCATATATTATTTTCTTATTACCTTTTATTACTTATTTATTAATAATTTTTTTGAATCATGTTTCAGGAAATATCTACCTTGTTTCTCGCGTATGTTTTTACTTTTTATTTCATGAAAATATAAATCATATAATGGTTTAATAAAATAAAAAATGAAAAAATGTTATAAATATTATATATAATCAGTATATTTATATTTAGAGTAATCAATAAATTTTTTAACAGGAAATGAATTACACCACTCATGGAGACGATGGGTCGTATGTATGCATGAACACTATTTTCATTTCCACATTGGATTGAAAGAAAAAAAAACTAAATGATATATATTATAATTATAGAATAATTAATATTTTATATATATCATATATTATCATGAAAATAATCCTTAATACCTTCCAGGTTAAGTGTGAGCGCATCACGTTGCTTCAAGAGGAGGTAGTTTGTCGTACACACGAATGACATTATTGTATTCCGGCAAAATGGAGAAAATGAAGTTATGTGTGGTATAATAATTAAATAATCATTAAAAATTCATATATATCATAAATATAAATATAAACTCTAAATTTTTCATTATTTCCAATTGTGGTAGGTAGTAATGAAAAACAAATGATATTGGTTCGAGAGGAGGTAGTTCACCGTACACATGAATGATGATTTAGTGACACATTTTATTAGAGTGGAGATGGTTGTAGGTTATGAAATTAATATATAAACATCTCATTTTATTTAATATAATTAACTAATTACATAATGATTATATAATGAAAAATTATGGGGGTGGAGGAAGAAATAAAACTAAGACGCTAATTGATGAAAGTTACCTATTCTTCAGGTATCCTCTTTAGGTTTGAACTAAAATCCATCATAGGATGGATTTATTCATAAAATAATATATCTATTATTAGTGGAGGTAATTTTGGAAGTTTTGTTGGATGTTATCTGAAAAACAAATAAGGGTTTAAAAGTGATTGGAGTGAGTTCTATTTTATTATTGAGGTAGAGTGTCATTTTCATAAATACCCCAAAACATGCACTATTCGGGGGGTATAACTTACCTCATATGCCTCAAAAATTGAATAATAATGTAGGGTACTGTTAATTTTAATGATAAAAATCTCTACATCACAGAGAAAAACACATTTTAATCATGTCATTCATTAGTCTTTATGTTTACTTAATTCAATAATTTTCGCTTTAACCATGGTAACTTGTATCTTTTTATTTACCTAGGTAATTTATCATTTCAGACTAAAATTAAAAAGATTTTTATTAGATAATTTATACGAATAATTATATATATTAAATCAATATTATTAAAAAAAATCCTATGTGTGTATAAAATAAATTTTAATAATAAGTCCTGTCATGCACAAAACCCTATTTTAAACTTAATCATGGTAAACAATTTTAACATTTCTCACTAATAATTATGAAAAAATATAATTATAATTTTTTAGATAATAAAAATTATTATTATTCCAAATATGGAATCTATTTTCCAAATTTTACTCATATATGTGGCATAATTTTACTTAAAATTAATCACGCAGACGCGACGAGAAAGCATGTTTTTAAAGTAAAATTGATCAAAAGTTTTCAATGTCTTTATATCCAATTTAAATAATAAATTTATTATAATGATACAAATTTTATTAATTGACTTATAATTTACCTAATTATAATTTTAAAAAAATAAAATACAATTTAACTTTGTAAATATTTTAGGTTAAAAGGCTGTTTTTAATTAAGATTGTGTATTTTTCCATTATTCATCAAAAAATGAAACTTTTCAAAACAAATAACAAAAATTCAACCTAGGAATATTTTTTCATTATGAATTTGAAAATGAAGTTTATTTTATCATATTAAATTTTTTAATGTTTCAAATTTTAATTTTATTATTGTTAAAAAATATATATATAAACATTTTTTGGAGAAACAAATTGTTTTTTAAGCATATAAAAACATTATCAAAAATTATATATTTTAATCCCAATATGTTTTCTTTATATAAAAAAATTATAATTCATATTTAAATATTATTTATTAATATTCATATAATTGATTTTTATATCTGGGTTATAACATTCATTTCTAAATTAATAAATGAATAATATATCAGGGTTTTGTAAAAACTCTATGTTACATGTAACATAAGCTAGTCTTGTGTTGTGTGCAGTGAAAACATAACTTTATGTTGCGCATAATTAAATTCATAAAATAAATTTAATTTAATTTTAAAAAAATAAATTAATAAAACATAGGGTGTTACATTTTCCTTCCCCTATAATCCCATTTCACTTAATTTATCTTCTACTGAAAATAATTTAATCTAATCCCTCAATTTCTAAGGAGTCATCCAATAGAAAACTCATTTCCTCAATGTGAGTTCTATTTTTATAACATCTTTTATTTTATTTCTTAATTTACTAAATATAAGTTCTTAATTCCTATATAAGGATATCAATATTATCTTTATATTACATTTTGTTATTTTAAGGTGATAACTATAAACCATTGTGCCCCTTTTCTATTAAGTAAATTAAAAACATTATTTTTTTCATGTAGAGACTACTTCCACTGTAAATTAATGTATCTATTTTTTAATCTATATTCTTTCATATTTAATTAAATATCTAAAAATAATATTCACCAAATAAATATATATATAATATCATTATTATTCTATCATGATTATATTATTTAAAAATTAACCACTTTAATAATCAATACCATCCATTAATTATGGTACATTCATGTTTAGATCGATATAACCCCCTTCAAAAACAATGCTATAAAATAATATCTTGAATGACTTTGAGAACTTAAATTCTAAAAATATTTGATTTAAATAACTAAATAATTCTTTTATTTTGGTTATATAATGGTAAATATAATATTAAACTCATTGATTAATATACCACCATTTGTTTGTTAAAAATAACCAAAACATGCTTGTCACCAATTTAGTCTATAATAACAGTAACTCAAAACTCTTATAATTAAATTATAAAATTATAAAATATCATAAAACACCATTTCTAGTACCTTTTATGATATTATAATGATAAATGTTTGGAAAATAATTAATATCAATATTAATTTTATATTACGAGTTCAAAATGATCAAGATTAATCACACCGAATATTGAAAATAGAAAATAACTAACTAATATACATGTAAAGAATAATAATTAATTAATTTTAAAAAATTTTATGGAATAATAAGGTTACTAAATAGGTTATTAATATAGTTATATTTTTATAATGGATATTAAAACACTTTTGTGGAAGTTAGAAATTGAGGTATGTGTTTCTTCATCTCATTTTAAAATCGAGGTGACATATTTGATATTATAAATAATACATTATTTTATATATTAAATACCACATTTCCTTCTATTATAAAGAATATATATAATTTTATGATATTTTAATTATAATTTCATCGTATACCTCTTAGGTTATTTTGATTCATACCTTACCATTACAGTAATCTGTTCATTGTTTCTGATTTAAATTCTTAATAAATATTTCATATTTTTCACCATGATATCTTTAAAATGGTGTGACTGCTACCTAACTGATATCATTTACCATATTAATTTAATTAATGTGGATTAAATAAGAATATCATATTATTTCTTTAAATATCCTTATATTCAAAAGTTAGAAAAGATGTAAGGGTTTTTGTTAACTCAAATATCATCATTGAGTTATAATACTTCTTCATGAACTAATTTCTTCCAAGATTGGTTTCTTCCACAGTAATATTTTTATTCAAATTACTATATATTTACATATATTAAATACTGAATATTTGGATTCAAATCCCCATTCTTCAAGAATTTATTCCCCATAAAATTATGACACTATTAATAGTATTTCACATTCTCTATAACAATGGTTTTTCTTCTATGTCCATATTTATCAATCCTTGGAATGAAATACTTTATATTCAGAAACCTAATTATGGATTATCACATGTGACTTTAAAATTTTCAATATCCTATTTTCAAAAGTCATTTTTAGTAACCATTTTTTACAATGTGGGATTTCAATAAAGTTATTTTAAAATATTAAAATGTTTTTCAACCTTTCAAAATAAAATATTTTATCTTCCACTGCACATTTCATTTTATTTCCATTGTGTCATTTCATGTATGTATTATTATTTTATATTTTTAAAAATCATGTGATTTCCAAATCATTAAATTCACCATTTTAGAACATTTTTTTTTTCAAGGCTCTATCATTGAGGATTCTTTTAAAAAGTAAAAGTTTTCAAAATAAATCAATTCAAAATTTTGAAACATTTATGTATTTTCAAGTATTAATTATTGAGATTAATTTTCAAATATTTATTTTTAAATTTCATACATTTCAATTTATCCAATGATAAATTTTACAAAATTCAATTTTAAATTGACATATAATATCATCTACTATGATAAAATAAAAAGTTTTTCTTAAAATATCTTTTGCAATGTTTCTAATATTTTTATCTTAATCTAGAAAGGCCATATTTACAGGGATGATATTTTTCATCAACTAACCACAAAAAATTCTTATTAAATACTATTATTTCGTGATTAAATTATGGTTATCAACTATTTACAATATTGAGTTCAATTTTGGTGATACCATCTTGAAATGTTGTGACGCCCTTTGTTTCATGTGTTAAATAATATATGATGAATTAAAACCATTTTATTACCATGTACTTTCATAATATATTGAATGATTAATATATTGTGGCACAAATATGTATATATTATAATGATTGGTTTCCAATATCATCCTATAATTAATTTTTTAATAATTTATATCTCATGATATGAGCATTGAAATCGAGTATTTAGGCTTAATACACTATAGGAATCAAGAGGTGATCCCTAATCAACTTTTTTTAAGGGAACCAAAAAATTATTCCTAGTACTCTATGTTTATAGTAGTTAGGAATTGATTCATTCTCTACTATGTTAATGGGAATCAGGTATTGAGTCCTCTTACACTATGTTTATGGAAATTAGTTACTGATTCTTACGCCACAATGGGAATCTGGTAACGATTCATCCTCTACAATGTTATGGGAAATAGGTATTGATTCCCTCTTCACTATTTTTTTATTTATACTCCATGGAATTTTATATATTTATAGCTATGATTGTGCTCCATAGATATAGTTTACTTTGTCATGCCTCCATAATCTTATTCTATATTATATGTTTTTACTTTTTAGATTACATATATTTATAACATAGATTATGAAGAGAAACTATTTTTCCATGTTATTTTATAAATATATTTCTCTTTTACTCATGTCTTCTTATATGCTTATTATATAACCCTTGGATAAATTTTGATGAGTTTTTTCTGAACTGAGTTTTTGAGAAAACCCATTTGATATGTTTATTCTCCCTAAGGTTATGAATATGATGGTAAATTATGATAATTCAAGAAGGGATAGTAGTGTGGTTCGATTATTGATATATGTTCTCACATATCATAAAATAAGTCACATATGTCATTGATCCTCAAAGGAACTAAATAATATATTCATGGTATTATGTGATTATTGTGTGATATAATTTTTAACATATGGTAATGTTGCAAAATAAATATTTGTTCAAATAAATTCTCATTAAATCCTATGAAACGAAAGCGTTTTTAGGACATGATTTGGGAGTGTGGGTTTATAGCCCTACATTTGTTTTGTATGGTGTAATTTGTTTACTATTTATTTAGTTATTTTGGGGAATTATGATTAGATAAAATTTGTGAAATACATAGGGATTAGTCTAATGAATAATTTTAATTATAAGATATTAACCTAATGTTTTGGTAATATAGAGATTGTGTGGTTCTACTAGAAATTACATCCTTATCTATATACTGGAATGTAGATTTCATTATAGAAAATATACACCTTGGGTAATTTCTGTAAAAAGATTGGTTGAGTATCAAATCAATTTTCACTCAGTGCATGGTGTGTGGGCCTAAGAATGCAAACATGACTAGACACTAAAAAGGGATATATTATATATATTGGAATTCAGTGATGAGTTAACTTAGAAAACTTAATAAGAAAATTACCATATGCATCCTCAGTTAAATTAAAGAAGTGACATGCTAGTCCCTTTAAATAATATAATAAAATAAAGTATCATGGGTTGAAATGAAGGTATCATTGGAGAAAAATTATTTGGATTGAGCTTTCCTATTCATATGCTCATATGATCTAATTAAATTAGACATTATTATAACCATTTCGGTTGTAGTATATAGTGGGAAATAGTATCATTAAAATGAATTTTTGAAAGGTATTTCCCCATGAAATCCTAAAGAATCATATTTGGGATAAATTGTTTCCTAGTCTTTCTAGGGATAGTGAGGTGGGTTTCTCGATAAATGATACATCATTAGTTTCTTATACATCCCTAATCCTCTATCTATTGTGAACGATAATTAAAATTACCAAGATATGATTTATTTAATGGGGAGAATGAAACACGCTGAAATTTTGTAATATATATATATATATATTGATAATATTTATTCCTGATTTCTCGACAATAAAATAAAATGAGTCATGACCTTTTTATTATTAATAAAATTTAAGAATAATAAAACCTTTATAAATAAAATATGACTGTAAACAGTTAGAAAATCCATAAATAATTATGTTTAATAAAAATTGAAGTCATTAAAAGTTTTTTTAATAAATTTTTATTTATATATATGTAATTTTTATTTAAAATATAAATTTTTAAATTTATAATCATAATTTTAAAAAATTAACTTCAATTTTCAATTCCACATACCAAATACGATTACGGTGGATTTTTATGATTTTTCTGAAATAGTTGATTTTTAATTGAAGAGTAAAAATAAATTTTTTACCATCATTATAATTTTTATAACATTATCAACATATGTTCAAGACCTATAATTTTATAAAAAACATTTAATATATTAAATATTTATTTATGTATAAAAACTCTGTATTTTAAAATATTATTTTGAACTTAGAAAACCCATGTATAATTTTTAGAACTTAAGTGGAATTTTATAAAAAATTACAAATTGTTTAAATCTTTTATTTAAATTTAAAAATTTATTATAAAATAATATTTTGATAATATTTTCATACACATAAATTTTAATATTAAAAATACACTTTTTCTAGAAATTGGTTTTTACACATTACATACTCTAATATTAAAATTGGTTTTTATTAAATAATTAAATTTTATCCTATCAATGGATTTAATATTGTGAATTAGTAGTTATAAAATATTTAATAAGGTTAATTTTAATTTTAGGAATTAAAATTAAATTACATAGTTAAAAATTAATTTCCACGAGAAAACCAAAAATGGTAAAAGTGAAAATTTTAAGAGTAATAGACATAAAAAGATATTTAAAGAATGTGAGAAAATAAATGGTTGGGGGATTATATACCTTATATCATCTTGTAATCCATTATTCTTCATTTTTGTTTCTCCTCGACATGTGAAACATGTGATATCATAATATTAAGTTGAAATATTTAAAAAAATGTCATTCTCACCACTTATAAAATGGACCTCTTACCACCACTTTAAGACCTCTTTCAATTTTTTTCCTCTTAAAAATATTCGATATCTAATTACCCTATAATTATCTTTCACTTACATCTTCTTATGATCAAGAATTCATACTAATAATCTATTTCTTATGGATTCCTCTATGGGAAAACTCAAGTCCACAATCTGAGTACTAGTTTTTCATAAATTCTATTATTTTCTATATTACTTTACCAAATATAATATTCTTACTAATAATATATGATATAAATAAGTATATAATTTATTTATTTTGGTTTATTAATGGTAACTCTAATATTAATCTCATTAATTAAGACACCATTGTCTGTTCATTAAAAGTCACTAAAATATTCTTGTTGCTAATTTTTTTCTAAAAGAACCATATTAAAATTCTAATAAAAAATGAAACTATAACATTATAAAATATCATAAGAAATTAATTATATTCCCTTTCCAGAAATATTATTGATGAACATTTGGATAACAATGAATTAGAACACTGCTATTATGAAACTTGTTCAAAATGACCAGGATTAATCAAACTAGATATTGAAAATGTATAATAAATAACTAATATAAATGTTGGGAAAAAGTATAAATTACGTTTATTATAGGTTATAGATATAAATAAGGTTATTAAATAATTTAATAATATATTTATCTTTTTTAGAAAAGATATTTAATTGGTTTCATGGAATTCGGGAATTTCGGTACGGGTTTCTTTGTCTCGTTACTTAATCTGTGAAACGTGTTTTTGTTGTGAATAATTATTTATTTTATATATTAACTACCTGATTACATTCTTGTATAATTAATATCTCTCATTTATTAATAATTTATTGTTCATCTCATGGTATCACTCATATGTTCTTCTTATTCTTATGTTACCATTATCGTAAACGGTTCTTTGTTTCAAATTTAATTTCTTAAGCCAAATTCCATATTGTGCTCCCTGATATCTTTGAGATGGTTTTATTATTGAAGAATGGATTTATTTTAAAATATTAATTTAATTAATGGTGTTTTAATATTTATATCATGTTATTTATTTAAATATCATTTGAATAAAAAAATACCAATGTTGTATGGGTTTTTGTTATCTCAACTCCCTTCATTGAGTTATAACAGTTCTTCTTAAACATCACACTTCTAAATTTTTTTTATTCTACCATAGGAATTTATTTCATATTAATTTCTATTTATATATAGTTATAATGAAACATTGGATTCAAATCTTTCTCTTTGATAAATGTCTTCCCCATAAAAGTTTGACACTGAGAAGAATAATTATCATTATTTTTATCGATGATATTAATTTCAAGTCCATGTTTTCCTTTTTTATGATAATATCATTTATATTTGGAAGAATAATTATTGTTTATCTCATGTTACAATAATAATTTGATTTTAATATTTTATAAATTATTTTTTATTAACCCTTTTTATGATTTTGGATTTCAAAAAAGGTTTTTCAAAATATTAAAAGGTCTTCTATCATTTCATAATCAACTATTTTATCATCATCTCTACATGTATTTTGATAAAATTTATGTCATTTATGTGATATATTATTGAATTATACTTTCAAAAATTAATTTTTTCCAAATATTTCTCTTCACCTTTTTAAAACCATTTTAAAATTTATTTTAAAAGTTTTGGAAATGTTTCCATGTCAAATATTTAAAACCTTTATGAATTTTCATGGATTCATTTTTGAGATTTATTTCCAAATATTTATTTGTAAAATTACGTGATTTAAATTTCTAAAAATTTTACTTTAATAGATTGAATTTAAAAATTACATCATAACATTATTTCTTATGTGAAAATTAAAATACTTTCCTTAAAACTCTTTTACAATTTCAAAACCATTTTACTATTTGTCTCTAAAGTACTTATCAGTATGGAAGTTATTTTTCACGAACCCCATGCTAAATGTTCTTATGAAATAATCTTTTGAGGTGATTGAATTTTGGGTATCAACCATTTAAATTCATGAGTAAAATTTTGTTGATATTATCTATAAATTATGAGAAACCCATTTTTCATTTCATGGTTTATTTATGACATGATGAATGAAACCCATTTTATTACCATGGGTTTTCATGATTTGATTAATTATTGACATCTTATGGTATAAATATGTATATATGATAATGGGTAGGGTCATATATCATCATCCTATGTGTTTTTAATAATATATATCTTCTGATATTATTTTGGGAATTTTTTATTTATGCTATCTCTACTAGGGAAAAAAGAAGTGGTGTCTGGTACACTATGTTTATAGTAATCATGAAGTGATTCCTGCTCCATTATGTAAAATGAATTCTATGGTGAATCCTATTCCACTATGTTTATAAGGAACAATTAGTGATGTTTTCTCCATTATGGTAATTAGGTAGTGAAGCATGCTCCACCATGTTATAGTAAAGTGATAGTGATTCATGCTCCATAATTTTATGATTTCTATGCCTATGTTAGTTCTATAGTTTAGTATTATGCTTCATTTTCAGGGAATTCTATAAATTTATGATTATTATTATCTTCCATGCAACCTATTTATTGTCTCTTACTTCCACACACTTATTTCAAGGTATATGTTTTCTATTGTGAGATTACATGTAATGGTATCATAGATTATGGGAAACTATTATTTTTCCATGTTCTTTTAAGAAGATATTTCTCTCCTTGTCATTTAATATTATTTTTTTATGATCTAACCATTTATGACATGTTTATAATTTTTACCTTACTATATATTTCATCTCAACCCTTTATTATATTTCCCTTCCCCATGTTATGAACTTGAATATAAATTATTATAAGTCTAGAAGGGAGTATAGTGTGTATTGATTATGGATAAATGATCAAAAGTATCATAAAATAAGTCACTTATACAGCTAATCCTAAAAGACATTGAACCTTCTGTTCTTCGGATTATGCGGTTATTCAGTTATATAATGCTTATCTTATAGAAATTTTTGAAAATAATGATAGTTTTATCTCACTATGTATAAAAGCCATCCTTTATTTTAAGTGTTTTTAACTCCATATTCGGGAGTGTTGGTCCAGGGTCCTTCAACCATCATGTTTTTCTTCATGATTTTGTACCCATGTAAATTCAATGAATATTTATGATAAAATTCAACACATAATAACTAATCTATGTTTCTTTTTAAAATTAATATCCAATAATGTAATTGGCCTAAAAAGTTTCCAACAACAGAAAAAGATATTTTTTCGGCTTATGTAAACTAGATAAGTACTTCCCACTATTACTTTGTGATATTATTTTTCAATTAATAGTTTATTTAGTAAGGGAGATCAAAATTTTTGGTCACATACATTTCAAATTGATATACTCTATTAGATTATATATGAAGATATTAAAATTGTATTTCAAAAATAAATATCGACTAGAAGGACGTATTGTAGAGTGATATATTATGGAAGAATTAATTTAATTTTTTACTAAATACTTATCCAACATGGATATAATTGTTATTTTAAAATCTCACGAAGAGTGTGCATGAAATATGAAGTTCATTCTAGAAGATATTTTGTGATAGTATCCATAATAGTGAGGGAACATTCTTACTTGTATGTTTTTCAAAATAGTAATGAGGTTGTACCTAACATTTAAACTCCTAAAACATTTATTTGGAATTTTAATAAATTAATGGTAGTAGGTTGGATATAAAATACCTATGACCAATAGTTTTTTTTTCATAACCTCATTTATAAAAAGATATATGTAATTATTGAATCCATATTTAGAAAATAATGATGGTTAGCCAAATGACTATGTATTCCTGCATCATCTTATAATGGATACATAATAAGTTGTTATATATTATATTAAAAGAACATGATGAGCATAATGTAGTGTAAAAAAATGGTGGAACCATTATCATTTTAATGATATATGTATCTAGTTTCAACGATATAAATCCAATTTATATGAATATTTCTCACTTTGGGATCATCAAAAAAATATGGGAGTTGGACTATATGAAATTAAATATGATAATTTTCTAATGTATATGGGTTGATAATAGTATTACAAAAAAAATTACTAACTTTGGATTCATTAAATTGAATTTCAATAAATAATGTTACAAAAAAGATAAAGGGCCTCAAACCCACACTCTTGGGTTCACTGGTAAAAACATTTACTTTATACACTATATTTGATACCAAGTGTGTCAAACTAAGAATAGATCAAATATATTTTACTTTGTTTTCATAATTTGACCATTTTCTGTACCTAATTTACACTATAAAAGAACCCAAAGGTTTATTTTCATGGATATTAAAAACATATATTCTATATTCCATATTATCTCTTCAAAATTTCCCAAAACAAACATGAATACATGCTATGATAATAAAAATCATACATTACACTTTTATTCAGCCCTTTTTGAGTGGAAACATAAGAATTTTTTTACTCAAATTCTTTTTAAGGGATAACATAAATGGTAATAATAGATTATCATAAGGGAACATAAGATGGACATATAAGCATGTGAATATAGTCATGTTACATGAACATAACATAAGAGAAATATTTACAACTAAACATTTATCATAAATCATGAATCATGAATTAGGGTTTTTCTCTTATGATTTGAATCATTGGTATGTGGAAACAGAAGACAATAATCATGATCTATGAAGCATAATAAACAAAATAATATTGAAAAAGGGTGTGGTATAATCATAAGAATATAAATCATGACATTGTTAACATAGATATATGACATCATAGTTATTCATTTTTTTGTGAACATATATAGCCTCAATCACATATATTCATAATCCTATGAATATATCTAATCACAATCATGTCCATGAATTATTTTGTTAACATATCTAATCATAATCATGTTAATGAGTTATCCTGCGATCACAAATAATTATAATCGTGTCAATACATCAACTTGTGAATATAGACAAATATAGTCATTTCAATGCAACATATAAGAGATTAAAATCATTACCCAAAGTATTAGAGGAATATAATGAACCCACACATCATGTAATAATAAGCCATACTTTTTTCAACAATTAGAACATTAGGGTTTTCATCATTCTTTCATATCTTAATTAAACCATAGGAAAAATGGGTTTCATGAACACATCCTCATTACATTATCTTAGGAAATCTAGAGTAAAAAAGGTTAATGGTATCATTAATTCATATCCCTCATGAAACATATGAATCATTAATGGATGTTGACATTTATGAAAAATAATGTTATAAAATCCTTTTATATATTCATTAAGAAAACAATAATTAATATCCTTTACTTTTTGTAACTTTAGAAAAAATTACAAATTTGAATAATGAGAATATGATTTTCCATAAAAAATGGTAAAATCTAGGAAAGGAATATAAATAATAAATAAAATACATAGTTGTAGGAAAATTGGATCAAGTGTTAAATTTTAAAAAACAAATTTTCACAAATTTATTAAAAATGTTCAAAATGACCCAAATGGGAAACAATAAAAAGATGAATTTTTTAAACTTTTAAAATAAATTTAATGATAATTGAAATGAAATTAGGGAGAGTATATAGATGAAATTTCGTGAATTTATATCATGAATATATAGATGGATGATAATAATTTTTGCAAAAGACTTCAAAACTTGTAATTTTTTTAAAAAATAAAATAAATTATAGATTTTAAAAATTAAAACCCTCATTAAATAAATCATGTAAGAAGGAAAAAATACCATGAGTATAAATATATTCATAAAATAATATTTCAAATAGGAATTATATACATCATTCAAATAAAAATAGGTTTATAATTGTAAACAAGTATCAACAAAGGATATTTGAGATGAGAACCAATTATATTACATATCTACTTAGTCAAATGTGTTATAACTAGAATTGATAGTTTGAATCCCCTCTTTAAGGGGCACTTAGAAATGAGATGATTATGGATTCGTTTTGGGACTATAAGCTCAATAATGTGGGATAGGCATATTATTATAGGAATTATAGAACATTAATGAGATGGAATTGATTTTTTTTATGATACATTAATGGGATGGAGGGGGTATCCTTTTATATGTGAGAGGAGAGGAATTTTTGTAATATTAATTTTTAATTTAAAAATGGGATGTCATTTTTAAAGAAAGTGGGTGTAATTTAGATAAAACCTGAAGAGGGGGTAAGTGGGAGGTCAATAAAACCTATATCCTATCCCTTTAAAGATGATTTTTTTCTTATATTTTATAATAATGTAAATTAATTTAACCATTTTTTCATATTAAACCCTTTATCATGGTGACAAACCATCACTTTTGTTACTTAATTTTTGTATAAATAGTGATAAAACAGAACTTAGTAAATAATATTAACATGATAATTCCAAATTTTAAATTTTTTTTATAAAATTTAATTTCTACGGGTGTTAAAAATAAATTTTAATAAATGTATTCTTAATTCAATAATAACAGTTTTTATAAAAAATACATTTTAATCATAAAAATTAATTTACACCAAAATTATATTTGTTATTGATTTACATTATATTTATAAGTTTATTATTAAACAAAAGAATATTTTTTGTGAATTTTAAATGAATACTCAACTAAATAGAACCTTTTTAATTTTTAATTAAAGGAAAGGAACAAAAATTATTTTTTCTATTACAATAAAATATCTCATAGGTTATAAAATCTCAAATATAGGTTTCTAAAATATAAAAAATATTTTTAAATTATTGATTTTCATCCTTAAATAAATATTTTATTAAGACAAAGTTTTTATAAATATTGAAGTCATGGTTACATCATTATGATTTCTTAAAAGTTATGATATTGGGTGAAATAGTATTTTTCTCTATTCACGTAAAAATAAACTATTTTTTAAAAATTCTAAAAACACACCTCGAGATTATTTTGACATGATGAACACAAAAAAGATGATAATTTTTCATATTTAAATTATACCATTTGAGAATTTAAATTTTAAACAAAAATATAAAATATAATGATAAAAATATAATAAAGTGAATTTTTAAAGTATAAGAATTCTTAATATTATTTCATATCAATTAAAAATTAAATTAGTGTTAATATATTTGTTTTTAAATTGAAACATTTTATTAGAATAATCATTTCAATGTGATCAATTGAAAATACACCAAATTTTAAAAATATTTTCGTTGAAAAAAATTTATTTTTATATATATAGTGGTTTTAATCATATCTTATTAATTATTTATTAGTTAAACCTCACATTTTAATTATTTTGGTGGTATTATATGAAATCATGATATGCAATGAGTATATGTTTTGATAATAATGCAATATATTTTATTTTATTTTCATGAGGTTTTACACTTTTAATTTTATTAATGATGCTTCACATTGTGTTCTCGTAATGTATTGAAAATATATATCATGGTTCTTTTTAGTTTGATGTTTCATGGAATAAAATATTTTCGAAAGGTGATTATTTAATGTATAATAAATACAAAAAAAACATAGGGACTTTCATTCTACCCCCTATATAAATTTTCTCATCACAATTTTTATTATCACACGCTAATAGAAATAGAAAAGGGTATCTATAAGTAAGACATAAATCATGCTATTATTTCTAATAAGATATCAACATAACAATATTAGACCATAAGAAACTCATATTATCACCTTATAATAAGCATGTCCCAAATATTCTATTTCACCCCCAACTATTTAAGCTAAATAATCATCATCATTGGTTATTAAGATGAATTTAATGGAATTAATTTTCATAGGGTGTTTATAGCCATCATGAATTGATAGATGGTTGTGGGTTAATATGAGATATTATATGTGATGTCCCTATACCATAATTAATACGAACTACATGTGGAGAAATCCAATTCATTTTTATAACTATATAAAATTTCAATAAAAAGAATAATAATATTCTCAAGATGCACATTCCATTATACTTCTATTATATATGAGTTATAGGCGTGGAATAAAATAATTTTAACACTAGAAATATAATCATTAATATAGAAAATTTATGATATTAAAAAATCATAGATATAAATTAGTGGTTTTAACCAGAATTAAATAGGTCATTTTTAGTTCTTGATTAGATGATGAATATAACTTACACCATTTAATAAGTTTTGATTTCATAAGCCTTCCATTTTTAACTTGGATTATGAGATTTTATCATTGATTATCAGTTTAAGTCTTGATTTGGGGAATTTATTTTTCTTAATTCTTAAATTCCATGCAATTGAAGCATTAAAGCTTGGGTAATTCATTTGTTGGGGAATTTATAACCTACATTGTATTGAAAGGGCTCTTCATACCACTTTAAAAATCAGTAACTCTATGAATAATCCTTCTATATTTGAAACATTTTCTTATTACTTTTATGAAATATCTTGATTCGTCTTCCCAAAATATTATCATACAGTCAGATAAAGTTTCATTTCTCAAAGTGATTTATCATTCAAGTTTCCATGGAAATCCATTTTCCTTATCTTATCACTAAATCCATAATCATAACAACAGTCTCTAATATTAATTTTTAACTTAAGTGCACATCTATTTTTTATATCTACCAAATTCCTTTATGGAAAATTCTCTTTAATACTTGGTTTATCCCACTAAAGATACAATTGATATTTCTTTGAGGTTCAATAATAAAATCATAGTCATACCTAGAGAGACTTGAAATGTTTTATTCATATGAACTAATTGATTCAGCCTCATTTACCAGTGTCCAATATTGATCAAATTCACCTTAAAATATATAAATATATAATAAAATACTTTCTATCTCTATGATTTAGAGAGAAAAATTATCTTTTATATTAATTTGATCTAGTGATCAATATTAAGTGGCTCTGAAGACCCACAATATTATTTTGTTCATTAATATATTAAACACTCAATATCATGTTTCTTATTCATTGGTGTGTTTGAGGGCTCGTAAAGTTTCATTTTATTGATCTTTGATTGAGATAGAATGTAATGAATTTGGTTTTGATATACTATTCCTTTTAATATTTATATATATATCTCTATATTTTTCCTCAGATTCAGAATTGTGTTACAGTGTTGTAGGACCCAAAAATAAATATATTAAAAATAATAATATATATTTTAGTAAGTATTCAACAAAATTGAATAATATTTTTCCCTTTTATCAGGATCTCAATTGGTCATTCTAAGACCAATGTTGTTTATTGAACTCATTTTTAACCTAGGATTAGTATAATATTGGTTGTTGTGGGGTATTCTACTGAAGGCAATCCTTGGCAGGTGCATTAAGTAATTAATTAATTAATTTATTTAATTCATATTAATGACCTAAAACCTCAAACAACATATTTATAAGAATTTATATGGAAAATCCCCAAGGTTATATTCATAACCATATGAGATTAAATAGTATCCAAGAAGTATATCCATTGATGAATGACAATGGACCGTGGAACAATGCCCGTTATGTAAAGGGATTGTCTGTATCAATAAAATCCACTAATATCTCCAATAAAATGAAACGAGCCTATTCATTGTTAGTTATGAATATAAAATCATGTTAGGTGAAGTTAATTCACAGAGTACATCCCTTTTTTATTTCATAATAATGGATTTTAAAATATTTTTACTTTTCATTGTTTTTCATTCATCGCATGAGATTCAATTTATAACTACTGTTCTTGAACCAATTTATTCACATCTTTTATGCTTTTCATTCACACAAACCCCACTTAATGTAATTTTTGGTAAAGAAGGAATTGTAAAATTAAGGTTTCACCTTGTTCATTTAATTTTCCCCAACTATTCATTTTTTGTAACTGTTGGCCCATGTGGTCAATGTTCAATATTATCAGGTTAAATTTGTGCATGATCGAAACCCTAGATTCATGGAGAATGCATGAATGAGTGGTAGATCATAATTTTGTGATTGGATCATTATGTGATGTGATATTCAAGTGTTGGAGACATGGATCATAGGTAGTATCATGGGTCGTCATCTATAGGAGTGGCAATGCGATATCAGGGTGCGATGGTGATGATCCGTATACGGTTCAGGTTTCCAAAAACCGACCATCAAAGACAGATCAGTTGTGGTCAGCCTAATATTCTAGTTCCATTATTTGATTAATGGTGGAAATAGAATTATATGTTTCATGGATGAGACACATGAATATTTCTCTAGTTTCTAAAAAATCCTAACATACATGGAAAGTAGTCCAGGAACACACGCTATGTAATCCCCTTTCTAGTATAGCTAGGATTTCATATGGAATTTAATATTACAAACCTTGTGAGACCCCCCACATGTTGTGTGACCTAATTCTGGTAACTCTAATGTACCCTAGGGGTTCACATAATCATAGGTATGGATAGGTACATGAGCACGACCAGATTATACAATCATAACCATGTACTTGCACATAACCATGGCACTCATGCATGATCCATGTACAAGGGAATGACTATAGTACTTGGGAATGGGATGGAAGGACATGATAATAACCTAAGCTTCCAAGGAATGTCATATAATTGATGAACATACCATGTAAATCTATATAGAGAGCTAATCCATGTGCATGTGAGGACATGACCAAGTGTCCAAGAGATGTCACACACCATGTTACCCTACATGAACGTCATGTTCTTTCCTATGATACTTATACATTATGCACTTCCATCTCCGAGACTCGGATTTGGGCATGTGAGTAACATATCCTGAGTATTATTCCCTATTTTTTATGATGGTGGAATTATTTTTAGTATCATGGATATGAAATAAAGTTTCATGAATAAGAGGATTATTTTAGAGACACGTGGATAATGGTAGTGATTGGGGTTAATCATTAAGGATATGCCAGGGTCAGTACCAACAAGTTCCACTAGGGTGAGGGTCCCCTATACTATTTACATGGGTATATTTGGTAACTCAATACTATAGATGGTGTGGGTCCTCAATCTGCGGAGTGGTAACCCCCTCATCTTTGTGTTTCGGTAGGGAACATATCCTCCACTGGAGTTAGTTCCCCCTCAGTTATAGGGTACAGTGTCAAGGTGTTTGCCCTCCATACTGATTATTGAGAGGTTTCATGTGGTTTTGGGAATCAAATACGGAACTTTGGAATCTGCAAGATGACTCATAGTTCTTATATGGTTTCAGATATGGAGATCCCATTTATCTCTCACTTGGGTTTCTTTGAGAATACCTCTTAGATTTCACTTTACACTCTTGATTTATGGGTTGATTTGACTATTTCTATTTTTATTTCTCTTTTATTAGTGTTTAGGTCATTATACTAGATATATATATACACTCCCATCCACAGGATTCACCCACATGTGTTTTGTCTTATACAGACAATAGGAAGATCGATGGTGACTTTGTTTGAGCATAGTAGTACTTAGACGTGTTAACAGTGTTTGGTTGTCAACCTTGGAGATTTTGAGAAATTATCTCTATAGTATTTCTTTTTTTCCTAATTTTTTTAGGATGGGTCATCTTTTCTGGTTGGGAGTGTATTTTTACATTTTTTCTATTTCATTATATTGTTTTACTTTGATTTATTTCCTAGAGGTTATTACATGCATGATTTACACTCTAAATGATTCAGTTTATTCCTCTATCTTTGTACTATTTCATGGAGATTTTTGTGCGCATTCATATAAGTACAATAGAATAAGGCCTCCCATTTTAGTTAAATTCATACTCTGTGATTATCTCCAAACCCTTAACTATTGAAGATAGGATTGGGGTGTTACACTAGACTTGTTTCCAAATCAGGTGGGTCTCGGAAGGTCGTGTCATGATAGAGTGGTATCTAAGGAGACCAATGTATTCATACACTCAGAATTTGACTACCCACTAGTTGACTCAGTATACCATGCATTAGTTACATAGAAAAAATTGCACATCAATCATATATGATTGGGTCTTTTTTAATTTCAGGGACTACTTGAGTTATCTACCCATATATGCTTATCTAACCGTAGTATGTATTGGTAACCATTCAGAATTACTCTATGATGATAGTCAGATAGGATACCAAGACAAGATCATGGAAATGAATAAATGAGTGATGATGGCATAGTTTTGGAACCCACTCATGTGGTGTTTCCTCTAGGTGAGTATTAGGAATGGCACAATTATGGACGTTGGGGTCGTGTGGAATTTCCAATTATCGTGGAAGAGCCCCCTAATGCGGTTAGGTGCCCTGAGAGACGCACACCAGACCAAGATAGGGGGAACACAAAGAGATTAAAGGATAATGTCACGATGAACCTCCTCAGAAAAGGGAGGAAACACTTTGGGTGTGAGAAGGAAAATGTTAGTGGTTGGGTCGGTCTCTCCTTTAGTGATATTGTGAAGAATGGGAATAAAAGGACGAATGAGTGTGAAGGAACCCTGTCTTCTACACCAAGAAGATGAACAAGAAGGTACTACTCTTACCTTCCGTGACCGGTGAGTACCAGATCTTCATTTAAGTGGGAGAGCGAGCTAATTTTTCTTTCAAAAAGGACATCCTTGCTAGGCAACCTTGTCCAGTGCAGCCTTCACTGGACCAGCTAAAAACCCGAGAACAAAGTGATGGTATTTTGAGGTGGAATAAACAAGATTCCGAATGGGAATCAGATACTGTAAAGAAGGATACCTCTCTGGGATACGAAGATGAGTATTTATATTATGATATGTAATATTGTGCTAGTCAGTTTGGATGTGGTTTGAATTGCATGTGATTGTTTTGGGATGTTTTAATTGGGGAAACTGTTTTGTTCTAAGGGTTTTGTGGGTTCTCATTTTCCTTAAAGTGTTCGGAAATAAAAAAATTAATTTTCAGTCACAACTAGACTCTTGATGAGGTTTATATAAAAACGTTTCTCTTTATTACACACAAAAACATGATTCATTACATAAAATTTCACTTAATACAAACATGAAGATCGAAAGGTCTAGTGTCTAGTGAAATTAGGAACATTACATGATAACTTAAGACATAAAATACAACATCTTTAATGAAAAATTATTTTACTTTACCACAACATTAATTCGTACTTATAATTGAAAGGGACAACCTGAGGACATACATAAGAAAATGGTGATCTATAAAGACTAGTAAGGGAGTAAACACGGAATAACATGAAGAATACAGTACATGTCAGTCTATAGGCCTATAAATGGATCATATTAGAAACATCAACATAAAGTCATGATATAGCATTAATATCACAACGTGGAGATTTGGAAACAACATTTAACATGATATTAGCATGAGTCAAGGCTCATTGAACATGGAGCATGAGTAAAGACTAATTTCACTTGAAATAGAATGATTAAACCATCATTTCAATTGAATTATCATGAGTAATCCCTCATTGCACATGGAATATGATGATATTTTTCTTTACCCAATGCATTAGAGTGCTATCCAGGCGCACCCAACTTAATCATTTCATTTCTTGCATAACTATGCCATATAGATCATACAACATGGATTCATTAAAAACACTATTTTATTCCTAAAAGACATTGAACCTTATGTTCTTGGGATTATGCGGTTATTCAGTTATATAATTCTTATCTTATAGAAATTTTTGAAAATAAAGATAGGTTTATCTCACTATGTATAAAAGCCATCATTTATTGAAAGTGTTTTTAACACCATATTCGAGAGTGTTGGTCCAGGGTCCTTCAACCATCATGTTTTTCTTCATGATTTTGTACCCATGTAAATTCAATGAATATTTCTGATAAAATTCAACACATAATAACTAATCTATGTTTCTTTTTAAAATTAATATCCAATAATGTAATTGGCCTAAAAAAGTTTCCTACAACGGAAAAAGATATTTTTTCGGCTTATGTAAACTAGATAAGTACTTCCCACTTATTTTTGTGATATTATTTTTCAATTAATAGTTTATTTAGTAAGGGGTATCAATATTTTTGGTCACATACATTTCAAATTGATATACTCTATTAGATTATATATGAAGATATTAAAATTGTATTTCAAAAATAAATATCGACTAGAAGGACGTATTGTAGAGTGATATATTATGGAAGAAGTAATTTAATTTTTTCCAAAATACATATCCAACATGAATATAATTGTTATTTTAAAATCTCACGCAGAGTGTTCATTAAAGATGAAGTTCATTCTAGAAGATATTTTGTGATAGTATCCATAATAGTGAGGGAACATTCTTACTTGTATGTTTTTCAAAATAGTAATGAGGTTGTACCTAACATTTAAACTCCTAAAAAATTAATTTGGAATTTTAATAAATTAATGGTAGTAGGTTGGATATAAAATACCTGTGACCAATAGTTTTTTTTTTCATAACCTCATTTATAAAAAGATATATGGAATTATTGAATCCATATTTAGAAAATTATGATGGTTAGCCAAATTACTATGTATTCATGCATCATCTTATAATGGATACATAATAAGTTGTTATATATTATATTAAGAGAACATGATGAGCATAATGTATGGTAAAATAATAGTGGCACCATTATCATTTAAATGATATATGTATCTAGTTTCAACGATATAAATCCAATTTATATGAATATGTCTCACTTTGGGATCATAAAAAAAATATGGGAGTTGGACTATATGAAATTAAATATGACAATTTTCTAATGTATATTGGTTGATAATAGTATTACAAATAAAATTACTAAATTTGGATTCATTAAAGTGAATTTCAATAAATAATGTTACAAAAAAGATAAAGGGCCTCAAACCCACACTCTTGGGTTCACTGGTAAAAACATTTAATTTATACAATATATTTGATACCAAGTATGTAAAAGTGAGAATAGATCAAATATATTTTACTTTGATTCCATAATTTAACCATTTTCTATACCTAATTTACACTATAAAATAACCCAAAGGATTATTTTCTTGGATATTAAAAACATATATTCTATATTCCACATTATCTCTTCAAAATTTCCCAAAACTAACATGAATACATGCTATGCTAATAAACATCATACATTACACTTTTATTCAGCCCTTTTTGAGTGGAAACATAAGAATTTTTTTACTCAAATTATTTTTAAGGGATAACATAAATGGTAATAATCGATTATCATAAGGGAACATAAGATGGACATATAAGCATGTGAATATAGTCATGTTACAAGAACATAACATAAGAGAAATATTTACAACTAGACATAGATCATAAATCATGAATCATGAATTAGGGTTTTTCTCTTATGATTTGAATCATTGGTATGTGGAAACATAAGACAATAATCATGATCTATGAAGAATAATAAACAAAATAATATTGAAAAAGGGTGTGGTATAATCATAAGAATATAAATCATAACATTGTTTACATAGATATATGAAATCATAGTTATTCATTATTTTGTGAACATATATAGCCTCAATCACGTCTATTCATAATCCTATGAATATATCTAATCACAATCATGTCCATGAATTATTTTGTTAACATATCTAATCATAATCATGTGAATGAGTTATCATGAGATCATAGATAATTATAATCATGTCAATACATCAACTTGTGAATATAGATAATTATAGTCATTTCCATGCAACATATAAGAGATTAAAATCATTGCCCAAAGTATTAGAGGAATATAATGAACCCACACATCATGTAATAATAAGCCATACTTTTTTCAACAAATAGAACATTAGGGTTTTCATCATTCTTTCATATCTTAATTAACCCATAGGAAAATGGGTTTCATGAACACATCCTCATTACATTATCTTAGGAAATATAGAGTAAAAAAGGTGAATGGTATCATTAATTCATATCCCTCGTGAAACATATGAATCATTAATGGATGTTTACATATATGAAAAATAATGTTATAAAATCCTTTTATATATGAATTAAGAAAACCATAATTAATATCCTTTACTTTTGGTAACTTTAGAAAAATGACAAATTTGAATAATGAGAATATGATTTTCCATAAAAAATGGTAAAATCTAGGAAAGGAATATAAATAATAAATAAAATACATAGTGGTAGGAAAATTTGATCAAGTGGTAAATTTTAAAAAACAATTTTTCGCAAATTTATTAAAAATGTTCAAAATGACCCAAATGGGAAAGAATAAAAAGATGAATTTTTTAAACTTTTAAAATAAATTTAATGATAGTTGAAATAAAATTAGGGAGAGTATATAGATGAAATTTCGTGTATTTATATCATGAATATATAGATGGATGATAATAATTTTGGAAAAAGACTTCAAAACGTGTAATTTTTTTAAAAAATAAAAGAAATTATAGATTTTCAAAATTAAAACCCTCATTAAATAAATCATGTAAGAAGGAAAAAATACCATGAGTATAAATATATTCATAAAATAATATTTCAAATAGGAATTATATACATAATTCAAATAAAAATAGGTTTATAATTGTAAACAAGTATCAACAAAGGATATTTGAGATGAGAACCAATTATATTACACATCTACTTAGTAAAATGTGTTATAACTAGAATTGAGAGTTTGAATCCCCTCTTTAAGGGGAACTTAGAAATGAGAGGATTAGGGATTCGTTTTGGGACTATAAGCTCAATAATGTGGGATATGCATATTATTGTAGGAATTATAGAACATTAATGAGATGGAATTGATTTTTTTTATGATACATTAATGGGATGGAGGGGGTATACTTTTGTATGTGAGAGGAGAGGAATTCTTGTAATATTAATTTTAAATTTAAAAATGGGATGTCATTTTTAAAGAATGTGGGTGTAATTTAGATAAAACCTGAAGAGGGGGTAAGTGGGAGGTCAATAAAACCTATATCCTATACCTCTAAAGATGATTGTTTTCTTATATTTTATAATAATGTAAATTAATTTAACCATTTTTTCATATTAAACCCTTTATCATGGTGACAAACCATCACTTTGGTTACTTAATTTTTGTATAAATAGTGATAAAACTGAACTTAGTAAATAATATTAACATGATAATTCCAAATTTTAAAATTGTTTTATAAAATTTAATTTCTATGGGTGTTAAAAATAAATTTTAATAAATGTATTCTTAATGCAATAATAACAGTTTTTATAAAAAATAAATTTTAATCATAAAAATTAATTTACACCAACATTATATTTGTTATTGATTTACATTATATTTATAAGTTTATTATTAAATAAAAGAATATTTTTTGTGAATTTTAAATCAATACTCAACTAAATAGAACCTTTTTAATTCTTAATTAAAGGAAAAGAACAAAAATTATTTTTTCTATTATAATAAAATATCACATAGGTTATAAAATCTCAAACATAGGTTTCTAAAATATAGAAAATAGTTTTTAAATTATTGATTTTCATCCTTAAATAAATATTTTATTAAGACAAAGTTTTTATAAATATTGAAGTCATGGTTACATCATTATGATTTCTTAAAAGTTATGATATTGGGTGAAATAGTATTTTTCTCTATTCACGTAAAAATAAACTATTTTTTGAAAATTCTAAAAACTCACCTCGAGATTATTTTGACATGATGAACACAAAAAAGGGGATAATTTCTCATATTTAAATTATAACATTTGAGAATTTAAATTTTAAACAAAAATATAAAATATAATGATAAAAATATAATAAAGTGAATTTTTAAAGTATAAGAATTGTTAATATTATTTCATATCAATTAAAAATTAAATTAGTGTTAATATATTTGTTTTTAAATTGAAACATTTTATTAGAATAATCATTTCAATGTGATCAATTGAAAATACACCAAATTTTAAAAATATTTTCGTTGAAAAAAATTTATTTTTATATATATAGTGATTTTAATCATATCATATTAATTATTTATTAGTTAAACCTCACATTTTAATTATTTTGGTGGTATTATATGAAATCATGATATGCAATGAGTATATGTTTTGATAATAATGCAATATATTATATTTTATTTTCATGAGGTTTTACTCTTTTAATTTTATTAATGATGCTTCACATTGTGTTCTCGTAATGTATTGAAAATATATATTATGGTTATTTTTAGTTTGCTGTTTCATGGAGTAAAATATTTTCTAAAGGTGTTTATTTAATGTATAATAAATACAAAAAAACATAGGGACTTTCATTCTACCCCCTATATAAATTTTTTCATCACAATTTTTATTATCACACGCTAATAGAAATAGAAAAGGGTATCTATAAGTAAGACATAAATCATGCTATTATTTCTAATAAGATATCAACATAACAATATTAGACCCTAAGAAACTCATATTATCACCTTATAATAAGCATGTCCCAAATATTCTATTTCACCCCCAACTATTTAAGCTAAATAATCATCATCATTGGTTATTAAGATGAATTTAATGGAATTAATTTTCATAGGGTGTTTATAGCCATCATGAATTGATAGATGGTTGTGGGTTAATATGAGATATTATATATGATGTCCCTATTCCATAATTAATACGAACTATATGTGGAGAAATCCAATTCATTTTTATAACTATTTAAAATTTCAATAAAAAGAATAATAATATTCTCAAGATGCACATTCCATTATACTTCTATTATATATGAGTTATAGGCGTGGAATACAATAATTTTAACATTAGAAATATAATCATTAATATAGAAAATTTATGATATTAAAAAATCATAGATATAAATTAGTGGTTTTAACAGGAATTAAATAGGTCATTTTTAGTTCTTGATTAGATGATGAATATAAATTACACCATTTAATAAGTTTTGATTTCATAAGCCTTCCATTTTTACCTTGGATTATCGGATTTTATCATTGATTATCAGTTTTAAGTCTTCATTTGGGGAATTTATTTTTCTTAATTCTTAAATTCCATTCAATTGAAGCATTAAATCTTGGGTAATTCATTTTTTGGGGAATTTATAACCTACATTGTACTGAAAGGACTCTTCATACCACTTTGAAAATCAGTAACTCTATGAATAATCCTTCTATATTTGAAACATTTTCTTATTACTTTTATGAAATATCTTGATTCTTCTTCCCAAAATATTATCATACAGTCCGATAAAGTTTCATTTCTCAAAGTGATTTATCATTCAAGTTTCCATGGAAATCCATTTTCCTTATCTTATCACTAAATCCATAATCATAACAACAGTCTCTAATATTAATTTTTAACTTAAGTGCACATATATTTTTTATATCTACCAAATTCCTTTATGGAAAATTCTCTTTAATACTTGGTTTATCCCACTAATGATTCAATTGACATTTCTTTGAGCTTCAATAATAAAATCATAGTCATACCTCGAGAGACTTGTAATGTTTTATTCATATGAACTAATTGATTCATCCTCATTTACCAGTGTCCAATATTGATCAAATACACCTTAAAATATATAAATATCTAATAAAATACTTTCTATCTCTATGATTTAGAGAGAAAAATATCTTTTATATTATTTTGATCCAGTGATCAATATTAAGTGGATCTGAATACCCACAATATTATTTTGTTCATTAATATATTAAAAACTCAATAGAATGTTGCTTATTCATTGGTGTGTTTGAGGGCTCGTAATGTTTCATTTTATTGATCTTTGATATAGATAGAATGTAATGAATTTGGTTTTTATATACTATTCCTTTTAATATTTATATATATATCTCTATATTTTTCCTCAGATTCATAATTGTGTTACGGTGTTGTAGGACCCAAAAATAAATATATTAAAAATAATAATATATATTTAAGTAAGTATTCAAAAAAATTGAATAATATTTTTCCCTTTGATCAGGATCTCAATTGGTCATTATAAGACCAATGTTGTTTATTGAACTCATTTTTAACCTAGGATTAGTATAATGTTGGTTGTTTTTGGGCATTCTGCTGAAGGAAATCCTTGGCAGGTGCATTAAGTAATTAATTAATTAATTTATTTAATTCACATTAATGACCTAAAACCTCAAACAACATATTTATAAGAATTTTTATGGAAAATCCCCAAGGTTATATGCATAACCATAGGAGATTAAATAGGATCCAAGAAGTAGATCCATTGATGAAGGACGATGGACCGTGGAACAATGCTCGTTATGTAAAGGGATTGTCTGTATCAATAAAATCCACTAATATCTCCAATAAAATGAAACGAGCCTATTCATTGTTAGTTGTGAATCTAAAATCATGTTAGGTGATGTTAATTCATGGAGTGCATCCCTTTTTTATTTCATAATAATGGATTTTAAAATCTTTTTTACTTTTCATTGTTTTTCATTCATCGCATGAGATTCAATTTATAACTAGTGTTCTTGAACCAATTTATTCACGTTTTTTATGCTTTTAATTCACACAAACCCCACTTAATGTAATTTTTGGTAAAGAAGGAATTGTAAAATTAAGGTTTCACCTTGTTCATTTAATTTTCCCCAACTATTCATTTTTTGTAACTGTTGGCCCATGTGGTCAATGTTCAATATTATCAGGTTGAATTTGAGCATGATCGAAACCCTATATTCATGGAGAATTCATGAATGAGTGGTAGATCATCATTTTGTGATTGGATCATGATGTGATGTGAGATTCAGGTGTTGGAGACATGTATCATAGGTATTATCATGGGTCGTCATCTATAGAAGTGGCAATGCGATATCAGGGTGTGATGGTGATGATCCGCATACTGTTCAGGTTTCCAAAAACCGACCATCAAGGACAGATCAGTTGTGGTCAGCCTAATATTCTAGTTCCTTTATTTTATTAATGTTGGAAATAGAATTATATGTTTCATGGATGAGACACATGAATATTTCTCTAGTTTCTAAAAAATCATAACATACATGGAAAGTAGTCCAGGAACACACGTTATGTAATCCCCTTTCTAGTATAGCTTGGATTTCATATGGAATTTAATATTATAAACCTTGTGAGACCCCCACATGTTGTGTGACCTAATTCTAGTAACTCTAATGTACCCTAGGGGTTCACATAATCATAGGTATGGATAGGTACATGAGCACGGCCAGAGTATACAATCGCAGCCATGTACTTGCACATAACCATGGCACTCATGCATGATCCATGTACAAGGGCATGACTATAGTACATGGGAATGGGATGGAAGGACATGATAATAACCCAAGATTCCAAGGAATGTCATATAATTGATGAACATACCATGTAAATCTATATAGAGAGCTAATCCATGTGCATGTGAGGACATGCCCAAGTGTCCAAGAGATGTCACACACCATGTTACCCTACGTGCACATCATGTTATTTCCTATGATACTTATACATTTTGCACTTCCATCTTTGAGACTCGGATTTGGGCATGTGAGTAACATATCCTGAGTATTCTTCCCTATTTTTTATGATGGTGGAATTATTTTTAGTATCATGGATATGAAATAAAGTATCATGAATAAGAGGATTATTTTAGAGACACGTGGATAATGGTAGTGATTGGGGTTAATCATTAAGGATATGCCAGGGTCAGTACCAACTAGTTCCACTAGGGTGAGGGTCCCCTATACTATTTACATGGGTAGATTTGGTAACTCAATACTATAGATGGTGTGGGTCCTCAATCTGCGGAGTGGTAACCCCCTCATCTTTGTGTTTCAGTAGGGAACATATCCTCCACTGGAGTTAGTTCCCCCTCAGTTATAGGGTACAGTGTCAAGGTGTGGGCCCTCCATACTGATTATTGAGAGGTTTCATGTGGTTTTGGGAATCAAATACGGAACTTTGGAATCTGCAAGATGACTCATAGTTCTTATATGGTTGCAGATATGGAGATCCCATTTATCTCTCACTTGGGTTTCTTTGAGAATACCTATTAGATTTCACTTTACACTCTTGATTTATGGGTTTATTTGACTATTTCTATTTTTATTTCTCTTTTATTAGTGTTTAGGTCATTATACTAGATATATATATACACTCCCATCCACAGGATTCACCCACATGTGTTTTGTCTTATACAGACAATAAGAAGGTCGATGGTGACATTTTTTGTGCATAGTAGTACTTAGACATGTTAACAGTGTTTGGTTGTAAACCTTGGAGATTTTCACAAATTCTCTCTATAGTATTTTTTTTCCTAATTTTTTTAGGATGGGTCATATTTTCTGGTTGGGAGTGTATTTTTCCATTTTTTCTATTTTATTATATTGTTTGACTTTGATTTATTTCCTAGAGGTTATTTCATGCATGATTTACACTCTAAATGATTCAGTTTATTCATATATCTTTGTACTATTTCATGGAGATTTTTGTGTGCATTCATATTAGTAAAATAGAATAAGGCCTCCCATTTTAGTTAAATTCATACTCTGTGATTATCTCCAAACCCTTAACTATTGAAGATAGGATTGGGGTGTTACACTAGACTTGTTGCCAGATCAGGTGGGTCTCGGAAGGTCGTGTCATGATAGAGTGGTATCTAAGGAGACCAATGTATTCGTACACTCAGAATTTGACTACCCACTAGTTGACTCAGTATACCATGCATTAGTTACATAGAAAAAATGGCACATCAATCATATATGATTGTGTCTTTTTTAATTTCAGGGACTACTTGAGTTATCTACCCATATATGCTTATCTAACCGTAGTATGTATTGGTAAACATTCATAATTCCTCCATGATGATAGTCAGACAGGATACCAAGACAAGATCATGGAAATGAATAAATGAGTAATGATGGCATAGTTTTGGAACCCACTCATGTGGTGTTTCCTCTAGGTGAGTATTAGTAATGGCACAATGATGGACGTTGGGGTCGTGTGAAAGTTCCAATTATCATGGAAGAGCCCCCTAATGCGGTTAGGTGCCTTGATAGATGCACACCAGACCAAGATAGGGGGAACACCAAGAGATTAAAGGATAATGTCACGATGAACCTCCTCAGAAAAGGGAGGGACCACTTTGGGTGTGAGAAGGAAAATGTTAGTGGTTGGGTCGGTCTCTCCTTCAGTGATATTGTGAAGAATGGGAATAAAAGGACGAATGAGTGTGAAGGAACCTTGTCTTCTACACCAAGAAGATGAACAAGAAGGGACTACTCTTACCTTCCGCGACCGGTGAGTACCAGATATTCATTTAAGCGGGAGAGAGGGGTAATTTTTCTTTCAAAAAGGACATCCTTGATAGGAAACCTTGTCCAGTGCAGCCTTCACTGGACTAGCTTGAAACCCGAGAACAAAGTGATGGTATTTTGAGGTGCAATAAACAAGATTCCGAATGGGAATTAGCTACTTCAAAGCAAGATACCTCTCTGGGATACATAGATGATTATTGATATTATGATATGTAATGTTGTGCTAGTTAGTTTGGATGTGGTTTGAATTGCATGTGATTGTTTTGGGATGTTTTAATTGGGGGAACTGTTTTGTTCTAAGGGTTTTGTGGGTTCTCACTTTCCTTAAAGTGTTCGGAAATAAAAAATTTAATTTTCAGTCACACCTAGACTCTTGATGAGGTTTATATAAAAACCTTTCTCTTTATTACACACAAAAACATGATTCATTACATAAAATTTCACTTAATACAAACATGAAGATCGAGAGGTCTAGTGTCTAGTGAAATTAGAAACATTACATGATAACTTAAGACATAAAATACAACATCTTTAATGAAAACTTCTTTTACTTTACCACAACATTCCTTCGTACTTATAATTGCAAGGGACAACATGAGGACATACATAAGAAAATGGTGATCTATAAAGACTAGTAAGGGAGTAAACACAGAATAACATGAAGAATACAATACATGTCAGGATATAGGCCTATCAATAGATCATATTAGAAACATGAACATAAAGTCATGATATAGCATTAATATCATAACGTGGAGATTTTGAAACAACATTTAACATGATATTAGCATGAGTCAAGGCTCATTGCACATGGAGCATGAGTAAAGCCTAATTTCACTTGAAATAGAATGATTAAACCATCGTTTCACTTGAATTATCATGAGTAAGCCCTCATTGCACGTGGCGTATGATGATATTGTTCTTTACCCAATGCATTGGAGTGCTATCCAGGCGCACCCTACTTAATCATTTCATTTCATGCATAACTATGCCATATAGATCGGAAAACATGGATTCATTAAAAATCATATTTTATTCCACGACAAAGAGATATGAAATAAATAAATGTATTACCTAAATAAACAATTACATGTGAATTAAGGTGAATACACTTGATAGAGAAATGGGTATGATATTCATTTACACACCGATTTTGGCATGGAAATTTTGGTGTAACTTCGGCAACATAACAACATGAAATAGAAATCATAAAACATGTTGATGATAGAGAAAGTGGTATCTAATCATTCAAAAATAAGTAGACAAGTATAGGGGAGGTTCAAAATCATACCCCAACATTTTTAAATGAAAATAAATGGGCAGAACAATATAAGGAAACCTAGAGATAAATAAGTAAGTAAGGAAAGTAAGGATCCCTTACTCGGAAGTGCGATCCCAAAGGCTAGGGAGAGGCATGAGAGAGGCTTATTGGGAGACTAAGGCTCCTTGGGAGGATTATATAGAGATTATGGTTGAGGGTGGTGAGGCTCTAAATAGTTTTAGTGAAGAGGAATGGGGGACTTATTGGGTTTATATAGGAAAGGAGAGGGAATTCTTTATTATTTAGGTTTTAGACATTACACATTAAAATAATCAAAATCACAAACCACCCCATTGTTTTTACCAATGTTTTTTTCCAAATGGGAGTTGAAAAAATTATATTATATGTCCAATGTCTGAACATATTAAAATATTAGGCTTACTTATGTTGAGGTGAGTAACACTCTCAAAGAAATCATTTTAAAATGTTAAAATATTTTATATGTTTTGGAAGGTCCACTAAAGAACCATATAATTAATCAAAAAATATGAAATCACATTAATTTAAAGGTAAAACATATTTTGGACTAATATAAATTTTATAGTATTTTATTATATCACTATTGGGTCATTATGATGACATAAAACTCATTATATAATTAAAAGGTATTTAATTTTAACCCAAACATTCGACTATCTCAAAAAATTATTATAATTTCACCGTTAGATAATTTTGATGTCCTGAATCGAAAAATGATATTCATTTTATCTAAATACGTTTCTAAATATGTGAATTTTAACATTTAAAATAAAAACTGACATTTCTCAAAAATTCATGGGTTTTGACAAAAATAGCTTTCAAACCTTAATAAAATTTTCATAGTATTCATAAAAAATTATACAATAATTTATATTTAATAAATGATAATTTGCTAATAATAATTAATTAAAATATTATCTAATTAAAAAATCCATTAATTCATCAAAATAGATTTCTTAATTAAATATTAATTAAAAAAATACTATTTGTTCTTTAAAAACCATTTAAATGTAACTATAATGGAATAAAGGTATATTATTTATAAAAAAATTAAGCACATAATAATAGTGATATATTACTGTTACATAACCCCTTATGACACCCAAATAATACCTAAGGGAACGGTGTGAGATGGTGACATACTCTTAGGGTGGCTCTGATAACATCGCTCTGGTCGTAATCTCTATTAACTTCCACTTCTCCCATAGGCAGTTCCAGTCAAGCTTAACGTGTTAAGGCTCAACTTGGGTTGGTCAAGAGAAAAGCCCAGCGAGTATACCTCCATTCCGAGCTTAAAAAATGGGCATTATATGTAGAAATTATAATAAATGAGGCCATCACTTCTTTTTTCCTTAGTAAATTGTATTTGTTAAAGTCATGTATTTATACTAATCCTGTGATAACTATTGAATGACTATATTAGAAATGGTAACAATTATTAACGGTATTTTAAAATCCCAAAACATAAAACCAAGGTAGTGAATATGTTTTATGTAACCATTTTACTCAATAATACATTTAATTAGATTATTAAGAATTTTCTTTAAAAAAAATTCGGGTTATTGCAATGCTCTCCCATTATGAACTTTTTCCCTCGATATTTCCTTTTCCCACAGTAAAACCGATGAGGGTATCTCTATTTTATCACTTCCACTAATTCCCACATTGCTTCTTCGAACATGTGGTTTCACCACAACACCTTGATGAGGGTCATTTTATTATTTCCAAGAATAGTTTCCCTATGATCTAAGACTTTCACTGTCTTCCCTTCATAGGATAGGTCATTATCCAATGATACCACCTCTAGATTGAGTACATGCGATGGGTCCGTTATGTACTTCAGCAAGAGTGATACCTGGAATACATCATGTACATGAGATCGGTTCGATGGGAGTGTTAGTCGATAGTTCATTGCTTTATTGCGATCAAGGATCTAAAAAAGGGTCGATGTACCATGGACTAATGTTTCCCATATTCCCAAATCTCATAACTCTCTCCCATAGTGATATGCGAAGGAATACCATGTCTCCAACATCAAAATCTTGTTCTCGTTGATGGTTATCAACTTATCTCTTTTTTTGGATTCTATGAAACATTAATGTGCTAATGGATGGTCTTAACCTTCTCCACCATTTATTTGACCATTTCTGGACCTGTGAGTTTTTGCTTCCAAACTTTTTTCCAAAATGTCGGTGTTCGGCAACACATCCCATAAAGGGCTTCAAAAGGATCCATTTCGATGCTTGGGTGGAAACTGTTATTGTAAGAGAACAAAACCATAGGAAGATGTTGATCCCATCATCCAATCAATTCCATTGAGCATGCTCTCAACATGTACTAAAATATTTGGATAGTCATATTGGCCATCAGTTTGAGAATGATAAGTTGTACTGATGATCATCTTAGTATTCAGAGCATGATAGAGACTATTACAGAACATAAAGGGGAATCTTGGAACTCGATCAGATATAATCGATAGTTTAATTCCATGTAGCATTAACACTTCTCTAATGTATATATGTTCCAATTGATCCAATGATAAATCCTCTCAAATTGAAATGAGAGTGTAATCGTTGTAAGACGATCACCAAAAACTCAGATAGAATTATTTCCTTTGGATGTCTTTAAAAGTATATTGACAAATTCTATGGTGATTTTCTCCTATTTATATGTTGGTATAGGTAATGGTTTCATCATCCACTTAGACTTATGCCTCTCATCCTTTACTTGATAACATACTAGGAACTTTTATGTATACTCATCGATCTCCTTCTTCATGTCCTCCCACCAATATTTCTCTCTGATATCTCAATACATCTTTGTGTTTCCTGGGTGAATGGAGAATTTTAAACTATGCATATCATCCAAAAGATCATTCTTTAAATCTGAATTTGATGAAAGACATATTCTTGTCCCAAATATCACAATTCCTTCTTCATTAACATTTAACTACAAGGATTTCCCTTTTCTAATAGTTTACACCTTCTTCTAAATTACCACATCATCCTTTTGAGAATATTTTATCCTTTCTAAAAGATATGGTTGAGAAATAAATTATGAAAGGATTGATGATGTTCCATTATTTATGATTTACATGTACATATTCATCAAATCGTAGAATATTTGATGATTTTCAATTCTCATCAATGATAGAGTTTCTAGATCCTTTATACATCAAGCATCCACCACCTTGTTTGCTTTCCCCGGATGGTAGTGAATTGGGATATCATAGTCTATGATCAGATCTAACCGTCTTCATTGGTGCATAATCAACTATTTATTTGTGAATATATATACTTAAGGATTTTGTGATTCATATATATTTCACACTTCTCCCCAAAGATGTAATGTCTCCAAATTTTTAAAGAAACTTTTACTGCATCCAACTCCAGATCATGTGTTGGATAGTTTTACTCATGAAATTTCAATTTCCTTGAATAATAAGAAATGAATTTTTCATTTTACATCAACACATTGCCTAGGAACTTCTTCTAAGAATCACTAAATACCACAAAACGTTGTCCACTTGTGGGTAGGGTGAGCACATGTGTAGTGATAAACCTCCATTTTAAATCCTTTAAGCTCTCTTCATAGTTATCACTCCAAGAAAACGTGACTCCCTTACGAGTTCGCTTGGTAAGAGGGTTTGACAATCCTGATAAGGTTTTCACAAATCGCTGACAATATCCGTCTAACTCAAGGAATCGATGGATATATGTCCCAGATGTTGTCCTCATCCACCCCTCAATTGCATTTTTCTTAGAGGGATCCATAGATATACCATTACTTGTGATGATATAAACAGAGAATGAGAATTCCTTCAACCAGAACTCACACTTGATATACTTTTAAAGAGTTTGTCATTTTGAAAGGTCTCTAGTATAGTACTTAGATACTCCTAATTCTCCTCCATGGTTTTGGAGTACATTTTAATATCATCTATAAAGACATCAACAAATTTTTTAGGTAATCTCTAAAAATTATATTCATAAATTCCATAAATATTTCTAGATCATTATTGAGTCTAAAAGGAATTAATATGAATTCATAGTTCCAGTACCTTGTATGAAAATAATTCTTGGGGATATCCTCCTTCTTCACCCACACTTGGTAATATCCATAGCACAGATCCACCTTTGAGAAGTGTTGTGCTCCACAAAGCTGATCAAACAAGTCATCAATTCGTGGAAAATGATACATGTTCTTTATCATGCTTTTTTTGAGCTCACGATAATCAATTCAATGGTGCATTGACACATCCTTCTTGACAAATAGGATTGGTGAATCCCATGGTGATGCACGTGGGTGTATAAACCCTTTCTCTAGATTCTCATGTAGTTGTTTCTTTTGTTCTTCAAGCCCCACAACCGCCATTCTATAAGGATTATTCGATATTGGCAATGCCCCTTTTCTAATAATAATCTAGAATTCAATATCTCTTCTTGGAGGAAGACGAGGTAATTCCTCAGGAAACACCTCATTAAATTACCTCACAAAAGGCATGTCTTCAAGGATGGTTAGTTCCTTAGACTCAATCATTTGAGAAAGATACATGTTCTCATAGGATAGTAATATCCACACATGGGATGATGGTGGTAAAAAGATTCATCCTCATCCTTGCACTTGTACAGAATTGGGTGTTGATTCGCCATATGGTGTGTGATTTCCCTCCAACAAATAATTATGTTGGGTCTATATAGGGAAATCCAATCGATTCCATGAATAGCATCAAATTCCACTAGAGCGAGTGTGACAAGGTTCTCCTGGAAGTTTAATCCACAAATTATGACATGGGAGGAGTTATATTCATGGGATGCAAGGATTTCCCCATTTTCCATTCTCACTGATATCTATACTTCTATGATTTGTGGTGGTGTTGGAATTGTTATAAATAAATTTTAGGATATAAAATAATGGATAGAACCAGAATCAAAAAGTAAATTCATTATTATTGAATGAATAAGTAGTGTACCTATCACCACTTCGTTTTCAGGGTTTTCTTTAGTGGTAGTGATTAAAAAAAAGCTCTCCCTTACTTCCTTGGAGGTTTTTGGTTGCCTTAAAAAACCCTTGACTTAGGGAACTGGTTTGCAAAGTGCCCAGGTTATTTGTAGTTGAATCAATGATCAATGTGTTGAGGGTTGAACTGAGTGTTCCTCTCATCTGATACAACAACAAGATTTTCTTTCTAGTATTTAATGGACATGTTCCCTTCTCTTCCACACCTAAATCATTTCCTCACCCACTTTAGACAATTTCTAGGGTGCTTATTTCTTTTCATTTGGAATGTGGGGTGCTGGAATTCTATAGCACCATTGGATTTAACCATCAGACCATCAAAATCAAAGTCCACATTCTCTTTCTTATCCAAAGGATACCCCTTAGATTCTCCAATATTAATTTCGATTTTGTGGACACATTAAACAATTTCCTCATAGCTATCGAAGTCACAGACCTCTAGGGCTTTCCATAGGCAAGGTTTTAGCCCACCAAAGAAGCAGTCAAACTTGCATTCATGGGTAATGAGAAAGTAGAAGGTGTATCATTCAAGCCTTGTGACGTTTTCCTCATATGCTCTAATGGAGTCATCGTATTGTTTTGTGAGGGTATGGATTTCCATTTTGATTATAAGTTAGAGGGTGTAGGGAAAATATTTATCAAAAAATATTTTCCAGAAATCCATCCATTCCAATTCCTCGATCCCTTCCATAGGCTTTTTATTTTTGATCAATGTACGCCATTTGTAAGCTTCACCCTCCATACAATAAGAATTCTGAAGAACCTTTTCATGTTCTGGAAATTGAATTATGGATATGATCTTATCAATGGAGTTGATCCATTATTCAATGATTGAGGGATCCGATGATCCATTAAAAGTAAGAGGCCTTTGTCTCATGAAGCTCTCGATTTCAGCTTTTTCATTCTTAGGCAGGGTTGGATGTTCTTATTGAATCATGTTTCTATTTATAACGTGAGTTAATTGATAGATTATCATGACAAATATTTTCATTCCCGCTCCCATCAAATTTAAATCTCATTAGAACAATAATCACATTGATCTTGGCATTGGTTGTCACCTCGAGTACCCCTATTACCGGTCATTGGATGGAATAAAAAGAAACTTAGGGGTAACACATAAAAAGGAATCCGATGAAATAAATGTATAACTTATAGATTACATTTATTTATTTATCTTATGAATTTATAGGCTTCAATCTATGTTATCCATGATATACTCCCCAACATATATTCTTAGGGGGATTTTTTTATTCACATAGTTATGGTGCATACTAATCTTATGAATTTACCCAAGCACATCCCCCAAGAGTGTCGAACCAAGAGTACAGAAAGTCCTGTTGTCGTTCACCAGTTCCCTTTGAAGTCTATCACAATGTGGTGTTTTTTGGTTTTACCCCTAGATAAATTTATTCCAGAGCCACCTTTACTTGTTTGTATCATGATTGGGATGTATTTTCTTGATAAACCACTTAATCTATATTCACAAAAATATAGGTATGCTTTCTTATACAAATTCTTATACTGAAATATTTCACTAGGGTTTTCGAATCCTAATATTAAAAATAGCTAAACCTATCCTCTGATACCAACTATAACAACCATTCTCTTTATTACACAAATAGACATGATTCATTGCATAAAATTACACTTAAGAAAACTATGAGTACCGAGAGGTCTCGTGTATTATGAAATTAGGAACATTACATGACAACTCAAAACATAAAATTAAACATATTTATTGAAAACATCTTTTACATGACCACAACATTCATTCATACTTAGCATTGCATGGGATATCCAATGGATATACAAAAGAAAAGGGTGGGCAATAAAGCTCAGTAAGGGAGTAAACAAGTAATACCATGAAGAATAAAATACATGTTAGGAAATAGGTATATCAATGGAGCATATGTGAAACATTAACACTAAGGCATTATATAGCCGGATTATCATAATTTGGAGATGTGGCAACAACATTTAACATGATATTAGTATGGGCCAAGGCTCATTGAAAATGGAGCATGAGTAAACCCTCATTGAACACGAATTAGCATGATCAAACCCTCATCGAACTTTAATTATCATGATTAAACCCTCATTTCACATGGCGTATCATTATACTATTCTTTACCCAATGCATTAGAGCACTATCAGGGAGCACCCTTCTTTATCATTTTATTTCATGCATAAGTGTGACACATAGATCATACAAGATTGTTTCATTAAATATAATACTTTATTACATGAATAAGAGATGAGGAATACATAAATTTAATTCCTCAATCAAAATGTACATGTACATAATGTTGAACATCATTGATAGAGAAATGGATATGGTATTCACTTTCACGAAAATTTTGGCATGGAAATTTTGGTGTAACTTTTGTGGCATAACAGCATCAAATATAAATTGTAAAATGGGTTAATGATCGTAAATTTGGTATATAATCGTTAATACATAAGGAGTGAATTATGGGGGTGGTGAAAAATCATACCACGATATTTTTATTTGAAAAAAATGGTATAACAATATTAGGAAACTTTGACATAAATATGGAAGGAAAGTGAGGGTCCTTTACTTGGAAGTGTGATCCCAAAGGCTTTCGAGAGGCATGATAGAGGCTTCTTGGGAGATTTCTTCTCTTTGTAGGTTTCTAGAGAGAGTAGGGAATAGGTTGGATGAGCTACGAATAGTTTTAGTGTAGAGTAATTGGACATTGAGTGTGTATATATAGGAAAGGAGATGGAATTCTTTTTTATTTAGGATTAGGGCACTACACATTAAACTAATCAAAACCACACACCACCCCATGGTTTTGGCCCAAGTTTGTTTTTCAAAGGGTATTAGAAAAAATTATTTTATATGTCCAAAGGACGAAATTATTAAAATATTAAGCTTTCTTAGGTGGAGGTGAGAAACAATCTCAAAGAAATTATTCTGAAAAGTTAAAATATTTTATAAGTCTTGGAGGGAACACTAACACTCCATAAATTTAATCAATAAAATCTAAAATCACGTTATTTTAAAGGTAAAAAATATATTGGCCGAATATCCATTCTATCCTATTTTATTATGTCAATATTGGGTCGTTATCATAGAAAACATTATATAATTAAATAGTATTTAATTTTTACCCAAAAAATTGATTGTCTCAAAAAATTATTTAAAATTAAAAGTTAGATAATTTTGACATCCTAAATACAGAAATGATATTCATTTTCAGTATATAATGTTCTAAATATTTGAATTTTTTTTAAAATAAACCTATATTTAACAAAAATTACAGGGTTTTGGAAAAAACATCTTTCAAACATTAATAAAAATTTCAATTGTATTCCTAAAAAATTATAAGATCGTTTATATTTAATAAAAGGTAATCTAGTAACAATATTTTATTAAAATATCATCTAATTAAAAAATCTATTAATTCATCAAAATAGATTTCTTCATTGAATTATAACTAAAAATACTATTTTTTCTTTAAAAACCTTTTACAAGGCTAGAATGATAAAATGAATGTATATTATTTATACAAAAAATAAAGGACATAATCATAGTGATAGGGTCTTGTTACATAACCCCATATAACACCTGTATAATAATTAAGTGTAAGGTGTAGGATGGTGACAAACTCTTGGGGCAGGTTGGGTGACATCACTCAAGTGGTAATCTCTATTAACTTCCACTTCTCCCATAGGCAGTTTCATTCAATCTTAACGTGTTGAGGCTCAGCTTGGGCTTGGTCCAGAGCGAATCCCAATGAGGCTACCTCCTTTCTATCCTCTGAAAAATGGGCTTCTTATGGATAAATTCTACTGTATGAGGTCCTCGCTTCCTTTTTTTGAGTAAAATTGATTTATTAAAGCCCTATATTTATACTAATCATTTGGCCACTATTCAACAGCTATATAAGCAATGGTAACAATTCATAATGGTATTTTAAAATGAAAAAACAAAAATCCAAGGAAGTTCATATGTTTTATATTAATATTTTATATAATAAGACATTTAATTAGATCAAGAGGAATTTTTATTAGTAAAATTTTGGGTTATTACAGTGTCGTTGTCATTGTTATAATTCCTATAGTTATTCTATGATGATTATTACCGTTCAATATTACACTCTGTGTGGATTCATATGCTTATTATAATTCAACATGGTGATTTTCCATTTTTTTAGTATTCCGTGAGGTTTACCGGCCTCATGCATTACTCCAACGATATGTTGTAAGATGGATACTTCCAGAAATATATGTTTGAACATGTTATTCATAGAGACGTCCATGCTATCATGGTATCCTTATGCATTTCCATATGTAATAGAGTGATGGAGTGGGATTTGGTTATAGAGATTTTCCTAGTAAAGGGATGTTGAGGATTTGGATCTGGCAGTGGGTATCATGGGGATGAGTTGACTATAGAAACTAACAAGCATCATTCATCTGGTCCTAAGCATGGTATACCTTCCAAATACCAAACTCAAACATGTGGATCTATAACAAAGGGTTCACATATAAGATCTAGTCAGCCAAAAGATGGGAAATTCTATTCTTATGATAGTAAAGGTCACATAGTGAGAGACAACCTGACAAGACACACTAAGGAAGGTAGGTAGACAATAGATGTCCCACCATAGAAGAGGAAATTTTTTGATAAATGATCACTCATATATGGTTTGTGTGGCCCCTAGGGAGGTGGTTTTAAAATTTTTGAATGTGGGGATCTAGAGGAAGGAGTTATAGGTGGAGGAAAATGTTACGAGTTACATCCACCACCACCACCACCACCAGGTTTCCCAAAACAATCTCATATGGATAGTAGTTGTGGGTGAGAGTAGTTGCAGACAATGGGTGGATATGATTAGTACTCACATGAGATGATTCGAGGTATGATTTTTTTTCTTTTAAATTATTTCTACAGTACTTATAGAAATAGGTTTGAGTCATTCCTTTAAATCTATATCCCTCATGTGAGATCTATATCTTCAATTTGAATCTTTAGCCTAATAGTTATTGATAGAGACTCTAATAGGGAAATAATCTTCTATATTACACATCATTTGATGGTTAAAGTTGGTGTTCAGAGTACAAAATTTCTCTTAGGTCCTCATGGTCATTGCTATTAAACCTTGTGACATAATCATGGATATGGACTGGTTATTCATTGTGTGTTCATAGATAGAATATCATCCTATGATAGTTAGATTCCTATATACACATGGGGAGTGAGTCTCCTTTGTGGTTGATAGAGATCTTATGACTGCGTGAGTGGGGATCACAAGAAAAAAGCTAAAACTCATCACCCATTAGTTAATGATTTTATCTTTTTTTTGTTGTAGGGTCTTCAAGCATCTAGATTTGAATGATATTGGAGGATTATATGGACATATTTTCTAAGGATGCCTTGGTTCTACCTCTATAATGATAGATTGACTTATGAATCTACTTTAGCCACAAGACCACACCAAAATCTTATATGGAATATTATATAGACCCTACAGAGTTATAAGAGATGGGGGTCCAGTTGAAATACCTTCGAGAGAAATTTTTTACCAGACATAGTGTGTCCCCCTAAGTGGCTACAGTTTTTACATGAAAATTGAAGGCATAATTTTGGGGTTTTGTGTTCAATATCATCACCTAAATCAGGTAAAGATAAAGAATAAGTAACCCTTTCCAAGGATTTATGGCATGTTTAACCAATTTTAAATTTTTATTTGGTCCTAACATATTGATCACAGTTCCAGCTACCTTCGATTGAGGTTTTATAATGATGATATTCTGAATACAACATTTTGATGTCTTTATGGACACTATGAGTTCCTGGAGACGCCTTTGGGTGTGACTAATTACCAATCTATGTCCATGGATCTTATGAACTATATATTCTAGTTATACTTGTACCAATTTGTAGTTGTATTCGCCAATGACATTCTCATATACTCTATGTCAGATGACAAGCATGCAAATCATTTGAGGATGTTCCTAGATTTACTCTGGGAGTAGCAGCTTTATAGTATGTTATCTAAGTGTTAGTTTTGGATCCATGAGGTTAACTTTATTGGGTATTTAATATATGAGAATTTCATAGCTATGGATATGGTGAAGATTTATGTAGTGCGTTCTTGGGAACCACCCAAGTGTGTTACAGAAGTTCGTTGTTTTTTCAATTTGGTGGGGGTAATACATAAGGTTCACATAATAATGTTCCATTATAGAAACCCCCATTAATTTCCCATCATAGTGAGATAAAATATTTACCTATAAGGACTAGTTTAATAGAGCCTTTGAAAAGTTAAGGCTAAGGTTTACAAGTGCTTCTATATTGATACTACCAGGGGATGTAGTAGAGTATGTGGTGTTTTTTATGCCTCAAGAGTGGGATCGGCTTTATGTTGATGAATATGATGGAATTTATTTTTTATGGTTAAATGTAGTTGTGAACCAATGAGTAAAATTAGGTGACCCATATCATAGAGTTTCCATTTGTATTATCCTCTCTGAATATGAGGAGGCGTTATCTTCTAGGTGGGAATTTCATCATTTACTCAATCCACCAAAGTATCAGTTACATATTCACTCATAGATATCTTATCTTATGATATATTCAATATTTATAATTCCAATAGTACTATGAATTAAATATGGTCTATGATATAAGGAAAGGGAACATGGTGTATGATTCCCTTAAAAGGTAGTCTAATTTTAACTTGGTGGAGGTGGCGTCAGAGGAGTTGGCTTTGTTATAGCTAACCCTAGTAGAGGAGAGGTGTGAATATTATCTTCAATAAATGGTGGTGAATCCACCAATTATTTAGTGTCTGATAGGGTCTCAGATTGGATACATCTACTATGTGGTTTTTCATGATCATATATCCTCAAGATATGCACCATGTATATTTTCTGAAGGAGATGAAAATGTCATCATTTTTCCAAGGATGGAGAGTGGTTCTGGTCACGTTGCATGAGGAGGTGTTGAGGGAGTTTCATATCACCCCCTTATATATATATATATATATCAATGTTTGTAAAATATGTACACCTACCATCAACAATAGTATTGGTGGGCTATAATGAGGTGTAGCATTGTCGAGTTTCTATCGCGATTCCACACATGTCAGCAGGTAAAGGATAAATATCAGGTTCTAATGGGTTTTAATCAACCTATTGAGATCCTAAAATAGAAGTGTGATAGATTATTGATGGATTTTGTAATGGTGATTTCTTGGGATGTGAGAATCCACAATTCTAATGGGTTATTGTTGACCAAACCACCATGTTAGTAAACATTCGTAGCATCATGGAGCAAAGATCAGTTGAGAGTTGGGGGTAGTTGTATGTTCATGAAATTTTACATCTTCATGGGGAATCCAAAATAATTTTTTTCACCATCATTCTCTTTTAATTTCATCGTTTGGGGGGGGCTTCATTAGTATTTTGGGACCAGTTACAAATGACCATGGTGTTTCACCCCCTAATGGATGGAGAGAGCGAGTAGACAATATAGGTTTTCGAGGATATGATGAGAAACTATGTATCAGAATTTGGATAGAGCTAAGAGGATCAAATTACATTAGTGATTTTTGATTATAATTATTCGTATAACTATAATACTTGCATTTCACTTTCTGAGGCCCTATACGGGACACTTCATGTCACACTTTTTCTGGACTAAGAATGATGTGACATCTATTTTTGGGGTAGAGCTAGTGCAGGAAAAGATAGAGAAGGTTCGTGTGAACAACAAGAATATGAGGACATCTAATATCTAAAATAATTATTACACGGACAGACATCACATGCCTTTGTAGTTTGAGTGGGGATGCCATGTTTTCCTAAGATTCTCCCCATGATAAGGATTATGAATATTTTTCTAGTGAAGAAAGCTATCCATTAGGTTCATCAGGCTATTTGAGATCCTATGGAGTATTGGAGAGGTTTCTTACCACATATCCTTTCCTCCAATGTCTAACTAAGTTCATGACATCTTCTATATTTCACATATGAGAAGATGTGATCACATCCTGATGCACGTTATTGATTGGCGAAAGTTGGATATTAAGGATGGATCCACCTTCGCAGAGTACCCCAATGGTGATTGAGGATTGGTAGGAGAGGAACCTACATGGATGGGTTATCCCTTTGGTTCAAGGGTATTGGTAGGATGGGAGTATACAGGATATATCCTGGGAGCATGAGGTCCATATGCGGTCTAATAACCCCCATGTTTTTGTGTAGCTTATGATTTTTATATAAAAAACTATAAAGGATGGGAGAATGTAATGAATACATTATTTTTGTTTAGTCCTTTAAATATTTCTATATATAACTATGTATTTTTTCTCAAATTTGGCTATGTGTTTGGGTGTCACAAGACAACATAATTAATATATTAAAAATATTTATATATATTAAATCACACACACATATATTTTTAGAATAAATGGTTTCCCATTGATTGGGGCCTCATATGAGAAATATAAGACCAAGTTTTTTTTGGATTGTGGGGTTTTCCCCAGGCATGATATAAATTTGATCAGGGTTGGGCATTCAGTTGAAGACGATTGTTCGTGGGTGTTTTATGTAAGTAATTAATTTATTTAATTAATTAACATAAATAATCTAAAAAATAAACAACCACTTTATAAGTCTCATTATGGAAACTCCCTAGGGATATATATATATATACACATTGGAGTTTATAGGGGATCTAAGGAGGAGAGGCATTGATGAATAAAGAAGGATCATAGAGCAATTATTGTTTTGCAAAGGGACTATCTTCACTAATGAAATTTTTTGATCTCACCAAATACAATGGAACGAACACATAATTCCTCTACGATTGATCAAAAAGTGAATTAGGTAATTTTATTTCAAGTAATTATGCTCTTTTTTATTTTTTTAATCCTGGATTTTCTAATATTATTACATTCCCATGCTTGTTATTACTCGCATGGGCCATGATTTGTAACTACTGTTCTTAAACATATTTATTCATGTTTGTTTCACATTTCATTCACTCTTTCTTCACATATGTTATCTTTCCTCATGATCACATTGAGAAATGATGTTTTCCAAAAAAACTTATTTCACCCCACTATTCTTCAAATTTTACACCATTATCCCATTGGGTCGTGATTTGGAAATACTGAGCCGGATTGAAGCATGATTGAACACCATAATTCATGGAGGATTCATTAACAAGTTAGATATTTGAATATTTCTATTAAATCAGGGTGAAATGTGTTATGAATGTTTGGGATACATTGTAAAGACCTGGAAATTTCAAAGTGATTTTTTTTTCATAAATACCTTCAAATTTTACGGGTCTGCAGTTTCTGACGGCACTTGATTCCGAGTCCCGGTGTGCCCGGAATCAATTTCTGAAGTTCTGTTTGGGTACGTTTAGTAAATGTACGTGTGGGTTTTTCTATCTTTTGAACTGGTGCACAGAATTGAAATCTAAGGGCACCGATGAACTCACATCACCAGTAATTTCTTAAGGGGACCTTTATTGCGGTTGCGTTTTATACGGGTTGCGAGATAATTTTTGGGAAAATTGGAAATAGTTAAATAAAATTGTTATAACAATTTTATATCTATGGAAGTTATTTCCTCCCCTGGGAAGTTATTGGTGGAGCCCACACCCACCCAACATCCGATGTGTAGATATTTGTGAGGTGGTGCCCACACGAGCCCCAACCTTTCATCTCCAATAACTCTCTTCAACCCCCCCACCAATTAACTCCACTTCCTTTATGTTGACAACACCTTCCATTTATTATGGTTAAACCCCTCACCTCCCTCTCTCCCTTATTAATATTCCATCTATTCTAATTAATGGTTTGGCCTACTCAATTAAATAATTATATGTGGTGTCATGAATCCTTTTGAAATATTTTTAATTGCATGGAACCAATATAATTATAGAGAGCCTATTGTTTCTTGGAGGCTTGGCTATTAATTAGAAAGGCTTGGGAGAATAAAATGTTCTTCTTTCAACGAAGAACAACTCCGACGAAGAACGGTGACATGCCTTATTTTCTTTTCTCCATGACAAGAGAGGAGATGCCACTTCTTTTTCAGGTTCACTCCAATGATGATTGAATCGAAACCGTCATCCACGACACTTGACTACCGTGAATCATTTCCAAGGTAGAGGGATTATGTTCATTTTTAATGGATTAAAATTGTTCGCTGTTCGTCGTTGAATATATTTTTTTGTCCTAGCCTATTGCTATCGCCTAATGCGGAGGGTGAGGACCGAATGAACACGGCATGATGACCCTCCACTAGATATTGATTATTTTTGGAATCGTCAATTGGATGCGGAACGCAGAAGTGGAAGGCAGCACAAGGGCTGTCATCGCACATGAAAAGGAAAGTCGTGGCCATGCGGGATATGGCGGAGTAAGCATGGCGCCGTCGCGCCGTGTTGGGGACGCAGAGCCGCGCCCTGGGAAGGCCGTGGTGAAGGAATCTGGTGTCGTCGCACCGGCTGTGTGGAAGGAACTGCAGGCCGCTTCGGTCGGAGAACCAGCCGACTTGTCAGCCGGTCGTGGGGACGAAAGTCGTGGAGCTAGGAGGGAACCACACTGGAGAACCCATGGCCTGCCCGAGCTGTTTGCTTGCACTAAGAAGGCCAGCCCACTTCGGCCAGCCCGTAAGGGAGGGCGGCGCCGCCGTTTCGGGTAGCAGCCCCCCCCCCCCCCCCCCCGCCTCGGACCGCTCAGCCCCCCTCAGGCCACACCACGGCCGAGATGCTCCCCCTTGGGCCTGTCCTGGCCCCATCCGGCTGTGCCGCGCCCATTCATGCTGGGCCAAGCCCCCTCGGGCCGGGTCGCGCCCCCTCAGGCCGGGTCGCGCCCCCTCAGGCCGGGTCGCGCCCCCTCAGGCCGGGTCGCGCCCCCTCGGGTTAGGCCACACCCATTCGTGCCAGGCCGTTCCCCTTGGGCCTAGCCACGCATTTCATCGGTCCGGTCAGACTCCCTTCTAGGTCGGACCTGCCAAACCATGGTTGACCCGACCCACCAGCCCACTGGGTTTAATGGGTCGGTCTCGTTTTCACTTAAGGGCGAATAACATGAAGACCGCGCATCCGATCGACACGCCGTCTGTTGAACTGGGACCCTCAAAATGAGGCGGTCCTTTTTGGTACTCTAAGTGTGTTTTTAATGACTTTAAAATGGCCATGTTTGGAATGAACGTAATTATAACCTGGTCCACAGAGTGGAAAAAATTATAACTTAAGGACCAGACATCTGATTGATGTACTTTCGACTATGTAGGATTCCACATGATGCAAGAGTTATTTTTTCATTCTCTACATAGGAATCCGATGTGGTTTGAGCTTGACCAGGTTGGATTTTACCCGAAATCGAATAGGGCCCCTCGAATGAAAATGCTAATAACTCACAGACCGAAGGTCTAATTGATGTTCCATCTATTGCATTGAGACCCCTATGATGAGTCATTCCTTTGAGACACTTCCATGTAAGATTATGTCACACATGGAAGTATTGACTAGTAGCTCATGTAGAAGACCCTCCCAGAGATGAGTGTATGGATTGTGGAGACCTAGTAGATGAGACCTGACGTCTTCTTGTTTGATTATTTCCGGAGTGACTTGACTAGCCCGATGGGGAGCACTACTATGTAGGGGTGGAAGAACCGTGGTAGGGAGAGCTACTGTGTAGGGACAGCAGACTCATGGTACTCGATAGGAAGAGTACCTCTGTAGGCTATTAGGGGGTGCTCTACTGTCTTGGGGCGGCAAACCCATGGCGGGGTGCGCTACTGTGTTGGGGAGACAGACCCGCGGTACTCGATAGGATGAGTACCTTAGCAGTATAAGGTTTGTGAGTAGCACCTCAGAGTCGCGACAGAGCCACTGTACTTGATAAAGGATGCGTTCTCCATCAGCTGTGGTTTCCTGAATAAAAATCCTGGATTGAGATGAGTTAATGACCTTTTTGTTTTCGTCATGATTGATATGGGTTACTTGATAACATTGGTATATGTAAGGGAATATACCAAAGTAAAGGTTATCTGTTGAGATTTTTCTCTGTGGTTTATCCTTGTTGGATTTTATGAGACCTTTAGGGTCTCGGGCTCCCAACTGAGTATCGTTATACTCACCCCTTCACGGGATACGCCCACAACTCATTGTGTTGGATATAGACAATGGACAATGCTGTCCGAGGTAGAGTGTATGAGGACTGGACGGTACCCGGAGGTGGACTCTCAGCGTGACGACACACGAAGCTGACCAATAGAGGCGGAGTGCTGAGGAGGACATCTATACCTACCCTTCAGGTAGGATCCTGGAGGATGATCTAGGAGCTACATCACCATTCAGCTTTTGTCTTTTCAATTGTACTCTTCATTCAGTTGTAGTTGTACCATTCTGTTGGTCTGGTATTTCCAGACCCTTTGTACATTCATCACACTTGTTACACAGCTTTACATAGTGTTTTCTTCCTCTTGTTCTCTATTTGGGTGAGTGTGCGTTTTGTAAAGACAATGCCTTCCTAGTTATAGGGATTTACGCCTTTTGTGGTAGTTGACAGCCCCTGGACTATGGAAGGTGGGATTGGGGTAGTTACGACATGGGCCCCGGGGGACGAGTCCTAAAAAATTGGTATCATAGGAGTTGGTTCTACCGCAGAACATAGGACTCTGATATTTCTTTCTGTGAAGCAATAGTGTTAAGGGTACCGAGTGTGGTTTTCAGTTCAGGGAGTCCAGTGTTTGTGTGGCGGACGACGTATCCATACAGTAGGACCCTGACTACTGATTTATGACTCAGTGCACGAAAAAATTATGGTGTGTGTGTTTCCAAATGTTTTCTAGAAGTCTTCTCATGAAGGTCAGCTCACCAGGTTTAAATCATTTGATAGTGTCGCATCTACTTCTTTCAGGATGCCTCCCCACGGACGACCAGCTACAGACCTGAGTGTTGTATGTACTAACAAGCCGTCAAGCGATGTGGCCTCAGTATAGGCCCCTCATCCAGTTGAGGCACCAGCAGAGGCACCAGCGGTACTACCACCCATGGGGCCACCGATTCCACCATGCCCAGTAGCAGGCGATGCACACCGCTTGAGCGCACTGTACGAGTTCCAGTGCTAGAGGCCACCGAGGATCTAGAAAGAGAAGGACCCACAGGTGGCTAAGGATTGGCTAGAGGTTGTGATAAGAGCCTTTGGTCTAGTAGAGACACCATCAGACTTTATTGTGATCCTTGCTTCCATCCTCCTTCATAGAGATAGTGGATCCTGATGCTCCAGATGCATGACAAGATGACACTTCTATTGGAAGACTTTGAGAGCCTGTTCCAGGAGGAGTTTGTTCCAACCACCCTTCGAGCATTGCGTATACATGAGCTATTGCATCTTCAAAATGGTATCATTATGGTGGAGCAATACTCAGTGAGGTTCACCTACCACTCGCGCTACTACACCAACATGGTACGGGATGCATTCTTCAGGGCCCAGACCTTTGAGAAGGGACTGAGGTGAGAGATTAGAGCTTCAGTTGTCTCCCACAGCATCCCGACACAGATGGGGGTGTTTGAGCAAGCCCTCTTAGTGGAGAGTTTCCTTGTTGAGCAATCTATAGCTGCGAGACCCACCATTATCCAGCATATAGCATTGTCTTCTGCAGCTGGCAGTAGATAGATGACACAGTGGTCCAAGAACACCATACCTACAGGTGTTCGATCGCATGACTCAGGGTCAGTAGTGTGAGGCACCCCAGGTGGAGACAGAGAAAGACCTTCTAGGCTGTGTTACTCATGCAGCGGACATGGTCAAATGGCTCGTGACTATCTGACCCACTGTAACAGCCCGAGATTTTATGAAAAATATTCTTTTTTATTTCACTAATGTCTTGTGTTGTACGCTACACCAAAAGGAGATTGCACAACACACATCCTTGACTTGCCTTGCATTACACGCAATCGCAACCTTCCTCGATAGCGTGTGTGGTACGTAATACTGAGTTTCACGAAACAATGATATGCTATTAAAATATTATTAAAACTAGCCATTATGAATAGTAATAACCACTTTTAAAATTTTAGAAATTTTAGCTCTCAAAATGGACTTCATTTTTGGATTCGGAGTATCGAATTTAGCCTAAGGTGAAATTTTGGTACTTTTCGGATAACTTTCATATTCTGATGAATAGTGAAAATTACTAAATTATAATTAAAAACAACTTTTTTAATCGAAATAATTATTAGTGATAAATCATTAATTTGAGTGGTTTTAAAGTATATTTAGAATATATTTTTACAATTTAATACAATGTTGGTCATTGGATGTAATTTCACATTTAAACTAGACATAAACAAGTGTCAATCTTTTGATAGATATTGTTTCTTAAAAACACGCTATTTGTTTTAACAGCGGGATTTAATTATAAAATTAATTAATGCAAATTTTATGTAATGAATTTGGTAAAATAGACTTAATTTTTGAATTCGGAATATGAAATATAGCTTGGGATGAAATTTTGGCACTGTTCTGAAAAACATCAATTTTTGATGAATAGTGAAACTACTAAGTGGTGGTTAAAAAAACTGAATTTTTCATAAAACTTAATTTTACCGCTTCTGTGAATGTAATTTCAAAAATCCGAGAGACACGGTTGATTTCAGTAAGTAAAATGTGGTTCAATGAGATGAAAATAATTTTTGGTGAATAGTAACTTTTTACTTTTTTTTACCGCGGTTAATAGTAAATAGGGTAACTAAGGGTAAATATGATATTAATATTACCCTAACACATGTCCTAATTCTATTGGACAAGTTTAATTCGACCAAAAACAAACTTAGGAATAAAATATGACCATTTAGGCCCACTTGGATTAGATTAGGACATTTATTATTAATTTATTTAAAGAAGGGTTAAAATAGTTAAAATCAAAGTTTAATAAGTAAATAATTTTTAATATGGGGTTATACATAAGATAAATTCGATTGTAAATATTCATTAGAATTCTAAAAAGATTTCCTACATGATGGTATTTTATTTGTAATTTTTAGACATCAAATAATATAATTTATTTATGACACAAAGATGATGCAGTAATTATCTTATTAATGAAATATTGACATAATTGATAATATAAATACCAAAACAAATGTAACTTAAGACTTTTTATGAATTCCACTAATTTTCTAGGTTACTATGATATATTAGTGTTGATTTAATCAACTTGTTTAGAACATATAATGCTGTTATTACTTTCACAAAAATCATATATCAAATAGTGTCAAAATTGACACAAAATAGTTTTTAAATCAAATATTATATTATTAATTGTTATTTTATTCCTAAAAATCTAAGGTTCGGCCAAATGACTTAGATAAGGATATATATATTAATAATAAACAATTTGGGGTTCGTTTGGCATGTTATAGTAAGTTTATTAACCATATAATGTAAGAAAACAAAAAGACATGGTAAAAGTTAAATTATTTAACTTAGAGTTAAATCTAATTGATAAGGTTAAAATAATAACCTAAACTTGTCTAAATATTATTGGTTGATAGGATTTCGACCCTTCCCCACTTTATCTTCGAAATAAGACCCTTTGGAACCATTATAAACCGATTTTAACTTTAATATAAAATAATATTTTGAGATATTCCTAAGGTGCCCCTCTCCTCCCTTATAAAAGGGCACCTCCTCTCCCTCCTCCTCACACCAATTTGAGCACTCAAGCTCGGCCAACCCCTGTCAAAATCTCTTATCCACTTCCCTAAAAACATCCTAGAGGTTCTGGTCTTCCTCAAAGACCAATTTTAGTGCCCTAAGAGGAGGTCTCAAAGAGGCGCTTCAAAGAAGAGGTAATTACCGTTACCAATTCTTTCATCTTTATTTCTTCTTCCACTTCTTCTTCTTAGGTTGTTTCATTATGAAGTAATAACATCAGTATCACTCATATGCTGATATGTTATTATAAGTATGAAACAATCCTATTTCACCATCTATCCATCCTACGGAAAAAGAAATCACCGCGCGTGCGTACGTACGGAATACCGTCTCCACGCCGTGGTGTAATCTATTTTCCACCACCACCTTACATGGATGGGTATAATGGTGTAAAGAATAACTATACATAGTTATTACAACATCATATTGATTCTGATATATTGTATGATCCACTCCAATTCAATTCAATATTTATAGAAATGATATCATCGCTCGTGCGTACGTACGGACTACCGTCTCCACGACGCGATGAGATTAATTCTCCATGTTAACCATTTAAGAATGATTATAATGTATATATAAGAAATAATAATGAAATATATGACATTATAAAGCTACTGTATTTATGTATATATATACATATGTATGTCATCTACTTACTTCCATTTCAAGACAATAAGGAAAGGAAAACAGCGTTCATGCGTACGTTCGGACTACCGTCTCCATGAACGGTGTTTTTCATTTTATTTATCTACCTATTATATATATATATATATATATATATATATATATATATTGATTATATATGATATATAAATCATATTTTATATTCTGGAAGTGAGTAAATCATGATATAAGTAATAATGATGTCAAGAACAACAAGTCAAAACACCTACGATAAATGAAACGATTTTACCCAAAACGCTTCTTTAACATGAAATTTACAAAAGAACGGGTAATATAATGTCATAAGTGAACCATATATGATATCATAACAATGAATATGATTCTGTAATAAGTCAATAACATGATTTAAATCATTATACAGGAGGTTCGGACACTTACAAAGCAAGTCGGACCTAAGGTAATGGAAATATCACAATCTCATTTTTATCCGAGATTGTTTATTCGTAAGTATTTACTGGGGTGTATTTTATCATCCACATCCATGTTTCATCAATATGTAATATTATTTCCATCCACCTAAAATTTTTTAAATCCATTTTTACCCTTCGGTGAGTTTTTAGTAATAACTATGAAAGGAATCTTTTGTCGTACGAGGTACTTTTTGACTTTTCCGACAAAAGTACGAAGAATGTTTTTTTTAACGTATACGGCATGAATGGATTTTTAAAACATTATTTCCAAGAAGCTTCCTTTACAAGTTTTCAAGTTTATTTTTAATCAACTTCTTTTAGTTTATAATTGTATGACATATTAAGAAAAGAAAAGTGTTTTTGAAGAAGAAAGGATATTTTCCTCAAGAATGGTGTTCGAGTGTTTTATCAAAATTATTTTCCATCTAAGATAATAAAGGGTTCTATTTTTATCCCTTTAATTACATTGATTTGATTATGTTGTGAGGGAATTATTTTTATGAAGTCATTTGCCTTATAAGATTTGTTTTATGATGTCATGATGTTTCAAGAATCCCATTTTTGTTACATGTGTTATGCGATGATGTATGATTTATGATTATGTGGCACACATAAGAAAGGATTAATTATAAGATGGGTGGGACCTATATCTCCCTCCAATGCATTGGGTAAAGATTTTATATCTCATGAGATAGACAGGGCTGGAACGGTAGGTTATACCGGTTCAGTGAAACAGGACTGAAACGAGGGTTACTCGATTCAGAAAGGGACTTTGTCCACTAAGATAGTCTTGGCAATGAGTCTTGACTAACAAGAAATGATTCTCTATGATTATGTGTGAATGACACAAAGTTTAATGTTTTATGTTATGATTATTGTTATTACATTTCAGTACCATGATTTACCCCATGTTATGAAATTATGATCTCTTTTGCAGGTTAAGATTTCCAAAAGTTATGTTCTTATGTATATGATGTGATTGATATTTCTTTTGTTTACCCTTACTAAGCATTTGAGCTCACCATTTTATGTTTTCTTTTCCCCAGGATATAAAGAAAGCTTTTAGGTAAAAAAAAGGAAGATCTTTATGGGAGATTTTGAAGATCTTTCACCACGATTAGAAGATTATATTCTGAGTTTCCAAAGACACTAAACTATTACGATCCTTGTGTGTGTGTTTTGTTTGTTATGTACTAAGTATTCCGTGAAAGTAATGTAATGTCCATGTACGATAAGCTTCGGGTCTCTACAGTTGGTATCAGAGGAAAGGTTTAGTCAACCTTTGGAAACTAGGATGTGAAAACGTTAGTGAGATCCCTAGAGATATTTCTAAGGTATGTCTAGGGATGTCCCTAAGGTTAAGTATACGTATAGGTTATAGTACTAGAATTACGCTAACGATCATAGAATTAAACCTAATATGTTAGATATTGAAGGTACTCCCCCTTTATTATGTTGTTTTCCCTAGCATGATTTTTGCCTCTCACACTATTCTTTTTGGGTTTTAGACGATGGCTGGAACCCGAAGGAACCGTGTTGATCAATGCAATGGACAATGCAATGATTGCCCTCCTGAACAAACAAATGTTATGGGAGATGGAGTGCAAAATCTTATTGCTATACTTACACAAGCTATGAATCATTCTGGACTTCCAAATGAGCAGAGAAGGGAACAATATTCTATTGAGTCCTTCATGAGGCAATGTCCACCTTCTTTCAGTGGGTCTTCTGATCCACTTGTGGCTGAACAATGGATCAGTACTACTGAAAAGATATTTTCAGTTCTTCAATGTTCTGAACATGATAAAGTCATCTTAGCAGTATATCGTTTGGAAGGTGAAGCTGATCAATGGTGGAATCTTATCAAGAATACGAGGCCAAGAGATGAAATTGAGTCCATGGAATGGGACGAGTTCAAGAACTTGTTTTTCAGTAAGTACTTCCCTTGTATTCTTTGAACAAAGATGGAGAAAGAGTTTCTTGAACTGAAGCAAAGGGACGATGAATCTGTTGGTACCTATGAAGCAAATTTTACAAGACTTGCAAGGTATGCTTCTGGAATTATCATCCAACCTGAAAGTAAAGTTGATCGATTTTTCAGTGGCTTAAAACCAAGTCTTCGAAGGGCATTAGCTATAAGAGACTTCAGTAGCTATGAAGAAATTGTGCGTTGTGCTATCAAGGTAGAAATGGAAGTTGGTGTTACATATCCATCTCATGGTTTTGACAAGAAACGAAAGATGGAGTTCAAGGAGAAATCTCAGAATAATGGTGAAAAGAAGATGAAAGTTTCCTTATGCACAAAGTGTGGAAAGAAGCATGGTGGAGATTGTCTTAAAGGGACTAGAAAATGTTTTAAGTGTGGAAAAGAAGGTCATCAAGCAGCTGAGTGTCGAAGTAATGGAAAAAGGGTTTCTAATGATGTGAATAAAGAAAACACTGCAGAGAACGCACCGCCAACACTTCAATGCTTCAAGTGCAAGGAAATGGGGCATTATGCTAATAATTTCCCTAATCCAAGGGTTAGTGATGATCAACATGATCAACCACTGAAGGCAAAGGACAAAGGGAAATCACATGCGATCACTATTGGCAATGTTGAATATGACAACGATGTGGTGGAATGATTAAGTGTTTATGTAATGGGATTCCAAAATAATGTTGTATCATTGAGTATTGCAATATTTATTGATGTGGTATTCAAAGTGATTGAGATATTTTTTGGAAATAAGATGATATGCGCATAATGAAGACGAGAGAATGAAATGTTTAATAGTATTCATGAGCTCATGATTGATATAAGGACTAAGTGATATCATGGTTTGAGTATATAGAATTTTGAGGATTTTGGTATGTGGAAAGTGTTAACTTTTAACTACACTCATGTTTTCACTAAGGTATTCAAGAGAATACACGATTAAGGACTTTGAATGTTTGGAATGTGACCAACAAGACATATCTTATGATATGTGGGGATCAACGACAATATTAAATCTCTGGTAATCGTTGTCACTATATTATGAGAGTGGACTGCAGTATTATGTATAAGCCTAAAGATTAGACTGGATTATGTTGGACATAAGTTAGTATTGTTTAAGGATAGAAGATTTTCGATATTATTGATGGGATGTTATAGTAACGTAGTTTTAGAAAAAGGAAAACCTGCAGGACGGGCGACAGCCCATCGCTTCGGACAAGGCTGTAGGAATCGAACCCACAACCGAAGTGCGATTGGCCTTTATCGCCTACCACTTACCTACAGGAAGTCCCTGTTTAGTAGAAACTAGTGTTATTATATTAAGCAGTATGATATATGAAGTATAAGCCCATTTTAGGAACCATATATGATTAATCCCACTATAGATCGACTTATGTATATAAATTTTGCTAACCTTTTGAGACAGATGGAATGACCCGTCATTCTATCACATGATCTTCTAACACTTCACGAATAACAAATTCAACTTCATTTATTTAAGAGATGAAGTGGAAATTGTTAAAGGCACGAACAACAGTGAGATTGTACCAAAATAAAGTAAGTATTTATTCTAATTCAAATTAACTTTAGGGAAATGATCTTGAAAACCAAAAATATTGTCCTAGTTCTCTTATACCTGATGAATCAGATGGTACCTTAGATCGTCACAAATTTATGGATTTGTGATTACTGGCTTTTCCATAGCCATGTTCTCTACCACTCTCCATCAGAACATGATGGTTATATTTCTCTTCCATATCCATATTTTCACCTATGTGGAAACCCAGTGATTAGTTTATTTGGGTAATCGTTACATTTCATACTTTAGTTTTTAAAGCCAAGTTTTGGTATTCTTTTTTTACGATGTGGGTTTCTATTAAAGAAACTTTCGAATAGTAAACCATTTATAACCCCGACGAATTTCGAGGGCGAAATTCATTTTAAGGGGGGTAGAATGTAACAGCCCGAGATTTTATGAAAAATATTCTTTTTTATTTCACTAATGTCTTGTGTTGTGCACTACACCAAAAGGAGCTTGCACAACACGCATCCTTGACTTGCCTTGCATTACACGCAATCGCAACCTTCCTCGATAGCGTGTGTGGTACGTAATACTGAGTTTCACGAAACAATGATATGCTATTAAAATATTATTAAAACTAGCCGTTATGAATAGTAATAACCACTTTTTAAATTTTAGAAATTTTAGCTCTCAAAATGGACTTCATTTTTGGATTCGGAGTATCGAATTTAGCCTAAGGTGAAATTTTGGTACTTTTCGGATAACTTTCATATTCTGATGAATAGTGAAAATTACTAAATTATAATTAAAAACAACTTTTTTAATCGAAATAATTAATAGTGATAAATCATTAATTTGAGTGGTTTTAAAGTATATTTTGGAATATATTTTTACAATTTAATAAAATGTTGGTCATTGGATGTAATTTCACATTTAAACTAGACATAAACAAGTGTCAATCTTTTGATAGATATTGTTTCTTAAAAACACGCTATTTGTTTTAACAGCGGGATTTAATTATAAAATTAATTAATGCAACTTTTATGTAATGAATTTGGTAAAATAGACTTAATTTTTGAATTCGGAATATGAAATATAGCTTGGGATGAAATTTTGGCACTGTTCTGAAAAACATCAATTTTTGATGAATAGTGAAACTACTAAGTGGTGGTTAAAAAAACTGAATTTTTCATAAAACTTAATTTTACCGCTTCTGTGAATGGAATTTCAAAAATACGAGAGACACGATTGATGTCAGTAAGTAAAATGTGGTTCAATGAGATGAAAATAATTTTTGGTGAATATTAACTTTTTACTTTTTTTTACCGCGGTTAATAGTAAATAGGGTAACTAAGGGTAAATATGATATTAATATTACCCTAACACATGTCCTAATTCTATTGGACAATTTTAATTCGACCAAAAACAAACTTAGGAATAAAATATGACCATTTAGGCCCACTTGGATTAGATTAGGACATTTATTATTAATTTATTTAAAGAAGGGTTAAAATAGTTAAAATCAAAGTTTAATAAGTAAATCATTTATAATATGGGGTTATACATAAGATAAATTCGATTGTAAATATTAATTAGAAATATAAAAATATTTCCTACATGATGGTATTTTATTTGTAATTTTTAGACATCAAATAATATAATTTATTTATGACACAAAGATGATGCAGCAATTATCTTATTAATGAAATATTGACATAATTGATAATATAAATACCAAAACAAATGTAATTTAAGACTTTTTATGAATTCCACTAATTTTCTAGGTTACTATGATATATTAGTGTTGATTTAATCAACTTGGTTCGAACATATAATGCTGTTATGACTTTCACAAAAATCATATATCAAATAGTGTCAAAATTGACACAAAATAGTTTTTAAATCAAATATTATATTATTAATTGTTATTTTATTCCTAAAAATCTACGGTTAGGCCAAATGACTTAGATAATGATATATATATTAATAATAAACAATTTGGGGTTCGTTTGGCATGTTATAGTATGTTTATTAACCATATAATGTAAGAAAACAAAAAGACATGGTAAAAGTTAAATTATTTAACTTAGAGTTAAATCTAATTGATAAGGTTAAAATAATAACCTAAACTTGTCTAAATCTTATTGGTTGATAGGATTTCGACCCTTCCCCACTTTATCTTCAAAATAATACCCTTTGGAACCATTATATACCGATTTTGACTTTAATATAAAATAATATTTTGAGATATTCCTAAGGTGCCCCTCTCCTCCCTTATAAAAGGGCACCTCCTCTCCCTCCTCCTCACACCAATTTGAGCACTCAAGCTCGGCCAACCCCTGCCAAAATCTCTTCTCCACTTCCCTAAAAACATCCTAGAGGTTCTGGTCTTCATCAAAGACCAATTTTAGTGCCCTAAGAGGAGGTCTCAAAGAGGCGCTTCAAAGAAGAGGTAATTACCGTTACCAATTCTTTCATCTTTATTTCTTCTTCCACTTCTTCTTCTTAGGTTGTTTCATTATGAAGTAATAACATCAGTATCACTCATATGCTGATATGTTATTATAAGTATGAAAAAACCCTATTTCACCATCTATCCATCCTACGGAAAAAGAAATCACCGCGCGTGCGTACGTACGGAATACCGTCTCCACGCCGTGGTGTAATCTATTTTCCACCACCACCTTACATGGATGGGTATAATGGTGTAAAGAATAACTATACATAGTTATTACAACATCATATTGATTCTGATATATTGTATGATCCACTCCAATTCAATTCAATATTTATAGAAATGATATCATCGCTCGTGCGTACGTACGGACTACCGTCTCCACGACGCGATGAGATTAATTCTCCATGTTAACCATTTAAGAATGATTATAATGTATATATAAGAAATAATAATGAAATATATGACATTATAAAGCTACTGTATTTATGTATATATATACATATGTATGTCATCTACTTACTTCCATTTCAAGACAATAAGGAAAGGAAAACAGCGTTCATGCGTACGTTCGGACTACCGTCTCCATGAACGGTGTTTTTCATTTTATTTATCTACCTATTATATATATATATATATATATATATTGATTATATATGATATATAAATCATATTTTATATTCTGGAAGTGAGTAAATCATGATATAAGTAATAATGATGTCAAGAACAACAAGTCAAAACACCTACGATAAATGAAACGATTTTACCCAAAACGCTTCTTTAACATGAAATTTACAAAAGAACGGGTAATATAATGTCATAAGTGAACCATATATGATATCATAACAATGAATATGATTCTGTAATAAGTCAATAACATGATTTAAATCATTATACAGGAGGTTCGGACACTTACAAAGCAAGTCGGACCTAAGGTAATGGAAATATCACAATCTCATTTTTATCCGAGATTGTTTATTCGTAAGTATTTACTGGGGTGTATTTTATCATCCACATCCATGTTTCATCAATATGTAATATTATTTCCATCCACCTACAATTTTTTAAATCCATTTTTACCCTTCGGTGAGTTTTTAGTAATAACTATGAAAGGAATCTTTTGTCGTACGAGGTACTTTTTGACTTTTCCGACAAAAGTACGAAGAATGTTTTTTTAACGTATACGGCATGAATGGATTTTTAAAACATTATTTCCAAGAAGCTTCCTTTACAAGTTTTCAAGTTTATTTTTAATCAACTTCTTTTAGTTTATAATTGTATGACATATTAAGAAAAGAAAAGTGTTTTTGAAGAAGAAAGGATATTTTCCTCAAGAATGGTGTTCGAGTGTTTTATCAAAATTATTTTCCATCTAAGATAATAAAGGGTTCTATTTTTATCCCTTTAATTACATTGATTTGATTATGTTGTGAGGGAATTATTTTTATGAAGTCATTTGCCTTATAAGATTTGTTTTATGATGTCATGATGTTTCAAGAATCCCATTTTTGTTACATGTGTTATGCGATGATGTATGATTTATGATTATGTGGAACACATAAGAAAGGATTAATTATAAGATGGGTGGGACCTATATCTCCCTCCAATGCATTGGGTAAAGATTTTATATCTCATGAGATAGACAGGGCTGGAACGGTAGGTTATACCGGTTCAGTGAAACAGGACTGAAACGAGGGTTACTCGATTCAGAAAGGGACTTTGTCCACTAAGATAGTCTTGGCAATGAGTCTTGACTAACAAGAAATGATTCTCTATGATTATGTGTGAATGACACAAAGTTTAATGTTTTATATTATGATTATTGTTATTACATTTCAGTACCATGATTTACCCCATGTTATGAAATTATGATCTCTTTTGCAGGTTAAGATTTCCAAAAGTTATGTTCTTATGTATATGATGTGATTGATATTTCTTTTGTTTACCCTTACTAAGCATTTGAGCTCACCATTTTATGTTTTCTTTTCCCCAGGATATAAAGAAAGCTTTTAGGTAAAAAAAAGGAAGATCTTTATGGGAGATTTTGAAGATCTTTCACCACGATTAGAAGATTATATTCTGAGTTTCCAAAGACACTAAACTATTACGATCCTTGTGTGTGTGTTTTTTTTGTTATGTACTAAGTATTCCGTGAAAGTAATGTAATGTCCATGTACGATAAGCTTCGGGTCTCTACAGTTGGTATCAGAGGAAAGGTTTAGTCAACCTTTGGAAACTAGGATGTGAAAACGTTAGTGAGATCCCTAGAGATATTTCTAAGGTATGTCTAGGGATGTCCCTAAGGTTAAGTATACGTATAGGTTATAGTACTAGAATTACGCTAACGATCATAGAATTAAACCTAATATGTTAGATATTGAAGGTACTCCCCCTTTATTATGTTGTTTTCCCTAGCATGATTTTTGCCTCTCACACTATTCTTTTTGGGTTTTAGACGATGGCTGGAACCCGAAGGAACCGTGTTGATCAATGCAATGGACAATGCAATGATTGCCCTCCTGAACAAACAAATGTTATGGGAGATGGAGTGCAAAATCTTATTGCTATACTTACACAAGCTATGAATCATTCTGGACTTCCAAATGAGCAGAGAAGGGAACAATATTCTATTGAGTCCTTCATGAGGCAACGTCCACCTTCTTTCAGTGGGTCTTCTGATCCACTTGTGGCTGAACAATGGATCAGTACTACTGAAAAGATATTTTCAGTTCTTCAATGTTCTGAACATGATAAAGTCATCTTAGCAGTATATCGTTTGGAAGGTGAAGCTGATCAATGGTGGAATCTTATCAAGAATACGAGGCCAAGAGATGAAATTGAGTCCATGGAATGGGACGAGTTCAAGAACTTGTTTTTCAGTAAGTACTTCCCTTGTATTCTTTGAACAAAGATGGAGAAAGAGTTTCTTGAACTGAAGCAAAGGGACGATGAATCTGTTGGTACCTATGAAGCAAATTTTACAAGACTTGCAAGGTATGCTTCTGGAATTATCATCCAACCTGAAAGTAAAGTTGATCGATTTTTCAGTGGCTTAAAACCAAGTCTTCGAAGGGCATTAGCTATAAGAGACTTCAGTAGCTATGAAGAAATTGTGCGTTGTGCTATCAAGGTAGAAATGGAAGTTGGTGTTACATATCCATCTCATGGTTTTGACAAGAAACGAAAGATGGAGTTCAAGGAGAAATCTCAGAATAATGGTGAAAAGAAGATGAAAGTTTCCTTATGCACAAAGTGTGGAAAGAAGCATGGTGGAGATTGTCTTAAAGGGACTAGAAAATGTTTTAAGTGTGGAAAAGAAGGTCATCAAGCAGCTGAGTGTCGAAGTAATGGAAAAAGGGTTTCTAATGATGTGAATAAAGAAAACACTGCAGAGAACGCACCGCCAACACTTCAATGCTTCAAGTGCAAGGAAATGGGGCATTATGCTAATAATTTCCCTAATCCAAGGGTTAGTGATGATCAACATGATCAACCACTGAAGGCAAAGGACAAAGGGAAATCACATGCGATCACTATTGGCAATGTTGAATATGACAACGATGTGGTGGAATGATTAAGTGTTTATGTAATGGGATTCCAAAATAATGTTGTATCATTGAGTATTGCAATATTTATTGATGTGGTATTCAAAGTGATTGAGATATTTTTTGGAAATAAGATGATATGCGCATAATGAAGACGAGAGAATGAAATGTTTAATAGTATTCATGAGCTCATGATTGATATAAGGACTAAGTGATATCATGGTTTGAGTATATAGAATTTTGAGGATTTTGGTATGTGGAAAGTGTTAACTTTTAACTACACTCATGTTTTCACTAAGGTATTCAAGAGAATACACGATTAAGGACTTTGAATGTTTGGAATGTGACCAACAAGACATATCTTATGATATGTGGGGATCAACGACAATATTAAATCTCTGGTAATCGTTGTCACTATATTATGAGAGTGGACTGCAGTATTATGTATAAGCCTAAAGATTAGACTGGATTATGTTGGACATAAGTTAGTATTGTTTAAGGATAGAAGATTTTCGATATTATTGATGGGATGTTATAGTAACGTAGTTTTAGAAAAAGGAAAACCTGCAGGACGGGCGACAGCCCATCGCTTCGGACAAGGCTGTAGGAATCGAACCCACAACCGAAGTGCGATTGGCCTTTATCGCCTACCACTTACCTACAGGAAGTCCCTGTTTAGTAGAAACTAGTGTTATTATATTAAGCAGTATGATATATGAAGTATAAGCCCATTTTAGGAACCATATATGATTAATCCCACTATAGATCGACTTATGTATATAAATTTTGCTAACCTTTTGAGACAGATGGAATGACCCGTCATTCTATCACATGATCTTCTAACACTTCACGAATAACAAATTCAACTTCATTTATTTAAGAGATGAAGTGGAAATTGTTAAAGGCACGAACAACAGTGAGATTGTACCAAAATAAAGTAAGTATTTATTCTAATTCAAATTAACTTTAGGGAAATGATCTTGAAAACCAAAAATATTGTCCTAGTTCTCTTATACCTGATGAATCAGATGGTACCTTAGATCGTCACAAATTTATGGATTTGTGATTACTGGCTTTTCCATAGCCATGTTCTCTACCACTCTCCATCAGAACATGATGGTTATATTTCTCTTCCATATCCATATTTTCACCTATGTGGAAACCCAGTGATTAGTTTATTTGGGTAATCGTTACATTTCATACTTTAGTTTTTAAAGCCAAGTTTTGGTATTCTTTTTTTACGATGTGGGTTTCTATTAAAGAAACTTTCGAATAGTAAACCATTTATAACCCCGACGAATTTCGAGGGCGAAATTCATTTTAAGGGGGGTAGAATGTAACAGCCCGAGATTTTATGAAAAATATTCTTTTTTATTTCACTAATGTCTTGTGTTGTGCACTACACCAAAAGGAGCTTGCACAACACGCATCCTTGACTTGCCTTGCATTACACGCAATCGCAACCTTCCTCGATAGCGTGTGTGGTACGTAATACTGAGTTTCACGAAACAATGATATGCTATTAAAATATTATTAAAACTAGCCGTTATGAATAGTAATAACCACTTTTTAAATTTTAGAAATTTTAGCTCTCAAAATGGACTTCATTTTTGGATTCGGAGTATCGAATTTAGCCTAAGGTGAAATTTTGGTACTTTTCGGATAACTTTCATATTCTGATGAATAGTGAAAATTACTAAATTATAATTAAAAACAACTTTTTTAATCGAAATAATTAATAGTGATAAATCATTAATTTGAGTGGTTTTAAAGTATATTTTGGAATATATTTTTACAATTTAATACAATGTTGGTCATTGGATGTAATTTCACATTTAAACTAGACATAAACAAGTGTCAATCTTTTGATAGATATTGTTTCTTAAAAACACGCTATTTGTTTTAACAGCGGGATTTAATTATAAAATTAATTAATGCAACTTTTATGTAATGAATTTGGTAAAATAGACTTAATTTTTGAATTCGGAATATGAAATATAGCTTGGGATGAAATTTTGGCACTGTTCTGAAAAACATCAATTTTTGATGAATAGTGAAACTACTAAGTGGTGGTTAAAAAAACTGAATTTTTCATAAAACTTAATTTTACCGCTTCTGTGAATGGAATTTCAAAAATACGAGAGACACGATTGATGTCAGTAAGTAAAATGTGGTTCAATGAGATGAAAATAATTTTTGGTGAATATTAACTTTTTACTTTTTTTTACCGCGGTTAATAGTAAATAGGGTAACTAAGGGTAAATATGATATTAATATTACCCTAACACATGTCCTAATTCTATTGGACAATTTTAATTCGACCAAAAACAAACTTAGGAATAAAATATGACCATTTAGGCCCACTTGGATTAGATTAGGACATTTATTATTAATTTATTTAAAGAAGGGTTAAAATAGTTAAAATCAAAGTTTAATAAGTAAATCATTTATAATATGGGGTTATACATAAGATAAATTCGATTGTAAATATTAATTAGAAATATAAAAATATTTCCTACATGATGGTATTTTATTTGTAATTTTTAGACATCAAATAATATAATTTATTTATGACACAAAGATGATGCAGCAATTATCTTATTAATGAAATATTGACATAATTGATAATATAAATACCAAAATAAATGTAATTTAAGACTTTTTATGCATTACACTAATTTTCTAGGTTACTATGATATATTAGTGTTGATTTAATCAACTTGGTTCGAACATATAATTCTGTTATGACTTTCACAAAAATCATATATCAAATAGTGTCAAAATTGACACAAAATAGTTTTTAAATCAAATATTATATTATTAATTGTTATTTTATTCCTAAAAATCTAAGGTTAGGCCAAATGACTTAGATAATGATATATATATTAATAATAAACAATTTGGGGTTCGTTTGGCATGTTATAGTATGTTTATTAACCATATAATGTAAGAAAACAAAAAGACATGGTAAAAGTTAAATTATTTAACTTAGAGTTAAATCTAATTGATAAGGTTAAAATAATAACCTAAACTTGTCTAAATCTTATTGGTTGATAGGATTTCGACCCTTCCCCACTTTATCTTCAAAATAATACCCTTTGGAACCATTATATACCGATTTTGACTTTAATATAAAATAATATTTTGAGATATTCCTAAGGTGCCCCTCTCCTCCCTTATAAAAGGGCACCTCCTCTCCCTCCTCCTCACACCAATTTGAGCACTCAAGCTCGGCCAACCCCTGCCAAAATCTCTTCTCCACTTCCCTAAAAACATCCTAGAGGTTCTGGTCTTCATCAAAGACCAATTTTAGTGCCCTAAGAGGAGGTCTCAAAGAGGCGCTTCAAAGAAGAGGTAATTACCGTTACCAATTCTTTCATCTTTATTTCTTCTTCCACTTCTTCTTCTTAGGTTGTTTCATTATGAAGTAATAACATCAGTATCACTCATATGCTGATATGTTATTATAAGTATGAAACAACCCTATTTCACCATCTATCCATCCTACGGAAAAAGAAATCACCGCGCGTGCGTACGTACGGAATACCGTCTCCACGCCGTGGTGTAATCTATTTTCCACCACCACCTTACATGGATGGGTATAATGGTGTAAAGAATAACTATACATAGTTATTACAACATCATATTGATTCTGATATATTGTATGATCCACTCCAATTCAATTCAATATTTATAGAAATGATATCATCGCTCGTGCGTACGTACGGACTACCGTCTCCACGACGAGATGAGATTCATTCTCCATGTTAACCATTTAAGAATGATTATAATGTATATATAAGAAATAATAATGAAATATATGACATTATAAAGCTACTGGATTTATGTATATATATACATATGTATGTCATCTACTTACTTCCATTTCAAGACAATAAGGAAAGGAAAACAGCGTTCATGCGTACGTTCGGACTACCGTCTCCATGAACGGTGTTTTTCATTTTATTTATCTACCTATTATATATATATATACTGAATATATATGATATATAAATCATATTTTATATTCTGGAAGTGAGTAAATCATGAATAAGTAATAATGATGTCAAGAACAACAAGTCAAAACACCTTCGATAAATGAAACGATTTTACCCAAAACGCTTCTTTAACATGAAATTTACAAAAGAACGGGTAATATAATGTCATAAGTGAACCATATATGTTATCATAACAATGAATATGATTCTGTAATAAGTCAATAACATGATTTAAATCATTATACAGGAGGTTCAGACACTTACAAAGCAAGTCGGACCTAAGGTAAGGGAAATATCACAATCTCATTTTTATCCGAGATTGTTTATTCGTAAGTATTTACTGGGGTGTATTTTATCATCCACATCCATGTTTCATCAATATGTAATATTATTTCCATCCACCTACAATTGTTTAAATCCATTTTTACCCTTCGGTGAGTTTTTAGTAATATCTATGAAAGGAATCTTTTGTCGTACGAGGTACTTTTTGACTTTTCCGACAAAAGTACGAAGAATGTTTTTTTTAACGTATACGGCATGAATGGATTTTTAAAACATTATTTCCAAGAAGCTTCCTTTACAAGTTTTCAAGTTTATTTTTAATCAACTTCTTTTAGTTTATAATTGTATGACATATTAAGAAAAGAAAAGTGTTTTTGAAGAAGAAAGGATATTTTCCTCAAGAATGGTGTTCAAGTGTTTTATCAAAATTATTTTCCATCTAAGATAATAAAGGGTTATGTTTTTATCCCTTTAATTACATTGATTTGATTATGTTGTGAGGGAATTATTTTTATGAAGTCATTTGCCTTATAAGATTTGTTTTATGATGTCATGATGTTTCAAGAATCCCATTTTTGTTACATGTGTTATGCGATGATGTATGATTTATGATTATGTGGCACACATAAGAAAGGATTCATTATAAGATGGGTGGGACCTATATCTCCCTCCAATGCATTGGGTAAAGATTTTATATCTCATGAGATAGACAGGGCTGGAACGGTAGGTTATACCGGTTCAGTGAAACAGGACTGAAACGAGGGTTACTCGATTCAGAAAGGGACTTTGTCCACTAAGATAGTCTTGGCAATGAGTCTTGACTAACAAGAAATGATTCTATATTATTATGTGTGAATTCCACAAAGTTTAATGTTTTATTTTATGATTATTGTGATTAAATTTCAGTACCATGATTTACCCCATGTTATGAAATTATGATCTCTTTTGCAGGTTAAGATTTCCAAAAGTTATGTTCTTATGTATATGATGTGATTGATATTTCTTTTGTTTACCCTTACTGAGCATTTGAGCTCACCCTTTTATGTTTTATTTTCCCCAGGATATAAAGAAAGCTTTTAGGTAAAAAAAAAGGAAGATCTTTATGGGAGATTTTGAAGATCTTTCACCACGATTAGAAGATTATATTCCGAGTTTCCAAAGACACTAAACTATTACGATCCTTTTGTGTGTGTTTTTTTTGTTATGTACTAAGTATTCCGCGAAAGTAATGTAATGTCCATGTACGATAAGATTCGGGTCTCTACACCCACCCTGCAGACGATCATCAAATAGAAGAAGGACCTCCCAGGTAGAGGCAGAGGTTTGATCGAGGCGGACCACAAGGAGCAGGAGACTAAGGCAGAGGTGCTGGCTGTGTAGCTGGTGGTGGACGGCGATTCGAGGTGTTTCCACCACCACCACCAAGAGGTCCACCCTGACCATAGGGAACATGTAGACATGTGAGAGAACAACTTCAGGCAGCTGAAGTATACGACTATGGAGCTCCAGAAGCAGGTGGACAGGAGAAGGACTAGTTCCAGGCACGGAGGCCTTTGTTCTTGGTGCTACTAGTTTCCATGTTGTTGTTGTTCATGGTTGTTATGTGTCTTTGTACATTAAGTTGCAGTAATAAAAGACACTTGTTCTTGTGACATTTTCTTTCCTTCTTTTTTTTTGTGCTAAGAGGTTCCAGTTTAAACTGTTGACTTGACCCTCACTTTCAAGATTCGTACTGGAGGAGACCCAGTTACCACACACTAATGTCGACAGTGTGACTCAACCCTTGGAGACGAGTGTAATGTCCCGAACCGACTTACCATTCAACCTGGTAGTCGGACCAGCCACCACATCGACTAACACTCATCTCCCAAACACCAGAGTCTGTCGACAACCAGCGAGGGCCTCAGTGAGTCCTTTGGGAGACTATGTGCTCATTACCAAAGTATCACAACAGAAATTTTAAACATAGAACAGCAGAAGAAGGTAACCAGTTTACAACACATAGACAGTATACATAGATAAAAGATAATAAGATCTGATACATGTTTGCATATGATGATGCAAGTCAATACAATACAGTATAAGTATCCAAAACACCCAAAATAAACCAAATGTATCCCCAGTCATATCACAAGCCTCTTCTTGGTCCCGTGCACTCCCACTCCGAGTAGCAAGTCACGTACCTGTACTAGGGACTTTCCCCTTATCCATACATGAAATCATATAACCTGCTTGGGTCTAGAAACATGACCCAAACAGGGTGTTAGGCAAAAATTCCAGTTGGTAACCAGCAATGATCCATGCTAATATGTTAGTGAATATATATAGTAGGCAGTGTAACATGGAAACAGTGAAAAAGGAAACTAGAAAAACCGACCAAGATTGTGCTTTGGCTTGGCGTCGCATGAAGTATCCATTCCATTCGTTAATCACTTTATTCATGTGTTCAATCCATTCCTTGAACCCGTTCCTGGAATACTAAATTCAGGAACCAGGTAATCCTTTATGGATAAGATTCACCAACACCCTACAATCCCATTTCGGGGAACCTCCTAGGTACCCATCCTCACTCTAGGTGTGGTATAGTCCGTCATATGAGCTCATCCCCAGAATCCTATAAAAAAGATCCGGGTATCACCCATGACATATCATGCCCTGTTGAGTCCGTCCATGGAATCTCACGTGGGATCCATGATTCTCTCTGTATTTTATTAACAATCCTCATATGAGTCTGTCCATGGCAACTCACATTGGTTTCATGGTTCAAACATGACTTTGTTTCATATTTAAAGCAGTTCAAAATCACTTAACTCACGTGGGCTAGAAATTCAAGATTTTGCATAAAAGGGTCAAGGGGAAAAACCCATCCCACACCTGAAACCATTTCAATTATAATTTCATTTTATTGTAATTCCATTCATGGTTAATTTCCTTTTTTAACAACTCCCAAGGGAAAGGAAAAACAAGCCGCAAAGGCATCCTGGGTTAAAATCCATAAAAATTCATTCCAGGAAACACACCGAAGGGGTGGTTTCTCACCAAGGTGTAAAACCTAACTCAAGCACATACCATCCTATTTAAATAACCCACATCATTATAGATAATAACAAGGTTAAATTCCAGGTTCAAGCAACACCTCAAAAGTGGGTGTGCGGGACTCTGGCATATAAAAACAACTTGACAATCAGCGAAAAGCACGAGACAACCTACCTTAGGCTCGTACTAGATAGCTCATCCAGTATCAGGCTCTGATTCATCTTCATTTGGAAAAAATATGAAGAAAAAACAAAGAATGAGAAATTAGGGCATAAGAGCGTTAATCTAATCTGCATTCGTTACAACCAGAAGAAAGGATAAGGATTAGAAAGGAATTGAGGACTCACCGTTGTGGATCCAATGAGATGAACGACAGTTAAAACAGAGATCGAATGAAGGATAAGGCTCAAAGTCTCCCAAATACTCTTGAGAGCTCCTCCCCATGCTATGCGGTTTGAGGAAATGGGGTTAAGTTTAGGTTTTTATAAAAATTTAATTAATTTAATTAAAATTTAATTAAATTTCAAAACACAGAAGGTCGCACAGTTTACCCGTATGGCCTGGCAAACCTTGCGGAGACCATGCAGACCTTACTGGAAGGCAAGGGGAAACTCCATGTCCACCCCATACGGTTTCCTCAAACCATGTGTAGGTCGTGCTACATCCACTTCCAAGCCTGCACTAAGGCTCATGGTTTACCTAGGCTGTGCGCAGGTCATGCGCAAACCGTGTGCTAGGACATTTCCAACCTAAAACACAGTTTTGGGCTCCGAACAAGCCCCAGACACCTCCGTAACTCCCTTGGTCATGTTAGGCATCCAAATTAGGCCTCAACAGAATAGTTAAACAAAAAAAAGAAGATTCGTACCTCGTACAAAAACCCGGGTTCTTATAATCTCCCCCCCTTATAGCAATTCTTCCATGAATTGCTCTCTGAAGGGTGTTCAAGATTCGTCTGCGAACAGCTCTAGCCACTGAGCACGTACATTGGACTCCCACCCCCAAGTCTCATTATACAAACGACCATACTTCCATAGAAACCATACTAGATGTACTAACCGACCAGGGAGAACCTTCATCCTCCTATCAACGATACGAATCGGATGCCCCTCAAAGGATGCATCTCACTGAAACTCATCCTCCTCAGGCTGGAAGGTATGAGATGGGTCTGAATAGTACTATCATAACTGAGAAACATGGAAGACATCATGCATGGCTTAGTACATATTAGGTAACTGATACCGATAGGCTACCAGCCCAACCCTCTCCATAATCTCGAATGATCCAACATATCTTGAAGATACGTTACCCTACCTCCTGATGTGCCTATGTCCCAACCTCGGTGAAACATCCAAGAAAACCTGATCCACGACCTCAAACTGTAGGGTTCATTTGCGGTGATCAACATATGACTTCTGATGATACTGTGCGGTAGCAATCTGCTTCTTTGTCAACTAGGCCTACTCATATGTCTCCTGAAGAGGACGCAGACGCAGTAAAGCTGCCTCACCTACCTCTAACCAGCACAGGGGTGATAGGCATGGACTACCATATAAATCCTTGTATTGTGCCATCTGTATAGTATCCTGATAACAATTGTTATAGTAAAACTCAACTAGGGTAATATGCCTCTCCCATGAGCCCCCAAAATCCAGGACGCTTGATCGCCGCATGTCCTCAAGCACTTGTATCGTACGCTCTGACTGACCATCAGTCTGAGGGTGGTAGCCTATGCTTAGAATCACATGTATACCGAGTTCCCTCTAAAAACTGTGAAAGAAACGTGATGTAAAATGAGCTTCCCTATTCAAAACAATGGTGCGCGGGATCCCGTGGAGTCGTACTATCTCACGGATATACAACCTTCCCAGCTCATCCACACTGAAGGTCTCCTTGATCGGAAAGAAATGATAACCCTTCGTGAGCCTACCAACCACAACCTACACAACATTGTTACCTCGAGGTGACCTCGGAAAACCATTCATGAAGTCCATAGCAACATCATCCCATTTCCACTCTAGGATAGGTAACTGCTGTAAAATCCCAGAGGGCCGCTGGTGTTGTGCCTTCACCAGCTGAAAGGTGGAAGATATCATGATAAAACTAGACACTTCTCTCTTCATACCCGGCCACGAGTACTGTCGGCCCGAGTCACGATACATCTTAGTGACTACGGGATGAACTGCCTAAATTGAAGAATGAAACTCCCACATCACCTCCTCTCTAAAATCCATTAAAATCCCTACATTTCCACAGATATGAAGAACTTAATCCTCACCTATCGTCCAACCAGGAAGAGGGTCTTCACCCAACACACCTTCCCATAGAACTAGGCCTTCCGAGTCTGATAGTTGTCTCATCCTTACTCTGTCCAGGAGGGTAGAAGTCATAGCTAGGGATGATAGAAAAGGCTTCCCTTGGATATTCTGTAAATCAAAATGCATCTGAGAGAACAAGGACATAATCTTCCATTCTTTTCTATCATGTTTCACTGCCTGTATTCGAGTCCTTCTACTCAGAGAATCATCCACTACATTGCCCTTACCAGGTGTATATGCAAGCTCGAAATCAAAGGTCTTTAGATACTCCACCCATCGTCGCTTCTTATGATTCAGATCACGCATAGTAAAGATATATTTGATGCTCTTGTGGTCTCTGTACACCACAAAACACTCTCCCAATAAATAGTGTCTCCAAGAGCGCATCGCATGAACAACTGCTGCTAGCTCAAGATCGTGCGTCAGATAATTCCCCTCGTGTGGGCTCAGCTATCGAGATCCATACGCCACGACTCTGTATCCTGAATCAACACAGCACCCAGCCCAATACCTGATGTGTCACAATAGACCATGTAACTATTTCCATGTTCTGGCAGTATCAGGATTGGTTCTGATGTCAACCTTCCTTTCATCTCCTGAAAGGCTGCTTCACAAGCATCTGTCCATACAAATTTCATGCCCTTCTTAGTTAGCCCTGTCAACGGCGCTGCTATGTGTGAGAAATACTATATGAAATGACGATAATAACCAGCAATCCCCAAGAAACTTAGTATGTCAAAGACATTCTTGGGCTATTCCCAAGAAACCACATCTCTAACCTTCTCAGGGTCTACAGAAACTCTAGTATCAGAGATAATATGGCCCAAAAAGTGAATCTGGTCCATCCAAAAGTGGTACTTAGAAATATTTTGAAATATCTGATGCTCTCTTAGTGTATTTAGGATGATCTCAAGATGGTTCGCATAGTCGTTTCAATTGGGAGGATACACCAAAATATCATCCATGAAAACCACAACGAATGAGTCTGGGTAAGGATGGAACACATGATTCATCAAAGCCATGAAAACCGCTGGCGCGTTCGTGAGACCGATCAACATAACCAGATACTCATACAACCCATACCTGCTACGAAAATCTGTACGAGGTATGTCTGAAGGTCAAACATGCACTTGGTGATACCCTGACCTCAAATTAATTTTTGAGAACTCCCTAGCTCCTCGAAACTGATCAAACATGTCATCTAATAGCGGCAAGGGGTATCAGTTTTTAACCGTCAGTTGGTTCAGCATCCGATAGTCCACACACATCCTAAGAGTCTCATATGGCTCTTTCGCAAAAAGGACCGGTGAACCCCACAGAGAAGTAATGGGTCTAATTTTCCTCCAAATCTCCGAGCTGTTTCTTGAGCTCTTGCAACTATGTCGTAACCATCCTGTAAGGAGGATTGGATACTGGTGTAGCTCCTGACACTAGCTCGATGGAGGTCTCCACCTCTCTATGGAGGTAAACCTAAAATGAAATCAGGTAAAACATCCCTAAAGCCCTCAACCACAAGAGGAAGGTCCATCTGAATCACTCCCTGATCATCTAGAAACAAACTAGCGATCTGGGCTGTCATCCTATCCAGCCCAAGACGCTCTGGTCTAGCTCCGCTTGCCTAGAGATCCCACTCACCCTTAAGAGTATACACTGCACCCTTAGGTGATGTGAAAATCACCCTCTAGCTGTAACAATCAATGTAGGATTGGTAAGCTACTAGACAGTCCACACTAATAATGACATCAAGACCTATCATTTCGAGGACATAAAGATCCCAAACAAAGTGACACCCTCCATCTTCAAGGGGGAACCCTCTGCACTCACGTACAACCTCTTCCCTAAATCTTAGTGGCGTGTATAGTGTCAAGACGCCACCAGAAGACAACAAAACCAGCCCAAGGATTTTTACTATAGGTGTAGATATAAAACAATGTGATGCACCTGTATCAAAGAGGGAAGATGAAATAATAGATGAAACTAAGATTGTAACTCTCACCATAGACGGTCCTACTCCTTGATCCTTGGAAGTAGGCCACACTGCATACATCTGGCCTAAACCACAACCCTGTGATACAACCTCACTACCAGGAGCTAGCCCACTCTGACGTCTCGGTATACCCTGTTCTTGGCTACCTCTTCCATGACCACTACCTCGGCCTGATTAGCTAGTCGCACCCCAACTCCCTGTCTGATGAGAAGATATCGACCTTGCTCCTACATATGGAGTCGGTGCTGATCCTATATCACTGGGTGATGGAGTAAAAGTTTTGCAGAAACGTTGAAGATGGATCGTCTTTCGACATGATCTGCACTCGACTAGGTCCCTCGGCCACTACGCCTTCATGTGTCCAAGCCTACCACACTAGTAGCATCTCATGTTTCTAGATGAAGATAGGATCTGACTGCTAGAATCACCATGTGGATGCTCCAGATGACACTTCCTACTAACAGTCGCTGCAATACCTCATATCGATGCCAAACCGCTCGGGCTTACACCTCCAACCTCTCCGGGTTACGTTATGTGATTAGTGCCTCATTCACAATTCCAGAAAATATTAGTCAACCTAAAGATATTTACCTGAGATCGGATGTCATATCTCAGACCATCCTCAAAACGCCTGGCCCTCAACAGGTTATCGCCCATCAGGATAGATGTGATGCACTGAAGCTCAGTAAAACGGGCCGAGTATTCCATCACTGATAACACGCCTTATTCCAGGTGTAAGAACTCTCGGGTTCGATAGACCCTCAATGTCTCAGGATAAAATAAATCATAGAAGGCCATATGAAACTCTATCCAACCATCTCTCAATGACGAACCGACTGGGTGATCACGTCCCACCACCTCTTGGCAGAATCACACAGCATCCACGTAACGTGCTTGACCCTCCTCTCTGGAGGCGACTCCAAATGCTCAAAGATATCTAGTATCGCCTCTAGCCAGGACTCTGCAGCCTATAGTCCGCTATCCCCTAAAAACGTAGTTGGATGCTGCTACTAAAACTCAAGCGTCAACTCTGCCATAGTCGGGGCAGGTCGCCGTGCTCCCTGAATGGTCTGCATAAAATGCCACAAGCTCTCACAGAACTGTGCCTCAACACCTGTGTCTGGTACACCTGCTGGTGCCGCAGATGGCCCAAAGTGAGTTTCCTATAGTAGCCCACGACCTACCATCTTTGAAACATGGTCGTCACCACTCTCCCGACGTACGACTGGAGGTCACCATGGTGGAATGACTCTGCAATGCCAAACACACACCTATGTTCAAGAGTTTTGACGAGATTCGAAACTCACTAACACAAGAACCAGGACAAGACAGGTCATGACCTTATTAAAAACCACATCAACCGATAACATGCTTCTGGAGCCAGGACTGCAATAGGAAAAACCACCAAAACCCACTAGAGTCACTACCTCTTGCCCACTCAGAAGCCAGGTCTAAGTCATGCTCTATTTTCAACATTCATTCTTTTAACATACTTTTGTTCAAAAGCATTATCTAAATGTCCACCATGTTTCGATCCTTGAGGGCCCATAACACCTCATGAATCAAAATTTTATGCCCATATAACCATGCAATTCAATTTCATTTATCATTCACATCCCATTGGTGCATCACTTCCCAATCTATAAGGGCGGATACTCCTTATGAATTGAAATATGACATCACTCTTCATTCATTGCACTCAATATAACACCACAGTACGCACACCTAACAATAAACTATCAAAACAACATGAAATAGCCATCACAACACCTATTAGAATAGAATGAAATATCTACTGCATCCTTGATAGCATGGAATAATACATGACATGTAATTCCTAACAAGGTGCCTATATGATGCATGAGAAGGAAAACCATCATCTCATTGGGTTGCAACGAAATAGAACCCACACTAATATCAATAGTAATAGCAAAAACCATGTGCGTCACCCAACGGTGAAATCAGAACAACTATAATAATCAAAACCTGGAACACAATTCCATACGAGGCAACTTGGATTTTACCTATACATGGTTTTGCAACTCCTTGGAACCGTTTATTACCAAATTCCATTTCCTTCCTACTCTTTCCTATAGTCACCAAATAGTAAGTCAAATCAGAAATGGAAGACCCCTTTGATACCACTTTTTAATGTCCCGATGCGACTTACCATTCAACCCGGTAGCTGGATCGGTCGCCACATGGCCTCAAGCGCATCTCCCCAAATGCCAGAGGCTGCCGACTAGCAGCGAGGGCCTAGGTGAGTATGTGGGGAGACTATTCCCTAATTACCAAAGTATCAAAGTGGAAATTTCAAACATACAACAGCAGAAGAAGGTAACAAGTTGACAACACATAGACATGAGAAATAGATAAAAAATAAGGCGATATGATACATGTTTACATATGATGATGCAAGTCAATACAATACAGTACATGTATCCAAAACACCAAAAAGAAACCAAAATGTATCCCAGTCGCATCACAAGCCTCATCTTGGTTCCTTGCACTCCCACTCCGAGCAGAAAGTCATGTACCTGTACTAGGGCTTGTCGCCTTATCAATACCTAAAATCATATAATCTGCTGGGGTCCAAAAACATGACCCAAACAGGGTGTGAGACAAAATCCCAGTAGCCAACCACCAAAGATTCATTCTAATCTATCAGTGAATATATATAACAGGCAGTGTAACATGGAACCATTGAACAAGGAAACTAGCAAAACCGACCCAAGCATGTGCTTTGGCTTGGCGTTGCTTCAAGTATCCATTCCATTTATTAATAACTTTATTCATGTGATCAAACCATTCCTCGAACCCATTCCTGGAATAATCAATTCGGAAACCAGGCATCGTTTAGGGAGAAGATCCACCAAAACCATGCAAGCCCGTTCTGGGGAACCTCCTAGGTACCCAGCCTCACTCCATGCGTGGTATAGTCTGTCATCTAAGGTCGTCCTCGGTATCCTATAAATAAGATCTGGGTATCACCCATGACATATCATGCCCTGTTGAGTCCGTCCATGGCATCTCACATGGGATCCATGATTCACTCATTATTTCAGTAACAAGCCTCATATGGGTGCATCCATGGAAACTCACATTGGTTCCATGGTTCACCCATGACTTTGTTTCATATTTAAAGTAGTTCAGAAGAATTTAACTCACGCGGGCTAGCAATTTAAGAGTTTACATACAAGGGTCAAGGGGAAGAACCCATCCCATACTTAACACCATTTAAATTACAATTTCATTTTATTACAATTCTATTCATGTTCAATTTCCATTATTAACAACCCAAAAGGGAATTAAAAACATGCCTCAAAGGCATCCTAGGTCAAAATCGATAAAAAGTCATTCCACGAAAAGCACCCAAGGGGTGGTTCCGGACCTAGCTGTAAAACCTAAATCAAGCACATAACATCCTATTTAAATTACCCACAACATGATAGGTAATAACATGGTTAAATTCCAGGTTCTTGTGACACCCCAAAAGTGGGTGCGTGGCACTTCGGCATATATAAACAGCTTGACAATCTGCGAAAAGCACGAGAACACCTACCTTAGGCATGTACTAGATAGCTCGTCCAGAATTAGGATCTGATTCATCCTAATTTGGAAGAAATCTGAAGAACAGACAATGAATGAGAAATTAAGGCATAAAAGCCTTAATCTCATCTGTGTTCGTCATAAATAGAAGAAAGGAGAAGGATTATAAAGGAATTGAGGGCTCACCGTTGCGGATCCGACGAGATGAACAATGGTTGAAATGGAGATTGGACGAAGGAGAAGGCTCAAATTCTCTCAAAGCCTCTTGAGAGCTCATCACCCTACTGTGTGGTTTGAAGAAATTCGGTTAGGGTTTGGTTTTTATAAAAGTTTCATTAATTTAATTAAAAATTAATTAAATTTCAAAACAGAGTAGGTCGCAAGGTTTACCCAGACGGCCTAGAAACCCATGTGGAGACCATGAAGAAATTACTGGAAGGCAAGGGGAAACTGCATGGCCACCCTGCACGGTTTTTTCAAACCGTGCGCAGGCCGTTCTCTAGCCTCTTCCAAGCCTGCACCAAGGTGCACGGTTTACCCAGGCCATGCGCAGGCCTTGCACAAATCGTGTGCCAGGCCTTTTCCAACCTAAAACTTGATTCTGGGCTCCGAAAAACCCCAGACACCTCTGTAACTCCCTCGGTCAAGATAGGTATCTAAATTAGGCCTCAATAGAACAGTTAAACCGAAAAGAAGAGGATCCGTACCTTGTAGGAAAACCCAGGTTCTTACAGTCAGAGTAACGGTTGGATCTCATGGTAGTAGCGTCAATGCCTTATGATTTCATCCATGTCATGAATTGTACCGTTCATGTCAGGATTGACTGTATTAGGAAAATGACGTGTTTCATCTAGGGGATGAGACCAGATTTCTCTTTTTGGAAAAGGTGAAATCTTAGCAGCTCATACAGATGGAAGGCGAAGAAGGGTGATCGTCGACCGACTCACCAAGTCGGCCCACTTCCTACCGATCATGGAGAAGGGATTAGTAGAGAGCTTTGGAAACCTTTAAGTGCTGGAGAACATATGGCTTCATGGTGTTCCATCGACGATCATCCCCGATCGGGATGGCACCTTACGAAGCACTTTACGTCCGACCTTGCAGATCACCTCTGTGCTGGACTGACCTAGGGAAATCAACACTTGTAGGACCATAGATGGTACGAGATATGACAGAGAAGGTGAAGATCATCCAAGAGCGGATGAAGACTACATAGAGCAGGAAAATTCTTATGCTGATAAGAGACGAAGACCTCTGGAGTTCGAGGAGAGCGACCACATCTTCCTACGAGTCTCACTTCGACGAGGTATACAGAGATTTAGCCGAGGCGGAATGTTATCTCCGAGGTTCATCGGACCTTTCCAGGTCCTCATCAGGATAGGCGAGGTGGCTTACTGCATGGCTATTCCACCTCAGTTGCACCGGGTGCATGACGTCCTTCACATATCTCAGCTGAGGAGATACGTGCTTGACCCTTCACACATCATTGAGCATGGAAATCTAGATATCGATGATGGGAAGACTTTCGCAGAGGTTCCAATAGTGATTGAGGACCAACATGAGTGGTTCCTACACGGACATTCGATTCCTCTGGTGTGAATTCTCTAGTAGCACGGGATCCTCCAAAAGAGAACATGGGAGAGGGAGGCTCAGATGCGTGCTCAGTAACCCTTTTGTTTTCCTAGTATGTGTTGTAGCTTTACGGGGATGTAAAGCCCTAAGGTGTGAGTAATGTAAAGAATCTGAAATTTGAAGGGAATTTTTTTCTTAAATACATTGGAATTTTACGAGTCTTCTTTTTCTGACAGCACTTGATTCCGAGGCCCGGTGTGCCCAGAATCAATTTATGAATTTTTTTTCGGGTACATTCATTAAATGTACGTTTGGGTTTTTCTATCTATTGAACTGGTGCTCATAATTGAAATCTGAGGACACCAATGAACTCGTAGTTCCAAAAATTGCCTAAGGGGACCTTTACCACCCTTGATTTTTATGCGGTTGAGAGTTATTTTTTGGGGATATTGGAAATAGTTAAATAAAATTGTTAGAAAAATTTTATATCTATGGATGTTATTTCCTCCCATGGGATTTTATTTGTGGGGACCACACCCACCCAACTTCCCATGTGTGGATATTTGAGAGGTGGGGCCCACACGAGGCCCAAACATTCATCTCCCATAACTCTCTTCAACCCCCCCCCAATTAACTCCTCTTCCTTTATTATGACAACCCCTTCTATTTATTATGGTTAAACCCCTCACCTCCCTCACTCCCTAATTAATATGACAACTCTTCTAATTAATGGGTTGAGCTACTCAATTAAATAAATATGTGTGGTGTTTTGAATCATTTTGAAATACTTTGAATTTCATGTCACTGATATAATTATAGAGAGATTATTGTTTCTCAGGGGCTTGGATATTATTTAGAAAGTCTTGGGAGAATACACCGTTATTCTTTCAATGAAGAAAAACTCTGAAGAAGAATGGTGACGCGACTTCTTATCTTTTCTCCGTGACAAGAGAGGGGACACAACTTCTTCTTCGGGTGCACTCTGATGACGATAGAATCGACACGGTCATCCATGACGCTCATCTATCTTGAATCTTTCCCAAGGTAGGGGGATTATGTTCAATTTTAATGGCTTAAAATTGTGCCTCATTCGTCATTGAATCTCTTTGTTTGTCCCGGCCTATTGCTATCGCCTAAGGCGGAGGGCACGGGCCGAATGAACATGACATGATGTCCCTCCACTGGATCTTGATTATTTTTGGAATCGGCGACTGGAGGTGGAACGTGGAAGAGGCCGGTGGCGCATTGGCTGTCTTCGCACACAAAAAGAAATGTCGCGGCCAAGCTGGGCACAGTGGAGGAAGCACGACGACGTCGCGCCGTGCAGGGGATGCAGATCCACGGCCAGGGTAGGCCATAGCAAATAAAGACAACATCGATGCACAGGTTGTGTGGAATGAACCACGACCCACTTTGCGGGCCCCTTCGGTAGGAGAGCCAGCCTACTTGTCGGCCTGACGGGAAGAGGAAATTCGTGGCGCTAGGAGGGCGCTGCGCTGGAGAACTCGCAGCCCACCCGAGCAGGCCGCTTGCGCCAAGAAGGTCGGCCGGTTTGGTAGGGCGGCGCCGCCGGTTCGGGCAGCCAGGGGGCCACCCCCCCCCCCCCACCTCAGACCGCTTGACCCTACTTGGGCCAAACCGTGGGGCAAGCCGGTCACGCCGCGGCCGGGCCGTGCGATGCCGGGCCACGCTTTTCTATGTCGGGCCAGGCCGCATCGGGCTGGGCCGCACTTGGCCGGGCAGGGCCGCGCTGTGCCGGGCTGGGCCGTGCCCCCTCGGGCCGGGCCTCACCCCCTTGGGCCGGGTCGTGCCCCTCGGGCCGAGCCGTGAATTTCATCGGGCCGGTCTGACTCCCTTCCGGGTCTGACCCACCATGATAGGGTTGACCCGACTCGCCAGCCCACTGGGCTTAACGGGCCGGGCCTGTTTTCACTTAAGGGTGAATAACATGAAGACCAGGTGTCCGATCAACACACTGTCTGCAGCACTGGGACCCTTGTAACTAGGTTGTCCTTTTGCGGTACTTTAAGTGAGTTTTGGATGAATTTGGGAAAGTGATGGGTTTGGAACGAACATAATTCCAACCGGTCCCACAGAGCAGAAATGCTTATAACTTAAGGACCGGACGCCCAATTGACGTTCTGTCGACTATGATGGATTCCACATGATGAGACAGTTATTTTTTAATTCTCTACATAGGATTCAGACGTGGTTGTATCATGGCCGGGTTGGATTGTACCCAAAATCCAACCGGGCCCCTATAACATAAATGCTAATAACTTACAGAACGAGCGTCTGATTGACACATCGTCTGTTGCATTGAGACCCCTATGACGAGGCGGTCCTTTGAGATACTTCCACATGAGATTACGTGACACTTGGAAGTATCGACCAGTAGCTCGTGTAGCGGACCCTCCCGGAGACGAGCGTACAGAGTGCGAAGACCTAGTAGCAGAGACCTGATTACTGCTTGTCTGGTTCATTTCGGAGTGACTTGACTAGCTCAGTGGGGAGCACTACTGTGTAGGGGTGGCAGACCCATGGAGGGGAGCGCTACTGTGTAGGGGCGGCATACACGCGGTACTTGACAGGAAGAGTACCTCTATAGGCTATTAGGGGTGTGCTACTGTGTTGGGGCGGCAGACCCATGGAGGGGTGTGCTACTGTGTTGGGGCTCCAGACCCACGGTACTCGACAGGTGGAGTACTTGAGCAGTATAATGTTAGTGAGTAGCGCGTCAAAGTCGCGACAGGGCCACTATACTCGATAGAGGATGAGTTCTCCACCATCCATGGTTTCGTAAATAAAAATCCAAGATTGAGCTGTGTTAATGACCTTTGTGTTTTCCACATGATTGAGATCGTTTACTTGATTACTTAGGTATATGTATGGTCATATACCCAAGTAAAGGTTATCTGTTGATATCTTTTTTGTGGTTTATCCTTATTGGATTTTGTGTGACCTTGGGGGTCTCGGGGTCCCTACTGAGTATGGTTATACTCACCCCTACACGGTCTACGCCCGCCCATCGTTGTGTTGGATGCAGATGACAGACAACGCTAACCGAGGTAGACTGCACGAGGACTGGACGATACCCAGAGGTGGAATCTCAGCGTGATGGCACACGGAGTAGACCAATAGACGTAGAGTGATGAGGAGGAAATCTGTAACTACCCTTCATGTAGGAACCTGGAGGACGATCCATGAGTTGCTTCACCATTCAGATGTTGTCCTTTCAGTTGTACTTTTCTTTCATCTGTAGCTGTACCATTCTGTTGGTCTTGTATTTTCGGCCCCTTTTTACTTTCAGCATACTTTTATTACTACTTTACATAGTGTTTTCTTCTGCTTGTTCTCTGGTTGTGTGAGATTACATCTTGTAAAGGCAATTCCTTCCCAGTTATTGTAGGTTCTGGGCGCAGCGGAAGCGCATTGGTGGGTTGGCGCAACTTTAATTTTAACATTAAACAATGTTAAATCCGAGATCCGTCACGATGTAAAATGCAGAATCATCTGAATAGAAAGAGGAACAAATAACTTAAGAGGTATTCTCGGAACCATAAGGATAGGATCATCATATGTTGGTTATAATTAATTTAATTAATTCAAAATAATTACCTTGGTGGAATTCTTTCTTCGTTGATGTTTCCAGTAACGATTCGGTGATCCATCGTTGCGTCGTAGAATCCAAGTTTAGGATTCCTCTAGAAGTGATCCACACGTGTGCCACATATCTCCAGACGTCACCGAAGGGATGTCCGGGTGTAGTACGGAAGAACCTTCTCTTGCGATATCTGCCTTCGATCGTCTTGATCTCTCGGTCCTGAGAGCATTCTTGGAGGAAGGAGTTATTTCGGGCATGAAATAATTCTTCAGAATTGTTGTGCACAACGATTCTCTTGTGTAAAGTGTTGGGGTTGTGAGGATATTTATAATCAGGTATTAGGTTATAGAGTTGTGACATTAAATAAAGGTGTTAGGCATTTTATTTATTTCATTAACTATTATTGAAAACCCCCATGTCGAATTATTAATTCCTTGACATGCATCCACGCTCATTATAATAAATATCATTTAATAAAACAATATTATATCCTCAAAATCCCGAATGAAAAAACTACACTACACGTAATCATTAATACATGAAGTGTACTTGTTTTCCATTAAACTACACTGCGCGTATATTTAATATACACGACATATACTTTTATTTTTCCACTTTTCTTTTTTTCCTCCACCACATTTATTAGACCATGAGTAATGGATATTTATTTATTTAATAAATATAACTACATCACTCGCTACTAAATATTATTTTTTCCACAATATATTCTCTCGAATAACTTGTGTCGAAATAAATGCGATCACGAGTCCTTAAATAATTATTAAACCATAGTCGGGAATAATATTTATTTAACTTGTTAAAATAATATTTAAATGAGATACATGGACACACTTAGTGTGTGACCCTCTAGGCCTCTATCTCAGTGGAATTAGGCGGAGCCTGCCTAAAGTCCAAGGTTAGCCTCTAGAAACACGCCAAGGCACCCATAGAGAATGAAGTTAATGACGCAATGATGTGTGACCTCATACGAATGCTTACTGTGTAATATAATCCTTTTGTCATGATATCTCTAATCAAGCTGGTTTCATGCTAGTGTCATCAACCGACGTCCTTGAATATTCATTCATTGACTTTTTGGAATTGAACTTGCCCATACCTTATCATGGACATGGATTTATTTAGGTTATACCAATTCCATCAATGGGCCTGAGATATCTACTTTTGTTATGGAACATAAGAGACAAATCCTTTCTCGCATTATCTATTAATGTTGCATTACTCGTGACACACCCAACGTATCCTACCTCGCTGCGAATAGTGTGTCGTCACAGTTTTCATCAATACATCTAAGTGTGTGAGTTGTAACACCAATTAATAATAATCTTAAAGTCTAAGGACCAATACACACGTCTGCATATAGGAACATCCAATGACAATATGAAATTTTTATTTCCGACTGGTGGGTCTCGTTCTTATAATATCCTAATTGATATTACCAAGGGCGCACACCATAAGATGATGCCTCAATGTTTTATGAGTCCTTACCACTAATGGCCTGTATTATTTGTGTCCCTCAAATAATATCATTCGGCCATAGAACATATATTCAAGAACAATGTTATGACACTTCCGGGTTCTCATCATAGCAGGGATCCTCAATGACCCTTTAATGCAACAACTATCCTTAGGACATTATCACATTCATTATCATGAAGAATAACAATCATGATGTGATAAAATTTTTATTAATGAGTAAAGTAAAAAGTAGTTGGTTCTAGGCCACCAACTCCAACAGACTCCCACTTGGACTAGAGACAACTGCTAACATCCTTAAACCCGCTAACTCTCACATGATATTCATGCTTCTGTTGAGATATGCCTTTAGTCATGGGGTCCGCCACATTCTCTTCCATGGACACTCTCCTCAATTAAACTTCACCCCTTTGATAGAAATCCCTCAAGAGGTGATACTTTTGGATTTTATTCATTTTCTGTTGGTGTGACCTTGTTTCTTTCGCAAGATCCACCGCTGCAGTATTATCACAATACAACGTAATGGGGTCTTTACTGCTAGGCACCACATCAATCTCCTGGACAAAGTTCTAAATCTAGACGGCTTACTTGGTTGCATCAGAAGCCACTATATATTCGTACTCCGCTGTAGAATCAGTGACAACTATCTTCTTTGAACTCTTCCAGATCACAACTCCTCCATTGAGACAGAAAACGTATCCAGATTGTGACTTCAGATCATTTTGATCTGTCTGAAAACCAGCATCAGCATACCGTCTGATGACAACCTCCTCATCTCCTCCATACACTAGGAACATATCTTTAGTTCTTCTCAGATACTTAAGGGTAGTTATAATAGTAGTCCAATGATGTTATCCTGGATCTGCTTGATATCTGCCTACCATGCTCAGTGCATAGGAAACATCAATCCTAGTACATAACATGGCATACATGATGGATCTTATAGCCAAAGTGTATGGTATCTTACTCATTATATCTTTCTCTTGTTGTGTGTGAGGACACATTTTCATAGAAAGATGTTGTCCATGTGACACGAGAGCTAATACCCCCTTAGATTGTTTCATACTAAATCTCTTCAATATCTCGTCAATGTATGTACCCTGACCTAGTCCAAGAAGCCTCTTGGGTCTATCATGAATGATCTTGATCCCTAGAATGTAGGCTACATCACCCATGTCCTTCATAGAGAAACACTTGTTCAACTAGTCATTAACTGACTGTAAGAATGGTACAGCATTTCCAATAAGAAATATGTCATCAAAATATAGTACTATGATAATGATCGCTTTCCCATTAAACCTCTTATAAACACATGGCTCACATTCATTCTTAATGAACCCAAATTCCTTTATGTCTTCATCAAATCTAATGTTCCATTACATGGATTCTTGCTTTAATCCATAAATGTATTTATGCAACTTGCAAACTCGTTTGGCTTCTCCTGGAGTCACAAACCCTTTTGGTTGTGTCATATAGACATCTTCCTGAAGGTTCCCGTTATGGAATTCTGTTTTGACATCCATCTACCAAACCTCATAGTCATGGTAAGTTGATATGGCTAGTATGATTCTTATGGATTTAAACATGGAAAATAGTGAGGATGCTTCATTATAGTCAATTCCTTGACGTTGTCTAAACCCTTTAGCCACTAGCCTTGCTTTATAGCTGCTAAATTGACCTTCCATGTCTAGATTTCTCTTGAATACCCATTTTCATCCAATAGGCGTTACATCAACTAGCTCATCAACCAAAACCCAGATGTGGTTCTGATACATGGAATACATCTCAGAATTCATAGCTTCTAGCCATCTTTCAGCTTCTGATCATTCTACTGCTTCCTTGTTGGAGAGAGGTTCATCATTGTCCAACAATAATGATTCACCATCTTCAGTGACTAGGAAACCAAATCTCTCTGGTTCCCTTACCTCTATTGAGCTCCTACGCAGTACTTGTGTTTCGAGAACCTCTTCCACAGGGACCTATGGAACTTCTTCATGTACTAACTCTTGTGTATCTTGAGCATCAACTTCATCAAATTCAATCTTTCTCCCACTATCGTTCGTGAGGATGTGCTCCCTCTCAATAAAGATGGCTTGTCGGGTGATAGTCACTTTCTTGTCTGATGGGTTATATAGATAATATACTTTTGTTTCCTTGGGATATCCTATAAAGATATACCTCGTGCCCCGGGTTGATAGTTTGTTGCCTCAATAGGCCTTAGAAAATTCCTCACATCCCCATACACGTGTGTGAGAAAAAATGGGTTTCTTTCCTTTCCATAGTTCGGAGGGAATTCCATTTTCCACCTTAGTTGGTACTCATATTAATGTGTATGCTGAAGTTTGTAATGTATATCCCCAAAAGGATAATGGAAGATCCACACGACTCATCATCGACCTCACCATGTTCAACAAGGTGCGGCTCCTCCTTTCACTAACACCATTCCACTATGGTGTAAAAGGAGGACTGAGCTGAGATAGAATCCCGGATTCCAGTAGAAGATCAATGAACTCTTGGTTCATATATTCTCCACCCCGATCTGATCGAAGCTTCTTTATCATCTTACAAAGTTGATTCTATACTTTATTCTTGAATTCCTTAAATTTCTCTAGGGCCTCTGACTTATACCTCATTAAGTAGACAAAGCCAAATCTACTCAAATCATTAGTTATAGTAATGAAGTTAGAATATCCACCTCAAGATTCCACTGGAAATGGTCCACACACATCTGTGTGTACCAATCCTAGATTCTCTCTGGCCCTTTCACCCGATCCACTAAAAGGAGGCTTATCCATTTTTCCTTGTAAACAAGTGTGACATCTATCAAGTGGTTTTATCTCAGTAGTGTCTAAATATCCATCATGGAAGAGCTTTTCCAAGCGCTTCTCATTCACATGACCGAGATGGTGATGCCACAACGGCTAATGTATGAGGCATGTGATTTTGTTTCATTATCGATTTCCAACACTTGGTTTTCGTAATTTAATACATACAAACCATTATTTAAATGTGCCATACCATAACATACGTTGTTCTAATAAAAGAGACAACCCTTGTTTCCAAACTTGAAAATAAATCCATCCATATCCAAACAAGATACAGAAATTATGTTCTTGGTAACAGTAGGAACATAATAATATTTTTGTAAAACCAAAATCATTCTAGTCAGCAATGAGAGGTGGTAATCGCTAATCGCCAATGCAGTCACCCATGCACCATTGGCAGATCGAAGATCCACCTCTCCTATGACAATCTTTCTAAATCTACTTGGTTCATACATTTGAATACATATGTGAGCCCCACAAGCTATATATAATACCCAAATTGTTGTAATAGAATGTTTACACTTGATAACGAATGCACCTTTAGCATCCCCGCACATTTGGGTGCAGTTACTCTTTCAGTGGCCTTGCTTTCCACCTAAAAAACACACCACCTCCCATTCCTTGACCTGCCTCTGGATGTTCCCCTTCATGGAGGGACGGTGCTCGGGGACTTCATACCATTTATAAGTCTTTGGTCCCTTTTCTGTGTCCTTTCATTTCTTGTTCACCATAAGGGTTGCGAGTTTCTCATGCCCCATATCCTTGTCTACCTGGAAAATCAAGGTCAGAAGCTCCGATAGACTCTTCTCATTGCCTCTCATGTTATAATTTAAAATGAAACTAGGGAAGTTCTTGGACAGTGATGATAGGATGAGATCTGTACACAACTCATCCAGGAATTTAATCCATCATATTTCCAGGCATTCAATGTAGACAATAAGCTTGACTACATGAGGCCCAGATGGCACAGACTCTACAAGCATAGTTGTAAAGAAATCATTGGAGATCTCATACCTCTCCTGTCTCGCCTTCTCTTGGTAGAGATCCTTAATGTGATACATCATGCTATACACGTCCTTGTTTTCATGTTGCTTCAAGTGCTCATTGGACAAGGACAATAGCATGAAATAGTGGACATCTGTGAAATAATCCATGTGTTTCATATGGAGAGATAATTCCTCATCATTGGCCTCTTTCCCAGGCGCAACTGTAATAAGATCTTCCAGCACATACAATTTCCTTTCGTGGCGAAGGATGACGCGTAAACGCCTCTTCCACTCCTGGAAATTGGTGCCGGTGAGAAGGATTTCCTTCTCGAGTATGGTTCTCAATGATATGTTTGAATTCATTTTCATGTCATTTCTACAAATTAAGATGACAAAACTTTTAGAACTTTATTAAAAAACTGAGACAAATAAAAAAATTAAAACTAATTAGTCTCCCACTATTTTATCAAAATCGAATATCCCTCACCATTGACTTCGTAATATTCTGTTTCCTCAATAATCTAGTGGAATGAATCCATATTTCCCTTTGCATTACCCCAAGTAGGGTTGGTCAAGAAACTTCAGGGGTTTTAGGTAGGCATTTAAAATGCCAACTACATTAACTCGTAGCTCCTTGATCCGCGGTGTGGACTCCCCAATCCAAAAATCCTTTTATTTTTGATTTCCTCAACCTTTGACTCTTGGTCACACCAAGCCCTACCGTGGAAGTCAACCCTTGATGTGAACCAAATCAATTCAACCCAAAACCATGAATTATAATTCCCCGATAATTGAAGGCACCCCAACTAGGGTTTCTCAAGCACTTTGAATTATGGTTCAATTTTAACCAAGATTATGGAAGGCTATACCGACTTAATATTTCTTTTGACGGATTTTATCCTTATAAGTAAATTTCTAATTTATTATCTTTTATTACATGATTGTTAATATTAAGTGGGATAAAGTTAAGTTATTAACCATTTCTATGATATTATTTACGTATAAGCCAGTTTTATTTGAGTTCCATCTTGCATGCTCATTTAATTCATTAATTGTGTGATCGTGACAACACACCCACAATAAATAAACAATGAAACTAATAGAAATAAAATAAATGTTATGATCATGAGATTTTTTTATTGATTAGTTTATCTAGCAGTTGATAAACTAACCCAAGACCTAGGAGAGAAACACCTTGAACCTTTCGGGTTCGTGTTTACAGCTTTCCACCTGTCCATGTTTGTATCTCCTTGGATTGGTTTTACCATGGATCCTGACTTGATCCACCTCCACTAGCTTGGGAGATCCATCCATTACATATGAATTTATCTCACATGTAGGTGAGGGGTAAAAGGGGGTTTTTACATAAAATAAGTCTTGGGAATGCATGACCTACATATTAATGATAAGATGGCTCGCAGGCCAAAAAAATTAATTTCAATAAATTAATTAAAAGAAACCATTTACATACAAAGGTCTCAATATAGCTCATGATGATCCATACATGAAACAATATTTACAAATAAATAAAACTAGCATTAAATTATTTAATCATTCTTGTTTAAGATAAATCACACTCGAATCAATTAATTATCTTTAATTAATCAATCCTTTTATCTTAAACCTTTTTTAAACTTCCTTGAGATTCTCATCCATCATAATTTTAAACAAATAAATTCATTTAAAATTATCATTGTACATAACTTGTACCTTAGAGGAAACCCGGTGAATTCCCGTTCATTACACAGATGTTAAATTAAACACATATATATAATAAACCTATCACGTGGTGTGCTCAGTTTTACGCATGCACCACGGTACACGTCTCAAGGGTTTGTATAATATAATAATAAATTTTAATAAACTTGCATAATTTGGGTGAGTACATGACATGTAGTTCCGACTACACGACGTGTACTTTTCTTCACCATCCATCCGAAGTACAGGCCCGGGGACATGGTGTTTTAATGTACTTCTGAAATTTTTAGAGTACATGATGTGTTCAGTGGGACACACTTCGTGTAGTTTCCGCGTTACACAATTTCCAGTCAGGCAAGCCGTGTACGGGGTACACAGACCAACCCTAACCCGAAGGGACTACACACCATGTCCTATTGGACCACAAGGCGTGTAATCCGGAAACATTATACCACCTATTCCTGGTCAACACACGGTGTCATAAATGACTTAGATAGGATAAATGCATGGCCTGATTTGGCAGACCAGTTCGATGCATGAACCTAGACTACACGGCGTGTACTTCTTAATACATGCCATGTATTCTTGTGTTGTACGGCCAGAATCGTTTGGATCCTCTGTATGAGTTCCTCTATTTTATTTTAATCCAAAGTAAATGAAAAATTCATTTCTGTGAGGTGAACAAGAAACGAGGGAGGAGGAACAAATCTCGAGATTCATATTTTCAGAACTATTAAACATTAATTGAAACAACTAAATTATTAAATACATAAAACATCAACGAAAAACTAAATAATTATAATCAACGATATGACCACTCTGATACCACTTGTAGGTTTCGGGCACAGCGGAAGCACGTTGGTGGGTTTTCCCAACTTTAATTTTAATGTTAAACAACATTCAATCCGAGATCCGTCACGATGTAAAATGCGGAATCTTCAGAATATAATGAGGAATGAAAACATTAAGAGGAATCCTAGAACCATAGATATAGGTTAATCATATTTTGGTTATAATTAATTTAAATAATTCACTAGAATTACCTTGGTGGAATTATATCTTTGTTGATGTGTCCGGTCACGATTCGGTGATCCGTCATTGAGTCGTAGAATCCATGTGTAGGATTCCTCTAGCGGTGATCCACACGTGTGCCACATCTCTCTGGACATCGCCAAAGGGATAGTTGGGTGCTAGCACATAAGAACCTTCTCTTGCTATGTCCGCCTTCGATCGCCTTGATATCTCGGTCTTGAGAGCATTCATGGAGGAAGGAGTTCTTTCGGGTTTGAAATAATTCTTCTGAATTGTTGTGCACAACCATTCTCTTGTGTAAAAGTGTTGGGGTTGTGAGGATATTTATAATCGAGTGTGAGGTTATATAGTTATGAAATTAAATAAATGTGTTACATGTTTTATTTATTTCATTAACCCTTATTGGAAACCCCCATGTCGAATTATAAATTCCATGACATCGCCCACGTGGATTATAATAAATATCATTTAATAAAACAATATTATATCCTCAATGTCTTTAATGGAAAAACTAAACGGCGTGTAATAATTAATATATGGAGTGTACTTTTATTTTCCACTTTCCATTATTTCCTCCACTACATTTATTAGACCACGAGTAATGCATATTTATTTCTTAAATAAATAAAACTGCATCACTCGCTAATAAATATAATTTCATCCACAATATACTCTCCCAAATAACTAGTGTTAAAATAAATACGAACAGGCATCCTTAAATAATTATTAAACCACAGTCGGGAATAATCTTTATTTAACATGTTAAATTAATATTTAACTCAGATACATGGACACACTAAGTGTGTGACCCTCTAGGCCTCTTTCTCATTGGCATTAGGCAGAGCCTACCTAAAGACCAAGGTTAGCGTCTAGAAACATGCCAAGGCACCCATAGAAAAAGAAGATAACACAGAAATGACATGTCACCTCATATGAATGCTTACTGTGTAATATAATCTCTGTGTCACAATATCTCTAATCAAGCGTGTTGCATGCTAGTGTCATCATCCCACGTGCTCGATTATTCCTTCTTTGACTTTCCCAAATGGAACTTTCCCATACCATACCATAGAGATGGATTTATTTAGGCTATATCAATTCCATCAATGGACTTGAGATATCTACTTCCGTTATGGAACAAAAGGGAAAACTCCATTCTCGCATTATCTATTAATGTATTATTACTCGTGACGCACCCAACGTATCCAACCTTGCTGCGAACAGTGTTTCGTCACAGTTTTCATCAATACATCTAAGTGTGTGAGTTTTAATACCCATTAATAATAATCTTAAAGTCTAAGGACCAATACACATGTCCGCATATAGGAACATCCAATGACACAGAAATGTGGATTTTCTACTGGCGGGTCTCGTTCTAATAATATTCTCCTGGATATTACCAAGGGCACACACCATGAGATGATGACTCAACATTTTATGAGTCCTCACCCCTAATAGACTGTATTATTTGTGTCTCTCAAATAATATCATTCGGCCAAAGAACATATATTCAAGAATAGTGTTATGGAACTTCCGGGTTCTCATCATAGCTGGGATCCACTATGACCCTTTAATGCGACAACTATCCTTAGGAAATTATCACATGCATTGTCATGTAGAATAAAAATCAAGATGTGATAAGTCATTTATTAATGAATAAAGTAAAAAGTAGTTGGTTCTATGCCACAAAATCCAACAGTTATAGGGATTTATGCCTTTGGTGCTAGTTGCCATCCCCTGGCCTATGGAAGGCAGGCTAGGGGTAGTTACGACACGAGCCCCGGGGGGCGAGTCATGACATACATGGATTAGAGATCAGATCATTGATCTTCTACCACGAGAGTGTCAATGTGGAAGCGTGGTGTGACGGGGATGATCTGTACATGGTTTGGGTGGCCGAAATCGGGCCATCAGTGATGGACCATGTGTGGTCATCCCTAAATTAGAGTTCCTTAATGTGATTCATGGCATAAAAGGTGTGTATGTGGGATTGATTCATGAAGAGTTCTTCAGTTTCATGAAAATATTGGCATACATGGTTTGTAGTCCATGAAAACACATCGTGTAGTCTTCTTGCTGTAGTGGCTAGGGTTTCAAGAAGAATTAAATATTACTCATCGTGTGGGATACCCGAAATTCCATGTGACCTATTGATGGAAAATAAATATGTAACATATAGGTATATATCATAGGAATGTCTAGTAATATGAGAGCAGTTAGAGTACACTGCTATGACCATATACTCAAATACAACCAGGGTATCAAGGAATGATCTTGGTACATGGGAACGACTAAAGTACCCAGACATAGTACTGGAGGACATAGTCGTACCTTAGTTAAGAAAGACATTTCAAGTATTATATTTACACATTATATACATCCATATGGAAAGGAAATACTTTTGAATGGAAGGAAACATTTGCGTGTCTAGGAGAGGTCACACGTTGTGTGACCCTATATACACATTGTGTACTTTTCTATGATACTTCTACATTTTGTATCTTCTTATATGGGACTTGGATTTGGGAATGTGACTAGCCTATCCTAAACATTTATTTTTGTTTATACTGTGGCGGTGTCCTTTTTTGAATAAAAAATATAACACAAGGTGTTATGAGGGATATTCTTTGTTTAGTGATTCTTGGTTGATGTTGGTGATTGGGTTTGATCATCAGAGAGATATCACGGTCAGTACCCCCTATTGAACCAGCACATGGGTCCACCATACTCTTTATATTGGTAGAGTATGTACCCCGCCCCCAATACTATAGTGGGAATTGGTCCTTTATTTATGGAGTTATACCCCCACCCCACCACCACCTTCGAGCTCCAATTGAAACTGGATCCACTGCTGGAGTTTCTGTTTTTTTTTCAATAACTCATTAGAGATGGACTCCAGTCACAAAAATACATTACAACGAGAGTGAGTCAATAATGTGTCATTGTAATTAGTTTTTTTGATTGACCATCGCAAACAGTTATTATTTGAGATAGTTAATACCTTTGTCATAAGTAATTCATGAAACACTGTCAATTAAGTAATTATGATCGACCAATCATAAATACCCAAATGTAAAAAATAACTATATCTGTCGAAATTGATAATTTGAAAAAAAAAATTAAAAAATTCAAATTTAAAGAGATGTAAAATAATTGAAAAAATAAAAAAACATTACATTAATATATTATATCAAACATAATATGATTATCATTTAAAATATAGAACAGTCATAAAATTCACACCACATCAACAGGTATAAGGTGGCGGAGGTTCACTCAAATTATTATGGAGAAGAAACTTCATAAAAATTCCATACAAAATCCATCACATATACTCCAACATAATCTCATTTCTATGATGTTGTTTCTCATGATCATCCTCCCTCTATATCTCTGCATCCACTACATCATCTCATCCATATCTCTAAACCATTCTTTATATTGTGTGGAAGATGATGATGAATCCCCATGATATATCTTTGATCTCACTGAGGACGTCATAGAAGATACATAATAACTCATAGGATTCAATCAGGAACTAATACCGATCACCCAGACTTACTTGACACCATGAATGGTTTCCAATTTCCAATCCCCCTCATCAAAACCTGACTCGCTTGTGGCATCTAATTAATACTCATGTTTACTCTCTCATGAATTAGAAGTCACATCCTCATATTTTTCCTTCAAATATAATTAGAAATTATAATAAAAACAAAATAGATGTTAGTCAAATTTTAACATAATATTTCTAACCAAAATATGGAGTTATTGGTAACCTACACGTTATCTTGTATGGGGATCAGTGTATATATTCTTATAAACATCAAAAATTGAAATAGAGGGGTCAGTGTCAGCCTATATAATTAAACAAAAAAAATTACATTTAAAGTATATATACATTAATAAATAATATTATTTACTATATGTCATCGATGTATTCCAAATGTAAAATGTCCGGACCTATGTGTGACCTCATGCCTCCCCCATATCTGACGTACATATCACAACCTCCTCCTAAAATTAAATCTTATCAAGTAGTAGAACAATCCATCCCATTACTTGGATGAGATATAGTTAGATTGATGGGAGATGCAAGACTGATTGAAAACAGTAAAAAAATATCTATCCATACATCGCTTTCTTAGGTTGTGTACAAACTAATGAAAATACTCAAAAAAAGTTCGTGTATACAAATCTTCCATGCCTCTTGTATAGGTTCTCTTGAGATATCAGTAACAAGAGACCCTGAATTCTTGACGACAATTAAAAAAAATATGCCGGTAATTAAATAAATTTTTAAAAATATATATTTTTTAATAAAGTGATATCCAGTGGTGAAACATCTATTAAAAAAAATAATGGGAACCTCGTCCCATGACACCGATGGCTTGAAAAAATAATTTCGTTGAATCATACCATCCTAACTAATAGGTAAATAAAAAACTATGCAAATAAAAACATATAATCATAAAATTATCAAAAAAATAATTCCAAAAAAAATAAAATAAATATCTTAAAAAATTAAACATATCTCAATAAAAAAGTATCAAAATAAAAAAATTGGAGTATCTCTATAAAAGTGTCTAGAATCATCAATCTAGTAAGACCTCACCCCCTCTAAATCGGGACAACATCCAATAGATCATATGAATATGGCTCATCAATCGGATGTTTGGTATCAGTGAGAGGACAAAATATATTTTTGGGTGCATGTCCAACCATCTGAAAAAAATAATATTATCTACAATAAATTTATAATACAAATATGAAATATAAAAAACTAATAAATACAATGACATAATAATATTACTTGTATGAAATTGTTAATAAATATATAAAATATAAAAAACTAATAAAAACCACAATACAATAATTACCAGTTAATAAATACCACAACATAAGAATCCAACTTGTAAATATTTGTAAACATTGATGTAAAATATAAAAAACTAATAAATTCTAGAAATAATATAATATTCTCACCTATCAGTTATTTTTAATTTAGATATCAAATATAAAAAATATTACCAGCATCAATAGAAGAATAGAATAAATAATTAGGACTAGCTATATGAAATAAAAAATCCTACCTATAAATAGTTATTAATACAAATATAAAATATTTAAAATATTAAATACCATAAAATAATACAAGATACATCATTTTCTTCTTCATATTCATCTCGGATAATGTATCTATATTCATTTTCAGCATCATCAATTTCCATATGACTTTCAATTCCATTTTATTATATTACATCATCAACATTGTCAATATCATCGACCCTTAACTGAGGATTTTCATCAGTGATATTTATATCTCAATGGGTAAGAGATATATTTAGGGATATTTCTTGAAACATTTCAATATATTTCACATCTATGGAACCATTTTAATTTTAATGAAATATATGGTCACACGATTTCATTTTTATTACACTCCCCCATTCATTCAAATTTCTCAAAAAAACATAGTAATTTTCATAATAAATGTAAGGACCCAACCCCAGTTGCCCAGAGTCGATGCCTTGTTTGGTTACGTTGGAATACATTCAAGGAATACGAATCCTGAAGGACCGATTAGTTTAGTATTATTAGAAACAAGTTACATACATAATTTGGTCATTACAACATGATATAAAAAACAACACTAATTTATTCCACTAGCAACATCATGTCTCCTAGATTATACTTGCCTGTCATTCAAAAATTACTTCTTAATATCCTGAGAAAAAGAAAAATAAGAAAGGGGTGAGATCAAACACTCAGTAAGAGTAAGCAATACAGCGGAAGATAATATTTACATTATACATGGTGAATAATTGAAAACACACACCTTTTATAATAAATACGAACACATTATGGCGGGGAAATGAGATAAGTAAAAAATGCCATAATAAATCCTAATCATGGGTATTATACTAGTTGAATAACCACATAAACAATAAATTACAAGATTCATAATGAGGGAAGTTCATATGCCGGACATTCTGAATCATTTTTTCATGGCCTCGGCCAATACATCAGTGATTAAGGCCTCGGCCAAAATCCATATCACATTTGGAAAGGCCTCGGCTAATTCCACGTCTAGTTGTCTCATGGGACCTACTGATGCATCGAAGGGTTATAGAGGGCCCCAACCATCACATAATAAGTCCAATTCATTCCTCATATGAGCGGGGATAAACATAAACAACATATACATTCACATTGAAACTATCATATGAAATTTAACTATCTTTCCCCAATCATTAAACCTAAAACACTAACCATTCAGAATAATATGTTGAATGGTTTTAGGATAGATCCTCCATAATAGAGTTAGTCATAAACCATTAAATAAAATATGGTATATGACATAATAAATTATTAACCTCAAAAATACATAAGAATCAACAAGAGTATTGAATCAAACGAGAATACTCTTATAAAATCATTAAGACATTTGGAGGTAAATACTCTTTTATTTTGAAAAGAAGAGTTCTTTTGGAAAAATATTTGAATAAAACTAGAAGTGAAGTAAGATAGTATTTTCATTATATAACTAGTGTTTTTAGAAGAATAATGGTTTCTAAAAACAGATTATAGATTTCCCTTGAAAATAGATTTGAATTTGAGACTTCCCATGTATCAGGCTCGTATTTTTGGATACAGTTTTGAGAGATTCCTTTAAAATGTGTAACTATCCATAAAATAAGGAAGTATTATGGTTTTTAAACATATATATGATACTCACACAGAATATATGAGGATTAATTAACAATACATAATAATTTCATTGAGATATTTAGACATTGAAAGTAACCCAAATGGAAATGGAAGTTCGGGTGGAAAACCCTTACCTTAAATCTGAATGTGTTCTCCTCGTGATCGTAAGGTCCTGGAATGTGAAATTATAAATATCAATAACTAATTTCAGAACCTATTATACATTTATTTAGTTTATGATAATTCTGTTTAGTTCAGTAATGTAATTATTTATAAGTTATTATATAGAATTATGTCGTTTCGGGGTGTTTGTTTTCTTGATTTTCATATTCAGTTCACTTGCTTTTAAGTAATGAAGTTGAATGGATGTAAATCTACAGAATTAAAATTAAATATTATTTATGAACATACAGAATTTTTAATGTCCATTTATATCATTTGGTTACATGGAATGTGGTTTAATCATTAATGACAACCACTTCGATTATTCGGCGGAACATGTATTATTATGAACTAGTTTTGTCACATAAATTAATTATATGTACATATTCTGGTTCCTGAATATTAATTATGTTATAAAACATATATTATAGTCTGGTTCAACCATGAATATGGTTTCATGACCAGTAATGAAGAATAAATTGAAGAACACATATTTGTCATCCACGAAGGTTATAAATCAGAACGTTATGGACGTCGATTTTGTTTACAAAATAAAAGGGAGGGAGTAAGAATATTTATGATTGTTTCTTAAATTTACATGATATAAATCCAGTATATATATATGTTATTTTAGTTATCATGATCATTTGGGCAGAGGAGGTTAGGAAAGAAGAAGAAAAGAAAGGAATCTTAAAATGAAAGAAAACATGCTAAATTTCTTATGAAAATTCGGCAGCCGAATGGCGTCTCTGAAAATTTCATAAAAATTAGATTGATGAGAGGAATGGAATATCTCATTATTAATACATAATATGGAGAGTAAGGGGGAAAATTTAATGAAATATACCAACACAAGCCAAAGGGGGTGGAAGAGAATAACTTAAAATGAAAGAAAAGAAAGAAAATAAAAGAGGTCGTCTACCTCTTGATCTCTTCTCCTTGAGATCCTCCATAAGAGATTTGGTTTTGATCTTTTGGTGAGACCTGAAGCTCTGGAAAATGGGGAAGAAGATTGGGGAGGAAATGTGGTAGAATTTAGACAATGCTCATGGCTTGAGATGTGTGGGGGGAAGAGGGGAGTGAGGGTGGTATTTATAGTGGAGGGGTGGAGGTATTTTAGATTATTTTAATCATTATTATAATATGTTTATCAAGACTATGAATAATCTCAATGAAAGTGACCCTAAATAGTAATAATATCATATGAGTTCGAACCAAGTGGCTTCACATCATTTGTGATGTCTTGAATAGTGTATTTAACTGATAATTTTTATATACAGTATTTTATCGTATTTCACTATTCATAAACAATTCTAGAATTTTAGAAAAATCAAAAAATTCACCCCTACCATTTTTTGGCGTGTAGAATTCAAAAGTGAAATTCATTTTTCAAAAATAATTTCCTAAATATTATTAATTTAAATTTTAAATAACGTCATAGTTAATTCATGAAAATAACAATCTTGAAGTGTAGTTAGTTTTATGTGACATTGAAAAATTAATTAAGATCCTATTATCATATTTCCTTAATAAAATAAAATAATATTATTTTTTACTATTCATAAGGGTCATATTACTATTCATATTACTATTCAAAAGGGTATTTTACTATTCAAAAAATCAATTTTTTTCTATTAGACTCCAAATGACTTACTGAACACAACTCTAGATGACCATTTCTTGAAATTCAAAACATAGAAGAGACAAAGTTGTGTTTAATGGTTAGATTATAAAATTGCATTCTATGTATATTTTCAAAACCTTGCGGTGTTACATGCTCACCTCCTTACAAAAATTTCATCCTTGAAATTCACATAATATTACCTAAAAAGATTCATGTATGCCTTTAACATAATCTCCTCAGGCTCCCATGTTGCATCGTCCATCTTATGGTTCCTCCATAGAACATTCACCAGACGAGTCGTCCGATTTCTCAATACTTGTTCTCTAGTATCAAGAATCTTGATAGGATCTTCCCAGTAAGAGAGATCCGGCTCAAGTTCCACTTCTTCATAAGTGAGCACATGTTTTGGTTCTAGCATGTACTTTCATAACATTGACACATGGAACACATTGTGATCCTTAGAGCGGCATGACAGCATTGCCAAATGGTAAGCTACGGCTCGAATTCGGTCCAGAATTTCAAAAGGTCGGATGTACCTAGGACTTAATTTTCCCTTCTTACCAAATCGTATAATACCCTTCCATGGAGATACCTTTAAGAAAGATTAATCACCTTCTTGAAACTCCAAATCCTTCCTTCAGCTATCTTCATAGCTCTATTTCCTACATTGATCTATTTTGATATGGTTCTGGATAATATTCACCTTTTACATTTTTTCTTCAACAAATTTTGGGCCCACGAGATTTCTTTCACCAAAATCATCCTAGAAAGTTGGTGTACGACATTAGATCCCATATAATGCTTCATAGAGTTCCATCTGTATTCTTTAATGAAAGTTATTGTTGTAGTAAAATTCTACGAGAGGTAAATAATGATCCCATATTCCTTGAAAATCAAGTGAAAAAGACCTCAACATGTCTTCCAATTTTTGAATTGTCCGTTATGATTTTCCATCAGTTTGTGGGTGGTAGGCAGTGCAAAAATGAAGATCATTATCTAGGGCCTTCTAAAGACATTTCTAGAATCTTGGTGTAAGACGTGGATCAATATCAGAAACAACTGACAGGGGTACTCCATGAAGTCTCACAACTTCATTAATATATAGTTTTGCAAGACGTTCAATTGGTAGATCTTCTCTTATATTATGAAAATGTGCTGACTTTGTAAGACGATCAATGATGACCCATATTGCATTGTTCCTTCTAGGAGTCTTTCGTAGTCCCATGACAAAGTTCATCATGATATTAACCCATTTCCACTCCGGTATGGGAAGAGGATTCAATACTCCCCCATGCTGTTTCCTTCCAGCTTTCACTTGTTGATAAACCATACATCTTGACACAAAATCAGCAATCTCCCTCTTCATGTTGTCCCACAAAAAACTTTCCTTCAAATCTATATGCATTTTAGTGCTACCAGGGCGTATAGGGAAATTGAAACTATGAGCATCATCCAACATTTCCGTTTTTAGATCAGGTATATCGGGAACACAAAGTCTCTTCCCAACTTTCAAAATTCCATCTTCATATACGAAGTCACTCAATCTCCCATCATTCACAACATTAATCTACTTTTGAAACACTTCATCATCAGCCTAAGAACTTTTTATCCTTTCACGGAAATATGGTTTGGAAACCATTTGAAAAAGCATTGAGGTTTCACCTTCCATTGTTTTTCCCATATCCATCTTTACTAGATCCATGAAAATAGGATCCTTATCAACTCTCATCTTGTTCAAAACTCCATGATCCATTCTGCAAAAAGCACTTGCCACCTTATTTTCCATCCCCAGGTGGTAGTGTATCATGGAATCACAGTCCTTGAGTAGTTCAAGCCATCTCCTTTGCCTCATGTTGAGTTCTTTCTGTGAGAAAATATACTTCAAACACTTGTGATGAGTATAAATCTCACGTTTTTCACAATAGGGATAATGTATCCATATCTTCAAAGAAAATATTACAGCAGCTAACCCAAGTAAATGACTAGGATAGTTATGCTCATGAATTTTTAGCTATCGTGATGCATAAGCAATAACCCTATCATTTTTCTTAAGGATACAACCAAGTGCTTTCTTTGAAGAATCACTATATATAACAAACCCATCATTACCCGATGGTAGAGTCAATATAAGTGCATTGACTAATCTTCTATTCATTTCTTTGAAAAATTCTTCACAATATTTTTTCCGAACAAATTTAACCCCTTTACGCGTGAGATTCGTTAGCGGGTTAGCCAGTCGGGAAAAATTCTCTACGAAACACCGATAATAACCTACTAAGACAATAATACTGCGTACCTCAGTTATGTTTGTTGGCATGGGCCAATCTTGGATTTCTTTTGTCTTTGCAGGATCAATTAGGATTCCATCCTTGGAGACAATATGGCCATGAAATGAAATCTCCTGAAGCCAGAATTCACACTTGCTAAACTTCCCATTTAATTCATGTCTTCTAAGAGTCTTCAGGATAATGCGCAAGTGATTTTCATGATCTTTGCATCTTTTAGAGTATACCAAGATATCATCAATATATACCACTAAAAAATAATCGAGATATTCCTTGAAAACTCTGTTCATTAGATCCATGAAGATAGAGGGTGCATTTCTCAATCCAAAAGGCATCACTGTAAACTCTTAATGCCCACACCTGGCCCGAAATGATGTCTTATCAACATCTTCCTTTATAACAAACAACTAATGATAACCGGATTGAAAATCAATCTTCAAAAAGTATTTAGCACCATGAAGTTGGTCAAATAAATAATTAATGTGAGCTTGGGGATACTTGTTCTTTATTTTTATAGCATTGATATCCCAATAGTCGATACATAACCTCATAGATCAATCTTTCTTCTTAACAAAAAGGACAGGGGCTCCCCATGGAGAAACAGTAGGACGAATAAATCCCTTATTACTCAATTCCTATAGTTGTTTATTTAGTTACACTAATTACACAGTGTCTATTATATAAGGGGTCTTGGATATGGGCCTTGAACCGGGAATTAAATCAATGGAAAAAATTAATTTCTCGTTCTGAAGGATGTCCATGTAAATCTTCGGGAAACACATCAACATATTATCTCACAATAGGTACATCCTCTATTTGAACATTCCATTCCTCACCCATAGTTATTTTATTCTATCCCCCCTCCAAATTTAATTTAGTTGAGCTACTGGTGGTGGATCTAGATAAGAATCAGGTGGTGAAGATTCTGCTCTAAAGATAAGGTGTTCTTTATCATTGTCATAAAAAATCATAACCTCCTTCTTCAAAAAATAAATCTTTGCATCATGGTCCGAAATCCAATCCATACCGAGGATTATATCAAATTAAATCATGGGTATGACAATTCGATCAGCAGATAAAGAAAATTTATATGCCTTAAGGGGAACTGATTAACAGAACTTTATAGCAATTATACTTCCCTTAGAAGTATTGACTGACAACTCCCTTGTTAAATAAAATTGAAAATATATAATTTTCATAGAAAACTGGGAAGATATAAAACAATGCGATGATCCAGAATAAAATAATGGATTGGCTAAACATGATGAAACAATTAATGTACCTGCCACCACATCATTAGGTACTTCAACCTCTACAGTTGTAATTGCATAATCATGTCCCTGATCCCTTGGCCTTTTCTGTTGCATATTTCCTTAACGTTTTGGACAATCATTAGTGTAGTGTCCCATATCTCGACAACTATAGCATTGAACATCATTAGATTCCTTCTTCCCTTTGCAATCACCAGCAAGATGGCCTTTCTGACCACATTGGTAGCATACTCCTTTTCCTTTTATAAATACACCAGAATGTTTCTTTCTACAATTGTCACATGGTGGAAATTCAACTCTTCCCTTCTTCCATGTTTCCCTATTTCCCTTCCCATGATTTTTAACAGCCCTCTTATTTTATTACTTTCCCTTAAAGTCATAAGACATAGAGAATTATTTTCCTATCTTGATGGCACATGAAACTATATCCTCATATTAGGAGAAACTTTGGGATACTTGTGACCACTAAAGGAATGGATTTAGGCCGTCAAAGAATCGATCAATTTTTCTCCTTGTATTTCATATCTAGTCCACAACATGTCTTTCTATCCTTGTGATGTTGGATTCATACTTGGAAAAATTTTCATCCTCCTTTTGCCTCATATTCAAGAATTGTCTCTCCATATCTGCTCACTGCTCACGAGGGAAATATTTTTCTACGAAGATTTCTTTAAAATCCCTCCATTCCATCTCTTCTATCTCTTCTTCCTCCTTTGTGTTTTGTATTAAAGACCACCACTGATCCGTATCTTCTGTTAGACGATATACTGCCATGAAAACCTTCTCTTTTTCATTACATCACCAAGCCAGAAATATCTTCTCAAGGGAACACATCCACTGCTCTGCTACAAATGGGTTTGTTGTCCTGTTGAATGATGGAGGTTGTTGTCGCATAAAGAGATCAAACATGGATCTTCCACGTGGTGGATCCGGATGCTCCATACGGGTAAGGTTATTATTCATAACCTGATTAATTTGTCCCAGTATAGTAATGAGTTGCTCACCACCGGTCACAACACTGAGCCATCATCATTGTCTTGTGTCAGAGGAAAATCCCAACAGGGAACACGTGCATTCGGGCGGTTTCCATTCCGTCCACTAGGGGGCATATCTAGATAATGGCATACACTATATTAGGTTATGAATCATAATGTACAACTTAACTTAAAAATACTCAGAAAAATTGGGATCCTACGCATGGATAATCCCATATTAACAAAAATGGTTTCTCTGAGGAATATTTACTTTAAAATCCGTCATAATGGCTTGTAATGAAAATGTGAATTATCTCAAGCATATCCCCTAGGAGTGTCATAACCAAAAGTGCAATAAGGCCTGTTTTCATGCACCAGTTCCCGTTCGAGTCTAGCTCAAAGCAGTGTTTTCGGGTTTTACCCCTAGATACATCTATGCAAGAGCCACCTCTACCTTCTCGTATCCAGACAGGGCTGTATTGCTTGAAAGATCTAGATAATCTACTCCTTACCGAAATACCAGGATGTTCTTGTATGTTTATCCTCAATGACTATCTTAGGGACTCTTCCCTAATTCTACGTTTTCTAAATCATGTTTCAAACTATTATACTAAACTTTCTCTGATACCAACTGTAAGGACCTGACCCCAGTTGCCCGGAGTCGGTACCTTGTTTGGTTACGTTGGCATATATACAAGGAATATGAATCCCAAAGGACCGAGTAGTTTTGTATTCTTGGAAACAAATTACATACATAAGTTGATCATTACAACATGAATGGAAAAACAAAAATAATTTATTCCACTAGCAACATCATGTCTTCTAGATTATGCTTTCATGTCATTCATAAATTACTTCTTCATATCCTGAGAAAAAAAACCTAAGAAATGGGTGTGCTAAAATGATCAGTAAGAGTAATAAATACAGCGGAAGATAATATAAACATTAGACATGGTGAATAATTGAAAAAACATGCCTTTAATAATAAATATGAACACATTATGGCAGGGAAATGAGATGAGTAAATAATGCCATAATAAAACCTAATCATGGGTATTCTACTAGTCGAATAACCACATGAACATTCAATTACTAGATTCATAATGAGGGAAGTTCATATGCCAGACATTCTGAATCATTTTTTCATGGCCTCGTACAAGACGTCTAGTGATTAAGGCCTCGTCCAAAATCCATATCACATTGTGAAAGGCCTTAGCCAATTCCATGTTTAGTTGTCTCATGAGACCTACCGATTCATTGAGGGGCTATAGCAGGCCCCACCCATCACATAATAAGTCCAATGAATTCCTCATATGAGCGGGGATAAACATAAACAACAAATACATTCATATTGAAACTATCATAGGAAATGCAACTATCTTTCCCAAAACATTAAACATAAAACACTAAACATTCGGAATAATATGTTGAATGGTTTTAGGACAGATCATCCAAAATATAGTTAGTCATAAACCATTCAATAAAATATTGTATATGACATCATAAATTATTAACCCCAACAATACATAAGAATCAACAAGAGTATTGAGTCAAATGAGAATACTCTTATAAAATCATTAAGCAATCTGGAGATAAATACTCTTTCATTTTGAAAAGAAGTGTTCTTTTGGAAAAATATATTCATAAAACACGAAGTGAAATCATATATTATTTTCATAATAAAAATAGTGTTTTTATAAGAATAATGGTTTCTAAAAACATATTATAGATTTCCCTTGAAAATAGATATGAATTTGAGATATTCCCTTTTATCAGTATCGTATTTTTGGAAATAGTTTTGAGAGATTCTTTTAAAACGTGTAACTATCCATAAAATAAATAAGGATTCTGGTTTGTAAACATGTATATGATACTGAAATAGAATATATTAGGAGTTCATAATAATTTCATTGAGGTATTTAGGCAATAAAAGTATGGAGAATGAAAATTGTAGTTCGGGTGGGAAACCCTTACCTTAAATCCAAATGTGTTCTCCTCTTGAACTTAATGTCCTAGAATGTGAAATTTTACATATAAATAAATAATTTAATAACCTAATATACATGAATTTATTTTATCATCATTCTGTTTAGTTCATTTTTGTTATTATTTATAAGTTATCATATTGAATTTTGTCGTTTCAGGGTGTTTGTTTTCTTGATTTTCATATTCAGTGAACTTGATTTTAAGTAATGAAGTTGAATGGATGTAAGTCTCCATAATTGAAATTAAATATTATTTATGTATATAAAGAATTTTTAATTTCCATTTATATCATTTGGTTACATGTAATGAGGTTGAATCATTAGATGACAACCACTTCTATTATTCGGCGGTACTTGGATTATTATGAACTAGTTTTGTCACATAACTTAATTATATGTAAATATTCTGGTTCATGGATATTAATTAGGTTATAAAACATATATTATAGTCTGGTTAGACCATAAATGTGTTTTCATTACCTGTTATGAAGAATAAATTGAAGAACGAAACACCATCATCCACGAAGATTATAAATCGGAACCTTATGGACGTCGATTTCGTTTACAAAATAAAAGGGAGGGAGTAAGAATATTTATGATGGTTTGTTCAATTCACATGATATAAATCCAGTATATAGATGTTACTGGAGTTATCATGATCATTTGGACAGAGGAGGTGAGGAAAGAAGAAGAAAATAAAGGAATCTTAAAATTAATGAAAACTTGCTAAATTTATCACGAAAATTCGGTGGCCTAACGATGTCTCTTGAAATATCATAAAAAATAGTTGGATTAGAGGAATGGAATATATCATCATTAATACATAATTTGGAGAGTAATGAGAATATTTAATGAAATATCCCAACACAATACAATGGGAATGGAAGAGAATAACATAAAATGAAAGAAAAGAATGAAAATAAAAGAGTTTGTTTAACTCTTGATCTCTTCTCCTTGAGATCCTCCTTAAGGGATTTGGTTTTGGACTTTTGGTGAGACCAGTATCTCTAGGACGTGGGGAAGAATATTGGGGAGAAAATTTGTTAGAATTTAGACAACTCTCAAGGCTTGAGAGGTGTGGGGGGAAGAGGGGAGTGAGGGTGGTATTTATAGTGGAGGGGGGAGGTATTTTAGATTATTTTAATCATTATTATAATATTTTTATCAAGACTATGAATAATCTCAATGAAAGTGACCCTAAATAGTAATAATATCATGTGAGTTTGAACCTAGTGTCCTTGCATCACGTTTGATGTCATTAATAGTGTATTTAACTGATAATTTGTATATACGGTATTTTATCGTATTTCATTATTAATCAAAAAATCTAGATTTTAGAAAAATCCCAAAAATACACCCCTACCATTTTTCGACGTGTATAATTCAAAAGTAAAATCCATTTTTCAAATAGAATTTTCTAAATATTATTAATTTAATTGTTAAATATGGTCATAGTTAATTCCAAAAATAATAATGTTGAAGTGCAGTTAGTTTTATGTGACATTGAAAAATTAATTAAGATCATATTATCATATTGCCTTAAGAAAATAAAATATTATTATTTTTTACTATCCATAAGGGTCATATTACTAATCATATTACTATTCACAAGGGTATGTTACTATTCAAAAAAATCAAGTTTGTTGTATCAGACTCCAAATGACTTAGAGAACACAACTCTAGATGACCATTTATTGAAATTCAAAACATAGAAGAGACAAAGTTGTGTTTAATGGTTAGATTATAAAATTGAATTGTATGTTTATTTTAAAAACATTACTGTGTTACAATAAAATTGTTGTAATTTATGTTAAGAAATAAATGATTCATTTGATGTTATAATACTATTATATTTAATTTCAATGAATCTATGTCATTTATGAACTCGTAATCCTTGATCAGTGTCAAACCAATAGCATTTAGAATTGTTACATAATATAATCCCAGATAACAAAACTCAATTATTTCATTCAGCATGCCATCAAATTCTACTTTACTTTCTTCATGATGATATCCATTCAAACCAACACCAGTATTAATTGATTTATTTGATTCACCATATATGCATTCATGGAATCAAAATACAGTAACCACATACCCAATATAAGCTTTTACCTATTTAGAAGGAAGTTTTTTGAACACACAAAATCAACTTTCAATTTTACATTAAATATTTGTTTCTTAGAAAAAATAAAAATTATTAACAATTGTTATCATCATAAAAGTTATTTAATTTTCCATCAAAACAACTTATCTTACATGTATTTGAAACCTATATGAAAAATTATATTGATGACGTTCTTCATGAGATGTAGATGTAATTTGTATAAAACAATTAATATTGTTATCATACGGTCTACAAAAAAATAATTTAAATAAAATTATCCATTATAAAAATTTTAAAAAATAATAACAAGTGCTACTTACTATCAAAATAGTTCCATTTCATCATAATTAAGAAGAACATATGTGTGTGTTCTTTGCAGTTGTTCATTTGAAATAAAAAATTCATGACAACCCAAAAAAAACAAGTTCGGGAAGATTAAAAATTATGATTTGATGGTTTGTGACCTCATTAACATTTTCCTCATTTTGAACCAAGGGATTGTGTTTTTAAGGATATTCTAATTCAAAGTAATAAGAGCAGAAATTTGAAATTTCCTCATGTAAGTACACTTCTGTTGTCAACCATTTAACTGCTGTTTTTTATGTACATTTTCCATTAGTTTTTATATATATCTATCATATGGAACCATGCATCAAAATTATACCTTTCCCCCACATTTACCATTACATGAAAAATTAAATATTCAATGTTTCATTAAGTCAGAGAAGGGTGACTGGAATATTATCTACAATTTAAATAAAATTAAAACAAATTTTTTTCACCATACTCAATGCATTATTATAGAATATTTTTACACAAATATCTTGAAATAAATATAATATTTCATTCAACACGTCCTATATTAATGAATTAAACAACCCTATATGAACAACATGAATTAATATTTCCAATATAACAAGGAATTCATGTCTTTTTTAATTCGATAATATACCCATTTCTGATAAAATAGGAAAAATTATAAGTATAACCATCGTGTAAACTCAAATATCCAATCCATTAATAGAATAATAAATTTCTTTCTTTTGAATGTGAGTAAGCATATTCTGGCTTCCTTAAATTTTGTGATCATTCATATTAAAATAATTCATTTTTAGGATATCTTCAAATTTAGGAAATATGTAACCATGTATATATATTGTCATTGGTCTTGCTGGGTGTGTCCAACACAATATAAATAATTTTCTCAAAAAAATTCTAACTATAAAATATATCTAACATGTGATGTACCAAAAAAACTAGACAAATATAGAAGGTCCAAAAAATTATTTTTCTTTATCCAATTATGATCTCTTAGAAAAACATTTATTTTCATTCATTTAGGGTTTGTCCAAAAGTTATATGAGTTAATAAAGAGGCGATAGATTTAACCATAATAACCGAGATCAGTACTATAGGTTCATATCATTCAATTATACCTTTTGTAAAATTATTTTTGTTCATTCAAAATGGATGATTCATATGAATAAATATAAGATGGTAGTAAAAATAACTAGTATTTCTCCTATTTACATGAATAAATGATTTGTTCTTAGCCATGTAGTGTGGACGTTATTTTAGACCATGTTTACTCCATCCAGATATCATAACGTACACCAAAGAGTCTCTATTCATCTATACTAATGTAGTCTTCAATGTAAAAGTATTATCTGAAAATATATTAAATGTAGTCACAAAATTTTTCCATAATAAAATTTACTCATCAATTAGTGGATTCAAAAAAATATCCATATTCTTATTTGGATTTCCTGTAACTAATTGCATCAAATATATATATGGTTCCTTCTTTAAAATCTAAGGAGGATATTTGTATACAATAATGAAAACATTCCAAAAAGAATATTGATTGTCTTAAGTGATAAATGGACAAAAGACATCAGTTAAAAGACCCAGAAATTTTTTTATATGTTTTGAAGAAAAGGATTTATTCATCCGATAAATGTATTTTCATTATCCACCATCACATGTATGATTTAATATTTTACTAGCATTAATATATGATTTATGAAGTATAATAAATGCATTTGTGTTGTGATACTTAAATAAATTTTGTAAATGGGGTGTCATTGGAATATACCTAAAATATTCCAAAGAAAATATATACTTTAATTATTGTGTCTCTTTATTCAACAATTCTACACATATTGTAAAATTAACTAATGATTCATAAGAATCATAACATAAGATGAAGTAATTTTAAAAATATTGAATATTCGGATTACTAATACCTAAATTATGGATCAATTTCTTACATTCATGGTAGCTTTCCTGTAATGTATTTTTATCATGAAATGATTTTTTAAACAAAGAGAAAATATGATCATATCAAATATTTGACATTCCAAAATAATATTTAATAACCATAAATTTTATAATAGCTTCGAATTTATTAATTTTTCATCCTAAGTATTAGGCCTCCTTAGTATATGTCAAAAAAGTATAAAATCGCGGAGGTTTTTATTTAGGATTTGGAATTTTATTCTATGTTTTGTTTCCTTAAGATATGGGCTAGCTCCCTCAAGTAATAAATTATGAAATGATGGATCTGAATCCCAAAAAAAATTATTATCTACTAAATTATATTCACCATGTTGATAAAAAAAATATAATGTTTTTAAAAACCAAAATGGAGGAAATTAAGTCCAATAATTTCAAAATTTTCAAACCTCCTAAGTTCCCATTTCATATAGGGGCATTTAATTGTTCCTTAAAAAAATCCAAATTCGATGATGAAAATGATAAAAATATTTCATCACCCTCAAATGTAGATATGATTTATACCTGATCCACTAGGATTTTTTTGATTATATATCCAATCACAGACATGTAATCGAAACAAGTTTCTACTTCCGGAGTCAATAGGTATCTAAAAAAATTAAGAATAATAAGTACTCATTATGACTAATTTAAATTTATTATTATATTTAAAAACCTTGGAATATTCTATAGAATATGATCCGGGTGAGGATCTGATTTAGCACCGGATTCCAGGGCCTGATGAGGATATCACATGCATGATATTTTCTGAAAATAAATTAATATCTCTCTAATGGTGTCTCATATGGGAAATATGGGATCACTATTAGTGTAACAACCAGAAATTTTATCAATAAAATTTTCCTTCCTATAATTATGTCATATAGTATAAATCACAAACATAACCAAGATAAACCAAAAAACATTATTATTATATATTAATAATGGTACAATAATTAGTAAATTAACCTATTATAATTCGAAATATTACTTCAATACAATAAATAGAATATAAGAAAAATTGAATACGATAATTTGGATCTCCTCGATCCACCAGAATGGCCACAATCATGAACAAAGCTGTAGAAATAAGAATTAATGTTGATAATACAATATTAATTTTTAATATTAATGTATATATATACTTTATAGAATGTAGAAGTGAATGAATAATTAAAGGAATAAGAGGTATTTATAAGATGTAGAAAACTCATATGACTGTTATAAATATAAACGTTTGAATAATAATATAACGGTAATGAATATTAATATGACAGTTAGAATATTAAAATAATTTATGAAAATTTAAAATAATATTTAGGTATCTTACAAATTCATAATATGATATTTTTATATCAAGGTGCTCGTAAATTATTTTTTAAAAATGATAAATTAATTTTTTGTATTTTTATAAAACATATATGTTTTTATCACAAATTTATAATAGATATAACTATTTAAAATTATTATTATTAACAGAAAATCGATCTATAAATTAATATAAAATATTATTTTAACGATAACATTATTTTATGAGACCTTGAATAAATTATCAAAGGGTTAGAAAATTGATTATAATCTGTATTTTTCACATAAATAAGGGTTTTATTTAGAAATTAAAATTTTCATATTTAGAAAATTATTTTCATAAATTGGATTCCATTTTTGAAGCCTATATTTCAAAAATGGTTTGGGTAAATTTTTTTGATTTTTCTAAAATAGTTTAATTTTGTGAATATAGAAATTTGAAAATTTATGGTAGTTAACATTTTAATCCAAATACTTGAATCTTTGAGTCATGAATGATGTAAGAAACCATTAGTTCAATCCACAATGAACTAGTTACTATATATAGTCACAATAATAATACTATTGATAGTATTTAGCCAAAATAATAAATTAACGAATATAATAATCAGAAACACCCCTCTCCTCCCCTTATAAATATCACCCACACCACCCTTATCCTAATAACTTATAATATTTATTTCTTTCCAATATTCTACCTAATTCCCTTATTAGGTCTCTTATCCACTTCCTAGTGTTTCTGGTCTCATCAAAGGACCAATTCCAAGTGCCTTAAGGAGGTTCTCAAGGAGGGACATTCAAGAGGTAAAATCATTCAACTTTATCTTATAAATTATTTCATTCATATACCATATTGTCACCCCATATTGAAAATGAAGTGATAAATATAGTATCATATATATACTATAATTTTATTATGTTTATATAATATCCATTATCAAATCTTTTCTCCCCAATAATGATTGTCAATCAAAAACATCGTTTGTAATATATTGGTTCACTGCCTTTGTGGACGATGATTTCTTAATTTTCTATTAATGACTTCATGGCTAGTTATAAAAACATTATTAGGGATAAATAATATTTTAATAGTAATATTAAATCTTATTTCATGTTATTGAACTAATATACAAACAAATATTAAATAAAATGATACTAGTTCGTGATTGTCGTAAAAACTGCCAAAATAAACTAAACAATTTTCGTTAATGTTTTTTAAAATTAATCATTCTAATTACATTAAAAATGATATATATTAGCATTTAAATAAATTTTAGGTCATGAATACAATATAATTTCACTTCTGGAGAATTATTCCAAATTTATAAGAACATCTATAAATATGCACAAGTTAACCGACCATGAAATCGTGAAACGAACGCTCTTGGATTGATAAAATTAAACTTTTTAACTCATAAAAATGACTATAAATGAACATAATAATATTATAATAATTATATTATATAGGAATGTATGTGTAATTGCAGAACACATTCGTACATAATGTATGAGATCTCTCAAAGCCTCTATATTACCTTTGGACTATGATTTCTCTCACATTTCCTCATTTTTTCACTTCATTATTCTTACATACTTATCATATATTATGTAAATATGTTCCACACATATGTATCTAGTTCAATTCGTATTTCTTTGATGGTTTAATACATGTTTTAAAAGGGTCCATTCTAAATTCCTCTTGATAAGAAAACTCGATTAAAAGTGAACTTCTATGTTTCTTACCCCTTTTCACTACACTCCATAAAATGTTTTAATCCACAAATATTTTCTAAAATCTCTCATTTTATCATAAAAATATATTTTAGTTCAATTATGGTTTTATATAAATAATTATACCTTTATCTTCTTTAAGGAAACATTAATGTTTCCCCATAAACCATACTAAAGTGTCACATTTCTAAAGTTTCCAAACCACCCTTTTTAATGTATTAAAATTAGTTGGAAATAATTATTCTATATATATTCTTAATTTAATTTCTAAATGACCAATAATTATTTAAATACCTTATTTATTGGATACCATTATGATACATCCTTTGACAATGCATTATTGACATGATTATTAAACTCATTTAATTCCAAGGGTAAACATTATGTTTATGCATTATCATTGATTTATTTATGTGGAAAACATATGCATGTACATGTAATGATTAGTGTTATTATATAACACTCGAGTGAATTGGGTAATATTTTATCTCATGAGATTTTATGAATGGGAATAGGGAGAAAACCCAATCCATTATGGGACTCTTCCAACCATGTGATATAGTCTTGGCGGTTATGCATAACTCATGTTTATGTAATGTTGTGTGTTGATTCCATATTAATATATTTAAATGATAATTCAATTCAATTTTCTATATGTTATGCCTCCATATGGTTATTCAAGTGTCATTCCTTTGATGTTATAATTTTTTTCCCTCTAACTCATGTGTTGTGATTCATTCCCATGTTTATTCCCTTAATGAGCTTTTAATCTCATCCCTTTTTTCTATGTATTTTCTAGGTTATCATATGAATATGAGTGATCTCAAAGAAAGTTAGGAGCTCATTATAGATATAAATAAAATTATTTTTTTCTGGTTTCATGTTTTCTAAATATGTACCTAGTATTCTAGTGACACTAGACTATTTTATCCTTGGTTTTTAGTTAATGGATAATTAATCTTAAATTAATGTAATAATATGTTTAAATGGAAAGGGTCACAATAGTTGGTATCAGAGGAAAATAAAGTTATTTAGGGGATTAAATATTGTAAGATTTAATAAAAACCCAAACGATTATTCTATCACCATGGATAATCTATATTTAAATATAGGGAATCATATGTTAGGAAATAATGTTCATTTATAAGTTTACCCTTTTATGTTCATAGGATAATTTTTATATGATCAATGGAAAAGTATTCAAGCACCCAAATTATATATTTATTTTTTTAGTTAATGGAAGTAAATAAGAGAAACCTTGATAACAACTAATGTGATAGAAAATTTGATGATTTCCCTAATGAGATTCCCAAATTAATGGGAATGGGAGATAATAACTTTATGATAATACTAGATCAACTAGCTCAAGTTACGAATGATAACATGAATCATCTGTAACTCCCTCTTTCTACTAGTAAAGATTAAGTTGCAGTCCAATCCTTTATGTGATAAAGGACTCCTATCTTTAGCGGGTATTATAATCCCCTCATTGTGAATGATTGATTAACTCTGTTGAGAAGAATGATAAATCTTTTTTAGAATCCTAAAATAAAGTGTGAATATTATTTATATATGATGAAGTCTATCTATCTCAAACTATTTAGAAAATGGAGGGGATCATGCTTGAATACATTCCCATTGTCATGGACTACATTGACGTGTTCCTGGAATAATTTATCAATCTTCCACTTGTACGATATGTTGATTTCTCAATTGAACTTATAATTGGATATATTTACATATAAAAGACTCCATATATGATGTCCACCATTGAGTTAAAATTACTAAAGAAGCGGTTATACTATAATCTGTACAAGAGTTTCATGTGCTCGAGTGTTTTTTAGTGGGGTGTGTCAGTCCTCTTCATCAAGAAGAAGGATGCACCAATGTGCCTCTACATTGATTATTATGACCATAAAAAATCAAAATAAATAACAAGTATATCATACCTTGGATAGATGAATTTTTTAATCAAGTATATGGGGCCATGTATTTCTATATGGTAGACCATTGGTCAGGATATCACCAGTTAAAGTTGAAGAATGAAGTTATTCCCAAGAATACCCTTCAAATTCGGTACGGACAATATGATTTCATAGTTATGACCTCCAGACTCACTAATTCCCTATAAATATTTATGGTCTTAATGAATATATTCCTCAGATATTACATTGAAATTTTTTTGGTTGTCTTTATAAATGATATTATGATATAATCCAAGAGTAAGGATGAGCATGTAAAGCAGTTTAATACTACCCTAATGACTTTTAAAAGGGAGAAACAATATGAAAATTATAGTAAATGTGACTTCTTTATGGAGTAATTATCATTCCTAGGGTATGTTATCAATAGAAAAAGGAATATATGTAGACCCTTCTAAGGAAAAGGAAACTGAGGAGTGTCCCTTCCCAGTATTTGTGATGATGATATTTAGATTACTTGGTATATTTGTGTATTACTAAAAAAATTTGAGGAAGTTCTCATGATTTTCAATCCAATTAACCAAGTTGACTCGGATGGTACAGAAGTTTCCATAGACCAGTGAATGTGAATACTGCTTCAAAGAGTTACAAAAGAAGCTTATTAATACATCAATACTTACAGTATCCATAGGTGGGGAAACATTAGTGGTATATGGAGATTTATAAAATAAATTATTAGGATATTTAATAATGAAAAAAGATAATGTAAGAGCATAAACTTCAAGAAAATTAAAATTCCCTGAGCAAAAAAATCCCACATAAGATCTAGAATTATCGGTTTTGATATTTTCATTGAAAATTTAGTAGCATTATTTCTCTGGGGAGAAGTGTAAGATATATACTAATCATAAGAGACTGAAATATAGATTTATAAAGAAGTAGATTAATATGTTCCAGGGTATATGGTTATAAATAATCAAGGATTATGACTTCCCAATCCGCTACCATCCTGGTAAGACAAATAAACTAGTGGATTATCTTTGTAGAAAGGACCCGGTAAATTTTTCAATGAAAAGAATGAATATGCATCCAATATTCAATGAATTTAAAATGATAGACATAGGAATCAGAAAGGGAAGAACATAATTATTAATTTCTAAAATTACTGCACAACTATATCTTTTAGATAAGATAAAGGATACTCAAAGATATTGTATGGAAATTCAAAATAAGGTGGTAGCTATTAGAAATGGGAAATCCAAAATGTTAAAAATTAATGAGGAATGGGTTGTAATATTAGGGTCCCAACTATGTATACTATAAAATACTCAGATAAATAGGAAGACATTGAATGATACATGTAGCTTAACCTTCTTGATCAACCTAGGGGGAAAAAATATGTATCGAGATATCTGAGATCACTATTGGTGGGATAATATAATGAAAGAGATTTGAATGTAAATCAATGTACATTGTATGTCAACAAGTGCAGGATTAAAGGAAAATATATAAGGTGATGATGAATCCATTTACCATACCGACATTGAAATTGGGAAACATCACCGTGGACTTTTTCATCAGACATCCAAATACATCTAGAATAAATAATGAATTATCAAATTGTTTGGATCATCTTACAAAGTCTACTCACTTTATCACAATTATAGTTGATACATCACTTGATCAACTTCCATGGATACATATCAAAGAAGTGGTGAGGCTGTATAGATTACCATTATTTATTGCATCTGATCAAGATCTGAGATTTACCTCTATTTTATAGAAACGTCTCCAACATTCCCAAAACACTGAGCTGAAATTTAGTATAGCTTATCACCCTCAAATTGATGGCTTGTCTAAGTGGACTATTTAGAAACTAGTTAAAATGATGATATCATACTCAATGTACTTAAAAGGATGATAGGATAATCATCTTTCCCTAATCAAATTCTATTACAAAATTATTTTCCACTAAATCATTGAAATATTACCATATGAATCCCTTTGTGGGAAGAAATATAGAACAACCACATGCAGGATTCAATTTAGTTAATTTAAGTTGTTGGGACCTGAAATGGTCATGGAAATGGTAGAAAATGTTAACACAATTCAGCAGCACATCAGGGTTTCCAAAAGATGATATAAGATTTATGTAGGCAATTGTTGATAGTACCTAATGTTTTAGGTTATAGGTAAGGTATTCCTGAGCATATCTCCATGGAAGAGAGTCATGATATTTGGTAAGAAAGGAATGATAGGTCCCAGGTACATCATCCCCTTATATATTCTTGATCGCATCGGTGATGTGGCCTACTGAAAATCATTATCAATGACCATGTCTCAAGTACATGATATAATTCACGTATACCTATTAATGAAGTAAATACCAGATACTTAACATGTACTGAATTAAGATGTGGTACATATTGAAATTGAACTTTACTATGAAGAGAATCTAGTGAAGATATTGGATCATAGAGATAAATTTATATGCAACAAGACTACTCACCTTGTCAAAGTCATATGGAGGAACCATAAATACAAAGAGGCACCATGGGATCCAGAAAGAAGTGATGAAGGAGAAGTACCCTCACATATTTTCACCTTTTCATGTAAAATGAGTTTTTGAGGGTGAAATTTTATTAGGGGGGAAGAATGTCCTATCCTAGAATTTTATCAATAGGATTTACCATCTTATAATTATGTCATGTATTGTAAATAATAAATATCATATAGATAAACCAAAAAACATTATTATTATAAACTTATAATGATAAATTAGTCATCAAATAAAACTTTATGAAATCCAAATATTACAGTAGGATGATAAATAGAAGAAAAGGAATAATAATAGGATAATTTGGATCTGCTCGATCCACCAAAATGACCACAATCACAAATAAAGGTATATAAATTAAACATAATGTAAATTTTAAAATATTCATTTTGAATTTGAAATTATATATATAATTGATATAAATAATATGTAAATGAATAATGAATGGAATAAGAGGTATTTATATGAAGTAGGAGACCCATATGACAATTATAAATATGACTATTATAAATATGACCATTGGAATAACAATCTGACTCTTAAGAATAGTAATGTAATCATTAGATTAGTAACCTCGCCTATGAAAATGTAAAGTAGTATTCATGTATATTATAAAATGAAAATATGATATATTTATATCAAGGTAAAAGTAAATAAATGTTTTAAAAATGATATTTTTTTTTATTTTTATAAAACATAAATGTTTTAATTGTGATTTTATTATAAATATAATGATTTAAAATAAATTTTTTTTTCATAAAATGGATTGACAAATTAATATTAATTTTTATTTTAATGATAATATAATTTTATGAGACCATGAATAATTTTTCAATGTGTCATAAAATCGATTTTAATCGGTATTTTTTAAATAAATGAGAATATTATTTAAAAATTGAATTTCTCAAATTTAAAAAAATATTTTCATAAAATGGATTACATTTTTTAAATATAATGAGAGAAAAAGGTTTAGGGTGAATTCTTTATATCTTTATAGTTTTGTTAAATTTTTTTGAATATTGAAATATGGTAATTTAAGGTAACTGATATTTTAATCCAAATACATGACTTTTTGAGTTGTGAATGATGTAAGAAACCATTATTTAGAACTCACAAGAACGAGTTACTATATATAGTTATAATAATCAATACAATGTATTGTATTGTTCTAAAATAATAAATTAATAAATATTTTAATAAAAAAACACCCCTCTCCTCCCCTTATAAATATACCACCCCACACCACCCCTTCTCCTCACACCTTATAATATTTAGAGATTGAAAATATCTTCCCAGTTAACTTAGAAAAACTCTTCCACATGTCATAGTGTTGTTGGTATCACTGAAATACTAATTCTATGTTCCTTAAAGAAGTTCTAAAGGAGACGACATTCATGTGGTAAAATCCTTCATATTTCTCTTTTAAATTCTTTTTTTACTCGACATTATCCTCACCCCTATCCAAAATGAAATGATAAATCTAGTAGCATATATATACTTTATTTGTTTGTTAATATAATGTCCATAATTAAATCCCCTCTCTCCTCCCATTTTTTAAAAATTAAAATATCACATGTAATATGTCAGTTCACTATATTCCCGGATGGTGAACATTCATTTTCTGTTACTACCTTCATGGATTGTCATGAAAAAATTATTATGGTTAAATAATATTTTAATAAGTATATTATAACTTATTTTATTTCTTGGAATAAATATATAAATATAATATTTAATAAAATGATACTATTTCATGATGGTAGTAAAAACCACCAAAATAAACTATTCATTTGTCATTGACATTGTATAAAATAAATCATCCTAATATTTGGAAAAATGATATATGGGACCATTTAAAAAATCACAATTGATTAAATAAAATATATGTTTACTTCATGATAATTATTCCAATTTGAATATAACATCCCTAAATTCTCATAAGTTAACAGACCATCAAACCATGAAACAAACACTCCTGGAATGACCAAATTTAAATTTATTACGCATAAAAATGGCCATAAATGAACTTAATAAAGTTATAATAAATTAAATATATGTGTAATAGGTTCTGAATTAAATTATTAATGGGTCTAATTTTATTATCGAGGTCATTAAATGTAGGTGTAGGGCACATTCGAATATAGGGTAAGGGATCTCACCGAACCTCTATAATACATTTGGGTTATGCTTTCTCTCACCTAACATCAGTTTACCTCTTCATTATTGATACATAATAATAATATATTATATAAATACTTCCCCTATATATATATATTTCTCAATTCATATTTATTTTATGGGTAAATACATGTTTTAAAAGGTTTCCTTCTTAATTCCTCCTGATATGAAAACTCGATCAAAAGGGAACTTCTCTGTTTCTTGCCGCTTTTAATCTAAACTCCGTAAAATTTTTAATACACCCATATTTTTTATAATAAATAATTTTATCATGATTATATTTTTTATTTAAATTATGGTTTTATAGAAATAATTATATCTTTATCCTCTGTAATGAATCTTTAATCTTTACCTTTAAACTACAATAAAGTGGCACATTTCTAATGTTTTCTAACAACTATTTTTAATTTTTGGAAATCAGTAGTACATTATTATTCATGAAATATTCTTATATTTCCTTTATGAATGTCTAATAATCATTTAAATCCCTTCTTTCAAGGATATCACTATGATATGCCCTTTCATTATTCTATGTGACAAGATTATGAAGCCCATTTGTTTCCATGGGTAATCATTATGTTTGTCCCTTATGTTTAATTTCATTATATGGAATACATATTAATGTAAATGTTATTATTTGTTCACACATATAGAACTCCAATTAATTGGGTAATAGTTTGTCTCATCAGACATTTTGTATGGGATTAGGGAGTAATCCAAATCCATTATGGGAATTTGTACGCCATATGATATAGTCTGGACAGTTACCCATGACTAATGTTTATGTCATATTATGTGTTGTTTCTAAATTAATATATTTCTATGATCATATGATTCCATGTTATGTATGTTTTTCATCCATATGTTTATTTAATTGTCATAACTTTTATATTATCATTTATACACTCTAGCTCATGTGTTATGCTTTATTCCCATGATTATTATCTTACTGGGATTTTTAGAGCATCCCTTTTGTCTATATATTCCCTAGGTTATCATATGAATATGTAGGATCTCAAAGGAATTTAGGAGCTCATTTTTTATATTAATAAAATTATTTTTTATTTTGGTTTCCTGTTTTATAATTATGTACCTAGTATTCCAAAGATACAAGTCTGTTCAATCCTTGATTTGTATTTAATGGATAATTATTCTAAAAAACATTTAATAATATTTAAAGATATGGTTCCTGTAGTTAGTTCTAGGATATGGGGTTTACCCTAGGTGCGATATAACATTTGTGCGTGCCAGCTGTTTTGTAACATTGAATGAGAGGGAAATTCATTTAATATTTTTATTATAATTTTTATAAAAAAATAAGTATCTCCCAAATTGTGTTTCATTTTAAAATTTGGATACAACTCTTAGGTTCGGGTTGAGGGGTCTACCCTATACGTGCCATAACATTTTTTTATTGGGAGTTTTGTAACACCACATGCAATATTTATTCATGTAATATTTTTGTTGTAATTTTTTACAAAAAAATTGAATTATCTGTGTAATGGTGTATCGTATTAGAAATATGAGACAACCATTAGGTCGGGGATGTAGAGTTTTACTTAAACATGACATAACATTTTTTCATATTGGGTATTTTCAAGCATTTTATGTGAGGGTAACATTTTTAATATTTTATTAATATTTTTTTCCACATTTATATGAATTATTAGTACTTATTATTTTAATTAATTCAATATTTATATTCATTATCAGGAATTACTAATAGTTGTTATTATTATTTATATTTTTTTAAAGATTATTTAAAATATTTATTAATTAAAACTCATCTATACTATTTATTAATAATATAGACTAATTAAATGTTAAATATTCTAAATTATTTAATTTTTTCCTAATTATTTAAATTATTACTACATTTTAATTATTTATAATTTTTTTTAATTTTTTTTATTTTTTTGAATTTTTTTAATTATTTATATGTTATTATAAAATAATTTACTAATTATTATTTTCTATGTTTTTAAAAAATATTAAATATTTTTAATTACTATTGGTTTTTCAGTAAAACAATTTTTATAACATTTTTTCAAAAAAACATCGTAAATAACTTTTTGTTAAAACTTCTTATTTAAATTAGTTATCTCATTATTTTTATAAAACCTGAATTTCTTGTTTATTTCATTTTTTGTATATATATATATATTACATACTTTCTAAATAAAATTTATTTACATCAAACTTATTTTTACATGTTAAAATCTATATACATACATATATACATACAGATATTTATATTTATATATATAAAAAATGCAACGCCCCAAGATATTATGGTATGTATCTATTTAAATTTAATATCTTTGATATCTTATGAACAATTAAATGTTATTATGTGATCATTATAACCTAGGAGTTAAATTAGCAGGAATGAATAATATTAACCATAATATCAAAATTATATATTTTATATTCAATCAAATATTTTTTAAATCATACAAATTATTTTTATAGGCATAAGATAAGAACAAATCCAATTTTACGCATGAAAGACTATATTTTTTATAAAGATTGTTTTACCACCTTTAATAGAGTACTGGTCTTAAAAATAAATTTTGAAACTTTTATAAATTATATTCATAAAAATAAACTTCAATATTAGAACTGTAATGTAAAAATTATCTTAGGGAGAAATTTTAATATTGTTCGAAAAATATTTATTTCCCAGTGAACAGTAAAAAATATTGATTTTTATGAAACAATCAATTTTGTTATATTAAATGTATATTTATAATTTTTTATTTTATATTAATGTAACATAAATACTCTTTATCTACAAATAATATAATTTATATCATCATTATACCTTATTTTGGTATAAGTACATTTTTGGGCTTGAAAATACATTTTTCAATAAAACTATTTTTTATTGCGTTGGTAGGATTAATTTTAAATTAAATTATAAATATTAAGTTTTTTTAATATTAAAAAATTTATACCATATTTGGATTCATAAGGTACAAATTTAGTAAATAGGTCACATTTAAATTTCATATATGAATAATAACCTTGGTAATATTTGTTACCATAATAAAGGGTAAATTTGAAAATTTATGTTATAAATAAAATGATAAGGATTATAAAATTACCCATAAACTTTTACAAATTTTATTGGATGATTTATATTCAACCTTTAACACCTAATTTTATAATTTTTTTTATTAAATGGATATTTATCCATAAGAATGTCTTCTATAATATTTAAATTAATGAAAATCACAAATGTCACTTTCATTATTATAAACCTCACTTATGTGTCTATATGGAGAAGAAGGTAGGTTTTGAATGAATATAAGTGCCCATTTTGAACATAATAAAGTAATTTTCATGATATAAATTTATTTATGATTTTTGGGAACCATTTGGATGAGTTTATAATATTTATAAAACTTTATTTAAAGAAAAGTTAAATATTCCACATTCATATTTTAATGCCTATATTATTTTTAGCTCAGAATCCTTTTTTTGAATTATTTAAAAATACACTTTTTGGGTAAGTGGGAACCATACAAGAGTCACCAGTATATGAAAATCCCACATCCCCTTAAGCAACACATGCCCCATTAATATTCATAAATTCAACAGATTTCCAAATACCACCAGAACGACGATTTAACGCACCTCGAACACAATCAAACCATATTTGAGAATAAAGGGCCAAAATTCAAAATTATAAAAAATCCCAACAGCCAAGACACCTCAATCCAAAAGCTAATCATGTCCACCTCGAACCACAAAAGCTAGTCAGGTCCACCCATCCATCACCCACCGACCCGAATCCAAGAAAATCAGTCACGTCAAACCTACCATCGTCAATGAGTCCGCCCAACCATGAGATGCATCTCTACCAATAATCATCAACATAATCGTTGAAGCCATAACATAACTCTATGTCGTCGATAGATCATCGTCTCCATCAACCACAAAAAGTCACATGCGCAAACACGCATCCCAAATAACATTGACGACCACCGCGCAACTCCACCTTGGAGATAACAGTGGATGCCTGGATCCAGAACAGAGAAAAAATGGAATTTATAAGAAAAAATATTTATAGGTCCATCTCTAACTGGGAGACCTCAAACCAGGGAAACAACTACTAGAAAAAAATATTTGAACAAAACCTGACCTCTGATTCAATCCCCCCGAGCAGCCATGTCAATGTGACCATCATCACCAGCCCCAAGCCATAGAACTCTCGGGAAACTCCATAGGAAATCCACCTAAACCCACAAAAACCTTTAGATAACTCCCAAAACATTGGGAAGAATGCCTCCACAAAAAATAGAACCATATGATATTCCAAATCAAAGAATAACCTATCCAGACACCATTCTATCAACTCTCACCTTTGTCACTACCATCGACATTGCATCTTAAAACCCCCCCTATGTCGACAGCACAATTCCAACACTCCAACATAGAAACAACAATAGAAAGTTTAAAACCCCCAACATAGACAATCCTAAAACACCGAGCGTGAGTAATATATAATAGTAATGGAACTCTAAGAGTAAATATAGAAAATTCCTTAAAAATATATGTGAGGGGAAACCCCTAGAAGTATACTAGGGTCCAAAACCCTTAAGAGAGAAGACCAAAGAAACTGATAGGATCCTAAATTTATAAATTACTATCCCAAAACCTCGATGTTACCTCCACTCTAGATCCTACATGGATAAGAGAAGTGGAACTCAAGGATAGAGCCCAGTAAAGCAACTGAGAAAGGCCTTCACATAGCTAGTGGTGAAGAAATATGGACCTATATTATTTTTACTATTATGTTATTCAAAAGATATATTAAACAATAGATAATATATATAAATATAAAAGATTTATTTACATCACTGTATTTTACTTTTAATTTTTAGTGATGAAATAATTACCCTAAATAGTCATACAATGATGAAGTATTAGTTATTTTATTAATGAAACAATGAAATAAATGATATTAAAAATATTAAAAATAATTATAATTTGAATTAATTAAGGTGATCTAGGAATTTTATTGATTATTATGACTTATTATGGGTGTATTAAAAAAATATATTTGGTTTTTCAATCATTCTTTCCTTAAGGCCAAAATAATGAATTGTGTCAAAATTGACACTGATGATATTTTATCAAAATGAAATTTTATTAAATTATTTAAAAATCATAAATAAAATAAAATTAAAGGTGATTATTTTTTGGTATATAATTTTATAATCAATTCATTTATGTTCCAATATACATTTTATATGTAAAAATTACCACAATTTAATGTTAAATGAATTGTTACAATAATAAAAATTAAATTTTGATAACTAAAGTAAATCAAAATGATAAGGTTTAAAGTAAAACCAAAACATGTAAATGTTTTATTGTATTATGATATTACAACCTTATAGAATATTATATTCTTATAATTTTCCATTTGGTTGTATTTGGATAAAAATAAAGTTATTATAATTTAATATTTTTTGGATTTCTAGGGGCACCACTCACCCCAATTGTAAAAGGGAACTCATTTCATCATTTTTTTTCACAACCTTCAGAATTATATCTAACAAAATCTATCAATTTATCATCTAAACATCATTATCGAGGTTTTATAGTTAATGGAACTCCAAAAATACCAACTCTAGATCCCTTGAGAAGAGATCTAAAGGAATTATTTCAAATAAGTGGTAATCGTTTTTACCAACTCATTCAAATTCATTTATTATTTTACTTCCTATTAATGTGTTTTTTACCTTATAAAATATTAAATCTAGTATCATAAATATACAAATATTTCATTATGATTATGAAATAACCATATTCTACCTTTTTTCCATCTTACCAAAAAATTAATTCCTCGCACGTAAGTACGTACAACATATCATCTCCACATAGTGGTGTAATTAAGTTTCTATGATCAACATTAAAAAATGGTTCTAAAAATTTATATAATTATTAAAAAATATATTTATTATTGTAATATTAATCTGAAAATGTTGGATTTGTACCCTATATAAGAGAACTATCACTTTTATGACAAAATAATAATGAGAAACAATGCAATTAACGCCCAAAATTGAGAATTGAATAAAAATTATTAATAAAAGAGTGGTAAAACATTATATGGGGATAATATATGATATAATAAATATTATTTTTATTATATTATATGTTAATTATATCTTTAGAACTATTATAGAAAAGGTTCGATGACGTACGGTGGATATCAGACCTGAGGTAAGGGGTTTCTTTTCTCACTTTCATTTTTGTGAGATATGCCTTATTCACCACATATTCCTTATGTATGGTCTATTTATACGTCCCATTGATATATAATATCATGAATCCATTTATCTTCAAGGTATTAAATTATTTCATTTTTATGATTATTACTTTTATGGGGAATAAGATGTTTGAAATTTCTTTTAAAAATAATTTTTTAAATGATAATTTTTTAAAAGTTTAAAGGAAATGTTTTTTAAACCATATACAGTTTGATTAAATCTACCCACTTTCATAATACCATAATTCCTTGAGTAATACTTTATAAGTTTTCAATTTCATTTTTAAATAAATTAATTTTATTTATAATTGCAATGATTTTTAAATAAATGATTCTAAAGTTAAAAAAGGATATTTATGTAAAGAAAATTTCAATGATTTTGTTAGAGTGTTTTTATCTATGTCAGCACCCTCTATTGAATATTATTCTTATTAAAGGTGATATCTTATTATATCATCTACCATATTTTATTGAATGGTTTATTATAATTTTTAATTGGGATTTACTATCTTAATACTATTCTCTATATTACTCTAGACAATTTATGATTTCCATTACTATGTGGGAAAAATATTTACATTTCATATGCTTGTTTCAATTTGAATTTATATGGTGATTATGTTTCACATATTTCATACGATTAATTTATTGGAATTAGTAAGTGTTTGGTGGGGCTCTCTTTTTCCCCTTGATGCATCAGTAGGTCTTATGTGAAAAACCACACTAGGTTCTGGTCAAGAACATACCAATTTAGAATTATTAGTCAAGACATTGATTGTATGTTTATGATGTCCCACATTATTCATTCCTTCATTATGATATTAGTTATTGATATTCCATGTGATTATTCTACAAGTATAATATCTATTGTTATGTTTTCATTCTCATGTGATTATTTATATGGCATTATTATATCATCTTTTATTCCTACTATATTATGCTCAAGATTATGTTTTAATGAAATGTGTTGTAATTATGTCCCTTCCATTTTATATAATTATTTACGATAGCTTCTTCTGTAAATTTCCTCTTTATCAAAATGTGGTCTCACCCCTTTCTTATGTTTTATTTTTCCCCATGATTCTAGGATATATATTATGGTTTCCATACTGGGTTTCTCTATGGGGAATAATCGTGGTCTAAAATAATATAATTTTTATATTATATGTTTGAATTATCATTTGAATCCCATGGATGTATCTTATTCTCCGTGATTACTCAATTATTTTTTCCTTTTGGATGTGATCACTTGTTAATAGTATCACTGTAATAATGTAAGGAAATGACTTCAGGATACAGGGGTTTGGGTCTTTACAAAAACCCATACACGTTTTTTAGACATTTGTATATATATTTATTAAAAAAATTTCTTAATAAAATATATTTTATAAATTGTTTTAAACATATATTCATATGAAATATATATAAAAATGTATATATATATATCAAAAACATTATACATTTTTTAAAACATTTATATATTTTCACATGTTAATATATATATATATATAAATCAATGAACATAAACAGTTTTTAAAAACATTCTTATATGTATATTCACATGTTAACAAACAGACACACACACACAAACAGACACATACATATATATAAAAAACCATACAAATTTTTTAATATATATGTAAAAACATACACATTTTTTAAACATTTATATACGTATATTCACAAGGTAATATATATATATATAATACATGACTTTTTAATTAATATAAATACATCAAATATATTCTGACACTTTTTTTTAATCAAGTATACTTTTAAATCTATATATACCCACATACAATCATAGATATATACATACATAATTTAATTACAATAACCTAAAATCACCATATATCAAATATAATGGCATTTAACTATAATTAAATATTAGTAACCTATAATATAATTGTAGTAACCTATAATATATAACCACATACAAATATACATATATACATATATAATATAATTATAGTAACCTATAATAAAGATATTTCTAATAATAACATAAAATAATATAATTACAGTAACCTAAAATTCTAAACAAAATAATATATTAAATATAATGATTTGAAAATGATAAAAATGGATCAAATCGATTGAAATAACTAATATGAACTAGATGAAGAGGTGGATAGGTAATTATAAATTTATATAAACCATAATTACCAAACAAAACTTAAAAAATCAGGTAAATTTATTAAAATAGGGGTTTCCTAAACTAATTCATCTACGATTAAAAGAAAAAAGCACAAAAAATGAAATAAGAGACAATAGGAATCCATATCATGATGTTTCAAACCTAGTTATACAAAAAATGACTACAACATAGTAATTATGAGGGGAGAAGGCCAGTCATCATGTGTGCTATGAAAGAATCAAGAGAATAAATATGGGAGAGAGTGGAATAAGGGAGGCCACTATTATCAATTTAATATTAACTTTGATGGGTTAATTTTGATGAAATTTATTCTATCGAAACTAATTTTTTCATCAAATGTTTTTCGGTTGGAAATTATTTTATGTTGAAAAATGTTTCTCTACAATGACAAATAACAATGGAATTATACATCTGTTAGAAAAAAATTTCCTACTAGGTGGAACAGTTTCTCACTTAATGTATTTATGACAAAACAATTTTTTCCACCACAGATAATTAATTTTTTTATGGAAAAATGTTTTAACACAAATACTTCCATTCTTGGGACTATTTTTGATGATCACTTTTCTCGTTTCAAATAACCTTTTTCCAGTAGTTCTCCTCACATAGAGTTTGTGGCCCCGTGGTTTTTTTGATCAGTTTTTATGTGAAGGCCCTCTATACTAATTCTTGTCAGGTTTTCATAGTAATGGGCATAAAATATGGACCTTTGGGAGCTACAGGGAAAGTCATCATTCATAGTTGGATGTGGTGATAAAAATCTCCTTTCTCCCTTTCTTGGGTTTCATTGAGCATATCTATTAGGTTTCTCTTTAATTTCATTCATAATTGGTTGATATGAGTATTTATATTTATATTACACACATTTTGTTTTTTGAATAATCCTATTAAGTATGTATATAGTCACCCATTCATTGGATTGGTCTGCACATGATGTGTCTTTTTCAGAAAAAAGAATATTGGTGGTGACTTTGGAGATGCATAGTAGGACTTTGAGGTGCTGATCATGTTATATGGTTATCCTTGGAAGTTATAATTTGGGATCTCTATAGTATTTCCTTTTCCCATCTGTTATCTGGTTGGGAACATTTTTCTGGTTAGTCATATATTTTTTCCCTTTATGTATTTTTTTAATACAATTTTTTTACTTTGATTTATTTTCTAGAGGTTATTTCATTCATGGTTAATAGTCTAGATGTTTTAGTTTATTCCTATAACATTACATTATTACATGTTTTATATGACACCCATTTTAGATATATTCCTACTCGACAATTTTATCTAGCCCCTGGCCAATTGGAGTTAGGCTTGGGGTTTCACACTCTGCTTACTGCCAGGCCAGACGGGGTCCCAATGGGGCGAGTTGTGACATAGAATTTCCATGAAGGGGTTTCAACCCATATCTATTAAAATTTGGCTACTCATTATGAAGACTATTTCATTTTCCATCACAGTAATTTTTAACTTTTTTTCTTCTCATTTTAGCCATTGAATTAAAACCAAAAAGTTTAAGGTGAGTATTAAACAAAATTAGTCAAATTATGAAATCACATGATATAGAAAATCAATCCTAATATGTTCGTCATTATGACACATTTATTTCAACCTATGAAATTCTAGGTTCATACTAAATCACTAATAGTTCAATATAGTTTTTTTATGATATATCCATTTATACTTGATAACCTAATTCCCAAAAATAAGTAAACCCTACTCTAGTACCAAATAAAGGGCCCTAAACATTCACTCCCGAGTCCACTGCCAAAAACACATCCTTTACACGCAATATTTTATTAAAAGTGAGACAAACCAAGCATAACAAACAAATATTTTATTTAAATTATAAAATTGAATCATTTATTCTCTCTATTTTACACAATACCATAACCAAAAGTGTTATAGTATTGGATACTAGATATATAAATTCCTTATTCCATAATATCTCTTAAACAAAATCCATAAATAACTTACTCACATTCTACCTCTATAGACATCACACTTAATACTTATATTCATTTCATTGGGATTGTAAATATAATATAGGCTGTGTTTGAATTCTCAGTAATGTAAAAAAATGATAATAGTCAAGAATCAGAAGAGAACATAAGTTAAACTTTTGATCTATTGAACATAGTCATCGTGCATAAACGTAACATGAGAGAATAATTACCAAATGAACATAGATCATAAATCAGGATTCATGGATTATTGATTTTCAATAATGATAGCTGTCATTGGGATGTGGAAACATAATCTAGTAATCTTGAACCCTAAAAATTCATCATTGGAATGTGGAAAAAGGGTTTGGTATAAACATAATCATTGAAATCATAATAGTATGAACATAGATAACTACACTCATATTTATACATTATTTTTTGAATATAACTAATGACAATACTTTCCATTTATTATATTGTGAACCTATCTAATCACAATCATGTTCACATGTTATCAAATGAAAATAGCGAATCACAATCATCTTCATGCATTATATTGTGCACATGGATAATTGTAATCATAACCCTACATCATATTGTGATCACAGCTAATTGTAATCATGTACACACATGGTTTAATTAGATTCAATGATTTTCAGAATTAAATGATAAAATATAACAAACCCACCCATCACATAATGATAAAACATAAATATGTTTTCCACAATAACATGGGGGTATTCATAATTCCTTAATATCTTAATTAAACCATGGGAAAGAAACGATTTTCATAAAAACTTCCACATTATGTGACCATAAGCCATCCAAACTAATATGTAAGAAAAAATCATTAAATAATATCCCCTATGAAGCATATGAATCATTATATTATGTTAACATAGATGAAAAACACATTTATAAATTTTTTCAAAAAATATTCATTGAAAAATATAATGAAATATAATTTTTTTTTACCTCTAAAAAATGAAAAAATCATGGAATAATGGGAGAAGGATTTCATTAAAAAACCATATAAACAAGGAAATAAATCTTAATAAAAATGGATATAATTTTGGTATGATATGATCATGTAGGAAACATTAAAAAACATTCTTTTCACACAATTATAAAGAAAGTAAAAAATAACCTATATGGAAATAGATAAATGATTTATTTTTAAACAATTGTAAAGAATGTTAAAGATAGTTGGAAATGACCATTGAAATCATTGTAGTATATATAATAAAATTCCTAAATTAATATAAATAATATGTTCTTAGGAGTGGAAGAGTTGGGTAAATGAATTTAAAAGGTTTAAATAAATGATTTTTAATAAAATTTCATGCACCTTTTAAAAATAATAAAACCCTCTTAAAAGATATACCTTGACATGGCACTAAATATACAATGATTATAAAGGGAATAATGATGTAATATTTCATTAGTTAGTACATACACCATATAAATGAAAATGTGTTCATAATATGAAATATGTATCAAATAATGAAATTCTAGATGAGAAAACCTTACATAAAACATCCACTTAGTCAGTCATTCTCTAAATTTTATTGAAATAATTAATCCACTCTTTATGGGAATCTTGGAAATGAGTGGTTTAGGGGTACTTGTTGGGTCTAAAAGATCAAAACATGGGAGAGATTTTTTAGGGAATAAAATATGGTATATTAATGAGAGAGATTATAAATTTTGAGGTGGATTTAATGGTGTAGAGAAGGGATCCGTTAATAAGTGATGGGAGTGGAATTTTTGAGATATTAATTTCTTTATATAAAAAGGTGAAGTATTTCTCAAGGAAACCAAATATAATATGGATACAAATTGAAAATGGATAGGGGATCAAGAAAGAATATATCCATATACATAATGATAAGTATTGTGTTATATTTTGTGTCTTTATCCCTTAATTGAATCATTTTACCATATTTAACTCTTACTAGTTTAAAGAATATGATTTTACCTCTTAAGACATTAAAATATATGTAGAAATGTTATTAGATTCAAGCGCTGAGACATCATGAGAATCCATGGTCTGGTGTGCCTAAAATTAATTTTATAATAAAATTAATCACATTTTTAATTAAGCATACATTGTTTATTAAATAAAATTGGGACGTATCCTAAATGAAATCTTAGATAAAAATATCTTATACCATGATTTAATCTATAATATAAGTTTTACCATAGGCATGGCCTAAAATTGTTCAGTGTGGGGCATTCAAATATCACGATGATTGGTGACTGTGTTTAATTAAAATAAATAATTAAATTTAGTTATTTAATTAAATGGCATAATTATGAATCACAATATAAAATTCATATTATTTTGGATTTATAGGGTTATCTGCCTAACCCTAGGAAAATTGAGAAGATTCTCCTTCCACCTCTCATTTCAAATCAATATCCAAAAACAACAAAACTACAAATCCAGGTATATTGAGGTGCAGATAATGAAAAAAATCCTATACATTATTGGAGAGTGCATTACTCATCATCAAACGATCCAATATGTACGTAAGACTCATCAATTTGTCGGTTTTTCTCTAATATATTAAATATATTGATCATGATCGAATATATATCTTGATATGCGTAAAATAATACCTTTTCATGCACATATATATTATTTTTTTATTGATTATTTAATTAATCCATGTTTATGTAATGTTTACCACCTGTTGATCCCAATTTTTATTTATTGGACAAGAACTCTTGTAAAAATATATTTTTTCCATTTTTCTTATTCCTTTGTCCCAATATCTCATCACGCTCTTCATCGATTGTCAATGGGGCCATGGTTCGACACTGTTTGGTGGGATTGAGCTCAATTGAACCCCTGAGTTTATGAAGATTTCACATGAGAAAAATAGATCAATGATCAAGTATGGTTTTGGGGTCAGTTATGCGTTTTGGTTGAATTATTTTTTGATATTGGATCCAAATCGGAGATGGGAGTGATGGTAGATGGGTGTGATGTATTCGGCGAACCCCTTGGATGAATTAGAATCCGATTTCTGGCTAATGGGTAACCAGAAAGAAATAATGGAGGCATTCCCCACAAATTTTAGGAGGCTTGGAGGTGAGATCTGAGGAGGCAAGGTCGAATCTAGAACCCATGAGTAGATCTATCTTTTTTCTAAAAACCCAACTACACAATGCGTACCAATATGAAAACACATCATGTAGTACATCTACTACTGTAGTTCTAGGGTTTTGGAAAATGTAAGGATCACATGTCGTGTGACTATATCACATGTTGTGTGACCCTCCCAGAGTGGACTGGTTGTGTGTTGGAGCACACGAGAAAGGATGTTTGTGGGAAGAAAAACCATGTATTGTAGTACTCAAACATGAAAATGTATACACATACATGCTCAGGAGCATGATAATGACCCTGGGTGGATGAGGAACACATTGTAGTCCCTCTGCAAATATTTTAGTTCATAATGTGTAGATATACATATATCGGTAGGGACAAGACTACGTAGAGGAGTAGGATCACACCTCATGTAGGTCCCCTTACATGCCGTGTACCCCTTCTTCCTTTTTGAGGACCCCTATACCTATTTTATCTTCTTCATTTGGACTTGTATTTTCTCCTGCGAGTAGCCTATCCTGAGTGTTTTTATGTATATAATGTGATGGTGTACTTCATGGTGACTTTTGAGATAATTTGTGAGGTGTTCCAAGTGTGACGCTTTCTTAGGTGGTTCTTGATGATGGTAGTGATCAGGTTGGATCATTAGAGTGGTACACCCATGTTGGATAGGGTGTGGGACGTCTATTTACTAAGTGGTACCCCCTATGGAATTAGGGTGCGGGTCCTCTATCTGTTGAGTGGTACCCCTATGGAGTTAGGGTGTGGGTCCTTTATCTACTGAGTAGTACCCCCTCTCGTATGGAGTTAGGTTATGGGTCCTCTATCAACTAGGTGGTACCCCCGATGGCATTAGGGTGTGGGTCCTCTATCTACTGAGTGGTACCCCTATGGAATTAGGTTGTGAGTCATCTATTTACTGAGTGGATACCCCTATGGAGTTATGGTGTGGTTCATCTATCTAATGATTAGTACCCTCACCCCCCACACACACACATGGTGTTAGGGTGTTAGTTATCTATCTACTGAGTGGTACCCCCTATAGCATTCATGTGTGGTTCCTCCATCTATAGAGGGGTAACCACCCATGTCATTAGTTTGTAGGTCCACTATAATTTAATTAGTACCCCCCATGGAATTAGGTTGAAAATCCTTTATCTACAGAGCGGTTCCCCCTATCTGATAGGGTGTGGGTCCTCCTAACATTGAGTGGTACCCCTGATCAGATAGGGCGTGGGTCCTCCTAAACTAGGTTGTACCCCCCCATCGGATGGTTTCGACTCCTCCTTAAACTGAGTGGAACCATCTTATTATACCATGGTGTGGTTCTTCTATCTATATTGTCTACCCCTAGACTATGTGGAAAAATGGATAGGTGTCTCTTGACTTTTATGTCTCTTCAGAAAAACACGAGAGGTATTGGGCATCATTGATGGACCTTTTGGAACTGATGGAACTCTTTTTCCGGGTTTAGTCTACGAGATGGAGATCCCCTTTCTCTCTCATTTTGGCTTATTTTGTTTAAGATTATATATATCTATATCCATGTTTTTCGACTCTTTATAATATCTTTTTATGGATTGATCAATCTATTTCCAATCATGTCTATTTTTATCATGTCTCTCAATGCTCCACCTTCATCTTTTAGGGAAAAATACTATGTGTGTATATACTCACACTTGCATGGGTTTTTCCAACATGTATCATGTATTATGTCGATAAAGGATAGGTCACTGGTGATTACATAAGATCATAGAGATACCTGGTGTATTTTTACACATATGGTTTTCATAGCTTTGAAAATTGGAGTTAAAATCTCACAGCATTTACTTTTATAGTTTTGTTAGGCTGGGAAATATTTTTTGTTTGGGTGTGTTTTTTTCCCTTTTAATTTTCATTTTACACGGTTATACACTTATAAACCCTATAGGTTTTCCATTCATGGTTTGTACTCTAGTTTTTTAAATTTTTTTATTATTCCTATGAGTTTATTCATGGAGATTTTCGGGTGTGTTCATATGGGTACCTTAAGAAAATTATCGCATAATAGTTATGCCTTTCTACTCTTGTTTCCAGCCTCTGTCCAATAGAGGCATGCTTGGGGTAGTTGCAGATCAAGCATTCTTGGGTCGGGTCAGGATGGATTTTTATCAGAGCATTTTATTCCTTGGAATAGTTTTCATAGTGGTCTCCATATGAGAATTTGGTTTGGATTTAGGGAAATAATTTACAGTATTTCATGTACAGCTTTTAGGACAGGGAACTCAGGGATGGTTTTGGCAGCCAACGTATCCATTCACCATGAATTTGACTACCTACTTTTCAACTCATCATACTGAGAAATTACTTGTAGGTAATATTGGTACATGCATAATAAAGGTGTGATTCTTTGACTATCCTTCTTATGTCGGGTCCTGATTGTATATATATTCTCATCTGACTGTGGTACATCTTGATTAAATTTAAAGAATACCTCTACAATGAAACTCATCCAGGTTAAGAGTTCAAAATTGTGATGATGAATCGATGGGTGATGAGACCTCAATTCAAGGTCCATCCCCTGATATATTTTCTCCATGTGGATAGGTTTCACCACCCCCACCTATTGAGAAGAAGATCATACCAATAGAGTTGTTTGAGGATGCTCATAAGCATAGCTCACTCCATGTTTTATGGTTCTAGAGTCCATTGAGGTTCCATGGAAATCTAGATCCCCAGGAAATGGAGGATTGGATTGAGTCAGTGATCCATGTTTTTCGGCTTATTCAGAATCCTATTGTTCATGTGGTTTCACTGGAAGCTATCCTTTTCAACGGAGTAGTGGGGTGCAAGTAGAGCCAAGTTATGCAGATTCATGATGATTCAATAGGATCTTGGCATAGGATACCTACCCATAATTAGACGCAGGTAAATGGTCGCATGGTATAGGGACCACACAAAGGATGAGTGCATCCTAGAGAGGGGTGGTGGTCTGTGTATGATGGGAAAGGTCACACGGATCATGATTACCATACTGTAACATCCCGATTCCAGGTGCCACTGAATGGTTCCCCGAACTCGGTTCTCCACATGACCTCAAGTGAATTTCCACAAATGTCATAGGATGCTGACTAGCAGCGAGGGCCCAGGTCTGATAGTGGGGAAACTATGCCCTCATTTGTCAAAGTGAAGCGTAGATGAATGAAATAAATGATACAACAACAGCGGAAGTAGTAACAGAATATATAACTGAAATGGATAACTGATAAAAAAAGGGAAACCAGTAGTCATATATATATGATGATGCAGCATGTCAGTATTCTACAAAACAGCCAGAACATGTTACACTGCAATACAATACATTACAACTGAAATTCAAGTACAAAAAATAGAACCGAATAGACCGCAGCTTCACGAGCCCATGCTCGATCCCATGCTCTATTACACCCCAGCAGCAATCAAGTACTTGTATAAGGACTGTTTCCCTTATCCACACCTGTAGAAACATAATCTGTTTGGGTTGAAAAGCATGACCCAAACAGGGTGTGATAAATAAATCCCCAATAGGCACCCACCAATGGCCCATTCCCAATTGTGTGAAAGCATTCAACGACAGCGTGCAGTAGTAAAAATCAATAAAGTAAGTAGTACTAAAAGTAACTAACTTAACCAGTTATATTTCCATATTAATATCCATTTATTCATTTAATTTAAAATATCACCACAATGAATATTCTATGAAAATAGTACATGTCCTCAGACACGTACAAATCCTACCCTCAGGTAAAGAGGTATCAAAAACATGAATTTCCAACATGCATATGGATATTTCCCACAGGCGTAAGTAGTGTCTCCCACAGGCACAAAATCAAATGCACACAGGCACGGAAGAAGATTCCCATAGGCTAAGCAGTACAATGCCCACAGGATAATCCCAACACTGCCCTCAGGCTAACAGGTAACCGGTCCATGCCCATCTTGTAAATAAACATTCACAAGAAATTCCTCTCAGGGAAATTCTACAATCATTACTTTAGAGGCATACCCATGGGTATCCTGGCCAAATGGCTAAACAGATGAACACACCCCCAGGGTGGTCCTAGATCCAAGCACTGATCTGAAACAATAGTTTTACAACTTTATTTAATCACCTATACAATTATAGGTATTAAAATATCCACAGCCTCAGCCGTATGACACCCCAATATGGGTTCGTAGCTCAGAAGCACACAAAAACACACGATGGTTGGAAAATAAACACCAAGCCACCTACCATAAACGCCAACAAACATTATACGTGAACATCGATTCCAGAAATTCCCAAGAACGACGTTGATCTGACAAAGAAGAAAAACCATTCAAATGTGAATAACTTTCCCTTGGGAAAGAATTGGTAAGACCGGTTTTAGGAGAGATGAGGGATTACCCGTGCGGTTCCAATGAGATGGTCCGAGGAGGAAACAGATTCCAGGTTCGTGATCTACCGATCCTCAAAGGTTCGGTCGTCCCCTCCCACTCCTTCCTCCGATTCTAAGTCTTCCCTGTGAACCGGGGATTCTACTGCCCATTTTAAGAGAAAAAACAAAGTACACGGTGTGTACTTTTGAGTACACAGCGTGTACTTCCCATTTTTAAACTGTTCCTCTGGAAGCTTCCCGCCATCGCAGCACTGTTCACCTGCCGACATGACTACACTACGTGTCTTCACGAGTACACAGCATGTGTTGTCGCACAGCTGGCCACCGCCTTACTATTCGCCTGCCGACTGACTACACGGTGTGTAAAGTACCACTACACGACGTGTAGTCAGTTCCTACACCCTTCATCGCTGAAATGGCCACATGCCCTATGTACTTACCCCACACAGCCAAAAGTACACTGCGTGTAGACAAAGTAAACGGTGTGTACTTTCCAAAATTTAGGATTTTTCCAAATTTTCCATAATTTCTCAAAAACACTTAAGGGAAATAGAAAAGAAGAAACCCGTACCTCAAAAATAAGAACCGGTTTCTTACAAACTTCCCCCCTTAAAGAAATTCGTCCTCGAATTTCCCTTCCAAGGGTGGAGAAGTTATAGCTGAGAATAACTCTGGCCACTGAGCATGTAGATGGGTCTCCCGCTCCCAGGTTTTGTCCTACACTCGGCCATGCTGCCATAGCACCCGTACGAGAGGAACTGACCGGCCTCAGAGAACCTTTGTGCTTCTGTAAACTATACGAATCAGATTCTCCTCAAAGGACACATCTACCTGAAGCTCAAACACATCAGGCTGATAGACGTGAGACATGTCTGAATGATAGATGCACAACTAATATACATGGAAGAGGTCGTGCATAGGCCTGTACCTATGTGGTAACTATAGCCTATAGGAATCCGGCCCGACTCTCTCCAGAATCTCAAATGGCCCCACATACCTCGGTGAAAGTCTACCCTGTCTCATGATCCGCATGTGTCCCAGACTCGACAAAACACGCAATCAGACCTGATCCCCAACTATGAACTCCAAAGGTCGTCTTCGACGATAAACATAAGATTTCTGATGAGACTACGCGGTAGCCATCCACTTCTAAATCAACTAGACTGGCTCAGAAGTCTTCAGCACGAGATGTGGTCCAAGTAAATATGCCTCACCTGCCTCTAACCATCACAAAGGTGATTGACATGGACTACCATATAAATCCTTGTATGGTGCCATCTCAATAGTTGCCTAAAAACTGTTATTATAGGAAAACTCGACTAGGGGTATGTGCTTCTCCCAAGATCCCCCAAAGTCTAGGACACATGCACGCAGCATGTCCTCAAGCACCTGTATCATATGCTTTGACTGGCCATCGGTCTGAGGGTGGTATGTTGTGCTCAAAAGCAACTGTGTACCCAGTTCCCTCTAAACACACTTTTAGAACTGAGACGTAAAACGGGTGTCCCTATCTGAAACGATAGAACAAGGAACCCCATGAAGACATACGATATCCCAGATATACAGCTTTCCAAGCTCGTCAACACTGAAGGTCTCCTTAATCGTCAAAAGGTGATCTACCTTCGTGAGTCTGTCCACGAAAACCCCCACGACATCATTTCCTCGAGGTGACCACGGAAAACCGGTCACTAAATCCATCGCGACATCATCCCATTTCCACTCCGGGATGGGTAACTGCTGTAAAATTCCAGCTGGCCTCTCATGCACCGCCTTCACCTTCTGACAGGGGGAACACCTCGTAACAAAACCATCCATATCTCTCTTCATACCCAGCCACTAGTACTGATGTCTCAAGTCTCGGTACATATTGGAAAAAACGGGATGAACTGCCCAAGCTGAAGCATGAAACTCCCGCATCATCTCCTCGCGTATATCCCCTATAACCCACACTCGTCCATGGAAATGCAGAAACTCATCATCGCCTATCGTCCAACCAGGAGGAGGGTCCTCACTTGCCACCGACTCCCTTAGAACTAGGCCTTCGGAATCAAAAAGTTGTCTCATCCTCACTCTATCCAGGAGGGTAGAAGTCACTGCTAAAGAAGAAAGATAAGTCGGTCCATGACTGTCGTGCACCTACAAATGCATCTCAGAGAACAAATCCATGAGATACCACTCATCACTGGCCTCCTCCACGACCTGTATTTGAATATTCTTGCTCAGTGCATCATCTACTGCATTACCTTTGCTAGTTTTGTAGGAAAGCTTAAAATCAAAGGAGTGTAGGTATTCGACCCACCTTCACAGCCTCATATTCAAGTCACGCTGAGTAAACATATACTTGAAATTTTTTGGGTCGGTGAAAACAAAAAAAAGGTTCTACCAATAGATAATTCCTCCAACAGTGCAACACATGCACAACTACAGCCAACTCGAGATCATGTGTCGGGTAATTCCTCTCATGTGGCCTCAACTACCGAGACCCATACGCAACAACTCGATCGCCCTGTATCAACACTACTCCCGGCCCAATCCCTGATGCATCACAGTAAACCTTATAGCTCTTCCCCTTCTCTAGGAGTATCAGGATCAGTGATGATGTCTACCTTCCTTTCAGGTCTTGAATGGTTGTCTCGCAAGCTTTTGTCCAAATGAACTTCACACCCTTCTTAGTCAAACCCATCGACGGCGCTGCTATGCAGGAGAAGTCCTGGATGAAATGTTTGTAGTAACCTACCAGCCCTAAGAAACTCCGTATCTCAAACACGTTCTTAGCCTTCTTCCAGGAATCTACTGCTCTCACCTTCTATGGGTATACTAAAACTCCTGCCTCTGAGATTATATGACCCAGGAAGTGAATCTAGTCCATCCAAAAGTGCCACTTAGAGAGCTTAGTATATAGTTGATTCTCTCTCAGTGTACTCTATACGATCTCAAGATGGGTGTCATGGCCGTGTCGAGTGTGAGAGTACACTAAGATGTCATCCATGATTACAACAACAAATGAATCAATATATGGATTGAACACACGATTCATCTAAGACATGAAAACTATTGGTGCGTTCGTGAGTCCGAACGACATAACTGTATACTCGTATAGACCATATGTACTCCGAAAAGCGGTAAGCGGTATATCTGATGGTCTAACATGCACCTGATGATAACCTGATTTCAAGTCAATCTTCGAGAACACTCGTGCTCCATGAAGTTGATAAAAATTATCATCAATACTTGGAATGGGATATCGATTCTTAACGGTAAACTTGTTCAGCTTCCGATAATCCACACAGAGTCTGAGGGTACCGTCCGCCTTCTTCACAAAAAGGACCGGCGAACACCACAGAGAAGTACTGGGTCGAATAAAACCCTTTCCTTGTAACTCCTCTAACTGCCTCTTGAGCTCCTACAACTCAGGTGTGGCCATCCTATAAGGAGGAATGGACCCTTGTGCTACTCCTGGCATAAGGTCAATAGTGAAATCCACCTCACGCTTCAGAGGAAGACCTGAAAAGTCATCCGGGAAGACGTCCCTGAAACGATCAACCACTGGAGGGAAATCCTTCTAACAAGTCCCATGGTCATCCGAATATAAACTCACAATCAGGTTTGTGACTCCTCCTCACCCATGATTCTCTGGTCCATCTCGACTCGCCTGAACATCCCATTATCCCTTTTATAGAAACTCTCTGCCCTCTGGTGACGTGAAACGCACCCTGCGACGATAGCAGTCCACAAAGGCTCGAATGGGACCCAACTAGTCCATCCCAATAATGACGTCATAAGCGGTCATCTTTGAGACATAGAGGCCCCGAAGGATGTGACACCCACCAACCTCAAGGGTTCACTCCTTGCACCGACGCACACCAGCCATTCTAGTCCCCAACGGAGTGTCTAACATCATGATATTAGAAGAAGTAGACACAAAGATCCCAAGGCTCTTCACAACAGGTATAGATAACAAACTATGCATAAAACCCATATCGAAAAGTAATGAAGATAAAAAGAAGCTACTAGAATAGTACCTCTGACTGTAGAAGGTCCGGGATCCTACTCCTGCAGGGTCTGCTACACTGCATATGCATGCCCAGTGTCGCGGCCCTGCGACACTGCCTGGCTACCCTGAGCTGTCCTGCCCTGCTGCCTCTAAGATCCTAGTGTCTGGCTACCACAGCCACGACCACCATCCCTGGCTGCATGCCCTGACGTATTCTAGTTCCCTGACTGTAAAGAAGTTGTTGGTCCTACTCCCGCATGAGGAGTCTACACAGAACCACTCTCACTAGACACTGGTGGAAACGCCCTGCAAAAGCGATGTGGATGACCCATCATGCCGCTAGCTCGACACTCCACTGGGTCTCATGGACACTGTGGCCTGTTGTGCCCCTCTCTAAAACACTGGTAGCACATGACCTGGCCAAGTGATGAATTATTCTGGATGGTACTACCACCTTGAGATAAGTCCATATGTATCTTCCTCTTCCCCGTAGAAATAATACCAGAAACTGGTGCTGAACCGCCCTGTCCCACACCACTAGCTTCCCGTAGGTTCCTCTCTGTAATCAGTGCTTGGTTCACAATAGCATGTACAGTAGGCAACCTGAAAACATTCACCAGCACTCGGATGTCATATCGAAGACCATCCTCAAAGCGTCTGGCTCTCAGCGTCTCATCGCCCACATGCACCGGTGCAAAGCGCTGAAGCTCGGTAAAGTGATAAGAATAGTCTATCGATGACATAGTTCCCTTTTGTATATTCATGAACTCTTGAGCTCTATCTTCGCTCAGTATATTTGGGAAGAAGAAGTCATAAAAGATTGCCTGAAAATCCTCCCACGCCATGTCTTTGTGATTCTCTGAGTGGGTGGTAACATCCCACCACATCATGGTGGAATCACTCATCATGTATGTCTCGAGCTTGACCCTCCTCCCTTGAGGCGTCTCAGGATGCTCAAAAATAGTCTGCATCGATCCTAGCCAAGACTCCGCAGCTTGTGGTCCTCCATCCCCGGAAAATGTCGGCGGATGCTGCTACTCGAAGATACGAGTCAGCTCATCCATAGATGTGGCAGCCTGTAGTGCTCCATGAATGGTCTGCATGAACCGCATAAATCCTTCACAGAACTGCGCCTGTGTCTGGTATAACAGCTGGCGCCGCATCTGGCCCTGCTTGAGGATCCACTGGTAGCCCATGGCCCACCATCTCTGAAGTATAGTCGTTGCCACTCTCCTGGAGAACAACACACAGTCGTCTAGGCGGCATGACACTACAAGGTCAAAAACCTGCCTTAGATTCTAGATTAACAAGGCCGAAAACAAAGAAACCACAAAGTGAACAAGAGGAAGAAGGAATTTCAAGATTTTCAAAATAAGACTACATGGCGTGTATAATGACCACACGACGTGTACTTGACTTCCCCTTCGCCTTCCCGGGTCCTTATACATAGCCGAGCCACACGGCTCCAGTTTGAGCAAAACTACACGGCATGTATATCATCTACACGATGGGTATAGTGTTATATCCAACTGCCCATGTCGTTTGTGACATGGCTGACTACTCATCTTGACACAACACGGTGTGTTACACCCACACACGTTGTTTAAACTACACCATTTCCCATTCACACGGCTAAGTCCACACGGTCTGTCCTCAGACAAGACTACATGGTGTGTTTTACAGGTACATGGTGTGTTCTTTGACGAGCTCTGCTGACCCATGTTGTTAGTTACACGGCCGGATACCCGGCTTAACCTACACGGTGTGTTCTATATAAACACGGTGTGTATACGGAGGGATTTCCCTGACTCGTGTTTGTTAGTTACACGGCCGGGGCCCCAAGTCACACTACACGACATGTTCATGAAAAGACTACACTGGCCCATTTTTTTATTTACACAGTTGGGTCTCTGGGTCAACACTACACGGCGTGTACATCTGGTACACAACGTGTTCTCCCTTAACATTTCCCCTTTCCCGTGTCACCGCCCACACAGTTTGTGACACCAGAAGAGACTACATGGCGTGTACTCGGGGTACACGGCGTGTACTCAAAAAATTTATTTTTCTTCCCAAACAGAAGAACATATACGGCGTGTCTAAAGTACTACACGGCGTGTATACTGGGTTTCCGGACAGTATGCCTTAGAATCTTCCTTGGAACATAGAAAAGACTGAAAAACAACACCTAAGTGCCAAATTCCGACCCGTGAGGGCCCATACTCCCCATGAATCAAACTTTGAGATTTTATCTGTGTTATAACAAAATAAACAGGTGATGATCCACCAAATTCAGGTTAATGGGGGCCAATACTACCAAAATACCAAAGTTCAGCGTTCATTCTATAAACCAGATCATACAAAATATCTTATCACATAGCTAGTATTTATCAAGAAGCTATCACAACAACATGCTTTTCTAGAACAACAACTATCCCAACAACATGCAATTTCTAATACACCTACATGTAATGGAAACTATGCATGGTATGTGATTTCTAGCATATTCCAACATGATGCATGAGATGGAATGCCCTCATCTCATCGAGTTGCAACTAAATAGAACCCATTAATAAAATATAACTAGCACAATCAAAAGTGCATCACCCAACGGTGAAATCAAATCAACTATAAATTGAAAAATCAATAAAATTGAAATACGAGGTAAATTGGCATTTCCCTGTAAACAAGTTATCTATGCCCGGGCACAGCTTATTACCAACTACTGTTCTCGTCCTATCCCTGACTAAGTCTCCAAATAGTATGTCAAAGAAAAGAACTCCTTTGATACCACTTTGTAACATCCTGATTCCGGGTGCCACTCAATGGTTCACCGAACCCAGTTCGCCACATGACCTCAAGCACATTTACCCAAATGCCAGAGGCTTCCGACTAGCAACGAGGGCCCAGGTCTGATAGTGGATCAACTATGCCCTCATTTTTCAAAGTGTATCACAACTGAATGAAATAAATGATACAACAACAGCTGAAGCAGTAACAATATATATAAATGAAATGGATAACAGATAACAAAAAGGTAAACCAACAGTCTTATATAATTGAAGATGCAGCATGTCACTATTCTACAAAACAGCCAGAACATGTTACAATACAATACAATACATTACAACTGAAATACAATTACAAAAAACAGAACAGAATAGCCCGCAGCATCACGATCCCATGCTCGGTCCCATGCTCTCCTACACCCCAGCAGCAATCAAGTACTTGTATATGGACCCTTTCCCTTATCCACACCTGTAGAAACGTAATCTTTTTGGGCCGAAAAGCATGACCCAAACAAGGTTTGAGAAATAAATTATTAGTAGGCACCCACCAAAGTCCCGTGCCCAACTGTGTGATAGAATGAAACAATAGTTTGCAGTAGTAAAAAGAAATAATGTATGAAGTACAGAAAGTAACTAACTTAACCAATTATATTTCCATTTAAATATCCATTTATTCATTTAATTTAAAATATCACCACAGTGAATATTCTAAGAAAATATCCAATGTCCTCAGACATGTACAACTCCTACCCTCAGGTAAAGAGGTATCAAACAGAAGAGTATTCCCATAGGATTATTGATATTGCCCACAGGCATAAGTAGTGTCTCTTACAGGCACAGAATCAACTGCCCACAGGCACGGAAGAAGATTCCCACCGGCTAAACAGTACAACGCCCACAGGGTAATCACAACACTTCCCTCAGGCTAATAGGTAACTGGGCCATTCCCAACATTCAAATAAACATTCACAAGCAATTCTTGTCAAGGATATTCTACAATCATTACATTATAGGCATATCCACGAGTATCCTGGCCAAACGGATAAACAGATGAACGCACCCCCGGGGTGGTCCTGGATCCAAGCACTGATCCCATACAATAGTTTTACAACTTTATTTAATCACCTATACAATTATAGGTATTAAAATATCCATGGCCTCAGCCGTACGACACCCCAATAAGGGTTCGTAGCTCAAAAACATGCAAAAACATACGACAGTTGGAAAATAAACACCAAGCCACCTACCTTTAACGCCAACGAATGTTATACGTGAACGTCGATTCCAGAAACGCCCAAAAAAGACATAGATCGGACGAAGAAGAAAACCCATTCATACGTGAATAACTTTCACTCGGGAATGAATTTGTAAGAACAGTTTAAGGAGAGCAGAGGGCTTACCTGCGCGGTTCCAACGAGATCTTCCAAGGTGGAAACGGATTCTCGGTTCGCGATCTAAGGATTCTCAAAGGTTTAGCCATCCCCCCCCCCACTCCTTCCTCTAGTTATAAGCCTTCCCTGTGAACTGGGGAGGCTAATACCCATTTTAAGCAAAGAAAACAAAGCACACTGTGTGTACTTCCGAGTACACGATGTGTACTTCCCATTTTTAAACTATTCCTCTAGCGGCTTCCCGCCAGCGTGTCACGGTTCACCTGCCGACATGACTACACGGTGTGTCTTCACAAGTACATGGCATGTGTTGTCGCACAGCTGGCCACCACCTTACTACTCACCTGCCGACTAACTACACGGCATGTAAAGGGCCACTACACGGCGTGTAGTCGGTTCCTACACCCTTCATCGCTGAAATGGCCACACGCCCTGTGTACTTACCCTACACGGCCAAAAGTACACAATGTGTACTTTCCAAAATTTATGATTTTCCCCATGTTCCATAATTTCTCATAAAAGATTAAGGAAAATAGAAATGAAGAAACTCGTACCATAAAAATAAGAACTGGGTTCTTAAAAACGTCCTCCCTTAAAGCAATTCGTCCCCGAATTTCCCTTCCAATGGTGGAAAAAATATAGCTGAGAATAACTCTGGCCACTGAGCACGTACGTCGGCCTCTCGCTCCCAGGTTTCGTACTGCACTCGCCCATGCTACCATAGCACATATACGAGAGGAATTGACTGGCCTCTGAGAACCATCATGTTTCTGTCAATGATACAAATCGGATGCTCCTCAAAAGACTCATCTACCTGAATCTCAACCTCCTTGGACTGAAAGGCGTGAGACGGGTCTGAATGATAGAGACACAACTGAGATACATGGAATATGTCGTGCATGGCCTAGTACATCTATGGTAACTACAGCCAATAGGAAACCGGCCCGACTCTCTCCAGAATCTCAAATGGCCCCACATGCCTCGGTGAAAGTTTACCCTATCTCCCGATCCACTTGTGTCCCAGCCTCGGCGAAACATGAAAGAAGACCTAATCCCCGACCATGAACTCCAAAGGTCATCTGCAGCGGTCAGCATAAGATTTTTGATGGGACTGTGCAATAGCCATCCGCTTCTGAATCAACTGGACCTCCTCAGAAGTCTCCTGCATGAGACGTGGTCCTAGTAGAGCTGCCTCACCTACCTCTAACCAGCATAAAGGTGATCGGCATATCCTACCATATAAAGCCACGTATGGTGCCATCTCAATAGTTTCCTGAAAAATGTTATTATAGGAAAACTCTACTAGGGGAATGTGCTTCTCCCAAGATCCCCCAAAGTCTAGGACACATGCACGCTGCATGTCCTCAAGCACCTGTATCTTGTGCTCTTACTGACCATCGGTCTGATGGTGTTAAGTTGTGCTAAGAAGAACCTGTGTACCCATTTCCCTATGAAAACTCTGTCATAAATGAGACGTAAAATGGGCATCCCTATCTGAAATGATAGAACGAGGAACCCCATGAAGACGTATGATCTCACGGATATAAAACATTCTGATCTCATCAACATCGAAGGTCTCTTTGATCGGAAAAATGTGAGCTACCTTCTTGAGTCTGTCCACAACAACCCCCACGACATCATTGCCTCGAGGTGACCTCGGAAAACCAGTCACGAAATCTATCGCGACATCATTTCATTTCCACTCCGAGATGGGTAACTACTGTAACTGTCTGGCTAGCCTCCGATGCTCCGCCTTCACCTGCTGACAGGTGGAACACCTCGTAAAAAAACAATCCACATCTCTCTTCAAACCCGAACACATGTACTGACGTCTCAAGTCTCGGTACATCTTGTTAACCCCGGGATGAACTGCCCAAGCTGAAACACGAAACTCCCGCATCATCTCCTCAAGTATATCCCCTGGAACCCACACTCATCCATGGAAATGCAGAACCTCATCATCACCTATCGTCCAACCAGGAGGAGGGTCCTCACTTGCCACCGACTCCCGTAGAACTAGGCCTTCTGAATCAGATAGTTGTCTCATCCTCACTCTATCCAGGAGGGTAGAAGTCATAGCTGAAGAAGAAAGATAAGTTTGTCCGTAACTGTCGTGCACCTTCAAATTCATCTCAGAGAACAAAGCCATGAGCTACAACTCATCACTGGCCTCCTGAACTGCCTATATCTCAATCTTCCTGCTCAATGCATCAGCTACTGCATTACCTTTACCAAGTGTATATGCATTCTTGAAATCAAAGGATTGTAGGTATTCGACCAACCTTCGCTGCCTCAGATTCAAGTCACACTGAGTAACAATATACTTGAGACTTTAATGGTCTGTGAAAACCACACAACATTCTCCCAATATATAATGCCTCCAACAGCACAATGCATGCACAACTGCAGCCAACTCGAGATCATGCGTCGAGTTATTCCTTTCATGTGGCCTCAACTACCGAGACCCGTACACAAAAACTTGATCACCCTGCATCAACACTACTCCCAGCCCAATCCCTGATTTGTCACAGTAAACCGTATAGCTCTTCCCCTGATCTAGGAGTATCAGGATCAGTGCTGATGCCTACCTTCCTTTTATGTCCTGAAAGGCTGTCTTGTAATATTTTTTCCAAACGAAATTCACACCATTCTTAGTCAAACCCATCAACGGTGCTGCTAAGCGGGAGAAGTCCTGGTTGAAATGTCTGTAGTAACCTGCCAGCCCTAAGAAACTCCGTATCTCAAACACATTCTTAGGCTGCACCTAGGAAACTACTACTCTCACCTTCTCTGGGTCTACTGAAACTCTTGCCTCTGAGATGATATGACACATGAAGTGAATCAACTCCATCCAAAAGTGTCAGTTATAGAGCTTTTCATATAGTCGATGCTCTCTCAATGTACTCAATACGATCTCAAGATGGGTGGCATGGTCGTGTCGAGTGTGAGAGTAAACTAAGATGTTATCAATGAATACAACCACCAAAGAATCAAGATACAGATGGAACACACGATTCATCAGAGCCATGAAAATTAATGGTGCGTTTGTGAGTCCGAACGGCATAACCGTATACTTATATAGACCATATCTGCTCCGAAATGCTGTAGGCGGTATATCTGATGGTCTAATGCGTAGCTGATGATATCCTGTTCTCATGTCAATCTTTGAGAACACTCGTGCATCATGAAGTTGATCAAAAAAGATCATCAATCCTTGGAAAGGGATATCGGTTCTTAACCGTCAACTGGTTCTACTTCCGATAATCCACACAGAGTCTGAGGGTACCCTACGCCTTCTTCGCAAAAAGTACTGGTGAGCCCCATGAAGAAGTACTGGGTCGAATAAATCCCTTTGCCTGTAACTCCTCTAACTGCCTCTTAAGCTCCTACAACTCAGGTGTGGCCATCCTATAAGGAGGAATGGACATCGATGCTACTCCTGGCACAAGATCAATAGAGAAATCCACCTCATGCTTCGAAGGAAGACCTAAAAAGTCGTCTGGGAAGATGTCCCAGAAACGATCAACCACGGGAGGGAAATCCTTCTGACAAGTCCCCTATTCGTCCAGATATAAACTCGAAATCTGGGTTGTGACTCCTCCACGACCATGATGCTTTGGTCCAGCTCGACTCGCCTAAACATCCCATTCTCCCTTGTATAGAAACTCTCCGCCTCTGGTGATGTGAAACACACCCTGCGACAATAGCAGTCCACAATGGCTTGAAAGGGAACCAACCAGTCCATCCTGAGAATGACGTCATAAGCTGTTATATCTAAGACATAGAGGTCCCATTGGAAGTGACACCCACCAACATCAAGGGGTCACTCCTTGTAATGATTCACACCATCCATTCTAGTCCCTTTTAGAGTTTCTAGCATCATGATAATCGAAGAAGTAGAAACACAGACCCCAATGCTCTCTACAAAGGGTATAGATATGAAAATATTAGTATCACCCTAATCGAAATGTTATGATGATAAAACAGAAGCTACTAGAATAGTACCTCTGACTGTAGATGGTCCGGGATTCTGCTCCTGCTGGGTCTGTTGCACTGCATATGCCTTCCCAGTGCCGTGGCCCTGTTACACAGCCTGGCTACCCTAAGTTTTCCCACCCTGCAGCCTCTGGGAATCTAGTTTCTGGCTACGATGGCCACGACCACCATCCCTTTCTGCAGGCCCTGACGTATTCCAGATCTCTGAATGGTAAGAAGATTCTGGTCCTACTCCCACACGTATAGTCTGCACAGAACCCCTCTCACTAGCCACTGGTGTAAAAGCACTGCAGATGACCCATCCTGCTGCAAGCTCGACACTCCACTAGGTCTCGTGGACACTATGGTATCTTGTTCCCCTCTCTACCACACTTGTAGAACATGACCTGGCCACCAGATGCATTCATCTAGCTGGTACTACCACCCTGAGTGAATTCCATCTCTCTCTTCCTCTTCCAAATAGAAATAGTACCAAAAACTGGGGCTGAACCACCCTGGACAACACCACTGGCTTCCCATAGGTTCCTCTCTATAATCAGCGCTTGGTTCACAATAGCATGTACAGTAGGAAACCTGAAAGATTCACCAGAACTCAGATGTCATATTGAAGATCATCCTCGAATCGTCTGTTTCTCAGCATCTCATCGCCCACCAGCACGGGTGCAAAGCACTGAATCTCAGTAAAGCGAGAAGAATAGTCCATCATTGACATAGATCTCTGCTATAGATTCATGAACTCTCGAGCTCTATCTACCCTCAGCATCTCTAGGAAGAAGAAATCATAGAAGACTGCCTGAAAATCCCCCCACGGCATGTCTCTGTGATGCTCTGACTGGGTGGTAACATCCCACCACCTCTTGGCAGAATCATGCAGCATGTATGTCTCGAGCTTGACCCTCTGCCCTGAGGGCATCTCAAGATGCTCAAAAATAGTCTGCATCGATCCTAGCCAAGACTCCGCAGCCTGTGGTCCTCCATCCCTGGAAAATTTTGGCGGATGCTGCTGTTGGAAGATACGAGTTAGCTCAGCCATAGAGGTGGCAGCCTGCAGTGCTCCTTGAAAGGTATTCATGAACCACATCAAGCCTTCAAAGAACTGTGCCTCTGCGCCTGTGTCCAGTATAACAGCTGGTGCCACATCTGGCCCTTCTGGAGGATCCACAAGTAGCCCAATGCCCACCATCTCTCGAGTATACTGGTTGCTGCTCTCTTTGAGAACAATGCATGGTCTTCTAGGTGGCATGACACTACAAGGTCAAAAACACGCCTTAGATTCCAGATTAACAAGGCCGAAAACGAAGAAACCACAAAGGGAACAAGAGGAAGAATGCATTTCTATATTTTAAAAACAAGACTACATGGAATGTATAATGACCACACAACGTGTACTTGACTTCCCCTTCCCCTGCCTGGGTCCTTCTACATGGTCGATCCAGAAAACTCCTGTTTGAGAAAAACTACACGGCGTGTATATCATCTACATGGCGTGTATATTGTTATTTCCAATTTCCTGTGTCGTTTGTGACACGGTCGACTACTCGGATTGACACTACACGGTGTGTTACACCCACACACAGTGTTTACACTACCCCGTTTCCCAGTCACACAGCTAAGTCCACACGGTATGTCCTCAGACAAGACTACACGGAGTGTTTTACAGGTACACGGCATGTTCTTAGACGAGTTCTTCCGACCCGTGTTGTTAGTTACACGTCCGGATACACAGTGTTCTCTATATACACACAACGTGTATATGGAGGGATTTCCCCAACCTGTGTTTGTTAGTTACATGGTCGGGTCCCCAAGTTACAATACACGGTGTGTTCAAGAAACGACTACACCAGCCCGTGTTGTTAGTTACACGACTGTGTCTCTGAGTCAACACTACATGGGGTGTACATCCGATACACGGTGTATTTGCCCCTAAAATTTCCCCTTTCCTTTGTCACCGCCCATATGGTTTGTGACACGAGAAGAGACTACACGGTGTGTACTCCAGGTACAGGGCGTGTACTCAAAAAGTTTATTTTTCTTCCCGAATAGAAGAACATACACGGCGTGTCTAAAGTACTACACGGTGTGTATTCTGGGTGTCCAGACAATATGCCTCAGAAACTTCATCAGAACACAGAAAAGACTGAAAAACAACACCTAAGTGCCAAATTACGACCCGTGAGGGCCCATACTCCCCTCGAATCAAAGTTTGACATTTTATCTGTGTTATAACAAAATAAACAGCTAATGATTTATCAAATTCCGGTTAATGGGGGCCCATACTCCCAAAAAAACAAAGTTTGGCGTTCATTTTATAAACCAACTCATACATAATATCATATCACATAGCTGGAATTTATCAAGAAGCTATCACAACAACATTCTTTTCTAACACATCAACTATCACAATAACATGCAATTTATAATGCACCTACATGGCATGGAAACTATGCATGGCATGTGATTTCTAGTATGTGCCTACATGATGCATGAGAAGGAATACCCTCATCACATCGGGTTGAAACTAAATAGAACCCATTTATAAAATATAACCAGCAAAATCACAAGTGTGTCCCCCAACGGTGAAATCAAATCAACTGTAAATTGAAAAATCAATAAAATTGCAATGCGAGGTAAATTGGATTTTCCATATACACGGGATAGCTACGCCCAGGCACAACTTATTACCAACAACCATTCTCTTCTTATCCCTGAATAAGGCTCCAAATAGTAAGTCAAAGAAAAGAACTTATTTGATACCACTTTGTAACGTCCTGATTCTGGGTTCCACTAAATGGCTCCCCGAACCCGGTTCGCCACATGACCTCAAGCGCATTTCCCCAAATGCCAGAGGCTGTAGTCTAGCAACGAGGGCCCAGGTCTGATAGTGGGTAAACTTTGCCCTCAATTTTCAAAGTGTAGCACAGTGGAATTTAATAAATGATACAATAACAGCGGAATGAGTAACAATATATATAACTGAAATGGATAACTAATAACAACAAGGGAAATGAGCAGTCATATAAATATGAAGATGCAACATGTCACTATTCTACAAAACAGCCAAAACATGTTATACTGCAATAAAATACATTAGAACTGAAATACAAGTACAGAAAATAGAATAGAACAACCTGTAGCATCACGAGCCCATGCTCGGTCGCATGCTCTCCTACACCCCACCAACAATCAAGTACCTCTATAAGGACACTTTCCATTATCCACACCTACAGAAACGTAATTAGTTTGGGACGAAATTCATGAACCAAATAGGGTTTGAGAAATAAATTTCCAGTAGGCACCCACCAAAGGCCCGTGCCCAACTGTGTGAAGAATGCAACTACAGTGTCTAGTAGTAAAAAGCAATAATGTAAGTAGTACTGAAAGTAACTAACTTAACCAGTTATATTGCCATTTTAATATCCAATTAGTCATTTAATTTAAAATATCACCATAGTGAATATTCTAAGAAAATAGCCAATGTCCTCAGACACGTACCACTCCTACCCTTAGGTAAAGAGGTATCAAAAACAAGAATCTACCCACAAGAATACTGATATTTCCCACAAGCGTAAGTACTGTCGCCCACATTCCTAGAATCAACTACCCACAGACACAGAAGAATTTTCCCACAGGCTAAGCAGTACAACGCCCACCAGATAATCACAACACTGCCCTCAGGCTAACAAGTAATCAGGCCATGTCCAACATGTAAATAAACATTCACAATCAATTTCTCTCAAGGAAATTCTACAATCATTACTTTAGAGGCATACCTATGTGTATCCTGGCCAAACAGCTAAACAGAGGAACGCACCCCCGGGGTGGTCCTGGATCCAAGCACTGATCCCAAAAAACTGTTTTACAACTTTATTTAATCACCTATACAATTCTAGGTATTAAAATATCCACGGCCTCAGATATACGACAATCCAATATGGGTTCGTAGCTAAAAACACACAAAAACACATGACAGTTTGAAAATAAACACCAAGCCACCTACCTTAAATGCCAATAAACGTTATACGTGAACGTCGATTCTAGAAATGCCCTATAACGACATAGATCTGAAAAAGAAGAAAACCCATTCAAACGTGTATAACATTCCCTCCGGAATGAATTGGTATGAATGGTTTAAGGAGAGAGGAGGGCTTATCAGTGCGGTTCCAATGAGATCGTCTGAGGCATAAACACATTCCTGGTTCGTGATCGACGGATCCTCAAAGGTTCAGTCGTCTCCTCCCACTCCTTCCTCTAGTTCTAAGAATTCATTGTGAACAAGGGAGGCTACTTCCCTTTTTAAGCGAAGAAAACATAGTACATGACATGTACTTCTAATTACATGACATGTACGTCCCATTTTTAAACTATTCCTTTGGTGGCTTCCTAGTAGCGTGACACTGTTCACATGCCGACATGACTACATGATGTGTCTTCAAAAGTACATGGCATGTGCTATCGCACAACTCGCCACCACCATACTATCCGCCTACCTACTGACAACACGACATGTAAAGGACAACTACAAGGCATGTAGTCAGTTCCTACACCCTTCATCACTGACATGGCCACACGCCCTGTGTACATACCCCACACGACCAAAAGTACAGGGCGTGTGGACAAAGTACATGGCGTGTACTTTCCAAAATTTAGGATTTTTCCCCATTTTCCATAATTTCTCAAAAACACTTATGGAAAAGAGAGAAGAATAAACTCATACCTCAAAAATAAGAACCAGGTTTTTACACAAACACAATGTCCAGAGGAGGGTAGGTAGTTAGTGGCTGGACCACTACAGTAGAGGCATCAACATAATCTGAGATCTCCCATGAGAGGGAAGGGTGACCCCTAGAGATCTTGAGCTAGAATAGGAGTAGGCGGAGCTATAAGATGATGATTTTTGGGTATTCGATGATGCTATGCGATCCTTCCACCACCCTTACCATGTGGCCCGCGTCAGGCTTAGCGAGTTGGTAGTTCAGGCCATGAACAACTACTTTCTATGGATTCTTATAACCCAACTATGAATGAGATGATTATAGGTACAATTTTTTTTATTATAATCCTTATTTATTGTTAGTATACACATGTTTAATTCATTTTTTCATCTATTTACTTTTGTTGTGATATCTGGAGCTCCCAGTTTAGTCTTTATCCAAACTACTTTGTCTTGAGGTTCCTATAGGGAATGCTTCTTTTATATCTTGAAGAACCATTGTGGTGTTTTGATTAATTTTTTTTAATATTTATGACAACTAACATTTTTTTTAAATAATTTTTATATTCTTTCGGATCATACCAAATCCATCATAATGTGTTTTTATAAAAAAGAATAAGGTTTATGAATGTTCAAACCCAAACATAATAGGGAGAAAAAGTTTTTTCTTTGAGAAATGTTTTTGGGACCTAGGATTTCAGACTGAGTGGTGACAGATATATAAGGTGTAGGGATGATGGAATCATGACGTTCTAAAAAATGATCTAATGCATCATTGAATTCATGTAAATCATCATGATGTTCAAGATTCATCAGACTCGGTGATGGTTAGAAAGTTAGATGTTTCAGATTGGGTATGTCATACCAAAGAATAAAATATACAAATCATCATATCCAAAAGAATCAGAGGCATACATTATTTATTACTATAAACCTTCCTTATCCATAATCATAGAATGACATAATTTTGAAATATATAATGTTAAATATTTTTTAGTGAAGAAGTCATAATGTTGCTGAATTAGATGTTTTAAGAAATATAGTTCAGGACTTACAAATTTTTCTTCTTTTCTAACCTAAATTAGAGCAATGATTTTCCAATCTTGAAGTTCTCATAAATCATGAAAACTATCATTCTAAAATGTTTTAAAGAAATAGAAGAATATTAATGTTTGAATCATTTCCAAAAACCCACACATAAATGATTGGATCCTGAAGTACTATACTCAAAGGTTGTTAGTTGTTAGAATGTGTAAATAAGATGAAGCTTGAAGAATTTCAATGATGCTAAGATGAGTAATCATTGAAAAAAAAACATCATAATTATTATTCTATAATAATGATAATTACATAATTATGAATATTTTAACCATATTGGCTCTGATGTGGAAGATCAATTGGATGAGGAACAGACACTAATCCATCAAATTAATGTCTCACATTGATGACACATTGGATAAAAACATTTGAGTGATCAAAGTTTCATATGTTGATCAATTATAGGGAGATCAGTTATGAATTTTAAGTAAATATTCAAAAAGATTTTTATTTTCTTAATAGAAGAAAAAGTGAGATTTCAAATTTGGAATGGAATTAGATATTGACACCAATAAGTCATCTGCTAAAGAAGTTCATCATAATTAGCTGAGGAAGATAGTTAGATCGTAAAGATATAAATATTGTCATATGATAATGAAAAAGGGATGATAGTCAGATAATAACAATTAGAGGAATATGAAGTTGAGGAATTTATATCAGACAAATGAAAATTTATTTTGTTTGAGAATGCTGATCTCAGAGAAATCTTGATAAGGTTTTAAGAAGTCAAAGTTTATGTTTAAATACAGGTGATATTCAATGTTTTGACATTTGAGTAAGAGGGAAATGTTTTCTAGTTTCCCAAATTTTCTCTTTTGAGTTTCTTATAAATATAAATAATGTTCATTTGAAGTTTTAAACTTTTTATGAGTGCAGAAAAGGTGGAATAGTACATATTTCTTATCATATTTTATTTATAAAACGAGATCTCAGAAGAAGGTTAGATTCCTAAATGTTTTGTTTATTGAACTAAGAAATATAATTTTGAGAATTTGAGAATAATTTGAGTTTTATAGATTATAAATGTGTTCATTATACTGAGTCCATTGTACTGAGTTCATCAAACTAAGGAAGTTCGGATTGAGTTTTGATTTGTTTCTAAGAAGTGAATATTTTATTATCTAACAAGAATAGAATGTTTCTTTAGGCACAAAATGATAAATTGAGAATCATATTGAGTTTATTAGACTAATTAAATCATACTGATTTGATCAAACTAAAGGCTATCAGACTCAGGGTCACCATACCTAGGATCTTTTGTGGAGAAATTGAACAATGTATTTATTCTTTTATTTTCTCTCAATTTTTTGTTCGCAAATTTATAAACCAGTGGGAGTTGGTATAATCATTCCTATTGGGAGATAGAATCTATATAATGAGAGTTATCACATGTTTTATTAACTTATTCATAATAGTGAATTTCCATAGACCCATGGGAGTGGCTATGTAAATGATGTAGGTTCTCACACTATGGTCGAACATTGTAAATATCATGTGCTTTAGTTGATTTCATACATTTTAACGCATGATTATTTTATAAAATATGATATGGATATAAACATTAACATATTAGAGGGGTTTAATATTAAATGTATTGAAACTTATAAAAAGTGAACTACTATCCCCCCTCCCCCCTTCTCAGTTCTTATTTTATCATTTGGAACTTCATATTTTTATATGTCGATAATGAAAGATATCAGTTGGTGGACATAGGTTCTTGAAGGACCCTTTTTTTGGTCGAGATGGAACCCCATGACATCATGTTGGGTATGTATTAGTTATCCATGGTCTATTAAATTATTGACTATCGTTAAAGATGAGTCAGATTACTTTACACTTATGGGACGAGATTATCCTTTGTGGGAAATAGAGATGTCATGGAGGGATGGGTGGGTTTTGCAAGAAGGAGGCTGCATCCCACAACCCATTAGTTGGTGAGTGTATAACTAAACATTGAAGTCTCTTCAGAAATATGGATTCCTTAATTCATGGAGGATTTTATGGACATCGTCCCTAAGGATATTTTAAGACTACCTATGAGGTGAGAAATGGGGTTTTGTATCAACTTGTATCCTAGGACTGCTCTGATGCCTTATTTGGTATATCAAATGGCCCATACCTAGCTTCTGGAGGTGTGGTTGCAATTGGAGGACCTTTTATAGAAGGGTTTTATCAGACCCAGTGTGCTTCCCTAGATAGTTCATGTGTTGTTCATGAGAAATTTGGATCGGAGATTATGGATTTGTGTGGATTATCATTGCATGAACCAAACCATGATAAAGAACAAGTACCCCTTGCTGAGGATTGAGGACCTATTTTGATAGTTTCATGGTGCGATATGGTTCTCGAAGATTGATCTATGGTCATAATACCACTATTTGAGAGTTCTCAAGACTAATATTCCAAAGCTAAGATTAGAATTATTCTACAAACACTTTGACTTCCTAGTGATTCTCTTTGGTGTGAATAATTCACCAGTCATGTTTTTGGATTTGATGAACATGATTTTCTAGTTGTGCTAGGACCAGTATTTGGATTCCTTCTTTGAATACATACTAATATACACTATGTCAGAGTATGAGCATGCAGATCACTAGAGGATGTTACTAGATTTGATTTCAGAGCACCATATTTATGTTAAACTCTCAAGGTTTCTGTTCTGGATTCAGGAGGTTCACTTCCTATGGAATGTAATTTCTAATCATGTATTAGTTGTGGACCGAGTGAAGATCGATGCATTGATTTATTGTGATATTCCAAAGAGAATGTTTGGAGTGTATGGTTTTCTTGGCATAGTAGGGTACTACTGGATGTTTGTATCATACTTCTACAGTATTTCATCCCCTTTGGATTCCCCATTGTGGAAAGTGAATACTTTTACCGATACTAAGCAATTCCATAGAGGCATCTATGAGTTGAGGAAATGTCTGATAAATTCTCATATTTTGGGAATATTTGAGGAGGGTGTGTAGTATGTAATGTATTTCTATTAATTAAGAGCTAGGCTCTGATATGTGTTGATGCAGAGATAAGAAGTCATTGCATATGGGTTGAGGTAGTTGATAAACAACAAGAAAAACTACATTACTCGTGACCTAGAGCTAGCAATAGTAGTGTTCGCTCTGAGTATGTGAAGGCACTATCATCTAGGAGAGAATTTTGTTGTTTACTCAAACCATCAGAGTCTCAAGTGTGTCTTCACACATAGATACTTGAACCTGAGATAGAGGCACTGGTTGTAGTTCCCACAAGACTATAAATTTGAGATAGTATATACTCATGGAAAGGGAAACATGGTGGTAGATGCCCTTTATATGAATTCCCAGGCTCATTTGGTGTAGGAGGCATCTAAGTAGTTGGATTCCATGCAGCTAAACCTAGTTGTGTATGATGGTATAGCTTTTATTATGTTGATGGTGTTGACACCTCCACTCTTCTAGTGTGTGAGGGAGTCCTAGTTGGTAGACATCAAAATTGAGGTTTCTCATGACTATATATCCCCATGAGATTCACTGTATGGATATTTCTAATTATTGAATCTTTTCATCCTCTTCCAGGCATGGACAGTGGTCCTAGTTACAATTTTGGAGGAGGTGATGAGAGAGTTTCATGCATACCCATTTATTTTACATATCAGTGTGGGGAAGATGTATAGATACCATCCGCAGTAGTTTTGGTGTGTAAGAATGAGATAAATTGTTTCTGATTTCATTTCATGGTGCCTCAGACGTCTTCAAGTGTAGGTATATAACTATGTTACAGTAATTTTTTTTCATCCCATAGTGATCCCTGAGTGGAAATGGGATTTCATATCTATATACATTGTAAAAGAGATTCTTTGGATAGTGAGAGGAAATGATGCTATATGGGTGATAGTTGACCGAATCACAAAGTTGGCGCACATCCTTTCTATCAGTGAGTAGAGTTTGGTGGAGAGTTTAGGGAGTGGTACATATGATAGATTTTTCACCTTCATGGGGTGGCCTTGACAATTGTCTCTAACCATGATGTGTGGTTCATGTCACGGTTGTGGGTAGTCCTACAAGATGAATTTTAGACCTTAATGAGGATGAGTACATCCATACACCCCCAAAAAGATGTGAATAATGAGTTCACTATACAAATTTTGGAGGATATGTTGAGGGATTTCATGTTAGACTTTAGTCTAATCTAGGATGATAACTTCACCTTAGTATAGTTTGCATACAATAATATTTACCACTCTAATAACGTCATGGATCCTCTTGAGGCCCTATATAGGAGACCGTGTTGGTCACCCTTGTGCTGGACATTGATCGGTGAGGTATATCTTATTGGCCTGTATATGGTGCAGGAAACGACGAAGAAGGTCAAAGTCATCTATGAGAATATGAGGAGATCCTAGAGTATGAATAAATCTTACCCAAATTAGCATCATAGTCCCTTGGAGTTCGAGTAAGGAGACCACATTTTTCTGAGTGTCTCCCCATGATGATGACTTTATAGATTTATCTAGGAAGGTGAGTTCTCCCTGAAATTCATCATACCATTTGAGTTCCTGTATATGGTTGGAATGATTTATTACCGCCTCACCCTACCCCCACATTTAAAGTGGTTGCATGATGTCTTTCATGTGTCATAGCTTGGGAGACACATGCATGAACCCAGAAATGTTATTGAATGGGTTTCACTGGACATCAAGGATGGAGAAGCATTTATGGATCACCAAGTTGGGATCAAGGATCGGTAGGATAAGACCTTACATGGATGGACCATCCCATTGGTTGATATGTTATTATAACATGGGAGCATGCAAGAGAGATCCTAGGATCGGGAGTTCCTTATGTAGGATTAGTACCCTGAGTTTTTGTTTAGTTTTTTCTTTTTAGGGACGAAAATATTGAAGTATGTAATACTTTAGAGACACTATTTTTTTCTTGTAATACTTTTAAATATATCAAGAAATATTTTTGAAGCCAGGCACTGAAACAGCGTGCGATTCTGAGGCACAATGTTCCTAGAATTAATTTTATAAAAATATTAAATATATTTTATATTACATGCACATGGTTTCTTAAAAAAAATGGGATATTTCATAAATAGAATCTCATATCATAAATTTGAGACTATTGTTAAGTCTGAAATGTGAGGTTTACCCTAGGCGTGACCCAAAATTGGTTGGCATCGGGTGTTCAGATATCGCGACCATTGGAGAGTGAATTTAATTAAAATTATTTATTTAATTAAATAACCTAATTATAAATACCTCTATAAATTTTTTTATGATTGATATCATGTTTTATCTTAATAACCCTAGGATCTTTGAGAGGATTCTCCTTCCACCTCCCATTGGAAAACTAATACTTGATGATGGTGAATCTCCATATTAAGGTAGATCAAGGATCAGCGAATGCAACGACTCTTCTTCTTATTTGGTGGGTGAATTATTTATCATTAAATGGTCTAATATATTGGTAAGACTCATCATTTTTTGGAATATTCCTCAATTGTTTAAATAAATTGAGAATGATCGAATATATCTCTTCATTTATTTTAAATCAAAAATTTATATGCACCTATGTATCAGTTTTCAATTGATTATTCTATTAATCCATTTTTATCATGTTTCTCAACCACGAATCCCAATTTTTGTTTTTTGTCCATGAAATATTTTCCAAAAAACACTTAACATTTTTTATTATTACTTTCTCATTATATTAATCCACATTCTCTACCAATTAGGAATGGGGAAATGGTTCAACATATTTATGTGGGATCGAGCTCGATTGAGCCCCCAGATTAACGATAGTTTCATGTGAAGAGAACATATTGGAAATCAATGATGGTTTTGGGATCATTTTTGAGTCACGGGTGAATGATTGTTTTATTAAGAATCCAAATTGGAGATGGAGGTGTTGGGAGATACATGCAGTGCATACGATAACCACCATGGATGAATTAGAATCTGATTTCCTTCAATTTGATGGATGTAAATGAAAAATGGAGGCCTTCCCCACAGATTTCGGGTGGCTTAGAGGTGAGATTCTAGGAGGCGAGGTTGGATCTAGAATTCCAAGAGTGGATCTAACTTTCTATGAAAACTCATACTACACGACATTTAACAGGATGAAAAGATTCCATATACTACCCCTACAACTATGATGCTAGGGTTTTGGAAAAGTTAATGATCACATGATGTGTGATGGGGTCATATTCTATGTGACTGGGTCACACGCTACGTGACTCTCCCTGGGTGGATAGTTTATGTGGAGGAGCACACTGGTAGGGCCCCATGCAGAAGGACATATATGGACTCGGCCTTAAAACATTAAATAATGTTTTATTAATTGAATAATTCACATTGAGGATCTTTTCATGTTTAGAGATTTAGATAATTAGTCCATAACTATTACATTACATCTCAAAAGTTACAATGTAGAAACCTCTACTCAGTTTACATTTTTTTCACAAAATAAAAACTCTTGAAAAAAAGAGTCATGTCTAGTTCCATGTTTTAGACATCATGAATTTTCCGTTGTCCCATCCTTGACCCTATTATTCTTTATGTCCTGTGAAAAACATTTCAAAACTTGGGATGAGTATAAAAAGATCAATAAGGGTTATAAAACCTAGAATGGAAAAACTACCTTATCATTGCATACATAATATAACCTCATTAACATACTTCATGAAATAATATGATTAATGAATAAAACATAGAAAATATAAATCACAAAGGTAACTTGTGGCATCCATATCATATGTACATTTTATCTATCAGAGCTACATAGGGAGTTATATTTGGAATACTCATCACAGTATATTTCTAAAATATTTAAGGAGAAACATTAAAATTCACCTCTATCACATTACCCTATGAATTGTAGATCTATCTCGGGCTCACCCACACTTTTTTTATCACGGAACCACCTATATACATAAACAATGACCAATAACCATAACTTAATCATATGACATAAAACAAAAATAAAGGATAGATAAAATTCCCACATTTCAATCACAATATATCATTTAAATATACTGTTATAAAAAATCCATTATAAAACCCATTTTCAATACCAAAATATGTAAATATAATATACAGTATTTATTTTCCTTTTAAGAACATTTTTTCTTGTTAAGGAATCCAAAGATCAAATAATACTCATGGTGGTGGAAAGGTCATTTTCACTGCTTAGGTTAAAAAGAAACATTTATTTTCTATTTTTTATTAAAACTCTTCATAGATTAAATATTCCATTTGAATGAAATGAAAATTCAATGGTGTTTATATAGATTATAAAATAATGTCGTGTATTAAAACAAAATATTCCTCAATGAAAGGAGATTGAGACGAAGTCCCTTACCAGGTGTCCGATTTGACCCGTTTATTCTTTAATCTCTTGAATAATAAACTAATGTTAATTTATAATTGATTAAGAACCTGTTTAAAGTTTATTATTCCTTTATATTCATTATAACCATGTTATAAACATTATGTAATAATTTAATTTAATAAAGGTTGTTTTGCCGATATTTGGTACTTGAGTCAAAAATAAAGTTCTTATAATTACAAGTTGTTCATGTGGTCAAATATCCATCATCTCCAGAATTATATTCATGATTTAGATATCATATATATCATATATATCTAGTATAATTAAGTATTTATAATATTACAAAACATTGGAATATAAGAAATGAAATGGACTGTTCATTGAGATGGTAAGTCGTACGTACGCATGAACGCTACATTCATTTTTATTTCTTATTTTAATGGAATTAAAACATAATGATACATAGGTATATTATAATTTCAGTATAATATTATATATTATATCATTAATTCCATCCTTTATACATCACACATAATGCATTAACGATTTTTATCACTTTGAGGGGTCAGTACTCCACACTTCCTCAAATAAAATTATCGAGTTTACCCATAATGGAAACCATAAAGGATTATTATAAATGGAAAATATATAATAATAAAGAAAACATAATCATAATATATATAATATAAAAATACACTTCCATAATAATTGAAACCATTAGAGTTGGTAGGAGATAATTGAACAATCATCGCATCATGAGCCGTTAGTTTTATATCCATAGAAACAGTGTGATCTTCACCTCTTAGATAGAGGTGTGCAGAATTATAGTTCGAATATTATCATAAAAACATACTATTATATTGAGTATTATGTTGTTTTTATAAAATATTTGAATTAAAATAGTTTAGAGGTTTGGAATGTAAAAAAAGAAATGAATTTAAGAGAAACTGTTGCCTTTAATTTGGGTAACTCCCTTTGGTTTGAACCAAAAGGACTTATTGAAGTTCCTTATGCCTATGTTAACACATCTAGGGGGAAGAAAAGAATGTATGGAGCTTAATTGGGCCGAGTTTGGGCAAGCCAATGAGCTTTAGAGGTTTGAGGAATGGGTTAGAGGTGAGGGATTTTTATAAAGGGGAAGAGGGGCTCTTTATAAAAGTGTGAAAATATTATATCATTACATAATGGTTTTCGGTTACAAAACGACAAAAACATATTAAAATAGAATATAAGATGAGTCAAGGTATAAATAAAATCATCCTATAATAATTGGATTTGTTTTTAGAATATTTTAATCATTATTATCTTATTCATTTAAATCATTTATTAATGAGGTAAACAGTTCTTCATTATTGTGTCATAAATAATTTTATTTATTTGATGTCTAAAAATTATAAAAAACTATCTTGATTTAGGAAAACATTGTATCATTCCATAGAATATTTATACATGAAAATAGAACATACATAACCCCAAGTAAAAAATTATTTACTAGAAGATATATATGTGTTCCATTTTTGTCTTTACTATAAATTAATTAAAATAAAGTCTCATTATCACTCTTAAGTGGCTCCATGGGGTCCCAAAATGGACCCAAATATTCCCATGTTCGGATATGTATTATCCAATAATATTAGGACACATGTTAGGGTAGTTGTATATTATTATAATAATATTTTTTACCCTTGTTTACCAGATTTACCCTTTAACCATGGTAAGTAAATTTTTTACAAAAGTAAATATTCATAATGTCTAAAAATAAAAGATCACCATTAACACAATTTGGACCTCCGGATTCCAAATATAGAATCCATTTTTCAAAACTGAAAACACAGAAGTGGTAGAAATTAATTTGAAATTAATTTCGGCTGTCAAAACAAAATGCATGTTTTTAAGAAATAATAACTATCAAAAGATTGATAGTTGTTATTGTCCAATTTCAAAGTGAAATTGCTTCCAATTACCAACATAGGATTAACTGGTAAAAATATAATCTAATTACCATTTAATACAAATTAAATATATAATTTAACCATATAAAAAAAGTAGATAAAAATGCAATTTTGAATTAAAATATTGTATTTTCACTATTCATTAAAAAGGAACTTTATCAGAAAAATAGAAAAAATTTACCCAATGTAAATTTTGATATAACAATTCAAAATAAAGATATAAATTTTCCAAATAGAACATATAAATGTGACCAAAACTAGATTTAATAAGGGTTCTCCTTCAAAAGGTGGTAAATTGACCTTTTAAAGTAAATTATGCTTAAAATTAGATTCATTTACGTTTTAAGTCTCTAACCTTTATTGGATAAATGAAAAAAAAATTAACAAACATATATTATCATATTTTAGTTAGTTCTATTAATTCCTGCAAATACAACTTCTAGGTGTTAACCACCATAAAAAATAGTAATATTATATTGTTAGTGTGCAACGTAAGATTTCAACGAAACCCACTGTTGCATATAGGGTACTCCATCGAACATAGAAACCCCTTTGAATTAAAATTAATATTTAATTCACAAAATATTAATAAAAATGAAAATTTATTATTTCTTTATTTACCTAGGATGTTACATCCTTCCCCCCTTTTAGAAATTGTGTCCTCACAATTTTATAAACCTATAAAATAAATTTGGGTATTTATTCCTCATAACATTTTAATATTCTCACATTTCCTCTTCAACCATATGGTTTTTAAACAAAACCATTACCTGGTGAATTATCTTATTCTGCAATACTTGCTCTCTTCAGTCAAGATTATGGACTGGCTCTTCCTCATAAGAGAGATTCCCTTTCAACTAAACTACCTATGGACTAAAAACATGAGATGGATTTGGAATATACTTTCTCAGCATTGAAACATGAAAAACATTGTGTACTTGGGATAAACGTGGAGGTATAGCCACTCAGTATGCAACTGATCCAACTTTCCCTAAGATTTCAAAAGGTCCAATGAACCTCAGACTCACCTTTCCCTTCTTTCCATAATTCTTCACACTTTTCCATGGAGAAACATGGAAAAAGACATGATCAGCTACCTTGAAAGCTAGATCCTTCCTCCAGTTATCATCATAAATATTCCATCTTCTCGGAGTTGTTCTCATGTGTTTCTGAATTAACTAAACTTTTTCTTCCATATCGTCTACCAATTCTGGTCCCATTAGTTTCTTTTCACCTACTTCATCCCAAAAAGATGGAGTTTGTCAACGCTTTCCGTATAATTCCTCCAATGGAGACATCTATATACATGAAAGAAAACTGTTATTATAAGAAAATTCAACCAATGAAATAAGTTGGTCCCAACATCCCTTGTAATCTAGTGAACAAGCTCGTAGAATATCCTTCAATGTATTAATTGTTCGTTCTGACTACCCATCTGATTGCGGATGAAAGGTTGTAATGAAATTTAATTTAGTACCCAATGACTTATGCCGGATTTTCCAAAAGTTATAAGTAAACCTGGGATCACGATCAGATATAATGGAGAGGGTAACACCATGAAAACTGAAAATCTCTTTAAAATACTGTAAAGATCCAGAAATTTCAAGGAAATTTTTTTTCTTAATTTTTTTCGAATTTTACAAGAACGCAGTTTCTGACGGCGCCTGATTCCGAGGCCCGGTGTGCCCGGAATTAATTTCCGAAGTTTGGCTCGGGTACGTTCAGTGAACGAGCGAGCGGGAATTTCTATCTTTTGAACAGGTGCCCGGAATCGAATTCTGAGGGCACCGATGGAACCGCAACGCCGATAATTTCTTAAGAACGTCATTTTCGGAGTTGCGTTTATCCGAGAGAAGATGATAAAAATTGTGGAAGTTTAATTTATAACTTATCTACAATTTTTATTTTCTTGTTAAGTAGATTAAGTGTTATGTTACAACACTTGACCCTCTCTTAAGTGGTTTTAACCTATGTAAGGGAGTTAGGGGTGGGACCCACTTGGAGTTAACCACCCATGGAAGGATTTAAGGTGAGGTGGGGCCCACACGAACCCTACCCCTTCACTTTTCCCATAACCCCCTAACTCCCTCTTTATTTTGAAACTCCTCACCTCCCTCTTTATTTTGAAACTCCTCAACTCCCTCTTTATTTTGAAACTCCTTCTCTCCCTCTCTCCCTCATAACTCATGCCAACTAGCACTTAAATTAAGTTATTGAAACTCTTAATCAATTAAGTGTTTGAATTTGGAACTTACAATGCATGGCATGATTAAAATAAAATAAGGGGAAACCTTCTTTTATTTGGAGGTTGAATTGTGGTGGGAGGATTTTTGAGAAAGAGCCTTTGTGTGATAGAAGAAGGAATCTCCTTCTTCGTTGAAGAATGTCCTCCTCTCCGTGAAGAACGATTCTTCTCCAATGAAGAACATCGATCCCTCAACTTAGAATGACACGGTGATCACGATTCTTCATCCTCTTTTTCCTCCACGGCAAGGGAGAAGACACCGACGTAGGGAACTCTCCAACGACAACGCGCCTTCCTTCTTCATCTCCGCAACAAGTGAGGAGACGTCGTTTCCTCCTCGGACGTACCCCAACATCCAGGGAATCGACGTCCGATCTCCGCGACGTCATTCTTCGCGACGCCATTCTCCGCGACGCCCGACGTGCGACGTCAAATATACAAGTAGGGGTTTGTTGTTGCTTTATTTCATTATTTTCCGTTCTTGGTTCTTGCATGACAAACTAGAGGATGAACGATTAAGTGTTATCGTCTAACGAGAGGGGGACAGGACCGCACAAACACGGCCGAACCCCCCCTCCTTTGTTCTTGAATGTTTCTTGCGGATGAAACGAGATAGCGTGGTGCCGTCGCACCACGCGTGAATCACACAAAAATTATTGTGCGGCGCCGTCGCGCCGTGTCGTGGAAAGAATTATCATGAACACGACGCTGTCGCGCCGCGTCGAAGGAAACCGAAGACGCTGCGGCCGGAGCGGGGCCGCGACGGAGGGGCGCGGTGCCGTCGCACCGCGCCGGATGATGAAGGCCGCGGCCGGTTCCGGGCCGCGGCGGATCGTGATGACCGGCGGCCAGCCGGGCCGCCGGTGCCGGAAGACGGAAGAGGACCGGCCCTTGTCGGTCCTGTTGACAAGGATCCGGCCGGCCAGGTCGGGCCAGCCGGGTTGGTGGAAACCGGGGGAATTTATTCCCCGGGCAGTTATTTGGCCCCCCATTATGAGGGGGGGCCGGTTTCACAAAGGGGGGGCATGCGGCCCCCCGTTTCCAGCAAGCTCCCGAGCTGGCAGCGCGCCCAGCGCGCTGCCTTGCGCCGAACCCGCGCGCCTGGCCGGTTCGCCGGGCCGGGACGCGCTGGGCCGCGCCGGGTCGACCCCGTCCGGGGCGGGTCGACCCGGTTCGGGCCATCCGGGGGGTCTCGGGCCGGGACGGCCCGGGCCCGAAACCCCCGTTACCGAGCGGTTTGGTCGAATGCTCGTATCTTGGGCTACGAGCCTCCAAACGACTCGCCGTCAGCGGCAACGCGATCCTTGGATCGCGACGGTCGTTTCGGTATACTATACTCAAGGTGCACCTTCCTTTTCGGGAGCCTACGTGGTTAAAACTCTATAGTTAAGGGTGCTTGGCCTAGAGTAGTGATCAGGATGGGTGACCTCCTGGTAAGTTTCCTAGGGTGGGTGTGAGACGGAAAGGCCAATAAATAACAGACCAGGCGTCCGATTGACGCGCCGTCTGTTTCGTTGAATTCCTCTAAGTTAGATGGATCTTTTGGCTTAATCCGCTCGAGGTTTGGATGCCGACGGAGTGCGGCCGGGTTGAATCGCACCGAAATCCAACCGGGCCCCTGGAACGAAAAAGCCAATAACTCTCAGACCGGGCGTCCGATTGACGCGCCGTCTGTTGCGTTGAGTTCCTGTTGACGATACGGAACTTTTGGCATCCTCCGCCCGAGTTTTGGATGCAGATGGATAGTGGCCGGGTTGGATCGCACCGAAATCCAACCGGGCCCCTGGAACGGAAAAGCTGATATCTTTCTGACAGAACGTCCGTTTGACGAACCGTCAGCGGCGTTGGTGATCGCATTGAGAAACGGTCCCTATGAGTTTACCCTATTAGAGTTCGGGGTACAGTTGAGATACGGCCGGGTTTGGTTCGCTCACGAAACCAACCGGGCCCCTGGGACGAAAAGGCTAATAACTCACAGACCGGGCGTCCGATTGACGCGCCGTCTGTTGCGTTGAGACCCCTATGACGTGGCGGTCCTTTGAGATACTTCTTTGTGGGACTTTGAGATACTTGGAGTATCGACCTGTAGCTCGTGGAGCAGACCCTCCCAGTGATGAGAGTGCGGAGTACGGAGACCGTGTAGCTGGCTGAGACCCGACGACTGCTGATCGAACGACTCGGTGTGTTACAGAGGTGCGCTTGGTTGTAGCGGCACATGGGAGTGCTTGGTTGTAGCGGCAGACCCACGACAGAGGTGCGCTTGGTTGTAGCGGCAGACCCACGACAGAGGTGCGCTTGGTTATAGCGGCACATGAGAGCGCTTGGTTGTAGCAGCTAGCCCGTAGTACTCGATGGGTGGAGTTCTTCAGCAGTCTTAGGTTAGTGAGCAGTACCTCGGAGTCGTGACAGGACCACTGTACACTCCAGAGGCGGAGCTCTTCAGCAGTTACAGTTTCGATAATGAAAATCCTGGTTTGAGCTGAGACTTTTGACCTTCTGTTTACCTCATGATTTAGATGGGTCACTTGCTAACTTAGGTATATGTATGGGCATATACCCGGGTAGTGGTTGACCGTTGATTTCACAATCCTTGTGTTTCCTCATGATTGAGATGGGTTACTTGATAACTTAGGTATATGTATGGGCATATACCTATATAGAGGTTATCTGTTGAGATCTTCTTTGTGGTTATCCTTGTTGGTTTAGTGAGACCTTGAGGGTCTCGGGGTCCCTACTGAGTATCGTTATACTCACCCCTGCACGGGCTATGCCTGCACCTCGTTGTGTTGGTTGCAGACGACGGGCAGTGCTGATAGAGGCTGAGTGTTCGAGGACTGGATGGTACCTAGAGGTGGACTATACGAAGAGATGGTACCCGGAGGAGGACCTCACGACGAGACGGTACCCAGAGGTGGACGTGACGACGAGGCGGTACCCGAAGGTGGACCACTGGGCGAGACATACTCGGAGCGGACGGCGGGACCTGAGGAGCAGAGGAGCTATCTGTACCCACCCTTCAGGTGGGATTTCCAGTGGACAGCTCGGCGTAGCAGCTTTACTTTTCAGTTGCTGTTTTCCCTTTCGAGTTGTACTTTAGAGTTGGGCTTGTATTTTCGGCCCCTTTTTACTTTCCGCACTTACTGTTGTACTCAGTTTTTACTTAGTGTTTACTTCTTCCGCATGTACTCTATGGTGCTTGTTTTCTTTTATAAAGGCAATGCCTTCCCAGTTATCGGGATTTTACGCCTTTGGTGCTAGTCGCCAGCCCCTAGCCTATGGAAGGCGGGCTTGGGGTAGTCATAGCACGGGCCCCGAGGATGGGTCGTGACAAATTGGTATAAGAGGATTTCGGTTCTACCGCAGAACTTATAACTCTGATGTTTCTTTCTGTGAAGCAATAGTGTTAAGGGTACCGATTGTGGTTTTCAGTTCAGGGAGTCCAGTGTTGGTGCGGGCGGCCGACGTATCCATACACCAGGACCCTGACAACTGATTTCCGACTTTGTGCACGAAAACACTGATTGCGTGTGTGTTTCCAGAAGTTTTTATATGTCAGCTCAAACCAGGTCAGCTCACCAGGTATAAACGTTTGACCATGTCATGATGTTTCCTTTAGGATGCCTTTTCTCGGACGACCAGCTAGAGCCCAGAGGGATGTGCGTGATGACAGCCTGTCGAGCGACGAGGCTTCGGTACAGGGCCCTCTTGCAGTTGAGGCACTAGCGGAGGGACCAGCGGTACTACTACCCGTTGGGCCACCGATCCCACCAGCCCCAGCAGTAGGCGATGCATGACGCTTGAGCGCACTGCACGAGTTCCAGCGCCAGAGGACACCCAGGTTCCGGGGAGAGACGGACCCGCAGGCGGCTGAGGATTGGCTGGAGGCTGTGGTGGGAGTCTTCAGGCTAGTGGGGACACTGGCGGACTTCATGGTGATCTTTGCTGCCAGCCTCCTTCAGGCAGCAGCAGGCAGGTGGTGGAGCCACTTGTTTCAGTTTTGCGACGGGATGACCATCGCATGGGAAGACATCGAGACCTTCTTCAGGGTGAAGTTTGTGCCAGTAGCTCTACACCCAGAGCATGTACAAGAGCTTCTGCCTTTGCCGCGTGTTTTTAGATCAGTAGCCGAGTCATCTGTGGGCAGTAGACAGATGATGCAGAGGTCCAGGAGGACCGGACTAGCAGTTGGACGATCTCGGGTTTTAGGACCGGTGGTGCGGGGCACCCGAGGTGGGGTCAGAGCCAGGCGTGCCAGAAACGGAAATGTTACTCCTACGGCGGGAAGTGTCACCTGGCACGTGACTGTCCGACTCCTCGTACGATTGATCGGCGAGTGTTGGAGGATCCACCGAGACAGAAGAAGCGGTGAGTGCTTGAGAAACAGCCGAGCAGTGGACAAGGCAGTAGAGCTCTGAGAGCAGGTGGGCAGGAGAGGAACTAGTGGATACGTCCTTTGCACTTCTAGTTCCATTTTTCTTTTGTATTCATTTCATTGTACTATGAGCTTCAATAATAAAAAGACACTTATCTTTGTTTGCTTTCCTGTCCTTTTGTTTGGTTGATGTTGAGTGGTTCCGGTTAAAACTGTTGACTTGACCCTCACACTGATGCCGACAGTGTGACTCGACCCTTGGAGGCGAGAGTGACAGTTGAATCTCTTAGTAGTTACGTCGAGGCCTTACGACGTCATCCATGGAATGAATGCATCATTCATGTCAGGATTGACTGTATTAGGCAACGAATGTGGTTCATCCGGGGGATGAGACCGGGTTTCTCTTATCGGCAAAGAAGAAATCATAGCAGCTCTTGTGAGACTAAAGGAGGTCTAGGTCATCCAAAAGCGGATAAAGACTGCACAGTGCAGTAAGAAACAGGAAACAGGTGCCAGTCTTAGAGACTCGAGCATGTTAAATGTTAAAGAAGAGGAAGCTTAAAGGAGAGATGGGTCTACGAAGCAGCAGACGTGGAGGCAGAGCTAGGAGAGCAGCATGAGGTGGTGTACATCCTAACTTTGTACAACCACCCGCCTTAGTTATTCCTGCCAGGCTCAGGGAGCTGGAGGGCGGAGGAAGAGTGTGGCTGCATGCGGTCAAGGAGTGTGACCCAATGGCTCTAGAAATGATTCAAGGGGCAGTCTGTGTCCACTACTAGCTGCTGTAGTAATGGACATCGATGTGAATCATTCCTTACTTTCACAAATCTTGTTCCAGACCTAGAGTTTCCGGTAATCTGTGGACTTAACCCTCACGGCTGAAGATACCTTGGGAGGAGACTCGATAATCACACTTACGCCGATGGTGTGGTCATACCCTCGAGGCGAGAGTTTCAGTTGGAATCTCTTGGTGGCAGCGTCGAGGCCTTACGACGTTAGTTTGAGTATGGAATGGGCAATAACTGTTCATACTCAAATTGACAGTTTTAGGCAAACGTCGGGATGAGTTTTCCTTGGTCGGCGGAAAAGGAAACCCCAGACAGCGCAGGGTAACTCTTGCACAGGAGGGTGCGACCGATCACTCTTGAGTCGGTCAACCTTAACCTTGTGACAACAGCCTTTCGAGTTCCAGTTATAACAAAAAATGGAGACCTCTGGAGTTTGAGGATGACGATCACGTCCTTATACGAGTCTCACCTCGACGAGGTTTACAGAGATGTGGCCAAGGCGGCAAGTTATCTCCGGGGTTCAGCGGACCTTCTTCGGTCCCCAGCTGGGTAGGCGGGGTGGTTTACTGCTTGACCCATTCACCGCAGTTGCACCAGGTGCACGACGACTTCCACGTATCTCAACTGAGGAGATAGGTGCTCGACCCTTCGCATACCATCGACCATGAGGAGCTGGACGATGGCGATGGGGTGTCCTTCACGGAGATTCCAGTGGGGATCGAGGATCGACAGGAGCATATCCTAGGAGGATGATCGATTCCTCAGGTGCACTTTCCTTGGCAGTACGAGACCACCAGGTGAGCAAATAGGAGCGGAAGGCTCAGATGCGTGCTCGGTACCGCTTTTGTGACCCTAGTTTGTGTTGAAGTTTTACGGGGACGTAAAGCCTTGAGGTGGGAGTAATGTAAAGATCCGGAAATTTCAAGGAAATTTTTTTTCTTAATTTTCTTTGGAATTTTACAAGAATGCAGTTTCTGACGGCGCCTGATTCCGAGGCCCGGTGTGCCTGGAATTAATTTCCGAAGTTTGGCTCGGGTACGTTCAGTGAACGAGGGAGCGGGAATTTCTATCTTTTGAACCGGTGCCCGGAATCGAATTCTGAGGGCACCGATGGAACCGCAGCGCCGATAATTTCTTAAGAACGCCATTTCCGGAGTTTTGTTTATCCGAGAGAAGATGATAAAAATTGTGGAAGTTTAATTTATAACTTATCTACAATTTTTATTTTCTTGTTAAGTAGATTAAGTGTTATGTTACAACACTTGACCCTCTCTTAAGTGGTTTTAACCTATGGAAGGGAGTTAGGGGTAGGACCCACTTGGAGTTAACCACCCATGGAAGGATTTAAGGTGAGGTGGGGCCCACACGAACCCCACCCCTTCACTTTTCCCATAACCCCCTAACTCCCTCTTTATTTTGAAACTCCTCACCTCCCACTTTATTTTGAAACTCCTCAACTCCCTCTTTATTTTGAAACTCCTTCTCTCCCTCTCTCCCTCATAACTCATGCCAACTAGCACTTAAATTAAGTTATTGAAACTCTTAATCAATTAAGTGTTTGAATTTTGAACTTACAATGCATGGCATGATTAAAATAAAATAAGGGGAAACCTTCTTTTATTTGGAGGTTGAATTGTGGTGGGAGGATTTTTGAGAAAGAGCCTTTGTGTGATAGAAGAAGGAAGCTCCTTCTTCGTTGAAGAACGTCCTCCTCTCCGTGAAGAAAGATTCTTCTCCGATGAAGAACATCGATCCCTCAACTTAGAATGACTCGGTGATCACGGTTCTTCATCCTCTTTTTCCTCCATGGCAAGGGAGAAGACACCGACGTAGGGAACTCTCCAACGACAACGCGTCTTCCTTCTTCATCTCCGCAACAAGTGAGGAGACGTCGTTTCCTCCTCGGACGTACCCCAACATCCATGGAATCGACGTCCGATCTCCGCGACGCCATTCTCCGCGACGCCGTTCTCTGCGACGCCCGACCTGCGACGTCAAATATCCAAGTAGGGGTTTGTTGTTGCTTTATTTCATTATTTTCCGTTCTTGGTTCTTGCATGAAAAACTTGAGGATGAACGATTAAGTGTTATCGTCTAACGAGAGGGGGACCGGACCGCACAAACACGGCCAAACCCCCCCTCCTTTGTTCTTGAATGTTTTTTGAAGATGAAACGAGATAGCGTGGTGCCGTCGCACCACGCGGGAATCACACAGAAATTATTGCGCGGCGCCGTCGCGCCGTGTCGTGGAAAGAATTATCATGAACGCGACGCCGTCACGCAGCGTCGAAGGAAACCGAAGACGCCGCGGCCGGAGCGGGGCCGCGGCGGAGGGGCGCAGTGCAGTCGCACCGCGCCGGATGACGAAGGCCGCGGCTGGTTCCGGGCCACGGCGGATCGTGATGACCGGCGGCCAGCCGGGCCGCCGGTGCCGGAAGACGGAAGAGGACCGGCCCTTGCCGATCCTGTTGACAAGGAGCCGGCCGGCCAGGTCGGGCCGGCTGGGTTGGTGGAAACCGGGGGAATTTAATTCCCCGGGCAGTTATTTGGCCCCCCATTATGAGGGGGGGCCGATTTCACAATGGGGGGGCAGGCGGCCCCCCATTTCCAGCAAGCTCCCGAGCTGGCAGCGCACCCAGCGCGCTGCCTTGCGCCGAACCAGCGCGCCTGGCCGGTTCACCGGGCCGGGCCGCGCTGGGCCGCGCCGGGTCGACCCCGTCCGGGGCGGGTCGACCCGGTTCGGGCCATCCGCGGGGTCTCGGGCCGGGACGGCCAGGGCCCGAAACCTCTGTTACCGAGCGGTTTGGTCAAATGCTCGTATCTTGGGCTACGGGCCTAAAAACGACTCGCCGTCAGCGGCAACGCGATCCTTGGATCGCGACGGTCGTTTCGGTATACTATACTCAAGGTGCACCTTCCTTTTCGGGAGCCTACGTGGTTAAAACTCTATAGTTAAGGGTGCTTGGCCTAGAGTAGTGATCAGGATGGGTGACCTCCTGGTAAGTTTCCTAGGGTGGGTGTGAGACGGAAAGGCCAATAAATAACAGACCAGGCGTCCGATTGACGCGCCGTCTGTTTCGTTGAATTCCTCTAAGTTAGATGGATCTTTTGGCTTAATCCGCTCGAGGTTTGGATGCCGACGGAGTGCGGCCGGGTTGAATCGCACCGAAATCCAACCGGGCCCCTGGAACGAAAAAGCCAATAACTCTCAGACCGGGCGTCCGATTGACGCGCCGTCTGTTGCGTTGAGTTCCTGTTGACGATACGGAACTTTTGGCATCCTCCGCCCGAGTTTTGGATGCAGATGGATAGTGGCCGGGTTGGATCGCACCGAAATCCAACCGGGCCCCTGGAACGGAAAAGCTGATATCATTCTGACAGAACGTCCGTTTGACGAACCGTCAGCGGCGTTGGTGATCGCGTTGAGAAACGGTCCCTATGAGTTTACCCTATAAGAGTTTGGCGTACAGTTGAGATACGGCCGGGTTTGGTTCCCTCACGAAACCAACCGGGCGCCTGGGACGAAAAGGCTAATAACTCACAGACCGGGCGTCCGATTGACGCGCCGTCTGTTGCGTTGAGACCCCTATGACGTGGCGGTCCTTTGAGATACTTCTTCGTGGGACATTGAGATACTTGGAGTATCGACCTGTAGCTCGTGGAGCGGACCCTCCCAGTGACGAGTGTGCGGAGTACGGAGACCGTGTAGCTGGCTGAGACCCGACGACTGCTGATCGAACGACTCGGTGTGTTACAGAGGTGCGCTTGGTTGTAGCGGCACATGGGAGCGCTTAGTTGTAGCGGCAGACCCACGACCGAGGTGCGCTTGGTTGTAGCGGCACATGGGAGCGCTTGGTTGTAGCGGCAGACCCACGACAGAGGTGCGCTTGGTTGTAGCGGCACATGGGAGCACTTGGTTGTAGCAGCTGGCCCGCAGTACTTGATGGGTGGAGTTCTTCAGCAGTCTTAGGTTAGTGAGCAGTACCTCAGAGTCGTGACAGGACCACTGTACACTCCAGAGACGGAGCTCTTCAGCAGTTACAGTTTCGATAATGAAAATCCTGGTTTGAGCTGAGACTTTTGACCTTGTGTTTACCTCATGATTTAGATGGGTCACTTACTAACTTAGGTATATGTATGGGCATATACCCGAGTAGTGGTTGACCGTTGATTTCACAATCCTTGTGTTTCCTCATGATTGATATGGGTTACTTGATAACTTCGGTATATGTATGGGCATATACCTAAGTAGAGGTTATCTGTTGAGATCTTCTTTGTGGTTATCCTTGTTGGTTTAGTGAGACCTTGAGGGTCTCGGGGTCCCTACTGAGTATCGTTATACTCACCCCTGCACGTGCTATGCCCGCACCTCGTTGTGTTGGTTGCAGACGACGGGCAGTGCTGACAGAGGCCGAGTGTTCGAGGACTGGACGGTACCTGGAGGTGGACTATACGAAGAGATGGTACCCGGAGGAGGACCTCACGACGAGACAGTACCCAGAGGTGGACGTGACGACGAGGCGGTACCCGGAGGTGGACCACTGGGCGAGACATACTCGGAGCAGACGACGGGACCTGAGGAGCAGAGGAGCTATCTGTACCCACCCTTCAGGTGGGATTTCCAGTGGACAGCTCGGCGTAGCAGCTTTACTTTTCAGTTGTTGTTTTCCCTTTCGAGTTGTACTTTACAGTTGGGCTTGTATTTTCGGCCCCTTTTTACTTTCCGCACTTACTGTTGTACTCAGTTTTTACTTAGTGTTTACTTCTTCCGCTTGTACTCTGTGGTGCTTGTTTTTTTTATAAAGGCAATGCCTTCCTAGTTATCGGGATTTTACGCCTTTGGTGCTAGTCGCCAGCCCCTGGCCTATGGAAGGCGGGCTTGGGGTAGTCACGGCACGGGCCCCGAGGATGGGTCGTGACAAATACAACCATGAAAGTTTATATATATACAAAGTATCTCGAATAGAAAGGAAATGAGTAGATTTAGTCAATCGATCAACAATAACCCATATTGCATCATTACCTATAGATGTCTTCGATAATCCCACAATGAAGTCTATGGATATATTTTCCCATTTCCACTCTGGAACAGGTAAATACTGATGCATCCCTTTCGATAAATCCAGCTCCACATTCACCTACTGACAATTCAGACACATCAGAGTTAAATAAAAAATATCCCTTTTCATTCCATCCCACCAGTAATACTCCCAAAGATCTATGTACATCATAGTACTACAAGGATGAACTGAAAACAAGGAACTATGAGCTTTATATAACAACTCATTCTTTAATAGTGAATCACAAGGAACACATAATCTCTTTAGAAACCTCAAAATACAATCCTCATCGACGTTAAAATCAGGCAACTTACCCTTCTAAACCAACTCTACCTTTTTCGGCAACTCATTGTCTTCTTTCTACATTTGATTTATTCTATCTAATAGATATGAAATCACTAACACCTAAAACAAAAGAAAAGAATTTTCTACACCAACAACTTCTATGCCAAAGTTCATCAAATCAAAAACCCAAGGACCTCATTCCAAATGTAACATGGTTGATGAAGCATTACTTTTTCAATTCAATGCACCAACAACATTATTTTCTTTTCTCGGATGGTAATGGACTGTGCAATCATAATTCTTCATTAATTACAACCATCTCTTCTGTCTAATGTTCAATTCGTTTTGAGTGAATATATACTTTAAACCTTTGTGGTCTATGACAACCCTGCTTGTTAATACAAACTTAAACATGATTTATTACATATAACTCCACTTGATACAACAATGAAGATTGAGAGGAATAGTGTCTTTGGGGCTTAGAATCATTATATAAAAACATGAAACATGAAATACAACATCTTTATTGAAAACTTCCTTTACATTACCACTACAATCCCTCGTACTTATCATTGCATGGGATAACCTGAGGACATACATAAGAAAAGGGTGACCTATAAAGCCCAGTAAGGGAATACACATGGAATAACATGGGGAGTACAATACATGTTAGAAATTAGGCATATCAATAGAGAAAAAGAGAAACATGAACATAAAGGCATGATAAATCATGATAATCATAACATGGAAATGTGGCAACAACACTTAACATGGAATTAACACGAGCCAAGGCTCATTGCACATGGAGCATGAGTAAACCCTCATTGCACACGAATCATGGGTAAACCCTCGTTGCACTTGAATTATCATGATTCAACACTCATTTCACATGATGTATCATGATACTATACTTTACTCAATGCATTGGAGTGCTATAAGGGTGCACCCTTCTTAAACATTTCATTTCATGCATAAGTGTGCCACATGGATCATAAAACATTGATTCATAAATCATAATCATTTATTCCACGACAAAGGAATGTGGAATTCATACATGAAACTTTATAATAAATAAGTAAATTATAATAAAGTTGAATTCCCTTGATGGATAAATGCGCATGGTATTCACTACACAATGGCATTGGCTTAGAAAATCGGTGAAATTTCGGCAGCGTAACGGCGTGACATAAGAATTCATAAAAAAGGTTGATGAGACAGAAAGGGGTGTCTCATCATATTTAAATGATATTTAAAGTAAGGGGGTTATATAGATACATTTCCAATCAATTTTAATTGAATTTAGATTCATGATACAAAAGTATTGCTCGAATGTAAAAGAGGAGAGAGAAGTTCCTTTCAGAATTTCGGCATAATAACGGGTGTACATAGGAGGCATTTAATGAGAGAGAAAGGGGTATCACATCATTCAATAAATAAGAGGGAAGTATGGGGGAGGTGTGAAACCATACCCCAGAATTTATAATTGAAATTAAAAGGGCATAAAAATATGAATAAAATTGGACAAAAATTAGAAAGGAAGAAAAACCCTTACATGGAAGTGTGCTTCCAAAGGCTAGAGAGAGGATTGTGAGAGGATTCTTGGGAGCTTGGGGCTCCTCGGGATGAATCTAGAAAGAGTAGGGCAGAGTTTGGATGATCTCAAATGGATTTTAGGGAGGATTAACTTGGAGCTTGGGTGGGTTTATATAGGAAAGGTGAGGGAATTATTTATTTTTTAGGATTGGGACCCCTTATATTAAATTAATCCCAACCACAAACCATACCATGGTTTATTCCCATGTTTTTTGGAAAATGGAAGAGGAAAACAATATTTTATAAGTCCAATGTCCGAACTTCTTAAAATAATATGGTTGATTATGTGGAGGTGAGTCACACTCCCATGAAAAACAACTTAAAAAGACAAGATGTTTCATAAGTCTTGAGGGGTCCATTAATGCTTTGAAAAGTAAGTAAAACAAACCCAAAATAACATTATTTTAATGGAAAAATATATATTGGCTGAGCATAAAGCTTATAGTATTTTATTACATCACTATTGGGTCATTATGATGTCATAAAACACATTATATATTTAAACGGTATTTAATTTTTACCCTAAAATTTGACTGTCTCGAAAAATTATGAAAAATTCACCGTTGGATAATTTTGGACATCCTGATTCCAGAAATAACATTTATATTATCTAAATAATTTTCTAAATATGTTAATTCTCTCTTTAAAAATAAAAACCGACATTTATCGAAAATTCACGGGTTATGACAAAAATGGCTTTCAAATCGTAATAAAAATTACAATTGCATTCATAAAATTATAAGATCATTTATATTTAATAAAAATCAATTTAATAATAAAATCAATATTTTATTAAAATATTATTTAATTAAAAAATCCATTAATTTAATAAAATATATTTATTAATTAAATAATAATTAAAAACACTATTTGTAATTTAAAAACTAATTACAATGTATCAATAATGACAACAAAGTATATACATTATTATATACAAAAAATAATGTACATGAACATAGTACTATCGATTTGTTACATAACCCCTTAAAACAGTCGCATAAGACCTAAGTGTAAGGTGTGCGATGGTGACAGACTCTTGGGGTGGCTCAGATAACATTGCTCGAGTGGTAATTTCGATCAACTTCCACTTCCCCGTAGACAGTCTCGTTTGAGCTTGACATGATGAAGCTCATCTTGGGCTTGGTCAAGAGCGAAGACCAAGGACGCCACCTCTTTTTTGAGCTCCGACAAATGGGATTTGTATGGAGCAATTTGACTGGATGAGGCCATCACTTCTTTTGACCAAGTAAATTGGATTTGTTAATGTCCTATATTTATACTAATCATGTGATCACTATTCAACGACTATATTAGCAATGGTCAAAATTCATAACATAAAACCAAAGAAGTTGACATTTTATATAAACATAAAGAGACATTTAATTATATCAAGAGGGATTTCCATTAATGAATCTTCGGTTCATTACAATATTTCCCCCATAAGAAATTTTTCCCTTGAAATTTTCCTTTCCCACACTAAAACAGATGTGGGTAACTCAGGTTTATCATTTCCTCTGATTCCCAATTCGCTTCTTCAAGCTTTTGGTTTCTCCAAAACACCTTGATGAGGGGCATTATCTTATTTCGTAGAACATTTTCTCTACGATCTAAGATCTTCACTGGTTGCTCCTCAAAAGAAATATCATCTTCCAATTGTACCACCTCAGAAGAGAGTACATGTGAAGGGTCCCGTATGTACTTCCTTAATAGAGATATATGAAATACATCATGTACATTGGCCATGGTAGGTGGAAGTGCTAGTCGATAGGCCACAGCCCCGACAGGATCAAGAATCTCGAAGGGGCCGATGAACCTTGGACTTAACTTCCCTTTCTTTCCAAACCTCATGACCTTCTTCCATGGAGATATGTATAGAAAAACCATGTCTCCAAATTTAAACTCAAGGTCTCGTCGACAGTTATCTTCATAACTCTTCTGTCGACTCTAGGCTGACTTGATATGCTGCTGAATTGTTTTCACCTTCTCTACCATTTCTTTAACCATTTCTGGTCCAAGCAGCTTACGTTCACCAACCTCATCCTAACATTCCAGTGTTCTGCACCTTTTCCCATACTAGGCTTCATATGGTTCCATTTGGATGCTTGAGTGGAAACTACTATTGTAGTAGAATTCAACCAGTGGAAGATATTGATCCCATCACCCTTTAAAGTATATTGAGCATGCTCTCGACATGTCCTCAACTGTTTGGATAGTCCACTCAGATTTTCCATCATTTTGAGGATGATAAGCCGTAATGAAGTTCAGTTCAGTATTCAGAGCATGTTGAAGAATCTTTTAAAACATAGAGGTGAATCATGGATCTCGGTCAGACACAATAGATAGTGGTACTCCATGAAAACATACCACTCTCCTGATATATATCAGTTCCATTTGATCCAATGAGAAATCATCACGAATAGCAATGAAGTTTGCAATCTTTGTAAGACGATCCACAACAACCCAGAACGCACTGTTTCCTTTGGATGTCCTTGGACGTCTGGTGACAAATTCCATGGTGATTTTCTCACATTTTCAATATGGTATGGGCAATGGTTGCATCATCCCCTTAGACTTCAGCCTCTCTGCCTTCCCTTGCTGACACACCAGGCACTTTGATGTATATTCAGTGATCGCCTTCTTCTTATTATCCCACCAAAAGTTTTCTCAGAGATCTCGATACATCTTTCTGCTCCCTGGGTGAATAGAGAAATTTGAACTATGTGTGTGATCCAAAAGTTCCTTCGTCATCTCTGTACATGATGGAACACATAGTCTTTTCCAAAACTATACAATTCCTTCTTCATTAACATTAAACTCCATGGATTTCCATTTTTTGATAGCTTCCACCTTTTCCTGAATTCCCACATCATCCTTTTGAGCATCCTTTAACCTTTTTAAAGGAGACAGTTGAGAAATCATTTCTGAAAAGATTGATGATAGTCACTTCTTTATGATTCCCATGTCCATCTTCATCAAGTCTAAGAATACTGGATCCTTCTCAATTCTTATCATTTATAGAATTGCTGGGTCCTTTCTACTTAGGGCATCTTCCACCTTGTTCTCTTTCCCAGGGTGGTAATGTATTGAAAAGTCGTAATCCATGATGAGCTCTATCCATCTTCTCTGGCGTATATTAAGCTCTTTCTGTGTGAATATATATTTAAGACTCTTGTGGTCAGTATATATATCACATTTCTCCCCATAGAGATAACGCCGATATATTTTCAAGGCAAAGATCACCGCCACTAACTCCAGATCATGAGTAGGATAGTTTCACTCAAGGATTTTCAACTGCCTTGATGCATAGGATATCACTTTATCATTCTGCATTAGCACACAACCTAATCCCTTCTTTTAAGCATCACTTAATACCAAAAAAAGTTCCCCACTTGTGGGTAAAGTGAGAACGGGCACAGTGATAAGCCTCCTTTTAAACTCCTTGAAGCTTTATTCGCATTCATCACTCCAAGAAAACATTACTACCTTTGGAGTTAGCTTTGTAAGAGGGTTGGAAAATCGTGAGAAATTTCTCACAAATCGTCGATAATATCCAGGTAACCCCAAGAAGCTAAGGATATCAGTTACTGATGTTGGCATCTTCCATCCCTCAATTGCATCTATTTTGGAGGGATCCACATATATCACATTGCTTGTGATGATATGACACAATAATGATACCTCCTTAAACCAGAACTCACACTTTCTGTACTTTGCATAGAGCTTCTCCTTTCGCAATGTCTCTAGTACAGTTCTTAAATACTTCTCATGATCCTCCTTTGTTTTGGAGTATCTTAGATTATCATCTAAAAAGACTACAAAAAATTTGTTGAGGTAATCTCTAAAGACTCTATTCTTTAAGTCCATGAATATTTTTGGATAATTAGTGAGTCCGAAAGGCATTAATATGAATTCATAGTGCCCGTATCTTGTGCGAAAAGCAATCTTGGGGATATCTTCTTTCTTCACCATTACTTGATAATATCCTGACCGCAAGTCCACCATGGAGAAGTATTGTGCTCCACGCAGCTGATCGAACAAGTCATCAATTCATGGGAGAGGATACTTGTTCTTTATCATGATTTTCTTGAGCTCACGATAATCAATGAAAAGGCACATTGTACTATCCTTCTTATTGATGAAGAGGACTGGTGCACCCTATGGTGAAACACTTGGGCGTATAAACCCTTTATCCAGATTCTCATGTAGTTGTTTCTTCAGCTTTTCAAGCTCCATGACAGCCATTCTATATAGAGTCTTGGATATTGGTTGAGCCCCTGGTATAAGTTCAATTGAGAATTCAACATATCTTCTAGGAGGAAGACCAGATAGTTCCTTGGGAAACACTTCTGCGAATTCCCTCACAATAGGCATTTCTTAAAGGATGGTTTCTTCCTTGGACTCAATCATCTGAGCCAGATACATGTTCTCATAGGGCAGTAATATCCATGCTTGAGATGATGGAGCTAAAAGAGATTCATCTTCCTCCTTATACTTGTAAAGAATCAGGGGTCGATTCTCCATATGGAGTGTGATTTCCCCTCCCGACAATTTATGTTGGCTCTATATAAGAATGAAAATCCATTCCAAGAATTGAATCAAATTTCACCAGAGGAAGTATGACGAAGTTTATTGGGAAATTCAATCAAAAGATTATAATAGTAGAGGACATATATTCATGCGATGCAATGGTTTCCCCATTTTCTGTACTCACCGACATATTCACTTCCATGATTTGTGGTGGTGCTGGGATTGTTCTACTCAACTTTCAAAATATAAAAGAATGCGTAGAAACTAAACCAAAAAGTGAGTTCTCTATTCTTGAATGAATAACTAGGGTACCTGTCTCCACTTCATTATCAAGGTTCACTTCGGTAGAAGTGATGGCAGAAGCTCTTCCTTTCTACCTTGGAGGTTTTTGGTTGCCTCCGAAAACGCTTGGATTAGGGCACTGATTTGAAAAATTCCCCGGTTATTTTCATTTGTAGAATTGAACAACGTGTTGAGGTTTGAACAGAGCATTCCTCTCCTCTTTCGCAGCTGTGGGTCATTCTTTCCAGCAGTTAACAGCTAGGTTCCCTTCTCTTCCTCACCTGAAGCATTTCCTCTTCCCCTTAAGGAAATTTTCAGGGTTATTCTTTCCAAACTTTTGGAAAGTGGGGTACTGGATCCTCTTAGCACCGTTGAATTTATCCATCAGACCACCAGCATTGAATTCCACCTTACAATTCTTATCCCCATAATACCCCTGTGATTATCCGATCTCCATTTCGGCCTTGAGGGCACATCGGACAATTTCCTCATACCTGTCGAAATCACAGATCGCCAATGCTTTCCACAAGCTAGGCTTCATCCCACCAAAGAATGGTCAACATTGCATTCGGGGGTAACAACAAAGCCTGAAGCGTATCGTGAAAGCCTTGAGATGTTTTCCTCGTACGCTCCAACAGATTTTTTGTCTTTTTTTCTTGAGGGAAAGGATGTCCCTTTCCATCTTAAGCCAGAGGGTGCATGGAAAATATTTATCAAAAAACATCTTTCGGAAATCCTTCCATTCCAACGCCTCGATCTCCTCCTCAGGCTTCGTATTTTTGATCAACGTCCACGATTGATCAACTTCACCCTCCATACTATAAGCCGTCAGGAAAACCTTCTCTTGTTCAGAACATTGAAGGATGGAGATGATCTATTCAATGGAGTTGATCCATTGTTCAGCGATCGTGGGATCGGATGATCCACTAAATGTAGGAGGCCTTTGTCTCATGAAGCTCTCGATAGCGACTTGTTCTTTCATAGGGGGGTTGAACGTTCCCCTTGACTCGTGTTTCTATTCCAAACTTGAGTTAGCTGACAGAGAAGCATGACAAAGTTCGTGATTCTTCCTCCCATTGGATTGGGCATCTCATTAGTATAATCATCACACTGATCTTCACATCGATTGTTAGCCCGAGTCCTCCTATTACCAGCCATTGACTGCAATAAAAGGAAAGTTACGAGTAACACATAAAGGGTAATCCAAATACAAAAATTTTATGACTTATAAATAAACTTTTATTTCCTTAACTCATGAGTCTATAGGCTTCAATCTAGGATTTTCATGATCTAATTTCTAACATATATTCTTAGAGGATTTTTTTAATTCCATTAATGAGGGTTCATACTACGCTTGTGAATTTATCAAAACATATCCCCCGAGAGTGTCGTAACCAAGAGTGCATCTAGGCCCGTTTTGATGCACCATTTCTCATTCGAGTCTATCTCAAACGGTGTTTTTGGGTTTTACCCCTAGGATACATCTATGCCAGAGCCACCTCTACCCGCTCGAATCCAGACAGGGATGTATTTTCTTGATAAACCACTTACTCGGTACTTACCAAAACTTAGGAATGATTTTATTATACTTAGCCTTGTCTCTAAGGCATTACTATGGTTTTGTAATCCTAATCCCAAAAATAACTAAACCTCCCTGTGATACCAACTATAACAACCCTTCTTTTTAATACAAACATAAACATGATTTATTACATAAAACATCTCTTGATACAACAAAGAATATAGAGACTTTTAGTGTCTTTGGGGCTTAGGATCATTACAAAAAAACTTGAAACATGAAATACAACATCTTTATTGAAAACATCCTTAACATGACCACTACATTTCCTCGTACTTAGCATTGCATGAGATAACCTGAGGACATGTATAAAAAAGGGTGAGCTATAAATCCCATAAGGGAATACACATGGAATAACATGAGGAGTACAATACATGTTAGAAATTAGGCATATCAATAGATCATAGGATAAACATGAACATAAAGGCATGAAAAGCATGATAATCAGAACATGGAAATGTGGCAACAACACTTAATTTTGAATTTGCACGAGCCAAGGCTCATTGCACATGGAGCATGAGTAAACCCTCATTGCACATGAAGCATAGGTAAATACTTATTGCACATGAATTATCATGAGTCAACACTCATTGCACATGACGTATAATGATACTATACTTTCCCAATTCATCGGAGCACTATAAGGGCACGCCCTTCTTAAACATTTCATATCATGCATAAGTGTGCCACATGGATCAGAAAACATTGATTCATAAAACACATCATTTATTACACGATAAAGGAATGTGGAATTCATACAGGAAACATTATAATCAATAAGTAAATGTGCATAAAGGTGAATACCCTTGATGGAGAAATGGGCATGGTATTCACTACACAATGGCATTGGATTAGGAAATCGGAGCAATTTTGGCAGCGTAACGGCGTGACATAAGAATTCATAAAAATGGTTGATGAGAGATAAAGTTGTGTCTCATCATATTGACAGGAAATGGATAGTAAGGGGGTCATATAGATACATGTACAGACCATTGTAATGGAGTTTCTATTCATGATAGAAAAGTATTGCTTGAATGTAAAAGAGGAGAGAGAAGTTCCTTTTGTAATTTCAGCATAGTAACGGGTGTAATGGGAGGAATTTAATGGGAGAGAAAGGGTTCTCCCATCATTCAAACAATAAGAGTGCAGTATGGGGGAGGTGAGAAACCATACCCCATAATTTATAATTGAAATTAAAAGGTCATAACAATATGATGAAAATTGGACAAAAATGAGAAAGGAAGAAAAACCCTTAGTTGGAAGTGTGCTTCCAAAGGCTAGAGAGAGGCTTGTGAGAAGCTTCTTGGTAGCTTGGGGCACCTTGAAAGGATTTATAGATATTAGGGTAGAAGTTGGAGGAACTACAATGGATTTGAGTGAGGAGTAAGTGGGAGCTTGGGTGGGTTTATATATGAAAGGCGAGGGAATTCTTTATTATTTAGGTTTGGGACCCCTTATATTAAATTAATCCAAACCACAATCCATCCCATGGTTTTTTGCCATGGTTTTTGGAAAAGGGAACAAGAAAAAAATATTTTATTAGGCCAAAGTCCGAACTTCTTAAAATAATAGGGTTGATTAAGTGGATGTCAGTCACACTCCCCTGAAAAACAATTTAAAAATACAAGGTGTTTAATAAGTATTGAGGGGTCCATTAATGATTTGAAAAGTAAGTAAAACAAACCCAAATTCACATTATTTTAATGAAAAAACATATATTGGCCGAACATAAAGCTTATAATATTTTATTACATCACTATTGGGTCATTATGATGACATAAAACAGAATATATATTTAAACGGTATTTAATTTTTACCCAAAACGTTAACTGTCTCAGAAAATAATGAAAAATTCACCATTGGATAATTTTGACGTCCTGATTCTAGAAATAATATTTATTTTATCTAAATAATTTTCTAAATATGTTAATTTTCACTTTTAAAATAAAAACTGTCATTTATCGAAAATTCACGGGTTTTGACAAAAATGGCTTTCAAATCATAATAAAAATTACAATTTCATTCATAAAATTATAAGATCATCTATATTTAATAAAAATTAATTTGATAATAAGAATAATATTTTATTAAATTATTTTTTAATTCAAAAATCCATTAATGTAATAAAATATATTTCTTAATTAAATAATAATTAAAAACACTATTTGTACTTTAAAAACTATTTATAATGTATCAATAATGACAGGAAAGTATATACATTATTATATACAAAAAATAATGTACATGAACATAGTACTATCATTTTGTTACATAACCCCTTAAAACAGCCGCATAAGACCTAAGGGTAAGGTGTGCGATGGTGAAAGACTCTTGGGGTGGCTCAGATAACATCGCTCGAGTGGTAATTTCTATCAACTTCAACTTCTCCCGTAGACAGTTTCGTTCGAGCTTGACATGATGAAGCTCAGCTTGATCTTGGTCAAGAGCAAATCCCAAGGATTCCACCTATTTTCTGAGCTCCGAAAAATGGTCTTTGTATAGTGAAATTCTACTGGATGAGGCCATCACTTCTTTCGTCTGAGTAAATTGGATTTGTTAATGTCTTATATTTATACTAACCATGTGATCCCTATTCCACAGCTATATTGACAATGGTCAAAATTATTAACATAAAACCAAAGAATTTGACATTTTATATAAACATAAAGTGACATTTAATTAGATCAAGATGGATTTACATTAATGAAACTTTGGGTCGTTACATGGTCAGTATATATTTCTCATTTTACTCCATAAAAATGATGCCTCCAAATATTTATTCAAAAATTACAACAACTAATTCCAAATCAAGTGTAGGGTAATTTAACTCATGAGGTTTCAACTGATGTGAAGCATAAACAATTTCATGATCATTATTCATAAGTTCCCAACCAATTCCTTTCAATGAATCATTAATGTAAATAACAAACTCACCATTTCTAGAAGGTAGATCCAAAACTGGAGCATTAAACAAACATCATTTCAAATTTCATTAAAAAATATTCACATTATTCCATCCAAATGAACTTACCACCTTTTTGAGTTAACATTGTCATTGGACTACATAACAATGAAAAATTCTCAAAAAACATCTGGTAATAACCTGTCAAACCAAGAAAACTATGGATCTCTGTAATATTTATGGGTATTTCCCATTCTTCAAAAACTTTTGATTTAGTATGATCAACAGTTATGACATTTTTTGAAACAATGTGACAAAGGAAAGAAAATTTTTGTAACCAAAACTGACACTTTCTGAATTTCCAAAATAGCATCTTTTCTTTTAAGGTTTGCAAGACAACCCTTAAATGACTTTCATGATCCTCTTTATTTTTTGAATAAACCAATATATCATCAATGAACACAACCTAAATCTAATCCAATAACTCCTGGAAAATACTACTCATAAGATCCATTAATACAACAAGTTCATTGGTTAACCCATAAGGAATAACTACAAATTCATAATGGCCATATCAAGTAAGAAATGCAGTCTTCAGAATGTCTGATTTACTTACTTTAAACTAATGATACCCCGACATTAAGTCAATCTTCGAAAATTACTGTGACCCCTATATATGATCAAACAAATCATCAATATGAAGAAAAGGATACTTGTTCTTAATAGTGATTTTATTCAATGCTCTATAATCAATGAAAAGTCTCATTGAACCATTTTTTTAACAAACAAGATAGGAGAATCCTAGGGTGATGTGCTAGGTCGAATAAAACCTTATTTCTAATTACTCATGAAATTTATTCTTTAACTCTAAAAGTTCAATTAGATCCATTTGATAATGTAGTTTTGAAAATTTCTAATCATCAAGAACTAAGTCAACAGTAAATTCAACTTCTCGATCAGGTATAATACCAGGCAACTAATCAGGAAAAATATCCAGGTACTCATTTACCCTTGGCACATCATTAATCTAAATAGTTCCTTTATTTTCAAAAATAAGCACAAGTAACATTCATTTATATCATTTACTAGTTTCTCAGATTCCTGATATGTTATCAAATGTAAGGGTTCATTCTTGTACAAAAACTGAAAATCTTTTTGAAAAGAAACCTCTTTAGCTGTGCAGTCACTTTTAGAATGATAAACAGACTGCCAATTCATTCCCAAAATAACATCAAACTCTACTAGAGACAAAACAATAAGATTTTCAGGTATATTCATTCTACACATATGGACAATAAGGTTCTTATAATTTCTTTTTTTCTCAAAATTTCATCCAGGTGTTTTTACCATATGTTCAGGATTCATATCTTGATATGGAATTCCTAATTTACTAGAAAACTTCTCAGAAATGAATGAATTTGTAGACTTTGAATCAAAAAACACATTTTCATAATCTAAAAAAAGAAAAAGTATACCTGATACTACTTCATTTTATGGCCCAACATATGCTGAAATAGTTTCAATGGATTTCACCACCCCTTTCTGCTTGTAGTATGGCTGCTTTCACTCAATTGAGTTCATAGTTAGACACTCATTTCCATAATGATCCATTTCATTGCACTTAAAACATTTTACTGATTGTAAATCAGATTTTGTCTTACCATTACCCTGATCTTTTTTAGTGCATTTAAAATTATTATTCCCCATTTTACCACATCAGTAGAATTTAACAGAATTCAAAAGTCATTCGCCATCATGATTTTTACTACAATTTTCACAAACGTTAATCTTATATTTCATACCATCAGAATTTTTTGATGAGTTATTCCCTTTAATCTGCCACCTCGACCTCTTATTATATTGTCTCTCAAAGAACAATTGATCATTGAAAAACTTCATTTCCACCTTCTCTGAACATCAAACACGTTTTTCATGACTCCTAAACTCACGAAAAGCTAAATCCCATTGATACTTTGGATTTTAATCCCGAGTAAAAATGGAAGATTTTACTTTCAAGATCTCATTTGAAATTGGGAGCATAACCTTCCAGTCAAGTGAAATTTTCTTCATAAGAATCCACTAAGTCATCCTCCTACCTAAATTCTAGGAATTGTTTTTCCATCCTATGATGAATCACCTGAGGAAAATATTTCTCAAGAAACCTACCTTTGAATTCATCTGAATTAAGAGCATCAATATCCTCACTATCCCTAATATTTTTCACCATCGACCACCACTGATCAACTTCACCTTCAAAACTGTAAACAAAGAGACTAATCTTTTGATGTTCTGAACACCCCATAACATCAAAAATATTCTCTATTGATTTAATCTACCCTTCTTCTAGAACAGGGTCAAATTATCCCTTGAATGATGGGGCATTTGCCTCATGAAATGCTCAACTACTAACATGTTCATCTGTGGTTGATCTGGCTGATCTCGTGCCTAGATACAACCGCCATTTATAGCTTGATTCAACTATGTCATCACAGAAAAAAATTTCTTAGTTCTGATTCTGACCATCTCAGGTTGCTGATATGGAAGGTTGTCTTCCTCTGGATATTTTCCCAACACAGTTTCCATATTTCCTCTGCGGAAAACCATTTTGAACATAGAAATATATTAGGCAAAGCATCATGTTAATCTGTAAATGCTATATCACTTTAATCTTACCATAAATTAATCTATGGACCTTAATTTAACAATATCATAATGTATAAATTTATCTAAAATGACCTTTGATACCAAATATAATGACCTTGCCTTAAAATATTACATAATATTGAATTAAATAAATAATTTACATTGAGGATCTTTTCAGGTTTAGAGTTTTGGGGAATTATACCATAACTATTACATTACATCTCAAAAGCTACAAAGTAGACACTTCAACTTAGTTTCCATTTTTTTCACAAAATAAAAACTCTTGAAAAAAGAGTGATGTCTACTACCAGGCTTTAGACAACATGACTTTTCCTTGATCACATCCTTGACCCTAATCTTTTTTACGTCCTATGAAAAAAATTTCAAATCTTGGGATGAGCATAAAATACTCAGTAAGGGATATAAAAAACGAATGAAAACATTAATTCATCATTACATACATGACATAATCTCTTCAACATACCTCATGAAAACATAATATTTATTAAAAACACATAGAAAATATAAATCATAAAGTTAACTTGTGGCATCCATATCATACATTCGTTGTAGCCATCACATCTACGTAGGGAGTTACATTTAGAATACCCATCATAGTATATTCCTTAAATATCATAGGAGAAACATTCATGCTTACCTCCATCACATTACCCAATGCATTGGAGAGGTATTTTGGATTCAACAGCCCTAGGTTTATCACGAAACCACCCGCATATATAAAAAACACCCAATAACAATAACATATTCATACCACAAAAAAAACAGACATAATGGAAAGAAAACATTTCTGCATTTCATTCTCAATATATCGTTTAAATATATTGACATAATAAATCCATTATCAAACCCATTATCAATTCCAAAATACATAAAAAGAGTATATGGTATTTAGTTTCCTTTTAAAAAAATTCGTCTTGTTAAGGAATCCTAAGATCAGTTAATACTCACATCAGTGGAAAGGGAATTTTCACCACATACATTAAAAAGAAACATACTTTTTTTCATTTATTAAAACACATCGTATAAAAAAGATTCCATTTAAATGAAATGAAAATTCAAAGGGGTTTATATAGAGTATAAAATAAATTTGTGTATTAAAACAAAATATGCCTCAATGAAAGGAGATTGATATGAAGTCCCATACCTCATTTCCGATTTGACCAGTTCATTCTTTATTATCATGAATAATAAACTAAAGATAATTTCTACTTTATTAAGAATAATTTTCAAGATTATTATTTCTTTTATATCATTTATTACCATGTTATAAACATTTTTTAATCATTTAAGTTAATAACAGTCTTTTGTCGATATTTGGTACTTGAGTCTAAAATGAACATCTTATAATTACAATTTGTTCATGTTGTCATATATCCATTATCTCTAGAAAGATATTAATGATGTAGATATCATATATATCATGTATATAAAGTATAATTATATATTTATAAAAGTACATAACATTTGGAGATAATAAATGAAATGCACCATTCATGGAGACGGTAAGTCGTACGTACGCATGAACGCTAATTTTTTTTTCTTTTTATAATTCTAATGGAATTAAAAAATAATGATATATAGTTATATTATAATTTCAGTATAATATCGTATATAATATCATTATTTCCATCTTTTATATGTATCACATAATGCATTAACGATTCATATAACTTTAAGGGGGTGGTTGTCCGCACTTCCTCAAATGAAATTATCGTGTTTACCCATAATAGAAACCATAACGGAATTCTATAAATGGAAAATACAGAATAAAAAAGTGAACATAAACATAATATATATCATATACAAATATAGTTCCATCATAATGGCCACCACGAGATGTGGTAGGAGATAATTGAACAATCCTCGCTTCGTGAGGTGTCAGTTTTCCATCCACAGAAATAGTATGTTCTTCACACATTAGATGAAAGTGTGTGTAAGTATATTTCAAACCCTTTTCATAAAAAATCCTATTATATTAAGGATACTGGTTTTGTTATTAAATAATTGAATAAAAATAGTTTAGGGGGTTGGAAAGTAAAATAAAAGAAATGAATTTAAGAGAAACTGTTACCTTTAATTTTGGGGAACTCTCTTTGGTTTGAATCAAAAGGTATTATTAAAGTTCCTTATGCCTAAGGTAATGCTTCTAGGTGAAATATATGGATGTAGGGAGATTAATTGGGCAGAGGATAGACAAGTAAAGGTACTTGAGAGGTGTGAGGAATGTTTTAGAGGCGATGGATTTTTATAAGGGGGAGGGGCTCTTTAGGAAAGTGTCAAAATATTATTTTATTACATAATTATTCTCAGTTTATAAAGGTAAAAAACTTATTAATGTCGAAGATAAAATTACTCATGGTCGAAATAAAATCATGCAATAATAATTGGACGGGTTTTGAATATTATTTTAATCATTATAATCTTATTTATTTAAAGCGTTTATTAATGAGGTGAACACTGCATCATTATTGTGTCATAAATAATTTTATTTTTTTGATGTCTAAAAATTATAAAACAATTATCATGATGTAGGAATAAATTTTATCTTTCCAAATAATATTTATAATTGAAAATATAACTTATATAACCCCCTGTAAAAATTTATTTACTAAAAGATATATGTATATGTTATTTTTTTCTTTACTTGAAATTAATTAAAATAAAGTGTCATTATCACTCTTAAGTAGATACATGGGTTCCAAAATAGACCAAAATATTCCCATGGTCGGATATTTATCAACCAATATGATTAGGACACATGTTAGGTTAATTTATTATTATTATTATTATATTTGTTACCCTTATTAACCATATTTACCCTTTAACCATTGTAAATAAAATTTTTACTGAAGTAAATATTCATAATATCTAAAAATAAATGTTACCTATTTAAAAAATTTGGACATAATGACTCCAAATATGGAATCCATTTTTCCAAATTCAAAACATAGAAGTCTCAGAAATTGTTTTAATATTAATTCCCACAGTAAAAACAAAAGCGTGTTTTTAAGAAATAATAACTATCAAAATATTGATAGTTGTTTTAGTTCAATTTCAATGTGAAATTGCATCCAATTACCAAAATTGGTTTAAATGGTAAAAATAAAGTCTACTTAAATTTTAAAAACAATTAGAAAGATAATATAACCATATAAATAAATTAGATTAAAATCCACTTTTGAATTAAAATACAGTATTTTTCTCCATTCATTAAAAAATGAACTTTATCAAAAAAATTCAAAAAATTTACCCAAAGTAAATTTTTATGTGCCAATTATAATGATGGAATTTAGTTTTTCAAATAGAAAATATAAAAGTGACCAAAACTAGATTTAATGAGGGTTCTCCATCAAAAGGCGGTAAATCGACCATTTAAAGTAAATTATGCTTAAAATTAGATACATTTACATTTTAAGCCACTAGCATTTATTGGATGAATGTAAAAACATTTAATAAACATATATTATCATATTTTAGATAGTTCTAATAATTCCCACCAATACAATGTCTAGGTGTTAACTATAGTTTAGAATAATAATATTATATTGTCTGTGTGCCACATGAGATTTGAATGAAACTCGTTGTTGTGTATCGGGTACGCCATAGAACATAGTGACCCCTTTAATGTAAAATCAATATTTAATTCCCAAAATATTAATAAAATATAAAATGTATTATTTCTTTATTTACCTGGGACATTACAGGACACACCATGTACTATATTACATGGACACGGGAAAGTATACACATACATGGAAAGGATCACGGGAACGGCCCTAGGGGGATGAGGCATGTTATGTTGTCCATCAACAAATCATGTGGTTATAAATGGGTGGTGAGTTGTGTACATGTAGGGAAAATAACAGGAAGTAGAGCTGGACCACATATTGTGTGGGTCCCCAAACACATTATGTGCCTATTTTTCCTTTTCAAGGAACCTTCTACCTCTCATATCTTCATTATTTGGACTCGAATATTGGCCCATGAGTAGTCAATACTGAGTGTTTTTAGATATAGAATATGATGTTAGCATTAATGGTATATTAAGAGATATGATTCGAGGTTTTACATCTATGATTATTTTTTAGGTGGAGATTGACGATGGTAGTGAATGGGTAGGATCATTAGAGTGGTTCCCCCTATCAGACATGGAATAGGTCATCTATATACTTAGTGGTACCCCACTATGGAATTATGTTATGATTATAATATCTATTAAGTGGTACCCCCATGATGTAATTAGGGTACAATCTATCTATCTATTGAGTGGTACCACCCAATGGCATAAGGGTGATGGTCATATATCTATTGTGTTCTAACCCCATATAACATTTGGTTTTGGGTCATATATCTACTGAGTGGTACCCCCCCCCCATGAATTTAGGGTGTGATTTATCTATATACTGAGTGGTACTACCCTATGGAGTTAGGGTTCAGGACCTCTATCTATAGAGTAGTACCCCCATATGGAAATAGTGTGTGATTCCTCTATCTACTGAGTGGTACCCCCTATGGAATAAGAATGAGGGTCCTCTATCTACTTAGTGGTACCCCTATAGAGTTAAGGAAAAACTCCTTTATCTACTGAGTGGTACCCCCATGGTATTAGGGTGAGGGTCATCAATCTACCGAGTGTTACCCCTATCAGATAGGGTACAAGTTCTCATTAAGCCAAGTGGAACCCCTATCATGTATGGTATGGTTCCTCCTTAAACCGAGTAGTACCCCCAATCGGATTGGGAGAAAGTCCACATTTTAAGGATTGGAACACACTAGTTATACTTGGTATGGTTCCTCTGCCTATATTTTGTGCCCCTCTATTGTGTATCATATTGGTGAGGTGTGGATTGACTTGGATGTCTCTTTAGAAAGACATACTAGATATTGTGCATAATTGATGGGCCTTTTGGAACTAATTGAACTCTTTTCCTGGGTTGGTTTGTGAGATAGAGATCACATTTATCTCCCTTTTGGGATCATTCTGTTTTAGGATATATAAATATATATATATATATATATATATATATATCCATGTTGTTATTTTTGTTTACTCTCCTCTTGCTATGGGTTTAGCTATCTATTTCCTATTGTGTATTTTACTCCCCTAGATTTCAAGGAATTATGCTGATTCTTTATATACTCACACATTCATGGACATTTTCTATATGTATCATGTCTTATGCAGAAGATGGACAGGTCAGTGGTGATTATAGAGGAGCATAGGGATGCCTTGTGCATATGACTAGGTATAGTGGTCGAAGCTTGGGGATTCTGGTATGGGCTCTCTCAAAATTTAATTTTCTAGTTTTTTAGGTTGGTTCATATTTTTGTTTGGGCATTTATTTTTTCCCTTTTACTTTTCAGTTCACATGGTCTTACTCTTGTACACCATTGAGGTTTTTCAGGCATTGTTTGTACTAAAGTAGTTGCTTCCTTTTTATTATTATTCTTCTAAAATTCTACAAGGAGATTTAATGGTGTGTGAATACATGTACATTAGAAAATCCTAATCTCATACAAGTTTTGATTTTTTGCACATGTCACCATCCCCTGTTCTGTGGAGGTGAGCTTTGGGTAGCTGTTGATCGAGCCCCATTAGGTCGGGTTGTGACACGAGGTAACATGTTTTTACTATAGTAAGTAATTTTTTATCACTAAAAATGGACCTTATTACCTAATTTGAATAATCTGATTCCAAAAAGAAAATTTACAAGATTAAATTTCTATAATTATTGAATATTTATTTGAATAAAAGTTCATTTCACCCAAATAATAGTTTTTTATAAAAAAAACCTTTTAAAATAATAAAAATGAATTTAATCCAAAATCATGAATAGTATTTATTATCATTATATTTATTAGTTTATTTTTAAATAATGAACATATTTGTGACTTTAAAATCAATCAAAAATTGAGTAGAACCATTTCAACAGTTAATTGAAGGAAAGGGACCAAAAATAGTTTTTTATTAGAATAAAATAACACTTAGGTTACAAAATGTCAAACATAGGTTCCTAAATTAAACATAATATTTTTAAATGATTTATTTAACTATAAAAATATTGATTTTATCAATACAGAATTTTTATAAATTTTTAATTCCTGCTTATATCATTATGATTTCAAAAAACTTATGATATTGGTAAAAATTATTCTTTTCGATATTCACCAAAAAATTAACTATTTTAGAAAAATATAAAAAATTAAATCTCAGATAATTCTTACATTATGGATCCAAAAGTAATGTTAATTTTTTAAAATTCAAATTCTGAAATTTTAGAATTTAACTTTTAATCACAATTATAAATTATAATGAAAAAAATTATAGTCAATTGAATTTTTAAACTTGATGTTTTTTTAATATTATTTCATATCAATTAAAAATTAAATGAGTGTCAATATATTAGTTTTTAAATTGATATGTATTATTAGAATAATATTTTAAATGTGATTAATTGATAATACATAACATTTTAAAAACAATTTCTTTGAAAAATATCATTCTCTAAAATTAAATGGTTTTAATCTCATCCCATTAATAATTTATCTTCGCACTATTCAGTTTTAATTAATTCATCGGTATTATATCAAATAATAATATGTATAGAATATATTTTTTATAATAATCATTTTATTATCATTTTATTTACTTTATCTTTTACTCCTTTGGTAATTTTCTTAATAATGTTTCACATTATATTCTCATAATATATAGAAAATATATATCATTGTTTGTTTTAGTCTGGTGTTGTGTGTGATAAATTATATTCAACATAGTATTAATTTAAATGAAAATAAATACTAAAATATCTTGGTGTTATATATAATCCCTTAAATATAGACACAAGTGGTGTGGATGTTTTATACACATGATGTAATGTATAAAAATTGGTTCATTTTACTTTTTAAAAATGAAATAAAATGTGGAATTGAGTATCGATTAATTGGAGGAAAATCCTTTCCTCAATACATCACATGAATTTTGTTAGGGCCTAATGGAGATAAAGTTTTATATATTGATGGGGACCATAGAGATCTTATTTGTATATTTGATAGAGGAGGGGAACACTTGACTGGTATCTATCAATACCCACTCATTGAATTGTTGTTAGAGGTGTGGGGAAAAATATTCCAGGTGATACCCATCATAATAAACTGGATAATTTATTATAATTATTAATGTTCTCAAAGTGTCCAAAATATCCAAATGTCTATGACTATGACTATTATGTTTGTAAATTTATAAAATATGTCATATTCTATAAAACAACAAAAACCTATTAAAAGTATCTACAATATGTGTCTTTCTTTTCAATATATACCATTTTAGTTGAAATATTTAACAACCATAACTTTGTTATCGTGTTTCAAATAACATCCTAATATCACTTTAAAATCATTTATAGATGAAAAATATATTTATTTAGATATAGATGATCATTTTATGTTATGTTGAAACATTCAGAAAATTATTGAAATGATATTTATTTATAGTTTTATTAGTTTTATTATACAAAATATCATGTCAATGTTGATTATAGAACCAAAATTGGAAAATAAGTCATTGAAAATTGAATTCAATTTTTTCTAAATAATAAAAACATTATTTCTATGTGATGAAATATCATGTCTTTTTATACATTTATTTTGGGATTTAATGGGGATATTCACTACAATATACCTTTTAAATCCCAAAAAATGATGTATAAAGATATTTTTAATCATCTTAATCAAACATGTTTGTTATTTAATCATCATGGAATCTCATATTTATTGAAATTTATATTAATTTCATGTGATTAAAGTTCACATTTTCAATTTAGAATTGGTATTTTGTGTAGTTATCTAGACCTTATCAACATTTCCTTTGTGGTTTCTCAAGGCTTGGTGGTGTCGAGGAGTATTTTCAGTGTGTAATGGAGGATAGGGTAGTCCCTTAGGCCTTTTTATGAGTCATCATTCCCTAGTGTTGTGTGTGGTGAAGGTTTTTTGGTTGTGATTCTTTCCTATGTAAAACAAGTGTCTTAGAAACACCTAGCGAAGGGCATGGAACTGGGTGAGGCACATTGGGGGACCTCCTATCCAAAACGGGGAAGATAATCTCACTATATAGAGGCCTTGGGCATGTTTAGGAGAATATAGTTGGGTGTTTAGTATCAGGATGTGGTGGATGGTTGTGGTAGATGTCGGAGGATCCTCCAGGTCTTGGACCACGTTATGGTCTAGGCCATGATTGTGGTCAAATGTGGTTTTTAAAATAGGTGAAAAAGGGGAAACTGCCATGGTAGATTCATATCACCCATTACTTAAAAATTCATTTTTTATTTGATTTTGAACCCGCTTTATGGATGAAAGGTAACCCACATCAAAACAAGCTATAACCGACATCAAAACATCACAAACCAAAATTTTAAATTAAAGTTGATGATGCTCCATCATTCCATCTTGGTCCACGTGCCACCTAAAGTCGCTCGATCACCTTGATTCGCGCACCTTGTCGTGTCATACACCATCGTCGCCATAGACCATTGTCGGAGATATCTTCCACCAGAGTCCATCGTCACCATCGTAAACTCTTCATCATCAACGCCATTATCCGAATCCTAATACCAGTCATTATCATAAAAAATCCCCCATATAATCTTCCATCGACCTTCACCGTCACCGTCAACCGTAACATCCAAAACCAACAAGAACAGAATAAAAAACACCAGAAACCCAAAACAGCCATTGACTGAAGCCATAATAGGCATTTTGGTTGTCCACTACAACGTGGTGGATTCCATTAGGCTTCACCTAGGGGGGTCGGTTCTCCCCCAATTTGATTAATTTGTTCTCCCTCCAAGATCTTGGAGACTTCTAAATCCTAACCCCATGTATTTTTAATTTTTTTTGATGATCAAGATATGATCTCCCCTCATTCCTTATTTCATAGCTTCTTCTTTTTTGGTAGGATTTCAACATCATGAGGTATTGTTTTGATAAAATATTAAGCATTTTTTATGGTTTCTTACTATAGATAGGTTTTGGTGGTTCTACTATGATCATGGTTGGGGTTGATCTCTTGTTTCATCCATTGTGATAGATGGTTCTCTTTGAAGCTTCTATTATGATAAGGGTCTTTCTTTATCTCCCTTTTATATGTACATGTGTGAATATCTTAATTTATTATTTATTTGGGTAGACGGTATGTATCATCCTAAAAATGATAATTAATTGTCTTAGTTGAAATTAAATTGGGGGGGGGGGGTAGTCGCGTGAGTTTTTTATTTTAACTTGATGGTTGTGCATGTTATTTCTTTACAAATTTTGATTATATTGATATTTGGGTGTCATTGTAGTTGTTGAAATTTTCGAACCTAATTCTGATTGTTTGATTTAAACTTACAACGCATGAAAAAGGATAATAAAATATATATTGATAATAAATTTGTTGCACATGGAATCTTGGATTAGATTGAAAACACCCTTGAAAATAATAATGAAATTGTTATGTGAGATATTATTAAAACTAAAATGATATGTGTGGTGGTTGTGATGTGCGGTGGTTGTGAATTAGGGTTCATTTGTGTGATATGAATGGTATTTTATGTGTAGCGACCCCAACCCTAGAATCTCAGAGCCAGTGCCTTACTTTATTACATTTTTATGATTTTAAGGAATAAAATCCCAAAAGACCAAGGAGTTTAAATTTTTTGGAAAACAAGATTATGTACATGATACCCATATTACATTTTTAATAGAAAATAAAACATAAAACATAATGAAATCTAATAAACAGATTCCTTGAAACTCATTCGAAGGTCTCTTATTAATAACATGGGGAAATGAAACAATATAAGGGTAATATTAGATTCTCTGTAAGGGTTATGTATAGTGGAAGATATAATGAATGAATAATAATAATCAGTATGGAAAGGTAAATATTTGAGCACGCATGCCATTTTTATAACTAGATAAGGAAAAATCAATATAGAAAGGTATGTATCTAAAACACATTCCATTTAATCAATATACGGACAATGAACTAATTCCATAGATAATGTAAAAGAAAAACATCATTGATAAATAATAAAAATAAATAAATTCTGAATTTAGTAAATTCTTAATTATTGGACACCATTTTTTCTAGGTACATGATAACTATACAATCAAGACCTTTCATAAGACAGTTTATAAAATACTAGGTAAAATCCCATCTTATTAGGTGAATGATTCGTCTCATGAGACTACCAATGCATCGAAGGGATCACATTAAGTGTTATACAAACCATTTTGTTCATGTCCAAATCATTCTTCATATATTAAACAATCAAATTTATTCGAATTTTTTTTCCTTATCATCTTGTATCTATATTGATTATTGCATATGGGTTTATCAATATTTCCAAAGATAATCAAATATCATCTAAGTGTACACCATATTTTAAAATTGAATAAAATTTAGGAAAAAAACTCTACCCATCACATTTGAGTATGTATATTTAAAATAAACTTATTTTACAATGGAAATGGTTATAATGAATTAATTGTCTCAAGAGAAATATAACAATCACAGAAGAAAGTGTGATTGCAATGATAACTTTTACCATTTACTAATTTTCATGTCAAACACCATGGATGGGATAATTCAAATTGAAATTTAAAATACCATGAATTATCGGTGAATCTTGATTTTAAATTAAAGAGTGTAAGAATATACACCACATTAATGTTAATTGGTGCATAATAAAAATATGTCTCAATGGAATGCAAGTTGAGAAAAACATCCCTTACCACTTGGTAAATTTTGAATTATTATCCCCATGAAAGAAATAACTTAAAATTAAACATTAAATAAAATTAATGTATATGTATTCATGATATAAAATACATTATGGTTATTATATACACTACACAAAATAAATAATTTCTAAAAATGGCATATGCCTCACGGAAGAAAAAGTGGGACGATAATTCCTTACCTTATGTTCTTTTTTAGTTAAACAACATTTAACCTCATGTATAATGGTATTAATAATTTTTTAACTTATAAAAGAATCATATTAAAATTTATAATATCATATATGATCATTTTTTAACGTTTAATTACCAATTTGTTAATAATATTTCATTGTCTTCATCATTTCGGGTATTAATTGTATTATTTTCTAGTATGTTTTGACTTATTATTTTTTGATCATATTAAGTCGATCATGATTTAATAATATCTAAAATGTAAAACATGATTTCAATAATATATATATTTAGTATATATTTATTTATAATAATCCAGTATATTTAGTGATAGGATTTGAAATGCACCATTCATGGAGATGATAGGTCATACGCACGCATGAATGTTGTTTCAAATTTCATGCCATTTTGAAAGAAATAAAATAAAATAATATGTGTATATTTTATCAAATAAATATCATATTTTTTGAAAATATATCACATATTTTTATTAAAATCATCATTAATACATTCCATGTAAACCGTGAATGAATCACATCGTTTCACGAGATGGTAGTCAGTTGTACACATGAACGTCATTATCATATTCCCACAAAATGGAGAGCATGAAGGTATGTGTTATATAAAAATTACAGAAGCATAGATACATTATAAATATCATATATATAATATATAAACTATAAATACATCATTATTCCTAACCTTTAAATGTTTTAATGGAAGAACAAATGACAACAATTCCTGAGGCAGTAGTTTTTCGTACATATAAACGATGATTGTGTATCCCAATTGATGAAAGAGTGTGTGGTTGTAGGTTGTACCCTTAGAATAAAAATATACCAGTATATTTATTATAATTATTTAATTTTATAATATATAAATAAGAATAATTTAAGTGGTGGATAATGAAATAAAACAAAAGTTCTTATTTAAGAACATTACGTCTTCTTTGGGTAACTCCTTTGGCTTTATACCAAAATCCTTACTTAAATTTATTTGTACAAAAACTGAATATATAATTAGTGTAACGATGTTGGTATTATATTGTTTCCGGTTTTTTATGATAAAATTTTATTTATAGTTGTAAATAAGTTAGGGGTGACTGGCCTTTTATAGTGGAGGAGGAGTGGCAGTCTTTTAAAAATCAAAAGGTAGACACTATTAGGATGTCTCCGTTAGATAATGGGCCTAAAATAATGACTAATTTTAAATAAATAGGTCATAGGGTATAAATATTTCCAAATAATTGATTTTTTGGTATGTTTTGAGTTCATTGGACACCTTTTGATTATATATTAACCACTAAGTAAACTTATTTTTACAATAATTACTGTAATTGATTTTAAATTTCTTCACTGATATTTTTCGTCAAAAACTATGTATTACTTACAAGAAACTATAAATTATTATTATTTAAAATCTTTAATTCATTTTTCTAAATTTATATCTCAAAATGGACAGAAATTAAATTAAAATTAATCCTCCTAATAGGGCGATAAATTAGGGTTTTAAAGTGAAAATGTTCAAAATATTACTATATTTTTATATATAAATTTAATATAAAAAATTAAATAACATAAATTAAATTAATATTCTTATAATTTATCTAATTTAACTTTAAAAACAATTTAAAAAATAATTTATCCTTCTAAATGTTTAGATGAAAAGTCAATATTCAATTAAAATTGAGTATTTTTCACTATTCATTAAAAAATAATAATTCTCAAAAAATACTAAAATTTCTACCTAATATAATTTTAATATTTATATTTCAAAAATTATGTTTATTTTTTCAAATAGAATGTATAAATTTCATATTTTAGTTTTAAAACAAGTTCCCCATTAAAATGTGGCAAAACAACCTTTAGAAATATACAACCTTTTATACATAAAATTGGATTTTTTCTTATCTTATGCATATAAAATATATTGGATGAATTTAAAAACATTTTATTGGATATATAATATATAAATTTCATTAATTTCATTAATTTCATACATTAATAGTAATTAATATTATTTATTATGAAAAAAATTCCTTTCGCCCATAATATAATTTTTTACAGAAACATTTCCTTTATATTAAATTGGTTTTTATTTTAATTTATAATTGATTGGCGACAAGTGAGTTCAGTAATATATTTTCCTAAGTTATTTAAAACTATTCATAATCTAAAATTTATATTCTAGGAGATAATTTATATTTTAAATAATAATATTAATAGTGTTCGGTAAAACATGGTCTCGCAGGTAACACAAGCTATTGGAGAAATTCGGTGTTGCATGTATTACAAGATAAATCATTATTACATGAATTTAAATCTATATAATAGATTTAATTTATTTAAAATATTAAAAATATTTTAAATTCTTGGGATTTTATATTCCTTTTTATGCTTAGTGTTGGGTGTTATACAAACTATCGAATACAATGATCTTACTTTAGAATTTTGGGGTGTTACATTCTCCCCGCCTTAAATAAATTTTCTCCTCACATTTTGAAAATGATCATGGAAATAAAGGGTTTCAAATTTGGAAATATCATTGTTTTAAAACCCACATTATAAAATAGGTAATAAAATATCCACTTAATAATAGGGAATGTGAAGTAAAAAAGTCATCTGGAATAATCACATAACCAGGTTCTAGATAGGATACATAGGTTGGAAATGATAACATGGAAATGGAAGATAAATATATCACATTGATACTAAGGTAGTGAAATAGACAAAATATTCAGTATAATGTTAATGAACACAAATCTATAAACCAAATGTGTGAAAAACATCATTTATATCATAAAAAATGATGATAACATGACAATATTTTTGTTTCAATACCATTTTTCCTAGAGTTTTAGAATTGTTTAACATTATTAGAATATAAATAAATACAATTTATTGGTATATTTATATTTCTTAAATAAAATATTACCCATTGGGTGTGCATTTGATTATTCATACTTTATTTCTTAGCACAGGTTGCATCATATGGTGAAGTAATACATTAATTTGTAAAACCTTGTCGAGATATCAACTTAAACCATTTAATAAATAGTTAAACATGTCTACCTTATAAAATAACAACATATAAAACTTTATAATATCACTTAATTTTCAAAATGACCTTAATTTTTAATCCAAACAACATGATGTGGCTCTAAATCATCACATACCTAAAATGTGAATACATACATCATGTATTGTCTTAAATCATGGTAATAACTTTAGTAACTATAAAACATTATTAAAAACATGGATTCTTCCTTATTTTTTAAGTAAATCATATATTATTGGATATATTACATAAATAAAAAAATGATGAAGATTTTATCAATTATAGAATTACCACAATGTCAACAAACCATTAATCAGATCCCAGGTAGTTAGTACTATACAATTTACTTTATCTAAATCAATCATATCTTTATACCAAAATTATTATCTCATAATCTGGAAAAAAGTAAGGGGTTTATTTCCCTCGATCATATATTTTCCCAGAATTTTAACTTAACACTGAATCGTTTTTCATATTCATCAGTACTACTAATCATATTCATTCAAATCCTTAAAATTTTTCTAATGATGTGCAATACTTATATATTTCATAATTCTTATGATGATAATATCATCAATAAAATACTTTTACAATATATTTCATGTATTTAAATACATAGGAATATTAATCATTCTGTTTCAGGTGTATCAATAGGATAAGATTGAACTTAATCACTTGTCTTCTTCTATGGTACATTCCATTGACGTTTGGTAAATTTATTTGCGTAGTGACCCATCTGCTTACAGTTAAAGCCTTAAAAATTGGAAATTTATTTCTTTCCCTTGAAATAAAAGGCTTGGTGTCCTTTATATCCATAATTATATCAAACTCCCTGTACTTTCAATCATTTCCTAGGGTGATTATTTTTTATAGTTATCACATGTGGGAAAATACTTCTTTCCATTATTCCGTTTACATATTAATTTATATTCCATACTCTTCTTATCTTTCTTCCATTTGAATCCATAAATCAATGAGAATTGTTTTTATTTCTTAATAGATCATAAAACTATTTCATCATATGAAAAGAACTTTTGATACACCGGCACCCATACGAGGCTTGTATTAAGCCCTTCAAAGAAATGGTAAATATGGTATTCCTTGTTGAGTATAAAATTATTTTCATACATTTTTAACTATGTGAAGGCAGGTTCATACTCTGTAACAATTTTTACTCCTTTTTTTATACAATGTAACTTCATTTTCATCTTCATTTGTTTCTCATGAGGGAAATATTTTCTCAATGAATGTATCCTTAAAATATTTTCATTATATGAGTTCCATTTACCCTTCCTCCCTATTATTATGGATCAATGACCACCATTTATGTGTATCAACATGAAGATAATATACTAAAAGTGTAACCTTTTCCATTTCACCACATCCCAATGTAATAAATATCTTCTCCAAATACTTAATCTATTGCTTAGATGCCACTGGATTATTTGACCTACAAAATGATTGGGGTCTGTATAAAATAAAGTGATCAAACATCACATAATATTTTTATAGAATAGGTTTCTCCATCTTGGAAAGGCTATTTATCATAACATGATTAATCTACATTAATATATCAATACCTTTTTCCATTCAAATATAAGTTATATCATCTTTCTCTACTGGGAATCCCTTATATTGGCCATGAGTATTGACACCTTTTTCCTTCTAGGTGTGATCTATAAATAATGGAATATATTGGATTAGATTATATCAACAAGAAACACAATGTATAATTAAAAAATTAGTTAAATACTTATCATTAAATTAAATTTTTTTGTGTTACTAATATCATTATCATAATCATGGTTTCTTAAGGATATTCTTGTATAGATATCCTCAAAGTTTATGGAAGGTTTTTTTGTCTAATATATGTTTTTAAAAATCTAGTTACCATGGTTTATACTAAAATTACTTTGATACTAATTGTAATGACCATGACCCTAGAATCCTTGAGTCGGTGCCTTAATTTAATAAATTGGCATGATTATACGGAATCAAATCCCAATTGATATAATAGTTTATTAATTTTGGAAAGATAGATTACATACATTATACCCATTTTACATTTGGAATAGAAAATAAAACATAATACATAACAAATATCCAATAAATTGTATCCTTGAAACTCATTCAAATATATCTTCTTCATAACCTATAGAAATGAAACAAAATAAGCGTAAGCTCAAATGCTCTGTAAGGGTTAATTATAGAAGAATATATAATGAATCAATAAGCATAATTTTTTAAATAAATTAGCACACATTCCATTTATATAAATGGATAAGAAAAAATCAATTTTGAAAGGTAGGTAATTGAAACACATGTCATTTAATCATTAAACTGAGAATGAAATGAATCCATAGATAATGCCAAAGTAAGAATTGCATGGATAATGAATAATAATAAATTAATTCTTAATGAAGGTATTTATTAATTATTAGTTTTTATGTTTCCTAGGTACATAATACCCTTTCCTTTGAGAGATTCCACGAGAAGGAATATAAAATACCTGGTAAAACCCCATATAATTGGAAAAATGATTCATCTCATAATAATAAAAATGTGTCTAGGGGATTAATTTAAACTATACCCAAACTGTTTCGTACTAATAAAAATAATTCATCGTATATAGAACTATCAATTTAGTTGGTAAACAATATTCCTTATCATCAAGTATCAATATTGAATAAAGGACATGGATTTATTATTATTTCCCGAGATAATAAAATATAATTCAAAGTGTAAAATGTATGTTACAAATGGTATGAGATTTATTAAATAATTATAACAATCAAATAAGAGTATGAATATTTAAAATAAATGTATTTTCTAATGGATAATGGTCATAGTAATGTAATTGTTTCAATATAATGTTAATAATCACAAAATAAAGTGAGATTGAAAAAGAAAACTATTATCATTTGGTAATTTTCAAGTCAAACCCCTTGGAGGAGATAATTCATAGTGAAACGTAAAATACCATGATTTATGAGTGAATACTTATATTAAATTAAAATGGGGAAGTATATACACCACATTAAGGTGAATTGGTGCATATCAACAAATAATTCTCAATGGAATGTAAATTGAGATGAACTCTCTTTCCACTTGGTAAATTTTGAATTACAATCCCCATGAAGAATTAAAATAAAATGATACATTAAATAACATTAATATAAATTTATTCAGGATATAAAATACAATATGTGCATTATATACACCATACAAAAGAAATTAATTGGTGAAAATGGCATATGCCTCACGAAAGAAAAATTTAGATGAGAACCTCTTATCTCAGGCTCCCTTTTTATTAAATACCCATTAAACTCAGGTATAATGATTTTAATCATGTTATTAAATTATAAATGAACATATTAATATTTATAATATAATTTATGATTCTTTTATTACATTTCATTACTCTCATGTTAATAATCTTTCATTATTTTTATTGTTTCAGTTGTTAATTGCCTTATTTTTAAAAGATGTTTTAACTTGTTATTTTATGTTCCTCTTTTGTAAATCATGATTTAATTATCTAAATAATTTTAAACATGATTTATATATCATATTTATTCATCATATATGTATTTATTTTAATCCATAATATTTAGTTATAAGATATTAAATGCACCATTCATAGAGATGGTAGGTCGTACATACGCATGAACACTATTTCCATTTTCTTATTATTTTAAAAGAAGAAAAGTAAATATTATGTATATATATTATCATTTAAGTGTCATATTTATGTCTTTTATATCACATTTGTTTATTTAAACCATCATTAATACATCTCATGTAAATCATAGGCGAATCACATTGCTTCCTAAGATGGTAGTCTGCCGTACACACGAACGTTGTTATCATATTCCCATAAAATGGAAATAAGGAAGGAATGTGTTATATAATAATTAAAAAATCATAAAGATGTTATAAATATCGTATATATAATATATAAACTATAAATCCATCACAATTTAAAATATTTAAAAGTTATAATGGAAGAGTGAATGATATTGGTTCAAGTGGCGATAGTCCACCATACACACAAATGATGATTGTGTGTCTCATTTGATGGAAGTGTGTTTGGTTTTAGTTTTCACCCTTATAATAGAAATATCACAATATATTTAATATAATTATTTTATTATATAATCAAAATATAATATTAATTTGATGATTGGTGAAAGAAATAAAATTAAAGTGTTTATTGAATAACGTTGCCTCTTCTTCGGGTAACTCTTATTGGTTTATAACAAAATCCCTCCTTTGTTTCCTTTTTGGAAACAAAAATGATTATATGAAGAGTTTAGGGATGTTTATAGTTTATTTTTTGATTTTTTGGATTATCCAAAAGTCATGATAGGTTTGAATTAGTATGTTGAATGGGTGCCCTTTTATAGTGGAGGATGAGTAGTGTACTTATAAATACCAAAAGGTAAACACTATTGGGAGGCCTTCATTACATCATGTCAACCCAATAATAAAACATTGTAGATACGATAGTTAATATGGTGTAAATATGAAAATCAGATGTTTTTTTAAATGTCTCTAGGTAATTTTTCCCCTTAATGTTAAAGTTTAAACACTATGTAAACTCATTTTTACCTTATTCACTGTAATTTATTTTAATTTCCATTAATAAATATTTTGGTCAAAAAATAAGTTAGACTTAATATAAATTAAAAATTATTCTGATTAAAAATATGGAATAAATTTTTGTAAATTCAAATATCACAAGTGGATTAAATTTGATTAAAATTATTCCTACAAAATGGATGAGAAAAGTGGTTTTTAAAGTGAAAATGTTCAACATTTGATGAAGTTTTTATATATTAATTAAATATAAAAATGATTCTAATTAACTATATTTAATTAATAGATGTATAATTAATGTAATTTTACATTAAAACTAATTCAAAATATAATTTGTCCTAATAAATTGTTTAAAAAAAGTCTAGTTTTAATTAAAAATATGTATTTTTTACTATTCATCAAAAAATAAAACTTCTCAAAAAATACCAAAAATTAAACCTAAGATAAATTTGAAATTAAAATTTCCAAAAATAATTTTATTTTTTAAATAGAATTTATATAATTTCCAAAGTTTTGTTTCAAAGCAAGTTCATCTTTAAAAGGTGGCAAAACTGACATTAAATAATATAACTTTAATGACTTTGAAATCTATTGTATGAATGTAAAAAAATATTTAATATATAATATATAAATTTCATTAAGATCATCCAATAATTGTAATTAATTTAATTTATTAAGATAAAATTCCTTTGGTGCGTAAAATAGTTTTTTTACAAAAACATTTACTTTATATTCAATTGGTTTTTATATTCATTTATAATTAATTGGTATCCTTGAGTTCAAACATATATTTTTATAAGTTAGTTATTCCTATTCATAATTACCTATTAAATATCAAGGATATAATTCTAAATTTAGATAATAATAATAATAGTATTTAGTAAAACTCTGCATTGTGTGTAATGAAAGTTATTTGGGAAAGACATTGTAGTGTATATTGAATGATTACTTGGTATTATGTTCATTGAAAGATATAGAATAGAATAAATTTATATAAAATAGTAAATATATAGTAAAGACTCGGGATATTATACTCCATTCTATGCTTAGAGTTTCCTATCATACACTCTATCGAATAAAATGTTCTTACTTTATATTTTAAGGGAGTTACATTATGCATTGTGTTATATAGTTCCGTGATAGCTATGGAATTAACTTCAAATATAGAAATGGGAATAAATGTGGGAGGGGATTTAGGTGTGTGTTAAATGATGTAATGTTTGGTATGGATAATGAATGGGATATATTTAAATAAGAAATGAATAGTCTTGATTATAGAATATGGTTGGTGATTAAAAAATTAAAAATGGGTTGTTTTGGAAAGGAAGATGGAACATGGCTCGTGTGTATCGATTTCTTGTGTGGTGTGGTGCATTTAGATGTGGAAACGATAGTTATAAAAGTTGTGAGACCTTTTGATGATGTTGTGAGATTCATTGGCGAGCTTGTTATAAAGCCTTAGGTTGGGATTGTGTGTTATCAACATATAATATACCATTTTTTTATTTCTATACATGCTACACATGAGCGGCAGGTTTAAACTGATGCCCAGAGGTTTTGGGTTCTATGTGTTTTTTTCTGACATCGATGATGGTGAGAATGGATGGTTTCCTACCCCCTCTAAATTGCTTTCTCTTCAAGGTCATTTTGTTACACATGGTCAGTGATGGTTTATGGATATAGGGAACTAGAGGTCGTGATTTATGAATGGATAAGATGGTTAATAGTGGGGGTCATTCATGAAAGGAGGATGATACTAGGTCGATGTATTTCATGTTCAAGATAACATATTATCCTTATTATATGGAAGTTATCATGGTAGAATATTGATGTCATTAAATGTTTCATGGGGTTCTGGTATGATGTGGTTTCTTGGGTGTCTTCGGGTGGGATATGAAGTGGAATCCTAGGTGTAAGAACCCATTTTTTCACTCAGGTATGGATCCTTTAAATTGTGGTCTAATTCTCTTTTATAGATAGACCTAATATGGATACCTATTTTCTTAGTGGAGGTGGTGGGGTGTCTGGGGATTTTTCAGAGCATGAAACAAGGAATTGTTTTGGGGAAAATGGCTTATCACACAGTTTTTTCAAACCATGCGAGGTAGGATGCATGGATTGTTTAAATTGTGTGAGGCTAGGTTGTGGGTTGGAATAGGGTGCATGTTTTTATCTAACCATGTGAGTTGGACTAAACGGTCGTGCAAGAGTGTATTAAATTTTAATAGAGCTGATTAACAAAGTTGGTACACAGTTTCCCTAACCATGTGACCTAACCATGTTGAATTCCCATTCATATAGGTTCTCATGCACGATTTTATGTCAGTTTTTCCTAACCGTGTAGCAAAACTATGTCCAGTGTAAATTTAGGGAAAAATTCAATTTTTATATTAACTCATTTTCTAAGTGAACACTTATTTATCCATATACTTCAAGAATAATGGGCACTCAAATTTCTCCACTTTTTATCTAAAAACTCATCTATTATAGGAATCAACCTCAAACTTCCTTCTAGAGTCTGATTTGATCAGTGTTCGTCTCCTCAGATTCACATTGGTATGTTCTCCATTCCTTTTTATCCTTTTGTTATCCATCTTCTAGTGTACGATTCTATTTATATGTAGGCTCATATGCCCCAATTTTAGGGTATTGATCGGTTCCTTAGTTTCAATCCAATCCAGGAAAAATAAATGTTAATACTGGACTAGGAGAGTCATACTAACCTAAGGTAGGTGATATATAAATCTTATCTCAATTTCCATCATTTTGGAAATTATCATGTCATGGAACCGATTTCATCAAGCATCATTTATTAAAATAATATTCCATTCTCACAATGGTTAAAACCATGTTCTGTGACCCGTTCCATGTTTGTAATTTGTTGTTGGGTGTTACATCCAAAACACCAACCACCTCATGTAGGATGATATTCCATATTTTGGTTTTTAGTGTTTTGAAACATTTGATCCATCATTCGGGTGTGCCTTGATCTTGACCATACTAGTGGAAAGACTTCCTTAATTAAATGACCATTTGAATTGTTCAATTGTGAATTGGTCGTGGAATGTACCATGTGGGCTACACACTTGCTCAACGTAAGGTAAGTGATTGATATTTTTAATGAATTATAATAAAAATGAAAACTTATTTGTATATTTTTAATTGTCCAATTTGAATGGAAATGAATCTTAGTTGCATGTCGTAGAACCCCTTTACACTCATAGTGGAAGGTAGTTGATTGAACCATGTTAAACTGGTTGTGGATTTAATGAATTAATGATATAGATGCATGTACATTAGTCATTTTCAAACTAATGAAAGGAAAGTATTGAAACCAATGACTCTATTTAAATGTTTATAAAATAAATGAATTGACCAAATGGGTTCATGTCTTTAGATTCCTTGTCAGTTGTATGAAAGGCATAGAATGAACCTTTGGCTTGTTAAATGGTATAATTACTAAATTGATCAATTTATTTAAATGAATTAAATATATTCTTCTTAATTTATATATATATATATATATGGTACATGAAATAATTATAGGGGTGGTTAGACATGATTTAGTTATTATATTTCTAGTAGAATGCCTAGATCACTCGCGGACACCATTCTGATTCAAGGATGTCAGTTGACTTGGCTGACACCCACCTTGGAACCCGATAATTGTCTATCAGTGGATGCCTGATATGACAATGTAGGATCTATACTTCACTATTTAGGATTCCTTGGATACACTCTTTAAATATAGAATGGATTCTATGGACAAAAGGTTCCTTGGTTATATACATGGAACTGGCCCTAGCTTATCTCATTTTACCTTGTATGTATTCCTTAGACTCGGTTAGATCACAATATATTGAAATGGATTGGATGATTCTCCATGGATTACACTCTTACCCCTTAGCCAAGCTATAGTTACTACTGATTTTTTGACCCTTGATGTCTAGGTTTCCTTGGAACCCTTCCATTATCAATAATCATCATGGATTTCATGTTATGACTTGGAACCACTATTATTACTATCACGAGGTGATGTCAGTGCTGACTATACCTCACATGACTTAAATATATAAACAAAACTAATTAATTAATGAACCGGTTACATGTTTAGACACCAGTCGAGGGTTTAAGTAGGTACAAGGATATTTTTGTTACTGTACATCTTACATTATATATGCATTATTTCACTGCTTCAATATATATTAGACGGGTAGGATATTAGAGGCACCATTGGTGGTGGCCAACGGAGATTTATCTCACACCCTATCTAGGCCTCCATTGGAACCTGGGCAGACTATATTCATGTAGGGTTTGATAAAGGAAATCATAAAGATTTAGACACTTGATTCCTTATTGTATTAGGACGGAGCTAGTTGCCAATGACTACGAAGAAGATCGAGATTCATGGGTTATATTTTTATTATTTTTTGATAATTTTTTATAGAATTATTTCCTTCTACTAGTAAATCTATTTTCCATATTTATATATTCATTACATTCCATCATTGGATTTTGTGTTTTTTTGGTTGTTATATCAGTTGATTCAGTTATCCTTATTTTGTCTGTTTCTACTCTGTTATTCACTATTACATTGCTTCCGCTATTTATATCTTGTTTTAATATATTGATATGATGATTTTTAATCTATTAATGATGGAATTGTATCCCCAAAGACACACCACAAGCCCTCTCTTCTAGATAGAAGCCTCTGGTGTTTGGGGATATGCACTTGAGGCCATGTGGACCACTAGACTCAGGGAAGATCATATGTGGAATCCATGTTTGGGATGCCATAAAGTGGTATTAGAGTGGTTCCTTTATTGATTTTCTATTTAAAGATTATAGTCATGGGATTAGGAACCTTATGGAACTTTGTCATAAGTCATGCATGGGCGTCATGAACCCATGTTCAGGGTAAAAGGCGGGTTTCTTGAATTATCAATGTTGTAATTTTTTTTTCCTATTACTGTTGATATCATTTAACGATTGAGCGAATCACATGTTATGTGGCGTTGTAGATTATTAATATGATCAAGGATCATATTTCATACTTGGAACAATAATATGAGGGAAAGGGTAATTGTTTCATGCATCATCATAGACACCAAGATTTCCCTTGTCATGCATATAGGCATTTCATATAGTTGCATTTCACTATTTTCATTACTTGATATGTTTGTGATTGTTGACTGAGATTTTCTTTGTGTATATATGATTATACTTATTTTAGGGTATGACTGAGTGATTGTCTCTTTGAATTCATGATATGTTATGGGCCCTCATGGGCTGGAATAATTAATTAACTAAATGAAGATTAAATTAGAAATTCAAGGGGGTGTTAATATTAGTGATAAAGAGTATGGTCCCTATTAAATTGGATGGAAATATCATTTTAAATTAACATTGATAAATGTAAATAAGAAAATTCAAACTGAAGAATAAAACTTTTATTCTAAAATGAAATGGTTGCATGTCCTTAGCCTGGATTTTCATGTTTATGAATGTTAAAGTGGTAAAACCAATAACTCAATATAAAATGAATGAAACAATTTCTAGTAAATGATGAAGTATGGTATAGTTTAACCTTAATATACGTGAACACTTGTAACTTTTATTTGAGAACTTGCATGTACATGGCCATTTAAGAGGGTAGTTGGGGTAGTATGTAATGGGTAGTGATCCTTTCCTTACATACAACCCCCATTAGTGTTGTTATCATTATGATTCTAAGAATTTTTAGAATTTGTAGATTGTTGTATCCACAACTTCCTCATGTCATGCACGAGGAGGGTGGCGATGAGCATACTTCATACATAGTGGGCCTTGAGCTACTAGTCTTACCTCTATGAGTGATACCTGAGGAACCTCCAGTTGTACCCGATATAGGAACTATTACTCAGGTTCGTGATACTTTTATATGTCTGATGCAGTCCATGCATGGTGATCTATGAGTTTCACCTTTGATGGATGATCTGACATGTGAGTTCATGCTATAGAATCCTACCACCTTCTCAGGGGATGGAATTTTTTATGCTGCTAAATCATAGATTGAGGCCTCCCTATTTATCTCTGAGAATCTAGAAACGCCTTTAGATAAAAGGGTTGAGCATGATGTTTACATGCTGCGTGATTCATCCAAGCATTAATGGGATGTAATTACCCAAGCTGGTCACCATCAGGGAATGGAATGGAATGACTTCTAGGCAGATTTTTATGATCATTTATTTCATTAGACACAAAGAGATGACATATACAAATATTTCATGCTTCTTGAGTAGGGTTCTATATTAATTATGGAGTATTCATCAGTCTTCATAGAGTTGCATCATTTTTAATCGCTTCGAGTTGGTGGTGAGAATACATGTGCTAGAAACTTTCAGGATGGGCTTTAGTATGTCATCCATATTCAGGTGAATGTCTTTGACCCTTTGAAATTTTCTGAAATATTTAATCAAGATCTTACCACTGAGTACAATGTAAGGGACAACAACAATGTCGGGCATAGGGGACTGACGTCGCGCCAAGCCAGTAGTTCCTCCCGTAGGAAAAAGTGATCTCTCGAGTTCTCTCATTAGGGAAGCGGTATCTAGAGTACCAATGTAGGTGGCTCTGTGGTGTGTCACCATTGTGGACAATAGGGGTATCTCAAGCCTTGGTGTGATATAGACCGTCTAAAGCTCTGGGCTTGGGGATGTATGGAGAATCATCAACATTTCTATCAGACCTTTCCATCATTTTCTAGTGTAAGATCCTCCTCGCCAGCTCCACCTTTAGGGGTAGGTTCTTAAACGTCGTGTCAGTTGGGGAGTTAGAGTAGCACCAGCAGGACTGGCCAGGGGGGTTGTGGCTACGATAGATAGACTCCTGATCACAAAAAACTCCAGCAGAGCAGTTTTGATCATGATAGTATATCTATTTCACCGGGTTGTGGATCAGGTCAGTTTCATGATTTATTGCCAATACTCGAGGATCAAGTTGCAGGACCATCAATAGTACGATGTACTATTATAGTAGCCTCCACTATCGTATCTACCTTATTTGATACAGGTGATTTACACTCCTTCATATCCATATATTCTATGGAATTCCCTGATATATGAATATTGCATTACTATGGTTTAATAAACCTAGATGCACCATTAGGGGTACGATCATAGGCCGAACGCTAGTGTATAGACATCCCCCTTAAGGTAGGAAGTTATCTTTTACTGTGGGGCCTCTTTGTTCTTGAGAAGATGGGAATCGATGTCATTATCAGTAGGAATTGGTTGGCTCAGTATCACACCTTTATGGACTTCTATCACTGTAGGGTGTCATATACATCACCATAGGTATTCATTTAATTACAAAAGGGTGTGTGTGATTTCCAGGCTTGTAGATCTAGACTAGAGAATCATGGGAGTGGTTGAGTGACTGCCCAGATTTATAATCTCATCATGGAGGATCAGAGTTTGAATCAAGATGAATTTCCTCTAGTAGTATATCATTTATGTGACTTCTTTCTCAATAATATTTTTTAGCTTACCTCCTATAAGATAGTTAGAGTTTAGGATTCATTATATGAGTATCTCCAATGTCCATTCCTCCATACATGATGACACCTACTGAGCTCCAAGAGTTCATGTAACAAATAGAGGATCTAGAGGCCAAATTTTTAAAATAGACTTGTACATCCATTAAGGGTTCACCTAGTTATTTTCTAATAAGTCATATGGAACCCTTCATCTAAGTGTGGATTAAAGATAGTTGAACCAGATTATGGTAAAGAACCAGTATCCACTTCCTCTAATAGATAATCTATTTGATTATCTCTGAGTAGGTAGGGTATTATCTATGATCGCCTTGAGATTACGCTATCATCGGGTGCAAGTCAGGCCATAAGGAATACCTCATAATGATTTCCATAGTAGGTATGGTCTATATGCGTACCTTGTTATGTTGTTTAGTCTTACGAACACACTAATTGTTTTCATGGCTCTGATGAATAGGTTATTACACCCCTATCTGAATTCTTTTTTTCATGATCTTTGTGGACAACATCTTGGTTTACTCTCACACTCGTAGTGGCCATGTTAAGTACCTTTTCATCGTTATGAGTACACTAAGAGAGTATCATATATTTTTTTCAATATTTCTATGTGCCACTTATGGATCGATAAATTTCACTTATTGGGTCATATTATCTCTGAATCCGGAGTTTACGTTGGCCCATATAAGGTTAGTGTTGTGGTTTTATGGGAGAAACCCTAGAACATGTTTGATATATGGTGTTTCCTGGGGATGACTAGGTATTATTTGAATTTGATATAGGACTTATCATGCATTGATTCACCTCTTACTGGTCTTATGAAGATGGATATTATGTTCTAGTGGTTAGAAGTGTGTGAGAAAACCTTTTAGGACATGAAAGAGAGGATTTTCTTAACACCTATTCCGATTATTCTAGATTATGCCAGTGGTTATATAGTGTTCTATGATGCATCAGAAATTGGCTTAGGAGAATTAGTGATGTAGAATGATAGAGTCATTTCTTACAGATCTCAGTAGTTGAGGCCTCTTGATAGAAATTAGCCAACGCGTGACCTTGAACTAACAGTAGTTTTCCATGCCTCACATTGCTTGAGACTTTATCTATTGGGTGTGTGTTGTATGTTGTATACCAACCAAAATTTACACAATTATATATTTACAATGTGTGACCTGAATCTCTGATAGTGAAGATGGTTCAAATATCCTCAATTCTTCGATATTGATCTTGCCTATATGTCTAGAAAGGTAAATGAATTAGTGGATGAACTGAGTAATAAAACTCGAGCAGGGGCCATACAATTATCCAATGATGAACAGAAATTTATGGCTCTATTCTCTGAGCTACATCTAGGTTATCACAAAAATCAGGATTAGTCTAATATATCATACTAGATAGTTACCTCTACCATCCATGAGAAGGTGAAGAGTAGGCAATTTTCAGATCCTGAGGGAAAGGTTCTCCGTGATAGTATTGTAACAGATGACCCACCTCCAGATTAGTATATGGATAGATACAACATCCTACGTATACTTGGGTGCATCTGGGTTTCTACAGATTTTAGATGGGATTTGATGTTAGATTCCCATGTTTCGTAGTGGGATGTTTATCCTGTAATATCTGAGATGTATTGAGACATGTGACACCATTATTGGTAACCTGGGTTGAAACGTTAGATACCGAGCTTCATCATTAGGTGTTCCATCTGTCAGTAGGTGAGGGTAGAGCACCAAAGACCTTCAGCCTTTTACATCCACTTCTAATATAAGGATGGAAATAGGAAGATATTGCTTTGTTTTTTGTATTCATCTTAATGAGGTCAGCTAAAGGTGTCAACGTTGTATGGGAAGTCATTGACCAACTGAAGATGTTATCCCACATTATTTATATTCAAGAGACATTTTTAGTTGTTGATCGAGGAATATTTTATGGCTATGATATCATTCGACTACATGGGGTCCCTCGCACTATAGTGTTAGATATGGATGATCGTTTCACATCACGGTTATTTTAAGGATTATAGTAGTCATTAGGTACACTTGTGATTTTGAGCATAGCCATTCAACCTCAAACCAATGGACATTCATAATAGATGATACAGGTTCTAGAGGACATACTCCAAGCATGCATCTTTAATTTCATAGGTTCTTGGGAAAATCATACCCCTCTTGTTTATTTCACGTATAATAATGGATTTTAGGAAATGATCCGGATTTATCATTTTGAGTCCTTTCATGGTAGTTTGTGTCTTTCAACCCTGTAATGGCTAGAGTCGGGAGAGGCATCGCTACTAGTTCATCGTCTTGTACAGGAGACTATAGAGTAGGTTTAGATGATCAGATAGAATATCTCTATACCACAGTCTAGACAGAAATAGTATGATGATCTCCATTAACACACTCTGAAGTTTGAGGTCAGAGATCGTGTTTTCATGTGGGTATCACCCTATTTAGATCATAGATAGATTCATAGATAAGTGAAGTTATCATCATGATTTTTATGGTCGTTTGAGATTGTGTAGAGAGTCATTCCAGAATCCTATCGGTTGTTGCTACCTTAGAGGTACCATTACATGCATGAATTCTTCCATGTTTCACAGCTTCGTCATTATCATGATGACTCGTATCATACATTTGATCTCAAGGAAGTTGAGATAGTTTTTGATTCTACCTTTGAGGATTATATTATAAGCATCATTGATTGGAGAACAAAGGCTCTTAGAGGCTAGTTTATCCCTCTAGTATGGGAGCTATGGAAGAATGGTTGGGTACAATATGAGACTCAAGAGTGGGAGGCTGATGTAAGTGCCCACTGACCAGATTTGTTCTCATACTGTGTTTTTCCTCCCTTGGAAGATAAACATGGGGACGAGATCTTTAAGGGGGATGATGGTAAGAAACCAATTTTTCAATCAGTTATGGATATTTTAAATATTGTTGTAATTCTCTTTTATGGACCTAATATGAAATCCTTATGAGATAGTGGAGGTCGCAAGGGGTGTATGGGAATAGTTTGGAACTCAGAACCTGGATTTATGGGGGAAAATGGCCTATAACACGGTTAGTTTAAACCATGCGAGTTAATCCACACATTTTGTATAAACCAGTCGATGCTAGATAGTGGTATGGAATAGGGTGCACAATTTGATCTAACTGTATGACTTGTGGTGCACGGTCTTGCAAAAATGTCTAAATTTTTTACATATTTATTCACATGATCAGGGAACGATTTGTATAATTGTGCGGCCTAACCAAGCGGAATGCCCCTTCATATAGGTTCTCATGAATTATTTTCACATGGTTTGATCAAACCATTCATGGTGTAATTTTTGGGTGAAAAGTCAATTTTTCCCATTAGTCATGTTTAAATTGAACCCTTCATTATCCTTGGATATCCAGGGGATAGAGAACACAAATTAATCGTCTTTTAATTCAAAAAATTAATCTATTATAGGAATCGAACTAGAGATTCTTTCTATAGTCCTATTCAATCATCGTTTATCTCTTTAGATCTGCAATGGTACAATCTCGATTAATTTTTAATCTTATATCCTTCATTTTCCTATCTACGGTGCTATTTAGATGTTGGCTCATATGCCCCTATATCAAGGGATCTATCCGTTATTCAAATATATTACAATACAATCAATCCTGAAGGTTGATACTAGATGAGAAGAGTCGTATGAGCCTAAGGTAGGTGGTCTATAACTCTTATCCCAATTTCAATCATTTTAGAAATTTTTGTGTCGATGAGTTGATTTCATCAAACATCATTTATTAAATTAATATGTCATGCTTATAGTTGTTAGGGTCGTGTACCATAACCCTTGTCAAGCATGTAAATCATTGTTGCTGGTTACATTCACTACAACAACCACCTCATATAGGGTGATATTTCAAATTTGGGTTTTTAGTGTTTTTATAAATTTGAGCCATCGTTCTAGTGTGCATTGAGCTCGACCATCCTTTTGGTATGCCTTAATTCATTAAATGACCATTTGAATTGTTGAATTTTGAATTCATCATGGAAAGTGCCATGTGTCCTACACACTTGACCCACCGAAGGTAAGTGATTGAACATGATTAATGAATGCTAATTAAAAAGGAAGGTTTTTTGTATATTAGGACTTGGACAATTTGAATGGAAATGAATGTTGGTTTCATGTCATAGAATCCCTTTTCACTCACAGTGGAAGGTAGAGGATTGGACCAAGTTAAATTGATCATGGATTTAATTAATTAATGAGACAGTTTCATGTACCTTTGGCCTTGTCACACTAATGAAAGGAAAGGATTGAACCCAATGACACTAATTAAATGGTTATGAATTCAATGAATTGAACATATAGATTCATGTCTTTAGATGCCTTTCCACTAGTATAAAAGGCATGGAATAAACCATTGGTGTGTTAAATGGTATAATTACTAAGTGGGTCAATTAATTTAAATAAAATAAATCTTTGATTCCAAATTTATATATATATATATATATTTTGACCATAAAATACTTATAGGGGTGGCCAGACATGAGTTAGATCTTGGATTCTTAGGAGAATGCCTTGAGGACTCTTGGACACCATTCCGATTCAAGGATTCCAGTTGCCTTTGTTGAGACCCACCTTGGATCTCGATCCTTGTCTATCAGTGGATTCCCGATATGACACTGTTGGATACCTCCTTCACTATTTAGGATGCATTTTATACACTGCTTGGACCCAGCATGGCTTCTACGGACATGAGGCGCCTTGGTTATATCCATGGACCTAGCTATAGATTATCTCGTTTTACCTTTGATGTATTCCTTATACTCGGTTAGATCATGCTATTTTGGGATGTCTTAGAAGATAATCCTTGGATTATACTCTTACCCCTTATCCAAGCTACAGTTTCAACTGGGGTAGCGTCCCTTGAGTTCTAGGTTTCCTTGGTCATTATCATAGAACCCTTCCTTTTTTTAATAATCATAATGGTTTCCTTGTTATGTCTTAGTACCACTACTATTACTATGACAAGGTGATGTCAGTGTTTACTATGCCTCACGTGACATAAATATATAAACTGAAATCATTAATTAATGAATTGGTTAAATGATACGACACCAGCCAAGGGATAAAGCAAGTACTTGGGTATTTACATTACTTTACTACTTACTTTATATATGCCTTTCTGTATTGTTTCAGTTTATATTACACGGACATGATGTATGGGAACCGTTAGTTGTGGCCTAATGATATTTATCTTAGACCCTATTTAGGCCGCAATGGGTACTCGAGCAGACTATATGTATACATGTGTTGACAAAGGGAAGCATAAGGCTTAGGACACTTGATTGTTTATTGTATTAGGAAGTATTTTGTAGCAGATGACTAAGTAAGAGATCAGGATACTTGGGATAGTTTTTTATTCCTTTTTTCATCTTGTGTGTAGCATGATTTTCTACTTCTAGCACACCTGTTTTAAACTTTCTAGATACATGACATGCCATTATCAGATTTTATATACTATTATCAGTTATATCAGTTGTTTCAATTATCCTCATTCTATATGATTCTTCTTTATTGTTCACTATTACATTTCTTCTGCTATTTATCTCTTATTTTATTAGATTGACCTGCTCTACCATGCTTTGGTAATGAGGGAATAATCTCCCCACAAGCACACCTCAGGCTCTCGATGCTTGTCGGTAGCCTAAAAAATTTAGGGATATTATCTTGAGGTGATGTGCCCCACCAGGCTTGGGCCACCTCTTAAGTGGAATCTTGGTTGGGGGCGTTACACCAGGTTTCTTTCTGCATAGTTATTATAGAAGGGATAGAAGCATCAAGACGTATGAAATTGGTGCATGAGAGTGGTAAATTAGTGGGAAAGTGGTATGAGTTACCCTTTAACAACATGGTTCCTATTATATTATAACACTTGGATGTGTTATTTTGAAAGTGTTTCATAGTGAGGATATGATTCAAGTCTAGGGAATCCCACCAAGTGTCTTCAAGAATGGTTATTATGGAAGGTATGGGAGTGTAAAGACGTATGACATTGGGGCATGAGAGTGGAAAATCAATGGGAAACGGTACGAGTTACCCTTTAACAATATGGTTCTTCTTATATTATTACACTTGGATGTGTTATTTGGAAAGTGTTTCATGGTGAGCATAGGATTAATTAGTTTACCTATTTTGGTGCAAATTGGTTGGGATGTTTTTCCACTAGTGCATTAATATGCTCTTTTTACATGGGCACAAGAGACCTTGGGAATGATCCTACTGAGTATACATGTTATGTTCACCCTGTGTATATAGAATCTATTTTTCAAGTTTCTAGGAGTACTTCAGAGACTAAGCTGGACATTACTAGCCTGTACATTGGAGTTATTATTGAGTCATTAACTTAGGATCTCTTTTTATATTTATTTAGAGACTGTTTTTGTATTTTATTACTTTATACAAGCATTATGGTATGGTTTTGGATTTTCTTTTTCGTTTTATGAGATGGATTTTCATGGAAGTTTTCATTCTATCTCTCAATAGTAATTTTATAATTGAGGGTAATGCCTTCCATATGTGAGTTCATTATACCTTCAATGTTAGTTTCAAACATAGGGCTTACTAATGGTGGGACTCAAGGTCATTATCTCTCTTTAATTATTTTGGATACAGTAGATGTACCTTTGAAGGGATGTGACATGAAATTTTAGTTCAAAACATGTGTCTCATGCTCAAAACCGTGAAAAAAAAAATTTAACATCCATGAAACTCTAAGTAAATGAGCGTTGTTTCATTAGAGGCATGTTGAAATTAATCTATTATTATTATAAATCTCAATGTGACTGGTATGCCCGATTGTATTTTTTCAATTATAAGTGTGAAAATGTTTAAAATGTACGTTACTTTCTCAAATATAAGAAAAAAAATTAGAATTGTTAATAAGTATAGTGGAATGATCAATGATTCATTTGTGACTTATATGAATGATTTGTCCCTCATGCTGACATTTCATGTTCTCAAAATTATTGAATGTGTGTATTTTCAATTTAAAAGTAATATTTTGTTTAAAACATAAATTACATACTCAAAACCAAGAAAATTATATAGTTTTACCATGAGTCTTTTGAAAATTATTTTTGATTCATTTGTGGGATGTAAGAATAAGACACACATCATTTCAATGAGTAGTGTGTTTAGTGTGACAAAAAGTGCATTTTTTGTATTTATAAGTCTTATTTTAGCTCAAAACATGAATCAATTTCTATAAAACTAAGAAAACAATCTCTTATTTCCAAGAAAGTATAGGAAAATGATTGTTGATTTATTTTTGACCTTTAGGAATAGAACTAAAAGTCATTCATGTGTGTAGTGTTTTTATAATTATGTAAAGTGATTTCTTCCATTTTAAGAATTACCGAAGCTCAAAATTCATGTCACAAACTCAAAACTGATCCAACATGACTGGATTGTCATGAAATTCAATAAAAATGATTGTTTATTAATTTGAAAACATGTAGGAATGAACAAAATACCATTCCTATACATAGTTTAACCAGTATCACAAAAAGTACTTGTTTTCAAACTGAATGTGATATTTTTGTTCGAAACGAGTGATAAATTCTTCAAATCTAGAAAACGCGATTGAATTTTCATTATACTGTAGGAAAATGATATATGATTAATTTGGGACCTGTAATAATGAACCACACTTCTTTATGATATGTTATTTCATTAAAATTAATTAATGTTTATTTTTTCAATTTAAAAATGTTGTTTTAATTCAAAAACGTGCATCAAATGCTCAAAATCAGGAAAATAATATCAAAATTTCATGGAAATACAGGATAATAATCGTTGATTTATTTGTGACATATAAAAATTAATAGCATGTCATTTTGAAAGGTGGTGTTTTTTGATAACCCGAAGTGTATTGTTCCATTTCAAGTGCTAAATAAGTTCACATCACACATCACATACTCAAAACTGGTAAATCACGTTCAGATTTTTATGATATTTTATGTTGATGATCTTTGATTCAATTGAGCCATATATATATTAACGGCATGTCATTATAACTTACAGTGTGATTGGAATGACCTAATGTAAATTTTCCTATTTCTAATTAGATTTAATTTTTTGAATCATTGTAAATAAAACATATATTGTTTTTATTACTTATATATTTCTTGGTTCAATTACATGCCCATTTCTTTGGTTGGTTAAAATTTAAAGGATTCGTGACTTGACAACACACTCTTCTGAATGTGTTACTATTCTGTAAATAATGTATTTTTAAATGTTGTAACCATAACTCAATATAAAAATATGTTGTTAAATAATGATATTTATTTAGTATTTGATGAGTGTTGATTCTGTTATGCCTAATGTTGATTCTGGTGCAAATTGTACTATATATTTGTTTTTTACAACTATGGAACTTAATAGTGCATGCAACAGTCACAAATGACCTTTCTCATTGCTTTTAACATGTTTATCAAGGTTCCCTCTCTCAGTGCTAAAAATTCATAGAGATTGAGGTTCATTCTAAGTGTTGGTTTTCTCGTCACTTTTTTAAGTGCTTAAAGCGTTGAAAAACAACGGTTTTCCCATAATGACTAAAAAATATATAAACATGGAATTTTATGAATGTGTTATATAAACACTTATATAAGGTTTCAATTATTAATGTTTTTTAATAATTAGTAATAAAATTGTACCTTTTTCAAGAATTTGTTTCAAAGGAAATTACAAGAAGAATAGTTTAAAAAAAATTGTATTTTATTTATTGTATTATGTACTTAATTATCAGACACTAAACTTATGATTATGTTAATCAAATAATTTTATTATTGTAATTAAAATAATTTACCTATAACAATAAATCCAAAAAAATGTGAGATTATGGTATTTAATTACCACACAACTTATAAAACTCTATGATGTACATTAATTGCATATGAAAAGGATTGGTTTTTTATAAAAGTGTATAATCATTACATGTTAAAAATCATAATTCATACAAAATTAATTGATATGACATTAAATAAATCATATATAATAGATGATTAAAATATAGATAATTCATTTCTAACAATTAAAATATATTAAATTTCCCTATATGTGATTAAAATACCAAAAAAATAAATACTCCTCATCATTGATTTGTATTTTATTTTTTATTTTTTGCATCACAACTGATTTATTAAAGTAAAAAAAAATTGATAAGTGATTATATTTTATATTTTATTTAGATAATTAAAACATAATTTTCCATCAATGAAAATAACAAAAATAAAAAATTATGTCAATGTGCATAAGGAAGCTATATTAGAAATATGATACTTCCAGGAGGGAGAAAATGCTACTAGAAATTTGATTTTAATGGATGTGGAAACAGGTGATTATCATACGATGGTTTCTATAAAATTGAAAAATGTGTAAATTTCCCCTAATTTATATGAAAATATGTTGTGTTTTGGTTTGGAGTAATAACGACCGATTGATGATGGTCTCTTATTTCAATCCGTCATTGCCTTCCCCGAACAACCCCGGTTGCAACAAGCCCTGATTGCTCATATCACTGTTCCCGCCCCTGGTCACCCCCAATGTGTCAATATCATCACCAACCTCCCCCAAAACACTCTGAGTGGCCCTCCAACCACCCTCCCAATGTCTATCAACCACCCCTCGACAACCTCCATCATACCCCAAATCTATCTAGTCACTGCACATTATCCACGATCAGTAGGGGTATCTCTCAGGGTCCCTTCACCTGACCTATGATACCCACCCCCTCTCACCATATCTTTGATCATGTCCCACACCATAAACACTGTGTTTTGTGTGGATTACTACTATAGATATGTGCCTTAATAGTGCTATAAATAATCTTCATCCCCAATAAAAAAGGGCTGATGTTTTAAGCATATTTAAAGGTCAACGACTTTGATCAGTACTAAATAAACATTGATAAAATAGTTCGTCATAAGCTCTAAAAAAGTGTCATTGAAGGGGTCCTTCACTATTATTTGTTGAAAGTTGATAAAGGGTTCTCCTAATCAACTTTTTTTATTGCGCTGATAAAGTGACTGTTTATCGGCGATATTGTTAGTATTGATAAACTTCATGCTGCTGTAGTGTGTTGTTAAAACTACTGCACATTGCAACATGAAAAACAAAATTTAATTTCAATTAAATTTACATCACAAATAAAAAAATTACAAACATTTCAAACATGAATTTTTTTAATTACATTGGTATGTAAAATTTATTACAAACATTGACAAATTAAAAAATAATAATGTTTTGTTGTCTTTGGATATGAAAACCCTCTCAAAAATAGTCTGATCATGCTATTAATTGCCCAAAAAACCACCTAAACGTAAGGAAAAAAGTATATCTGTATAAAAAATAATTTATATATTAGTAATATAATAAATAAATTAATTAAACATAAATATAAAACTGTGCATTAATAAAATGTTACTTCTAAACTTAAAACATACACTTCAAGTCATATCAGTCACACCATGTGTGAGATTAATGCGTCATTGATTTCTAAATGTCATAAATGATTTATGATTCATTTTTCAAAGACATTAAGACAATTCAAGTGTATTTTCTCAGTTTTATGAATGTGATATCTATTTTAAAATAAAATTTCAATTTTAAATAAAACAAGCACTTTGAGTCGTACCGGCCACACTGTGTGTCCAACTAACATGCAATTGATCCTAACACGTCAAAAATTATTTATGGATCATTATTCTAAAATAATAAGGCAATATGAGTGTGTATTATTGTTTTTAGTGACTGATACATGCTTTTAACTAAAATTCTATTTTTAAATTGAAATCACGCACTTTCAGTAATATTGGTCATGTCGTGTGTTCGATTTAAATGAAGATGATTCATACACATCACATATGACTTATAGATCAGTGTATAAATGTATAAAGACAATTTAAGAGGGTTTCATATGTTTTCAATGAGTGACATACATTTTTAACTAAAATCACATTTAAATTGAAAACACTCACTTTGAGTAATACCGGTCACACCGTGAGTTGGATTGATATGGGGCTGATTGACACATTTCATAAAGTATTTAAGGATCTTTTCCCTATAGTATCAATATAATATGAGTGTGTTTATTTGGTTTTCAGTAATTGAAACATGTTTTTAACTAAAATGGTATTTTTAAACAAAAAACACATATTTCGAGTCATAACGGTCACACCTTGTATTGGATTTAGGTGTGAATGATTCATACACATCATAAATGGATTATAAATAATTTTTTTAATTATTAAGATAATATAAATAGGTTTTATTAATTTTGAGTATGTCACACATCTTTTGAACTTACATTTCAATTTTAAATAAAAACACGCTTTGAGTCATACTGGACACACCATATGTCAGATTAACATGTGGATGATTCAAACATGTCAAAAATGACTCAAGGATCATTTTTCTATAATGTGAAGAAAATATGAGCACATTATCTCTATTTTTAGTATGTGATGATTATTTTGAACTAAAATTTCAATTTTAAATAAAAACATGCACTTTGAGTCATATCGACCACACCATGTGTCGGATTGACATGCAGTTGATTCTTACACATAAAAAATGACTTATGGATTCCTTTTATAAAGTATCAAGGAAATCCGAGTGTGTTTTATTGATTTTCAGTAAGGGGTGCATGTTTTTAACAAAAATGACATCTCTAAATTGAAAACATAGACTTTGAGTCATACTGATCACATAGTGTGCCTTATTGATGTGCAAATGATTCATACATGTAAAAAATGACTTATGGATCATTTTATAAAAGTATTAAGGAAATATGAGTGTGTTTTATAGGGTTTTAGTGAGTGAATTTTTTTTTAACTAAAATGCTATTTTTAAATTGAAAACAAGAACTTTGAGTCATAACGATCACACCGTGTGTTAAATTTACTTGCAGCAGAGTCGTACACATTTTAATTGTACTTGAGATCATTTTCTTAAAGTATCATGACTTTAAAAGTATTTTTTCTTGGTTTTTAGTGAGTGACATTTTTAGCTAAAATGAAATTTTAAACTGAAAACATGCATTAAGAGTCATTTGAGTCCCACCATGTAACATATTGAGATACAAATGACTCTTATACATCATAAATCACCTATGTATTATTGTCCTGAAGGATCAAGACAATCTGAATGTGTTTTCTCAGTTTTGAGTATGTCATGCATCTTTTTGAAGAAAAATGTCAATTTTAAACAAAGGCACACTCTTTGAGTCGCACCATCCACATTATGGGTTAGATTGACATGCAATTAATTATTACATGTAAAAAATGTCATAAGAATCATTTTCATGAAATATCAAGAAAAATTGAGCACATGTTCTCAGTGTTGAGTATGTGATGTGTGTTTTGAACTAAAATGACAATTTTAAATAAAAACATGCACTTTGAGTCATACATTCCTTACCGCGTGTCATATTGATGTGCAATTGGTTCTTTTATATCAAAAATGACTTTTGGATATATTCCCTACAGTATCAACAAAATCTGAGAGTGTTTTCTTGGTTTTCAGGGTGTGTCACATGTTTTTAACCAACCTATCATTTTATACTGAGAACATGTACTTTGAGTCATATTGGTCGCACCATGTGTCATATTTACATGTAGATGAATCCTACACATTAAAAATGACTTATGGATATTTTTCATAAAGTATCAAGGCAATATAAGTGTGTTTTCTCATTTTTCAATTAGTGACACATGTTTTTAACTAAAATGTCATTTTAAACTAAAAACATGTACTTTAATTCAAACCGGTCACTCACTGTATCATATTGATTTGTGACTGATTACCACACATGAAAAATGACTTATGGATATTTGTAAAAATGTATAAAGATAATCTGAACATATTTTCATGGTTTTTAGTGAAGGACACATGGTTTTTACTCTAATGTCTTTTTTAAACTGAAAACAAACACTTTGATTCATATTGGCCACACCATGTGTCATGTTGAAGTGAATTTGATTACAACACATCATAAATGACTAATGTATCATTGTCATAAATTATCAAGACAATATGAGTTTGTTTTCTTGATTTTTAGTTAGTAACACATTTTGTAACTAAAATATCATTTTAATTAAAAACATACCCTTTGATTCATACCGGTTGTTGGAGTTAGTGTTCGAGAACCAATTGTTTTTACATTAGAATAAATTTATATTTTAGTATTTGAATATTAATAAAAAATATTATTACACATTGTTCAATGTTTTTTATGACTGTAATGTAATAATGTCCTATAATATCTATTACATCGATAAGGTCATAGTAGTTCCCCTATATGATGACAACCTTGAAATGTGAGATGATATTCATAAATATAGTTCTACGGATGGATAAAATTATATTATGTGACACATTGAATCATTAATATTAGATGAAAATAGTTGTACGCTAATGAACTTCTTATCATGTATTTCACATTCAGCAATTTTTATGATAGGTGATTATGGGAACAATACTGCCTATAGGAATTCTATAAGATTTTGTGTCATTGAATATTCTAGTCTACGAACATGTGTAATTTCACTTAGAATTTAATATTATTATTATTAATTCATTTCATTATGCATGCACTTTTATGTATTTGGTAAACCATGATGATATTGTTCATGGTGAAGTTGGATACGTTGGGTGCGTCCCAAGTGATGTTTTATTAATTAATAAGATGGGGAAGGATTTGTCTTTCCATATTTATGACAGTTGATATCTCTACCCTTTGATTAAAATTGAACTCTCACATTAAATTCCATGGCCATGGTGTAACATTAAGTTTATATTAGTTAGTCAAAGAAAGATGTATTAGACACATAGGTTTGTGACAATAGTGTACAACCTTCTTGATGAGATATTGTGACAAATAGATTATATTTCACAATAAGTGTTCATGTGTGGTTTTCGACATTGCGACATTAACTTCTTTCCCTTGGGTGCCTTAACCAATTTCTAGACAATAATCTTGGACTTTATGCAAGACCGCCAAGTACCAATGAGAAAGATTCCTAGAGGGTCACACACACAGTGTTTCTATTTGTCTCAATTAAATTCTAATTTAAATTAATTATTAGAATAAATATTATTCTCAATACCAAAGAATAATTTTATTCAGGATTTATTGATCCAAAAAATTTGCATGGTAATAAATAATTTATTTAATTATGTTAATAATTAATAAATATTTCTTCACCAGACAATGAAAATGTAATTTATTCTATTCATGACCACTCCCTCCAAAGAGATATTGTATTGAGGGGAGAGAGAAAATGACCCCCGAGTCTCACCTTAGTAGGCCCTGGGTTGGATATTTACATTGAGGATATAAAAATATCATACAATGGGAGGAATTACCCTATATAATAATATAATATCTGGAGATAACATGAATCAACCACAAGAAACTCCATGACATAATATTAAAAGGAACAAATAACCTTCCCACAATGCATGTATAAATAAAATTGATACAAATAAAAGTATCAAAAACTAAAATTCCCTAAATAAAAGATAAATCAGTGGCACAACAACTCTCCAAATATCCAAACTAGTAATGATTAGCACAGTCAATAAAATCCTCTTGAAATCCTAAAAATAATTTTATATATGTAGGTTGAGAATACATGTATACTCAGTAGTAAAACAAAATACTCTCGTGCACATGTGAATGAATCATACTACTACATCCATGATAACACAACAAAACCAACAACACCTAAACATGTCTAATATCCATCCCAACCTCATCAACGAACACTCACCAAATAACACACACTAAGTGTAATAACATAATATGAATCATATCTATGATGGTTCCCCGCACCACTTTCCCACTGATTTTACACTCTCATACCCCAACATTGTATGTATTGGAACTCCAATCTCTTCCAAATAACATATACCACAACCCCACAACACGATCACATCTCATCAAACCCAAAAACACCTGGTCCACTACCCCACAACACAGTCACATCACATCTTTCTGAAAAACACATGGGCCATCACATCACAGACATAACCAGAGTAGTAAGGTATCTTGAACATTAAAGAAATAAACCTTGTAACCTCCTCCTACCATGCATGACCCCCACCATAAGCCTCCCCACAACATGGTCACATCAAATCATGCCCAAAAACACCCAGGCCACCACCCTACAACATGATCACATCACATCTCACTCGAAAAAATATGGTCCATAACCTAGGGCACTAAAAGAATTTCGACCATCACAACCTGTGAATATATACTCTCCTGGAATATAGAGTAGGAAATAGAGGGTTACTAGTCATCAATCCTCACTACCAGGATGTTTGTAAAAACACCCCTGTGTAACAATATGGGTGTCAACACATAGTGCTCGACTTATGTGGGGTGCATATAGAAATCATAAGTAATATAAATATATATATATATATATATATATAGTCACACATAGGACCAATATATGGGTTCACAACAAAACACTAACCAACTCACAACATCATCACTTTTTCTTCCGCCTCTAAATGAATGACACCACAAAATCCACAAGCCACATTTCACATTTCCAACTAATCCCTTTCATTTCATTATTATTAATCAAACACATTTAACCACACATCCTATAATTTATTTTTTCATTAACCCTTTATATCCCATTAACCAAACTAGGCCCCATCCATTTAAATCATTATTAAATAATTATTCCATCATTACTCGGGCTTCGAGCATAAACAAACCAAACATCAAAATCATCCCACCACTTCCATTGAACCATTACCTCACCAACCCAAAAGAACTTCCACACAAAAACCACCTTGCCTCCCAAAAAGAACAACCACATCTCACTCATCAACCATACATTTCATCACAAACACAGATTGCCACCCCATAAGCATGACCCCACATAACAACACATCAAGGATTATTTTACATATTTACAAGGGGGATTTTGTAACATTACACTTTATTTTAGGGGCATTATCACACAATCAATATTACTAGGGAAACACTTTTATTATCCAAATATAATTGGTTAGTAAATTTCCATTTTTGGGGTGATTTCACAACAATCAAAACAGTCACAACAGCCAAAACATATGTCATCCAGCACAAACAAAGCCTCCAGTGGACACAATTTTTATTAGGGCATCAAGCCTGTACAAACCGTCATATAAAAATAATATCATAGCTGAAAAAACATGTGAATCATTCCCCGACCCCCTTCAATTTAAATTTACCTATTATTTATCTATGATTAAGCCAACACAACCATAACCAATAGAAAAACAAGAGTAAATCCACCCCCACACGATACATAATAAATATAAATTAGGGATTCCCTACCTCAATGAAACTCTTCCAACTCTCTACACACTATAGGGAGGAGAAGAAATGTCCAAAAACCACAACCAAACCTGAGAAACTGTATACCAACCTACACCAAAACCAATGACCATTAAAATGAAACCCAGCTCACACCCTAAACGAAAACTGCACCACAAAAATGGGTACCCAAAAAATAACAGGAGAAAACCACCAAGAAGGGGGAAGAAATTACTATATATTTCCAATGAGGATCAATCAGAATCCACAAATCCAAATGAAATGAATAAGGATAAAATATCCATCAAAATTAACTAGGGGTTGACGTAATGTGGTAGAGAGAATAGTTCTGTCAAATGAACAGAATCAGATGAGAAAAGAACTTTAAATCATGAATCCCATTATTTTCATGTTGTTTAATATATATTCACGATGTGAATTATATGAGAATTTACAAAATTAAAATTTTTGAGAAAAATGTATCACCTCATTCTTTATTTAATACATGTCAAGAATTAAAAATACATGATGCGTACTCTATGTCATGAATTCCCCCTTTACCCAAAACAAGCCATGAAATAGTTGTCTTCACAAGCTGTGAACCATAAATACACATCATAAAAATTTACACAACATGTATTTCTTATTATATCTCTATTGCAACCCCTACCTCCATCCAAAAATCTCAATACCTCCTCAATCCTCCTTCAAAACACCTATAACAACTAAAACTATAAATGTAATAGTCCAAGAAGTCACATGACATTACATCAAATTCCTCTAAAGAAATTATTTCCCTCGAGAATAAAAAACCAATATCAGAAGGAAAAAGGGGTCCAAACAACCTCCCAACAAGATCCATCTCATGGATCTCATTACTCGTGAATGTAAGCACCATTCAAAAACACCAAACCAAACAACTAAAAAACCTCTCGCGCAACTTCATCACTACATTTCCAAATCACCACAAAAATCCAACCTCCACATAGCCCAAACCAATAAATGCTACAACCAATAAACCAAACCACCCAAAACACATGAATCAAGGAATTAAATCTTCTATATCAAGATACTATCCACTCCAGGTAGGAGTGATTCTGCTTCAGGAGTTTAATCACATCATATCATAATTCATTTCAATTAGGAATCATTTTATCCCCTTTTCATATGTCGTAACTTTATCACACATCATACATTAAGGAAAACAACACACCTTATAACACAGAAAGATCCAAACATCACATCAAAAGTAAAAATAAACTAAAGAAAATCATAAAATAACTCCAGTTATTGGGAACACATTTGCGTCTCATATTTCAATGTAAACTCCTCTAGGCCACCATGCCTCAAAACAAATGAATAAAGGGAATTACTCTTCCTCATATTACTTTCTTCGAATGATCTTAATATCCACTGGCCACTCCATGAACTTTTCATCATCCTCGATATCCAACTCTTCCCATTCAATGTCATGAGTATCATCGTGATAACTCTAATGAAGATGAGTGATGTGGATGAAATCGTGGATCCTCTCCATCTGTGGTGGAACAAACGATAAATACTACAACATTCCAACTCACCCCAAATCCTTAAAAGGCCCAAAAAACTTGGGTGAAATTTTACCCCTGCCAAACCTCCACTACCCACATTGAGGGGAAACTTTCAAGAACATGTGGCCCCCAAACATAAACTCCAAGTGTCTCCTCTTATGATAAACATAAGACTTAAATCAATACTTTCATACGTTCATCCTATCGAGAATAGGCAAAACCTTCTCTGTTGTGCTATGATCTTCCTCAAGTCTATGAACTATTGCCTCCCCAACCTTTATCCAACATAATTGATAAGGAAAGGGTATCCCATACCATGTCTCAAACAAATCCATGTTAATGGAAGAGTGGTAGCTGTTATTAAAAGAAACCTCAATCATGGGAAAATATCTTACCAAAGATCTCTGAAAGTACAATACGTGTGCCCAAAACATATCCTCTAATGTATGGATGGTTCGCTACATCTTCCCATCCATCTATGGTTGGAAAGTAGTGATGAAACACGAATGATTTCCAAAATAATGTTGTAATACCCTCCAGATCCGTGAGGTAAATCATCCATCCATATACAAGACAATGTACCATGAAACTCCATGAAACTGCACCACCTCATCCACATAACTCTTAGACAAAGCATACACCATGCCCGAATCCCTGATCGCTAAAAAGTGGGACAATTTCATCAACCAATCCATGATCACATAGATATAATCACAACCTCTCGGAGCTTAGGGTAACCCTATGAAAAAATCCATCTATATTTCATCACATTTCTACTTAGGAACATCCAAAAGTTACAACGAACAACTTGTAATCAAATTCTAATATTTTAACTATTAGAAAACCAAACACTTCCCCAAAAACTCTACCATTGTTTGTTTCATCCAAGGAAACCAAAACTGTATCCTCAAACCGTGGTACATATTGGAAACTTTTGAGTGTACCAAAATAATCATCTATGAAAACAAAGGAAGGACTCTCTTATACATCAAGACATGAAAAACAACCTCCCATAGAACAACACCTGATTCCGATCATCCTTTGACTATCCCTCAGGAGCATCACCATAACTAACATGATAACGCATCACCTCTACATATGAGTTCCCCCACTAAGACTCTTTCGCTAGATGCGTTGAGGATGAATCCATAGTCATCTAATGAAGACAACCTCAGTCACTACACTCCCCAACATCAAGATTCATTTCTACAAGCTCCTCCATTCCATTATAAGAATTTACAGACTCCCAATCCACATCCTCTTGAGAATTATAACTGAAAACATCGATATCTATGTTACCCTTACCTAGGGTGTAGGAGATATCATAAATTATAGTCCTAATGAAAATCTATTCATCTTAACATGAATAGATTCAGATCCCATTGAGAGCGTACATATCTTAGGATCTTGTGGTCTGTGAAAACCCCAAAATTCTCCCCAATGAGGTAATGATTCAACAAATTCATTGCATACACAACCGATGCCATATCCATATCATGGGTGGAATAGTTACATTCTTGGGGTCATAACTACCTAGTCCCATAAGAGATCCCTACCCTCTTCTTCATAAACACGTATCCCAATCCATGATGGGAGGTCTCACAAAACACCTTAAACATCACACCATCCTTATGAAACAAATGCACTAGAGTACTGACCAACTCCCCCCTTCAGGTAGTCGAATGATATCCGAAACCAATCAATCTACAAAAAAGGATTAGAACATATTATTAAACACTATTAACAAGGATTAAACTCAATAGAAATTAGGCAAAAACCTCTAATGAAATTCTGCATGACCAAGAAAGCTATTAACCTCTTCCGCATTCTTAGGTGCTGCCCAAGAAATAACATCATTGAAATTCAAACAACCACACCCTATCGAGACACCACACGACCAAAGAAATTCACCTCTAAAGTATAAAACATACCCATGTAAAACTTTCGATAAAGTTTGTGTCATCTAATAATTTTCAAGTTAGATTTGAGATGATCAATATGCTCCTCCTCTAACCTTTAGTAGATCAATATGTCACCGATGAATAAAACGAAGAATCGGTATAAGAACTCATAGAAAACTATGTCTATAAACCCCATGAACATTGTGGGTATATCCATAACATAAAACGATGTGACTAAAAACTCGATGTGCTCAGACATTCATCTGATGTTAGTATTTGGAATATTGACACCCTTCACCCTTAATTAATGATATCCAGAATGCTAATCAATATTATAAAACCAAATCACCCCTCTCTACTAGTCTAAAAGATCATATATCCTCAAAATGGGGTAACACATCTGGACCATCACCTAATCTAACCTCCGGTATTTTATATAAAACCTTATACAACCATCCACCTTCTTGGAGAACAACACTAGAGCACCCCATGGAAACACATTGGGCCTGAAAAAAAACATCGTCATCAGGACATCTGTCTAAATTCTTAAATCCCATTACATAGAAGGCTGCATCCCAAAAGAAGTCATCAAAATCATAAAATCACCATATTGAAATTCTATCTCGAATCCAACATCACATCAAGGGGGTAGCATCCTAACCACCTTTGGGAAAACATCCATAAACTCATCAACAAAAATGGGGACCTGTACTATCCCAGTATCCAATGATTACATGGATAACCTAGAAATCAAATAAAGAATATGCTTCACACATTGACTATCCACTTAAAAACTCCTCTTTCCAATGAAAACCATACACTAGCCATCAAATTCCAAGAACATGGCTCTCCTAAGAAAACAAATGATAATAAAATATGTGGTATACAACTAATCGATTCCTAGGATGAAATAGTATGGATGAAAATATACCAAGAGAAGATCCCCATGGGACTAATGTAGCCCCATCATCAGTCTACACACCCATTACACAACAAACAAGATGGTATGGCCTCTGGCTAGAATAGTCAACACCAAGGGAACACGAAGTCTATCTACATATAGTCCCATAGAATGAAATATTGTGGGTAAAATAAAGGAGTACTGATCTCTTGAATAAAACATGGTATAAATAATTGTACTAAAAAAAATTATAATATCAATAACAATCAATATCCTCTTTGGAATTACAACCTCCACTGTGTGAAAATGACCACACCAAGATTCGCTACCTATCTAATGATGAACACCTCCATGAATATGCTCAGGTCAAGGTCCGTGATCATTAGAAACATCCTATGGTCAGCCTCAACCAAATCTATCTCCCCTTGGAAGATCATAAGCCTGTTTCCCCTGCTACTAAAATGATCTCACCAAAAATTTGTGTTCACGCTAGAGTATAATCTTTCCACCTCCACCAGACTGATCTGAGGGAATCAAGAGGAACTAGTTTTGGTGATGTCCATGATCCCCACAATAAAAAACCACTATCCTAAAGTCCCCTAAAAAGAAAAGAAACCACTGTCCCTAGAAGGCTAGAAGGGAAGCTGCAAAATTTGACTTCTCACTTGTCAAAATATCATAGTTCTGAGTGTGGAGGACTTTTAAATAAAAAATATGCTCCTTAAGGAACCCTACTGGTTCCCCTCTCATGGTAAATCTCATCATGAGTGCATCTCCTCAATGACCTAAAATTTATTTTAAACTACTAGATATGTTGGAATGTAAAAGGAGTAATTTTATAGAGGATAGATGGATGTAGCACCCCCTTAAGATTCTTCACATAAGAATCCTCATATGGAAAAAGATCTGGGAAAAAATATAGAAGGCCCTTGAACACGATTCCCAACTCCTGCATTAACATACTGCCCTACTAAAGAGAAAGAATCACTTGTCTCTTCACTACCTTTATAGTTGATGAAAAGAACTCTTCTCAAAACTATTTTTAAATGTCATCCCATGAAACATATTTTTACTTCAGCTCACTCAAATACAATTTCCACCACTGAAGAGTAGCTCACTAAATATGACTAAATTCCAAAGGGTCCCAGTATACTTCCAAGGCCTAGATCAATATGAAAGTTATCTCAAGATCCTCAAAGCAGATCTGTATCTCCATATTTGAAACACTACCCTAGTTTTTCCCCATAGCATTCCACAGAAAATCACACAATGACCTCTACTAAGATTTCACTACTAAAAAACTATCCATTCAAAGTCCTAAAAATGGCCTTTATCAGCGCTCAAAAAGCGCTAACTACATGAGCTAGGTTAAAAGCCTTGATATTTTATCAGTGATGAAAATGAACTGATAAAGGGACCCTTTATCGGTGCTAATGAAAGAATAGATAAATGGGACCTTTATTAACACTTTTAAAAGTGATAATAAAGGAACAATTTATCAGCATTGTAATTTAATAACGATAAAGAAACCATTCATTACTTCTTTTTGATCATTGATAAAATGGAACTTTATCTGTGATTTTAAAATAGAAGATAAATGTGCTCTCTATCAGTGCTTTCAGAAATACTGATAAAGGGCCACATTGTAGTGTGTTGCAAGAGTACACTGCAACATCACTGTAGTGTGATATTATAGCACACCGTAGCTCCACAAACACACCAGATATAAAAAAACAAGTCCCAATACAATATTTAAATGAGATGAAATTTACAACACTAATACAGGAACAAAACACTATATTATTGACATTTCAAAAATTGGTTCATTCAATTAAATAAAAAAATTATTACAAACATTCAAAAACATCAATTTTACATTATCTTTTAATCTTGACCCGACTCATGATATTTACAAACAAAACACCCCTTCTTGAGAAAAATAATACACATGTATAAGAAAAAAATTCGTATGTTAGAATTAATATAATTAAATTAATTAACAGGAAGTGTTAATTTTAATAAAATTGATGTCAATTTTAAATAAAAAGAAGAAATTGGAGTCATACTGGTCACACCATGAATTGAATTTAGGTGAGATTAAATCAAAAAATGTCTCAAATAAATTTTGGATTGTTTCCCTAAAGTATCAAAATAATATGAATGTGTTTCCTTGGTTTTGAGTGCATCATTTTTATTTTTTACTAAAATTTCATTTTAAACTAGAAACACACTTTTTTGACTCATTCTGATCACATCATTTATCAATTTGACATGAAAACGATTCCTACATATAAAATATGACTTATTAATAATTCTAATAAATTATCAAGAACATATGAATGTGTTTGATCAGTTTTCAGTGAGTGACACTTTTTGAACTAAAATTTCAATTTCAAACTGATAACAGACACTTCGAGTCATACTGGGAACACCATGTATCAGATTGAGGTGAGAATTATTCCTACACATCACAAATGACTTATAGATAATTTTCGAAAATCATCGAAGCAATCAGAATGTTTTTGATTAGTTTGGAATAGTACAATTGTCCATTTTACTAAAATTGATGAAAATTTAAATAAAAAGACACACATTGAGTCATACCGGTCCTAAAATTTAACAGATTTAGGTTCGGATGATTCTTACACATCTCGAATGACTTATGGATTTTTTTCTTAAAGTATCAAAGCAATCTGAATGTGTTTTCCCAGTTTTTAGTATTTCACTCGTCTTCATTACTAAAGTTCAATTTTAAAATTGAAACATGCACTTTGACTCATACCAATCACATTTCATATCAAATTGAAGTGTGTATAATTTCTATACATAAAAAAATGAATTATGTATTTTTGTGCTAAATTATTTAAATTTTTTTAATGGCTTTGCTCAGTTTTGGAGTAGGTCAGTTGGACTTTTTACTAAAATTGTTGTCAATTTTAAATAAAAACACACCCTTAGAGTCATATCGGTATCTCCGTGCATTGGATTGAGGTGTGAATGATTCATTCACATCTCAAATCACTTATGGATAGTTATACTAATGTATTGACACAATATGAATGTGTTTTTTTTTGTTTTTCGTAGGTCAGTTTGTTTTTTTACTAAACATGTAGTCAATTTTAAATAAATACACACTTAGAGTCATATCGGTCACACCGTGAATCAGATTGAGGTGAGGATGATTGCTCAATGTTCCTAATCACATATGTTTTGATGTACAAATTTATCAAAACAATTGAAATGTTTTTTCTCAGATTTTAGTAAGTCACATGTCCTTTTGATTAAAATTTCATTTTAAATATGAAACACACACGTTGACTCATATGGAACACATCATGTGTCGGTTAGATGTTAGATAGATTCTTTCTCATCAAAAATAATTTTTGAATCAATTACATAAATTATGAGTAAATTTTATTGGTTTTCAGTGAGAGAATCTTTTTAAAATTAAATATAAATTTTAAACTGATAACAAACACACTGAGTCAGTTGTCTTTTTTAGTAAAAATAATTTCAATTTAAAATAGAAATAAGTACTTGGAGTTATACCAGTAAAATTTTGTGTCAGATTAAGGTTCAGATCATTCCTACACATCCCAAAGACTCAAAAGAATCTTAACTATCAATGTTACCTTGATTTCCATTGAATTAATTTGTCTAAATTCCAAAACTGCATGATAAAATTCAAATAAACCACATCAAAAAGAAAAGAATAATTAAACTGTACAAGAAAAAAATTATTATGACTTATACTAAAAAGAAATAAATTAAAACTAAATATGAAATAATGCATTATTTATATGAAAAATGATTTTACTATGAAAATATAACGATTACCACTGTGATTGAGAAGTTAAGGGAACTTGATGGAAAGTGAGAAATGTCAAAACTATAGGGGTGAAAGGTTTTTAGGGAGAAGAATATTGTTGATGTTTTGGTGAAAAAAGGGATGAAACCTGGACAAAGAACCCAAAATCAAACAAAATAATCCACCTGTATAAGAAAACAATTATTATGTGAGTAACAATAAAAAATAAATAAATTAAACCTAAATATGAAAAAATACATTAATTCTACGAACAATGATTTTACTATACAAATATCAATATTACCAATGTAATTAATAAGATTCAGTATCATTTCTCTCCCTGCATAGGTAATGGCGGTAATTTGAAAGAAAGTGATAAATGAACCACTACGGGGGTGAAAATGATTTAAGGTAGAAGAAGCATTAATGTTAGATAGGGTACCCCAAATTGAACAAATGAATATACTTGTATAAGGAAATAATTATTATGTGAGTAATACAAAAGAAATTAAACTTAAATATGATACAATACATTAATTTTATAGACAATGATTTTATTGTAAAAATATCAGGATTACCTTAATTTTGTGAATAGGTGGAATCATTAACCTTCCTACAAATGAAATGAAAGTAATTTGAAAGAAATTGATAAATGAACCACTATATGGGTGAAATGTTTTTGAGGGATAAGAAGCATGAATGTTGGACAGAGCACCCCAACTCAATCAAAATAATCCACCAACAAAAGAAAACAATTATTATGTGATTAATACTAAAAATAAATATATTAAACATAAATATTAAACAATAAATTAATTATATGGAAAATGATTCTAATTTTAAAATATCATGATTAACATTGTGATTAAGAAGATGTAGCTCTTTGGCTCTTCCATCCAAGGCAGTGGAGGTAATTTAAAAGAAATTGATTAATGAACAAATGTAGGGGTGAAATTGATTTAAAGGAGAAGAATAATAAAAGTTGTATAGATCACCCTAACTCAAAAAAAAGAATCCACTTATATGATAAAACAATTATTATGTGAGTAAAACAAAAATAAATAAATTAAAAATAAATATTTACAATGAATTATTTATATGGACAATGTTTTTACTGTGAAAACATCAAGATTACCTCTGTGATTGAAGAAAAACAACGTCATTTCACTTCATGAAAAGGAATGAAACATGGACCAAAATATTATAAAATAAATGAAATATGCAAGGAATAATGAAAATTAAATCAATTTTTCATTATATTATTTTTTGGTAAAATAGAGAATGAAAATCATAACATTACCTTTATATCTTTCCAAATGGTTTCTTTCATCCTAATATAAGATAATAACCAAACTAAGTGTTCTTTATGCACTTCATTACAGTTTAGAAGACTATGAATGTTATGAAATCTCAATACAATTAATGATATTGATATCTATATGGATCCATTGATCAATGGAGCCCAAACAAGGATTGTCGATGAATCACTTGCAACGCTAATAACACAACTAAGGTTTATCTATGTACTTTACTACTATTATTTAACTATAGCTTAGCATAGCATTTGAAAAAAAACCTCATATCCAGAATCCCCATGATTCTCTAATCCGATACATGCTCGGAAAAATCTCTATTATATCACCTTTCATCATTCAATTTTACTGATGTTCTACAAAAAGTAAAACATTATTTAAACAAGTGGGAATATTTTTCCTTCATAGCATTTTATGATTCTCAAGTTTCTTCTTCAATAATACATGTTTTATAGAAAACCTTTACCCAATGAATTATATTTTTCTATAATTTTTTCTCTCTATGATCAAGAATATAATTATATTATTTTCTATAATGCGTGGGATTAAAGCATCAAGGGGGCATCGGGTAGGAATTTTACATCAGATGCGATACAAATCGGTAGTTTACCAACAGCAGTGAAGTGCACAGAGAATCCTTATTTTTGTTATTAGCATTGTGATTGATGCACAACCAATCCTTGTTTTGGATCTATTGATTAATGGATCCAAATAGATATCAATATTCTTACAAAGCTTCTGAACTAATTTCTCTTGAGTTCAAATAATGTAATCACGGGAAGAAGATTTTAGAATGGTCATCTGCATGCTCTATTCAAAACATGATAAATTCTTTAAATCTATATTCTTATTCTTTTTTCAAACTATTAGAAAGCATCTATTTTCTCTTCATATCCATCCTATTAGTTTTATAAAAGATTAATTTTATACAACATATAAATAAATACATGTAATATAATCATTATCAATGTTAAAATCTATAGAATATTATTATTAGGAAAACTTGACATTTTATTGTTTTAATGAAATTAAGAATGTTGAAGAAATTGGGTAATTGAATTCAATAAAAAATTACTCCACATCAAATATTTCTTAAATCCTCCAAACAAATGGGAATATAATATAGGAAATTATTGAGTAAAATGAAACTCAAATATGATAAACAAGAATAATAAAGTTTCATTCAATCAACTAGTAGATATAAAAAATGTATTGGAACAAGTGATGTTGAAACCAAAGGAATTATTACATTTAAAATTAATGTTATATCAATATTTGAAAACATATCAGGTCTCTTGGGATGTCATATCACCACACCAACTCATCCCAAGGAAATTCAAGGTACTCCAACTAGATATAAAATTAGCATTTACTAACAGATTACATGAATATGAATTACATCAAACATATAGTTTTCTAATTCATTAATATGAGAATAATGTTTGTAAATTAATAAAGGTGATGTATAAATTGAAACAAGAACTAATAGATTGGTATTGGAGTTTAGATTAATTATTAAAGAAACATTAATTTAAAAAATGAGGAATTGATCAATCATTACATAAAAAATAATTTTATGGATAGATTGAAAGTGTTTATCAATGTAGATAACATAATATTTATAGGTCCAAGAGATGAACGATGATAATAATTTTATACATTAATAATTACCAATGTTTAAATGTTGATGATTAGTTAGTTCAAAATTTTCATCATTTATTGGCGACTCATGGAATTCATGGGATATTTATTTCGAAATCCATGTATCTGAGGGAAGTGTTTTATATATTTCAAAAGGAAGATTGAAAACCCATGTTGACCCCCATTTAAAATTGAATAAAATTTACAAATGTTGTGGGTGTAATGTCAACCTATATCATGATAGTGTCCAATGGACATTATCAATCCCCCTCATGTGGGAAACAAGCACTAGGTCATGAAAAAAAAACATAGTGGGAATAATTTGGCCTAAAATTAAATAAAACTAGTAGAACAAAAATTTAAATAAAAATCGCGATGAGGACTCCATACATTAGATTAGCCCACCAACCCAAATAATTATAAAAAGAAGATATAAAGCAGTATAATCTAAAACAAATCACATAACATACCATCCAATCCCTCACAATGAAAATCCATAGTTTCAATTTCTAAAATTTCACATGTATGGAATACATTGATAAACCAAAGAAAGAAAAATATGTATGATAAATTTGAGAAATCAATTTGGGAAATGTAAACAAAATAAAACAACCAAATATACTTCATGTGTCACTATTGAGTATATAAACAATAAACTCTCCATGGGCGATCAAAATTTGAATCAAAATGGGAAACAAAGAAAATATGATGGCCTACCTCACTAGTATACAATCGCCATACCACAAATAATGACATCATCGAAGAATAAATCAAAAACAAAACCCAAACTACATAAAGAAAATATGAAGGACTACCTCGCTAGTTTAAAGAAAATATGAGACCCTCTTTAGAAACCCTAATTTCAATCAATCACTGGATGTTTGATGAGATATTTGAGAAACTAGAGGTAGTTGAGTGGTTTTATTTGAGCTTTGATTCATCGAGGAGGAGAATCGGCAGTGGGTGGCTTCCACAGAATGATTATGATATTACAACAGGTTCAAGAATGGTTAGTATTTTTTTAATTTGATCAGGAAAATTTTATCAATGCTTGTAAAAAACCACTAATAAAGAGTCCTTTTATAAGTTCTTATTACCTATGTGTTGATAAAATAACTCTTTATGAGCAATTTTTTAGCACTAATAAATGTAGTACATTATCAGTGATAAAAAATGATTAAAAAATTGTTTATTACTAATAAACTTGTAACATTGATAAATTTTCATTTTATCATCACTTTGTTTAGTGCTGATAAAGCCTCATTTTTATCACTGCAAAAAAACACTGATAAAGATGCTTTTATCTGTGCTTATTACTTAAATGTTGTTAATGGATTTATAATTATAATTATAAATTAAAAAAATTTACATATTTATATATACATAAATATAGTAAATATATTACTTTTTAAATATATTTATTATATTTTGATAATTATTTACGTATAATTATTTATTTATAAATATAGAAATATTTTTAAAAAATTATATTTATATTATAATATATATTTATATAATTATACATGTATATATTTAATAAATATATATATAAATATAAATATAGTAAATATATTCATTATTTAGGTAAATAAATTATAGATTTAATAATTATTTAAATATATATAATTATTTATTACTAATTATATAAATAATTTTAAAAAAATTTAGTTATTTATTATTACAAAAATATAATTATATAAACATAGTAAATGTAAATTTATAAATAGTTTTTGTAAAATATATTTTTAACATTATTAATGAATATCTAATTTTATGTGCATGCATATATGTTAAAAATTAGTGAAGTTGAATAAATTAAGAATAAGTACAATTTAACAATATTGAAAAAATGTATACATTTTTTGTGTGTGAATTGTATATAAAAATTCATTAATTATGTATATGAGAAATCAATGTAACTTAGATTTTGTCTATGATAAATTCAAAAATCAAACAACCTTCAATTATAGGTAGAGTACAGTGCAATTTTTCAATATTTTTAATTCGTATTATTTTTTAATTATAAAACATTATTCAATAAATATATGAAAATTTAATGTAAAGAGGATAAATATTTTGAAATATATAAATCATATTTATATACGTTATCTATATATTTAATATATACAATTTGATAACATTAATTTTCATAATTATCTAATTAAAAAATGATTAATATTTAATAATGTATAATCAATTTATTCATTTTTATCAATAATTATTTAATTAATAAAATTTTTAATATTTTTTAATCAACTCATTGATTATTGTTTCTTTATTTAATTATTTCATTTTATTTATTCAGACCGTTATCTGTATTAAAAAAGCACTAATGAAATAAATATTTATCGATGCTAATAAAAAGTGCTGATAAAGGGTACCATTTATCAGTACCAAAAATAAAGAATTGATGAATGTTACCCTTTATCATCACAAAAAATAAATCAAAAATAATGGTATCCTTTATGAGCTCTAAGATAGTGTTGATAAAAGGTTAAATTTAGCAGTGATTTCCTTAGCACTGATAAATATTCCATTTATCAGTGTTTTTTTACAGCACTGATAAATACTGATGTTGTTAAAGTCCAGTTTTGTAGTAGTTCTTATCCTCCTCTACTGGATAAAACCTACGATGATCATTTAGATCAGCATGTTGATCCTATATTTTCTAAATCAGACATGGATGATGAACATGATCCATAGGTAAAAAGAAAAAAATATTTTAATAAGGCCATGTAGTATAGAATTTTATTAAGATTCATATAATTAAATTTATTCATTTTAGACTTCCCATAATAACTTGGCTCAAACTAGAACACAATTCATCATAATTCATGAACCTCTCATAGTTCTATACCCTACAAATAGGTCAACATAACTTCGTTGTTCAATAAACAAAGTGTCTATAAATTGGATCATAGGGGACCAAAATTCCAATATCCCTGCCAGTCTCCCTAGTCAACATCAGACACCAAGGTCAAATGGAATAGTGTCTATACCAACCCATGCAATCCTCATTATTCCTAACTCTAAACTCTATCATATCACTCAACCATCACCTCTGATACCACTCTGTCATGACCCTCTCCCTCCAAGATACCATAATGAAGGGAGAGAGATAATGAACCCTTTAGTCCCATCTCTAGTAGGTCTCAGGTTGGAAACTATCACCAAGGGTTTAAAAGTATCATAAAATTGGAGGCATTACCCCATATAATAATATAATATTGGGAGATAAGATGAATCATCCACAAGAAATTCCATGACATAATATAAAAAAGAAACTAAAAACCATCCCCTAATGCATGTATAAATAAGACTGATATCGATAAAAGTCCCTAAATGTATATCTAAAGTAGTGAAACGAAAACTATCCAAATATCAAAGCTAGTAACTCTCATCATAGTCTATGTAATCCTCCTGGAAACCTGAAAAAGATATTATATACGTAGGTTTAACATACATGTATACTCAGTAGGAAAACTAAATTCTCTCATGCACATGTGAAAGAAGCATACTAATGCACCCATAAGAAAATATTTGAACCAACAACACCTAAATAGGTCAACTATTTATCCCAACCTCACTATGTAAATATTACTGTATAACGTAATAAACATATGACAACATAATAAGAATCATATAAATAAAGGGTACCCCACACCACTTTTCTAATGATTTTCCACTAATACACCCCAAAATCGTACATCCTGGAACTCCCATTGTAACACCCCAAGCTTCCACAGTACACTTCCGTTTGAATAATACAGCAGCATGCGTTGTACGCATCTTCAAGTTCTAACACACACCACAACTAATCAAACTAACCGTTATGAATAGTAATACTAACTTTTTGAAATATTATAAATTTTAAAATTAAAAATGGACATCATTTTTGGATTCAGAATATTAAAATTATCTTAGGGTGAATTTTTTGTATTTTTTTGAAAACATTCAATTTTTTATGAATAGTGAAAAACACTGAGTTATAGTTTAAAATAGAATTTTTTATTTAAATAATTTTTTATTTTATTTAAATTTAATTAAGTTCAAAATAGATAAATAATACCTATATAAGTTCAATGTAATTCATTGTAGTTAGTTTAGAATAATTTTAGATATATAAAAAGTATATTGAACTTTTCACCATCTTAACCACATCCTAGGAGAATTTGGAAATTCACATAAAACATAATCTTACCACTTCTATGAGTGTAATTTCAACAATCCGAGAGACATGGTTGATATCAAAGAGGAAAATGTGGTTCAATGAGATGAAAATAATATTTTGTGAATAGTAAGTTTTTACTTTTATTTACCACGGTTAAAAGTAAATAGGTTAACTAAGGGTAAAAATGATATTAATATTACACTAACACATGTCCTAATTCGATTGGACAAGTTTATATTGACCAAAAAAAACCTTAGGAATAAAATATTATCATTTAGGTCCACTTGGATTAGATTAGGACATTTATTATTATTTAATTCAAAGAAGAGTTAAAAGAGTTAAATTCAATGTTTAAATACTAAAATATTTTCAATATAAGGTAATAAATAAGATAAATTTGATTTTAAATATTCATTAGAAAGATAAAAATATTTCCTACATAATGGTATTTTATTTATAATTTTTAGAATTTATATAATTTAATTTATTTATGACACAATAGTGATGCAGTAATTACCTAATTAGTCAAATATTAAAATAACTGATATTATAAATACCCAAATAAATATAATTTGATACTTTTAATGAATTACAATAACTTTATAGCATAATATGACATATTATTATTGACATAAAATATTTTTTCCTAAGTAAATATGCTGTTATGATTTTCAAAAAAATAATATACCAAATAGTGTCAAAATTGACATAAATGAGTTTTTAAAACAAATATTATATTATTAATTGATATTAAATTTTTAAAAATCTAAGGGTTGGAAAAAGGACTTATATCATGATAGGTGTATAATTAATGGACCACTTGGGGGTCTCTTGGATGTATATAGTATGTTTATTAACTATATAATATAAAAATACAAAGTGACGTGGTAAATGTCAAACTAATTAACTAAGAGTTAAAACTAAAAGATAAGGTTAATATAGAGAGACAAACCTGTATAAAATCTATTGGTTGAAATCATTTCGACAAATACCCACCATATAATTATAATAATCCACTTTTGATCCTTTATAAAACGAATATTAATTTATTAAAAATTAATACTTTCAGTTTTTTTCTAAAGAGCCCCTCCTCCCCCTTATAAAAGGACACCACTTCTAACCATTTCTTCACACCCTCATAGCCTTTTGGTTCAGCCAAACCCTGCCCAAATATTCTCTCAATATCCCTCACTTCGACCTAGAGGCCTTAGTTTGATCCTAAAGTCAACCTATGGAGCACTTTTGATCAAACCAAAAGAAAGAACCCGATTAAGAGGGAACGTTTTCACCACCCTCTTTCAAGTTCTTTTCTTCTTCAACTTATTCTTTATTTGTTAATACCATTATAAAATAATAACTCCAGTATATTTTATTTGATGTTATTTTATTATTAATATGGTACAACCATATTCAGTATTCTATCCATCATTTTAATGACATGTCACCATACGTGTGTACGTACGGCTTACCGTCTCCACATCGTGGTGTAATTGTTATTCAAAACATTATTATTTGGATGGGTATAATAATGATGAGTAATTAATGTAAATAATAAATATAATATGATAATGATTCTGTATATATGATATACCATCCAATTACATATTATTTTAATATCAAAGGAATGATATTGTCGCTCGTGCTTACATACGGATTACCGTCTCCACGAACGCGATGAGATTCATTCCACATCGAATCCATTAAAGACTAAATTTATTTTTTTGGTCAAAAATAATCCTAAGAGACATGATATAATTCTGGATATGAATAATATACATCCCATACATAAGAAATACGCCTCACATAACAAAGAATATAGAGGAAAATGAATCCGTTAACACCCAAAATGATGATAATACTACCATATTATTAACAAAGAAATGTTAGAAATTATACAAGATTCATATTAATGTATATGATTCTTGTATAATTTAATAACAATTATTTCACCATTATAAAGGAGTTTAACCTACCCTCAACTAAGTAAAAGTACAAGGTAAGGGTTTATTTCACAATCTCTTCATTATCCAAGGTTGTTTATACGTAATTATCTACTGGGACCGATTTATCATCAACATCCATGTTTCTTATAAATGTATTTCACAACATTATTACTATTTTATAGAATATGTTACAAAGTCATTTATACCCTTGTTGACTTTTTATGATATGTTTATAAATTAATATTTCTATCATTTTCTAAACAAGGTCCTTTTTAACCTTTTCCACAGAATTAATATAACGAACCATACTTTACATACATTGTTAATACTTAAAAATTGAAGCATACATATTACAACATATAACAAATCCACGAAAGGACCGTATATGTATAGTGTCTTTAGAAACTGGGAAACATAAACAACTGGTTCATAAAGCATCTACATTGTCTCCCATTTATTTCATCATATCTATAGTCCCTTTTGGAATATCTTACTTAATAACCTTCTTCCTGACCTGGGGAAAGAAAAAATACAAAAGGGTGCGCTCAAATGCTCAGTAAGGGTAAACAAAAGAAATATCAATCACATCATATACATAAGCACATAACTTTTGGAAATCTTATCCTGCAAAAGAGATCATAATTTCATAACATGGGATAAATCATGGCAGTGAAATGTAATCACAATAATCATAACATAAAACATGAAACTTTGTGGCATACACACATAATCATATAGAATCATTTTTTATTAGTCAAGACTCATTGCCAAGACTATCTTAGTGGACAAAGTCCATTTCTGAACCGAGTTCACTCCTCATTTCAGTCCTGTTTCACTGAACTGGTATAACCTACCATTCCAGCCATGTCTATCTCATGAGATATAAAATCTTTACCCAATTCATTGGAGGGAGATATATTTCCCACCCATCTCATAATGATACCATTCTTATGTGTGCCACAAAATCATAAATCATACATCATTGCATAACCCATGTAATACAAATGGGAATCCTAAACATCATGACATCATAGAAAAATTCATATAAGATAAAGGAATTCATAAAAATAATTCCATCACAACATAATCAAATCAATGTAATAATAGGGATAAAAACATAACCCTTTATTATCTTATATGGAAAATAATTTTGATAAAACACTTGAACTCCATTCTTGAGGAAAATATCATTTCTTCTTCAAAAACATTTTTCCTTTCATAACATGTCATACAACATTAAACTAAAAGAAGTTGATTAAAAATAAACCTGAAAACTTGTAAAGGAAGCTTCTTGGAAATAATGTTTTAAAAATCCATTCATGTCGTATAAGTTAAAAAACATTCTTCTTGTACTTTTTTCGGAAAAGTCAAAAAGTACCTCGTACGAAAAACGACAAAAGATTCCTTTCATATCTTTTACTAAAAACTCATCGAAGGGTAAAATAGGATTTAAACAATTGTAGGTGGATGGAAATAATATTACATATTGAGTAAACATGTATGTGGATGATAAAATACACCTCAGTAAATACCAAAGTATAAACAATCTCGGATAAAAAATGAGATTGTGATATTTCCCATACCTTAGGTCCGTTTTGCTTCCTAAGTGTCCGAACCTCTTGTATAATGATTTAAATAATGTTATTGACTTATTCCAGAATCATAATTATTTTTATGATATCATATATGGTCATTTTCTTAGCTTCTTAGTAGTAATATTTCATTGCTACTTGTTATTCGGGTGTATATAACTTTTTGTTCTTATGCGTGTTTTGTCGAATAAATTATTATTCTTATATTTAGGTTATAGATACCTCATTTCCAGAATGGTATTAGTGTAATATATATCATATTCATTCATTCAATTCATTTATATAATCATTATGAAATGAAGATCATGTAGAAAGAGTCGCATCACATCGTGGAGACTGTATTCCATACGTACGCACGAGTGATGATATCGTTCCTATGATCGTGGAATTGTATTGGAGTGTATGTATACTATTTCAGAATCCGTATCACTTTATAATAGTCATATATAGTCATTATTTACACCATTATACCCATCCAAGTAAGGTGGGGGTGGAAAATAGATTACACCACGGCATGGAGACGGTATTCTGTACGTATGCACGCGCGATGATTTCTTTTTCCGTAGGATGGATAGATGGTGAAATAGGGTTGTTTCATACTTATAATAAAATATCAGTATATGAGTGATACTGATGTTATTACTTCATAATGAAACAACTAAAGAAGAAGAAGTGGAAGAAGAAATAAAGATGAAAGAATCGGTAACAGACATTACCTCTTCTTTGAAGTGCTTCTTTGAGACCTTCTTTTAAGGCACTAACATTGGTCTTTGAAGAAGACCAGGACCTCTAGGATGTCTCTAGGGAAGTGGAGATGAGGAATTGGCAGTGGTTGGACGAGCTTGAAGTCTCAAAGTGGTGTGAGAAAGAGGGGGAGGAGGTGCCCTTTTATAAGGGAGGAGAGGGGCACCTTTGGGAAAATTAAAAATATTATTTTATTATAAAGTCAAGTTCGGTTTTAAATAGCTCCAAATTGATATATTTAGAAGCTAAGGTGGGTATGGGTCTAAAGAATCTCATACAATATAATTTAGACAAGTTTAGGTTCATATTTTAACCTTAACATTTAGAATTAACATTAAGTTAAATAAGTTTACTTTTACCGTGTCTTCTTGTGTTCTTATACTATAAGGTTAATAAACATACTATAAGCAGCCAAACGAACCCCAAGTTGTTTATTATTAATATATATAACCTTATATAAGTAATTGGATGAAACTTAGATTTTTAGGAATAAAATATCAATTAATAGTATAATATTTGTTTTAAAAACTATTTTATGTCAATTTTGACACTATTTAGTAATTGTTTTTTGTGAAAATCATAAAAGAATTAATCATTCGAAAAAAGTTAATTAAATCAATAATAATATGTCATATGAACCTAAAAAATTAGTGGAATTCATAAAAAGTCTCAAATTACATTTATTTTGGGTGATTATAACATCAATTATGTCAATATTTCATTAATAAGATAATTACTGCATCATCTTTGTGTCATAAATAAATTAAATTATATAATGTCTAAAAATTACAAATAAAATACCATTATGTAGGAAATAGTTATATATTTCTAATTAATATTTATATTCGAATTGATCTTATGTATAACCCCATATTAAAAATGATTTACTTATTAAACTTTGATTTTATCTATTTTAACCCTTCTTTAAATAAATTAATAATAAATGTCCTAATCTAATCCATGTGGGCCTAAATGGTCATATTTTATTCCTAAGTTTGTTTTTGGTCGAATTACACTTATCCAATAGAATTAGGACATGTGTTAGGATAATAATAATATCATCTTTACCCTTAATTACCATATTTACTTTTAACCGTGGAAAAAAAAGTAAAAAGTTACTATTCACCAAAAATTATTTACATCTCATTGAACCACATTTTAGTCCTTGATATTAACCGTGTCTCTTGGATTTTAGAAATTCCTCTCACAGAAGCGGTAAAATTAAGTTTTATGAAAAATACAGTTTTTAACTACCACTTAGTGGCTTCACTATTCATCAAAAATTGAAAGTTTTCAGAAAAATACCAAAATTTCACCCTAGGATAATTTCGATATTCCGAATCCAAAAATGAAGTTTATTTTGAAGAATAAAATTTATAAAATTTCAAAAATTGGTTATTACTATTCATAACAGCTAGTTTTAATAATATTTTAATAGAATATCGTTGTTTAGTGAAACTCGGTATTGCGTACGACGCAAGCTATCGAGGAAGGTCGCGATTTCGTGTAAAGAAAGCCAAGTAAGTATTGTGTAGAAAAATATTCCCTTGATGATTTATATAACATAAAAGTCTCGGGTTTTACATTCTACCCCCCTTAAAATGAATTTCTCCCTCAAAATTTTCCACTTTGTAACAAACAGATGAGGATACCTCTACCTCATCATAAACTCAAGATCCGATGTCGCTTCTTCTAATTGGTGGTTCCTCCATAAAACCTTCACCAATCAAGTGGTCTTGTTTCGTAGGACTTTTTCGCTACGATCCAGAATCTCTATCGGTTGTTCTTCATAAGAATGATCTTGCTCTAGTGGTACAACTTTTGAGCTGAGTACATGTGAAGGACCAGGTATGTACTTTCTCCGGAGAGATACATGGAACACATTGTGAACTTGAGAGAGATTCAGTGGAAGCACTAATCGGTAAGCTACCGTCCCAACACGATCCGGTATTTTGAAAGGACCGATATATCTAGGGCTCAACTTCCCCTTCTTTCCAAATCTCATAACCCTCTTTCAGGGAGATATTCGTAAGAACACTTTATCACCCACTTCAAACTCTAGGTCTTTTCTTCGGTTGTCGGCAAAACTTTTCTGTCGACTCTGAGATGCTCTTATGTGTTGTTGAATAGATCTGACCTTTTCTGCCATTTCATCAACGAGATCAGGTCCTAATAGCTTTCTTTCCCCAACTTCATCCCATCAAGTTGGAGTCCTGCATTTCTCTCCATAGAGAGCTTCATAAGGAGCCATCTGAATACTGGAGTGAAATCTATTATTATAAGAAAATTCCACCAAAGGTAGGTGTTGATCCCAACCACCTTTTAAATCCATCGAGCAAGCTCTCAACATATCTTCTAGGGTTTGAATTGTTCTCTCAGACTGACCATCTGTCTGAGGATGATAAGCAGTGCTGAAACTCAACTCTGTATCCAGAGTATGCTGAAGACTTCGCCAGAACTTCGAGGTAAATCTCGGATCCCGATCAGATATAATAGAAAGTGGTACTCCATGCAATCTTACCACTTCCTTTACATATATCCTGGCAATCTGATCCAAGAGAGAAATCCTCTCTAATAGCAATGAATTGTGCAGACTTTGTAAGATTATCAACTATGACCCAGATAACATTATTTCCTTTGGATGTTTTAGGAAGTCCTGTGACAATGTCCATAGTGATGTTTTCCCATTTCCATTCGGGAATCGGTAATGGTTGTAACATCCCCTTAGACTTCTATCTCTCGGCTTTAACTTGTTGACCAACCAAGCATCGAGAGACAAATTCAGCAACATCTCCTTTCATTCCATCCCACTAGAAGTACACTTTCAGGTCCCTATACATCTTCGTGCTTCCAGGATGGATAGAGAATGAAGAACTATGAGCCTCATCCAGCAGTTCCTTCTTTAATTCGGGGATGGGAGGAACACAAACCCGATTCCTGAACTTTATTATCCCATCACAATCAAGGTTGAATTCAGGAACATTTCTCAACTTATTTTGTAACTCGAAATCTTCTTTCTGTGCCTCTTTAATCTTCACATGTATAGATGGTTGAACATTCATTTGAGAAAGATAAGATTTTCCCCTTCCATTATAATTCCAAGATCCATCCTTTGTAAATCCATAAATATTGGATCTTTTGTTATCCTCATCATGGATAAACTAGCATGGTCTTGTCGACTTAATGCATATGCCACCTTGTTTTCTTTCCCAGGGTGGTAATGGATTGAGCAGTCATAATCCTTAATCAGCTCCAACCATCTTCTTTGACGCATATTCAGCTCCTTTTGTGTGAAAATATACTTTAATCTTTTATGATCAATATAAATGTAACACCTTTCTCCATAAAGATAATGCCTCCAAATCTTTAATGCAAAGATTACCGCAGCTAACTCCAAATAATGTGTTGGGTAATTTTTCTCATGGATTTTCAACTGTCGTGAGGCATAATATATCACCATATCATTTTGCATAAGAACACACCCCAATCCCTTCTTGGATGCATCACTATAGATCACAAACCTTTCTCCACTACAAGGCAGTGTGAGAACAGGTGCACTGGATAACCTTCTTTTCAACTCCTTGAAATTCTCTTTACATTCTTCCGTCCAGACAAACTTAACTCCTTTCCGAGTCAACTTGGTGAGTGGATTAGATTATTGTGAAAAATCATTCACAAAACGTCGATAATATCCAGCCAAACAAAGAAAACTTCGGATCTCAGTTACTATTGTTGGTCTCGACCATCTTTCGATAACCTATGTTTTTGCTGGATCCACAGATATTCCCTCTTTTGAGATTATGTAACCCAAAAATGCAATTTTTTGAAGACAAAATTCACACTTGGTAAATTTGGCATAAATCTTGTCCTTTCTCAGGGTCTTCAATATAATTCTCAAGTGATCTTCATGTTCTTCCTTGCTCTTTGAATAGAAAATAATATCGTCTATAAAGACTACCACAAATTGATCAAGATATTCTCTAAAGACTCTATTCATCAGATCCATGAAGATAGCAGGGGCATTGTAAGACCAAATGGAATCACTATAAATTCATAGTCTCCATAGCTTGTATGGAAATCCGTCTTTGGTATATCCTCCCTTTTGACCCTTAATTGATGATACCCTGAACGAAGATCAATCTTGTAATAGTATTGAGCTCCTCGTAGTTGGTCAAATAAGTCATCAATGCATGGGAGAGGATATTTGTTCTTGATAGTGATCTTGTTATGTTCTCGATAATCAATGCAGAGTCTCGTTGATCCAACTTTCTTCTTAACAAATAGAACAGGTGCTCTCCAAGGTGACGCACTAGGGCGTATGAATCCCTTATCAAGATTCTCTTGGAGTTGCTTCTTCAATTCCTGGAACTCAATTGGGGCCATTCTATAAGGTGTGTTTGAAATAGGCAAAGCACCCGGTACGAGTTCTATTGAAAACTCAACTTCAAGATTTTGTGGAAGACCCGGTAATTCCTCCGGAAAGACATCATCAAACTCCCATACAGTGGGCATATTCTTAATCGTGATTTTCTCACCAACCATTTGAGAGAAATAACCTTCATTTAGTGGAATCAAGACCCATAACGTAGAAGGAATTTCCACTGGAAGGTTATGTTCATCCTTGCATTGATAGACGATCATATATTGATCTGGAATATAAAATGTGACTTCCCTTCATTGGTAATTGATATGAGCTCCATATAAAGAAAGCCAATCCATGCCAAGAATCACATCAAATTCTACTATAGGAAGGATCACATGATTTTCATGAAGCACTTTCCCACAAACTTCGATCGGAGAAGAATTATAAACTTTTGATGCGACTGTTGTGCCATTAGGTGTTGTCACAGCTAACTCAACATCTAATTGTTGAGGTAATATGGTGATACCCTTATAAAATTATTAAGAAATAAAAGAGTGGGTGGATCCAGAATCAAATAAAACATTTTCTACTATAGAGTGGATGGTAAGTGTACCTTTCACCACATCGTTATCGTACTCCACATCACTGATAGAAATTGCATGTGACATTCCTTTGTCTTTAGCCTTAAGAGTTTGTTGACGTCGACCATCATCATCAACCCTTGGATTAGGGCATTTATTGGCATAATGTCCCATCTCCTTGCACTTGAAACATTGAAGTGTAGTAGGTTCATTCTGTGTATCCCTTCCTTTGTTTGCATCATTAGACATCTTCTTCCCATCATCGCGGCATTCAAATGCCCGATGACCTTCCTTTCCACATTTGAAACATTTACTTGTCCCATTAAGACAACTCTCTCCATGTTTCTTTCCACACTTTGAGCATAAGGGAAAGATCATCTTCTTTTCAGTGTTCTCTTTAAATTTTCCATTGAATTCCATTTTCCTCTTCTTATCAAACCCATATGACTGACGGGTTACTCCAATCTCCATCTCAACTTCGAGAGCACATCGAACGATTTCCTCGTAGCTATTGAAGTCCCTTATGGCTAATGCCCTTCAAAGACTTGGTTTTAAGCCACTAAAGAATCGATCGATATTACTCTCAGGTTGGATAATAATACCAGAAGCTTACCTTGCAAGTCTTGTAAAATTTGCTTAATAGGTACCAAAAGATTCATCATCCTTTTGCTTCAGTTCAAGAAACTCTTTCTCCATCTTTGTTTGGAGAATATGAGGGAAGTACTTATTGAAAAATATGTTCTTTAACTCATCCCATTCCATGGACTCAATTTCATCCCTTTTCCTCATATTCTTAATAAGATTCCACCATTGATCAACATCTCCTTCCAAACGATACACAACTAGGATGACTTTATCATGTTTAGAACATTGAAGAACAGAAATTATCTTTTCAGCAGTACTAATCCATTGTTCAGCAACTAATGGATTAGTAAAACCGCTGAAAGAAGGTGGACGCTGTCTCATGAAGGATTCAACAGAATGTTGCTCCTTCCATTTCTCGTTTGGAATTCCTGCATGATTCATATCTTGAGAAGGTTGTGTGAGCATGGCTACAAGATTTTTCATTCCAACTCCCATAACGTTTGGTTGCTCAGGGGGACAATCATTGCATTGCCCGTCGCATTCCGCATTAAGACGGTTCCTTCGGGTTCCAGCCATTGACTAAAAACAAGAAGAATAGTGTGAGAAACACTAATTATAATAGGAAAACCACATAATCAAGAATAAAATTTCACACTTAAGGTCTTATCCTAGGTTATTCATGGCCATTTCTAAAACACTAAGATTGTGTTCTATGCTTAGACTTGTCCTTAGGGTTCTTACTAAGGATTTCACATCCTAGTTTCCAAAGGTTGACTATAACTTTCCTCTGATACCAACTATAACGACCCATAATTTACATACATTGTTAATACTTCAAAATTGAAGCATACTTATTACAACATATAACAAAACCACGAAAGGACCATATAGGTATAGTGTCTTTAGAAATTGGGAAACATAAACAACTGGTTCATAAAGCGTCTACACTTTCTCCCATTTATTTCATCATATCTATAGTCCCTTTTGGAATATCTTACTTAATAACCTTCTTCCTGACATGGGGAAAGAAAAAATACAAAAGGGTGAGCTCAAATTCTCGGTAAGGGTAAACAAAAGAAATATCAATCACATCATATACATAATCACATAACTTTTGGAAATCCTATCCTGCAAAAGAGATCATAATTTCATAACATGGGATAAATCATGGTAGTGAAATGTAATCACAATAATCATAACTTAAAACATGAAACTTTGTGGCATACACACATAATCATAGAGAATCATTTTTTATTAGGCAAGACTCATTTCCAAGACGATCTTAGTGGACAAAGTCAATTTCTGAACCAAGTTCACTCCTCGTTTCAGTCTTGTTTCACTGAACCGGTATAACCTACCATTCCAGCCATGTCTATCTCATGAGATATAAATATTTACCCAATTCATTGAAGGGAGATATAGGTCCCACCCATCTCATAATGATACCATTCTTATGTGTGCCACAAAATCATAAATCATACATCATTGCATAACACATGTAATAAAAATGGGAATCTTAAACATCATGACATCATAAAACAATTAATATAAGATAAAGGAATTCATAAAAATAATTCCATCACAACATAATCAAATCAATGTAATAATAGGGATAAAAACATAACCCTTTATTATCTTAGATGGAAAATAATTTTGATAAAACACTTGAACTCCATTCTTGAGGAAAATATCCTTTCTTCTTCAAAAACATTTTTCTTTTCTTAACATGTCATAAAACGTTAAACTAAAAGAAGTTTATTAAAAATAAACTTGAAAACTTGTAAAGGAAGCTTCTTGGAAATAATTTTTTAAAAATCCATTCATGCCGTATAAGTTAAAAAAACATTATTCTCGTACTTTTGTTGGAAAAGTCAAAAAGTACCTCGTACGAAAAACGACAAAAGATTCCTTTCATATATTTTACTAAAAACTCTCCGAAGGGTATAATAGGATTTAAAATTTTTTTGGTGGATGGAAATAATATTACATATTGAGTAAACATGTATGCGGATGATAAAATACACCCCAGTAAATACCAAAGTATAAACAATCTCAGATAAAAATGAGATTGTGATATTTACCTTACCTTAGGTTCGTTTTGCTTTGTAAGTGTCTAAAACTCATGTATAATGATTTAAATAATGTTATTGACTTATTCCAGAATCATACTTATTTTTATTATATCATATATGGTAATTTTCTTAGCTTCTTAGTAGTAATATTTCATTGCTACTTGTTATTCGGGTGTTTATAACTTTTTGTTCTTTTGCGTGTTTTGTCAAATAAATTCTTATTCTTATATTTAGGTTATAGATACCTCATTTACAGAATTGTATTAGTGTTATATATATCATATTCATTCATTCAATTCATTTATATAATCATTATGAAATGAAGATTATGTAGAACGAGTCGCATCACATCGTGGAGACGGTATTCCGTACGTATGCACGAGTGATGATATCATTCCTATGATCATGGAATTGTATTGGAGTGTATGTATGCTATTTCAGAATCAGTATCACTTTATAATAGTCATATATAGTCATTATGTACACCATTACACCCATCCAAGTAAGGTGGTGGTGGAAAATAGATTACACCACGGTGTGGAGATGGTATTCCGTACGTACGCACACGCGGTGATTTCTTTTACCGTAGGATGGATAGTTGGTGAAATAGGGTTGTTTCATACTTATAATAACATATAAGTATATGAGTGATACTGATGTTATTACTTCATAATGAAACAAATAAAGAAGAAGAAGTGGAAGAAGAAATAAAGATGAAAGAATCGGTAACGGACATTATCTCTTCTTTGAAGTGCTTCTTTGAGACCTTCTTTTTGGGCACTAAAATTGGTCTTTGAAGAATAGAAGGACCTCTAGGATGTCTCTAGGGAAGTGGATAGGAGTAATTGTCAGGGGTTGGACGAGCTTTAAGGCTCAAAGTGGTGTGAGGAAGAGGGGGAGGAGGTGCCCTTTTATAAGGGAGGAGAGGGGCACCTTTGGGAAAACTAAAAATATTATTTTATTATAAAGTCAAGTTCGGTTTTAAATAGCTCAAAATTGATATATTTCGAAGCTAAGGTGGGGATGGGTGGAAATCTACTCATCCAATATAATTTATACATGTTTAGGTACCTATTGTAACCTTATCATTTAGATTTAACATTAAGTTAAATAAGTTTACTTTTACCGTGTCTTCTCGTGTTCTTATACTATAAGGTTAATAAACTTACTATAAGAATCCAAACGAACCCCAAGTTGTTTATTATTAATATATATAACCTTATCTAAGTCATTTGGAAGAACCTTATATTTTTAGGAATAAAATAACAATTACTAATATAATATTTGTTTTAAAAACTATTTTATGTCAATTTTGACACTATTTAGTAATTGATTTTTTTGAAAATAATAACAGAATTATTAATTATAAAAAAGTTAATAAAATAAATACTAACATGTCATATTAACCTATAAAATTAGTGGAATTAATAAAAAGTCTCAAATTACATTTATTGTGGTGTTTATAACATCAATTATGTCAATATTTCATTAATAAGATAATTACTGCATCATCTTTGTGTCATAAATAAATTAAATTATTTAATGTCTAAAAATTACAAATAAAATACCATTATGTAGGAACTATTATTAGATTTCTAATGAATATTTATAGTCGAATTTATCTTATGTATAACTCCATATTAAAAATGATTTACTTATTAAACATTGATTTTAACTATTTTAACCCTTCTTTAAATAAATTAATAATAAATGTCCTAATCTAATCCAAGTGGGCCAAAATGGTCATATGTTATTCCTAAGTTTGTTTTTGGTCAAATTAAACTTATCCAATAGAATTAGGACATGTGTTAGGGTAATAAAAATATCATCTTTACCCTTAATTACCCTATTTACTTTTAAGTGTGGTAAAAAAAAGTAAAAAGTTACTATTCACCAAAAATTATTTTCATCTCATTGAACCACATTTTAGTCTTTGATATTAACCGTGTGTCTCGGATTTTCGAAATTCCACTCACAAAAGTGGTAAAATTAAATTTTATGAAATATTCAGTTTTTTAACTACCACTTAGTGGTTTCACTATTCATCAAAAATTGAAAGTTTTTAGAAAAATACCAAAATTTCACCCTAGGCTAATTTCAATATTCTGAATCCAAAAATGAAGTCCATTTTGAAAAATAAAATTTTTAAAATTTCAAAAAGTGGTTATTACTATTCATAATGGCTAGTTTTAATAATATTTTAATAGCATATCGTTGTTTAGTGAAACTCGGTATTGTGTACGACACAAGCTATCGAGGAAGGTCACGATTTCGTGTAAAGCAAACCAAGCACGTGTTGTGTAGAAAAATATTCCTTTGATGATTTATATAACATAAAAGTCTCAGGTGTTACAATTAAGGTAAGAATGTCTTCTTTTTAACTTATACGGTGGGTGCGGCTATTTTCCACCATTGTAAAATCTTTGAAGCTTACATTACAAGATTATAATAATATTTTCCAAGTAAATGTTTTACCTTATAATTATGTGACTTTTAAATGATTTCAAAAAAAGGGGATATTTCTCTCAAATAGTTTTGATTTCATCTATGTCAACATCCTTTGATGGATTTTAAGATTATTTGAAGTTCATTTATTATGATAAAAAAATTCCATATTGTATTGAATGTTTTGTGGTATGTTTGACTATGGATGTGTTATTTTTGTACCATTCATGGTTTATAGAGAATGTATTGACATTTTGTATGCTAGTTTTAATACGAATGTTTGTGTTATGTTTAAACATGTTCATATGAGGAATTCATTTGTCATAATAAGTGACGGGTGGATCCCGCTATAGCGCCTCGATGCATTGTTATGTATCATGGGACAAACTAGTGTCTTGTCACGAGGCCTTGACAAAATATTAACTGTTTTCTTGGAACAAGGCCTTGGCTACGTGGTTATGATAGTCTGGCATTATGAATTCCATCATTATGAAAGTGGTTATTGATATTTCATGTGATTATTTGACTAGTAGAATATCCATGTGAATAAGTAAATGGAATTATTTCATTTTATCTTTTCCATATTATGCTGAAGTTAAAGTTTAAAAGGCTTTTGTTTTAGTTATATATTGCCTTAAATGTTTATGCTTATTTATGAATGTTTCCGCTATATAGTTATCCTTACTGGGCATTTGAGCTCACCCAATTCTATGTTTTATTTTTCCCAGGATGTGAAGAAGTAATTTATGAATGACCTATAGGGATAGTATGAAAGGATATGAGTGTGGACTGTGGAGACTATTTTGTTGTAGTTTTCATTTTATGATGTAATGTAAGACTGATTAATGTATCTAGTTATTCCAAGGCTACTAAACTTATCGGTCTTTGGAGACTTGATCTTTTATGATCATGCCAATGTTATGTAATAATGCACTGACTCTAGGTAACTGGGATCAGGGCATTACACCCATATCTTTCGAATAAAATATAACACTACTCCAAAAAAAACATTCACATCAGATCATGCCCAAAAAAACATGGGCCACTACCCCACAACATGTCACATCACGTCTTCTGTAAAAAAACATGTTCAATAACATCACAACCATAACCAGAGTATCAAGGTATCATGTTCCTGAAGGAAATCAACCTATCTCCCTCCTCCTACCACCAATTAACCTCACTATAAGAAACTCCACAACACGGTCACATCACTTCATGCTTGAAATCACCTAGGCCACCACCCCATAGAATGGTCACATCACATGTCATCTGAAAGCACCAGGGCCATCACCTAGTGCACCAATACTCTTTCAACTATCACAACTTATGAATATATACATGCCTAGAAGAGATAGTGGGAAAGAGAGGGTGGGTAGACATCCATCCTCATCACAGGGGTTTTTGAAAAAACACCCATGTGTGACAATATAGCTGTTAGTACATAGTGCTCAACAAGGGTGGGGTTCATATAGAAATCATAAGAAATATAAAAATATATACATATAGCCACAAATAAGGACAAATTATTGGTTCATAGAAAAATGATAACCAACTCATAACATCATTACATTTGATTCCACCTCTAAATTAATAACACCACACAATCCATAATCCATATTTCAAATTTCCTACCATGTCTAATAATCAACCACATTTAACCACACATCCCATCATTTGTTTTTTTCATTAACCATTTCTATCCCACTAACCAAACCAAAACCTGAATATTTCAATCTTTATTAAATATGCATTCCATTACTACTTGATCTTATAACACAAAGCAACCAAACATCACAACCAACCAATCACTTCCATCGAACCATTTCCTCACCACCTCAAAATCACATCCACACAACCACCACCATTCCACCCCAATAGCTTGACCACATCCTACCCATCATCCCCACATCACATCACAAAAACAAATCACCATCCCACAAGAACAACCACACATTACAACACATCAAGGATTATTTTATAGATTTAAAAAGGTTCTTTTATCACATTCAGCTTTATTTTAGGGGCGTTATCAAAAAATTTGTAATCCTAGGGAAAGCATTTAATTAGCCAAATATAAGTGGTTAGACAATTTACATTTTTGGGTGATGTCACAACAATAAAAATATCCATCACAATCACAAAATATGTCATCCAATGTAAAAAAATCCCCAATGACCACAATTTCTATTGGGGCATCAAGCTCATACAATCCATCATATCATATAAATATCAGAGATGTTAAAGCATGAAAATCATTCATATTCCCCCCCTTCAATTTAAATTAACCAGTTATTTATCTTTGATTAATCTAGTACAAATATAACCCCTGGATATAAAAGAGGAAACCCATCCATAATGATAAACAATAAAGAGAAATTAGGGATTCCCTACCTCAAAGAAGATTTTACAACTTGTTGCACACCATAAGGAGAAAAAGAAACACCCACAAAACATAACCGCATATGGTAAACTATAAATCAACTTGTACTGAACCCATAGATCACTAAAAAACATCCCAACTCATTCCCTAAACCAAATCTGTTCCATCGTAATGGGTTTCCAATATAAAAACTAGAGAAACAACTTAAAAGTGAGAAGAACATACCTTGGATTACCAATAATGATCAACCATAATAAATAGATTAAATCTAACATAATAGGGATAGAAGATACCTCAAAATTCATTAGGTATTTACACAAAATTATAGGGAAGAGGTTTCAGACAAATGAAGAGAATCATTAATGAAAATAACTTTAAATCATAGATATCACTGTTTTCACATTCTATAATATATATATATATATACAAAGTCAATTCCATGAGAATTAAAAAAATTTAAAAATCATCCAAACAATAAATTTCCTCAACCATTATTTTATACACATTTTGAATTCCACTTACATGACTTATAATCTACCTCACGACTCCCCCCTCTGCCCGCAAACATGCTGTGAACTAGCTAACATCACTAGTCGTGAACCATTAATATACATTGTGTAAACTTACACAATGTGAATTTCATGCTAAAACATTGTTACATCCATAGAGTCCAACAGACACATCTTAAACCACCTCAATCCTCCTTCAAAACTCATTTGACACCCAAAACTGGAAATATAATGGGATGGGAATCCACATTCCGTTATGATTTTATTTATTTAAGATTTAATTTATATTTATTTTTCAGACCATGAATAGTATATTTTTCTACGAATAATTATTTTATAATTATTTATTAGGGTATTCAATAAATTACGAGGTGGATAAGTATAAAAATATCACGTTTAGTGATAAACATTAATTTTCTAGCCGGTATGCACTAGATAGAACAAAACCTAAAATAATAATATTATTATTTTAATGCATGAGGATGGATATTGTTTATTATATAATTTAAGGGTCATTGTGAAATTAAACTATATTATAACGTAAAACCAAACTCTATAAATATATTATTAATCCTATTTTATAGGGTTAATTAGGAATTTATAATCACTAAACCCAATAAAATTATCTCTATATTTATCTTTCTCTTATACTCTTAAGAATGAGATAAACGAGGGAGAAACCTTCACGACTGAAAGAACTAGAATTTATCAAGATGAACAACACAAGGTGATCGATCCATTATGTTAGCTCCTAAAGTTCCATTAGTGTAGTTTAGAGATCGAAGGAACATGTGTGGATCACTGCTAAATGGGCTCTACTTTGGGTCCTCCATATAAAATGATGGAAATATGAAAAGGGTTTTGGATGATCAAAATATTCATTTAATAGAAATCATTAAATGAAGTAATCTTTCATTAAGCCTAATTAAATTAATTATAAAATTAATTTGGAAAATATCCTCTATGGGTTTTTGGATTTCTATGTTAATATTTGATGGAAACTTTTCATTGAACATGATGTTCACATCTTGCCCAATTGGTAAATAATCCATCAAATTTGTTAAAAACCATAATAGAAATTCACCGACCAGGTGATTTCACTTAATATAGAACCTTCAATTTTCATCAAAGCAGCCACATTTGGATTTATAAATATTTATTTGATTATTGTTCTATTATGCCCAATAATGGTTTGATCTTTATTTTCCAGATTATTCATTTTTTAATTAGAAGTTTATGTAACAATATATCAAAATTTTATTATTCTTCTCTCAAGATTAATAAATCTTTAATGACTTAGAACTGATGGAGGATGATCAATGATTCCATCGTGAGGTACTAAAGTTTTCTGGATAGTAGATTCAGTTACATGACCTGTAGGTTGAGTAAACAGTGTGTACCCATGTTCACTACAACTAGAAGTGTCATGGGATACATGACACACCACGAAGTTATTACATGTGATGAATTTATTTCACACCATGTGTTGACCTGGTGAATCTGGCATATGGTTTTTCAGACTACGCAACATATAACTAGCATACACGTCATGTAGTCTACATGGTATAACAAAACAATTTGTGTTAATAATGTGGGGAACTACATGGTTTCAAAATGCATGAGATTGGAATCCTATATAATTAATTAAACACATATCATGTATCCAGAATACACAACGTCTAACTCATTAATTCCCACATCAAAAGAATTCACTGATTCATTTGGTGTGTTGCCTAGAAACATGGAAATCAGAACACACGACATGTATCTAGATTACATCTCATGTGGTTCTGCTTATGAATAAACTGATGAGTCAATGGTGGGTTACATGAGCACACAACAAGTGGAATACATTAGGTGTAGCTGGTTAGTACATTCCATGTAGTTCGTCTAAGATACACCCCAAATACCTTGGTGTTTATCCTAGATACACAACAATAGAGAAACTCAACATGTAGCCTATATGTTCACACTGTGTAGCCTCCCAATAATAGATTTAATTAAATTACATTAAAATAATTAATTATTGAATTAAAATATAATGAAACTATTGTAACCATATGTGTTTGAATATGTAATATAGGTTTTGAAAAACTAATAAACAAACAATTAAATTATTTTAATTATATGTAATTATCAATTATTCTGTTTTATTTTACATGAATGCATTAATGATGAGTATCTCTAAAAAATTGAATGGTTATTAAGATGAATATAACTAATTAATTAATTAATTAATGTATGTGAGATTATCTTAATAATAAATAATTAATTGATCTGAATTTTATCCATCGTAATTTTTCAAATATGTTGCTGGTGTATTACCAATGAATTGATTTAAATATACCTAATTATTAGTTAGTTTCATTTATTTTAAATAGTATTGTATGGGTTTATAAATATTCATTATAAAATTAAATATGATGGATTGTGTTCCATCGATCATTATTTTATTATATAGAAATTATGTTTCCACGGTTTTTGATATAATTCCATTGAACCAATCCTTTGATTACCCACACCTACATGTGAGTTATAACCATATGTAATAAAAAGATTATCCAAGGAACAAGGAGGTGGCTCGATACCGAATCAAGACAAAACCAACTCAAGTGACACACAGGTGGACTGGTAGAATGCTACAACTCTTTCCAGGACTGGAAGAAGGAGTTTTACTAAAGGATAATAGATTGATATATTATCTACTCAATAAATCAACCATTATATAAGCTCATTATCAAGTCATTTATTTAATTATTTATTTATGTCTTATGTCTTATTTATTTTTTAGATGAAATATCACAATCACAATATGAAAAAATGGTATTTAAATAAATGGATTCTGCAGAAATGTTTTATTGAAACATGGTCATTAACATAAGTAAGATACACATAATATTAACAAGACATGTAATGAATAAAATGAGAAAAAGTTTACGATTAATAAAATAAATCCCCTCAAGTTAATATTAATTCATTATGCCTTACATGGACAAAATTATGAAGAAACCATAGTTAATGTGTCATTTCAGGCCATTATTGGGGGATTTTTCAATTATTGGGGATCCTTGACTAAGACTATGGGTTGAATTAAATGAAATTGTATTGAATTAAATAGCCATAGTTTTTTTAATTCAAATTTGAAGGCATGTGTTGAGGATATTACAATTATGATTTATGGATTGGGGATTCCACTCAACTATTCATGGAGCAACCAATTTTTAGTTAGCAAGACCCCCAAACTAATTACCTTATTATGGTTTTCATGGACATATAATAGATCATAAATATGGTAAATATGGATCCTTTACAATATAATTTCTTGAGTGATGGTACATTATGAGTTTAATGTCGATGTCTATTGATACTTGATAAAATAATGTGATAATTACTAAAATTTATTAATTATGTATGACATAAATTTTAATCAAGTGAAGTACTAATAATATCATATTTTATAATTTAATAATAATGGAAATTTCATCAACCTCATTATCCATGAGTTCAATTTTGGATAAAGATTATCTCATTATGGTATGTATCTTCTAAGAATGGTTTACACACCTACGGGTTGTGTTAATCCATGAACAATAATTTTACTCGCAAGAATTATCAATACATAATCCACCTATAAAATTGATGAGTGATGATGAGTTCAATGTTTATAAAAAACAATTGAGTGACCCAATTTAAGTTCAATGTTTAATTCTTTCATCCATGCCCAAGGAAATCATGAAGTCATATGAAGACATGGATTCTAATACCATGATCCACCATCTCTATAATCTAAATTTTGAGAGAGATAGTTTGGATTGGTTTAAGATATACAAGGATCTAGATTAATCATCTAGAACCGTACATAGTTAAACTCATTGGCTACATTGAGCGTCTAGAGGTTATAGGGTTTAAATTTTCCGAATAACATTGTACCAATAAAATTATTGCATCACTTCTTCACAAATTATCTAGATTTGTTTTTAATTTCAATATGAACAAAAATAGAGAATTATTTTTCAGATATTCCAATATTTCATCACTAAGTTGATAAGGTTATGAAACATAAAAATCCTTATTTCTTTTTAGTGAATAAATTAAAGGCCTAAAGAAATGATCTAAGTCTAAATGTTCTTCATAATTCCATTCCTAGAAGAGAAATATCAAGCAACAATAAAAGTAACATGATGATATCTATTTCACAGGTGGTAAGAAGAACACTAGAATGAAAATTACACCCATGAAAAGAAGCAAGGGGAAGATTCAGGTTAATTTTTTATCAAGTGAAATTTTTATGTTTCTATAACTTGGGTGTTAGATAGAATATATGGTTATCACATATGTATTAAAATATAGGGATCAAGTATATTTTGGAGGCTTCCATGAGTAGAGGTAAAATTACAAGTATCCAATGGATACAAACTTGTTGTTGTGGCTATTGGGGACTACCACTTCACTTTTCTGATGAGAATTACCATGTTATTAAAAGAATATTAGTATGTTACATCTATTATTAAAAAAATATTTCTTTATCTAGGCTTAATATTAGTGTATTTATCTTCATGTTTGGGAAAGAGTTCATATGACTCATAGCATACCCAACTATGGTATCAAAATTTATGTCATGTAAACATAAATAATTTGACTAAATTAAACCATGATGGATATTTTGAATATTTTCAACTAAAACGAAATAGTGTATTTATTGCATGTTTACAAGGAAATAAAATTAAAGTCCCATTTAGTGGGAAATGTGAATGGGGAAATGATTATATTGAATTAGTTCACAATAATGTGTGTGGACTATTTCTTTTTGAAAAAAGATGTGGGTAAACATAGTTCATAACATTTACTGATGATTTTAATATATATGGATACGTTTACTTAATGAGGTATAACATAGATTATTTTGATAAATTCAAAGAATACAAGAAAAAATATTAAATCATCTTGGTAAGAATATTAAGAAACTCCCCACAAACCATGGTGGATAATATATTAATCAAGACATCATTGATTATTTAGAGGATTTTGGGATTTTATCCAATTTCACTCCTCCCTATACACCTCAGTTGAATGGTGCAAGTGAATGAATTAGCCAAACCTTATTAAACACGGTGATATCAATAATGAGTCATGTGTGTCTTATATTCTCCTTTTTAGGATACATATTACAAATACAAAAAAATACAAACTAAAACAACTGCCAAATAAATCATCAATTGATATTATATACTTTAGTTAGTTTGAAAATAATCCCATGTTGTTGTAAATATGAGTGTGGGGCTAAGAATTATTTTTAATCCCATTTCAAGTAAAACAAAAATGCACCCTGAGGCACTAATTGTATCATTTTTTGGAATCCTAATGAAACTAAAGGATATTAACTATTTGATCCTACATATAAGAATGTTTTGGTTAACAAACGTACCACCATTATTAATGGAGAACCCATATTTGAAGAAGATAGTGGGGTTGAGATAGACTTCGATGAAGTCCAAGATCACGATACACAATAGTTTTCACATGAACAAATTCCACCAATCCCCATGGAAGAAACCATTCCAGAGACAAAAGTATTACTTAGGAGTAAAAGAGTTATTAGAAAACTTGAAATATATTATTTTATAGTCACTATGAATGGAGACTCATTATTAGTTGATAATAATCATTCCATAAACTATAAGAATGTAGTAAATGGGACAGATGTTGCTAATTGGAAAGAATCTATGAATTCTGAAATGATTTCCATATACCAAAACAATGTCTTGATTTTGGTAGATCCTATAATATATGTAAATCAAATTGGTTGTAAATGATTATTCAATATGAAACTAGACATGTATGGGAAAACCAGTTCTTATAAGGCATTATTGGATGCAAAAGGGTTCAAACAATTCCAAGGAATAGACTATGAAGAAAAAATTTCACTAGTTTCTTTGTTGAAATTCATCATAAATCTATTATTCATTATGAATTTCCATGACTATGGTATTTGGAAAATGGATTTAAAAACATCCTTCCTTAATGGGAACCTCTAAAAATATTTCTATATGCTAAAACCTATGACGTCTAGACTCTGGTTCCACATACCAGTGCCCCGAGCTGGTTCGTAATGTGATCTCAAGTGCACCTCCTTATACGCCAGATACAGGTGACTAGTAAAGAGGGTCTAATTTTCAATGTGGATAGATTACACCATATTTATCAAATAATCATATCAATTAAAATCAAATAAATCACCAAATTATAATAAACAATAACCAGGATAATATCTTGATCAATAATCATCCAACATCACATGATGAATCCAAAATAGGTAAATAATGAGCATTATAAAATGCAAAATATATGTCATTCCATATATGTGTAAAGTATCAAATGAAATACCAAAAATAAGACACACAAAAATTCTTGAGTGGGTCCTGACATCACGTCTAATCCCTCAACCTTGCTCTATCCTGAATTCCAACTCATCAATCTAACGAAGGGAACATTCACTTATCATGTCCTACAAATATGAATTCTATTTAGGTACCAATCAAGTAGTATGGATAGGATGTGAGTAAAAATCAGTAGTCCACCACCAATGATGTATAATATAATATCCAGTCTAAAAAAGTGTATCCAGTTTTATAAGGAATGTAAAAATGATAAAGTTAATAATTTCCACTTTTATTATTTTTAATAAATCACATATACCCCAAGATTAATGATCTCAATTGAACCAAACTTACCTAATTCATCCCATGATGGATTTTAAACCATATGTCATAGATGTATCACATATCATTATTTTATGGGATTTTATTATTTAGTTAATTCCAATTTCAAATTCATATATTCATGGGCTAGAGAAGCAGTCTAGCACCCCATGGGTATTTGGAGTAGTAGTCCCTATCCCAAAACTCTTAGATCACTTATAATAAAAATTCATAACTTGAGGGACAATACCAGTAGTCTCACACCCCATTGGTATTTGGAGCAGCATTCTATATCCCACAAGTTAGTGTCATTATCATTCACAAATATCACATACCATGGTTCTGAATTCATATCCCATTTATCAGCCATGTTTATGACCCATTATTCAACCTATTTCTAATCTCTATTTGTCAACCATATTAAAAATATCATTTATCAACCATGAATAATTCATAAATATTCAATTAAATTATACTGGTACACCCCATGGGTTTCTGTCAAGCCTATCTCATAATCTTCAATGAGTCCAATGGGATCTGTGAGGGGGTACCACAATCTCAAGGAAATAAATTAATTAAATAAGTTTAAAAAAAAATTTCCTATTGTGAAAATATCAATTGAAAAATTAAATTCACAAAATTATAATAAAGACAATGTGAATTGGAAATTATATCACCTGCATCAAGATCATTGATGAACTCTCTCCAAATTGTAACCTACAATTTAGTGTATAATGATTGAAATCACAATGAAAAAGGAGATCTAGAATAAAAACACTAAGAACAAGACTCAAGGAAACTAGATCCATAAAAAACTATATCTAAAACATCGACAATATAGAAGAAATAATTCCTCTCTAATGATAGAGATATACACGATATATAGTAAACAAAATGAGGAAAAAAGTATATACCTGATAGGTGAAAATTTCTTCCCCAATATCATTGATTATTAAATAAAGGGGTTAAAAGAGATTTAGAATCATTTCTAGAGAATCCAAAATAAAGGTAAATCAGGTTATGTTGAGTGGGGGTAAATGTAAATAAATACTAGGTGGTTCCTGATTTTCTTATAAAAAAATCAAGTGTCAAAATTCTGTTTGCACGGTTTCCGAGGTGAGGCTGCACAATTTTCTAAACTGTGCATCCTAACCATGTTCCCCAACTAGGTGGGGTGCATGGTTTCTCCTATGTGGTGAACGGTTTGAAAAACGGTGCCCCACCCAAGAAATTCCCCACTCTCTGTGATGCATGTTTTTTTGGGTGTCTATGCATGGTTTGGGAAAACCATGCACCAACTGTGTACTACCCAAAACCCCTCCAAAAATTTCCAAAACTCACTTGAACTCAGGTGAGACAAGATCCAACAAAAATATTATAATAAAAGGACAAAAGGTTCCTAAAAACAAGTACGATTCATCTATATAAAGGTTTAGATCACAAATTATCCACACCTTATAACACCTCATCCTTGATCTATAATCCCAAGAATAACAATTAAACCAATGCAAAAAGGTCATGAAATTGAGCTGGAATATCTACTTATCTCTCCAATGTTTCCTCATGAACATGTCCTTTATTCCAAAACACTCTGACCAATGAAATGGTCTTTCCCCACAACACATTCTCACTATGATCCACAATAGGAATTAGATTCTCCTCAAAAGACACATCATCCTCAATCTCAACATCACCAAAATTGATCACATTAGAAGGGCCAGGGTGATACCAATGGTTCTAAGACACATGAAAATCATTTTTCATAACACTGTACCTCTATGGAAGATACAAATGATATTCCATCAGTTCGATCCAATACATGATCTGAAATGGTCCAACAAAACTAGGCTCCAACATTCCTTGTATCCAAATCCAAAAATGACCAAATCATGGTGAAACATAAATGAATACAATTTCACCCACTATAAACTCAAGGATTAGTTGTCATCTATTAGAATAATACTTATGTACACTCTGAGTAGTATCCATATGTTTCTAAATCAACTAAACCTTCTTCGATGTCTCCTATATGGGCCTCGATCCCAAAAACACAGACTCACCATCCTCCATCAAACATTGAAGTGATATGTATAGACTATGATACATTTTGGTTACATTAGGATGCAATACCCAATTTGAGGAATAAAAAACATGAACCATCTCCTCACTCATACATGTAGGCAAAAAAACATGGCCCTAAACATAGATGATCTCATCGAAATATATAATCCAATCCGAAAGTGAATCCCCGCCTCTAAGATTGTCCCTAAAGGACACAGTCTCTAGATCATTTAACTTTATATCCATGACTCAAATCAGATGTGTGGAGTCGACTGATAAGGATATGTGGTTCATTTACTCCTGAGCCTCATGAACCTCAATATGAATCTCAGTGAGAAAGGTCTTTATACACCACTCATAACTAGACTCCTAACCTACTGTAGTTTTTCTCTTATGACTCCATGCACTAGAAACATAGTTTCCCTTCTCTAGTGTATAAGACAACTCAATGTCAAAATACTAGATATAATTAAACCTTCTCCACTTATGAAGGATCAATTCTCTCTGTGAGAAGATATACTTTTGAATTTTGTGGTCATTATAAAAATTTAACTTCTCCCCCAATAGTTAATGATGAAAACACTCTATGGAATAAACCACTGAAGCTAACTCCAAATCGGGTTTAGGGTAATTCCGTTCATGTGGAATAAACTTTCATGACTCATACTTCACATCTCAATCTCCCTACATAAACTCTACTCCATGTATGACCCCAGACACATAAAAAATATGGTATAATCCTCCCCCAACAAAGATAGGAACAAAATTGGTATAATAGTCAATTTATTATTAAAATCCTAGATAGAATTATTATATGATCTAAATCCTTAAAAATTGATCCCATTATTTGTCAAGCCTAAAATTGGTGTTTCCAAATGGGAAAGTTCATGGATAAACCTTTTATAATTACCCATAAACCCCAAAATAATAATGATATCAAAAATATTCTTGGGATGATCTAAAAAAACGATCAAAATATTTTACGGGTCCACAAACACACCTTCCTCTAAGATGACGTGACTTATGAAATGTGTCCCGTCAATCCATAAATAACACATAGATAGCTTGGTGTATAGCTAATCATCTATCAGTGTAATCAAGATGATGTCAAGATGTTGGGAATGATCAAGATGAGTATTGGAGTACATCAATATGTCATCCACAAAACAACCAAAAACATATCTAGGTAGGTCTGAAATAATCGTTTTATTGAGGCCATAAACATATCTGGATCATACTTCATCCCAAACGACATCACGAAGAAATCATATAGGCTAAACATTCTGAAATCACTGTGTGGAATATTACAAGGTCTGACTATCAAGTGATGATACACTAATCTCAATTCAATCCTAGGGAAAATACAAGATCCTCTCAACTAGTCAAAGTGATCATTGATACACGAAAGAGGATACCAGTTCTTCCCTATCATCTAGTTTAGCATTCAGTAATCAATACACAAACACAATTTTCTCTTAGCCTTCTTATAAAAAAAACCAAAGAACCGCAAGGTGATGTAATAAGTAGGATAAATCCCTTATCCACTAACTCTTCCAGTATAGTATTAATCTCTTGAGGCTTTGCTGGTTCCATCCTGTAAGGCATAATTGAAGCTCATTCATCTCCAAGCATGAGCTCAATTGTAAAATCAACATCCTTATCAGGTGGAAGCCCTGATAAATCATTAGGAAATATGTCCTAAAATTGGTCCACTATGAGTGGAATGAAATCACTATTAACACCCCTACCATCTATAAAAAGACTTTAAACATGGGTGGTGAGATACCCCTATTGCTAACGAATTTTACCTACATAGTCTTCAGGGATATCCCACTCTCCAGGATGAATATAATTATTTCCATTAGGAGAAATAAACGTAAATCTTTTATAGTAACAATCTATGTGTGATCAATATGATTCCAAACATTCCACACCCAAAATTAAGTGAAAAACTAACATTTCAAGTATGTAAGGATCTGAAAGAAAATGATACACCCTAACCTAGAGAAAACACCCATTTCATAAATAGATTTTCTTCAACTGTACCCCCAATGATGTGTTTATCATCATAAGTCCACTCAAAAACATCACCACTAGACTCAAACAATTCACAAGTTTAGCAGATAATGAGCAGTTCAAGTATCAAATAAGACACTAGAAAGCGTAGAATATAAAAAAAGTAGAACCAATAACATTCAATGGTCCATCCTTACTATCCACAAGTGTATTCTATACTATTTGAAACTATCAAATCCCTTTTCCTTGTGCTATAGTATGAGTCCCCTGATCTACAACACTCTTCAGATATAAGTGATATTTCCCCAAAGTACCACATCCACCACCTTGACATCCATGGTCATAATAACTCCAACTACTTGAAAAATATTGGGTAGAATGACTCTGCCAGTAATCTGATTCCGCCTCATTCCTAGATCATTACCCATCATTCAAGGGTTTTTGCAATACCTCTATAAGTTCCATAGCCTATCATAGGTTCATCACTCCACTAGTGGTCATGAAAACTGGATACAAATATAACCTGACCTACCACACTTGTGTTGGTATACACAGTTACTACTATGAGTAACTAGCCATTCTACATGGAAACATTGTTTTCCATTTCCCTGGTTGACGTTCTCATAGTGACATTGAATACTCTTCAAAGGCGTACCTATTTTTCATCTAAAATAATTCACCTACAATCCACTAAAATCCTCTTTTAGGTTCCCCTTATAAATGAGATACGGACTCACCCCCTCAACAAACTTATTCAAATGAAATATTTTGACATGAGACTTAATCTCATATTTAATTTTTCCTAAAAACGGTTCACCACAGTTGCCTAATATCCAACCAAATCTTGGATAAGTAGCTGAAAATTAGTGAAGTGACCAGCATAGTCCATCATGAACATAATACCGTGGGTCAACTATATAAACTCTACTGCTTTATCCTAACTGAGAATCGATAGGTTAAAGTGATCCAGTAACTTCTCTTAAAAGTATTGACATACCATGTTCTAAAACTATTTATCCCGAGTCTGAATGTCCCACCAGTGCTTTACTGATCGATGAAACATATAATCCGCCAAATTGACAATCATATAATATGGAGTCTCTAAATTTTTAAGGATTATTTGGATAGATTCAATCCAGAACTCAGCTCCCTCAGGTACACTCTCATCGATGAAGTTCAGAGGGTGAAGAAACTAGAACTCCTATGACATATTGGACATATTTGACACAACCCACCCTGGGTATATTTATATAAACTATATAAAATAAGAACATTTCTCATAGAAATTCTCTTCCATCCATTCACCTCAAACTATTGGGGCCTCATGTTTAACTATTGGAGGAACAATTCCTTCCATATCCTCCAATTGTCCTATCAACTAGAATCATCATGAATTCATGTCTCTAAAATTACAAATACACATATAAGGACACATAATACATCATTATCACATTTAAATAATAGTGATTCAAAAAAGGTATATAATAATTCATACCCCATAAAATACCACAGGGTAAAAACTGAAGCACTAGCACTAGCCTCAACCATCCCTCACCTAGGTCATGAATTACATAAGTCAAAACACTTTCATTCATAAATTTTTTTCATTGGTCACATTTTAACCATTGTGATTATAAAAATTTAGTATCACTGACAATTATCAATTCCTTATTACTAACCATTTATTTTAAATTACATAACTAAATAAAATCATTTTCATTTTAACAACTCACCCAAAACCTTATTTTCCATGCATGCCTAAAATGATGCATATCACATAAAATCATGCGTGACTAGAATTATGCATGTATACCTAAATTTAATTCCATGCCTGGCCTTGAGTAAAATCTTATAAAACAATAACTTCACAACAAAAAGTGTATCACCCAACATGAAATAATATTCGATTGTAATGGAAAACCTAGAGAATAATAATCTCACCCTATTTGTAACACCCTAAGGTTTTGAAAATAAATATAGAATTGAATATTATAATCTAACCATTAAACAAAACTTTGTCTCTTCTATATTTTTAATTTCAAGAAATGGTTATCTAGAGTTGTTTTCAGTAAGTCATTTGGAGTCTAATTGAAAAACATGATTTTTGGCGAACAGTAACATACCATTATGAATAGTAGTATAAATAGTAATATGAATAGTAATATGACCCATGAATAGTAAATAATGATATTATTTTATTTTCTTAAGGCAAAATGATAATGGGATCTTAATTAATTTTTCAATGTCACATAAAACTAACTGCACATCAAGATTTTTATTTTTCAAATTAACTATAACCTTATTTAAAATTTAAATTAATAATATTTAGAAAATTATTTTTGAAAAATGAATTTCACTTTTTAATTCTACACGTCAAAAAATTGTAGGGGTGAATTTTTGGGATTTTTCTGAAATTCTTGAATTTTTTATGAATAGTAAAATACGATAAAATACGATAAATGCTAAATACTTTATTTACTACATCATAGGTTATGCAAGGATGATGTAAGCCCACTTGGTTCGAACTCAAATTCCATTATTATTATTAGGGGTCACATGAAACAATACTATTGGTTGTCTTGAAGGAAATAATAAAATAATGAATTAAATATTCAGAAATTACTCCTCTCCTCAACTATAAAACCCCCCACAACTACGTCTTCTTTTCACACCTCTAATCCTTTAAGATCTTAAATGTACTGCCCAATTACCCTTCCCTAGACTCTCCACACGACCAGGAATCTCTTATTCATGACAAAAGGCCAAAACCTCGACCCTTAAGGAGTTTCTCAAGAAGGTTATTTCAAGAGGTAAAGCACCCTTCTTTCTCTTTTGGTTTTATTTAAATTTATCTACTTTTGTTATACTCTCCTCACCTCCTCTGTCCAAATGATCATGATAACTCCAGTGAAATTTATATACTGGATTTATATCATGTCATGTAATAACCATCATAAATATTCTAACACCATCCCTTTTATTTTATAAACGAAATCGATGTCCAAGAGGTTCCGATTTATAACCTTCGTGGATGATGAAGTTTCGTTCTTCAATTTCTTCTTCATTACTGGTTGTGAAACCATATTAATGGTTGAAAATGACTATAATATATGTTTTATAACCTAATTAATATTCAGAAACCAGAATATGTACATATACTTTTGTTATATGACAAAAAGATTTCAAAATATTCCAAATACCGACGAATAATCAAAGTGGTGGTCATCTAATGGTTCATCCTTATTCCATGTAACGAAATGATAGAAATGACCATTATAAATTATTTATGTTCATTAATAAAATATAATTCCCATCATGGAGATTTATAACAATTCCACATGAACTTCATTACATAAAAATAAGTGAACCGAATTTGAAAATAAAGGAAATGAACACTCTAGAATGACAGAATTCAATACAATAACTTGTAAATAAAGACAAAAATGAACTAACCCTAATTATGGTAAACTAAATAAATGTATAATAGGTTCTGAAATAAGTTATTAATAAGTATAATTTTATATTCCAAGAGCTTATGTACAAGAGAAAAACACGTTTGGAGTTAAGATAAGGGATTTTCCACCAAAATTTGCATTTTCATTATGGATTCATTCATTGTTTAAATACCTCAATGAAATTCTTATATATAGATATGTACTCATCATATATTCTGTGTGAGTATCATATATATTTTAACAAACCATAACCCTTACTTATATTATGGACAGTTACACGTTTTAAAAGGAACGTTCAAAGATGTTTCCAAAATACAATCCCAATTCAAGGGAATTTTTAAAATTCTTTCCTATTTTCAAGGGCACTCTATAATATATTTTTGGAAACCATTATCATTATAAAATCACTCACTTTGTTATGAAAATTCTATCTTACTTCACATCTGGTTTTATGAAAATACTTTTCCAGAAGAACTCTTCTTTTCAAAATAATAGAGTATTTATCTCCAGATTGCTTAATGATTTTATAAGAGTATTCTAGTTTGATTCAATTATCTTATTTATTAATATGTATTTTTTGGGTTAATAATTTATGATATACCATATTTTATTGAATGGTTTATGACTAACTCTATTTTGGATGAACTATCCTAAAACCATTCACCATATTACTCGGAATGGTTAGTGTTTTATGTTTAATTATTGGGGAAAGTTAGTAAATTTTAATATGATAGTTTCTATATGAATTTATATGTTGTTTATGTTTATACCCACTAATATGAGGAATGCATTGGACTTATTATGTTATGGGTGGGGCCCACTATAGCCCCTCAAGGCATCAGTAGGTTTCATGAGAAAAATAGACATGGAATTGGCCGAGGCATTTCCCTATGTGATATGGATTTTGGCAGAGGCCTTAATCATTAGATGTCTTGGATGAGGCCACGAAACAATGTTTCAGATTGACCGGCATATGAAATTCGCTCATTACAAAGCTATTAATTGAAAGTTCATGTGATTATTTGACTATTAGAATACCCTTGATTGTGTTTTATTTTGGCATTATTTACTCAGCTCGTTTTACTGCCCTAATGTGTTCATTTTTATTATTAAATGCGTGTGTTTTCAATTATTAACAATGTATAATTTTTATATTATCTTCCACTGTATTACTTACTCTTACTGAGCATTTGAGCTCACCCCTTTCTAATGTTTCATTTTTCTTAGGATATGAATAAGTAAATTATGAATGACATGCAAGTATAATCTAGGAGACATGATGTTGGTAGTGGAAAAAATTAGTGTTGTTTTTTCCTTCATATTGTAATGATAAACTTATGTATTTAACTTTTTTCTAATAATACTAAACTACTCAATACTTTGGGATTTGTATTCCTTGTATGTATGCCAACGTAATAAAACAAGGAACCAATTCTAGGCAACTGGGGTCGGGTCCTTACAGTTGGAATCAGAGGAAGTTTAGTAGAATACATAGAAAATGGATTTAGAAAATGTAGAATTAGGTAAGAGTCCCTAAGTTATTCTTTGAGGTTATACATACAATAACGTTATAGTATTTTGGAAATGAGTAGATTATGTAGATATTTCATGAAATACATCCATGTCTGGATACAAGCAGGTAGAGGCATCTCTGGCACAGAAGTATCTAGAGGTAAAACCCGAAAACACCACTTTGAGCTAGAATGAAATGGGAACTGGTGCACGACAACGGGCCTTGCTTCACTCTTGGTTACGACCCACTTAGGGGATATTCTTAGTATAATTCACATTTTCTTTACAATCCATTATGAAGGTGTTTAATGTAAATATTCCTCGAAGAAACCATTTTTTTGAATATGGGATTAGCCATGCATAGGATCTCAATTTTTCTAAGTATTTTTATGTTAAGATTATACATTGTGATTCATAACCTAATATAGTGTATGCCATTATCTAGATATGGAGCCTAGTGGACAAAATGGAAATTGTATGAATGCACGTGTCCCCTGTAGGGATTTTCCTCCGACGCAAGACGATGATGTTAGATCTGGTGTTGTGACTGGTGCTGAGAAACTCATAACTATATTAGTACAACTTACTTAGGTTATGAATAATAACCTTACCCGTATGGAGCATCCGAATACAACATGTAGAGGAGCCATGCTAGATCGCTTTATTCGACAAAAACCTCCATCATTCAAAAAGACTACAATCCCGTTTGCAGCAGAGCAGTGGATATGTTCCCTTTACAATATATTTCACACATTGGGATGTAATGAAAGAGAGAAGGTTTTAATTTAATTATATTATAAATAGGTATATTTGGATCAGTGGTGGTCATTAATCCAAAACACAAAGGAGGAGGAAGAGATAAAAGAGCTGGAATGGAGGGATTTTAAGGAAATATTATTAGAAAAATATTTCCCTCATGAGCAGCGAGCAGATATGGAAAGACAATTCTTGAATATGTGGTAGAAGGAAGATGAGAATGTTTCAAGGTACAAAGATAACTTCATAAGATTAACAACACATGTTGTAGACTACATACGAAATCCAAGGAGAAAAATTGATCGATTCTTTGATGGCCTAAATCCATTCCTCCGACGAGCACTGGTCTCCCAAATTTTTTCATCATATGTGGATATAGTTTCATGTGCCATGAAGAACGAAAAATAATTCTCTAAGTCTTATGACTTTAAGGGAAATATAGAAAAGAAGAGGGTTGCTGAAAACACTGGGAAAGGAAATAAGGAAATGGGGAAGATGGGAAGAGTCGAATTTCCACCATGTGACAATTGTAGAAGGAAACACCCTGGTGCATGCTTAAAAGGAAAAGGTGTATGCTACAAATGTGGTCAGAAAGGCCATCTTTTTTGTGATTTAAATGGAAAGAAGGAAGCCAATGGTGTTAAATTATATAGTTGTCGAGAGATTGGACACTATACTAATGATTTTCCAACACGTCAAGGAAATTTGAAACAGAAAAGGGCAAGGGATAAGGGACAAGCTTATGCAATCACAACTGTAGAGGTTGAATTTCCTAATGATGTGGTGGCAAGTACTTTAATTGTTTCCTCAAGTTTAGCCAATGCTTTATTTAATTTTGGATCATCCCATTTTTTCATATCTTCCAAGTTTCCTGAGAAAATTAAAAATTTCCAATTTTATTTAACAAGGGTGTTGTCAGTCATAACTCTTAAGGGAAGTATCATTGCTATAAAGTTCTGTCCATAAGTTCCAATTAAGGCATATAAATGTTCTTTATCTAATGATCTCATCGTCATACCCATGATTGAATTTTATACAATCCTCGGTATGGATTGGCTTTTAGATCATGATGCAGAAATTTATTATAAGAAGAAGGAGGTTAAGATTTTTGATGACAATGATAAAGAACATCTTATCTTTAGAGCTAAATCATCACCACATGATTATTATCTAGATCCACCCCAGTAGGTCATCTAAATTCAATTATTGGGTAGGAAGGGAATGAAATAACTATTGTTGAGGAAAGGAATGTTCAAATAGAGGATGTACCTATTGTGAGAGAATATGTTGATGTGTTTTGTAACACCCCGACCCTAGTTACCTAGAGTCGGTGCATTATTACATAACATTGGAATGATCACGAGAAAGATCAAGTCACGAAAGACCGATTAGTTTAGTAGCCTTGGAATAACTATATACATCCATAAATTTTTACATTACATCATAAATAAAAACATCTTGTCTTCATATCCCCTCATACTATCCCTGCAGGTCATTCATAAATTACTTCTTCATAATCCTGGAAAAATAAAACATTAAAAGGGGTGAGCTCAGATGCTCAGTAAGGATAACATTATAGCAGAAGCTTTCATAAATAAGCATAAACACTTAAGGAAATTTATAACTAAAACAAAAGCCTTTTAAACTTGAACTTTAGCATAAAATGGCAAAGGTAAAATGAAATAATGCCATTTACTTACTCACATGGATATTCTACTGGTCGAATGATCACATGCAATATCAATAACCACTTTCATAATGATGGAATGCATAATTCCAGACTATCATAACCACATAGCCAAGGCCTCGTGCCAAGACTACAAATAAGATTTTGCCAAGGCCTTGTGCCAAGACACTAGTTTGTCTCATGAGACCTACCGATGCATCGAGGAGCTATAGCGGGCTCCACCCGTCACTTATTAAGTCCAATGCATTCCTCATATGAATAGGTTTAATCATAAAATAAACATTCGTATTAAAACTAGCATACGAAATGTCAATACTTTAACCACAAACCATGAATGGTATAAAAATAGAACATCCACAGTCAAACATAACTCATTTGATACAATATGGAAGATTGTATTGTATCACATTAACCTCAATCATGAATAATGAAGAATGTTGACATAGATTAAAATAATCATCAAAACATTTTGAGGGAAATATCCCCCTTTTCTTGAAATCATTTAAAAGTCACACTATTTGTCAAGAAGCCATTTAAAAATTGATTTTTGAATCAAAGTGTCCCATACCACTTTGAAACTTTTAAAAGGAGTTTTCATTTTAAAACTTTAATGTCCATATAAATAAATCCTTAAAACCATTTTTAAAACATGGACATTAATGAGCAAGATATAGAAGAATAAGTCTTTAAAACATTTTAAAATGGTATTTTGGTTAGAGGTTCCAACCCAAAGAGACACTTGAATACAAATAATTGTGGTAATCAAAACATTGTAATATCATGAGAATAAAGGGATTCATGATATACTATGTCAAAGTACATTATATACACCACATAAAAGTGATTTGGTGTATATCAACAAAGAAGTCTCAATGGAATGTAAATTGAGATGAAATCTCTCATAAAGGTTGTATCCTTAGGTTAAGGATAAATCAACGACATAAATATGTGTGACAAATATAAATACACTAAATATGATTGTATATTCAGTGTAAATCAATCAAAGGATATTCACATATATTCTTGTAAAAACAATACCAACGAATTGGATGTTTAACTCAACAAATGGAGAATGAGTTAAAATTACTCTTATCAAATTCATATCAATGACATGAGAATTATCAATGGAGTGATTATGTGTATCAAAATTATATCCACAGGAAGGGGAGTGGAAATTATGACATAATCAAATGAATAGTGATTCCACACATAATCTTGGGGTAATATAATCAATGAAATATGCGTAAAGCCAAATGAGTGGAAATTGAAATCTCAAATTCCCTTATTGATTAGGTAACTTAAGAAACAAACACCCATGAAAGAAAGATCATACCATGATGATGTAAATACCCATAAAATAATGTATATTACACAATGAATACAATCATGGGTAGTACACATACACCACATGCAATAATTAAGTGGTGATCAATGGAAATCTCACGGAATTGAAAGTGAGATAAGAAAATCCCTTACCATGTTAATCAACTGAGTTGTATGGCCAAAAGTTAATAACCACCAAATGATTTACAGAATAACATGAATATAAATACAATCATGATAATATATATCAAATGGCAGTACACAATACACCACTTTCAATAATTTAGTGGCGAACAATGGAAATCTCACGGAATTGAAAGTGAGATAAGAGAATCCCTTACTTTGTAATTTTTCCTTGGTCGATGGTAGGTTTACCTCCTGTATAATGGTGAAATAATTGTTATTGAATAATACAAGAATCATTTACTTTAATATGATATCATATATGATCTTTTAACATTGATTTGTTAATAATACCTTAGAATTATCGTCATTTCGGGTGTTAACGGGTTCATTTTACTTTATATTCTTTGTTATGTGAGCCATATTCGTTATTAATGGGATGTATATTATTCATATCCAGAATGATATAAATTACTTAGATACTATTTTTAAATCATCAAATTATAATTATACTTGAATGGATATGATGGACAATGAATCTCATCGCGTTCGTGGAGACGGTAGTCCGCACGTACGCACGAACGCTACTTCCATTTAATTTTTCATTTTAAAAGAATTGAATCCAAATGATACATAGGTATATTATTATTCCAGTATAATATAATATTTTATATATGTTACTTAAGTTCATTAACACCATCCTTTATACGTTCCATGTGTGGTATGAACGAGTCATATCATTTTAAGGGGGCGGTAGTCCGCACTTCCTCAAATGAAATTATCGTATGTATATACAACATGAAACGAATAAGGATATGAAATAAAAAGGAATTACACAAGCTTATATATAAAATATATATCATTAATATCATATTTAATTACAGTGCCATCATAATGGCCACCATGAGAGGCGGTAAGATGTATTTGAACAATCATCGTTTCGTGAGGCGTTAGTTTGCCATCCACAGAAACATTATGTTCATCATCCATTAGATGGAGTTGTGTGTATGTGTAGTTTGAATACTTATTATAAAAACATCCTAGTATATTGTGGATACTGGTGTTGTTACAAAAGAAAGGAAATAAAAATAGTTTGGGGGTTGGAGAAGCAAAATAAATGAAAATAATTTAAGAGAAATCGTTACCTTTAATTTAGGTAACTCACTTTGGTTGGAACCAAAGGACTTCTTGAAATGCTTTCTGCCTAAGGGGAAGCTTCAAGGAGGAGGAGAGGGATGTGGGGAGCTTAGTTGGGCAGAGTTTGGACGAGCCAAGTGGCTTGAGAGGTGTGAGGAATGAGTAGAAGTGGTCTCCTTTTATAAGGGAGAAGAGGGGCTCTTTAGGAAAGAGTGAAAGTATTACTTTATAATATAGTTATATTCGGTTTATAATGGTCCAAAAATCAGTGAGGTCGAAGATAAGATGACTCATATTCTAAATAAAATCAACCAATAAGAATTCGACAGGTTTTAGATAATATTGTAATCATTATAATCTTATTTATTTAAATGATTTATTAATGAGGTAAACATTGCATCATTATTGTGTCATTAATAATTTAAATTATTTGATGTCTAAAAATTATAAATAAAATATAATTATGTAGGAAATCGTTTTAGCTTTCTAATGAATATTTATAATCGAAAATCCAACATGTATAACCTTATGTAAAAATTGTTCTTCTAAAAGATGTAAGCTTATGCCATTTTTATTTTTATTTTAACTTTATTAATATAAAGTGTCCCTACCACATACAAGTGGATCCAAGGGGTCCCCAAATTGACCCAAGGATGCTCATGGTCGGGTATGTGTCCACCAATAAGGTTAGGACACGTTTTAGGGTAATTTTGTATTATTATAATATTATTTTTTAACCCTTAATTACCGGATTTACCCTTAACCATGGTAAATAAAATATTTACCACAGTAATTATTCAAAATGTCTAAAAATAAAAGTTACCTATTTACACAATTTGGACATCCTGATTCCAAATATGGAATCCATTTTTCTAAATTCAAAACACAGAAGTGGCAGAAATTAATTTAAAATTAATTCCCGCTGTCAAAACAAAAAGCGTGTTTTTAAGAGGTAATAACTATCAAAAGATTGACACTTGTTTATGTTCGGTTTAATTGTAAAATTATGTCCAATGACCAAAATTATATTAAATGGTAAAAATATATTCTAAATATACTTTAAAACCACTCAAATTCACAATTTATCACCATTAATTATTTTTATTAAAAAAGTTGTTTTTAATTAAAATTTAGTAATTTTCACTATTCATCAAAATATAAAAGTTATCCGAAAAGTACCAAAATTTCAGCCTAGGCTAATTTCAATATTCAGAATCCAAAAATGAAGTCCATTTTGAAATATAAAATATATATGATTTCAAAATGTATGTATTACTATTCACAACGGCTAGTTCAATTAGTTGTGGTGTGTGTTAGAACTCGAGGTTGCGTACAACACACGCTATCACATTATTTGAAGGGAAACGTACCGTGGAAGCTTGGGGTGTTACATTCTCCCCTCCTTCAATAAATTGCGTCCTCGCAATTTTTAAAATTTTGCTTGGGAATATAATGGAAAGTCCCACATCGGAAAAAGAGTCAATAAAACTATCACTTTAAAAGAAAGAAAGAGAGGTATAAGGGTCATCCAAGATAACCCATACTAGGATTCCATGTAAGAAAACATGGATATGGATGATAAACTAAGTGTCAAGTTCTGATGGAGAGGGATAGAAATCATGATCAGGAGAAAGTTAACAATGAGAAAACCACAAACTTGTGTTGGGACAAACGACCATTAGTCTCCTAGTAGGAAAGTAAACGGACAACATTTTTTTTAAGTTACATTACATAAGGAAGAGGAATTCATTTATGATATTGACTAAGAACATTATGAGATATACTTACATTTTAAGTAGATTTTCATTCTTTAATAAATTTCCACCACTAACTCAATTTTTTTTAAACGATGAGTATTCAACAAGACTTGGTCACACTGGAAGAGCTAGAATAAACTTCTATAGAATCACATGATCCATGTAGGATAAACCATATATTTATATTGTCTTTGAAGATTAATCAAAACCAAAATGGTTAGTGAATGATCTAATGATCCCCCAAAAGGATATTCATTGCACTAATCTTAATTTCTAAAATTAAACCAACAATACCCCAAAGTTAAATAGATACCATTCAATAACCAATTGTCCTTAAAATAATTTAATATAATCCAAACTAATTTTGAAACCCAAAACATAGAAGAATTTGATTATGCAGTCTCCCATGTTACATTGTATCTCCAAATGACATCAAATACTCTTAAAGTCACATACTTAAAAGTAATTAACATTATCACATATTCTCTGTTATAGGTTAATCATTTCCATAAATAACCCAAATCACTATAAATCAACAATAAAAACGTAGATAAAAATCCACCATTACTCTACAAATGAAACCCCATTGTATTCTATTTTCCTTGGGCATATAGTGTTCCCAACAAAGCGAACATCTTCCAAAATAACATTTATCACTTAATCACCAAATCATTTTCCTATACCAAGGGTATTCATTTGATAAGACATAAGAACCCAAATCATCTTATTATTGATCAATAAAATCATTTAACAAAAAAAAAATAGTCACACTAACCAGGGACTTCACGTAGTCCAGTGGTAGGCGATAAATCCCAATCGCACTTTGGTTGTGGGTTCGATTCCCACAACTTTGTCCGACGCGACGGGTTGTCACACAGTCTACGTGTTGTCCTTTTTCAAAAACTATATTTTATAATATTACCAAAATGAGAGAAATTCCTGAAAATAACATAATTTAACCATAAATGTTATATCATACTTTTCATTTTCATCCCAAATTATAATAACTTATCATTTTCTCAAACCCCAATGATCATATAAAACCAAATGGTTATTTATACCTATCCACAAGAGAAGAGACAATTCTTCCTCAAATATCATTCTCACATGGCAAACTGCGGGGTTACAAATACAAGAGAAAATTATTCCAAAGTAAACCCATCAACAAGTAGTGCTAATTTTTCTCCAACCATTTATTTCCACATAGCTTCTTCTTTGACCAAGAAAATATCCTATAGAATAGGACATTCACTCGGGTAATGGCCAGGTCCCCTACATTTACGGCAAATGACTGTAAATGGACTCTTGGGACCATTTTTATCTTCTTCCATAGTACTCTTCATTTTTCTTCGGCAATTCTTCACTTTATGTCCTTCCTTACCGCACGTAAAACATTTCGTTGTCCCATTGAGACACTTTCCTCGGTGTCTCTTTCCACATTTCCTGCATGATGAAAATTTAGGGTTCTTTTCTCCATGGTCTCCATTGCTAGAGCTCTTATCATTTATCACCTTTCTCTTCCTTGTTGAGTCTGGGAGTTGGTTAATATATATGTTGTTGATCATATTTTTGGAAAACTGATTTGGCATAAAGACGATATCTTTTACGCCTATCAACATTCCATTTTGTTGCTCATTGCCACCACTGTTCCCACCTTGTACATCATTCTCAAAGTCACTATGACTTCCTTGGAATCCAGCCATTGAGTAAAACCAGAAAGCATTGTGTGAGTAATAGTAGTCGTAAAATCATTTAGGGATTAAAATGTCACCACATTCTCAATTTGAAACATATTAGGATTAACCAAGGTCATTTAATCTCATCTTATGTATATATTACTTAAATTGGTTTGTAAAGAAAATGTAAATTATCCTAAGCATATCCCCTGGGAGTGTCGTAACCAAGAGTGCAGCAATGCCCGTTGTCGTGCACCAGTTCCCGTTCGAGTCTAGCTCAAATCGGTGTTTTCGGGTTTTATCCCTAGGTACATCTGTGCCAGAGCCGCCTCTACCTGCTCGTATCCAGACAGGGATGTATTGCTCGGAAAACTCACAAAATCTCTACAATACCAAAATTCTAGGAAGTTCTTTTATACTAATCCTCAAAGTTCATCTTAGGTCTACGTGCTCTAATCAGAGTTTATCTAAATCTAGCTTCCAAGGTTTGTACTAAACTTCCTCTGATACCAACTGTAACACCCCGACCCTAGTTACCTAGAGTCGGTGCATTATTACATAACATTGGCATGAACATGAGAAAGATCAAGTCACGAAAGACCGATTAGTTTAGTAGCCTTGGAATAACTAGATACATCCATAAATTTTTACATTACATCATAAAAAAACATCTTGTCTTCATATCCCCTCATACTATCCCTGCAGGTCATTCATAAATTACTTCTTCATAATCCTGGAAAAATAAAACATTAAAAGGGGTGAGCTCAGATGCTCAGTAAGGATAACATTATAGCAGAAGCTTTCATAAATAATCATAAACACTTAAGGCAATTTATAACTAAAACAAAAGCCTTTTAAACTTGAACTTCAGCATAAAATGGAAAAGGTAAAATGAAATAATGCCATTTACTTACTCACATGGATATTCTACTGGTCGAATGATCACATGCAATATCAATAACCACTTTCATAATGATGGAATGCATAATGCCAGACTATCATAACCACATAGCCAAGGCCTCGTGCCAAGACAACAAATAAGATTTTGCCAAGGCCTTGTGCCAAGACACTAGTTTGTCTCATGAGACCTACCGATGCATCGAGGAGCTATATCGGGCTCCACCCGTCACTTATTAAGTCCAATGCATTCCTCATATGAATAGGTTTAAGCATAAAATAAACATTCGTATTAAAACTAGCATACGAAATGTCAATACTTTAACCACAAACCATGAATGGTATAAAAATAGAACATCCACAGTCAAACATAACTCATTTGATACAATATGGAAGATTGTATTGTATCACATTAACCTCAATCATGAATAATGAAGGATGTTGACATAGATGAAAATAATCATCAAAACATTTTGAGGGAAATATCCCCCTTTTCTTGAAATCATTTAAAAGTCACACTATTTGTCAAGAAGCCATTTAAAAATTGATTTTTGAATCAAAGTGTCCCATACCACTTTGAAACTTTTAAAAGGAGTTTTCATTTTAAAACTTTAATGTCCATATAAATAAATCCTTAAAACCATTTTTAAAACATGGACATTAATGAGAAAGATATAGACGAATAAGTCTTTAAAACATTTTAAAATGGTATTTTGGTTAGAGGTTCCAACCCAAAGAGACACTTGAATACAAATAATTGTGGTAATCAAAACTTTGTAATATCATGAGAATAAAGGGATTCATGATATACTATGTCAAAGTACATTATATACACCACATAAAAGTGATTTGGTGTATATCAACAAAGAAGTCTCAATGGAATGTAAATTGAGATGAAATCTCTCATAAAGGTTGTATCCTTAGGTTAAGGATAAATCAACGACATAATTATGTGTGACAAATATAAATACACTAAATATAATTGGATATTCAGTGTAAATCAATCAAAGGATATTCACACATATTCTTGTAAAAACAATACCAACGAATTGGATGTTTAACTCAACAAATGGAGAATGAGTTAAAATTACTCTTATCAAATTCATATCAATGACATGAGAATTATAAATGGAGTGATTATGTGTATCAAACTTATATCCACAGGAAGGGGAGTGGAAATTATGACATAATCAAATGAATAGTGATTCCACACATAATCTTGGGGTAATATAATCAATGAAATATGCGTAAAGCCAAATGAGTGGAAATTGAAATCTCAAATTCCCTTATTGATTAGGTAACTTAAGAAACAAACACCCATGAAAGAAAGATCATTCCATGATGATGTAAATACCCATAAAATAAAGTATATTACACAATGAATACAATCATGGGTAGTACACATACACCACATGCAATAATTAAGTGGTGATCAATGGAAATCTCACGGAATTGAAAGTGAGATAAGAAAATCCCTTACCATGTTAATCAACTGAGTTGTATGGCCAAAAGTTAATAACCACCAAATGATTTACAGAATAACATGAATATAAAGACAATCATGATAATATATATCAAATGGCAGTACACAATACACCACTTTCAATAATTTAGTGGCGAACAATGGAAATCTCACGGAATTGAAAGTGAGATAAGAGAATCCCTTACTTTGTAATTTTTCTTTGGTCGATGGTAGGTTTACCTCCTGTATAATGGTGAAATAATTGTTATTGAATAATACAAGAATCAATTACTTTAATATGATATCATATATGATCTTTTAACATTGATTTGTTAATAATACCTTAGAATTATCGTCATTTCGGGTGTTAACGGGTTCATTTTACTTTATATTCTTTGTTATGTGAGCCATATTCGTTATTAATTGGATGTATATTATTCATATCCAGAATGATATAAAGTCCATAGATACTATTTTTAAATCATCAAATTATAATTATACTTGAATGGATATGATGGACAATGAATCTCATCGCGTTCGTGGAGACGGTAGTCCGCACGTACGCACGAACGCTACTTCCATTTAATTTTTCATTTTAAAAGAATTTAATCCAAATGATACATAGGTATATTATTATTCCAGTATAATATAATATTTTATATATGTTACTTAATTTCATTAACACCATCCTTTATACGTTCCATGTGTGGTATGAACGAGTCATATCATTTTAAGGGGGCGGTAGTCCGCACTTCCTCAAATGAAATTATCGTATGTATATACAACATGAAACGAATAAGGATATGAAATAAAATGGAATTACAGAAGATTATATATAAAATATATATCATTAATATCATATTTAATTACAGTGCCATCATAATGGCCACCATGAGAGGCGGTAAGATGTATTTGAACAATCATCGTTTCGTGAGGCGTTAGTTTGCCATCCACAGAAACATTATGTTCATCATCCATTAGATGGAGTTGTGTGTATGTGTAGTTTGAATACTTCTTATAACAACATCCTAGTATATTGTGGATACTGGTGTTGTTACAAAATAAAGGAAATAAAAAGAGTTTGGGGGTTGGAGAAGCAAAATAAATGAAACTAATTTAAGAGAAATCGTTACCTTTAATTTAGGTAACTCACTTTGGTTGGAACCAAAGGACTTCTTGAAATGCTTTCTGCCTAAGGGGAAGCTTCAAGGAGGAGGAGAGGGATGTGGGGAGCTTAGGTGGGCAGAGTTTGGACGAGCCAAGTGGCTTGATAGGTGTGAGGAATGAGTAGAAGTGGTCTCCTTTTATAAGGGAGAAGAGGGGATCTTTAGGAAAGAGTGAAAGTATTACTTTATAATATAGTTATATTCGGTTTATAATGGTCCAAAAATCATTGAGGTCGAAGATAAGATGACTCATATTCTAAATAACATCAACCAATAAGAATTGGACAGGTTTTAGATAATATTTTAATCATTATAATCTTATTTATTTAAATGATTTATTAATGAGGTAAACATTGCATCATTATTGTGTCATTAATAATTTAAATTATTTGATGTCTAAAAATTATAAATAAAATATAATTATGTAGGAAATCTTTTTAGCTTTCTAATGAATATTTATAATCGAAAATCCAACAGGTATAACCCTATGTAAAAATTGTTCTTCTAAAGGATGTAAGCTTATGCCATTTTTATTTTTATTTTAACTTTATTAATATAAAGTGTCCCTACCACATACAAGTGGCTCCAAGGGGTCCCCAAATTGACCCAAGGATGCTCATGGTCGGGTATGTGTCCACCAATAAGGTTAGGACACGTTTTAGGGTAATTTTGTATTATTATAATATTATTTTTTAACCCTTATTTACCGGATTTACCCTTAACCATGGTAAATAAAATATTTACCACAGTAATTATTCAAAATGTCTAAAAATAAAAGTTACCTATTTACAAAATTTGGACATCCCGATTCCAAATATGGAATCCATTTTTCTAAATTCAAAACACATAAGTGGCAGAAATTAATTTAAAATTAATTCCCGCTGTCAAAACAAAAAGCGTGTTTTTAAGAGGTAATAACTATCAAAAGATTGACACTTGTTTATGTTCGGTTTAATTGTAAAATTATGTCCAATGACCAACATTATATTAAATGATAAAAATATATTCTAAATATACTTTAAAACCACTCAAATTCACAATTTATCACCATTAATTATTTTGATTAAAAAAGTTGTTTTTAATTAAATTTTAGTAATTTTCACTATTCATCAAAATATAAAAGTTATTCGAAAAGTACCAAAATTTCAGCCTAGGCTAATTTCAATATTCCGAATCCAAAAATGAAGTCCATTTTGAAATATAAAATATATATGATTTCAAAAAGTAGGTATTACTATTCACAACGGCTAGTTTAATTAGTTGTGGTGTGTGTTAGAACTCGAGGTTGCGTACAACACACGCTATCGCATTATTCGAAGGGAAACGTACCGTGGAAGCTTGGGGTGTTACATGTTTCTAGAAGATTTTCCGAGACATCCTCCAGAACAACAAATTGAGTTTTCCATTGATTTAATTCCTGGTTCATGGCCCTTATTGAAGACCCCTTATAGAATGGCCACTCTGGAATTAGTGGAACTAAAGAAACAACTAGAGGAATTGAGTAATAATGGATTTATCCTCCCCAGTGTTTCTCCATGGGGAGCCCCTATCCTTTTTTAAGTACAAAGAAGGATCTATGAGGTTATGTATCAACTACATGGAGATCAATGGTATAACAATAAAGAAAAAGTATCCCCTACCTCACATTGAGGATTTATTTGACCATCTACATGGAGCTCAATACTTAAAAGATTGAATTTCGATCTGGATATCATCATTTGAGTGTGAAGAAGGAATATATTCTGAAAAAAACATTTCGAACTAGGTATAGGCATTATGAGTTTACAGTAATGCCTTTTGGATTGACTAATTCACCCTCTGTCTTCATGGAACTAATGAACATAGTTTTCAAGGAATATCTTGATGATTTTGTAGTGGTATTTATTGATGAAATCATGGTATACTCACAATGGTATGAAGATCATGAAAATCACTTGCGCAATGTCCTAAAGACTCATAGAAGACATGAATTATATGGGATGTTTATCAAGTGTGAATTATGGCTTCAAGAGATATCTTTTCATGGACATATTGTCTCTAAGGATGGAATCCTAGTTGATCCTGTGAAGACAAAGGCAATCCAGGATTGGACCATGCCAACAAACATAACTGAGGTACACAGTTTTATTGGATTAGCATGTTATTATCGGTGTTTTGTGCAGAATTTTTCCCGACTAGCTAACCCGCTAACGAAGCTCACAGGTAAAGGGGTTAAATTTGTTTTGAAAAAATATTTTAAATAATGTTTCGAAGAACTGAAGAGAATATTATTCAATGCTCCTTTATTGACTCTACCATTAGGTAATGACAGGTTTTTTATTTATAGTGATGTTCAAAGAAAGGACTTGGTTGTGTCCTTATACAAAATGATAGGGTTATTGCTTATGTATCACGACAGATAAAAATTAATGAGAAAAACTATCCTACTCCTGATTCGGATTTAGCTGCTGTAATCTTTTCTTTGAAGATCTGGAGACATTATCTCTATGGTGAAAGATGTGAGATTTATACAGATCAAAATAGTTTAAAGTATATTTTCTCATAGAAATAACTCAACATGAGGCAAAGGAGATTGATTTAACTACTCTAGGACTATGATTTCACAATACACTGCCACTTGGGGAATTAAAATAAGGTGGCAGATGCTTTGAGCAGAAAGGATCATGGAGTTTTGAACAAGATGAGAGTTGAAAGGGATTTTATTTTCATGGATCTAGTAAAGATGGACATGAGAATAACCATGGATGGTGAAACATCAATTCCTTTTCCAATGGTTTCCAAATCATCTTTACTAGAAAGGAGAAAAAGTTCTCAGGATGATGATGAGGAGTTTCAAATGAATATTAAAGCTGTGAATGATGGTAGATTGAGTGACTTCTTATATGAAGAAGGAATTTTGAAATTTGGGAAGAGACTTTGTGTTCCAGATATACTTGATCTAAAAAGGGATTTGTTGTATGATGCTCATAGTTCAAATTTCTCTATACACCCTGATAGCACTAAGATGTATAGATATTTGGAGGAACATTTTTGGCGGGATAACATGAAGTGGGAGATTTCTGATTTTGTTTCAAGATGTATGGTTTGTCAACAACTGAAAGCTGGAAGGAAATAGTCTGGAGGAGTATTGCAACCTCTTCCCATACCTGAGTGTAAATGGGATAATATCACGATGGACTTTTTCATCAGACTACAAAAGACTCCTTCAAGGAACAATGCATTATGGGTCATTTTTTATCTTCTTAACAAGTCGTCACATTTTCTTGCTATAAGAGAAGATCTACCACTTGAACGTCTAGTAAGGATATATATTAATGAATTTGTGAGAATTCATGGAGTACCCCTATTGATTGTTTCTAATCATGCTCCACATTTTACATAAAGATTATGGAAAAGTATTTTGAAGGCCCTAGATACTGATCTTTGTTTAAGCACTTCCTATCACCCAAAAACTGATGGAAAGTTTGACCGGACTATTCAAACATTGAAAGACATGATGAGGTCTTGTTCACTTGATTTTCAAGGCATGTGGGATTAGTATTTACCTCTCGTATAATTGTCCTACAACAATATATTCCATTCAAGTATACAGATGGAACCCTAGGAAGCATTATATGGGAGGAGAGGTCGTACACCATCTTGCTGGGATGATTTTGGTGAAAGAAAGCTCGTGGGCCCAGAACTTGTTGAAGAAAAAATGGAAAAGGTAAATATTATCCAGAACCATATCAAAATAGCTCATAGTAGTCAAAATATATATGCAGATAACCGAAGGAAGGATTTGTAGAGTAAAGAAGGTGGTAACGTTTTCCTAAAGGTATCTCCATGGAAGGGTATTATATGATTCAGTAAGAAGGGAATGTTAAGTCCCAGGTATATCAGACCATTTGAAATTATGGACCGAATTGGAGCTATAGCTTACCGTTTGGCAATGCCTCTAAGTCTCTCCAAGGATAACAATGTGTTCCAACTGTCAATGTTATGAAAGTACATGCCAGACCCAACACATGTACTCACTTATGAAGAAGTAGAACTTGAGCCCGATCAATCATACGGTGAAGAGCCTATCAAGATTCTTGATACTAGAGAACAAGTATTGAGAAATTTGACGACTCTTATGGTGAAGGTTATATGGAGGAACCATAAGATGGAGGAAGCAACATGGGAGCATGAGGAGCTTATGTTAAAGACATACCCGAATCTATTTAGGTAATATTCTGTGAATACCAAGGACGAAATTTTTGTAAGGAGGGGAGACTTTAACACCCCAAGGTTTTGAAAATAAATATATAATGCAATTTTATAATCTAAAAATTAAACCAAACTGTGTCTCTTATATGTTTTTAATTTCAATAAATGGTCATCTAGAGTTGTGTTCAGTAAGTCATTTGGAGTCTAATATAACAAACTTGATTTTTGGTAAATAGTAACTTACCCTTACGAATAGTAATATGAATATTAATTTGAATAGTAATATGACCCTTGAATAGTAAATAATGATATTATTTTATTTTCTTAAGGTAACATGATAATGGGATCTTAATTAATTTTTCAATGTCACATAAAACTGATTGCACTTCAAGATTGTTATTTTTTGAATTAACTATGACATTGTTTAAAATTTAAATTAATAATATTCAGAAAATTATGTTTGAAAAATGGATTTTACTTTTGAATTCTACACGTAAAAAATCGTAGGGGTTAATTTTTGGGATTTTTATGATATTCTTGAATTTTTGATGAGTAGTAAAATAAGATAAAATATGATAAATGCTAAACACTTGATTTACTGCATCATAGGTGATGCACGGATGATGTAATACCACTTGGTTCGAACTCACATGTCATTATTACTATTAGTGGTCACATGAAACAATACTAATGGTTGTCTTGAGGAAAATAATAAAATAATGAGTTAAATATTCAAATATTACTCCTCTCCTCCACTATAAAAAACCCCCACCACTACCTCTTCTCTTGACACGTCTATTCCTTGAAGCTCCTCAATGTTCTTCCCCACTACCTCTTCTCTTAGTCTTTCAAAAATTCTAAATCCCCTTCCCTTATAGAGTTTCTCAAGGATGTTATTTCAACAGGTAAAGCAACCTTCTTTCCCTTTTGGTTTTATTTCAATTTATCTACATTTGTTATCCTCTACTAACATCCTCTGTCCAAATGATCGTGATAACTCCAGTAACATCTATATTATAGATTTATATCATGTGAATGGAAGAACCATAATAATAATTCTTTCTCCCTCCCTTTTATTTTATAAATGAAATCGACGTCCAAGAGGTTCCAATTTATAACCTTCGTGGATGAAAAAGTTTCGTTCTTTAGTTTCATCTTCATTATTGGTCATGAAACTATATTCATGGTTGAAATAGACTATAATATATGTGTTATAACCTAATTAATATTCATGAACCATAATATGTACACATAATTATGTTATATGAAAAAACTAGTTCATAATATTCCAAATACCGCCGAATAATTGAAGTGGTGATCATCTAATGGTTCATCTGTATTCCATGTAACAAAATGATAGAAATGACCATTATCAATTTTTTATGTCCATTAATAATATATAATTCCAGTATTGGAGAATTATAACCATTCCAAATGAACATCAATACATAAAAACAAGTGAACCGAATATGAATATAAAGGAAATGAACACTCCAGAACGACGAAATTCAATACCATAAATTGTCAATAAAGACAAAAATGAACTAATAAGAATTATGTTAAACTAAATAAATGTATAGTAGGTTCATAAATAAGTTATTAACTAGTATAATTTCATATTCCAGGAGCTTAAGTACAAGATATGAACACGTTTGGAGTCAAGGTAAGGGTTTTTCCACCCAAACTTCCATTTTCAATCGGGATACTTTCATTGGCTATATACCTCAATGAATTTCTTATGTATTGTTATGTACTCATCATATATTCTGCCTGAGTATCATATATATGTAAAAAAAACAGAACCCTTCCTTATTTATGGATAATTACACGTTTTAAAAGGTACATTCAAAGTTGTTTCCAAAATACAAGCCAGGTTTAAGGGAATTTCTCAAATTACTTCTTATTTTCAGGGGAACTGTATAATCTATTTTTGGAAACCATTATCATTATAAAATCACTCATTTTGTTAGAAAAATTATATCTTACTTCAGATCTGGTTTTATGCAAATATTTTTCCAAAATAACTCTTCTTTTCAAAATAAAAGAGTATTTATCTCCATATTGCTTAATGATTTTATAAGAGTATTCTAATTTGATTCAATTCTCTTGTTGATTATTATGTATTTTTGGGGTTAATCATTATGATATACCATATTTTATTTAATGTTTTATGACTAACTCTATTGTGGATGAACTATCCTAAAAACATTCACCATATTACTCGGAATGATTAGTGTTTTATGTTTAATGATTGGGGAAAGTTAGTATCATTTCATATGATAGATTAAATATGAATGTATATGTTGTTTATGTTTATCCCCGCAAATATGAGAAATGAATTGGACTTATTATGTGATGGGTGGGTCCCACTATATCTCCTCGATGTATCGGTAGGTCTCATGAGACAAATGGACGTGGAATTGGCCGAGGCCTTTCCCAATGTTATAGGGATTTTGGACAAGGCCTTATTCATTATAAGTCATGGCTGAGGCCATGAAAAAATGTTTTAGATTGTTCTGAATATGCACTTACTTCATTATGAAGCTAGTAATTGAATGTTAATTTGGTTATTTGACAAGTATAGTACCCTTGATTATGTTTTATTATGGCATTATTTACTCAGCTCGTTTTCCTGCCATAATGTGTTCATGTTTATTATTAAAGGCATGTGTTTTCAATTATTCACCATGTCTAATGTTTATATTATCTTCCAGTATATTTCTTACTCTTACTAAGCATTTGATCTCACCACTTTCTTATGTTTCATTTTTCTCAGGATATGAAGAAGTAAATTATGAATGACAAGCAAGCATAATCTAGGAGACATGATGTTTCTAGTGGAATAAATTAGTGATGTTTTATCCTTTATATTGTAATGATAAACTTATGTTTGTAACTTGTTTCTAATAATACTAAACTACACGGTCCTTCGGGATTCATATTCCATATATGTATGCCAATAAAATCAAACAAGGCATCGATCCAGGGCAACTGGGGTCAGGTCCTTACACTAGGTACTCGCGGTTTCCCCCATACATGGGTTAACTATTTCCAAGCCTAAACTCATGACCAAGCCCTGACTCATACTAGTCTCTTTTACAACATTAAGAAATAACTAGTACATTGAAAATAAATAAAAACTCCTTTTATATATCATTGTGACATCTTGACCCAAGTGCCACATACAGGTGGCTCGATCCGTTTGTTACATGACCTCAGGCACACCTCCCAATATGCTAGAGGCTTCTGAATAGTAGTGAGGTTCTAATATACAATTTGGGGAGACTAGAACCTATTTATCAAATCAACACAATGGTGTAAATCAATAAGAAAATATCCAAATGATAATATATAATAACCAAGACAATACCATCATCAATAATTATCCAACCCCACATGTAAAATTCAAAATAGCTAAAGAATGACCATAAACCCATGAAGAAGATATGTACTGTCATATACGTGTTAGGTGTATAGTGAAAACACAAAAAAAAAATACACTAACATCTTCTGGGTAGGTCCCGACAACATTTCTGGTTCCCCCATCTATGATCTATCCTGAATGCCAACTCATCACTCTAATATAGTGCTCTTCCCCTTCACATGTCCAGAAAACCTGAAGTCTATTCGGGACAAATTAGGTATCCTGAGTAGGGTGTGAGTATAACTTAGTAGGACACCACCAATGATGTATAATGAAATATAAATTCTATAATATTGTATGCAGTTGTATAAGGAAAGCACAAATGATAATGTAAAAAATTTTCACATTTAATATTCTTTAATTAACCACATCAGCCCTTGGGTTCATGATGACACCCAGACCAATCATGCCTTCTTCAACCCTTGTAAGAGTCTGAACTGTACATCATTAGAATATCACAGATCATTATTTCAAGGTCTTTCATTATTCACTAAATTCCAATTTCACATTTATACATTGGGGGCCAAGAGAATAAGACATGCACCATGTGGGTATTTTAAGCAACAATCCATATCCTACAACTCAGTGTTAACATCATTCCCAAATATCACATACCATGGTTCCACATTAATAACCCATTCCTCAACCATGTTTTTAACCTGATATTCAACTAATCTCATAATCCCATTTATCAACCATATTCACAATCTCATTTATCAACCATTCATAATTCATAAATCATCATTTCAATTCAATTAGCACACCCCATGGGTTTCTATAATGTCGATCTCATAATCTCTAATTGGACTAATAGGATCTATGAGGGGATCCAAAATCTCAAGTAAGTAAATAAATTAAATAAATTAAAAATAAAATTACCCAATAAAGAAATTTCAAATTATTCTTTTTCAATTACGTACAAAAAATTCAAATAAAAAATATGGGAATTAGTAATTGGACCACGTACCTCATGATCATTGATGAACGCTCACCACATAATAACCCTCAATTTGGTGTAGAATTATCAAAATCATAGTGAAGGAGGATATCTAGGATTAAAACCAATGACCAGGATAAATAAAACTACATCCATAAAAACCAAGATCTAAAACATATAAAATGAATGAAAAATAATTCATCTCCAATGGGAGAGAAATATGGGAGAGAGTGGAAATTGGATAAGGAATAAAATACATACTAGATAGGTGTATATTTCTTCCATTAATTCATCAATTTTCAAATAAATGGGTTCTAGGAGCCTTTTAGTCCTCTCATGATCCCCTAAAATCGTGGGGAATAGTGTTATGTCGATCAAGGGTGAATGGAAATAAAAAAACGGGACTTCGAAAATTTTTTATAAAAAAAAATCAAGGGTTCAAAGTCCACATGCACAGCTTCCTAGGTGGTGCCACATGGTTTTCCAAAATGTGCTCCCTAACTATGAAAAACCTAATATCTAGGGTGAAAAGTTTCTCCTAAATGGTGATTGTTTTGAAAAATCATGCACAAACCATTCAATTCCCCTCTATTTGGGATTCAAGATTTTCTAGGTGTAGGCGCATGATTTTTCCCAACTGTGCACGAACTGTTCATTATCCAAAACCTCGCCAAAAGTTTCCAAAACTCACCTGAACTCACATGAGACAAGATCCAACCAAAATATGAAAAAATGGTAAAAGGTACCTAAGAACAAGTATAGGGAATCCATATAACGTTCAAGATCTTACACAACCTATAAGGGTTGTGAGTATAAAGGATACCAACAAGGTATGAAAATTGTAAAGATCTATTCATATATTAATGAAATCATCCAGGTAATGGAAACTTCATTTTGATGATTCCATTAAATAATTTGGTATCATAATAATGAATTTGATCCTTGTGTATATAAATGGTTTAGTGGGAGTTCTGTTGTTTTCCCAATAGTTTATGTCTATGACATACTACTTATTGGAAATGAAATAACAGTCTTAGTGCCTGTTAAATCCCAGTTGAATACATACTTGTAAGGAACCAACCATTAATATTACATAATATTGAGTTTTAAGTTATGAATTAGTTTTCATAAATTTTATTATCTTTATGGTTTATTATTTAGAAAATTTTGTTATCACCGTTAAGTAAATTAATATTACATCACAAAAAAGAAAATTCCACTTTTTTTTCATTTTTACCAAAAAAGATACTCTTATAATAATAAATTATTATTTTCATGAAATATATTCACAATTTTTATATTGACCTAATATTTTTCCATAATCAACCTTAAAACCTTATAAAAATATTTAAAAACATTGTATGAGAACAAAAAGGTCAGTAATAGATATATTAAATTAAATAAGTAAATCTATTAGTTCATAAATACATATAAATATATTTTTTTCAAAATTAAAATTTACTCTCAAAATAAAAATTTTCTTACCCATGATATCAACTTTTATACACAAATATTTTCATAAAAAAACTTCATAAGAAATATTAAGGTAAAAATGAAACTCATTATGGTTCATTTACAATCATGAAAAACTTATAAAAAAAATTTCAAGAAAGAAATCTATACATTTAAGCCTTTTAATGAAGAATATACATTGCTATAAACATAATATCATGAGTATTCTAATGAGAAATTAAAATAAAGAACATGGTATTATATGATAATTGAAACATAGAAAACATTATAGGAAAGAAAAATGACATAATCAGAAGTAAATTATAACTATCAAGACAACATCATATAGTGGATAGAGTCGCATAGTGGATTAGGTTTACTCTTTATTCCCTTATATCGTGTATCATCATCTAAAAACATTAACCAATTAATTAGAGAATTATTTGGGCACACCTATTATAAAATGTTCAAAATTACATGTTCCACAAAAGGAAATCAAACCTAAATCATAATCATATAAATTACCCATGAAATGAAATGGGTTTAATATTCATTCCTCATATCATAATCACATGGAATTACATAATTAGTGCATTTGAGAAATAAATATAATGAATGTATTAACCCATTAAAGTAAGGGAGAATTATATTGGTATATAGGTGAGAGATATATATAAATAATTTAGAAGCATTCCACAACACTAATGATATATATAAAGTTATTTCGGTAGGGAATGGTCATAACCTAATGAAAAGGTTGGTTTAGAGAGATCCCTTACACCTATAAGATTTTTTTTACAAATTTCAAAATATCCATTCCATTTTAAAACCATTTTAAATATACATAGAAAAAATATAAATATGGTTTTCAATTGGAAAAAATATGGGATATTATAAAGAAATTATAATATCAAATAATTGTTGCATTGGTGAGAAAATACATTGACAATGTTTACATTAAAATTTTGAAATTCTTGTTTTTTCTTTTATAAAGAAAGTCCAAAAATTCTGTATAAAATATGTAAAAATATTAATTATGAATAAATTGAAACTAAATAAAAATAAACATAAAATTTACTTTTCAATATAGTAATAAAATAATTCTAAGAATAAAAACATGGAAGAGAAGGATTTAGACAATGAATATTTATAACATTTAAAATGAGATTTTTAATGTAAAGCGTCTCGTTCGTGAAACCATAAAAAGATTAATTTTTTAAAAAATTGAAAAGAAAATAAAAAATAGTAAAAAATTCCCATTATAATCTATTTAATAATAAATAATTTTTTTTATAATTTTTTATAATAACATGGATATGGAAGAGAAAGAGTTGTAGCCGAAACTTTAAAAAAGGTTTTTTGAAAAGAAAATCTCGTACCTTGATTCTGAATCATCATGTATGGTATTTATCTTTATAAATAATACATTTATGTTAATTATTTACATACATTATAACTTTTTTCAATTTTATTATCTATTATATTATATTTTATTTGTTATCACGTTATAATCCTTTAATTAATCATATAATTTCACGTTGGACGTTCAGATGACATTCATCTAATATGTCCAAAATGACTTTGATTGGACGAATATGGTCAATGCGGTAATTAAATAATAATATAAATAATAATAATGACATAATTATCATTTCTATCCAAAAATTATACTTTTAAAACCATCCATAAAATGTGGTTGCAAAAACATGAACTATGTAATAATCATGGATGTGGAAGGTCGTATGTACACACGAGTAACGTTTCCATTTTGCAACGAACATGATAGAATGATGTTATGTGTTATTTTATATTTATATAGTTATAATTATATTATAAATATAATACTAATTTTTTAAATACACTTGTATATACCATCCACGTGATGCGTTAATGAAAAATAAATCACATCGCTTAATGGAGGTGGTAATATACACACACACCCAAACGACATTATAATATTTCAATGAATATAATGGTAAAAAAATATATGATTTATTATTTGTTTATAATGATAAATATTTCATGAATATAATTTATATACATTAAATCCATCATTTTAAATAATAGTGAGAGGCGATGATGGAAAGCAAATTATATTGGTTCATGAGGTGATAATCCGCCATACACATGAATGATGATTTCATTTACCATTTAACGGAATAGGAAAAGGATTTAGGTTATGAAATTAACATAATAGAATATAATTATATGGGATATAATGATTTTATCATATCCACATGGCTTAATAATATAGAAAGTATGTGGAATAATAAAGAAATAAATAACTATCAGTTAAGAATAATACCTCTTTAGTTTTGTATGGGTTGAAACAAAAGGATTTTACATGTGAATAAAAGAGGTGGCCAAGAGCCCTTTTATAAGTGAGGGGTTTGACACTTTTCAAATTTCTTAAAATATAAAATTAATATAAATTAATTCTTATAGAGAAAAGAATTCAAATAGATATAATTTTAATATAGGATGATGATAGTTAAAAATAATACCCTAAAATAAAATTTTGAGAACTTTATTTTACGATTCCACCCTTATCTATTTATTTTAACCAATGATAACCCTTTTTCAGAATTACTGCGATAACATCGTTTTTACACTTTAGAGCTCAATATAGTTACTATAAAAGGAAAATAGGATAATAAATAGACGGTGGTTAATATTTTAACCCAAATAAAAATTAAATGGATAGTGATAGGAATTTTATGAAATTTAAATCATTTAATAAAATATTATTAATTTTAAAATAACAGTCATCTGATTATTTAGAAATATTCAATTAATTTGAATTTGAAAACAATATGAAAATAATGGAATTATAATATAACACATTAAAAAATCAAAAAAATATAATATTTATCTTCATAAATTAATGTAACATAATAATTAATTCAATTTATTGTACTTTTAATATTGGTAATATCATTTATTTTATTTTTATATTAAATAAATATATATTGCATCAACTTAGCATAATCATATATGGTAATTGTTTCATTACTAAAAACTAGAAATAAATTAGCACGATATAAAATCGTTTATACTTAAAATTAAAATTTATAACTAGACATATTTTGTTTTTATCCCTTCCACAAAATATTATTGTTATTGAAATAAAGAAAGTGAAAATTTTTTCTTTATCTTTTACATAAAAATTATAATGATCAAAATCAAAACAATATGGAACCTAGTGGCCATATATTAGATAATTTTATGTAAATGGTAGAAATAAATGCATACAATAGAAAAAATTCAAGTTTTAGGGTCAATTTGTAATCCTTATAATATTATTTTTAACCTTAATTATCCGATTAACACTTACCTTGCTGATAGTTATTTATTATAATTACTATTCATAATGACTAAAAATAAATAGGCCAATTTACTGAATTTGGACCTCATGATTACAAATATAGAATCAATTTTTTAATATAAAATTCATATAATTAATATAATTAATATAATTTATTTTAAAATTAGACCTGTGAGACGTGACAAAAAATGATTTCTTAAAAATATATATTTTTAAGTATAATTCTTTAAAATATATCCAAGTATAAAATTAATTATAAAACCTTAATTATATTATTTTTAATAAAAAATAACTAATTATATTTTAAAACTAATCTAAAATATAAGTTTAATTTCTATCTACTTAAAAATAAAATATATTTTTCAATAAAATTCAGCATTTTTCACAATTCATTTAAAATGAAAACATTTCAGAAAAATAATAAAATTTCACCATTAGATAATTTTTATACGGTGACTTATAAAATTATATCCTTTTATCATATAAAATTTCTAAAATTTCAAGAAATTAATTATAATAATTACTCACAAAAAGAAATAAAATCCACTTTTGATGAAAATGTATTTTTGAAGAATAAAATGACTACTAAAAAAAAATTATTAGTTAGTAAGAATTTATCAATAAATTTTTATTTTGTATGACATTTATATATATTTCATATTAATTTTATTTATATCTAATAATTTAATGGATATGTTATAATGATCATATTTATATAATAATATTTGATGGTTCATTTTAGCATCATGTTACATGTCGTATATGCTATGAAGTATAGTTTCCTTTTTATTTAAAAAAAACATGAGGTGTTACATTAGTCCCCCATTAAATAAATTGCATCCTCAAAATTTTAACTCGATCACAGTAAACATCTAAAAATATCATTTTTGAAATCTCACATCGTTTAAATGGTCATTAAAGCCACCTCTTGAAAATATTGAAAAGGAAATTCAATTTTCAACACATTACATGCCTTCCAAATATGATAGCATTAGTGGGAAGTGAAAATATAGACATAGAGAAAAACATAATGTAAAAATAATTATGGAGAGTGGTATAGATCCTTGATCAAAAGACTCTGAATGATCCAAAGAAAGTTAATAGCCACAAAACCATTAACTGATGTGGTGAGAAAAAGGCCATCAATTCATAAAAAATGAAGGTAATATGATAATTTTTTCGTTTGGAGATATTTTTGAAAGAGTTGATGAATTTATTTACAATCTAGATGAAACATAATAAAATATACTTACTTGATAAGTATAAATTCATCATTTAATATTTTTATATCACATTCTCATCTTTTTCACCCAATGATGAGTATTCATGACAAATTTTTTCATGTCTAAAGTACTAAATTAAAATTCTAATGTATTAAATAATCCGAAAAGGATAACAATCACTTCCCCATATATTTATACATTAACTAAAACCAAAATGTTTATCATAATACAATTCTGAGAATGAATAAATCAGCATACGAATAAATATAGCATTAATCACCAAATCCTAAACAATAACACTCAAATTTTACCTTAGATCATTAGATAAATAACTAGCATTAATAATATTCAAAATATCCTCAAATAAGATTGAAAACCAAAGAATATAATTATTTGATAACATATTCTTCCATGATAAATTTAATATTTTTCTCCAAATAACATAAATCACTCTTAATGTATCATACTAAAAAAGTATATACCATAATCATATAATCTCCAAGATATGCTAATAAACTCCAAAAATAACCTGAATCACCCTAAATCCATAGTAAAATCATATATTCTTCAAGAATATAATCCAAACGTTAATCTTCAAGTAAAATCGCACAAAGTTATATTTACCTTAATCGTATAAGGTTATCAAAATAGTTATCTTCTTCTGAAATAACATTAATCTCCTAAAAACTAAATCACATTCCAATCACATGGTTATCTCTATAATAAAACATATGTTCCCAAAATCGACATCATATTTATTTTTTACTTCATTTTAAAAAATAAATCTCATACTAACAAAGTCATCACCTAGTACAGTGGTAGGAATTTTACACTTATAACCATTCAACTGTAGGTTCAATCCTCAAGGCCTTACCGGATGCATCATTATATACATCTTAGTAAAACTATATTAGTATAATTATTATAATGTTCCCAGAAATATGGTGATAATTATTTAAAATAACCTTAATAATAAAATATCATATAAACCTTATTTGTTATGAAAACTTTTAAACTTATGAAATGAACTTTCTTCCTCAAGTAATACTTCATGTGTAACCTAAGGTATACATATAACTCAACCCAAAAAAACATCCTAGAATATTTCCTTAATCACAATAAAATCCCATCACATAAAACCTAAAAATGGGTGTCTATGAACAAGAACTTTGGATCAACCGTAAACTCATAAACTAATGATTGTATCCATAACACTTAAGTTAACCTCACATGAAAACATCATAATCTATAATGTTTTAAAAATATTTCCTTTGATACCAATTATAATGACCCAACCCTAAACATTATATATTATTTATTTTTAAGTCAAGATTTCATTTTATTACATTTGGGGATCATTACGGTATAGAGTTTTAGATATTTAGTTCATCAAAATTACATAAATAAAAATTAAATTAAAAAGTGGACACTCTTACTTAGTATATATTTTTCCCACAAAAAAACATTTATGATATAAAATTTTTCATTTTAATGAAATATCATTAAAATTTTCATCTTTACCTAATCCTTTTTTCTACTCATCCATAAAACCTGATGAATGTTTTTTTAAATGGAATGTGAATGAAAATATTAGTAAGGGGAATATAAAAAGATAAAAAGAATCCTGTTAGTTAATAAATACTTATACATGATTTTTTTTCAAAATTATACTTTGGGCTCAAAATAAAAAATTTGTTACTAAAGAAATCTATTTTTCTTCCAAAATATTTTCATTAAACATTTCATAACAAATATTAATGGAATAATATAACTATTTAATGTTCTTTTTAAATTATGAAAAAATTATGAAAAGTTTTTCAAGAAATAAATCTATACATTTAACACTAGAAAAGTTTAATATAGTTTACTTTAAACATAAGATCATGAGCAATCGCATAAAAGAATAACATAAATTACATGGTATCATAAGATCTTGGAAATGTAAAAAATGTGGCATTAACAAAAAAACATGACATAAGAAAATTTTAAGGCTATGTTCCAAGATAATATCACATAGTGGAAGGAATCCCATAGTGGATTAGGTTTACTCCCTATTCCCTCACATTAAATCATATAAGACAAAAGCTTTACCTAATGCAATGGAGTGATATCTAGAGAACCTATTACAAAATCATCAGAATTACATGTGCCATAAAATAAAATCAATCATAAATCAAAATAAAAATAATTAACCATTTAAAGAAATGGGTTATATAATCTTTCATAATCTCATAATCAAAATAAATTTCATGAAGATGGAATTTGATAACTGAACATAAGACATGTATTGACCCATAAATGGAAGTGAAAATAATATAGTTATATATGTGAGAGAAATATATATATAATTTAGAATAATTATATAACATTAAATATAAAGGGAAAGTGAGTTAGAGATATAATGTTTATAACCCTACGAAAAGGGTGGTTTGGGGATATCCTTTATGCCTATAAGAAAAGCATTTCCATATATCAAATTATCCATTAAATTTAAAATCATTTTTGAAAATACATAGAACAAATACAAATAGATTTCTTACTTTGAATAATTTAATTATGATTATAAATAAATCCAAATATAAAATGATGGTTGTGGTGGTGGGAAAATCTGTTGATGTTGTATATATTAAAATAAAACATTTCTTTTTGACTTTTGTAATGAAAGTCAAAATGATCCATATAAATATATAAAATGATTAAATTTTAAAACATTTGAAATAAATTAAAAATAGACATAAAATTTAGATAATAATACATTAATAAAATAATTTTAAGACTATGGACATTTAAGAGACAGTACTATAGGTATTCTCTTTAACAAAGCGCAAAATTGATTTTAATAGTGCTAAAAAATCACTATTAATCACATCGATGATAAATTGGGTCCCTATTATCAGTGATAAAAATGAATTGATAAAAAATATCTGTTATCCTCTCAAAAAAAGTTGTTGATAAAGGACCCCCTTTATCAGTGTTATTTTAGGGCTTATAAAGGCCTTGCTCACTACAATGTGCTATTAATATAATAGCACACCCATCCAAAACCTGGTAAAACCTATAATTTAAAAAATTCTATATAAATTTAATGTGACACTAAGAATACAAAAATTTCTTCCCATGTTGTAATGCCCCGAACCTAGTTACACAGAGTCGGTGCATTATTTTAATACATTGACATGATTACATGTTATCAAGTCCCGACGGACCGATCAGTTTAGAAGTCTTGGAAAATAGATTATATACATTACCTTTACATTAAAATTTCAAACATAAAACACAACATAAATAGTTCTTTGAGAATTCCATTATTCCATTTAGCTTAACCCTGCATATCTATCATAATACACTTCTTAGAATCTTGGGAAAATAAAACATAAGAAAGGGGTTAGCTCAGATGCCCAGTAAGGGTAAATAATTTAGCAGAAGCTATAAAATTATAAGTTAATATGTTTGATAAAAACAACATCCTTTTTAAACATAAACTTGAACATAATTTGGATAACTTAAATCAATCATTACCATATAAACATTCACATGGATATTCTACTAGTCGAATAATCACATGTAATAACCAATTTCATAATGTGGGAATGCCTAACGTCGGACATCATTACCACATAGTCAAGGCCTTGTGGAAAGACATCAAATAAAATTTTTGTCAAGGCCTTCTCCCAAGACACTAGTTTGACTCATGAGTCCTACCAATGCATCGAGGAGCTATAGTGGGCTCCACCCGTGACTTACTATGTCCACTTCATTCCTCATATGAAAAAGTTGAAACATAACATAAACATTCGTATTAAAACAAGCATATGAAATGTCAATACATTAACCATAAACCATGAATGGTATAAAAAGAGAACATCCAGAGTCAAATATATCATAAATCATTCATAAAATATGTATGATCTCATTATAATAAATCAACTTTAAAAAAAAAAATATCCTGTAAAGGATGCTAACATAGTTGAAATTGATGAGTAAAACATTTTGAGAGAAATATCCTTTTTGTAAAATCGTTTAAAAGTCACGCATTTATAAAGTAACTAATTGAAAATATTTTTTTGAGAAAAATTGTCCTATAACACTATAAAACATTTTAAAATAATTATCATTTCAAATAATTCATGTCCATATAAATAAATCCATAAAATCATTTTGAAAACATTGACATTAATTAAAAATATCTAGAAAGATAAACATTTAAAATTCTGATCCTGATAAGGAGTATGTTTCACAAATCCTTAAAATATTCATTTTGAAATCATTTTTATGAAAAATGGACATGAATTATAAAAATGTCCCAGTAAATACATACTCATAAACAATCTCGGATAATAATGAGATTGAAGAATTAACCCTTACCTTGCACTTTCCTTTAGTTGAGGGTACATTTAACCTCCTGTATGAAGATCGTAGTATGTTATTAAATTATACCAAACCATATTCATATTTATTATATCATACATGATTCATTTATGACTTTATACTACCCATTTAATAATGATTTTCATGTTAAATTAACATTTTGGGTAATAATCCCTTTCTTTATCGTACATATTTTAACTTGACATTCTTGATCATATCATTTAGATCATGATTTAAATAATTCCAGATTCTAAACCATGATTTATAAATCATGCATATTTAGAATATAAAAATTTATAATTGATAGATATATTAAATTCAAAACTCGGTTTATGGATATGGTAGGTCGTACGTACGCATAAACGTTGTTTCTGTTTTCATATCATATTGAACGGAAGTAAGTGGATAAGATATATGTAAGTACGTAAATACATATATATATATATATATATTCAGTATCATTATTATGTCATATATTAAATATTTATTAGTAATATATTTGTTTATAATCGTCGATGTATGGTGAACATGGAAATTAATCTCATCAGGTCGTGGAGACGGTAATCCGTACGTACGCACGAGCGACAATATAATTTTCTTAAAGGTGTGGAATTAGATGGTATATCATATATACAGAATAATTATCATGTTATATTTATTATTTACATCAATTACACATCATTATTATACCCATCTAAATAATAATGCATTGAATAACAATTACACCACGACGTGGAGACGTTAAGTCGTACATACACACGTATGGTGACATGTCATTCAAAGGATGGATAGAATAATGAATTTGGTTGTACCATATTAATAATAACATCACAGTATATTGAAGATACTAAATTTATTATTTTATAATGGAAAAAAAGAAAAATGAAGTCGAATAAGAAAATAACTTGAAAGAGGTGATGGAATATTTACCTCTTCTTCGGGTTCTTCCTTTTGATTTGATCAAAAGGGCTCATTAGGCTGGATTTATAACTAATGTAAGGCATCTAGGATGAAGTTAGGACAGTTGAGAGGATATTTGGGTAGAGTTTGTCTGAGCCAAATGTCTTAGAAGGTGTGAATTATAGAAAAGGTGGAGTTCCCTTTTATAAGAGGGGTGAGGGGAACCTTAGGAAAAGCTAGAAATATTATTTTATAATAAAATAATTTTCGGTTTCTAATGTCTCCAAAATGTATCATTTAAAGTATAAGGTGAGGATGGGTCTAAAAACACTCAAAAAATAGGTTTTATAGAGTTTTGGGTCACAATATTAAACTTATCATTTAGATTTAACTCTTAGTGAAATACTTTGACATTTACTATGTCTGTTTGAATTTTTATATTATATGGTTATTAAACTTACTAAATACTTCCAAGTGAACCCCAAGTGGTTCCCTATTGATTCATATATAATTATATAAGTCCTTCGGCTGATCCTTATATTTTTAGGAAAATAATATCAACTAATCAGATAATGTTTGTTTTAAACACTCTTTTATGTCAATTTTAAAATTAGTGTATGGAATCAAAACATTCAAATTATTTTTATTTTAACATATATAATACCATTTAATTTATTCTTTCATTAATGAGGAAAATACTATATCATCTTTGTGTAATAAATAAATATATTTACATTATGTCTAAAAATTATAAATAAACTATCCTGAGGTATTAAATCTGTTTATAATTCTAATGAATATTTAGAGATGAATATATCATTTATATAACTCATATAAAAACTGTATTACGAAAAGATATTTTCTTTTGTAATTTTTGTCTCTACTTTAAATTATTTAATATATAATGTCATTATAACTTCCATGTGGCTCCATGGGGTCCCAAAATCTACCCAAGGATTTTCATGGTCGTCCATGACTCATCCAATAATGTTTTGACAAGTTTTAATGTTATTCTGTATTATTATAATATTATTTTTTAACCTTATTTACTAGATTTACCCTTTTAACCACGGTAAATAAAATATTTACTGAAGTAAATATTCCTAATGGCTAAAAGTAAAACGTACATATTTACAAAATTTTTACCTCCTGATTACAAATATGGAATCCATTTTTCTAAATTTAAATCACATAAGTGGTAGAGATTAATTTAAAATTAATTTCTTTTTTCAAAATGAAAAATGTGTTTTTATGAAATAATAACTATCAAAAGATTGACATTTGATTATGTCTAGTTTAAATGTGAAATTATGTACAATGACTAGTATTGGATTAAATGGTAAAAATATAATCTATTTATACTTCCAAGAAATTTAAATTTATAATTTATCACTATAAATTATTTTGATTAAAAAATTTGTTTTCAATTAATATATAGTAATTTTTACTATTCACCCAAATATGAAAGTTATCAGAAAAATACCAAATATTTATTGAAACTAATTTATTATGTCCCAATTCTAAAGAAGAAGTTTATTTTTTCAAATTGAATATATAATGGTTTCAAATATTTTATGTAAAAAAGGTTCTCCATTAAAAGGTTGTAAAATATCTTTTTTTGAAATATACTTCTTTTATCTGAAAAAATGAATTTGTTCTTACATTATGTCTAGAATACTCATAATATTTATTCTAAAATTATAAGGATTATAAAAATTTAAAAATTTATTTAATACTATTCATAACCGCTTTTGAACAGTTAGTATGGTAAGTCATGGTGCGCTAGAACTAGGTGTTGTGTGAAATTAAAGTTATTGAATTACTTTTAAGAAATAAAGTACTATGAAATCTTGGGGTGTTACATTCTTCCATCCTTCCATAAATTGCATCCTCTCAATTCGAAATTGTTCTTCAAAAATAAATGGTTTAAAATAGAAAATATCCTTGTGGGAAAACCCACATTAGAAATTAGGTTAATAAAATTTAGTCTTAATAAGAGGAAAAGGGAAATGAAAGGGTCACCACCAAATTATGATCTCGATTAAGAGAACATAGGTGGATATTAGGGACATATAATTGGGGGAAAACATAAATATTTATAGCTAGAAGTTGAGGTCATCAGTAACAAACAAGTGTAAAATTTAGGGCCTTAAATTCATCAATCCCTGATGATTTTAAATACTATCGGTTCAACAAAACATAAGGTATTAGGGTAACACATTTTTGGTATTAAGATTCCTTAACTAGAGTCTAATAATTAATTTCTTCATAGAATAAGAGAAGAAGAAAAATATATACATGACAAGTAGAGTTTCATACTTTAACTAATTTCTACCAAAAACTCATCTTTCACTCTAAAAGATAATAGAACTTAAAAAATATTATATTTATCCTCTTCGTATAGGGTTCCAAAAAAATGAATTTATAATTCATCTACCAGAACGTTTTAAAAAAACTACATTACTCAATCCATTACATCACGTGGGCTAGCGGTAGGTGATACACCCTTTTCAACCTTCAGTTCCAGGTCCTAGTCTTGCAACCATGACGGTCGCGATGGGTTGCCGCCCAACCTCCGGGTTGTCCTTTTATGGTAATCAAAAATAATCTCAAACTAGAGTTATCTGAAATAATTTTTTCCAACCTCACAGTCCAAAATTTTTTAAGGATTGTATACACAATGAGGTTTCTTTTTTTCCACGTAATAACATGTTAACACTTTCATCATGTATTCTTATAAAACACTGCACATCCTGAATTACCACAAAGCTTTATTGATTCTGTTCATACTCTATTATTCCTTATAGAATAATGGATATATTCCTTCTATCCAAAAATGATGTAAACTCCAACAATGATGTAATATACAAATCATTAATCAGTTTCAAGGTAGTCAAGAATATCAAATATAATTTATTCAAATCAACCATCTCTTATTCGAAAATCACTACCTCATTATCGGGACCATATTAAAGATTACATTTCCTTCAACCATGTATTTTAAAAAAAGTGTATCTTACTATTAATTCACTTTTCATAGAACCATATAATCTCAAATCCTCAATAAAATTGTACTACAGTAAAATCCTTATTTATCTCCATAATTTATATAACTACTATATTGTTGATACAACCCTCAAATGAAATAACCTTATCATAACAACATAAGAATAGTAGTCATTCATCTTCATTTGTGGTAGTATCATAACTTGATTATTATCAATAGCATCATTTTTGGTATACTCTGAGGACTGGGACATTGATTCAAGTAGTGTCCCAATGCCTTGTATATGAGACATTTTACATTTGGAACCTTTTTCTTACCCTTACAATCACGTACATGGTGTCCTTTTTTCTCCGCACTTATAACAAAATCCCATTCCCTTCAAGAATTTACCAATTCGATTCTTTCCAAAGTTATCACATATGAGAAAATCCATCTTTTCCCTCTTCACTTTATACATCTTTCTCTCTTCCACCTTTTCTTTTCATGCTTCCCTTAAAAGCCATAGGACTTAGAGAATTATTTACTTATCTTATTAACACATGATACTATTTATTCATATGTTGAGAATACATGGGGAATTATTTACCTTCTAAATATTTTCTTAATACAGTGAAAAATATGATCATTCTTACTCTTTGGATCATATGTATTGTTGGAGTTCACATTCCTTCTACTGAGCACCCTTTTTATACAATGGAATACACTAGGTCAGTTTATGAATTGTAATGAATAATTAAAAACATGTAAAATACCTATCTTAAATTGAATATTTTATGGATATAATCCATAATCATAAAGAAAAAGTTTTCATTGAGGAAGTATGTACTCATAAACCGTTCATAATGGTTTGTAAATAAAATGAGAATTATCCTAAGCATACCCCCCGGGAGTGTCATAACCAAGAGTGCAGCAAGGCCCATTATCATGCACCAGTTCCCATTCAAGTCTAGCTCAAAGCGGTGTTTTCGGGTTTTACCCCTTGGTACATCTGTTCCAGAGACTCCTCTACCTGCTTGTATCCAAACAGGGACGTATTGCTTGGAAAACTCACAAAATATCTACAGTACCAAAAATATAGGAGGTTATTCTATACTAATCCTCAAAGTCTATCTTATGGATATGTTCTATAATCGGAGATTATCTAAATCTAGTTTCCAAATTTATTGCTAAACTTACTCTGATACCAACTGTAACGCCCTGACCCCACTTACCCAGAGTCGGTGCATTATTTTAATACATTGACATGATTACAAGGAATCAAGTCCCGAAGTACTGACCAGTTTAGCATTCTTGGAAAATATATTATATACATTAACTTTACATTATAATTTCAAAGATAAAACACATCATAGATAGTAATTTGAGAACACTATTATTCTATTTAGCTTAACCCTGCATATCAATCATAATAAACTTCTTGGAATCCTGGGAAAATAAAACATAACAAAGGGGTGAGCTCAGATGCCCAGTAAGGGTAAATAATTTAGCATAGGATATAAACATTTATGGTCAGATGTTTGATAAAAACAACATACTTTTTAAACATAAACTTGAACATAATATGGATAAATAAAATCAAATATTACAATATAAAAATGTATGTGGATATTCTACTAGTTGAATAATCACATGTAATAACTAATTTCATAATGAGGGAATGCCTAACGTCAGAAATCATTACCAAATTTTAAAGGCCTTCCTCCAAGACTAAAAATAAAATTATTGTCAATGCCTTGTTCCATGACACTAGTTTGTATCATGAGACATGCCAATGCATCGAGGATCTATAGCGGGCTCCACCCATCACTTACTATGTCCACTGCATTCCTCATATGAAAAAGTTGAAACATAACATAAACATTCGTAATAAAACTATCATACAGACATCCATATTCAAACATATAACATCCATATTCAAACATCCATATTCAAACATATCAAACATATTATAACTCATTCAAACATATCATAACTCATTCAATAAAATATGGAAGATTGTATTATAAAAATTCAACCTCAATAAAAAATAACATCCTATAAAGGATGCTGACATAGTTGAAAATGATTAGTAAATCTTTTTGAGAGAAATATCCTCTTTCTAAACTCATTTAAAAGTCAAAAATGTACATGGATGATATAAATGACCTAGTAAATACTTACACATAAACAATCTCGGATAATATTGAGATTGAAGAATTAAAACTTACCTTGTAATTTTCTTTAGTTGAGGGTACGTTTAACCTCGTGTATGAAGATCATAGTATGTTATTAAATTATAAAAAAACACATTTATATTTATTATATCTTACATGATTCATTTATGACTTTATACTACCCATTTAATAATGATTTTCGTTTTAAATTAACATTTCGGGTAATAATCTTTTTCTTTATCATACATATTTTAACATGTCATTCTTGATCGTATAATTTAGATCATGATATAAATACATCAAGAATATAAACCTTGATTCATAAATTATAAATATTTAGAATATAAATATATATAATAGATAGATATATGAATTGGAAAACACCATTTATGGAGACGGAATGCCATACGTACGAATAAACGTTGTTTCTGTTGTCATATCATATTGAACGAAAGTAAGTGAATAAGATATAAGTAAGTAATTAAATACATACATACATACATATATATATATCTCCAGTAGAATTGTTATGTCATATAAAACCTATTTATTAGTAATAAATATTTTTATAATCGTCGATGAATGGTGAACATGGAAATGAATCTCATCGCGTCGTGGAGAAGGTAATCTGTACGTACGCACGAGTGATAATATCATTTCCTTAATGGTGTGGAATTGGATGGTATATCATATATAAAGAATCATTTTCAAGATATATTTATTATTTACATCAATTAAACATCATTATTATACCCGTTAAAATAATGATGTATTGAATAACAATTACACCACGACGTGGAGACGGTAATCCATACATACGCATGTATGGTGACATGTCATTCAAAGGATGGATAGAATAATGAATTTGGTTGTACCATATTTATAATAACATCATAGTATATAGAAGATATTGGAGTTATTTTTTTATAATGGAAACAACAAAGAAAAAGGAAGTGGAAGAATAAAATAACTTGAAAGAGGTGATGGAATATTTACCTCTTCTTCAGGTTTTTCCTTTTGATTTGATGAAAAGTGCTCCGTAGGATGGATTTATGACTAAAGTAAGGGCTCTAAGATGATGGGAGGAAATTTGAGAGGGTATTGGTCAGAGTAGGACCGAACCAAATGGCTTTGAAGGTGTGAATTGGAGAAAATGGGGCGTTTTCTTTTATAAGAGGGGTGAGGGGCGTCTTAGGAAAAGCTATAAATATTATTTCATTATAAAATCATTTTAGGTTTTTAATGGATCCGAAATTGATTATGTAAATTATAAAGTGGGGATATTTCAAAAACCACTCAACCAATAGATTTTAGACTAGTTTGGGTCACTATATTAACCATATCATTTTTATTTATCTCTTAGTTAAATACATTGACATTTACCATTTCTTTGTATTTTTATATTATATGGTTAATAAACATACTATATACTTCTAGGATAACACCAAGTGGTTAATTAATGATAAATATTTCATTATATAAGTCCTTTGGCCAATCCTTATATTTTTAGGAATAAAATAACAATTAATAATATAATATTTTTTTAAAAACTCTTTTATGTCAATTTTGAAACTATTTGGAATTTTATTTTTTATAAATTCATAACAGAATTATTACTTAGAAAAAAATTCATCCAATAAATCTTAACATGTCACATTATCTTATAAGTCATGGATGGCATCAATACGTTCAAATTATATTTATTTTATCATCTATAATGCCATTTATTTTATTCTTCCATTAATGAGGAAAATACTGCATCATCATTGTGTCATAAATAAATATATTTATTATATGTATAATAATTATAAATAAAATATCCTGAGGTAGGAAATATTATTATCTTTCTAATGAATATTTATAGTCGAATATATCAATTATATAACCTCATATAGAAATTGTTTTACTAAAAGATATTTTCTTTTGTTATTTTTGTCTCTACTTTAAATTATTTAATATATAATGTCATTATCACTTCCAAGTGGCTCCATGGGGTCCCAAAATCGACCCAAGGATTCTCATGGTCGGCCAGTACTCATAAGATAAGGTTAGAACAATTGTTAAGGTAATTTGGTATTATTATAATATTAATTTTCAACCTTATTTACTGGATTTACCCTTTCAACCACGGTAAATAAAATATTTACTAAAGTAAATATTCCTAATGTTTAAAAATAAAATTTACCTATTTAAACAATTTGGAACCTCCTTATTACAAATATGGTATCCATTTTTTGAAATTCAAAACACAGAAGTGGCAGAAATTAATTTAAATTTAATTCACGTTGTAAAAAAAATCGTGTTTTTAAGAAATAATAACTATCAAAAGATTGACACTTGCTTATGTCTAGTTTAAATGTGAAATTATGTACAATTACTAGAATTGGATTAAATGGTAAAAATATAATTTATTGAAACTTCCAAACCATTAATATTTATAATTTATCACTATAAAGTATTTTGATTAAAAATGTTTTTTTCAGTTAAAATATAGTATTTTTCACTATTCACCCAAATATGAATGTTATCATAAAAACACAAAAAATTTATTGAAACTGAATTATTATTTCCAGATTCTATATAAGAAGTTTATTTTTTCAATTTGAATATATAAAAGATTCAAAAATTGTATTTAAAAAATGATCTCCATTAAAAGGAGGTAAAATTGCATTTTTTTAAAAATACTTCTTTTATCTGAAAAAATTGAATTTGTTCTTAAATTATGTATAAGAAACGCATAATATTGATTCTAAAATTATAAGAATTATATAAAGTTCAAAATTCTGGTAATACTAATCATAACCTCTTTTGAACAGCTAGTTTGGTAAGTCATGGTGCACCAGAACTCGGTGTTTCCTGTGGTGCATGTTATTGAATTATATTGAAGAAATAACGTACTATGAAATAATGGGGTGTTACACATGGTATATACAAAAAAAAACTGCTATATTCATTTCAAACAACATTTTATAAAATTACATATTTAACTATCCAGAAACATTTAAAAATAATAATGTTTCGTCTTTTGACACTCGTGATCCCCTCTCAAAAATGTCCTCCCATGGTATCAGTTTCCAAATTAATCTTCTCAAACCGAGTAAAATAATTTATCTATATTATAAAACGAATATTAGGTTAGTAATACTATAATGAAATAATGTAAACATTAATATAAAAGAATACATTAATAAAATTCCAATATTTAATAAAAAAGACACATTTGTAGTTGTATCGATCATATTTTTCATCTTATTAAGGTGGGGTTGATTAATACATGTCACAAATGAGCTATGGACCATTTTTTTAAAATATCAAAACCATATGAAGGAGTTTTCTTGGTTTTGAGTATATCCCTTATTTTTTTCATAAATATAATGTCAATTTTAAATAACGACACATTTAGAGTTATATCGGCCACACCCTACATCTTATTGAGGTGAAGATATTTTTTATATGTAAAACAATTCTTATAGATCATTTTACTAGAGTATCAAAATATGTCTTCTTTGTTTTTAGTATGTTAGTTGTGTTTCATTAATAAATTGTCACTTCAAACTGAAAACAGGCATTAAGAGTCATACCTATCACATCATGCATAGGTTTTATGTTAGGATAATTCATTTATGTCATAAATAACTTATGAATCACTGTTCTATATTATCCGGGAAATCAGACGGAATTTTCTAGATTTTCAGGAAGCAACATGTTTTGAAATAAAATGCCAATTTTAAATTGTTAACTGACGCCTTTAGTCATACCAGTCACACCGTGCATAATATTGAGGTGGGTCAGATTTCTAAATGTCACAAATGACAGATGGATCATTGTACTAATTTATCCTAACAATACTATAGTTTTTTCTCAGTTTTCATATGGTCACTTGTTGTTTTTAAATAAATTAATGTCAAAATTAAATAAAAGGAGACACTTTGAGTGATACCATCCACATATTGCAACTTATTGTGGTTATAATTGTTACTAAACATAAAAATGACATATAGATCGTTTTTATAAAATATAAAAACAATCCAAATGTGTTTTCTCAGTTTTTAGTATGTCACTTGTTGTTTTTACTTAAATTAATGTCAATTTTAAATTAAAAGATTCACTTTGAGTGATACTAGAAACATTGTGCATCATATTGAGTTGAGACTAGTTACTATACATCAAAAATGACTTATATATTTTTTTCCTAAAGAAAAAAAAAATCGAATTTGTTTTCTTGTTTTTCAGTATGTCTGTTGTGTTCTTTACAAAAATATCATTTCTAAATAGAAACATGCATTATGAGTCATACCGGTCGGATCAGATATCATTTTTAGGTGAGAATACTTCATACACATCAAAATTTACTTATGAATATGGGTACTAAATTAAAAATACAATCATATAATGTTTTCATGGTTTTCAGTGAGTGAAATATTTTGAACTAAAATGTCAATTTTAAATTGGTAATGAACAGTTTTAGTCATACCAATCACATTGTGCTTCTGATTGAGGTTTGGATGATTCATACATGTCGCAAATGACTAATGTATTGTTTTTATAAAGTATCAAAACAATACGAATGTTTTTATACAGTTTTTACTATGTCACTTGATCTTTTTAATTAAATTAATGTAAATTTTTAATTAAAGGAAATATTTAGAGTTATACTGGCCACACCATGCATATTATTGAGGCGGGGTTGATTCTTACATGTCAAAAATTACTCATGTATCATTTTATTAAAATATCAAAACAATCCAAATGTGTCTGGTAGATTTTGAGAATGTCACTTGTTCTTTTTTACTTAAATTGATGTGAATTTTAAATAAAAAGAGACACTATGAGTGATACCAGAGACACTATGAATCGTATTGAGGTGCAGATGATTCCTACATGTCAAAAATGACTTATAAATAATTTTAATTAATTATCAAAACATTATGAATACATTTTCTTAGTTTTCAGTATATCACGTGTTCATTATACATACATTGATGTCAATTTTAAATAAAACGAGACACTTTGAGTTATACCAACCACACAATGAATCATATTGTGTTTAGGATGATTTATACATGTCAAAAATCACATAAAGATCATTTTAAAAGAATATTAAAACAATTTTAATGCATTTTCTCAGTTTTCAGAATGTTAATAGTGTTTTTTTACAAAAGTGTCATTTCAAACTGTTAACACGCATAATGAGTCATACCGAAAGCATTGTGCATAAGTTTGATATGAGGAAACTTTATAAACAAAAAAATTACATATGAATATATTTCTTAAATTTTCAATATAATCATAGTATTTTTCCTTGGTTTTTAGTGAGTGACACGTTTTGAACTATAATGTTACTTTTAAACTGATAACAGACACATTAGTCATACCAATCACATAATTCATTGGATTGAGGTGGGGTTTAATCTTAGATGTAAAAAATGACTCTTGGATCATTTTACTAAAGTATCTAAATAATATGAATGTGTTTTCTTGGTTTCATTATTTCACTTGTTCTTTTACTTAAATTAATGTCAGTTTTGAATAAAAATACACACTTAGAGTCATACCGATCACACCGTGTGTCGTATTGAGGTGTGGTTTACTCATAAATGTAAAAAATGACTCAGGGATCGTTTTAATAAAATATAAAGACAATAAAAATCTGTTTTCTCAGTATTTAGTATGCCACTTGTTCATTTTAATTAAATTAATGTCAATTTAAAATAAAATGTACACTTTGAGTCATAATCGTCACACCATGCATTGCATTGAGGTGTGGTTAACTCCAACACATCACAAATGACTCATGGGTCGTTTTTCTAAAATATAAAAAATATTAATAATAAGTTTTCTCAGTTTTCAGTATGTCACTTGTTGTTTTTACCTAAATTAATGACGATTATAAATAAATAGAGACACTTTGAGTTATAATGGCTACATCGTGCATCATATTGTTTTGAGATTTATTACTACACATAATAATGACTTATATATTGTATTAATAAAGTATGAAAAAAATTTAAATGTGTTTGCTCAATTTTCAGTATACTACCTATGTTTTTTTAATAAAATTTCATTTCAAACATGAATCACACATTTATAGTCAAACCAATCATACCGTGTGTCAGATTGAGGTTTGGTTGATTTCTATACATCACAAATAACTCATAGATCATTTTACTAATTTATATAAAAAATAACAATGTGTTTACTCAGTTTTCACTAAGTAACACGTTCTTTTTGATGAATTTAAGGTCAATTTAATATAAAAATACACACTTAATATCATACCAGCCACACTATGCATCAGATTGACGTGAGGTTGATTCTTACACTTCAAAAATGACTTATGAATCATTTTCATAATGTGTAAAAGCAATCTAAATTTATTTTCATACTTTTTAGTAAATCACTTGTTCTTTTTACTAAAAGTAATGTTAATTTTAAATAAAAAAAGACACTTTAAGTGATACCATTCACTTTTTATTTTTTCTCAGTTTTGATTAGTTTAGTTTCTATGATACTAACTATATTGATCAAGAAATTTCATAAATATATTTCACATCATTGTAGATTAATATTCTATATATAAAATAATGATCCATGTAATATTAGTTTAGGTCTAATTATTTTGGAAACATGGGAACATAATGAACTAGTTCATAAGAGTCTCTCATTAAGTTATTAATTACTTGAAATATTATTTGACATATCATTTATAAAACATTTTATAAAATCAAAAGGATATGGAACATAAGAAAGGGTGATCATAGATGCTCAATAAGTGTAAACAAGGGAGGCTATCATGCCACCTTCAGATAAGTACCCCTTTAGTGCTCCATCCTTCTTATCCCCCCACATTTATCCCTTCCCTTGGTTATCCCCATATCTAATTTTAGAATTGTATAGAGACAAAATGTAAGAGTGGTGATGTTCCCGTTGAATGTTGTTTGTGGTTGAAGGCTTTAGTTTCCCTAAGCCCTTCTCTAGAATATCATTATTTTACACCTTTCAAGGTCAGATCTGGGGAGGAGGTTTCTTATAGTCTTTCAGTTTAGTGGTTTGGTGGCCGATGGTCTTCACGGAAATATTTGACATGATTTTTGTTTCTGGTTTGATGTGATGGTGTTGTTGTTACGGTTTCTTCATAGGGTGAATTTTGTGAACATTGTGGATGGGTGTGGTAATGGAGATCATCAAAAGTCCAGTGTTTAGATATGTTCTTCAATGTTTTGTCTTCATTAGGGGCTCTGGTTTTTGTGGACATGTTCTTACTAGAGTATTAGGAGTTTTATCTCATGGTGTAGGTGGGTTTCAGTGGGTTTTATCTGGAGTTAGCTGGTGATTCTGTGGTTTGGGGATGGTTATGATTGTAACACCCCGAGATTTTATGAAAAATATTATTTTTAATTTCATTAATGTCTTGTGTTGTACGCTACACCAAAAGAATCTTGCACAATACGTATCCTTGACTTTCATTGCATTACACGCAATCACGACCTTCCTCGATAGCGTGTGTAGTACGCAATAACGAGTTTCACTAAACAACGATATGCTATTAAAATATTATTAAAACTAGCCGTTATAAATAGTAATAACCACATTTTAAAATTTTATAAATTTTATCTCTCAAAATGGACTTCATTTTTGGATTCGGAGTATCAAATTTAGCCTAAGGTGAAATTTTGGTACTTTTTGGATAACTTTCATATTCTGATGAACAGTGAAAATTACTAAATTTTAATTAAAAACAACTTTTTTAATCGAAATAATTAATAGTGATAATTTATTAATTTGAGTGGTTTTAAAGTATATTTAGAATATATTTTTAAAATTTAATACAATGTTGGTCATTAGATGTAATTCTACATTTAAACCAAACATAAACAAGTGTCAATCTTTTGATAGTTATTATCTGTTAAGAACACGCTATTTGTTTTGACGACGGGAATTAATTTTTAAATTAATTAATGAAACTGATATGTTTTGAATTTGGTAAAATAGACATAATTTTTGAGTTCATAATATCAAATATAGCTTAGACCTAATTTTTGGTATTTTTCTGGAAACTTTCAATTTTTGATGAATAGTGAAACCACTAAGTGGTAGTTAAAAAAAATGAATTTTTCATAAAACATAATTTTACCACTTCTGTGAGTGGAATTTCAAAAATCCGAGATACACGGTTGATGTTAGTAAGTAAAATGTGGTTCAAAGAGATGAAAATAATTTTTGGGGAATAGTAACTTTTTACTTTTTTTACCACGGTTAAAAGTAAATAGGGTAATTAAGGGTAAAAATGATATTATTATTACCCTAAAACATGTACTAATTCTATTGGATAATTTTAATCAGACCAAAAACAACCTTAGGAATAAAATATGACCATTTAGGCCTACATGGATTAGATTAGGACATTTATTATTAATTTATTTAAAGAAGGGTTAAAATAGTTAAAATCAAAGTTTAATAAGTAAATCATTTTTAATATAGGGTTATATATAAGATAAATTCGACTATAAATACTCATTAGAAATATAAGAAGATTTCCTACATAATTGGTTTTTATTTTTAATTTTTAGAAATTGAATAATTTAATTTATGTATGACACAAAGATGATGCAATAATTATCTTATTAATGAAATATTGACATAATTGATGTTATAAATACCCAAATAAATGTAATTTGAGACTTTTTATGAATTAAACTAATTTTATAGGATAATAAGACATATTAGTATTGATTTAATTAACTTTTTTCGAACTAATCATTATGTTATGAGTTTCACAAAAATCAATTACTAAATAATGTCAAAATTGACATAAAATAGTTTTTAAAACATATTTTATATTATTAATTGTTATTTTATTCATAAAAATCTAAGATTCGGAAAAATGACTTAGATATGGTTATATATATTAATAATAAACAACTTGGGGTTCGTTTGGATTGTTATAGTAAGTTTATTAACCTTATAGTGTAAGAACACAAGAAGACACGGTAAAAGTAAAATTATTTAACTTAATGTTAAATCTAAATGATAAGGTTAAAATAGGAACCTAAACTTGTATAAATTCTCTTGGATGAGAGGATTTAGACCCATACCCACCTTAGATTTTAAATAAATCAATTTGGAACTATTTAAAACCGAATTTGACTTTATAATAAAATAATAGTTTTAGTTATTCCAAAGGTACCCCTCTCCTCCCTTATAAACGGGCACCTCCTCTCCCTCTTCCTCACACCACATTGAGCCTTCATGCTCGGCCAACCCCTGCCAAATTCTCTTCTACACTTCCATAGAAACATCCTAGAGGTTCTTTTCTTCCTCAAAGGCCAATTTTAGTGCCCTAAAAGGAGATCTCAAGGAGGTGCTTCAAAGAAGAGGTAATGTCCGTTACCGATTCATTCAACTTTATTTCTTCATCCACTTCTTCTTCTTAGGTTTTTTCATTATGAATTAATAAAATCAATATCAATCATATACTGATATGTTATTATAAGTTTGAAACAACCCTATTTTACCATCTATCCATCCTACAGAAAATGAAATCACCGCGCGTGCGTACGTACGGAATACCGTCTCCACGTCGTGGTGTAATCTATTTTCCACCACCACCTTACTTGGATGGGTATAATGGTGTACATAATAAATATATATGATTATTGTAAAGTGATATTGATTATGAAATAGTATACATGCACTTCAATATAATTCCACGATCATGAGAACGATATCATCGCTCGTGCGTATGTACGGACTACCGTCTCCACGACGCGATGAGATTCATTCTCCATGTTAACCATTCATGAATGATTATAAATTATATATAATAAGTAATCATGAAATATATGAAATAATATTGATACTGGATTTATGTGTATATATATGTATGTCATCTACTTAATTCCATTCAACTCAATAAGAAAATGAAAACAACGTTCATGCGTACGTACAGCCTACCGTCTCCATGAACGGTGTATTTATTTCCATTTACTGATTTATTATATATATGTATTTTCTGAATATATATTATATATAAATCATGTTTTATATTCTGGAATTAAGTAATTATTATCTAATTAATCATATGAATAATTACAAGTCAAAACACGGACGACAAATGAAACAATTTTACCCAAAACGCTCTTTAACATGGAATTTACAAAAGAACGGGTAATATAAAGTCATAAGTGAACCATATATGATATCATAACAATGAGTATGATTCTGGAATAAGTCAATGAAATTATTTAAATCATTATACAGGAGGTTCGGACACTTACGAAGCAAATCAGACCTAAGGTAAGGAAAATATCACAATCTCATTTTTTTCCAAGATTGTTTATACTTTGGTATTTACTGGGGTGTATTTTATCATCCACATCCATGTTTCCTCAACATGTAATGTTTATATCCTTATACAATATTTTATATCCAATTTTACCCTTCGGTGAGTTTTTAGCAAAAGATATTAAAGGAATATTTTATCATTTTTCGTACGAGGTACTTTTTTGACTTTTCGGAAAAAAGTACGAGAAGAATGGTTTTTTAACTTATATGACATTAATTGATTTTTAAAACATTATATCCAAGAAGCTTCCTTTACAAGTTTTCAAGTTTATTTTTAATCAACTTCTTTTAGTTTAAAATTGTATGACATGTTAAGAAAGTAAAAATGTTTTTGAAGTAGAAAGGATATTTTCCTCAAGAATGGAGTTCAAGTGTTTTATCAAAATTATTTCCCATCTAAGATAATAAAGGGTTCTGTTTTTATCCCTATTATTAAATAGATTTGATTATGTTGTGATGGAAATATTTTTATGAATTCCTTTACTTTATATGAATTGTTTTATGATGTCACGATGTTTAAAAAACCCATTTTTACTACATGGGTTATGCAATGATGTATGATTTATAATTTTGTGTCACACATAAGAATGGTATCATTATGAGATGGGTGGGACCTATATCTCCCTCCAATGCATTGGGTAATGATTTTATATCTCATGAGATAGACATGGCTGGAACTGTAGGTTATACCAGTTCAGTGAAACAGGACTGAAACGAGGGTGACTCGGTTCAGAAATGGACTTTGTCCACTAGGATAGTCTTGGCAATGAGTCTTGAATAATAAGAAATGATTCTCTATGATTATGTATGTATGCCACAAAGTTTCATGTTTTATGTTATGATTATTGGGATTACATTTCACTACTATGATTTATCCCATGTTATGAAATTATGATCTCTTTTGCAGGTTAATATTTCCAAAAGATATGTTCTTATGAATATGATGTTATTGATATTTCTTTTGTTTTCACATACTGAGCATTTGAGCTCACCAATTTATGTTTTCTTTTCCCCAGGATATAAAGAAAGGATTTAGGTTTTAATAAAAAAATGATCTTTATGGGAGATGTTTAAGATCTTTCCCCATGATTAGAAGATTATATTCTAAGCTTCCAAAGACACTAAACTATTACGATCCTTGTGTGTGTGTTTTTGTTATATACTAAGTATTCTGCAAAAGTAATGTAATGTATATGTATGTCAAGCTTCGGGTATCTACAATTGGTATCAGAGGAACGGTTTAGTCAACCTTTGGAAACTAGGATGCGAAAACATTAGTGAGATCCCTAGAGATATTTCTAAGTTATGTCAAGGGATGTACCTAAGGATAAGAATGCGTATAGGATATAGTCCTAGAACTACAGTAATGATCTTATAATTTAACCTAAGATGTTATATATTGAGGGTGCTCCCCCTTTTACTATGTTGTTTTCCCTAGCATGATTTTTTCCTCTCACACTATTCTTTTTGGGTTTTAGAAAATGGATGGAAACAGGAAGATTCATGATAATGGATGATATGATGGAGAATGGAATGATTTTCTTCATGATAAACCAAATTAAATGGGATTTGGAAGTCCAACCATCATTATTATGCCGAATCATCAATCTCATAATATGATCAATAAACTCAAATTTGGTAAGTTTCCTAACTCGGCTAATAAGAGAAAGATGGAGTTTCATGATGATCATAGAGGAAAGAAAGTTCAATTTCCCCTATGTAAATCATGTGGGAAGAGGCATCGAGGAGAATGTTTCAAGGGAACTGGAAGATGCTTTGGGTGTGGAAAATAAGGACACAAATCCAGTAAGTGCAAAGGAAAAGGTTCATTTAACACCATGGATGAGGATAATGGTATTTCTACGACATCAACAATGGTTAAATGTTTTAAATGTGGAATGTACGGGCATTATGCAAACCAATGCCCTAAGGCAAAGTCTTATGAAGAGAATCAGTATGGTCATATGACTAGTATTTATGTTGATGATGATAAAGAGACTACAAATGATATGTGAGTTGAAAGAATTGTTGAAGCTCATTCAATGGTTTAAGAAGGTAGTGGAATGATTACATGTTTATCAAGTGTAATGTTGTATAAGTAATCTGATGGTACTATGGAATAAAGAGACATCTAAGGATTGTTACAATGTTGTCTTTCCTTGAGTTTTGAAAGTGTATGATTAATGGTACCATTATCCATTAAATGATATTCAAATATTTTTGGAATATAGATGCTATGCGCATAATGAAGGGATAAGGAGAAAATTAAATGTTTGATAGTATTCATGATCTCATGACTGATATAAGGATAAGGTTATGTAATGGATTGAGTTTATAGAATTTTTGGATTTTGGTATGTGGAAAGAGTTAACTTTTGACAGCATACATGTTTTCACTAAGGTTTAATGGGTATTCATTTTTCAAAGGAATACATGATTAAGGTATTCACATTATTGGAATGTGACCAACAAGATATATGAGGGATAAATGATGGTATTCTCATGCTTGGTTGATGACATTTCAAGTAATCATTTTCTTTATATTATGAGCTTGGACCGAAGTATTTTAGATAAGCCTAATGATTGGAATGTATTATGTTGGACATAAGTTAGTATTATTTAAGGATAGATCTTTTAATATTATATAGTTTTAGAAAAAAGGACAACCTGCAGGACGGGCGACAGCCCATCGCATCGGACAAGGCCGTGGGAATCGAACCCACAACCGAAGTGCGACTGGCCTTTATCGCCTACCACTGGCCTACAAGAAGTCCCTGGTTAGTAGAAACTAGTTTTATTTTATTAAGTGTTATGATATATGAAGTATAAGTTCATTTTTGGAACCATATACGATTAATCTAACCATAAGATGGACTTATAACTTTCGCTAACCTTTTGTTTGAAAGAGATGGAATGACCCATCATTCTATCACATGATCTGCTAACACATCACGAATAACAAATTCAACTTAATTTCTTTAAGGGATGAAGTGGAAATTGTTCAATTCACGAACAACAGTGAGATTGTACCAAAATCAAGAAAGTATTTATTTTAATTCATCAACTTTATGGAAATGATCTTGAAATCCAAAAATGTTTTCCTAGTTCCCTTATATCCGATGAATCAGACGGTACCTTAGATCATCACAAATCACTAGCTTTGTGATTTCTGGCTTTTCCATATCCATGTTCTCTACCACTCTCCATCAGAACATGATGGTTAGATTTCTCTTCCATATCCATATTTTCACCTATGTGGAAACCCAGTGATTAGTTTATTTGGGTAACCATTACATTTCATACTTTTGTTTTTAAAGATTGGTTTTGATATTCCTTTTTATGATGTGGGTTCTATTAAAGAAACTTTCGAGTAATAAACCATTTATAACCCCGATGAATTTTGAGGGAAAAATTCATTTTAAGAGGGGTAGAATGTAACACCCTGAGATTTTATGAAAAATATTATTTTTAATTTCATTAATGTCTTGTGTTGTACACTACACCAAAAGAAGCTTGCACAATATGCATCCTTGACTTTCCTTGCATTACACGCAATCACGACCTTCCTCGATAGCGTGTGTAGTACGCAATACCGAGTTTCACTAAACAAAGATATGCTATTAAAATATTATTAAAACTAGCCGTTATAAATAGTAATAACCACCTTTTAAAATATTAGAAATGTTATCTCTCAAAATGGACTTCATTTTTGGATTCGGAGTATCGAATTTAGCCTAAGGTGAAATTTTGGTACTTTTCGGATAACTTTCATATTCTGATGAATAGTGAAAATTACTAAATTTTAATTAAAAACAACTTTTTTAATCGAAATAATTAAAAGTGATAATTTATTAATTTGAGTGGTTTTAAAGTATATTTAGAATATATTTTTACAATTTAATACAATGTTGGTCATTGGATGTAATTCTACATTTAAACCAGACATAAACAAGTTTCAATCTTTTGATAATTATTATCTGTTAAGAACACGCTATTTGTTTTGACGACGAGAATTAATTTTTAAATTAATTAATTCACCTGATATGTTTTGAATTTGGTAAAATAAAAATTATTTTTGAGTTCATAATATCAAATATTTCTTAGGCCTAATTTTTTGTATTTTTCTGGAAACTTTCATTTTTTGATTAATAGTGAAACCACTAAGTGGTAGTTAAAAAAATGAATTTTTCATAAAACATAATTTTACCACTTCTGTGAGTGGAATTTCAAAAATCCGAGAGACACGGTTGATGTTAGTAAGTAAAATGTTGTTCAATGAGATGAAAATAATTTTTGGTGAATATTAACTTTTTACTTTTTTTTACCACGGTTAAAAGTAAATAGGGTAATTAAGGGTAAAAATGATTTTATTATTACCCTAAAACATGTCCTAATTCTATTGGATAAGTTTAATACGACCAAAAACAACCTTATGAATAAATTATGACCATTTAGGCCCACTTGTATTAGATTAGGACATTTATTATTAATTTATTTAAAGAAGGGTTAAAATAGTTAAAATCAAAGTTTAATAAGTAAATCATTTTTAATATAGGGTTATACATAAGATAAATTCGACTATAAATACTCATTATAAAGATACAAATATTTCATACATAATGGTATTTTATTTGTAATTTTTAGACATTATATAATATAATTTATTTATGAGACAATGATGATGCTGTAATTATATTATTAATGAAATATTGACATAATTGATGTTATAAATACCCGAATAAATGTAATTTGAGACTTTTTATGAATTCCACTAATTTTATAGGCTAATAGGACATGTTATTATTGATTTAATTAAATTTTTTTGAACTAATCATTCTGTTATGATTTTCACAAAAATCAATTACTAAATAGTGTCAAAATTGACATAAAATAGTTTTTAAAACAAATATTATATTATTAATTGGTATTTTATTCCTAAAAATCTAAGGTTCGGCCAAATGACTTAGATATGGTTATATATATTAATAATAAACAACTTGGGGTTCATTTGGCTTGTTATAGTAAGTTTATTAACCTTTTAGTGTAAGAACACAAAAAGACACGGTAAAAGTAAAATTATTTAACTTAATGTTAAATATAAATGATAAGGTTAATATAGGAACCTAAACTTGTCTAAATTATATTGTATGATAGGATTTCAACCCATCCCAACCTAAGCTTCGAAATAAATCATTTTGGAGCTATTTAAAACCGAATTTGACTTTATAATAAAATAATAGTTTTAGTTATTCCAAAGGTACCCCTCTCCTCCCTTATAAAAGGGAACCTCATATCCCTCTTCCTCACACCACTTTGAGCCTTAAAGCTCGGCCAAACCCTGCAAAATTCTCTTCTACACTTCCATAGAAACATCCTAGAGGTTCTGGTCTTCCTCAAATACCAATTTTAGTTCCCTAAAAGGAGATCTCAAAGAGGTTCTTCAAAGAAGAGGTAATGTCCGTTACTGATTCTTTCAACTTTATTTCTTCTTCCACTTCTTTTTCTTAGGTTGTTTCATTATTAAGAAATAAAATAAGTATCACTCATATACTGATATGTTATTATAAGTATTAAACAACCCTATTTCACCATCTATCCATCCTATAGAAAACGAAATCACCGAGCGTGCGTACGTACAGAATATCGTCTCCACGCCGTGGGGTAATCTATTTTCCACCACCACCTTACTTGGATGAGTATAATGGTGTACATAATAACTATATATGATTATTGTAAAGTGATATTGTTTCTGAAATAGTATACATACACTTCAATACAATTCCACGATCATGAGAACGATATCATCGCTTGTGCGTACGTACGGACTACCGTCTCCACGACGCGATGAGATTCATTCTCCACGTTAACCATTCATGAATGATTATAAAGTATATATAATAAGTAATCATTAAATATATGAAATAATAATGATACTGGATTTATATGTATATACATGTATGTCATATACTTAATTCCATTCAACTCAATAAGGAAACGAAAACAACGTTCATGCGTACGTACGACCTACCGTCTCCATGAATGGTGTATTTATTTCCATTTACTGATTTATTATATATATGTATATTCTGAATATATATTATATATAAATCATGTTTTATATTCTGGAATTAAGTAATTATGAACTAAGTAATCGTATGAATAATTACAAGTCAAAACACGGACGACAAATGAAACAATTTTACCCAAAACGCTCTTTAACATTGAATTTACAAAAGAACGGGTAATATAAAGTCATAAGTGAACCATATATGATATCATAACAATGATTATGATTCTGGTATAAGTCAATGACATTATTTAAATCATTATACATGAGGTTCGGACACTTACAAAGGAAATCGGACCTATGGTAAGGAAAATATCACAATCTTATTTTTATCCGAGATTGTTTATACTTTGGTATTTACTGGGGTGTATTTTATCATCCACATCCATGTTTCCTCAACATGTAATATTTATATCCTTCTACAATAGTTTATATCCAATTTTACCCTTCGGTGAGTTTTTAATAAAAGATATGAAAGGAATCTTTTGTCATTTTTCGTACGAGGTACTTTTTTGACTTTTCTGACAAAAGTACGAGAAGATTGTTTTTTTAACTTATACAGCATGAATGGATTTTTAAAACAATATTTCCAAGAAGTATCCTTTACAATTTTTGAAGTTTATTTTTAATCAACTTCTTTTAGTTTAAAATTTTATGACATGTTAACAAAGTAAAAATGTTTTTGAAGTAGAAATGATATTTTCCTGAAGAATGGAGTTCAAGTGTTTTATCAAAATTATTTTCCATCTAAGATAATAAAGGGTTCTGTTTTTATCCATATTAATACATGGATTTGATTATGTTGTGATGGAAATATTTTTATTAATTCCTTTACTTTAAATGAATTGTTTTATGATGTCACGATGTTTAAGAATCCCATTTTTACTACATGGGTTATGAAATGATGTATGATTTATGATTTTGTGGAACACATAAGAATGGTATCATTATGAGATGGGTGAGACCTATATCTCCCTCCAATGCATTGGGTAATTATTTTATATCTCATGAGATAGACATGGCTGGAACGGTGGGTTATACCGGTTCAGTGAAACAGGACTGAAACGAGTGTGACTCGGTTCAGAAATGGACTTTGTCTACTAAGATAGTCTTGGAAATGAGTCTTGACTAATAAGAAATTATTCTCTATGATTATGTGTGTATGCCAAAAAGTTTCAGGTTTTATGTTATGATTATTGGGATTACATTTCACTATTATGATTTATCCCATGTTATGAAATTATGATCTCTTTTGCAGGTTATGATTTCCAAAAGATATGTTCTTATGAATATGATGTGATTGATATTTCTTTTGTTTACCTTTACTGAGCATTTGAGATCACCCTTTTATGTTTTCTTTTCCACAGGATATAAGGAAAAGATTTAGGTTTTAATAAAAATAGAAGATCTTTATGGGAGATGTTGAAGATCTTTCACCACGATTAGAAGATTATATTCCGAGTTTCCAAAGACACTAAACTATTACGGTTCTTGTGTGTGTGTTTTTGTTATGTACTAAGTATTCCGCAAAAGTAATGTAATGTCTATGTATGTCAAGCTTCGGGTCTCTACAATGATGGTCAGATTAATGTGACTACTCAGGGAGGTCGACTACGAAGTAGGATTTTTTCATGTCTAGTCATTGTGTTCCCTGGTTCAAGGTTTCCCAGTCGGAGATGGTCCTTCCACTGCTTTGTCCTACAGAATAAAATTTTTCTCTTCTCTGGATTGAGGCTTCCACCGTTCTCTCTGAGTTGGAGCTATGTGATGGTTTTTAATAATCCTTGGGAGGTGAGTTCGAGTGGGTGGCTTTAAGAGTTATATGGTGACAATGATCATTCAACAAAATTGAGGTATGATACGACAATGGCGATGATGATGATGGTTTTTGGAAGAGAAGCATTTGATGGTGTTGTGTGATGCATGAGGGATCGTAGTTAGTAAATCTTTTGAATTATGAAATTAAAATATAAACTTTTTGTAGTCATTTGAATTATATTTTATAGTGGGTGGGACTCTTACAGTGGGTGGGTTATAGGGTTTTCTTGGTTGGACTTGGTACTAGTCGGATGTGAATTTGGTTCCAAGTTACCCTTACAAAGTTTCATTAGAATATATAAATATGGATTTTATGGAAAAAAATCATATAATATATCATAATCATGAGTCATGGATCAAAGAATAGTAGTTTCATCCATATTATTCACTTCAAATTCCATGAAACATTGGGTTTTCTCTTCCCCATAAAAGTAACATGTTTTCTATTTTCTGATTTGTTGCAGATAGTTGAAAGGAACATATAACTTCCCAAAATATCTGTATAAAAAACTAAATAAGTATTAGATAAAAATTATAAGGAAATAAAATTGAAAATATTAGATAAAATGATCAAAAAATAAATTAATTACATAAAAAGACACAGTTTGACTCATACTGACCACATCATGTATTACCGTGATTTTCGTTTTTATTCATTTTCAAAATGGAAACACCACATCGTAAAACTTGTACTTCATGTTCCCTCCACTCCCTTTTAATGAAATTGATAAATGATGACAATATAGGAAATATAAGGTTTTGATAGAGAATAGGTCTACGGAAGACACTATTTGCATGAGTAGTCAGAAATTTAATTTGATTATGTTATTGCAGTAGAGAAAATTGAAGGACCCTAGACCACCCTTAGGGGGGGGGGTGAATTAGGGTGTCAAATGTTTCTCTTAAATAGGTGGATCTTGTTCCCAAATTGGTAGGAACATATTTAACCCCGTTTGATAGATATGTGTAGTAATTAAAACATTCACATGCAGAAAGACAACACCACACTTTTACTTGGTTCACCACTATGGTCAACATCCACAGAGAATATGCCAATAGGTTTCTGGTTGTACCATATTCCACTAATATTCACTAGCATATAATTACATAGGTTTTTTAATAGTCACTATATCCAAGGTGCACTGCATTTACAAAGGATCAGGGATAGCTTACAGCTTCACTCAGATCACTTCCATTAACTCCTCGTGGCTCACTTCCTTGGGAGAGGACTTCCTCATTATATTGACTCGAAGGTCATTTCAACAGATAGGTATAAAATTCATTGTCTCCTATTCAGCATTAGACTTTTCTTTCATCAAGGTCCATAGTTGATTCTCTTTTATGTTCAATATTCTTCTTTAGTGAAAGAACTGAATGGAATCAGTCTACTTATTTTTTCTGCTAGATTCACAAACTTCCATTATGATGATTTTGTTTTCGTGAATTATCCATGATTCTTTATACTATCTCTGATCTACATACGATTCCTGCTCTGCATACTATGTGTGCTCCATATACCGTGTGTATGCATAGCGTACTGTGCATGTTCCACATACGACGCCTGATCTGTGTACCCTGAATGATCCATGTACCATGCATGATCCACATACCATGCCTGATCCGCATAGCATGCTTGTTCCACATACCACACATGTTCCTCAATTGCTCCGCATACCGCCTCCACGTACCACCACTGTGTATCACCTTGGAATACCGCCTTCACGTACCTCATTCGCGTACCACTTATGCATACCTCTTCTACGTATCGCCTTCATATACTGTTTCATCATACAACATCAACGCCGGTAGAATTACTTATTTTTTGGGTTGTTCCTTCCTATTCCTCAAACCATTTCTTCCTTATGATGAATTCTTCTTCAAATTATGTGAATCATTTCATCTCACGTATACCTCTTTTTCCTACGCAAAATCTCTTCTGTAGACATCTCCTTCTAATTTCGTGTTCTATTTTGTCTTCAGCTTACAAATTCATCCTACACAAAATCTCTCCCATATATAACTTTTGGACATATATCGGTTCTTCCACAACAATGATATTTTCATATCCAATTTCTCTCACTTAATGATGGGATCAAAACTCTTTATATTGGAAAATAACTCTACAAATTTTGCTAAACTGTTTTTCCAAAATATTTAATGTGGGAAAATCTTCACTATGTACTATGCTCCTTTGTCGTAATGTGATCCTCCACTATGCACTACAACCCTCCTACGAACTATGAACCTTCACCACGTACTATGTGTCTACTAATCTGCATAATGCATATCATCCTCCAATGATGATCCCTTCCACATAATTCAACTCCTTTCACAGCGAACCATTTTCAGTACCACGACCCATTCTGTGTGCCTTTCCCGCTACATGGTACGCACCTAAAAACCATTCTGATACATGGTACACAGTCCATGCTCCAAGGTACATGGTTTTATTCCTTTGTTGTTTTCCTTTTCCGTTCTCTATCTTGTTCATTCTTATGAATAGATCCTTTCATTTCCAAAAACAAAATAACGATTTTGAGGTTCAATAATTTGGAAAACACTGGGAAATGAAACCACCTTAAATATCTACTTCAGCATGAAAACCCATTCTAATTCGCTGTAATATTTCTTCTCCAACAACCGTATTATTTCATCACAAAACATATCTATCGTGGTATATGGTCTTTGATAGATCACCTACAACATCATCATATTTGTCCAGAGAAAGTATTAAAACTTTTCTATCTTCCAGTAACATCAGTCTCTCCAGTCAACACTAATGTTGACTGGCGTCATATTCTCATCTTTGTACAATAATTCTTCAAACTTCAAATATGGACATTATCCCTCCTGAAATGATGCATGTATCTTCAGGTAGACTCTTTCTTGGTGTCTTTGAATTGTGATATGTTGCATTATCACTTTATACCATCATTCCCTTTAACACAAAATGATATGGTTTCATTATTGTAGAAAATGTACCACCTTTGATGCGTGTAATTTAAACATAAGATCAGTTCATCAATTATCTGAATTACCACTATCAATAACTTCGGAGTTCCTCTTCATATTATTCTTCATTTTGACCTTCATTGAAAACTATTGACAAAAAATACAACCTTATACACAAAAGTGGTACCAAAACAATTATTATGAGGAAAAACATAGTATACTAAAAAAAATTACCTTATCATGGAATTTTGAATTGTAACCTCGAATTCCAATATCTCACAACTATGATCAGGTTCGAACAAACTGCCCCAACTCAAACAAAGTAATCCACCTATATAATAATCCAATTCTTATGAGAGTAAGAATAAAAAAAGTAAATTAATCATAAATATGAAACAATCCACTACTTCAATGGAAGTCACATATTATGTTATTTTTATAAATTCTACCATCAGGTACTCTGCCCATTTGTTTCTAATCACATATGTATCGACATGTGAATATGAGTCTTTTCGAAAGTCATAGTAGTATTAAAAAAATATAAATACCCAAAGTATTAATAAATATTTTTTTTAAAAAGTAATTATATTTAAAAATACTTCTTCAAAGATCCAAGTTTGTTCGTGGAATATGATCTCCCTCATAAATTTACAAACATAATAACCATACTCTTTTCAATTGGATTGTTTCAAACACTATATAAACATTGATTAGAATTTGTAATTTGTTTATTTATGTGTTTTGATAGTGAAATATTATTATATATACCCTAATAATTGTCTAGTCATAAAAATTTTCTTATCTCTTATCCTTATCCCCTAGACTCCTTCCTTATTTTTCACAATATTGATGCATCATCCTATAACAAGAGAATCCTCATTAACATATAATGTAACTTATATAACATGATTATTATTTCTAAAAATTTGGCTGTAGTGTATTAAAAATTGACAAATTCTATCATGTGTGGATGGTTTGAGGGATATCCATGCATGAAATCTAGGAAATACATATTTGGAGTATCAAAAATCCAATACTCCTTTAAAATAAAAAAAGGAATAAGTAAGGAAATAAATGAAAATATATTTGATATGATTAAATTATATAGTTTTACCTGGGAATTATTGGTATTAAATTGATCCTATCATCAGAAATTTTTCTTTCAATTGATTTTAGTAGACCTCTCGCTATTTCATCCTTTTTTTGGTATCTATTTTTTGTTGTTTTATAGAGCTGATGCGAGGACTAATGAGTTCAATTTTTATCAGGGGAAAATACGTTCAATTTTTTTCCTTATATACACCGTCCAAAAATATAAATGTATTTTGTCATAATTAACATAGTATTTCTGTTTTTAGAAAACCAAATCAAGAAAACATACCTCATGTATAAATTTACAATTGATCTACCTATCTGATCATAGTCGAGGATTTCACTTGGACTGTCAACACCAATGATATCTTGATCTTTATCTCGATGCATATTTTATTCATAACAAACTATGTGCGTACGAACATCTTTTAACTTTTTATCCACATGAACATTCAATGATATTAAATAAGGATACAGAATGGAAGGGGTAATGGTGATTTCAGTAGATCTTTTTGTTTATTTGGTCAATACTTTAGATGGTTTTGAGTCAGTGTTTCATTTCACCCCCTTCCTTTTTTCTTTCATTAATATCATTCATCTATTCAGGATTTTTATTATTAATTGTAAATGATATGGATTGAGAATTAGAAATGAATACCTCCTTGTTGACATGTTTTTTACAAAATGTGATGGTCATATGATGAATGTACCGATTTTTTTACCGTAAGAATATATTCATCATGAATTGGAACAAGTAACTCAATGATTGGATTAAGGGATAGTCTAATAAACCCTCTCGCATGACCTGTTGGAAGTGGTCTATTTTGTAACATGTCATTTTGGATATTGAACACTATATCCCTAAATACAAGGCGATGGGTGAGTGTTGATAGATATAAATCATAGTTATTATCACCCGGTATAATATCAGTATAGTAATGTTATCAGTGTCTGTCTGATTCACATTTCATAGAAAGGTTTATTAGAACATTTATTACCTTTGCTAAGACATCTCTTTGATGGTAATGGCTCACCTCATAGCTGGTGGTTGGTGGGTCAGGATCTCCACAATCTTGATATTCTTGAGTTGCTTATTCTCCTTACCTTCCCCCCACAAAAGTTTCCATCATCTCTCTACCATTGGAATTATTATTCAATGGTAGATATTCTTTCTCTATTATCTTTTATTAATTCACTTTGATCCTCCCCTTGATTGTTTCATAAAATAGCTTTGGGGTGTCATCCCATAACCCATACATCTGACGCGACCATATTGATCTTGAAACTTAAAGGTCACCAATAGTATGTGTTCATTTGGTACAAGTGTTTCTGATTCCTATCACTATAAAGGATAGAGAATATTGGAAAAAAATTTATCCTTATTATGTAATAGTTATTTAAATAATAAAATATTTTTATTTTTAAAAACTTACACATGTTTCCCACACTTTTTGTGTTTTTTCATCTATTGGTATCTCGTCTTTATTTACATGTGCCTCATTCTGTTGCACATGGTGTGGGGTGGATGTGGATTTAGATTTTGAGTCATCAATATGCATATAAATAGAGGAAAATAATTATGATGTTGTTTCATGTCATATAAAAGTATTATGATAGAGATAAAATATATACCATTTTTTTCAAGTGAATTGTACCCCATCCTTGCTTTACGGTAGGGGTATGATAGTTTTGTTACTCATTCCTTATTTCCAACTCTCAGTTGGTAGTTCATAAATAAAAATTGTCAATCATATTGATGAATACATGTATCATCAAACAACATATTTTAGGCCACAATGTACATAAAAATAAAAATTAGCATGACAACTAGTAAACACATCCCACACTTTTTGGTTTATCAGGTGTTCATAGATAAGTGTTTGGTGCAATTTTATTTTCCCTTCATCATCTTTAAAATGATGTATTTTTAGAATTGTGTGAAATTATATATGAATCCTTCTAGAAGGAATTAATACATATTTTTTGTGGGATTAATCAACTATAAATGCACTCTACAACGAATGATGAAGAGTAATTCGATGTTTCATTATTTAATTTTTAATGAAATAAAGAATTTATATCATAACGTTATCGTAATCTCTTCCCACATAAATCTCTTAAGCCTGGTCACAAAATGGTTCCATGAATCTACATCAATTAGTATGCATTTTCTAGTGACGATTAAAACGTATTTTTTTGAACATGGACTTATCGTGGTCAACATAATACCCCCACACATTCCATCCAACATCATATTTGATGACATTTACATTATCCTTAATTATTTTTCTAACACCACCAAACAATAGTTCTCTTGTTTTTTCTATTTCATCAATCCTTCGTTTCATACCATTTACCTGGAATCAGCATTGCAAATATTTTTCTCTAGAGGGGTAGTATCATCATGTCTTGATGGTCATTGTACCTCTTCAATGGGAGAAACAGTAGGTTGAGAAATGTATTTTTCCTTGGGAATGATAGAACCAGCACGTTTAGATGGTCGTTACTCTATAGGGTGAGTAGAAGTAGGTTAAGAGACATTTTCTACCTTAGGATTGGAAGAAATAACACATGAAGAAGGTCATTGTCCCCTACATTGTGAGCAGTAGTAGGTTGAGAGACCTATTGATCCTCAATTTTGGGAGCACCAGCTCGTAAAAAATACATTATCTACATAAGTGGTTTAAAAATTATTTATGATTACAGAAATGTAGTAGTAAATGGATAATAACATGAGGTAACACGATTTATATTACAAAAAAAATATAAACTGATAATTGAACTCTCTTTTTTAGGCTGAAGGGATTTGACCTCTCTGTCGACTATCAAAATGCATTCATTGGGTTCTCCACTGACATAATAATTTTATTCTACATTAGGAATTCTTTGAACTGATTTTGAATTCCCAATGAAATGGTCATCCTCAGTTGAACTTTTCTCTGGCCCTTCAGTGGTCTTGGTTGATAACAAAACAATTAAACACTTTCATTTTGTTGAACCTATAAGATAAGTTACTTGTACTGCCTATGATGCAATTACGTATGGTTAATATTTGTACCCTTCCTTACTGAAATCAACTTTCATGAATCCCAATTCATATATTTTAACATCACTCGTATTATCAACCCACATTCATTGAAAATCATCCCTTGTAATTTGGTATAATCCAACTCCCATATTTGTTTGATGATGCCAATGAATGACATATTCATGTAAATTGGAATTCTATCATTAGTGCCAGAAACATGTATCACTTTATCCACAAGTGTAAGTCCACTATTTCGTATAGTACTATATTCATTATGCTAATTTTTATAAAACATATAACCATTAATTAATAACAATTATAACATAATACCTACACACTTGGTCCTCTTGCTAGCCATTGAATTCATTGGGAAATTGATTCAAGATTTTCATTTGAATCCTCAAAAATATGGTCCCAATACCATCCAAAAACTATTGATTATGTGTATTTGATATCCATATTTCATCCTTTAATGGATTTCAATTATTAAGAATTTGTTTTTGGGTTTCAACATATGGGGAAACCTCCAAACTATTATGTAAAACATAAAGGTGGGTATGCTCCAGATCTGTAATATTTATTGTGGAAACATATCTTCAATAAATTCCTTCACCTGCAAGTCGCCTAGTGTGATTATATTTAGGTAGACCAATGATTTCCACACCAGACAGGTATTAAGTATAGAATTCAATAACATACTCAATAATATATTTCCCTGCAATACAACCACCTGGACCACTTCGATTTTTGACATACCGTTTCAAAATCTTCGTATACCATTAAATGGGGTACATCCATCTATAGGTTAAAAGGCCACATAGTTGATCTATCTCACCAAGTGATCCATAAAATAAACCATTATATTACTTAATTGCGTTGGGAAGAACATTTCTAATTCCAATAATATGAATAAAAATTCTCTTTCCATCCATTATTTTGCTTGGTTCATTTAACAAAGTGCCAATCAAATAATCAAATACATTTTTCTCAACATGTATAACATCAAGAAACATTCTGATATACAAAAAATTCTTGTATGGTAATTCACAAAAATGATCTCTTTTTTCCAACTGGTTTTTGTAAGTTTTTTTGAATTTTTTATCAAAATTAGTGTTTGTATATATGACTTTCTCAAAAAATTGATCACCAATTAGTGTAGACCGTGTAGTAAAATCTTCTGAACTTTTATCAAATATTTTCACCCATGAATAGCACTAATGTTGTCGGGGTAGAAATCTACAATGTCCAAGAAACATGTTTTTTGATGAATTGTTAAACCTAATTGAATATGTAACTTATTTAGAAATGGGACACCCTTGAGTTCCTTTAATGATATATCTTGAAAAATTTTACTAAGATGGAATGTATTTTATCATCCTGTACAACAGAGTTCTAAATGTGAAATCTTCATTTCTGTAAGCATCATGCAACATGACACATAAATCCCACAATAATTTCAAATCCTTGATAAATAGAGCCAAATAAACATAAATATCATTACCCAGTTTTTTTGGTCATGATATAAGCATAGATAAATGATGTATTTTCATTTCATGAATAACCATGTCAGAAGGATTTAATTTCACAACATAACTGGCCGTGTACTGTGAGTAATTCTGTGAAAACCAAAAGGACTCACTCCATCTATAGATAATTCAAGATGATGGTTTCGCGGCTTAATTCCAAATTCAAAATACTCATGATCAATTGTCTTCTACAAAGAGACTCTGTTGGGTGATGTAGTTTACCATATTTAATTCTTTTATGTACATACCATGTCAATTTACCTATTGTATCAACACTAATATATAGGCACCTAGACATTGGAATGATCAGAATGTACCATACAACTTTTATAGGGCCAGATACATTTTCTTGTATTAAGAAGTGACAAACTTTGGTAATTCAGTATGTGATTTTTAGTCCTCGAAAACAGTTTACAATCATTCATGTAGGCATGCATTGTTTCAAAGATTGTACCCATATAGTATAATGTTATTTGGGTATTTCATATTTGGATTAGGATCTTATTATCTTCTGGGATCATGTCAATAATGAGAGAATGAAGTTCCGTAAAACTGGCGTCACTACATCCATTGCCTACTTTCAAATTATACAGCTTTAGTATGACTGAAAATGATGAATATTTGTTAAAACCATCATAAAATGGTGTCTTTTTCACAACTCTTTAACTTATCAAACAATTTTAGGAAATCAAGAAGTTCATCTTCAACTATCTCTGTCATTTCCTCAATATGATCTTCCTCACCATTCACATATGTTATCACATCCTCGATATCGAATTCTTAATTTTCCACACTTTTAATCATATCATATAATCCATAAAACATAGTGTTATCCCAATCACTAGCTACATTTTCTTTTTTCCAGTGTTTATCCCAACATTTATAACTCCTATATATTCTGTAATAGATCAAGTTTTCTTCCAATGCCTATGGACCAATTTGTCTTGAATAAAAAGAAAGTAAACATAGAAAAAGTATTTGAGAAGGGTCATATGCATGATATTCTTCAAACATGATGAACTATTTCACTCCATCTATATACTCTTTTGTTAGATTATTGGAATCCATCCATTATTTATTCACATCAATTCTATTTGATTCAGTTATATTAATATTTAACAAACTAAATACAGATAACATTGATATAAAAAATAACCAAGGCTAAAAAATTTATATACTTTATGTCTCTTTCAATATTTATCAACAATATCCACTTTACAAAACCACGATACTTCATTTGATATCTTCTAGGTAAATCGATCTTTAGCCCTTTCAACATTTCCTTCATTGGTCTAACTAATAGAAATTAAACCACATAAATAAGTAAAATGACAAAACACCCTTTATATAGTAAATATTATTTACATTACACTATATAAACATTAATTATACCATAAAATCATTTAAATCCTATTTACAGTATCTTAGTTCGTACAAAAGACCACAAAAAATCCATTTGAGATTGAACCGAACATTCTATTCAATTTAGCATGAAAACTTCCAATTGATCTATGTAGATCTCTTCCTCAAAATATCTATGATGGAATATAATCATGACATTCATTTTATCATGAAATAAACCTTCAATGGAAACCAATACAAGAACTATCTAAATTATTATATGATTTACACCAGGAGAAAAAATCTAATTAAAATATATTCTTTCTAATTATGGAAATACATTAACAACTGTAGACACCTTTCACTATTTCATATCATCCACTTTCTCCATAAGATGATAAATATAATTTTTCTATAGATACCTCTTTCCTGGTTCCAATTATATTATCTTTAATGTATCAAAATTATAGAGGGAATTCAATTATTACATTATTTTTTACTCACACTACAATGAATCCAATAGTCAACCTATGTTTAATCATTAAAATTAGAAAATACACATATCTTACCCATACATTCTTCATTAGGGACACTCCTATTAACTACGAAAACCAAACATATAGGGGAAACTAGATAATGGGTGAGATAACAAGCTGAATACACATATGGATCTATTTCTTAATTAACCGAGTTCCCATTTATCCAAACAACAGGAAGTGATACATAATAAGTCAATGATCATCACGCAAATAAATTATAATATAGGTATTAAATCACATGTCAAATATAAAACCCTCATAAAAAAGATATCACTTTCACATCCATGAATAACCATATGGAATTTCATATTAACAATCAATCGCATCCCTAGAAGGGAAAAATCATAAATAGACATATCAAACAATGCCCCCAAATTTAAACAATGAAATTTATTTTAGATGAAAATTAGGTTTAGGAGTTGAAATGGGGTTAAACATTAATTCACCTTTTTCAACAGTGAGATCTTGATGGATATCCTATTGGTTGGATAGATTTTGTGACATGCACTTTCCATGGTGTTATTATCAATCTACTTATCTTACCTATTTAAATTAATGGTTTCCATAATTTTATAAAAATATAAAATTAAAATATTATGGAAAAACTAAATTTTATATTTCATGAGAAAACTATTTGTAAAATCACATTATAAATTCCATTACAAAAACCAACCATTTACACAAATTCCTCTTTATAATAACACACCCTTTTTAATATAAACCAATAAGTTCAAAGAACACTTTCAGAAAACCACAACTATGTTTTTATGAATTCAAGGAAACATCACAAGCCATTAGTTTTAATCATTTTAAATGAATGAAAACCCTATATATTTTAAAATTTTTCATTTGAAACATCACATGTGCCTTGTTAAAATGAATCCAACATTAAATATGATTTCAAAACATTCACATCAATTTATGAATGCTAATGGGGTGAGTTGAAAAATAGTTGGCATGCAACCTAAGTCCATGTCCACTGTATAAATAATTTTAAAGATATTTAAAACAAAAAAATCATATGTTGAACACATATAATTTTTTAAGAATCATTTCAAAACACTTGAATCATTTTAAAAGAGGAACTTAATTGTTTTCACAATGACATAAATCACAAAATAATCAATTTATAAAAGATATGTGAATAAAAAAGAACCAATATTTTATAAAATATAAAGCTATAAGAAAAACCAAAAAAAAATCTAGACTTATGAAAAATAAACATTTTTTTAATATAATAATATAAAATGACACATAAATCATGTGGAATTCCTATTAGAAGGTCTTTAATTAGGGCCATTCTTTTTAGAGATCACTAAGTGTGAACTTTATGAGAATATGTATAAATTTTATATGAAACTTCATCACAAGATATTCAACGATCATCTAGGTCATGTAAGATAGATGTATCTAGACTATATGATTTATTTATTTAAGAATATATTTATGGAATATATATGTTCTCATTATAGTGTAAAACTATTATTACCTATTAATGTGAATTATATTCCAAGGAATTAAAAAAAATGTTAAATGGAATAATAATCACTATATGATATAAATATATAAACATATTTTGGAATTACATATCAATGTAGAGGTCATTAAGCTGACATAGTGGAGTCATGGGTGCTTTAAAAACAATTAGGTTGGGTATTAACATTTATTTTGTAATTATGCATTGATCGAGTGATCATACATCATGGATTATGTAAAAAAGATACATTTTTCTTCATATTATTTCATTTATTGAGATGTTAAAGGAGATTTTCTATAACAAATTCATGAAGTCTAATGTGTTGGTTGATTTGAATGAGTGTACATTTTGTCTAAAAACGTTCATAAGTTGTGCGCCTGGTCCTCAACCCTCCTCATCCCAGGGTGGTTTCCCCTTGAACCCCACAATGTGTATCCTCAACCATGTGGTGACCATGAAACAAAACCATTATTAGTTTAAAATAAATTTAAAACCTATTGAGAATCAATGTTTCATATGGTTCCTCCTAAACCATGCACACCAAACCATGACCCCTTTCTAGGAAACTTCAAAATCATTAAAACATAACTTGATGCCTCCTATACTTATCCAAACAACCAATATACCTTGTGATCCTCATTATTCATCTCAAAACCACACATTGAGTAATTTCAAATCTCATATTTTCATTCTGAGTCTCACTTAAAAAATTGACCTATCCAGTGAAGGAAAATTCAACATCATAAATATTTTCTTCCAGTGAACATGGGTACTTTCGACCTCCCCACCATAATACTTCTCATCCCCATGAATTATCGGTCGACATACATACACATAACCTGAACTACAATGGTCACAATTGATAAAAAATGGTGTTGTTTTATTTCTAAATTTTTGAAACACATTCAAGGCATAACATCCCACTTAGGGAACTAAACAAGCCAAAACCCAATCCAATGCCCATTATCAAAATTGAAATACCAATATGGTTCCTTCCTATGTCCATCTAAATAAAACATTGAATTTTTTTATTACCTGATCACCTATCATAGTTTCATTTCTCCGCATAATAAGACAAAAATTATTACTAATAACTTCTAATTATTAGTACCTATAAAACATAAAAATAATGAAAGAACCTTGAACTCATGCTACTAAAATTCACCTATAATGATTTAAAACTAACCATGCCATAACATTCTTGAGAATTCCAATCACCATCGGAACCCATCCTCATCATCAAAAACCCACCGAAGTGGATGCATACCCACCATCATTCTATGAAAAAAGAACATAAAATATTTTCCTTGAAATCCCACTAAATCCCAAAGCACATATTTCATTTGAAAAATGAAACACTTGACATATCTTTTAACCTTCCACACCAACATTATTTTTTGACCCAGTTAGACTATCCTTGGATAACTCATCCCAAATAATATCAACTCCAATTTCTAGTCCCTCAAAATCATACTTGTTCACTATGTCTGAATACCAAGTGAAATTCCAAAAAAACTTAAACATTCCCACTAGATTTCATACCAGAACCTAGATAAGATTCCACCATCAGATCCTCTACTGATTGAAAACAATAGTCATACCCTACCACACCACTGACACACCTCCAATATAATCACCAAAAGACCAAAGTTGACACTTAGTTTGATTATCCACCATAACTAATTTCCCATGGTAATTAACTATAGGATTTAGATATGTACCTCAACGGTCAATTACAAACACCTGCAACCCTTTTATCATGAGGGTATCACCCCTAAAAACATCTTGTAACTCTTGAAAATATGAGTTTCATCTCCATCAACACATGTAAAAATACCAAACACCATATCCAACAACCCATTAAATTCCAAAATATCTCTATATATTATATATGGGGATACATATTTTGAATTATAATCCATTTATTCATTGAAGTAAGTGTAAAATCTATCTATATATCAGGGATTCATAATAATGTGGACGAAATGGAATACCCATTACAACAGTAGGGTTCGAACATGGAAGGGTCAGTATTGGTGGTGGAAACGATAACAATGGAGGCCATCGAGGGCTTTCTAGTGGAGGTGGGTTCGCAGTAGAGCAGGTTCTGTGATGGAGGTGGGTCTACAACATAGTAGATTTGTTTCGGAGGAGGGTTTATGTTGGAGGAGTGTTCATGGTGGATGAGGGGCTGCAGAAGAGGTGGGTTTGCAGTGGAGAAGGGTCCATGTGGTTGGAGGGCTCACAGTAGAGGAGGGGTCAGTGGTGACAGAGATGAGGTCGGGGTAGAGGAGGGGTCAGTGGAATAGGGGTTAGCTTCTGGGAGAGTTTGAGGTGTGTGAAGGAAGGAGGGGTGTGTTAGGGTTCATTTATAAAATTGGGTGAAGAATTTTATTAGTACTAGTTAAAAATGGAATAAATTACCATTTTAAACCTCTTTCTTTAAAACTCTCACCCCTTTTCTTTTACCTGAAACATACAATACCTTACTTCATTGAGTGTTTCCATTGATAATCAATCTAGGCACTGAATTTACTCCTTCAATTATACACTGATCAGACCGCCGTCTATCACATTTGTTAGGAAAAAAAGTAATTTCTTCTATCCATCACCTTCCATTTGTGATTTATATCTCCATATTAGAAATTATTTCTAGGAAAGGGAATATGACCTACTTTTGGGTATTATTGTATATTTATTTTTTATTAATTTTTATCTTAAATCAGATGATAATACTATATGAGGGTTCCTCATCTTCTATACGATAGGTTTTGTATATATTTCCATCAAGTCTCATCGTTTATATTTATCTTCATTATTCTACACACCTAAATTACCCACACGTTTCCCCTAAAATCAATCTTCCTTAAATTATTTGCCTAAATTGAAACCTAAAAACCCTAATAGATCCCCTTTATATAGTTGGAGGTCAATGATCTCAACATGATTCATTCCTTGGGTTTTCCAGGGATACTCTTATATAACCATTTATATATTATTAACAAAAACATCCATTGGTGTGCTTGGTTTATATTTCAAAATGTCTTTTAATTAATTTAAATAGATTAATTGGTACATTATCATATAGAAAGTTTGTTTCAATAAGATCTTATTGAATTGTAATGAAATGTTTTAATAATATGAAACCTCATATTATCCTTTTTCATTGTTGAATAAAAAGGAAATGTATTGAATTAAATTGGAAAAACACACTTACATGGTTTCACATAGCATTGAATAATTTTAAATGTGAGGTTCCTATTACTACTACAGACCTTTTTCCAACAAAACGAGTGTCTAGACTTTATCTATATTTGGATTCTTGATGCAATTATTTGTTCACTCAGAGGGTTCCACCTCAATTCATTGAGCCGGTTTCTAAAGGATATACCCATCTTGGAATTCCTTATTTGTCTTATTAGTATGTTAATTACATAGAATATTACTAATCATTCTCTTTATTTATATCTGGAAATTTGAATTACTTGAAAACACTCCATTGATTCATCTACATGTCCTCAAACACCCTACACCTTGGATTCTCTCCTTGGGGTCCAAACTTGTTTAGCCCAAGATTTACAATGGATGACTTACATGGACCCTATTTGACACTTTTATAGTGTAATTCCATGGGTTTTCCCAATGGATTTCACATTGAACAATATATCTAGGTTTAATGGATTATTAAAACATGATGGGTTAGCCTTCTAAGGTCATGGATGCCTCAGTTTTACCTTGTATCATATCCTCCTATATCAAGGCATGGATCATTAGCTACACATTGGGTTTCCCATTTATATATTTCTTCTTCTTATATAACTTGGTTATATTCATTATACCCTGACCATTTATAGTTTACTTGTTCCAAGGCATCTAGATTAAGTTGAAGCAGGTACGGTCGGTCGAACATCCCATAAGGAGCCAAGCCCGACATGGTTATTGTTTCATGCATAATATTCCACTATATATTGCTATAACTACACAATATTTCATTTATATTCAAATAATATACTTGTTATAAAATCCATTGGTGGTGGACTATTGAGTATATCTCAATCCTTATTGGGGACACCTATTGGTTACCAAACATACTTCCTGGATATAGGAATGAATAAGGGAAATAAACCTATCACATATGTTTTATTTTCATATAACGTCAGAGCTTTGGAGAAATATAGTATCTTAGGCTTGTGAGGATATTGAAGATAATACTTTTTGTATTTTTTTATGTAGATATACTTGTATTATATGTGTGCCTATTTTCATATATTCACGTTCATTTTTGGATAGCATCATGATATTGACATAATTTTGTATACATAACTAACTGTTCTTAACTACATCATTTATCTTATCTATATGTTTCTATTTCCACTATAATTCACTTATTATACAGCTATGTTAAACTCTAGTCCTGAGGGTGTAGTTTCCCCACTGTACCACCTTTGAACTTCACTAGTAGTTGGTAGCCTCTAGCATATGTGGAGTCATGCTTGAGGCCATGTTTCCAACCAAGTTCAGTTACATATGAGTGAACTAGTCTTCGGAAGTCACCAAGTGATATTAGTGCATCATTATTCCTTCTGTATTATTGTTTGGATTAATATATAGGAGACAATGAATGTGTTGGTATTTGGTAATGATCCTCCGACTTAGAGTAGATTACCCATATAAACGGAAAATCCAAATTACCTAGGAGGAGAATTATTGTTCTAGATTATTCCTATTATAGTTATATTGATTTCACCATTGGGTGAAACACATGAATTTTTTACTTTATTACTATCTTGGATTTTTTCTTTACCCATGGCCAAGTATGGCAATGAGGTAGTGTCTCATGCATCATTATAGGTATGTGAGGATTGATATGTCATTCATTATTCCTTTTCCTGTTTACATACTATGTTCCTTTAATGATGCATATTCATAGTGTCATGAGAGTTATATTTGATATTCTGCTAATGTTTCTTATTGAGATAAAGTAATTGGATCAATTAAAGTGTTTTTATCAACCTTGACTATTTATTCATGCATGTCTAGATGGTGGAACCATAATTATCCAATTATAGTGTTTGACCCATTTATTATTCATCACATGAGGTGGAATGTTAGATTGATATAATTACATGTCTTTCAATTGAAATTTAAAGACTATGAATTCCTCTATAAATTGGGAATTATGATTCATTTAATTAAACCACTAAAAAAGATTGGTTGGAGTTAAATGTAACACCAATTTCAATTTATAAAGTATAAAAACTTATAACCTGGGAATGCAAGACACTTCTATATGTAACTTGAAAAATATTCACACACATATAGATATATAATTTGGCATTATTTTGAGCTATTGAGTTCTAAATTTAAATATAATTAGTTTATGTAAAATAGCAATTCCAATTGAATATAAAAGGGAATTTTCCACTGTAGCTTGTAATTTACACTTCATATACTAGAACCCCTATTATTAAGATTATTAACCTAAAAAATACCCTGATATTAGATATTGGGTAGTTGATATTTTATATTTGTGGTATCTTACCCTTATTATTTCCTTGTAATATGAGAACTTCCTTTCATTTATTATCTATTTCTAAGGCATGTTCTCAGAAATTGTAGATATATTCCACTATAAATGGCTAAGGAATGTTCTAGGAATGTGAAGAAAATCATTATCCAGAGGTGACGAGACCTAACTCACCAATACCAGCACTCGTGGAACCTCTAGTTATACATGACTTGCTCACTGATTCCTAATTTCAAGAGGGTTTTCTATAGCTCCTGTAGAATATGCAGGGATCCCCCTGACCTACCCCTAATATAGAAGAGATGAGGAAAGAGTTCCATTAGAAATATCCACCTGGTTTCTTGGTAATGAGACATGGATAAAGGCCATTATATTTATAATTTACCTTCTAGAGATTCCTCTAGAGAGGAGGGTCAATCTTTCAAGTTATATGCTTCATGGTTCTGCCAAGCATTTGTGGGAAAATATTACTTAGGTATACCATAAACAAGGTATGGTCTATAGATGCTTCCAAGTTTCTTTATATGATAATTTATTTCTAGAGATTCTAAGAGATAATTGAGCTAGGGAATTTGTGCACCTGGATCAGGGATCCCTCTTAGTTATGGATTATTTAGATCGATTTATCAAGCATCAACATTTTTCACCTTCCTCTACTAGTGATGAGATTTCAAGAGTGAGATGCTTCAAGGATGGGCTTATATATTTTATCCAGTCTCAAATATATGTCTTCTGTTTGACTACTATTTAGAGGATTTTAAACATAGCCCTGATCACTAAGCACAATTTGAGGGAAGCTTATGGTACTTTGAATAGTGGTTCAACACTGAGGTAGGATATTAGTTCGACCACCAGTATCAATTTTTTTGTAGGGTTGTCAACAGAGCCATGGAAGGAAGAATTTTAGCACGAGTAGTTATGTAATATTCCATATATGTGGATGAAAGGGTCACATAAATATTTAGTGAGACCACAGCCCAGTTGAGTTCTAATCCTTTAGTAGAATAAGACATCATCATAGGTTTTTTCTAGACCTTTCCATCTGTTCCTATTAAAATAGGATCCACACTAGTTTAGCCTTATGAAGTAGGACCGATATCTACATAACCGAATGGAGGCCAGACTACCATTGTCGATATAGGCTGAGGAGGTGGATGTGGTCAAGGTGTCTAGACATAGGATATAAAGTACAAGATAAGTGTACCCACTCTGGGTAGTTAGGTTGAAGCCCAGATTCATGAATAATGCTTGATAGATGCAGTACAACCTATACCTGAGGATAAGGGGGCTAGGATTTCAAAAATACAACGCATGATCTCGGTAGCCTCTACATTAGTATCTTCCCTTTTTTGAAACTACTTATTCACATTATTTTATCTCCATGAATATTTTGGAAATCCTTGGGATTGATATTGATACTTTCTTTTGAGTGATGGATCTAGATACACCATTGGGATAATGGTTAGAAAGTGTACACCTGTAACGACCCAGACCCCGCCAGCCACCCGAATAGTGCTGAACGGGCCGGGTGTCACTACCTTAGGCGCACCTCCCCTGAACGCCAAATGATTCCGACTATCAGTGAGGGTCTATTAAGTATAGTGGGAAGGCTATACCCTCTCGGAGGATCATAATAAGGGTACTGGTCCAAGTATAACAATAAAAATGCAGCGGAAATAAAGACTTAGCAGACTCGAACCAGACCCACAGAGTGGAAGCATGATCAAAATAGATAAACAGCGGAAGAAATAAATACAAACAACAACAACAGAAAGTAAATAGAACAGCATGCCAGCAATAAACTGCAAAAACTACTATAAACAACCAAGCATGCATCCAAAGTATGTCATAAACAACTAGATATAAAAAGGGAGCCAACGGCTAACCAACAGTATAGCTACAACAAGTAAGCATGCTGATATAGAAAATTGAACAAAACAATGTAAATCTAACTAGGCATGACCTCATGGTCGATACCATCTCCATGCAACAACTAACGTAACCCAACTCTTAAAGCTGGCCTCTTTCCTGCACGTAAATCCATAAAGTCTACACGCATCCCGAAGGGCCTGTGCAAGGTGTGAGACAAATCTCAGTAGGATACCACCCATCAGTGAGTAGCAAATATATGTGGTTAATCAGTCATGTATTTACAGGGAATGTAGAAATCGGTACAATGCACAAATAAACACAAACTCCAATGGTTCTCAACATCCACGATGGAGCATCACCTGCTTTCGCCTACGCCGGAATCTCTATCGTGTAACCCGAAACCATGTGCCACCTTCCACCTCGTGTCTCAAGTACTGACATCCCTAAAGCACGTTCAAGAATAGTAACCCAGCACCATGTGCCTCCTGACACCTCATGCCTCAAGTACCGACATCTCGAAGGCACGCCCAAGAATAGTAACCCGGCACGATGTGCCTCCTGAAACCTCGTGCCTCAAGTACTGATGTCCCGAAGGCACACCCAAGAATAGTAACCCGGCACCATGTGCCTCGTGACACCTTGTGTCTCAAGTACCGATGTCTCGATGGCACACCCATTCCTTAAAGTATCCTCACCTCCCATGTGGCTTTCTATGGCAAGAACCCCCAACCAAAATACCTAACCAAAACTATGGGGGCCTCTACCCACATGAGTGGTCAAAACTACCTCAACACGGAGTATCTCTGTGTGCACACTACTCAAGTCCCGGGAGAGCGGTAATCAACAAAATAGTTCTAAGCCACTAACACGTCTGACACCTCATTTCCTTGTAACTGTGCCGCTCAAGTCCGATGGCATCGCCATTCTAGTATCCAGGGCCATGCCCAACCTGATAGTCATACTGCCTTATGCCGATGTCCATGATGCCTAATCCTGTGGTGAAAACCACCCATAGTAACTCAGGAAAATCCCCAACCTATGATCAGCATCACTCAAGCATAACCGGGCCATCCCCAACACAACCTAAAAAGGGTCCAGCAGTTGCAATACAGCAATTGCATATATAACATATTTAAACAGAAAACAATAACCGGAAAAACAACCTAAACAGTTGAATTTCACTCGACCAGGTGTTACCCATTTAAGCATTGAGGTCTTAAATGCCTCCAACAATTTATATCAAACATCAATAAATTAAACTGACATTTTTATAACAATAACATTTCAATTAAAACCATTTTCGCTTTCCCTGGCCAAAATACCCCGACGAGCAATGGCCCCTCACCCGGCCCTGCTCACGTAAACTGGTAACCGGGCATACCCAAAAGCATCCCAGAGGTCCCAAAAGCATTACAGTATAAAAAATCCGATAAAACAGGTCCCGGTAAAAATACACAAAAAAGCTCCGAAGGCCGTGTCACCCAAACAACCATGAAAACATAAAAAAGAAGTATGCACCACCGACCTGAGACATGCACGATGCTACTCCTCCGGTAACACCCTCTAATTCGGTCTAAAACGTGGTAAATCTATAAAAGATTCAATACTGTTCAAATGCTTATAACTCATTCTAGAACGAAAAATAGACAAAACGGACAAAGAGGAATGGAGGCCTTACCGAGGGGGTTTCAACGCACTAATCAGAGTTCGAATCGGGTCTCGGATGGATGACCGAAAGAAGAAAGGGGGTTCGGCCGGCCTGGTTCGCGTATCCGGGTCGAGGGTATGAGGTTCTTCCTCAATATGAGGCTAATTCCCATTTTAAGAGAAAAAAAGAATGTACACGGCGTGTAATTTAAGACTACACGCCCTGTATAGTTCATTTAACTGTTCATAAGACGACAGGATTTTGCTGACTTATTTTCCGAACCTGCCGACATGAGTACATGGTGTGTACCTTTGGGTATGTGGCATGTACCGGGTTCCTCTTCTCTTCCTTGCCGACATAACCACACGCCATGCGATTCCCTTAAAAAAGGCTAGACTACACGACATGTCCAAAAGGAACACGGCGTGCCCATGGTTCTAACCGGACAATAGGCCTACATGCCATGTATGGACTCACACAGATGGGGGTATACAGGGCATGGTCAAAACTACACGCCGTGTAGTATGAAACTACTACACGGTCATCACACGGCATGTACTCGGTGAGCACACGGCCGGTCACTCGCCTACGCATACACAACGTGTACTTATAGTACACGGCGTGTAGTCTGGAAATTTCCAGAAACATCCCGTTTTCTCCAGTTTCCTCAAAAACTAGTCAACAAATCAAATAGGGACGGGATTTTGACCCGTTCTAAAAACTAGGGTTCTTACAAACTCCCCAACTAAATGTAGCTCGTCCCTGAGCTACCGAATGAAACCTGGAGATGGCCCCGAACATACCACCCCAATCCAACTAACCCAGACTTCCCCGATCGCAAGGGTCCCAGTTATGTTCGTCAAGGGGGGGATAAACACCTTAGGAACCACCTAACCTGGTCTCAACCCAACAAAACATAAACCAAACAGGGTTTACTAACCTTTTCCCTGACGCGTAGTCCTCCCGTGACGCATCATCACTCCATCACCTCATTGGTGCTCACGTGTCTCTCCCGACACCCAACGTAACCCACACCGCATCGGTGTCCTCTTCCACGAGGTCCTAGGGCCTAGCACCTCAAATAGACCACATCCACGATGCCCCGATGCCCACGACACCTCATGTAACCCGCATCCTTGATGCCCTGATGCCCACGACACCTCATACATACATACAAACATACATACATATATATATATATATATATATATATATATATATCACACACCTAATATAGTGCCAATCACACTGTCTAACATATAGTCAGTCCAAAAAGATCATGTGCAGTATGTGCACTCAAAACAGACATGCCTCTACAGGTCATGCCAAAAAAGGAAACATGGAGATCACGGTCAAACCGTGGTGTACCTCTAACCGTTGTCATCTCACCAGCATGCACAGCCTCTGGAAGCTCCACAGTGTGCACCTGGCTTGAAACATGGCTGCCTGACGCATGACCTCCCGATGTTGCTCCAGTCACCGGCCACTAATCCCTCAGATGGGACCCACCGTCTCTATCATGACCTCTGCGCACAGCTGAACCTCGACTACCCTCTCCGAGTACCGAACCTAAACCAACTCCAGACGTTGCAGTCTGTCCTGGTCCCTACCTGTTGGATATCTGATAAGGCTACCTACAAAACCTCTCTAAATGTATGTCCTGTTCACATTCCTGGCACTTATTCGGAGGCCTATCACACTGCAACCGAACATGTCCCAACTGTCCACACTGGAAGAAAATCACAGAAGAACTACCATGAGGTGGTCTAGCTGAATCCCTGGCCTAACTACCATGACGGAACTCATCCCATCCTCGCTTCCTGCAGTCTGAACCTTCAACTGAAGCTATCTCCTTTCCCAAGAGAAACTTTTCTTTCTCGTTTCCCTTGGCTATGAGCGCCTGATTTACTGCCTCGGAGAAAGAACCATGCCTGAAGATGTTAACCTGGACCCGAATGGCGTTTTGTAAGCCATCCTCGAAGCGCCTCACCCTAGTTACATCATCACTCACCATACCAGGTGAAAAACGGGACAAATCTGTGAATGTAGCTGCAGAGTCCATGACAGACATATCACCCTACTGAAGACTCAAGAACTCTTGAGCTCTCTCTGGCCTCAGTGTCTCCCAGTAGAAGTGTTCGAAGAACCTGTCCTCAATGTCATTCCATGCTAGTCCCTCGTTCCTACGAGCCTGTACCTATATATCCCACCAATGATTATTCTGTCCTATCAGCATGTACGTCGGCAGCTTGACCCTCCACCCTGGAGGCATGTCGAGCTGCTCGAAGATCATCTGCGTGCTATCTATCAAGTTCTCAGCCGCCTGTGGACCACCCTCTCCCTGAAAAAGTGGCGGTTACTATGACTGGAACTACCGCGTCAGATACGCCAAAGAAGGCTCTTTACCTTGCACGCCTCTATCAATCCCCTGCAAGACACGTACCGGGCTATCTCAGAGCTGCTCGTCAAGCCACGGCCCGAACGATGCCCAACCCGGCTGTTGTCCTGCCTGCACTGGATTCTGAACCTGATCTTGTCCCTAAGCCTGTACCTACGGCTCGTGCTCTGCCTGTACCAAATTCTGATCCTGATCCTGTGGCACACTATCATCTACTACCAGACGCTCCATCGTGTCGTGAAGGAGTAACCTGCTGAATACCATAAATGGTCAGACAACCCATATATATAACAATATATTCTATGCAGATAAAGAAAGTAGTAAAAGGTAGTGCATAACGCCTACCCTTACTCTCCCTCACCGCAACCCATTCCCCACGGCATCCCGGCCTCGTGGCCTCCTTAACTGCCCTCAACAGAGCCATGTATCAAAAGTACCTTAGGCCATGCCCGTCCTGACAACTCTTGTTGCCTCAAACCGACGACCGAGTCGCCCAATCCTGACAGTTACACTGCCTCAACCCTAGTACCAGTCTACTCTCATAAGAGACAGACTCAAATATCCTGCACATGCAATTTTACAAAATACAAATCATGGAATACACATTGAACTAAACAATAAATTCTATCAAGAATTTCACCAATTTACATTTCAAAGCAGATCAATCATGGCAATTTATTTTATTCAAATGGTATTATCACTTCACAAAGCATGCGTGCAATTATGAATTTGAAATACCGTAAAAATGTGCCTATCAACAGCCAAGAAAAATAGCCTTGCCATACCGGGCCAAGGTCCAATTCTCCCTTACCATACCGGTTCAAGGGTCTCATATCACAATCAACAACATCACAAATAAAGTGAGGCACTGAGGTGGAAATCATATAAATTGTAATCTGAGCAAAAAAGAAAGCCGCAGTTCCCACCCGCAGAATCTAGGTCCATCCCTCGTACCTGGGGATACAGGCACCCAAGCACAAGCTAGAAACCCAGTCCCTGTAAAAAACAATCTCCATTCTACCATATCCAAAATAGTAAAACTAGCAGAAAGAAACGACAAGACTAAAACTCATTAGTAGCTGGAAACACTACTATTAAATCCCTGTTAAAAACTCCTCTGATACCACTTTTTAACGACTTGGACCCGACCAGCCACCCGAACAGTGCTGAACGGGTCGGGTGTCACTACCTTAGGTGCACCTACCCTGAATGCCATAGGATGATGATTAGCAACGAGGGTCTGTTAGGTATAGTAGGGAGGCTATACCCTCTCAGAGGATCATAATAAGGGTACTGGTCCAAGTATAACAGTGACAATGGAGCGAAAAGAAAGACTCAGCAGACTCAAACCAGACCCGCCGAGTAGAAGCATTATCAAAATAGATAGACAGTAGAAGTAATAAGTAAAAACAACACCAGCGGAAAGTAAACAAAACATCATGCCAACAATCAACTGAAACAACTACTATAAACAACCAAGCATGCATCCAAAGCAGGTCATACACAACTGGATATAAAATTGGCTCTAATGGCTAACCAACAGTATATCTACAACAAGTATGCATGCTGATACAGAAAAGTAAACAAAACAAAGTAAACCAAACTAGGCAAGACCTGAAGGTCCATACCATCTTCATGCAACAACTAACGTAACCCAGCTCTCGAAGCTGGCCTCTTTTTTGCACGTAAATCGATAAATTCTACACGCGTCCCGAAGGACCCATGCAGGGTGTGAGAAAAATCTTAGTAGGATACCACCCAACGGTGCATACCAAATATATGTGTTTAAGCATTCATGCATTTACAAGGAAAGCAGAAATCAGTATAATGCAAAAATAAACAAAAACTCCAATGGTGATCAATAGCCACCAGGGAGCATCACCTGCTTCGGCCCACACCAGAATCTCTATCGTGTAACCCGGCACCACGTTCCACCTGACACCTCATGTCTCAAGTACTGACGTCTCGAAGGAACACCCAAAAATAGTAACCCAGTAAAATGTGCCTCCTGACACCTCGTTATTCAAGTACCGACGTCCCGAAGGATGCCCAAGAATAGTAACCTGACACCATGTGCCTCCTGACACCTCGTGCCTCAAGTACCGACGTCTCGAAGGCATTCCCAAGAATAGTAACCCGACACCATGTTCCTCCTGACACCTTGTGTCTCAAGTACTGACATCCCGAAGGTACGCCCTTTCCCTGAAGGCTCCTCACCTCCCAGGTGGGTTTCCATGGCAAGCACCCCCAACAAAAATACTTAATTGCAACTACGGGGGCCTCTACCCACATGATTTGTTAAAACCACCTCAACACGTAGTGTCTCTGTGTGCACACTACTCAAGTACCAGGTGAGCGGTAATCACCAAAATAATCATAAGCCACCAAAACGTCTGACAACTCGTGTCCCTACGACCATGTCGCTCAAGTGCGATGGCATCGCCATCCTAGTATCCTGGGCCATTCCCAACCTGACAGTCATACTGCCTAAAGCCGACGTCCATGATGCCCAATCCTGTGGTCAAAACCACCCAAAGTAACCCGGGAAAAGCCCGAACCTGTGATCAGCATCACTCAAGCATAACTGGGCCAAGCCCAACACAACCTAAAAAGGGTCCAGCAGATGCAATCTATCAATTGCATATATAACATATTTAAACAGAAAAAAATAACCGGAAAAACAACCTAAACAGTTGAATTGCACTCTACCAGGCGTTGTCCCATACCATCAACGAGGTCTTCAATGCTTCCAACAATTTATATTAAACAAAAATAAATTAAACTGACAGTATTATAACAATAACATTTAAATTAAAACCATTTTGGCACTCCCCGACCAAAATGCCCCGATGAGCAACGACCCCTCCCCTGGCCCTGCTCACACAAACTAGTAACCGGGCATACCCAAAAGAATCCCAGAGTTCCCATAAGAATTAAAGTATGAAAAATTAGATAAAATGGGTCCCGCTCAGAATACCTGAAAACGCGCTGAAGGCTGCGTCACCCAAACAACAACAAAAACACAAAAAATAAGTATGCACCACCTACCTGAGACTTGCACGATGCTACTCCTCCAGTAACACCCAACAATTCGGTCTAAAATGTGTAAATCTACAAAAGATTCAATTTCGTTCAAACAATTATAACTCATTCTAGAACAAAAAATCAGACAAATGGCCAAAGAGGAATCGAGGCCTTACCGAGGGGGTTCCAACACACTAATCGGAGTTGGAATCGGGTCTCCGATGGATGATCGAGAGGAGAAAAGGGGTTTGGCCGTCCTGGTTTGCGGAATGAGGTTCTGCCTCAATGCGAGGCTACTGCCCATTTTATGAAAAAAAAAAGAAATTACACGGCGTGTACTTTAGGACTACACGTCGTGTATAGTTCATTTAACTATTCATAAGACAGCAGGATTCCGCCGACTTACTTTCTGAACCTGCCGCCATGAGTACACGGTGTGTACCTCTGGGTACACGGCGTGTTCCGAGTTCCTCTTCTATTCCTCGCCGACATACCCACATGCCATGTGATTCCCTTAAACATGGCTAGACTAAATGGCGTGTCCAAAGGTAACACGGCGTGCCCCTGGTTTTACCCGGCCAATAGGCCTACATGCCATGTATGGCCTCACACGGTCGGGGGTATACACGGCATGTTCAAAATGACACGCCGTGTAGTAAGAAACTACTACACGGTAATCACACGACATGTACTCAGCGAGCACACGACCAGTCACTCACCTACGCATACACGGTGTGTACTTAAAGTACACGACGTGTAGCCTGGAAATTTCCAGAAACTTCCCGTTTTCTCCAGTTCCCTCAGAAACTAGTCAAAAAATCAAACAAGGTCGGGATTTTGACCCGTTCCAAAAACTCGGGTTCTTACAACACAAATATAGAAAGTTCCCCCTTGAGTATGGTAGTTATCAGTTCCTACGAGGCCTCTTCTTCAATGAGATTATGGAATTAGAAATCATTCATAGGATGAATGAATTGGTTCTCTATCATGATCAAGTTTATTTCTATCCCTGAAGGGTGCTTTTCACCTCACCTGAGGGTGATAATTATATTCACAAGGGGGAATGGGATGACCAGGTGAGTAAAGATTGATTAGAGAATTGCGGGATAGGTGGAGTGAAACCCCAATTTTCTAGTATTTTTATGAAAGATATGGGAATGTGATGCAGTAAGTTCCCTCCACTGGTGGAGAAATTCAGAAAAGTAATACCTAATTAAGTTCCTAGACTACCACTTGAGGTCCTGGCAGATTATTCTCTTAAAATGATTTCTAGAGAAGCAACAATATATTTCATTCCTTATGAGATGATACTTACCCAGATTTAGGAACTCAAGAATTAGTGGGAGGACCTATAATCCAAGGGGTCTACATGACCCACTACTTCTCCTTTGGTGTAATCAGGACTCTTTACTAAGAAATAGGATGATTCCCTCATGATTTAAATGAATTTATAGAAACTAAGTAAACTTACATTTAAGAACTAGTATCCCCTACCCTGTATAGATGATCTCTTTAAATAGATATTAAGAGCTCGAGTTTTCTTAAAGATCAATTAGAGGCCAGACTATCATAAGGGTTGAGTTTGGCCACATACCATATAAATTATTTTGAAGTGGGAATGGCATTTATGATTATCGGGATATCCCATTTGGTTTGATGAATGCATCTAATGTTTTAATGGATCTAATGAATCAAGTTTTACACCTATATCTGGATTATTTTTTTGTTACTTTTTTTGGATGACATCTTGGTGTACTCTCATAATCAACACAAACATTCCAAACATCTTGATATTATTTTGAGTACACTGAGGCAGAAACACTTATTTTCTAATATTAAAAATTGACATTTTTGGATCAATATGGTTAACTTCCTAGGTTACAACGTATCATAATTACGAGTATATATGGATCCAAATATGGTGAGTGTAGTGGTGACCTGGGAGAATCCCCAGAAATTATTTGAAATATAATGTTTATTTGGGTTAAATTGATATTATAGGATCTTTATTAAAACCTTTTGACACCTAGAAACACATATTATGGGATTTAATACTATGAGAATCGATTTTGTATAGTCTAAATCATGTGATATGTCCTTTAAAGAGTATAAAAGATGATTGAAATCATTGTCGACATTGATTCTTCTAGAGTTGGGACGATGTCATATTATTTATTGTGATGATTCATGTACTGGGATGGGAGCCATTCTAATGTAGGGAGATCGAGTTAGGGAAGATCATTATGGATAGTTGAGGCCTCATGACAACAATTACTCGATGGATGACCTTGATATAATATCTTTAGTACTATCCTTATATTGTAAGAGGGACTACCTACTTGGTTAATACTATGTGGTGTATATGGAGCACATGAGCCTTAAATACATATTAACCCTATGTGATATGAATCATAGATACTGAATATGGGTCGAATACCTACAGGTATTTGGCTTTTTACATTTATTATTTGTTGAGGAAGGGAAATGCAGCTGATGAGACTCTGATCCAGAAGACATAGACCCAGAAAATTTAGAGGGTCGTTAGTAAATGGAAATTGATGACGCTCTTTACAGAGGTGAGTATGGAGGTATAGGAATGTCATTGATAACCTTATCCTATAACTTTAATAGTGACCTCCTCACTTCTGGATAGGTCGAAAATGAAAAAACTATCATACCTAGAAGAAATGGTCCTAAGAGAAGTCATTTTAGGTGGGGACAAACTTCCAGTATGGATCATTGATGGGGATGATATATTTCATATTTATGTACATGAATAAGATATTGAAGATATTTGAGAGGAATTTATATGATAATACCATGCATATAGTTGGAAGGTACACCGTGGTATTAGGAATAAGTAATGTGAATTATGCCATCAGTATTGGTGACTGAGAATAAAGAAGAATATTGTATGATTTGTAAATCAAAGTTCCACCTTTCATCAAGTGAAGGAAAAACACCAGTGACTAGAATGAATTTTAAATTCATTTCCAATTCTTGGGTGGAAATGGGATAAAGTCACTTTTGATTTTGTGACTAGATTATGGAGATCCTCTCAAGGTAGTGGCACAGTGTGGGTGATTATTAACATATTGTCTAATGTATCTCACTTCATACCTATTTGAGAGTCCTTTTTAGTGGATGTTCTTGCGAGGCTTTATGTCTCAGAGATTATAGGACTTTATTTAGTCCCACATACTATTTTATCATATAGAGATTCTAATTTTACTTGGAAAGGGTTGAAGAGGGTGTTAGGTTCACAGATGATTTTGTGTACAACATACCACCATTAGACCGATGGATAGTACGAGCATATAATTCAGGTGTTATATGATATTATTAGATAATACATCCTTGACTTGGGAGGTTCTATGGAAAATAACATACCACTAGTTGAGTTTTATTTCAATAAAATCATTTAGGTGATAATAGAGATGGATTATTATGAGGTATTATATGGTAGACCATGTCATTCACCCATATGCTAGTTAGAGGGAGAATATGCAGTGCTATTGAAACCTAATCTTGTTCAAGAGACCTCAGAGTAGGAACATGTTATAAAAATACACATGGTAACATATTAGACTATGCTGAAGTCTTATAAAAATCATCTTCAATGAGTTATGGGGTATATGGTCGAGTATTAGGTCGTATTATGTGTTTCACCTAGGTTTGAGCATCGATAGATTTGTAAATAAAGGAAGATGAAACCTTGGTTCATTGGACCCATTGAGATTTTTGAGAAGGTTAGGTTAGTAGAAAATCAGATAAATCATACTCAGAGGAACCTATTCCTGCATGATGTCTTACATATATCACATATTTACAATTATCACTCAAAATTTTCGCATACCTTTGATCCCGAAGATGTTGTTTTATAGGCCGATGCTTTTTATGAAGAGTATCATATTCATATCTTTGATCGAAGCATGATGTATCTCTAAGGAAGGTATGTCATTTCATTTTTGGGTGCTATGTAAATATATCCATCTACAAGATATGAATTGGGAGATAAAGGCAGATATACATGCCCAATGTCTAAATTTATTCTCATATGATACTATACCAACCTCAGTAGAGAATCTCAGAGATTAACTGTCTTAAGTGGGGAATGTTGTAAGATAAAAGGTTTTATTAGAGGGAAATATCTATTATTTTATTGTTTAAATATTTCATTTTATCCTTACAATAATTTATAATGAGTTTATGGTGGTTTCAAGATCATCTAGTTATTATTCATAGTCTGAAGCTCTGATTTTTTTTTGGAAAAATAGACTAGGCGCACAGTTTGTCTAGATAATGCATCCAAGACCACATGGTTTCTTTAAAATGTGTTGGGTGATGTCAATGGTATTTATAGGGGAACATATTCAAGGAATTATTTTCCAAATACATGCACCTACCCCACACCCTTAGTGCCACATAGGCAGTAAGCCTGCATGGTTAGTGCACAATCTGGACAAGTTGGGCGACCATATAGTGCATCAAATTAAAAATGGGTGAAATAACCATTAAAAACATATGCCTTTAAAAAACTCACCCACATTTATTTTCCCCAAAGTGTGAAGTGACCCCCTCTATTAATAGTTTCCCTTCTCCCTCAATCTAGGAATTTAAACTCCTCTTTAAATATGACATTGATCGGGCCGTTGTTCATCACATTGGTTAGCCAACTATATGATTCAATCGATCACCATCCATTATTTTTTTATATCCTACTCTTTAGTGTTATTTCCTAGTGAGATAATAAGCTCTATTTTAACCATATTTGTCTATTTATCCACTATATTATGTTCTATCACAAATTAGAAGCTGATACACAATGGGGATTTGTCAAACACTTTAAGGTAGGTGGTTTATAAATTTCCCTCAAGTCTCATCATTTATATTTGTCACCACTGTGTTTCACACTAGAATTACGGATGCGTTGCCACTAAAATAAATATAATTCAAATTAGTTTCCTAAATTGAAATCCAAATTCCCTAATAGAACCCCTTACATCATTTGAGGTCAATGATCTCAATGTGATTCCCCGCTTGGGCATGCCATCGATAAGCCAATATGGCCATTTATATATTACTAAAAAACACCATTTGTTATGTTCGTCTCATTTTTTAAAAGGGATTTAATTAATTTAAATAGATGAAATGGTATATTATCATAAGGAATGTATGTTTCACTCAGATCATATTAAATTTTAATGAAATGTTTTAATAGAATGAAACCTCCTATTAGACTTTTAATTATTTAATGTGAATGGAATGACTTGAATTAAATGGAAAAAGTAAACTGGCATGGTTTCACATTCCCTTGAAAAACTATAAATAAAATTTTTCTATTTCAACCATGGAACCTTTTCCTATTATAGGAGTGCTCAAACTTGATCTATACTTGGATTCCTGAGGTAATACCTTGAGCACTCAGAGGATTCCACCCGGATTCATTAAGATGACTATCAAGGGTGATACACACACTGGAATTTGTTCTTTTTCTTAATAAAATGAGAATGCATCAACATTATTATGACAATTAACTTGATTTATATGTAAACATTAGAATGAATTGTATATAATCATTGGATTATGCTTGATATACTCAGACACGCGTCACCATGGATTCTCTCCTTAGGCTCTAGTCAGGATTAAACTATGATTTACTATGGACGGGTTCCGTGGACTCAATTATACACTTTTCCAATGGAATTATGAGGGTTTCCCCTTTGATTACACTTAGACCCCTATATCTAAGAAGCATGTTTTATTAATATGATTTTTCTTGAACTACTTAGTTCAATGATGCCTTTGCATCAATATGAGTCTTATCCTCCTAATATCACTTCATGGACTCCTTGGTTACACCTTGGGGACCCAATTTATATATTAATTCTACTTTTATACCTTGGTTATATACCTTATATGCTGAAAATTTATAGGTCATCTATTCAGAAAAATCTGGATTTGGTTGAAGCAGGTATGGTCAGTTGATTATCCCATAAGGAGCCAAGCTCAACATGGTTATAGTTCCATGAATATTATTCCACTAATTATTTTTATACCTATAAACTATTTCATTTATATTAACAGATTTTACTTGTTATAGACACCATTGGTTGTGGCCTACTAAGTATATCTCAAACCTTGTTTGGGAATTTAATTGGCACTCAGGCATACTTTATTGATGTAGGAAGGGATAAGGGAATGTGGATGATCATGGATGCTTGACTTATATATATAATAGGAGCTTAAGTGCACAAGATAGGGCTTTGTCAGGTGATACTATTGAAGATATAAATTTTGGTCTTTTTTTATTTTGATATAATTGTATTATATGTGTGACTATGGTAATGTATTCATCATAAATTTGTTTGTCATCATGAATTTAACATTATTTTGTATATAGTGATAATTAATTTTTTCTATTATATTTATCTTATATGGATACTTATCTTTTCTATTTCTATTATCATATCATTACATTGTCTTCCACTATGACCATGAGTGTTTTTTCTTCCCACAATTCCACCTTATACCCTCTCTTCATGTCGGCATACTCTGGCATATGGGGAGGAATGCTTGAGGCCATTTGGCTAATCATGTTTGATTACTTATTATTGAACCAAGATTAGGACGTCACATCAATGACCTTCTAGTCTCCTAACTTCTATATAGGCACCTAAAAATTGGAATTAATGTAAAGTACCATATAAATTTTTAAGGACTTGATTCATCTTTATTGTGTCGAGATGTACCACACATTGGAAATTTTTTTAAGTGATATATAGTTCTTGAAAAATGTTATACTGTCAATTGGATAGACATGCATTCTTTTAGAGATCATACCCACTAAACGTAGAATTTATTTCACATCATCTGTTCAGAAATTAATATCATTATTTCTTGGAAGCATATCATTCAAAAAGAATGATTCATTGTAAAGAAAGTTTCCCATCATATGTTTCTAGGTTTTACACTATATATCATAAATATGATGAAAAATGTTGTATATTTAGTATTATCAACTTACAATTTCATCTTTATAGAAATATATAACTTCTGAAAAAGTTTTGGACAATCATGATGTTTGTCATCAAATATCATTATCATTTCTTCAATACGGTCATCATCATCATTCACACTAGTAATCGTATCCTCGAAAAAGTATTCATCAATATACACACTATTAATCATATTAGATGATCCATAAAAGATATTTTTATCCCAGTCACCGTCTGTATTTAGTTCATCCACATCCTTAATCCACCATTTATAATTTTTATATATTCTTTGACTGATAAGGTTTTCTTCAAACTATTATGGACTAATTAGTCTTGAATAACAAAAATGAAATCATGAATTTTTTTAGAAGGATAATATACATGATATTTTAAAAATTGATGAAATATATTACCCCATCCTCATAGTATTTTTTATATGATTGGTATCCATCCATTTTCGATTCATATCCATCATATTCAATTTTATAATATTCATATTTAAAAAAACAAATACATATAGAGTATGATCTCAAAACCCAAAAGGATATTAATTATAAATATAGACATATAGTCATCATATTTTATATAAATTTTCACTATGTGAACAACTTGTTAGAACATAAAAAAACCAAGAATTATATGAATTTAGAGTATTATAAAAAAAATTATAAGAATTCACTCATAATTAATCATTATTTTCTTGAAATGGATTCATCAAGATAGATAATTCACTTATTTTCACTATCCATGCTCATAAGAAAGAAAAATATTTCTACATCTAGATAAATATTAAGGTATATAAAAAAAATTCACTATCAATACATATATCAAAATAAATTAATTATTTTTCCTAATGTTTCCACTATTTTTGAAATGAATTAATCAAATAGATTATGAATTTTTTTAAATTTATAAATGATATCATATTTGAATTCTTCAGTCGATAATAATTAAAATAACAATTTTAATATGTTACGATATTTTGAAAATAGTGAATATTACAAGAAGGTAGAAATAAATGAAAGATTTAACCAAAATAACCCATTTTTTTAAATTTAAAAACTTTGAAGAATATGTAATTAGTCTCCAAAATAATTTTAATGAGTAATTAAATTCACAAAATAAATTAACTTGTTCAAAAAAATTTGATGATCATATTAATTACAATGTGAATTTTTAATTCATTTTATTTCCAAATATTTTCATTGTTTTTTCACATTTTTATGATATTTTAAAATATTTTGGAGTTAAATGGCTCAATGGATTAATATCATGATTTATGTTGTTTTATTAATTTGAGAATTATTTTTTATAAGACTACATTTTAAAAAAATATTTTCATTTATTTTATAATATAAATTGTAGCAACATGTGATTTACTAGGAATTTCATGTGTTGTAGATAAATAAAATGGGAAATCTATACTCTTGTGTGAATAAAGCATGTTCAACCAACTCACATCATATTAAACACACTCCCAAAAATTATGTGAGTTTCTCACATAATATTCAACAAAAATTACTTGATTTTTATGGGATTAAATATAAGATAAACTCAAAACAATTATGTAAAAAAATTGGGTGATCAATTTAGATTCCATAATAACATGTCCGGAATTTCATACATTCAACTATGAGGTTCGATTTATCCAAAACAATCGAATTTTTCTGCATCAGACCTTCAGTTCCATGGGAGTTTTAGTGTGGTGTGATGGAGATACGGTCCACTATGGTTATTTTATAATTATATAAAAGGGTTTTACCAGTTCTTATTGAAATTAATTGATAAAAGTGTATTTTATGAGCACTAAAAACATAATCTTTGATAAATAATCTTTTTTCAGGGTTTTCTTACTCTGATATATCATAACTTTTATCAGTATTAAAAAAGAGCTGAAAATAGTATCATTTCTCAGTGCTAATATTATATTGTTGATTAAATAAAATGTTATCATAACATAAACTATCACATAAAAAAATGTAAAAAAATGAATAAAAATGAACAAATTAATAAAAATGAAGGAATAACAAATAATATTTATATAAATACTAAAACTAGTAAAAAATAAATATACTATCCATTTAAATTATAAAAATATAATGGAATTCATTTAAATTAATAATAAATTAAAAACATATTGAAACTATTAAAACTAAATAAATAAATACGAATAAATAACTATTAAAAAATTAATAAATTCTAAAAAAACCATCTAGTGTGGTCTTGAACGACGCCCGACCAACCTTCCAACCATTTCATTCTTCTAGATCTCCAGGTTGGATCATATGGTGTGGTCATTATCAGATTATTCTCCTCTTCTCATTCGATATGCTGATAACATTGGATGTAGTGATCATTTCTGTTTTGGAAGCTAGTGGGATATTGATCCAAATTATCATCTAGGGTTGAACTATTCTTGAGAGAAACAAATGAATAGTGAATATTGGGGGGGCACAAAAAACAACATTGATAGATAGAAGACCTCCAATCCGGGGTTTCAGGAAAACCATTCTGCATTCTGGAATTGTATTGACTCATGGAAGACAATGACAAAGCATAGTTGGATCTCAAACATTGGTGGGATGATGACTTGTTTAGAAACATGTCCAACATGAAGAATCCTTTATTTGAGATTCTCCTTAATCTAGAGTGCGTTGAAAAGACAAGGTCCAAAATTAATTTAATCAGGGAGGGAGATATGAATACTACCTTCTTACAGGCATGCATCAAAGAGTGGGAATGTGTTACTACACCAATTATTCTTCATGATGATGGTTCTTTTACTAAAAATAATCACGTGTTTGGAGGTAGAACCTTGTATTTTTAAAATATTTACTTCTAGATAATAATCCTCGCATGTAGGATGGCTACCCTATCAGCTAGGATACCATTTTTGACACTATCCCACATTCTATTTCTACTTATATCAATGTCAATTGAGCACATTATGAATGAGGATAAGGTGTGGGAGGTTTTTACATCACTCAACTCTAGAAGTTCACTGAGACCAGATAGATTCTCAGGATCCTTTTATACTTCCACATAGAACATCATCAAGAATGAGTTGGTGGGAATCGTTTATGAATTTGTTTCAGGGTGGGGGGGGGGATCTTACCTTAATTCTCTTTTTCCACCATTTTAATTCTCGTTATGATGTTTAAAGACCCATCCTCTCTTAAGCAGTACTATTCAATCATCTTGTGTGTGTAAGGACCCGTAAAACACAAGGGAAATTTTTTCTTAATTTTCTTTGGAATTTTACAAGAACGCGGTTTCTGATGGCACCTGATTCTGAGGCCCGGTGTGGCCAGAATCAATTTCCGATGTTGGCTCGGATACGTTCAGTGAACAAACGAGCGAGAATTTCTAACTTTCGAACCGGGGCTCGGAATCGAATTCTGAGGGCACCGATGAACTCGAAACGCCGATAATCACTTAAGGTAACCTTTACCGTAGTTGCGTTTGTGCGGGTGATGAAGTTATTTAATGGGGTTTATTTAAAAAAAAGTAAATAAAATTGTTGAATCAATTTTATTTCATATCAAGGTGGTTATTTCCTCCCATGGGAAGTTGGTGTTGGGGCCCACATCCACCCAACATCCCATGTGTGGTTAATTGAAAGGGTGGGGCCCACACGAGCCCCAACCTTTCACCTTCCCCCTTTTAAACTCCTTAACCACCCATTTAAGTCTTTCCAACTTAACTCCTCATTTATTTTTACAACTCATGTTAATAACTTGAGTGAGTTAAGTGTGGGTTTTTATTTTTCAAACTCTTAAATTTTCAAAATCCTTTTTGTGATAATAAAATAAGTTGGGAACTTATTTTATTTGGGTTAGTTTTGGGTTGTTTGATAGTTTTTGGAGATAAAGCTAAAGGAAGTCTTCTTCTTCTTCATCTTCGATGATGAACGAGAAGAAAACCGTTCTTCAACGAAGAACATCTCCGCCAAAGAACACGTCGTCTACTTCCAACAACGTTTCCTCTTCGAACGCTCCTCGACGACAACGGAATAGACTTTAGTTTACCGCGACGCCCGACCTCCGCGACGCTCGTCTTCCATGACTCGTTAACGTGCACTGTTCCTGAACCGAGGTAGGGATTTTATTTATTTATTTGTTCGTAAATACCAACTTGACGATCTACGTGGTTTTAAAACCTATTGTTATTGAATAACGAAAGGGGGTCGAACCGCAAAAACATGGCCAATCCTCCTCCTTATTTTCATGTTGGTTCTTTTGTGTTTGGTACGGAAAAGCGTTGTGTCGTCGCACCACGCGAATTCATGCGGAAGAATATGTGCGACGCCGTCGTGCCCCGTCGTGGAAAGGAATTTAAGAACGCGACGCCGTCACGCCGCGTCGAAGAAAACCGAAGACGCCGCGGCCGGAGCGAGGCTGCGGTGGAGGGGCGCGGTGCCGTCGCACCACGCCGGATGACAAGGGCGGCGGCTGGTTCCGAGCCGCGGTGGAACAAGGTGACCGGCAGCCGGACCGGGCCGCCGGCGACGGAGCTGGAAGGGGACCGGCCATCGCCGGTCCCGTTGAACAGGAACCGGCCGGCCAGGTCGGGCCGGCCGGAAAGGGAGGTTCTGGGGGAAAATAAATTCCCCTGTATGGATCAAAGTGGCCCCAATTAAGGGGTCGTGGTTTCGTGAAATGGGAGGGGCGTCACCCCCCCGTGCGAGCCGACAAACGGCTCGGCCGTTTTGGCCGAGCACCGACCGCGCGCCCAGCACGCGGGTCGCCGAACCGGGCCGCCGGTCCGGGCCACACCGGGTCGGGCCGACCCGGTTTGGGCCGACCGGGGGTTCTCGGGCCGGGACGGTCCTGTCCTGAAACCCCCGTTTTCGGACTGTTTGGGTTCAATTTCCCATAACTCGGGCTACGGACCTCCGATCGACGCACCGTCAGTTGCGTAGCAATCCTTGGAAGGATATGGTCGTTTAGGTATATCACACTCAAGGTTTCAGAATACTTTGAGTTCGGATGGGTTGATTCGTACACGAAACCAACCGGGCCCTCGGAGCGGAAACGCTCATATCTTGAGCTTCAGACGTCCGATTGACGTGTCATCGACTTTGTTGATTTGCTCTAAGTGAGATGGATATTTTGTCTCACTCCACCCGAGGTTTGGACGCAGGTGGAGTCTGGTCGGGTTGGTTTTGCCTTAAAATCCAACTGGGCCCCTAGGACGAAAAAGCCAATAACTCTCAGACCGGGCGTCCGATTGACGCGCCGTCTGCGACGTGAAGGTCCTGTTGATGATACAGAAATTTTGGAAACATCAACTCTGGACCTTATGTTAGTTGATGTATCAGACTCTCGGCTTGTGGAGCGGACCCTCCCGAACGAGCTTGTTGTGTGCGGGAACCATAGTGCTGGCTGCGACTTCGATGACGACGATTGTGCAGAGATCCTTAGTGGACTACGACGATGAAGAGAGCTGGTCTTGTATCCTATGTGGGTCCTAGCTGTGCTGGACTTATATCCTATGTGGGTCCCATCTTAGATGATTCAATACTGGTCTTGTATCCTATGTGGGTCCCAGTATAGATGAATCAATGAAGACAGCTGGTCTTGTATCCTATGTGGGTCATAGGTGTGCTGGTCTTGTATCCTATGTGGGTCCCAGCATAGATGATTCAATATTGGTTGTGTATCATATGTGGGTCCTAGAATAGATGAATCAATGAAGACAGCTGGTCTTGTATCCTATGTGGGTCCTAGCTGTGCTGGTCTTGTATCCTATGTGGGTCCCAGCTTTGATGATTCAGTGCCGGTCTTGTATCCTATGTGGGTCCCAGCTTTGATGATTCAGTGCTAGTCTTGTATCCTATGTGGGTCCCAGCTTATATGATTCAATACTGGTCTTGTATCCTATGTGGGTCCTAATATAGATGAATCAATGAAGACAGCTGGTCTTGTATCCTATGTGGGTCCCAGCTTAGATGATTCAATACTGGTCTTGTATCCTATGTGGGTCCCAGTATAGATGAATCAATGAAGACAGCTGGTCTTGTATCCTATGTGGGTCCTAGCTGTGCTGGTCTTGTATTCTATGTGGGTCCCATCTTTGATGATTCTGTGCTGGTCTTGTATCCTATGTGGGTCCCAGCATAAATGAAACAATGAAGACGGCTGGTCTTGTATCCTATGTGGGTTCCAGATTAGATGATTCAATATCTATGTCTGATCATCTCTTTCACCTTTTCGGTGATGTATACCTATGTGAGCTGAATCCTGCTTACTTTCCTGTGTGGATTGTGTTGTGCTATCCTGTGTGGATTATGTTTTGCTTTCCTGTGTGGAATATGTATACTTTCCTGTGTGGACTGAGTTGTACATGGGCTTGGAGGTTGGAGCATATTGGAATTATTGACTTAGGTATATGTATGGGCATATACCTAAGCAGTGTCGGTTGTTACTTCGTGATTGTATCTTTCCTTGTGGTTTATCCTTTGTGGATTTTGGGAGACCTTCGGGGGTCTTGGGGTCCCTACTGAGTAGCTCATACTCACCCCTTCACGGGCTATGCCCGCACTACTTTGTGTTGGTTGCAGATGACGGACATCGTTGATCGTGGTTGAGGCTTGCAGAGCAGGATGGTACCTGGAGGAGGACCACTGGGCGAGATGTACTTGGAGCGGACGACGGGACCCGAGGAGCAGTGGAGCTATCTGTACCCACCCTTCAGGTGGGATTTCCATTGGACAGCTCGGCGTAGCAGCTTTTACTTTTCATTTGTTGTTTTCCCTTTCGAGTTGTACTTTACTTTCAGTTGGGGTTTGTATTCTGGCCCACTTACTCTCCACACTTGCAGTTGTACTCTGTTTTTACATAGTGTTTACTTTTTTCCGCTTGATTACTCTGATGTTCTTGTTTACATTACAAAGGAAATGCCTTCCCTTTTTCCGGGATTTACGCCTTGGTGCTAGTCGCCAGCCCCTGGCCTATGGAAGGCGGGCTTTGGGTTGTCACGGCACGGGCCCCGAGGACGGGTCGTGACAAATTGGTATCAGAGGAGTTCGGTTCTACCGCAGACTCTGATCTTTCTTCTATGTGAAGCAATAGTGTTTAGTGTATTGGGTGTGGTTATCAGTCCAGGGAGTCCAGTGTTGGTGCGAAGGTCGATGTATCCGTACACCAAGACCCTAACTTCTGATTTCCGACTTAATGCACGAAAACATTGATTGCATGTGTGTTTCAAGTTTTCTTTTTGATTACTTGTGTCAGCTCACCAGGTATACTGTTTGACCGTGGCACACCTGTTTTCTTTTCAGGATGGCCCCACGATGGCAGTCAGCTAGGGTTCCGAGAGTCGAGCGTGACGACAGCCCACCGAGCGACGAGGCCTCGGTGCAGGGCCCTTTGTCAGCAGTGGCACCGGCGGTAGCTCAACCCGCTGAGCCACCGATGCTTCCAGCACCAGTCACTGACGATGCACGTCGCCTCAGTGCACTGCATGAGTTCCAGCACCAGCGACCGCCCAGGTTCCGCGGGGAGACGGACACCTAGGCACCCGAGGACTGGCTAGAGGCAGTCGTACGAGTTTTCAGGCTAGTGAGGACACCAGCAGACCTCATGGTGATCCTCGCAGCGAGCCTACTGCACGTAGAAGCGGGCCGATGGTGGATCTTGATGCTCCAGGTGCATGACGATACATCTCTTCTCTAGACGGACGTTGAGAGCATCTTCCGTTCCGAGTTCTTCCCAGCCACCCTCCATGCGGTGCACATTCATGAGCTTTTTCAGCTGCGGCAGGGCAGCTTGACAGTGGCCTAGTACTCGGCGAGATTTACTGATCTCTCGTGCTACTCCACAGATATGGTACGAGACCCATTCTTCTGGGCCCGGTCCTTCGAGCAGGGACTGAGGCATGAGATCAGGGCTTCGATGATCTCCCTCAATATTCCGACGTAGGCAGAGGTGGTGGAGAGAGCCCTTCTAGTGGAGAGTTTTCTCGCCGAGCAGGATCCAGTGACATGGCCCTCCGCAGGACGGCCCATAGCAGGGTTTTCTACAACTAGCAATAGACAGGTGACGCAGAGGTCCAAACGGGCCAGACCATCAGATGGGCAGTCTCAGGATGAAGATTCGGTTGAGCGGGGAACCCGAAGGAGAGCCAGCTACACGAGGGGCAAGCATTGCTACGCATGCAGCGGGCGAGGTCACATGGCTTGAGACTGACCGAATCGTCTTAAAGATGAGTAGCAGGTGGTAGAGGGACCTCCCAGATAGAGGTTCATCCACGGTGGTCCGCAGGGTGCAGGCGGACGAGGCAGAGGAGCTGGCCGAGTTGCAGATGGTGGGAAAAACTTCGAGGTGTTGCCACCACCACCACCAGGAGGTCCACCCCGACCGTAGGGAGTTGGTGGACATGCGGGAGCTCAGCTTCAGGCAGCTGAGGCCTTCAATCATGGAGCTCCGGGAGCAGATGGATAGGAGCAGAACTAGTGGATACGTCTTTTGTACTTCTAGTTCCTTGTTGTTGTTGTGTAATGTCTTTGTATTATGAGCTCCAATAGTAAAAGACACTTACCTTTGTGATGTTTTCATTTCTGTCCTCTTTTGTGTTGTTACTGAGAGGTTCCAGTTTAGACTGTTGAATTGACCCTCAGTTGTGAGACATCTACTAGAGGAGACCTAGTTACCACACACTAATGCCGACAGTGTGACTCAACCCTTGGAGGCGAGAATAACGGTTGGATCTCTTGGTAGTAGCGTTGAGGCCTTACGACGCCATATTTGGTATGGATTAGTAACATCTATGTCGGGATTGACTGTATTGGGCAAAGGAAGTGGTTCATCTACTGGATGAGACCAGATTTCTCTTATCGGAAAAGAATAAATCTTAGCAGTTCTTGTGGGATCAGAGAAGCTCCAGGTCATCCAGGAGCAGATGAGGAAAGCTCAGAGCCAGCATAAGTCATACGCTGACAGGAGGCGGAGGCCACTAGAGTTCGAGGATGGCGACCACGTCTTCTTGCGTGTCTCACCTCGACATGGATTACGGAGATTTGGCTGAGGCGGAAAGTTATCTCTGCGGTTCATTGGACCCTTCTAGGTCCTCAGCAGGATTGGCGAGGTGGCTTATTGTCTGGCTCTACCACCTCAGATGCACCGGGTGCACGACGTCTTCAACGTATCTCAGCTGAGGAGATACGTGCACGACCTGACACATATCATTGACCATGAGGAGCTTGACGTCGATGATTGGGCGACTTTTGCAGAGGTCTGAGTGGATATTGAGGATCGAAAGGAGCGGGTCCTACGTGGACGGTCGATTCCTCTCGTGCGCATTAGATGGAAGCACGGGAACCTCCAGGAGAGCACTTGGGAGCGGGAGGCTCAGATGCGTGCTCAGTACCCACTTTTGTTTTCCTAGTTATGATGTATCTTTACGGGGACGTAAAGCCCTGAGGTGGGAGTAATGTAAAGACCCATAAAATTCAAGGGAAATTTTCTCCTAATTTTCTTTTGAATTTTACAAGAACGCGGTTTCTGACGACACCTGATTCCGAGGCCCGGTGTACCCGGAATCAATTTCTGAAGTTTGGCTTGGGTACGTTTAGTGAACGAACGAGCGGGAATTTCTAACTTTTGAACCAGTGCTTGGAATCGAATTCTGAGGGCACCGATGAACTCGCAACGCTGGTAATCGCTTAAGGGAACCTTTACTATAGTTTCATTTGTGTGGGTGAAGAAGTTATTTAATGGGGTTTATTTAAAAAAAAGTTAATAAAATTGTTGAATCAATTTTATTTCATATCAAGGTGGTTATTTCCTCCCATGGGAAGTTAGTGGTGGGGCCCACATCCACCCAACTTTTCATGTGTGGTTAATTGAAAGGTTGGGGCCCACACGGGCCCCAACCTTTCACCTTCCCCCTTTTAAACTCCCTAACCCCCCATTTAAGTCTTGCCAACTTAACTCCTCATTTATTTTTACAACTCATGTTAATAACTTGAGTGAGTTAAGTGTGGGTTTTTATTTATCAAACTCTTAAATTTTCAAAAGACGTTTTGTGATAATAAAATAAGTTGGGAACTTATTTTATTTGGGTTAGTTTTGGGTTGTTTGAGAGCTTTTGGAGAGAAAGCTAATGGAAGTCTTCTTCTTTTTCAACTTCGACGAAAAACGCGAAGAATACCGTTCTTCAACGAAGAACATGTCCGCCGAAGAATGCGATGTTTACTTCCAACGACGTTTCCACTTCGAACGCACCTCGACGACAACGGAATCGACGTTCGTTTACCGCGACTCCCGACCTCCGCGATGCTCGTCTTCCGCGACTCGTTAACGTGCACCGTTCCTGAACTGAGGCAGGGGTTTTATTTATTTATTTGTTCGTAAATACCAACTTGACGATAAACATGGTTTTAAAACCTATTGTTATTGAATAACGTGAGGGGGTCGAACCACACAAACACGACCGACCCTCCTCCTTATTTTTGTGTTGGTTCTTTTGTGGTTGGTACCGAAAAGCGTGGTGTCGTCGCACCACGTGGATTCATGCAGAAGAATATGTGCGACGCCGTCGCGCCGCGTCGTGGAAAGGAATTTAAGAACGCGACGCCGTCGCGCTGCGTCGAAGAAAACCAAAGACGCCGCGACCGGAGCAGGGCCACGGCGGAGGGGCACGGTGCCGTCGCACCACGCCGGATGACAAGGGCCGCGGCCGGTTCCGGGCCGCGGCGGAACAAGGTGTCCGGCGGCCGGACCGGGCCGCCGGCGACGGAGCTGGAAGGGGACCGGCCATCGCCGGTCCCGTTGAACAGGAACCGGCCGGCCAGGTCGGGCCAGCCGGAAAGGGAGGATCCGGGGGGAAATCATTTCCCCTGGCCGGATCAAAGCGGCCCCAATTAAGGGGCCGCGGTTTTGTGAAACGGGAGGGGCATCACCCCCCCGTGCGAGCCGACAAACGGCTCGGCCGTTTTGGCCGAGCACCGACCGTGCGCCCAGCGCGCGGGACGCCGAACCGGGCCACCGGGCCGGGCCGCGCCAGGCCGGGCCAACCCGGACCCGGGGCGGGTCGACCCGGTTCGGGCCGACCGGGGGGTCTCGGGCCGGGTCGGTCCGGGCCCGAAACCCTCGTTTTCGGACTAGTTGGGTTCAATTGCCCATAACTCGGGATACAGACCTCCAATTGATGCACCGTCAGTTGCGTAGCGATCCTTGGAATGAGACGGTCGTTTCGGTATATCGCACTCAAGGTTTTGGAATACTTTGAGTTCGGCCAGGTTGATTCATACACGAAACCAATCAGGCCCTCAGAGAGGAAACGCTAATATCTTGAGCTTCGGACGTCAGATTGACGTGCCGTCGACTTTGTTGATTTCCAATAAGTGGGACGGATCTTTTGGATCACTCCACCCAAGGTGTGGACGTAGTTGGAGTACGGTCGGGTTGGTTTTTCCTTAAAAACCAATCGGGCCCCTCGGACGAAAAAGCCAACAACTCTCAGACCGGGCATCCGATTGACGTGCCGTCTGCGACGTGAAGGTCCTGTTGATGATACAGAACTTTTAGATACATCATCTCTGGACCTTGTTTAATTTGATGTATCAGCCTCTCGGCTCGTGGAGCGGACCCTCCCGAACGAGCTTGCTATGTTCGGGAACCATAGTGATGGCTGCAACTTCAACGACAACGATTGTGCAGAGATCCTCAGTGGACTGTGACGATGAAGAGAGCTGGTCTTGTATCCTATGTGGGTCCTAGCTAGGATGGTCTTGTATCCTATGTGGGTCCCAGCTTAGATGATTCAATACTGGTCTTGTATCCTATGTGGGTCCCAGTATAGATGAATCAATAAAGACAGCTGGTCTTGTATCCTATGTGGGTCCTAGCTGTGCTGGTCTTGTATCCTATGTGGGTACCAGCTTAGATGATTCAATACTGGTCTTGTATCCTATGTGGGTCCCAGTATAGATGAATCAATGAAGATAGCTGGTCTTGTATCCTATGTGGGTCCTAGCTGTGCTGGTCTTGTTTCCTATGTGGGGCCCAGCTTTGATGATTCAGTGCTGGTCTTGTATCCTATGTGGGTCCCATATTTGATGATTCAGTGCTGGTCTTGTATCCTATGTGGGTCCCAGCATAGATGATTCAATACTGGTCTTGTATCCTATGTGGGTCCCAGTATAGATGAATCAATGAAGACAGCTGGTCTTGTATCCTATGTGGGTCCTAGCTGTGCTGGTCTTGTATCCTATGTGGGTCCCAGCTTAGATGATTCAATACTGGTCTTGTTTCCTATGGGGGTACCAGTATAGATGAATCAATGAAGACAGCTGGTCTTGTATCCTATGTGGGTCCTAGCTGTGCTGGTCTTGTATTCTATGTGGTTCCCATCTTCGATGATTCAGTGCTGGTCTTGTATCCTACGTGGGTCCCAGCATAAATGAAACAATGAAGATGGCTGGTCTTGTATCCTATGTGGGTCCTAGCTTAGATTATTCAGTATCTATGTATGATCATCTCTTTCACCTTTTCGATGATGTATACCTGTGTGAGCTAAATCCTGTTTACTTTCCTGTGTGGATTGTGTTGTGCTATCCTGTGTGGATTACGTTTTGCTTTCCTGTGTGGAATACGTATACTTTCCTGTGTGGACTGAGTTGTACTTGGGCTCGGAGGTTGAAGCGTATTGAAATTGTTGACTTAGGTATATGTATGGGCATATACCTAAGCAGTGTCGGTTGTTACTTCGTGATTTTATCTTTCCTTGTGGTTTATCCTTTGTGGATTTTGGGAGACCTTCGGGGGTCTCGGGGTCCCTACTGAGTAGCTCATTCTCACCCCTGCATGGGCTATTCTAGCACTACGTTGTGTTGGTTGCAGACGACAGACAGCGTTGATCGTGGTTGAGGCTTGCAGAGCAGGACGATACCTGGAGGAGGACCACTGGGCAAGACGTACCCGGAGCGGACGGCGGGACCCGAGGAGCAGTGGAGCTATCTGTACCCACCCTTCAGGTGGGATTTCCAGTGGACAGCTCGGCGTAGCAGCTTTTACTTTTCAGTTTTTGTTTTCCCTTTCGAGTTGTACTTTACTTTCAGTTGGGGTTTGTATTCTGGCCCACTTACTTTCCACACTTGCAGTTGTACTCTGTTTTTACATAGTGTTTACTTTTTCCTCTTGCTTACTCTGATGTGTTTGTTTACTTTACAAAGGCAGTGCCTTCCCTTTTTTCGGGATTTATGCCTTGGTGCTAGTCGCCATCCCCTGGCCTATGGAAGCCGGGTTTGGGGTAGTCACGACACGGGCCCCAAGGACGGGTCGTGAGAGTGTGATTTACCATACAAAGACCTAGCTACAATAATTAATTGACGTATCTCTATTCACCTACATAATTGGATTTCTAATAAGAAAAAAAATTATCTGGGCAATATAAACCCAGGACTCCAATGTAGTGGCAGATAAAATCAATGGTGATATCAATAAGAAGGTTCGGAGGTATAACATTTCTATGAATCTTGTTATGAACAGAGCATATGGATTGGTAGAGAGAAGCTACATCACCTGAACCATGGGTTGTATGGGTTTCTCTGAGTGGGTGAATGACCCTTTCTTCAGGTTCTATAGCTCTCCCTAGTTTTCGGTTTCATTCATGGGGATGAGTTATGGTTTCTTTATGTCGGTCCATGGCATAATACATGGGGACCCATTATCCCATAATATCTTTATTATTGTTGAAGACACCTTCATTAGGTATATAAATAATATCATTAATGAGGGTTTTGTGCACCCATTCCAGTGTAGGACTAACTTCAATGGCCTTTCTCGCCCCTTCTATATGGTTGATCTTATTTTATTCATTAATGAAATTATTAGTTCTATATGGGATCTCAATTTACTGATGAATAGTTACATTATGTGGAGTGGAAATGTTATAAACTATGAGAAGAGCCATGTTAAAATATCAAAATCATGCTCAGATAGAACTATTAAAAAATTATGGATATATTGGGTGTTAAAAAAACAATTCCCCATGTATTACTCAGGGGATCCATTATCCCTTGGAATATTCTATATTCAACACTTTGATAGACTTGTTGAGAAAATATCGAACCATATTTTCAATTGGAAAATCATTTACTTTATTTTGAGGGACACATCTCTCTAGCTTATAGAATTTTAATATCCATTCCCATGCATGTTCTTTTATCCATGAATGCTCCTAATAAGGTCGTGTTTAATATTGAATGTAACTTAACTTGTTTCATTTGAGATGCACACGGGGAAGGAATTTATCATTGGGATTTGGGGAATTAGATGGTTCGGAAGAAAGAGGTTAGTAGTATTGGGCTTTGAAATACATTAGATACCATGATTCTCCATCACACAATATTTTCATGGAACGTTATAGAAGGTTGTTTAATATGGTAAAGGTTACTTAATAAGATTTATGGCTAATGAGTGATGGCTTAGGGGAAGAAGATCCAAGTAGCGAGACTCTATTTGTCATCACATTCCAGTTCTTCAGAAAACCTAGAGATGGATTATTGGGTGTGGTGTGTCAAAATATTTTATATCGAACTGAGCAGGGTGAGTACTAGACCTTTCGAGCTGCCCAATGTTGGATATCTCTTTAATTAAAGCTAGTATGTTCCCCTCTTTTATCTGATCCATCATCGATCGACTACAAGAATATGTCTACAATAGTATTTTTATAAATGATGAATTAGACATATTTTTGTTCACAAAATCTTATAACTATTTATTCTCTTCAAAAGAATATAGTTTCATTAAGCAAGAAGAAGCAGTTCAAGATGAATGTAGATGTTCCCTCTGGTGTAACAAGCTTCCCATGAAACTTAATTTTATATTCTGATGCATCTGTAACCAAGAAATCTCCCCTGATGAGGAAGTGATATATAAAGGTGTCACCATAGTTTATAGGTTTACATACATTGATATCCCTAAAGAGGATTTATCCATTCATATTTCCTTTAAGGGTGTGTGGAATGCCTCCATTTAGCCTTGTGGCGAATGATTTTAGCGGAAAACATGTACAAGGAATCTCATGGGAAAAATTTATTCACACTTGGTTTAGTGATACCGAGGATAATATGCATGAGTGGAAATTGAGGGAACGATTACATGAACCCGGTTTCTAGAGTATTTGGAATTCCCGAAATAAGGTGAAAGACCATGTTATTTCTTGAACGAGATTGTTAGTTGTGGTCAGGGCTCGGACCTCAGTGGATGGGTTGTTAACACTTATGAAATTGGGATAGTTGTCTCCATATTTTCAGATATTCTTTGAAAGAAGGGGCATGACTCCCAGTGTTCATAACCCAATACCACAAGGAAAATGGGTGCACATGAGCCCCCTAACATATGGTCTTAAAATTATTATTGATGGTGCATGCACTAATGGGAAAATGTGTGGGGAAGGGGTTGTTCATAACTTGTAATATTCTATCATCGTTTCATTCAGCACTTTCCTAGGCCACGGTGATTCCCTCTTTGCTGAAGACATTATCATGATAAAGGTAGTATATTTATGTCCATCCCATGGCCTTACACTGCATTGGGTTCCAAAGTATTCTACATTTCTTGACGGGTCCATACAAGGTTATATTCCAACCCCCGGGTCTATTATTTTACATTGTCTGTAGATGAAAAAATCCAACTTAATAGCCACATGAAGCTTACCCACACATGGAGGTAGGGGAAAATGGTTTCTGACTATCTAGCCTCACGGGTCACCTTACATAATATGTGTAACATCTTCTCAACTAACGGATCCCTTTCCCGCAAATGTGTTAATCATGATGGAGCTGATGCTATGGGGCTGCATTATTTTAGACACACGTGATTTTTTTGGGCCAGGACCCTCATCTCAGTTTTTTTTAATTTTTTATGGAATAAATAATATTTAATTAATTAATATTAAAAATGGATAAATAAATTTTACTAAATTATAAAAAAATATTAAACAAATTGAATTTTTATCTTTAATTACATAGATTACAAACACATAAAAAAAATGAAAAATTGAATAAATAAATAACATTATTTATATAAAGAAAAAAATTATGAAAAATGAAATATATTAACTTTTTAAATTAAATAATTAATAAACCATGCTTTTAAATGATTTAATTATATAAATTTTAAAAATATTTAAAATGTTAAAACCTAATAAAGAAAAATAAATAAATATTATTCCTATAAATTTAAAACAAATTGAAAATATTAAAGCATAGTAAATATATATGTATAAATAAATATTGTAAAATGATTGATGTAACACCACAAAATTTTAAAGTAATAAAATTGTATTTAATAGCGTGTTTGACATGCAACACCAAGCATAAAAAAGAATATAAATTCTTAATAATTTATGATATATTTAATATTTTAAATAAATCTAATGTATATATTGTAATGCAAAAAACACTGAGATAGCTTTCATTACATGCATGAATTAATTTTTGGATAGTTTTCAGTACACACAGGAATGCCTTGGTTTAATTTCTTTCATTACACGCAAGACTGAGTTTTACAAAACAATAATATATTATTAAAATATTTTTCTTTAATATAATAAGATATAAAATAGTTGTTATATGAAAATTTATGAATTGGATTAACTGACATATGAATATATATTATTGAATTTATTAGTTATCAATTAATTATAAATTAATATAATATCTAATTGAATATAAATATGATGTTTTATAAAAACTATTATTCTGTGCCAAATGTGTTTTATCCTTATAAATAATATTAATTAATATTAGTGAATGATATTAATAGTATATATATATATATATATATTCAATGAAATAATTTTTATATTCATCCAATATATTTTATAGGCATAGTATTAGAGTAAAACCTGTTTTACGGTTAAAAATTATATTTTTCTAAAAAGACAATTCTGTCTACTTTTAAGGGCTTACCACTTTTAAAATTAAATTTTGGACATTTTATAAATTTTATTTCTCCAAAATGAACGTCATTTTTGAAATTTTAATTTACGGATTAGATGTTAGGGAATTTTTAGTATATTTGAAAGAAGTTTTAATTTTTGGTGAATAGTAAAAAGTGCTGAATTTTAATTGAAATTTTTTTTTGAATATATAACTTTTAATATTAAATTATATTTTAATTTGGTGTTAATTTTTAATTAGTAAAATTTTACATCAATTAATATGATTTAGGTCATTGGAATCATTTTTATATTGAATTTATAAATAAAACTTATCCAACTTTTGAACATTTTCACTTTAAAAACATGCTTTCCCATCTAGTCTATGAGATTAATTTTAAAATAATTTATGGAACTTCAGTGATTTGAATTTGTAAAAATGGATTCCATATTTTGAACCACAATAATTTATAATATCTATTAATGTCAACTTAGTTTTTTATAAAAAAATATTGTCGAATGAAATTAAAATTAATTAGAGTGATTAAGAAAAAAACTAGTTGAAAAGGGGACTAAACCTCAAACATAGAGAACAAAATGACCTATTAAAATGTAAAAAACATATTTTATGGAAATATTTCTACCAAATTCTCCATTTTATCTAATTTGTTTCATTTTTTTAGTCACTTTATGTAAGGGATACCTCCCAATAGTGTTTTCCTTTTTATATTTACCAAAATGATACTCCTCCACTATAAAACGAAACCCAACCCTCCCATTTATTCACACCTATTAATCCTTTTGACTCCTAAAAACTCTAAATAAATGCAGTACCCCAAACATTTTATGTTATGTTTCTCTATTCACCAAAGAGTTACATTCTATTCATCCCTATTTTCCTTTGAAACAACACTAGGTAATTTAGGAGATAGTCAAAACCTAGCCATTAGATATAAATTTTCCACTTCTATATTTTGAATTTCGAAAAATGGTCATCAAGAGTTGTGATCAGTAGGTCATTTGGAGTCTGATAGAACAAACATGATATTTTGTGAATAGTAACATACCCTTATTAATAGTAATATGAATAGTAATATGACCCTTATGAATAGTAAATAATAATATTATTTTATTTTCTTAAGGAAATATGCTAATGGGATCTTAATTAATTTTTCAATGTCACATAAAACTAACTGCACTTCAAAATCGTTATTTTTCGAATTAACTATTACCTTATTTAAAAATTAAATTAATAATATTTAGAGAATTATTTTTGAGAAATGTATTTCACTATTGAATTCTACACGTCGAAAAATGGTAGGGGTGAATTTTTGGGATTTTTCTGAAAATCTGAAATTTTTGATGAAATGTGAAATACGGTAAAATACCATATATTCAATTTATCAGTTAAATACACTATTCATGACATCACAAGTGAGTAAATGCCACTTTGTTCGAACTCACATGAACTTATTACTATTAGGGGTCACATGAAGCCACACTATTTGGTTGTCTTGAGAGAAATAATAAAATAATGAATTTAATATTCAAATTATACCCCTCTCCTCCACTATAACCCCCCCCCCCCCACAACCTCCTCTATTCACTCCTCTAAGCCTTGAAGGTCCTTAATGTTCTTCCCAAATACCCTTCCCAAGTCTCTTCCCCACGTCCTAGAGTTTTTGTTCTCACCAAAAGGCCAAAACCAAATCCCTTGAGAAGGATCTCAAGGAGAAGAGATCAAGAGGTAAACAACCTCTTTTATTTTCATTCTTTTCATTCATTTTATGTTATTCTCTTCCTTTACATTTGGATTGTGTTGTGATATTTCATTAAATATTCCCCCATACTGTCCATATTCTTTATTAATGACGAGATATTCCATTCCACTCATCAAAATATTTTTATGAAATTTTAAGAGACGATGTTAGGCTGCCGAATTTTCGTGAGAAATTTATCAAGTTTTCAATCATTTTAAAATTCCTTTGTTTTCTTCTTCATTCCTCACCTAATCCTAAACAAGATGCATGAATGCTCTATAATCATGTATTTTCTGGATGTTCTAATGTTTATGGAAAATTCTTCATCATTATTCTTCTCCTCTCCCATTTATTTAAGGAATAAAAACATTGTTCGTGATGTGTCGAATTACCAACATCGTGGACGATGTAATTTCAATATCCATTAATTCATTCAAGTTTGGTCATGAAACCAAATATTTGGTTGAACCAGGTCATAATAAATGTTTTTTATCTTGATTAATGTTCTGGAATCTTTAAATGTTTATAATATGGAATAAAAATACAAAACAAGTTTATTTAGCACAAAACTGCCAAGCCAAATTCAAGTGTTTGACTTTAACACATCGAATGATTCACCATCATGGTATATAACCAGAATCATTATAAGATAATTTATTTCTCATTAATTTTACTAATAATTTATATTAACAATTCTGGATGTTTATCCATATTTCAAACCAACTTCCATTCATGAATACAAGTAAACAAAGCATGAAACCAAGTAAACAAATGCTTCCAAAACAATAAAATTGAATCTATTAAATCCATAAAAAATGACATTGATGAACTAAATAAGGTTATACCATATCAATTAAATATAAAATAGGTTCTATACTTATGAATTAATAATCCTAATTTGTTTATTTAGGTCTTTAAAAACAATACAAGAACACCTTCAAGCATAAGTTAAGGGATCCTCTCTCTCAATTTTGTTCAAGAATATCCCTTTGTTGTGACTAAATTTGTATTGTGCACCTAATAATACTAATTTGGTGTACCTACTTTCCATTTGAGATCAATTTCAATTTGAATTATATTTCTATTAAATATCCATAACCTCATGTCATGGATATGTTTATTGTCTAAACCGTATACCATTTCACATACGGTGTATATTTGAGAAGTTATTGATGAATCCGTATTCAATACGATATACGGATATTAAAAAGGCATATTACTCTTTTATTGAATCATTTTATAAATAATTATTTGGATTTAGAGGTGGGTGGGGCCCACTACAGCCCCTCGATGCATCAGTATGTCTCATGAGACAAAAAAGTTTGTCGACAAACCCTTCGAGTTTGTTTCCAATAATCAAATGGGTTTCTACCCGCAACAGTAAACTGTTTTTACAGTATTATGGTTTCAAGTGCCAAATACATTATTTACAATTAATAATAATTATCTTTATTCATTATCAGTTGTTATTATTATCCAAGAGGATTTCAATATCACATAATCTATGGATGCAGTTTCAATTTCAGTTTATAATTGGCATTAGTTATTCATTTATTCACTATGCCATATTGATTATGTCAGATCTATTGTGATTCACTTATTATTGTACTCATGCTTCTGCTATTTGTCACCCATACTAAGCATTTGAGCTCGCCCCTTTCATTGTATACCTTCCACAGGTGATGAAGAGAATGCATTTTATTGAGTTCCTGTGGACGCATTTTTTAGTTTTTGTTCTGTATTGTATTTTGTATCCTTTCCCAATGTAATTGGAGTTACCTATATGTATCTAGTTTCTTCAAGACTAATAAACCAATCTTTCCTTCAGGATTTTCATTCCTTCTAACCATGCCAATATCACAAGTAATGCATCGACTCCTCTCTAGAGGGGTCGGGGTGTTACACTTGGTATCAAAGGAAGTTTAGTAGGAAACATGGAAACTATAGTATGAAATATATAGTAAGGAAAAAATCACTAAGGTAGAATTTGAGGATAAACTTACAAGAACATCTTAGTATTTTGGTAAGGAATAGATTATGTGGATCTTTCAAGCAGTACATCCCTGTCTGGATACGAGCAGGTAGAGGTGGCTCTGGCACAGATGTATCTAGGGGTAAAACTCGAAAACACCGCTTTGATCTAGACATAAAAGAGAACTGGTACACGACAATGGGCCTTGCTGCACACTTGGTTACGACACTATTGGGGGATATTCTTAGGATAATTTATATTTTCTTTTCAAACAATTATAAAAGAGTTTAATGTAAATTTTACCTTGGAGAAACAATGTATATAATATTATCTATGCATAGAATCTAAATCTATGTTGAGTGATTTTATATTTAAGATTTGTAAACTAATCTAGTTTATCCCATTATAGAGAAATGGCATCTAATTGAATAAGGGGGATCAATACTCATGGGCAAGGTAGGGATCTCCCTACTGAGCTTGTCAACACAGCCAACATTGGGGAAGATCAGATCACAAACATATTGTGACAACTTACTCAAGTTGTAATAAATAACCATTCCACACCTGTTTTAGATCGTTTCATGTGGCAGAAGACCCCATCATTCAGTGGGAATACTAATCTAGTTGTAGTTGAGCAATGGATAAAGTCACTTGAAAAAATATTCAGGGCATTAAGATGCAATGAAAATGAGAAGGTGGTGCTAGTAGTATATTTTCTCAAGGGTGATGCTGACCAGTGGTGGTCCCTGATTCAGAACACCATGGAGGAAGAAGAAATAGAAGATATGGGGTGGATGAATTTTAAGGAAATATTCTTTGATAAATATTTCCCTCGTGAGAAATGAACTGAAATGAAGCAGAAATTCCTTAGCTTTAAACAAAGGGATGAAGGTAGGGTTGTAGAGTATGAGGCAACTTTTACAAGGCTGGCCAGGTATGTCGTAGATTACGTACGTGACTCGGTAGACAAGAATGATCATTTATTTGAAGGTATTAAGTGATGTCTTCAGAGGGCACTGGCTTCTCAATCATTTTCATCATATGATGGAATTGTATCAAGTTCCATCAAAACAGAGATGGAATTTTCTAGATAAAATATTTTCAAAGGAAACCAAGATAAGAAGTGGTACTATGATAACAAAGGAAAATGAGAAGCACCGATGAAGAGAAAGGGAATAGATAGTTTCCCATTATGCGAGAAGTGCGGAATGAATCATCTCAGGAAATTCTTGAAAGGCATGGGAGTCTGCTATAACTGTGGAGAAGAGGGTCATCGATATGATGAATACAAGGGGAAGAAACAATTCAATGATGTTCAATGATACAATTGCAGAGAGATGGGACACTATGAAAATTAATGTCCTAAACTCCAAGGAAACATGACTCAAAAAAGGCCAAGAGATCAAGGGAGAGCTTATGCGATTACAACTAAGGATGTCGAAGTTCCTAATGATGTGGTGGAAGGTACTTTAATTGTTTCCTCAAAATTAGCCAATACTTTATTTGATTCTGGATCATTGCATTCATTTATATCCTCTCCATTTTCAAAGAAAATTAGATTTGACCAATTTGATTTAGGAAAGGAGTTGTCAGTAAAAACACCCATGGGATGTATCATTGCCACAAAGGCATGTTGACTAGTCCCCCTCTAAACACCAAAACGTGCTTTAGTTTATAGCCTTATCATCATACCCATGACTGAATTTGATATAATTCTTGGTATGGATTGGATATCAAATTATGATGTGAGGATTTATTGCAAGAAAAATGAAGTTACAATATTTGGAAATGGTGTAGAATCCCTTGTCTATAGGGCAGAAACTTCGCCACCCGATTCTTATCTAGAACCACCCTCAGTAGTTCTATTGAATGAAATTCATGGAGAGGAAGATAAACCAATATCTACAGGAGAGGAAAGAAATATTAAAATTTAAGATGTGAACATAGTGAAAGAGTACATTGATTTATTTCAAGAGGATTTACCAGGACATCCTCCAGAGCGTGAAATTGAGTATTTCATTGACTTAATTTTTAGTGCAAGACCTATATCAAAGACCCTATATAGAATGGACACTGTAGAGATAGTGTATTTGAAGAAACAATTACAAGATTTGAGTGACAAAGGATTTATTTGACCTTGTGATTCTCCATGGGGAGCCCCGATATTTTTTGTAAAGAATGAAGATGGATCCATGAGGCTATGCATTTATTACAGAGAAATCAATGCTATTACAATAAAGAATAAGTATCATATACCCCATATTGTTGATTTATTTGACCAACTTCATGGCGCTCAATACTTTTAAAAGATTGACCTTCATTCCAGATATCATCAATTGAGTGTGAGGAAGGAAGATATTCCAAAGATAGCATTTCGAACCAGGTATGGGCATAACGAGTTTACAGTGATGGCTTTTGGACATATGAATTCACCATCTGTTTTCATGGATTTAATGAATATAGTTCTCAAGGAATATATTTATAACTTTTTTGTGATATTATTCGATTATATCCTCCTATACTCAAAAAGCTATGAAGACCATGAGAGTCACTTGCGAGTTATTCTGGGAACTCGATGAAGAAATCAATTCTATGGTATGTTTGGCAAGTGCCAATTCTGGCTTCAGTCGGTTCCTTTTCCGGGCCATATTATCTCAAATGATGGAATCCTAGTAGATCCTATGAAGAAAAAGGCAATCCAAGATTGGCCCATGCTAACAAACAAAACTGAGGTACACAGTTGTATTTTCTTAGTAGGTTATTATCGGCGTTTCGTGTAGAAATTTTCCCAACTGGATAACCCACTAACGAAGCTCACATGAAAAGGGGTTAAATTTTTTTGGACAAATGATTGTGAAGAATGATTCGAAGAACTGAAGAGAATATTAGTCAATGCTTCTATATTTACTCTACCATTGGGGAATGACAGGTTTGTTATTTATAGTGATGCTTAAAAGAAAGGACTTGGTTGTGTCCTTATGAAAAATGATAGTGTTATTTCTTATGCATCATGACAACTAAAATTTCATGAGCAGAATAATCCCACGCTTGATCTTGAGTTAGCTGCTGTAATATTTTCTTTGAAGATATGGAGATATTATCTCTATGTTGAAAATTGTGAGATTTATACTGATCACAAGAGTTTGAAGTATATCTTCTGACAGAAAGAACTCAACATGTAGAAAAGGAGATGGCTTGAACTACTCAAAGATTATGATTGGATGATAAACTACCACTCGGGGAAGTTAAATAATGTGGAAGACTATTTAAGCAGAAAGGATAATGGAGTTTTGAACAAGATGAGAGTTGAAAGGGATCCTATTTTCATGGACCTAATAATGAAGGATATTGGAATAACCATGGAATGTGAAACATCAATGCTTTTTCAAATTGTTGCCAAAACATCTCTACTAGATAGGATAAAAAGTTCGCAGACTGATGATGAGGAGTTTCAAATGGATATTAAAGCTGTGAATGATGGGAGATTTAGTGTATTCGTATATGAAGATGGAATTCTGAGATTTGGGAAGAGACTTTGTGTTCCCAATATACCTGATCTAAAAAGGGAATTGTTGGATGATGTACATAGTTCAAATTTCTCTATACACCCTGGTAGCACTACGTTGTATAGATATTTGAAGGAACATTTTTGGTGGGACAACATGAAGAGAGAGATTTATGATTTTTTGTCAAGTTGTATGGTTTGTCAATAAGTGAAAGCTGGAAGGAAACATCCTGGAAGAGTATTGCAACCTCTTCCCATACCTGAGTGGAAATGGGATAATATAATTATGGACTTTGTCATGGGACTACCAAAGACTCTTAGAATTAATGATGCAAAATGGGTCATTGTTATCGTCTAACAATGTCATCACATTTTCTTGCTATAAGAGAAGATCTACTACTTGAACGTCTAGCAAGACTATATATTAATAAATTTGTTAGACTTCATGGAGTACCCATATCGATTGTTTCTGTTCATGATCCATGTTTTAAATCAAGATTCTGAAAAAAGTATTCAGAAGGCCCTAGATATGGATCTTCATTTGAGCAGTACCTACCACCCACAAACTGATGGACAATCTAAACAGACTATTCAAACATTGGAAGACATGTTCAGGACTTGTTCAGTTGATTTTAAAGGCATGTGGGATCAGTATTTACCTCTTGTAGAATTTTCCTACAATAATAGCTTCCATTCAAGTATTCAGATGGCACCCTATGAAGAATTGTATGGGAGGCGATGTCGTACACCAACTTGTTGGGATGATGTTGGTGAAAGAAAGCTCGTGGGCCTAGAACATTTTGAAGAAACAATGGAGAAGGTGAAGAATATCCAGAACCATATCAAAATAGTTCAAAGTAGGCAAAAGAGCTATGCAGATAACTGAAGGAAGGATTTGGAGTTTCAAGAAGGTGATCATGTTTTCTTAAAGGTATCTCCATGGAAGGGTATTATACAATTCAACAAAAAAGGAAAGTTAAGACCCAGGTACATCAGACCATTTAAAATTATGGACTGAATTGGAGCTGTAGCTTACCGTTTGGAAATGCCTCCAAGTCTATCCAAGGTTTACAATGTGTTCCACGTGTCAATGTTAAGAAAGTACATTCTAGACCCAACACATGTACTCACTTATGAAGAAGTATAACTTGAGCCAGATCTATCTTATTGTGAAGATCCTATCAAGATTCTTGATACTAGAGAACAAGTATTGAGAAATCGGATGACTCATCTCATAAAGGTTCTATGGAGGAACCATAAGATGGAGGTAGCAACATGGGATCCTGAGGGGATTATTTTAAAGACATACTCGAATCTTTTTAGGTAATATTTTGTAAATTTCGAGGACGAAATTTTTCGAAGGAGGGAATAATGTAGCACCACAAACATTTTATGTTATGTTTCTCTATTCATCACCGAGTTACATTCAATTCATCAATGTGTTCCTTTGAAACAACACTAGGTTATTTAGGAGATAGTCAAAACCTAGCCATTAGATATAAAATTTCCACTTCTATGTTTTGAATTTTGAAAAATGGTCATTTAGAGTTGTGATCAGTAAGTCATTTGGAGTCTAATAGAACAAACATGATTTTTTGGTGAATAGTAACATAACCTTATGAATAGTAATATGAATAGTAATATGACCCTTATGAATAATAGATAATAATAATATTTTATTGTCTTAAGGCAGTATGATAATGGGATCTTAATTAATTTTTCAATGTCACATAAAACTAACTACACTTCAAAATTGTTATTTCTCAAATTAAATATGGCCTTATTTAAAAATTAAATTAACAATATTTAGGAAATTATTTTTCAAAAATTTATTTCACTTTTTAATTCTACTCGTCGAAAAATGGTAGGGGTGAATTTTTTGGATTTTTCGTAAAATCTGGAATTTTTTATGAATAGTGAAATACGGTAAAATAACGTATATTCAATTTATTAGTTAAATACACTATTCATGACATCAAAGTGATGCAAGGAATCTTGGTTCGAACTCACATGCACTTATTACTCTTATAGGTCACATGAAACCACACTATTTGGTTTTCATGGGAGAAATAATAAAAAAATGAATTTAATATTCAAATTATACCCCTCTCCTTCACTATAAAAACCCCCACCACCACCTATTCTCTTCAATTTTCTACTCCTTGAATCTCCTCAATTTTCTACCCAATTACCCTTCCCAAGTCTCTTTCCCACGTCCTAGAGTTTCTAGTCTCACCAAATGACCAAAACCAAAGGCCTTAATAAGGATCTCAATTAGAAGAGATCAAGAGGTAAACAACCTCTTTTATTTTCATTCTTTTCTTTCATTTTATGTTATTCACTTCATTTCCCTTTGTCTTGTGTTGGGATATTTCATTAAATATCCCCCCATACTATCCATATTATGTATTAATTATTTTATATTACATTCCTCTCATCAAACTATTTTTATTAAATTTTAAGAGATGTCGTTAGGCTGCAGAATTTTCATTAGAAATTTATCATGTTTTCATTCATTTTAAGATTCATATCTTTTCTTCTTCTTTCCTTGCCTCATCATAACCAATAGGAAAGTATGCTTTAGAATATTGTATTTTTTTATATTCTAATGTTTATGGAAAATTATTCATAATTTTTCTTCTCCTCTCCCACTTATTTAAGGAATAAAAACATTGTTTGTGATGTGTCGAATTACCGACATCGTGGACGATGTAATTTCAATTTCCATTAATTATTTCAAGTATGGTCATGAAACCAAATATATGGTTGAACAAGGTCATAATAAATATTTATTATCTTGATTAATGTTCTGAAATCTTTAAACTTTCATAATATGGAATAAAAATAAAAAACAAGTTTATTTAGCACAAAATTGCGAAGCCAAATTCAAGCGTTTATCTTTAACTCATCGAATGAGTCATCATCATGGTATATAACCAGAATCATTATAAGATAATTTATGTCTCTTTAATTTAACTAATATTTTATATTAACAATTCTGGATGTTTAACCATATTTCAAACCAACTTCCATTCATGAGTACAAGTAAACAAAGCATGGGACCAAGTAAGAAAATGGTTCCAAATCAATAAAATTGAATCTCTTAAATCCACAAAAAATTCCATTAATGAACTAAATAAGGTTATACCATATAAATTAAATATAAAATAGGTTCTGTACATATGAATTAATAATCCTAATTTGTTTATTCATGTCTTTAAAAACAAGACAAGAACAACTTCAAGCATAAGGTAAGGGATCCTCTCTCTCACTTTTGTTCAAGAATATCCCCTTTGTTGTGACTAACTTTGTATTGTGAATCTAATAATACTTATATGGTGTACCTACTGCCCATTTAAGATCAATTTCCATTGGAAATTATATTTCTATTAAATATCCTTAACCTCATGTCATGGATATGTTTATTGTCTAAACCGTATACCATTTCACATACGGTGTATATTTGGGATGTTATGGATGATTCCATATTCTGTACTCTATACGGATATTGAAAAGGCCTATTTCTCTTGTATTGAATCATTTTATAAAGAATGTTTTCAATGTTGAGGTGTGTGGGGCCCACTACATCCCCTTGATGCATCGGTAGGTCTCATGAGACAAAACAGTTTGGCGACAAACCCTTCAAGTTTTTTTCCAATAATCAGACGGGTTTCTACCCATAGCAGTAAACCGTTTTTACGGTATTATGGTTTCATGTTCCAGATACATGATGTCCAATTAATAATAATTCTCTTTATTCATTATCAGTTATTATTATTATCCATGAGGTTTTCACTATGACAAAATCTATGGATGCAGTTTCATTCTCTATTAATTATTGGTATTAATTATTCATTTATTCACTATGCCATATTGATTATGTCAAATCGATTGTGATTAACTTATTATTGTACTCATGCATCCGCTATTTGTAACCCTTACTAAGCATTTGAGCTCACCCCTTTCATTGTCTACCTTCGAAAGGTGATGAAGAGAAGGCCTTTTATTGAGTTCATTTGGAAACAGTTTTTAGTTTTTGTTTTGTATTGTTTTTGTAACCTTTCCCAATGTAATTGGAGTTACATCTATATATCTAGTTTCTTCAAGACTACTAAACTGATAGTTCCATCAAGATTTTCATTCCTTCTTACCATGCCAATATCACAAGTAATGCATCATCTCCTATCTAGAGGGGTCGGGGTGTTACCATAAATGATATTATAACATCCCTAACCTCCTCATATAAGACTCACTTTGATCATAAATTCAACCAAGGATGTATTTGGGTATAAATCAAAATGATTTACCCGAATAAGAGGTATCATTTTTCAATAGTAAATTTTGTTTAATTTACTTAAACACCCCTAAAATTCTTTTTATATAACAATTATATAAGAAAATAAGTATATTAAATATACTAATATTTTTTTTTCAAAGAGTTCAACCTTCAGTTTCACGGACATCCATCAAACACTATACACAATCATCATTCGTGTGTACGACAAACTACCGCCTCACGAACCGATGTCGTTCGTTCTTCCATTACCACATTTAAAGGATGTAATAATGATGGATTTATAGTATATATATGATATTTATGATATTTAATATATAATTATGATTCATTAATTTTCATATAACACATAACATTACGCTTTACATCATGTGGGAATACGATAACTTCATTTATGGACGTGTAGATTACCGCCTCCTCAATGTGATGTGATTTATTCATTCTATACATGGAATTTATGAAGTATGGTTTTAAAAAACATATTTGAAATATTTGAAATAAATATGATAATTAAATGGTAATATATATATATATATATATCACTTACGTTTTGAATACAACAATGAAATGGATGTAGCATTCATGCATACATATGACCTACCATCTCCATGAACGGTGCATTTCATTTGCATTTCCAAATTTGATGGATTATTATAAAAACACATGTACTGAATATATCTGATATTATTATCAGTTATTACATTTTATAGATTATTAAATCATGATCTAATTAATAGTATACAAAATAACAAGTTAAAACATACTCAAAAAACAAGACAATTAACACCCAAAATGATGAAAATGAAAATGTTTATTAATGATTGGGTTATAATATGTTATAAACATATAATATAAGATATAATAAATATTATTATGGTTCTATTTTAAGTTAATAACATTCTTAAAAACATTATAAATGAGGTTAAAGATCCTTCAATCAAAATTAAGTGTGAGATAAGGGATTTTCATCTCACTTTTTTATATTTATGTGATAAATGTCATATTCACCAATTAATTATTTTTTATGGTGTATCTACTACCCCTTTTGAGATATTTTATCATGAATTATTTTATATTTATGGTATTTAAGGTATTATGTTTAATTATCTAATCCAAGGGGATTTTTAATAACCTGATTTTTCATTAAGGTATTGTTCCATTAAATTTCGGTCTAATTATTTATTTTGGACATAATATGGATACCTGATGAGTTAGTGAATTTTATAATGGTGTTTAGGGTTTGTTTGGAGCATAGAAAAAATATATATGGGAAAACAAGACTTATCATAGGGTTTGTAGTAAACCCTATAGGATGGTCGCACAATTAGATCATACTCTTCAAGTGGTGTCTTTTTGGACAGAGCCTTACCGCATGATTGGAACACAGTTTCCCTAATAGTGGGTCCTAACCATGCAAGTGGCCCTTTTTTATAGGTACCCATGCATGGTTTTCACATGGTTTTTCAAGTAGTGTGGACAAACCATGCAAAATATATTTTATGTATATTTTTAACATTTCTCCCTTGATGATCAAATTAAGTCCCCTCCTTCCTCCTAATATAAATTCCTACCAGATTACCCTTTTTTCTCCCAATTTGGATATTTTTGAAAGACTAAGGTAGGTATAAAGAGATCTCCTTCATCCAAGATTTGATCTAGCTTCCATTCATCATGTTATATGCACAACAATAATTACTTGAGTCCTTTTTGGCAATTATTATCCTCTCTCTCCCTCGAGCAACTTATTAATGTGTGAGTGTTTTCCCATTTTTCTAAGATATACAATGTTCTATGAAAAATCAAAGGCTGATATTAGAGGATTATATTTGTATTTCCTTAAGGTGGATGGTCTATAACTCATCCCTTAAGTTCATTGATTTTGAAATTTTCGTGTGGGGCCCGCTGATTTCATCTGTTGGCGTTTACTGAATTTATAATACATTATTATAATCATTATAACCATATGGTTATGATATTTCTAAATATGTGATTAATTGTTGGTGGTTACACCCACAATTCCCAACATCCCATGTATGATTATATGACACGGCTGAGTTTTTAGTGTTTTGACACTTTTGGTGCATCGTTCAGGTGTGATCGAGCTTGACCTCAATAAAGGTTGGCCTCCATATAATAAATTCTTGTTTTATCATGTAATGGTGAATGGAAAGTACCATTTTACTTCCACTTGACCTGCCTAAGGTAAGTGCTATCAATTGATAATTAAATGTGAAAGGTAAATTGGTAATCATACTAAGTATATGGCCTAGCTAGATTAAATGTGAACGAATAAAAGGCTTCATGTCCATATAACCCCTTTAAAAATTAATGGAAGGTAATATAATGAAACTTTATTATTGAATATGATTAAATGGATTAAATGAATAGTTAAATTCTACTTGCCTTGTCACACTAATGAATGGAAAGGCTTCAACCAAATAGACTTATTGATTAATTATGACAATATTAAAGGATTCCATACCACTTGTCCTATTCACACTAATGAAAGGAAAGGCTTAAACCAAATGAAATTATATTTTACATCATTATCAAATAGGAGTGGCCTAACCCGATCTTGCCTTGGATTCATATCGAGGAATTCCATGAGCACTCAGGAACCCCATTCTGATTCAAGGATACAGCTTTCTTAGGTTGGATCCCACCTAGAACATGATCTTTTTCTATTTATGGATGCTCATTATGAAACTATATGACCTCTCACATTGTATTAGATTTTTACTTTGATACAATCATTCGATCCATTATTGGAAAGTAGGTTCCAAAGTTAAAGCCCATCGGGACCAGTCATTCCTTAGCCAAGTCTTACCTTGGATGATATCCTTGGACTCGTTAGGAATATCATTGTGGAATGCTTTGGATTATGATCCTTGGATTTCACTCTTACACCCATGTAAGGCTATAGTTATTACTGATATGGTGACCATTCAGGTATATGTTTACAAGGTTATTACCTTGGAACTTCATTATTAAACATCATTACCAGTTGCCTCATTACATATAGAAACATTCACTATTATAAACATATGAATTATTTATAATTTGATAACAATAAAATAATGAATCAGTTAGAGGATCAAACACCAACTGAGGGCCGAAGCTGGTACATTGGTATTTAGTTACATTATACTGTTTTACTGTACAAATTCATGCTTTAGCACTATTAAATTTCCATTACATTGGCTATGTTTAAAGACAACGTTGGTGGTGTCCCACTGATATTTATCTCACACTGTCTTCGAGCACCGTTTGGTACCCAAAGTAGATTATATGGTTGTAGGTATTAAAAAAGGGTAGCATACAATTTCGAACACTTGATTGCATACAATTTAGGATAAATCTTGATAGAAAATGACCGAGGCAGAGCTCATGATGCTTAGAATATTATTTTTTCATTTATATTTTTGTGGACCTTTCTATGCCTACTTCCTTGTATCCCTGTTTCCCATTTTTCTAGATACATGACATATCATCATTAATTGCTGTATTTTATTCTTGTTATTTCATTTATTGTTACAATTTTACCTATTTCTGTTACGCCTTTTGTTTACTTATATTTCTTCCTCTATTTATATATGATTACATTTATCCCCTATGCTATACTCTGGTAATGAGGGAGATCCTCTTGAGGCCGTGTGGCCCACCGAGTTCAAGGAGCCTATAATGTGTCATTCGGGCCCGAGACTTCACAATTTCTATCAGATCATTTTCCTTTATTACCTTACTATTTAGAGACAATAGATTAAAGATTGTAATCACTATGGGACTTCACTAGAAGTTGTTCTTGGGATTCATGAACCCAGGTTTGGGGTAAAAGCGAAGTTACCCAAAATATAATTGTTGTTCTATTTTTTCTGTTACAGTTGAAATTAGTTCACTATTGAGTGACACACATGTTTTGTGGTTTTTGTGATTATTATTATGAATGATATACTATTTTATCCTTCTCCTTATGATATGATGGTAAGGATAATTTTTATGTGAATCATTATAGTCACCTAGAATTCGGATGTCATGCATATTGCCATGCCATATTGGTGTATTTAACTACCTTGCATTTCTTTATATTCTAATGATTGTTGAGTGATGTTGTGATAATTATATTATGATTGTATCACTATTGATTTGGATTGAGTGATTTCCAATCCCAATTCATGGTTTGTATGGGCCCTCATGGATTGAGATGAGTAATTTACCAAGTCAAGCCTTTATGAAATAAATAAATAGTGTTGTTTCCATTGAAGAGGTGTATGGGAACTAATTCAATGGGAATAACTGTCCATTATAATGTGAAACATGACTTATAATATGAAATGGTTTCACATTCTTATTCCACCATATCATTTTTATGAAAGGTAAATTATTAGACCTGATAATAAAATTTAAAATGAAATGAAACTTATACTGGTGAACTTACTGATACCTGGCTGTATAAGTGCGTAGTTGGGGTGGTATACATTGGGTAGTGAGATTTATTTTATTCAACATATGTTAGTGATGTTATCTTTCTTCTTAAATAGTGTTTTTAGGTGCGTGATTAGAATTTTTAGACCAATGCCTCAATGAATTCCTTGTATAATATGATAGGATGGTGGTGACGAAAATGATCTAGACATGGTGGGACTGGAGATGCGAGTCTTACCTACAGGAGTGACACTCAATGAAATGAATGTTGTACCTAATCTAGAAACCGATTCCCACATTTGTGATAGTTTACTACATTTTATGCATTTCATGCATGGTTCTCCATGGCTTACTCCTGCGATGGCTGATCTAACTCGTGAGCTCCAACAACAACAACCTCCTACCATCTCAAGGTATGGTGGTCTATAGGATGATGAATATTAGAAAGAGGCCACAATATCTATATTTTATCACCTGTATATGCCTCTAGAGATGACTATCATGTTTTCCACATACATGATTTGAGATATTTCCATGTGTTGGTGGGAAGTAATTACCTATGATTTTCATCATCAGGTCATTTTATGGGTTGACATCCGAAATTACTTCTATGATCAATTTTTTTCCTTAGAAGCTAAGAGATGTTAGATCTAGAGAGTTCATGCATATTGAGAAGGTTTCTATGTTAGTTATGGAGTATTCAGTGCATTTAACTGATTTATAGTGCTTTGCACCACTTTTATCCATTGATGAGCTTTCACATGCTAGACGATTTGAAGATGGGATTGTGTATTCAATCCATATGCAGGTGAATTTCTTTCGCCGACCAACATATTATAAGATAATAAATATGGATGTTATTACTGGTCACAACCTGAGGGATTTTAATATTACTAGGTATAGAGGATTAGTGTGGTGGTAGGCCAGTAGTTCCCCCGGTCGCAGGAAGCATTTCCTTGAGGTTTCTCGTTAGGAAAGTGAAAACCACAGTACATGTTTTGATAAATACATGGTGTGTTACCAGTGTGGAATATGGGGGATTCTAAAGCCTTAGTGTGATAGGGACCCACTCAAGGGATGTGATTTCATCCTTATGGAGAATCTTCAATGATTCTGTAGGACCTTTCCACCAGCTTCGAGTGAAAAAAGATATGTGCCAGCTTCAACTTCAGGAGCAGGTTCTTTTGCACCACATCGGGTTTGGAGTTAGAATAGCATCAGAAGGACTAACTGAGGAGGATGTCATGGCCATGGTAACTAAAAACCTGATCACCAGGAGCACTAACAAAGAATTTATGATCATGGTAGTCCATCTGTTTCACATGGTTGTGGATCAGGGTAATTGTATGCACTACAGCCAATACCGAAGGATCAGGATCTGGGACTATAAATAGTACAATGTAATATTCTAGTGGAATATACTATGGTGTCTTATTTGTTTTATACAGGTTATTCACACTCTTTTATCTCTATATCTATCGTTGGGAGTCTATTGCTTGATATACAATATTACATTGGTGTAATTACATTAGATACACCCTTAGTAGTACAGTTAGAGGGCATATATCAGTGTTGGTACTGTCCCCTTATGGTAGGTAATTACCCTTTATTACGAAACATCTTCATTTTCAAAATTTGATGTTTTGATTTTCATTCTATGGACGAATTTGTTGGTTCAGTATCATGGTTTTGTAGAATTCTATCACCAGAGGGTATCTTTTACATCACCATGAGGCTCCATTTAACTGCATAAGTGTGAGAGAAATGTTCATGATGATAAAGCGAGAATAGAGAATCATGGTCAAGGTTGATTGACTGCCCAGATTGAAAATATCTTCATATAGGATCTAGGTTTACAAAAAATTGACTGCCCTTCAGAAGTGTATCTTTTCAGGGATGTCACTCCCAATTATTTTTCTGGCTTACCTCCTGAGAGAGAGGTCGATTTTATAATTTCACTTGTTTTAGGAGCATCTACAGTGTCCATTCCTCCATACAAGATGGCACATACATAGAATCATGATCTCATGTTTCAATTATAATATATAGAGGCCAATGGTTTTTTATAATCCAGTATATCCTCTTAGGTCTGATTGTGATTTTCACCAAGAAGGCATAGGAAAACTTACATCTATGCATATATTATAGAATTTTTAATTAGTATACTATCATGTACAGGTATCCACTATCTCAAATAAATGATCTCTTTGACTAACTCTGAGGCGCTTGGGTATTTTCAAAGATCGACATGAGATCGGGTTATCATTAGGTATTTGTAAAGCCATCAGAAATTCATCATATAGCTTTCTGTAGCATTTATGGTTTGTATGAGTACCAATTTATACTATTAGTTCGTCCTAATTCACTTGATATTTACATGGATTCAGTGAATAGGGTGTTCTACCCCTATTTAGATTCTTTTGTTGTGGTCTTTGTGGATGTCATCGTGGTGTATTCTCATACTAGTGGTGACCATTCCAAACAACTTGAGATCATTCTGAGTACTCTAAGATGGCATTAAATTTATGAAATTATTTCTAAGTGCCACTTTTGGAGAAAAAAAGGTCACTTCATAGGTTATATTATCTCATAATCAGACATTTATATTGACCCATAAATGGTTAGTGTTGTAGTTTCCAGGGAGTATCCCAAGAAAATGTTTGATATTCATAGTTTCTTATTGATGGATGGATATTATTGGTGTTTCATAGAGTACTTATCACATATTTCTTCACATATTACTGGCCTTACTAGTAAGAGTGTTAAGCTCCCATGGTTGGAAGAGTGTGAGACATCCTTTCTAGAGATGAAAGGGAGGCTAGTCTTGGCACTTATTCTAATTCTTCCAGATCCATACAAAGATTATATGATATTCTGTGATGCTTCAGGAATTATACTATGATCCATGATGATACAAAAAGATAGGGTCATTACATATGGATCTATATAGTTGTGGCCTCATGAGAGAAATTACCCAATGCCTGACCTTGATCTAGTATTAGTTGCCCATGACTTACATTGCTGGAGACACTATCTATTATATGAGCATTTTGTGGTGTACATGGACCAAAAGAGCCTCTTATATATCTTTAATCAACATGACATGAACCTAAGACAATAGATATTGGTCGAATATTTACAATACTTTGATTTTGATCTTGCTTATATGCATGGAAAGGGAAATGTGGTTGTAGATGCACTGAGTTGGAAAACTCAAATATAGGAAGTATGAAATGCCAGTGATGAATAGATGTTAATGGCCCTCTTCTATGAGATACAAATGGAGTTCCATGATACTAATGGGTAGTCTTACCTATCATCTTTAATAGTTACCTCTTCCATCCTTAAGAAGATGAAGGGTAGACCATTTTCGGAAACCGAGGGCTTGATTATCTATGCATGTATATCAAGAGATAACCTGCCCCTAGATTGGTCTATGGATAGAGATGACATCCTGCATATTCATTGATTTTTCTGGGTCCCTACGGATTTGAGAGAGGATTTGATGAAATAGCCCCACACATATCAGTGGAATGTTCATCTAGGAATCTCAAATATGTATGAATCCATACGAAACTAGTATTTGTGGCCTAGGATGAATTCTTCGATTGCAGACATTATCACTTGGTGTTCCACTTATCAGTAGGTGAAGATAGCACACCAGAGACCTGTAGGATTTTTTAAGCCGATTCGAATCTCGAAATGGAAATGGGACGATGTTTCCATGTAATTTTTAGTAATTTTACCTTGGTCATTGAGGTGTAGTAATGATTTATGGGTAGTTACTGACCGACTAACAAATTCATCCCACTTTATTCCTATTTGGTAGAATTTCTTGGTTGATGAGATAAGAAAACCGTATGTCCATGAGATTATAAAACTACATGGGGTCCCACATAATATAATTTTAGATAGGGACTGTCTCTTCATCTCTCGGTTAAGGAAGGTATTACAGAACGCTATGAAAACACCGGTTCTTTTAATCACATCTTTCCACCCTCATACTTATGAAGAATAAAAACAGACAATAGTGGTTCTATAAGATATGATCTGAGCAATTGTCCTTGATTTCATTGGTTATTGGATGAATCATAACCCTCGCGTTGAGTTCTACGATGATAATTTCTTCCAAGAAATTATTAAGAATGATCCTTTTGAGGCCTTATATGGTAGGTCGTTACGTTCACCCATGTGTTGGCTAGAGGTAGGTGAGGCATCCATACAAGTTACTCATCTCATTCCGAATAATTCTAAGAAGGTTTAGCTGATCAGAAAGTGTATGACTGCTACCTATTCTATACATAAATCTTTTGCCGATCTCCACTGATGACCTCTAGAGTTCGAGTTTGGGGATCAAGTTTTCCTTCTGGTACCACCCTAGATAAGTCATAGTTGTTTTCAGAAGCAAGAGAATTCATCACCTCATTATGTCGGGCAATTTGAGATCCAAGAGATAGTGGAGCTGGTATCCTATCAGTTGCTATTACCTTATAGGTGTCGTGCCAGGCATAATGTCTTCCAAGTCTCACAACATTACTGTAATGTCCCAGTTCTGGAAGCCACCAAGAGGCGCCCGGTACCCGGTTGGTCGCATTTCTTCAAGTGCATTTCCACAAACTCCAGAGGCTGCAGACTAGAAGTGAGGGCCTTGGGTGTGATCCTGGGGAAACTATGCCCTCATTGTCAGAGTACACCGCGGAAGAAAAACAAATAGATAACAGCGGAAACCATAACCATCCATACAAGAGTAAACGATAAACAGCAGAAGACTAACAGTAAACAACTGGAGCACACACACATGTATATAAAATGATGCATGATACATATATCTAGGAAAGTATCCAAACAAGTCACAATGATGAATACAATACTAAACTAAAGTGAAAACGAAAAATGGTAAACTGCACAGCATCGCAAGCCATATCTTGGTACCATTATCTCCAACTCCACAGCAGTTCAAGTACCTGAAGTCGAAGGACTCTTGCCCTTATATATAACTACAACAATATAATTTGTTTGGGCCCAAAAGAATGGCCCAAATAGGGTGTGAGACAAGGTCCCAGTAGGCTACCACCCAAAGATTTCTGCCTAACAGTAAATGAATACATGGAATGTAAAAGTACAGGAAGTAGTAAACATGAAAGCACACAACAGCTACAATCCACAGTGGCTAGCATACAAAGTACACAAGTAACAACCAATATACAATTAGAACAACAGGTTACCCCATATGTAGTTCTCACAGCCTAACCCTTATGGTTCAACCTACAAGTACTAGCAACCCTCTAGAGGCACACACAGTCTCACCCCTCTGATTCAGCTGAAGAATAGACTCTCTGAGGAAGCACTCACCGTCAATTCTCCCTATATTCTCGTATCGTACTAAATGATCTATGGGGAATCACTCAACATCTCATTCCCCCTATGGCCCGCATCGAGGAACTACAGACTCTTGGAGGAAACAGTTGTCGTCAATTCCCCCTTTAGTCTCACATCGAATTAATAAGACACTCCGGAGAAGCCCTTACGTACATTCTACCTTTGGTCCACTACACTAGGTTCTCACAGCCCTTTGTAAAAATAATCATGCAAAGCACGCGTATCGCCCCAAGTAAACCTCAAGAACTATTTGGATATCATTATATGGCACAAAAGCATTACAGTACAATAGTTCCACTATCCTATAACTAGGCATGGAAACTGGAAAAACGCCTAACAGGCAGAACATGCATGGAAAAACATCTAGAGAACAGTAAAAATTACCCTATTCACAAGCATTGAACTCTAGTCAAGCAATTAATCAAAGAAGGAAAACAACATGGGAAAAAAAATAAGAAACACGCAATACCCCATTCAAGTTAATTCGTGGAATTTCATAAAATATTCAATGACTTCATACACAAAGGAACAAACCACCTACCTTGATTCTAGGAGATCGATATACGTGAACCACGATGATTGATTCTCCTTAGAACTTCGAAGATTTGAGAAAAATTCCAAAACGCTCAACCCATGATATCTTGAGAAAGATGAGGAATTGGAAAACAATGCTCTAGGAGAAGGGAAGAGGTTAACACTGTAGTTCCAACACAATCGACGAAGGTCGATTCGGAGAATGGACGGAGTCTCAGGGGATCAGAGAAGTTCAATGAACGTATGGGTTCTCTCTGATAAAGAACTTGAAGATGAAGCGAGTTCTGTCAGTCAGGCGCGACCACGGTCCATTTAATGAAAAAAAAGAAAGTACAAGGTGTGTACTTCTAAGGTACATGCAGTGTACATGGACCTTCTATACTCTTCTTTACGCAGCCTCCACATCACCCCTACACACTGTGTGTGCGGCCCAAACATGGGGAGCACACGGCCTGGCGTGACCTCAAAGTACACGGCCTGTACATATAAAGTACATGGCGTGTACTTATAAAATTTCTAGATTTTCCTCTTTTTCTCAAAAATGTCCAGAAAAGGAAAAACATACCTGTAACAAAGATCTGGGCTCTTAAAAACATCCCCCCTTAAAGAAATTCAACCCCAAAATTCCCATGAAAGGTGTAGAAGAAGAAAACCCGAACATCTCCGGCCACTGCGATCGCACATCGGCCCCCCTCTCCCATGTCTCATCCTATACTCGATTGTGCTTCCATAGCACCCGTACTAAAAGAATAGACCACCCATAGAGATCCTTCGTACTGCAATGAAAAATCCAGATAGGATGCTCCTCAAATAATTCATCCTCTTCGTACTCAACCTCCTCGGGCTGAAAGACATGAGACGGGTCTGAAAAGTAACGTCGGAGCTGGGAGACGTGGAAGACATCGTGCAAGGTCTGATACCTCTAAGGTAACTGCAACCGATAGGAAAATGTCCTGAATCTCTCCAATACCCCAAACAGCCTGACATACCGTGGTGAAAGCATACCTTGTCTCTGAATCCTCTTGTGTCCCAACCTCAGTGTGACATGCAGGAAAACCTGATGCCCCACCTCGAACTCTAGAGACGGTCTCCACTGATCAGAATAAGAATTCTGTCGAGACTGTGCTGTAGCCATCCTCTTCCGAATCAACTATATCTGCTTTAAGGTCTCTTGAACAAGACGATGTCCTAGTAAATTTGTCCCTCCTGCCTTCAGCAAGCATAAAGGTGACCGACATGACCTACCGTATAAAGCCTTGTAAGGTTCCATTAGAATAGTCACCTGAAATCTGTTGTTGTAGGCGAACTCCACAAGAGGGATATGCTTCTCCCAAGAACTACCAAAGTCTAGAATGCAATCTCGGAGCATATACTCAAGCACCTGGATCGTACGCTCAGACTGGCCATCTGTCTGGGGATGGTATGTTGTACTCAAATGTACCTGTGTACCCAAAGCCCTCTGAATCCCATGCCAGAACCAAGATGTAAAGCGTGCATCCCTGTCTGAAACAATGGAGTGTGGAACTCCATGCAGACATACAATCTCTCGGATGTATAGTCATCCCAAATCATCAACAATGAAGGTCTCCATGATCAGTAAAAAGTGATAAACCTTCCTAAACCTGTTGACGACCAACCAAGCATCATCGTTACCTTGAGAAGACCTCAGAAATCCGGTCACGAAGTCCATTGGGACATCATTCCACTTACAATCTGGAATGGGTAACTACTGTAAAAGGAATGTTGGTTGCTGATGGTCAGCCTTCACCTGCTAACAAGTAGATCACCTCAAGATGAAACCAGAAACATCTATCTTCATACCCGGCCACCAGTACTAGAGATGAAGATCCTAATACATCTTGGTGATGCCAGGATGAACTTACCAAATAGAGGAATGAAAATCCAGCATCAGCTCCTCACGTATGTCTGCTAGAACCCATACGCGACCCTGGAAATGCAAGATCTCATCCTCTCCCACAATCCATACAAGAAGAGGGTAATCTCCTGACACACTCTTCAATAGGACTAAGCCTTGTGAGTCTGATAGCTACCTCACCCGTACCCGATCAAGAAGTGTAGAGGTAACAACTACAGAAGATAGGTATGACTGTCCCTGTCTGTCGTGCACCTCCAAATGCATCTCAGAGAACAGATCCATAAGCTACCACTCTCTACTGGCCTCCTAAACTACCTGATTCCAAGTTATCCTACTCAACGCATCTGCCAATGTATTTCCCCTTCCCGGCGTATAGGCATGCTCGAAATCAAAAGACTGAAGATACTCGACCCACCTACGCTGTCTCAGATTCAGATCATACTAAGTGAATATGTACTTGAGACTCTTGTGGTCGGTGAAAACCACAAAGTTCTCTCCACGAAGGTAATGTCTCTAACAGCGCAAGGCATGAACAACTGCTAACAACTCCAGATCATGAATCAGGTAGTTCCTCTCATGTGGCCTTAACTGCCGAGACCCGTAGGCAATGACTCCATCTCCCTGCATAAGCACAGCTCCATTCTCGATACCTGAAGCATATTGAAAAACATTATAGCTCTTTCCTGACTCTAGTAAGACTAGTATCAGTGTTGACGTCAACCATCCCTTCATCTCCTGAAAGGCTGACTCACAAGAATCTGACCATAAGAACTTCGCCCTCTTCTTGGTCAGACCTATCAACGGTGCTGTTATGTGTGAAAAGTCCTGAATAAAATGCATGTAGAATCCAGATATCCCTAGGAAACTCCATACCTCAAAAATGTTCTTTGTATGCTCATAGGAGACTAATGCTCTCACTTTCTCTGTGTCCACAGATACTCCTGCCTCTGAGATGACGTGACCTAAGAAGTGAATCTGATCCATCCAAAAGTGGAACTTCAAGAGTTTAGAATAAAGCTTATGCTCTCTCATTATACTCAGAATGATCTCAATATGGGTAGCATGGTCGTGTCGAGTGTGATAGTACACCAAGATATCATCCACAAGGAACACAATGAAGGAATCCAAGTATGGATGGAACAGTCGGTTCATCAGTGCCATGAAAACTTCTAGCGCATTTGTGAGACTGAACAACATAACCGTATACTCGTAGAGACAATACCTGCTCATAAAGGCTGTTAGAGGTATATATGATGGTCTAATGTGCAACTGCTGATAACCGGACCTCAAATCGATCTTTAGGAACACCCGGGCTCTGCAAAGCTGTTCGAAAATATCATCAATCCTCAGTAAGGGAAATCAGTTCTTGACTGTCAACGGGTTCAGCTTCCGATAATCCATATAGAGCCTAAGGGAGTTATCTACCTTATTTGAAAACAGGACAGGTGAACCCCAATGAGAAGCACTAGTTCGGATGAAACCATTTTCCTGTAACTCCTCCAACTGCTTCTTGAGCTCTTGCAACTCAGGTGTAGCCATCCTATAGGGAGGAATGAACACCAGTTTCGCTCCTGGCATGAGCTCAATAGAGAAGTCTACCTCATGCTCTCGAGACAAACCAGAAAAGTCATCTGGAAAGACATCTCTGAAACGATCCACCACAGGAGGAAAGTCCAACTGTGAATTCCCCTGATCATCCAAATAAATATTAGAAATCTGGGTCTTAACACTTTCTAGCCTTCGATGATCGAGTCCTGCTCGACTCGCCCAAACATCCCATTCCCCTCTATGAGGAAAAGATTTAACCTATGGTGAAATGAAACTCACCCTACGACGATAATAGTCTACGACTACCTGGAAGGGAACCAACCAGTCCATCTTGAAAATGACATTATAGCCTTTCATCTCTAGTACATAGATATCCCATAAGAAATGATAGCATGCAACCTCTAGAGGGAACTCTCTACACTGTCGTACACTATATGTCCTCGTCCCTAAATATGTGTCTAGTGTCAAGAAGTCAATATAAGAAAATATACAGAGCCCAGGGATGTCCACAGCAGCAACAGAGATAAAGCTATGTGTAGCACCAGTATTGAAAAGTGATGAAGATAAAACTAATTCTACTAAGATCATACCTAGAACTGTAGAAGGTCCAGGATCCTGCTACTGATAGGGCTGCTCCACCGCAAAAGTCTGGCCTTCTCCGCAGCTCTGTGACCCTGCCTGACCACTTGGAGCTGATCCTCTCTGTTGACACTGAAAGACTGGTGACTGACCGCAATGGCCTCGACATCCACCTTGGCCTGAATGGCCGGAAGGACTCCAGTTCCCCGACTGGTGAGAAACTGATGGTGTTTCTCCTGAATGAGGAGTCATGGAAGAACCCCTGTCACTCGATACTATTGAGAGAACCTGGTAGAAATGCTGAATGTGGCCAATCTTTCCATAAGATCGGCACTCCCCTGGGTCTCTCTGGAACTGCGGCCTCATGTGCACTACCCTTCCACACCGGTAGCATACTACCTGGCTACCTAAAGATGTATATCGCCTCCTCGGATCACCACACGAAGACTCCCTATGATGTTTCCTACTATCAACTAGAGGAATACTAGCTCTGGAAGTAGAACGACCTTGGCCAGCAGCTTCGTAGTCTCTCAGATTGCACTCTACAATCAGTGCCTTGTTGACGATGGATGTGATGGAAGTCAAGTAGAATATATTCACCTGTGAGAAGATCTCCCGCCTGAGACCATCCTCAAAATTCCTTACTAAGAACATCCCATCACCACCCAGGAGGGGTGTGAAACACTGTAACATAGTGAAACAATAGAAATACTTCATAACAGAAAGATTACCCTAATCTAGACTCCTGAACTCCTGGGCTCGATTGGCCCTCGTGGTCTCTCTGTAGAAGTAGTCATAAAACATGCACTAGAAATCTTCCCAGTACAAAACCTGCTGATGAAGAACCTGTGAGATCATGTACCACCACCTCTTGGTGGATTCTCTTAGCATATAGGTAGTGAGCTTGAACCATCTCCTTGAAGGCGTCTCTAGATGCTCAAAGATAGTCAACATGGCTTCCAGCCATGACTCTGTAGCCAGTGGTCCTCATTTCCCCAAGAATGTTGGAGGATACTGCTGCTGGAAAACCCGTGTCAAGTCAGCCATAGTGATGGAAGAAGGTGGTGCTCCCTGAAAGGTCTGCATCATCCTAAAAAGGCCTTCCTTAAACTGTGCATCAGCGCCAACAACTGGTACGACAGCTGGTGCCAAGGTTGGCATGACTGGAGCATCGAAAGGAAGTCCCTGATCAGCCATATCTGGGGTCCGATCACTACACTACAACTGACGTACAACTAGAGGACGTCTCGGAGGCATATCTCTGAAAGAACAAAATCATACCTTAGATATGGAATATCAATGATATCAAACAAAGGAGTTCAAAACGGAAACAGTAGAAGGAAACAATCGTGTTTTACAAAACATGACTACATGGAGTGTATAAACTCTACACGGTGTGTACTTAACTCTATTCCCCTGCCCGAGTCTCCTTGCATGACTAACTCACATAGTCTTCTTAAACTGAGACAACAAGGCGTGTTCCCAATGGTAACAGTGTGTAGTTGACAAGGTTTCAACGACCCGTGTTGTTAGTTACACGGCCGATTACACGGCTAAGGCTACACGGCATGTTCCGATCAAACACGGCGTGTACTTGAAGATTTTTCCTGACCCGTGTTGTTCGTGACACGGCTGGGTACACGGCTGACCCTTACATGACTTGTTCCGAACAAACACGGAATGTATAGTAGGAGATTACACTGTACCGTGTTGTTCATGAAACAACTGACTACCTAGGACAAGGCTACATGGTGTGTTCATACAAAACACGACGTGTATTACATGAGCTTCCCTGACCCGTGTTTTTAGTGACATGGCGGGGTACACGGCTCACTACTACACAGTGTGTTCATACAAAACACGGCATGTGTTACATGATCTTCCCTGACCCGTGTTGTTAGTGACACGGCCGGGTACACGGCTCACTACTACATGGCATGTTCAAACAAAACATGACATGTATTACGCGAGCTTCCCCGACCCATGTTGTTAGTGACACGGCCGGGTACACGGCTCACTACTACACGGCGTGTACCTAAAGTACTCGATGTGTTCGTCACAATGTGTGTTTCTACTCACATAGTCTATGACACGGTTTAAAGACTACATGGGGTGTATATATAATGTAAACGCTGTGTATTCTGGGTTTTTTCGGGAAGTAGCTCTGAAACCGCACCGAAGGCCCGAAAACACTGAAAAACAAGTTTGAAGGTGCAAAATTATGATCCGTGAGGTCCCATAACACCTCACGAACCAAAATATGGCATTCAATTAAACAAGGTACAAAAAAAACAACCTATCTATCAAAATGTAGGGATTCTGTCAAAGAATCTACCAAAACATCATGAATAATCTACACAACGTCTATCACAACAACATGCAATTTCTAATTCACCATAGATGGCATGGCAAGAATGCAAGGCATGTGATTTCTAACAAGTGTCTATATGATGCATGAGATGGAATACCCTCATCTCATTGAGTTGTGACAGAAATAGAACCACAATATTAACAACAATAACAACAAAAATAATGTGAATCACTCTAGGTGAAATCAGATCGACTGTAACATAGAAAAACCAGAAAATTGTAATAAGCGAGGTAGATTGGCTTTTCCCTATTCATGGGTTACCTACTCCTGAGCATAGCTTAATACCATGTACCGAATCTGTCATATCCCTAGATAAGGGATCCAAATAGTAAATCAAGAGAAAAGAAACCCCCTGATACCACATTGTGACGTCCTAGTTCTGGAACCCACCCAGAGGCACCATGTACCCGGTTGGTCACATGGCCTCAAGCGCATTTCCCCAAATGCCAGAGGCTGCCGACTAGGAGTGAGGGCCTTGGGTGTGATAGTGGGGAAACTATGCCATCCTTGGCAGAGTACACAGAAGAAGAAAAACAAATATATAATAGCAGAAACCATAACCATCCATACAAGAGTAAAGGATAAACAGAGGAAGTCTAATAGTAAACAAATGGAGGGCACACACATGTATATAAAATGATGCATGATACATATGTCTAGGAAAGCAGTCATACAAGTCACAATGATGAATAATATACTAAACCAAAGTTAAAAAGAAAAAGGGTAAACTCTTCAGCACCGCAATCCATATCTTGGTCCCATGATCTCCATCTCCACAGCATGTCATGTCCTAAAGTCTAAGGGCTCTTGCCCTTATCAATACCTGCAACAATATAATCTGTTTGGGCCCAAAAGCATGGACCAAATAGGGTGTGAGACAATGTCCCAGTAGGCAACCAACCAAAGATCTGTTCCTAACAGTCAATGAATACATGGCATGTAAAAGTACAGGAAGGAGTAAACAGGAAAGCACATAATAGCTACAATCCACAGTGTCTAGCTTGCGAAGTACACAAGTAACAGCTAATCAACATGTAGAACAACAGGTAACCCCCTGGGTAGTTCACACATCCTAACCCTTATAGTTTAACCTACAAGTACTAGAAACCATCTGGAGGCACACACTGTCTCACCCCTCTAGTTCAGCTGAAGAATAGACTCTCTAAGGAAGAAATCACTATCAATTCCCCCTATAGTCTCATATCGTACTAAAGGATCTCTGGGGAGGCACTTGACATCTCATTCTCCCTGTGGCCCATGTCGAAGAACTACATACTCTCTGAGGAATCACTCATCGTCAATTTCTCATTTGGTCTTGCATCGAATTAATAAGAAACTCTGGAGAATCCCTAACATCTATTCTCCATTTGGTCCACTACACTAGGTTCTCACAGCCCTGTGTAAAAATAAAAATGCATAGCTGGCGTATCGCCCCAAATAAACCTCATGAATTACTTGGCTATCATTATAAGGATAAAATCATAAAAGTACAACAATTCCACTATCCTACAACTAGGGATGGCAACTGGAAAAACAATTAATAGGTAGAACATGTGTGGAAAAACATCCAGAGCACCGTAAAATTTACCCTATCCACAAGCATTGACCTATACTAAAGAAATCAAGCAAAGTAGGCAAACAATAGGGGAAAAATAGGAAACACGCAATACCCCGTTCAAGGGAATTGGTGGAATTGCACAAAATATTAAAAGACTTCCTACAGAAAGTCACACACCACCTACCTCGATGCAAGGAGATTGATTTACTTGAACCATGATGATTGATTCTTCTTATAACGTCGAAGATCTCAGAAAACGTCCAAAACACTCAACCCACGAGATCTTGAGAATGAGGAGGAATTGGAAAACAAAGCTCTTGGAGAAGGAATATATTACCATTGCGGTTCCAATGCAATCGACAACGGTAGATTCGGTGAACGGATGGAGGCTCGGGGGCTCGGAGAAGTTCCACGGCCATACGGGTTCTCTTGGCTGAAGAACCTGGAGAAGAATCGAGTTATGTCTGTCAGGAGCGACCCCGATCTGTTTAATGAAAAAACATTACATGAAGTGTATTTTTGGGGTAAACATTGTGTACTTGGCCCTTCTGTACTCCGCTTTACGCGGCCTCCACATCGCCCCTAAACACTGTGTGTGTGGCCCGGACACAGCCAGAACACGGCCTGGCGCTGCATCAAAGTACAGAGCGTGTACATATAAAGTACACGGCCTGTACTTAGAAAATTTCAAGATTTTCCTTTATTTTTATCAAAAATGACCATAAAACGAAAACATACTTGAAACGAAGATCAGGGTTCTTACATTTACCGATATCATACTGAACCATCTCATACCTTTGATCTCGAGAAATTTGAGTTAGATGCTGATGCTACCTTTTAGGAGTATCTAGTACATATCATTGACTGGAGCAGGAAGGCTCTCTGAGGCTAGTCTATCCCTCTGGTATGGGTACTATTGTAGCACATCCTTGGTCAGGATGAGACTTGTGAGAGGGAAGCTGACGTATGTGCCTAGTGTCCAGAGTTGTTCTAAGATAGAGTTCCTTCACCCTTGGATGGTGAACTCAGGGATGAGTTCTTTCAACGGGGGAAGACTGTAAGAACCAGGTTTTCACTCAGGTATGGATCCTTTATATTTCAGTAAAATTATTTATTTTGGACCTAATATGTATTCTTGATGATTTTGTTATGGTTCCCAGGGTTTCTAGGGTTTGTATGTACCCCATAACAAAACGTTTTTGAAAAAAAATGTCTGATGCATGGTTTGTAGTAAACCATGCGGGAAGACCACATGGTTAGATCAAACCATGCAGGTTGTGACCTTTTGGAAAGATCCTTACCACAAGGTTGGCACATGGTTTCCCTAACCATGTAGCCTAACTGTGTGAGTGCCCATTATTTCCCAGGTAATCATGCATGGTTTATGTACGGTTTTTCAAAATGTGTAGATAGACCATGCACAAGATATTTTATGGGTAATTTTACAATTTTTCTCTTAGTGATCATATTCTGTCCCCACAATCCCCCTAATCTGAATTCCTATGCAATTAACCAATTTTTCTCCCGATTTTTATTTAAGGCCTAAGGTAGGGATGTAGAGATCTCTTTCTTTCGGGATCCGATCAAGCTTCTGTTTATCATGTTGGATGCACAATGGTATGTACTCAAGTCCTTTTTAGCTATTCTTCTCATATCTTTCCCTTGACCTAGTTATCAAGGTGTGAGTGTATTTTCCTTTTCTCATATATGCTCTATTATAAGCTAAATCAGAGGCCGATATCGGAGGAGAGTCGTATAATCGTAAGGTGGGTGGTCTATAACTCGACCCTCAAGTTCGCTGATTTTGGTATTTTCACATGGGGAACAACGATTTCTTTGGGTGCTGTTTGTTGAATATATATTCCATTCTTATAAGTATTATAAGCATTTGGTTATGCCCTTTCCAAATATGGGCTTAATTTTCAGTGATTATTCCCACAACACCCAAAATCCTATGTAGGATGATATTCCATGGTAGATTTTTTAGTGTGTTGAATCTTTTGAGCCATCGTTCAGGTGTGATAGTGCTTGAAAACAATAACGGTAGGCCTTCTTATAATAAATGATTGTTGTATCATGTATTGGTGAAGACAAGTACAATGTCACTTCCACTTATCCCACCAAATGTAAGTGCTTCAAATTGATAATAAAATGTGAATGGGAAATTGGACAGTATTCAAAGCATATGACTTCAACGAATTAAATGTGAATGAATAATATGTTGCATGTCTGTTGCACCAATTTATAAGTTAATGGAAGGCAATAGAATGAACCTTGATTATTGTATATTATTAAATAGATTAAATGAATGGTTTTGTGCAACATGGACTTGTCACACAAGTTAAAGGCTAGGCTTGAACCAAATGGACTTATTGATTAATTATGACTTGATTAAAGGTTTTCATGATACTTGGCCTATTCACACTAATGAAATAAATGTTTGAACCAATTGAAATTATATATGACTTATTTATAAAAAAATATTGAACTGACTCAATATTTCCTTGGATTCTTATTAGGGAATTCCTTGAGCACTCAGGAACCCCATTCTGATTCGATTATACATATTTTATAGGTAGGAACCCACCTAGAACCCGATCCTTGTCAATTCTTGGATGCTCGGTATAACATCATATAATACCTTAGAAAGTATTAAAGGATTCCTTGGATACAATACTTGGATTCAACATTGGAATGTAGGTTCAATGGTTAAAACCCATCGGTCCAGTCAGTGATTAGCCCCGTTTTACCGTGGATGATCTCCTTGGACTCAGTAGGCATAACATTTTGGAATGCCTTAGATTATGCTCCTTTGATTACACTCTTACCCCCATTTAAGGAAATAATTATTATTAAGATGGTGAACCTTGAGGTCTATGTTTCCTAGGTTATTACCTTGGAACCTCATTATTTAGAATCATTACAGGTTTCCTTATTACATCTTGGAACATTCACTATTATTAACATGTGACATATTTAGAAATTGGTAACAATCAAATAAAGAATTGGTTACAGGTTCAGACACCAGTCAAGGTATGAAAGAGGTACTTGGGTATTTAGTTACATTGTACTGTTTTACTTTATATATGCTTTCTTGCACATGGTTACATTTAAATTACATGGCCCAGAGGTTATAGAAATAGTTGGTGTTGGCTCCCTAAGATTTACCTCACACCCTATCCGGGTATCATTTGGTACATGGAGTAGATTACATGGTTGATGGTGTTTAAAATAGAAATCTTGCGACTTTGAACACTTGATTACAAGCTATTTAGTATGGTGCTTTATAGTAGATGACCAAGCTGTAGCTCAAGATGCTTGAGATAGTATTTGATTTGACTTATACTTTTGTGGATCATATTATGCTTTATGCCTTGTATTCATGGTTTCCTATTTTCTAGATAAATTACATATCATCCTTAGTTGTTGTATGTTATTTCGGTTATTTTAGTTATTGTTACTATTTTCCTTATTTCTATTGTACCTTCTATTTACTTATATTTCTTCTACTATTTATCTATGTTTACATTTTTCCATTGTACTACACTCAGGTAATGAGGGCATGGTCTCCCCATAGACACACCTTACGCTTTCACCGCTAGTCGGTAGTATCTGGAATTTTGTGTGATGTGCTTGAGGCCCGGTGGCCCACTGGGCTGGGGGAACCTATAAAGTGGAATCCATGTTTGAGACGTTAGGGGTTTTGACTTGAAAGTTTCCTAGTGGTAAAATTTATCTTTGTAAACTCACTTTATTTTGTGATTATTAACTTTCTCAAGAAAAAATCACTTCTTTATGAAAATTTTACATTGGACATGACATTTATTTTAGATATTCATACTCTTATTTGATAGCTATAATTATTGCCTAAACCATATATCATTTTTAGAAACAATGTGTACTTGACAGTTATTTGATTAACTCGGTAAATATTGGTAAATCTGTATCTTTTACTCAATACAGATATTTGATAAGACGCATTGTTCAAGAATTAAAGTGATTATTCGACATAGGAGGAATGCTTTGGATATGTACGACATGAGTGGGACTCGATTATAGATATCCCCTTGACGCATCATTAGTTTGATGAGACGAATCATTTGTCCAATAAAATGGGTTTTTACCAGATATGTTATAAACTTTATTGTGAAAGGTCTTGATGGTAATGTTACCATATGCATAGGAAACATAACATCCAATAATTTAGAATTTCATACATTAAACTCACTTATTTGTTATCCATGATGTTTTCACTTGGAAATCACTTATGATTGTAGTTCATTCTCAGTTTATTGATTAAATGTCATTTGTTTCAGTTACATACGTTTCTATTGTGATTTTCTCTTACCCAGTTATCTAAAGGACATGTGTGTTCTGTTATTTGACATTCCATGTTGATTATGCTCATTGATTCGTTATTTCACCTATTGTACTTACCCTTACGGATCATTTGAGCTCACCCTTTTTTTTCCTTTCCCCAGTTTATGATGAATAGATATTTGAATGTTCTTTGAAGGATGCTATTAATTTCATTTTATTATGTATCATGTTCTATTATCCATTTCCCAATGTAATATGGGTATCATGTATGTAATCTGGTTTTCCAAAACCGATAAAATGATCAGTCCTTCAGGATTTCATTTCTTGTAATCTAGCAAATGTATTAATGTAAGGCACTGACTCCTGGCTTCTGGGCTCGGGGCGTTACAGTTAACTTCCAAAACATATACAAATTATTAAATATAAAAATTGAATAAAGAATATTTAAATGAATGAATATTAAAAATGAATGAATAATATTTAATATACAAAAAAACTATTTAAAAAATGAATTCATAAGATTATTTACATGAATTGAAAACACATACAAAAATGAATGAACAAATAATATATATATATATATATATAATTTCTTAAAAATTAATTATATTAAAATTTTAAATTCCAAATAATTAAAAAATGAATTTAAATAATTGAATTATATAAATTTCAAACATTTTAAACATATTACACTTAATAAATATAATTGAATAAATATTAATCAAAAAAATTAAAAACATATTGAAACTATTAAAACATAGTAAATACTTATGTATATAAATTTTAAAAAATAAATAAATTCAAAGAATATTAAAAATTAATAAATATTAAATATTAATAATTATTAAATATTATTAAATATTAAAAATTAATAAATAATATAAAATGAAATAATATAAAAAATGAATAAATAACATTGAGTAAATTGAAAAAATATTTTAACAAGTGAATTAGTAACATTAATTGAATGAATTTGAGACATATCAAAATGAATAAATAGATAACATTAATTATATAAATAACCTAATTATTAAAAATGAATAATATTGACTATACAACAAATATTAAAATTAATATGAATTCTTAAAAATCAATTATATAAATTTAAAACATATTAATTTTTTAAAAACATAAAAAATAAACATTAATAAATATTAATCATATATATTGCAAACATATTGATAATATTAAAACTTAGTAATAAAATATCTATAAATTTTAAAAAACGAATAAATTCCAACACTATATTAAATAATAAATATAAAAAATTAATATTAGTAATATTAAATTAAATAATATTACAAATGAATAAATATAATTAAATAAACTACCAAAATATTTAAAAAAGTGAATTCATAACAGTAGATAAATGAATTGAAAATACATAAAAATGAATAAAAATGAATAAATACATAATATTATTATTGAAAATTATTAATGCACGTGTTGTATTTGTTTTATATAATTATATAATTAAATATTAACCTTTATAATTTTTAATAATAATTACAAATATTATAATTTTATTAAATGTATAAATATTTAAAATTGTATCAATAACATTAAAAATTGAATATATTACAAAAATATAAAATGAATTGTATTAAAGATGAATAAATATTAAAAATGAATAAGTCACATAAAATACTAAAAATGGAGAAATATTTAAAATGAGTAAGTAATATTAACTCAATAAACAGGCATAAACTTATAAACATACATGAGCACATACATACACATATACATACATGTACAAACACATACACACACATATACACATATATACAAACACATACACATATACAAACATATACAAATTCAAACACAGATACACATATACACATACACATGAATACCCATATACATACACATACATGTATATATACACATACACATATGTACAATTACATACACGTGCATGCACATACATACACATACATATGCATACATACACATACTACATAAACAAACATACACATACATACAAACACACACACACACATGCATAGACATACCCATACACATACATACTCATACACATACACACACATATAGAGAAACACATACACATACACACACACACAAACTGAAAAAACACACACACACACACACATTCACATAGACATACATATGTACCCATACAGACAGACACACACACAAACAAATACGCATACACATGTACACATACACGTATGTCTACACATATTCATTCACATGCACATGCCTATATATATACACATATAATTACATACACATGCAAGCACATACAAACAGATATATATGTATACATAAACATATTATATAAACATTCATACACATACACATACATACATACATATTCGTAGACATACAGGCACACACACACACACAGAGACACATACACATACACATACAAATACAAATACACATACACATACACATACACCTACACATACACATACACATACCCATACACCTACGCCTACGCATACACATACGCATACGCATACACGTACGTATACATATATATGCACAAAAACAAATACATGAACATACACATACATACACACACTCATAAAAATTCACGTACACATGCACACATGCACATGCATATACCTATACATACACTGAGACGTATGTACATGCATACACATACACGTCTATATATACATACACATACACATACCTATACACACACACATACACACACACACACACACATACACAGACACAAACACAAACACATACACATACACATACACATACACATACACAGACACAGACACAGAACCATACCCATACACATACACATACTCATACACATACACATACACATACACAAACACATGCACATACACATATCATACACATACACATACGCATACACATACGCATACACATACACATACACATACACAGACATATTCACATTCACACACATACACATTCACATACACATGCACATAAACATAAACATACACATACACATACACATACACATACACATACACATACACATACACATAAAAATACAGATACACATACACATAGACATACACATACGCATACACATACACGTACACATACACATGCACAAACACAAACACATACACATACACACATACATATATGTATACATATAGACATACAAAAACATGCACACACACACATATATATACATACACATACACCTACAAACACATACACATACACATTCACGTACACATCTACAAACATGTACACGTACACGTACACGTACATGTACACATACAACTACTCGTACGCATACACACACATAAACACATACACATACACAGACACGTCCACAGGCACATACACAGACACACACACACACACACACATGCATGTAAATCTACACATACAGACATACATGTACATATTCACATATAGACACATGCATGTACATCCACATATGCACATATATTCAAACACATACATATGGACATACATTCTCACACATGCATACAAAAACATATACAGATAAACCTATATAAACACAAAACAGACACACACACATAATAACAACACATGCATACTGATACAACACATACATATACGCACATGAAAACATACTCATACATCCACTAATATACACAAGCATACATATATATAAAAATACATGTACATATGTTTTAAATTATTAAATATGAATATAAATGTTTAAATTCAAATATGAATCAGATATTTATATAATTTTATCCATTTATACATTTATATTTTTTAAATAAAATATTAATATATCATATTTATATTAATTATATAAACATTTTAAAATTAATGAAAATTAATATACTTTTATTTTTTTATTGAATAATTTTAATTTAATAAAATTGTATTTAAAATTATAAAATTAATATTAATAATAATCATTTATTATATACTATATAAACCATATTTATATACTATATTTACATATATATACTTATTCTAATATTAATATTATATAAAAATATATATAAATTAAATTATTCATTGTTCCGTTTATCAGTTCCTTTTTCATGTTGTTAAATGTTCTTATTTTATTAGTGATAAGGAAAACATTGATAAAGTGACACCTTTATCAGCACTAAAAGAGAGCTGATAAGGGGTACCCTTCTCTTAAATGTTTTTACCGTTGATAAATGTTACATTTATCGGTGTTTTTTCTAGCCCCAATAAAAGTCCCACCTTTATCATCGATTTTTTTGTACTGATAAAATTTATCGTTGAATATCATGTGATCTATAGTAGTGTTAAAAGATAAAATTTCCCACATGTGTTATGTATATTGTATTTTCAATAAAACATGTTGAAAAGAAAATATTTTCAACCAATCATATAGAATCAATTACAAAGAACCAATTATGATATGTAATATGTGTTATGGGTAGGTTTCAACTATTTTTTTTAAATGATACTTTTTAGTGATTAGTTTTTATATTTGATTGTGATTTTTTAGTGTTAGATAATATTTGATTCCCCGAATCCGCACTTCTGAATATTTAAAAAAAACATGAGATGTATTTTTTTATAAAAGATAATTGAAAAATACACAGTGCTTTATACAACCAAGGGCCTTTTCCAGTTTAGGTTTTAGAAAACTGGGAATATCCTTACAATTTATCAGCGTTCAAAAAAAACATTAATTATAAAATAAGTAAATTCTTAATATGTACTATCTCCTTAAATGAATCCATACATCTTATAACTTCTAAAAGCCTTCCAAAAAATATTTTAAAACATGGGATGGGCATAAAATTTCCAAATAAGGGATTTTAAAACCAGTAAAAAATAATTTGATACATATATATTTAAAAATTATTAAAAAAAATTTGTATCAAATATAAATATTTGATATATAAAATAACTTTAAAATATTTTTAAAATTACTCATTATTTTGAAAATATATTTGAAAAATATTCATTGAAAAATTATATTTCACCTTAAAAATCATTTGAAAATATAAATTATTTTATGGATTAAAATGATACTCGATAGATCTTATACAACATTAATGTCCACTTATACAATGAATGAATCATGAAAATAAGAAATATAAATAATTATATATGTGACCAATAATGAATATGTTATTATTTATTACACATGAAGGAAGAATAATTAATTATTGTTAACAATTACGATCAATTGAAAAATTGGTTGAAAATCAATAAACCAAAAATTAAATGAAACACCAATAATGATATATGAACATATATAAATATAACCAAGTAAGACTAGTGTTGTTGATAATTATTGAAGAAGGAAAATCCATAATGACAATAATAATGGTACCGCCGATGAAAAATTGGTATTTATTAAGCTGAAAACGATACAAGATGGAATAATCAGACACGGAAAATAAATGTGAAAACACACACCACACTGATATGTAAATTTATATTCAGTGGTAAAACTATAGACATTTTGCACCCAGTTTCCTCTATTCGTGTCTAAAACAATCTCCATATTTTTAATTATACCATTTCTTGTGTTCCAAATCATATCTCTACTCTTGAAAACCCTCATCCTTGATCGAATCTCTCTTTAGTAATTTAATCCAGCCTTCGATGTTCATCTGCATTCAATACCCATATGAAATGAAGCCCTTTGAAATTGATCATCATGACTGAACCCATTTTCAAGGTTGGTCCCTCTTCACATGGCCTTAATAGCTAGTCGAAGCCCTCAATTGACTCTCCCAAACACCACCCTACCATATTCTTTAGTTCTGACCCATACCACTTTGTCTCCCCTTCTCTCTATGCTCGACCGAAGTCGGATCCCCCAAATGGGGTCCACCACCCTACTCGAATATCATATCCATTCAATTTTCATTTTTTATTCATTTTATTATAAATAAAATTATATTATAATTTTAATAATAATTAACATAATTCAGATATTATAAAAAATAATACACATATTTCATATTTATCATATTTTAGTATTTTAATATATTTATAATAATCAAATTAAATGAGAATTCAAATTTCAAAAAATTTCATATATAATCCATTAATATTAAGGTTTAAGAAGTTTATAATAATAATAATATTACTTATAGTTTCATAAATAGTGAATTATATTTTCATAATTATAATAAATTTGTTAATTTATTATTTCATATATTTTATTATAAATTATATCACATATAATTATTATTAGAATTAATATTTATTCCTAAATTTATCATTTGTTTTCATAACAGATGATATGTATAAGTATAAAATTTTAGTTACAATAATAAATTTTGTATAAAACTAATTGCTAATGTTACTTGGTAAAATTAATTAATTCAAGCATATATAGTAATAATTTTTTTAAACCATTTAACTTATTTTCATAATATTAAATTAATATGAATAACTATTTTTTATTAATATTATTATTTCGAATAAAATAAATAATTATTATTTTAAAAATTGGGATGTTACATTCTCCCCCTGTTAAATGAATTGTGCCTTTTCAGGTTTTCCAAGCATAAGAAAAATATAAATCTCCAAATTCAGGATTAAGAAAAACTAGAATCACATGACTTCTATATTTTTAAGGTAATTTAATTACCAAGAAATTCAAACAAAAACTCTATCACATATATTTTTCCTCAAACTAAAATGCCTAATCTCTAAAGTTATGTGAATAGTTTCTCTAATACCATTGTGATAGTTAGAAACCACACTTTTGGATTTGGTACTAAAAAGTGCAGTGTATTTTTTATATAAGAAGACTGAAAAAAACATAGTAATTTATACATGAAAGTACCCTTTCTCGTATATTTTATGGAAAATTAGGTATATCCTTATAATTTATTAGATTTACAAAATAAAATGATTATAAAACAACTAATTCACTTCATGTGTTCTAAATCCAAAAAATACGCATCCATCATAAAAGTTCTAAATGACCTATGCTAAAATATTTTGAAACATGGGATGAGCAATAAATTTCCCAGTGAGGGGTTTTAAAACTTGTGAAAAATAATCATATACATTCATATTTAGTAATTATTAATACTTCTTGTATATAATATAAATATTGGATATATAAAATACTTTTGAAATATTTTAAAAAATACTCACCATTTTGAAAATACATTTCCAAAATAATATTTGAATATTAATTGGATTTATAATATAAAATCATTTGAAAATAAAAATACTTTTATGAATGAAAATAATACATTAAAGATCTTATGAAACTCTTGTGACCACTTAGAAGTATAATTGTTAGTAAAACATCCCTTTGAGGTTGTGGGTTAACCCCCCATTCTTTATAATTTCATTTGATATGAATGTTCCAAATTTTTTAAAGTTTTTTTATGAAGATCCATGATTCACATAAATAACCCATTAAAAAACCTTTCAAAATAAACACGAATTATTCCCAAAGTAGAAAACAGTTTTAAATTCTCAATACATTTTTAAAATATAATTTTTTTAAAAACACTTTAGAGTTTTAGAGAAATCCATAAATTTAATAAATATAATGGTGAAATTTGAACATAACTAAATAATTGAATTTTAAAAAAAATCTATTACATTGGATATAATGTTAATGATGAGCATAATGCATGCTCATTCTATATACATATAATATATAAATATAAATATATATATAATTTGAATTCACATGAAATGATAATTTATTCAATTTCCTTTAATACACCTAGATAACATGAAATATGAAAATTTATTTTGAAAATAATTCTTATACATAAAATTATGATTAGATTATAATTTTTTATAATACAAATATTATTATTCTTCTTACATATACATAAAATTTTAATTTATAATTGAAAAAGTTGTTTAATTTTATAAATTAAAAGACATAAGATTTTATGAATAATTAAAATCCTAAAAAATATTAATCCCTCATAAAGGTAATAATTATATAAAATATAATTTTAGAAAAATATATGAACGTACTTACTCAGATTAATAATTTTATGAAATTAAAAATCATTGGATACTTTGAAATAATAAAAAAAACACTGATTCCTTTATTATTCCTCATATCTGCTTTAAAATTTTCTTTGATGAAAGAGAGGATTTTAGTTTATCTACAAAACATAGAAAAAGAAAAACAATCGCTATGTCCCACCTCTTGGAGTCTACCAATAGACCACTGTTTCCCTCTGGAATTGGGGATGACCTCGTTGATTGAAGTTTCAAACATTCCAATCAGTTTCTAACGGGTTTTTTCATAGAACCAGAAACATCCAATGATTCCATATCCATTTGGACCTACTTTCCAAAGGTTAGCACTCATTATTTGTGGAATGATGAAGCTTAGGAATTTTCATTGGTCAAGAGGATGGTAGGTCGGACTCCTCACACCATTTTGATGGGAATTATTGTCTACTCTAGGGCTATCTTTATATATTTATGTTATGTTCGTGAATCCTTATTACATTACCAAGTATAAAATGAGATATCCTTTAGTCTGACAATCAATGATTGATATGTAGGAAATTTAGAGAATCATTTATAAGTATTCAAGGTTCTTCATCGATAAATAATCATCTATATTTGTTCGAGACTCTTAGTTGATGGTATCCTCAAAATAAAATAAAAGTCTCTTGGTCATTATGATGACCATACTTGTTGTAATGCCACTCAGTGGGGTACTTGAAGTTTATTGTCATTCAGGAGGACATGGATTATTTCAGAGTTGGGATCGTACCCACTGATGGGCTACCTATGTATCCTTTGTTTTAGAAAAGGAATCATAACCCACATAGTTCGAGTAAGGGAGCAAGATTTTTATGCATTATTGATGGATAAAAGGAAGATTTCATGAATAATTTTACACTCTAAGCTCACGTGTGTCGTGATCGGTGTGAGAAACAAGAGGTATTGGTGAAACCAGAGAATTGTACCCTGAAAGATGCAATGATATGGGGCTTATGTATGTATGACTGCCCAAATAGATAAGAATTAAGATTTACTTCAGGGAAGAATTCCAGGAACAGGGTCCATAAAGGTATTTGTACTTCATAGATAATTGGATACACTAATCTTGGGGCTTTCTTCTAAGAGAGATGCCCAAATTAAGAGGGGACTTATAATTGGGTTTTACTCCTAAGAAGGAAGCCCAGATCAAAAGGAAATTAATACTGGGGCATACTCCTGAAAAGGAGGCCCCGGTTAAATGGATTTGAAAATTAAAGGGACTTGGGGCTTACTCTTAAAGAGGATTCCCATATTTGGGAATTTTGAGACTGGGGCTTACTCCTAAGGAGAATGCCCATATTTGTGAATTTTGAGACTGGGGCTTACTCCTAAGGAGGATGCCCAGAATTAATGGGAATTTATGACTGGGACTTACTCCTAAAAAGGAGGCCCAGGTTAAGGAGGACATGGGGATTACTCCTAAGGAGGATGCATATATTTGATACTAGGGATTACTCCTGAAAAGGAGGCCCAGGTTAAGAGAATTATGATTCGGGTTTACTCCTAATGAGGATGCCCATATTTGGGAATTTTGAGACTAGGGATTACTCCTAAAGAGGATAACCATATTTAATGGGATTTTATGACCGGGACTAACTTCTGAAAAGGAGGTCCAGGTTAAGGAGGACTTGGGACTTACTCCTAAGGAGGATGCCTATATTTGAGAATTATGATTGGGGCTTATTCCTGAAAAGGAGGCCAAAGTTAAGGGGTTCTCTCATCTTAATGGATGAGGTTGAATGAATGAAATATCAATAATTACTTACATAAAGATGTGTAAATCACTTAGGTTTTGTGAGATATTACATAGAATTCCTTTCATATAAGGATGTTAAACAAGAAAACATGCCATAAATTGCTTTGAAGAGTGTCTTGAAGACTAAATCTTGAATAGGAGAGGTAGAATGGTATAAGAGGGGTTAAATGGGCAAGAAGAGCACCCAAAAAGGCAGGGGCGCGCAAGTCCTAGCAGGCGTGCAGGTACTGCGTGGGTGCGCAAGTCTTGGTCGCACAGGTATACTTGCGCGACACATGGGTACTTGCGCGATTTTAAGCCCTTAGAGTAATATTTGGGCGATCCTTGGTCAAAGACTTTAGAATTGTCCCTAGAGGCTTTCCAGAATATGGCGCAAAAGTTATGATGAAGAAGTAGGACGGTGCACAAGTGTGTACATTTCCCTTAAGGGTAAAACACAGAAGTGCGCAAGTGTTAGTGAATTATAACACATAGACCTTACTCCTCTTGTTTGGACCTTCCATTCTAGGTAAAGAATTACTTTAGAAGTGTTCGGAAGACCTGAAGAAGATACTTGGGTGTTTAGAGATCTATATGTGAATTGTGGAAAAATTCCTCCCGAAATGGGGGGCCCACATGATATATTTATAGGCTGGAGAAGACCCCAGATAGTTATCCTTTAGGCTGCGCAAGTCACTTGCATGACCATTAGGTGGCGCGCAAGTATACTTGCGCGACAGTGAGGGAACATGCGCGACCCTTGTGCTTTTGAAGTCTTGTTCATGCCTTTGTCTATTTTTGATGATTTCATCAAAGGATGAATCAATTTGTGCTAAGTCCTTTCCCTTTCCATTCTTTTAGACAATGTGACAAAAAGGAGCGTAAAAAAAAGTCCCCCCATAGAGTGGGATCTGAAAGAAATGAGGATGTGACTCTGAAGAAAAGAATAAAACTAAAGGAAAGGCGGCGCGCAAGTGTTCAGTGCGCAACACTTGGCGCGCAGGTTCGAGTCACGCAGGGCTGGAGCACGCTGGATGGAGTACGCCTGGTGTAGGCACGCAGGGGGGCGCCTGGCCTATAAATATGCGGTCATTTTCCGCACATAGCATCTGATTTATGGATTTTCAAGTTCTCGCCGCACAGGTCCCCTTCACCATGCAAGTCGCTCGTTTTCCGCTGTTTCCTTTATTTCGCACTGTTTTTATGGTAATAGGACTTGCGCGGTGATACTTGAACACCAAAAACTTTCATGGCACATTAACACTTGCGCGACCCATCCATACTTGCGCGCTAAACTTATACTTGCGCACCTTAATGCCTTTGCCATTTTTATTGAAATTCCATCACATATTTTATGAAAAATCAACTTACATAAAAGTTAATTTATTCAACTTTTGTGCGTAATCAACGGCTCTTAGAACCAGAATAGCTGATGAACTAGCTTACATGCGGATTGATGATATGATGAACATCATTGGCCATTATTATTATACCGTCAAAAGTAGCATGCTTCCGGATTTGGCTAAGTATCTGAAGAAATATCATCGCAACATCCCCAAAAACATTTATTTTCCTTTGTTTGGCTACGGTCATCTATGAGATGTTACTATTCCATAAGCAAAGAACTATCTCCCATTTTCGTGGTTTCAGATTTATACCTGCTTTTCTTCAGCAAATATCTCATGTGGAGGAGTATTTCTAAGTGATGGAACAGTGGAGAAGGCCCACAAGACTTGGGACTAGATTCGAGGGACACTCGAACGTTCCTACGTATCCCATAAGGATGGGAATCAAACCCACGTAGTTCTAGAAATACCCTCTGTACAAATTTTGTTCGTACATGTGAAGGGTGAAAAGGGAATTTAGTGCAATGATGGTTTAACCCAAGATATAATGTTTGGGCATTGCCATGTATGCACGTAGTCTTTGAAATGAAACATGATTGAAAAATCAATGTAAATAATGGTTCCCTCTCATGTGAGGGTATCAAAGAATATTTGTAGTTTATTGTCATACTGGACAAAACAGTGATGTATAGTTTAACATTGTATAGTAAGGACGAAAGTAAACCAATGAAAAGATATTGATTCTAGGGGCGGTTACATGAATCAACATCATATGAGATGGAGGTGAACCGATGTGAAGAGATTGATTTTGGGCTTGAACCTTGGGAGGTTACCGACGTACCCAGCCTGGGAGGCAAGGATCAAAGTCTGTGTAGTTCAATTAAATAATGAATTAGTGATCAAGTTGTTCTTTGGGACAATGATCTAAAATATAGTGTTGGGACATACACATGGTTAGTAGCCCAGAGATAGAGTTATGGTTGATGTTTGCTCTAAGCTCACATGAGTAATACCCAGTGTGAGAAACAAGAGGTAGCAACAACCCTAACGATGCACAGTTTAATGTCACGATGGAAAAAAAGAGGACTGTGCAGTTTAATGTCATGCAGTAAGGACAAAAGAGTACACCATTTTACATCATGTTGGACATATTATGAACTTTTTCATAGTTTAGCGTCATGTTGGATGAAAGTGAGAATAGTTTAAGATCATATGCATGGACCCTGGATGATGGATTTTAACGTCTTGCTGGACAGTGGTGCAGTTTAAGGTCATACCGGACAAATGGTTATGTATTTTTTGTTTATACAAAATAATTCTTCAAAAATCAGGCATTGGTTGGAGCAGTGATGAGTTCTCCATCCATCCGGATTAATGAATAAGCTCCATTGGAGTAGACACTATGAATTGAGTAAGGTCCTTCCAATTTTGGCTAAAGCTTAGGAGGGTTCTTTCATGGTACCATTGGAGTTCTGTGAACTAATACCAATTCTCCCTGAGTGAATGAACAAAGATGAATTTTTTTGTTAAAATCTCATGCTATTCGATCCTTATAGACTTCCAAGTGGTGCAAAGTGCACAATATTTTCTCATCTAACTGTTCCAATTCATTCAATCGCTTTTGAGATTGTTAATCTGTAGATGATTGATCACAAATAGCAACTCTGAGTGAGGGTAGTTGATCTTTAATGGGCAAGACGACTTCCATTCCATATACCAGTGAATATGGAGTTGATAGAGTTGCAATGTGGTTGGTAGTCCGATAAGCCCATAATCCATGAAATAGTTTATCGGGCCATGATTTCTTATCTTTATCCACCATCTTTTGTAGTATATTTGAAAGAGTCTTATAGAAGGCTTCTATCTGGCCATTGGCCACTGCATGATACTGAGATGAATGGTTGGATTTGATGTTGTATTCTTGATACAACTTCTTCACCTTGGAGGAAAAGAAGTTGGTGCTCTTGCCCATCAATATGGTATGAGGGACACCAAATCTGGTAATGATGTTAGACTTGATGAAGCTAACAATGAATTTAGAACTGACTTCCTTGAGAGGTGTTGCCTCTGCCCATTTGGAAATGAAATCAGTATCCGAAAGAATATAATTAAACTGCTTGGCCGTAGTTGAAGGGTATGGTCCCACCACATCAATTCCCCATGTGGCAAATGGCCACGAGTATTTAGCTGTATGAAGCAACTCTGGAGGTTGATGAATGAACTTGGCATGTACTTGGGATAAATGAAAATTCTTTGTTAAATCAACCCAATCTTGTATCATTGAAGGCCAATAGTATCCAAGCCTTCGAATTTGATTAGATAGTCTATGTCTAGACTGGTGGGCACCACAGATTCCTGTATGCACTTTTTTCATGACAGCCATTGTCTCTTCACCATCAATTCATTTGATGAGAACTCCATCAAAACCACATTTGTAGAGAATTTTTTCTAGGTTATCTGGGCTATCATAATGAGTAAAATTGACCACATTTCGCTGGATTTGTTCTTTCCCGGCTCTATCAGGTGGAAGTGTTCCATTTTGAAGGTATTCCCTGATAGGTGACATCCATCCTGTAGTATGAACATATGGTTCAAGAATGAGACTAATTTCATTAATCTCCTCTATTTTGCCTCGAACATAAGGGGAAATTGCATGACAATGGACAATATTGATGGTTGTCTCGTCCCGATTTGGATCTGCCAGAGCTGTGGCAATATTAGCCAGTGCATCAGCTTGGGCATTTTGTGATCTTGGGACATAAGAAAATGTCAGTTCTGAAGGGAATTCTGCCATTAAATCTCTGACGTAATCATATAAAGTGATTAGTTCTTCTTTTATGATGGCATAATCCCCACTGACTTGCTTGATTACCAGGTCTGAATCATCTTTCACCTTTAAGTGATTCACTTGTGCTTAAAGCACCAATTCCAAGCCTACGATGAGAGCTTAGTATTCTACTTCATTATTGGTACCACCTTCCCACAATAAGAAGAAATAAGGTAACCCTGCCTTTTCTGGAGAAATGAGCACAATTCATAATCCAACATTGTTGAATTTAGGATTTTCCATTTTCCTCCCTGTTGGACTTCTGGAAGCACCATCAAAATACATTTCCCATGCCTGAGGACATTATTTAATAGAGAAGACTTCCTTATCAGGGAGTTCAATATCTGAAGACGTGTCTTCCACTGAAGGGTGTTCAGCCAGGAAATCAGCCAAAGCATGGCCCTTTATTGCCTTTTGAGACACATTCTGAATATCGAATTGCTGCGAAATAACTACCCACCTTGCCAGACGTCCTATAAGCATTGGAGGAATAAGGATGAATTTGAGCGGGTTATTGCGAGATATCAATTGGACCTCGTGATGTTGTAGGTAGTGTCTCAACTTCTTAACTGCAATGATTAATGCCAGGAAGCACTTCTCAATACTTGAATACCGGGTTTCTGCTTCATGAATAGTCCGACTGAGGTAGTAGAGGCTGTTTTCATTCCCAGCATCATTCTTCTGAGCAATAAAGGCACCTAATGATCACTCTAAAGATGTCACGTAGAGGGTAAGTGGTCTTCCTTCAACAAGTGGCATGAGTATCGGTGGTCTCAAGAGGTCTTTCTTGAGAATATTGAATGCTTATTGACATTCATCAGTCCACTGGTAAGTGACTCCCTTCTTCATCAATTTGGTGAAGGGTAATATTTTTCCTGCCAAATTGGTGATGAAATGCCGAATGTAGGCTAAGTGTTCTTGACATCTTCTTAATTCTTTCACATTTCTAGGAGGTTACATACCAAGGATTGAATTTTTCTTCGCAGGATCGACTTCAATACCACAATGTCGTACAACAAAGCTGAGAAAGTTTCCTAAGGTTACCCCAAAATCACATTATAAGGGGTTCATCATCAAATTATGTTGTCAAAGCTTGTGGAATATGACTTCCAAATCAGCCAAGTGATTAGAATGTTTTTTGGATTTAACGACCAAATCGTCTACATATCACTCAACAAACTTCCCTAGAAAGGGTTTGAAGATATGATGCATGGCATGCTGATATGTTTCACCTGCATTCTTTAAGCCAAAGGGAATCACTCGGTAGAAACACACACCCGGAGGGGATCTGAAGGCTATGGATTCCTCTTCTTCTGGGGAAATTTGGATCTGATTATATCCAGAATATCCATCCATGAAGGAAAGTGCATTATATCCAGCTATTGTATCAATTAAAAGTTCTGTAATCGGAACTGAGAAATCATCCTTAGGACAATGCGGATTAAGATCTCTGAAATCGATGCAAACTCTAATTTGTCCATTCTTATTCTTTACAGGGACAATATTATCCAACCACGTGGGATATGGAACTTCTCTGATGAAGTTATCTTTGACAAGATTATCCACTTCATCTTCAATTTTGGAAGCATAAGTTGGGTTTGTTCTTCTCGCGGCTTTCTTAAATCCTCGGGGTTCTTCTGGTAAACCCAAATGATGAGTAGCAACATCAGGATCAAGCCCGGGCATCTCTATATAGTTCCAAGAAAATATATATCTATCTTTCATTTGAAAGGAAATAGACATCTCTTTCTCTTCATGAGTCATGACTGCACTGATTAAAGTGGGGCGTGGATCTTCTTTTGTACCTAGATTTATTTCTCTAAGTTCATCCACAGTGGTAGTGATACCCTCTTCAAATGCTGGAGGAGCATCTCTGAGATCTTCCTCTTCTTCTTCATCTAGTGTTATTTCTTCTGTTTTTACTTGCATATTATATGATAAAGCAGAATTTTCATGATTAGAAGAGATGTCAAAATTTTCACATCTTGAAGAAAAACTTCCATTTCCGACCCGGTTGATGATGAAGGGTCTTCTTTGGGTAATAAATAGGAGACGATGGATTGAGAATCGAGATCATTGTTCACCTCCGATGTTGCTATAACTTCTTCTGGCCTGATGGGCGAAGTATAGACTTTTTGGATATCAACAGATGAAATGAACATGCCACCATTTGGTCTTTCATCACTACGTGGTGGGTTACCAATTTCTCTAATGTTGTCTGCCTTGATTTCCTTAATTGACATTATGGATCTTTCCATAAGAGTATTTTGATTTGGGTATATCCTGTCAATTTGATTGATAGGCAACACATAATCTATACTCACATGCGCAAATGGATTTACTAGAATCTTCTCCAAATCATATAGAGCATTAACTTTGGTAATCTCCTTTGTTGTGGATTTATCCTTTTTATTCATGTGATAAAATTCCTCCTCAATGTATTGAGACTCACATGTCTTGAACGGGGCCTTATCACCACATAATGTCTCAACTTGACCATCGAAACAATATTTGAAAAATTGATGGTATGATGAAGGGATAGCCGCATGTTGATGTAGCCAGGGTCTTCCAAGAATGATGTTGAAAGCTGAGTCTTGATCAACAACCATGAAATCTGAATTGGATACATGATCTCCAAACTGAGTTCTAAGTGTAACCTCACCCAGTGATTCTTGTTCATTTTTATCATATCCTTGTAACATCATGGTAGAAGGAGATAAATCACATTCTGTGAGACAATATCAACAAAGTGTACGAATGGGCATGAGGTTGACTCATGATCCATTGTCAATGAATGCTCTTTAGACGTCTACACCGTTGACCTTGCCAGATAAGTACAAAGGTCTAATATGTCCATGCATGACATCATCTTCATCTTTATCTATGAAAGATATCACTGCATGGAATTCTGCAGGATTATTCTCTATGTGATAGAATTTAGCTACAACAATTTCTGTTTCAAACTCTTGAGGACTTAACAAAGCATCGATGAGTGCCTCCTGAAGATCCTTTGACAGATTCAAAGCATCCAAAATTGATAAGATGGCTGGTACTTGGGCCAAGTGTTTCAATACATCATACTTTTGATCCAAATTTCTGCGTTTCCCAACAGGAATATGTGGTTTAGCAAGTGCCTTGGAAGCAGATGCTTTGAAAGTTGATGCATCTTGTATTGGGATAGGATTTGGCAATACTCCTGACATTAGAAGATTAGAACTATTAGATCCATTTACTTGCTGAGAGGAAAATATGGAACCTTCAACCAGTCTTCCAAAATAACTGTGCCAGGACTGAATTTTATATTGGTAGACGAACTTGCTTGTTCTTGCTGAGCTCACTGAAGGGCTCTACAACGAGTTTCTGCTGCGTACACAGTTCTAGAAGGGGTACAATTGGAATAGGGGCTTCTGAATGATCCACGTCTTCCTCTATATCCTGAGCCTCTGAAACTTCCTCTGATTCCTCTGTTTGATATAGGGAATTCAGGCTCATCGAAATCGAAACTGCAACTAGCATATGGATCTGTTAATTGAATCATATTAACAGAACTAAAAATCAACTCTTCATCCGATGAAGTCTCTTTATGATTATCTTTTTTAGGATTTTCCGTTTGGTGGGTTGGTTCCCATTGATTTGAAGTAGATGGAATGAAGTCTTCCAGGGTCAAAGACAACTTAGGCTTTGACACGTAGTCATCTTCTTCTGATTCTTTTTCTTTCTTAGAATCATGTCATTTCTTTATGGATTTTCCCTCTGATGAAGAGGGTTTTTTCTGTGGCATTCATGGAATAAGGTACAATTGGTTTCTTCAATTGCATTTTCAAAATAGCACGAGTTCGGTTGATCGTCCTTTTGACAATCCAATCATCATATTTGTGTGCATTTTTTCTTTTGACTTATTGCCACATGCCTTCCTCCTCTGGAACTGTTGCAGTAACACATGCTACCTGGGATGAAGATCCTTTAAATTTGACTTGTACCTTGTATACCATCTTTTGCAGGATGTCTTTGAAGACAAAACACTTTTGGATGGGATGTCCCAGCATCTTATGAAATGGGAAATAATTGAGACGGTCTTCATCTCCTTCCTTTTTTGGACTCTTGGGCCTTGACAGCTGAACCAAATTATTCTCCAGAGCTGAAATGAAGTAACCAGGATCTTATTCATTTCGGAAAGATTATGTTTTTCTCTTTAGATCCTCAAATTGTTTTCGTCTTCGATCTTTTTGATTGTCTTGAAGAAACGGCCTTTGTTGTTGACATTCAAGAGGTGGATCCCTTCGAGAAGATGAAGGTTTTGAGGTAGAAGAAGGTATAGGTTCTTGTTTAAGCATAACTGTAGAAGTTTATATTTTACCCATTGTCCTTCCTAGAACTGATAGAATTACACAAGATTTAGCCTTAGTCTGTATAAGAGAATCTTCAATATGTTGAGCGATTGAAGTAAGGTCTCGAAACCCTCTTGTGTATTTCAAAGGGATCAACAGAGTGCATAATTCGTCATGCATATTTTCCACACAGATTGGCAACAGTTCCTCTAGAGGGAGTGCTAAGCATTGGGAATATGTTAATCCCTTCCAGCGAGCAATGAAATCAGAGACTCTTTCATTATCCCTTTTCTTATAGTTTGTAAGATCAAAAGCTGTTGTATTTGGCAACATTGAGCTGAATTGGATATGGAATATTGGGTGAAGATCCTCCCATCCGGTAATTGACCGGGATTGCAAGCTTGTGTACCAAACAGAAACTGGTCCTTGCAAGGTTCTCACGAATCATATGAGTTTCACTACTTCTTTCTGCTCTGGAATTCCCATCATAGGATCGTGACAAGACATGTAATGCATCAAATGTTGTTCAGGGTCTCCTGATCCATTGAAAATAGGGAATACAGGGTTCCCAAAAAATGATGGGGGAGGGATTGCATCTACCCATTCAAGGTAAGATCGCTTTTCTGGTTGAACCTAAACACGCTTCCCTTCCAAAGTCTCTAACCGAGATGTTGATGACTCAATGATAGTTATTAAATTTTGAGAAACATCCGGTTGAATTTGGAATTGGGAATGTGCAATGAATGGAGCTTGGACAGATGTGGTGGCTGGTACTGCAACCGATGGCAGCACTGCCAATTGTTGTTCCACTTGACCCGTAGAATTAGACCTGTGAGGGTGTACTGATAAAGGAGGATATTCTTGATCCATCTCAGTAGCTGCAACAAACTCCCTTGGTTGACTGACTCCAGCACGCTTAGGAGGAAAACTACCTTGAAGTAGTTCTGCGTTCAACCTCCTCAATTATTTTATTTGTTCCTCTTGTTGCGCAAATATTTTCTCTAGTGAGAGTGATTTGCCTTCTCCAGAGGAAGGATATGTAACCTGATTCTTTCCCTTCCCCTTGTTTGATCCCTTTCAGTGAGGGGGAAGTGGGTTATTTGAAGGAAAACCCAGATTCCAGGTAAACCTTTGATTTCGTGTACCCACACCGTCTTCATTTGTGTTGGTGCGTACAACTTCCTGAGCAGGAACCTGTTCATCTGAGTCCCTTGAGTGAGCCTCAACTGGTGGATCAGCAACAATGACATTGATGAAATTGATTGATGCATAACGCATTGCATCCCTTCAATCATCATTTCTGTGATATTTTATTCATCCATGTCTTTGATAAGACATTACCTTTTGTTGATTCGATATCTCAGGAACTTCTTGGAGAACCGTAATTTGGATATAGTCTCTTGATAATTTGGTTCTTCGTTCCTCTTGAGGATTCTTCCCCAATCGAGAAAAGACTGAATTTCTCTGAGGAGGGGATAGGTGATTTGAAAAAGTCCACAGTCCGGTGGACTGGGGATATTCCTGCTGTCTTTTCTCAACTCCTCAAATCCTATTTGTTGATTCCGAGGGTTGGTTTAAAAGAGTCCCCAGTCTGGCAAGCTGGGGTGGCTCTTGACATGTTATGTCTGAGAATTTCTTAAAATCTCTCATGATTTTGCAGACCTTAATCCAGAAATTAGCTGGATGCATCAACCTATATCCACTTTTATCACCCAACTCGAAAGACCGTTGGATGATTTCCGACACTTCTGTCACATGATGATGTGCTTGGTCAATACGAGAGGCCTCTTCAATATTCTCGTTTTCTTGATACAGGAGTAATTCGACAAATTGTTCCCAGTATTCTTGATTTTGAGAAGAACTATTTGAGGCCTGTTCTTTAGCAAGATTTTGATTACAAACAAAACTCATTGACTGTGGCCGGCCACAGGAAATAACATTGCATGAGACCATTTTTAGCGGGCTTTGCTGACTGGAGAGCACCGTGAAATTTAGTTCTCCTTGAACAACCCTTCCTCTAACATGAATACCATATGGGGCATTGGCAATTAACTAGCGCAATATTCTTAGTGTTCAAGGGAATGAACGCTGAAGGGATCTCTATTGCTTTTCATCCTTCGTATATCGAGAGACTAATAGATATGCCATGTCAATTTGATGTTGTAACCCTTCTATTATCTTAACATGATTTTCATATTCATCATAAGAAAATAATTTCTTTCTCAATGAAAAAGAGTTTTCCATATGTTGAGATGAATATCATGAATTCCATCTTCCATCAACCTCTTTGGAATGTTATACTGAGAGTCATCCAGATAACTGTTTGAGGGCGTCAAGAACTCCAGCATCGAGGAAGGCCTTGTTACAGATTGGATCTTGATCTCTTGACTGTTCTAGGAGGATCTTCTTCTTAGATGCATTCTTACTCGCCTTGGAAACCACTTGTTGACGAATGTGGATACTCTGAGCAGGTGTATGTGCCTGATCAGGAGAGATGGACAGGTTAGGCTGACAATATCCACTCAAATCAGGTGTATGTGCCTAACTTGGTTGTCCATATGATATGGGGGATTATGCCCCACAACCCTCTTGGACTGGAACAGATATGTGTGTCTGTTCCGGAGTGAACTGTTGATGTGTCACTACACTGGTAGGGATAGATTTGTATTTCTTTCCCTATGATGCTACTGAAGCAGTTATAATGTCCTGGCAGGAATCCATAATATGAGCAGGGATTTTCTTCTACACTTTCACCATTGATAGAATATGCTTGGTGACTTCAGCTGCCATAACAGGGATACACGTCCATTCTGTGATTGGAGTAGGTGTATGTGTCTACTCTTGTCCTCCTTTTCCTGTCAGTGAATCCAGACATTACTCAATTGTGGGGGCAGAAAGTTGAGTCTGCCTCCTGTTTTTCACTAGAGATTTCCTAATGACTTCTCTGTGTGATACCAAGCGAGAATGTTGGTGGGATTGATCAATTATAGCAGGTGTATGTGCCTGCTGATTGCACTTCACCGAACGTAGTTGACGAGCTCCATCATATGTAGTCAGATGAGCCTGCTGGCTAGTTGATGATGTATAAACAGGTGTATGTTCCTGCCTATAGTACTCCGCTGGAATTGATTGGCGGGATTGGCGTGATCCTTCCAGACGAGTCTGCTAGACAGTGGAATTAAAACGGGCAGGTGTATGTGCCTGCTCATTGCTTGACAGCAAGTTAGGTTGGTGGACTTCTCCGGAGCTGGAAGAGATGAGAACCTGCTCACTGTTAACCGGATTTTCCTCTGGAGATTCGTCTTTCCTGCTTGGGTTCTAGGAACCTGAGCCGAACGCCTGGAGTCGACACCCTCATCATGTTGAGGGCGTACTGCCGCACGAGTCTGGCGGCGATTGTTGATCGGAGCCCTTGAAAAGGACTCCTGCTTTCTTGAATTAAGGCCCAGAGGGACCTTCGCATTCACCTTCCCAGAATATGGGAGTGAATGGTGATTGCGTTCCCGGGATAACGACCTGAAACGGTTGGAGACGGTAGTTATCATCGCCTGCTTCTTGATCACTGGTCGTCGTTTTCTGGACGACCAGGGTAAATTGTTCACTTGGAGGGATTGTCGAGCAGCCTCCAGAGTTGGAATAGTACCGTTTTGACGGTACTCCTTAACCATCACATTTGATACCCAGCGTTGAAGACGGTGAGTAGGTGATGTCGTCCTTAGAGCAGATGACGATCCAACAGGAGTAGAAGCAGTGGCATTCGTTTCAGTAGTATTCACATGTCTGAACTTGAGTGCAACCATTCTGGAAATGCAGAAGATCTTGGAAAAGAGTGCATGTTTGATATAACAGATTTAATCAAGATAAATTCAGCCACTACATCTTTTGGATGAGCACATGTGTCAATGATTGTGTTTGTTTGCCCCCTCATTTAGTTTTAAATAGGGGCCTAACAAATAAGTAAAACATCATTTTAACTTGGTTAAGGATTCACATCAGGTTCACCATTTTTTGTTTCCCTATAGAATCGAGGATGACCTCGTTGATTGAAGGTTCAAACATTCCAATCGGTTTCTAATGGGTTTGTTCGTAGAACTAGAAACATACAATGATTCCATATCCATTTGGACATACTTTTCAAAGGTAGGCACTCATTAGTTGTGGACTGATGAGGCTTAGGAATTTGCATTGGTCGAGAGGATGGGAGGTCGGACTCATCACACCTTTTTGAGGGGAATTATTGTCAACTCCGGTACTCTCTTTATATATTTAAGGTATGTTCGTGATTCCTTATTACATTACTAAGTATAAAATGATAATTCCTTTAGTCTGACAATAAATGATTGATATATAGGAAATTCATAGAATCTTTTATATGTATTCGAGGTTCTTCATCGATGAAGAATCATCATTATTTGTCAGAGATTCTTAGTTGATTTTATCCTTAAAATACATAAAATTATCTTGGTCATTATGATGACCATACTGGTTTTAAAGCCACTCAGTGGGGTACTTGAAGTTTATTGTCATTCAGGAGAACATGTATTATTTCTGAGTTGGGATCGTACCCACTGATGGGCTACCTAAGTATCCTTTTCTTTAGAAAAGCAATCAGAACCCACATAGTTCGAGTAAGGGAGCATGACATTCTATACATGATTGATGGCTCAAAGAAAGATGTCATGATTACTTTTACACTCTAATCTCATGCGAGTCATGCTCTCTGTGAGAAACAAGATGTATTGGTGAAACCATACAATTGTACCACGAATGATGCAATGATATGGGGATTATGTGTGTATGAATGCCCAAATAGAAAATAATTAAGATTTATTTCAGGGAAGAAATCCAGGAATAGGGTCCATAAAGGTATATGTGCTTCATGGAGATTTGGATACTCTAATCTTGGGGCTTTCTTTTAAAGAAGATGCCCAAATAAGGAGGGGACTTATGATTGGGTTATACTTTTGAGAAGGAAGCCCAGATCAAAAAGAAAATTAAGATGGGGGCTTACTCCTAAAAAGGAGGCCAAGGTTAAATGGATTTGAAAATTAAAGGGACTTGGGGCTTACTCTTAAGGAGGATTCCCATATTTGGGACTTTTGAGACTAGGGCTTACTCCTAAGGAGGATGCCTAGAATTAATTGGAATTTATGACTGCGACTTACACCTGAAAAGGAGGACCAGGTTAAAGAGGACTTGGGGCTTACTCCTACGGAGGATGCCCGTATTTGAGACTAGGGAATACTCCTGAAAAGGAGGCCCATGTTAAGAGAATTATGATTGGGGCTTACTCCTAAGGATGATGCCCATATTTGTGAATTTTGATATTGGGGCTTACTCCTAAAGAGGATGCCCATATTTAATGGGAATTTATGACTGTGACTTACTCCTAAAAAGGATACCCAATTTAAAGAGGACTTTGGGATTACTCCTAAGGAGGATGCCTATATTTGAGAATTATGACTGGGGATTATTCCTGAAAAGGAGTCCCAAGTTAAGGGGTTCTCTCATCTTAAAGGATGAGGTTGAATGAAAGAAATCTCAATATATAGTTACATAAATATGTGTAAATCACTTAGGTTTTGAGAGATATTTCACAGAATTCCTTTCAAATAAGGAATTTAATCAAGAAAACACGCCATAAATGTCTTTGAAGAGTGTCTTGATGACTGAATCTTTAATAGGAGAGGTGGAATGGTATAAGAGGGGTTAAATGGGAATGAAGGGCACTCAAAAAGGCAGGGACGTGCAAGTCCTTGCAGGTGCGCAGGTACTACGTGGGCGTGCAAGTCCTGGTCGTGCAGGTATACCTGCGTGACACATGGGTACTTGCACGATTTTCATCCCTTAGGGTAATATTTGGCCGATCCTTGGTCAAAGTCTTTAGAATTTTCCCTAGAGGCTTTCCAGAAGATGGCGCTAAAGTTATGATGAAGAAGTAGGGTGGCGCACAAGTGTGTACATTTCCCTTAAGGGTAAAACACTTAGGCACGCAAGTGTTAGTGAATTCAAACACTTAGACCTTACTCCTTGTGTTTAGATCTTCCATTCTAGGTAAAGAATTACCTAAAAAGTGTTTGGAAGACCTGAAGAAGAGACTTGGGCGTTCAGAGCTCTGTATGTGAATTCTGGAAAAATTCCTCCCGAAATGGGGGGCCCACATGGTCTATTTATATGCTGAAGAATACCCTGGGCGGTTATCCTTTAGGGCGTGCAAGTCACTTGTGTGACCATTAGGTGGCGCGCAAGTATACTTGCACGATAGTGATGGAACATGCACGACCCTTGTGCTTTTGAAGCCTTGTTCATGCCTTTGTCAATTTTTTATTATTCCTTCAAAGGATGAATCAATTTGTGCTAAGTAATTTCCCTTTCCATTCTTTTATACAATGTGACGAAAAGGATTGTCAACAACCACCTTACAAACTGCCTCTCATAAGTAGCTGCCTCTAGCCTCCCTTTCTATCATCCCCAATCACACACATTTATACACTAAGATAGATATATGGTGATGAAATTTTTTAATGAGGCCTTCAATAAAGATAGTGATTAAAAATGCGAGTCTTTGAAATTGCTTAGTTTTAATACCAATGACTTATACACAAATGAAAATAAATAAAATCCATTTTCATTCTCACTCTAGTACACATCAAAGTAGAAATCTATTTTAAACATTGAATGAATCACAAACACATGAAATATAAATAAATATATATAAGGCTGATGATAAATTTATTATTAATGATTACACATGAAGGATAAAGAAAAACATATTGTTAACAATGACTTCTATCCAAAAAATTGTTACAAAATTAATAAAACACACATTAAATTGAACCTATAAAATTAAAAATGCATGTATATAAACCCGATCGATGAATTATAATGTTATCGATAATGATTGAAGAAGAAAAATCCATAATAGAAATAAAAAGGGTATTGTCGATATAAAACTGGTATTTATTAATCCAAAATTGATTCAAGATACAAGAATCTGAAACAAAAAGTAAATACGCAATCACATACCTCCCAGATCTATAAATTAATTTTCATTAGAAAATGATTGAAAACATGCATCCAATTTCTTCCATCAATGTGCGAAAAAAATATTCATCTTCAGTGTTATACCCTTACTGGTATTCTGAAACCTCTCACCACATTTGATACCCCTCATCCTCACTCAAATCTCTCTTCGGTAGTCTGATTTAGCCATTGCTGTTCTCCAATATTCGATACCCCTACAAATTGAAGCCCTTTTAAATCAATCATTTTGGATGAATCCCTTTCCAATATTGGTTCCTCCTCACTCAGCCTTCGGAGCAAGATGATGCCCTCAATTGACTCTCCTTAACAGAAACCTTCAACTTCTTTTGGTTATAACCCATAATGCTCCACCTCTCCTTCTATCTGTGCTAAAACTAATCCAGATCCCCCAAACGGGGTCAAACCTTTTAATAGACTCCATTATCCATTCATTTTTCATTTTTATAATAAAATTATTTTAGAATATTAATAATAATTTATATAATTTGGATATTATAAAAAATAATATACATATTTCAGATTTATCATATTTTAGTATTTTAATATATTTATAATAATCATATTAAATGAAAAATGTTTTAATAAAATTTCATATATACTCCTTTAATATTAATGTTTAATATATTAATAATAATAATACTTATATTTTCATAAATTGAAAATTATATTTTCATAATTTAATAATTATCTTAATTTTATTAATTTTAAATTTCATATATTTTATCAGGAATTATATTACATTTAATTTTTATTTTAATTTATATTTAATCATAACTGTATCATTTTTTCTTAACCATATATATATATATATATGTATGACATTTTTGTTACAATAATAAACTCTGTATAAAACTAATTGCTAACGTTTGTTGGTAAAATTTATTTATTTAAGAATTTACGATTAAAAAAAAATTTAAAGTGTTTAAATTATTCCATTAATGATAAATTAACATTTATAACAATTTTTTTATTAATATTATTATTTATAATAAAATAAAAAATTAATATTTAAAAAACCAGGAAGTTATATTCTCCTCCTTTTAAATGAATTCTTCTATTGTAACTCAGTCATCAAACATAAAAAAATTCAATATTTTCATCTTCATAATTTGGAAAAAGTAGAATCATTAAACTTATATATTCTTAATGGAACTTAATTAAATAAAAATTTCAAAATAAAATTATATCTCAAATATTTTTTATCAAAAAAAACTACTGAATATTAAATGTTTTCTTGATCATTTCTCATATACCACTCTGACAACATGAAAGCGCACTTAACGATTTGGCACTAAAACATGTTGTGTAGTTTTTTTCAATAAAATATAACTAAAAAATACATAGTAATTTATACCTCTAACGACCATTTCTGGACTAGGTTCTATAAAATTAGGCATATCCTTATAATTTATCACAGTTTACAAAAAAGTTAATTATAAAATAACTATTTTTCATTACATGTTCTAACTCCTTAAACAAAATTATCCAACTTGAGAAACTTGAAAAATATTTTAAAACATTGGTTGAACATAAAATTTCCCAGTAAGGGGTTTTGAAATTAGTGAAAAATACTTTTATATATTCATATTTAAAAGTTCAAAAAACATTTTTTATCAAATATAACTATAAGATAAAGAAAATAATTTTCAAATATTTTCAAAAATACTCATAATTTTGGTAAACTATATCAAAAATATTATTCGAAAAATAATTAGATTTATCCTCAAAATTCATTTGAAAATAAGAATATTTTTCTGGAATAAAATGATACTTTAAAGATATTATAAAAACCATGTGGATGATTAATAACATATATATTAGGTCAAAATTTCATTCAGGACATGGGTTCACTCCCCATCCCTCATTATATCATTTTATATACAAGTACCAAAGTTCATGTTAAGAAATCTTTTTTTCTGAAGATCCATATTTCTCAAAAATAACCCATTAAAAACCCTTACAAAATAAGCATGATTTATTTTAAATGTACAAAATACTTTAACATAAAAAAAACTTTTTTAAAATATATTTTGTTATTAAAATAATTTTCAATATTGGATAAACACATAAATTTAAAAAATTAAATAGATGAATTTTAAAATATTTTAATAATTAAATTTAAAAAAAAAATTAAATTCAAGGAAGGTTAGTGATATGTATAATCCTTATACATTCCATATGCATATGAAATATCCATTATATAAATTCATAGTAAATGATAATTTAAAAAATATTATTTAATAAACATTCTATAACATGAAATATAAAATTTTATATTGAAAATAAAAATTATACATAAATGATAATTAGATGATAATATTTTTTATAATAATACTACTATTAATCCTCTTTCATATACATAAAATTTTAACTTCAAATTTAAACCATTGTTTAATTTTAGAAATTAAAAAACATAGGACTTTTTGAATAATAAAAATCCAGAAAATATAAATCCCTCAGAAGGGGATTAAATCTGAAAAAATAAAATTTTAGAAAGATATAGGTACATACTTACTTAGATTAAGAGTTTTATGAAATAAAAAATCATTGGATACTTTGATACAATAAAAACAACTCCCTCAACTTTATATTTCCACACATACACATTTAAAATTTCATTAATGACAAAGAGGATTTTAGCATAACAGAAAAACACAAAAAAAGAAAAACAAGGGTTACACACCACCTCTTTCAGTCTACCTCCAGACTGCCATATAGGCTTCCTCTCCTTACGGACTACCTCTAGGCTCCATTTCCATCCTCTCCTATCACACACATTTATACACTAAGAAAGATATATGATGAGGAATTTATTTATTAAGGCATCTAAATAAGATAGAATTTATAAATATGATCCACTCAAACAACATGATTTTAATAATAATTATTTTTGTACAAATGATAATAAATGAAATCTATTTTCATTTTCACTCCACAACACATCGAAGAAAAATATTGGTTTTTATATTTAATGAATCATGACAATAATAAATATAAACCATTATGTTAGCAGTCGACGTTGAATATATTATTATTTATTATGTTTGAAGGAAAAAAGAAAAATATATTGCTAAAAATGACAGAAAACTAAAAAATATGTAGAAAATGAATGAGCCACAAATTCTATGCAACATATATAATTATATATACAAATATATGAATACAACTGGGGAATATTAGTGTTGTTGATAATGATCAAAGAAGAAAAATAAAAAAATGAAAATAAATAGGGCATTGACAATGATAAAAAGGTATTTATTAAACTGAAAATGTTCCAAGATAGAAGAATCAATCACCAAAATAAATGCACAAATGCCAACCTCACAGATTAGTAAATCGATTTACAAAAGAAAAATGATGGAAATCATTCACCCATTATCCTCTATCTATGTCCAAATCAATCTTTATCTTCAACAGTATACACTAACTAGTGTTATGAACCTTATTGCCGCACTCAAAACCCATCGTCCTCAATTGAATCTCTCTTTAGTAATCAGATCTAACCTTCAATGTTCATCGAAATTTGACACCCCTTCAAGTCGATGACCTTCAAAATTGATCATCACAAATGAACCCCTTTCTGAGATTGGTTCCTCCTCGCTCAGCCTATGGAGAAAGCTGAAGCCCTCAACCAACTCTCCGGAAGATGACACCCCAATCTTCATTGGTTCTGACACAAAATGCTTGGCCTCCCCTCTTATATGCACTCAACTAAAGTCGGATCACCCAAATGGGGTCAACCATCCCACTCGAGTCCCATATCCATTCTATTTTAATTTTTTATTCAGTTTTTTTTGTAAAATAATATTATAATTTTCATAATAATTGATATAAATAGAATATTATAAAAAATAATACATATATTTCATTTTTATCATATTTTAGTAATTTAATATATTAATAATAATCGAATTAAATGAAAATTTTAATTTCATTAAATTTTGTATATACTCATTTAATATTCTTGTTTAAAATATTTAAAATAATAATAATAATAACAATAATAATATTAACAATAATAATAATAATAACAATTATTATTATTATTATTATAATACTTATATTTTCATAAATAGTTAATTATATTTTCAAAATTACATAATTACCATAATTTTATTAATTTATAATTTCATATATTTAATAATGAATTATATTGCCTTTACTTATTATTATCATTTATATTTATTTGTAAGATTATCTTTTTTTTCTTAACCATTTTTATATATAAGTAGAACATTTTAGTTACAATAATAATTTTTTCATAAAACTAATTGCTAAAGTTACATGGTAAAATAAATTTATTTAAGTATTTATAATTATATTTTTTTAAAGAGTATAACTTATTTTCTTAATGATAAAATAATATTCTTAAACTTTTTTATCAATATTATTATTTCAAATAAAATAAATAATTCATATTTTAATACATAAGATGTTACATAATATGATGGTAGGAAAATTATTTCCACTTTTTGAATCCCTAAAATATTTAATATGTCACTTTCTGTCAAATAATAGTAATAATAATAATAATAATATGACACTAAATGTTATTTTTTAAAACCTCTAACAACCCAAACATTTATCAATGAATACTTATCTTGACCAAATTAAATTTCTTATTATAAAATATGGTTATATAAAATACGCACTTCCTTTGTTTTATATATTAGGATTTCAAAATACCATAACTAATTATGATCGTTTCTAATATAGACGTTGAACATTGATCACATGATTAGTATAAATATAGGGAAATAAAAAATCCAATTTACAAAGACAAAGGCATCGATGACCTCATCCAGTGGACTTTCCCCGTATGAAGCCCATTTATCAGAGCTTAGAAAGGAGATGGAATCATTGGGATTTGATCTTGACCAAGCCCAATCTGATCCACAACATGTTTAGATCGAACAGAACCTCTTACGAAAGAAGTGGAAGTTGGTAGAGATTACCACCTGAGCAATGTTATACTAGCCACCCCAAGATTCTGCACCATTGCACACCTTACCCATAGGTCTTATGTAGGTGTTATAAGGGGTTATGTAACAAGACTTTAACACTATTCTTATGTGCTTTATTTTTTCTATAATAATGATTATACATTCATTTTATTATTGTTACTTTGTAATTAGTTTTTTTAAGAACCAATAGTATTTTTAGATAATATTCAACAAAGGAATATATATTGATAAATTAATGGATTTTTTAAACAAATAATATTTTAATAAAATATTTTTATTATTAAATTACTTTTTATTAAGTATAAATGATCATATAATATTTATGAATATAGTTGTAATTTTTTTATGGTTTGAGAGCTATTTTTGTCAAAACACATGAATTTTAGATAAAGGTAGATTTATATTTTAAAAGTAAAAAACTCACATATTTAGATAATTATTTAGATAAAACGAATATTATTTCTAGAATTAGGACTTCTAAATTATCCAAGGGTGAATTTTTTATAATTTTCTGACATAGTCGATTTTTTGGGTAAAAATTAAATACCGGTTAAATATATAGACTGTTTTAAGACATCATAATGACCCAATATTGATGTAATAAATTACTATAAACATTATTTTAGGACAATATATGTTTTAAAATTAATATAATTTGATTTATGATTTTTTTATTTATTTCACAAAGCCTTAGCAGACCCTCCAAGACTTATAAAACATTTTAGCTTATGAAATTGATTTCCTTGAGGGTGTGACTCACCTCCACATAATCACCCCTATTATTTTAAGAATTTTGGACATTGAAATTATAAAATATTAGTTTACACTCCCCTTTGGTAAAAACCATGGGCAAAACCCATTGGTTAGTTTGTGGTTTTGATTAGTTTAATGTGTTGTGTCCCAAAACAAAATAATAAAAAATCCCTCTCCCTTCTAATATAAAACCAACCAAGATCCCACTTACTCCTCACTCAATGTCTTTGGAGTTCGTCCAACCTATGCCCTGCTCCCTCTAAAATCCTCCCAGGGCGCCCCAAGCTCCCAAGAATCCTCTCTCAAGCCTCTCCCAAGCCTTTGGAAGCACACTTCCAAGTAAGGGATTCCTTCCTTTCTCATTTTATCGAAGTTTCTTAAAATTGTTATGCCCATTTATTTTATATTATAATAGTTGGGGTATGATTTTTAACCTCCCATATACTATCCTATTTTTGTTTTAATGATGATAGAACCATTTCTCTCTCATCGGTGCCTTCATGTATACCCGTTACCATGTCGTAATTCTGTAAGGAATTACTCTTTTGTAATTTACCTTCAAGAAATTATTTTGTATTATGAACCTAAATTCCATTACCTATGTTGAGACATTTATCTATATTAACCCCTTACTATTAATTTCATCTAAATATGATGAGACACAACTTTATCTCTCATAAACAATTTTTATAAAGTCTTATGTCACGCCGTTATGCCGTCGAAATTGCACTACAAGTTTCCAAGCCAAATTTATTGTCTAGTGAATACCATGACCATTTCTCTATCAAGGGTATTCACTATTTTGTACATTTACTTATTGAGGGAATAGTTTCATTAATGAATTCCATATTCCTTAATCATGGAATAAATTATAATGTTTTATGAATCCAGGTTGTATGATCTTGTAGCACACATATGCAAGAAATGAAATGTTTAAGAAGGGTGCGCCCCGATAGCGCTCCAATGCATTGGGTAATGATTTGTATCATTATACATCATGTGAAATGAAAATTTACCGATCATAATTTAATTTAAATAAGGGTTTACTCATGCCAATTCAAGTGAAATGTGGGTTTACTCACGTTCCATGTGCAATGACCCTTGGCTCATTCTAATTTAATGTTAAGTGTTGTTTCCACATTTACATGTTATGATATTAATGCTATATCATGCCTTTATGTTCATGTTTTTTTAAGATCTATTATTATGCTTATTCCCTAATATTTATTGTATTTTTCATGTTATGCCTTGTCTACTCCCTCACTGGGCTTTGTATCTCACCCTTTTCACATGTATATACTTAGGTTATGCCATGCAATTCTAAGTACGAGGGAATGACGTGGTTATGTAAAGAAGTTTTCAATAAATATGTTGTGTGTTTTATGTTTTAATTTGTTATGTAATTTTGCTAATCCCTAAAGAAAGTATAGGTCTTGATATACCATGTTGTATCAAGTGATGAGTTTATGTAATAAATCATGTTTAAGCGTCTTATAAAAAGCAGGGATGTCATAGTTGGTATCAGCAGACATCTTTAGGTATTTTTTGTATATGGATTAGAAAACCAATGTGACAGCCATAAGGATAAGACTAAGTATAAAAAACATCCCTAAGTCCTGCTGATTATTGAGTAGGTGGTTTATCAAGAAAATACATCCTTGTTTGGATACGAGAAGGTAGAGGTGGCTCTAGAACAGATGTACCTAGGAGTGAAAACTCTAATAAGGAATTTCGGGAATGACCCAAGTTATCTTGGTACACGATAAGGGCCTTGATGCACTCCTGGTAACAACACTCCTAGAGGATATTCTCTGGTAAATTTATAATCGTGGTATGAACCATTATTAAGGGAATTAAAAAATAATCCCCTAATAATATATGTTAGAAATTAGATAATGGATAATATAGATTAAAGCCTATAGATTCATAAGTTAAGGAAATCAAAGTAATATATATGTCATATGTTTCTGCCTTTGGATTACCCTTTATGTGTTACCCCTAAGTTTCCTTTCATCAATGAATAATAAATTGTTTGACTTAAAGTAGTTTACTATCACAATTTTATCATGTATAGAGGGAAACTCGAAATTTGATATGTTTCATCAGCAGGATAAAGGATAGTTTCAAGATGGAAGGGGAAGAACCTCATACAACACTCTTGTCCCTTTTTGAGGAATTACTAGCTATGATTATTACGAATCCAAGCTCCCATAGCATCTAAACCTTTTACAATTTCTAACTTTATTGAAAGAAGCTCTACAACAGATAAAAAACCTCCTTCATACCACAGAATCATCAGGGATCATGGCTCACCTATGATCAAATATTAAGCTCCCAAATCTCCCACCTTTCAAGATGATGGGAGGTTCCATCAATGTATTTTCAAATATTTCACCCTATCTAGAGAGTATGATGCACTATTTGATTTTATAATATCTACTTAAGAGGGAGACCATTGAGAATCCAATATATATATATAGTCTTGTCTTATTGAATTTTTGGAAACATAGACAATATATTAAAAGAACCACATTTAAAAAATTTCAAATTTGACTCTATCAGACTATTTAACAAAAACCTGGTACATGGTCATGTTTTCAAACTATACATTAGAAACAAATTTTTTCAAAAATTTCATCATATTCTCAATTGGTATGGTCCATGATTCAAGGACTACGTATGGACTAAGGATGTGGAAGACATTGAATGTGCATTGAGGTATTGTTGCACTGAGTGGACCCTCACTCTCCGTGATCAACATGATAATGAGGGTTGGGGAATACATAATTGTTGTGGGTAAGCAACCCTGAAGTCATGTTTAAATTTCAGAGTTTTTTTATGGAATAAAATTGCGAGGATACAATTTTTTTAATGGGGAAAGATTGTAACAACCCAAACTTTTATCAATGAAAATTCATCTTGATCTAATTAAATGTATTATTATAAAAAATGTATATATAAAATATGAACGTTCTTGTTTTTATTATTTTTGATATCAAAATATCGTTAAGAATTGTGACTGTTACTAATATAGACGTTGAATAGTGATCAAATGATTAGTATAAATATTGTGCTTTAACAAATCCAATTTACTCACACAAAGGAACCATTGACCTCATCCAGTGGACTTTTCCCATACGAAGCCCATTTTTTGGAGCTCAGAAAGGTTGTGGCATCACTGGTCTTCACTCTTGACCAAGCCCGTGCCGAGATTCAACATGTTAAGCTCGAACGGAACCTCCTACCATAGAAGTGGAAGTTGATAGAGATTTCCTCACGAACGATGTTATCTGAGCCACCCCAGAAGTATGTCACCATCACACACCGTACCCTTCAGTCCTATGAGGGTGTTATAAAGGGTTCTGTAACAAGACCATGGAACTATGATTATGTGCATTTTTTTGTTTATAATAAATAATATATATTAATTTTATTATTATTACCTTGTAAATAGTGTTTTAAGAACAAATAGTATTCATAGATAATATTAAAATAAGTAATCCATTTGGATAAATTAATTGATGTTGGAATTAATTTTTTTTAATAAAATATTATAACTATTAAATTACTTTTTATTTAGTATAAATGATCGTATAATTTTTATGAATACAATTGTAAATTTTATTATGTTTTGAATGTTGTTTTTTCAAAACACATGAATTTTCAATAAATGTTGATTTGTATTTTAAAAGTAAAAATTAACTTATTTAGAAAATTATTTAGATAAAATTAATATTATTTTTGGAATTAGGATTTCAAAATTATCCAACTGTGATATTTTCAATATTTTCTGAGACAGTAAATTTTTTGGGAAAAAAATTATTACCGTTTAAATATATAATGTGTTTTATGAAATAATAATGACCCAATAGTGATTTAATAAAATACTATAAATATTATGTTCGGAAGAAAGATATTTTACCATTAAAATAATGTGATTTTAGGCTTGTTTGATCTGTTTTACAAATCCTTAGTGGACCCTCCAAGACTTATAAAACATTTTAGCTTTTTAAATTTATGTCCTTGAGGGTGTGACTCACCTCCTCATAATCAACCCTATTATTTTAATAATTTCTACCATTTTCCTTATAAAATATTGTTTTCCACTCCCCTTTGGAAAAATAAATGGGATAAAATCATCGGATGGTTTGTAATTTTTATTAGTTTATTGTGTGGTGTCCCAAAACTAAATAATAAATAATTCCCTCTCCTTTCATATATAAACGCACACTAGCTCCAAATTCATCTTCACTCAAATCCTTTGGAGTTTGTCCAACCTCTATCATCCTCTCTCTGTAATCCTACCAAGGCACCCCAAGCTCTCAATAATCCTCTCTAAGGAAGAACACTTCCAAGTAACGGATTCATCCCTTTCTCATTTTATCAATGTTTCTTAATGTTGATATTCAATTTTATTTTATATTATAAATGTAGGGGTATGATTTCTAACATCCCCTATAATGTCATATTTATGTTTTTAATGATTATTGAACCCTTTCTCTCTCATCAGTTCCTTCCAGGTATACATGTCACCATGCTGAAATTCTGTAAAGAATTTCTCCCTCCGCATTTACATGAAAGAAATTATTTTGTATTATGAATATAAATTACATTACCTATGTTGGAAAATGTTTCTATATGACCCCATTTACTGTAAATTTCATTAAAATATGATGATACACCCCTTTCTCTCTCATGATGTTTTTTTATGAAGTCTTATGTCATGTCGTTATGCTACCAAAATTGCACCGTAATTTTCTAAGCCAAAATCATTGTGTTGTGAATACTATGCCCATTTCTCTATCAAGGTTATTCACCATTATGAACATTTAATTATTTATAGAAGAGTTTAATGTATGAGATTTAAATTCCTTAATTTTGGAATAAATTTTGATGTTTTATGAATCCATGTTGTATGATCTTGTGGCACACTTATGCATGAAATGAAATGTTTAAGAAGGGTGCCCCTGAGAGCGCTCCAATGCAATGGGTAAAGATTAGTATCATGATACGTCAAGTGTATTGAGGACTTAATCATGATTATTCAAGTGCAATTAGGATTTAATCATGCTAATTCTAGTGCAATGAGGCTTTACTGATGCTTCAAGTGAAATGAGCCTTGGCTCATGCTAATTATATGTTAAGTGTTGTTTCCACGTTTCCAAGTTATGATAATCATGCTATATCATGCCTTTATGTTCATGTTTTTTTATGCACCATTGATATTCCTATTTCCTAACATATTTTGTATTATTAATTTTATGCCTTGTCAACTCCCTTACTTATCTATATAATAACCCATTTCACATGTAATTACTCTGGTTATCCCATGCAATGCTAAGTACAAGGGAATATCGTGGTAATTTAAAGGATGTTTTCAGAAAAATTGTTGTGCATTTTATGTTTTAAGTTGTTATGTAATGTTCCTAATCACCAAAGACAACAGACGTCTAGATATTACATGTTTTATAAAGTGACGATTTTATGTAATAAATCATGATTATGTGTGTAAAAAAATCATGGTTGTTATAAAATGACAAACAATTTGAAATTAAAATCAACACTTTATAAAACATCGTGCTAATAAAAATTATTATGTATTACAATTTTATAAACAAAAAATAGTGTTAGATAACATTTATCAAGGATTTTAATAAAAACTAATACATGAATTATCATTTAGTATCACTTTTATAAAAAAACATTCTAACAAAAAATTATTATTTCAAAAATACGATTATTGAAAATTAAATTATTTATTATCACTATAAATTTTTTTAGAATAAACATTTAATCCATAATAGTAAAAAATTATTTGAATATAAAATCTTACTAAATCATATATAATTAAATAATAGAATTTATTACAAATACTAAAATAAATTAAAAAATAAAAGGATTTTCATATAGACATACAAATAAAAGAATCATGTGTTGAAACATTAGGTTTTATAGTGCCCAAGTGGTTGTGATCCATGAAAATAGTGACTCGGATCTCCATTCAATCATAGTGAGATGTTGAATATGATTTTTTGGTGTCTAAATACGAAAAAGCATATCATATTACTGATTAATGGAGGCATGTTAAAAATATGACACACTCTCAGAGAGGGAGAAACCACTACACGAAATTTTAATCTTCACGGATGTGGAAAAATGTGATCACCATATGGCGTTCAATAATGTTGTGAAAAGTTAGAGAATTTCCCATCCTGATGTGGGAAATTTTTTTAATTTGGGTCTGGCTCAATAATGATCACCACCTGGTTGTCACTCATTTCTGAATCCATCATTGTGTTCCCCAAGGTCATCACCGTTGTAAGTCGTTGTTACTCCTTTCACATCTCTAGCACACCTAGTCAACCCAAAATGTACCAATCACCACTGGACAATTCTAAAACACTTTGAGTGGCCATCCAATCACCATCCCAAGGTCCGTCAACCACACCTTGATACCCCTCATCCGACCCCACCTCAATCTAGCCATCGTGCATCTTCCATAGTTTACAATGGAGGTTCTCAATATAACGGCCCATACATTACATACTTGGTTATTACTTCAGAATTGAAGCATACTTATTACAACATATAACAAAACCATGGTAGGGCCGTCTATGTATAGTGTCTTTAGAAACTGGGAAACATAAACAACTAGTTCATAAATCATCTACATTGTGTCCCATTTATTTCATCATATCTAGAGTCCCTTTTGGCATATCCCACATAAAATCCCTTTCTTCCTATACTGAGGAAAAGAAAACACACAAAAGGGTGATCTCAAATGCTCAATAAGGGAAAACAAAAGAAATATCAATCATATCATATTCATAAGAACATAACATTTTGAGGATCTTAACCTGCAAAAGAGATCATAATATCATAACATGGGATAAATCATAATAGTGAAATGTAATCTAAATAATCATAACATAAAACATGAAACGTTGTGGAATACACACTTAATCATCGAAATCATTTAATATTAGTCAAGACTCTTTGCAAAGACCATCATAGCGGACAAAGTCTATTACTGAACCAAGTTTACTCCGCGTTCCCGTCATGTATCACTGAACCGAGTTAACTTGTCATGCCATCCATGTCTATCTCATGAGATATAAATCATTACCCAATGCATTGGAGGGAGATATAGGTCCCACCTATCTCATAATGAAACCATTCTTATGTGTGCTGCAAAATCATAAATCATATATCATAACATAACCCATGTAATAAAAATGGGATTCTTAAACATCATGTCATCATAACATAATCCATATAAGATAAAAGGACATCATAAAATTAATTCCATCATAACATAATCAAATCAATGTAAAAATAGGTATGGAAACAGATCCCTATTTTATCTTAGATGGAAAATAATTTTGATGAAACAGTTGAACCCCATTCTTGATGAAATTATCATTTATACATCAAAAACATTTTTCCTTTCTTAACATGTCATAAAATTTTGAAGTAAAATAATTTGATTAAAAATAAACTTGAAAACTATTAATGGATGCTTCATGGAAATAATTTATTATTAAATCATAAAAATACATTCATGTCGTATAAGTTAAAAAAACTTTCTTCTCGTACATTGGTCAGAAAAGTCAAAAAAGTACCTCGTACTAAAATGGAAAAAGATTCCTTTCATATCTTTTAATAAAAACTCACCAATGGGTAAAATTGGATTTAAAAAATTGTAAGAGGATTGAAATAATATTACATATTGAGTAAACTTGGATGTGGATGATAAATATTTCCCATTAAATTCTGAAGTATAAACAATCTCGAATAAAAATGAGATTGTGATATTTTTCCTTACCTTAGGTCCGATTTGCTTCGTACGTATCCAAAACTATTGTATAATAATTTAAATAATGTAATTTACTTATTATAGATTCATATTCATTGTTATGATATCATATATGGTCATATTCTTATCTTGTTATTGATAATATTTCATTGCAACTTGTTATTTGGGTGTTCATCGTTTTATGTTCTTATGCATGTTTTGTCGAATAAATTCTTATTATTCTTTTTAAGTTATAGATACATCATTTCCAGAATTTTATTAATGTAATATATATCATATTTATTCATTCAATTCATTTATATAATCATTATTCAATTAATATCATGTAGAACGAGTCGCATCATATCATGGAGACGGTAGGCCGTACGTACGCACGATCAATGATATCGTTCCCATGATCGTGGAATTGTATTGAAGTGTATGAATAATATTTCAAAATCAATATCATTATACAATAATCATGTATAGTTATTCTTTACACCATTATACCCATCCAAGTAAGGTGGTGGTGGAAAAACAGATTACAACACGGCGTGGAGACGGTATTCCGTACGTACGCACGCGCGGTGATTTCATTTTCCGTAGGTTGGATTGAAGGTGAAATACGGTTGTTTCAAATTTATAATAACATATCAGTATATTAGTGATACTGATGTTATTAATTCATAATGAAACAACTAATGAAGAGGAAGTAGAAGAAGAAATAAATTTGAAATAATCGGTAAAGGATATTACCTCTTCTTCAACACACCTCTTTGAAACCTCCTCTTAGGGCACTAAAGTTGGTCTTTGAAAAATACCAGGACCTCTAGTATGTTTTTAGGGAAGTTGCGAAGGGAAATGGTAAGTGGTTATCCGAGATTTAAGGATCAAAATTGTGTGAGGAGGAGAGGGAGGAGGTTCCCTTTTATAAGGGAGGAGAGGGGCACCTTAAGAAAAACTTAAAATATTATTTTATAATAAAGTAATATTCGGTTAATAGTAGCTCAAAATTAATTTATTTAGAATATAAAGTGGGAATGGGTCGAAATCCTCTCAACCAATTGGTTTTAGACAAGTTTAGGTTACTATTTTAACCTCATCATTTAGATTTAACTCTACGTTATATAATTTAACTTTTACCTTGTCTTTTTGTTTTCTTTCACTATATGGTTAATAAACTTACTATAACAAGCCAAAAGAACCCCAAGTGGTTAATTATTGATATATATAACCTTATCTAAGTCATTTGGAATATCCTTATATTTTTAGGAATATAATAACAGTTAATAATATAATATTTGTTTTAAAAATAATTTTATGTCAATTTTGAAACTATTTGGTAATTGATTTTTGTGAAAATCATAACAGAATGACTAGTTCTAAAAGAGTTAATTACATCAATAATAACATGTAATATTAACCTATTAAATTATTTTTATTCATAAAAATTCTAAAATTACATTTATTTGGGTATTTATAACATCAATTATGTTAATATTTCATTAATAAGGTAATTACTGCATCATCATTTTGTCATAAATAAATTAAATTATTTAAGGTCTAAAGATTATAAATAAAATACCATTATGTAGGAAATATTTTAATCTTTATAATGAATATTTATAGTCGAATTTATCTTATGTATAACTTTATTTAAAAAATGTGTTAGTTATTAAACATTGATTTTAACTCTTTTAACTCTTCATTAAATAAAATAATAATAAGTGTCCTAATATAATCCAAGTGGACCTAAAGGGTAATAGTTTATTCATATGGTTGTTTTTAGTCGAATTACACTTATCCAATAGAATTTGGGCATGCGTTAGGGTAATAATAATATCATTTTTACCCTTAATTACCCTATTTTCATTTAACTGTGGTAAATAAAAGTTAAAAGTTACTATTCACCAAAAATTATTTTTATCTTATTGAACCACATTTTACTCCTTAATATTAACCATGTATCTCGGATTTTTGAAATTCCACTCACAGAAGCGATAAAATTATATTTTATATAAATTTGCAAATTCATCTAGGAGGTGGGTAAAAGACGGTGAAAAGTTCAATAAAATTTTTATATATCTAAAATTATTATAAAATGACTCTAATGAATTACATTGAACATATATAGGTATTATTATCAATTTTGACATTAAATAAATTTAAATAAAATAAATAATTATTTAAATAAAATGTCGGGTTTTAAATAGTAACCCAGTGTTTTCACCATTCAATAAAAAAATGAATGTTCTCAGAAAAATACCAAAATTTCACCCTAGGATAATTTTGGTATTATGAATCCAAAAATGAAGTCCATTTTGAAAGATAAAATTTATAAAATTTCAAAAATTGGGTCTTACTACTCATAACGGCTAGTTTATATAATATTTTAATAACACATCTTTGTTTGGTGAAACTCTATATTGCATACAACACACGCTATCGAGGAAGGTTTCTCTTGCTTATAATGCAAGCCAAGATAGTTTTGTGTGTAATGAAAGATTACTTTGATGTTTTGTATAACATAAGATATAAAAAAAATATAATTCTCATAAAATATCAGGGTGTTACGTTCTACCCCCCTTAAAATGAATTTCTCCCTCAAAATTCGTCACTTCGTAACCAACAGATGTGGATAACTCTCTCTCATAATATCCTCATGATCCCATGTAGCTTCTTCTAATTGGTGGTTCCTCCATAAAACATTCACCAAACGAGTGGTCTTGTTCCGTAGAACATTTTCTCTACGATCCAGAATCACTATTGGTTGTTCTTTTTAAGAAATATCTTGCTCCAGTGGTACAACTTCTGAGCTTAGTACATGTGATGGATCGAGTATGTAATTTCACAGGAGAGATACAAGGAACACATCGTAAACTTGATAGAGATTCGGTGGAAGAACCAATCGTTATGCTACCTTCCCAACATGATCTAGTATTTCGAAAGGACTGATATACCTAGGGCTCAGTTTTCCCTTATTTCCAAATCTCATTACTCTCTTCTAAGGAGATATTCCTAAGAACACTTTATGACCCACTTAAAACACTAGGTCTTTTCTTTGGTTGTCGGCATAACTTTTTTGTCGACTCTGAGCTACTCTTATGTGTTGTTGAATAGACCATACCTTTTCTGCCATCTCATCAACAAGATCAGGTCCAAATAGCTTTCTTTCCCCAACATCATCCCAGCAAGTTGGAGTCCTACATTTCTTTCCATATAGAGATTCATAAGGAGCTATCTAAATACTAGAGTGAAAGCAATTATTATAATAACATTCCACCAAAGGTAGGTGTTGATCCCAACCACCTTTGAAATCCATAGAACACACTCTTAACATATCTTCTATAGATTGAATTATTCTCTCAATCTAACCGTCTGTCTGATGATGATAAATAGTGCTAAAACTCAACTCTGTATCTAGAGTATGATGAAGACTTCGCCAAAACATCGAGGTAAACCTCGGATCGCAATCAGATATAATGGAAAGTGGTACTCCATGCAATCTGACCACTTCCTTTACATATATCCTGGCAAGCCGATCCAGAAAAAAATATTCTCTAATAGCAATGAAGTGTGCCGACTTCGTAAGATGGTCAACTATGACCCAGATAGAATTATTTACTTTGGATGTTTTAGGAATTCCTGTGACAAAGTTCATAGTGATGTTTTCCCATTTCCATTTAGGTATGGGTAATGGTTGTAACATCCCTTTAGACTTTTGTCGCTCAGCTTAAACTTGCTGACAAACGAAGCATCGAGAGACATATTCAGCAACATTTATTTTCATTCCATCCCACCAGAAGTACTCTTTCAGGTCCCTATACATCTTCATTCTTCTAGGATGAATAGAGAGTGAAGAACTATGAGCCTCATCCAGCAGCTCCTTATTTAATTCTGGTCTAGGAGGAACACAAACTCGATTCCTAAACCTCATTCTTTCATCACAATCATTGTGGAATTCAGGAACATTTCTCACTTTCTTTTGTAAATCTATATCTTATTTCTGTTCCTCTTTAATCTTCACATGCATATATGGTTGAACATTCATTTGAGAAAGATAATATTTTTCCCCTTCCATTATAATCCCGAGATCCATCCTTTTTAAATCCATAAATATTGGATATTTTTTTATCCTCATCATGGATAAGCTAGCACGGTCATGTCGACTTAATGCGTCTTCCACCCTGTATGTTTTCCCAGGGTGATAATGAATTGAGCAGTCGTAATCCTTATTCAGCTCCAACCATATTCTTTGGCGCATATTCAGCACCTTTTGTGAGAAAATATAATTTAAACTTTTATGATCAGTATAAATATCACAGTTTTCACCATAATTATAATGCCTCTATATTTTTAATGCAAAGATTACCGTGGCTAACTCCAAATCATGAGTTGGGTAATTTTGATCATGGATTTTCAACTGTTTTGAGGAATAAGAAATCACCATATCATTTTGTAGGAGAACACACCACAATACCTTCATGGATGCATCACTGTAGATCACAAATCTTTCTCCACTACACAATAGTGTGAGCACAGGTGCACTAGATAGCCTTCATTTTAACTTTTTGAAATTCACTTCACACTCCTCCATCCACACGAACTTAACTCTTTTTCGAGTCAACCTAGTTTGTGGATTAGATAACCATGACAAATATTTCACAAAAACGTCGATAATGTCTAGCCAAACCAAGAAAGCTTCGGATCTCAGTTACTATTGTTGGTCTCGACCATATTTTGATAACCTCTATTTTTTCTAGATCCACATATATTCTCAATTTTGAGATTATGTGACCAAAAATGAAACTTTTTGAAGCCAAAATTCACACTTGGTAAATTTGGCATAAAGATTCTCCTTTCTAAGGGTCTTTAATACAATTGTCATGTGATCATCATGTTCTTCCTTTCTCTTTTAATAGACAAGAATATCATCTATAAAGACTACCAAAAACTGATCTAGATAGTCTCTAAAGACTCTATTAATTAGATCCATGAAGATAGTAGGGGCATTAGTAAGACCAAATGGAATCACTATAAATTCAAAGTGTTCATACCTTGTACGGAAAGTTGTATTTGGTATATCCTCCCTTTTGACCCTTAATTGATGATACCCTGAATGAAGATCAATCTTGGAAAAGTATTGAGCTCTGTGTAGTTTGTCAAATAAGTCATCAATGCGTGGGAGAGGATATTTGTTCTTGATAGTGATCCTGTTAAGTTCTCGATAATCAATGCAGAGTCTCATTGATCCATTATTCTTCTTAACAAATAGAACAGGTGCTCCCCAAGGTGACGCACTAGGGCATAAGAATCCCTTTTCCAGATTCTCTTAGAGTTTCTTATTCAATTCCTACATCTCAATTGGGTCCATTGTATATGGTGTCTTAGAAATAGGCATATCACCCGGTATGAGTTCTATTGAAAACTCCACATCACGATTTGGTGGAAGACCAAGAAATTCTTCCAGAAAGACATCATCAAACTACCGTACAATGGGAATATTCTTAATCGTGAGTTTCTCTGCAACCATTTGAGATAAATAACCTTCATTTATTGGAATCAAGACCCCTAAGATGGAAGAAATTTATAATATAAGGTTATATTCATCCTTTCGTCGATAGATGATAGTAGATTGATTGGAAATATTAAATGTGATTTCCCTTCTTTGGCAATTGGTATGAGCTCGGTATAAAGAATGCCAATCCATGCCAAGAATCACATAAAATTCAACTATAGGAAGGATCACAATATTTGCAGGAAGCTCATTCCCATAATCTTCAATCAGAGAAGAATTGTAAACTATTGATGTGACTGTTGTGCCAATAGGGGTTGTCAACGCTAACTCAATATCTAACTACTAAGGTAAAATGGTAATACTCTAAGAAAATTATTAAGAAATAAACGAGTGGGTGGATCCATAATCAAATAAATCATTTTCTACTTTAGAGTGGATGGTAAGTGTACCTTTAACCACTTCGTTATCGTACTCCACATCGCCGATAGTAATTTCATGTGACTTTCCATTGTCATTGGCCTTAAGAGTTTGTTGAGGTCGATCATCAACCAGAACCATTGGATTAGGGCATTGATTGGCATAATTCCCAATTTCCTTGCAGTTGAAACAATGAAGTGTAGGAGGTGCATTCTGTGTATCCTTTAATTTGTTCGCATCATTAGACATCTTCTTCCCATTATTAAGACATTCAACTGCCCGATGACCTTCTTTTCCACACATAAAACATTTTCTTGTCCCTTCAAAAAAATTCCGTCCATAGTTCCTTCCATAATTTGAGCATAAAGTAAAACTCATCTTCTTTCAGTGTGTTCTTTAGATTTTCCATTGAATTACATTTTCCTCTTCTTATCAAACCCATATGATTGATTGGTTACTCTAATCTCCATCTCAACCTTGAGAGCACATCAAAAAATTTCCTTGTAGCTATTGAAGTCACTTATGGATAACGCCCTTCAAAGACTTGTTTTTAAGCTACTAAAGAATCAATTGATTTTACTCTCAGGTTGGATAATAATTCTGGAAGCGTACTTTGCAAGTCTTGTAAAATTTTCTTCGTAGGTACCAACAGATTCATCATCCTTTTTCTTTAGTTCAAAAAACTCCTTCTCCATATTTGATTGAAAAATATGAGGGAAGTACTTATTGAAAATTAAGTTCTTGAACTTGTCCCATTCTAGGGAATCAATTTCATCCATTTGCCTTGTATTCTTAATAGGATTCCACCATTGATAAACTTCACCTTACAAACGATATACTGCTAATATGACTTTATCATGTTCAGAACATTGTAGAAATGAAAATACCTTTTTAGTGGTACTGATCCATTGTTCATCCACTAATGGATCCGAAGACCCGCTGAATGAAGGTGGACGCTTCCTCATGAAGGATTAAACAAAATATTTCTCCTTCCTTTTCTCTTTTGGAAGTCCAGCATTATTCATAGCATGAGAATGTTGTGTGATCATGGAGACAAGATTTTTCATTCAATATCCCATAACGTTTGGTTTCTCAGGGGGGGAAATCATTGCATTGCCTATCGCATTCAGAATTAACATGGTTCCTTCGGGTTTCAGCCATTGACTAAATCCAAGAAGCATAGTGTGAGAAAAAATAATCATAAGAGGAAAACCACATAATCATGAATAAAATTTCACACATTAGGTCTTATCATAGGTTGTTCATGGCCATTTATAAGACACTAATATTGTGTTCTATGTTTAGACATATCCTTAGAGTTCTTACTAAGGATTTCACATCCTAGTTTCCAATGGTTGACTATACCTTTCCTCTGATACCAACTATAACAACCCATACTTTACATACATGGTTATTACATCAGAATTGAAGCATACTTATTACAACATATAACAAAACCATGGTAGGACGGTATAGGTATAGTGTCTTTAGAAACTGGGAAACATGAACAACTGGTTCATAAATCATGTACATTGTCTCCCGTTTATTTCATCATATCTAGAGTCCCTTTTGGAATATCCTACTTAATACCCGTATTCCTGGCCTGGGGAAAAGAAAACATACAAAATGGTGAGCTCAAATTCTTAGTAAGTGTAAAAAAAAGAAATATCAATCATATCATATTCATACGAACATAACATTTTGAAGATTGTAACCTGCAAAAGAGGTCATAATATCATATAATGGGATAAATCATAGTAGTGAAATGTAATCCCAATAATAAAAACATAAAACATGAAACTTTGTGGAATACACACATAATCATAGAAAATAATTTAATATTAGTTAAGACTCATTTCCAAGACCATCATAGCGGACAAAGTCCATTACTGAACCGAGTTCAGTCCTCGTTCCAGTCCTGTATCACTGAACCAGATTTACTTTCTGTTCCAACCATGTTTATCTCATGAGATATAAATCTTTACCCAATGAATTGGAGGGAGATATAGGTCCCACCCATCTCATAATGAAACCATTCTTATGTGTGCCAGAAAATCATAAATCATATATCATAGCATAACCAAGTAATAAAAATGGGATTCTTAAACATCATGCCATAATAACAAAATCCATATAAGATAAAAGGACATCATAAAATTAATTCCATCTTAACATAATCAAATCAATGTAAACATAGGTATAGAAATAGAACCCTATATTATCATAGATGGAAAATAATTTTTATTAAACACTTGAACTCCATTCTTGAGAAAAATATCCTTTCTAGTTCAAAAACATTTTTCCTTTCTTAACACGTCATACAATTTTAAAGTAAAAGAAGTTGATTAAAAATAAACATTAAAACTTTTAAATTAAGCTTCATGGAAATAATGTTCTATTAAATCATAAAAATCCATTCATACCGTATAAGTTAAAAAAAATTCTTCTTGTACTTTGGTCGGAAAAGTCAAAAAAGTACCTCGTACTAAAAACGACATAAGATTCCTTTCATATATTTTACTAAAAACACACCAATGGGTAAAATGGGATTTAAAAAATTGTATGATGATAGAAAAAATATTACATATTGAGTAAACATGTATGTTGATGATAAATATTCCCCAGTAAATTCTGAAGTATAAACAATCTCGGATAAAAATCTGATTGTGAGATTTTCCCTTACCTTAGGTCCGATTTGCTTCGTACGTATCCAAACCTCATGCATAATAATTTAAATAATTTCATTGACATATTATAGAATCATATTCACTGTTATGATATCATATATGGTCGTATTCTTATCTTCTTATTGGTAATATTTCATTGCAACTTGTTATTCGGGTGTTCATTGTTTTATGTTCTTATGCATGTTTTGTCGAATAAATTCTTATTCTTATTTTTAGGTTATAGATAACTCATTTACAGAATGGTATTAGTGTAACATATATAATATTTATTCATTCAATTCATTTATATAATCATTATTCAATTAAGATCATGTAGAACGAGTCGCATGACAACGTTGAGACGGTAGGACGTATGTACGCACGAGCGATTATATAATTACCATGATCGTGAAATTGTATTGAAGTGTATGTATACTATTTCAGAATCAATATAACTTTAAAATAATCATATATAGTTATTCTTTACACCATTATACCAATCAAATTAAGGCGGTGGTGGAAAAACAGATTACACCACAGCGTGGAGACAGTATTCCGTACGTACGCACGCACAGTGATTTCATTTTCCATAGGATGGATAGAAGTTGAAATAGGGTTGTTTCATATTTATAATAACATATCAGTATATTATTGATACTGATGTTATTAATTCATAATGAAACAACTAAATAAGGGGAATTATAAGAATAAATAAATTTGAATGAATCGGTAACAGATATTACCTCTTCTTCGACACGCCTGTTTGAAACCTCCTCTTAGGGCACTAAAATTTGTCTTTGAAGAAAACCATGACCACTAGTATATTTACAGGGAAGTTGATAAGGGAAATGGGTAGAGGTTGGACGAGTTTGAAGGCTCCAAATTGTGTGAGGAGGAGAGGGAGGAGGTTCCCTTTTACAAGGGAGGAGAGGGCCACCTTAGGAAAAACATAAAATATTATTTTATAATAAAGTTATATTCGGTTTAAAATACCTACAAATTGACTTATTTAGAAGCTAAAGTGGGTATCAATATTAATAAACTCAACCAATAGGTTTTAGAAAAGTTTAGGTTACTTTTTTAACCTTATCATTTAGATTGAACTCTAAGTTAAATAATTTAACTTTTACCGTGTCTTCTTGTTTTCTTACACTATAAGGTTAGTAAACCTACTATAACAAGCCAAAATAACCCCAAGTGGTTAAGTATTAATATATGTAACCTTATCTAAGTCATTTGGCCGAACCTTAGATTTTTAGGAATAGAATAATAATTAATAATATAATATTTGTTTTGAAACCTATTTTATGTGAATGTTGAAACTATTTGGTAATTGATTTTTGTGAAAATCATAACAGAATTATTAGGTCGAAAAAAGTTAATTAAATCAATACTAACATGTCATATTAACCTATAAAATTAGTTTAATATATAAAAAGATTCAAATTGCATTTATTTGGGTATTTATAAAATCAGTTATGTTAATATTTCATTAATAAGGTAATTACTGCATCATCATTGTGTCATAAATAAATTTAATTTATTTAATGTCTATAAATTACAAATAAAATACCATTATGTATAATTCTTTTCATATTTCTAATTAATTTTTATAGTCGAATTTATCTTATGTATAACCCTATATTAAAAAAGTTAAAGTTATTAAACTCTGATTTTAACTCTTTTAACTCTTCTTTAAATAAAATAATAATAATTGTCCTAATCTAATCCAGGTGGACATAAAGGGTAATATTTTATTCCTAAGGTTTTTTTTGGTCGAATTACACTTATCCAATAAAATTAGGACATGTTTTATGGTAATAATAATATCATTTTTACCCTTAATTACCATATTTGGTTTTAACCGTCGTAAATAAAAGTAAAAAGTTACTATTCACACAAAAAATATTTATCTCATTGAACCACATTGTACACTTTGATATTAACCATGTCTCTCAGATTTTTAAAATTCCACTCACAAAAGTGGTAAAATTACATTTTATGTACATTTTCAAATTCTCCTAGGAGGTGGGTAAAAGACGGTGAAAAGTTCAATAAAATTTTTATATATCTAAAATTATTATAAAATGACTCCAATGAATTAAATTGAACGTATATAGGTATTATGTATCAATATTGAACTAAAATGAATTTAAATAAAATAAGTAATTATTTAAATAAAAAGTCGGTTTTTAAATAGTAACCTAGTTTTATCACAATTAATCAAAAATTGAATGTTTTCAGAAAAGTAACAAAATTTCACCCTAGGCTAATTTCGATATTCAGAATCCAAAAATGAAGTCCATTTTGAAAGATAAAATTTATAAATTTTCAAAAATTGGGTATTACTATTCATAACTGCTAGTTTATATAATATTTTAATAAAATATCTTTGTTTAGTGAAAATCGATATTGCGTACAACACACTCTATCGTGGAAGGTTTCTCTTGTGTATAATGCAAGACAAGCTAGTGATGTGTGTAATGAAAGATTCCTTTGATGTTGCGTATAACATAAGACATAAAAAATAAACTTCTCATAAAATATCAAGAAGTTACAGTCAAGGTCGAGTCACCTCACATATGATGTCCAACCCCGTATCCTTGACTGTTTACCATGCCCAAAACAATTAATTTTGGGTAGAGAACATTATATGACTCAAAAAAAATAATTCATCATTCATAATATACTTGGAGCCCATGAAGTATCATTTGTGGCTGGTTTTGGCGATCACTAAAGCCCTTATTTCTAATAGTTATCCATTAACAAGCACGTGTGATGTCAATATAAATATATACTTTAAAGATAAATGGAATAAAAAAATTTATAACTATTTTTTTATCAATTATAAATATGTAATTTATTAACTAGGAAATCTATACAAACAAGGGGCACTCAACCAATTAATGATTTTGTTATGGGTTTAAAAAAAGTTTCATTAATTGTTTCCAATTCCCATTTCAATGAAATATTTATATTTTTCTATTACAAATTTAGTTGATCTAGTTTTATTGTTAAAAATGTCTTTGGTGACTCATTTTACCTTTATATTGAGACTGTATAACCCTTTATGTGAGAGTGGCTGGGGAGTCACGCATTTTACCCTTACTCGAGGAAGTTGTTACCATTACATGGGGACCAAATAACCATAACATGGGGGATTATAACTACCATTATATAGTACAACATCTATTTTTTACACATATGTTGTTTTTTGTTTCCTTTATGTAGTACAAGGTGGTCTTCATTTACTACCACCTCTTCTTTTAGTAGATGATATGTGTTACAAAATATTTTCAAATTCTGTTACATCTTCCTTTCTTGGATTTTCTTCTTCAACTACCCTACCATATGCATGTACCAAATATTTTTCAAGTGTGACAGTCCCCTTTCTACACACAATAAACATTTATGATTTCCTCATTGTATTTTTTATAGGATGGTTTATTCATGATAGGTATTGGGGATCTCATAATTCCTTCAATTCCAATTTCAATGTTTTTGAGAGGGGAGAGGGGAACACTAATCTTTATTGGAAAATATCTCACACCTATTTTGGAGTTTTTCTATGGTGAAAACATTATACTGTATCAGACTTCTAGTAGAACATGAAGACCTAGAATGACCCATCCATTGAAGCACCAGTTATCCCTTCCGATGTTTACATATGTGTTCTTGGTGTAGTTCTAGTTTTTTATGCTCCTTTGTTTTCTATTCTATGGTTCTACATTGGTCAATTTATTTATCTTTGGTTACCATAGGGTTTTTCAAATTGGTACCCTAGAAACAACATCCAATTAAATTATTATTAATATTATTCATGTATTTTAAATATAATTAAAATTATTATCACATTATGATTATTCTTTTACATGATATAGTATATGAGAATGTCTTAAGGTAATTTTTTTAATGAAAGGTCCTAGAAGTTATGCATTTTGATTTCAACCTAAATGTTCCATTATAATATTATTAAAAATAAGTTATATATTTAGATGATGTCACATTATGAGACAAAAATGATACATACTATATAGGGGGATACTCATAGGACCTTTTGACACTTTCTTATAGTGCAGGATCATGGTAATAATCACTATAAAGGATTATGAGAACATTACCTACCTTTAGCAAACAAATTTTTTTATGTTTAATTAGATATGACTATCTTTAGATATGTGTAATTATCCTTAGACTTTAATATTGTTATTAATGCATGTCAAGGGTCACATACTTTCATGTATTGATGAAAACCGTGGAGAAATATTCTCATAGTGATTAATGATATGTTGGGCACATCATTAATGACATAAATTTAATAAATAATTTGATAAAGGATTTATCCATTTTGTTATTTAATAGAACTTGATATATCGATCCCTTTGATGGTAATTGAACATTTTGATCAATACCATGGACATGGTGGTGTGGTAGAAAAGTAAATTTCCAGAAATTAAAAAGAAGAGACATCAAGCATATCAATTTATGACACCATTATGCAACCTTTTTAATTAGATATACCTATATAAATGTATTATATAACATATTTTATGTTCATTTTAGGTTACATTTCAATGAATCATTAAATTCTTTCTCAACGAGATCCTTTAGGTGTTTCTGGATGATAACATTTTACTTTAGACAATGTTGCTAAATTCTTGTGAGAAAGGGGCATACATGGCCACACACTAAGAGCATTGAAAACCTCAAATAAATCCTATATGAATTTGACATGCGGGATAAATATTATTCAAGAACATGGTTTAATAATTATTTATGTTTTTGTGATTTCAAAAATTTAATCACCAGTTATTCATGATAATATATAAGTGAGTTGAATATTTAATAAATATTTATTCACCAAATATTTAATTATTTTATTATATTAATATAACATTTATATTTATTTTTGTTTATTGAAATGGTATCAAAATATGCATTTATTTAGGTATATTAATATTTAATAAATACTTATTCACTAATTTGGAAAATATAATATTTCTATATTTAGTGGCCAATAATTCAAGGATATTTATTTTATAAAAATACTATTATTTTTATATGCATTTAAATACCAAGGATCATTGGGGGATGAAGTTTAATTTTATGATGAAAAATTTCATATTAAATATTATTTAAATAAATATTAATGTATTTACTCAATATATATAATATTTATTTTATTCATGATTTTAGTTCATCTTCTCTAAATAAATAAAAATCTATTATTATTTATACATGGGGTTCACATAGAAATATGAAAAAAAACAAGGGAACTTTAAAAGTTTTTATTTTCTAACCTTTACATTATTTAAACTTGGTTATGAAATTATTTTTAGGTGTGGAAAGTGAGAGCCACATTCTTTCATTTTGCACAATGTGTTATACATAGGATTCACTGAATACCTATAGAGCTCTCTCATAAAATTATCTAAAGAACACATATACTTTTTCCTCATAGATCAGATCAGATCCTTCTCTGTTGAAGGATTTGTTTGCGATCGACATCAATCACCACAAGCATTAAAAACCTCTACACTAGCAAATTTAGGATTCTACAACGATGATCGTATATTCAGTAAGCATATGTGGATCACTAATATAAGGAATATACCCTTAATTAAATTGACACAATTATTATACAATAATATTGGTATTCAAATTCATCAACATCGATGAAATAAATAAAAGAAATGTAATTCTCAATTAATTAAATTAATTTTAAATTATATTTAAAAATTGATCCTCTATTCTCGGTTCCATGTTCTTGTAAACTAATATTTGTATTATCGTCATTGGTCATGATGATTCTTTATCATGTACATCATATATTATTTATATATTATGAAAATAGTAGAGTCGGTTATGACTCACCAAATGTTTCCATTGTGCCCAAAACATTAGGTGGTATCAGAGGAGTCAAATAATAATTTTTTATTCATTGATGAATTATATTTAATTTTTTATACTTTTTCATTTCTATTTTATTTATTAATTAGTACAAATTTTATTTAACATGTATTGTAAATATTAATTATCTTTGTTTAGGTTTTATATTATCTGAAATAGATTAAAAATAGATGAAGAATGATCTGAGATGCTATCAAGAGGTGTAGAAGATTTTGGATGGTAAACATGGATACACAATCTTTTACCAATAATAAATTTTATATACCCATGTTCACGTCACCTAGAAATGTCATTGGCTAAAAAAAATTCCGAGTATAAATAACCTGCTACGAATTTAATGCCTATCATGTGTTGACTAGGCCAACTTGGCATATGGTCTTTCAGACAACATGTTTTGTAGCCGGTGTACACACAGTGTCTTCAACATTGTTTAGAGGTAAAATTTTATTTAATTGATGGATCAAAAATAAAAAAATATCACATGATACTGATAGTATATACTCTTAATGAGATACATGAAATATTTCTTCAGTACGTACTGTGTTACACATTAATCCTCATATCTGAAGAACACACAGAGTTAATTAGAGGCTTACACATACACAAAAAAAGTGGAAAACATGGTATGTAGCTCATTAGTATATAATGTTTAACCCATATAAGATATATAATGATTCCCTAGACCTTTATCTTGGATACCTAAAAAGTGACAAAGATGATGTGGGGATCATTAATACACAACATGTAGTCACCAAGTAAAGAAAAAATATTATGTTACATGAAGAATAATTAAGGAAAAAAACTAAAAATATAATTACACTTTTTTAATTTAATGTGTTGTCTATGTAATAAAGGTTTGTTGAATTAAAAAATTCTAAATTAATTCAGTGTAATTATAGGTATTTTTCTGTTCAAGATGATAATATTCCATATTTAATTTATGATTGGTATCTCTAAGAGATATCAGATCAGCATTAAGATAAATGGAATTAATTAATTAATTAATTGAATTAATTCAATTTCATTTCTCTTAGTAATAATGAATGATTTGTGATGAATTAAAACTAGGGTAATTTCCCATATTAATTGAATACTATGTGAATGAACATGAGTTTAGAATATAATATGTTTGTGGTTTATTTAATCAAATTATTATTTCATGGTTTTTAAAATAATTTATTAAATTAAATAATAGCTTGTGATTTTGATGCATAAGCTGGGGAGGGGATGTTCTGGTGGGATGGGTATACCGGTCATGTATTTCACATAATATTCCTCTGGGCCTTTGGGTCATGTATTGTCCTTCGAGTCATTTAGGGCCTTGTGCCTTGGGCCTACAGGTTATGTAAGGGTTCCCCTTCAACCCTTTAAAGGGGGGTTATCCCTAATAAAATAAAATAGAAGGAATTTGGGCCATTTGGGATTGTCAGACATTCTATACCTTTCATTAGGAAAGGCCTCCATTGCCAAAATTTTGTAATGTAAACCCTGTAGGTTCTGGCCGTAGCAGAAGCACATTGGTAGGTGTACCCAACATTAATTTTATCCATTAACAACCTTTAATCTGAGATCCATAATGATAATAAAATGTCGGATCATTGGAATAGAATGAAGAATGAAAGGAAAGAATGAGAGTCCCAGAACAATAGAGAAGATCATCATATGTTGGTTACAATTAATTTAATTAATAAAAATGAATTAACTTGATTGAATTATCTATCTGTTGATGTTTCTGGTCACGATATGATATGATCCGTTATTTCATAATAGAATCCATGTGAAGGATTCCACTATCGATGATCCACACATGCTCCACGTATCTCTGGACATCGCCGAAGGGATCTCCGGGTGCTAGCGTGGAAGAGCCTTCACTTGTGATGTCCACCTTTGATCGCCTTGATTTGGTGGAGAAGGATCTCTCTCTAGTATCTTGAGAGAGCTTTTAGAAGAAAATAATTTTTTCTTGGCATTAGAGATTTCCCTAGATCCGTTCTGCACAACCCTCAAAATGGCTAGGCTAAAGAGAATTATATAATTGAGATTTTAATTACATAAAATAATAAAATGAATTAATTACCCGAAATCATTTATTCATTTCATTTAATTCAAAGTAATACCCCATGTCTAATAACAAAAGTTTACTATTACTATTACTTGAAATGATCCAAGTGAATTAAATATAATATTATTTAATTAAATAAATAATATTATTTCTCATAAATTCCCAAAAAATACATGTTGTGTATATTAATATACATGGCGTGTACTTTTTTCTTCCATTCACTTTATTTCCTCCACCACATTTATTAGACCTTGAATAATGGCTATTTATTTCTCAAATAAATATCACTGAATTACTTTCTAATAAATACATTATTACACTAACAATATTTTCTCTTAAATATCTAGTGTCTAAATAAATGTGATCAGGAATATTTGAATAATTATTAACCCACAATTGGGAATAGTCATTATTCAGCTTTTTAAATTAATATTTAATTGAGATACTTGGACACACTTAGTGTTTGACCCTCTCAGAATCTTTCCTAGTGGAATTAGGGAGAGCCTGCCTTAAGTCCAAGGTTAACATTTAGAAACAAACCAAGGAACCAATATAGAACAAATTTAATGTCGTAATGATGTGTCACCTACTACGAATGCTTACAATTTAATGTAATCCCTTTGTCTCAATAAATCAAATCAAGCAGGTTGCATACTGGTGCCATCAACCCATGTGTTTGATTATTAATTCTTTGACATCCATGAATTAAACTTTCCTATTCCTCACCATGGCCATGGATTTATTTAGGCTATATCAATTCCATAAAAGGGCATGAAATATCTACTTCTATAATGGAACAAAAGGAAATAATCATTTCTCGCATTATCTATTAATGCAGTATTAATCATGATGCACCCAACATATCCAACCTCACTACAAATAGTGTTTTATCATAGTTTCCTTCAATACATCTAAGTATGTGAGTTGAAATAAACATTAATAATAATATTAAAGTATATGGACATATACACACGTTCACAGATAGGAACATAAAATAACACTATACAATGTGGATTTCCTATTGGTTGGTCTTGTTCTCATAATATCCTCTCAGATATTATCAAGGGAACATTCTATGGGAAGGTGTCTCAATGTTTTATTAGTCCTTACCCCTAATGGCATGCATTATTTGTGTCCCTCAAATAAAATCATCCTGCCATAGGATGTATATTCAAGAACAATGTTATGGAACTTCTGATTTCTCATCACAGTAGGGATCCACTATGACCCATTAATGAAATAGCTATCAATAAGACATTATCACATGAATTTTCATGTAGAAGAACTATCAAGATATTATAAGGTATTTATTAATGAATAATGATAAAAGTAGTTGGTCCTATGCCACCAACACCAACAGTATCACACTTGGACTAGGGTCAACATCAAACAACATTTAACCCGCTAGATATCACATGATCTTCATGCTTTTGCTGAGATAGGTCTTTAGTCATGGGGTCTTCCACGTTCTCTTCCATGGACACTATGATCACTATAACTTCACCCATTGGATATAAATCACTCAAGAGGTGATACTTCCTAAGTATGTTCTTTTTCTGTTGATGTGACATTGGTTCTTTTGAAAATCCATCGCTATAGTATTATCACAATATAATGTGATCGGATCTTTACTGCTAGGCACCACCTCAAACTCCTGGAAAACGTTACAAATCTTGATGGATTCCTTGGCTGCAATGAAATCTAGTATATATTTGGACTCTACTGTAGAATCAGCAACAACTGGTAGATTTGAAATATTCTAGCTCATAGATCCACCATTGAGACTGAAAACATATCCAGATTGCGACTTCAGATCGTTCTGATCTATCTGAAAACAAGCATGATCATACACTCAGATGAAAATCTCCTCGTCTCATCCATACACCAGGAACATATCTTGTGTTCTTCTCGGATACTTAAGTATACTATTAACAGTAGTCCAATGCTTTTCTCCTAGATCTTCTTGATATATACCTACCAGGTTCAAGGCATAGGAAACATCATGCTTATTACATAACATGGAATACATGATGGATCCTATTACGAAGCATATGATATTTTACTCATTATATAATTCTCTTGTTGTGTATGAGGAAACATATTCTTAGAAAGATGTAGGCCATGTGACACTAGAACAAATCCCCTCCTGGATTGTTCCATAATAAATCTCTTCAGTATCTAGTGAATGTATGTGCCTTGACATAGACGAAGATGTTTCCTGGATCTATCACGAATGACATTGATCCCTAGAATGTAGGATGCTACACCCAATTCCTTCATGGAGGAACACATGTTCAACCAGTCCTTAACTGACTGTATGATTGGTATGGCATTTCCAATAATCAATATGTCGTCAAAATATACTACTAGGATAACGACCTCATTCCCATTAAAAAACTTATAAACACATGGCCCACATTTGTTCTCAATGAAACCAAATTCTTTTATGTCTTCATAAAATCAAATGTTTCATAACCAGGCTGTTTTCATTATTCCGTAAACAGATTTATGCAACTTGAAAACCAGTTTGGATTCACCTAGTGTCACAAACCCTTCTAGTTGTTTCATATAGACACCTTTTTGGTGGTTCACGTTAAGGAATGTTGTTTTCACATCCATCTACCAAATCCTGTAGTCAGGGTAATATACTTTGGAAAGTTTGATTCTTATGGATTTAAACATGGAAAATGGAGAGAATGTTTCATCATAGTCAATTTCATGATAATGATTGAATCCATTATCTACTAGACTTGCATTTTTTTGTGCTAACTTGACCTTCCATGTCCAGTTTTCTCTTGAATACCCATTTGCATCCAACATGCTTTATATCAATTGGCTCATTGACCAGAACCCAAAATTGGTTTAGATACATGGAATCCACCTTATAATTCATAACTTCTAGACATCTTACAGTTTCTGAGATTTCTACTACTTCCATGTATGAGATCAGTTCATCATTGTCCAACAATAATGATTCAACATTCTCAGTGAATAGAAATGAAAAATCACTCTGGTTCCCTTACCTCTCATAAGCCCTTAATCAGTACTTTTGTTTCTGAATCCTCTTCTATGGGGACCTGTGGAACCTGTTCATGTACCAACTCTTGTGTATATTGAGCATAAACTTCATCGAAGTCAATCTTAATCCCACTATCCTAATTGAGAATGTGATCCATCTCAATTAAGATGACTTTTATGGAGAAAATCACATTCTTTTCTAAAGGGTTATATAGGTAATATCCATTTTTTCCTTGGGATATCCTATAATGATACACCTCTTTCCATGGGGATCTAGTTCATTTCCATAAAATGCCTTAACAAATGCCTTGCATACCCATACACATGTGTGAGAAAAATCAGTTACTTTTCATTCCAGAACTCAGAGGGAATTCCATTTTCCTCTTTAGTTGGTACTCGGTTTAAGGTGTATTATGTTGTTTTCAATGCATATACCTAAAAGGAAAATGGAAGATCTATATGACACATCATCGACCTCACCATTTCCAACAAGGTGTGGTTCATCCATTCATTAACCCTATTCCACAATGGTGTTTAAGGAAGAGTGATCTAAGATAGAATCCCAGACTCCTATAGAAGATCTATGAAATCATCGTTCATATATTCTCCACCTTGATCTGATCGACGCATCTTTATATTTATACCCAGATAATTCACTACTTTATTCATGATATTGTTAAATTTTGTTACGGATTCTAACTTATACCTCATTATGTAGAAATATCCATATTTACTAAAATCATCAGTAAAAGTAATGAAGTAAGAATATCAACTTTTAGCTTCTACTGGGAATGGTCCACACACATCCATGTACACCAATCCTAGAATCATTGTGGCCCTTTCAACCTATCCACTGAAAGGCATCTTGGTAATTTTACCTTATAAAAAATAGTGATATCTGTCAAGTGGTTTTAGATTAGTAGAGTCTAAATAGCCATATCGGCAGAGCATTGTCAATAACTTCTTATTTACATGACTAATACGGTGATCCGACAACTGGGTGATTTATGAGTCATGTGAGTTTGTTTTGTTATCAATTTCCTACACATGGTTTTCATAATTTAATACAAACAAACCAATACTTAAAGGCTCCATCCCATGACATACATTTTTCTTATAAAATAAGCAACCCTTACTTCCAAAATTGAAAATAAATCCATCCATAACAAAAAATGATACATAAATTCTGTTTTTGGAAACACTAGGAACATAATAAAAGTTATGTAAAACCAAAATCATCCTAGTTGAAAATGAGAGGTGGTAATCGCCAATGGATAACGCAGCCAGCCTCACGCTACTGGAAGCTTGAAGATCCACCTCTCCCCTGGAAATATTTCTAAATCTAGTTGGTGCATGCATGTTAAAACATATGTGTTCACCCACAAGCATTATCTAATAACCAATTTGTAGTAATGAAAATATTACACTCAATAAAAAATGAACCTTTAGCATTACCACGCTTCTAGGTGATGTTCCTCTTCTAGTGGACTTGCTTTCTCCATGAAAAACATATAGCCTCTCATTACTTGACCTACCTCTGGATCTTCCCCTTCTTTGAGGTATAGTGCTTGGGGGCGTCAAACCATTTATAAGTCCTTGGACCATTTTCCTTTTCCTTTCTTTTCATATTCACCATAAAGACTGCGGGTTTGTAACGCCCCATGTCCTTATCTACCTGGATAATTAAGGTCAGATGATCCGATAGACTCTCCTCATTTTTTCTTGTGTTATAGTTGAAAATAATGCTATAAAAGGTCTTGGGAAGTGATGATAGAATGAATTCTGTATGCAACTCATCCAGGAACATAGTCCCTAAGATGTCCTAGTGTTCAATAGAGCCAATAAGGTTGACTACAAGATGCCTAGCCAACACAGACTATCCAAGCATATTTTTAAACAAAGAGTCTGAGATCTCATATCTCCTTTGTCTCACCTTATCTTGGTAGAGATCCTTATGGTGAGAAACCATGCTATACACGTCCATGTTTTCATGTTGCTTCAAGAGCTCATTAGACAAGGACAATAGCATGAAACATTGGACATCTGTGGAATAATCCATATGTTTCATATAGAGAGATAATTCCTCATCATTGGACTCTTTTCCAGGTTCCACTAGAACATGATCTTCTAGCACATACAATTTCCTCTCGGGGTGAAGGATGACGCTTAAACGCCTCTTCCATTCCTCGAAATTGGTGCTAGTGAGAATGTTTTCATTCTAAAGTATGGTTCGCAATGATATGTTTGATGTCATTTTTCTTTCCATTTCTACAAATTAAGATTAAAAATGTTTTAATAATTTATTATGATAAATACTGATAAAAATAATTTAATTATTACTTATTAGTCTCCCACTATTTTATTGAAATCCAATATCCCTCACCATTGACTTCAGAATATTCTGCTTCTAGAATATTGTAGTGGCAAGGATCCAAATTTACCTTCACATTACCCAAAATAGGGTTGGTTAAGAAACTATAAGGGTTTTAGGTTGGAATTTTAAATGCCAAATGCATTAACTCGCAGCTCCTTGATCCGCAGAGTGGAATCCCCAATACGGAAATAATTTTATTGGGTATTTCCTCAACCTTTTCCTATTTGGCACACCAAGTACTGCTGTGGAAGTAAACCCTTGATGTTAACCAAGTCAATTCAACCCAAAACCATGAATTATAATTCCCCAATAATTTAAAGCACCCCAACTAGGGTTGGTCCAGAAAATTGAACTACGGTTCGATTCTAACCAAGATTATGGAAGTCTATACCAACTTAATATTTCGTTGAGTGATTTCATCATTATAGGTCAGTTTCTATTTTATTACATTTGATTACAAGTTTGTCAATATTAATGGGGATATATTTATGTGATTAACATTGCCTGAGATAATATTTACACAAAATCCGGTCTTATTTTAGTTCCATCTTGCATGTTTTTTTAATTCATTAATCATTTTATGGTGAAAACACACCCACGGAAAATAAACCATGCAACTAAAAGAAATAAAATAAACGCTATGATCAGGGGCTTAGTTTATTGGATAGTTTATCTAGAATTTGATAAACTAACCTAAGACCTGGGGGAGAAACACCATGAACATTTTGGGTTCATGTTTACAGCTTTCCACCTGTCCACATTTGTATCTCATTGGATTGGTTTCATCTTGGGACCTAACTTGAGCTGACTCCACTAGATTGGGAGATCCATCCATTACATATGCTTTTATCTCACATGAAGGTGAGGGGTAAAATGGGGTTTTTCATAAAATAAACCTTTGGCATGCATTCCCTATATATTAATGAGGAGAAGGATAGCTGGCCACAAAATGAAATTTAAATAAATAAATTAAATGAAACCATTCACATATAAAGGTCATGATCTAGCTCATGATCATCTATACATGTAATGATATTTATGAATAAATAAAACCAGCATTGAATTTTTAATCCTTATGGTTTATGATAAATTAAGCTGCAATCAATTAATTATATTTATTTATTCAATCCTTTTATCTGAAACACTTTTATGAATTTCCTCAAGATTATCATCCATCATAATTTTAAACAAATGAATTCTTATAAAATTATCTTTGTACGTAACTTGAACCCTTGATAAATCCTAGGGAATTCCCTTTAATAACTACCTAATGAGTATAATTGAAAATTTCGTAGATGCTAAATAAAACACATATATATAAAACACCTATCACGTGTTGTGCCTGAACTTTACACCTACACTATAGTACACATCTCAAGAGTTTGTATAATATAATAACAAATTTTAATAAATCTATGTAATTTGGATGAGTACATGGAGTGTAGTTCTGACTACATGGTGTTTAATTTTGTTCACCATCCACCCAAAGTACATGCTTGGGAACATGGCATGTAGATGTATTTAAGAAATCATCAGAGTACACGATGTGTTTAGTGGGACACATGCCATGTAGTATCCACGTTACACGGTTTCCAATTGGGAATGATGTGTATGATGTAAACGGTCCAAACCTAATCCCAAGGGACTACACTCCATGTTCCGTGGATCACCCGGTGTGTAATCCATAAACTGTGTACCACCTATTCCTAGTCAACAAATAGATTCTTAAACACTTAGAAAGGATAAAATGATATGGCCCGGTTTGGTGGACCATCCTGGTGCATGGAATTTATAATACACGGTGTGTACTACCAAATACACACCGTATGTTCTCGTGTTGTACAACCAGAAATATTTGGAACCTCCGGATGAGTTCCTCTATTTTATTTTAATCAAAATTAAATGAGAAAAATAGTTTATATAAGGTGAATGAGAAAGGAAAGAGGAGGGATATATCTTGAGATTCAGATTTATATAATGATTAAAATGAATTGAAACAACTGAATTTCTAAATTCTTAAATGACCAATGAAAAACTAAATAATTATAATAAAAAATGTGATCCCTCTGATACCACTTGTTGGTTCTGGGAACAGCGAAAGTACGTTGGTCGGTGTACCCAACATTAATTTTTTCCATTAACGATGTTTAATTCATGATCTATCATGATAATAAACTGCTAAATCTTTAGAATAGAATGAAGAATGGAAGAAAATAAGGGAGTCCTAGAACCATAGAGAGGATCATCATATGTTGGTTATAATTAATTTAATTAAAAGACAAGAATTACGTTAATGGAATTCACTCTCTATTGATGTTTCCAGTCATGATCAGATGTGATCTGTTATTGCATCGTAGAATCCAAGAGTATGATTCCTCTATTGGTGATCCACACATTCTCTATGCATATCTGGACATCGCCAAAGGGATCTCCGAGTGATAGCACAGAAGAGATTTCTCTTGCAATGTCTGCCTTAAATAGCTTTGAACTAGGGGAGAAGTATCTCTTTATCTCATATCATGAGAGAATTCTTGGAAGAAAATAATTCTCTTTTGGCTAGAGAGATTTCTCTAGATCCATTATGCACAACCCTCACAATGGATGGGCTAATGAAAATTATATAAATGGGATTTTAGTTACTTACTATAATTAAATTATTTAATTACCAGAAATAATTTATTCATTTAATTTAATTCTCAGTAATACCCCATCTATAATAATAACAGTGGACTATTTTTATTACTTTACATGCACCCAGTGAATAACACCTAATATTATTTAATTAAATAAATAATATTAGCTCTCATAAATTCGCAGAAAAAATACATTGAATGTGTATTAATATATATGGTGTGTACTTCTGTTTTTAAATTCTCTTTATTTCCTCCAAAAAATTTATTAGACCTTGAATAATGACTATTTTTTCTCAAAAAATATCACTGCATTACTTGCTAATAAATATACTATTTTCCTAACAATACATTCTCTCAAATAACAAGTGTCTAAATAAATGCGATCAATAATCATTCAATAGTTATTAAACCACAACCAAGAATAATCATTATTCAACTTGTTAAATTAATATTTAACGGAGATACATGGACACACTTAGTGTGTGACCCTCTATGCCTCTTTCTCTATGGAATTAGGTGGATCCTGCCTAAAGACCATGGTTAGAGTCTAGCAACACGCCAAGGAACCCATATCGAAATAAGTTGACGCAGCAATGGCGCGTCTCCTCCTACGAATGCTTACCGTGTAATGTAATCCCTTTGTCTTGATATCTCGAATCAAGCGGGATTCATGCTAGTGACATCAACCCATGTGATTGATTATTCATTCTTTGAATTCTCGGAATTGACCTTTCTCATTCCTCACCATTGCCATGGATTTATTTAGGCTATATAAATTCTATCTATGGACTCGAAATATATACATACATTATGGAATAGATGGTAGAAATACTTTCTCGTATTTTCTGTTAATGCAGTATTACTTGTGTAACACCCAAAATATCCTACCTCGCTGCGAATAGTGTGTAGTCACAATTTTCCTCAATAAATCTAAGTTACTGAGTTGTAATACCCATTAATAATAATCTTAATATCAAAGGACCAATACACACATCCACATATAGAAACATCCAATGAAACTATGAAATGGGGATTTCCTACTGGGGGGTCTCGTTCCCATAATATCCTCCTAGATATTACCAAGGGATCAAACCATGAGAGGGTGACTCAATGTTTTATTAGTCCTCACCCCTAAGGGCCTGATTATTTGTGTCTCTCAAATAGCATCATCCGTCTATAGAACATATATTCAAGAATAGTGTTATGGAACATTAATGTTCTCATCATAGCTGGGATCCACGATGACCCTTTAATGAAAAATCTATCCTTAGGACATTATCGCATGCATTGTCATGTAGAAGAACAATCAAGATATGATAATGTATTTATTAATGAATAAAGTACAAACTAGTTGGTTCTAGGCCACCAACTCCAACAAACCCCCCTTAACAAAAAATTGGGTTCCCCTATATTTAATGTGAGTAAAATTTTGTAGTGGATAGAGCTCCAAGGTGAGTGGAGGTGGTTCAAGTTCACGGTAAAAGGGAAAAATAACCCACGACATACACAAGATCATATGTGTGCTGTTTCATCTTGAACCAGGAATTTCTCTAGGAGTTAATTCTAAAGGGTCAAGGGTAACTTTATCATCTAATAGATAAACCAACCATTAAAGAATCTCTTAGTCTTATTATTTTATTTATTTTATTTCTTTCAATGACATGGATGGTTATTTATTGACATTTAAATAATTAAACCAATTAATTAATAAGAATACAAGATGGAATTAAAATAATTATTATATTATGTGTAATATTTATCAATACATAGTTGATAACTTAGTAAAATACAATTAATATTAACAAGCATGTAATAAGATAAAATGGTAATTTTACAAATAATGATAAAAATACCATAACTTAATTTTTTAGTCGATATAGCCTTCCACTATCTCAGTTAAAATAAAAACATAGTTCAAAGTACATAACAAGACCATGATGGGGCTCTTTCAATTGTTAGGGAATTTTATGTTGAGTTCTTAGGTTGACTTCTTATGTTGACTCAACATAGTTCACATCAAAGTTTGACTTCCCAATAAAGACATGGTATAACTAAGAGGTAAAGTGTTTGGAAAATTCATATCCAGGATTTTATGATTGGTGAGTCCACTCAAAATATCATGGAGTTGTGTGTTAATGTAGTTAAAAAGTTACACATACTGAAATACCTTTAAATAACTTGTGTGTCCCAATTTTGGGTTATAAGAAGGGGAATATGGATCTTTGCTACTAGAATATCCATGCGATGGGATATTATAAACCTATTAGTGAGGTCTATTAGTTTTTTTATTAAATAGAGGGAGGTTAATAAATATAAAATTTATTATCTAATTTATTAATCCAAATAAAGTGATAAAACTACGCTCTTGATTATTATAGAAATGGAAAGCCACATGTCTTTCATAATATCACTATAATCCATTCTTGAGAATGATAAGCTTATCACTAGATTGAATTTCCACGAATCATATGGGCATTTACATATTTTACTATTCCAGGAATGGAAATTATATGTGACTGAAGACCAAATTTTTGATGTTCCATGAAAATTGGCTAGTGAGGAAGAACTATCCCTTTATATAAAGAATTTATTGATGCCACATATGTGTAATATTTCATTATTTCTTATATATCCTGCTAGATTTTAATGAAACATGAGGATATAGTTGTGTATAAAATTATCTCTCACATTCAAGATCTAAATGAGTAGAAGTAAATATAGGAGATATATATGAACTCCAATGCACTATTTATGTTAAAAATTGGAGATTCAACGTCATATGTGTCTCACGTAGTCATTATTATTGGATACATTAAGTTCTTTGACATCTTGGGATTTAATATCAATGATGAATTTTTCAAAAATATAATTAAGTTCTTATTACATAAGATATCCTCTAGTTTCATTTTTAATTAAAATAAAATTAATAAAGATAATTCAATCTCAGAACTCCTCACATTAATTCACCATGTTGAAATGGACATGAGTTTTGATAAACATATAATACATATGGTGAATAAGAGGAAGAATAAGGAATATAAGATTAAGACTCATTATAAGTATTAGTCACCTAGGAACTATCATTTTAATAAAATCAATTTCAAAAAATATAAAACCGAAAAGGATGTAGCATTTTTTACATGTTATAAGATGGGCCACTGGAAGAAAAATTATAACAAGTTAAAAAAGGGGAAGCTTCATGTGTTTTTGTTATCACATTTACTATTTTCATATCTAAACATTCAGTATTAGATACAGATTTTAGTTCTCATATCAATATTTAAATATAGGAACCATGTATATTATGAAATATTTCCAAATGATAGGTGGATTTTAGACCTCCAAAGGTATAAGGCTAGATACTCTAGCTGTTGGAGACTACCACCTTCCGTTTCCAACTGGGATGGTCTTGGTTTTTAATGAATTATATTCTGTACCAAATATTAACAAAATCATAATTTCTATATCCTACCTAAATACAAGTGGTTTTATTTCAAATTTCCAAAATAAAATTTATTTCTTTTATAAAGAAAAAATATGTTATGGTATTTCATATTTAAATAATGGTATTTATGTATTAAAATATAAAAACCAAATATTGAAAATTGATAATTAATCACGTTCACATGAATTATTTGACACCCAATTATTTCATTACTATCTTGGTCATGTACTTGATAAGTATTTGAAAATGATATATAAATTTGGTTACTTAGAATGTTTTGATATAAAACCGCTCGATATATATCATGCTTCTTAATAAGGAAAATGACCAAGCCAACTTTTAGTGAACAAGGTGAAAGTGATATATTGCTTCAATAATTGGTAGACACTAACGTGTGTGGACCATTTATAATAGAATGTATAATTTGGTATTCATACATCATTACATTTACTGATGATTTAGGTAGATATAGATATGTCTAATCAATGAGTTATAAGTGATAATATTTTGAGAAATTCAATGAATTCAAGAATGATATAGAGAATCAACTTGATAAGAAGATAAAGAAAATTTTATAAGATCAAATTTTTGAGTATCTTTACCAAGAATTAATCAAATTTCTTTAAGAGTATGGAATTCTATAACAAATCACTCCTCCTTATACACCACTAAAAAATAGTGTCATTGAAAGGTGGAACTATACCTTTCTTGACATGGTAAGGTCCATGATAAGACATGAAATTCTTAAACTATCCATTAATGTATATACACCACACAGTAAAAACACAAACTAAATTTGATACCAAAAATGTTGACAATGATATTCCACTCGATTTAAGGAGTGGAAAGAAACCCATTTTGTCACATATTATTGAATTGGGATTCCAGGAATTTGTTAAACCAACTATGGAAATAAACTATTATCCCGAGGTATGATGGGTATCTTTATATGGAATCCCATTAAAATTTGAGGATACTATCGATAAAACCATTCACATAATAAGGTGATAGTACCCAATACAATCCATTTTTCTTGAGAAGAAACACATCTTGAAGAAGGATAAGGAGATAAATATTGACATCAATGAAGTCAATGCTTAAGATACATAGAAGTTAGTACGTGAACGGATTTCACAGGTACCTATAGAAGATATTGTTCTAAAAAAGTACTCTATAGAAGTAATAGTAAGGGTAGAGATCCATAAAGATATGGTTTCATAGTCACCGAATACAATGAATCATTATTGGTAGAAATCATTGAATATTTTCCATATAAATAGAAAATAGAGAGTTCAAAATATGCAAGATGAAAAAAGACATGAATTTTGAGATATATTCCATATATCTGAATCTTGCCTATGTTCTGGTCGATCCACCAGTTGATGTAAATATCATCAGATGAAAATGGGAATTCAAGATAAATCTTGACATAGAAGGTAAAGTGAGTATTTATAAAGTACATATAGTTTCTAAAGGCTATAAATATCATCAAATAATTTACTAAGCCAATTTTTTTATCTAGTTCCAATGTTTGAATCTATCATAATTCAACATTCCATAGAATCTTTCCATGAAAACGAGATTTGGATGATTTATGTCAAACCATCATTCCTTAATGGAATCCATCCTGAACATTTACTATGACATCACTTGATGGGTCTGTTACTCCAGGAAAAGACAATAAGATATGAAAGTTATAGAGATCTATTTATGGGTTAAATTAGGAATCTTGGTCATGTAAAATTTATTTTGATAATGAAGTAAGAGAATTTTGTTTCATAAAGAATGAATGTGAGCCATGTGTTTATAAGCAATTTTTTTTGGAGTGAGATTATATTAATAGTAGTATATGTTGATGAAATATTACTTATTGGAAATGACATAATAATATTACAGTAAGTTAAGGATTAGATAATCTAGTGAGTCTCTATAAAGGACTTATGTGAAGTATGATTGCTGACGATCCGTTCTGTCACAGAGTCTAAATGAATGAAAAGGGAAATACCTTGAACTCAAAGTGATTCATCCTTTGATGAAACATCAAAAATTGACAAAGGCATGAACAAAGATTCATTTGCTCTTAGGTCTCGCATGTTCCACCAAGGTCGCACAAGTATACTTGTGAGCCGCCCAGTGGTTGCACAAGGGAATTGCGTGCCCTCTTTGAATTTCGCCCAGGGTCTTCACCGGCCTATAAATACCCCCTGTAGCCCCCCCATAAAAGGAAAACAAATTCCAGAAACTCAGATTTGAGCACCTGGCGCCCTAGTCTCTACTCAAATCTTCTGAACACTTCTAAGGTAATTTATTACCTAGAACGGAAGATCTTAAGAGGGGGGAGGCCTAAGTGTTGAAACTCATCAACACTTGCGCACCTAGGTGGCCATCCCTTGAGGGAAATGGCCACACTTGCGCTCCGCCTTACCCCTTCAACAGAACTTGCATATCACTCTTCTAAAATAATCGAAGGATAGTACTGAGGGCTTGAGCCAAACCTCGAACAAGTTTTACTCTAGGGATTGATAGGTACGCAAGTACCCATGTCTGGTGAATGTGTACTTGCACGACCAGGACAGGCGCACCCACGTAGGACTTGTGCGTCACCTTTTTTTTTGGAGCCCTTACTGCCTATTTCAACTCTCTTATGCCTATCCACTTATCTTATTCAAGATTAAGCCTTCAGAACTCTATCCAACTCCATTCATGGCATGATTTTCTAGTCGGATTCCTTATCTGAAAGGAATTCTATGGAACATCACCTAAAACCTAATGATTTACATATCATTCTGTCACTAAAGTTAGAGATTTCATTCATTCAACCTCATCCTTAATGATGACAAAATCATTAATTTGGGCCTCCTTTTCAAGAGTAAGCCTCAGTCCAAGTTCACTTAATTTGGGCCTCCTTTTCAAGAGTAATCCCCATTCCAAGTTCTCCTAATTTGGGACTCATTTTAAAGAGTAACCCCTAGTCCAAGTTCTCTTAACCTCGGCCTCCTTTTCAGGAGTAATCCCCAGTCCAAGTTCTCTTAATTTGGGCATCCGCCTTAAGAATAAGCCCCAAGTCCCCTAACCTGGGCATCCTCCTTAGGAGTAATCCCCACTCATAATTTTCTAAATATGGTTATCCTCATCAAGAGTAAGCCCCATGTTCATAAATATGGGAATCCTCTTCAGGAGTAATCCCCATGTTCTTAAATATGGGCATCCTCCTTAAGAGTAAGCCCCAAGTTCCTAAATTTGGGCATCCTCCTCAGGGGTAAGCCCCAAGTTCCAAAAAATGGGAATCCTCCTCAAGAGTATGCCACAACCATAATTCTATTATCATGGGATTCCTTTTCAGGAATAAGACACATTCCAAGTCTACAAATATTGGCATCCTCTTTAGGAGTAAGCCCCAGTTCTCAAATTCTTTAACCTGGGCCTCCTTCTCAGGAATAAGCCCTATTCATAATTTCTCTTAACCAGTCTTAATTTACTTTTGACATGGGCTTCCTTCTTAGGAGTAAACCCCAATCATAAGTCCCCTCATAATTTGGGAATCTTCCTTAGGAGTAAGCCTCATGTTAGAGTATCCAAATCTACTTAAAGTACATATAACTTTATGGACCTTGTTCCCGGGTTTCTTCCTTGAAGTAAACCATAATCTTCATCTATTTGGGATGTCATACATACCTAAGCCCCACATCATTTCTTATGATAGCACAATTGTCTGGTTTTACCAATACCTCTTGTTTCTCACACCGAGCATGACTAACGTCTGCTTAGAGTGTAAAAGTAATTGTGACAACTTACTTTGAGCCATCAATCATGCATAAATATAATCCTCCCTTACTCGAACTATTTGGTCTGTTATTCCTTTTCCAAAACAAATTATACGTAGGTATCCCATCTTCCAGTACGATCCCAACTCTGAAATAATACATGTCCTTATGAATGAGAATAAACTTCATGTGCCCCACTGAGTGGCTTTAAAACCAGTATGGTCATCATAATGACCAAGAGAATTTTATGTATTGAAGGATACCATTGACTAAGAATCTCTAACAAATACATATGATTCTCTATCAATGAAGAATCTCGAATACATATAAAAGATTCTCTAAATTTCTTACATATCAATCATTGATTGTCTGATCTAAAGGAAAGCTCATTTTATACTTGGTAATGTAATAAGGATTCACGAACATAACTTAAATATATAAATAAAGTCTCAGAGTAGACAATAGTTCCCCTCAAAAAGGTGTGATGAGTCCGACCTCCCATCCTCTCGACCAATGCAAATTATTAATCATCATCAGTTCACAACTAATGAGAACCTACCGTTGGAATGTAGGTCCAAATGGATATAGAATCATTTGATGTTTCCAGTTCTACGAACAAACCCGTTAGAAACCGCTTGGAATGTTTAAACCTTAAATCAATGAGGTCATCCCCAATTCTAGAGGAAACAAAAAATAGTGAACCTGATGTGAATCCTTATCCAAGTTAAAATGATGTTTTAACTATTTGATAGGCCCCCAATTAAACTCAATGAGATGGCCAACAAGACAATAAATAACATATATGCTTATCCAAAACATGTAGTGGACGGACTTATCTTGATTACATTTGTTATATCAAATTGGAAATCTTTTCCAAGATCTTCTATGTTACATAAATGTCATCTCTTAAGTTCACACCTGTGAATACTTCTGTGAATACCTCTGTTGTGAATGCCTCTGCTGCTACTCATATGGGATCATCGTCTGCTCTGAGGACGACATCACCTACTCATCATCTTCAATGCTGGGTATCAAATGCGCTGGTTAAGGAATACCGTCAAAATGGTACTATTCCAACTTTGGAGGCCACTCGACAAGCCCTACAAGTCAATAATTCAACCTGGTCTTTCGGACAGAGACGACCAGCGATCAGGAATTAGGTGGTTCCAACCACCGTCTCCAACTGTTTCAGGTCATTATCCCGAGAACACAATCACCATTCATTCCTGTATTCTGTGGAGGTGAATGATAAGGTCCCATAGGGCCTCAATTAAAGGAGATATGAGTCCTTACTGAGGGCTCCCATCAACAATCACCTCCAGACTCGTGCGGCAGTGCACCCTCAACATGATAAGTGTATCGTCTCCAGGCGTTCGTCGCAAATTCCTCAAGCCCGAGTAGGCAAGACGAACCACAAAAGGTGAAATCCGGTCAATAGTGAGCATGTTCTCATCTCTTCCATTTTCGGAGAAGTCCACCAACCTAATATGGTGGCAAGAAACGAGTGGGCACACACACCCGTCCATTTTAATTCCGTTTTTAAGTAGACTCGTCTAGCAGCAGCATGCCAATACTGCCAGGAAATTCTAGTGGAGTATTATAGACAGGAACATACAACTGTTTATAAATCATAAAGTAGTCAGTAGGCTCTTCTAACTACATACGATGGATCCTGCCAACTCAATGTGTTGACAACTGGTAAATAGGCACATACACATGCTTACAGTCATCAATCCTGCCAGCATCCTCATCTGTCAGTATTGAAGAATGTTCATCAACCAAGTTCAGTGAAGTGAAATCAACAAGCACATACACCTTCCAATATTAATAAATCCTACCAACAGTCTCGTTTGGTAGCATTCGGAAAAGTTAGTCGGGAAGCTCCGGTGAAAAATAGGAGGCAGACTCAACTCTCTGCCCCCACACATGAGTACTGTCAGAATTCAGTAACAGGAAAAGGAGGATCGGAGCTAGCACATACACTTACTCCAAGCACGGAATGGACGTATATCCCTATTCCAGCTGCTGAAGTCACCAAGCACATTTTTTCAACGGTGAAAGAGTAGAAGAAAATTCCTGCTCATATTCTGGATGCATGCCAGGATAGTATAACAACTTCAACATCTCAGGGAAAGACACATAAATCTATCCCTACCAGTGGAGTGACACATCAACAATTAACTCTAGAACAGACACACACATCTGTTCCTGTCCAATAGGTTTGTGAGGCATACTCCCCCATATCATACGGACAGCCAAGTCAGGCACATACACCAGATTTGAGTGGAGATAATCAGCCTAACCTGATCATTTCTCCAGAGCAGGCACATACACCTTCCCATCATGACCACATTCGTCAACAAGTGGTTCCCAAATTGAGTAAGAAGGTGTCTAAAAAGAAGACCTGCCCAGTACAGTCATGAAATCAAGGTCCAATCTATAACAAGGCCTTGATCGATGTTGGAGTTCTTGAAGCACTCAGACAATTATCTATTGGAATTCAATATTCTACTCTCTCTGTTCCCAATAGTGGGAGCATTAATTCCGAAGGTCTGCATTAGATACTTCCCCATGAATGTTTGCTTCCTGACAATGCGGTCGATCTCAAAGTTTCATCTTTAGATGAGAGCAACAGGAACCCTCTATATGGTTAGAAGACTAAGGAGAAAAATGTTTCATCTTTTGCTGTAACCCACCATGGTGGTCCTCCCCATGATGATGAATTTAGCTGCAAAAGTCCTCTCCGCAGTAATAATTCACATTGCCTGGAAATTTTTTTCAGAAGACAATGCAGTGATGAGAAAGCCCTCTTATCTTGAGGCACTTGAAAATTTGAAGTCTGTCATATCTGATGCTTTACCACTAGCAGGTGAAATACTTTCTCAATTAGAAGTTAGTCCGGGGTGTAGGTCATTCTCCGAACCACCCCTGGGCCATTCATCTTCTAGATTGATCAGTGAATTCTATACCAATATTTTTGAATCTGATGAAGCAACAAGGAAGCACCAACTATGGTCCCATCAGGTTGAATAATCATCATCAAATGATATAGAGGAAGTACTGAATATGAGAAAACAACTAGAAAAAGCTGAAGTACCAGTCATGTTTTGGCCTCTGGATGATTCTCAGTATGACATTCCAGAAATGTTGATGGAAGATGGAACTCATGATATTCGTCTCAACATATGGAAAACTCTTTAACAATTCAAAAAGAAACTATTATCTTATGATGAATATGAAAATCATGTCAAGATAATAGAAGGGTTACAAAACCAAATTGACTTTTCATATCTCTCAGTTTCTCGATATCCAAAGCTGAAAAGAAGCAGAGATCCTTTCAGCGTTCATGCCTTGGCGCACTAAGAAGATTGTGCCAGTTAATTTCCAATGCCCCATCTGGTATTCAAATCAGGGGATGGGGTGTTCATGGAGAACTACATTTCATGGTGCTCTCTAGTCAGCAAATCCCACTGAAAATGGTCTCATGAAATGTCATTTCCCATGGTCGGCCATAGTCAATTGGATTTGTTTGTAATCAAAGGGTTTCCCAAGACCAGGATTCAACTGGTTCTTCTCAAAATATAATATACATAGAACAATTTGTTGAATTACTCCTGCATCAAGAAAACAAGAATATTTAACATGCCTCTCGTTTGGAGCATGCATATCACCAAGTGAAAGAAGTGTCAGAAAGAATCCAACGGTCTTTTGAGCTGGGTGATATAAGTGGATACAGGTTGATACATCCATCCAATTTCTAGACTAAAGTCCGCAAGATTAGGAGAGCTTACTATAAAGTCTCAGATATAGCATAACAAGAACCACCCCAGCTTTCCAGACTGGGGACTCTTTACACCCAACCCTCAGAATCAACAAATAGGATTCGAGTAGTTGAGCAGGAACAACCCCAGTCCACCGGACTGGAGACTTTAAAATCCTCAATCTCTTCCTCATAGAAAGTCAGTATTCTCTCGATTAGGGAAGAAGCATAAATAGGAATGAAGTGCCAAATTATCATGAGATTCCCTCCACATTACAGTTCATCAAGAAGTTCCTGGGGGATCAAATCAACAAAAGGAAATGTATCATCAAGGACATGGAAGAAGACAATATTGCCGAAATTCCAATAGAAGGGATTCAATTCATTATGCATCAATTAATGTCATCAATGTCGTTGTTGCTGATCCTCCAGATGAGGCTCACTCAGAGAGATCAGATGAAGAGGTTCTTGGTCAAGAAGTTGTATGCACAGACACAAATGAAGAAGGTGTGCTTACACAAAATCAAAGGATTACCCAGAATCTAGGTAATCCTTCAAGTAACCCACTTCCCCCACTCCGAAAGGGATCCAACAAGGGGAAAGGAAAGAATCAAGTTACATACCCTTCCTCTGGAGAAGGCCAATCGATCTCACTATAGCAAAGATTTTCGCAACAGGAGGAAGAAATAAAGGAATTGAGGAGGTTGAATGCAGAACTACTTCAGGGTAGTCTTCCTCTTAAGATTATTGGATTCAGTCAGCCAATGAGATTTTATGAAACTAATGAGATGGATCAAGAATATCCTCCTCTATCAGTACACCCTAACAGGTCCAATCCTATAGGTCAAATGCAACACCAATCAGCAGTGCTACCATCAGTTGTAGTACCAGCCACCACATTTCTCTAAGCTATAGTCATTGCACCTGTTCAGGTCCAAGATCTACCAGATGTTTCTCAAAAGTTAATAACTACTATTGAGTCATTAACAGATCGGTTGGAAGCTATGGATGGAAAGAGTGCTCAAATTAAACGAGAAAATAGAGCTTATACTACATGGGTTGATGCAATTACTCCCCCATCAAATTTTTCAAGTACCACATTCCCAATCTTAAATGGTTCGGGAGACCCAGAGCAACACTTAACACATTTTGTTTCTCATTGCGATCCAGTGATGGGAACCCCTCAGCAATAGTAAGTAGTTAAGCTCAGGTGTTTTGTACTTTCATTACAAGGGGATGCATTTGTTTGGTACACAAGCTTGCAATCCTTGTCAATTACCTGTCGGGAGGATCTATGTCAACGATTCCTTCTTCAATTCAGCTCAACTTTTCCAAAGACAACATTTTTTTATCTTATAAACTGTAAGAAAATGTAAAATGAAAGGGTTTTGGATTTCATTGATCACTGGAAGGGATTAACATATTCCCTGAACATAGCACTCCCTGAAGAGGGATTGTTGCCAATCTGTGTGGCAAATCTGCGTGATGAGTTACGCATGCCGTTGATCCCTGTGAAATACAAAGGAGGGTTTCGAGACCTTACATCAATAGCTCAACATATTTAACATTTTCTTATGAAGACTGAGGATAAAACTCATGTAATTCCATCAACTCCAAGAAGGAGAATGGGTAGAGAAGAGACTGCTATAGTTATGCTTAAACAAGCACCTGTACCTGCTTCTACTTAAAAACAATCAACTTCCCGAAGGGCTCTTCCTCTTGAGCATCAGCAAAAGATTCCATTTCATCAAGATGATCAAAGAGATTAAAGATGAATACAATTTGAGGATTTGAAAAGCAATGTTTACTCTTTCTGAAATTAACAAGTTCCTGGATACTTCATTTCGGCTCTGGAAAATAATTTGGTTCAATTGACAAGGCCAAAAAGGCCAAAAAAGGAAAGATATGAAGACCGTCCCAACTATTTCCCATTTTAATCAGATTTTGGAGCATCCCATTTAAGAGTATTTTGTATTTATGGACCTCCTGCAAAAAAATGGTCGACTCAATACAAGTCAAATTGAAAGGTTCTTCAGCTCAGGTAGCATGTGTTACTGATATAGATCTAAAGGAGGAGGGCGAGTGGCAAGAAGTCAAGAAAAAAAATGCTGAAAAATATGATGATTGGATGGTCAGAAAAATGATCAACCAAAATCATGCTATTTTTGTAACACAATTTAAGAAACCAATTGTGTCTTCTTCCATGAATGTTGTAACACCCCGAGCTTCCATGATACGCTTCTCATTCAATAATACAATAGCTTGCATTGTACGCAACTTCGAGTTCTAAAACACCTCGACTAATCAAAGTAGCCGTTATGAATAGTAATAACCACTTTTTAAAATTATAGAAATTTTATATTTCAAAATGGACTTCATTTTTGTATTGGTAATATCGAAATTAGCCTATGTTGAATTTTTGGTATTTTTCTGAGAACTTTTAATTTTTTATGAATAGTGAAAATTAATTAAAAACAACTTTTTTAATCAAAATATTTTATAGTGATAAATTATACTATTTAGTGGTTTTAAAGTATAATTAGAATATATTTTTACCATTTTATCCAATGGTGGTCATTAGAATTAATTTAACATTGAAATTGGACATAAACAATTGCCAATCTTTTGATATAAATTGTTTCTTAAAAACACGCTATTTGTTGTGACAGCGGGAATTAGTTATAAAATTAATTAATGCAACTTATATGTTTGTAATTTTGTAAAATAGAAATCATTTTTGAATTCGGAATATCAATTATAGCTTAGGGTGAAATTTTGGCATTGTTCTGAAAAACTTCAACTTTTTGATAAATAGTGAAACCACTAAGTGGTAGTTAAATAACTGATTTTTCGTTTAAATGAAATATTACCACTTCTGTGATTTGATTTTCAAAAATCCAACATACATGGTTGTCATTAAGAAGTAAAATGTGGTTCAATGAGATTAAAATAATTTTTGGTGAACAGTAACTTTTAAGTTCTTAATCGCGATTAGAGGTAATTAGTGTAGTTTAAGGTAAAAATAATCTTTTAATAAGATGGGATGAGATTGAAACTTGTCCTACTCCTATTGGATGAGTAATGGCCGACCAAGACAATCCATGGGTCAACTTGGGGACCCCATGGAGCCACTTTAGTTGGAAAATGACATAAATACATTTTATTTAATGTTAAAGTAAAAAATGACACAAACATGAAATGTTTTACTAAAACAATTTTTATATGGGGTTATAAAAGTCATATTTTTGACTATAAATAGTCATTGGAAAGCTAAAACGATTTCCTACATCATAGTATTTTTTTTAATTTTTAGACATTAAATAAATTAAATTACTTATGACATCATGATGACGCAGCGATGACCTCATTATTTAACGATTTAAATAAAATGAGAAGATAATGAAAAATACAAGGCTACTAAACTAATCGGTCTTTCTAGACTTGATCTTTTGTGATCATTCCAATGTTACGAAGTAATTCAACGACTCTGGGTAGCTGGGGTCGGGGCGTTACAGTTGGTATCAGAGGCAGTTTAGTACTAACCTTGGAAGCTAGATTTAGATAAACTCTGATTAGAGCACGTAGACCTAAGATGAACTTTGAGGATTAGTATAGAAGAACTTCCTAGAATTGTGGTATTGTAGAGATTTTTTGTGTTTTCCGAGCAATACATCCCTGTCTGGATACGAGCAGGTAGAGGCGGCTCTGGCACAGATGTACCTAGGGGTAAAACCCGAAAACACCGCTTTGAGCTAGACTCGAACGGGAACTGGTGCACGACAACGGGCCTTGCTGCACTCTTGGTTACGACACTCTCGGGGGATATGCTTAGGATAATTCTCATTTTCTTTACAAACCACTATGAAGGGTTATGAGTATATACTTCCTCAAAGAAAACATTTATTTTTATGATTATGGATTATATCCATAAATAGTTCAATTTATGTAAAGTGTTTTACAAGTATGGAATTATGTATTTTGATTCATAAACTAATCTAGTTTATGCCATTGTTTAGAAATGGCGCCTAGTGGAAGGAATGGAAACCGTATCAATGCACAAACTCCGTGTAGGGATTTCCCTCCTGCTCAAGATAATTATTGTGGATCTGGAGATACAACTGGTGCTGATCAACTTAATACCATACTGGGACAACTCACTCAGGTTATGAATCATAACCTTACTCGTATGGAGCACCCTGATCAGCAACATGGAGGATCAATGCTAGACCGTTTCATGAGGCAACAACCACCAACCTTCAATGGGAGTACAAATCCTATAGTAGCTGAGCAATGGATAAATTCCTTAGAGAAAATATTCCATGACTTGGGGAGTAGTGAAAGGGAGAATTTTGTCATGGCAGTTTACCGCCTCACTGGAGATGCCGATCAATGATGGTCACTAATTCAAAACACAAAGGAAGATGATGAATTAACAAACATGGAACGGTAGGAGTTCAAAGAGTTGTTCTTAGAAAAATACTTTCCTCGAGACCATCGAGCAGATATGGAAAGGCAATTTCTGAGTCTGAGGCAGAAGGAGGATGAGAATGTCGCAAAGTATGAGGCTAACTTTACAAGGTTAGCGAGGCATGCTGCCGATTATATACGTAACCCAAGGAGTAAGATTGATCATTTCTTTGATGGGTTAAAACCATTTCTCTGTCGAGCTTTAGTATCACAATCCTTCTCACCATACGAAGATATTGTCTCGTGTGCTATCAAGACAGAAAAGGAATTCTCTAAGTCTTATGACAACAAAGTAAAGCAAGAGAAGAAGAGAATGGGGGAACAAGAGACAGATAAAGGGAAAAAGGGAAAGAAGGATTTTCCATTATGTGATAATTGTGGGAAGAATCACCTTGGTACATGCCTAAAAGGAATGGGAGTTTGTTATAAATGTGGAGAAAAGGGTCACCAGGCTCGTGATTGCAAGGGAAAGAAAGAGGTTGTCAAAGTTGAATGCTACAATTGTAGGGAAATGGGGCATTATGCAAATGAATGTCCTAAGCGTCAGGGAAAATTACCTCAGAAAAGGCCAAGGGATCAAGGACAATCTTATGCTGTTACTACAGTTGAAGCAGAATAACTAATGTATTGGTGCTTTTGGACTCATGGATTATATTCTGGTTATTAGAATAATGTGATATATATATAAGGATTGTACTATATTACTTTTTGATTTCAGTAAGGTTTTAATATGATGAAGGTAATTATATTTTTAGTATGTGACAATAAGAGAAACTTTACTTTGTTTGGGGAATATGATAAATTGATTTTGGAATTAAGAGACCTTTTAAAGAAAGTCTGGACAGAGGTATTTTGGATAACTATAAAGGTTGGAGTGGATTAAGTTGATCTTTGGATAGTATTGTTTAAGGTTAAAAAATTTATGAAGATCATTTTTGGAATATTAGGATACTATAGTTTTAGGAAAAGGAAAACCTGCAGGGTGGAGCATAACCCATCGCGTCGGACAAAGATACAGGAATCGAACCTACAATCATAGTGCGTCATGCCTTTATTTCCTTCCACTAGCCTACAGGAATTCCCTGGTTATTACAAAATAATTTTACTAATCTAAATGGTATGTGTTAACATTTGGAACCTTATACAATTAGGATAAGTATAATATTTTTGAGTTCTATTATCTTTTTGAGTGAAAGATGTGTTGAAGGTTGAAACACTAATTGTCAAGCATAAATATATATATACCTATCTCTTATTCAATGAATAAATTAATTCTTAAACTTTAGTAAAGGGATATTAAAACAAAAAAATGTGTTATCCTAATACCTTATGTCTTGTTGAACTGATGATATTTTAAATCAACATAGATTGAAGGATTTGTGGCCCTCAATTTGAAAGTTGATTGTGATTGATGACCTCAATCACTCCCTACAAATATTTACGTTTTTCCTCCAATTATATGTCTCTAATTGCCACCAATGTTCTCCTAATCGAGATCATAATTGGGTGGTGACTTTTTCATTTCCCTTTCCCTCTTATTAAGGCTAAATTTTATTAATCTTATTTCCGATGTGGGTTTTCCTCAAAGGTATTTTCTATTTTCAACCATTTATTTTCAAAGAAAAAATTTCAAATTGCGAGGACGCAATTTATTGAAGGAGGGGAGAATGTAACACCCCGAGCTTCCATGATACACTTCTCATTCAATAATGCAATAGCTTGCATTGTACGCAACTTCGAGTTCTAAAACACCGCGACTAATCAAAGTAGCCGTTTTGAATAGTAATAACCACTTTTTAAAATTATAGAAATTTTATATTTCAAAATGGACTTCATTTTTGTATTCGTAATATCGAAATTAGCCTATGTTGAATTTTTGGTATTTTTCTGAGAACTTCTAATTTTTTATGAATAGTGAAAATTACTTAAAAACAAATTTTTTAATCAAAATAATTTATAGTGATAAATTATACTATTTAGTGGTTTTAAAGTATAATTAGAATATATTTTTACCATTTTATCCAATGGTGGTCATTAGAATTAATTTAACATTGAAATTGGACATAAACAATTTCCAATCTTTTGATATAAATTGTTTCTTAAAAACACGCTATTTGTTGTGACAGCGGAAATTAATTATAAAATTAATTAATGCAACTTATATGTATGGAATTTTTTAAAATAGAAATCATTTTTGAAATCGGAATATCAATTATAGCTTAGGGTGAAATTTTGGCATTGTTCTGAAAAACTTCAATTTTTGATGAATAGTGAAACCACTAAGTGGTAGTCAAATAACTGATTTTTCGTTTAAATGAAATATTACCACTTCTGTGATTTGATTTTCAAAAATCCGACATACATGGTTGTCATTAAGAAGTAAAATGTGGTTCAATGAGATTAAAATAATTTTTGGTGAATAGTAACTTTTAAGTTCTTAATCGCGATTAGAGGTAATTAGTGTAGTTTAAGGTAAAAATAATGTTTTAATAATATGATATGATCTTGACACTTGTCCTACTCCTATTGGATGAGTAATGGCCGACCAAGACAATCCATGGGTCAACTTGGGGACCCCATGGAGCCACATTAGTTGGAAAATGACATAAATAAATTTTATTTAATGTTAATGTAAAAAATGACACAAACATGAAATGTTTTACTAAAACAATTTTTATATGGGGTTATACAAGTCATATTTTTGACCATAAATAGTATTGGAAAGCTAAAAAGATTTCCTACATCATATTATTTGTTTTAGAATTTTTAGACATTAAATAAATAAAATTATTTATGACATCATGATGATGCAGCGATGACCTCAATATTTAACGATTTAAATAAAATGAGAACATAATGAAAAATCCAAGGCTACTAAACTAATCGGTCTTTCAAGACATGATCTTTTGTGATCATGCCAATGTTACTAAGTAATGCACCGACTCTGGGTAGCTGGGGTCGGGGCGTTACAAATGTCACAGCAAAACCCTCTTCATTAGAGGGAAAATCCTCAAAGAAATGGCATAATTCAAATAAAGAGGAAGAATTAGAAGAATATGAGTATGTGTCAAATCCCAAGTTGTCTTTCACTCTAGAAGATTTTATTCCATCTACTTTGAAGCAACGGGCATCGCCCTGCCAAACGGCACAACCTAAACTAACTAATCAGGCAGAGTCCTCTTCGGATGAAGAGTTGATTTTCGGTTCTATTAATATGACTCAATTAACATATCCATATTTCAGTTGCAGTTTTGATTTGGATGAGACCAAGTTCCCTATATCAAACAGAGGAATCAGAGGAAGTTCCAGCGGCTTAGGATACAGGGGATGACGTGGATCTTTCAGTGGCCAAAATTCCAATTCTACCCCTGCTAGAACTATGTATGCAGTAGAAACTCGTGGTAGGGTCCTTCAGTGGGCTCAACAAGAACAATCAAGTTCTTCCATGAAATGAAAATTCATTCATGGGACAATTATTGTGGAAGATCGGTCGATGGATCCACCTTCTTCCTCTCAGAAAGTGAAGAGACCTAATCAGTCTAATCTTCCAAATCCAGGAGTATTACCAACTCGACCCCCGATACAAGATGCATCAACTTCCAAAGAATCAACATCTAAGGCACCTGTGAAACCACATGTTCCTATTGGGAAACACAGACCTTTGGATCAAAAGTATAATGTATTGAAACACTTGACCCAAATACCGGCCAAGTTAGCAATTCTGGATGCTTTGAATTTACAGAAGGTTCCTCTAGAGGCACTAATCGAGGCTTTGTCGAGTCCTCAGGAGTTTGAAACTGAAATTACTGCAGCTGAGGTATACCATGTAGAGAATATTCCTGCAGAATGTCATGCAGTGATATCTTTCATAGATGAAGATGTAGATGATGTCATGCATGGACATATTAGACCTTTTTTCTTATCTAGAAATGTCAATGGTGTAGACGTCTGAAGAGTTTTCATTGATAATGGTTCAGGAGTCAACCTCATCCCCATTCGTAAACTTCGTCGATTGGACCTCATAGAATCTGATTTATCTCATTCTACATTGATGTTACAAGGATATGATAAAAATTAACAAGAACCACTGGGAGAGACTACACTCAGAACACAGTTTGGAGATCTTGTATCCAATTCAGATTTCATAGTTGTTGATCAAGACTCAGCCTTCAACAACCTGCTTGGAAGACCCTGGCTACATCAACATGCGACTATCCCTTCATCATACCATCAATGTCTCAAGTATTGTTTCGATGGTCAAATTGGGACATTTTATGGTGATAATTCCACGTTCAAGACATGTGAATCTCAATACATTGAGGCTGAATTCTATCACATGAAGGGAAAGGAGAAATCCATTACAAGGGAGATTACCAAAGTTAATGCTCTATATGGTTTGGAAGAGATTACAATAAACCCATTTACACATGTGAGTACAGAATATGTGTTTCCTATCAGTCAAATTGACAAGATATACCCAAATAAAAATACACTTTTGGAAACTTCCATAATGTCAATTACGACAATCGAGCCAGAAAACATGGTAGAAATTGGTAATTCACCAATCAATGATGATAGCTCAAATGGGGATGTCTTCATTTCATCTTCTGAATTCCATCAAGTGTATACTTCGCCAACCAGGCCACAAGAAGTTATAGAAATGTCAGAGGTGAATGATGATGTTGATTCTCAATCCATCATCTCCTCTTTATTACCCAAGGAAGACCCTTCATCATCAATTGGGTCGGAAATGGAAGCATATTCTCCAAGATGTTAAAATTTTAACATCTCTTATGATCATGGAAATTATGCTTCATCATCTACTACGCATGTAGAAATAGAAGAAATAGCACATGTTGAAGAAGAAGAGGAAGATCTCACGGATTCTCCTCCAACATTTGAAGAGGGTATCTCTACCACCATGGATGAACTCAGAGAAATAAATTTTGGTAAAAAAGAAGATCCATACACAACTTTAATTAGTGCGTCCATGACTCATGAAGAGCAAGAGATGTATGATTTTTTAAAGAAAAATCGAGATATATTTTCTTGGAACTATACAGAGATACCAGGGCTTGATCCTGATGTTGCCACTCATTGTTTGGGTTTTCCAAAAGAACATTGGGGATTCAAACAAGCAGCTAGAAGAACACACTCAACCTATGATTCCAAAATTGAAGCCAAAGTGGATAAGATTATCAAAGATTACTTCGTCAGAGAAGTTCAATATCCCATGTGGCTAGCTAATATTGTCCCTGTGAAGAAGAAGAACAAAAAAATTAGAGTTTTCATTGATTTCAGAGATCATAATCGTCATTGCCCTAAGGATGATTTTCCAGTTCCGATTACAGAACTCTTAATTGATGCAATAGCTGGCTATGAATCACTTTCCTTCATGGATGGGTATTCTTGATATAATCAAATCTGAATGGCTCCTGATGATGAAGAATCTACAGCCTTTAGAGCCCCTCAGGGTGTGTTTTGCTATCGGGTAATGCCTTTGGCCTAAAGAATGAAGGCACAACATATCAGTGTGCCATGCATCGTATCTTCAATCCCTTTTTAGGGTAATTTGTTGAATGTTATGTGGACGATTTGGGGGTCAAATCCAAAAAATGTTTTAATCACTTGGCTGATTTGGAAAATATATTCCACAAGCTTCGACAGCATAATTTGAAGATGAACCCCTTAAAATGTGCTTTTGGGGTAACCTCAAGAAAATTCATCTGCTTTGTTGTACACCATAATTGTATCGAAGTTGATCCCGAGAAGACAAAGTCAATCCTTGGTATATCACCTCCTCGAAATTTGAAATAATTGAGAGGTCTTCAAGGACACTTAGCCTATATTTGGCGTGTCGTCGCAAATTTGGCAGGCAAAATTTTACCCTTCACCAAATTGATGAAGAAGGGAGTCACTTACCAGTGGACTGAAGAATGTCAAGAAGAATTTGATATTCTCAAGAAGTATCTCTTGAGTCCACTATTATTAATGTCACCTATTGAATGAAGACTACTTATCCTCTATTTTATTGCTTTAGAACGATCATTGGGTGCCTTTCTTGCTCAATAGAATGATGCTGGGAATGAAAACAACCTCTACTATCTCAGTCAGACTATGCTCGAAGCAGAAACCTGATATTCAAGTATTGAGAAGTGCTTCCTAGAATTAATCTTTGCAGTTCAGAAGTTGAGTCACTACCTGCAACATCACGAGGTCCAATTGGTATCTCCAAATTACCCGCTCAAATTCATCCTTAGTCATCCAATGCTTACAGGATGTCTAGAAAGGTGGGCAGTTATTTTGCAGCAATTTGATATCCAATATGTGTCTCAGAAGGTGATAAAGACCATGCTGTGGATGATTTCCTTGCTGAACATCCTTTAGTAAAAGATTTATCTGTAGATATTGAACTTCTTGATGAGGAAATATTCTTTATTCAAGATTGTCTTCAAACATGGGAAATGTACTTTGATGGAACATCCAGAATCCCAACAGGGAGGAAAATGGAAAATCCTAATTTCAAAAAAGTTGGGTTAGGAATTGTGCTCATTTCTCCAGAAAAGGCAGTGTCACCCTATTCCTTCTCATTGTTGGGAGGCGGTACAAAAAATGAAGCAGAATACCAATCTCTTATTTCATGATTAGAGCTGGCGCTCCAAGCACAAGTGAATCACTTAAAGGTGAAAGGGGATTCAGACCTAGTAATCCAACAATTCAATGGGGATTATGCCATCAGAAAAAGAGAACTAATCTCTTTTTAGGATTACGTCAGAGAGTTAATGGCGGAATTTCCTACAGAACTGACATTTTCTTACGTCCCGAGATCAAAAAATTCCCAAGCTGATGCACTAACTAATATAGCCATAGCTCTGGAAGATCCAAATCGGGACAAGATAAGCATCATTATTGCCCACCTTCGTACAATTTCACCTTATGTTCAAACCAGAACAGAGGAAATCAATGAAATTAGTCCCATTCCTGAACCATATGGTCATACTACATGATGTATGACACCTATCAAGGAATAATTTTAAAATGGAACACTTCCACCGGATAGAGACGGGAAAGAACATGTCTGGAGATGTGTGGTCAATTTCACTCTTTATAATAGCCCAGATCACCTAGATAAAATTCTTTACAAGCGTGGTTTTGATAGAGTTATCTTCAGATGCATTGATAGTGAAAAGACAATGGCTGTCATGAAAAATTACATGCAGGAGTCTGTAGTTCCCACCAGTCTGGACATATACTATCTGATCAAATTCGAAGGCTTGGATACTTTTGGCCTTCAATGATACAAGATTTTGTTGGTTTCACAAAAAAATGTCATTCATGCCAAGTACATTCCAACTTCATTCATCAGCCCCAATATTTTCTTCACACAGCTAAATACTCGTGACCATTTTCTACACGGGGAAAGGATGTGGTGGGACCTTATCCTTCGGCTACAACCAAGTAGTTGAAGTATATTCTTACTTACACTGACTTCTTTTCCAAATGGGCAGAGGCAATACTCCTCAAAGAAGTCAGTTCTAAATGCATTGTTAGCTTCATAAAGTTTAACATCATTACCAGATTTGGTGTCCCTCATACCATATTGAAGGACAATTGAAACAACTTCTGTTCATCTGAGGTGAGGAAGTTGTATCAAGAATACAACATCAAATCCAATCATTCATCTTAGTATCATGCAGCGGCCAATGGCCAGATAGAATCATTCAACAAGACTCTTTCAAACATACTGCAAAATATGGTGGATAATGATAAGAAGTCGTGGCCTGACAAACTCATTCATGCTTTATTGGCTTATCAAACCACCACCCGCACTGCAACGCGGTCAACTCCATATTCATTGGTATATGGAACGGAATCAGTCTTGCCTATTGAAGTTCAATTAACCTCGCTCAGATTAGCCATTTGTGATCAGTCATCTATAGACGAACAATCTCAAAAATGATTGGATGAATTGGAATGGTTAAATGAGAAACGATTGTGCACCCTACACCACTTGGATGTCTATCAGAATCTAATAGCACAAGCTTTCAACAAAAAAAGTTCATCTTTGTTCATTCATTTATGGTGAATTGGTATTAGTTCTCACAACTCCAAAGATACCAGGAAAGAAACCTCCCAATCTTGAGCCAAAATGGGAAGGACCTTATTCAATACATAAGGTCTACTCCAATGGAGATTATTCTTTATTCTCAATGGACGGAGAACTCATCACTGCTCCAACCAATGTAATATTTCTGAAGAAGTATTTTGTGTAACAAAAATACTATTTTTTTCCAGCAAGATGTTAAACGACATCATCCACGGTCCATGCATATGACCTTAAACTATTTGCATCCTTATCATCCAAGACAACGTTAAACTGTATCATCCCATTTTCGTCCAACATGACATTAAACTGTGACGTCCTAGCCACATGATGCTAAATTATACAGAAGTCCCTTACGTCCAGCAAGACGTTAAATTACATCATCAGTTGTGGTCCATGAATATGACCTTAAACTATTTGCATTATTTTTGTCCAACATGATGTTAATCTAAGGGAAAAAACCCCTTTCGTCCAACATGACATATAACTATGTTGTCCCCATCATCTTAGATATATGATGCTAAACTGTACAGCACCCTTACTGTCCAACATGACACAAAACTGTGTTCACGTCCAACATGACGTTAAACTGTGTCCCTATATTTGTCCTACATGACGTTAAATTGTACTACTCATTCGTCCTACATGACGTAAAAATGAAAAAAAATCCCTTCATCCATCCTACATGACATTAAACTGTAATTTGACCCTTCTACATGACACTAAACTATGCCGCACCAATAGTCCTCACTACAAGACTTTAAATTGCATAGTCCCTTCATATGTCCTACATGACATTAAACTGTGCATCATTAAGGTCGTTTCTACCTCTTGTTTCTCACACCGATTTTGACTCAAGTGATCTTAGAGTAAACTTCAACCATAACACTCTCTCTGGGATGCTAACCACGCATAAGTCCCAACACCATTTTTTAGGTCGTTGTCCCCAAGAAAAACTTGATCACTAATTCATTCTTTAATTGTACTATGTGGACTTTGATCCTTGCCTTCTAGGATGGGTATGTAAGCATCCTCCTAAGGTTCAAGCCCAAAATTGATCTCTTCACATCAGTTCACCTCCATATCATATGCTGTTGATTTGTGAATCCTCCCCCAGAATTAGTATATTTACATTGGTTCACCTTTGTCCTTAGTATATGACATTATACTGTACAACACTTTTGTCCTGTACAACTAGAAACTACAACATTATTTGATACCTTCACTTGAGAGGGAATCATTATTTACATTGATTTCCAATCATTTTATATTCCAAAGTCTACATGCATACATGGAAATGCCCGAACCTTTTATCTTAGGTTAAAACCATCATTTCACTGAAGTCCCCTTTCACCCTTCACTTGTATGAACCAACTCTGTATAGAGGGTATTTCGCGAACTATGTGGGCTTGATTCCCATCCTTATGGGATACGTAGGAATGTTCGAGCATCCCTCGAATCCAGCCCCAAGTCTTTGGGCCTAACCCCAAATTCCACTTTCAGTCCCATAGCAGAAAAGTCCACATGAAAACACACACTAAGTATTCATTATTATGGTCCGAGATCTATGACCCTAAACTAAGATCTCACATACTTTCTCCCCACATGACGTTAAACTATATTTCAAAAACTATGTATGTCTTGATTCCCATCCTTATGGGATACGTAAGGAAGCCCAACATTTTAATTCAGGACCCAGCCACAACCTGATTATGGTTAGCATTGATCTGTGTATCTCTACCTACATTGGACAATACCCATTTTTATGTGTCATAATCCTAACATTAAATATTTCCATATATTCATAACCCTTTTCTTGACTTCGAGTCACAAAATGTCCAATTTCTGAGAGTTCTTTTCCCTAACTATGCAGCACGTGCCCTTAGGAAGCCTTGAAAAAGTAGCCTACATAACGGACCTATCAGCCAAATGATACTACTATTTGACTATGCAGCCAATGCCCTTAGGCGGCCCTGTGTAAGTCAACCCCCTAACATGTTTGTTAAATAATGGTAACTTCATTCTTGGGAAGAAAATATCTTTTTTCCTTAGTTGTCTTAACAACAATTTGTAGGGATCTGCAAAAAAATATACATCCTTAATGTATTTGTCTTATACTCTTTATCATGATCTTAAAGTATTCATGTCTATGGTTTATATGTCCCTTCCCTACATTTGGGTCAGACCTTCATAGGAGTGACATTCATCCAGTTCATAGACAATCTTGTTTGGAAATATCTTCTCCATATTTAAGTACCTCTCTCCATACAGCAAACTCTATGCTTTGGAAAATTTGAATCTCCATAAACATCCACTGGATTTTTAGCAGTAGAAAAGTAAATTTCTGAGAGTTATTTTGCCTGACTATGCAGCATGTGCCCTTAGGCGGCCTTGCATAGGTAGTCTACATAACGGACCTGTCAGCCAAAATATATCATTATTTGACTATGCAGCCAATGCCCTTATGTGGCCCCGCATAATTCAACCCCTAACGGGTTTGATAAATAGTGGTAACTTCATTCTTGGGAACGACTTTTTCTAATGCCTTTTAGCCTGTTTTTATATCATTCCTCAGATTCAAAATTAATTAAGTCATCGTTTACATATTTTCCCCCATACTTGAACAAGGAAATATGTTTTCAGATAAATTATCAAGGAATTGAGTCAATTTTAATCCACTTGGGAAAGCTATTTTGACCTTAAACATTATCCCTTTTATGTCTGACGTGCATGACTTTAAACTTCCCACAAAAGACAAGGGAACTCTGAATAAAAGTCAAGTCTTAGCTCAATAAACATACATTTTGTATGATTTTAGGTAATATTGAGAAATTAAAAGATTCACAGTTTGTAGGGTTATTTATAATAATCCTAGTAAAAATCAAAATATTCTTACTAGGTCCATTGGCTTACATAAAATTTAAAGAAGATATCAAAGAATACAAGAAAAAATGATGGAAGATGAAAGTATTCTTCATTGATGCACAAGAGTTAGAAGGACATCCTCAGATTGGAGTCTCTTCTCTTTTCTAAGAATTACAAAAGTTTATCGACATCAATCTTAATTTAATTAACAGCATCATGAGCTTCATCGGCAGCCACTTGAAGCTCATGCACTCGAACATCTTCACTCCTTTCATCTTGATGGAGTTATTTTTTAGCATATGCAATGGCTTTCATACCATTCATTTGAACTCCATCCAAGGAATTATTAAGATGGTCATGTTCCCCAGTAATAGCATGTAACTGTTGCTGAAGGTGCATCTGCTGGATGACTTTATCTTTGATATTATGTTTCAGTTCCTTCAACTTGGCAGCATGATCAGCCTATGCTCGGGAAATTGTAGCCTCAAATTCATTGATGTTGAATGACAGCCTCACCCAGGTCAAATCTTGATGGCAATTTTTCTCCTACTCCCTCCTTAAGATGACTTTCTTCTCCGCAGCATGGATATTTTGATATCCACAACCTCCAAGTCCTAGTATGAAAAACATGGATGATAGTCGCGGGATCTTCGATGAAAGATCTTCTAAAGGTACTTCGGATATGATCTTCCAAATGTTCTTCCATGCCTTGCGTCGTGAAAATTGGAGTGACTTTTGTACTTCCGAGTCCAACTCAACATCACTGTCACAGGGGGGAATATAATCCGGGATTAATGCATTTTGGGAAGTGCCCTGTTCTACTCCTACCCCCTGAAACATGTTTCTTCACTCTCTATTCCCGATGGGGCGGAGGATGAGGCTTCACCTCCATATCTAACCACTGAAATTGACGGCCCTAAATAATCTATTGAAAGATATGGTTAGTTTCAAAGGACAACAAAGTTAATTGGTTGTCTTGAAAATTAAGTACAGTCGCAAATATTGTTATCCATTACCCAACAGTAGATCAGTAACTTGAGAAGGCTCCTCCCCATCTTTCATTGCTTCAACAAGATTTTCAGGGCGAATTAGAGGAAGCTCTACGGGGTTCAACTCCACTTGAGATAATGTCTCTACAATAGTAGGGTTTTCTGTACCCTCTTCAAGCACTAGTAGTTCAACTACTTTCTCAGATAGAACTGCATATTTGAATTGATCATGATCAGAAATGTAATAAGAAGTTGTTTTTAACAGGAAGAAGGATAACACTCACATTTGTAATCTTATATATTACATGGTAATTTAACATGATCTAAAAAATATGCAAAAGATGTGCCATGTTCCTTCATTTCATCCAATTTAATCTCAAAATCCTGGTTAATCTCACCAGTGGGAGAATTTGATGTATCTCCATGACGGCCTTCATTCTGTGGCCTCTGATATTGAACAGCCTCCTCAGATAAAAATGCAGGATCAATTGTAATGGCCGCCAAGAGCTCTAGAGTAGGGGTCGAACCTAAAGTATCACAGAATGGAAGTCAGTTGATGTTTCATTCAACATTTTATGAAGCATTGTTAACTTACCAGAAGCAGGCTCTTCTCTCCTTGAAACAACAGTAGGAGGAATACTGGGAATAGACGGTGGATTTTTTCTAGGAGCAGCCAAGTCAGCCTGAACATGTGATTGTTCACTAGTACCCTATGTGGTCCTCAAAGGAGGTTTAGTCCTCTCCCTCAGTGGGGAAATTGAAGAATCCCCTGCAATCCCAAGAAGTGTGAGAAACCTTTTCATGGGTTAAGACTAATGATTATCCAAAGGACTTACCACTACTGATGAAGCATTTAGATGTAGATTAATTCATTTCATGCCTCTGTATCTTTGGTTTTCTGGGAGTTTCGGATGTCTCCTTTACAGGTACATGAATTGGAGAATGGAAATACATATCCAACTCCTCATCCATGGCTTGTTGGCCTGGAGATATCTCACCCAACTCGCGAGCAGATTCAGTAGCATCCCCGATGGCAGTACCACCAGGGCTATACTGGGGTGAAAGAACCTTTGTAGTTTCTTTCTTTGCAAGCTGCAGGATGAAGAAAATAATCTCCTTGAGTAACAAAGCTTTGACTAAAATCAAATTTCAATGAAAATAAATAAATATACTTACATATTCAGGAGACATGTAATTGTGCCACTCCTCATCTCCAGAAGCACCAATCCCCTTAGTGGTTCTGCGATCTATCATTTCCTTCACCCACTTGGTGACAGGAATGGAATCTTTGGTGGAATATATGAGCATTTTCAGCTCTCTGATGTAAGCCCGCACTTCATCGGGGTTATTCTCAAAACAGATATCTGAAGAAACCAGAAGATTCCATATTACAAGGAGGTGCATCCCCTCTCATAAATCCAACCAGGCAGTTTTAGCATTGCTGTATAAAATACACCATGTCTGGACAACCTCTGGTCATATATATTTAGTATGTGTACTTGAAGGATGCTAGGAAGGTCCTACAATCTTAGACTTCAGCTTCTTCCTAGATCCTGCAACTACATATAGTGAATAAAAAAATGAAAATGTTACTCTATAAATTAATGATGATTAATGTGCCCCAATGAAGTAACTCACTATGAGTTGATGGCGTGGGTATTTCGATTCTGATGGGAGGATTATATCTGGCATGAGGCCTCTTGGCGACATATTGTGCCTCATCATCTCCATCCTGAGAATCTAGTGAGTTAGTCCTAGATGAGGAATCCGATGAATCAGCTCCAGGTGTGGAAGCATCACCTTCTTGAGGAAGGGTTTCTTTCTCTACAGTTCTCTTCCTTTTCCCCACCTGGTAAATCGGGTGATTCAGTACCCCTCCAGGATATGATGCTATCCAGTTCTCGGAATACCACGTGGTCAAGTTATTTGTATATTTTTCAACTCGTAGATCAAATACTGCCCCAGTATTCTCCCTAGAGGTCAGCAACCATAATTGCCGAGCAACCATCAAATGTTGCTCTGACCTAACATGCATTGGGGGAGATACAGCGGTCTTCTGCGAACACTTAAATTGGCGTTCAAATCTATATGGATCATACGCCTCGCATATAATCTCTCCGTCAATCCTGGTCACCATCACACCATCTCTGCAGGCCATCATGTATGCCCTTAATTCCAGGCTAGTTGTTCAATCATGAACAAACCGCCCGGTTGGCGGGTTTCCATAAGGAAAGAAATTTAATTCCTTATACATGATCAGCCTCACCTTCATGTCATAAGAATTGAGAGATATCATATCAATTCCAGGGAATGACTGCACTGATGGCCTGAAAGAACTTCCGGGAATCTGTACTCCATTCTGTACATTATACGTCTTGAAGTGAGTGGCGATCCATCCCCACAAAACATGGAATGGTCCCACTATTCTAAAAGGATACTTACCCATGAAGACATGAAGTAAGCTCATGTTATTCTTTGCTAAAATGGGGGTAGCCAACCAAACCATTTTCCCCTCAGCCAACTTGGATGCGATAACGAAGGTCCCTGGCCTGACGCCTCCCTTCGAGTCCCCGACTGGAAAAAGATAAACACTGAGCCACAAAGCGATGAAACCTGCCGGATGATTCCTATTTGGGATTCTGTGATTTACTTCATATCCACACTTCTCAAATTATCCTACTTCTAGAGTCGGTCAGAATGATCCAGAAGCACCCATCTTCTCTGTTTTGGGGAAGGTGGTAGGACGAGTGGGTCCCTTCCTCTTGGGCCCCATTCCCTTCGATCCCTTCTCCTTCGTCTCCTTCTCCTGCTTCCTAGTAAGAAACTATTAATCCACACCTCTGGATGAATATCCTTTCTAGAATGAGTTATGGAGGTCTATAAACTCCTGAGATTGTAAAAGATTTTCAATAATCCCCAAGATAAGGTCAGGGTCTTCTCCGAATCATTCCAAGCCACCTTGTGGGGATGAATTCATCATACATATCACCCAAAATTGGATCCCCTAAGATCTTGTGAACATCCCACAGACTGATGGATACTTATCCAAGAGTCAGATGAAAGGAATTGGTTTCTGGGCTCCAATGGTTGAGAATCTTCGGCATGAAGTTCTCATGCCTGTAAACATATGTTTTCCCAGCCCAGATTGCTTCATATATCGCAAATCATTTCAAGTTCTTGACAAACTCCGCACAGGTTTGTCGCACCTAGTATGCCCACATCTATGTTGGATTCAAACCTCCCCCCGGACGAAAGTCCAAACTCTTCTTCAAACCTTTTTATTGATCCATTTGATAATTTTAGAAGATTGAAGGATAACAATGTGGTTGCAGGTCGGGATTTTGAGGTTTCAGATCCAATGTACAAGGGCTATGATGCATCATATGAGCCTTCTCTACTATTCCAACATTTATAAATACTCCTCCATTGGAAATATTTACTGAAGAAATGTTGGTGTAATTATGAAACCAATAATGCGGGAGATAGTTCATTACCTATGGAATGGTGACTTCTCCCAGATGACCATAACCATACAGAGGTAGAAAAATGCTCTATGGGAAGTCAAGATGATACTTCTTAAGATGCTTTTCCAAATATGGGAGAGTAATGTCGTAGATGGTATAATAATAATGGCCAATGATGCTCATCACATTATCAATTCTCTTGCTTTCCAGTTCATCAGCCGTTCTGATTCTCTTGGGAGCCATTGAATCTACATTAAATCTGAATAAATTAACTCTTAAATAGGTTGATTTTTTATAAAATTTGTGAAGAAATTCGAAAAAATGGATAAGGCATTAAGGCATTCAATTCTAAATTTGGAGCGCAAGTGTGGGTGTTTCGCGCATGTTTTGTCGCGTAGGTATCACCACGCAAGTCCAATTACCTATACTGCAACGCGACAACAATGAAAAAACGAAAAACAAGTAACTTGCGTGATGGAAGCAACTTGCGCGGTGAGAGCTCGAAAGTTTTAAATTTGGTGCTTTGTGCGAGGAATGACCGTGTATATATAGGCTTGGCTGTACCATTGCGCGCCGATGCCTGCGCGGCTCACACTTCCATGCTTCCCTCTACGCGCTCAACACTTGTGCGCCACTTATTTCTTGGTTTTCTTCTTTTCCTCAGAGTCACATCCTCATTCCTTTTAGATCCAACTCTGAGGGGGTATTTTGTTGACACTCCTTTCCGTCACAGAGTCTAAAGGAATGAAAAGGGAAATACCATGAACTCAAAGTGATTCATCCTTTGAGGAAACATCAAAAATTGACAAAGGCCTGAACAGAGATTCATTTGCTCTTCGGTCGCGTAAGATCCACCAATGTCGCGCAAGTATACTTGTGCTCCGCCCAGTGGTCACATAGGTGACTTGATCTCCCTCTTTGAATTTCTCCCAGGGTCTTCACCAGCCTATAAATACCACCTGTGGGCCCCCCATAAAAGGATAAAAAATTCCAAAAATTCTTATTTGAGCTCTTGGTGCCCTAGTCTCTTCTCAATGCTTCCGCACACTTCTAAGGTAATTTCTTACCAAGAATGGAAGATCTTAAGAGGAAGGGGGCGGACTAAGTGTTGAAACTCATCTACACTTGCATGCTTAGGTGTCCATCCCTTAAGGGAAATTTCCACACTTGCGCACCACCTTACCCCTTCAACAGAACTTGCACGCCACTCTTCTGAAAGCATCTTAGGATAATACTAAGGGCTTGTACCATGCCTCTCCCATGTTTTACTCTACGGATTGACCGGCGTGAATGTAACCATGTGTCGCGAAAGTGTATATGTGCGACCATGACTTGCGTGCCCACGCAGGACTTGCACGCCACCTTCTTTTTGGGTTCCCTTCCTGTCTATTTCACCTCTCTTATGCTTATCCACTTATCCTCTTCAAGATTATGACTTCATAACTCTCTCCAAAGCCATTCGGGGAATGAATTTCTTGTTGGATTCCTTATCTGAATGGAATTATGTGGAACATCTCTGAAAACCTAGTGATTTACATATTGTTATGTCACTAAGGTCAGATATTTGATTCATTCAACCTCATCCTTTAAGATAAGAGATTCCTAAATTTGGGCCTCCTTTTTAGGATTAATCCTTAGTCCAAGTTCCCTTAATTTGGGCCTTCTTTTCAGGAGTAAGACCCATTCCAAGTTCTCTTAATTTGGGCCTCCTTTTCAGGAGTAATCCCCAATCCAGGTTCTTTTATCTTGTGCCTCCTTTTCATGAGTAAGCCCCAGTCCAAGTTCTCTTAATTTGGGAATCCTCCTTAGGAATAAGCCCCAAGTTCCCTAACCTGAGCATCCTCTTTAGGAGTAAGCCACAGTTATAATTTTCTAAACATGGGAATCCTCCTCAGGATTAATCCCCACATTCCTAAATATCGGCATCCTCCTCAGGAGTAATCCCCAAGTTCCTATATTTGGGCATCCTCCTCAGCGGTAAGCCCCAAGTTCCAAAATATGGCCATCCTCCTTAGGTGTAAGACCCAACCATAATTATCTTAACCTGGAATTCCTTTTCAAGAATAATCTCCAGTCCAAATCTATATGTATGGGAATCCTCCTTTGGAGTAAGCCCCAGTTCTCAAATTTTTTAACCTGGGCCTCCTTCTCAGGAATAAGCCCCAGTCTTAATTTCTGTTAACATGTATTAATTTACTTTTGATTCGGGCTTCCTTATGAGGAGTAAAACCCAATCATAAGTCCCCTCCTAATTTGGGAATCTCCCTCCGGAGTAAGCCCCAAGATAGAGTATCCAAATATCCATAAAGTACATATACCTTTATGGACCTTGTTCCCGGGTTTCTTTCCTGAAATAAATCCTAATCTTCATCTATTTGGGACGTAATACATACATAATCCCCACATCATTTCTTATGATGGCACAATTTTCTGGTTTTACTAATACCTCTTGTTTCTCACACCGAGCATGACTCACATTAGGTTAGAGTGTTAAAGTAATTTTGACATCTTTCTTTGAGCCATCAATCATGCATAAATATCATACTCCCTTACTAGAAAAACGTGGGTTCTGATTCCTTTTCCAAAACAAAGGATACGTAGGTAGCCCATCTACGGGTACGATCCCAAATATGAAATAATCCATGTCCTTCTGAATGAAAATAAACTTCAATTACCCCCATAGAGTGGCTTTAAATCCAGTATGGTCATCATAATGACCAAGATGTATTTATGTATTGAAGGATACCATTGACTAATAATCTCTAACAAATATAGATGATTCTCTATCAATGAAGAACCTTGAATACATATAAAATATTATCTAAATTTCTTACATATCAATCATTGATTGTCAGATCTAAAGGAAAGATCATTTTATACTTGGTAATGTAATAAGGATTCACGAACATAACTTAAATCTATAAATAGAGTCCTGGAGTAGACGATAATTCCCCTCCAAAAGGTCTGATAAGTCTGACATCCCATCCTCTCGACCAATGAAAATTCTTAAGCCTCATCAGTTCACAACTAATGAGCACCTACCTTTGGAATGTAAGTCCAAATGGATATGGAATCATTTGATGTTTCTAGTTCTACGAACAATCCCATTAGAAACCGCTTGGAAAATTTGAACCTTAAATCAATGAGGACATCCCCAATTCTAGAGGAAACAATGATATATTATATGGGAAAATATAATTCAATATAAATAGAAAAGGTTACTTGGATTAACTAAAGGTACATATATTGACAATATACTAGATAGATTTAGTATGGAACAATACAAGAGGTGATTTATTCTAGTTTCACGTAGTATATGTCTTTCTAAGAAGATGTGTCCTCAGACATAAGAAGTGAGAGATAATGAGTAGGATCCAATTTTATTATATGATATGATATATCATGTTTGTCACATTATATACAAGGCTTGATGTTGCTTACAACTTAATCTTGGCACGTAGATATCATGTCAATCTAAGAGAACAACATTGGTATACTATTAAGAATACCCTTAAGTATTTAAGGTATACTAAGGATATGTTCTTGATATATGAAGGAGATAAGGAATAATTTTTCATAGGATGTATAAATCCTAGTTAATAAACCTATTTTAATCATTTGAAGTCCTAGTTAGGATATTTATTCAGTCTTAATGGTCATGTTATTAACACGAAGTGTTCAAAAATGTTATTTATTGTTGATTATATAATGAAATATTTGTATATAATTGGTTTTGATGCTACCAAATAAATAGTTATGATTTGGAACTTCATCCAAGAAGTTGATGTGGTTCCCAATAGTAGATATCCTATCACTTTTTATAATGATATCACTGGGGAAATGGTTCTTACAATTGATCCAAGGTCATATCCATAGAAAAAGAACATTCTCAAAAAATATTCCATCTCAATGTACTTTTCTAAAATGGATGAAATCAGTATGAGTAGTGTTTGTGCAGAAGAAAAAATGGTTAGCCCCTTGACTACAGACTTATCTAATTAGTCACGTGAGAGGTGGACGAAAGGTTGTTCAGAGTTGGATCTAGTGAAAGTGAATTCCTATTGTAGTTGGTTACCTGGAAGCAATATCTAATGAGTCTATGGTTTCTTGTATTTATGTATTTTAATATCAATTAAATTTATTATCATATTATCATTGTTCACATGGATGACAAAGTACATATTACTCTTAAAGGTACTTGTCACATTTAAAGGTCATAGTAGTTCCCTACTATAATGAGAACCTAGTAGTTCCAAAAAATATATTATTATCTTTAGATTCTATTGTTGGATGACATGACCTGATGGAAAAAAAATTATATAGTCTATAAGTTGTGGAGACTCATAAGACTCTGAAACACTTTCCCAAGGTGTATTCCCTTGGTAATTTTCACTGCACATGATTACAAGATCAGGAACCTCTAATAGGAAATCCACATTTATATGTATCATTGGATTCTATTATATTTGGATGTGTGTAATGATACTTATAATTTAATATAATTACTAATACATTTCATGTGTTTTTAATTTAATGCATTGAAAAAAACCATAGTGATATATGCTCATGGTGAAGTAGGATAAGTTTGGCTCATCACGACTGACATTGAATTAATGAATAATGAATGAAAATATTTATCCCATATATTCTTTAACGAAATTTAATATATCGGTACCTCTAATGGGAATTTATTTTCATGATTAAATCTATATCGTTGGAGACATTATTGGTAAGTTTATTTTGTGGAATTCAAAGAAAAAGACATCAGAAATATAGATTTATGATACCAATATACAACTCTCTTAATTAGTGATATTGATATTTAAAGATTATATTACATAGTGTACATTCTTAGATAGATACATGTCAGCCCGATGTTAACTTTTTTACTCTATGGGAGTCTTGGAATAACAATACATGTTAAACTTGGACATTAGGTACTGTATCCTAATGACATTGAGAAAGCGTCCAAGAGGGTCACACACTAAGTGTATCTAGAGCCTCAGATAAATTTCTTATGAATTTTACATGTTGGATAAATTGTATTCTTTTAAATTGTTTAACAATTATTCACGTTTGTTTGATAGAAAATATGTAACCACTAGATATTTTCCAAAATATATATGTGGGTTGAAAATTTATTAAATATTTATTCACTTATTAATTATTTATTTAATTATATGAATATAAAATATTTATTTATTATGGTTTATTCACAAGATAAAAACATAATTATTTATTTAGTTTCATTAATAATTAATAAATATTTCTTCACTAATCTGGTGATTAAAATATTTGTATATTTTTTGATAAGTAATGTGGTTTTATTTATTTAATTTAAAAAATATTCATTATTCAATGATTGATAAATATTAAGGATTGGTATACCGATTTTAATGGTATATTGATAAATTTTATATTAAATATTATTTGAATAAATATTTATTTATTTAATAAAAATTATTTTATTTTATCCATGATTTTAGCATATTTCTATTAAATAATAATAATTGAATTATTTTTTAGACATAGGGTATTTCAGGAATTAAGAAAATAGTAAGGTTCATTGTACAATTTTTTTCCTAATATTATCATTATTTAAGCCTTGTTATGAAATTTTCCAGGGGTGTGTGCAGGTTAAAGGCACATTATTAAACTATGAACAATGAGTTAAACGAGATTCTTTCAATCCCTAGAGTGATGTCCCCTAAAAGGTATGAATAAAAAAATCTTTTATCCTCCTCCACTAGATCAAATTTCTTCACCCATGAAGGATTCAGTTGTGGTCAATATTGATCACTACAAGTATTATAACCATACATGCATGCACCTGGAAGATTCTACGGTGCTGATTAGAGGTTAAAATATTAGGTGTGAATCGCTACAAGAGGGAATCTACAATTGATTCATCTAGTGAAATGATAACATTAGAAGAGTGTTCTACGAATTTATCAACATTAAAGAAATCATTCAATGAAAGATAATTCAAAATTAAATTAATTTCTTATAAATTATATGTTAAAAAAGATTGTTTTTCTTAGTTCCAGGTTGTTGTCAATTAAGTTTTATATTTATTTTATTGGCCATGATGATTATTCTCCATGTATAACACTTATTATTCATGGATTACGAAAAAATACGAGTTGGTTAAGGTTCTATTGGTGCTTCCATTGTGACCAAATCCTTCATAGATTTTATTTGTGTGTCTATAAAGGATTCTCATGTATGCCACATCATTAGATTGATTTCGTTGAAAGTTATTGATCTTAAATGATGTAATCCATGAATAGTCTATGTGGTCTTATGAGTGTATATTCTATCAATCTCTTCTTTATTGTATGTTTTTTTTTGAATAATAAAGAATTTTGTGGTGGTTGTATTTTTTTTCATGTTGGACCAACATGGTCCAAAGGATGTTAATAATTGTCTTTGTTTAGATCCCAATATTTTCTTCATATTTTTTTTATATATGGTTTTTTTACTTTTTTATATTTTTATTCTTTCTTTTTGGAACACCACTTTAGACCTACTATTTTATTTACCTTTAATGGGAATGTACTTCCTTGTATCAGACACATCCCACAAAAAAATTGGTATTAGTGTTGGTATATATTATTTAATGATGTCTTTAGTTATATTAAAAGTTAAGGGAATCAACAATTATAACAATATTAATTTATTAAGTGCAAAAATGTGAGTACTGAATATCTATAATATAATTATAGAGGCCTTTCTTGGCCCCAAAATACCTATAGTGGCTTTTTCCACTCATGGATAATAATCCACCATATACATATATGTAAACCATAGTATTCATGAGAAATCCCTAACATGATGCCTTTAACCTCAAGAGATAGGGTCTTCTGTGAAGTCTCTTATGAAACTAATACAAAGGCCATTTGGATGATGCCCAAGAATCATTATATTACTAAATCACTTCTTGTTCATTTTTAAAAGAAATTGAGACTCTAAATTTTTTGGATGATTCCTGGAAGCTCTATTGAATTTTATTTTTATGTATTTGATAATTTTTACTTGATTTAGCCAATATATAAATTGAGATAAGGTATGAGGACAAGACCATTATTCTATCGACCACACTTGATGCATATTTTAACTCTTTAAATGTATTTATGATGTATGAAGGGAGTCTATAATTTTCATGACTTTTCCTAGTAGGGCATGTGCTACGACTCCCCAAGACCACCTCCAATAGGCCAGTGGCTAGTGACTAGCACCGAGTAGGCATATCACAAACATGGGAGGCATTTCTTATGTACCTATACACACACACACATATCCAAGAAAACAAATGTTGAAAGGTAAAATACACTAAGGATAAAAATTAATGCATACAAGTAAACCCAACCAACCGAATACAATGGATGTAAAGTGCGGAAAGTAAAACTGGTCCAAAATACAACCCACAAAAAAAGAATCTACAAACTACAAAGTCCAACCTATAACCACAAACAAGTACTAGGACTTCTACTCATAGCCATACGAACACCTCGGTTTGTAGGGAACTCAAAAATATATGTCCGGTCCTGGTCCACTCTGGACTCCGTCAAAAGGTTGCTCATCTACACAAGAAATGGCATGTGTGGGAAAATCTCGTGCATGGGTGAGTAAAACAATACTCAGTAGAGCACCCCGAAAACCACAAAGTACTATAAAAAGTAATGTTACAATAATCTATACATAGTATATGTATAATGAACATATAATAAGAGAAACACATCCAGATTTACTCAAAACCCAGAAAAAATAGTCTAGAGACAAGTCACACAATTTCATACCACTGCTAGTGATTTAGGTCGATGATTCCACGAAGAACTAATCTGAGAGAACTCACTCCTTGAGTCTAATAGTTCTGATGAATTTTTTCTAAGATGTAATGTTTGTGAGGGAAAATCCAAGAGATATAGATACACTAAATTCAAGAGAACACAAACCTGAGTGGGGAATGATCACAATACGCAAATGAGGATAACTACTAGGGCCTTGGAGGATACCTAGAATCATCCAAATTCACATACTAGGTAATGGATAGACATCCTATAGGATTATTCATGCCAATACCTAACTCTAACTGGGATCAAGAATGGATAGAGGATATCATTCTAGGCCTCTCAATGGGAAACCTGAATCTAACATGGAAAGTCTAGATAAAGGGATAATACTCTTGTCAAAGGAAATGATACCTGAACTTCAGGGGAACAATAAAATGGGGAACTAACCCCTATGAATCTTGTATAAGGAATGGTGTAAAAGAGGATCAAACCACATTCCAGGATATACATGAATTTTAGAAGGGTCACATGAGATGTCTCCCAACTCTGGATAAAAATGGCCCAAGTCAGAAGAACATGCCATGTTGAAGGGGGTTACAAACACTACGTTTAGGATGGAACACATGCCGTGTCCGAGTAACTGAGGTACACTCTGCGTACGCTGTCCATGTGACTGTACATGACTTCAAACCATGTGTGTCTTCCCATGTAACTGGTACATGGGGTGACCCATGTAAGTGGAATAGTTTGGCTGTGTGGAAGATTACACAGTTTTGTAATCCCCCCCATGTTCGTGTATCGCCCAAGAGTGAAGCCACCTCTTCCATAACATGCTGGGAGAACATGTCGTGCCACAAAGATGTGTATTCTATTCCGCGTCTATGTATTTACCAAAATACATGCCGATATTCGGGGAAGGGCTCACATGTTGTGTGCCACCTGTCTGACTCACGAAACCATATCCTCTACTGATCTGGTCCCAAATGGCATGTTCTTTGGAATTCATAGTGTGTTATTTGAAAATTTCTAGAATCATTCTCCTCCTCTAGAACACCTCTGATAATGCTCTGATCTTTAATCTAGTTGTCTGATCACCATGAAACTCAAGGGTTTCGGTTTCTATGACCTCACGATGCTGATTCTGTTAGTTTCGAGCCTCTAGTCGTCCCTGAAAACAGGTTCTGACTCTCCACGTGAATAATTATCGATGAATGAGAACTCCCAAACCATGTCAATCCATCTGATGCTATCGTCGTCACACCTCCCCCAGGTTATATTGATTCTGGTTCTTTATTTTGGGATCATTGCACTAAGAAATGAGTATTCAATGATTCCTCATTCATATCCTTAAAAAGAATGCAAAGAAAATCAGGAAGAGGGAGGTAGAAAACAAAACAAACAAAGGTTGAATTAACCTCCACCGTCATTCTTCAGGACGTTAATCCGCTCTTGTTATAAAGTCTAAATAAGGAAAATAAAAACATTAAAACATAACAATCAATCTCATTGAACGAACCCGATAATAAAAACCCTCATGAAAGAATGACGATGTGCGATTCAAATAGATTATAGGTTGATCTGAGTCTGTCATTTTACTAAAGAACAAGAATCTTGATATCACATTGCACATGATATGTTCTCTTTATGAGTATTGGGTTTTATTGTTAGTCATTCATTTGAGGGGAATTACATGTTAGCAGTGGACATTATATCTTGGTGATAGGGAGGAGGTGGTTGTTCCATGGGATGATGTTTAATAGTTTTTATGAGAATATTTACCATATTAACAATGAAGGAAAGAGATAGTTTTTCTTTAGAAAGGGATCATGTCTATGAGATAACTGGGGATCAAGTTTTGAGGATTCATTATGTTTCACCCTTGATCATTTTCATGATAAGGAGTGTTGTGTGTGGAATCATGGGGATTCACTCATTCCATATATCTATTATTTGGTTACTCCATTTACACTTACAATGTATTTAGAGGTGTATAAAAAGGTGGAGGTGATAAACCATATTCACTCATGAGGAGGGATATAATGAGTGGTGAGCCTACATGGTTTCTAATGGAGTGGAGTTTTTAGTAGTTGATCTTAGATTCCACAAAATTTGAGGTTATTATGAGAATAGAGTTAGTGTTATCCATCTTATTCATATTTTTATGGGTCTAGTTTTTTATAAGATTCAACCAATGTCCTTTAATTCACATGATCTAATTTCCTAGGAGGACAGTTTGGTTAGGGTGGTAAGGACTAACCATATAACCAACATAGGATTCCAATACTTATTCATTGGATGAGGGATGATGGAGTTAGCTGGGGTACATCCCATAATGAAACTCATCCCTAGGGACCTATTCCAGTATGTATATATGGAGGTGTTAGAAAAGAGTGAGAGATGACATCACCAGAGGGGCCAATTATAGGGTGAGGTACAATTAGCTTATTTTCTACCATTTTATATATTTTATTTGATTCTAGATATTTTCACTCCTTCATTTAACCCACCATGTTATATAAAATGTTATTTGATGTATAAATTATTCTAATTCTATTGGTGTTGACTACCCCAATTGGATGTCATAAGTTTTTATTTTAAGTATGCTAGTGGTTTATAATGGTGATGGGGAAACTACAGTCATATTGGGATCTATTATTGATATTGATATAACCATAGTATGTAATCCTTGACATTTATTAGTTGTATTATTTTCATTAGACTATCGATTCCTTCCAAGGGAAATTTGCGTTCTCAGATGTGGATGGTCAACATACAGTTTTCATCATGGAATAAGTTTATCACATGAGTAGTAGGTGTATAAAGCCCCTCATTTCTAAAATGGAGGAATATATATTAAATTTAATGGGTGATTAAATGTTCGAGACTCCCAATGTTTTCAAGGAGTTTTTGGATTTCTTTTTTGAGGAGGTTGTTACATTACCCCCTCTAGGTGAAGTTGAGTCCAAGATCGATCTATAGCTGGGAACATCTCCAATTATAATTGATCCTTATCAGATGACACCATATAAGTTCTGGGATTTTACGATTCAAATAGATCACATGATATGAAGGGTTTCATATTTCCAATTATATTTCCTTGGGATGCTCCAATATTATTCAGCAAGAAGGCGGGTGGTAGTCTGTGGCTGTTCGTTGACTACCAAAGGATGAATCCGGTGATTATTAAAAATAATTAACATATTATAAGAATTTACTATATTTTTGAAAAATTTAGAGGATATATTTTGTTTTCCATGATCGATCAGTGTTATAGATATTACCAGATGGGGTGAAGGATGATGAAATTATGAAGCTTGATATCCGATGCATGTATGATCACATAGAATTTTTGGGAATTCCATTCAGCATCATGAACAAACCACATGTGTTAATGAGACACATTAACTCTATTTTCCATGAGTTTATGGAATAATTTTTTGTTATATTCATCAGTGAAATATTGACCTATTCAAATATTATGTCGGGGAACACAAATCATCTCAGACCTATCTTATTGGTCCTTCAATGCCACCAACTATTTGAAAAGTTGAATAAGTTCATGTTTTGAATGGGGAAGGATTATTTTATTAGTCTTGTGGTTTCTTAGTAGGGTTTATCATTAGACTAGTTAGATATCAATGTAGTTATTTCATGGTAAGAACCCATGAATATGGTAGAGGTTTCCTATAACATAGGTCTCTCAGGCTCATGCTGTTGGGTTGAATCCATTTTCCTTTGGATTTCATCCCCATTGATAGCTCTAGACTATAAATAACATAATATTATATGGACAGATCAATGTCATGAAGTGTATTAATACTTTAGGGGGAGATTGATAATTTCCCCTATGAATTTGTTTCTAGAAGGATGTTTGATGTTTGAGATTTTTTGTGATGCCTCTTATCTAGGCTTGAGATATTTCATGAGGAAATAGAAAGTTGTGATCTATTATAGGTCTACGTAGTTATATCCTCATGAGCATTAAAATTTCATCAATTACTTGGATATGGAATTAGTTGTTTTTCATTGAAGATATAGTTAAATTACCTCCTTAGATAATTATTTGTGGTCTTTAATGGTCACAATAGATTGATGTGTATTTTCTTCTAGTATGAACTGAATCTAAAATTATGGAGGTGGATAAAATTTCATTTGGAAAATGAATTTTATATCTACTACACCTTGGGGAAGAGAAATTTCCTAGAAGACACTATTATCTAGAATCAAAAAAGGGATATTATTCAAATGTATGTGGATACTTGGAGGGTGATGTAAAAGTTGAAGCCATGATCCTAGATGCATGGGTGGTTTATAACATAGGTTATTTGTTTTGTATGATATTTTAGTCTTTTCTAATGAGACAGGTGGATGAGTCTTAGTGGACAGACTCAAAGGAAGAGGTGGTGTGTGACCATGTTAGCCATGGTGATTCTCTAAAGGGGTGGTTAGTGGATGGTTAAAACCATATTTTGTGTTAGGGGATGTTTTTTTATCTCATTGGATATGTTTAAGGGAGTCCTTCATTTGTTTAAAAGATATCATTTATAGGTTCACATGGGAATATCTAAAATTTACCATGGTGTGAAGAAATAGTTTTGGTGGCATGTGACGAAACATATAGTGGTGTAGTTTGTGGAGAAGTGTCTAGTTTTCTAGATGGTAAAGGTAGAAAAATGTGTTCCTAGTGGTTTGTTTTAGAAGCTAGACATCCCTGAATATATGTGTGATTCCATAATAATGGATTTCATTATAGGATTACCATAATCTCATGGAGGATATATCGTTATATGTGTAATCATAGATCAGATGAAAAATTTATCCCTATTCCTACCAATCAAGGGGATTATCACTATCTATGTTTTTTCGAGGAGTAATTTTTGTAAGGTCACATGGATTCATGGAGTTTTAAGTTCCATTGATTTGAATCAAGATGCCCATTTTACATCACAAATATGGAGAGGAATGGAGCAATATTTTGGAAAATAGTTTTTCCTCATCACTACCTTCCACCCTTAGAGATGTAGATAGATAGATTAGAACATATATATTATGGTGGAGATGTTGCAAGCATGTGTATTGGATTATGACAGATCCTTGGTAAAGAACTTTCCTTTAATTGATTTCACATATAACAATGACTAACACTTATCCTTTAATGTGGACTCATTTAAGGAATTTTATGGGATTCTATGTTGATCCCTATTATGATAAACTAATGTTTGAGATTTATCTTTTATATAATACCACAATATTTTAAAATAACACTAAATTTGATAATGAATACAATACACAACATTGAGATTAAATGGACCATGCTATACTATTAAAATAGAATTATTTAAACATGAACCTAATAACCTAGTCGTTAAAATTAACAGTATTAATTGGATTATCAAATTTATTAAATATATTTAATACTTATACAAAAATTAAATATATTGATTAATTCTTTATAAATAATCAATCAAATTTTAATAAATACATTTTATTCTATAAAAAATATGTTTCTATAAAAAATAATCTTTATTACATCTTGAAAGAAAATATTATAATAGATTTATATAAATTTTTGAAATGTTCATTTGTAACATGAATACCATTTTTTAAATTATCATATAAAAATTAACCTATCGTGATATGTTTGGATTTTTTTAAATTTTTTATTTTTCAGTGAATAGTGAAAAGTAATAATCTTTCAAATACTACCATTTATTTTCATTAAATAGTGTATCTAAAAATTAAATTATCTTCTGGATTTAGTATTAAATTTAAATATGAAACATTTGATTTATTATAATCTAGGTAACTTTATTTTAATCATCAATTTTCAAGATTTTGGTATATTTTTATTTTTATGCTTTAAAAGTGGTTTTATGAAAAGTATTTTTAAGTGTATAAAGATTAATGATTTTAAAAAATTAAATAACCCATATTAGGGTAATATTTAAATTCAAATAATATATTAAAATGTATTTATGTGACTTTAAATTCTTATAATTAATATTGTTAGTCATATAGTAAAAATAACACCATCTATTGCAAAAAAATGCATTTCTTGAAAAACATTTTTCAACATGTTTTGTTGTTTTAATTTTAAATTAAATTCAACAAAACATGTGATTTGAATAGGATAAAATTTATTTAATAATTTAAATAAATATATTAATATTATCTAATATGTTTTACTTAAATTTGGTCATATTTAATAGTAAAAAGAGTAAACAACTAGTTACCTTGGTGAAAAATTAAAATGGTAAAAGCAAGTAACTTTAGAGGTAAGTGGAATTACATTTTTAAAAATTGTTATTTTTAAACTTTTTGAGGATTTGATATACCATACCACCCATAAAATACATTATTTATCAATTTTTGAGGCTCTTGTCTTGAGATTGAATTTTTATTATTGAATAGGATTGGGTATTTACAAAAATGCCACTCCCGCTAACTTACGAAAGGACACATCGTATGACCTCCTTTCCAAACATTAAAACCCTTATTGTTATAAAACTACCTACCTAAATATATTCCTTAATTTCATTTACATCTTCTATTGGACTTGGATTGGTTATAAATACAATATAAGAAAGATTTAGGTATAATCTTACTGAGGTGGTATGAAGAAAAGATATCGTTCTTAACTGAGATTTTTTATTTTGATTATTATTATGCCTATTAATAATATTAATAAACCATGATGGTATTATAAAATAAGTATCCCCCATTATACAATATTTTATTATGTTATTTTAATAGACTACATCAATACCCTCTTCCATTAAATTGGAAACAAAACCATCATTCGTGTGTACGATAGACTGCCACCCAGTGAACCAATCCTATTCATTTTCTATCATCACCACTCACAAATTTTTTTGATGAGGGATTTAATGTTTATATATATTATATTAATAATATATTAATAATTATGTAAAACTAATATATCATATACCATCTACCTTTCAAATGATTGAAAACTGATAAAGTAGTTCGTGTGTACGACAGACTACCACCTCACAAAGTTATATGATTTGTTTTTTATTTCCTAATCACATGGATGGAATAAGTAAGTGTATTTAAATAAATAATATGATATTTTTAATATATTTATCATTATATAAATATAAAATAACCCTTACTTTATTTTCATCACGATCGTTGAAAAATTGAAGCGTTACTCATGCGTATGTACGACCTATCATCTCCATGATTGCAATATCGTTTATATTTCATAACCATATTTCAGGGTTCATTTATAAAATGAAAATCATGTATAAAATTATATTTATTTAATTTTTATTATTCTATATATTATGGAATAATGATCACTTTGACTACAGTCAACACAATGATGTTGTTTGAATTTATGAACTGAAATTCTTAGAAACACTTTATATGGAGATAACTTATTATGTAATTAAATATTATATAAAAATAAATAAAATAAACAGTTTAAGAATATTGTATTGAATATGGAAAACTTTCTTAATAAAAATAATAATTTATATATATTTATTACATAAGAGATAAAGGGAATAATTGAAATATCTGGACTCGAGGTAATGTATTTTAAATCAGAATTTATTTCATTGGGTTAAATTACATCTTGAATATATTTGATATGATAAGATTATATGTGAAATTACCATTTGTTATTTTATTTTTTATTTTCACTTATTTTATAAGGATTTATATTTTATGCACATAATCAATACATTGATTAACACTGACTTCAACAGTACAATCATTGTAATAAATTTGATCTTAATATCCACTCGATTGTAAAATATTTCGTATTATGAACATATAAATTTTTTGTGAGGTGTATCTATTATACATTTCACATGTTATATAATTAAAATATTTATATTAATGGTATTTAATGTCCCAATTTCCATTATTTATTTCCTGAGGGTTATGATTCAGTAGTTACCAAAGTTGTAAGTGTTTATGCTTCCATCTCATTTTAACCAGGATCATTTAGGATTGAATTTAATTTGCTGAAAATTATTTGATAATTTTGTAATAAAAAAGTTGATTTTATTATACATTGGTTATTCTTGAAATATTTGAGTAATATTACCATTTTCATATATTTTTTATTTAAAATTATTCAAAAAATATTTTCAAGAAAATACAATTATATTTCACCTTTCGGTCAAAAATGGATATTCTTCCATATCAATATTTCACTTAAAATGTTTCAAATATTATTTTTAATATAATCAAAATATTAATTAAATATTTATTTAACCATGTTTTAATTTTTACAAAATGATTTAAAATGAATCTTCAAGTCACTTTTCAAAAAAGGTAATTTTTTACTTTTTATTGAAATTGTGAAAGGAATCATTGTTTTAACATAATCAGAATGAATGAAATATTAACACCATCAGGACACTAAATTATTTTAGTTTTCATTTATTATATTCCATGTTTATGTATAAATAATATATTTTCTATAATATATTCTAAATTTATTGATTTTGAAGCAGTGTTTTCAATGTGAAAATGGTATTTTCCTCAATAAATAATCCATTTAATCATTTAAATAAATTTTCATCAATGAATAAAACTTTTATGTTATATAATGATTATAAAATATGTAGATTTTCATCTAAAATATATACATTTCTTATAATCCCTTATTTTTATGGGGGTAATACATGCCTTATGTCTTTTTATCAAATGCCCTCATTGTTAAATTTCCTTTAATTTTGATTTGAGGAAAGATTATGCAACCCAATTTCATTCATTGGGAAACTATTTTGATACGAATTATGATTTAGTTTATGTTTTTGGAACACATAAATCATTAAAATTTCATGGATTTTTTTATCCAAAATAAATTAATTATATTTTGGGAATCATATTAAATGTATGATTATTCAGTGATTAGTGGAAATTAACGATTTTTTCATTAAATGTCATTTATTTTCATTAAATAAATTCATTTAAAAGTTCCATTATATTTTGGATTTTTTATTAAATTAAAATATGGAAAATTTTATTTATAATAATATTATCATTTTTTATGAATCATCCATTTTAATGATTTTTTATAAGTTTATTTTTATACTAAAAAATACAATTTTTGGAAAACCCCTTTTAATTATATAAATTTTATTGATTTTTGTAAATCCAAATAACCCCTAGTAAAGAAATATTTAAATAAATTTCATATATTTTACATATATTTATATGAAATGAAATTTTTATAAATATTATTTTTATTAATAGAGTTAATATAATATTATATATTCCTTGACAAATACATTTCTTGAAAAAACTATTTTTCAACATGTTTTTTTGGATTAATTTTAAATTTGGTTATTATAATTACATGATTTGAATTTTATAAAATTTATTCCATATTTATAATAATAATAATTAATATTAGGAAATAAAGTGAACTTAATTTTTATGAGAATCACTAGTAAAAACAGTACAAAAACTATTTACCATGGTGAAAAATTTAAAATGTTAATGCGAGTAACCATAGCGTTAAATGGAATGAAATTTTATTTGTCAGATAAACCATATCACACATACACTCTATTATCTAACAATTTTTGCGTCAATTTTATTTATAGTGACTTCCCATTATTAAATATTGTTGGGAATTTACAAAAATTCCACTCCTTAACACTTATAAAAGTGAATATCCTATATTCTCTATTAAACTCTTAAAAAACCTTTTGTTCTATAGAATACCTTTAAAAATACCTTAATTACTTCCTTACCAACATATTATAGGCCATTTTTTATCATAAATCTAATCTATGAAGTCTTTATGTATAATCCTAAAGAGGTGGCCCGAAGAAGGTGTATCAGTCTAAACCGAGTGTTCTTGTTTTTTTTCATCTTCCAGCGCATTTAAATATTATTAAAACATTCTAATATAGGAACAGAATTTTCCAAAATATACTAATATTTTATTATTCTAATCTAATAACCTATATCAATATCCTTATCAATCAAATGGGAAATAAAAGCATCATTTCTGTGCACGGAGGACTACCGCCTCACAAATATATGTGATTCGTTTTAATCATAACCTATCATGGATATTAAAGAAAAATAATTTAATTTATATTTATATAATTCAAGAAATATTAATCTTTTTTTAAAATAATTTTTCATATAACTTATTACCTTACAATCCATTGAAAAATGATATCATGATTCATCTATATGGTAGACTACTACATTGCGAGGTGATGTGATTATGTTTTTATTAGCACATCACATTTTTGGTACATGTAATTATATTTAAATAAATAATATTATATTTATAATAAAATTATAAATCTCTAAATATAAAACAACACTCAACTTTTTTCATCATAAATGTTAAAAAATGTAAAAGTTAGTCATCTGTACGAATAACATACCATCTCTATGATTATAAATTAGTTAATTTTTAATGACCATATATAACTATAAGTTTTAATAATATAATTGATGTATATAATTTATAATTATTTCATTATTATTATTCAGAATAATATAGAAAAATACCCCTTCTAACATGGTCAACACAACAATTCTATTTTGAATTTATGAAATGAACATTCACAAAACACCCGATATGGAAATTACTGATTATTTAAATTAGTGTATCATTAAAATAAATTAAATTAATGGTTTAAATATAAAATACTAAAATGATAAAATTTTATTAATAAAAACATAAATTATATAAGTTTTTTTATAGGATATTAATGATATACATGACAAGTCTATACTCAAGGTAATGGATTTTATAAATCAGTTTCTTTCATTGGGTTAATTTAGTTATTAATTGTGTTTTATATGTTAATATTATATGTTTAATAAAAATTATTATTTTATCTTTCACTTACTCTTATTTTATGTGGATTTAAATTTTATATACAAAATAAATTCATTGATTAATCCCCACATCAACGGTTCGATCATTCTAATATATTTCATCTCAATTTCCACTCCATTAAAAAATATTAATTTTTAGGCCCTTAATTATTTCTATAATTTATATAGAACTCACCGTTTATACGTTATATCATCAATATATTTATATTCATGGTATTCGCTGTTTCTGTTGAAATTATTCTATTCATGGGGTTTATTATTGAAATGTTACCAAATAGAAAATGGTTTATTCTTCCAAAACATTATAATTAGGATCATCTATGACTAACTTTCCATTAAAGGAAAAATATTTGATCATTTTTAATAAATAAACATTATTTTTTTTCTAATTTTTTTAGTCATGAAATTTCCATGTATTAGTGAAATTGTACTCTCTTTAGTACTTAAAATTATTGAGAAAATATATTTAATATAATCCAATTTTATTTATCTTTTCGGTCGAAAACAAATTCTCTTCAATATATATTTTTTCCTAAAAATATTTTAAAGAATATTTTTAATAGTGTCAATTATTTTTTAAATAGATTTTTTCCCATGTTTTACTTTTAAAATTTTTGTAAAAGAAATATTCTTTTTTCTTTCCGAATGATGTATTTTTTAATCTTTATCCAGAATTTGAATATAATATTTATTCAAACATACTCGACATGAATAGAATATTACCTCCAGGATGAACACTCAATTATTTAATGATTTCATTATGATTTTTCATGTTTATTTTTGTTGAAAATGTTTTCGCTAATATTATGGAAATTTATATATTTTTAAGAAGTAATTTCAATAAGAAAATTGTACTTTCATCAATTAATATTTCATATAATATTTTAAAGATATTTTCATAAATAATGAAAACATTTGATGTAATATCTTTTTTATAAATTATGTATATAATTCTCTCCTATATATAAATAGCTTATTCTCACTAACTTTGATGGGGGTAATACATGGATTTTATTTATTTCTCAGTTGATTTAATTATGAAACTTTCATTGATTATTATATGAGAAAATATTATACAAAAAACCTAATTCCATAAATAATTCTTATGATATTCCATATGACTAATTTAATTATTTTGGAACAAAAACAATAATGAACATGTTATAGAGGGTGTGCCCAGATAGCACTCCAATGCATTGGGAAAATCTATAGTATCATTAAATGTAATGTATGGGATTATATAATAGACCTAATCAATTATGGAAATTTAAAAAACATGTGATTTTATCTAGGAAGTTATCCTGGACTCATGTTCAGGTGATGTTATATGATTCTTCCAGAACTCCTATGTTTTCGTGATCATATAATACCACGATATTTATATTGTTATACCATGTGATTACTCATTTTCCTTCACTTTTATGATATCATGTTATACCTTAACTCACACATTATGTTTACTTATCCTGTTTATTCCCATATTAATATTTTAATCTCACACAATTTTTTTATGTATTACCCTAGGTTATACAATGCAGTTTTAGGATCTCAAATGGATTTAGTAGCACACTAAAAAAAATTCAAAATAAATATTTTAAATTTTAGTCTCATGTTGATGTTTTATGAACCTAGTATTATAAATAGACCAAGAATTTTAAATCCTTGTTTTATATTGATGTTTACTTATTTTAAAATTTATGTTATAATATGTGTAAAAGTGTTGGGTTAATATAATTCCTTGGTCCTGATGCAGTGCAGGGAATGACATAGATAGGTTTAGGTATCTATGATAAGATGAATTGAATACATTACTGAATGATGTATTATTCGAATTAATGTAGGATACCCTTGGAGTTTAAGGATATGGACCATATATTCTTAAAGGTTACCCCTCATTAGGGGTAGGACAAGTTTTGATAAGGGAATAAGATTTCACCCTAGATTGTCGGACCATTCAAGGGGTTGGAGCATATTATCACAGTGGACTAAAAGGTGGTTTTCCCACCATAACTAGAAAAGAACCATTAAATCATTCAAATATTCTATAAATTTTGATATCATCATGATGAATCCAAAATCATTAGATAGGGAGATTTGTATATCAAGGATGATGTGATGTTCATGGCATCACCAGTAGAGATCCAAGATCATTGAGAGAAGGTGTTTGATGGATGAAACATTCCTTTGGTCATCATTCTATGGAGGCATAGTGGTTTAGAATATATTACATAGGATTGTGATATGTGGATACTTCCCCAATACCCATATGTTATGTTTTGAGTTTTTCATTTTTTTATTTGATGCTGTGATGCCTCATTCTTACTAGTTTATGAAATGTATCGTTAAATTGATTATGTTGAGAATTATTGGATATATAATATAAATAATAGAAAAATCCGTCTAAATCATGATGGGTTAAGTTTGTGATACTTTATAAAAACCTTACTGTCAAGATAGTGCTTTCCAAATCAAATAATATCTTTATATAGAGGATGGGTTTACATGATTTGTGTACATGGGTATTTTTTGTGTGATGGTTGTGGTATTCATTGTATTAGGATACATAGAAGATGAAATACTTTAATGTGTGGTTTTATAGTATATTTATGTTTTGAAACTGTAATAATAAGGTAATATGGTTTCAGTTACAATGATATGATTGGGTGGTTTATCATGGGATGGTTTTTCGGCCTCCATCAATTTCTGTGTTCTTGGTTTATTTTTTTTTATAAGAAGTGACAATTGTTAGATGAGTATATTATATAATTTAATAGACCTTAGCAAAAAAATTTTAATGGTTTATTGAGTCTCGGTGGTTCCAAGGTGGAGTTTCGGGGTGTTATTGAGGCCCAGAGAGGGTCTTGGGGCATTCTTAGGCGTCACCATGCCCTAGTAGTGGGTATGTGGGAGGCCATTTTGGATGGTATATTACCTTCTATAAAATTATCATCTCATCCATTCCCATTGAATTTAATGACATTAGGTGCGGTGCCTTGGGGTTCCTCCCTTCCAAAATAGATTAGAGGAACTCACTATATAGTGGGCTTGGGTGTGGTGACAGAATAATAACCAAGTCATTGGTGCTAGACAATTTTTGATGTTTTTGGAAGATTTGTTTTTAAAATATACCATATACTGGACCATGCCATAGTCTATGCTAGGGTGATGGTCAAATACAATTTTTATAATGGGTAAAAAGCTGATCATGCTTGGGTGTTTCTAACAACATGTTTACTAAGGGTAACCAGAATGTGTTAGGGGTATCAACATGTCATGGTGAGGGTGTTTGGTATATTTTTATAAATTAGAGTCTGAATACCTACTTGTTTTGAATTTTATACCTTCCCATGACTCTTTGTTGACCCATGATCATCCTCCCCTTCTCAAGTCTCCTCCCTTAGTGTTTTAATGCCCATTGATCATCTTGGATCGTTCGGATTACAGTTCTTTGGATCAAGGTAACCCTCTCATTCTCCATTCACCATGTCTTCCCATTTCCTATTATACATGAGTTTTATATGATGTGATATATACAATATTTTTGTTTTATTTTTTTGTAAACATATTTTTTATAGGATATAGTGGTGATTCCTTCAAGATTTGTGGTGGATGATCCTTTGATCTCATGTCATTATTCCTTGATGATTCATTGTGGAAGGGGATCCTTCATATCGATTTGTTTAGTATACATGTAGGGATATCAAATTTTTCGCCTTATTTTAGATAAATGTATTGTTTCAAATTAATAAATAAAATTAATCCTACAAATTGAAATTGAATGGGAGTGGAGGAATCACATGAGATTTTTTTGTATTTTTATTTTTTCATATATAGTTAAGAATATATATTTCTTTTCCCATTAAACATGGGTTGTGGTTGCTGTGTCATTATGATTTTTTATTAAACTCACAACATAAGCTAAATTATAATAATTTTAGTATGAATAATAAATTAATTTCCCATCAAATCCTGGATTTGTATGAGAACACCCTTGAATATAATGAATTATAATCGAAGTATTTGTTAAAAACTAAACTGGGATATGAAGTGGTAGAAATATGGGGTATTTTTTATGTGTGGCGCTAGTGATGTGTAGTGGTTGTTATGTGTTGTGGATGAGAGGTGTGGTGGTTTTGAGGTCAGGTTGCTATGAAGCAAGGTTTGTTGGTATGATATGGATATATTGTAATGTTTTGTGTTGTGTAGTTTCAATTTAGATATGGAATGAACCTAAATTGTTGACATAAAAATTATAATGATTGAAAATTAATATGTGGTAGGTAAAGTAATTTTGGGACGTAAAATTAAATGTAATGGGTTGGAATGATTAATAATTTTTTATTAATATAGTTAGAAGTTTGGTAAAAGGTTATTATTAAAGATGAAATGAATGGCCTTATAAAATGATTGTTACATAAATTATAAAAATCTAGAAATGGGATATTATAAAATGAAATACGGAAATCAGCATGTGTGTGTGGATTTATTGTGTGGTGTAATGTATTTAGAGGTAGAAACAACAACGTTGGAGGTTATGAGTCTTTGTGGTGATGTGGTGAGTTATTTTGGTACTCTTATTGTGAACCCCTATGTTGGACTCGTGGTTAATTTATTTTTCATATAGCTTTATGTTATTTCTATATGCACCCCACATAAGTCACGTGTTTACACCAACACCCAATGGTCTTGGGTTCTTGGAATTTTCCACCAACATCCATAATGGTGAGTATGGATGGATGGATAACCAATATTCCTCTATATGTATTCCAAGAATGATTTATATTCATGTGTTGTGATGGATAGAATTTGAAAATAAAATTGAGGTGGTGATTTATAAGATGATGAGGTAGTTCATTTTGGGGTTTGTACATAGTAGGAGGAGGGAAATAGGTTGATAACCTTTATATTCATGATACCCAAATATTCTAGTTAAATGAAATCATTTGAGAGATAATGTAGATGTGTTTTAGTTTCCTAAGTTCCTTTTGGTGGGATGTGATGTGGTTACTCAAGTGTCTTCAGGTGGGATGTTATGTTGTGTCCCAGGTGTATCTAGGAATTACTACTAAATTGGGGATGAGAGTGCCAATACATACGATGTTGGGTAATGAGTGTGTAAAATCATGGAATGTGGTGTTGGGTACCCTTTATTGATATTATTCTAACTATGTTACTAAAGTGGGATGCATTATTTTCTGATAATGCCTTGGAATAGATGATATTTTTTAGTTGAATCATTTAGGTGTTGTTGGTTTGGATATTTTTCACTAGCTCACTAATAATCTATTTTTACATGTGCATTAAAGACCATCGTTATATTACTAATGAGTATACATTTTATTCTCCCTGTACATACATATATATACTATTATATAAGAATCTAGGAGGTCATTATGGATTGAGATAGAAATTTCTATCCTAGATATTTGAGTTGTCACTGATTAATTTCCTCAGGACTTATTTTAGTATTTATTTAGATATTTTGTTTATATTTTTTTTTCATTATACGTGCATCCTGAGATGATTTTTTCTTTTCCAGGATATGGGTTTTCTTAGTGTATTTAATAAGTTCTCCTAATACTTACTAAATAATTTATTGTAATTCCTTTCATATGCATGATTTTTATACCCTAAGTGCTAGTTTCTAACTCAGGGCATACTGATGGTTGGAATCGTGGGTTAGTTTCTCACATCCTTTATGTCCATCCTAGGAGGGGTACCTTTGGAGGGAGGGGGTCATGAAAAATGCTTTTACAACAAGTTAATGAGAATAATTATGTGATAAGACTAATACATGTACCTATGTATAAAAAATAACTGTACAGTCTTATGATATAAACTAGATGAAAATTTTATTTAATGATGGTGTGCATGTGAAAATAGTGTAATAAGTAATTGAATAACAAAAGGGCACTACAAAATTCAACATGACTGTCATATATTTTAGATATTTCATGGTGGTGCAATATAATTGGATAACTTAATGACTGTGTATCTAGGTAGTATAAATATCTTATAAGGTTCTACAGTTAGACTAGGTTATAATTAGTCAAGGGACTTAGGAATGTTATATTCCCCTTACTATAGTTTTCGGACCAACACATTTTTAGTATTATTTAGTAGATAAACTTCTATATTTGGTAGCTTAATATTTCAGATAATCTATATATTGGTCATAACCATACATAATAAGTACATGATGTTGTTATTTAGTTAAAACCATGAAAAACAGTAAGATCTATAATTTACTAAATTCTATCTACATTATTATGAAAAAGAATAGATACTTTGGATAATCAAGATATTAATAGTTATAATTGGTAATGTCATAAAAGGGAAAAATTGGAAAAAAATTCCCCATCATTGATTCATCCTGCCTCTTAATGTTGAGGATACACCTATATTATCCTAAAAAATGTTGTCAAAGAGAAATTTCACTTCTATTAGATTCTATACATTCAATTTTTTTTTATTATTCTGAATATTTTCATCTCGTTACAATATTAAAATTTAATTTCATATTAGGTGGATATTAATTTACTATGTATCATAATGAAATATCAACAAAGACTATGGTGTATATGAGAAAGACAGAGAAAAGAAAATGATGAATTCATCTATATTAAGCCTATAAAAGGTTTCTCCTAACCATGTTATAAAATCAGAAAGTGTTTGTTTGGAATGATAATAATAATTGGTTAAAATTTCAACCAAATAGATGGACAACCCTTCAACCTCATGGGATTCAGATAATCATGAGGTATATGGAAATTTATGAAAAAACTGTCCTAAGGAAGAAAAACCAAGCATAAGTGGGGATAAATATCTATATATAATTTCGTAAGAAATATAATATGTTACACTCTATTCCCAAGAAATAGTTTCTTTTATTTTTGGAATTTCATAAAGTCTGCATGAAGAGATCACCCAACTAGAATGTGAAGCTGATAACATATATGAGGATTTACTGTAAAAGTTATAGGAATATATATATTTCTCTAAATAAGTCAGATCATTTGAGAAAATTAATGTAGATATTGTAATATGTTCTTAATTTTTTTAAATCAATGGATCATAGAAACTGGAGTGAAATTTGATGTATGGAAGAATCTTGAAGAGAAAACCATGAATTAGAAGCTAAAAATTAAAAACAATATTTATGTCATTTTTTTGGTTAAAGGTAAACTCAAAGAAGTTTAAGGTACTTGACACCATTCTATATGAATAGATAAAGAAGAATGAATATTCAATTGAAAACATAAATAATGGTTATGAATAAATAATTTTATTCATTGAAGATCAATATAATATTCTTAGTATGAAATGTCTATAATTGGAAATAAATTCGACCATTCTAGATAATACACATAGTATTTTTTCACAACAAAAGAAGGAAGGAGGATACGCTTCCATGGATTTTTCATTATAGGATTCTGATTTCAATATATCTACTTTATGTGGCAAGAATATTAGTATATGTGCCTCTAAATATTATCAAGCATGCACAAAGAGGATGGTACCATCCACACAATTTTTTAATAATTTTCTTAAATCTATTTTCATGAAAATTTCATGTTTCAAATGAATATCTATACAATTATTTATGAAGAAAAATGATTAGACTACCCAAATGTATTTGATGGATAGAATAATTATTATGGAATTTAGTTCCCCAATAAGAACCAAAATAATGTAGAATAATACCCAAAAATTTCATATCCCAGAATCTATAAATTCTTGATCGGTCATAATGGAGAAAAGAAAATCACGGTTTATGGGTAATCACTAATATTTAAATAAGTTCAGATATTGTGAATTAGATTATTTATATAATACTCTAAATTATAAATCACATGGGAAGTACATCGGTAAGGGGATCAAGTAAAAGAAGATATATCATCAAAACATATAAAAAACAATACGAATAATTTTTTTTGAAATGCTTGAAAATATATATGATGTATGGAATAGTAATGGTCATATATATGGTTCATTATCATATAATCATGTAATAAGATTATATGAGAAAATTAATCCACATAATTTAGTGAATAAAGAAAAAATTAAATATAGTTAATAATATAGAATAATGTTTCAAACAATAATTATAACAATAATATTCAACAAGGGTAGGTGATAGAATATTAAAAAAATAAACATAAAGAAAATAATATTCAAAAAAAGTATAAGAAATCTTTGAGGTTTACATTATTCAAATGGTAATTGGAGATAAAAGGAGCCCATAGGAAAACTGTGTGTACATCCCAAACTTGCTCCCAATGTACTCAATGATATTTTATTAATCCAAATAGTATATTTGGATAGATAAATAAAGTTAGAGGAGGTATAAAAAAACCATGTGCCATTAAAAAAGAGTAAATTACATATAGTGAATTAAAAAATCATGATAGTTTTTCAAAAAATGAAAACACTTATGTTGAATAAGTTCTATGTAACATATATAATATTGTAGGACACATCAAAAAAGGATGTTTAATAATATTACCAGTATATGAAAATGTCTTCAAAATAGTAAATATTGAAAAAGGTTTTGTATATGATTTAATAGAAAATGAAATAAGAACCATATCAAATAAATAAATGGATGATATGTTTGTATCCCTACTACTCTAAGTAAATCATATTTGAAGACCAGAAATAGAAACATGATGTTTGAAAATAATAGAGTAACAAAATTGGGAAATTATCATAACCTCACTATTCACTTTGAAGAAGAAAGTAGATCCAATTCATTCCCTTAATATTTATGTGTTTTATTTTTTCTTACAATACAGGGAATTGAAGGTGAATCATGACATTACATGGATAACCTGAGAAAGAGTGGATGTGTTGTCAATATTGAACAATTATTAAGAAATAACCATGTCTAATTGATCTCAAAATTGGTATTATAGAAATTTTAATTAAGGGATCCTCTTTGATTAAGTGAAAAGTTTTTTTATTCCCAATAATAATGTGATGAAGATACCTTCATAGTATTATCTTACATTTTGTATTATATACAACATTTATTAAATAAATATCATCCTTGATGATGATGTGGAAATTATCAAATCTAGATAGTGACTTGAATAAGATATATCTAGCATACTCTATAAAAGTATAGTCATGTGATTTAAAATTTTAATATATAATCCATTATGAGGATTTCAAATATTTTCTCCTTATGGTGGAGATAAGTAGAGAATAATAACGAAACTTATAGAATGATTTTTTCATGTTAATTTTTTTATTCAAGAAAGTAATTAAAGATTAGGTCATTGAATAGGAATTATTTCCTAATTTCTCATCCATGATAAATTAAAATTAAATCATTATATTATGTGATATAAATTTATTTAAATCAATGAAATTAAAATGTAATTTTTAATAAAAATTCAAAGATGTTTCCTAGAACATCAATCGTACTTTGTACTTAAATGTTTTTGAACTATTTTTGGATGTTAGAGTATGAGTGTTATGTTTATTTATTATATAATAGATTTTTATAACAACTTGTATCAGTATATAAAATAGTTGAACAACTTATAAGAAAGTTTAATTAGCTATCATGTCATTTTGTATCAAACTCAATTAAAAATGGATAGCTTTGTTTTCTAAAGAAAATACACTTGTTTTTATACTATGAATGAATCACATAGACTTAGATGGATTTAATGGAAAAGACTTTGAATAATAATTAATTGATACCATTTTTATATGTACTTTTAATTTATTATCAATAAGGGTGTTGTAAAGTGAAATGAAATATTGATGAGAAATTAGATGACTAACAATGAAGAAAACATATATTTACACAAGAAAATATTTCCAAAAAATACAAAGTTGGAGAATATTGAGAGAACTTTTTGAAAGTTATATTTCTTGTCATGGAATAATTTTTCAGGCTTTCCAGCTTATTGATAATGAAGAAATAGCTTGGATGATCCAGAATACAATAATTTTGAAGATAAAGTTTTGAATCATTGGGTGAATTGATGTTAAGTGATGATATATGTAATAAATAATTGAATAATGGTTTAGATTTGTTTTTCACATCAAATATGACAAAAGAGAGATATTTCCTTGGAGGATTTGGATAAGGAAAATGTCTTGGTGGAAAATTTGAGGAGTTTCATCCTGGTGTTGGATGAAGTTTGAATAATATACTTATGTAGGATTAGCTTCCATAGAGATGATATTTAATGGAAATGAACTTGTGTGTAATGGATCTTCCATGACATGAATATTCCACCGAAAAAAATTTCTTACCTTCTATTCAGATGATGTTATTCTTTAAGTTTCAGTTCTTTCATTATAAAATCAAATATATTTCATGATAATATATATTCTTTGTGTATGAATGAAAAAATTATTCATGATAAGAAAAAATAACCATTGAGTATGATAACTTAACAAACATGAGTATATGAATTTAGTATGGTATTTTTTGGAGTGAATAAGGAGTTCCGAAAGGACCTTTTGTGAGTAAAGAATAATAGACTATGAGTTACATGGTAGGAAGATCTACCATGAGTGTCACACATATGTTGACATGGATATTGATTGAAAAATATAGTAATAAGAATATGATGATAATTTATACACTAATATTTATAAAATGTTATATCGCAATATTTTTTATTGTGATCCTCACACATTTATATGAAGATAAAGTTTAAAATAAGGCATAAAATGGGAGAATACATGTATAAATTTGTTTGAATAAGTAAAAAATCACATATATGAATCTATATAAGTGTTCTATGTATGGGAATATGAATGTATGTTATTTATTTGGTGTAGGTAGATCTTTGTAATATAATTCATGACTACATATATGATTGTTAATGGAAGGATACTTGGATATGTGGTTGGTTTTTTAAGAAAATCCCTCAATCCAAATGGTACACCACATTTGAGAATAAACCTTATATATATATGTGGATATTCATATGTTATTGGAAAACATATATGATTATTTATACATTCTATATGTTAGTAAATATTTTTTTTAGTAATTAATAAATTAAAGAATCTTTATACCCGAATAGGCTGCTAAAAAGAGAATATCTGCATATAGGATTTCGTATATAAGAGAATCTGCATACCATAATTTCTCACTGTGTATGTTAATGGATAAATATATATGAATTATAAATGTACATTAATTTATATAGATTCTTATATGTTTTCAAATCTTCTACGGATGTGCGTATGCATATATGATGTGTCACATAGATGAAAAATCTGGAAGATGACAAGTAACATGACATTCATTGAAATGATAACAAAAAATAATTAGTTCAGGCCATGATTTAGCTAGAAATAAAGATCAAATGAGCATATGAGATGCTTCTCATGCATGAATCGTAAGTACCACGGGTTTGTTCCTTGCTGGAGGTTTGAGGACTACAAGAAGCTTGTCCATTCTTCCATGCAGAGCAATAAATTTGATGTGGATATTATTGAGTAATGAATGAAGGATTTGTGGGATTATTATATACCACAAATAAATGAGGATCTATAATGAATTTACTAGAGAATCATACATACTCAAATATTTTTTTAAATTCGTACTAGTTATTGTGGAATGAAGGAATAGTTATGAAGAATTATGATGTGTTTTTGGTTAATATAAATTAGCACGTAATGATTATGTGAAATTATTAATGAAGAATTTGTTTGATAATGTTTAGTATTTATGAAATTAAAATAGAATAATTTAGGCCATATAATTAAGGATATATTCTAAATAATTATCCAATGATCAGGTAATATTTTAATTTTTGTAAATATTTATTATTTAAATAAAGTATTTATAAAACAAAAATGAATAAATATATGAGTAAGATAAAAAAACAAACCAATTATATAACTATTTTTATTATATATATCATTTAAAGTAATTTCCTTGGTGTTTTTTGAATTTGAAACAATTATTGAAGATAAAATATTTTTTAGACAAGAAAAAAGAGACCCGACTATGTGATAATCATTCGTCATACACATACATTGATCAAAATACAATAAGAAATAAAACATTGAATATCATATGCACTAAAAAATAATAAGATGCAAAAAAAAGTAAGAAGTTAATAGAATCAGGAATAAGAGAAAATAGTGTTGTTAATTTCAGGATTCATTGATTAAAGACAGGTCTTACAGTCAATGTTAGAGAAGAATGACATTAGATGAAGAAATATTGAACCATTGAAAGAAAATCATCATTAAAGTATGTTGATGTGGGTATGAAGATAAATTTATTTCAGGATAACAAGAAATTTAAAAAAAAATAAGAATGGAGAGAAGAAAAAACAGGAACTTTGATATTCAACATAAGTCATAAATAATTGATAGATTTCAGGTTTTTGCAAAGTAAATAGAGAAATTTATGGTAGTCTATATAGGAAGTATATATATATAGTAAGGTTATGTTGTTGGACCAGTTTATCACTATTCATGGAACTCAGGATGTTTTTCCTCCTTACTAAATTATAGGGAACAATGCTTTATTTTATGATTGTTTCTGATCCCAACCATTTTATTTGAAACCTTATTGTAGTAAAACAAATTGTGTATTGTTCACTAATATACAATACGAGCGATATCTACTCTTATGGAGTATTAAACCTTGTTAAAACATTATCTTTTATCCATTAGTCACTTTTATCAACTTATATATCAAAAAAAAAGATAGAATTGTAGAATCATTATCTGAACAATTATATGAGGTAATGGGATAAAAAACCAAATTGGAATAAAAAGTTCCCAACAATGATTCACCCACACTATCAGTGTTAATAGTAACTCTATGTGGTCTTAATAAAAGGTAGCAAAGGGAAGGTTCACTGACCTTGGTTATCCACATTGATATCCATTCACTTTTTTGAATTTTTGAGTCTCCTTCATATATTAACAATAAATTATAGTCTTTTTAAAATTGTTTTATTATACATCATAATTTAATTTCAATAAATATATGATAAATAGTATAAATAGAGAGAAAAATGAATATAAAGAAGGAATATATATTTTCCATATAAATAGTTTCTCTGATCCAGGTTATAGAATACTATTGAGAAGGATTATAACGTGAATTGTTTTTCAAATTTACAGAAATTTATTTGGAAAACACTTCAACCAAAATGGATTTAGGTAAACCCGATTTATATTAAAATTTATGTAAAAATTGTCTCCAAGAAGAAGAACCTTGAAAAATTGTTTATGGTGATCTATCAATAATTTCTCAAGAAATATCAATTAGTGGATTAAGATACATGTTATAATATTTTCTCCAAGAAATAGTTTCCTTTATTTGTGGTATTTTTAAAATTATGAAGGAATAGATCTCCCAAAAAATTATGAAGCTGATAATATAAAAAAATGTTTTGTAAGAAAAGGTATTAAGATTTCGAAATCACTATAAAATGGTTGGATACATTGATAAAAGAAATAAGGATAATGAAAAAACTTCCTAAAAAACTAAAAATAAATGGATCAAATTACATCAAGTGAAATATGAATTCATGATGACTATTGAAGAAAAGATATAGGCATTAAAAGTTAATCCTAAAAATATCATTGAATAAAATACTTTCAGGTGTAGTTATAATCAAATAAAATCATTGTTATTGAAACCATGTTATAATAAAAGATCATAGTTCATAAATAAGAAATTGAAAAATGAATATAATGTCTAAAGAGATAATGTTACTAATTTAATATCAAAGTAATATTATAATTATGAAATGTATCGAATTGGAAATAAAATTTACCAATCTAGAGAATACACATTCTTAGTTTTCTCAATCAAAAAAGGATGAAGGAGATTCTTCCATGGTTTTTTCTATGGAAGGTTTTGATTTCAGGATATATGTATTATGCAGTAATAAAATTAAAACATCATTAACTAATGATTATAAAGAATACTCAACTAAAAAGTTAATATACATTCATTTTTGGTAATAATTTCCCAAAATCTATTTTCATTGATAGTGCAGATCTTAATGATAAAGATGTGTAATTATGGGTGAAGAAAAACATGGATGATACCACAATGTATAGTATGGATAGAAGAATCAATATTGAATTAGGTTCCCTAATAACAGCCCAAAAATTGGTGAAGAAGTCCCATAAACAACATCTTACCTAATCAAAAAAATCCAGGGTGGATAAATAGTGAAAAGAAAATCATGGTTCTTGGGTCAATTTTGGTGCTAAATCCGGTATAATAATTATGCATTGTATTTTTTTAAAAATATTTTAATTTCTGAAGAATAACGTTAGACTATATCTATAGAGATTAATTCAAAATGATTTAACATCCATATATTACATAAAATATTTAGAGTTTAAATAGATTTGAAATGATTGAAAGTATCTATGATGTATGAACTAGTAGTGGTCATAGAAATGGTTCATGATCATCTATAAATGTATGAAATTAGATAATAAAATAATAAAAATAAATTGAATGAAGAACTAAGAAAAATTCCTTAGAAGAAAGTAGAATAATTTGTAAACACAAATTCTCTCCAGAAGATATCATGAAAGATATGTGAGACATCTGTAACACCCCGAGATTTTATGAAAAATATTCTTTTAATTTCATTAATGTCTTTTGTTGTATGCTACACAATGTTTACCTTGCGCTATACGCAACACCGTATTAGCTTGCAGTATACACAACACTATTCTTGGATCGTGTTACACACAATTTTTATAATAGTTATTCTAAGAAACATTGAGTATATTTATATATATTCAATGTATAAATTAAATATGGTTGGATTCTATTATACGAAACAACAAAGGAGTTGTGCACTACACGCAACCCTGACTTGGCTTGCATTACACGCAATCGCGACCTTCCTCGATAGCGTGTGTTGTACGCAATACCGGGTTTTACTAAACAACGATATATTATTATAATATTATTATGAACTAGCCTTTATGAATAGTATTAACTAAATTTTGAATTTTATAACATTATTATTCATCTTACACATTTTCTAGAACATGGTATAAGAACAAAATAAATTTTTCGGGTAAAATACGTATTTTTCAAAAAATGCAGTTTTGCCGCCTTTTGATGGCGCACCCACTTTAAATCTAGTTTTTGACATGTTTATAAGTTCAATTGGACAAAAAAAAAATCTTCTTTTGAATCAGGATATAAAAATTTACATTAGATAACATTTTGATATTTTTCTGATAACTTTCATATTTTAATGAATAGTAGAAACACGCTATATTTTAATTAAAAACAAATTTTTTCATCGTAATATCTTATGTGGTTAAATTATAATATTGAATGGTTTTAAAGTATAAATAGAATATATTTTTACCATTTAATATAATTTATGTCATTAGCATTGAGTTTACCTTGAATTCGTAGGTTAAATCAATTCAATCTTTTGCAATGTTTTAAAGAAAAACCCGTTTTCTTTCGACAATGGGATTAATTTTAATTTAATTTTTGCATCTTTTGAGTATTGAATTTAGAAAAAGTGATTCCATATTTGGAATCAGTGGGTCCAAATTATTTTAATAAGCTACTTTTTATTTTTGGGCATTGTGAATAGTAACTATGGAAAATTTTATTTACTATAGTTAAAGGTAAATCGGGTAATTAAGGGTAAACATAAGATTGTAAAATTACCTAAAACATGGAAAAATCCTATTGATGGCTAAACGTAGACCCATAAAACCTAAGGGTCGGATTAGATTCATTTTATGGACTTTGTTCCATGAGAATAATTTAATTATTATTAAAACCAAAGAATGTGACAACATGTCACTTTCTTAAATCTTATAAGTATAATAATTTTAATTTAGTGATAAACATCATGAAACATAGAAAATGAATAGTATCCAGAACTCTAATACAATTATCTACATCATAGGTATTTATTTAGAATTTTTAGGGATTAAAACATTATCATTTATTATGACACAAAGATGATGCAGTAATTGTCTTATTAATGAAATATTAACACAATTGATGTTATAAATGCCCAAATAAATGTAATTTGAGTCTTTTTATGACTTAAATTAATTTTTAGGTTAATAGGACACGTTATTGTTGATATAAGTAACTTGGTTAGAACTTATCATTCTGTTATGAATTTCATAAAAATCATGTACCAAATAGTGTCAAAATTGACATAAATTAGTTTTTAAAACAAATATTATATTATTAATTGTTATTTAATTCCTAAAAATCTAAGGTTAATCTAAATGACTTAGATAAGAATATATATATTAATAATAAACAACTTTGGGTTCTTTTGGCTTGTTATGGTAAGTTTATTAACCATATAGTGTAAGAAAACAAAAAGACACGGTAAAAGTTAAATTATTTAACTTAGAGTTAAATCTAATTGATAAGGTTAAAATAAAAACCTAAACTTGTCTAAATCCTATTGGATTAGAGTATTTCGACACATACCAACTTTATCTTCGAAATAAGACCCTTTGGAACCATTATAAACCAAATTTGGCCTTAATATAAAATAATATTTTGAGATTTTCCTAAGGTTCCCCTCTCCTCCCTTATAAAAGGGAACCTCCTCCCTCTCCTCGTCACACCAATTTGAGCATTAAAGCTCGGCCAACCCCTGACAAAATCTCTTCTCCACTTCCCTAGTATCATCCTAGAGGTCCTGGTTATCTCAAAAGACCATCCTTAGTTCTTTAATTGGAGGTTAAGTGAAGGCGCGTCAAAAAGAGGTAATATCCATTACCGATCTTTTTCAATTTCTTTCTTCTTCAACTTCTTCTTATTTAGTTGTTTCAAGATAAATTAATAACATCAGTATTTCTTATATACTGATATGTTATTATAAATATGAAACAACTCTACGTAACCTTCTGTCCATCCTACGGAAAAAGGAAATCACCGCGCGTGCGTACGTACAGAATATTGTCTCCACGCCGTGGTGTAATCTATTTTCCACCACGACCTTAATTGGATGGGTATAATGGTGTAATTAGTAACTATATATGATTATTATAAAGTGATATTGATACTGAAATATTACACATACCCTTAAACACAAGTTCACGATCATGAGAATGATATCATCGCTCGTGCGTGCGTACGGACTACCGTCTCCACGACGCGATGAGATTCATTCTCCACATTAACCATTCATGTATGATTATAAAGTATATATAATGAATAATAATGAAATATATGACATGTCAAATCTACTGGATTTATTTATATATATATATATATGTATGTCATCTACTTACTTCCATTCAAGACAATAAGGAAAGGAAAACAGCGTTCATGCGTACGTACGGACTACCGTCTCCATGAACGGTGTTTTTGATTTCATTTATCTATCTATTATATATATATATACTGAATATATATGATATATAAATCATGTTTTATATTCTGGAAGTAAGTAAATCATGATATAAGTAATAATAATGTCAAGAACAACAAGTCCAAACACCTACGATAAATGAAACGATTTTACCCAAAACGCTTCTTTAACATGGACTTTACAAAAGAACGGGTAATATAAAGTCATAAGTGAACAATATATGATATCATAACAATGAGTATGATTTTGGAATAAGTCAATAACATTATGTAAATCATTATACAGGAGGTTCGGACACATACGAAGCATATCAGACCTAATGTAAGGGAAATATCACAATCTCATTTTTATCCGAGATTCTTTATACTTTAGTATTTAATGGGGTGTATTTTATCATCCACATACATGTTTCCTCAATATGTAATTTTATTTCCATCCACCTACAATTTTTTTAATTCTATTTTACCCTTCGGTGAGTTTTTAGTAAAAGATATGAAAGGAATCTTTTGTCGATTTTCGTACGATGTACTTTTTTGACTTTTTCGACAAAAGTACGAGAAGAATGTCTTTTTAACTTATACGGCATGAATGGATTTTTAAAACATTATTTCCAAGAGGATTCCCTTACAAGTTTTCAAGTTTATTTTTAATCAACTTCTTTTATTTTAGAATTGTACGACATGTTAATAAAGGAAAAGTGTTTTTGAAGCAGAAAGGATATTTTCCTCAAGAATGGAGTTCAAGTGTTTTATCAAAATTATTTTCCATCTTAGATAATATATTTTTCTATTTCTATCTGTATTATTACATGGATTTGATTATGTTTTGATGGAAATATTTTTATGAATTCCTTTATCTTATATGAATTTTTTTATGATGTCATGATGTTTAGGATTCCCATTTTTATTACATCGGTTATGCTATGATGTATGGTTTCTGATTTTGTGGCACACATAAGAATGGTATCATTATGAGATTGGTGGGACCTATATCTCCCTCCAATGCATTGGGTAAAGATTTTATATCTCATGAGATAGACATGGCTGGAACGGTAGGTTATACCGGTTCAGTGAAACAGGACTGAAACGAGGAGTGAACTCGATTTAGAAATGGACTTTGTCCACTAAGATAGTCTTGGAAATGAGTATTGACTAACAAGAAATGATTCTCTATGATTATGTGTGTATTCCACACAGTTTCATGTTTTAGGTTATGATTATTTTCATTCCATTTCACTACTATGATATATCTCATGTTATGAAATTATGCTCTCTTTTGGAGGTTAAGATTTCCAAAATGTTATGTTCTTATGGATATGATGTGATTGATATTTGTTTTTACCCTTACTGAGCATTTGAGCTCACCCTTTTATGTTTTCTTTTCCCCAGGATATAAATAATGGTTTTAGGTAAAAAAAGGGATGATATTTATGGGAGATGTTGAAGATCTTTCACCACGATTGGAAGATTATATTCAGAGTTTCCAAAGACACTAAACTATTAAGATCCTTGTGTGTGTGTGTTTGTTATGTACTATGTATTCCGCAAAAGTAATGTAATTTCCATGTATGTCAAGCTTTGGGTCTCTACAACATCAATAGACTATAATAATAAAACAATTTATATTCAACAAATGTCCAAAAAATCTGGGATTTGTGCATTACCCAAAAGTCCATTGGAGATGAAATGAACTCATAAAAAACCATATTGACACCCCAAACTTTCTACCAATACACCCAATTATATTTTAGTCATTCTGTTAGAAGATTTTCAATGATAAGATAAGTCTGATGGTGAATAATTAAAATCCACTTCTAATATAAAATAAGAAATTTTATATGAATAATTCAAATTTCATGAGAGGTTTTAAACAAATGATAACTATTTTTATAATGAAGTTCCATGTGAGAGATTCAATTAGGATGGAAACGCTATAAGAGTAATCTTAACAACATTAACACCATAATAAAAATTCAAAAAAAGAATGAAAAATAAAAATATTGGTGCATAAGAGTTTATGACTAAAGAAATCAAAACCACCCCGTACCAAGAAATGGATCATGTGGTGAGATATATGTAACTCTAAAAAACATTAAATTTATATACTATATAGAGAAGAATGATGTTTAAAAATAATGGAGAAAGATGGTTGAGAAAATGAAATCGTCCTTTCTATTCATATTGAGGGAGAATGGGGATCAACCTTATTACCCTACACTATATGTGTTCTATTTCTTCTTAAAATAATGTTAATTGAATGTGAAACCTATTGTTAGGGGAAAGACCTTTGAAAATGTGGATATAATATCAATAATAAATACCAATGAATAATTCACCATATAATATTTATATTTAAATTGTTATTATGGAAAATCTTATAAAAGGATCATCTTTTATGAATCGTAAGTGGCTTCTATCAACACCTTATAGAATGATATGAAGATACTATCATTGTTTAATCTTTTATTTTGTATTTTTAACACCACACATAGAATAAATATCATACATGGTGATGATATATAAGTTTTAAAATATGGATTTCTAAAAGAAAAATACCCATTTGGTATATTCTCAACATGCATAGACTTGTGATTTATATTGTTAATAGATCATATATTGTGAGGGTCATGAGGAGTGTCTACTTGATGGAAAGATATGTAGAGAATGATAAAGAAGATTCCAAAATTATTATTTCTATAAAATATGATTATACTAGAAAATTATTAAATATCATGTCATTAAAGAGGTATAATTTACCGTTGTCTCATCCATGGTAACATAAAATAAAATAATTATATAAATGGGGAGAAATTTATTTAAATAAATTATATTAAAGTTTACTTTTCTAAGAACATATAGAGTTGTTTTCTACAAAATCAATCATGATTTTTAGTTAAATGATTTTGACCTATTTTTTTATTTGAGACGAAGAGTTTTTGGTAGATTCATTATATAAAAAAATTGTATCACAAATGGTATCATTCTATAAAATAGTTGGATACCTTATAATAAAGGTTATTGAGTTGTCATTTTATTTGGTTTCAAGTTAAATTAATGATAGGAATATTTGTCATTTAATTCAAATCCTCTAGTTTTCTTCACCAATAATTGATCATTTAGATGTAGAGTGATATTATTGATGAAACATTACATAATAAATAATTTTTAACCTTTTCCCAAGTACTTTTTATTTCTTATCAATAAGTGGGAGAGAAAGTAAAACAAATTATTGATGAGAAATCAAAAGAGTAGGAATGGTTATAACACATATTGAAAAATCATTTAGAAAGAATTTAAAACAAATATGTTGGTTTAGATTTTTTATTCCACTTTTTTTGAGTTTTATTTGTTTTAAAGGAATAATTTACAGTGCATTTCAATGTGTTGATGTAGAATAAGTTGCTTGGATGATGAGTAATCCAATCATGTTGAAGAATAATTTCCCAAGATTTGTGTGACATGATATTAAGTGAAGATATATGAAAACAATAATGGAATTTTGGTTTAATGTGGTTTCTTACTTCACATACTAAAAAATATAATTATTTATTTGGGGTATTTATAGAATAAAAAATTTACGGTGAAAACCATGAGTGATTTTATCTAAGTATTGGATAAAGGTCAAAGAAAATGAATCCATGGAATGTGAATTCATGAATAAGTGATTTTGTGGAAATGGTATTACAAGGAATGGATACTTTAATGACATTAATACTCATCGTTGAGAAATTTTATACCTTCTATAATGTTGGGTTTATTCTTTATGTTTATATACTTTCGTTTGATCATCAGAGATCTTCCATGAGGATTAATCTTCTATGAGAATGATAAAAAATATTATGCATGAGAAACAATGATATTATACGAATACAATAATGAAAAATTATTTAGGATATAAATCAAGCATGCACATTCCATGAGTGAATAAAGAGTCAAGCCTGGGGCTCTGGTGAGTTATGAAAGAAAGACTGTGAGTCTCATGTTAGGAAGAGATACCATGTGTATCACATGGAAGGTAGATTTATGATCACACAAATAAAAGGGGGGAAATAATATGATAATATTTCATTCAATAATATTTAAATAATTATACATTATGATATTGGTACTTATGATCCATACAAAATGAGATTAAGATGAACATTGAAATAAGTTATAATAGGTAAGGATACAATGTCTGATATTGGTTGAAGAAGTAAAAACATTGTATATGAATTTTTATACAAGCTCTGTATGTGGGATTATCCACCTATGTTTTTCCCTACATAGGTAGATCTATTTATTTAAATTCATTATTTCATATATGAATGTTTGTGGAAGGAAAATGGGTACATTATTGGTTGTGTGTGTGAATGTGTAGTCCCAAATGATTTAATGGATATGTGAATGTACTGTATACTTGAATGAATCTATGTAGGTGATTGGATGATATGTATGATTTTTATACATGTTTTACACATTGAAATATCAACATATGTGATTTCTTATATTAAATAATCTATATACTCAAATAGGTTTCTACGTAAGGGAATTTCTATATATGGGATTTCTAATATGGAGAACTATGTATACCCAAATATCTTATAAATATTTCAATGGATCAAAATATGTGAATAATCAATGTACATGAATTCAAATATATTCTCATATGTTAATTTCAACATACAATAATTTTATACAATAGTGAATCTTCTACGATTGTGAATTTAGATATATGACGGTTCAAAGAGGTGAAAAATCCAGAAGATTCCAAGTAATATAACATTCATTGAAATGATAATCATGAGGTTTTAGTTTAATACATAATTCATAAAGATATAAATATTGAACAAATGCATGAGTTGTTTCTCATGCATGAATTAAGAGAAGTATTGTTGGATTTGTGTCATGATGGAGGTTTCATGAATGTATCATGTTCATACATGTAAGCAAATAAATTTAATCCAATATTAAGGGGTGATTATTGCATGGTTTGAGGGATTATCTTATTCCACAAATGAATGGGGAGCCAGAATTTCAATTACTATAGAATCATGTAGCCCCATTTATTTTCTAAATTCATATAAATTATCATGGATTATAGGATTTGTTATGATGAATGATGAAGCTATGTGAGTTACTATATATTAATATATAGTTATTATATGCATTTATTACAAGATAACATGCGATATAACGTATATTATTGTGGGAGAAGTTAATGTAGAGTATTTTTGAAATTCAAATTTGAAGAAGTTTTGGCCAATAATTATAGATATACTCTATGGAAGTAACCAAAGATCTGTAATGATTTTATTTGTTATAAATCTTGGTTATTATAATCGAGTATTCACATGGTATAGTGAATAAATAAATAAAAATTTAGTGGAATGAAGTAACTAATTCTACAACTATTTGTTATTATATATATTCTTATAGGTCTCTACAAATGTGTTGCTGCAGTTTTATGAAATTATTCAAGATAGAATATTTTGGTTTCAAGATGAAAAGACCCAAATCTATTATATTCATTCATCATACCAATTCTATGAGTCAAAAAATAGGAATATAACTAGAAATGATCATACTCACTAAATGAGAATAATATAAATGAAGAGGTAATGATAGAATATTAGATAAAATATGAGAAAGAGTGTTGGATATTCCAGGTTTCAAAAACTAGAAGAAAGGTCTTGCATCTAGTGAATGAGAAAAAGAATAGGAGGATAAGAATTTCACATATAACATGTATAAGGATTTATAGAAAAAATTATTAAATCTATAAATCTCTAAAAATAGGTTCAAAAAATTTATAAAATAAATATGGAGAATTAAATAAGTTCCTAAAAATTTGAAAATAATTGGATCAAAGAAGGTCAGGAGAAAAATGATGTCTAGAAGAATCTTGAAAATAATATCTATGCATTATAATATAATCATAAAAAAATAATTATTTCAATGATTTTAAGATGGATGTAAAATTAAAGAAGAAAGATCAGAATGCATGAATAGTCAATCAAAAAGATGAACAAAGGTTATAAAGTATGAATGTTATTCATTTAAGAACAAATTAATTTTCTCAGTATGAAAAGAATATAATTTGAATCAAAATTGAACAATATAAATAAGACACATATTGAGTTTTTACAACCAAAGTAGAAAGGAGGAGATGCTGCCATTGATTGATCTACTGAGGTTTCTAATGTTAAGAGATCTACATTATTTATAAAGAGGATCAGTTCATCTTTAACTCACCATTATATAACATGATAAATTAAGAAGGTAACATACATATATTTTTTTAAAAAAATCCAATTTTTTTCATGGATAGTGGAGGATTGAAAAAAGATCTATAAAAGTATAGATGAAGAAAAATGAAGATCCAACCACAATTTATATGGTGGATAGAAATTTTTTATGAAATATTGTTCCCCATCAAGAGCCCAACAAGGGGTTAAAATACCAAAAAATAGAATACTCTAGAATCAGACAATTTTATATAGGTTGAAATGGAGAAAAGAAAACCAAGTCATGTAGGACAATATTGGTGTTGTAATAAGTCTATGTATTACGTATTGTATTATTGGTACACTTATTTAAATGTTAAATCATAAGGGTATTACATCCCTAAGGGGATAAATTTAATGATGATTGAATATCCATTTATTAAGAAAAATCAATAAACATAAAATAGATTTGAAATGATTGAAACTATCTATGATATTTATAATAGAAGTGGTCAAAAAATTGTACATATTCATTTAAGAATGTATCAATATAATATGACATAAGATTACCACATAAGTTAGTGAAGAAATAAGAATAAAACATAATATTAATACTAAAGGATGTTTCAAAAAATAATTATCTTAATAATATATCAAGAAGGAAATGTTCGAGATCCTTGAAAAATAAAAATAACTAAAATCAGATTAAAAATAAGAAAAATAATTCCAGGTGCTGTGAATTATCCAAAAGGTTAGTGAAGATGAAAAGAACACCTACCAATCTATGTGTAAAATAAAAACATACTTATAATGCACCAATTGATCTTTTAGGCATCCAAATTAAAATTTGGAAGGGTAGAATAATATGGTGGAGGCACAGGTAGATGGAAGTGCCAATGGAAAAAAATAAATTCCACATGAAGATGTCAAATTTTATGGGTGGTTTTCAATGAATAAAAAATACTAGACTATTGAATATCAGATTGAGATATGTAATAAGGCCTGACAAACATCATGTGGATGTTTAACTATATTATCATCATAATAAAAAGTCAATGAAATTATGAATAATACACTAGTTAGTGATTTTTATTTAATGAATTAAGAAAAAAGAACCATCTCACCCCACAAAATGGAAGATGTGGTGAGATCCATGCCAATCCAAATCGAATCCAATTTGAATACTAGATATAGAAGAATAATGTTTGAAAAATAAATAAGATCCACCTTATTCGATTACTATTTATATGTTAAAATAATTCTTAAAATATATAAAATTGATGGTTTAACATGGTCTTAGGGAAAACAACATGAGAAAAGATTGGTATACTATCAATACTGAACAACTATAAACAAGTCACCCCATAATATTGAACTCTGAAGTGGTGTTATAAAATATTTGATGAAAGGATCATCTTTGATAAGGTAAATGTGATTACTGTTAAGAACTGATAGAAAAGTGAAGAATATACCATCATAGTTTGATCATAAATTTAGTATTTTTTACTACACACATTGAAGAAATATCATCCTTGGTGATGATAAAAACGTTTAAAAATCGAGGCATCAACATGAAGATGATCTATTTGATATATTATGTACATGTAAACTCATGTGATTTATCTTTCCATATTATATTATACTTTATATGGATCATTAGTAGTGTCTTTTTGAGGGGTATATTAGTTGAGAAGTTTGAAGAAACATCCTTAATTATTATTTCATGTAAATCTGACTACTATATAATGTTCATGCGGATTAGTTCATTGAAGTGGTCTGATTTTATAATCTATTATAATAATATTATTATATAAATGTGGAGAAATTGATTTATATCCATGAAATTAAAGTAATAGTTTTAAATAATATTCTGATTTGTTTCCAAGAACTAAAATCATGTTTTGTATTTAAATGTTTTGAACTATTTTATGTAGCGAGGGAAGGATTTTTGGTTTGATTAATTCAGCAACATATTTTTATCAAAGCCGGTATCATCCTAGATAAGAGTTGGAACGTTTTAATAAATATTAATGAGTTTTCATTTTATTGGGTTCAATTTCACTTTAAAATGGATAGATTTTTATTCTAAATAAAATCCTCTTGTTTTATATAATGAGAATGGATTACATATACATAGAGTGGGACAATAAAAATTAAATTTATTAAGAATGAAATGATAACCTTTTCCCAGTTATTTTTCAATTATTATCATTAAGTTGGATAGAATGTGAAATGAATGATTAATGAGAAATGGGAAGAGTAGGAATGAAGACAACACATATTAATACATTATTTTTAAGGTATTTCCCCCAAATAGAAATTTATATATTATTGATCCCACGTTTTGTTAGTTATATTTTCATACAATGAGTAATTTCCAAGGCATGTAAATATATTAATGAAAAAGAAGTATCCTGGATGATAAGGATTCCAATATCATTGAATAATAAGTTAATAATATTAATGTGGCATGATATTAATTTATGATCTATGAAACACACATTGAATTTTTAGTTTAGAGTTGGTTGTACTACATTATATGGTAGAATAGAGTTCCTTCCTTAGAATATTAGAAAAAGGAAAAAGTTGTAATGGTGGATTTGAGGAGATTTATCCTAGCTCTAGATTAATGTTTAAAATATGATTATATTTAATTATGTTTCCAGTGATATGTTTTCTTTTGAAAATATGATTTCATGAGATGTAGCTTCTACACGAACAAATTAAAAATTTTCCATAAGGAGGATTTTATTTTGTATGTTTCAACACTCATATGAGAGAATCGTAGATCTTCTAGAAGGATTGATCTTCTATGAGTATAAACATAGATCTTTTTCATGAGAAGTAAAGATCTTCCGGGAACATGAGAACATTCCTTTTGTGAGGATATAACTCATTAACAGACCTTCCATGAGTGAAGGAATTGAGAAAATACTTTTTGTGAGTGAATAAAGAGTAACCGTGATTCAAACTGTAGGTGGATCTACCACTAGTGTAACATATAAGGTTTCTTAGAGATTGACCAAATAGAATGGGAATTAGAATATTACGATACTTTATACATAGATCTTTGAATAATTATACATCCTGATTTGGGTCATCATGATCCTTGAACAATAAAATAAAATGAAGGTTGAAATAAGGTATAACATGGAATATGATGAATAATTAAGTTGTGTAATGAATTAAAAAACCACATATGTAAATCTTCATACATGATCCACATGTTGGAATATCTATACATGGGTTTTCTATAAATAGTTAGATATGCATATCCAAATTCACTTCTATGTATCTAAATGTTTATTAAAGGATATTTGGATATGGTATTAGTTGTATGAGAGAATCTATATACCCAAATAATTCCTTATGCATTTGAATAAGCTACATATGTGAATGAATCATTATATGAGATTAGAACATCTATATTAATATCTATATATTCTATACGTGAGGAAATATATTTTTATGGGATTTACAATATAGATGATTCCTCATACTTGAACAGGAAAATGTATAAATGAATACCCACATATGTGATTTTATACATAGGAGAAGCAGTCTTCTTGAGTTTCCTACTATGTACATGATTATATCAATATATATAAATGACTAGTGTATACAAATTCATACATATTCACATTTTTGAATTCCTATGTACTGGAATTTTCAATGTTGCAAAATCTTCTGTAATTGTGTATCTAGATAACTGATGGGACACATAGGTAAAAAATACCAACGATTCCAAGTACGATGAAGCTTATTCAAATGATAATCACAATGATTCAGTTTAAATCATTATTTAGGGAGAAGTAAATATCATAGGATTTTATGAGTTGTTTGCACTACATTAATTGTGATTAGAACCATGGGATTGTATTCAGAATATAGGTTCTATGACTGTTGAAAGTTTATAAATTCATTAATGGAGGCCATTAAATATGAATTTTATTTCAAGGAGTGATGAATAATGAATTTTAGGTATTATCCAATGATTAAGAGGAAAGTGGATCCATCACTACATTTATTCGATAATTATTTATTCTCATGTGTGTTTAAAATTCATACAAATTATAATTAATTAAAGGAGAAGTCATTAAGAATGATGATTCCACATTAGTTAATTTATAATAACATACAGTTATTATATGTGGTTATTACATCTATAGTTGTATGATAATTTCTATTATTATGGGAATAGTTAATGTTGAGTCCTCATGAATTTCAAATGACTAGAAGTTTAGTTCGATAATATTGGATATATAATATGGAAGTAAGTAAATATCTTGCAGGATTTCAATTGATCTAAATATAAGTAATTAATATAAAAAATTTACACAGTACAGTGAATATAACAACGAAGAAGATAGAAGAAAGAAGTAACTAAAACTAAAACTATTTATTATTAAATATATTATGGTTGGTTGTCGTAGATGTGTAGTTATGGTTCAATATAATTATTCAAGATAGAATATTTTGGTGCCAATAAGGAGACCCAAATCTTTGATAATAGTTAATCATACACATGTTGTGAGTCAATATAAAAAAAATATAACCTGTGCCAGTTATTTTTACTCAATATGAAAAATATAAGTGAATAGAGAGGAATAAAAGAGAATATAGATGATGAGAAAAGTGTTTTGTGGATTTCTAGGATTCACATATTGAATAAAGGTCTTGATTGCAGTGAAAGAGAATAATAATATAATAAGAATAATTTTTGAAACATATAAGAAAATATGAATTCATGTCAACTACTTTGATAATGATGTATTTCATTCATGATGCTGTCAAAGTGAAAACAGTAAAGAAGGAAGAGAAAAATAACGTAGCACTACTACATTCAACTGAATTCTGAGTTGGTGGAGGAATTTCATAGTGATGCAAAGTAATTAGATAAATTAAGGGCCATCTATACATATAGAATAAAGATCCAATAAAGTTCTATAGTTGGACCAGTTTATCACCAGTATAGGTACCAAGGATAATTCGTCCCCCTCATAATGTTTTGGATACTATACCATTTTTCATGATTCATTATAAGAAAAACCATCGTATTTGTTAATTTATTATAGTAGAGAATATGTGTATTGGTCACTACCATAAAAATACAAATCAATATACTATTATTGAATAGATACACATTTAAAAACATCACTTGGTATACTTTACTCACATTTATCTACATGGTTTTGAAAAATATGAGGGAATAAGAGAATTAAGATACTAACAGGTCCAAGTGGTAAAGAGATAAATTGATAAAATTAGAATAGATGATCCCCAATATTGATTCACCCCTATCACCATTGATAATATCCCTTCGTGATAATAATATATCACTTCCTAAATAATTTAATGTGGATGTGGATATGTCTCAGATACAACTAGGGGTGGTCACTTTGAAAGTTATAGTTGAGTATCAGCCCAATATTCACTATTGTTCACGATGAGTGGGACAAAAACTACACACCTAGGTATACACTCTTGGGGGAAATGATTTGGTTATTGACATTCTTATTGTAAGATATTATAAATGATTTATTTTTTATGGAATTTGGTTAAGGAATATGATAGATTACAACCTATGGAAATTGATATGGAACCGAGATTTATTTACAAATAACAAAATATATAATGTAATAATTTCGGAGAGTAATACATTTTTAGGATAAAGTTTTCAAATAATTATCATACTATAATTCTATTATGGTGTTCATAACTCATGATTAACTCCTTTTAGTTTTAGTAATTTATGAATCCTGATGGAATTAAGATAACAATGGATTACATGGAAATGAAGAGATTATCCCAATGAGTAAACTAATGAGATAAGAGATAGAGTAAGAAATATCTTAATTATGATGAATCAACTGTCAAGAATAATAATTAACAATGTTAATATATGTTGATTCATTAACAAACCAAATAATAGATGGATAGAGTCTATAAAACAATAGGTGATGAATATGATGATGTAAAAAAGATTCAATTTCCTTTATGACTAAAATGTGGGTAGAGTCACAATAGAAAATGGATCAATGGAATTGTGAGGAATTTTAGGTTTGGAAAATGGGTTCATTTAGAAACTAATTTATGAGAAAAAGTAAAGATATTAGTCGGCATTGGGAATAGAAATTGAGTTTATCTCAAGGTTACACCTCCTCTGGAGACTCATTTGGCTAAAAAGACAAAAAGAAAAAGCTTGACTCTGAGGATGTGGGCCACCGGAGACCAAGTGACCAGGGTGACCAACCCTTGGAATTACTGTTAAGCTCTAAGGGAGAAGCGGTTGAGCAGGTACTTCTACTAAATAATTTTAGGTGGATGATACTAAAATGTAGGGGAGGCTTATAAGGGAAACTCTTAATTAAGATCAATATGCTTGGATTGACAAAAAAGAGCTTATTCTTGTTGGGGGTTTCAACAAAGGGAAGATGAGTATTGAAGAGTACATATAGTGTTTGGACCAAATTTCTACTGAAATTGAAATTATGAAGAGGGACGCACCTAAAATTAAAGTTCCATATATCTCATTGAAATTAATTATTTAAATTGATTCTGGTAATCTAAAATTGTTTTTCCAAGACACTAGTTAAATTGATAGAGGTTGTTTCTTGATTTGGACGGTCTTCCGGTTCAATTTGATTCTACTATTGGGGTTGTCTTTGTACTTTTTGGAGTGATGTTTGTTTTCATTCAGCTTTGTTTTTTGATCTAATTCAGATGGGGATCAAAGAAAGAAGCCTCCACTTGTTCATTCCATTTGGATTGTGGGTCTGAGAGGGTATGACTTTGCCATATTTTCTGGGCCCTTGCATCCTTTCATGGGACAACTTCTAGAATGGTCATGAATTGGTGAAAGATTTTTGACAGGAAACAGTTGCTGGGGCGAGGAACATCCAGATTTTTGTAATGATGAACTTTATGGTTTCTCACATTCTCCTTAAAAGTGTTTCGATAACAAATAATTAATTTTCAGTCTAGAGGTTCCACTTGTAGTTCAATGTATTAAATGTGTGATCTTAGACATTATCCATGTCAATTACCTAATCCAAGGGATAATGAGGATAATTGGAACACAAAATTTCTATGAAAAGGGAAATATTATACATCCACAACTAAATAAGTGGGTTTGAAAATTTATATGGAATGAGAAACACTGATCATGCACTAAAGGACAATTATTGTAGTAATAATATCCTTTTGAACCCAATTCTATGCTCCAAGAATGTTTACTAAAAGTATAAAATCAACACCTAGATGAATATATGGTGAATTATTATTAAAACAATTCTATGGGAATAATTATTTTTTCCTATGTATATAACTCTTATTTAATATATGTTCCTAGGAATGTTCTTCATATTATCATTCCTTTAGTCAAATTTGATGTGATAATAAGCATGGATGGGCTCTCTTGACAATGATAATTGGAAAGATCGTAAAATAAAATATAAAAAAACCAATGAACACCTACGCATACACAAATTACTATAAAATTTATATGAAAATTGACTCCCATTATATTATGGTTTTTAACAGAAATGGTTAAAGAAAAACTCAAAATTAGCTATATTGCTATTTTTATGGAAAAGATGAGTTCAATGATCATACTAAGGATACTGAAGATGAAATATAATTAAAATTATAACTAGATCATGTATATATTATATAAACCTTTTTTGCACCCCAATTTACACTACAGGTATACAGTTGTTGTAGTACAGGTAGGGGTCGAATCCACAGGGACAAAAGAAGAAACCAAGAGACACTCTAATTTTGGAAGGATTTGGCTATGCGGTGGCCAACTATTTGGATTGGTTTGATTTGAATAACTACTAATTTATTTTAAATAAAATAAATTAAAACATACAATTACTTAGTCTAAAACAATTATTGGAGATTAGTTGATCCTATGTTTTTACTAGGGTTAGATTGAATGTATTTATTTTCTTAAAACCATCGTTTCACTAATTCAAGACATATCCACAAAATGATATAATTCGTCAAAATTATTCACCAATTTAGTCCCTAAACAATTCCAAGGCTAATCACCAATTCACATAGAGGATCAATTTAATGATCACTCCAAATAATTGGATCGTTTTAGAACTCGAAAGTTTTCATTGTTAAAGTTGGCGATGATGAAGAAGAAAATAATCGTCAAATGAAAATCATAAATTAGTGAAATGATTATAGAATTTTTGATCATAAAATAACATCCAATATGCCCCATGAAACTCCCTAGGAACAACACATAAGGGTTTAGACCTCCAATGATTCTATGATCTCAAAAGAAGGGGAAAGCAGACTCATAGGGGCGAATTGGAGAAGAAAAAGAAAAAAAATTCACTCCACCGTTGTGTGAAGAGTTTCACAAAAGATAATGTGAATAACCTAACTACCTAATGAAACGGTATCAATATGATATGGAAAAAGAAATAAGAAATTAAGATGAAGAAGATGATGGTGATATTTTATTAATATTTAAATGAAGGTGAACGAAAAACTTACTTGGGAGAAATTGACAAGCGATTACAAAATGAAAGCATAGAAATTCAAAGAAAATAAAAACATCTATTCCAAAAAAAATTATTTGATCCCCATTACCATCAGCATAAACTCCGTATATAGGCATATTTGGAGACTTAGATACATTCCCCAACAATAAATTACATATCCATTAATTTATAAGGTCAAAAGGAGGGTGAGAAAATTAAGGGATTTTGACATTTCGAAGTTGACCCGAAAATCTCATCCAGATTTGTCCCCCATTTTGACATGTGAATTTGGAATTTAATGATTCTAAATCCTAAGGGGTCATAGAAGAGAAATATGATCTTCCTTATGTCCTCTATGATTGGTACAATGTTCAGGAAATTTGGAGCATACATTTAGATGTTAATGTCGAAATGGTGGGACGACTTTATGTGCATTAATGTCGGGCCCAACATTTAAATCTCAACATCAGATCCTTTTATCATCATAAAAATTTCAGAATTATCTCCGGACACAGTTGAATAAAATGATCCGAATATTCTTCTCTTTCTACTATAAAAATTTTAGCTTCATTGGTCATGGTTTGTGGGCCCCATATTTGTTGGATGGGCCTTAGGCCCTGTAGGCTTTCTCCAGCACATTTCTGCATTCAGGTGAAAAAAACTCCATCCTCCCTTGGGATTCATCCATCAGACCTAAAAGATAAAATGTTCCAAACAACGTTATCAATAATATCATAAAATATCAAATTCATAAAATGAATATATTGTTTTCCACAAACAGATGAATTATTGGGCCCAAATTTCCATTTTAAACATGAATTGCATTTAAGATGAGAAATTATGTTCTATTTATGTAATGAACTAAAAACAATGTTTATTGACTTTGGAACAGTGAATATAAAGATATTAAAAATGAATATTATCCACTTTCAGTGACTAATCACACCCCCCAACATGGGTTTTGCTAGTCCTGAGCAAAATATATTACAAATAATAAATTCAAATCCCCTTTTACAAAAACATTTTAATACACATTGCTCACCCAAAGACCTCATACCAAAAAAATTATGAAACCCCTCAAAATCATTTAAAACAATCTAGTTCCATAAGAATATTCTAAGCCCAATCCCATTCCTTTGTTTAATGCCATCGCCACATTTCATCCAATTTCAATTAAGCATGAAAAGGTGTTGTGCATCAAAAAAGATATGAGGCCCATTTTATTGTTCAAGGGGAAAAAATGGACGCGCTAGGTGGGAATCACAGTAAACTATAAGATGATTATCCATTTTTTATTTATTTTTTGTTTGTTTCTTTGTTTTTTGTTTTTTTACCACAATAGATATGAAAAGACTAACTCTGGGAAAGACAACTATGGAGTCACGATCCTCAAGTGTTGAATTCCACACATATTGTCAATTCCATACGCTAAAATAGAGATATAAATTCTATCTCTGGGAAAGACAACTATGGAGTCACGATCCCCAAGTGTCGAATTCCACACATTTGGAAAAAACATTGCTCTATGTGGTCATTATTTTTTTCATTTTTTTGGATACCCAAATTAAACTAAAAGTGACTCCAGAACCCTATGCTATAATGAAAGGGACCCAAGAAATCAAATTTACACCCACAATCCAGTAGACGTGCATTGTGGAATTTTTATTAAGAGGATGAAAAATGTAAACTTTGAAAAATCACATTCGACAACCACACATTGCAAAAACTATGCTCATGAACATAAACTTGTATTAAAATCAAAATCAAGGCATGAAAAATTATTTGATATCCAAATTCAGAGTTTGAAATGTGTGTTATCATGAACAAGGTTAATGGAATTTTTCTTTACATGCATGTTCGTTTAAAAAAAATTATTTTTGATTTCATCTCCCCCCAACATAGAATAACACTGTCCCTAGTATTCAATGAGAAGAAAAGTTAGAAGGGGGTAGGAGATGATTTCATAGAGGAAATTGAAAATGATTAACATGGAACAAATTCACCTGGTTTTGATGGTGAAATCTTGTGCCACAGTCTCCCTTCAATCCTGGGATTGAGACTCAATGACTTGGATTGTTGTGATGGGATTTTCCCTATGACCTATTACCTGTCCTTTTAATTTTATTAACCTATAAAAACATAAAAATAATACAAATCAAAATAAACTGAGGATACATTGTCTTATTTATAAATTTCTGGGTAAGGTATTACTCATAGATCACACCACGTGACATGGATGAATATGGCGCTCCCCTTTCATACCCATCCTTACTCATAAAATAATAACAGTTCAACAATCTATGGTAATTTATTATATGAAAAAATAAATGATTCAAAATGATTGTAAACTTGAAAACCATGGGTTTCCCCCCATACAATGCTTTTGTTTAACGTCGTTAGCTCAACATGAACCACACAACATATCCAATTCTAACTTTAAAAAATTTAATGACCTCATATTTCTCCACTTCAACATTATTTAGAAAGCGTATCCCTTGTGGTTGGTAAGAATATTTTGAATTTGATTCAGGAAAAATCATATTTTCTAAAATGAATGTGAAAATGCAAAGAGTATCAGAAATGGTTGTTTTTTTCATCTATAGTCTTTCCTAATATATCGAAGATCAGCCCCCCTTTTTGGGTTTCATGAGATGAATGAATGAAAACCTGAAGCTCTTGTTTATCACAAATGATGGGATACTCTAGCGGGGAAGGAAGGACAATTGTTTTGAGTTCAAGAAGATTGAAATTTCCTAAAGAAGATTGGCACTTCGAATGAAAATCAGTTTCTTCTCCAAAAACATTAGAATGAATTGGTTCCTTATAAAAATATGATTCATCCCCAAAAGTGTGAATTTGAATTATAGGAGTAGGTATGGGGTCAATTTCTGGGATTTCTCCTAATTTTTCAGTGATCGGTGGTCCTAAAAATTCACTAATTGAGCCATGTTTAGGAAACACAATCCATGATGTCAAGTTATTATATTTTGAATTCAAAAAATCAATTTCCTACATATTTAATCACTCTTCAACTTGAATTTCAACATTACTTGACCAATTCAATTCATTATCTAACTTTGATTTCCCATACTCTAAAGTGGGTTCTTCACATGTTTTAATGTATTGTAGTTCTAACCTCAAAGATGAAACCTCGGAATTCATTATCTTCATTTTATTACATGATTTTTCAAGAATTGTTTCAGGATTATGGTTGATAGATGTTTTTATATCATGGAATTTATCATTATTCATCATTTCAATCCTTCTTGATTGGTATAGAAATTGATCTTTTAAACATTCATCATTACAAATATCGTTCATGTTATCGAGTGTGGGGTATTCATTAAAAGGTTGATCAAAGTAATTAAAAAAGGTTGGTGATTCCAAATGTGGATTTTCAAATTGATTCCATCTTCAGTTTTTGTAGGGATATTGTTGATTATACTCTATTGGATTCATTTGGAAATTTGTAATCGTGATTTTTGGGAGTCAAGAAAAAAATAAAAAAGGGAAAAGAGAAGACAAATGGGGATGAGAAAAGAGAAATGAGTGAGAATAGAAAAATGTTCTAAGGTGACTTACATGGTGCCCAGAAATGGAACCAAAAATTTGGTTGTGCGCAAATATACCCTACAGGTATGTGGTTGTTTTATTACAGGTAGGGGTCGAATGGACAGGGACCAAAGAAGAAACCAAGAGACACTCTAATTTTGGAAGGATTTGGCTATGTAGTGGCCAACTATTTGGATTGGTTTTATTTGAATAAATACTGATTTAATTTCAATAAAATACATTAAAAAATACAATTACATAGTCTAAAACAATTAATGGAGATGGGTTGATCCTATGTTGTTACTAGGGTTAGATTGAATGTATTTATTTTCTTAAAACCTTTGTTTCACTAATTCAAGACGTATCCACAAAATGATATAATTCCTCAACATAATTCACCAATTTAATCCAGACAAAATTCCAAGTCTAATCACCAATACACTTAGAGGATCAATTTAATGATCACTCCAAGGAATTGGATCGGACTAGCAATCGAAATTTGTCATTGTTAAAGTTGGCGAAGATGAAGAAGAAAATAATCATCAAATGGAAATCATAAATTAATGAAATGATTATAGAATTTTAGATCATAAAATAACATCCAATCTGCCCCATGAAACTCACTAGGACCAACCCATAAGGTTTTACACTCCATTGATTCTATGATCTCAAATGAAGCGGAAAGCAGACTCATAGGGGCGAATTGGAGAAGAAAAAAAATACAATCACTCCACCGTTCTGTGAAGAGTTTCACAAAAGATAATGCGAAAAACCTCACTCCCTAAGGCAAAGGTATCAACATGATATGGTAAAAAATATGAAATTAAGAAAAATAAGACGATGATGGTATTTTTTTAATATTTTAATGAAGGTGAGCAAAAACATACTTGGGAGAAATTGACAAGCGATTAAAAAATGAAAGCATAGAAATTCAAGGAAAATAAAAACTTCCATTCCAAACAAAAATATTTGATCCCCATTCCCTTCAGCATAAGATTCTTATATAGGAATATTTAGAGACTTAGATACATTCCCCAACATCAAATTACATCTCTATTAATTTAGAGAGTCAAAAGGAGGGTGAGAAAATTAAGGGATTTTGACGTTTCAAAGTTGAGAGGAAAATCTAGACCAGATTCGTCCACCATTTTGACGTGTGGATTTGGAATTAAATAATGCTGAATCCTGAGGGGTCATAGAAGAGAAATATGATCTTACTTCTATCATCTATTAGCTGTAAACGTTTCAGGAAATTTGGAGCATCTGTTTAGAAGTTATGGTCGAAATGGTAGGACGACTTTATGTGCATTAATGCGGGGCCCACCATTTAAATCACATCTTAAAATCCTTTTATCATCATTAAAACTTCAGAATTAGTTCTGGACACAGTTGAATAAAATTATCCTCATATTTTTCTCTTTCTACTGTAAATCTTCGAGCTTCATTGGGCATGGTTTGTGGGCCTCACATTTTTTGGATGGGCCTTAGGCCCATTTGGCTTTCTCCAGCAAATTTCTGCATTCAGGCGGAAAAATCTCCATCTTCCCTTGGGATTAATCCATCGGACATACAAGATAAAATGTTCCAAACAAAGTGATAAATAATATCCCAAAATATCAAATTCATAAAATGAATATATTGTTTTCCACAAACAGATGAATTATTGGTCCCAAATTTGCATTTTAAACATGGATTGAATTTAAGATGGGAAATGATGTTCTATTTATGTAATGAACTAAAACAATGTTTACTAACTTTGGAAAAATTAATATAAAGATATTAAAAATGAATATTTGCCACTTTCCCCAACTTGAGTTTTTATAGTCCTGAGAAAAATATATTACAAATAGAAAATTCAAATCCTATTTTCCAAAAACATTTTAATACACATTGCTCACCGAAAGACCTCATACCAAAAAAATTATGAAACCCATCAAAATCATTTAAAACAAGCTAGTTCTATAATAATATCCCAAGCCCAGGCCCATTCCTTTGTTCAAAGTTATCGGCACATTTCATCATATTTCAATTAAGCATGATAATGTTTTGTGCACCACAAAAGATATGAGGCCCATTTTATTTTTCACGGGGAAAAAATGGAAGAGCTAGGTGGGAATCACATTAAACCTTAAGATGATTATCCATTTTTTATTTTTTTTGTTTGTTTTTTGTTTTTTGATTTTTTTAACCACAATAGATGTGAAATGACTAACTCTGGGCCAGACAACTGTTGAGTCACGATCCCCAAGTGCCGAACGCCACACATATTTTCAATTCCATGCTCTATAATAGAGATATAAATCCTAACTCTGGGCGAGAATACTATAGAGTCACGATCCCCAAGTGACAAACGCGACACATTTGGACAAAACATTTCTCTATGTGGTCATTATTTTTTTCCTTTTTTTGTATACCCAAATTAAATTAAAAGTGACCCCAGAACACTGTGATATAATGAAAGGGACCCAAGAACTAAAATTTACACCCAGAATCCAGTAGACGTGCATTGTGGAATTTTTATTAAGAGGATGAAAATGTAAACTATGAAAAATCACATCAGAAAATCTCACTTTCCAAAAACTATGCTCATGAACATAAACTTATATTAAAATCAGAATCAAAGCATGAAAAATTAATTGATTTCAAATTTCAGAGTTTGAAATGTGTGTTATAATGTTCAAGGTTAATGGAATTTTTCTTTACATGCATGTTCTTATTAAAAAAATCATTTTTTATTTCATCTCCCCGCAACATAGAATAACATTGTCCCTAGTGTTTAATGAAAAGAAAAGTTAGAAGGGGGTAAGAGATGATTTCAAAGAGAAAATTGAAAATGATAAACATAGAACAAATTCACCTGGTTTGGATGATGAAAACTTATGCCACAGTCTCCTTTCAATCATGCGTTTGAGTCCAAATGGCATGGATGGTTGTGATGGGCTTTTCCCCACGACCTATGACCTGTCCTTATATTTTTTTAACCTATAAAAACATAAAAATAAATCAATACAAAATATACTGATGATATATTGTTTTCTTTTTAAATTTCTGGGTAAGGTATTACTCAGAGATCACACCACGTGACACTAATGAATCTGGTGCTCCCCTTTCATACCCATCCTTACTCATAAAAGAAGAACAGTTCAACAGTCTATGTTAATTTATTATATAAAAAAGGAAATGATTCAAAATAATTGGAAACATGAAAATCATGGGTTTCCTCCCATGAAGCACTTTTGTTTAACGTCGTTAGCTCAAATTGAACCCCCCAACTTATCCAATTACAACATTAATAATTTTAATGACCTCATATTTTTCCACTTAAACATGATTGAGAATGTGTATCCCTTGTGGTTGGTAAGAATATTTTGAATTTGATTCATGAAAAATCCTATTTTCTAAAATGAATGTGAAAATTCAAGGAGTATCAGAAATGGTTGATTTTTTTTCATCTATAGCCTTTCCTAATAAATAAAAGAACAACCCCCCTTTTTGTATTTCATGAGATGAATGAATGAAAACCTGATGCTCTGGTTTATCACAAATGATGGGATACTCGAGTGGGGAAGGAAGGACAATTGTTTTGAGTTCTGGAAGATTGAAATTTCTTAAAGAAGATTGGAAATTTGAATGAAAATTAGTTTCTTCTCCAAAAACATTCGAATTAATTGGTTCCTTATAAAAATATGATTCATCCCCAAAAGAGTGAATTTGAATTATAGGAGTAGGTATGGGCTCAATGTTTGGGATTTCTTCCAATTTTTCAGTGATCGGTGATCCTAAAAATTCACTAATGGAGCCATGTTAAGGAAACTCAATCCATGATATCAAGTTATTATCTTTTGAATTTAAAAAATCAATTTCCTCTATATTTAAACACTCTTCAACTTTAATTTCAATATTACTTGACCAATTAAATTCATTATCTAACTCTGATTTCCCATACTCTAATGTGGTTTCTTCACATGTTTTAAAGTTTTGTAGTTCTAACCTCAATGATGAAACCTCAGTATTCATTATCTACATTTGATTACACAATTTTTCAAGAATTATTTTAGGATTATGGTTGATAGGTGTTTTTATATAATGAAATTCCTCATTATTCATCTTTTCAATCATTCTTGAAAGGTATGGAAATTGATCTTTTAAACATTCATCATTACAAATATCATTCATGTTATCGAGTGTGGGGTATTCATTAAATGGTATATCAAAGTAATTAAAAAAGTTTGGTGATTCCCAATGTGGATTTACAAATTCATTCCATCTTGAGTTTGTGTAGGGATATTTTTTATTATACTCCATTGTATTCATTTGGAAATTTGTAATCGTGGTTTTTGGGAGTCAAGAAAAAAATAGAAAAGGGAAAAGAGAAGACAAATGGGGATGAGAAAAGAGAAATGAGTGAGAATAGAAATATGTTATAAGGTGACTTAATTAGTCCCCGGAAATGGCACCAAAATTTCGTTGTGCCAAAATTTACCGTACAGGTATGAGGTTGTTGTAGTACAGGTAGGGGTCGAATCCATAGTGACCGAAGAAAAAACCAAGAGACACTTTGATTTTGGAAGGATTTGGCTATGCAGTGGATGACTATTTGGATTAGTTTGATTTGAATAACTACTGATTCAATTTAAATAAATTAAATTAAAACATACAATTACTTAGTCTAAAACAATTAATGGAGTTGATTTGATCCTATGATGTTACTAGTGTTATATTGAATGTATTTATTGTCTTAAAACCTTCGTTTCACTAATTCAAGACGTATCAAAAGAATGATATAATTCCTCAACATCATTCACCAATTTATCTCTACACAATTCCAAGGATAATCACCAATACACTTATAGGATCAATTTAATTATCACTCTAAGGAATTGAATCATACTAGCACTAGAAATTTGTCATTATTAAAGTTAGCGAAGATGATGAATAAAATAATCATCAAATGGAAATCATAATATAATGAAATTATTATAGAAGTTTAGATCATAAAATAGCATCTAATCTATCCCATTAAACTCCCTTGGACCCACCCTTAAGGGTTTAGCCCTCCATTGATTCTATGATCTCAAAGGAAGCGGAAAGAAGACTTATAGGGGCGAATTAGAGAAGAGAAAGAAAAAAAACAATCACTCCACCATTGTGTGAAGATTTTCACAAATGAAAATTTGTATAACCTCACACCCAAAGGCAAAGGTACCAAAATGATATGGAAAAATAAATAAGAAATTAAGAATAAGAGGATGATGATGATATTTTATTAATATTTAAATGAAGTTGAACGAAAAACATACTTGGGAGAAATTGACAAGCGATTACAAAATGAAAGCATATAAATTCAAAGAAAATAAAAACTTCCATTCCAAACAAAAATATTTGATCCCTATTACCTACATCATAAGATTTTTATATAGGAATATTTGGAGACTTAGACACATTCCCCAACAATAAATTACATCTACATTAATTTAGAGAGTCAAAAGGAGGGTGAGAAAACTAAGGGATTTTGACGTTTTGATGTTCACCCGAAAATCTCGTCCAGATTTGTCCACCATTTTGACGTGTGAATTTGGAATTTAACCATGCCGAATCCATAGGGTTCGTAGAAGAAAAATATTATCTTCCTTCTGTCCTATATGAGATTTAAAATGTTTAGGAAATTTGGAGTAGCTGTTTAGAAGTTAAGGTCGAAATGGTGGGATGACTTTATGTGAATTAATGTCGGGCCCACCATTTAAATCTCAACTTCAGATCCTTTTATCATCATGAAAAATTCCGAATTAGCTCTGGCCACAGTTGAATATAATGATCCTCATATTTTTATATTTATACTGTAAAAATTTTATCTTTATTGGGAATGGTTTGTGGGACCCACATTTGTTGGATGGGCCTTAGGCCGATTAGGCTTTCTCGAGCAATGTTTTGCATTCAGGCGTAAAAATCATCATCTTCCCTTGGGATTCATCCATCGGACCTATAAGATAAAATCTTCCAAAAAAAGAGAAAAATCATATACCAAAATTTCAAATTCATAAAATGAATATATTGTTTCCCACAAAGAGATGAATTATTGGGCCCAAATTTGCATTTTAAACATGATTTTCATTTAAGATGAAAAATAATGTTCTATTTGTGTAATGCACTAAAATCAATGTTTATAGACTTTGTAACAATGAATATAAAGATATTAAAAATGAATATTAGCCACTTTCAGTGACTAATCAAACCGTTTAATCATTTATATGTTAAGAATAATTAAAATATCAGGGACACAATTTATTTAAGGGGGATAATGTAAAACCCTAAGATTTTACTAAATATTTTTTCTCTTTAAATATACATTGCTTGATATCTTGTTTCAAATGAAATAATAAACTAAAAAGATATCTAAAATATTAGTTATGAAAATTATAGGATGAATAACACCTATTATAGAAAAAATATTGTGATAAATGATAAATTCATACAAAATTGGATTAACAATACATAATGTTTTGAAAGGCCATTTCTGTTCAAAATATTTTTTATTATATATTGTAATTTTATTTCAAAGAAAATTTTATAAAATTTATAATTTTTAATATTTAAAATTAACTTTATTTTTTATTTTATAATTTCAAAATTATATTATGGTTATTTTTTATAATTTTATAAAATAATTTATTTTTAATAGAATGGTGAAAATATCAATTTTTCAAAAAACTATCACTTTATGGAAATTATCTTAACATAAGAATGAATTAATTTTTTTGAAATATATTTTTATTTAATATATATATATAAATAATAAGTAATTTAAATAATTTAAAAATACTATATAGATTTTATAAGATATATTATTAACAATTTTGAAACTTGTGAAATATTTCAAACCAAAAATTATTATTGTACGCCCATATTAAAATTTTTTCTTTATAAATTGTAGTATTTAAATAAAAAAAGTGGATTTTGTATTTGAGATAAAAATTTAAATATTATTTAAAATGGTAAATTTCATTTTTAATCATAAAAATATGATTACTATGAATAGTTTTTATTACCACGGTATAGGTGAAACTTTTGTAATTAATGATTTGGTTTATTAACATCATGTAATTTTTATATAATAATTAAATTAATATATCTTAAATAATTTCTATAATATGATGTCTCAACACATATATAAAAATATTAACACATATTTAATTGATAATCAATGTTAAATAATGTTAGGAATGTTTAATGAATAAACGAATCTTTTTAATAAAAAAAGTATTTTTATAAACATTATCTATTTTAATTTACAAGTTAATTTTTTAATATTTATAAATTGAATCTAATTTAATATTTCAAATAAATTTATTATTTCCATAAATATTTTTTAATAGTAATTATTCTACATATTTTTAGAAAAACTTAAATTACTAAATTAAAAACTTGTTACCCAAGTAAAAATGATAAAGGTAAATGTAAAATATCTAAGAAAAAACAACTTCAATAACATATTTAGATTTTTTTAAAAAATTAATGGTTAAGGAATAATCTAGTTTATATCATTCCCACTCCATTATAGTTTATTTTAGATTCAAATTGACATGTGAAGAACGCGTTCATAGTATATGAAATTGTAATATTTACAAAAATTACATTCCCACCACTTATAAATGGGGCCTCTCACCACCCATTCAAGACCAACGTAAAAATTCAATTTAATATTGAAAATATTTGGTTTTTTCTATCTAGTATAATAATATTTATATATTTTGAGCCCCTATTAACAAAATATCTTTCTAAAACCTCTATTTACAAGATGGTTTTCAATGGAAATCCCATGTCCACAATGTGAGTAATTTTTCCCAATTTTTTTTTCTTTACTAATTTCCAATATATAAAATATCAATACAATAAAATGAAATAAATATATTTTAATTATGAATTTTATTATTCTATGAACATAATTATTAACCATCATTCCCCCTTTACATTAACAAAAATGAAATAGTCATCCGTGCATTGTGTAGACTATCACCTCTATAAAGTAGTGAATTCGATTTTTCACATCTGTCAATCTTTACTAATTATAAAGATAGAATTATAGAAAAGGATACATAAAAATATAACTATTATTATGAAGCTATAAATTATAATACTCTACCATTCCCTCTTATTCATTATGAAATGAAAACATTAACCATGCATTGTACGTAGTAATCCCTCAATGAAGTAACAAATATCATTTATTAATCATGTTTATATATAATTTATTAAAATATTTCAAAATATGATTTAACACCTAAAAATTGTACAAATAATATCATTTTTATTTTTTAGTAATGATATTATGATAAAATAAATCATTTTCGTAATAAAAATCATCCATTAATTTTGGTATGTTAATGTCGGTCCAGTCTTACCACATATATAAACAATGTTGTAAAATAATATCATGAATATAAAACCCTAAGTTAGGTCCCACTAAAACCGGTTCCCTATGCTAGTTCACCACATTACCTCGATTGCACCTCCGTATATGCTAGAGGCTTCCATCTAGAAGTGGGGGTTTAAGATGGTATTATGAGAAGACTATACCACCATATTAGAGTGTGTAGTAGAATGATAAATAATGGAGCATAATACACATAATATTATGCAAAAAGAATAAATCAATTGGAAATACTGTAATAAAATGAAATACCATAAATGCCTGAACAACCTAGCCATACATACAACATCGATAGCTCATTGAGCCGACCACACACATACAAAATAAATTGAGGAATAAATATACTTGGCTCTGTAACAAAATCTGATCAATGATATATACCTAGTATCCATCATTGTAATACCATCCAAGATAACCTTCATGATTATTCAACACTGAACATTGGCGTCATCCAAAACATGTTCCTACATTTAAAATATGAGAGATTCTTATGTACCCATGTGTAGTAGTGGACTAAGCATGGTGTGAATATAACTCAGTAGGCCATAACCAATGGTATCTGAATAAAATACCAGTCTAAATAGTAGTGTATCAATGTAAATAGTAAAATAAATAAATACAAATATATATGTATGTACATATAAAAAGAAACAAGTTTTATCTAGTAACCCAGTGTCTCTTGGGTTCTATGGTTACACTAGGACCAATCAACATGAATAAACCTAAATTGGTCCTCTCAATGAATAAAATAGAGTGATATGTATTATGAATAAAAAATGGATTTCTATTTTACATTCATCACTAGGAGATATAAATACAAGTAACAAATTTTCCTCAAATCTCAGTCTAACACATAAACCATATACTAAACCATAGATACTAATTTGTAGTATATTTTCTATCAATCAAATCATACAACCAATCAATAGTGTGTAGACGCCGGAAAAGTCCGTTGTTCCCAAACGAAGCTCCGGATGCGGAAAGCGAAGTGATATTTGGAGTCAGAGGCACGCTCCGGAGGGCCCGGAGGACTTGCGCGAAATTTCAGAGGCCCGCGCGCAAAGTTGAGCCGCGGCGCGCAATCCTCCCGGGATGCGCGTAATGCGCTGGGCCGGCGCGCTATTTTGCGCGCCCGTGGCCTGCGCGGCTCCCTTGCGCGCTGGGTCCTGATTCCGCGCCCGCGAAGGGAATTCCGCGCCCGGGGTTGCCTATAAATATAAGGCGACCCCCGACGTTTTGAAGGTTTCCAGAATCCGAAGCGTCGCTCGTTCGCGCAATCCAACCCCTTCCGCGCGCAATGCCGATCTTCAGGTAACCTCCTTTCTTTCGCGCAATAGAGCCTTGGGGTTCGCCTTCGCGCGCAATCCCCTTGGCTCCTTTCCTTTGAATAATCCTTAACCCGAAGGCCTTTGCGCGCAAAAGAAGCCTCTTGCGCGCAATTGCCCCCGGGTGCGCGCAATCCAACCCGATTGCGCGCACCCCCCATCTTCAAAGTGGCCATTCGTTAGAGAATGAGCCGTTGCCCTCGCGAGCTGTCCGAAGCCCGGTGCGCGCAATCTTAATCATCCGCGCGCAAAGGGCTGGCCCAATTGCACACCAGCCCACCGTTTTGCGCGCTGACCTGCTGTTTTGCGCGCAAAGCTCCTCTTTTGCGCGCAATCCTCCAGGGTCGCCCCCCTTGACCCCATGAGGGTACCCGCCTGCGTGGCGCTCGATGATTTTCATCCTGGGTGCCCGCACCGTGCGTTGTCTTTCCGTGCGACCCTCCAGGCTTGCGCGAAGTGACACGGACCCATCGGCGGCCACCAACGTCCTGCACGACGTTAAACTGCATACGTCCAAGCTGCACGACGCTAAACTACCTAGCATATTGTCCGCGCTGCAAGACGTTAAACTGCCAAGTGTTTTGTCCAGCATGACGTTAAACTGTACCACGTCCGCGCTGTAAGACGTTAAACTGCCAAGCACCTTCGTCCTCAACACACGACGTTAAACTGTACTTCGTCCGGCAAGACGTTAAACCGTCCGCTTCGTCCTCAACACACGACGTTAAACTGTACTTCGTCCGGCAAGACGTTAAACCGTTCGCATCACCCGATCCCGTGCCTCGCACGCAGGGTCCCCCCCGGTTTGGATGTGGCCCCCACCCGCTCGTCTCTGCAGGGATGTCGGGATTTCCCCTCTTTAGGGACGATTTAATGGGAGCGGCTTTTCCCTACGGGGGTAGGGTATTACAAACCCCTAGTTTCTTGTGGGAGGCTGCACATGTGTATCTCCATTGCGCTCCCCCACTGCCGAAGCCAGTAGAGGGTGTGACTGGGATCGAGGTGTCTCCTACTTTCGGTCCAAGTCCCTTCCAACTGAGTTTTGCCGCATCCGGGCTGCCTCAAGTGCGTAAGTCCTGACAGAATGAACTACGTGGACTTTGATCCATGTCTTCTAAACAGGGTACGTAGGAAGCCTCCCTGAGGTTCAAGCCCACCACCTGGTCGTCCCGGTCGTATTCACGTCGGTTCGTCCATCAGTGGACCCCTCCAGGGTTCACACTTGCGTCGATTCACCTATGAATCCGCCCCTGTGGGAGACTGCCCGTGTGTATCTCCACTGTGCCTCCCCACAGCCCCTTTTTCCATTTCTCCTTTCATCATCCAGCATGACGTGAAACTGTGATCCACCCGGCCGTTCCATCCCCCTCTGTGCGAGGTGGTTCGGCTCAATCCTCCGCCCGGCGGCCTCGACCCCTTCGTGAGTCGGCTTGCCGACATCCAGCATGACGTTAAACTGTATACCCGAACTATGTTGACATTGATCCGTGCTAACGCGCGGTACGTAGGAAGCCCCTACGGGGTCCAAGCTCTTCACTCCATCATCCATCCTGATCCTTACCCGGGCCGCCACATCCCGGTGGGGTCATGCCACTTCACTCCACTCCATATCACTTGGGAAGCCGCCCATGCGCTGGCCCCAGCGTCGGAGGTTCCCCGCAAGGGGTTCTGTTATCTGATCCACTTTTCGTGTTGATCAGTCCGATTCCGTCCACGCTGGACGTTAAACTCGCGGCATACCCCGTGTTAAACATGGGAAGCTGAGGAAAACCTCAAGGGACACAGTTCCCCGCACCCAGTGCGGGATGCCTCAGGCCATCATGCCTTCGAGAAGCCCTATTAGGGACGGAAGACAGACGTGCAGAGCCGCAGTGTTACGACACGCCCCCAGCACCCAGAGCCACCCGGCCTTCTCACCGCAGGTTGCTGCCCCGACCAGACTCCTTGGAGCATCCGGGCGGAAGTAGCGTAATTAACCGGTGTCCATGAAGATATGGCGCCGGGAACGAGATTCACGAGCATGTCTTAAATCTATGAGGGAGACCCGGATTAGGCGACGAGTTCCGAGGAGACGTCCAAGGAAGGAGGAGCCGACAACCCATCATCCCGGTTTCGATCAAGGAGCAGACGCCCCTGAATAAGGGACGGATGCCGCCCGCCTTTGGAAAGCGGGACTGCGGGACCACAAGCCGCACGCCCATCCCCTCGGGTTGACGGGTGCACGCGCGAACGCGTCCTGGCGGAACAGCGTAACCCGACGCACATCCGCACCGAAACAGAAAAATGGTGAACCCGACGTGAATCTCTTCTCCTCGATACGAAGACCGATGGCTTTCAGAGGTGTTGGAAGACCAGCATGTTGCCCGGCCAAGCATTCAGTCTTACCCGCCAGGGGCTGGGGAAGGGACTATCCCGCACTCTCGGCGATTTCATGCCCCCGGAGATGGGGGTCCCTCCTCGGATCCGCCCGGTGATGGATGATTCGTCCGATGATGGTATTGGGTACGCTTCGGTTAACACCGTCGAGCTGGTAAATCCCTTTTCGGTTCCCGACGTTGAAGAACACCAGGTGGACCCCCCTAGTGTCCCCGGTCGTCGCCACCGTCAGAAGAACCGCAGCAGCAGGAGTCGCCGGGGCACAGCCGCTGGTGCCTCCAGCCAGGCCGTGCACGCCACCGAGACTAGGCAGGAGGCTCAAAACCGAGCACAACGTGCGCCGCCCCCCCATTCGGGGATGACGGATTCGCCTCCGCCGCTGTTTGTGGTGTGGGACCAGGCAGAACCGCCTCAACCGCGTCACGACCAGCTCCGCCCTGCCACGGGTCCATCCCGGCCTCCTGACCCCAGTACGGTGACCATTTCCTGGACTGTAGCCGGTGAACAGCGAGATGTGCCAAGTACCAGTCGGCCGCCGATCCAATCGGCAAGGCCCGTCATGCTTCCAACCGCAGAGCAACCTCCTGCAACCAGGGGCTCGCGCTTGGCCAAAAAGTATGATGTCCTGAAGCACTTGGACGACATCCCAGCAAGGCTCTCCATCCTTGAGGCTCTGCGCATGTCATCTGAGATGCGCGAGGCACTCGCTGAAGCCCTGAAAAGCCCCCTCCAGTTTGAGACAGAGGTTGCGGCTGCAGAGGCCTTTCACGCCGAAACGATCGAGGACGCCGAATGTCAGGCAGTTATCTCGTTCCCTGGTAAGGATGAAGACCCTCCTATACAGGGACACATTCGTCCGCTGTATGTCACTGGCCAGTTCAATGGCCTTGAAGTCCGGCGCTGTCTTGTCGACACGGGGTCCGGGATTAACCTGATTCCAACTCGGACGCTCCGGAGATTGGGGTTGTCTGAGGATGACTTGATTCCCTCCGACCTCAGGATCCAGGGGTACGATCGCACCGAGAAAACCCCGGTCGGCAAGATACGTTTGAAGACCCAGTTTGGTGACTTGGTTGCCAACACCGAATTCATGGTAGTCTCTCAGGACACTGCGTACAACGCATTGATGGGCAGGCCATGGCTCCATCTTCACGCGGCGGTTCCCTCGTCATACCACCAATGCCTCAAATACTCCCTTAATGGTCGAGTAGGCGTGCTTCAAGGAGATGCCTCTCCTTTTGCCTCGTGTGAAGCCCGCTATCTGGACGCGGACTATTACAAGAGCAAGGATAAGCAGATCCTGGCAGGTGAGGTTGAGCCTGTCGCTGTTGCAAGTGATCCCTGGGCAAGTCTGGATGACGCTTACGTCCTCCCGATTCAACGGTTGGACGTGGCCATGGTCTCGACGGCCCGCGAGTCTCCTAATGAGATGACCGCGACCGCCCGCGCCAGCACCAGTGGCCCATCAGGATCTGGTAGCCCCAATGCAGTTTCCAACGCAGTCTCTCCCGTGGACGATCCCTCCCCGAGTGGAGAGGACGTGGAAGATGCACCCCCAGCCTTTGAGGAGGGCGTCCCCGCCACGGTCGATGAGTTAATACAGGTGAACCTTGGAACCGAGGCCGATCCAAGACCCACATTGGTCAGTGCCGCCATGCCCTCTGAGGAGGGGCAGCAGTACGTGGACTTTCTCAGGCATCACCGTGATGTGTTCGCTTGGGGCTATGACGAGATGCCGGGGCTAGATCCTCAGGTAGCCTTCCACCGCCTTGGCCTCCCGGCGAAACATCGCGGGTTCAAGCAGCCTCCCAGGAAGATGCACCCATCCCACGGTGCCATGGTTGAGGCCGAAGTTGACAAGCTTATCAAAGCCAACTTCGTGAGGGAAGTTCAGTACCCCAAATGGCTGGCCAACATTGTGCCGGTCAGGAAGAAGAACGGGCAGATTAGAGTCTGCATCGACTTCCGCGATCTCAACCGCCACTGTCCGAAGGATGATTTTCCCCTTCCAGTGACAGAGCTGTTGATTGATGCCACGGCAGGGTTCCAAGCCCTCTCCTTCATGGATGGATACTCCGGATACAACCAAATTCGGATGGCCCCTGAGGATGAGGAGTTCACTGCCTTCAGGGCCCCCCCAAGGTACCTTTTGCTACCGGGTCATGCCCTTCGGCCTGAAGAATGCAGGTGCCACCTATCAACGGGCGATGCACCGCATATTCAAGCCAATCCTCGGCACACTGGTGGAATGCTACGTCGACGACTTGGTTGTCAAATCGCGCCAGCGTCAGGACCATCTCAAGGATCTTGAGAAAGTGTTCGGCTTCCTCCGGTCTCGCTGCCTGAAGATGAACCCGTTGAAGTGTGCCTTTGGGGTCACCTCTGGAAAGTTCCTTGGATTTGTGGTAAGATACCGGGGTATTGAGATCGACCCAGAGAAAATCAGGGCGATTAGCCAGATGCCTCCCCCAGGTAACATCCGGGAACTACAAGGGTTCCAAGGCCACTTAGCCTATATACTCTGATTCATCGTGAATCTGGCCGGAAAGTGTAAGCCCTTTTCTCGGATCATGAAGAAAGGTGCCACCTATGTATGGGATAAAGAGTGTCAGACTGCTTTCGAGGAAATCAAGCAGTACCTGCTTCAACCTCCGGTTCTGATGCGGCCTGTATCCGGGAAGCCGCTGGTCCTCTATGTGACCGCCCTGGAACGGTCCCTGGGTTCCCTTCTCGCCCAGAAGAACAACGAGGGAACGGATAATAGCCTCTATTACCTCAGTCGCATGCTCCTCGATGTGGAAGTTAGGTATTCCCCCATCGAGAAGAGCTGCCTGGCGCTCGTATTTGCCGTACAGAAATTACGGCACTACTTGCAGCACCATGAGGTACAGTTGGTTTCTCGGGTAGACCCGTTGAAATATATCCTGAGCCGACCTATGTTGACTGGCCGTCTAGCGCGGTGGGCTGTGATTCTCCAGCAGTTCGACATCAGGTATGTGTCTCAGAAGGCCATCAAAGGGCAAGCATTGGCAGACTTTCTGGCAGCTCACCCGACCTCCGCGGATCAGCCGCTGGATCTAGGCTTTCCTGATGAGACCATTCTCTCGGTTGATCGAGCCGATCCATGCTGGCAGATGCACTTTGACGGTGCCTCCCGGAGCCCCACCGGTAGAAAACTCGATAATCCTAAGCTCAACAGAGTGGGCTTGGGTATCGTCTTCATTACCCCGGAGCGAGCCGTGCTGCCATACTCGTTCCTGTTGTCAGAGGGCTGTACCAACAATGAGGCGGAATACCATGCCCTCATCACCGGCCTCGAGTTGGCTCTCGAGATCGACGTGCCCCGTCTGTGCGTGAAAGGGGACTCCGAGCTGGTCATTAAGCAGATCAATGGCGACTACGTTGTAAGGAAGCCGGAACTTGTGCCATTGTTGGAGTGCACCCTCCTTCTGATGGCCCGGTTCCCTTCTCGTCCGGAAGTTGTCCATATTCCCCGGTCGCAGAGCGGTCGAGCAGATGCTTTGGCCAGCCTTGCTGCGTCACTTGCGGAGCCTGAACAGGACAACCTGATCATCCGCGTGACGCGCCGCAGGCTCATCGCTCCTGTTATCCCGGAAGAAGATCGCGGCCCGTTGGTAAGTAATCTCACCACGGTTGCCCCTATGCCCGGAGCCCCGAGTACCCCAGATATGACAGTCGGATCGGCCCCTGATTGGAGGACGCCTTTGGTTGAGTACCTCCAACATGGAATTCTTCCATCGGATCGGGCCGAGCGCAAGCGAGTTCGACGCCGCGCATCGCAGTTTGTCCTCTAGAGCAGTCCCGGCCTGGAGCAGATCCTCTACAGACGCAGATTCGATGGTGTTCTCCTCCGTTGCCTTCAGGGAGTTGAGATCCCACGAGTCATGCAAGAGGTTCATGCTGGTTCATGTGGCGCCCACCAGACTGGACCGAAGCTGTCCCACCAAATTCGGAGGTTAGGATACTTCTGGCCCTCCATGATCCATGACTGCATCGAGTATGCCAGGAGGTGCCATGCGTGCCAGGTTCATGCGAACTTTGTGCATCGGCCGCCGGAGCCTCTCCATACCACTAGGTATTCCTGGCCCTTTGCAGTCTGGGGTCTGGACGTTGTGGGACCTTACCCACCGGCGACAGCTCGCCAGTGCCGGTTCATTCTGACCGCCACGGACTTCTTCTCCAAATGGGCAGAGGCGATTCCGCTCAGAGAGGTCAAATCCTGTTCGATCGCTGACTTCGTGACCTCCAACATCATCTATCGATTTGGAGTGCCTCACGTTATCCTCACGGATAACGGGACCAATTTCCGAGCAGCCGAGTTGAAGAAGTTGTACGCCAAGTATAACATTCGCTCGAACCATACATCTCGCTATCATGCGCAGGCGAATGGATAGATCGAGGCATTTAACAAAACCCTCTCTAACATTCTGCAAAAGATGGTTGGTCAGAACAAGAAGAGTTGGCCGGACAAGCTCCCCAACGCCCTCTGGGCTTATCGGACGACGACTCGCAATTCCACCCGGATGACCCCTTATTCCCTGGTGTATGGAGCTGAGGCCGTCCTGCCCATCGAGATCCAGTTACCGTCCTTGCGCACTGCGGTCTACGACCAGCAAGCGCCGGACAGAGTTGCTGAAGCCCGTCTAGTTGAGTTGGAAGCACTGGATGAGAATAGACTTCGCGCTTTGCACAACTTGGAGAGGCATCAAAGCAGAATGGCTCGAGCTTTCAATAAGAAGGTTCGCCTCTGATCCTTCCTGCAGGGTGATCTAGTGCTAGCCCTAAGAGCACCGATGATCCCCGGCAGGAAGCCGCCCAAGTTGGAGCCCAAGTGGGAGGGACCTTTTGTTGTCCACAAGGTCTATCCCAATGGCGCGTACTCCCTAGCGACTATGGATGGTGAGCGTGTCACTCCTCCCACCAACGCTAGGTTTCTCAAGCAGTACTTTGCCTGAGTACACAACGTCCGAGCGGCAAGACGTTAAACTGCCAAGCATCATTCGTCCAAGCTACAAGACGTTAAACTGTTCAGCATACGTCCAGCATGACGTTAAAATGCACATTTTTCCAGCATGACGTTAAACTGCACATTCGTCCCGCATGACGCTAAACTGCATACGTCCTGCACGACGTTAAACTGCATACGTCCAAGCTGCACGACGTTAAACTGCCCAGCGTATCGTCCGCGCTGCAAGACGTTAAACTGCCAAGTGCTACGTCCAGCATGACGTTAAACTGCACATTTGTCCAGCATGACGTTAAACTGCACATTCGTCCCGCATGACGCTAAACTGCATACGTCCTGCACGACGTTAAACTGCATACGTCCAAGCTGCACGACGTTAAACTGCCCAGCGTATCGTCCGCGCTGCAAGACGTTAAACTTCCAAGTGCTCCGTCCAACATGACGTTAAACTGTACATCGTCCTGCATGACGTTAAACTGCCTCTCAAGAACTATGTGCGGCTTGATTCCCATCCTTATGGGATACGTAGGACCGCCTGGACATTCATGTTTCAGGCCCAGCCCCATCCTTTGGGAATTTCCATCCCATCTCGGGCCCTTGGTCCAGTTGCCTCTGGGTATGTGGCGTATGGTGTGAGCGCGGGGGATTATGTCCTCATTCACGTCGGTTTTCTCGCCACGCTGTACACCCCCCACGTTTGGGGATGCCTTCTGCTCCCCCCTGTTTTCTCTCATCGTCCTGCATGACGTTAAACTGCCTCTCAAGAACTACGTGCGGCTTGATTCCTATCCTTATGGGATACGTAGGACCGCCTGGACGCTTGTGTTTCAGGTCCAGCCCCGTCCCTTGGTTGATCACGGGGATCTGCCCTCTTTTGGTTGCTCTCAGGGTGAGTCCTCCGACCCTTTCCGGTGATCTGTTAACATGTTTTGGGTACTTCGGTCTATGACTCGTAGTGTCAGATCCAACCCCGACAAGTCCTGTGTTGCTTGTCAGGCCTTGCGCATCCTCTTGTTCGAGCCTTCACCCAAAGGGATCCTCGTTAGCGGTTTGGGTACGATGCCTCAGAGCTCTCCTACCGCTCCGGGTCGATTTACCGGAGGGTCTTGGGCTGCAAATCGATATGAATCCTGCGATTGAGCGGTCGATGCTCGTTTGCTTGCCCCGTCTTAGGCTGACGCGATCGGATGTTGTGTTGCGAATGCGTCAGCAACATCCTCGATCGCCATGTCAGCTCTTTCAGGCTCTGAACATTGGTTGCGCAGTCCTCATCACACTCCGCCTTTGTGCGTTGTAGTGGAATCTTGACACTCTTTTCATACTGACCTTCAGTACACCTCTACACGTTAGGCAGACCAACCAAGGTAATGATATCGTTCGAGGCTCCCATGATCTGAGCACCAAGGATATATGCGGATATCCTCCCTAAGGGCCATGCGTAGCTGGACCCTCGTCCCCATAAGGAGGAAAGAGTCGCCCGAACAATCGCGTTCTGGGCCCAGTATATCTGGAGGCTAGCATCTCTGCCCCTCGGGTGATGGACATACGCAGGCCCCTATCCCAAGACTCTTCTCCTGGAATCGTGCGTGACCGCAAGGCTGGGTATGCTCCCACCTCCGCCATGTCCGCCGTACCGCGATAAGCGGATTCCTCCATGGTCCGAACCACACGACCGTAAACTGTGTTGTCTGGTCCTACCACACGACCGTAAACTGTGATCGTCTTGGCCGCCCGACGAGAAACGGCACTGCATCATGATGTTCCCCTTAGGGGGCACTCATGTTGGGCGCTGGTTAATAACCACGCCATTCATCAATGCCTTCCGTGGCTTGATTATTGTGGCGACGCCAGAGATTTCTCAATCACAGGCATGTCGCCGCACAAAGAAAAACCATTCATCTTTAAGGACAAACAAGAAATATCAAATGCCGCTCCTTCTGTGTGCGAGGGTCAGACCCGCACTCTTCCCCGCGCTGGTGCCCGATTGTGTTGCGCCGCGCTTCAAGAACTACGTGTGGCTTGATTCCCATCCTTATGGGATATGTAGGAACGCCCGGATCTTTGAAACTTCGGGTCCAGCCCCCCACCTTTTAGAGATCCCCCCTTCTCTGGGGAATCCGCCGCCTTCAGGTCACCCTCAAGGCGTGTTCCCCGACCCCTTGCAGTGGTCCACCGGTGTCAAGAGTACTCTGGTCTATTATCAGGAGGGTCAGGATCCGCTCGGTCAGGTTTCCTTCACTTTTCAGGCTTCGTGCTCCCTTTCATTCGGACCCATCGTCTATGCCCTGGGTGGAGCCCCCGTGAACGGTTCGGACACAATGCATCAGTGCTCTCCCACCGACTCGGGCCGGTACCCCCAATGGCCTCGGGCAGCAAATCGATATGAATCCTGCGATTGAGCGGTCGATTCTCGTTTGCTGCCTCATTCCACCAACGGTTAGTGCGGTATTGATGCTGCTTTTCCGCCACGGTCGGCAGTACTCCCATATCGTTACTCCGGTGCCCCCAGTCCTTGAGTGAATGGACGCATGATTCACATTTCCCACCTCCCATTCTGACCAGGCGAAACCTCGACACTCTTGACACTATCCCTCAGTGCATCTTCGCATACCCAGGGGATGGGACCACGATGCGGCGTACTTTGAGGTCTTTATGGTCCGAGCTCTAAGACCTTAAACTAAGATCTCTCTTTATGGTCCGAGCTCTAAGACCTTAAACTCAGATCTCTCTTTATGGTCCGAGCTCTAAGACCTTAAACTAAGATCTCTCTTTATGGTCCGAGCTCTAAGACCTTAAACTAAGATCTCCCTTTATGGTCCGAGCTCTAAGACCTTAAACTAAGATCTAGCCCTTATGGTCCGAGCTCTAAGACCTTAAACTAAGATCTCTCCTTATGGTCCGAGCTCTAAGACCTTAAACTAAGATCTCCCGTTATGGTCCGAGCTCTAAGACCTTAAACTAAGATCTCCCCCAAACGGGATTCTACGTCCTGCATGGCGTTAAACTGCACTCTCAGAACTACGTGTGGCTTGATCTCCAGCCTGATGGAGTACGTAGGAACGCCCGGGCATCTCAACTCGGGTCCAGCCTCAGGGATCGTTAAGTCCCGCCCCTCCTCGTCGCCGGCCGTCTGGCCTGGCTCCTGGTAGAGTGGTTCAGTTGTGATATTCTCCCCGATTCAGCTCGGGATGCCCCACTGCAATGGTGGGAAGCGACGGTTTCCTCGTCAAAGAGGTTCTGTATGAGAATTGGGGTGATTCACGGCCAGATTAGTGCATCCGCCTAATACGCTTTCCCCACGGTGGCGCAATTTTGAGAGCGTTGGATTCTGTCCGAACAATCGTCACTTCACCCCACGCTTCGCATGCCCTGTTGATCTGGATTTCCACCCTTGTGTCTGAAGGAACTCCAAGGCGGTATTCATGATGACATGTGGTCCGCCTCCTGCAATATGAATGATGACCTTCGGTCCGTCTATTGCAGTTGTTATGGTCGATCCACTGTCCGCCTACCGTCTTGGGCATTTCCTGGAAGGCCGACCGTTGTGGATGTCTGGATTCGGGACACGCGATTCACCCTTTCTCATTTCCCTATGTTCGGATAAAATCTCAACGCCCCTAGCGTTGTCCCGCTCGTGTGTTGGAACAAGTTGGGGGGATGATACATTGATTAGGTCTGAGGTCTCCTTTCCTAGGAATGACCTCCCTCTTTTCTCCAGAAATCCAGGCCCAATTATGGATGCCTGATGCTTGGTTGACGCTCCCGCAAGACAGTGAATTGTGGTTGAGCATGTTAAGCCAAAAGATGCAGATAAATATATAGGTTCATACAAATGGATCAAGGTAGCAGAAGCAAAATGTTTTGGGAACGGCAAAACAAAGCCCTTAGGGATTAGCGTGCTGAATGAGTCTTTCTAATGCCACTACCCTTTGGCTGGTGGCCTCCAGAGCTGCTTCTCGCTCTCTGCGTGCCCTCTCTTCGTCGGCGGTCGTAGCACGCAGTTCGTCGATTCTGGCCTGTGCACGCTTCCGCTCGACCTGAATTGTGACCATCTGTTGGCCCGCCTCCGTCAGCTGTACCTGGGCATCAACCAGCTGGGCTGCTAGTTGCTCCACAAGCTCGGTACACGTTGCGACGAAGGCCTCCTTCTCTGCCGCCTGCCCTTCGAGACGCCGGACTTCCTGCTCCGCCGCGAGGAGCGCCCGCGTGCTCTCCGACATGTCCCGACTTTGTGTGACGTCGGCACGCCGGCAGCTCTCGGGCATCTTTTCGGCCATGAAATCACGGACCGTCAGATGGAGGCGTTGAGCATCAGCTCCCCCGGCACACAGGAAGCGCAGCCAGGTTTGAAGTGATCCCATGCGCCCCAGCCACTCCGATGGGTCTCGCTTGAGGAAGCGCTGGATGCACTTCCACCCCCTGCGGCGCGTTATCCGGCTCTCCTCGACCGCCTCCGCGTCCGAGTCGTCCATCTCCTCGGGGTCGGCAGGCCGGTAGGCAGGGAAGGCAGCCAGCAGGTCTGCTGCAGGGTCCGCCCCTGGGAGGTCCTCATGAGGGATAGGTTCCCCAACATCCGGGCGAACTTCTTCTCTCTCCCCAGCGGTGCTGACACCCTCGTCAGCCCCCGACCTCTCTCCGATGTCAGCACCGCCGGCGTCCGCGGTAACCTGATCAGCAGTTGGTGGGGCCGGCTCGGTTTGGGAAGTCTGTTCCGGAGCAGGCGGCATGTCCACCATTGGTCCACTCGTAGATGGCCCGGGGTCGGCAACCTGACGAGCCTCCAATGTTGAGATCACTGCGCGGGGCATGCCATGGTTAGTCACGGATCGTCAACGGCAGGCACCAGCAGTAAAGTAAGGAGACTTACGGGAGGTCAGAGCGTCATCTTCCGCTATCCCGGCCGCCGCAGGAACAGTTGCAGCAGGGGGCCCTTCCGCGCTTGTCAAATCAATAATGGGTGCCTGGCCCCCGCCTTGTCCTGCTGGCGCCCCTCCTACTCCCGCTGAGGATGCCTGACTAACATCCGTGCGCTCCTGAGAAAGATGGAGAAATGGGTTAGAAGCTGCATAAGAGAATGAATGAAGCAGATTGAGTAGGGATAGAAGCGGACCTCGAGGAGCTCAGTGACATCAACGTCGTCAGAGCCGGCCACCTCGCCGCTCTCCCGCGGACTCCCCTGATGGGATCTTCCCTCGGAGCCTTCATCCTCCCCCATATCCTCCTCTTCCTCGGAGTCGTTGCTACTGTCGTCTTCGTCCGGCGGCATCTGTTCTAGAGCGGGCTCTAGACCGAGCATCACCTTCACCAGAAGGGATGGCTCCGCGCGCTGACCACGTTGGCGTGCGTAATCGTCCATGGCCGTCAGATACGCATACTGCCGGTTGAAGTCCACCCTGTCGGCAATGTGGAGGCGCCCGACCTCTGGCAGATGGATTCCTTCTCTGAGAATCTTTCGCCAGATGGCGTCGGTCCCCAGTGACTGCCGCAGGGTCATCCAGGCCGACCACAGCACCGGGAAGACTGCATCGTGGGAGGGTTCGAGCAGACGTCTCACCTGCTTCCCGGGCCGCTCTTCGACCACCACGCGTGCCCCCTCTCTGGGCGCCGAGGTCGTAGCGGCAGCTCGCGATGTGCCCGCCGCCGAAGTCCCTGCCCGCGCCGGCTCCGCTGCTTGGCGCGCCTCCGTTCTCCCCCGTGTGGCGGCGCCTCGCCTCCTTCCTTGACGCCCGGTCTCCACACGGGTAACCTCGAGCCGCCGAACTGGCTTCCGTAGAAGCCCCTCGGGGTACGCGATGGCCCAGTGTTTGGCGTACTCGGTTGCCAAGCCTGCGTCAATCCCGGTAGGAGGGAGAGTGATGACGTCGCCAGAGCCGAAAGCGGAAAACATCAGCCACATCTGGCGAAGGACGCAAGGGTTCGTCTCCTCCCGGACGGCAGTGAATACCCTCTTCGGCATCCACTGAAGGCACCCGAACTGCCTGGCGAACCAGGCTGGCACGTAAGGCTCGCAGATCACCTTCCCGTCGATCCGAGCCACGAGCACCCCGCCCCGCATGTTCAGGAAGTACTCATGCTGCTCCAGCGGACCCTGCCCGTTGTCGATCATTTGGCCAACGGGAGTGGGGAACAGACTGAAGTTGAAATTGGCATGATTGCCAATCCGAATCCTAACGCCCTCCTCACTTAGGGTCATCGGAGCGACCCCCGCGATGTTCAGCAGGGAGGGTCGCAGGCCGTTGCCCGGAGGAATGATGGCGTTCGGAAACGTGTACCCACCGAGGTGAGCAGCCACCCAGCCGTGAAAGAACTGAAAGGGCCCACAGATCCTTCGTGGCGACCCCCCTCATGAGATGCGTCCCAGGATGGCATACAGCCTCGCCAGCACTGGGACCCCGAGGTTGTATCTTTTGTTGGCGGCCATAGCGCCCGCCACCGCCAGTGTTTCCGGGCGAACGCCCATTCTCGCGTCCCGCACTGGCAGGAGCCACCCACTCAGGAAGGCGGCCAGGAACGCCGCGTACCGGACATTTGGGTCCCGGGACTCGATGACGCGGTACCCCCATGAGCGGTAGTCGCCCGTCTCCAGGACCCGCCAGTACGACCCGTTCCGGCTCCTCTGAGCTGCGGTCGGGCACCGCTTCCCCCTGCCTGGCATCTTGACCGCCGGGTCATGCTCCAAGAACTGGCCGAACCATTCCTTGTAGGCTATGTCCTTCTGGAAGTCTTTGATCCCGAGCCGCTGCGTAGCCAGGTCAAGCAGATGCCAGGTCAGGATGGGAGTCCGTGACCTGTCCTCCCAGGTGTTCTTCGGTGGCAGGAACTCATCGTATTGGTAGCCCTCCAGCGAGATACCTCCGATGCAGTGGATGTCCCAGAGACCGATGCCGACCTCCCCATGGTGAAGATGGAAGGTGTTGGTATCCGGAGACCAGCGGGTGAACAGCTCCGGCCCGAGCTCGGACTGCTGGTAGAAGTGGAACTGCGACGTCCACACCGCCTCAAACAGGCCGATGTACCGCAGCTCCTCTGCGAAGTGATCGCAAGTGTGGCGTACCCAGAACGCCCAGGCCCACTCACTGGTGAAATTGCCCCCAGACCGCAAGTCCCAGTCCTTCAGCCAGCCCTTGGTGTCGTCAGTGACACTCTGGCGATATGTGCTCGAGTAGAGGGCTGGAGAATTCTCCGCAGTAGGCTCACCCCCATCAATGGTTCGCGTCCTCGGGTTCAGGACATAGACGTCCAAGTGCCTGGTCTCCCTGGCAGGATGCCCATTGTTGGTGATGTTATAGCGGGGAAGCTCGTCCTCCCGAGTCACCCAGGTCCGTGGCGCATCAACCTCGAACCCTGGCACCGAAACCTCATCTAGGATGCCGAAGTTCCAGAGTGGCAGGTTGTCCGACAGTGGATATGTCTTCTGGGCCGGCGTCAGCAAGTCGAACAAGGATTGATTGTTGGAAACAATCTCCTTGGCTCCGTAAACCCCCTCGTTCGTCGCCATCTCAGCTCTGCGAGTGGCGGCATCCCCCTCATTTCCTTGATGCGCGGCCATCTCAGAAGTTTCGGGAGTCGTGCGGGTTAAGGGATGAAGCGTGCGGGATCGGACGAGGATGGTAGAGAAGTTTGAAGGTGGGCGCGCATTCCAAGTGGACGGCGCGCAATTGGGAAGAATGTCGCGCAAAGTTCCGGGTTTTCGCGCAAAGACAGGCGAATTCCGGATGGTTTTGCGCGCCGATCGGGCGAATTTCGCGACCGGAAAAGGCAATTTCGCGCACGAGAGCGTTGAAGCTTATCGCGCGGAAGGCCTGTGTACGGAACGCGGAACCCTGGACCCCTATTTATAGACTAGGCCGGGATTCCGCGCTGCGCGGAATGCTCGATTGCGCGACCGCGGCTGCGAATTGCGCGCCCGGCGCCCCTTTTTGCGCGCCTATGTCCCGCGCAGCCCAGGACTTCGGCATTCCGGCGTCTCCCTCGGAACCCGATCGTTGCGACCTCTCGCCGATCAGATTCCGAGGGGGGGCTTTTGTAGACGCCGGAAAAGTCCGTTGTTCCCAAACGAAGCTCCGGATGCGGAAAGAGAAGTGATATTTGGAGTCAGAGGCACGTTCCGGAGGGCCCAGAGGACTTGCGCGAAATTTCAGAGGCCCGCGCGCAAAGTTGAGCCGCGGCGCGCAATCCTCCCGGGATGCGCGTAATGCGCTGGGCCGGCGCGCTATTTTGCGCGCCCGTGGCCTGCGCGGCTCCCTTGCGCGCTGGGTCCTGATTCCGCGCCCGCGAAGGGGATTCCGCGCCCGGGGTTGCCTATAAATATAAGGCGACCCCCGACGTTTTGAAGGTTGCCAGAATCCGAAGCGTCGCTCGTTCGCGCAATCCAACCCCTTCCGCGCGCAATGCCGATCTTCAGGTAACCTCCTTTCTTTCGCACAATAGAGCCTTGGGGTTCGCCTTCGCGCGCAATCCCCTTGGCTCCTTTCCTTTGAATAATCCTTAACCCGAAGGCCTTTGCGCGCAAAAGAAGCCTCTTGCGCGCAATTGCCCCCGGGTGCGCGCAATCCAACCCGATTGCGCGCACCCCCCATCTTCAAAGTGGCCATTCGTTAGAGAATGAGCCGTTGCCCCCGCGAGCTGTCCGAAGCCCGATGCGCGCAATCTCAATCATCCGCGCACAAAGGGCTGGCCCAATTGCACGCCAGCCCACCGTTTTGCGCGCCGACCTGCTGTTTTGCGCGCAAAGCTCCTCTTTTGCGCGCAATCCGCCAGGGTCGCCCCCCTTGACCCCATGAGGGTACCCGCCTACGTGGCGCCCGATGATTTTCATCCTGGGTGCCCGCACCGTGCGTTGTCTTTCCGTGTGACCCTCCAGGCTTGCGCGAAGTGACACGGACCCATCGGCGGCCACCAACGTCCTGCACGACGTTAAACTGCATACGTCCAAGCTGCACGACGTTAAACTGCCTAGCATATCATCCGCGCTGCAAGACGTTAAACTGCCAAGTGTTTTGTCCAGCATGACGTTAAACTGTACCATGTCCGCGCTGTAAGACGTTAAACTGCCCAGCACCTTCGTCCTCAACACACGACGTTAAACTGTACTTTGTCCGGCAAGACGTTAAACCGTCCGCTTCGTCCTCAACACACGATGTTAAACTGTACATCGTCCGACAAGACGTTAAACCGTCCGCATCACCCGATCCCGTGCCTCGCACGCAGGGTCCCCCCCGGTTTGGATGTGGCCCCCACCCGCTCGTCTCTACAGGGATTTCGGGATTGCCCCTCTTTAGGGACGATTTAATGGGAGCGGCTTTTCCCGACGGGGGTAGGGTATTACAAACCCCTAGTTTCTTGTGGGAGGCTGCACATGTGTATCTCCATTGTGCTCCCCCACTGCCGAAGCCAGTAGAGGGTGTGACTGGGATCGAGGTGTCTCCTACTTTCGGTCCAAGTCCCTTCCAACTGAGTTTTGCCGCATCCGGGCTGCCTCAAGTGCGTAAGTCCTGACAGAATGAACTACGTGGACTTTGATCCCTGTCTTCTAAACAGGGTACGTAGGAAGCCTCCCTGAGGTTCAAGCCCACCACCTGGTCGTCCCGGTCGTATTCACGTCGGTTCGTCCATCAGTGGACCCCTCCAGGGTTCACACTTGCGTCGATTCACCTATGAATCCGCCCTTGTGGGAGACTGCCCGTGTGTATCTCCACTGTGCCTCCCCACAGCCCCTTTTTCCATTTCTCCTTTCATCGTCCAGCATGACGTGAAACTGTGATCCACCCGGCCGTTCCATCCCCCTCTGTGCGAGGTGGTTCGGTTCAATCCTCCGCCCGGCGGCCTCGACCCCTTCGTGAGTCGGCTTGCCGACGTCCAGCATGACGTTAAACTGTATACCCGAACTACGTTGACTTTGATCCGTGCTAACGCGCGGTACGTAGGAAGCCCCTACGGGGTCCAAGCTCTTCACTCCATCATCCATCCTGATCCTTACCCGGGCCGCCACATCCCGGTGGGGTCATTCCACTTCACTCCACTCCATATCACTTGGGAAGCCGCCCATGCGATGGCCCCAGCGTCGGAGGTTCCCCGCAAGGGGTTCTGTTATCTGATCCACTTTTCGTGTTGATCAGTCTGATGCCGTCCCCGCTGGACGTTAAACTCGCGGCATACCCCATGTTAAACATGGGAAGCTGAGGAAAACCTCAGGGGACACAGTTCCCCGCACCCAGTGCGGGATGCCTCAGGCCATCATGCCTTCGAGAAGCCCTATTAGGGACGGAAGACAGATGTGCAGAGCCGCAGTGTTACGACACGCCCCCAGCACCCAGAGCCACCCGGCCTTCTCACCGCAGGTTGCTGCCCCGACCAGACTCCTTGGAGCGTCCGGGCGGAAGCAGCGTAATTAACCGGTGTCCATGAAGATATGGAACCGGGAACGAGATTCACGAGCATGTCTTAAATCTATGAGGGAGACCCGGATTAGGCGACGAGTTCCGAGGAGACGTCCAAGGAAGGAGGAGCCGACATCCCATCATCCCAGTTTCGATCATGGAGCAGACGCCCCTGAATAAGGGACGGATGCCGCCCGCCTTTGGAAAGCGGGACTGCGGGACCACAAGCCGCGCGCCCATCCCCTCGGGTTGACGGGTGCACGCGCGAACGCGTCCTGGCGGAACAGCGTAACCCGACGCACATCCGCACCGAAACATAGTGCTTAGAGTGTCATTTCAACAGCTATATATATAAAAAATAATATTGATAACTAATTTAGTCTAATAAACGAACCAAGTGTATGGAATTCAATGTATGACAATACTAATCAATGATGGAGACTGTCATAACCAATATCCAAAACCTTGCGTATTGACCTCCATGGCCAGAAAATCAACAATGATGTGGACTTCCATCCTAAACCATGGGTTTGGACTGCCATGAAAAACAAACCAACAATGATGTGGACCACCATGAAAAACATCCTAAACCATGTGTGTGGACTTCTATGACAAACAACTCAACAATTATGTGTACCATAATGACCAATATATTTTTCCATAGCTATGAAATTCCATGACTAACACCTTTTACCATTACACCAACATCAACTTTTCTAGGTTCAACAACTTGACCATAAAATAGACATAGAAACTAAAAAATACCCTTTTCCTAAACCAATTGTCTTTCAATCCTCATTTTAAAATAAAAACCATTTCAAAACATTACTTTCCCCCTTTGACACACAAAACTAGGTCAAAAAACAATGCATGAATTTAAAACCATTTCAAAATATCATATAAATATAAAATCATTATAAACCATACATTCATCATATTTTGTAGAATTTTATTCCCCAAGTCCTTCCAAGTATCCCCTATCTATTCAATCAATCCAACCATTGATCTAAAGCAGGTTTAGCTCCTAACCCAATCTCTTAATCCCTTTAGAACCCCAATTTTTGATTTCCATGAAGCAATGCACCCCATGGGTGGCCATAGGTTCGGTAATTTAAACACCCATATATGCAATACAATCTATGGAAGGTATGTGATATCAATCCAATACCTAGAACCAAATTACATAAGCTATGAAAGAAATCAAACAACACATGGTTTTTGTGGCACATAGTACATACATATTAAAATAAATTAACACGAGTAAAGATAATGATCTTAGATCATTTACCTAAAAAAAAAAATTTTCAAAACAATCCCCTTTAGTGACACCTTTTTAAAGGCTTTTCCATGTCCGATCCAATATCTTATACATCCAAAAAATCTTCTCAAAACTACACGGTCTCTAGTATCAAAGAAATAAACTAAAATTAATTAATTATAAGTAAATAATTAATTAATAAATTAAACCCCATCATGGAATAATAATGGAAAAATAATTATATTTATCAAATATTATCGAATCTCTAGGAAACATCCACATGAGTTCCACATCAGACTCTCGAAACCATTTTTGTGAAAATCCCTAAGCATAAATACCATTTCAACACTTAATTAAATCAACCCATTAGAAAAAACCAATTAGAAATCACTGATAAAACACAGCTTAATGAAAAAACATGAAAGTTCATGTGTAATAAATATTCGTATCTCCTCTATGCCCACCAATTTAAATCCCCATGAGAAATGGATGATTACACCTTGATACTGTGTAATCCCCAAAAAAAACTTAAACCAATGAACTCCAGAATTAGAGAAGAGAATGAAAAATATAGAAGACGTAACTAGAGGTTGATTCATAGTTTAAAAATTTGAAGAAAGATACTTTAATTAATCTTTAATGTAACACCCCTTGGATTTAAAAATAAATTGATATTCATGAATTTTTTTAATTAGATAGATATAACTATCCTTTAAAAATAATTTTTCCACTTCTAAGGTTTCAATTTTCTAAAAAAGGTCATCTAAAATTATGATAATTAAGTGATTTAGAGTCTGATGGAACCAACTTGGTTTTTAGTGAATAGTAACATACCATTATGAATAGTTCTGTGAATAGTAATATGGCCCTAATAAATGCTAAATTGTATTATTATTATTATATTTTATTACGTATTTCAGATAATGACATCTTTATTAATTTTTCAAGGTGATGTAAAATGAATTATTGCTTTAAAACTGTTAATTTTTAAAGAAAGTATGAATTTATTTAAAAATTAAATTAATCATATTTATAAAATTATTTTCAAAAAATGAAGTTTATTTTTTTATTATATAAATAGAGAAATGGTTAGGGTTATTTTTTTTTATTTTCCTGAACTTTTTGAAATTTTAATGAATAGTCAAAATTGGAAAATTAAGATAAATGATAAATACTTGTTTTAGTGCATAATAAGTCATTAAAGGATGATTTAAGCGTACTTGGTTCGAACTCAAATGAAATTATTACAATTTGGTGTGACATGAATCAAGATTTTTCATATTCGTGAGAAAAAATAGTAAAATAATGATTAAAACAATGTACAATACCTCCTCTCCTCTACTATAAATACCACCTCACTCCCCTCTCCCTCTCACACCTCTAAATCCTTGAGAATTGTCTAAATTCTGCCTAGTAGTCTTCTCCTAGGCTCTTCCCCATGTTCAAGACCTACTGGTCTCACCAAAAGGCCAAAAACCAAAGTCCTTAAGGAGGATCTCAGGAGAGGAGATCAAGATGTAAGAATCCTCTTCCTATTTCCTGTGTTTTCTTTTTTAATTCAATTATTTTATTATACTCTCTTTTCCATTATCCAATAGTTATGAAATATCTATAATATTTTTTATTTTTTATTTTATCATGTTCATGTAATTTATTCTTCTTCTTTCTTCCTCTCCTCTCCCTCTTATTCTAAAAATAAAAGCATTGTTCGTGCTGATTTACCAAAATCAGGGATGATGTGTTTTCAATTTCCATTACATCCTTAAACTCTGATCATAAAAACTTTTAATTGTTTAAACATAATATAAATTGTATTATTAAACCTATTTAATGTTCTGTAATTAACTTCAAAGCATGACACTAAATTATATAATGAAACAAGTTCTTGATTATCGATGAACCGCCAAAAATGATCTAAATAAATACCATTATTGTTTTATTTAATGATTCATCATCATATATAATAAAAAAATTATTTATGGTATCATTATATATTATGGAAAAATATTAATTCCATTTAATTAAACTTATATAATTTCACTTCTATATGACAATAAAATCAATTACAAACCGACTATGGAAATCATGTAAATAACGCACCCAAAACAATGGAAGGAACATAATTTCAATAATTAAGGGGTGAAATGATGTTATTAAATGATCAAATAAGGTATTATAATCATTAATATGTTTTTATTAAGATATTAATAACACCATTTAACCATTATACAAGAGGATTAAACAAGTTTTATGTTGGACAAACCAGAGCTACGAGAATTCTTAAGCTAATTTATATTCTTTGGGTTAACATTCTACTTCATTATTTATATAGAATTAAAATTTTTTGTGGGATGAATTTTGTTAGTATTATTTTTAATTATGTGTATTTATAGTTTATATACTTATTTCATACACTCAATTATGTCTATATTAAATTATATTATATTTTCAAGGTTTTTTTATTCATCTTTTAAAATTCTGTTTTAACAAATTCTAATGAAAAGTTTTAATGATATTGTTCATGTTATATGATTATGTTGTGGTTCATGGAATTTTTTTATGATGAAGGGTGGGACATATATATCCCTCCAATTCATTGGGTATGAATAATTTTGAGGTCGGCCATATGGTCACTCCATGTGCAACTGCAATGGTTACACAATAAGGTAGTTGTGAGAGTTAAATTGTAAGGTAATTTTGAGCATTACAAATTATAAGGTAGACGACAAGGTTACAATATTATGTAAGTAATTACTGAAGATAACATTATTTTTCTATTTATTTTCTATATTTTATGTGGAAATATCATGGAAGTCTCAGGTTTCACAATGTAAGTTTATATGGGTGACAATTATGTATTTTTGAAAATGATTTCATACATTACAGGTATTAATTGACCAATGATTTCTATCATTGTTTTTATATCACTTAATAATATTTTTGTTCTCATACTATGTTTTTAAATTATTTTTATAGGTTATAAGGATGTGTAATACAAAAAAGAAAGATAACATAAATTTTATGAAGATTTTTCAAAGAAAACGTGTCTTTTCAAAAGTTTTATATTTTGGAAGAAATGGACATGGTTTTGTGGTATCCACTCTTTATAAATGTGTAATTTTATGTATGTGTTATATCCCAATTATCTAAAACTAGAAACTTGAAAATATCCTCAATGTTAAGTTCACTGAGTTCATGAAGAAATATCATGATTATGTTATGTAATAAGACTGGGTCGAACTTCTTGGTATGAGAGGTTGGTATAGATAACATTAGGGGTTAGTATGATGTTAATATAATGTGATAAATTATTTTTACTATATGGTTAATTTAAAATTTTATAGCATTTAATGATTACCATATTTGTACAACTAATATATGTTATTTTATAATGGTTTTTTGCAGAAGAAACAGGGAAGCTGAAGTGGAAAGGCACTGGTAGAATGATATCCTTATGAATTTACAGCCTAGAATGGTTTAGATTGGAACTGAGCAGTTTGCGATAGTATTAGATCAACTAATATAGGAAATAAATGGTGGTGGAGTCCATGTAAGAGAACTTCCGTAGGTACCATAGAGGAACATGATGATATTATAACATTTTATAAGACAACAACCTCCTACTTCAAATGGATCTTCTAACATTGTTGTGGATGAAGGATGGATAAAATCCCTCGAAAAGATATTTAATGCTATAGTATTTTCATATAATCACAAGGTACGTCTTTTCATTGATCGTTTTGAATGTAAAGCTGATTAGTGGTGGTAAATGTTAAAGAATATCAGGGATAGAGAGGTTATTGATGCCTTATAGTTTGATGAATTTAATGTTTTTCCTTGAAATAAATTTTACAAAGGTTGCTCAAATTATGATAGAGAAGAAATTACTTGAATTAATGCATAAGCGTAAAGGTTCAGTGGCTGTGTATGAACAAAACATAAGCTGACTGGTGAGGTATGCGCCAAATCATAATCTAGATAATGATAAAAAATGAACCACTTTCACTTAGGATTAAAGACAAGGTATCAAAGGGTGTTTGCATCTCATGAATTAAAAAGTTATGAGAAATTTTTCCGATGTGATGAGAGGGTGGAGATGGAATTTTTTTGATGATCACATACACTATCAAAACATGGAGAATAATACGTGTATATGGAAAGTGATAGAAAATAATAAATCAAATAAATCTGATGGTATGAAATTCCAGTTTCTATTTTGTTAAAAGTGTGGAAAGAAGCACCCTCAAGAATGCGTTACCAAAACTGGGAAGTGTTTTTAATGTGGTATGTTTGGAAATATGGTCTGAGATTGAAATGAAAACGATCCTATGACTAATCATGAAATGAAAATTATAAAATGTTTTAAAGTTTGTGAGATGGGTCATTATGAAAATTCTTTCTCAAAGAGAGATATGAATTATTCAAATAATTCAGATTATTAGAAGAAATGTGTAATGAGATCCATTTTGACTACATCAATAGATGTCAGGACATCTAATTAAGTGGTCTCATGTACATTGTTTGTTTACTCAGTTTTTTTTAAATATTTTTTTGATATGGGATCTACACATTCCTTTATTTATAAGGAATTTTCTGGAAAATTGGAAATATCACCTTAATAAAAGAGTCCACAATTTATTGCTAAAACACCAAGGGGAAATATTATATCAAAGAGTAATTATAAGAATCATTCATTTGTGGTCTGTGAAAAAAAATTACCCACAAAACATTTTTCTTTTCCCTTAGTAGAGTTCTATGTCATTTTGGGAATGGATTGGATTTCTGTATATCATACCAAGATTGACTATAGAGATAATGAAGTTCTTTTTCAGATAGATTTTTAGTTTTTATACAAGAATGAACCCATACAAATGATAACTTATCAGGAAGATGAGAAGCTGTTGAAATATGGAAATGAAATTTATCTTTCTCATATTGTTGAAAACAAGGGAAATATTCAGATTAATGATGTGCTAGTGGTAAATAAATACTTTGATGTTTTTTCTGATGAGTTATCCTATTTCATACTTGATCAGGAAGTTGAAATCACAATTTACATAGTTCCTTATGCTAATCTAATTTCAAAACCCCCTATCCAAATGGATCAAATGTTACTTTTATAGTTGAAAAATCAGTTACATGAGTTCTTTGATGAAGGCTTCATTATTCATATCACTTCACCAAAGGGTGCTCCTATTTTTTTCTTTAAAATGAATGATGGATCCAAGAGCCTTTACATTTATTATAGATACTTGAATAAAATCACTATTAAAAACATTTATCCTTTTCCTCATAATAATGACTTGTTTGATCAGCTCTAGGGAGCTCTATACTATTCAAAGATTTAATTGAGATCCATATACCCTTAGCTGAAGATGAAGAATTGTGAAATCCTAAAAACATCTTTTTGTACTAGATATGAGCATTATGAATTTTTTCTGTTTGTGTGAACTAATGTACATTCTATTTTCAAGGATCTTATAAATAGAATATTTCACGATTACTTGGATAAGTTTTTAGTTTTATTTATTGATAACATTATTGTGTTTTCTAAAAGTAAAAATGAGCATGAAAAACCACTAAGGGTTGTCTTGAAAAAATTAATGGAAAAGAAACTATATGGAAAATTCAGTGAGTATGATTTTTGGTGGAAAAATATTTAATTTCATGGGAACATTGTAATTAAGGATGGAATAATAGTTTATATTTTCAGAAAAAGTGGTTTATAAATGTCCAAGACCTACAAATGGTACCGTGATCCATAGTTTTCTTGGATTAAAACTTTATTACCGATGATTTTTTAAAAACATTTCACAGTTATCTAGACCGATGTCTATGTTAACATGAAAAGTGGTTAAATTTATTTGGATAAAACAATGTAATGTTTGTTTTCTAGAACTAAAGTAGAGATTGGTGAATGATCCAGTTTTGACCATCCCTTCCTGAAATAGTGAGTTTATCATCTGTAATGATGTTTAATTAAAGGGAATTGGTTGTGTTCTGATGCAGAATAATTAGGTATTTCATTATGCTTCATGAAAAATAAAATCTAATGAGTTAATATATCCTTAACATGATTTGGAATTGATAGCTGTGGTTTTTTCTTTGAAAATTTGGAGGCAGTATTTATTCGGAACAAAATGTCAAGTATATACCGATCATAAAGCAATGAAGTATATATTCACTCTGAAGGAATAAAATATGAGACAAGGAATATGAAATTAATTGATAAAATGTTATGATTTCATGATCAATTATTATCCAGGATAATAAAAAAATGTGGTAGATTTCATGAGTTGAAACCATCATGCATCATTAACCATGTTACATTTAGAACATGGTCCATTGAATAATGATTTGATGAATTTTATAATAGAATTTGTTGGTTCAAGAATGAAATATGTTTTGTTTCTGGTTTCAGTACTGTTATCATTATCAGACAGAATTAAGCAAGCAAAGATGGAAGATCATGAGCTATAGAAAAACATAGAATTAGTCAAAATGGGTAAATTTCCAAAATTTAAGCATGATAAGGATTGTGTTTTAATATTTGGAACAAGGTTGAGTGTGCCTTGTGATTTAGAGTTGAGTAAATAATTTTTGTGTGAAGCACATAGTTCTACCTTTTCAGTTTATCCTGGTAGTACTAATATGTATAGAGAACTTAAATAGTATTATAGGTGGAATGGAATGAAAAAAGATATTGCAGATTTTACTATGAAATGTTTGACATGTCAAAAATGTAATGTATAATAGAAGTTACCAAAGTGGATTATTCAACCATTGTTAGTGCCAGAGTGGAAATAGGAGAATATATCCATTAAATTCATGGTGGTACTACCTAATACTTCTATGGGTAACAATGCGATTAGGGTTTTTATTGATTGGATGACTAAATATTCACTTTTTTTCTATTTGAGATATAATTTATTTGGATCAACTTTATTGACTGTACCTCATAGGGATTTTCAGGTTACATGAAGTTCCTCTTTCCATTGTATCTGATTGGGATCCTGGGTTCACTTCTACTTTTTGGAAGGGCCTTCAGAAGTCTTTGGGCATAGTAATAAATTTCAGTATAACTTTTCATCCTCAAACAAATGGGTAGTCAAAAGGAATGATTCAGACTTTAGAGGTTATGATTCAATCTTGTTCAATGGACTAACAGGGAAGTTGGGATCAACATATTTCTTTAATTTAGTTCTCTTATAATAACAATTTGAATTATAGTATATAGATGGAACCTTTTGAGACATTATATGGTAAGCAGTATAGAAGTCTATATTTTTTAGATTTAGTCAGGGAAAGAAAGTTGATGAGACCATAATTAGTTGAGGAAGTGGTTGAGAAAGTAAAGATGACACATAAACACTTGAGGATATCTCAAAGTAGCAAGAAAAATTATACAGACAATAGGAAAAAAGACTTTTATTTTGAAGTAGTTGATCATGTTTTTCTTAGAATCTCACATTGGAAAAGTGTTATGAATTTTGGTATGAAAGGAAAGATAAGTCCACGGTTCATTGGACCATATGAAATTCTGGAGAAATTTTGACCAGTCCCTTATCGAGTATTTTTCCTCCATTCTTATCTCAGATACACAATGTTTATAATGTTTCTATATTGAGAAAGTTTGTGCCAGATTCATCTCCTGTCATTAGCCAAGAATCAGTTTAGCTAGATGAGAACCTTTCTTATGAAGACAAACCAGTTCAGATTCTTGATCGAAGAGAAAAATTATTTCAGAATAAGGTAATCCATGTGGTACTTTTTTTTGTGGAGAAACCACATGGTGGAAGAAGTAACATGGTAGTATGAAAATGTTATGGGGGAAAAGTACCCTCACATGTTTAAGAGGTAAATAAAATTGAGAGGAAGCAATTTCATGAAGGTGGGGATAATGTAACGCCCCATGGTTTTAAAAATAAATTGAAATGCTTGAAATTTTTTGTAATTGGATAGATATAAATATCCTTTAAACATAATTTTTCCACTTCTACGTTTTGAATTTTGAAAAATGGTCATCCACAATTATGATTAGTATTCTATTTGGAGTCTGATGGAACCAACTTGATATCTGGTGAATAGTTATGTACCCTTATGAATAAAAATATGTATATTAATATTAACGTATTGAAAAGTAAAATGTATTATTATTTTATTTTCTTATGGATTTATGATAATGACATCTTGATTAGTTTTTCAAGGCGGTATACAATGATTTAGAGTTCCAAAATTGTTAATTTTTAAATAGAGTAATAATTTATTTAAAAATTAAATTAATCATATTTAGAAAATTATTTTCAATTAATGGTGTTAATTTTCGAATTCTACATGTCAATCACCCGTTAGGGTGATTTATTGGGATTTTTAAATTCTTTTTTAATTTTTGATGAATAGTAAAGTACGATAAATGAAGCTAAATGCTAAATACTTGATTTACTGCTTCATAGGTGATTCAAGGCTAAATTAAGCCCACTTGTTTCAAACTCACAAGAAATTATTACTATTTGGGGTCACATTAATAATGACTATTCATAGTCTTGAGAAACATATATTGAAATAATGATTAAAATATTGTAAACTCCCTCCTCTCCTCCACTATAAAAAGCACCCTCATTCCCCTCTTCCTCTCACACCTATAAATACATGATCATTGTCTATGTTCTGACAAATCCTCTCCCCAAGGATCTTCCCCACATCCAAGATCTTTTAGTCTCACTAAATATCCAAAACCAAAGGCCTTAAGGAATATCTCAAGGAGAAGAGGTGAAGAGTAAGAATCTATTTTCATGTGTTTTCTTTTTCAATTCCATTATATTATTATAATATATTCTCCTACTCTTATCCTTGAGGAATAAAATATCTAGAATATTTTATATTCTATATGTTATCATGTTCCCGTAAAATATTATCATCTTTCTTTATCTCCTCTTCCTCTTATTCTAAAAATGAAAACACTATCTACGATGTGCCGATTTACCAAAATCATGCACGACATATTTTCAATTTCCATTACATCCTTAAAATTTGCTAACAAAATTATTTTAATGGTTGAAATAAATGGTAAAGTGAATTTTGTAACCTATTTTATGTTCTTTAATGAACTTATATTCTTGAAATTTAATTATATATTGAAACAAGTTCAGGATTATCGAGGAACCGCACAAAATGATCTAAAAAAATATCATTAATGTTTTATATAAATATTTGTCATCATATATGATAAAATATGAGTTATGGTATCATTATATATTATGGAAACATATTAATAACATTTCATTCAACTTCTATAATTTCATTTCCATATGACTAGAAAATCAAATGCTAACAGGTCATGGAAATGACGTAATGATTCACCCAAAAAAATGGAAGGAATGAAATACCAATAATTAATGGGTGAAATAATGATACTAAATGGTCATATAATGTATTATAAACATTAATATTTTTCTTTAATATATTAATAACACTATTTTAACTATTATACAAGGGCTTTAAACAAGTTTTATGAAAGAAAAACCTGCAGTTATGGAATTCTTATCCCGATTTCCATTTTTGGGTTAACCATCTACTTCATTATTTATATGGTATTAAAATTGTTTGTGTGATGAATTTGGTTTTTATTATTTTTATTTATTTTTATTTACAGTTTCTATACATATTCCATACACTTTATTAGGTCTCTATTAAATTTTTTGATATTTGGAAGGGGGTTTTACTAATTTCTATTTTAAAATTATGTTTTAGAAAATTCAAAAGAAATGTTTTCATGAAATTATTCATGTTGTATAATTATGTTCCGGTTCATGGGAATTGTTTATGATTAAGGGTGGGTCCTATATATCCCCCCAATTCATTGCGTATCAGTAAGTTAGAGGTCATCTGTATGGTTCCTACGTGTGTAATTGTGATGGTTACACAATAAAGAAGCCAGGAGGGTTACATTATATGGTATCCATGAGGGATAAAACTTAGAAGGTAGCCGAGAGGGTTAAAATATTATGTATGTAATGACCAATGACACCTTTATGGTTCTATTTATGTTCTATATGTATTTTGGAAATATTGTGGAGTTATAAAATTTCTGAAATTAAGTTTATATGGGTGACAAGTATATCTTTTTGAAAATGATTTCATACGTTACAAGTATTCATGGGATAATATTTTCGTTCTATCTTTTTATATCCCTTAATAAGTTTTTTGTGTTCCCATACCTAGTTTCTAAATTATTTTAATATGTTATAATTATGTTTATGACAGAGAAGGAATCCAAGTTAAATGTTATGAAGATTTTTCAAGAAAAACATGTTTTATTTGAAAACCTTTATATTTTGGAAGAGAGGGATAGTATTTTTGTTGTTTCCACTCAATATAAATGTGGAATGTTATGTATGTGTTATATAACAATTCTCCAAAACTCTAAATTTTAAAATATCCTAAATGTGAAAAGATGTGATTTCAGGACTAAAAATAAATATTATTTAATGTAATACGACCATGTACATATATTGAAGAAGGTAGTATCATCCATGTTCTGGTTTATGCATGCAAGGGGAAAAGAAAGTGGAGGGGTAAGTTATAATTATGAAGGGGAAATAGTAAAATCACTAATGTAATGAAATTCTGGGTAGCCATGTTGTTTTCTAACATGTGCACTGACAATGTGGCTGGCCTATTCCGAGCTAAAAAACCCACATGGTCTAGCCTCATAGTCATCCATACCATGCACCATCAATTCCACACCCCATTTTCTTATGTTTCATAGTTTTTTAAAAACCATTCAAAGAACGTGAACCATGTCTAGGTCCTCTTCACCCTCATATGGTTTCTCCCTAAAACCTCTACAGTTGTTCCTAAACCATGAGGTAATGAGAAAATGACCATGTTCTCCCTCGAAGCACTCCCTCAAGAATATTATTCTTCCCCAAAGGATTACTATCGACGACGCAGCTCCTTCTGGCCCTGTCTCTTTCTGAGTTTGCCTCAAATTTCATTCCCCTTCAGATTCTTTATAATGACCATGATTCTTCTGGCCTGTTTCTTTCTCTGTTTCCTTTTATTTTTCCAGATTTCTCTCCGCTACTTGAATATGGGTTTTCATTCCATTGTGGTTCTTTCATCTCTAGGTTGTATCTAGAGTGGTGGTTCATCTTGGTTTTTGGATTTTTGGTTTGGAGGTCGACGGTTTTCTGACATGCTCAAGCATCGGCTTGTTCTCTTATTTGGATCTTGTTTCAGTATCACTGAGATATTGTCATTAGATTCCCTCTGTTGTTCAATATTCTTCCCAAAATTCAAGACCTTCAGCTCTTATCCTAGTCTAATCTAGACCAGTGGCTTGTTAGAGGTTCTGGGATGTGAGTTTTGATGGCCGACAGTTCCACTCACGTGATATACTCGGCATTTATTTTTTCCTTGACGTTCATGTTTCAGCATCATCACTAGTTTATTCCTGTGTTTTTGGATTTTTTTCCTCAAGTCATCTGTGAATGATTGGTTCTTCTTCTACTACAGTCGATCTACTAGCTGTTTCATCAGTGACGAACCCCTTTCCTTGTTTTTTGAGTTTTTTTGTTAATGTTTGGGTTTCATGGTCAACGGATCTGTGTTGAGTGTTCTAATGTGCTGAGATCATTCTATAATTTGGGTGTTTTGGGGGACGACACCTGCTTTTCCCTGGCCTTACGGAGTGGAATTTGGATGGAGTGGACGACGGATGGTGTTCTGTTAGTAATGTGTTTGACGGTGGTATGTTCTCTGGCGATGGGTGAAGTGGCAGCGATGATGTTATTGATAGTATATAATGGCAATGAATCAATGTTTGGCAGTGATGGTGATAGCGTGATGATGCCTACTATGTGGTGATAATGACGGATCCAGCGAGTTTACCGGCGATGCATGATTTGAAGGATTTTGTTCCTACGACGATGCCTTTAATGTTTTGAATTTTGAATTCGGATCTGGATTTTGAATTCTAGTATTGTATGGTGTAACACAGTTCCCACTTTTCCAAATGGGTTTTATGAAAATATTAAAAAAATGATTTGGTGGAAGTATTCTGAGTTCAAAATGAACTAAAATCTTCCTGAGCATCACGGTGTCACATATTTTCTCCTATAATGTACACTGCGAATCGTGCTCCTTAACTAGAATTCAAAGGAACCACTTGAACATAATTACTCTCTAAAAACAATTTAATTGATTCTAACTCTCATAATTCCATTTTGATCCTTGATTAAAAATATGATATGTCCAAAAAATGAAAATTTATATTCAATCTGGGATTTCCAACATCACTCGATGAAGGATCTTAAAATCTACACACGATAATACTTATCATCCCTGAAAAGTCCTGATGGTCACTCATCCACGGATCTTGCTTTGTTTGAGTCCCTTCTTATTTCCAATAACCTCATTTTATTTCTAAATTTATTAAATATATCTAAAGAACAACTTCCTACTCAAGTACTGCAATTGGAAAAAAACTAAATCCACCTCCATTTTCAAAAAAAATACACCAAAGTGTTTTTTACCAAAGCCCATCAAATGGAATTATTAATTACATAATCACCCAATCACTCATTGAGCTATGGTTCAACCCACTATAATCTTTAACATATAACCAGAAAACATTTATGATTAGTGAATCTCCAATTGGAAAATACCAAAAAACTCTAACTCACACTCCAACAACATGACCGCCATGGTCCCCAAAAAATTGTACCCTAATACCCACAAGAACATCAATCCTCATTGGTACACAACTTTATCACCAGAACAACTCAAGTGAATACATACCCACCATCCAAGAATGAAACAATAATAAACCGACTTTTACTCAAAATGAAAATATAATCCCAAAAATGTACCTATCATTCCCAAAATAAAACATTAGTAGTGGATTACAACCTTCGGCACCCTGATTGTGCACTAAACCTAGTAAGACTATCCTAAACCGAATCATCCAAAAACATCATGGGTCTAACTACTTTTCCATCATCATATTAACTGATCACAATTCCTTCACTCATAATGTAATTCCATAATCACCCAAACACACCCACTAGAGTTCAAACCTAACCCCCAGTGGTATTCTATAGCTTTATCCCACGCTAACTGAAAATCATCACTATTCTTTATAACACACATTGGTGAAGCTCCAACACAAGCACCTCAGATTAATTTCCAAAACCACCCTAATAACATGGCCATGCTTGAATCAATATCCACCACAACTAATTTCATGTTTACATTCCCTATGAAATATATGTTCACACCTCAATGATTCTTCACTAGAATCACTGTGCCACTGTGAGCGATCCACATCCAAAATTATACAGCCATGTCCCCTCCCACATAACGGTCTCACCACCATGAAAAACATGTCATCCCCACTATTATAATATCATTATCAACATCTGACACAAGAAATTCCATCCACCATGGCATGCCTTCCAATCACTACCAACGCAAGAGTCGGATGTAGACATCTCTCACATACTAGATAAAAAAACAGAATGTCAACTATTAATCATCCTCGACTCCCGATAATATTGTAAATGGTGTTTTTTGATATCCAATCCATCACAAGGACCAGATAATAAGAATAAGATTGTATACTAGCTCTATATGACTCCTCTTAAATTTTCATATGACTTCCACATCCATGTGGTCATCTAGGAAACCATAAACGACACTACGTTATCTAGGAATATAGCCATTTCCCTCTCGACATATGGTAGATGATGTCATGATATTGTAACTAATCATATATAATATGAAATCTCACTAATATTTCATTCAAAATACCACCACAACTCATCCATTCCTAATGTCACATCTAGATGAAGGGATATATTAAACCCATTTAGAGGCCCATTGCCTCACTACCTACAATTATTGCACAAAATTCACATTAGGTCTTAGCCTACTCATGAATCCCTACTATACTAAAGAGCCTTAAGAGTATGTTGTCATAAAATTTTATCCACAAAACAAATGACATAGTGTAACGCATGTTATCGTTCCTCCATGATCCCATTAACACTTAACAATTACACACCCTCTTTTTTGACCCCACCAAAAAACCTGATTCCAATTCTAATGTGTCATTATTTATGAAACCTCGGATTAGAAGCCCTACCACATTCCATTTCTCTTCCACAAGTCCCTCTTACCAAAAGAAGATCATTTTTTGTGTTTTCTAAAACCAAAGGAAATTCACTAAGCCAAAAACACTTAATTGACCAATCAATAATATATTGTCATTAAATTTTCCTACTATGATCATTTACTCTATCTTTATATTTATAAATATACATCCATAGTTACCGATGTTAGGAACCTAACCTGTAATACTCTTTGAAAACAGAAGTGATACTACATAATCATCACTCCAAGAACATTTTATCTCAGAAATATAGATACCTCTATGTGTCTTACATTGAAAACAAACCATGTATACCGCACCTTTATAATCATCACCCAACGATAAACTATTCACCTAAGACCACATACCCTAAATCACCTATTGCACTCCCATTCCAACTCATAATGATTAGATACATATACCTAGCACAACCATTCCATGGTCAAGGCACTTGAATGAGCGTTCCCATTTTGAAAACAACCACAAGGATGAGGTTTTAGCACACAAGGTATCATTATAAAAAAATGAATTCCACACAGATAAACCCCATAAAAGTTTGAGACCTTATTTCAATACTATTAATAGTCAAAATCATTGTTCCGTTCTGGTTTTCGACCATGAAACGCCCAATGGATCCATATCCAATGATTGATGGACCTGCTTTCCAAAGGTTGGAGTTCACCGGATGGTCTAACCGGCAACTCTTAAGAACACAAATTGGTTTATAGGATTGGTAGTCGGGCTCATCGCACCCTTTTTGGGGGGAAATTATTTCCTATTCTGGGACTCTCTTATAGATTTAATAAGTATTCATATGTTCGCAAATCTTTGGTTTATACCCAAACATAGTATCCACGGATTCAACCCTGGTGGGAAACGGTTAGCTGGACGCAGGGGTTCAGAATCATTTATGCCCGAGGATTACCATCCCTCGTTGGATTAATAACCCTGAAGGGATGGAACTCGCATGAGGCGGCACTAGGAGTGGTGCAGTGAACTGACGTGGAGATGGTCAGATCGACCAGCTGTTGGTCTTGAACCTTAGGGATGCTTCCGAGGTATCCTGTCTAAGAGGCAAGGATCAATGTCCACGTAGTTCGGATAGAGAGTTTAACGGCATTCTGGACGAGCGTGGAACGCGACATGAATAAACGACTGACTGGTGGGCTTGATCCTCGGGGAGGCTTCCTACGTACCATGCCTTCACATGGATCAAATTACCCGTAGTTCACTTTGGCTTAGGGCTTACGCTCAGGGGAAGCCCAGAATGATGGGTTGGGGCTTACACTCTAAGAAGGCCCATAAGAGGATGTCATGGTCGATTATTACTCTAAGCCCACGTGAGTCATGCTCGGTGTGAGAAACAAGAGGCAGTAGGGACCAGACGATCATGTCGAGAAAGGTGCGTCCGTGAGAAGCGGAGTGGGGCTTATGCATGAAGGCAGCCCAGGGTGATGGATTGGGGCTTACACTCAGAGGTGGCCCAGAAGTTCGGGGCTTACTTCGAGATGGACGCTCGGGGCGACAAAGCCCAGGGGGAGAGGGAAAGCGGGTGCTCCTGTTCTCGTCTCCTCTCTTGCAGTGCCCGAGGGATTCCTTCTGATGGGTATTTTACCATCTTCGAGGAACCCGCAACAAGTGGAGGAGAAAAAACGTGATTCATGAGCTCAGACTCTACATTACCATGGGAATGTGAACCCAGGAATGCTTTAGGAATCTGCTCACGGGTCGGGGCGACCCCTTTGCCCCTGTTTACTGTGGGTATGTGAGCTCAAAATGGTGCGCCGATGCGCCTGAAAGTTATACCACGCGAATCTAGTGGCTCTGGCGGAGGCCTCGGCTCGGGGCCAATGAATAGGCCAACGAGGGAGTCACGGAGGGCCTGGAAGGATCAGAAGGATTTTACCTGACTCTGGAAATGAGAACACTGAAGTATTTGGTGGGCCACCGAGAGGTATGGGTGAAGGCTCCCTTCACATGGGGAAGTTCCACGTGGCTAGAGAAGCCATCCGCGGACCAGGGTGGTCCGCGGACTGATCAGTGTCCTGCAAACCAGGGTTGTTCGTGGTTTCAGGATCAATCCACGAACTAGGGAGGTTCGCGGTTCAGGTTCAATCCGTGAACCAGGGTGGTTCGCGGCTTCGGGTTCAATTAGTGAACTAGGGTGGTCCGCGGAGGGTTCCAGGCGGGCAGCGGTGGCCAAGGGTGGCGCCGATCGGAGGCTCGTTGGTTGGGGTTTTGCCGGCGAAGGATTATGCCATGCAGTACGACGGATGGGAAAAGAGGCATCAATTCCCTGGTCTGTGGGGAAGTCATCTGTGGAGGGGGTATGGTTCGCGGTTCTTTTTTATTATTATTTAGGTTCGTTGTTCACCAAATTATTATGTGTTTTCCAATTCCTTCTTCATTCATATACCTTCTCTGGTTCGCGGGTGGGAATTTCGCTATTTGCAAAATCTGATGCCTTCCTTCAACCTATCTCCTATCCCTTCGAATCTGATTCCAGTTCTCTAATCGTCTCTTCTTTCCCCCTTGGCCTCCTTTTATAGAGTGGGGAATGGAATGCATTTGTGGCCATGCGGAACCTTTTTTCGGAGTCCCATAACTAAATACCCGGTTCACAGCTGACTTCTTCAATCCGCGATTCGCGGTGGGTATTGATCGATCCCCTCCTCTGCGAGGCGAACTCAGGGAGTGCTCCGTGGCTGCGGAGGGTTCCGCCTCTATTTCACGAACGACAGCAGGTGCGGCTTGAGCCGGTCGACATAGTCCGCAGTTGGGATGGTTCGCGATGATGAACCAGACTGGCGCCCATGATTCCTCGTAACCACGAAGCCTCTTCGCCTCCATTTCGCGAATGAAAATGGTTCACGGAGGAGGGCGCTTCGCGGAGTCTGGCCGCGTCGCGCTTCCATGGACCTGTTTGCGGACCGGCCCTTTGTGGATATTCATTGATTATTTTCCCCCAATTGACTTGGGGTATTTGGTTAAAATCTCCATTGCATATTTTTCAGGACCCTACAAATTCCCCCCATCAGAATGGGGTCTGATAGGAATGAAGAGGAGGCCATTCCGATGTGAAGAGGTCCTGAAACTGAGATGGTTTTCGGTAGAAAGGTTGACCTAGTAGGGGACCACACCTATAAATATGGGGATCCCTCACTTTTTGCTTTACCGAATTATTCGCAAAACCAGAGCTCCTTCACCTCCGCGTGTTTTCTCCTTTGCGAAGTGCCTCATTCGTGAACCGACAGCAACTTCCACAAACCATTTTTTCTTCGCGGTCGCCTTCACCTGCGAACCAAATTTCCAACAGTGAATCGTTACTCTTAATTGATTAAAAAGTAAGTGATGATGGGTCACGGAGAAACATGCTTCGCGGTTTCGATGCTCTGCAGACTAAAACACCTATTGAACTTTAAAAAGTATCTATGTCATCCTAATAAACTCATGATGGAATTTCTGGGGAGTGACATGGTTCACGGTTTCCTGGCCAATGCTCCATGGGCCAGGGCTTTGCAGACTGATTTCGCGAAGGGATGGTTCACGGGATGGTGCCATCGTGAACCATCATCCAAGGCCTCCATGCAGATTTTGATTATGAAGGCTCTTTAACCATTCATTTTTGTTATTCCTATCCAGATTTGTATTCCAGAATTATTTCTCTAATTGTGCATGGAGAAAAAAATATGTTTCCCCCTCATTCTGCGCTGAGGCCTACTGTAGAGCTCCTCTCAACCGCCTCAAAGAGACGTTTGGCTATGATTCGCATAGCGGAGAGCATCATAGGGGACCCTAGCCGGTCCATCATTACTGATGATGGTGCATTGAAGAACCTGCTCTCTCCGGAGCTTCTGAGTTATCCATTATCTAATCGTCTCCTGCTCTACAGCTTCGGTCTTCAGGATGACGTCCCTATCCCCCCTACTTTCGCAGGTCTCCCTTCTCCTTTCCTGGAAGTGCCTTCAAAATTCATTCAATAAAACATTACCCAATCCGGGGAGATAATCTCTAATTTTGGTCTGAAAGAAACATCTATTATAAGGGGATCTATCTGGACCCAAAGTGATCAGTGTGCTCAAGACTTTTCTCAGAGAGTTTTCTTTAAGGACTACCCTTCTATTATTAATCCTGCTCGAAGGGATCCTGATGCGAGGTGGGTTCCCAGGTGGGATCTTTGGTCCTGAGGGCTCTTCTTAAATGATTGGTCTTGGGCTTTCTGGGTCCATCACCACTGTTGGGAGTCTCCTGATTCACTAGAAGCTGTCAACCTATACTCCGCAGTGTGGGCTTCCCAATTTGCTGTCTACCCGCCGTCTTTGATCCTGCCAGACCTGTTCAGCCGCTGGTGTTCATGTACTAATACTTTCCTCCTTGCCCACGGTGAAGTCGGCATCAGTCTGTGGGACATCTACTAGATAGGAGGACTGCCGATTGCTGGCGAGATGTATGAAGAATTTTTTCCGACTCTCGATGCATGGGACGACGTTGAACATGTGACTTTATTGTTGAAAGAGTTGCTGACCATGGCAGAGCAGTCACTGGGTCAGGCCTTGCGTTCCTGCTCGCTTATTCCTTATGGAACTTGGATAGAGTTATTTCTGAACACCACCGGTCCTACGCCGAAGATTAAGAATCCCAGGACTCATCCTTCCCAGTAGTCATGAAATATTGAAGGTTCTTACTGGGCGGTTCTAGAAGCAGGCGACTACCTTTCATGGGGTTACGAGTCGCAGACTTGTGTGTCGCCTATGCTCTGTTTGGCCTGTCCTTTTGCTATGGTTTTGAGAGGATGTCTATTTCCTTCCCAGGATATTAAACTAGGTGTTCGGGCCTGCACTTTGATTATGGAGGCCGAGTTTGAAGAGGGCTGCTTGGTGAATTTAGCTGTGCGCACTTTGGCCTGTAGCTACGAGCTACTGGGCCACATGCAGGTGGGCGGGTCACCCTACCATCTAACTGGGTCATTTCAATTATTATATGGCTGGGTGGCAGATCACTGTCGCTGTTATGAGTATCATCACAACATGGCCATCTCGCTTTCTACCTTTCGGCCTACCCTACTGGATATAGCCGGAGTTCTCTTGAAACCTCTCAACTCTAGTGAAGTCCTGGAGCTCCTGAGCGACTTCTCCCAGTTCATCTTCACATCTTACCCCACCCCTTCTAGCGTCTTAGTTGACAACTGCCAGGGGAGCTTGGAGGAGTGCACTTACATGGTCTCCCTATGGGACGGGTTTCTATCTGCAGGGATTGAGGGTATCTCTTTGTGTGAGCTGTATGTCCCGTATCACTTTTCTCGCTCGTTTGGGTGCAAGCAAGTCCAAGATTCCCTTCCCCCTCCTCGGGCCCATGGCCTGCATCCAGCCATACTTCGTCAGTGGTGGCTAATGCTAACGCGGGAGGGATCTGACGCAAGCGTTCCCCTTCCTGATACGAGCGTGACTGCCGGCCTTTCCCTGGAATATGCAAAGACATGGGTAAAATACTATCCTAACGGGATCCTAGGGATGGCTGTCCGGTAGACTCCCAAATTGGGAGACATGGTGGCTGCTGCATCCACTACACCTTCCTCCTCAGTTTCAAGGGAGGACCAACTAATGGCTCACTGATCAAAACTATTCATAGAACATTCCTCTCCGGACCCTGCGGTGGCCGCGGTTCGGGAAAGTTCATCCTTCTTGTGTGTGGATGAGGACGACGTTGTGGTGTTGGGTACCAGCGAGACCATCCTGGAGGTTCCACAAGTCGATATCGGGCATAGAAACTTGGTCCCCAAGCCTGAACTAGGGTTATGAGCTCCAGACATTCCATCTTTAGAGCCATCTTCTGGTGAGCACACGTCTGTGTGGGCTGCCATGCCAGACTTTATTCTCGTGTCATCCAGCGAGGATACCAAGGATCCTCGTATCATAGCGGACCATAGGGCAGTGCGCAAGAGGGCCTAGCCCGGAATCTGTGAGATCATCACGGAAACCCCCTGAAACGGAATGGAATGAAAACCGAAGATCTTCTTCCTGGGTTTGGGGTCGGGTGTCTTCGACTATCGGCACTTCCATTCTCTCGTTTTCCAAGTTTTCATGGCCCGCGAGGAAGCTGTCACTAGTGAATGCATGCTCGCTCACTTCCAAACTAATCATTTCGGGGCCCGAACCTTGGAGGAAACCACAACAAATCTTTATCAACTGATAGCACGGGAGGCGATCTCCTAAGATCAGGCATCCATCATATCCTTTGATATGCATGCAGGCGAGGAACAAGCTACAATGCTGAGGGATTAGTTATCGACTGTGATTGGACATCTTGAAGTCACTAGAAAAGGGATCAATAATCTCCAAACCGCAGTGGAGTGTATCCGTCCGGTGGCTGAGGCTGAGACCAGGGAGAAGGCAGCGTTGGAACAATCATGCGACGGCCTTCGCCGCACAGTCGCTGATCTGGTTGGGAGAGAAAGTTATACTCCTTTATAACTATCAGAGCTACTTTGTATCCCCTGTTTCACTTACCCCTCTGTACCCCCTTTATTTTTTTTGTATAAAGGAGAGACCCCAGCCTGTGGACGTCCCCTTTTTTTTCTTCTGAATGAAATACAGCCTCCATTAATCACTCGTTGCTTTGGAGTTTGATTGTTACATAAAATAATTGTTGTGAAAATAACAATTCAATGAATCATAACTAAACATAACTTAGGAAAACAAGCTCTAATTTTTTCCTGGACCATGGGATCTAGCGAGCGAGGTCTGACTATTGCTAGGGTTTTAAAGGAAAACCGTACAAACTTTTTGTCTTTTTCTTCTTTTAATGCCCTGATTTTTCTTGGGCCCCTTAATCTGGACCCAGCGGGTATAACCCGGCTTTTTCTTAGGTCGCCCTTTTCAAGTTTTTGGCCTAACAGTCTTTGTGCCCATTTCTTCTGTGATCGGTTTAAAGTCCCACCGACAAGAATATCATTACTGATGTTTTAGGGCGAACAGATTTGACCAATTAAAGTGGGGCGAGGGCCCCAATAGGATTCAACTGATTAAAAGATGTCTTAATACCTTTCAGAAACACGTAGGGGGGAAACATATTTGGATTTGAGCGGCATGCAGGGCATGTCTCAAGGCATGGGAACCATGTAGGTGTACAGAGGCAGGATGAGCATTGCTTAAGGAAAACATTCCTTTGGTAGACTGGCCAGGGGAAATCAAATATGCAGAGCTGATGAGGGCATGGTATTCATAGTCATACAATGGTGTCCTTAAGTCAAAGACGTATTAATTTCTGATGGTCAGGGGACTTCATAGAAGTCCGGCTTATGGAAACCACGATGGGTAGCATGGAAAGAAATTAAAACCACCAGGGGTGGATTATAAGGGGAGTGTAACATCTGAATGGTTTTTGGGAACATCCATACTAATCAGGAGTGGGGTCTGGAGACCACCTCCCTACGCATTTAGTTAGCGTAAGGGATGGTTGTGGCTTGATGCAGTTTAAAGTCATGCATCTGGGACATCATTTAAAATGGAATGACTTCTCCTGGTTCTTAGTAATCTTGTCAAAAACATTCCACCATATTTAGGTAGGGCTATGAATGAAGTTGGTAAATTGTGTCTCAGAGGGTTTCTGAATCCCAGGACAGAAGTGGGGGCTCAAAGGCCAAGAGGCGTACAGAGAGAAGTATTGTCAAAGGAAATCTTGCCTTTGGTAGATGGTTCAGGGGTGATCAATATGCAGAGCTACTGAGGGAATGGTATTCATAGTCATACAAATGTGTCCTTAATTCAAATACTATCCAATTACGATAGCTGAGCAACTTCAGGGAAGTTGAGATTTGGAACCACTAGGGGTGGCTTATGAGAGTTCGGCTTCTTATGAGTACAGAGTATGGATTATGATGAGAGGGTGCCTGAATACGGGGGGAATATCTAGAAAATACTTTTGGAGAACAAGTGAATTAATTCTTTATCACACTGGTGTGAGGCGGTGGTTCGTGCAGGTCTGACCCGTGCACTGAAAGATAGAGAAAGGCCTCTATATTTTTCTTTACTGAACCTGTGATGGGTTCGACCATGTAGCTTAACGTCATGCGGTATGGACGAGGAGCATTTTTAATGGTTCTTGTGCAGTTTAACGTCATGTAGCAAGGATGGGGGAATTTTTGAAGGTCGCTATTTAGTTTAACATCATCCAGCGAGGACGGATTACGTGTAGTTTGGCATCATGCGGTAAGGACGAAGATATCTTAAAGGGTTGTCGTGCAGTTTAACGTCATGCGGCGAGGATGGAGGCAATATAGAAAAGGATAATCTTCATCAGAATATAACCGGGCTTGAATACCTCAACATTCCCCAGACGTGGAAGGGGGTTGATTGGTTTAAATCATAGTTTTGGGGCTTCTTGGATCAGGAGAAGTGATATGGGGGCTCTGAGGCCAGTAAGCGTACGGAGCTAGGAGAAGTACCGCCCGAGTAAATCTTGCCTTTTATGGACGAGTCAGGGAATATCATTATACAGAGCCGATGAGGGCACGGTATGCATAGTCATACAAAGGTGTCCACGTGTCGATATCTTTCCAATTACGATGGTCGTGAGTGGTCATGGAGATCTGCAATTGTCCAGGCCACGTAGTCTGTCATCTGGAGAGGAAATATCTGGGAATGTCAGGGACATCCATCCCTAGTTTCTTTTAATGGTTAAAGTGCCCCACTGTGCTGATTTATCTTGTCTGTGGGGTGTGCCTTCACTTCGTGTAGTTTAACGTAGTACGGTGAGGACGAAGTAATCCTAGTTTATCGGTCATAGAGCTTGGATCATTGGGTGACTATTTCTACAGTCAATCGAAGGATAACTGGGTCAACATGTTCTGATATAATTAGAACAGGGCAGGGGATGAAGGTCGTAAACTACAACTTTGAGCTTTCTCGGATCAGGAGGTATGGCGTGGGGGCTCTGAGGCTGGTAGGAGTACAGAGCTAGGAGAAGTACTGCCAGAGGAAATCATTCCTTTGATGGACGAGCCAGGGGTTATCATTATGGAGATCCGCTGAGGGCATGGTATGCATAGTCATACAAAGGATTCCCTGGGTTGATAACATTTGACTTCCGATGGCCATGAATGATTATGAGAATCCGTGATTGCTCCCAAGACAGAGTTCGTCATGTGGGGATAATGGTGCCCGGGTATACAGAAAACATCTTTACTACAATTGTCCGTTGAGTCAATGTAGCCTAGTCCTGGATTGATGTTTGTTGATGCAGGTCGCTATGTGAACCACTGGCAGACACACAGGCTGGAAAAATAGGGAAACCCTAGCAACACCCGAATGTGAAAAGGGGAATGAACTTGTAAACCACTTCGCCAAAAAATTCTGGATCAAGAGATATGGTCAGGGGGCTCTGAGGCCGGTAAGCATACGGAGCTAAGAAGAGTGTCGCCTGTGGAAATATTTACTTTGATGGACAAGCCAGGGGCTATCATTATGAAGACCCGCTGAGGGCATGGTATGCATAGTGGTACAAAGGTGTCCACGGGTGGATGACTTTCCACTTCTAATGGCCATGAGTGGTTATGAAGATCCATAATTATTCGGGTCATGGAGTCTGATGTACGGAAACGATGTATCCAAATGTGTAGAGTGTATATCTACCTCTTATCACCACGTGTCCTGGGTGGGTCGTGACGAAGTCCGTGCAGTTTACCATCATGCGGTGAGGACAAAATCCATGCAGTTTAACGTCATGAGGTAAGGACGAAGGTGACCCAATGTGAAAGAAAAAAGGGGGTCTGTGCAGTTTTACATCTTTCGACGGGGACAACTTCCATGCAGTTTAATGTCATGCGGTAAGGACGAGGATATAGACCTCGTGAAGGTCTGGTCCGTACACGGGGGAAGGGGCATTTTTAACATCATTGTACGCGCAGTTTAACATCGTGCGGTAAGGACGATAAGTACACCTTGTGCAGGTCTGGTCCATACACGGGGGAAAGGAGGTATTCTTAATTTTGAAGGGCTAGGCCAAGACTGGGGATCCTGGTGTCGCTACGTATCCTGTGAGGGAAGGAATCATGCAGTATGTAGATCTCTGTAAAGACGATACACCCCATGCAGGTCTGGTCCATACACGGGGGAAATGGCAGCATTTTTTTTGAAGTGGCTGGGCCATGATAGGGAATCTCGGCGTCTCTACGTATCCTGCGAGGGCAGGAATCAAGCCATACATAGTTCTCTGGAATTCGTGTAGTTTAAAGTCATGCGGTAAGGACGAAGACCGTACAGTTTAATGTCTTGTGGTTAGGATGAAGTCCATACAGTTTAACATCGTGTGGTTAGGATGAGCGGAATTATTTGATTCCATGCAGTTTAACGTTGTACGGTAAGGACGAACTCCATGTAGATTAACGTCATGCGGTGAGGATGTGAATACACCCCACACCAGTCTGGTCCTTCCACGGGGGAATGTGAACTTTTTTTTATCTTTTTATCTTTTTTTTGATGTAGTTGGGCCAGGGTGTTTAATTATGGCATCACTACGTATCCTTCGAGGGTAGGAATCAAGCCGTACATAGTTCTCTATAAAGATGATACACCCTGTATAGGTCTGGTCCATACACGAGGGAAAGGGGAAATTTTTCTTTAAATTGGATGGGATAATATAGAGAATCTCATCATCGCTACGTATCCTGCGAGGGAAGGAATCAAGACATACATAGTTCTCTAGAATCAGTGCAGTTTAATGTCATGCGGTAAGGACACAAATACTTCTCAGTCTCTATGCAAAATACTTGTTCAGGAATATCGCATTTGTAGGAGCCGTAGTGAATTGTCCGTCCATGGAGATCAGGGTTTATGCTCCTTTGGAGTAAACCTTGTGTATAACATATGGTCCCTCCCACTTGGGCCCCAACATTGGAGGCTTCTTTCCGGGTATCATTGGGGTCTGGAGGACCAGTACTAATTCTCCTTCCAAGAATTACTGAAGGCAGAACTTTTTGTTGATGGCTCGTGCGATCCAGTTCTGGTATACTTCTAGGTGGTGCAGAGTGTGCAGTCACTTCTCATCTAGCTGTTCCAATTCACCTAACCTCTTTTCTGACTGCTCATCGTCATATAATTGATCACATATGGCAACACGGAGTGAGGGAAGTTGGAGTTCAATGGGCAGGACTGCCTCCGTGTCGTACACCAATGAGTACGGGGTAGACCAAGTAGCGGTGCCGATTGTGGTTCGATAATCCCACAATGCATGGAGGAGTTTATCCAGCCATGACTTAATGTCTTTGTACACCATTTTCTAGAGGATGTTGGACAGAGTCTTTTTGAAAGCTTCTATCTATCTGTTGGTCGCTGCATGGTAGCGGGATGAGTGGCTAGCCTTGATACGATACTCATGGTATAACTTTTCCAACTCAGCAGAGCAGAAATTGGTTCTGTTGTCCATCAGTATAGTATGAGGGACACCAAATATGGTGATGATATTGTCCTTTATGAAGCTAACAATATTTCTTTCCCCAAATTCCTTGAGGGGTATGGCTTCTGCCCATTTGGAAATGTAGTCAGTCACCGTGATGATATACTTCAGCTGTTTGGCCGTGGTGGGAGGATATGGTCCCACGACGTCCATCCCCCAGACGGAAAATGGCCAGGTGTACTTAGCATGATGAAGCAACTCCGGGGGCTGGTGTATGAAGTTGGATTGGATATGCCAGGATTAGCATTTTGCGGTAAAATTCTCGCAGTCTCATGCCATTGTGGGCCAGTAGTACCCAAGCCTTCGAACCTGATGGGAAAGCTTGGTCCGTAGTTGATGCGCTTCGCATGCTCCTGTATGTACTTTAGTCATGACGACAGTGGTTTATTCTCCATCAATGCATTTGAGGACTACTCCATCGAGGACTCATTTATAGAGGACCTCTTGCTAACCCATGCTTCCATATAAGACAAATTTGATTGCCCTTCTCCGTATTTTCTCTCATTCAGCCCTGTCTGATGGAATCTCTCCCCGTTGAAGGTAGTTTGTGATGGGATCATCGAGCCGGTAGTAGGAACATATGGCTCTAGTACAGGACTGACTTCGTGGATCTCTTTTGTCTTAGTTTGAACAAATGTCAATACCATTCGACGGTGAGCAATACTGGTGACCATTTTATGCCGGTCTGGGTCGGTTAGGGTCGTGGCTATGTTGGCTAATGCATCAGCCTGAGTGTTCTGGTACCGAGGAATATAATTCAATGTCGGTTCTGTAGAGAACTCAGGCATTAACCCTTGGACATGGTCAAACAAGCAGATCAATTCCTCCTTTTTAATAGCATAGTCACCATTGACTTGCTTGATGACTAGCTCCGAGTCACCTTTTACCTTAAGGTGATGTACTCGTGCCTGGAGTGCGAGTTCCAGGCCTGCAATGAGGGCTTGATATTCCACTTCATTTTTCGTACACCCCTCTGATAGGAGGAAGGAATACAGAAAAACTTCCTTTTCTGGGGACACGAGTATTATCCCCAAACCCACTTTGTTGAATCTGGGATCCTCCATCCTCTTCCTGGTGGGGCTTCGGGATGCACCGTAAAAGTACATTTCCCATGCTGGGACCTCCTCTTGAATCGAGAAGATATCTTCATCAGGTAGTTCAGCATCTCGTGAAGTGGTCCTTATTGAAGGGTGCCCTGCCAGAAACTCTGCTAATTCCTAGCCCTTGATGGATTTTTGAGGCACGAACAGAATGTCAAACTGTTGCAGGATGACCGCCCATCGGGATAGGCATCCGGTTAGCATCGGGCGACTGAGGATGTACTTGAGCAGGTTACTCCGCGAGATCAAATGGAGCTCATGATGTTGCAGATAATGTCCCAGCATTTGAACCAAAAATACCAAGGCTAGACAGCTCTTCTCGATATTTGTGTATCGAGTCTCTGCATCAATCATGGTTCGACTGAGGTAATAGAGAATGTTTTCACTTTTAGCGTCATTCTTCTGTCCGAGGAAGGCTCCCAATGACCATTCTAGGGCCGTCACATATAGAATGAGAGGCCTTCCTTCGACCGGGGGCATGAGCACCGGTGGGCTTAAGAGGTACTTCTTCAAGTTGTCGAACGCCTCTTGGCAGTCATTCTTCCATTGGTACGTGACCCCATTCTTCATCAACCTGGTGAAGGGAAAACATTTGCCTGCTAGGTTGGCTATGAACCGCCTAATATAGGCTTGGTGTCCTTGGAACCCTCTTAGCTCATTGAGATTTTGAGTGGGTGGCAGGCTCCGGATAGACTTCGTCTTTTTAGGGTCAACATCGATGTCGCGATGGCGTACGGTGAATCCAAGGAACATCCCTGAGGTAACCCCAAAGGCGCATTTCAAGGGGTTCATCTTCAAGATATGCTGTCGGAGCTTGTTGAAGACAGTCCCAAGGTCCGACAGGTGATCCGAGCGCTTTATGGACTTGACCACTAGGTCATCTATGTAACATTCAAAAAATTTCCCCAGGAATGACATAAAGATACGTTGCATGGAACACTAATACGTGGTGCCAACATTCTTGAGACCAAAGGGTATGACCCTGTAACAGAATACCCCTTGTGGGGCTCTGAAGGCAGTGGATTCTTCGTCTTCTTGGGCCATCCTGATTTGATTATACCCAGAATAGCTTTCCATGAAAGATGCAGCCTCATACCCAGCCATTGCATCAATTAACAACTCGGTGATTGGAACCAAGAAGTCATATTTCAGAAAATGCCGAATAAGGTCTCTGAAGTCAATGCAGAAACAGATTTTCCCGTTCATTTTCTTGACAGGGACGATGTTGGACAACCAAATGGGGTACTGTACTTCCCTGATGAAGCCTGCCTTAATGAGCTTATCGACTTCATCCTCTATCATGGAAGCATGTGAGGTTTGTGTCCTTCTGGCGGCCTATTTGTAGCCCCGGTGGTCTTCTGGAAGACCCAGGTGATGCGTCGCTACCCCGGGATCGAGTCCTGTCATTTAAGTTTAATTAAATGCAAAGACATCCCGATGTTTCCTTTGGAAGGAGGTATATACCTTAATTTCCTTGGGAGACATGGCCGTGCTAATGAGAGTGGGCCTCGGGTCTTCTTCGGCACCCAGGTTTATTTCCTTGAGCTCATCCATAGTGGTGGATATACCTTCATCAAATTCAGAAGGTGCATCCCTGTGATCTTCCCCATATTCTTCTCCCATGTCCTCATCTTCTTGGTCTATCAAGGAGAGAGTTTCCAGTCTGAGCCTTCGAGGGTCTGAGGGAGAGGCATCGTGGGAATCCTATTTTGAGACTTCGTCCCCAAGTCGAGGGTTGGTAGACGTTCCCGCGTTGTCGTGCTCGGCCATCGTGGATGAAGTCATGAGGACATCTGCATGCGTGTCCAGACTCAAACTCCTACTCTCAATATGGTTGATGGGTAGGACATAATCTCTTCCAAGTTTCTTGAGGGGGTCATCAAGGACCATTTCCAGGCCATTTGGAGCGGGGATCCAATCGATGTTGTTGACCAAAGTCTTCTACTTTTTCTCATAGAACTTGACGTCGATGTAATGTAACTCGGAGAGCTCAAAAGGGGCCTTTTCGGCGTGTAACGTCCAGATTTGTCCATTAACGCAGTACTTGATACACTAGTGGTAGGATGAAGGAACGACCATGTGCTTATGGAGCCATGGACTTCCCAGTAGGGAATTAAAAGTTGTGCTATGCCAGACCACCATGAATTCTATGTAGGCTACCAGGTCACAAAAATGGGTCTTTAGCTTAATCTATCCCATTGGTTTCTGCTCACTCTTGTCGTAACCCAACAGATTTGTGGCTTAGGGAATTAGAACGTCCTCAATGTAGCCCATCTTACGGAGTTTCCGTAGGGGAAGGAGGTTAACTCCATATCCATTGTCTATAAAGTCTTTTTGGATCTCAGAACCATTCAGTGTGCCAGACACATATAGTGGTCTGATGTGTCCCTGCATTATGCAATCTTCATCCTAATCATTGAAGGAAATCACCGCATTGCATTCAGCCAGGCCAGTCTCCGTCCGGTAAATCTAGGCACTAGCTACCTCGGCTTGGAATTCCTGGGGGCTGATCAATGCTTCAATAAGTGCCTCCCTAAGGACAGCTGTCAAACCCAGGGCTTCTAGGATTGTCAACATGGCTGGTATAGATGCCAGCTTCTTAAGGATGTCATATTTTTTCTCTATAAATCGACACTTCTCCATTGGCGGGAGAGTCTTAGAGGGTGCATTGAGAGCTGGAGCATTCGACGAGGAGGGATCGGACATGGGGACGGATGTCTATGGTGTTCCCGCGTCTTGAGGACCTGGCCTGGCCAGTCTGTTTGTGCGCACTAGGAGACCAGACACTTGTTCCTCCTCTGGTGGGTATAGCAGAATAACAAGGCCATAGTGGCTGCTTGTGGAGATGGCGGGGAATTATCTCTCCTTTTGAGTCCATTGAATGGCTCTCCGATGTGTTTCCACAATATTGATGGTCTAGGTCGGGGTCCAACCGTAGGGTTGGTTTCGACCGCGGCTGCGCCTCCCCTGGTATCCCCTGGCTCTGCGATTCCTCCTCCCGGCTCCTCGTGTAGGAAAATCAGGTTCGTAGTCATACCCTTCGTCAGGAAATGATTCTATGAGATGGATGGCATTGATAGAACCAAAGATCGGCTCCTCATCATATGATAGGTCAACCTGGTTGGTTGTCTCTGATGGTGCCGTTTTGTGGGTCGGTGCCCATTGTGCCATATTCGAGGGCATGAAATCCGTCAGGGTTGGGACTAACTTTGGCTCCGTCGCGGACTACTCCTCTTGTGATTGTTTCCTCCTTCGGCTCCATCCAGATGACCGGCTTATGGAGGGTTGTGAGGCCGATGTGGTCAGCTTTGCGGCTCTAGGGGCTGCTGGTGGCAACACCGGCTGCGGTAGTTCAGCTCGAAGTATGCCCTGGGCTCGGTTGATAGTCTTCCGATTCATCCAATTGTCAAATTTCCGCCCCTGCTTGGTGGTGACTTTTTGCCACCCCTCCTCTTTGTCGGAGTCGGTGGTAGAGATACATGCCACATGTGCTGGGGGTGGTCCCAGCACGACTTGTCCGGAATCTACCATCCTCTACAAGAGGTCCTTGAAGACGAAGAATTCTCAGATACTATGCCCCAACATCCGATGGTAGGGGTAGTAATATGGCCTGTCATCGCGGCCGACTTCTTCATGTCTCCTTGGCTATGGGAGGCGGAGAAAAGTGCAGTTCATGGCAGTGATGAAGTAGCCATGGACATGATCATCTTGGAACGAATATACTTTTTTTCTTCGTTCTTTGAACTGGTTCCGCTTCGGTCCTCTATTATCGTCCCTTTTAGGTGGGGGCAGCCATTGATAAGCAGGGGTCCCTTGAAGATTTGGTGGAGGCCTGAGTGGCGGTACGGGCACAGGGGCCAGCTTGAGTGTGACAGAAGACGCTTCAGCTCTAGAAGCTCTTTTCACCGGAGCTTGTGGGGCTATTCGGGACTTTGAATTAGTCCGCTGTAGGGAGTCCTCCATTATCTATGTAATGGCTGAGAGATGGCGGAAGCGAGTGGTGCACTCCACCGGTATGAGCGGTGCTCGCAGCTCATCTCTAAGATTATCAATGCATATGGCTAGCATGTCATCATGAGGAATAGTCCTATTCAGAGAATAGGTCATACATTTCCATCTGGCGATGAAATCTGAGACCCTCTCATTCTCCCCCTTCTTGCAGTTCATGAGATCGCAGATCGTTGTTTTAGGCAGTGTCGAGCTAAAGTGGAACAGGAACTGCTACCGGAGGTCCTCCCAGCTCTTTATCAACTAGGCCGGCAGACTCGTATACCAGACGAAGGAGGATCCTTGCAAGGTCCATACGAAGCATATGAGTTTCACTTCATCTTATTATTCTAGAGTCCCCATCATAGGGTCGCAATAGGATGCGTAGTACATCAAATGTTGCTCCGGATCATCTGATCCATTGATGATGGGGAATAAAGGGCTCCCAAAATTGGGTGGAGGTGGTGTCTTGGTCACCCAGTCTGGGTAGGGTTTCCGCTCCGGCTGTATCGGAGCGCGTCGACCTTCCATCGCTTCTAATCGAGCTGTTAATGCCTCAATGGTATTGGTGAGTCCCTGGTTTACTTCCTGTTGGGCCCGGTCCTGGGTAGGCGCTGCCCGAGGCATTGCCTAAGGGTCCAGGTTGGCCGGCACCAAGGGTGAATATTCTGTTCGGGGTACCCTCGGAGGGTTCGGGCGTACCTGTTCTGGTTGCCTCCGATGTGGAGGGAAATCCTGGTATTCGTCTGGATCCACATCTAGGTAGCTGGACGGGACATGCCCCTCATTAGGTGGGATCCCTGATCATGCTTCATTTGCCGGGGAAAGCCTTAGCCTTTGAGGTGCATTTCCTGGGAGTGCATGATGTGGCTCTTCTTGGGATTCACATTCAATAAGGTGGTTCCTCTGAAGAAGATCAGTGTTAAGCTGCCTCAATTCTTTCATATCTTCTTCCTGTCGAGCGAACCTCTCTTCCAGCATGAGTGGCTCATTTTTTATCGAGAGAGGGGGACAAGTTAAGGGTAACCATTCCTTTGTTATTGTCCTTGTTGGAAGCTTGCAGGGTAGGAGAAGGGAGGTTGGATGAAGGGGAGGCCATATTTAAAGCAACCCTCTGGTTCCGGGTGTGCACACCTGGGGGTTCATTGTGAGTCACAATATGACCGGAACCGTAGTCTCCCGATCTGTCTGGATTTTCATTTTCTCCAGTGTCACCCACAGGGTTAGCCTCTATGACGTTGATGAACATATGATGCGGGGTGGAGGGGACGTCATCTTCTAAATAGGAAGAGGATCTCTCGCGTCTTCTGCTAGCCTTCCCTCTCATGACCTGGGATTGCCCTCAGACTTCTTGGTGAAGGGGTACGTGGAGAGTTCTTTGATGCGACCTCATGGTGCGCCTTCCTCTCAGAGGGAATGATGATTCATATGACAGGATAAGACAAGAACCTCATCTTCTGACTTTCCTCCTTACATGAGTGAATACTGACTCTCGTGGGGGAGGACGTTGTTGAGGGGGTAATAATGCCCCCAGCCCTAAGGGCTTGGGCTGGCCTCTTTCCCTGTACATTGAGTCTCTTCCCAGTTTTATTGGTCTTACAGGGGAATTTGTTGTTAAAAATTCTCCCAGCCCTGCAGGCTGGGGTTGACCCTGGATTACGGCAGTGGCTGCGGCTATTGCGACCTGCCTGATCTCACGTGCCCCCATCTCGGGCCTGACGCTTCAGAGACATACTCGAGGCCCGACTCTGTTGGGTGTGTTGCCTTTCCTGAAAAGGGGGTCCACCCGATTTCCATCTCGATGTGATGACGTTACACGATACCATGCCGAACGGGTTTTTCTGGGCGGGGAGTGGAGTGAAATGAAGAGCTCCGTGTTCCCCCCAGCCCCTGATATGGACTCCTTTCGGAGCGTCACCGATGAGGTGGTGCAGTTCGTGTAGTTCCCGGAGGCAAGCTGCCTCCATATTTCCTTTGCGCCTCTCAGGGAGTTCTTTTCGCGTCGAGGAAAGGGCCTCCAGGTCGATGTGATGTAGGAGGTCCCCTATCATCTTGACATGGTCTACATACCCTTCATAGGGAAGGAAGCTCGATTTCAGCCGGTGAAGGGTTGTCCATATATTATAGCGGATGCTGTGCATGCAATATTCCATCAAATCCCTGAGTATGTCGTACTGAGAGGTGGCCGTAGGCCAAAACATAACTGGTATATAATTCCTGGCCAACCATTTCCTCAGGTGCAGCATATTCGCATACCCCTCTGCCAGTGATTCCTCTACCTAGTCAGCCCAACTGAGGCGCTCACTGCTAGTGTGATCCGAGGTAGTGGGACCAGTAGGTGCTGAATCATTATGTAAGCGATTCCATGGTGGTTCAGAAGATGAACGCGGCCCAGAATATCTATCATTCAAAGAAGGTCATCGTTAGTGACATACAAGGAATCTGACATGCTCGATCCCGTCCTTCTGAGTGCCTCGACATACGAGGGCCTTTCGGTGCTTGATTGGGCAGGGGGAGGGCCTTCGTGTCGAAATAATGTGTTGTTTGGGGGAGGAATTTCTCAATGATGGCTGTAATGGCGAGGACTACCATTACTAGTTGATGCCTCACTGCATAGTGTAATTTTGCAGTGCACACTCTGGGGAGGACTTCCAAGCCGTGTTGCAGCATGTGGAGGACATTCTGGCTACGTAGCGTTGTTACGAGGAGGACCTTCGCAACAACTGTCATTATGGTGAGGATGACCATCATGGCTTGATATTCGATGCGTGTCCTGGGGAGGACCTTCAGGACATGCCGCAACAAGGGGAAGACCTTCTTTTCGCGTGGGGCCATTGCGGGGAGGACCTTCACAATGGCGGCCGTGGTGGCGTGGACTACCATCATAGCTGCAGAAATGGTGAGGACTACCATTAATGCTGCCGCATGGAGAATATTTGTGGGATACATCCTGGGGAGGGCCTCTAGAATGTACTGCAATGAGGGGAGTTCCTTCTCGTTGATCGACGTCTCTACGGGGAGGACCTCTGTTATCAGTGTGGCAAGGACTACCACCGTTACCTGATGCCTGCTTGCATGGAGTTCTGTTGCAGCGTAACCCCTGTGGAGGACCATCAGGGCAGGCCAAGACAAGGAGAGGGCCTTCTTGTCGTGATGAGATGTCACTACGGGGAGGACCTCCATAGTTGCGACTATGATTGTGGGGACTAACATCATAATCGGTGGACCCACTGCATGGAGAGTGATTGCAGTGTATACCCGGGGGAGGACCTTCAGGGTGGACCGCAGCAAGTGGAGGACCTTCTTGCTACTCGATATTCTGGTCACGTGGAGGGTTTCCATGACTCGCATCAAGAGAGAAGCTCTCGTGACCGATCGTTATATGCCGGCAGGGGAGGCCCCCCACGGGTGCTCTAGGGAGGACCTTCAGAGCTGCTGGTAGCGACATTGTGGGGAGGACCTTCGCAACTTCTACTGCCACTCCCATAAAATGGTAATGGGTGGGAAGGGTTTCAAGCCTTTGATGTGTTCTTAGCAGCGTTGGGAACCCCAGATTCCAGCAGAGTAGAGTCATGAAACCGCTCTTTATTTTCTGGCTGCCTTCGGCGCGTTTAGGGCTCTCTTTTGCGGACAGCGGGGACCGTCTGTTGTTGACAACAGCCTTCACCTCCTTTGGGTCCCTATCTAATTGGGTATCGTGATGTTGCAGGGATATGACAACAAACATATTGACTTTTATCAGGGATATATGCCTGCTATGGAGCATCCACCCTGATGGACGTGTGTCCCCCAGTTGGAATGAGTGAAGCTGCTCGATCCAGTTGCCCTTGCATCGCGGAATATAGCCGGCGACCCTCCTGGGCTGAAGCAGGGATGGAGATATGCTCAGAGGTGGTTATCTCATCTCTTAGATGAGTCGCCTCAATTAGGGAGATGGGATCACGGGCCCGAGTCCTTGCTATTGCTGCCGATGCAATTACATGCTGGAAAGTCTGCAAGATATGATCTGGGATCGATACCTGCTCCTCCATCATTGCCAGGATATGTAGAGAGACATCTTTGGCTGGAACAGGCATGAAGTCCCATTCTGGTATCAGAGTAGGAATATCCTTCTACGGTCCTCCAGTGGTCAGTGGGTAGTGACGATTCTCCTGTGTCGAGTCAGGGGAACGAATATGCCCCTGTACCGGGATACGACGGTTTCTCTCTCCGTTTGCCGCCACATCAGGGTGGATGACTTTACTTGCATCCACAGGGAGCTGGCCCTACATATATTGTTTTCCCACTGTATCGAGTCAGTGGCCTTTTTTGGCAGGGAGACATGCCCGCCTATGATTTTACACCACATCTGGGTGGCGGGCTTTGTTGATCAACACCATAGCAGGATGGCGGGCATCTGAAGAAACTGCCAGGAACTGGTCCTGCAGGTACCGGGTCGCCACCATGTCGAGCTGGTGGGCTTCACAACCCTGGGCAGGGAGAGGTGCCTGCCTAGTAAGTGTCGTCCTACATGAGCGACGAGATTGATGGGGCTCAGCTTGGATGCACACCGGCTCGTATGAGGCCGCCATGTCTGAATGGCGGGCTTGGGAGGAGCGAATAGGTGTAGGGGCCTGTTCATGGTACGTCTATGTAGCTGAGGAGAAGAGCCCCTCCTCAGGGACCAAGGTGATTACCGGCCCCCGATTGTACATCAGCCGCCCTCGTCGGGCGGTCCGAGGGGCCGGATCTCGGGGAGCATGGGTCTGAATCCTCGGAGATACATCCTCCTCTGCGCGAGGATGTTGGGTCGAGGCGTGACCATGATGACACCTTTCGGCGGGGGCCTGAGAGCGGAACCCCCATTTGAAAGGGATGAAGTCATCAACGTCGACCTCATCTGCCTCCCTAAGATAAGGGAGGTACGCATTGTCCCGTTCTGGGGATAGACTCCCGAAACAGTTGGAGACAGCGAAAGGGGCTGTTTGGATCCACCTTTGCGGTCATTGATGGGCCGGCGACTGGCGTACTTTGACGGATTGGAGGACGTGCATGGCCGCCTCCACCGTTGGGAGAGTACCATTCACATGGTACTCACGGATCAGCGCATCCGAGACCCGGTGTTGAAGACACCGGGTGGGAGACGGGGTCCTCCGTTGATGAGGAAGTCTTGTCCTTGCCTTGATGGAAGCGCGCACTTGTGAGTTCATTTGCAATGCCATTGGATCGAAGGGAGTTCTGAATGTAGTTCCTGCAAAACATTTTAGAAAATACAAGCAGTAAACTCATCAAAGCATCATCTCATAATCCCATGCGTAATTAGTGACCTTTCTTGGCCCTCCTTTAGATCATAATGGGGCAATGGGTGAGATTAGGTTGAATCTGTCATGTTTGGTTAAATATTCACATCAGGTTCACAATTTTTTGTTCCGTTCTGGTTTTCGGCAATGAATTCCCAATGGATCCATATCCAATGATTGATGGACCTCCTTTCCAAAGGCAGGCGTTCGTCGGATGGTCTGACTAGCGACTCTTATGAACTCACATTGGTCGAGAGGATGGGAATTCGGTCTCAACGCACCCTTTTTGGGGGGAAATTATATCCTATTTCGGGACTCTCTTATAGATTTAAGACGTATTCATATGTTCGCAAATCATTGGTTTATACCCAAACATAGTATCCATGGATTCAACCCTGGTGGGGAATGGTCAGCTAGACGCAGGGGTTCGGAATCATTTATGCCCGAGGTTTACCATCCCTCACTGGATTAATGACCCCGAAGGGCGGGAACTCGCTTGAGGCGGCACTAGGAGTGGTGTAGTGAACTGATGTGGAGATGGTCAGATCGACCAGCTGTTGGGCTTGAACCTCAGGGAGGCTTCCTACGTACCCTATCTAGGAGACAGGGATCAAAGTCCACATAGTTCGGATAGACATTTTAACATCAAGATGGATGAAGGTGGAACTCGACGTGAAGAAACGGCCGAGTGGTGGGCTTGAACCTCGGGGAGGCTTCCTACATACCATTCCTTGACATGGATCAATGTCCCTGTAGTTCGCTTCGGCTTAGGGATTACGCTCTGGGGCAGCCCAGAATGATGGGTTGGGGATTACACTATGAGGAGGCCCATAAGAGGATGTCATGGTCGATGCTTACTCTAATCCCACGTGAGTCATTCCTGGTGTGAGAAACAAGAGGCAGTAGGGACTAGACGATCATGTCATGAAAGGTGCGTCCATGAGAAGTGGAGTGGGGATTACGCATGATGGCGGCCCAGGGTGATGGATTGGGGCTTACACTCTGAGGAGGCCCAGAAGGTCGGGGCTTACTCCGAGATGGATGCTCTGGGCGACAAAGCCCAGTGGGGGAGGTAAAGGGGGTCCTCCAATTCATGTCTCCTCTCTTGCAGTGCCTGAGGGCTTCCTTATGATGGGTATTTTACCATCTTCAAGGAACCCTCAACAAGTGGAGGGGCATAAAAGGGATTCCCAAGCTCAGACTCCACATTACAGTGGGAATGTGAACCCAGGAATGCTTCGGGAATCTGATCAAGGGTATGGAAAAGCCCTTTTCCCCTGTTTACCGTGGGTATGTGAAATCAAAATGGTGCACTGATGCGCCTGAAAGTTATACCATGCAGATCCCATGCCTCTGGCAGAGGCCTCGGCTCGGGGTCGATGAATAGGCCAATGAGGAAGTCGCGAAGGGCCAGGATGGATTGGAAGGATTTTAAATGACTTTGGAAGTGAGAACACCGATGTATTTGGCGATCCACCGAGAGGTATTGGTGGAGGAGCCCTTCGCGTGGGTAAGTTCCACGTGGCTGTAGAAGCCATCCGCGAACCAGGGTGGTCCACAGACTGATCGGCATCCCGCAAACCAGAGTGGTTCGCGGTTTCAGGTTCAATCCACGAACCAGGGTGGTTTTCGGCTACAGGTTCAATCCCCGAACTAGGGTCATTTGCGGCATCGGGTTCAATCCACGTACCAGGGTGGTTTGCGGAGGGTTCCAGGCGGGCAACGGCGGCCAAGGGCAGCACCGATCAGAGGCTCGTCAGTCGGGGTTTTCTCACGAAGGAGGATGCCACGTGGTACGACAGATGGGAAAAGAGGCATAAATTCCCTGGTCCGCGGGGAAGTCATCCGCGGAGGGGGTATGGTTCGTTGTTCTCCTTTTTTATTTTTTAGGTTCGTGTTTCACCAAATTCTTATCTGTTTTCCAATTTCGTCATAATTCATATACCTGTTGTGGTTCCCGGGTGGGAATTTCGCTGTTTGCGAAATCCGAAGCCTTCCTTCAACCGATCTCATATCCCTTCGAATCCGATTCTAGTTCTTTGATCCTCTCTTATTTCCCCAATGGTCTCATTTTATAGAGTGGGGAAAGGAATGTATCTGTGGCCATGCAGCACCTTTTGCGGAGGCCCATAACTAAATACCCGGTTCAAAGCTGACTTGTTCAATCCACGATTCGCGGTGGGTATTGATCGCTCCCCTCCTCCGCGAGGCGAACTCGGGGAGTGCTTCGCGGCTGCGGAGGGTTCCGCCTCCATTATGCGAATGACAGTGGGTGTGGCTTGAGCCGGTCGACACGGCGCGACGATGAACCGGACTGGCGCCCATCCTGCCTCGCGACCACGGAGCCTCTCCGTCTCCATTTCGCAAACAACAATGGTTTTCATAGGGGGGGCTTTGCGGCGTCTGGCCGCGTTGCGCTTCCATAGACCTGTTCATGCACCGGCCCTTTTGTGGCTCTTCTTTGATTATTTTCCCCCAATTCTTTTGGGGGATTTTTGTAAAATCTCCTTTGCGGATTTTTCAGGACCCTAAAATCAAACACTGATAAATCACACAAATAAAGCCACACACAAGTTGGTTTTCCCCTCTCACAGGTCCCTCTCGAAGGTCACATTGCTCTAAGTTCCTAAACTGGTGCCTCATCAAAATGTAAATGGGTCAAACCACATGGGTCATTACTGAACAATAGAAGGCCACATCTATAAGGAATCGATCATTCTCATGTACCAATTGCACATGACATCAACAAATAAATAGACCCATATTTAGGGTCTGACATACAAGTGTATTCACTTATCAAAAAATCTAACCACAAATAGGGAACCTATCCTCTCCAAGAATCTACATGTCTGACTGTTCCATGGAGGGCCTATCCATATACATCGAAACATATACAAGTACCAGAATATAATTCAAAATCACCAACAACTAGGGAATTAATCCTCTATGAGAATCTGCACATAATACCTCTCATTGGAGAAACCATACATACTAAAAACATCACACTAAAATTACCCCCAAATACCCAACAAGTATACACTTATGCCACACTGACCCACCAAGTTCATTACACCAACTATGCATGAATACCACATTGAAATCCTCATCATCAGGTACCTCATCATATATCCACAGAACCTTCCATCAAAGGAAATCAATAAAATCAGACACTATTAGTCCTTGAACATGTAGATCATATGTGCTTGCCATGATGCATGATAAACTAATTGAATCTATAGTCTAAGAGTTAGAAAACCACAAGACGCTCAAAAATTGTCCAAGATCCATAAATCAATCATGAACCAATAAATTTAAACAACATGTGAATTTACCAAAGAAAAATCATATGCTACCATAACATCACAAATAAAAACTAAAATCCTAAACCTAGTAAACTTGAATTACTACCAGAACAGATATTCACGATTCACTTTTCCAGTATCCATTAAAATATTCAACACATTTCTATATCACAAGTGTACTGAATCCCAAATAGTAAACATGAAAGTAACTCATTTGATACCAATATTAAACTTTATGAAAAAGCATCCAGTTAAATTGTTTCCCTCAGTCAGTTCACAACATGAACTCAAGCATTCTTTCTCCTATTCCAATGGTTGAAACAACCATTTCATAAATAAAACATTGATTTCCCCTAATCTGATCACAAATATAAAAAGTAAACTGAGAAATGAATACATTTGGATCTACAACCAACTCCAAACCAGGAAATATACCCATTCTACAGAACCATATTACCATTCTAGGTTACCTTCGGGACTAATAAACAATAATCATATGGTTTATCCCAAATCTATGCCTATAGTAAACATATGAGAGATTCTAGGGTACCCATGTGTAGTGGTGGCCCGAGAAGGCTGTGATTACAACTCAGTAGGCCACCTATAAGGATGCATATATAAAATAATAGTATAAAAATAATGTTCAATTATAAATTGGAAAAAATTACATGGTTAATAATTGAAAATACATCTCAAGAAAACTCAGATTTATCTAGTAACTCTTTGTCCCTCGGGTTCTAAGGTGACACCCAAAACAACCAACATGCACTTAACTAATCCAATTTTAAAATCCATAACTCAGGGTAATACATACGATGAATAACCAAAAGTGATTTCCATTTACCATCCATCTCTGTGATAGATAAACATCAGCATCAACCATCCTCAAAACCACATTCTAGAATCTAATCCATAGACAAAACCATCGATACTAATTCAAAGTTTCATGTAGGTAAATCTAATGATATAACCAAGTGATAGTTCCTAGGGAGTCATCCCAATATCTATATATATAATTAACCATCAGTGTCTATAATATTATTCTAGAAAACCACATAGGGATATCGAACACCATGTTTGATAATCCCAATCAATGATGTGGACCACCATGTCCAATATCTCAAACCTTAGGTATGGACCTCCATTACCAACAACCTAACAACAATGTGAACCTACAAGACCAACATCCTAAACCATGGGTGTGGACCACCGTGAAAAACAACCCAAGAATGAGGTAGAACACCAATAAAAACATCCTAAACCATGAGTGTGAACCACCATGGCTAACAACCCAATGATTATGTTGACCACCATGACTAATATCACATTCTTTAGGCATGAAACACCATGGGAAACCCCATTAACCAATACACCAACAATAATTTTCAAGGTTCAAAATCTTGACCATATAATACATCTAGAAACCACAAAAACCCCCTTTTAAAAATTCACATGTTGTTGAACTCCTCATTTTAAAATAAGAACCATTTAAAAACATTTCTTTATCCATTTGACACCTAAAACCCGGTTAAACCCCATGCAAACATTTAAAACCATTTTAAAATCCTCAACGTCATGGGAAAGCATTCCAAATCACCCTTTCATCATATTTTTTAAAACAATGATCCCCAAGTCCTAGAATGTATTCCCTAACTATTCAATCTTCCATGCCAATGAGATAAATCAGGTTAATCTTGTAATCAACTGTCATGATCCCTTTATAACCACTCTTTACACTTTCTATGAATCAAAACACCCCATGGGAGACTCTGGGTTCATTATTAGAAAACCCTATGGATCCAATGAGATCCATTGAATGTATAATTGGTTAATCCATGGCCCAGAACTAAAATAATTATTCTAAGGAAGAAAAAATACAACACATGGTCTATAGGGAACATACTTAAAACACATGAAAATTATTTAACAATAATATAGTTAAATATATTAGAACACCTACCTCCTCAACGAAGTATTCCAAAACATTTACCATGAACAGAGGCTTTACCAAGGATCATCTATGTACCATCCAACCTCGTCGAAATCCAAACAAGCTCACTAGAACCCCATAGTCTCTAGTCACAGGTATAAAAACAACAATTAATTAAATAAAATAAAATATTTAATAAAAAAATTATACCTCAATATAGAATAATTTTGGAAAACTAACTGGTTCAATTAACTCTTATAAAAACTCTAATAAACTTCCATAGTATGTCTATAACGGAATCCTGGTACTACTCCTAAAAAATCCCTAAGAGGCGATACAATTCCAACACATAATTATATTAATACATTAAGTAAAACCTAATAAAATGTAGTACAAATACAAACCTGATTGAAATGAAACACAACATCATGATGAATCCATATCAAGGATTTCATTACACAATCCAAAAGAAATCCACATGAGAGAAGGATTTTTTCACTATTTTATTTGGAATCAATAATAAAACCTATACTAGAGAACTCAAAAATTACTGAGGATCATAAAAATGGGAAAATAAAGTCAATATATGTAGATTATATCCTCAAATATCTGAAAAAATCCACCAATAAAACATTCTTAATGAGGATTGAATAAGAGAGGATAGGAGGAGTATCCCTCTCTAGGTTAGTGCACAAGAGTTGAAGAGAAAGGGGAGTGGTATTTTAATATCAAGGAAGGAAAAATGGTAAAATCAATATTTTAATGAGATTCTAGGTAGATGAAATATTTTTTAAACTATGTTTTAACCATGAGGTTAGACCTTTACAACCCAAAAAATGCATTATTTAGCCTCATAGTCATCCAATACCTTCACTAACCATGCCACAACCCATTGTAACATATTTCATGATTTATATATAACAATGTGTAGGCCACAAACATTTTCTATTCCATACACATCCTTGTATGGTTCCCACTTGAACCCTTCATTTTTTTAATAATTTGGAATTAGTGAAATAAAAAATTACTTAGTTAAAAATTAATGAAATGCCTCTAGAGCATCAAGGTTCTCGATGATTTCTCCTAAAATGTGCTCACTTAACCATACACGCTGAACAAAATTATCCAAAACTCTTATAAAATCTCTTGAAACCTATAAGGATCATATAAATACCAGAGAAACAAACCAATTATCATTACTCATCTAAAAAAAATTCATAGATTATAACTCTTGGAATTCTATTTTGAGTATTGATTCATAATTTGACATGTCCAATAAATAAAAATTCAAATTCCATGAGGAATTTACAAATTGTTTCTAAATGCGATCTTGCAATGGCTAAATTTGAGAAATTAAATAATTATAATATATTATATAAATATATAAATTATTAATTTATTTTAGTTATGTAATTGTAAAAATAATATTAAAATCATTAATTTGGATACCACTGTTCATTTGATAAATATCATGAAAATATGATTTTTGTTAATTTAATCCACAAGAACCATTACTAAAACAACCATATAATGAAATTGTACCATTATAAATAATTATAAATATTCAATTCTAGTACATTTTATGATCTAGTAATGAAATAATTTTGTAGAAGAATGAGTAACAACATGGATTTAACGAACTAGTTCAAAACCATCAACATTACTCATACCCAATATTAAAAATAGATAATAGATAACTATTATAAATGTATATAATAATCATAAATGGAGTTTGTAAAAGGTTATATATATTAATATGGTTCTTAAATGGGTGATTTAGATATATATTATTTCTATAAAAAGGATTCATCTTTTTTAGTGGAATCCCTGAATTTAGGTAGGTGTTTCTTTATCTCTGTTTCAAGTTCATGAGACTTGTATGATTCTATACACCATGTTTTTATGTTCGATATACACTTCTAATTTTATATGTTATACCATGAATTATATTTTATTCATTTTTTCATGTTAATTTTCAATCTATCTCTTTAAATGGATTTGTATTAAAATGTTACTCAATCTATAGGGGTATCTTTTCCAATATTACATTAAAACTCATATTTTTTTGAGATAAAATCCAATTATATAGATTATATTTTTTATAAAACATATCATAATCTTATTTAATTATTCATGATGTTTTACATGTCAACTAAAATTTTTATTTCCCCCTGAGTAACATTTTACCCAAATAATTTCCCATAAGAGAAATCACCCCATACCTTTTTTAGGCCAAGAACTAAAATTATTCCATATAAGTATTCACTGGATGATTTTAAAAATTTCATTATATATTCCCTTAATAATTAATTAAGGTAATTTTATTATACATTTACTTTAATTGAAATATTTTAAATGATTTTTTAACATATTTTCTATGGTTCATTCTCATTAATGTGTGAAACAAATATCTTTTAAACATTTTTCTTGTGATCACATATATTTATCATGTTATCACTTTATATAAAATTTCATTTATATACTTTATTATTTTATAAAAGAAATTATGATCATCCATGTTTTATAAGTTATTTCTCTATTTTTTTAACAAAATTTATCTATTTTTTAAAATATTTTTTAAAAAGTTTAAGGACATTCCTTATTTCCAAATTGATTTTTATAATGATGATAAAAGTATTTTCACCTATGTTAACATATATTGTTATATTTTATTCTATATAAATGATATTATTCAAATTTTACCACAATTATTAATATGGATGGATTATGAAATTTTTATATCTATTAGAGGAATAATCTATCAGTTCCTTTCAGTTTCCTAACTATCCATTATGAATAGAAATAATTGTTCATCCAGTGAATTTAATTTATAAAAACTATGATTTTAATTTTTTTTAATTAATTGTGTTCACATAGATTTCACATAACAATTTATTTATGAAATTACTAGCAAAACTATATATATTTTATCTATATAGTGTAAATAATCAATACCAAATCATCTTAATTAAAGGGTATTTACATAAAAAGTTATAAAATATATAGAGATCAATTTATTTTACATTTAGTTATCATGATATGATTTTTAATGGAATTATAAATGTTTTCCTTATGTAAATAGATTTTAAAATGATATGAAACCTATGTTTTTCCATGGGTTATTTATGATGTGATGAATGATACCCATTTTCTTATCATGGGTTCCTTATGTTATTATGAATGATTGATATCAAGTGGAACATGTATGTATAGATGAATGAAGTATGGGGTCAAATATCACCCTCAAATTGATTTCTTAAAATATTACATCTCATTAGACATGTATAAATTAGTATAATTATATTGTCTTATAAGAATGGGTATAAGTGTGTGACTCATGATGGTGTGGAATACTTGGTTATAATTAAGTTGTTTTGTAATAAAGGGTCAAAAAATGTGACACATAAAAGTGATATTTCTTTATTATAATGTTTGTGTCACATTTCTTAGGTATATAGGTGTTACACTCTCATGGATTATTCTTACTGATTAATATTCCCACACACTTTTGAATAATATCTTTTTCTTTATTCCTTGAGTCATGATCTTAAATATATGTTTTGTTGAGTATGATATTATTATTTTATTATTATATAGCTTCATGATACCCATATTCTCATTTTATTCTCACTCATGATCTTTTTTTATGATCACTTATTATTACCCTTACTGAGCATCTGATCTCTCTCATTGCTTTTGTTACTATTTCCCCTAGTTATGATGATAAGTATTATGTATTTTTTTTATAGAAGATTATATTGTGTTGAGTATTTTTTGGGATATTTTTAAGACTATTTTTTATTTAATAAATTACAATATAGTGGAAAAAATATTCATTAGTTAAATTAGGAAACAATTTTGTTAGTTAATATTTTTTCCTAATTCTCTAAAACTCTAAACATAAACGACCATAGGTTTTAATTGTAGTGAAATATTTTATTTTAAGTCATGAAATTGATGTATATACCCTGAACCCATTTTCCTAGATTCAATTCCTTATATTAATAAAATGGAATAATTAAAATTAAGTCATATCTTGAAGGAATTAATAGTTTAGTAGTTTTGGAAAACAATATACAAACATACGTTCAACATTACAAATTGAAATGACATACATAATATCAATTCCATTGGAATCATAAATGAATCCATGTTATCCCTATATGTTATTAATAATATTCATATTAAAAAAATGTGGAAAAATAAAACATAAGAAAAGGGTGAGATCAGATGCTCAGTAAGGGTAAGTAATATAGTGAACGCTATGATAAAAATAAACACTAGGCATGGTGAGAAACAAAAAACATATGCCTTTAAAAGTATAGATGAGAATAATATCAAAGGAATGAAATATAATTAAATAAGTCTATATAAATTATCATTTAGGAATGAAACATACCCATTGATATTATACTAGTATAATAATAACAAGAATTATCATTTACAAATACCATAATGACGGAATGAAAAATGATGGACATCTAAAACACATCGTCAAAACCTCAGCCAATACGTCTAAAAATCCTAGGGTAAGTCATTGTACAAAAATCATTTTTTCCCTCGTGAGACCTACTAATGCATAGATGGTCTATATAGGGCCCCATGTGTCACTCTCTCAGTCTAATTCATTCATTATTTGTATGGGAAAAAACATAAGTAACATGAACATATGAAATAACGTTCCCCAATATGTACACATAAACACTTATCATTTTGAGTATCAGGGTGAATGGTATCAAGATAGAAAATCATAAGTAAAATGGATAAAAAATCATTTAATACAGTATGGTAGATGATAAATAAAAGATAATAACCTCAATAAGACATAATATTAAAAACAGTTTTCTGAATGGACAAAAGTACTCTAATTAAATCATCAAGGAATTTTTAGAGAAATAAACTTTTACTTTGAAAAAAATAGTTATTTTGGAAACATATTATAAGAAATTCAGTAATTTATTGTGGTTTTTTAAATTATTAAATGAGTTGTTTTAGAAAAATAATTGTGGATTAATATATATTATAGAGTTTACTTTAAAATAGGTAATAAATTGATAAGTTTCTATGAACTAGGCTTGTTTATCAGGACGAATTGAGATTGGTCTTTATAAAACATTTGAATCCCCATAAAATAAAGAAATATTATTATTAGTATACATATATATAACATTAAAACAATTTTTTTTGGAATAAATAAGAATAATTAATAATTTTATTGGGATTAAGAGATACAAAGGGTAACTCGAATGAATAAGGAGGTTTGGGTAGAAAGCATGTACCTTATGATCGACCGTGTTATTAATATGATTTTAACATCTTGAATAATAATATTAAATAGATTAATTAATTAATTCATAACCTAATATATAGTTATATTATTTATTATAATCTTATTATGTGCATTTATGATCTTATGGATGAGTCATAAGATACAAATTTATTGCACGAGAGTGTTTATTTCCTTGGTTTTTACCATCAGTATACTTGTATATGAGTATATAAATTCATGTGGAATTAGTATAATTATATATAATTGAATTTATGTGATAATAATTATCATAAATAAGATTAAATTTTTATATAATTCATTTCTTAATATTGAATGAGTATCAGTTATTAGATAGAACATTAGTGATAACCGTTTAGGTAATTTTGGTGGTATTACGATTGTTATGAACTAGTTTTGTCATATGAATTAGTATCATATATATATATGGGTTCCAGAAAATTATATTGTTTTTAATATATATATTATAGTTTTTTCCAACTATAAAAATTGTTTTATGACCATCCTTTAAGGATTAATTGAATAATGAAGGTTCTTCATCCATAAAGGTTGTAAAATGGCACTTCTCGGATGATGATTTAATTTTTAAAACAAAAGAGAGAGAGAAAGTAGTTTGAGGAAGGATTTTAAATTAATATAATATAATTAATTTATATATCTGATAAGGAGTTATCAAGGTAATTTTTATAGATATGGTGAGGAAAATAATAAGAAAAAAATAACAAATTGAAAATGAAATTCAATGGAAAAAGAAGAGGGTTTACCTCTTGAAATATCAACCTTGAGAACCTACTTAAGGGAAGTGGTTTTGGTCTTTTGGAAAGCCCAAGAGCTCTTGGAAATGGGGAGAGACTATGGAATATTATTTTTTAAAAATTTTAGAAGCATAAATTCATAGATGAGTGAGGATAAGAGGGAGTGAGGGTGGTTGTTTATAGTAGAGGAGAGGAGTGATTTTTTAATATCTTATTCATTGTTTTATTTTTTTTTCCAAAAAAACCAATAGTAGTGATTCTTGTGACCAAAAATAGTAATAAGGGAATGTAAAATCTAACCATGTTTGGATACTTCATTGATGACTCAACAAATAGTTTATTTAACTTCTAATGTATTTATACCGTAAATTACATCATTTTACTATTCATAAAAGATTCTAGTATTTTAGAAAAATTAAAAAAATTAACCATATATATTATTCAATGTGTGGAATTAAAAAATTTACTCCATTTTATAAGAATATTTTTATAAATATATGAAATTTAATTTTTAAATAAAATCTTTATTTACTTAAAAAATATAGATTTTAAATTAAAAACTAATTTATAATATTATCAAAAAGTAACTGAGTTCCCAAAATTTTTTCCTAAAATCACAAGAAAAAAATATTTATTTTAGAATATACTATATGAAAATTAATTTTAATTTAAATATATTTTTTAATTTAAAATTATAATTAAATATTTTTTACCCACAAAAATACCAACACTTAATTACCAAATTTAAAAAAATTCACTATGATTTATAAGGTGCCTAAATTTTTTTTATACATACCTTGGAGAGTTACTATTTATAATGGTAAATTTATATTCATAAGTGTCAAGTTACTATTCACAAAAATTTATTATGATCATATCAGACTCTAAATATCTTATTGATTTCAACATTGTATGTCTGTTTTTCAAAATTTAAAACATAGAGGAGAAAAAATTATGTTTAACAGCTTGGTTATGATAAAAAAGTGTTTCTTTAAAGAGACTCAGTATTTAATGCATTAAATTACACATTAAATTTATTTATAAATACTTTAGGTGTTATATCCTCCCCCCTTGCAAAAATTTTATCCTCAAATTTTCAAAAAATTTATCTTATAAAATGTTTTGGGTAGGTCATCATCATATGTTCCTCCGGCTCCCACATTACCTCTTCAATTTTTTGATTATTCCAAAATAGCTTTACCAGCCAAGACTTCTATTTCTCAACACCTTTTCTTAAGTGTATATAATCTGGATAGTCAATTAATTGTAAGATAAGTCATTTTCGAATTCTATACATTCATAAGTGAATAAATGTGTTGGGTCTATAATGTAATTCCTTAACAAAGAGATATAGAACACATTGTGTAACATAGAGAGGCTATGTGTCATTGTGAAACAATAGTCCATATCTCCAATTGTCTCTAAATTTTTGAAAGGACCAATGTACCTAGGGTTTAGTTTCCCTTTCTTCCCAAATCTTATGACACACTTCCATGGAGATACTTATAAGAAAATATAGTCTCCCACTTGAAATTCCAAATCATTCATTTGATTATAATGTTATATATTGTTCTTAAATTGAGTTTATTCGATATGTTTATTAATATTATTTACTTTTTTTTTTGGTTCCTCAATAATTTATAGGCCTAAAAACTTCCTTTCACCTATTTCATCCCAACATGTTGGTGTGCGATATCTCTTTCTGTACAATGCTTCATATGGTTCCATTTGAATACTTGAATGAAAAATATTATTGTAAAAAAAACTCCACCAAAGGTATATACTAATCCCACATACCTTGAAATTCATGTGAAAATTATCTCAACATGTCTTCTAAATCTTTGATCATCCTTTATGGTTTCCCGCTAGTTTGAGGGTGATAAGTAGTACTCAATCGAAGCTCAATATCCAAATATTTTTTATTATTTTTTCATAATTTTTATGAAAATAATGGATCATTATTATACATAATTGTGAGATGTGATCCATGATGTCTTAATAATTCATTGATATAGTGACTTGCAAAGTGACTCGGTCTAAACGTTTCCCTTATTATGAGGATATGTGAAGATTTGGTAAGTTGAACCATAATAACCCTTATTGCATCATTCCTTCTTGGAGTTTTTGGTAATCCTGTGAAAACATACATGGTGATGTCATCCCATTTAAATGTAGTAATAGGTAGAGTTCTCATGAATCCTCTAGGATGATGCCTTTCAGCCTTCACCTATGGACAGACTAAACATCATGATACATAATCATAAATTTCACACTTTATGGTTTTTTCCTATATATATTCTTTAAAATATCTTTACATATTAGTTCTACTAGGGTGTATAGATATATTATAACTTTGTTCATCATGCAATAGTTCTTTTTTAGGATGGGTATAGAGGGAACACATATCCTTCTCCCAAATTGTTGAATTACTTCCTCATAAAGGAAATATGAAACATCTCATCATTCAGAAATTTATATTTCTTTTGAACTTTCTCATTATCAAATTGATATCTTTTAATTACTTCCAATAAATATGGTGGGGAAACCAATTGATGAAGTAATTATACTTCACCTTCTTTTATAATTCACATATTCATCCTCGTTAGATCAATGTACATAAGATCCTTGTCAATCCTCATTCTGTTCAAAACTCCACGATCATAACTATTCAATGAATCTTCCACCTTATTTTTCATGCCTAGATGGTAGTGTAAGGGATAATAAAAATACTTTAGTATCAAGAGCCATAAAATTTGATTCATGTTGAGTTATTTAAATGAGAAGATATATTTCAAGCTCTTGTGATCAATATATATCTCAAATATTTCAGCATAGTGATAATGTCTACATATATTCAGAGAAAATATTATATCTATTAACTCGAGATCATATGTTGGATAGTTATATTCATGAATTTTTAACTGCCTTGATGCATAGACAATAAATCTGTCATTCTGCATAAGGAAACAACCAGGTCGTTTCTTGGATTCATCACTATAAATTACAAATCCACAATTTCTTGATGATAGAGTCAATATCGGAGCATTCACTAACCTCTTCCTGAAATCTTCAAAACATTATTCACATTCTTTTGTCCCTAAAAACTTAACCAATTTATGAGTAATGTTTGATAATGAATTATCTAATGGGGAGATGTTCTGAATAAAAAAATGATAATAACCTGATAAACTCATAAAATTATGTACTTATGTTATGTTTGTTGGAGTGGGAAATTCTTGAACAGCATTGTCCTTGCAGGATCAACTAACATTCCATCCATAGAGAAAATATTTCCAAGAAAATACACTATTTGAAACCATAATTAACACTTTAATAACTTCTCATATAACACGTTTCTTCTAAGATACTTCAATATAATTCACAAGTGATTCTCATGATCTTTAATTATTTTAGAGTATACAAAGATATCATCAATAAATACCACAAAAAGACATCAATATATTCCTTAAAATATCTACTCATTAGATCCATGAAAATAGTGGGTGGATTAGTCAGTCCAAAAGGCATTACTGTAAACTTGTAACACCCATACCTAGATCGAAATGCCCACTTTGGAATATATTACTTCATCACACGAAATTGATGATATCCATATCAAAGGTTAATTTCTAAAAAATATTGGTCTTTTATGGAGTATATAAAATGAATCATCAATGCAAGAAATCTGATACTTATTCTTTATCGTAATAATATTGATCTCCATGTAGTCAATGAAAAACCTCAAAGATCTATCTTTATTCATAAAAAAAGAATAGGAGCATCCCATGGGGAAACACTACGGTAAATAAATCCCTTATATCTCAATTCATCTAGTTTTTTCTTTATCTCTACTAATTCCACTATGGATATTCTATAATGGGTCTTTGATATAGGCCTTTCACCAGGAATTAAATGAATAGAAAACTAAATTTCCAACTCTAGTGGCTGTCTAGATAAATTCTCTTGAAATACAATATTTTTTTTTTCAAAATATAAACATCCTCAAATTGAATATTTATTTCCTAACCCATATATATTATTTTTTCTTCCTCCAAGAATTTTATACTGTATATATATTGGGGGTAGATCTAGATAAGAATCAAATGATGTGGTTTCTTCTCTAATGATAAGGGATTATACATCATTCTAAAAAATTTCCATCTTCTTGAAATATATTTTTTCATAAAAAATTTAAATCATGTTCATACCATGAATTATATCAATGTAGTAATAGGTATAATGATAAGGTCATCACCAAAAGCATGATTATGTCTCATAAGGGGGACTGATCGAAAAATCATTATTACAATGATAATTCCCATAGTATTTTTTCATACAAATACTTTATTAAATAAAATTTAAAATATATAATTTTCTTAGTAAACTATGATGACATAAAATAATGTGATGCTACATAGTCAAATAAAGCATTGGCTATGTTTGAGTAAACGATTAAAGTACCTGCCAACACATCATCAGAAAATTCAACCTCAGTAGTTGTGATCATTAATGCTTGGCATTATTTCAATAATTTTTCCTTGAAACATATGATAATCATTTTAATAAGGTACCTTCTCATTAATTTAATAGTATGGAACATTTGTAGCTTCATTAGTTACCTTTTAATCGTGATATTGGTGGCCTCTTTGTCTATATTTATAACATACTCCTTTTCCTTTTAAGCATGCATCAAGGTGTTTCTTTCCACAAGTATCACATATCTAAATACTCCACTTTTTATTCTTCACTTCATCTATCAATTCATTTTCCACCCTTTTATTGTCTTGCCTTACTTTATTTTCATAATACATAGAGAATGATTTCTCTGTCTTGATTTGACATGAGATTATATATTCATATGATATGAAAGTTTGGGAAACCAATTCCCTTTAGGGGAATGGTTTTAAGCCCTCAAAAAATAGATCAATATTGATCCTTGGATTACATATGAATACTGAGAAATTATTTTATAGACTTTTAAAATTGGATTCATGCCTCAGAACATTTTTTCCTCTTTTAATTTGAAACTCAAAAATTTCCACTCCATATCTGCTAGCTGTTCTTGAGGAAAATATTTTTCTAAGAATATTTCCTAAAATTCCCTCCATTCTATTTTATCTATTTATTCCTCCACCTTTGTGTTTTCAATTAATAAACACCACTGATCCACATCACCTGATAAATGATAAATTTTTTTGAGAACATTATACCTTTCATTACATCCCAAAGTAAGAAATATATTATCAAAGAAACTAATTCACTACTCCTCTATGATTGGGTTTTTAGTCCCACTAAATGACGGAGGATATTTTATCAGAAAAAAGTCTAAAATTACTCCTCCATGTTTTATATTATAATGATTTATACGGGTAAGGTTATTGTTCATAATCTGAGTCATCTATCCCAGTATAGGTATAAGTTGTTTAGAACCCGTCATAGCTTCAAAACCAATATCATTATTTTGCATTAGAGAGAAATCCCCACATGTGATATGTGTGTTAATGAAGTTTCCATTATATCCACAATTATCTATTCGTAAATAATTACATACACTATATTAGGTTATGAATCATAATGTATAATGCCATACTATAAAAATATGTAATATAAATTGATATTTTATGCATATCAATTTTTGTAATCATAAGAATGGTTTCATTTACATTTAAATCCTAAATAATGGTTTATAAAGGAAATTTTAATTATCCGAAGAATATCCCCTTATATTGTCAAAACAAGTGTTTAGTAAGTCCCATTTTCATATACCATGTTACCCTAAGTCAGGCCCAGAACAAATTTTTTTAGTTGTTACTCCTAAGTAAATATATTCCAAAATCACATCAACTTGTATTATCCCGACATTGATATATTTTAATGGAATATCCACATAATCTATACCTTACAAAAATTCTAGGATGTTCATATATGACTACCCTTAATGTCTATCTTATGGTTTTCTTCCATAATCTACATTTTCCAAATCATGATTCTTAGGATTCTACTAAACATCCTTTCATACCAAATGTAAGGACCCAGACACTAGTTTCCTAGTCCTGGTGCCTCATATTAATACCTCTTAATGATCACAAGAAATTCATATCATAGACGAATGAATAGTTTAATAGTTTTGGAAAACAAATTACAAACATAAGTTCAACATTACAAACATGAAATGAAATACATAATAACAACTCCATTGGAAACGTATATGAATCCTTGATTATACATACTTTTCATTCATAATTTTAAAATTAATAACCTTGTAAAATAAAACATAAGAAAGGGGTGAGCTTTTATTCTTGTTAATTTTACGTAATACAGTAGGAGTTAACATAAAAATACACTAGTCATAGTGAACAACTAAAAAAACATGCCTTTAAAAATATACTTGAGCATAATATGATATGAATGAATGTTGATTAAATAAGGACATATAAATGATCATATGAGAATGAAACATAACTATTGATGTTATAATAATGGAATACTCACATGGTTTTTCTATTTTTAACACCATAATGAGGGACTTAATAATGATCGACATCTAAGATATTTTTTCAGGGCCTTCACCACGTTGTCTGAAAATGATTGGGTAAGGCCTCAGCCAAAACCCAATTATGTTTGGTTATATGAGACCTGCTGATGAATCTAGGGGATAACATGGGACCCACACATCACATGATAAGCCCAATTAATCCCTCATGTGAAAGGGTATAAATATAAACTGCATGAACAAATGAAATAACTTTCCCCAATCCGTGAATATAAACACTAACCGTTATGAGTAATATGGTGAATTTTATCAAGACAACACATGCATAGACAAAATAATAATAAAAAATTAAATAAATTATTTTAGATTATAAATGTAATATATTAACCTCAATAATACATAAAATTCAAAAGAGGTGTTGAAATAGACAATAATACTTTAATAAATCATCGAGATATTTTGAGGGAAATACACTTTTACTTTGAAAAGAAGAGTTATTTTGGGAAAATATTTACACTATAATAGAAATGAAAGAAGTTGGTTTTTCCATGTTGAAAGTAGTGGTTTTATATAAATAATTTTGGTTTAATTCATATTATAATGTGAACTTCAAAACAGGTTAGAATTTGAGAAGTTCACTTGAATCAAACTTGTTTATTGGGAAGAATTGAGAATGATAATTATAAAAAATTTAACTCTCCATAAAATAAAGAAGGATTATTATTGGTATACATATATATAAAATTAAAATATAATTTTATAGTATTAAATAAGAATAAAAGATAATTTAATTAAGATTAAGATAGAAAAAGAGTAACCTTAGGGGAAAAGGAGGTTCGGGTAGAAAACCCTTAACTTATGTTAGAATGTATTCTGCACTTGACCATAAAATACTAGATAATAAAATTAAATCCAATAAAAAATTAAATTGTCACATCATATATATTTATTAAATTTATTATAATTATGTTATGTTAATTTGTGTACTTTTCGATGAGTTATAAGATACAAATTTATCACTAGGGAGCATTTTTTCTTTGGTTTTCACTATCTGTATACTTGTATATAGGTATGGAAGATCATATTCAATTAAAATAATTATATAGTATTTAATTTTTATGATACCAATGAAAATACCTAATATTAAATGGTAATTTAATTCATTTTTTTACATTGAATGGGGATGAGTTATTAGATAGAACATTAGTGATAATCATTTAGATTCTTTCAGTAATGTTTCGATTGTTACAAACTAGTTTTATCGTATGAATTTGTATCATGTATATATTCTGGTTATAGAAGATTTAATATGTTATAATAGATATATTTTAGTTTTTTTAAACCAAAAAATGTTTTAATAACTATCCTTGATGAGAAATTCAAGAATTATGGTTCATCGTCCATAAAGGTTGTAAATCGTCACCTCCAAGATGATGATTTATTTTTTAAAATAAAAGAGGGAGAGGTAGTAGTTTGAGGAAGGGTCTCACATTAACATGATATTAATACATTATAGATATGATACTAGAGTTATAATGATAATTTGGACAGCGAATATGAGGACAAGATAATAAAATAAAATAAATTGAATTTGAAATTAAAAGAAAAAGGAAGAGGGTTCGCCTCTCTAAATATCCTCCCTGAGAACCTCAATAAGGGAAGGGGTTTTGGTATTTTAGAAATAAAAAGATCTCCTAGACAAGGCTATAAACTATACATGAGTATTTGGGAAGAAATTTAAGAATATACAAGGCATAGAGGAGTGAGGAGAAGAAGGAGTGAGGGGTGGTTTTTATAGCGGAGGAGCAGTGTGATGTTCGAGTATCTTATTCAATATTTTATATTATTTTATCAAGGAAACCAATAGTGTTCATTATTTGGACAAAAAATAGAGATAATTTTATGATAATTCAAACCAATTTTTCTTACATTATGTATGCCCCAAGTAATATCATATTTTTCATTTAATGTATTTATACAGTAAATTAGGGTATTTTACTATTCACTAAAATTTTATGTATTTTAGAAAAACCTAAAAATTTACCATAAAAATTTATTAACATGTTGAAATAAAAATTAGACTCCATTTTACCAAATTAATTTTCTAAATATCTGAAATTTATTTTTTAAATAAAATCATTATTTACTTGAAAAATATTGATTATAAATTTAAAAGTGATTTTATTATACACTAAAAATTAACTACGGTTTAATAAAATTATCCTAAAATCATAAGACGAGAAAATATTTATTTAGGATCATATTTTATGAATGTGAATTTAATTTTAAATAAATTTATAGAATTAATATTTTAATTAAATATTCATTACTCACAAAAATACAAACACATTATTATTAATTTTTAAATATTCACTCTAATTTATAAGGTTCCTAAAATTTATTTATACTTGGGAAATGTTATTATTAATAAGGGTGCATTACTAGTTCTAAGGGTCAAGTTACTATACACTAAATATTTAATTTCATCCAGCTATAATCTAAATATGTTACTGATAGTAATCGTGTATGTCCATTTTTTGAAATTCAAACCACAGAGGTGGGGAAATTACGTTTAATGACTAGGTTATAATAACATAGTGTTGTCACAAAGAGACTTGGTGTTTCCATAATTAAATTTTATATTTAATTTATTTGTAAAACCTTGGGTTGTTATATTTCATATGGTCACATCCATGGAGAATAGTAGAAATCGTGACCAAGGAGAAAAGACAAAGACTGCAAAATAAAAACATGGATAAGTAACATGACTGTTAACACCTAAATAATTTATTTTAATAAATAATAATGAGTAAAAATTATAAATAAATTACATATATAAATAAAGATATAAATATATCTCGGATATATATAAATAATATATATAAATATAAGATATATATTCTTTTAATGCATCTGACCATGTGGGAATCCAAGGTAAGGGACTCATCTAAAATTTCATTCTTTAGGTCATATTTTTTATTAAACAACCTTTTTTCTATGTTTTATATAATACATATTTGAAATATTATATAATGATCCAATTTTTAAGCATGATAATTGAATTTATATTTTATGTTTTCTCTTTTAGAAGTTTTTGATTTAAGTGTTATAAAATCATTATGGGTTCTTGGTCTCAATTTCAATTCCTTGATACACATTTCATATTACGCAATAGTTTATCATTTATATCGTGTAATTATAGATAAAATAATATATTTTTTTCATAATATTTTATTTAATTCATGTTAATTACATAACCATATGATATTTTATCTTTTTATGAAATTTATTTCAAAAGTTACTAAAACTATAAGTGTTTATGTTTCAATGTCACTTTTAAATAGGATTGTTTATAGTTAAACATTATAAGGGGGAATTATGTGATATTTCTATCCTATACCATAGAAATTTGATTCTAATATGTATATTTCTATATTTTTCAAGTATTCTTTCCATTTTCCATCTATTTGGAACCAAAAATTATTGAGAGGATGTTTAATATAAAATACCACCCTATTTCACTTTTTTTGGTCGGGAACCTTTCTCTTACATTCCCTTATTCAATATTTTATTTTAAAAATGTTTTTTTCTATACAAAAAATGATTACTAAAGGTCAATTTCAATAAAATTATTCCTTTATCTAAATAATTTAAAATTAATATTTTTGTTGTTTCCCATTTAAGTAAATTATTACTTTCTTTACAAAATTTTGAACAAAACATCATTTTAAACTATTTCTCTATAAATGGACTTTACATCGTCATGACCCTTCTTCGTGATTTTGATTATTTTCCATGTTTTTATTTTTTTTCTAATTAATATCTATTCCAATTATTCTATTATTTTTTCAATGGAAAAGTTTGTTAATTTAATTAGAGTTTTAAAAAGACATTTTACTCGACTTATGTATATTTTTATCTCCCTCTAAAAATTTTCTTACTTAAGTGTAGTTTTTTCTCATGATTTAATTATTTTATATTCTGATTACAAATAAAATTTTAATATATTATTGAAACATATTTAAAATAGTTTTTTAAGTGATTTATAACTTCTTTTTTAAAATACTCATACAAATTCATTAAGAGAAATTATTTTTAAAAGTTTTCTTTCCAATTTAATCTCTATTTTACAAGTAAATTAGATTATCTTCAATTCCAATATTTCATATTTATTTATGTCTGTATTCATGTTAATGTTTTTTATTATCATGGATGTATTATACATCATTTATAGTATTGAATTAACAATATACACATTATTCTATATAGTGTAACGACCCTATTTTATATAATTCAGATTGGGGGCGTTTAACAAAAAATATTTCTCATTTATTGACTTAAAAAACATTTAAAATACGTAAAAATTTCAGATTTATATGGTTAAATATTTACTACTATTATATTTTGAATATTTATTGGTGAAATATTCATATTTGATACATTAATTTTTCAATTCCCATGGTTATTACTAAATAATTTTGATTATGTGCAAGATTTTTATTCATTTCATTAATACGATGAATACCTTTGAATTAGTAAGCGATCAGTGGAGAATGATATTAGATATCCCTTTGATGCATCTAGAGGTATCATGAGACAAACTGGCTTGATTTTTTGGTAAATGATTGCTCAATTATTTATGATGTATTTGAACAAGGCCTTGACATTATATTTATAATTTCATGTCATACAACCTTGAAAAAATTATTATAATATATTTGATTATGCACTCCATTATTATGAAATAATTTATTATTTTACATGTGATCATTAATGTTGTTATGTTATCGATGTACATATCTGTCTCTCATTTTAAAGTTAAACGGTGAATTTTAATAATATTTCTACCATATTGATCATGACTTGTTTTTTATATAATATTTTATAACACATGCTTCCTCATAGAATATGATCTCACAAATTATAATGATTATATTTCACTAGGTTATAAATTTGAGTGATAAATATTATAATTCTATAAGAGTATTATTAATGGAGAAAATTGTGTGAGATATAGATTATTTATTATTGAATAATAAAATCAAGGTATAATGAGAAAATACCCATTTGACGAGAAAGACATGGTTTTTTTCTATGAATAAAGTATTATTTAATGTTTAAAACCCTAACAATAAAATTTATTGGTTATGTAAGTGAATTAATATTATCTTTTTAATTTTTAATTAAAAATTATTTAAATTGAATCACATTTTTTAGTATCGAGGCTGGTATGTAAGTGTATGTTTTAGAATTAGATATGGCTGTGAAGGTAAGGGGCACTGCCCATTTATATAAACCCCGAGAATATAAACTACTCCTAAATCCCTCAATATCATGATGATCCCAAAAACAATTTAAAGGAAACAATTTAACTAGAGACTTCCAAATAATGGTATATGGGTAAACCATTTCTAAAAACTATCAAAAATAAATATATGAATAATTTATTTATGAAAGCATCCATTCTTAATATTAATCATGACTGTTTCTATCTAAAAATATATTTAAAATACAATAGTAATTTAATGATTTCATTCTTCAAAGATGATTTAAATTTAATTACATAAAATTTTAAATTTTCTATGATTGGTAAGATTTAAAGTGATATAAAAATATTCGTGCAGTTAAGAAATCAGTGGTTCCGGTATGTTTTTTTAGTTTTCAACAATTTGATATTTACTATAAAAAATATTTTTATTTTTGGGTTAAAACTATATTATCAATTTTTATGTTAAAAATATATGATATTTGATTAAATTTGGAATAAAGGTGTTGAAATATACTTTTAATTATTATACATTGATTAATTGTTGGTTGTGCCTATATTGGTTTCTTTGCAATGTACTCTTTATTTTCATTAATTAATTTAATTACACTAACATAGGTAGAGACATTAAAAATATTATAAAGGTTTATATAGTGAACAAGAGTTGGTCATGACATTAACTTTTGAGAATCAGTTTGGAAATTTATTTGTTAATTCTTCTTTTTCCATGTATCAAAATTAATTACAGTTCCCTAGGATATATGAAAGATATAATTTATGAAATAATAAATTATTATTGTAATTATTTTGAGGTTCATAGTAATGTTTTGGCATAATGTAAGGATATTAAAGAATATTTTACAAATGAATAGGTTATATAGAAAGATAGAACTCATGGAAAAAAGTATAGAGTGATAAGAATAATTTTAATGAATAATATATTAGGTCAATAGTCACATCTATGAAGTATAAAAGTTTTGAGTGAAAGGGACGTCATTAAAGTGACACCCAAGATTTCAAAAATCTATTGGTTATTGGAATGTCCACCCATTCAAATAGTGTTTTGTCTTTTCCCCTTCAATAAAATCAAGTTAGAGAAGTCAAGAGAGTGGTGTTGATCAACATGCTCTGAAGGTTAAATAATATGGAAAGACGAATAAGGTTGAAAAAATAGTTTATTCAATGCCACTTTGAAAAATACTTCTTTAAAGAAAAATGGTCTCAAGCATTCAAAACATACTGATGAGAATATATTAAAAAACCATATTATTGATGTGGAGGGATTCATGATAGTTAAATTTAAAAATAAAACCCTTGGAAATATTATTTTTTTATTCCAAAGAATATATCTATAAGAAAATGTAGTATGACCTCCCAATATATAGTTATGGTTATTTATAATGATAATTTTTGTAAATAGATAGCATACCCTCAAGTAGTTTTAAAGATCACAAATGGTTTCTCAATTTACCAAAATATTATATTTAATACTCTGTTAAGAAATACATATTATGAAAAAAAATATAAGTGGATAACACATACATGAAGGATTCCACCCTAAAGCATAAAAAAATTAGTTTGATTCAGCTTTCCCAATAAAATGTTTGTAGATTACCATTTAATGGTTGATGTAAGAGGTTGAGGATAAAAACTCCCCTATTGAAACTCTGGTGGGATACACAAAAAATATATTGGGGTCCATAAAGAGAGACTTTTACTAGGTATTACACATGAATTACAACAGTTTCTCAAATATGTTCTAGTACCATTTTCTAGAATGTTAAATACCGTGATTTTAATGCCTCCAACAATTATATTGGACCTAAAATCGATATTTTCAATTCCCAACAATTATAATCGAATTAAAGAGGGATGAAAATATATAACTACTCATTTATTAAGTCTTTATATGTTTTGAATATTTTAGGTTGATGTTTTACGTGTTGGTTCATGTTGATTACAAATATTTAATAATTTTTTTCTTGATTTATTATATTCTTTTCCATCCATATTTCTCCAATTTTTCAAATTTTTTAAATCCCATTTTAAAATTATATTTTATATTTACGTCTAATGGTATTATATTAAAATAATCAATCATCTTTATTTTTTAACACATGGGTGATCACTACCAGATGAGTGAGATATTTTGGTTTATTATTAGAATTAATAATAATTTTACTTTTTTTATATTATATGACATAGATATCTATAAATGAAATAGAGTAATGGAATCCTTAAAAAATTTAGGAGATGAGATTAAAGAACTCATAAAAACTTTTTTTTGGATGAACTTCTACAAAAAACTATATTGGATTTTATTTTTCACTACATACTCTATTTTATTTCGATTTTATATTTATTTTTGTAAAATTCAATTCACCACCCTTATTTCCATTATCTTATATGAATAATTTTTAATAAATCCTCCCTTATTATTTATAACATAATTGGTTTCATGGAATGATCGTGAAGGATAGACAAGAGCTTTGACTATCAATGTACTCATAATGGACTCTTAATAGGTAAATATCCATTCCCTGATATAATGATATATAGTTTTTGTAAAACTAACATATCTAATCTTCATGGATGATGTGGATCTACCTTATGGAAAAATTTCATGCATGGTTTCATACATAGAAAAGATGTAACAAGACTGTTAATGATATAACCTATTTTGATCCTGATCGAAAATCCATAATTCCTATTCACTATGGATTATATAAAAATGAATTTATTTATGTTTCCCTATGTGAAAATAATAATGAAATATTTAAAACTATTAATGTTACCCATAAAGGGATAATAAAATTTAAGTACACTAGACTTGACATGAATAGTTAAGACATTGGGTGTTATGAGATAAATTTTAATAGAAATATTTAAGAAATATTTAATTTACTTATTGGAATTTTAAATTAATGAAAGTATCATGTTAGTGATCATTATAATTAAAAATTTATAAAGAAAATGCATTATTGTTTAGAAGTTATTTTTCACCCAAGGCTATAATGATTCAAGAACTGAAGGATATCAAGAACACTAGTGTCTAGAAACCCATAAGGACTCACATTTTGTATGATATTATAATTAAACAATAAAAAATAAAACAACACAAAAAAAGTTATATTTGAATTGTGTCTCTAGAATTACTTAGTTAATGAAATAGTCGAACATGTTCATGAGGAAGATGAAATCATTTTGACCAACCATAATTAAGAACATATTGATGAAGATGGAATTACTTAGTATAAATAAAATAATAAGGGTAAAATAAAACTGAATTTACCTTATTCAAGAAAAATATGAATTAATGGAATAAGAGTTATATATACATAATGGTTTAATCTTAGTGTGAATTAGAAAACTTCATTTCCTCAACTGAATCATGTGACAACATCATTAGATGTCTGCTGGATGAATTTGATGTTAATGGTGAGAAAATATTTCATTTTAGAATGTTTAATGGATGAAAATGAAATATGAAAATTGATTCTTAGGGTATATATTCAATGTATACTCATATTTCAACAACCTAGAAATATTGATGATAGATGTATTAATTTTGGTGATAACTCATGGATCACGATCCTCATTATTAGACCATTGGTTCTATAAATTCTATTATTTTAATGATATTATACATGTCTAATACTTTAAACATTATTTTATTAGTATTATATAATTAGTTAATTGTTGTTTTAGAGTCTAATTTTAGAACTACATTATTTAAATGTTTTAATCTAAAGGCATGATTTTATATTATATATATCTTTATGAAAAATTATTTGTTATTGATCAAAAAAATCTTAATGGCCAAAATTTTATATGATTGATTTTGTAGGATAATGCTTATTTGATATGGAATATTCGATTCAGCATCTATCTTGGACCGGGAAATGTGGTTAGTGCGGAGGCAAGATCCCTTCACTACGGTATCATGTTGTGCACTCTCTATATCCTTAATCTAAACTGCGTGGAGACTAATTCTGAGGTGTTTAGTGGTCTTCTGAAGAACAACAAGGCCCCACTTTGGGACATTTTGTATATCCTCAGGGATTGCTGAGAGTTGATAGGAGAAGACATGGATGTCCGACATACTTTTAGGGAAGGAAACCAAGTGGCGGATGCTTTGTCCTCCCATGCAAAGGAGGATGATGTCCTAACACTGTTCCAATATTTTCATTTATTTTCCCCCCTCATGTAAGGTTCCGGTTTGTGGCGATGTGCTGGGTTTTTACCACTTTCGACCCCCGTAATTGCTCATGATGATTTTTACTTATTTAAAATAAAAAAAGGGGAATTAGATTATATGGAATATTTGACATGGTCATTATATCATAACAACAATTTGAAAACTCAAAAAATAAACTTATACGTGAATTGACTAAATTAAATTTCCAAAAAAGTACATTGTGTGTGAGTCTTTCCAACTAGGTGAAAAAATATCCCATCAAACCCAAAAGGGATGTTTTGGTACCCAATTTACCTTGATCTTTTGAATATTTATTTATTTTTTCTAATCCTATTGGAGAGTATATGTGTTAAATTATATACTTTAGTAGTTATTTATGATTATTAAATATTTACATCATAATAGTTTTGGGTATAAAAACACGAGGATTGTAAATATTTTCTAATATTTACCAAGAATGATAAAAAAATTGTTATAAGATCTTATCCATTCAAATTGATATTGGGTAAGGTTTTTATAATAATTTATTTGATAAATATAGTATTTCATATAGTGATAAATATTCTTTTATTCCACCCATATAAGTGATAAAAAATAGGTTTGTTGAAAGTTAGAATAAAGCTGTAGAAAATATTTCAATAACATTTTTGAATGAATTCAAACTCTATGAAAACTTTTAGAATGATTGGATTTGTACTTCTTGTTATTCTATCAATTGTTTTATCACAACACCCTTCCTTAAAAATTCCACCTATGAAATATTTAATGTTAATAAACTCATATTATTTTTTATTTTAAGTTGTTTTGATACTAACAATTTATTCTTAACAATAAATAAAACTTTTGAAAATTTTATCCTAAACTAGATACATGTATTTTATTGGGAACCATATCTTAATGACTCTAAAATTTTCAATAAGGGGACCAAAATCATAAAAAAATTCATTTAAAATTTGTAAAACCTTTCCTAAACACCATTAATAACTTGACTATATTGAGGAAAACATAGAAAAATATAACAATTTCCTGATTAAATCATTTTAAAGAAGTTTAATTTAAAAAAAAATCGAGAGTCACTTTTTAATGAAATGGTATAAATATAAAGACCATCCCACAGAAAATATTGTTGGTTATTAAGAAAGTGGGGATGAAACTAGAAGATTAGTTTTTAATTAGGTTGATCCTCAAGGGTTTTGGTGATATGAACCAACCCACTAGGGACCCAAAAAGACTAATTATTATTATATTGTACCATCCTAACATAGTCTGTAAAAAACCATTAGATTGAAAATAATACCGAGTAGTCATATTATACATGATGTGAGGCCTTATCCTAATATACCTGAGAAAAAGTAGACATCCCTATTTGATTTAATAATGTGGTGTATAAAATAAATACAATTATAATATAATGCATGAAAAATATGATAATATCCATATAGAAGCACAACAATATAAATTATAAAGTAATATTGGGTAAAAATACATCCATAAACAATCCAAATGAAACCCAAAATTGAAAATTTTTAGTTGAATGGATCTCCAAAATGATCTTTGTCTAGACCCAAACTTTGTCCACTATTTTCTCCTCTAGGAACCAATAATCTCCCACTCCAACAACACTATGTGCACCAAATTCTCCACCAAAATTTCTATAATCTTAATAAGACATGACATTTATGAGTGAAATGACCATGCATGGGTGACTATGTAAATATTAACTAGAAAACCCTAAAAACTAAAAAGTAATAAATACAGGGTCATTCATCTTAGAACCGTAGGGGAAAAGGATAACCCACTCATTGAAGAAGAGAAAAACGTTATAAAAATCCCAAAAAATTATTTCAATTTAGAGATCTAGTGATAGCGTGTCCTTATTATCAATAATCATACATCATAAAGAAATCTATCACCTTGAGAAAATCAAGAATCCAATCTACTGAGAGAAACCCTACCCATGTTATCTCACTAAATACATTGAGGCACCAATTCACCACTATGATAAGTTCCATTCAAGCTATTAATTAACCCCAAATATAAGATACCCTCCCAGATGAATAAAGCTATTGAATTAGGGAGTACCTAACTCTCTAAATAAAGAAAATACAACCCTATTATTCATGCAAAAATCAATCAATTGAGTACAAAAATCTATTAACCCTAGGGAGTACCCATGAATTTTTAAGTTCTTGGGAGTCCTAGATCCAATACAAAACTATAGAGAAACTATACCTCATGAATGTGGGGTGGGGGGTATTTAACTGTAGTATCCTATAAGTTACCTGCACACTATAATCAACACATAACCATGGGATTACTAAACCATGGGGAAATTTTTTATTCATTTTTTCCAAAAAAACCATTTTATTTATGAAGATAAATTCCAAACGTAATATAAAAATGATTTAAATATACTTGGTTAATATAAAATATCAAAGTATTATTCTTTTTGTCTAAAAACAATATATAATATATATACTCAACTTAATCTGATATACAGATGAAACATTATGTCAACATAGAAAAATAGATCCCATATGGCCATCCTATATACGGATCAACATATTCATAGGTGATATATTCTACCGGGAATCAACTGCTAGAACCACTTGTTCCATTCCATAATTTATTCTCTATAGGTCACATGTGGCAATCAACACTGTTAAAATTTAGGAAAATTAAAAGGAACATTATTTTTTGTTATTGGTGGGTTTTAAGGGAAAATAGAAAATTGTACTTTGTTCTGATATGATAATTTTTTTACCACTCCATTAGACCTGGAATAAGGTGATTACCCTAGGATAGAAGTTTTTTGGAATTCCATGACATTCAAGTGTTCAAAAAAATTAACATTGAAATAATTAAAGATAAAGTATTCATGCTTGTTTAAATGGTGATGTATTTTCTTTGAGTATCTAATTATAATTATAAATCTATGGTTGAATATATAGTTGGGTTTTTCCCTTGGTGATGCATAAGCTGACATCAAACATCATGCATAGACCTTTGAATCATCCATATTTTATTTTATTTTATTCTCTTTTTCTTTTTTTCATTTATCAATTTTATTTCCTAATTCACTTAGCTTATGAGATAAATGTATCCCTTTTAGCTGTTTTACCTTAGTTCTAGAGAAAAGAGTTATGTGAGAGATGGGATCATCATCAGGGAGATCATCTGAGGGTAGATCGAGGTTTGGAAGCAGCGTCACGCTGATTAAGGATTGATGATTTGAAATTTCATTCTCTTTGGTAGGAATTTATTATGTTTTCTATCCTTATATAGTTATATATTATATATTTTTATGTTAAATTATATTTTCCTTAATTTTTGGAGTTTCATAAGATCCCTTGTGGGGTATTTTGGGAGAATCAGGGGTTTTGGGGGATTGTAAGGGATACACTGTGAGTTATTATTTTGCACATAGGGTAGAATAAGAGGAAAAAACTATATGTAGTGTACATGAAATTACATTTAAGGTTAATTTAGGGTCTATCTAAGAACTTTCACTAACACACCACGTTGGGGTACATGGCAGTGTAGAGTATACAATAATACCCTTTAAAAAGTATGTGAACAGGTGCCATGTAGGTAACTTAGCCTAACCTTGTTCATGGTCCTTGTCTATATATTACATGTGGGATATAAACCATGTGTTTTTGGTGCATGGTGTATAGTTAGGGTAAGTTCATGTTGAGTGGGTAGTGGTACATGACAAAGGGAGATGGTTTGGGGTGCACAACGTGTACATGAGATACACATCCCATATATCCTAATCGGTTTTTTACAATTTTCATACCCTAGAACTAAAATGGGGCTTATGAGTAGATTAATCTAGTATTTTATCCATTTATATCATAATTTTGGGATCCTATCAACATTTATCAACCTTTTATGATATGGTTTGGATGATTTGAGGCACAATAGGAGGATTCCATCAAAGTTTTTATTCTAAAACCCAACCAAGGATTGATTATGTAATGTGTCTTAGGTAAGGGTTTCGTGTCCATTGATTGACATGGAATTCGAGATAATATGATTTTTTATAATGGTTATTTTGGATAATTTCTTGAAGATGATATTGTGTATCACTTTGGATGATAATCATTGCTAGTTTCTTGAGGTTTGGTTTTCTTCGAGACTTTTGGTTGGAGTGGCACTATGGGGTGCCAAGATATACAGGGTGAATAAGTGATGATTATGGATGGTTTGATTGCTGGAGTCACCATATGAGGTTTCTTGTCTCGAGTGTGGACCACTGTTTGAGATGATAGTTATCTTGGCCACTATTGTGGGTTCCTTATATTTTTTTGACCTTGAGAGGGTTTGTACTAAATTCAGTTTTTGAGATTTTGGGTGTCACATTAGAATCTAGAGATCACTGGGCTATCAATTGTGGCTATTCTACTAATGATGGGTTCAGGATTTTTTCAACCTATGTTCTGGAGTCCTGAATACTTGAGATTTTTTATTTATTTGTATTAGATCATAAAGGAGTCCTTTTGGATATTATTGGATAGATCATTGGTCCCGATATTGATAAGATTATCTCCATTTTTTGTTAGAATTAGTTAGGATGGTCTAGCGATCTAATGGATGATGTGACTAATTGAAACACCCAATAAGTTAAGTATTTTTTTGTTCAAGGGGCATAAGAATTATATGGTATGGATGTTCTCACATAGTGGGGTTTTATTTAAAACGATGCATGAGTGCACTATATATTGGTTTCCATGGATGTTGAGAACACCCAGTTGATGGATTAAATTACTTGGATAGTTTTATTAGACCACAAAAATATGGAAATGTTCTCACGTTGTGTATATATATAGGTTCATATCACCAGTTCATATCATTCTATTAGATTCCTAGAGCCTGATAGATATGTGTTGTTTCATTGGACACTTATAACTAGATCTTATGGTTTGGAATTTAAGTCCGTTGATGTGATAAACATATAATTATTCTCTCTGATATAGTAGAAACACCGATAGTTTTGTAGATTGATGAAATAATTACTATAAGTCACATTGTGAGGGATATAGTGAGGGTATTTTTATCTCACGTTCTTGGTTAGATCATGGGGTTGTAAGATTTTTTTTTTTTTTATGTAGTTTTTTTATTTTATTTTTCTCAATTTCTTCCTCACTCTATGTGTGACATGTAGAAGTAATAAAAGTAGGTGTTATGGCCCCCAATTGAATTAGATTAATGATATTTATTTAACAACCTTTTTATATGTACCTCTGTGTATATTCATACCATGGTTATTCTTTCTTATTGAGGATATTACACGGTAGATCCAGTCAGAGGCCCAACGTTGAATGACGTAGTGGGACCAATTGTGTGGAGTATAAGGATGCAAATTTAGTAGCTAAAATATTATAGAGACCATATATGTTTTCTGTATTTATGTTTTAAATTGTGCATTTTTTATTTTATTTTCAGTTTTTTATTATGTATATGTGGTTTTTATAGTGGGATACTAGTTTTTGTATGATATTTTTTGATCATGAGTATTTGTGAAACATTTCATTGGAGATAAAAATATTTCTATTTTAGTTATTTATTATATACTCTGATGTTTGATAATATAGATGTTTTTTATTTCTGTTAATTTTTTTATTTATTATATTCCAAGGGAATAATATCCCCATTTTATTGATTAGGCTTTCAACACTAGTTGGAAGTCATAGATGTATGAGGAGGATGATTAAGGCCTTTTCATTAATTGTATTGGGTGACAGGTCATGTTGACCCAGGTTAGTTTGTAATATTAGATCATTATTTTCATATCTTTCTATTTGAAGAGTTAGTAGACAAATGGTCTTGGTATATTTCAGAGAATGTGACGGATGTTGAATTGGTTCATCATAAACACCTTTTCTGGTAAGATATCCAAGTTACCAGGGATTGGATGCATGATTAATGTAATCAATGTTATGGTGGAATTATTCCATATTTGGTGATGACCATGACATAGATTTATTTATATATAGGTTATTAGATATTGTTCTATTTTTATGATGCTTATGTACATTCATCATAATAGGCATTTAAGATTCAAATTATATATGACTGGATGTGTGTGATTCTATTCATGATGTAGGTTTAATTGTTTAAATTTTCTACGATGAACTATATTATGTTATTCCATATAGTTTCTTGGTTCAATTATAATTAATTTTACTATAGTTACTTTTATTTATATGGAAGGTTATGTGGATCTCTTGTAGAGATGTTATCTAGTGATGGAAATGTAATCCCATAACCGAGGGATGCAAGGAGACCCTAGTGGGTTGGTTCAGGATTGGGTGCCTAGGGTGGATGATTGATAAAGTAAAAGATTCTTGATATATTTTTGGATCGGGATTTAGGTTTCCTGATGTTGTGGTTTTTTTAAGAATTTTTGTGTTTAGGAATGATGTTTCCATGGTCATGAAAAGTGAAGTACTAAGAGTTATTGTTCCATGGTTTAGTTAAAAGGTCAGGTTCGGTTATCACTAAGCCCTATTTGTTTTTGATTCACTTATAATGACATGGTGGGTGTATGGTTAGTCATTCATGGTTTTGGAATTACACTTGAGTGGAAGGTGTCAATGTGGTTTATCTTTGCATGAGTGATATTAATTTTTTTAATAGAAGAGTATAAGGGTGATCTAAATTATTGGAACATATGTGCATGTGGATAATGGATAGTGATTTATGTGTATTATCCTAGGTTTATTGGTTCTTTTATCATGTGAGTGTGAGCCCAATTTTGTGTCTTGGTTGGATCAGAATGCTCATATATTGTGTTTGAGTGATACTGAGTTGGTTGGAACTCACAAATCAGTGTGAGGAAATCCATATGTTGGAGTGATCACCACTAGATCATGAGGTATGTAGTTCATATTTTAAGTTTATTTTTAAAAAGGAGTGGAATATGTTGATGGGGAGATGGTTATGGTAGGTGATTTGTGTTTCGTACTATCGCTTGGGGGTGAGTGAGTGACAGAGAAAATTTATGTGCATATTTTAAATACAATAATAATTAATTATTGATTTTTTTAAATAATAAAACCCATGTATTTAGATTTTTTATTATAATAATGGGAAATTTGGTTTTTAGATTGAAAATGAGATAAATGGTGAAAAATTATTAATTCTTGTTTTTTGATAGATTTTTATGTCAATGGAATTTTAGTTATTTATTATATAAATATAATTCCAATTTGAGTGATTGATTTTTTAGAATTTTTATCATATTTCCTTTAACTTTTTCTTCTTTACTAGGGGCTTATTCGATTATCCAGAAGCTGTAAAAAATCAATGAAGTTGAAAATTTTTCTAGGTGTACAGTGTGGTCCCCACAATCGTAATAGAATTCTATCTCAGCATTCACATCTTCAATTGAGGTGATTAAAACTGGAATAAAACGCATACACATAGGCATGCCTATAAAATAAATTTTTGGGAGTTTTGAACTTATTAATATTTCCATTGAATGTTATACATTTGGAGGAAGCTTCCAGGAACCTGCGTCCTAAAAAATAAACCTCCGATGAAAAAAATAATAACTCACAAATATGATTTAAAAATATGGTCAAAGTAAGAGGGGGACTGAAAAACATATTTATGAACATTTTTTATGAAGGGGTACACATGTGAATTGACCAATTAATGGGTCAACAATGTGACATATTTTTTATCATGAAATATTCTTAGAAAAGGAGAGGAGCTCCTACCTCTAAAGTCATTCCTTCATATCCCCACAACATCCAGGGCACCAAGAAGAGGATGTCAAGAGCCATTTTGGAAATTTATTTCTTTATTTTAATTTTTTAGTTTTATTTTCAAATTTAATGCATTAATCTGTTTATATTAAAGTGGTCCCCAATCTTCTGTCACCCCTTTCCTCTTCCAATCTCAATCTTATTCCTTCTCTTCCATCATACCATTGTGACCTCTATACACATCACCTTGGAAAGTGAATAACTTGAATCTTGGACCTGGGGGAGGTTTCATAGTGTTATTTATTATTGAAATTCAATTCAAAATGTTTTTATTATATTTGTGGTGGAGGCGGGAATATTGCATGTGTGTGATGATAGTCCGCCATATGACTGTTTCAAAATCTAGTTCTTTCTATTGATTATTTCAATTTGCTTCCAATATCTTTGGAAAACCCATACTGTGGTAGGGTTTGGGATTCCATAATGGTTAAAACGGCATATGGTGGAGCCGGGTCCTATAGGAATAACATTATCGGTTAAGGTATTAACCATTTTGACTCTTGGAGGAGGTGTAGTTTGGTGTTCCAGACGCATGCTAAATTAGACAGTCAATAAATAAAGGGAATTTAATTAATTAATGATGTTTCACTAAATATATTATCAAATATAATTTAAACAATAAATAAAATTATGATTGAACCCATTCTATCCATCCCTAGGACAGTGGTCATTCTTTCATAATTTCATTTTTTCTGCATCTAGATTTAAATTCTCCATGTCATTATTTTAATTTCACATTTTCCCAAAAAAACCAAAACTGTAATTTTCATGAATAATATAAAAACATAAATATAATTAGAATAGGTGAACTATAATAAGTGATTTAACTGACTACAATTCTCCTTAAGTGAGATAACCCTACATCATTAGGAATATAATTTTTTTTAAGTGCCCTACGACAGGCGTGCATCAGTGATTTATCCAATTACAGTTTTTTAGTGTAGTGGTAGATGAAGTCTTGTCTATAGAGAATGGTGATTTTTCAAGGTATAATGATAAATATACTGCTATGATGGGTAGTGTAATATTGGTCATATATTAATGAACATTGTGTTAGAATAATTGTGGGAACTGTGAGACCTGTTGGTGAATGGTTATGGTAGTGTTGGAATCATCAGTGTTTAGGGTGAATCATTGTATCATGTTGACTACTTATGTATCTCAAGGTTGAGTAACATTATGGTGGGGTGGTTATGACGACTTGAACAATCAAAAGTTGAGAGAATTGTGAAAAATGTGAATTTTTATTAGCTATTGTAATGGAAAATTGAACTTTATTCTTATATAAGATCCCAAATAATTTTTACAACAACATTGATGGCCCCCGAATAGTGTATTAACCCTTAGACATAGTTTGGTGTAATTTTAAATCTTTCAAATTTTCATGAAATATTTAATATTTAATATTTAAATAATTAAATAATTATTATTTACACACAGTAAAATAGTGATATATTATGTTCAGTGTCTCATATTTGAATTTTGACACTATGGTTGAGTCCATAATTGGGGGTTTTTCCTAGGTGAGGCGTAAAATCACATTGGGTGTTGGGATGTTCCCAAGATCCTATTTTTCTTTTCTTTTTCATTTTCATCCTTTTATCATTTTTTCCTTTTTTCATCATTCCTTTATCTTCTCTTGTATATGGTCCCCATTGTGTGTGTCACCTTTGGATAAGAGATAAGTTGGAGTATAGAGAGGGGATATTAATTCTGGAGCTCACCTGATGGTAGATTGGGTCTTAGCGGTATCTTTTTATAGATATGGCATCATTACTTTGGTATTTTATGCCCTGAGGTCGGACATTGTTTCATTTTTAGGGATCTATACACATATATTAGTTTTTTTAAATGTTTTAATAGTAATTTTTTATTTTGGTGTTCCATACGAGTCCATGTGGGGTATTTCCAGGTGAATATGGGGTTTCTAGTGAACTCATGGGATTTTTTGTTCAGGAAAAACTGAGCGCCTAATGTGTATTCTTGAATAATATTTTCTGTTCTATTATTTTGTAATTGGTTAGAGTCAGAGGAATACAATTTTTGTAGCCAATATGACACACTATTTAGGGGTGACTCAAGGTGAGACAAGGCACACGTCCTAATACACCATATTAAAGTACTTGGATGTTTTGGGTACATGACTTGACCCTCTCCATAGCACATGGATAGAGGCTATTGAGTGTACATAGCATGACCATGAATTGGGTATATAGATAGACACCCATGTGGAATAAATTCCATGTTTTTTGGGTATAGGTTTTTTATTTGGAAAAATTGCACGTTGAGTGGGAAGTGGCACACAACCAAGGGAGTTGGTTTGGGGTGACCACCTTGTACATAAGGTGCATTCCATGTACATAATATAAAAATCATGTGCTTTATCCTTGGTTTTTTGTATGTTTTTTCACCCTGGAACTAAAATGGGACTTGTGAGTAGTCCATTATGATCATTTTTTCACATAGATCATGATGAGGATATCATTGTTTAATGTCCATTTGTGATATGTTTCGTATGGAGTGATGTTTTGGGTTGGATTCCATTGAGTTTGTTATTCCAGAATGATTATGATGGTATAGTCAGCTGTGATGCATGGTAAATGAATGTGTATTCATCAATCGGCGTGGTGTTGAAGTGCCAAAGCATTTATCTAATGGTTCTGTCATATTTTTTGAGTATTAAATGATATAATTCTACCTTGGATAGGATTCTAAGCTAGATTTTTGTGGTTTAGTTCTCGTAGTTCATTTAGTTTTTAGTGGAATCATGGGGTGTGTGGTACAACTAGGCCATTAAGAAAACTATGAGATGAGTTTAAGGGACTCATAATGTTTCCCTTATTGATTCGATGATGATAATTAATGGGATGGGTTACAGAGTCACTATATGAGGCATCTTATACTAAATTTGTCCAATTGTTTGATATAGTAGTGATTAAGGGGAATATTATGGGTGAATCTTTTTCTATTGATCTTGGTAGGGTCTTTGATGTGTGTATTATTGGAGAATTTAGGTGTCACATTATAAAATAGAGATCGTGGTGTGATATATTTCTTTTGTGGTGCCAAAGAGGGGTTCTGGAATTAGTTGACCTTGGTTCTGGTCTCTTGAATAATTGGGAATCTTTTGGATTAGTATTGGATTAGAGAAGAGAAATTTAGGATATTTTTAAATCATGAACATATCCTAAGATTGATTGGATCATATATTTTTTTGGTTCAACAAGGTTGGGTGGTTCTATGAATCTAATGGATAATATGGACATGGGAAACCCATGAGTTTATTATTATCTCTTGGACGGGGCTACAGGATCATGTGGTGTTGAGGAAATCACTAATTGGGTTATGATTTTTTAAGATTCATGAATTCTATCTTGGTTATTGTCCTTGGATTCTAAATTCACCTAGTTAATGGATTGTTTCCCTTGGACAGTTTTATAGAACTATCATAACATGGAGAATTTTTCATGTTATGCTGACCTAATATTTTCTGTCACCAGTTGAGATAGTGCTATTGGAGTCCTTTAGGGCAAGGAATGTTCATTATTTCCTTAAAAACCTAAGAAGATATATTAGGGTTTGGAATTTATTCCTATCGATGTAATGGATGTTTGGAGATCCTATTTGATCTAGAATAGGTGAGAGGATACATGTGTCATGGTGATCCACATGCTATAAGTATTCTAGTGTGGGCTATTGTGAGGGTATATTTTCCTTTGGTGTCTGGCAAAATATCGGGGATGTTTTTTCCCCTTTTTTTCATAAATTGTTTATTTTTAATCCTATTATTGGTAAATTAGGATGGGAATATTACATGTTTAATTCACAGGTTATAACAGCATATGTTAAGACCACAGTTTTGGGTGACCTACTAAAATTTATTTCTCACCCCCTATAAATGCACCACAGTGTGAATTTAGAACATTTGTCCATATTTAAGTGTGTGTACATAAAATAGGGGATATGTGGGTAGGCCTAACATTTCATGGACAAGAATGTTCACTCACAATAAGTATGAGTATTGAGTTGAAGTAGTTCCACCATTATAGAGATTGGGTATGTAGTGTAGTTCATTGTTTGAAGTAGAGCTGATTGTTAATTTTGTAAATGTAGTTGATCGAGTGGGATGCTAGTTTCTGTTTGTTAAATCTTGACAATTATTGTATACTCAAAATATTATTTGATATATAACGTTTCTGTTTTAGTTATTTATTATGTATCTAATTCTTTATTCTTTGGATTCATTAGGTTTATTTTTTTATCTTTATTTACTTACATATAATTCCATGGTCTGACTATTGTATAGATTATCCCCTTTCCACTAGTCGGAAGCATCTAGAATATGGGGAGGTGAAACCGAGTCCTTTATTTGAGCCATATCAGGTTATGGTTCAGGTTCACAAGGGCTAGTTCGTGACGCCACAACTGGTGTATGTTATTGTCTTCTTTGTGTGGTAATCCACATATTCACACCAAAACTCCCTCCTTCACAATATAGTCAGAAACTCAATTTCATAGCTTAACTAACATAAAATAAAATCATGATCTATGTCATCTGAATAATATTAACATAATTTTATTCATATATACCATCGAAACAGGGGTAGTAACAGTGTAATAAGTAGTGTTATGACATGATCCAACCATGAGTACTAGAGGAATAATTCATAAAATCCCACGTCACAAAATGGCATGACATGTCATCGTGAAACGCGGCCCCATATATTATATGATTGTTTTTATCAAAAAATTTATCTTGAATCATTTATTCCATTCCATTACTATACTAATATATACCAATTTTACAATCTACCATCCCAAGGGGTATGATCCTCTGCTAAATTGAATCTTGATAAGAGGGGAATATCTGACAGAAAGGGTTGATAATGAAATATTCCATATAAAAACACAATTAAACGGGTTTAATAAAAAAGGGTAATTATGAAAGAAAACAATGTATTATCCATATTAATAATATCATAAGTTAAATAAAGAACAATATCCGTTATTTTCACAATCCAAATCAACTAATAACAATGAATGGGATGAGAAAAGAGGCATACTTTGGATCTTAATTGTTATCTGCACCTGGATATGTACTCTAGAATCATGGAGGTATCACCCCAAAATATTTATTTTTTGAATGGTCATCCATGATAGTTAGTTATTCAAAAACACAACATTGGATGATGAGAGTTTGAGGGGGTGATATGGAACATTTGAGTGAGATATATATATAGATAGGGCCTGAACTCAATTTATAAACAAACCCCATGTAAGACTCTTCATATGGATTACCATTTCACATTTAAATACATTAAATATGGTCTAAAAATAATTATGAAATAGGCCCCATGAAATCCTCAAGGCCATCAGTCAATTCAATTTCCAAAAACCATGGTGTGATAAATGGATTACTTAACTCCCAAAAAACATCATCAAATCTCATAAATACATGAAGACTGACCCCTATTTCACAGTGAAAAGGGATTCCACAACACAAAATTTACTATGTAATATTAAATATAAGGGTAAAAATGGTTAATAAAATAGAACTCCCACCACCATGGCATAATCCGTATTCTATAAGATTATATTAAAACCTATATATCTCGTTATTCCATAATCCATGATACCATGAGGAATGGGAAAGTATCATAGCACAAAATAATAGACCACACCAAAAGAAGGATCTTAAACTCCACAATTTCTATAGGGGTGAAGAGAAAAAAATATATGTCATCACACCCTCCTAATATTAATGGGTTTTTATCCCAAAATAATGATATACTCAAAAGTGTGAAGGTAATATTCCCATATCACTACACAATAATAAATGTTTGAAGGATCATCGATGTTATATAGGGATCTAGAAACACACAATTAGAAGTTGAGAGAATAAGGAGTGAGAAGGAACATTTAAGAGAGGGAGAGCGGGGGGATTGACCAATTTTTATAAATATTACTTGGGTTGGCCCCTTCATAAGGCTTACCATGTCACATTTCATTGCATTAAATATGCGATAAAAATCCTGGGGAAATAGGAACCGTCACACTATAAAGTCCCTTATTCAATTTTTGAACCAAAAAACATAGTGTGATCAATGCCTTTCTTAACTCCCTAGGAAACATAGTCAACACTGATAAATCTGGGAATATCAACCACTATTTTGGTATGATAAGGGGTTTTACAATGCAAAATTCACTATTTTATATTAACTATGAAGGTAAAAATGATGGCTATAGTAAATTGACAACAACTGTGGAACAATTCATCATTTATATGATTAATTTAAAACCTTTATAACTCTTTATTCAATAATACTATGCACCATGGTGAAAGGGAAATAATAATGACACTAAATAATACACCACACCAAAAGTAGGATCTTCAACTTAAAAAATTCTAGAGGGTTGAAAAAAAAAATCTAGGTCATTACACCCTCCCAATCATCACGTATTTTAATCCTAAAAATAATGGTCTACTCAAAATAGCGAGGGTACTATACCCAAATCAGACACTCATGTTCCCAAAATATCTCTTAAAGGATTTCATTATACAAAAAAACTCACACTAAAGGTATTTACCAACCATGAAGGTTCCTATCCTTCTTAACCTTGATCACTATTGGGTACTCTGAGTATATTGAATTATCCATGATGTTCATCTGACTCAAGTTGATGATGTGTGACTCGTTATGCATGTTACTCATCAGTTATGATATATGTAAGACATTGTGCACCCAATCCAAATACTGGGGAAATTCTAGGTATTAAGAAACCTCACCAACCTTGAATTTAATTGGAAATGGAATGATGAAACAATGGGATAACATTCCTCCATGACTGAACCTTGAAAAATCATATCATAGGCAGAACATTAGGAACATTTGGTATCCATACTCTAACTCCAATGGTCCCCATCATCAGCCTGCATAGTACTATTGAAATCTCTGAACTGTCAACATCTATTATTTAATCACTTTAACCTTATCCATAATTAGTAAAATTATATCACGACCCGTCCTCGGGGCCCGTGTCGTGACTACCTCAAGCTTGCCTTCCATAGGCCAGGGGATAGAGACTATCACCAAAGGCATAAATCCCAATAAAATGGAAGGCATTGCCTTTATAAAACTAACAACATAGTAGAGTATGCAACAAAACTAAGCACTAAGCAGAACTGTATACAAAATTAAGTTCTGAAAAGAAAGGGTCTAGAAATACAATCCCAACTATAGGTATAGTACAACTAAAATGCTAGTACAACTGTAGTAAAGTAAAACAACAACCACTGAGTTGTCCTCCAGTAATCCCACCCCAAGGGTGGGTATAGATGGTCTCCTCATCACCTTGGTTTCGTCAGTCTGCTCCGTGTACGTCTCGTCAAGTGGTCCACCTCCCAGTACCATCCATCTCTACAAGTCTCTACCTCGATCAGTTTTGTCCATCGGCTGCATCCATCACAACGTAGTGCGGGCATGACCCGTGTAGGGGTGAGTATAAAGATACTTAGGAGGGACCCCGAGACCCAAAAGGTCTCACAATTTCCACTAAGGATAAACAGTAAGTAAGATACAAACACGGTACATCAACCAACCCTACTTAGGTATAAGACCATACATATACATAAGTCTTCAATCCAAGTCCTCTCCAACTCTTGAGACCAAGCACAACCCAGTCCATACAGGAAGAAAGTTAATCACCTTGATGATAATGATTGAAAATCAAGACTCAGCTCACATAGGTATATACATCTTTCGTATAGAGATAGAGATGATCAGATGCAGTCACTGATTCATCGTCCCTGCCAAACCCACGTAGGATTATAGTACAGTTGTCTTCCCTGCCGAACCCACGGAGGATTCCAGTACAGTTCTCGTCGCTTCCGAACCCACGGAGGATTCCTGGACAGTTTTTGTCACTGCCAAAGCCATGGATGATTCTAGTACAGTTTCCATCGATGCCGAACCCACGGAGGATTCCAGTAAAGTTGTCATTGCAGTCGCAGCTAGCTCTAGGGTTACTGCACACAACACACTCAATTCCGGGAGGTTCCGCTCCACGAGCCAAGGGGTTGATACATCAACTATCACGAATTCCAGAGGTGATGTATCCTGAAGTACCATCTCGTCAAAAGAAACCCAACGTGATAGACGATGCATCAATCGGACGCCCGGTCTGAGAGTTATTCGCTTTTTCGTTCTAGGGGCCTGGTTGGAAATACGCTCATTCCAAACCCGACCATTTTCCAAAGTCATCCAAAACTCAATTAGAGTAATGGAAAAGGATCACCTTGTAATAAGGGTCCTAGTGCCACAGATGGCGCATCGATCGTACACATGGTCTTTAAGTTATTCACGTTTAGGTTAATCGGGCCCGGCCTGATAAGCCCAGTGGGCTGGCGGGTCGCCCCTTTCCGGACTCGGTGGGTCCAACCCAGCTAAGTGGTAAGCCATGCCCGAAAATGTCCGGCCTGGCCCGGTGGGGCTCGGACCAGCTCCTGGATGGCGGATCGGCCTACACAAGGGTGCAGCCCGGCCCGACTGGGCACGGCCTAGGGGGCGTGGCCTGGCTGGCGTGGCCCACGGGTGGTCACGGCTTGCCCAGATGGTCGAGCCTGTGCGGGGGGGGGGGGGGGGGGGGGGTTCCAAGTGCCGCCGCCCTCCTGTCTGGCCGATCGAAGCCGGATGGTATTCCCAGTGCGAGTGGCCCAAAGTTTCGGGCCACGATCCCTCCATCGCAGTGCCTATGAGCATCACAGCTCCTTCTACTCGACCGGCCGACGAGCCGACCGGTTTCTCCCCTAGAGCAGCCCGCCCTGTGCAGGTTGCAGTTCATCAAATCCTGGCGTTGTGGTTCCACCAGCCCAGCCGGCTACGGTCGGCCAGTTCCTCTTCGGCCGTGTGGCTTGCGGTTGTGGGCTGAAGTTCTTCCACACGCGGTCAGCGCGCGGCCGCCACCTTCACTCGTCGTCACCTCCGTTTTCCACCACCTCCCTTTGCGAATTAAAAATCACGAAAATAATGGAGGGTCATTGGGCCATGTTTGTTCAGCCCGCACCCTCCGCGGTAGGTGTTGACAATCGACCATATACAACCATTCTCATTCAACAAGAATGAAGGTATAATTTATTCGAATTAAATAATGCAAACACCCTTCCTTGAAATCAAGAGTGGAGCACGTTAACAAGTCACGGAAGACAAGTGACACGGAGGTCGGGCGTCGCGGAACATTTTCATAGTCAGTTTTCCCTACGAGTGGTGTCTTCTCCCTTGATGCAAAGAAGAAGAATGAATGAAGGTGTTCCTCGCAATCTTGTTTCGTTCGACGAGAGGATATCATTCATCCCATTCTTCATTAATGAGGGGGGAATCTCTTCTCTAAATTATTCGGAGGTTTTTCTACACAATATATTTTCCAAGCCCAAATATTTTAATAAAGCTTCCTCATTTTAATATTTTCCACGCAATTCAAATTTTTCAAAATGAGATGTGACAATTAATTAATGAAGTCGTTAATCTAAATGTGATGGAAAACTTAATGAGAGGGAGGTTGGAAGACTCCACCATAATAAATGAGGGGAAGTTGTCAAGTTAATAAGGGGGTGTTAATTAAGAGCTAAGTAAAGGGGAAGGGTTTGGATTCGTGTGGGCCCCACCATACTAATTACTCTAATTGGAGGTTATGTGGGTGTGGCCCCACCTCTAACTCCCATTGGGAGGAAATAACCGCCACAAAATAATTAAATTGTGTACCAACAATTTTATTAATTTCGTCTAAATTCCTCAAAATATAACTTTCATCATACACAAAATGCAACTGAAGTGAAGGTACCCTTATGAGAATACCGATGCTGCGAGTTCATCAGTGTCCTCTGATTTCAATTCCATGCACCGGTTAAAAAGATAGAAAAACCCGCACGTAAGTTTACTGAACGTACCTGAACAAAACATCAGAAATCGATTCCGGACACACCGGGCCTCGAAATCAAGTGTCATCAGAAACCACAGACTCGTAAAGTTCCAAAGTATTTATGAAAAAAAATTCATTGAAAATTTTGGGTCTTTATATTACTCCCACATTCGGGATTTACGTCCCCGTAATGCTACAACACACACTAGGGAAACAAATGGGGGTACTGAGCACGCATCTGAGCCTCCCGCTCCAATGTGCTCTCCTAGAGATTCTCGTGCTTCTAGCGAATGCGCACCAGAGGAATCGACCGTCCACGTAGGACCTGATCCTGTCGATCCTCGATCTCCACCAACACCTCCATGAGTGTCACCCCATCATCGATGTCCAGCTCCACATGGTCGATTATGTGGGTTGGGTCGTGCACGTATCTCCCCATCTGAGATACATGGAAGACGTCATGCACCCGGTGCAACTGAGGTGGTAAAGCCAGGCGGTAAGCAACCTCACCTACTCTGATGAGGACCTAAAAAGGTCCGATGAAATGTGAAGATAACTTTCCGCCCTGGCCAGATCTCTATAGACCTCGTCGAGGTGAGACCCATATGAAGACATGGTCTCCATCCTCGAACTCCAGTGGTCTCCTTCTCTTATCAGCATAGGACTTCTGTCTGCTCTGTGTAGTCTTCATCTGCTCCTGGATGATCTGCACCATCTCCGTCGTAGCCTGAACCATCGTTTCTCCTACAAGTGGTGACTCCCCAGGGCCAGTCCAACACAGAGGTTATCTGCAAGGTCAATCGTACAACGCCTCGTATGGTGTCAACCCTATGGTGGAGTGGTAGCTATTCTTGTACGCAAACACCACTATGGGTAAATGGTCCTCCTAGCTGCAACCAAAGTCAAGGACACATGCACGGAGCATGTCCTTGAGAGTCTGAATGGTCCTCTCTGTCTAGACTTCCGTCCAAGGATGGAAGGCGGTGCATAGATGTAGCTACATCCCAAAAGCCTCCTATAACCCCATCCATAGTTGGGAAGTGAAATGAGCATCACGATCGGAAATGATAGACTATGGAAAATCATTAATCCATTCGATCTCCTGGATGTAGAGGCGTCCCAAGCTCTCTACTGAGCCCTTCTCTCTGATCGGTGGGAAGTGGGATGACTTGGTGAGTCGGTCTACGATCACCTAGATAGAGTCGTGTCCTCTGGATGTATGTGGAAGCGCCGTCACAAAATCTATGTATATCCCATCCCACTCCCACTATAGGACCTCTAAGGGTTGTACCAAGCCTACTGGTACCTAGTGATCTTCCTTCACTTGCTGACAAGTGAGGAATCATGAAACGAACTCTAATACTGCCTTCTTCATACCTGGCGACCAGTGCTGTTGTCTGAGGTCCTGATACATCTTCGCCACTCCTAGATGTACTACTAGAGGGGATGTGTGGAAATCCCTCAACATCTCCTCCTATAGTGAAACTGGTACCATGGTAAATCCCCTAAAGAGGATGACGTGCTCCTCTCCTTCAGACAATCCATCAGGTGCTTGTCCTGAGTATATCTGAACATGTATTTCCACACAGTCAACATCCCCACACAGAGACTCTATGACTCACTGAAGAAGTGGAGGAGTGACTGTGAGAGATTGAAGAAAGGATGCTCCATCAATATCCACAAAGGATATCTACAACACTGATAGATGCTCTGTCACTTCTCCTAGTAGATGAATGCCCGATCTCCTACTGAGAGCATCAGCTACAACCTTCCCCTTCCCAGGAGTGTAGACTATCTCAAATTCGTAGTCCTAGAGGAACTTGAGACATCACCACTGTCTTGGGATCAGCTCCTTCTGCGAGAAGATGTACCTGAGTCTCTGGAGGTCAAAATAGACTATAAAGCACTTTCCCAACAGATAGTCCCTCCAAATCATCAAGGCGAAGACCAGTGCTGCTAACTGCAGGTCATGGGTAGCGTAGTTCTAATCGTGTTGTCTCAACTACCATGAACCATACGCGATCACTGCTCACTCCTATATCAGGACACACCCGAGTCCCATCCCTGATGTGTCACGGTAAACTAAGTACCCAACACCCTCCTCCGGTAACCTCAATATGGGCGTACTGCTCAAACTCTGTCTCAGATCCTAGAAGCTCTGCTGGTATCTATCTGGCCATACGAAGGGTTTCCCATTCTTTGTCAAAGCTGAAAATGGTGCTGCAACTCTGGAGAAGTTTGGTACAAATTTCTGATAGTACCCAGCCAGACCCAGGAAACTTATCACCTGTGTCACGCTCCTGGATGGCTCCCAAGAAAGTACGGCCTCGATCTTCGCTGGATCCACTGCAACTCCAGCCATCGAGATGGCATGTCCTAAGAAGTAAACCTCTTGAATCCAAAACTGACACTCCGAGAGATTTCCATAAATATGGGGCTCTCGTGGTGTATCCAGTACAACCCTCAAGTGGTAGGTCTGCTCCTCCTCAGTGGTCGAGTAAATCAATATGTCATCAATGAAAACTACGACAAATCGATTGAGGTAAGGCTGGAAGATCCTGTTCATGAGACTCATGGACACCACTAGAGCATTGTTTACACTGAAGGTCATGACCAAGAACCCGTAGTGGCCATACCGACACTTGAAGTCCGTCTTCTGCACATCCTCATCACGAAATCTGAGCTGGTGATAGCCTGACTTGAGGTCTATCTTCGAGAACCAACGTGCTCCTTTGATCTCATCAAAGAGGTTGTTAATCCTCGGGAGTGGGTACTTGTTCTTCATGGTCAACTGATTCAGGCGACGGTAGTCGACACACATTCACAAGCTCCCATACGCCTTCTTGGCGAACTAAATCGAAGAATCCCAGGGTGAAACACTGGGTCAGATGAATCCCCTACCATGAAAGTCCTCCAGCTATACCCACAGCTCTCAAAGCTTTGCGGGAGCCATCCAATATGCTGGAGTAGATATCGGTGTTGTCATGTGGTATAGGTCAATGTAGAGGTCTACCTCTCTGTGAGGTGGTAGTCCTGGAACTTCATCAAGAAAAACATCCGTATAATGATCCACCAAAACAAGAAATCTCAGACTCTGCACATCAACTTCTCCAAGGATGAGACTAGCCAACTAATGTGTGATCAGCTACCCTCTCTTCTGTGAAAGTCCATCGTGTGCTGCAAAGGCTCCCTTCTCGCCAGTGAAGGTGAACCTGCTCTGATCCATGCGGGTACACCACACCTTGAGCCTAATATAGTCGATCTGATCATGGACTGTAGACAACTAGTCCATACCCAAGATGATGTCTTTAGGCCTCGATGCCACTACAAAATGATCCTAGCCGAAGATCTCGCCTCCTAGAGTAAGCTCACATTTTTGGCACCAGTGCGTAATCGTCGATTTGGCTCTCGTAGGAGTCTCTTGACGTAAGGATCGAGCCAACGGCTCTACCAGAATCGCCAAGATCCGAACAAGGGCAAAGACAACAAAATAATGACCCGCACCCGTGTATATAATTACTGCAGCAAGGGTGGAGTAGATAGAGATAGCACCTCGAACCATCTCAGGTGTATCATGGTCATAGGTCTCAACTGCCTAGAGTTGAGCCTGACTTTGTCTGCCAGCTCCCTGTGGTCGGGGTGGACCTGCTGCTGGTTGTTGTGGTAAAGCCTCGAAACATGGTCCACCACACACTGCTCGGCCAGCTCCTCTGCCTCATTCACCTGCTCCCGGTGGACCACCACAGTCGAACCTCTGCCTCTGCCTAAGAGGTCCCTCTACTGTCTAGTACTCCTCCGCATGGCAGGTCAGGCAGTCCCGAGCCTTGTGACCCTGCCCCCCCATGCATAGCACTGCCTGATCCTCGTATTGCTGGCGCTATTTTGTGTGCCCCATGCAAACGAACCTATATCCTAAGGACACCCACCTGATGGCCTCATATTCTTGGTGTAACACCCCAAGCTTCCACGATACACTTCTCTTTCAATAATGCAATAGCTTGCATTGTACGCAAGTTCGAGATTCTAACACACTGCGACTAATAAAAATAGCCGTTATGAATAGTAATACCCACTTTTTAAAATTATATATATTTTATATTTCAAAATGGACGTCATTTTTGGATTCAGAATATCAAAATTAGCCTATGTTGAATTTTTGGTATTTTTCTAAGAACTTCCAATTTTCGATGAATAGAGAAAAATACTTAAAAACAACTTTTTAGATCAAAATAATTTATAGTGATAAATTATAAGATTTAGTGGTTTTAATGTATAATTAGAATATATTTTAACCATTTTATCCAATGGTGATCATTACAATTAATTTCACTTTGAAATATCACATAAACAATTGTCAATCTTTTGATATATATTGTTTCTTAAAAACACGCTATTTATTGTGACAACGGGAATTAATTATTAATTTAAATAATTAAACTTATATGTTTTGGAATTTTATGAAATAAACATCATTTTTGAATTAGGAATATCAATTATATCTTAGGGTGAATTTTTGGTACTGTTCTGAAAAACATCAATTTTTTATGAATAGTGAAACCACTAAGTGGAAGTTAAAAAACTGATTTTTCGTTTAAATGAAACAATACCACTTCTGTGAATTGAATTTCAAAAATCTTACATACATGGTTGTCATTATTAAGTAAAATTTGGTTCAATGGGATGAAAATAATTTTTGGTGAATAGTAACTTTTCAGTTTTATTAATCATGATTAAAGGTAATTAGTGTAATTTAAGGTAAATATAATGTTATAATAATACGAAATTACCTTTACACTTATCCTACCCTTATTGGATGAGTCATGTCCGACCAAGACAATCCATGGGTCTACCTGGGGACCCCATGGAGCCACTGGGGTAAGAAAATGACGTTAATCACTTTTTATTTAAAGTAAAAATAAAATTACAACAAACATGTGTTGTTTTACTAAAACAATTATTAAATGGGGTTATATAAGTTTGGTTTTCGACTATATATATTGATTGGAAATCTAAAAATATTTCCTACATCATTGTAATTTTTTTATAATTTTTAGGGATTAATTAAATAAATTTATTTATGACACCATGATGATGCAGCAATTACCTCATTAATTAACAATTTAAATAAAATGAAAAGATAATGTAAAATATAAGACTTACACTTGTCAAAAAAATATAGGATGAGTATATTTCGAACCCTTATCACCTTATCCTTGAAATATATCATTGTGGGACCTTTAAAAACAGAAAAGCATTTCATAATAAAGTAACATTTCATGACATTCCAAGAGTGCCCCTCCTCTCTTCTTCTAAAATTGCCCCACCTCTACCACCCTATTCACACCATCAAAGTCATTTGGATCGGCTGAACTCTGCCCAAATACTCTATAAACTTCCCTCTCTTACTCCTAGAAGCCTCACTTTGGTAAGATGTCTTTCCAAAGAAGCCTTTGGCTCAAATCAAAAAGAGTTACCCGATTTTAAGGTAATGTCTTCTCTTATGTTATTTTGTTTTATTTTGCTTCTCCAACCCCTTAAACTATTTTTATTACATTATTTTGTAACAACACCAGTATCTGCAATATACTAGGATGTTGTTATGAGAATTATTTGATTTAAACATACACACACCTTCGTCTAATGGTTAAGTAAAATACTGTTTCTGTGGGTGGTGAATTACTGTCTCACAAAATGATGATTGTTCAATCTTCTTTTAACACCTCTCATGGTGGCCATTAAGATGTCAATATATTTATAGATGATATATATTATGTTTATGTTTTCCTTATGCTTCTTTATTTTTCATTTATGGCATACCTTTATGATTTCCATTGTGGGTAAACACGATAATTTCATTTTAGGAAGTGCGGACTACCGCCCCCTCAAAGTGATTTGAATCGTTAATGCCATATGTGGGACATATAAAGGATGGAGTTAATGATATTATATATGATATTATGCTGGAATTATAATATACCTTTATATCATTATGATTTCATTCCATTAAATATGAAATATAAATGAAACTAGCGTTCATGCGTACATACGGCTTACCGTCTCCATGAACGGTGCATTTTATTTCATACCTCTAAATGTTATGTAATATTATAAATGAATGTATATGGTGGATATATATTATATATATGATATATACATCATGAATATAATTCTGGATATAAAGGATATTTTACCACATGACCAACTTGTAATTATAAGAAGTTTATTTTTGACTCAAGTACCAAAGATCGACAAAACGACTGTTATTAACTTAAATAATTACATAATGTTCATAACATGGTAATAAGTGATATACAAGGAATAATTATCTTGAAAAATATTCTTAATCAAGTAGAAATTAACTTTAGTTTATTATTCAGGATGTTAAAGAACGATCGAGTCAAGTCGGACACGAGGTAAGGGACTTTGTTTGAATCTCCTTTCAGTGAGGCTTATTTTGTTTTACACACAACATTCTTTGATATGGTGTATAAACCCTTTGACAATTATGTTTATTCAAAAGGAATATTTTTTATACGAATCGTTTTACTAAATGTCAAAAAGGAATGTTTTTTGTCGTACGCATGCGGTGACAATGACTTCTCCGCCGCCATGACCATTATTTGAGTTTCGGTTTCCTCTACAAGCCATAACTTTTTTTAAAAAATGAAAAATAAATACCATGTTTGAATTTTCTTTTATTTTGGTATTAAAAATGGTTTTGATAATGTTTGTATTATATCAATGTGTTGTATTGATATCTTGTGATTGAAATGTGGAAATGTTATGTTTCCTTTATGTTTGTTTTATGTGATATGATTATGTTATGGTTTATGATATGTTTAAACCTGTTCATATGAGGAATGCATTTGACTTAATAAGTGGCGGGTGGAGCCCGCTATAGCTCCTCAATGCATCGATAGGTCTCATGAGACAAACCAGTGTCTTTTCACGAGGCCTTGACAAAACCTTATTTGTAGTCTTGTTACGAGGCCTTGGCTACGTGGTTATGATAGTCTGGCATTATGGATTCCATCATTATGAATGTGGTTATTGATATTTCATGTGATTATTCTACTTGTAGAATATCCATGTGATTAAGTAAATGGCATTATTTCATTTTACTTTTTCCATATTATTATGAAGTTCAAGTTTAAAAGGTTTTTGGTTTAGTTATACATTGCCTTAAATGTTTATGATTATTTATGAAAGTTTCCGCTATATTGTTATCCTTATTGAGCATCTGAGCACACCCCTTTATATGTTTTATTTTTCTAGGATGTGAAGAATTATTTTATGAATGAACTTTAGGGATAGTATGAGGGGATATGAAGACAATATGTTGTTGTCGTTTTGTTTTACATTATGGTGTAATGTAAGACATATGAATATATCTAGTTTTTCCAAGGCTACTAAACTAATCAGTCTTTGGAGACATGATCTTTTGTGATCATACCAATGTTATCTAATAATGCACTGAATCTGGGTAACTGGTGTCAGGGCATTCCAGTTGGTATCAGAGGAAGTTTAGTAATAACCTTAGAAGCTAGATTTAGAAAAACTCTCATTAGAGAACATAGCCCTAAGATAGACTTTGAGGATTAGTATAGAATAACTTCCTAGAATTTTGGTATTATAGATATTTTGTGAGTTTTCTGTGAAATACATCCCTTTCTAGATATTAGTGGGTAGAGGAGGCTCTGGCACAAATGCACCTATGGGTAATACCTGAAAACACCGCTTTGAGCTAGACTTGAATGGGAACTGGTGCACGACAATGGGCTTTGCTGCACTCTTGGTTACGACACTCCCGGGGGATATGCTTAGGATAATTCACTTTTTATTTACAATCCATTATGAAGATTTTATGAGTATATACTTCCTCAAATAAAACATTTTTATGATTATGGATTATATCCATTAAATGTTCAATTTATGATAAGTGTTTTACAAGTATGGAATTATGTATTTTGATTCACAAACTGATCTAGTGTATGCCATTGTTTAGAAATGGAGACTAGTGGATGGAATGGAAACCGTATAAATGCATGCAATCCATGTAGGGATTTCCCTCCTACTCAAGATAATTATAATAGAGCTAGTGATACAACTGGTGCTGATCATCTTATCACCATACTAGGATAACTCACTCAGGTTATGAATAATAACCTTACCCGTATAGAGCACCCTGATCCACGGCATGGAGGATCAAAGTTAGATCTCTTCTTAAGGAAACAACCAATAATATTTTATGGGGTTAAAAATTCATTAGTAGCTGAGAAATGGATAAATTCCTTAGAAAAAAATATTCCATGCCTTGGGGAGTAGTGAAAGGGAAAAGGTTATCATGGAAGTTTACCACCTCACTGGAGATGCTGATCAATGGTGGTCATTGATTCAAAACAAAAAGGAAGATGATGAATTATAAAATATGGAATAGAGGGAGTTCAAAGAGCTTTTCATAGAAAAATACGTTCCTCGTGACCATCGAGCAGATATGGAAAGACAATTTCTGATTCTGTGACAAAAGGATGATGATAATGTCGCAAACTATGAGGCTAACTTTACAAGGATAGCGAACCATGCAATAGATTATATATGTAACCCAAGAAGTTAAATTGATCATTTATTTAATGGTTTAAAACCATTTCTCCGTCCACCATTAGTATCAAAATCTTTCTCAAGATACGAAGATATATTCTCGTGTGCAATCAAGACAGAAAAGGAATTCTCTAAGTCTTATGACAACAAAGTAAAGCAAGAGAAGAAAAGAATGGTGGAACAAGAGACAGACAATGGGAAAATGGGATAGAATGATTTTCCATTATGTGATAATTATGGGAAGAACCACCCCGGTACTTTCTTAAATGGAATGGGAGTTTATTCTAAATGTGGGGAAAAAGGTCACCAGGCTCGTGATTGCAAGGGAATGAAAGAGGCTATTAATGTTGAATGCAACAATTGTAGTGAAATGGGGCATTATGCAAATGAATTTCCTAAGCATTAGGGAATCGTAACTCAGAAAAGGCCATGGGATCAAAGCCAAGATTATGCTGTTACTACAGATGAAGATGAATAATTATTGTATTTGTGTTTTTGGACTCAAGAACTATATTATGGTTATAAGAATAATGTCATATATATAAGGATTGTACTGTAGTACTTGTTGTTTTCATTAAGGTTTTATTATGATGAATGTAATCATATTTTTAGTATGTGACAATAAGAGAAACATTACCTTGTTTGGGGAATCTAATGTTACAATTGATTTTGGAATTTAAAGACCTTTTAGAGAATGTCTGGACAGAGGTATTTTGCATAACTATAAAGGTTGGAATATATTAAGTTTAACTTTGGATAGTATTGTTTAAGGTTAAAACATTTCTGAAGATTATTTTTGGAATATTATAATACTATAGTTTTAGGAAAAGGACAACCTGCAGGTCGGCGGATAACCCGTCATGTCGGAAAAAGCTGTAGGAATCGAACCCACAACCATAGTGCGACATGCCTTTATTATCTACCACTAGACTACAGGACTTCCCATGTTATTACAAAATAGTTTTCCTAATCTAAATGGTATGTGTTAATATTTGTAACCTTGTACGATTAGGATAAATATAATATTTTTTGAGTTCTATTATCTTTTTGAGTGAAAGATGGGTTTGTGGTAAAAATTTATTAAAGAATGAAAGTCTACATGACAAGTATTTATATTTTCTTACATTCTTATTAAATCTCCTAAATAAATTCCTCAACCTTATGAAAGGTAACTTAAAAAAACAGTGTCGGTTAACTTTTCCTACTGGGGAATCAATGATCGTTTAACCAATCACAAGTTTGTGATTTTCTTGTAGTTAAATTTCTCAAAATCCTCTTTTATAAAACTCTGAATCAGAACTTGATGGTTTGTTTCTCCTCCATATCCATGTTTTCATAGAATCCATGTATGGGCTATCCAGGGTGACCTTTGTACTTTTCTTTCTTCCATTTAATGTTATATTTTTAGTTACCCTATTTCCGATATGGGTTTTCCACAAAGGTGTTTTCTACATTGAACATTTTATTTTAGAAGAACAATTTCAAATTGAGAGAATGCAATTTATTAAAGGAGATGAGAAAGTAACACCCCAAGATTCCACGATATGCTTCTCTTTCAATAATGCAATAGCTTGCATTGTACTCAAGTTTCAGATTCTAACACACCGCGACTAATCAAAACAGTTGTTATGAATAGTAATACCCACTTTTTGAAATTATATAAATTTTATATTTCAAAATGGACTTCATTTTTGGATTTGAAATATCGAAATTAGCATATGTTGAATTTTTGGTATTTTTCTGAGAACTTCAAATTTTCAATGAATAGAGATAAATACTTAAAAACAACTTTCTTAATCAAAATAATTTATAGTGATAAATTATAAGATTGAGTGGTTTTAATGTATAATTAGAATATATTTTAACCGTTTTATCCAATGGTGGTCATTAAAAATAATTTCACTTTGAAATTGGACATAAACAATTGACAATCTTTTGATATATATTGTTTCTTAAAAACATGCTATTTATTGTGACAGCGGGAATTAATTATTAAATTAATTAATTCAACTTATATGTTTTGTAATTTTTTTAAATAGGCATAATTTTTGATTTTGGAATATCAATTATAGCTTAGGGTGATTTTTTGGTACTGTTATGAAAAACATCAATTTTTTATTAATAGTGAAACCACTAAGTGGTAGTTAGAAAATGATTTTTCATTTTAATGAAACATTACCACTTCTATGAATTGAAATTCAAAAATCCGACATACATGGTTGTTATTAGTAAGTAAAATGTGGTTCAATGGGATGAAAATATTTTTTGGTGAATAGTAACTTTTAAGTTTTATTAATCGTGGTTAAAGGTAATTAGTGTAATTTATGGTAAATATAATCTTATAATAATAGAAAATTGCCTTTAAAATTTTCCTACCATTATTGGATGAGTCATGGCCGACCAAGACAATCCATGGGTCAACTTGGGGACCCCATGGGGCCACTTGGGTAAGAAAATGACAATAATAACTTTTTATTTAAAGAAAAAATAAAATTATCACAAACATGTGTTGTTTTACTAAATAAATTATTAAATGGGGTTATATAAGATAACTTTTCAACTATAAATATTCATTGGAGATATAAAAATATTTCCTACATCATGGTAGTTTTTTTATAATTTTTAGGCATTAAATAAATAAATTTATTTATGACACCGTGATGATGCTGCGATTACCTCATTAATTAACGATTTAAATAAAATGAAAAGATAATGTAAAATATAGAAATTACACTTGTAAAAAACATATTCTATGAGTAGATTTCGAACCCTTATCACCATATCCTAGAAATATATCATTGTGGGACATTTAAAATCCAAAAATCATTTCATTATGTAGTATTATTTAATGACTTTCCAAGAGTGCCCCTACTCTCCTCTTATAAAATGCCCCCACCTATACCACCTTATTCACACTATCAAATCCATTTGGCTCGGCCATACTCTACCCAAATACTCTCTAAACATCCCTATATTACTCATAGAAGCCTCACTTTGGGCATAAGTCTTCCCAAGGAAGCCTTTGGCTCAAATCAAAAAGAGTTACCCGATTTTAAGGTAATGTCTTCTCTTATGTCTTTTTGTTTTATTTTGCTTATCCAACCACTTAAACTCTTGTTATTCCTTTATTTTGTAACAAAAAAAGAATGTTAAATATACTAGGATGTTTTTATAAGAATGATTTTATTTACACTTACACACACCTTTGTCTAATGGTTAAGTAACATACTGTTTCTGTGGGTGGCGAACTACTGCCTCACGAAATGATGATTGTTCAATCTTCTTTTGACACCTCACATGGTGGCCATTAAGATGTCACTAAATTTATATATGATATATTTTATGTTTATGTTTTCTTTATTCTTCTTTATTTTTCATTTATGTCATACCTTTATGATTTCTATTATGGGTAAACGCGATAATTTAATTTTAGGAAGTGCGGACTACCGACCTTCAAAGTGATTTGAATCGTTAATGCCATATGTGGGACATATAAAGGATGGAGTTAATGATATTATATATTATATTATTCTGGAATTATAATATACCTTTACATCATTATGATATAATTCTATTAAATACGAAATAGAAATGAAAGTAGCGTTCATGCGTACGTACGACTTACCGTCTCCATGAACGGTGCATTTCATTTATTACATATAAATGTTATTTAATTTTATAAATGAATTTATATAATTTATATATATGATATTTATTATATCTACATCATGAATATAATTTTGAATATAATGGATATTTTACCGCATGAACAACTTGTAATTATAAGATGTTTATTTTTGACTCAAGTACCAAAGATCGACCAAACGACTCTTATTAACTTAAATATTTATATAATGTTTATAACATGGTAATAAGTGATATAAAAGGAATGATGAACTTGAAAAAGGTTCTTATGAAAGTATAAATTAACTCTAGTTTATTATTTAGGAGGTTAATGAATGATCGAGTCAAGACGGACACAAAGTAAGGGACTTCGTCTCAATCTCCTTTCATTGAGGAATATTTTGTTTTATACACACTTATCTTTTATATGGTGAATAAACCCCTTTGAATTTTATGTTTATTCAAAATGAACCTTTTTTATACGAAGCATTTTACTAAATGATAAAAAGGAAAAAAAAAATTGTCGTACGTATGCGGTGACAACGACTTCTCTGCTGCTGTGACCATTATTTGAGTTTTGGCTTTCTCTGCAAGCCATAACTTTTTTAAAAAATGAAAAATAAATACCATGTTTTACTTTTCATTTATTTTGGTATTAAAAATGGTTTTGATAATGTTTGTATTATATCAATGTGTTGTATTGATATCTTTTGATTGAAATTTGGAAATGTTATGTTACCTTTATGTTTGTTTTATGTGATATGATTACGTTATGGTTTATGATATGTTTAAACCTGTTCATACAAGGAATGCATTGGACATAATAAGTGACAGGAGGAGCCCATTATAGATACTTGATGCATTAGTAGGTCTCATGATACAAACTAGTGACTTGGCACAAGGCCCTGAAAAAACCTTATTTGTAGTCTTGACACGAGGCCTTGGCTACGTGGTTATGATAGTCTGGAATTATACATTCCATCATTATGAAAGTTGTTATTGATATTGCATGTGATTATTCTACTAGTAGAACATCCATGTGAATAAGTAAATTGAATTATTTAATTTTACTTTTTCCATATTATGCTGAAGTTCAGGTTTAAAAGGATTTTATTTTAGTTATACATTGCCTTAAATGTTTATGTTTATTTATGAAAGTTTCCACTATATTGTTATCCTTACTGAGCATCTGATCTCACCCCTTTATATGTTTTATTTTTCCAGGATGTGAAGATGTATTTTATGAATGACCTTCAGGGATAGTATGAGGGGATATGAAGACAATATATTGTTGTAGTTTTGTTTTACTTTATGATATAATGTAATACTTATGAATATATCTAGTGTTTCCAAGGATACTAAACTAATCGGTCTTTCGAGACTTGATGTTTTCTGATCATGCCAATGTTACGTAATAATGCACCGACTCTGGGTAACTGGGTTCAGGGCGTTACACTTGGACCTCTACGTCATCTGTCTACTGCCAGCTGGAAAAGACTCTGCTACTTGTCGCCCTGCAGTGGGTCTCGCTACTGGAGACTACTCCGTGAGGAAGCTTTCCAATAGAAGAGCTCGCTCCAACACTCCCGCCTGTGTCCTGATGCTGAGGGCAATCGTCGAAGCTCTGATATCATTCCTCAATCCCTGCTCGAAGTTTCGGGCCCTGAAGAATGGGTCTCATACCATATCCATGGAGTAGCATGAGAGGTCAGTAAACCTCGCTGAGTACTGAGCTACTGTCAAGCTTCCCTACCACAGATGAAGTAACTCCTAGATCCGCACCGCACATAGGGTGGCTGGAACAAACTCCGAGCGGAAGAGACTCTCGAAGTCCATCTATAGAAGAAATGCCTCATCGTGCACCTGGAGCATAAAGCTCCACCATCTACCTGCTGATGCGTGCAAGAGACTCACAACAATGATCACCATAAGATCAGCTGGCATCCCTACTAATCTAAAAACCCTAACGACAGCTTCCAGACAAACCCCGGCTGCCTATGGTTCCATCTCTTCACGGAACCTAGGCAGCTTATGTCGCTGAAACTTGTGAAACCTACTCAAGCGGCGTGCACTCTCTACTGCTGGATCTGGTGGTATTAGTGGCTCAGCGGGTAGTGGTAACGCTGGTGCCTCCACTATAATGGGGCCCTGCACCGAGGCCTCATTGCTCAGTGGTCTACCATATTGCACGTAACTCGGATCCCTAGCCAGCTTCCTTCGTGGGGCCATCATGAAATGAAATAGGTGTGCCACTGTCAAACATTATTCCTGGTGAGCAGACACAAAGTAATCACAAAGAAAACTTTTTTTAAACACATGCAATCAGAGTTTTCGTGCACCGAGTCTGAAATTAGAGGTCAGGGACCTCATGTATGGATACGTCGGCCTCCGAACCAACACTAGAATCCCTGGACTGATAACCACACTCAATACTGTTAACACTATTGCTTCACATAAAATAATAATTAGATTCTTGGGTTCTGTGGTAGAACCAAATCCTTTGATATCAATTTGTCACAACCCATCCTCGGGGCCCGTGCCGTGACTACACCAAGATCGCCATCCATAGGCCAGGGGCTGGTGACTAGAACCAAAGGCATAAATCCCTATAAAATGGAAGGAATTTACTTTATAAAATTAAACAACACAACAGAGTACGCAACATAAGTAAACACTAAGCAGAATTGTATACAAAAGTAAGTGCTGAAAAGAGAGGGGCCAGAAACAAAATCCCAACTATAAGTACAGTAGAACTGAAAATCTAGTACAATTTTAGTAAGGTAATACAGCAACCACCAAGTCTTCCTATGGGAATCCCACCTGAAGGGTGGGTACATATGGTCTCCTTAGTACCTTGGGTCCGTCCGTCTTCTCCGTTTACGTCTCATCATGTGGTCCAACTCTGGGTACCGCCCAGTTCTACAAGTCTATACCTCGATCAGTGTTTTCCGTCATCTGCATCCAACACAACGTAGTGCGGGCATAGCCCGTGTATGGGTGAGTGTAACGATACTCAATTGGGACCTCGAGATCCCCAAGGTCTCACAATATCCACAAAGGATAAACAAGATGTAAGATACAAACACGGTGCATCAACCAACCCTATTTAGGTATATGACCATACATATACCTAAGTCTTTAATCTAGTTTGTGTCCAATTCCCTAGCCCAAGAACATCCCAGTCCATGCAGGAAAGAAGTTAATCAAATCGATGATAATGAATGACATTCATGACTCAGCTCAAATAGGTACACATCGTTCGTATAGAGAAAGAGACGATCAGATTTAGTCACTGATACATCGTCGCTGCCGAACCCACGGAGGATTCTAGTATAGTTGTCTTCACTGCTGAACCCACTAAGGATTTCAGTAAAGTTTTCGTCACTTCTGAACCCACAGAGGATTCCAGTATAGTTTTCTTCACTGCCGAACCCATGGAGGATTCTAGTACAGTTATCTTCGCTACTGAACCCACGGAGGATTCCAGTAAAGTTATCGTTGCAGTCGCAGCCAGCTATAGCGTTCCCGTACACATCACGCTCGATTTCGGGAGGGTCCGCTCCTCGAGACAAGGTGTCGAAAAATAAACTATCATGAAGTCCAGAGTTGATGTATCCCAAAGTTCCGTCTCATTAAAAGAAACCCAACGCGACAGACGGCACGTCAATCAGATGCCCGGTCTAAGAGTTATTAGTTTTTTTGTTCTAGGGACACGGTTGGAAATACGCTCGTTCCAAGCCCGGATGATTTCCGAAATAATCAAAAACTAACTTGAAGTATCACAAAAGGACCACCTCGTCATAATGGTCCCAGTGCCGTAGACATCGCGTCGATCGGACGTGCGATCTTTAAGTTATTCACATTTAGGTGAATCGGGCCCAGCCCGATAAGCCTGGTGGGCTGGTGGGTCGGCCCGTTCTGACTCGGCGGGTCTGACCTGGCTAAGTGGTCAACCCGGCCTAAAAATGCGCGGACCGGCCCGGATGGGCACGGCCCGGCCCGATGGGGCACGACCCAACCCGGATTGGCGTGGCTTGAGCCTGCTGGCGCGGCCCACGGCCTACCCTGGCTCAGACAGCAGGTCGAGCCGGTGTGAGGGGGGTCCCTCTGTCTTCTTGAACCAGTTGCACCACCCTCCTTTCTGGTCACTCGAAGCTAACCGGTCATCTCGGTGTGAGCTCCCCACGGTTGCGGGTTGTGATCCCTCCTTTGCATCACCTATGAGCGTCGTGGCTCCTTCTACCCAGCCAGCAGACGAGCCGGCTGGTTCATCCGTCGGAGAGGCCCTCCCTGTTTGGGCCATGGTTCGTCATAGCGTGGCACCGTGGGGTGTCGCGGTTCGACCAGCACAGCCGGCTATGGCCGGCCGGTTCTTCTTCAGTCGTGCGGCCTGCGGTTGTGGGCCGAGGTTCATCTGCACGTGCCGACGCCCGGCCGCCGCCTTTACTCGCTGCCACCTCCGTTCTCCACCACCCCCCTTTGAGAATTAAAAATCAAGAAAATAACTGAGGCTTGTCGGGCTGTGTTTGTTCAGCCCATTCCCTCAGCTTTATATGGTAACAATCAGCCATAGACAACCATTCGCATTAATCAAGAATGAAGGTATAATTTATTTGAATTAAATTATACAAACACTCTACCTCGAAATCAAGAGAGGAGAACGTCAATGAGTGGCAGAAGACAAGCGTCACGGAGGTTGAGCGTCGCGGAACATTGTTGTAGATGGTGTTCCTTGCGATTGGTTTCTTGTCCCTTAACGTGAAGAAGAAGAATGGATGAAGGCATTCCTCACAATCTTGGTCTGATCGACGAGAGGATATCGTTCCTCAGGTTCTTCGTTGGTGTGGTAGGAAGCTCTCCTCCAAATTCTCCAGAGGTTTTTCAACACAAAATATTTTCGAAGAAAAAATATTTTAATAAAGCTTCCTCATTTTAATATCTTCCATGAAATTCAAATTGTTTCAAAATGAGATGTTCCAATTGAATTCATTAATCTCATTGTATTGGAAAACATAATAATAGAGGGTCAGAGAGACTCCTCCATAATAAATGAGGGGAAGGTGTCAAATTAATTAGGGGGTGTTAATGGGGAGTTAAAGAAAGGTGAAGGGTTTGTATTAGTGTGGGCCCCACCACACTAGTTCCTCTCATGGGAGGTTATGTGGGTGGGGTCCCCACCTATAACTCCCCTTGGGAGGAAATAACCTCCACTAAATATTAAAATTCTATTCCAACCATTTTATTAATTTAGTATGAATTCCTCAAAATATAACATTGAACCTGCATAAAACGCAACTGCGGTGAAAGTCCCCTTAAGCGAATACTGATTCTGCAAGTTCATCAGTGTCCTCAGATTTCAATTCCGAGCACCGGTTACAAAGATAGAAAAACCCGCACATACGTTTACTGAACGTACCTGAACAAAAATTCAGAAATTGATTTCGGGAACATCGGGCCTCGGAATCAAGCACCATCAGAAACCGCAAACTCGTAAAATTCCAAAGTATTTAAGAAAAAACATTTCCTTGAAATTTCCGGGTCTTTACAAATTAACCATGTCCCCATCAACAATGACTCGCCAATTTATGTCTAGTATATGGGGGACATATAGGGTATTCCGTATAGGGCCTTGAAATGTACCATTCCAATAGTGGAATGATAGATTTTTTTTATTTTCAAAATCCTCTAAAGGTAACTGATCCTCCCTGAATTGTATATAATCAAGTTCATAAGACCTCGATATATCCTCTATAACCTTAATGATTTTTTTGTATAGTCATCCATCTATTGGTTGAATATTGTACTCTACTACAGATGAGTCCGAAAATACACCTACATGATGTTCCACATATATAATGTGAAATGAGATTCTTGGTCATAAATTATCATTGAATGTATCCAATACATATTGATAATATCATTCATGTAAAAGCATAAAAAACATTCCAATGATTTGTGATTCTAAATAGGAAAGAATTCTTCTAACTTGGTTAGTTGGTCAATGTTCACCCAAATCTTTTCAAGAATGTTTAATGATTGTGTAAGTCTCATAATGAAGACCTTCAATATACCGTCCCGCATTCATTATGGAATCTCTATGGGTTAATCTAATCCCACATGGATGTGGTGCTCAACCTTCATCTAGTAGAAGTTTACACACCATGGGATATTCTTTGAAACTCTCCCCTTTATACCAAGCCACCAAAAACGATGATTGAGGTCTTGGTATATTTTCCTTTTTCCTAGATGCACCTCAAAGGGGGAATTATGGAACTCCATTACAACCCCCTTATGTAACATGAATAGTACCATTTATCATCCTTGAAATAGGATTTCATGCTCTCCGGCCTCAAAAAATCTATCTGGTGCATCCCCTATGGAAATCCAATCTCACATGACCTCGCAATATATGTGTTTCTACTGGAAATCTCTTGCATAGTAGAAAAGCAGAGTGGATGACACTATAGATCAAACAAATCATTGAATGTTTTCTAAGGTAATTAAACACCACATTTTGCACCCCTAGAGTGTAAATAATCTTATAGTCATAGTCCTTCAAGAAATAGAATCAATGAATTTTATTTAGGTGAATATATATTAGTGTGATGAAGTATCTAAGGCTGTTATTCTTTATATAGACTATGAAAAACTAAAAAAAGAAGATAATGTATTCAAGTATAAAAGAAAAACAATAATCTCTCTGGATCTAAATCGGGAATCTTGTAGTTTTACCCTTGATTACTCAAATTACATTACCCATAGGTAATCACCAACTCACAATGCATTGACACAAAACCCAACCCTGCTCTAAAGGGATCATAGAATACACTATACACAACTCCTTCCATTTGAAACATAATAACATGAGAACAAAATAAAACAAGTCTAAAAATATATTTCCATGGAAATTTTTAAAATATTAACAATGGTTTTTATCAAAAATTTATGAATGGGATGTTGTTAATAGTAGTTTTGGCATTTGTTTTAATAATACCGATATAAAAACATTGGATAAAAGTGAATTTATAGTTCTTTAAATGTTGTTTTTTATAAAGTGATGATTTAATGATACATCCACATTGGATTTGTTATAAAAATACTATGAAAAATATCTCAAGGAGAATTGAATGTCAATTTTTTATAATAAATTAATTTTAAATTCATATTATTTTTAACATTGAAAAATATTTCAATGGTTGTTTTTACAAAAAAAACATTCAAAACCCACATGGGAAAAATCAATTATTACATTCAATATTGGTTTTGGATAAAAAAATGGTGAAAATCACTTTGAAAGTCACTTTTTTATAAAAAAATTATTGAAATTCCATTTCGAAAAAAAATTAGGAATTTAAATGTAATTTATTATTGCAAATTGACATAGAAAGTCCAATAATGTTGATTTTATGTCATTTTATAGAAAAACCAGTGTGGAAATTTATTTTTTAAAAGAATGTAAATTACATGTCCAAAAAAATCTAAAAACATGTAAAATGAAACAGAATATACATCATAGAAACTATATATAAAACTAAAAACAAAACTATAAAAAATCCCTAAATTAACAACATAAATGAGAAAAAATTGTGTAAATAAAATTTTAATAAACTATAATAAAAAATAACATACTAGATAATTTACAATTTAATAATACTTGGTTATCCTTGAATAATTCATTGGATGTATTTAGGTTGATAAAACTATCTAATGAATATGGAAAATAATACATAGGCTAAAAAAATGTAAACTCAATCCACCAAGAATCACTATAGGGATCACATGAAAGGAATCTCAATCAAATTGGTTTAATTTGAAGTGCATAAGAATTTAATAAGACTAAAATAGAGTACAATTTTTTCTCACAAAAAACACCAAACATGGTTTGTATGAATGGTTAGAGAAGTAATGCTTTGAACTATATGACATATCCTATAATTGTTGAGTAATTTGAAATCAGTGATTTGATGAAAAATTTCCATAACTTATATTATAGGCTTTTCTTAGACATTTTAAACACTTATTAACCTATTTTGGTTGATTTTGGGAATTTTAATTTTTTTAATTATTTATACTCATTTTATATATATTCTAATTAGAAGAAATTATAAATTCCATGTATATTCAATAAATTAATATGAAACATTCATAATTAACAAGAAAAATTGATAAATTAATCGTTTTTAATATATATGTATCACAAGCTAACATATATCCACTAAATATCATAAACCATCATAAAATGGTCCATTTAATGCTAATTTAGTAAACAAAACATGTCATAATAATAAATTAAAAAAACTAACAATAAAATCTAATTCAAATATCTTAAAACCCATCAACACTAATAGAACAGTTTTATATACAAATTCCCATCATTAAGGAACATCATTATAGGAATACAAATAACGCTTAGTAATAATTTTATAAAAAATTAAACCCCTTAATTTTAATACACAATTTAAGTTGAGAATCCAAAATAAACCTACGTCGCATTTTTCTCTATTGAAATTTATAAATTAATCAATCTAAATCACAAATCATTTTAATATTTCGTAAAACCAATGAAATATATTTTAAAGTTTAAATACCAAATCATAAATTTAAATTTAAATGGATCATCAAATTATGTATTCAACACCTATTAGTTTTAAAAAACGAAATATATATATTTTAAAACATAATAGAATATCATAAAATAATTTTTACATTATAATAATTTAAAAGGATTGTCTAATCAAATAGAGAAACACAAACACCAAAAGTGTTCATAAATTAGTTTCCAAATAATATGTAACTCATATATATATATATATATATATTATTTAAAAAAAATCACATATATAACAAGAAATAAAAATATATCCCAACCAAATAGAACATTATAATTGAAAAAAAAATGTTGTATTTATCTTTAAAAACTAATTATAAGCTCAAAAAATTCAACAAAAAAGTAAATAAAATTTTAAAAAATAGAGAAATTCATTAAAATATTAAATTCGATGATATGAAACACCTATTAAAGCACAATAATCAGTTTTTGAATGTTTTTTATATGGAAAATGAAATATTAAAAAGAAACATTAAAATAATAACTCAACACCCCTCAAGAAAAAAATTAACATTTATAAGTAAATAAAACAACATGAGATTTATTTAAATATTTCCATTCAATTGGGTATTAGAATGAATAAATTTAAAACCTATTTATACACAACCAACGAAATTTAACTAAAACCAAATATGACTATATATTATGAGAACTATTTCATATTTGTTTTTAAATCTACTCTTTTTTGATACTAGAATCTAAATATTTGTTAAATTTATATATAAAATGAAAAACCAATGAAAATTTTATATATTTCATCTTATAATTCATAAATGTAAGAAAGAAAAACATGAAATATCTAACCACTGTAACTCTTCATTTTTATATCACAATACTTGATATCCCCTAAAATAATTATAGTGAAATTAGTTAAAATCCGCATCAAAAAGACAATTTATATAGATCAAATGTTCAACACTCTTCTGAATTAATATAATAATCATATTATGAGAAATATAAATTATTTTATTATAGAGAAAAAATTAAAATATAGTGTCCTACTATCATATAAAATAATAAACTGTGTAATTATGAAGAGAATAAAAATGATATCATCCATACCATATTTATCAAATTAATCAAATAGTTTTATAGTACTATAATGTGAAAGGTGCTTGCTATGATGAAAGTAAAAATTGAAAAACTGTCAATCAAAAAATAATATAAGAATTTTAAAACTATGGAAAAAAATCAAAGTGGCCATGAAGGATCTAAAATGAGTTTTTTTGAAATGGTATCTGTGATACCATTTAATACCTAAAAAATCTTCAATATATAGGTATAAAATTCTTGATTCTTATATCCTTATATATCAAAGGATGAAATGAAACTAAATTGAGGATTAAAACCCGACCAAATGGATGATGATTTGAATACAATAATCTTATTACCACAACATCTAAGGATTATCCATAACCTGAAAACAATTTTTTTACCTTAGTATATGAATATTTAAAACCCATGAATGTTTTTTCACAAAATCATACTATTCACCCACAAAACATAAACTCTATAGATTACATCATGTAATCATAAAATTCCTACAAAACGTAATTGAAATTATAAAAAAAAAGATATCGTTTGGCATTCATATCATACATACATTATAGCTTTCATATCTACATAGGGAGTAACCATCATGTTTACATTTGTAATACCCATCACAGTATATTTTTTAAATCTCACGGGAGAATCTTTATTGTTTACCTATTTCACATTAACCAATGCATTGGAGAGCTATCATGGGTCACCCACCGTAGGTTTATCATGGGACCACATGTATTTGATTTATCACGTAACCACCCAAAAAATTTCCAAGTACCATTACACAATCACAAAACATAAAAGATTTAAATTATCAATATTTCACTCATCAATCTCAAGAAATAAATCCAAGATATAGAAATATTAAATTCATTTATAAAACCATTTAAAACATCTAATAAAGGTATTTTTGAATGAAAGTGTCCCATACCACTTTGGAAATTTGAAAATAAATTTTAGAATTTAAATATTAAAAAACATATGCCCATATAAATAAATATTTAAAACCATTTTGAAAACAAGGAAATTAATGAGAATGATTTCGATGAATAAATCATCAAAAATTTTAAAATTATGTATTAGTTAATGGGTCTCATAACACATCACAAACACATGAATAAAATTTATTAAAGAATAACATCAAATGAAACTTTAAATATCATCAAAATATAAAAATTCATGATATAAAATGTCAAAAAGGCTATAAATACACATTATAGGATAATAATTGTGCTTATTATCAAGATATGCCTCAATGAAAGGAGATTAAGACGTATTTCATTAAAAAATTATATCATTAGATTAAGGATAAATCAAGGAAATAATTATGTGTGAAAAATATAAATACCCCCAATATATGGGGATATAATGTGAAAAAAAAAATCAGAGTTCATTCACACATATTCATGAAGAAAAACCAATGACCTAGATATTTTACTCAATAAATGGATATTGAGATAAGATTACCATAAAATAGATCATTTTGTTAATAAAATATAAAAATTATGTACATTCACAATAAATACACATAAATAATGTATAAATACAATATATGATATCAAAATTTATTTCTGACATAATCATAGAACGACATAATCACAAAGTGTAAGATTAACCAAAAGATTGGAAATTTGGTAAAGAACTTCCCTTACAAAGTTCATATAAATGATGTAAGAATTTATCAATGGGGAGAATTATGCATAGAATAAATATATCCACACAATGGTAAGTTTAAATTACAGAATTAATATATAAATAGTGATTCCACATATAATTTTGGAATAATATAATCAATGAAGTTTGTGTAAAACCAATGAGAAGAAATTCAGTTTAGAAATTCCATTACTTTGATTCCGACCAGTCCTGTTCGTTCATTAATTTCATGAAAAATAAACATTGGTTAATTTATACTTTATTTATAAAATTTTAGCTTTTAGTATTCATTGTATATGACTTATTACATTGTTATAACAATTTGTTAATTATTTGAGTTCATATCGGATGTTTTATCGATATTCAGTACTTAAGTTGAAGATGAACTTCTTTTGATGTAAATTGTCAATGTAGTAAAAATTCTATTATATACAGAATTAAATTCATGATTTAATAATAATATATATATAGTATATATGTATTTATAATAGTCTGTAATATCTGTAGATAAGTAATGAAATGCACTGTTCCTGGAGACGGTAGGTCGTACGTACGCAAGAACGATACTTTCATTTCTTTTTCATATTAAAGGAATGAAAACTAAATGATACATAAATATGATGTAATTAAAGTATTATATATATTTTATATATGTTACATATACTAATTAACTCAATCCATTATATGTTTCATGTATGGCATGAATGAGTCATTCCACTTTGAGGGGGCAGTAGTCCTCTCTTCCTCAATTTAAATTATCTAATTGACACATTCTAGAAATCATATAGGTTTGTTGTAAATAAAAATTAAAAAAGGATATGAAAAATATAAATATAATTAATATTATACATAATTATAGTTCCATTATAATGTCCACCAAGAGAGGTGGTAGGAGAAAATTGAACAATCATCATTTTGTGATTCAGTAGTTCGTCGTGCACAGAACCAGTATGTTCATATCCATTAGATGAAGTTATGTGTAAGTGTCATTTGAATACATCTCATAAAACCATCCTAGTATATTGAGGATACTTGTTTTATGCAATCAAATAATAATGAGATCATAGAGAGAGGAGAAGGAAAACTAAGGAATAGAACTTGAGATAAGATGTTACCTCTAAAATGCGTAACTTATTTTGATTTGAGCAAAAAAGCTATTTTGAATAGACTTATGGCCAAGATAGGATTATAAGTTGAAATTAGGGATATCGGGATATTAATTTAGATTAATTTTGATGAGAAATGTGGATTTATAGGTGTGAGTAAGTGGGTAGAGTTAGTGGATATTTATAAGAGGGAGGAGACACACTTTAGGAAGGTCTTGAAATATTAATTTTTTATTATTTCAATTTCGATTAAAAATGGTCAAAAACTAATTTAATTATAAATTAAGATGATTTTGGTTCTAATAAACATAAAATAATAATTTTTAGACAAGTTTTCATTATTTTTGTATCTTTATCTTTTTGGTTTTCCCCTTATTTTACCCTTTTTAATCTTATAGTGATACCTTGTTATTTACACATTGGGGGTTAATTTAATTACTATATCATGTAAATAGACGATCAAAAAATATATTTATGACATATTTTGACTTATATTAACCATTTTTTCTAATAATATATTTTTAGGAATTTAATATAATATAATAAACTATTTTATTTTTCATGTTATGAATTATGTGAATTTTGGACAATATTCATACTTGACTTTTTTTAAAAAAGATAAAAACTTGATTCCTTTGAGGAAAAAAATGAATCAATAATAACATTTCATATGAACCTATATAATTTGTGGATGAAATTAATTATTTTAAATAAAATTTATTTTAATATTTATAATATTATTCATTTGAATTCGTTATTTAGAAGATATCACTACATCATCATTATGTCATAAATAAATATATTTATTTAACGTATAAAACGTATAAAAGAATATCATGATGTAGGAAATATTTTTATAATTATAATTACTATTGATAGTCATAGATATCACTTATATAACCCCATATAAAAATTATTATTAAGAAGATGCATGTTTATGTTATTTTCTTCTTTATATTAAATTATTCATTCTGACATGTCATTATAACTCCCATGTGGATCCCAAATGCCCAATGTTCAGCCTCTGGATGATCATGGTTGAATATAACTCATCCAATAGGATTAGGAAACGTTTTAGGGTAGTTTAATATTATTATAATATTATTCTTTACCATTATTTTCCAAATTTTGCACTTTAATCATGGTAAATAAAAATAATTACCAAAGTTACTATTCATAATGTCAAAAAATAAAAGTTTTTTATTTAAAAAATTTGAAACTTATGATTAAAAATATTTAATCCATTTTTCCAAATTCAAAATACATAATTTTGTGAAATTAATTTAAAATTAATTCCCGTTGTCAAAATCAAAAAGCAGGTTTTGAAGAAGTAAAAACAATCAAAAGATTGACAAGTGTTTAAGTCCAATTTAATATTGAAATTATATAAAATGGATAAAATTGTATTTAATTATATAAAATTCATCCAATTAAACTTTAAAACCAATTAAAATAAAAACATAACTATATAAATAAATTAGATGAAAATGCAGTTTTGAATAAAAATGCCGTATTTTTCACTATTCATTAAAAAATGAACTTTATCATTAAATTACAAAAAATGTTTCCATGGTAAATTTTAATGTTACGCTTCTATAGAATCATTTTATTTTGTCAAATAGAACATATAATGTTGTCAAAAACTAAATTTAAAAAGTGTTCATCATCAAGAGGCTATAAAATAATATTTTTAGAAAAATATATCTTTTATCCAAAAAATGAATTTTATCTTATATCACATCTAGAAAACATATAAGATGAATTTGAAACAGTAAATTTAATATATAACATATTGTTTTTGTAAATAAAAATCCATAAATAGTGATATGATTTTATAGACATAATTATTTACTTTTTAAATAGATTTTCATAATAACACATCATTTATATTCAATTGGTTTTTATTTCCAATTAAAATAAATTTGGTAACAAATTAATCATTAATTAAACATTTTTAAACCAGGTTATCATAATTTTGTCAATACTATTCATTCCCACCACTCCAAAGACTAGGTTATAATAGTAACATTTAAGTAATAATATTTAGTTGATCATTTAAGCTCAATGTAGCTTATCAGGTATGCTATTGAACATAATGTTTCTTTCATAAAACATGGGATATTACATCATTCCACAATTTGGGAAATTTTATCCTTACAATATTAAAATTGGGCTCGTAAAATTTATCAAAAATCCCACATTAGAATAAGGGTGAATAAAACTATCACTTTAAAATAATGAAAGAGAAGTAAAAAAGGTCACCTGAGATAACACATACTAGGATTCCATATAAGAAAACACGGATAATCAAGAAAAACTAAACATATTTTTCTAATGAAGAGTGATAGAAAACATGATTAGGAAAAATATAACAATATGAAAACCACAGACTTGTGATTTTTTAAATGATCTATGATTCCCCAATAGGAAAGTAAATGGACAACATTATTGTTTTAAGGTCCTTTTAATAAATCTAAGGAATTTATTTATGATATTTACTAAGAAGATAATAAAACATACTTACTTGTCAACTAGAATTTAATCATTCTTTAATATCTACCAAAAACTTTTCTTTTATCGAAATGATGAGAATTCAAGATGACTTGGTCACACCTGAAGCGTCAGAACCCACTACTAGAGAATCACATAATCTACAAAAAAATGAACCATATATTTACCTTATCTTTAGACATTAATCAAAAACAAAATGGTTAGTACTATATCAGATAATCCATTGAAAATATTAATCCTTTAAAAAAGAAATAATAATCTTAATCTCCAAAATTCATAAAAAACCCCAAATGTTCAACAATGCCCATGAAAAAAATAATTATCTATATAATTCCTCAAAAATAATAATCCAAACTAATATTGAAACCCAAAATTTAAATGGAATTGATCACACAGTATTCCATGATAAATCATAACAATTATCTCCAATTAACATCGACCACTCTTATAGTCTTATACAAAAAAGTAATTAACCTAATCACATATTCTCCAAAATAGTTCAATCACTTCCATAAATAACCTAAATAGACATAACTCCACATTAAAAACGTAGATTCTTCCAAAATAAAATTCAACCATTACTCCCCAAATAAAATCCCATATTATTCTATTTTTATTAGGCATATAGGGTTCCCAAAATATAGAACATCTTACAAAATAATATTTATAAGTTAATCAAAAAATAATTTTCATATACTAAGGATATCAATTTGATAAAAGAGATGTTACCATAATCAACTTATTATCAATACATAAAATCATTTAACTAAAATGAATAAGGCATAATAACTAGGTAATTGACGTAGGTCTATGGTAGGAAATTTTCTCTAGTTGTCCTTCCTTTGTGGGTTCGATTCTCACGACCTTTCCAGACACGGCGTGTTTTTACCCAAATTTCAAGTTGTCCCTTTTTATAAAACTCAAAAATAACACTAACATGTTTTAACCTTAGTGGTTTATTATACATATGATTTCCATCCCAACTCATAATGATTTCAACATCTTAATTCATGATGTCTTATATATATTGAAATTTGTTTGACCTCAATATAATAAAATAAAACAATTCACAATATAAAGAACAACATACCTTTATCATAGTGTCAACCTGGTTTTAACATCATCGTGTTCATGTAAATAGAAGGTCCATGCATTCTAACAATGAATTAGAGATCATTCAAATTCATTTGCTTACTTTATCCAAATACACCTTGTACAACTAGGGTCATATGGGTTTTCACCAAAAAATAGTTTCAAAAAATTATCATGTATGGCATATATTTTCAAAACTTACGATTGAATATGATTTTTATAAAATATTCAGACTGTGTTTGAGTTGAAACTTTCAATAAATGGTCCTTTTAACATACCATAAGTACACTGTGAATTGATATATTCTAAAAGATAATATAAATTGGTTGCACAAGGGTTTCCTTTTTCAACACATATATCATAATCATAATATACTTCAATTTCTTACGATATGGTAAAATATTTTAGAATGCCTTGATAATATTTACATTTCAGGAAATTATGAGAATATTGAGAATATAGGATTTTACTAAATATGTCCCATGATCCACGATGGAATCGAGGTATAGTAGAGTTATTTGATATCACAAACACATTTTTACATGTGAGTTTTTGTTTGAAAACGTTTCACAATCATCTGAACATGACTTTACAATAATTATTGTGAGAAAGTCATCATGAAGAGATATGAATGTTGTTTTCAGATCCTCCTCCTTCCATTTCTAACTGAATTTACTTGATCTGAATAATTTAGAAAATAAGGATTTAAATGAATGAATAAACATAGATAATTACTCTATGGTTATCCAAAACAACTAATCCCAAATTTTATTTAAACTGACCACTGATACCAACTATTATGAACTATCCATAAATGATACATAATCTTGAGTTAACTCAAAAATTCATGTTAAGGATATATTCATGTTTGAAGATTTAGAGTATTAGGTCATAACTTATACATAACAACTTTATATTACAAGTAGACACTTCTACTCACTATCCATTTTTTTTATTAAACCAAAACCCTTTAAAAAGAAACATTGTCTTGTTTCATGTTTTAACATCATAACATTCTCTCGATCCCATCCTTGACTCAATTATTTGTTATGTCCAATTGAAAATTATTTTAAAACTTGTGATGAGCATAAAAAGATCAATATGGAATATCAGACAAGGGATAAAACTTTTAGTTCATGAATATTTAAAACCCATGAAAACATTTCCAGAATATTATACTTTTCACCCACAAAATAAAAACTATATAGCTTACATCATTTAATTATAATATTCCTAAAAAATTAATAGAATTCATAAAACGTAAATGTAAATTATGGAATCCAAATCATATTACATTGTATATTTCATAGTTAGATAGGGGGTAACCTTCATGGTTATGTTTGTAATACCCATCATAGTATATTCCCTAAATCTCTTAAGAGAAACTTTATCATTTACGTCTGTCACATTACCCAATGTATTGGAGAGCTATCATAGGCTCACCCACCCAAGAGTTTTCATGGAACCACCCATATTGGGTTTATCATGTAACCACCCATTAAATTTACTAGTACTATTACATAATCATAACACATAAATGATTTTAATTATCAATTTTTCAGTCATCAATCACAATAAATCAATCTGATATATTGAAATATTAACTCCATTTCCATAACCACTTAAAACATTTAATAAAGACATTTTTGAATCAAAGTGTCCCATACCACTTTTAAAAATTTAAAAGAAATTTGAGAATTAAAATTTATAACATATATTCCCATATAAATAAATACTTAAAACCATTTCAAAAACAAGGACATCAATGTGAAAGATTTAGAAGAATAATTCTTCAAAACTTTTAAAATGATGTTTTAGTTAAACAACCTCGTAACACTTTAGAAACACACAAATAAAAATAGTTAAATAATAAAATCAAATGAAACTTTAATTATCATGATAATATAGCAATTCACGATATACAGTGTCAAAAAGGTCATAAATCCACCATATAGTATAATAATGGTGCATAATATAATGATATGTCTCAATTAAAAGAGATTGAGACCTAGCCCCTTACAAAGATCGTATTATTTGATTAAGGATAAATCATTGACATAATTATGTGTGAAAAATATAATTAAACTCATTATAAGTGCATATTAAGTGTAAAAAAATTATATGTCATTCACACATATTATTCGGAAAACAAAACCAATGAAAAGGATATTTATCTCAATAAATGGATATTGATATAAGATTTCCCTTACATAGATCATTTCATTAATAAAATAGATAGATTAAGTGTATTAAAAATATATAGACATAGATAAAGTATATATAAAAGATAGGATATCAGAATTTATTTCTCACACAATAATAGCACAACATTATCAAGAAGTGGAAGATTAACCTAATGAATGAAAATTGGGTTAAGAAGTTCCCTTACAAAGTTCATATAATTGAAATAAGAATTTATCAATGGGGTGATCATGTGTAGAAATAGTATATCCAATCAAAGGGATGTGTAAATTACCAAGTTAATAAAGAGAATGTTATTAAAAACATAATCTTGGAAAAATATAATCAATGAAGTATGCGTAAAAGTCAATGAGATGAAATTGATATTAGAAATTCCCTTACCTTGATTCTGACTTGTACTGTTCGTTATTTAATTACCTGAAAAATAAACATTTGTTAATTTAAAAATAAATTTGATCCTTTTTAATTTTTATTATTATATTTATATCCGTTATTACCATGTTATATTAATTATTTAACTATTTGAGTTCATATCAGATGTTTTGTCGATATTCAGAACTTGAGTCTAAAATAAACTTGTTTTGATGTAAATAGTCCTTGTAGTCAAAGGTAAATTATATCATGAATGATATTCATGATTTAGATATCATATATATCCTGTATATATCATTTTATAATAGTCCATAACATTTGTATATATGAAATGAAATGCACCGTTCATGGAGACGGTAAGCCGTACATACGCATGGACACTACTTTCATTTCTTTGTCATATTAATGGAATGAAAACTAAATGATACCTAGGTATGTCATAATTAATGTATAATAAATTTTATATATATATTAAATATGTTCATTAACCCCATCCTTTATAAGTTACATGTATGTCATGAATGAGTCATATCACATTGAGGGGGTGGTAGTCTGATCTTCCTCAAATGAGATAATCGTATTTACACATAACGGAATGAAAAAAAGGTATGTTGTAAATAAAAAATAAATAAGAATATGGAAAATATAAATATAATATATATAATATGTCATTAATTTTCCATAATTATGTCCACTATGAGAGGTGGTAGAAGATAATTGAACAATCATCGTTTCGTGAGACAGTAATTCACCGTACACAGAAACAATATGTTCATATTCCTTAGATGGACTTATGTAAGTGTAGTTCGAATCCTTCACATAAAAACATAATAGTATATTTAGTATATTAGGTTTTTTATGTAATCAATAAATAAATAGATAATAGGGAGTGGATAATTAAAATAAACGAAAGGAACATGAGAGAAGATGTTACCTCTAAATCTGGTAAATTCTTTTGATTTGAGCCAAAAGGCTTTCTTGAATTGCCTTATGCACAATGTGAGGATTATATGAGGAAAGGAAATATGTTGGGAGATTATTTTATCATAGTTTGGATGTTCCAAGGTTCTTGAGAGGTGTGAGTAAGTGGGTAGAGGTGGATGCCTTTTCTAAGAGGGAGGTCGGGCACTTTAGAAAGGTCTTAAAATATTAATTTATTATAAATTACATTTCGATTAAAAATGGTCCAAAACTAATTTAATTAGATGATAAGATGATATTTTATTGAATAACAATAATAATAAAAATTAGACAAATGTTTAATATTTTTAATCGTTATCATTTTGGTTTAACCCTTATTTTACCCTTTTTAATATTAAAGTGATATCATGTTATTTACACATTATGAGTTAATGTAATTACCATATCATTCCAAAAAACACAAAAAAAGTCATTTATGAAATATTTGGACTTATATAAAAACCATTTAGACGAATATTATATTTTTAGAAATTTAATATACTTTAATATACTATTTTATTTTTTAAGTTAGGAATTATGTTAATTTTGGACACTATTTTTACTTGACTTTTTAAAAAATTCATAACAATATGATTACTTTGAAAAAAACATTGAATCAATAATTAAATGTCATATTAAACTAGATAACATGTGGATGAAGTTAATTATGTCAAATAATATTTATTTTAATTTTTATAATATCATTTATTTGAATCCTTTATTAATGATGAAATCACTCTATCATCATTATGACATAAATACATTTATTTATTTAATGTCTAAAAATTATAAATAAAATATGATTACATTTTAAATTATTTTATATCTCCAATGAATATTCATAGTTTAATATATCACATATATTACCCCATATAAAATTGGTTTCAGTAAGAGAAGACATGATTATTTTATTTTTCTCTTTACTTTAAATTAATTATTATTACATATCGTTATCACTCTCAAGTGATTCCCAAATGCCTAATGTTTGGCCCATGGATGATCATGGTCAGATATTACTCATCAAATATTATTAAGATACATTTTATGGTAGTTTTATATTATGATAATGTTATGTTTTACCATTATTTACTACATCTACCGTTTAACCATAGTAAATAAAAATAATTACTCTTGTTACTATTTAAAAATTCAAAAAATAAAAGGTAATTATTTAAAAATTTAGGAATTTATTATTCAAAATATATAATTATTTTGTCCAAATTGAAAACACATAATTTTATGAAATTAATTTAATATTAATTCTAGTTCCCAAAACAAAAAAGAAGGTTTTTAAGAAGTAAATTCTATCAAAATATTGACACGTGTTTATGTGTAATTAAAAAGTGAAATTACTTCCAAATAACAAAATTGGATTAAATTATAAATAAATTAATCGAATTACACTTCAAAACAATTTAAAATGGCATTCTAAATATATAAATAAATTTGGTGAAAAGTCTATTTTGAATTAAAATGAAGTATTTTTCACTATTCATTAAAAATGAACTTTATCATAAAATTACAAAAAATTGATCCAAAATAAATTTTTTATTTTATTATTCTATATAAGAAGATTATTTTCCAAATACATCATATAAAGGTTTCAAAAACTAAATTTTAAAAGGGTTCCCAATGAAAAGGCGGTAAAATTGCATTTTTAGAAAAATACTTCTTTTATCTGAAAAATAGAATTTGTTCAAATATCATATCCGGAAAAAATATAAAATTAAATTAAAAAATTAAATTTAATATATAAATTATATTTTTCATTAAATAAAATCCATAAAGTATGATATGATTTTATAAACATAATTATTCTCTTTTAAAATAGGTTTTCATTAAAACAAATCAGTTATATTAAATGGTTTTTTATTTCCAATTATAATAAATTTGGTAACAAATTAGTCATTATTTAAACATGATTAAACCATATTTTCCAAATTCAGTTGATAATATTCATTTCTGCCATTCCAATGGCTAGGTTATAACTGTTTCATTTAAATAATCATATTTAGTTGTTCGTTTATGCTCGATGTAGTGTATCATGTATGATTTTGAGCATAGTGTTTCTTTCCTAAATCAAGGGATGTTACATAGATAAAAATGAAAAATAAATAAATATGATGAATTTAAATATCTGAATTAAAAACTTACATGTTAATGTAATAATAAGAAGCTGAATTGCACTAAACATTACAAAGACTCTAATAAATCGAAATATTCGAAGTTAGAAGTGTATTATTACAATTTAAGTTGGTGGTTACTATTTGAAAAAATAATATCATGAAGTTAGATAAATTTTTCATTCTTTTTATGGCTCGACCACATTGAATATATACATTAATAATGAATTTTATAAGAATAAAAATTTAATATTTTGACATAGAACCCAAAATAATTAATATAACTAACCTTATAGAATCCACTCTTGATCCTAGTTGTGATTATCTCAAACATGAATCGTAAAAAAAGAATACATTCCAACATTCCATTTTGACAATGAAACTACGGTTATAAATCATTAACTTGAATATAAAAACCAACACACACACACACACACACATATATAATAAAACATACATGATCTAATATAAAATATATATATCAATAATTTCTCATGGTTTATTTTATTTGGATTCTATATCAAAAATTAATCACTATTAATCCTTTTCCATGACCCATATTCTCATATATCAGTTATCAAAACTTGTAAAAACAATAATAATGAAGAATAAATAACTTATATAAAAGAAAAAAATTACTTGTTTAATAAATTTCAGAAAGAGGTACATACTCCGCCTATTAAACAAACATAAATAAAAGAACAAAACTATAAAGTAAAACATAACATACCAACTAAAATAAGAAAACAATTCTTATAAATACTTGTTTCTTGATGTTTAATTAAAAGAGAGATACATTAAACATATAAAACCTGAAAAAAATGAATATAAAAACATTAATAAAAAACAATTGTACAAGTAATCATTTTTTAAATTGAAATCAAATTATACATACCTAATAATTTAAAATTTATCCTAGATTGAAAAGTAGTGTTCATGAAATAATCCTGTAAAAAGAAACATAATATACAAACATTAAAAAATGATTTTCAGTTTTTTAAAATTTAAATAAAAGGGAAATGCCTTTTAATTTATATTTTAACCATACATAAATAATATTATAAAAACAATGAATATGGGTAGGTTATTAATTTTTATATGACTCAAAATAATTGAAAATCAATAATAACAATGAATTTGATTAGAGTAAAAAATAGAATATTTTAACATAAAACCTAAAATAATTAATGTAACTAACCATCAAGAAATTCATTCCTCATCCCTTTTTATATTATCTCAAACATGAATCTGAAAACAAAATATATTATTTTTAACCTTCCCTTCTGAAAATGAAACACCATTTAATAAAATTTAACCTAAATAAGAAAAATAATATATAAATATACACCTATGAAAAAAGATATATTATATAATATAAAATATATTTACCAATAATTTTATATAGTTGATTTTATTTGGATTATATATTGATAATTGGTTATTATTAAACTTTTTTATTGATAATTATTTTCATTTATCAATTCTCAAACTATTCATAAACAAAAATAATTATGAAAAAATACATATAAAAAATAAAAAAACATACTTGTTTACAATTTTTCTAAAATATTTAAATAATACATCTAGTAAACTAACTTAATGTAAAGGAAATACCCATAAAATCAATCACAACACCCCTACTAAAAGTATAAAGTTATTGTTAAATTACTCATTTATTAAACATTAATTTAAAGATTCATACTTAATAATTAAAAGCAGAACCATAGTTAACACATAGTTTTCCAACAAATGATGAATATGGGTACGTTCTTCATTCCTATATGACTAGAAATCATTGAAAATATATGATAACAATGAATGTTATAAGGCTAAATTTTTTTTATATAAAACATAAAATAATAAATATAGCCCACCTTATCAAATTCAATCATTCACCTAATTGTGATTATCAAATACATGAATCTTAAAACACACTACAATTATAAAAAATTAACTTGAAAATATAAAGTAATATATATATATATATATAATATAATAATAACTAATATAAAATATATTTACCATTAATTCCATTTATTAGATTGTATTTGGATTCTTTATCAAAAAGTTATTATTTATTAAATTCTCTCATGACCAAAATTTTCATATATATAAACTAAAAAAACTTGTATAAATAACAATAATTAAAATTAAGACCATATAAAAAAATAACAAAACTTTCTTTTATAACATGATGTTAAATTTTATTATGAACACAACCTAATAAGGAGAAAAATCAATATAATGTTCACTGATTTTGGTCATGTTTTTCTATTATCCAATGATATAAAAAATATAAAAATTTCACAATTAAAGACATTAGAATGAATATTAGTTCAAAATTTTCTTAGTGTTATTACCTATTTAGGAATCGAAAAAACTGGAACCCAATATCGTTCATTGATAATATCTCACATATATATGAATATCTAGTATAAGTATTCACATATTGCACAACTGTTGAAATGTTTTTTGGATATATACAACTGTAAGAACCAGAGGTATCATTTTTGAATAAGAAGTATATGTTGATACATTATTACATAAAGAATATAGTAATTCACTTGAAATGATTTATTTAAAGAAATAAAAGCTGAAACATAAATTTAACTACATGGAAAAAAACTTCAACACAAAAAATATAATTCCCAAACCCCAGAAGCCCAAAGTCGGTGCATTATTACGTATTATTGGCATGATTACAAGGTATCATGTCCCAAAAGACCAATCAGTTTAGCAGTCTTGGAAATACAAGATACATTCATCAGGTTTAAATTGCATCATATAATGTAAAACTACAACAACATTGTTTCAATGGAAAACATTGAGATCCCACAAACTATTCCTACAGGTCAGTCATAATATACTTCTTCGCATACTTGGAAAAATAAAACATAGAAAGGGGTGAGCTCAAATTCTCAGAAAGGATAAAAATATAGAGGAAACTTTCATAAATAAGTATAAACATTTATGTAAATGTATAAAACAAAAAAAAATTAATTTCAACATAAAATTAATCATAATATGCAAGAATATAAATCAAAATAATTCCATTTACTTACTCAAATTGATATTCTACTCGTCAAATAATCACACAAAATTTCAATAGCCACTTTCATAATGATAGAATTCATAATGCGAGACTTCATAACCACATAGTCAATGCCTTTGTGCCAAGACTACAAATAACATTTTTTCAAGTCCTTGTGGAAAGATAATAGTTTGTCACATGAGACCTACCGATGCATCGAGGAGCTATAGCGGGCTCCACCCGTCACATACTAAGTCTAAAGCATTCCTCATATGAAAAGATTTAAACCTAACATAAACATTCATATTAAAACTAGCATAAGAAATGTCAATACTTTATCCATAAACCATTAATGGTATGAAAATAACACATCCATAGTCAATCATATCACAAAAACATCAATAAAATGTGGAATTTTTGTATCATAATAAATCAACTTCAAATAAGCTTAAAATCCAAAAATGGTTGTTGACATAGTTGAAATCCAAACCTTTTTTAGAGAAATATCACTTTATTTTTTGAAATCATTTAAAATTCATATAAATATAAAATAGAATATTAATTTTGGAAATATTATTATAAGCTTTCAAGGGAAGCTTTGACGATGTTATTATGGAAAAAAATAGTCGTACCCGCTGTGTAAGTTAAAAAACATTATTTCCTTAATTTTGTCGAAAAGGTAATAAAGTACCTTGTTTGGAAAATGACTGAATAATTCCTTTTAGAAAATATAAGGTCAGTTAAGGGTATAAATTAATTTAACCCATTTTCTAGTGAGTAGTAAAATGTTTTTAAATACATTTTTAAGAATCATGAATGTGGATGATAAAGATGTCCCAGTATATAATTATGTATAAACAACCTCAGATAATGAAGAAATTGTGAAATTAACCCTTACCTTGTACTTTTACTTGGTTGAGGGTACGTTAACCTTCTATATAATAGTTAAATAATTTTTATTAAATCATGAAAAACTATATACATAGTTATGATATCATATATGATCTTCTAATAATGCATTGTTAATGATATTTTAGTATTACCGTCGTTTTGGGTGTTAACTAATTTGTTTTACATTATATGATTTGTTATGTAAGTAATGTTTTTTATGAATAGGATGTATTTTATTCATATTCATAATGATATTAAGTCTTTAAAAATTATTTTTAATCATGTAATGAAAATTAGTCTTGAATGGATATGATGAGGAATGAATCTCATCGCGTTCGTGGAGACGGTAATCCGTACATAGGCATGAGCAACAATATCTTTCTTTTGAAAAATCATATATTATTGAATGTTATATCATATATAAATAATTATTATTATTTTATATTTAATATTTACATCATTTTTACTCATTATTATACCCATCCAAAAGATGATGTGTTTGAATAACAAACTACACCACGACGTGGAGATGGTAAGACGTACGTACACACGTATGGTGATATGTCATTCAAAGGATGGATAATATAATGAAAATGGTTGTATCATTTTTATAATAACATCACATTATATATAATACAATGGAGTTATTATTGTATATTGGAAACAACAAAGAAAGAGTAAGTGGAAGAAGAAGAGAACTTGAATGAGGTGATGAAATATTTACCTCTTCTTCAGGTTCTTCCATTTGATTTGATAAAAAGGGATCTATATAATGGCTTTCTGACTGATGGAAGGCCTCTAGGATTAGGGGAGGACATTGGAGAGGGTATTTGAAAAGGGTTTGGCCCAGACAAATGTCTTTGAATGTGTTAATTAGATATAAGGGTGAGTGCACGTTTATAAGAGGGGTGAGAGGAACCTTAGGAAAAGCTAGAAATATTATTTTATAATAAAATCCTCTTCGGTTTCTAATGGCTCCAAAATTAATTTTTTTAAAGAATACGGTGTGTAAGGGTCAAAAACCACTAAAACAATATGTTTTAGATAGGTTTGGGTCACTATATTATCATTATCTTTTATATTTAACTCTTAGTTAATAGTTTGACATTTACCATGTCTATATGTATTTTTATATTATATGGTTAATAAAATTACTATAAACATAAAAAATAACCTCAAGTCGTTAATTAATAAAATATATAATATTATTTATGTAATTTTTTCAGACCTTAGGTTTTTAAGAATAGAATATAAATTAATAATATAATATTTGTTTTAAAAACTCTATTGTGTCAATTTTGACACTATTTGGTATTTTGTTTTTTCTAAATTCACAACAGAATTAATAATTTGAAAAAAAATCATCTAACCAACCCTAACATGTTATATGAACCTATAATATTATTGTAGTTCATAAAAAGTCTCAAATTCTATTTATTTGGATATTTATAATATAAATTAATTTAAGCTTTCATTAATACGGCAATTACTTCATCATCAGTGCGTCATAAATAAATTTTATTATTTAATGTATAAAATTATTAATAAAATATCATTATGTAGGAAATACTTTTATATTTATATGTAATATTTATAGTCGAATTTATCTTATGTATAACCATATATTAAAAATATTTTAGTTATTAATATTTGAATTTAACACTTTTAACTATTTTTTGAATTTAATAATAATAAATTTCCTAATCTAATCCAAGTGGACCTAAAGGATCGTATATTATTCCTAAGGTTGATTTTTATTGAATTACACTTATCCAATAGTACTAGGACATGTGTTAGGGTAATAATAATATCATTTTTACCCTTAATTACTCTATTTACTTTTAACAGTGGTAAATAAAAGTAAAATGTTACTATTCACCAAAAATTATTTTCATCTTATTGATCCACATTTTACTTACTGATGTCAACTGTGTCTATCAGATTTTTTAAATTCAACTCATTGATGCGGTAAAATTACAATTTATGTAAATTTATAAATGCTCCTAGGAGGTGGGTAAAAGATATTAAAAAAGTTCAATAAAATTTTTATATATCTACATTTATTATAAACTGATTCCAATGATTTACATTGAACTTATATAGGTATTATGTATATATTTTGAACTAAAATAAATTTAAATAAAATAAATAATTTTTTATATAAAAATTCGGTTTTAAATTATAACTCAGTATTTTTCACTATACATCAAAAATTGAATGTTTTCAAAAAATACCAAAAATACACCATAAGATAATTTCTATATTTCAAATCCAAAAATGAGGTCCATTTTGAAAGAAAAAATTTATAAAATTTCAAAAAGTGGGTACTACTATTCATAATGGCTAGTTTGATTGTTTGTGGTGTGTTAGAACTGGAAGTTGCGTAAAACACACGCTATTGTATTATTCAATGAGAAGTGTACCATGGATGCATGGGCTATTACATTCTCCCCTCCTTCAAATAATTTCTTTCTCGAAATTTCTAAAATATTACTGCATAAAAAGATTTGGGTGGTTCTTCATCATATGTTCCTCAGGATCCCACTATTTCTCTTCCATCTTATGGTTTCTCCATAAAACCTTCTCTAGACTAGTTGTCCAGTATCTCAACACATGTTCACTTATGTCAAGAACATTGGAAGGCTCTTCGAAATAAGATATATTGGGTTCGAGTTCTAATTCCTCATAGGTAAGTATATGCACTGGGTTAGGCATGTATTTTCTCAACTATGATGTGTGGAATACATTGTGAACTTTGGAGAGACTTGGAAGAATTTCCAAAAAGTAACCTATAACCCCAATTCATTCTAGAATTTCGAAAGGTTTGATGTACCTGGGACTCAATTTTCCATTCATACTGAAACGTATAACACCCTTCCATAGAGATACCTTCACGAAAACATGTTCTCCAACCAAAAATTCCAAATCCTTCCTTCAGTTATCGACATAGCTCGTGTGCCTACTCTGAGATCCTTTGATGTGGGTTTGGATTACCTTCACCTTTTCCATCATTTCTTCCACATGTTCATGGTTTATGAGTTTTCTTTCGCCAACATCATCCCAACAGGTTGGTGTGCGACATCTTTTTCTGTATAAAGCTTCATATGGTGTTATCTGAATACATGAATGGAAGCTATTGTTATAGGAAAATTCTACCAGAGGTAAATATTGATCCCACACACCATGAAATTCATGTGATCTTGATCTAAACATGTATTCTATGGATTTAATAGTCTGTTCTGATTGTCCATCAGTTTGGGGGTGGTAGGCAGTACTCAAACGAAGTTCAGTATCTTGGACTTTCTGAAGACTTTTCTAGAATATTGATGTATACCAGGGATCATGATCAGAAACAATCGATAGTGGTACTCCATGATGTCTTACAACTTCATTAATATATAGTCTTTCTAAATTTTCAAGTGGTAAATCTTCCCTTATAGACATAATATGTGATGACTTGGTAAGATGATCAACAATGACCCATATTGAATCATTCCTTCTAGGAGTCTTTGGTAATCCCATGAGAACGTCTATCGTGATAATATCCCATTTCAACTGAGGTATGGGAAGAGGTTGCATGACTCCTCCAGGCTGGTGCCTTCCAACATTCACTTGTTGACAAACCATACATCTTGACACAAAATCAGTAATCTCCCTCTTCATTTTGTTCCACCAAAAATGATCCTTAAAATCGATATACATCATAGTTCTACCAAGGTGTATAGAGAAGTTGTAATGATGAGAATTATCCAAAAATTCCCTTTTTATACAAGGTATATCAGGAACACTATGTCTATTCCCAAATTTCAAAATTCCATCTTCATACACAAATTCACTCAATATTCCATCATTCAGAACTTTAATTCTTTTTTGAATCTATTAATCACTAGTCTAAGAACTCTTTATCCATTGTAGTATAGATGGTTTGGAAACCATTTTAAAAAGTATTGACGTTTCACCTTCCATGGTGATTCCCATATCCATCATTACTAGATCCATGTATATAGGAACCTTTTCAACTATCATCTTGTTCTAAACTCCATGATATTTTCTACTCAAAGCATCTGCCACCTTATTTTCCTTCCCTGGGTGGTAATTTATAGTGAAATCATAATATTTGAGTAGTTTAAGCCATTGTATTTTCCTCATGTTGAGTTCTTTCTGTGAGAAAAAATAATTCAAACTCTTGTGGTCGGTATATATCTCACATTTTTCACCAGAGAAATAATGTCTCCATATCTTCCAAGAAAATATTACTACTGCTAAATCAAGATCATGAGTAGGATAGTTTTTATCATGAATCATTATCTATCATGATGCATATGAAATAAACCTATCATTCTGCATAAGGACACAAGTAAGCCCTTTCATTGAAACGTCACTATAAATAACTAAACCATCATTCCCCGATGGTAGAGTCAATATAAGATAATTGATGAATATTCTCATATGTTCTTCAAAACTTTATTCACAATCTTATGTCCAAGAAAATTAAACCCCTTTACATGTGAGCATGGTTAATGGGTTTTCCAATCGATCAATATTTTTGATGAAATCCTGATAATAACCTGCTAAACCAATAAAACTGCGTACCTCGGTTATACATGTCGGTGCTGGAAATTCTTGGATTTCCTTAGTCTTTGATGGATAAATAGATATAAAAACCTTAGATACAATATGTCCAAGAAAATAAATCTCTTGAATCTAGAATTAAACTTTTATAATCTTCCCATATAATTAATTTATTCTAAGAGTCTTTAGGATAATACGCATGTTATTTTCATGATCTTCATATGATTTGGAGTATACCAAGATATCATCAATAAATACAATTAAATATTTATCAAGATATTCCTTGAAAACCCTATTCATTAGATCCTTGAAGACAAAGGGTTCATTAGTCAATCCAAAAGGCATTACTGTAAACTCGTAATGCCCATACTTGGTTCGAAATTTTTTTCTCACAATGTCTTCCATCTTTACACACAATTGATGATATCCATATCGACAGTAAATCTTTGAAAAGTATTTATATCCATGAAGTTGGTCAAATAAATCATCAATTCGAGGTAGGGGATACTTGTTATTTATTGTTAATTCATTGATCTCCATGTAGTCAATGCACAACCACATAGAACAATATTTTTTATTGACAAAATAGACAGGGGATCCCTTTTGAGAAACACTAGGGAGAATAAATCCCTTATTACTAAATTAATCTAGTTGTTTCTTTTGTTTCACTAATTCCATAGTGGATATTATATAATGCGTCTTCGATATAAGACTTGATCCCATAATTAAATCACTAGAAAACTCAATTTATCATTCTGGAGGATTTCTAGGTTAATCCTCTGGAAACACATCAATATATTATTTCTAAATAGGTGCATCCCCTATTTGAAGATTCTTTTCCCCAAAAACCGTTATTTCAATCTCTTCCTCCCAAATAACTGAATTTAGTTGTGCTATATAGGGTTGATCTAGATAAGAATTAGGTGGTGACGTTTCTGCTCTAAAGATATGCTACTCCTTATCATCATCAAAAATTGTAACCTCCATCCTCTTATAATAAATTTTCTCATCATGGTCTGAAATCCAATCCATACAGAGGATTATATCAAATTCAATCCCGGGTATGAAGATTAGATCAAAAGATAAAGAACATTTACATGCCCCGATGGGGACTGATTCACAAAACATTGTTGCAATGATACTTCCCTTAGGAGTTTTGACTGACAACTCCCTTGTTAAATCAAATTGGAAAAATCTAATTTTTTTAGGAAACTGAGAAGATATAAAACAATACGATGATCCATAATCAAATAAAGAGTTTTCTAAATGTGAGGAAACCATTAAATTACCGACCACTACGTCTTTCAGAGATTCAAACTCAGTAGTTTTGATAGAAACTGTAACACCCCGAGCTTCCACGATACGCCTCTCTTTCAATAATGCAATAGCTTGCACTGTACGCAAGTTCGAGTTCTAAAACACCGCGACTAATCAAAGTAGCCATTATGAATAGTAGTAACCACTTTTTGAAATTATAGAAAATTTATATTTCAAAATGGAATTCATTTTTTTATTCATAATATTGAAATTAGCCTATGTTGAATTTTTTGTAATTTTCGGAGAACTTCAAAATTTTTATGAATAGTGAAAAATACTTAAAACAACTTTTTTAATCAAAATAATTTATTGTGATAAATTATACTATTTAGTGTCCTTAAAGTATAATTAGAATATATTTTTACCATTTTATCCAATGGTGGTCATTAGAATTAATTTAACATTGATATTGGACATAAACAATTGCCAATCTTTTGATATAAATTGTTTCTTAAAAACACGCTATTTGTTGTGACATCGGGAATTAATTATAAAATTAATTAATGCAAATTATATGTTTGGAATTTTGTAAAATAGACATCATTTTTGAATTCGGAATATCAAATATATCTTAGGGTGAAATTTTGGCATTGTTCTGAAAAACTTCAATTTTTGATGAATAGTGAAACCACTAAGTGGTAGTTAAATAACTGATTTTTCGTTTAAATGAAATATTACCACTTATGTTATTTTATTATCAAAAATACAACATACATGTTTGTCATTAAGAAGTAAAATTTGGTTCAATTAGATTAAAATAATTTTTTGGTGAATAGTAACTTTTAAGTTCTTAATCGCGATTAGAGGTAATTAGTGTAGTTTAAGGTAACAAATAATGTTTTAATAATATGAGATGAGCATGAAACTTCTCCTACTACTATTGGATGAGTCATTTCCGACCAATACAACCCATGGGTCAACTTGGGGACCCCATGGAGCCACTTTGGTTGGAAAATGACATTAATATATATTTATTTAATGTTAAAATTAAATTGACACAAACATGAGTTGTTTTACTAAAATAGATTTTAAGTGGGGTTACACAAGTCCACATTTTGACTATAAATATTCATTGGAAAGATAAAAAGATTTCCTACATCATAGTAGTTTTTTATAATTTTTAGACATTAAATAAATTAAATTATTTATGACATCATGATGATGTAGCGATGACCTCATTATTTAACGATTTAAATAAAATGAGAAGATAATGTAAAATCCAAGGCATACACTTGTACAAAGCCTATTGGATGAGGAGATTTCGAAACCTTATCACCTTATCCTCGAATTATATAAGTGTGGTACCTTTATAATCCAAAAAGCATTGTGTAATAATGTAACATTTCAATCTTTCCAAAAGTGCCCCTCCTCTCCACTTATAAAAGGCCCCCACCTCTCCCACCTCATTTACACTTTCAAGCCATTTGGCTCGACCAAACTCTGCCCAAATACTCTCCCAACTTCACCCTATTACTTTTAGAAGCCTAAATTTTGGCAGAACTCTTCCCAAGGAATCCTTTGGCTCAAATCAAAAAGAGTTACCCGATTTTGAGGTAATGTCTTCTCTAATGTTGTTTTGTTTTATTTTTCTTCTCCAACCCCCTAAACTCTTTTTATTCATTACTTTTGTAACAACACCAGTATCTACAATATATTAGGATGTTTTTATGATATGTATTTGATTTAAACTTACACACACCTTCGTCTAATGGTTAAAGAACATACTGTTTCTTTGGGTGGCGAAATACTACCTCACGAAACGATGATTGTTCAAATTATTTTAACACCTATAATGGTGGCCATTTTGATGACAATATTTTCATATATGATATATATATTATGTTTATGTTTTCATTATGCTTCTGTATTTCTCATTTATGTCATAATTTATGATTTCCATTATGGGTAAACGCGATAATTTCATTTTAGGAAGTGCGGACTACCGCCCCCTCAAAGTGATGTGAATCGTTAATGCCGTATGTGGGATGTATAAAGGATGGAGTAAATGATATTATATATGATATTATACTTGAAATATACTATACCTTTATATAATTATTATTTCATTCCATTAAATACGAAATATAAATGAAAGTAGCGTTCATGCGTACGTACGGCTTACCGTCTCCATGAACGGTGCATTTCATTTCTTACCTCTAAATGTTACGTAATATTATGAATGAATGTATATACTGGATATATATGATATATATGAAATCTAAATCATGAATATAATTCTGGACATAATGGATATTCTACCACATAAACAACTTGTAATTATAAGAAGTTTATTGATTGACTCAAGTACCAAAGATCGACAAAACGACCGTTATTAAATTAAATAATTACATAATGTTCATATCACTGTAATAAGTGATATAATAAGGGTAATGAAATTGAAAATGGTTCTTAATAAGTTATATATTAACTCTAGTTTAATATTCAGGAGGTTAAAGAACGGTTTAGTCAAGTCAGACACGAGGTAAGGGAACTTCTTAACCCAACATCCATTCTTTGGGTTAATCTCCTACTTTCAAATTATGTCATGATATTATTATCTCCTATTTTGTATTTTTACTTTCTTTATGTGTAACTATAGTGAATACACATAATAGATCTATTTTATTTTAAAAATGATCTATTTAAGGACTTTGTCTCAATCCCCTTTCATTGAGGCATATTTGGTTTTATACACAACTTTCTTTTATATGGGGTATAAACCCCTTTGACTTTTACGTTTATTCAAAAGGAATATTTTTTATACGAAGCATTTTACTAAACGAAAAAAAGGGAATGTTTTTCTTTCCAATCTTATGCGGCGATAACGACTTCTCCGCCGCTGTGACCACTATTTGAGTTTCGGCTTCCTCTACAAGCCATACCTTTTTTTAAAAGAAAAATAAATACCATGTTTTAACTTTCTTTTATTTTGGTATTGAAAATGGTTTTGAAAGCGTTTTTATTATATCAATGTGTTGTATTGATATCTTGTGATTGAAATGTGGAAATGTTATGTTTCCTTTATGCATGTTTTATGTGATACGATTATGTTATGGTTTATGATATGTTTAAACCTATTCATATGAGGAATGAATTGGGCTTAATAAGTGACGGGTGGAGCCCGCTACAGCTCCTCGATGCATCGGCAAGTCTCATGAGACAATCTAGTGTCTTGGAACGAGGCCTTGACAAAATCTTATTTGTGGTCTTGTCACGAGGCCTTGACTACGTGGTTATGATATTCTGGCATTATGCATTCCATCATTATGAAAGTGGTTATTGATATTGCATGTGATTATTCGACCAGTAGAATATCCATGTGAAGAAGTAAATGGCATTATCTCATTTTACTTTTGCCATATTATGTTGAAGTTCATGTTTAAAAGGCATTAGTTTTAGTTATACATTGCCTTAAATGTTAATGTTTATTTATGAAGGCTTCCGCTATATTGTTAACCTTACTGAGCATCCGAGCTCACCCCTTTCAATGTTTTAATATTTTCCAGGATGTGAAGAAGTATTTTATGAATGACCTGCAGGGATAGTCCGAAGAGAATAGAAGTGTGGACTATGGAAACTATGTTATTTTAGTTTTTCACTTTATGATGTAATGTAACATTTATGAATGAATGTAGTGTTTCAAAGGCTACTAAACTAATCGGTCTTTCGAGACTTGATCTTTTGTGATCATGCTAATGTTACGAAGTAATGCACCGACTCTGGGTAACTGGGGTCGAGGCGTTACAGTTGGTATCAGAGGAAGTTTAGTACAAACCATGGAAGCTAGATTTAGATAAACTCTGATTAGAGCACGTAGACCTAAGATGAACGTTGAGGATTAGTATAGAAGTACTTCCTAGAATTTTGGTATTGTAGAGATTTTGTGAGTTTTCTGAGCAATACATCCCTGTCTGGATACGAGCAGGTAGAGGCAGCTATGGAACAGATGTACCTAGGGGTAAAACCCGAAAACACTGCTTTGAGCTAGACTCGAACGGGAACTGGTGCACGACAACGGGCCTTGCTGCACTCTTGGTTACGACACTCCCGGGGGATATGCTTAGGATAACTCTCATTTTCTTTACAAATCATTATGAAGGGTTTATGAGTATATACTTCCTCAAAGAAAACATTTTTATGGATTATATCCATAAATAGTTCAATTTATGTTAAGTATCTTACAAGTATGGAATTATGTATTTTGATTTATAAACTAATATAGTTTATTCCATTGTTTAGAAATGGCGCCTAGTGGAAGGAATGGAAACTGTATCAATGCACGCACTTCGTGTAGGGATTGCCCTCCTGCTCAAGATAATTATGGTGGAGCTAGTGATACAACTGGTGCTGATCGGCTTCTCACCGTACTGGGGCAACTCACGCAGGTTATGAATAATAACCTTACTCGTATGGAGCACCCTGATCCGCAACGTGGAGGATCAATGTTAGACCGCTTCATGAGGCAACAAACACCAACATTAAATGGGAGTACAAATCCTATATTAGCTGAGCAATGGATAAATTCCTTAGAGAAAATATTCCATGCCTTAGGGAGTTGTGAAAGGGAGAAGGTTTTCATGGCAGTTTACCGCCTCACTGGAGATGTCGATCAGTGGTGGTCGCTGATTCAAAACACAAAGGAAGATGATGACGTATCAAATATGGAATGGAGGGAGTTCAAAGAGCTTTTCTTAGAAAAATACTTTCCTCGTGACCATCGAGCATATATGGAAAGGCAATTTCTGAGTCTGAGGCAGAAGGAGGATGAGAATGTCGCAAAGTATGAGGCTAACTTTACAAGGATAGAAAGGCATGCTGCCGATTATATACGTAACCCAAGGAGTAAGATTGATCGTTTCTTTGATGGGTTAAAACCATTTCTTCGTCGATCTTTAGTATCACAATCCTTCTCATCATACGAAGATATTGTCTCGTGTGCTATCAAGACAGAAAAGGAATTCTCTAAGTCTTATGACAACAAAGTAAAGAAAGAGAAGAAGAGAACGGTGGAACAAGAGACAGATAATGGGAAAAAGGGAAAGAAGGATTTTCCATTATGTGATAATTGTGGGAAGAATCACCCTGGTACTTGCCTAAAAGGAATGGGAGTTTGTTATAAAAGTGGAGAAAAGGGTCACCAGGCTCGTGATTGCAAGGGAAAGAATGAGGTTGTCAAAGTTGAATGCTAAAATTGTAGGGAAATGGGGAATTATGCAAATGAATTTCCTAAGCTTCAAGGAAACTTACCTCAGAAAAGGCCAAGGGATCAAGGCCAATCTTATGTTGTGACTACACTTGAAGCGGAATAATTAATGTATTGGTGCTTTTGGACTCAAGGATTATATTCTTGTTATAAGAATAATGGGATATATATAAAGATTGTACTACAGTACTTTTTGATTTCAGTAAGGTTTTAATATGATTAAGGTAATCATATTTTTAGTATGTGACAATAAGAGAAACTTTACTTTGTTTGGGGAATATGATAAATTGATTTTGGAATTAAGAGACCTTTTAGAGAAAGTCTGGATAGAGGTATTTTGGAAAACTATAAGGGTTGGAGTGGATTAAGTTGATCTTTGGATAGTATTGTTTAAGGTTAAAAAATTTATGAATATTATTTTTGGAATATTATGATACTATAGTTTTAGGAAAAGGACAACCTGCAGGGTGGGGCATAACCCGTCGCGTCGGACAAAGGTGCAGGAATTGAACCCACAACCATAGTGCGACAAGCCTTTATTTCCTACCACTAGCCTACAGGAAGTCCCTGGTTATTACAAAATAATTTTACTAATCTAAATGGTATGTGTTAACATTTGGAACCTTATACAATTAGGATAAGTATAATATTTTTGAGTTCTATTATCATTTTGAGTGAAAGATGAGTTGAAGGTTGAAACTCTAATTCTCAAGCATAAATATATATATACTTATCTCTTATTCAATGAATAAATTAATTCTTAAACTTTAGTAAAGGGATATTAAAACAAAAAAATTTGTTATCCTAGTAACTTATGTCATGTTGAACTGATGATATTTTTAATCAACATAGATTGAAGGCTTTGAGGCCCTCAATTTGACAGTTGATTGTGATTGATGACCTCAATCGCTCCCTACAAATATTTACTTTTTTCCTCCAATTATATGTCTCTAATTGCAACCAATGTTCTCCTAATCGAGATCATAATTGGGTGGTGACTTTTTTATTTCCCTTTCCCTCTTATTAAGGCTATATTTTATTAATCTTATTTCCGATGTGGGTTTTCCTCAAAGGTATTTTCTATTTTCAACCTTTTATTTTCCAAGAAAAATTTCAAATTGCGAGGACGCAATTTATTGAAGGAGGGGAGAATGTAACACCCCGAGCTTCCACGATACGCCTCTCTTTCAATAATGCAATAACTTGCACTGTACGCAAGTTCGAGTTCTAAAACACCGCGACTAATCAAAGTAGCCGTTATGAATAGTAGTAACCACTTTTTGAAATTATAGAAAATTTATATTTCAAAATGGAATTCATTTTTGTCTTCCTAATATTGAAATTAGCCTTTTTTGAATTTTTTGTAATTTTCGGAGAACTTCAAAATTTTTATGAATAGTGAAAAATACTTAAAACAACTTTTTTAATCAAAATAATTTATTGTGATAAATTATACTATTTAGTGGCTTTAAAGTATAATTAGAATATATTTTTACCATTTTATCCAATGGTGGTGATTAGAATTAATTTAACATTGAAATTGGACATAAACAATTGCCAATCTTTTGATATAAATGGTTTCTTAAAAACACTCTATTTGTTGTGACAACGAGAATTAATTATAAAATTAATTAATGGAACTTATATGTTTGGAATTTTGTAAAATAGAAATCATTTTTGAATTCAGAATATCAATTATATCTTAGGGTGAAATTTTGGCACTGTTCTGAAAAACTTCAATTTTTGATGAATAGTGAAACCACTAAGTGGTAGTTAAATAACTGATTTTTCGTTTAAATGAAATATTACCACTTCTGTGATTTGATTTTCAACAATCCGACATACATGGTTGTCATTAAGAAGTAAAATGTGGTTCAGTAAGATTAAAATAATTTTTTGGTGAATAGTAACTTTTAAGTTCTTCATCGCGATTAGAGGTAATTAGTGTAGTTTAAGGTAAAAATAATGTTTTAATAATATGAGATGAGCTTGACACTTGTCCTACTCCTATTGGATGAGTCATGGCCGACCAAGAAAACCCATGGGTGAACTTGGGGACCCCATGGAGCCACTTTGGTTTGAAAATGACATTAATATATATTTATTTAATGTTAAAATTAAATTGACACAAACATGAGTTGTTTTACTAAAACAGATTTTAAGTGGGTTTACACAAGTCCTAATTTTGACTATAAATATTAATTGGAAAGATAAAAAGATTTCCTACATCATATTATTTTTTTATAATTTTTAGACATGAAATAAATTAAATTATTTATGACATCATGATGATGCAACGATGACCTCATTATTTAACGATTTAAATAAAATGAGAAGATAATGTAAAATCCGAGGCTTACACTTGTCCAAATCCTATTGGATGAGGAGATTTAGAAACCTTATCACCTTAGCCTCGAATTATATAAGTGTGGGACCTTTAGAATCCGAAAAGCATTGTGTAATAATGTAACATTTCAATCATTCCAAAAGTGCCCCTCCTCTCCACTTATAAAAGGCCCCCACCTCTCCCACCTCATTTACACTTTCAAGCCATTTGGCTCGGCCAACCTCTGCCCAAATACTCTACCAAATTCCCCCTCTTACTCCTAGAAGCCTCACTTTGGGCAGAACGCTTCCCAAGGAAGCCTTTGGCTCAAATCAAAAAGAGTTACCCGATTTTGAGGTAATGCCTTCTCTAATGTTGTTTTGTTTTATTTTTCTTCTCCAACCCCCTAAACTCTTTTTATTCATTAATTTTGTAACAACACCAGTATCTAAAATATACTAGGATGTTGTTATGATAATTATTTTATTTACACTTACACACACCTTCGTCTAATGGTTAAAGAACATACTGTTTCTGTGGGTGGCGAAATACTGCCTCACGAAACGATGATTGTTCAAATTCTTTTAACACCTATAATGGTGGCCATTTTGATGACACTATTTTCATATATGATATATATATTATGTTTATGTTTTCCTTATTCTTCTGTATTTCTCATTTATGGCATACTTTATGATTTCCATTATGGGTAAACGCGATAATTTCATTTTAGGAAGTGTGGACTACCGCCCCCTCAAAGCGATGTGAATCGTTAATACCATATGTGGGATGTATAAAGGATGGAGTAAATGATATTATATATGATATTATACTGGAACTATATTATACCTTTATATAATTATGATTTCATTCCATTAAATACGAAATATAAATGAAAGTAGCGTTCATGCGTACGTACGGCTTACCGTCTCCATGAACGGTGCATTTCATTTCTAACCTCTAAATGTTACGTAATATTATGAATGAATGTATATACTGGATATATATGATAAATATGAAATCTAAATCATGAATATAATTCTGGAGATAATGGATATTCTACCACATAAACAACTTGTAATTATAAGAAGTTTATTGATTGACTCAAGTACCAAAGATCGACAAAACGACCGTTATTAACTTAAATAATTACATAATGTTCATATCATTGTAATAAGTGATATAATAAGGGTAATGAAATTGAAAATGGTTCTTAATAAGGTATATATTAACTCTATTTTATTATTCATGAGGTTAAAGAACGGTTGAGTCAAGTCAGACACGAGGTAAGGGAACTTCTTAACCCAACTTCCATTCTTTGGGTTAATCTCCTACTTTCAAATTATGTCATGATATTATTATGTCCTATTTTGTATTTTTACTTTCTTTATGTGTACCTATAGTGAATACACATAATAGATCTATTTTATTTTAAAAATGATCTATTTAAGGACTTCGTCTCAATCCCCTTTCATTGAGGCATATTTGGTTTTATACACAACTTTCTTTTATACGGTGTATAAACCCCTTTGACTTTTACGTTTATTCAAAAGGATTATTTTTTATACGAAGCGTTTTACTAAACTAAAAAAAGGGAATGTTTTTCTTTCCATACTTATGTGGCGATAATGACTTCTCCGCCGCCGTGACCACTATTTGAGTTTCGGCTTCCTCTACAAGCCATACCTTTTTTTAAAAGAAAAATAAATACCATGTTTTAACTTTCTTTAATTTTGGTATTGAAAATGGTTTTGAAAGCGTTTTTATTATATTGATGTGTTGTATTGATATCTTGTGATTGAAATGTGGAAATGTTATGTTTCCTTTATGCATGTTTTATGTGATACGATTATGTTATGGTTTATGATATGTTTAAACCTATTCATATGAGGAATGCATTGGACTTAATAAGTGATGGGTGGAGCCCGCTACAGCTCCTCGATGCATCGGCAGGTCTCATGAGACAAACTAGTGTCTTGGCACGAGGCCTTGACAAAATCTTATTTGTGGTCTTGGCACGAGGCCTTGACTACGTGGTTATGATAGTCTGGAATTATGCATTCTATCATTATGAAAGTGGTTATTGATATTGCATGCGATTATTCAACCAGTAGAATATCCATGTGAAAAAGTAAATGGCATTATCTCATTTTACTTTTTCCATATTATGTTGAAGTTCATGTTTAAAAGGCTTTTGTTTTAGTTATACATTGCCTTAAATGATAATGTTTATTTATGAAAGCTTCCGCTATATTGTTAACCTTACTGAGCATCTAAGCTCACCCCTTTCAATGTTTTAATATTTTCCAGGATGTGAAGAAGTATTTTATGAATGACCTACAGGGATAGTCTGAAGAGAATAGAAGTGTGGACTATGGAGACTATGTTATTGTAGTTTTTCACTTTATTATGTAATGTAACGTTTATGAATGTATCTAGTGTTTCCAAGGCTACTAAACTAATCGGTCTTTCGAGACTTGATCTTTTGTGATCATGCCAATGTTACGAAGTAATGCACCGACTCTGGGTAGCTGGGGTCGGGGCGTTACATAAACAGCTAGAACCTGATCCCTTTTCCTTTTCTGAGGTATGTTACCCTGCCAGTTAGGAAATTTATTCACATAATTACCCTTTTCTATACAATTTCAACATCAAACATCCACAACTTCTTTCTCTCCCTTGAAATCACGTGCTTTGTGGCTTTTTTCACCACACTTGTAACAGACTCCCATTCCCTTCAGAAAAGTACCAAGGTGTTTGTTCTAAAATTTACTATAGCATGGAAATTCAACTATTCCCTTATTCCACTTATTTCTATTTCCCGAGTTTTAAGTAGATTTCTTCTTCTATTACTTTTCTTTAAAGTCATAAGACTTAGAGAATTCTTTTTCTATCTTGATAGCACACGAGACAATATCTTCATATGACAAGAAGGATTGTGAGACTAATGCTCGGCAGATAAATAGTTTTAACCCATAAATGAAATGATCAATCTTACTTCTTGGTTTACATATATAATCTACAACATGCCTCTCTAACCTTGTAAAGTTTTCTTCATACATTGCGACAATCTCATCCTCCTTTTTCCTCAGACTCAGAAATTGTCTTTCCATTTCCACTTGATGGTCATGAGGAAAGTATTTTTCTAAGAAAATTTCTTTAAAATCACTCCATTCCATATTTGATACTTCATCATCTTCATTTGTGTTTTGAATCAATGACCACCATTTATTAGCATCTCTAGTGAGGCAGTAAACTTCCATTACAATTTTTTCCCTTTCGCTACTCCCCAAGATGTGGAATATTCTCTCTGAGGAATTTATCCATTGCTCAGATACTAGTGGATTTTTACGCCCATTGAATTTTGGTGGTTTTTACCTCATGAAGCGATATATCATTGATCCTCCACGATGCGGATCACGGAGTTCTATACAGGTAATGTTATTATTCATAACCATAGTGAGTTGTCCCAGTATGGTGATTAGATGATCCACACCAATTGCATCACCAGCTCTTCTATAATTATCTTGAGTAGGAGGTAAATCTCTACATGGTGTGTGTGCATTGATATTGTTTCCATTCCTTCCACTATGATCCATTTTTAAACAATCACATAGACTAGATTATTTTATGAATTGAAATATATATTTCCATACATGTAAAACACTTAACATATATTGAACATTTCATGGATATAATCCATAATCATAAAAATCCTATACTAGAGAATTATATACTCATATTACATTCATAATGGTTTGTAAAGAAAATGAGAATTATCATAATCATATCCCCCGAGAGTGTCATAACGATGAGTTCATCAAGGACCATTGTCGTGCACCAGTTCCCATTTGTGTCTTTTTAAAGCGTTGTTTTCGGGTTTTACCCCTGGGCACATCTGTGCCCAAGCCACCTCTACCTGCTCGTATCCAGACAAAGATGTATTTGCATGGAAGACTCAAAAAATATCTAAAATACCAAAATTCTTAGAAGTTTTTCTATACTAATCCTCAAAGTCTACCTTAGGGCTATGTTTTCTAATCATAGTTTATCTATATCTAGTTTCCAAGGTTTGTACTAAACTTCCTTTGATACCAACTGTAACTCCCCAACCCCAGAAGCCCAGATTCGGTGCGTTATTACGTATCATTGGCATGATTACAAGGAATTAATTCCGGAAATACCATTCAGTTTAGCATTCTTGGAAGTACTAGATACATTCATAATGTTTACATTACATCATAACATGGAAAACTACAACAAAATTGTTTCTATGGACAACACTGAGATCCCATAACATATCCCAACAGGCCAGTCATAATATAATTCTTCGCATCCTGGGAAAAATAAAACATAGAAAGTGGTGGGGTAAAATACACAGAAAGGATAACAATATAGAGGAAACATTCATAAATAAGTATAAACATTTAAGGAAATGTATAAAACTAAATCAAATTGCATTTCAATAGAAACATCATCATAATATCGAAAATATAAATCAAAATAATTCCATTTAAAAAACCACATGGATATTCTACTAGTTGAACAATCACATGCAATATCAATAGCGGCATTCATAATGATGGAATGCATAATTCCAGACTTAATAACCACATAGTCAAGGCCTTGTGCAAAGACTAAAAATAATATTTTGTCAAGGCCTTGTGCCAAGATACTAGTTTGTCTCATGAGACCTACCGATGAATCGAGAAACAATAGCAGGCTCCACCCATCACTTACTATGTCAAATGCATTCCTCATATGAAAATGAATAAACATAACATAAACATTCTTATTAAAACAGGATTACAAAATGTCAACACATTATCCCTAAACCATGAATGGTATTAAAATAACACATCCATAGTCATACATTCCACAAAACCATCAATACAATGTGTATGTTTTGTATCACAATAAATCAACTTCAAATAAGCTTAAAATCCAACAAAGTATGTTGACATAGATGAATTCAAAATCTTTTTTAGAGAAATATCCCTTTCTATTTTGAAATAATTTAAAATTCATATAATTATAAAAGAAAACATTTATTTTGGAAATATTCTTATAATATTGTAAGGGAAGCATAGATGATGTTATAATGACATAAAATATCCGCACATGCCATATATGTGAAAAAACATTCTTACCTTAATTTTTTCAAAAATGTCATAAAGTCCCTTCTTTAGAAAATGATAGAAAGATTCATTTCAGAACATATAAGGTGAAATAATGGTATAAATGTCTTTAACCCCTAATCTAGTAAATATTAATTTTTTTAAATACATTTTTATGAAGCATTGATGTGGATGATAAAGAGGTCCCAATAGATAATTACATATAAACAACCTCAGATAATGAAGAGATTGTGAAATTTACCCTTACCGTGTACTTTTACTTGTTCGAGGGTACGTTAAACTCACGTATAATAGTTAAATAATTGTTATTAAATTATACAAGAACCGTATACATAATTATGATATCATATATGATCTTATAAAAATGATTTGTTAATGGTATTTTATTATTATCGTCACTTCAGATGTTAACAGATTCATTTTCCATTATATTCTTTATTATATAAGTAATGTTTGTAATGTATAGGATGTATCTTATTCATATTAAAAATGATATTAAGTCTTTAAACATTATTTTTAATAATCTAATGCAAATTAGGATTGAATTGATATGATGTGGAATGAATCTCATTGTGTTCGTGGAGATGGTAATTTGTATGCACGCATGAGCGACAATATCATTATTTTGAAAAATCATATATAATTGGATGTTATATCATATATAACGAATCATTATATTGTTATATTAATTATTTAAATCATTTATACACATTATTATACCCATCCAAATGATGAAGTTTTTGAATAACAAACTACAACACAACGTGGAGACGGTTAGTCGTACGTACGCATGTATGGTGACATGCCATTCAAAGGATGGATAAAAGAATGAATATGGTTGTAAAATTTTTATAATAACATCATATTATATATAATATACTATATTTATTATTTTATAATGGAAAAAACAAAAAAAGATGAAGTGGAAGAAGAAAAGAACTTGAAAGAGGTGATGAAATATTTACCTCTTCTTCTGGTTCATCCTTTTGATTTTATCAAAATGACTCTTTAGGATGGCTTTACGACTAATATAAGGCCTCTAGGATTAAGGTAGGATAGTTTATAGGGTATTTGGGTCGAGTTTGTTCAAGAAAAATGGCTTTGAAGTTGTTAATTATAGAGAACGTGGAGTGCCTTTTTATAAGAGGGGTGAGGGGCACCATAGGAAAAGAAAGAAATATTATTTTATAATAAAATAATATTCGGTTTATAATGGATCCAAAATTAATTATTTAATGGTTAAGGTGGATCTAGGTCGAAAACCACTCTACCAATATGTTTTTGATAGGTTTGTTTCACTATATTTACTTTATCTTTTATATTTGGCTCTTAGTTAAATAGTTTGACATTTACCATGTCTCTTTGTATATTTATATTATATGGTTAGTAAACACACTAAAAACATCCAAGCAAACCTCAAGTGGTTAATTAATGAAATATATAATATTATTTAATACCTTTATCTAATAATTAGATTTTTATAAATAGAATATCAATTAATAATATAATATTTGTTTTAAAAACTCTTTTTTGTCAATTTTGACACTATTTTGTTTTTTGTTTTTTCTAAATTTATAACAGCATTATTTTGTTGAAAAATATTCCTCTAATATACCCTATCATGTCATATTAATCTATAAATTTAATGGAATTCATAGAAAGTCTCAAATTAAATTTATTTGGATATTTATAATATAAATTATTTTAATCTTTCATTAATACGGTAGTTACTCCATTATCATTGTGTCAGAAATAAATTTAATTATTTAATGACTAAAAAGTATAAATAAAATACCATTATCTAGGAAAGCATATTAGCTTTCTAATGAATATTTATAGTTGAATTTATCTTATGTATAACCCTATATTGAAAATGTTTTATTTATTAAACATTGAATTTAACAGTTTAAACTCTTCTTTGAATTAAATAACAATAAAAGTCCTGATCTAATCCAAGTGGACCTAAAGGATAATATTTTATTCTTAAGTTTTTTTTTTCAAATTATACTTATCCAATAGAATTAGGATATGTTTTTGGGTAATAATAATATCATTTTTACCCATAATTAACGTATTTACTTTTAATAGTGGTAAATAAATGTAAAATGTTAATATTCGCCAAAAATTATTTTCATCTTATTGAAACACATTTTACATATTGATATCAACTGTGTCTCTCTTATTTTTGAAATTCAACCCACAAAAGTGGTAAAAATATGTTTTATGTAAAATTGAAAATGCTTCTCGAAGGTGGGTAAAAGACGGTAAAAAGTACAATAAGATTTTTATATATCTAAAATTATTATGAACTGACTCCAATGAATTACATTGAACATATATAGTTATTATGTATCTATTTTGACATAAAATAAATTTAAATAAAATAAATAAATATTTAAATAAATATACAGTTTTAAACTATGACTCAGTATTTATCAATATTCATCAAAAATTGAAAGTTGTCAGAAAAATAAAAAAAATTCCTGATTCCAAAAATGAAGTCCATTTTGAAAGATAAAATTTATAAAATTTCAAAAATTAGTTATTACTATCCATAACGGCTAGTTTGATTGGTTGTGGTGTGTTAGAACTCGAAGTTGCGTACAACACGCGCTATTGTATTATCCAAAGAGAAGCGTATCGTGGAAGCTTGGGGTATTACAAGAACATTATTCTCATCAAGAATAAATAGATCCCTAAAATAATTTTCAAATATCTTTATTGGACATTCTCTTCCACATATACCAGATTTTATCCAAAACTAATGAATATTAATATGGAAGAATAAACCTAGGATAATATTTTTATCCCATCAAAAAAATTATAAGTATTTGTTTTTGTAGTTCCTAATCCTTTTATTTAATTTGTAGTATTTTTGTTGAATTTAGATACTTCTATATAAATTAAATATTGGAAATAATTATAAGTAATATTCAATACACTGTAAATAATATTTTAAAAACATATACCTTGTATGCCGGATAATGAAGAAGGATAGATGGAAAAAGTAATAAATGACCCATATAATCTCCAACTTCGATAACCTCCTTAATATGAAATTTTTGTTTAATAGATGGATCAATAATATCATGTAATTATATTATTACCTGATACATTTGTGTAGGACGGTAATGTACATAATCCCAAAAAATAAGTACGACAATGTATGTTACAATATTTACATGGGGATCTATAACGTACAACTCATAGTATTAGGTCATGTTGGAATGAGGAGGCACAAGATCTGAGTGGGTTGGCTGCATAGGCTATGATTGTCTCGTCAAAATTTCAATCATATTTTGAAAAGATGGTTGAATTTGATTTCTTATTGACTATTTCAAGACATTCACCTCAAATTTTAAGGAATCTATTTCTAGTTCTCTTGATTTCAAACTATGATGACCAATAAATTTCCTAATGCTAATAGCTGCATCATGTGCTCTTACATGACTGGGTTGTTTTGGATGTCATAAAGTAGTATCAATTATTTCTATCCCACATAATGAATAAAATTACATTCTGTTTATTTATCTTTAATGTTAAACAAAAAGTAAAAAGTAAAATGGTATATAAGTATTGATAATTTTAAAAATAAAAAAAATCAGGGAAAATAAAAATTAATTTCTTTCAATTTTTGAGCTACTTTATTAGATTTCTCAAAAATTTACTTTTATTTTTTTCTATCTTTCTCATTTCTAATTTTAATGGTGAGTGGGGGGATATAGAGGAACGAACATGACCTTTTAATGCATCATACTTTTATTTAATAATTTTCTCCTCCAATAAATGTCACCCTCCATGTAATGAATTATAAGGGTCTACATTCTGCAACTAGATCTCTTGTTGAGATCTCTTGGAGGCCTGTTTGAAGAAAAAAACTAATTAATAATTAGGTAATATTCATTAAATTTTATAACAGATAATAATTTTCATACCATAAAGGATTTATAATGTTAGATAGAAAACAATTTCTTCCATGTATCTATATCTAAAATACCATACTTTAGGCATGGGTTTTCATTCTATAACTTCCCAAAAACATATATTTTTTTAATTTTATTTTAAAATATATCCATCAAACCTACAATAAATATAGATTTTTTAATTTTCTTTTATTTATTTAAAATTTAATTTGATCTGTAATTGAATAAATTAAATATTATTCATTTAAAATATATAATATTTTAAAAATGGGATAAAAATAAATAAATTGAGATATTTTACCCATATGGGCTTAGAAAATTACTGTTTTATCATATGTTCAACAGAATTCCAATTAGGATATAAAATTATAATCCTCCAACAGCTCTATATGGTGATATTATTGGTAATATGCATTACATTTAATCGAGTTGCATTAATATTATCATCAAAATTAATATGTATTCTATGGTATCCCTGAAAAAGTGATAATTTTGGTAAACCAGTAATGCCATGTTCACAAACTCTAGTAATTGATTTATCTATAGTAGATGGAGAAAACTATTTTGTAGGATGCGCATTGGTAGTCTTATGATTTTTTTTAAATTAAATATTTTCATTCATTAAATAATTATATTACTAAATAATTAATAATATGAAAAAATACATATACCTCTATAATGTTCCTCTGCATCTTTCTATCATTGAAACAGGAAAAAGTAATGAAATTATATGTACCCACATATTATTAGAAATTTTAATATTAGAAAACAATGATTACAAATGAATGTAAATAAAAATATAGTGTCATATATGTGTACATTTTTATAAAATAATGATTTCATGATTATTAATGAAATAATATTCAATATAAACAGTTAAATATAAGTATTAATTCTACATTCATTGAAAATTTTATTAATTTAGATATCATAGATACAAAAAAAGTGTTTTTATCTGAAAATATTTAACAGAAACATAATTCTATACATCAGGTTTTTCAATCAAAACATTTACTAACCATAACTTTTGAATAAAAAATTTATCAAAAAATTCAAATCAATGGTCAATATATTTATATATAATAAATAATAAAATAATTAAAAAATTGTGTTTCTACGTATGAAAATTTTGAAAATGAAATAAAATATAAATATTTAAAAAAATAATTAGGAGATTAATGTAACATTTTACCATACCTATTTATCATGAATATCTCGTACAATATGGACTAATTATACATTATAATAATTATTATAATCCAGAAATATTATAATAGATGAATAATCCTCCTGTAAATCCATAACATCATTATCATCCTCATAACCCTAATGAATTATATTCCATTGAAAATAAATAGACCACTAATCATTCAATGGCCCAATGACATACAATATTTTCTCTATATCTCTCTCCATGAAAAATGGTCTCACTTTACAACAAAATATTTTCAAATCAACCTATGTAAACCCATAATCATCAGGATTCAAAACACAGTTATTATCAACCTCAATTGCACTTAAACATCTTGACACAAAATTTATTATAATCAATTTACCATATGTCCATAAAAACTCCAAAATATTATGTTGATGAAGAAATTGGGTTTTTATCTTTTTCACTCAAACAATATTGTACTTTATTGATGACCATTACCCCTCTATTTTGAATGGTACTATTTTCATCCTTATGTTTTCATGTAAAATGTGTACCATTAATATCATAACTAGACCATGTGATCAAATGAATAGATGGTCTCTCTTTAATCAGTTTTAATGTTTCTAATACAAATATATCTATGATAAATTTATCTTGGAACCATTAAAAAAACTATATTTACACACAATAATCAACAAATATTCAGTTATTTTCTGATATTGTATCTTTAAGTCATTATTATATGATGATATATATGGTTAAACCTCATTTGTGTTGGTCAAAATTTATAAACGTGTCTGCATATCTTAATGACATGGAATAAAATTAACCTTTTAGCCTTGAATATCTCTAACTTCACTATCAAATATCATTTGTCAAGATATTAGGAGAGAAATATAATGTACATTATATAAATAATTTTTATATAATTTATCACCACTTTCAATATATATATTTTTATAATAGCGGCCTCTTATTGACACAGACTTTTAACACATCCCTTCACAATTTTCTTAGAACCTTCAAAAGAATACATACAACATAAATTAATGGGACCACATATTCTTATCTCAAACCCCAGATCAATCACTACATGAACCATTATATCAAAAAAGGTGGGAAATACATTTATATTTGATAAATTATAATTGAATCTCCATTCTATGACAAATCTAATGTATTTGGAGGATCAAATTTTCTTGCAATGGGTTTGAAAAAATTATATATCCTGAAGATAGTTATTATGAATTTCTTTGACTATATGTAACCCAGTGAGATTGATTGTAGTTGTTTCATCAATATGTGACAGTCATGAGATTTCATAACTATTAATTTTCAATCCTTCAATGAAACTAAATTCTTCTCATTTGAATAATATCCACTAGATACTTTAGTACCATGAATACACTGAAATTTTTTTATCTTCTTTCTCTTTCATAAAGATGATATTCACTATATATGAGTTTCTTTTTTATGGAAACTTATCTAGATATAGTGTAAAGGGATACAAATTATACCTTATTTCTGAAGAATAGACATCATATTATCAATTTCGGGATGGAAGAAAGATAGTGTACAAGGTACATCATGTATTTTTGAGAATTGATCATCCTTATCAAAGATTGAAAAAAGAACTTAATGGTTTTCCTTAGAATATTCTTCCCCCAAAACCATTTTTAGATGAAGAATATTTTTATAGGGATAAAAATACTAATTTTACATTTGGAAAGATAGGAAGTTCATAGAATAAAAAATATCTTGAATAAATATGTCTGGGGAAAAGTAGTAAACTACCAAACAAATAGGCCATGAACTATGTTGGATACTATGGAAAAAAATATAGATTTATTCTGTCTATGCATAATACTATTTTTGTAGAGACCCCGACCCTAGATAACCATAGGAGTCGGTGCCTTCTGAACATGATGTGTTATCTTTAAAATAAATACACTTTGTTAACAACACATCATGTTCCATACAGAGGATCGTGTGCGGTTCGGGTTCTGGGGAACCGGAAACTTCTGAAACAATTCATCTTTCAAAAGTTGACACCTGAAAATTTTAAATCAAAACATAGGGTGAGCATTTAAAATACTCAGTAAGGGGGTTTTACAAAGAATTTAAAATACTGAAACATTTGAAAACATTCTTTTAAAACAATTTGAACATCCACTAAGAAAGATTTTAACACACAAAACATAACAATGCTTTAATCAAAGTTTTCAAGAAAAAAATGAAACGAATACGTCAATTCTTGAAGGAGTGATAATGGTTGTTATAAACAAGTACTACATGTGATTTACTTGAGCATAAATATAAACAGTTAAAAGTAATGCATAATCAGAGTTGCGCACAAGGAAACAACTAAATGTTCATATGCTGGTTACTATTCTATTAAGTGATAACACTAGGCATGCTTCAAGCTTAAAGCTAGGGAATTATGAACTTTATAAAAACTTTAAAGACATCAGTCGTGAATGAAATTTACCTTGGAAAGAACCTGTTATATGACTTGAATTATGTGGCATCAACATTTAATATTGACAATCGTTTTGTTTCACCAAGGTCCATCCCCAAGGTGTCGTAAAAATTACCAAGGTTATTCACCGAGGTATCAGTCTAAAAGTCATCTCTAGAGATTAAGTCTTTACCCAATGCATTGGAGCGCTATCAGGGCGCACCCTTAAATTTGCCTTTATTATCATGTGAGCCACATCGTTCATGCTTTACTAAAATGGTTATGTATATTCGAGATTTCTCATACCACCTTGAATATCTCATTCATTTTAATTTTACCCAAGGTGTCCCATACCACTTTGGGTAATCCAATTTATTAGTTCATTTATTGATATGTCATAAAAATGAATTATGTAAATAATAACTAACATAATTCATGAATCGTTATACACTTTACTAATACATGATGTGACAGTTCACACTGTAAAGAAAAAAGGGGGCAAGGACAAATCAATGACATACATAGTACAGTATAACATCCTTTTCACTAAGGAATATAAAACAGCGATATACTAAATGATGAATCTTTGTCATTATAAATCTTTGGAAAAGGAGAAATCTTAAGAAAAAACACATGAAATCAATTACGGTGGTAAACGTCCCTTGAACCCAAAATACATATTTTATCATAAAACTCAACAGGGCAATGTTAGATAAGCCTTTTTAATAAAACATGCCCATTTGTGTGTAAAAAAAACATGTTGGATTAGAAATCACACAATTCATAGCTTAATAAAATCATCCCAGCACCCAAGAATAGTTTAAGTCCTGCGATTTATAAAATAAAATATCCTTATAAATATACACACGTGCACATATACCCGAAGTGTGTATATATATGGATTTTACACAATTCAAAACAAAGTTTATTAAATTCCTCAGGTAACTCAAAGTTTCCAACCATAATTCAATTACATGGTTGAAACTAAATCCATATAAGGTTTGTTATAAATGTAACCATGTATAAAAATTAATGTTTTACAAACATAACTTCACTTAAACCAAAAGGGCATAGTTTGCAATTATATATCTAAAAATTTCATTTAAATATTGATGCCCAAAACAGGTCGGGTTAAGTTAGGAGAAAACATTCAAGAACTATATATATATATACATACCATATACATTAAATACGAAGTTGAGATATATTTTTTTTCTTTTGAAAACCGAAATATAAAATCGTAAAATAAACAACCTGGGGAGTTTGTAAATGTGCTTATACAAAGTGTATATACCGTTCACATATATATGAAACCATATATACACAATATATAATGATCGTTGGACTTGTATATACACATGTGGGCAGTATATACAGGTTTCGAAAAAAAAAACTGGAAACAAGGTATATACGCACCCTCACATATACAACCACTGGAAACACGAAAGCCAACTCTTGAAGGCAGAACCGAGGGGCATATATATCAAGTGTATATATGTAAATATAAGTTGTGTATAAACCGAATGTTTCTTTAAAGGAAGACAAGCATGCAGGAACCCTTACATATACAACCCATTAAAATCACGAAGGCAAAAGTCTTTGAAGAAAAAGCAACCCGAGGGGGTGTTGTTTAAGTATATATATATATGTATAAACTGTATATATATATACACCGTGAGTATATAAATGGAGGTTATTTTGAAACAAGGTAAGAATGCAAAAAGAAAAAAAACCCTTACCGTGCTTGAGGAGGAAGCTCGGAGCCGGCTGCTTGGTGTCCGTGGAAAAGAAGGATGATGAGAGGAAGGGGCTTCCTCGGGCTTCAACGAAGCAGGGGGGTTTAAAATGGCCTCGGTGCCTCGTTGGTGACCCGACCCAGGCGTAGACCGACGTGGGGAAGATGGGAGAACAGGGACCTAGGAGGGGGGTGTGCTCGGAAGTCAAGGAGCAGTGCGAGGGAGGGAGGGGCCTGGCGTCCTTGGTGCAGGTCTACAGGTGCAGGGCCGCGGTGCTAGGAAGAAGACGGGGGGCGACACGGTCTGCTTGGCGTGAAAAGAAACGGACGGCGCTGATTCGTCCTTGGTGCGATCGAACGGTTGGGGCATGGAGATGTGATGATCGCTTTAGAGGAATCGGAGGGTCGAGATCAAATCTCGGAAGAGATCGGGCGGCTTCGGAGACGCGGGGGAGGGTCGCGCGTTTTAAAACGGGCTGGATGGCTGAGATCGACGCGGAAGTTGATCGGACGGTCCCGGTCGCAGGGAGCTCGTCCCACATCGAAACGAATGAGTTTTTAGGCACGGTATAAATATCAAGCCGTTCGGGTAGCAGTGCAATAGCACAACACACACGCACACGGGGCCTTATACACGGGTCCCTCCCCACTTCCGCGGGCCTTGGCCCACCCTCACGCAGCGCGAGCCGCGGCCTTATACACGGGCCAGCATGCGACCTGGGTAACCTATGCACGGCCCTGCCCGAGCCTCGAGCCTGGATGGCTCCCAAAACGTGGGAGCCCGATGGCGGTACCTCGGGTCCCTAGGGGGTCTCGGCCTTGGCCTGAGGGCTTGTCCCTTAAGGATGCCCTTGGCTGGCCGGGACTCACTCGATTTTTTTATATAAAAAAAATAGTTTTATTATATACTTAGCTCAAAATTGAGTGAAATATAAATATTTGTAGGGATTTAGTAAAACAAATAGTTTTAACTCAAAATGTTAGAACCAATTTCAAGTTTAGATAAAATATTTTAGCTCTTGAGCTAAATTTTTAAAAGATATTCCTTTTGTACAATACTATTAAAATCATTAGTATTTTTAAAATACTCTACTATTTGTTTTATAAAAATTCTTTTAAAGACCAAAATTTTTCCCAAAATTTTTTCATAATTTAAGAGATAAAAAGATATAATTATTACGAATTCCCTCTAAACATATAAAATAATACCAAGTTTCCAACTACCTAGGTATTCATCGGGATTTTGGAAAAACAAGGAAATTTACTTTTAAGAATAAAAACGAAGAATCTTCTATGAAAGAATGTTTTTAAGAATAATGTTATAAGGGAATAAAACCGAGTTCTCTTTTAAAGTAAATTTTATTAATGGGAACTCAACGGTCGTTTTGAAAACCCAACGGATATATAAACATAATGGTCATAACTCAAAGAACTAATATAAATACAGGGATGTGGGGTACCCCTTAAAACAGAACACTTGAACAGGAAGGATGGCTCTCCTCATACCATTGGCGTTGAGCATGAGTGTCGTGGCCCTGGCGATTATACTTTTCACGCTGATGGACCCTGAAGATGACGACTATCCGATTGCCCGCGTTGTGGTTCTTTGTAGTCTTACGGTGGTCGTGTTAGGTCTTGTGCATGGTACACTCAACTAGTTGGGTCTCGTAGTAAAGTAATGTTTTAATAAATGTCAGTTTACCTTATTCTCTATGTTTTATTTCATTAATAATTCCTTATTAGAAAAACAAATAAAACAAGAGCCATTATTAAAGGAATAACACTTCTTACATAAACCAGTTCATAAAACCTGGGGCGTCACAATTTTGGTTTTTTTAACTTCAGTTCAAAAATCAAAAAATTGATATTAAAATATCTTCTACAGTGGTTAATTTGTAAGATTATTTATGTTACCATTATATATGCGGTCAGATTTATTGTAGCTTTAACTTTTTTTTATCTTTGGAATTTATAAATAGACACATTGAATGAGGAATTATTGGAAGGTATAAAATTTGTTTAGTATGAGTTTTGATTCTTGTATCTAAGAATAAATCAGAGTTGAGTTATTAGAAGGTACCTAATTTTTTTAGGAGGATGTTTGATGTCTGTTCTATTGAATGAATCGGATTTGATGTTTTCGTCCATATTATATCCGGATGTATAATATTTAGGAAATTTTGAAAAGAATTTAATTTATTTTATATAAAACAAGTAGTCATTGGCTCCATGATGTATCTTTCCATACCCCAATCCCATTTAGCATAATTGTTTTACCTCATAATTAGAATCTGGATTGATGTTTCCTTCTGGAAGTAGTTCATTTAAAATTTCAACAAACTCAAATACTCATTTATCACCCCACCCGTTTCTTACATTAAAAATAACTAATATTAGAACCACTAATAAAACTATATATTTAATGCAACCGGGGTATAATTTTTTCCAAGAATATCTATTTAATTTTTTAAATAAATTCTATTTTTTTATGGTTTTAACGCCTACATTATGAATTAATTCTTAAATACGATTCTTTGTATCATTTTAAATATTTTTATCAACATTATATGTTTAATTTCCCATTTGTTCACCTTAACAGATGTAACGTGTATAATTATTGATGAGACCATAGAAAATAATATGATTCTTTATTTTTCTAGAATTTAACTTCCTCATATTTAAACACTTTTTTGCATAGATAGAAAATCAATTCACTACCTTCAATATTTATTTTAGAAAATTCCAAGAGATAATCAAATCCTTCTTCATATTCATCTGTGGTTATTCATAAATAAATCAAATTATGAACCATTAAATATGTTTTATCAGAATATAAACGTTGAATATATTGAAACATAAACAAAATTAAAAAAAATATGGAAAAGATAAATTTTAAACATAGAAACATATAATCAAAGCAATAAATTATGGATTACAATTTTATCATAATAAAAAATTACACATAACGATAAAAAAATATTATAGATAATATATCTCTATAAATAAAAATATTATACATATTTTAGTTTCAAAAAATTATATAAAAATAACTTCAAAAATAAAAATAACTTAAATACAATTTTACATAATTGTAAAAAAGAAAGAAATATAATAACCAACATAAATTATCACAACAAAAAATTATCACAACAAATAATTAGACATAATTTACCTTACAAAAAATTATCATACATTATAATTACTCATAAGAAAATAAATTAAATTTCTATTGAAAAATAGATCTTGTATTCCAAATAAATATACAAAACATTATTAGGAATAATATAAAAAATATATTACTCTAGGTATTTATTTATATACTATGTCGGATGATCCTAGTAAATGAATATGGATTCTTTTATAAAGTTTAGATAGATTTATTAACATAACTATCACACAACACCGCCTCCATTATACCTATACTTTTAATGATAGATATCAATATTACTATTTAGTTAAACTAGAGTAATTGTGGTTAAATAAAAATTCAAAATTTTCATTATCAAATAAATGAAAATTTTAATGGGTAATAAATCTTGGTCAAATGAAACTTTGAATAACATAAGAAAAAAAATAGAAAGACTCCATTTATTGAAAGTAACAAACACAAATAACATATGTTAATAGTAAATTGTGTATACATTAGATCAAAATAATCTCATGATTTTTCATTTTTAGGATCAATCATATCATCATTAAAAGTAATTATTCACATTATTCCATATCATAGATTTTTTTTTCTAATATGTAAATAATATTTTCAAACTCTATATGACATGGAAATAACATAGTTTTTTAACATAACTATTTTATTATTTCTACCATGTCAAATTTTATAACATAACTCTCCGTGGGAGGTAAATCAATTAAGATTTCATTTTTAACATAATATAATGTGAAACAACTTATAAAAAATTAATCTTCTATTATATTAAACCCAAAACATTATGAAACATATTTGTTTCATAATAATATTTAGGAAACCCATTACCATATATTAATATGCACTGATTTCAATATACTATTCAAATAATCATCTTACATCCAAAATTTTTATTTAATATCAATAAATTTGGAGATTACTTATTATTTTCTTACAACACAACTAATGAAAGGGGATTCTAATAAATCACAAGAATAACATAAATTTGTGAGGTGTAAAAATGATATTGGTTGTCATTATTATCCATTATAAATGTAGAGACCCGAAGCTTGACGTACATGAACATTACATTACTTTTGCGGAATACTTAGTACATAACAAAAACACACACACAAGGATCGTAATAGTTTAGTGTCTTTGGAAACTCGGAATAAAATCTTCTAATCGTGGTGAAAGATCTTCAACATATCCTATAAAGATCTTCCCTTTTTTACCTAAAATATTTCTTTATATCCTGGGGAAAAGAAAACACAAAAGGTTGAGCTCAAATGCTCAGTAAGGGTAAACAAAAGAAATATCAATCACATCGTATTCATAAGAACATAACATTTTGGAAATCTTAACCTGCAAAAGAGAGCATAATTTCATAACATGGGATAAATCATGGCAGTGAAATGTAATCACAATAATCATAACTTAAAACATGAAACTTTGTGGCATTCACACATAATCATAGAGAATCATTTCTTGTTAGTCAAGACTCATTGCCAAGACTATCTTAGTGGACAAAGTCCCTTTCTGAATCGAGTAACCCTCGTTTCAGTCCGGTTTCACTGAACCGGTATAACCTATCATTCCAGCCCTGTCTATCTCATGAGATATAAAATCATTACCCAATGCATTGGAGGGAGATATAGGTCCCACCCATCTTATAATTAATCCTTTCTTATGTGTGCCACATAATCATAAACCATACATCATAGCGTAACCCATGTAATAAAAATGAGATTCTTAAACAACATGACATCATAAAACAATTCATATAAGATAAAGGAATTCATAAAAATATTTCCATCACAACATAATCAAACCAATGTAATAATAGGGATAAAAACAGAACACTTTTATTATCTTATATGGAAAATAATTTTGATAAAATACTTGAACTCCATTCTTGAGGAAAATATCCTTTCTACTTCAAAAACATTTTTCCTTTCATAACATGTCATACGACTTTAAAATAAAATAAGTTGATTAAAAATAATCTTGAAAACTTGTAAAGTAAGTTTCTTAAAAATCCATTCATGCCGTATAAGTTAAAAAAAACATTCTTCGTACTTTTGTCGGAAAAGTCAAAAAGTACCTCGTATGAAAAATGACAAAAATTCCTTTCAGACATATTACTAAAAACTCACCGAAGGGTAAAAATGGATTTAAACAATTTTAGGTGGATGGAAATAATATTACATATTTATGAGACATGGATGTGGATGATAAAATACACCCCAGTAAATACTTACGAATAAACAATCTCGGATAAAAATGAGATTGTGATATTTCCCTTACCTTAGGTCCGATTTGCTTCGTATGTGTCTGAACCTCCTGTATAATGATTTAAATAATGTCATTGACTTATTACAGAATCATATTCATTGTTATGATATCATATATGGTTCACTTATGACATTATATTACCCTTTCTTTTGTAAATTCCAATTTAAAGAAGCGTTTTGGGTAAAATCGTTTTATTTATCGTAGGTGTTCTGACTTATTGTTCTTGACATTATTATTACTTATATCATGATTTAATTACTTCCAGAATATAAAATATGATTTATATATAATATATATTCAGTATATATATATATAATAGATAGATAAATGAAATGAAAAAAACACCCTTCATGGAGACGGTAGTCCGTACGTACGCATGTACGCTGTTTTCCTTTCCTTATTGTCTTGAATGGAAGTAAGTAGATGACATAAATATATATATATACATAAATCCAGTAGCTTTATAATGTCATATATTTCATTATTATTTCTTATATATACTTTATAATCATTCTTAAATGGTTAACATGGAGAATGAATCTCATCGCGTCGTGGAGACGGTAGTCCGTACGTACGCACGAGCGATGATATCATTCCCATGGTCGTGGAATTGTGTTGAAGTGTATGTATACTATTTTAGTATCAATATCACTTTATAATAATCATATATAGTTACTCATTACACCATTATACCAATCCAATTAAGGTGGTGACGGAAAATATATTACACCACAGCGTGGAGACGGTATTCCGTACGTACGCACACGCGGTGATTTCATTTTTCCGTAGGATGGATAGAAGGTGAATTAGAGTTGTTTCATATTTATAATAACATATCAGTATATAATAAATACTTATTTTATTACTTTATCATGAAAAAACTAAATAAGAAGAAGTTGAAGAAGAAATAAATTGAAAAGATCTGTAATGGATATTACCTCTTCTTTGAAACGCCTCTTTGAATCCTCCACTTAGGGAACTAAGATTGGTCTTTGAAGAAGACCAGGACCTCTAGGATTATTCTAGGGAAGTGGAGAAGGGATTTTGGTAGGGGTTTGCCGATCTTGAGTGCTCAAATTGTTGTGAGGAGGAGGGGGAGGAGGTGTCCTTTTATAAGGGAGGAGAGGGGCACCTTAGGAATATCTCAAAATATTATTTTATATTAAAGTCAAAATCGGTTTATAATGGTTCCAAAGGGTCTTATTTCGAAGCTAAAGTGGGTATGGGTCGAAATAAAATCATCCAATAGGATTTAGACAAGTTTAGGGTATTATATTAACCTTATCAATTAGATTTAACACTAAGTTAAATAATTTAACTTTTACCGTGTCTTTTTGTTTTCTTTCACTATATGGTTAATACACTTACTATAACATGCAAAACGAACCCCAAATTGTATATTATTAATACATATATCCTTATCTAAGTAATTTGGCCGAACCGTAGATTTTTAGGAATAAAATAACAATTAATAATATAATATTTGATTTAAAAACTATTTTGTGTCAATTTTGACACTATTTGATACATGATTTTTGTGAAAGTCATAACAGAATTATATGTTCAAACCAAGTTGATTAAATCAACACTAATATATCATAGTAACCTATAAAATTAGTTTAATTCATAAAAAGTCTCAAATTACATTCATTTGAGCATTTATAACATCAATTATGTTAATATTTCCTTAAAAGGGTAATTACTGCATCATCGTTGTGTCATAAATAAATTAATTAATTTAAAGTCTAAAAATTGTAAATAAAATATCATTATGTAGGAACTATTTTTATCTTTTTAATGAATATTTATAATCGAATTTATCTTATGTATAAACCCATATTAAAAATGTTTTAGTAAATAAACTTTGATTTTAACTCTTTTAACTCTTGTTTGAATTAAATAATAATAAATGTCCTAATCTAATCTAAGTGGGCCTAAATGATAATATTTTATAGTTAAGGTTGTTTTTGGTCGAGATAAACTTGTTCAATAGGATTAGGACATGTGTTAGGGTAATATTAATATCATTTTTACCCTTAATTACCCTATTTACTTTTAACCGTGGTAAATAAAAGTAAAAAGTTACTATTCACCAAAAATTATTTTCATCTTATTGAAGCACATTTTACTTACTGACATCAACCGTGTCTCTCGGATTTTTGAAATTCCATTCACAGAAGCGGTAAAATTATGTTTTATGAAAAATTCAATTTTTTTTAACTACCACTTAGTAGTTTCACTATTAATCAAAAATTGAAGGATTTAAGAAAAATGCCAAAATTTCATCCTAAGCTATATTTCATATTCCGAATTCAAAAATGAATTCTATTTTACCAAATTCATAACATAGAGGTTGCATTAATTAATTTTATAATTAAATCCCACTGTTAAAACAAATAGCGTGTTTTTAAGAAACAATATCTATCAAAAGATTGACACTTGTTTATGTCTGGTGTAAATGTGAAATTACATCCAATGACCAACATTGTATTGAATTGTAAAAATATATTCTAAATATACTTTAAAACCACTCAAATTAATAATATATCACTATTAATTATTTCGATTAAAAAATTTGTTTTTAATTAAAATTTAGTAATTTTCACTATTCATCAGAATATTAAAGTTATCTGAAATGTACCAAAATTTCACCTTAGGATAAATTCGATACTCCGAATCCAAAAATGAAATCCATTTTGAAAAATAAAATTTACAAAATTTCAAAAAGTGGTTATTAGTATTCATAACGGCTAGTTTTAATAACATTTTAATAGCATATCGCTGTTTAGTGAAACTCGTTATTGCGTACTACACACGCTATCGAGGAAGGTCGCGATTGCGTGTAATGCAAGGCAAGTCAAGGATGTGTGTTGTGCAAGATCCTTTTGATGTAGCGTAAAACACAATACATTAATAAAATTAAAAAGAATATTTTTCATAAAATCTCGTGCTGTTACATTCTACCCCCCTTAAAATGAATTTCTCCCTCGAAATTCGTCGGGGTTATAAATGGTTTACTATTCGAAAGTCTCTTTAATAGAAACCCACATCGTAAAAAGGAATACCAAAACTTGTCTTTAAAAACTAAAGTATGAAATGTAATGATTACCCAAATAAACTAATCGATGGGTTTCTACATAGGTGAAAATATGGAAATGGAAGAGAAATCTAACCATCATGTTCTGATGGAGAGTGGTAGAGAACATGGCTATAGAAAAGCCAGCAATCACAAAGCCATAAATTTGTGACGATCTAAGGTACCATCTGATTCATCAGATATAAGATCACTAGGACAACATTTTTGGTTTTCAAGATCGTTTCCCAAATGTTAAAGAATTTGAATTAGAATAAATACTTACTTTATTTTGGTACAATATCACTGTTGTTCATGCCTTTAACAATTTCCACTTCATCTCTTAAATAAATGAAGTTGAATTTGTTATTCGTGAAGTGTTAGCAGATCATGTGATAGAATGACGGGTCATTCCAGCAGTCTCAAACAAAAGGTTAGCAAAAAAAATTATATACATAAGTCGATATATAGTGAGATTAATCATATATGGTTCCTAAAATGGACTTATACATCATATGTCATACAACTTAATATAATAAAACTAGTTTCTACTAAACAGGGACTTCCTGTAGGCCAGTGGTAGGCGATAAAGGCCAGTCGCACTTCGGTTGTGGGTTCGATTCCCACAGCCTTGTCCGAAGCGATGGGCTTTCGCCCGTCCTGAAGGTTGTCCTTTTTCTAAAAATACATTACTATAACATCCCATCAATAATATCGAAAAAAAACTTCTATCCTTAAACAATACTCACTTATGTCCAACATAATCCATTTCAATCTTTAGGCTTATCCATAATACTACAGTCCACTCTCATAACATAGTGAAAACGATTACCAGAGATTTAATACCATCGTTGATCCCCATATATCATAAGATATGTTTTGTTGGTCACATTCCAAACATTCAAAGTCCTTAATCATGTATTCTCTTGAATACCTTAGTGAAAACATGAATGCAGTTTAAAGTTAACACTTTCCACATACCAAAATCCTCAAAATTCTATATACTCAAACCATGATATCACATAGTCCTTATATCAATCATGAGCTCATGAATACTATTAAACGTTTCATTTTCTCGTTTTCCCTTCATTATGCGCATATCATCTTATTTCCAAAAAATATCTCAATCACTTTGAATACCACATAAATAAATATTGCAATACTCAATGATACCACATTATTTTGGAATCCCATTACATAAACACTTAATCATTCCACCACATCGTTGTCATATTCAACATTGCCAATAGTGATCGCATGTGACTTCCCTTTGTCCTTTTCCTTCAGTGGTTGCTCACGTTGATCATCACTAACCCTTGGATTACGGAATTTATTAGCATAATGCCCCATTTACTTGCACTTGAAGCATTGAAGTGTTGGTGGTGCGTTCTCTGCAGTGTTTGCTTTATTCACATAATTAGAAACCCTTTTTCCATTAATTCGACACTCAGCTGCTCGATGACCTTCTTTTCCACACTTAAAACATTTTCTAGTCCCTTTAAGACAATATCCACCATGCTTCTTTCCACACTTTGAGCATAAGGAAACATTCATCTTCTTTTCACCATTATTCTGATATTTCTCCTTGAACTCCATCTTTCGTTTCTTTTCAAAACCATGAGATGGATATGTAACACCAACTTCCATTTCTACCTTGATAGCACAACGCACAATTTCTTCATAGCTACTGAAGTCTCTTATAGCTAATGCCCTTCGAAGACTTGGTTTTAAGCCACTGAAAAATCGATCAACTTTACTTTCATGTTGGATGATAATGCCAGATGCATACCTTGAAAGTCTTGTAAAATTCGCTTCGTATATAACAACAGATTCATCATCCTTTTGCTTTAGTCCAGGAAACTCCTTCTCCATCTTTGTTCGAAGAATACGAGGGAAGTACTTATTGAAAAATAAGTTCTTGAACTCGTCCCATTCCATGGACTCAATTTCATCTCTTTACCTTGTATTCTTGATAAGATTCCACCATTGATCAGCTTCACATTCCAAACGATATACTACTAAGATGAAATTATCATGTTCAGAACATTGAAGAACTGAAAATATCTTTTCAGTGGTACTGATCCATTGTTCAGTAACAAGTGGATCAGAAGACCCACTGAAAGAAGGTGGACGTTGCCTCATGAAGGACTCAATAGAATATTGTTCCCTTCTCTGCTCATTTGGAAGTCCAGAATGATTCATAGCTTGTGTAAGTATATGAATAAGATTTTTCACTCCATCTCCCATAACATTTGTTTGTTCAGGAGGACAATCATTGCATTGTCCATTGCATTGATCAACACGGTTCCTTCGGGTTCTAGCCATCGTCTAAAACCCAAAAACAATAGTGTGAGAGGCAAAAATCATGCTAGGGAAAACAACATAATAAAGGGGAAGTATCCTCAATATCTAACTTCTTAGGTTATATTCTATGATCATTACCGTAGTTCTAGGACTGTATCTTATACATATACTTATCCTTAGGGACATCCCTAGACATACCTTAGAAATATCTCTAGGGATCTCACTAAAGTTCTCGCATCCTAGTTTCCAAAGGTTGACTAAACCTTTCCTCTAATACCAACTGTAGAGACCCGAAGCTTGACGTACATGAACATTACATTACTTTTGCGGAATACTTAGTACATAACAAAAACACACACACAAGGATCGTAATAGTTTAGTGTCTTTGGAAACTCGGAATAAAATCTTCTAATCGTGGTGAAAGATCTTCAACACCTCCTATAAAGATCTTCCCTTTTTTTTACCTAAAACCTTTCTTTATATCCAGGGGAAAAGAAAACATAAAAGGGTGAGCTCAAATGCTTAGTAAGGGTAAACAAAAGAAATATCAATCACATCGTATTCATAAGAACATAACATTTTGGAAATCAAAACCTACAAAAGAGAGAATAATTTCATAACATGGGATAAATCATGGCAGTGAAATGTAATCACAATAATCATAACTTAAAACATGAAACTTTGTGGCATTCACACATAATCATAGATAATCATTTCTTGTTAGTCAAGACTCATTGCCAGGACTATCTTAGTGGACAAAGTACCTTTCTGAATCGAGTAACCCTCATTTCAGTCCTGTTTCACTGAACCGGTATAACCTACCGTTCCATCCCTGTCTATGTCATGAGATATAAAATCTTTACCCAATGCATTGGAGGGAGATATAGGTACCACCCATCTTATAATGAATCCTTTCTTATGTGTTCCACATAATCATAAACCATACATCATAGCGTAACCCATGTAATAAAAATGGGATTCTTAAACAACATGACATCATAAAACAATTAATATAAGATAAAGGAATTCATAAAAATATTTCCATCACAACGTAATCAAACCAATGTAATAATATGGATAAAAACAGAACCCTTTTATTATCTTAGATGGAAAATAATTTTGATAAAATACTTGATCTCCATTCTTGAGGAAAATATCCTTTCTACTTCAAAAACATTTTTCCTTTCATAACATGTCATACGACTTTAAAATAAAAGAATTTGATTAAAAATAAACTTGAAAACTTGTAAAGGAAGTTTCTTAAAAATCCATTCATGTCGTATAAGTTAAAAAAACATTCTTCGTACCTTTGTCGGAAAATTCAAAAAGTACCTCGTACGAAAAATGACAAAAGATTCCTTTCAGACATATTACTAAAAACTCACCGAAGGGTAAAAATGGATTTAAACAATTGTAGGTGGATGGAAATAATATTACATATTGATGAAACATGGATGTGGATGATAAAATACACCCCAGTAAATACTTACGAATAAACAATCTCGGATAAAAATGAGATTGTGATATTTCCCTTACCTTAGGTCTGATTTGCTTCGTATGTGTCCGAACCTCCTGTATAATGATTTAAATAATGTCATTGACTTATTACAGAATCATATTCATTGTTATGATATCATCTATGGTTCACTTATGACATTATATTACCCTTTCTTTTGTAAATTCCATGTTAAAGAAACGTTTTGGGTAAAATCGTTTCATTTATCGTAGGTGTTCTGACTTGTTGTTCTTGACATTATTATTACTTATATCATGATTTACTTACTTCCAGAATATAAAATATGATTTATATATCATATATATTCAGTATATATATATATATATAATAGATAGATAAATGAAATGAAAAAAACACCGTTCATGGAGACGGTAGTCCGTACGTACGCATGAACGCTGTTTTCCTTTCCTTATTTTCTTGAATGGAAGTAAGTAGATGACATACATATATATATATATATATATAAATACAGTAGCTTTATAATGTCATATATTTCATTATTATTTCTTATATATACTTTATAATCATTCTTAAATGGTTAACATGGAGAATGAATCTCATCGCGTCGTGGAGACGGTAGTCCGTATGTACGCACGAGCGATGATATCGTTCCCATGGTCGTGGAATTGTGTTGAAGTGTATGTATACTATTTCAGTATAAATATCACTTTATAATAATCATATATAGTTACTCATTACACCATTATACCAATCCAATTAAGGTGGTAACGGAAAATATATTACACCACGGCGTGGAGACGGTATTCCGTACGTACGCACGCGCGGTGATTTCATTTTTCCGTAGGATGGATAGAAGGTGAATTAGAGTTGTTTCATATTTATAATAACATATCAGTATATAAGAAATACTGATGTTATTACTTTATCATGAAACAACTAAAGAAGAAGAAGTTGAAGAAGAAAGAAATTGAAAAGATCGGTAATGGATATTACCTCTTCTTTGAAACGCCTCTTTGAATCCTCCACTTAGGGAACTAAGATTGGTCTTTGAAGAAGACCAGGACCTCTAGGATTATTCTAGGGAAGTGGAGAATGTATTTTGACAGGGGTTGGCCGAGCTTGAGTGCTCAAATTGGTGTGAGGAGGAGGGGGAGGAGGTGTCCTTTTATAAGGGTGGAGAGGGGCACCTGAGGAATATCTCAAAATATTATTTTATATTTAGTCAAAATCGGTTTATAATGGTTCCAAAGGGTCTTATTTCGAAGATAAAGTGGGGATGGGTCGAAATCATATCATCCAATAGGATTTAGACAAGTTTAGGGTATTATTTTAACCTTATCAATTAGGATTAACTCTAAGTTAAATAATTTAACTTTTACCGTGTCGTTTTGTTTTCTTTCACTATATGGTTAATACACTTACTATAACATGCCAAACGAACCCCAAATTGTATATTATTAATACATATATCCTTATATAAGTCATTTTGCCGATCCTTATATTTTTAGGAATAAAATAACAATTAATAATATAATATTTGTTTTAAAAACTATTTTGTGTCAATTTTGACACTATTTGATACATGATTTTTGTAATAGTCATAATAGAATAATATGTTCGAAACAAGTTGATTAAATCAACACTGATATATCATAGTAACCTATAAAATTAGTGGAATTCATAAAAAGTCTCAAATTACATTCATTTGAGCATTTATAACATCAATTATGTTAATATTTTCTTAAAAGGGTAATTACTGCATCATCGTTGTGTCATAAATAAATTAATTTATTTAAAGTCTAAAAATTATAAATAAAATATCATTATGTAGGAAATATTTTTATCTTTCTAATGAATATTTATAATAGAATTTATCTTATGTATTAACCCATATTAAAAATGTTTTAGTAAATAAACTTTGATTTTAACTCTTTTAACTCTTGTTTGAATTAAATAATAATAAATGTCCTAATCTAATCCAAGTGGACCTAAATGATAATATTTTACACATAAGGTTGTTTTTGGTCGCGATACACTTTTCCAATAGGATTAGTACATGTGTTAGGGTAATATTAATATCATTTTTACCCTTAATTACCCTATTTACTTTTAACCGTGGTAAATAAAAGTAAAAAGTTACTATTCACCAAAAATTATTTTCATCTTATTGAAGCACATTTTACTTACTGACATCAACCGTGTCTCTAGGATTTTTGAAATTCCATTCACAGAAGCGGTAAAATTAAGTTTTATGAAAAATTCAGTTTTTTTTAACTACCACTTAGTAGTTTCACTATTAATCAAAAATTGAAGGTTTTCAGAAAAATGCCAAAATTTCATCCTAAGCTATATTTCATATTCCGAATTCAAAAATGAAGTCTATTTTACCAAATTCATAACATAGAGGTTGCATTAATTAATTTTATAATTAAATCCCGCTGTTAAAACAAATAGCGTGTGTTTAAGAAACAATATCTATCAAAAGATTGACACTTGTTTATGCCTGGTGTAAATGTGAAATTACATCCAATGACCAACATTGTATTGAATTGTAAAAATATATTCTAAATATACTTTAAAACCACTCAAATTAATAATTTATCACTATTAATTATTTCGATTAAAAAATTCGTTTTTAATTAAAATTTAGTAATTATCACTATTCATCAGAATATGAAAGTTATCCGAAATGTACCAAAATTTCACCTTAGGCTAAATTCGATACTCCGAATCCAAAAATGAAATCCATTTTGAAAAATAAAATTTACAAAATTTCAAAAAGTGGTTATTAGTATTCAAAACGGCTAGTTTTAATAACATTTTAATAGCATATCGTTGTTTAGTGAAACTCGTTATTGCGTACTACACACGCTATCGAGGAAGGTCGTGATTGCGTGTAATGCAAGGCAAGTAAAGTATGTGTGTTGTGCAAGCTCCTTTTGATGTAGCGTAAAACACAAGACATTAATAAAATTAAAAAGAATATTTTTCATAAAATCTCGGGCTGTTACAGTAAATTTTGGATGAAATGAATGAAAAACATGTTATGTTTTAAGTCATAAACTTTTATTTAATTTTAATTATTACACTATGAAAAATGTGAATCTATATCTACTTGATATATTTCATTCTGATCTAAAAATATATAATTTGGTTAGAATCAAAAATAAAAAATACTATGGATACTAGATTCAACTAATATATATATATATATATCATTTTTGATAAAAAAAATTAATAATTCCATCAAATAAAAAAAATAAAAATAAAAATAACTTTAATAAAAAATTATAATTGTCAGCAAACTAAATACAAAAAATTAATGGATAATTAAAATTTATCACCAATAGATAAATAATATATCTTCAAAAATAAAAAATATAACTTATAAAATTTAGAGTTCGATAATGAAAATTTGATCATTAATATAGATGTACTCCCTCAGAGTCGGTGATATGGTGAACATTGCAAGATTGAAGAAATACATTTCAGAAAATGAACAAGAAAAAAGGACAAAAAAACCTTTAACAATTTCTGATGTTTGGCTAGAATTGGATTTTTTGGAACTGAATATTTTCATGTATTATGAACCAAGGACAATGGATGGAATATTGTGGATACATAATCATGAAATGATTATTTAAATTGATAAAAATTGGCGAAAATCATCATTGATGATCTTCAGGTGGTCATTTATTCCATATTAGGTTAAGAATAAATGGGTTTTTAAGAAAATGATATAATGTATATAGGGTTTCTATGTTTTTAAAAGTATTTGAACATCAATTTTTAAAATAAACAATGTTTAAACAGTTTTTAAATTATATTTTGACATTAGTTTTTAAGAAACAAAATAATATTTTTTTAACTTTTGATGTTGGTTTTGAAAAAAAACAATAGAATTTAAATTTTCATTTAGCAAAACATTAATCTAGTTTTTATATAAAACAATCATTAATGGTAATAAATAATACATTTTCCATCATTTTTTATCAAACTTTATGTTAATGGTAAGCCATATTACTTCTAACACCAGTTTCATATAAACAGATGTTATAACCTTGATGTTGAAGCTACTATTTCTAATTTTGAACTCCTTCTTTGGCTCCTCAACATCATTTATAAACTGCTCATACCAAAAAAGGGCATCCCCTTTTAGGTAATGTTAGTCATGGGAGAAATTATATAGAATAATGTTTTCATAAATCTGTAGTGTTATCTAACTAACACATGGAAGGTCCTAACTTTAGAATATTCTCTCATATATTTAAGGGTGAAAGATATAATATGGGGTAAATTTTCATTAAGATACTCAAATTAAATTTCTCGAACAACCCTAGTGTTAATTTTATCTATAATTATGAACTTATGATAAACTCATAGATCATAGTTATAAAAACGATAAAAAACTCAGCAATCGATAAATTGATGAAAATTTAATGTAAAAATATTTACTGATTAAATATTAAAGAAATTTAGTTTTTTAGAAATTTAATTAAATATGATAAAGTAAAATAACAAATTTATATAGTAGAAAAATCAAAAACCATGGAGTATTATATTAAAATTTATGTTCTCTTTTAAAGAATACTATTAAACCACACTTTTACCAAAATTGTAAAGTGGTTCTTTTAACATGATCGAATATACTGATCTTTCAATCCATAGAATCCCTAGATGTAAACCCATTAGAAGGTTATTTGTCATCATATCCTTGGAATCCTTTGATCTCACACAATCTGAAATACCTAAAATTTAATTACTATCATTGGAATGCCTCAATTATATTGACTAGAAAAAACCATTACAACAAGAAAAATTAAACAATTTATTAAGGGAACATCACTAACATATTATCTAAGATAAATGCTCAAAATTAAAACTAAAGGTACTAGAAGCACACTGAATAAAAATATGTTTCACGTTTCAAAATAGATTTATTATCACTTTAATATATTTCAATCATTGTTCTTATTCTAATCATATAATCAATAATATTTATAGTCAAACATCAAATTATTGAAATCCACATTCATTAGAGTTATCTAAAACAACATCAAAAGAAAGATAATTATCTTTCAATAAACACAACATTACTCCATATCATCTGATAAAATTAATTCCAATCCACTATATTTTTTTACATCTAGCAATATTAATTTATAATTTTATACTGTTTTACAAAAAATGATATAATGGAGTTATTTAATCATCTATCTCCACAAAAATATTCCCAAAATTTATCTTTTTTAACAGCACTAGATACATAGGTAAATGTATAAGTTTGGCTAAAACCTAACAGAGAAAACTTATGGTTCTCAATCTATAAAAATTTTACATTCTAAAAGGGGAACTAGCATGGTTCCTCTAAATGTTTCAATATTTAGACCAAATATTATACAAACTATTTATAAGTTCCTTGAAATGATCAAAATGAACTGATAACCATGATATATAAGGGAACCAACGTTATTTTCCCTAACTCATGCATGTAGGCCACACACTGAAGGAACAAATATTGATTATTGTAGTTTGAATAAATAAAAACTTATAATCTTAAATTACCTCAATATAATATAAGATTATATTAAATTAATAATGAATATTGAACTGAGAGTTCTATAATCCCTAATGGAAACCCAAATACAATCAGTAAGTACTCAAAAGAGAATAATTTCCAAAGAACATATTCATCATGGACTACTAATATCACAAATAGTTCATTAATAATTTACAATATTTTAAGGATATCCCACCACTAATTTTGAATTAATATTAAATTTTAGCATCTCAATAAATGGTTCTTTTATTTATCGTCATAATTAAATTTTTTATATTAATTATATTTTAATCTGTTACAAAAATCATGTCTTCTAATCACTAAGATATCAATATCATCATTAAAAAATTTATAGAAACATCCTTCTTAAATTAGTGAATTAATTATTACCATATTAAAATTTTGGTTACCAAGACACAACATTACTAACAAAAGGAAGGATATACCCAAAGGAAACAATAATCAACAGTATATAATTAAACAAAATCATGAAAGGATCCCAAACTAAGCCAACCATCCCAATATCAATCCAAACACATTTCTACAAACTATACACCATCCAATCATCAATAATTTTATGATTAAAACCTAAAAAAATAAACACTGGTCAAAAAGAAAAAAATCAAGAAACCATACTATGATTAAAGTAATATAATAGTAAGGGATATATATTCTATATGTTTATAAATATGTAAATCTAAAAAAATTTAGAAGAATTAAATATCACTGAGAAATCAATAATTCTCTAATAAATCCATTCAATTATATAAAAAATAAGGACTAAATGTATCTAACCTATATTTATTAATCTAAGTAATAATCCTTTATTTTCCATCATGATTATATAAATTCATTATGAGATAGTTTTAGTGAAAAATGAAACCAAATATAATAGAAAGTAATAACAGTAATAAATTATATAAATTATATAAATAATAAACACTTTATCATAATAATTAATTCAAAAAAGAATAATAATGAATTCCTCATTTATAATTCTAGTTTTATTACTATATTTATGCTTATTAACTCTATTTAAACATTCAAAATTTTAAAGTAATCCCATATAATCAATTCAAAAATATTAACACACTATCAAAAAACATCAATATTCTATAACATGATTAATTGTCACAGCCACATGGAATGTGTATTTACCATACATTATAGTTCTTTAATTCAAGATTAGGATATTATTAAGGTTAATATCCTTAATTTTCCATTAGAAACCAAATAATACTAATCCCAAAATTACACCTAATTAAATGATGTCCAGTTACTTATTCCTCAATATGATTCTGCAAAAACTCAATTATAATGGGTGATGGTCAAACACTACTGACTATGTGATCTCTCCTCCAAGAAACTCAATTTCACTTTATTTCATATAATTATATATTACCCAATTTGTTTCACTCTAGTATCATTTTATGTGGACATGATGGGATTTGAAGGCACCTTAAATTAAAAATTAAAATGTTGGTATACGAGTAATGATTGAATTATGACATTACCTATTTTAAAAATTATCTAACCACAAAACTTTGATATGATCGACGAAATACCATAATGAATATATTATCCAAATATTGATATTTTAATTCCTTAAAATAATGAAGAAAATTTTATAGTGGTGAATGTGATTTTTATTACATAATAATTTTGACAATTCTTAAGGTTTTTTGATTGATAACCTCACTACCAATCTTAAAATATGATTTAACCCAAATTATAAAACATATATTGGATTTAATCATAAGTATTGAAACATTATCCTTACTCATTAGTATTTTACTTTTACATATCAATATTTTACATTTAAGAATCACAATGAAAACTCATACATAAGCATAATTTACTTTTATAAAAATGGGTATGATAAAGTAAATCCTTGATTCAATTGTAATATGTATCAATAAAACACTTTTAAATTTTTTTCTCACTGTCAGTATACATTAGATTAATTTATAACATCCACTATAATGTATAATTTCATTTTAATTTTAATGATTTATTGACTTCACCAATATATAAGATTCACCATGAGTGATAGTTGAGATTCATCCCCTTGAAGAATTCAACATTTAATAGTCATAAAGGATTGTATATAAAAGTGATACATATAACAATGTCGATACATAAGTGTCATAAGGGGTGATACAAAAGAGTAATCCCTATGAAAAATGAAATACACAAGATCCATAATGGTTTATTCATAAACTTCATCCCTATGAAAAACTTAATAAGTAAAATTCATAATGGGAAATATGTGAGAAGCATTTCTAACAATATATAATGGTTATCTTATGTGTTTCAAAAAACTATACCAATACTCCAAATAGTAGAACTACCCCCTTCCAGCTAAAACATAAGAAAAATAATACATCACATCACTCAACCTTTAAGAGTCTAAAAAACATCGTCAAACCGCCACCCCATAATACTCAATAATTGATAAAGTAAGGGTTTAATAAAATCAAGGACTTACACATCACGTAACTTATCTATAAATTATATGTAAAATTCATACTCATTTTTATACTATTTACATTGATGTATGGATTCCTTTAAATGTTTATACTATATTATGATACTTTTTTTATTTTTTTGATTATAATATAGGTATTAAATGTATATAGATTGTGAGGTATAATGTAGAAGTCATTTTATTATTGATGAGATTTCATAAAATGGTTAAAAATAAATACAAAATATATATTGAGGATATTAAAAGTGATAATTAACTATAATATAATAGTTTTAAATTGAATAACTATTTACTGGTGCAAATAATTTTTTGTTTAATGACTCATAGAAATATGACTCAACAAAATTTTATTAATGATATGAGAAATTGACTTCTTTTGGATGTAAAATTGATTCATTTTTGAAAGATAAAATGATATCATCATATTGTGGAGAAATTAAAAAATTTATTTTATATATGATCCCTTGAATACCTATTAAGTAAATTGATTTTTAGGATCCACTAAAATATATAATTAGTTTTTAAATTAAATTTTTATCTAAGGTGTATAAACTCATGTCTTTGGATGTAATGTTTTAAACACATAAAAAATAAACGACATCATAATTTAGCTCTAAAATCATTTATGTGTATTTTTATATAAACCATGTACCTAAAGGGTTACAAGTATATTCATCCTCCTACTAAATTATTGATTTTCATAATGAAATTTATTTTAAAAGATAATTTGATATATTTATATTCTAAGGCTGAGATTTAGTGGATAATCTCCCTCAAATTAAATTTTTTAGTGGGAAATGGTAGAAGATAACGAAGATAAATTGAATGAAGTTTGATCTAATTAAGACTAAGTGAGTCTCAAAACTTATCTTAAATAAAATACAAGTGAAAGGAAATAAGTGAGTGAAATAATTTGTATCTAAATATTGGGTCCCATTTTTACTTTAAATTGTTTTTTCTTTATTTTCCTCACAAAAAGTGTATTAGATGGGGACATCCTGATGGATTTCATTATTTCACTATCATAAAATGTAGACAGCTGGTCAATGTATCTATGTATTATTTTATAATATGGTGATAATCAATGATGAATCAAGTTCAACACTCTTAAAGGGCATGTTGAGGTTGTTGTAAATGATTATTCCATAGAGAAGTTTATTGGCCTCTATAATGTGATTTTTCCACTCTACATAGTAATGTTTGAAAGATATAATCACATAGAACCTAGAATAATGAACAATACCTCTAACTTTTATAATTCCATTTCCATATATAGAACTTGAAATGGTTAATCCTTAAGCAAGAAAACAAGGGACCATTTATTAAAGATATGTATCCCTTAATTCAAGCATCTGGTCCAAGGAAAATGTTATTAAATGAATAATTTAATTTACTAAATGAAATGGTTGATCCATCTAATTATATTTTTTAAAAATCAAGTCATTTTAAACTACTGAGATAAATTTTCTATAACAAGTCACTAGGGGTATTACTATGTAAACTTATAATTTTGGATTATATAGCAATGTGATGTATTCTATGAGCCATTTTTACATTTAATTATAACTTTTCTAAATAAAATAAATAATTTATTGATTATTTTTTGGTCATATACATTTCTAACAGTATAAAAGATGAATTAATTTATTTATGGTTTCAATATTTCATTAATAAAGAGATGATGTGGTTATTGAAGAATGAATCATGGGAGAAGACCTATTATCCAAATAAAAAGAATTTAGTGCAATAAATATGGTCTCATTTAGTAAAATATGACTTTTACGCTACCATTAAACTGATTATGATAATATCTATCACAAAATGGTGTCACATGCTTATGGGGTTTATTATAAGGATATATTTTATCCCATAAGAATTTAATAGTTTTAGTGTGTCACTATATAATATTTTAATAATGGATTATCCCTTGAAGTAGTTTGATATAAGTAATTATTTCTTTCTTGAAAATTTAATAGAATAAAAATATATTAATCCCCAAAGGGATGAATAATGATATTAAAAGAGAAGGTTATGTTGTGTAAATGGAATAAGTTAATGTATGGACTACAAAACCCATTAATTCTTGGTTTTGAATATTCAAAATGTATATTTTAGTATTTAGATACTTATAAATAATCATAGATTATACATTATTTTAAAAAAGTTACGGTAAAATTATTTCTCTCATTCTTTATGTTTATGTCATGGTTCTTATAGGAAATTACATAGAATCAAATGTTTAGGGGTTCCATTATTTTTTTAATATTTACTTTATCCCTATATTATTTTCTTCATTATTCATATTTTTTATTTTTTATTTAAAAATAAAATTTAATATCATATAATTTTTTATTTTTTATTCTCTATTATTATTTTTTCCAATCCATTTTGATGCAATTTTAATCAATTGTTTGATATTTTCATAACAGTATACAACCATTATGTATTGAATTTTCACTTTTATGTATGGGCTGTGTGAAAATTTTAGTAAGTGTCAAACCATCACATGTTGATTATTGACTTTTACATATTGAGTCTTGAGCCTTACATATCTAACATTAACCTTTTCATTTTTTTAATTGACTCTTACATTACAAAATTCAACAAAAAAATATAACTATATTGTATGAGTATTTTCTAAAGGAAATTACCTTACATATTATACACCCTACTCTTATGTATGGGGTCTATTGACGATTCAGTGAATAATTATAATCTCTTGTTTTAGGAATATTTTTATATTACATTGATTTTGGATTTCTCTCTTATATGCTAAAATTTTACTATTACATATCAAAATATTGTCCTTAAGTTTTTGGGTGAGGTCATATTTTACACTTATATTTAAACATAATAATTTTGAATATGTTTTTTCTTTTCTGATAAAGTTTCAGTCATTACTTTGGGGAATAATGTCAGTCTATTTTGAGGGAAAAATTGAATTCTTGTGGATATACTATTTTAGAAATGATCATCCAATGGATAAAGGTCACACCAAAACAAGTTTAAATATTAATGAAACCTCACCACGGTTCTCAGAAAAAAAGGATTGAAGCAATGATAAAAAGTTATTTTTTGGGATACATAGAAATATAAATCAAGTTTGTTCCCGGAAGATTTGTTGTTCCTTGATCATATAATAATTGATGATAATAAATGAATATTTATGGTTTTGATAGATTGTAATTTCATAATTATAGGTAATATTTATGCAATGCATATATATTTTTTTATTCTGAATCTGGGTACAGTTCAATGATAATTTCTCAAATATTTCAAAAATGTTAAATAATAGAGGTTATTTTAAAGACAATTTATGGAAAATTAATGTCATGACTGATATGTAAATTTTGAATGAACGATTATACAAATCTAGTGTAGTTTTTTATTTTCAAATGTATAAATTTAATGAGGAATTATCATTTAATATATTTGAAAAAGGAATCATGTATGTACTCTTCATAATTAAATAAATAAGAAATATCTAGCAATAAATATTGAGAATGAAGAAAATTATGATTCTATACTGAAATTATTTTTTTGAATATGTGTGATCATGATTTCAACTATCTATCTCCTGCAATCCTTTTAATTTACTCCATATTGTTGAAATTTATTATCTAATTTGGTTGATCTTCTATAACCATTTCGACGTTAATTATTTAAATCCGATTCTGCGGTTATGTGTTTATTAATAATTTCAACTATAATGTAATTGTAACTAGTTTATGGGTTTCTATGCCAAAACACATCATTTTTCCAAGAATCCACAAAAGGTAGACAAACTATAATTTGGCTATAAATCAACTTGAAATTTCATGTTGTGTATTTGGTTATCCGTTCACTAGAAACGGCACATTTCAATTGTTTTGTGACTCCCCATCATAATTTTGGTACTTAAGGGGTTCCATACCAATCAAGGAGTAGAGAGGTGTGAAGAGTAGACATAATAACAATTAGATACAAACATTTATTTAAATTATCTTGATTTCTCGTTTATTTTCTACATTTTCTTTTTTAGTTTATAATTTGGTCAGTTCACCCACTGGTAGACAATTTATCAATTTTTTTTATGGGAATAAAAAATGTATTAGTGCCCACTCCCATAATTATTTTTATTCTATATTATATTATTTGATAACAAAAATTTCTTATTTGATAATTTCTTGGTAAGGATAAATAAAAAATCCTATTGTTAACCCTTCTAAAGACAAAATAGTATAAAGTAATGATTTCATTAGATGATAGTCAATGTTTCAAATGATAGATGGATTCCTTAAATACCCTCCTTGATTGATGAAAATAACAATATATGTTGGAAATATTGGATGTGATATTATCTCTATAATGTTAACATTGACCATTTGATAATAATGATTAAACCATAAAAACTATCTTATACTAAACCATATTATCTCATCAGTAATAATGATACTAAGTATATTTTAAATTACAAATTTATTAATATTTTTTGTTGTTTAATTAGTACAAATGTTTTTAGTCCAATTTATACTTATAAAAACACTCAAAAAAGTTTATAAAACTTTAAACTCCCTCACAATTGTATTGGCATGTTTAAGAAAAATAAACTTGCAATGTTACAATTTGATTAAAAAGACATAAAATATGGATAAATTGGGACTATAAATGAAATTTTCTACATGTTCATGTGAATCGGTAAATGGAATGATTGGTCCCACTAAAAACTTGTACAAAAAAAACCATAGTTGAATATGTTCTTAGATCACTACCAATTAATTTCAATTCTAAGATGGTATCCATGGTGTAAAATAATAATTTAATTAATTATATAACTAATGAAATTTTCATTTCACTTATGTAATATGAATAGTAGTTTAGAAACATTAATGAAGATGATACAACCCAAAAAATATTTAGTATTCAAATTTATAAATGTTTTTTCAACTTAGTCCTATAATTATATGATACGTGGAGGTGAAAATTTTGAATTATATCAACCAATTAAAATAGAATCAAAAAGAATAAAAAGAATTAAAGTTTTATTAGGAATATTTAGAAAATAATATCAAAGAGTTGTTCATAAAGGAATTAAGAAATGTAATTATAATTCTAGCATTAGTAATTCAGTTCTAACCTATTATGAATGTAGATAGAAAGTTTATATCAAGCCTAAATTTTAAAGACTAAATAATTAAAGGAAATAAAACAATAATAATAAGAAAAAAACATTAAATTAGCATATATATGGAGATACGCTAACGATTCAGAATTTAGTGATGAATCTGGAATAGATAAAGAATATGCTTACTTCTGATTAAAGGAATAAATGAATTATGTTGAAGATTATTGTTTCAAATTTAATTATGATTGTAATGATGAATTTTATTATTGTTAAACTATTATTTATGATAGGAATAGTAATATTAGAATATTTTAAATAGATATCATTTTATTTGTCGAGCTATAAAAGGAAATCAAATAATGTATTGAGAATCATGTTGGGGAAAACAATATTATTACTCAATTGAATGACAAGAAAAATAATAATACTTATTAAATGAAAACATGGGTTGTAATTATTAAGAAATCATTCAATATGAGAAATAAAATATTAATAATGATATTTAATGTTTAAGAAAAAATATTTGAAATTTTTTTGAAGGTAATTAATGTTATGTAAAAATTATGTCAATTAAAAAAATGAGAAAAGAACTGTGTTAATAATGATATGAAAATACATAAAATATTTTAAAATTAATTATAAAAATAATGAAGGGTAGTTTCAATACTATTACATGTTTTAAATACATATTTAATGGAAATTATTTTGGTGAATGTTCAATAAGATTGAGTAACTAGAGTGGATTGAGATATCTATAGTGATAGAGTATGAGATATAGTTACCCCTCTGATACATCCCTCTCTGGAGTTGGAGGGACTCATCTTAGATCATCTAGATTCACAGCTATGACTATTCTACCCCTTTATTGACAGCAAAGTTCTTCCATTATTTATCAAAATTAAAATTTCACATAGAGATCTATAATAATATAAAGGTGTACCCCGGAATCTAGTTTCCTCCGGGGAATTCAAGAATACTTCAGTGCTATTTAACATCAATTTGGTAGCTTTATTTAGTTAGTTTCAGCACTTGGTTAGAAATTTCTATAGGTATATTTTTATTCATGGGGTTTTCACAATTTGATAATTATAGGAATTATAAAATCTAATAATTTTTTATTTTATTTTTAACCAAATATATCCTTATCTAAGCCTATGCTAACACCCCAAGTTCTTTCATTAACTTTCTCTTCTCTATTTGATGATGGTCTTTCAATTTTCACTTGAAATGTGGCTATCCCTCAAAATTGATTTAGATTTTCCTTTCTAGTTAACCTATCCCATTATAGAAATATGAGATCCTTAGGTTGATAGGTAATATGGTGGGTCACTTTTTATGTTTTGATAATCAAAAATCATCATTATGCTACCCTATTTCTCCCTCAATTTGTGTTAAAGTTTCTATTTTAAAGGAAAAAATGGATATTATTTACATTAAAAGTGAAGAGGGGCTTAGTTGGAAGAAAAAAACATGCTTTGAATCTTGGGTAGATTTATATTATTTATGTAGATGTATGGGTCATGATCTATCAATCTAATAGTATGGTGTGATTTTGGAATATACTCATGCATGTCTCTCAATAGAAAAGTCAAATAAGGATGTTTATCAAAAATTGGAATCTCAATGAAACATTGAGACTTACTATTTTATTCAGGAATGAACTATGCTATATTGGGTTATAGAAACCTCTAATTTGAGTAAGGGGGTGAGGAAATTGCAACCAAAATTCTTAATATCAATAATATTTACTAGTTTAAGGATCTACATGTAAGGATCTAATCTGGGAGTGCAATCCATGAGTGATATTGGGTCATGCACTTCTGCTTCATTCGGCACCTATACTCAAAAAATGTCGTATTATACTATTATTTATGTAAAGGGATATTTATGAATAATTTTTATCCTAGTAAAAATTTTAGTCCATTTTACAAACATTTTATATATAATGGTTCCAATTTGAAATCAGTTTATATAGAACATGTAAATTCATCTAGTGATCCGAGGGTTGGGTGAGTATGCTCTGCAACATCCAACAATATAGCTATAGAGGTTTAGGAATATAATGGTGTGTTTTACCTTATTCATGGAACCTCTCTAGATTTGGGAGTTGGTACTTGTGATATTTCTAAATATCAAGGATCTAGTACCCAAGATGGAATTCATCCTGTGAAGAGCTCTGTTCTAGTCCACTATGACCAATATGGTCTTAGAGTTTCTTTATGAAATGATTATATAATATTAACTTAATCATCCTACAATATTTTTTTCTATGTAGTAGGTTAGTGTGAAAACCTGAGATTTTATGAAATATCTTTTTAAATAAATTTAATTTCTTTGATATATTGTGTTATACACTACACCTTGATTTAAATAACCCCAATATACTATTAATATTACTATTTAAACCTAAACATTATAAGAGGGCCTTTAAATTTGTGGTATTAATATGATTAAATAAGTATTTTAAATTAATTTTCATGGTTATAGATAAATTGAATATATTTATAAATATGTATTTAATTTTATTAAAGGTATTTATATGCTTTGAAAATAATTTTTCTCAAATGTAGTTTTGAATTGATTTTTTGTGAACAAATAATAAAATTAATATTTGAAAATCTTATAAATTTTATTTGAAATAATTATAATAATTTTTTAATTAAATTTCCAAAATAAACTTATGGTGAAATCTTGAGAATTTTCTAAAAATTATATTTTTTTTGTGAATATTGAAAAATTCTGATTATTATTAAAAATGAATTTATTTTAAAGAATTTAAAAAGATAAAAATTGTTTAAAATTGTTTTAAAATTAAAATAAGATTAATAATGAAATTATTAAACTAATTTATTTATTTGTAATCTAATTTTTGTGGAATTTTCACGTTAAAATTTTATATTCTTTAAAAATATTCCATTTGGAAAACCATTTTTTCTTCATCTCTATGGGTTAAATTTTAAATTAAAACATTCTAATTAGATGAATGGAATAGACAAAAATAAACTCAATATTTTTAATAATAATATTTATCATTATATAATAATTTGAATCCTCTTTATTCTTAAAAATATTAGAAAAAACATTAAAAAATAGTTATCAGAGTTAAGGGTAAAACAAGTTTACCCGGAATTAAACTGAAATGATAATGGGTTAAATGGCCTAAAAACATATCCAAATAATCTTTACATGAAATATTGAAGCCATAAAATATCTAAGGTTATATAGTGATTCTTTTGGAACCTTTTGGCATATTATAATTGTGGGTACAAATTTTTCTTTCAAAATATTCCAAGTGTGTCCTTATCCCACATAAAAAAGAGAACTCACTGTCATATCCTCCTCACGCTACCACAACTATTTTGTTCATAAAAATCCTAAAAAATTAAATTTTTTACTTACATATTTTTACCCTATAGGAATTATTTTTATTAGGAAACTTTCCTAATTGGACTTTAGGTTTAAACCTCAAGAGGTTCTATAAAGAAATGGTAAAATTCTTAAACATGTGTTTTTGTTTTATTTCTTCTTATACCTCAAAAAAAATATTGTTATAATATTATTATATAATAAAAATATTATATAATATATAATTATATGTTATTATTTTAATTTAAAAATCTATAACCATTTTATGTTCCAAAAAATAGAAAATGACACTATCGATCATGTGTATGGGGGACTACATCCTCATGAACCATTGTATTTTTTTTACGTTACCACCTTTCAAAATAGGGTATAAATGTGTATATAACATATTTATATGATATTTAGGACATAATTATACTTCTATAATTATTTTATCACATATACCTTCTTTACATTTCATTATTTTGGAATACAATAACATCGCTTGTGTGTGTGGAGGACTATCGCATCACAAAGTGATTTGATTCTTCTTTCACTTAAAATTACAAGGTAAAAAGGATAAATTAAATAAAACATGTGACATATATGAAATGTTAATGAATCTATAAATTTGATATATTATTTACCTTTGTTTAATTTCATTCATCGAGAAAATTTAAATATCATTCATGCACACATATGAACTACCGTCTCGATGAACAATGTAATTAATTTTCAATCAATAACTTTTATGGATTAATCTAAATATTTATGAAATTAATATATAATAAATTTATATTATTGGTAATATTCTAAATATTATTGAACAAAGATTATATTAAATAAACTAAAAATACCAAAAAAACCAACATACATTAAAAAACAAAGCCTCTATTACCCAAAATGTGATTTTAACAAGGACTTGTTAATAAACAGGAAAGAAAAGTTCATTGGTGTATCAAAAAAGACCATATACCTTGGTATCCAGATAATCAAGTCATAAATGAAATTTTCCAAAGGGAATTCTATATCCCTACATGTTGGTGACTAGAACCTGGAATCATACAAGAATAAAGTTGGAATGAATGTTTTGTGAAAATAGTGAAAGAAAAAGATATATATTAGTATGATAAAAAAGGATTGACAGTACTAGAAACCAAATAGGAATATGAAAAACCTAAAACAAAACATCATAAAATTAATCAAAATTTATTCAATAAAAAAATCCCATGTGAACCAATGCTCTACGACAAAGGATTACGAAAATTCACCTCCTATGAGGGGAACCTTCACTTTTCTCAAACTTGATTGAGGAAAATCGACGAATGCTTGAAGGAAATTTTAGGGTGGGAGATAAAATAAAAGTTGTGTATCACTATGTGTTACATGATAATATTACATTATAATAATTGAAATCATTCTTCCATTTATAAGTAAAACAGTTAATGGAGATATAATTATATATTTATAACAAAACATTCTTTTTTCTAAAATGGTGGAAAGCATTTCAAAAAAAGGATTAGTTAAATAATTTATATAAAATAGTTTATATAAATCTCTAGGATTGAGTATATAAGTTCCATAATAAATTAATGTTATAATAAAAATATTCATAATAAGCACCCTGATCATATACCCTATAGTATAACAGTTTCTAGTTATAAGATCCTTACACTATAAAACCAATGATTATGGAATATGTGTACTCATGTCCCATAGGATCATTCTTGATAGGACTCATCAATATTACATCAGGAATATGATCAACATAAATTTATATTTTTTTCATCATCAATCCATTACTATGGAATTTCGAAACAAGTGTTCTTATCCCAAATAACCCACTAACTACCCAAGATTTCATGTACTCAATCAATTTAAAGAAGGTAAAATAATTTCATTTAAAATTAACATTCATCATTGACAAATGAATTTCACTTTTTTTCATTTTAAATCTAAAATGCAATTTCCAGAACAAAAAGAGTGTTTTTATAAATAAATGCATTTTCAAAACAAAAACCAATCATATATTTTTATCAATTTGATTAAAGAAAAAAAATTTAAAAAAATTCCCAAATCATTTTACTATTTCCTTCAATTTCAAAAAATACCCTAACTACCAATTCCATTAGAATTGAATATTTTTTCTGAAATCCATACCAATTTAATTTGAAATTACAATTCACATCAAATTGGATTTTCATAATTCATTTTAAATTAACTTAAATCAAATTATTCAATTCATGTTTTATCAAATTGGCTAATCTTAAACTTAACCACCTACCTTTATAACAGAGATCACATATCAACAACACGTCTAATGGGATTTTCTAATGAAGAATGATGGAAATTGAGATATATACATCCAACTTAGACTCAAAATCTAAATCAATTTATTTTAGTTCCATTGAACACATGATTGTCTAAAAATACCAATAGAGTAAAGATAGAGGGAGGAGGAGATAAGTAATAGGAGGAGAGTCACTTACAAGAGATGGATAAAACGCGTTCCTCCACTCTTTGACCAAATTAAGAATGATTTTGGAGGAGGAAAAAATAGTGCTTGGAGCCTCAAAGACCATAGAATTCGATATTCCTTCAGTTAGGGCCAGGAAAGGGTTTAAATGAGGGTTTGGGGAATTTTAAAATAAATTTTTAGAATAAAAATTATAGTGTTCAGGATTTGTTGGGTAGGAATGCATGGTTACACAAACCCTACACCCTAACCATATTCTCCTTTATTGGGGTAAAAGATTCCAACTACATGGTTGAATGATCTATCAAACAACGTATTAATCATATAAACCCCCACTCTCAAGGTTTATATGGTTTTCACATGGTTGCCACATGGTCTGGGCAAACCGTGTTCCAAATGTGTATAACACAAAAAATATTTTTTTTCTCAAATTTCATCCCAAAACAACTTGAGAAAAAATACATAAAAAGAATAATGAAAAGGGAGGTTTGGGGAGTACCTGAAGAATAGTAACAAGATGTTACAACCTCCCACACAATAGAAACATTGTGTCCCTAAAAATAATCTCAAGAAGATTCCATATAAAAAAGATTATTCCACTTGTCTCTCATCAATTAATACTTCTCCAAAGTCTGATGAGAATCAGAATTATTATTCCATATATAGAATATGTAAAAAAGGTATTTATATCTCAGAATGTACCTTGGTATCAGAATAAAAAATCTTGACTGGATGGTCTGTCATGGATAGATAAGAATCAATATCAAAATCAATCCAGCACAAAATATGAGAAGGATTAGAAACACATTTTCATATCTAAGATACATGTATCACATTATGTGTCATCATGAATTATGAAATAAGTGATAAATGTGGTAAGCCAAATTCCACACTTTCTCAACAACCTAAAATGGTTTTACATATCAAGTGGAAGGCTTCCCTTAACTCCCAAGTCATCAATGACCTAAATAGGGTGAGTCTTTCATGAAAACCTGGTCACCAACTGAAAACTCTAATGTCTATGATAATGAAAAGTATATGATTTATGCCATATATTTTTCATCAACATTATTTTATAAATCAAATAAATATTTTTTTTCTCCTGATCCAATATTGGTCTAACCAATGAAATTTTCCCGATCTCCGACCAATATAATAAATATTTATAAGGTCGACTAGGTGAGGCATCAATAAGAAACATAATGATTGAGAACTAGTAACTATTATTATAATAACACTAAAACAGACTCCAATGGTCTTCCAAATATCAACCAAATTCAAGAAATCAAAAATAAAGAATATCCTCAAGAATCTGTATATCACTCTCTATTTGGACATCCATATGCATTTGGTATGCCATAATCAAATGAACTAGTGATAGTAGAATGTATTGATGGCCCGTCTAAAAGTGATAACTAAAATGGGGATCTTTATCATGGTCTAAATAATAATGAACACCATGAAAATGAAAAATAAATTTCACATATATTTTCCCAAACTCATCAACTTTATTTGTATTAAGAATGTGTATAATGTGTCTGATTTGGTCAACCAATCGATCAAAATCCATATTGAATTCTTATTTCTCTAGGTACATGAACACAAAACCAAAAAGCTTATATAAATATCATACCACATCTAATTTGGAAATAAATGTGTGTGAAGTAAAATCTAAGGCCACTGGTGATCGGCCTTGACCTATTGGTAAGTATAAAAATGAGATATGAAATTTGAAATTCCTTATCTCATACCGGACCACCATAAAGGATGTTGCATATAATTGAACATCGTTTTGGTTCCTAGGTGCACAACCAAATGGGAATTATGGAAATCTCCCGTCATTGGTTTTCCCAAAGGTAATAGAACAAATGAAAAATCCTTAAAATATAGATTTCCCTCCAAGGAGAATGACCACATAGAAATGGCCCCCCTCTATAAATAGAGTCTCTAATGCTATAGAATTCATCAGAAAGATAATTTTCTGATGAATCACCTAAAGAAGAGTGAAGGTTAATTGAACACTAGCCAAGTAAACCTTAGCCTATGTTTACCAAACTTCTATGTGAAACAATAAAAAAATATCCCTTAGTTTCCACTCTTTTAATGATTCTTTCATGGCCTAGGCTGGAAATTCCATACTCAACAAATCTGCAAAAAAATCCCTTCTCCTATAGTATAGAAAATATTAACATCAAAATATTACAGGTACTATAACAAATAACTTTTAAAGAGATTAAAATATTATTAAGAGAAGATATAATCCAATCTCTTGTGACAAGAATATAAGTTAAAGCTTTACTAGAAAAGGTAATACTGAAAAATCTTAAGCACCTGCATGATTAATGCACATTCGAGGTCATCGGTCAGATAATTCTTCTAGAGTGGCCTAATCTCTCAAGACCCATAGGCAAAGATGTGATCACCCTATATAATAACATAGATCAAATACAAACCTCTTGTCTCATATAATATCATATAGAATTTATTGACCTTTAAAAGAGTCAACATCAACACAAAAGTTAAATGATTTTCTGATCAACAAAAGTACTATGAAATTTCCCCTCATATGTAAAAATCACTCCTTTCGAAGTGATAGTGGTCACCGATGAATCCAACTTTGAAAAATCATTTGCAACCTAATGATAATATCCAGCTAAACCCAATATAATCTGAATTTTTTAAACATTGCAGAGTTTCTATCAGGCCATAATTTCTTTTACATTCTTGTAATTAACTGAGATACCGTGTTACGATTCCACATATCTTAAGAACATCAATTTTGGAGACCTTAAATTGCATTTTTATTTCTTCGAATAACATTGATGATTTATTAAAAATTAAATAAATTCTCTCAGATGATGCATATGATCTTCTTTAGACTTATATTAAAGTATGATTTCATTTACAAAGACCACCATGAATGTATCAAGATACATGGGGAAAATCATTTTCATAAAGTCTATAAATATTGTAAGAGAATTTATTAGAGAAAATGGAATTAAAAGGTACTAATAATAGCCATAACTACTCTATAAGTAAATTTTGTGAATTTCAAAGTCTTTTTCTATCAACTGGTGAAAACCAAATCGAAGATAAATCTTAGTTAACAACTTTATGAATTTAAACTGGTCAAATAGATTATCAATATAATGGAATTTATACTGGTTCTTTATTATAACTCATTTGTGTTCTTGGTAATCAACACATAGGTAATGTTTCCCATAATCTTTTTCAGCAAAGAGAATTGGAACCTCCAAGGTGACACACTTAGGCATATAAAGAATTTCTCAAAGATATCATCCAATTACATCTTAAACTCTTTATTTTTGGCTAGTTCTATGTGGTATGAAGGAATATATAATGAATGATTACCAGGAACTAAATCAGTAGAAAAATCTATAACTGTTTCTAGTGACAAACCAGATAAATCAGAAGTAAATGATTTGGGAAAATTGTGAAATAAAATAGGGAGGTATTTTCTAAAAGATTCCCACCTAGATCAATATCAATAATTGATATTAATTTCCCAAAATGTTTATAAGAGGGTCTAGATTTACTTTGGATTGGTCCCATTCAACCTGAAAGACATAGTACACCCCATTAGGTCCAGTAAAGGATACCCATAAAAGATGAAAATAAATTTTCTATTTCATAGAAATGAGAAAATCAATATTAAAAATGACATCAACAGATTTCATGTCTTGAATGAGAAAATACCAAGAAAGATAAATCTATGATAAATAGAAATCATAAGTTTGAAAATGAATTCTCGGATCTCTTTTAATTTTGAGGTTTTTAGTAAAATACATCACATAAGATAATATAATCATAGTAATATTTTACAAGTTCACAATATGAGTTGATATAAGAGAATGAGAAGCACCTGTATCAAATAAAGTATTAACTAAGGATGAAAATGTAGTGATGGTACCTCTCACCATCATCGGGCTCCTATATTCTTCCTTTAAAGACTCTTACACTTTGTAAATAATATTTTCTTCAAATTCCTATGGCTGGATCCTATTAGATCCCAAGGAATCTTATTTCACCATAGTAAGTTTTAGTAATGAAGGTCCCATGCCACTACATGGGACTGAAAATATATAGAATAACTTCTAAAATTTTCAAAAATTTCTACATGAGATGTAGATATTGGGTTCCTCAATGTAATCCCATTTTGAATGCCTATTCTTGCTAAACTAGAATCAAGTCAAAGGTCTTCTTTCTAGAAATGAAGGAATTCCAGAAGAACCAAACTATCATGATACACAAAAAGACCCATCAGTCATTATAATACCTTTATGGAAACTCATATAACATTCCCTATGAGAAAAATATACTCACATCAACCATGAATTGCCATTCAAATAATTTTTGACCACTAACTCCCAATCCGGAACTTCAACATAAGAAGAGATATTCTTTAAGAAAAATTGAGAAAAAATATCAGATCGATGTTCCATCATGAACCATTAAGTATTAATCTTCTCAATATATTCCATATATGGTGAAAAATACATAATATTAGAAAATAGATTTAAATATTCCTTCACTTTTCTATTAGCCTGTTTGAGTTTGAAAAAATCCTTAACCTTTTCCTACACCATAGAATATGGATAGAACTGGCCAACAAAGGAAACCTTGATGTCCTTCCACTCTAAACCCTTATTCTTATTTCCTATAACCTTGGAATTCCAATATCTTATTCTAGGTCCCTCTAGAATAATTGTAACACACTTTAACTTAATATATTTTGGAATATCCAAGATTTCAAAAAATTCTCTATATTTATCAATAAGTCCCCAACCTCTTGATGATCATTAGATCCATAAAAATTAGGCGGTTTTTGGAAAAAGAAACTCATGATCATGACTCTTGAATGGACCCCTCTGAGGTTCACCATTTGAGCCTCTATGAGAATTGGTGTAGGAGCCTATCCTAGAGCATGGATAACATGCATAATATCCTCAACCATATTCTTGTCCATAGGAGGATTTACTCATTATGGTTCATCAATAACTACACCATAGATCCAATTCACACATCTAATCAGTTTTGTGACACAAAAAAACATCAAAAACAATATATAAGTCATTAAAATATTACTTAGATCAACAACGCAAGCAAGAGAAATTAGAAATTTTAATTCCATCAGGTTAGAAATCAATATTTATATTTCATTTATCAAAATCAAAAGCATGGAATAGAGTATAATTAATCTTCAAGATGCCTTTCCCAAACCACCCATGGATACTTAAGGCTCATTATGATGATATTTTTCCAGGAAATCTATCAAAACTACCTCCTAAGCCCTAAAAAATTATACAAAACTATTTACGGACATCACAGAAAGTTAATTACCCAACATATAAAACAACTTTGTCACAAACTAGTCTGAATGATCAGGTACCCTGATACCTAAGCAATAATTTCATATCCCAAAGGGTGTTCTTGATCCCCATATGATGGAGACTAGAACTTGACATCATGAATGATAAAATTGGGAATGAATTTTCCATGGAAAATAACATAATAAAAAGGAACATATTTGTATTCTAAAAAAAACAGAGATAAAATACCAGAAAGAAAACAGATATATTAAAAACCCAAGATAAAATATCATAAAATTACACAAATGTTAAATAAGACAAACATCTCAAGAGAACCAATGATCTATGAAGAAATAATCAAGAACATTTAACTCCTCCAACATGAGTTTTCCCATTTCATAGAATAAGAAAAAGAAAATATAAAAATTCCCAATGGAAAATATAAGGAGTTAGGTAAAGGATTTTTTGTGACTCATGAAGGCTTCCATAATAATATTCTATAATAATAAACCAAAATCATGATTTCATTTATAAATAAAATAGGACATGGTGATACAATTTCATTTTAAAACAGAACACTCTTTTCATTACAATTTTTTTGAAAACATTACCAAACATGGCTTAGGTAAACACTATATATAAAAAAATTTATATAAATCACTAGGCTTGAGTAAAATAGTCTTATAATAAATTTCAATTATATTAAAAAATTTCACAATATTTACCATGGGAATCTACCATATAGTATGATAGAATCTATTTATATGATCCTCACACTCTCAAATTAGTGATAATGTAATATGTGTACACATGTCCCTTAGGTTAAGGATGAGTTTGAATAATAAATATTACATTAGGAATGTGATCTTACTAACTATAGTTTTTTTGGAGTTTTCATCATAAAACCATTTTAAATGAATTTCCATCCTAGTGTACTTGTACTAAATAAATCACTAACTATATAGGCACACAATTTCTGGATAAATAAATCAATTTAAATAAGGTTAAATCATTTAATTTAAAATTCACATTCATCATTCAGAAATAAATTTCTTATTTACCTTGTCAAATGAAAATTCACTTTCAAATCCAAAACATATATTTTTCATAAATTCATACTTTTCAAAACAAAACCAATTATAGGATTTTATAAATATTATTTAATTAATTTTTTTGAAAATAAATTATAAAATAATTTCACAATTTCTATCAATTTCAAAACAAAAACCAATTTAAAATTCCATTTGAATTTGGGTTTCCCCCAAAATTCCATACCAATTTAATTTTCAATTACATTTCAAACTGAGTATGTTTTCATAATTCAATTTAATGAAATTTAAATCAAATCAAGAAATTCATGGTTTAATCAATTGTCCATTATTAAATAGACCCATATACCTTTATCACATCATTCACATATGAACAACACAGAAAATGGGATTTTAAACCTAATAATGATGGGAATGAAGTTTACGAAATATAACTTAGATTTAAGATCCAAATCAGTGGATTTTAGGTCCATTGAATGCATATTTTTCTAAAGAACCCTATGGAGGAAAGAAATTGATAGTAGGAGTAATGGGAGGGGAGGATAATAACTGACCAAAGAGAGATCAAATGAGATATTCCACACTTATATCCACATAGGAATGGGTTAAGAAGAGAAAAAAAATCATTATTAAAATTCTCTATGTCCTTAAAATTAAAGATACCTCGAGTTAGGGTTCTAAAGGGGTCCAAATGGGGGTTTGGGGAATTTTAAAATAATTTTTTGGAACTAAATTTACCCGTGGTTATCTCGGTAGGGCCATATGGTTAGAAAAAAAATTATCCCTAAATGTGGACCCCTCTACTATAGTGACCAATTTCTCCTAGTTATGAACATAGTCTGTCAAACTGTGGGAAAACCATTGAGAACCATACTATATAGGGTTAAAAATATTTCACAAGGTGGGATAATGGTTTGGGAAAAGCATGTTCAAACCATTAATATTCCAGAAAATACCAAAAATTTCAACTTTCCAGAAAAAAAAATTGATACAAATATCAACCAAAGCATGATCAAATAAGAGTTCCTAGGATTACCTCAAAATAAATTACATGATGTTAAGATATGAAAATTATATTTTTCATGATATATTTAATAATGTTTCTAGAATATATCTGAAATAAAACTATATTTATTGTAAAAGGCAATCGAATGTGTACGAAGGAATTTGACACTTAAGATAAGAGATATTTGTCTCAAATTTCCTTCCTTAGTCCATATGTTATGTCACGATTATATCTTTTTTTTTGTTGTATATAATACCCATTTTATATGTTATATCCGGAATAAACTTCTTTTAATGATATTTAATTTTTTATTTAATGTTATTCATTCATGGATTTTACAATTCTAAAGATACCAAAGAATGTGAGGTATATTAGTCTCACTTTTATTTCCATGGGACACATGCCTTATACACCACTTGTTTCCTTTATGTGGTTTATATACTACCCATTAATTTATTATACAGTTAATAGGATAAAATTATATGATAAAAATATTCATATAATTTTCTATCGTTCATGTTGATTATGATTCAAAATATACCAATGTGGTAATGAATTCATGTTATAATATATTTGTTTATCGAGATTGTCAACAATTACACTAATAATGATGAGGTATTATAATATAATACTCAATAAATGCATGAATTTTCTTCCACTATTGTTATTTTATGAAAATACATGTTTTACATTAATTTTACTCCCTTTATGTACAGAAGGGTTAAAATTAAATCTTTTAAAGAAAATATATTTTATTTATCTATTTAGTTAAAAATAATTATTTTTTCTTGTATATGTTTTATAAAAATGATTTAAATAATGTTTTTACTAGTATCTAAATATTTCTTAAATTATTTTTACCCATTTTTGATTATTTACAAAATGTTTTTATATTAATCATTTGATCATTTTTCCAAAAAGGTATTTTTACCTTTTTACTAAAAATGAAAAGGGAATATTTGTTTCAATACATATGACTGGAATGATATTTTCCAAAATCATGACCACTCAGAGTTTTAAATATTCCTTTATAGGTTATAAATATTATTTTCAATGAAAATTATTTTTATAATGTTTTTTTATAATTTAGTTTTAAAAATGTTATTTTCCTTAAGAAATGTTCAAAGATATCATTCAAAATCATTTTCCATCTCATATGACATCCTATGATGTTACTTAAGATATACAAAGGATATGATCCAAGGATACCATACTTACTCTTTTTATACATGTATTATGATTATAATGAATATATGTTTATGAAACTCCTTTCATTTCCAAGGGTTCTGATATGATGAATTGATGAGAATATTATGAATCCCATTTCGTTTATATAGGTTATGCAATGATGAAATGTTTTTGATACCCATTTTCTTTCTATGGGTTATGATAAAATGAATGTTAAATGATATCGAGGTATAAAATGTATTGATTATGTGATGGATTTTACTTATATCTTCCTACAATTAATTGTGTAAATAATTAAATCTCATGAGTTAAACAGTACTAAAATAAGGAGTAAAACATGTTCTGTAAGGGAATCTTTCCACTATTATAGTATTGGGTGTGATCATTGACTACCATGATATTTTGGGGAGTGAAACCATTCCACAATGATATAATTATAAATACACATTGACTACTATGAAAATGGTATTCTATGCTTGTGTGATTTAAAAAAATTATTATAGTTTTATTCTCCCATGAATTATGTTATTTAATTCCTTTAGGATTAATGTCATATGAATTTCCAAGATTTGTGATGTAACTCAAGTTTATGGTCTATGATATATAGTGGTTCGTTTTAAAATTTAATTCTCATTTTCTCATACCTTATGTTCATGTTATATTGATATGTCCCTTTTTTAAGTTTACGGAGCATCCAAGATCACCCTTTCTTATGTTTCTTTTCCCAATGTTATAAAGAAATGTGTTATGTATGGTATGTCTAGGAAGGGTGATAGTTTTGTATAAATTAATTTGAGATGATCTATTACACATATTAACTAGATGTTCATGAATCCATGTTTCCAAAAGAAGTAGTCCAATATGGTTTTAGAGACGATCACTATTTTGTTTAATGAACATCAATAAATAAATATGTAATATATATGTATGAATTTTAATATCATTATAGATGGAATAATAGTATTTTTTAGTTAATCCTTTGGAAAATATGTTGGAAAAAATTTAGTGAGAACCATCAGGATAATTCTAAGTATATGAACACAACTAGAAACTTTAGTGTAGGATAGAGTGAGTGGTTTATGAGAAATTAAATACCATTATAGATACTAGAAGATGATATAGTTATAAAATAGTACAACATAGAGGTAATAAATACAAAAGGGTAACATTGAGCTAGAAGATATCATCACCTGGTCCATGAAAATTGTCCTCACTACACAATTGGATTGAAACTTCTAGGGGATATTTTTTTGGAAATTCATAGACTATTTATAAACCATCATGAAGGATTTGAATATATTATGACCTTAAATGGACTAGGTTAAACCTAATGTATCATATATTAGAATAAGGTTTAATTATTTAGACATACATTAAATATTTTTATATGATTGATCACACTAATCAAATATTCCTAATGGTTTGGATAACCATTTTAGTTTTAGAAAGTGATTGTAGATAAAATGGTGAAGGTGAAGTGGTAACTAGTATTCTCATATAATGAATTAGGCTATTTGATATGAGTTATATGAATTCATTTAAATCAGGAAATGTCTCTATGAATGTCCATTTCTATCCTGAATTATTATATATTGATTTTTTAGTGAAAACCCCCAGGGGTATGGTGATTGTAAATCATGTATTTGATTCGTCCCTTGTTAATTTTTGTGGGAATGTGTTTCCTAATTTTATTTTTAGTCTCTATAGGCTTTAAGTCGATGTTATTTTAGGCATGGATTGGATATCAATACATAAATACCATATATTTTTACGAGGAAGGGAATTCACCTTCCATATACCAAACCAACCTAAGATCATCTATTAGTGATATGATAAATATTAACTTCCAATGGAAACCACAATAATTGAATGGGTATGAATTCCTATTCATAAATGGTGTTTATCTAAGATGGTTGATTAGAAACTTTTTATCAATGATATAACTATTCTATGGATTTTTATTTATTTATCTATGAAATAGTTTCATATTATTCCACCAAAATATAATGTGGATTTCTCAAAAGAACTAATAACCAATGATAAATCTATTTCAAAGATGCTCTATATAATATCCTAGATTATGTTGTAATAATGAAAGAATAAAATATAGGAGAACCTTTTTAGAGGATTCATTTGGACAAGTGTGTCAACTATTGGTGCACCTCAACTATTTGTTAAAAAAGTAATTATGAAACTATTCATTGATTATCAAGAGTTGAAAAAGATCATAATCAAGAACTATTATCCCCTACCCAATATTAATGACTTGTTTGATCAACCATGATGAACAACACTTTTACAAGATTGACCTTCATTATGGATATCATCAATTTTGGGTTAAGGGTGATAATATATCAAAGAAATTATTTTGTATAAGGTATAAACACTATGAGTGTATAATTATGAAATTTGGACTTACTAATTCCCCCACTATCTTTATAGATTTAATGTATAGAGAATTTTGAGACTACCATGATCAGTTACTATTAGTCTTTATAGAAGATATTCTAATTTGTTCAAGGATAAAGTAAGAGCGTTAAGATCACTTGAGAATTATACTAAAGACCTTAGAGAGGAAACAATTGTTTGATTAAATTATGTAGCATGAATTTTGGATAAAGAATATTTCATTTTTGGATCATATAATCTCATTAGAGGGTATATCATTAGATTTAGAAAATTAGAGGTTATTGATTATTTTACTAGAACCCCATGGTGCCTTAGATCTATAATTTTCATTTTTTGGTCCGATATTATCAATAATTGGTTGAGAACGTTTAATGTCTATCTAATCCACTCATAAATTTAACTTATAAGGGATCCAAGTTCCTTTGGACAGATGAATGTGAGGAAAATTTGAACAAACTGAAGAGAAGGTTTGTCAGTGCACCCATTATTATATTAACCTACAGTGGATAATGTTTTCTAATATATATTGATTCTTCAAGGAAGGGACTATAATATGTTCTCATGTAGAAAATCCTAGGTATAGATTATGTCTCATGAAAATCGAAGGTTCTTGAGAAAAAAATACCAAACTACTGATTTGAAGTTAGTTACGATGTTTTCTTCATTAAAGATAAGGATAAATTATCATTACAGATAAATGTATGATATATAAACCATTCAACAGTTTGAAGTATATATCCAAACATAAGGAGTTGAATATGCTATTGGGAAGATGGTTATAGAAGATTAAATATTATTATTCCTCAATACATTACCACCATGGGAAATCAAAGAAGGTTTTTGATGCTTGTAGTCAGATGGATCATTCTATCTTATCCATTATGGGGATAAAAATGATGCAATAATTATATATTTTCAAAGTATAGATTGGGAAATCCAAAAGTATGGGTAGAAATATTATCTTTCTCAAATGATTGTTTAACCATCTATCAACGTGAGGATAAAAGAGGGATAATGGGGTGATATAGAGATAGAAAATAAAGTTGTAAATGTTCCCGAGTTTAACCTTGATCATGATGGGATGATAAGGTTCATGAACCATGAATGTAATTTTTCATACCAGATTTGACGAATGATCTGTTAGAGGAAGCTTAATGTTCATCAGTCTCTATTGATCATGGAATAACATAGAATTATTGAGATTTTAAAGAGTATTTCTAGTGGAATTCCATGAATAGGGATATTACAGAGTTAGTATATAGGTGTTTGGTTTTTTTGTAAGTTAAGGATGAGAGAAAGAATTATAAGGGTGTGTTACAATCACAACCCCTAAAAGAATGTAAATGGGAAAAAATTGGCAAGGTTTTTTTTCATTATAATCACTAATAATTCTATTGGGCATAATTCTATTTAAGTTTTAGTCAATAACTATAAAAATCCAACACAGATAATTAGAACCTAAGAATATTTCTTTATTCATATTCTTGAATGAATATACATTAATTAGTATGGTTATATGGATTACCACATTGAACTGTATATGATTAGGATATGAGGTTTCCCATGATGTTCTAGTGAAGTGTTAATCAAGATCTTATTATGAAGTTGAGATTCAGTACTATGAATCATACTCAAATAAATGGTCAATATGATGGAACCATTAAATCCCTATATTATATTATATGATCTTGTTATATGGATTTAAAAGGTGTAAGGGGTCAACACCTTCCTCTATTTGAGTTCCCATACAAAAATAGCTTTCACTCAAGCATTAAAATTTCTCTTTATGAAGTACCATATGGAAAGAAGTGTATAAATCTAATGTGATGGGATACATTTAAATATTCAAATCTATTGGAAGAATGAGAAGTTTAATAAATTATTTAGAAGTATGGATCTATTTTTCAACACATAAGGGTTGTATAATGTCTATAGAAATGTTATGTTGACAATCATCTACATAATATAAAATTTGAAGTTGGTTTGAATATTTTTCTACAAATTTATCCATTGTATAATTTTATGTTATTTGGAAAGATAGGGAATATAATCCCAATATATATAAACCCATTTAATGTTTTATGTGGTCCGTATATTATTTATTAACACTTCCATTTAAACGCTCTAATGTTCACGATGTGTTCCATGCATCTCTCTTGAGGAAGTACATACCTAATACATAAAATGTACTAAAATCATAGGTAATAATATTGAAGAAAGATATTTATTATTTGAGATAACTAAAGGATATTCAGGATTTTTATGATAAAATTAAATGAAACTAGACTACTCATCGGGTCAATGTTTAGTGTCAAAAAAACTAGTTTGATATAGCTATGTGGGAACCTGTGTATGTTATGAGGCCGAAGTATCCTCTGTTGTTTGTAACAAAGTGGTATAATTTTTAGGGTTAAATTTATTTTAAGGAGGTATAATTTAACACCTAGATATTTAAACAATTATTTTTAATGATAAATATAATTTCTTTGATAGCTTTCGTTGTACGCAACATTGAGTTTTAACGATTCATGATATATTATTATTATTATTTAAAATTTACCATTTTAACCTAGCTATTAAATTTTGTGATATGAATAGGAATAAAAAACATTGAAAATTAAGTATAATGGTTTTAAATAAAAAACATTTTTTTAAAAAATGACTTAATATTTAGTAAATTCATTACATGCTTAGAAAATATATTTTCTCAAAAAATTAACTTTATTTGTTTTTATAAACAATTAATAAAATTATTTGTTGAAACATTTTGAATGTTTATTTTAAAAAAATAACTAATTTTTTGGAATCACCAGGTAAAAATTTTCTTATTGTTAATTTTTTAGAATTCTCTCAAAAGATTTACTTTTTAGTGAATAGTGAAAAATACAAATATTTATTAAAAATGTCATTTCATTTAACGCTTTAACAAAGTTCCATATTGTTTAAAACCTATTGAAAGTTACATTATTTTAATAATGTTATTATTAAAAAATTAAGTTCATGTAATCATATTGATTTTGACTTTTGATATTAAAAGTTTCCATACTTATAAAAATGATCAATATGTGAAATAGATTTTTCTTGTCATCTGTGAGTTTTATTTTAATTAAAAATGTTACAATTCTATGAATGAAATTTATGAAAATTTATTCTATATTTTAAATCATCATTATTAATATTTTACAATATTTTAATATTAATTTTTGTTAAAAATGAATAATTAAAACAGTAAAAATTAATTATTGTAGTTAAAGTTATAACATATTTATCGGGGGTTAAACAAAAAAGATTAGGGAGAAAATAACATGAGAACACCATATATCATTTTATAGCCATATTTCAGACTCTTAAACTATAATGTTTTATAATAATACATTTTTATCCTTGGGGCATGTTTAAAATGTGGGTACAAATTTTGATTTCAAAAATTCCAAGTGTGTCCTCTCCCCAACTTATAAATGGAAACCCATATCATCCCTTCTTCAAATATCAAAAAATCTTTGACTAATCTAATAAAAAACAAAATAAAATTATTAACTCCAACTCCACATTCTATAGGACTTATTTTAATTAGGATACCCTTCTAAGAAGGCTTTAGGTATAAACCTAAGGCATTTCTCCGAAAAAGATGTAAAATTAATAAACATGTGTTTTATTTTATTTCTTCTCCCACAACCCTAAAATAATCTTGATTCACGATTATATAATTTCAATATTATATACCATATAATTAAATTTTATTATTTTAAATTAATAACCTATATCCTTATCTTCTTCCATCAAATTTTAAATGAAACTGTCCATTGTGTTTACGGAAAACTATCGCCTCACAAAATGATGTATTTTTTTTTCATCACCACCGATAACAGATGGATATAATAATTGATTTCAAATATTTATATGATATTTATGAAATAATTATTCATCTATAATTATGGTATCACATATACCTTCAAACATTACATTCCTTGGGAATACGATAACTCGTTCATGTGTACGATAGACTATTGTCTCGCAAAGCTATGTGATTTGTTTTTCACATATTATTTAATTGGATGGTAATAAAAATAAATATAATAAAAATATGTGATATATTTGAAATCAAAATTACTCTCTTAATTGATGTATTATTTACCTATCTTCCATTATTTTTGTCTAGAGAATGTAAATAACGTTCTTGCGTAGGTACAACATACTGTTTCCATTAATAGTGTACTTCATTTTCAATATATAACAATTATATATTACTATAAATAAAAAATGTAATTATTATATATTATTTTTAAATTATGGTTAATATTTTGGATATTATTTAACCAATATCAATTTATATTTACGGAATGTACCAAATCAAAACATACAAGAAAAATTAATCACTTATTACCCAAAAAAAGATTTTAACAATGAATTGTAAACAAATGTAACAAATGGTCAAAAGTAAATCCTATAAAATATAATAAATGTGATTTTGGATGAATAATAATCATCTGAGATACACTATTTTATTTCAACATGATTTTTGATTCTTTGTTTATATGGATCAATTTTAACACTATCCTTGATCAATCTAAAAATAAGGGAGGGAGATTGTATTCCAGATATGGTTGTTAAGATTTTTTATATATTACTCCATCAAAAATATGATTGAAATGGGTTGCATAGGTGAAAACTATACTGGGTTCAGTAAAAAAATATGGAATTGGAATAATTTTAGATCAAATTAGATAAATTATTCTGAATTATTTAAGATATTTCAAGATTTCCAAGCTTAACAGTCTCCCATTTTATTGATATGTATTTTTGATTGTTAGAAAATATATCTATATATAAAACAATTTGGTGACCCTAAAAGATTATTCTTCTACTCCAGTAGGTGACTATAGTTCAGTGGCTTAAAGAATATTGTTTAAGCATCATGTTCATCTCCTGCCCAAGCTTATACACGGATAGAATTATAGATTAATCTCAGAAGGATGATAGGAATATGATCTATTATAAAAATAATTTACCTAACAAATTCATGCACTTTTAATCTATTCAAGAATAAACCAACCTTCTTGATTCTATATTATAGGTGCATTAATATTTTGAATCCTATGATCTTCTAAATAAAATATTTCACCAACTAAAGTGGACCTGACTAAGGATGAAATGTTTTTTAGGGAGAGATCCTGAATCAGTTAGATTAGAGAGAGTGATATCAACATGCCCTATTTCTATGTTTTCATTAAAGAGAGAAAAATTATTAGTAAAATTAATACTAATCTTTTAGATGTTTCATTCTCCTGTGATACTCATATTACATGACCTCTTATGGTGTTCTAATTTTGGGGCCTCCTGGTTTTCCCTTTCTACTCCCCTTTAGAGATGCATGATGGGGATAACTTCTAAGAGCATATTACCAGGTCCATTTGTGATCAGAGTAACTTTCTTCTAGAATCTATTTTGAGGTAATAATAAATAAAAGTGGTTGTGGAATATCTCAATCTAGTTAGTGATATGAGCCCTAATAGATTACCAGGATCCTTTTCACATTGCTATGTGAGATATTATCCAGAATAGGGTTATTAAAGTTGTTCAATATAATTTTAAAAGATGAAATATCCTTATAATCAGATCATCCACCATTATAGTTCTTATTCCCAAGGTTATTCAACCAAATGGTTTTGGTTCATTCAATTCTATAAGTATGTGTAACTTCACATAAAAAATTCTATCTACTATTTAGGGTTTCCCCAAGAAATGATCTTTCACATTGATCACTTATTTATTGGCTATAATATCATGGTAAAAATATATTTGGATATGGATATCATAAAATAGAATAGGGATTTATTTTTAAGGTATTAAGGTAATGTGGATTTTATAAATGGTCGATTTATAATATTTTCTGTATCTTCTCCCCACATTAGTTCATCATTTGTCTAATGGATAAGAGATTGGTTTTCCTAAAATTAGATAGATGAATCCTCTAAGAGGATACCCTATATCCACAAATTGTTATCATGATCATGATGTTTTAATAAGGAACCAAAAAAAGTCATCCCTAATAAATGATTCCCTCTTACAGAGGGCGGTGTGATTTTCATTTATTTTCTCACTTTTTTATTGATGAAATTATAATTTACATTAATGGAAATAGAAATTACATAATCAAATTTCACATTGAAACTGGATTAATATAGTAACATAAGTGGACAATGCATCATTGTTCTCAATAGAATTTTTCAAGTCTCTATTATGTTCTTAGATAGTAGTGTCCATAAAATTGAAGTGAGTCTTGGAATTTCTAGGAGGAACATTCATATGTGTTATTTTGGGACCCATTATCAAACCAAACAGTATATATTTATCACTTTTATGTTATTTTAAATAGGATAATGATGATAATTCTTAAATTTTAGTTCCATCTTATTTCATTTGGATGTAGGATCACACTAATTAAGAGACCTCCCACCTCCATTCTGATGCATGTACTGTCATGAGTTGGGTTCCCAAGATGGTCACTAAGAATAATGATCTTATTCCCAATAAATTCGTATGGGACTATCAACAAGAGGGTCAAAACCATTGGTTTAGTAATTATAGGATTCCAAAATTAGTTTCAGAAGGGGGAATTAGTCTGAGATACGTAGAGGTAAATATGTAATGCATGTAGGATAAAATTACTAAGGTGACCAATTTGGGTTACTCTAGAAAGTCCAAATTCATCTGATAGAAATATGGGTGATCTCTATTTAGTTGTTATAGAAAAAATCAATCAGTCCATGAAATCATCTATAGCTTATTCTCCAATGGAATGTGAAACAAATCTTTGATAATTCTCAATGAATCTTTGCCATGAGGAACATTGTATTCCGGAAGGAAATGGGTATTGATATACATTATTATACCATGGTTTCCTTATCCAAGGTAATATTTTCATCCAAGAGATCATAAAACCCTCTTTCATGGATTTGGTTATGAATTCATATTATAAATCCATGTATCACTGAATTAATCTTGTTGATGAACCTAATCATCGTATTTCCACTCCTTCTCCCATGAGTAGATTTTAGTGATTGGATCTTTATAAAGTCATTAAATCATACCAGGGGGTTAATATAATGGTCACTGAGCTCTGGTTCAAAACTCTTCCTTGTAATTTCAGTCTCCCCATTTGGTGTATTTGGAATCATGTTATCTCTACTAATAAACACATCCAAAGAATTAGTATTAGTCTAGAAATTCAATGGGTGTGTTTTGTCAACCGAGAACTAAATATTATTAATTAAACACTATTTAATTGGATATTTTATTGATAATAAATGATATAATTCCCTCACATTGTGGTAAATGATTTCATTTATGAAATATTTGGGATTAGATCATTCATTTGAAAATTTGATGAAAAATTTAGTTTTACCCTTTATAGTGCAGTGTAGTATTGAATATTTTATTGATAATAAATGATATAATTTCCTCACGTTGTGGTAAATATGTTCATTTATGAAATATTTGGGATTAGATCATTCAATAGAAAATTTGATGAAAATTCCAGTTTTTCCGTTTATAGTGTAATTTAATATTTCGAGCATAAAAAATATTGATTTAATTATTTGATGTTAATATTTTGTAAAGGTATTACATACATAATTTCTCCAACTTTAATTTTGTATATTAGAGCTAAATCATGCATTTGGTTGGTGGAAATGGCCCATAAATTCAACATTTGGATGGACTCTCAAGATCAGACATGGGTTTGGTATTTGGGCCATAACAACTATAGTCCTACATGGATTGAGAAAAGATTTTGATAGGAGATTGAAAAACCAATTTAAAAAAATAATCCCTCTGGAAAAACAGATGGTTCACACATTTTGAAGGTCAAATTGGCGGTGAAAGTTGGATTAAATTATTTGGCCAAGATTCCACATTCTCACTTGAAACCCCTTGGAACCTAGCCTCTCCACCACTGAATAAATTGGTGTTTTCACTCTTTGGGGTGGTGGATATAGGATTTGGGAAGGTTTTTCTGAATGCGTGTCTCTTGGGATCCCCTAAAAACTCTTGTAAGAAGTATGGATTTTTGAAAACATCACTTCCAAAAAGGCCCTCCCCTCCCACCTCCTCTTTGTTTTTCTTTGATTTCATGCCGGTATCTTGAATTTTTAACCAATTAATCTTCTGTGTTTTTTTCTTTTCTTCTTATATACTCATCATATTTGTGTTGGAATCAATATTGGATATGATATTGGGTTCTACCCTATCAATCCTTTTCTTATACAAAACGTCTCCATGATAACCACATCACCCATGGGAGAGTAGTTTTCTTAGTGATCGGTCTGACTTATACCCTATTCGTTTCATTATTTTGAAACATTGAGATACTATAATTCACATAATATGATCCATGAATGGATTTTTTTAATTTACATGAAAATATGAAAGAAATTGATAAATTTACACAAAAACACGCGAGCTCGAGATTTTGTGTAAATTGTGAGAGCGCGAATTTAATTTGTAATACAAGACCACACTAGATAAGTTTGTAGAGATAAAATATAATCCCTAAAATCAATTAATTCTCATTTATAGAGTGTATATGTGCTCTAATTAACCACTGACCATAACTTATCCTTAAACCATCAATCAAAGTAGGGGTGATTTGAATGCGTGTTCCAAAGCTAGCAAAGTGTGTAAGTAATTTTATCTTTGTGGTAAAGTTAAATCCCATAGGGTTCAAGGTTTAAAAAATTATGGGATCATAATTAAGTGGATATTAATTTAAATTATATTTATTAATATGTAAATAAAGAGGTAGAGTTGATCAATTACTCATTTTAAATATTTTAAAAAAACATCTTCTTGTTGTGCCATTTTAATCGAACTCTATTTCAAAACTAAAAACAAAAAAATAAATTCTTCTTCCTAAAAACTTATTCTGGATTTATAAATGATAAAAAAACCCAATCCTTTTGAGTAATGTTTTTATTATCTTTTATTTTATTTTCATAATACAATTAATAAGTTGTTTTAATTACTGCCTCTTTGAGAGACGACCTTGGTTAGCCACTCCGCTGCACCTAAATAACCCAAAAACCGTTAATCATTTGAGGGTTCCCACAACAGTGAAATACAAATTGGAATCATTTCATATGAAGAAAGTAATTATTTCAACCAATTAGAGTTATTTATTTTATTTTACATTCTATTCTCTTCTTATATTCTTTCTTTCTTCTTTACCCAATCTGTTTTTGCTTCTTTATTTAATCTTCTTCTTTTATTATTTTCATCTTCTTTTCGGACCATCAACCAAAATTTCTCATTTTTATTTTACTATGGTCCAATTTTCTTTATTTTCATTTTTATTTGATTTATTACATGAACTAATCCTGAATATCTCTTAGATCATGACCTTGATATTGAACGTAGACTTAGAGCATGAATCAGACATTCTCAGTCCATAAGAAGTTTTAACATTCAAACAGTTTGAGAATTCATCAACTCTAAGAACATTGAAACTGGAAACAAATCTAATTCCAACTTAAAATAAGAACCAATGGATTAAAATAATGGAAATTATCTTAAAATAACCATTCGAGAATTGGCTACAACATGTATTAATTATCAATCAAATTTCATTGCATAACCAAATCTCAAATCGGACATTGAACCAAAATCTTGATTAATTCACCTTCATCCAAAGTTTCCTGGATTATATGGTGATGATCACAATAAACACCTCAAAGAATTTAATGTGGGTTTCTTAAACATAAAACCAATAAATGTTTCTAAAGATCAAATCAAACTAAGTGCATTACCATTCTTACTTGACGGAGCTATAAAAGATTGGATGTATTATTTACAACTTGAAGATATATCTTGTTGGAATGATTGGAATGTCTTTTCAGGAAAATATGTTTCAAGATTCAAGGACCACATCCATTCAAAAAGATTTCCCATGGATCAAGAAAGACCAAGGGAAGTCAATGTATGAGTATTTGGAGCGATTCAATAATTTGTGTTCCAGCTACCCACATCACCAAATCACTAAGAAACACCTCATCCCATAATTCTATGAAGGAATCACGCATATGGATAAAATCATGGTGGATGTTGCGGCTGGACGAGAATTGGTGGACAAAACACCAGCGGCTTCACGTGTGTTGATTGACAAGATGCCCCAAAACTCACAACCATTTGGCGATCGAGGTACACCACATGTCAGGGAGTACATCAGGTAAGTCCCTCTTCTCTTGAGAGTCATTTTATTGATACCATGATAGAATAATTGAACACTATGGTGAGGAAAATTTCTTTTACTGAAAATACATCTCAACCAACTCTTTTAAGGCCATGTGGCATTTTCACTGAAACAGACCACCTAAATGATTGTTTCCCCCAACTACATGAAAAAGAAGATTGTGAAATAGTGTTTCCTGGGAGACCATATCAGCAACAACAACAACCATATCCAAAAAAGAAGTTTGATTCGTTTGGTCCAACATATAACCAGGGGTGGACAGATCAATCGAACATGAGGTATGGATCTGGAAAACTACAAATTCCCCCTTTTCAACAAAACGTCCAGCAGCATCCTCCTTACCGAAAAACATTCCAACAACCCCAAATGTGATTTGAATCCCAAGCATCAACAAACCAGAAACAAGGGAATCCCCCACCCAAGTTAGATTCTAACATTGATGACCTTTTGAAGAAAATTATTCTAAATCAATAGAATGAGCTTAAGAGTCAAGGATCAGAGCTGAGGTGGTTGAAGACTCAAATAATCCAGATTCCCACTGCCCTTCATGAAAGAGAAAGTAAGAATTCTAGAAATATACCTTCCCAACCTACTCTAAATCCTAAGGGGAATGTCAGTGCCATCACATTGAGAAGTGGGAAGAAAACATCTGATACATCTGCACCTATCATTCCACTAGGATTCAACTTAACTCTGGAGAAGCACAATTCAAAACAATCTGATTTGCAACCCAAGGAGAAAGACAAGTGTATGCAAAAGATTAATGTTGTATCTCTTAAACCCCTTCCTTCTCCAAATAGGGTTGTTCAAACCCAAAAGATTGATGAAGAGTAAATGAAAAAAGATGTTTTGGACACATTCAAGCATGTGTATATCAACATATTTCTACTTGGTGACATCAAGAAAACACCAAGGTATGCCAAATTCCAAAAATAACATTATACTAATTGAAGAGGGATCATGGGAAATGAGAGGATCAATCTTGGAAGGATTGTGTCAATACTCATTAAACCAACTCTAGTAATGAAAACAAAGTGCAACGATCTAGGTACATTCACCATCCCAAGCACCATTGGGGAGTTTCACTTTTCTCTGGCACTTTAAGATTTAGGATCTCCCACAAATGTGATGCCTCACTCTGTATTATCATCATTACAGGTTGGTGATTTGAAGCCTACGAGAGTAGTGGTGAAGTTGGAATATAGAACTATGTAATATCCAGCGGGTGTCCTTGAGGATGTACTTGTACGAATAAGATACATGATCTTCCTAGCATATTTCTACATGCATAACATGGAGGACGATCTTGTAAGTTATCATGATCACATTATTTTAGGTAGATCCTTCCTCAAAACTGCAAAAACAATCCTAAATGTCAACTAGTGTACAAATTACAAGGAGTTTAGGGATGATGTTGTGATTTTTAATGTTATGGATTCCATGAAGTACACCTTAGTAGACTATTCTTCATTTTTTATCTCCCATTTTGAACCACCAGATAAAACCCCCATGGAATTTTATTGTCCTGTGATTAGGGATATTATTAGAATTAGTTCTTTTTTAATGCCTATGATAACATCCACACCTGTTTCTAATAAGAATGTCTTTCTAAGATTTTATTTTGAAATGGATTCATAATCTGATCATGATCATGTGAAATCTGATTATGACAAGGGTATTGAGTATGGTGATGGATTTAATGATTTATTCTCTAATTGTGATGATTTCTTTCTGATACTAATGTTCATTGTGCACATATTTATGTTCCTTAAGTTTCTCCATCCATACATCTCCCATTACATTGGATCTCAATCCATTACCACAAAATCTAAAATAATCATACTTGTTAAGTGGTGAGTAATTACCTATTATAATTCCTCAAAATATCCCTTTTGAAAATGAAGAAAAACTCTTGAACCTTCTGAGGGTGAACATCAGGGCAATTGGGTGGACCTTGGGTGACATATCAGTTATTTTCCCCTCTATTTTCTTACATAGGGTTTTTTTTGGAAGATGGGGCTAAACCAGTGAGGCAGCCACAAAGGAGACTCAATCCAACCCTTCTAGAAGTTGTTAAAAATGAGGTTGAAAAATTTATCATGGCCGATATAATTTATCCCATTTCAGATTCTCATTGGGTGATTCAAATTCAGAATGTGCCGAAGAAAAGTGGGGTACTATTGTTAAAAATGAGAAAGATGATTTTGTTCCAATGAGGGTACAAAACAGTTGCCATGTGTGTATTTCTTATAGGAAACTAAATCAGTTCACCTGGAAGGACCATTTACCCCTCCCAGTTTTTGATCAAATGGTTGAGAGACTAGTTTGGAAGACACACTGTTGTTTCTTGGATTGATTTTATGGATATTTCCAGGTTCTAATTACTATGGAGGATTAGGAGAATACTATATTCACCTGTACCTTTGGCACATTTTCCTACCGAAGGATGCCATTTGGACTTTGCAACACCACAGGTACCTTCCAGAGATGCAAGGTGAGTATTTTTGTTATTTTATTGAGACTATAATGGAGGTATATATGGATTATTTTATAGTGTATTGGTCTTATTTTGATGATTGTATCTCTCGTTTGGGAAAGGTGTTGAATCGTTGTATTGAGAAGAATATAGGCTTGAACTTTGAAAAGTGTCATTTCATGGAAGAGTGTGGAATTGTCTTAGGGCATGGAGTGTCAAAACATGGGATAAAGGTTGATAGATCAATGGTACATATTATTTCATCCTTACCATATCCATCATGTGTTCGTGATGTTAGATATTTCCTTTGGAATGTAGGATTTTATCAGTGCTACAACAATGATTTTAGTAATATTGATCTTCCTATGTCTCAATTACTTCAAAAGGATTCTGATTTTGTGTTTGATGATTTTTGAAGGACTTCCTTTGATGATCTAAAGAACTATTTGACCACTCTTCTAATCATATATCCCCCAAGGTGGGAACATACTTTGGAGCTTATTTGTGACACCTCCAACTTCACGGTTGGATATGACTTATCTCATAGGGTGGGGAGATGTTCACATGTGATTTCCTATGCATCGAGAACACTGGATTCAACCCAATAAAACTACACAACCACATAAAAGGAGTTTCTTACTGTCATATTCACTTTTGATAAATTCCATTCATATTTATTGAGCTCTAAAGTAGTTGTTTTTTCTGACCATGCTGCTCTCAGGTACATCTTGAAGAAGCCGGATGAAAATCCCGAACTTATCTGATGGATTCTCCTTCTTCAAGAATTTCATATTCAGAAAAAGGACAAGAAGGGGTCAGAAAACTTGGTGGATGACCACATGAGTAGGCTTACTCACACACCAAAGGATGAAACCTTGGACTAGGTACCACTTCGAGGCATGTTCCTCATTGAGCATCTTTATTCCTTCTCAGGTACGCATCCATGGTATGCAGATTTAGAAAACTACCATGTTTCCTCTGAAATACCTACAAATTTAAAGAAACATGAATTCCCAAAATTAATGAATGAGTCTAGGTATTATGTGTGGGATGATCCATTCCTCTGGAGAATGTGTAGTGACCATGTTATTATGAGGTGTTTTCCTAATCATGAGTTTGATTATGTTTTACATTTTTTCCATACACTTCCTTCTGGTCAACACTTTGGACTCTAACAGATAGCTAGGAATGTTTTGGACTCTGGAATATATTGGACTATCTTACTCTATGATTCACATGTGTTATGTAAGTCATGCTCTCTTTTCCAACACACTCGTAACGTTTCTAGGTGAAATGAGATACCCCAATAAACCATACTATTCTGTGAGATTTTTGATGCATGGGGCTTTGATTTTATGGGTCCTTTTCCTAGTTCATTTGGTTTCCTATATATTTTGGTTGTTTTTGATTATGAGAGAAAATGGGTGGAGGATAAGGCCACTATGACTGATGACTCTCATGTTTTTGGTGGACTTTTTCAAAGCACAAATTTTTTACAGGTTTGGAGTACTAGAGGCCATCATTAGTGAACATGGTATAATATTTTTCCATCAGAATCTTTATTCCCATCTTTTAATGTATGGGGTGACACACAAAACATCAACATTATACCACCCAAAACCAAATGGCTAGGCTGAGATTTCAAACAAGTAGTTGAAACAAATATTGTATAAAATCGTGCAGCCTAATATGAAGGAATAGATCAAGCACTGGGATGATGCGCATTAGACTTATAGGACAACATTCTAGACACCTATCAGTATGTCCTTGTTTTGGATTGTTTTTGGGAAAGCATGTCATCTCCCTATAGAAGTTGAGCATCAGGATTATTGGGCTATAAAGAAATATAACATGGATTTGGTCTAAGACGGAATCCAAAGGAAGCGGAAAATTCAAGAGCATGAGGTGATTCAATTGTCCTCATATGATAACTCTAGGATCTATAAGGAAAGATCAAAAGAAGCTCATGACAAAATGATCCAGAAAAGTAATTTGAAGTTGGAGAGAAATTCTTTCTCTATAGTTCATGACTGCAGGTGATGTCTGGTAAGTTGCATTCCAGTTGGTTTGGTCCTTATGTTGTTTCTATTGGTTTTTATTATGGTTCAGTTGAGATCACACAAGAAGAAATAATAAGGATCTTTACGGTCAATGTGCAACGTTTGAAGAGATACATTGAGGGACTTCCTACTGATGCAGTGGATTTCATCACACTGTATGACCCCATCATCAATTGAGCATATTAGGACGTTCCTAACCCTTTTATTTTTTATTCTTTTTCATATTTAAAATTACACATTTCAAGTGAATATATCATCTCATGGGTTCACATTGAGTAAAATGCACTATTTTAAGTGTGGGGGAGGTATCCTTTTAGTTTATTAATTTCAATTGTTTTCCTATTTTTCAATGATTCTCAAAAGAAGGTTTTTTCAAAATTTGTGTGTTTATTTTATTATTTTTTGTGTGTTTTTTAAACTTTTGAGCTGAAATGTTTCTCATCACCATTTTTATATTCATATCAATAAGTGAAACAATGTATCCCATTAAACCAAGCCTAAATGAATGCTAAAAATAACATTGTTTCAAGTTCTAATCATTTTTAATTTCATGAAAAGTAATCTTAATTTTGAATCTCATGACACATCTCACAATCTATATATTTGAAATCACTTTCTTGTGAGGATTATCAACCATTATTTTCATATTATTCACAATTAACTGACTTCTTGAGGGAACCAAACCAAACTTAATTTTACCAGAATTTGATTTATTAATATCTAAACATGAGGGTTTGAGGTACTTGAGATTAAATGATTGAGGAAATTGTTTGGTAATAAAGAAAATATTTGAAAGAATAATTTTTTATAACGGCCAACCGTGAACATTTAATCCTTTTATCCCATAGAATCCATGAACATCTTGTTACGTAATCCATATTACAAGCCAATTTTCCCTATCCAACCAACTCTTGAAGTGAAATTGCATAATCTAGTTGAAATTAAGTGTGGGGGAATCTGTCTTGTGTAGTGCTACCACATTTTGTGATACTTTGGATGGAAAATAAATTTCCAAGAGATGTGTTGGCTGTGTAAGAATATCATTATATTGAAAAATGTGACTTTTCTAGAGCATTCATGATAAGTGAAGTTGCCCCTATCTAGAGATTTCATGAAAACCATGTTTGAGAAGGTTAAAATTTTTACTACTGAAATTATGAATGGTTTAAACATTCAATGCCTTTTCATGATGGTGGAGATGAATTTATAATAAGGTGATTGAGGAGGAGACCATATTTAAGTGAAAATTAGATTAATGCAATTTTTCTTCAAAAAGAGTCAAGCACTCCTTATTTAGCATCAGAATTTGTCACATCTAAATCATACCAACCAAAATCAAGAAAACAAACCTTGAATGTAGTCATGATAAATATATTTCATTGACTCACATCGGGTGGCGATGTTGGAATTTATCAATCCAATAGTGACACTTGTATGAGTTTGGATGAGAAAGGAATTTCTAAACATTGACATTTGTGTGATAAAAGAAAATTAAATTGAGGTTAGTGTTTTTTGCATGGGAGGATAAATGAAGTAATAATATATTGAATTATATAAATGGATAACATTAAATAATGGTTTTATATGAGGCATTATATCTTTTGTTTCTTGGTTTCGAATTGTTGGATCTCAAGGATATGTGTTGTAAAATTTTTTTTGATTTGATATTGATGTTTACCAGATATGAGATTTTTCCCAGGAGAGAAAATGGGTATATATGTGGGATTTGATAAAACACTATTTTATTGAATATTTTATTGATAATAAAAGATATAATTTTCTCACATTGTGGTAAATGTTTTCATTTATGAAATATTTTGGGATTAGATCATTCATTTGAAAATTTGATGAAAATTCATGTTTTACCCTTTATAGTGATCTATATTATTTCGAACATAAATGATTTTATTTTATATTTTTGAAGTTAATATTTTTTTAAATGTATTCTTGGCTTAATTTTTGATAATTTTCATTTAGGATAATCAAGCTAAATCATGCATTTGGTTGGATAAATGGGAAATGAATTCAACGTTGGGATGGACTCACCAGATTGGACATAGGTTTTGTATTTGAGCCATAACATCTACATCCTTGCATAGATTGAGCCTAGATATTTATAAGAGATCTAAAACCCAATTTTTAACAAATGAGCCTTCTTAAAGAACAACTATTTCTCACGTTGTGAAGGTCAAATGGGCAGTGTAATTCGGATTAAAATATTTGGGTGAGATTCCGCCTTCATACTTGAAATCATGTTGAACCTAGCCTCCCCGCCACTCTATAAATTGTTATTTTCACACTTTAGGATGGTGGGTAGAGGATTTGGGAAGGTTTTTTCGAATGTTTGTTTCTTTGGAGCCACTCACAACTCCTATAGGAAGTAAGGCTTTGTGAAAATATCTCTTCCAAAAGGCTCTCCTCTCCCACCTCCTCTTTGTATTTCTTTTCTTTCATGCTTGTATATATAATTTTTCATGAATTAATATTATATGTTTTTTACTTTTCTTACTATTTACTCATCCTATTTGGGTTTTAATCAAGGTTTCATATGATTTTGGGTTCTACCCTTTCTAACCTTTGGTTATGAAAAACGTCTGCACGATAACCACACCACCCATGGAAGAGTAGTTTTCGTAGTGATCGGTCCATATTATACCATAATCATTTAATTATTCTAATTCATTGAGCTACTGTAATTTAATTAATAAGATCCATTAATTATGTTTTTAAAATATATGAAACTAATCAATGAATTGATAAATTGACACAAAAACACACGAGGTCGAGATTTTATGTAAATTGTGAGAGCACGAACTTAATCGATAATATAAGACCACATAGGATAAGTTTGTAGAGTTTAAATAAAATAACTAATATAAACTAATCTTCATTTCCAGAGTTTATATATGCCCTAATTAACCACTGACCATAATATAACATTATAACATCAATCAATGCAGGGTGCTGTAATTGTGTGTTCCGAAGCTAGCCAAGGGTTTAAGTAATTTTATCTTTGTGGTTAAGTTAACTCTTGCAGGGTTCGATGGTTAAAAAATTACTGGATCATATTTAAGTAGATATTAATTTAAATGATAATGATTATTAATTAAATTAATTTTTAGAGTTAGATCAATTACTCCGTTTAAATATTTTCTTAAAAAACATCTGCTTCTTGTGTCATTTTAATCGAACTTCATTTCAAAATTAAAAACAAAAAAAAAATACAATATTCTTATTGCAAAATACTTGTAGATTAATAAAAGATTAAAAAATTCCATCCTTTTGAGTATTGTGTTTACTCTCTTTTATTTTATTTTCATAATACCATTTATAAGTTGTTTTAATTACTGCCTCTTTGAGATGTGACCTTGGTCAGCCACTCTTCTGAACCTAAGTAACCCAAAAACTATTAATAATTTGCAGGTGCCCATGGAATTGCCTTTAAATTATCATTATTTTTTTGATATATATTGGTATCACATAATTTGGAATCGTTTCTGTTGGATTTTGGGGATGGATGTCAGGTGCATGCCTTTGGATTTTGTCTTTCAGGACCGTTTTGCTACCCCTCATATTTTAGGATTTAATGAATAAGGTATGTATATCTTCCTAGATGTTGGATGATGGGTGATTTGGGATATGTGGAATGGTGTGGACCACCAATATCTTAGAATTAATCTAGCTTATCTCTGAGCTAAGGTACTTTAACTTTCCACTGGTCTAGAAAATATTTTAAAGGAGGTTACCCTACAATTTCTTCAAAATATAAATCCTAGTATATAGAGACTAGTTTTGAAAGGGGTAACTGGGATTTTTAGATGGCACCACATATCTGGTTAAAATTAAATACAAATAACTCATGTATTAATTTTAGCATGAATGGATGTGGTTTTTTCTCGACCCCCATGTATCAGTTGTCTTAGATTTTTTACCATTTTTCAAGGAGGGTAGTTCAATTCATGCTAAAGGTTTTTCTATTCATACTAGGATTAGTCTCTAATAAACTAACAACACCAATATATCAAGAATGAAATCAGAATCCTCCATTGTGGTAAAAATGTTACATTGGAAAATTATCTATCAATATATCATTGATTATGTTATTAGAGCATGTCAGTTCAACCTTAGTTTGAGAATGGAGATCACTCAAACTGGGTGGGAAGGAAAAATGGAAATTAACATTTTGGACTCCAGGGGAGACCCCAAAAGGCCCTCATGTTTTATCTTACCATGGTTGTCATTTTTTGGAGTTTGTTTTTATTATATGAGGGGATACTCTTGGAAATCATTAATTTCTTCCTCATGGACGTTGGGTTTTCTATTGTTCTATTAATAAATTTTTTAAATTTCTAGTTAGTGAGATGTATATAATTCCCGTGAATTAATTTTATGATTTTTATCATGAATATTTTGTGATATAAATATCCATTTACTTTTATTTCCTACATGGGGATTACAACTCAAAATATACCAAATTGATAACAGCTTTATGTAACAATCTCTTTATTTGTCGGGATTGTTAATTATTTATATTCCAATGATGAGATATTATAATCTTACTATCAAGAACAACATTCATTTTATTATCCTATATTTATTTCATAAAAATAATTTTTTTACTTTCATTTACAGCCATTTATAAACCCAATATTTCAAAACAATATTTTTAAAGAAAACTGGTTTTATTTCTCTATAGTTGGAAATTATTTTCTTCCAAGACCATTTTTTTGAAAAATGATTTGAATAATGTTTTTAATATTCTCTAAAGAATTTTTAAATTAATTTTTATAATCTATTATATTTTACAATGTGGTCTTAATGAAATATTCTTGTTGTTTTCCAAATAATTTATTTTTGACTTTTTATAAAAAAATGAGAAAGGAATATTTTTTTAACATGTACAACATGAATGGTCTTTTCCACCATCATGACCAATCAATTTAATAAAGATTAATTTATAGGTTTCAAATATTATTTTCAAATAAATGTATTTTCATAATTTTTTGTGATATTTTAGTTTGAAAAAGGTTATTTTTAAAGGGAAAGGGTTGTTTTCTACATAAAATGTTCCAATTGATTATTGGATATCATTTTCAATCTAAGATGACATCCTTTGATGTTATTTATCCTTTAATAGTGATACTATTGAAGGATATTTCCCTTATTATTTATATGGAAGTTCTATGAATATAATGAAGAGATTTTTGTGAAACCCATTCCTTTTTCATGGGTTATTCTATAATGAATTGATGAGACAATTATAAAACCCATTTTTCAATTTATTTATTATTCTATGATAGAATTTTTATGATACCCATTTCATTTCTATGGGTTATGATATGATTAATGTTTTATGATCTCTTGTCAAATAAATGTTTGGATTATTGGATTTTTTAGACCTATATCTCACTCTAATAAATTGGGTAAATATTGAAATCTCATGAGATAAACATGACAATAATGGGGTGTGAACATACTTCAATAAGGAATATATACACTATGATAGTATTGGGAGTTAAACTTTACTACTTTGATGGTTTGGGGAGTGAACCCATTCTAATATGATAACCTTTTATGTAAGAATTTACTACTAATGAATAGATATTCTATACATATGTGTATTCTAAAAAACAATTCCAATGTTTTTCTCTCATGGATTATGTTCTTTGATTACTTTATGAAGCATGCCTTATGAACTACCATGAATTATGAAATGGCTCATTTTTATGATCTATGATATGAATGGTATTGTTCGTAAATGTTATTATCATGTACTCATACCCTTATGTAAATATTATATTGATATATCCCTTATTTACCGTTAATGTGGATCTCAGTTCAACCTTTATTATGTTTCCATTACACAAGTTTTTATGAAATGAATTTTTTATTATATTTATAAGATGAGTGATAGTTGTTAATAAATTAGTGTGAGATGATATAGTTCAAATATGGACCAATTATATATGTATCCTTGTTTTCATAGTCTATTGAACTATATGATCGTATTTCGGATCATTATATTATACCATTAATATTCATCTATTAAGATGTATTATATATGTTTGAAAAGTGTTGGTCATTATAAAAAGAAAAAATTTTATGATCAGAAATATGTTCTAGATTGTAAGAGTTGAGGTAATGGGTAATGTTGATAACAAAGGATGAGAAACACCAGGGTTTAAATGAAAAATAAATACCATCTCTATAAAGGGTGGAAAATATGAACTCATTTATCATATGAAAGATGACTATTAGAATTTGATGGTTCCTGATACATTTGACAATATCCAAGGGGTAGTAGACTCTAGCCCAGTATCCTTTGATTATGTAACACCCCGGCCCCAGAAGCCTAGAGCTGGTGCATTACTTTATTACATTGGAATATATATAAGATTTAAATCCCAAGGGACCAAATAGTTTATCATTTTGGGAAAACTATATTACATACATTATTCACATCACATTGGGAAATAGAAAATAAAACATAATACCTAACAAATACCAAGAAACCTCATCATTGAAACTCATTAAAATGATTAATCTTCATAACATTGGTAAAGGAAACATAATAAGTGTGAGATCAAATGTTCATTAAGGGTAAGCATAGCGGAAAGAACAATGAATAAATAATCATAATGGTGTGGTAAATAACGGAGATCTTATGCCACTCAATAACTTGATAAGAAATCATCAATATGGAAAGGCAAGAAAGTAAATTATCTATGAAGGAAATGCCAAATTATTTAATGTCATGTCTAAGGTAAATAAAAACCGAGACCATGAAGACCTTTCACTAGAATGTTTAAAATTATGGGTATAATACCATTCAATTTTTCCAACATATTAGTCCCATGATAGCTTGTCGATGCATCGAGCTGCTATATAAAGTCAATGCCCTACCCATCACTACCTGACCAAAGCATTCCTCATACAGAATAACTGATTCAATTATTATAAACTATTCTTGGTCAAATATTCATATTGAATAAATAATATGAATTTATAAATATTTACTTTGTGGAGGGTAATTAACAATAAGGTTTTTTGATGATGATGCATGGAAATACCATTGAAATATCATTAAGACATTCTTGAGGAATATAATATTTAAACACTCCAATGTGTCCCAAAAAACATTGAAACATTTGAATCAAAATCACCATTAAGGAATAAAATTAAATGAAGCATATAATATCATTAGAATAAGGAGGTTCATGACATAACATGTCTAAGGGATTAATATAACCATATAAAATTTAATTTTTACATAACACCAAATAAGTCTCAGTGGAATGTAAATTGAGATGACATCTCTTAAATTGAGTAAGACTTGTCACATGTGTATTTATATGAATGAATAATAAAATTATGTTAATTATTTAATTTCTTAATAATTTATTGGGTTTTATATTTAATTTCACTTCAATTATTACAATTCTTTATACAACTACTTAATCAATTAATTTTACAAACGGTGTTTTTTCCAAATTTCATTCTTGTGTTAAAAATGACAATGATAGGTCGATTATGGTTAAAGGGGGACTTTATATAAATATATACATAATAATAATTATGAAATAATTATAATATTTATAAATCAATTGTAATTTTAAATCCAATTATCAATGATATTTATGAAAAATAAACCAATGTAATAATCATAGAGACGGTAAGTAATACGTTCACATGTGTAGCATTCCAAACATTCAATGATCATTATAGAATGAAGGTATATAAAATTATATCTTAAAATAATTATAATTATATCATTTACAATTTTATTTAATCATATATACTTATATATATAATTATTTGTGTGTAAATGGATTCATATAACGCCAAGGAGGCGATAGTCCACACATCCATTAACAACATTATCACTTTTTTAGTGTGTGAAAAGGGTAATAAAGAAAATGATATATTCTATTTAAGAAAATGTAACTATATATTTAATGTAATATATATTTAATCTACATCCAAATATTTTAATTAAGACTATTTTTTATAAGTTCTTTGTGCAGTGTGAATGAATCACATCGATTTGAGGAGGCGGTAGTCCATACGCCTACAAATGATGTTATCATATTTACACAAATTAGAAATCGTAAGAATATGTTGTATATAAGAATTAAATAAGCATAAATACATTATATATATCATATTAATAATATAAAAAAATAGTTTCCATCTCAATTTCCACCATGATACGTGGTAAATGAATAACAAACAATCATTTTTTCGCGAGGTGGTAGTCCACCGTACACAAGAATGATAAGTTTATTAACCATTTAATGTATGTGTGTGTAAGTGTAGGTATAAACCTTAATATAAAAACATAGAAGTATATTTAGTAAAATTATTTTATTATGTGTGTAATAATAATATTTTAGGTGGTTTATAATAAAAATAAAAATAAAATATTAAGGAAGGATATTACCTCTTCTTTGGGTAACTCTTTTTAATTTGCACCAAATAGAATACTTGGATGACTTTTTTCCTAATTATAGGATTATAAGATGATGGTATGGGTTTGGGGAGATGATTTTATAATATTTTGGGATAGAAAAATGGCATCATATGTGTGAATTAGTGGGAGGGGTGAGTAAATTTTTATAGTGAAGAGGAGGGAATTCTTGTAAATTATTGAAAAGGGAACTACATCCATGTTCTTTCAATGAATATTGGATCCAATAATGCTATAAATCCAATAAAAGTTTTTATATGGTCTGAAAATTTCCATAAAATAGATTTTAGAAAATTTTTGAGGTCATTTTATCCCTTATGACTAAGGGTTGGTCCCTTATTAATCTAATTCTCATGTAAATCGTTGAAATTAATTTTATTAACATCCACTAATTTTTTTTGAAAAAAAGTGGTCATTAATATAAATTATAAATTATTAATATTCCAAATATGGAATCCATTTTTACATAATTCAATTAAATAAGTGTTATAAATTAATTTAATCATAATCCCATAGACGGGATGAGAGTGCAGGTTTTTAAACTAAAAATGATCAAAAATTGGTAAGTATTTGTATCCATTTTCAAAGATTATTTGATTAAAATGACATAAATTAGTTTAATGGATTCATATTTTATATAATTTAACTTTTAATGTTACCGGAACATAATTTATCTATATAAATAAATTAGAGGAAAAACATGTTTTGAAATAATATTCAGTATTTTTCACTATTCATCAAAAAATAAAACTTCTCAGAAATATACCAAACTTTCACCCTAACCTAAATTTTATATCTCAATTTCAAAAGTGAAGTTTATTTTATCATATTATATTTAATAAAACTACCATAATTTATATTAATTAATTGTAATTAATTTATCTTATGATGATAAATCATTTTTTTCGCAAAACATAGTCCTTTAAAAAAACATTCTCTTTATATTTATTTGGATTCTATATTCATTTCTAATTAAAAGGAAATCAGTGAATTAAACTATATATTTACATAAGTTAGTTAATACTTTTCATAATAATAAATTCATATACAAGTTTATATCTTATTATATTAAATACTGATATTTTTAATAATATATTATTGTTCTGTAAAATTCATTATTATGTGTTACACAATCCATCGAGAAAAGACATTCCTACATGAAACAAATGCTATCATCGGTGTTCCATGCATAGAAATATAAAAATAATGAAGTGTGTAACATAATATTAACTTTGTGTTTGGCGTAAATCAATCTTGGAACAAAAAAAAAATTTATTCTAATAGCAAAATATTATGATGTCTTTGGGTGTCACATTATCCTCACATTAAATAAGTTGCATCCTCTCAATTAAAAATTAATCTCTATAATCAATAAATTGATATTTGATAAAAAATTATTATTGAAAAACTAAAATCCCAAATAGGGTTAATAAAAAAATTTATTAATAAGAGAGAAAGGTTAGTATAATGTTCAGATAACTAGGTTCCCTAGTAGGAGAACATATATTGGAAATGGAAACATTGATAAAAAATAACAATCTAACAATTAAGTTCTGATAGTTAATGATAGAGAACATGTTTGGCTAAAATTTTATGACCACGAATCCTTATACCCATATTTTGAAAAAGGCTATTTATATCATAAAAATGATGATAATAAGACTTTTTTTTCAAGACCATTTTCCCAATAGTTTAGAATTATTTCACTCTATAAGAATATAAATAATTATGAGTTTTATATCATAAACACAATCATATCATATGTTTATACCAAAACCAATTTCTAATTCCTTTTTTATCACAAGATTAATTATATGTTAATGTAATAAATTAATATCTAAAACCATAACCACATATCAAATTAAATAATTTCCTAAATGGTTAACCTTTACAAAAGATTATGATACATCACTTTATAAATAAGGTCCCCAAATTTCCAAAATGATCATATCAAATAAAATGAAGGGGATTTTTGTCATCATATACCAAACAATTGAATATGATAATAAATTGAATCACCATAAACAAAATATTGTAGATATGCATGATTATTTTTCATTAAATCAATCATAGATAATTGGATATATTTCATAAATCCAAAAATGAATTAAACTCCCTCAATAATAGAATAAACTATGTTATCAATAAATAATTAGTCAGTTTGAAGGTAGGAAGCACTTATCTGATTTAATTTATCCAAACCAATCATTTATTTTTCCAAACATCATTTTCTAACATTAAGAATATATTGGTGGTAATATTTACCTCAACAATGTTATTTCCAAACATGTTTACTTTCAAATAAATAAAATTTCCTTGTACTATTCATCATATTAACTCCAATCATTAACAAAAACATATTGCAGTACAATAATCTTATATTCATTATTTTTTAGGACTAGTACATCATTCATAAAAACTGAAATTACATTACTATTGAATCCAAAATAGAAATATTTGTTATTCCAATTCATCTATGGTAGTAGAATAATCATTAACATGATTTATTAGTCTCTTTTGGTGTGTATTCATTTGACACTTGAGACATTTATTTGCATAGTGTTCCATATCCTTGCAGTGGAAGCATTTTACATTGGAATATTCATTATTTCCCTTACATTCATGAACTTGGTGGCCTTTTTACCCACACATATAAAAAAACTCTCATTCCCTTCAATAAAGTATCGTGTTGTTTCTTTCCACATTTATCACAAAGGAAAAAAATACTTCTTTACCTTCTTCCACTTATACATCCTTTTCTCTACTATCCTCTTCATTTATTTATTTCCTTCGATTCTAGATGACTTTGTAAATTCATTACACATCTCATATCACATGATATTATATCCTCATATGATTATAATTCTTGGGAGACTATTTCCCTTCAAGAGATTGGCCCATGTCAATAAATGATGTGAACTTTCTTACTCTTTGGATAAGGTACATTGGTGAGGTATACCTTACATCTTCATGGAACCATTTCTATATTATGAAACATACTAAATTAGTCTATATCATTATAAAACATAATTTATAATCACAAAACGAGAAAAATACTTAATATAAATTTAAAAAATTATTCGTAGCTAATCTAGTAATCACAAATATGGATTCTTTGGGTAAATTTTAACATTTAAATCCTTCCTAATGGTAGGTATGGAGAATGTAAATTATCCTAAGAGTATCCCATATGAGTGTCAAACTAGGTTCTTAGTGAGGCCTATTTCCATGTACTAGGTTATGCTCATGTGAGGCACGACACACTTCTTCAGAGTTGTTACCCATATGTACATCTATACCATAACCAAACCCACATGTAGTATCTAGAAAGGAATGTATTTCCTGGAATAAACACATAATCTCTACCATACCAAAATACTTTCATGTTAATATATACTTATCTTAAAATTCTATCTTAGGGTTATGTTATGAAATCTCAGTTTTTTAAATCTATATTCTATGTTTTTTGCTTAAATTCTGCGGATTCCACCAATAATGGCATGAACCATGAATCCTAGAGATGGTGAATTACTTACATTTTCATAGATACAAGATTCAAATCCCATGGGACCAAATAGTTTAGCAATTTTGGAAAAATAGATTACATAATGGTACCCATTACTTTTAGAAATAGAAAATAAAACATAATATATAACAAAAACTAATAAATTGCATCCTTGAAATCCACTCAAAGGATTCCTCTTCACAATATGGGGAAAGGAAACATATTAATGGTGAGATCAGATGATAAGTAAGGTTAATTATAGTGTATGAAATAATGAATGAATAAGCATAATGACATGGTAAATAATCCAGAACACATTCGACTCAATTAACAGATAGGGCATATTCAATATAGAAAGTTAGGAAACTAAAAACACATGCCACTAAATCAATAAAATAATAATTAAATTCACACATATATTTTATCATAATAAAGCCTCATAGATAAAATAAATAATAACTAAATTATCTACGAAGGAAATGAATAAATATTAGATTTCATGTGTAAGGAAAATGAAAAGTTGTACCATAAATACCTTTCACAAGATGGATAAAAACTATGATTATAAAATAGTTTAATTTTTCAAAAAAAATTCCTCATGAGAACCTATCGAATCATTAAGGGGCTATAAAGAGTCTGTGCCCGAACCATCACTTCATTTCCAAATAATTCCTCATATTGAATAATCGATTAATTTAATGGATGTAGTACCCCCAATTTGAAGAATGTGGCGTTTTTATGAATTTTTATTTGTTTAAAGTTCATGGGATGAGTTCTTAAGATGTTGGGAGAGTTTGGAATGGTTTTTAATGAGTTTGGAGGCATTTTTTAGGGACCACGATTTGAGCACGGTTAGTGGAAACTGTGAGGATTCCCTAGGAAATAGTGTAGGGGGAGATAGTAGGCTTCGTAGGGCCTATGCATGGTTTTCCGAACCATGCCAGGGAACTATGCAGACCCTTTCTCTCGAGGAAGTAGCGTGCACATGGTTAGTGCAAGGTTTTCCAAACCATGCGGACTAACCATGCGACCACTTAAAAATAGGAATTTAAAACCCAGGCACACTCAGGCCTAACTCATTCTTCTCCAAATTGCCTCCCATTTGAGACACTCTCAGTATTTTCAGTTCTCAAGGGTTGGAGGGTCTCTCCCACTCGATTTGGAAGCAGTTTGAAGAGGTTTCTTGGTGGATTTATGGTGGCTTCTCCTGGGTAAGTATCTCATCTTGGGTTCCTTGTGTTTTCTTCAAGATTTATACCCTTATCTTTCTTGGTTTTCAAGATCTACACTTTTTGTGTGTATATATAGGGTTGTGGTTTCCTTGGATGATGATTTTAAGGCTTGTGAATGTTATATAAGGGGATCTAGAGAGGTTTCGGTGGTGAATTTGCCGGATTTTAGTTGAGGTTGCTCGTGGGTTGATTTCTCGGGAACAATAAAGGTATGTGGATTCTCTCTCGACTCCACATGGTTAGAACTAGTGGTTCTTAGTTACAATTAATTGTTGTGCTGAAAATAAATTGTGATTTGTTATGCGAAATTGGTTGGAAATCCCTTGGGTGATGTTTTGGGGATTTTAGGGGAAAAGGGGGGTTTATGGTGAAATGCTTTTGATGTGGATTTTAAAATGGAGATTTTAAAATTGGATGTTATAGTTTTTTTTTGAGAAAATGATTTATGGAAATGGATTTCAATAAATAGGTTGTTTTATTGAAATGTTGTTTGGCATGGAAAATGATTTTCAATTAATTGGTGATTTATTGAAGTGGATTGATATGCCTTGGAAGGAATTTATTACATGATGTTGTGACCATGGTGGGTTATATGCTTGGTTTAGCTTGATTGGAATGTTATGTGTAAGCGGAGAGAAGTACCACTATAAAAAGAGGATGGATAGTGGAATGAAGGGACACCATCAATGAATAAGTGGACGAGAAGTGCCACTAGTTGTGAATGGGTGAAACAGGTTGGACGGAAGTTCCACTATTATGGTTGTTGTGTACATTGATTTTCAAGATGGAAAGGTTGTGCTACTGTGTAAATGATGAAATGCCTCGTGGATTGTTTGTTTGGATTTCCCTTGGTTTTTGGGTTTGGGTGAGATGGCTTGGTAAGGATGTGCTTGTCTTATGGTAATAGTTTCACTTGTGATTATATTATATAAACTTTTCTATATAAATGTGCTAACGGTTTTATCCTAGCGTCATGTGTAGGGAATTAATTTGGGGAAATCCTACTCAGTTTTAGTACTCACCCACTACTTTGGCACGTTGGTGTATTTGCAGATGTTGTGTATCGTGACATGAAAAAAGGTAAGGCATCACCCTCCTTTAGTTGAGAATTGTGATCCCTTAGTGGATCTTGGAGCATGGAGCTTGGTGTGGAGCTGTGGTGGTGTCATGGCTTGTGTAGTGTTTGGTTGTTTATTTTTCATAGTGTACTCTGATGTTGCGTAGATATGTCTGGTTTTATTGGTTTTCAGTTGTATTGTGGAACAACTTGGTTGTCTTTTGGGAATTCATGGTTGGGTAATATAAATGTCATGCATCATATAGTGATTGATAGTGGATGGTTTTATTGATTTTTTCTAAAGGGAAAATCGTTCCCCAATTTGTTCTCGAAGACCTTAGAATTTATTTCTAGCCTTTGGCGCCTTGGGAACATCTCTTAAGGCCAAGTAACCCTCATCGCCTCCTCAAGACAATGAGGTAGGGGCGGAGTGTTACAAGTGGTATCAATTTGTTCAGTCCTTATCCTTCAATTGAGAGCTGTTGTTCGGTCGCTTTGGCGCCTCGGTTTTGGTGTGGACATTCATTTTGTTATATTCCTTAAGTCGGGATGGTATCAAGGCACATGAACATAGAAACATGGAATGTATATCATAAAAGGACGTAGTTAACCCTCTTATGCTGAACTTCAAGTTACCAGAGAGTTGGGTACAAAAGTGTTTTGAGGACACTTATAAGCATTGGATATCTCATTGTTGTGGGTGTAGCCAATGCGATGAGCATGGCATGCATGGTAGAAATGACATCCCACTAGGATGCATATTTCATTGGGAATAATGATTTATGGGTTGAGTTGAGAAATGTTTTTTCAAATTGTTTAAATTACAATGTGAATAAAATCGGTATTTTGAAAAAGGTTTGGTTTTCAAAATGGTGAAACATGGAAAATGTGGAAAGGTGGAAAGCTCATTATGATACTATTGTGTAATGTGATTTGAAACGGGATTTCGTGATGTCTATAGAAGTGAGACTCATGGTTGTTTGTTTTCTATTTAGAGAAATGGCACCGGGTTGGCATCGTAGAGACCAACCGGAAGTGGCTGATGAGAACATGGTTGCACCTGAGCCTCAGGTGAACCAGCAGCTAGTGCAAAGTATAGTGCAATCATTCTAAGCTATGGAAACTGGAAACAAAGCATATAAACCAAGTCATGTGGATCATTCGGTTTAGTTTCAAAATAAAAATCCATCCATCTTCAGGGGTGATTCAGAGCTAAAGAGGGCAGAAGCATGGTTGAATAGAATGAACATTATTCTCAAGTCCTTTGGAACACCGGTTGAGTTAAAAGTGAAGTTGGACACGTATATGTTGGAAGAACTTTCCCTTTAGTGGTGGGAGTTATTAGTTCAAGTTAGGATGAATAGGGTGTGATGTAGGAAGGATTTTAGGAAGTGTTTAATAAACAATTCTACCCACATACGTTCAGAATTTAGCTTACGACTAATTTCATCAGTTTGAAGCAAGATCTTATGTCTGTGAAAGAGTATGTTGCTATGTTTATGAACTTAGTGAGGCTTGAAACCGAGGTGGTGGGCATCACATCATTCAAGGATATGATCTTTGATGCGGGGTTAAGTTAAGAAATCAATTCAAAGATAGAAGTACTCTGTATAGATGATTACACAGAGATGGTGAATAGAGCCTCGGTGACTGAGCGGGATTTGTTGGGCACTCCGGGTAGAGGAAGCATGGTGGTAACCAAGGGGAACAGTGGGAAATCTAACACTGGGTTCAAGAGAAGGAGGGACACTTATTCCCAGTGCATGAATATGGCATATAATCTGAAGGCAGGATCGGTAAATCATCCTCTGAATCCCCAGAGAAAGTTGGGATTTTTTAGTGTGCTTTTACGAGCCACGTCAAGCGGGATTGTACGAAACAACCATGATCTTGTCATAATTATAAGAAGATGGGGAATCTGAAATGTTATTGTCAGAATGCCCCAAGGTCGAGTGCGCGTGACACTCCTCAGGGATCGCAGATATCGTATGCTTCGACAGGTCGGGGACAGCAGCACACCCCTCATTAGCAGTGTAAAGTGGGTCATGGTGGATCTCAGAATACCATGATGCCTCAGAAAATCAATAAAGAGTAGAGTGTGGTGACAGAGGCATTGTTTAGAGATGAGTAGGATATTTTGGATGATCAGTCGAGACCATCCACGGTGTAAGTTAATATTCTATTGAATTCTACCTTGATGCAAGTGTTGTTTGATACGGGTGCTTCACACTCATTTATTGCTGCACATGTGGTTGATTTTCGGGTTTAAGGGTAGAAATAATGACCTCGGTTTTAAAACATCAAACTCCTCTGGGTCGAAGAGAGTGTCGAGCCTTCTTCTGTAGAGAATGGTGTATCGTTGTTGGAGAGGTTGAGCTAATGTGGAAGTTCTCAATGCTAGAGATGGATGGGTATGATGTAATCCTGGGAATAGATTGGCTATGGGATTTTAAGCCCCATATCGACCGCGATGCACAGACATTGGATTTTATGACACACGATGGCGTTAGACATCTCTTTAGAGTAAAGAAGCATGAAAGGTAGGGTGCAACAAGTTTTTTGGAACCAACAGTGGGCACATTATCATATCAATTGGTGTTGTTGTTGTTGGAATCATTAGACGGTGTTGAGAAGAGTGTTCTTCCAACAGAGGTGGATCAATTCATGGATGTTTTTACTGAATAATTCTCTGGGTTACCTCCCATAAGAGAAGTGGAGTTTACGATTGATCTCCATCTAGGGACCAGTCCTATCTCACTTCTGTCTTATCGGATGGCACCTACTGAACTACAGGAATTGAAAGTCTAGTTGGAAGAGTTAGAAAACAAAGGGTTCATCTATCCTAGAACATCTCTGTGGGCATTACCAATGTTTTTTGTGAAAAAGGAAGATGTAATGTTGATACTATGTGTTGATTATCGTAGACATAACCAAGTTACGATAAAGAATATATATCCACTTCCACGAATTGATGATTTTTTTCACCAGTTGAGGGGAGCCTAGTGGTTCTCCAAGATAAACCAAAGGTCAGGATATCATCAATTGTGGGTGAGGAAGGATGATATTCCTAAAACAGATTTCAAGTGTAAATATGTCGATTATAAATATGTGGTTATGCCCTTTGGTCTAACGAATGTGCCAGCAGTGTTCATGGCATTGAGGAATCGAGCATTTCTGAGATATCTAGATTCATTTGTGGTGGTGTTTTTAGACGATATTCTGGTGTATTCAAAGACAAGGGTGGATCATGAGTAGCACTTGGGGACAGTGCTAGGGTTCTTGAGGGATCACCGATTGTATGAAAAAATTTGAAAGTGTGACTTTTTGATACACGATTTTTTTTTGTCCATGTGATTTCTGAAAGAGGTGTTTTAGTGGATCCGAAAAAGATAGAGGCTGTTATCTCGTGGAAATTACCAAAGAATATCTTTGAGATAGGGATTTTTCTTGGTCTAGATGGGTATTATCGACATTATGTTTGTGATTTTTCATGTTTGGCTTTTCCGATGACAGCTTTGACAAGAAATAATGTTCCATTCCAGTGGAATGAAAACTTTTAGCAGTGTTTCAATGAGCTAAAGGATCTCCTTACATCAGTACCAATATTGGTTTTTTCAAAACAAGGAAAAGAGTATGTGGTGTAATTTGATGCATCAGGATCAGGGTTGGGGTGCGTTCTCATGCAAGGGAATCATGTGGTTGTGTATGACTCACGGCAGTTTAGGGTGCATGAGAAGAACTACCCAACTCATGATTTGGAGTTGGTAGTAGGGGTCCATGCTTTGAAAGTGTGGTGTCATTATCTATTCGGCGAGAAATTCATGGTATACACAGATCATAAGAGTTTGAATCACATTTTCTCACAATGGAATTTGATCATGAGGCAAAGGAGATGGATGGAATATCTCTAGATGTTTGATTTTGACTTGATGTACACACAGGGTAAGGGAAATTCGGTGGAGGATGCATTAAGTCGAAAATCATATGCTTAGGTGGTAAAAATGGCATCAGACCAGTGGAAATTGATGTAGGTTATAGCTGACATGCAGTTAGAATATGATAACTATGGTGATAGAGCGATATTATTTCAAGTATTGTTGATTCATGAATTGGTTTCCCTGGTTAGAGAGGCACCAACATCTGATTCTGAGTGTGTGGCCATGGAGTCGAGACTCAATGGTGGGGAGACAATTAAGGGTTGGCAACAGAATGGAAATTCAGTTTTGTGTTTTCATAATCAGATGGTTGTACCAGTTTCTTGTCAAGAAGTTCTCTCAGTGCATATCATCATTCCAGGTGGGTTGTTCATCCTAGAATTCAGAAAATTTATAAATCTTTGAAAGCACAGTTTTGGTGGGATTCAATAAAAAGGAGAGTGGATAAGTTTGTTTCGAGATGCTAGACTTGACAGCGGGTCAAGGCATAGCATCGGAGGCTAGCGGGAATGTTGTAGCCTTTACCAATTCTTGTTTGGATGTGGGAGAAAATAGTGGGGTATTTTGTCACAGGTCTCCCTAGAATGGTCAGAAAGAACGATGTCGTTTGGGTGATAGTGGATCGGCTAATGAAGTCGTCCCATTTCATCTCGATTGGTGAATCTCATATGGTGGAGGATCTGTCCAAAATCTATATCTGGGAGGTGGTAAAGAGGCATGATGTTCCAGTTTCAATTGTATCAGATAGATATTAGAGGTTTAAATATCGTTTCTTGAAATCCTTACAGCAAGCCCTTGGGACACAGTTGATTATGAGAATGATGTATCACCCTCATATGGATGGTCAATCCGAGAGGACGATACAAACTCTGGAGGATATGTTGCAGGCTTGTGTCTTGGATTTTGGCGGCTCGTGGGAAGAGAACTTGTCATTGGTTGAGTTCTAGTATAATAACAATTATTATACATCCATACATATTTCTCCGTTTGAAGCGTTGTATGGGTGACTGTGTCGTTCTCCACTATGTTGGGTGGAAACGGGTTGAGTCCTCGATGGATGGACCGAGCCTTCTTTATGAGACTACAGAGAAGATCAAGATGATCAAGATGAGAATGGAGATGGCTCAGAGTCTTCAAAAATCATATGCAGATCATCATCTACAGCCATTGTCATTCGAGGTGAGAGATCACGTTTTCTTGAGAAACTCTACTAGGTTGGGACATCATTGGTTTGGGAAGTAGGAGAAGTTATCTCCGAGGTATATTTTAAATTTTTGGATTCTTGAGTGGGTTGGTGAGGTGGCTAATCGTTTGGCCTTTCCACCTAGTTTTAGTGCGGTGCACAATGTGTTTCATGTGTCGCAGTTGGAAAAGTATCATCTGGATCATTACCATGAGATTCGATTGGGTAATGTTGAACTAGAACATGATGCTTCATTGGTACATGTGTCAGTGCGGGTTGTGGATAGTCAAGAAAAAGTCATTCGTGGTAAAAGCATCGGTTTATTATGTGTTTTGTGGGAACATGGTCAGATTCAAGAGGATACATGGGAGCAGGAGAAAGAGATGTTCGAGCAGTGGCCCGAGCTCTTTCGGGAAAGGGCAGGTTCAGTAATTTCTTGGGACAGAAATTCAAATGGTGGGGAGAATTTAGTACCCTTGGTTTGAGGTATGTGGGATTTGTTTATGCAGTTTTATGTGTTTAAAGTGCATGGGATGAGTTGGCAAGAGGTTGGGAGAGTTTGGAATTGTTTTGAATGATTTTGGGGGCTTTTCTTAGGGAGCATGGTTTGAGCACGGTCAGTGGAAACCATGCGGATTCCCCATGATACCGTGCAGGGGGAGACAGTAGGCTTTGCATGGCCTGTGCAAGGTTTTAAAAACTGTGCAAGGAAACAGTGCAGACTCTTTCTCCCGAGGTGGTGGCATGCACACGATTAGCACACGGTTTTCCAAACTTTGCGGACTAACAGTGCAGCCACATAAAAATAAGGTTTTAAAACCTAGTCTCACTCAGGCTTGCTTCATTCCTCTCCAAATTTCCTCCCACTCGAGTTTTACTTGGGATTTTTGGTTCTCAGGGGTTGTAGGGGCTCTCCCACTTGATTTGGAAGTGTTTTGGAGTGGTTTCATGGGAGATTGAAGGTGATTTCTCCCGGGTAAGTATCTCCTCTTAGTTTCATTGTGTTTTCCTCTAGATCTACATCCCTATCATTCTTTGTTTTCTAGATCTACACATATTGTGTGTAGATCTAGGATTTTGGTTGCTTTGGATGATGATTTTAAGGATTTTGATTGTTATGGAAGGAGATATAGAGTGGTTTCGGTGGTGCGTTCGACAGATTTGAGGTGTGGTTGCACATGGGTCGATTTCTCAGGAACACTAAAGGTAGGTGGCTTCTCTCTTGACTCCATATGGTTAGAACTAGTAGTTCGTAGTTACAATTAATTGTTGTGCTGATAATTAATTGTCATTTGTTATGTGAAATTGTTTGGAAATCCCTTGGGTGATGTTTTGGGGATTTTTGGGGAAAAGGGGGTTTTATGGTGAAATGCATTTGATGTGGATTTTAAAATATAGATTTTAAAATGGAATTCTATGGTTGTTTTGGTAAAAGTATTGATGGAAATTTTTTTTAACAAAGAGTTTGTTTTATTGAAATGTTGTTTGGCATGGAAAATGATTTTCAATAAATGGGTGATTTATTGAAGTGGATTGATAAGCAATAGAATGGGTTGATTTCATGATGTTGTGACCTTGGTGGGTTATATTTTTGATTTGGATTGATTGGAATGTTGTGTGGATTTGGTGAGAAATACCACTATAAAAAGGGGGTGGATAGTGGAAAGAAGGGCCACCATCAAAGGATAAGTGGAAGAGAAGTGACACTAGTTGTGTATGGGTGAAATGGGATGGATGGAAGCTCCACCGTTATGGTTTTTGTGTGATTTTCTTTGAAAGATATAATTTTTGTGATAATGTTTAAATGATGAAATGTCTTATGGCTTGTTTGTTTGGATTTACCTTGTTTTCTTGGTTTGGGTGAGATGGCTTGGTAAGGATATGTTTGGATTATGGTAATGGTTTCACTTATGATTATTTTTTGTAAACTGTTTTATATAAATATGCCAACAGTTTTATCCTAGTGGTGTGTGTAAGGAATTCATTTGGGGAAATCCTACAGAGTTTTAGTACTCACCCACTACTTTGGAACGTTGGTGTCTTTGCAGATGTTATGTATCATGACATGGGAAAAGGTAAGGCATCATCCTCCTTTAGTGGAGCATTGTGATCCCTTGGTGGAGCACGAAGCATGGAGCTTGGTGTGGAGTTGTGGTGTTGTCATGGCTTGTGTGGTGTTTGGTTGATTAGTTTCTGCAGTGTACTCTGATGTTGTGTGGGCCTGTCTGGTTGTATTGATTTTGAGTTCTGTTGTGGAACAACTTGGTTGTCTTTTGGGAATGAATTGTTGGGTAATTTAATTGAAATGAATCATATAGTGATTGATAGTGGATGGTTTGGTTGGTTTTTTCTTAAGTGAAAGTCATTCCCCAATTTTTTCTCGAAGCCCTCGACATTTATTTCCAGCCGTTGGCACCTTGGGAATGTCGCATAAGTCCATGTAACCCTCACCACCTCCTCAAGAAAATGATTTAGGGACAGGGAGTTACAATAGAACATATACCTTAACAAATATCCTTATTGAATAAATAATATCGATTTATCAATATTTAAAAAGTGGAGGATAAGTAAAAACAAGAGTTTTTGATATTGATGAATGAAAATACCATTAAAAATCATTAAAACATTCTTGAGAAGAATAATTTTTAAACACTGCAATGTGTTTGATACCACTTTGAAACATTTGAATCATAATTCACATGAAGAAATAAAATTACATGAAACTTATAATATCATGATAATAATTATATTCATGATAAAACATGTCAAATGTAATTATGTAATCCATATAAAACTGAATTGGGGGATAACAACAAATAATCCATAATGAAATATAAACTGAGATAAAATGCCTTACCTTTAGTATGTCTTTCTCGGTGTTTATTTATATTCCACAACAAAAATATTTTGTTAGCTATTTAACATCATTATTACCATTTCAAATTTATTATTAATTTTCATTCATTTATTACAATATTTTATACAAGTACTTATACAATTATGTTAATGTAGTGTGTTTCTGGAAAAATTCACCTCATGTATCAAAAATGTCTCTAGTAGGTTAGTATGGTCGAAGGGGTCATTATATAAATAAAAACAGAGTTATAATAATGAAATAATTATCATATTTATACATAAATTATTCTTATATAACCAATTATGAAAAAACTATTTGAAATAATGACCTGATGTTACAATCAAGGAGATGGTCGGTCATATGTACTCATGAGTGATGTTCCCATTTTCCATTGATCATTACAAAATTATGTTAGGTAACATTTTATGTTTACATAATTATAATAATGTCATAAATACCATGTTATTTATTCATATATATTTTTATATATAATTCTTGTGATTTAAAAGGATTCACATCTTGTTGAGGTGGCAGTAAACCACAAATCCACGAACGAAATTATCCATTTTAGCACACGAAAATGGAAATAAATATAATGATATATTATGTTCACATAAATTTAATTATTTCATGAATAAAATATATATGAAAATAATGTCACACATTTTTAATTAAAAACATACTTTATATGTTCCATGTATAGTGTGAATGAATCACATCACTCTGAGGAGGCGGTATACCACACATCCACAAACGATGTTATCATATTTAGACAAATGGAAATTATAACGGTTTGTGTTATATAAAAATTTCATAATTATAAATACATTATAAATATAATATATTTTATTTATAAACTGTATTTTCTAATAATTCCAACCATTTGAGATGGAAAAGTAATAACGAACAATCATCGTTTCACGAGGCGGTAGTCTGCCATACACACAAATTGGGTGTTCGTTATCTTTAAGATTGAAGTGTGTGTCAGTGTAATATGAAACATTAAAAGGAAAAAATATAATTATATTGAGTATACTGAAGTTATTATGGGTACATATAATGACAATATTTTAGGGGTATATACAATGATAAAAAGACAAAAGAGCTTGAGGACGGATGTTACCTCTTCTTTGGGTAACTCATTTTCATTTTCACCAAAGGGCCTATTTGTAGGAAATTATTACCAGTTGGATAATTCTATGGTGAGGGTAGATATTTTTCGAGTCTATTTTAGTAGATTTTTTGTGATAAAAGGGGCTTGAGATGTGTGAAAAAGTGGGTGAGGTGAGTGTATTTTTATAGTAGAGGAGGAGTGGTATTCTTGTAAATATTTGAAAAGGAAATTCCAACCACGTTTTTACTATGAAAGGTAGATCGAATAATTTTAAAAACAATATAAAAAGAAGTATAGGGTATAAATATGGAAATAAAATATATTTTTTAAATTTTTTTTGGTTATTTTGGCCCTTAAGATTATGGTTTAGTCACTTGTTAAGCTAATTTTCTTCCTAATCATTGTTATTATTATTAATCACTCTCAATAATATTTTTTAGTATAAAACTAATTTGACCTTATTAAAAATATATATTATTATTATTACGGATATTGAATCCATTTTTAAACATTCTAATAATAAAAGTGGCATAAATTAATTTAAATTTAATCCTATAGATGATATGACAAATCACATTTTTAAAGATTAATGTTCAAAATTTTGGTAAGTTATTGTATCCAATTTCAAATTTTAATTTTATACAATGAAATAAATTTTACTGATTTATTAATAATTTACCTTCTTTAACATTGAAACTAATCAAAAACAAAATTTATCCTTATAAATAAATTAGATGAAAAGGGAGTTTTAGAATAAAATTTAGTATCATTGACTATTCATTTAAAAAGGGAATTTCTCATACAAATATATAAAATTATCCCTAACCTAATTTTGATGTTTCTATTTAAAAAAATATGTTTATATTTTCATATTAAATTTATAAATGTTACAAAATTTATATTTAAAACAAGTGCACCAGTAAAATGTGCTAAAACCACATTAATAAAAAAATGGATTTTATGTGTAAAATTAGGTTTGTACTTATTTTATGCCTATATAACCTATTGGATGAATTTAAAAAAAATAGTTAATTATATATATAATATATAACTTTAATTTTTATAATTCACTAATATTAATTAATTAGACTTATTAATATAGATTTCTTTTTGTAGATAAAAATAATATTTTGTAAAATTATTCCCTTTATATTCATTTTGGTTATATATTCGTTTATAATTAATATAAAACCAAGGAATTAAACTATATATTTTTATAAGTATTTTAATTATATTCATAAAATTAAATTTAAAGTCTAGGTTAAAACTTATTATATTAAATAATAATATTTTTAATAATATATAATAGTTTTGTAAAACGCAGTCTTGCATGTGACACAAGCCATGAAGGAAAGTCATTCTTGCATGTAATGAAAGATATACTTAATGTTAAATGTGGAGAAATGTAAATTTTTTTACATAATGTTAACTTGGTGTTTACTTTGAATAATTATAAGAAACAAAATTAGATTTATTTTAAAAGAAAAATATTTTAATGTCCTGGGGTGTTAGAGAGTGTGAAGTGGTTTATCATGCTTCCAAAATCTTAAGTATAGGTGAAAAAAATATAAAATGGAGGTATCAAATTGTATTTCTACAAAACTAAAAAATGAATTAAGTCTAGAAAAAAAAGAATTATTCCTCTATACAGAATCCAACAGAATCCAATTATGTGGGAAATGACCAAGGACCAAATAATTGTAAAGATATTAACTAAAAAAGTGTGGATGATGTTTTAGTAATATAACAGAGGATATATTTCCCCAAATAACATTTAAATTGAGGAAAAAATACATATTATCTTAAAATCAGGGTGGTGCCTATGCCTCTAATGGTTTGCCTTAAGCCAATATAGAATGTTTATCACCCCAAGATTCTAAAATAAGAACTTTGTATTCAATAGTGTATAAATTAAAAGAAAATTAAACACCCCAATAATTTAGGATATATTTATTTTTAAATAAATTATATCTACTAAAAATATTTCATTACACACAACACTGATTTTAGCTTCCTTTATACAGAACATTTAGTTTAGCTTTCATTACACGCAACACAGAGTCTAAACAAAATGTGAAATATTTTTTAAATATAGTCATTGAATATAATATTTATAACCTATATGTTAAATTATAAGGTTTTAATATTAATAAATAAATAAATAAAATATGGTTGTCTATTTATTAGTAAATAAATAGGAATCACATAGAAGAAAGATTAATATTTTATGAAAAAATTTATTTTTTCTAAAAGTTATATTACTCGCGCTTTGGGGACATAAGTTTACAAAATGCTTACATTTTTTATATTTTTATAAAAAACAAAATTAATTTTATAAATAATAATATATAAAGTATCTTAGATTTATTTTTTTGTATTTTTCTAAAAGGTTTTATTTTTTGATAAATAGTTATGAATACAGAATTCTAATTGAAACAAACTTTTTATTTAATTTTTTTATAATGATAAATTATATATTTAATTAGTTTTAAATAAAAATAGAAAAATTGTATACAAATTACTAAAATTTAGATAATGGAAACATTTTTATATTGAATTTTGATATAAAAACATTGTAAACTTTTGAACATTTTCTCTTTAAAAACCTTCTTTCGCATCACCTTCGTAGGATTGATTTTTAATTAAAATTTTCAAATAATAGGAATTAAATTTTGAAAAATGGAATGCATATTTTAAATAATGAAATTTTTTAATTTAAAATAATATCAACATAATTTTTCATCAAAATGAATTGTGAATGCAGTGAAAATTAATTACTACACCTAAGGTAAAAATGAGTTTACTCGGTGTTAAAATAAAAATATATGCAAAACAGTGACGTATAAACTAATGTAAAAACTATTTGGAATCCATATTAAGACCATGAAACCTCTATGGTTTTTTAATGAACCATTGTTTACCCTTTTGACTTATAAAAAACATGGGAACACTGAATTCATTTCTAGAATACCATGTGTGTTGTCTTCCCCACTTATAAAAGGCCACCACCTATCCACTCCTCTCCACACATTAAAAAAAATTTCTTCAAATACTTCCCAAATAAAATTATAAATTTCTTGAAAAAATTCAATAATCCTTTTTTGGGTAAAGTTACAACTTCAACGGGATTTACTGTAAACTTATGGATGATACCTGAAGTAGAGGTAATGTTTTTCAACAGTCAGCTGTATTTTATTTCTTTCTTCAAAAGACTCAATTATCATTAAAAGTTTATGATATAATAAAAAAATTATAATTCATATTATAATATTTTTATATAAAATGGGAATGACCTTAAACCGTCTCCCCTTCCATAACATGGGATAAAAATTCATCATTTGTGTGCACGGTGGACTATAGCATCGTGAACCAACATCATTCGTTCTTCTATTACCACCTTTCACAGTTGGGTATGTTCATAGATATGATATATATATATATATATGATATTATTAAAATAGATATAACTATATATTAATTATATATTTTATATATTATTTACCTTCTATTTCATAAGTTATACGATGATGTCATTCATTTGTACGGTGGACTACCGCCTCGAGAAGTTATGCGATTTTTCATTCACTAATGTTTTACATGGAAGGTGATAAAAAATGTTAATAATTATATCATATATAGATGAAATAATTATTATATTCCTGATATATTTATAAATATGTAAATATAATATACATGTATATACATATATATAGATATATATATCGTTTTTATTCTTACATTTCTACTAACTTAAATATGATAACGTCATTAATGAATGTGTATACTATCACCTTCATGAAGTGATGTGCCACTCTTTTCATCAAAAAAACACACATGGATGAAATATATAAGTATATAACATGGTATATTTAATATTATTATAATTATGTAAATATTATATATTACTTACCTTGTTTCCATAATGAGCATTATAAAATGGAAATGTTACTCATGCACACGCACGATCTATCATCACGATGATCGCAACATACATAATTTTTAATAACCTTATTTTGTGTTTGTTTTGAAAAGATTAATTGACACATAAATATAATAATTATGTTGTAATTATTATTCAGTATACAATTAAACTATTTTATATATGAAATAACTAGATCTTTAATGACAAAACATGCATGGGAAAACAAGGCAATTAACACCCAAAAGAACGAAAACAATGAAGGATTATTAACGGATGAGTGATAAGATGTTATAAAATGGTCATATATGATATTATAAATATTAATATTTTACTTTTATAAGTTAATAATGTATTTAAAAACAATTTTTATGAGGTGTATATACATACCCTTGAAATTTAATATCATTAATAGTTAATAATTCTGTGTATTTTAAGTTTCAATTTTTATTATTTAATCCAATCTAATTTGGATTTAAAAATTATCAGGTGGTAAAAGTTATTATACAATCTAACATTATTTTTTTATTGTTAACATTATCATAAAACAATCAATTATTTATAATAACTATTTATTATAGATTAAATTTCTATTAAATATACATATTATCATATATTAGATATTATTATTTCCTAATGAATATACTATTTTTACATATGATTCCCACTTTGATATTTATTTTATTTATTAAGGAAATATTGATAAATCTGTAGTATTTACTCAATATAGATATGTGATTAAGAGGCATACTGTTCATGAAATAATTTTTTATTATATATATTGAAATAATTTTTACATGAAGTACACGGTTTGGGGGCCATTTATAGAAAAATCCATTCAAAATTAGTAGTCTCATGAGACAAAATCTTTTGTCCCTACCCTATGTATTTGTAACCTATATGTTTTAAACAATCTGGTGGATATATCTTGATGGTAAGTGTGTTGTGAAAGTTCTTGAAAAAAAGGAGTTTTGAAAACTCAATCTATTTTTTCCCACTTTTTTTTAAAATTTCATGAGGATATATCTTGACAGTAAATGTATCATGTACCTGGGAAACATGATGCCAAATAATTAAGCATTGCCTTCGTCCAGAGTTTTGTCAGAATTTATCATTAGATTCATACAATGATATTATCTCTGGATTATTTTCATCATTAGTTATTGATTAATGGAATGCATTTTTAGTTATTTACCTTTTTCATATTGATTTTTCATTATTCATTTAAGATAGTTTTTTATTGATTAAATGACAAGTGTTTTAATTTATTTATATTTAAATTGATTATACTAGTCAATTATTTAAATGAAATGTGTTTTTAAATATTTACCTTGTCATATTGTTAATTTTTTATCAATGATTATTTATTTATTCATGATTTCTTTCACGGTAATTAACCCTTATATATCATTTGATCTCACCTGTAACACCCAGAAATTTTAAAGTAAAAACCTTATATTTAATAGCGTGTATGAAACGAGAAACCAGGTGAGTAAGGGAATAAAATATCCAAATAATTTATAATATATATATTTTTTAAAATATATTATATATATTTCAATGCATTCACCACGTATTTAGAATTCATTACATGTAATAGAGTCCTTCTATGATGGATTGTATTAAATACAAGACCGAGTTTTACCGAATAATGATATATTGTTAAAATATTATTATTTAATATAATATGACATAACCAAGACATTTTGTTAGAAGTTATTAATATTCTTAACTAAATTATAAAAAATTATATTTTATATAATTATAAATTTAATTCATTGGGTACATATTAATGAGAAAAGAAAATAAGAACCAATTTGATATAAGAATAAATAATATTATATTTATGCTTTCATAGGTGTTTTGTCATTATAAAAATAATTAATAACAATTAGTTAATGATTTAAATTTAAATTATATATTATATATTCATTTAAATATTTTTTATATTCATCCATTAGGATTTATATGCATAAGATAATAATAAACCAAATTTCATACATAAAACCCTATATTTTTATAAAGGCAATTTTATCGACTTTTAATGGAGAACCCATTTGAAATATTAATTTTGGAAAGTTAATTGATTTAATATGTCAAAATAAAATTAATATATCCATTAGAAACATAATAATTAATTTAGGGTGATTTTTTTATATTTCTCTGAAACATTTAATTTTTTTTAATGAATAGTTAAAAATATTGAATTTTAGTTTAAAAATTATTTTTCAGCTAATTTATTTCTTAAGGATAAGTTATAATTTTAATTGGTTTGATAGTTTAATTAGGTTATATTTTTATCAATTAATATAATTTATTTCATTTGAATCAATTTACATTTTAAATTGATTAAAAACTCATAGAGAACGTTCTGGTGTTTTTACGTGAAAATCCTATATTGTCGTCCCGCCTGTGAAATTAAATTTAAATAAAACTATTCCAATTATATTATTGGGATTTGTAAATATGGGTCAAATATTTGAAATAAGAATAATTTATAATTTATAAAAAGGGGAAATTTTTTTACCTAAAATATTAGTGAAAGTGATTAAAACTCATAACAATTATTAAGGAAAAAATAACCTTAATAAATTAAAAAACTATTAACTTAGGGAATAAAATGACTGATAAACTTGAAAAAAACCAATTAAATGGATATAATTCATCCATTAGCCTTCCATTAATCCGTTTTTTTGTTTTTTTACTTTTTCATGTAAAAACATGGGTACACCTAACATGTTTCGAAAATACCAGGTGAGACCTTTTCCTCCAATATGAAGGCCACCACTTCTCTCCATTACTCACACCTCTCAAAACACTTTGTTTCAGCCAATATATTCCAAATTAAATTACCAAAATCCATACCTGAGACCCTGAATCCTCACTTTTCTCATAATTCCTTCAAAGTAATCCCTATGGTATAAATGAAAAAGAGTTACCGAATTTTAAAGGTAACACTTTCCAATGATCTCTTATCATTCATTTTCTCCTCCACCCCTTAAATTATTTTTAAATAATTATTATATAGTGAATAAATAATCCTTTTTATATTTTTATGTTTTTTATTAAAGGTTATGCATAGACATAAACACACTTCCATCTAATGGGTAAAGAACGTATTGTTTCTATGTAAGGAAAACTACCACCTCCTGAAGCGATGATTGTTCCTTATTCCATTACAAAAATTAATGGTTGGAAATTATTATTGACCATATATTTATATATTTATATATATGATATTTATTATGTACTAATACATTTATAATACTTTTATGGAACATACCATTAATTCTTTCTATTTTGTGTTAATACGATAACATCGTTTCAGGAAGTGTGGACTACCACCCCCTCAAAGCGATGTAATTTCATCACATGATACATAAAATTTATTTATAATTATTATAATCAATAATACGAGATATATAATAATATATATGATATTAAAAACATAATTACTTTTATGTAAATATATATATTATTTTTTTATTACCCTTTCACCCAATTAAAAAGTGATAACATTATTCGTGGATATGTGGACTACCACCTCCTTGACATGATGTGATTAATTTTTCATCACAATAATTATATATATAAGTACATATGATTAAATAATATGGTATTTATGATATAATGACCATTTTAGTATGATATGGTGTTACTTACATTCTTTCCAAAATGATCATTGAAAAACATGTATGTTACTCAGGCGTAGGTATGACCCACCGTCTCCAAAATTGTAACACTGATTCATTTTTCATAAATGTATGTAATTATTACATCTAAAAGTATAAATTAAATATAAATATGATAAATATTTCATGATTATTATTATGTATATGACCTACCAAAGTTGGTTTTGACGCATAAATAGAAATTGGTCTAAACACCCGACATAAACAAAATTGTTTAGGTAATTGTATAAAACATATTAAAAAAGTGAAATAAAATAATATTATAATTTTATAATTATATAAATCATGTGAATAATTAACATAAGTTTATTATAAATTTTGTTAAAGTATGTTCACCCTAAATTAAATTCAAGTTAAGGGATTTTCATCAAACTTTTTACTTATATGAGATACATGTCATGTTCACCACATAATTATTTTATGTGTTGTGTATACTATTAATTTTTATAAATTATATACTGAATTAATTTACCTACATGGTATATAAAATATCCATTTAATTTAATTCCTCTATGAGTTTTATGATTTAAAATGTTTCAATGTGGTATGGGACACATTGGAATGTTTAGTGATTATTTTACTCAAAAATAACATTAATGATATTTTAATGGTTTTCCATTTGAGGAAATTTTATGAACATTGATCAATAAAACCTATTATTTTCTTTACTATGGTTATTAATGACCAATATCAAGAATTGAAACCATTTTTCCACTCATCGGTGCCCAAAATGTTTTTGAAAATGTTTTTAAGAAACGTGACTTAATTTTTCATTTTATTCGGAGAACCAATTTTCTTCTAAAATCCATGATTTATTAAAATTATTTAAAAAATTAAATTGATATTATTTTGTAAATATTTTTTACCCATTTTTTCTTTAATTATTTTTTTCATATGATTATTTTTTCACTTTCTGAATAAGGCATTTTTCAAACCATTAACCATCAAAATGGAATGTTATTTTTACCTCGTATGACATGTACGGATCTACCTGACATCATTTCATTGAATCTTATTTTACTTGTTTAAATGGTTAATTATTCATGAAAATATTTTCAAAAATGATTTTCAAATAAAAGGTTTTTCAAAATAAATTTATAAAAAAATTATATTTTCCTCCACAATGTTTTTAAAATATATTTTTATAGAATTTCTATTCCTCAATAAGAACAACCTTATATTTTTACCCCACTTGGTATTTTTTTTATTCCATCATTATTCCATTTATGGATGGTTTGTTATTGATTTGGCCAAGGATAGTATTCACATTCACTTCCTTAAATCATTTATTATCCCCTTTAAATATTCAGTGTCCTATGATCACTAAACACTGAATTTCCCCTAATTATCCATTTTATTTATCATTTATATTACTATTTCCTAAAATATATACTGTTTTACATATGGTGTAAAATTTGGTAGTTATTTGATTATTTTGGGAAATATAGATAATTTTGTATTGTCTGTTCAATAAAGATATTTGATAGGGAATATTATTTATTTTGATTATTCGATATGAGGAATGATTTAAACTAGTAATTTAAAGTGGATCCATGACTTTATATATCTCATTGTGGCGTTGATAGATTCTCATGAGTCAAACAAGTTGCGCAAATTAAACGGGTATTTATCCATAATTTTAAACAATCTTGTGAGAGGCCTTATGGTATTGGTTTTCATGCGCCTTAGACATGACGTCCATTAAGAATGAATTTCACTCATTTAGTTCCATTTATTATTCATCAACAATTTTTTCCTCGATATGTCTATGGATACAATTAATTTTTAGTTCATTGATTAAATTTCATGTGTTTTAATTTAGTAACATTCCAAATCGATTTTCCTAATCTATTTGTTGAATGTAATGTGTTTTCAGTTAATCACATAGCCATACTGATTTATTCTCACTGATTCATTATTGAATTCGGATTAATTACATTTAATGAGCATTTTAGATCATAATTATTATTTTATTTTCTATATATTATGACGAATAAATCATTAAATAAACATTCATGGACGCTGTTTATTTAATTTTATTATGTATCATGATTGTATTTCCTATTTTGCAAAGAATTATGGGGAAATTTTTTTTAATCATGAATTCCAATACTGCTAAACTGATCGGTCCTTCAAGATTTGATTCCTTGTGATCATTCCAATATAATAAAATAATGCACCAGATCTGAGCTTCTATGGTTGGGGCAATACATTAGGTATAAAAAGAAGTTTAGTATCAAACTTGGGAACTATATTTAGGAAAACCTTTGTTAGATAACATAACACTAAGGAAGAATTTTAGGCTAGGTATAGAAGAGAATCTTATAATATTGGTAAGGTAGACATTATATGAGTCTTCCTAGAAATATATCCCAGTCTAGATACTACACGTGGACGTGACTCCAACAAATATGTACCAAGGAGTAATTACTCTAACAAGATGTTCCAAGCCCGAGTTAAGGTATCCCGATACACGATAATGGGCCTTAATATAAATATGGTTTGACAATCACAAGGGATATTCTTATGATAATAAAATTTTTATTTACAGTCCATTTTGATGGATTTGAATAGATAATGAAAATAAATATCCTAGGTTAAACCTAAGGTTTTTTATATTGAAATATAATGTGTTATGATTTAGATATCTTATAGATAATTATATGTTTTAATAATTATGACTATTATTGTTCACACTATTATTTATATTCTTCGTTAATAGCTGGAACCTAAAGGATTAAAGTTGACATCAAACATGAAGAACAAGGTGGTGAAAAGGAGAAACTAATTGAGGTTTTAAATAAGTGATGGATTTTGTGTTTATGCAAAATCAGTTTTCCTAAAATATGAATAACAATATATACCTCTACAAACTCCTAGACCCACCAAATAAGAGAAGGATGGAGGTTCCTAAGAGCTTGAGTGGTGGAGACCATAAAGAAAATAAGTCACGGTTTTTGACAAGTTAGAAGTGTAGAATGAGACTCTTAGGAAAATTAATCTATGGAGAAAAGAAATGGTTTTTTTATTGGAAAGAAGGACATAATGGAAATGATCTCTAAGGAAAAATAAAGATTATGATGAGAGGAAATGTATCATCCAATGGAATAGTTTATAGTTATTTTTCATATGTGTGAGGAACCTAGATATTACCCAAGTAAAAGATGTATTCTTGAGGATACACACTTGACCAAGGAATGATCTATGAGAAAATAAGTGGATGAAGTATTTATTTGTTATTGTTTTATTTAAATATATATTTAAAAGGATATTTTAAGGATTTATATCATATTTATTTGGGAAATTATATTAATTCTGTTTTATAAATGGAGAACCTATATGCCTGCTGACCAACAATAAAATACAATAAGCGCGTGTGTCATGAAACAATCACTGAAAAATGAAAAGGGTTTCACAAAAACCACTAACCTATGTAATGTTATTGTTTATTTTTCATAATTTTTTATTAAAACAATTTGACAATTAAATGTTAAGGATGAACCAGTAGTATTACGTTTTAGTATTAGGTAATAATATATGAACCATATTTGTTTGGGAAGATAGTTACAGAAAAATTGTTAAACATGTCACTCTTTTATAGGGCTTACGCTTCTTTAAAAGTTTCTTTTAATGCTTTAGGAATTAAAAAAGTCATTATTGGTAATTATTTTTTGTGAGTAATGGAATGAATTATAATCAGATCAAAGCATAACCAAAATATATGATTGATCATATGAAATAAAAAGCTATCAATTCAGTATACTTTCTTATATACATAGAGACTAAAATATCCTCAACATTAGGAAAAGTATATTCAAACAAAAATGTTGTCCTAATACCTTATTTTTTCTTGAAACGATGTCTTCTAAATAATCACAAATTTGTGGATTTGGGGTCCTAAGCTTTCTGTCGATCATTCCCTTGTTTTTAATTTATGACCTCATTCACACCCCATAATTATTTATGCTTTCTCTCTAAGTATTTATTTTTACTAGTCAGAAATTTTATTCTACATAGATACCAATTTGTATGTTATTACATGTAAACATTCCACTTCCCATTATCTATTTCCAAGAGGATGCTTCATAAACCCTTATCATGTGGTGGGATTTCAATATAGGAAATATCAAAAAATCTATCCCCATGATTGAGTTTAAATTGTGAGGATGAATTTTAATTAAGGTAGGGAGAATGTAACACCCGGAAATCATAATGTAAGAACCTTTTATTTGATAACATAAATAATGATCCATGATCTCTATTGAGAGTTCCCTATATTCTCATCTTCTCGACCCCTATTCGGTTTTCAAACCCTTTCTCATATTTTCCCCTTTGTTTTTGGCCTCTACCTCAACTCTTGGATCCTCCCCTCCATGATCATTTATGTCCTCTCCTCTGATTATTACAATTCTAGGCTATCAATGTAGGTTTTTCTTTTCTTTAGAAGACAAATTCTATGGATTCCCCTATTATTGTACCCCACTTTGGCCTTAATTTTCGCTATGACTCTCCTATTTGGAGTTGGGATGGTGTTAACATCAAGGTTTTGGGATTTGTTGTGTGGATGGTGGTGGGTTTTTGACAATATTGAAGTCTGTCCTTTTGTTTGATATATTTTATTATTGTCCACCCAAACCATATATGACCTAGGGTTCCATGGTTCCTCTTCAGGTAAGATTTGGATCAATAGTTACCTGGGGATTTTGATCCATAAGGTTTTGAAGTTGTGATGTTTCTTTTTAGGGTTCATCCCCAGCTTTCATTGGGGTTTCATCCTCAAGTATGTTTCTATTTTTTGGTCATCATTCCCACTAATGGTGTTTGTTATTATCAGTGGGTTTCTATTAGTTTGTTCTTTTGTATCATTAATATGATTTATTGGATTTGGACGGTGTTTTTGATGTGTTTCAATATTCCATTGCGATGTTTAATTGGAGATACAGGTGATTGTTTTTCTGCATCGGGTGGTAAATTATGGTGAATTCTATGAAGAAGGTGTTGAATATATGATGATATCATGAGGTTGATAGTGACGATACTCATATCCATGAATGAGAGGAAGTTTTATTCTCTCATGAGGATGTGTTCAGATCCGGTGAGGATGATTATGGTGGTTGGCAGTGATGCGACTGATGGCGAATCGGTGATGCGGGCTACTCATGGTCTGAGAACGACGGTGATTAAGTCATTTTTAATTTTAAAATTTGAAAACGTTTCATCATGTGTAGTTATTTTACTTTTTATTGTGTTTTGGGTTGGATATATTGGCTTTATTAGTTCATTGTTGGATTTTTTTGGTTCACACCTATCCTTTAAAAGTGTCCTTTGAAAATAAAAATGTGGATTGTGGACAGTGTGTGTGACACAAAACACCAAGTGCATAAGGAAATATAATATTCAAATACATTATAATATATTTATTTTTTAAAATATATTTTATATATTTCAACTTAATCAACACCGAGTCGATGTGCGTTGCACGCAAGAGCAACCATCATCGATTGCCCGCATTAAACGCAAGACCTTGTTTTATCGAACACTAATATATTATTAATATATTATTATTTAATATAATATGATATAAATTATCCCTCATCTTTTTGGTTATTAATATTATAAATTAACTTATTAATTTTTATGGTTTATTTAATTATAATATTAATTCATTGGTTACCAATTAATGAGATATGAAAATATGAACAAAATGTATAAAAAAATTATTATATTTATGCTTTAAAATGAGTTTTGTATTAAAAAAATAATTTATTTCAATTATTTTATTATTTTATTTAAAAATATATTTTATATATTGAATAATATATTTTTTATATTCATCAATTATCTTTGATATTCATAAGATAAGAATAAACCCAATTTCACACATAAAAACCATTATTTTTAGAAAGGAAATTTAACCACCATTTAATGGAGAAACAATTTTAAATATTAATTTTGAAACGTTAATTGATTTAATATGTCAAATATAATATTCATCTTTGAAAGGGAAACATAATTATTTGGTTATGGTGAATGTTTGAAATTTTTCAGAAACATTTTATTTTTTAATGAATAGTTTAAAATAATGAATGTTAGTTCATAAATGTTTTTCAAATAATTTATTTATAAGGTAAAATTATACATTTAACGGGTTTTAGTGTTTAATTAGATCATAATTTTTTCAATTAATAAAATTTATATCATTGGAGTCAATCTCACTTAAAATTTATTATAAAAACAAAACAAGCATTCAGACATATTTACTTTAAAAACCTGCATTGTCGTCCCACACACGACATTAAATTTAAATCATCTAATGCCACTTCTATGATGGGAATTTGGAAAAAAAATGATTCATAATTTTTAATATTAATAATTTATTATTTATAATAACACAGTTTTTTTACAATATTCTAATTTTAATTGATTAAAATTAATTACAATTATTATGGCTATATTGATATTAATAAAGGACTAAAACATTATGTAATGGGACCAAATGAGCTATCCACTTCTACAAAAACCATTTAATGGAAATAAATAATACATGAACCTTTCATTATTGAGTTTTGTTTTCTTATGATTTTTTAGTTAATAATGTGGGCATAATTAACTTGTTTTAAAATACGACGTGTGTCATTTTCCTCCACTATAAAAGGACACCACATCTCCACATGAATAAAACATCTCAAACCACTTAATATTGTAAAATATCTAAAAAAATCACTTCTAAACATACATAAATATACCTTTAATCCTCCATTTTGGAAGAAATACAACCAAATAAGTCCTTTGGTATAAACCAAAAGGTGTTACCCGATTTGTAAGGTAATGGTTTCCAATGATCTATTTTCTTTCATTTACTCCTCCACCCCTTAAATTATTTTAAAAGTTTGATTATATAATAATAAATTATCCTCAATATACTATGATGGTTTTTTATTAAAGTTATTACCTACAATTATAGAAACTTCAATCTAATGGGTAACAAATATATTGTTTCTATGTACGACGAACTACCACCTCATGAAATGATGATTTTCCATTTTTCCCTTACCAAAATTCACGGTCAACCATTATGATGTAAAATATTTTTATATATGATATATATGGTATTAATTATGTATTTATAGTTTTTTAATTCTATTATAACACATACCATTAATACATTCGATTTTGCATTAATAATATAACATCATTTGATGATGTTTTGACTACCTCCTGTTAAAGTGATGTGATTCATTCACATAATACATATAATGTATAAAATATGATTTTAATTAAATATATGATACATAAAAAGCATCTATATTATGTTCATGACATAATATATATCAATTTCATTATTACCCATTCACAAACAGAAAAAGAGATAACATTATTCGTGGACGTGTGGACTACCGCCTCCTCGACATTATGTGATTACTACTTCTTATGAATAATTATATATATAAGTATATATGATTAAATAATATGGTATTTATGGTATAATTATCATAATGTAACCATGTGGTGTTACTTACCTTGTTTTCAAAATGATCATTGAAAAATAAGAATGTTGCTCATTCATACGTACGACCTACTGTCTCCATGATTATAACATTCATTCATTTTTTATAACCATATGTAATGATTATTTTTAAAAGTATAATTTAGGTATAAATATGAACATTATGTCATTATTATTATTTTTTGATGTTATTTTATGTCTCCATTGATCATAGTTGACATACCCAAGTTTTTTTCGACACAAAAACCAAATTTGATCTAAACTCCCGACATAAACAGAATTGTTTAAGTAGTTGTACAAAAAAAAGTAAGAAGTTAAATAAAAGTTATGATAAACATGAAAAAGTTTTACAAGAAAGTAAATAATTAACATAATATTATTATACAAGATGTTAAAGGATATTCATCAGAATGGAAATAAAAGGTAAGATATTTTCATCTCACTTTTTACTTTTATGAGATAAATTTATGGTTCATCACTTAATTATTTTCTGTGGTGTATCTAATGAAATTTTTTAAATATTGTATAATTAATTACATTAACATTATGGTATTTAAAAATTAAATTTAATATTATTACATCATGAGTTTTATTATTCAAAATATATCAAACATTAAGAAATGATTAAATATTAGTTTCCCCAAGAATAACAGTAATGATCTTTCAATGGTATTCCCATTCAAGAAAATTATATAACCATTATTCAATAAAACATTTAATTTTCTATATTCTTGTTATTCTTGAACATTACAAATTATTAGTACAATTTTTCCACTCATGGGTACTCAAAATGTTTCACATTGCTTTTAAGAAAAGCTGTCTTTATTTCTCCATTTAGTGAGATAACTTTTTTCCACTAAAAAATGTTTTGTTAAAAAAAATTAAATTATGATTTTAAAATGATTTGGTAAATAAATTTTTACGCTTTTTTTCTTTTACCAATGTTTTAAAAGAAATTTTATCATCACTTTCCAAATAGCTAATTTTTCCAACCACTTAGCGTGTAAAAGAAAATTCCTTTTTACATCTTACCGCTTGTATGGATATACCTGTTGTTATTTCATTGAAGTTACCTTTTAATGTTTAAATGGGTATTTTTTAATGAAAATATTTTCATATGTGATTTTCAAATAAATATTTTTTCAAATGTTATTTTTACAATAAAAGGATATTTTCTTCAAGAATGTTATTAAAAGATATTTTTATTGTATTTCTATTCATCATCAACAACAACCCTTTATTTTTACTCCACTTGGGATTTTTTGTATTAATACTATCTTTATACTTGCTTTGGATGGTTCATTATCGATTTGATGAAGGATAGTGATAAAATTTACTTCCTTGAATCATTTTTATTCCCATTGAAATATTCAATCACATATGATCATTGAACATCTAATTTCCCCCTAATTGTATATTACTTGTATCATGGATATTAATATTACCTATTTCGTATACTATTTTACATACGGTGTGTACTTTTAAATTTAATTTATTATTTTAAGAAATATTGATAATTAAGTATTCTTTATTCAATAAATATATTTCATAAAGCATAATATTTATTTTGATTATTTGATATAAGGAATGATTTGGGCTGGTAATGACAAGTGGAGGATGGAAATTATATAGCTCCTCGATGCATTGATAGGTTCTCATCAGAAAAGAATGTTTGGAAAATTAAATGGTTCTTAATTTGTAGTTTTAAAACAAATTGTGAAAGGTATTTATGGTACATGATTTCATGTTCCTTAGACATGATGTCCATTAAGAAATCATTTCCATCATTTAGTTCAAGTTATTATTTATCCACAAGATTTTCATCGACATGTCTATAGATACATTTGATTTTTAGTTCATTGATTAAATGGCACGAATTTCTATTTCATACCATTATATATTGATTTTTAACTTATCAAGTTATTTATCGGCATGTGTTTTTATGTAATTACATTTCTATGTTGAATTATTCTCATTGATTCATGATTAAATTCACATTGATTAATTTTATTGAGAATTTGAGCTCAATCGTATTTTATTAATTTCTGTCGGTTATAAACAAGAAATATTTGAATAATAATTCAAGGATTCAATTTATTTCATTCTATTATGTGTCATTTTTGAATTTCCTATTTCAAAATGTATTATGGGTATTATATATGTAATCTAGGTTTTGAATACTACTAAACTAATTTATCCTTCAAGATTTAATTCCTTGTAATTAGGACAATGTAATAAAATAATGCACCATATTTGGAATTTTGGGGTAAATATGTCAAATAAGTCTTATTGGTTTCATCCTTTCCCCAGAAACCCTTGAAGTTTACAATGATTGATATCGAAGGACATTGTATATGGAATAACACCATTCTTGAAAAAAATTGTTTTTAAATTTTTGTTTTCAAATATAATGTAATACTCTAGTATGTTTATATTATACCAATCCTAATAAAGTATTTTGTTCATAAACATTCAATTTAGTATATCTTAGGCCAATATAATAATGTATGAACCATCTCTAGGCTACTAGGTTTGGTGTCTCTACAGTCAGTATTGAAGGAAGTTTAATAGAAAAATTGAGAGATATGTTAAGGAAAACATATATTAGGGAACATGATCCTATGATAGAATTTATGGATAATTATAGAAGAACATCCTAATGTTTTTTTAAGTTAGTGATAATTTGATTTCTCCTTTCCATACAGTCCCCTCTTGATATTACAATCGGGTGTGGTCTCTCACATATGTACCTAGGGGAAATTACTCTGAAAAGGGAACATTGGACTTGACCCAATCATCACCTGGTAAACGAAAACAAACCCTACTATGCACATATTTTGACACTATTATTGGATATAAATATATTAGTTCAAATTTTCCTTACAAACCATTATAATGTATTTTAAAATAGAAATATCCCAAAGGAAACCACATTCATCATTATGAGATTATTTATGCTTAATTTTTTTTAATTTACATTAATTAATTCAATATGTTTGGAATTATAAATTATGATTCATAATGACATGATCTAATATAGTGTGTAAAGTCATTTAGAAATGAATCCTGGTAGATATAATGGGAACCACATCAATGCATGTAATCAAAAATGTTAGAATGATTTTTTCCTTGAGTGTCTTAAAAAAATATTTTTAAGGGAACTAGTCTCCAAAACCATATAATAACATGAAAAAATTGTATCTTGTGATAACAATATAGAGATATAAATATCCAAATTTTATATATTCAAAGGTAAGAATGATAAGAATAGTATGCTAGAGAAAAAGTTAGATAAAGGAAAGAATAGAAAGAAGTATTTTCCTAGATATAATAATTGTTGAAAAAGACACCCTAGTACATTCTTAAAGGGAATGATATTTTTCTACAAGTTTGGAGAGAAAGAACACTGTGATTGTGATTTCAAGGGAATGAAAAAATATTCTAATGTACAATGTTTCAACTATAGGTAGTTGAGACACTATAAAAATCAATTTCTTAATAATCAAATGAATATACCTCAAACGAAGTTAATGGATCATTTTTAAGATTATGCTATTACCACAAATGAAGGGGAATTATTGATGTTATTATGTTTTGATTCTAGAATTATTTTATCTTTGCATTTTATTAATGATTTCATAGTTATAAGATTATAAAATATATAATGATTTTACTGTAGTAATGATTAGTTAAGGGTTTGGAAGCATGTGTTGAATGGTATAGATGACCAAGAAAAATGACTAAGTGGAATGCTAATCTTCTTGGAAATCTATTGATTGAGAATGCTTAATATATTAGTGATGATGAGAGAATAATGTTTGGATAAACATATAATTTATATGGATAAGGTCAATTGGATAAAGATGACTAAGTTTAAACTAATTAATATTTAGTTGACAAAGTGATTTATGCTACCATTGATTGAGTTTACATGTTTTACAAATTTAAGGATTATATTCATTTTTTTATTTTATTTAAGTAACAAGGAAGCATGAATTTTTTCCATATGGTTATATAGTAATTTAATTTATTTCTATGATTCATGATAACACATGATGAAGGTATTTATAGGATTATTATGTGACAATTAAGAGATACTTCATGTTGTTTGAGTGATAAATTGTAAGTTCATTTTGTAAATTCAATGACCTTATTTATATTTTTTTAGATCTTTATCTTATATAATGTTTATAAAGATAACGATTTAAGAAATGGTTTTAGTTGAAATTTGGATTAGATTTTTGATATTATTTTATTAATCCTCTATATTATGATTTATGCATATTGGATAACCATTAATAGACATTTTTTATAATAATAACTGGAGATTGATGGAATTTATTATCATTCAATTATGGATCTTACAATCCATTATAGGTTAATCTTAGTTATCCTGCCAAAAAAAATAATTTTGGTTCATTCATTTATTGGAGTAAGAGATATATTTTAAATTGATAAAAACATAATCAAAGTTTGAAATTGTTCTAATAAAATGAAAATAAACCATGTATGTTTATTTTCTAATTTTTTTGATATTAAAATAATTCCTGAAATTTTGGAAAAGGATCTTGAATTTTTTTTCCTATTCATAACTGATAAATCATATGGTCCTTTAAATCATCATAGATTTACAGTTCCAAGGACCTCAAAATTAAATTGATCATTCACTTTATTTATATCAATTAATTCAATAACTCTCAATAATTATTTATTTTTTTCTTCCATATCTATATATTCCCATTCCACAAATATTCTCATACTTGGAAACTTAATTATGTGTTATTCTATATGAACATGGTAATTACCATTATATTTTATTAATATGATGTATTATTAAATCTTTTTAACATGTTGGGTTTTCAATAATGTTATTTAAAAGTTAAAAGACATTATTTACCATGATCAAGTTTAAATTTTTATGATACAATTTATTTAAGGTTTGGATAATGTAACACATGAAAATTATAAAATAATAATATTTCTTCCAATAGAATATGAAATACAAGAAAATATAACACCCTAATAATTTAAAAAATATTTTTTTTAGATAAATACAATGTATTAAATATTTTTCATTAGACCTAACACTGATCCAGTATTTCTGTTTACACAATACTCAGTTTATCTTGCATTACATGCAACATCTAGTTTAAAAGTAATGTAAAATGTTATTAAAATATTATTATATAATATAATAGTAATATCCCAGCTGTTAAATTATAGTGTAAGAATAGTAAAAACTAAATTATTAAAAATATTTTGATATATTGGTTAGTAAAAAAATTAAAATCATATATAATAAAAATAAACCATTGTGAAAATACTATACTTTTCTAAAAGTCAAAAATATTCATGCTTTGTAAACATTTTTTAAGACTACTTTTTAACAAATCATTAACAATTATATGAAAAATTGAACTCCATTTTTAAAATCATAATATAAGAAATTTTCTGAGGGGGAATTGTTTCATATTTTTCTTATAAGTTTCATTTTTGATGAATAGTAGAAAATACTGTATTTTAATTGATAACTACCTAATATTTTAAATTATTTTATAATGTTAAATTATATTTTCAATTCATTTAAAATTAGATTTATTTCTATTATATATAAATTAATCCACTTTAGTTCATTATAATTTGTTTAATTTTTAATTTTTATATAAAAACATTTTAAATTGTGAATATTTTCTCTTTAAAAACTCTATATTCATATCATGTCTGAGCGAATAATTTTAAATTAAAATTTTCCACTCATTGGAATTGAATTTTAAAAATTGGATTCCATATTTTTAATCATAATAATTTATAATATCTAATAAGGTGGTGTTAATTTTTCATCACAATGAATAGTGAATAAAGTAAAAATTAATTACCGTGGTTAAGGTAAAAAGGGTTTACTGGAGGATTAAACTAAAAATATAAGGGTATTAATTAACTATATAATTGTATAAAACATATGTTTTGGACATATTTATACCACTAAACATATAAGGTTCTAAAATTTCCTATTTTAACCTTTTTTACACTTGATAAACGTTGGTTTACTCAATATATTTCAAAAAATACCACGGGTGTCCTCTCCCGCACTTATTAAAGGCCACCCCTATAAACCTTCTTCAAAAATTCAAACACTTTTTCATCTGAAAGTACCTACAGAAATTAATTAAAAAAATACCTCCCCTAATACTAGAGTCCATATCATGGTCATATTTCCAAATTATGATGGATTTAGTGTAAACCTAATGAGGATACCTGAAAAAGATTTAATATTCTTCGATGAGAATGTTTAATTTATTTATTTCTCTACCTCATTGAATTATTGTTAAAACATTATTATATAACATTATCATTGTATTAAATATAGTAATATGTTTTTATAATAAATTAATTACTTACAAAACTTCTCTACTTCTTTAAAATGGGTTATAAAATCACTATTTGTGTGTGTGATGGAATACAGCCCCACAAACAGATGTAATTCGTTCTTCCATTACCACCTTTTGTAGTTGGGGTTGATGATGAATATAAAGTATATATATTATATTTATAATATATTAATACCTATTATATAATTATATAATATATATATATATATATTAACTTTCATTCAATTAGAGATATGATAACGTCTCTTGTGTGTACAACAAACTATAGCCTTGCGAAGCGATGAGACTCTTCTTTGACAAAAAATTCACATAGAAGTTGATAAGGATAATGTTAATTATTATATTTAATATTAATTAAATAATTTATATAATAATAAATATTTATAATTCTTTATATATAATAAATATCATTTTCCTTCTTACATATTCACTCACATTAAGATGATGACATCATTTGTGTGTAAGTGGACTACAGCCTTCATGCAGCGATTTGACTCTATTTTGATTACCACCCGACATGGATGATATATATACGTATATAATATGGTATATGTGTGATATTATTATCATTATTAATGACTATATATAACTTTCCTTTTATCCACAATGATCATTTGAAAATGGGAATGTTACTCATGCATACCTAAAACCTACTGTCTCCGTGATTGTAACATACTCCATTTTTCATAACCATATTTCATGATTGTTTTTAAAAGTGTAATTAATCCATATATATGATACATAAATTACGATTATTATTTTGGTGATGGTAAATCTATGTAATATGTGCAAGAACCTAGTATTTAATGACAAAATACTACTAAGAAAACATGGCAATTGATACCCGAAACAATGAAAATAATGAACTATTATTAATGAATTGGTGATAATATGTTTCAAAAGGATAATATATGATATTATAAATAATAGTATGGTTCTATTATATGTTAATAACATGTTTAAAAATAATCTAAAATAATTTAATTAATTTTCAATCCATTGGAAGCATGAGGTAAGGGATTTTGTCTCAATTTATGTTCTGTTGAGTATTATTTGTTATTGTAGACCATTTAATTTTTATGTAGTATATATACTACCCCTTGAAATTTAATATCATGATTTAAAACATTAATTGTTTAATCTAATGAGATTTTAATTTCAAATTTTCTTGTTGCAAAACATATTGTACAATCTCTCTTTCTTGTGTGATTTATTAACTTAATGTTAAAATAATCACTTCCTTACAGTGATTTATCATTATAAATTAAATTTATATTTAATATACATATTACTGTATATTGGATAGTATTATTCCCTAAACCGTATAAAATTTTTACTTATTATTATTAATTTATTACTTATTTAATGAAATGGGGAAATGTTGATACATCTGTATCCTTTACCCAGTAATGGAATTTGAAGATAAGGCATATTTTTCATGAATTAAATAGACTATTTTATATATGAGGAATACAATGGAAATTAAATAAATGGGTTTGGAAATATTTTTATAAATTACCTTGATTCATCAATACTATAATGAGACAAAATCATATGTCTATGCTTTTGTAACCAGTATGTTTGAAATTATTTGAAGGATAGATCTTAAAAATAAGTTTCTTTTGAGAGGTATGTACACAAATGAATTGGCCAAAGTGGATTGGTCTTACCCATTATATTTTGAACTATATATAGAATAGATATTGAAGGTAAAAGTTTCATGTGACTTTGTAACATGAAATCCAATAATTAAGAATCTCTTTCATCCAGAGTTTATTTATTATTATCCATGATATTTTCACAATGATATTATCTATTACTGGATTTCATTTTCAGTTACTGATTAATTGAATGTGTTTTTTGTTATTCTCCTTACCATATTTATTATAATTAATATATTTATGATTGTTAGTTTATTGATTAAATGTAATGTTTTTTTAGTTATTTACCTTGATATTGATGATTCTAGTCAATTATTTTAGTGAAATATGTTTTTAGATATTTGTATTTATATATTTTCATTTCGTATAAACGATGCTTCAGTTATTCTTGATTCCTTCTACTATACATAACCCTTACAGAGAATTTGGTCTCACCCTTATGTTTTTTCCATTCCCCAGGAACCAATGAAGTGTACTATGTTTTATATACAAGGATATTCTTGAGGGAATTATTTTTTTCTGAAAAAAACAATTGTGTTCTAATTTTTATTCCCAAATTTAATGTACGAATCAAGTGCGTATCTAGTTTTCCAAGCCTACTGAAATATTCATTCCTTTTGGATTCAATTTGTAGTATCTGATGTCAATGTAATAATTTAGGAACCATCTCTAGGATACTGTGGTCAAGGTCTCTATATAAAGGGAGGTGATATTGAAAAGGAATAGGTTAAAGATAATACATACAATTTATTAATGCTTGAACAGTCTATGGAAAAGATACTGGTATATCTTATGGAAATAAATAAATTATTAGAGGAGGATGATAAAATGAATTAATGATTGGTTATACTTATCATGAATGATGAGATAAAGACATGGATCAATTCCCAAGATTGAATCATGATTCATGGAATCAATGAAGGTAAGATTAGTATGAAATATTACATTAAAGATTAAGACAAAATGACCATCTTCTTTTAGAAAATTATTAAATATACTCCATAAAAGAAAGTGTTTACTTTTCGATGCTGATTTAAAAAGTATAATGAATCTAATTTGATTAATGTATTCTAGAAATATTTGGTGATTTCTTATGAATCTTAACATTATTTGTTGGGTTTTCCAATGTTTCAGTTCTCACTCAACCCCTAAATGTTATTTATTCCTCATTTTTCTAATTTTGATTTAATCAATGATCACTTAGAATTAAATAATCCTTAATATACATTAAGTAATATATTTTAATGTATTTATCTTCTTTAATCCATGTTTATAACTATTTAAAATATTTATAGAATCCAAAACAATTGTTTAACTAATCTAATTGGACCCAATAGTTTATGGGTACTAAAATAGTATTTTCTTTGATATATTTTTAAGGAAGCCATGGAAGTATCAATAAATACATATGGTATATGGAAAATTTATTATATATTCATATAACTATAGGATTATACAATTTCATTTCTTAAACCATATGTGATAGAAGAATTGTCAATTTGGACATAATTCTAAAGGAAAGGTGAATGTTTTTTACCAGAATTATTAAATCAAATTATTTTATTACCAGTAATGTTCTATATATTGATGGTTTATTTTTTGACTTAATTATAATTTCTTAATTTTTTGATGATGATGTGTATGTTAAATTTGATAATGATAAATTTGTTATTTTTAAATATGATATTATGTTATATTATGCTAACCACAAAGAGAATATTTACAATATTAAACCTAATAAACTATGAATTCAACATGTAAAGTAATTAAATAATGTACATAAAAATATAATTTTATAGAATTAGATACTAAGATATGTATGTTTTAAACTTATTTACAAGATTCAAAAGAATCAAAGAGTTATGTAATTTTGATAACTTAAGGTGAAAAAATATCATGTTTATGATCCATGCATGAAATGAAGGTATCAAAAGTAGTTTTTTTGGATAAGTAAACAAGTTACAACTATCATAATAATATATCTATTTAATATATATATATATATATATTAGTACCAATAAAGAAAATAATTCCTGATGACTAGAAATATACATTTTTATTAGTGATGTCTATAACCAATTTACAAGGAAAAATTTCAATCTCATGAAAGTAAATCATTATCTATCTTTTCTACTTACTGTAAATTACATTAAAATGATCAATGATATATGGTTTTTAATATTAGAAGTTATATAATGGGTGATTTATTTAACCTTTAGTTTGAGAAATTATATAAATATTATATTTAATCTCAAAACATTTCATGCCCCAGGTAACCAAAACAATATAGAGTAGTGGAGAAGAAGAATTGGGAACTTCAAGAAATGGGAAAGACCATGATAAATGACTATAGTTTATAAGTATATTTTTTAATAGAAGTTCTTCATAGATACTTTTAGTTTTAGAATAAAATTATTATCCTTCGTATTTTCTAGAAAACTACATAGGAGTTATGGAATGGTAAGAAAATAAATGTTGGTTATTTAAATGTTTTTGGATGTAAAGTATTTATTCTCAACATTCAAGATTGTTTGATTAAATTCAAAAAAAATCCAATGAAGTAATATTTCAATGATATTTTATTATAAACAAATATAAAAATTTTTATAATAAAAAAATTATTTTTAGGATTCAATTCGTATTAAATTTTATTAAAAGGATTCAAAAAATAATGTCTTATGAAAAAGATCATATTAAATAAAACATTATTAAATTTAATGTTAGAGAGGATCATACTAAATTTGTAGTTGTACCTGTTGAGGTGAAGAACCAACATCAATAGAAAAGGAGTTGAAAGGCTAATCAAGATCACCCTATTAAAAGAGTGATTTTTGATGTTGAATCCAGAATTCAATCTAGAAATTTAATGCGAAATTTTGGTGAACATTATTATTTTATTTCACAGATTTTTTTATATTTTGTCAAAAAAAAATTGAAAGTCCTTAATTGAGTTACATCTATGCAAGAAGGTCTTAACCAATATTCAAGTAATAGAGTTTGGGAGTTGGATGAACTATCCAAAGATAATAAAGTGATTAGATAAAAATTTATTCTCAATAATAAACATGTATAATCATGATATTTTATAAGAAATATGGATTTATAAGTTTATGGAAGATATTTTAAAAAATAAGGCATTGACTATAGTGAAACATTCACATTAGTTTCAATATGGGAATATATTGATATTTTATTTCCTTATATTGGATATCACGGTTTCAGGATACAATTAATGGATGTGAAATGTAAATTTCATAATTGAAATATATAATATGTTGTCTATGTGAAAATATTACCAGGCTTTGAGCCTGAAGAAAAGCCAGTCCTATTTTTAAACTTTTTAAATCTTTATATTGATTGAAATAGTCACCATGTAATTGGTATGAGAGGTTGTATCAATTAATTTTATTGAATTATTCTTATAATGGTGATGTTGGTCATAAATTGATTATTAAAAGACATGAAAATTATTTTATGATTATTGATATTATAATAGATGATATTATTTTTGGTTCGTCCATTGAATTTATTTTTAATGAATTTTATGATTTTATGATTAATTATTTTAATGTATGTATTATGGGATAGATCAGGTATTTCAAGATTTTGGCTTTATCAAAAATATTATGGAGAGTTTTTAAACCAAAGTAATTTTGATAAGGAATTATAAAAAATAGTTGATCATAATTTTTTTAAATGAATGTTTAAAATTTCGTTATATTTACATTCTAGTCGACCAGATTTAAATTTGAGTATTTTATTGTGGAAAGTATTTTATGCTGACCCAAATGAATGTAATTTGATTATATTGAATAGAATTATTGTGTATGTTAATGATAATTTTAATCTAGGTTTATTTTTATAGGGAATACACTTCTTGAACTAAAAAATTATTCTGATTTGACATTCATGACTATGGGATTTACAGAAATATCCTAGAGTTATGTGTCATTTTCTTGGAAAAATTTTAGTTTCATGAAGGTAAAAGAAACCTCTTTTAATTTATTTGTAATGGACATAATCCATGTATATCAAAATAGTGAGTTTCTATAAAAAAACCTTTTAGGTTAGAAATACATTGTCTGATTTTTTTAATTCATTTTGAATAGATTCCTATTATGTGTGATAATGATAATCCATATATATTTTAAATAATCCTACATGTAATTTCATAACAATGAATGTTGAAGTGAGATATCATTTTACCTGAGATAATTTCATAACAATGAATGTTGAAGTGAGATATCATTGAATGATGTATTTTTATAAAAGTTTTTTCTGATAATTTTTTTTTCTATTTTCAATGTATTTTATATTCCATTAAATTATCTTATCATATTTCAATAATCTTGTTATAATTGTTTTGTATGTGAAACATTTTCTAGTATACAGATTTCACTATAATGTATTTTTAAAGGGATGAGTTCTAATTTTAAAGGTGAATATAACGTACTATGTTTATAAATTATTTAGTTAATTAAATATATGGTACATATATTTTACTGTACTATATGTTCTTTCATTCATATATTTTATTATTAATAATTCCAATCTATTTTCTTGATTATCATTTCTTATTCCAATTTTATATATAAGGGAGAGCTACTTATATTATTTTATTTATTTATCATGTTATTTATTCTATTGTTTTTATTTACTAATTGATATTATACTTATCTTTATTATCTCTATAAAATTCAGGTAAAATTTTGGGTTTCATAATTATAAAAAATATGGAGAGTATTGAGTGATTCACTATCCATTTTTTCATTGATAATTACTGTCTCCCTCTCTTGGTATTTAGATTATTCATCTTTTTATTATTTTATTTTTAATTTATTATTTTTCTATTAATTATTTTTTCCACTAATTATTCCCTATTATTAATTTCTCTATTCTCTACTGAATATCTTTTTACCAAGTATATGACATTTATGTGTCCGTGCAGGTCCTTTACATATTTTAAATTATTTATTTATGTGTGGGTTTTTAATAAATTCATCTATGTTTTAAAACATTATGTATTGATTATTGAATCTTATGTATTAATTTAGGACCCTTACACATATAATATATACCATTACATTTGGACTAGTGACTCTTGTATTTAAAAATTCAGAAAATTGTATGACTCTTACATACCATTTTTTTAAAGGAATGACACTTAAATAATCTATATTTTACTCTTATGTATTGATATTTTTATTATTATCTAAATTATTTTAATTCAACATCTCACAAATTTAATTTTTCATGTTTCAGGGATTTTATATTTAACTCATATATATTAAAATTTGACTCTTACATACTAAAATATGAACCTTATGATTTTTAGTGAATACAAGTTTTCCTCTTATATTTAATTTTAAGGTTTTTAATGATTTTTAAAATTGTATTTTAAGAAATACATTTATTACGAAACATGTTGAATAATTATAGTCCATTATATGAAAAAATATAGACCTTATTGGTTCTTAATTGTTAGAGATTCTCATGCCATGGATGATAATCTCACTACAATAGGTTTAAGGATTAATGAAACCAAACCATAGTTCTCATATCTTGAATATTTAATCTAGTCTGTGAAATTTATTTTTTAGAATATATAGGAACATAATGAAATTTTATTCCAAGAATTTTTTATTACACCCTGACCACATATACCTCAAAGAGAAGGATATAAGAGTTACCTAGTAGAAGAGATTACGATATCATGATTATAATTAATATCAATATAAATAATTTGTATGTCACGACCTGTCCCCAGAAGGTGCACCCCTCCTGAGATGGAGATTTGAGAAGGGAGATAATGACCCCCGAGTCCCACCTCCAGTAGGCCCTGGGTTGGAGACTACCACTCAGGGTATAGTAAACACATAGATAGGAGGCATTTCCCTCTAAGAGAACACATTATAAAGAGACAGATAACATAGACACCATCTAACTCCATCTCATATAACAATATAAAAGAAATCCCAAGTAAACATATGTAATGTCATGAAAAACTACTAAGATTGATAGGGGGAAACTGAAATACCCAACAGAAAGTAAAAGGAGGAGCAACCACGAAGCCGAAAGAGCTCCAGAAACTCTAAGCTAGTATAAACTAACCTGATCTCTAACCTGCTCCATGTGACATGAAAAAAAATTATATATATGTAGGGTGACTATAACTATATACTAAGTAGGATCCTCCCTAGAACCACTCTTTCAAAAGTAAAGAAATCATGATAAAGCATAGTGAACAACAAGTAAAACTAACTCATTACATAAACATTTATTCTAGGTTCCCAACCTCACCATGTATACTCTCACCAAGTATCACATACTACTGTATATAATATAATAAATAATATCAAATGTTCCCTAATACTACTTCCCCACTGGTTTTCCGCTTTTTCCCAACATCGCACGTCCTAAGCATCTCTCTCCAAAAAGGCTTACTCGCAGACACCTAGGTGGAACACCAAAACATGAAACTCATGAAACAAAACCACAATGTCCAAATAATAAAAGTAACTTGGTAGTTTTTGAGATCCACCACATCTCACATAACATGAATCATACGTCGAGCATTATTCCTCAAGCCATTATAGCCCATACACTGCGTACGGATCCTCGAGCCATCACAACCTATACCTGTTACACCTATAGTAGTCCATAGGAAACGATTTCCAGAATATAAGTGTGTGAATAACCACAATACATTACATCACATTACACACATATAGGGGTAAAACTGACCATTGTGTGTACCATCATAAGTAACTACCAAGAGAAGATAGAGGGGCCAAAGGGGGTAGTTAGCCATTCATCCTCCCACTAGAATGATGGGGAAAACACCCCCATGGCTTAGATCCCTAGGGTGTCAGTTTACTTAACTGACGGGGTGGAGTAGCATATAGAGACACAAAAATTATAGAATATATTATAGCTCACAACCACACTAAGGGAATAACCTAGTCTTAGACTCAACTTCATCTAACATATCTCGGATTCCCGTTTTCCACTTCTAAGACTAGGTATCATATAAGCACTCAACCACTTAAATAGAATTATTATATTACTTCATTTCATTTTTTTTATCAGTTATACTTCACGTAAATTAAATATTTAAATATTAATTAACCATTAACAATTTCTACAATATATTTCATTATAATCACACCAAAAGTCCACAGTTCCTTTAAAATTGTAACCTCGGCACTGTACCCCAGAAATCTCCATCCCCATGGGTTAACATCATTTATTCAATCATTTATTGACAACATTATTACTTTCCCATATTCCCAAGAATTATAAAAAAAATCTATGAAGTAAACACAAAGTTGATCACCACGGTGAGTTGACGAACTACCCATAGAATCCTTACCGCCTATAGAAAGATCATAGAATCCACCCTCCCACAAAAATATAAACACAAAAAGCACCTCGCATACCTCTTGCATCTTAGGCCCTTTTGGAAGGAGGGTAAGAAAACCAGCTGCCTTGAGAAGTGGGGAAATTAAGGAAGATAAAATATCAACAAAAATCAACAACCATCCAATCATTCACGTATGACTTGTTCCATTATCTTTGGTGTCCTCTCCAACATCCACATACATAAACTGATGCATATCTCCAATCTATGCATCAATTGTTGCCACAATCAGTAGGCCTCCCTACCCCCACAGATCACAACATCCTTCCAGTCTCACATCACAACACAAGCAGTAAGAGAAAAAACATCATATCAACTGGGATCTTTCCCCTTAAACATGCTACATAGTATCTCAGAACCCTACAAGGAATTATCTTTAATCAAATAAAAAATTCTTTAATACATTTTTAATTAACCGATTAGTTATTCATACGTTCCAATGACGGGAACCCTAAATAGTAAGCTATCACAATGAATTAAATATCATTATTGTATCAATTTGATTAGCATAAAATTACAATAACAACTATATTCATTTGTATGTCACTTTATCTTAATCCCATATTATTATCAATTAATTTTGGGTTTAATTTCTTTACCAATTTTTCTCAAGAATAAAACGCTAAATAATGAAACAATATATATAACACTATCTAGAAAAACAAGAGGCAATAACATATGATCGATATCAATTTATTTATCCAATTGATGTATTTATTATTTTAATTCCATTATGATCTCGTGGGATAAAAAATGATAATTCTATCATTGCTTGTAAAAGAAAAGAGAAGCGACGAATCGCCTACCTTAAATGGTTCTTGAAGTTTTTTTATGAGAACGAGCCACAGAACAGGTTACGATATCCTCCTCCTGTGAAAACTGTATACACCCAAGGATGTCGAGACACCACCAAACTAGTCAACACCTAAGAAAAACCAATTAGGAACATGGATATACCATTCCATAAAACGAAAAGGAGAAATAGAAGTAGAAGAACCCAAAATAATGACTATAGATCATACCTTATATCGAAGATTGATTGATACTACTTGGTTGCATAAAAACCAGAGGGGAACTAATACAAGGAGTAAAATTTGATCGCAAAACTCCTGGGGGAAGTAATTAAGGGTTAGAGAATCTCACACCAGAGAATAAGGAGGAAGAACTAAAGAGGAAGATATATCATTCCTTTAGAAGATTTAGTGGGGCAGTAGTTTAAGATACGTTATATTTTCCATTTTAATGAGATTTCATTAACCATGAAATTTGACCAATTAAAAGCATCTTGATCCTTAAGAAAATTAATATCTGAGTTATGGCTTTTGAATTTTCCTTAGAGTCCATAAAATTAGTCTTTAAATGCATTTTACATCAAAGGAAATGTCAAAGGGGTGAAACTATAGGAAGCTGGAAACATTGTTCATGAACTCGAAATTTGCAAAAGGAAAAAGAGGCTACCATTGGAACCTCACCATTATGAAAACACTATTCATGAAATTGAAATTTGGAAAAGGAAATATATTATACCGTTGGAACCTCACTATTCTAGAAACATCGTTCATGAACTCAAAATTTGGAAAAGGAAATAGAAGAAATCGTTAGAACCTCACCGTTTTGGAAACACTGTTCATGAACTCGACATTTGGAAAAGGAAATTGAGGCTACCTTTGGAAGCTCTCCGTTTTGGAATCAATATTCATGAACTAGAAATTTTGAAAAGGAAACAGTGGCTAACATTGGAACAATTGAAAAGGCTACCATTGGAATTGTTCACATATTCCTACCATTGGAAATGTTCACAAGGCTACTATTGGAATTGTTCACATAAGCCTACTATTGGAACTGTTCATAAGGCTATTGTTGGAATGCTTCACATAAGCCTACTATTGGAACTATTCACAAGGATATCGTTGGAACTATTCTCATAATCCTAATGTTGGATCTTTTTACAAGGATATCATTGTAACTATTCAAACAAGCCTACCGTTGGAACTATACACAAAGCTATAGTTGGAACTGTTCACATAATCCTACTGTTGGAACTATTGACAGGGCTTCTATTGGAACTATTCATATAATCCTACCATTGGAACTGTTCAAAAGGATATTTTTGGAACTATTCACATAAGCCTACCTTTGGAACTGTTCAGAAGGATAACGTTGGAATTTTTCACATAAGCCTGCCATTGGACTGTTCGCAAGGCTACTGTTGGAAATATTCACAAAAGCTACCGTTGGAACTTTTCAAAGTGGTCTGCCATTGGAACCTTTCACTATGGTCTCACTTGTGTAACTGTTCACATTGGTATCACTGGTGGAACTAATCTCACCGGTCTCAATAGTGGAACTGTTCACCGAATTAGAAATTTTCAAAAGTGTTGGGGATAAGTGTACCACCCCGAGATTTTATGAAAAATATTATTTTTAATTTCATTAATGTCTTGTGTTTTACGCTACACCAAAAGTATCTTACACAACACGTATCCTTGACTTCCCTTGAATTATACGCAATCGTGACCTTCCTCGATAGCGTGTGTAGTACGCAATAACAAGTTTCACTAAACAACAATATGCTATTAAAATATTATTAAAACTAGCCGTTATGAATAGTAATAACCGATTTTTGAAATTTTTTAAATTTTATTTTTAAAAATGGACTTCATTTTTGGATTCGGAATATCGAAATTATCTTAGGGTGAAATTTTGGTACTTTTCGGATAACTTTCATTTTGTGATGAATAGTGAAAATTACTAAATTTTAATTAAAAACAACCTTTTTAATCGAAATAATTAATAGTGATAAATTATTAATTTGAGTGGTTTTAAAGTATATTTAGAATATATTTTTAAAATTTAATATAATTTTGTTTATTAGACGTAATTTCACATTTAAACCAGACATAAACAAGTGTCAATCTTTTGATAGTTATTATCTCTTAAAAACACGCAATTTGTTTTGACGACGGGAATTAATTTTTAAATTAATTAATGCAACTGATATGTTTTGAATTTGGTAAAATAAACATCATTTTTGAGTTCATAATATCAAATATAGCTTAGGCCTAATTTTTGGTATTTTTCTGGAAACTTTCATTTTTTTGATGAATAGTGAAACCACTAAGTAGTAGATAAGAAAAATGAATTTTTCAGAAAACTTAATTTTACCGCTTCTGTGAGTGGAATTTCAAAAATCCGAGAGACACGGTTGATGTCAATAAGTAAAATGTGGTTCAATGAGATGAAAATAATTTTTGGTGAATAGTAACTTTTTACTTTTTTCACCACAGTAAAAAGTAAATAGGGTAATTATGGGTAAAAATGATATTATTATTACCCTAACACATGTCCTAATTCTATTGGATAAGTTTAATTCGACCAAAAACAACCTTAGGGATAAAATATTACCATTTAGGCCCACTTGGATTAGATTAGGACATTTATTATTAATTTATTTAAAGAAGGGTTAAAATAGTTAAAATCAAACTTTAATAAATAAATCATATTTAATATTGTGTTATACATAAGATAAATTAAACTATAATTATTCATTAGAAAGATAAAAAGATTTCCTACATAATGGTATTTTATTTGTAATTTTTAGACCTTAAATAATTTAATTTATTTATGACACAATGATGATGCAGTAATTATCTTATTAATGAAATATTGACATAAGTGATGTTATAAATTCCCAAATAAATGTAATTTGAGACTTTTTTTGAATTCCAATAATTTTATAGGTTAATATGACATATTAGTATTGATTTAATTAACTTTTTTCGAACTAATAATTATGTTATGATTTTCACAAAAATCAATTAATAAATAGTGTCAAAATTGACATAAAATAGTTTTTAAAACAAATATTATATTATTAATTGTTATTTTATTCTTAAAAATCTATTGTTCTTCCAAATGACTTATATAAGGTTATATATATTAATAATAAACAACTTGGGGTTCCTTTGGCTGATTATAGTAAGTTTATTAACCTTATAGTATAAGAACACAAGAAGACACGGTAAAAGTAAAATTATTTAACTTAATGTTAAATCTAAATGATAAGGTTAAAATAGGAACCTAAACTTGTCTAAATTCTATTGGATGAGAGTATTACGACCCATCCCCACCTTAGCTTCGAAATATATCAATTTTGAACTATTAAAAACCGAATTGTACTTTATAATAAAATAATATTTTTAGTTATTCCAAAGGTTCCCCTCTCCTACCTTATAAAAGGGAACCTCCTCCCTCTATTCCTCACACCACTTGGAACCTTAAAGCTCTGCCAAACCCTGCCAAATTCTCTTCTCCACTTCCCTAGAAACATACCATAGGTTCTGGTCTTCTTAAAAGACCAATTTTAGTGACCTAGGAGGAGGACTCAAAGAGGCTCTTCAAAGAAGAGGTAATGTCTGTTACCGATTCTTTCTACATTATTTCTTCTTCCACTTCTTCTTCTTAGGTAGTTTCGTTATGAATTAATAACATAAGTATCAATCATATACTGATATGTAATTATAAGTATAAAAGAACCTTATTTCACCATCTATCCATCCTACGGAAAACGAAATCACCGCGCGTGCGTACGTACAGAATACCGTCTCCACGCCGTGGTGTAATCTATTTTCCACCACCACCTTACTTGGATGGGTATAATGGTGTAAATAATAAAAATATATGATTATTGTAAAGTGATATTGATTCTGAAATAGTATACATGCACTCCAATACAATTCCACGATCATGAGAACGATATCATCGCTCGTGTGTACGTACGGACTACCGTCTCCATGACGCTATGTGATTCATTCTCCACGTTAACCATTCATGAATTATTATAAAGTATATATAATAAGTAATCATGAAATATATGACATAATAATGATACTGGATTTATGTGTATATATATGTATGTCATATACTTAATTCTATTCTACTCAATAAGGAAACGAAAACAGCGTTCATGCGTACGTACGGCCTACCGTATCCATGAACGGCGTATTTCTTTCCATTTACTGATCTATTATATATATGTATATTCTGAATATATATTATATATAAATAATTTTTTCTCTTCTGTAATTATGTAATCATGATCTAAGTAATCATATGAATAATTACAAGTTAAAACACGGACAACAAATGAAACGATTTTACCCAAAACGCTCTTTAACATGGAATTTAAAAAAGAACGGGTAAAATAAAGTCATAAGTGAACCATATATGATATCATAACAATGTTTATGATTCTGGAATAAGTCAATGACATTATTTAAATCATTATACAGGAGGTTCGGACACTTACGAAGAAAATCGGGCCTAAGGTAAGGGAAAATATCACAATCTCATTTTTATCCGAGATTGTTTATACTTTGGCATTTACTAGGGTGTATTTTATCATCCACGCCAATGTTCCCTCAATATGTAATATTTTTTCCATCCACCAAAAAATTTTTAAATCCAATTTTACCCTTTGGTGAGTTTTTAGTAAAGGATATGAAAGGAATCTTTTGTCATTTTTCGTACGAAGTACTTTTTGACGTTTCCGAAAAAAGTACGAGAAGAATGTTTTTTTAACTTACACGGAATGAATGGATTTTTAAAACATTATTTCCAAGAAGCTTCATTTACATGTTTTCAAGTTTATTTTTAATAAACTTCTTTTATTTTATAATTTTATGACATTTTAAGAAAGGAAATGTGTTTTTGAAGTAGAAAGCATATTTTCCTCAAGAATGGAGTTTAAGTGTTTTATCAAAATTATTTTCCATCTAAGATAGTATAGGGTTCTGTTTCTATCCCTATTATTACATTGATTTGATTATGTTGTGATGGAAATATTTTTATGAATTCCTTTATCTTATATGAATTGTTTTATGATGTCAAAATGTTTAAGATTCCCATTTTTATTACATGGGTTATGCTATGATGTATGGTTTATGATTTTGTGGAACACATATGAATGGTATCATTATGAGATAGGTGGGACCTATATCTCCCTACAATGCATTGGGTAAAGATTTTATATCTCATTAGATAGACATGGCTGGAACGGCAGGTTAAACCGGTTCAGTGAAACAAGACTGAAAGGAGGAGTGAACTCGATTCCGAAATGGACTTTGTCCACTAAGATAGTCTTGGAAATAAGTCATGACTAATAATAAATGATTCTATATTATTATGTGTGTATGACACAAAGTTTAATGTTTTAATTTATGATTATTGTTTTTACATTTCACTACTATGATTTATCCCATGTTATGATATTATGATCTCTTTTTCAGGTTATGATTTCCAAAATGTTATGTTCTTATAAATATGATGTGATTGATATTTCTTTTGTTTACCCTTACTGAGAATTTGAGCTCAGCCTTTTATGTTTTCTTTTCCCCAGGATATAAATAAAGGTTTTAGGTAAAAAAAGGGGGGAAGATCTTTATAGGAGATGTTGAAGATCTTTCACCACGATTAGAAGATTATATTCCGAGTTTCCAAAGACACTAAACTATTACGGTTCTTATAGATAGTCTGGTTGAATTACCTAAGACCTTAGGTTCATGTAATCTCTCAAGCCTACGGACCATGTAATATGTGAGCCTACGGGCCTTGTAAGGGTTCCCTCTCATCCCTTGAAAGAGGGGCTATCAAAAATCAATAAAAAATGAAGGCCTTCAGGCCATTCAGGCATATAGGGTTATACATAAGATAAATTCGACTATAAATATTCATTAGAAATCTAAAATGATTTCCTACATAATGGTATTTTATTTGTAATTTTTAGACATTAAATAATTTAATTTATTTATGACACAAAGATGATGCAGTAATTATCTCATTAATGAAATATTGACATAATTGATGTTATAAATACCCAAATAAATTTAATTTGAGACTTTTTAGGAATTGCACTAATTTTCTAGTTTAATATGACATATTATTAGTGATTTTATTAACTTTTTTAGAACTAATAATTCTGTTATGAGTTTCACAAAAATCAATTAATAAATAGTGTCAAAATTGAAATAATATAGTTTTTTAAAAAAATATTATATTATTAATTGTTATTTAATTCCTAAAAATCTATTGTTTGGCCAAATGACTTGGATAAGGTTATATGTATTAATAATAAACTACTTTGGGTCCGTTTGGCGGATTATAGTAAGTTTATTAACCTTATAGTATAAGAACACAAGAAGACACGGTAAAAGTAAAATTATTTAACTTAATGTTAAATCAAAATGATAAGGTTTAAATAGGAACCTAAACTTGTCTAAATTCTATTGGATGAGAGTATTTCGACCCATCCCTACCTTATCTTATAAAGATATCAATTTGGAACTATTAAAAATCGAATTTGACTTTATAATAAAATAATATTTTTAGTTATTCCAAAGGTTCCCCTCTCCTCCCTTATAAAAGGGTACCTCCTCCCTCTCTTCCTGACACCACATTGATCCTTCAAGATCGGCCAACCCATGTAAAATTCTCTTCTCCACTTACCTAGAAACATACTAAAGGTCCTGGTTTTCTTAAAATACCAATTTTAGTGCCCTAAGAGGAGGACTCAAAGAGGCACTTCAAAGAAGAGCTAATGTCCATTACCGATTCTTTCTACATTATTTCTTCTTCCACTTCTTCTTATTAGGTTTTTTCATTATGATGTAATAACATTAGTATCACTCATATACTGATATGTTATTATAAGTATGAAACAAACCTATTTCACCATCTATCCATCCTACAGAAAACAAAATCACCGCGCGTGCGTACGTACGGAATACCGTCTCCACGCCGTTGTGTAATCTATTTTCCACCACCACCTTACTTGGATGGGTATAATGGTGTAAATAATAACCATATATGATTATTGTAAAGTGATATTGATTCTGAAATAGTATACATACACACCAATACAATTCCATGATCATGAGAACGATATCATCGCTCGTGCGTACGTACGGACTACCGTCTCCACAACGTGATGAGATTCATTCTCCACGTTAACCATTCATGAATGATTATAAAGTATATATAATAAGTAATCATTAAATATATGAAATAATAATGATACTGGATTTATGTGTATATATATGTATTTCATCTACTTAATTCCATTCAACTCAATAAGGAAACGAAAACAGTGTTCATGCGTACGTACGGCCTACCGTATCCATGAACGGTGTATTTCTTTCCATTTACTGATCTATTATATATATGTATATTATGAATATATATTATATATAAATCATGTTTTATATTTTTGAATGAAGTAATCATGATATAAATAATCATATGAATAATTACAAGTTAAAACACAGACAACAAATGAAACGATTTTACCCAAAACGCTCTTTAACATGGAATTTACAAAAGAACAGGTAAAATAAAGTCATAAGTGAACCATATATGACATCATAACAATGGGTATGATTCTAGAATAAGTCAATGACATTATTTAAATAATTATACAGGAGTTTCGGACACTTACGAAGCAAATCAGACCTATGGTAAGGGAAAATATCACAATCTCATTTTTATCCGAGATTGTTTATACTTTGGTATTTGCTGGGGTGTATTTTATCATCCACATCCATGTTCCCTCAATATGTAATATTGTTTCCATCCACCTAAAATTGTTTAAATCCAATTTTACCCTTAGGTGAGTTTTTAGTAAAGGATATGAAAGGAATATTTTGTCTTTTTTCATACGAGGTACTTTTTGACTTTTCCGACAAAAGTACGAGAATAATGTTTTTTTAACTTATACGGAATGAATGGTTTTTTAAAACATTATTTCCAAGAAGCATCCTTTACATGTTTTCAAGTTTATTTTTAATCAACTTCTTTTAGTTTAGAATTTTATGACATGTTAATAAAGGAAAAGTGTTTTTGAAGTAGAAAGGATATTTTCTTCAAGAATGGAGTTCAAGTGTTTTATCAAAATTATTTTCCATCTAAGATAATATAGTGTTCTGTTTCTATCCCTATTATTACATGGATTTTATTATGTTTTGATGAAAATATTTTTATGAATTCCTTTATCTTATATGAATTGTTTTATGATGTCACGTTGTTTAAGATTCCCATTTTTATTACATGGGTTATTCTATGATGTATGGTTTATGATTTTGTGGCACACATATGAATGGTATCATTATGAGATGGGTGGGACCTATATCTCCCTACAATGCATTTGGTAAAGATTTTATATATCATGAGATAGACGTGGCTGGAATGGAAGGTTAAACCGGTTCAGTGAAATAGGACTGAAACAAGGAGTGAACTCGGTTCAGAAATGGACTTTGTCCACTAAGATAGTCTTGGAAATAAGTCATGACTAATAAGAAATGATTCTCTATGATTATGTGTGTATTCCAAAAAGTTTCATGTTTTAAGATATGATTATTGTTATTACATTACACTACAATGATTTATCCCATGTTATGATATTATGATCTCTTTTGCAGGTTATGATTTCCAAAATGTTATGTTCTTATGAATATGATCTGATTGATATTTCTTTAGTTTACCCTTACTGAGAATTTGAGCTCACCCTTTTATGTTTTCTTTTCCCCAAGAGATAAAGAAATGTTTTAGGTAAAAAAAGGGGAAGGTCTTTATGGGAGATGTTAAAGATCCTTCACCACGATTAGAAGATTATATTCCGAGTTTCCAAAGATAATAAACTATTACGGTCCTTGTGTGTCTGTTTTTGTTATGTACTAAGTATTCCGCAAAAGTAATGTAATTTCCATGTACGTTAAGCTTCAGGTCTCTACAATAAGTCATCATGACCACCATAACACCTTATACACTAGATTTATATAGAGAATGATCCAAATAGGTATAAGCCATTACATCATATATGTCTCAGAACATTCTCAACCTCTAGAATTCAAAACTAACCTAATGGGAAACCAAAACAGGGTATGAACAACCACCCATCGAGATACCTCTCAAAAGAGAGAAATCCATAAGAAGAAACCAAATAATTCCATATACTAAACATGAAAGGTCTATAACCAAAAGATGAACATATTTGTTTGACATGAAAAGAGTTAAACACCATACAACTCAGGGTGCTAAGCACGTATCTATGACACACATTCGTAGGTACTCTCCTACATGCCCCTATACCACCACAAGACTCGAACCAAGGGAATATAATGCTCATGTAGTAACTTCTCTTTGCCTTTTTTTATCTCCACATGCCACTCCTCGATGGTCACATCATCATTGACATCGATCTATCCCCATTCTATGATGTGAGACTCATCATGAAGATAATGACGGAGCTGTGAAACATGAAAAACCTCGTGTATTCGGCTCATTTGTGAGGGAAGTTTTACTTAATATGACATGGATCCAACCCAAGAAAATACCTCGAAAGTCCCACCAAACTTGGGATAAAGATTACTCCCACGACCAAACATTCTCTACCCACGATGGTGAGTCACCTTTAGAAACATGTGATCCCAAAAAACAAACATCAATGGTCTCCTCCTTTGATCAGCATATGATTTATGATGATCTTGCGCTTTATTCATCCTCTCACGAGTCACCTGAACAATATCTGTTGTATTCTGCAGTATTTCCGATCCAAGAATTTCTGACTATATGAAACTAGTCCAGCAGAAAGGATAATGGAAAGGTCAGCCATTCAAGGATTCAAATGGCACCATACCGATGGTGGATTGAAAACTATTTTTGTATGAGAACTCCTCAAAGGGTAAGTTCCTCATCCACAGACCTCCAAAATCTAGGACACAAGAGCGAAATATTTTATCAAGAGTTAGGATTTTACGCTCTATCTGACCGTACATCTGAGTATGAAAAGTTGTTCTAAGGCATATCTAAGATCCAAAAGCATGCTGGAGACCTCCCCATACACTAGAGGTAAAACAAGGAGCTCGATCAAAAATGATCATCCTCGGGACTCCGTGGAGTCTCACCACCTCCTCCAAACACATCCTTGACAAAACATACACTGATCTTGACTCCTTGATTTCTATAAAGTGGGATGATTTTGTTAAATAGTACAATACCACCCAAATAGCATCATTTCCTCTTGGATCTCGAGGTAAACTAGTAATAATGTCTATTGAGAAGTCATCACACATCCACTGAGGAATATCTAATGGCTGGAGAAAATCACCAGGGACATAGTGCTCAGCCTTTATCTTCTGGTAGACCAAACATCAAGACACAAACTCCACAACTGAAAGCTTCAACCCTGGCCACCAAAACTGACATTTCAAGGCTCTGTACATATTTTTCACGCCCAGATTCATTGCTAAAGGCAAACTATGGATCCCTTTAAGAACTATCCCACACATCACCAAAGGAACAAATATCCTTCTGTGATATAACACTCGGTGTTGTTCATTCTCAGACTAACCATCAGGGGCATCGCCATAAAAAACATGGTCTCTGTAGACATCCAGCTTAAGATACCCAATCTAGATATCTTCCACATGTTGCACCAGAGATTACTGCACCTTCATCTGAAAAATACAATCATTTCCCCAAACGTCTCCCATATCGAGATGTAATGCTGAGAGTTATTCCATAACTCTCCAAGAATCACTAGATCCATGCACTACATCACTACATGACTTCCTACTCAACTCATCAACTATAACATTCTCTTTTTCTAGGGGTATATGACATTTCAAATTTGTATTCCTGTAAAAACTCCATCCACCGAATTGGTCGCATGGTTATGTCACGATGGGAGAAAACATACCAGAAACTCTTATGATTGGTGAAACCACAATGATCTCTCGAATGAGGTAATTTATCCACTTCTTCATAGGAAACACCATTCCTTCCCGCAAAATATCATGGGTGGCATAGTTATGTCATGGGGACGCAGCTGCCAACACCCATATATAATAGCTGATCTCTACTGCCTCAGATGCTAATCATCGTAGAAAACATCAAACTGAAATCCCTATACTAGACAAAAGAACTATAGAACTTACTAACTTCTCCTTTAGACACTAAAAATCTGCCTGACACTCATCACTCCACATTAATTCCTACTCCTTTCTGGTCAATGCCGTCAAAGGAGTCGCAACCCAAGAGAAATCATCTACAAAACTCTTGTAGTATCCTGCAAGACCAAGGCAAATTCTCACCTATAACACTTTCATGGTGTATTCACAATAGTCAAATGCATCTATCATCTATAGATCCATAGCTACTCCATGATAGGACAATACATGCCCCAAGAAATAGACTTCTTGGGCCGAAAACTAACACATAGACAACTACCCAAACAACTGATGTGGATGAAAAAATCCCACAACAGCATGTAGATTCAATGAATGCTCCTCCTCAGACATGGAGTACACACATATTTTATTGATGACAGCGACTAAAAACTTATCGAGGAACACACAGAACATCGAGTTCATCAATCCCATGAACACAACTAGAGTATTCTTCACACTAAATGACATTACAATGAACTTGTACTACCCATGATGACAACAGAATGAAGTCTTTGGGATATCCTAATCCTTCACATGCATCTGAAAATATCCTGGCCACATGTCAATATTTAATAACCCACTTTCACCCTTCATCTGATCGAATTAATCATCAGTCCATAAAAGAGGATAGAGATTATTCACTGTCACTTTGTTTAAGGGACGATAATGGATACACAACTGTAAACCTCTGTCAGCCTTCTTCAGGAACAAAACCAGAAAACCCCATGGTGACACACTCAACCGAACAAAACCACACTATAATAGACCAAGAATATGTATACGTACATCTTGTAACTTATAAGGGGCTATCTAAGATGGATACACAGAGATTGGGGATGCACTTGGTTATAGCTCAATCCCATACTCGATCTCTCATCAAGGGATTAATGCTAAAACCTCTTCTATAAAGACATCATGGTACTCTTATATGACCCTAAAAACTCCAACTACTAATGCTTTGAAGAACATAGAATCAGATCAACCAACATGGATGATAAAGTAGGAACATGCCCTTGACCCATCTGAGGGACTTGCTCACCAACAAACACCACTGGGTCTCCATCTACATCAAAGAACACAACCTACCTCCTGATGAAATCCATGATAGACTTAACCGAATAAAACAAATAAATTTAGAGGATTACTTAATATTGTTGTATCCATAGACATAGGAAATATACCCAATTGATATGATGCCCCAACCCTAGATCACATTCTCTACATACTTCGAAGAAGTCAGCTCGACCTCTAACTAAAATAGTCAACGCCAAGGGAACTGGAAGCCTCTCCACCTCAATTCCCAAATCATGTAAAAGTATAGGTGATATGAAGGGGTGTATCACTCATGAATCAAACAAGGAAAACACCAAGGTAGAAAAAAAGAAAACAATTCCTCGAACGACATCTGGATTGCCTGGTGCTAAAAACACTAAATAACGATGCTTAACAGGATCCACTCCACACCCTCTCTGATCCTATTGATGCCCATCACCATGGTATCACTCTTCTCTATGTGGATAGGGAGCATCACAGGGTTGTCCTCTGCCTGCCCCATCTACCCTCTACTGATCCAAAACTGGTGCAACCAGCTTCTGCTACCTCAGCTGGAACTGCCTCAATGGAGGAACCTGGAGCGGCAAACCTGGTTCACAATGAATGCTCTGAACGTTAGGGAACTCTTACTACTAATGATCTAGAACACCATAAGAAAAAATAGCACCTTATGACTTGGTAAATGCCTAAGAGCTGCTGTTTTCGGAGAAACAATATGCAGAGGGCTTTGACCTACCCCAGTCCAAACGGAAACTCTTCTTCCCTAAAAACTGGGAACCCCGTACCACCTCTCTAAATCATGAGGAATAATGATGACTCCCCTCTCATGATTATTCGGTTCTAGAAAGTGTCCTAACAAAGACCTCTTCCCTCCGTAGAACCTCAAGATATGTCTTTAGTATAAAGGGGGTGACCAGGCGCTGGATACCTGGATGCAAAGCCTCCCCGAAATGCCTCACCCTGGACTCATAATCTGGCAACATGTCCGAAGAATATTTTAAAAGGTTACTGAAATGGATTCCAAAAACTCAAAAAATGGTCCTCCCCTATCGAAGGGTAGGAGGCTCCTAGTGACTGGATGCCTTCGCGGTTGAAGAAATAAACTCAACTCAAAACATATCTCGTAACTCCTCTCATGAGATCGCCAACTCCTTATAATCCCCAATGAACAAGAACAACCACTGCCTCACTTCTCCCTACTGCATCATCGCAACCAAGGCCACCTTGTGATTTTTCTGAGCATGGAACGAACTAAATCCTATATTGACCTCCTCCAACTAGTATTCTATGACTGCATCTGAAACAGAGCCCTCGTCCTTCGGAAGACTCTGTCGCTGAAACTCTCAGAGTGTCCTCCTCGATGTGTCATCATCATCGACCTCTACCTTACTGTAATCTGCTCACACAACCTGCTGGACATCTTCTACGCAAACTGGATGAGGACATCGACCTGGTTCCATACCTAGAAAATAACCACTAGTTTTAGATCCTAAACATGGAATAAGGATGACTAAGAATTAACCAATTATTTGTTTTCTTTTATTAATTTTAGGTTAACCTATCCCATATTCTATCTATTCAAACACAGGAACAAAGATTAATTATTAATGATAATTTCCTAGGTCTCTACCTTGAATCTAGTATCGCCTCGTTTAGTACCCATTGTCAACATAATTTTCCATGCATTAGATCACAGGGGTGCCTAAATTCTTATGTCTCTACAATTCTCTAGGGTTTATATCACTTGATAAACATGACATACACCATTTCCCTATCAATCCATGAAACCTCACATGTGCCTAACACCAAAATCCATCTTATCCCTCAACCAAACCTCTGATAACACTCTGTCACAACCCCTCCCCACATGGTTTACCCCTCCTAGTTTAGTGATGTGAGAAGGGAGATAATGAACCCTGTGTCCCACCTTCAGTAGCCCCGGGTTGGCAGCTAGAACTGAAGGTATAGTAAACACACAAATGAGAGGCATTACCCTCTAAGAGAACACATACGAAATTGAGATATAAGACAGACACCAACCAACTACAACTCAAACAAAAATATAAAAGAAATCCAAATTACACATATTTATTTGTCATGCAAAACTACTAAAACTGATATGGGAAAAACATCAAATATCCAAAGGAAAGTAAAAAAACAGCAACCACAAAGCCCAAGAAGCTCCTCCAACCCCAAGCTAGTAAAAACCAGCCTGATCTCCAACCTTCTCCATGTGACCTGAAAAATAGTTTATATAAATATATAGGGTGAGTATAACGGTACACTCAATAAGATCCTCCCCTAAGCCTCTCGTGGAAAAGTAAAGAACGAATGCTAAAGCACAATGAACAACTTGTGAAACTAACTCGTCACCTAAATAGATATTCTATGTTCCTAGCCTCACCATGGATACTACAACCAATTATTGCATAAAAGTGTTTATAATATAGTAAATAATATCAAGGGTTCCCCTCTACTAAATCCCCACAGGTTTTCCTCTATTTCTTGACGTCATGCGTCCAAAGAATCTCTCTCCAAAAATGCATTCCTATAGACACCTTAGTGAATCCCCACTACGTTCACCTGATGAAAAAAAACCACCACATCCACATAATAAAAGTAACCAATTAGTTTTCAAGATCCACCATAGCTCGCATAACGTTTATCATACGTCAAACATTATAACTAAATCCATTATATCCCATACATCGAGTAAGAATCCTCAATTCATCACAACCAATACACCTTACACCTATAGTAGTCCATAGGAACTATATCCAGAATATAAGTGTGTGAATTACCAGAATCCATTACTTCCCTCTACACACATATATGGGGAAAACTACCTAATGTGCCTATTAGAACATGAAACTACCAAGATAAGAGAGTGGAGCCATAGGGGGTAGTCATTCGTTCATCCTCCCACTAGAATGTTGGGTAAAATGCCCCCAGGACTCAGAATCCATGGGGTGTGAGTTTCCCTATCTGATGGGGTGGAGTAGAGTATAAAAATAGAAAAATTACAGAATATAATATAGCTTACAAAAAAACTATGTGAATAACATAGTCTGATACTCAACTACAGCTAACGTCTCTCGGATTCCCGACTACCACTTCTAAGAATATGTATCCTATAAACGCACAACCACATAAAGAACATTATTATATTACGTTATTCCCCTTTTTTATTAGTTATACATTAATTTAATTAATTCATTAAACATTAATTAACCGTTAATAATTTCAACATTATTTTTCATTAGCATCATACCCAAAGTCTACTATTCCTTTAAAATAACAACCTCAACAATGATTCCCAGCAAGCTCCAACCCCATGGGTTGACATCATTTATTCAATCATTTATTAACAACATTATTAATTTCCCATATTCCTATGAATTCTAGAAAATCATTCTATTTTACTAAACACGAGTGGGTCAACATGATTAGTAGATGAACTACCCATCGAGTCTTTGCCTCATATAGTAAGAGCACAGATCCATCCTCATTCAGGAAGGTAAAAATGGAAAGCATGTGGCATACCCCATTCATTTTGGCCCCTTTTAGAAGGAGGTTATGTAAACAAGCTTCCTAGATCAGTGGGAAAATTAAAAAAAAAGATAAAAAACCAACAAGAATAAAAAAGAATCCAAAAATTCTCATCCATCCTATTCCATCATCTCCAGTGTCCTCCCCAACACCCACATGCATTAACTGATTCATCTCACCACTCTAGGCATCAATTTCTACCATAATCAATAACCCTCTGTGCCCCCACATATCAAAATATCATTCCAGCATCACATCATAACCCAAGAATAAAGAAAACAAACATCATATCAACTGGGTTCATGGCCCTTAAAAAGGTAGAGGGTAAACCATAACCCTAAAAGAAATTATCTTTTATCAAAAAACCAGTTCATTAATCCATATTGAATTTACAAATTAAATATTGGTTGGTAACAATGACAGGTAACTTAAATAGTACGCTATAAAAAATAATTAAACATGCTTACAGTAACAATTTGATTAGCATCAAATTACAACCACAACAATTTGATTCATTTTTATTCCTCTTTATCTTTATCCAAAATAATTATCAATTATTTCAGGGTTTACATCCTTTACCAATTTCCATAATGAACTAAAAGATAAACAAAGAAGGCATATATATCACACTATCTACAAAAACAAGAGGCAATAACATATGATCAATATATATTTATTTATCCAGTCTAAATATTTATTATGTCAATCCCATTTTGATCCAGTGGGATAAAATGTGATAACTCTACAGTTTCACATAAAAGAAAAGAGGAAAATTGAATCCCCTACCTCAAACGGTTCTTGACGTTGTTTATACAAGAACGATCCACACAACGGGTTATGATATCCTCCCCTTGTGATAACTATACTCACACAGGGATGTAGAGACCCCACCACACTAGTTAAAACACAAGTAAATCCCATTTGGAACATGGAGAGAGCATTCCATAAAGTGGAAAAGAAAAATAAAAGGAGATGAAAAAAAAGAATGATTAAAGGACATACCTTATATCGAAGATGGATCGATACTTCTTGTTGTATAAAAAACAGAGGGGAAGAAATCCAAGGAGGAATGTTTGATCATATAACTCTTACAGAATGTAATGAAGGGTTCGAGCATCTCACACCCGAGAACAAGAATGAAGAACAAGAAAGGAAGACATCTCGAATCTTTTGATGATTTAATGGAGTAACATTTTACGATACGTTGAATTTTCCATTGAAAATGGATTGCATTAAACAAGATGTTTGACTAAGAAAAAGCTTCCCGAGTGTTATGAAAATTAATGTTGTAGTTATGGCCTTTGAATCGGGCTTAGAGTCCTTCAAATGGGGATTTAAATGCATTTTATGGGAAAGGAAATGTAAATGGGGAGAAACTATAGGAAGATGGAAACATTTTTCATGAACTCAAAATTTGGAAAAGGAAATAGAGGCTACCATTGGAACCTCACTGTTCTTGAAACACTATTCCTGAACTGAAAATTTAGTAAAGAAAATAGGGGCTGTCGTTGGAACCTCACTATTCTTGAAACACAGTTCATGAAAGCGAAATTCGGAAAAGGAAAACAAGGATACCACTGGAACATCACCATTCTAGAAAAATTGTTCATGAACACCAAATTTGGAAAAGGAAATAGAGGCTACCATTGAAACCTCATCGTTCAAGATACAATGTTCATGATCTCTGAATTTGGAAAAGGAAATAGAAGATATTATTGGAACTGTTCACAAGGAAACCATTGGAACTATTCATATAAGCCTACTGTTGGAACTATTCACAAGTCTACTGTTTGAACTATTCACATAATCCTACCATTGGAACTATTCACGAGGCTACCATTGGAACTATTCACAGAAGCCTATAGTTGGAACTGTTTTGCAAGGCTACTGTTTGAATTATTCACAAGGCTACCATTGGAACTGTTCACTTAATCCTACCATTTGAATTGTTCGCAAGGATACTGTTTGAACTATTCACATAAGCCTACCATTGGAACTATTCAGAAGGCAACTGTTGGAACTTTTCACATAATCCTTCCATTGGAACTGTTCACAAGGCTACCCTTTGAACTGTTCACGTAAGCCTACCATTGGAACCTTTCACAAGGCTACTATAGGAACTATGCAAATAAACCTACTATTGTACTATATACAAGGCTGCCCTTGGAACTATTCACATAAGGCTACCATTGGAACTATTCACAATGGTCTACCATTGTAACTATTCACAGTGGTCTAATCGGTGGAACTGTTCACACCGGTCTCACCGGTGGATCTGTTCAATGATTTGGAAATTTGGAAAAGTGTTGGGGATAAGTCACATTTTCTACCAAAACACCTCAAACAGTATATTTTTGTAGAATAATGGACTAGAGAGGTCCAGACCATTACATGGTATTCTTTTATAGTGATGTTGTATCTATTCAAAGATAATTAAATGAGGATTTTAAAAATCATAAATGATGGGGATTATTTTGTTGCCACTTCATAAAAAATTGAAGCCCTAATAAAAATTTAATGTTTGAATAAATAATTTTACAATTGTAAAGAAGTTTTATATTTTCAATGTAATAAATTTAGTGAGGTAATCTCATCTATAATTTTTTAAAAAAAATCATTCAATATCTATAAAGAATAAATGTTTTGAAATATATCCATAAATATTAATTGATTAAAACCAAAATAAAGATATTATAAATGAATTATTATTTTAATTTATATAATCTCAATTTCTTATATCGCTTTGCTGTAATTCTTCTAAATAACTTTATCATACTGAACGTCATTAACAAAAGTGATCGATTTTTTATAGATTCTGAATCCTTCAATTTTTAAATTTGGATTTCTTGTTTTATATTTATTTATATTTTCAAATTGATTTTAATTATAATATGTTTATTCATTTCCATAGGAAATCTTGTTTTGTTTCATTATACATAAAAATGTATGATTTTATAATCATTCTTTGACTCCCATTGAAAAGACAAATTGTATATTTGGTTTTACCTCCACTAATTGGGTTTTGAATCCGCTAGAAATTTATTTTTATTTATGGGTATTATATATTTAAAGGAGTATAGGGATTTAAATAATAGACATACAATATTTTTTATTAAAAAAAATTAAAAAATTCTCTTGTGTTCTCTATTATTTTACAAATTTTCTTTTAAATTTTTAATAGGGTTAATTCATCTCTCTCTTTACTATTCATCCATGCTACACCATGGAATGTATAAATGATGTTATGATAAGATTATGTTTTTTATGTGTTTTTTGTGAGAATATTATATACATAAAATATTTTTTTAGATTTTATGTATATCAATAAAAAAGGAAAATCACAACTGCATATCAATCGATTGATACACCAATGAAAGAAGGAAGAAAATTTTATGAAAAAATAGATAATGTTCCAATATAAAAATGTATATATCAATGTATTGAAAGTGGTTTATTTTAATTATAACACACAATACTGAATCTTAATGTGTATTGAGTTTTTTCTATTATTTTATAAATAATCTGGGAGAATAACAAATGAATTAAACAATGTGTATTATAAGATAATTGATGTATTCTTCAAGAAAAGTGGAATATTTCACAAAAAAGAGAAATATTAGATTGGGTTGGTTAAATACAAGATATAAAAACAATTTATTAATAAATTAAATTTTTAAGAGGTAATATTGTAACCTGGAGAAGTAAGAAACCTAATTTTCTTTCTCTATCACAGAATAAAGATGAATTCAGAGAGATGAAAATTATATTTCATAAATAATTGAAGATAATTTTATTATTAAAGATTTGTGTTACCCCTTAAGAATTTTATTCAATTTTATTATAATAAAAAATAATTTTATGACATTTCCCATTTTCCTATCCAATAAGATAAAAAATTCACTATAGAAATATTTTACATCCAAGAGTTATTGGATAATCAAATTATTAGTTACAAAATATTTTCAAAGAACATCAGTTTGCAGGTATTCTCACCATGTAGATATAAAAAACTACTTTTAGTGTCTTGGCATGTTGTGTGCATAAAATATTGATGCACCTTCTTGAGGGGGGGGGGGGTGTTGGAAAAATTTAATCAAAAAAATTAAGATTTCAATCATCAATTAAAAGTTATATTTTAATTTTACCATTTAGAATTTAAATTATTCATATTATTTAATTGTCTTAAATAAGGATTTTAATATATGTGTAATAATAATAAATAGGTTTGATGCTTCATGTGTGTATATAATGGTAGTACGATAAAACTATTTGACGAAAGACAATACATTTTTTTATCTCTTATCACTTGTCATTACCAGTTTAAAAAATTAAATACTATTTGTCATGTTCGTAATGAAAATTTTCTATTAAACTACTTCTGAAAACAGTATAAAAAAGTGATAAAAATAAGTTTTTTTCATAAAATATCTAATGAATATTTTAAAAAAATAGTTATTATAATTATTAAAATTAATAATATATATATATTAAATATAATATGTTTCACAAAACATATGTTTGTGCATTATTTATTTAATTAATACATAAAACATATGTATGTGAATTATATTTTTCACATAATGCATAAAAATGCACATGAATCTCTTTTAGGAGTTATAATTTCAAATTAATATATTACATTAAAGAAATGTTGAATCAATAACATGAAAATATTTATAAGGAAACAATTACCAAATAAAATAAGTTTTATAAGAAGATTTCAAATCCAATGTTATATCCCTTTGAAAACACTTTTTGAAATTTTATTTCAATTCTAAACTAGGAAATGAAATTTAAAAAATTAATTAGATTTATTCAATGCGTAATACAAAGGTTTCACTTACATTTTTTAAAAAAAAGGATAGAAAGAAGTGGGCAAAGTGAAATTATTCAATAAATAAACTCTTATAAGAATCATGAATCAAAAAAATTATAATGAAAAGAACATATTCATATGATATAAATATAATTAAAATAACATTTTACACTGAGAATATGTCATGTGAAATATATATTATATATAACATGAATATAAATAAAAGAAACAAATGTTTTATGAATTGTAGTTTTTATATAATAAGTTTATACAAAAAAAATCATTTATCAATCTATAAAAAATTCTACATAACTACTTATCATATGTAAAATTGTTATAAGTTGATTTAAAAAAATGATGTTAATCATATGAACAGATCTATTTGAATACACTTGATGCAAATTTCTTAAAATAACTATCACTGATAATAAAAATTTTACAAAATTCATCATTGTATACTTAATTCTTTAAATAATAATCTCACTTAAAATACATAATAAAACTACTTATATAAGTGAAAAAAAAAAGTTTTTCTATAAACAATCATGAAATTTTTATACAAAATCACTTAAGATAATAAATATAATGAAGTAATATATTTGGAATATATATATATCATAATTTATGTATGTACATGATAAAAAACATATTTTACATGATTTATAGTTTTCAAAACAACAAATAACATTATTTCCATATAGAGTTAGAGTATATGACTCAAAAAATAAATATAGATGAAAACATTCAAAAAAATATAAAAGATAAAGACCAATAAAAATTTGATACAATTAATTAGCTAAAATTATCATCCCCAAGGAAATCCAAAACAGTATAAAAAACAACAATAAAAAACAAAAATATTATAATAAAAAATGGATAGACATCCATCATCTAGAACTAATTACACAATCCACCTGAAAACACTTATATAATATGTTATTAAATACATATTTTTGATCATTAATTTTTAAAAACATATAAAAACCATGTATCATATATAGTATGTGTTAATTATGTTTAAACATGTATTTTAAAATAGTATATTCGATGAATTTTATGATAATTGATTAAGATTTCTTGAAATACTTGTCAAATATGATATGTAAATTAAATTATTATTTATCATTTATTTATTTTTGAAAAAAATTTAACTTAAAATCCATTTGAAAATCACATTGAAATGTGATATAAATTCACTATTTAAACTAGTAGAATAAATATATTCCATCTCATAATCTTAATTTTGGATAGTAAATAACCATTGTAAAATATATTTTCAATTATAAGTATTTAATAATTAAAATTAAATACTACATTGAATAAAGTATTCACATTGATTAATTAATACCATAGGTTAAAAATAAAGTATAAACATTAATTATTTTTATAATTTATATGAAAAAATTATATTTTATTGGTTTTAAATTTTTATTAGAATTATAAAAGTTTTAAATAATTTATTAATAACTTTATAAACCTAAAATAATATTTTCCATCTTTTATCATGCTAAATTCATCCCACCCACTCTACATGACTTCATATTCAATATATTTTCTCTACATATTCCTTCATTCACCAAAACCTCTTAACATAAATTAATGGAATCATAATATATCATCTTTATCCTCATTCACATACTCTTGTGCCTAAATTTAAGGACTTCCACATCCCATGATTCCTTATTCTCCTTCACGCTAATACCTTCTTACTCCCATTACATGATCAATGTATTTTAAATTTAGTTTTTAATTTTGTATGGTTTATATTCATATATAGTTCATAAATTATTACAAGTGATATGATATATTAACTTTTTTTCAAAGGAATTGATATTTAAATAATTATTTAATTTATATCATGTTATTCATTCAAATATTGTTATTTTTATATATTTTTTATTTTTTAATTAATTTAGCTTAAATATTGAAAAATATATAATATAAGTATTTTATTTGTGATTATTAAACATTTGGAACATTTTATTGAGTACTTATATAAAGAGAAGATTTTAATTTTATATGGATTTTATGAGTTTGTAATTATATAATTGAAACATAATATCAAATTAAAATTATTATATGTTGATCCAAGTTAATTAATTTTGTTTCCATTTATTCATATATTTATTTAATTTTTTAGTTAGTATATTGTTTTTAGAATTTAGTGAATGGAATTTCTTAAACCATCTTACATTGACATTATTCAATGGTTTTTATTTAGAAGGATTCTTTTTATTTTCATGTGAAATTTTGAATGCAATGCTTATTATTATTTGGATACTTGTTTACTAAAATTATTGAAAAATAAATTCCACTAATTATGAGAATCTTTATTTAGTGATGAACTAAAATCATAGTTCCATGCGATGAATGATTGTGCTTATTTACCCTTTTATTCTTTGATTTTATTAGTGTACTAGTTATAATATTCCTATTAAATACTAGAAGTAAGGAAAAAATTTATACTATCTTTAATCAATGGGAATTAAATACTTAGATTCTTATTTCAATAATAAATTTGTACTAAATTTTTATAGAAAATTATTTTTATATAATAGGATTAAACTAATCTATAAGAAACAGTTGAAAAACATTTAAAATTTACTGAATCCATTAAACCTCATTGAATATTTATGTTTACATTGATATTTAATTCTTATGTTATTTTCCTAAATTCATTGTGTAATGTAAAAATAATCTATATTTTAAAATTTTCCTATTTTGTTCTGATGTTTTTTCCCATATAATAATCAAGGGAGAACTAAATCATAAGTATATTATCAATTAATTTTATCTATATTTATTTATAATGATTTAAAATTAGGTTATGTATTTATTTAATGTTTTGACTATTTTATATTTTTCCTAATAATGTATTGTGAAACTTATTTATCCTTTAAAAAAAATTATTTATAGCATTTTTAATTTTAATAACTGATGTGAAAAGTAAATTATCACATTGGTTATTTTAATAGTTTACATATTAATGTATTTTCTATATTTATATTTTATAGTTGATGTGGAAACTCGATTTAAAAAACCAAAATTTAGACATCTTATCATCATTTACATAATTTTATAAATATACATCAAGAAAAATTATTTTTAATTTTGATTTTAAATAATATTCAATAAAAATATATTTTTAAGTTTAGTATAGTTATCATTGATTAACAAATAATGATAAAAATTAAAATAAGTGATATTAAGGTCATTATCCCCCTCTAAGATAAAATAAATTATCTAGAAATTTTAATATAAAATTATTAATAAAAAATAACATTGTGATTATAATATGTTATTATACATACGCATCAATAGAAATTAATATCTATTTTTTTTATGTGTGTCTCAGGCAGACAACATATTTTCAATGCATTATATTTTCAAAATAAACACACAACATATGTTTTGTGATTTTTATATTCTATAAAATATGTTTAAAAAACTCATTTGCTGTCTAGAATATGGATTCACTTATCCAAAACCGCTTATCATATGTAATAAGTGTAATAAATTATTTTTAATATGTTTATCAAAATTAAACTTATACCTAATTGAAAACATTTAATAAAAATTTCTTAGCACTCTCATTTCATTGATATACATTTAAAAAATTAATATACATTTTTTATGTTTATGAAAAAATAATATCACATAAATTATATAATAAAACTTCTTAAAGAAGTGAAAAAATGATTCTTTCAGTAAATAATTTATAAACTTTTTTAAAAACTCTTATCATAAGTAATATAATTCTTGTGATAAATTAAAATAATGTAAATATTACACATAGTATAATTTATATAATCTATACCTAGTGAATTTTTTATATATAATGTACAAAATATATGTTTTGTTTATTATTAATTATTCTATAATACACATAATATATGTTTCGTGATTTTTAGTTTCTATATAATTAGTTTTGGAAAAATATTTTTTTGATAAGTTTATTGGAAGTGTTTATACATATCTTCTTATCATATGTAATAGTGGTTAAAAGTAGTTTTTAATTGGCACAGAAAAACATAAGCATACACCCATTTGAAATCCCAATATAATGATTTTTGAAAACACTTATTACTAATGATACATGAAGAGACTGAGTGGATATTAAATAAATATTTCAATGTTGGTGAATGATATTTCAATAAAGATATTTCAATATGTGTTGATATAATATTTGAAGTGAAATTGAGGTCCTTTCCTAATAAATAGAAAAATAAATACCGATTGTCACATGAAGAACCTGGTTAAAAGATTCAAGTTGTATTAATATTAATTTTGATGACCGTAAAAATGATATTCTGGTTATATACTAGTTCTCAAGGGTTGAAAGTACTATGCATATATGAATGTATATAATTCGGTTAGCTAAATGGGGATATATAAGACCTCAATATTGAAGGTGGAATCTTACTAAATGTTAAAAAAATACTTTCATAGGGTTTATATTATAAAATATACTGCAAGATGTGTCAAAGACTCTTCGAATGATGTTCGGAGTAGGATATAGGATCTAAGGAAGTCCCTAAAATTATTTGAGTTGGATGATTTCATTTGAGAGACACACATAATTTATAGTTGAATAAAAAATCAATATTTTCAACTTCATAAGAGTCATACTGTGATAAAAGGAGAGTAAAGAGACATTTTAGAAATGTGAATAAAATATTGTAAAATTTGAAACGTGGTTATGGAAGAATAATTAGGGACATCAAAAGAGTGCATAGAAACTCAAAAGACTATAATTATAGTTTAATAGAGTTAGTTATAACATTAATAGAGTAACCTCAAATTTAAAAGAGTACCACTTGATTTGGTAGAGTCAGTTTCATGTTTGTAAAAGTATAATATTAGTTTAGAATAGTAACTATAAACAGAAAAATTACTTAGCACTTTACTTGAGTAACAAGTGATTTTTGATGTTTAAATTTATTTATGAATTTTATTACCTTAAATTCCACATAATCATTGAATAAACATTTTTAATAAATTATTAAAAAATGATTTATCTATATTAATCATCATGGATTCCAACATCATGATCATTAAAATGCATCATGGGTTAAGATGAAATAATATAGGGAATAATCGAGAAAGATTTTGGAGTATAATATTTGGTCTAAACTACATAAGAAGTTTTGTTTCATTGTTCCATGACCACATGGACATAGATTTCAGAAGAATAAAATTTTTAGAAATTGTGGTGGTATAAAAAAATGAAATTACCCTAGTATCAAGATATATTTAAATAAATCCATTGACCTGGTTTGAATTATTTTAATGAGACGATCTCATGTTTTGGAAATTAAAAGAGTTTATATAATTTTTTAGGGAAATAATATTTACGATTCGATTATTTTAAAAATAGAATTGGAAGATGACGTTGAGTATGATTCAGTATTTATATTACTCAAAGAAGAATATCCCATCATGGAAGTCAGATACATCGATATTGAATTCAATATATATACTTAATGGTATCAAGGAGGATAAAAATTTGTCCAACAATACAATTTTATCATATAAGGAGATAAATAGACATATTACAAATCAAACTATGAATAAGAATAAGTATGGCACATTCTATAGAAAAAAGAGGGATTAGTGAATGTCATACACAACAATTTAAAAGAGGATATATTCATGGACTGTGTTAGTATGTCACTACCTAGTTTTAAGGAATGAGTTGTGTGATAAATTGAAGACTGTTGGGAAGTCATAAATGTGATGATTAGTATAAAGACCCACAATTGGATGATTCATAACAAAGTGGGATGTTAAATAATCATAGTGGGAGACTATTTCCTTGTTACTATTTGCGATAATTGTGGATGACTTAGTGGATGGGGGGAATATCCATTCATGTTGAGGAGTAGTTTTTAAAGGATAAAACATGAAAATATTTTTCCTCTTTTTTCTTTATATACTGTATAATACAGGTGATGTTGAGAAACCAAAATAACAGAGGATAAAAATAATAATATATATAATAGGTTTAATTAAAAATAAGAATTTATAAAAAGAGATAACTAATTCACCCTCCTCCAAAAGATCAAACCATCCTAGGTTGATTAATTTGTATTTTAGATAACTAGTTATCCTATTTGAGGATCTGTATTTTAATATGATTTAATTGATATATAATAAGTGAATACATTTTAACTAATTCAATTTAATCACCTAGTATACGTTCTGAATTAAAATATATAATTTTTTGGGTGGATAAAAATTAAAATAAATCCAATAACACATCAAATGTAGATATTGGAATATCTAATAGAATTCGTCCCCTATGAAAGACCCAAAATTTATGTTACTACACTAATAAATAAAACTAATCAATAAATATTACCTCAATAAGAAAATTAAATACATTCATTGTATTTTTATTGTCATTCCATAGGTTTGGGAATAAGATAATAGATTGATGGTAAAATATCTATCTCTCTATAGAATAGATAAGTGCTAGAGTAAGGGGTTGAAAATCTGAATAAGGGATAAGACCTATGAAAAAATAACAGTATCCTAAGAAAAATAAATTTTCATAAAAACAATTCAAAAGTTTTGAAAATTTCCATGAATATTATTGCATGTGTGGCCACAATCTGGATGAGTTCTAGAATGAAATAACCATGAAAACATCATATTATTATGGGAAATGAATCCACAACAAAGATAGAAGTAGGTTAGAAAGAAATATGAATTTCTATTTGTATTAAATAAAGGAAAGAATGGTGTTTAATATAATAAGAAATTTATTAAATGATATTCCAAGATGTGAAAAATGAAATATTAAAGGGATTTCAATTCCAAGTAGAGAATCTTCATTTATTTGAAAAAGAGACACAACATGGATCACATTAAGTAGGACATGGATTTCAAAAGTAAAGGAATCACAGTGAATATGAAAAAGAAAACTTGTTTCAAAGAGAAAAAATAATAATAAATTAATTTAAGACATTCCTAGAGAAGACATGAATGATTTCATATGAAAGAAACCATACATTTTATTTCAATAGAAGTTAAATATCATAAAATATGAGAATCCTAATAAATCACTCCAAATTTTATTTACAGCCAAATTGAAAATTGCTAGGCAAACAGATTAAGCACAAGAACATGCTTGTTCTAAAGGGAAATAAGTGATTTCATATGATGTGATCAAATTTGATGATCGTTTGTATAAAAGTAAAAAATTAATGAATAATAATAATATTTATGGAATGTGTGTAGAATAGATAAATGGTATGAATGATTTTATTCCCTTTCTACCATCTCAAATAGATTTTACTGGAAAGGTTTTATAAAATATAGGTAACACATTTTCCTTTATGGGTGATATCAAAATGAATATTACACATAAGTAAGGAATTTTGTCATAAAAATAATAATTATATTCCCCAACATGATGTAAAATAATTGGAAAAAATATATATAACATGAATATATCTTGAAATTTATATGTTGGATGGAGTGGGTGATCATGGTTGAGACAAAGTTCTCAAACATGTACTATTATTAAAGTGAAATGGAAACCCCTCTTTATTCCATTTACAATTTTTCTATTTGTAGTCGCATTTATTAAATTGAAAGAATTGAAATATAGGATGATTTAGTAGCGTATTTCAATAATTAATAAAAACTCTATCTATATTAGAGTGTTCTAGTCTACCTTGATGAAGATTTAGGGAGGGAACCCCATGGGGGTGATCAAACATAAAGAGAAGGATGAAAATGGTAATTTCATGAAATTTTATATTTATGAAAACACCTTTAAATATGGAATGTTACATATTTCAATAATGATATTCCCCCATGGTTTATTTATATCAAAGTTTTAATTTTATGGACAGTGTTTTTTTATTGGAAAATCTATGAGATAAGAGGAGTTTCCTATCATGCACTATAATTGTTTTGATATGTTTTTCTAGAAGAGTTCCTCATATATATTTCATGATAAATCTATTTGAACATGGAAAAATTTAAAAGTGAATTTAAAATCATATGGTAAAAAGATTAATATTCAATCATGGTGAATATGTTTATTAAATCACTTTTTCGACATCGGGTTAACCCAAGTAGAACTAGAGTTGATTGAATTATGAATCATTTCTATGAAACATGTCATGTTATCCTTATCACCAAATTTTTAAGTAGATGAAAATTCTAAATAAAATGGGGAGAATATATTGTTTAATAATTATTGAAGGATAATTAAGATGGTATGTGTTATACCATAACCATATATTGGCTTATATTTCTAGTGAATAAGGGGGTGATGAGGAGACATAATTGAAGAACTCATATTAATCAAATGGTTTAACGATATTCACAAAAAAAGGGGGATATTGGAGAGACCTAGTGAATATTTTATTTTTTTCAGTGTTGGAGTTTTCTATGTTAATGAGGGGTTGTCAATATGAATCGGGAGACGTATTCAAGTGTAATTGAGGTGATGACATCAAAAATATAAATCTAAATACTCATTACTACATAAAGAGTCCTTTTAATGTTTATAATAGAAAAATCATACTTTGTAAATGTACTTATCACTTAGTTAGTGTAACAAGTTATTTTGGAAGTTTAAATTCCTCTATAAATTTTGAGAATTACGAGACATTATAAGTTATCATAGTGTTAAAATAAATATTCTAAAGAAATAATTAAATCTTATTATGTTGATTTTTTGATCTTCATGGATATAAACATAATGATCATATTAATGGATCGTGATTCATGGGGAAATAAAAGAGGGACAGATCATGGAAGATGTTAGAGTCTGAGATGTGTTATATGTGAAAAAATATGTTCCACATCACATATATTTTAACACATGGATTGATATTTCAAAATAATTAATTTCATGAATAATGTGGAGTTTTATAGAAGGAAACTAGACGAGTCTTACAGGATATGTAAATATACCCTTTAAATTTGTTTGGTAGAGTTTCAATGGAATGATCATGTGTTTCCTCAATTAAAGGATTATAAATAATTAATTATGGAAATAATATTCACGATTCTATGAAAATAAAATGAGAATGGGGAGATTAATCGGAGTGTGTTCAATAATAATTTTACTCAATGAAAGATATCCAGTGAAATAAGTGAGTGTACTAAATAGTTAATTCAATATAGAGATTTCTTAGTATCAAATGAGAATGAGAAGTAGACCTATAATAAAAATTTATTATAGAAGAAGATCAATTGATGTATTTAAATGCTTAATGAGAACTATGGAAATTTTAAAATATTACACTCTATGAAGAGGAATCATTTGAATTTTTACTTGGTAGTTTAAACGAGGATCTAGTTCAGAATTACGAAACATAATAACTATCCAATTATGAGGGTTGATCCATGGAAGATAGGGAATACTGGTTTGAATATGAAACTATTTTATGTACTATAATGACTCTCTAGTGGGATGTTGGAGAACATGATGGTATATCATTTAATAATATTATGATAACATGCCATTGTAATTTCTATTGTTAATAATATAAGAATACACGGTTGGGGGACTAATGAATCATGACAAGAATTATGATTTCATATATGGACTATGTAAACCCTTTTATTCTAATACTTATTTTTATATATAATTTGGATTTGGTAGGGAGACTCATAGAAGATATGATTAATACTTTACTCAATCTAAAAGTTATAATTAAAAGGAATAATTTATAAAAGTGGCCACTCATTCAACCCCATAAACAGGGTCCTCTAAACCTAGTAACATGAATACTAATGTTAAAAAATTAATAAGTTCCTTTTATTTGAAATTTCTATTAAGGTAAAATTATATGATAAAACCACTTCAAAAAATGAAAAAAATTTACGTTTATAATAATAACATGGAAACATTTATACTAAATCACTTATCATAAATAATATGACACACAAAGTATTATTGTATACAAAGACAAACTCAAAATGTATACAATATAACGAATAAATGATAGTTGGATTAAATTTTGAATATATATAATAGAAAATATTCTCTTTAAATTACATTTTTATTCAATATATAGTAGAAATAACTATTTTAATCATAAATTTTTAAATACTTATAGAAAACCAATATCATATATAAAAATTGTTTTAAGTTATTTTAGCTAGTTTTCTCAAATAAAAGTTAATATAAATTTGAAAACACATGATAAAAACCTCTTAAAAATCTAATCACTTATGATTAGTAGTTTCAATAATTAAATAGTTCTTTTTATATTAATATTAGGTCCATGTAAAATGGACAAAAACAAGTTATAGATATGATAGGAAATAAAACATTCATCTACAAATTTGGAAGTATTTATACAGAATCAGCTATCATTTATAATATAATATACAATATATTTTAATATAATATGTATTTTTCATATAATATTTGACACTAATTATTTTTTATCTACATTATATTTTTTTATAATCCATAAAACGCATGTCTTTTGAACTAATGTTTCATATAATGAAAAAAAAATATTACATACTTGATATTTTCAATATAAAAAGTTCTACAAAACAAATTTTAATTATATATTTTGAAATGAAAATACATCATCACTTATCACATGTAGTCATTATTATAAGAAATTTTAAATTGATATTTTTAAAAATAATTGTAGATCCATTTGAAAAAATATGCCAATAATATTTTACGACACTTGTCATCAGTTTTAGGAAAATTAAAAATTAAATTTTTATTATTATTTTATTGAAGTAAGAGTTTGACAGAAAGTATAAAAACCCACTTAAAGTAGTTATAAAAAATCACTTTTTCTATAACAAATCTACAATCTTTTATAAAGAATAAATTTATATATGTAATAAAATGCACATAATATATTAATATAATGAGTCTAATGAATATAATATAATGCACATAACATATGTTAGGTGTATTATATTTTTTATATAATGTTAAAAATATATGTTTTGTGGAATACCTTTTTATATATATATATTTTTCATAATTAACATTCTCAATTAGCAATTTGAAATCACTTACATATAACCACAAAAATAATTTCTATAATTGTATTACTTATCTTTAACTAATATTTTAAAAAAAATACTATATAAATTTGAAAACATATATGAATATTTCTCACAACACCTATTACTTATGATAAGTAGTTTGAAAAATTATTTAATGCGGGTTGTTTTCATAAAAAAATTCACTTAAAACCCCATGAAACAATCTTGAAGAAGTGAAAATTTAACTTTTTAATTAGAAATATTTAGAAATATATTATAATAAATTTATCATATTTAATATAATATATTAATACTATATATACTATAGATAATTTAACACAAAAAACATATATTTTTGGTTTTAAAGATTCTATATAACGGACCTAAAATATATTTTATGCATTTTATTTTCAATATAATTCACAAAAATAATGTGATAAATAATATTTTATATGTATTATTTAACAATGAAATGTAAACATAAAACATATAAATAATTTTATATTGTTAATTTTTTCTAAATTTTTGGTCACACGTTTTTTAAAATTCATCAATTTGTTTAACACTTACTGTTTCTTATAATTATTTTCCACATTTTTTAAACACCTTTATCTAATTTCAATCCTCCCATATAACCATAATAATAATTATTTATCTTAGCTTCATCTAATAAATAATAATAATAATTTTTCATAATGTTAAATATATATTCAAATGCCAACAATCATTAATTTTCTTTGAGTGGTGAAAAACCACAAGAGTCTTCTCCCATGAAAGTCTAATTTCTTTCTAAAATACAAACTATCATTAAAAACGTTAACAAAAGAACCTCATAAAGTACTATTAATTCAGATAAATGTTTGTTAAATAAACAAAGCAATATTGTAAAGGACCATATCTTGGTATCTCATTCCATTGTGTGTTTTGGGAGTTAGGGGTGCCAAATGAAGGTTGAATGGATGTTTGTAGAATGTTTAGAAGAAAATGAGTAGATACAATACCAAAAAATAAATGGATATGTAATGGAGGTAGACACTATGTTGTAGTACTGGTAGCTATAGAATAATGGACCTCACCTATGTTGTGTGGGAGATCAAGAGGTGGAATGAGTATACTTCCAACTTGGGGGGGGAGTAGTCGCTTTGTTGGTTGTAGATAGTAGTGTGGTCCCATTCATGGAAGATGGGGATATGAAACATTGTTTTTATGGATACACTATAACCATGAGATCCAATTGTATATGATATATATAAGGACCTCATAAGAGTTTTTACCAATGTGGATGTGTTCTGGTCACTCTAGCGGCCCTATAGAATGCCCCATTTAAGGGAGTGTTGTGGAATGGTCCATGGGTCTGTGTTGTGGACATTAGTTTTTCACTGGGTCTATAAGTACCATGAGACCCCAAAACCAAATTATTTTCCACTTCTTCAACCTAATCACAAGTAATCCTTCATATGTTTTTGTGACGTTTTCAACCCCATCTATTTGGGATTGATCCCTGATTCCTATGACGAATCTTTGTTTATCCAAGGTATGCTTCACCACTCTTTTGTAGTTGTTTCTCCCCATTTTTCTTATTTAATACCTTCCATTATATCTATTATTTGGAATTTTATTTTAACTATTATTATTTGGTTTTATTTGGTGGTTTTTGGTATGTTTATGGAATGAAATATATTAGTTCCTCATTGGATAAGTGATCAAATATCCACAACATTGATCTATTATTGCAAAAATAGTTTTAAAGCCTTTGGGGCATGGGAGTTTTTGATTATCCTATTTGATTACATGAAATTAAAAAGTTAGTATGATGTATAATTTTGGATGGAAATTACATTAACCAAATAATATTGAACATCATTAATAAATAATTTCAAAGTGGTCATATGTTTTCATTGTTTGATATTGGGATAACGATTTGACTCTATTTTTAATTGATAGAGTTCTATATAAAATATTATTATACAGAATTTTTTTTTGTTTGGTATAGAATATTATTCTTAGTTGAAAAAGGTAATTAATGTAAATACATAATTAATTGGTAACTGAATTATTAATTTATGAGAGATAATGTTTGTAACCCTTTGATTATTGCAATTTTATGGTAAATAAAATTGAAACAAGTGTGTATATGTAATTGAATAATATCTTCCATGTGTTAATATATTTTATATAGAACCTAAGTCATGTTAATTATTATTGATGATAAAAATTATAATTCCTAGGAACTGAGAATGGATCATTTCATAGTTTGAAGAATCAAATTTTCATACTAGGATATTATTAAACTAATGAAAACTTGTTATAGCTTTATTTATTTAGTTTCCCATATATGGAACCTGTGAATAATTAATCAGTTGTCCCAATAAGTAATTAAAACTATTTTTTATTGTAATGATAAATCATTGGGTCTGAGAGTGACCATTTTCCTAAATGCCTTGTGATGGGCACTATGAGAGATCATTTTAATGTGATAGATTAATACCTTAATTTAGGGAATTGTTTTCCACAATGCATTTTTATTTATTTATTCCATATGATGTACTCAATAAGGGTACTTTTCCATGTGTTGTGTCATGATAAAAGGATGGATGATCCTAGGATGACTGATCTGATATGGGGTGCGGAGGCCTAGGTGATTTGTAATAAGATAACACCTAGGATGGCTAGATACATCAATATATTCATGAGGGTGTTAGAGATGAAACTAGATATGGCAGATGTAGGTTGAATCTAGGAATACAACTTGATGTGCTAAATTTAGATTCTTAATTAATATTAATATATTTAATGGCTAATGGGGGGTTTCTTATTTATCTACATTCCTTTCCCCACTACTTTTGGTACCTAGATGTTCTTAATTTCATCTCTTAATGGTTTTTTTGGATGTTTTCCTAGAGTAACGGATTATAGAATGATGTTAGTGATATTTAATAAATGACTTAACACATGGGGCCAGTTCACGCTAGAATTCAAATGTTTTCTTACTCTTAGATGATTATGGACTTGTTTTGGATTATGCCTAGAGGGAATAGATTAGGATTTGATGAATACTAATGTTGATGTTTAATTAATGGGTAATGAAGGAATTAAAATAATGGAAATTATTAGAAGGAACTATGTAATTAATGTATCTCTTTAAATTCTTATACTTATAGGATATGAGGTATTAGTAGTGGTTGCCAGGGGTTCAGGTGACATTAGATGCAGTTGAGTCAAAGACATGGTTTTACCCATAGTGCAGTTGTGAGCTATATTACATAATGTATATTATATGATTCTATTTTATTCCCTTCCATTTCAGTTAGGTATACTTAAACCTACTTTAATCTGGGTGGGTGTGTGTTTTTTCCGATCACCTTGATGGAAAGATGGATGGATTACTACTTCATATGGCCCCACTCTTTTATGTTAGTAGATATATAAGATAGTATGCATCAGGTTAGTTTCCCATATATGTGTAGTGGGATGTGATTTTTTGGGGTAATATTTCACACACATATCTCCAGAGATAGTGTATAAATTTTTTTAATAGGTATAACATGTCTTGGATATGATGGACTGATGTAAATTACTCTTTGTATGAGTTGTGATGGATTGAGGTATAATAAACAATGTATGATACATGTATTACCGGCTATGGTGGATCCCGAAAACTACCTGGATACTATATTGAAATGTGATATGGGATGATATGATTATGTGATAAATGTGGACCATGTTATGATACATATCCCAACTCTTTACTATTTGGATTAAATTTAGACAGAGCTGTGTGAGGACTTGTGACATTGGAGAAGAGATGAAAACTATGGGGAAGTATTAGTAGGGTGCCATTGATTTGTAATTACTATATTATGTGATATCTTGTATGTGATACTTGGTGAGAGTTTTCCATGGTGAGGTTGGTAACTTTATTTACCTATTTAGGTGAAAAGTATGTTTCACTATTGTTCCCTTGGATTTAGAATGATTTCTTTAATTTTTTCATGAAAGGATCTAGGGAGGTTCCTACTAATTATACTATTATTCTAACTCTATATATATTTAAAAAATATTTTATGGTCAGAAGGATTGGGTTGGGGATCTAGTACAATATTACAAGATCTTGATTTTGTAAGATTTGATTGGGATTTTTAGTCACTGAAAAGTTTTCAATTTTGGTAGTTGTGGTTTTCCTTTTAGTTGATTTTGTCATGTATGACATTGCATGCATTCACATGGGTTTCCTTTTTTATATATCTCAGTAAGTATTGATTGGTCTATCTATAGTATCCCTCTCTTCCACATGTTATCTTAGAGGATATTGTCTCCCATTTTTTATAATATCTTTGGTCTTAGTCACAATCCTAGGGCCTACTGGAGGCATGACTTGGGAAGTCCCCATCTATTTCCTCTCATTTTTGACAATATTGGGATGTTTTTTTGGGGTATGGGGTCGTGAAAGACCGGTATCTGAGGTTTAGGTTGAAGGACATGATGGATTTTGGTATTAGGAACATGTGAGATTTCATGGTTTGTTATGGAAATGGTGTCAGCTAAGTTTAGTGTGTGATGTAAACATAAGAGACTTGTTAAGACATGTTATTTTGGGAACACTGATATCTAATTCATAGAAAATTATTTTTACCAATTTTACAAAATGAAGTGATACTAGTTTTGGGGTAGATATATATTAAATGATCATGCATCATTACACTTTGTGCATGTGTTTGAAATGGGTGGGACTTGGGATAGGTTAAACCTTAATTGAAATTAATTAATTATTTTTATATATTCTATATTATATGTTTGGGAGCTCTAATTGTTTGTTCTTCTTGAAGGTATGGCTCTAGGTTGATTCCCTCAGCAGGTTCTCATTAATGATGTTCAGCAAGATGTTCCAGAAGATCTCCACCAAGTAGAGGTTGAGGATGACGACACTTGGAGGAGGAAACTCTTGGAGTTTTAATTCCATAGTATGAATAAGTATGATAGATTAATTTTAGATTCAGGGACCTAATTATGGTTGAAGTAGGTTGAGATATATTTTATTTCGACTATTTCTTGGAGTTAGAACTAGGTTCTGTTAGCTGTGATGAAACTACATGGAGCAACAGGGTAGTGGTTGGTCTTGTTCCTTGGGATCATGAGGAGTCGATATTATTTTGGGGATGTTTTAAGAATAATTTTTTTTATTATTATTTCTTCATCCAAATGGTAATCTAGTCTCAAGAAGCAACATACCCTTTGATAGGGGAATTTTGATGTATGATATTTCATACTCCATTTCAGGACCCTTATGTGATATTATTCCTAACTATTTCTAGATGAAGAGGTCAAAGTGACGTATTTTAATGAGGATTTACATCAATCGATATTTTTTCCAGTCACCCTATTTTTTTAAATACCTAGATGTTACAAAGAGTGAAGATATTGATGAGAGGACATTGGTGAAAACCAGAACATCAATACAGGGGAGTTGTCAAGATTCCTAAAAAAATTGTGATGTGGTCTAGGGTTTCTTATACCCTGGAAAGAAGAGTTTTGAACTATTCAGGTTAGGTCATCGCCCTCATCAACTTGTTTCCATGGGGGTGGAAACTATTATATCTATGTTAATAGATCATATTCAGGTTTTTCTTATGTATGATTAGTACATTAATGGTGATAATTACTAAACATTTTTAGTATTCAGAGTGTTCTAGGTGTTCCAACTTAGGTTCCTCCATTGAGGCAGTTTTACCTGGCACAATAATAGCAACATGTTTCAGACTGGTAACAATAGATAGGTGATGGTGAAGGAAAAGGACATCCCTAATATTCTTCTCATTCTTTGAGAGAAGATCATGACCATGTAGGTGGTCAACCAGAGGGTGAGATAGGTTATGTAGTACATTGTGGTCAACTTCATACATTTTCATTGATATTTTTGGGTGAGAAAGACATTGTTTGAGATAAAATTTTCTTTTTTTCAACATAGGTATTCAATTTTATTGATTAAATAGGTATAAATTCCTTCATATCACATTTCATTGTCCATATTTTAGGAATTGAGGTGTATAGGCTTCCAGTTCTCTTATTGTTGACTATGCTTGTCGGTGGTTGAGATGGCGTGTATAAATTATATAAAGACTATGATCTAGTGATGGGGGTAAACTATTCTTTAGGATATTTCCAATCCATAGAGATAAATCCATAAATAATTAGTATTGTTATAGATTGGATATATTTGGTGCAGGCTATCATGGATAACATCGAGAGATAGGTTATGTTATATGATGCTCATGGAGAGCCAATAATGTTCATTGGTTAGTGAGACCCACAGATAGGTCTGAGACATGTTCTATACTTGTATTACTTGAAGTCGAAGACGATGCAGAGTTAATAAAAATTTTATCCATAGATACTTATTAGGATTATGGAAGAGTACCCTAGTGTATTTCCAAAGGATTTTATAGTGTTTCCTGTTAATAAGAGACCGAGTTTAGTATAGAGATACAATAGGGTGTGTCTCCGATCTCCATGCCTTCATATAGGAATCCACCTTTTGAGTTACAAGAGTTTTTAGTATAGCTCAATGATCTGTTGTAATGAGGTTTGGTTTGATCGAGTGTGACACCATGGGTGAAATAGTTTTTTAGAAGAAGACTGATTGAAGTTTGTGTCTTTATATGAATTATCATTTCTTGAACTGAGAGATAATAAATATACCTTATCATCACCCATGGATTTATAATTTATTTGATCAACTGAAATGATAATGTTGGATATCAATGAATTATTTGTGGTCATGATATCATTTTATTTGAGTGAATGATAAAGATATTACAAAAACCACCTTCTATTTTCATCATGGGAATTATGAGTTCATTGTGATGTAGTTTGGTGTGATGAACACTATGGATGTGTTCATATGGTTGATAAAATTAGTGCTATGAGAGTCCTTATACTCTTTCATGGTGGTTTTCATCAGGAACGTCCTTTTTTAGTCTATGTGGGAAGTGGATCATGCATTGCACCTTTGTTTAATTTTGGGGGTTCTCCTTCATGAGAATCTATTTGGGAATAAATCTAAGGGTATGTTCTAGTCATGTGTAGTCCATTTATTGGTGAATTTTGTGACTGAGTGTGGAGTAGGAATGCACCATTCAATTTTAGAAGCATTTGTTTCTTGGGAAGCCCCGAATAATTTTGAGGAGGTTTAGAGTTTCCCTAGCCTTATTGGATATTATATAAGGTTCATATATTAATTACTTCATATTGTGACTCCATTTATAGCCTTCACAAAATATTGTTAGGTTTTTTTGTTGACTAAATAGTATCCAGAAGGTTTTGGGTACCTGGAGGTGAAGTTGGTAAGTGATGTCCTTTATTTTTCAGCAAATGGATTTTAGTTTGTGTTTTTTTATGATGCTTCAAATATTTTTTATGATAAATTATTTTGTATTATAGATCAATTTTTTATTATAGGCCTCACTAGTTACATCCCCATGAGTGGAACAATTATACCTATGATATTGATTTGGAAGTAGTGATGTTCACCATGATGTTTGGGTAATATTACATCACCATTGAGTATTTTTTGGGTTTTCCCTATCATAATATCTTGAGGTATTTCTTCTCCCAACATGAATTGAATTTGTGATAGTAAAAGTGGATGGAATTATTCTAGGATTATAACTTCAAGATTTGATATAAAATAGTGATGGAAATTTTATATTTGGTGAGATGAAAAGAAATTTACATAGTGATACCATGCATGAGTCTAGAGATTCTTAAAGAGTGATAATGGTAGTATTAGTGAAGATATGGATATTAAAGAGATTTAAGGAATAGGTTGTGACTTATAGATGAAAGTTACATCATATCTGGCGTATTAGTTAGAGGACTCTTTGCTGAGAGATTCTATGGTGGAGGTTTGGAGAGATATATTTTTCTATGGTAATGCCCCTGATGGTTTATATGTGTCTAAAAAACATCATGTGTTGTTCTCGGGGTTGATTTTCAACCCTTTGATGGTGTGTGATATAGTTCTATAGGAGTTAAAATATTAGACAATATGGCACATCCCTATGTGGACAAGAAGTAACAACCTTTGATATTTTTGTTTTGATGGCTTAGGATGAAGCATGAAGTTAAAAAGTTTATGCCTCTATGGTTGTTCTTCCATATGGTGAAGGTAAACCACCATTTACCCAATGGTTTTCTCAAGATGGTAGATGTTCCCCAGTGAATATGGGATGACATATCTCAGGGCTTAGTTAAATTTTCACCTCGATATCTGGGATTTGTGGTGTTTTACGGCAGATAGAGGATCATTTGACTAGATCACCCTGCATTATAGTGATCAAGGAGTTGAGATCAGTAGATATTTTGTAGATACAATATAAGAAGTAGGTGGTGATACTTCATAGAGTTCCAAGGATGATAATATCGTATTTAGATACTTATTTTTTCATATAGGTTTTGGAGGGGTTTCTAGCATCATTTTATATAATTTTTACGCCTTACGATTTCTTTTCATTCACATACAGATTGTTAGATAGAGCAAACCATCTTGACTCTCAGAGTCATGATGCATTATTCTATCCAATATTTTAGAGATTCATGTGTGAGACACCTAAATTTGATCATGTTTTATTACAATAATAATTTTCACTCCATAATGGGTATGGAACCATTTCATGATTTTGAAAGATAAACATTCTATTATATAGTTTACTCCACTGGGGTCATATTGTCAGTAATTTTCAAAATAAATCTTGTATAGAGTATAATAGAGACCCTTTAGGTGATTCATATAAGACTAAATATATAAAAATATCTTTATAATTTCAATTCTTATAAACAGATGGCACCTTTCGAGTTTTATTTTGGAGATCATGTGTTCCTGATAGTAGCTTCTCATCATGGGAAGAAAAGTTTTGGTTATAGTAGTGAGATTTTTTTCTCATATTTTTGGTCCTTTGGAGGTATTATGTTGAATTGGAGACATGAAATATTAGATATAACATCCCTATGAGATGATCCATATGCCTTATATTTTCCATGTGCCCCAAATAATTCATTATCTTCAACAATACTGTCAAATCATTGATTGGGACATGCTCAATGTTGATGTTGTTACTACATTTGAGGAGTAGCCTATGAAGATGTAGGACCATCATAGAAGGTACTGTGTATTCATTTTATTCCATTACTTTATTTCCTATGATGGCATGGTGGTTTGTAGGAGATTACATAGGACTGTGAGTCATAGATTCACAATCAGGACCCCAAGCAATTTGTTGTCTAACTCTTCTGTTATTTTAATTTTAGTTATAGTTGTCGAACCCTTTCCAGTTAATGATATTAATTAATAATATTAATTTTTATGGACTTACTATTGTTTTATATGTATCTTCTTAGTAGTTTATTTTAAAAAATTATGTTTCTGTTGTGGAGTTTTGTTTTTATTCCTCTAATGAGGTGGTTGAGATTATATAATTCAGAGATTCCTGAGAGGCAACACAAGAGTTGGCTATTTAGAAAAACCTATTTTCATTCATTATATTTATATTGGGTTAGAATTATAGAGGATGATAATATTTTGAGAGGTATCTTATATAAGTGTTTATATCATAGAATCCATTTCCTTTTCAGTTTTGGGCATTAGAGGTGGCTGGTTGTGGTTCAAAAACTTTGGATGATGTTTAAAGGAAAAGGATGAGAAAAAATTCCAAAAATAGAGTATCTATAACATGAAGGCATGTGATATATTATTGATATAGTTGATACAGTATAGTAGATTTTGACTACAACAAAGGGGGTCTTAGGATGAGGATTAAGGCCACTATCAAATTGGTGGGTGGCTTCACCATGGGATGTATAATATGGTGTGGTCCCTTTCTTAGTAGTGGGGGTCCAATGGAATGGTGCTCATGGAAGCACTATAACTCCTAGATCATCTTTTATATTGTTTTTATTGGGATTTAAGGGGATCATTGACCACATGTGTCTAGAGTGTGGTCCCTCAGACTATGTCGTAAAATAGCCCATGCAAGACAGGGATGCGAAATGGTTAAAGGGGATGAACTGTGGTTTACATTTTTTCAATGATTATATAAATACCACGAGACTATCAAACCCTATTATGTTCCAATTATTCGACCCAAACATAAGGGGACCTAGGGATGGTTATTAGTCTCTTTAAGTTATTATAGGTATTGATCCCTGACTCCCATGATTGATCCTTGGTGATCCAAGGTATGTTATACCTTTTTTTTCCAGCGGTCTCTCTCTATTTGATCATGTATCCTCCCGTTGATTATCTCCATGCTCTTTCATTTGATCTTCGCTATTATTAGGATTTTTTATTTGGTGGTTGTTAGTGATTAGTTTGAACAATATCCTTAATAAATTTTATTTCCTCATGGGATAAGTGATTGGAGATCCGTGAAATAGATTTGTTTCCATGAAAAGAATATTGATTACTTTGTGGTAGGGGATTCATTTCTTCTCCAATTTTTTAACATTCAATTGTATAGATAGTATATTTTATCCCATTAGATGTAAAGTAAATTTAACTAACAATATTTAACAAGATTAATAAATAATTAGATAGCGATCACATGTTATGGATGTTTGACACCATGATAATGACATGCCTCTTGTCTTACTAGATAGATTTCTATATATACAATGATTATCTAGAACATTTTTATTCTTCATTTGAAATGTTGTTCTTGTTGAAAATTATAGAGAACGAAAATACTAATTTAACTTTTTAATTTAGTTAAGAATCTAATAAGAGGCATTTTTGTAATCTATTGATCCTTTACATTTTATGGTAAATCAAATTGATTCAACTGTGTATGTTTAATTGAATATGATCATTCATGTGTTAGTGGAGTTTATGAAGCACCTTAATAATGTTAATTATATCTCATGATAATAATAAAAATGCATGATAACTGAGAATGGTTTTTCTCACAATTTGACGAAATTGGTCTTAATCATAAGATTTTGTTAAACATTTGATATCTTATTATAGATTATTGCCTTAGGTTTCCAAAAGATGATAACTATGAATAATGATTTAGTTAAATCAAGTAGGAAAAAAATAGATATATTTTGAAGATAAATATTTGGGCTTGAGAGTGTGTGTTTTATAATAAATGAGAGATTACTTATGATTGGACCCGTGAGAGCTCATTTTCATGTGAAGGATGATTGAATTTTTTGGGCCCTAGTTTTTCCTATTCACTATGATAGTTTTTTATCCCATGTGATGTGATATACATGGGTAATCTTCCATGAGATAGGTAATGAGGTTGGGGTGGATATTCCTAGGATTGCTGATGTCATACGGGGTGGGGATGACTAGTTGATGTGACATCAGTTGACACCAAAGATACTAAGATGCATCGAAATAAGAATTTGGGTGTTTGGGATGGTTCCAAATATGGTTTGAATGGGATTAATATAGGATTAACAATTGATTTGATAAATATCGATGATTTATTGATATGAATATCTTTAATGGATTGTGGTTGAGTTGCTTGTTATTCCACATTACTTACACAACAACTTGTTGTTGCTGGATATTCTTGTTTGAATCACTAGATGGTATCTTAGGATGTCTTTGTAGAGTAACTAGATTATGGAATCACTAGTATAAAAACTATTATTTACAGTGTAGTTTTCATGTTAGTTATTTATAACTGAGGTGAAAACTTGGGCATATTTGTTCATGTTTGTTTTTATCAAAATCGATAAGAAAAATTACGTATTCGCCTCTCTATCAGGTCAGTTATAGAAAATAAATTATGTGAAAGTGAATTTTTTTACATCAGTTATACTATAACAGATGTTAAAACATTTACTATGAATTTTTCATGTTCGTTATAGTATAAATGATGAAAAAAATATTTTAAAAATTTATTTATCGATCGAGGGTTTCATTATGTGTGGTCTTTCTGTTTTGTGAAAAACGTCTCATTTCTCTCTTACTGAAGCCCAAACATTTTGGTTTCTTTAATTTAGTGGTTGAAATTTTTCATTATGATGTAAATTAATCCATAGGGTTTCATCAGCCTCGGGTTATATATATGAATTTAGCCTCAATCATTTTGTTGTCTATATTTTTTATAGATCTTTGGCTTTGAATATCTTACTGAATGTTGTTCATTGAAGTGTTCTTCATTCTTGATCTACCATATTCATAAATTCAGGTTTTTTCATCTTCATCGTGGTGTGTTTAATTATAGTTCTTCACATCTATAACTATCTCTCTTGAAGGTTTTAATTTTGAATTTGACATACATTTTTCAAGGTTATTTAGGAGTTTTTATTTGGATTTATGGTGTTTGATTCATATTTTTTATATGAAAAACATTTGAGTTTTCATGAGTTTTTTGATGAAAGTAGAGCATCAAGCCCAGCCATAAGTTAAGCTTTAGACTATTTGTTAAATAAAAGAAAAAGGCACAGAAATGACGGGTGGGTTCAAAGAAAAGAACATCTCATCATCTGTCATACACAACATTACAGATCGTAATAATGCATGTCATTCTCATAATTTGAGTTATCAACAGTTTCCCATTCAGATTGGGACTTACCCTGATTGAGGATATTAAGATTATCAGAATTAAACAGGCCTGAAATCTTATAGGACTGTGTAGACACAATTTGAGGAGTGTGAGAATAGTACTTTTATGGCCTTCTCTTCGAGGGGGTGAAGATAAACCATAATCAACCTTCTCTTTCCCAGATATAAGTTCATATTTGAAAGTGGTAGGACCGCCACAACCAGTCATTTTCTCTTCCAACTAAGATATGTCACCCCACATCCCAGAAATCATTGAGAAAATCAAAATATTATGAATTTCTCAATGACATTCCCCATTTTGAGGAGACCCAGATTCATGAGACAACCCAATAGTCTCATCACTTATCAAGCCCGTACCAAGACAATCATTCATACCAATATGTGTAGGATTAGTGAAAGTTGGGGATCATACAAAGATAGACTAGGAGTATGATCAGTCTCTACTAACCCAGTGGGTGTAACAGTAGAACCATCCTTAGATGTAATCTCCTTGGAAAATGAGCTTTACCATTATAGGGACCACTCGTTGAATACTTATCCACGATTATTTCTTTTCTATTCAAATTATGCACATGAGAAATAGATTTAACAGAAGCCCACATCTCAGCCTGAGTGGAAGATGATTTTTTGAGATCCACTCGACTATGATCAAGATAATTTGACATAACCACATGATACCTCGCAATTTTTGAACTACAAAGAGTAGCTCGATGGCCCTTTATCTCATATATCTATCAATAGATCTTCATTTGACATAACTCCAATGAGTTCCTAATATCCAAGAATTCAATACAAAAAAGAGGCTACCTTTCATACTCAAGATCAATATGGATGGAATCAGTGGGAGTGGAAAGAGTTACCTTATCAATCAAAGTGGAGATCAAATCATCCTCCACCAGCATTCTAGAAAAATATCCAAACTGAACAACCTCAGTTTCATTGTCAAGGATAATAGAAGACCCAATATCTATGACAATCTCATGAAGAATAATTGGATTCCACAGGACCCAATTAATCCCAAGAAAATAGACCCAAACCTAAGAAAATGAATTCATTGCATGAGAGGCATTGAAATCAAGTGACCATTTATGAAGATGAAGCCATCGCAGTTTCAACAATTGGGACCCAATGCTCAACGCATGTATTTTGAAAGAAATTGATGTGAATATTAAATGGAAGAATCCACGACCAATAGAAAGAAATTTCCAATTAGAAGAACCCCTCAAAAATTAGATCTGTCTGACAATATCATCAAAATTCTAGGATTTATCACCTTTAGCTAAAACAAGACGTGCAATTAGATAATTCTTACCAATTGAAATCCTCTCATCAAATATAACAGGACTGAAATAAACATGAGTAGCTAACCCTTTCGAAGAATTTAATTCGATCAGGAGTCAATAAATGAAGAAAATGGTGGCGTGGATGCATGACAGTCCACACTCAGGTCCTTTACAATGCCATTATATCCCGTCAATGCATCGTTAAATTTCACCATGTGAGGGTCAGAAAGCATGGGAGTGTAGGATTAACACTTTGGAAACACCTTCTTTGTGACAGCCCTGCTTTTTATTACAACTTAAACATGCTTTATTACATAAAACTTCACTTGATACAACAAAGAAGATCGAGAGGTTTAGTGTCTTTGGGGATTATGATCATTACATAAAAACTTTAAACATGAAAAACAACATCCTTATTGAAAACTTCCTTTACATGACCACTACATTCCTTCGTACTTAGCATTGCATGGGATAACCTGAGGACATGCATAAGAAAAGGGTGAGCTATAAAGCCCAGTAAGGGAGTAAACAATGAATAACATGAGGAGTACAATACATGTTAGGGAATAGGCATATCAATAGAGAATAAGAGAGACATGAACATAAAGTCATGATAAAGCATGATAATCATAACATGGAAATGTGGCAACAACACTTAACATTGAATTAGCATGAGCCAAGGCTCATTGCACATGGAGCATGAGTAAACCCTCATTGCACTTGAAGCACGAGTAAACCCTCATTGCACTTGAATTATCATGAGTCAACACTCATTGCACATGACGTATCATGATACTATACTTTACCCAATGCATTGGAGCGCTATAAAGGGTGCACCCTTCATAAACATTTCATTTCATGCATAAGTGTGCCACATGGATCATAAAACATGGATTCATAAAACATAATCATTTCTTCCACGATAAAGGAATGTGGAATTCATAAACGAAAATTTATAATCAATATTTAAATGTGCATAAAGGTGAATACCCTTGATGGAGAAATGGGCATGGTATTCACTACACAAAGACATTGGCTTAGAAAATCGGTGCGATTTCGGCAGCGTAACGGCGTGACATAAGAATTCATAAAAAAGGTTGATGAGAGAGAAAGGGGTTCCTCATCATATTTACATGTAATGGAAATTAAGGAGATCATATATATACATGTCCCAACAATAGAAATGGAATTTAGATTCATGATACAAAAGTATTGCTTGAATGTAAAAGAAGAGAGAGAAGTTCCTTTCGGAATTTCAGCATAGTAACGGGTGTACATGGGAGGCATTTAATGAGAGAGAATGGGTTCTCCCACCATTAAAACAATAAGAGGGCAGTATGGGAGAGGTGAAAAACCATACCCCAACATTCATAATTGAAAATAAAAGGGCAATACAACTTAAATAAAATTGACAAAAATGAGAAAGGAAGAAAACCCCTTACTTGGAAGTGTGCTTCCAAAGGCTAGAGAGAGGCTTTTGAGAGGCTTCTTGGGAGCTTGGGGCACCTTGAGAGGATTCTAGAGAGAGTAGGGCAGAGGTTGGACGAACTTAAAGGGCTTTGAATGAGGAGGAAGTGGGAGCTTGGGTGGGTTTATATAGGAAAGGTGAGAGAATTCTTTATTATTTAGGTTTGGGACCCCTTATATTAAAATAATCCAAACCACAAACCATCCCATGGTATTTTCCCATGGTTTCTGGAAAAAGGAAAGAGGAAAACAAAAATTTACAAGTCCAAGGACCGAACTTATTAAAAAAATAGGGTTGCTTATGTGGTGGTGAGTCACACTCCTATGGAAATTAATTTAAAAAGGCCAAGTGTTGAATAAGTCTTGAGGGCTCCATTAATGCTTTGAAAAGTGAGTCAAACAAACCCAAAACCTCATTATTTTAATGATAAAACATATATTGGCCGAACATAAGGATTATGGTATTTTATTACATCACCATTGGGTCATTATGATGTCATAAAACACATTATATATTTAAATGGAATTTAATTTTTTACCCAAAAATTTGAATGTCTCGGAAAATTATGAAAAATTCACCGTTGGATAATTTCGACCTCCTGATTCCAAAAATAATATTTATTTTATCTAAATAATTTTCTAAATATGTGAATTTTCAATTTTAAAATAAAAACCGACATTTATAAAAATTTCACGGGTTTTGACAGAAATGGCTTTCAAACCTTAATAAAAATTTTAATTGCATTCATAAAATTATAAGATCATTTATATTTAATAAAAATTAATTTAATATTAATAATAATATTTTATTAAAATATTATTTAATTCAAAAATCATTTAATTTAATGAAATATAATTCTTAATTAAATAATAACTAAAAACACTGTTTGTACTTTAAAAACTAATTACAATGTATCAAAAATGACTAGAAATTATATTCATTATTATATAAAAAAGTAATGTGCATGAACATGATACTACTTATTTGTTACATAACCCCTTAAAATAGCCACATAAGACCTAAGGGTAAGGTGCGCGATGGTGACAGACTCTTGGGGCTGCTCGGATAACATCGCTCGAGTGGTAATCTCTATCAACTTCCATTTTTCCCGTAGACGATCACGTTCGAGCTTGACATGATGAAGCTCATCTTGGGCTTGGTCAAGGGCAAAGCCCAAAGACGCCACCTCTTTTCCGAGCTCCGAAAAATGGGCTTCGTAAGGGGAAATTCTACTGGATGAGGCCATCGCTTCCTTTGTCTGGGTAGAAAATTGGTTTTTTAAAGCCTTATATTTAAACTACCCAGATGATCACTGTTCAACGGCTATAAAAGTAACGGTCACAAATCTTAACGTAAAACTAAAAAAAGTTGATATCTTATGAAAACATTTTTCATAAAGAAACATTTAACTGGATCAAGAGGGATTTTCCATTAATGAAATTTTGGGTCGTTACAACATTCCCCCCTTAAGAAATTTCACCCTCGAAATTTTCTTTTTCCCACACTAAAAAAAATGTGGGTAACTTAGCTTCATCATATCCTCCGACTCCCAAGTTGCTTCTTCAAACTTTTGGTTTCTCCACAACACCTTGATGAGGTGCATTGTCTTATTTCGTAGAACTTTTTCTCTACGATCTAAGATCTTCACTGGTTGCTCCTCATAAGAAAGATCGTCTTCTAATTGTACCACCTCGGAAGAGAGTAGATGTGAAGGGTCTGGTATGTACTTCCTTAAGAGGGATACATGGAAGACATCATGCACCTCGGCCATAGTGGGTGGAAGTGCTAGTCGATAGGCCACATCCCCAACACGATCAAGAATCTCGAATGGGCCGATGTACGTTGGACTTAACTTCCCTTTGTTTCCAAACCTCATGACCTTCTTCCACGGAGATATGCGTAAAAACACCATATCTCCGACTTTAAACTCAAGGTCTCGTCGAAGATTATCTGCATAACTCTTCTGTCGACTTTGGGCTGCCTTGATATGCTGCTGAATGGTTTTCACCTTCTCCACCATTTCTTCGACCATTTCGGGTCCAAGCAGCTTACGTTCACCGACCTCATCCCAACATGCCGGTGTTCTACACTTTTTCCCATACAGGGCTTCATATGGTGCCATTTGGATGCTCAAGTGGAAACTATTATTATAAGAGAACTCAACTAGAGGAAGATGTTGATCCCATCCTCCTTTAAAGTCCATTGAGAACGCTCTCAACATATCCTCAAGTGTTTGGATAGTCCACTCGGATTGGCCATCAGTTTGAGGATGATAGGCCGTACTGAAGTTCAGTTCAGTATTCAGAGCATGTTGAAGACTCTTCCAAAACTTAGAGGTAAATCTTGGATCTCGGCCAGACACAATAGATAGTGGTACTCCATGCAGCCGTACCACTTCCCTGATATATATCTGTGCCAGTTGATCCAATGAGAAATCCTCTCGAATAGCAATGAAGTGTGTAGTCTTTATAAGACGATCCACAATAACCCAGATTGCATCGTTGATTTTGGATGTCCTTGGAAGTCCAGTGACGAAGTCCATGGTGATTTTCTCCCATTTCCATTCTGGTATGGGCAATGGTTGCATCATCCCCTTAGACTTCTGCCTCTCTGCCTTCACTTGCTGACACACCAGGCACTTTGATGTTTATTCGGCGATCTCCTTCTACATATTATCCCACCAAACGTTTTCTCGGAGATCTCAATACATCTTTGTGCTCCCTGGGTGAATAGAGAAATTTGAACTATGTGCATCATCCAAAAGTTCCTTCTTCAGCTCCGAACTTGATGGAACACATAATCTTTTCCCAAACCGCACAATTCCTTCTTCATTAACGTTAAACACTGAGGATTTTCCCTTTTTGATAGCTTCCACTTTTTCTTGGATTCCCGCATCATCCTTTTGAGCATCCTTTAACCTTTCCAAAAGAGATGGTTGAGCAATCATTTGTGAAAGGATTGATGATGTTCCCTTCATTATGATTCCCACGTCCATCTTCATCAAGTCTAAGAAGATTGGATCCTTCTCAATTCTCATCATTGATAAAATTGCTGGATCCTTTCTACTTAGGGCATCTGCCACCTTGTTCGCCTTCCCAGGGTGGTAATGTATTGAACAGTCATAATCCTTGATGAGCTCTATCCATCTTCTCTGGCGCATATTAAGCTCTTTCTGTGTGAATATATATTTAAGACTCTTGTGGTCAGTATATATCTCACATTTCTCTCCATAGAGATAATGCCGCCATATTTTCAAGGCAAAGATCACCGCCGCCAACTCCAGATCATGCGTTGGATAGTTTCGCTCATGGATTTTCAACTGTCTTGAGGCATAGGATATCACTTTATCATTCTGCATCAGCACACATCCTAATCCCTTCTTCGAAGCATCATTGAATACCACAAAAAGCTCCCCACTTGTGGGTAAAGTGAGCACAGGTGCAGTGATAAGCCTCCTTTTCAACTCCTTGAAGCTTTCTTCGCATTCATCACTCCAAGCAAACTTTACTCCCTTTCGAGTTAGCTTGGTAAGAGGGTTGGAAAATCGTGAGAAGTTTCTCACAAATCGTCGATAATATCCAGCTAACCCCAAGAAGCTACGGATATCAGTTACCGATGTTGGCCTCGGCCATCCCTCAATTGCATCTGTTTTGGAGGGGTCCACAGATATCCCATTTCTTGTGATGATATGGCCCAAGAATGAGACCTCCTTCAACCAGAACTCACACTTGCTGTACTTGGCATAGAGCTTCTCCTTGCGCAAAGTCTCCAGTACAGTTCTTAAATTCTCCTCATGGTCCTCCTTGGTTTTAGAGTATATTAGAATATCATCTATAAAGACTACCACAAATTTATCTAGGTAATCTCTAAAGACTCTATTCATCAAGTCCATGAATATTTCTGGAGCATTGGTGAGTCCAAAAGGCATTACTATGAATTCATAGTGCCCGTACCTTGTAAGAAAAGCAGTCTTGGGGATATCTTCCTTCTTCAACCTTACTTGATAATATCCCGACCGCAAGTCGACCTTGGAGAAGTATTGTGCTCCACGCAGCTGATCAAACAAGTCATCAATTCTTGGGAGAGGATACTTGTTCTTTATCGTGATTTTGTTAATTTCACGATAATCGATGCAAAGCCGCATTGACCCATCCTTCTTCTTGACGAAGAGGACTGGTGCACCCCATGGTGATGCACTTGGCCGTATAAACCCTTTATCCAGATTCTCCTGTAGTTCTTTCTTCAGTTCTTCAAGCTCAACCACAGCCATTCTATATGGAGTCTTGGATATTGGTAGCGCCCCAGGTATAAGTTCAATTGAGAACTCAACATCTCTTCTTGGAGGAAGACCAGGAAGATCCTCGGGAAATACTTCAGCGAATTCCCTCACAATAGGCATTTCTTCAAGGGTGGTTTCTTCCTTGGACTCAATCATCTGAGCCAGATATGCGTGCTCATAAGGAAGTAATATCCATGCTTGAGATGATGGAGCTAAAGGAGATTCATCTTCCTCCTGACACTTGTAAAGAATCGGGGGTCGATTCTCCATATGGAGTGTGATTTCCCTCTCCCGACAATTTATGTCGGCTCTATATAAGGAAATCCAATCCATGCCAAGAATTGCATCAAATTCCACCAAAGGGAGTATGACGAGGTTCGCCGGGAAATTCAATCCACAGATTATAACAGGGGAGGACTTATACTCATGGGATGCAATGATTGCCCCATTTGCCGTACTTACCGACATCTTTACATCCATTATTTGTGGTGGTGCAGGGACTGTTCTACTAAACTTTTGAGATATAAAAGAATGCGTAGAACCTGAATCAAAAAGTACGTTCGCTATTCTTGAATGAATAACTAGCGTACCTGTCACCACTTCGTTGTCGGGGTTCACTTCGGCAAAAGTGATGGCAAAAGCTCTTCCTTGCTGTCTTGGAGGTTGTTGATTGCCTCCGATAACCCTTGGATTAGGGCACTGATTCGCAAAATGACCCGGTTCTTTGCATTTGAAGCATTGAACAACGCGTTGAGGTTTGAACGGAGCGTTCCTCCCCTTCGTCGCAGCCGCGGGTCCTTCTTGCTGACAGTTAATAGCTAGGTGCCCTTCTCTTCCACACTTGAAGCATTTTCTTGTCCCCCTAAGGCAATTTCCAGGGTGCTTTTTTCCACACTTTTGGCAATTGGGGTGCTGGAATTTCATAGCGCCGTTGGATTTATCCATCGGACCACCAGCATTGAAGTCCACCTTTCGCTTCTTGTCCCCATGATACCCCTGTGATTCTCCGATCTCCATTTCAACCTTGAGGGCACATCGGACAATTTCCTCATAGCTGTCGAAGTCACGGATCGCCAATGCTTTCCGCAAGCTAGGATTCAGCCCACCAAAGAAGCGGTCAACTTTGCATTAGGGGGTAACGACAATCCGGAAGCGTATCGTGAAAGCCTTGTGAAGTTTGCCTCATACGCTCCCACATATTCCTCATCTTTCTGCTTGAGGGAAAGGAAGTCCCTTTCCATCTTAAGACGGAGGGTGCGTGGAAAATATTTATCGAAAAACATCTTCCGGAATACCTTCCATTCCAAAGCCTCGATCTCCTCCTCAGGCTTCGTATTTTTGATCAACGTCCACCATTGATCAGCTTCACCCTCCATACGATAAGCCGCCAGGAGAACCTTCTCTTTTTTAGAGCATTGGAGGATGGAGAATATCTTTTCAATGGAGTTGATCCATTGTTCAGCAATCGTGGGATCAGATGATCCACTAAAAGTAGGAGGCCTTTGTCTCATGAAGCTTTCAATAGCGACTTGTTCTTTCTTAGGGGGGTTGAACATTCCTCTTGACCAGTGTTTCTATTCAAAACTTGAGTTAGCTGAGAGAGAAGCGTGACAAAGTTCGCGATTCCCGCTCCCATTGGATTGGGCATCTCATAAGTACAATCATCACACTGATCTTCACAACGGTTGTTAGCCCGAGTTCTCCTATTACCGGCCATTGGCTGGAATAAAATAAAGTTAGGGGTAACACATTAAGGTTAATCCAAAGACAAAAGTTTATGACTTATAAATAAACTTTAATCTCTTTAACTCATGAGTCTATAGGATTCAATCCAGGCTTTTCATGATCATCCTTCTAAAATATATTCTTAGGGGCATTTTTCCCTTAATAAGGGTTCATACTAAGATTGTGAATTTATCAAAACATATCCCCCGAGAGTGTCGTAACCAAGAGTGCAGCAAGGCCCGTTGTCGTGCACCAGTTCCCGTTCGAGTCTAGCTCAAAGCAGTGTTTTCGGGTTTTACCCCTAGGATACATCTGTGCCAGAGCCTCCTCTACCTGCTCGTATCCAGACAGGGATGTATTTGTTTGATAAACCACTTACTTAGTATTTACCAAAACTTAGGGATGTTTTCATTATGATTAGTCTTGTATATAAGGCTTTACTAGGGTTTCCTAATCCCAAAAATAACTAAACCTTTCCTCTGATACCAACTGTGACAGCCCTGCTTTTTATTACAACTTAAACATGCTTTATTACATAAAACTTCACTTGATACAACAAAGAAGATCGAGAGGTTTAGTGTCTTTGGGGCTTAGGATCATTACATAAAAACTTTAAACATGAAAAACAACATCCTTATTGAAAACTTCCTTTACATGACCACTACATTCCTTCGTACTTAGCATTGCATGGGATAACCTGAGGACATGCATAAGAAAAGGGTGAGCTATAAAGCCCAGTAAGGTAGTAAACAATGAATAACATGAGGAGTACAATACATGTTAGGCAATAGGCATATCAATAGATCATAAGAGAGACATGAACATAAAGTCCTGATAAAGCATGATAATCATAACATGGAAATGTGGCAACAACACTTAACATTGAATTAGCATGAGCCAAGGCTCATTGCACATGGAGCATGAGTAAACCCTCATTGCACTTGAAGCACGAGTAAACCCTCGTTGCACTTGAATTAGCATGAGTCAACACTCATTGAACATGACGTATCATGATACTATACTTTACCCAATGCATTAGAGCGCTATAAAGGGCGCACCCTTCTTAAACATTTCATTTCATGCATAAGTGTGCCACATGGATCATAAAACATGGATTCATAAAACATAATCATTTCTTCCACGATAAAGGAATGTGGAATTCATAAACGAAAATTTATAATCAATATTTAAATGTGCATAAAGGTTAATACCCTTGATGGAGAAATGGGCATGGTATTCACTACACAAAGACATTGGCTTAGAAAATCGGTGCGATTTCGGCAGCGTAACGGCGTGACATAATAATTCATAAAAAAGGTTGATAAGAGAGAAAGGGGTTCCTCATCATATTTACATGTAATGGACAGTAAGGAGATCATATATATATATGTCCCAACAATAGAAATGGAATTTAGATTCATGATACAAAAGTATTGCTTGAATGTAAAAGAAGAGAGAGAAGTTCCTTTCGGAATTTCGGCATAGTAACGGGTGTACATGGGAGGCATTTAATGAGAAAGAAAGGGTTCTCACACCATTAAAACAATAAGAGGGCAGTATGGGAGAGGTGAAAAACCATACCCCAACATTCATAATTGAAAATAAAAGGGCAATACAACTTAAAGAAAATTGACAAAAATGAAAAAGGAAGAAAACCCCTTACTTGGAAGTGTGCTTCCAAAGGCTAGAGAGAGGCTTGTGAGAGGCTTCTTGGGAGATTGGGGCACCTTGAGAGGATTCTAGAGAGAGTAGGGCAGAGGTTGGACGAACTTCAAGGGCTTTGAGTGAGGAGGAAGTGGGATCTTGGTTGGGTTTATATAGGAAAGGTGAGAGAATTCTTTATTATTTAGGTTTGGGACCCCTTATATTAAAATAATCCAAACCACAAACCATCCCATGGTATTTTCCCATGGTTTCTAGAAAAAGGAAAGAGGAAAACAATAATTTACAAGTCCAAGGTCCGAACTTATTAAAAAAATAGGGTTGCTTATGTGGAGGTGAGTCGCACTCCCATGGAAATTAATTTAAAAAGGCAAAGTGTTGAATAAGTCTTGAGGGCTCCATTAATGCTTTGAAAAGTGAGTCAAACAAACCCAAAACCTCATTATTTTAATGATAAAACATATATTGGCCGAACATAAGGATTATGGTATTTTATTACATCACCATTGGGTCATTATGATGTCATAAAACACATTATATATTTAAATGGAATTTAATTTTTTACCCAAAAATTTGACTGTCTCAGAAAATTATGAAAAATTCACCGTTGGATAATTTCGACGTCCTGATTCCAAAAATATTATTTATTTTATCTAAATAATTTTCTAAATATGTGAATTTTCACTTTTAAAATAAAAACCGACATTTATAAAAAATTCACGGGTTTTGACAGAAATGGCTTTCAAACCTTAATAAAAAATTTAATTGCATTCATAAAATTATAAGTTCATTTATATTTAATAAAAATTAATTTAATATTAATAATAATATTTTATTAAAATATTATTTAATTCAAAAATCCTTTAATTTAATAAAATATAATTCTTAATTAAATAATAACTAAAAACACCGTTTGTACTTTAAAAACTAATTACAATGTATCAAAAATGACTAAAAATTATATTCATTATTATATAAAAAAGTAATGTGCATGAACATGATACTACTTATTTGTTACATAACCCCTTAAAATAGCCGCATAAGACCTAAGGGTAAGGTGCGCGATGGTGACAGACTCTTGGGGCTGCTCAGATAACATCGCTCGAGTGGTAATCTCTATCAACTTCCATTTTTCTCGTAGACGATCACGTTCGAGCTTGACTTGATGAAGCTCAGCTTGGGCTTGGTCAAGGGCAAAGCCCAAAGACGCCACCTCTTTTCCGAGCTCTGACAAATGGGCTTCGTAAGGGGAAATTCTACTGGATGAGGCCATCGCTTCCTTTGTCTGAGTAGAAAATTGGTTCGTTAAAGCCTTATATTTAAACTACCCAGATGATCACTGTTCAAAGGCTATTAAAGTAACGGTCACAAATCTTAACGTAAAACTAAAAAAAGTTGATATCTTATGAAAACATTTTTCATAAAGAAACATTTAACTGGATCAAGAGGTATTTTCCATTAATGAAATTTTGGGTCGTTACATTCTTTGATGTAGACTACCGATGTGACCTAGTGGAAGAAAAATCCCCCACAACTCTATCCAAACAATTAACACTACCATCCCTATAATCCAACTTAGTTCTAGAATCACAAGACACAGAATCATGAATATGAAGTAGCAGATCAGAAAAAATCACACTGTCAAACCTATTCGAATGATCAAAGGAAACAAAATCCAGGATTGAGGATCTAGAGAGAACATGAGTATCGAATGAGGGAACCACCCTCGAAGCAGATAGTGGGTATGAAAATCCTCCATCCCAACAAGCGACAGTTCGATTATCACGACTCGAATATGGAATTGATGCTCTCACTACTGAATCATTGATACATAGCACACCTTCATTCTAGGATGAGTGTGGTTCTCCTACCAAAAGCATAGAGTGAAGAAACTGTGGAAGAGGCATGATAAGCCCAAGAGGGAATAACCTCGACCACCATGTGCATGAGTTACCCACGCCCCCCAAAACCCAAGCACCATCTCCAAAAAAACCCATCTTTGGGATTAAAATAGAGGGTGAATTAGAGGTAATTTTTTATATTACATGGTTATATGAACCATACAGAGACCAAATAATCAATTATAAAAATATTTCATAGGTTATATATGATTCAACATGAACCATAAAACTATGTGGCCAATTCAAGAATAATTATTCTTCCCTATTGTGTTTGTTCATAATCCTCATTATACACTAAAGATGGTCCTACTGATGTTTATACTTAATTGAGGTGAATTTAGGATTGGTTTCAAGATGTTTTGATGATATTTTCATGAAATTTGTTATATTATTTTGTATGTAGTTATATATGCGGTCATTATAATAAATGTTTTCTTTATTAAAAGTTGATTTTGTAAAATTTTATTGGATTTAGAAGTAGAACATATGGTTTTTAATAACTATATTTATATCATGTGTGTGTATCTAATTTTATAACTATATATAGTTAGTGATTCCAAAAATAGATGATCATTGATTTTTAAAATAAATTTGGGTTATTTTAGAGTCTGTTGAATTGATTAAAAAGGTTTTTCAATATTTTTATTCTTTCATATTATAAATCAAACATGTTAATGCGTTGTAAATAATTATTGGTTACAAATTCCTATCTTGGTTTGGGATCAAAAATATTTTAATTTTTGATGGCTTCAAAGTATCAGTTTAATAGTTTATCCCCTACATTTCTGACAATATAATAGAAATTATAGTTTAATTTAAAATTCCCTTTTTTGTTTTCCCAGTTTATTTACTCAATTATAAGAAAGTAACATTATAATAAATTTAAATAATAAGAAAATAAAAAGTGGTAACAATTTATTAGGTTTGCAGCATCTTGGAATAAATTAAAGTCAAATTCTCAGTCCCTTCCTAACATGATTTAGACTATATATTCTAATTATAATTTTATAATGTGTTAATTTGTTCCTTATTTTATTTAATGTGTTGTTTTTTTGAAACTAAGACACTATCTATTATTATATTATATTTTTACTTACAATATATTAGAACATTTTTATTTTAATAAATAAAAAAGTATGAATTAGTTGTTCTTATTCTATATATTTTTATAGATATTGTTTTATGGATATCGTTTTACATTTTTTTTTAATAATTTATTAATGTTATATTCATTTATTTTTACTTGAGATATTTTTTTAATGGAATCCATTTTTTAATTCCTTCAGCATGAATGAAATTTCTCTTCAAAATTTTCTAATTTTTCACTAATGTTTCCATTGTTGATTTTCTATATTTTTCAATATCATTTATATTGAAAATATTTTATTAATTATTACCATTTTTTTATATATTTATGATTTTTTTTATAGAAATTAATCGAAGATGGATTAATGCAACTTGAATAGGAACTGAATACGAGGAAGGTGTCAATTCAATTTTTGAATTTGCACAATGAAATGTTCCAAACTACGAAAAAAATTTCTGTCCATATCTGAAATGTTTAAATTTATATTAATTTATATGAAGAAAGGTCAAAGATTATTTAATTTTTCTTTATTTTATTTCATGCCACAACAATTGGATTTTTCATGGTGAAACTGATAATATATCCAGATTTGTTAATGATGGTACTTTTTAAGATGATAAATCTGATAAACTTGATGAAATGAATCATGACATAGACGTAGAGGTAATTGAAAAATAGTTGAAAATTTAGCCTTTATATGGTGATGCCAAAAAATAATTATATCTGGGATATGTAGAAAATATAGTTTTATCGATGGTGTTATGATTGATAAAGTAAAAGTAAAAAACATGGCTTGAGAGAAATTAATTTTACCAAGCTGTTATAATTATTGAAATACATTCTTTCGAAAGACAAAAATCTTCCAAATTCACATTATAAGGCCAAAAAAATATTATACCCAATGGGATTTTGGTATAATAAAATATATGCCTTATCGAATGGATATCTGCTACATAGAAATTATTACAAATTTTTGTGAGACTATCCTAAATATGGGACATCGCAATATAAGTTGAAAAAAAATATAAGGCTGATTCAAAAACATTCAGAGACCCCTAATAAATAATTTTGGTATCTTTTTATAATTCCTCATGTGAGATGCTTATTTTATTGTTCACATGATGAAAAAAATATTAATATGGCATTATTAAGAGAAGATATGTGATGAAAAAATATGTCATCCAATTGACTGTCCACAGTGGAAGAACATTGATCACCTGTTTCCTACATTTGGAAATGAATTTTGAAATCTTATAATTGGACTGTGCACACATGGAACAAATCCATATAGAAGCCTTAGTAGCAAACATATTTCATGGCCTGTTTTATTGGTAATTTATAACTTATCTCTTGAATTTTGTATGAATTGAAAATATAGCTTGTTGAGGTTAATGATCAATGGACAAAAACATCCATGAAATTGTATTGATAGTTTCTAGCCACCATTAATATTAGTTTGAAACTATTATTGGAGGAATGATTAAGTGTGTATGATTCTTATAAAATGGAATATATTCAACTGTATGCAAGGATTATGTTCACTCTATATTACTTCCCGCCATATAGAAATTTATCTAGATACAGTGTTAAGGGGCCCAAATCTTGTCCAATTTGTGAATAAGAAACACCATATTTTCAACTGAATTATGGTAGATAAATAGTATATATGGGTCATTGAAAGTATTTACTTATGAATCACTCTTATAGAAAATTGAATAATTATTTAAATGGCTTGGAAGAATTTAACATTGCTCCCAAACCATTATCCATTGATCATTATTTTTATAGGGTGAAAACATTAATATGACATTCAGAAAGACACATAAATCTGATAATGATAGAAATATTTGGAATAAATGGTAAATTTATTTGAGATACCATATTGCAGATATCATGTGGTTAAACCTAACATTAATGTAATTCCATTGGAGAAGAATATCATTGAAATTTTTATTGTAACATTGGTAGATATTAAAGGAAAGACTAAATATGGGTAGTAATAAAGAATGGATATAATATAAATGGGAATACATTTGTATTAGCCTCCCACTCCTAAAGAAATGAGAACATTCATATCCCATCTTTTCATACCTTATCCAAGAGGGGTAAAACTAGATTTTATCAATGACTTCATGATATCAAAGTTCCATATGATTATTATACAAATGTAACAAAATTTTGTCTTTAAAGGATTTAATGTTGATAGGTATCAAATCTCATGATTGTCATGTCATGAAGTAATAATTACTACCAATTTCACTATATGGAATAATGCCCACCCACATCAGAATGACTATCATTAAGATGTGTTATTTTTATTTCAATTTGTAATAAGTAGATTGATTTTAATGCATTGAACATTTTGGGTAAAATTTTGTTTCTATAAATTATCAATTTGGAATGTATTAGAGGTTACTGTATTTGTCTTATCCATTTCTTCCACATTTTGTCTTAGAGGTTAGTTCCTCCCATTTTTATAATTATTGTACCATTAATGCTAGTCTCCAACCTAGGGCCTACTGGGGGTGGGACTTAGGAAGTAACCATCTCCCTTCTATAATTTCTGACCTAGGTGAGGTACTCTTTGGAGGGAGGGGTCATGAAGAAAACCTAAAAAATTTAAATAATAGAACTCTATAATATTCATGTTAAATTCATAAAATTTATTTTTAAAACAAATTTAATGGACAGAATATATTTAAAACATTTTCATTATGAAAATATCATAGAAAAAATATAATAAAATTCATTTAATAAAAAAACCCAATTAAAGTAAGAAGACACCAGGAGGCTTTAATAATTTCACAAATCATTTGAAGAGTGGTGAAATAATCTACCCTAGATAAATTACATTAATTGCATTATGTGGGTAAAAATCCATATTTAAATGAAGCTTGGATGTCCAAATTGAAAAATATTATTTAAATTTCACTAAAAATTTATTAATTTAAATTCAATTAAAAATTACCAAACCCCATTATCTATGTGGGAGAGAGAACTAGTATTTAAGACATACCTAATGATGATCTCTTACTAACTAAAAATTTCAAAACATTATTATGAAATTAAAGAAAATAGAGACAAAACAAGACATGGGAAAATATCAAGGAGAAAAACATTAGAGTCTGAGGGAATCTCCTTGAAAAATTTTGATAAATTTTTTTTTAAAGAGTTATTTTCTAGATAGATAATGATATTATCCTACCAATATTGATGAAAGGAAATATGATAAACCAATTTACTTCCCTTAGACGATTTTTTTAAAAAAATAGACATACTAATTCAATATTTCTTGAAAGTTATAGTAGTGTTTTCTTCATTATAGTGGTTTGGTGAGACAAAAAACATATCATTGAACAATATAGATGGATCTAATTTGACTTCCTAAAATTTAATTTTATTTCAAGATAAAATAGAGATATTGGATTCCATTTTTACATATTAATCATAAGTAGAACTCCTCTCCCTATAAAAAGTCAAGAATTATAAAATAGTACAGCCTTGATAGTCACATATGATTTCTCCACCATTGATGAACCAATAAATACAATACCCTTCCATATATAGTTTGGGCCCTTGATATAGAGGTTTTGAGTTCACCCAATTGGAGTCACATTACCAGTAGGAGATCTAGGAATATGATTGTTGAGGGTCTCAGGTCCTCTGTACAGTTATATAAAATAAAAACAACAACAAAATAAAATTACTTTTGAGGTAAAATTACTTCGATTTGAAGGCTATATCAAATGAATCATTATTATACTCCAATATGACCAAAATAATACCATTATAGTGATTCTTGAACCCTTATAATCCTTTTTCAGACGTTCATGATCATATAACATGCATCCAAAAATAAATCTATAGTGTTGTAGAATCCATCAGACATGGGTAGGTTAATGAGAGTGTTCTAGATGGAATTTTCTCAATCCTTTTTAGAAAATAAATAAAACACTGATTCCAAGTTTACTATATCAATAAATAATATTTGTAAGAAAGTTGAATGCCTTTCCTTATAATCTCATCATCAGTTGAGCTTTCCTAATTCCTGATACACCACATAAGAAAATTTAGCTTCACTAGTTTTAATAAAATCAAAATAGTATTAGATCATACATAATGTATGTGTATTGTTGGAACTATCTTTTTACATCATGAGATTCTAATGTGGCATGAGACATAGGGACTGAAAACACATATTTCAAGTTCATTAGGATTTTTTATACTATTTTAGATATTTTTTGTGCATTATTGGGAAACACATAAATGAATTAAAGATGTTTAGTGGCCTATCTGAGGCTTAGATCTAGGAAAAAATAACCTATAAAGTAAGGATGGAATCCCACCCAATTTCATTTCCATAATTTGGTGTCTCCTTTTCCAATGATCCAAAAAGAATGGTCATATAATGTGATGATGGGACTTTTCATGTTTCACCACAGATGTTAACCATTAAATACCTCAAGAAAATAGAGTATGGAATCTCTATATTTATTCCTATTGAATTTATCCTAGAGATATTTTGTGTAAATTTCCTTAGAACCAAAACTAGCTTGCATCATATCATACATTTATAATGATTTTGGAGGTAAAATCCCCTTTCTTCAAACAGTTTAGCTATTATTGACCACATGGACCAATGATGGTGTCCTACCTAGTGATAATATAAGATAAAACTATTAGTATTGACGTAAATTTTCATTATAATTAATTTATGATCCTTTCACGTTGATAAAACAAGTATTGGAATAGAGGAGAGAACATAATTCACTTGGATTATCATTCCAACAAAAGAGAAAAATTTAATTTTACATTTGAAAATCCTTTATATAGTTCTAACAATAATACCTTGAAAATAAGGGATACAAATTTTTCAATTCAAAAAGTGAAGAACCAAGATAGTCCATAAGAAACCACATCTAGTGATTCCTAGCCTCTAAGAAGTAATATCCAACCTCCTTCTAAATATTTTTTTTGAGATGTATATGCTACATTTTTGAAAATTTATTCTATATATAATTTTGATATTATAATCATTAAATATCAATTTGAACACCTGAATTTAGTTTCATTTACCATTATAAAAGGAAAAAATAAATGGAATATTCTGATAATTCCATATCAACCTCTGACTGGACAGACTAACTCATTGACTATTAAATTATTAATATTACTACAAAGGATATCCTAATCTAGAATAAAGAGGATTGGAGATAGAATATACACTTGGAGAAGGACCCTCACCGATATGATGAATCTAAATATCCTCCCAATGAGGGACACCATGAATTATGGAGAGGAGAAGTAGCATAAAAGGCTTTGAAAACCCCACATTAAGTATCCGAAACGATGTAAAACTATTTCAAGAAGCTTTATTACATCTTATTATATTATTTTTCCAAGTCAATTGTTTCCATAAAAATTTATCTGATAGAAAATTTTCCAAGATCCAATATCATTTCATGATTTAAAACAATGGATCCTTGTATGTTTATACATTTAAGGAAGCCACGTTCATTATCAAAAACTTGAGGAATTAGTCTTAGGGAATACATATTATTAATTATTAGTTCAAGCACTTTATATTAAAATTACACAAGATTATGTGATGAAAATTGATAAATCCATTAGGTTGATTATATTTAGGTATGAGGAAGGGAAAAGTGTTAATGGTAACTCTAGGGAGAGGACCACCCTTGATTTAATAACAGACTAATTCAATGAAATATTTTCTAATGAGATCCCAAAAAATTGTATAAAAAGAACCTGGGAAGACATTATTCTTAGGGGTGATGTATGGGATGAAACATCTAATATACTCTTACATATCATATTATTATATAATGTATTGCAATATATTATTGTCTGAGTCACATATAGACCTCATTATGTTAATATAACAGATATCCTTAGTATATTGACTTTGATCCCCTTTCAACCTCTTAAGAATATGATCTAACATTAAATATGAGATTAAATAAACCTCTTATGGTAAGTGATATTGACATCCCTAGTGAAGGTTTAATCTATAATGACCCATACCTTATTTATCCCGTACATACATGATTTACCTTATGGGATATAGTTTCTTATATTTATAGGACTTTTTTATTAAGTGTTTTATAAAAGTGAGTAAACCATTATAAAAAATTTAGAAATTTCCCCAAGGTATTAAATTTTTCAAAACAAAAATTTCTTTTTAAAGATACACTTTCTTCATTAAAGGTAACACCCAAATTTATAACTCCGACTTTATTAAAATTTCTACCAAGTGTTAATCCCTATGGATAATTATTTTAAAATACGAGATGAGTAAAATAATTCTCATTGAGTGTTAGAAAATTAAATAATCTTATTATTCTATTTTTAAAACCTAAAAAATCCATATTAATATTTTTTTTCAATTAATATTTTACCTCATATTTCCATTTACTTTTCCCTAAAATAAATTTAATTTATTATTATATTTAACAAACCATTTGATATGAAAACATAAATAAAATTCATAATCATAAGGGATTCGTGGTAACCATGAAAATTAAAAAATAACATTCCTTGAAAAAAATCATTTCACGTTTATATTGTTTAAAAAAAGTCAGAAACATTCCCTAAAAATACAACCCCATTTATTACATTTTAAAAAAAAATATTTCCTTTATAAACTATTAAGATAATATCATGTAGATAAACCATTTGGAGAATATCATGTAGGTACCACGATAAATTATCCATAAACTGACCCATATAAGAATCTTAATAATGAAGTTAACTAACCAAATAATTCCCGTATTCCTTGGGAATAACCTATAATAGGTAAACTTCATCGCTTTACCAACTAAATTGTAAATATATATCAAAATCACCCTCTATTATGTATATTTTGGGAACTAACTTCAAAATTTTGTAATTCAAATGAATAATAGCATCAGTAAAACACAGATATATATATATATATATATATAATTTATTGAGTTAATAAGGTATCCTTATTAATTTTCCATTCATTTATGTTTTGAAAATCACAAACACTCTATCTCAAGGTAAATTTTATTTATCCTTTGATTTTCCTTATAAATAAAATTTTCCTTCACCATAGAAATTTTCTACTTACATTTTTTTTCATTGTTTAGGTTATATTTTCTCTAAATCAGAATAATTTTATTTCTAATTTAAAAATTTAGGTTCACATCTAAAACCTCAAAATCCCATAAATACTTTGATATAGAGTATTCTGTTTTCAGGATCTAAATTTAGGTTCAGAATTATTTTGAATTGTGACTCAGAATTAATTTGAATTTAGACTCTGAATTCAGACTCTGGATTCCTCTGAATTACAACTCAAATTACCTGAAATTTAGACTCGAAATTCTCTGAAATTCATAATTAGAATTCCTCAGAATTCAGACTCCGAATTCTTCAGAATTCAGAATCTGATTTCATCAGAATTGAGACTCAAAATTCCTCATAATTAATACTTTTAATTCATTATAATTTAGCCTAAAAATCCCCAGAATATACACTCCAAATTCACTGGAATTCAGACTCTGAAGTCTATATAATTCTGATTCGTAATTCCTTGAAAAACAGAATCTGAATATCCATGTAACATAGTATCTGAATGTTTATTTGCTTAGACTCTGAACATTATTTTTCCTTACACTATAAAAATATATTTGGTTATGAAACCATATTTTTCTTACCAGTGTTTTTTTTATGAAACAATGTCGTATATTCTGTTTCTAACCAACCATTGTTTGAGTGACACATGTACATGTACCTCTGATATTCAAGGAAAAATAATACCATTTGAGGTGGGAGTCGACCATTAGATACGTGCCTATAAATAAGAGCTCATTTGAATGAGCTCATAGATTTTGATGATGACTGATTGATCACTCTGGAGACTACATGATGTTGAAGTGATTTATAGAGAGAGAGACTATCTTTCTTTGTGCGTGATAAACATCTTGTTCAGCATACTTTGTGAGACTCTTATTTTTGTTGTGTATAATCGAGGGCTTCCAGGGATAATAAGACAGAGGTATCAACTACCTTAATGTTCGAGTTCTTCTTTGGTTAAGAAGACAGAGGTTTTGACTACCTTGAAGTTGAGGGCTTGTGGGGATATCAAGACAGATCCCGATATTCCTATCAATGGATTACCCTTGTGTGGGTAAAACATACTTTCTTGAAAGTATAAATCAAGGGACCTTTATCCAAGGTTGCTGGATACCCAAATATTTTGGTTAAAAGATTTTATAGTTGTTAGTTGGGTTATTTCAAGTTTATTTCCACTGCATTTTGATTAAAAAAATAGTATAACTATCTTATACATCCTTGTACTTTTTTATACTCTGATTATAATTATTCTATATGCATTAAGGTATAATATTTTCCTTGAAAACGTTTATTATGTTTCACTTCCAGAACCATATTTCTAGAACCTAACAAGTTTGTATAACTAAGAGGTCTTGTGAATTTACTTTGTTTAAGTTTGTTTAACATAGTTTTCCTTAAGGTTAAAAATGATAGTTTTATACCAACATTAAATGTTCCTAAGGAATTTTCTTAGAATTCATTTCTCCCCCATCTTGTAATTGAGCATCTACATTCATTATTTCGTTCCTACATAATTCACTTTAATTAAAAACACATTTTAATTTTCATTCAATCCCATATGCAATAACATTTTCAATTATCTTCTAAATACAAGGAAAATTTCCTGTTTCGTTAGAAAAACATTTTAAAACTAAATGTAACCAGTATATTGAGTAAAAAATCATTTAAAGTAATCTTGGATAATTTTAAATGAATATAGATAATTAATAATTTCTACTATGGAGGTAAATGGCATTTAAGGTGTACACATTAAAAATTACTTATTTCAGTTTTGTAAAAAAAATACCCATATGGAAAATTTTGGAAAATTTTTTTTTATTCCTTTATGAATAAAGCAATTTTTTTTAAAAAAATGACATATTTTAGTGTTTGAATAATAAATTATTAAATTATTTAAACATTTAAAATAACCATAACATGAAATAAAAAATAGCTTGAATAATAAAAATAAACAATAGTTCCTTACCTGAATTACTATCTTGTTGCGTGCATTCTCAAACTCCTATATAATAAAATTATATTACATTTATAATTGTGTAATAAATTTTTTCATTTAAATTTCATCATTATAATTATTATTTTATTTTAATTTATTACTATCATATATTTATTTATTAAATAGTTAAATTCAAGTTGGATGTTTTGTGGTCGATCGATATATTATTTCAAAACAACATCACCGCATTGACCATGATAAAAGGGGATATGGTTCCATTACGTAAATAATAATACAAATTTTATAATAATAATACCTATATGATAAATACACTTTTAAAAAAACCATGTAAGGTTTTTATTAAAAATTAAGCACATCATTTTATGGAGATAGTAGTTCATACGTACACAAGGACAATGTTTTAATTTTTATAATCGGTGGAAAAGAAATAATATAGCTAATATTTCAATTTTAAATAATAATAAATATATTTTAAATGTCATTTTTTATTTATTAATGTTATACTTATGTAAATCCATGTATATTGGGGATGAAAAATGATTCACATCGCCTCGCAGATGTTGTATTCAACACATATGAACGTTTGATTTTTTCAATTTTCAACGAATGGAATGTATAAGAACATAAGTAATATATTATATTTAAAGAATTATAATTATTTTATAAAAATATTATGTATTCATCAATTCTATATTTATAACCATTTTTGTGATGAGGTGATGGAAAACTAAACATATTTCTTCATAGAGGTTTTTGTCCCCACATTCTCACGAGCGATGTTTTCATATACTATTTGATGGAAAATAGATAAAAAAGTTTCATTAAAAAATATTTAATTATACATAATATAATTTTTTATTTATTTTATAGTTTTTAGAACGTATTTTAAAGAAGTATAAGATGAAAAAAACTTGGAGTAGGTTGGTTAGCACAAATAACTTCTCCTCTGATATCTCACTTTGGATTACTCCTTAATACATCTAAGATAGGTATTTTGTGAAAAAAAATACCTCAACAAAAAGGGTTGGTATATTGGGGATATATATTTTCCAAAAATATTGACTTAACTAGTGTGATCAAAATTTGTGTGGCACATAGCTGAGGAGTTTCTATTTTATAAGTGAGGGGAGTGGCACTCTTGTAATTATTCGATGTTGTAAAACAATATAATGTCTTTTTCATGGAAAATTTGAACTTACAGAAAAATGGCATATAAGGAAGAATAGATCGAAATAAAATCATATAATAATAATTTAAATTTTATTATGTGGAATTATCACTTTGTTTTTACTTCAATTAACCATATTTACCCAATATCGTGGAGACACATTTTTTCCATTTTTATTATTTATAATGACCACTAATGAAATTTAACTCATTAATAAATATAAAAATCATGATTAAAAATAAGGAATAAATTTTTCATTATTTTATTTTTATGATTTTTTAAATGTAATTTTAATATAAGTTCACAAAACAAAATGAAAACCGGTTTTTCAAAAATTGTATTTTTAATCATAAAAATGAACTTAAACCAAAAAAATGCATGATCATGATTAATATGAAACTATTAATCTTAATAATAATAAAATGGATTTTATTTTACTATAAAATCAAATCCAAAACAAAATTATCCTTCTAAAATTACCTTTTTTATTGAAATGATATTGAAATTTTTGAAAACATCAGTATTTTTCACTAATCACTCAAAAATAAAATTTTTAGAAAAATACTAAAAAATATCACCCAATGTTATACTCAATAATTTTATTATAAAAAAGAAATTTTTTAAAAATAAATTTCTCAAATAATAAAATTTAATTTTTAAATAAAATATTGTAATATATGGGATGTTTTTTTAGTTAAATAGAATTATTCATATTTTGATTGAAAAATTAAGAAATATCATTTATCAAAATACAATTAATACGAGGACATAAAATTAATACCAATAAATCATATGATTTATTAAACTCTTATATTATTTATGTTTCTAAATTCCTCTCCCATTCAGAAATTATTTCCTAGTCATTTTAATCATTAATTAAACATGTGAGTTTATTTTCCGTGTATTTAATTTTTAGGATTCCCATATTTCTTCCTCAATCATGGTGTTATTCCCTAAAACATTAAACTAATGAATATCAAAATTTCATAGTATATAATATCTATGATAAAAAAATCACAAGTTAATATTATTTATTAGAGAGACTCTCCTCTAATTGTACCATTTTTTGTCTCAAAAAATGAGATGCATTAGTAGTATAGTTCATTAGAAATGAAACACAAAACATATCATGTTTCGGAGATAAAATCAAGTGTGACACTAATAGATAAAACATTGATCCCATTTTCCATTGAATTTGATGGTTTCTAAAGAATTCTAGGATCAATTTTCTTTTTTACCAATATACATTACACTTTCCAAGGAGAAATTTTAAGAAATACATGATCACCCACATAAAATGAATGGTCTTTCCTTTGATCATCTATAAAAATTGTTTTCCTACTAAGTTAAACACTCATGTGGTTATAAATATTAATTACTTTATCAACTATAAATTCTACCAATTAAGGTCCCAAAAATATCCCAAACTTCATCCCAATATTTTAATGTTATACACCATTATCCATATAGTGACTCAAAAGGTTCCATCAGTATACATGAATGAAAAATATTGTTATAATAAAATTCAACAAAAGATCTAGGTCGATCCTAAATTCCCTGGAAATCTTTTGACCATGATTGAAACATATTCTTTATGGTGGAAATTGTACCCTCTAAATGTACATCTTATCAATGAAAAAAATCTATACTAAACTTTAATTTACTACCCGTTAAATTATGAAGTCATTAAACAAATTTAAAAAAACCTGGGATTATGATGAGATACAATATAGAGAGGGAGAGAATCCCCTTGTAATATGAATATCTTTTAAGACAATTTTTTTACGTTGATATAATGTAATAATATGTAGAATAATTATAAAATGAGTAGATTTAGTCAAATGATATAAAATAACCCAAATCGCATTATCACCTTCTGTTGTATTTGTTAAGCCCATAAGGAATTCCAGGTATATGTCATCTAATTTACATTTTGGAATTGACAATAGCTGAATCATGAACTTTATTAGTTTTTGATCCACTTTACTCTATAAAAAATTTAAATATTTCATTGAAACATATGATATATCCTTATTTAGAACATTCTAGAATTTCTTTAAACAAAGATCATTGTACATATTTTTACCATCAAGTAAAACCAAAAATAGAGATTGATTAGATTAATTTAATAATTCATTCTTCAACTAGGAATCCCTTGAAACACATAATAACTTCCCTAATCTGATAACACATTCTTTATCCGAATTAAATACATGAAATGTACCGTTTTTTACCAATTATACTATATCTGTAAAACTGATATCTTTCTTATAGGTCTGATAATTTTTGTTTGAAATAGATGAATATATTGATACCTGATTCAAAATATATGGTGTTTCAAAATAAAAAATCTAAGGGAAAAAATAATTAAGAAATTAACTAATGTATATTATTTCAAGTGTTATATAGTTAATGATTCATTATATTTGGGATCAAGGAATCAACACACTTATTTTATTTACTTGGAAGATAATTAATTGTGAAATCATAATCCATAAGCAGTTTTATGAATTTTATATGCCTCATGTTCTACTATTTTTTATTAAATATATACATTAGACTTGTATAATTCGAATATATTTCACATATCTCTGTATATAATAATTTACACCATTTTTTAATGAAACAAATACTGAGTTCAGATTAGGGACATTTGTTAGATAATTTTTCTCATGGGGTTTCAATTGAGGAGTTTAATTCACAATAACAAAAACGTTATATATCAAGACATGTGAAAGCCCCTTCAAAGAAGATTCATGATAAATAAAAAATTCACTAGTTCTAGATGGAAAGGCTAACACTAGAGTAATAACCAATATACATTTCAATTCAATGAAAAATTAGTCACACTACTTTCTCTGTATTAATTTCACTCATTTTTTAAGATAACTCAATTTATAGGAATGATGGCCGAGAAAAAATTTCAATAAACCTTCTGTAGAAACAAAATAATATAAGAAAAAATTTAAATCTTAGGGACCTTTGTAGACCTTAGACACTCTTCAACCACATTAGTTTTACCAAGATCAATGGTTATGTTTTCTTAGGAATGAAATCTATTATAACCAAAATTCAACTTTACTGAATGCTATATAAAATATATTTTCATTTAATGTGTGGAAAAATTATTATGTTTTCATAATATTCATCACAACATTTAGAATGAACTATAATATCATTGATAAACAAAACCATAAATTTATTAAAATAATCATGGAAAACTCTATACATTAGATAGGAAAATATAGTGGGTACTTTTTTTAAACTCGAATAACACACACTAAAACTTGTTATGACCATAACTAGTAAAAAACACCATACTTGGAATGTATTACTCCATCACCTTTAGTTATCAATATATAATCATGGGATCAATCATTAAAAACGAATCTTCTAATTGGATATGATAAAACAAGACAACTATATGAGGAATATTATACTTATTATTAATAGTCATATATTTTAGTTCTCTATAATCATTTAAAATTATAATATAACCATCCTTATTATTAAAAAATTGAATAACAGTACCCCAAGGTGATGTTATAGGGTAGATAAAACCCTTATCAAGTATTTATTGTAAATATATTTTCAATTTCAACATCTAAACAGAAGGCATTTGATAAAAAGGTTTTGTAATTATATTATTATTATTATCTAAGTAAAAAAATCCACATCTCAAATAGGAATAACATTAAGAATATCATCATGAAATACATCCATATATTCATTTAATTTTAAAATATTAGTAATTTTAATAGTTCATTTATTCTCAGAAATATGTGTAGATATATTTTTCTTCAATGATTTATTAGTTTCTTAGCTTTCTGAATGTTATTAATGGTATGAATTCATTATCACATTAAAATAAAAAATCATCTGTAAAATAATTTCATTAGCTATTTAATATATCATAACATAATAGGTTGATTTATAATCCATACCTTGAGTAAAATCAAACTCAATAATAGGAAATATTATATGGTTTTACTAAAAACCCATTTATAGTTGATAATAGGAACATCTCTATAAATTATTTTTACGTTTATATTACCCCCAAATAGTTTTTACCAAAAGTTACGAATTTGTTTCTAGGGGTGTTACTTCCATTTTACATGAAAACTTACCAAATATAGAAGAACCAATGGATAATGAGTCAATTAATATATTTCTATAAAGTGAATAGACATGTAATGTTCCTTTCACCACTTTATTTGAGGTTCCCAAATCAATAGTAGTAGTAGAAAAAGAATTTTCATGGATTTAAATTTTTTTTCCTCAATGATTCCCACCTTGTGTAACAAAAATATTAAATTTATTATCATAATGTACCAACTCATTGAAATTAAAATATTTCACTACCTTAATTTCATTACCGATATTACCAATTCCATAGGTATTTTATTTCCAATCATGATCTATGTGTATACATATTGGTTACACTTCCATGTTATAAGATATATTCTATAAAATATATCTTTCTACACTTATTACGAGAGGGTAACTAAATTTTATTACCATCTTATTTCTTCGATGAATTATTCCAAATTTCTTACCACAAGGAGCACTTATTATCCCATTTTTTGTAAAAGTACATGAACTCGGACTCCACTTGATCAAAACACTAAAAAATTACTCAATACCTTTAAATTGATAATTGACCATATCCCATTGTAAACCCAGATTAAAATATCAGTAAAATTGTTGAACTTAACTATCATTGTCCAAAATTAAATTTGATTCATACCTGAACAATCTTGTATAATTAGATTCATATGAAGCAGTAGAGTCCTACACTTTTTTTCTAACTCTATTAATTTCCATTATATTATAATTCAAAAAAATTTAGGAAAACACTTTTCAATGAAGAGATCATTAAATTCCATCTATTCATGAAATAAATTTATTCTTTTTCAGTATTGTTATTTATCAAATATCTCAAATAATTGACTTCACCTGGAAAACAATAAATTATTATGTACAACTTCTAAATATATAAACATTCTATAAATTCAAATATCTTCTCTAATGTGTTAATTTGTACTTCAAAATTCACTATGCACGATGATCTAAAAAATATGAAGGGTCTTGTTTCATGAAATAATATACTATAAACATGTTCCAATATACAGAATTGTATCCCCCTCTTTTCTTTGGTTCCTCTATTGATAGTCTACATCAACTATGTTAACATAGATATAAAATACACTATTCCAATTCTAACTATTCGAGGTTGTTTTTTCAAGAAGGTATTACCCTCCTACTACCTTTCTTCATCATTTAACCTATTTCTTCTATGAAAAATGATTCTAAACTGAATTATTGATTAAGGAACAAGTTATTCTTCAAATGTTAACTCCTGATAATATAAACATTAATTATAATCTCTTTAAAGTTTATTATAATATACCCCTAATATTTAACGAGATCTAATCATTTTTTATAATACCAACTATAACAACCCATACCTTTTCAACCCATTAATTCATTATTTGTAATAATAGTTGAATTGTCATGAATTTACATAATATTTTCAGTTTATAGATTTATATAATTTGGTTAAAAATTACAAAAAAAATAGACATTTTTACATAGTATCCAATTTTACCGCAAAACAAGATATTTATAAAGACACACATTCTTCATTCAAGGTAAATACCAAATCGATAAATATGACTTTATTAATGTTTTTACACATACTTATGCCTTGTAAAAAATTATTTTAAAAAATTGGATGGGATAAATTATTTGTAAGTGATATAAAATAATATAAATCCATTATTCCACATTTAAACATAAAAAAATAATAAATTTTATCTTTTTAAAAATAAAACTTTAACATGAAATATTTGTATACTTTTACAAAAAAAACCTAAATTATTATTATTTTAAGTGAAACCTATCATATTTAAATAAAAGTAAACATAAATCATATGGGATTCCGAGAAACCATGAAATATCATGTTTAACGTTCCATGGAATGAAATATTTTAACTCTTGTGTTTAAAAAAGTCATATATTTTCATTCAAAATAGAAGCCCATTTTATTACATTTTGAAATTAATGTATTTTCTTTATAAGCCATTATAATAATATCAGGTAGTTACCTTGAGAAATTATCCTTACATTTAAATTCATAAAACCATTACAACATAATCACGATACCATAAAATTCCCATATCTATTTAGAGTATCCTATATCTGGTAAAATTCACCTTATTACACAATCAATTGGAGAGATATTTTTGAATCATCTGTAATTATAGCTATTTAAGGCACACCAATTGATCAATAAAATGAATAAGAAAAATATCATGTTAAAAACAAATATTTCATTCAATATAATAAAAAAAATATTTTAATTTTAATTCAATCACACAAGAAATCATATGATTAGTTATCTAATAAATATGAAAAATAGTTTCTACTTCCTTAGGAAAACTATTTAAAAATTATAATCCATATAATAATCAGAGAAATCGGTTCTTTGAAAATAAATATGGAATATTTAACGGATTATTGATAATTAATAATGATTATAATGGTGGGAAATGTTGTAAAATTGATATATCTTATAAAATTATTTTTTTAACTTTTGTAAAGAGTTGAAAAAACCCATACATAAATGGTGAAAAGATTAATTTTTAATACTTTACAAAAATGTGAGAAAAAATTAAGATTAGGCATTATCAAACATTGAATAAAAATTAACTACATTCTTGAAATATTTAAATTAACCTCAACATGAAATAAAAAGAGTTTTATGGAAAACTGTAAAATGATATTTATAAAGGAAAGTCCCTTATCTTATCTTTTTTCTATCATTGTATGTTCCATAACTCAAAACAATTATAATTATATTAAATTTTAAATCAATAATAGGTATTTAATTTTCATTTTAGTTGTATTATTAATTTCATTTCATTTATTACAATGATGTACATACTTACCAAAATGGTTAAGTTCACATTGGATGTTTTTGGGGTTATTCCGTTAAAAACATCAAAACAACATTACTAAATTGACCATGGTAAAATGGGTTATTGTTGTACTTCTTAAAAACATTAAATTTTAATATTAATCATATTTATAAATAGAATACACTTTTAAATCCAATAATGTAAGGTTTTCACAAAACAAACTGGGTCATTTTATGGAGAATACTATCTATACAGAAAGATGAATGAAGTTTTAATTTTAATAAAAGGTTGAAATGAAATAATATAGATAATATTTCACTTTTAATGAATAATAAATTTATTAAACATGTAATATTTATTTACTAATTCCATATTTATTATCAACCTTTTTTAGGATGAGGTGAAGAATTAATCACATCACATTGTAGAGTTGGTATTCCACATGTACGCATGAGCGGTGTTATTAATTTCCAAAAATATATAAAGGGTAAAAAGTTATGTAATATATTATATTTATAGATTTATAATAATTCAAAAAAAATATTACATATTCATTAATTCTATCTTTATAAGAATCAATGTGAGGATGTGATAGACAGTGTAACACTTGTCTTTAGGGAGGTGAAACTGCACATGTACGCACAAGCTATGATTTAATTTACCATAGGTTGGAAAAGAGATAGAAAAATTTTATTCCATCAAAATAATAAAATTTAATTATAAATAATATATTTATGTTATTATTTTACAATTCTTATAACATATTTTAAAATTATATAAAAGATGAAATATTGAAATATATCAGTTTCGACTAATACATTCCCATCAGATATATCCCTTTGGATTATATAGTATGCATTATAGTATTGGTATTTTTAAAATACCTATACCTATTAGAAATTTTAAAAGAGTTTGGGAAGATATTTTATAAGATATTTATTAATATAGAGTGCTCAGAAGGTTTGTTAAAGGGAGAATAGGTGGTAAACCTTTAATATGTGTGGGGAGTGACACTTTTATAATTATTCAGTCTTTTAAAATAATATAAAGTTTTATTCCTATGATAGGGCTACTTAAGGAGATTAAATTCTAATATAATTCAATAAGGGTTGAAATAAAATAATAAAATAATAATTAAGATAATATTTTGTGGCCTTAACACATAGTTTCCCCCATAATTAACCTGATTTACCTTCTACTATGGTAACACATTTTTTCATGGTTACTATTTACAATGACGAAATTAAAATAAGATCACTAATAACTTTGAAACTCATTAACATAAATATGAAATTGATATTCATTATTTAATTTATATAAGTGGACGAAATTACTTTTATTCGTATTTCTCAAAATGTAACAAAAAGTAGTTTTTATACAATTGTGTTTTAAGCATAAAAATGATCTTTTTGAAAATTAAAATATAATATTAATTCTTATAGAGTAATCTAGATTATATTTAATCCAATGGATCTTATTTTATTTTAAAATAAAATCCAAAACATAATGGTAATTTTAAATTAAATTATTTAATGAACCGAAATGACAGTTTTAAAGAAATGTCATTTTCCCCTATTCACTCAAAAATCAATTTTTTTAAAAAAATCCAAAAAAATCACCATAACAGATATTTATTATGTTTATAAAAAAATAAATTCTATTTTATAAAATATAATTTCTGAAATAAATAAATTTAACTTTTAAATAATATTATATACTACATGGAAAAATGTTAGATAATAAAACTATTTATTTTTGGATTCAAAACTTATATAAAATAATTTATAAAAATATAAAGAAAATAAATCCATAAAATGAATACATATAAATAAATCAAATAAATTTATTACTATGATTACCTCAGTTGTTACAACATCCTTCATTGAATGGTATGATTCATAATAAACATCACCTCTCATTTGAAAGTGTGAATGCATACCATGTTTCTATTTCGTTCGCATAGCCAATAGATGTTGGATTTTTATCAAAAATTTATTTATTTTTCAAGGAAATATTAATATTGGAAGATTTAATTTTTATTAAGGAGAAGAAAAAATTCAATATACCATTATTCTTTTAACAGTCCATATATATGGACTGATCTCCTCTTGATGTTGTCCTAGGTTTGTGTTGAGAATCTATTATTTATTGGCCCATTTAATTATTTCACCTTAAAATATGTAGGGATTATTTTGATGTGACAACCATGAATACCCCAGGATGGGTTCTATCTTTTAAGAACCCACCGTCTATTTGAGGTAAATATCTTTAATCCATCAATTAGCATAAATAATCAATGATTAAAATACTATGATCTTTGGATATGGATAAGAAATGTAGATCGTTAAGAAAGGTTTTTTACAAACTGAGTGATAAATAAAAGTTGTTAGATGTAAATAACAATGAATTTAACTACAAAGTTTTTCAAATGGATATATATTATACTACCACCACACTTTTTTCTATACCATGTGTATTGATCACTAGTGAATCCAAGATCAAGTAAGTTTATATTGGTAATAAAGGAATCGAAAACATTAAACACTATGATCATGTAGCATTATCCTCAATTATTTTACAATTAGTTGATGTTTATTTTATAATCACTACTTCAGAACCATGTAGTCAAACCAAGAGCAAAAGAGGAAAGTTTTTTTTAGAGTATGCCTCTTTCGACAACCTCTCATTTAACATTAGTGACATTTAAGAAGAATGAGTTAGAGGATTTAGTGACTTAAATAGAAACACCTTAGGGGGTGGGAGAATGAAATAAATAAACATACAATTGGATCCCACAAAAATATTCATAAATATGAATTAATTAGAGATCCGTGTATGATATAGTTGTAAAACATAGGCACCATTAACAAAATATAAACCCCTCTTTACCATGATCAGATGGTCCTAGACCACTAAGCACCACCAGTTTCCCCACAAAAACATAGTCTCATTCCTTGACCCCACCCACATGCCCAAATGGGTTATCATACTATAAATGTACCCATAAGCCAACACATGTTCTTTCAATGTGACTTTTCCTCACTCACACACACCTTGGGAAGCTTCCTTGAAGGTCACCTGTCCTAATGACTACTCCAACCACATAAAATTAATTGTAGAGTTCTAATCAAGTAGGATCCTAATATAAGGTTTACCTCATCTACATGTTTCATGTCATTTATTCTTTTAACACTTCAATACTCCTGGGTGTTGCATTCATCCACCTTTTAGATCATAATTTCCTCATTGTTGATATGTCAATTAATGATAAAAAGGAGCATAACATTTCCATAAGGGATGAGAATATGATCATAACATATGAAAACATACCCAATATTTCATAGACTATAAATCATGAGTCACGCTATCATTTTTTTCATAACTAAATAAATGAGTAATAAGAGTGTAGAATCATCAATGATTAATCATGATTCGTGGGAACATATCATAAGTATAAGACATAATTTGTTGAGATGTATATAAGAATAAAATATCATTTCCTTAATCAATGATCACTTATATGACTATCATAGTTAACAGAGTCCAATATTTAATTAGTTTTACTCCGCATATCCATTTTTCCTTAGTCAATACTCAACGCCAATATTTTCATAGTGGATAAAGTACCTTACATGATCGAGTTCACTACCTAATCTAGTTAATGATATCTCATGTGACATTAATACTTACCCAATTCACAGGAGGGATATATAATATTTTTCCTAATATCACATAATGAAAATAATAAATAATTGTTGAAAAAAATCAAAAAATGTAAATCAATAATCATATCATCATTGTGTAATTAACTTGAGATAAATAAACATGTTTTAAGAAATATTCCTGAAAACATCATCATCATAAGCCACCTGGAGAAATAAATTTGATGTTATCATAGGATAATATCCACAATGAAGTATAAAAAACAATAAATGGTGTTGACATAGGTTAAAAATAACCATTAATAAAGGAATTGAAATCCCTCTATGACGATATATAGAAAACATCCCTTGACTTAAGGTACATTTTTAAAAATAAAATTCCAAAAAAAATGGGAATATGATTTTTTTTATTCATTTGAAACATTTAAATTAATATTCATAATAAAGGGAGGATATAATAGTAGTGATATCTATTCATGCTATATATGTTAACAGAGAACATTATTTTTCAGTTTTATAAAATGTAAAAAGTTATTAATATGAAAAACTATTTAATATATTAGTTTCAAAATTTATAAAGTAATTCAAATAAAGTTAAAATATAATTTAAATAAACATAATTGTGGGTAAAACATTTTAATAAATGTATATGGAAGAGATCTATTCTTGATCGAGGTGAGAAACTATGTTCGGATTTCATAAAATTAAATTTTCTACCATTTTTTGTAAAAATGAGTATATAATTAAATAAAAACATGAAAATAAAAAAAAATTACAAATATAATTCTCTAACATTACGACCACTAAGATAAATAAACGTAAAGGATCAAATATATACAGCATCCAAATAGGTAAACAGAACATATCAGTAGACGATGAGAGGTTCAGTGGATGAACCAAGTGATAAGATACCACCTTGATATGATCCAAAATCTCAAAGAGGCTAATATATCCTGGTCTTATCTTTCTCTTTTTTTAAAACGTATAAACATTGTACAAGGAGATATTCTATGAAATACCTGATAACTAACATTTAACTCTATATCTTGTCAATACTTTTAATTTTAACATTTCTTTATACTATGAGATTCCCTAATGTACTGTTGAATAGCTCTAAAAACTAAAAAAAATTCCTAGATATATGATTTACAAATAATATTCATTACCAAACTTAATACCAACATATTAGAGTCCTTCACTATTTTCTAAATAGGTATTCATAAAATTCCATCTGAATTCTCATGTGAAAGATATTATTATAACTATATTTGACCAAAATAAGGTATTAACCCCCAAATCCTTTGAAATATATAGAGTAAAAACTCAATATATCTTTTAGGGTTTGAATAGTCCTCTTAAATTGACCATATGTCTAGGGATGATATGTAGTGCTGAATTTCAACTCCCTATTCAATTCTTACTAAAGGATTCTCTAAAACATGGAGGTAATCCTTAGATCCTGATTAGAAATACTATAATGCGGTACACTATCAAACCTCAAAAAATAATTATAGTATATTCTAGAAAAATTATCAAGAGATAAATATTCTCTGAGAGAAATGAAATGTGATGAATTCAAAAGTTGATCTACTACAACCCAAATTTTGTTATGAGATTTGTCTGTATTTAAGATTCCTGTGATGAAATCCATGGTGATATTTTCCTTTTTTCATTCTGGTATGTGAAATGGTGGTTACATCTCCTTTGACTTCCATCACTAAGACATAACATTCTAGCATATTGGTTATTTATATGCATAATCCATAATATACCTTCTCACGTTTTCCCATTATAATTACTCTTTGAGATCAACACAAATGTTGAATATTGTAGAAAGGACAGATAATAGTGAGTTATGTGCTTCATCCATAAGTCCTTTGATTATTGTATTTCCCGGAAAAATACCCATTTCTAGAATTTGATCATTCCATCATGTTAAAGGTTGAACTTTGGAACATTCCTTACCTTTTTTTCAGAGAAATATCTTCCCCCATGTCTCTATAATCAGCACATGAATGGATAGTTGAACATTCATATGAGAAATATAATATCTTTTCACATTAATTATGATTTCATGGTCCAATACTATACCCATCCATAAGTATTATATCTATTTCAGCCCTCATCATGGATAAACTGGCCCAATATTTCCAACATAGATGATTATACATATTCTTCACCTTCCTATGATGGTAATGTATGGAGCAATCATAGTATTTAGAAAACCCCAACCATCCCTATTGGAAGATAAAAAACTCTTTCTATGTTAATATATACTTCAAGTGTGTATGATCTATGTACATTACACATCTCATTATAAAAATAATGCATTTATATTTTAAATATAAATAATACTGCTACTAGCTCAAAATAATGAATCAAGTAATTTTTATTAGGAACCGTTAATTAATTCAAGGAAAATAATATCATAGTATTTTTCTACAGTATAAAACACAGTGATCCCTTCATTGATGAATCATTGAATATCATAGTTCTTTATCGATTATAGGTTATTATAAGGATTCATTGAACATGATTCTCTTTATCACATTGAAATTATCTTCACATACCCACTTCTAAAGGAACTTATACCCATTCCACATCAACATTGTTATTATATTTGATAACCATATAAAATATCTAAAAACAATCAGTTGTATCCATCCAACTAAAGAAAAATACATATATTTTTCACTACCACTATTCTAGGAAATTGTTTAATAACTTACATCATAGAAGGATCCATAGATATATACTCTTATATGATTATATTACCTGTTAATGATAAATTATATTTCCATAATTAACACTATTTTATTTGGGATTATAGTTTCTCCTTATTAAAGGTATTCAACACAATCTCAAAATGATATTTATATTTTTCCTCTATCAATGATTATATATGAATATTATGTATAAAGACTACCCCAAAATTATCAAGGTAATATCTAAATACAATATTCATTATATCCATACATATAATGAAGGAAATGTGAACTCTAAATAGAATCACTATAAATTCATAGTGACCATTACATGCATGGATGAATATATTGGTTATATTCTCCTTCTTGATCCCTAATTGATGGAAACTGGACTGCATTTCAATATTGGAAAAGTATTCAGTTCTATGTAATTGATTAAAAAAGAATAATTATGGGTTAGATGATACTTTTTCTGGATACAAAACCATTTATTTTCCCAATAATAATAAAAATTCATTAACCCAAATTTATTCCTAAAATAATTAATAGATTGATCCCATAGTGACAAACTCAGGTTTATGAATCTCTTTTCTCAAATATCACAGAGTTGTTTATTCAATTCCTGCAACTCAATTAGGGAAATTCTATATAAGTATTCTACGAAATAGGTATAACACAAAGTTTGATATCAATAGAAAATTCAACTTCATGATTTAGGGGAAGACAAAAAAAGTCTTTAAAAAATCATCAACTCATTCTTGAATAATAATCATATATGAAATTTTCATTTTATCAACAACCATTTGAGATAAGTACCACTCGTGAATAGGATATATGATCCATATAATAGAAGTAATTAAAAATGGATATTTCCCTATATCCTCACAATTATAGATGGTTATAGGTTTATTAAAAATTTGAAAATTTTATTCCATTTTTTTTTAAATTTCTATGGGATTTATTTGAACAGAGCTAATGGGTGACCAATATAACATAAATTAAACTAGTGTAATAATAACAATATTTTTAAGGAATCAAATTCCCATAAATCTTGCTCAGATATGAGCTATATACTTCAATTTTGATCATTGATCTTGTAATAGTTTTCACTGATAAATCAACATCTTATAATTTAGGTGGTGACATGATACCCTTAACAAATTATTGTTATATAAAAGATTGGTTAGAACCAAATTCACATTTGAAAATTTTAATTCTATAGTGGATGATATGTGTAGTTCCAACACTTCATTCACATGAAAAACATTAATTGTTGTGATCATATACAACTTCCAATTGTATCATGTATTATGTGATTTTTTATGGTGATTTTCTTCATTAACCACTAGATTCATTCATTGATTAACATAATTTACACACTTCTTGTAGTTATAGTGTTGGATTGTGGGTGGTGTATTTTTTAATCATTATTTATATTCCCTTCTCTAGATAACCTATTAAAATTACTTCAAAACTCATTTTATTGATGGCGTTCATTTCTAAAACAAAAAAAATTAACATTACCCTTAAGGACATTTAACCCATTCTTTGTTCCAATGTTTTAGAATAAAGATAGATTAATATTCTTTCATAAAAGGGTTTTATTATTTTAATCATCTAAAATATACATCATTATTATATTGTCCCTAAAACCAAAAGAATAATGGGAGTCTCCACTCTCACTTTCTACCTGAATAGCTTGCTGAATTTTTTCTACATATATAATAATTCACCATATAGATTATTTATTTTGAATACGCATTTTTTGGAAACTAAATAATTGATCAAATTTTTTGTCATGTAAAATGGAAAAACTAGAAGAATAACTTGTATATTTAATGAAATTTTCATCATACGTACTGATATATTCATCTTCCTTTTTCTTAATCTCATGTAATTCAATTTCCATTCTTATGCGATTAGTTCAATGAATGTTTGTATTGAAAAATAAATTCTATAAATCTTCCCACATACTTTTTTAAATACCTTCATATTTTCTTGTATTCTTAAAAAGAGTCCACTATTTATCAAATTCAACTTCTAAATAATAAACTAAAAAGAAAATTTATTCATGATTCGACCATTAGATAATTGGAAATATATTTTCATTGGTAATGATATATATATTTTTAATAAGTAGATTATTGGACCCACTAAAGAAAGGTGGAATTTTGTTATGAAATACAACATGAAGCATCACCTGTTAATTTTTTCATTTTTATGTTTTACATGATTCATATATTGAGAGGGTTTCATGAGAATAACAACAATATTATTCCTTTCATATCCAATTTTATTCATTTACGTATTAGAAAAATATTTGAATTTTCCTTCACATTAATTGTTAAAATTATTCCTCTAGATTCTATCAATGTAATGAAACAAAAAATCATATATGGATTATAAAACATCGTTAATAATGAAAATAAATCACAAAATTAGTTAAAATTCCAAATATGTCCAAAATTATGAAACATATTTATCAACCTATGAAGGTATTGGTTCACCCCATACTAATTTGAGTTCATTATAGGCTTTCTTAGGTTCTGTATTCATTTTCATCAAAATTTAATCCCTAAAAATAATCAAACCCTACTCTAATACTAACTAGTGTGAATAAATAATTATACACATAAATATTACATCCTTTCATATATAATATTTAATTTATTTTACAAAAATAAAAGACCAAAAAACATATAAGGTTTAATAACCTAAAAGACTATATATCCAATAAAATTATTTATTGAAACAAATTAAATATCTCCTAGAAAATTCATCTCACATTGTGAACTTTATAGAAATACCCTACATAGTATTATTCTTTATAACGTGAGGAAAAAGAAACATAATAAAGCGTGAGTGTAGATGCTCAGTATGGGTAAACATGGGAGATAGAAATTAATTATTATAAGTGTGCATAATATATATATTAGGATATGGGAACATTATAATAACTTATAAAGACATACCCAAGATGTTATAGACCAAAATATAAGATTTTTGGCATAATAAATTGTTATAATAAAATAAATTATTCATAAGAGTGAAAATAACTAATAATCAATATTAAAAATAAGACTACTACACAAACCCATACCTCAAGTATTGACTTTTCATAAACGGACTTAACTGGATCTTATTCTAGTATCACACTTTATTCAATACCTTTAACATTATTGAGATAGTATTTTGGAGAGACTAATACCTTTATGGCTAGTGGAGTTAATTTGGGAAGGTATTTGGGTAGGATTAGACAAAATAATGTGCTAAAGTGGTGTGGAGAAGTGTGAAGGGAAGGAAACTTTTTATAAGTGAAGTGGGTGGAAAACTGGTAAATACTTTGAAATTTTGTATATAATATAAGTATTACTCAATTAAAGTTGATAAGTTGTTATAGTTTCCAATATAGGAAATTTATGGTCAAATGAAATCAACTAGTGGGATTTAACCAACTATGTTGTGTAATTTTTTTCATTTTTCCTTAGGTTATCACATCTTTTAACCCTTTCACCCTTTCCTTGGTAAGGATATTTTTACCATAGTAAATGATCATTGTGGATAAAAGATAACTTGATCTTATTTCTTATTATTAATTATGATGTATCAAAATATCAAATTATCTTTACAGGATTCAATTCAAAAAAGACCTAGAAATTTGTTCTAATATTCACATACAAAAACTATGCAAACAATTTTAAGGGATAATGTTTTATAAGCATAAAAATGTTTTTATTATAATTAATTTCATAGTAGCAATAAGAAAATTAATGAAAATATATATTATGGAATATATTATCTGCACCTTTTAATAAAATCATTCACCAATGGTGATTTATTAAATTTATTAATATAAAATTAATTGATCATTATTGTTTCCTCTGAAGGATGATGGCCGGGACCCCCATTGGGAGAATAAAATGGTTTGATTAGAATTTAGAAATATAACCATTTTTAGGTTGTGAAAGATATGTAATGATTTTATAATATCGTACAAAGTTCACCATCTTTGTTAAAATGGAGAGATGTGAGAGGATTTTGTTGAGATGAGTGATTGTGGGGGGTTCAATGTTGTGCACAATCATCCACATTAGGTTCAACATCCATCAAACTTTCAGAGAAACTCCCAACGGTTCCCACATCCTTAATTGGGTATGGATATAATTTCTGAAGGAAGTAAATTAGTTGGTGTTTCGGACACAATGACGCTAAGGACCTCACATTGGTTGAGAGAATGTGAGGTTGGGCTCATCACACCCATTTTGGGGGAATTTTTTATACTCTAGGACTCTTCTTTGGAAATTAAGAGTTTTTGTGAATCTCTTCCTAATACTGATATGGGACTGGTTTCCCTAACCGAATGATCATAGGCTAAACACTTTTATGTGTAGAATAAGGGGATAACATTAGTAAATCCATATATACATATCCGTGGTTCTTTATCTATTTACCAATAATGAGAAACTATTTATATGTTGAAGCTACAAGACCAGGAAATTTGAAATTTTCTACCATGCATGGAGGTAGTTAATATTATGAAGAGGGGATTGATTCACTTTGAGATTTCCAATCTATCCTTTTTATAGAAGGAATTAAAATCCACAATGTTTATTAAACATGTTCAGTTTAAAATAATATGAAGGGATATATGTGTGTGAGCCCTTAGATATTGAATATTTGAGGTCATGTTTTGAGGATACATCATATATACCTTATTTATAGCAGGAATCAATGTTATTTTAGTTCCGTCACACCCTTGCGACTGGCCTGAACATAGATACCTTTATATGGGGGATGTTTATATCATTCCACTCATCATTAATTACATATTGGGATTGACATGGCTGGTGGAGATGTACAATGTGATTGAAATGAAAATTGTAACTCCCTATACTCGCATGAGCTATTCTCAGGGTGAGAATGAAGGGATAACATGTAATCTATCCCATTGCATATGGTAATTGGAATTATTTACTAGGAATTCTCTTTGGATTCATAATATAGATATTGATCCTCAAGGAGTCATCCTACATATTCTAGTTATGAAAGGAATCGTAGTTATCATAGTTCCTTTGGTCGGGGAATACACACACACATAGACCTTATTTGCGGTATATGTCATATTATGCCACTGATTGGGTCTTAAAAGATTCGGTTTCCCTGATTTTGATAGGTTATTGTTACATGGATGATATGATCATTGAGAATACCTAACCCCTCATGATCTATGATCGGTGTGAGAAAAATGGGATGAAAAATAATCGGCCTCTTTTCTTCTATATCAAAACTTATGTGGTAGTACTTCCCTTTGGATGCTTAACATAGAGCATTGGCCTCAGTGAGGCATAATAGGTATCCTGGTTATGGTAGGATTCAGAGTTATCATGGTTCCTTTGGTTGGGATGTACAGGTTGATCCTTCCCTTAATATCAGGGCTTAGACAACAAGGATGGACAATGTAATCATGTATGGGGAGTCTCGATTGACCCAGGCTTCTTTTCTTCATGTAATGTGTTGGTTCTTCACTATACATTCCTTTATTTTCTACATGAAATTTGAAATGATATTATTCTGACATGTCTAAAGACTATACTATGATCCAGTTAATGTGTAACACCCTGAGATTTTATGAAAAATATTCTTTTAATTTCATTAATGTCTTGTGCTACACCAAGATTACCTTGCGCTATACGCAACACCGTATTAGCTTGTAGTATACGCAACACTATTCTTGGATCGTGTTACACACAATTTTGATAATAGTTATTCTACACAACATTGAGTATATATATATATATTCAATGTATAAATTAAATATGGTTGGATTCTGTTATACGAAACAACGAAGGATTCTTGCGCAACACGCAACCCTGACTTGGCTTGCATTACACGCAATTGCGACCTTCCTCGATAGTGTGTGTTGTACGCAATACTGGGTTTTACTAAACAACGATATATTATTATAATATTGTTATGAACTAGCCTTTATGAATAGTGTTAACTAAATTTTGAATTTTATAACATTATTATTCATCTTACACATTTCTAGAACATGGTATAAGAACAAAATAAATTTTTTGGGTAAAATAAGTATTTTTCAAAAAATGCAGTTTTTCCCCCTTTTGATGGCGCACCAACTATAAATCTAGTTTTTGACATGTTTATAAGTTCAATTTGACAAAATAAAATTCTTCATTTGAATCAGGATATAAAAATTTACATTAGATAAAGTTTTTATATTTTTCTGATAACTTTCATATTTTAATGAATAGTAAAAAACACAATATATTTTAATTAAAAACAACCTTTTTCATCGTAATATCTTATGTGATTAAATTATAATGTTGAATGGTTTTAAAGTGTAAATAGAATATATTTATACCATTTAATATAATGTATTTCATTATCATTGATTTTACCTTGAATTCTTACGTTAAATCAATTCAATCTTTTACAATGTTTTAAAGAAAAACCCGTCTTCTTTCAACAACGGGATTAATTTTAATTTAATTTCTGCAACTTTTGTGTATTGAATTTGGAAAAATGGATTCCATATTTGGAATCAGTGGATCCAAATTATGTTAATAAGCTACTTTTTATTTTTGGAAATTATGAATAGTAACTACGGTAAATTTTATTTACCATAGTTAAAGGTAAATCGGGTAATTAAGGGTAAATATAATATTTTAAAATTACCCTAACAAATGTAAAAAACCAGTTTTATGACTAAAAGTCGACCCATATCACCTAAGGGTTGGATTAGATTCATTTAATTAAATTTTTTCAATGAAAATAATTTAATTATTATTAAAACCAAAGAATGTGACAACATGTCACTTTCCTAAATCTTATAAGTATAATAATTTTAATCTAGTAATAAACTTCATGAAAATTCGAACATGAATAGTCTCCAGAAATATAATACAATTATCTACATCATAGGAATTTATTTAGAATTTTTAGGGATTAAATAATTATCATTTATTATGACACAAAGATGATGCAATAATTGTCTTATTAATGAAATATTGACATAATTGATGTTATAAATGCACAAATAAATGTAATTTGAGCCTTTTTATGACTTATACTAATTTTATAGGTTAATATGACATGTTATTGTTGATTTACGTAACTTGGTTTGAACTTATCCTTCTGATATGAATTTAATAAAAATCATGTACCAAATTGTGTCAAAATTGACATAAATTAGTTTTTAAAACAAATATTATATTATTAATTGTTATTTTATTCCTAAAAATCTAAGGTTCAGACAAATGACTTATATAAGATTGTATATATTAATAATAAACAACTTGGGGTTCTTTTGGCTTGATATAGTAAGTTTATTAACCATATAGTGTAAGAAAACAAAAAGACACGGTAAAAGTTAAATTATTTAACTTAGAGTTAAATCTAATTGATAAGGTTAAAATAATAACCTAAACTTGTCGAAATCCTATTGGATGAGAGTATTTCGACCCATCCCCACTTTAGATTCTAAATAATACCCTTTGGAACCATTATAAACCGAATTTGACCTTAAATATAAAATAATATTGTGAGATTTTCCTAAGGTGCCCCTCTCCTCCCTTATAAAAGGGCACCTCCTCCCTCTCCTCACATCAATTTGAGCATTCAAGCTCGGCCAACCCCTTCCAAAATCTCTTCTCCCCTTCCCTAGTATCATTCTATAGGTCCTGGTCTTCTTCAAAGACCATCGTTAGTTCTTTAAGAGGAGGTTAAGTGAAGGCGCGTCAAAAAGAGGTAATATCCATTACCGATCTTTTTCAATTTCTTTCTTCTTCAACTTATTATTATTTAGTTGTTTCATGATAAAGTAATAAAATAATTATTTCTTATATACTGATATGTTATTATAATTATGAAACAACTCTAATTAACCTTCTATCAATCCTACGGAAAAAGGAAATCACCGCGCGTGCGTACATACGGAATACCGTCTCCACGCCGTGGTGTAATCTATTTTCTGCCACCACCTTAATTGGATGGTTATAATGGTGTAATGAGTAACTATATATGATTATTATAAAGTGATATTAATTCTGAAATAGTATACTTACACTTCAACACAATTCCACGACCATGGGAACGATATCATCGCTCGTGCGTATGTACGGACTACCGTCTCCACGACGCGATGAGATTCATTATCCATGTTAACCATTCCAGAATGATTATAAAGTATATATAATGAATAATAATTAAATATATGACATGTTAAATATACTGGATTTATGTATATATATATATATGTATGTATGTCATCTACTTACTTCCATTCAAGACAATAAGGAAAGGAAAACATCATTCATGCGTACGTACGGACTACTGTCTCCATGAATGGTGTGTTTCATTTCATTTATCTATCTATTATATATATATATATATACTTAATATATATGATATATAAATCATGTTTTATATTCTGGAAGTAATTAAATCATGATATAAGTAATAATAATTTCAAGAACAACAAGTCCAAACACCTACGATAAATGAAACGATTTTACCCAAAACGCTTCTTTAACATTGAATTTACAAACGAACGGATAATATAAAGTCATTAGTGAACCATATATGATATCATAACAATGAGTATGATTTTGGAATAAGTCAATAACATTATTTAAATCCTTATACAGGAGGTTCGGACACTTACAAATCATATCGGACCTAAGGTAAGGGAAATATCACAATCTCATTTTTATCCGAGATTGTTTATACTTTAGTATTTACTGGGGTGTATTTTATCATCCACATCCATGTTTCCTCAATATGTAATATTATTTCCATACACCTACAATTGTTTAAATCCTATTTTATCCTTCAGTGAGTTTTTAGTAAAAGATATGAAAGGAATCTTTTGGTGTTTTTCGTACGAGGTACTTTTTTGACTTTTCTGAAAAAAGTACGAGAAGAATGTTTTTTTAACTTATACGACATGAATGGATTTTTAAAACATTATTTCCAAGAGGCTTCCTTTACAAGTTTTCAAGTTTTTTTTAATCAAATTCTTTTAGTTTAGAATTGTACGACATGTTAAGAAAGGGAAAGTGTTTTTGAAGCAGAAAGGATATTTTCCTCAAGAATGGAGTTCAAGTGTTTTATCAAAATTATTTTCCATCTAAGATAATATATTGTTATGTTTCTATCCCTATTATTACATGGATTTGATTATGTTGTGATGGAAATATTTTTATGAATTCATTTATCTTATATGAGTTTTTTTATGATGTCACAATGTTTTAAGATTCCCATTTTTATTACATGGGTTATGCTATGATGTATGGTTTCTGATTTTATGGAACACATAATAATGGTATCATTATGAGATGGGTGGGACCTATATCTCCCTCCAATGCATTGGGTAAAGATTTTATATCTCATGAGATAGACATGGCTGGAATGGTAGGTTATACAGGTTCAGTGAAACAGGACTGAAACGAGGGTGACTCGGTTCAGAAATGGACGTTTTCCAATAAGATAGTCTTGGAAATGAGTCTTGACTAATAAGAAATGATTCTCTATGATTGTGTGTGTATTCCACAAAGTTTCATGTTTTAAGTTATGATTATTGGGATTTCATTTCACTACTTTGATTTATCCCATGTTATGAAATTATGCTCTCTTTTGCAGATTAAGACTTCCAAAATGTTATGTTCTTATGAATATGATGTGATTGATATTAATTTTGTTTACCCTTATTGAGAATTTGAGCTCACCCTTTTATGTTTTCTTTTCCCCAGGATATAAAGAAAGGTTTTAGGTAAGAAAAAAAAGGGAAGATCTTTATGGGAGATGTTGACGATCTTTCACCATGATTAGAAGATTACGTTCCGAGTTTCCAAAGACACTAAACTATTACGGTCCTTGTGTGTGTGTTTTTTTAATGTACTAAGTATTCCGCAAAAGTAATGTAATGTCCATGTACATTAACCTTCGGGTCACTACAGTTGGTATCAGAGGAAAGTTTTAGTCAACCTTTGAAAAACTAGGATGTGAGAACGTTAGTGAGATCCCTAGAGATATTTCTAAGGTATGTCTAGGGATGTCCCTAAGGATAAGAATACGTATAGGATATAGTCCTAGAACTGAGGTAACAATATTAGAATTTAACCTAAGATGTTAGATATTGAGGGTACTCCCCCTTTACTATGTTGTTTTCTCTAGCATGATTTTTGACTCTCACAAGATTCTTTTTGTGTTTTAGTTAATGGAGGGAACCAGAAGGAATTCGGTTAACATTGAATCCAATGTAAAAATTGGTGACTATTAGCAACAAAATTGTGTAATTCCTAGAGAGAAAGATATTGTGATTATGCTGAATCAGTCATCGTGATATATGATTAACAAGGTTAAATTTAGTGGTAAGCCTAATTCATCAAAGAAGAGGAAGATAAACTATTATTCATGTTCGCATGTCGAGAACCATAAAGAAAGGAAGATTGAGATTTCTAAAGAAGGGAAGAAGAACCTTGAGGAATACCTCAAATGGAGGGACTGATGTTATCTGTGTGGAGAAAAGGGTCATAGAGTGACAGACTGTTATGGAGTTCAATGTCTTATTTGCGGAGAACATGGGGATTACCCAACTCAATGCCCTGACCTAAAAAGTTACTTCTAAATCAAGGAAGGACTTCTTCCAGGACAATCATTGAAGTAGATGGACTGAAGTGTTTATGTATTGGTATTCAAGAATAATGTTATTGAGGTACTTTTATGGTGTATTGAAATATTTATGTATTGGTCTATTGTGGATTTCAATAATTTTAAGGTACTGGTAACCATGAAAAGTGATTCAAATATTTTGGAAAGTAGATGATATGCGCATAATGAAGGGATAAGGAGAAAATGAAATGTTTGACAGTATTCATGAGCTCATGATTGATATAAGGACTAAGTCATATCATGGTTTGAGTATATAGAATTTTGAGGATTTTGGTATGTGGAAAGAGTTAACTTTTAACAGCACTCATGTTTTCAATAAGGTTCAATGGGTATTCAAGAGAGTACAAGATTAAGGCCTTTGAATGTTTGGAATGTCACCAACAAGATATATCTTATGATATATGGGGATCAACGATGGTATTAAATCTCTGAGAGTGGACTACAGTATTATGGATAAGCCTAAATATTGGAATGGATTATGTTGGACATAAGTTAGAATTGTTTGTTTTTCGATATTATTGATGGGATGTTATAGTAATATAGTTTTAGAAAAAGGACAACCTGCAGGATGGGCGACAGCCCATCACGTCGGACAAGTCCGTGGGAATCGAACCCACAACCGAAGTGCGACTGGCCTTTATCGCCTACCACTGGCCTACAGGAAGTCCCAGGTTAGTATAAACTAGTTTTATTTTATTAAGCGGTATGATATATGAAGTATAAGTTCATTTTTGGAACCATATATGATTAATCTAACCATAAGATGGACTTATAACTTTTTCTAACCTTTTGTTTGAAAGAGATGGAATGACCCCTCATTCTATCACATGATCTGCTAACACATCACGCATAACAAATTCAACTTCATTTCATTAAGTGATGAAGTGGAAATTGTTCAATTCATGAACAACAGTGAGATTGTACCAAAATCATGCAAGTATTTCTTTTAATTCATTAACTTTAGGGAAATGATCTTGAAAACCAAAAATGTTGTCCTAGTTCCCTTATATCCGATTAATCAGATGGTACCTTAGATCATCACAAATCAATAGCTTTGTGATTGTTGGCTTTTTCATAGCCATGTTCTCTACCACTCTCCATCAGAACTTGATGGTTAGATTTTTCTTCCATATCCATATTTTCACCTATGTTCTCCTATGTGGAAACCCCGTGATGAGTTAATTTGGGTAACCGTTACATTTCATACTTTAGATTTTAAAAGCCATGTTTTGGTATTCCTTTCTATGATGTGGGTTTCTATTAAACAAACTTTTGAGTAGTAAACCATTTATAACCCTGACGAATGTCGAGGGAAAAATTCAATTTAAGGGGGGTAGAATGTAACACCCCGAGATTTTATGAAAAATATTCTTTTAATTTCATTAATGTATTGTGCTACACCAAGATTACCTTGCGCTATATGCAACACCGTATTAGCTTGCAGTATATGCAACACTATTCTTGGATCATGTTACACACAATTTTGATAATAGTTATTCTACTCAACATTGAGTATATATATATATATATATATTAAATGTATAAATGAAATATGGTTGGATTCTGTTATACGAAAAAACGAAGGATTCTTTCGCAACACGCAACCCTGACTTGGCTTGCATTACACGCAATCGCGACCTTCCTCGATAGTGTGTGATGTACGCAATACTGGGTTTTACTAAACATCGATATATTATTATAATATTGTTATGAACTAGCCGTTATGAATAGTGTTAACTAAAGTTTGAATTTTATAATATTATTATTCATCTTACACATTTCTAGAACATGGTATAAGAACAAAATAAATTTTTCGGGTAAAATAAGTATTTTAAAAAAAATGTAGTTTTGTCGCCTTTTGATGGCGCACCCACTTTAAATCTAGTTCTTGACATTTTTATAAGTTCAATCTGACAAAATAAAATTCTTCTTTTGAATCAGGATATAAAAATTTACATTAGATAAAGTTTTGATATTTTTCCGATAACTTTCATATTTTAATGAATAGTAAAAACACGCTATATTTTAATTAAAAACAACTTTTTTCATCGTAATATATTATGTGGTTAAATTATAATATTGAATGGTTTTAAAGTATAAATATAATATATTTTTACCATTTAATATAATGTATGTCATTAGCATTGATTTTACCTTGAATTCGTAGGTTAAATCAATTCAATCTTTTGCAATGTTTTAAAGAAAAACCTGTTATCTTTCGACAACGGGATTAATTTTAATTTAATTTCTGCAACTTTTGTGTATTGAATTTGGAAAAATGGATTCCATATTTGGAATCAGTGGATCCAAATTATCTTAATAAGCTACTTTTTATTTTTGGGAATTATGATTAGTAACTACGGTAAATTTTATTTACAATAGTTAAAGATAAATCGGGTAATTAAGGGTAAATATAATATTTTAAAATTACCCTAACAAATTTAAAAATCCTATTGTATGACTAAAAGTCGACCCATATCACCTAAGGGTCGGATTAGATTCATTTAATTAAATTTTGTCAATGGAAATAATTTAATTATTATTAAAACCAAAGAATGTGACAACAGGTCACTTTCTTAAATCTTATAAGTATAATAATTTTAATCTAGTAATAAACTTCATTAAACTTCAAAACTTAATAGTCTCCATAACTCTAATACAATTATCTACGTCATAGGAATTTATTTAGATTTTTTAGGGATTAAATAATTATCATTTATTATGACACAAAGATGATGCAGTAATTGTCTTATTAATGAAATATTGACATAATTGATGTTATAAATGCCCAAATAAATGTAATTTGAGACTTTTTATGACTTAAACTAATTTTATAGGTTACTATGACATGTTATTGTTGATTTAAGTAACTTGGTTCGAATGTTTCATTCTGTTATAAATTTCATAAAAATCATGTACCAAATAGTGTCAAAATTGACATAAATTAGTTTTTAAAACAAATATTATATTATTAATTGATATTTTATTCCTAAAAATCTACAGTTCGGCCAAATGACTTAGATAAGATTATATATATTAATAATAGTCAACTTGGGGTTCTTTTGGCTTGATATAGTAATTTTATTAACCATATATTGTAAGAAAACAAAAAGACACGGTAAAAGTTAAATTATTTAACTTAGAGTTAAATCTAATTCATAAGGTTAAAATAATAACCTAAACTTGTCTAAATCCTATTGGATGAGATTATTTAGACCCATACCCACTTTATCTTCGAAATAAGACCCTTTGGAACCATTATAAACCGAATTTGACCTTAAATATAAAATAATATTTTGAGATTTTCCTAAGGTGCCCCTCTCTTCCCTTATAAAAGGGCACCTCCTCCCTCTCCTCCTCACACCAATTTGAGCATTAAAGCTCATCCAAACCCTGCCAAAATATCTTCTCCACTTCCCTAGTATCATCCTAGAGGTCCTGTTATTATTCAAAGACCATCCTTAGTTCTTTAAGTGGAGGTTAAGTGAAGGCGCGTCAAAAAGAGGTAATATCCGTTACTGATCTTTTTCAATTTCTTTCTTCTTCAACTTCATATTATTTAGTTTTTTCATGATAAAGTAACAACATAAGTATTTCTTATATACTTATATGTTATTATAAATATGAAACAACTCTAATTAACCTTCTATCCATCCTACGGAAAAAGGAAATCATCGCGCGTGCGTACTTACGGAATACCGTCTCCACGCCGTGGTGTAATCTATTTTCTGCCACCACCTTAATTGGATGGGTATAATGGTGTAATGAGTAACTATATATAATTATTATAAAGTTATATTAATACTTAATAGTATACATACACTTCAACACAATTCCATGACCATGGGAACGATATCATCGCTCGTGCGTACGTACGGACTACCGTCTACACGACGCGATGAGATTCATTATCCATGTTAACCATTCCAGAATGATTATAAAGTATATATAATGAATAACAATGAAATATATGACATGTTAAATCTACTAGATTTATGTATATATATATATATATATGTCATCTACTTACTTCCATTCAAGACAATAAGGAAAGAAAAACATCGTTCATGCGTACGTACGGACTACCGTCTCCATGAACGGTGTGTTTCATTTCATTTATCTATCTATTATATATATATATATACTTAATATATATGATATATAAATCATGTTTATATTCTGGAAGTAAGTAAATCATGATATAAGTAATAATAATTTCAAGAACAACAAGTCCAAACACCTACGATAAATGAACCGATTTTACCCAAAACGCTTCTTTAACATTGAATTTACAAAAGAACGGGTAATATAATGTCATACGTGAACCATATATGATATCATAACAATGATTATGATATTGGAATAAGTCAATAACATTATTTAAATCATTATTCAGGAGTTTCAGACACTTAAGAAGCATATCGGACCTAAGGTTAGGGAAATATCACAATCTCATTTTTATCCGATATTGTTTATACTTTAGTATTTACTGGGGTGTATTTTATCATCCACATCCATGTTTCCTCAATATGTAATATTATTTACATCCACCTATAATTGTTTAAATCCTATTTTACCCTTCGGTGAGTTTTTAGTAAATGATATTAAAGGAATCTTTTGTCATTTTTCGTACGAGGTACTTTTTTGACTTTTCCACCAAAAGTACGAGAAGAATGTTTTTTTTAACTTATACGGCATGAATGGAATTTTAAAACATTATTTCCAAGAGGCATCCTTTACAAGTTTTCAAGTTTACTTTTTATCAACTTCTTTTATTTTAGAATTGTACGACATGTTAAGAAAGGAAAAGTGTTTTTGAAGTAGAAAGGATATTTTCCTCATGAATGGAGTTCAAGTGTTTTATCAAAATTATTTTCCATCTAAGATAATATATTGTTCTGTTTCTATCCCTATTATTACATGGATTTGATTATGTTGTAATGGAAATATTTTTATGAATTCCTTTATCTTATATGAATTTTTTTATGATGTCACGATGTTTAAGATTCCCATTTTTATTACATGGGTTATGCTATGATGTATGGTTTCTGATTTTGTGTCACACATAAGAATGGTATCATTATGAGATGGGTGGGACCTATATCTCCATCCAATGTATTGGGTAAAGATTTTATATCTCATGAGATAGACATGGCTGGAGTGTTAGGTTATACCGGTTCAGTGAAACAGGACTGAAACGAGGGTGACTCGGTTCAGAAATGGACTTTGTCCACTAAGATAGTCTTGGCAATGAGTCTTGACTAATAAGAAATGATTCTCTATGATTGTGTGTGTATGCCAAAAAGTTTCATGTTTTATGTTATGATTATTGGGATTTCATTTCACTACTATGATTTATCCCATGTTATGAAATTATGCTCTCTTTTGCAGATTAAGACTTCCAAAATGTTATGTTCTTATGAATATGATGTGATTGATATTTATTTTTTTTACCCTTACTGAGCATTTGAGCTCACCCTTTTATGTTTTCTTTTCCCCATGATATAAAGAAAGGTTTTAGGTAAGAAAAAAAAGGGAAGATCTTTATGGGAGATGTTGAAGATCTTTCACCATGATTAGAAGATTACGTTCCGAGTTTCCAAAGACACTAAACTATTACGGTCCTTGTGTGTGTGTTTTTTGTAATGTACTAAGTATTCCGAAAAAGTAATGTAATTTCCATGTACATTAAGCTTTGGGTCTCTACATAATGTGTCCATGAGACATTTCCTAACCTATATGCCAGGTATAGAGGTTGTCACATGATCATGTTTGAATTTTCTGGAGGACATCACTAGACTTTGCTAGCTTGTATTGGAAGACATCCCAAGATCCTGACTAACATGATTAGAGGGCGTCACATGATACAAATGACTTTCCCTAGTGTCATCGTGAATGAATATTGTCATTCATGGATGGAATTATTATAGTCATTGTGAAATGTCTTGGAGGGTTCTATATTTCCCAAATGACTTGTCGAGGTGTGATCATGAATGCCAGCTGACATGTCTGGGGGATTTCACCAGATCCAAGTAACATACCATGGTGCTAGAAGTATTCTTAGTTGATATGTATTGATGTAACCTTATGATTTAGGTGACATCTCTAGAAAACATTGCGAGGACTATATGGTGATTCTTGAGGATTTTGAGTGACCTTGGTGTCATGCACGGGGGAACCACGTGACTTAATTTAACATGTCCAGCAGACTTCACATGATCCAAAAAATATTCCAAAGGAGCTCTGAGTGACCTGTCCAATATGTCCTGGTGTTTTTTCTTGACCCGAATGGTTCATGAAAAGCACATGAGGATCAGGATATATGTTTTTCACATAAGTCTCCCATATTTTTTGTATTTTTTAATGACTTTTCTTGAATATAAAATATATTTCTTATGAATTATCTTTTTTTATGTCTCATGGGTTTTAGAACATATGTTGGATGTACATAATATAACCTTATATAGGTTCTCCCTGTTATCTATGAGTGATCACATAGAGTGTATTCATTCCGCATGACTTCTCCAATTGTTCCCCGGATCATACCTAATTGAAATATTTTTCAGACATGAGATCATTCGCAAAAACAAATCCCCTCTAATACCTAGGTGCACTAGTGTAGGGCTCCATGGATTCATTTTTCTATGTCAAACTTCCTTCATCATGATGAGTGGTATATTTATAGGCCTTACCACACAAGTTATTAACCACATTATACAACGTGTATCTCTAAAATCCTAGATAGAATCAGTGGAGTTATTTGGCATCATGATTCTTCACAACTTCCTATCATAGGTCATTCTAGGGGTGTCACATGATTTTCAGAAACTATAAGATCATCTTATAAAGGACCCATTTTTTGGATTATATACAATTAATGTGTTATTGTTTAACTGTGAAGAAATGACATGGGACTTTCACACAGTCATACTAACATGTATAAGGACTTTTGAAAGATCATTATGGCATGTTTAAAGGCTTCCATGTGATCTTTGATTCCTTATCTAGGATATTCAATGAGAAAAAGATTTATCTCAAGTAGTCCTTTGAAATATCAAACTAGCTTATATAGGGGTCTTATGAGACCACATCAGTGCATGACATGTGTTTTATACCATAAAATACTCCATCCTTTTCAATATTACTTCCACAATGTATTTTTTGAAGGATTATGGATCACGTGAGATTGGAAAAAAAATTTCAAAACAATCACTCTCCCCACTGATGATTTTTTGTGTGACCAACAAAATGTCTTGTGGTGTTGTTTGAGAAGATCAGGGATAGACCCATCCTCTTAATTTTGGATCCAATGGGGGAGAACGATACTTCTTGGACATGTACAATAATTTTCACGTGATTTGGGTGAAGTTCTAGTTGGATCTTACACGACCAGACTGGCATGCCCTTGAGGCATCTACATTATCTCATGGGAATATTGGGGCGCATCACAAGACTTTTAAAACATCAAGAGGATACCAACCTTCCCATTTTCAATTTCTTTTTTTTAATGTTTGGAGATCTCATGTTGTTGTATGAGTGTTATTGAAGACCACCACTCTACCTTTTGACGATGTGTTTTGAGATATTTAAGACTACAAGAGGCTCCAAACTTTTGAATAAGTTCCTCATATTTTCCAAGGATTATTGGATGGATTATCAAGGGTCCATCAGTCAAAAATTATCATTACCTATGGGTTCTCATCTAGTTGTTGACATGAGGTTAATGAACATCTACATTCTAGGTGTTGTGTGCAGCCTTCCGCACAAACATCCTTAGGTATTGCAATATCATGTCTCTTGGAGGCTCACACAATCTGTGAGATCAAGGCCACCTTATTATTCATTTCATTTTCATGTAAAATAATAACCATAATAAGGATTTTTTTTATTATTTAATTTTTTTCTTCTCATTGGGTGTTCATAAAAAAATCTCCCACTCAAAAACATTTTTTGAGGGTAAAATAGATTAGTTATGAGGAATATAGATGCCCTCCTGAGGATTTGGAACTGTCACAAATCAGTGTCATCAGTTATTCTTGGTCTACCATGAAACATTTTTATTCTACTGAATTCCCACTAAATTCTGGAGAAGATAAGTAGTCATTCATTAGATGGTTTATTCCCTTAAACTCTTATAGTCTACATACATCACAAAACCTCATCGTAAGTCCTTCCCATAATATCCCACAACAAGACCTTGCAGCGAGACCATATTAGTGAGAACTACACCATAAGACTTGTTTATTAGGGACCTACTCAAAACAATCCATAGAATTATCTTCAATAATTTTTTGAACTTTAATCATGGGTATGTGACTGTCTTTAGGGATTCACATGATTATTTATATTGATACCATGAACTATTTACTATTTTATATCTCATGTGACCATTTGATGGTTACATGATCGTGAGTCTTCTGTAGGGTCATGTAGTTTCACGATGCCTTGGGGGTTCATAATATATATGATTTATTCATGGAGTCAGGAAATTTTGGAATCCTTCATGCGATCTTTGAATACAATTTTTGATTCATGTGATGCACATGATGATTCTAATTACACCTTTATTTTCATAATATTTCAATTTATCTACCTCACATAGGACACCTTATTTTTTCAGATGGATTCTGAATCCCATCAAAGTTCCTATACTATGTATAATAAAAGGTTCATGATTTCTAGAAACCATAGTGTTGATCCTTGATATCACATGAATATTGATAATGCGATTCTGAAATGGAATATTCCATTAAACCTTCAAAATATTCCTTTGTCACTCCAACTTCCTCTATTTGGGTTCAACTTGTTGGATGATGTTTTCATTCCTCCCTCATATTTCAGTTTACCATATTGATGGGTGTCATCCTCTCTTGATTTTTTTTTAGATGAAAATTGATGAGGATGGATGACTAGTCATAGCTCAATCCCATGGGTTTTCTTATATGTTGGAAAACTCTCCATTGGGTCTTGATGACAGTGATTTCACTCATCAGACCATCACTCAGAGCTACTTCAGTATATTCATCACATATCTGAATAACCTTTGTGGAATATAGAGTATGGAATGGGACCTCTATTCTAGAGTTCATTTTTCTGATAAAATGGCATATCCATTTTGGGTCATTAAATGGTTCATAGAGTTTTTTGACTAGATATATGCTCTCCATATTTATAAATTAGTATTGATTTACCAATTTATTTTCTATCTCTAGCCTAGTCTTTTTTGAGAACTGGTTATCTGTTGGTATCTTGGAACCACCCAATTCTTTCTATCGCACGATGAGGTTGGAATCATCATATGGAATGTCTACCAACTTGGAAGTAACCCTCCTCTTATAAAAATATACGATTAGTCCCTTGCTTCCACTAATGTTTGGGATGACACTTTTCTGAATGTAGTCCTGATGGGGGCCAAGACCATCCATGTGAAGGAAAATATAACCAAGGAGATGAATATGTGCTTATTTATCTCTTTTAATTGATGGGTCAATATTTTCCTTTTTCACATTGGGGCTAGGCTGACAACTATATTCCCCAATAGGTTCCCTTCCCACAAAGTTCATGATAGTGATGGCACATATTGGGCCTTTTGGAAGTTGGGTATAATAAATCCTGGGGGATATCATTTGAATCCATAGATCTCTCCAACATGTAGGATAGAGGGCTTCATGGCCATATTCATGTGCATGAAACTTTTCCCCTTTAGGGACGTGTTTTCAAGAATCCAGGTTAGTACCCCTGTGAGGAAATCCCGACTAGTGGATGGATGGAGCTTTAATCTGGTGGTGAAACCATTTCATGCAATTAGAATCTCTTATGGTACATTTAAAAAGGTATCATACCCTATAGGATAATTTTTCCAATCTAGTTTTTATTTGGCTAGATAAGGGATCATATCCATTAATATGAATACTATGAATCCACCCAGATCCTTGATGCCTTATCTCATTGTAGGATACTGAACATAAATGCGGTTGAGGCTATTTTAATAGGATCTGAAGAGGTTGCCTATTTTTTGAGTTGATCTGATAGATTTTCATTATCCATTTATATTGTATTGATTAGGATAATCATTTATAATGGAAGTGTCTCTCCCGAGAGAAGGTCGAACTATATCTCTCTTTAAGACATGGTTCCTGCAGCCATTATGGATGTGCTGATCATCTCCGATCCACACAAACCTTATCAGATTTCTCATCAGTTTGACTGTAACAAACAGGGAAAACCTCTTCCTTTGACTAGTTTGTATGGATAAAAACAACCCATGATTATATTTCACTTTTGGATGATGTTTCCATGTTAATACACTAATGCAATGATCATTCTTCCATCTGAAAACATTTCTCCCTTCCTTAATTAGGCTTATTCCCATGCTTAGGTTGAAACCTACATGAATGGGGTTATAATAAGACTAGTTATTCATGTGGAAGATCCATTTTCCTCACCAATATATCATTCCATGTTAATTTAAGCAGTTGATTCATGTCCTGGGTGAGACTTTGAGGAAGTTACCTTGTCCTGGAGATGATCATCCCAGTAGTGGGACCAAATCTTTTGAGGAAATCATCCTTTCACCACAAGAAATAGGTGATTCCTTTTTTGGGGGGTGGATATATGGAGCCTCCTCTCTTGTATCTTTAATAGATCATTCATCTATTCATATTTTGGAGTACCCATTCCATCATTCATATAAGTTTATACATGATTCAAGATAATTGGGAAACTTATTCACACCTTGATTATTAAGACTTCTTTGGAAACATTTCATGACCAAGGGGAATACCTTCATCATCTATTTATCGAAATGGGGGTCGATGGTTTTGATCAAAAACAATTTTATGAAATAATGAAATAAATTATCATAACATTGCCATATTTTTTCACCTATGAGAGGGGATTTAATGTTCTTGATGACAAGACTCCCCTTTTGTATTAGATTAAAGAGGAATTAGAGGCACTTGAGAGGAGTCACTAGTTTATAAATAAATTACAAGCCCATAATGGTGACTAAAAAATGAAAATATGGAGATATAATTAGATAATATATTTATCGAGGTCTGAACATTTAATATAATCATTATCATTAGGTAACACTCAAAATAGAGTTGAGGATATGCTAATTTAGTCCAGACTCTCTTTCCTGGGGTAGAAGTAGAAGAGGTGGGACAAGAAACACTTCAGTATTCAATTGAAGATTCTTTCAAGAATATTACTAAATTGGATAGCTCATCCAATCAAATATTATTATATTTCTATCACTTATATGCATGTTTTTTATGATTATATTCTTGGTGAGACTCCAAAATTTTGATATTTCTTTTTATTTCATGCCATCAGTGAACGTATTTTCATAAAATTTCATGTTACTGTCATGTTTTTCATTCATTCATGACATTCATGAGTTTTTATACATATGAAATTATATGAATCACCATTGATAACCATCCTTTTAATAATTTCATGTAAAACTGAATGTATGGATCTGAATATTAAAATAATAATATATTCTTCTTGAGAAGTGTTCATGAATTCCCACCAACATGATATTTCTTACTGATATATCTACTATAGATATATTGATATTAACTGATTCTTAGAAGAATAATTGAGTAAAATATGTGTCCTAGATGGAGATTGATCTCTCTTTTTTATGAAAAATATAGAGTTAGAGAGTGCAGCTTTATTTTTTCCATATCCATATGATGGTTCATAAAATATTTTCCATTCTTGCAGACTAAATAGTTGTTCTATTGTTTATGTTATTTTAGATCCTACCTTTTATCACTATAGTCTAGGGTATTTTATCTCATACCTTCCATCCCTAAAGTTTAGGGTATTTTATCTTAAACATTGTATCACTTTTTTTAGGTTATTTTAGCTTATAAATTCTATCAATATAGTTTAGGGTCTTTTAGCTTGGACCTCTTATTTTGTAACATATGGTCTTTTACCTTAGACATTCTACCACTGTATTTTATGGTCTTTTAGCTCAAATATTCAATCATTGTAGTTTCGGGTATTTCATCTTTGACCCTCTATCATTTTAGATTAGGGTATTTTATCATGGACCTTATTTAACTATAGTTTAGGGTCTTTTGGGTCAAACCATCTATCACTTTAGTTTAGGGTATTTTAGCTTGGACCTTAGGATTCCATAATTTTTAAAGTATTATTGCTAGGAATTGATTGATGATCATATAATATGGTGCATAATAAAAAAGGAATGACCCTTGACACCTTAGGGTGTTGAGTTCTATCATGGTGTTATCGAGGCTCAAGAGGATTAGATCTATCTTCCTGAAGGGAGGAGATGCCTTTTGTTGGTAGTTGAAATACATTATGTTTTATGAGCATTGTCAAACAGAGGTGTCTCCACTCTTTTTTAATGGTCCTGGAAAATTTATGGGGGAAATATAAATTAATGGAAAAATACTAGGGATTCTAGGTCCACCTAGATTGTTGGGGTGTGGGGGATATAATTCATAACCAGAATGATTATCTCAGGGAATATGGGATGGGCAAGGGGTGCTGAGGATGACCCGCAACGCCCAAAGGTTCTAGGTTCTACCATAGTGTTTCTTAGACTCAAAAGTATTGAATATCCTTTCTAGAAATGATGAGATTCCTTTATTTGGAAGATAAATCCCCTTTCATGTTCATATCGTGGTCAAGAAAATATGATCTACACTCCTTTACGAGGGTTATGATAGATTTTCAAAGAATCAAACATCTATACGATGGGGTTGGGTATTATGGAAAACCATCAATGAAGTGTTCTAGACCCCTAGGGAAGTCCGGCTCTGAATTTTGAATCTTGAGTCCTACTCCCTGTGGTTTTTAATCATGAGGTGTGGTCCATAAAAGGTTTGGTAATGGAGTGTTTTATTCCTTCCTAGATAAAGAGTAGAAGACACAGAGGCATAATGTTGAGGATTTCAAATCTACTCTGATAGTTAGGTTCATCGAATGTAAATCATGGTCCATTGTGCTCGAGTTCGGAGGACAATGTGGGACAATCATAGCAGATATGACCAAAAATAGACTATGGTGATGAGTTCTTTCATGATTATGATAGGTCTCATAAGGACTAAAAATCCCTTTTTATAGAGGGATATATTTGTTTGATGGTCATAAGAACTTATAAAGGATCAATATGCATACAAGAATAGTCCAGAAAACGGTCATTTGAATCCAAGTATCCATTTCTAAGGGACATTTAATGTTTACAGTGATATGAGACACTATAATCTTGAATTGTGATTTTTCGAAATTGTAATATTCAAGAAGGGTTTGAGCACTCTAAAAGTTGTTTCACTACCTCGAGAATATATTCTCGTGGTGAGGGGATGTGAAAAATAATTACTCTAACTTTTCTAGAACCAAGGGGTCCATAAATCATATATTAATCTTTATTAGTGATACAAAGTTGGCCCCATGGATTTATGCATTTTCTATTTGTGCCATAATTCCTTCCTAAACTCTTGAGATGATGATATTAGTGACCTAATGTTTTAATTTTTCTCTGGATTCCCTTTTTGGGTTTTCAACTAGACATATTTTGTGTCTCTTTCACCAGCAGTTCATGGTCTCATGATATTGACCATTATAGGATAGAGTATAAATTCATTCAAATTTGGCCAAATTATAGGATGTTTAAGGTAATCACACACATGAACCTAACATAGGGGATGATATAAAATAGAGTAATTAGGATTCACAGGGTCAAGAGAACCCCATCATCATTCTGAGTGTGATATGAAAATATTGTAAGTCAGGGATCAACATTCATAGGTCATGATTAATGATATGGTACAATAACATCGAGAGTGTACTATAACACATTAAGGTGTTGAGTTATTCCATAGAGATATTAAGGAAGACTAGAAATAGAAATCCCTTTTGTAGAGTGACACACCTAATTGATAACCATAGCCACAAATGCATTAGCCACAAAAATTCATGCATAGTCAAATAAAGGGTCGCTTGAAGCAAAATATATTTTCCCAAGGTCCATGAAAGGATTGTGGAAAGTTGAGGTACTCAAGAAATTAAGTGTGATTTATGGATTGAGGTGATGAAAAGATGGAATAAGCACCTCATACTATAGCTATCCAATGTAACGAACTTAGGTTCCGTTGATAAAAAAATGGATGATGGTTTTAAAAGTTTAACATCATTTATTAGCAATGTTATTGCTTCCGTGTAGTTTAACATCATACGATAAGGATATTTTCCTTGTAGTTTAACGTCAGGTAGTGAGGTTGTATTTTTGTCTAGTTTCCATGTCATGTGACCATGATGTTTTCCTTGTAGTTTAATGATCCAATGTAATGGATGTGGGTACTGGTTGTTGTTTCTGGGCATTGGATTGGAGACCCTGGCGTCACTACATACCCTATGATGATATGAATCATGACACACATAGTTCTTGAATTGGAAACTCTTTATACAGGTCTTACCCATATGTTGAGGTGGCAATTATTTTCATTTATTTTTCTATTAATGTAAATCATTAGATATTGGAGGATCACTATGTATCCAATGATAATAGAACTTAATACACACATTTTTTTGAAATAAAATCGTTTTATGAAAGTTTGAATTATATGCATGGTGGGGGATAACATTAATGTTTTTTTTGTGACTAGAACTAGGTTTGGATATTTAGGATTCACTATGTATTCTATGATTTAATGAGTCAAGTCACATGTTAGACTTCATTGGTGGTGTTTTAGGAGACCAATCTCTAATAATAGTGACCCTCTTAGGCGGGGATCACAGGAATGTGAAACATTATATCCTAGAAAGGGGAATCAATATTGCAGTTTAGCTTAATACAATGTGGAGTAATTATATTCCATTCATGTACATTGATTCCGGAACATGATGATTTTTTTTTATGTTTTATTCCTTGTTTTGTGGGGAATACCTTACTGAAATTTATAAGATCATGTGATCTATGCTCTGTTTGGGAAACAATGAATGGTAAGGGTCATTCTCTTCATGTATAGGTAATTAATGATAGGAAAGGGAAGTTTTGTATCATGTGGTGTATGGACCAAGATATAGTATTGAGGAATCCATATCTATTTCATTGAAAATGATAATAAAGACATACATAGTTTGAGAAAAATTGTGCAACATAATTTCATACGAAATGGGCATTTGTCGTGTAGTTTAACATCATGTGGTAAGGACATTGGTCACCCGATGTGATTGAGAAGAAAAAATGTGGACCTGGGCAGTTTTACTTCTTGAAGTAAGGATATATACATTCATTTTAACATCATGTGGTAAGGAAGAGGATAACCATTTAGGAAATAAAAGGTGTATTGCAGTTGGGCCCAAGACTAGAGGTTCAGGCGTTACTATTTATCATGTGATGAATGGAATCAAGAAATAATTAGATCATCGATGAATATATTTCATAGGTGTAGATAACAATGACATGGGTATGGGTGAATTTTATACTTATTTTTTATAGATCTCACACATGTGTGATGAATCGTTAGTCCGTTAATGATTCCCATGTAGTTTAATGTAATGCAGTGAGGAAATATTATGTGCTGTGTAATGCCATGCAGTAAGGATGTGAGGTGATGTGTTGTTTAAAGCATTACTATCAAAACATCATATTATATATAGTTTAAAGTATTTCCCCAAGTAATTTGGTCACTAGATATTCATGAAAAATAATCATTGGGGGATCCATGCAATTTTAACATCATATAGTGAGGACATGCACATGGACATTAACATTATGTATGGAAGGAGAGTTTGTGAAATTTAACATCATGAAACTAGGAACATATTGTATAGATTAACTTAATGAAACAAGTATTAAAGATACATTATAATATATATAAAATTTATTTCTCAAGAAATCTCTCATTGGTGGGGCATGTGACACTCTCCCAATCCATTTCCGCTAGTGAGTAAGCTTCTTTTTGATAGTCCTTGTATATTATGTAAGGACTCTCCCATTTGCGTTCTAGCTTCATAGGATTCTTGTTTAGTATCATTAAGGTCCTGAGAGCCAATTCCAGTCATACATGGAGGAATAAATATAGGGGAACCTTCAACTTAAAGGATCATGAGATCCAATTTTGATGGTATTCAAGGTTGTGGAATGTACACAACTTTTTATCATTTAGACACCGCAATTCATCCAGCCATTATACAATTTCTCATCATCAACGAGTTGTCAAAAATGGATATTCGAAGATAATGAATCTATATTTATGTGGGTAACACTTCCTTTGTCTCATACAAAAATGAGTATTGGGTTTCCATTGTAGCAGTATACATGGTAGTATGGTAGGATGACAAAGCATGAAGAAGATTTTCTGCCAAGAACTTATTATACTAGTTCATAGTCTTTTGGAGTTTATTTTATATAGTTATATGGAATTCCTATATCTATACATTTTCTATTGGATGATATAGATATGAGTTATTGGGATTGATATTGTACTCCTATTATAGTTTCTTTAATTTTATTGAATAGAAGTTGGTGTAGTTATCGATCAATATTGTGTGAGGATAATCAAACCTGGTGATGATATGTGAGTTTATGAAGTAGATTATATTCTTCATCCCAATTTATTTGAGGGTTATTTCTTCACCCCTTTTGTAAAATAAGTTGGTAGAAGAAATTATTTATTTGAAATTCTTAGGTGTGGATCGGGGATATGTTCCCATAATATTCATTCCCAAAATTGAAAACTTCCATGAAGATTTAGCTGCATGTTGAAATTTTGGGGATCGAAGGATGATGTCTTCAAGGATTTGGAATGCATGAAGTTTCTAGTGAATTCGACATTGTTTTTTATTGTGTATTTCAAATAATATCCCCAATATTTTTATTTTATGGGAGAGTCTATCCCAGAATGATGAGTGTTTCCAGAGACCACATGGACTTCATCCATGATAACATAAACCTCATTTTAGGCTATTCTTATGAGGATAATTCTATAAAATACTTAATTATAGAGGTATTTTTTCTCATTTGGGTCATCCCAATGGGTAAGGTACACTACATAGTGACAGATATATTCCAATCTGGCTTGGTCTGTTGGGAAAAATCCATTTTGGTGGTAACAGATTATGGGATCCATCTATCGAGGGGTGGATATTGGTTCATTACACTCTGGGGTGGTGTTGACCTGGATGATTTGTTCCATATTGTAGATGCTGATAGACGAGACCATTCTTAAATGAATGATATTAAAGATCTCTTCTTTATGATCTGGGTTGGCCAGGACTATGGCTGAATTATTCAATGTGTTTGTGTGAGCATTCTGTGAACATAAATCATGATGCAATGGGGGGCTCAAAAGGGATCTCTTCCATCTGTCCCATGGTGTAGCTAATGAGAGGGTCAAATTCTTCCTTTTTATGGAATATTCTCCATTAACCTACATTATAAATAGTTCTTGGTCCCTTTTGAAATTCTAGTAGGCTATCTATTGATAGAGATAATTCAAAGCGAGTGATATGGGATAGGTATTTAGCATCATTATTTGTATAACACTTAGATTGTGGGGAAAATTAGGGAAAAACTATTTTGTCTAAACGGACAAAAAAATTTATAAGACAACATATTTGAGATTTTGGGTTTCTTTTTTTTATGATATAACTTTAGAAGTCACAATAAAATTAAATCATCCATGTCTATGGGGTTTCATGGGCATAGAATACCCCCTTACATGGGAGATCACTGTATACTAGTGTATTCTCAAGGGTGGAATGTTCTACGAGGAAATCTTCCAGGGCTTGGACTTTCACCACCTTTTGTGACACAAAATGGATTTCATATTATTGTATAATTACATCCCATGAAGCCAAACTACTAGTTAGCATTGGGTGGCCTATGAAGTACTTGAGATGATCAATATGAGAGACCAGATGGACCTCATGGCGGTGTAAGTAATGACTCAGGGTTTTCAAAATGATTATGAGTACAAGGCAGTTCTTACCGGCATTCGAGTATTTGTTATCATTAACTATCATAGTTTAGAAAAGATAATATGGAATGTTCTCACTCTAGATATCATTATTCTATGTTAGGAGGGATCCCAATGAGCATTCCATGATATAAATATACAAGATGAGTGGACTCCATTACCCTAGATACATCAGAACTGGTGGGTTTAGTTGATAATGATTTAGAATTTTGAATCCTTCTTGTAACTCATCATCAAATATTTTTGTGAATCCATTATTCATTATTCTAGTGAAGGGGATAGCCTTTTTGACCATGTTGGATATGATACACCAAATCTATGTGAGGTTCCCTTGTAGTCATCTTAGCTATTTGAGATTATTTATGAGTTACATTAATAAAATAGAACTAGTCTTCTTTGGGTCAACCATGATACCATTGTGGCATACCGTAGATCCATATAACTTCCTTGATGTTACCTAAAAGGCACATTTAATTGGATTCATCTTCAGATAGTGTTGTTGCAAGTTGTCGAATATTTTTTTGAAGACTCATGAAGTGATAAAATCCCTATTATGAGATGACCACTAGGACATCGATATAGAATTCAATTATTCTTAACAAGAACAAATTAAATATATGATTCATGGAGCATTGATTTATATAACAAGTGTTCATTTACCCAAAGGGCACGACCTAATAGAAAACATCCACCTATGGTACCTTGAATGTAGTGGATTCTTCATATTCTAGGGACTTATTTATTTGATTTTACCATGAATACCCACCCATGAAGGAAAGGCCTTAGAAGTCAGATTATGTATCAATTAAGAGTTTTTTTTTATCAAAAATTGGAAATCATCCTTTACAAAGTGCCGATTAGGGTATCTGAAATAAATGAAGATCCTAATATTCTGATTATATATCATGAAAATGATGATGTTGGAGATCCATATTTTTTATTTCAATTATCAGAAAAAGTTGTATTTGAGCAGTTTGTCAACCTTTTCCTTAACATTAGTGGATTGATAGGGTTACATCCTCTTATATTAATTCTTCAAGCCTTGACTATCATCGGGTTAGCCGAGATGGTGTGTAACAACATATATATTTAGTTTGGTAATTTATCTATATTTATAAGAAAAAAATATCGACCCTAATTTATAAATTAAATATATATCTGTAGATGTTTTTCAAGAATATGGTAACTAATTTGTTTAGGATGTACGTCTTATTCTATTCCATTATTTACCTTGTTGGGATCATAAATGGTGGTAGAGACAACTTTCTTTAATATGGGAGGGGTGTTCCAGGGGTCATCCTTTTATTCTTCTGTCTCTTATTTTATGGAGACATTCTCAGACAAAGGAGACAATATAAGGGAATATCTATCACTATTTAGTTGAGAGAGGTAGTGAGAAGATATATTATCCTCCCTTACTTACTATTTCATTTAAGAGAGATATTGTATATGATTTTTTTTCTAATATCACTAGGGAATGGAGGGTCTTGGTCCTCTGAAACCATGTATATCACTTCAACTACATTTATGGGGAGAACATTTTCACTCTTGAGAATACTATAGGGATTTACAGGAGTTATTCCTAATCCATCTGGGGATACAAATTGTATATAATCATTCAAAATTGGTTTGAATCATTTTATTTTGTAGAGACTTTATTCATCATATGTTTATTCAAAATTCTCTACGCGGAAATAGTCACCATGTAGTATTCATACTTTTCCATTGATGAGTTATTTTTGATATTGATGGAATGCTTATGGTACCACCATGTTTTTTGGGAGGCATATCCTTCCAAGAGCACATTGAATGCAATGTCATACTGGATAAACATAAACTCAACATCACATGTGAGATCCCTAAATTTATATTTGATTTTGACCATCCTGATAGGACTTTTCCCACACTTATCATACCCTTGAATGGTCATATTTTAGGGAGACAAATTACCTTCACTATATCCCAATCATCGGATGGTTAGGACTAGGATAAGGATGATCCCAGAGCAATTTTCAATTATATCCCTTTAGGTGAGGAAATTATTGAGTCTTTTCTAAAAATATAGGGTTTTGATGTATCCATGTATGACTAGTTCTTGATCATGATATACGAATGAGATGAAGAAATGGAAATCTTTTGAAATGGTTTCCATTCAATATAACTTGGATACAATGACTTATATCTAAAATTAAAGTGATATTTAGAGGGATTTATTTAGTGCATCTCAGAGTTATTTTGAAAGATAGACTACATTAAGGAATGAGATCTTGGATAGGATAACTGCTAGCTGTTTGAGAATGTGGAACTTTTCTGCCAGAGGATGGAACTCCCTAATATGAGGTTTTTTATTGAAATAAGACCTAGTGATCAAAGAATTTTAGGTGGTCAACCCTGGTAATTTTGAAAAGGTCGTGGGAGAATCTTCTACTAGTGGCATGGATTTTTCTGACCTTCCCCATTGATTGGGGTGAACAGATAGTCGAAGCCCCTATTAGAGGTCAGGGAATCCAACTAGGTGTGGAAAATCGTCAGAGGGTTCTAGGACACCTCAATGTATTTTATGGGATTTTGGAGCACTTTCCCTATGTCTTAATTTTAACTATATTATCTGTGTGGTCGTGACCAAAAAATTGGGTATGACCATGCTTGTGTTATCCCCCATGTCTCTGGTTCCTACACATAGGGCCTCTTGTTCCCCAGTTTAGTACAATATAGTCATTCTCATATATATATTAATCATCAGAGAAAGGGTATTCCAAGTTTTTAACCTTGACAAAACAAAATACGATCTCTTCATCTGATGAGGGTTCCATTTGGTAGGGAGGTTACCTTGCTTTAGATGTTGTAGGAAATTTTTTCCATAGTCAGAGCTCTCTTAGGAGTAGAATATGCACCCTCTTCTTCTTCTGTTTCTTGTAGCTTTTGGTGGCCACATCCACTTTTGGGAGACATACCTAATTTCACCATATTGTGTGGTGGAGCGATTTTGGTCTTGAATAGCTATGCTCTCAAGGTGTCATGAGATTTATTTTTTTTTATTCATCTAGCTGTTGAACTTTTGATCATGCGTGGATGGAACTATATCTCAATCTCTCTCTTCATCTATCTAGGAAAGAGTTATGTTGGAATCCTTCTTTGATGAGTTATCTAACACCACCTATCCATAATGAAACATGCATTTAAGGAAGACTTTTAAGAAAAATAAGACTTGAATATTATGAAATATAATTTTATGGAAAGGGTAAAATTCAGGATGGTCTATAAGGTTGACCACATCGGGCTTCCTTGGATGCTTTATCCTATTTAGGTTATTGTCCATGGTTTCCAAGAAAAAATTGAGGAATTGTCCATTTTGTAAGGAGTATAATTAATTCATCTATTCCTCAAATCTAGAGTGACCCTAATTTCTATGTGCTTCATGACAAGGGAGATTTTGTGGTTATTTCTGCTTGACAGTATGTAATGGGTGGTTTGGGACCAACCTAGGTGCTTGGATGGTCACTGTTTTTGGCTTGAGAGTGATAGTTGTAGATATTCCTTTTCCTATACCTTTCCTCAGTGAGGAAGTTGTGAGACAAGATTTTGATTGGGGTTATTGAATAGTGTCTTCCAATTGTTGTTCCATTTAAAAAAACTCATGAAACCCACCAAGAAACATCATTAGGATTAGAGGAATTGATAGCTCATTCCATTGAATTTCAATATAGAGTTCTAGGGGTTTGTCCTATGAAGGAGGAATTCTGAATGAATAGGTTAAACCTTTATATCTAGCTATAAATTCAAACACCTTCTCAATTTCACATTGTTTTCATTTTGTCAGGTCGAAGATTATCATTTTCCTTAGTATGGAGGAGAACTAATAATGGATTTGATGACATAGTTTTTCTCACCATGTAATGGATCCTGTAGAAAAACTGGTGTGTTAAACAATGGTTGTCTCTATAACAGTGTGTACAAAATATCTCTGTTATATTGCCTCTTATTGATATCGAGGGCCTATAATTAAACAACATTGGTATATGAAGTGTGTGATATGTTTTTCATTTTTGAATTCACCATCAGAGGTAGAAAAGATGATATTCCCAAAACATTTAGGGTAGAGTATCATCCATCAAATAGGGATAAAAATTCCTCTAGGTATGCACAAGTCCTCATTGCCCATCCATGGTTTCTATTCGAGTAGAAAGGGAATCAATGATGTTATGAAGCTCTAGGGGTACTTATATTTGATAAACCTCCCATCTATAGGGAGTGGGTGGGGTTTGATTAGGTGTAACCACCTTCATATCCCACTGATTTTATATTCATCATAGGCCTGAATTATCAACCTAGCGAGGGTGAGTTTTCACTGAAATAGAGGATAGTCATGATTATTTTTGAATTCCACATTTATGTAGTCCAGGTACATGGATCCAAAGCTATTATAATTCTTAGCTACTACTCTTAGTGTGGAAATGACTTTTTTTTATGTATTTGTGGAGGTATATTTTCCTCATACTCAGGACGATACCCAATAAGAATATTTCCCTCGATCATCTATTCGTTCAGTTGTCTGAGATTTTCAATCTCATTATCATATTGTGAAAAATATTCCTCTATAAAAGAACCTCAAAAATTTGGGTTGGGGATTAGGATGTGGCCAACCCATTCCCTTTATCTTTTGTAGTTTTTCTTTATAGGGGTGTCAATTTGATATTCTAAGGTGCCATATTTTGGTGTTTTCTTGGTTATTGAGTGTATGAATCCATAGTTGGTGCATCCAAATAACCCTCCTCATAGGGTATATTTTCATGGTTTTGGAACAATGTGTTTATGTCTTGATGCACCATATTTCATGTGTTGATAGTGAATACATTCACAGAGGAACATCATGAAATGATCGTTATCCCATTACTTTTGAGGCTACAATGTGATTATGTATTGTATTTATCAGGGACATTACTTGAACCCCTGGACACATGGGATCTTTTTTGATTATGAACCTGGTTGGGTATAAATTTATTCACCGTACGCTCCTCTTATATTGTATTAGGAGTAATGAAATTCAGGTATTTTTTATCAAAAATTGCAAATTGTCCTCGAATATTAGAGGTTAGTCTTACAGTGAGAGGAACATTTGGGATTCAGACTTTTGGTATTTACCGACATACCTAGAGATGGATGATTACTTCTATAGTGGTCATGATGATGAAAATATACTCAAACCTGTAGGCTGGGGATTATTTGGCGATGCAATTTTCATTGACTGATTCTGCTTTTGGGGATACGATGATTTTATTTGGGAATTTTATGACTCAAAGGACGAAAATTGATATAAAATTGGCCCCATCCTAGAAGGATGGAGTTGATCAATAATCCCCAATGGTTTCCCTAGGACCCAATCTTTTGATGATGATCCTAGTAATGGTGATCGAGATATAAGTTCCCCTAGCCTAGTGGGATGGGGCTTTTTGGCATCTTCTAATGATATTTTTTGAATCCTCTAAGGAATTGAATATCTGAGTGGTTGATGTGGTGGTAGATATACCCCCTTCCTAGTGAGATGGTTTCGCTCCAAGACGACTACTATTAAAACTACTAATATGCACCATTTTATGTAGCATAGTTTTGATCATGTAGTAGGTGGGTAAAATGGAATCCTGTGTAGATAGTAAGTTACTACAAGATTTCATCGTGTTTATTACAAGATTTGATTCCATTTATGAAATGAATAATCATTTCATTGAGGGTCCAATCTCAAAGACTTTTTTTCTATCATCTTCTTCTATTCATGTTGTCTATGCATCAATGAAGTAGGAGAATTGTCTTTTAGTTACCAACAGGATCACGTATTATCAGGTCCTATGATTTATCTGGAAGATATGACTTTAACGAACACCATATTTGAAGGTATTTATTTATATGGGGACATATTGGAGTGAAATGATCCATATTTATTGCATCCTCTGATATGTACATTCGGAATTGATATATAAATCCTTTTAAAGAGAGTTATCGCAATGTAGAGACAAAAACTTCATAGGTGTTTGTTATGATCCCTCATTCCTAGGTTCCAGGATATAGGAAACATGGAAATATCTAGATGATGACAGAGTGTATTGATGGTCTAGATGTGATACTCATTACCTGGATAAGGTATATGTCTAACCATTAGTCAATGATGAGTATCCTATATATATTTTTCAAATATTAGGCATGCTCTAGTTATCTATAAAATTTGGGTCCTCATAGTCTGAAGTAGATAGGGGCCATAACCTGGGGCAAGGGTTGTTTCCATCTAACTCTCTCCATATGTCATAGTCAGCCTCCTATTCATTAAACTCACATGCCTCCATATGATCATACCATATAATATTGTTCTTGGGGTAACCTAGTTAGTAGAGTGGATTTCCACAAGAAGTTGATGGAGAACTGTATAATGTTGAACCTGATGTTTTGATAATGTCTTGATATGACGGAATTTGAGTTTTGGAATTCTATCTATATGTATGTGTCTAGGAAAGGGGATGATTTGCATCTCTATGGTAGATATATCCATTGGGAGGTTGACCACTAAGTATTTTAGGAGTAGATTCCTTTCGATTCATCCCCAAACTACCATGAGGTGAAATATCTCGATAATGACTGTCTTATGCTTCAGTTGAAGTTTTGATAGACCCTTGAGGTGTTGATAATGTGTCTTGAACAACCTCAAGGTCACTGACATATATCAAATTAGGGATATGAGTCTCATTCTACATCACAGTAAAAGTAAGATGACTGAACATCAAGAATTGTGTATGGATATGAGCCTAATGTATGAAAATTTCCAAAACGAGTTCATAATTGTCTGGTTTTATTGGAGTATTAGCATTATTTTGAGAGGATATTAGAATGTTACAATGATATTACTTAACATATACATGAATATGAGCCTATGTAGAGGCATGTCTCATTATAACTTAGTTATCCTCGGTTAGAATATGAGTATGATCCTAATCTTGTAACATGGAAATATGTTGCCGGTCTTTTGTGGTAGGGATATGAGCCTTCCCTGAGGCATGTTATGCTCTCACATAGTGAGATTTATTTTTGTAATAGGAATATGATACTGCTCTGAATATGCATTCCCCACAGGAATATGTCGATGGACCTCCGTAATTATAAATTGGGTATGAGCCTCCTCATGTATTGCCTCAAAAGGATGTTGTTGTTTTCGTTTGTCTTTTGAAGTAGGAATATGCACCCAAATTTCATAATCTGTTAGAATATTCCATGAAGATTCACTGATAAGAATATGAACCAACACTGGAGCATGTCCCTTTTTCACATTGTTATCCCTGACTAGAACATGGATATGGGATTGATCCTAGGTCTTTTTTGTAGTCATATGGTCTCCCTAAAAAGGAATACAGGTCTTTTTTGAGGCATGTATCCCTCTCACATGGTGATCCCTAGCCATAATGGGGAAATTATCCCAATATTGGGCCTTCAATATATGCCTCAAAAAAATTTGGACAAGAATGTGCCTCTATCAGAAGGCATGTTCCACTATCATTTGGTGAGCCCCAATTTTAATGGGAATATGAGACTGGTATGACACATCATGATTTACTATAATATTCTGATAATCTTCTTGGATGGGAGAAATAATGTGCACTTAATCTGAAGAATCCTCCAGTTCCTATTGATCAGAGTGTTGATCTTACCCTTCAATAGGGATAGTAACTTATATCTGTCCTTATAACTGTACCAATTCCAAAATATACCATCGGAGTTCCTCAAATATTTATAAGATGTAATAAAATTTTAGCAATGTATTAACAGGTATATAAGAATAAAAAATTTACATATCCACTCTATATTGGAAGAAATATTTGATGAAAATGGGGATATGTTACCACTTATGTCCTCCCTTTTCCACCAAATATGATAATGGAATTCATGAATGAGGATATAAATATGTTCCTCTACATTCTTACTATAGAAATATGTATGTAGACTTAGTCTGAGTGAGTAGGTATTTCATCCTTCTCATTGGTTACTATAGTAATATTCTAGTAGATGTAATTAGTATGAGTAGAGATATGATCCCACTCACAATTTTATAGATAATTCCTTTCATGTTGTGTCTTCCTTTTTTCCCCATGCATGGGTATTAGAGGCGGTAGTGTGTTTGGTGGTAACATGTTGGTGACTGATGGGTACTGGTGGGATGGTGTTGGATATGTCAGTTAACATGATCCCTCCTCAATGTCGTCTATAACAAAAGGGAGTCTTATTTTAATCCTGATCCACCTTTAACAGAAACTGAAGGTTGTGATTATGGTGCTCCATGGATAAGCTATCGAAGTGGTTAAATATGGAAACAAGGGCCACCGGCTTAGCAGCAGCATTCCTTGGATGATATGAAATCCTCGATTTCAATACATGGATACCCTCATATTTATATTCATATGTCTCAGGTGTACCAAATCAATGGTATTACCGGTCTATTCTGTTATCTACCTGACATTGAATTTGTTGGACAGGGTAGATCATTTTTGACCCATAGGGGTTGTAACCATTGCGGAGTTTCTCGAATGGTCACTGTGTGAATACATTATCTCAGATAAAGATACTATTTATGAGATTTATATGTACATTCATGAAGATAATAATGAAAAAGGTATCTGATTATTGAAATATCATAGGCATGATGCATGCTTAATCAGATATGCATGGTTTACACAATTGTATTTTTATTTTTGGTCTAGAAATTTGTCTCTCATGGAATTTTCAAAGTGAGGATGGACTTATTTCATGGGAACCCTAGTTACAAATGATCAATTGTAAGATTTATTCTAGACTTATCAACTTTTTTTTATATGCAAACAATGTGGTCGAACATATGGTGAACTGACCATCCTGCTATTTGAGGGTATTTCATTGGGCTTATTTTTTTTTCATAGAAAATGAAAACATAAATGTATTGATTCATTATTAAACAATAATTATATTATTTTATATATTCTTGTTTGGTTCACCATTTTTGTTCGCTAGGATATATAATGACTGAGAACCCTCATTGGGTGAACAAAATGGTTTGATGAGAATTGGGAAATCTATTCTTTTTTATTCCATGAAGGATATATTTTGATTTAATAAGGTCAGATTGAGATAAAAATATTTGTTTCAATAGAGATATGCTGGAGGATAATTTCCAGTGGTATGATTGTAGGGGGTTCAATGTTGTACAGAATCAGTTGTATTAGGATCACCATCTACCATCCTTTCTCAGATACTCCCAATGGTTCCCACATCCATCACTGGGTATAGACCTAGTCTCCAAAGGAAGGAGGCAAATTGGTGTTTTAGATCCAATGATTCTTAGGAACTCACATTGGTTGAGATGGTGGGAGGTTGTAATCATTACACAATTTTGGGGGGAAATTTAACCTACTCGATTACTCTATTATTGATCTATGATATATTCATGAATATCTTCCTAATCTCGATATGGGACCGGTTACTCAAATATAATAATCATACATTAACCACTTTTAAGTGCGAAGAATAGGATCTCATTAGTGAATCTATCTATATATATCTATGGTTATTTGTCCATTCCCCATTAAGGAGTATTTTCTTATATGATGAAGTCCCATAACCAAACACTTCAAAATCTATTAACATGTGGGGACATTGTTAATATTATAAGGATGGGATGGATCCATTACGAGACATCCTATGAATATTGTTTACATAAGGTTTCAAAATCCACGGTATTTTAAACCAATTCATCTTAATGGCATGTAGAAATAACATATGTGTGGGGAATTCACCACTCAATATTTGTGATCAAGTCTTGAGAAGACATCCTACGTATCTTGGTTATAGAAGGAATTAGAAATAACATAGTTATTTCAAGCTTTTTGGATTATCTCAAAGGTATATTCTCTTATACATGAGATGTTTATATCTTACAACAAATTAGGTCCTAAAATTTGAGATTTCCTAAGATGGTAGAGATTCATAAATCCAATGACATGATCATTTCAACTCTCTATGCCCACATGAGATACGATCATTGTGATATAAAGGGGATATAAAGTAATTACTCACACTATATATGGATGTGGGACATATGTTCCGAGAATTCCCTTATGATGCTTAATATAGATCTCAGGCCTTAGAGAGCTATCCAATGTATCATGTTTAGGTATGAATCCGAGTTCTCATAGTTCCTTCAGTTGGAGATTACATACTTATGATTCCCTTATATATGAGACATATCACATTATGCAAATGATCATGGATTACACACATTAGTTTCCTTGATCCTGATATAGTCTTATGACATGAATGATATGATCATTGTGAATCCATAATCCCATGTGGTCTATGCTCTGTGTGACAAACAAGGGATGTAATATAATCAGTCTCATTGCTTGTGGATGCATGTCTTATGTGTTGGGATGACCCATTGGATACTTAATATAGAGCTCAAGAAATGTGGAGGGATCCTAATTATACTTTTTATGAAAAGAATTAGATTTATCAAAGATTCTTTTGTTCGGTATTACATGAGGATGTTTCCCTTCTGATCATGGATTACACACTCAGGATGGACCAGGTTATCATGTCTTGGGATGCCCAACTGACTTGACCTACTTCTCTGCCTATCATGCATTGGTTTTCCACAAGACATTACATTATAGTTTTCTTACCATGTCAAATATTTTATGCTTGACATGTCAAAAGATAATACTACGTTCAAATTGACTTTTCTAAGGGGGAATCGGCTAACCTGGATGGAAAGTGTGAATTTTTTTCCATGACCAAGGTTGACTTGTCTAGAGGGCGTCGCAAAGCCTAGTTTTCTTGTCCTCAATGGGATCACAAAATCCAGGATTACATGATTAGAGGGTGTCACATTATCCAACTGAATTTATGTATTGTCATCCTGAATGCTGTATGACATGGTTGGGGAATCAAAGAGTCAGTTTGACATGTGGCAGATTGTATCATATGTAATGGATTACCTGTATGGTTTTCACCCTTAATGTTGGATGAAATGTCCAAGGGATGTCTAAAGATATAGCTTACATACCCTGGTGCTATTTTTGAGACGTAGTTGATATATACTAAAGTCTCCATATGATCCAACATTGTGAGGCCTCTATGGAATTCCCAATGGGTTTCTCGAGACTATGTTGGCATGAACAGGTGGTGCCATGTGACTTTCTATGACACGTAAAAGGGACTTCTCATGACCCAAAAAGTATATCAAAGGAGTTTCACATGATCTGGGTGATATTTTTGGGGTTCTCACATGATTGATATGGTTCATGTGAATTGTATGATTATTAGTGTACATGTTCATTGCATAAGTCTCACATATTTGTGTCTTTATCAAACCTTTTATTACATATGACTTAGATTTGTTTAGCATTAGTTTTTTTATGTCTTGCATGTACTAGAATATATGATGGATATCCTTCATGTAACACACCATCAGTCCTCCACATGATCTATGAATAATCACGTGAAGTGTCTATGGATACTGAATGATCACTCTAGTTGTTCACTAGATCATACCATAAAGAAAAATCTTCTGATCATGAGTTCATCCATAAAACAAAAATTTGTTCTGGTGCCTGGGTGCGCTGGTGTGTGGTTCCAAGGATTCTTCTGTCTGCGTCATGTTTACTTTTTTCATGCTTGGCTGGGGGATTTATAGTCCTCCCCACCACTATTTTTTCACTTCGTATAGTGCATATTGTGAAAATATGGTTTGGAATTGGTGAAGGGATTTAACATCATGTGTCTTTGTGCGGTCCTACCATAGGTCTCCTTAGATACATTAAAGGATTTTTAGTGACAGCAATATCATCCGATAAATTCCATTTTTATTGGATTATATCCAATTAATTGTATTTTTAAAAATTATGTAGACATGACTAGGTAAATTATTATTTTCCTACTAACATTTCTAAGGAATTTCACGAGATTTGGATGTTAGTTGAAAGTATTTCATGTGATATTTGATTCTTTATCTGGGATATTAAGCGAGATAATGATTTTTTTCTAGGGGCTATTGGGAGATCAAACTGAATCTTTGGGGGTCTTGCGAGACTATTCTGACCTATCTAATGAATTTTATGACCATAAGAGTCTCCCTGGTTTTCTCTTTTATTTCCTTATTTTATTTGTCAAAGAATTAGGGATCTTACGATATTGAATGAGTTTTGTCGAATACAATCACTTTTTCCATCGGTGATCTACCACGTTACCAATAGAACTTCTTGTGGAGATGCGTGAACACTTCATGGATAAACACTTATGGTTATTTTTTGGATCCAAAGGGTAAGTGTGAGATTGTATGGACATTTATGAAACTTTTCTAATGATGATGGTGACATTAAAGTGGACTACTGCATGACCAGGAGGACGTGTCACCGAGCTTCTATAGTGTCTCACAGGCTACCTTGAGCGGGACTTTTGATTTTAACAACCGAAAGAGGTTCTCTCCAATCCACGTTTTATTATTTTTATTTTACAATGGTTGGGGGTCTTTGGAGGTTGTATGATTATTTTCTAATACAATCAATATATCTATTGGTGATGCGTCGTGTGATATTTATGGTCGCAACAGGCTCCTGTGTTTTATATATTTTTCACTTATTTTCCAAGAATTATTGGATGGATTGTCATGGATCTGTTGGTTTACAATTCTCATTACTTTGGGATACTCGTATGGTGGGAATTGCGCGATCAATGAATGTCTGGGGTGCCTTCGCAATAGAGAAAGGACTTGTCAAAGGGACTTTGCGGGGCCTTCTTCATGACATTACAAAGGTCATGTGATTTCATGTCTCCTACAGGTTCATAAGATCTATGTAATCATGGACTCCTTATCATTCCTTTTCTTTTCTTTTGTGGAAAATAATACCAATATTCACATATTTCTCTCTTTTTGAATGTTTCAAATACTCATTTGGTGGGCATCAACAACTGTATTTTTTTAAAATATATTTGTGTACCTCCAAACACATTTCTATTCATTTCTATACAATTAATAATAAATTTATAAATATTTATTCCTTCATTTAAATACATGGTCAATATATTTATAAACTAATTAGTAGTGATAAATTTATTTTATATAGATAAAAATACATAATATGTTGAAAATATAATTCTTGTAAAAGTTAGTAAATATATAATTTTATTCTTATTATTAAAATTAGTGTATTTATTTACATAAAAACAATAAATATATTATAAATATTAAAAAAAATTATACATATTTTTTAAAAAAATCATTTAGTCCTTTTCATGACCAATACAATGACTACGTGACAGTAATCAAATTCAATAATAATATTTCTATAGTATATCATTGTTCATCTTATCTTGATGTTTCATGTAATGAATGACACTGAAAACATAAAATTGAATATATATATATATATATATATATATATTCTTAAATCGTTTCATGTTAAATAAATCATATTATACGATTATAGGGTAGTTACTTACTACTCCAATGATCCTTTCATAAGTTATCTAAGAGTACCAAAGAGTAGTAAGATCTACGAAATGATGACTGTGTGTAGATGGAGCATTGAGGGGAGAGAAAAAAGGCCATAATGGGATTGAAAACCTCATAAGAACATGAGAAAAAAAATAATGGATAGTGACCTTGTGCCTTAAAAGCATGAGAAGGATGATGAAACTCAGTGCACCTTCTTTCATAATTTGGGGAGTCATGGTGCCTTATAATAAGGTCCAACTAGGGATGAGGCTGATGGTCTATCCCTCCGTCTGAGGGAACATATCTTTTAGAGAGTGTTTCTAATTATAGAGTATGTTGTAATATAATATATGGGGGTAATAAAGCGATTAATTCCTCCAAATTAGACTTCCCTTCATTGAACCTAGAAATTTTAGGATTCATAGTAATCTCAGCATCTAGAAGATGAAGGTGTGAATCCCTTTTAGGAGGAACTAGATTTTTGGTCTTGATATTTTATTTGTCTAAAATAGGGTTATTCTTCCTTCTATAGGCCATATATGTGTGCATTTGAATGTAAATAGACTCCAAGACAATGGGTTATTAATTAAATATATAGGATTTTTTTTCAATCATTATATATTATTTGGTTAAAATAGATATATTTTTAAAATATATATATATATATGTTATTTCAAATAAAATTCACCATACTCTATATATCCAGGATGAAGAAATATCATATATTTCACATATATGATTTTTTAAAATGAAATATAATTCTAAATATTTTAATTATTTTGTCCTTAAATATATTTAATTCAAGTAAATACATCATAAATAAGTCAATATATATAAATAATATGTTAAATGTTTTACATATTGACTTATTTATTTCACACTTGAAAAGAACACCAACATGAAAATATTCTTACAGAAACACTTCTCTTGACCTATGGAACTCTTCTACTAGATTTTATAAATCGGTTCCCCACTCGGAAATCCCTCCACTGCTTGTTTTTAAAACCATATAGGACATATATTGATTTTTTAAAAAATATTATATATATTTTCCAATTTTAACTTTTATAACACATATATCATTCACATGGATTATCATAAAAAAATTATATATTGATCCATCTTTTAATTTAATTTTTTCAGAAAAAATCTGTCATCACATTGAATCTCATTCTGAAAATATATATATTGTCTTGTATAAAAAAATTTCATATATTCATTTTAAGAATCTAAAATTTTATTGAAACATATCAATATTTTCTTCTAACCAATGACAAAAGAATATAACATTTAATATTATTATTTTGTATCTAAACTAGTGGTTATAACATAGATAATTTTAAAAATCCCTATAATGTATTTAATTTAATTAACTTATTGAACAGTAACAACACCAATTATATATGATCCCCTTAAAAGAGATCAAATAATATATTGTAAAAACTTATTTAATTAACATATCACCTTGGTTAATATGTTATAAGTATAATATTTCACTATAATGTCTATATTAAATTATACATTTTTCATCACTAATAAAATACTTTAAATATAATGAATTATGTATATGATAAAAAAAATAATTTCTTTTTTGAATTGGAAATATTTTTCTAACCAGTTGATGATAATCCACTTATATAAGATAGATTTTTATACAAAAAAAACAAATCCTTATTAACAAAAAACATTCCATAATTAATTACACACATTTATGTTAGAATTTTAAAATATATCAATTATATTTGTTTAGGAATAAAAAATAAATCTTTTAATAAATTTCTATATCTCATAATCTATAGAACTTATAATTTTCTTATTATCAGTAAAATATATAATTTAAATATATGGTGTATAAGGGACACATATCACATGTAATTTAATATAAATATGTAACCAATGTTTTATGTTAAACAAATATCATCCTTTAAGTAAATATAATATCTATCAAACATATTCAACCAATAGAATTAATTATATTAAAATTAATTAAATAATTCTATAAATAAAGAAATATGAAGCACAGTTCACAAATTAATCATTCACATATTATAAATATTTTAAATTCCAAAATAACTTTCAATTTACAAAAAATATCAATATCTCAAGATAATATTGATACTAAAATACCTATTTTTTCATTCTAATTCTTTTATCATTAATATTTTTCACAAGAATTAGTATATTTATTCAAATGATCCACCTTATCATGTTATAAATAATTTATTTTTACCTCTTATCCACAATTGATGTACTTTTATCATAAAATCGTTTTTATAGATTATTTAATTTCTTTATGAATTTCTTGAAACTGATATTATAGACCAAAAAGTCAAAAACTAGGATGTTATCAACATTTTATTCTTTATAATGTTATTAATGGCCAGTTTAGTAATAATGAAACTATTGAGTTACAAATTATATAAAACCATTCTAAAGGTTTTCCTAGAGTTTGAAACAGAACTATTAAAAAATAACATATAATTCCTTTTCAAAATTTATACACATTCTATCCAAATAGTTTTTAAAATCCTATATTGTGTTCAAGTGATTCATTTACTACGTGGAAAATACATTTTAATTTCTATTACATTTAATCTTCAATGTTATCTAAAAGGAATCATTATTATATCCAACAGTAAAATTGATGTTTTGATGTTATTTATAAATAAATTGAAAAGAATAATACCTTTATATTTAGTTTTATTAATAAGAACTATGTCAATTATAAAAAAATTAGCTTGAAAAAATTTATATGATGTCATTCATTAGTATAACCAACATAGAAGAATAATTTGGAAGTTCGTTGTTCCAAATAAAATCCTTATAAATATTTTTCTACATTTTTTATAATGAAGAAATGTATAATTCATGGTAAAAATGCTTCAGATAAGCTATTCTATGTTGGTTTTCTAAAATAACCAATTTCAACGTCCTCTTTTAACATTGGTATTAAAAAATAGATTTGGAAATTTTATTTTGAGGATAGTTATTAAAATAAAAAATGTCAAAATAGAATTTTGAGTTTTAAATATTAGTAAATTATAATAACTAATGAATTTTAGAAAATAACTATAATAGGAAATAAAAAACAATAATCTATATACAATAGAATACAAATAATGGAATCACTCAAACTTATATACAATAGCTTTCAAGGAAATTATTTTTAAATATACTTCTATAAATGAATCAATCCCTTAAAATATTTATCAAATAATTATCAAATTTGGTTTAATTATTAATTTAAATAAGGAATAACATAATTCAAAACCTATAAAAACATTTTTTTATAATATTTTTAATGAAACATTTTATTAATAAAATATAAGATATTTATAATGCAACTAAACCGTTCAAAATTTTAAATATTATAGTTATGATAGACTCCAAAATGAATCGTAAAACGTATTACCCATATTCAATATGAATTTTGGTAAATTAAATTATACTGATGAATTAAAACATCAAAAATAAACAAACAATATATATAATATATAATAAAGTTTTAATAATACTATAAAAAATAACTACATGTAATAACATATAATTAATTTTATTTTGGGTCTTTAGTGAAAAGTTATTTATATTAAATACATTACACCACCTATTGGGAGTCTATATATTAGTCACAATAAAATATATAATAAAAAAATATTTATATTAATGGACAAATAAAATGTTATGAAACTTATAAATTCAACAAGTCTAAAGAAATGTTACAAAATTATCCTAGAAAAGAGTGTAACCAATTTGTTTTAAATTATTGTGGGTAAAATATGAATATCGTCTAATGTACACTAATAAAATAAATTTCTTGGATATATGATATCTTAATGAATATTATCTTGTTATTATATTATCTCTCTTACCCTTCTAGGACTGAAAGAATCCAACACTTATTTTTTGTGTTTTTCAGTCTTTTGACAATATATATTAATGTAATATTATTCAATGGGTATTACCATGCCGTTGAAATAATTTTTTGATCCATAAATACATAAATTGATTTTTTTATATTATATGAAAAGAGCTTTCAACCACTTCATAATTTAATTAATTAATTAAACCAAATATGTTATATTTAATTAAATACATGCATATTGAATTTGAAATTTACTTACATGGAAAAAATTGAACTGCAGGTACAAAGATATCATAATCAATAAAAATATTGATTATATTTTTTTAATATTCTTAGCATGTAGTATTTCCCACATATGTCAACATTTATAAGAAATTGATATTAATTTTCCAATAGAAAAGATTTTAGTTACAATTTTATTAATTTCTAGGAAATATAAGATGTATCTGACAGTGCGTGATATTGAATTTTGTTTAATGAATCCTTCAATTTAAGATACTCCAATATATGATATATGTATGAAAAAAAGTAGATTTAAGTAAAAAATAAAAATATAAAGATTCAAAAACCTCATTTTTCAAGTGATGATGAAGACTAGCTAGAAAAAGTAATAATTGATATCTACTATCTCCAATTATGACCACCTCCATGGTAGGAAACGACACTAGATCAGTTTAATCAATAACATCATTTTCTATTATAGTTACTTTATCACAATGAAAAAGATGGTGATGTATGTAATCCCTCATATTATTTAGGATACCATTCACCATTATAAATTGATATGGATCCTCAAAATGAAAATCACATGACATAGTCAAATACAAATGAGGAGTTGGAGGATCCTTATATATAAGATGGATGGGTGAGAAAGGCTGTGTTTCATTGAAAATTTCTGTAATCATAGATTGAAAATAATATTTAATTCAGTTATCGATCAACCATGTCATGTTGTATAACTCATCCTTGAATGAATTTATTTTCCTCTGTATTCAGCCTCCCTCGATGTCGTACTCAGATGGTCAAAAACTAATCTAATACCAACACCCTCCTTATAAAATCTTACATAGTTGGAGTGTTCTCCATTTCCAAAACCTGATGCAAGAATTTCCATCCTTCTATCATAGATAAAGTCTTCTTACACTGATTTGTTTTAATTAGATTCCAGAAATATTATACGGAAAATTAATAACAATGATATTGATTTAAAAAAACTTATATTTATGAAAAATAATAAATATATTCTTATAAAAATCACAAATGAAACTGAACCACTTTGGAGAAGCTACTATATTTATCTCCTAATTGACAAAAATTATTTGAATTCATATGCTCCCTTAATAACTAATATAATCTATATGATACAGTATAAGGGTATGCATTTTGAAACTGAATCTCTTTAATATATATCATAACGGCATTTTATGTAAGTATAAATGAATAAGTTTTTTTTAATAAAGAAGTAGTTTTAAAAAATGATATTATAATCAATAAATATGATACCAAAAATAATTTATCCAGCAGGCAAGGTACCAACTTCATTTAAGAATTTTATCTAAAACCCATATTTTAAGCTTGGGTTTTCATTTTACCATTTCCTAAAAATATATTACGAAGTTAATTTTGATTTAAAATCTCTTCATCCAACTAATTTAAAAGACAACCACCTCTTCTTACTGTTATATAGTGGAGAAGAATACTCAACCACAGAATTCTCACTAAAAGTGCTAAAAATAATATAGGAGATAGAAAACATAATTTCATTCAACATTTTATTTATTTTATATTTATTTATATGAGTAAATACTCACATACATTGATCAATATCCCACTTCCTCTAAATCTTTCATGTAAATAGATGAATTAATGCAGTTAAATTTCCTCTACCTATATTTTATTTCATTTTAATGATTTTTAGTAGTGGAAAATTTTATTTCTATAAAAAAAATCAGTATATATATATATATATTGACTCATATAGTTGAATTTAATTAAATTTACGGAAGTTAAACATATAAGAAATATCAAATGTAAAATAATGAAATTATGTATACTTAATAATAAAACATGTAAATAAAATTACTGAATATAAAAATTAATTATACGATAGATAAAATGATCAAAATATTTGGATTCTAATATCAAATCTAACAGAAATGTTTTTTAATCATGTGTGTTTCATTAAAAAATAATAATTTTTTTTAGTCAAAATTTTTTAACTAAAACTGAGGAACATAAATTTAATCCAAAAGTGATAAAAAAAATTAATATCTATAAATTTGAATATCCAAGATAGAGGGTTCTCATGTAACTTTCAAGAAAAAATAAAAAATAGATATTTGTTTGAATAATTAATAGTGAAATGGAGTATTTCACCCCGTCCATTATATGTGGTCACTTCATATTACATGTACTAAATCTACAATAGAGTCAATTTTATACTCAGGTAATTGTGTAACTGATGAAGAAATACCATATAGATCATCAACATCATAAACATTTTCGTCACCCAATTTAATTGTTTCCTTTCAAAAATAATGAACCAATCATTATTGGATGAGTCAAAAACATTATATATATATATATATATTTCATGTGCCACCATGATATATTATTCCTATTTACAAATAAATCATTTCTAATAAACTAGTGTGAATTCATACTCACTATGTTTCGTAGCACATGGTACTATAATATAATTATTAAATTGAAAAAAAAATCTTCTGGACGCTCTTACATAATGTTTGAAAATTTAGAGTTAAATATAATCTACTTCATTTCATTTTTGGTGAAAAATTCAAACATATTCCCAAGGATATTAAGTCTATTTTTAAATTAAATATATCCATTGTATTTCGTTTTATATTCTACAAAATTCCAATTAAACCGTCATATTTTTTCTCAATATTTATAACATAAATTTAATGTTTTAGGTTCATAAATAACAAATAAGTAACCTCGTGTAATATTGAATGTTTCTTCCATGTGTTTGATTGATGAAAAGAATTATTTTCTTTTTAAATGTGACATTGTTATTTTTATCCTTATTGTAATATTATTTTGTTGAAATTGGATCTAAGGAAAATTCATACACTTGTAAACCATTGAAAGAATCTTTTAATATTTAATAAGGAAAATTCATTGGAAAAATATCTTAATTTCCCATATACACTCTAATTATTCTATACTATAATTGATGATATTATGTCTCTTTTCATAAATTAGACAATCCTTATGACACTTTACACTATATCATGATATGTTTCCATATGTAGGTATATCATTGTAGTGAAATTCATCACAGAAAATAATAAAAAATACATTTTTTATATATAAAAATAATTTACACATAATTCCCATATAAATTTTAAATCATCAGTCAATGGTTATAGATTAACATCAATATAATTTCTCTTTTATTCAAAAAATTGTCAAGGTCACCCTGACATATTATTTCATTATAAATATATATGGGGATATGTTGTACATTCCAATATAATAGGCATTCAAATATGTTTTCTGATGATGATCTAATATAGATTCATTAAATATATGAATAGACCCATTTTTTATTGGATACATTATTTCCAAAATCCGATTGTTTTTTAAAAAAACACATTAATTGTGTTGAATCCATTGGTAAAAAAGTTTTATATCTGACATTTGGACATATATATGTCATCTTATACTCATTACATACTTTTAATTTAAAAATTTAAACTTTAAAAAAATGAATTATGGGAAGATGTAAAATTTCTTTAGCTAGACTTCGGGAACCTATTCATGAGAATGAATAACGGGTCAATTTATCTTCATTTTTTATATTGATTTCTGACATTTAAGATATTATTGTAAACAAAAATATTACTACCCCTATAACAAACTATATTTGGGGAAATTAAGTTTTTTATTATACCCAAATACCATTAAAAATATTATTATTTTTTCACTATATAATTGGAACCTAAAACCCCCTTTTCCTTGAAGAAGTAATTATTTAAAATTTTCAAGTAATTCTTGAAGCTCTGGTCACTCAAACCTTTATTTTATTTAATGATAACCAATATCAACACTATGGAAAACAGTATGAATTTAGTGCAACATTGGAGTAATGGTTTCTTAATATATCTATAAATGCATTAAGCAGTTGAAACTATTTCAATTTTTTCAACATTGACATCAGAATTAATTTCTCTTGAAGATCGTCTACCTCATTCTGAACATATTTATCAATTTTGTTTTAGGATTGTTTTTTATTTCACTATTCTTGATCTTTTATGAATAACAATTATTAAAACCATATAAAATAATTTTGTTTTATTTTTATGTAGCATATTTATTTCATCATATTCAAACACTTTATCCATGTAAAAAACCGATCACTATTTTAAAGATTGTGATTAGAAAATTCCAAGAAATCATCAATCCCTTTCTCATATTCATCACTAGTTACTCTTAAATTTATTAAATTAGGGAGAATTATCTAAAATCATAACATAATAGATGAATATTTTAAAAAATATAATTATTTAATGAAAATAATTAATTATAAAAAAACAAACACTAGTACAATAAATAAATATGTAGAACATAATAGAATATTTGAAATGACAATGAATTAATATACATTTAATAAAAACTTTTAATTCAAAAAAAAATTAAAAAAACATTATACTATATAATAATAAATTTAATGAATAAATTAATTTAATATAATAAAGGAATTATAATATCTAAAACAATAATAAAAAACAAAAATAATTTTTAAAACAGAAAAAATTAATAAATTTTCAAAAAATTACTATATTTTATTATGGTAATATATTAATTTAAAATTTAATGATGTATTAGTCATATTATTATTTTTATATAAGAGAATAATTAGAGATAATTTAGGTAATATATCAAATTTTCTTTTCATTGAGATAAATGATCCGCATTAATTTAACAGACAAAAAATACAAGTGAAAACATTATATCTCTGAAAAATAGAGACAAAACAAAAAATGAAAAAACTACTGATTATGATCAACTAATTTAAATCATGGTTGAAAATAAATAAATTATAAAAATTTAAATGAAAATAATATAATAAATAATTAAACAATTAAAATAAAAAAAATAATCAAAAATATAGATGCAGTGAAAATCGATGATAAATATAGATTAAATAGAATCGAATAAATATGATATGAAATTTAATTACGTGGGGGTATTTTTAAAGAAAAATCAATGAAAATATTATTATTAATCAGTGTAAATAAGAAAAAGAACTCATAGATCCTGAACAATAACAATGTTACGTGAAACACATACAGTATAGGTATGAAATCAAAAAATAAAACAATGAAAGGAAAAATATAATGGGATAAAAATGAATAAAATAGAGGTAATGAGTTATTAGGTTAAATATAATGGAATCTAGTATCCAAAAGTCATGTGTCTTTAATGTTTTAAAAAGGTTTTAGCATCAGTTTTTATATAAACTGATATTAAAACATAGTTTTTTTATATCATTTATTATAATAGTCAATGAATAAATTCATACACGAAAGGTTTACACCTTGGTTCTTGATATAAATGACCAATAAAACCTCCCCGCAATGTTTCCACTTCAGTCACTAACTGCTTACATGAAAACCATGACCAAAATCAATATTTTCTACAATGGATTATTTATATTCTATCACTATATTTTAATGATGAAAACTTGTTAATGTTGTATATATTACAATTCTAGTTATTTTGAGTGTAAAACTTTACAAATTTATACCATATTGTTTTTATATTTATTTCATTGTGAGTATGATTTCATGAATTGTCATAATTTTTCTATTTGATATATCCATAGATATTTAATGCTCTAAATATAATTTATCATATGACTTTTCTTCATATATCAAAATAAAAATCATCGGTTTATGAAATTTCATGACTTAAAAAGGTTCAAACATCTTCTTCCACATATTATGATTGAAATAATTAACAAAATTCATTATTCTAGAAGTGATTTTCATTTTTGTTACAAAATATCCCATGTTAAATTTCTATCATTAACTCTCTTTTTAAGGATTTTGTTCAAATAAATTAAAACCTCATATGATTGATTTGTGAGACAATATGAATAAATAATGAAAAATATAAAATCTTATGATTAATAAAAGAAATGTTTAGAGGAATAAAAAAGAAAGATTATCCATTATTGATGATAAAATAATAGGGAGTCCTAAAAACTTACTACATATAGAAAAAAATTTAATGTCCATTGCTTATTAAAAAATAATGAAGTAAAATTTATCTGGAAACCAAACCCTAATTAAAAAAATATCTTTATATAATCCTTCATAAAAAAACAGCCCTTTTAGATATCAAAATATTGGACACTCATTTTCAATTTTTATTAAGGTTTTCCATCTCTCGAATTACTTTCTCCTCAAATATATCCTGATCATAGATTATTTTTCACCCGTTATTAAAGATCATTTATATTGTGATTATTAATTTATAATAGATAATATTTTGTTGAAAATTAAATGATTACCACTATGTTATAACACTATTATATTTCTAAACCAATACGCTAAATTGGTTGTCTACTTCCTCCAATTTAGATAGTCATAAGTACTCCTTACCTATATAAAAGTATAACATACGTATGTTTAGGTTTTAATAAAAAATTACATACCTTTCATATTATTAGTTTTCAATAATACTGATATTATGTTCCCATTTTTATCAATATAATAATTTTCCTAAAATTGAATTTATTAACATATGTCAATATTTTACAATAAGTAATATCTTATCACAATTTTAAATATATATAAATATATTTTATTCAATTTTAATACATAATCGTGGGTATAACCATATCAACACTATTAGAAGATTAATAATTTCATGGTTACTTTAGAATATACTCATTATTACAAATTTCATCATTTTTAATGCCCAAAATGGGCTTACTCGGTGCTCAATAATAATAAATTACTCTATTTTGATAAAGAAATGTAGCCTTCGTCAGTAGTATAAAATCACTGATAAAGGGATATCTTTATCATCACTCAATTTTAAAATTGATAAATTTTTATACATTAAAAATTATAATTTATAGTTTTAATGAAATACATTATTACTATTAAGGTATACTAGGACTATTATGATATAACAACTAAACAAACAGATAGTTAAGAAATTTAATAGGAAACTTATGTAAAATAAAATATAAACATAACTAATTATATTATCATAATTTATACAATATATTTCATTAATTATAGATACAAAAATATCAAAAAATGCTAAAATTGTTATTATTTTGTCAAATTCCAAACACAAAATAATTTAATATATACTAGTAAAAATATAAAAGGGGAACCGATAAAGCAATTCATTCGGAAGCATGTTAACGAATAAAAAATCATGTCTTGACATTTTTTAATGAAAATTAGCATACCCATATCCATGAATAAATAATAATAAATCATCCATTTCATATGTAAAAAAATGAAATGTAGTATAATATATCATAAGGATTGACTTAATATATGAAAATCATGATTTTAATTGATATGTGTTCTGTTACTCATGTTAAAAATTAATTTATGATGATTGTCCTAAAATTTAATGACAACTAAAGATAATTATCTTAGTTTATATCATATTATGTATGTTTAGGTGGAATTAAAAAGTTATTAATTCAATATATACCATTATTTGAACACCTCGTGTTAAATTTAAGTGGGTTTTATTTCTATAGGTCAATAAATAAATGATGATTTTTGTCTTAAATTTTCAAGAAAACATGAGAATATTTTAATGGTTTACATTTCATAAAAAGATTTTGAAACCTTAAAAAGTGTTCTACATCCCAAAAATTTCAATTAATCATTTAGAAAACAACACATTTCATGTTTATTTTAAATTTATTCAAAGAGACCAAAAAATAAAAAATGATTATTTTTCAATATTTTCCAAATAATCTGATATTTTTTTCTCAACTTTTATAATTAGATGCCTATATGAAATAATTTTTTTATAATTTAAAAGATAAACATTTTAAATTAAATGATCATAAAATATCATATTTATGTTAGTGTTTTACCTAAATGTAAAAAAGTAAATACCAATTTTATTAAATTTTCAAAAACCATTTTATTTTATTTTTGCTCATTTTTAATCATTTGATTGGCATTTATAAATTTTAAAAATAATTATTTTGGAAAAATATACTACATGTTATTTTAAATATATCGTATATCAGATTAATTTTTTCATGATTATAGATATTGAAAATAATTCGAGACATTTTAGGGTTTGTTGAAAAATTAGATAGAAAAATATTCCATGAAGGTATAAGGAATCATGGATTATTGATACCATTATTCTCGAAGGTGTTTGTAAGAAGATGAGGTTTTTTTACTAAATGTGTTTTTACAGATCTAATATCATGTTATGATGAAGTGATTTAAATAATTTAGTGTTCTGTGTTAAATTTTTAGTTTCACCATGTAAAAAGAAGTCACACTGCAATATAGATATATGTGTTTACCTTTTATTGATATTTTGGAATATAGGAAATAATCATTCTACTATGTGAAGGCCGTATATTTCTTCGATTGCACTATTTAAAATTGGTTCATAGTTTCGACTATGATTATTTTTATTTCACCGTGAAGAATGTTTTACACTACGAAAATAAGGCCATAGAAATATGGTGCTTTACTTGAAAGTGAGTATTGTGCCATTAAGCACAATTTTTTTGAGAATTTTCTCAATAGTTTTTTACTAAAATATTTCCATTCTGTAAATTTAAAATTCTGTGACATGGTACATAAATTATAATAAAATTTCATCGCAACACATGTAATAATGTTGTGAAGGTGCATTCATGGAAGAATCCTGATTTTAATTCTCCACATGCAGGAAACCATCATTTGGTGATGGTGATAGTTATGGAATAATAAGGTACTTTCAACAAGTTTTTCCAGAATTTACTTTTCCTACCTTTTTTGTATTTTATGACATCCAAATTATTGTATATTTACTTTGTTTTAGAGGTCTGTTTTAGATGCATTTTCTTATATTTATCAATGTAATGAGATTATAAAATTAAGGGAAACATATAAATTCACTAAAAATTTATATATATATTCCAATAAACGGAAAATGTCATATTTTCAAATATTTGATAAGTTAGAGAGTGTGTAATTATATATAATTGTTTTAATAAAGTATAGTTATCTATGAGTATTTATTTATTTAAATTCATGGAGATCTATCACATTGATGAAGGAAGATAATATTGATCCCCCATTTTCGGTGTAATCTATTTTCTTATTTAGGGAAGATTAAGGTAATACTAAGAGGGGTATTAAATACATTTTAAGTGAGTAGTGAAGTGAGTTTCCTATAATTTGAGGGATTTTGGACACTTTAAAATTATACGAAACAAGTAGTTCTTTGAGTCAATTTTGTGTGTTGACACAAAAAAATTATATTCCCCCGTGATTTTTCCTCATACATACGATCTATGTAAAATCACTCTTGGGTATCACTTTACATGTTGTATTAATCCCTTATTCATCAATAGAGTGTGTGTGGATTTTTTTCTTAATCATGATACAAGAAATTTAGAGGGGTTTATTAAAATTTTCATACCTCAATTAAACCCCTCTCTAAGGATACAATTATTTAGTAGGACCAATAATTTTTTATCAGAAATAGATGTTTAGAATTGTTGGTGTTCACTCTTAGAATGTATAAAATCATTTATTAATAAAACAAATATTATAATAATTTAAGGAAAAAATAAAACTATGGAATAATTTAATGCAATAATATTTTTCTTCATTGGGAAATAACATTTATATAGATTTTATATATAGAATATTTGTTGATATGAAAGGTATAGATTTATTTGTATGAGAAAAAATTGGGATTTTATGCTATTTTGAAAGGAATAAATATAATAAAGGGATATATATCCAACATCATCTACATGAATGTGATATTGTGTAAATAATCTCTTTCCATGTGGGGAACATTTTTCAATGCCTTTGAGGGTGAATGTATTGTATATGAATATAAATTGATAGTTCATTTGAAAATACATGAATACATAATAATGTATCAATATTAAATTATTATTTCATTCTTTAATTTGGTGAATTTGATTATGACGGACAAGTGAGGTATTAGTGAAACACTTGAAGATTAGAATATCATGAAGATGATTTAATAAATATTTACACAATAGTTTAATGAAAATGTTACAGTTCTCTAAGATTAAGATCCAATCGTTTTTATATTATATAGTCTTTAAAATTATGTCATTTCATATGAGATAAGGACCGATGGAAAAGTTTTCTTTGTGAAACATATCTTTTAGGACGTGAAATTTAAGGCAATAAAGAATGATTTAGTAGAGGATAACCCTAAATAACAGCGGGTTGATGATACAATGGAAATACTTTAATAAGAAGCCTATAAAGGTAAACCCCCACCGAAAACATTTAACAAAACCATTTCCGGAATGGAAGGACATGTCAAAACTTATTTTTTTCCAAGTTAAACCAATGATAAATAATTACCATAAACTAACTACACTGGTAATATAATAGCGAATCAAGGTCTAATAAATAAATACTAAAACACAAGCATCACATGGAACAAATTTTGAAGAAAAGTCATTGAAGCATGTACCTCAACATGAGTGAATGAAAATGAACCTCAACAGAGGGAAGAGAATCTCTCCATCGACCAATCATACAACCAAAAGAAATGTGGGATTCAGATAAGGGGATCCACGGTTGCGCCGGAATAGGGCGAGGGCGCTGCACAAGAGAGTTTTGGGCCGCACCGACTTAGGATGCGGTTAGGGGTTCAGGTTGGTTGGTCGTGCACCGAGCAGGGTGGAGAAAAGATAAAGTGGAGTTGTGTCGGGCTAGAGGAGGGAGGTCGGGCCGCCTTTGAAAATAAGGTCGCGCGGCCATGGCCGGCAGGGTGCTCCAGTGAGGTGGAAGCTGGACCGAGAAGCCGCGAGGTCGGGAACGCAGAGAGTGTGGGCTTGCTGGAGTCGGGCTTTGGCTAGAGGTGGCATAGCCGGAGCATAGGAGGCCAGCACATGGGAGGTCAGATGACAGCAGTGAGGTGGAGGTGTGGCAGGGGCCAGACAGGAGCAGTGAGGTGGAGGTGCGGATGTGGCTGGACGGAAGCGAAGAGGCGGAGGTGCGGTGGGGGTCGGATGGCAACGGCGAGGCGGAGGGGGGAGTTTCACCTTCAACGCCTCGCACAGTAGGAAAAACGGGGGGGTTCACGCCTCCCCCTTAAGGTTTAGTTTTTTTCTTTTTAATAATAATAAATATAGAAATATTAATTATAATAATAGAAAACAAATAATAATATTATTATTATTAATCTTAGTATTATTAATAGCCTAATTATAATAATAATAAGACTAAGAAGAATAAAAAAGTAATAAAATACCTCATTTTGTTTCTTTTTTTTATATTAAAAACTTTAATAATAATAATATAACATCAATAATTTTATAAATGATAATTTTATCATAAAAATATTAAAACCACTTTTAACAACCAATTAATAAAAAAAATTATAATAATTAATGACAGAAATAACACTACCTAATGTAATAATATTATTATTATCTACACAATAATATTATTATTATTATTAACATGGCGCAATAATTTTACCCATTACATTTTTATACAACATTATTTATTTTAAACTTTAGATAACTGCACAAGTACGTTGACCGATTGCGTGGCTACCACCCACCGTGCAGTGGTCGTGCATGGGTCTGAAACTCACTAATAACATCAAAGCTTCAAAAATTTCAAACACGGAGCCAAACCCAACTCTGTCCAAAAGATGAGGGACCGAGAAAAAAAAAATAAAAGGCATTTGTGGTTAGGTTGTGAAAATTCTCCCCACCACAAGCACTTTCTACCCCCATAAATTCACCAAGCCAAAAGTCGACCCATCATGATTCCATGCCAAGACAGAATCATAGAAAACTGACACACATCACACCCGACCAACTCATGAAAAATCATTTCCCGAAGTTGAGGGGAGAACACTAGAGGGTTCTCCCCACCATAAGAATTCACTAATTCAGAAACCCTTGAACCCGAAACCCCCCCCCCAGGGGGAAAAACGGGAACTCCCAAACCAAACTCATCCCACCTTCTCAAAACTAATAGAACAACTCCACCAATAGTATTTAAAACCATTACGGGGAAAACGAACACATCGTGGCACCAGGATGGAGGAATCCCCTAAAAAACTGAAACACACTAAAGGAAAACCCATGGAGAGGTTCCCGATCTAAGAAGGGGCCTCGAAACACCAACCATTAGCTCATGAAACCAAACATTCCCCTGATAAATGCAATTGAGACCAACTTAGAGTCAGAATGGGCCCACTATTCAAAGGACCAACGCCCTTGAATGAATACAAATAATTTAAATTCCACATTTAGAGCAGATGAGGCCTCTTGGATTGCGGTACAATGAGTTCATCACACTAAAACAAAGAGGATGAGTTTAAAAAGGTGAAAAGAATCAAAAAATAAAACCTTGGATATTTCCATCTGATGTTGAAAACATGATCTGAGCCAATATTCCACACACCCTCGACAACTCCCGACTGTGTGTGAGCTTCACCCCGAGACCAGTGGCGGGGGGTCTGATGGCTGAATTATCTCCTGCCTCATAGTCAAGAATTTGCATACTCGGATTCCTAACTCCTTCCTCACAAACGATACTTCTTTCAGAACTCCCACTGGTGCCCGAACAGTCGCATGGTAGCAAGACTTCGGAGGGAAGAGTCAAGGAGACTTAGAATGCCTGAACCAACCACGCTAGTTGCATGCGTGAGAATGGTCCAACAAACTGGGAGTCGGTACAGATGAATATAGCATCTTGGAGACAGGTTCCTATAGCATGAACTCCTTGCCAGATAGGGAACCTTCACAATTTTCGACCCCCACCAACTACACACCAGACTCTAACGACAATGAGACATCCCACCTTTACTATTCCAGAACTAAACCCTCAAATAACTTTGGGACGGTAAGAACCATAACTACCCTGGTAGTTCCCAACAAACCGAAGACACACTATCTTTCTGAACTATACAATTGCCTTTAACAGACTTTGATTACCTCGATAAGAAGGCAACACACAAAGAGAATTGGGAAATGGGCAAAACTCATTAACAAATTTTGGAGGCTTTCTGGGCGGCAAACTCATAAACACACGAAAACAACATCAAAACTAGCATCAAGAAAAAACTCAATCAATGGAACAACAAAAGACAAAGGAAACGTTCCCATAAGCCAAACATATACAAACAAAAGCATAAATCACTTTGCAAAACCATTATTTCATTAAAATTTTAAAATCCACCTATGGAACCATATGAATAGTCACATGTTCATTCATTCAATCTCTCTCACATCATCTGAAAAAAAGTTCCCCTACACACTCTCCGTAGATACCCATGCATGTGTGACCCTCCATAAAGAGTGCCAAGGTTCAAACACTTCTTTTTTCCTTACCAAATCCAAACACATGCCATGTTTTTCCAAACTGATACACTTTCTCTTTAAAAACCCACTTTACTAATTTCAAAAACAATTTGGGAGAAACCCACTTTTTTCATTTCTAAATCACTTTCATTTTCAACACACACACATTGACCAAGTTCAAAACAAAACATAACCAACTATAAACCATCAGAATAAGGAAGTAGTGTATGTGCCTAACCCGACGACATGGTGGTGGGTCATTCCCCAAGTAAGGCATAACACTAAGAGGACCTTAAACTGGGCACTTGGACTCCACATGGGTCACCACCCCATGTGAGGCTGCAACGTGAACTGATTCTCCTCCATTGTCATCCATCAATACAAAACAACTAAAGACAAAAGACTCAAATTTTGGATAACCCCTGGTAACTCAGGTCTAGTTGCGAGCAGTGGTGATCAGGCACCGACCCGTAACTTACCTCCTAAGTCTCGAGTGTCTTAATCTCCTTCTACCCGACACCCTAAATAACACGAACCTCCTCTAATACCATTTTGTCACGAACCAACCTGGGTCAACTCTAAACCGGTCACCTGAGCCAGCCCGTGACATGGCCCGGAGGGCGTTCCCGATCCCCACAGGCTGGAAACCAGTGTCGTACATCAAATCTAAATTGGTGGGAACGATTTCGCCCATAAAATGGAGACAAATAAATTAATAAAAATGAAGAAAAGAGAAAGAATACTTACAGCAGAGAGAAAACAATAAGTCACATACCTCCATGTGACTTCTTGGTCACCTCCAATAACTAACAGTCTTCCTCACATGGGCAGACAAAACAAGAAGCTGAATCGAACAGCCGAACCTGCATCTAAAAATGTAAGATATGCGTGAGCATTAAAATGTTAAGTAGGAATGCCAAAAGTGAGCCACAAAATCCATGCATTTTCCAGTTCCAAAACAGCCCAAAAAATACTAGTTTGAACTACAGTTATAAAAATAAGGTTTTCATATATACACTGCATTTCAAAAACTAACAATCACAATTCCATTTCCCTTATAATTCAAAAACAAGAAACCGAAAACAAAAGAGGGGATCACACAAACTTTTCCAAAATAGCTCCATTGAAGTTCATTTTAAAACCAACCTTACACACAAAACTTCTTCCAATAAAACACTAAAACCAAGTTCATAGGTATGGTTCCACACACAGCAAGGGAAATAGAACTAATAGTACTCGTATCAAAGGATCATATAAAACCTTGGAACTCGGAGGAAGACCAGAACATACTATACATGTGACTCATCCTAAAGGCATGCCTACTCTCAGTGACGTCACAATTCCCTAATGCCCGGTGTTTCCCTGCATGGCATAACTGAGGGGCTCAATCCCCTACCAAATTATAATCTGTACTAGGGGCCACTAGCCAGTGTGTAGTCTAAACTAGTGTATCAATCGTTCTCAGTAAACTCCATTTCTATGCTATGTTTCTGTGCTATGATCACAAATAGGTGTGCCACACATTCAAATAACAAGACATATAAATATAATCTATCACACGACACAAACCGGCACCACCCCGACCACCTCAAGGTTAGTCCCATGACATAACATAAAAATCCAAAAAGGAGGCCCATGTAGAGGACTCACCTGCCACATGATCGACAGCCGAGGCAAAGGACCTAACCAAAGAGGGGTTTTTCCCAAACACATAGTTTCAGAGATTCCAAATGGTCCTTGTGCAATTTACACACATTAAAACTTCTGTAAACATCCAATCTAAAATTCCAAATGAGCCTTTAGGTTTATCTCATCAACCATTTACCAAATTATTTAGGAGTGTTTTCAAAACAGTAATAAACATCATTTCTTACAAACATGGTCAGACAGACCAAAACATGCCAATATCCTTTCACAAAAACATGCATTTACAAAAACACGCATTTACCAAAACACGCATTTACCAGAACATTCCAAAACAATAATCATTTACGAACCATTTATGAAAAAATGCTAAAGACCAAAACATGGTTCAAACCCAATGGTTAAACCGTAAAGAATCCATTAAAACCGTATTTTCCAAAACACATAATGCAAAACAAACTGTTCACTAGTCATTCCTTAAAGAAATAAAACAGTTCGTAAAAAACTATATTAAAAAATAAGACTAATTACACAAACTAGAAGATATTGCAACAAACTACTTTTAACAAGCCCAAAAGAAAACTTGAAAACACTATAGCAGGTTGGCCAATTATTTTTCAAAGATACTAATATAGTAAAAAAATTTATTAAAAACCTGCACACATTTAATGGAATTATTTTAAAAGGGGGAAATGCAGATTATCCTACCTCAAGGAAGAACCGGGTCATGTCGAACACTTTGGAACTTGAAAGAAAGGGCGGAGATGACTCAAAATCAGCCCGCGCTCGCACGTACAAACCTATATATATACATATATCCATAATCCAATGCACGTATTCCCCATGCCATGAGGGAATATGTATTTGGAGGATATATATATATATATTATATATATATATACCTTAGGTGTATTCATGCATGTCCTCGGTCATTGAAACCAAATTCACTATAACAACAAAAGATACCCAAAAAATAAGTCGACAATGACCAACACACACCAAACTAAATTATTAAGAAACCAAACACACTATACACTATCATTTATAATAATCCAAGCCACCATTTGAAAACAAAACGCTTTTAAAAATCCAATGGTCCATAATCATCAAGTGTTCAGGGACAACCCTCATTTGAAAACCCAAGACATACTTCAATTAAATTTAGAAAAACATTTTGAATGGCGAAAATAGCACTAAACCATCCAAATTTTACAAATCCACCAAAGAACAAGTATAAAAACATTAATAATAATCCTATAAAGGTAATCCCCCACCGAAAAAAATTTGCAAAACCATTTCTAAAACAACATCACTTATCCAGATTCAATTGCATAGAAAAAATATCATGCATGAATGGGAGGACATGTCAAAACTTTTTTTTTTCATGTAAAACCAACAATAAATAATTACCATAAGCTAACTACACTGGTAATATAAGAGCGAATCAAGGTCTAATAATTAAATACTAAAACACAAGCATCACATGGAACAAAATATGAATAAAAGTAATTGAAGCATGTACCTCAACGCGTGTGAATGCAAAGGAACCTCAATGGAGGGAAGAGCATCACTCCATAGACCAACCACAAAGCCAAAAGAGATGAGGGATTCCAGGAAGGGGATCCGGGGTAACGCTGAAATAGGGTGAGGGCGTTGTGCAAGAGAGTTTTGGGCCGCACTGACATAAGAAGTGGTTAGGGGTTCGGGTTGCTTGGTCGTGCTCCGATTAGGGCAGAGCAAAGGTGAACGGGGGTTGTGCCGGGCCGGAGGAGGGAGGTCGAGCCACCTTCAGAAATTTGGTCGTGTTGGCATGGATGGCAGGGTGCTCTAGCGAGGTGGAAGCCAAACTGAGAAGAAGTGAGGTTGGGAGCATGGAGAGTGAGGGTCGGCCAGAGTGAGGTTATGGATGGAGGTGGCGTAGCCGGAGCGCAGGAGGGCGGCACGCAGGATGTCGGACGACGGAAACGAGGAGGAGGTGTGACAGGGGTCGGATGTCAGCGGTGAGGCAGAGGTGTGTTGGGGGTCGGACGACAGCGATGAGGCAGAGGGGCGGCGGGGGTCAGACGGCAGCAGCGGGGCTGAGGGGAGAGATTTTCCTTCAGCGTCTCGCGCAGGAGGAAAACCTGGGGGTTACGCCGCCCCCCTTATGATTTAGTTTTTTTTCTTTCTTAATAATAATAATAATAATAATAATAATAATAGAAATACTAATTATAATAATAGAAAAAAACAATTAATAATAATAATAATAATAATCTTAACACTAATATTATTAATAACCTAATAATAATAATAAGTATAATAAGAATAAAAAAGTAATAAACTGGATCATTTTGTTTCTTTTTTATATTAAAAACATTAATAATAATAATAATAATATAACATTAATAAATTTATTAATGATAATTGTATCATAAAAATAGTAAAACCAGTTTTAACAAAAATAATAATAAAAATAATAATTATAATAATTAATGACAGCAACAACACTGCCTAATGTAATAATATTATTATTATCTACACAATAATATTATAATTATTATTATGATGCAAACATTTAACCCAATTCATTTCTAAAAAAAATTATTTTAAACTTTAGATAACTGCACAAGTACGTGAACCGACTGTGTGGCTACCGCCCACCATGGGGTGACCGCGCACTGGTCTGAAACCCTATAATACCATCAATGCTTCCAAAATTTCAAACACGGAGCCAAACCCAACTCTGTCCAAAAGATGCGAGACCGAGAAAAGAATAAAATAATAGGAATTCTTAGTTAGGGTGTGACATAATAAAAATTAATATACATTTAAAATTAGTTTGATACAACATAACTAGTGAAGTAAAAAACATATTCACCCCTTAAATAGGTGGATAAACCAACATGTATCCAAAATGGTTCACCTGAGAAAGTAAATTTTATAAAACTTTCATTAATAAAATTGATCAGGCTTGAGAATGGGTCATGAATAGTATATATACTTCAAATAAGATGGGATAAAATGATCTTTTCATACAAATAATGTATAACAAAGAAGGTATTGTTTTATTTCTAAGGATAAAGACCAAAATATCATACAATCTAGGTAATAAAAAATTGGATGCAATGCAATGAGGCTCACCGGTGTATTGGTAATGAAAGACCTTGGATATAAAAATATATATCTAGAAAACAAATGTGACAATGTGTGTGTGATAAATTTCAATAATAACAATTTCATTAGCAAAGTAAGAGATGATTAAATTTTGATGCCTAAGAAACACTCAAAGGGGAATCTATACCTTATTAGTGGAGACGAAGAAATATATTTTTATATATAAGGAAGATAATAAAATATGTGGAATAAAACTAGGGGATATCTAAGAAAGAATAATTTTAATATTTGGTAAAAAATGAAGGATCTTGTGATACCCCTAGACTTTAACATGATTACACTCACATGTAAAATAGTTGTTAAATGAAAGAAATCATTAAAAACATGAACGATAAATGACAAGAATTAAAAATCATTTCTTGAGTAGGTTCATGTTGCGGTTTATAGGAAAATATCACCCATATCCATTAATTTAAATAGACACTTTTTTTATTCATTAACTATTTCAATATTATGGAATGGTTAATATAAATGACTCAAATTTATGAATATTTTAATTTAATTTCACATTATGATAGATTATAAAAGAAGGTTCATGGATTCTAAAATCAAAACTTCTAGGCCGATAATGAATTGTTTTACTAATATACAATTGGAGGATTATCTTAAGAAACATAGGATATGAAACCATGTTCTACTAAAAAAATGGGGTTATAAATGGGTAGAACTTTTTCATTAAGTTCTTGGTTCAATGATGATAATTAATAATAATCAACTAACATGGTATCATAAATAATTGTTATAAACCTTGATCTGCATTATAAATATATTTTATTGTGTCCTGGTTAAGAAATGACTCCCATTGAGATATGATATGAGAATAATGAAACTTTGAAATACTTTTGAAACTTTATAAAAAAACTCTTTATTATAATCTAGGATAAGGATCACTAGATTTTTTAATCTCATAATGGTAAATGATTATTCAAGGATACCCATCTAAAATCCACATATTCCAATGAATCAATAATAATATTGTAAAAATTATCAAAACCTAAAATTTTACTTTTATTGAAAATGTTAATAATTCCATGAAAATTCATGAGTATGATTTAGCGAGAAGTGATGTGAATGTGATAATATCATGGTAGAAAAGGGGGTTTTGGATGCTTTTTAAAAATTCAATAATAATGGGGATAATGAAAAAAGATTTTAAACTATGAGAAATACAAGAATATGGTCTAAAATTAATGATTGGGGCACCATTTATAAATAGAGAATTCTAATGTGAACAAAATGAATTATATGTGAGAAATAAATATAACATTAATGTCAATTTGAGGTGAATAATTTATTGAATATTCTAAATATATGAATTTTTTCTAGGACATGTATAAAGATATTGACCAAGTATATATGTATTTGATAAATGTAATTGTTTAAAGGCTCGTGAATAAGAATACAATCATAACCAAAATATTTTTCTATAAAAAAACTCAATGAAGAAGGAAAAGTTATTTTGACCAAGGAATAATTGGTAATATAAGAGAGGATCAATGTCTAATAATTAAATACTAAAACATAAGCATTACATGGAACAAAATTTGAACAAAAGTCATTGAACCATGTATCTCAACACACATGAATGCAAGAGAACCTCAATGGAGGGAAGGGAATCACTCCATGGACCAACCGCACAAAACAAATATGAGGGATTCCGGGAAGGGGATCCGTGGTCGCGGCAGAATAGGGAGAGGGCGCTGCGCAAGAGAGTTTTGGGCCGCACCGACATAGGGTGCGGTTAGGTGTTTGGGTTTCCTGGTCGTGCTCCGAGGAGGGTGGAGCAAAGGAGAAGGGGAGTTGTGTCAGGCTGGAGGAGGGAGGTCGGGCCACCTTCAGAAATCCGGTCGTGAATGTGTGGCCGGGAGGGTGCTCCAGCGAGGTGGATTCTGGACGGAGAAGCAATGAGGTTGGGAGCACGGAGAGTGAGGGCTGGCCGGAGCGGGGCTTTGGCCAGAGGTGGCATAGTCGGAGCACAAGAGACCGGCACGCGGGAGGTTGGACGACAGCAGCGAGGCGGAGGTACTGCGGGGGCCGGATGGCAGTGGCGAGGTAGATGTGTGGTGGGGGTGGGAAGACAACGATGAGGCGGTGGTGCAGCAGGGGCTGGACGGCAGTGGCGTGGCAGAGGGGAGAGTTGCGCCTTCAGCGCCTCATGCAGGAGGAAAAATCTGGGGGGTCGCGCCGCCCCCTTAGGGTTTATTTGTTTTTTTCCTTTTTTAATATTAATAATAATAGAAATAATAATTATAATAATAACAAAAAAATAAATAATAATAATAATCTTATTCTTAATATTATTCCAATGAACCTATACCCTAGTGGTATAGGCTCATGCTTGGTATCCAAAAGACCCATGATCAAATCCGGGCAGGGGTGAATTTCCAAGGTACTATAGCAGCACTGTAGAAGTACTATAGCAGTGGTGGAACTATAGCAGTGGCAGTGCTGTAGTGGCAGAGGTACTGCAGTAGGTACTGTTGCGGTGGTTGTAGTGTAGCATGTACTGTAGCAGTGCGAGGACTGTAACAGTACTGTTCACCGAGGGGTCCTTTGGGCCAAAAAATGGGCTTTCAATCCTTGTATTCAGGACACTTGGACATAGGCCTTCATGCTAAGTTATGGGTCTCCCTCTACTCAGTCTAAAGAGGTCTTTGATTTAATAATAAATTGAGGCTTCGGCCCCAACCATTAAAAAAATTTATTCTTAATATTACTAATAACTTAATTATAATAATAATAAGACTAAGATGATTAAAAATGTAATAAACTAGCTCATTTTGTTTATTTTTTTTATATTGAAAACATTAATAATAATAATATAACAATAATAATTTTATTAATGATAATTCTATCATGAAAATATGAAAACCACTTTTAACAACCAATTAATAAAAAAAATAATTAATTACAGAAATAACACTGCCTAAATTAATAATATTATAATTATCTACACAATATTTTTATTATTATTATTATTATTATGGCTCAATCATTAAACCCATTTCATTTTTATAAAACTTTATTTATGTTAAACTTTAGATAACTGAACAAGTACGTGGACCGACTGTGCGTCTACCGCCCACCGTACGATGAATGCGCACAGGTCTGAAACCCACTAATAACATCTATGCTTCGTAAATTTCAAACACAGAGCAAAACCCAACTATGTCCAAAAGATGCGGGACTGATAAAATAATAGAATAATATGCGTTCGTGGTCAGGGTGTGACAAAATCAAAATTAATAGACTTTTAAAATTATTTTTATACATCCTAATTAATGAAGTAAAAAACATATTCACCCCTAAAATCGGTGGAGAACCCAACATGTATCCAATAGGGTTTACCTGAGAAATAGAATTTTTTAAAAATTTCATTAAAAAAATTGATCGGGCTTGATAATGGGTCATGAATAGTATATATACTTCATATATGATGGGATAAAATGATCTTTTCATATAAATAACGTATAACAAAGAAGGTATTTTTTTATTTCAAACAATAATGACCTAAATATCATACGATCTGGGAAATAAAAAATTGGATGCAATGAAATGAGGCTCACCGATGTATTGGTAATGAAAGACCCTGGATATAAAAATGTAAGTCTAGGAAACAAATGTGAAAAAGTTTGTGTGATAAATTCCAATAATAACAATTTCATTGGAAAAGTAAGGGATGATGAAAATATGATGCCAAAGAAACACTCAAAGGGGAATCTCTACCTTATTAGCGGAGAAGAAGAAATTTTTTTATATATAAGGTTGATAAAAACAAGCTGTGGAATAAATTTTGGGGATATCTAAGAAAGAATAATTTTAATATTTGGTAAAAAATGAAGGATCTTGTGATACCCCTAGTCATTAACATGATTTCACTCAAATGTTAAATAGTTGTTAAATATGGAAAATCATTAAAGTCATGAATGATACATGACAAGAATTTAAAATTATTGCTTGAGTAGGTTCATGTTGGGGTTTATAAGAAAATATCACCCATATCCATTAATGTAAATAGCCACTTTTTTTAATCATTAATTATTTCAGTATTATGAAATGTTTAATTGAAATGACTCAAAATTATGAATATTTTAATTTAATATCACATTATGATATATTAGAAAAGAAGGTTCGTGGATTCTATATTCAAAAATTCTAGGCCGATAATGAATTTTTTTACCAATATACAATTGCAGGACTATCTTAAGAAACATGGGATATGAAACCATATTCTGCTAAACAAAATGCGATTATAAAGGGGATGAACTTTTTCATTAAGAACGTGGTTCAATGATGACAATTAATAATAATCAACTAACATGGTATCGTAAATAATTGGCATTAACCTTGATCTGTATTAAAAATATATCTTTCTATGTCTTGGTGAAGAAATGACTCCCGTTGAGATATGATATCAGAATAATGAAACTTTTAAATACTTTTGAATATTTAGAAATATATTCTTTATTATAAACTAGGGTAATGATCACTAGATTTTTGAATCTCATAAATGTAAATTAATATTCATGGATACCCATCTAAAATCAACAAATTCTAATGATTCAATAATAATATTGTAAAAATTATGAAAACCTAAAATGTTACTTTTATAGAAAATGATAAGAATTTCCTGAAAATTCATGAGTATGATTTAGCATTATGTGATGTAAAAGTAAGAATATCAGGGGAGGAAAAGGGGTTGTGGATGATTTATAAAAAATCAATAATAATGGGGATGATGAAAAAAGATTCAAAACTATGAGAAATACGAGAATATGGTCTAAAATTAATGAGTGGGACACCATTTCTAACTATAGAATTATGATGTGAACAAAATTAATTATATGTGTGAAATAAATATAACATTAATGTTAATTCAAGATGAATAATTTAATGAATATTCTAAATATATGAATTTTTTCATGGATATGTATAAAGATATTGTCCCAATATATATGTATTTGATAAATGAAATTATTTAAAGGCTGGTGAATAAGAATTCTATCATAACCAAAATATTTTTCTATAAAAAAACTCAATGAAGAAGGAAAAGTTATTTAGAACATGGTATAATTGGTTATAAGGGTTATTTCCAGATTATTGGAACCGATGAGGATAATACATTTTCTCTCTTGATTTGGATTGAGACCATTAAATTATCATTTTCCGTGGTAGTATAAAGGAGATTAACTGTATTCCAAATGGGTATTTGTTTTTGTTGTCTAAATTCCCCACCCATATTTTTATTTGATACAATCTTACTTTTGAAAGGAAGGTGATCATTGAGACTTTACTAGTGATTCTCTAGGATATGTGTTATTTTAGAGGATGGGATTTCATGCTCATATCATCCTTTTTGAGAATAATTATTACATACTAAGTTACTCTCTTAAATATTTCTCATAATTTCATGAATCCATCCAAAATCCTATGTGATATTGGTTAGCACAACTATATTGATTTGATGAAAAATTTGCAATAGTGTGAATATATATATATATAAAATAATTTCTAACACTTACAATATGTATTGATTATATTATGGTTTAAATATAAATATTTGGGTGATCTAGAATTTTTCACTAACCAAGGAGGTGGTATGTGTTGTGAAATTCAAATAAGGTCCATGAAAGGGGTATTTGAAAATTTCTGAATGAATGGACTTTGAACCCTTGTAGATTTTTGTTGCTTAAAAATGAGATACCTTTTAAAGTTATGTGATAGGTAAATATGTGTTACCTTTTAAGGTTTAATATCAACGAACAAAAGCATTTCCTTTTATATTAACCCATATAGGACCAAATATATGAATCTTAGCAATATTCGGAATAGGAAACATAGAAAATGGTGCCTAACAATGGAATTTTTTGAACATTTTCACAAACTTCCCTTTCTAGATCATCATGTCTATTGGTAACTACATAGGATATGGTATGAATTGATTCATGTGGGTTATATAATAGTTTGGATCTCTCTAACAAAGAATATTTCATGGTGATGATGGTCACATGATGTGAATATTTTTCATTGAGGATAAGCTCGAACAAAATATGTTATGTTAAAGATATTTTTTTGTATGTTGGGTTTAAACCATGCATAGGTGTCTTATTTAACTTGTATAAAATGAATAAAAGAGTAATTAGACCATGTAACGTAGTTTAAGTCCATGTGATATGATAATAACTTACAGTTTATCCTCATATAGTAAAGAGATTTTTTATGTAATTTAGATTCATGCAGTTATGAAAATTTGGCGAAAGGTTGCCAATAATAGGGTGTGTGGGAATTATGTATTGATCTTCATTTTTTATGTATCATGTTTAATGGTAACTAAAAAAAATAGAGGTTATGATGGAACATATGGAATATAGAGAATTTCGAAATTATTTTACAGGGGATAGGACCACATGAAGATGAGTCACATCTTACACATAGGTTGGAATATATTTGTATGATTCACTAATGGTACTTATACATGAGATCATCAATGAGGTCTGATTTATGATTATACATTTTTAGAGGCCCATATCAATCCTAGGAATAGTATGAAAAGGTGTGGGGCTCCCACATATGCTGCTCATCCAATGTATGGGAGAAACATGCATGAATTCTGCTATGAGATACTTGAACTAGTAGTTGATTCAATTGAAGGAGGGTTTTGGGGAGTATACATAGTATGAGGCCCTTGATATGTCTCTAAATCATTGAGTTGAACATATAATTATATAAGTTTTCCAATATGATTGGGTGATAGATATGAGGCATCTAAATTGGGATGTATAATCCTAGAGAGGTTTCACTGCTATCCTCTTAACACATACCCTATTTTTCAAAGTAATACATTACCATAATAACATTGATGGTCATACTCGTAATCGAAGATTTTCCAAAAGATATATATTATAAAAGTAATACATTATTTATGAGCAGCACACTGATATGAATATCGCAAGAATATATCTCTAAAGGCCATGTAGAAGGTGTTGTTGGAGTGGGGTTTTTAGTATTCTGACCATGGATAAATAAAGTAAAGATGTTAATTCAGGTTGATTCATCCATGATAGATTACTCAAGATAAAGATATTACTTTTTAGAGTCCCAAATATCTTTTATGTTTTCTCATTATCATGTATCCCTGAACAAATTAAATTCTTCATGGCTCAAAACCATTGTGAAGAGGGCCAAAAGCACATTAGGAATCCCACACATTGCATAACATTGGGGTTATATGAAAATGGTAATGCTTCAAATAATTCATAGGTCTAAATACCACTTATGGAGTGTTTTATTTGAAAACATTCCTTGAATTGTGTTTGTGGGCCAACTTCAATAAAGGATCCTAGTAGAAGGTCTGAATTAATAGGACCTTGTGGTAGAAACTCACGGAGCTTCCTCATCGGTGGGGCCTCTTCTAGGATTCTCATTATATGTTTCCCTTTACATCATTATTTGTATTTTTATCTAGTAATTAAATATTGTATTTCCTTGTATATTAATTTGTAAACAATGGGATTACTGATCTAGGTTTTATTTGTCAAGCTATAATGGTTTCTCTATATAGTAATTATCATATTAGGTCAGAAAAACATACAGAGTTTTATAGGAAGTGTATTCCAAGAAAATATAGAGATATGTGGTAATGTGGGAAGCATGAGAAAATTAATTTCTTGAGTTATATGACCAAAAATGACTCATAGTCTTTATATAATCATCTGGTCATGTAAAAGCTCCATCTACTGACCAGAAAATAACCAAGTTCACAAGGGGAGAAAGATACCTTGAAACACTTCTATGGTAAAAAAAGAAAATGTTTTTTTTAAGGAAGAAAGTGACCATTAAATATCCCAATCATGAAATCACAAAGGAACAATACTATCTAAAATAAGTTTTGTAAGATTGTTTCAAACTAATCCCATTCATAAAAAATATAAAATTTTTAGTGTTATTTACTTTATTGAATCGACTCCTTATTTTGTTTAAGCACACAAGTTTTGGTTGTGAATACATTAAATCAAAAAATTACCCCCCAAAAATTAGGCATTATTATTATGAAGTGTTTCTAATTCTAGGGATGTAACATAACCCATTTCACTTTATTATGATTTTTGTGGGAGGTACTCCTATATTAGTCCATGTTTGTGGCCTATTTCAGAATATTCGGTTGACCCCTGGATAAATCAACATATAAAATATATGGAATACAATTACTACACTTACCAGTAAATTAACTCCCCAAAATAACAAAAGTAACTACATACAAAATATTTGAATCAACTTATTCATGGATGCTTGTTACACCGATCATTGATCATGTATCACTTATATACTATTCCATTCTAATAGGCACAATTAAAAGTACATAAATTATAATATTCTAATATTATTTCATCAATTTGACCCATATTATCTTTCTTATTGACATATTTGACTCCAAACAATCATGCCCATAACACTACCTTGAGGCCAATTCAAATGACTAATAGTGTTTGGGTCAGTAACTGCCAGAGTGTCCACCCGAGGCAATATTTTATTTTAGAGATCATGGAAGTCAGTGCTTAGTACTACCAACCATCATAGATATTTTATATGTATGGGTTTGGTCTACTTATTTATGTACCTATCCCCACACCTTGGTTAAAAAATCAACCAATTATCTATACCAAACTTTATTGGGGGATAGTCCATGGAAATATTTTATCAATCAAGTATTTTTCAGATATATTTACCAATTGAATTGTTAAATACTATAGTGAAATACAATAACCCATGTAGAATTATTCCACATATCTAAGATAAAGGTCCAAAATTATGGGTCCATCTCGAAGAAATCCAAGGATGGACATGTCATGGTTGGGAAAAAAGTTGGGACCTTGTCGTAGGAGGGACATTTCCTATAGACTACCACTAGGCCTTCTACATATGATAGGGATGCATGAAGTTTGAAGATGAGCATATAGTATTGGGACTTTATAATGTTGTTTGGGTCACATGGTCCCTCCCATCATAATATGTGCATCATTCTCTTCCCAATGAGAAGACGGAACAAGTCAGAAACAAATTATATCTGGTGCATGGAGTGTTTATAAAAAGCATATGATATATAAATATGATCACTAAATATCTAGCTTTGAGTGGAAATGTTTGGTGAGTATATTCCCTAAAACTATATATGGGATAATGCATAGAGTACTCCTATATATATTGGGGAATCATTCCATGTTGTGAGAGATGCTATGGGAGAGGATATCCACCTCTATATTGATGTTCCATTTTGAATTTAGGTGGATCTCTTTATTATACTAAATGGGAATGATCCAAAATAAATAAATATGCAGACATTCATGATGCATTAAACCCATGGTCTACTTCATTCCTATTAGATTACATTAGAGAATAATGGTATAAATATTGAGTTGGGGAAGATACCCCTTTATAGATGGGTTTTTTTCCTTATTACCCTCACATGAATTTATATCATGAGGCAACTCTTCTTAAAGAAGGAATTACACATTAGGGTAAGGGTGTGATGTTTATAATATAGTTGAGGTTAGTGAGTGGTAGTTAGATTAGATTTTAGGTTATAGTGTTTGTTAAATTGTATCATCACCCCAATAACATCGGTTGGTGGAGGCCATATTCCATACCATTAGTCCATTCTATGTATCATAGGGATGAATCAAATCTTATATAGGGGATATGAGTTTATTAATTACCAAACAATATTGGGTTCTTGGCCATACCCTTTCTATAAATCATAATATTAGTTAAGGGATTCTTATAGAATTATTGGGATATGGATAACACGATTAAAGATAAAAATTAGTTAAAATATTCATTATAAAAATCATTTAAGGAAACCATTACTAAAAACATAATGGGAATCCATAAATTACGTACCCCAGTCATATATTTGATAGAGTTTGTGTTGGTAGAAAAATTCAATATGGATATAATCTATGCGGGATATTTTTCATGAAAACATATGTTGTAATTTGGTTGTATCCAAAATATGTTCTTTGCTTCACCATAGAGAATGAAAGTTATGAGAATATTTTAAGTGGCATGAAAATTCTATTTGACGTTGATGTGGGATGAAATGAGTATATATGTTACACTTTTTCCATTGGAAACTTATATTGATATTGTGACTATATATTACAAGAAATATATTCAGTGATAATTTGATTTGTAATTGGATTACTAGGTAGCTCAATTAAAGTTCCCACTAGTGACTATTGGTGAATAATAGTTAGATGAATTGGTGATGGTTGGAAAACCATGAAATTTTATTTCACTAAGAAAGCCTATAGTGTCTCGGTTACTAAAGAAATGGGTGAGATTACTTTAATGTTACCCTTCAATGAGAATGATTCCACTTCTACTATTTATTATTTCTAAAGATAAATTATCATTATTTTGGAGTGAATAATCCACTTATAGGTATTAAATGTCTATCAAGGATTCCATAGAGGTTCTACGATTAGAAGATATTATTTTGATGGTTTTTTTTGAAATTTAATGAACCTTTAAACTTCTCATATAAAACTCATCCTAAGAGATCTAAGCTTATATTTGATAAATTTTTCCCTCAATACACAGCAATAAGGGACAAACCTTATTCATTGGTTTGATTTTCACGTGGTTAAACCATTGGATGAACCACATAGAAGAAGGAAACAATGAGGGTCCAAAGGGATTCTAGGACCTATCCAAAGAGTAAGAGGCTGGTCAAAGATGTAAGATTAACTCCCACATACATTTAGAATGTTATCCTCAATTCCATTGTTACCTTCATTCCTTTACCTTTTTAGGATTTAATATGGGATCAATCACCCATTAAAACCCAATAATGATTGGATATAGGGATGACAATAAAACTATAAACTCATTCACACACCAGGGATAAGGAGGAAGGTCATCTGTTCTAGAGGGTCAAAATTCAGTTGTTGGTTTCTTACTCTATAAAAATGATTCTGGTACCACCTCTATGTCCTCATCCTATGGATATTTGACATTTTAGGACAACAAGTGTGAGAAAGAGATGTTTCTATAGATATGTTTTTTCCATAATCATTAGGTATACATTCACCTAATGAGATAAATATCAGGGTATTGGGGTTCTAACATATCAAGAGCACATGTACCCTGGTAAACGTTATTGTAAGAGATTATAATAACATGACTTGCCAAATGGGAATCCAAATTTATATGCATCATTCAATATTTCAATTTTTATACCGGTTTAATTTTCCTTATACTTTAAAATTATTATTAATTCATGTCACGAGTAATGTACTTCGATGTTCTAATCTAAATCATCATGATGTATTCTTGTAGTGAAGTAGGAAACAGTGGGTGCATTAGAGCATAAATTGTGTTATTTAATAACATGTGAAATGATTTTCCATTTTATTTCGTAAGAAAAGTTGATATCTTAGGACCTTTGAAGGAAATGGAACTACTTAATTAATTCCATGACCTTAGTGGATTTTTCAATATATTTGTTTTTTGAATTTCAAAGAAACATAAATCGGGAACATAGGATGATGGATCTCACATGAGACCTACTTAATTAGAGATATCATGATAAAGTGATAATATTACATAATGTACATTCATAGGGGGATATATGTATTTGAGACATTAACAACATTATCTTTGGGATAATGTCACACCATGACTTTTAAGATTATTTTAATTTAAACAATTCTTGGCTATAGGTTCTAGAGCCAAGGTCCGAGATGGGTCCCAAATTATATTTTTTGTCATTTAATATTTTTAGTGGGTTTCTTACCCATGCACGGTCACCGCACAGTGGGCAGTAGCCGCATTGTTAGCACGGGTGCCAGTGAAAATGATTAACGCTTGAAAATAAATAAATTTTTATGTAAATAAATTGGGTTAAATGTTGAAATTTTAATAATAATAATGTTATTATTTAAATAATAATATTAATATTAATAAGGTGTTCTTATTGTTATTTTTTTTATTTTTATACTTATTGTATTATTATTATTCTTTATATTATTATTATTATTGTATTATTATTATTATAAAAAAATTAAAAAAAATAATAAGAAACCCAAGAGCCCCCCATTCCCATTACCTACTGGTTGCCTGAGCAGCTCCCTGCTCACCACCAAGATCCCGCTTGCACCCCAGATTCATGCTCGTCGTCTGCGCTCCAAAACCTATAGCTCCTCCCCCAGCAGCCACCTCACCCTACTCTACGCTCACCCTAACTGTCCCGGACTCCCCCGCCTCTAGACCTCTTCATCCCATTCAACAGCCAGCCTCGCCATTGCCACTATCCCCAGCCACTGGCCTCGCCCCTTGCTGCCCTCCGCGTATGACCAACCCGACCTCCTACTCTGGTCACCCCCCTTTTCCTCTCTCGTCTTCTTCCGGCACACCAGACCACCTAATCTATAACCCCTCTATACATGCTCCATATGCCTCTCCTCTTTTCACTCTACCCCTCTCGCCCACTCTTCTGCCCCCAGTTCCCCACACTTGGTCTCCTCCTTGCACCGGATCAGCACACCAGCCTTGTCGCATCCCAGACTCACTCTCACCATGCTACGCACCTCTTCCTGACCTCCCTTTGTCATGTCAGCCAAACCACCTTTCTCTGGTATATTTAAAAATTTATTTATTTTTCCTTCATTTCACCTTTGGTGTCTTTATTTATTTTGGATAAATCCTAATACCATCACAGGTTTTGTATAGTGTGTTTTTTCATCGTTTGGCGTGTGTGGTTGGTACTTAGGGCGTTGTCCCTACTTCTGTCAAATTTTTTCTCAATCGACAATGAATTTTAGTTAGAAGAATCCACAGTTTTCCTTTTTTAATAGGTCCATTAAATTCTTTTGTGTTTTTAATTAATTATTTTACTAGATTCACGACTTTTTAAAATAATTGGACAATATTCTATAGTTTTTTCTAGTTAGTTGGGTTTGTTAAAAATAGATTGTTATATTATTTTCTAGTTTATGTAATTTATCTGATATATTAATTTAATTTTTAATTAACTATATATTTTTTATGGAATGGAATGTATATTATTTGGGTTGCATTAAATTTCTTTATACTTGGTTTTTCCTACGTACAAAAACTGTTCATCAACATGTTATCTTGTTATGAAAATCTATTTAATATCTTGTTAGGTTTTTCATGTAATTTTGTAGAAATTTTATATTGTGTTTTATAAATTTTCCATCACTTTAGAGTTTTTGATAGATATTGTGAATATGCTTTGGTGTGAGTTTGGAATGGCAAACAGTCCTCTTGAAAAATGTGGGGTATTTTGGTGTCTTCTTGGTTATAGTTGGTTAAGAGAACATTTAAAATTTTTTCTAATTTCTCTTGTTTTTTCTTAAATGGATTTTAATTTTAAAATGTGGTTGGTCCCCATGAGTAGTTTCTAAGGATATTTTTAAATGAGGTCTTTTAAAGTATTGCTTTAAGTGTTATGGAAATCATGTGTTTTAATGGGTTCTCTAATGTATGACCATTTGGTTTGAAATATGTTTTGGTGTTTAATGTTGTTTTGAAAATGGTTGGAAAATTTATATTGTTTCTGTAAATGTATGTTTTGGTAAATGAATGTTTTCATAAAAGAATATTGTCTTGTTTTGGTCTGTCTGACCATGATTGTAAAAAATTATGTTTTTTATTATTTTGGAAACATTTCTAAATGTTTTGGTAAATGGATGAATGAGGTAAAGATAAAGGCCCGTTTGGAATCCTTGAAACAGTTTTTTGGAAAACCCCTCTTTGGATAGGTCTATTGCCTCATCGATTGATCATGAGACAAGAGGATCCTCGGTATGGGCCTCCTTTTGATAATATTTATTTTAAGGCATGAGACAAGTCCTGAGGTGTTCGGGGTGGTGCTGGACTGTGTCGCGTGCTTCATTATATATATGGATTTTCATTTGAATGTGTGTCACAACTCTTTGTGAACATAGCATGATAATTTAGAATATAAAGGGGGTTTACTGAGAATGATTGCTTCACTATATTAGACTACACACTGGCTAGTGGCCCTTAGTATGGACATTTCTCTACTAAGGGAGTGGGCCCTTCTATTAGGGCAGGTAGGGAAAAACCGAGCTTTTTGAGGTTATGACGTCATCGAGAGTGGGCATTCCTACAGGATGAGTTACATGTATAGTATGTTCTGGTCTTTCTCTAAGTTCCTAGGTTTTTCGTGATCCTTTGACATGAGCACTTTTAGTACCATTTCCCTTGATTTGTGTGTGGAATCATACCCTTGAACATTGTTTTGGTGTTTTCTAGGAAAAACTGTGTATGTGTGGTTGGGTTTAAAAAGGATATCAAAGTATTTTTTTTGGAAAAGTTTATGTGAGCCACTGTTTATTTATTTTCCTTATTTTTGAATTATAAGGTCAATGGAATTGTAATTGTATGTTCTCAAAATGAATTGTATATATGAAAAACTTATTTTTATAAATATAGTTTCAAACTAGTGTTATTGGTCTATTTTGGAATTAGAAAGTGCATGGATTTTGTGGTTCACTTTTGGCATCCCAACTGATCATTTTTATACTCATGCCTATTCAATCTTTTTAGTTTTAGGTTCCGTTAGTGCAGGATCACTCTCAGAGCGAACATGGTTCTAAGTTGGGAGTTGACTAGGAAGGTCACGTAGAGTTATGTGTGGTTTTATTTTCTTTCTATTACTATATTTATTCTTATAATCAGTTTTTATTTATCTATTTATCTTTTTTCATGGGAAACATTGTTCCCCGTGATTAAATTTTGATGCTCGGCACTGGTTTCCAACCCGTTGGGATCATGAATGCCCTTCGAGCCATGCAATGGACCTGCTCGGCTGATCAGTTCAGGGTTGACCCTGGTTGGTTCGTGAACAAATTGTATCAGAGAAGACCCATGTTATTTTTGGATTTTCAGTAGATGGATATTAGGATTTTCAGGACTTTATAGGTATATATTGGAAGGACTTAATGGACACTCTCCCATTACAATCCTAATGTCGTGAGGAGTAGTAGAGGAACTGATTCTTTGTCACGTTATGGTTTGTTTTTGATTTTGAGACGACAATGTAGGAAAGCCAATGTTACATCATGATTGCATGTGTAGTAGTGACCCATTTGGATCCCAAGTACATAGTTTAAGTTCCTCCTCGTGGTTGAAACTTACTTGGGGGCATGGCCCACTACCATGTCTCCAGGTTAAACATGACTACTAGTCCCTCACTCCGTTAATTTGTTGTAAGTTGAGTGCCATCTTGGTTCTGGTTGGTGTGAGTGAGCTTTTAAAAAGGAAAAATGAGTTTTGATATGAGAATTATTTCTTTTAAATGGATTTAAATTCGTGAAGTGGATGTTAAAACCAAAAGAACTTGGTCTAAAATGTTGTGTTTTCTTGTTACTTATAGAGAAATGGTTTGGGTGCAACTTCGGGTACTCTCTATGATCATTTTCATATGTGAGGGGATTCCTGGAAAGTGCATGTTGGTGCGTGTGGATGAAAGCAGATGATGATATGTGCAATGGTTCATGGGATTACTGGGGTGTGTACTTGGAATCAAAGGCTTGATCTTTTTTTCTAAAGTGATTTTAAAAAGTGAAATGATTTTGGAAATTGAGTTTGTTTTGAAAAGTGGCCTTGAAAGAGGGCAGTTTTGAAATCCAAAATGAAAAACGGTTTTTCAAAGGGGGATTTTGGTATGTGTTAGTATTTGATTGGTTTTTGAGCTGGATGTTTTTGGATGAAGGTGGTTTCAATGATTTTTCTTTGTCTTGAAATTAGTTTTTTCTCTATTTGTAATATATTTTTCAGAAAATTCTGCCCAGAAAGGTCCCCAAGGTTTCTGATAAGTCATGCCCAATTTTTGGTCCTTTTCTGATGTTGCCTATCCTTCATGGTGATCAGGGTATTTTTGAATAATCGTAGTGGCTTTAAGAGGTCAAGTATGTATTTAGGATATTGGGAACTCATGAATATGTATGGGTTTGTGCCGTTTTGTGTTTGTTTAAATGCTCAGATCTGGACGAATGGGAGTTGGTTTCCCCGTAGTCAATGCATGTTGAGAAGACGTGGGATGTGTTTAAATCCATCTTCATATGATGGTTTATACCTGAATAGGTGAATATGAAGAGAAGGGAAGAGATAATGAAAATTGAACAAGTCCAACAAATGGTAAAAGCGTATGTTGACCATTTCAGGGAATTTGTGTCCTTTTCTCTGAAAGAGGAATCACGGTATTTGAGGAAGCCTTATCCCTTTATCAAGGGTCTTCATCCAGATATCAAGGAAAGGGTCATCCCTTCTATGGACCATCATTTTGAGAAGCTGGTGGATGAGGCATTCTTAGATGAGTTGGTCTCTAGAGTGCAGATGGTTGAGAATCCAGCATATCCAGTTTCTCATAATTGTTCACAATCAGGTGAGAAGAGTGTAACAGATGACTCTGTTTGTAAAAAGTCCATTTTAGTGGTTCTGGCATCTAGTTTGTTAGACTGTTCAGTTGTGTGCCACCAGTATGGCCGGTTTGGGCAAGTGAATCCATAATGTCGCATCCCTCTGAAGACGTTTCATCGTGGCAACTTCTTGGGTCACTGGTAGAAGTTATGGAGGAAGCTTCGACTGAAGGATCTGTTGTGACATGAGGTATTATAGTGCCTGAATGTGAGGCAACGTATGCTTCATCCATCAGAGCCCTAGATATAGGTCTTGGGGTGAAGCTCACACGTAGTGAGGAGTTTCAAGGGGTGTGAAGCCTTGGTTTGGGTTTTGTGTTCCTCATTGGATTTGGAACATTTAAAGTCTTTTCATTCGTGTTTTTATACTTTAAAACTATTGACATCATTTTATGTTCACTAATTCATCTTGGGGTTATGACAGGCAAGTTCTATTTTAATATAAACAATATTGTTTGTCTGGTCATTGTTTTTCATATTGTGCACTTTTTTAAGTGTGTTTGGCCCCTATATAGGTTGATCTCAGTTTAGCTGTGTTTTTTTGGATATGTAAGTGCATGTGGAAGAATCAATGTTTTGGTTATGATCGGGTTCACTATTTTTGTTAATTTCTACTTGAAGGTTTTTCTCTAGTGTTCTTGGTTTTTGGTCTTGGTAAAGAGTTCCATGTTTCGGTGGAGGTGTTTTTCTCTTGAGCTATGGAAGTTAGTTGTGTCGTTTAGGAGTTCCCACATTGGACCCCCTTCCTGTGGTGGTAAGTTTGGGTGTTAAATTTAGATACTAGTTGAATTATTGTGGTGGGGAGAACCCTCTCGTATTCTTCCATTCTTTGGTGTTTTAGTTCCTTTTGTCTTCAATCGGGAATGGACTCTTGTTTTTTCTACTGTTTGGTTGGGTGAATTTTTTTTTTGAAGATAGTATCTGCGGTGGGGAGAATTGTCACACCCCTACTTTTAAGTTTATTTTAATTTTAACAATTATTAATTCTGGGTTCTCGCACCAAGGTCTGGGTTTGGTCCTGACATAAAATTTTTGTCGTCTAATATTTTTAGTGGGTTTCAGACCCATGTGTGGTCCTCACACAGTGGGTGGTAGCTGCATCATTAGACTAGGTGCCCACACAAATGCCTAACGCTTGAAAAAAAATAAATCTTTATGTAAATAAAGCATGTTAAATGTTTTAATTTTATTAATAATAATGTTATTATTTAATTAATAAAATTAATATTAATAAGGTGTTATTATTTTTACTTTTATTACTATATTATTATGATTATTATTCTTTATATTATTATTATTATTTATATTATTATTATTATTATTATAAGAAAATTAAATAATAAGAAATCCTATCACCCCCACCCCTAATTTCCTTTACCAACTGACTGTACGAGCCGATACCTATTCACCTCCACGATCTTGCATGAGCCCCAACCTCACGGTCACCATCCACAGTCCAAAACTTCAAGCATCTCCCCCAGTAGCATCATCACTCTTCTCTACACTCTCCCCAACCTTCCCAATTTCCTCCGCCACCATCCCTCTTCCTCTCATGCCCCGTTCAATGGCCAGCCCCACCTTAGCCACTTGCCCCAGACATCAACCTCACCACTTGCAGCCCTTTGTGTGAAATCACCACGACATCCTAATCCGGCCACTCCCCCTACCTCTCCCGGATTTTCCCAGCACACTAGACCGCCTCATCCATCACCCCTCCTGGCGCTCTCCATCTGCCTCACCTCCTACCGCTCTACCCCTCTCTCCCGCTCTACTGCCCTCACATCCCCACACCTAGTCTCCTCCTTGAGCTGGCTCGCTTCACCAGCCTCATCGCATCCAGGCCTTGCTCTTTCCTCCCTACACACCTCCTCCTAAACTCCCATTATCGCACCGTCCAAACCCCCATGTTGTTGTAAATTTAAATATTTGTTTATTTTTCCTTTATTTCCACTTTGGTGTCTTTATTTATTTTGGATATATCCAAATACCATCACAGGTTGTGTGTCATTTTTTTCTCTCTGTTTCACGTGTACAATTGGTCCATTGGGCGTTGACCCTGTAGGATCAAATATGTAAAATGAGATGATCAAATACAATAGGTGGGAAATTTTATACTTTAAAAATTATTTTAAAACCATTGAATTTAGTATATAACTTTCTTAAAGAAATTTTCTTAACCTTATGGAAATCTGTTTCTTAAGGTTAAATTTTAACTTTATGAAAACTTATTCTAAGAAAGTTAAACAAAATTCACAAACCCTCAGAAAGAAACATTTTCTTAAACATTACAATCTTAAGATAATAACTTAATAAATATTTTCTTAAATGAAATATTCTACATTAGAGTGTATGGAATATTTAATATAATCTGAGTAATGGAATTAACAAGTAGAATAAAGTTATACTTTCTAACTTTAAAAAATTCTAAATAGTAGCGGAATAAAAAACAACGTGAAATTGAAAAAAAAGTCACAATTATATTCTTTAAACCCAAATAGAAGTGTATCTAACATACATGGATAAATGTTTCATTATTTATACTTTCATGAATGTTTGTCTTACCCAAACCTAGGTAAGACCTCAATACAAAGATCGGTATTTGTCTTGATATCCCCGCAAGACATCGATTTAGAAGGAAATCAGATCCTCTGTCTTCAAAACATAGAAGCCCATGATCATCATGATCGGAATCTGCACAAATAAATCCTAAACAAGTTATTCACACCTGAATAAGTTGTTTATGGAATCCACACAAAGCACTAAGAGTTGTAAGAGCCTCTCTCTCTATAAATCAATTCACCAAAATTTCACATGCATCAAATTCATCTGCTATCATCATACATGGCTCATTAAAATAAACTCTTATTTATTGGAAAAAATTCTAAGCAGTTGGCTCCACTCCAATGGTAATTTTTTCCTATATATTGGAAGGACATGGACACATTTCAAACAGACAACGGTTAGTTTATAACAAATTGTACAAAATAATTTCCTATAAAGAAAACAATGTTATGTCTAATATAAATGTTAATTATAAGAAAACATAGAATTCGGTAATATTGGAATGATACAATAAACAGATATAATATTATTAAGAAAAGGGATTATCAAGGAAATGTTAAACGGATTGATAAAAACGGTATCACTATTCTGGATACTAGAATCATAAAAATGGTACGACATATTTACCAGTATCGGTATCATGAAAAATAGTATCACATTGTAAAGACCCAAATCCAGAGCCACTCAACTGGTGCCCGATACCCGGTTCGACACATGACCTCAAGAGAATTTCCCCAAATGCCAGAGGCTTCCGACTAGCAGTGAGGGCCTTGGAGAGTCATTGGGGAAACTATGCCCTCATTTGGTAAAGTATACAAGGAAAAGGAAATAATAGTCAATAGCGGAAACAGTAAATATCATACAATAACAGAAACTAAATAGTGGAAACAAAGAATATTTAGTAATGATCATAATGATGCAGAAGGTACAAGTATCTAAGGAAAAAAAGCAAACACAACAACGTGCTGAAATACAACTGAGAAACAAAGTACAAAAAGTAAATAGCAACTCTTGCAGCATCACAAGCCTAAGATCAGTCCTACGATCTCTATATACAACCAGGAATCATGTACCTAAAGTATAAGGGCTACAATCCCTATCCACACCTGCAATCATATAACCTATTTTGGCCGAAAAGTAGGACCCAAACAGGGTGTGAGACTAATCCTAGTAGGCAACCACCAAAAGATATGTGCCCTACTATCAGTGAGTAACATAGCAGAAGTAATGAAAGTAAATTTAGTAATGAACTAGGAGTACACTGGTAAACAATCCTTCCAATTACTATTCACATTCATTTATTAATTAATTAATTCATTTAATTTAACAACCAAGGAATCTAGCAAAGATCTATATTCCAAGGTAAACAGGTAACACAACAGGCATCAAAAGACTACCTAAACAAACAAGTAGGCCAATATATCCATTCTTGTACTTTGGCTTGGTAAACTCATCTAAACCAACCAAACAATGCACATTCACACTGACTCTCTAGGTGGATCGAACTAGAAAACCCCTATAGTCAAGTAAACATAAAAAGGCACAGACACTCTCGGATGCTCTCACGTCGATTCCCCTGTGGTATTGCAATGATAGCTACTGAATCTTTAAGGAAGATATTATTTCTAATTCCTCATGTGGTCTCAATACGTGCATAAACTAAGGACACTCCTAGGAATCACAATGTCCAATTCTTGTAGGTCCTTTGTATGAAACTAATTCCAACAGACCCTCTAGGGAAGCACTTAATCGTCTATTCCCTCTTTGGTCTCCCGCACCAGCTTCTCACAGCCATGAGCAATCCAGTCATGCGTAATCGACTATCAGCAGCCCTAAGTAAGTTTAGAAACTACTTAGATAGAGGCTACAATTCATCAGAAGCATTAAAATAGCATGAAACACAAGCAATCAGTTATAACAAGAAAACTAGAAACTTAAATAGGGTTTTCCTTGTAGGCAAACTGTGTCAAAGGTGATAAACATCCAATCAAGGATAACACCCATGGGGTGATCCTAAAATATCAAAAAAGTATATATTATTGTCAATTAAACTTAAGCTAACAATAAATCTAAGGAAATTAAACAATAAGACCAAAATCCCTAACCTGGGATACCCAAAACATGGGAATCCAGAACTTTTGCACAAAAACTCAAAGAAATTCAACGTAAGGCAACAAACCACATACCTCAATCCTAGGAGATTGATATACTTGAACCTCGGCTCGTGAGTCGGTCTAGAACAGAGTAGATCTGCAAAAACATCTAAAACGTTCAACCAACGATAAATTTCATAAGAAAATGAATCAGAAAACGTGGCCAAATAAGTATCAAGAACTCACTACTGCGATTCTATTGCAACTGACGGTGTTCGATTCGGATAACCGGTGACGGATCGACAACTCGGAGAATATTCGGCCTTCTCGGATGCTCTGGACAGAATTAGGCGAAGAAGAAGATGGAAATAAGGATTAGAAGTGACCCCAGTCCATTTAACAAAATAAAAATAAAGTACACAGTGTATACTTATGGAGTACATAGCATGTACTTGCCTTTTTTGTACTTCACTTTAGGTGGCCTTCAAGTCACCCTTACATGGACGTGTTTGTTTCCATGACATGGCCAGCACATGGCTTCCAGTAGCATTGAAGTACATGGCATGTACTCATAAATTGCACAATGTGTAATGTAAAAATTTCCTGATTTTTCTCTTTTTCTAAAAAACTACCAGAAAAGGAAAAACATACTTGAAAAGAAGATCCGGGATCATACAAACTTCCTCCCATTAAAGAAATTTGTCCCTGAATTTCCCTAACAAGGTGGGGAAGAAGAAACCTCAAACAACTCTAGCCACTGTGATCACATATTGGTCTCCCTCTCCCATATCTCGTCCTATACACGGTCGTGCTGCCATAGAACCCATACCAGAGGAACGGACCGGCCACAAAGTACCTTTGCACTACGATAAACAATCCTGATAGGATGCTTCGTGAATGATGCATCATGCTCCAGCTCAACCTCCTCGGGTTGAAAAACATGAGACATGTATGAGAAATAGTGTCGAAGCTGAGAAACCTGGAAGACGTCGTGCATATACCAAAACCTCTATGGTAACTGCAACCTATAAGAAACCATCTTAATTCTCTCCAGAACCTCAAATGGACCAACATATCTCAGTGAAAGCTTGCCTTATCTCCTGATCCTCTTGTGTCCCAACCTTGGGGTAACACGTAGGAAAACTTGATCTCTGTCCTTGAACTCCAAAGGTCGTCTCCGCTGACCAGCATAATATTTCTTCCAAGATTGTGTAGTAGCCATATTTTTCCGAATCAAATCCACCTATTCTGTGGTCTCTTGAACAATACGAGGTCCCAGCATAGCTGCCTCTCCTACCTCCAGCCAACACAAGGGTGAGCGACATGGCCTACCGTATAAAGCCTCGTAAGGTGCCATCTGAATAGTTTCTTGAAAACTATTATTGTAAGAAAACTCCACTAGAGGTATATGTCTATCACAAGATCCCCCAAAATCAAGGAAGCATGCTTGTAGCATGTCCTCTAGCACCTAAATCGTGCGCTCTAACTGGCCATCTGTCTGGGGATGGTAAGATGTACTCAAAAGTACCTATGTACCCAAAGTCCTCTATAGCCCTTTCTAGAAATGTGACATGAAGCGGGCGTTCCTATCTGAAATAATAGTATTCGGAACCCCATGAAAGCGTACAATCTCCTAGATGTACAACCGTCTAAGCTCATCAACACCCAAGGTCTCCTTATTCGACAACAAGTGAGAAACCTTCATGATCCTATCAATGAAAATCCATACCGCGTCATTCCATCAAGGAGATCTCTGTATCCCTGTCACGTAGTCCATCGTGACATCATTCCACTTCTACTCAGGAATGGGTAGCTGCTGTAATAGCCATGCTGGTCGTTGGTGCTCCGCCTTCACCTGCTAACATGTGGAACACCTCATGAAAAAACTAGAAAAATATCTCTTCATACCAGGACACCAATACTGGTGGTGTAGATCATGATACATCTCGGTGACGCCAGGATGAACTTCCCAAATTGAGGAATGAAAGTCTCGCATCATCTCCTCGCGTATATCTTCTGGCACCTATAAGAATCCCTGGAAACACAAGATCTCACCCTCGCCTACAGTCTACCCAGGAAGAGGGTCCTCTCCTGACATGCTTTCCCATAGGACTACTCCTTCAAAATCTGATAGCTGCCTCATTTTAACTCAGTCAAGAAGGGTAGAGGTAACAACTATAGAAGAAAGAAAAGTATTCCCTTGTTTTTCATGCACCTCCAAATGCATCTCAGAGAACAGAGCCATAAGCTTCCACTCACTACTGGCCTCCGGGACTACCTTTATTTGAGTCCTCCTACTCGACACATCAACCACTGCATTGTCTTTCCCTGGTGTATAGGCAAGATCAAATTCAAAGGACTGAAGATACTCGACCCACCTTCGTTGTCTCAGATTCAGATCTCACTGAGTGAAGAGATACTTGAGAATTTTGTGGTCACTGAGAACCACAAAATGCTCTCCCAGAAGATAATGTCTCCAACAACATAAGGCATGAACAACTACCTCCAACTTGAGATTGTGTGCCGGGTAGTTCCTCTTATGTTGCCTCAACTGTCGAGACCCGTACGCAACGACTCCATCTCCTTGTATAAGCACAGCTCCCATCCCAATACCCGAAGCATCGTAGTAAACAATATAGATCTTACCTGGCTCTGGAAAGACTAGTATTGGTGTTGAAGTAATCCTCCATTTCATCTCTTGAAAGGCTAACTCAAAAGAATCTGACCATAAGAACTTCACACCCTTCTTGGTCAGACCTGTCAGCAGTGGTGCAAAACGTGAAAAGTCCTTTATGAAGCATATGTAGTATCCAGCCAACCCTATAAAACTCCTCACCTCAAAGATGTTCTTTTTTCTGCTCCCAGTAAACTACTTCTCTCACATCCTCTGGGTGTACTGATAATACTGTATATGAGATAAGATGACCCAAGAAGTGAATCTGATCCATCCAGATGTGGAATTTTGAGAACATAGCATATAACTGATTCTCCTCCAGTGTACTCAGAATGATCTCAAGATGGGTAGCATGGTCGTGTTGAGTGTGAGAGTACACCAAGATATCATCCACGAAGACCACCATGAAAGAGTATAAGTATGGATGGAACACTCGGTTCATTAGTGCCATGAAAACTGCAGGCGTGTTCATGAGGCCGAACAGTATAACCATATACTCGTATAGCCACACCTACTCCGGAAATCTATAATAGGTATATCAGATCATCTAACGCGCAACTGATGATAACCAGACTGCAAATCGTTCTTAGAGAACAACTAGGATCCTCAAATCTAATCAAATAGGTCATCAATCCTAGGCAAGGGATACCGGTTCTTGACCATCAACCGGTTCATCTTCTGATAATCTACACAAAGCCTAAGGGTGTCATTTACCTTCTTTGCAAATAGGACAGGTGAACCCCATAGAGAAGTACTGGGTCAGATGAAACCCTTTTCCTACAACTCCTCCAACTTCTTCTTGAGCTCCTACAACTCGTGTGTATCCATCCTATAAGGAGGAATGGACATTGGTGCCGCTCATGGCATAAGCTCAATAGAAAAGTCTACCTCATGCTCTAGAGGAAAACCTGAAAAGTCCTATAGAAAGGAATCCCTAAAATGATCCACCACTGGGGGAAGGTGAAACTGTTAATTACTCTAGTCATCTAGATACAGACTGGAAATATGAATTGTAACTCCACCTAGCCCATGATGCTCTAGTCCTGCTCTACTTGCATGGACATCCCACTCTCTCTTATAAAGGAAAAATTCACCCTCCAGTGATATGAAACTCACCCTACGGCGATAACAGTTGACAACTGCCCAGAAGTGAATGTTCCATTTCATCTTGAGAATGAAATAATAGTCTGTAATCTCTAGGACATAGAGGTCCCATAGAGAGTGATACCCAGCCACCTCTAGAGGGAAATCCTTGCACTGACGTGCACTAGTCGTCCTAGTCCCCAATGGTGTGTCTAGTGTCAACTTGTCGACATAAGAAAAGATACAGAGCCCAAGGCTCTCCACAACAGCAATAGAGATAAAGCTATGTGTAGCACTATTATCGAAGAGAGAAGAAGATAAAACTAGGTCTACTAAGATCGTACCTAGAACTGTAGAAGGTCCAGGATCCTGCTCCTGATGAATCTTCTCTACTGCAAAATTCTGGCCTACACCGCGGACCAGTGTAGTAGCCTGAGATCTTTGAGCTGATCCTACCTGAGCCTGACCACTGCGTCCATGACCTTTACACTGGACTGAACGACCTAAAGAACTCTTGCCCCCATTCTACTGCAGAACTGGTAATCCTGCTCCTGTACACGGAGTCGAAACTTATCCTCCTCCACTAGCCACTATAAGGAAAACCTTACTGAAACGCTATAGATGACCCATCATGCCGCAAGATCGGCACTCCACTGGGTCTCTCGAGCACTGAGGATTCCTAGACCCACTTTTTCCACACTGATCGCACACCACTTGGTTGCGAGAAATAAGATTTCGTCTACCAGATGGAATACCTTGCTTCCTCGGGTCACCTCATGTAGACTCTCGGTGGCGCTTCCTACTGTCTATCTGAAATGAATCAGCTGTGGATGTTGAACCGCCCTGGTCCACAGCTCTAGTATCCCTCATATTTCTATCTGTGATAAGCACATGTTTGACTATCAGAGTAATATAAGTCAACTGAAAGACATTCACCTATGATCTGATGTCTGGTCTGAGGCCTTCCTCAAACTTCCTCACTAAAAATAGCTCATCATTCCCCAGAACGGGAGTGAAATGTTGTTACTACATGTTGCGAGATTAATAATCAATAACTATGAGAGTACCTTGCGGCAAGTTCATGAACTCTCTGTATCTGTCATCCCTCAGCATCGCCGGGTAGAAGTTTTCCTAGAATGTACGCTGAAACTCATCCCAAGACTAGCCTGTTGGCGCCCTGCCTGTAAAACCACATCCCACCATATCTTAGAGGAATCTCATAGCATATAAGTCAGGAGCATCACTATCTTCTCCAGAGGCATCTCCAGGTGCTCAAAGATGGATAGCATAGCCTCAAGCCCTGACTCTGTAGCCTTATGTCCACCATCCCCTGCGAATGTGGGAGGATGTTGCTGCTGAAAACCCCACGTCTTCTCTATCATAGATGAGGCAGGATGTTGAGATCCCTGGAAGGTCCGCATGAATCTAATGAAACCCTCTCTCAACTGAGCGACAGCACCAGTGTCTGTAATCACTGTAGGTTCCATGTCCGGAATAATAGGCGGAACTACTGGTAGTCCCTTATCTGTCGTATCAGGCGTACGGTAACTACCTTGAATCTGACGGACAACAGGAGGACGTCTCAGTGCCATAGCTCTGAATGTTCAAAGCACACCTCAGATTCAGTATTAACAAAGACAAAAAAAACTGATGGCACAAGAAGTAACAGGGAAAATAATGCATTCAAGTTATGCAAAACATGACTACATGACGTGTTCCTTCCCTACACGGTGTGTTCCCTTAGGTCATTTACATGGGCATGTACTTCTACCTAAACTGGTTGTGTAGTACACCAAATTCACGACGTTTTTTCCTAACACATGGCGTGTACATGAATCCTCTTCCCTGCCCGAGTCCTTCTACATGGTTAAGCCACGCGGCTCCTCTAAGATAAAACTACGCGGCATGTTCATGGAAGACACGTAATGTACTAGACATGCCTTACCTGGACCGTGTTGTTAGAGACACGACCTGACACATGGCCGACACTACATGGCATGTTCCAGATGGACACAATGTGTACGAGGAAGGGTAACACCGACCCGTGTTGTTCATGACACGGCCGGGTACCTAGATCAAACTACATGGTGTGTAAGATTCAAACACGACATGTGTGTGAAAGGATAACACGACTGTGTTGTTCGTGACATGGATGGGGTACCTATTTCAAACTACATGGAGTGCTAAACTAGTACACAACTGTTGACACACCTTTCCATCACAGATTCTAACAAATAGAAAAGGGGAATACCTTAAGCACAATGAGAGTCATACTTTGAAGAACATAAAAAATTAACAAAGGCATGAACAAAGAACCCTTCAAGCATGGGTCGCGCAAGTTTCTTTATGGTCGTGCAAGTATACTTGCGTGCCACATATGGGTCACGCAAGTCACATGTATGCCCTATTATTTTTTCTCCCAAGGTCCTCCGTGGCCTATAAATATCCCCTGTGGGCACCCCATTTCGAGGACGGAAAAATCCAAAACTCAGATTCAAGCTCTGGTCACCCAAGTCTCTGTCTGAAGTCTTTTGAACACTTCTAAGGTAATTCTTTTCCTAGAATGGACGCTCTCATGAGGAAAAATAAGGCCTATGTTTTAGAACTCATCAATAATTGTGCGCCTAAGGGTCCATCCCTTAAGGGAATTAAAGACACTTGCACGCCGCCTTGTCCTCTCATGGAAACTTGTGCGCCGACCTTCTGAAAGCATCTAGGGATAATACTAAGGGCTTGAGCCAAGTCTCGCCCAAGTATTACCTTACAAGTTTTCTATCACCCAACTGAACTCATGGCGTGCAAGTATACTTGTGTGGCCAGGACTTTCGCGGCCAGGACTTGTGCTCCATACCAGGACTTGCGCGCCTCCTTCCAATTCACTTTCTTTCCTCAAACTCATCTCTCATAATAATGATATAGCCTTCAAAACCCTCTTCAAAGCCATTTGTGGCGTGCTTCCTTTGTTGGATTTATTATCTGAAAGGAATTCTGAGATGTTCTTTTGATTTGGGCCTCCTTCTCAGGAGTAAGCCCCAAGTCTCATGTCCCCTTAACCTGGGCCTCCTTTTCAGGAGTAATCCCCAGTCATAATTTCTCTTAACCTAGGAATCCTTTTCAGGAGTAAGCCTCAAATTACAAATCCCCTTAACATGGGAATCCTCCTCAGGAGTATGACCCAGTCTTAATTTCTTTTGATTTGGGATTCCATTTCAGGAATAAAACCCAATAATAAGTTCCTCTTAATTTTGGCTTCCTTTTCGGGCGTATGTCTCGGGCTAAAGCCCTAAATCTCCATAAAGTACAAACACCTTTATAGACCCTTATTTTGGGATTCTTTTCTAAAATCCTTTGTCTTTACATGGGCAGTCAAACATACGTAAGCCCCACACACTTTGTTATGATTGCATCTTTCATGGAACGACCATCAATTTTACTGATACCACTTGTTTCTCACACCAATCATGACTCACGTGAGCTTAGAGTGTAAAAGTAATTATGAAGTCTATCCTTGGGCCATTAATCATGCATAAAATTCTTACTTTTTCACTCGAACTACGTGGGATCTGATTCCTTTTCTAATGAGGATACATAGGTAGCCCATCTACAGGTATGATAACAACTCTAAAATAATCTTGTCTTTCTGAATGACAATAAAATTCAAGCTCCCCACTGAGTGGATTTAAAACTAGTGTGGTCATTATAATGACCAAGGGAGTTTTATATAATGTATTGAAAGATATCATTGACTAAGAGTCACTAATTAATATGGATGATACACTATTAATGAAGAACTTCAAATACATATAAAAGATTCTCTAAATCCCCTACATATCAATCATTTATTGCAAGTTCTAAAGGAAAAACTCATTTTCATGCTTGGTAAATTAATAAGGATTCACGAACATAACTCAAATCTATAAGCGAGTCCCGGAGTAGAAAATAATTCCCCCCGAAAAAGGTGTTATGATTCTGACCTCCCATCCTCTCGACCAATGCAAATTATTAAGCATCATCATCCCATAAATAATGGTCACATACCATTGGAAAGTAGGTCCAAATGGATATAGAATCATTGGATGTTTCCGGTTCTATGAATAAACCTGTTAGAAACTGATTGGAATGTTTGAACCAAAAACAAACAAGGTCATCTCCATTTCTAGAAGAAACCAAAATGGTGAACCCGATGTGAATCCTTAACCATGATAAATGATGTTTAACTTATTTGTTAAGACCTTATTTAACTTAATGTGAAGGCCAACAAAACAATCAATTACATATGTGATCATCCAAAAGATGTTATTAGGACAAACTTATATATATTATGCCTATTATATCAAACATGCACTCTTTTCCAAGATCTCCCTACAATAGAGAAATGGATCCTTTAAATTTCGCACTTGTGAATGCCTCACCCGCTACTCCTTTTGGATCCTCGTCCGCTCTGAGGACGACATCACCTACTAAGCGTCTTCAACGTTGGGTTTCAAATGAATTGGTTAACGAATACCATCAACACGGTACCATTCCGACTCTAGAGGCCGCTCGATATCCCTCCAAGTTAACAATTCACCCTATTTGTCTGGAAAGTGATGACCAGTGATCAAGAAGAAGGTGGTGCCAACCACCGTCTCCAACCGTTTCGAGTCGTTATCCCCAGAATGCAATCACCAGTCTCTCCCATATTATGGGGAGGTGAATGAGAAGGTCACTCAAGACCTTAATTCAAGAAGACAAGAGTCTTTCCTGAGGGCTCCCATCAACAATCACTGTCAGACTCGTGCGGTAGTGCACCCTCAACATGATTAGGGTATCACCTTTGGGGTTTTGGCTCAGGTTCCTCAGACCCGAGCACACAAGACGAACCGTCAATGGCGAAATTCGGACAACAGGGAGTAGGTTCATACTTCTGCCCCCTTTAGAGAAGACAATCAAGTTAAATTGATGGAAAACAATTATCGGGCATATACACCCATCCGTCTTGATGTTACTGCCCAGCAGACTCGTCTTTCCGTAACATGCCAATCCCGCCAGGAAATTCTGGTGGAGTATTATAGGCTGGCATATACACCTGTTTATAATTCATCAGCTAGTCAACAGGTTCGTCTGACTAAAACCAAAGAAACTCGCCAATCAAATGTTGTGGGGAACAATCAGCAGGGACATACACCTACAATTCATCAGACTAACCAACAGTCTCATTTGGTAGAACCAGGAGAAGTCAATTGGAAAGCTCCAATTACAAGCAGGAGGCATACACAATTTTTTTCCCCACATATGAGTACTGTCAGAATTCACTGATAGGAAAAGGAGTACCAGAGCAGGAATACACACCTAATCCAAGAACAAAATGGATGTATATTCCCATTCTGGTAGCTGAGGTCACCAAACACATTCTGACAATGGTGAAGGAGAAGAAGCAAATCTATGCCCATATTCTGGATTCCTGTTAGAATATTATTACAAATTTAGCAGCATCACAGGGAACGAATCATAAATCAATCCATATTAGTTGATTGATTCATCAATATATCACTTCGTAACAGATACACACCTTTGTTCTAGTCCGTGAGGGTTGTGGGGAATACTCCCCCATGTCATACGGATAATCAAGCCAGACACATATACCCAATTTGAATGGAGATAATAAGCCTAACCTGACCATTTCTCCTGAGCTGTCACATACACCTGCCCATAATAACCACTTTCGTAAACAAGTGGTTCCCAAAGTGAGTAATAAGGCATCTAAGAAATAGACCCATCCAGCATTGTCCATAAATCAAGGGCCAATCTACAATAAGTCCTTGCTCGATGCTGGATTTCTTGAAGCCCTCAGACATTTGTTTGTTGCAACTCAATATTATACTCTTTCATTTCCAGAGTTTGGAAGTAATAAAAGAAATTCTGAAGGTATTCATCAGAAACTTCCTCATGAAGGCATTCTTCATGATAGTTCGATCGATCTTGAATTATCATCTTCAGATGAGAGCCAAGATAACCCTCTGCTTGGCCAGAAGATCAAACAGAAAAAGGTTTCATCTTTTACTGTAACCCACCACAGTGGTCCTCCCCATAATGATTAATTTAGATACAAAATTCTTCTCCGAAGTAGTAATTCACATTGCCTGGAAAAATCTTCAAAGGACAATGCAATAACGAGAATGCCCTCTTATCTTGAGGCACTTGCAAATGCGATGCTAGTCATGTATGATGCTTTACCGCTAGCAGGTGAAATACTTTCTCAATCAGAAGATATCCCGGTTTATCGGTCATTATCCAAAACACCCCTCGGTCATTCATCTTCTAGTTTGATAAATTAATTTTCATTGAATGATATTGAGGATGTGTTGCGTGTGAGAAAAAAAATGGAGAAAGGTGAAGTACCAGTCATGTTTTGGCCTTTGGCTGAATCTCATAATGATATTCCTGAAATATTGATGGAAGATTGTATTCACAATATTTGTCTTAACATGTGAAAAACTCTTTATCACATAAAAGAGAAAGTATTATATTATGATGAATATGAAAATCATGTCAAGATAATATAAGTGTTACAATTCCAAATTTTTTTGGCATCTCTCTCAGTTTCCCAATATCCAAAGGTTGGTAAGCAGTATATATCCCTTCAGCGTTCATGCCCTAGCACGTTAAAAAGGTTGCGCCAGTTAATTACCAATGCCCCATCTAATATTCATATCAGGTAATGGGTTGTTCATGGAGCAATGCATTTCACTGTACTCTCTAGTAAACAAATCCCACCAAAGGTGGTCCCATGCAATGTTATTACCCATGGATGGAAACATCTAACTAGATTTGTGCATAATCAGAGGCTTTCCCAAGAACATGCCTCAACTAGTTCTTCTCAAATTCAAGCATATAAAGAACAATTTGTTGAATTACTCTTGCATAAAGAAAATGAGATTATCGTGCAGGCCTCTCATTTAGAGCATGCACGTCATCAAATAACAGAAGTGTTAGAAATCATCCAACGGCCATTTCAGCCAGGTGATTTGAGTGGATATCGGATGATGCATCCGGCTAATTTATGGACTAATGTCCGCAAGATCAGGATATATTTTAAGAGAGTTTCAGATGTAGCAGATCAAGAACCACCTCAGCTTGAAACACTGGGGATTGTTTTAATCCAACCCTCAGAATCAATAAATAGGATTCGAGGAGTTGAGAAGTAATAGCAGGAACAGCCCCATTCCACCGGACTAGGGACTTTTTCAAATCCTCAAACTCTTCCTCGGAAAAAGTCAGTCTTCTATTGATTAGGGAAGAAGCCACAAGAGGAACGCAAAGCCGAATTATCATGAGATTACCTCCAAATTAAGGTTCATCAAGAAGTTCTTAAGGGATCAACCAATCCCAAGGAAATGTCTCGTCAAGCACATGGAAGAAGACACTATCACAGAAATGCCGACAGAAGGGATGAAATTCATTATGCATCGATAAATTTCATAATTGTCATTGCCACTGATCCCCTAGAATAAGAGGTTCACTCATAGGAATCAGATGAAGAATTTCTTATTCAAGAAGTTGTACACACAGAAATAAATGAAGAAGGTGTGTGTACCAGAAGACAGAGGGTATCCCAGAGGCAAGATATTCCTATGGGCAATGCCCTTCCATACTCTAGAAATGAACATGATGAGGAAAAGGGTAAAATTCAGGTTACATCCCCCCTACCTTTGGAGATGGCCAATCACTCTCATTAGAGGAAAGGTTCTCACAACAAGAGGAAGAAATGAAGGAGTTAAGGAGGTTGAATGCAGAACTACTTCAAGGTAGTCTTCCTCTTAAGTGTGCTTGAGTTAGTCAGTCAATGGAATTCGTTGTAGTTACTGGGATGGATCAATAATATCATCCTTTAAAAGTACACCCTCGTAGGTCTAATCCTATGGGACATGCACGACAACAACCGGTAGTGCTACCATCAATTGTAGTACTAGTCACCACACCTGTCCAAAAACCAGTTAATGCACCTCCTCAGGTCCAAGCTCAAGCAAGTGTTTCTCAAAAGTTAATAACCACCATTGAGTCATTAACAGCTCGGTTGGAAGATATGTAAGGAAAACGTGAACAATTTCAACCTGAAAAGAAATCTTACCCAGAATGGGTTGATGCAATTCATCCTCCATCAAATTTTTCGAATACCAAATTCCCAATTTTTAATAGATTGGAAGACCCAGAACAACACTTAACAAAAAATACTCGTTGTGATCCTATGATGGTAACTCCTAGACAACAATAAGCAATTAAGATCAGATGTTTTGTGTAGTCATTACAGGGGTCTTCTTTTGTCTGGTTTACATGTTTATTGTCTCGGTCAATTACCAGGTGGGAAGATCTTTGTCAACGATTCCTTCTTCAATTAAGCTCAACATTGCAAAAGAAAACAATTTTTTATCTTACAAATTGTAAGAAAGGGGAAAATGAAAGAGTTTAGGATTTCATTGCTCGCTAGAAGGGATTTACATATTCCTTAAGCTTAGCACTCCCTCAAGAAGAGTTGTTGCCAATCAGTGTGGAAAATTTGCGTGATGAATTATGCTCACTGTTGATTCCTGTGAAATACACAGGAGGGTTTTGAGACCTTACTTCAATCGCTCAACAGATCGAAGATTCTCTTATAGAGACTAAGGCTAAAACTCGTTTCATTCCATCAGCTCTAGGAAAGAGAATGGGGATAGGAGAGACTACTACAGTTACACTTAAATAAGCACTTGTACCTGCTTCCACTTCAAAACCTTCATCGTATCGAATGGCTCCACCTCCTGAGCCTCAAAAAAAGAGTTCGTCTCGTCATGATGATCAAATAGATCAAAGACGGAAACAATTTGAGGAGTTAATGAACAATGTTAATTCTTTCTGAAATGAACAAGTTCCTAGTTACTTCATTTCAGCTCTGGAAAATAATTTGGTTCACTTTCCAAGGCCTAAAAGGCCAAACAAGGAAGGAGATGAAGACCTTCCCAACTATTACCTATTTCATTAGATGTTGTAACATCCCATTCAAGACTGTTTTGTCTTTATAGATCTTCTGAAAAAGATGGTGGACTCGGGACAAGTAAAACTGAAAGGTTCTTCATCCCTGGTAGCATGTGTTACTGCTACAAATCCATAGGAAGAAGGAGAGTGGCACGAAGTAAAAAACAAAAATGAGCAGAAATATGATGTTTGAATGTTCAAGAAAATGATTAACCAAACTCAGTATATTTTACGAACAAAATTGAAGAAACCAATTGTGTCTTCTTTTATGAATGACATAGAAAAACCCCCTTCATCAGAAGGAAATCCTAAAAGAGATGGAATAATTCAAAGAAAGAAGAGAAGTCAGAAGAAGATTAGCTCGTGTCAAAGCCTATGTTGTCTTTGACTCTTGCATAATTTATGCCATCTACATCAGCAGTACAGGCACCGCCCCACCAAACGGCACAGCCTAAACTAGCTAATCAGGAAGAATCATCATTAGATGGAGAGTTGTTCTTTGGTTCTGTTAACATGATTCACCTAACAGATTCGTGTTCCAGTCATAGTTTCAATCATGATGAGCATGAGTTCCCTGTATCAAACAGAGGATGGATTTCCATAGGTCTAGGATATAGGAGAAGACGTGGATATTTCAGAAGCCACTATTCCAATCCTAGCACTGCTAGAACTGTATATGTAGTAGAAACTTGTGGCAGAGCCCTTCAGCGTGCTCAATAGGAACAAGAAAGCTCTTCCACACATGGAAGATTCAGTCCTGTCACAATTATTTTAGAGGATTGGTTGGAGGTTACACCTTGTTCCTCTCGAAAAAAAAATAAACATAGTGGGTTTAATCTTCCAAGGCTAGGAGTATTTCTATCTCCTACCCCAATACAAGATGTATCTACTTCCAAAGCATCAACTTATAAGGAACCTACAAAAAAACATGTTCCTATTGGGAAACACAGACCTTTGGACCAAATGTATGATATCTTGAATCATTTAGACCAAGTACCAGCCATGTTATAAATTCTGGATGCCTTTAATCTATCAAAGAATCTTCGAGAGGAACTCATTGAGGCTTTGTCAAGTCCTCAGAAATTCGAAATGAAAATTTTTGCGGATGAAGTTTACCATATAGAGAATTATCCTTCAGAATTCCATGCGGTGATATCTTTTACAGATTAATATGAATATGTTGTTGTGCATGGACATATTAGACCTTTGTATTTACTTATCAAGGACAATGATGTATACATCTGAAGAGCTTTCATTGATAATGGTTAAGGAGTCAACCTCATTCCTATTTTTACACTTCATCGATTGGGCCTCACCGAATCTGATTTATCTCCATCTACTTTGATGTTGCAAGGATATGATAAAAAAGAACAAGAACCTCTGGGTGAGATTACACTCAGAACTCAGTTTGGAGACATTGTATTCATTTCATATTTCATGGTTGTTTGTCATGTTACAGCCTTCAATATTTTTCTTGGAAGACCTTTGCTACATCAACATGTTGATATACCTTCATCATACCATCAATGTCTCAAATATTGTTTTAATGGTCAAATTGGGACATTGTATGGTGATAAATCCCCATTCAAAACATGTGAATTTCAACACATTGAGGCATAGTTCTATCACATGGAGGAAAAAGAGATATCTACGACAAATGAGATTACCAAAATTAATGATTTTTATGGTTTAGAAAAGATTCTAGTAAACCTATTCATACATGTGAGTACAGATTAAGTGTTTCCTATCAGTCAAATTCAAAATATAGACCCAAATCCAAATACTCTTATAGAAACTTCCATAATGTCAATTACGAAAACCAAACCAGATAGCATGGTATAAATTGTTGATTCACTAGGAAATGATGAAAGCTCAAATGGAGATGTCTTCATTTCATCCACTGAAATACAAAAATTCTATACTTTATCAACCAGACCAGAAGAAGTTATAGCAATGTCAGAGATGAACGATGATGTCGATTCTCAATCCACCATCCCCTATTTGTTACCCAAGGAAGACCCTTCATCGTCAAAAGGGTTAGAAATGGTTGCCTCTTCTTCAAGATGTTCAAATATTTACTTCTCTACTGATCATGGAAATTCTGCTTCATCATTTATTATACAAGTAGAAACAAAATAAGTAACACATTGAGAAGAATATGAGGAAGATCTTAGGGATGCTCCTCCAGCATTTGAAGAAGGTATCTCTACCACTTTGGATGAACTCAGAGAAATAAATATGGTTACAAAAGAAGATCCACGCCCCACATTAATTATTGTGCCCATGACTCTTGAAGCGCAAGAAATATATATTTCATTTTTAATACAAAATTTAGATGTATTTTCTTGGAATTATACAGAAATTCCAGGGCTTGATCTGGATGTTGCTACTCATCATTTTGGTTTTCCATATGAACATCGAGGATTCATTCTAGCCGCAAGAAGAACACACCCAACTTATGCTTCCAAAATTGAAGCTGAAGTAGATAATCTTATCAAGGATAACTTCATTAGAGAAGTTCAATATCCCAAATGGATAGCTAATATTGTCCATGTGAAAAAGAAAAATGGAAAAATTAGATTTTTCATTGCTTTAAGAGATATTAATCGGCATTGTCCCAATGATGATTTTCCAGTTCCGATAACATAACTTTTAATTGATGAAATAGATGGATATGAAGAAAATTTTATCATGGATGGATATTATGGGTATAATAAAATATGAATGGCTCTATAAGATGATGAATTTATAGTCTTTAGAGCCCCTCAATGTGTGTTTTTCTATCGGGTAATGCCCCTTGGCCTGAAAAATGCATGTGCCACATATCAATGTGCCATGCACTATATCTTCAAACCCTTTTTAGGGATTTTTATTTTATTTTATGTGGATGATTTAGTGGTTAAATCCAGACAACGTTCGAATCATTTGGATGATTTTGAAATCATATTCCACAAACTTCGACAACACAATTTGAAGATGAACCCCTTGAAATGTGTTTTTGGGGTAACCTTAGGAAAATTTCTCGGCTTTGTTGTATGGAATTGTGGTATCGAAGTTGATCCTAAGAAGAAAAAATCAATCCTTGGTATGTCACCTCCTTTAAATTTGAAGGAATTGAGAGGAATTCAATGACACTTGGCCTATATTCGGCGTTTCATCGCCAATCTGGAAGGAAAATGTTTACCCTTCATGAAATTAATGAAGAAGGGAGTCACTTACAAGTAGACTGACAAATGAAAAGAAGCATTCAATATTCTCAAGAAATATCTCTTCAGTCCACCGGTACTAATGCCACCTGTTGATAGAAGCCCACTTATTCTTTATGTAACAGCTTTAGAGTGATCATTTGGTTCTTTCCTTCCACAAAAGAATGATGCTGGGAATGAAAATAGCCTTTATTATCTTAGTCGGACTATGCTTGAGGAAGAAACTCAATATTCAAGTATTCAAATGTGCTGTCTAGCGTTAATCTTTGCAGTTCAGAAATTGAGACACTACCTACAACATCATGAGTTCCAATTCGTATCTCGCAATAACCCTCTCAAATTTATCCATAGACATCCAATGCTTATAGGAAGTCTGGCATGGTGGGAAGTTATTTTTCAGCAATTTGATATCCAGTATGTCTCTCAAAAGGAAATTAAGGGCCATGCTCTGGCTGATTTCCATTCTAAACACCCTTAAGTAGAAGATACATCTTTAGATATTGAACTTCCTAATGAGGAAGTCTTCTATAATCCAGATAATCTTCAATCATGGGGAATGTATTTGGATGGTGCTTCTAGAAGTCCAAGAGGGAAGAAAATGGAAGATCCACAATTCAACCAGGTTGGGTTAGCAATTGTACTTATTTCCATAGAAAAGGCAGTACTACCCTATTCGTTCTTATTGTTGGAAGATGGTACAAACAATGAAGTAGAATATCAATCTCTCATCGCTGGATTAGAGTTGGCGATTCAGGCACAGCTGAATCACATAAAGTTTAAAGGTGATTCAAACTTGGAAATCAAACAAGTCAATGGGGACTATGCCATAATAAAAGAAGAGTTAATCCCTTTGTATGATTACGTTAGAGAGTTAATGGTGGAGTTTCCTTGAGAACTGACATTTTCTTATGTCTCGTGATCACAAAATGCTCATGATGATGTACTGGCTAATGTAGCCACAGATCTGGTAGATCCAAATCGGGACAAGACAATCATCAGTATTTCCCACCATTGTACAGTTTCACCTTATGTTCAAATCAAAATAGAGGAAATCAATGAAATTAGTCCCATCTCTAAACCATATTGTCATACTACAGGTTGGATGACACCTATCAGAGAATACATTCAAAATGGAACACCCCCACCTAATAGAGCCGGGAAAAAACAAGTCTGGCGACGTGTGTTCAATTTTAATCTTTATGATATCCTAGATTACCTAGGAAAAATTCTCTACAAGTAATGTTTTTATGGATTTCTCTTCAGATGTATTGATGGTGAAGAGACAATGGTTTTCATGAAAAAAAGTACATGCAGGAGTCTGTGGTGCCCACCAGTCTGGACATAGACTCTCTGATCAAATTAGAGGGCTTGGATACAATTGGCCTTCGATGATACAAGATTGTATTGATTTCATAAAGAAGTGGAATTTTTTCCAATTATATGCCAATTTCATTCATCAACTCCTAGATTTTCTTCATACAGCTAAATACTCATGGCCATTTGCCACATGGGGAACGGATGTTGTAGGACCTTAACCTTCACCTCCATTCAAGCAGTTTAAGTATATTCTTACTGCTACTGACTTCTTTTCCAAATGGGAAAAGGCAATACCTCTCAAAGAAGTTAGTTCTAAAAGCACTGTTAGCTTCATCAAGTCTAACATTATTACTATATTTGGTGTCCCTCATAACATATTAACGGAAAATGGCACCAACAACAGTTCATCAGAGGTAAGGAAGTTGTATCAAGAATACATCATCAAATCCGACCATTCATCTCGGTATCGTGCAGTGACGAATGGCCAAATAGAAGCCTTCAATAAGACACTTTCAAAAATTCTGCAAAAGATTGTGGATAATGATAAGAAATCATGGAATGATAATCTTTTTCATGCTTTATGGGCTTATTGGACCACCACCCGCACTACTAAGTTGTCAACTCCATATTCATTGGTATATAGAACGTAAGAAGTATTTCCCATTGAGGTTCAATTACCCTCACTCAGAGTATCCATTTTGGATCAGTCATCTACAGATGAACAATCACAAAAGTGATTAGATGAATTGTAAAGATTAGATGAAAAAATATTGTGCACCCTGCACCACTTGGAAGTCTATCAGAATCAAATAGCACATGATTTCAACAAAAAAGTTCATCTTGGTTCATTCATTTATGGATAATTGGTATTGGTCCCTATAACTCCAATGATACTAGGAAATAAACCTCCAAATCTTGAGTCAAAGTGGTAAGGACCTTACTCGATACATTAGGACTAATCCAATGGAGCTTATTGTTTAATATCAATCGATGGAGAACTCATCACTACTCCAACCAATCCCATATTTCAGAAGAAGTATTTTTGTAACACAAATACACCTTTATTCCTTACAGCAAGACTTTAAACTGCATAACTTCCTCCATTGTCTAACATGACGTTAAACTGTGTCCAGTCCTTTATATGTCCTACATGACATTAAACTGTGCATCGTTAGGGTTGTTGCTACCTCTTGTTTCTCACACCGAGTATGACTCACGTGAGCTTAGAGTAAGCTTCGATCATAACACCCTATTTGGGCCGCTAACCATGCATCAGTCCCAACACCATATTTAGTTAGTTATTCTCATGTACAACTCCATCACTAATTCATTCTTCAATCGAACTACGTGGACTTTGATCCTTGCCTTCTAGGCTGGGTATGTAGGCAACCTGTTGAGGTTCAAGCCCAAAACTTATATCTTTAAATTACTTCACCATTGTCCTTGGTATATGATGTTAAACAATACAGTCCTCCATTGTCCTCACTGCAAGACATTAAACTGCATAACAATACGTCTTAGCTACATGACGCTAAATTTTGAAGCACCGGTCCATGCATATGACCCTAAACTATTCGTAATTTTTTCCTATATGACAATAAACTACCACAGTCTTTGAAACCCTCACCTGAGAAGGAATCATCATTGACATTGATCTCCAACCATGTCTTATTCCAAGGACTACGTGCATACATGGCAATGCCCGAAACCTTTAATCTTGGGTCAGACCATCATTGCACTAAAGTCCCCTTTTACCCTTCACTTGTACTCTCAATGATAAGTACAAAGGATATTTCAAGAACTATGTATGGATTGATTCCCATCTTTATGGGATATGTAGGAACGTTCGAGAATCCCTCAAATCCAACCCCAAGTCTTTGGTCCTGACCCCAAATTCCACTTTCAGGACCATTGGCTAAAAAGTCCCCTGTGAAAACATGAATGTGGTATGAAAACCCCGGTCTTCATTCACATCAGGTTTATAAAACACACAAAGTGTATTCCTCATTATGGTCTGAGCTATATGACCCTAAACTAAGATATCCTACACTCTTGTCCCACATGACGTTAAACTATATTTCAAGAACAATGTATGGCTTGATTCACATCCTTATGAGATACGTAGTGAAGTCCAGCATCTCAATTCAGGACCCAGCCACAACATGATCATGGTTAGGATTGGTCAATATATCTCCTTCATGAATTGGAAAATGCCCATTTTGATGCACCATACTCCAAAAATTAAATACTTCTAGATCTTTATAACCCTTTTCATGTCTTATGATCACAAAATGTTTGATACCTAGGAATTCTTTTGCCTGGCTATGCACCACATGCCCCTAGGTGTCCTTGAATATGTATTCTACATAATGGACTGTCAGCCAAAAGATACTATTATTTGACTATGCAGCCAATGCCCTTAAATGGCCCTGCATAATTCAACCCCCTAACAGGTTTGTCAAATAATGGTAACTTCATTTTTCGGAGAAAAGCCTCTTTTTTCCTTATATTTCTTAACAAAAATATGTAAAGATCCGTAAAAATGGTCATCCTTAACATATTTTTCCCATACTCTTTTTCATGATCTAAAAGTTTTTAATTCTATGGTTTATATTTCCCTTTCCTACATTTTGGTCAGACCTTTACAAGAGTGACATTCATCAATTTCTTTGACAATCTTGATTGGAAATATCCTATCCATATTCAAGTACATATCTCCATACAGCAGACTCTATGCTTTGGAGAATTTGAATATCCATAAACTTTCACTGGAATTTTAGAAATAGAAAAGTAAAATTTATGAGAGTTCTTTTGCCTGACAATGCAGCACATGCCCCTAGGTGGCCTTGTATAAGTAGTCTATATAATGGACCTGTTAGCCAAAAGATGTGTTTAGTTGACTATGCATCCAATTCCCTTAAGTGGTCCTGCATAATTCAACCCCCTAACAGGTTTGTTAAATATTGGTAACTTCACTCTTAGAAAATACTTCCTCTAATGCCTTTTATCCCTTTTTTCATATCATTCCTCATATTCAAAATTTTTTAAGTCATATTTTACATGTTTCCCCCATACTTTAATGAGGTAATATGTTTTCATATAAATTATCATGGAATTGATTCAATTTTAATCCATTCGTTCAAAGCTATTCGACCATAAACATTATCCTTTTTATGTCTGACATGCATGACGTTAAACTACCCACAAAAGACAAGGGATCTCTGAACAAAATTCGAGTCCCAACACACTAAATGTACATTTAGTATGATTTAGGAATATTGAGCAACAAAAAGATTTAAAATTTGTGGGGTTATATTTATAAATCCTAGCAATAATTAATCTATGCTTACAAGGACCATTAGTTTAGGTAAAAATTTAAAGCAGGAACAAATGATTGAAGATGAAAGTGTTTTTTCATTGATGCAGAAGAGTTAGAAGGACATCCACAGACTAGAGTATCTTCTCTTTTTCAGGAATTACAATAGGCTTTCAATATAACTCTTCATTTTATTTATAGCATCCCGAGCTTCACTAGCAGCCACTTGAAGTTCATTCACTAGACCAAATTCACTCTTTTCAGCATGATGGAGTGCTTTCTTGGCATCTGCGATGGATTTCATACCATTCGTTTGAGCTCCGTCCAGTGAATTGTTAAGCTGGTCAAGTTACCCAGTAACAACGTTGTAACTGTTGCTGAAGGTGCATCTTCTGGACAACTTTCTACTTGATCTTATGCTTTAGGTCCTTCAACTTTGCAACATGATCTGCCTCAGCTCGAGACACCGCAGCCTGAAATTCGCTGATATTGGTCAACAACCTCACTCTGGTCAGATCTTGACGGTACTTTTTCTCCTACTCCCTCCTTAAGATGACTTGTTTCACCATGGCATGGATCTATTGATATCCAAAACTGCCAAGTCCTAACAGGACAAACAAGGATGACAGTCACGGGATCTTTGTTGATAGCTCTTCAAGAGGCACTTTAGATATGATCTTACATAGATTCTGCCATGCCTTGCAACATGAGAATTGGAGCACCTTTTGTACCTATGGGTCTGATTCAGCATCACTATCATAGGGGGGAATATAGTTCGGGATTAATGCACTTAAATAAGTGTCTGGTTTATCACCTTCCCCCCTGACCGTTGTTACATAACTTTCTACTCGTGTGGGGTAGAGGATGAGGCTTCACCTCTGAATCTATCCACTGAAATTAACAGCCCTACATAGTCAATTTAAAGTTTTGGTTAGTTTCAAATGATAAAAAAAAGTTGATTAAGCTGTCTTGAAAATTAAGTACAACCACAAATATTAATTCTCTTACCCAATGGTAGATCATCAGCATGAGAAGTCTCTTCCCCGTCTTTCCTAGCTTCAACAGGATTTTCAGGACGGGATTCAGGAAGCTCTTCTGGGTTAAGATCAACTTGATCTAGCATCTCTACAATAATAGAGTTGTCTCTACCCCCTTCAGGCAATGGCAGGTCAGCAGCTTTCTTAGATAGAACTCCACATTTCAACCAATCATGGACAGAGATATAATAATAAATGTTTAACATGACGAAGGATAACACTCACATCAAAAATCTTCTAAATCACATGGTAATTTAACATGATATAAAATTTCTTCAAAATATTTTCCAAGTTTCATCATTTCATCCAGTGATATCTTAGATTCCGATTTAGTCTCACCAGTGGGATCATTTGATATATCTTCTTGCCGACCCTCATCCTATAGCATCTGACCCCGGACAGTTTCTTCAGAGAAAATTACGACATCAGTTGTAGTGGTCGACAAATGTTCTGGCATAGGTGTTAAACCAAAATCATTATATAATAGAATTCAGTCAATGTTTTCATTCAACGTTATATGATGTATTGTTAAAATTAACAGAAGCAGGCTCTTCTCTCCTTGTAGTAGCAGTAGGAGAAGTACTAGGAACAGATGTTGGCTCTTCTTTAGGAGCAGCCAGGTCAGCATGAGTTGGAAACCATTCACCAGACCCTCTGTTGTCCTCAGGGGAGGGTCAGCCCTCTCCCTTAGAGGGGAAATTTATGAATCCCCTACAATCCCAATAAGTATGAACAATCTTTTTCATGATTTAGGATTCATGACTATCTAAAGTGCTTACCACTACTAATGAAGCATTTAGCTGTGGAATTCTTCCTTCGATGCCTTTGCTTCTTTGTTTTTTTGGGTGTGTTGACATCATCACCTCCAAATACAGGTATTGGAGAGTGAAAATCCCTTTCTAAATCCTCATCCATGGCTTTCCATCCTAGAGATAATTTACCTGGTTCATGGGGAGATTCAGTAGCTCTAATAGCAGTGCCACCAGGGCTATACTGTGGTGATAGAACCTCCGCACTTCCTTTCATTACAAGCTAGGGGATGAAGAAAGTAATTTCCTTGAGTAACAAAGCTTTAACTGAAATAAAGTTGTAAACCAAAAAATGATTGAGACTTACTTATTCCGGAGCCACATAATCGTGCCACTCCTCATCTACGGAAGAACAAATCCCCTCAGTGGTGCCATGATCCATCATTTCATTCACCCGCTTGGTGATAGGAATGGAATCATCAGAGGCATATATGAGCATCTATGGATATATGATGTAATCTCGCACTTCATCGGGGTTATCCTCGAAATGGATATCAGTAGAAGCCCGATGATTACCTACTCCAGGGATGTGTAGCCCTTCACATAGGTCCCGCCAGGAGGTTTCAAAATCGCAATATAAACTCCTCCATGTCTGGACAACATCTGTTCGTAAATATTCAGCATGTGCACTAGAAGGCTATGAGGAGGGTCCTAAAATCTTGGACATCAACTTCTTCCCATCTCCTACAATCACAGATAAAGGATAAGAAAATGAAATTTGATGCTCTATAAAATAATGGCGATTAAATTTCACCAATGATATAACTCACCATGAGTCAATAGTGTAGGTCTCTTGACCATGGCAGGAGGATTATATATGGAACGAGGCCACTTTGATGCATGTCGTGCCTCATCATCCCCATCCTGGGAATCTGGTGAATCAAACCTGGGTGAGGAACCCGATGAATCAACTCCGAGTGAGGAAGATTCACCTTCAATACAAAGGGTTTCTTTCATAACAGTTCTCTTTTTCCCCACCTGAAGAACTGGATGATTTAGTACCCCTTTAGGGTATGATGCTACTGAGTTCTCGGCATACCATGTAGTCATGTGACTCACCGCTCCAGCAACTGGTAGATCAAACACTTCCCCAGTCTTTTCCATAGCTGCCAAAAACCATAGTTGTCGGGCAACCATTGGATGTTGCTCTGACCTGACATATACAGGAGGGGATACAACAATCTTCTATAGACACTTTAATTGGCATGCCAATTCGTATGGAGCATAGGCCTCACATATAATCTCTCTATCAATTCTGGTGGCCAATACACCATCTCTATAAGCCAGCATGTATGACCTCAATTCCATGTTGGCTATTCTATCAACAACAAACTGCCCGTTGGTGGGTTTCCATAAGGAAATTAATGGAATTACTTGAACATTCTCAGCCTCACCTTCAAATCATAGGAGTTGAGGGACAATGGAAAAATTCCAGAATATGCCTGTACTTATGGCCTGAAAGATCTTCCAGGAACCTGTACTTTTCTCTGTACAGCATAAGTATTGAAGTGTGTGGCGATCCATCCCCACAAAACATTGAATGACCCCACTACTCTCAAAGGAGACTTACCCATATAGACATGGAGTAAGCTCCTGTGAATCTTTGCCAAAATTGGGGTGGATAACCTAACCATTTTATTCTCAAGAAACTTGGCTGCAATAACGAAGGTCCCTGGCCTGACGCCTCCCTTCAAATACCTAACTGGTAGAACATAAAAACTAAGCCACAAGGATAAGAAGCCTGCCAAACAGGTCTTCTCTGGGATTCTCAGATCCACTTCATAACCCAACTTTTCAAACACTCCTGCTTCTAGAGTTGGCCAGAATGTTCCAATAGAACCCCTCTTCTCTGTTCTGGGGTAGCTAGTAGGACGAGAACAGGTGGGCCCCTTATCCTTATTCTTGGTAAGAAACATATCCATCCACTCCTCTAGAGGAATATCCTTTCTAGAATGAGTATTGGTGGACTTTTAATTCTTGAGCTTGTGGAAAATTTTCAATAACTCTCGAGCCAAAGCCGGAGACTTCTCCGAATCATTCCATGTCACCTTGGAGGGATGAATTCATCAGACATATCTCCAAAAATTGGAGCCCCCGAGATCTTGTAGACATCCAACAAACTGATGCCAACTTCTCCATGAGTCAGATGGAATGAATTGGCTTCTAGGCTCTAGTGGCTGATTAGATCCGGCACCAAGTTAACATTCCTGTAGACATATGTTTTCCCAGCCCAAATAGCTTCATATATTGCGGCTCCTTTCAGATCCTAGACAAACTCTTCAAAGGTTTGTCGCACCCAATATACCCACATTCAATTCGGCTTCACACCTCCTCCAGGACAGAAATCTTAGCTCTTTTTCCATCCATTGGATTGATCCATATGAGAATTTCGGAAAATGGAGGGATGGGATTGCGGCTGCAGCTCAGGCTTGTGGGGTTTCAAACCTGGAGTACATGGGATATGATGCATTATAAACGCCTTCTCCACTATTCTAGCATTTACAAATTATCCTCCAACTGAGACATTTTCTAAAGTGAAATTGGTGTAAGTCTGAAACCAAGAATGAGGAATATAGTTCTTTTCAATAGAAACGTTGACTCCATGAAGACGACCATGGCCATATAAAGGCATTTAAATGCTCTATTGGAAATTAACATGATACGTATTCAAGTACATGGCCAAATATGGGAGAGTGTTGTTGCAGATATCATAGTAATCATGGCCAATGATGTTCATCATGACATCAATCTTCTTGCTAGCTAGCTTATCAGCCGATCCAAATCTTTTGGGAACCATTGAATCTGCACAAAGATCAGATAATTGACTTTTAAGTAAGTTTATTTTTCATAAAAATTATGATGAAATACGAAAAAAATAGCTAAGTCATTAAGGCTGGAAGAATAATCTTGGCATGCAAGTCCAAGTCAGTCACATAAGTTTTACCGCACTAGTACTGGTGTGCAAGTCAGAAACTCACTACAGAAGCGCGACACGAACAGAAGCACGGACGAGCGGAAAGCCAAGTCACTTGCGTGAACAAGAGCTCACTTGCACGAATAGAGCTAGGTTCTTCGAAAGCTAGGTGATTTGCGCAAGAGTGGAACCCATATTTATATGCGAGGTCGTACCCCTACACGCTAGACCCAGCCTGCTAGAAGCATTCCTATGCACCTACTACTTGCACGCCACATCACCTTGTTTCTTGTTTTCCTCAGAGTCAAATCCTCTTTCCTTTTCATGGATCCACCTTTGAGGGGTGACTTTTGTGGGCACTCCTTTACGCCACAGAGTATAACGAATGGAAAATGGGAATACCTTAAGTACAAAGAGAGTCATCCTTTAAAGAACATAAAAATTTGACAAAGGCACGAACAAGGAACCCTTTAAGCCTGGTTCACAAAAGTTTTCTTTATGGTCGCACAAGTATACTTGTGCGCCACATACGGTTCACGCAAGTCACTTTTTCACCCTATTCTTTTTTTCACCCAAGGTCCTTAGTGGCCTATAAATAGCCCCTATGGGCCCCCCATTTCAAGGACAGAAAAATCTAAAACTCATATTCAAGATATGGTCACCCAAGTCTCTGTCTGAAGCCTTCTGAACACTTCTAAGGTAATTATTTACCTAGAATGTAAGCTCTTAAGAGGAATAATAATGACTATGTATTAGAACTCATCAATACATGTGCGCCTAAGTGTCCATCCCTTAAGGGAAGTGAAGAAACTTTCGCGCCACCTTGTCCTCTCATGGAAACTTGTGCAACGCCCTTTTGAATGAATCTAGGGATAATACTAAGGGATTGAGCCATGTCTTGCCCAAGTATTACACTACAGGTTATCTGTCTTCCAAATGAACTCATGTAACGCAAGTATACTTGCGCAACCAAGACATGCACTCTAGACCAGGACTTGAGTGCCTCCTTCCAATTCACATCCTTTCCTCAAACTCATATCTCCACTTTAAGATATAGTATTCAAAACCCTCTTCAAATCCATTTGTGGCATGGTTCCTTTCTTTTCTACCTTATCTGAAAGTAATTCTGAGAAGATATTTTTATTTGGGAATCCATCTCAGGAGTAATCCCCAAATTACAAGTCCCCTTAATATGGGCATCCTCCTCAGATGTAAGCCCCAAACTTAACTTCTTTTGATTTGGGCTTCCTTTTCAGGAATAAAACCCAATCATAAGTCCCTCTTAATTTTTGCTTCCTTTTCAAGAGTAAGTCCCAGGTTAAAACCCCAAATCTCCATATAGTACAAACACCTTTATGGACCCTGATCTTGGGATTCTTTTCTAAAAAACATTGTCTTTACTTGGTCTGTCATACATACGTGAGCCCCACATCCTTTCTCATGATTTCATCTTTCGTGGCGCAACCATCAATTTTACTGATACCTCTTGTTTCTCACACCGAGCATGACTCACTTGAGTTTAAAGTGTAAAAGTAATTATGACATATCTCCTTGGGCCATTTAATCATGAATAAACTTAATACTTATTCATTCGAACTACGTTGGTTATGATTCCTTTTCTAAACAAGGATATGTAGGTAGCCCATCTGCGGGTATGATCCCAGCTCTAAAATAATCCTTGTCTTTCTGAATGATAATAAACTTCATGTGCCACACCGAGTGGATTTAAAACCAGTATGGTCATCATAATTACCAAGAGATTTCTATATAATTTATTGAAGGATACCATTGACTAAGAATCACTAACTCATATAGATGATTCTCTATTGATGAAGAACCTCAAATACATATAAAAGATTCTCTAAATCCCCTACATATCAATCATTGATTGCAAGATCTAAAGGAAAAACTCATTTTAATGCTTGTTAAATTAATAAGGATTCACAAACATAACACAAATCTATAAGAGACTCTCGGAGTAGACAATAATTCCCCCGTTAGAAACTAATTGGAAAGTTTGAACCTTAAACAAAAAAGTTCATCCCCATTTCCAGAAGAAACAACAGCGTGTACCTACAACATTTTTTAGAACCCCATGTTTCGGCTCACACAGTCAGTGACAAGGTTAAAAAAATACGCAGTATTTATTAATAAAATACACCCCGTGTATTCTGTGTTTTTTTCCAATAGCTCAAAAACTGCTCCGAAGCACTGAAAACACAGAAAATAAGTGTTAAGGTACCATATTCCGATCTGTGAGGGCCCATACTCCTCGTAAATCAAAGTTTGGCATCTTACACAAGTTATTACAAGGAATCCAGGAAATGATCCACCAAATTATGATCCTCGAGGGTCTATACAATTCTAAGAACAAAGATTGGTGTCCATGTTAAAGATTCTCTAAACAAACAATACCCTATCAACATAGAAGGTATTCTATCACAGCAGCTATCACAACAAAATGCATAGTCTATCACAAATTATTTCACAACAGGATGAAATTTCTAATGCAACATAGATGGAATGGAAATATTCCTGACATGTGATGTTTTAACAAGTACATATATGATTCATGAGATGGAATACCCTTATATCATCGGGTTGCAACAAAATAGAACCACAATCATGTAAACAGTAACAACACAACACAAGTGCATGACCCAATGGTGAAGTTAATTAAACTGTAACATTTGAAAAACTCAAAAATTGCAATATTCGAGGTAACATAGATTTTTCCCTATACACAGGTTCTAGAACTCCTGGGCATAGCTATTTACCATTTACCAATTTCATCCTATCCCTATCTAATGTCGCTAAACAGTTAGTCAATAGAAAAGAAAAGAAACTCATACAATACCACTTTGTAACGACCCGAATCCGGAGCCACTCAACTGGTTCCCCATACCCGGTTCTTCATATGACATCAAGAGCATCTCCCCAAATGACAGAGGATGCCGACTAGCAGCGAGGGCCTTGGAGAGTCGTTGGGGAAACAACTCCCTCATTTGGTAAAGTACACAAGGAAAAGAAAATAACAGCCAATAGTGGAAGCAATAAACAACATACAATAACTGAAACTAAATAGTGGAAACAATGAATATGTATTAATGATGAAAATGATGCATCAAGTACAAGTATCTATTGAAAAAATCAAACACAGTAACGTGCTGAATAACAACTGAGAAACAAATTACGAAAAGTAAACAGAAACTCCTGCAGCATCGCAAGCCTAAGCTCGATCCTATGCTCTCCATCTCTAACCAACAATCATGTACCTGAAGTAGAAAGGACAAAATCCCTATCAACACCTGAAACCATATAACCTGTTTAGGCCGAAAATCAGGACCCAAGCAGGGTGTGAGAATAATCCCAGCAGGCAACCACCACAAGATATGTTCCCTACTATCAATGAGTAATATAACAGAAGTAATGAAAGTAAATGCAGTAATGAACTAGGAGTATAAAATTAAATAATCCTACCAATAACTATTCACATTCATTTAACAATTAATTCATTAATTTAATTTATCAACCATGGAATCTAGAAAATCTCTATATTCCAAGGTAAACAGATAACACAGAAGGCATCAAAAGACTACCTAAACAAACAAGCATGCCAATAGATCCAAGCTTGGGATTTGGATTGGTAGACTCATCTAAACCAACCAAACAATCTACATTTACACTGACTCTCTGGGTGGATCAAACTAGCAGACCCCTATAGTCAAGTAAACATACAAAGGCACATAATCTATGGGAAGCTCTCACATCGATTCCCCTTTGGTCTTGAAATGATAGCTACAGACTCTATGAGGAAGCTCTTACATCTAATTCCTCCTTTGGTCTCGATACATGCGTAAACTAAGGACACTCCTTGGAAGAACAAATTCCAATTCTTGTAGGTCCTGCATATGAATCTAATTCCAACAGACCCCCCAGGGATGCATTTAATCTTCCATTCCCTCTTTGGTCTCCCGCACCAGGTTCTCACGGCCTTGAGCAGTACAGTCATGTGTAATAAAATATCAGAGGCCCTAATTATGTTTAGAAACTACCTGGATAAATGCTACAATGCATCAGAATCATTAAAACAACAGGAAACACAAGCAATCAATTATAACAAGAAAACTAGCAATTGCAATAGGGTTTTCCTTGCAGGAAAACTATTCCAAACGGTGATAAACATCCAAACAAGGATAACACCCATGGGGTGATCCTAAAATATCCTTAAGCTGACATGAAATATAAGGAAATTAAATAATAGGACCAAAATCCCTAACTCGGGATACCCGAAACATGGGAATCTGGCACTTTTGCATGACAACTCAATGACATTCAACGTATAGAAACAAACCACCTACCTCGATCCTAGGAGATCGATATACTTAAACCTCTTATTTTTAATTATTCTAGAACGGAGTAGATCTGAAAAAACATCTAAAACGTTCAACCTACGATAACTCTCATAAGAGAAAGAATCAGAAAACATGGCCAAAGAAGAACCAAGAACTCACCGCTGCGATTCTATTTCAACCGACGGTGTTTGATTCAGATAACCAGTGAAGGATCGGTGGTTCGGAGATGTTTCGGCCTCCTCGGACGCTCTAGATGGAATTAAGAGAATAAGAAGATGGAAATAAGGATTAGATGCGACCCCGGTTCGTTTAACAAAATAAAAAAAAGTACACGTCGTGTACTTCTGGAGTACACGGCGTGTACTTGCCTTTTCCGTACACTACTTTAGGCGACCTCCAAGTCACCCTTACACGGCCGTGTGTGTGTCCATGACACGGTCAGCACATGAATTCCAGTGGCATAAAAGTACATATCATGTACTCATAAAGTACATGGTGAGTACTTTGAAAATTTCCAGATTTTCCTCTTTTTCTCAAAAACTGCCAGAAAAGGAAAAACATACCTGAAAAGAAGACCTGAGTTATTACACAAATATTTACCAGTATTGGTATCTTGAAAACCAGTATCACATATTTACCATTATCGATATCATGAAAAATGGTATCACATATTTTCCCGTGTCGGTATCATGTAGGATAAAGTAAATCAATACATTGGAATCTTAAGTACACCATACTATAAAATATGTAAGTAAAACGTAATAAAAAATCTGTAAGTATAAAATAATTAAAATTCTGTAAGTATAACGAAATAAAAATTATATAAGTATAAGGGAATGAGAATTATGTAGGTAAACGTAATAAGAATTCTATAAGTAGAACGGAATGACCAAACTATGAGTAAACCAGAATGAAAAATTCTGATGTTGAGAAAAGTGTTTGTGATTTTCAAAACATAAAACCATAAATAATGGAGAAGTCATAAGATAACCTAATTGACTTAACAGTCCCTACATCCATCGATTTTTTTCTCCATATGCACTGAATTTGAGTTAAGAGAATCCACATTTTCCCTTTTCGAATAAGTCCATTTAAAGCTTGAATTTTTTTAATTAATTATTTTTCTAGATTTAAATAATTGAAAAATAATTGGATATTCTCTTATAGTTTTTCATGTTAGTTGGGTTTGTTAAAATTAGTTTGTTATATTATTTTCTAGTTTGTGTAATATGTTTGATTTGTTAATATAAATTTTAATGAACTATTTTATTTGTTTATGGAATGGAAAGTAAACTATTTGGGTTACTTTAAATTTATTTATAGTTTGTTTGTCCTACTTAAAAAATTGTTCATAAACTAGTTATATTCTTATAAAAACATTGTATAAATTGGTTGTTTTGTTTATGTAATTGTTGAGAAAATGTTTGTTTTTTTTTATAACCTTTCCATTAATTTAGTGTTTTTGAAAGACATGGGGAATATGGTTTGGTGTGATATTAGAATGGTAGGCCATTTGCTTGACAGATATAGGGTATTAGGGTGTGTTCTTGGTTATACCTGGTTAAGGGGTCATTTGACATGTTTTCAAATGTATCTTGTTTTTTCCTAAATGGATTTTAATTATCAAATGATGTTTTTCTCCTTGAGTGGTTTGTAAGGAGAGTTTTAAATAAGGTCTTATATGGTGTTTCTTTATGTGTTTTGGAAAACATTGTTTTTAATGGGTTCTCTATGGTTTCACCATTTGGTTTGAAATGTGTTTTTGTGTTTAATGTTTTATTGAATATGGTTGGTAAATTTTTATTGTTTTGGCATGTTTTGGTAGATGCGTGTTTTGGTAAATTCATGTTTTCGTGAAAGAATATTGGCATGTTTTTATTTGTCTGACCATGCTTGTAGCAGATGACGTTTATTATCATTTTAGAAGCATTTCTATTTTTTGGTAATTTTTTGAATGATGTAAAGATAAAGGCCCATTTGGAATATTTGAAACGGTTTGTTGGAAAACCCCTCTTTTGTTAGGTCTCTTGCCTCGTCGATTGATCATGAGACAAGAGGGTCCTCGTTATGTGCCTACATTTGAGAATATTTATTTTGAGGCATGATACTAATCATGAGGTTGTTGGGTTGGTTCTATATTGTGTCACGTGCTTTGTTATATATATATGGCTTGTTGTTTGAATGTTTGGCACACATCATTGTGAACATAACTTGGAAACATATCATAGAAAGGGGTTTATTGAGAACGATTGCTACACTAGTTTTGACAATGCACTAGCTAGTAGCCCTTAGTATGTACTTTGATCTGCTAGGGGATTGGAACCTTCAGTTAGGCTAGGTAGGGAAAAATTGAGGGTTTGGGAGTTATGACATCATTGAGAGTAGGTAAGACTTCAGGATGAGTAACAAGTATAATATGTTCTGGTCCTCTTCAAGTTCCTATGTTTTTTGTGATCCTTTTACAGGATAACTGTTAGTGCAATTTCCCTTGGTGTGTGTGTAGAATCATACCATTGAACATGGTTTTGTTTTTTTCTGGAAAAAACATTGTAGTTGTGTTTGGTTTTAAAAAGTATTTCAAAGTATCTATTTGGGTAATGTTTTTGTGGGCCCCTATTTATTTATTTTCCTTGTTTTTGAATTATAAGGGAAATTGAATTGTGATTTTTAGTCTTCAAAATTCATTGTATATATGAAAACCGTATTTTAATAATTATAGTTTCAAACTAGTGTTATTGGTTTATTTTGGAATTGGAAAATGCATGGATTCTGTGGTTCACTTTTGGAATTCCTATTGGGAATTTTTATGCTCACTCATATTCTAACTTTTCAATTTCAGGTTCCATTAGTGGTGGATCTCTCTCGGAGCGATCATGGTTCTGAGTTGGGTGGTTACCTGGAAGGTCACGTGGAGGTATGTTTGGTTTTATTTTCATTCCACTACTAGTTTTCTTTTTTATCTTCAGTTTTTATTTATCTGTTTATCATTTTTTTCATGGGAAAAATCATTCCCAGCAATTAAAGTTTGATGCCTGACACTAGTTACCTTCCCATGGGGATTGGGAACACCATTCGGGCCATGCCGTAGACCTGCTTGGGAGACCAGTTCAGGGTCTACCCAAGTTGGTTTGTGAAAGATAATTTGTGTGCCTCTTGATGTCAAAATTAGCCTTCAGGTAGTGTATCATAACTCCACTAAGAAAGGGGTGTTCCGGATCACCCATTAACTGTATTCATAACCTCTGATAAATATTATTGATATAAATTGTTTAATAATTATTCATGTTATTTTAATTATAAATATTCAATAAATAATTATTCTGTGCAATTTACATGTGATTTTAATTTTAGATAAGTATTTATTCACCATGAAATTATTTAATTAATTACACAATTCATAATGTTTATTTAGTCATGTTTATTCTATAGGCAATAAAAAAATTATTTATATATTTAATTTAATATTTAATAAATATATTTTAAATAGTTCATTGAATATAGTATTTGTATATTTATTGGAAAATAATGCAGTGATATATAATTAATTATATAAATAGTTATTATTCAAGTACCGATAAATATTGAGGAGGATAGGTGAACCGAGTATAATATTTGGATGAGTATTTTCATATTAAATTTTATTTGGATAAGTATTTATTATTTATTCAAAAAATGTAATATTTATTATATCTACAGTTCAGATCATTTCAATTAAGTAAAAAATAAATATATTGTTATTTAGACATTGGGCTCATTGTATAAAAAGAAAATAATAACTTACATTGTGAAATTATTATTCACTAAGCCTATCACTATTAAAACCCCAATTTTGATATTTTTGAAACATGATAGCCCAATTATTTCATTTTTCACAAAAAAATCACCAGATGAATATCTCATCCCCAGATATTTGTCCCCTAGAATAATCTAAAGACCACGTACTAAATTCTCATCCTACACTACAGAAAATTATTCTCTCCTTGAAGTATTCAGATGTGATGAAAAATGATCACAAAAAGTATTAGATGAAACTATGTTTTTACCCAAAATAATCTATGACAATGATGGGAGGTTCATAATACACATGTGGATCATTTTTAGGGGGATTATACCATGTATTCCTATAACACAATGATGGTCTGACTAGTGGTCTTCATCTGATAATCAATAATGAATAAATAAATCCAAAAAACGTAATTATTTAATTAGATAAATTTATAATAAATTATATATGAAAAGATCCCCTCTAATTGGTTCAACATTCATGTTAATTATTACTCATATTAAATTCATTTTTCATGATTATTATTCATCTTATACATAATAGATTATTCATAAATTATGATAAAAAATCATGTTAGTAACCACCCAACTACTTATTCCACTGCATGGATAACATTAAATAGATTCACATGAGAGCATGATCATGCTCCAATCATTGATTTCGATTAAGGGAGATTCATCCCAGCATTTTAACCTTCAAAATAAAACAAATAATAAAACATATCAACATCTTGTAGAGGTATAAAGGTAGAAACACCATGTTATTGAAGGGACAGATATGGTGGAAAAAATACACCAACAAATTTTACGACTCCATCAAGAGATTGGGACCATAAAAAGGGAGGTAAAGAGTATACAAGATTGGGTTAATAAGATTAAAATGCAGATATGGATGGTAGTGAAAGTATATAGGTACTATATCAATGTTCCGATGAGGAAAACATCCAAATAACACAAATATTCCACGATATAAATGTCCCATGTTAGAAAATAATTTAACGTTGAGAATATTTTATGTGAACCTGGTAAAAACATTAAAAATAAATTATACGCTTTTATATAAGAAGAGAGACTTGATAATTTGGATACTCCCCTATTCCTTTGACAAATTAATAGTAAAATACTATATTCAATCATTATCAGCCCAATGATATTTTTTATTGTTCTGAATATCAATAAATAATAATATGTGAAACTGATGAAGGGAAATACCATGATAAAATAATCCACTTAAAAATTTTATAGGGATATATAAATCAGATCATAATGTTTAATTTATTGAATAAAAGATAACATTTGAAAAAAATAATTACCCCAAATTAAACATATACCCTTGAAAAGACATATGTAGACGAGATATGGAGGCATATGTACCATGACTAAAAGAGGGAGTAATTTTGTGAGATCACAAAACATAGTCTACTCTTGAGAATTAACAGTCAAATAGATATTGGTAGTCCAGATATAATGATATGTACAACATTATCATAAGCTAAGGTTATCTCACTAGGACATGAGATATGGGTTTTTATGGGACATTTTCTATTGGAAAAGGATAGACGGGACAAATATAGTATCATATGCGTCATCGCTCTACACAATAGTTAGTCTATTTAGATATTGAAGATAAGTGAATCATCACAATAAAAATCATGAGAAGAATTTTGAAATATGGATTCCAATGTTTTCTTAGTGATTGGGTACTCTAATACTTAACAATTTTTTAATACACAAGTATCATGTAAACAAAAAAATGATAGAAACAAAATGGTGATACGATTTTGTTACTAAGGTCAAGGCACCTGAAGAGTGTGGATTTAATTTTTCCGTGGTCATATACTGGGAACCAGAATATTTTTTTTTCTCATTTTATTATCTAGACCAATGTTTTTTTGAAGCCTTAGATGTGGTAGGCTTAGCGGCTAGGAAATTAAATTTTTATCAGGCCTTTCTTTGTGTGGTTTTATCTTGATATTTTTTTTTGTCCATTTTAGATGCTCAAAATATTTACTAGGGAATCTGAGATTCATGATTAGTGAGGAATGACTCAAATTTTTCCTTCGTTTCCCTTTGTGGGTTTTTCTATTGGAGAGTATTGTACCTCATGCCTTTCAAAATTTTAAGTCATTCAAACTACAACATTGTATCTGGGATTTAATGACATAAATAATTAACCAAAACCCAAAGTAGTTTATCTAGTTACATGGATTAGGTAAGCTCTACATTAATGGAGGGACCAATGTAACAAACTTAGATAAAGTAGGGGTGGTATATGCGATTTATAGTCATGATTATTTTACCATTATATCATTAGTCATTAGGGGAACATGATAAGGATCCACATAGGTTCAAGAAACTATTTTCATATATTATTTCATTGATAATGGGTATGTTTTTAAATTGTGTAACATCAGGGGTATTTGAATCCAATTTATAATCTGGGTTATGAATTATGTTAATTGTAACTATAGTCATTTGAATTAATAAACGATTATATAAAATTGGTACAATAAGAATTAATTATAACCAATGTTAAATTTATGTTTTCTACTATGACATTATCAGGGAGTATAAAGAATAGAGGCAATTAACCATAAGAAGAAAACATTCCTCTAACTCGGAGTTCAAAATATGTGAGTATGGATTTCATTTCCAGGAAGAGGTTTCTCTTATAGATAAATATGCTTGTTAACAATAGAAAAATAAGGTTTTTAAAGATTATTTCACTCATGGAATGAAGCTTTCTTATGTGTAAAAGTTTATTCAAGAAGGATTTTATAACCATAAAGGTCACACCTATGTTTACTGAACATGATCTAAGGGAAATTGAATATAACATGAAATCACTTAAACACACACAAGGAATAAAATATAGGGGAAGATCTGATATTTTATTAGAATAGTGGGTACAATTATCACAACATGAATCTTGATAGGGACATATAGTGGTCCCTATAAGATTTGATCCTTTCTCTATCTACATGTTATATTTTAATTGAAAAATGAATGCAGATGGCATAGCAGGTAGAGGCATGGTTTTTTCTTAGGGACCCATTTAAGGGTTTTCCAAAACAAGTATTTATATCTTTTTCACTTATAGTTTGAGGTTCATGAAATTTTGAATTATGAGGGATATAGTTTACTGCTACAAAAATGATTTAATAATACTAGGGTTTAAAAACATACATATTTTATGAAAAGGTGAGAGGGTCTATCTAGATTTGGTGATGTAAACCCAACATAAATGGAGATTCCAATGACAGTATATATTTCATCAAGGATATGTTCACATGGTTTAAGGTCATAGATATTTAAATAGGGGTTTATAGGGTTTAGGGTCATATTTCTTTGACCAAATGGTGTGGAAATCCATCTAGCATGGGATAATAAAAACCCAACATGAATAAAGAGACCAATGCTAATAAAGATCATTTCATGGATGTGTGAATGTTTTTTAAGTTCATAGTGGTGATATCAAGATTAGTGGGTGTGATATGAAAACCCTTATAGGTTTTAAGGGCTAAGAGTTCTCTGAACCTATTGAATAGAGAGTGACGGGGATTTATATCATGAACTGAGGAATTTATAGTAAATATGATGATATGATAAATTCTTTTTAAAGAAGATTTATGACCAACATTCAAATGATGTGTTCTATTAAAATATTTTTATGGTGTACATATATTAGAGGAACTTATCCATGTGACAATAACATAAATATTGTTGACTGCGATAGCTATCATAGAATGAATATCATTACCAAGAATATGTGTCCCTTAGATCAGATTTTCATCCTTATCGATATCCATGAAAGATGTATGGTGATTCATAAAACTCAATGCATGGAGTGTGGTCTATGAAAAGAGATATTCATGAGATGATTTGAACACTTCTGTCTAAAACTAACAATATTTTGAATATTATAATAAATTTATGGTGGATATAGATGGATGATGATCTGTGGTTGGGAAAAATTATTTATATTTCACTAAATATCCTAGAATAATACGAATCAATTGAAACATAGTTCGTATTTAAAGATACCTTATATAGAACAATAATAATGAGATCTAAGTTTCTACATAAATATTTTCATCTTACACTATCATAATTTTGTAGATAAGAAACATAGATAAGATAAAATAACATGAATCTAGATCTCATATAAATAAGTATGGTCATATAGAACGGATCATTCAAGGATGTTTAATATCATTTTGTGTGTAACATATGTTGTGAAATTTGGTGGTATGTGACAACAACTCAGATCCCATATAGTTTAGGGGTTGTACAATAATTACTAATTCCATTATCCTTTGATTAATGTGGAGTATATATGTGTTTTATTTGGTTTTTATTCATAAATGATAAAATTGTATAGGAGTTTCTATGTAGATCTATCTTGTTCCCAATATTAAATAGATTCAACTTATTTATGAACTGAAGGAGTAAAAGACTATGAAAATGAGGTGGAAATACATTGGGATGAAGTGGGTATTTTATTAGAATTTTTAGTTGGTACCAACATTGGTGATATGGGCACTGATACATATCCTAAAAGAATAAAAGTCAAACCACATGTAGTGCTTTTAAGGGTCTCTACATAAATCTGATTCACGTATAGGGTCACATGATAATGAAGTAAATGGATATCCTAGGATAGGAAGGGAGAAGAACCAAAGTGAATTGGAATGTCCTTTTCATAAGATTAGGAGTAGGTATTGAAATTAATGTTGGTTGGGCCAATAATTTCAGAGTCAAATGTCATTGCATATCTTAAGTCGGTAGTTATCAAGAAACATGTATGTTTATTAATGTGATTTTTATTGAAACCCTTTAGATGAACCATGTAATTATAGTAGGTTCCTATGTCAATATCCATTTAATCTTAGAGTAATGAAATGTTACCCCTATATTGTTAATCCTCTAATATAAGGGATATTCCATTTTTTATCTTGGTCATGTTGAAGACACCATTCTAAGAAATGTATGTTGATATAATTTGAAAAAATCTATGTAGTTTAATATCATGTAGGGTTCACCGTATATAGTTTAATATAATGTCATTTTAAAAGGATTCATATTATTGGATGTTTATAGTCATATTAATAGAACCTAAAAATATGAGGGTTTTTTCATAGACTTAGATTATGTAAAAAATGAGATGTATTTTTTATAGTTTTCAACATGCAGTGGAAAACCCTAGGTGGATTGGTGTGCCCAAAGATTTTACAATGAATAAAACTTTTGATTATAATTTTCATTTCATCATAAAACTTTTATTTCTGAATAAGTTCATATATCATTATATTATGAATCATTATGTACACAATTCATTAAAGGACATTTTTTTAGGTCCATTTGTGTACAATCAGTATGAATGGAGGGAATAAAAACATTGGAATGGGAAGTGGTTGATGTTGATATGATTTTATTGTTGGTCCTGGGATTGGGTATTTTTTCATCCATATATTCAGTGTGTTAAAATAAATCAAACCAAACATAGTTACAATATATATGAGGTAATTTTTCATTTCATTGGTTAGGTGAACCATGACATAAGGATTGGAAGATTTAACCATAACTGTAACACCCCAAAAAAAAGAGAGATCCAAAATAAGGAGAACTGTTACATTTGAGAGAATTTTTTTGAATACATAAATCAATATCATATGTAAGTGACAATATATATCTTGAGGTCTCCTGAGATAAATATCTTACAATAAATTCATGGTCATATTAGATGGACGAATAGGAATAGTTTATCATCATGTGGCTTAGAAAATACATCACACTATTTTTTTGTCAGGACTTTGTGGTGTGGAATGAATTCTGATCCATGCGTTACCATTGTCACTTTTACCTGAAACTCCCAGTGGATCCCTTATCCATAGTTGGGTACATACCTTCATTCTAAAGGGAACTACCATCTGGGTTTTTAGGCCTAGTGACTTTTGGGACCTCGCATTTTTATAGAGGATGGGATTTCATGCTCATCACACCCTTTTGGGGGGGAATTGTTTCCTACTATAAGACTCACTTTTTGATTTAAGATATGTTCATAAAATCTTTCCCAGACCCCGAAACAGGGCTGGTTACCCCTATGTTAATGAATTTATTACGAACATGTATCAATAGGGATTGTCATGTGTATATCACATTTTTCCAATCACTATCTTATTTAATTATGATGCATTGGACTATGTCCATTATTGAGCACTCTGGGTTTTATTATTGTCCAAAGTGAAGGTTGGTGTCTTGATGATGGGATTGAACAACTATGAGGCATCCAATGCATACTATGAGAAAATGAATCAAAACACACATAGTTCATTCAACTTTGTTTATATTAGTTTGAATAGTCCCATCCATGGGGTTTAAGAACATATGATAAGCATGTGAGTTTTGGGATAGAACCTTGATGATGTGTCCTATGTATCCTATTTAATATTGGAATCGAAGTTCATGTAGTTATTGTAACAGGAATTTGTGTCACAAGATGCATGAAAATAGAATCCCTATGAGGGACTTTTTGTAATGGTCCGGACCTCCCTGGTCTATTACTTTGTGAAAATGTGGTGTTGGAGGTGTTCTGGGAGGTCAAGGTGACTTATCCCCTAGCTGCTGCCTACCGGTAGCTCGGTCTATCGGTAGCTGCTGCCTACCGGTAGCCGGTCTACCGGTATCTGCTGATTACCGGTATCTCGGTCTACCAGTAGCTGCTTCCTACCGGTAGCTCAGTCTACCAGTAGCTGCTGCCTACCGGTAGCCGGTCTAACGGTAGCTGCTGATTACCGGTAGCTCAGTCTACCGGTAGCTGCTGCCTACCGGTAGCTCGGTTTACCGGTAGCTGCTACCTACCGGTAGCCGGTCTACCGGTAGCTGCCGATTACCGGTAGCTTCTGCCTACCGGTAGCTCGGTCTACCGGTAGCCGGTCTACCGGTAGCTACTGATTACCGGTAGCTCGGTCTACCGGTAGCTGCTGCCTACTGGTATCCGCAGTCCAGCAGTAGCTCGGCTAACACTTTGCCAAATTTCTAGTTCAGTGAACAGTGTTTCTATCGGTGAGGTTCAGTGAATAGTGTTTCTATCGGTGAGGTTCAGTGAACAGTGTTTCTATCGGTGAGGTTCTATCGGTGGACTTCTATCGGTGAGGTTCAGTGAACAGTGTTTCTATCGGTGAGGTTCAGTAAACAGTGTTTCTATCGGTGAGGTTCTACCGGTGGACTTCTATCGGTGAGGTTCAGTGAACAGTGTTTCTATCGGTGAGGTTTAGTGAACAGTGTTTCTATCGGTGAGGTTCTATCGGTGGACTTCTATCGGTGAGGTTCAGTAAACAGTGTTTCTATCGGTGAGGTTCTATCGGTGGACATCTATCAGTAGACTTGAACAGTGTTTCTATCGGTGAGGTTCTATCGGTGGACTTCTATCGGTAGACTTGAATAGTGTTTTCTATCGGTGAGGTTCTATCGGTGGACTTCTATCGGTAGACTTGAACAGTGTTTCTATCGGTGAGGTTCTATCGGTGGACTTCTATCGGTAGACTTGTACAGTGTTTCCAGAATCCTAAGAGCTACCGATTCCATACTTTTCCAAATTTCATGAATGAACAATGTTTCTAGACTTAATGAGAGCTACCGATTCCATACTTTGCCAAATTTTGAGTATGTGAACAGTGTTTCCAGCTTCGTAAATTTGACTTTTTATTTGACGTAAAATACTTTTAAAACCTTATTTTAAGGACTTTAAGGCCGATTCAAAGGCCATAAATTCTATATTAATTATTCCTAAGGTCGGGATGTTTTTACTTGGTCAAACTGCGTGGGTTAATGCGATCTGTTTTTAATGGAGAATAAATCGGATCTTAAACCGTCGCCTCTCTAATTTTTTTAAAAGGAATGAGATATCATTCTTCGTTGTTCTTCCTCCTGGTTCTCATCTACGAGATGCTAGAACCTTGCAATCATTCTCGTAGGAGTTTCACAATCAAACGTTGCACAGATCAGTTCCGCTCTATTGATGCAACCAAGTTGTGTCGATCGTTCTTCCATATAAGGTATGTTTTATCATCGTTCCTTCGGGGATCACCCTCTCTTGTTCTTCCTTCAATATTAGCATGTAATCTCCATGGTTCTAATGGGTTTTCTTGGGGTTGGTTGGTACTGTCGTACCGTGGCATCCTCCGGTGGATGCAGCTGTCGTGAGGAGAAGAGGACTGTGACCCGTTGTGTGGATAAAGAACGTCAAGAACTCTTCGAGGTAGGGGATTCATGGCTTCTCTAATTGTGTATGTGCAATCGTAGAATTAGCATGATTTAGTCCTTTGGATCACAATGAAATTGACCTAATTAAATACTTGAACCGGATTAAAAGAATTGGTTGATCGCATGTTGTTACTTTGTACCGTGATAACGGTTTGCCTCATTTTTTCCTAGATAGAGTGATATCTATGATTTTCTTTAATTTGTTGCTCGTTCGTGATGGAAATTGATAAAGAACGTAAAGCTGGAATTATTTGTTAAATAATTGGCTAAAGATAAAGAGTCGTGTTAATGAATCTGTTAATTCAAGATGGATTAAAGAACTATTAGTTCGATAATTTCAAAAGGATTCCGAGTTAACCACTTGCTTGTAAGGCTGAATGCCTTGTGGTTTGGAGCTCTGAGTGATCATCTTGTATGAAGGCTGAATGCCTTGTTAAAGGGCCGAGAGCCCATTTTGTGATATTTTATTTCCTGCTGCTTGTGATTTAATGTGAGCCTGGATGGCTGTTGTGATATGTGGAGGCATGGGGACTTGTGGTTGTGGGAGCGGATGACGCCTAGTGTGGCGAGATGCATCGGTTTATGAATGTGGGTGTCGGGGAGGACACCAAGGATGATGGTATGAGATGAATGTGATGGTTTGATGTTGGTGGTTTGATTGTTTATCTGCTTTAATTTTCCCCACTGCTCAAGGCAGCTGGTTTTGCTTACCCTCTTTCCGAAGGAGGCGAAGACACGTGGGGTATGCCACGTGCTTTCCTTGTTTAGCCTCTCGATGGAGGATGGGTCTATGCTCTTGCTATAGGAGGCAAAGACTCGATGGGTAGTATATCTACTCACCGTGTTGAGCCCTTTGTGTTTAGTAGCATAGGATGCTTTTCTAGAATGCCTGTGAATATGGGGAAGGTAATTCCATAATGAAAGTTTGTTTAAATGGTGGTAATCCACGGGGATGGAGAAACTGGAATTTAATAGTAATGTGAATCCTAAAAAGGAGCAGTTCTTGAATGTGATGCCAATTTAGTTTAATGTGGTAAATTGTTCATGGTGAATTAATGTTTAAAGAATTAATTAGGGTACAGTGGAATTGATAAAATGAGAATGGAGTAATCTAATAAAGCTCTTCAAATGGTTGTGTGCTTATAGGATACCTAGTCTTAGAAGTAGCAGCCTGGAGTCTGAGAGACGTTAGTTGCAGTTGTGCCTATGACTAGGTAATGCCCATAGTGTGGGTGTGAGTTATATATATTCTGTACTTTTTGTGTTTCTATACGCTACTCCACCCTGTCGGTAAGGGCAACTAACACCCCTGGGATTCTGAGCCCTGGGGGGGGGGGGTGTTTTCCCCAACATTCTGATGGGAGGTTGAATGACTGACTACCCCCTTTGGCCCCACTCTCTTCTCTTGGTAGATACTTGTGCCATGAGGCAAGCGGTTAGTTACCCCATATATGTGTGTAGAGGGCTATAATGGCTTGTGGTTATTCACACGCATATATTCTGGATATAGTATCCTATGGACTACTATAGGTGTAACGTGTATAGGCTGTGATGGCTTGAGGATCCTTACTCGGAGTATGGGCTGTAATGGATTGAGGTATTATACCCGACGTATGATACACGTTATGCGAGCTGTGGTGGCTCCCAGAAACTACCTGGTTACCTTTGGTTGTGAGGACGGTGTGGTGCTTCACCCAGGTGTCTGCGGGCAAGCCTATGTGGTGCACGAGGTGCAGATTGTGGATCTTAGCCCAGGTGTCTGCGGGAAAGCCTTTGGAGAGAGATGCATAGGACGCATGTCGTTGGGGCAAAGCGGAAAACCAGTGGGGAAGTAGTAGCAGGGTACCCTTGATATTCTTTACTATATGCTATATTCTTGTATGTGTTACTTGGTGAGAGTAGCCATGGTGAGGTTGGGAACTTAGTATACCTGTTTAGGTAACGAGTTAGTTTCACTTATTGTTCACTGGGCTTTAGCATGCTTTCTTTAGTTTTTCACAAGAGGCTTGAGGAGGATCCTACTGAGTATACTGTTATACTCACCCTATGTACATATAAACTGTTTTTTAGGTCACTTGGAGCAGGTTGGAGATCAAGCTGGTTACTACTAGCTTGCGGTTGGAGGAGGAGTTGTTCGGGCTTGTGGTCGTTGCCGTTTTACTTTCTTTTGGGTACTTTTATTTTTCCCTTTCAGTTGTAGTACTTTTGCATGAAATTTCATATATATACCTGGTTTCCTTTTATATTTCAGTTATGAGTTGGAGTTGGTTGGAGTCTATTCTATCTCTCTCTTCTGCGTGTGTTCTATTAGAGGGTAATGCCTCCCATTTGTGTGTGTAATATACCCTCGGTTCTAGTCGCCAACCCGGGGCCTACTGAAGGCGGGACTCGGGGGTCATTATCTCCCTTCTCACATTGTCGGCCCAGGAGGGGTACACTTTGTGGGGAGGGGGTCGTGACAGAGTGGTATCAGAGCTCTGGTTGAGGGATAGGATGGACTTTGGAGTTAGGAACAGGTGAGGATGCATGGGATGGTAGGGCAATGGTGTCATTCATGTTTAGAAAGTGGGGTAAACACTGGAGACCGGCAGAGACATAGGCGTTTAGGGCCCCCTATGATCTGCTGCACAGACCTTTAAGCTTATGATGGCTACTAAACAAAGTGATACCGGTTTCAGGGTAGAGACCTAGGAAAGGATCATGCATCATTATTCTTTGCGCTTGTGTTTGAATGGGTAGACCTTGGGATAGGTAACCTAAAATAAATAAAACAAAACAATTAATTAATTAATGTTGAGTCATCCATATTCCAGGATTAGGAGCTCTAACAGTTGTTATTTTGCAGGTATGGCTCCAGGTCGACGTCCTCGTCAGGTTTGCGCAGAAGATACCCATCAGGCTGTTCCAGCAGATCGCCGCCGAGTAGAGGTTGACGACGATGACACTTGGAGGAAGACACTTCGAGAGTTTCAGCGCCATAGTCTACAGAAGTATGAGGGATCCGTTTCAGATGCAGTCACAGAAGACTGGTTGGAGGAGATCGAGATAGGCTTCAGTTCGATTCGTGCTCGGAAGGAACACTGGGTGTCCTTGGTTGTGACGATGCTGCGTGGAGAAGCGAGGAAATGGTGGTTCTTGTTCCTCGGAGATCGTGAGGAGTTAGCAATCTCATGGGAGGAGTTTTGAGACAGGATTAGAGTCGAGTTTCTTTCATCGACTGTGAAGGCGTCTAGTCAACAGGAGCTTCTTACCCTTCGACATGGGATCTCCAGTGTTCGAGAGTTTGGAATCCGTTTCAGGAACCTTCTACGATATTCTTCAGACCTGTTACCAGATGATGAGGCCAGGGTGAGGCATTTCGAGGAGGCTTTGCGTCCAGAGATCCAGCGCCAGGTCACCCCATTTATGCTGAAGACATATCTTGAGGTGCTGGCGAGGGCAGAGTTTGTTGAGAGGACTTTGGCCAGGACTGGATCGTCACGAGAGGGGAATCATCATGATTCCTCACGAAGCAGAGCTGTGGTCCAGGGTTCCCGGTTTTTAGGACAGAAGAGTTTCCGTCCACCTGGGGGTAGGTCCCAGCCCTTCCCATCACGTTTCTCCGGAGGCAGCAACTCTCAGTCCTATGCCAAGGGATCAGGCGCTTGTTTTTATTGTGGTTCTCGTGGTCATCAGCAGCGGGAGTGACCGACTTTTCAGAGCAGTCATCGTGCACCAGGTGCTCCACTCCAGGTTCCTCCATTGAGGCAGTTCCAGCCGAGGCAGCAGCAGCAGGTTGCACCACTTTTAGATCACCAAAGGGTAGATGGAGCAGGCAGAGGACAACCCCATGATGCTCCTCGTCCTCAGAGAGCAAAGCTCGGCTGTGGTGGTGGTCGTCATCCGGGTTAGAGAGGCCGTGGAGGAGGTCGTGGTCAGCTTCATGCTCTAGCGTTACCAGCCCCAGGTGAGCCAGATGTCGTTCGAGGTACCCTTTGCTTGTTTTTGACCTTGGTGTATGCCTTGTTTGATTCAGGAGCAACACACTCCTTCATATCACCTACCCTTGTCCATGCTTTGGGACTTGAGGTAGAGAGGTTTCCAGTTCCCTTGGCATTGACTACGCCAGTTGGAGGTCGAGCTGACTTGTTTGAAGTATGTAGAGACTGTGAGCTAGTGTTGGGGCAACACCGCTCTTGGGGAGATTTCCTATGTTTGCGAATACAACCATATGATGTCATACTTGGCATGGATTAGTTGTATTCGGTGCAGGATGTTGTGGATTGCTACAGGAAGAAGGTCGTTTTCTTTGATGAAGATGGAGAGAAAGTGGTGTTTGTTGGTGAGAGGATCCTCGGATGAGTCATAGATGAGTTCCATCCTTATCATCCATGATGGATGGGATAACACTGAGTTCTTCAGAGGTTCAACAGTTGGCGTTTCCTAGGGTCGTAGAGGAGTACCCTGACGTCTTTCCAGAAGAGGTTGTATCCTTACCCCCTCGACGAGAGATCGAATTTGGGATCGAGCTACAGCCAGGAGCGTCTCCTATCTCTATGTCTCTGTATAGGATGGCCCCTTCTGAGTTACGAGAGCAAAGTATTCAGCTCGATGGTCTGTTGCAGTGTGGTTTTGTTCGGCCAAGTGTATCACCGTGGGGTGCACCAGTTTTGTTTGTGAAAAAGGCTGATGGCAGTTTGCAGTTGTGCGTCGATTATCGTCGGTTAAACAAAGTGACAATAAAGAACTGCTATCCTCTCCCGCGGATTGATGACCTATTCGATCAACTGAAGGGTGCAAGTTGGTTCTCAAATATAGACTTGCGGTCATGATATCATCAGATGCATGTAAAGGATGAGGATATCCCGAAGACTGCTTTCCGCTGTCGTCATGGGAATTATGAGTTTGTTGTAATGCCATTCGGCATGACGAATACTCCAGCTGTTTTCATGGGGTTGATGAATGCTGTGTTCCGTGAATTCCTGGACAAGTTTGTTGTGGTTTTCATCGACGACATCCTTGTGTACTCCACATCTGAAGAGGAGCATGCAAAGCATCTACGAGCCGTTTTGGGAGTTCTTAGCCAACATCAGTTATTTGGGAAGTTGTCCAAGTGTGAGTTCTGGGCTCGAGAAGTTCGTTTCTTGGGACATGTTGTGTCCCAACAGGGAGTAGCTGTGGATCCTTCGAAGATAGAAGCAGTGGTGTCTTGGCCAGCCCCCAAGACCGTGTCAGAGGTGTGAAGTTTCCTTGGTCTCGCAGGCTATTATAGGAGGTTTGTAGCTAATTTTTTCCTGAGTTGCGACTCCTCTGACAGCTTTGACCAGGAAGGATCAAGCGTTCATATGGACTGATCAGTGTCAGACAGCTTTCGAGTATCTAAAGGAGAAGTTGGTAAGTGCTCCCGTCCTTTGTCTTCCAGTGGAGGGAGTCCAATTTGATGTTTTCTGTGATGCTTCACATCTGGGGCTAGGCTGTGTTCTCATGCAGCAGAGGTCAGTTGTTTCTTATGGGTCTCGGCAGTTGCGTCCCCATGCATGCAACTATGCCACCCATGATCTTGAGTTGTCAGCCGTGGTGTTTGCTCTAAAGTTGTGGAGACATTACCTCATTGGTGAGCACTTTGTGGTTTTCACCGATCATAAAAGTTTGAGGTATGTTTTCTCCCAACGTGACTTGAACTTGAGGCAGCGTCGGTGGATGGAGTTCTTGAAGGAATACGACTTTGAAATATCGTATACACCTGGAAAAGGGAATGTTGTAGCTGACGCACTAAGCCGAAAGATACGTAATGATGTTGTGCGTGAATCTGGTGATTCTTGGAGAGTGATAGAAGAGCTATCATATTTGCATCTTGATATGGGAGAAGTTGGGGGTAGAAGTTGTCTTTTCCAGATGACGGTGCAATCATCCCTGATGCAGAAGGTGGAAGAGTCTCAGTTGGGTGACCTAGAGGCGGAAGTTTGGAAAGACAGAGTTGTATGTTGTGAGGCCCCTGATGGTTGGTCGGAGGATGAACAACATCGAGTGTTGTATCATGGCAGACTTTTTGTTCCCTTGGTGATGCGCGAGACGGTTCTCCGAGAGTTCCATAGTTCACCCTTGCCGGTACATCCTGGTGTGACAAAGATGTACCGATCCTTGAGGAGTCAGTTTTGGTGGCCTGGGCTGAAGCGTATAGTTGCAGAATGTGTGTCTCGATGTTTAGTCTGCCAGAAGGTGAAGGTCGAACACCATGTTCCTGGTGGTCTTCTCCAGCACATAGAGATTCCTCAGTGGAAGTGGGAGGACATCTCAATGGACTTTGTTACAGGTTTACCTCGAGCTCCGGGAGGACATGATGCTATATGGGTGGTAGTGGATCGTTTAACAAAATCATCCCACTTCATAGCGATCAAGGAGTCGAGATCAGTGGAAGTTTTGTCGAGGCAGTATCTGGAGGAGGTGGTGAGGATTCACGGAGTTCCTAAGACGATCATTTCTGATCGAGATCCTCATTTTACCTCCAGGGTGTGGAGAGGTCTCCAGCATGCTTTTGGTTCTCAATTATGCCGTAGCACTGCTTTTCATCCTCAAACGGATGGTCAGACAGAGCGAACCATCCAGACTCTTGAAGACATGTTGCGCTCTTGTGTTCTTGATTTTGGAGGTTCATGGGTGAAGAACTTACCCTTGGTAGAGTTCGATTACAATAATAGTTTTCACTCTACCATCGGTATGGCGCCGTTTGAATCCTTGTATGGCCGGACATGCCGTTCTCCGTTGTGCTGGACTGGGGTCGGAGAGTCAGCAATTCTTGGACCAGAACTAGTGCAGAATACAACAGAGATGGTTCAGGTGATTTGTGAGAGGATGAAGACAGCACAGGATCGTCAGAAATCATATGCTGATCAAAGAAGGAGACCATTAGAGTTTAATGTTGGGGATCATGTTTTTCTAAAGGTGACTCCCCGTCGTGGGCAGCGAAGGTTTGGTCGTGGAAGTAAGCTTTCTCCCCGGTTTGTTGGGCATTTCGAGGTGTTAGCTCGTGTTGGAGCTATGGTGTATCGAGTAGCACTTCCCCCTCAGATGAGTCGGATACATGATGTTTTCCATGTATCACAGCTCCGTCGTTATCTTCATGATGAATCTCATGTTATCGATTGGGGAGAGATCGATATTGACGATGATGCAACCTTCGAGGAGCGACCTGTGGAGATCCAAGACCACAAGGAGAAGGTGTTGTGTGGGCGTTCTATCCCCTTAGTTCGTGTCTTGTGGCGACACGGTGGCATGGAGGAGAGTACCTGGGAGCGTGAGTCACAGATACGTGCTCAGTACCCAGACTTGTTTAATGTTTAACTCTTTCCATGTAATGACGTTTCCTTTATGGTTAGACCTTTCATGTTTTATTTATGTACCTTTGATGTGATGTTATGTTTGAATTGTTTGGTTATGGATTGTTTGTTTCCATACTCTCGGATGTCATAGTTTTGTTCCAGCTTTTGAACAACTCATGGTGGTTTTCCCCTGAGAGGTATCTTATGGGGTGGTTGTTCGGACCCCTCTTTTCTTCTGGGTTGGTTTTTAATTCTCGAGGACGAGAATGTTTTGAGAGGTATCTAATGTAATGGCCCGGACCTCCCTGGTCCATTACTTTGTGAAAATGTGGTGTTGGAAGTGTTCCGGGAGGTCAAGGTGACTTATCCCCTAGCTGCTGCCTACCGGTAGCTCGGTCTATCGGTAGCTGGTGCCTACCGGTAGCCGGTCTACCGGTAGCTGCTGATTACCGGTAGCTCGGTCTACTAGTAGCTGCTGCCTACCGGTAGCTCAGTCTACCGGTAGCTGCTGCCTACCGTTAGCCGGTCTACCGGTAGCTGCTGATTACCGGTAGCTCGGTCTACCGGTAGTTGCTGCCTACCGGTTGCTCGGTCTACCAGTAGCTACTGCCTACCGGTAGCCGGTCTACCGGTAGCTGCTGATTACCGGTAGCTTCTGCCTACCAGTAGCTCAGTCTACCGGTAGCTGCTGCCTACCGGTAGCCGGTCTACCGGTAGCTGCTAATTACCGGTATCTCGGTCTACCGGTACCTTCTGCCTACTGGTAGCCGCAGTCCAGCAGTAGCTCGGCTAACACTTTGCCAAATTTCTAGTTCTGTGAATAGTGTTTCTATCGGTGAGGTTCAGTGAACAGTGTTTCTATCGGCGAGGTTTAGTGAACAATGTTTCTATCGGTGAGGTTTTATCGGTGGACTTCTATCGGTGAGGTTCAGTGAACAGTGTTTTTATCGGTGAGGTTCAGTGAACAGTGTTTCTATCGGTGAGGTTCTACCGGTGGACTTCTATCGGTGCGGTTCAGTGAACAGTGTTTCTATCGGTGAGGTTTAGTGAACAGTGTTTCTATCGGTGATGTTCTATCGGTGTACTTCTATCGGTGAGGTTCAGTGAACAGTGTTTCTATTGGTGAGGTTCAGTGAACAGTGTTTCTATCGGTTAGGTTCTATCGGTGGACTTCTATCGGTGAGGTTCAGTGAACAGTGTTTCTATCGGTGAGGTTCTATCGGTGGACTTCTATTAGTAGACTTGAACAGTGTTTCTATCGGTGAGGTTCTATCGGTGGACTTCTATTGGTAGACTTGAACAGTGTTTTCTATCGGTGAGGTTCTATCGGTAGACTTGAACAGTGTTTCTATCGGTGAGGCTCTATCGGTGGACTTCTATCGGTAGACTTGTACAGTGTTTCCAGAATCCTAAGAGCTACCGATTCCATACTTTGCCAAATTTCACGAATGAACAGTGTTTCCAGACTTCATGAGAGCTACTGATTCCATACTTTTCCAAATTTTGAGTATGTGAACAGTGTTTCCAGCTTCGTAAATTTGACGTTTTCTTTGACGTAAAATACTTTTAAAACCTTATTTTAAGGACTTTAAGGCCGATTCAAAGGCCATAAATTCTATATTAATTATTCCTAAGGCCGGGATGTTTTTACTTGGTCAAACCGCGTGGGTTAATGCGATCCGTTTTTAATGGAGAATAAATTGGATCTTAAACTGTCACCTCTCAAATTTTTTTAAAAGGAACGAGATATCATTCTTCGTTGTTCTTCCTCTTGGTTCTCATCTACGAGATGCTAGAACCTTGCAATCATTCTCGTAGGAGTTTCACAATCAAACGTTACTCAGATCAGTTCCGCTCTGTTGATGCAACCAAGTTGTGTCGATCGTTCTTCCATATAAGGTATGTTTTATCATCGTTCCTTTGGGGATCACCTTCTCTTGTTCTTCCTTCCATATTAGCATGTAATCTCCATGGTTCTAATGGGTTTTCTTGGGGTTGGTTGGTACTGTCGTACCGTGGCATCCTCCGGTGGATGCAGCTGTCGTGAGGATAAGAGGACTGTGACCCGTTGTGTGGATAAAGGACGTCAAGAACTCTTCGAGGTAGGGGATTCATGGATTCTCTAATTGTGTATGTACAATCGTAGAATTAGCATGATTTAGTCCTTTGGATCACAATGAAATTGACCTAATTAAATACTTGAACCGGATTAAAAGAATTGGTTGATCGCATGTTGTTACTTTGTACCGTGATAACGGTTTGCCTCATGTTTTCCTAGATAGAGTGATATCTATGATTTTCCTTAATTTGTTGCTCATTCATGATGGAAATTGATAAAGAACGTAAAGCTGGAATTATTTGTTAAATAATTGGCTAAATATAAAGAGGCATGTTAATGAATCTGTTAATTCATGATGGATTAAAGAACTATTAGTTCGATAATTTCAAAAGGGTTCTGAGTTACCCGCTTGCTTGTAAGGTTGAATGCCTTGTGGTTTGGAGCTCTGAGTGCTCATCTTGTATGAAGGCTGAATGCCTTGTTAAAGGGCCGATAGCCCATTTTGTGATCTTTTATTTCTTGCTGCCTGTGATTTGATGTGAGCCTGGATGGCTGTTGTGATATGTGGAGGCATGGGGACTTGTGGTTGTGGCAGCGGATGACGCCTAGTGTGGCGAGATGCATCGGTTTATGCATGTGGGTGTCGGGGAGGACACCAAGGATGATAGTATGAGATGAATGTGATGGTTTGATGTTGGTGGTTTGATTGTTTATCTGCTTTACTTTTCCCCACTGCTCAAGGCAGCTGGTTTTGCTTACCCTCTTTCCGAAGGAGGCGAAGACATGCGGGGTATGCCACGTGCTTTCCGTGTTTAGCCTCTCGATGGAGGATGGGTCTATGCTCTTGCTATAGGAGGAAAAGACTCGATGGGTAGTATATATGCTCACCGTGTTGAGCCCTTTGTGTTTAGTAGCATATGATGCTTTTCTAGAATGCCTGTGAATATGGGGAAGGTAATTCCATAATGAAAGTTTGTTTAAATGGTGGTAATCCACGGGGATGGAGAAACTGGAATTTAATAGTAATGTGAATCCTAAAAAGGAGCAGTTCTTGAATGTGATGCCAATTTAGTTTAATGTGGTAAATTGTTCATGGTGAATTAATGTTTAAAGAATTAATTAACGTACAGTGGAATTGATAAAATGAGAATGGAGTAATCTAATAAAGCTCTTCAAATGATTGTGTGCTTATACGATACCTAGTCTTAGAAGTAGCAGCCTGGAGTCTGAGAGACGTTAGCTGCAGTTGTGCTTATGACTAGGTAATTCCCATAGTGTGGTTGTGAGTTATATATATTCTGTACTTTTTGTGTTTCTATACGCTACTCCACCCTATCGGTAAGGGAAACTGACACCCCTGGGATTCTGAGCCCTGGGGGGGTGTTTTCCCCAACATTCTGATGGGAGGTTGAATGGCTGACTACCCCCTTTGGCCCCGCTCTCTTCTCTTGGTAGATACTTGTGCCATGAGGCAAGCGGTTAGTTACCCCATATATGTTTGTAGAGGGTTGTAATGGCTTGTGGTTATTCACACGCATATATTCTGGATATAGTATCCTATGGACTACTATAGGTGTAACGTGTATAGGCTGTGATGGCTTGAGGATCCTTACTCGGAGTATGGGCTGTAATGGATTGAGGTATTATACCCGACATATGATACACGTTATGCGAGCTGTGGTGGCTCCCAGAAACTACCTGGTTACCTTTGGTTGTGAGGACGGTGTGGTGCTTCGCCCAGGTGTCTGCGGGCAAGCCTATGTGGTGCACGAGGTGCAGATTGTGGAGCTTAGCCCAGGTGTCTGCGGGCAAGCCTTTGGAGAGAGATGCACAGGACGTATGTCGTTGGGGAAAAGCGGCAAACCAGTGGGGAAGTAGTAGCGGGGTACCCTTGATATTCTTTACTATATTCTATATTCTTGTATGTGTTACTTGGTGAGAGTAGCCATGGTGAGGTTGGGAACTTAGTATACCTGTTTAGGTAACGAGTTAGTTTCACTTATTGATCACTGGGCTTTAGCATGCATTCTTTACTTTTGCACGAGAGGCTTGAGGAGGATCCTACTGAGTATACTGTTATACTCACCCTATGTACATATAAACTATTTTTCAGGTCACTTGGAGCAGGTTGGAGATCAAGCTGGTTACTACTAGCTTGCGGTTGGAGGAGGAGCTGTTCGGGCTTGTGGTCGCTGCCGTTTTACTTTCTTTTGGGTACTTTTAGTTTTCTCTTTCAGTTGTAGTACTTTTTCATGACATTTCATATATGTACTTGGTTTCCTTTTATATTTCAGTTATGAGTTGGAGTTGGTTGGAGTCTATTCTATCTCTCTCTTCTGCATGTGTTCTCTTAGAGGGTAATGCCTCCCATTTGTGTGTGTATTATACCCTCGGTGCTAGTCTCCAACCCGGGGCCTACTGGTGGCGGGACTCGGGGGTCATTATCTCCTTTCTCACATTGCCGGCCCAGGAGGGGTACACTTTGTGGGGAGGGGGTCGTGACACTTGTTCATATGAGACTACCCTAGATATCTTCTTTAGGATTGTTACCCGTAGATCTTCGATGGGATGTAATTATACTTACCCCTAGATTATAATTCCTCATTGGGGGAATTCCCATCATGTTATTGGTACAACCACCACTAGCCTCTAAGCACAAGTAATCCATGCTCGGTGTGAGAAATAAGATATTGTGGAGTGATGGACATATTTTATGAGAGAATACCCATGAAGGGATTACACATTAATTTAACCCTTATGGAGGATATGGTCCAGAGCTTGGGCCTCAGTAAGGCTTAATAGTAATCCTGAGTTTGGAGGGAATTAGAGTTCCCATAATTCAATTCATCTCAAACCCGCTGATGGAATTATGGTAATTGGGAGCATTATCAAGGTGTATACAAAGAATGATTCTCATGCATGAGTACTCTTCTCATCTACTGGTGGATGAACAATGATTTAAGAACTACTGGGGGATTTATCCCCGTAATCTAGGAATAATAGGAACAAAAAGGGACATACACCGAAGTGTATTCCCATTGGATCTTTGGCCTTAAAAAGGCCTCATATGTATCCCAGTTATGGCCGGAATCAATGATCTCGTAGTTCATATATACCTTACCCCACAAATAGGCTATGGAATGTTATCATGCTATGAGAAATTATGGCCATCCCTAGGATTTTGGAAATGTTAGGGGCTTATACAAAAATGGATTCACTATCGGTGGGGACATATTCTATTATGTCAATTTCTGGGGCATACACTTTGTGGTGTCCCATGATTTGTAAATTCATATCATGTCACTCATTGGGTAATACACTCTATGTATACCCGTTGGCGGAGAGATATTATATTATATCACGGGTCAGGACTTACACACTAAGGCCTCCCTAGTGGTGCACTCATATAATGGGATTTTTCGGGGCTTACACTATGAGGATGCCCATTTAGAATCATGAAATTATTCTGGGATTACACTCTTGGGAGTCTTGTTTTGTTTCATTTCATTGGTTGGGGCATAAAATATTTAGATGACCATTTGGTATCATGTCATTGGTCCGGGGTTACACTCTTGGGCTGCCCGTTTGGTATCGCTCATTATCTACCCTATGGAAGATTAAACAGAGGTAGTGTTGACCATGATGGTCTATCTGATGGCCTGATATTAGTGTGTTTTCATGAATTCTTGATCCCAGCTCATCAAGGTCACTTCATTCATAAAAGGTGAATGTGGCTGGACATTCTTATCTTGGGTCCACATTGCATGAGTTCAAGTGGGTCTTCCGCGCAAAGCCATCATGTCATAAGGGCTTTTCCATCCATGTCTCATTCATTTACCAGGAAAGTCTTGATTGGCTACTCAATATGGTTGGGAACCTATCTGACATTGTGTACATATATGAGGATTGATTCATAATTAATTGTCATGTTTTGGATGTCCTATCATAGGTGAATAAAACATTTCTGAGATACCTCTCATGACTGAAGTGGACATGTCTGGGGTCTTGCTCATGATTGACTGAATTCCCCAAATGTCTTGTCCTGTGTGAAGAAATCATGTTAAAAGTTCTTCTACGATCTAAGTGTTCAAGTTGGGAGTTCTTATAATGTCCAGGTGGAGAAGTCAGAGGTGCTTCACATGATCAACGAGCTTGTATCATGTCTCTTCCCCTGATCACGGTGAACATTTTTGAGGTGTCATGTGTGATCGAAAGATGCTCCGTATAACCATAATAATCATTCCTAGATGAATTATCAGGAGTTCATGCAGAGATGTTATATGGACTAGTCATTTTCATTTAAAAACTGTGAGTACCACATGCCTCACTCCTTTTTATCTCCTTCATTTTATTTTCCGAAGGCCTAGGATCACATGACTTCGTATGAGTAATGCATTTGATTTTTACTCTATTTTTCAATGATGCATCGCATGAACAATATGATTCACATAGATAGTTCTCAAGAATATCATGGAAATGTATGTATGTTTTATCTTAGGGAATAGCATGATTTTCTGGTCATACATGGGGACTTCCATGTGGAAAGGCGGACATGTATGGGGTCCTATCCTGAGGCCATCTTATGCTATTATGGACATTTCTACGGTCGTTCGTGTGATCATTTTGACACATCAATTAATCCTTCTAATGATCAAAGTGCGATATCTAGGAAATTTTTAGATGATCAGGGAGAGAAACTTTGGAGCGATTTACATGATTGGTATGCCCCGTCCTTAGATAATCACATGACCATGAATACGTGTCGAAGGGTTGTCGCGAGACCTACCCGACTTGTCCTAGGTTTTCCATGTGGTTTACATGTCATTTTTTCTAAGGAGGTCATGAGACCATCGAAGGGTATTATGAGTGTTCTTTGGGCCTTGCGCTCATCTAAGTAGTGAATGTTCATATATAAAGGGATTATTCCTTATGTTTAATGGGAGGCATATGTTCCCAACTGCTCATGCTGAAGGAATATACCATATGGTTTTCATGGAAAGGGGTGGTCTTTTCCATGGGATCCTTCATGCACTATGGGACGTTCTCTTGACACCCCTCATGGTACTCTGTGGACCACATGACCTCAAATAGGTCTTGTGATGGGCTTCATGATTATGCACAGGGGATGTACATCAAGGTCATGGTGTGCATGGGATGATGATGGTTTCATTGATTAGAGTGCATGTCTAATTCCCAACACAACATTTCTACTTTACTCTCATTCTAGGAACATCCATGGGGATACTATGTGTAGAGGAGGCCATTTCATAGGCCACATGAAGATTCAAGGAGACACAGGGTCTTCCCATAAGATCGCATGTGGGGTATCATGGTGGGATGTGTGGTCTTACACTAGAGGCTACACATTAAGGTCTTAATATGAATGGGTTTTCAATACATGATCACATGATCGATCATGAAGGTGTGTGATCTCCAAAGGATCACACAATGGACTCTGTAAGCTTGTATAAGGGATGCCTCTTAGTCTACAAAAAAGATACATGGTTGAGGCTCTTATTCACACTAGGCCTCCAGGAGGTTCATGTGACATCGAAGGTGTATTGTGATGGAATCCCTTACCTTGAATGGATCTTTTTGTTGAGTTTACATACATTGGGGAGGATATATATCTGAAACAGAAGGGGGAGGGCATGGTCACATTTTCTAAGGTGCATGAGGGTCTCACTATTGTGGGACACCCATATTGCAGAAAATCTTTCATGGCAATCAAAAGTGAGAGACTTCATTCTAAATGATCACAGGTTTGATAAACCATGAAGACCACCTATTAATGTAGTTCACAGTTCTTTAATTGAGGGTCCCATGATAGTTTCCTCATCAAGCCTAGGGCTTGCGTGAGGCATTTTCATGCCAAGATAATCATGTCTTGGGATGCATATAATTTCTACAAGACAAGTATACTTTTACTATTAATGAGATAGTGGTTCAAATATTCATTGGTTCAGATATACGGGAAAAAATATGGGAGCCTCATGTATTACAGGACTCACATCGCACGAGGTTACCTAGATCATGTGATCGTGCGATCAGAGGGGAGGCCTTGAAGGAGGTCATGCGAGAATTCATTGGGGTCTAGTATGGGATCTCATGATCACATGAGGATCAAATGATGGGTTTTCTCGAAGAAATAATATGGTTTCATCTCAAGGGGATCCCATTTTATTACCTCGAGGAAATCCTTGATTGTGGTGGCCGACGAGTCTGTTCCTTTGGTTTTTTCCCTTCGGTGCCCCTTTTATTTTGGAGCTATTTCCCCTCTCCCCTCTTGAACATGTTTTTTTTTAGTTTAATGGGTTTATATATGAAACGTGAGGCTGAGTCTTGTGATTATTTTTATGGGATCAAGGAAAATTTTTCATTTCATCACATGTCCTTTCCTTGCTGCATCACATGATTCAGAGAAACTCTAAATTAAATAGGATGAAAAAGAATTTGCAGAAGGAAGGGTTCTACGGCCATAAAATGAAATGAGATAACACATTGGTTGTATTAGTCTCAATCACATAATCATGAATTTTGTTTCTATGGATTAATGTTCATATAAAGGTGCTCGCAGAAGGCTAGGAAGGCTTAAGGTATCCTTTGTCAGTTGCCCTAAGTTTAGTGGCATGATCATGGAATGATCATGCGATGGCTTCGAGTAATATAAGTGAGTCTTGCAAGAGGACACTGGGGAATGTAGATTACTCTGTTGATTACTTTAGACATGTGTGGACATCAAAAAAGTTCCAGGGATTTGGAAATGGTATGGGGAAAGTGTCGAGTACGTGTCGAACCTCTGTGTTGAGAGGTTAAAGACGATTACTCTATGGTATGCGGGCTTAGCTGGTTCAAACTAATGATCAGAGAGATCAAGAGGACTGCTAAGATTAGTGGGATGTGTTATTATATAGATCATATCAATGAATGGCTTTAAACGACCCTAGTTTGATTATTCTGAAAAAACAATACCCCACATCTAATTCCTTTGCCTTCCTCCCACTGGCTTATAAGCCATTCAATGGCATTAGTTCTCTCGAGACGGAAGCAGTGTCATCACTTGTACAATCTATATCAATATCCACCCAATGAGCCTTGGACCACCTATTCATGGTCACATGAAGTCTCACACACCACTTTACCTATACATGATCTTGGATTATGTTTTGTGGGATCTACTCTCCCCTACAAGTTCACTGGTCTTCCTGGGCTAACTTCCATGGGTATAGTCGACCTGGTCCCACATGGGCCTTGGTAGAATTTACCAAGATGTCTAGTGGTCTTTTAATACTATTTTCTAGGTATTTTATTGAAATTAATACCTTTAAATTAAGAATAGAATGAAATTTTCAACAGTTTCTGGTCTAAGCTATGTTTCTTTAAACACCAGGTCTTCATGCATGACCCCATTCAGATAATAATCCATCATTTAACATAGTGCATGGATATTTAGAAGCACAATGGGACATTCATGAATATAGGTTCTAAAAAAATTACCTCCTTAGAATTACATTCAACAAAATGAAATAATCTTATTATATGTTAAACATAAATCAATTTTCCATATATCTGAGTATCTGAAGGTTATGGTATGTCTAAGGATCTCTCAAGTGATTATGAAAATGAAATATCTGGACAAAAATGATCGGGTAAATCCAATATGGGATGCATCATTGGAATGAGGAATAAATTACTTGATATGGGAATTTCTATGAATTAAAAAATGAAATAGGGTTTCGGTGGAGTGAAAATCATGGATGAATCCTAAGTAAAATACTTGGATGTATCTACCAATCCCATAAGGATGGTAATCAAGCTGCATGTAGTTCTGACATATACTATTATACATATTGAGCTCATTTATAAAGAGCATTGGTTCATGGAGAAAGAACCTTGTGAATAATGTTATTACATAGATCTTGCTCATATGCGGGAGGGGGATGTCACTGTTTTTTATGAAATCCCAAATAAGGAATGGAGATGTTGATTAGATCATCTTTTATATATGGTACTTGTGTTTAAAACCAAAATTATACAATTTACTTTATTTGAGTTCTTGAATTCCAACATGTTTCTTTTTTAGGAAATTTTATAAATTCCCATTGATATGAAATCCTTCAATGATGCTCTTTCTCTAGTAGTTTTGAGATTGTATGGTTTTTGAAGACAATTTGGACATGGTATCCTTCCAAAAGGTGAAATAATCTGAATTTTACCTAAGTTAGGGGAAATAGAGAGCATGGAGTTTTTTTTCTAAGGAAATATGGTGGGCCCCACACGATTCGTATCATTTTAGTTTTTATTTTCCCTAACTTTTTCCAAAGCATTATACGGGGGAATAATTAGCAGTCATGGACTTGTATTTTTCTTAGTCCACCTTCTTATAGGTTTTCAACCAGACAATTTTTTTAGGCCTCTTCCATTTTATTGGTGCCCAATTTTTCCTAGATCTCATAGGGTATATGTCCAGTGAGAGGGAACTCGACTTTTTCCTAAGATTCCTTAATCAGGATTTCACCCTGGCGAGAATTACATCTCCTACTTTTCTAAGGTCCTACATGTTAGACCATCATTGGGATGTATTTTATGGTGTTATATCTCAAAACTTTGGGATTAACTGTAGTATAAAATCTTACCAATTGGACTTTTGGTGTTCCATATAGTTTAAATTATTACTGCTATGAATTTGGTAGAATATGGGGTTCAAAAAATAGGGGTGACTCAAAACACTATGGGGTGTTGAATTCTATTGTGGTCTTGTTGGGTCTCATGAGGAATGGAGTTCTTTTCATACAAGGAGGATATGAATTCAGTTGGTAGGTTATATCCCGAATCCATCTATAACATGGAAAGAAACTATGATATCTACTCTTTCCCAAGGGCTACAGAATATTCTTGGGTTAAATATGGTTGAAGGTGAAATGATAGAGAAGATAGGCCCACGTGGATAGTTGGGGTGTGAGTATGTAAATCACATCCTGGAAGTTTAAGCTGAGAGAAATGGAATGGAGTAGACATGTTAGGTATGTCCCGTTACACTATGGGGTGTCAGGTTCCACCACTATACCATTGAGGCTCACAAGGATTCAGAGGCCCTTTATACTAGTCTAAGATGTTACTGTTTGGTGGGTCTAAGCCCTTGCATCAATATCCTATACAAGATGAGAGATCTCATTTCCTTTCCAAGGGATATAAAATATTTGTGAAGGCTCAGAAATCAAGATGATGATGTTGGGTATAGAAGTAAGGTTTCCAAGAAGGTTTGTAGCACCCGAGTGCAATATAGATCTTAATTGAATCACTCGAGTGCTATATCTTGTGGGTTTGAATCACAATGTGTGATCCATGAAGAGGTTCAAGAATGAAGGGTCACATTCCATATTTGAGAATGGGTACCAAACCTAGGGATGCAACGTCGAGGATATCATATCCACTTGGATAGTCTGATATGGAGAATATAAATCATTGTCCAAAGTGACCATGTCATGAGGAAGGTATAGAACTATCTTTATGGGGTAAACTATAACAAAATTGGGTGATGGGTTCCACCTTGGGGACATCATGATCACAAGAATCAGGAATCCCATTACAGCAGGACAAGATGTCTTTGGTTGGTGGGTCTGAGCCTTGGCATCAATAGAATGCCCAATAAGAAAGATCAATTTTTTTTATTCAGGGGAAAGGAATGATTTTGGATGACCTGAGATGATTTGGATCATGAAGTGGGATATATGGAAAATTTATTATCAAAGAAGTTTTCGATCAACCTAAAAGTTGTGCAACAACCTGTGGAATATATTCTCGTGATGAAGAGGTGTGATGAATAATTTCTCCCATTTTCCCTAGACTAGGGGGTCCATCAAGCATAGCATGGATTTTACAGAGGATATAAAATAGACCCAATATGTTTTATTTCTTTTTTACTCATTCTCTAATTTTTTCCTAAAATATGAAGGTGTATTTTTTATCAGGTAGATACTTTTCTTTTTCTCAGGCCATCCTTTGTAGGTTTTCGACCTAACAAGTTTTGTGTTCTTTCATTGTATATTTTTGTTCATTAAATATGGAACATTATGTGATAGAGTTTAAGGTCATGTATCATTAACCAAGGTGTGAGGATTCTATGGTAATTCCACTTGGACCGAGTATGGGGATGTCACAGAAGAAGCTCATTAGAATACACTGGATCAAGAGTACTGCAAAATCCCTTTGAGAAGGTGATGGGGAAATTATAAATTGTGGATAACGGTTCTCAGTTCATGGGTGATGATATGGGAAAATCATTATGGGGATGACCCATAACACACTGGGGTGTTTGGTTCCACAATGATGACATCAGGCTAACAAGAATCAAAAATCCCTTTACCCTGGGCCAAGATGTCTCTGGTTGGTGGGTTTGAGCCCTCACATCAATAGAATGACAATGAAGAGAGACCTATTTTATTATTCATGGGATGTGAAAGGTTGTAAAATAATTGTTTCACTATATTCATTAAGTATGGAACATGTGTTAGGGTGATTACAAAGATGATGGAAGCACTCTGTTCTCTAGTTGGTTAGTGTAAGGCTATTTTGGTCCATTGATAATTAGAGGTCATGGATAATAACCTAAATAGTTTAGCATCATATAGTGGGGACATAATTCAATACAGTTTAACATCATGTGGTAGGGAAAAACATCCATACAGTTTAACATCTTGCGGTTAGGACTCTTCTATGTAGTTTAACATCATGCGATAAGGACGTGAGAACTGACATGAAAGGTGATAATGTTGCGGTTGGGCCCTAGTATGAGTAATTAGACTCCACTATAAATCCCATAGTAATGAGAATCAAGGGAAAATTTGTTCTTGAAATATTCCATGCATTTTAATTTCATGTGGTAAGGATAATGTTGACCCATCATGATTTTATTGGGACATTCATCTTTGTATAGGTTAACATCATGTGGTAAGTACATGAGAACTAGTGTGAGAGGCGGTAGTTCTACATCTAGGCCCAAGGATAAGAACTTGTTCATCACTACATATATCATGGTAGTGGTAATAAATCCCCACATAGTTCTTGAAGGACCATTCAATTTAATGTCATGTGGTAAGAACATACTTCCATGCTGTTTAACGCCATGCGGTAAGGACGACGCGACATTATTTAATGTCGTGTTATAGGGAAATTTGCAGATAGTTTAGGGTCATGTGATTGCGAATGTATTATGGAGTCCCTGATGAATATGAGAAATGTGGGTACATGAAGTGAAAAGATGGGAATGAAGACCAGATAGGTCTCATCCACCCCGCACATCATTCAAAGAGGACTTAATCCAATGGGGCCAAATAAGTTTATACCTGTGGCTGGGTTGAAAATAAAATATATGGGTGTCACTACGTATATCATGGGAATGAGAATCAAGCCATATGTAGTTCTGAGAGCTCTATGCAGTTTAATGTCATGTGGTCAGGCTGAATTCTCGTGTAGTTTAAGTTGGTGCGGTATTGAAAAAGGACCACCTATCGTGAATGGAATTAAATTATATTGATGGTCCAAAATGTAGGTGTCCAGGAATCACTACATATCATATGATGATACGATTCACTCCATACATAGTTCTTAGAATTCAATTCCCTTTAACTTCATGTAGTAAGTAAGAATATATTCCATGAATTTTAATGTCACGAGTCAAGGTAATAGGAATACTAGCTTGAAGATTATGGGAAAACAATAATGTCCATGAAACATCAGGCGTGAACCCTAGGGTGGTTTCTTATGTATCCAAGCTAGTTGGGAATCCAATTACACATAGTTCGTGAAAAATTGGGTACTCTACAAAGATCTATCCCATATATATAGATGGGCATTATCTCATATCGATAATTGTTGTTGGGACTAGGATTGGAGATATAGGAGTCACTACGTATATCATGGGAGTGAGAATCAAGCTACATGTAGTTATTAGAATTCCATGTAGTTCAATATCATGCATTAAGGACAGAGGTTGGGGGATGAGTTCCAAAGGGGATGTTCATGGTGTGATAAAGAAACCCCAAAATGAATTGAGACCAAATAGATCTATCCAATTCCATACATCCCTGAAAGGGGCTCAAGAAAAGAGGCTGAAAAAATGTAGGTTTTGCGGTGGCTGGGACTGGACCATATTATTAAATGATTGGGTGTTCTTATGTATCCTGTAAGGGTAGAAATCATGCCATCCATAGTTCTATAGGCACTGTGTAGTTTAATGTCATTTGGAAAGGACGAATTTCATTGCGGTTAACTATCATGGAGTAAGGATGTGGGTCACCCGACATGAGTGAAGATGGATGTAATGAGTCTGTATAGTTTTATGTAATGAGTTAAAGACATTTCCAATGAAGTTTAATTTCATATGGTAAGGACATTGGATCACCTGAAATTAAAGGAATATGATCCAATGGTTGGTCCCATAATTTGGGGTCTGGGAGTCATTAAATATCATGTGATGATAGGAATTAAGACATACATAGTACATGGGGATCCATGAAATTTAACAACATTTGGTTAATACTTGAGGGTGGATCACCTCTAGAGGGGTATGTACGACACAAACAACTATAACTCAATGTGAATGAAGGCCATGAAGGCCCCTTCAATGTTGTACATTCCAAGGGAAGGCATGTGAATGGGACTATAGACAATGTGTCTGGGTTTAAATATTTATCCCATAAGAATGAGAAACAATCCATACGTAGTTCTAGAAGTGTAGGTGTGGTAGGAGACCGACATCTACACTAGGGTCCCTATTAGTTGAGGTCCACAGGGGCATATAGTTTCATGTCACGTAGGGACATTGACCATGTTTTTTATCATCATACAGTGATGACTTGAGGTAAACCCAAGCGTTCATGTCCTATATTTCATACGGAAAAACTTATCAGAATTCTGAAGCAGACATGATCTATGATCGGTTTGAGAAACAAGGAAAAATAAGGGTCTCTTTCAAAATATAGAGGAAATAGAGGATATTACAGGAGTATTTTACGTTATGGGGTGGCAGGGCTAGGAATTATGATCAAGGTGTCCCTATATATATCATTAGAAATAAGAATCATGTCGTACATAGTTTTGTCGGTCACGAACTTTAAAGTGATGCATTGAGGACGTGCTTGCACAACTTATTGTCATGTATAAAACATTTCATGTAGTTTAATATCATGCAGAAAGGACGATGGACATGTATTTTAAGGTATTGCTATAAGGAAATTATATAATAGTTTAAATACATGTTTTTGGGACAAATATAGTCAGTTTAGGGTCATGCGGCTTAGACCTTAAGATGGAGATCCTAATGCTGAGATGCAGGAGATAGTGTTATGAAGAAACCTGAAAAAAAATTAGGATCAAATATATCTCAGCCACACCAAGCATCATTCTAGGAACACTCAAGACAGAGTCTGAAAATGGTTATACACACAGTTGGGCCCAAAGAAAAAATGTCTGGGCGTCACTATATATCTCATGAGGATGAGAATCAATAAATACATTGTTTGTGGAATGGAGATACTCTACACTTTTCAAGCCCATGCATAGAGGTGGTTATCATCTCATGCTCATGGTTTTAGTTGGGCTTAAGACCATATATCCAAGAATCACTACATATCCAATATGGCCAGGAATCAAACTACACATAGTTCATGAAGGACTGTGCAGTTTGAGATCTTGAGGTAGGGAAAATCCATGAATTTTAACATAATGTGTCTAGGATGAAGGTACACCCCTATTCCAAGGATCGATGCCTTATGTTTGGTAGGGAAACCCTTATCAGAATTATTATGCTCGAGTAGGCTATGTGCAGTGTGAGAAACAATGAATGACAAGTGTATCATTCACCATTTGGATGCAATGGTTGTAGGATAGGATTATTTTAAGTTACGAGGTGGCTAGGCCAAGAAATATGATCATGTATTCCCTATTTATCTCATTGATAATGATAATCATGTTGTATGTAGTTATTGAGAGCCGTGAAGTTTAATGTAATGAGGTGAGGACATGATCCATGCAGTTTAACATCTTATGGTAAGGATAGACCTCCATATAGTTTAAATTCACATGGCCAGGATGATGGATCCATACATTTTAACATCATTTGGTCTGAACGATGGCCATGAAGTTTAATGTCTCACAGTATGGACGATTTCCTTGTAGTTTAATGCCTTGTGGTAAAGACAATGGCCAAGAAGTTTAACATCTTTCTATAAGGACGTGATCCATGAAGTATAACATCTTGTAGTAAGGATGATGGTCATGAAGTTCAACATCTTTTAGTATGGATGATGGCCATGCAGTTCGACATATTACTATAAGGATGTGATCCTTGCAGTTTAATATCAAGCATTGAGGATAAAGACCATGTGAACTATCAGGAGAGTAGCTCATCTAAAGGATTTGGGAAAAATATTATTTATTTTTTATGAGTATCGGGATCATTAAACTATATCAACCCTAAAGATAAATGTTCCTCTAATATATCATTGATGACAAAGTAGTTTACAATTGTGTACTTGAGACGTCGATGGATGGGGTAGTAGTCAGCCTGAATTGTCAACCCGACTTCATTCGACTTTCTCATTGTCAAGAGTTTCATAAAATCATTCACCATTGAACAGTGAAAATATTTAGAGTCATATTTCACTTGGAAAGCAAAGGGTTTGTTCAAACTTTCATCGAGTGATGGTAATTTCCCCCAGATGGGTAGGTGGTTCATGCTCTGCTACAGTATTGGTGCTCCCTAATCAGAGTGATCTTGTGACTGGAGTGGGATTCATGTTTTTGTGATTCTAATATCCCCATGTCCATCTACTCTTGAAGCCAATATTTGAAGGATATGTAACATTCAATGGTATTTTCAAGGAATCGATGGTAGGGGAAATAGTTTTCATGGCCTAACAATCCTTCCTAGCTCAATATTGTCACCATCATAAGCGCTATCAAACCATTTTTCATGGCATAATCAAAATACCAAGGGAATTATTTTTCTCCGAAGGATAATATTTTCTGGTTCCGGTCTTCAAGGGATGTGCTACCAGACTACTTCTCCCAATAATTAATTGTGGAACCATTAGAGTAGGTGTATGACTGAGTCTAGAGTTTGGGGTGTAGAGTCTAGGTCCTTATTGATCCAGGGGAGGTTACTATAGATTTGGGGGGTCTTAGATGATGTATATTATTCCCATAGATTAAATGATTCAAAATATCATGAAGGTTTTATGGATAAACCTATGGTGGGATATTTTCCCAACTATCCCTTATGTGTAGGTGGAAGATACGGAAATTCCCCAAGCCCTGTGGGCTAGGGTGAGGTGGAACATTTTTTGGATTCCACCTTATAAGTGTATGAAAAATATGAAAAGTCCCCTAGACCTGTGGGATAGGAAACCTCACTAAAAGGAATACATTCATTGACTAGTGCTGAATCATCATCTTGAGATAGGTTCATTAAGAGAATTATCACAATTATCTCCTAAGGATTCCTTTTCTATCTTTGGAGTTGAGTGATCTATTCTTCTAGAGAAGCTACCTTGTCATTTTCAAGGTGTCACCTAGAGTAATCCATGAGAACACCCATTCCTCCATTAATTGCATGATAAGTGGATGATGGTGGGGGACCTGATGTGGATCCTAGATACTGAATCTAATACTTCAACTCTCCATATGATCCATTTTCCAAACCATTCAAAATTACAATAGGATTGGTAACACCTTCTATAGATTCATGGCGGATACCATTGAGTCCTTCTACTATTGTCCCAGTGGTAGGAGGTGGGAAAGTCTGATGTAACCCAGATGAATGAAGGAGGGCATGACTGTATCGTTCAGGAGCATTCTCACACGAATAGGATGGGGATTATATGGATTTTACCTATATCATATTAACCGAAACACATATGATTTGTTTCTTTTTATTTATGGAGTATATCGTTTGATGGCTTGGTTCCCAATATATCATTTTAAGGGTCGGTGCATATGATACTGTTTGAGGGGTTGATGCCCATAATACTATTTGAGGGGTCAGTGCACATGATAAAATTTGATTATTTGGTTCCCATGATACCATTTGAGGGGCAGGTTCCCATGATGAAGATGATACTAGGGTAAAATATGGAAAACATTTCCCTAGACATGTGGGTTGTGTTATTCCATGGGACTCTACAGTCACTAAGAAAAGTTGTCGGGAAGTTGGAGGCTCCTGGATTGCAGTGATCCAGGATTAGTCATGGGCCTCTATTGAGAAACATTGGTGGACATTAGTGAGATTTGTGGTAGCCTGGATACAATCCTTCTCTATAACTGCATTCCTTGGATACCCTAGGTGGGGTCTCATGTTGTGAGCCCCATCCAAGATAATTGGTATAGACAAAACCTGCTTTGCAGCTCCTTACAAGATCATGGATGTAGATTTGTGATGATGATCAGAATAGACAGGATCCCTCCTAGGCAGTTCATGGGTGATGGATTTGTCACATAGACCATCCTCATCAACCTCCCTAACATAGGGGAGGTGAACATCAATACATTCTATTGATATATTCTTGAAGTTGTTGAATGTGGTGATAAGATTCACTTCCTCATTCATGACCTATCGTGGGAAAGACAATTTCTAGGAATCCCTAAAGGATGTCATGAGCCGATTCCATAGTTATTATGGAGCTCTTGAGGTAGTGTTCCTATACCAAGACATCCACAAATAGTTGATGAAGTCGGTGTGTTGGTGAAAATGCATGTCAAGGACTCATGATCATGGTATCTTTTCCAACAATCTCGAGATCCAATGGAACATTCGATGAAATAATTTCAATGGCATGGAATCGTGAGGTGTCATGAAAGAAAAACATGAAACCTAGTCGGTGAAACATCATTTATAGGAGTACATGTTCAATTAATTTATTTCACACTTAAAGGATAAGAGGAAACCCCTTATTTTTTATGTGAGGTTAATTTTATTTGAAAGATGCAAGTTATGTTCGATGTTTTACTATGAAATGATCACTACATAAAAATTTAAAACATCATTTGTTTTGTTTTGTTTGCTCTTTATTTGAATAAAAATTTGATTTGGATGGATGGTTCGATGTTTTACTATGAAATGAGCACTACATAGGTTGACCTGATTGGTATTGTACAATATATCATTTTGAACCATGAAATGGATGACACCGTTAAGGGATTCACGTTGGGTTCACTATTTTTGTTTCTTTGGGAATTTGTGGCATGGAATGGATTACGCTCATTGTGGTACCATTTTCAATTTTTACTGAAACTCCCAATGGTTCCTACATCTATATCTAGGTACAAAACTACTTTACAATGGCTGATAGTTTTCTAGGTACATAGGCCTAGGGACAATTGGGGACATTCATTGGTCGATAGGATGGGAGGTTGTTCTTATCGCACCCTTTTGGGTGGAATTGTTTTTTACTCTGAGAATATATTATATATTTAAGATATGTTCATGAAATTATTCCAAGACCCCAATACATGGTGGTTACCCCTATGTAAATTTCATTATTAAAAACATGTATTGATATGGATTGCTTTGTTTATATCATAGGATTTCTATCCCTCTCTTATTTAATTATATGCTTTTGACTATGGCAATGCTCAGGAACTTGGGGTTTTGTTATTATCCAGAGAGATGGATGGTGTCTTGAAAATGGGGTTGATCCTCTATGAGTAATCCTACACATCCTCTAAAAACTTGAATCAAAAACCACATAAATCATTTGACATAGTTTTAATTCATATGACTAGACCCATCCATGCAGTTTAACGTCGTACGGTAAAGATGTGATTATTGGGCCCGAACCATCATGTGGTGTCCTATGTATCCTATTTAATACCGGAATAAATTTCCTCAAAGATATTATAACAAGAATCTATGTCATGAGAGATATGAGAAAAGATTCCCTAGGTGAGAATTTTTCATATGAGACTACCCTGAATATCTTCTTCGGGAATATTTCCCTTCTATATATTATGGAATTTAATTAGACCCACACCATGATTGTAATTCATGGTTTGGGGAATATTCTTCATGCTATTAGTACAAACATCGCTTACCTCTAAGCCCATGTGACCCCTTATCAGTTAGAGAAAAAAGATGTACCAGGAACTTGAACATTTTACATGAGAGAATACCCATGTAGGGATTACACATTAATGTCTTGCTTATGGAGGATATGGTCTAGATCTTGGACCTTAGGAAGGATTTCTACAAATCCTATGTATGACGGGAATAAATATCTAACAGTTTAGTACATCTCAAACTTAATGGTTGACTAGAGGTTCCTGGGAGTATGATCATGAATTTTATAAATAATGATTCCCATTCACGATTCCTCTTCTCACCCACTGGTGGATGAATAAGGAAGGAAGTACAATTGGAGTACTTATTCTCGTGAGTAAGGAAAAATCATAACAGAAAGCTACTTACACCATATTGGATTCTCATTGGAGGTCTGGCCTTAAGAAGGCTTCACACATATCCCAATTATGGTGGAAATTAGAGTTCTCATAGTTCATATGTACCATACACTGCTGATAGGAAAAGGTAGGTGATCAAATATTGAGAAATTCTGGTCATCCCTAGGATTTTAGGAATGTTAGGTGCTTATAACGAAATGGATGCCCTATCGGTGGGGACATATTATATTATTTTGATGACCAGGGATTATATTCTGGGGTTTCCCATTATTAGTGAACTCATATCATATCTCTGGTCCGGGATTACACTATGATGCTTCCTATTGGGGAATACATGTTATATTATATCAATGAACATGGATTACACTTTGAGACTGCACTCATATCATTCCAGTGGTCGAGGAATACACTCTGAGGTTACACATTTTATATCATGTCATTGGTCAAGGATTACACTCTTTGTCTACCCATTTAGAACCATGTCATTGGATGTGGATTACACTCTTGGGATTCTTGTTTGGTATCATGTCATTAGTCGGGGCTTACACTTCTTGGCTGCCCATTTGGTATCACTCATTCTCTATCCTCTGGCGGACTGAAGAGTGGTAATGATGACCACGATGGCCTGTTTGAGGGCATTATGTTAGAGGGGTTTCATGAATGCATGATCCCATCTCATCAAGGTCACTTCTTCATAGAAGAGGAATGCTCCTGAATATTATTATCTAGGGTCCACAAAAAATGATTTCAAGTAGGTCTACCATGCAAAGCGATTGTGTCATAAGGTCATTTCCAGACATGTATCGACCATATATGGGGAATGTCTTGGATACCCGATATGTTGGGGAACCTATCTGACATAGTGGACATGTCTAAGGATGGATTCCTAATAAATTTTCATGTTTTGGATTTCTTCACTTGGGTGAAGGAAACAAGTATGAGATGCTTTGAAAGACTTAAGTAGGCATGTTCAGGGTATTGTGCATGATTTATTGAATTTCCTATAGTGTCGTATATGGAGTGAAGCAGTCATGTAAAAGGTGTTACACATGTCCAGGTGGACAAGTCGGAAGTGCATCATAGGACTAGGAGGACTTGTCATAGGTGATTTGCATTGTCAGTGGGCTGGTCTCAGCTCTCTTTTCCTGATCAAGGTGAACATGTAAGAGGTGTCACATGTGATCAAAAGCTGATTTGTACAACCATAACGAGCATGCATGGCATACTTGTCAGGAGATCACACGGAGTCGCACTATGGACATGTCATGTGTCTTTTATCATCCGCGAACACCACTCACCTCACTCATTTTGACCCCCTTTTCTTATTTTATGAAATCCAATGATCATGAGACTTAGTATGAGTAATGCATATGATTTTTACGCACTGTTTCGATGATGATTCAAATGAATAATATGGGTCACGTAGGGAGTGAAAAATAATTTCATTGAAATGTCTGTCTTTTTTATCTTATGGTGCCACATGGTTTTCTAAGCATACCTGATGACTTCCAGGTGGCGAGGAGGACATGTATGGAGTCATATTCTCAGGACATCACATGATAATATAGACATTTCTACAGTCGGTAGCATGATCATTATGACAGGTAAATAAATACTTTACATGATCGAAGTGCATTTTCTTGGACATATTCACATCATCGGGGCGGGAAACTCCAAGGTGCTTCACATGATTGGTATGTCTTTCCCTTGGATCACAACATGACCATGGTGATATGTCGATGGGTTCTCATGAGACCTTACTAACTTGTTTGAGGTTGCCTTATAATTTAACATGTTGTTTGTCTGAGGACATTGCGAGATCATTGAAGGGTCTCATGATTGTGCTTTGGTTATTTCACTCATCCATGTTCCACAACTGCATATCGAAAGGGATTATCCCTTATGCTGCATGAAGGAATATCTTCCAGATTTCTCATGGTGAAGGTGTACACCATAGGGTTTTCATGGTATGTGTAGGTCCTATTTATGGGATTCGTTATGCACTAAGGGGAGCTTCACGTGACACCCCTCATGGGATTCCATGGATATCATGACCTCAAAGATGTCTTGTGATGAACTCCATGCTTATGTAGATGGGGTTATACATTGAGGCCAATGTGTGAATGGGGAGATGATGGTTGAATGGCTAGGAGTGAATACCTCATGGTCTTCACATCATGATGTTTTCCTCTCATGATAGGAGAATCCACAATAATCCTCCATGTCAAGGCGTCCACTTTTAAGGTAGCATGCAGATGTCAGGAGGAACACGGTCTTCCCACATGATTGCAGATGGGGTCTTGTGATGGGACCACTGGTCTTGTGCTAGAGGTTTCCCATAAAGTTCTTAATATGCATGGGAATGCACTCAATGATCACATTATTGATCATTAAGGTTCATGATCTATAAAGTATCACTCAAGGGACTACGCATGATAGTATAAGGGCTATGTTCTAGTCAGAAGATAAGGATGTATGGACGAGGGTTTGCTTCGCACTAGTCCTCACAAGGGTTCGCGTGACCTAAAAGGTTATTGTAATGGACTCTATGTCCCTAAAAGGATCTGTTTTTTGAGTCTGTATACATTGGGGAGGACTTATACATGGAACTGAAGGGTCTCTAAATGGTCATGTGTTTGATGGTGTCTAACGACATTGCTAGTGCAGGACACCCATATTCTGGGACTATCTGTCTCAACCATCAAAATCCAGAGAATTCATTCCACATGATCACATTTTTATGAAACCCTGAATCCCTCCTATTCATGTAGTTCACATGTCTTCAAAAGAGGGTCTTGCGATGGTTTCTTCATCACGCCAAGGTCTTTTCAAAGGCGTTCTCGTGCCAAGATAATCATGTCCAAGGATGAATATTATCACTCAAAGAAATGTACGCTCAAGGTATTCATGATATAGAGGTTCACATATTAATTGGTTCATATTTTAAAGAACTATTATGGGTCCCTCATGCATTCCAGGACTCACATCGCATGAGGTTCCATAGCTCATGTGATTGTGTGATCTATGTGGAGGCCTTATAGGAGGCCCTGAGAGCATTTACATGGGTCCAGTATGTGATCATGTGATCATATGAGGATAATGAAATAATTTATTTTGAATAAATACTATTGAATATTCTCATGGGGGACCACTTTTATTACCAAGAGGTGATCGTCAATGGTGGAGGCTGGAAAATTTATTCCATCGGCATTTTTCTCTCTCTAGTCCCTTGTATTTCCAAGCTCTCTCCCCTCTCCCCTCTTTCACATGTTTCGTCTAAAGGAGAATGGGTTTATATAGGCCATGTGAGGATGAGTTTGATGACTATTTTTATTGTATAAAGTAAACTATTTAATTTAATCACATGTTCTTTCATTGTGGTGTTTCATGATCCATAGAAACTCCAAATTAATTGGGATGAAAACCATGTGGAGGCTGAAGGGGTCCACAGTCATAAAATGACTTGAAAAAACCCCTTGGTTGTCTTCATCTCGATTGTATAATCAAGAGTAACCATGTGATGGCCTTGATTTCATCTCAAGGTTCTCATGAATAGCTATCAAGGCTTGATGTACCATTTACGTTGTGTCCTCGGTTCAGTTGTGTGACCATGGAATGATCATGTGACGGCTTTGAGTGTCATTGGGCAGTCTTGTGAGAGGGAAAGTGAGTTTTTCGAAACCTTTGTTGATTTCATCATACTCTTGTGGACATAAAAGAAGTTCTAGGTTGATGGAAGTGTCATTAGTTGAGTGTTGGGTGTGTTGAACCAAGGTGCTGATAGGCTGAAGATGGTGACACTACATCATGCAGGCTCTTCTGGTTCAAACATATGTTTATAGTGATCATGTAGATGGTAGGGATTAGTGGGATGTGATATGGGGCAATGTAGATCATATATCAGCTTGATCAGACAATCCTAGTTCGATCTTTCACAAAAAATTGTTCCCAAAATAGAATTTCAATGCCTTCCTCCCTCTGGAATATAATATATTTAGTGGAAGTTATTTTATCGATCCCATAATGGGGTCGGAACACGTACCATATACATCACTCTCCACTAAGTGGGCCTTGGACAACATATTCATGCCCGCATGTGGGATTTCACACCAAGACCCCTATACACGGGCTCAACTCTTGTTTTATGGAGCTATGCTCCCCTGTTGGTCCACTGGTCTACCTGGGATGACTCCCTTGGGTGTGGTCGACCTTCTACCACATAGGCCTTAGTTGAATTGGCCCAAACGGCTTGTTGTCTAACCATACATTTTGGCTAGGGATTGTATCAAAATTAATACCTTTTACATAAGAATATATTAAAATTATTATTAGTGTCAGGTCCAAGATATGTTTCATTAAACCATATGTCTACATGAATGAACTCCTCTATATATTAATATATTGTTTGGCATGGTTCTTGGATATTTGTTGGAAAAGATGGAAATTCAAGAATATCAGTTCCAACAATGTTTCTCATAATATTAAAATGAATAAAAATGGGATAATTTTATCTCTGAATAGGTTTTTAGATAATGAACCATATATTAGGGGTTCTTATATCGATTTGTATTGAACATAATGATGATAGGTCCCACAGAATAGACAAAAATAAGTAGTTTAGGGTCTTCTATGATATACTGTAGTTCATGATTTTAAAAAAAATGTGAAAATGGATAAATAAAATTCAAATTATTGTCAATCAATGAAGGCTTGTTCATGCAGCTGACATCATTTCATAAGGTTATTTCCCTAGTATTTTAATTTATTACTAAATATAATTATATATACCGTGTGAATTTATTTACAGAACATAATGAAAATCCTTAGATTGGCGGTATGAGTTATATGCTATCTATCTTATATAATGATGGAGCTGTGTCCAATAGTGTAGTTATTATGTATGGTGTATGGTAGCTCCCATTTTAGTTGTTTTTTGTGGGATTATTCCCAAGTATCATGGGTATTTTCATAGATAACAATAATTATCCTTTGAAAAATGAGTAGAGGAGATCCATCTTATTAAAAACCTTCATAACAAATTCTATTGAATATATAGGTTGTATATTTTATGTAATTTTTTCGATGGAGTCTCTCCAACTCATCAAAATAGATCTATGATTAATTACCATTCAAGAAATGATTATAGATGAAAAAATGAAGTCTAGGTTGTTGTGTTGTCCCAGATATGGATAATAGAAATCCAAAGGGGGGGGGGATTGCAATCAAAATATGATGTGTAGTTTTTCATATCACTGAAGTATTAATTTTATTGAAAATGTTTGTTTTTATTTAATTAGGATACAAAATTTAATTGCAATGGAAAAAACCTATCAAAAAATAAAGATGGTTGGATAAAATCAATATTATAAAAGAAAATGAAATGATAAATAAATTTATATATAATTTAAGGAGTTTAACATTAAATTCCAAAAATCATTAATTTTTATTTTTAACAATCAAATTCTATACAATGTAAGTCTTTATCTTTATCCAAACTAGTAGACGGATCTATAGACCTAATAAAAGTTATCCTAGTTCCACACTCAAATATTCCTTGCTGAAATACCTATAAGATGGTATGGTTTTTTAAAACCATAACTTATTTGACAAAACTAACTCCCTTATAAAATCTCTAATATGATGATGGAAGTGATTTATACCCCTAGAAGTAGAGAACAAATGGGTTTAGACAATGCACCTTCCATACCAATAATATCATTTAACTTTTAAATATGAAACAGTACCCTTTTGCAGAATGAATCCTCCTTGATGACATATGATTAGATAGTAAGTAAATACAATAGAAATTAGAGCATTACAAATAATATTCACAATGGTAGATATAAGTGCTCTTCGAATGTAAAAACCATTGAAATAACTCATTATAGACAAGATAAAACACAAATTCAATAAGATTGTATGGTATTGCAGTATTTTCAAACGGTTTTTTCCAGAAATCCCATGTGTCAATTAATTGATGACATTATAACATAATTCAGTAGTAATATTATATGATCTTCAAGTATGGTTTCAACTACATTGAATGCACACTATATATTACTTTGGTAGTATCTCCAATATCAATTATCATTGATTACAATATCTTTGTACTATAATTTCCAATGAATATAGTTCGAATTAGCTTCATAATGTACCAATACAATCTAAAAATTTCACCAGACATTAAAGGAATATACATTAAACCAACATTATAAACTCTCAGATTAAAAATTATAAGTTAATTAAAACCAAATATGACGTGTAATGTGATTTTAAAGGAAAAGGACAAAAAATGTTCATTGAAAAAACAATCACCCCACTTTTGAAAATCAAAAGATATAAAGGAAAATGTATGTTTGAATAAAAAATAGAAAAAAAACAACAGTTACTTCTGATGAAACTTCTCTTGAGTTCACCATATAAAAGGGATAAATTTTTTGTTCTCTCGCCCTTTTTTTATTTTTTTTAATTCACTAGAGTTTAAATCAATGAATTAGTTAATATATAAATAAAAACATAAGGAAAACATAAATTCAAAAAATATAACCCCCATTTTCATTTAAAAAAATACTTATAAGGGATTAAAAACAATTATGGACCAAATATAATTGAAATAAATAATTCCCTTTTATCCTTAATTCATCTATCACTACAATATATGTCCCTTTTATGATATTTATCTATTTATTAAAATAAAGGGTGATATTTTTCCTCTTTTATAATTTCTATAATATGTAATGTTCATAAATTATTCACTTATCTCATACATTAAAAATAAATAAAACACTACCCGAGAAGATAAGTTAGTTAGAAAACATTTAATCATTGATAAATATTTAAAATAGAATCATGATTTGAAAATAATTCACGATCTATCAGTCATTAATCTACAATTTAACTAGAATAAATCTCTTAATATGATGAGATTATAACTAAAAATGTATGAAAAAGTATAATAGATAATGATAATTAAAATAATTAGTTATTTTTAATGTATGAATAAAGATGACCATAGGACAACACCTATTTACATAGGAAATTCATCCTACAATTGATATCATCTGATTAGATGGACTAATGAACATAATTCTAGAATGGATGATGCCAAAAATATATTTAATTTATTATATTTATAATTTATAAGAACAATTTACTACCATTTCAAAAAAAAAATCTCAAGTTAATGTATAAGTGTATCCAAACATTTCAAAGTATTTTAAGTGACGGTGGCAACCAGTTAAGAAAAAATTTCACATGATAAAAATAAAAAAATTATCCTTTAAAACATTATCCTCTATCATAATTGATAGATCTTATTCTTTAAAAAGTGGATATAAATTTTATTCAAAACCTATGTTCATATCTTACATAAAATGAATTTATGAATGAAAAGGTATCCAGAAAATCAAAACTCCCTTAAAAATTCCCTATTTATAACATTTTTTCAATGAAATAATTTAACACATTAAAATTCAAAAAGAGTTAGCGAGTACATGATTTTAAAATTACAATTTTGGTACAAAATGAATTCAACCATAAAAAATAACAAAGAAATCCATACCATATTTTTTTAATGGGAATGATTAAAATGTACATTAGTTACCCCTATCTTTCCATCTCTTTGGAATTTAATCACTATAAGTTCCTTTATTTTTTAATAATAGTGTTTTCTAAATGATTAAATATTATTCAATAAACATTTTTTCTTATATATCCCACCTATTTGGAATTTTATATATAATGAAGTTAAAGTTGGAACATAGTTATTCAATTAATAATGTATCATTTTGATAGTTTTTTTATATAGATCAGAAGATGGCTCCTTTGGTATCAGCTATCAATACATATTTTCAAAATACTTTACGCGTGATATTTTTCACTAATTTCATTAAACCATAAACATATTATTTTATCTTTTCAATAGTATCAGTAACTTTTAAATATTTACTTGAAGCATTTTAATATTTTATTTATAATGAATGTATTGAAATATTCTTTCAAGATATATAAATTTTAGAATCATTCCTAGAAATAAAATCAACCTTGATATTTTTCATAGAAGTTTAAACCCAAATTTCACAATAATATAGTGTTATAGATCTTTTTTCGTAGACCCAACATTAAGTTTCTTAAAATTCTTATACAGTTATTGATTTTTTTTTCACACTCCTCAATGTACACATTAATTTTGACATAGGTATAAGGAACTGTATCCATTGCATCTGATTGTGGTTTATCATCTGATAATAAAGACACATAAACACTTGGAGATAAATATGAAACTATTTTTGGATTAATTTTTCCAATAAAACATAATTTTAATTTATTATATCTATTAAAAAATTTGGTAATTCATTGATTTTCACCACTATCATGGTTTTTATTATTTCAAGATGACGGATCTTTACTATCTCCCCACATATCATTAGTTAATTTAAGTGATTTACTTTCACTATTCTTATAACTTCTACATTAATTTAAATCATTATTCTTTGGGTTGTGTGTAGTATATTATAATATTACTAGTATTTTGACACACATAGTTGATATGTTCTTATGTATATATATATATTTAATTGTTTTCTATTCATTCAATTTTATACTTTTCAAAATATCTCTAAAAATTACAATTTATAATCATACTTCAAGCCATATTTTCTTATTCACTATCAACAGATTCCAAATTGCTATTACCTGAATAATTATTATAAAATTTGATCTTCTTGGAATTATTTTCTATAAAATTAAATCAGTAAACAGAAGAAATAAAAGAAAAAACATTTTAAACTATTTCCTTTCTAATATTTCGTTTTCGTCTTCTGCCATATTTTATGTATTTTTTCATAATATCATCCAAAATTAGCATTATATTGTGTTTTATACCATTGATTTTTTTATTTGGATCCCATTAAATGGGTATCATATCAATCACTTTATCAAAAAAATATCTTATGATGTGGTTTTATCTCCAAGAGAATGATAATTATTGACAGTAAAAAATGTTTTATTTTTTAATCAAACTCACCAGGTAGAAAATCAAAACATTAATGGTCCAATCTAGTAATATCCCTTTTAGAATATAAAAATGTATATGTTCTAAAATGAATAAATTATAATTTCTTCCAAATGCCACATGGTTCTCTGTATAATGAATGAAGACAATAGTTGTTCTAGTGGAAAAATCAGGGTAATGTATTACTAAATTGAATGTTTAACTAAATATCACCCCTTCGTCTCTATTAAAACCAGTGGCTTAAATCTATATAATTTGATAATTTTAATTCAAAAAAGATAATTATCAAATATAGTGTTGATAATAAAATTCATCATCTAGTCTCTCAAGCACTCATAACCTCAAACATTAAAGGTATGTGTTTTTTAGTATTTAAATTATTCAAGCTGGAAGCTGGTAAAACAACTACCATATCTAAAGGAAAACATATATTTTATATTTTGCAGAATTAGTGTATGGACAAATATAAATTTATATAAAATTAAAATATATAAAAATAAAGAAGTTTATATATAATAAATGTTTAGTGTTCAGGATAATAATCCAAAAATCCCAAAAGGATGTTATTACCAATATCACTCCATTAAAAATCTCTTTTATTCTATCTAATATAGGTGGATGATTTATGGATTGGATCCTAGTAACATAGTTATACACTCATAACTTCCTCAACTATAGACCAATTTTAAGGTACTGAGTTCCAAACCTAATGATTCTATGACTAAAATATCATTATTAATATTATTAAACTCTATCATTGAGAACCACTTTGATATGATGATCATAAAATACAATTCCTGATTAATGGATTAAGAGAATATCTCATTTAATCTCAACCATATACTAAATTATAATATAACTAATTCCTTTTCACCATAAAATTATAATATTTTGTGAAAACATATCAAAAATCCTTTTTGATATCTTCAAAAACACTTTTAAAAAGCTATAATCAATTTCAAAGTGAATCAAATCATCTGAAAGTCATTGTGGATACCCTTTTAAAATCCTTTAGGATAAACTCTAAAAAACTTTTCTAGTACCTCTCCAAGTCAAACAATATCCATATTAAATCAAACACCAAGTGTGAACCCCAATCCTTTATAGAATTGGAAAAAAATATAAATTTTTAAATCCATAAAATTCACTATTGATATGCCTCTATAAAAGAACTATAATACCCAGGTTACGATGGGATACTACATGATATCCAAAAAAAATTATATTTGTACATATTCCCACCCTTTTCAACATATGTAAAAAATAATTTTCATATGATCCCTTTTTCCTAGTCAAAAATTATCCATGATACAGGGATCATGTCAATCCCATATAGCTACTTATATGTTCATGATTCTCTGATAATGGACTAAAAAGGTATATGAATAAATCACAAGACATTCACTTTTATTAAGGAGCACGTAACATGACCCTCATCCAATAGATAAGGAAGTTGTATGTATTACCAAACACTCAACTGTTATATCTCAATTGAGGGTTCATATTCCATACCCATCATATGAGAGGGAAAATACTATATTGTTTAATCTCAAATCAATTACATAATCAAAAAATACCCAACAAAAAATGATTATTAAATCCAAAAGCATTTCATAAAAAATTATCATTGTATGATTATTCTCATGATTTTTATCTCTTTAACCTATACTATATAAGAAATAAAAATATGATTCATTAACCCCATGTATTCTAAATACATTGTGTATGAAACTCCACTTGGAATAAAATTTTGTTCATCTAGTTTATAAACCCCATTTATACCTTTTGAACAAATTATATATCCTGATATAAGAATCTCAGTCATGTTGACATTAATATTTCATCACAACCAATAATACTGCATGAAAAACATATGTTAGTGTTAAATTAATGAAATATTTTGATAGGTAAATTATCCTTTAACATCATTATATATATACAAGTGAATACAGTGTGAAAGAATGATAAAGTAGATATGTCTTTTATATAGCATGGCCTTTTTTTTGTTAAACTCTTTTAGGAATTCATACCAAAAAATAAAGATTCACAAACCTCAACATATCATATATGATAGAATTCAAAATAAACAATATGTTTATTTCATTTTTAGGATTTCCCTAACTAATTAAATTTATATATATTTAATTCCATATATCTATGTGACCATATAATAAAACTATCCTACTGTACTCTTTAATGAGTAACATCTATGAAAAAAACTATCTTTGGTAATTTTGAGCCATGAGAATTATATTCCTAATGTGAAACATTCTGAGAATGGTTTTCATACTTGTTAATATCACAACATCCATTATTATGATGTTAATAACTATCATTGTCTTCATTGATATCTATATATTTTCATCATCATCATCATCATTGGAACATATTCCATAAATATTTTCATCAAAATATTTTGGTGGATTATATATATATATATATACACTATAACATTTTATTGATATTTCCTAAACTGTTTTAGGATGTTTTGTTATATTCAATTTGTATTATTTTTGGTTTAATCGGTTATTTGTTAACGTTGAATATCTCATAGTGAAAACAGTCTCCCACTATCCTCTTAGACACTATATTATTTTCATAATATTATTCAATGATATGAAAAAATATTTTCTGTTTATAAAATATTGTTTATATCCTTTATTAGGAATATTTTACAAATAAAAAATTTCATTAATATCTTTTAGGGAATACAATGTGTTTAGAACAATATTTTTAAAAGGAGAGTTTATAAATGAAAATATTCCACCAGTGGTGGGATAAAATACCTCATATTTTAAAAAAATGTCGATTAATTGTTTTATCCTTATAATTTTCTCAAAAAAATGTTTTAGAATCTGGTTAATAAGAAAATATTTTTATTTAATCTATTATCATAATGTTTCATATAAATAGTTTTTTAATTGACAACTTCCATTACCATATAATATAATTCATGATAAAAATATGCATTAATTATTTAAATCCAACTGAGATTGATATATTACTTTATATTAAACTCTAACATTGAGTAACACTTTTCAAAATTAATTATATAAAAACTGCATACTTTTCTAAATTTTTAGAGATTTTTCAAACTCCTTGACGTATGAATGATAATTATATAATTTGGAAACGTTTTCATCCTTAATAAATTTAAATTTAGTTTTTAATGATCCTTATTGGATACTTGAAGAATGATTTTTGGAATTTAAAGCTAAATATTCTTCTAGTTGTTTGATTTTCACTGAATTGTACTATTTATAAATCACTGAAACCAAGATATAACATGACTTATTTCATAAATTCTCAACACTTTGAGAAAATAGGGTAACCATTTCTTGAACTTCACACATGTTTGAACATTTCCGATAGTGATAGGTGAATGGATTCTATATGTAAAACAATCTGTAAGTAAATACATGGTATCTTCAATTTATTAACTTACTAAATAATATGTTGTATGTGATTGGATACTAAATTTCCTTATATTATTATTTATTTAATTCATTTGAACCATAAGTAGATTTTTTCATACTTCTTATAAGATTTTATATTATAGAGATGATAAAAATCAATAGTTGGTTACTCAAGAATTTTTCTCTCTAACATATAAAATTTAATTACATATTAAGAATAATTATTAAATTTCTATAATGGTTTAAGAATTATATTACATTAACCATATCCTTTTCTAAAATATATATCAAATTGAAGTTGGATGATGATGATTCCATATTCCCTTAACATATGATTTTATGAGATGAGCAATTTTTCTTACATATATTTTATAAGTACTTTTATTAATTATTCTCCCATTAATATTTACCCATTTTCAAATGACTAATATTAATTGGAGGTCTAAGATCCACATTTATTCATTACTAAAACCCACTAAGTAGGTATGCAATTCATAACAATCAGATGTATATAATCATGTTAATCAAATCATATATTACATATTAAAATTTGAGTCGATAACTCTTTACCCGGATATCTCGTATAGATTCACACAAATATATTAAAATAGTTTCCCAACGAATATGGTTTCATAGATATGTATAATCAAAATCAAATAACAAAGATGATTTCCCTAACATTTATGGTCACCTTATTACTTTATTTCTTTACCCATGACAATCCAAGGGAACAAGCCTATGGTATTTCCTACTCGATTGGATTGTAGAGGACTCGACAAGTGTCCCTTAGGACTAAATCTAACACATAGTGTTTTAAACGGATTTAATATTACCATATTATCTCCAGTTATACCTTCAAATATATTAATAATTCTAATAATTTTGTTTTGAATCTGATTCAAATAACTAAATTAGTATAATCAAACCATATTGAAGTTCATTTATTTACACAACTCATAACTTTAATTATTAACCCAAATTTAAATCCAATAGAATTATTACATATCCAATTTCATCTTAAGTTAAAGGCATTTTAAAACCTTTAATATAATTTTTTTGAATAATTTAAAACCAAAAAACTGTATAAAAGTAATCTTGGAGTGATAGATAGCCAACCCCCACTTTTCTAGAAAATTCATTAGATTCCATGAAATTGGGAAATCCCACACAAAATCCTTCTTCCTATGGATACATTAATCAAGAGAGAACATAATTACAACACAGTTATATGACCTAATATGTATAATGTTTTATCAATTTTTAAATCCATGATTATAATCCAATACAATTTAAGGTTTGGGTTGAAGAAAATTGAATCAAATATCAAACCCAATATGTGATCCTCAGTTGCATATATGGAAATTTATAGAATAAGATTGAGAATTAAACTAAAGATGAAATATATATATATATTCAAATTATTAGAATTAAATCATAGAATAATAAAAAATAGAATAAATAAATAAATTAACAATTCAATATTAAAATATGATAAAACTAATTTATGCAAAATCTACAAAAGTTTAATTATAAACACTATAATTAGGCTATGAATCATATAAATTCCATAAATAAATAAATATAAACATTTTACGATTATATTAAATATTAATTATTTTATATTTCACTTTATATGTAATTTTACTAAAATACATGATATCAAAAAAATAAACATCGTATATATTAACAATTCTGATATTAAGTAAATATTTAGTATATCATGAATTTTTATTTAAATATTAATCATATCAATTATGAAAACTCCTTTTAACATGGTTTAATAATTTTATCAAAATGGGAATTTAAATTATTCATTTCAAATAAAATAATTATGAATAATTCATAATTTTAAATATAAACTCCCTTATATATATACATTACTTTTTAATTTATAATCATTTCATCAATTACCCTTAAAATTTTCATATAAACCATTTATATCCATTTTATCTGTCATTATAGTTAATTTCAAAAGTTATTTACATATTAAAAATTGATATTATATAATAAAAATTTAATAAAAATTTATTAATTAATTATAAAAAATCTCCAATTCTTTATTTTATAAACATTTATTATGAATTAATTTTAAAAAATAATAAATATCCAAATATATCCTTTTCTATAATTCATAAATTAATTTAATTTTTGTTATACTTGAAAAAAAGAAAAATTTAAATTTTCTTGTATATTATATTCTATGATATACATTATATAATAGGAATTGTTTAGAATTTTTACAATTCAAATTTTATATTAAATAATCTTCAATTATTTCATATCCTCTGATAACAAGTGAATTGTTGTATATAATATGTTCCATATCACTATTATAATATTATGAAATATTTCCATGCACATATCATCACCATATCCACATATGATATCTTATATTGTATATTAAAACATAATGGAAAAAAATGATTTTAGTGAGTCATCTGTTGGGATATTGCATATTGTATGTGATGATGATATCATAGTTTTCGATATCCAGTATCATATTTCAAGATGTAGTTCATTTTATATGTCATTTTAATTAATAGAAAATAAAACAAACATATAATATATAGTTTCACCATTTTAAAACACAATTTATATAATCAATAGACGTGTTATGGTTTTGTTACCACAATTATGGTTTTAAGAATATATTAACACATCATTCAATAAATTAGAAACAACAGGAAACCAAAATACAATGATCTTATATGATTTAAACCAAAAACATAAAACTAATTAATAAATAATTCACTTTTTATAGATAAGAAAAAACTAATTGCCTTCATCAGAGTGGATTTATTATGGTCTCTAAGGGGAACCCAAAGGACTCCCTCCCATTTGAGGTATCCATGACCAAACATGAATCACTTTATGCTAATAAAATACCCTATTTATTCCATAATTTACTAATTCGTCTCATGGAAAAATAGGATATACATGATAGTTTTTTGGACATGGATAATTGTTAGAGGCTTAGTCAGGCATGATAAATCACCATCTCATTCTGATAACCACCCATTAACTTCTAATGATTCTTCTATGGATTTTTAACATGAAATATTTAAATGAATGTTCTTAATGTATATCCACACTAAATATTTTAATTTATTTGGAATTATCCAAGGATATTATTCAACATTCTCGTGGTTTGGGAGTAGATAATCTAACCTTAATATTTTTTAGACTCCATTGATTGATAATCCTGTTCACAATAGATATATACATACCATCCAACATGACATGTCTGCAGAAGGCCTACAGGATTATCGAGACAACATTGATGTTATAGTGGATCCTTAAGAAAATCTAGGAATTCCAAATTACCCTTTAATGGATAATGATATCATGATTTGGAAATCCGATAGAAATGATATATTTTATATTACAGAGTTTTATAATATGAAATTTACTGGATCCATCCAAATGCTTTACTAACTTCTTAAATTCAATGTTCTTATTTAATTACCATCTAGGATACTCCTCCTATTTAAAATCTAGAATAATTGGTTTCCTACACATGATAAAATGAAAAAGGAAGGCTAATCCATTGTATATTCATTTCTTTTATACTTGAAGGATGATGAAACTGTCTAGAACCTATTCATTTGCTGCTGTTTTTTCTCATTGATTAGGGATATTCATTGGTGAAATTTATAATTTGGATTTTGGATCTCATAGGCAGCTCGATGTATTGATGCTTCACATCCCCAAATCTTGACAGACATATTAGATTCAGAAAATGCTTCTTGTTGCTACAGTAGCATACTGTTATGATATCCGGTCATCTAGAAATGGAATTTCTTTGACAGGAAGGATCCAACATTCCATGAAGGTGCAATTATAATCCAACAATATATACATGTCGATGCTTCCATATATAATTTCCACTTGGACATAAACTACATGGATCTATATTTAGATAGGTTACTGGGAATTTCATGTAGACTAATGATGTTAGTGATGATCCAGTATATAGGCTTGATCCCTCCTATCATTCCATGTGGATAAGTTAATATTGAAGAATCTTCTTCAGGAATGTTGGGATGTTTGGGTTTTTAATGTGTGTTCCACATGAATCATGGCTCTTTGAAATGTTTCATTCATTATATTATTAGGATGGGAATTTCCTACAAAGCTGAACTGTGGTCCATTATTTATGATGTCAAGAATGATGTTTATCATATATGGAATATATTATGGATTAAATCATATTTTTAACTTTAATTACTTTCTCATACCTCGAGGGCTGGGAATTTTATATTGAGAGTTATTCCTCCCTGTATTGGATGTCTCAATCTGGTTAATCATCACAAACTATTGACCACACATGTTTATTGGTAGGCAAATTAAATGGGTGATCCTTTTTCTAATATATTAGACATTGAATGATAGCTATGTGGTTCTTTAGGGATCTTATGTTGTGTGTACATTTCGTGAAGTATGACATTATGGGAGTATCTCATTCTCGACTTTATAAATCCACTTTCCCGACAAAACTATAAACCTTTACTTTTTCATTAATAAGTTACGGGGAGAGTCTAACCGAACCTTGAATTTTACAAGTATGAATCATCCAATATTGAATTTATCATATAAATTCTTAGTTGATTATCCTATGTATTTTTTTCATGAAATTCTCAATGATATTTTTATCCAATTTTGGATTACTTTTCGATTCTGACAATTATCATTTGGCGTCCAATGACAATTATAAGGAGTTAAAAGAGATGTGAAATATGATTCTAATTTCCCAAAGATATAACCACGTCATTTAGTAATATAGTATAAAGGTAGTTTCATTTTATCACATAAAAATACATATGATATAACCATATAATCCATTTAGGATATTGATTAAATTCATTACATGAATATTGGATTTTGGGTCTACCCCCTTCATTACTCTGGGTTTCTCTCGTGGAGTTATCTTACTAGTTGTAATTAATGTGTGAAACTAATTATTATTTTTTGTTTTTTTAATTAAAATAAAAATTAGTAAAGAATGATAACAGTTTTAGAATGAAGATATTGAACATTTAACATAAAAAATAACACAATTTATAATGAATGGGATAAATCATATCTATGGTTTTATGGGTACCCTCAGTGTCTTTTAATTTTTATTAAATTTGAAAAATAATATGCTCAAAAAAATATAAAAATTAACATCCTATACTTTTTTTAAACCTAATTCAAACTAAATATATATGAAACTCAGTAAACATGACCTTCTCTAAAGTGTTTTGGAAATGAACATGTTATGGTTAAGAAAAATCCACCTTCCCAACACCTATTTCAAATATATATCATTCATTATTCATCCCACCAAACTATAACACATATTAGTTAAGTGAATGAAAGGTAGAGATAAAATGTGAATAAAATTATGGTTTGGTCCAAGGTATCTTGATATTGTTAATAATGGCATACCAAAACTCATCACACACTTACTACCCCACCTTAAATGAAAATAAATCAATAAATTAGTGAAAAATTGGACTTTGTAAAACCTATAAATCCCCTAGGGATCAATACTATTTTTCTTTCAATATTTAAATGAACATAAAAATGACAAGAATAACATGGGAGAATGTAATATTGTAAAAACACGTAATTGAAAAATAAAAAACACTTTAATATATTTTTAACAGGGAGAATAGAAATAATTATATAAATCTATAGTTATATAAACTGAGAATTTTTTTGTAAATATAGCTATAATAGAAAATATAGACAAGGGAGTGAGCTATAATTTATCATTATTCTCCATATATAAAATTCACAGTTACAATACATGTTTTTAAATAATATCAATACATTCAGTTGGAAACCTAATAAGAAACTCTCTTTGTATACCACCTATCCTTATATTGATTTATAAACCACATGAACCAACTGAACTACCATCAACCTAAATATTATTTTACTTAAAGTAATAAATCATGAGTTCCATTGAGTATCCCAGAATCACCTTAGTCACATGAGTTCTAAAACCAATGAACCCATTTAATCCCTTAATTTGGAGTGTAAAACTCAGATAAATATCCACCTTTAACTTCATAGTAGAAAATATAAATAATAATAAATGGGAAATTTTTATTATCCCACTATGAATAGACTTACACCAGGTTGACATAAATCTAATTTAAATTGTAGATTCAGACAAGACACCAGTGAGCCACCTATTTGGATATTGTGAATAAGCTCAAACACTACATTAAGAACCATCTCTACAGTAGTGAGCGAACACAACCCATCACTACAACAAAACTCTATTGATGGATAAAAACACATGGCCTGATTTAGAAACACTGAAAAGTTAATAGAATTCCCTAATCCTCCACCACCAATCCTAAATTTTGGTAACCAAACCAAAAAAAAATTTAGTATAAAGACAATATTTTTTCATTAACAACTTTTCATTTAGAAACACCATCTCACATGGGTTTTAAATCAATGATCTCCCTTCCATATCTACCTCGAGTGAATCTATAACAATATTGGGTTTCTATTGAACTATTATACTAGCATTATATCGCCTATTTTATATATAAATCCATGAATATTACATAATCACCTAATGAAAAATCCAGATACATTTTTGGGAAATTTGTTCTTTGGGAAATAAATAATCCAATTTCCATGTGTAAACAATGAGATTCACTTTTTCAACCCAATATCATTTAGTGATACCATTTCTTATTTATTTTCAAGCCAAGAATGTGTATATCCAAGGCTTCCAAACCATAGGACCATATATTAATCGATTAATATTACCCAAATTTAATTAGAAATCTAAATATTTGACTTGAAATTAAAATTTATTTAGGTTTATCAATCAAGGTTCCAAACATTAAAAAACATTATTTTTAGACTGAATAATTAATTCCAAATAATGTTTAATAATAAAAAACATTATTTTTTTTATTAATTAAATACATTAACATAATATAAAATATAAAATGATGTTAATTTACATACACCACTTCACAACCAGCCTTCCATTGATAGTTTGTGTAACTTTTCTCCCAAGTTTAAATATTTATAAATTTTAAAGTCAACCCAAGAACATGAAATCCATTTTGTAATAGTAATAATGTATTGAATTCTCAAAAATATATGTATATAAAAGTATACTAATCATGATGTTTTTTAAGTTTTTTAGTGGATTAGGGATAGTTTGTAAAAAATATGAAAATTAATGTTTCAATTATGGAGGGTTTGACACATAAATATGATGCATGTTTTTTTTTTCAAAAAACATCCAATGAAATATTCCACACTAATATCCCTAAAAACATGTGAACCCATCAAAATTAACTTCATTTTTTATTAGGTTCATGTTTCATGAAAATTGGAAAAATGAAATATTTTAATCCCATTTTTCATTTTCATGGTTTGTTTTAATTATTTTTATATTGTTAACTTTATCATCTCTATTTGTATACATTTTTATTTATATAAAACTATTTTTATTTTCATACTATTCATAATTTTTTCTTTCCATTTTTATAAATGAATTGTATAATTAAATAAATATAATGAAATAAAAATATTGATTAACTTTTTCAATTTTTTAATATACAGAAATGATGCCACCTATAATTTCCCATAACAATTATATGCATCCCAATGAAGCAAATACCCTTGACCAGCACTTATCCAATAATTAATCAAATAAATATATTATGAGTAGAGCTTGGAAAGGTATTATGGTCTTTTAATATATCTTACCTGTAAAACAATCATATTATTATTATTATTTAAATGAAAATGTTTTAGAAAAGTAAAATCCTAATGTTTTAAAAAAATCAATACTCAATTTCAAAAAATAAAAGAAGAAACCTATATGGAATATAAAAACCCATTTTAGAGTAAATCCTCAGACATTAAAAATGATATTAAATCATTAAAAATTTGCATGAATTTAAAATGTAGATTAATCACATTATAATGTTTTGAAATAAATTCTATTGAAAACACCCTCATATCAAACATAATATGAATCATTTTATAAAAAATAATGAAATTATTGAAAAATAACTCATGAACTGAACAATAATTTATGATATTTAACAATCAATATATTTCAAAAAATATAAAAAATGTAAAATAAAAGGTTGAAGAACACAGATTTTTTAGAAGCTCATAAAATTCATCATGAATTAGCCTTATAATTAATTACCAAATTATCTCAAAATTAATTCCTATGTGTTTATATGATTACAATGTATAAGGGTAATTAAAAAATGAAAATAATCTAGTGTGTAGTATTGATCATTCCTAATTTGATTTAGTGAGGTTGAAGATAAGCTCCTCCCCATACTATAAAATACTTAAAAAATATGTTAAAATTTTATTTAAATAAGTAACGAAGGATAAATTCAGAAAACCTAAACAAGGTGTTACATAACTTTATACACTAAAGATATAATAACTATGTCTTGGGAATACCATCACTTTATCCCTAATCAAAATAGGAATGTAGTTTACTTAATTCGAACAACAGCATGTTAGTTTCTCTACTATCCATATGTGAATATCAAGAATGGATAATCTTAATTTAAAATAAATATAACCCATCACGTAGATGAATACATAATTTGAAGTTGAATAATGGGGGAACATGATGAATTATTTAACCTTAATATTTATTATGACTTTTCATGTTTACACTTTTTTTATTGTTGATGAAGTAGTGTCATTTCTGTAGGGGACTTATTTTCATCAAAATCAATTACCACATATACTGTAGTATCATTATATATATCATTTCATTCTTCTAGAAATTAAAATGGCTCAATATATTCAACTTTATGAAAAAAATACTTTGGAGAAAAATAAATTTATGAATAATGTAATGAAATGGGATTTATTAAATTTTATACTCTCTTTAATGGTTCATCATGGAGATCAATATCTTTTAGAAACAATAATAGTATCGAAACATTAAAACTTTTCCTCTCCTAGAGGTTAACCATATCCATTTCCTCATGTATCTCCTTGGAAAACAATGGCGATGAATTAGGAAAATTAAAATAAAGGGCGTTATAAATATTTTTTGTTTGATAATAGTCAAATATAAATGAGTCCAATACAAAGTAGAATATATTTAGATTTTTAGAACATAATGCCATATCTTCTTGAAATGACATGGGAAAGAGTTTATATAGGGTTGTTAGTGAATGATTTTTAATTTATTCCTCCACATATTCAATATCTTTATCGAAACAGTCCATTTTAAGTAGTTTAATATCCTTTTGTTATTGCAGTTCTTATGCTATTTGTGTATGGCGAGTGATGGTTATTCTCAGCATGTTATCCTCTACCACCTCAATTTCACTTTGGTTCTTAGGGTAGTTGGATAAGTCCTAGAGTATCTATAAGGTCTTGGAATCTTATTCATTATCATTATGTTATGGGGGAATAATAATTTTATGTGATTAAAACTCATTTTTATAATATCATGCGCCTTTCCATACATTTTAGTTTAATAGTGGTTATTATGGTTGTACTTAAATTAGCCATTGTACTTATTAATTTTGAGATTCTCTAACTCATGACCACTTTATAGTAACCAGACTAGTAAATTCATGCAACCTCAGACATGCCTCCCTATATACGTGACGATGCTAACTAATAGTGTTGGTTTTGGGAGACACTATGAGGTAAATATAACATTATATTATGTTAAAATTAAATTTAAAAAATAACCCAAAATTCTATTATAAATACTTAGGGTATACATAATATATAACTGAAATAAATTGAATAAAAACATAAATAAGGAAGCATTCAATCATACATGAAAATAACCCACTCACAGTGGTGATCACATATACAAATAAGCAATTTAAAGAAAATATATAAGGATTCCCTGCTATTATCACAAGCCTCATTACATATTGGTCTCTAAATCACATAAGATTTATCCCCTGTATTAGGAAATACTAATGCTTTTCCCCAAATTAACATGTAAACAAGAGATTTACTATGGTACCCAAGTCTCATGGAAACCCAGGCAGCATATAATAAAACTTAAAAGGGAACCGCGAATGTGGACCCTAGCATATATAGAACAATATTGTATAAAAATTTGTTATGTCTTGTGTAAATAAATAATTAGTCTTAAAAGTGAAATAAAAAAATCATCATCAATAATCATATGAAAATGTCAAAATAGGATCTACTATACAAATTTTGGCCAGTTACCCAGTGTCTTTGTTTATTGTATATAACACTCGGCAGATACAAGTCCTATATGAGAATCTCATGAACATGCATAAATCATTTATTAACACCAAATCCTATAAATCACTATTTGAGACTCATAATGTTATTAGAAATATAAAAACATAGGAAATATCCTAATACTCTCATTTTATCAAGTTTTGATGGCCAAAACCAAGAAATTATCTTAGCTATATCACCATATTAGTCTCAAGTGATCATATATTTGGGAGTAACCTTAGAATCTCATCCTAAGTACCATGTGAAAGAACAAGATATAAGAGAGTATCCTATGGATACTATATAGTCACAAATGATGAATACTGATTGGTATCCTAGGCTTTATATATATGAATTATCATCAAATAATAGGTAATAACCTAGGTATCCCATTTAGTATCAGATGAATGTCTCAAATCCTAATATGTACCCTAGGAATCCCATTCATAAAATATGAATTTAATTGAGCCCCACATATGATATGTTATATTTCTAATGATAATATTGGTTATCCCAATTATGGAACCCATCAGAAAATTACAAGGTCATCACCCAAAGGTAGACAACCCATAATACTCACTATAGCTACATCGAGCTCACACAGTTGACCTTCAGGTTCTATGGTGACACTCGATGAAGAAAATATGTAATTACACAAAAAATCCATCTCTAGGGTAAACATAACCTGTTACATGAACCATAGTTTACTAATTCACATAATACCCAAGACACCCAACATAGGATTTCCTTTTCAATTTCTCTTATATAGGGTTGAAGCCATTACATAGAGGAAATACCATCCCACCAAAATTTCAGGATCTTAGAACAACCTTACAGTTATTATAGGAAATTCCAAACTAGTATCACTCATGAGAGATAAAAAAAATAACAATCGCACATCCCAAGTCATGTGTCAGTCCACTCATCCATCATCTAAAAAATCTATAAAGGGTGTACAGACCTTTGTACTAACGTACTAGTTGGGAAAGACACTCGCCCCACTCTTTAGTAAATTTGCCTAATGATTGTAAGTCACCCTATGGTCCTATACGACCTACCCATAGTCCATTAATAAATTTATATCTCTCATATATATACTGATAAAACTAACCCACTTATATGTGTATAATAAGTTCATTCATCTCATTGTTATCCCTTCGAAATCCACAAACCTCATGGAACACACTTATAACAATGAACGTGGATATATGTGGTTGGGGAACCAATATATTTCTCATGGTTTTATAGGGTCCCTTTGTACTTTTGTTTTCCTAATAGTTATTGTTAAACAACTTGTACTAGTTTTAGGGTACATTACCCATGAATTCCATACCACATATCACATGTCACATAAAAAAGAAAATAAAATAGAGAGAATTCCAAGGGACAACCTGCCTTATTCATGGAATTTTATTTTACATAACCCTGACTATTATATTTAAAATTTTATTAACATGAAGATATATTCCAATATCTGATATCTAATAATAATAATAATAATAATTTTCAACTAATTAAACAATTTATTTCAAATAGTCATAAATTCCTAAAAAAATCACCGACCAATATCCAAAAACTAAAAATGAGTGATATAAGGTGTAGTCCACTATTAGAACACCACCATACATAAAACATATATTCTATTGATTAATTATAAAAATATATTATCAATTTTAAATATTAATTTAGAAATTCCTAATTTATGAAAATCCCACAGATCCATATTCTCTCATTGAAAGTGATACCTACCACTGTTGGATAGTTTATGGAATAATTTCTAAACCTACATGCGAAAAACCTCTATCATTTGAAATCAATTAAATAGAAAATTTGATCAATAAAAACACCAAAAAAAATATATAGGTTCACATACCTCCAACTAAAAGGCTTGTGATGATGTGTGTTCATTATCAAGAGTCATTTCCTAGATACAATAATAAAATTTCTCATCATATCAAGAAGATGACACTATGATCTGATGGAATCATCATGGGATCCTTAACTAGAGTTAAGAGAAATCAAACTATAGGAATGAAAGAGATGAATAAATGAATAATAGGTGAAAAATATCCTTGGGTCATCATTAAAATTCCCATGAATCACCCTATTTGATGGAAAATTGATTAAAAAGAAGGTAGATGTTTACAATATACAAGGTAGTAATAAAATGGCGGGGTTTAAATATTTATAAGGTAAAATGGTAAATTTTTACCTTTTAGTGAAATGTGATCATCCACATTTTTTAGTAACATATTTTTTTTGAATCACACACCAACCATGTCTCCCTCAGTGTCCAATGCTAGAAACCTCATACAGTATGGTAGGATAACATTCTAAAACCATTATCCTTTAGAGAAAATCCAAATGAAACTCAAATTTTGGGGTTTGTACCATTTTTGTTCAACTATGTATTAACCATGCACCACTCCTTTATGAAAAAACACCTTTCATTATTTACTAAAGCAGTTTTCTATAAACATGAATATTATGTGTAATAGGGTAAATCACTATCTAGAATTCTAAACATCAACTTGAAGATCCTTAAATTCTCCCATGAAATTGAGACACATCTTGTGCCTTAATCCATATATAAAAACTTATCAATGTGTTTCTACAACTCTAAAATTTTTAATCTGAATCTACTTTCTTAACAAGACACCTAGTTTATAATCAAAAATTAATATTCCTAAAAATTTTTACATCCTATAATGATTTGAGTCATTAAAAAATCTCCACCACATAACTTATCATACATAAGAAGTGCAGTGATCTTTTAACCATCAATCCCAATGTATATTGATTAATAATTCCTCATTAATTTGTCCTATCACATCTCTAAAGTATGATGAAGATTTTCCCACACAAATCCAAACATGTGGAATACTATTCATAAAAATTAGAGATACCATTCCATAAAACTAAATGTATAAAGATAATAGTAAATTAAATCGATATATCCTGACACCCGAAGGTGTCATCGATCAATTCATCCTCAAGCTCCTGGTTCACACCACAATAATTCTTTGATCAAAAAAGATGATCCAAAGCCATGGTGCTCCCCACAATCAAAATCACCAACTAGAACATCATCTGATCATGATAGCATAACTCCCTAAGGAATCCAAAGATAATAAAAAATCAAACACTGAATTACAAACATGAAAACTAGTTGTGATTCCATGTTTGGATCCACGGCCAACCAAACTACAAATCATTATCTCACCCCAAGAACTATCTCACCATCAATCAATCACACGCTCTCATAGAACAAAATTAATCTTGAGCCTGATATTAATTCATAGACTCTATCCAATATGAAATCAATGAATATAATTTGGTATTAAATAAGGAATGAGATAAAATATGATCCACCTATTAACTAATAAAAAAAATCAACCTTGATCATCCATCGATGCATCTCATTGCATTTATGACCCTACTGACACATGGGTCAACCATACATGACCCACATTATATCCATTAGATCTCTTAATGAGTAGACATTGTAATCTTATGCATAAAATAGTGGAAAAATGAAAAAACTCACTTCTCATTCGAGGATCATGGGAACTCCATACTCAAAACCAACAAAAAATCTATCCACAATGAGAACCATACCCTCTAATGACCAATGTTGAGAATCCCCCCATGTGTATTTTTTATAATCCTCTTAGAACATAACATCAGTAGGTTCCAACATAAAACACATTTCTCTCCTTTTGAGGAACACTCTACCCTATCAAGAAACACATATCTAGGATCATGCTCTGTATCAAACATTCCACTATATACAATCTTTTTACAATATTATTTTCCACTATAGAAGAACACCTATAATTTCAAAAAAAAACTTAATAAAACAATTATATATTCTTTCTACAAATCTATCATTCATTTCTGGAATAAGGATACTCACTAATTCATAACCAATGGGAACTATATGCAACCATTTAATAGAACCATATTATCGTATAAACGTAATGGGTGTATTCTCTTATACCAACTAATTGTAGACCCCAACTCATTATTTTTTGAGTCTCATGCTAGAATAATGAGGATCAAAAAAATAAATAGTGATTCTGAACCACTAAATGTTAATTTAATATAGAAAAAAAAACAGAAAAAATGATTATTTTTTGTAATAAACCTAATATATCACCCATTCTAAAGACAATTACATGATCACCCACCACATAATCATCATTCCAAAATTGGAAGCATCTACTAAAAAACCATTTATCCTGAGCCCAACCATCTTGTATAATATAAAACATTTCATTAGTAACCACACCCAATAATAACTAGGTCCAAGTATCTAACCAACCCTTCCCTCTAAAATATCATCAATTTCAAAATCTGTTTCCATAAGAGTATTTTACCTCCTTAAAACCCAATCCATCTCCAAGAGTATAACCCATACTCAAAAGGAAATCCTATGTACTAATATCATAAAGAAGTATCTACCCATGATTCCCATCCCTAAATGAACCCACCATTTTAGGCTAATCCCAATCTTTAGTTACTCTCATATATCATATCTCATCTGTACCATATCACCCTTCTCCCAAATATCCCTATACACATATCAAATATTATAGTATCTACCACCCATCCTATAAAATATTATATCACATAAATCATAGAATAAGGATAAATATCATTGCACATGTCTCTAATATCTCAAGTAATATGACATGCTAAAACACCCAATATAGGGTTATCAAATATATATATATATATATAGACACACACAAAAACACCTACATATCAGGAATCAAATACCAAGTCATCAAACACTCCTAGGAAAAATCCTCACTGAGAATCTATAAAGAAGAATAACCCCTTCAGGACCCCAATCTCATTTATTCTCTCATAATAAAATCATCAAATGATGATAAATATAGATTAATACGATAGTTTTACAGTTCAATTAGGTAGAACATCACCTAGAATCTATATAGGAAAACACCATAAGGGTTATTTTTTACACTTTATATAACTGATCTTACATCCCAATCACACACTAGTGGTTTATAATAAATGCATCATATACCTTATCAAAGCCATCAAGGTCTAATATGCATCCCTCACATAGAGGGACTGCAGAATCATCATCAAAGAGAATACCTCCATAAAATCAATTCAACCTATCATTTGAGAAAATATATTATGGTTTAGATTGGTAGAAGGTCGTTAATATGTTATATGGGAAAACATTATATAGGTTTTAGGGTAATATTAAATAAATAGACACCCATAATCAGTTATATGAATCACACAGAATCTTGTGAAAGTAATTTGAACTGTACCAAGTACTATGAATATATACATTCCTATTTCCAACAATATAGTATCCAAAAACCATAATATCTCTAGAACACATATCATTTTTGAAAAACATATCTCAATAAAAACAACTAAAAACAAGAAAAATAATCCAAAATCCCTGGTAACCTAGAAATACCATAAAAAAATGTATCTACCATACACCAGTATGAGGTCCACAATAAGATACAACATGTATTTATTTAAAGACTATTATATCACCAAATAGTATGATAACAAAAAGAGACTCTAATACCACATTATGAAATTCTCCAACCGACAATCACTTTATTGTGTTCAGACTAATGAATCCATGTGACCCCTGTCATGAGTCACAATATGCCAATGTATTTTGAAGATATGTGAGGTTCTAAATTGACATCATGGGGTGACTATACACTAATTTTAGTGTAAAGAAGAATCAATATAATAACCATGAAACACTCACAAGAAATACTATGAGTACGGAGAGTAAATAAAAAAATAGTTTTATAAAAATAAAATGGAAAAGAAAATAATACTATATCACAATTGACCTCTCAGGAGGCTATTAATATATTTAAATAAACATAATAAAAAATATATATAATAATGAACTACTACCAATCTGGAGCCTCATCATATCCTTGTCTATAAATCCCATCGAAGCTAACCCACTCAATCGTGAAACACTAGGACTATACCTTCCTAGAACTTGAGTTCTTGAGATCTATTAGGGCACCCAAGTTCCATGTGCTACTAAATAGGGTGTGAATACAATTTAATAGGGAACCACCAATTATATCCCTAGAATAATCAGTCAAAAATTTTATTTACATATTGTATGCTCATCTTAAATAAATAAATGGTTTGAGAAGTGAAACAAAACAATCACCGTTGAACCTCATCTTTTAGGATGTTACTCATGATTGAACATAACTACATTAGATAATGTCAAATATTACCTAGGAATGACATGTAACGCTCAAGTTTATTAATGTCATACCGTATATTCTCATGAAGAGAAAAATAATTTATAAAATAAATCATTCGAATTATCTTACTTATGTTATAATATCATATGCACTAACCAAATACTAGGAGGTATCCTGTGGATCTCCTCATATTGGGATCAAATGAGTATATCCTTGGAATCATTATAGGCACCTTAATATATAATGATCAAATGGAAAAATTCTAGGAAGTAACCAAGGCATTAAGTGTCAGGTGCAAGCACTAGATCTTAAGTAGTATTTTAGGAATCTTATATAGTAATTAACATTTAATCCTATGTGATATCAAATGCCTTCCATATAGGCATGATCTCATAATCAAAGGTAATATCCTATGAATTCTATACAGTATCAAGTATAATAAATGAATCCTATATTGTTTCATTGGTATCTCATTTAAATTTTTTTTAGGTTAGTACATCCCTCTCATATGACATATATCTTTATTAATATATGATTTTGTCCAATTCCAAACCCATCATATGATTCTAAAGTTGTTCCTTAAGGAACAGAACTCATCATTATAATTAATATAGTAGTATTGGTCTTATACTATTGATATTTTTATTCTATCTTGATACTTGCGGTAGACATTATATACTTCCTTGTGTTAACATTTTATAGGGTCAACATAACATGGTAAAACCCACTATTTTACCAAAATCCACACATAGGTTTTCCACCCTTCCTGGGATTCTCTTTTCAATTTCTTATTTCTATATAAAAACCCATCACTCAAAGGGAAAATATCTTCTTAGAAAAAAGAATATGTTACTACAACTTCACATGAAAATATACACTTGTATCACTCTAGAGTGATAGAAAAATGATTATCACACTTTCCAAGTAATAATTTGACTATCTCACCCAATATCTTACAAATATACCATAGGTGTACCCACCTGATTAATCATGTACTAGTGGGTAGAGACACTCCCTCCACTATCTAGTTAATTATTTTAATGGGTAGAGGGAACTTCCAGGTTCAAGATAGTCTATCCATCATCATACTATCCCAATCTGTCACTTATCCCCACCTCAAGGGAACTAAGGAACCTATTTAGTTCTAAAATAGTCATTTATATTTCATGTAACTATATGGGGTCCATGAACCTCAAAAAAAGACCATATAATAGAGGGGTAATCCATCAATGGCTGAGGAACCATGCTAGTTCTCAAGGGTGAATGGTGGACCTTAGAACAATTTTTTCTATAGGAAATATTAAACCATTCATTTTAATTATAAGTTCAATCTCGCATATGTGTGATAACACATATCATATTACACAAATCAAATATATATACTACATAGAAAATTCTTAAATACCACTTACCTCATTCACACTATTTCATTTTATGTAATCACAATAATGCTCAACCATGTTCAAACAAGTATAACCATTTACCTTCCATAAACACCACAATATGTAAATAAGTTAATTATAAAAATTTATAATTAATTAAGAAATTTAATTTAAACATGCATAAATGCCTAGAAACACACTGATCAATAACTTCCCACCGAAACTATGACCAATGGTGTGTGATTCTCTACCGATATGCACTGAAGCCAAATGAACACTTTTAATTAATTAATTATATAAATTTGTAACCTATTTTACAATTTTATTAAAATTGTTATAGTTGAATAAAATTTATATGAGCCATATCTACATTACAAAAATATAACCAATGTTACATGGAATATTTGTGTCATACCATGACACCATATTGGGAATTTTTTTACCATTTATAATCAATTTAGATTAAAATTTAATTAATTAAAATTGCAGAGCTTGAATTTTTTTGGATGATGTACCTCTAATCAAATTTCATGAAATGGATTGAAATGTTAATCTTAGGACTTCCTCTAGATACATTGGTTAAAATCCCAATATATTGTAGATTATTCGACTATGCTATAGTGTAATAATCAATGGAACCTTAACAGGTTGAAACTAAATTAAACAATCAAGAATGGAGGATAAGTATAGAGGAACAATAGTAGAATACTCACATTTAATAAATATCAAAATAGAAAATTATCACCCCATTTGAATATGGATTAATGAAGAATAATAATGGATAGGTGGATCATGAGATAGGGATGAAGAAAAGGGATGGGGTTTATTGATTCATAGGGGAAAATTTCCCCTTTTAATGTAATATGGTAAGATATATTGTTTTTTCACATAGTTTACAAAAATTTCACTGACCACGCAATCCTTAACATCTAAAGATAAACACATCAATTTCTATGGGTACATAGTTTTTCAAAATCTGTGCCAACTATGAAACTCACTCTATAAGTGAAATTGTATTTTTTTCATTATTTATTTTCTACTGTTTGGAAGAACCATTGATAAAACAACATAACATATATTTCTCTAACCATGTGGTAACCATGAAACATGATTAATATATTTAAAATAAAAAATTCAAACTGTAGAATGAGTAATTCAATAGGGAACCCATGAAACATCTTGAGACTCAACGATCTTCTAAAAATATCCCCATAGGTTTCTCTTTCCCTCAGAATTATTTTATAAACCCAATTCTCAGGATGAACCCTTCTAAAAAATAAGAAATTCAAATTCCTCTTCTATTTAACAACCCCTAAGGATTAAATTAATTACACTATTTCTTTGGTATCTATTGGAGGAGAATTATGAAATGGGTTTGATTTTGGTAAAATTATGTGTACCTCTAATAGGGAACAAACACAAGCCTAACCAACTATTAAAACTGAATTGAAGACAAACAAATGACATCCCAATTCTAAAGAAATAAAAAAAGACTAGAAAACTCAAACATTATAGTTTCATGACAATATTTTGGTAATAAGACTCAAATAACACAAAATATTCTATATTTTTTTATCAACACCCAACCCTATATAGATTCCACTCAAATGAATGTTAACCCAATTATCCAAATTTCATATCTAGATTGACGGGACCAAGGATATTCATGGTTTCCCATTGAACTCTTATACCCATATGATATGTTTTAGTTTAAATATAAATTAATGTTTATCTTCCCATCTATAGATGAGTGGAAAAGATTCATTAATGGGAGATGAAACATATAGGTTATGGGTAGGTTGGTTCCCATTTTCAATAAATGAGATTTACCTGGAAAACACAATGTAATTTGGATAACACATATCTCAATTAGGGACCATATAGAAACATTTATGTGTTAGTGGGTTCTAATATAAAAATATTAAAGAAATATAATTTTGAACCCATAAATTCAATTTTAAATTAAAATTTCATCTTGATATATCAATATAAGGGTTATCCAAAACAACACATGAATTTTTTGATTGAATAATTAATTCCATGGGAATATTAAAATCCAAATAATAAGCTATTTAATAATAAAAATTATTTATCTAATAAAAACTATAATATATGATTAATGAACATAAATTAATAATAAATAGGATAATTATGAAATGGATAGTTAATAAAAATAATTAAAATATGATCATGATCTGAAGATGATTATTATTATAAAATTAATATATATATATATATATATTATAACACACTTCTATTTTTTAGAATTTTGAACAGATTTTTAATGATGTTTAATTTTTTTTGAATATTTTAGCCATTAATAATTTTAAAAAACCAACATACATTTTTTTTTAAAATAATTTTTTTTCACACAAAATAAATATATTAAAATCACTAAATTCATTCTTATATTTTTAATCTTATTAAATTTCTATAATAATTAAGGATAACAAGATATGAATCATTGGATTTAATGACATGATTTATTAGATGTTATAGTTACAATTTATCCTACCCTAGTAACACAACATAATCTAGACATAATACGTCCATAATTTCCTAATATTAACTCCTCCTATTTGAACCCACAATAATTCATGAAGATTTCATTCCCTTATCCACCCCACCCATTGATTTAATGTAGACATACCACCCCACATCTAGTTCCAATATCATAAATAGATCCACCAAGAACCATAGTAGCCACTACACCCTCCACACTTCACATCCCAATAAAGTCATTAGCATTTGATTCAATGTATTTATAAATAATTCAAAAGATTAAAGGGTTGAGTAAAATGATTTTTAACCCTTAGTAGGTATATTTTATAGACTTAGAAGGAGAATTACATACTCTATTTTAATTAGGCAGTTGTCGATGTAGAATGAGACACCTGAAAATAGTACATTATATGAGAATATTATTTGGGAGGCTATATAAATCTTTCATACCACATAAACCACTATAATAATCCTTATAGAAATTGTAGTTCTCATGGAAAAATTATTTAAGTAGGTATATCATGAAACATTCATGTTGGACTCCTAATGTATTAATCGTGTTTTAATGATCACAAATCTTATTAAACCTAGTTAACTCCTATAAATTATATCACAATATAGTGTATTCATGTGTTTTATTATTTAATTAGTCTCATTAAATAATAATATCCATTCATGATTTTAATTTCTCTACATTCAGTTTACTTACATTATACTATGTTTGATCTACTCTCATAATACCTTCTTTGACAAATGCTTAAGTCTAATCCATTCTATTATCATAATTGCTTATGTCTGAATACAATTACTTTGAAAAGTATAAGACACCATAATTTTTCTATTGGTTATGTCTTTCTGACACTGTGAAGTAGACACCATGAACAAGACACCGTGAAGAATCAGACACCGTGAAGCAGACACCGTGAAGTAGACACCGTGAACAAGACACTGTGACCGTGAAACACTGTGACCGTGAGACACCATGACCAAGAGACAGCATGATCAATCTAGAAACCGTGTGAAGGAGACATCATTTCCATGACTTACTATGAGACCATTTCTTGAACTATTTTGTCGGTTTTCAATTTAATCTATAATGTTCATATTTGAAGATTGTAAATGCCATGACATAGTAGATGTTTCTTTGTAGACATATCATCTAATAGTACGAGGTACGAGGTGCGGTATTCATGAAACCTGCCAGATCCAACACATGTAATCCAATATAAAATTGAAGTGTGTCCAAGAATCAAGGCGCATGATACTGGACGAAATACAAAGCTATGAGCACGACAAAGAAGAACACTGATTGAATTTCTAATGGAAAGATTATCACCTGCATGCAACCCAACTCTACTGAAGAACCTACGAAGTACACTGGTATCCAAAAAAAATCTTCTCATTTTCAAACCTCAATAAGAACACAAGAATAATTGTGACACTCTATTTTACTAATGAGGACTCGAGATCTGAATCTACTTCATCTCAAGAAGTCCATAGCATGAAATACTAACACTCAGAGCCCTTCTAAACCCATATCTATATTTCTTCTCTGTTGTGTATCAGTTTATTACCTTTTGAGCAAATTGTGTACCTGCCTGTAGATTAACACACACTATCTCCTGCATTAAACATAAGGATATAAGATATACTTACTCAAAACTTTATTCACTCTTGGATACCCACTGAAAACTGTGGAAGAGGTCCATGTGTGACTAGGATAGTCTGTGTACTATTGTTAACCCTAATCCAGGGTGTATATCAAAGTTTATATATATAAACTTCTTGGTGGCAGGTGATCACCGAGTGGAGTGGATTAGGCTTCATCTTGATACTGAACCACATGTTTCATATCCACTATGCGGCTTAAATTAGTCTTCTTTGTTTTATTTCTTTATTGTATAATTCAAAAATCCCTAATTTCACATTGATGGTTAGTCTTGGAATTAATTTATAACTAGATTTTCTTAGTAGAATAACTTCAAAAGTCATATTGATAACAAAAATTAAAAGTACTAAGAATTAATCAATCTTCTAAGAAGTTACTTGAACAGTCAAACTCTTATAACAGTATAACCTTGATTAATAGGGCTGTATTTAATTTTTGGGGAAAACTTTTTAGAAATACTTTTTACAGAAATTTTTATAATAACTCAATTCACCCCTTCCCTCTTGATTAATCTACTCCGACCAACATTTCGTGTCAGAGGGAGGTTTATTAGGACTCTGTGTGATATTATTCAATGGTGATTGTAGTTGTACTTTAAAGATCTGTAAATATATCTTAATTCTAAATTTACAACTATTTTAAAGTAATACTTTATTATGTATAATATATTGGAAGGTTCTGCAACCAACAGACCACCATTCTTTAATGGAACCAACTATGCTCAATGGAAAATTAAAATGAAAATGCTTTTAGAGAGTATGAGTTTTGAAATTTGGTCATCCATTATAGATGAATACAAAATTCCTAATACAAATAAAATAACATGGGATGAACCTACCAAAACTGCCTACAATAATAATTGGAAAGATATTAGTGCTTTATACTGATCCTTAGTAGATGAAGAGTTTAATGGAATTTATGTTTGTAAAACTGCCCATGAAATTTGGGATACCCTGTCTGTCTCACATGAAGAAACATCTAGTGTAATGGAAATGAGACATAATACATATACTATCAAATATGATAATTTTAAAATGAATCCTGATGATCCTATTTTTGACATACATCTTAGGTTCAATGAGATTGTCAACACAATTGTTTCTCCTGGAAGAGAAGTCACAAATAAGGAATGGATCATGGGAATTCTTAGATGTCTACCTGAAAGATGAAGGGGAACCTTTGTCTCTATTTGAAAATCGTGCGACATCAGCAATCTACCTGTAAAAGAACTCATTGGGAAACCGATGATGTATGAAGAAGAGATGAAAGTCAACAAGGAAGAGGATGATGATCCAAAGTGGAAATCAGTTGCATTCAAGACCAGCTCCTCTAAGCACAAAGACAAAGGGAGACTAGAATTTTCTGTAAAAAGATCCACTAGTGAACAATCATCACCTAACAGGGATGATGAGATAGCTCATATATCCAGAAGGTTCAAACAATTTTACAAAAAGAAGAACTTTTTCAAAAAGCCTTACTTCATGGGAAAATATAACCAAAAAGGAAACTAGAAGAAGTATTGGAAAAGAAATAAAAAAACTGATGAAATATTTTTCTATGAATGTAACCATAAAGGACATATCAAGGAAAACTGTCCAAAGATCGCGTACAAAAACAAATATGAGCACAAGGACATGAATTATAAAAAGGAAATGAAACAAACCTGGAGTGCTTCTGAGGACAGTTTAAGTGACCCAGAGACATCACATGATGAACATGATAAGAAATCCAATATGTGTTTTATGACAAACACATTTGAGGAAACAATGGACTCTTCTATACATAATTCATACTATTCTGAAGATGAAAGTGACTCTAAAAAAATTACTAATGAATAAATGTTTTAATACTGTAACATGCTTGAGGAAACATGAAATGAACTAAAAGACAAATATAAATCATTGAAGAAACAACATGCCTCTACAGTGACAATTAAATCTGAACTCACAACTAAAAAAGAGAAAAATGCTTAACTGCTCAAAGGAAACAATGATTTAAAAATGTATAATGAGGAATTAAAGAGTGACTTAGAAAAGTTTAATAATTGAAAAAATACCCTTAACAAAATCCTAGGAAAACAAATTTCCCCTAAATACAACACTGGCATTGGTTATCAACCTGGTAAAAGAAACCTTGGGAGAACAAATTTTGTATCAAAATCTTGGACATACAGTTTTACTCCCAGTTCTGGACTCAAATCAACTAATTCAATACATGATACATATTCTACTATTTCACATTTTTGTGGAACAAATTCAGTTTATTTTTCAAATACTTTACATAATGCTTATAAGAACCCTATGAGGAAAATATGGGTTTTTAAAGCACTTATTACTAATATTACTGGACCCAAACATGTAAGGGTACCAAAATATGTTATTGCTTAATCTTTTTGACGGAAAGATGCTTAAGGAACTCCTGAAAATTTCTATGGTACTTTTATAGTAGATGTTCAAGGCACATGACAGGAGAAAAATCATGATTCAAGAACCTAATAAAATTAGATGGAGGACATGTCACATTAGATGAAAATTATGAGGGAAATATTATTGGCCTCAGCCAAATCGGTAACTCTAACTCGGTTTTAATTTCTAAATTACTATTTGTTTCTGGTTGAAAATTAATCTTCTTGGTATCCCACAATTATGTGATGATGGATTTCATGTTAGATTTTAAAATTATGCTTGTAATTTCATTAATTCTAAAGACGAATTAGTATTTTCTGCATCAAGAAATGAAAATGTTTATTTTGTTAATTTAGATTCTTTACCTTCTCAAAATTCTTCATTCTAAAGTGTATTTCATAAGGAATCTTTGATCTAGAATAGGAGAGTAGGATACTGTAATGTTCACTCCCTTAGAAATCTATCTTAAGAAATCCTAGTTAAAGACTTACCCAATATTAAGTTTCTAAATTAAAAACTGTGTAATCCTTGTCAAAAGGGAAAACAACACAATGATTCCTTCAAACCAAAGAAAGAAGTTTCAACTTCTCAACCTCTCGAACTGGTTCACATGGACTTTTTTGGACCATTTAGAGTTTCTATGTTAAATAGGACACACTATTTTTATGTTCTCGTAGATGACTTTTCTAGATATACCTGGACCTTCATTGTGTCTCGGAAAAGTGAAGCCTACTCTTATTTTACCAAAAATTCCAAGTCTGTAGAAAATCATAGTAAAATTAGAATTAAATACTTATGAACTGATCATGGTCGTGAGTTTAAATCCATTTGCTCACAAAATGGTTATAGTAAAAATTTCTCTACCCCTAGAAAACCTCACCAGAATGAAGTTATGGAGAGAATAAATAAAACCATGCAAGAAATTTCTAGAACAATGCTTAGTGAATATGACCTACCAATTTATTTTTGGGCTGAAGCTATCAGTACAGCATGCTAGATAATTAATAGAGTGTTGATCAGACCTATTCTTAAGAGGACTATTTATAAATAATAGAAAACTAGAAAACCCAAGGTCAACTACTTCAATATATTTTATTGCAAAGTCTATATTCTTAATACCAAAGACAATCTTGACAAATTTGCATCCAAAAGTGATGAATGTAACTTTTTAGGATATTCCATGTCTGGTAATGCCTATAGATTGTTCAATAAAAGAAATAATGTGTGGAAGAATTTGTTCATGTAAAATTTGATGAAACAGATCCACATGAGCCTATAACCATCCTAGATAATCTGGAGGATGATGTATCAAATCTGAACTTCAATTAAAAACCCTCAAATTATTATGTGAATGAATCTGTGAAAACATCAAACTCTGGAAATTCCATAAAATCAAGTCACAATGAACCTAAATCTGTTTATGAACATGAATTCACTAGTCCCTCTATTTCTATAACTATTAGAACCCTTACGAACCACCCATAGATGCTATTGTAGGTGTCTTAGTCAAAGAAACACAGACTTGAGATTCTATTAGAAATCATGTTGAACATCAAGTCTTCTTGTCACAACTTGAACCTAAAAACATTAATGATGCTATTAATGTAGAATTTATGGTGAGGTCTATGCAAGAAGAACTTAATCAGTTTGAAAGAAATAATGTTTGGAAACTTGTTGAAATACCCAAGGGTACATTCACCATAGGCACTAAATGGGTTTTTAGAAATAAGGTTGATGAAGTTTTTAACATAGTTAGAAACAAGGCTAGATTAGTTGCACAAGGCTATAGTCAAGAAGAAGTAATGGACTATGAGGAGACCTTTACACCAGTAGCCAAACATGAAGCCATCATAATCATGCTTTCCTATGCTGCACATCTAAATTTCAAACTATATCAAATGTATGTTAAGAGTTCATTCTTAAATTAGTATATATATATAAGGATGTTGTTTCTGAACAACCCCCTGAATTTACAAACCCCCATTTTCTAAATCATATTTTTAAACTATCAAAATCTTTATATGGTTTAAATCAAGATCCAAGAGTTTGGTATGATAGATTGAGTACCTTTCATATTTCCAAAGGTTTTATAAAAGGTATAGATTATCCTACCCTTTTTATAAAACAAATTTATAATGGTGTTTTAGTTATTCAAATATTTGCAGATGACATTATTTTTGGATCTTCAAAGAATTATTTATGTGTTTATTTTTCTAACATGATGAAGAAGGAATTTGAAATGAGTTTAATGGGTGAACTAAAATTCTTTCTTGGATTTCTAGTCATTCAAAATAATGATGGAATTGTTTTAACTCAAAGTAAATATATTAGAAATCCTCTAAAACGTTTTGGATTATATAGAACTAAAAGTATTGACACTCCCATGAGTACCACTTGTATGTTGGATCTTGATGAAGAAGTAAAATATGTTGATAAAACCACTTACAGAGGAATGATTGGAATTTTACTCTACTTAACTTCTAGTCATCAGGACATTATGTTTAGTGTGTGTATGTGTGCTCATTTTCAAGAAAATCCTTAGGAATATCATTTAAATTTTGTAAAGAGAATTTTCAAATACCTCAAGAATACACCCAATCTATGATTGTTTTATCCTAAAGGACAATAATTTAAATTAGTTAGTTATTCCGATGCTGACTTCGGTGGCTATAAGTTAGATATAAAAAGAACCACTGGAACATGTCACCTTTTAGGAAAGTCACTAGTATCATGGTGTAGTAAGAAACAAAATTCTGTTGCATTATCTACTGCAGAAGCTGAATATATAGGTGTTGGAAATTGTTGTGCACAAATTTTGTGGATGAAACACACATTACTAGATTATGGATATCAATTTAGACATATACCTATAAATTGTGACAACAAAAGTTCTATTAAAATATCAAAAAATCATGTTTCACATTCTAGTACAAAGAAAATTGATATAAGGCATCACTTTTTGAGAGATCATTATAAAAAAGGTGATATCATTTTGAAATTCATTGGTACTGAATATCATCTTGCTGATATATTCACCAAACCATTTAATTCTGAGAGAATAGACTGCATCATACATGAACTAGGCATGATAAATCTCAAATAGATAACTTACTTTTTACTGTTTCACATCCTACTATTTGATATCTTACTATTTCATGTTTACAGTCTCACAGTTAGTATTTTTTTATTAATGTCTGATAGTTACTGTCTCACCGTAACAAACACTGAGAAGTCCATTCACTGTCTCACCATGAAGCTCGTTTACTGTCTCACCGTAACATGCATTTACTGTCTCAGATAAACGTGCGTTTACTATCTCACCGTAATGACTGGACATGGTCTCACCGTAAGAATTCTTTATAATTTTTTTTTAAAACTTGTATCGTGATAATTATTCTTTTCCCCTTCTTTATTTTCCTGCGTTTTTATTTTTGTAACGTTTGGTATTCCTAAATGATAAAATAAAGAAAGTATCACTTGATTATTCACTTTGGGTTTTTCTATTTACTCATTTTGAACCCTTCTTCATTCATGTAGCCCTTCTCTCTCCCAAACCTTCAGTGAATGCCAAGGATGAAACGTCCTTCATCATCCACACTTGAGAAGTGCGGCTCAAAGAATAAGAATATTTCACCTAATCAAGAACCCGAAGGACATTTAAATCTGAATCTGGTAAACCGCATTGTTTTACCTGAGAAAGAGATTTCCCCCCAAATGGCTTCTGTCTAGTAAGTCTCTGGTATAGAAAGTGTTAGAATAGAAAGGCTGGTTAGAGTGGTTCTCGAAGGAAGATAGTCCCATCTACCCTTAGTTAGTGGATCAGTTTTACCAGTACATACAATTATCTTTTTATTATTGTGATAGTTATGTTGTAAGAAGGTGGGTCAATGGCCAGAGATGCTCATTCTCTTCGAGGTTATGGGATGCAGGCCTTAAGATACCTCATGAATTCATCTGTGAGGATTATCAAAGAGGACCTCCACCTTCAACCGAATTCTTTCATTTGAAAGATGATCTAAAATCCTTAACTCGAAATGGCACCAAGAGGAGGGCCATTTCTGCTGAACTATATGGAGAATCAAGGCTCCTATTCAAGTTTATCCAGAATCTTGTTAGCCCTAGAAATGTTGATTTTTCAGTTTTGAAATATCAGGATGTCTTTCTGATCCACCTTATAAAAAATGGGCATAAGATCAACCTTTTCAAGTAAGTCATTCCTCACATGTGTGAGCTGATCAAAGACACATCCAAGTCAACTTACCTATTTTACTCTCATCTTATCTTAGCCATGTTGCATGCCAAAGGTTTGGTTGGACCTAATAAGGAAGTTATAATGGACTATGAGTACTTCCTTTCAAAACTAACCATCAAGAGGATGAAAATAAACTGGAATCCTTGGAAAAAGGAATGTGTGGAATAAAATTATAGAGTTTATGAGTAATTCAATCCTATGGATTTTCCCTCAAGACAAAGAGGTATTTCCGATCCTGGTTTGGAACAAGATGATATTGTTGAGTATCCTGAAGAAGAGGAAGAAGAGGCTGAAGTGAAACCTAGGGAAGCTATTTTTGATTAGGAAGACATGAATACTATTCCTCATGATGTTCTTTAAGATGAAGTAACTGATCCTAAAGAAGTTGTTAATTTAGAAACTCAACCCAAGGGTGAAACATAATCAGATGCCAAGAATCTGAAAAACATGACATGGAAGAACCTATAGTGGAATATATACCTATTATGCAAGAAGCCAATCTTGAGGAACTCCCAGTGGAAAAATCTATTAATGAAATCATCCCTTCAGCTAAAGAATAGATGGTACTAGTTTTTCAGCTGAATAGATAGGAAATGAGTGAAGAACGTAGATCAGAGTCTGTGGAATTAGACCAAGATCCTAAGATTCTCAGTCCTGAGAAGGAGGCACCTGTTGAGGGGGATAAAACCCTAAATATCAAGCCTATTGAAGCTTCATGTCCAATAGATTCAAGTCTTATAGATACTTAGTATAAATTCCCCAGTTTCTATGATGTGGATGTCTCTCAGCATGTTTCAGCAACCGACCTTGATCTTTCCTCTCTATTCCAGTTGAAATCAGTCTCCAATATTGCACTAGAGAAGGAACCTGAGCCTGTACCAGTCCCCATTCCTGAAACTTTGTCTGAACAACCATCCTTTGTGAGTAAGGATGATCTATAGGATTTTGGTTCTACGATCTTTTCTAGAGTTGAGAAACTCATGAATACCCAACCTCTTCCTGTGACCAATTTAAGTGAGGTAGACACTTTTATATTATTGGAGAAAGTTATTTGTAAAATACAACCTAAATTGATTCATGAGATTTTGGATGTAAGAGTTGAAAATAATCTTCTCGATAATGAAGTGAAGATCCAGGAATTATGTTTGAAGACATGAAGAGAGAGCTACATTTGAGATCAGAGCATGTTGCTCCTCCTGTAGAACATGTTGTTCCTCAAATCCCACAGGTTGTTGTGTCCTATATTCAACCTTATCTAGTTTCCTTAAATGACAAGGTCACTGAAAGATATAAACAAATTGTGAATGAAATGAGAGAGATTGTTGTAAATATTAATACACTCACTCATGAGTCTATGATGTGTCTTCAAAAGATGCTAAATCAACTCATATATATGACCATAGGTGTCAATACCTCTAAATCATCTGGTCAATCCTCTAAACCCTCCTTAGACAGTGATCTGCTTAGAAATGTAGTCAAAGAAGACATTCAGAATGTACTCAGTGGTTTCAATATGGATGCTCTATTTGAAGTTGTCCAGAACCGTGATAGAGATCTTGACCTAGTCCAAATCCACTCAAAAATTGCTAACAATTCTTAGGAAAAGACTTCCAATAAAGTGGATTTATACTTCAAAAATATCATCTCCAAGACCAATATGACAAATCATTTCAAGTATCTTGTAGAAAATGTACTCATTCCTCCTATGAATCAAGATTTCAAGACCCAATTCCAAAAGCTAACAGAGTTTACTCGATTGTAGGAAACATTTATGGAGAAAAAGGGTGATTTAGAGAAATCCATGAAGTATGGTGGAGAGGTCGTTATAGATTTCATCATACACCTGAGGCCCTATCTTCAGGTCCAGAGTACAACCATTGTTGCTCCAGCGGATGCACCTCCGAGACCTGGGATTCCTACCTTCACTTCTGCCCCAACATCCACTACTATGTCTGTAAAAAAAGCCATGAGTCAGATCAGGCATGTGATTCTCGATCAAAAACTGCTTAGATCTTCGACTACTCCTACTTTGTCTCCATTAGAATTTGAAGGCATGCCTTTACCCTCTTTATCAACCCCCTCACTCCCTTATTCTACCTCCACCTCTGCCCCTATGGATTCTTCTTTTTCCACTGCTACTAAAGGGAAAGAGCAAGGCAACCCTGAAAGAAGAACAATGATTACTCTTTTATAGGAATGATATTGCTTTTGTATTGCTCTTTTGTTTGTACTGGACCTTAGATGCTATTAATGGAATGTGCACATTTTACTTCTCTTATTCCTTCTTTTTTATAATCCCAAAAGGGGAGAAATTTCTATATGTTAGCCATTTATCTCTATAGTTGAATCCAATATAAACTTTAACTTTACATGATTTTTGATCATCGAAAAGGGGGAGATTGTTGGACTCCTCGTGTATTAATCATTTTTTAATGATAACAAATCCCATTAACCCTAGTTAACTCTTTTAAATTATATCACAATCATGTTTATTCATGTGTATTATTTTTTAAGTAGTCTCATGATTTAAGAAGAGTCATTCAAGATTTTAATTTCTCTACATTCAGTTTACATACATTATACTCTCTTTGATCTACACTCATAATACCTTCTTTGACAAATGCTTTAGTGTAATCCATTATATTAGCATCATTGATTATGTTTGAATATAGTTACTTTGAAAAGTTTGAAAAACCATTAGTCTGTTACTGGTTATGTCTTTCTGACACCGTGAAGCAGGCACTGTGAACAAGTCTCTGCAAAGAATCAGACATCGTGAAGCAAACACCGTGAAGTAGACACCATGAACAAGACATTGTGACCGCGAAACACCGTGACCGCGAGACACCGTGACCACGAGAAACAGTGATCAATCTAGACACCGTGTGAAGGAGAAACTATTTATATGACTTACTATGACACTATTTCTTAAAATATTTTTTCATTTTTCAATTTAATCTCTAATGGTCATATCTAAAGATTTTAAATGAACTGACATAATTAATATTTCTTTGTAGACATATCATTTGACAGTACGAGGTACAAGGTGTGGTATCCATGCAAAATGTCGGCTCCAACACATACATTTCAAGATAAAAGAGATGTGTGGCCATGAATCGAGGTGTGTGATACTGAAAAAAAAAACAAGGCTGTGAGCACGACAACGAAGAACAGTAAGATAATTTTTAAAGGAATGATTTCCACATGCATGCAACCCAACTCTGCTGAAGAACATACGAAGTACACTAGAATCTAGAGAACATCTTCGCATTGTCGAACCTCACGAAGAACACAAGATGAATTGTGACACTCTGTTTTACTAACGAGTACTCGAGATCTACATCTGATTCATCTCAAGAAGTCCAAAGTAGCATAGGCTAACACTCAGAGCACTTCTAAAAACATTTCCATTTTTCTGCTCTATAGTGTATTTATTTATTACCTTTCTAGCAAAGTATGTACCTGCCTGTAGAACAAAACACTCTGTCTCCTGAATTAAACTGAAGGATATGAGATATCCTTATGCAAACCTCTATTTACTCTTGGATACCCACTGAAAACTGTGGAAGAGGTCCCTGTGTGATCCTGACTGTCTGTTTGCTGCTGTTAACCCCGATCTAGGGTGTGGATCAAAGTTTATTTATATAAACTACTTGGAGGCAGGTGATCACCTATAGGAGTGGATTAGGTCTCGACTTGAGACTGAACCACTTGTTTCATAATCGATGTGCTTCTTAAATTAGTCTTCTCTATTTTATTGCTTTATTGTATAATTCCGAAATCACTAATTACACTTTGATAGTTAGTCTTGGAAAGAAGTTATAAATTGAATGTCTTAGTATAATATCTTCATAAGTAATATTAATAACATAAATTTAGATTACTATGAATTAATCAATCTTCTAAGAAGATACTTAAACAATCAAACTCTTATAATAGTATAACCTTGATTAAATGGGTTGTATTTAATCTTTGGGGAAACGTTTTTAGCAATACTTTTTACACACATTTTTATAGTTACTCAATTCTCCAATCCTCTCTTGAGTAATCTACTCCGACTAACAATTCACTATTTTTTTATATTTAAGTATAACACAGCTTCCACTGATCCTTTCTCATATGACAGCATTTAGGTGTGTTTTACTCACATTGTTTACAATTTGTAATTGAGGTGTTTAAATTTTGAGGGAGAAGTCATCTCATGACTTCCGTATATTGAATTATTTTCTAAATTACTTGAGTGAGGAGATGGTTTCAGTGACATTGAGGTAGAACATTCAGAGAGTTAATATACTCCATTTTTAGGACACATTTTGATTTTTCCTCTTTCTTTATTTCATTCATGTATTTAATTATTTTAGATATTTTTGTTCGTAAAATCTTTTATTTTTATAATAATATATATGGGAATGGGAACATTTTTATATAGGAATTCATTTTTTATTTTTAGTTGGTACATTTTTTTAATAAATGATTTTTCAACCATTTCTATAGTTGTCGGAATTTCAAATTCAGGTATTTAAATATCAAAATATCATATAAATTTTAAAAGGACTTCAAGGAAAAAATAATTTCCCTTATAATTGAAAGATAAAGGACAAAATAATTATATAAATAAGGAATGATATTTATTTCATTCCACTATATTGATATTTCTTATTTAGGAAAATAATTATAATTTATTATTATGATTTATACCATGGATATAAATTGGGGATAATGCTCAGATTCATGTATATGGAGGGGATTTTTGGTGCCACTTGAGTTTTTCTCCATAATAATCAAATACAAAATCTTAACATAAGAGATAATTTTATCCTTTATAAGTAATTGTATTGGTAATGATCATAAATTCATAAGATATAAGAGCAACTTTTTAAAATTCATATTCTTATTTCAATTTTCAAATTAATTAATATGATCTCAAATATGTTCTTAATTTTTTATTTTAATTAATTGAAATTTGTTTTTTTACTAATGTTTATTATTCATTTAATGAATTGTTGGACCAATGTCTAAAATTTCATTCACTATTGTTATTATATATAAATTGAAACATTATTTTTTATACGCTATCTTTTGAGATATACTTGAGACATATTCATTACATCAAATTTCATTGACTCCATTTTGATGCTATAAAAGTACAATCACATTAAAATTATTATGGTCATTTTTATTGAAATTAAACCCTAAAAAAACTGATACAATACTTAAATTTATCTTTTCTATAATAACTAAGAGATCATGACTAACTTATTAGGATATCCAAATTACAAGCCTTGATTTATTTTCATATAATAATTAAGGTATTTTTTCACAATTACAATGAAATTTATATGGGATAAACAGTTGTTTCATTGTTTTAATATGTAAGAGGAATATATATGATAAATGAACTTATGAAAGGTTATAACTGGAAATGATAGACTATTGAAAAATTTAATAGTCATTTTATTATTACAGTTACCCACTAAAAAAGAATAAAAAATTAGAAAACCATGGTGTAATAAGGAAAAAATACATATTTTCATTTATTTCTTCTAATAACAAGATGAAAAATGTAATAATTAATAACATTTTATGAAAGAGAGATAGATATATATGTATTTATATTGAATCTAAATTGTAAATTAGGATTTACAATTAAGATAAAAACCATCTAATTGAGGCATCTTATAGAATTTGTTTATCAATTATATATTTATTCTTAACTAGTGAAATGTTCTTTTAAAATCCTAACGAATTGTGGTATTTTATCATTAAAAGTGGATATTTAATGAAATTTCAAGACCATGGTTAATTGATTGCATTCCGGGATTAAGATTAAATTTTATTAAATGATGTGCGAGTAATGACTGAAATAATTTTTGAGTATTATGGATCATAATTATGGATATATATACTTAAGTATGAATAATGTGTTTGAAATTGAAGGGGAATTTTGAATTAGTGTTCTAATAGAGGTATGCTTTGATCACTTTTAGTTGGATAATATTTTTTTGTTCAATATTTTCAATTATAACATTATATCATGGAACGTAATGAATTAAAATTTTTTCCTATAAACTTATTATTCATCTCTGATGGATGCAAAAAAAAATTATTGGAAATAAGAAACTGATTACGTTCTAGGTAACTTGATTACAATAATTTCTGAATATAATTTTATAACGATTTTAATTGTTAATTGGATTTCATATTACCCTATACATACTATTTTATATTTTTATTTTTCATATAAAGGAGATATTTAGATAATTTAGATTATTTTGTAAATGTTTAAAGATAAAAAATAAAAAATAGTGTTGAAATTCATGATATTATAACCAAATTTGTTTAAGAATAAATTATCAAAAACTATAATTAATTATATTGTAATGTATTATTACTAGTTTGTAATTGTTATGGATGATAAAACATTTAGAATATTTGAAGAATTAAAAATTACATTATGATAGAGTACCTATTGAATTGTGGATATTTAATATCACAAAGTATGAATATTAATTGAATTTGATTATGCCACAAAAAATTGAGTACAATTAGTAGAGTTGTATTGAAGATTATACATCATAATATAACATCCATTATATTTTAATCAGTTAAATAAGTATAATTTATATTGGAATCATGACTAAAAACAATAATGGAAGGAATTATAGTTTTTTTTAATGTTAATACAGAGATAAATATTTATTAATATTATTGTAAATATTATACTACTATCCCATTATGTCCAAGGAAATTGAGTTCAAATGAATAAATATAGTAAGGTTGGTGGATAATGTTTATGTGGAGATGGGGAGTTAAAATGGTTATGGTGAAAGTTATTATATTACATCTTGATTTATATATAGCATAATTTCTTTTATTTTTGTTTTTTAGAAATAAAGTTGAATCATTTTGGCCCACAAACCATTTTAGGGAGATCTTGGAGGTCTTGAATTTATAAAGGTAATACCTATATTAAATTACTATGAAAATTTAAATTTTCAAATTTTATTAAGTAGTTTTATTTCTATTTTCCCATAACAACATGTTTTCTTGATCTCTACATATTAATTATTAAATAAAATTGATATTGTATCAGTGTTGATTGAGTAGTAACCTTAAGTAACACTATATTAAGAGAAGGTGGATAGAAATGCATTAAATATGGAGAATCATTATAACTTTATTATTTAAATTTTGTATTATATTGATATTTACCATTTTATGTTATTTTCTAAATGACTATTTGTGAAAAATATACATTAGGGGAGGGAAAAAATTATAATATAGGGGTATTTTGGTAGTGAAAATATCCTTAATACATATTTTTCATTCAATATTGGGTTTTATTATGTTCGATTTTGAATATATTCATTTTTACACATATAATGGAATAGATTATGATAGTGTCGATTTAAAATTATCCATTAGATGATGATTACATAATGATCTTACATATAATTAATTCAATTGTACCCATAGGTAAAAAAGATATTTTTTGAAAAACCATCCTTTGAAATTAATTTACTCTCTTTGACTAAAAACTGATTCATTGATATGTATTTTTCAAGTCTCAATTTAAATTCAAAATTTGCAGTGTATCACCCCCTGTTTCAGGTATGTAACCCCTTTATATTTACTTCTAAAGTATGTAAAATTTATTGGTGATTTTTGGGAGATTTTGGAGATCATTTGGATTTTTTATTGAAATTTCTAAAGGTGCGTGATTGGTGCAGAGTTTTGGAAAACCATGAAACAACTACAAGAAAATGTGAACAGTGAGACAAGGGAAAAGGGGGAGGTGCATGGGTAGCCTACCGTTTGTCTAAAACATGCATAATCTTATGAGAAACCATTATACATGAGATTTTGAAATTTTTCATGGTTGGTTCATAGTTTAAAAATTGTGTGAGATAACCATAAAAGGTTCATTCTAGAGGTAGTAGATTGTGCACAATTATTGTATTGTTTTCCTAACCATGTGCAGTTAGAAAACTAGGTCACAAAATATTGGATCTAGGTTGGACTTGGGTTTTAATGAATATTTTTTCCCTAAAATGGACCTAACTCAGTATTTTCCCTATCAAAGTTTGGATAACCTCTTCCCATTGATTTGGAAGTGATCCATAGGAGTTTCTTGTTGCTTTGAAGATCAATTCTCACAGTAAGTCATTGTTTTGGTGTGTTTTTGTTATTTTTCTAAGATCAAATTATCCCTCTCTCTCTCTGTTTATTATATATATGAACACTATAGATATATCTAAATTTTTCGATGCCAAATATGTTTAGTTTTGGTCTTACTATTTATAAGGTAAGATATGTAAGGTTGGATTTTGAGATTAAACCAAGTTTCATTGATGTTTTTCATGTTGTTTAATGTTTTCTCCAAATTCTCAAGGCATGTGGATTCACTCTCAACTCTAATTACTAAAATTGGTTGTGTTAGTTTAAAATTAATTTAATTGATTAAAATTGGTTATGAAATTGGGGTTTAAATCATGGTTTAATCCTTCTTTAGTCATGGTTTGTTTATTTGGTGGGTTTTTAGAAATTGGTTGTGTAAGTGCTTTGATTTATTGATTTTAGACTTTTGATTTTAAAATAGAGATCTTCAGGAATTTTGGTAAATGTTTTAATTGAAAATGTTTCAATAAAATTACCGGTTTATTGAAATAATATGAAATAGTTTGTTTTTAAGGTTTTCAATAAAAGTACCATTTTATTGAATTAGTTGAAATGGTTTTGGATTTGAAATTGTTTTGGAATAATTTTATTGACGCGGTTTTCTGGAATACATTGTGGTGTGTGTTCATACTGCAATATGAGGTTTTGTTGAGAAATGAAATTTTCCAGAGTGCCCAATGTGTAAGGGTACATGGGATTTAATTACATTTTTCTAACTAAAAAGATCGAATAAAACCCGCTCATGAGAATGGAAATATCATAACAATGAATGAATGTGTGGGTGTGTGGGTTTTTGAATTGGAATATGATATTCCAAAAGGAAATATTAAATGGGTTTGAAGAGGTTATTTTTTTATTTCCATAGAACTTGTTATTGTTTCAAAAAAATGGTTTACTACGACAGTTGTTTATATTTGGATATAAAATGTTTTAGGAATTTCTTTATATAAATTATTTATATAGATATGCTAACAAGTTCTATCAGAGTGAAATGAGTTGAGAAATTATTTGGGGAAAATATATTGAGTTTCATTACTCACACCAGCTTTGGAACATTTATAATTTTGAAGATGTCATTTATGAGGGAATCTGAGAAGGTAAATTACCACAATTTTCTGGTAGTTCATAGTGATACTTGGACTGTTTTCTGAAGTGGAACATGGAGTAGGATGGAGCTTTTGAGTTATTTTTGTCTTTTAGATTATTGGTTTTGCAGTCTTCCTCTATGTACATGGCTATTTTATATTCTTCCATTATAATACTTGGTTTTAGTTGAATAATAATATCAATGATCTTCTTCGAGTTTTCTTTCACTGATATCTGGCTCCATGTAGCGGGTTATTTGTTTCTGGCATGTTTGGTTGGTTGTTTTATTTTAAAAGGAAAAATCAACCCCAACTATTAATGAATCCCATGGAATTTATTTCTAGCCACTGGTGTATTCGGGATGTCTCTTAAGGTCAAGTAATTTTCCTCTTCCTTATAAAGATAATGAATAGGGGAGAGACGTTACAAGGGGAGTGAATAATGAATATCTTTTCGTAGTTTGGGATTTGGGGATATTTTATATTCTCAATTTTCTTAACATATAATCTAGACTATTATATGTTATTATAGATAAGTATCACTAGTTAAAAAATTATAAAATTATAAAATTTGAATTTCCTAATTTGGAATTAGAGAAACCAAATGCATGTTAAAAATTTTAATTTATAGGTTTATATAATTGAGTTATATTCATACATCACCATTATAAACAAATAATCACTATTTATGTAAAGACCCGTAAATTTCAAGGAAATTTTTTTTCTTAATTTTATTTGGAATTTTACAAGAGCGCAGTTTCTGACGGCACCTGATTCCGAGGCCCGGTGTGCCCGAAATCATTTTCCGAAGTTTGGCTCAGGTACGTTCATTGAACGGGCGAGCGGGTTTTATTAACTTTTGAACCGGTGCTCGGAATCAAATTATGAGGGCACCGATGGAATCGCAGCGCCGGTACTTTCTTAGAAACGCCTCTTCCGGAGTTGCATTTGCTTGAGTGTGGTTTTTAATTTTCGGGCATAAAGCTAAGAAATAAAATAATTGTACGACAAACTTTATTTTATTTCACTTAAGCCACTTGGAAGCCACTTGAAGCCACTTATAGCGGCTTAAGATGAGTTGATGTGGATAGGGTGCTATCCAGAAATATCCTACCCTCTTGGTAGGATATTTGTGAGGTGGTCCCCGCATGATCCCCACCGTTTCTTTCCGCTAAGTAACGCACCCGCAAAAACCGTTCATTATGAAAGTCAACTGACGCGTTTTCTTAATTTCTTAACGCACCAATTAATTGGGCGGTTTTCTTTGTTGAATTAAATGGGCGGTTTATTCGTTGAAATTAATTCTATGAATTAATTTCATTCGTTTCTTAACCTGTTTGAAATCCGTTGGTGTAATAATAAAATAAGACCAACACACAACTTCTGGAAAAATGCTCGTTGAGAGGTTTTGACAAGTTTTGTGCCTTCATCCTCCTTCGTGAAGAACGCGAAAAATGAGAAGAATGTGAAGAACGCCGTCACCCTCGGAGTTTGACGACGCTTCATCCGAGACGTTCTTCCCCGCCCTGATCTCCAATCACCAACCGCTTGAGGTAAGAGATCTCGGGTTTCTTTTTAAACTTCTTTGTGGTTTATAACAACACATGGATTTAATTATTTATAATTAAATATGTTGTTTCTTGGTCCTTGGAGTTCGTCGACGCAACGCCGGATACCGCGACGATCCCCTCCTTCCGTGATGAACCACTCCTTCCACGACGATCAAATCCGCGAAGAACCCGCGTGCGACGACTTGACGAGGTAGGGATTTTATTTTGGAAATACCTTTTTATATCCCCGTGTTTGTTTCTTTTAAAACAAGAACCTGGATCAAGTACAATTTTAAATTATTAAAATTGTTTTGATACATTTTTCATGTGTTGATTTATCCTTCTGATTGATACCGTCTAACGCGGAGGGTGCGGGCCAAACGAACACGGCCCAAAAACCCTTCGCAGTTCTTCGTTGTTGTGCAGATTTGGCGGGCGACGACAAAACGTGGCGCAAGGGTGATTTGATGATCCCATAGTGAAGAACGGAACACGAGAGGAACAGCGGCACAGATGGGAAGGAAAACGGACCACCGGAGCAACACCGGTGGCCTGCAATAGCCTCCGACGGCGCGGGTCTCCGGCGAGGCGGCGGCCAGCAGACCCGCGGTCGCGCGGGTCCGGCTCGCCCGGAGGGGACGCGGCAGAAGCCGCGTCCGCTGATGTCCAGCGCGGCCCCTCAAGGGCCGCGACAGCCTCATCCCGCGGGGGCGGCGCCCCGCGGCTGCCACGCTCGGCCGAGCCGAGCTGCACCCTGGCCAGACCGGACCGGGTCCAGCCGGTTCGGACCGGGTCGGGCGACCCGGTTCGGCCGACCCAGGGGGGTCGGCCCAGGTCGGCCCGGGCCCAGACCCCCCGTCTTCGGACCGTTTTCAGTCTTTTGCCCGTAACTTGAGCTACGGGCCTCCGAACGACGTGCCGTCAGCGTAAAAACTATCCTTGGATCGAGACGGTCGTTTCGGTATATCGCACTCAAGGTTTTGGAATACTTTGGGTTCGGCCGGGTTGGTTCGTACACGAAACCAACCGGGCCCTCGGAGCGGAAACACTCATATCTTGAGCTACGGACGTCCGATTGACGTGCCATCGACTTTGTTGAATTTCTATAAGTGAGACGGATCTTTTGGCTTACCCCGCCCGAGGTTTGGACACAGGTGGAGTACGGTCGGGTTGGTTTTGCCTTAAAAACCAACCGGGCCCCTGGGACGAAAAAGCCAATAACTCTCAGACCGGGCGTCCGATTGACGCGCCGTCTGCGACGATGAGTTCCTATTGATGAGACAGAACTTTTGGATACATCAACTTTGGACTTTGTGTCAGTTGATGTATCAGCCTCTCGGCTCGTGGAGTGGACCCTCCCGAACAAGCTTGCTGTGTGCGGGAACCCTAGAGCTGGATGTGACTGCTACTGCGACGACGACTGTGCAGAGATCCTCAGTGGACTGCGACAACTACATCACTCAGCGATCCCTTGTGGGTCAGTGCTACAGGTCCTGTGTGGGCCCGATCCTGTGTGGGTCCGATCCTGTGTGGGTCAGCGCTCAGCGGTTCTGTGTGAGCCAGCGCCTACAGGTCCTGTGTGGGCCTGATCCTGTGTGGGTCTTTGCGGGGGTTAGTACCTATCGATCCTTCATGGGTCCAACGATTTAGATGGATCAGTGATCATCTCTATTGTCATTTGAAGAAGTATACTTGTATGAGTTGAATCTTGTGTTACTCTCCTTTGTAGATTGTGTTGAACTATCCTGTGTGGATTTACGGTTTACTCTCCTTTGTGGATTGTGTTGAGCTATCCTGTGTGGGTATACGTTTGCTTTCCTGTGTGGACTGGGTTGTACTTGAGCTCGGATGTTGGATCCGAGCGAGAATTGATGACTTAGTTATATGTATGGGCATGAACCTAAGCAGTGCCGGATGTTACTTCGTGATTGTATCTTTCCGTTGTGGTTTATCCTTTGTGGATTTCAGGTGACCTTCGGGGGTCTCGGGGTCCCTACTGAGTAGCTTATACTCACCCCTGCACGGGCTATGCCCGCACAATGTTGTGTTGGTTGCAGACGATGGACATCGCTGATTGTGGTGGAGGCTTGCGGAGCGGGACGGTACCTGGAGGGGGACCACTGGGCGGGATGTACTCGGAGCGGTCAGGTGGACCCAAGGAGCAGTGGAGGCTATCTGTACCCACCCTTCAGGTGGGACTTCTAGAGGACGGCTCGACGCTGCGGCTTTTCTTTTCAGTTGTTGTTTTTTCCTTTCAGTTGTACTTTACAGTTGGGCTTGTATTTCCGGCCCCTTTTACTTTCAGCACAGGATGTTACAGTTTTTACTTAGTGTTTATTTTTCCGCTTGCTTACTCTATGGTGATTGTTTACTTTTCAAAGGCAATGCCTTCCCTTTATCCGGGATTTACGCCTTGGTGCTAGTCGCCAGCCCTGGCCTATGGAAGGTGGGCTTGGGGTAGTCATGGCATGGGACCCGAGGATGAGTCGTGACAATTTATCACCAAAGTATTATATATCAGTAATCTAATTTATAATATATAATATATTTTTCAAATAATAACTAATTAATCAAAATTTTATTTCATTGAATAATATCTATGTATTTCTATGAACATTGTATCCTAATTTATGTGGATCAACATAACATTTAAACACATTTTGTAGAAGTACCTTAGCCCATTAAGTCGACATTTAATATCCTTTTTTCACAAAGAATATTAGTTCACAAAATTTCTAAATTCATCCCAAGTTACATAGGTTTCCAAACCAATTAAACATAAAATTACAATGAAACATCATATTCAATTGGACCAATTAAATCACATTAATTTAGTTAAATTCTATATTTTTTTAATTAATAATCATTTTCATTCCATCAATTCACACTTCTGTAAATTCTTAATAGACATTAAAAAATACAAATGAAACTAAAAATTAAAATGTAAAAATGGATATAAATTACCAAACAATAATGAAATCAATAATTCAAAAAAGGATAAAGAACCAAATATTTATATAATTACCAAAGAACATAAAAAATTCATACTACAATATAAATCATAATACAAAAAATTAGACACCAAAACATCATTTCCTATTAAAACCATTATAGAGAAATAGATATACTAATATCTATAGTTACAACAAAAAACTATTATCATAAATTTGATAATAAATATATGATACATAATTATAAGAAGATAGATATTCATAGATATATTTAGGGATCTGAATTCTGAATAATTATTCATCCAAAGGCCAAATTACATATTCAATGATCAAATACTAACAACAAAATGTCTAAAATCCCCAATGAATATTGGTTCAGTCTACTGAATCAAGATATCACTGTATTTTATTAGGCTCCCGATGTATTAAAAGATTGTTGATGGATCATAAGATTAATTATAATGTAATTCCATAGGCACAATTACTTTTTCAATATCCTTGGATTCCATGTAGTATTTTTAAATGTTCGAATGTCCTCCTAATTTTAATTAAAAATTCAAACATGCTATAAAATATCTATCATTTTATTTTATTATTTAAATTATAAATAAATCAAAACATACTAATTTAAAATCATATAAAAAATATAAATCATAAACAGAACTGAGATTCTAGGAGTTATTACAAAATACCCACTATACAGATTCTTATACCCATGAATCATATTTAAGAATCCTTAGTGAAAAACTCTGAACTCTGAGTCCTCATATATTCCTTAGACTCTAGTATTTCTTAATAAACATGGAAATTTCAATTCAATACACTCAGACAAAGAATTTTTATAGTTTATTCTGAATGTATCATTTTATAGTGATGAAAAATTTTCACTAAAAGTTCTACCAAATATGAATTAACCTTTTAAATCATCATAATCATAATGAATAAACTTAAATGAATCTTGTTTTAATATTCTTAGATGAGATACATGAGGCATATAAAATATTATAATTTTTCATAAAAAAAATGTAATACATAACCACTATAATTTTTATATGAATATGAAATAGCCATACAAACCAAGGCTCAGATTTCCATACATTCTTTTATTTTTTATAAATCACGATGAATCCTAAAGGAACACATTACCTTACCAACAAAATAGTAGAGATTTTCTCTTCCTATGTTTATAACAGTTATTCCTTATATGAGTCGTATCTAACCATTTTTCTTCAGGTGAACATAATTTGTAGAATCTTATTCAATATAGGATCACGAGGGAATGGTTCATACACTTTTATATAGAAACAATGAGACCAATGTGGTTCCCCAAATGATGTCTTGAATGGTATTGTGTTAATTGATGCTCAATATCTATATCAACACTCTAACTTTTATCACGTTGGATGTTTACAACATGTCTCAAAAACCACAACCAACTTACATGACATAAAAAATTGATAGAAATTTCTAGAATCACCATATAAATTCTTAAAATAACTCTGATATATAAATCCCATTAAAATTTTATTTTTTTAATAAAGGTAATAATTTATGATATAAATGATATAAATCCTAAATAAATCACCAATAATAAATTCTGAGCCATATAAAACATCAAATACTAAATATAATATTTGGAACTTCCCATTAAATCATTGGTGCAATATTCACATGAAGAAACAAGAATCTCTATTCGGAAGAATACATGTACATGGTACATCATTACTCAAATATCTAAGTGTAATTTTGATTACATGGAAATAATTTTATTTGTCAAAAATATCTCAAAGGTAATTTAAAAACTCTCATGATTCCTCTCATGAGTACACTATTATATGAACATCTCATTATTAAATAAATCATGTTTACCTATAGATAATTATAAAATATAAGATTTATAAAAACCATTAACATAACCATTATATTCTCCAGTCTAAAATAATAATAAAAAAATTATCTCCCATAAAAACAGAAAAATACTACATTAAAAATCAAAAAATACCAAACCATGAGGTGATGGTAACACAACCAAATACTAATCTTATAAAATCAAAAATATACCATTAATTGATAAAAAAATATTATCTATCTAAGGAAAATGATTTCAATTAATAATTTCACCTAAGTAAGTTTCTAATTGTCAATACATAACCGTAAACTCTGATTTTCCTTATTAATAAAAGCAATAGAGCACCCCTGAGAGATATTATACACCTAATTTTTTTATCCCACCAATTCCTAACTAAATTTATAACTCCAACAACTTAGTTGGATCAATATTATTGGCATGTTTAGAAATATGATCAGGACTAGGTACTTAGTCAATCATGAATTTCACCTCTTTTCATAGAGGAAACCATTTGGAGTCTCCATGAAACACATCATGAAAAAAAAGACACATAATTATTATAAATAAAACACACATATCTCTATAATATATAAAGAACAAAAATTAAATTATCCTAAATCAAAACTATCCTAACTGGACTTAATAAAATTTTCACCAATAAAATTAAATAATGAAACATCATATGTAAATAATATCACCTATATTTGTTAAAAATAAATCCGAGTCTAAAAATAAAAAACTAGTGAATCCCCAAAATTAAATCAATATTATTCATTTACAATCATATAATCCATAGATATATAGACAAAAATTATCATAAATCGTATAGGTAAGAGTTATTTTTATCATTTCATTCTCCGCAATCAGTATATTATCAATGATCATCATCCTAAATAGCACATCTATAATAAAAATATAGAAAACAAAATAGAGCATGAATCAATGAAATATATCGGCTTTTATCAATAAAAAACATGAAAATATAAATTTAATTATTATCATACCTTATATTGTTGAATATCCATCACTAACATCCATTGGTACATAAAAAATAGAAAATAAATGACCTAAACCTACACCTAAATTATATCCCCAAATCATTTAGTTACCTTGAGCCATACCACTATTTTGGTGAATACTCTATCCACCCCAACCACCACCACAAAAAGAAACATGAGTGACATCCATCTATATCTCTACTAATTAGAACAATTGAAATAAAGATATACCTAAATAGGCATAAACCTAATTATAATATCCTATGGAATACCATACAACCAAACCAATACTTATGTTAATTTCTCATATAGGAGCACTGATAACACTCTTGTTTAAGACTCCCTTGATATGAATAAGATGGGAAATCTTTTCCTTAGATCCTTGATCAAATTTCACCGTATAAAAAATCATTAAAATTCACATTCGTTCACAAATATGGTCCAAAAACACTCATAAGACTACACTACCAAACTCATTTATCCTTCCGCACTACTAAGGCTTTGTTTACCACCTATATACAACTAGGTTAGAAACTATACCTTGAAATGATTCTACATTAAAAACCCATACTCACACCACTGAGGGTCCAATTCCACTTTAACTCAAATTATAGGATAAAAATGTGAAATATTTATTATTTTTGGAATATATCCATGAAAAATCATAACCCTTGACATGAAATCCATGAATTCATTTCGTGTTTCTATCCAAAGGGTCTCAGGATAAAACTAGTTATAGAAATTAAAATGGGATCCCTCTAATTTAATATTATCTAATCTAATAAAATTCCTAAAAATGTACCACCATATTTTAATATTCTCATCAATTATATAAGTCACTAAATTAACTATCGCACTCCAAGAAGTGTCAATTAGATGAGACCGTAAAAAAATAAATTAATTGATTAGCTTGAAAGACAAAAAATAAAAATTAATTAATGGGAAAACATTATTTCCAATACATATAACTGATGTAATAAATCAAATAATATAAATAAATTCACATAATAAAATATAACTCATTTCTTTTAGTGGAATGAATTATTATTTATGATATTTTTAGTAAAATAATTATTAAACTATGAATAAATAAATACAAAAGAAAATTATATTTCTCAAATAAATCTACGAATAATAAAAATCACACACATTTACATATATTATATGTACCTAGGTTTGAAAATTTATGAATAAACAACCAACTATTCACCCTCATTTCACAGGAAAATTATAAACCCCAAACCTCATTTCATTAGAAATAACCAAATTATAGATCATTAAATTCATTCTCATATTCTAGATTTGTATATGAATTTTACTATTATTGATATTGGTATAAAAATATGAATTGTTTCCATATACATGTCTCGAAAACTATCCACTAATATAAAACTTTATCAATAATCAATATCATAAAAATAAAAGTGTTTTTTGATACCATTTTTTCATGTCATTTTATTGCATAACTGTGTCATTGATATTAAACACCACATGGATTCATGTGCTATTATCAATTAATTGAGGTTTTATAATATAACTGAGTGTCAATAGTATTTATTGGTGAGTAATTTACCCCATAATGGATAATTATTATAATATTAATCAAGTTAGTGTAATAAAATAACATTGTGTAAATTGAGACCGAACATCATAGGAAAATCTCCCAATAAACCTCAATATTTCACAACATGTCTTTCAATAATAGAAAATACAAGTCATAATAACCCAAGTAAAAAATATGTTAAGGAATTAAATTAATCTTTTTTTAATAAATATTTAAAAATAAACTCTTATGAATTATATCCAAAGACATCGAAATACCAGCATAATGGGATTAGTTTCTACAATATATATATATATATATATATATATATCAGTTTCATTGACTTAACCAAATGAACACATGTAATATCTATATATTAAATAAATTTTAATGTATAGGGTGTGATAAATACATCTTAGTTGGATGCCACCAATTATATCAAGTTTTAATGGTTCCTTGAATGGTTATATTGAATCATGAAAGGTAATGTTATGAATTTAAATTATACATTTAATACCTAAAAAACACTATGAATTGTTTACCAAACCATCATAATATTTTATTCTATCATCTTAATCCAATATCAAAATAAATGTAAAGTCTATTCTAGAATGGGTAACTACCAAACTAATAGTGTATTATAAGAGAGTGGTCAAATAAATATTCCACCCTACACATGGAATATACATTGGATGGAAAAACCCATATCTCATCTCATCATGAAATAATTTATGCAATAGTCAAACACATCCTCAATCTCATCAAAACTTAACATGGGTATTTTTCAAAAATATGGAATATTTATGATAAAATTAAATAAAATATAATTCTATTATATCACAAAAAACATGTTGAAAATATAGTGTAGATAAAGGATTTCCCTAAAACATAATAAAATACATTCTCTTATTAAAACATTATAAACATATAATAATTTTATATAACCATAAAAATAATTTTTATTACATCACCAAAAGATAACACAATTGTTCCATAATCATATTTTTTAAAACACAAGCATTTAAATATCACACAAAATTTAATTAATCATCTATAAAAAATTAATCAATATTCTATTATTTATTCTCAATTTCCCCCAATCCATTCATGAAATTAAATGTAAACACTGTATTTAAAATCCATCATTAATTATGTCGATACATTTCACCAATATACTTATTCCATTCAGATATCGTGAATTCAAATAACGTAAAGCACAATTAATTTTTTTAATGACCAGACTATATTTTTTTAGTCTGGGCCAAAATGGCACATGAACCGAGCATTTCTCTATTGAGTGGATCCTTACTACATTAATATATTTTTTTTTAATTTATATTTTCTTCAAATAATTTTTTTATATTTCTATTATTCATTATTATTCGTTAGTTTTGTTTCTTCATATTTTTTGTTGAAATTTTTTTATTATGTAAACAAACATAAATATTCTGAAAAATAATGAAGAAATCATTCCATACAAAAATTTAGATATTTGAAAATGTTCATAAATATTATGTGTGGCAGTATTCTTGCATAATGTTTTATTGGAAAAGGAAATAATCTTATGTGAGGATATTTTTTTTACATATTGGATTAAACTTTAATATAATTGTAGAGTTTTAGTATTTGATAAATAAATTTATCTTATGTTGTAAATCAATATCATATATATTCAATTATAAGAAACAAAAGTACATTACATTTAAATATTATTTTACATATGTTGTTCAGAATCTCCGATATTCAAATTTTATTAATTTAAAGTATCTTAAACATAGTTTTGTATAAGGAAAATTAAAAACATACAAATTTTGATAGTTTGGAAATTTGGAAAAGTATAAAATCATATATTTTCATATAATTATTTGTATATTGAATACATATTAGAGGAAATAAATTATCTTTTAATAACTAGATTGTATAAAACTTTATGTATGGATTTGTCCCAATGGAAATAGCTCTTACATATCAAGATTTGGAAATAGATGTTACTTTTATATATTCATTAAGAATATAGATTTACTCTATAATTGGAAAACTAATGTATTACTATGTATGGGATGAAACCTATATAATATGGGAGATTTGGAATATTTATAAAGTAAACATATATTTTGTATTATAATTAAATAGTTTTAGAAGTTATGTTTATAATTACTCTGAATATACTTTTATATATAATTAAAACTATAATGATTTACCTTTGTTATAGTTATTATGAATAATATGACATGATTGAAAACATTTTTTAACCTTATATAGAGTAAAAATAATTATAATTCATGGATCGTGATTAGTAATACCCCTACCAATTTTAAAACATTAGTGTATAAAAAGTACATAAAATTATCTTCTAAGTTTTTATTAATATAACTTATGAAACACCTTAAGTATAATACATTTGTGTTATTTTTAAATATTACATCTTTTTTTTATTTTCCGATTTTTCTCCCATACATAACAGTAATATACTTTTCTAAAAACATGTTAACATCACTTATAAATTCATATGTATATGTTTCTTCCATTACTAAATTCTAATACATAAGAGACAATTACTTTGAATAAAATCCACATGTAAAGGTTTATAATTTTTTATTCTCATCACGTAATCAATTTTATCTAATAAATAATAAACATATAAGGCTTTTTGGCAATACATAATTTTTAACATGTTTCAAAATTTTCAAATTATTAGTATATGTAAGGTTTTTTTTCTTAGAGATAAATAATATGTATGATACCTCCATTTAGATAAAATTACAATATATAAGATCTTGAAATTTATACTTAAGATAACCTTTTTTTGTAATATACTTTCCTTTATGAAAATTTAATATAGAATATATTTCTTCAAGATGTGAGATAATTCCTGTAACAAATATTTTTTAACTCTGCCATCATGTGTATGGGTTATCCCATATGTAAATGAATATATTTACTAATTCAACATTATTTCATCATCCCTTAAAACATATTTCTTGCATAATACCATATATATGTGTTAATCACTTTCCCAAATTTATAAATTCTAATACAGAATTATTTCATCCAACTTTTTGAGATAAAATTTTATCTTATACTAAAAAAATGTATTCAATTTATTTTCAAACTAATGAATAATATTAAATAATAAAAAAACAAATAACAATATGTGAGGGGATGATAAATTATCCAAAAATATATATCCAATTTATAAGGATCCAACCATAAACATTACATAATCTTGTGTTCAGTAATGAATTGACATTGAGGATCTTTTTATGTTTAGAGCATTATAGAATGAGGTCATAACGTGTACATAACAACATGAATATTACATGTAGACACTTCTACTTAGTATCCATTTTTTTATTAAATAAAAATTCATAAAAAAGAAACATTTCTAGTTCTATATTTTAGACAACATGACTTTTCCATGATCCCATCCTTGTCCCTATTCATCATTACGTCTTGTGGAAAAAATTTCAAAAACATAGGATAATCATAAAAAGATCACTATGGGATATAAAATAAGGAAAGAAAAAATTAGTCCATGAATACATACATATCAAATAAATCATAATTTTCAATATTAAAACATAATTTTTTAAACATATCTCACTAAATAATATGATTTATGAATAACATGTACAAATCATAAATCATAAAGATAATCTATGGCATCCATATCATACATACATCGTAGTTATCATAGCTACATATAGAGTTACATTTGGAATAACCATCAAGGTATATTATTTAGATATCTTAGTAGAAACATTAACGTTTACCTCTGTCACATTACCCAATGCATTTGAGAGCTATCTCGGGCACACCAGCCCTAGGATTATCATAGAACCACCCGTATATGTGAACAATTACCAATAAACATAACATATTCATAACACATATAATAATGATAAAGGAAAGATAACATTGCCACATTGCAATCAAAATATATCATTTCAAAATATTGATATAATAAATGCTTTATCAAACCATTTAAAACATTTAATAATGTTATTTTGAAGTCAAAGTTCCGCATACAACTTTGAAGATTTTGAAATAAATTTTAATTTCAAAACATTATTATCCATATAAATAAATACTTAAACCATTTTTAAAACATGTACATTAATGAAAAATATTTAAAAGAATAAATCTTTAAAGAATTTAAAATGATATTTTAGTTAAAGAGAGCCTAACCAAATGAGAGACGCTTGAATACAAATAATTGAGGAATAACATTAATCAAACCATATAATATCACGAGAATACATAGATTCATGATATAATATGTCAAAGGGAATTATATTCACCATTTAAAAGTAAATTGGGGTATGAATACAAATAAGTCTCACTGGAATGTAAATTGAGACAAAGTCTATTCCAAAGATCATATCCTTGGATTAAGGACAAATAAAGGAAACAAATTTGTGTGAAAGATATGAATAAACCCAATATAAGTGGATATTAAGTGAAAAACAATAATATTTAATTCACACATATTCATAGTACGACATAATTAATAAGTATAATTTTATCCCAAAGAATTGAATTTGGGTTACGAAGTTCTATTAATGATATTCGACAGCCTAATGACGTCACTTTAAAATTTAAAAAATCAGTTGATGAGAGAGAAAATGGTCTTTCATCACATTGAAATAAAATATAATTCAATAAGGATATAGAATAACATATCCCAACATATGAAAATTTAAATTCAAAAGGAAAATCATAAAAGAAGTCTTTGATTAGAATATGAGAGTGAAAGGTTCCCTTACTGATTTGGTAACTTACGAAACATACACCACTTAAAAGAAAGATCTTACAATGAAGATTTAAATACCCATACATTAAATTATATTACACAATGAATACAATAATGGGAAGTACGTGCACCACACAAAAGGAAATAGTGAAAAATATATCGTGAATTTCATGAGAATAAAATGTGAGATGAAATCCCATTACCTTATGTCCGACTTGTCTTGTTTGTTCATTATCACTATGAATAAAAAACTTCAGTTAATTATATTTACATAAGAAAATTTTTAATGTTTATTATTCCTTTTATACAACTTATTAACTTTCTCTAATAATCATATAATTATTGAAGTTTATATCGGGATTTTTGTCGATGTTCGGTACTTGAGTCAAAAAATGAACTTATTATAATTACAAACTTTCCATGTGGTAAAAATTCCATTACCTCTAGTGTGATATTAATTATTTAGATATCATATATATATAATATATATCTATTATATATTTTTTCATAATATTCAATATCATTTGGATATAATAAATGAAATTCACCATTCATGGAGATGGTAAGCCGTACGTACGCATGCACGCTATTTTCATTTCATTTCTACCATTTTTAAAAGGAATGAAAACCAGATGATAAATATGTATATTATTCTTCTTCTATAATATCATATTTTATATATGTTACATAATTTCATTAAAACCATCTTCTATACAATCCATGTATGGTATTAAGGAGTCATATCACATCGAGGGGGTGGTAGTCCGCACTTCCTCAAATGAAATTAAGGTATTTAACCATTATTGAAACCATAAAGTTATTTTTTAAATGAAAAATAAAAAATACTAGAGACAATATAAATATAATATATATCACATATAAATACTGTTCCATCATAATGGTCACTATGAGAGGTGGTACGAGATGATTGAACAATCATTGATTTGTGAGGCACTAGTTTACCGTCCACAGAAACAGTATGTTCAAAATCCATTAGATGGAGGTGTGTGTAAATGTAGTTCGAATAATTATCATAAAGAAAATTTAGTATATGGATTATACTAGAATTTATATGAAAACCACGAAAAATAATATCAAGGGGAGTAGAGAAGGAATATAAAAGAAAAGAACTTGAGAGTAGACATTACCTTTAAATCGGGTAATTCACTTTGGTTTGAACCAAAAGGTTTTCTTGAAGTTCCATTTTCATAAGATAAGGCTTCAAAGTGGAAGAGAGGTAGGTTTGGATATTATGTGGTAAAAGGTTGGATGATAAAAGGTGGATTGATAGGTATGACTAAGGGTTAGATGTGATGTATTTTTATATGTGGGAGTAGGGGCTCTTTAAAAAAGATTGAACATATTATTTTATTATAAAATGAATTTCGATTTCAAAAGTTCCCAAACACATTTAAATTTAATTTAATGTGATTAGGGTTCAAAATAATATCATCAAATTTGTTTTAGATATGTTTAGGGCATAAAATGAATATTATCTTTTAGCTTTAAACCTTAGTTGACTAATTTATCTTTAACAATGTCCTCTTCTATATTCATACTATATGGTTAATATATTAACAATAAAATTCCAAGAGACCCAAAATATAACATTAATGAAATATTAACGTCATATATGTCATTTTTAAAAATATTATATTTTTAGGATTATTTTACCTTTTAATAAAATATTAATTGTTTAAAAACTCAATTATATCAATTTATAAACTATTCATATCAATACTTTTGGAAAATCAATAACAAAAATATTATTTCGAACAAACATAATTAATGAAAATATAACAAGTAATACTAATATATAAAATTCTTGTATTTTATAAAAAGTTTTAAAATAAATTTATTTTAATATTTGTAATCTTATTTTTTAATAACATTCATTAATAAGGTAGTCATTACATCATCATTGTGTCATAAATATATTTATTTATTTGATTTATAAAAATTGTAAATAAAATATAATAATGTATAAAATCTTTTTATATTTTTAATAACTATTTATAGTCAGAAATATCATTTATATAACCAATTTTATAAAATTTTTTACTAAGAGATATGTGTTTATGTTACATTTCCCTTAACAATAAGTTAATTTTTCTAAAGTGTCATTTTCACTTACAAGTGGCTTCATGGGGTACCAAAATCTACCTAAGGATGCCCATGGTTGGACATGTATCCGCCAATATGATTAAGACATGTGTTAGGGTAATTAAATATTATTATAGTATTACTTTTATCCTTATTTACTAGATATACCCTTTAACCATGATAAGTAAAATATTTACTGAAGTTACTATATCTAATGTCTAAAAATACAAGTTATCTATTTACACAAATTGGACATCTTGATTATATATTTGGAATCCATTTTTCCAAATTCAAAACACAGAAGTTGCAGAAATTAATTTAAAATTAATTCTCATTGTCAAAACCAAAAAAGCATGTTTTTTAGAAATAATAACTATCAAAAGATTGACACTTTTTTATGTTCAATTTGAAATTAAAATTATATAAATGAACCTAAATTGAAATAAATGGTAAAAATATAATCTAATTACACTTTAAAAACAATTAAGAATTTAATCTAACCATATAAATAAATTATATTTAAAGGAAGTTTTGAAATAAAATTCAGTATTTCTTAATATTCATTAAAAAAGAACATTATTAGAAAAATACCAAAATTTTATCCAAAGTAAATTTTGATGCCCCGATTATAAATAAGAATAAAAAATTTTTTCAAATAGAATATATAAAAGTGACAAAAACTATATTTAAAAAGGGGTTTCCATCAAAAGGTTGTAAATTTACCTTTTAAAGAATATTAGAGTATTTAAAACTAAAATTAGATTAATTCTCATTTTAAGCCTCTCAATTTTATTGGATAAATTGTAAAAACACTTAATAAACATGTTTAATCATAATATGGGTTGTTTTTTCATTCCTGCAAATACAATGGCAAGGTGTTAACTATTATTTAAAATTATATTATTATATATATATTTTTTAATATAACCCATCATTGTGTGTCGGGTAAGAAATCAAACATATCATCCCCTTTAAAGTAAAATTAATATTTAATTCACAAATATTAATAAATATGATAATTTCATATTGTTTATTTACATGGGATGTTACATCCTTCCCCCTTTTGGTAATTGTGTCCTCACAATTTTAAAATTGGGCTCGAAGACATCATTAAAAGTCCCACATTTGAAAAAGAGTCAATAAAACTATCACTTAAAAAGAATGAAAGACAAGTATAACGGTCACCTGAGATAACCCAAAATAAAATTCCATGAAAACATGGATATGGAAGATAAACTAAGTATCAAGTTCTGATGAAGACTGATAGAAAACATGATCAGGAGTAAGTTAACCACAAGAAAACCACAAACATGTGATGATTTAAACAGTCATTGGTGTCCTAGTAGGAAAAGTAAATGGACAATTTTTTTGTTTTATGTTCCATTTCATAAGGTTGGAGAATTTAATTTTGAGATTGTCTAAGGACATAAGGAAATATACTTACTTTTCTAGTAGATTTTCATCCTTTAATTAGATTCGACCAAAAACTCATATTTTCTACAAATGATGAGTATTCAAGATGACTTGGTCACACCTAAAGTGCTAGAATAAACTTCTATATAATCACACAATACCCAAAAGATGAACTATATAGTTCCCCTATCTTTAGACATTAACAAAAACCAAAAAGGTTAGTACAAGATCCAACAAGCCACCAAACAGACAATCCTATATAAAATGAAATACTACTCTTAATATACCAAATTTAACTAACCATACCCAAAGTTCAACAAAGACCATTAAATACCCAATTGTTTAACAAATCCTCGGATCTGCATAGCTTGACGCTGGTTGCTCGTTTTTTTAAGAGAAGACCCTTAGTTGATCTGTTCGACAGATTTGTCTTCGATTCTTGGGGTTTGCAAGAGAAGGAAACGGTAGTGTTGTTAGAAAATTGGAATATCTTGATTCGGTTTGCATCAGAGGAAGACTTGATCATAGCCTGGTCGAGTGCCCCTAGTAGCTATAACGGATTGTGGTTATATCTTTACCGATGGTCATACAATTTCCATATGCGGCGTGATTCTCCTTCCATGGATATTTGGGTTAGTTTTCCGAATCTTCCCTTAACATTTCAAAATCCATCGATTGTTAGAATGCTTGGGAATCTCTTGGGGAGATATCTCTACTCTGATAGACGGACCATGGATGTCTTCCATCTAATTAATCCTAGAGTGTGTGTGGAGGTAGACGTCTTGAGGGATCCGTTGGACTTCGTTTGGATCACTGTCAGTGAAGAGTTCCGGTGTAAACAGCCGGTTGGTTAGGAATCATGGTCCCATTATTGTTTGGATTGTAAATGGTTGGGCCATTCACTGGAGAATTTCAGGCGGAGGGCAAGGAATGTTAGCTCCCAGAGGAACACGAGCAATGGTGATTGTAGCATTTCTGGGAATTCTAGGACTGGTGATCGCGACATCTCGGAGAACAACATGGCGGGGAATGTGTTGGTGGATGTACCTGGAGAAGCGGCCCACAACAGACCCCCTGATGGTAGCGATCCCTCATGTCTTGCTTGGGTGGTTCTGAATGAGGGTGCGGTCCAAGATGAACAAAAGGTAGGTGCTTTTTAAGTTGGTCCAGGCTCAACGATTGCAGGTGCGGGAATCTAGGCGAGGTCAGGGAAACCTCCTGCTCTGCCTCCTGGGACAAGAGTCCAAGACGTCTTTTGCAAGCTGTTAGGTAGCCTCAATGGAGTGAGTAGGACAAATTCTGCTCCGATTGAAAATGCAGATGGTAGGACCGGACAGGACAGACTTGCTGGTGTTTCTCAGCCAGTTTTCAATGAGGGAAGGTCCACAGAGCAATTATCTTGTGCAAACCATGAGGTGACTTTAGAGGAAATGAATTTCCAACATTGGTTCATGGGGCGCGGCCTCTTCCTGGACAACCAGACTAAAGCAGGTGGTCAAAGTGTGATTATTGAGGAGGCTGGTATGGGCACTACAAAGATGCATCTGGGTGACAGTGGCTCCACACCTGGAAGGGAGCTACAAATGGTGGACGTAATCAGGGGTCCGGGCTTGACTCGGACTCCAGTCCATCTATGTAACAGATTTAAAGGCTTATCAGAGGATATTATGCCTTTGGAACACATTGCACTAGGTGAGTAAGATGAGGTTGGCTTAGAGGAAGGCAACCTAGGTGAACTGGACCATTCGGAGGAAGAGGTACCAATTCCAAAGAACAACTTGAGTTTTAAAAATAAGAAGAGGAAGAAGGATTACTCCCTGCATCACCCACCTTTGGAGACCTGCTCTGCGAAGAAGTTATCGGTGTTATTGTCCAACGGAGTGGAGGAGGATTCTCAGGTTCTAATCAAGGGAAACATCAATAAAAATGTAAGACCTACTAAAATGGTAAATAACATAAAGGAACCCATCCTTTGTTCTGATGAGGACATGGTAGAAGAATTTCTATATGTTGACATTCCACAGGAAGAGGATGACATGATGGGAAGATCTGTAAGAGTGGATGTCAATAATAAGCAGGCTAAGTGGATTGAAAAACATGATTTGATCTTAATTAGAGGCTTCAATGATCGGAAAATCAGCAAACGAGAATATATCCGGACATGGGACAAAATGGAGGACTGTTTGGAAGATGTTATTAGAGAAGATCCAAATACCAAGGTATGGCTAATGAATTGGAATATTTACAGGTAGGAAATCAATAATATGTTAAGGCTATGTTTTGGTAATTTTTCCTTTTCTTATGAGGCTTTTCCCCCTATTTTATTTGGGAAGGGCAATCTGGTCATCTTCGTTGGGCTAGAGCACTCTGTCATCGCCTTTTCAGGCTATTTGGGATAAGGCTGATTTGGAGGGATGGCCACATCAGGAGGGACCATGCTTGCATGGTATCCTCGAGTGTCCTGCATGGGGTTGGTGATCGTTGTTGTCGCTTGAATGAGGTGACCCTGTATCCTTCTATCTTTTGTTTGGGGTTGTTTGGGTGTTTTGCAGGACTCTTTGTTTTCTCACTTTTCCCACAAAGGTGTTTTCCTTAATAAAAAATAATTTTCACCAAAAGTCATACTTACTAGGGACATCGCATAGGCCAGTGGTATGTAATTCGCCCTTATTGCCCTTCAGTTGTGGGTTCAATTCTTGCGGCCTTGCTGGATGTGACGGGTTGTCACCCATCTTATAGTCTGTCCTTTGATAAAACACAACAATAACCTTAAAAAATTTTAACCTCAAAGGTTTTCTTATAAACATCATTTTCAACCGAACACATTAAGACCTCAATATCTTAATTGATGAAGTCTTATATATAGTCTATTTTGTTTTATTTCACCTCCATATGATAAATTAATACTATTCCTAAAATAAAGAACATCATACCTTGATCATGGTGTCCACATGGTTTCATTTTCATCTTTTTCATGTAGGTAGAACGTCCATTCATTGCAATAATGACTTAGAGATCCTTAAAAATCATTTTCTTACATCATCCAAATACACCTTGTACTACTTAGGTCATATGGGTTTTCACAAAAAAATAGTTTCAGAAAATAATCATGTATGAATAATAATTTCAAAACATATGATAAAACATTATTTTTATAAATCAGTCGAACCGAATTTGAGTTGAAACATTCAATAAATGGTCCTTTTAAAATATCATAAGTATGTGCTGAGAGACTATATTTTAAAATCAAATATAAATAGGTTGTGAAAGTGTCTCCTTCATTACACCTTTTTCATAATCATAATAAGCTTCAAAATCATGCGATGAGGTAAAATATTTGAAAATGTCTTGATATTATTTTTCTTTCATGAAAATAACAAAATATTGAGAAAATAAGATTTCATTAAAAACAACCCATGGTCCACGATGGTATCAAGGTATGGAGGATGTGTTTGATATGTAAAACAATTTCTTTCAAGTGAGTTGTATGTTAGAAAATGTTTCATAATCATCTGTACATGACTTTGTAATAATTATTGTATGAAAGTCATCGGGACGAGATATGAATTTCATTTGAGATACTCCTCCTTCCATTTGTTACATACTTTCCTTTATCTGAAAATTTTATAAAAAATGATTTATCTTAAAGAGTTAACATAGAGAATAACCATGTGTCTAAAAAAACTCTTAATCCCTAATGTTGTCTGAACAGGCCTCTGATACCAACTATAATTACATGGAATTAAACAATCCAGAATGTTGAGTTCAGTACAAAATTTACATTGAGGGTCCTTTCAGGATTAGAGATTTAGATAATTAGGCTATAACTTATACATAACAACTTGAATATTGCATGTATATACTTCTACTCAGTATCCATTTTTTAATAAAATAAAAGTACTTAAAAAAAACATGTCTAGTTCCATGTTTTAGAAAACATGACTTTTCCTTGATCCCATACTTGATCCTATACATCTTTAATTCCTATGGAAAACATTTCAAAAAAATGGTATGAGCATAAAAATCATATTAAGTCGTATAAAATAAATAAAGAAAACATTAGTCCATGAATACATAACAATAAAATAAATCATACTTTTCAATCTTAAAACATAATATCTTTTACATACCTCACAAAATAATTGGATTTATGAATACCACATAGAAATAATAAATCATGAAGGTAACTTGTGGAATCTATATCATAATTACATCGTAGCTATCACAGCTACATAGGGAGTTACATTTTGAATACCCATCATAGTATATTCCATAAATCTCTTATAAGAAACATTAACGTTTACCTTTATCACGTTACCCAATGCATTGGAGAGCTATATCAGGCTCTCATGACCTAGGTTTATCACCAAACCACACATATATGTGAACAATGACCAAATAACATACAATATTTATAACACATAAAACAACCATAAATTAAAGATTAAATTTCAATATTTCTGTTAAAATATATTATTTGAAGATTTTGGCACAATAAATTCTTTATCAAATCATTTAAAAAAATATTTAAAACATTTAATAATGATATTTTTGAATCAAAGTGTCCCATACCAAATTGAAGCTTTTGATAGAAATTTTAACTTCAAAACATTAATCTCCATATAAATAAATCCTTAAAGACATTTTTAAAACATAGACATTAATGAGAAATATTTATAATAATAAATCATTAAAACATTTAAAAGATATTTTAGTTGAAGAGTTCCTAACCAAATGAGTGATTCCTGAATACAAATAATTGATGAATAACATTAATAAAAGCATAAAATATCATTATAATAAATAGATTAATGATTTAACATGTCAAAGGGAAGTATATACACCATATAAAAGTGATTTTGTGTCTAAAAACAAATAATTCTCAATGGAATGTAAATTGGGACGATGTCCCTTGCAAAGATCATACACTTAGATGAAGGATAGATAAATGAAAAAATTATGTGCGAAAAATAATAATACACACAATATAACTAGATATTATGTGTAAAATAATCGGAGTTAATTCACACATATTCAACGAAGGACCTATTCAAGAAGTAGAAGTTTAACCCAATGAATTGAAATTGGGTTATGAAATTATCTTGTAGAAATTCGACAGCCTAATGATTTCACTTTAAAATTTATTAAATGAGTTAATGAGAGAGAAAATGGTCTATAATCTCATTAAAATAAAATTTATAGAAATAAAGATATAGAATAACATATCCCAACATAAGAAAATGGAAATTTAAAATACATAACAAAAAAGAAGTAGTTGATTAAAATATGAGAGTGAAAGGTTCTCTAACCGATTTGGAAACTTACGAAACATACACCACATAAAATAAGGGTCATAAAATGAAGATGTAAATACCCATATATTAAATTATATTAAACAATGAATATAATAATTTGAATTACATACACATAAGAAAATAAAAAAGTGGAAAATATTTCATGAATCACACGGTAAAAAAAGTGAGATGAAATCCCGTTTCTTGTGTCCAACTTGTATTGTTAATTATTTATATCCCTGAGTAATAAAATTATGGTAATTATAATTAATCAAGAATCTTTTTCAATATTATTATTCCTTTTATTGAAATTATTTCGTTTATATAATAATCAAATAAAAATTCAAGTTAATTTCGGTCATTTTGTTGATGTTGGTACTTGAGTTAAAAATGAACTTATTATAATTATAAATTCTCCATGTGGTCAAAATTAAATTATATCAAAAAAGATATTAATGATTTAGATATAATATATATCATATATATATACTATATATGTATTCATAAGAGTCTATATCATTTGGATATAATAAATTAAATGTACCATTCATGGAGATGGTAAATCGTACGTATTCATTAACACTACTTTCATATCTTTTTTACATTTTTAAAGGAATTAAAAAGAAATGATACATAGTTATATTATTATGAATTTATAATATCATATTTTATATATGTTACATATGTTCATTAACAACATCCTTTATACGTTCCATGTTTGGTATTAACGAGTGACATCACATTGAGGGGGTTGTAGTCCACACTTCCTCAAATGAAATTATCGTATTTACCCATTAATGAAACCATAAAGGTATTTTATAAATGAAAAATAAATATTCATGGGGAAAATATAAATATCATATATATTAGATATAAATACATTGCCAGCATAATGACCACCATGGGATGTGGTAGGAGATGATTGAAGAATAATCGTTTCGTGAGTCAGTAGTTTATCATCCAGGGAAACAATATGTTCTAAATCAATTAGATATAGGTATGTGTAAGTTTAGTTCTAATACTTCTCATAAAAACAACATATTATATTTAGGATACTTTTTTTGTCATGTGAAAAAAGAAAAATAAGTGCATAGGGAGTGGAGAAGGGATAAAAGAAAAGAACTTGGGAGGAGACGTTACCATTAAATCGGGTAACTCCCTTTGGTTTGAACCAAAAGGTTTTCCTGAAGAGTCTCATTCCAACATTAATGCTTATAGTTGTAAGAGAGGGATGTTGGGACATTATTTGGAAGGATTTTGGACGAACCTATGGGGATTTAGAGATGAGATTAAGGGATAGAGTTGATGGCTTTTTATAAGGGGGAAGAGGGGCTCTTTAGGAATGTTTGAAAGTATTATTTTATTATAAACTAAAGTTCGATTCCAAAAGGTCCCAAACTTATTTACTTCTAATATAAGGAGATTATGTTTCTAAAACCTCTCATACAAAGGGGTATAGACAAGTTTTGGGAATAAAATTAACCTTATCTTTTAGCTTTGACAGTTAGTTAACTAATTTAACTTTTACCATGTCCTTTGTATATTCACACTATATGGTTAATATATATAATAAAAAATGAAAATGGACCTAAAATATATCATTAATTTATTTATTAACACCAAATATGTATTTTTATCGAATATTATATTTTTATGATTATTTTATCATTTAATAAAATATTAATTGTTTTTAAAACACGTTTTTGTCAATTTATAAACTATTCATATCAAGATTTTTGAAAATCAATAACTTGATTATTTCAAGAAAACTTCATTAATGACAATATTTCATGTTATACAAATATATAAAATTAGTTTATTTCATAAAAACTTTCAAAATAAATTTATCTTAATATTTATAATCTCATTTATTTAAAACATTCATTAATGAGGTAATCAGTACATCATCATTGGGTCATAAATAAATTTATTTATTTGAAGTCTAAAAATTATAAATAAAATATAATGATGTATTAAAAAAATTTATCTTTCTAATTACTATTTATAGTTGAAAATATAACTTATAAAACCATTTGTAAAAAAAATAGTAAGAGATATATGTTTATGTTACATTTTCCTTAAGATTAAATTAATTTTTATAAACTGTCATTTTCCCTTACAAGTGGATCTAGGGGGTCGCCAAATCGACCCAAGGATTACCATGGTCAGATATTTATCATCCAATAGTATTATGACATGTGTTAAGGTAATTTATTATTATAATAATGTTATATTTTACCTTTATTTTCCAGATTTACCCTTTAACCATGGCAAATAAAATATTTACTAAAGTTACTATTCATAATGTCTAAAAATAAAAGTTACCTATTTAAACAATTTGTAAATTCAGATTAAAAATATGGAATCTATTTTTCCAAATTCAAAACACATAATTTGAAGAAATTAATTTAAAATTAATTCTCGTTGCCAAAACCAAAAAGCTTGTTTAAAAAAATAACTATCAAAAGATTTACCGTTGTTTATGTTCAATTTCAATGTGAAATTACTTCAAATGGACAAAATTGTATTAAATGTTAAAAAAATATAATCCAATTAAACTTTAAAAATAATTAAAAAGATACTATTACCATAAAAATAAATTAGATTAAAAGGCAGTTTTGAATTAAAATGCAATATTTTTCACTATTCATTAAAAAATGAACATTATCATAAAATTCAATAATTTAATGGAAAGTAAATATTTATGTCCCAATTCTATAGAAGAATATTAATTTTTAAAATATAAAATATAAAACTGTCATAATGTAGATTTAAAAAGTGTTCGGCATCAAAGGCAGTAAATCGGCCTTTTAAAGAATATTGGAGTATTTATGATTAAAATTGGATTCATTCTCATTTAATGCCTCTAAATTTTATTGGATAAATGTAAAACAATTTACGAAACATGTTTAATAATAATATGGTTAGTTCTATTCAGTCATTCCAACACAACGTCTAGGCGTTAAATACTATTTAATATTATATTATTATATATTTTTTCAGTATTACTCAGCATTGTGTGCAACATGAGATTTTGGAGAAAATCATTTTTTCTTATCGGGTACTCCATCGAACATAGAACCCCCTTTTAAAGTAAAATTAATATTTAAAAAAAATATTAATAAATATGAAAATTTCATATTCTTTATTTACATGGGATGTTACACAAGTGGGGACAATTCAGTCAATATTATTCAACTCTTAGTAATTACGAAACCTGAACATCACTTCCCCTTTTTTTAATGATCATAATGACTATACAATATTTAATAGATTTTATTACAACTAAAATTTTATTAAATAACAAAAAAAATATGGGAATAAATTATAAAAAAAATTTCTCCACTATTATAAATTCATTGGACTATAGTAGGATCTATATTTAATTAGTATCCTATACAATTAAGAAAAAAATAAAAAATAAGAATAATATAGGTTACAATACTAAAAAATTGTAAACATATAATGAATCAATCAGTAAAAGAAAATTATTTATAAGGGTCCATGAAAAACTCATTTAATCATATTTAATGAATAATTATGAATATTTTAGTGAAATGCAAACAAAATTTTGCTTATGAACTAAAAAATACACAATGAATATAACCCCTCTATGAATTTTATATCATTAAATATTAAAATCACTCTTCATATAAACTTATGAAATACTATTTGGACAATGGTTTAACCATATAATTGACTTTTTGAAATATGGAAGAAGAATAAAAAAGTAGTAAAAAAATACAATACGTTAATCAAACACATCTCTAAGATTGTAATAACTAATCAACCATATTTCCATATTAAGATATCGTAGTGAAATTTCATCTCATAAATATCATTTGATGATCACTTTTATACTTATCAAACTATATTATCTCTAATGGACATATAAATACATCTACTAGTTATTCATTAGCGTTAAAAAATTCCTTAAATAATTCCATCTTTCTATACAAGAGCTCTGATATTGTTATACCTCAATTAAGAACTCTTCATTTGAGAATGATAATTAGGGTTCATTGAAATTTACATTGATGGTTAATTATCAAATTTAATTAAAATACTTACAAAATTAATACTAAAATCTATTTATTTTTTTCAAAGAATCTTTCTACTATGATATATTCAGCTTTAGTTATTTATAAGACTACGAAAAAGTTCTTTCTTTGAAGTCCGAGATAGGGTGTTGGGAAATAATACCTCAAGGTAACATTGTAGTATTTTTGGGTTGATTGTGTTTGTTGACAAAGTAGGTTTCCATGGAGAATTGCCGAGTTCTAGATAATTTGTTGACAATCCTTGTTGACAAAGAACGATGACAAAGGAAAGGATGATCTGGAGGTGGTAGAAAAGAGAAGTACATGGTGGCATCATTTCCTAGTGTTTTCCAAATTTTTGGGGTCCAAAATTTGGGGTTTGGTGAGCATTGCGAAAATAGGATTTCCCTGAAGATCATATTTTTAATATGGAAAAGGCATGAGTTTCACGAAGAGAGGATGCATGGATTGGATTTCATGAAGATCAGAAAAATAGAGGTGGTGATGCTTCGCGATTACGTCAAAGATTTGCGAATGGCAGAGATGAAGCGCATCGCGACGATGAAGGGATTTTTTAGGGATCTTCGTGGCGAAGCCTCGAAATAATGTTGACGGTGATCCTCTATGATTATGACGAGCTCCACGATCCGAAAATTGCCGAGGTACTTCGCGATTTGGACAGAATTCAGGTGGAAACTTTGGAGCTTCGCGATTTGAGATGACGTGGCATTGGCTTCTCGTGGAAAGTTCGAGGGTCGGTGGAATCACCTATAAATAGAGGCTGATCCCCTCGAGAGAAGTAGAGAGAATTTTTATAGATAATCATTTGCTCTCGGTTCGTGAAGGTAGTTCGCGTAGCCTGTGTGCTTCGCGAAAGAAGAGCTTCGCGGCGGCTATTGTAGCTCCGTGAAAGTTGCGTGCTCCGTATTGACTCAGTGAGATTCGTGAGGGAAGCTGCTCTGCAACGACTTGATCTTCACGGTAGTGCTTCGTGAAAAGGCAGGAGCTTCACGAAGGCTTGTTTGAGCTTCGTGAAATTAGGAGCCTAGCGAAGTAGGGTGCTTTGTGAAGGTGTTTTCATAGTAAATTGCCCAGTGGTTAAGAGGCAAAGAGGTATTCATCAGTTGATGAACTTTTAACTTTAACAGAGCATCTATCAATAGTTGAGGTTGCATTTATTCATGCAAATGAAGCGACCTACAGGTCTATAAACAATGAGTGGATCCCTTCCAAGTGCAGTGAGCATAGGAAGAGGAAAAAGGTGATCCTCTCCACCGGCAGTGAGCTAGAGAGAGAGAAACAGGGAGTGACCCTTGGCAAAGCAGTGAGCTGACCCTAAACCTCGTAAAGGTAGTGAGCCTGGGAATAGAAGTGATATATCCCGAACATTGTAATCCACATCTAGTGAAGAATAGTGGAATTTGGTACGACCGTCAACTTGTTGGCATATTCTCCTTGGACGTAGCCCAGTGAGGTTGAATCAAGTAAAAATCTTTCTGTCTTCCTATTTTCTTCCCTGCATTACATTCAAAGTATCATCATCAGATAAAGAAGAAAAGAAGTGGTCATAATAATCACACAAGTGCAAACAATGTGGCCCTTGTAATAAAGAGGTCAAGATCTAGTGGGGAAGGAAGAACTTTGCGAAAGAATATCCATACCCTGATTCACCCCCCCCCCCCCTCTCAGGGTATATAGGCCCCTATTGGTCCTAACAATTAGTATCAGAGGGTTGGTTTCTTTTATCAGATTTGTTTGCATCGACATGGTGTAGTCGATATGTGTGGTTGAAGATATAGTTTTCTCTTATCTCAATCTGCCATGGGAAATGGAAAATCATCAAAGAATACTCAGAAGTCAGGCAATTTCCCTCGGTGTGGAAGTGTTTTTGGAAAAAGTATGATTCAACTAAAATAATCAAACAGCTTACTGAAGGAAGGTCTGGATGAATCCGATAGGGAAAAGATTTATTCACTCAATCATGATGTTAGAATGAGTGAAGTACATGAGCATCAGAGTGATACTGAAACAGAAGAAGAAATTGAAGGAAGAATAGATATGCGAGCTGAGTTAGAGGATTCTCTTGAGGATATAGATGTTTGGAGAGCTAAAACAAAGAAATCTAACAAAGTTGTTCACGATGCCAAACTCTATATGCAGCAGCAGGAAGAAGAGAAGTCTGAGTTGATGGAAGAAATTGAGAAACTCAAGTTATCAACACGAGAGAACTCAGAATCAGTTAGTGAGTGTAAGCTTAAGATTGAAGAACAGAAAAGGGAGATCGATGGCTTGAATAGAAAAGTGAAAGATCAATTCAAGTGTATCAAAGAACCTGATATTTCAAGTGGCATTAGAAACACTGATGAAATTAAATCTAAATATATTCAGATCCAAGCACTGGAAATTTAGATCAACAAGCTAAGAAGTTTTAATCCAAGACTTATTGACGTAGCTACTGATTTGAGAGAGAAAAATGATTCTTAGGATGAAGAATTGCGAAATAGATATGAAAAGGTAGAAAAATCAATAGCTGATTTCAAGGGGAAGAATCTGAACACAGACGAGATTCAAAACATGAAATCTAAAAATGATGATCTTGTGACACCGCTTTCTGAACTAGTTCAGAAGAATCAAAGGCTACAACAAGAGAATACATGTTGTTCAGATTCTATTTCTCAAGAAAAATTGAAGGTAAATGAGAAAAGTGAAGTGGTGGAAAAGCTTACACGAGAATTGGAAGTTGATATGAGTATAGGAAAGTATCTCAAGAGAGAACTTGATGCTCAACTTAAATCAAGTGAATTAAAGATTTAGAAGTTGAAAGAAGAGCTAGAATCAGTGAAGAAGGAAATAGGGAAATCCAATGCTAGAGGAAAGCCTAACATGAAGGATTCCTTTCACTTACTATTTGATTATCCTTTGGCAGGTGATGATGAAATGAAAAGAAAATTTTCTATTTCTGAAAAGAGGCAAGAACAGATTCTCTCAACTCAAAGACCATACAGTTTGGGAAAAACTGGTATTGGATTTGATGAATCACCTCCCATGCATAATAGAAAGATAGATGTGAATAGTTCCATATGTGAACAAAACCCTACAGGTGCTGGAGATAGGCCTAAGAGGAAAGTTACAAAAAGAAGTGACGACATGTGCTATTTCTGCGGGATTCATGGCCATACATCAAGCTTCTATTTAGAGGCTCTGGAATTCATTTCAGCCTGTGAAAATAGAAACTTTTATAAATATGAGAATAAGAAGAAGCGTTATGAGAAAACAGAGAGAAGAGTCTCTCAGAGGAAAGCATCCATTAGATACTATTATTGTGGAAGAATGGGACACACCATGAGTATGTGTCAGGAAGCTCAAGAGCCCCGTTTCAGAAGAAGAACTCAAGGTGTATCAGCATCTCAACATAGAAGTGATGAAATGAGGTATTTCTTTGATGGAAAATGTTTTATATGTTCAGATTATGGGCATTTGGCATGAAATTGCAGCAAGAAGAACACAAGAAGGTAAAGGGAACTCAAAAGGATATTCTCGACTCCAATGATGCATAATGAGAAATTCTACACTGAGAGACAAAGTGGCATGGAGAATAATAGGCTTAGACCCTCATGGGAATCACATGTAGCTGAACAAAAGGTGTATCATTCACCTCATCTGTTATGCTCAAAACATCTCTCAAGTAGAGAATGTGAAAAACCCTATAAGATTAAGGGGAGATCTACTCCAGTTGTGATAAAGAAGAATAAATGTTCAATGGAGGACTCACCACCAGTGGAAAAGAGTGTGGTGACTCAAACATCTAATAAAAGAAAGATGAACAAAGAATGTAATGAAAAATTCGCAGGTCGTGTTCCACAGCGAAAACTGGAAGAAGATGCAAGATCCTTGCAATGGTGGAAGAAGCAAGGGAATATGGAAGGAAAAGATATTCCTGCTCAGAGTAGGAATCAAGGGAAATGGAGTTTTAGTGGAAAATCAAAGACGGAAATGTTTACTAGTGGGTTTAAACCCCAAATGGTGAGAAAGGCCAGGCATACAGAACCTTCATACTAGAAAAAGACTCAGCAACCAGGTAATGAATGCTTAGTCATATGGCCAGAGCAGTTGAAGTTGGACAGGTAGCTGGAGGAAGCAAGAAAGGAATGTGATGCGCTCCAAGAAAGAATCTAAGGGTTGACCCATCAGGATCAACCACTATCCTCGTCTTGAGGATTCAAGAAACAGACCCTCTCCCTATGTATATAAATGATATTAACTGATGATTCATGTGTTTCAGGTTCTATGGAGATACGATCCAAGGGGAAGTGGAATCTAAGGATGTGAAGTGGAGATGTGATATGCTCTATAGTTTCAATTGATTCAAATCAGGTACCAGAATTGAAGAATAAAGATAGAAACAGAGCACAATAGAAGTGATTGTGTTATTAACATTATCTCTTGTTTACTACACCGAGTTTCAACTCAATAGGCTTAGAGAATTTGTTACAGGCTCAACTCTGAGTGGAAGATGAGAACAAATGATTCAGGTGGAAAAGACTATTTATCGGTCTAAACTATTGGGTCTAATAACTGGAAGAGTTGCATAACACAGGGGGATCATTCTATATCCTAATATGATGCATTATCTCAATATGATATGAAGGATTAATGTTTATTCTCAGGAAGAATGATTGGTGGAAAATCAGCAACACACAGGTTTTCATGATTATCTATTTTGTTCTAATAATGTGGTATCAGCTGACTGCTTTCCGGATACCAAGAAGCTACGAGAGAAAATTAAAGGTGTGTCAACAAAAATCTGAGAGAAGATGTTCAAATAAATGATGTCATTGAACAATTATATAGTGAAAAGTAGCTATAAGAAATGAAGCCACTGAAGAATGAGTCAGTGAACAATTTCCTGATGAATGTGATGAGGTAAGAAACTAAGGGGGAGAAGAAGTGGCAGAGGCTGACTCAGAAAAAGATACTGATGATGAACAAGAAAGTGTCAAGTCTGTGTCTGTAAGGAATCCAAAGAGTCGAGCTGAAATTGACAGGAAGAATATCATTGGTGATCAGACAGCTCCAGTTCAGACTCGAAGAATGAAATCATTACATCAAACATCGTTCTTATCTCAGGTGGAGCCAAAATGTTTTTCTGATATAGCTGAAGATGAAAATGGGTTCATTCTATGAATGAGGAACTTGATCACATTGAGAAGAACCAGACATGGGAGATTGTTTCGAGTCTAGTAGACAAGAATTCCATCGAGATGAAATGGGTCTATCACAACAAGATGAATGAAGATGGCATAGTAATTCAGAACAAATCATGACTAGTGTGCAAGGGATACTCCTAGATAGAGGGAATAGATGTTGATGAGACATTTTCACCAGTTGCACGGCTGGAAACGATCAGACTATTTTTGGCCATTGCAGTGTAAAGAAAGTTCAAAGTGTTCCAGATGGATGTCAAATCTGCATTCTTAAATGGAGTTCTGGAAGAGGAGGTGTATATTGAGAAGCCATACGGTTTTCTCATTCATGAGAATGAGAACAAAGTTTGTAGGCTGAAAAAGGCGTTGTATGGGCTGAAACATGCACCAAGGGCATGGTACTCAAGGATTGATCAGTACTTGAAGAAGCTTGGTTTACAGCATGGAGGAGTTGATTACAACCTCTATTTTAGAAATGACAGTAATCAAAGGATGATGGTGCTAGTGTATGTCTATGACATAATTTTTGGAAGATCAGATGAAGCTCAATGCAGACAGTTTTCCAAATTCATGAAAAATGAGTTTGAAATGTCAATGATTGGAGAGGTAACATTTTTCCTTGGTCTACAGGTGACACAAGGAAGGAATGGAACATTCATTTCTCAATCTAAATATGTCAAGGAGGTTCTAAGAAGTTTTGTAATGGAGAATTCCAAGGAGATGAAGACTCTGGTTGCTACCTGGATGAAATTATTAAAAGATGAGGATGGAAAGGCAGTTAATATCACAGAATATAGGCAAATTATTGGAAGTCTGTTGTACTTAACTGCAACAAGGCCTGATATTGTTTTCGCCACATGCCAATCAGAAAGATATCAGATTAATCCCAAGGAAAGCCACATTATTGCAGTGAAAAGAATACTTAGGTATATCTAGGGAACAGTGGATTTCGGCTTGACATGTACTAAAAAATCTCAGACATAGTTATTGGGATATACTGATGCAGACTGGGCCAGTTCAGCAGATGATAGAAAATCAACGTCAGGTGGTGCATGCTATCTTGGTGGATTGTGTATTTCTTTTCTAAGAAAGAAGTAATATTGAATTTCGTTGAGTACCATGGAAGCAGAGTATATTTTGGCCACTCAAGCATGCACACAGTTATTGTGGATGAAGCAGCAGGTTGAAGATATGGGAGTTGAAGGGAAGTCTCCGATCGGAATCCAGTGCGATAACTCAAGTGCTATAAATCTCAGAAAAAATCTCTTCCATCACTCTAGGAAAAAAGCACATTGAGATAAAGTATCATTTTATCAAGGAGAAGGTTGAGCAGGGAATCGTGAAGTTGGAGTATGTGCCTACAGAGCTACAGGTTGCAGACATTCTGACAAAGGCCTTACCCAAGGAAGTATTTGAAAGGTATCAACTGGTTATGGGAGTTCAGTTGATTCCCCTCACTTGAAATAGTGTTCATGTGGGCCCCCCCCTCTCCCCGAGGTAAGATGTGTTTTTCCTAATGTGCTGATATGTGTTCTCTACTCTGTTACAGAGTACAAAGAAGTGGCCTTTGGGTTCATTGACAAAGGGGGAGAAAATAGCGATTGTTCGAGGGGGAGACAGTGTGGCAATTTGATAAATCGTGATTGATATGTGGAGAAGCTGACCAGTGGAGTATCCAGATAGGGGGAGAAATGAGCAAGGGGGATATTTTCAAATCTGACGATGCAAGAAGTGATTGATCAAAGAATAGATATCACGACAACTGAGGATCGTGATAAAAATAGAATATTGATGTTGGAATGGTGTGAGAAGGTTTCCAGCTTTCACGAATTGGGATCAGTGTGGTTCAACAATTGGTATCAATTTAAGAATTGGTATCAGGTTGGAATCGACAATTGGTGTTTGACATGAGGTGATTAATTGATGGACTTTTCATACTACTCTTTTTTCTCATGCAGATCATTGCTCATGTGGGCTTAGAGTACGTGTTAATTGAATCCTTGAACGCTATCAGAATCGCAAGAGCGAAATGGTGGTAGTGGCTGGAAGAAGACTCAGTGAGGTATCAACGTGCAGAAAATCATTCTGAGAAGAGTTATGAAGAATTGTCAACAAAACCAAAGGGGGAGATTGTTGGACAAAAATCCCTCAAGGTAACACTGCAGTATTTTTGGGTTGATTGTGTTTGTTGACAAAACATGTTTCCATGGAGAATTGTCGAGTTCTAGAGAATTTTTTTGACAATCCTTGTTGACAAAGAATGATGAAAAAGGAAAGGACGATCTGGAGGCGGTACAAAAGATAAGTACAAGGTGGCACCGTTTCCCAATGTTTGCCAAATCTTTGGGGTCCAAAATTTGGAGTTCGCTGAGCATCACGAAAAGAGGATTTCCATGAAGATCATATTTTTAATATGGCAAAGGCATGAGTTTTGCGAAGAGAGGATGAATGGATTGAATTTCACGAATATCATAAAAATGGAGGCGGTGATGCTTCGCGGTTATGCCAAAGCTTCGCGAATGGAAGAGTTGAAGCGCATCGCAGCGGTGAAGGGCTTTGCGAGGGAGATTCGCGGCGAAGGCACGAAATAATGTTAATGGTGATTCTCTGTGATTACGACGAGCTTCGCAATCCAAAAATTTCCTAGGTACTTCACGATTTAGACAGAATTCAGGCAGAAACTTTGAAGCTTCGCGATTTGAGATGACGTGGCATTGACTTCGCGTGGAAAGTTCGAGGGTTGGTGGAATCTTATAAAAATAGAGGCCGACCCCCTTGAGAGAAATAGAGAGAGTTTTCAGAGAAAATCATTTGCTCTCATTTCGCGAAGGTAGTTCACGTAGCCTGTGTGCTTTGCGAAAGAAGAGCTTCGCGGCAGCTATTGTAGCTCCAAGAAAGTTGCGCGCTCTACGTTGGCTTAGTGATATTCACGAGGGAAGTTGCTATGCAACAGCTTGAGCTTCGCAGTAGTGCTTCGCGGTAGTGCTTCACGAAAAGGCAGGAGCTTCGCGAAGGCTTGTTTGAGCTTCGTGAAATTGGGAGCCTAGCGAAGTAGGGTGCTTTGCGAAGGTGTTTTCAAAGTGAATTGCCCAGTGGTTAAGAGGAAAAGAGGTATTCATCAGTTTATGAACTTTGAAATTCAACAGAGTATCTATCAACAGTTGAGGATGCATGTATTCATGCAAATGAAGAGACCTATAGGTCTATAAACTGTGAGTGGATCCCTTCCAAGTGCAGTGAGCATAGGAAGAGGAAAAAGGTGATCCTCTCCACTGGTAGTGATCCAGAGAGAGAGAAACAGGGAGTGACCCTTGGGAAAGTAGTGAGCTAACCCTAAACCTCGTAAAGGCAGTGATCCAGGGCATAGAAGTGATCTATCCAGAACATTGTAATCCACATCTAGTGAAGAATAGTGGAATTTTGTATGACCGGAAACTTGTCGGCGTATGCCCCTTGGACGTAGCCCAGTGAGTGTGAACCAAGTAAAAAACTTTGTGTCTGCCTGTTTTCTTCCCTGCATTACATTCAAAGTATAATCATCAGATAAGGAAGAAAATAAGTGGTCATAATAATCACACGAGTGAAAACAAAGTGACCCTTGTAATAAAGAGGTCAAGATCTAGTGGGGCAGGAAGAACTTTGTGAAAGAATATCCATACCCTGATTCACCCCCCCTCATAGATTATATAGGCCCCTATTGGTCCTAACATAGGGGTCTCTGAGCGGAATCTCTTTTCTTCCCGCGGCGGCTAGGGTTTTCATTCGTTTTGATTTCCTCCCTCCTCCGGCGTAGCTCAGTCTCAGCGTCGGCTTCCTTCAGATCGTCTCATCGTCAGAGTGGCTTGGTGGCATGTGTCTTGGTGTGAATTTGTCGACGGCTTCATCCTCAGAAATGACACGGCTCGATGTGGCGTCCACTTCCCGGCTTGGATCGGTGTGCCCTGACATGGTGTTGGCCTCTATTCTTAGTGACAAGGCATGGCTTGGAGACAGCTCTAGCTTCGCTTCTGGTGTGGCTCGTCGATCGATCTGGAGCGGCTCGGAGAGGGGTTGTTCTGTATTTCCGCATTTCCATGATTTTTTTAAGGTTTTGGGTTCGATCTAAAGTTTTTTATGTTGGAGGCTCTATTTATGTTCTTGTGGCTCCACTGTTGGAGTAGTTTCCATATCACTCGGTGGCACCTCCCGCTTCCTGTGGTTCGCCTGTTTTGGAAATTAGTGGGGGTTCTTCCTCATTTTGGTTCTGTCCAGATCCAGCCCAGAGTGGTGTTGCTGGATCAGTCCTACTTGGATACCCTCAATGGCGATGGTCCCTCGATGTGCTTTCAGGTCATCTAGTTCTGGGTGACGTTGACCTGGTTTCACGCTCCTTGGTTCGTCTTCCTTTCCAGGTTGCTGCAGGTGTGGAGTTCGAGTGTTCCTTTGGGTGCTGCGGGGTTGCTTCGATGATTTGGTGTATCTGCTTTTTGATTTTGTCCTGATTGTTCATGGCCATGGAGGGTTAGTTTTTTTTTTGTTCTGAATCGTCGATGGTGGTAACGATGGATGATGGTGGGCTCACCCGCGCTTCGATTGATGCAGATGAATATGTTAGCTGTTTGGTCTCAATGTTGTCCATGGATCATGTATCATTATTTGTATCCCCGGTGGATGTGATGAAAGTGGTGGTTTGAAAATGCTTCAGCGATGATGACGGCTGATGGTCCCGTCGGCATCCTGCTATGAATGGTGGCGCGTGGTGATGGATTCTGGATTGTGGCGCAGTTTAGGTGCGCGATACGATGGTAGGTGCATGGATCGAGACAGCTGTCTTCTGACTTCTGTTTTGGAAATTTGAATTTGATTTTGATCTGGATGTTTTCATGAGGTGAATTAGCATCGGTGATTTCCAGTATTGGGTACCAACAATCCTTAAATATGCCTTTAGATAATCGAAAAAAAGTATTTGCAGCAAGTCCAAGATAGTAAAATATTACTAAAAAAATGAAATGTTTCACTGGTACTCCTCCTATAAATCATACAAGCTCCTAAGTCTAAATGTAAATAAATGAATAATCCAATTGAAAACAAAATTTTACGTATAAAATGATGAGAAAAATTACTTTATTTCCCAACACATTTGATATTATATCAATTTACTAATTTTTTATTACTCGTTGAGATCATCACACCATAGTAATGACTATAGTTAAATATTTTTCATAAGAAATTTAATCATATTCCTAGTGAACATGGAGTAATTTATAAGAAAAGTTAAATGGATATTTCAAATTCCTTTTTCTACGGATATTATTTTAATTCTATTTTATGGGAAATTAATTAATTATAACAAATATTATTTCGAAGGTACTAAATTTAGGAATATGAATTGGTTTGTTACAGTGACATTTCATGGAAAGAATTATTCCATTTTTATGAATAATTAAATATTATTATTGAAAGATATATCTCTAAAGTAAGATTTAGTAAAACGAGAAGGATAACATTGGAAACATTTTGATCATTTTCACAATGATTATTTTTCTTTAGTTTTTTTTAAAAAATTTATAATTAGAAGATTCATTGTTATGTTTGATATTTATTCTATATATGTTCAAAATTCATCTGCATATGCATATATATTTTTCTATTCATTGTACTTTATTTGTAAATTCCACAATGGAATAATTGTAATTAGTTTTTGATGTTGCTGATAAAAGTAATTTTTATATTGGTTATGCCTCCATAATAATTAGATGTTTGTAATTGGTTGTTCCCCATTGTTAAATTAATTTTTGTGTGTTTGTTTTTCCTTCATTAGAAAAGGTATATGTAAATATTTTGTGACTCCCCTTAAAATTCATGGTGGATATAGTATGTACCATACATCCTGACGTGTAAAGGGGTGTGAAGAGTTTACATTGGATTTTTATGATTCCAACAACTATCAATGTAACATGTGTTCTTGTTTATGTTTTGTATTTTATTTTATATTTTTATTTCATTCTATTAACACTCCATCTTGACTCACGACCAACATTATATCTAAGAAAATAGACCCCTGATCATTTTGGGATGGAGGCTAGTACTGAGGGTCTATGGAATTTATTAGGAATTAATTTAGAGTTTATTATAGATAAATTAGTTCATTTAGGATTCTTCTATAAAAACGGTATGTCCCATCCATATATTAAAATTTCCTAGAACTTGTAACTTGTATGTTAATGGAGAGAAACCTTCATAAAGAAAACATGTAGAAAAATGTGTATTTTTATAATACACTTAATGAAACAAAAAAATATATATCTATAAAATGATGAAAAAAATCAACAAGATATATAGAAATCATAAAAAATGAAACTATAGAATAACAAGAAGGAATAACATTTTTGTTCTAGATGAAAACTTATTCCAATAATATCTGGCCTCACACTAGAACATAGTGGTAATTTTTTATAATGATATAAAACTATTCTAGTGTATGGAATATTTTTGAAACCCTCTATATACCCACCGGTACATAAAGTGCCACATGTGAAACTATATGTACACTAAGAATCACATGCATAATATAATTATAAAGTCCTTATAGGAACCTCCATGATTACCTATCTTCATTAAGTGTATTTAATATGGTTTCTTAAATGTTAATGTCTCTATATAATTTCCATATTGGAGTTGAAAACAAAAAACCAATTAGTCATCACCCAAATTATAGATAACTAGATAAAAAATACTCCACCACACCATAAAGGGGAATAATTATAAACAATAACTCATTAGACAAGAAGATCCATACATTCTTCAAAACTAATATTATAATCCCATAATAATTATTGAACTTCATGAGGGTAGATCTAGGTAGGGAAATAATGGTCAGACATTCTTTATATGATGGAATATAACCACACACATAGAAATCCATACATAAGAGGGATAACAACTCTTATAGAATAGGTATATCCATACCTATATATATATATATCCTCTAATAGGTGGGAAAATGTCCATATATATATAAGCGGTATAAACTCATTTATAATAAATAATTTAAAAATTATTATTATTTGAGTAATAACTAGAATATATATTCATATAACTATAAGAGAACCCCATATGAAATAAAAAAAATAGTTTGTTTTGAGATAAACTATTGAGAAATAAAATATCAATTGGAAAAAAATATATTAGATAAAAACATTAGGAATATTTATCAATTGATTTGAAAAATAGATCCCCATGTTAAATTGAATAATTTCATATCCATATGGAATAATTGATCATAATTGGCAGTAAGTCAAATAGTAACCTATTTATCACTCTAGATCAAATCACATTATTTTTCGATTGAAATATTATTCCAGAAGTTTCAAATAATATATTTTATCACCATGTTCAATTAAATTTTCATACATTAAACATTCAAAATTAATCTACCAAAATTAATTTACCTTACCCCAAAATCACAATATGTCTCTGATCCAGCTTAAATCCCCTAAAGAAATAGTCATATCCCAAAATACGACACAACATTTTCACTCTCTTATCATAATGATTATAAAATTACCATAATAACATAATATAATTTAAATCAAAATAATTTTTATGTATTTAATATCCTAACCACTTAAACTATAATTATACCCATATGAATTTATCTCACAAATAAATGTACATAATTAATGTATTTAATAAATAAAGAAACCCAAGTTGATATCATGAAATAATGAATAATAAAAATCCTTATTAATAGAACCTTATAACAAATGAATAATCATGATTAACCTCTATAATGTTCTATGTTATGATAGACCATACAAGGACAAAGAATAAATAAATAACTAAATAAAATTATATTAAAATATCTAACCTCACCGTAAAATAATTTCCATCCAAGTGGGATAACCTGATTCACCATGTGTGATGCCTTTTTATAACACTAATACATGAGTTTAATCAATTACCCACACCAGGAAAAATGTTGTTTGATATATTAGGACACTAAAATATAAATAATTCATTATTTTTTAAAAATAATATATCAACTTTTAAGAGAATATATCTAAATTTTCATGTTCTAAATTTATATTGATTTGTCCTTATTTTTTTCTTTTTTAGATACAATTTTATACTTATTATTCAATATGTCATTTGTAGAAGATAAATTAAGAACTTTTTAAAGATACTCTAGAAAGTGTTAATTTTTCCTTAAAATGTAAAAAAATATAACTTCATCCCTAAAGGAGTGTCGAATTGAGAAAAAAATATAATTATTTGGTTATGAATGTTGAGTTTCCAATGAGATAAAAATTTTATATTACTTTTTTAATTTGATAATTTTGAATGCAATATATGATATTTCATTAGAAATGTTATAATATAGTAAATATATGTTGTAACTTAAATGGAAAATATATGTAATAATATATGTAGAGTTTTACGTAAGGAACCAAACCTATAAGGTTCTATAAAGGAAAACCACATACATTGATAGAGAATTTAATATCTTGGATTTAACATGATAAGTGATATGGTTCTCTGCTCCAATAATCCTTAACCATTATTTCAAGGGCATATTATCAAAATAATTATTTATTATTCAATATAATGAATTATGGAATTAATTTCAAGTATTTTAAAGATTAAATAATGGTAAACATAATAAAATTGGAATTTATTTAATAAATGTTAAAAATTGATTTTATTTATTAGTGTCACATATGAGTATCCAAATTTTTAGCCAAAATTTGAAGGATACAATAAAAAATTATTATAATAATATAATATTCCTTGACTTTATGTCTTAATACAATTCTAATGACCTGATGTTTATAAAATTTGAATTCATGAATGTTGAGGTATCATAATGTATATTTAGTTAACTGTTTCAAAAATTTCGGAATACCATAAATTGTTGGATAATATTATTACAAATGATATAATTATTAAATAATATACTTAAATGAATCCGATGGGATTATGAACATGGTGATATGATGTACATGTTGAATTTTTTTTAAGTGATAATTTTCCCACCTTTTCACATTATCTATAATTTTTTTAATTATTTATTACACTTCTAGAATTTTACCCTTTACCAATAGTTCTGAACCATGGGTAAAGGCTGGAAAACCATTGGTATATTATATACCAATGGTCTCCCAAACTATGGCCAAGTAAGTTGTGGGTACAAGCTTATACCAATGGTTCTGTGTGAACCATTGGTATATCTATTAATGTAAGAGATATACCAACAGTTTCACAAACTGTGGGAATATATTACCCTAATACCAACGGTTTAGAACCGTTGGTATATAGTGTAGTTTATACAGGCTATACTAATGGTTTTGAAAACCATTGGTATACATATACAGCAGCTCCACAATAGCCAGCAGCTACCTTTAACCTACAACTCTCTATGACCTACAAGAACACTACATGAGCTGTAATAACACATACAACTAGAATACAAAATCCTACAGGGGATGTTTAAAATTCATCTAGAATTCACAAATTTAGAAATTTAAAACTCATTCCTCACTCAAACCACAACACAAGATAAAAATAAATAATCCAATACATCCAGAATTGAAATGCAATAACACCCATAACACCAATACAAAATTAAAATCTAATGCATCCAGAATATAATACACATAAAATTATTCAAAATTTAGAATTCATTAACAATACAGACATAATCCAATACATCCAAAATTCATAAATTTAGAATTGAAAAGAAATAACACCCATAACAGTATTCAAAATTTATAATTCACTCCTCACTCAAACCATAACACCAATACACACAAGAGAAAAAGATTATATGTTATAGGAAGCACATGGGATGTTTAATAATGTTCTTGGGTTGACTATCTTAAAACCAATAGGAAAACATTGGTAGAATGGACAAGGATCATGATACCCATAAGATAGACAATGGTAGTGGTCATGTGATTAGACCTTGGATGAGTTATAGGAAGCACATGGGATGTTTATATTCCTCTGATGACTATGTATCCATGTATAAATGGTTCTTGATGTGTTAGTGGGAAACATTGGCCAATCTAGACATATGAGATGGGTTATAAGAATATCCCACATCTTTTTCATAGACATTTCAATTGGAATAATGGGGTATGTGTCTAATTGTAATTTGGTCTTCTGGGTGTGATGTGAGATGAATCCACATTTTGGGTAGTGGGTATGAATATTCAATTATGCCTTTGGTATTGGGTTCCCAAAGAAAATTTGGTTAGGTCATAAAACCCATTGTTTGAGGATCATATTTTCTTATTAATTGTCATGTGATTTAGAATACGGGTAGGAATTCCTTACATGAGAAGTGGATTGTGTGGGGCTGGACCATGGATCCTTGGGCTAAAGTATCAACACAATCTGAATACATTTGGATGGTTTTCCGTATGCATGTTGTTGTTTTCACTTAAAATCTTGTCCATTTGAATTAAAAGTGAGAAAGTTTTAGTGGTACCGACCACACCATTCTTGGTATTGAGGTGGGGTTGACATGTACATGTCACAAACGACCCATGCATCATTTTCATAAAGTATCAACATAATATGAATGTGTTTGGTTGGTTTTCCATATGCAAGTTGTTGTTTTCAGTTAAAATTGTGTCCATTTCAAATAAAAGTGAGATCGTTTGAGTGGTACTGGCCACACCATGACTCATATTGAGGTAAGGTTCACACGTACATGTCAAAAATGACCCATAGATCGTTTTCCTAAAGTATCAACAGAATCTGAATGCGTTTAGTCAGTTTTCCGTATTCCAGTTGTTGTTTTCACTTAAAATGTTTTCCAATTAAAATAAAAGTGAGACACTTTGAGTGGTATCAGCCACACCGTGCCTCGGATTAAGACAGAGTTGACTTTTACATGTCAAAAAGGAACCATGGATTTTTGTTCTAAAGTATCAACACAGTCAGAATCTTTTTGGTCGGTTTTCTGTATGCCAGTTTGTTTTACATAAAATCGTGTCCATTTAGAAAAAATTAAAGATTACTCGAGTGATACTGGACACATCGTACCTAAAATTTAGGCGAGGTTGACTCGTACACGTCACATATTACCCATGGATCCTTTTTTTGTAAAGTATCAACAGAATCTGAATGCATTTGGTTAGCTTTCTATATGCAATTTTTTGTTTTCACTAAAAATGGTGTCCATTTTAAACAAAAGACCGACACTTAGAGTGATACCGGCCACACCATGCCTCGGATTGAGTCGAGGTTTACTCGAACACATCACAAATAACTCATGGATCCTTGTTCTGAAGTATCAATATAATAATAATACATTTGGTTTTTTTTCTGTATGCAAGTTGTTGTTTTCACTTAAAATCATGTCCATTTCAAATAAAAGTGAGAAAGTTTGAGTGGTACTGGTCACACTGTGCCTCATATTGAGGCGGGGTTGACTCTTACATGTCAAAAAATATCCATGTATCATTTCCCTAAACTATAAATAGAATATTAATGAGTTTGGTTGGTTTTCTGTATGCCAGTTGTTTTTTTCACATAAAATGTTTTCCATTTTAATAAAAGTGAGACACATTGAGTGGTACCGGCCACATTGTGCCTTGGATTGAGGAAAGTTTGACTCGTTCATGTCACAAGGGACCCATGGATCCTTGTGATAAAATATCAATACAATCCGAATATGTTTGGTTGGTTTTCTATATGCCCGTTTTTTTACATAAAATGTTGTACATTTTAAACAAAATAAATACACATCGAGTGATACCGACCACACCATGCCTTGGGATGAGGAGGGGTTGACTCGTACACATCACTTATGACCCATGAATACATTTCCTAATGTATAAACAGAATTTGAATACGTTTGGTCATTTTTCCGTATGCATGTTGTTGTTTTCAGTTAAAATGTTGTCCATTTCAAATAAAAGTGAGACACATTGAGTGGTACCAGCCACACCATGCCTCAGATTGAGGTAGGGTTGACTCATACACATCACAAGTGACCCATGGATCCTTGTGATAAAGTAACAACCCAATACTAATAATTTTGGTTGGTTTTTCGAATGCCAGTTGTTTTTACTTAAAAGGGTGTCTATTTTATACAAAAGAAAGACACTTCAAGTTATACCGGCCACAACATTCCTCAAATTGAGGTGGGGTTGACTCGTACACATTAAATATGACCCATGGATCCTTTTCATAAAGTATCAATAGAATCCAAATGTGTTTGGTCAGTTTTCCATATTCCAGTTGTTTTTTCACTTAAAATGTTGTCCATTTCAAATAATTGCAAGACACTTTGAGTGGTACCAGCCACATCGTGCCTCGGATTGAGGCAATGTTTACTCTTACACGTCAAAAATTACCCATGGATCCTTGTTCTAGTGTGTCAACAAAATCTCAATACGTTTGGTCATTTTTCTGTATGCCTATTTTTTTACTTAAAAGGGTGTCCTTTTTAAACAAATGAAAGAAACTTCAAGTGATACCGGCCACACCATGCCACGGAACGAGGTTGGGTGGACTCATACACTTCACATATGACCCATGTATCCTTATCCTAAAGTATCAATAGAATACGAATGTGTTTGCTCAGTTTTCTATATGGGAATTGTTGTTTTCACTTAAAATGTTGTCCACTTCAAATAAAAGTGAGACACTTTGAGTGGTACCAGCCACAACGTGTCTCGGATTGACACGGGGTTGACTCGTACACATCACAAATGACCCATGAAATCTTTTGATAACGTATCAACACAATCCAAATAGGTTTGATCTGTTTTCCATATGCCATATGTTTTTACTTAAAAGGGTGTCCATTTTAAAGAGATCTTAGATTGGGATCCAAGACACCGAATTAAGAGTGTGATTGTCTCAAGAATCAAGGTAGATGGTCCTTAGAATTTCGTGAATTTTCGTGATTTTTTATATATGCTGAATCGTTTCTCACTCAATGTTGGGATGTTAGATCAGGGGGTCGTCCGGGGTCTAGGGAGGAGGGTGGGGGCCTGTCCTTGGGGTTGTTCGGTGTCCAGGGAGGAGGGGGGCTATCCGAGGTACAGGGGGAGGCTGGGGGGAAATCCTTGGGGTTGTTCGTGGTCCAGGGATGAGGGTGGGGGGCTGTCTGGGGGTTGTCTGGGGGGTTGTCTGGGGGTTGTCCAGGGTCCAGGGAGGAGGGTGGGGGATTTTCAGGTTTCAAGGAGGGGGGCTATCCGGGGTCTAGGGAGGAGGGTGGGGGACTGTCTAGGGGGTTTCCCGGTGTATAAGGAGGAGGGTGGGGGCTGTCTGGGGGCTGTCCTGGACACATGAGATGGTATTTACATATTTTCTATGAAAATTATTTCATTATTAAAAAAATAATTTGAATATATAAACTTCTAATCAGAACATCAATTTTCTGAATTCCACTAAAAAATTACAATTTCATTAAAATAGGTAAAAATATAGATAATGTGACTTACCTAATCACACATATATTCAGGAACAAAAAATCAATAAACATCAAAGGTCAGTAATATCAGTAAAAAATGTAACGGATCAATATATCCCTCATCACCATCACTATCATCATCACCATCATTGTCACCCTCTCCCTCATCCTCATCATAATCCCCATCATTATCCCTATCCACCTCATCGCCCTGGTACTTAGCCTAGGACTCTTCATCTCCCTCCTCCTCTACCTCGGCCTCCTCCTCGCCCTCCTCCTCCACCTTAGGCTCCTCCTCGCCCTCCTCCTCCTCTACCTCATCCTCCTCTTCATCATCATCTAGACCACCGCTAGAACTACCACTTGGTGCACAATATATAGAGCTCATTGATGAAATATATTCATTACAAGAAGTGCGGGCCTCTAGTGGATGTTTTGGATGTAAAACTTCTATTAGTTTCATAAATGAAGTGTTTGCCAGAGAAGACTGTTCTTCCGTCTCTATGGCCACTTTTTCAGCCTATTCTACTTGTGCCTTAACCTGCTTCAACTCGGTGTCACTACAAATCATACCTGGGGAGGGCCAATACCTCTTCGGAACTATACTCTTCCCAGGTCGGTAGCGTACTCTACCAGGGTGCTCATCTCCCAACACCTGATGTAAGTGATCGTTCAGCCCCAAATTGTCATGTTCCCGGGCATAAATGGCCTCTAAAGTATCCTATTACAAATATAAATAGATTATAAAGATAAAAATAGAGATTAAAACATTAAATCTACATTATAAAACTTACAATCTGTTTCTGAGTCGGTTCATTAACCGCACTTACATCTTTCTTCTTTTTACTCGAGCAAAACAGTTTTTCTCAAGGTAAACGTCCTTCTATATTCAATTTTTGCCACTACAATGACATTGAATATAGAAAACCATAATTAAAAATATGATAAAAAATAATCATAATAATTTCATAACTAAAATTATATAACAACTTTAGCAATCGAATAAATTATGGGGGAATCAAAAGAAAGTACAAGTCGTAATGAATGATTATAAACTTCCATACCTGTTGTCTCTCATCATCTGGCATCGTAGTACGTCCCAATGTGTGAACTTATTTTTTAGCATAAATTTTTCTTTTATTTCCTCCAGATGCATCCTAAATAAAATTCATTAATTAGTATTAACCAAAAACATGGAAATTTTCATTTAAATATCTATAAATTGATTAATACCGTAAATTTTCTAGTCTTCTGATGAGTAATCATCTCTTAGTACTGTTCTAATAGAAAATCATCCTTGATAGAGATTGCCTCTAACTCTGTGCCCACCCTATCATGCCATCTAATGTACAACTCATGCTTATAAGCTCTCTAAATCTTACCCAAATCCTTTAGACGTGTTGTCCATGCACCCTCACCATCGGGGAAATTAAATCGCCGATGACACCAAAATATTAATTCATATAAATAAAAAAATTAATATATTCTATTAAATACAATAGATTTTTTACCCATATCTCTACCAAGACATTATCCTTGACTACATTTAGCAGCTGTCGCTATGAGAGAGGGCTGACAAGAATGATGTCGAAGTATTTGGCAAGCGTCGCCAAAAAACCTTGACAGTGTTGTCTAGATTTTTCAATCATATAAATATCTTTATTTTTGTCCACCATCAACTGCGTGCGGCAGTTCCACACCAAATGCATGTGTGTACGTCCCCTCCCCCGCCTCTTATTAGTATATGTATCTGTTATAAAATAAAAAAAAATATCAATACATGTTATAATGAAAATAAATAATGGTGAATCAATTTGGTAGTGTTGTATAAGTATACCTATAGTAGTCTGATCAATGGGCACCACTGGATCTACAAAAACTGAAGGAACACCCTATACAGATGGAGTGGGTCCCAATGTATGCTCTGCATAGTCAAACTCTGGGAGAGCAGTAGTAGAAGAATATATAATATAAAATCCCAGAGAGAAGGAAGTAGAATTAAAATAAGATGACAGAGATGGCTTGCCAAATGTTAGATGGGGAGTGGGAAACATCATCGGATATGGTACCAATGGGTGAGGAGGATCAGATGTAAAGGGTGGTGAAAACATGGGAGGCCTAAATATCCATTGTGTCCCTAATGGCACACTGGGATGAGAATGTGGGATGGATGGTATATTAGTGGGAGGGGGAGGGTCTAATTGGGTATGTCGACCAGATCGTCTAGCTCTCGTACCACCCCCTTGTACGAACACCCTGAGTATTGGGACCACTACTAGACTGCTCATCAAATAACTTTCAACTAATAGATGGATCCTGAAAAAATGTAAAAAAAATTAATCACATGACATTATATATTATTTAAATAAATATATTTGAAATAAAATACTCACTGTAGGCTCTAGTGGTGGAATTCCCAGCTTTGTTAGGTGACGACTGTTGTCCCTACTCTATTTTTATCACCTCTCTTCAATTGGTTTCATTTTCCTTCGTTTGAAAACAAATATGGAAGTAAATAGAAAATGATAACAAATGTGTAACCCAAAAAACAAAATAAATTAATGGGAATAGGGGGATTCATGGATAATTTAACTAACCATTGTTTTAGGTGATCTTGAAAAAACATATAATGAAGTCAATAAATCGTACAAGATTTAATAATTATATTTAATTTTTAGTAGGATGATTATTTACTAAGTTTCATCAGTCTATTAAAATCATAGAACATTGATTCTACTAGATTCATAAGTGGTGAAGCGGTTGTCAAAATTAAGGAAAATTTCTTTAGCTCAGGTAGATGATTCAGGTTTCAATACATTTTTTATTGAAGAATACAAACCATCATGTTAATTACCTAATAAATTTTTTAAGAGAGGTCTTAGAGTAATACAAATTTTGTACAAATCACTGTTGAAGCATTGAAATGTTCACCAAGTTAGAGATTTTGTATTCGTAGGTTTAAATAAAGTTTAATTCCAAATTATAAAATGCAATTGAAATAAAAATTCCAACCAATAAACATTGAAAATTCACATAACGGTCAAATAAGATATAACATATTTGTAATCAGTATTAAATAAATTTTAATAGTACCAACCTTAACAACCCAACTCGATGTAATCCAAAATAATTGAGAACATGGATGAATGATTCTATATATTTTCCACCACAACTTCAGGTTCACAATAATCTCTAAAAATTGAGAAATTAGAGTCATCAAAAGAAATAAATAGATTGGTTCCAATGGCAGTAAGGACAGTTTCAATTCTATCATCACAATCATCAAAAATAAGTCTTGGAATTACTTCAACTATGACACCAAATTCAGGTCGAAGTTGGTCTTTGACATAATAAACTTGTTTAGCCATTAATGCCAATACATATGGTTCTTCGGTAGCAAGAGTGCGAGTAATATTAATTAATCTAAATCCACAATCATCAATAAATGTTCCATGTCTCATCATCGAATCAAACCGATGGAATTTCATCATTGTTATTTGGCGAGGAGAGTAATAATCCAATATTATTTTTTTTCAATGACTCCATAATAACCCACATTTTCAAATCGTGGTCTATTATCTGATGCGCTGGCATAAAAAACTGTTTTGGTAGTAACCGTTACACAATCATGTTGTATTATCATGTTCTTTTCTCATTCAGTCACAATAAATTTATACCCATTCATAAAAATTGATTTATAGTCACGAACCATGGTATTATGACCAAAATACAAAACTCTTATTTCCTCAGAGAAAGAGTCATCAGGAAAACTCAATACCTGCAAAATAAATGAATATTAAACTTAATTAAATATTTATTTAATTATTTTAAATATTAGTATATTTACCTTCAATTTTAACAAATCAGAAAACTATTTACTATGAAAATTCTTCCTCCTTATCAATGATAATGAATGGTGCTTTCTATTTATCATGTTTTTATGTTCCCTATAGATAAGAATATGAATAGATTAATAGATATATATGTAAGATATACATATTAAATTTAGTTACATGATGTAGTTATCGAAAAAATCACAGTTGAACACAACTATGTGATGTTCCATCTCATGATCTTAAAGGCTTAATGTCTTCAATGTATATGATCCAGGAATTCATCTTATCTTTGGAAGTGATGGAAAACTGGGTTCAATTTTCTCATAATTTTCTTATTCATTTCTCATTGTTCTGTTCATTTTTGTAGTAAGATCAGACAAATACATTGAGCAAAAATCCATACATTCTTGACCCAAGTAACCGTTCACGATAGAACATTTAGGATGATTCATGTTTCTGAAATAAGAATTTAATGTGTACATATTTATTTTAGTTGGATATATCCAATGAAAATAAACAGGTCCTCCGAGAATTATTTCAGTGGGAATATGGATAGTCAGATGCAGCATGAATGTGAAAAATGATGGAGGAAATTTTTTCTCCTACTCACACAAAATTAATGGGGCATCTGTCAACAGTTTTTTGAAAGAAATACATCGAAAAATTATTAGCACAAAGATCTCTTAACAAATGGAACAACTGAATAAAAGTGACACTTACATTATTGGACAAAAGATTATGGATTTCTATTGGAATCAACTCATTTTGAAGAACATGATAATCATGAGTCTTCAAAGATTTTTACTTCAACTCTCTTCTGTTGAACCATTTAGATATTTTGCTTGAATAGCCATCCGAAACAATAATAATCTCTAATACTTCTAGAAATTATTTTTTTCTGTAGGTGTTATCACATAAAATTCACATGGAACATGCCATTTATTTTGAATGATACGCATATGATGCAATTTTGGTCTGAATCCCCAATCCACCATGTCACGTCGAGACAGTAAATCATAATTTTTCATTCTCTTAACATTTAAATGTATGGAATGAAACATTTCACATATATTCTTTTCAATGTGAATTATGTCTATGAAATTATGTAATAAATTGGTTGACCAATAAGTAAAATCAAAAAAGATACTCATCTTTTTCCAATTGTAATAGGTTTCAGTGGAAACATTTTTCCTTTTTTCAGATTTCATTTGACTCTTCCTGAATGAGAAACTGAAATCTGTCAATTCATTAGGCACATCATTTCCATACATACATTGAGGTGGATCATCGGTCTCTATGGTATTATCAAATCATTAATGATTATTTATATATGTATGGTCCATTGGAAAGAATCGTTGATGTACCATAAAATTGAAACTATAATTATGTTTCAGTCTTCTGGATCATGTACTCTTCATACAAACAAGACATGAAAGTTTTCCCTTTGTGCTCCATCCAAAAACCTTTGCATATTCTAGAAAATCATTAATCGTCCATATAAGAACAGCACGCATTTGAAATATTTATTTCAAATATGAATCATATGTTTGCACACCCACATCTAAAAGAAGTTTCAACACTCTTATTAATGGATTCATGTATACGTCAATTGCAATGCAAGGATCAGAAGGGACAAATATGAGTATACTCATGAAAGTGAAAGGTTTTTCCATACACAACCATGGTGGAAGATTATAAATGTCAATTGCAATGCAGAGATCAGAAGGGACAAATATGAGTATACTCATGAAAGTGAAAGGTTTTTCCATACACAACCATGGTGGAAGATTATAAATGTCTAAAAAAATGGTCATGTGCTGTGAAAAGTAAGAATCTTCCCAAACAAATTAAAACCATCGCATGAAAGACCCATCCTCATATTATGCACGTCAGCTCAAAATCAAGATATCGAGCATCAAATCTCTTCCATGAAAATCCATCTGCATGGTGAACCAACTCATCAATAGTCTTCTTTTTCTCAGTATCATACCATATAATTTTTATGGATATTCCATCAGATTTTGACTTCCAGTGGGATGTGACACATTTTATACAATCATTTCGTTCAGTGGTTTCCTTCCAGAATAAACTACAATACTTAGGGAAAGAATGAAATTTTTTTCTTGAAAATATAAGTTCCTCAAATAAATTCCATTCCATATTGTGGTTTTAGGTAATCGGTTGCTATATTGGAAATACCATATATAGTTTTACCATGAAACAATTGGATTAAAAATTATAGATTTTTCATTTTATTGCATTGTCGATATACTGGAGTCGTGGTCACATAATTCAATTTTTCCACCCTAACAATATCATCATTTCCATTATATGCATCATCTATCCTCATATCAAAGTCTTCTTGAGTCAAAATCCTTTCTTTTTCATGATGATGAATAAACAAAAACCAATCACCTTACAAATTATCCAGTCCAATCCTTTCATTTTGATCATCACCAATTTGATATTTCATTTTCTCCTCATTGTGATACAACCCAAAGTATTTTTCTTGAAAACCATATTTTTTTATGTGGTAGCTGACTTCTTCATAGCTCAACCAAGGTCTACCAACACAATTAGAATATGGGTAGTGTAAGCAACCACTACCTGAAGCATTGTGAAATGAAAATTCTAAAAATCTCTCCAAATTATTTTGAAGATCTCTTGAGATCCAATCAGTTTCATACATACAACTTCTAACCATTATTTTAAAAGAATTGTTATAATTTCCTTCGTCATAAGCAATTCAATAAAATTGAATTTTAATCGAAATTTTATTTAAGTAATAATGACAGTGATCTTTATTGATAGTGAAATAATTGGAGAAAGGTTGAGAATTGAAGGATATCCTTATAACTAGATATAGCGGTGGGGGTTGTCCAAGGGGGTGGGGAGGTGTCTAGGGGGGCTCTCCAAGATGGTGGGGGTGTCCAGGGGTGGGGGTGTCCAGGGGTGGGGTGCTGTCTAGGGGGGTTATCCATGGGGGTGGGGCTGTTCGGGGGGGGGGGGGGGGTCCGGGGGGTGTCCAGGGGGGCTATCAAGGGGGGGAGGGCTGTCCAGGGGGTGGGGTGGAGCCCAGGGGGGGTTGTCCGGGGGTGGCAGTTGTTCAGGGGGTGGGGTGGTGTGGTGTCTAGGGGGTGCTATCTAGGGGGTGGGGGATGTCCAAGTGGGTGGGGTGGTGTCCAGGGGGTTTTCCATGGGGGTGGGGGTAGAAAACACCCCTCCCTCCTTGGACAGCCCACACCCCCTCCTAAGTGAAATTTGTATTAGCAAATCAACATCAATTTCCTCATCCCATCTCACCATATCATACCACATAAGGAATACCCTATAACATAGATATATCCTAATGTTATACACAATCCCATAGGACATAATTGATATATGGCCAAGATCATCACCCACCCTCATCCACATCCCAGCATAACACCCCTCTAGGTTGTAACCATACCCCATAAGCCATAAGGAACTCACATAACAATTTCCTACTTACCCAACTCACACAATAATATAACCCCTAAGAGTCACTCAGAACATTATCTATTTCAAACACATTCCATGTACTACATGAACAAAGAAACTAATGATGTCACCATATATCTTCTTATGAAGAGGTGTCACTACAAAAAGTCTACCAAAACCAAACCACACTAAGACATCATCTTACATTTATCAATAGTGACAGCAATATAAATAATACAAATCAACAAAACAGGTTATCACATTATATATGAAATCTATGAATCATATATATACTACAGTATACATGAAATCCCCCCATAAAACTAGATTCATTATACATCCAAAACCTCTCATAATTGAGATAACATAACCTATAAAAAAACAGAACCACAATTTTTCAACACCTCAAATGGGTTTTCACTATCCACATGGAACACTAGAATGTCTTATTGTACAAATGGAGAGGATTCCCACTAGAAGGAACTTTTAACCAAGTCCTCCATCACATTAAATAATATAAAACCTCACTCTCATGATCAGCTCTTACAGAAGGGTTTTGTGGCAAGGGGAAAAGATATAAGAAATAGAAATACATGAAGAAGCAGACCACATGGATCAAGTTTAAGTGAAATCAGAATAAATAACAAACAAAAATAGATGATATACATTCTAGAAGTAAATAATTACTGATTGATTGTAGAGATAGATTCGAGGGATACATTGGGGTGAAGAAAGAGCATCAGGAGAGCGTCGAGAGGGATTAGGTTTATGGATGCAATTGCGTAGAGGGATTCTGGATGTACTGCTATTTGGGTGAAACATTCCCAACGGTTTGTTAAAACCATTGGAAAAGAGTTTATTTACCAAAGGTTTTTAAAATCTTTTGGTATATATATATATTTTCCCAATGGATTGAGTAAACCATTAGTAAAATCATTCTTTCATCCCATTATCCCAATGGTTTGATGGAACCGTTGGGAAAAATTAAGTATACCACCGGTTTATTCAAACCGTTGGTATACAAGTGTTGGGAGAACACAATTTTCCAGTAGTGTTAATTCATGAATAAAAAAGATTTATATATTATTTATAATTTAATGAACATTTTGGGATGTTTTGGATGAAATATGAAAGTAATGTCTCTTGGTATTCATTATCGATAATGGAAGATGCTAAATGTATCTGATGGTATTGTGGAAAGCCAATGGAACTAGAATGAAGATAAAAACCATCCAATATGATAATGGATGGAATTGTATAAAACATGTATGGTGGGTAAACTATAAGAGATTTTAAATAGTAGATAAAAGGCAAGATATTCTTTTTTTCCAACTTGATTTGAGGAATCATCCACCTTAAACCTGTGAAATGGGTTGTCTTCCTACCCATTTGATGACCGAATATTTAACATATTAGAATGTATCAATGTATTCACCATAAACACTAGATAATCCACACAAAACTCCCTAGATAGAGATTGTCAAAAATAGTTCCATCACCCTCACAGAATCCTTTAATCATGAAGGATCAAAAGAAAAAAAATTAAAATAAAAAGTGTTAATGTTATTTATAATGAAAATATCAAACAATAGTAAATCTATTAAAAAACATTAGGAAAGAAAATATAATCATAATAAATATCTAGATAATTAATTGATATAAAATTCATGAAATTAAAATATCACAATGTGGACTTTCATATTTTTATGATCCTAAATACTACATACCTTTTTATAGAAAATTGATAGATGATTGGATTTTATTTTCTTCATGATCATTTAAAACTGTATCATAAGAATAATAAACTTCTATTGATTAAATCATACTTGGTCTTAAAATTTTGATAAATTATATCCTACACCACTACAGTGATCACATATTTTGTAACAATAATATAAAGTGAGAAATTAGATATTTCAGTTTTCAGACAAAAACTTCATGAAATAAGTTTATCAAAAGTTAAAAACAACACCCAAAAACACCCAGGTTATAAATTTGAGTTAGAATCATTTGAGAATATTATTGTATGGTTTTCAATATATATTTATTAGTTAACTTATATACATTATATAACATTAAATTACCTAAAAAATTTTATAGTTTCTAAACATTCTAATGAAATAGTCAAAATAATGAATCACAACTGAGAAAAATTTTCAAAAGAACATTGGGTATAATGGATGGGAACATGTATTATGTGGATTGAGGTTAGAATGACATGAAATTATTTTTTAAAAAATTATTTAAATTTTAAATAGTCTCAAAAAACTATTTGTAAATAAGATATATCAATATCCTTGTAAAATAATGTTTTACTGATATTACGATATTGTTATGGAGATAGAGGACTTGATTTTCGATATTGGTATATCAAACAGTATCGAGTGTTTGTGATAATTATTTTAAATAAAATTATATTATTATAAGATGTTAAATATCATTATGGTGAACTTAGAGACATCAATTTTTTAAAAACCAATGTTTTAGGATTTTGTTTCATTCCATAAAATTTATGTTTATTATTATAATGTAAGTTTTTTAGTCATTTAAAATAATTAAAATTGATTATTAAATACGGTATACAAGATATGATTCAAACTAAAAACACCTTATTAAATCATAATAGAATATTATGAAAAATATCATACATAACCATGAATTTTATAACATGAATTATTACATACAATGCATTAATTCATCCCATGGATGTTTAAATATATTAAAATTGTATTAATTAAAATGAGTTCATAAATTTTAAAAAATTATTTCTTTACAATTAAGAAATCCATTGGATCATCTTCACTCTTTAGAATCCTATATAGAAGAAATAATCCTAAAATTATAAAAAAACATCTTGAAAAGGGGTAGCATTTTTCAAAATATAAAATAAAATTAAAATAGAATAATAATTTTTCCTAATGAAGTTAGGGTGGAATAAATTTATAGGAAGTAAAAAAGGTTATATAACCATTATATGACCATTATAAAATGGGTGTATAACCATTGTGTATAATACTGGTATACATGATACAGGTTTGGAATTAACATTATATAGTTTATATAAATAATGATTCTTTAGATGTTAAAAAATATAAAATTTCATTATAAATAATTATTTTCAAATAAAATAAATTATTTTACAATATAGTAAAAAAACCCATTTTTGAAACAAAATGTATTCTATATAAATTTTTTAAAAATGCAAATTTTTAATAAACTTATAAATCTTAAATAATGATTACAATAATATCAATTCATAAAAAAGAATGATTTGTAAGTAAAATAACAAATAGTAAATTTACTATAATGAATACTAATTTAATTATTTATATCTAAAAATATGTTATATTTTAAAGAGTTATTTTTACTATATATATATAATTTTATAGTTTCAGGATGAATTTTTAAAAAGTTTATTATAAAAATTGTTTGTTTTCTTTATAATATAAAAAAATTAACAATAATGCACATATTTATTATAATAAGTTTATAAATTAAGATAAATAATTTAATGATAAATATATATATTTCAAATAATTGTATTTCTATGTGATTTGTATTTTAATACTAAGAAATTAAATTGTTCACTACTGAAGAATAATATTAATGAAATATATTTACATATAAATAATAGAATAAATTAACATCCATAAAATGAAAATTATTTTTCATGGAATATGATTAAATTCATTTTATTCTTAAAAATAAATTTCTCTAAAAATAGTTTTTCTATGTTATACATTCATATATTAAAAATAAATTTTTTTTTAAAATTGAATATAAGAAAAATTATTCATTATTTGGAACTGGAATTTATAAAATGGTTAATAATATTAATTTTAATTTTATGCATAAAAACATGTTACAGAGTTAAAAATTGAGTTTCCACGATTAAGGTAAAATTTGTAAAATGGTTTTAACTAAGTGGTAAAGGCCTAAAATATCATGAAATATTAACTATAAATGAGTGAATGGGAGATTTTAATCTTCCAAATTATCCCTTGTATTTTTATTTTCCACATTGGATCATCTTTACCTGAAAATGATATTCTATTCTCATTATGGAATGATTATTCAAAAAAATATCAACCCTTGTCACTCATAAAAGGACACATGAAATACCCCTTCCACCTCACAAAAAAATAATTAATCTATCTAATCTTTCATAGTTCCATACAAAATAATCCTATCCCACGTTTTCTATGTTTGGGGTTTAATAGAATGCCTTAATTTCTTCCAAACCAAAAAGGTTTCCAAGAGAGGATATGGATTCTTCTTTATATATAAGGACCTATTATCATTGTTTCATTTATATGGATCTTAAATATCTTTAAAATAATTATTTATAATATTAATAACATCTAAATAGGATAATTATACTTCTATACGAATTATACTAATACAGAAAAACCTCATATTAACACATATCCATTGATTATAGAATGTTCTTGGTTTGCTCAATTTAACCACCTACTTGAACGATGATACATATTTCAATCATGGATGACTATAAAAATAATATAAAGTTAAATAAATGATATAAAAATGTAAATAATATAATACTCATTATTATTGAGTGATTATTTAAATATGTAACACATTATTAATACACCCCCTCTGGTTGGTTAAAATTTTCTAAAGCAAGCGCGTAATAGATTTCATCAAGGTGAAGCATACCTGAAACTCCATGGAATTAAAATAAAACCTCAAAATGTATTTTGAAATTCAATTATAGTAACGTTAATATTAAATATATTATTAATATATTAACATGTAATTATGATAAATACCATTATACAAAAAAATACAATGAATGACTAAAACTATTAACAACATATGAATAATATTAACTAAAAATAAGTCATAACTATGCATTGAATGAATATAGAAGACGGATATAAAAATTTAATACATAAGAGTATGGTTCTAAAATAAAGTATTAATGATTCTTAGTTTATTATATAATAGTTTAAATAATATTTCAATTAAAGGGAATATAATATAAGGGTTCCTCATCTAAATATTTCTTTCACTAAGATACGTTCTATATCAACCCACTGTCTTTTTTTGGTTTATTTAAAATACCATTGATGTATTTTTTTATAATTTTCATTAAATTAATGATATTTAAAATTCCATCTATGGATATCCTATTCGAGGGGTTTTTATATAATGGTTAACAAGGTTGTAAGGGGTTTTTTATTCAATCATTTTAATTAGATATCAATTATGTATGAAATAATATATGAGAAAATTATTATTAATTATTACATAAATGTTATATATTTTATTATAATATATTTATTTACAATTTTTCCATTTATTCATAATATTTCACCTTCCTTTGGTTTATAATTTAACCAAGGTTTTCTTTTAAGAGGGGATGACCATCTTTCTTATTCTCAACTAATATATTTATCCTCTTAGTTTACATTTTTTAATTTTTTTTATGCATGTACATATATATTATTTTATGATTTATTATATTTTATTTTAAATTTTCAAACATTTCTTTTGAAAAATTAATATTAATTTATCATTTTTGGTACATCTATTTGATGCCAACATTTACCATATTGACAAGAGATTGAAATAAATATTTTTTAAAAGTTCTCCATATAAATTAATTATAGTTCAATCATTAAAATTTGTACTTAAGTTAATCCTCTTAAATGTTTCATAGTTTAATAATGTAATTTCTGTTTCTATAATTTTGAAATTTTATTTTACAAAAAATTTAAATTTTAAAAGATAGACGAAATTTCATTCATTATTATTCAAGGAAAATTTATATTTTAATTATAATTGTGTTTTTATCGATGTATGTATCCATTATTTCTTCTTATAATTCGTCAGCTATAGGATATAAGGATAAAATCCACCCGATTTCTTTATATGGATTAAGATATTATCTTACGAATTCATTCACTAAACTCGTTTCTTTTCCATAGATTAATTATAATACGATGGAATTGTGAATATATTCATTTTCTTAGGGAACACATCAGATTGGTTTAACAATATTTATTGTTCAATAAAATATTAATTAATCTTTATTTTTTAGTCAAAATATTACTTCCATACATTTTGAAGATATTTACTGTTTATATTTTTAGAAAATTATGTAATACATTTTATATAACAAACCCATAAGTTAAAAAGTGGAAAATACTACATAGTATACATTTTTTCCAAAATATAAAACTTTTAAAATAAAACATAATTTCTTTTAATGAAAAATATTTACTACTTTTTGGTTAACTTATTCTCTTTATTAATCATCCTTAAACAAATGTAATTTTTTAAAAAATATAGGATGAGCATGAAAAACTTATTAAGGGAATTAGAAGAAAGAATAATATTATCCCGGGGAAAAGAATTCAAATCAATAATTTTTCTACATCATCATTATATTCAATGAGAATATTAAATTAATCATATCCACATGAAAAATCACTTTTTTCTAAATGAAACTAGTAATACCCTAAAAATATAAAAACCGTTTTAGAAAACATAATGAGTTATATCTCTAATCCAAGTTCACTCATGTTAGAAATAACTAGAGATTGATTAAATCCATATGAGAAACCTCCTAGATTAACTCCCTCTTTTTATCTATTGAAGACAAGAAATATTACCAAATGCAATGGAAAAGCATGTACTACTCACACAAATTATAAGATATGTTGGGATAACTTATTATATAAGTAGTATCAGGATCACCTAACTTCATCTATAATTATAAAATATTATATCAGGAATAAATAATATTATACATGAATATTTTCATGATGAAACCCTTGAAAAAATCTATTAAACCTATATAAATAAACATTTGAGAATCAAAACATCCTTTCCATTAAAAAACACATTTTAAAAATTAAAAATATTATAAAAAGTAAAATCAGGGTATTTATTAATAAAAACATGAAATCCTATAAACTAATCTAAAAAAACCTGTTTCAGTTTCTATAAAATCTGAAGATGTTGTATTCATTAAAATAGAACATTTCTTTTTTTATTTTGTAAATAAATTCATAACATTGTATAAATAGTTTTAGTTTGATGAAAATTGAAAATACAAAAATTAACATAAAATTTATGTTTTAATTCATTTATTAATATTTAAATAGTTCCATAAAATGGATGAAAATGATTTCAAAAATGAAAATTTGAAAAATTTATAATGGGTATTTAAAAAAAATTGTTCTTTACCTTGAGTTAGAACCAACACATATGATTATTACCTACATGAATAATACATTATCTTAATTATTTTCTTGATCAAATAACTTTTACAATTGTAATATTACTTTTATTTTATTAATTATTATTTCATCTTCAATTACTTTATCATTTATGTTCATGTCAGATGTTTTGATGATATTTATCTCATTAGTCGGAAATGAATTTGGAAGGTTGACAGTGGTCAAAAAGGAAATGATTATATCATCAATAGAATAATAAGCATGACATAATTATCATGTTTATATATCAATTATAATTTTAAAACCATTCATTAATGATGTATGTAAAAAATAAATTATGTTTCATTTATGGAGATGATAGGTCATATGTATTGATGAGTAACATTTCCATTCTCAACGATCATGATGAAAAAAAGAGAAGTATTATTATATCATTTAATAAATATGATTATATCATCAATATAATTTTTTTTCTTTGAATACACTTATATATAGTAGAAATGTAATGTGGTTATGAAAAATGAATCAAATCGATTTGTGGAGGTGGTAATCCACATGCACACATGAACGCCGCTGTAATTATTGAATGAAGAGAATGTTAAAAAATAAATGATAAATTATCTTTAAAAAATAATTATTATTTATCCAATATCATATATATACATTAATTTCGTCATGATAATCTTAAATAAGAGGTGGTGATGAAAAATTAGTTACAACAATTCACGAGGTGGTAGTCTTCTATACACACAAATGACTATTTTCTTTCCCATTTGTTTTAGGGGATGATGGATATAGATTATGTAAATAACATAATAAAACCATATTTTATGGAATATATTTATTGGTTTATTTTTATAATGGTCTAATAAAATTTTAATGAGGTATAAGAATAAATAAAATGAATATTATTGGTTAAGAAAAATACCTCTTCTTCAGATGACCTCTTCAGGTTTATAAAACAATAGTTATTAGGATAGTTTTATTACAAACTATATCCTCTTAAAAATTAAGAGTAAATGTTGAGGGATACTTGTTTAGGTCTCTACTAAACTATAGTTATCAAAGGGTTTATGGAAGATAGGATATGTGGTTTCCTTTTATAAGTAATGGGAGGGACACTCTCGGAATTATTTAAATTATTAATTTAATATAACTTAATTTTCATTTAAAAATAACTATAAATGGGTATAATACGAATATAAGTTAATAATGAGTTTAACTAATCTCATCCAAAATTTTATGGACATTTTTAGATGATGGTTTTACCCGTATCTCTTTATTTTAACCTCTCACTACACCTTTTGGAGGATACAGTGATGTCAAAGTTTCATACACTAATAGAGTCATAAAAGTTAATATATAAGGAATATGGAAAATAAATGGAAAATGGATGATATTATTAGAAATATAAAATTCATTTGGATTAATTTAATATCTTTAATAATTTAATAAAGTATTATATATTTTAAAGTATCGTGAATTTTATTATTAGAAATATTAATTTAATTTTAATTTGTAAATACAATGATAAGAAATAACTTATAAAAAGAAATATTATCAAATACATAATAATTTATTCATATCTAAAATTTTCATGGGATACTAAAAGTAACTAAAAAAATTATTAACTTTGGAGTTTAAAAAAATTAATTGATTTTTTAAAACTTGTAGAAGCAATGTGTCACTGCATGCTATGCATTTAAAGTACCAATAAAAACATTTAAAATTTAAAACTAATTAACCAAAAAATAATAATAATTTGTTCAAATAAAAATTTAGAACAATATATATATATGTATATATTATTTCCCCAAAATAATCTAGATATTAGAATCCTGAGAGTGAAATTTATTACTTTATATACACATAAAATAATGTAAGTGTCATAATCAATGGAATGTGGAATTGTTTTTCAAAATTTCACATACTTTTTTTAATCGTCAAAACCACTACTATAAATATCAGGTTTTTGACCCTAGAAGTGTGAGATCACCATTTACGGTCGTTAAAAATGGTTTTAATGACCTATATAGGCAGCCGCTATTACGAAAGTAAAAATCAAGTGGAAATTTTCCCCGCACATGCCTTCTTCTCCATCCTGCTAAAGCTGCTAAAACTCCATCCTGGTGTCACCGACGCCACAAACACAACACTATTTACTCTTGATGTTATACCTGGACACCTGAATGTACACCCTTGTCTGTCATCTGTGTCCTCGATAGTCCTAACCCCTCACCCTATAATTCTGGTTACCTCAACCAATGTCACTCAAACACCCGAACATCCTCCTGCCATTGTGTGTCTACCATAGATGGTGGGGGAATGGTCTTGCGTTACTAGATACACATGATGCTGATATGAGTACTGACAAAGTTATGGGTAGATGTTAGACATCAGAGACTTCCATTGGTGGTTGGTAAAGTTCTTCACTGATGAAGCTAATGCGACTGCCAAAAGTAGTAGTTGGGTGGTCTCTAAATCTTTTTACAGGCTGCTTTTAGTGGTTTCTAAAACTGATAATTATTGTAGTGAAAATTCTTATAAAATAAAATAAATAAAAGTTTTTGGGATAATATTATGCCTTATCACAAAAATTTTAACAAAAATTACCATATTTACTATTACCAACGCTATATATATTTACTACGGTTATATTTTATAATGATAAATAATAAAAGGAAAATATTAAGAAAAATATTTCCTTATAATTCCAAATATAGATGTTTTTTTCAATAATAAATTTAATGATTTGGTAGAAGTTATTTTTTATTAAATTATAAAACATAAATAAAAAATGTTTTTAGTAGAAAAATCATTTTTAAGGCAAAAATTGAAGTTATACCAATATATTGTATAATAATGGTTCATATATAATAAATAAGAGTATTTAAAAAAATATAATATTACTATGAATGTATTTGGAACAAAATGAGACTTTGTAAATTCTTGATGTTAAAATAAAATTTTTAATAAAAATAATTATTTTCCATCATTATTGAAAAATAAAACATTTCAGAAAATTATGAAAAAAGTACCCATTGATTATTTTAATTTACTAACTTAAAAATTATAGTTAATATTTTCAAATTCTAATTCTAATTTTTGGAACTTATTATTTTAAATGAAACCATATAATATACATAAATACATTTATTAAGAATAAACAATTTCCTTTTTTATTGTAAAATTAAACAATATTATTATAGAAAATATATATATATATATATAATATGAAAAATATATATTAATGGGTAATTAAAATTATTCTTTCTAATATTACTTAGTTTGTTAAATTCTCCCCCTATTTAGAAATTTCTCCCTCAAAATTTAATTTATTATTCAATTCAGTTAGGATATCTTTCCTTTATAGAAATTTATTATTCTCATGTTGATTGATCAACCATATGAGTTTTCTAAAAAAACATAACTCAATTAATTAAATCATTCAGTAACACTATTTTTTTGGTGAATAATTTATACTAGTTGTTCCCCATAAGAAATTTTATATTCAAACTAATATATATAATTGAAAAAAAAAACATGATAAACATCTGAAACATATTTTCATAATAATTAAACATAAAATACATCATATGATTGAGATAAAAATAATGGAAGGTCCCCCTAATATGAAACTTATACAAATTTATCCATGATTTTATATTTTCTAATGAACTATATACTTAGCTTCATCTTTTTACAAAAACAAATTGCACATTTTTTGGTTGATACTTTTAGAACATCATTATCACCTACCTCTACATAGAGATCTTTCGTATGGTTATCCATTAATATTTTTTTCATGTTTTTATTCTTCCATATATGTTGTTGTATCATATTCACATTCTCAAGTGTTTCTTCTAACAACTCTCATATGAAACAAATTCACTAATTTAATTCATCCCTACAAGTTGGAGTATCCATCTAATTTTCATATAATGAATCAAAATATGTCATATTTATATTGGAATGAAAACTATCATTATAAGAAAACCCAAATAATGAAATATATTGATCCCAACATCCATGTAAACAATTTCAAAAATCCTAAATCATGTATTCTATGGTCTAAAACATTTTCTCAGATTGTCTATAAAATTGATGATGAAAAGAAGTACTAAAATTTGATTAAATTACAAATGAATATTTAAGGCCCTTCAAAAAATTATAAATAAACATGGGATCATGTTTAAATAAAATATAAAGGGAGAATCAATTTAACTTTCCTATCTCCTCGGGGTATATATGATAGAGTTGATTTGAATACATGTTATCTCAGATATGAATAAAATAAATAGATTTAATTAATCAAAAAATAATTACCCAAATAAAATTATTACCTCATGTTGTCTTTGGTAATAATTCCTGTAAATCCATTAATATATTTTCCCATTTCAACTAAATCAATTAAAATGTATAAATAATCCCCTTATGTAATTTTCATTCCACTATAAGCTATTGTCAATTAAAACACTTTATAGTAAATTCAGGGATAAATTTATTCATTACAAGCCTCCTGTATTACTCTGAATTGTCTCCGTATATATTAGTGCTTCCATGATGAATGAAAATGAGGAACTAAAATCCACACATAAAAATTATACCTTCAAATAGGATTATCAAGGCACACATATTATTTTCCTAAATATGATAAAACCTTATTAAACAACATTAAAAACGAAAAACATACCCTAATTAATAGATTCAACATTTACTTTCAAAAAATATCTTCCTTCTGATCTTACAAAATTGTTTTTTATAGAGACAATTATACTAATACGTGAAAAAAAACAATTTATTTTCCTCTATGCATAATTACTAAGGGGAAAATTAATTAAATGATTGAACAAATTTTCATGTTATAAACAAGAATATGATTAATAATGGATTATATTTTCAATATAAATTATTGGATACTTAATTTTCTTTTCCAGGATTGTAATGAATTTTGCAGTAAAAAATCCTTCACCAGTTCTGACCACCTTATCTTTCTCATGCTAAACACATTCTGAGGAAATATATACTTATATCATTTTTTATTAGTATATATATCACTATTTAATCAATATAAATGATGCTTACAAATTTTATAATAAATTACCACATCCAATAATTCCAAATCATGTGTATGAAAATTTAACTCAAGAGGTTTCAGTTGACATGACCCATATGTAATTACCTAATCATTCTATATTAGGATAGAATCAATTTTGTTTAATGTAGTATTACCATGGATGAAAAATTCACTAATTATAGAGGTCAATGAAAAAAATGATAGAATTTACTAATATTGTTTCTAATTTGGGGAAACAATCATAACCACTATTTTTTCATATTAATTTAACACATCTTTGAGTCAATTTAGTGAGTGTCTAGATAACTGAGAATACGTTTCAACAAACAAGTGGAAGTAACCCAGTTTTCTAAGAAAATTTAGAATATATTTCCAAATTGTAGCTATTTTCCATTCCTCATCAAATTTAGTTTTATTATGGCCAATAGTTATTCCATCCATAGAAATAATATTTCAAATGAAATACATTTATTACAACCAATATTCACACTTATATACTTTTAAATATATTTCTTTTCTTTCAAGGCTTTCAAAAAAAATATGTTAGGTTTTGTTCAGGATCATCATAAATTTAAGAATATAAAAATATAGTATTAATAAAATCATTAACAACTAATTGTCATTTTAACTTAAAACATTATTCATAAGATTAATAAATAATACTAGTTCATTAGACAACCTAAAGGGAGAAACTAAACATTCATAATGACCATATCTAGAATAAATGTTGTATATGTAATGTATTCCTCCTTTAACATCAACTGATGATACCTTGACCTAAGCTTAGTCTTATAAAAATATCATTCTCTTTTGAGCTGATCAAAAGAATCATTAATATAAGGAAAATGATACCTTTTCGTAACAATGATAATATTAAATTCTTTATAACAAATGTAATGTTTCCTTGAATCATCATTATATTTAATAAATATAATTGTTTCACCCCATGGTGAAGTTATAATATGAATAAAATATTAATTTAGTAACTCCTTGTATTAAATTTTCAATTCCAAATGTTATTCTTGAGAAATTTGATCACTTTATTTTGAAATTGGATTAACATGTAGCACTAATTCATCAGTAAAGGAAACCTCCTGATCAAAAATAACACCATGCAATTTATTAGTGAAAACATCCATACATTCATAGATCTGCATTCTATCATAGCATGATAAAAAGAAATCCAATCCATACAATGAATAATATCAAACTACATTATATATATCTAAACTATATTTTAAGGAAATACCATACCACTAATAAAAATAGGTTGATTGTTATTTATCATGGAATATTTAATATTTCCATATCAGGTTATCTGCAAAAGAAATGTTTTCTTTTTAGGAATTGATATTACCATTAATCTTGAAAATGTATCATAAATTAAATAATGAGATGTTCTAGAGTAAAATTTGATATCCTAATAATTCTAATAATTAATTAACATTCCTTCACCCACATCAATAGATGGCCTAGTATCAACTTAAATAGTATAATATGTTTTTCAAACCCATTTTTTACATTAAATATTGATGATTTCCACACCTAGTAACTATATTATGTATCATGTTAGAATAATTCCAGAACTCATTAAAATTAATACATATCATCATTAACTGGTTAACTATTATCCAATTCATGGACTCTTTGTGATGTTTCCATTCATATCATGATCCATATGGACAAACATACCACACTGGTAACACTTTCCAAATACTGTTAAGAATTATTTATTTTTTACCGCATATTGGAAATATTGTGGGCCTAACTCCAAATTTATTATTTAAACACATATCTATTTAATTACACCTTTAATTCTTGTTAATCTTATCATATTAGGTTAAATAAGTCTTAATAAATTTTATATAAACCTTCTCTACAAAATGAACAAATTTATAATAGTATATAAATTCTCATGAGGCCAATTATCTTTATAAACATAGTGTAAATCTATAAAAAATATTTTAAATTTACTATTAAGTGTTTAAATAAAATTTAGTGTATACATGGTACATCTTGAAAAAATTTCTTCATACAAAATGACTAAATCATCATATTTTTTTATCAATCCAAATAATTGTTTCTCCATTATAGGCTAAACAAGTATAGGGAAATATTTCTACAAAAAATATCCTTAAATGTTTTCCATTACAATGAAGAAAAATCATATACCTATCTATTATTCATAAAATAAGACCATCATTGATCATATTTAGATTCAAATTAGTAAGTGGAATGAATTTACATTTAAAATTACGATCATACCATGAAATAAAATATCATTTCTAGTGAATTTAATCATCCTTAGGATAACTCTAGATCTATGGTTCCATATAAAGTTGGATGGATCTGCTTTATGAAATTCCCAACCATCGACTGATTCTTCAATAGTAAATCTTTGTGCTCTCTCACATAGTTTCCACAACCTTTTATAGCCTCCATAAATTTATCTATCATGGATGGAATTTCTCACTTATTAATCTAACCATTTTGAGAAGCCAATTTGGAAGGATATTTTCCTATTACACCATCTTACTTCACTTTACTTGTTTCCTAAAAGAAAAAATATTCTGAACAGTCATTAATTAAATTAAGAAACATGATTATATTCATATGATACATCATTTCAACATAAAATTAATGTAGAGTCTCAAAAAGATTTTTTTAATAACATTATCTTATCCCCTAATGTTATAAAAACCTTTACTATAATATGGGATATAAGTAATCTTCCTTGATACATTACATATTTTTGAGTTTTTAGAAAAGAATTCACTTTCTCAAATTTCTACCATCTTTAAATTTTCCATTTTTAAACAATTAGATCAAAACAATTACATAAAAACCCATATATTATAAATTCTATACTTTAACTGAGTTTCCATTTTCCCACAAAATATTTTTTTTTAAAGAAAACACAATTAATTTCATGAAAAATCATCATGAAATTCAACATGAATTGTTTGTTATTCTTATTCATTGTTATATCTTGTATAAAACATATAAAACATTGTATTTGTACCAAAATATCATCAATTAACATAAAATAAAGAATTACATTAGTAACATTAAAAATATAAATCCCATAAAATTTATTCCTTTATCAAAATAATATTTTAGTGTTTGAAATAAATTATATCCACATGAAAAATAGGAACTTATTTCTCATAGAAAACATTTGAAACCCATAGAAAGAAAATATAAATCCTTTCAAGAACCCTAGATAATCTAATTTATAACTCATGTCTACTCAAATCAGAGATTACTAGATCTTAGTTAAATCCCTAGGAGAAACCACCCTACAAAACTACCTCCTTGTTTTCATTAAAGTCCGGAAACATTACCCAATTCATTGGAGATAAATATCATGCTCAACCATTATATAATATGCATCGGGATCAACCATCGAATATTCTATATCATGCTCACATATCTTAATGTATAATTATAATGTACTATATTATGAATAAAGTTTATTATTCTTGTATGTTTTCATCAAAAGAACCCTAAAATACATCTTTAAACTTATAGCAAAAACACTTTTGGGTGTCCAAATTCTATTTAATTATAAAAAATAAATTTCAAAACAAAAATAAAAAAATGGAAAAATATAATTTCTTTAAATACAACATGAAATCTTATTAAGGAATACAAATATAAAAAAATGGTTGTGGTAGTGGGAGAAGTTGTTGATGCCTTACACATTAAACTAGAACATTCCTTTTTCCTTTTGTGAAGAAAGTGAAAACCTCTTGTAAAAATATTTCATTTAAAAACCATTAAGATAATGTATAAAAAGAGGAAAAATATTTTTTAATTCATTTATTTCCAAATAAATATATCCATTAGAAAGGAAAAAATTATAAATTAAATCTTCAAAATTTTTAAAATGACGTTTTTAATGTAAAGAGTCCCAACCATGAGTCAAACTCATCAAGTATGATATTTGTATTTTAGAATAAAAAAAATTGTTAGTTATTTAATTGATTAAGAAATAGTTTAGTGTTTATTATTTCTTTCATTCTATTTAAAACCATGTTATAATCAATTACTTTGTCATTAGATTCATGTCAAACATCTTGATGATATTCTTCTAATGTGTCAAAAATCACAAAGATAGTTTGGCTACGATCATATTTTTAATTATTATATCTTCTAAATATTATTAATAATGAAATATTTATCATATTATTTCATATTTTTTTAAAACCAACCATGAATGATAGTTTTAAAATTTCGACTACATAACAGTCTTAGAGATTGTTTGATGTACATACACATAAGTTACATTTCCATTTTCAATGATATTGAGGAAAATAAAGGAAATATTATTTCAAATTAAAATAATAATCATTCTATTATATACTATTTCATTTAAAACAATTATTTTTTATCATCCATGTGATGTGGTTATGGAAAAACAAATCACATCACCTCGTAGATTTGGAAATCCACATGTACAGATGAACACCACTATCATTTTTTAATGAAATGAAAGGTAAGAAAATAAATTATATATTATATTTAATAAATGATAATTATGTCAATAATATCATATATTTTCATTAAATCTATCATTATAATCATCCATGGGAGGCGGGGATGGAAAAATTTAAATCTTTTTGTGTTGCAATAGTCTGTTGTATAGATGAAAGACAAATTAATTTCCCATTTTAGGGATTAGGTGGTAGATTTGGATAATTTAATTATCAAAATGAGTTATTATTATATGTAATATGTGTATGTTTTTATTTGAAAATGGTTAAATAATATTTTAATTATGTATAAGAATAAATAAAATGAAAACACTTCTTTAAGAACTATACAACTTCTGTGGAAAACCTCTTTAGGTTTACCCCAAATTACTTCCAAGTACAGATTTATATTAAATTAATGTATGATTGGATGTGGGGAGTGAATTTATGGAGATATTTATGTAGTAATATTTCAAACTTGAGTTCTTAAATGGAGTGGAGAAGATTGGAGATGATGTTCCCTTGTATAAGTGAGGGAGGGGCGCTCTTGTAATTACATAAACTATTACATTAACATAAATTAATTATCAGAGGAAATTTTTTTCAAACTAATATATTATTAACATAATATTATTATGTTCAAAATTATTTCATAAAATAATTTTTTTAATCTATTCCATGAAAAGTTTACCCTTATCTCTTGGTTTTAACACCTTGTTACCCTATTTGATGATTATCATGATATCAATGTTATTTGAACTAAAGGAGTAAATAAAGTTACTATAAAAGGAATATGGACCCATAAATAGACCATATATGATATTTTAAATATTATTCCATTCACTTTTTTGTATATAATATTTTTTGGAATTATTAATAATTTAATAAAACATTATATATTCTAAAATATCAGTAATGAAATTTATCAGAATATTAATTTAATTTCAGTTTGATAAAAAAGTAAAAAAAAGGAATTGAAAAATAATATCTGATCACATGAATAATAATTTATTTGTATCTATAACATTTTCTTGAAACTAAAATCCTATAAATATTATCACCATTAGAGCGTTTAAAAATTGCATGCTTGATTTTTCAACTGCTTTCACATTCAATGTGTCACTGTTGTGTTAGAATTTACGGTAATTATTTAATAACTAAATGTTAGGAATAAATTTTTTTACAAGAAAGGTTTTTTTCTTTCAAATTAAAATTTATATATTACCATATATTCTTTTTATTAATGTGATAAAATTTTATGGATATTTAATGAAATGGATTGATAATTTTGACTTAATATTTACTTAAAATAAAATAAGATTTATAATCAAAGGAATGTGGTATCAAATTTATTAATTTTGAAATATTAATTATTAGAGGTATAATATTTTTTCAAATAAAATAAGTACAATTTGAGGGAGATTTTTAGGCCTTACCTTATTATTTTTAACCTTAATTATCTAATTTACCCTTGTTGAGGATAAAAAACAATTACTACGGTGATAATTCATATGGATGAAAAATAAAAAGAATAAATTTAACAAATTTTTAACTCCTAATTCAAAATATAGAATTAATTTTTCATTAATCATATTCTATAATTGGATGAAATTAAATTTATATTAAAACAAAAAACACAATGAAAAATAATATTTATCAATAAATGAGTTTGTATTCCAAAAAATGAACTTAGAAAGAAATAAGATGTAATTACTCTTCTTATATATTTAATAAGATTATATATAATATAAATGACCTAATTTTACATCAACAACATTTGAAAAAGTGTAAATATTTAAATATTTGAACCAGAAGACAATTTTAAATAGAAATTATTATTTCTAAGTATTCATTGAAAAATCAAATTTTCAAAAAATTATAAAAACATCAACACAATCTAATTTTTATATGATGATTAAAAAAATTAAATCTATTTGTTAAAATTAAAACTCCATTTTTTTATAAAAAAAACCTTTAAATAAAACCATATAATTTATATCAAAACATAGTGTATGAATTCAACCATGTCCATTTTAATGAAAAATTAGTTAATATATCAATATAAAAAATAATGAATTTTAGGAAGGAAAATATGATTTATTTTAATATTGAATGGGTTGTAATATCATGATTATAAGAAGGGTGGGTCCAACATAGGATACCAATTAATTGGGTAGGGTTTTATATATCTCTATCACAAAAGGGTACACAAGTTATTATCCCAAACCCAAAATGATAAAAGGGTAGTATCCCTTACCCAATGGGGTACACATGTGGTGATCCTAAGTCAAAAATGGTACAGGGGTGGTGATTCCAAGAACAAAAGTGTATATAGGTGGTGCACCCAAGACCATAAGTGTACACAGGTAGTTAACACAAGCCAAAAATTATACAAAAACACTAATCACAATCCTTAAAATACACACATGTGGCATATGAGATCCTACAATGTTTTGGGAAGTTGGTTACCCTACTCCATTATTATATAAAATTCTTGGTGGTTAACCATGACACATGTTTCATGTTTATATTATTACCATATTATGATATTTTAGTTCATGATAATATTATGGCCACAAATTATTGACTCATTTCTATACACTCCCATGTCTCGTGTTTGATTAAAATCTATTTATGTTATTATTTTTGATTTATGATCATTGTTTTATTTGTTAAGAATCTCTTATATTAAGTCACTGCACCTTTATTTTATTCTCAAACACCCATGATTATCTAATTATAACTTATGGTATTTGATTTTAATAACTTATGTTTGACTTTATTATATATCTCATATCATTAATTTATTATTTTTTCATTCCCCTAGTTATGAATAAGTGTATTTCTTATGATTGGTCAAAAATTGTATCACATAAGAAGAATATTTATGGGAAATATTATAGAATTATTGTAAAATAATAGTATCATGTTGTTAGTCTCTAAATACATTGAATATTTGGGTTCCTAAATTGTGTGAATTTGTGAGAAGGAATGTATAAATTAATTAAATTATATAAAATATGATCTTCCTATACTTAGTTCGTATCACTGGGTAATAAAGTAAATGTGTAATTTTTTTAAATCCATAGATTTGGGTGTTCGGGATTGGGGTTACTCTATTGGTATCGAAGATGAGTATATTTTTTGGGGATTTTAGATTATAAATAATATGAATATATAACCTAATAAAACTAATTATGACCAAAAGAGATATTGGATGAAAATATGGTATATTAAGTGTTATTATTTTGGACATTGTTGGACTGATTTGTCTTACTCTAATTATTGTTTCTTCACACACATACTAACATTTTTTTGCTAATGGATAGAGCAAAGAGGAATCAAATTATCAATGATAATAATAGAATATTTGGTGATTTTACCAACATGAAACAAAATTATATTGGAGGATTTAAATCATTTATTGATATTTTATATGATGTTATAAATAATTAATTGAACCATGTTGATCTCCAAAATTAACTGAAGAAAGAGAGACAATCAGTTGAGTGTTTCATGCTTATATAATTGCCGACCATTTATGGAACTATTAATGGCCAACTAAATGTTTACAAATGGACTGTAATAATATAGAACATATTTTATTCTTTTCAATGGTGTACCTTGATACAAAATATTAATAGAATTAATAAATAAACTATGTATAATGAGAGGATTTTTTGAAGATACTTTCTTGTAAATATTTTTTTATGAATTCAAAACACTGATATGGAGATATAATTCTTAAAGATGATATAGAACTATATTGAATACATTATCACATATAAATATAACATAAAAAGATATATGAGGTATGATTATAGTTTTATCATTGAACTTGAATGAAAAATTGAGCATTTTCATTGGCATAAAACATGTCAGTGAAATGAGTATTCTAAAAGGGAATTTAGTATCTATAAGAAATTACATTATGTGTTCTCGATGTCTAAATGGTTGTTGGATATTCTAATGATTTTCAGTGATTTGAGGAAAAGAAGAGAAAAATGATGTTTTGTGGATACCCGGTTGATAATCCCCATATATAAGTGAAAATTAATCTTTCTATATGTTAAAGATGTGGGGAGAATCTAGGGGGGTTACTCAAAGAAACATATAAATGATTCATGTGTGGGAGATAATATAATCCAACCCAAGAATTTTGAAGGGATATTTATAATGAAAATAATTATCAACTTAATTAACCACCCATACATAAATGATTAAATTATAAAAATTGTGAATGATATGCGAAAAAGTGCACCAATCAATGGGTTAATGATTACAGTTAACATTTATAACTTTGTAAGATAAGGGAAAATGGGAAACACCATTAAATAACAACTTATAGAGTTGGTCAGGAAGACAATGTGTTATAGAGAGGAGTCATCATCCACTAAATAAATAAAAGTTACGAATTTTATTATGGCTCTACCCACTCCATTATATCTAATTAGTTTTATAAGATTGAAAAACACATCCATGGTGACCATATTTTAAAATAAAAATGAAAATTTCATGTGGAGTGATGATTTCATCCCATGTCTATAACACCTACTAAATAGTTTTTTGTAGGAACATTTTTCATAAAAATCATATTATTATCCCATTAGTCAAATATGATGTTATTTAATGAATATAATAACTCTATCTATATAGATTCTATATCAAGTATTGTTGTATAGAGACCTTATTTCATAGCCTAAATAAATCTTGTGCATCTATTAGGTCAAGGATGATTATAAACTTAAAATGAAATTAATTTGGTTATATTTGTCTTAATACCCAGTCACAAGGGATACATTGCTCAGATTATTTTGGTGATACTAAATATTGGGGATATTTCTATTCTAAGGGAAAATACAAGTTTCCTAGTCTTAAGTAATATAGTGATTTTAATATCTCATTAGACATTATATATTGTGTATTGTATATCATTTAGATAACCTAAACTATTTTAATCATTGAGATATAAAAAAATAGTGAGGGAAAACTTTATTTAGGGGGGAGGAATGTAAGAACATAATTTTTGAGAAACATTTTCTTTCACTAAAATACATGTATATAATTCTATTTATTTATTAATTTAAAATAATTAAAAGTTATTAGGAAATAAGATATAAAAGATATAAATAAAAAATAAGATTATATTCCATTATAAAAAATTGTTACAATAAAAGTACATGGAACCCTGTATTTCCAACAATGTATTCATAAATACCATGTATTGTTAAATAATTAGGATGATTACTTCTCTTAAAAGTGTATAAATTAAAAAGAGGGGAATTAAGTAAAAACATATTTACAATTCGAAAATACTTTAAATCATCATCTCTCTAGAGAATTTTCATGAGTATATCAAAGCATTTAAGGACAATAAACAACATCAAAAGATGAATCTTGTTATAAAGAACAAAATGAAAATTCAGGTAATGAAAATGGTAATTTTTGGAGATAGAATGGAATGAATTTATATGAGGTAATAGAGGTAAAAGAGTCATTTTAAAATCATTATAAAAGTAGTATATACATTTTAGGTGTAATATGCATAGATATATTACCATTTTGGAATTACCATTATACTGTTAATATAAGTAAATATTATATAAATGTAAAAACTATATAAATTTTCATTATAAATAATTAATATGAAATAAAATAATTTTTTTGATTAGAATAAAAAATATAGTAATTCATTTTTAAAAATACATTTTTCTGAAGAAATCATTTTTATATAATATATTTTTTTTATTAAAATTAATTATTTTTAAAGAATCATTTCAGAAAAATGGATTGGTAAAAATTAATTAAAATGAATGTAATTAATTAAAATCTATGGAATAAATTGTTAACTATAATGAATACTAATTTAATTATATTACAAAACAAAAATGTTTAATTTAATATAATTTTTTATTATATAATTTTTTATTAAAATAAAAATTTCATAAATATGGATTATAAAATGAAATGTGTTTCTATGTGTTGTGTATATTTATATTAATAAATAAAATTGAGCACTATTTAATAATACTTATAAATATATATATATATATAATAATTTATGATCCATGTAATTTTTATTAAATTGAATAAAATATTAACAGTTTCATTTTATACATAAAAATACACTCTTTCTAAATATTTTTTTTCTATGTTTGGAATTTTTATATAAAAACTAGTTTTTAAAAATTTTATAAATTAAATATAATAAAATTAGATTTCATATTTTTAATAATAATGTAAAATTACTAATTTTTAGGCATTCTAATAAGTTATCAAAATAAAAAACGAGTAACCACAGTGAAGGAAAAATTAGTAAAATGAGCTTAATTAAGGGGTATGATTATGAAGTCTTAGGAAACATTTTCCATAAATGGGTATATGAATAATTTATTGAACTAACACATATCATTTTCCCATATTTTATACTTTTGGATGCATATTAATTTAAATGATCATTTATTTCTTATTATGGAATTGATATTTACAAAACATTCACCACATCTCAATTAAAAATGAAACCATCATCTACCGCTTCCATCCGATACAAAAAAATATTGTTACATACTATAATACTCTATATTTCCTTTAACAATAATCTTATCCCAAAATATGCAGCTTTTAAACTCAAGATAATTCACTAATTCCTTATAAATACCATGAATTTCCATTTAATTTTTTTAATTAAATGGGAATTTTATGAGTCCGCAAAAATTGACGGCGCGTGATTCCGAGGACCGGTGTGCCTGGAATCCATTTCGAATGTTTTGATTGGGTATGTTCAGTAAACATACGAGTGGGTTTTTATAAATTTTTAACCAATGCTCAGAATTGAAATTCGAGGACACCGTTGAACTCGCAGCGCCGATATTCGCTTAAGAAGACTTTCACCTCGACAGCAGTTGGTCGAGGGTGAAAGTAAGTTTTTGGGTTTTTCTTGGAAATAATAAAATAAAATAAACGCATGTTTTATTTTATTTTATCAATTATATCCACCCATGTGGGAGTTGTAGATGGGTACCACATCACATTAACCTCTCAAGAGAGGTAATGGTGGTGGGGACCACCCGAGGCCTAAACCTCCTCTTCATGATTAATTGTGGCAGGGACCACCCGAGAATTCAAAACCTCTCAATTTGATTTTGGGAGCAGGGAACACCTAGCCCCCCTAATAATGGTGTTTGAGGAAAACCTATCAAGTCCCTCATAAATGAGGTAGATCCTCTTGACCTCCAATGCCTTTATTATGCCAACACATTCCATTTAATGTGCCAGCCAATTGATTAATTATCCATTTTGAATATTGTGCTAACAACTTAATTTATTATTTGGAGGAAATTATTTCATTTTGGTGGAACTTGGGAGAGGATAGTACTTGGGAGAAGTAATTTTCTCCAACAAAGAACTTCATCTCCCAACAAAGAACTCTCTCCCGATGAAGAACGCTCCATCGATGAAGAATGACCCCGACATCGACTTTATTCCTCAGAACCTCCTTTGACGTAGGATGTGTTCCTCTACAACGAAATGACTTCCTCCATCTTGCACCAACATCGATGAACAATGAACAAGGTAAGGTATTTTTGTGTTTGATTTTATATTCTCATGATTCTTTCATTATAAAACAGAGAATGTGGATCAACTTCAAACTAGTTGATCCGCATATGTTTTCCTTTTGCGGGTTTTGGGATTAATCATTTTGGGAGGGTTTGTTGTGCATCGTTCTTATTAGCCAAATGATACCACCCAAAATGCGGTGGGTACGGACCAATCCAACATGGCCCGACATCTCTATCATTCTCTATTGTGGTGTTTTTTGAGACGGAGGAAGGCGACCATGGCGACGAAGGCGACGAAGGCAATGACAGAGCCACCCGGAGCCTCCACAACCCGTGCCACCCCCGCGGCACCCCGGACGGACCGGTTCCACCGCCCCAGGATGAACTGCGCCACCCACTAACTTCCAAACCACCCCTTCTATCTACGCCCTTCCGGCCAGGCCACCCCAGACCAGCGCGAGCCTCCCTGGCTACATCGTCCACTGAAAGAACTGGCCCCAGCCTCCCCAGCCTCGCGGCGCCCTTCCGAACCACCCCTATCACACCAGTCGCCGGCCTCCCAAGCCCTCGGCTAAACCAACACCCTTGCGGTGCCCTGACCAAGACAGCCTCCTGCACCCCTCCCGACGCCCTGGCCTCCCTCTCCCCTCACAATGCAGCGACCGAACCGGTTCGCGCCCTCGCAGTGACCTCCAAGAAATGTCTGTCATGCGGCGCCCTCCAGGATGAACCGCCCTCATGCCGACCCACGTCCAGTCCATGCCCTCTCTAATGGTCCACCACCTCATGTCCGGTCTGCACCCTCATAGCCCCCTGTGGCCCATCATGGCGTGCTTGGTGGGGCCCAGCAGGCTGAGCCAAGACTAACGGGATGGCCCACCCAACGGGTTGGGCCAGACCCAATGGGTCAGGCTGGGTCGACCAGAACCGGTTCGGCCCAGGCGAGGTCGGCCCGGGTCGGTCCGACCGGGTCGGATCGGACCTGGGCCCACTACGGACCATTACTTTCTTTTGGCCATATCTTCAGCACTAGACATCTGTTTGAAGAACTGTCAGTGGTTCTAGTAATCTTGGAGAATTATGGACACTTTGAGTTTACGCCACTGGAGTTTGGGGTGTAGGTTAGATATGTTCGGGTTATATCATTCCTATATCCAACCGGTCCCTCGTGACTAAAAGGCTAATAACTCACAGACAGGGCGTCTTATTGACACGTCATTTGTTGCGTTGAGACCCCTATGATGTGTCGGAACTTTGAGATACTTCTTCAAGGGACTTTATGATAGTTTGATTATTGACCAGTAGCTTGTGGAGCAGATCTTTCCAGTGATGACCAAGCAGAGTGCGGAGACCTAGTAGCTGACTGAGACATGGCGACTAGTGACCATTTAACTCGGAGAGACTCTACTAGCCCAATAGGGAGAACCTGGTTGTGGCGGCAGACCCATGGTGGAGGAGCGTGCTTGGTGACATGGAAGACCCACGGTACTCGACAAGAGGAGTACCTCTGCAGGCTATGAGGGGGAGCGCCTGGGTGTGGCGGCAAACCCACGGTGGAGAGCACATCTGTGTGACATAGGAAACCCACAGTACTCAACAGGAAGAGTACCTCAACAGTCCCAAGATAATGGGAAGAGACTTTGTGTGACGTGGTAGGCCCACTATACTGGATTGAGTAGGAGTTCTACAGCAGCCGAGGTTTCGAAAATTTGAATAAAATTCTGGTTTGAGCTCAATCAGTACTTTTGTGTTTTATTCATGATTGAGACGGATTACTTAATAAAATAGGTATATGTATGGGAATATAACTAAGTAGGGTTATCTTTTGATTCCTTTCTATATGGTTTATCCTTGGTGGATTTGTGAGACCTTGAGGGTCTTTGGGTCCCTACTGAGTATCGTTATACTCACCCCTTCACGGGCTATGCAGGCACCTTGTTGTGTTTGATGCAGATGATGGACAGAGCTAAATGAGTCTGAGAGTAATAGGACTGGACGGTACCTGAAGGTGGACCTTACGATGAGTCAGTACACAGAGGAGACTAACGGACGTGGAGTGCTGAGGAGGCTATCTGTACCTACCCTTCAGGTAGGAATCCTGGATGACGACCTAGTAGCTATTTTTCCTTTCATCAATTGTACTTGAACATCCATTTCCTTGTACCTTACAGTTGGGATTATATTTCCATCCCCTTATACTTTTCATCACCCTTTTGTTATACAGTTTACTAAGTGTTTTGTATCCAGCAGTGTTCTCTGTTGTGATCGTTTACATGATATAAAGTCAATTTCTTCCCAATTTTAGGGAATTACGCCTTTGGTGCTAGTCGCCAGCCCCTGGCTTATGGAAGGCGGGCTAGGGGTAGTCACGGCACGGGCCCCGGGGGATAGGTCATGAGAAATTGGTATCATAGGAGGTACTTCTACAGTCTAACCTAGGACTCTGATCTTTTCTGAAATACAATAGTGTTAAGTGTAGTGAGTGTGGTTTTCAATTGAGGGAATCTAATGTTGGTGCGGTGGCCGACGTATCAATACACCAGGACCCGGACTTCTGATTTCCATCTCAGTGCACGAAAATAATGATTGTGTGTGTGTTTTCAAAAGTTTTCTTTAAGTCAGCTCACTAGGGAAGCTCACCAGGTATAACTTTTTTAACATTAGAGCACCTGTTTCTTTTCTGGATGCCTCCATGTAGACATCCGGCTAGAGTTCCAAGAGTTGTACGCATTGATATCCCACCGAGAAACGAGGCATTGGTGCAGGGCCCTCTTCTATTAGAGGCACCAGCAGAGGAACCAGCAGTACCATTACCCATTGGTCCACCAATGCCACCATCCTTAGTAGTAGTTGGTGCACTCCGGTTGAACGTATTGCATGAGTTCCAGCGCCAGAGACCACCCTGGTCCAGGGGAGAGACAGACAAGCAGGCGGTTGAGGATAAGCTGGAGGTCGTGGTTAGAGTTTTCTAATTGGTAGGGACAACAACCGATCTCATGGTGATACATGTTTCCATCCTTCTATAGGAAGCAATGGATAGATGGTGGAGGTTGATGCTTCAGGTCAACAATAAGTTGACGCTTCTCTTGGAAGACTTCGATAGCTTGTTTCAGTCAATGTTAGTTCGAGCGACTCTTTGCACAGTGTTCATACAGGAGATACTTCATCTGTAGTAGGGAAGCATGACTGTAGCCTAGTACTCAGTGAGGTTCACAAAACTCTCAATATACTCCGCCAATATGTTGTGGGAACCATTCTTCAAGTCACAGACCTTCAAGAATCGGCTCAGGTGGGAGATCAGTGCTTTGATGATCTCCCTCAGCATCCCAACGCTGGAAGGGGTGTTAGAGAGAGACCTCTGGGTGGAGAGTTTCCTTATTGAGTAGTCACCAGTAGCGAGACCCACTACCAGTCATCACGTAGTGGTGTCTTATGGAGCTGGCAGCAGACAGATGATATAGATGCCCAAGAGGATAAGACCTATAGGTGTACGATCACATAACTCATGATCGGTTGTGTTTGACACCAGAAATAGAGCTCGACATGACAGTAGAGGGTAGTGTTACACATGCGGCGGGCAGAGTCACATGGCTCGTGACTGTCTGACCCACCATTCGGATGATCAGAATATGGTCGAAGGAACACCCAGGCAGAGACATAGATTCGATCAAGGCATTCCACAGGTAGCAGGCAGACGTGGAAGAGGAGTTGGCCGTGCTGCTGGCTGCGGACGATGATTCGAGGTGTTACCGCCACCACCACTAGGAGGTCCACCCTGATCGCAGGGAGTAGGTGGATAGGGAAGAGCTCAGCTCTAGGCAGTTGAGGCATATGATCATGGTGCTCTATATATTATTTGAGGTATGATCTATGTCTACTCCACCATAGCTGCAGTACATATAGACATAGGTGCTAGTCACTCTTTCATTTCCACTTCCCTCGTTCAGAGCTCGAAGATTCTGACGGAGCTGTTTGATAGATCCTTATGGCTAGAGACTCCTACTAGAGAGGATTCAACGATTATGCACTGGTGCCGGCAGTGTGAGATTACTCTAGGATGTGAGATCTTCGGCTGGGATCTCCTAGTTGCGGCGTCAAGGCCTTATGACTTCATCTTGGGTGTGCACTGGTTATCTACATTCCATGCTTATATTGATTGTATTAGGAGAAAAGTGTGGTGTGTCTGCACCAATGGGACTAGGTTTACCTTCACTTTCAAGAAGTGGTCATTTTCAGCACTGGATGAACTTACTCGGAGGAGAGTGCAACCAATCACTCATCAGTTGGCTTGCCTTACCCTCAGAGCAGTAGATGTGGAGATTCCAAGTTATCCTATAGTGGTGGAACAATATGTGGATGTCTTCAATGATGATGTTCTAGGTCAACCCCCTTACTGAGAGGTAGACTTTTATATTGACTTGTACCCTAGGACTACACCAATATCTACACCAGCGTATCGGATGGCTCCGGCAGAGCATCGCGAGCTGCATGTACAGCTAGAGGACTTGCAGGGAAAGGGATGCATTCGACCCAATGTTTCTCCCTGGGAAGCCCCAATTCTATTCTCCAATAAGGAGGATGGGAGCTTGAGGCTTTGTGTTGACTATATATGCCTAAACCAGGTGACCATGAAGAAAAAATACCCACTCCTGAGGATTGACGACCTCTTTGATCAGCAGAAGGGAGAATGATGGTTCTCTAAGATAGAACTCAGATTAGGATATCCCCAGCTCCGAGTTCGAGACGAGGATGTGCCGAAGAGGGCTTTCAGATGTTAGTACGACCACTATGAGTTTTTGGTTATGCTATTCGGCATAACCAATGCTCCAGTAGTGTTCATGGGACTCATTAGCAGGGTCTTTCAGCCATACCATGATCACTTTGTATTGGTCTTCATCGACGATATTCTAATTTACTCAACTACTAAGGAGGAGCATGCCTACCACTTGTGGGTAGTACCAGACACACTCCGAGAGCATCACCTTTATAGTAAGATCTATAAGTGCCAGTTATAGGTCTGAGAGGTTCACATTCGGTGACATGTCATATTGGAGGCTGGAGTTGCAGTAGATCCAGCAAATAATGAGGTGGTACTTGCTTGGGATCCACCCATGAGTGTGACAGAAGTACAGAGTTTCCTGGTTTTGGTTAGTTATTACCAGAGGTTTGTACCAGATTTCTCTAGAGTTGCAGCACCACTATCAGCCTTGATGAAGAAGGGGAAACCCTTTGTGTTGTTAGAGAGATGCGAACAGAGCTTATAGGAGCTGAGGAATAGGATGACTAGTGTTCCCCATCTTGAGGTTTCCAGAGGAAGGCATAGGGTATGTAGTCTACTGTGAGACATCAGGGATCGGACTCAGATGTGCTCTCATGAAGGAGCGAGTAGTGATCACTTATGGTTCTCGGTAGTTGAGACATCATGATAAAAACTACACTATCCATGACCTAGAGTTAGCAGCAGTGGGCTTTTCCTTGAATATGTGGTGACACAATCTGATGGGAGAGCATTTTACCATGTACTCTGATCACAAGAGTATCAGGTATATCTTCTATAAGAATAACATGAACCCGAGACAATGATTTTGGCTTGAGTTCTTCTAGGATAATGACTTCGAGATAGTCTATACTCATGGGAAGGGGAATGTTGTTGCGGATTCACTCAGCAGGAGATCTGGTATACAGCTGCAATGTGCGGTGACAGAGTTGTTGGCCGCTTTTCAGATGTCCTTTGTGGATGGAGACAGACCAACTTTTCTAAAGTCTCTTATAGTCACTCCCCCACTTCTTCAGTGAGTCAGGGAGGCGCAGTGTGGGGAAGCAGACTGTGAGACACGACATGCTCAGATATCCATAGGACAAGCACCCGATGGATTTTTTGAAGTTGGGGAGCTTGTCATCCTCTTCATAGGATGTATTATGGTACCAGTGTCACATCATGAGGAAGTGTTGAGGGAGTTCCACACATCCCCTCTAGCGGTACATCCATGAGTGTCAAAGATGTATCAGGATCTCTGACGATAGCACTAGTGGCTGGGAATGAAGAAGGCAGTAGCAGAGTTTTTCTCTCAATGCCTCACTTGTCAGCATGTGAAGGAAGAGCATCAGGTTCTAGCAGGCTTAGTTCAGCCTTTAGAGGCACCAGAGTGGAAGTGGGATGGGATATCCATGGACTTAGTGATGGTTCATCCATGTACTTCCAGGGAACATTACCCGATTTGAGTGATCGTTGACTGACACACCAAGTCGGCCCACTTCCTACTGATCAGAGATCAGGGTTCAGAATAGAGCTTGGGACTCCTCTATGTTCCAGAGATTGTTCGGATACATAGAGTACCTTTTTCAATTGTCTCTGATCGAGACACATGTTTTACATTCCATCTATATAAGGGGTTGCAGGAGGATTTTGGGATAAAACCTTTTTTGAGCACTGCCTTCCATCCGCAGATGGATGGTCAGACTGAGCAGACCATTTAGACCCTCTAGTACATGCTCTGTGCTTGTGTCCTCGACTTTGGTCGTAGCTGGGAGGATCACATACCCTTGGTGGAGTTTTCATACAACAACAGTTATCACTCCATCATTGGGATGGAACCTTTTGAGGCATTATACGGGCGACCTTGTAGATCACCATTGTGATGGACTGACCCAGGGGAGTCAGCACTAGTGGTACCAGAGATGGTATGAGCTACCAAAGAGAAGGTGAAAATCATCTAGTAGTGGATAAAGACTGCACAGAGCATGTAGAAGTCATATGCCGATAGGATACGGAGACCTCTACAGTTTGAGGATGGTGACCACATCTTTCGGCGAGTCTCACTCCAATAAGGTCTATGGAGATTTGGCTGAGGCATCAAGTTATCTCAGATATTCATCGGACCTTTTCAGGTCCTCGTCAGAGTTGGCGTGGTGGCTAACTGCATAGCTCTTCCACCTCAGTTCCGTTGGGTGCACAACGTCTTCCACGTATCCTAGCTGGGGAGATACGTTCATGACCCTTCTCACATCATCGACCATGGAGAGATGGACGTCGACGATTGGGTGACTTTTACGGTGTTTCTAGTATAGATTGAGGATCGATAGGAGCAGGTCCTTCGTTGACAGTCAATACCTCTGGTGAGTTTTCACCGGTAGCAAGGGAACCTCCAAGAGATCACATGGTAGCGGGAGGCTGAAATACATTCTCAGTACCCCCACTTGTTCCCTTAGTTCAAGTTGTATCTTATGGGGAGGTAAATCCCTAAGGTGGGGGTAATGTAAATACCCCGAATATCCAAGTAATTTTTTTAATTAAATGGGAATTTAATGAGTCCTCGAAAATTGATAATGTGTGATTCCAAGGCCCGGTGTGCCCAGAATCAATTTCTGAAGTTTTTTTTGGGTACTTTCAGTAAACATATGAGCGTGATTTTATAACTTTTGAACCGGTTCTTGGAATTGAAATATGAGGACACCATTGAACTCGCAGTGCCGATATTCACTTAAAAAGACTTTCACTTCGACGGCAGTTGGTCGAGGGTGAAAGTTAGTTTTTGGGTTTTTTGTGGATATAATAAAATAAAATAAACACATGTTTTATTTTATTTAATCTATTAGAACCACCCATGTTGAAGTTGTTGGTGGGTACCACCACACCTTAACCTTCCATGAGAGGTTATGGTGGTGGGGATCACCCGAGGCCTAAACCTCATCTTCATGATTAATTGTGGTGGGGTCCACCTGAGAATTCAAGACATCCCAATTTGAATTTAGGAGCGGGGACAACCCGGCCCCCCTAATAATGGTGGGAGAGGAAAACCTCCCAACTCCCTCATAAATGAGGGAGAGCCTCTTAACCTCCTCCATCTTTATAGTTCCAACGCACATGCCATTTAATGTGCCAACCAAGTAATTAATTTTCATTTTTGAATATTGTGCCAACAACTTAATCTGTTATTTGGAGGCTATTATTTCATTTTGGTGGAACTTGGGAGATGACAGAGCTTGGGAGAAATAAATTTACCCAACGAAAAACTTCATCTCCCAATGAACAATTCTCACCCGATGAAGAACACTCCACCGACGAAGAACGACCTCGACTTTCATCCTCGGAACCTCCTTCGACGTATGACGTGTTCGTCTAAAACGCAACAACGTCCGAATTCTAGAACCAACGTCGACGAACAACGAACAAGGTAGGGGATTTTTGTGTTTGATTTTATATTCTTGTGATTATTTCCTTCTAAAACAAACAACGCGGATCAACTTCTAACTAGTTGATCAGCATATGTTTTCCTTTTGCGGGTATTGAGATAAATCATTGCGGGAGGTTTTGTTGTGCTTCTTTCTTGTGATCCAAATGCTACCACCCTAAATGTGGAGGGTATGGACCAAACCAACATGGCCCGACTCCTCCTTCGTTCTCTTTTTCAGTGTTCTTTGAGATGGAGGAAGGGGACAATGGTGAAGAAGGTGACGAAGGCAACGGTCGCGCCACCCGCGACCTCTGCAACCCGCGCCACCACCGTGACGCCCCAGCTGAACCGGCTCTGCCACCCTAGGCCAAATCACGCTGACCGCCGGCTTCCAAACCGCCCCCATGGTCTCCGCCATTCTGGCCGAGCTGCCCTAAGCCACACCGTGCCTCCCGGTCCTTGTCGTCCTCCAGCTGAACCGGCCTCGTCCACCCCGGCCCCGCAACACACATTCGAGCCGCCCCAGCGGCGCCAGCTGCCAGCCTCCTGAGACCCCGGCTGAAATGGATATAATGAAATGTATTAAGTTTGGTGTTTCAAAAAGGGTGAAATTTATTAAGAAATAAATTGGATATGAAGTATATATTTTATGAACTAGTTTTTTTTTCTATGTTTTTAAATGCAGTATACCTTTACCATCCTGATATTTTTTTCTTTATAGGAAATGAATATTCATCTAAAAATACGTAATATCTATCTATAAAGTGTTTCGGTCACTATAGTTGACATAAATGGATATGTTTAGTTAACCTTCAAGAACTAGGATGCGAAAACTCATGGTATAAGTCTAAATATAGAATAAAATCGTCATGATTATATAATGATTATTAATGCCCAAGGATAAACCAAAGTTAAAATAAAAGTTGGTTTTCTGATATAGACATAATATAAATTAATATTCATGTTTATAGGGTTTTTCACTTTGATTATTATCACATAAACTACAATTTTTGGTTTTAGTAAATAGACAGAACCCAAAAGAATCATCATAATGCTGAATGTGACCGACAATGAAAGGATTTTACTACTGATTAGTTGAATGTTATGGGATCTAGAATAATGAATATTTCTGTTAGGATAACCTAACTTTATCTGGAAATGAATCATGTTAATTTTCCAAATTATCGGACGGAATAACATATTTTTTAATAAAATATGAAAAACATTCAAATTAATTTGGTATATATTATGATCCACTTGTGGGATATCAATGGATCAACACCAATGGTAAAAATGTTTCTATTTTTCAGTACTTGGGTCATAAAAAAGATGTCTTAGCCATTTTTCTTTTGGATGGAAAATCATATCAATGGTGTAATATTATCAATAAAATATGAAAATAAAAACAAATGGAATCCATGGAATAAGATGAGTTTCAGGGGATATTACACAAAAATTAAATCAATCATATTCTATATTCAAAGTTTAAGATATAAATTCTTGAGTTGAAACAAAAGGATGAATAATCCATTGGTATGTGTGAGGAATATTTTACAAGGTTTGCATGGTGAGCCTCTATTTTAACTATCATCATTGAATTTAAAATTGATCCATTAATAGGGTGTATGAAACCAATTATATGAAAGGAATTATCTATATTACACATCAATAATAATGAATAAATTTTTTTACGTACTTTTAAGGTGAATATGAAGACTAGAGTTACCCATCAATATCATTCTTTTTATAAGAAAAGAAAAATTGATGTCAAATTAAATTCAAAAAACCAATTATAAAAGATGATATTTATTTTTTAGTCGATGTGTAGAAGGAAACATTTGGGAAATTGTCTTAAAGGGACAAGATGATTTTTTACATGTAAAAAATGTGGTCATCAAGAAACTGAATGACGAAGTGATGTGAGGAAGTTAACTAATGATGTGAATAATGAAAATGATCCATAAAATTACCCTTCCATGACCTAGTGTTACAAATAAAAGGAGTATGGAAATTAGATGAATGATTGAATGAATTAGAGGGGTTTTATGACCATCTCCTATAACCACTTAAGCCCAAATACATATGGAACCCTCATGAGATCATGACTGAAAACGTAGATTATGAGAATGACATGGTAAAATGCACACATATCATCCACTCTGAAAAACTAATGTATTCCATGATTCTGGATCCACCCACTCTTTAACTTATAAATAATTTACTAATGGTATCACTATATTTCCTCAAAATGAGACATTGCGTTAGCTATTAAAACTCAAAATGTCACAATAATCACATCTTAGTTTTATAGTTATTATCTGATTTATGTTAATGGAAAGGTAATTCCTATAAATCATATGATTCTCCATTTATTATAATTATATATAATACTTTCATGGATTGTAATTATTTTTATAAAACCCACAGTAATTACCACGGAAGGTAAGTCTCATTGAATATTTAAGATGAACCTATAATCTATAATCAATGCAAGGATGAATATGAAATTCTGATGGAAATTAATTCCATCTTGTGGGTCTTAATATGTGTACGTGAAGGTTATCTATCGAAGATTTTTGGGTTTAAACTCAAAATTTAGGATACACCTATTATATATGATTTTGATGATGTATTTCTCAAATAATTTCGTGGTATTCAATTGAAACAAAGTTCATTTTTCAAAAGAACACACACCTGTTGTTGTGCCTATTTTGAAGACTCCTTATAGTATAGCCCCAATTGATTTAATGGAATTTAAGAAGCATCGTAAAGAGAATCTTGATAAGGTATTCTTATTCCATAGTCCATCACCTTGGGGTTAACTAGTTCTATTGTTTTCATATTAATGATGACAAAATGAGTCTTTTCATTCATTATCATATTATTAACAATATTAAAATAAAGAACAAGTATCCTCTCCCCCTTATTAGTGACTTACTAAATTAAAAATAGAGAGATAGAGTAATTTTTCACGATTTATCTTCATTATAGATATTATTAATTGATGTTAAAGAAGGATAATATATCCATGAAGACATTAAATAGAAGTTATATGAAATATGAATTTATAGTGATGCATTTTTTTTCTTATTAATTCTCCCATGATTTTCATGGCCTTAATGAAAATTTTCTTTAGAGACTATCAAGATTAGTTTCTTGTAGTACTTATAGATAATATTATTATATATTAGATTATTAAGAATGATCATGAAGATAACTTGAGGATTATGTTAAATACTATTTGTAAGGATAATATTTATGAAAAAATATCCATTTTTTAGATTTAGAATGTTTAATTTTTTGGACATATAATCTTAAGTGAGGGTATATCAGCAGATCATTAAAAGGGAGAACTTATTGAGAAAATTATTAAACTAACCAAGGTTACTAAAATCAATATTTTTATTTGTTTATCTAGATATTACTGATTCTGTCTAAAATATTACACAATATAGTCTAATAGAATAATCATTTTGACTCAGAAATGAGTTAAGTTCATATAGATGGAGGAATGTGATGATAATTTAGAGGAATTATCTATATGATGAAATGTGTGAAATATATACTGATCAAAAAAGGAAAGAGTATATTATCACTCAATGATAGATGAGCATGTTCCTAAGAAGACAACTATAGCTCATTAAATATTATGAGTGCTAAATACATTACCACCATGAGAAAGTGAACAATGTAGTAGATTTTTTGATCCAAAAGGATAATTCTTGATTATCTATGATGGGGTTAAAAGAAGATCCACTATTATTGGATTTACAAAGGATGAATCTATAAATATTAGTAGAAGAGGATATATCTTATCTAGATCAAATGAATGTTCACCTATCTGTCCAAATGAATATTTAAGAGGAATAAATGGAAGTTGTTGATATATATAAGAAAGTGATAAATATTCCTACATTTAACCTTGATTACGAGGGTCTAATAAGGTTCAAATATTTTGTTTTTGTCCCACCCATTATTGTTTTAAAGAAGGATTTATTGGATAATTCTCATAGTTCATCTTTCTATACTCATCATAGATGTACCAAGAGAGATTGAATCCTAAAAGAGTATTTCAGGTGGGATGCCATGAAGAGAGATATTACAGAGTAACTTTCTCTTTGTTTAGTTTTTCAGAAAGATAAGTTTGGGAGACAAAAGTTTAAGGTTATGTTACAACCATTTAACACACGTGAATGGAAATGAAAAAAATCAGCATTGTTTTTTTTCACTGGACTCCCCAAAACATCTATAATTTGTAATGTTATACATGTTATAGTCAACCACCTTACGAAGTTGGAACACTTTGATAATATTATAGAATATTTCTATATTGATTGTACTTCCATAAAATTTATTATATATGTGGTAGTATTTCATGGAGCACCACATTCCATTGTATCTAATTGGGATCCAAAGACTTTCTCAATGTTCTGATAGAGCCTTATATAGGATCTGGATAAGTGTTATTTTTCTGAACTTCATATCTCCTCAAATATATAGTCTTTTTGATAGAACCATTTAGACTCTAGGATTTATATTGATATAATTCTATATGTATTTAAAATGTGATTGGGATAAAAACCTTCCAAAGGTGTAATTTTATTATAACCATAGTTTCCACTCCCTCATTCATGTGGTTCCTTATGAATCCCACTATGGTAAGAAGTGAGTAAATCCAACAACATATAATGATGTTGGGGAAATAAATCTATTTGTATTGGATCTAGATGAGAAGATCGTAGATAATATTAGATATACTCAAAAACTCATAAGAGAATCTCATATTTGATAAAAATTATATTCTTACAACCACTAGAAAGATCCAGAGTTTGAATATAGTGATATGGTATTCCTATGAATATCCCCCTCGAAGATATTTATGAGATTTGAAAACATGGGAAAGATATTCTCTAGGTATATCATCCCTTTTGAAATTCTTGATCATATCGGGGTGGTAGATTATCTTTTGTCACTTCAACTGAATATCATTCAAGTTCATGATGTGTTTAATGTTTCTCTCTTGACTATGTACATACCAGATCCATCACATGTAATAAACATGGAAATCATACCACTAGATCAAAATAATTATTATAAAAAAAATTATAGATATCCTGAAACATATGATAATGTTCTAGGAAACAATACCACTCACTTGGTTAATTATTTTTGGTGAAACCACCAATTGGAGAAAGCTTTGTGGGATCCTCATGATATGATGATGATGAGGTATCCTCATATGGGATCATTTGAGTGATTAATTTAATATTTAAATTTCATTTTATTTGGGTATAATCTAACACCCATAGTTTTTAATGAAATATTTCTCTTCAAAAAATTGTTTTTAAACGATAGCTTTTATTACACACAACAACGTGTTTATACGCAACACATGAAATTGTTAAAATATATTTTATCCATTATAATTGATCTAGTATATTTGAATTTATGAATAATAATAACTATATTATGAAGAATATATGGTCAATTCATTTATAAAATAAATACATTATTGAAATTATTTTTAAATAAAAATTGTGGTGTTTTTCATAAAAAATCGTTTTAAGCAGACAATGAATTTTTATATAAATATAGTAATCCTGTGATATTAATTAATTTTATATATTTTTTAGTTAATCAATTTTTTTAAACATTAAAAATATATTTTTCTAAACATATGTTAATAATTAATCAAGTTTTATGTCTAAAAATGTATTTTTGTTAAAAGTAGTTGTAGTCACATTTGGATTAGTTAATTTAAAAATAATTTAATATATTTATATGTATTGAAATATAAAAAATTAAATGAGTCTTTAGAATTATAAGGATCATATTCTGTAATTTGGCCCCATTACTGTTCGGTGATTATTTATAGTAACCATAGAAATATTTATCACTTCAGTAAAGGGTAAACCATGTTAATAATGGTTAAAAATATTGATAAGTCCCCAATTATTCATTATTATATGAATTATATGAATGAAATTATACCCTTTACAAAAAAGGATTTAAAATTACTATCTTAATGAAACCTTTACCATGAAAATGAATTATATATTATTCATACCTAATGAAGTGACAATATGCCACTATCTTTGTATTAAATTTAATTTATGTGTTCATACAAGAAAAAAAATAGATATAAAAAATATTAATATTAATTTCATGAATAATGAAAATATAGCTATGAGGTTAATTTATTAATAATTTTGTGGACTTAAATAATTCCATAAGTACTTAAAAAATGGTGATGTAGTATTTATTATATTAATAAAAATAATAAAATTAATGTAATAAAAAATATTAAATGTTGCATAATTTGAGATATTTAGGGTGATCTATGAATTATATATAGGACCATGAATATTTTTTGGATATAATAAAATAGTTTTTTTTTTAATTTTAATTGTTTTATTTGTGTTTTTAATGTCATAGTAAGGAATAGTATCAAAATTTACAATAATGATACATTATGTGATTAATATTTTATTCCATTATTTAAAAATCTTAAAAATGTTATAAAATCACAGATGGGATAATATAGGGTCCAAAATTTTGTTTTATATTCTTTTATAGTCCATTTGGAATCATTTTCTCTAGAATAGTCTTGTTATATTTTAATCTTTGAAAAATTCCAAAAGTGACCCTAACCACAATTATAAAAGAGAACATACTTCTTTATTTGATTATAACACTTTGTGCCTTATAAATTAACCATATTATAGAAAATTATTTTATTCAACTACCTATACACATTCTAGATTTTTTTGAGTTTCCCAAACTACAAACCCTAGATCCCTTTAGATGAGATGTAAAGAATTTTTTTTGAATAAGATGTTGTCACTCAAACTGATCACATTTATTTTATTATCTTTTTAATCACTAGTTAATCATTAATATTCAAAATAAAATAAGAAATTAAAAATCTTAAATATTATCAAATGTAATTATGATTATGAAAATACTATTATACTCCCTCTTTCCCATCAAATAATTAGAGAATGTATCGCTCGTGCATTTGTATGACTTAACATCTCAGTATAGTGATAAAATTCATTTTTCATCACCATATTTTATGGATGAGACTTATGATGGGTTTAATGTTCATATATATATAATATAATTATACTTATGTAATGATAATATTAAGACTTTTTTTCTCATTTCATATTTTGGGAAATGATCTTGTTGCTCATGTATACGTGTGGACCACCATCTCCACGATACGATGAGATTTGTTTATCACTTATTTTTCACATGGATGGTAATAGGGATGGATTTTATAAATATATATGATTTTAATGAAATAATTAATATTTTTAAAGGATTATTATTATTTATTTTTCATTTATACTATCATATTAAAAATGGAACCAATGTTCATGTGTACGTAAGGCCTTCCATTTCTATGAACATTACAATTCAGTTTTCAATATCTAATTTTTTGAATGATTCTAAATATGTATATAATGATTATATATGATTATTATATGATTATTAAAATTATATAAATTATTGTACCATTATAAAATTATATGTACCAAGACTACCAAATCAAAACATGTTTGGAAAATGAAGAAATTATTATAAAAAATAGTGATTTTAATAACAAATTATTAATAAATGGGTGATAAGATGTCATAAATAAATCATGAATGGTATGATAGATATATGGTCATGGAATAAATTTATAATAAATAAATATTAACTATATACGTCGTTTTAACATGAAAAGGAAAATGGGAGATTGAGGTAAGGTTTTATTTCACAATCTAATCACTATTTTAGATTTCTTATGTTTAAGCCTCTACTAGGGAATATTTCTATTACATCTATATGTTTTTAAAAAATGAATTCAAATAGGATTTGAATATTTTATAAAAAAGTTTGTATCCATTAATTAATATTTAAAAAATGGTTTGAAAGAAACATATTTTTTTTATTTCTAAACAAGGGGTTTCATTAATTTGTCAAAAAAATACTGAAGGATGGTTTTTTCTAAATTATATAGAATTAGAATATTTTTATACCACCATGAAACCTTAATGTTTTGAAACTTACTTTAAAGTATTATATGTTTCTTCAAAAATAAATTGTTTTTCCTTTATAATTTTTAATATTTATAGAAAAATGATTTCAAAATAGACATGGTATTTTCCCTATGAATTATTTCAGGTGATCTTTGAAAATAATTCTCCATCTAAGATAACATTATTTTCCGTTGCATATAATTTACTAGGTTTATGATCCTTGGGTACCATAATTATTCTTTATATAGTTTTTAGGTTCTTGATGACATAAAATATATCAAACATATTTCCTTCTCACTAGTTATGTTGTAATGAAATGTTTATGAAACCCATTTCTTATTATGTTTTCAGATATGATAAATGATTTATGTTAATATATAATACATATTAATGAATAAATTTATGTAATGGGTGCGATCCATATCTCTATATAATTCATTGAGTGAATAATGATCTCTCATGAGATAAAAAGGACTGGAATGGGAGGTGAACCAAGTCCAGTATGGGACATTGACCACCATGATAGTCTTGGGAGTCCGCCTTGAATAATATGATGGTTTGTGTAGTGAACCCATTAAAACATGATAGTGTTTCAAAAGAGTCATTAATTCTAAGGAAATGATTTAATATAATTATGTTTATGTTATAATTCAATGATTTATTACAATGTTACACTCTCATGGATCAAGATCCTTCACGATTCATGTTTTATGAACTACCAATATTTATTCCATAGCACATTTAAATTTTATATTCACCTTATTATGTACTAATGATCTTATTATTATTTATATTTTCATTTTTTACCCTTACTAATCATCCAATCCCACCAAATTATTATTTTATTATTTCCCTAGGATATAAAGAAAGGTGTTAAATATAACAACCTATAACTTGCACTCTCAGATCCTATGCTAAAATCAAAAACATTTCATTTTCAGATTTAAAAATGATAATTGTTTAAAGATGTTTTTACTATGTTCATGTACTCTTAAAGCCCCCTTTTTATCATTCTTCAGTTGGGACTCATTTATGGTAGTTTTAGGTGAAATTTTGTAAATTTTGAATTAATCTTCATTTTTGCATCATTGGAGCACAATTGTGCTAAACCATGCACCCTTCTAGTGAAAACTGCAAAATTCTAGCCAGTATGGGTTTTCATAGTTTGAAAATAGCATGAAACTTAGTTCCCCAACCAGCTATAAACAATAAAACCCCACTAGTAGGGGTGCATGATTAAAAAACCTTGCAACACTTCCCTACTAACATGCTGTGTTGGATTTTATTATTCAAAAAAATTATTAATAATTAATCAACCCCTAATTTTACCTCCCACTCAACCCTAAAATCCCCTATTATTTCCAATGGTTATAGGGATCTCAAGGACCAATTTTGGATCCTCTAAAAACCATTAAAACATATATTTTATCTTATTTTATGGATATTATGACACCCCTCATAAAAAAGAGATAAAATGATCTCTGTAGTCCTAATTTTGTTTTCTCGTTATTAGATATTTATCTTTCATTGGATTTTCAGGTTCTCAACATGAAACTACTTGAAATGTTTTACAGGATGAATTTAATCATTTCCAATAAATCTAATACTTATTTTTATCTTTGACGAGTCTCCTTTACTACACCCGATGGGGTATGCTCTGTATTTTCTATAGAATTCAAACCATAGTACAGTTTATAAAGAACGTATAATCTAGATAGGATGAATGTAATATTAGGGTATACTTTTTATATTGAATTTGAATCCTTGTGAAGTAATATCCCTCTAGTTTTCATTGAGTTTCTTGATGTTTTTCCTTTTCACTTCACTATTTTTTCACCGGTAAGGGAGGAATTTTTTTAATAAATTAAGTGCATAATACTCAACCTATGTATATTCCCTCTTACAACAGGGAACGAATTAAAAATAATGATTTTAAGACATCGATGTATTATATTTTATAGAAATTATTTATATTCTTGAGTGTTTCACCTTGGGTGGCACCAGTTTTCATTGCTATGAAAATTGATGGGTAACATTTCATTTATGTTGGTTATAATAAACTCAACAGTCTAATGGTAAATTAAAAATATATATTTACATGGATTGAATATCTATTAGATCATTTTAAAGGGTAAAAGTGGTTTTTGGAGGTTGGTATTTGTTTTAGATATCATTAGTTGAGAATAAAAGCTTCTTGCATTAAAAAAACTATCTTTTGGAGCACGTGTGACCATTATGAGTACCTTATCATGCCATTGGGTCTAACCAATGATCCTTTAATCATTATGGATTTAATGAATATGATTTTTGTTAGTATCTTGATAGTTTTTAGGTATTATTTATGGATTAAATCCTAGTTTACTATAAGTCCAAGGATGATCATGTAGCTCATCTGAGAGTAGTTATAAGATTCTAGCCTTAATCATTAAATAATCATGAATTAAGTTAATAATTCATATTGAGTATCTTTTTAGGATTAGATCTTTATAGAATTCGGTCATATCATATACAAAGCATCTTTAATATTACATTTAGACACGTCAACTAAGAATCCATTTTTTCATAAAATAAAAACAAATAAAAGAAAATAAACATATTTAGTTCCATATTTTAAACAGACGTGAATTTTTCTTGATCCCATACTTGACCCTATTCCACCATAATTACTGTGAAAAACATTTCTAAATTTTGGGATGAGCATAAAATGATCAGTGAGTGATACACAAAGAAGAAAATCTATTTTTTTTTCAAAACAAAATTCAAACCATGAATACTTAATCATAGAGTAATACTTTTCTACTTAACTAAGTAGAAAAAAAACTTCACTGAATATAAGCACTTTTCATACCCTATTTTTAACCATAATATTACCATAATACACATAGAACACCAGATATAGTATATAAAGGTAACGTGGGACATAAACATACTTAAATTGAATAACTGTAAGGTCGACTTCCACACATATCAATAAATGGAATAGCTATACGGCCGACATCCATACCCAATGCATTGGAGGATATAATGTAACCAACCATCCTTGGTTTATCATGAAGCCATCAATCATTTGGTTTATCAAAAAACCACCAGTCAAATGTCCAAGTACCATTATATAATCATAACACATAAAATATTGAAAATATCAACATTCCACAAAAACATTTCATTTGAAAACACAAGAAATCATTTCAATTTATTGAAATACTCAATCCATTTCAAAAAAAATGTTCAATACCAAAACTCCCAAAAATAAAATAATTTGTTTCTATTTTTCATTTAAAAACATTAAGTCTTATAGAGGAATCCAAATAATGATTACAGCACCATAGAGGTCATTGTCCTCGCATATGTTAAAATAAAACCTTTACTCATTTAGTAAAATGATTCGTAGAAAATAGATTCCCTTAGAATGAAAGAAAAATTAAATGGGGGTTTATTATACACATTATAAAAGAAAGAGGTGTATATTATCAAAATATGCCTCAATGAAAGGAGATTGAGATGATGTCCCTTACCTAGAGTCTGACATGACTCATTCGTTCATTAATTTAATGAATAATAAATTTTAATTAATTTATAATTGATTCAGAACATTTTTCAAGTTTATTATTCCTTTTATGTCACTTATTACCTTTTTATAACAATCATATAATTATTCATGTTCACATCGGTCGTTTTGTTGATGTTCGGAACTTGAGTCAAAAATGAACTTGTTATAATTAAAAATTATCCACGTCGTCAAAATTAAATTATCTCCAAAATAATATTCATGATTTAGATATGATATATGTCATATATATTCCGTATATAGGTATTTATAATAACCCATGGAATTTGGATATAAGAATTGAAATTCACCACTCATGGAGACGGTAAGTCGTACCAACACTTGAACGCTACATTCATTTATTTTTCTGATTTAAAAGATTGAATACTAAATGATACATAGATATATTATAATTTCAGTAGAATATATATGTTATATATCTTACATTACTTCATTAATCCATCCTTTATATGTTTCGTGAATATCAATAATGAGTTATATCACTTTGAGGGGGTGGTAGTCTGCACTTCCTCAGATGAAATTATCGTATTTATACTACATGAAAAGCATAAAGTTATGTACTAAATGAGAATTACAGAAGAATAGAGATAAACTTAATATCACATATATCATATATAATTCCATTTCCATAATAATTTCAACCATCAGAGGTGGTAGGGGAAAATCAAACTATCATCATTTCGTGAGGCTACAGTTCACCATACACCAAAACAGTATGTTTGTATCCATTAGATGAAGGTGTTTGTAAGTGTAGTTAATATTCCTATAATAAAAACAACATATTATATTTAGTATATGGTTTTTTTATTTAAAAAATTAATAAGAATATAATTTGGAGTGGAGAAGGAAAAATAATGGAACGAAACTTGAGAGAAGACTTTACCTCAAATCAGATAACATCTTTTGATTTGAGCCAAAGGGTCTTCTGAATTGCCTCTTGCCTAGGTGAAGGATTCTAGGAGAAATATAGAGATTTTAGGAGATTATTTGGGTAGAATTTGGAAAATCTAAAGGGATTTAGAGATTTGAGTAATAGGTTAGAGGTGGTTCCATTTTATAAGAGGAAGGAGGGGCACTTAAGGAATATCTTGAACTATTATATTATTATAAATTCTATTTCAATTATAAATGAGTCCAAATTCAGATAGTTTGAAGATAAAATGAATATAAGTAGAAAAAAATAATTGAATAATAATTAGACATGTATTTGTATATTTTTCAATCCATATCTTTTTTATTTAACCCATTTTTTACTCTTACCATTCTATCAAGAATTTAACATATTTTGAATCAAAAATGTTACCAAAACATAAAAAATATCCAAATAAAGAGTCAATAATTAAATTTTATACTTATAGTAACTATTTTCCTGAATCATAATTTTTTTTTTGGAATTTTACAATATTTATTAAAATGTTTTATATTTTAAAATATGAATTATGTAAATTTTGACATTATTCAGGTCAGGACTTTTTTAAAAATACATAAAAACATAATTGATTCGCAAAAACTTCACTAATAAAAATATAGCATGTAAATATCATCTATAAAATTCATGGATGACATCAAAATAACCAATTTCCATTTATTTAAACATTTATAATATCATTTATTTAATTCCTTTTTTAATGATGCAATCACTGAATCATCATTGTGTTATAATTAGATTTACTTATTTATTGTATAAAAATTATTAATAAAAAACCATGATTTAGGAAATATTTTTATATTTATAATGTATATATATATTAAAAACCATAATTTATATAACCCCATATAAAAATTGTTTTACCAAAAGATACATGTTTAGGTTATATTTTCCTAAAAATTAAATTAAAAGTAATTAAATTTCATTTTCAAACCCAAGTGGCTCTATGGGGTCCTAAAATCATCCCACAGATGTCCATAGTATGATATATCTTATCTAATAAGATTAGGACACATTTTAGTGTAATTTAACATTATTATAATATTATTTTTTACCCATATTTACAATATTTACCCTTTGACCATAGTAAATAAAATATTTACTCAAATTATTATTCATAATGTCTAACAATAAAAGTTATCTATATACAAGATTTATACTTCTTGATTAAAAATATTGAATCCATTTTTCCAAATTCAAAAAGTAGAAGTTGCAGAAATTAATTGTAATTAATTTCTATTCTCAAAACCAAAAAGAGTATTTTTAACAAAAAAAATATCAAAAGATTGACATGTGATTATTTCTAATTAAAAATTTAGATAATTTCTTATGAAAAAAATTGGATTAAAAGGTAAAAACTGAATCTAATTACACATTAAAACAAATTAAAATGATAATCAAACCATATAAATAAATCAGATGAAAAGACTATTTTGACATAAAATAGAGTATTTATCACTGTTCACAAAAAAATAACTTTATCAGAAATTGGATTCATTTTTATTTTAAGGAAATAATTTTTTTGGAAAATTGTAAAAACATTTAGGAAAACAAGTTGAATCAAAATATAATTAATTTTGTCCATTCCCGCCAATACAATGATAAGGTGTTAACTACCATTAAAAATACTAATATTTTGTTATTATTTTTTAGTATAAATCAGCCTTGTGTGCAACATTGGATTTCAGAGAAACCCATTATTGCATGTCGGGTATGCTAATGAACATATCATCCCCATTAAAGGAAAATTATAATTTAATTCACAAATATTAAAAAATATTAAAATGTCATATTCATTATTTACTTGGGATGTTACATCCTTCACCACTTTTTTAAATTGCGTCCCCAGAATTCATTTCATATATCAAATAAGTGGGGGTATTTATCCCTCTTAGAATTTTCATATTCCCATGTTCTCACTTCAACTATGTGGTTTTTACTCAAAACCTTTACCTGATTAAATACCTTATTTCGAAACACATGCTCTCTTCTGTGAAGAATCTAGACTGGTTGTTCCTCATAAGAAAGATTATCTTCTAATTGAACTACATCTAGACTCAAAACATGAGATGGATCTGGCATATACTCTCTCAACAATGAAATATGAAAAACATTGTGTACCTGGGATAACCATGTAGGTAAAGCCACTGACTAGGAATCTGATCCAACTTTCTATATAATTTCATAGGGTCCAATGAACCTCAAACTCAGATTTACCATCTTACCAAAACTCATCACACTTTTACATGGAGAAACTTTGAAAAAGACATGATCACCTTCCTCAAATGAAATATCCTTCCTCCAGTTATCCACATAATGTTTATACCTACTCTATGTTTTCCTCATGTGATTTTGAATTAAATGAATTTTTTCTTCTATCTATTCTACTAATTTCAGTCCCATCAAATGTTCTTCACCTATATCATCCCAAAAAGTTGGATTCCAATGCCGATTTCCACATAATGCCTCAAATGGAGCAATCTGTACCTAGTAATGAAAACTGTTATTATAAGAAAACTTATCCAAAGAAATATGTTGGTCCCAAATTCCCTGGTAATCCATTGAAGAGGTACGAATCATATCTTCCAAAGTCAGAATTTTTCGTTTTGACTACCCATCAGATTGAGGATAAAAATCTGTAATGAAATTTAATTTAGTACCCAATGACTTCTGAAGGTTCTTCCAAAAGTAATAAGTCAACATGGGATAATGATCAGATACAATGGAGAGGGAAACATCATGTAAACTGAATTTCTCATTAACATAAAACCGAGAATGTTGATCTAGAGACAAAGCATCTTGAATAGGAAGGAAAATGATAAGATTTAGTCACTCGATCAACAATAACCTTGATTTCAGTGTTACCTTGAGATGTCTTCAGTAATACCACAATGAAGTCCACATATATATTTTCCCATTTCCACTCTAGCACCGGTAAAGGATGAATAATAAATTTTGGTAAATTCCTCTCTACATTAACCTATTTACATGTCAAACACTTCATATTAAATTCAGAAATAAATATTTTCCTTAAATCCAACCAGAAATAGTCTCAATGATCTCTGTACATATTAGTACTTCCATGATGAACTGAAAATGGAGAACTATGAGCTTCATATAACAACTATTTCTTTAATTATGAATCACAAGGCACACATAATATATTTACAAACCTCAAAACAAAATATTTATCAATGTTAAATTCAAGTAACATACCCTTCTTAACCAACTCTACATTTTTCTACAACTCACTGTCTTCTTTCTACGATTGCTTTATTTTGTCAGCTAAAGATGATTTCACTACTACCTCAAACAAAAGAGAGGAATTTCTCGCACCAACAACTTCTATGACAAATTTCATCAAATAATTAATCGAAGTATCTTGTTCCAAATTAAGTATGGTTAATCTTTCATTACTATTTTGGTTTAAAAAACTTTCCACTTTATTTTCCATTCTTAGATGGTAAGGGATAATGAAATCACAATCATTGATTAATTATAACCATCTCTTAAGTCTCGTTTTTAATTCACTCTATGTGAATATATACGTCAAACATTTTTTATCAGTATATATTTAACAATTTACGCCATACAAATGATGCTTCAATTTTTTAATTCAAATAACAATAGAAGCTAATTGTAAATCACGTGTAGGTAAATTTATCTCATGAGGCTTCAATTAACGTCAAGCATAAGCAATTACCTGATTATTCTGCATTAAGACCCAACCATGTCTTTTAAACAACGCGTCACTATACATAACAAACTCTCCATTTCTGGAAGGTAATGCCAATACCAGATCATTCATTAATCTTTTTTTCAATTCCTAAAAAAAATAATCACATTCTTTTGTCCAGATAATCTTAACACCACATCGGGTTAACCTAGTCAGTGGGGTAAATAATCATGAAAAAATCTGAACCAAAATTCTTATAATAGCCTTCCAAACAAAGAAAACTACGAATATTAGTTATATTTTTAGGTCTTTCCCATTGATCTAAAGCTTTTGTTTAAGCAGGATCAAGAGTTAAGCCATTTTTTTGAAATAATGTGACTAAGGAAATAAATTTCTTGTAACAAAAATTCACACTTACTGAATTAACCATAAAATTTAGTTTCTTTTAAAGTTTGAAAGAAAACCCTTAAATGAATTTCATGTTCCTATTTACTTTTGAAATATTCCAAAATTTCATCAATAAAAACAACCACATACAAATATAAGTACTCATGAAAAGTTATATTCATAAGATCAATGAATAAATAGGTGCATATCTTAGCCCAAATGTCATAACTAAAAATTCATAATGTCCATATCTATTACAAAATGCAGTCTTTGGAATGTTTTCATCCTTTACTTTAAACTGATGGTACCTTGGCCTCAATTCACCCTAAGAAAATTATTGATCTCCCTAGATCTGATCAAAAAAATCATTGATATGAGGCAAATGATACTTTTTCTCAACAGTGATATTACTCAAGACTCTATTAGCAATGAAAAGTATCATAGAACAATCTTTCTTTTTAAAAAAACAAGACTAGATCACCCCATGGTGATGTGATAGGTTTAATTAAACCTTTATCTAATAAATCCAGAAGTTGTTTCTTTATCTCTACAATTTCAGTTTGAGCCATTTGATAAGTGGGGTTTGAAATTGGCATTGAATCAGGAACTAAGTCAATAGAAAATTCAACCTATCAATCGGTATAATACTAGGCCACTCATCAAGAAAAAACATCAAGATATTAAATTATTTCTGGGACATCATTAATCTGAACTGTTCCTTTATTTTAAGAAATATGGGCAAGATAACATTAATTTCCATATTTCACTATTTTCTCAGCTTCCTGATATGTTATTAAAGATAAGGTTTCATTATTGTATACAAAATGAATGTATTTATGAATAGAAACCTCTATATCTCTTCATTCAATATTATCATGGTAAACATAAACACAATCCATTCCCAAAATATCATATAATTCTACTAGAGGAAAAACAACAAGGTTTTCTAGTAAATTCGTTCCACATATGAGGATATTAATATTCTTATAATTTATTTTTGCCTAAATATTTCTCCCAAGTTTTTTTACCATAAGTTCAAGATTCATATATTTAGTTGGAATTCCCAATTTACAATAAAATTTCTCAGAAATGAAATAATGTGTAGGTCTTGAATCAAAAAATACATTGGCATTATCTGAAAAAAAAACGTACTTAATACCACTTAATTTGATATTCTCACCTCAACTGTAGTTGTAGAAAAATATTTTACCCTGCCCTTCTACTTTTGATCTTTCTGGTTTCCATTACAGGTAATCAACATTGGACACTAATTGGAATAATGTCCAAACTCAATTCCACTAAAACATCTTACCCATGGATTTTCATTACCTTCTTTATCATCTTCCTTACAGTTACGAGCAATATGACCAGTCTTACCACACCAGAAGAACATTCTAGATTTTGAGAGACATTCTCCAGGATGCTTTTTACTAGACTTCTTACAAGATAGAAATTTAATTTTCTTACCTCTAGGATTCTTTGATGAATTCTTTCCTTTTTTCCTTCCATATAGACCTCTTATTTTTCTTTCTCTCTTGGAACACCTGATCACCCAAAAACTCCATTTAAACCTTCTCATATCATCTAACAATTTTGTCATATATTTTTAATTCATGAAACTCTAATGACCTTTGATATCACAGATTCAATCATGAGTAAAATCTATTTATCTCACTATCATGATATCTGATGAAATTTGGAGAATACCTTATCAGTCGAGTGAACATGTCTTCGTATGGAGCCACTGAGTCATCCTCGTGCCTCAATACTAGGAATTATTTTCTATCCAAAGTCGAACCGCATTTGGAAAATATTTCTCAAGAAACATACCTTTGAATTATTACCAATAATGAGCATCAATCTCCCAACTATCCCTGATATTTTTAACCATTGACCACCACTGATATGCTTCTCCATAAAAATGATAAACAACAAGACTAAGCTATTGATTTTTTGTACAACCCATGACATCAAATATATTTTCCAGTGCTTTAATCCACCCTTCAGCTTGAACAAGGTCAGATGATCCCCTAAATTATGAGGGATCTTGCCTCATGAAATGCTACACTATTGAAATGTTCATATGTTGTTGATCTACCTGATATCATGCATGGATACAACCACCATTTACATCCTTAGTCAATTGTTCCACCACTGTAACAAATAGTTCAGTTCTGATTCTGACCATCTCAATTTGCTAATTTGGAAGTTTGTTTTCCTCTAGATGTCGTTCCATTATAGATTCCATGTTTGCTCTATGGAAAACCATTCTAAACACAGAAATATATAAGGCAAAGTAACATAGTAACCTTTAAATGCTATATCATTTCAATCTTACCATAAAGTAAAAATCATTTATTGATAATCTATTAGAAAAATTCAAACTCCTAAAGTTATCTAAACCAACCTATGATACCAACTATAAGGCCCCATATTTATAATTTTCATAATATTGAATTAATTTAATAATTTACATTAAGGATATTTTCTGTTTTAGAGATTTAGATAATTAGGTCATAACTTATACAAAACATTGTGAATATTACATGTTGTCACTTCTACTCGGTATGAATTTTTTCATAAAATAAAAATTAATAAATTAAATGAAACATGTTTAATTCAATGTTATAAATATCATGAATTTTCATTGATCCCATTGTTGACGCTCCTTTCGTCACAGAATATAAGGATCGGAAAAGGGGAATATCTAATCAAAAAGTGATTCATCCTTTGAAGAAACATCAAAAATCGACAAAGGGATGAACAAGGAGAACATTGCCCATAGGTCGCGCAAGTTCCCTCATGGTCGCGCAAGTACACTTGCGCGCCGCCTAGTGGTCATGCAAGTACTTGCGCGACGCCTTATGGTCGTGCAAGTGACTTGCGTGACCTAAGTGATAACCGCCCGGTAACCGCCCAGGGCCTTCTTTTGCCTATAAATAGACCCTGTGGGCCCCCCATTCGAGAGGATCTTTTTCCAGAAACTTGGATTGAAGCTCCTGAAGCCCAAGTCTCTTCTCAAAGCTTCCGGAACACTTCTAAAGTAATTTCTTACCTAGAACGGAAGATCTAAAGAGAAGAAGGAAGGCCTAAGTGTTGAAACTTATCAAACACTTGCGCGCCGACTTAATTCCTTCAATATAACTTGTGCTTCCCTTTTCTAGAAGAACCTCAAGGGGATTCTAAAGGGTTTTATCAAGAGTCGCTCAAGTATTTCAATTCTGATTGAAAAATCGCGCAAGTACACCATGTGTCGCGCAAGTATACTTGCGCGGTCAATAATTGCGCGCCGCCGCAGGACTTGCGCGCCTTTCAAGACTTGCGCGCCCCTATCTTTTTGGGTGCCCATCTTGCCCATTTTACCCCTCTTAATAGACCTCTCATACTACTCCACCGATGTATTTTGGGACCCATTCTTCAAGGTCCGGACCTTCAATCAGGGGATCAGGCGGGAGATCGGGTCTTTGATGATCTCACTCAGCATCCTGATGCTTGTAGGGGTGTTAGAGAGAACCCTCTAGGTGGAGAGTTTCCTTATTGGGAAGTCACCAGCAGCGAGACCCACTAATAGTCATCACGTAGCGGTGTATTTTGCAGCTGGAAGTAGACAGATAATGTAGAGGTCCTAGAGGACTAGACCTACAGGTGGACGATCGCATGACTCAGGATCAGTTGTGTGTGGCATTAGAGACAGAGCTCGACATACAGGAGTGGGAAGTGTTACACATGTGGTAGGCAGAGTCACATGGCTCGTGACTGTTTGACCTACCATTCGGATGATCAGCAGATGGTCGAAGGACCTCCCAGGTAGAGATAAAGATTCGATCAAGGAAGTCCGTAGGGAGTAGGAGGACGTGGAAGAGGTGTTGGTCGTGTAGCTGGCAGTGGACGACGATTCGAGGTGTTACCACCACCACCACCAGGAGGTCCACCCTAATCACAGGGAGTAGGTGGATAGGGAAGAGATCAGCTCTAGGTAGCTGAGGCATACGATCATGGTGCTCCGGAGATTATTTGAGGTACGATCTGTGTCTACTACACCATAGCTGCAGTACTTATAGACACAGCTACTAGTCACTCATTCATTTCCACTGCCCTTGTTCAGAGCACGAAGATTCTGGTGGAGCTGTTGGATCAATCCTTATGGCTAGAGACTCATACGGGAGAAGATTCAATGATTATGCACCGGTGCTGGCTATGTGAGCTTACTCTAGGAGGTGAGAGCTTCGGCTGGGATCTCTTAGTTGCGGCATCGAGGCCTTATGATGTCAACTAATGTATGGACTAGTTATCTACATTCCATGCTCATATTTATTGTATTAGGTGCAAAGTGTGGTGTGTGCGCATGAATGGGACCTGGTTTGCCTTCACCGGCGAGAAGGGATCCTTTACATCACATTATGGACTTACTCGGAGGAGAGTTCATCCAATCACTCATCAGTTGTCTTGCCTTACCCTCTGAGCAGTAAATGTGGAGAGTACGAGTTATCCAGTAGTGGTGGAACAATACACGGATGTCTTCCCTGATGATGTTCCAGGTGTAGCCCCTAATCGAGAGGTAGACTTTTACAGTGACTTGTACCCCGAGACGGCACCAATATCTACAGCATCATATTAGATGGATCCCGTGGAGCATCACAAGTTGCGGGTATAGCTAGAGGACTTGCAGGGAAAGGGATTCATTCGGCCCAATGTTTCTCCCTGGGCAGCCAAGATTCTATTAACCAAGAAGGTGGATGGGAGCTTGAGGATTTTGGTTAACTATATGTGCCTGAACCAGGTGACTATGAAGAACAAGTACCCACTCATGAGGATTGACGTCCTCTTTGATCATTAGAAGGGAGTACAATGGTTCTCGAAGATAGACCTCAGATAAGGCTATACTCATCTTAGAGTTCGAGATGAGGAAGTGTCGAAGAGGTATTTCAGATGTTAGTATGACCACTGTGAGTTCTTGGTTATGATATTCGGCATAACCAATGCTCCAGTAGTGTTCATGGGACTCATTAACAGGGTATTTCATCCATACGCTAATCACTTTGTATTGGTCTTCATCAATGACATTCTAATTTACTCAACTACCGAGGAAGAGCATGCCTACCACTTGCGGGTAGTACTAGACACACTTTGAGAGAACCAACTTTAAGGTAAGCTCTCGAAGTGCCAGTTCTAGGTCAGAGAGTTTCACTTTCGGGGAAATTTCATATTGGAGGCTGGAGTTGCAGTAGATCCAGCAAATAATGAGGTGGTACTTTCTTGGGATCCACCCAGAAGTGTGACGGAAGTACAGAGTTTCCTGGGTTTGGCTGGTTATTACCGAAGGTTTTTACATGATTTATCTAGAGTTGCAGTACCACTATTATCCTTGGTAAAGAATGGGAAACCCTTTGTGTGGTCAGAGAAATTCCAACAGTGCTTACAGGAGCTGAGGAAGAGGCTGAATAGTGCCCCCCATCTTGAGGCTTCCAGAGGAAGCCGTAGGGTACGTAATCTATTGTGACACATTAGGGACTGGACTCGGATGTTTCCTCATGCAGGAGTGACCACTGATCACTTATGGTTCTCAGAATCTGAGACAACATGAGCAGAACTACATGACCCATGACTTGGAGTTAGCAGTAGTGGACTTCGCCTTGAAGATGTGGAGACACTATCTGATGGGTGAGTGTTTTACTTTGTACTCTGATCACAAGAGTATCAGGTATATCTTCTCTCAGAAGAACCTGAACCCAAGACAATGAATTTGGATTGAGTTTCTCTAGGACTATGACTTCGAGATAGTTTATACTCATGGGAAGGGGAACATTGTTGCAGATGCACTCAGCCGGAGATCTGGTATACAGCTGCAATGTGCGGTGACAGAGTTGTTGGCCGCTTTTCAGATATCCTTTGTGGATGGAGATGGACCACATTCTCTAAAGTCTCTTACAGTCACTCTCCCATATATTTAGCAAGTTAGGGAGGCACAGTGTGGGGAAGCTGACTGTGAGACACGACATGCTCAGATATCCACAAGACATGAACCCGATTGATATTCAGATGTTGGGGAGCATGTAATCCTCTTCAGATGATGTACTATGGTACCAGTGTCACATCAGGAGGAAGTGTTGATGGAGTTCCACACATCCCCTCTAGCGGTACATCCTGGAGTGGCGAAGATGTACCAGGATATCTGACGATAGAACTGGTGTCCAGGAATGAAGAAGTCAATAGCAGAGTTTGTCTCTTGATGCCTCACTTTTCAGTATGTGAAGGCGGAGCATCAAGTACCATTAGGCATGGTTCAGCCTTTAGAGGTCTTAGAGTGGATGTGGGATGGGATATCCATGGAAATCAGGATGAGTCATCCACGTTTATCCCAGGGACACGACTCAATTTGGGTGATCATTGACTGACACACCAAGTCATCCCACTTCCTACCGATCAGAGAGCAGGGTTCAGTATAGAGCTTGGGACTCCACTATATGCAAGAGATTGTGTGGATACATAGAGTACCTTTGACGATTGTCTCTGATCGTGACACATGTTTTACTTTCCGGCAATGGAAGGGGTTGTAGGGGGCTTTTGGGATGCAACATCATTTGAGGACTGCCTTCCATCCCTAGACAGATGGTTAGACTGAGCGGACCATTGAGACCCTCAAGGACATGCTCCGCGCTTGTGTCCTCAACATTGGTCGCAAGTGGGAGGATCACTTACCCTTGGTGGAGTTTACATAAAACAACATCTATCACTCCATCATTGGGATGGAAACTTTTGAGGCATTATATGGGTGACCTTGTAGATCACCATTGTGATAGACTGACCTAGGGGAGTCAGCACTAGTGGGACCAGAGATGGTACGAGCTACTAAAGAGAAGGTGCAGATCATCCAGTAGCGGATGAAGACTGCACAGAGCATGTAGAAGTTATATGCTGATAGCAGATGGAGACCTCTAGAGTTTGAGGATGGAGACCACGTATTTCTGCGGGTCTCACTCCAATGAGGTCTATGGAGATTTGGCTGAGGGAGCAAGTTATCTCCGAGATTCATCGGACCTTTTCAGGTCCTCATCAGAGTTGTCATGTTGGCTAACTGCATAGCTCTTCCACCTCATTTGTACCAGGTGCACGACGTCTTCCACCTATCCCATCTGAGGAGATACGTGCATGACTCTTCTCACATCATCGACCATGGTGAGCTGGACGTCGACGATTGGGTGAATTTTATAGAGGTTCTAGTAGATATTGAGGATCGATAGGAGCAGGTCCTTCGTGGAAGATCAATACCTCTGGTGCGTGTTCGCTGGCAGTAAGGGAACCTCCATGAGATAACATGGGAGTGGGAGGCTCAGATGCATTTTCAGTACCCCCACTTGTTTCATTAGTTCGAGTTATAACATATGGGGACGTAAAGCCCTGAGGTGGGGAGAATGTAAATTCCAAGAACTTCCATGTTATTTTTTTTTAATAAAATGGGAATTTTACGAGTCCGCGAAAATTGACGACGTGTAATTCCAAGGCCCGGTGTGCCCAGAATCAATTTCTGAAGTTCCGTTCGGGTATGTTCAGTAAACATACATGCGGGATTTTATAAATTCTGAACTGGTACTCATCATTGAAATATGAGGAAACCGTAAAACTCACAACGCCAATATTCGTTTAAAAATACTTTCACCTCGATGGCATTTGGCCGAGGGTGAAAGTTAGTTTTTTTGTTTTTCATGGAAATAATAAAATAAAATAAAAACACATTTTATTTTATTTAATCTATTATAACCACCCATGTTGAAGTTGTTGGTGGGGAAAACCACACCTTAACCTCCCATGAGAGGTTATTGCAGTGGGGATCACCTGAGGCCTAAACCTCCTCTTGATGATTAATTGTGGTGGGGACCACCCGAGAATTCGAAACATCCCAATTTGAATTTGAGAGCGTGGACCACCCGACCCCCTAATAATGGTGGGAGAGGAAAACCTCTCAACTCCCTCATAAATTAGGGAGAGCCTCTTGACCTCCTCCACCTTTATTGTGCCATTGAACATTCCATTTAATGTGCCAACCAAGTGATTAATTATCCTCGTTGAATATTGTTCCAACAACTTAATTTTTTATTTGGAGGATATTATTTCATTTTGGTGGAACTTGGTATACGAGAGAGCTTTGGAGAAATAAATTTCTCCAAAAAAAAACTTAATCTCCCAACAAAGAATGATCTCCTAATGAAGAACACTCCACCGATGAATAATGGCCTCAACTTCAACTTTCTTCCTCGGAACCTCATTCGACGTATGACGTGTTCGTCTACAACGAAACGACATCCTCCTTCTCGCACCAACGTTGACGAACAACGAACAAGGTAGGGGATTTTTATGTTTGATTTTATATTCAGGTGATTATTTCCTTATAAAACAAAGAATGCGGATCAAATTCTAACTAGTTGATCCACATATGTTTTTGTTTTGTGGGTATTGAGATAAATCATTCCTGGAGGGTTTGTTGTGCTTTGTTCTTGTGAGCAAAATGCTACCACCCTAAATGCGGAGGGTGTGTTACAAACCAACATGGCCTGACTCCTCATCCTTTCTCTTTTTCGTTGTTCATAGAGATAGAGGAAGGTGACAATGGCGACGAAGGCGATGAAGGCAAAGGTCGTGCCACCCATGACCAATGTTTCCCCCGCGACGCCCCGACGGAACCGGCTCCGCCACCCTGGGCCAAACCGCTCTGACCGCTGACTTCCAAACTGCCACGTGGTCTCTTCCCTTCTGGCTGAGCCTCCCTAGGCCACACTGTGCCACCCTGGCCGTGCCGTCCTCCAGCCGAACCGGCCTCATCCACCCCGGCCCTGCAGTACACTTTCTAGCCGCCCCCGCCGTGCCGGCAGCCGACCTTGTGAGCCCCTGGCCGAAATGGATATAAATAAAGTTATTAATTTTGGTGTTTCAAAAGGGTGAAATTCATTAAGAAATAAATTGGATATGAAGTATATATTTTATGAACTAGTTTTTTTTTCTATGTTTTTAAATGTAGTATACCTTTACCATTCGGATATGTTTTCCTATGTAGGAAATGAATATTCATCAAAAAAATACGTAATATCTATCTATAAAGTCTTTGGGTCACTATAGTTTACATAAATGGATATGTTTAGTTAATATTCAAGAACTAGGATGTGAAAACTCATGGGATAAGTCTAAATATAGTATAGAATCCTAATGATTTTATAATGATTATTAATTCCCAAGGATAAACCAAAGTTAAAATAAAAGATGGTTTTCTGATATAGACATTATATAAATGAATATTCATGTTTATGGGGTTTTGAACATTGATTATTATCACATAAAATACAATTTTGGGTTTTAGTAAATGGATAGAACCCAAAAGAATCATGATAATGTCGAATGTGATCGACAATGAATGGATTTTACAATTGATTATTTGAATGTTATGGGATCTTGAAGAAATAATATTTATGTTAGGATAACCTAACTTTATCTGAAAATGAATCATGTTAATTTTCCAAATGATTGGAGGGAATAAAATATTTTTTAATACTATATTCAAAACATTCATATTATTTTGGTATATATTATGATCCACTTTTGGGATATCAATGGATCAATACCAATGAGAAAATATTTTCTAGTCTTCAATACTTGGGTCATAAAAAAGTTGTCTTAGAAATTTATCTTTTGGATGTAAACTCATTTCAATGGTGTAATATTATCAATAAAACGTGAAAATAATAACAATTGAATCCATGGAATGATATGAGTTTAAGGGGATATTACACAAAAATTAAATCAATCATATTCTATGTCTAAAGTCTAAGATATAAATTCTTGAGTTGAAACAAAAGGGTGAATAATCCATTGGTATGTATGAAGAAAATTTTACAAGGTTTGCATGGTGAGCCTCTATTTTAACTATCATCATTGAATGTAAAATTGATCTATTAATTGGGGGCATAAAACCAATTATTTGGAAGGAATTATCTATATTACACATCAACAACAATGAATAAATTGTTTATGTAATTTTAAGGTGAATATGAAGACTATAGTTAACCATCAATATCATGCTTTTTATAAGAAAAGAAAAATCGACATCATATTAAATTCAAAAAACCAATTATAAATTATGATATTTATTTTTTACTCTATGTGTGGAATGAAAAATTTGGGAAATTGTCTTAAGGGGATAATAAAATTTTTTACATGTAAAAAATGTGTTCATCAAGAAACTGAATTCTGAAGTGATGTGGGGAAGTTAACTAATGATGTGAATAATGAAAATGATCCATAGAATTACCCGCCCATGCCCTAGTGTTGAAAATAAAAGGAGTACGGGAATTAAATGAATAATTGAATGAATTAGAGGGGTTTTATGACCATATCCAATAACCACTTAAGCCCAAAGACATATGAACCCCTCATGAGGTCCTAACTGAAAAAGTAGATTATAAGAATGACATGGTAAAATGCACACATATCATACACTCTAAAAAACTAATGTATTCCATGATTTTGGATCCACCCACACTTTTACTTATAAATAATTTACTAATGGTATCACTATATTTCCTCAAAATTAGATGTTCTATTAGCTATTAAAACTCAAAATGGCATAATAATCACATCTCAGTTTTATAGTTCTTCTCTGATTTATGTTAATGGGAATTTACTTCCAATAAATCATATGATTCTCCCTTTATTTGAATTAGATGTAATTTTTTAATGGATTGTAATTATTTTAATAAAACCCACAGAAATTTACAAGGAAGTTAAGTCATATTTAATATTCCAAATGAACCTGTAATCAATTATCAATGCGAGGATGAATATGAACTTCTGATGGAAATTACTTCCATCTTGTGGGTCTTAATATCTATACATGAAGGTTATCTATCGAAGATTGTTGGGTTTAAACTCAAAAATTTAGGATACAACTATTATACATGATTTTGAAGATGTATTTATCAAATAATTTCATGGTATTCAATTGAGAGGATGTTTATTTTTCAATAGAACTCACACCTATTTTTTGCCTATTTTGAAGAATCCTTATAGAATAGACCCAATTGATTTAAAGGAATTGAAGAATAGTCGTAAAGAGAATCTTGATAAGGGATTATTATTCCATATTACATCACCTTGGGGTTCACTAGTTCTATTGTTTTCATATTAATGATGAGAAAATGAGTCGTTTCATTCATTATCAGAATATTAACAATATTAAAATCCAGAAAAAGTATCATATCCCCCTTATTAGTGACTTACTAAATCAAGAATAGAGAGATAGAATAATTTTTCGAGATTTATCTTCATTCTAGATATTATTAATTGACGTTCAATAAGGATAATATATCCATGAAGAAATTAAATATAAGGTATATGAACTGTGAATTTATAGTGATGCATTATTTTCTTATTAATTCTCCTAAAATTTTCATGGCCTTAATGAAAAGTTTCTTTAGAGACTATCAAGATCAATATCTTGTAGTAATTATTGATAATATTATTATATATTCAATTATTAAGGAGGAGCATGAAGATAACTTGAGGATTTTGTTAAATACTTTTTGTAAGGATAATATTTATGAAAAAAGTTCCATTTTTTTGGATTTAGAATGTTTCAGTTTTTTGCCATACAATCTCATGTGAGGGTATATTAATAGATCATTAAAAGGGAGAACTTATTGAGAAAATTATTAAGCTAAACAAGGCCACTAAAATCAATATTTTTATTGGTTTATATAGATATTACTGATTTTGTATAAAATATTTCACAATATAGTCTAATCAACTAATCATTTCGACTCAGAAATGAGTTAAGTTCATATAGATGAAGGAATATGAAGATAATTTATTGGAATTATATATATGATGAAATGTGTGAAATATATACTGATCAAAAAAGGAAAAAGTATATTATCAATCAATGAGAGATGAACATGTTCCTAAGAAGGAAACTATAGATCTTTAAATATTATGAATGCTAAATACATTACCACCATGAGCAAGTGAACAATGTAGAAGATGATTTGAGCCAAAAGGATAATTCTGGATTATCTATGATGGGGTTAAAAGAAGATCCATTATTACTGTATTTAGAAAGGATGAATCTATAAATATTATCAGAAGAGGATATATCATATCTAGATCAAATGAATGTTCAACTATCTATCCAAGTGAATATTGAAGAGGCACAGATGGAATTTTTTGAGCTGTATAAGAAAGTGAGAAATTTTCCTACATTTAACCATGATTGTAAGGGTATAATAAGGTTCAAATATTGTGTTTATGTCCCACCCATGATTTTTTTTTGAAGAAGGATTTATTTTATGAGGCTTATATTTCATCTTTCTATACTAATATTAGATTTTCCAAGAGATATTGAAACCTAAAAGAGTATTTCATGTGGGATTACATGAACAGAGATATTACAGAGTAACTTTCTCTTTGTTTAGTTTTTTAGAAAGATATGTTTGGAAGACAAAAGGTTACGATTATGTTACAACCATTTAACACACTTGAATGGAAATGAAAAAAAATCATCATGGATTGTTTTCACTAGACTCACCAAAACATCTAAAATTTGTAATGTTATACATGTTATTGTCAACCACCATACAAAGTTGGAACACTTTGATAATATTAGAGAATATTTCTATATTGATTATACTTACAGAATATATATTATAGAAGTGGTAATATTTCATGGATCACCACATTCCATTGTATCTAATTGGGATCCAAATACTTTCTCAATGTTCTGATAGAGCCTTATATAGGATCTGGATAAAGAGTTATGTTTCAGAACTTATTATCTATTCAAATATATAGTCTTTTTGATAGAACCATTTAGACTCTAGGATTCATATTGATATAATTCTATATGTATTTCAATTGTGATTGGGATCAACACCTTCCATTAGTGTAATTTTATTATAACAATAGCTTCCACTCTCTCATTCATGTGGTTCCTTATGAATCCCACTATGGTAAGAAGTGAATGAATCCAACATGATATAATGATGTTGGGGAAATAAATCTATTTGGATCTGATCTAGATTAGGAGATCGTAGAAAATCTTAGATATATTCAAAAACACTTAAGAGAATCTCTTATTCGATAAAAAGTATATTCTAACAACCACTAGAAAGATCTAGAGTTTGAAGATAGTGATATGTTATTCCTATGAATATCTCGCTCAAAGAGAGTGATTAGTTTTGAAAACAATGGAAATCTATTCTCTAGGTATATCATCCCTTTTGAAATTCATGATCCTATTGGGGTGGTAGATTATCTTTTGTCACTTCAATTGAATATCATTCAAGTTCATGATGTGTTCCATGTATCTCTCTTGAGTATGTACATACCAGATCCAACACATGTAATAAACATGGAAATCATACCACTAGATCAAAATCATTATTATAAAAAAATTCTAGAGATCTTGAAACATATGATAATGTTCTATGAAACAATACAACTCACTTGGTTAATTATTTCTGGTGAAACCACCAATTGGAGAAAGCTTTGTGGGATCCTCAAGATATGATGATGATGAGGTATCCTCATATGTTTTCATTTGAGTGATTAATTTAAAATATACAATTCATTTTATTTGGGTAGAATGTAACACCCAGAGTCTTTAATGAAAAATTTCTCTTCAAAAAATTGGATTTCATGGATAGATTTTATTCCACGCAACAATGAGTTTATACGAAACACATGAAATTGTTAAAAAAAATTATGCTTTATAAATAAGCTAGTATATTCGAATTTATTAATAATAATAACTATATTATGAAGAATATATAGTCAATTAATTTATAAAATAAATACATGATTGAAATTATTTTTAAAAAAAATTGTGGTGTTTTTCATAAAAAATCGTTTTAAGCTAACAATAAATTTTTATATAAATATGGTAATCCTTATTGGTGAGTGATATTAATTAATTTTCTATATTTTTTAGTTAATAAATTATTTTAAACATTAACAATATATTTTGCTAAACATATTTTAATAATTAATCAAGTTTTATGTCTAAAAATGTACTTTTGTTAAAAAGTAGTTGTAGACACATTTGGATTAGTTAATTTAAAAATAATTTATTAAATTTATAGGTATTGAAATATAAAAAATTTAATGTGTCTTTAGAATTATAAGGACCATGTTCTGTAATTTAGCCCCATTACTATTTGGTGATTATTTATATTAACCATAGAAATATATATCACCTTAGTAAAGGGTAAACCATGTTAATAATGGTTAAAAATATTGATAAGTCCCCAATTATTCAATATTATATGAATTAGATGAATGAAATTATACCCTTTACTAAAAAGGATTTAAAATTACTATTTTAATGAAACCTTTTCCATGAAAATTAATTATATATTATTTGTACCTAAGGAAGTGACAATATGCCCCTCTCATTGTATTAAATTTTATTTATGAGTTCATACAAGAAAAAAAAATTTATGAAAAAATATTAATATTAATTTCATGAATATTGAAAATATAGCGATAGGGATAATTTATTTAAAATTTTGTGGAATTAAATAATTCTATAAGTACTTACACAATAGTGATACAATACATATTAAATTAATAAAAATAATAAAATGAATGTAATAAAAAATATTAAATGTTGCATAATTTGAGATATTTAGGGTGATCTATGAATTATATATAAGACCATGAATATTTTTTGGATAAAATAAAATATATTTTTTTCTGAATTTTAACTGTTTTATTTGTATTTTTAATTTCATAGTAAGGAATAGTATCAAAATTTACAATAATTATATATTATGTGATTAATATTTTATTCCATTAATAAAAAATCTTTAAAATGTTATATAATCACAGATGGGATAATATAGGGTCCAAAATTTTTTATTTTATTCTTTTATAGTCCATTTGGAATCCTTTTCTCTAGAATAGTCTTGTTATATTTTAATCTTTGGAAAATTCCAAAAGTGACCCTAACCAAAATTATAAAAGCGAACATCCTTCCTTATTTAATTATAACACTTTGTGCCTTATAAATTCACCATATTATACAAAATTATTTTATTCAACCACCTATACACATTCTAGAATATTTTAGTTTCTCAAACTACTAACCTTAGATCCCTTTAGATGAGATGTAAAGAATTTTGTTTCAATAAGATGTAATCACTCAAACTGATCACATTTATTTTATTATCTTTTTAATCACCAAGTAATCATCAATATTAATTATAAAATAAGAAATTAAATATCTTAAATATTATCAAATGTAATTATGTTTATGAAAATACTATTATAATCCCTATTTCCCATCAAATAATAAGAGAATGTATCGCTCATGCGTAAGTATGACTTAACATCTCAGCATAGTGATAAAATTCATATTTCATCACCATATTTTATGGATGAGACTTATGATGGGTTTAATGTTCATATATATATATATATATAATATAATTATACTTATGTAATTATAATATCAAGGGTTTTTTTCTCATTTAATATTGTGGGAAATGGTATCACCACTCATGTATACGTGTGGACCACCATCTCCACGATGTGATGATATTTTTTATCATTTATTTTTCACATGGATGGTAATAGGGATGGATTTTATGAATATATATGATATTAATTACATAATTAATATTTTTAAAGGATTATTATTATTTATTTTTCATTTATACTATCATATTAGAAACGGAACCAGCGTTCATGTGTACGTAAGACCTTCCATCTCTATGAACATTACAGTTCAGTTATCAATCTATAATTTTTTGAATGATTATAAATATGTATATAATGATTATATATGATTATTATATGATTATTAAAATTATATAAATTATTTTACAATTATTAAATTATATGTACCAAGACTACCAAATCGAAACATGTTTGGAAAATGAAGCAATTCTCATCCAAAATAGGGATTTTAATAACAAACTATTAATAAATGGGTGATAAGATGTCATAAATAAATCATGAATGGTATGATATATATATATGGTCATGGAATAAATTTATAATAAATAAATATTTATTCTATATGTGGTTTTAACATGAACAAGCAAAGGGGAGATTGAGGTAAGGTTTTATTTCACAATCTAATCACTATTTTAGATTTCTTATGTTTAAGCCTATGCTGGGGAATATTTCTAGTACATCTATATGTTTTATAAAAATGACTGCAAAAAGGTTTTTAATATTTTGTAAAAATAATTATCCATGCTTTAATATTTAAAAAATTGTTTGAAAGAAATATATTTTTTTTTCGATTTCTAAACAAGGGGTTTCATTAATTTTTCAAAAAGAACTAAAGGATGGTTTTTTCTAAATTATATGGAATGAGAATATTTTTATTCCACCATGAAACCTTAATGTTTTGAAAGTTACTTTTAAATATTATATGTTTCTTTAAAAATAAATTTTGTTTCCATTATAATTTTTAATATTTCTAGAAAAATGATTTCAAAATGGACATGGTATTTTCCCGTTGAATTATTTCATGTGATATTTCAAAATAATTTTCCATCAAAGATAACATTGTTTCTCATTACATATGATTTACTGGGTATATGCTCCTTGGGTACCATAATTATTCTTTCTATAGTTTTTTTAGGTTTTTGATGACATACAATATATCAAACATATTTCCTTCTCACTGGTTATGCTATAATGAAATGTTTATAAAACCCATTTCTTATTATGGGTTCAGATATGATAATTGATTTATATTTATATATAATACGTATTCATGAATAAATTTATGTAATGGGTGGGAGCCATATCTCCATATAATTCATTGAGTGAATAATGATCTCTCATGAGATAAAAAGGACTGGAAAGGGAGGTGAACCCAGTCTAGTATGGGACATTTTCCACCATGATAGTCTTGGGAGTCAACCTTGAATAATACGATGGTTTGTGGAGTGAACCCATTACACTAGGATAGTGTTTAAAAAGAGTCATTAATTCTAATGAAATGATTTACTATACTTATGTGTATGTCATAATTCAATGAATTATTACAATGTTAAACTCTCATGGATCACGATCCTTTACGATTCATGTTTTATGAACTACCAAGATTTATTCTATAGCACATTTAAATGTTATATTCATGTTAATATTTACTTATGATCTAGTTATTATTGATATTTTCATTTTTTACCCTTACAAAGCATCCAATATCACCCAATCATTATTTTATTATTTCCCTATGATATAAATAAAGGTGTTAAGTATAATAGCTTAGATCTCGCACTCTCAGATCCTGTGCGAAAATCCAAAACATTTCATTTTCGGATTAAACACAGATAATTGTTTAAACATGTTGTTGTTATGTTCATGTACTCTTAAACCCCTCTTTTGGTCATTATTCAGTTGGGACTCATTTATGGTTGTTTTAGGTGAAATTTTGGAAATTTGGAATTAATATTTAGTTGTGCATGATTGGAGCACAATTTTGCTAAACCATACTCTCTTCTAGTGAAAACTGTAAAATTCTATCCAGTAATGGTTTTCACAGCTTGAAAATAGTCTGAAAAGTTGTACCCCAACCAGCTGTAGACCATAAAACCACACTAGTAGGGGTGAATGTTTAAAAAACCTTGTGACACTTCCCTGCTAACAAGCTGTGTGGGATTTTGTTATTCAAAAAAATTATTAATATTTAATTAACCCGTAATTTTACCTCCCACTCAACCCTAACATCCCCTATTATTTCCAATGTTGATAGGGATCTCACGGACCAATTTTGGCTCCTCTAAACATCATTCTAGGTGGATCAATGCTTTTTGAATCATTTTCAATCACCTCTAGTTATCTGAATATGTTCTTCTTGATCTCTCCCACTCACTTCTCGTCTCCTCCATGGGGATTGATAGATCTCCTTGTTGTTGGTGGATCTAATCCCTATTTCTTTAGATGTTGAATCAAAGTTTGATTCTTGGATCTTCACTACTGATGTTCTTCATTGAAGTTTATAATTCACAATGTATTAGTTTTTAATCCTCTAATCCATAAGTAGGTGGTTCCATTTGATATTTTAAATTGATTTTACCCTAAATTTGTTGATTTAAATTAAATTTCATTCAATTGATTTGTTAAAAATCCAACTCAATTGAATTTTTTTTAATTCTAGCGGTTAATAGATTTGAGAAAACCCCACAATTTCATTATATTGGGGTTTGATTGTGGAATTTGATGTAAAATTTTAAAAATTATATTATGCGATTTAAATAGGGGAATATAATTATGAAGATAATTTTTAAAATTGATTTGAATTTTATATTTTATAAAAATGGATTAATAGTTTTATAGAAACCCATTAGTTATATCCATTAAAATGCATGATTTATTTAAAAACATGTCTTGGGTTTTAACTATAAATTGACATATTTAAATTAAATAATCTATTAATGGTATTTGAAACAGTTTTGAAATTAATTTTCTATTATTTATTATTGGTTTTGAAACATTCCAGCCTAGGTATTTAGTGAGTTATTATATAAAAGTGATATAGGATGTGAATAAAATAGAAATTAATTGATGATTTAAACACAAACATAAAAATATTGGTAGATCGTTTCCCCACTAGGATGTTGGTTATTCTTATTTTTCCAATGTTATAGAGACATGTGTGTAAATTTACATTATCATCATATTATTAGGTCATGATCAAATAACTTGGAAGTAACATATATCTTAGTAGATGACCATGTTTCTTAGTTTTTATTATTTTGAAATATATTCCATTATTTTTAATCTGTTTCACACCTTCCTTGTAAAATTTTAAAATTGATTTAGTGTAATAGTGTTTATTAATCCATTGTATAGAAATATTTACATCAATTGAAATGTAAATCCATATTTGTTTTAAATATGAACTTCAACTACCATGCATGTTTTATTTAAAATTAAATCTTTATTTTGTAATTTATTGTGGGATGTTCTTATAGAATCCTTGGTGAGACCCTACAGTGATTTTAGCTCAAACCCTAAATGTTCCATTGAGAATTTGTAGATTTTCTCATTATAGATTTGAGAAAGGGGATGCAACAACATGGAGGTGATACTTATTGTTGATATTTGGTCTTTAAACTCTTATATCTATGGGGAATTCAGTTTTTTACCCTATTATATGGTACTTTGAAGTTTTAATTTAGGTTTGTATGCCTATTGGACTTATGACACAGTTCTAACTATGGAGTTTTCTATAGTGTATTCTGATTTTTATCACTTTCATCCATTGTTTTTATGGAAACATTATTCCCACTTTCCTTTCATTGTATTCAGGGTGACTATCTCCAAAATGTCGGGATTAAGAATGCCTTTCGATCCATATCTGGACAATATTGGGTATCAGGGTACTATAGTATTTGTTTTGGTTCATGATAAAGTGTCATCTATGATAGGTTAAGGATATTTACTTCATTTGAGAATGTAAGTGTGTAGGTTTTTCAGGAAATAAGAGGTAATTTTGACTTCGTTCTTGAACAACTCTCTCTATAAGAAGCATTATGTCACTAGGTGAGGTTTGGGGAATATTTATTAAGAATTATATATAATATTTTCCCTAATTTTTATTTATATAGATTGAAATCCAAATCTAGTTTATCTATCTGATGGGATTGATTTCCATATTCCTCTTGGTTGATATTTATTCGATGTAGCCTTTATGATGTTTTTAATGTTTTAATTCTTATGTTTTGTAGCATCATGTATCCGAGAAGTCATGAGAATTGAATACAAGATGATATTTTTTATGAAGAAAAAGGATAAAATCTTGTTGTGGGCCAGAAACTGGTTGAGGTTATTATGCATGACGTACTATCTCTCAGACATACACCTGCACCCATTCTCATTTTTTCACTAGTCGGGGTACCTCCAAGAGATTTTTTTTGGAATAATATTCAGTAGTTCCTTCTACCATAGTAACCATTGTTTAAAAGCACTAATAATCCACAACCGGATGAGTATTGGTTAAGATATACCAATATTCTATTTCAGTTCTTGGAAATTCCAAATGAAATCAAGGTGAAATGTGAAACCTTTAAGATAGATGGACCTTATAGGAGATGGTGGGACACTATGGTTCTAGTGAGTACGAATGAGGGACTATAGTGGAATGAATATAATTTTATGTTCTCTGATAAGTTCTATCCATATTTAATGGGTTTGTAAAAGTCTATAACGTATTTAAAACATGATAAGGGTGACCAAACCGTGACATAATATGTGAATATATTTCATATGATTTTTCATTTTAAACACGATATTGTATAAAATGGGATGATGAAAACTCAATGGTTTGTTATGGGAATTTGGTTTGATATTCATTATTATTTTTTCTTATTGATACTACCTTCTTATGATTATATGATGGATAGAGTGGAAATGGATGAAATAGTATTGGATGTTAAGTTAGGGTTGTTAGAATATCTTTTTTCTCCCAATGGAAGTTATGTGATTTCCCATAAAGGGAAGATTATGATTGATGATTCCCATGGTGGTTCTCGGTATCATTGTTTTTCTTGACCTCATATCATTCCTAGTAGAGTCCCCTTTATTTGTTACCATTATGGAAAAACTGGGCACTCAAAACAGGTTTACACTAAGGAATCCAAAATATATAGCTTTGATGGTTTCTCATGTCACTTAATGAATTTATTTAATTTTAATTATAATGCACATACTAGCATGAGATCATATATTATAAAAAAACTATGGTTCAATTTTATGTTACATGAATTTGAGGGATCTGTCAATCATAATCTAGAACGAAGCATGTTCATGTAGTGAAAGAGTCTCCTGAGGAAGAAGATATAGGTCCAATGACATTGAGAGGTACCGTCACTATAAACTCATCAATAGTGACTATTTTATTTGATACTAGTGCGTCTAATTCATTTATTTATACTTGTATTCTAAAATTTCTAAATATTCAAATGTATATTTTATCTTATGTGATGGGTATTATAACACCCCTCATAAAAAAAGAGATAAAATGATCTATGTATTCCTACTTTTGTTTTCTGGTTATTAGATATTGATATTTCATTAGATTTTCAGGTGCTCAACATGAAACTAATTGAAATGATTTATAGGATGAATTGAATCATTTCCAATAAATCTAATATTGATTATTATCTTTGATGGGTCACCTTTTCTACACCTGATGGGGTATGCTATGTCTTTTCAGTAGAATTCAAATCGTAGTAGAGTTGATAAAGAACTTATAATCCAGATAGGAAAAAATTAGTATTAGGGTATACTTTTTATATGGAACGTGAATCACTGAGAAGTAATCTCCCTCTAGTTTTCATTGAGTTTCCTGATGTTTTTCCTTTTCACTTCACTAGTTTTCCACCGGTAAGGGAGGTAAATTGTTTTAATAAATTTAGTGTATATTACTCAACCTGTGTATATTCCCTCTTACAACATGGAACGAATTAAAAATAATGATTTTAAGACATAGATGTATGATATTTTATAGAAATTATTTATATTCTTGAGTGTTTCACCTTGGGTGGAACCAGTTTTCATTGCTATAAAAATTGATGGGTAACATTTCATTTATTTTCGTTATAATAAAATCAATAGTCTCATGGTAAATTAAAAATATATATTTCCATGGATTGAATATCTTTTTGATCATTTGAAAGGGTGAAAGTGGTTTTTGGAGATTGTTATTTGTTTTAGATATCGTTAGTTGAGAAGTAATGGTTCTTGCATTAAAAAACTACCTTTTGGAGCACGTTTGACCATTATGAGAACCTTATCATGCCATTTGGTCTAACCAATGATCCTTTAATCATTATGGATTTAATTCATATGATTTTTTATTAGTATCTTTATAGTTTTGAGGAATTAGTTATGGATTAATTCCTTGTTTACTATATGTCCAATGATGATCATGTAGCTCATCTGAGAGTATTTATAAGGTTACAACCTTAATCATTAAATAATAATGAATTAAGTTAATAATTCACATTGAGTACCTTTTTAGGTTTAGATCTTTATAGAATTAGGTCATAACTTATGCAAAACATATTTAATATTACATGTAGACACGTCAACTAAGAATCCATTTTTTCATAAAATAAAAACAAATAAATGAAAATAAACATATTTAGTTCCATGTTTTAAACACACATGAATTTTTATTGATCCCATACTTGACCCTATTCCACCATAATTCCTGTGAAAAACAATTCAAAAATTTGGGATGAGCATAAAATGATCGGTAAGGGATACACAAAAAAAGAATCTATTTGTTTTCAAAACAACATGCAAACTATGAATATTTAATCATAGAGTAATACTTTTCACCTTAACTAAGTAGAAAAAACACTTCACTGAATATAAGCACATTTCATACCCTATTTTTAACCAAAATATTACCATAATACCCATAGAAAACAACATATAGTATATAAAGGTAACATGGGACATAAACGTACTTAAATTGAATAACCATAAGGTCGACTTACACACATATCACTAAATGGAATAGCCATATGGTCAACATCCATACCCAATGAATTGGAGGATATAACGTAACCTACCATCATTGGTTTATCATAGAGCCACCCGTCCTTTGGTTTATCACATAACCACCAGTCAAATGTACAAGTACCATTGTATAATCATAACACATAAAATATTGAAAATATCATCATTCCACAAAAAACATTTCATTTGAAAACACAAGAAATCATTTGAAGATATTGAAATACCCAATCCATTTCAAAAAAAAATTCAATACCAAAACACCCAAAAAAGAAATAAGTTGTTTCTTTATTTCATTTAAAAACATTAAGGCCTATAGAGGAAGCCAAATAATGATTACAACAGCATAGAGGTCATTGTCGTCGCATATGTTAAAATCAAACCTTTACTCATTTAGTAAAACGCTTCAAATAATATAGATTCCCTTGTAATGAAAGTAAAATTAAAATGGGGTTTATTATACACATTATAAAAGAAAGAGGTGTATATTATCAAAATATGCCTCAATGAAAGGAGATTGAGATAAAGTCTCTTACCTCATGTCCGACTTGAATCATTCATTCATTAATTTATTGAATAATAAACGTTAATTAATTTATAATTGATTCAGAACCTTTTTCAAGTTTATTATTCCTTTCATGTCACTTATTACCTTTCTATAACAATCATATAATTATTCAAGTTCACATCAGTTGTTTTGTCGATGTTCGGTACTTCAGTCAAAAATGAACATGTTGTAATTAAAAATTATCCACGTCGTCAAAATTAAATTATCTCCAGAATAATATTCATGTTTTAGATACGATATATGTTATATATATTAAGTATATAAGTATTTATAATAACCCATGGAATTTGGATATAATAATTAAAATCCACCACTCATGGAGACGGTAAGTCGTACCAACACTTGAACGCTACTTTCATTTATTTTTCCTATTTAAAGGAATGAAAACTAAATGATACATAGATATATTATAATTCCAGTATAATATATATTTTATATATCTTACATTAGTTCATTAATCCATCATTTATACATTCTGTGTATATCAATAACGAATTATATCACTTTGAGGGGGCGGTAGTCGGCACTTCCTCAAATGAAATTATCTTATTTATACTACATGAAAAGCATGATGGTATGTACTAAATGATAATTACAGAAGAATATAGATCAAAATAAATATCATATATATCATATATAATTCCATTTCCATCATAATTTCAACCATGAGAGTTTTTAGGTGAAAATCAAATAATCATCATTTCATGAGGCTACAGTTCATCGTACACAAAAATAGTATGTTTGTATCCATTAGATGAAGGTGTTTGTAAGTGTAGTTCATATTCCTCTAATAAAAACAACATATTATATTTATGATATGGTTTTTTAATATAAAAAATTAATAATAATATAATTTTGAGTGGAGGAGGAAAAATAATGGAAAGAAACTTGAGAGAAGACGTTACCTCAAATCAGATGACTTCATTGGATTTGAGCCAAAGGGTCTTCTGAATTGCCTTATACCTAGGTGAAGGATTCTAGTAGAAATATAGAGATGTTAAGAGATTATTTGGGTATAATTTAGAAAATCCAATGGGATTTAGAGGTGTGAGTAATGTGTTAGAGGTGGTTCCATTTTATAAGAGGAAGGAGGGGCACTTAAGGAATACCTTGAATTATTATTTTATTATAAATTCTATTTTGAGTATAAATGAGTCCAAATTCAGATATTTCGAAGATAATATGAATATAAGTCGAAACAAATCATTGAATAAGAATTAGATAGGTATTTGTATATTTTTCAATCCATATCGTTTTTATTTAACCCATTTTTTCTCTTACCGTTTTATCAAGCATTTAAAATATTGTGAATCAAAAATTGATACCAAAACGTATAAAATATCCAAATAAAGAGTCAATAACTAAATTTTAGACTTATAGTAACTATTTTTCTTGAATCATAATTTTTTTTGAATTTTACAATATTTAATAAAATATTTTATATTTTAAAATATGAATTATGTCAATTTTGACACTATTTATATCATGAATTTTTTAAAACTACATAAAAACATTATTGATTCAAAAAAACATCATTAATACAAATATAGCATGTAAATATCATCCAAAAGATTCATGGATGACATCAAAATAACCAATTTCATTTATTTAAACATTTATAATATCATTTATTTAATTTATTTTTTAATGATGCAATCACTGAATCATCATTGTGTTATAATTAGATTTATTTATTTATTGTCTAAAATTTACTAATAAAAAAACTTGATTTAGGAAATATTTTTATATTTCTAATTTATATATATATATATATATATATATATATTAAAAACCATAATTTATATAACCCCATATAAAAATTGATTTACCAAAATATACACGTTTAGGTTATATCTTCCTTAACATTAAATTAAAAGTAATTAAATGTCATTTTCACACCCAAGTGGCTCTATGGGGTGGTAAAATCATCCCACAAATGGCCATAATCAGATATATCTCATCTAATAAGATTAGGACACATTTTAGGGTAATTTAATATTATTATAATATTATTTTTTACCCTTATTTACAATATTTTCCCTTTGACCATGGTAAATTAAATATTTACTCAAATTACTATTCATAATGTATAAAAACAAAAGTTATCTATTTATTGAATTTATACCTCCAGATTCCAAGTATTGAATCCATTTTTTCAAATTTGAAAAATAGAAGTTACCAAAATTAATTTCAATTAATTCCTATTCTCAAAACTAAAAAGAGTGTTTTTAAGAAAATATAAATATCAAAATATTGACATGTGTTTATTTCTAATTAAAAATTTAAATAACTTCTTATGAACAAAATTGTATTAAAAGGTAAAAACAGAATCTAATTACACATTAAAACCAATTAAAATGATAATCAAACCATATAAATAAATCAGATGAAAAGGCAATTTTGACATAAAATGGAGTATTTATCACTGTTCATAAAAAATTAACGTTATCAGAAATTGGATTAATTTTCATTTTAAGGAACTAAATTTTATTGGAAAAATGTAAAAACATTTAACAAACAAGTTTAATCAAAATATAGTTTTTTTTGTTCATTCCCACCAATACAATAAAAAGGTATTAACTACCATTAAAAATACTAATATTTTGTTATTATTTTTTAGTATAAATCTACCTTGTGTGCAACATTGGATATCAGAGAAACCCATTATTTCATGTCGGATATGCCAACAATCATATAATCCCCTTTAAAGTAAAATTAATTTTTAATTCACAAATATTAATAAATATGAAAATGTATAATTCTTTATTTACATGGGATGTTACATCCTTAACCACTTTCTGAAATTGCGTCCCCACAATTCATTTCACATATCAAATAAGTAGGGGTATTTATACCTGTTAGAATTTTCATATTCCCATGTTCCCACTTCAACTATTTTTTTTCCTCAAAACCTTTACCTGATTAAATACCTTATTTCAAAACATATTCTCTCTTCTGTCAAGAGTCTAGACTGGTTGTTCCTCATAAGAAAGATTCTCTTCCAACTGAACTACCTCTATACTCAAAACATGAGATGGATCTGGCATATACTCTCTCAACAATGAAATATGAAAAAATTTGTGTACCTGGGATAAACATGGAGGTAAAGCCCCTGAGTAGGCAGCTGATCCAACTTTTTATATAATTTTATAGGGTCCAATGAACCTCGGACTCAGATTTACCTTCTCACCAAAACACATCACACATTTCCAAGGAGAAACATTTAAAAAGACATGATCACCTTCCTCAAAATAAATATCCTTCCTCCAGTTATCCACATAACGTTTATACCTAATCTATGTTGTCCTCGTGTGATTTTGAATTAACTAAATTTCTTCTGCCATATCTTCTACCAATTCAGGTCCCATCAAATGTTTTTCACCTACATCATCCCAAAAAGCTGGAGTCCAACACTGCTATCCATATAATTCCTCAAATGGAGCAATCTGTATACTGTAATGAAAACTTTTATTATAAAAAAACTCAACCAAAGAAATTTATTGGTACCAAATTCCCTGGTAATCCATTGAAGAAGTAAAAATAATATCTTCTAATGTAGGAATTGATCAGTTTGACTATCCATAATATTGAGGATGAAAATATGTAATGAAATTTAATTTAGTACCTAATTCCTTCGGAAGTTTCTTCCAAAAGTAATAAGTCAACCTGGGATAATGATCAGATACAATGGAGAGGGGAACATCATGTAAACTGACAATCTCATTAACATATAACTGAGAATGTGGATATAGAGACAAAGAATATTGAATAGGAAGGAAAATGAGAAGATTTAGTCACTCGATCAACAATAACCCTGATTTCAGTGTTACCTTGAGATGTCTTCAGAAATACCACAACAAAGTCCACATATATATTTTTCCATTTCCATTATGGCATCGGTAAAGGATAAAGAATCAATTTTGGTAAATTACTCTCTAAATTAACCTATTGACATGTCAAAAACTTCATATTAAATTCAGCAATATATATTTTCCTTCAATCCAACCACCAATAGTCCCAAAGATCTCTGTACATCTTAGTACATCCAGGATAAACTGAAAATGGAGAACTATGAGCATCACATAACAACTCTTTCTTTAATTTTGAATCACAAGGCACACATAATCTCTTTCTAAACCTCAAAAAACAATATTTATCATTGTTAAATTCAACTAACATACCCTTCTAAACCAACTCTACATTTTTCTACAACTCACTGTCTTCTTTCTATGATTGATTTATTCTTTCTACTAAAGATGATTTCGCTGCTACCTCAAACAAAAAAGAGTAATTTCCCACACCAACAACTTCTATGCCGAATTTCATCAAATAATTAATCAAATGATCTTGTTCCAAATTAATTATGGTAAATGTTGCATTACTATTTCGGCTTAACGCACTTGCCTCTATATTTTCCATTCTTAGATGGAAATGGACAATGAAATAACAATCCTTGATTAATTATAACCATCTCCTATGTCTCATTTTTAATTCATTCTATGTGAATATATATGTCAAACTTTTTTGATCAATATATATTTCACAATTTACACCATATGAATGATACTTCCAAGTTTTTTATTCAAAAAACAATAGCAGATAATTGTAAATCATGTGTAGATTAATTTATCTCATGAGGCTTTAACTGACGTGAAGCATAAGCAATTACCGAATTATTCTGCATTTTGACACGACCAGGTCTTTTAAACAAAGCATCATTTTACATAAAAAAATTACCATTTCTGTAAGGTAATGCCAATACTAGAGGATTCACTAATCTTCTTTTCAATTCCTAAAAACAATAATCACATTCTTTTGTCCAGATAATCTTAACACCTTTTCGGGTGAACCTAGTCTGTGGGGTAGATAACCATGCAAAAATATGAACCAACATTCTTATAATAGCCTTCCAAACAAAGAAAACTACGAATATGAGTTATATTTTTAGTAATTTTCCATTTATCTATATCTTTTGTTTTAGCATGATCAACAATTATTCCATTTTTTGAAATAATGTGACCAAGGAAAGAAATTTGTTGTAACCAAAATTCACACTTACTGAATTTCCCATACAATTTCTTTTCTTTTATGGTTTGAAAGAAAACCCTTAAATGACTTTCATGTTCCTATTTACTTTTGGAATATACCAAAATTTCATCAATAAACACAACCACAAAAAAATATAAGAACACATGAAAAATTATATTCATAAGATCCATGAATACACATGTCCATTTCTTAGCCCAAATTTCATAACTAAAAATTCATAATGGCCATATCTAGTAAAAAATGTGGTCTTTGGAATGTTTTCATCCTTTACTTTCAACCGATGGTACCTTGACCTCAATTCAAACTAAGAAAATTACCGATCTCCCTGGATCTGATCAAACAAATCATTGATATGAGGAAAATGATACTTTTTCTCAATGTTGATATTACTCAAGGCTCTATAATCAATGAAAAGTTTCATAGAACAATCTTTCTTTTTAAAAAACAAGACTAGAGCACCCCATGGTGAGGTGATAGGTTGAATGAAACATTTATCTAATAAATCCAAAAATTGTTTCTTTAAATATACAATTTTAGTTTGAGCCATTTGATAAGTGGGGTTTGAAATTGGCTTAGAATCAAGAACTAAGTCAATAGAAAATTCAACTTATCAATCAGGTATAATACTAGGAATCTCATTAGGAAAAACATGAAGATTCTCATTTATTATTGGCACATCATTAATCTGAACTGTTCCTTTATTTTATGCAATATATGAAAGATAACATTAATTTCCATCTTTTTCTAGTTTCTCAGCTTCCTGATATGTTATCAGAGATAAGGTTTCACTATTGTACACAAACTAAATGTATTTCTGAAAAGAAACCTCTTTAGCTCAACATTCAATATTATCATCATAAACATAAATACTATCCATTCCCAAAATATCATCTAATTCTACTAGAGTTAAAACAATAGGTTTTTCCGGTAAATTCATTCCATATATGAGGATATGAAGATTCTTATAAATTGTTTTTTCCTTAATATTTCCCCCATGTGTTTTTACCACAAGTTCACGATTCATATATGGAGTTGGAATTCCCAATTTACTATAAAATTTCTTAGAAATGAATGAATGTGTAGGTCTTAAATCAAACAATACAATGGCATGATCTAAAACAAACGTACCTAATACCACTTAATTTGATAGTCCCACCTCAACTGTAGTTGTAGAAAAATATTTTACACCACCCTTCTACTTTTGATTTGTCTGGTTTCTGTCACGGGTAATCAACATTGGACACTAATTGGAATAATGTTAAAACTCAACGCCACTAAAACATATTACCCATGGATTTTCATTGCCTTATAGATCATCTTTCTTACAGTTATAAGAAATATGACCAGTCTTACCACACCAGAAGAACATTCTAGATTTTGAGAGACATTCTCCAAGATGCTTTTTACTATACTTCTTAGAAGATGGAAATTTAATTTTCTTAGCTCTAGGATTCTTTGATTAATTATTTCTTTTTTTCCATCCATCTGGACCTCTTATTTTTATTTCTCTCTTGGAACGCCTGATCACCAAAAAAAACTCCATTTAAACCTTCTCATCACATAGAACAATTTTCTCATAGATTTTTAATTCATGAAAGGATAATTCCCTTCGATATCACAGCTTCAATCCTGAGTAAAATTTATTTATCTCACTATTATGATATCTGATAAAATTTGTAGAATACCTTACCAGTCGAGTGAACATGTCTTCTTATGCATCCACTGAGTCATCCTCATTCCTCAATTCCAAGAATTGTTTCCCATCCTAAGTCGAACCGCCTTTGGAAAATATTTCTGAAGAAACATACCTTTGAATTATTACCAATAACGAGCATAAATATACCAATTATCCCTTATATTTTTAACCATTTACCACCTCTGATATGCTTCTCCTTAAAAATGATAATCAACAAGACTAACCTATTGATTTTCTGTATAACCCATGACATCAAAAATCTTCTCCAGTGTTATAATCCACCCTTTAACTTGAACAAGGTCACATGGTCCTCTAAATTATGAGGGATGTTTCCTCATGAAATTCTCCACTATTGAAATGTTCCTATTTTTTTTATCTAGCTGATCTCGTGCATGGATACCACCACCATTTACATCCTTAGTCAATTGTTCTGCCACTGTAAAAAATAGTTCAGTTCTAATTCTGACCATCTCATATTGCTCATTTGGAAGGTTGTTTTCCTCTAGATGTCATTCCATCATAGCTTCCATGTTTTCACTGTGGAAAACAATTCTAAACACAAAAATATATAAGGCAAAGTAACATGGTAATCGTCAAATGCTATATCATTTCAATCTTACAATAAAGTAAAAATCATTTATGGATATTCTATTAGAAAAATTCACACTCCTAAAGTTATCTAAACTAACCTATGATACCAAATATAAGGCGCTGTATTTATAATTTTTATAATCATGAATTAAGTTAATAATTTACATTGATAATCTTCTCTGGTTTAGAGATTTAGAGAATTAGTTCATAACTTATACAAAATATCGTGAATATTGCATGTTTTCACTTCTACTCGGTATCCATTTTTTTCATAAAATAAAAATTCATAAATGAAATGAAATATGTTTAATTCAATATTATAAATAGCATGAATTTTCATTGCTCCCATACTTGACCATATTTCACCTTAATTCCTGCGAAAAACATTTCAAAAACTTGGGATGAGAATAAAAATCCCAGTAAGGAATACACAAACAAGGACAGCTGTTAGTTTTCAAAACAACATGTAAACCATAAATACTAATCATAAATTAATACTTTACACCTTAAATAAGTATAAAAACACTTCACTGAATATAAGATCATTTATTACCATTTTTGTAACCAAAACATTTCCATAAAACCCATAGAAAACAATCTATAACATATAATTTTAACTTCGAACATAAAAATACTTAAACAGAATAACCATAAGGTCGAATTCCACACATATCACTAAATAAAATAGCCAAACGGCCGACTTCCATACCCAATACATTGTAGGTTATAACGCAACCACACATCCTTCATTTATCATGGAACTACCTTTCAATTGGTTTATCGGGTAACCACCCATCAAATGTCAAAGTAACATTATATAATCATGACACATAAAATATTACCAATATCAACATTCCACTAATATCATTTCATTTGAAATCACAAAAACTAATTTAAGGATATTGAAATACTAAATCCATTTCAAAAACCATTTTCAATACCAAAACACCCCAAAACGGAATAAGGGGTTTTTTTCATTTTGAAAACATTAAGGCTTATTGGGGAAGCCAAATAACGATTACAGAAGCAGAGATGTCATTTTCTCTTCACAAGTTGAAATCATTCCTTTTGTCATTTAGTAAAATTAATCATAGAAAAAATATTCAAATTGAGTGAAAGTAAACCTCAAAGGTTTTTATTATACATTATATAAAAGATGGAGGTTTATATCATCAAAATAAGCCTCAATTAATGTAGATCGAGATGAAGTCTCTTACCTCTTGTCCTAGTTGAGTCATTCATTATTTAATTTCCTGAATAATAAACTTACATTAATTTATATTTTATTTGGAACCTTTTTCAATTTTATTATCTCTTTTATGTCACTTATTACCTTTCTCTAAAAATCACATAATTATTCAAGATCATATCAGTCGTTTTTTCGATGCACATTACATGAGTCAAAAATGAACATGTAATAAATAAAAATTGTCCTTTTGGTCAAAATTAAATTATATATAGAATTATATTCAGGATTTAGATATCATATATATCATGTATATCATGTATATATTTATTTAGAACTGTCCATACCATTTGGATATAAGAAATGAAATGCATTGTTCATGCAGGCGGTAAGTTGTCCGTATGCATGAACGCTACATTCATTTCTTTTTAATATTTAAGGGAATGAAAAATAAATGGTACATAGGTATATTAAAATTCCAGTATAATATCTATGTTATATATGTTACATAAGTTCATTAATTCCATCCTTTATGTGTTTCATGTATAAAATGAACGACTCATCTCACTTTGGGGGGGCGGTATCCTACACTTCCTCAAATAAAATTATCATATTTATACAACATGAATAGAATAAAGGTATGTTATAAATTAATATTTCAGAAGAATAGAGATAATATAAATATCACAAATATCATATATAATTATATTTCAATCATAATGGCCACCATGAGAGGTGGTAGGGAAAAATCGATCAATCATTGTTTTGTGAGGCAGTTGTTTGTCATACACCGACTGGCCAAATGGCCTAGAGGCCTTCATTTTTTTTATGATAACCCATCTTTCAAGGGATGAGGGGGATCCCTTACATGGCCTGTAAGCTTAGTTTTTACCTAAACTATAGGCTTAAGAAACATCACATGACCCGAAGGTCTTGGGGAATTCAACAAGACTATAACTACAATGAACTGCCCCTCCCCGTCATTTGTATCATGATAGAAGCTCTCCTCCTTCAAATGGTCATCTGACTAAGCTTCATGTGCAAGCCCAGGCTAGTCCCAATGGCATATCTATAGCCTCTCATTCTTCCAATTTCATTGTTTCTGCTCTGGTGAGTGCACCTACACTAAATCCTCCTCTCGGGCTACTCCTCTTTTGTAAACTCTTTCTAGGGATGATCATATGGCCCAAAGGCCTTGAGGTGTCTTGAAGGCCTTAATGGTGGCCATAAATCCTTACTATATTGAAGGCATGGGTGGCCCGAAGGCCTTATGGACTCCAAGCCCAAACCGGTGGCCCAAGTTAAATAGTTCCGCCTGCTACAACACCGAACAATACATAGTATAATACCTTCTACAGCACATGCTACTGTACTTGCTACAATACTTGCACCGTACTTTTTACAGTACCCCAAAATTATGCCTCCACCTGTTTTTGAACATGGGTCTCGTGGATGCACTTAAGGATACATGACCAACAGGGCTAAGGCTCATGTGTGTTCATTGTACACCAAAACAGTATGTGTGTATCCATTATATGTAGAAATGTGTAAGTGTATTTCTAATCCATCTCTAAAAAACCTATTTTGTTGAGGAAACTGGTATTTTATATAACAATAATAATAATAATAATAAGATCATAGGGAATGGAGAAGGAAAAATAATGAAATGACACTTGAGAAAAGACGTTACCTCAAATTAGGTAACTTCTATATATTTGAGCCAAAGGGATCACTTGAATTACCTTATGCCTAGGGGAAGGATTATAGAAGGAAGAGAATGATTTTGGGAACTTATTTGGGTGGAGGTTGGACGAGCCAAGGGGCTTGAGAGATGTGTGTAATGAGATACAGGTGGTGACCTTTTAGAAGAGGGATCGGGGAACATAAGGAATATCATGAATTATTATTTTATTATAAATTCTATTTCGATTATCAATGAGTCCAAATTAAGCTATTTAGAAGGTAAGATGAATATGAGTTGAAATAAAATCATCCAATATAAATTAAGCAGTATTGGGATATTTTTTACTCTTTGCCTTTTTTATTTAAAACTTTTTTACTCTTATCATTTTATTAAGAATTTAACAATTTGAGAATCCAAATAGTTACAAAAAATGAAAAATATTGATTTAAAGAGTCAATAATTAAATTTTAGACTTATGATTACTAATTTTATGAATCGTATATTTTTCTGAATTTAATAATATTTAATAAAATATTTTATATTTTCAAATAAGAATTATGTCATGTTTGACACTATTCATATCATGACTTTTTTTAAAATCCATAAAAACTAGATTGATTCGAAAAAACATCATTAATAAAAATATAATATGTAACTATCTTCTAAAAAAATTGTGTATGACATCAAAATAAATAAATCACATTTATTTTAACATTTATAATATCATTTATTTGAATCCATTATTAATGAAGCCATAACTGCATCATCATTGTGTCATAATTAAATTTATTTATTTAATATATAAAAACTATAAATAAAATACCCTGATTTAAGAAATCATATTAGCTTTATAATGAATATGTATAGTCGAAAGTATAAATTATATAACCCCATATAATATTTTTTTACCAAAAGATACAGTTTTAGGTTATATTTTCCTTAACTTTAAATTAAAATTAATTAAATGTCATTTTCAAATACAAGTGGCTCCATGTGGTCCTACCCAATGATTCCCATAGTTGGATATATCTCATAAAATATGATTAAGACACATGTTAGTGTAATTAATAATATTATAATATTAATTTTTACCGTTATTTACCAGATTTACCCTTTAACCAAGGTGAATATAATATTTACTGAAGTTACTATTCACATCATCTAAATATAAAAGTATCATATAATTTAAAATTAATTCCCATTTTGAAAACCAAAAAGCGTGTGATTAATAAATAATAACTATCAAAAGATTGACACATGTTTACGTATAATTTAAAAGTTAAATTAAATATAATTACTAATATTAAATTAAATGGTAAAAAAATAATCTAATTACACTCTAAAACCATTTAAAAATATAATCTATCCATATAAATAAATCATATGAAAATACAGTTTTGACGTAAAATGAGGTCTTCTTCACTGTTCATTAAAAATGAACTTTATCCGAAAAATACCAAAAATTTACCCAAAGTAAATTTTGATGTACCGCTTATAAATAAGAAGTTTATTTTTTCAAATTTTACATATATATTTGTTAAAGAATAGATTTTAAAGGGGTTATCCAACAAAAGGTGTTTAAACAACCTTTTAAAAATATTAGAGTATTTAAGCTTAAAATTGGATTCATTCTCATTTTAAGCCTCTAAATTTTATTAGATAAATATAAAAACAATTAAAAAACTTGTTTAAACAAAATATGGTTAGTTATATTAATTCCCACCAATACAATGGCTTGGTGTAAACTACCATTTAAAATAATAATATTATGTTATTATTTTTTAGTATGACTCAGCCTTGTGTGAAACATGAGATTTCGGAAAAAACCCATTGTTGCGTGTCAGTTAAGCCATCAAACATAGCATCACCTTTAAAGAAAAATTAATATTTAATTCACAAGTATTAATAAATATGAAATTTTCATCTTTTTTATTTACCTAGGATGTTAAAGTAGTTCTTGAATTGTTGAGAAATCACCATATTTGTGAAAAGATTTTAAAATGTGATTTGTGGATTAGGGATGTGATGTTCTTTGGACACATCATGTTGGAACATGGTATTTCAGTTGATCCTAAAAAAGGTGAAAGAAATTATTACATAGGTATAATAATGAAATGTTTTAGATATTTGGATCTTATTTGGTTTATGAGGGTTTTATAGCTAGTTTTTAAAGGACATCTCAATGTTGGACTCTCTAAGGACTACTCTAAATTGGAAGGGAGTAAAGATTTATTTTGAAGAAAAATTTATGAATTATTTTATTAAGTAGAAATTTATTTTGAATACTACCCCAATGTTGAATAATCTGTAAGATAGAATGATCTATGTGGTTTTCTGTGATGCATCATGTTCCGATTCGGAATGTGTCTTTAATAGGGTGATCATATTGTTTATTATAAATCATAGAATATATGGATACATGAGTATAATTATGCAACCAATGACATTTAAATCAAAGATGTGATGCATGAACTTAGAAGTTTGTTACATTAATTTATCATAGAAAGGATTATAATATATTTCTACTACAAGAGATTTTTTTATATTGTTTGAAATAATGTTGAATATCTACCAAAGTCATTAGGTGGAATACATAAAATCATCTTATTATGACATCACTTATAACCTGGGGAAAAATAATGTCATTGTAAATTCTTTTAGTAGGAAAATTCCAAACCAGTCCATGAAAGAACCATCAAAACAGAGGAACATGATTGCCTTATTTTCATAGTTTCACATTAAAGTATATAAATCAAGGTATGAGGTTTCATTGGTTACTTTTTAGTTTCACTCCAAACTTCTAGAGGTCATCCTTCAGGAAGAACATATTTATTATTTGTTTCATATCTTGATGCAATATCTTTATAGAGGGAGACCTTTGTTGACTGATCATTCTCCACAGAGGGCATTCTATATTATTAGTGACTTTTTTTGGAACTGTTAGTGGTCTGAAAAGTTGTAATGGTGGATTTCCATAATGTCCAGTGGTAAGTGAATACAAGAATCATGGTGATATTCTATGACATGCGATAATGATTCTGGTTTCCATATATGAGACTGGGAATTTCCAAAATTTTATCTCCTTATTATTTGTGCCAATAGGTCAAGGAAAATAACTAGATACGTTTAGGTTTTACTTCATCCACTTACAATGTTGATTTGGAAGTGGTATGAGATCTCTTTGGACTTTTTGGTTGAGTTTCCATGTACCAATAGAAAGTAGAATATGATATGGGTTGTGTTCAAACGACTAACTAAATTAGGGCACTTTATACCCATTCATGATGCAACCAAAGTTAAAGAGAAATGAAATATATATATGTGAAAGATATTGTTCATTTTCATGGAGTTCAATATTTTATAGTCTCTAAAGGAGATCTTAGGTTCAGGTATCATTTTTAGAGAGGCCTTATAGAGGAATTAGGATATCAGGTTCATTTGAGTATGGAAGACCATCCACAGTTAAGTCTCCAAATAGTGAATGTTATACATATTCCAGAGGATATTCTTCACACCTACATTATTGACTATATTGGAGCTTGGAATGATAATTTTGGATTGTTTGAGATTTATTATAACAACAGTTACTGGTTCCTGATCAGAATTGATCCCTTTGAAGTATTTCAAAACCAACCATGACAATTTCCTTTTTTTTCATAAATTGATGAAAGCTCCATGGATGGAAAGATAATGGCTCTAGAGATGAAAATAATAATTTAGTTGATTTATAATATAATTTTGATGGTATAGATCCTATTTATATCTTATTCTGATCATAATCATAGACCATTGGAATGTTCTATTTGTGACTAGGATTTGTTGAATGCTTCACCCTGTTTGGGACAGTGACACATTGGGAGGCAAGGGAAACGTTCTCTTTATTTTGTGGGACCGTTTAGGGTTATTGAGTATGTGGGGAATGTATTTTACCATTTATATATTCCCCCTCAATTGGTGTTAATACATAACATATTCGATTTATCATAGATGCAAAAGTTCCTTTTTGACCCATCTCTAGTTCTGAGCTCGAGTGGTCTTGATGTCATGTATGATTTTTCTGTGACTGATCATCTGGTTATGATAAGTGAATATTAAACCAATGTACTTAATTGTTGGGTGATAAATTTTTTTGAGTGATACAATATTATGGTTTTGATACTTATGATATTTTAGGGAGAGAGGCATTGATTATAGAGTCACAACCTCATATTTTTGGAATGGATGCTTCTTATTAAGATTTCTATGGAAAAAAAGATTATATGGTTTGGAGGTTGTAACATCATATTAATGTTTTAATGTTCTCATTAGCCTCTATTTTTAGAATAATATATCTTCGTCACATTTAGGGGTACTTTGTGTGAACTTTTGGAAATTTTAAAGGGCTCTTCGGTAATGCACAATTGGCATAAAATTTTCCCAAACCATGCACCATGCTTTTGAAAACCTTAAGATCACTTGTAGTGAGGTTTTGGATGGTTGGAGAGCGGTTTTGGATACCATGCTCCCACTAAGGCGAAACCATGAAACATCACCAGTAGGGGTACATAGTTAGGGAAAATATTTTGACAAACCATGCAGACCTTCCGAGATAACCGTGTGCACATTATTTGATTATTCCATTTTTTTAAATTATAAAACCCCTATATTCACCTATAATTCAATCCAAAATTAACCTAAAGGGATTTCCATGGTTGATAAGGCTTTTAATGACACTATTTGGTTACTACGAACCCCTGTCTTAGCAGATCGATTCATAGAAAATCGTGTTTAATCTCTTTTGGGTGTGGAAATATTCTCTTCTTGATATCTCTAAAATTAACAAAGGTATGATTGTGGGATATTAATATCTAAAATTATTCATTTTAGTTTCCCATTTCAGGAATTTTTGGTCATGATCTTATTATCCCAAGGTAGGTGGTTCCATTTAAAAATTTCCAATATATTTTAAAAAAATTTAAATTATTAAAATTAAAAAATTTGATTTAAATTTAATTTCCTTCAATTGGTTTGTTAAAAACCCAATTATAGTGAATTAGGGATTTGAGTTTTATTTGTCATGAAATTTTAGAAAAATATAAATTCCATTGAACTGGTGCATGTTTTTGAAATTTGATGGAAAATTGTAAATATTAAATTTTGGGATTTAAATTGAGGAATTGAATTGTGAAATTTATTTTTGAAAATGATTTAAAATTTTTCTTTGAGAAAAATGTCTTAAATTTTTCTTATATAAACCCTGTGGTTTTACCCTAAAAAATGTATGCTTTTAATAAAAACCCATTTTAGTTTTTAAATGTAAATTCGAATATTGAATTGGGATAATGGATTAATTTTATTTAAAAATGTTTTGAAATAAATTTCTCCCTATACATTTTATGGATGAGAACATACAAGCCTAGGTAGTTAGTGATTTATTAGGGACAAATAGGCTAGGATGGGAATGCCCCATTAACAGATTGACACTCTTTAACTCTAATATAAACATATTAGAAGATATAATCTCCAATGGGATGTTAGTTAGTATTCTTGGTCCAGTATCAGGGAGATGTGCGTGAAAATTTCAGTTTTCAGTTTGTAAGGATCCCATAACCTATAACTGTTGTACCTCTTGTCAGATGACCATGTTGCTTCTTTATGTTTTTAATGATATATATGACATGGTTTCTAAACTATTTTACTATTTACTTAAGTATTTATAAGTTATTATTTATATAAAAAGTTTTATTAAGACATTGTTTATAAATATTTTTATAAATTAAAATGTAAATCACATTTTTACTTATATATGATCTTGAAATACCATGCCTATTTTATTTAAAATTTAATGCTTAATTTTGTTAATTAATGTTGAATATTTTATGGAATCCATGGTTAGAACCTATGAATATTTTAACTAACATAATACATGTTCCTTATAGCGTGCATAAATTTCCTCCTACCAGGTTCAAGAAAGGGGAATGAACCACTTAGAGGTGATAGTTTCTGCTGATATGTGGGCTTTAAGCTACTGTGTCCATTGGGACTTGGGTTTTTTATCCTATTTTCTTGTAAACTATAGTTGTACATTAATTTTTTATACCTATTTGACTTCTGGCACATTTCTCCATGTGGATTTTTCTTTTTGGCATACTAACTTGTATCTCTTTCATCCATTTTGTTTGTGGAAAATTCATTCCCACATTCAAATTGTTTGATTCCACGTGCTTCTCTACAACCCTTAGGGATCATGAACACCTTCATCTTCCTATTAGGACTGACTTGGGTATCATGGTATAGGGATATTCTGGCTAGTTCATGAAAATTGTGACCCATTTTTTTCAATCAAACCCTTAAAACATCAAAATGAAAAGTTGGATCACTTACATTATGGAGGACCATTTCAGTTTAAGGTTATAGAGAATTAGAAAAAACTCTAATATAAGCAATTAACATGCATTTAAATGATCATTTCTCCAACATTATACAAATTTTCATTGTCCCATTAATACATTATCATCATCCATATGAAATCCCTTCTAGACATAACTCATTTAACATTATTTCTTTGAATACTAGGGAAAATGAAACATAAGAAGGGCGATCTCAAATTCTCAGTAAGGGTAAACATAAGAATTATCAATTTAATGTCATTGATGATAATAATAGGATCATAAGGGTATGATGACATAATCAATGAGAATGATAAAATCATATTGGAAATCATACATAGCAATACCAGGATCATGAAATATTAAAATATGGAAAAGGAAGAATACATAAAAATCAAAAATCATGAGCCGTGTGATATTAATCTAAATCATGAGGAAAATTATAAAATAATAATAATAAATAAAAACTATATTTAGTAAATTACATAATCACATTCATAAAATCCTTTCAAGCACATTTCAAAACATAATTAATTGGAATAAACCTACCGAAAACATACAATATAATCATAACCCAATGCATTAGAGAGATATAATAGGCTCACCTGATGATATCTAGTTCACCCCATTGAATAAGCTCTAACTGTATCACACGATGCTATCTGGGCCACCCAATCATGTAAGATGGAATAGTATCACATGATTCTATCTAGACCACCACATCATGTATGCTACAATAAGATCACCTAGTAAAATCTAACCCACCCCATCATGTAAGTTGTAATAGGTTCACTGTTCTCTATTAGGGGTTCCCTATCATGTAAGAAGTATATGAACCATTACATAAATAAAAATCATATAAAAAATCATTATTAATTTTATAACTTTATTAACCCATATAAAAGAAATGTATATCAATTCAATCCATTTGAAACAGGATTAATCTGTGGGAAGTTAATAGTTTCTCTAACAGTCTCTGGAAACAGGGTTATCCCATGGAAAAGAAATGAGTTCCAAAATAATCTCTTTGAAACATGGTAAATTTGTAGGAAATAAATAGGTGTCATAATCATCAATTTGAAACATTATTAACCCATGAAAAAGAAATGGTTTATATAACAATCTTTTTGAAACATTATTAACCCATGTAAAAGAAATGATTTCCTTAACAATCTCTTTTAAACATGATTAATCCACATAAAAGAAATGGTTTCCAATAAAATCTCATTGATACGTGATTAACCCATATAAAATAAATGGGTTACAAAACAATATATTTGAAAATATGATTAACACGTGGAAATGAAATGGGTTCCAAAACAAGATCATTGAAAACATGATTAACCCTTGGAAAAGAATTGTATTCCATAACAATCTAATTAAAACATGATTAACCCCTGGAAAAGAAACTGGATCCTTAATAATATATTGGAAACAAACATAATCAATACAAATAAAGAATGATGATGGTATCAATAAAAAATATCCCTAGTGGGGGATAAGTAAAAAAAATGTTTGTTGGTTATTAAGAATGGAAACGTCTATAAAAGATCATTAAAAACAGTTTTTGAGGAAGATAATTCTTAAATATTAAATTTGTCTCATACCACTTTGGAATGTTTGAATCATAATCCACAAAATGTAATAAAATTAAAATAAAACATATAATATACTAAGAATATTAATATTAATGATATTATATGTCAAAGGAGTAGTATATACACCTTATAAAATAAGATATGTGTATAACATAACAAACATCTCAAGAAAGGACAATCCTGAAAATAATTCCATAAATGCTTTGGTAAATTGGAAACCATAAAATGAATGAAATAAAAACCCTCAAATGGATGTGTAAAAACCATAAATTCAGGTATAATAATCATAAAATATATTCAAGGGTAGTATATACACTATGTAAAAATAATTATGTTCATAACAATAAATATGTCAAAATAGAATGTAAATTGATATTAAATCCCTTACAATTGTCGTAACATCTGAATCAAAAAAACCAAAATTAATAATCTTAATAACAAACACTAAATACCATGAATATAAAATAATTAATGATTTAATATATAAAAATTACTATTATACACCAAAAAACAAGAAACTGGTGAAAATAAAATTTACCCCACAGATGATAAAAGTGGGATGAAAATCCCTTATAAAGATAAAATTATTGGAGTGAGAATAAATATGTGAAATAATTATATCCAGGAAATGTAAATAAAAAATTAGGAAATAATTTATAAAACAATATAATTTCATTTCACTCATATTCTTGGCATAACATAACCAATCATAATGATTTTTAACCCAATGAATGAAAATTGAGTTAAGAAATAACTTACATTTTTGAAACATATGAATTAGATAAAAAGTAAAAATAATAAAATAAAACATTTAAATTCCATGAAAATAAAATAATTAATAATATAATATATCAAAATTTTATTAGACACACCACAAAAAATAAATAATTCATGAATATAACATTTATGCCACATTTGTAAAAAATGAGATAAAACCCCCTTACAAAGATCATATCATTAGACTGAGAAAAAATAAATGAAAAAATTATGTGTGAAAAAATTAAATCTATAAAATAAAAGTTTAAATACATCATAATAAAATAATATGTCATTCCCTCATATTCATTGAATAACATTTCCATTGAAATTTATATTTAACCTAATAAATGAAAATTGAGTTAAAAAATACCTTACAACCATGGTAACATTTGAATACAATGCCAAAAAAGTAATAATAATCAAAATAAAAATTTAAAAATCATTATGTTAAAAAAAATTAATGATATTACATATCAAAATGGGTAATATATATACAGCACCAAATAAATGAGGGGTGAATATGACATTTTCCTCAGAGATGTAAAACGAGGGAGGAAGATCCCTTAAAATGATCATATCATTGCAGTGATAATAAATCAATGAAATAATTATGTTTCATAAATGTAAATATAAAAACTAAATGTGTACATACATAATAATACATTCATATTACATTTCACACATATTATTTGCAAAATTATAACCAGTGAAATATAATATTTACCCAATGGATGTAAATTTATGTAAAAAATACCTTACCTTGATTCAATATTTTCACACTTGTTCTTTATCTTCATGAATAATAAAATTTTGTTAATTATTTTAATTCATTAGAAAATTATTAAATCTTGTTAATAATTTAATTTCACTAATTATATTATAATATACCATTACATAATTAATAAAGTTTTCATCGAATGTTTTGACCATTTTTAGTTTATGTGTAAAAAAAGAATTGGTATGTTTACTATGGTCAATGGTATCATTATTTTAAATATAAAAAATAATAATTAAATAATTTCCATATTTATTAATAAACTATACTTTTAAAACCAATCATTAATGGTGATTATGAAAAATTAACCATCTTTATAATAATGGTGATGATATGTTGCACTTATGCATGAGTAATGTAATAATTTTTCAATGATATTTTTGGAAAAATTATAAGTAGAATTTATAATTCAAGAATTAAAATTAGATCATAAATAACAGATTATTTAGTCATATATACTTATATATATAATTTTTTTTATTAGAAAGGAGTCGCATCAATTGAGCAGTTGATAGTCCACACATCCATGAATGACATTAACACTTTTTCATTGTATGAAAAGGTAATAAAGAAAAAGATATATTATATTTTCATAATGGTAATTAGTTGACTAATATAATAAAGGTTTAATATATATTACATATTCTTAATAAAAATGTAATTAATACATTCATGTAAGGTGTGAACCAATCACATAACTTTGAGGATGCGATAATCCACACGTCCTCAAATGATGTTATCATATTCCAAAAAATGGAAAGCATTAAGGTATATGGTATATAATAATTCCATAAGTATAAATAGATCATAAATATAATATATATCAAATAAAACATTATATCAAGAATAAATATCAACCATGATAGGTGGTAAAGGAAAAACAAACGACATCGTTTCGTGAGGTGGTAAACCACCATACACACCAACTGTGATTTTTTACCCATTCGAAGGGAGTGTGTGTGTGTGGTTGTAGATAAAACCCTTAAAATAAAAGAATATTTGTATAATAATTATACTTGGTTTATTATATAATAATTTAATTGAAAAATTTTAATGGGTGTAGAAATAAATAAAACAATGTGATCATTGAAGAATATTACCTCTTCCATGGGTAAATTCTTCTAGTTTGAACCAAAGGATTTCCTTTATTAATTTATTCCCATGGTGAAGCTTATAATATTAGATTAGATATTATTGGATCTTAACTAGAAATTTTTTGGATGATCAAAAAGGTATTGATAGGTGTGATGAAGTGAGTGGTTGAGTGCCTTTTATGGTGTGGGGGGAGAAGAATTCTTGTAAATATAAAAAGGTAAAAACTATTGAGAATTCATTCTTACATTGTGTTCCTCCCATTATTATTTTTATTTCTAAATTTCGGTATATGGTATAAATATGTCCATATAATTTGTTTTCAACATGTTTTTATGTCATTTCCCCCCTTAAGATTAATGTTTAATAACCAACTAAATCTGTTTTTACCTTAATCATTGTAATCAATTTTAATTTATTTAACTAATCATTTATTGTAAAAAAAGAATATAAACATAATATAAATTTTAAATTATGATTATTGAGAATCTAGAACTAATTTTTACAAATTACTATCACATAATATGCAGAATTTAATTTCTAATTGATCACTCAAATGGGACGACAAAGTAGAGGTTTACAGTTAAAATCATTAAAAATTTGCTATGTTTTTATATTTTAAATTTGTATGAAAAATATTCCAATGAAATAAATTGTATTAAATGGTATAATATTTATATAATTTTAATTAATATTAATTTTGAAAAATAATTTAGCACTGTAAATAATTTTGATGAAAAAACAATTTCTAATTTAAATTCGGTGTTATTCACTATTCATCAAAATATGAATGTTCCCAAAAATATCAATAATTCACCCAAAGTAAATTTTTATATTAATATTTAGTTTTTTTCAAATAATATTTATATATTCTTCTATATTTAGTTTAAAAACAAGTATTCCATTAAAATTCAGCAAAACGTCTTTTGAGAAAAATACCGGTTTTTTTCTTAATATTGGATTTATTTTTATTTTAGGCTTAAAAACATATTAGATGAGCTTAAAATAACTTTTTGAATATTGAAAATATAAATTTAATTATTATCTATCAATAATAGTGATTAATTTTATTGTTAATATAAAACTTATTTGGGGGCATAAAAATAGTTTTGTCGTAGAAACACATCCATTATATTCAATTGGTTTTCTATTTTCATTTCTAATTATTCGGTCCCCAAAGGATTCATTATATAGACATGTTTAAACAAAATATTAATATTTTTTTTAGTCATATAAGTTATCTCCATTCCAACAATATGGTGATAACTATTATATTAAAAATAATAATATGAAAAATATAATGTTGTCTAATAAGACATGACCATACTGTTAACACATTTTATCATAGAAACTTAATGTTATGTCCAACACCAGATAAACATGGTGTTGTATATAAGGATAGGTAAACATTTCATTGAATGAGACACAATCTATCAATGAATTAGAAATATTATAAATGAAGATATTTCATAAAATTCCATAATGTTACACCCTCGGCCCCGCACATTGAACCTCTCCATCAAAATTTTTCTTGGTTATCAAAGGATTAAATTACTAGATTTCCATTATTGAAACCAACCTCAATCAATTGAAATAAGAAAAAATTCCACAAAAATTGAATGTGGGAAACATACAGGTCAATCAAAGATACAAATAACTTGGATTCCATATAAGGATATCATTGGTGGGGAATTGTAAGTTGGATTTAGAAGAAAAACTAATTCCCATAAACTAATAGATATTTGTTCATAACATGGTCTAGAGTAAGTGGATAGAATCAAACCCACTAAAATAATATGCATTGAAAAGATCATTAACATTATCATAAAAGAAAATAATAACATAACATTTTATTTCAAGACAATTTTTTTTTGATTTTGAAGTGGTTTGTTCACCATTTATATTGAGTGAATATGTAAGTATACATAATTTATGAATTTAATTTCATAATTTTGACAGTTTAAGACAAAATATCATTTTTCTCCAAATTATGAGTGAATTTTTCACTCCCAAAGCACTAAAATCAATTTTAATTATAGTGTAACCATTAAAGGGATAATCAAGATATTCCACAGGTATTTATAAATAATCCAAATCCATAATAGTTATCACAAGGTAATATAATTCCCAAAATTAATAAACCATTATATAATACACTAATTTTAACAACTCAAAATTAACACCCAATGTTCAAAACCCAGCCATTCTATAAATTACAATCCTTAAAACTTCCTGGCTATGTTTTAAAACTAAATATTATAATAAATATATAATATATTCCTCCAAGAAAAATCAACATTTATTCATCAAATAAAATCCCAAAGGTTTATGAAATTAACTTAATATTTACCTAAAAATATTCCATGAAAACAAGGACATTATGTAGGCTAGTGGTAGTGCATGAAACCCTTATCATCCTACGATCATGTGTTCAGAACCCAATGCCTAACTGGATATGATAGGTTTTCACCAAACATACATGTTGTCCCCACATTTTATTTAATACTGAAAAATAAACACTTAATATTGATCTTTGGGTTATAAATACATAAACCCAAAAAAATGTCTCCAAAAACATCATTTATAACATGAAAACTTTTACTACATGAAAACCTATAATGGGGTATCTAAGTCCTTGAAATTATGTTCAACTTTAATCTTATTGACCTGTTATGGTATCTATAGATATTTAGATAACCTCATATTAAAACATATTAATTTCCAAATTTATCTAAATAGACCTTTGAAACAAACTATAATAGCCCAGAACCCACACTTCTGGATCCTGTGCTAAAATCCATAACATTACAGTTTCCAATTTAATGGTGACAATTAAGGCCTAATTTTCCAAAAACACCTTACAACATAAAAAGGAAAACATTGAATGCCTAAATTTTTAAGGCCCTTTTAGATTTAGAGTATTAGAGAATTAGGAAAAACTCTTACAAAAATAATTAAAATGAATTAAAATGAGAATTTATCCCACTTAACCCAAATTTTAATGATCACATTAATATATATTCATCATACATATGAAATACATCATAGACATAAATCATTCAATATAATTTATTTTAAACATGGGGAAATTGATACATAAGAAGGGTGAGTTAAAATTCTTAGTAATGGTATGCCGAAGCATGAACAATTGAATGTCATCAATGTGCATGAGATTTTCATATGGGTATAATGACATAATAAATGTTAATGATAAAATCATAAATTAAATCATTCAAAAAAATACTTGAATCATAAAATATAAAAACATGGAAAAGAAAAAAAGGCATCAGAATCAAAAATCCAGATCCATGTAATGTCAATATCAGTCTTCAGAAATGTTATAAACTCATAAAAAGAAATAAAAACATTTATTTCTAACATAGAGAATAAATTTAAAAAATAAAATTTTAAAACATGTTATAAATTTGTTTATTTTGATTTACCATCCAGATGAAATCCAATACAATCATTTCCTAATGCATTGGAGAGATATAATGGGCTCACTCAGTACTATTTGGGTCACCGGATCGTATAAGCAGTATCAGGCTCACTCGAAGCTATATGAACAACACCATTATTTAAGATGTAATGGGATAACTTGGTGCTATCTAATACACCCCATTGTGTAATTTCTAATATGCTTACCCATATCTATCTATTCCAAACCATAATGTAATCTATAATGGGATCACCCAATGGTAACTAAGTCTCACTATTATGTAAGATGTCCATGAACCAAAACATGAATAAAAATTTTAGAAAAAATAATTATTCCTTTTTCAACTTGATTAACACATTTAAGATAAATAGGAATCATTTTAATCCATTTTAAACATTATTAACCTATGTAAAAGAAACACATTCCATATTAATATTTTTGACACTTGGTTATCAAACAAATAATAAATAGGTTATAAAACATCTATTTGAAATATGATTAACCAATGGGAAATAAACGAGATTCATAACAGTATTTGAAATATCGTTAACCTATGAAATTGAAATGGGTTCCATGATCATATCATTGAACAAGATTCACTCATTTTAAAGAAACACATTCCTTTAATGATCTCTTTCAAACCTGATTAACCCATGGAGAAGAACTGGGTTCCAAAACAATATAATTTAAAAATGGTTAACCCATAGAAAAAAAATGGGATCAAAAATAATTTCATTCCATTCATGATTATCCCATTGAAAATAAATTGGTTAAAATAAATCTATTTGAAATCACGATAAACCCATATAAAATAAATGGTCTCCAAACCAATCTATTTGAAACATGGTTAACCCGTGGAAAGGAAATATGTTCCTTAACAATAAATTTGAAACAATAATAATCCATAAAAATATATAATGTGGATGGTATCAATAGAAAATATTCTAATTATATGATAATTAAAAAATGGTTTTTGATGTTGAGAAATAGAAATTTGATTAAAACATTAATAAAAATTCATGAGGAAAAGAATCCTTAAACATTTAATGTGTCTCATACCACATTGAATCATTTAAATAATAATTATAATGAAGGAATAAAATTAAAATGGAAATTATAATATAATGAGAATATGTTTATTAATTATATAACATTTCAATGTAGAAGTATATACACCACTTAAAACAATATAGGCATATAACATAAAAAATGTCTCAAGGAAGGAAAATTCTGACAAAAATTCCAATACCACTTTGGTATCTCTAAAATCTCAAACCTCTTGAGTACAAAATACCAAAATGGATTTATAAAACCCCCTTAAATTGAGGTATAATTATAATAAAATACATTAATGGTCAATAAATATTCTATATAACAAGAAATATACTCATAAAAATGAATAATTCTTAATGGAATGTAAATTGAGATGAAACCCCTTACAATTGTGGTAATATAGGAATAAAAAATAATAAATGTAATAATCATCAAATTAAAAATTTAAAAAAATAACTATTAAATAATTAGTAATATAATATATAAAAATGGGAAGCATATACACCAAACAAAATAATTAAGTGTTGAAAATGACATTTATCTCCCAGGTTTAAAAAGTGAGATGAAAATCCCTTACAATGATCATATCATTATAGTGTGAATAAATAATGAAATAGTTTTTCTATGGAAAATGTAAATGAAAATAATAAAAGTGGTAATATATTATTAGACAATCATATGTAATTTTTCTCATATTATAGGCATAATATAAGTAATGACATAGATATTTAACCTAATGAATGGAAATTGAGTTAAGAAATCCCTTACAACTAGGGTAACATCTGAATAAAACTCCCAAAAAGTAATAATAAACAATTATAATATTTAAATATTGTGAATAAAAATTAATAAATGATATAATATTTAAAAATGGGTAGTATATACACCATAATGAACATATAATTGGTTAATATGATATTTATTTCACATATGTAATAAGTGAGATGAAAACCATTAAAAATATTGTATCATTTGTGTGAGAATAAATCAATGAAATAATTATGTGTGAAGAATTTAGATACACAAACAAAAAATGTAAATAAATTATAGTGCATTCAAATATAATTTCAATCATATACATGGAAAAACATAATCAATGAAACATATGTTTAACCCAATGGATGGAAATTTTGTTTTGATACCCCTCAGAACTATGGTAACATATGAATCATGTTCCCTACAAGTAATAATCACTAATTAGACATTTAGATACCATAAAGATAAAATAATTCCAGATCTAATACATCAAAATGGTGGTTATATACACCCAACAAAAAAATAAGTTTTGAATATGAAATTGACCTCATAGATGTAAAAAGTGAGATCAAAATGAAATAAAAACATCATATCATTGGACTGAGAATAAACCACTGAAATAAGTTTTGTGTGAAAAATGTAAATACACCCAATAAAAGTGCATGTAATATTTAATACAATTAGAGTTAATTTAATTCCTTCTATTTACATAACAAAGAAAACGAAATAGATGTATAGCTGAATGAAATAAAATTGAGTAAAGATATCCCTTACGTTGAGTCCGAATTGTCACACTAGTTCTTTATCTTCCTTAATAATAAACTTGTCATAAATATTCAATTTATTTTTATCCTTTTTCAATTTTATTATTTTTTTATTTTACCCATTTTTAAATTATATACAATTATATAATGGATTATGTTTACATCCGGTGTTTTGACCATATTCAGCTTATGTGTCAAAACAACTTGGTAGGTCAACTATGGTCAAAGGGTTCATTATTTAAACATCAACAGAATAATAATTTTTATATAATTATAATATTTATAATTAAATTATAATTTCAAAAGAAATCAAATTTGTCTATGAAAAGTCATCCAATGTTAAAATCATGGAGAAGTTTGGTCTTACGTACGCATGAGTAACCTTCCCATTTTTGAGTAATAATTATGAAAATAAGATAAATAAAATATATATTTGAACTAATTTAATTATATCATAAGTGCTATTTTATTTTTTTCATATATAATTATTGGTTGAATTATTTTGACTTAAAATAAATCACATCTCATCGAGGAGGTTGTATTCCACTAGTCCTTGAATGACATTATCACTTTTTGTGTGTGTAAAAAGGTGATAAAAGAAAATCATATATATTGTATTTTTTGAATTGTAATTTTTTAATTAATATAATATATTTTTTATTAATATATTTTTTATTAAAACAATACCTAATACATTCCATTTAATGTGTTAATGGATCTCATCACTTTGAGGAGGTGATTGTCCACACGTCCACAAATAATGTTATCATATTCCAAAAGAATTAATAGAATGAATTTATGGGTTATTTAATAATTAAATAAGTATGAAGACAAAAACAATATCATATAAATCTTATTAAAAAATTATTTAGTTCCTAATTCCCATCCAATAGATGTGTTAAAGGAAAAAAGAACGACATCATTTCGTGAGTTGATAGTCCACTATACGCAAGAACAATGGTTTCATTACCTATTTGATGGAATTGTGTATGGGTGTAGGTAATACCCTTAATGTAACAATATATCAGTATATATCGGATAATAATTTCATTCTATAATTATGTAATAATAATAATTTAATTTAAATATAAATAAATAAAACAAAAGTGTTTGTTGGATAATTTTACCTCTTCTTTGGGTAACTCATTTTTGTTTAAACAAATTGAATTTCTTGGTTTGATTTTTTCCTGAGTTGAGGCTTCTAGGATGGGAGTAGGAATGTTGGGAGATTAATTGCTTTTAATAATATTTTTATTGGTAAAACAACTATGTTAAAATTTAAAGAAATTATAAATTAATTATCATCCAAATATTGAATCTATTTTTTTAATTCCAATCGTATATTTGGAATAATTTAATTTAAAATTAATCCTTATAATGGGACAACGAACGCGTTTTTAAACTGAAAATGTTCAAATGATTGCTTTTTTTATATATCTAAAATCACAATAAAAATTATTAAAATGATTTAAATTTGGTTAAGTGATATAAAATTAATCTAATAACTCATGAAAAATAATTAAAAATATAATTTAATAGTATAAATTATTTAGATGAAATAACAGTTTTCAATTAAAATTTTTTGTCATTTACTATTAATAGAACTATGAAAGTTCTCAGAAATATAATATTAATTCACCCAATATAAAATTTTATATTCTAATTTTATGAAAGTATTTCTTTTAAATAAAATTAATGAATGTGTCAAATTTTATTTTTAAAAAAATTCTTCCATTAAAAGTTAGAAAAATAACATTTTTTAAAAAATACAGTTTTTTCCTAAAAAATGGATTTATTCTTATTTTATTCCTGCAAATCATAATGAATGAATTGAAAAATATTTTATTGAATATATCATATATAAATTTCATTATTTTTTCTTATTAATATTTATTAATTAACTTATTAATATAAAACACCTTTTAGGGCATTCTTTTTTTCATAAAAAACACATACTTTATATTCAATTGATTTTTGTATTTTCATTTCAAATTAATTGGTAACCAATTTATTCATTATATAAACATGTGTAAACCAAATATTCATAATATAATTAATCACCTTTAAACCTTCTATTCCCTATCTAGGTGATAAAAATTTTGTTAAATAAAAAATATTAATAGTATATTGTTGTTTGCTAAGACTCTTCCTTGTGTGTAACTCAAGTTATCGGAGAAACTAAATGATATGTTCAATGAAATATGAAATTGGAACTGCAAACAACACAAGCTAAATTATTAATTATGTATAAAAAAATCAACTAAATAATTTAAATTAATTTGAAAGAATATATTTCATAAAATCTCAGGATGTTACATTATGTATGATGTGTCAATAGGGGGATAGTTATAAAAAAATTAGTAAGAGATGAAGTAGATATTTTATAAAACAGTTGATTATGTATAATTATTTCAATGGAACTATAACATTATTATCCTCATTCATTTGTTAGTGTAATTTAATTAATATTAATTTACAAATATGTAATATTTATGTATGAAAATTTTGGGTCGCCATAGGGCCAATATACTTAGGGACTTGCTTTCCGTTATTTAGAAATATCATAACCATAGTCGATGGAACAATTCTAAAAAAATACTTCTCAAACATTTCAAACTCTATATTAAATATATGACTATCAATATAACTTTTCTATCAACTCAGGGTTTCCTTGATGTATCATTGAATTACTCTAACATTAAGTATAATTTCCTAAGATTTCTCAGGCACTTGTCACTTTCTTTCTCCAATTTCATCCCAACTCTTTAGAGTGGTACGATTCCTTATATAATGGGATTTTTAAGGATCTATCCAAATGATTGGTTGAAATATATTATAGTAAGAAAATAATATTAGAGATTTTTTTAATCCCAATCATCCTTTAAATACATAGAACATGATTGTATAATATCCTCTACAGTTTGAATTGTCATATCAGAATAAAAATATATCTGAGGGTGATAAACATTTCTAAAACATAACTCTATATCTAGATTATGTTGAATAATTCACCAAAACAATGAGGCGAACCGATGTTATGAATCAGATACAATATAATGTTGTAATCAATGATATCTTCCCATTTACTTAATATATATTCTTGAACGCCAATCCAAAGAAAAATATTCTTTAATATTAATGATTTATGATGAATATGTAAGGAGATCAACTAAAAACCAAGTTACATCATGCCATTTACATATTTTCGGTTGTCAAACCAAAAAATCATTGGTTATGTGGTCTTTAAATATCTTGTTGGTACAATAAAAATTCAAATAATGTATACACATTATACATTTATTTTTTATTAAATATTGGCGGTGTGGGTTATATCACTAACTGATGCTCATATTTTTTCAAAAAAGTAGAAATAGAGAAGCTTGGTCATCCTTAAAATACTATTTCATTAAATCAGGTATGGATAGATCACATATATGAGTATTGAACTTTATAATTATACAATAACCATGTTTTTCTCATGAATATTATTGACATTATTCTACAGGTCTACAACACCCCTCTTCGCCTCTTTAATCTACATGTGGATATATTCTGGAACAATCAATTGAGTATGACAAGATTTATCCCCTTCCATCAATATTTCCAGATACTTCCTTTGAAAATCCATAAATATTCTATAATTTTTTATCATCATGAGAGATAATATAGAATTTTCCTTTTAATTGAAATAATTATCCAACTTTTTTTATTTCTTAGGGTGGTAATGTATTGACCATTCAAAAATTTTAATTACATAAAATCGTCTTTATGGTGCATATTATAATATTTCTAGATGAATATATACTTTAAACTTTTTAAAGATTAGTAAATCCATCAAAACATTAACCTTAAATATAACAACTTATAATATTTAATGTTAAAATTACAAAAGTTAACTACAAAGAACGATTTGATTAATCTTTCTAATGAATAGTCAATTGTCTTGAGGCATAAGCAGTCACTATATCATTCTGAATGAGGATTCTTCCTAGTTCGTTTTTCAAATTTTGACTATATATTACAAAATATTCTCCAATATAGGTTAATGAAAAATTGGTTCACTAACTAAACTTCTTTTTATTTGTGTGAAATATTAATCACATTTATCTATCAAATGAAAAGTGGTTCCCATAAGAATTAACTTTGTGAGTGGGTTCGACGACCATTATAAAGTTTCACCAAAGAATCAATATTATCCATCCATTCCAAGAAAAATACATATCTTAGTCCCCATGGTTAGTTTGAGCTAACATTAAATAACATATATCTTTGATGTGTCGTGTGATATACCCTCATTGAAGATTATATGAACCAAAAAATTAATTCTTTTATAGCCAACAGTCACACTTTTGAATTTTTTTCATTGTTTATCCTTCCTTAGGGTCTTCATTATAATCCTTGTGTGATATTTATTTGATTCCTTTCCCTTTAAATATACAATAACCTCATAAATAAAGATGACCACAAACTGATCGAGGTAATATATAATGACTCTTTTCATTAAATCAATGAATAGAGCGATGACATTAATAAGGCCAAATAATATCAATATATATTCATAGTGTAAATATTTTTTAACGAATTTTGTCTTGGTTATATCATCATTCTCAACACTCAATTGATGATATACAGAATGGAGGTCAATTTTTGAAAATCATAGAGATTTTTTTAGTTGATCAATCAAGTCATCAATATGAGGTATATGATACTTTTTCATGATTCTGGTCTTCTTCAGTTCCCTATATTAAATAGAGTGTCGTATCGATCAATGTTGTTTCTCAAAAAATGAATAGGTGATCCCCAAGGTGATAAATATGTACAAATAAATTCCTTTTCAAGATAATCTAGGAGTTTTTGGTCCAATTCCTACAACTCAATCCATTAAATTTAGTAAGGATTCATTGAAATTTCTATATCACCAGGTATACTTTATATTGAGAAATCAACCTCATAATTCAGTGAAATACATGGAAACTATTTTTTAAATGAAATAAATAACTACCACATGATAGGAATATTATTAATTTTGAGTTTCTCACTAACTATATGAGATAAGAACCAATTTTTAATAATAATAAAGTCATATACAACATATTTGATTTCCATTATATGTTCATAGTTATCATCACAGTAATAGATGAGTATAGGTTTGTTTGGAATAATAAAATCGACTTCCCTTATATGATAATAGATGTTATATTTATGTATATAAGTCCAATACATAACAATATAACATAAAAATTGAATCATATAGATAATAACAATATTTTAAGGAAGCACATTCCTATAAACATCAACTAGAGAAAAATATTAGACTTGGGTTTTTGTCATTTTACCACTAGGGGTTTTCACTTCTAATTCAATATCTAATCTTTTGGGATAGTCAATAACATTTTTAAATACATTTCATGATATAATGGAATTTATATAAAAAATATAATATAAGATACTCCAATATTTGAGAATACCTCCACCACCCCAACACAATTGTTTTATATTCAATACCTTAGTAAAACCAAAATGGTCATCAGGTTTATCAGACTTATTTGATTAGAGTGATAAATAATTCATAGTATGACTAAATTGTGAAAACATATTTTCTTTATATGACACATTAGATTTTAACTTGGTTATTCTTTGAAATTATATTTTCAAAATCCATCATGATGGTTTATAATGAAAAAACAATTAATCTAGAAATATCCCTAGGGAGTGTAATAATTGTTTTATAGTAAAAGAATACTCACTATAAACCAAAATGATGGATGGGATATACTCAACCAACTCTATCATAGATTATTATCCATAGATTCATATTTTTTATATCCATGTCTTCTTGTATTATCTAGAAAAATATGTAATTTCTTATAAGCCACTTTATCTCTCCTTCAAAAAATATTGTAGTATATTTTCTTATTCTTAGACTTATCTTTAGAATTATGCATAGGTTTAACACTAATGTATTCTCCTCAATGTTAAAATGGATAAATAAGTCCCCCTACAAATCCTATTATAGGGACCCAATATTTTCATACAATGATATTACATCGTAATATAGAAATATTAATTTCATTTTTAAAAACCAAACATAAGTACCATAATGGTTTAATTTATTTGGAAACATAGAAGCATAAATAAAAATTGTATAAGTGAACTATGTCATCATACACTATTATTTCCGTATATTTATCTATAATTATACATATCATACATAACACCTTTATTCAAGACCGTAATAATGTAAACATAATAATGAGTGAGATAATATTTTAAGTATGGTTAAACAAGAGATATATTAATGATAACATAAGAATGACATGAGATGCGGGGCATGAGAAAATGATAATAAAATTTGAGACCCATACCCTGCATATGAGAGATCATAATATTTATTCATTTCATAAATCTTGGTAGTTTATAAGACTTGAATCATAAAGAAATCGAAAAATATGAACCATGGGTTCATAACAATGGAATAATACATAGATTTTTCACATACATATAATAATATAAAATAATATATTAAGTAGTGAAGTCCCATTTCCAATACCATTCTAGTAGAATTGGGGCACTCCCCAAACCGTCATAGTAGTTAATATTCATTACCAAGAATATTATGGAAGAAATGCTCTCTTATAAAATTGAGATCAATCCCCATTTGAGTACTATTTATCTAATTAAAAATCCATCATTGCCTAATTAATTGGGGGATTTATAATTTTAGTCCATCCCATCCTAGAATTAAAATAATATAGATTTTTAGTAAAAGGTAATAATATATTCATCGTATCTGAACCCATGATTAAGTAACATGTTTTATAAATATTTTATAACCGCATAACCCATGGAAAAGAAATGGGTTTGGTAAAAATATTATCATCATAGGCATAAACCATATAGAAAAATATTAAGGATTATATCAGTGGAACATATAAATTTTACACATAAGTATAATCAAGGGTTGTTTTAATTTATGAATAAAAATACCCTTAAAAGACCATGAAAAAAATCATGATGAAAATAGGATTACCATATTGAAAATAAATTTTAAATTCTTTTAATATTTTTCAAATATTAAAGACTCGGTTTATTTTAAAATAACCTCACAAACATGAATAGCGTGATTTCGATCATTTAACATTCATGATAGTTGGAAATTCTTTTCATGTTGTAACTGTTAAAATGAATCCATATTTCACATTTTTAGTAAAAAAATAACCTCATTAAGAAAATGACATGAAGTTTCATTTTTCTAAAATAAAATTAAAAAGTAAAAATTTTAAATGTTAAATTTAATAAATAATATGAGAATATTAAAAAAAATTACTGAACACATTTTAATAAAATATATATATGTAAGAAAAATAATTTTCGATCGAAGAGATAAATAATGTCGATTTTTCTTATAAAAGTATTCTAGAATCTTGAGAGAATAAAGAGATTAAAATGAAAGAAAAAAAGTAATTTTAGAAAAATAACCCCAATTGGATAAAATGGATGAGTTTCTTGAGATAAATATCATAATATTTCTTCATCTGAATAAAAATCATAAGAAATCCCTAAAATCAATGTGATTATAAAATAAAAGCTTATACGACTTTGTTGACATATGAATCATATGGACCACAAAAGAAAGAACATTATATGTGTATGGTTATTCCTAAATATTCATGAAAATAGTCATAAAATACATTAATGGGAAATATATGCACCACACAAATGAAACAATTGGTAAATATTGAATATGTCCCCTAAAAATAAATGTTAGACGAAAATCACTAACCTTAATTCTCAGAATTCTTAATACATGTTCGATCCTCTTGTATATGAAATAATCTCTCATTAAATATATATTATGTAAACATGATCAAATATATCATACCATATATGATTTACTTATAACCATTTATCACATATTTATTGTTATGTCTGTTAAAATCAACTTTTTTAGCGATAACGACTTTGTTTTCCATGTATGTATCACTTTGGTAGTTCTGGTAATTATATATTGATTAGGGTTAAATCATATAAAAATTTTAATAATGATATAAATATCATATATATTCATTATAAATGTATCCAGAGTCATCTAGAAAAATTACAGATAGAAAAATGAATTACACTATTTGTTGAGATAAAGTTCATATGTACGCATGGACGGTGTTTCCATTATATAAATGGATTCAATGAATGAATATTAAATTATAATTAACCTTATAAAACAATTTTTATAACAAATATTTCATATAAACTCATTAAAACTATCCTCACTATTTTCCATTTCAAAATAAAATGACAAAACTTGTCACAATAATTCATGGAGGTGGTAGTCCACATATATGCACAAACAACATTATCATTTTTCAATAGATTGGATTTTAATAAGGAATATGTGATATTATAATTTTATTAGTAAAATAATATATTAAATATCATATATTTATTTATACATTATAATCCATCATTATATCCAACTGTGTAGAGCGGTGATGGAAATTAATTATATTGGTTTGCGAGGTGGTAGACTATCGTACATGGTGCCAAACATCATTGAAGTAGGTAAAAGCTAAAAATTTATGTTCCTACCAACTATCATTTATGTGGTAAGTAGGGTCGACCCCACAAAGAAGGAAATTTTGACCAAAACCTTACAAAAACTCTTCAAAACACCCCACTGTTGTCTGCAGTGGAGTATAGTTCCTAATTTTTTTAATTTTTTATATTTTAAATTATTTTGTGAATTTATAATTAAGTAAAGTAACACACAATTTTTTAGATTTTGATCTAGACTATGATGAAATAGAAAACAGTTTGAAAGTATTGAAAAACAAATATAAAGAACGCTAATAAATGAACTATCAAAGTAAAACACCTAGGGAAAATTCTCAATCATGATGGTTATAAAAGTATTATAATTACCATAAAATTTATTGTAGTGTTCCACCTTAAATAGAATGACTTACATACCTCTACATGAGTTAAGTCACACAAGCTGATCAATATTGGAGTTTACCTCTCCAAAATAAATCAACACTGAAAAGTTTGATTCAAAAATGACAACACGACAAACTCTCTGTAAGTCTTGAAGTATTATGAGTTTATTATTTTTTAAAAAAATTATCTATGATAAATATCTCTAATTGATTGAGTAGTTTTGAAGTTAATTTCTATTGGTACAAAGTAATTCAATGAATTCATTATTTATCTCACCAATCAATACTAAATACATTGAAATAATTTAGTGAAAAATAAAATTAAAAGATAACCAGTGGAACATCAATTTCTCCCCAAACTAGAATATTTAACAAAAAAACATGTTCATTATCATAATATCATTTCAAAAAATTTATAAACATAGTAAAAGTGTTCTAATATAAGGAATGAAAAACTCCCTGAGCGATGCTCTGCTCCTATGCTCTTTCAACTCCAGGAAGTGGTTCAAGAATCTCCATATGTTCTTTCTCTCCTTGGAAATGGATGATTGAATGTCTATGTGCTCCAACCAATTCAGAAACTTGATTAGTTTTTTAAATCATATTTCCACAAGATGAATTTCGCCCCACTTATCCACCGACTTCAAGTGTCGCTCACTTGTTCACCACACACTTGCATTTTTAGATGAATGACATGTTACAGTAACTTTTCCCCTGTAAATAAGTCTGAGTGAGATTGTTGAATGAACTTGGTCATTTTCCCATCTTCTGAATGAACCCTTCCAATAGCTTGGCATCGACTACCATCGAGCAATGGAGTGATTGGTCTGAGGGAATCTCTGATGAAGCACAGCAGTTGACCTCTTCAAATCATCCCGGCGGTGGTCCTCTCATGAAAAACATGGTGACTTTAGAGGCTCCTCTATAAAGATCCATTACAATGACCAAAGACCTCAATAAAATGTATGAATAGAGAAGGTCCCCATGATGATCTTTGATTTCTTCCATGATAGTGTGACTCAGACTCTACCTTCAATCATTTTAAATTCTGGTGCCAAGACCATAGCTCTGGTGGCAGCATGGCTTCAATATCCTGGTTGACGACACGACTCCCAGTTTAGTTTCTTTGATGTTACATATCCCAAAAAAGAAGTGACATGCCTACAAACCCTCCTATAGTACCCCCTTTTAATGAAGTTAGGGGTTGTAAATCATTCTTGGTCTTCAATGGTGGTTTCGGTAAGATCATGAGACATGGGATATGCATCAGTGACTATGGATGGTCAACATAGGTTGCAGAGTATGGTGGAAGAGATAGACAATGTATAATTTTTCCAATATAGGTGACAGAATCAGGGGACGAGAGGTGGGATGAGCAGCTGCGCCAGAGGTTACCAATATTTATAAAACTAAGGCTACCGATTGTTATAAAAAAAAGGCTACTGATAGTTATAAAACAAAGGTTTATGTTTGTTATAAATAAAATAAAAAAATGTCTCTGATTCCTAATAATAATAAAGACGGTCACTACTTGAAAAAAATAAAAAGGTCATTGTTGGTTAAAAAAACAAAGTTCACCATTAGCTTTTAAAATAAAAGGTCACCAGTAGCTTAGAAATATTATGGTTACCATTAGATAAAATGTAAAGGGTCACTAATGCAGAAAATAATTGGTCACTGATAGTAAAAAAATAAAAAACTGAATGCTACAGGTAGTTATAAAAGGCCACCGGTGGCCATTAAATAGAAAAGTTCACCGTTATCTAATAAGGGACTGGTACCGATGCACAACATAATCAGTGACTGTTTAAAAAAATAACTAATGGTGACACATAAAAACTAAAACCGCATACATAGGATTAAATAATTAATGATTTAAAACTCTAAATTAATTAATTAACTACCTAAGTGAAAAATTAACGTTAAAATTACACTATTTCAATTAATTTAAACTCAAATTATTAAAATATTTAATTAGAAAGAATATTAAACATATTAGTTAATGAAGTTAATATATTTTAATGAAAATAAATTAAGGGATAAAATATTAAAATAATGACCATGTTAGAAAGATTGGAATATGATGATTAAATAATTGTTTAAAATATATGTGAATTTACTAAAAAGTCAAGAAGATATTCATTAACAAAACTAATTAACAATTAATTAAATTATAAAAGTAAAGTAAGATTAAAATAATTAATTTAAAGAATAAAAATACATAATTAATTATTAAAACTAATTTACAAACAAATTTAATTATAAAAACACCAAATTACTTTTATTTAGTGAAAAGTGTTTAAAATAATTAATTAAATCATTAAAAATTACATTAAATGATGTGGGAAAATTATGTAAGACAAGGCCACATCATTCCCCTCACCTTAATGAACTCGTTTTTTACCATAGACATGTTATTTTATTTTTCCCATGCCATGTATCATGTTTTAAAAAATATGCAATTCACTTATTCAAGGTGTATAGAGGGCTTATAATAAACAAAAATGCAGCCAACTTCTAGGGTCTTAGAGTCTCGCCATGGGATTCCAAGATGCCCAGACTATGCCAGTTTCAATAGATTTATTTTAAAAATAATTTATTCTGGCTCAATAAAGTCATTGATTTTTATAATTCAATGAAAAATTTAGGCCCCTAAGATCAAGGTCAATCACCTAGTTCCAAGGCTTATGATCATAACTCCACAGAAAAGTTACCCATATCACTCTCAAAAGTAGTCCCTAAACCAAAATTTCCATTATATAACTAAGGAAAGATCAATCAGAAAACATCCACCCACATTAATTTTAGATTCTCAGAAACTCTTAACTACTAATAAGGAAAAATCATTAGGCAATAACCAAATGAAGAAAAAAACAAGCTTAAATTCATTAAAAGAATTTTGAAAAACATTGAAAAAATTTACCCATTTCTTACAAAAATTTTAAGTTTTAGTGGGAATTGACGGGCTTTCAATTAATAATAGTTCAACATAGTCAAGAATTGACCCCCTCCCCCACACATAAAACCCAACTTTGTCCCCGAAGTTGAATTCCAAATGGAAGAAGAGAAATTAAACATTAATGGTTTAAAAAAGATTTTGTATTTCAGTAGATTTATGACATTTATAAAGGGGTCTAATTGAATTTAAAAAAGTTTGTTTTCCATAATGAATAAATTAACGGTGGGCCCATTATCATGTACGTGAATTATCATTTATGTATAATGAATAATGTTTCCATTAATGTACAAACATGGCAAGTAACTTGTGGGCACACTGTGTACTGGGTGTAATCATTTTAACAGATTGAGATCATTAATATGTATTTAATAGAGCAGAATAATGAATACTAAAACACCTCAACCTAGTGCAGTTTCAATACAAATTTTCTCAGACTACATGTACCTCCCACCCACCCACTGTTTCAATAAGTGAAATGATTTTAACAATAGTGAAATTCAATTTTTCCGTAAGGAGGAAAAATGATATTTTTTTAAAACAAAGTGACATGCTGCAGAAACTTTTTAGTATGCTTAGAAATGCAGCTGATTTTTCTAATACATGAAGAATTTTTAATGTTATAATCACTATATCACAAATAATACTATCAACGAGTCACCAACAGTAGCACTAATGAGTCATCGACATTAGTGTAATGGTGTCTCATGTCCATCAGTGAGTAAATGATACAACGAGAGAAAAAATTGGGACATGATGTAAATTTTATTAAGGTGAAGTGGAGCAGATAAATGAATGAAAACCATATAATAGAATGCTTCACTAAGTCAAATTTTATCATTAATTCTTCAGTAAAGGATTTCCACTCCCTTGTAACACAAAAAAAGTATCCTTATAACCCTGGAAAGGCATGAGGAGACTAAGAAAAATTATTTACAAGATGTTCCCCAAAAATAAATCATAGCAATAGCACATTATTCAAGGGTAAAATTTAAAAAATGTAAAGAAAATAGAACCATGGGTTGCCTCCCATATAGCAGTATGTTTTAATATCTTTAGCTAGAATTTATCCAATATCAGTTCTCAAGCACTGTGAAAACAGCCAGGACCTTCGGCTTTCCCTCAAAATAATGTTTCCCTCTCTTCCCATAAACTAGCATGGGATTCTTTTCATTATCTACAATTTCAACAGCTCCATTCATAAGCACTCTCATAATATTAAAAGTTCTAGGACACTTGTACTTATGTTTTCTAAGAAAGAGTTTAATTATAGGGTTAAAGAGGAGGTCCTTTTGTCCAAGTTTGAATTCTCTGATTTCTATGATGGAATCATGAAAGATTTTAGTCCTCTCATTATAAATCCTTGAATTATCCTAAATCACTCTCCTAATTTATCTAACTCACTTAGCTCAAGTAATTTTCTCTCCCAAGCACTCTAAAAATAAATATTGAGAGCCTTAATTGCCCAAAAATAATTATTTTGCAACTCCATAGGTAAATGACATCATTTTCAAAAGAATATCATATAAGGAGACATACCTATTGGGGTATTAAAAGCAGTTATATATGCCCAAAATGATTCTTCTAGTTTTAGAGACCAGTATTTCCTAGATTTTGACATAGTTTTTTCAAGTATCTGATTTAGTTCTCTATTTAAAATTTCCACCTTTCCACTAGACTATAGTTGATATGAGTTCTATTTTTATGAACACAACCACATTTTTTCATCAAAGTCTTAAATTTATATATCTTAAAATTTGTTACATTATCAGTAATAAATGATTTTGGAACTCCATATATTGTAAATATGTTTTTTTAACAAATTTAATTACAGAATTGGCTTGATTGTTGGGAAGTGCTACTACCTCAACCCACTTTGAAACATAATCAATAGAAACAAGAATATACTCATTCCCATGAGAATATTGAAATGGATCCATGATATCTAAACCCCATACATCAAAAATATCTACCCCCAAAATTCCTTTTTAGGGTAACTCCAACTTCCTACCAAAATTTCCTATCCTTTGACACTTGTCAGATCCAACCACATAGCTCCTAGAATCCTAAAATAGAGTGGACCAATAAAAATCAGATTGAAAGACTCACTGATCAATCCTTTCACCACAATGGTGACCTCCCCATGGTGAGGAGTGAAAACTCTCTATGATAGAAAACATATCTTCCTCAGGAACATATCTCCACATAATACCATCAACACATCTCATAAACAGTATAAGATCATCCCAAAGGTAGTATGTAAACTCAGAAATTAATTTCTTCTTTTGGTTATTGGAAAAAATTGTAGGAAAGACACATTCTGCTTGGAAGATAGCAAAATCTGCATGCCAAGATGATTACCCAATAGAAAAATAGATCAGTTTTCATTAGGAAAGGAAGAGTTTATTTCCCTATGATATTCAGATTGAGTAAGAGGAAGCCTAGATAGGTGATTTGCAATTAGATTTTAACTTCCTTACTTATCCCTAATCACTGAATCAAACTCTTGTAGCAACAGAATCCATCTAATCAGACTTGGTTTTGTTCTTTCTTATAAATAAAATACATTAAGGTAGAATTATTAGTGAAAATAATGGCTTTTGATCTTAGTAGACACTATCTATACTTCTCTAGAGCAAACACAATAGCTAAAAATTCATTTTCAGTGGTGGTATAATTATTTTGGGCCTCATATAGCAATATGCTTGAATAATACACCACATATAACTTCTTATCATTCCTTTGTCCAAGGACAACACCTACATCTATATCACTAGAATCGCACATAAGTTCAAAAGGTAGTTTCTAGTCAGGTGCAGTGATAATGGGTGATGTAGTGAGTTTCTCCTTAACCAGATTAAATGGAATCAAATAGCTTTCATCAAAGTTGAAAGGTGCATCCCCATCAAGCAGATAACACAAGGGATTAGTTATTTTGGAAAAGTCTTTTATATACCTTCGGTAAAAACCTTCATGACCTAGAAAACTTCTAACACCTTATAAATTTTCTGGAGGTGGAAGTTTTTGAATACCATCTATCTTAGAATTAACAACTTCAAAACTTATTATTGACACCTAATAACCAAGCACTATACCTTCTATGACCCTGAATTGAAACTTTTCCCAATTAAGGACTAGGTTGGTTTAAATTCATCTTTCTAAGACTAACACAAAATTTCTAAGACATGTATCAAAAGTACTACCCACAACGGAGAAATAATCCATGATAACATCAATAATTATTTCAATCATACCAGAAAAGATATCCATTATACACCTTTTAAAGGTGGACAGAGTTACAAAAAACCCAAAGTGCTTCCGCCTATAAGAAAATGTTCGAAAGGGGCAAGTGAAAGTGGTATTTTGCTGATCCTCTAGGGAAACAGGAATCTGGTTGTAACCAGAATACCCATCCATGAAACAAAAAAATCATTTCGAGAAAGCCTCTCAAGAATTTTATCCAAAAAGGGCATTGGAAAATGGTTCTTTCCTAGTAGCTGCATTAATCTTTCTAAATTCAACACATACTCTCCATTTTGTGGCTTTCTTAACTTGGATTTCTTCATTATTTTCTTTTTTAAATACAGTGAAACCTCCCTTCTTGGAGAATACCTAGGCAAGGCTGGCCAAAGAACTATCTGAAATGGTATATATGATTCCAGTGTCTAGCAACTTTATCACTTCATCTCTCACAACTAATTTCTTGTTTGTATTCAATGTACTTTGACACTCTACCATAGGATTATAATCAGGCTCCATTGAAATTTTTTGCATGAAGAATAAGGGAATAATACCCTTGATATCAGCAATGGACCATCTAATTTTAGATTTAAACTTTTTCATCACACTCGGCAGTCTTTTCTCTTGATTTTCAATAGGTTTAGAAGAATCCATGATAGCTAAAGTGTAATTCTAACCCAAAAATGAATATTTATAATGAGGAGGGATTTGTTTTAGTTCAAGAGTGGGTGGTTCTAAACTAAAAGGATGACACATTGTCTTGGGAGGTCCAATATATTTAAAATATATCTTGTATTGAGTATTAAATGATGAATGATTTTCAATTTCTAGCACATATTCAGAATAAATAGTGCTTCTGTCCAAAGTGGGCAGTATACTATCCAGACATTCTAGGTCATAATTTGACAAGTTTATTAAATAATAATCATAATGTTGTATAATAATTTTTCACTCAAATTAATAAATGTTATCAGCAAGGTTGGTGTCAAAAGAAACACACTAAAATTAACTCAGAAATAATTTAAGTTTAAAAACAGAGGAATCGTCTACAGCCGAAACTGGACAGTTGGCCAGTTTTGGAAAATTTTCCAGATTTTGTGTTTGAGCATAATTTTAAATTTGGAAATCATGTAAACGATGATTTTCAATTTTCAAATGATTTTCTTCAAAAAATGATCAATTTTCATATTCTTCAATTTTTTCAGTTGAATTTTCATCCTATACGGACTCTAACATTGAATTGATTTTAGAATAGGTTGGTCCTTTAACATTTTTAAACACATTGAATTCTTCATGATTTTCTCTAATTTTAAAAATAAGAAGTCCATTAGAAACATCAATAATAGTACCAACTATGGGCAATAAGGGCCTAACCAAGATTATGGTCACCTCTTGATCACACTCCATATGTAAGACTAAAAATTATGCAGGAAGAAATAGAATCCCTACCATATCTGGGAATTCATCTACCCTCCCCACATGATGAGTGAAGGATCTATCAGTTAACTGTACTATAAATATGGTGTCTTGAAGGTCAACCACTCTCAACTATCGAAACAGTGAGTATGGGATAAGATTAATACAAGCACCTCAATCACTCAAACAGTTGAGCTAGTCAGAATTTATTATTGTGCAAAGAATAACCAAACTACCAGGGTATTTCAATTTACGTGGGATTTTCTTTTGGAGAAAAACACTGCACTCTTTATTGAGGTTTTAGGTAGCAAATTCTTCCATGGTCTTTTATTTTGAAACAATTTTCGTCAGATATTTAAATAGAGATGGAATTTGAATAAAGGCCTAGATGAATGGAATTTTTACTTTATGATTGGAATGAAGACCAAGGAACTGAAGAAGTTTAGGCTTGATATTACTTTGAGGTTTCAAGTTCTTAGGGAAAGGGATTTTTGGGGAAATTTTAATAGGGAATGTAGTTATATCCCTCACCCCTTAACATTTTCTTTAGCTCTAATCCTTTGATTTTTAGATGATTTTTCAGCTTTAGTTTTAGAAGATAAATTTAGATTTTGATCATTTTCAGAACATTTCTATAAATTTAATGCATGTGAACAAAGCATATGTTTGGTTCCATAATCATGAAAATTTTAATTTTGGGAATTTTCAATGACTTTTTCCACAATAGTTTGAGTATTCATCCCACTTTTAGTTACAACCTCTATTTAATTCTCTATAGAGGTATGTTAATTTTTTCTTAGAAGTCTACCTTTTTTCCTTGATGAAAAATCTCTAGAAATTTTTAGAAGTTTTGTTTCCATGTTTTTCATTCATACATAATTTTTCATTTTATCTGACTCACATTGATTTCGATGTTTGGTTATCTGAGTCATGTATCTTTCTTCTTGAGAGTTAATTTTTTTTTCAAGATTAAATTAATCTTAGAATACATTTTATTATCATTGTTTTATTTTTGCATTTGAAGAATCACCCCTTTTTTGATTTTGAATGTTTGGTCTTTGTTGGTTAGAGTAATTTGGGGCAGTTGATTCTTTAATTAGGCCTTGATCATTCAATGATAAAATTGGATGGTTCATATAGCCTTGATTATAATTGTTTGAAAATGGATCTTCTTTAGGAGTCATTCTAGGAACATAATTAAAAATGTTTGAGTTTACTTATTGTTGGGAAGGTATATCAAACTTAGGAAAAAAAATTCAGTTTGCCAAAAAATTCCATATTTTGAACATTTTTCTCTTAAAGATAGATTGGTGTTTTGATAGCCAAGTTGGTTAACAGTTTTCTTAGAGTACTGCTTCATTATAAATTGAAATTGGTTGGTGATTTCAGAAAATTAATCTTGAGTTTCATTTGTTGAACTAGTGTTAACAATAACATTTCTATTGACACTTTTCCTTCTTGATTTTTTATGTTGTGAATTCATTGAAAGATTATTAAAAAAAATTCTCAACTCTTCATGTGTCTTGTCAATACAATTAACCCTATATGTCTAATCAAGTAGATTCTATCAAGAGGATGACATCCCTTCATAGAAAGTATGCATGATAAGGTGAGACGGGAGTTGATGATGGGGACACTACATAAGATGGTCCATAAATGTATCCCAAGCTTCATGAAAATATTGTTCATCCTCTTGATATAAGTTGGTGATATTTGTTCTCAGTTCACCTTTAAGTATTTGGGGATAAAATCTCATAATTAAAGAATTGTAGACTTGACCCCAGTTCTAGAAAATTTTCTCATCTAGGATTAAAAACCAATTCCTATTGTTACTTTTTAGAAAAAAGGGAAAGACTCTTATTCTTAGATCATTTTGTGTTAGTCCTTGAACGGGTAACTCTTGAATAGTGTTGTAGAAATCTCTATTTATGGCTAGAGAGTCCTTATTATACACTCCATTAATTGCAGGCATCAATGAAAAGTGTAACTACTTAAGCTCATAGTTTCAAGATCTCAGAGATGACCTAATAGAAGATCGATTTCATGAAACTTCAGAAAGTAAGAACACCCACAACATAGGCCTTTCAACTTCATCTATTTGTTCTAGTTTATTTTTAATGTTTTTAGGTGTAGGAACTCTCTAATCTATATAATCCTTTTCAGTTTTGTTCTCTTATTTATAAGAGCGGTAAGATGTTTGTCTATTTCAAGGTTTTGGGCCTCTAGAATACCAGAAGAAGTTCTTATGTTAATGCAAACAATAGTAGATATTATTCATCATTAAAAGAAATAGTAACAATTAAGTAAAAAATATGAAGCATAATTTTTTTACAGTGTTAAAATTTTCTAATTTTTTTGAGTTTTTTTGTATGATTTCTTTTTAATTATTTTAAAAGTAATGGATCATTCTCTCCATGGAAATGGAACCAGAAACTACGTTTAGACCATCATTAAAGTCAGTAAAAGTTTAAAATTTATATTACTACGAACTGTTGTATATGTGGCAAGTAGGGTCGAATCCACGGAGAAATAAATTTTGACCAAAACTTTACTAAAACTCTTCAAAGGATCCCACTATTGTCAGTAGTGGAGTAGATTTCCTATTTTTGAATTTTTATATATTTTAAATTTTTTTGTGATTTTATAATGCAGTAATGTAACACAATAATTTTTATTTTTTTATCTAGAATATGATTAAACAAAAAACTATTGTAAAATAGTGAAAAAAATATAAAGAATGCAAATAAATGAACTATTAAATTAAAATACCCAGGGAAAATTCTCAATCCTACTGGTTATAAAATTATTCTAATTCATATAAAAGTTATTTAAGTGTACCACATTAAAGAGAATGACATGACTCCCTCAACAGAAGTCAATTCACACAAGATGATCAATTTCTGAGTTTACCACTCCAACATAAATCAACTATGAAAGGTTTGATTCAAAAATGACAATAGGATGAACTCTCCATAAGTCCTGATGTATATTGAGTTTATTATTTTTTGAAATATGTATCAATGATCAATATTGATGATTATTTGCAGAGCTTTGAAATTAAGTTCTAGTGGTACAAAGTAATTGAATTAATTCAGTATTGGTCTCGCAGATCAATAATGAATACATCGAAATGATGAAGAGAAAAAAAAAATTAAAAGATAACTAGTTGAACATCAATTTCTCCCTGAACTAGATTATTTAACTATTAAACATGTTAATTATCATAATAGAATTTGAGAATATTGCTTGAAAGTGTAAAAGAGTTCTAATAAAAGAGAAGAATAACTCCCTAAAATATGCTCTCCTCCTATGCCGCTTCAACTCTAGAAAGTGGCTTAAGAATCTTCCTCTTTTCTTTCTCCGCTCAGGCATGGATGATTAAAGTTTTATGTGATCCCCCCAAATATACTAATTGATTTTCTTTTTAAATCCTACTATAATAAGTTGTACATCACCCCCCCCCCCCAGTTTTCCACCGACTTCAAGTGGCCCTCACTTGTGCACCACGCACTTGCGTTTTTTTATAATGGACACACCACACTAAATTTTCCCTTGTAACTAAATCTGAGTGAGTTAGTTGAATGAACTTGTTCATTTTACCATCTCTTAAATGAAATATTCTCATAGCTCTGCCTCGACTACCGTCGAGCAACAGAATGACTGGTCTAAGGGAGTCTCTAACGAAGCACAGTGGCTAACCTCTTCGAATCATCCAGGCTGCAGTCATCTCCTGCAAAACAAGGCAGATTTAGCGGCTCCTCTATATAGATATTGTACAACGACCAAAGACTTCAATCAGAGACACACCTAGAGAAGGTCCCCATGATGAGCTTTTGGTTCTCCCATGGCAGTGTGACTCGGACTCCACCTTCAATGGATTTGAATTTGGGATCCAAGACAGCGGCTCTAGTGGCAGCATGGATTTAATCACCTAATCAATAGTGTGACTCCTAGTTTAGATCCTCTAATGGTAAAAATCCTAAAAAATTAGTGACATTCCCACAAAACCTCCTACAGTAACCCCTTTTAGTGAAGGTGGTGGTTGTGAATATTGCTTGGTCTTCAATGGTGGTATCAGTAAAATCATGAGATATGGGCTACGCATCAGGGATTGTGGATGGGAAATGTCGGTAGCAGAGTATGGTGGTAGAGACTGAGAATGTATTGGTTTTTCACTGTCGGTGACAGAAGCAAGGGACAAGAGGTGGGATGAATAGTTGCGCATAAATTTACCAATAGTTATGAAACAAAGGATCGAAAGTTATAGAACAATGGTTACTTTTAATTATAAATAAAATAAAAAAAGGTCACCAATTCCTAATAAAAATAAAGAAGGTCACTGCTGGTTAAGAAGTAAAGTCCATTGTTGGTTAAAAAACAAAGGTCACCAATAGCTTTTAAATGAAAAGGTCACTGGTAGCTTAAAAATATTAAGGTTACTGTTAGATAAAAATTAAAGGGTCACTAATGTCGAAAATAAAAGGTTAACAATAGTATAAAAACTATAAAAGGATACTGATAGTTATAAAAGGTCACCAATGGCTATAAAATAGAAAATGTCACTATTAGTTAATAAGGGACCAGTACCGATGCGCAACAACATTGGTGATTGTTTAAAAAAAGAACTAATGGTGACACATAGAAATTAAAATTGCATACTTAGGATTAAATAATTAACATTTTAAAAATATAAATTAATTAATTAAATAAGTGAAAACTTAAAGTAAAAATTGCACTATTTGATTTAATTTAAACTAAAATTCTTAACATAATTAATTAGCAGGAAGATTAAACATATTAATTAATGATGTTAATATATTTTAATGATATTAAATTAATGGATAGAATAGTAAAATAAAGACTCTGTAAGAAAGTTAGAAATAGGATTATTAAATAATTTTTTACAATAGATGTTAATTTATTAAAAAGTCAAGAAGATTCTAATTAACAAAACTAATAAAGAAATAATTAAATTCGAAAATTAATGTATGGTTAAAATAATTAATTTAGTGACTAAAACTACATAATTAATTAAAAAAATTATTAATTAACAAAATTAATTATAAAAATACAAAAGAAAATTTATTTTGTAAAAAGTGATTAATAATTAATTAAATCATTAAAAATTAAGTAAAATTATGTGGAAAATTATGTAAAACATGGCCACATCAATACACAAAATCAATTTTTTTACATCCCAATTGATGGAAGAGTATATAGATATAGGTCATTACATTGTCATAATTACATTATAGAATATGTTATATAATTTTTATATAATATCATCACAGTTTAGGAATATTTGTTGGTGGTGGAAGAGGAAATAAAATAAATTATCAGTTAATAATGATACCTATTATTCAGAAAACCTATTTAGATTTTCAGAAAAATACTTTCTAACAGGGTTTTATAATAAATTAATGGATTATAGGATGTGAGGATGGATTTATGGAATTGTTTTGGGAGCTCATCTGTGAGCTATAAGTATTTTTATGTGTGGATATGAGAGTGTATGAGGTGTAAGGACTCCAAACCAAGTTTCCTAGAAACATTCCTTTTATTAATACATTCTAATTTTTATAGGAATGTAATATATCGATGGAAAAAATATTTTAGTTGTTTTGGAAAACAAGATACAAACATAAGTTATACAATACAACTTCAAATGAAATACATAATAAAAATATTATTAGAACCATCTATGACTCTAAGATTATTCCTACAAGTCATTCATCACATTCATCAACAAAAAATGGGGAAAACACAAGAAAGGGGTGAGATCAGATGCTCAGTAAGGGTATGTAATTCAATAGATGTTATCATAAAAATAAACACAAGGAATGGTGAACAACTAAAAAAACATGCCTTTAAATATATACTAGAACATAATTAGATAAGAATGAAAGAAAATTATGTAAGTCCATATAAATGATCACAAAAGAATTAAACATAACCATTTATATTATAATAGTCAAATAATCAACTAGTTTATCAATTAAAAATACCATAATGAGGGAATTCATAATGTCTATCTTCTGAAACATGTTTTCAAGGCCTCGACCAAGACATCTGAAAATACTAGGGTAAGGCCTCCGACAAAAACCATTTTTGTTTTGTCTTATGAGACCTACAGATACAAAGAGGGGCAATAAAAATCCACATCCATCACATTCTATGTCAAATTAATTCCTCATATTAAAGTGGATAAACTTAAACAACTTGAACATATTAAATAAAATTCCCCAATCTGTACACACAAACACTAACCATTCTGAGGTGTATGGTGAATGGTATCAAGATACCACATCCATATTCAAACTAATCATAAGACATTTAATACAACATATTATTTGATAAACATAATATATTAATTTCAATGTGAAATAAAATTCCATATAGGTGTTTAAATAGATAATAATACTCTAATAAAATAATCAAAGATTATTTTTAGATAAACACTTTTTTACATTGAAAAGAAGAGTTACGGTTGAATAATATTTTCATAAAAACCAAAATGAACTAATATAGTTTTTCCATGAGGAAATTAGTAGATTTAGAAAATTATTTTTGTCCTAAAACATATTTTATAGTGCACTTGTAAATAGGTTAGAATTTGAGAAGATCTCATCAATAAGGCTTGTTTATCGAGAAGAATTGTGAAATATATTTATAAAACATTTAACTACACACACAAAAAATTTGGATTCAAATTTGAACACATATATGATGACTAAAATAGAATTTATTAGGAGTAAATTAGAATAATTAATAATTTATTTGAGGTAAATAGAGACAAAGATTAACCTGAATGAAAAAGGAGGTTCATGTAGAAAACCCTTAAATTATGTTTAAACGAGTTCTGTACTTGACCTTAACATCCAGGATAATCAAAATAAATCCATTAATTAATTAATTAATAACCTCATATGTATTTATTTTATTTATCATGTTTTTATTTTATTCATTTAGGTCCTTTTGGATGTGTTATAAGATACAAATTTATTTCCTGGGAGAGTTTGTTTACTATGTTTTCGTGATTAGTAAATGATTTTATGAGTTAGGATGTTCATGTGTAATTGGTATAATTATACACAATAGAATATATATTATAATAATAAAAATATCGAATATTAAATGGTGATATAATTCAAATTTTTGTATGATACGAGGATGAGTTATTTGACATAACATTAGTGATAATAAATTAGATTATTTTTGTGATATTTCAATTGTCACGAACTAGTTTTGATGTATGAATTAGTATCATGTATATATACTTGTAATAAAACATTTAATAGGTTATAATACTTATATTATAATTTTTTTCAACCATAAAAATGGTTTCATGACCATCCATAAAGGATAAATTGAATAAAGAAGTTTTGTCTTCCATGAAGGTTATAAGTCAGCACATCCCGAGAGATGATTTCATTTTTAAAATAATAGAGAGAGAGAGAGATAGAAAATTGAGGAAGTATATTCCATTAACATGATATTATTACAATATATAGTTGATAATATAGTTACCATTGTAATTTGGTTAAAGGTGGTGAAGATAAGATAAGAAAATAATATAAATTGAAAATGAAATTAAAAGAAAAAGGATGAGGGTTTACCTCTTGAAGTATCCTCATTGAAAACCTCCTTATGGGAAGGGTTTTTTATCTTTTGGAAAGACCAAGTTCTCTGAAATGTGGGGGGAGACTAGGAAATATTATTTTGGTACAACATTTAGAAACATAAAATCTTAGAGTAGTGAGGAGAAGAGGGACTAGGGTAGTTTTTATAGTGGAGGAGAGGGGTGATTTTTTAATATCTTATTCATTATTTTATTATTTTTCTGATGACAAACAATAGTGTTTTTTACTTTTACCAAAAATAGTAATAAGTATATTTTAATTCTAACCAATTGTTCCTATATCAATGATGAATCAATGAATTGTGTATTTAGCTTCAAATGTATTTAAACCATAAAATATCATATTTTACTATTAAAAAATCATGTATTTTAGAAAATCCAAAAAATTAACCATAATAATTTTTAGACTTGTGGAATTAAAAAATGGACACCATTTTGTCAAAACAATTTTCAAGAAATGTGAAATTTAATTTTTATATAAAATCATAATTTACTTGAAAAATGCAGATTAAAAATTTAAATCTAATTTTATAATACTTTCAAATATTAAATAAGATATCATAAAATTATCCTAAAATCACAAGACAATAAAATATTTATTTTGGAATACATTTTATGAAAAATAATTTTATCTTAAATAAATTTATTAATTTATAATCATAAATAAATTTTTATTACTCACAAAAATACAAACACTTAATTATTAATTTTTAAAATATTCAGTCACATATATAAGGTGCCTACATTTTATTAAAAATTAAATGGGTAAAGATTTAATTACTAAGGGTACATTACTATTCATATGGTTCAACTTACTATTCACAAAATATGTAAGTTAAACTTAATAGACTCAAAATATCTTACTGGTCGAAACCATGTATGTCCATTTTCGAAATTTAAAACACAGTGGCATCAAAATTATGTTTAACAGCTAGGTTATAATGAAAAAGTGTTGCTTCATAGAGAATCAGTGTTTCTTGAATTAAATTATATATTATATTAATTTATAAAAAATTGGTGTGTTACATTCTTCCCCATTAACAAAAACCAATTCCTTAAAATTTCAAAAATGATACCTCATAATAAGATTTCAGTTGGTGTTCATCATATGTTCCTCAGTATCCAACATTTCTTATTCAATTTTATGATTCTTCAAATTTAACATTACCAGCCGAGTCATCTGATTCCTCAACACATATTATATAGTTTCCATAATTTTGATAGGCTCATCATAGTAAGATGGGTCGTGTTCAAATTATATACCTTTAGAATTGAGTGCATGTGTTGTGACTTGAATGTACTTCCTTCACAAAGAGACATGGAACATATTGTTTACTATAAAGAGGTTAGGAATCATTTCCAAATGACAATCCAAAACTCCAAATCCCTATAGAATTTAAAAAGGGTCAATTTACCTACAGATCAGTTTTCCTTTCTTCAAAAATCTTATAACACACTTCCATGGAGATATTTTTAAGAAAACCTGATCTCTCACGTGAACTTCCAAATCCTTCTTTCGATTATCAGTATATCTATTTTTCTATATTTGAGATAATTTTATAGGTGTTTTAATTGTCTTTACCTTCGATGTTGTTTCCTCTTCATGTTCTAGGCCTATAAGGATCTTTTCACAAACTTCCTCCCAACATGTCGGTGTACGATATCTCTTTCTATACAATTCTTCATATGGTGACATTTGAATACTTGAATGGATACTATTATTATTGTAAAACCCCACCAAAGGTAAATACCAATCAGAAATACCTTGAAAGTGAAGTTAACATAATCTTAATATGTCTCCTATTTTTTGGATATTCTTTTTGAATTTCCTGTCGATTTGACAGTGATAATAAGTAATCAATCAAATCTCAGTATCCAAAGAATTCGTAGTACATTTCCAAAATTTTGATATAAATCATGGATCATGATTAGACGCAATAGAGATAGGTGATCCATTAATTGTTTAAACTTCATATATATATCCTTTCAGGGTTCTCTAGTGAAAATTCTTCCCTTGTTGGGAGGAAATGTGCAAATTTGGTATGTTGATCAATAATTACCTATATTGCAACATTACTTCATAGAGTTTTTGGTAATCCTGTGACAAAATCAATGGTGATGTAATCACATTTCCATGTAGGAATAGGTAGAGGATTCATGAATCTTCTATTATGTAGTCTTTGAACCACCACTTATTTAAAATACTAAACATCTTGATACATAATCATAAATTTCATGCTTCAGGTTGTGCCACAAAAAATGCTATTTCAAATATTTATACATTTTAGGTCTACCATGGTGTATAGACAAATTCAAACAATGGTAATCATCACATAACTCCATTTTAGCTCAGGTGTAGAAGGAGCACACAACCTTCTCCCAAATGTCATAATTTTATCCTCACACATGAAATCTAGAAACATCCCATCATTCATATCATTAATTTTCATTTGAATATTCTCATCATTATATTTATAATTTTTAATTATTTTCTATAAATATGGTTGGGGATTAAATTGAAAAAGTAATGATTTTCACCTTCCTTGATAATTACCATATCCATCCTTGCTATATCCATGTACATATGATCCTTTTAAATTTTATTTTGTTCATAAATCAATGATCTTTCCTCCTCAATGCGTCTACCACCGCATCATTAGTTACCTCAACCTCATCAACTGTGATTGCATAAGATTGGAATTCCTTCCCTAGCCTTATATAGGTAATTTTTCCCTTATGCTTAGGAAAATAATTGGCATAATGTCCCATATGTTTAAAATTATAGCATTGAACATTGGTAGATTCTTTCTTTCCCTTAGAATAATGAGATTGGTGGCCACATTCTCTACATTTTTAACAGATTCTTTTTCCATTTAAGTCGGCTCTAAGGTGTTTCTTTCCACAAGTATCACATGATGGAAAACTCCCCCTTTTTATTCTTCCCTCTATCCATACATTCCTCCACCACCCTCTTCTTCTCTTGATTTCCTTTTTTATTAGTAGCTTGAGATATTTCCCTGATTATCTTTATTTCCTTTAATTTCATAAGACTTAAATAAATATTTTCTTTTTTTTTGATTTCACAAGAGACTATATCTTCGTATGATGATAATGTTTGGGAAACCAGTGCCCATTAGTGGAATGGTTTCAAACCATCAAATAATCTGTTAGTATTACTCACAAAATTATGTATATATCTTTCTTTATGCCCTGATATCCTTTTAAAATTTGATTCATACCTGACAACATTTCCATCTTCTTTATGTTTCAAACTCAAGAATTTCCTCTCTATATCTACTTGTTGTTCTTGAAGAAAATATTCTTCCAATAATATTACATTAATATTCTTCCATTCCATTTTATATATTTATTCCTTTGCCTTCGGTTTTTTAATTAACGACCACTGCTAATCTTCATATCCCAAGAGATGATAAAATGACATGATAACCTTACCCCTTTCACTACTTATCAAATTGAGAAGTATTTTATGTATGTAATTTATCCACTGCTACGCTATGAATGGATTTTTAGTCTCATTAAATGAAAGAGAATATTTTCCCATTAAGTGATCTTAAATTTATCCTCTATTTTTCGAAACAGGATGCTCCATACGTGTAATGTTATTGTTCATAACCTGAGTCGACTATCCTAGAATAGTGTTAAATTTCTCAGCACCAGTCGCAGTTTCAGAACCGACATCATTATTTTTCATAGGAGGGAAATACTTATATGGGATATTTTCATTTATTAGTTTTCCCTTTGTTCTACTAGGTTCAATTTATAAATAATTAAATACACTAAATTGGGTTCTTAATCACAATGTATAATGTTCAACAAGATAAACAAAAATCATAAATTAAAATTCTATTCTTGTCTAATTTCATAATCATAAGCTTGGGTTCTTTGAAGAAATATTTACATTTAAATCCTATATAATGGTGTATATATATAATTTAAATTATCCTAAGAATACCCACTAGGAGTGTCAATCCAAGTTCCCAGTAAGTATCATTTTCATGGATCAAGTTATCACGAGTTAGGCCCAAAAACCCTTTTTGGAGTTTTTACACCTATGTACATTTGTTCCAGAACCACAAATACTTATAACATCTATATAGGGATGTATTTTTTAATAATATACACAAAATATACACCTTACTAAAATTCTAGGATGTTCTTGTATGCTTATCCTCAATGTCTCTCTTAAGGATTTCCTCCCTAATCTATATTTTTTTAGTCTTATTTCGAAAGATTCTACTAATATTCCACTAATAACAACTGTAAGAACCATGACCCCAATATACCAAATATAGTGCCTTATATTACTACATTGTAATTATTAAAAGAAAGTCGTATCCAAAAAAATGAATAGTTTTGTAGTTTTTGATAACAAGATACAAACATAAGTTCAACATTACAACTTGAAATGAAATACACAATAAAAATTCCATTGGAAACTTCTATGTATCCTAGATTATCAATGAAAGTCATTGATAATATTCATCTTAAAAACCTTTGAAAAAAAATAAGAAAGGTGTGATCTCAGATTATTATTAAGTGTAAGTAATACAATGGAGGTTATCATAAAGATAAACAGTAGGCATGGTGAACAACTAAAAACACATGCCTTTAAAAATATACTTGAGTATAATATGGAAGGAATGAAAGATGATAAAAAATGTCATGTAAATGATTGTAAGAGAATTAAACATAACAATTAATATTATACTAGTAAAATAATCAAATGTTTTATCAATTACTAATACCATAATGATGGAATGCATACTGTCAAACATCTAAAACATGTTGTCAGGGCTCTGGAAAAGTCATCTAAAAATTCTGGGGTAAAAAAATTCTATTTTGTCACATGATACCTAACGATAAATCCAGGGGATAAAGAGGTACCCAAACAACACTTTATATGTACAATTCATTCCTCATATAAAAGGGGTTAAATTTAAGCAACATGATCATATTAAATAACCTTCCCCAGTCTATACACATAAACACCATCTATTCTGAGTAGTATAGTGAATGGTATCAAGGTAGCACATCCATAGTCGAAATCATAATGAAACGTTTAATACTGTATTTTAGATGATAAACATATGATATTAACCTCAATAAGACAAAAAATTAATTATAGGTGTTAAATAGAAAAAATACTCTAATAAAATAATCATGGAATTTTTGAGAGAAACACACTTTTACTATGAAAAAAGAGTTCTGTTGGAAAAATATTTGCTTAAAACCTAAAAACATATAAGGTATTTTTATTATGATTAAATTATTGTTTTAAAAAAATATTTTTCTCTTAAAAAATTTTATTGAGTGCACTTGAAAATAGGTAAGAATTTGAGATGTTCCCTTGAATCTGGATTGTTTATCGGGAAGAATTTAGAATGATCTTTATAAAAAATTTAACTCCCCCATAAAATAATAAAGAATTATGATTGGTATAAATATATATAACATTAAAAAATAATTTATGAGAAGTAAATAAGAATAATTTTGACTTTAATTTAGATTATGAGAGATAAATATTAACCCCAAAGGAAAGGATGTTCTGGTAGAAAACCCTTACCTTATGTTTCAAGGTGTTTTGTAGTTGACCTTAATGTACTAAATAATCAAATTAAATACATTAATAATTTAATTAATAACCTAATTTATATGTACTTGATTTATTATAATTTTAGTATGTTCATTTATGGCCTTTTTGATGAGTTATAGTATAACAATATATTGCTTAGGAGCATTTTGTTCTTGGGTTTTCACGATCGGTATGATTTTATATGAGTATGGATGTTCATGTTCAATTGGTATAATTCACTAGAATTTAATTTATATGATACTAATTGACATCCTTAAAATTAATTGGTGACATAATTAATTTGGTTATATGGTATGGGTATAATTTTTTAGATAGAACATTAGTTATAATCATTTATATTATTTTTGCAATATTTCAATTGTTATGAACTAGTTTTATAAATGAATTAGTATCATTTATATATACCTGTTATAAAAAATTTAATAGGGTATAATACATATATTATAGTCTATTTAATCAATAAAAATGGTTTCATGACCATCCTAGAAGGATAAATTGAAGAACAAAGGTTCGTCATCCACAAAGGTTGTAAATCAGCACCTCCCAGATAATGATTTCATTTTTAAAACAAAAGAGAGGAATAAAATAGTATTAGTAAATATATTACATTAACATGATATAATTATAGAATATATATGATATTATAGTTATCATGATACTTTGAAAAAATGATGTGAGGAGAATATAAGAAATGAAAATAAATAGCAAATGAAATCAAAATAAAGGAAGAGGGTTTACCTCTATAAATATCCTCCTTGAGAATATCCTTAAGGGAAGTGTTTTAGGTATTCTGGAAAGACCAAGAACTCTTGGACTTGGGGAGAGACTTGGTAATTGTATTTGGAAGAACCTTGAGATTATTTGAGTCTTTTAGGAGTGAGGAGAATAGGGAGTGAGAGGTGGGTTTTATAGTGGAAGAGAGGGGTGAATTTTGAATATCTTATTCATTATTTTTTTATTTTTCTCAAGACAACTAGTAGTGATGATTATTACGGAAAAAAAATTAATAAGTGCATATGAATTCTAACCATGTGTTGTTACATCATCTATGAATCAACGTATAGTGTATTTATCTACTAATGTATTTATACCTTAAATTACGGTACTGTATTATTCTTCATAAATTCATGTATATTAGAAAAATAACAAAACATTATCCATAACCATTTTCAAATGTGTCTAATTAAGAAATTGACTCTATTTTATATTATAAATTTTCTAAATATGTAAAATTTAATTTTAAAATAATATCATTATTTACATGAAAATATATATTTTAAATTTAAAACTGATTTTATAATACTCTCAAAAATTAACTATGGGCTCGTAAAATTACATAAAATCATTGTAAAAAACATTTATTTAGAAATAAATTTTATTAAAATAATTTTTTTAAAATAAATTTATTATTTTAAATTTATAATTAAATATTTTTTATTAAAAAATATTAATACTTAATCATTAATATCTAAAATATTCACTCTCATTTATAAGGTGCCCAATTTTGTTTAACATTCATTGGTGATGTTAATATTCAAAAGGGTCCATTAATATTCATAAGGGTCATTTTATGGTTCAAGAAAAATGAATTTTGATCCTATTAGAATCTAAATGTTTTATTGATCACAATTGTATATGTCCATTTTTCAAAATTTAAGACATAGAGGTGGAAAAATTATGTTTAACAGCTAGGTTATAATAAAAAAGTGTTTTTTAAAAACGGCTTAGTGTTTTATGAATTATTTTATACATTAAATTTATGTTTAAAAACTTATGGTGTTATAGGAGGTTTCCTTTTATATGTTTGGGATATGACCCATTTGGAAACCATAGAGAATATTCCTAAAAGAATAAAAATTGAGAAATAAATTCCCAAGGAAAATGATCCATAATTAAATTATATTATAATCTATGACAATAAAAGGTTTATGAATTCATATAAAAACATGTTTATAAAAAATTAATTGACATACATACCCATATTGTATGGTTTAAGCCCTCGATAACACTGTTTTTACAAGAATCGCAATAATTTATTTTTCCTATTTTTACTCTTCATTATGATATAAAATTAAGTTAAACATATTATATAATATAAATTATTATGATTCGAAATTTGGAATCCATTTTAAAAAATTTAATTCTTATAAGTGGGGGAATTTACTCTAAAATTAAATCCCTAATAGTAATGAAAATGCGGATTTCCAAGGTAAATGTTTTCTTAAGTACAAAAATATTTTATTTAAAGAAATAAACATAAAAATTATTACAATTTCTTATGTTTTATTATTAATAAAATAAATGAAAGAACTTTGTTTTTAAAACAATATTAAATGAAAATTATAATTGTAAATACTTTAAATGAAAATAAAATTATTAATAAGATTCTTAGTTTTCATATTTAATTGAATAAGTAATATTTTTTGAAAATTTTCAAAAATTAACTCTATGATAATTCGGAAATTCTATTTTAAAATCTTAAATTTTTTTAAATATATTTTATAAAGTTTTCCTTTGATTAATTTTAATATAAGTGCATAAAATTTGATGAAATAAATTATTATAAAAATATATTACTTATGCATAAAAATAGATTTATTCTTATACCATGACTTGAGAAAATATAATATGAATGGTAATTTTTTGGTTAAATATATATTATTTATAATTCGTTAAAATAATTTAACAATAGTGTCTAATTTAATTTATTATGATAAATTCACATTGCATATATAATTTTTTTCAATAAAATATTTCTTAAACATTCAAATGAATATTTTGTTTTTATATAAAATCAATTTATAACCAACCAATTTATGATACACATGGTTAAATAAAATAATTTTCGAAATTTATCAATTCCTCTTAATGCCTATCAATTTAACAACTGTTTTTAATGGTATACTATGTTATTATTATTTTAAAAAACATATTGCATGTAATGCATGCTATCGATGAAATTAAATTTATATGAATAGAATATTCTATAAAATATCATAGTGTTACAATGTGGAACCTTTATAGAATTATGGGATATTAGTGACCTCATATTTTTGTGGACTAGTCTACTTTATGAGGTTTTCTTAGGGTTTAAATTATTATGGTGGGGAGAATTTTTACTTCCCACACATTCTTTCATGTATGATCTTTGGTATTTCATTCTATTTTTGTTTTTAGGATTATCCTTCCACTTTATAGTCTTCTAATAGTTGGGGTTGTGTTTTGATACTTTTTTCATTGGGTGGGAGGTGTCCAGCAATTTATAATTCTAGTGGACATAACCTCATGGTTGAGGAAATTACACTGAGTCCATTAACAAGACATCAAGAGACCCATATGCTAGATAGTGGATAGATTAATGAATAGAAGTCCTAAAATATTTCCACCAGACGTACCATGGGGTTACTATTGGTGCATCAATTCAATATGGAACAATTTTCTGGATGGTGGTGTTCATAGAATCTCATGATGTTTTTAATGATCTGTCAGCTAGCTAATGAAACATAAAAACAAGTTTATGATGTCGTACATAGTTAGAAACTATTAGGTAGTATCATAAATTAGTTTCTTGAATCCCTTATTTTAAATCTAACATATCCTCCATAAAAATGTATACTACCCATTCGATCTTAGAGGCTCTACTATGATGATTTTATCCCTTCTAGACATGAATATTTACATATCAATGTTGTAATTAATGTGTGGGGTCTCTTTCGATAATTATATCATTGATCTAATACTAAGTTATAAATTCCTAATTAATCCATTTATTCAAGGATTTTGAATCCTTATTTCATTGAAAAATACTGATCTTGATTCATGAATGGAATTTATTGGATAACTTTATGATTGATTCAGGCCTTTTGACTCTCTAATTGATGATATAATATTATGTTTTTGACGATACCTAGTCTTAGGTTGGTGGTTTCATAATCTAGTACCTATCAATTAAAACCATTATTGGGTATTTGACATTGAATAGATCTTATTTTTATTTCCAAATCCTGATTTGATATTCATGTTAAATGTTTTCAAAATTCATGCTGTCTCTTATGAAATATCATTGGCAATGTCTTCTGAAATAAAATTTTTACTTATATGAAATGATCATTAATTTAAATAAATTATTTTAATAATATTTTTTAGTATTATTTTGAGAAATAAAGGAATAAATTGACTTATGAATTTCTAATGAAATTAATTATTTGTAAAGACATGTGGTTTGATGAAAACCATTTACGGTTGGTTTTTGAAATGAAATGGAATGTTTTAAATCATGATTTGGGAATACTTGAATAAAAATTGATGAAAATAACTTTATCTAATTGATTTTTTCATTTTCTTTCTTTAATCAAATTGGAGCCTGGGTAGTTAGGGGGTAGTAAAGTATAATCACGCTAATAAAGTATTATCTTTACCTAGAAATGTATTGATGATATAAATCATACCTAAACATTGATGTGGAAAGGGGGTTCATTCTTTTAGATAAACTCATATTACCCCTTATAATGAGATCTAGGGAAGTTTTCACACCTTGAACCATATTCAAATGAGATGTGGAGGATCCATGGTCTATGAACTAACTAACCCTAAGCTTTAATACCATGGTGTTATTTTTTTAAATTATTTATTCATTATATGGTTTTTGAAATCATTTATTCATTCCTAACCTTTTTGAGATTATTATTCATATAACTTTTCAAAGAATTTATTATTTATACTTATCTATATTCTATATATTGAAATAATTTAATGATATTTGGTTTTGTAAATTATGAATAAGTTAACATGTTGTGTTTTATTTTAAATTAAGAACATTGTGTTTATTGATTATAGATTGATTGAAAAATCTATGTGTGAGACCATACTGGGATGTTTCAAGAAAGATACCATAATCTTCCTCTGACATTTCTAGATGAAACTAAGAAAAAAATACATAAAATAATTCACCCATCATTTCATTTTTGAACATTTTACATGGTTACTTACAGCTAAGATCATTAGTGATGATATTCCCCTTCACTAGGATGTAAGTGATTACGATGTTAAACATCTAGAGGTATTCCATCCATCATCTCTACCTAATATTTATTTTCATATGAGAACAGATATATCATAGACTCTTATGATAAAAAAGACCACAAATCCTCTCCCCAAAAAGATAGTGTCTCCAGTACATAATAACATTAGAAACAATAAGGAACTCTTAATCATGAGTGGGGTAATGATTCTACGGTGGATATTGCTGACAAGAGCTATAAGACACAACATGGTCACAATTTATAATCACAACAACCAAACCAACACAAAAGAAAATCATAATATATCATATAAAAACTACTAGTATTAGGTAATATTAGGATACCGGATGATGTTAGAAACCATTTTAACACATCAAAACAAGTTTAACATTTATCATCCAAAATCAATTTCACCCATTTATTTGTATGTGTAGTCAAAGGTGACTCAAACATTGATAAATCCTTAACAAACCACCGATAATATCTAACTAGACCAAGGAATCTCTGTATCTAGAATATGTTTCATGGCATTCCCCATGAAAAAGAAACATTAACCTTTTTATGATTAGCTAAGAGACCATGTTCTGAAATCATGTTCCCTAAGAAATTAACCTATTGGATCAATAAATATCAATTCAATATATTCCTATAAAGGTGAAAAATCATTAGGATTTCCAAAACCAATTTCAGATGGTGCTCATGCCCATGCTCAGATCATGAATAAGAGATGATATCATAAAAGAATACTGAAATAAATGTGTCAAGATATTGATGTAATATCATGTTTCATAAATAAAAAAACACTTTTGAAGTGTTAGTTAGGAAAAAAGGTGACACAAGATAGTCATAATGGCTATACCTTCTCCGTGAAGAGTTCTTCCTGATATATAACACCCAAAATATTAGTTGGTGATTCCCTAACCATAGTTTGGCCTTATAAACACACTTTTATCCCCTTAACTAATCAATTAAGTCATCAATATAGGGAAAATGATACATGTTACTAATATTAACTTCATTTAAATTTGATAATTCTATAAAACTATGCATAAACCAACAATCCTTGATTGAGAATTACATGGGGGACAACTAAATTGAAAGAATGGGATGAATAGAGGCCTTATAAATAATATTTCCCAAATAGACCATGATCTCTTCCAGATAAATATGTTCCGTATATTAAGAGGTTATAGAAATATATTTCATACTTATCATAATATAGATTGACGAATCTAACTCCCTATATAGATAATGATTGTAGAAATCAGTGGGGAAAACCCATAAAAACCCCAAGAAACAAAGGGAAGATCATCAAAATTGTAAATATCATCATCCTATAATATAATGATAAACAACAGTCTCCATAAATCTAGGAATAAATTTATTTCAAGACAAGACCTTCGGTCCCACTATCCCTAGAACAACAAAGAACCCCCATAGGTATAAGATAATTAAACACATAGATGATAACAATTAATCTCATTTTTGTGAGAAACCACCCAATCCATCCTAATGATGAATGTGAAAGTATCCAAATCAAGGACCAAGAATTCCCTATCCAACTCCGCATCAACTATCGAATGAGAACAAGATGGAAAACGTAAACCAAACTCTTTCTTATTTATAATAGGTAGATCAAAATACAAAAAAATCACTTGATACACATTATATTTTTCCTCATATAAAAAAGGTGTGATATAAATGAGTGAGAAGAAATTATATCAATTAGAGTAGTTTTTATATAAGATAACAAAAAAATTGTACTATATACTATAACCATACCCAGTTCATCCAAATCCAAAAACTAATCTAATTCATGAAAGTAATATACCGATGAGTAATTTGGTTGGATCTATATAAAATTTAAATTTTATTCATTAATCAATTTGATATTTGGTGTTAAATTTCTCAAACCATAAGAATAAATAGAAAATAGCTATCAGAATCTCTATAAATGACCTCAACAACCACTAGATCAGAAAATCTTATGCGGTGTGTGAAATCACTATCAGGTGGGCCCTACATTTTCACTCTAATTATAATATTTGGTAACACCTATTCCTATCATTTATGGGTGTTTGGAGGCATAATATTTCCCTATGCACCATTAAAACTACCACAAGGTTGGAGAGATGAGATAAAGTACCTAATCGTTCCCTCTATATCCATTTCCTCAACCATATCCTTATCTACCATCTCAATGTGGGGTTGATATTTAGCATGTGTAAATATGATCATACTTCTGGATGCAAATACTATAAGTATTTTTTATCTTTTAACTAATCATTAATCTCCACCTCTATGAAACAATAGACCCACTTAAAAAAATTGTTGGTATACTGGGACATTATGTTCCCTCATTGCTAACAAGAAAGGAACACTAGGGACTACTTTATCAATATAGAATTCTGGGATAACTAAATGAAGGGGGAGTATCTTATAACCCTTATAATCTAATTCCACATTCTAGTTCTCCTAAATAATGGAATTACAGCCACTTTTTAGGACCCATGAGCTAGAATGTTGCAAATCTTACCATTTTATATTCTAGTTCATGACGATAGTAATAGAAAAGATCCATATTATTCTTCTCGTCCACCACATATTTAGTTTCACTTATAATATTAAAGATTGATGGATTCACATTTTGTAACTCTTGAGTATGATGCTTTTCTTCCCCCATTACTGATTACACCCAAATGGTTTGGTTTTAAACTTATAGAATATTATAGTATATAGAAAAATATTCTCATATGATAACTTCTAAAATATTAAAACCTACTATAGGATTACTTTGAGTGAAATCTCTAATTTCACCCACCCATGGAACCCTTAGAATATGACTTATAAGAATTTCACAACAATAAAAAACCAAATAAAACTATCCAACAGAAGATAATATTACTTTAATCAATAATATCATAATACAAAAATGAGATTAATATTGATACTCCACATTTGAGATATATAGACCATCATCCAATAGTGAATTTAGGTTTTTCATAGTAAGAGTCAGCTAGGAACTTATCATAATCTACCACTCAAGTACCAATAATCTTATCCCTTATCTACCAATTTTCGAAGGTGATGTATAACCATCCATTGGTAACAAATTAACACTACCCAACCTAGATATCCCATTAAACCAGGCTCTTAAGTAGAATGTGGTAAGAGTTAAAGGTCATTAATATACACAGAGTATAGAGATGGACATCCGAGCATTGCACAACAACTATATGGATTGATTTTCCCAACATAAAACAAGATAAATGACAATAAAAACACACTTTTATATGTGTATTTATATATATATAAAGATAACCATAAAATAAATATTCCACAATAAAAAAGAGAAAATAGTTTTCATAGAACCTAAGGTATATAATGAAAATTAGAGGTATGCGTTCTCAATAAAATCATACCTAATGGACTCCCAATCTAAAAAGTTATACTCAATGTGACATGTAAGTGGAATCCCACCATATCACAACCACCTACTTATAACCAACAAAAAACATCACTATCTCACTATGGTTCCTTTCCCATTAATGTATCAAATAAAACATGTTCTCCACACCCTCATGAGAGTGTGCTGGGTATGGGTAAAGAATCTCAGCAGTATCCCACCAGACATTCCATATCATCTTTCTATACAATAATACCAGTAAGATCAATTTAAACAAAACATGGCATGATAATTTTTTACACAGTTTTATTTCAGATGGTTGGTAAAAAAATCCATTTTTTTAATCATTAAGAAACTATGTAAAATTATTTCAAAAAATTATTTCAAAAAGAAATGTAAACCAATAAAATCAGGTATCATATCAATTCAAGTAAAATAGTAAAAATACAATATATAATGGGAAAACCCCCTAGGATTAAAAAGGTTCATCTAACAAGCCTATCATACATCAATAACAATCATTACTAGTGCATGCACTCATGTACCTACAAACCATGCATAATAACCTAGGGAATAGAGGAACACCTCATAAATTGAAGCCCCTTAAATATCAATAATGTTCGTAGACAGAATATATGAATGATCTATTAATGGAGGATAACCTCATAAGGTGAACCCCCTTATAATATCCAATGTGTGATGCTTAATACTGAACCATCCACCTTAAAAAATAGCTCCCATATGTGGCATGTCAAAAATCAGTTCAAATGGATTTCTCATTTCATGACAATTATGAAAAACACATTATTCAAAATCCTACATTGACAACCTGTTTTTAAATCTATTTAATAATGCATTGAAAACATATTTATTTTACTACAACAAGGGATAAACACATAATTTTTTCCAAAACCCATTTACACATGAATAAATATAATTTCACGGATCATGAAACATTATTTTAATATATATATATATATAGAAGAATATATAGTTCATAAAATATAACATAGATATGGATCTACCTACCTTAATAATGAGTCATATACCATTCATAATAAAATATGTACACATGAAAAATGGAAAAATTAAAATAGAAATGACTGAAGGCCCAAGGATCAATTCTATCATAATGTTACAAAAGAAAACATTAGGGAGATAAAATTTCGAAACATACCAAAATTTTCATAAGAGAAAGACCATAATAAACAAGTGATCCCTCCTCTAGGAGAAAAAACATATGATGAATCTATAATGGATTGATACATGTAATGCCCCGACCCTAGTTACCTAGAGTCGGTGCATTATAAAATAACATTGGCATGATAAAAAAGGATCATGTCTCAAAAGACCAATTAGTTTAGTATCCTTAGAAGTACTAGATAAATTCATAAGGTTTACATTACATCATAAAATGGAAAAAATAAAAAAACCTTTTTTTATAGACAACACTGAGATCCCATAGACTATCCGTGTAGGTCAGTCATAATATACTTCTTCACATCCTGGAAAAAATAAAACATATAAAGGGGTGAGCTCAGATGCTCAGTAAGGATAACATTAAAGCGTAAAATTTAATAAATAATCATAAAAATTTATGGAAATGTATAAGACTAAAAAAAGACTTTAACATGAACTTCAGCATACTATAGAAAAGATAGAATAAAATAATGCCATTTTATTATTCACATGGATATTCTACTAGTCAAATAATCACATGCAATATCAATAGCCACTTTAATAATGATGGAATGCACAATGAAAGACTTTCATAACCCCGTATTCAAGGCCATGTTCCAAGACTACAAATAAGATTTTTTCAAGGCCTTGTTCCAAGACACTATTTTGTCTCATGAGACCCACCAATGCATCGTGGAGCTATAACGGGCTTCACTCATCACTTACTAAGTCCAATGCATTCCTTATATGAAAAGGATTAACCATAACATAAACATTTGTATTAAAACTAGATTATGAAATGTCAATACTTTATCTATAAATCATGAATGGTGTAAAAATAACACATCCACAGTCAAACATATCACAAAACCTTCAATACAATATGGAAGTTTTGTATCATAATAAATCAACTTCAAATAAGCGTAAAATCCATCAAAGGATGTTGACATAGATGAAATCAAAACCTTTTTAGAGAAATATCTCTTTCTATTTTGAAATCATTTAAGAAAGAATTTATTTTGAAAATATTCTTATAATATTTTAAGGGATGCTTCGACGATGTTATAAAGACAGAAAATATTTGCACCCTCCGTATAAGTTAAAAAACATTCATACCTTAATTTTGTCGAAAAGGTCAAAAGTACCTTGTTTGGAAAATGACATAAATATTAATTTCAACCATTTTATAAATATTCAAACAAGGGTATAAATTACTTTAACCCATAGTCATGTAAATAGTAAAAAAAATTGAAATACATTTTTAAGAAACATGGATGTGGATGATAAAGAGGTCCCAGTAGATAATTACGTATAAACAACCTTGGATAATGAAGAGATTTAGAAATTAAACCTTACCTTTTACTTTCCATTGGTTGTGGGTAGGTTAACCTCTGATATAATGGAGAAATAATTGTTATTAAATTATAAAATAATCATATACATTAATATGATATCATATATGATCTTTCAATATTTCTTTATTAACAATATTTTAGTATTATCATCATTTCGGGTGTTAACTGATTCATTTTCCTTTATATGATTTGTTACATAAGTAATGTTTGTTAGGGATTGATGTATCTTATTCATATTCATAATGATAATAACTTTTTAAAAATTATTTTTAATCCTAAAATGAAAATTAGTCTTTAATGGATATGATATGGAATGAATCTCATCGCGTTCGTGGAGATGGTAATCCGTACGTATGCACGAGCGACAATATCATTCTTTTGATATTAAAATAATATATAATTTTATGGTATATCATATATATATAGAATCATTATCATGTTATATTTATTATTTACATCAATTATACATCATTATTATAACCATCTAAATAATAATGTATTGAATAACCACTGCACCATGACTTGGAGACGGTAAGCCGTACGTATGCACGTATGGTGACATGTCATTCAAAGGATGGATAGAATAATGAATATGGTTGTACCATATTTATAATAAAATCAAATTCTATTTAAGATAATGTAGTTATTATTTTCTAATGGAAACAAAAATGAAAGTGGTAGTGGAAGAAGAAAGGAAGTTGAAAGAGGTGATGAAATATTTAACTCTTCTTCGGGTTCTTCCTTTTGATTTGATAAAAAGGGCTCCATAATATGGATTTTTGACTAAAGTAAGGCCTCTGTAATTATGAGAGGACAGTTTAGAGGGTATTTGGTCCAGTTTTGTCCAATCCAAAAGGCTTTGATGGTGTGACTTTGAGGGAAGGGGGAGTGCCCTTTTATAAGAGGGGTGAGGGGCATCTTAAAAAAAGATAGATATAATGTTTTATAATAAAATAATTTTCGGTTTATAATGGCTCTAAAATAGATTTCATAAATTATAAGGTGGTTTTGGGTCGATAAACACTCAACCAATAGGTTTTAGATAGGATTGGGTCACTATATAAACTTTATCTTTTAGATTTAACTCTTAGTTAAATAGTTTGACATTTACCAAGTCTCTTTGTATTTTCATATTATAAGGTTAATAAACCCACTATATACTTCCAATAGAACCTCAAGTGGTTAATTAATGATAAAAACATCATCATATAAGTCCTTTGGCAGAAGAATAGATTTTTTAAGAATAGAATAGCAATTAATAATATAATATTTGTTTCAAGAACTCTTTTATGTCAATTTTTACAGTATTTCATATTTTATTTTTTCTAATTTTATAACAGAAATAATACTTCGAAAAAAATTCATCTATCCAACCCTAAAATGTAATATTAACCTATAAAATTAGTTTAATTCATTAAAAGTCTCAAATTACATTTATTTGGATAATTATAATATCATTTATTTAAATATTTCATTAAATAGGTAATTACTGCATCATCATTGTGTCATAAATAAATTAACATATATAATGTCTAAAAATTATAAATAAAATACCATTATATAGGAAATATTTTTAGTTTTTAATGAATATTTATAGTCATATTTATCTTCTGTGTAACCTTATATTAAAAATGGTTTAGTTATTAAACATTGAATTTAACACTTTTAACTCTTATTTGATTTAAATAATAATAAATTTTCTAATCTAATCCAAGTGGACCGAAGTGGTACATATTTTATTTATAAGGTTTTTTTGGTCGAATTATACTTATCCAATAGAATTAGGACATGTTTTTAGGGTAATAATAATATCATTTGTACCCTTAATTACCCTATTTACTTTTAACCATTGTAAATACAAGTAAAAAAGTTATTATTCACCAAAAATTATTTTCATCTTATTGAACCACATTTTACTTACTGATATCAACCATGTCTCTATGATTTTTGAAATTCAACTCACAGAAGCGGTAAAATTATGTTTTATGTAAATTTTCTAATTCTCCTAGGAGGTGGGTAAAAGACGTTGAAAAGATCAATAAAAGTTATATATATATATAATTATTATAAACTGACTCAAATTAATTAATTTGAAATTATATAGGTATTATTTATCTATTTTTACCTAAAATAAATTTAAATACAACAAATAATTATTTAAATAAAAATTTAGTTTTAAAGTATAACTCAGTGTTTTTCACTATTAATCAAAAATTGAAAGTTTTCAGAAAAATACCAAAATTTCACCCTAAGCTAAATTTGATATTCTAAGGAAAAAAATTATTCTATTTTAAAAAATTAAAAACATAGAAGTTTCATTTATTAATTTAAAATTAAATCTCGTTGTCAAAACCAAAAAGCATGTTTTTAAGAAAAAATAACTAACAAAAGAATGTTATTTGTTTATGTTCAATTTCAAAGTGAAACTATTTCTAATGAAAAACATTAGATTAAATAGTAAAAATATATTCTATTTATACTTATAAACTATTAAAATGTATAATTCAACACTAAAAATTATTTTTATTAAAAATGTTATTTTCAATTAAAATATAGTATTTTTCACTATTAACCCAAATATTAAAGTTATCATAAAAATACCAAAAATTTATTGAAATTAAATTCTTATGTACCGATTATAAAGAAGAAGTTTATTTTGTCAAATTGAATATATAAAAGTTTCAAATATTGGATTTAAAAAGGGGTCACCATTAAAATGTGGTAAAATAGCATTTTTTTTTAATACTTCTTTTATCTGAGAAAAAATGAATTTTTGTTTTCATTAGGTCTAAGAAACTCATAATATGGATTCTAAAATTATAAGTATTATATAAAGTTCAAATTTTAGTTAATACTATTCATAACCTCTTTTGAACAGCTAGTTTGGTAAGTCGTGGTGCACTTAAACTCGGTGTTGCGTGTAGTGCAAGTTATTGAATTACATTGAAGAAATAACATACTATAAAATCTTGGGGTGTTACATTATTCTTTTCTTCAATAAATTGCATCCTCGCAATTTGAAATTTTTCTCCAAAAATAAAAGGTTGAAAATAGAAAATACCTTTGTGGGAAAACTCACATCGGAAATTGGGTTAATAAAATTTAGTCTTAATAAGAGGAAAAGGGGAATGAAATAGTCACCACCAAATTATGATATCAATTTAGATAAAATCAGTGGAAATTAGAGTCAAATAATTGGAGGAGAAAAATAAATATTTATAGGGAGTTATTGAGGTCATTAGTCACAAACAATTTTAGAATTGAGGGTCTCAAGGCCCTCAATCTATGATGATTTAAAATATCATCAGTTCAAAAATAAATAAGGTATTAAGATAACAAATTTTTATTTTTACGATCTCTTACCTAATGTTTAAGAATTAATTTCTTCATTGAATAAGAGAAGAAAAAATATATACTTGACAAGTAGAGTTACAACCTTTAACTAATTTCTACCGCAAACTCATCTTTCAATCTAAGTGATAATAAAACATAAAAAAATATTATATTTATCCTATTTGTATAGGTTTCAAAAAAATGAATTTATAATTCATCTACCAGACCTTTAAAAGAAACTACATTATTAAATCCAGGACATCACATGGGCCAGTGGTATGTGAAACACCCTTGTCGCCCATCGGTTGGGGGTTTAAGTCTCGTGGCCTTGCTGGTCGCGGCGGGTTGCCGCCTGACCTCTAGGTTGTTCTTTTTATGGTAACCCAAAAATAATCTCATACTAGAAATATCCAAAATAATTCTATCCAATCTCACAGTCTAAAATTTATAAGGATGGTAAACACAATGAAGATCCTTTTGTCCACGTAATAACATATGAACACCTTAATCATGTATTCTTTAAAACACTACAACATCCTGAATTACCATAAAACCTTATTTATTAAATTCATTCTCCATTATTCCTTATAGAATACTGGATATACTACTTTTATCCAAAAAATTTGTAAACTCCAACAATGATGGAATATACAAATCATTAATCAGTTTCAAGGTACTCAAGAATATCCAATATAATTTATCCAAATCAATCATGTATTATTCAAAAATCACAACATCAGTATCAGAACCGTATTATGGTTTATCTTTCTATCAACCATATATTTTCCAAAAATTTAACCTCTTATTGAGTCATTTTTCTTGGTTCCACTCAATCTCAAGTCTTTAATGAAATAGTACTGTTGTACAATCCTTATATACTCTATAATTATTATAACATGTAGATCATTAATACAGTACTCAAATGAAAAAAATATATTAATAACAACGTAAGAAATCTAATCATTCCTCTTCCTCTTCGGTCGAATCATAACTTTATTATTATCCAATCTCAGCATTTGGGGTATACTCTGAAGATTTGTACATTGATTCGCATAGTGTCCCAACTCCTTGCAGATGAAGCATTTTACATTTGAAACTTTTGTCTTACCCTTGCAATCATGTACTTGGTGTCCTTTTTCTCCACAATTATAAAAAACTCTCATTCCCTTCAAGCATTTACTAAGGTGACTCTTTCCATAGTTATCACATATGGGAAAATCCTTCTTTTCCCTCTTCCCTTTATCCATCTTTCTCTCTTCCATCCTTTTCTTCTCTTGCTTCCCTTCAAAGACATAAGACATATAGAATTATTTACCTATCTTATTATCACATGATATTATTTCTTCATATGTTTAGAATACATGGTAGACTATTTACCTTCTAAATGTTGGCTTAATACTGTGAAGGATGTGATCCATCTTACTCTTTGGATCATACGTATTGCTGGAGTTCACATTCATTCTATTGTGCTCCATTTCTATACAATGTCATGCACTAGGTCAGTTTATGAATTGCAATTAATAATTCCAAACTTGTAAAATACCAAACTTATATTAAACAGTTTATGTATATAATCCATAATCATAAAAATATTTTATTTGAGGGGGTATATAATTTTAAATCTTTCATAATTATTTGTAAATAAAATGAGAATTATCCTCAGCATATCCCCCGGGAGTGTCATAACCAAGAGTGGAGCATGGCCCATTGTCATTTACCAGTTCCCGTTCGAGTCTAGTTAAAAGTGGTGTTTCCAGGTTTTACCCCTAGGTACATTTGTGCCAGAGCCGCCTCTACCTGCTCGTATCCAGATAGAGATGTATTTCTTTGAAAACTCACAATATCTCTATAATACCAAAATTCTAGGAAGTTCTTCTATACTAATCCTCAAAGTCTATCTTAGGGATTTTTTCTCTAATCAGAGTTTATCTAAATATAGTTTCCAAGGTTTGTACTAAGCTTCCCCTGATACCAACTGTAACGCCCCAACCCTAGTTACCTAGAGTCGGTGCATTATTACATAACATTGGAATGATCACTAAAGATCATGTCTCGAAAGACCAATTAGTTAGTAGCCTTGGAAGTACTAGATACATTCATAAGGTTTACATTATATCATAAAATGGAAAAACTAAAACAACATTTTTTCCATACAAAACACTAAGATCCCATAGACTATCCATGTAGGTCAGTCATAATATACTTCTTTGCATCCTGGGAAAAATAAAACATAGAAATGGGTGAGCTCAGATGCTCAGTAAGGATAACAATAAATAGGAAACTCTCATAAATAATCATAAACATTCATGGAAAGGTATAAGACTAAAACAAAAGCCTTTAAACCTGAAATTCAGCATACTATGGAAAAGATAAAATCTAATAATGTCATTTTCTTATTCACATGGATATTATACTAGTCTAATAATCACATGTAGTATCAATAGCCACTTTCATAATGATGGGATGCATAATGCCAGACTTTCATAACCACATTGTCAAGGCCTTGTGTCAAGACTATAGATAATATTTTGTCAAGGCCTTGTTCTAAGACACTATTTTGTCTCATGAGATATACTGATACATCGAGGAGCTATAGCAGGCTCCACCCATCACTTACTAAGTCCAATGCATTCCTCATATGAAAAGGTAAAAACATAACATAAACATTCATATTAAAACTAGAATATGAAATGTCAATATTTTATTCATAAACCATGAATAGTGTTAAAATAACACATCTACGGTCAAACATATCATAAAACCTTCAATACAATATGAATGTTTTGTATCATAATAAATCAAATTGAAATAAACTTAAAATCCATCAAAGGACGTTGACATAAATTAAATCAAAACCTTTCTTAGAGAAACATCTCTTTCTATTTTGAAATCATTTAAGAAAAAATTTATTTTGGAAATATTCTTATAAGCTTTAAAGGGAAGTGATGATGATGTTATAATGGTAGAAAATAGTCGTACATGCTATATAAGTTGAAAAATACATTCTTACCTTAATTTTGTCAAAAAGGTCAAAAGTACCTTGATTGGAAAACAACAGAATGATTCCCTTAAGACATTTTATAAATAGTCAAAAAAGGTTATAAATGACTTTAACCCATAGTACATTAAATAGTAAAAATGTTTTTAAATACATTTCTATGAAACATGGATGTGTATGATAAAGAAGTACCAGTAGATAATTACATATAAACAACCTTGGATAATGAAGTGATTGTGAAATTATCCCTTTCCTTGTACTTTTACTTGTTTGAGGTTTGTTTAACCTCCTGTATAATGGTGAAATAATTGTTATTAAATTATACAAGAATCATATACATTAATATGATATCATATATGATCTTTTAATATTGCTTCTTTAATAATATTTTAGTATTATCGTCGTTTCAGGTGTTAACTGATTCATTTTCCTTTATATGATTTGTTACGCAGGTAATTTTTGTTATTGATATGATTTATCTTATTCATATTCAGAATAATATTATGTCTTTAAAAATTATTTTTAATCATCAAATGAAAATTATTCTTGAATGGATACGATGGGGAATGAATCTCATTGTGTTCGTGGAGACGGTAATCCGTACATACGCACGAGCGACAATATCATTCTTTTGATATTAAAATAATAGATAATTGGATGGTATATCATATATAAAAAATCATTATCATGTTATATTTATTATTTAAATAAATTATACATCATTATTATACCCATCCAAATAATAATGTACTGAAAATCAACTACACCACGACGTGGAGACGGTATGTCGTACGTAAGCACGTATGGTGACATATCATTCAAAGGATAGATAGAATAATGAATATGATTGCACCATATTTATAATAACATCACGGTATATATAATATTATGGAGTTATTATTTTAGAATGGAAACTAAAATGAAAGAGGAAGTGGAAGAAGAAAGGAACTTGAAAGAGGTGATGAAATATTACCTCTTCTTCGGGTTCTTCATTTTGATGTGATCAAAAGGGCTCCTTAGGTTGGAATTTTGACTAACTAAAGGCCTCTAGGATGAAGGGGGGATAGTTTACCGGGTATTTGGGAAGGGTTGTAAGATCCAAAAGACTTTTAAGGTGTGAATTTGAGGGAAGGGGTGTTCCCTTTTATAAGAGGGGTGAGGGGTACCTTAGGAAAAGCTAGAAATATTATTTCATACTAAAATCATTTTCAGTTTATAATGGCTCCAAAATAGATTATATACTTTATAAGGGGGGTATGGGTCAAAAACCACTCAACCAAAAGTTTTTATATAGGTTTGGGTCACTATATTAACTTTATCTTTTAGATTTAACTCTTAGTTAAATAGTTTGACATTTACCATGCCTCTTTGTATTTTTATATTATATATTTAATAAACATACTATATATTCCGAGATAACCCCAACTGGTTCATTAATTAAACACCTATCATTATATAAGTCCTTTGGACGAACCTTATATTTTTAGGAATAGAATATCAATTAATAATATAATATTTGTTTTAAAAACTCTTTTATGTCAATTTTGACAATATTTGGTATTTTGTTTTTGCTAAATTCATAACAACATTAATACATCAAAAAAAATCATCTAACCAAACCTAACATGTAATATTAACCTATAAAAGTAGTTTAATTCATTAAAAGTCTCAAATTAAATTAATTTGGATATTTATAATATCAATTATATAAATATTTCATTAATTAGGAAATTACTGCATCATCGTTGTGTCATAAATAAATTAAATTATTTATTGTATAAAAATTATAAATAAATAACCATTATGTATTTAATCATTATATATTTCGAATGGATATTTATAGTCTAATTTATCTTATATTTAACCCTATATTAAAAATGGTTTTGTTATTAGACTTTCAATTTAATAATTTTAACTCTTTTGTGAATTAAATAATAATAAATGTCCTAATCTAATCCAAGTGAACCAAAGAGGTTCATATTTTATTTATAAGTTTTTTTTGGTCAAATTATACTTATCCAGTAGAATTATAAAATGTGTTAGGGTAATAATAATATCATTTTTACCCTTAATTACCCAATTTACTTTTAATCGGGGTAAATAAAAGTAAAAAGTTACTATTCACTAAAAATTATTTTCATCTTATTGAACCACATTTTACTTATTGATATCAAACATGTCTCTCGGATTTCTAAAATTAATCTCATAGAAGCAGTAAAATTGTGTTTTATTTCAATTTGTTAATGCTCCTAAGAGGTGGGTAAAACACGGTGAAAAGTTAAATAAATGTTTTATATATGTAAAATTATTATAAACTGACTCCAAATAATTACATTGAAACTATATAGGTATTATGTATATATTTTGACCTAGAATAAATTTAATTAAAATAAATAATTAATTAAATAAAAATTCGGTTTTAAACTATAACTTAGTGTTTTCACTATTCCTCAAAAATTGAATGTTTTCAGAAAAATAACAAAATTTTACCCTAAGATAATTTTGATATTATGAATTAAAAAACTAAATCTATTTTACCAAATTCAAAACATATAATTTACATTTATTAATTTAAAATTAAATCATGTTGTCAAAACCAAATAGCGTGTTTTTAAGAAATAATAACTAACAAAAGATTGATACTTGTTTATGTTCAATTTCAAAGTGGAATTTTTTTCTAATGAATAACGTTGGATTAAATGGTAAAAATATAATCTATTTATACTTCCAAACCATTAAAATTTTTAATTTAACACTACAAATTTTTTTGATTAAAAAAGTCATTTTCTGTTAAAATATAGTATTGTTCGTTATTCACTGAAATATGAAAGTTATCAGAAAAACACCAAAAATTTATTAAAACTAAATTATTATGTCCCGATTCTCAAGAAGAAGTTTATTTTGTCAAATTTAATATATAAAAGTTTCAAATATTGTATTTAAACAGGGTTCACCATTAAAAGGCGGTAAAATTGCATTTTTTTATAAAAAATACTTCTCAAATCTGAGAAAAATGAATTTTTGTTTTCATTATGTCTAAAAAACTCATAATATAGATTCTAAAGTTATACAGATTATATAAAGTTCAAAATTTAGTTAATTATATTCATAACCTCTTTTGAAAGGCTAGTTTGGTAAGTTTTGGTGCACTTGAACTTGGTGTTGCGTGTAGTGCAAGTTCTTGAATTACCTTGAAGAAATAATGTACTAAGAAATTTTGGGGTGTTACATTATTCCCTCCTTCAATAAATTGTGTCCTCACAATTTTAAATTGTTATTTAAAAATAAAAGGTTGAAAATAGAAAATACCTTTGTGGGAAAACCCACATCAAAAATATGGTTAATACAATTTAGTCTTAATAAGAGGAAAAGGGGAATTAAATAGTCACCACCAAATTATGATCTCAATTAAGAGAACATTGTTGGAAATTAGACTCACATAATTGGAAGATAAACGTAAATATTTATTGGGAGTGATTGAGGTCATCAGTCAGAAACAATTGTAGAATTGAGGGCCTCAAAGCTATCAATCTATGATGATTTAAAATCTTCTCAGTTCATAAAAAATAAGGTATTAGGATAACACATTTTTAGTTTTAAGATTCCATAACTAAAGTTTAAGAATTATTTTATTCATAGAATAAGAGAAGAAAAAAATATATACTTAACAAGTTGAGTTCCACCATTTAATTAATTTCTACCACAAACTCATCTTTCACTCTAAAAGATAATAAAACTTAAAAAAATATTCTATTTATCCTATCTGTATAGGGTTCCAAAAATAAATTAATTTATAATTCATCTACCAGACCTCTAAAAAACTACATTATTCAATCCAGTACAACACATGGGCCAATGGTAGGTGATACACCCTTATCACCCTTCGGTTGCGGGTTCTAGTCTCACGGCATTGCCGGTCGCGAGAGGTTGCCGCCCAACCTCTGGGTTTTTTTTTTTATGGAAATCCAAAAATAATCTCAAACTAGACTTATCCAAAATACTTCTGTCCAAACTCATGGTCCAAAATTTATAAGGAAGGTAAACACAATGACGATCCTTTTTCAACTTAATAACATGTGAACACCTTCATCGTGTATTCTTTTAAAACACTGCAACATCCTGAATTACCACAAAACCTTATTGATTACATTCATGATCCCTTATTCCTTATATAATACTAGATATACTCCTTCTATCCAAAAATGTTGTAAACTCAAACAATGATGGAATATAGAAATCATTAATTAGTTTCAAGGTAGTCAAGAATATCCAATATAATTTATCCAAATCAATAATGTATTATTATAAAATCACAACCTCAGTATCAGAACCATGTTATGGTTTATCTTTCTCCCAACCATATATTTTCCAAAAACATTAACCTCATGTTGATTCACTTTTCTTGGTTCCACACAATCTCACTTTTGGGTATACTCTGATGATTTGTACATTGATTCACATAGTGTCCCAACTTCATGCAGATGAAGAATTGTGCATTTGAAACTTTTTTCTTACCCTTTCAATCATGTACTTAGTGTCCTTTTTCTCCATACTTATAAAAAAATCTCATTCCCTTTAAGCATTTACCATGGAGATTCTTTCCACAATTATCACAAATGAGAAAATCCTTCTTTTCCTTCTTCCCTTTATCCATCTTTCTCTCTTCCATCCTTTTCTTCTCTTGCTTACCTTCAAAGCCATAGGACTTAGAGAAATCTTCACTTATCTTACTAACACATGAAACTATTTCTTCATATGTTGAGAATAAATGGGATAATATTCCCCTTCTAAATGTTGTCTTAATATTGTGAAAGATATGATACTTCTTACTCTTTGGATCATATGTATTGCTGTTGTTCGCATTCTTTCAAATAGGCGCCATTTCTGTACAATGTCATACACTAGGTCAGATTATGAATTGCAATGAATAATTCCAAATTTGTAAAATACCTAATGTAAATTGAACAGTTTATGGATATAAACCATAATCATAAAAAAATACTTTATGAGGTATATACTCATAAATCCTTCATAATGATTTGTAAAGAAAATGAGAATTATCCTAAGAATATCCCCCGGGAGTCTCATAACCAAGAGAGCAGCAAGGCCCGTTTTCATGCACCAGTTCCCGTTTGAGTCTAGATCAAAGCTATATTTTTGGGTTTTATCCCTAGTTACATCTGTTCTAGAGCCGCCTCTACCTTCTTGTATCCAGACAGGGATGTATTTCTTGGAAAACTAACAAAATCTCTACATTACTAAAATTCTAGGAAGTTCTTCTATACTAATACTCAAAGTCAATTTTAGTGCTATGTGCTCTAATCAGAGTTTATCTAAATATAGTTTCCAAGGTTTTTACTAAACTTTCTCTAATACCAACTGTAATTCCCCCACCCTAGTTACCTAGAATCGGAGCATTATTACATAACATTGGAAAGATCACAAAATAACAAGTCTCGAAAGACCGATTAGTTTAGTAGCCTTGGAAGTAATAGATACATTCGTAAGGTTTACATTAAATTATAAAATAGGAAAACTACAACAACATTTTTTCCATAGACAACACTAATATCCCATAGACTATCCTTGTAGGTCAGTCATAATATACTTCTTCGCATCCTTGGAAAAATAAAACATTGAAAGGTGTGAGCTCAGATGCATAGTAAGGATAACAATAAAGCGGAAAATTTCATGAATAATCATAAAAATTTATGTCAATGTATAAGACTAAAACAATAGTCTTTTAAACATGAACATCATTATACTATGGAAAAGATAAAATCAAATAATTACATTTTCTTATTCACATGTATATTCTACTAATTGAATAATCAAATGCAATATCAATAGCCACTTTCATAATGATGGAATGCATAATGCCAGTCTTTCATAACCACATAGTCAATTCATTGTGCCAAGACTAAAAATAAGATTTTTTCAAGGCCTTGTGCCAAGACACTATTTTGTATCATGAGACCTACTAATTCATCGAGGAGCTATAGCGGGCTCCACCCATCACTTACTAAGTCCAATACATTCCTCATATGAAAAGATTTAATCATAACATAAACAATTGTTTTAAAACTAGCATATGAAATGTCAATACATTATCCATAAACCATGAATTGTGTAAAAATAACACATCCATAGTCAAACATATCACAAAACCTTCAATACATTATGGATGTTTTGTATCATAATAAATCAACTTCAAATAAGCTTAAAATCCATCAAAGGATATTTACATAGATGAAATCAAAATATTTTTTAGAGAAATTTCTTTTTCTATTTTGAAATCATTTAAGAAAAAATTTATTTTGAAAATATTCTTATAATATTGTAATGGAATCTTAAACAATGTTATAATGGAAGAAAATATCTGCACCCGCCGTATAAGTTAAAAAAACATTTTTACCTTAATTTTGTCGAAAATGTCAAATGTACATTGTTTGGAAAATGACGAACAGTTTCCTTTCAACCATTTTATAAATTTTCAAAAAAGGGTATAAATGAAATTAACCCATAGTCTAGTAAATAGTAAAAATGTTTTTAAATACATTTTTAAGAAACATGGATGTGGATGATAAAGAGATCCTGGTAGATAATTACGTATAAACAACCTAGGATAATAAAGAGATTGTGAAATTAACCCTTACCCTGTACTTTTCCTTGGTTGAGGGTAGGTTAACCTCATATATAATAGTGAACTAATTGTTATTAAATTATAAAATAATCATATACATTAATATTATATCATATATTATCTTTTAATATTGCTTTGTTGATAATATTTTAGTATTATTGTCGTTTCGGGTGTTAACTGATTCATTTTCTTTTATATTCTTTGTTATGTAAGTAATGTTTGTTATGGATATGATGTACCTTATTCATATTCAGAATGATATTAAATCTTTAAACATTATTTTTAATCATCAAATGAAAATTATTCTTGAATGGATACGATGGGGAATGAATCTCATCGCGTTCGTGAAGATTTTAATATGTACGTACGCACGAGTGACAATATCATTATTTTGATATTAAAATAATAGATAATTGGATGTTATTTCATATATAAAGAATTATTATCATGTTATATTTATTATTTATATCAATTATACACCACTATTATACCCATCCAAATAATAATGTATTGAATAGAAACTACACCACGACGTGGAGACAGTAAGTCGTACGTACGCACGTATGGTGACATGTAATTAAAAAGACTGATAGAATAATGAATATGGTTATACCATATTTATAATAACATCAAATTATATAGAATATAATGGATTTTTTATTTTAAAATGGAAACTACAATGAAAGAGGAAGTGGAAGAAGAAAGGAACTTGAAATAGGTGATGAAATATTGCATCTTCTTCAAGTTTTTCATTTTGATTAGATCAAAAGGGCTCTATAGGTTGAATTTATGACAGAATAGAGGCCTCTAGTATGAAGGGAGGAAATTTGAGAGGGTATTTGGGAGGGGTTTTTCTAAGTAAAAAGGTATTTAAGGTGTTAATTTTAGCGAAGGGAGAATGCCCTTTTATAAGAGGGGTGAGGGGCACCTTAGGAAATGCTAGAAATATTATTTTATAATAAAATAATTTTTGGTTTATAATGGATATAAAAGAAATTATTTAAATTATAAGGTGGTTATGGGTATATACATACTCAACTAACAGGGTTTAGATAGTTTTGGGTCACTATATTAACTTTATCTTTTAGATTTAACTCTTAGTTAAATAGTTTGACATTTACCTTATCTCTCTGTATTTTTATATTATATGGTTAATAAACATACTATATACTTCCATGCGAAACCATAGTGTTTCAATAATGATACACCTATCATCAGATAAGTCATTTGGACTAACCTTATATTTTCAGGAATAGAATATCAATTAATAATATAATATTTGTTTTAAAAACTCTTTTATGTCAATTCTGACACTATTTGGTATTTTGTTTTTTCTAAATTCATAACAGCATTAATACTTCTAAAAAACTCATATAACCACCCCTAACATGTAATATTAACCTATAAAATTAGTTTAATTCATAAAAAGTCTTAAATTACATCTTTATGGATATTTATAATATCAATAATGTTAATATGTCATTAATTTGGTAATTATTACATCATCATTGTGTCATAAATAAATTAAATTATTTAATGTCTAAAAAATTATAAATAAAATACCATTATGTAGGAAATTTTTTTATCTTTATAATTAATTTTTATAGACGAATTTATCTTATATGTAAACCTATATTAAAATTGGTTTAGTTATTAAAAATTGAATTTAACACTTTTAACTCTTCTTTGAATTAAATAATAATAAATGTCATAATATAATCCTAGTGGACCAAAGAGGTTCACATATTATTTATAAGATTTTTTTGGTCGAATTATATTTATCCAATAGAATTAGGACATGTTTTAGTGTAATAATAATATCATTTTTACCCTTAATTACCCTATTTACTTTTAATCGCGGTTTTTAAAAGTAAAAAGTATTGATTCCCCAAAAAATTATTTTAATATTATTGAACAACATTTTACTTACTTATATCAATCATGTCTCTTGGGTTTTTGAAATTAAACTCACAGAAGTGGTAAAATTATGTTTTATGTAAATTTACTAATGCTCCTAGAAGGTGGGTAAAAGACGGTGAAAAGTTCAATAAAAGTTTTATATATCAAAAATTATTATAAACTTACTCAAATGAATTACATTGAAATTATATAGGTATTATGTATCAATTTTTACATAAAAAATTAAATAAAATAAATAATTATTTAAATAAAAATTTGGTTTTAAATTATAACTCTGTTTTTTACTATTCATCAAAAATCGAATGTTTTCAGAAAAATACCAAAATTTCACCCTAAGCTAATTTTGATATTCTGAATTCAAAAATTAGGTCTATTTTACCAAATTCACAACATATATGTTTCATTTATTAACTTAAAATTAAATCTCGTTGTCAAAACCAAAACGTGTGTTTTTTAGAAATAATAACTAACAAAAGATTGATACTTGTTTATCTTCAATTTCATAGGGAAATTATTTCCAACGAATAACATTGGATTAAATGGTAAAAAATAATCTATTTATACTTGAAAACCATTAAAATGTATAATTTAACACTACAAATTATTTTGATTAAAAAAGTTGATTTCAGTTAAAATATAGTATTTTTCAGTATTCACCCAAATATGAAAGTTATCAGAAACTCACAAAATATTTAGTGAAACTAAATTATTATGTCCCTATTCTAAATAAGAAGTTTATTTTTTCATATTGAATATATAAAAGTTTTAAAATTGGATTTAAAAAGGGTTCTCCATTAAAAAAAAGTAAAATTGAATTTTAAAAAAATACTTCTTTAATCTGAGAAAAATTAATTTCTATTTTCATTATGTTTAAGAAAATCATAATATGAATTCGAATATTATAAGGATTGTATAAAGTTAAAAATTTAGTTAATATTATTCTTAACCTCTTCTGAACGGCTAGTTTGATAAGTCGTGATGCTCTTAAACTCGGTGTTGTGTGTAGTGCAAGTTATTGAATTACTTTGAAGAAATAACGTACTATGAAATCTTGGGGTGTTACAAGATAGATCAAAACACAATAAGTATGTTTCCAAAATGACACTGAAACCCACAACCAACTACAATTCTTAATATAAAATAGAAACTAGAATGTATGATATTCAAGTGAACTTACCAAATGAGGAGAAACTAACCAATCATGGGTTAAAGAGATGTACAAGGGAGTTTGAAGTGGGATGGATTCACAAAACATAACCTAGGGAGGACCTATGATTTTTAGAATAAGGTTAATGTTGAATGAGTGAGGATTTTAGTGAAAAAACATTTAATCTGCTGAAACAGGCATAATTTCTATGGTGAATTACTAATTTATGATTTGAACTTCTAGAATGAACGATAACAAAATATGTTTCTACTCATTTTAAAATAATGAAGTCCCAATTCATGATGTGAATAAATCTAATTTAATTAATGGGTTTCACATCCTAAACCAAAATCATGGATTTTACTAAGAAGTTATTCAGATCATGAATATATGATTCACATTTCGAACTAACTCCTATAAATTGTGTTTTTACCAATGCCTTTTGAAAACCTAAGGTTATCCTATGATACCACTCAAACCTAAAACAATCCTATTAAAAATAAATGATGATTTTCCTTAAACCTGATGTTATAGCTACTCTTTAAATAATTTCCTTGAGAGACATATCATTGACCCTTAAATGGGGCACAAAATGTTTCATAAACATATTCCTATCTTCCCAATATATCAAATAAAAATCCTTCCTGGAAAACATGATGATAATAATTAATACAATATATAGGTACCTTAGTAAATCATATCCATATCACTCTTAAAATCATTATTACAAGAACACATACAAATCGAATAACTTACTCGACTAATTCTAATATAATTCCACTGTGAATCTAATTTGTACCAAATGTATTAGAGTAATATTGGGATCAACTAGCAACTTGAGAAATATATAAGGACCATAAAATACAAAAAAACATATAATATTTAATTTCAAACATAAATTACATAAATTATTTTTTATAACACATAATTAAATAATCTTTTCTAAATCATATAAAAACAAGAATAAAAAAAATTATTTGAATTCTATTTAAACAAAAAGTCCTCAAAGAAAGGTAAATATTATATAATTATGATGAAAATATTAAAAGTTATATATTATTATTCTTAATTAAAAATTTTCCGAATCGATGGAAAATCCACCCTTTCCCTATATTATAAACAAGTTCTATTGACGGTTTTTTGAAAAATTAAAACATATCCAATTTAGAAAACAAATATGTGTATTATTTTAAAAAAAATAATGATATTAAAAATTGGTTTAAATTTAATTTGACCATGAATTTTTTATATTAATATATTTCTTGTAACATTTTAAGGAACATGGATATTGATGAAAAATTTAAGAAAAACTTTTAAACTATTAAAACATGGTTTTATAAAAAATCCCTTACAACTAGATAACTTTTTGAACTAATGAAATATTAAAGGGATTAACATTGAATTTATTTTTAAATAAATTATTTTTAACATAATATATATAAAATATATCCGTAAGGAAATATTACACAAACCAAAAAATAATACATGTGGTGAAAATATCTTATGTCTCAACAAAAAAGAATTGAGAATATAAATCCATTATGTTATGTCCAGAATTTCTATGTATGTACTTTTGAAACATTACAATAAATGTATATCAATATTTAATTATATTATATCCTTTAAAAGGTGTATTAATTTATCATTAAACCATTTTTTTCATTTACATTAATTATATATTTAATTACTTAATTGATGAAGTCTGCATCATGTGTTTTTCAGATGTTTGGTTCATAGTTTCAAAACGAGTTCCAAATGGAGACCAAGGTAAAATTGGTAACTATTCCATAATTAAAAAATACAAAAAATTAATTGATAATAATTTTATAATTTAAATAAAATTTTATAACTATAATTTAATATAGTACATGAAAAACAAGTCACATCACTTCTTGGTGGTGATAATTCACATATGTGCATACAAGACACTATCATTTTCGAAAATATAGAAGGGTAAAAAAATACATGAAATTACAAAATGATAAATATTTCATGAATATAATATATATACCTTAAACCCATTATGTTAAGTATCCATCTGAGGAAGATATGGAAAATGAAACATATCACTTCATGGAGGTGGTAGTCCACACGTATGCGCGAACGATGGTTGCAATCACCGCGAGATGGAAAAAGGGATAAAAAGGTTCTTAAAATGGTCACAATAAAATTTCATTATATTTAATAAAATAAACATATTAGTTTTTTTATAATATTTTATTATTGTAGATAATGACATAAATTTGAAATAATCTGGTTAAGACTTATACAATATCCTCGAATAACCTCTTTCGATTAATCCTTAAGACTTCTATGTTTAGTATTTGGGGAGACCATGGCCTCTAAGACATGTTAAGGGTTATCAGGGATATATTTTTGAAGATATTTGTTAAACTAGAGTCATATAATTATTTTATTAAGAGAGTATATTAGGTTAGTATTTATAAGCATGAGGAGAGACACTCTATGTATTTCACAATGTATTAAATTAATATTAATTAATTTCAATGGAAAATTTTCTCCAAATTGATAAATTTATGGTAATGTATTTTTGGGATTCTAAATACTATCTGAAAAATAAATTCTAACCTATTTTAATTCCATTTTTACCTTTATCTCATACTTGTAACCCTCATTAACCCTTTTTATGATCATCACAATATCAATGGTTTTTACACTTTAGGGGTAAATGAAGGTACTGTAAATGGATTAGTTACCCATATATAGATGTGGTTGGATATTATGTAGCGTATAACCTTATGTTTTTCCTATTATATGATTTTTTAAAAATAAATCATTTAATTAAATATTATTTAACATAATATACCTTTAAAGTTATATCCGAGATTTTTTTTTTCTTTTAATGACATAAATATAGTAATGAAATTTAAATATAAACATTTAACACATAAATAATAATATATATATACCAAAACATTAGTGATACCCTATAACTCACCCCAAAAATATTAATTTTAGTGTTTTGGAAATCATTTGGTATCTTTTTAAACTGCTTACATAAGAACTATGATGGGATTGAGTATGAATTTAATGAATTAATTCTTAATTAAAAATAAAAAATAAATCACCATGAGAAAAAAAATCATATATATTTTAAATAAAAATTTATTACTATGCATATTCACTTTTTATCACTATTAAAAATAAATATATTTGAACAAATAGAATAGCATTTTTGGTTTTACTCTTTATTTAAAATCACATTAAGGTCATTATAAAAGTCATGTTATAATAAATTAACACATTATTTATTAATTTATAGTTAGGTTAAAAATAAATTTATAAAATAACATAAAGGAATGTATTATTTTTAGGCCTTATCACATTATTATTAACAATAATTAACTGATTATCCACAACTGAAGTGATAAATATTTACCATGGTCACTATTCATTATGAGAAAAATAAAAGGGTCATATTTAAAAAATTTGAATTGAGAAATTATTAATATTGAATATCATTTTTATGAAAAATTTATATAATTTATAGAAGTATATTTTAAATAATATTTGTAAAATTTATTTTGTTTTAATGAAATGCATATTTAAGCCAAAAATAAACTTATACAAAATCAGGTATGTTGATTGTTCTTTTTTAAATAATAAGATTATGTGCAGTTATGTAATATGATATTATATTAAGGTATAATTTAATCAATAAAGGTATTTTAAATTAAAATAATTGATAATTTTATAAAAATAATTATTTTTAATTATTCACTAAAAAATCATTCCTTTTAGCAAAAATCCACGAAATTCCCCATAAAAAATTTTGATACTCTAGTTTCAAAAATGATATCATTAAATAAAATAACTAGAATAAAATTATTATATTATTTTCTAATTTTAAGTAATACATATCATTTTTTAGGAAAATTATTTTTGAAGCATAAAATTAGTTTACTGAAAATTGAGTACATATTTGTAATTTATTCCTCAATAAATTAGAATTATATAAAAACATTATAAACATTTATCATAATATATTTATTACTATTCATACAAGATAATTTAATATATAGGTTATAATTATCAAATTCAAATAATAATATTTTTATTTTATTTCACAATTTGATTAAAGTTCGATATTGCACGTTAATCTAGCTATCAAGATTAGTGTTATTTTAAATTAGACTTCTAGGGTGTTAAATTTGAAATGAGTTTGAATTTGGAAAATATTTCATGGTACATCACTGTGTTAATGACAAATATTTACTATTATATGACATATAGAGTTTATAGATTGATGAAGATATAGGTGTTATTGGGTGTTATCGTGATTTTTAGTGATAAGGGTTGAAGGAATACTAAATTTTGGATGGAGTGATAATACATGAAATAAGTGATCCATTATGTAATTTTAATAAACTGGGATGAAATAATCAAAGTTACTGTTTATAATAGTTTTTTTAATTATCAAAAAAAATAATTGAATTCTCATATAACAAAATATATATATTGTAAAATAGAGCTCTTTGGAAATTATATTATCAATGTATACTCCATGGTTCCATTTAAAATATATATAAAATATTTTTTCATTGAATGGTTTTATTTTAAAGGGGAACTATAATAGAATATGTATGTTTCAAGTGATTCATTAAGGGTAATGAAATATATATCTGACCTATTGTTGTAATTTTATATTTTTTTTATTTATTTAGTAATTGTTTCGAACTAAATAATGAACTATTATTAAATATTTATAAGTTTTACCTAAAATGTTAATCTTGGCAGCATTGGAAGAGTTGTGACTAGTTTTTTTGATATTGTGGTTTTTTGTTCTTTTAGAAATTGAGTAATAAAGATATTTTTATTTTTTTTTAATTCTTTTTGAAGCAACATGATCTTATTATTAAATGTGAGGAGATTAAATATTAATTTTAAGAGTTAATGGTGAAATATAAAAATATATTAGAGGAAGTTTTGACCATGTATTACACTTTTGAAAACTAAAGCTATGAATGTGGTGAATGTGTAATTTTGGATATATTAATTATGTAGTTGAGAATATTTTGAAATATTATCAATTAACATATTAGTTATCTTTCTTTATCCTTCATGTGTATACTTGAGTGTTGAGTTCCTCCACAATTTTTGATAGAATAGTAATGTATAGTGGTAGTCGTTCCATTTTTACTTATGTTGTTACAGAGACATCATAATAATAAAGGATATTTTTTCATATAATAATATCTGTAATTGGTGTTAAAAGATATGCGATGATTGTGTGTAAAAAAATGGGATTCATGTTCTCTATATAAAACATGATATTTCATGAAAATATAAGGTTGGGGCCTTAATTATTTTACCTAAAAAATTAATTTCAGAAAATTCATTTGAATTTTGATTTGTCAGGTATTGTTGTTTTACTGTTGATGAAATAATGTGTGTTTTCATATGTAGTTGGATTCATTGGATTGGATGGAGACTATTCTTATTTAATCTTTTCATTTATTTAATTGCATTATTATAGAACTATGTTCATATGTTATAAATTCATCATGAAAATTGGTTTTAACTATATTGGAATCTATATAATGTTTTCTAAATATTGGTGACATATTGTCATACATTGTCTAGGCATAGTGTAAACATTTACAGTGGATAAAAATAATTTTTATTTCTTGACTACAAAATTCCATTCATTTCTACCTAAGGATTAAATTTAATTTATTTATAAAAAATGTTTATAATAGTACACATAATGATCCAGAATATAATATTTTATTTGTTTTTGAGGATAAAATGATAAAAAATTATGAAAAATATTATATTGAAATTTTTTCCATGAGAATATCTACTCTGCATGACTAACTTTAATTGATTCCATGATGTTTTTATTACTGAATATGAGATTTTTTTAAAGGGGAAACAAGAACATTTTTATGTTTTTGAATTAGATAATAAATTTTTATTTAAAAAGGTGAAAATTATATTTTCTTCTTAATTAAGTTTAAAATAGGAAAATCTTGTCAAAAATAGAGTGATTCGTCATGGATTATATTTTCTTGAGCTCTCTATCAAATTAATTTTTTTATGATGGTGGTTATATTTTAATTAAAAAATTATAATATATTAAATATATATTTTAACAATAAAAACTATATATAATAACATTAATAGAGTTTGATGGGAAGTCATAAACAAAGAAATTTATTTTTAGGGAAGCCTCCACTAATGATGGATAAATTATTAATGATCATGGACTTTACATGAAAATGTGTATGGTTTCTCGATCTAATAATCCCCATTAATAATTGAAAATCCATCTTATTAAAATCATTATTTATTTTTTAGAGTTAATTTTGGAATGAAAATTGTGTATATTTAAAATTAAACAACAATAAACATATGAAATTTGATTGGATATAGTTCAAATTAAATATTTGGGATGTGTTTAGAATGAAATTTGATTATTGAGAAATTACCCCAACATTTGAAGGTCAAAACATAAAATTACTGATAGAAAGATGAATCATCTTTATTATACGTCTTATAACTATTATTCTATTGTCACACTATTTTAAAATAATAATATATTTATTTTAATATTTTTAATATTTTTTTATTTTATTTATAGAATAACATGAATATAAAATTTTTTTTGAAAATTATATATCATTAGTAAGATTATGGTGAATTAATTTAATTCTACATTCCTTATAACATTTGATAACTAATTTTCCATGATTTTAAACTCACAAGATATATTTATAAAATCGACATTATAAAATAAACATTCAATAAAATCATGATATAATCTTAGAATTTTTCTCTCTAAGTATCCACTATGGATAGTATTGGGATCTGGTTGCATGGCAGGGAGTTGAGGGAGCATTTTATTAATTTTGGGGATGAAGCCTCTTTTTATTTTGAAAGTAATAACCAATTTTTATCTAGGTGGAGTAAGACCCATTACATATAATGTTCATAAAAACATAGAGTGTGGATCAGATCACACACTCATATTCTATCAAGAAAAAAAATCATAAATGAAATAATAGATATTGGGTGATTTTAATGAAGTCTCTGGTGAAAGTCACATATCTAGCCAAGCACATAGGGATTCCACATGTCTAAACTAGACTAGAAAAATCATTTAAGGGCATAAGGGGTTTCATGTAGATTATTTTTTCAATGTATAAAATTTCATTGGACTTTTCCTGACATCGTAGACTAAATGGTGCCTTGTTTGGATAATTTTAGATATTTTTTATATACCAATTTGGGCTTTTTGTATTAAAAAAGGGTTGTGACCTCAAAATGAATTTATTTCAAAACATCCATAGAGGTATTTCTCATTTTGAAAAATATTTATTTTTTGATGAATTATTTATCTTCCAAATATGGTAATCTAAAATATTTTTTTTCAATAAGAATAATTAATAGTTATGAATCTAAAACTATTATTATTAAATTAATATTGTTTTTACTCATTAAAAAATTTATGAATTTTAGAAAAATGAAATTGCACTAAAATTTTGAATCATTTATAATCCAAATGAAATTAATTCAATAACATAGATTAAATAAAGATAAATTTTAGTCAATTATATAAAAAATTATAATTTAATTTATAACTAAATATGAATTAAAATAAAGGTAATATTCATAATGGTTAACGGAAACCAAAAAAAAACTTCAATTGATTTATGAAAATATTAAATATTATTGTTCGGATATGAGTTAATTAAATTTTTGTGGTAATTATTAAAGAAATATAAGCAAAATTAATTAGGTAAATGTGGTGAAAATCTAAAAAATTTAGCAAAATGGAATATACAAACACACACACATATATATATATATATATATTCATTTACATAAAAAATTAATGGAAATTTGAATTTTAATTATTTCATGATGGTGTTATATATTGATGACATGATGAACTAAATGTAAATTAATTATGAATATAATACTGTGTAATAACTCTTGTTTTAGTGGTTTTGTCCTTAAAATATTTCTAAATGTATCTCATGATTTTTTCTCAGAGTTGTCGCTGCATTTTTTTTGTTATTATAGGACCCCAAAATTAATATATTAAATGTATATAAATATATATATCAAAGAACATGCACACATATTTTTATAATAAATAGTTTCTACTATAGATTGGGACCTAATTTTTAATATCCAAGAAAATAGTTGTTTTTTAGGTGAGGATTGACACTAGGTGCAACATAATTCTTGGTGGAGTCATGTGTTCCCTAGAATACATTCATTAGAAGTTATATTAAAAAATGTAAATATTAATTCAATTTAATTTTAATGATCTAACTTCTTATATATTTATATATCATTATGAGGAATCTATAGGGTTAGACACATAATCCCGAGATAAAAGAGAGGAGGTGGAGGAGTAAATATCTATTAAAATTGACAACATGAGATTTTGGATCAATGAAAAACTACTCATAGAGATTTTTAGGATGAATAATGAATACAATAGATTATATAGTAATATTTCTAATGAATATGCTCTTAATTAGCAATCAATCCACTGTCAATGCAGGTCTCATAACTATATCAAAACCCAACCCATCGGGATCTCGCTTATGATGACAGTAAGTTGAGAGTGACACCCTAAGCTCGTCGTTCATAGCTGGTTGTAGAGAAGGAGATCCCCTTTCTATCATCACATTGATTTATTTCAATTGTATATGATGTTGTATTCCTTTACGCACCAGAATATTGGTTGAGGTTATTATGTTTTCTTTTTCATTACTTTTTTGTTTTCAATGAATCCTATTGGGCATGTATATACTCATCCTTGTATAAGATTTTATTTCACATTTATTTTCTTATGATGATGAAAGATAGATTATCATTGACTATGGTAGACCTGGTATTAGTGGATCATTGAAGTACATGTTGGTGCAAACTATGTTTGGTGGTCAGATTATAGGATCTTGGGTCGGGATCTTAGCTACATTACCTTTTTTACATTTGATTTTAGCTTGGGTTTCCCTTATATTTCTTTTTGGAATGTATATTTCTTCTTAAAAGTTTATTCATTTTTTCCCTATGATATATATCCTATATGTTTTTTCAAGAATTTTTTACTCTCTATTATATTACCCTTTGTTATATATCTTTACTTTTTCATAGATTTGTGTGTGTGCATGAGTACAGTTAAATCAAGATATTCCCTCTCACTAATGTTATATTCATACTCGATACATTCCACCAGCATCTGGCCTATTGTAGGAGGGAATTGGGTGTCACCCCTAGCTTACCACCACCCAAGTGGGATCATAGCTAGTCGGTTCATGGTTGAGTGGAATAAGAGGTGGTTATTTACTAAGTACCATGTTTGGAGTTTGAAATATTTTATGGTTTGGTTTGGGAACATAGAAAATCGATGATGGAGTATCTCATGTTCAGAACTCAGTCCAGGGAAAATATTTTTGGTGTGGTGAGTGACATATCAATTCACAAGGACTCTAACTACCTTATTGTTGACTTAGAAAAATGAGGTACTAGTTCTATGTAATATAATGGAACATGTATCCTATATTATCGTGGTTTTTGACATCCATGTATTCCTTAAGCTAGTTTCCTATATACTCTCTTGATTTTGGTACGTCTTGATAACTTTTAGGATTCCACAATGAGGAGAGCCAGTTATGATTTAAAGATAGCATTATTATGATGACAGTTTGGGAAATTAGGCCACAATATATTGAAATATGCTTAATGTGGTTCCTACGAGAGAACATAGAGTAGTGATTACAATTGATGAGCATCTTGTGGACCCACCTATAGTGGTCTAGGTGGAGGATACTCTACATTTTGAGAAATTGACAGCACATGCAGGACATGCTAATGATTCAAACATTGTTAGTACACTACGTGAGTTCCAATGAACTATAGTGCTCATGTTTCCTTTCTATATAGATCCTCATGTAGTTGAGGATTTTCTTGAGCCAATGGTCTAAGTATTTCAGCATTCAGACCCTGATTGATCAATAGTTTATTCATGAAACCAATATTTTTCAAGGAGAATTATCATACATGTATTTTTTATCATTATAGATTCATTATGAGTAGAGCCTCTCTTGGGGGAAGTGAGAAGAACCTCATTGAATATGGTTACTTTCAATAAACCCTACGTTTAAAAAAAATTAACTATGTCGATTAGTTATGATTTTCACAATTCATGGGACCCCTCATGGGTAGATGGTGTTCCTAATAGGTATAATTATTTTGAGTGATATAGTGAATTTTTTGATCCCTAGATTAGTGAGGTATGTTGTGTCTTTGAGAATGCACAAAAGTGAGATTCCTCCACCACCATGATGCATTCTCTTACGATGATATTTAAATCCCCAATATTTAGTTAGTTGGACCCAAAAAGGATATCGTATAGGTGTGGTAGATGAGTTATTTGGAATTGTATGTTTGAGGAAATTTTATTGGTGTTAAGGACTCAGAGTTAATCATTGGTTATGTGAAACTAATTAAGAAAGTGGTAGGATAACATCAGTTAATTGAGGATTATAACCTTTTGTAATTACACTGATATGTGGTACAACTAATGACCTCTTGTTTAGCCATAGTTTTAGTTTACATAGTAACATATCACCATTTCATTACCAAATCCCTTTTTTGAGACCTGATGATTCTAGTGGAGCCTTTAATAAATCAAATTGCATAGAGACTCAGAACAAGGAAGTGTAAAAGATCATACATTGATTTTGGTATTGGGACTTAACTAATGGATGAAAGAGAGTTTCTGACAGAATATTTTGATATTTAAATTGAGACCTTACAATGTTCACAATGTGTCCAAGTGAAAAGTTAATTCTTACATATATTAGTGAGAGGGAATATCAGGATGAGTTGGCTAGGAAAATATACTGTTGGATACAACCAAATTTTCTTTTTGCTGGATTATATGTCCCTTGGTGTAGTATATTATTTGAGAATGGTTTTTTGGGACCCAATGAATTCCATTGGGTAGCTATATATTTCATCAAATTGGAGGATGAGAACATAAGTAATTTGGTTGTTACCATGGAATTAATTAGGTGAGTATCCAATAAAAGAACACTTTTACCATATGATTGGTTACCTATTAAACCCATTTTAATGTGTGGGATGGTTCTTGATGTTTAATCTTAGGTTCATCTACCACATTCTGATTGTTTATAACGATCTTATTATAATGATTAAAATATTATGTTATTATAGAAATGATGAATATTAGGTGATTCACTTTATTATGATAATATCCCCCATAACTTCAAAGTAATAATTAAACTACCCTTCAACCCATCTATGGGTCGGTTTGTGGTTACCATTATTGGTGATTTTCTCATAATCTCTTTGCCTAAGGTAATGTATAGGGATATTTTTTGGATTGTACCCAACTTACTCAAGGAGAACCAATCATGGTAGACTCTGAAAGTGTGAATCATAGATTGGAGAGGTTATATTTTTTTTGATATTCCAACTCATATCATGGATACCATAGACCCAATAATGGTCAATGTAGTGTATGAATAAAATACACTCAAGAGTGCATTGGAGGTGTAGAGTTTCTTTTATTTGGAAGTGTACCATTGGAAGATTGCGATGTAAATTTCTAGGATTTGATTCAATTTTAGTTCCTTATCATGGATGGGGTAGATGGTTTCATTGATTAAGAAGTACCAGAGCCTTTGAGGTGTTGGTGAAGGGAATGATCAATGGTCACGTGTTAAGACTACATATAGAGGGAATCTAATGTGTAGTGTTCTATGATGACTTTACAGAAGTTTTTGTATGAACATTGATCAAAATGTATACAAATAATACTTGTGGGATGATGAGGGTATATACCCATGAGATAAACTATATAGTAAATTATTTTATTTAGAAAGATCTATTATTTAATTTAATTTTCTTTAGTTGCAATCATATGGGTTATTGTTTTGTAGTTTTTCTCAGAATACAAGGTTTGTGAGTACATATCTCCACCTAGAGAGATCTGAAGCTAAGATAGTGAAATATGGTCCAATTTCTATATGGATATAGCTTTGATATAATATATAATGTAGATAAGGGGATCTTGGAATCAGATTCCATTTGTAGGAAATACTATTCTTATTTTGTGCATGAGGTGAAATAGTAGTTCCTCTCATTGTAGATAACCCTAATCAAGGAGTGGTGTTCTACTTATCTTCAGTAAATGGTCATAAATCTACTAATGTTTTAGAACATATGAGAGGATTAGTTTCAATACTTGAACTGTGAAGCTATACATGACCAGATATCATTAGAAGTTAAAATAAATTGATTTTTAGAAGGCGGATGGAACATCATCATTTTCTCAATGAATTTATGATTTCTCTGGTTACATTGTGTGAGGAGGTATTGATGGAGTTGTATACATCCCACCATGGTGGTGTATCTGAGAGACATAATGATGTACCAAAACCATCAACAACAGTTTTGGTAGGCTAGCATGAGTTGGGGTCTTGGTGTGGTTATTTCTCGATGCCTCACATGTGAACAAGTAAAGGTTGGAAGACCAAATCTATCTATTCTTACTCAACCTTGTGATTATATAATGAAAATGAGAAGGAATATTTATAGATTTTATGATGGTTCATTCGCATATAGTGATATACCATTATGGTATCTGGGTGATTGGTTTCCATCTTATCATGTCAACACACTTCCTTGCCTTCTGATCTGAGTTCGGTTGAGAGTTTTGATGGGGGGTTACATGATAGAGATATTATGAATTTATATCATTTCCCATTATGATCATTTATAACAATAATTCTAAGAATATTTCATGGTTGTGGATAATGTATTTGGATTATTTTAGGACCCAGTTATAGATGAGTACAATTTTCCACCCCTACGTGTATGGCAAGTTCAATAAGACCATCATGTTTTTTGAAAAATTTCTATGATAAAATGTTTTAGACTTTTTCCATAGCCGAGTGGATCAGTTTACATTGCAGGTGTTCACATATAATAATATTTACCACTGCAATGTTAGTATGAATCCTTTTTATTATCAATATGAGACACCCTACATGTCTCCCTTGTATTGGATAGAGGTTGGTGGTATATCTGTTGTTGGGACAAAAACGATGCAAGTAATATTGAAGAAGGGTATATGTGATCTATGATCATTTGGGGATAATATGGTGTTGGTAGAAATCATATATAGACTAATTTCCTTTAACTTTTGAGTTTAATTATGAAGTAAATAGGTTCTTTAGGGTCTCCCAGATACATGGATTTCATGTTTTTGGTCAGGTGAGTATGTTTTTATTGAGGTTTAGTAAGTTATATGAGTTTTTTTTCATGGGGTTGTGGAGGTTTCATACTACTTATTTGTACCCTCATTTCGGGACCATGTTCATCACATCTTCTATTTGTCACTAATGAGTATATTTGTAAATAACACATTAGACGTTAATGACTATGGAGAGTTATACATTAGTGATAGAGTCACACTATTAGAGTGCTTAATGGATATCAAGGATCAACAAGATGAACCAAGTGGATGGACCATTCCATTGATTTGAATACCTTCATAGAGTAGAAGAACATATGGGAGATCATGGTATCGTGAGAGAAAGATACAATACTTTTACACTCATAATTTTGTGTAGATTGTGATTTTCATGTTGAAAATATTTAAAGGAGGTTTGAATATAATAACTCTAGTTTTAGTGTATTGAACATTTGAATATTTCTATAGGTATCTCTTCATTTTTCATCAGAGTTAGTGATATTTTTTTGTTTTTTTAGGAAGTCAGAAATAGTATATTAAAAATATTATATATATATATATATATATATTAATGCATTAATTTTCATATTTTTTCAGAGAAAATTGGTTTTCCCATTGATTAGGACCTTAGATGAGAAATCTGAAACCATAGATGTTTCGGAGATGGATTATTTACACTAGGAATTTAATAAGGTTGGTAGATGTTGGTTTTTCTATTGAAGGAATTCATCAATGGGTACATTAAATAAATTAAATATATATTTTACATTATTCATTTTACATAACAACTCCTATATTTATACATCCTTGTGATGAAACCTCTCATATTATTCACCTAATCCAAGAATATTTGAAAGGGTGTGAGGAGGAGATCTCCATTGAAATTAACAATCTAGGATTATGGATTCATGGAAAATGAATCAAGGAGTTTCATATGACAATTGATGAATGTAAATGACTCTCTAGCTAAATTTCCTATGAATCCATTATTTACCATAGAAAAATCCATTTTTAAATTATGTCTTGTTATTTTATGGATGTATTACCATAGATTTAATTATTAAGAATAGATATTTTATATTCTTTGTTTAATAATTTTTTTATGTTCACATGATCTTATTTTTATCATATTTTGAGATTATGATTATATACCAAGTGTCACCCATGTATCACCAATTGTTTTCTACTAGGATGTGATCATTGTCCAATACCACATTGGAAAATGAGAGTCTCACTTTTATCTTATGACATTCCATCATATTTTATTCACATTTTACATCATTGTATCATAGGATTCAATGATTCGATAATGTCATACCATTTTGAGAATGAATTGAAAACCTGGTTTGTGTTTTTTTTTTGTGAATGAAAATGTATTGGAGAGTACTAGAATGATTATGAGGAGAAATCAGATTATAGGTGATGGTTCTGGAGATTAGAACCCTCTTTTAAAAATTGGTGGCATAAAGGATTATTCTTCAGTGATCATAATTCTTATTATCGACCACCATAGGTTGGGAATCAATGTTAGGCGATTCTAAAAATGTATGGTAGTGATGTTGACTATTCCGTGATGGATTGGGTGTTGGATCACCCTATGTATCAACAAATGTGTAATTTTAGAATGATGTTGACATATGTTGTCCAGGATAATAGATGACTGAAATCTATCTATCCATAATACTGCAATATTATTCAACATAGATTCATTCCTCGTGAAGGATTTCATGGTTGCAGTGGTGTAGTAGGATGCAGAGTGGGTGGTACATTGGAATCCTATGGGTTTTTAAGAAAACATTATACACAATGTATGTACATTGGAAGAAAAAACATTGGGTATACTTGTACCGTCCTTCCCATATGGTGGCTAGGTGTCATTCCACTCTAAATAGAACACAGAGTCTGAATTACTAATAAGTCTTATTCCCTTTGTTGGGTAGCCCCCACCTAAACAGAATGAAAATTCCCTAAAATCTTGTGTGGCTAACAAGCCATGTATATTGGAGTAATCTACAAATAACCATGATCAACCAAAGAATCCCGTTCTTAGAAGAAAATATAGTTTCGACCAAGTGTGGTCGCACACACTGTTCCATCTAAGTACACCCCATGTACACATACTTAGCAAGAGGAACCCGTGTTTAGGATTGAACAAAACATAGACACTGGGTAGTTCCACATGTTCTTCCATTAGGACCATGTTCTATGTTCATTGTATTTTACACATCGAGTGAAACAATGATAAATTTCCACATTTCAGCCCCATTAGACACATCATGGAATCCATTGGACACTCAATGTATTTTTTTTATAGGAATATGAACCCTGCCCATCTCCATCTTTGGGATTCGGAATTGTGTCCATGAGTAGCCTATCAGGACTAGTCTTCCACATTGGAAATTATTTTCATTTTTTGGAATAATAGATATGATACAAGGTATTTTGAGTGAGATTATTCATTTAGAGAATCACGTTCAATGGATGTTAACAAATTTTGATCACTTGAGAGATCTTAGGGTTGATACTCCCCTAATGAACTAGGATTTAGGTACATCAAACTCTTGAAATAGGTTGATTTTATTCATTTTCATACTACAAAGGGATTGGGTACTCAGTATATGGAGTGGTACTGACATATGTGTGAGTTTCAGTTAAGATAAGGCTCTTTTCTCATGATAGTCCTCCCCCAATTGCGTGAGAACAATGGCGTGGTGTGTTCCATCTATTTTTATTCTTTTTAAGTTGTGTGTGGTTTTGGTAATTAGGTATAAACCATTATTTGATGAAGGAAAATTCATTATTTATATCTAATTGAGGGGATTGAGATCCCCTTTCTCTCTTCATTTGGGTTTCTATTGAGAATATCTAATTTTGGGTATCCACACACACTTTCCTTTAGGTTGAGATGACTGTTTTTTATTTATATCCTTTTTAGGTTTTCTAGGAATATAAAATGGTACCTATATACCCACACCTAAGTTTTAATTTTTTGACACATTTCACATCATATGAATATAGAATTAATATTAACAACAACTATGGTGGAACATGTATTTGGGGATATTATTAGTATGAACTAGAGATTACCATGTTTGATATTCCTACTATGGGATCTTAATTAGGTCTATACCACAATATTCCATTTTAAAATTGTTGAAATTTTGGGTTTCCCCTATATTTTGGGGTGTATATGTATTTTTTCCTCTAATATTGTAATGATTCTTTCGCTTTGATATGTATCATGTAGGTTGTATCATGAATTTCTTACACTCTAGTTTCTTTTGTTTTATTATATCCCTTCATTATTTCATGTATTTATGTGTGAGAATGAGTAATGTACTTTAGTCTATGGCCTCCCATTTTTTGTGATATTCTTATGCAGTGAATATATTTCTCCCCCTATGGATTGGAGGTGGGATTTAGGTGTCACTCATATATTATTACCTACCCATGTGGGGTGCTAGTTGGTCAGGTCAGGAATATTCTTGTCATGATTAGTAAATTTATCGATGAGGTTATGAGTACATAGAAATTGACTTTATTTTAATGTAAATGTACATATAATAATAATAAAAACCTTTATTAATAGATATTTTTCCCACCATTGACAATTATGAAACAAATTATTGTCCCCATATGTCAACACATTATATTTCAGTATTCTATATCCTCTCTCAAACACACCCCAGAAATCTTACATGAAGGTCACCCATCATAACACTACTCCAGTCCAAGCATGATAATCTATTCTGTTCAAATTATATAGGATAAAAAATATAATGGTGCACCTTATTGACATGGGTAGTGAGATTTTTTCTTTTGAGGTCTCACTTATCCTAGGGTGTTCTACTTTCTTCCCTTTTAAAGAACAACACCCTCATCAATGACCCGCTCCTAAAACCTAGGTAATGCCTATAAAAATTAATAAAAATATTGAATCTTATACCATTTTTCATGTACTAACATCCCCAAGCCATGAAAATAGTAATATGACCCCACATATCTCTTGAAATACTGAACACTACAATCCATTACCCACTAAGATCGCTTAACATACTAATGGATATTCCCATAGGCCAACACATGTTTATTTATAGTGATTTATCCTCACTCACAAACACTAACAGAAACATCATTCCAGGTCACCTATAATGACACTATTGTAGGCCATGTATTCTTAACTATAGAGTTGTAATCACCTAAAACCCTAAAAATAAAGGTTCACCATTTTGACACATGTATTAAAATTTAATATTTTTATGTCTCCCATTTCTAGGGGTTTTAAAAAAATTATGTTAAGGTTCATGAAAATATATATGATGATATTTTATAGTATTATATATAATGTTCATTTCATTAATATATGGTATTATGTTAAGGAAGTGAGATTATTTTATCTACTCATCAACTTTTATGTGTGATATAGTCAATTCAGTGATGGGTATTTTTGGTGAAGGTGGAATGTGAATATTACTACCTTCTCACCCACTATATAGGTTTAAAGGATGGTGAAGTAATATAGGTATATTAATTCTTATTCTAAGCCATTACAATTTGTTCTAGGATATTGAATATTTACACAAGTATTGGTCATAATCTCAATAAATAACTTTATATTGAGATATAAAATTATTAAATTAAGGTTTTAAACTCATTTTAAATAACATGTCCATAATCTAGGTAGCCAAAAATATACTAAGAAATTATTTCTTTTTCATTCAGAAATTTTAGAGTAAGACAACAAGATATTCAGTTACATCTCCGGTATGAAATATTTATAGAGATATTCATCTAGATTCACTTGATGGTGCATCTAGGGTGAAACATTTATCTTAACAACATATAAATAGATTTGAGATAATATGGTTGTTTTTAAAACATTATTTTTAATACAATACTACAATTCAATTTTTGAATTCAAGAGTTCCAGCATCTATTGAGTGAGGTGTAAGGTGATTCTTCAGATGGATAGAGTGTCACAACAACCAATTACACTTTATGAATATCAATGTTATTGAATAGATATGGTCACATGGTTAATCTCTAATGGGGGTTCATTCATGTGTTGTGAGGGGGTTACTATTTTCATATATTAAAACATATATACTCTATTTACATGTATAATAATTCATTTTTATTTGGTGAGAATTAATATGGTGATCTATATGTATATTTCAATGAAATGATTATAAATATTATTTTTTTTTATAATGATGTGTTTTGAAGTTGGTTTTCCCCAAAATTTATTTATTAATACTAAAAGTATAGAAAAGTTGATCATGGTAATTGGATAAATTCTTAGGATGTGTATAATAAGTAATACTAATCACCCCTTAATTTTTAATCATGTGTTGTCTAATATTGTGTTCATACAGATCAACAGATGCTGACACTGAATGATCTTGAAGGAAAGATATAGATAGTAGTTGTGATCATTGATGGCAAGGAATTTTCTTCATGATTGGAATATTTAATTTATCTATTTTTAGTCTTATAACTATCTGGGATCTGTTACTTTTATATGGTTATTTATCTAGTTAGTTTACAATGAATTTATTTTCTCAAGGTAATATCCCAAAACTAGTCTAGAGGGTGGGGGTGGGATGAATCAAGATTCTTAAAAAATTTAGTGAAATTAATGAAAATAAACTATTTATGTTTAATATCAATTTTTAATGGTGATTGAAAATTAGATATTGTAGATTAACACAAATAGAATATGCCACAGAAATTTGGAAGAGAAATATAAAATAATGAATAATAGATTTTTATATAAGTTTGGATCAAATTAACATCCATGTAATCATCATTTTTTAATACATAGAGAGATGAATGCTATCTATTCGAACATTTCCTCAATTTTGAGGAAGAATTAAATCATTTATGGGACCAAATATTTTCACACCAAAAGAATCAAACCAAAAACCAAAATTACTAGATTTCTAAAATCCTAATAAACAACAATTAAACTCTCAAATTTTTTTTATAGTCGCAACTCAAGGTGTATCTTTTGTTTCAGTGGTATGATCAAGAAACATAATTTCATTTGGCTGTGAAATGTAAAAATTATTATTTTATATAATAAATTAAAAATTAAAATATTTAATAATTAAAAAAATGAATAATAGATTTTTGTCATTATAGATTAACGTATAATCAATCACTTTAGTATAAAAGGATTAACCATTAAAGATCAATTATGATCAGATTTGAAAAATTATATCTTATAGAATAAAATGATTCAAAATATTTTATTTGTCTCATTTTATATTTCTCAAATATTCTGTAATCATGTCACATGTATTCATAGATATCAATAAATAATAAATATCATAATTGTTTTTGTAATGAGTTATCATGATTAAAATAAAATGGTCATGCTCCTCTTCACTAACTCTTGAGCACGTGGGTTTCATAATAACTAATAATAGGTTTCCATAGCTTAGAAATAATTATTATTATTATAATCATTTACCTGTGCATGGAAATTCATGCATGAATTAATCATTTGAAATTAAAAAACTCTTCTGTTAGAATTGTTAAAATTTATATGTATTTTATATTTTAGTAAAACTTAAAGGAAAAGCCATATAAACATGTTTTAATTAAAAATAATAAAATTCAATTGAAAAATTTTATCAAAAGTGTCATATAATGGTAAAGTATGTATTTTATAAACATAATTTTGATTTTGTGTAAACTTCATTTTAAAATTGTGTGGAAACATAATTTTATACATGTTTATAAAAAAAGTCATTCTATGTAAATATGATTCTAGGTATATTTAATAAGTAATCTACATCTTTGTAATCATCATCTATAGTTCTATGTAGACATCATTTTAAATTTTTCCAAACATTTTCTTGTTTGTGTTAGCATGATTTTGGATCAAGTAAATATCAATTTAGTTTTTCATAATCATCAAACATGTCTTTGGAAAATAAAATATCTCTATGTAAACATCATATATATCTTTGAAGACATCATTTTTATATGAACATGAATTAAAAAATTGTGAAATTACTAGAATCATAAAACTAACTATCTTTTTTTTAAAAATTATAAAAATAAAAACTAAAATAAAATAAACAATTTTGGTTAAACAACACTATGAGAAATAATAATTATGCAATTAAATAATGTGATGTATTTATAGAAAATGTGAGGTATTTTTAAAAACAATTTTATCTGATTTTAATAGTCAAAACATAAATAAAAATGCACATTATTACTAATAATATCCTTACCTCTAAAAAATAGTACTAACACTAGAAATATTGCCCAATTTTTAAATTACATTTCGTAGTTAATTTTAATAAAAACTCTCCCTCAAATTAATATTTATAATAAATTTATAAGAAAAATCATAAATTAATTTGAAAACTCTATCATAGTAATAAAAAAAATATTCAATCTATTCTATACAACAAATATATTTTCACATTAAGAAAGTAATAACCATTTTAAATTCTAATATTTTTAGATGAATTTCAGTCATTTTGTGTTCATGTTTTATGTTATAAAATATTATAGGGTCATTAAGTTTAGTAAATACTTTGAAATTTATATTTTAGAGTTATTATCACAATATATAGGTATTTTATCTAAATATACTATCAAATCAATTAATGTTTCATCCAGAAGGTTCTGAAGGAAAGAAAGTTGGCTCCTAAAAATTATTATAAAAAATAAACAATAAAAAAATCTAAACAGAGGAGAATTACAATTTTGGGTGTGCACCTCACCACTACAGCCCATCTGTCCTAGACTAGAACAATAACTGAAAAAAAAACAAAGTGGAACTAACCACAATAATAGCTCCTTTAGAAAGAGAATCAGTGACCTGGATTGCCTCTCTGTAAATGTGAGAGACATCAAGAGAGATCAACTCAACAGGAAGAAGACAAGAATCTATGGAGACTACATCCTCCATGGCATATTCCTTGAACGATCTTTGAGAATTTTCATAGCAATAGATGAGTCTGACCCAAGCCATAATTTACGCCAACCATAATGGACTACATACATTATCGCCTTTATCATAGCCAATATCTATGCTTCGATTGCAAACCCATTGACAATTAAGTGAAAAAATAAACCTTAACAAAGCCTCGATGGGAAAGAAAAACACTACCACAGCCAGCAAAACCTAGTGCACCATAGGCTTCTCCATCAACATTTACCTTAATCCAATCAGATATCGGTGGAATCCATGATATATATTTCACCACATGTGGCTTAATTCACCTTCCACTGACACCAAGTGACCTCATGATAATAAGGCCAGAAACATCATTGTGCATTGATCTGGTTCGAATGTTAGAATCCAGTCGGATGCTACAATAAATAAACAAGATTCCATCATAGATGGAGGGTTTATAGTTGTTAAATTTTAGATTATTCCTTTACTTCCATGTATAAGATAAAATAGTGATAGTTGTTCCAAGTAAGAGGGATTGCACCTAGTCACTAAATTCTACCTCGCAAACTGAAGTGATCAGTGCCTCAATAGACACGAAGCTGAAGCAACACTGAAATAGGGATTGCACATAGTTGCACAATATTCTGGTAATACTACAACAAGAAAACAAATGTAGGAAGGACTCATCAAAACCCAAACAGATGCATCATATCGAGGAAAGCTACAGCCTAGTCGGCTGAAGGAGGCATTGAATAAGAAGATGTTACTTCCATATTTTCCAGAAAAGCAACACATCATTTGGGGAAATAAATGGTTTGAAAAATCCATCCACCCATGAAGGGATCCCAGATGAGGTACAACATTGAAAATTATAACTCTCACAACTGGAAAACTTCCCATCAAGATCAGGAATCTGAACCAATATATCACAGTCTGAATACACGTATTTGGAGATCTCCATGCGAAAATGACTAGGAAGAATAATATTAGCATTCAGATTACCTTTCAATTATGAGACAGAAATATTCCCCAAGGATTAAGGGATAATGATATTATCCTTAATGGGACAACACAACCAATGATTCTTCCAACAATTCAAATGAGAATCTATACAGACTATCCATTTGGATTGGTCCATGATCTTTGAGTAAGTCTTCTTGATCGAAGGCCAAACAGAGGATTGCAAGTACGTAGCATACCCGTTGTGTAGTCTGTCAACAAATCTGGTAACCAAAAACTCCACTAAGAAATCAGGAATGGAAGTAATCCTCCATGTAAAGTTAAAATTAAAGCATCATTAAAAATCCGAAAATCTTTAACTCCCATTCCACCCAAACCCATTGGTTTGAGACAATCCTTCCCAGAAACTGTGATAAGATTCCTATTATAAATTGAACTTGTCCAAATAAAGTTTCGTATCCTGCCACTCAACTCCTTAAAAAGGGACCTATGACATCTATACAACAAGAAATATTACACAAACATTGAGGTAATAATAGAATTGACTAGACAAACTCTACCTACCTGAGACATAGTGTTACTTTTCCAACATTCCAGTTGAATAGTTATTTTAAAAAAAATCTCTCTATGTGTAAAAGTTTTACCCTACCTCAAAATAGATAATTTCTAAGAGGTGCGAAGGGTGAGGAAAAACACTTAACACTAATTCTCCAACCAACCATGTTCTTCTTTGAAATGATAATTCCATCTCCAAAATTAGAAAAGGTCTTATTCCTACTAATAACATGACCTGCAAATTATTGATTGTGTGAAAAAATGTTCTTAATGTAAAAGATGGTTTGTCTATCAGGCTTGAAAAAATAAAGATATAATATACATAAAACATGTTTTAGGGTGAAAAACAATTCCTTCCAACTCTCAGTCTCTGATACAAGCCAATATTGACAAGGTCCTAAAGGAACTATCTAACATAATCCTTAGCAAGAGAAAATAAAAATCCAGATAAAGGATCACCCTAACTAACCCCCCTAGAGCATTGGATTAAAACCCTAGGGTACCCAGTAATACGAATAGGAAGGCTAGCACATTTCGATATTGAGAAGACCATACCAAAAAACCATGGTGAGAACCAATGCATTTTAAGGATTGAACAGTTGAAATTCCACTTTAGTGCATCAAAAAAATTCGAAATGTCAACCATCAAGTCCATATTTCCATCTTTAACCTTCCTCTTCAGAATATTAACTCATTAATATGTAGTGAAAAGGAAATTATCTATGTTTTTCCTAGGGACAAACCCAAAATTATTGACTGAGATGAGGCCCTTGGAAAACTCACCCATCTTTCAAGCCATGATTTAACTAATTACCTTTGGAATAGAATTCCCAATTACAATAGGCCTAAAATCGTTAATATCCAAGGAATTATATTTCTTTTAAATTAGTGCAATAAAATTGGAGTTCATCCCAAACGGTATTGAGGAATGATGAAATAACTCCCTCACATCGTTCATCGCCTCAATCTGAACGATGTCCCAGTAGAACATAAAACTTTTGTTGGTGAATCCATTAGGATCAGAAACACTATCCATGTTTTAAGATAAAAGGGATGCATGTATTTATGTTGAAATGGGGTCATCAGTTAACTTTTTTATTTTTAACATCATAAATTCTTGTCTCAATGCACATCATAATGTTTTCTGAATTCTCCCCCCCCCCCCAGATTATGAATATGGCTTTTAAAATTAGCATGTCAAAAAAATTTCTTTTTCTTTTTCAAAATTAAACATGCTTGCATAAATTTTTAGTGTAGTGAGAATCCAGTTTACCTTCTTCTCCCTATTCACAAAATGAATGAAACGTGAATTCCTATCCTTCTCCTTCAACCTCCTAATGTTGAACTGATTACGAGCAAGGTTATCATTGAGGTTCAAGAGGTTATCCAGATTTTTAGCATATTGTATCTCATCTTGAGAGGGTGTATCCTAAGACATATTAACTTGCTGAAAAGTGATTAGATGGGATTTAGCCTCTTTAATATCACTATCAAGAGTGTAAAATGACTCTTTTCTCCATTATTTCAATTGGGACTTCACAATCATCCACTTTCAAGTTAAAATGTTCAATGGACTTACTAAACAAATAGATTTCTAGGTATCTATGATTACTTCCCTGCAGAATGGTACAACCAACCACACGTTATTTAATTCGAAAGGGATGGTGGATGACCTCAATATGTTAAATCAGATATCTACTAGAAAAGGGTTATGGTCAAAGTGATGTCTAGGAAGAATCAATCCAAAAACATCCACCACATCACCTCTCTCAACCAATTACACCAAGCACATGTCCATCTTACTATCCTGCCTCACATTTAAGGTGTACCTATTCCAAGAGAAGTCAGCATCGGTTATAGACACATCAACCAATCCACATTGACCAATTCCAAGAGATAACTCATTGGTTGAGGCTTTATAAAAATTACTCCCAATTTTTCCTCCAACCTCAGGATATCATTAAAGTCACAAATTAGAATCCAGCAAGTAAACATGTTCTCAGAGGTGGATATCATATTTCTCTAAAGGGATCTTCATCTGGTGTATAAATTAAAAGCATAAAAAAGCATCACATGTATATAATTGGACAAGAAGAAACAAGATATGTTCACCGACTAATGAAAATTATAGAAAGAGTCAATCAGGAAAATATTGTGTTTTAAAACCCACAAAGATTTTGTGCCAGTCTCAAATTGATTATAAGCTACAAAGGAATACCCTAGAGCACTCCAGTTGAAATCCATCCTTCTCAAAAACATTATTCTTGGTTCTATAATTCCATGTAACATAGGCTTGTTGGTAATAATAATATGCCTAAGGGTTTTGACTAAGGGAGAGTTCTCAATCCCTTGGAAATTCCAAAAGAAAACCGTAATTTGATTATTATACTGAAGCCTAGTGCAAGGGCCATCATAACTTTATGTTATGTCTTTATCTGGTCCTCTAGATTCGGATTCCACTATAATAGCTGATGAAGGTATAGACCTGCATTTCCCAGTGTCACCACTAGAAGGGGGTTTAATGATGGGAGAGGTGAACCTGTTTTCTGAATCAGTGGGTCTTAAGAGCAAGGAAGTAGGTTATTTCCTCCCAACGACCTTAGATGATGGGACCAAGGATAAATCACCTGAAATATGCTCATCATCTACTTGAATTACCAATGGTTCCATCAGTTAAGTACATTCCTTGCAACTCAGAAGTCCGAAGACACTCCCCTTAAGGGAATATTGTACAATTGACTCTTAAGGAACATCTTCTTGCACTAATTCCTATAAGTCTCGATCAATTGAAAAACCACCAACCTTATCCACTGATGTGTTAGATACCTTCTTGGATCTGACCTAACCATCCTCCAGATTAATAGCCATACCAAGATCAACATTTGTTTCAGAAACCTGTACGTGTTCACTCCCAACATCATGAGCAACATCTGATGTATCAGAAGGTATCCTAACAGTTGCTCCATTCACAACAACCATAAGGGCATAAAAATCACACCTTTCACCAGAATTATTATCCGTATTATCATACATTAGAGTATAAATATCACATATTTAACAATCATTTTAATCCTTATCAGCTTCCACAAGTTCAGAATTTGAACCATCTCTATTCACAAGAATTTCCATATTAGAAGGACCCGAGCCAAAAAGAGGCGCTATATCCTTTCCATGATTCCTCCAACAACTGCCTGCATCATGCCCCAATATATTGCAGAAGGTACATAATTAATTCCTATTACATTCAGATATCATATTCCCAATGAGTTGACAATTCAAAAAAGAAATTTGGTTTCCTTTGATAAACAATATCAACTGTAATAATGTCATCCCGAGTGGTGAAAACAACTTCATCAACTAGTGTTGCGGGCTTATACACCTCAAAAAAGATCCCAGCATAGTTCCCAAAACATGGATTTTCTGTCCTCCTATCATGCCTTATTGGATTACCTACGGATGATGCAATATTCCAGATGATTTGTGGGTACCAGTATAAATAGCTCAATTTGTAAACTCATATCCATATTTGGGAAAATACATTCCTAATAGTACTGGGATAATTGTTTCTATCTGATTCAAGGATTTGGAGAAACCTAGGTTTTGGAGGAATTGAACCCAATCTCTAAGAACGTCTTTTACATTCATCTAAAGGAAAAACAGCGTGATAAAAACCGTGACCCGTAGCAGTCATCTTCCACTCAGTGAAACCCCATAATTTAGTAATCTTGTTGGTTAGATCATTAAACATCCAAGGTCTAAACCCATTTGGAATCACAAAATAGGAAATAAATGGAAACTTACCAAGATTAACCCTCTCTTCAATAAAATCTTGATTTCCTGATTCATGTACAATCCGACCTTTCCTAATGATCCTTCCAGAAGGTGCCGACTCAATGTCTAAGAACGATATATTTACAGCATGTTTGGACACATCTGTAATGATTTTCTTATATCTAGAGCCTTCTTGAATATGACTTGAATTTCTAGAATTATGTTTAGCATAGAGGCTAAACAAATTCGTATTCTTTATCTGCTTATCAACAACCACATCAAACCCATATTTCTTCCCAGAATTATCAGTTACTGGGAAAGAATCTAAATCTATAAATCTAGGATTTTTACCCTTCTCCCCTCCTTGTGCTTCCATCATTGGGTTCAATTAATGTTTTATTTATATAAAATCTAATGGGAACCCTACCTTTTTTATTTATTAACTCATTTTTTGTTAAATAAGAGTACAAAAAATACCAAAATAAAGATCACAAATTATAATTTTTTTAGATACTAGGTACATTACATAACAACTTAAAACTGGGAATACATAATCTTTATTAAAAACAACCTTAACATTCTCATACAATACCTTCGTACATAAAACTGAATGGGATAACCTAGGGATATACATAAGAATGTGGTGAGATATAAATCCTAGTCAGGGAGTAAATATTAAATTGAATAAATAATTTAATACATTTTAGAAAATAAGAATATCAATTTTATATAAAAGGATGATAATTATAAAACTGGAAATTGAGGCATGATATTGCATGATAACATAAATGAAACATGTTAAATGTTGAAACAATGTAAAATACATCATCATAAAAAATATAAAGGATAAATTAAACAAAATCATGATTTAAGAAATTCTCATGATGGATTAGGTTCACTCTATAACCTTTTAATGACATTTCATGAGACTAAAACATTACCCAATTCATTAGAGTGCTATATAATTTCGGGCACACCCATCTTTTTCATTTCATTCACATGCTTAAGTGTGCCTTATAGATCCCAAAAAATGGAATCATTTATCATAATATTTTATTCCATGAAAAATAGTGTCTAATAAATACATGTATGTACCCAATAAAAGATGTATAAGTGCATGGAGGTGAACACCCTTGATAGGAAATGGGTACTAATATTCACTACACAATTGTTTGTCATGGAAAACTGAGGTAAAATTTAAGCAGCATAATGAGGGAGTATAATTTTTAATGGTAGGGATTAATTAGAGTTAAATGGGTATCTAATCATTTATAAATTATATGTACAATTAGTGGGATACTTAAAAATATATCCCAGCATTATTAATTAGAGATAAAAGGAATAAGATAATAAAGACACATAAAAATAGGAGAAGGAGATGCTCCCTTACTATGGGAGGGTGATTCAAAATTATTGGGAGGGGATTATTTGAAGATTGGAGGAACCTTGTAAGGAATATAGAGATGGTCGGGTTGATTAAGGACGTGCTCTATGGACTTTTTAGGAAGAGAAATTGGAGCTTTTGTGGGTTTATATAGGAATGAGAGGGGAATTCAATATCATTTTTGAAACAATAGATTTTTATTCTATAAAATAAAATAACCAATACTGAAAACCATACCACTGTTTTTCCCATGGATTGTACAAAATATGGGTGTTTTTAATTATTTTATTAGGTAATGGGACAAATTAAATTATTAACCTTTCTGATGTGGAAGTGAGTTATGTTTATTAAGAAATTATTTTCAAAACCAAAAAAAATTATTATAGGTTTTGTAGAACTCATAATTGAATTATAAAAACAAATAAATAATCATAATATTATATTATTTTATGGTAAAAATATTTGATAATGTATTTTATTTATAGTATTTATTACATCATTTTGAGTTATCATTATTTCGTAAGAAACAGTGCATATTTATTCCATATTAAATTTTTAACCAAAAATTCTAATTTTAGAGAAAATTATTAAAAATTCACCACTAGATAATTTCGATACTATTATTAGAAAAATAATATATATTTTTTCCTAATAATATTAAAAATACTTCAATTCTCATTTTAAAATAATAATAGACATTTAATGAGAAATGGTGGGTTTTTTGATAATAAAAGTTTTCAAACCCTTATAAAAATTTCATTTAACTTCATAAAAATTATATGATCATTTATATCTAATAATAATTAATTAATACTAATTTTTTAATAAATTCCATTAATTCATATAATCTATAATTGAATTTTAATATTACCAAACAAATATAATTTGTGTTTTATTATATCTAAATCAAATTTTTTTAATAAAGTAAAAATAAAAAAATGGAAATATATTCCATATTATATACATTTCACATATTCATAAATTTAGGGTCTTGATAAATATACCTTTAATACACCACAAAAATATCTAAAACTAATGTGGGTGACAGTGAGGCTTTCGGGGGTTATTCGGCATACATTGTTTGGGTTGTGATCTCGATGTGCTTGAACTTCTCCCTTAAACGGTTTCACTCATTCATAATTTGTCAGATATATGCTTAGGACTAGTTAAGGGTAAATACCATTCATCATATATATCTATTAATCTTCAATAAATGGGCTTCATAGTGTATAATGTGTATAGTTGAGGCTACCACTTCCTTTGTATGTGTCAATTTAATTTGTCAAAACCATACATTTATAATAACCATATGATTATTTTTAAATGGATGTATAATCAATGGTAATTTTTATTAAAATCTTTTAAATTCATTTGGATTTAATAAAAGAAAATAAATTCATGTTTCTTATATATCCATAACATATTATAATTCATTTAATTAAATCATAATGGGAATTTTATTTATATGATTTTGAGTCATTACAATAATCCCCCATCCATAAATTATACCCTAAAAGATTCATTTCAAAAACTAAATAAAATGAGGGTAATTATTTTTCAACACTCCCTTTAGTTCCCACATGGATTCATCTATATTGTTCTTTCTCCATGACACTTTGACCAGGAACTTTTTATTATTTCTTAGGACATTATCTTGATGATATAATATCTTCACCAATTTCTCCTCATTGGAATGATCATTGTACAAAGATGAAACCTATGGATTGAGTAAATGTGAGGTTATGGTGTTTACTTACTCAATAGTTATGCGTGGAACACATCATGCACTTGAGATAGGTTTGGTGGGAGTACAAGTCGATAGGGCACCACTCTAATGAGATCAAGGATATCAAAAAGATCGATGTATATTGGAATAATCTTTCCCTTATTACCAATTATCATTAAATTATTCTATGGAGATATGATGAGGAATACCTTTTATATAACCTCAAACACTAGGTCTAATTTATGATTTTCATCATAGCTCTTTTTTCAACTCTGATCATCCTTGATGTGTTGATGAATGGTCATGGACATTTCTCTATTTTAACAACCATTTTAGGACGTAGAAGATTTTCTTCACCAACTTATTCCCATCTTTAAGGCATTATTATCTTCTAACCATAAAGAGATTCACATAGTTCCATTTGTATTATTGATTCAAAATTGATATTATATGATAACTCTAAGATAGAAAAATATTTATCCCATCCATGTTTAATGTTAAATGTCCATGCTATCAACATAGCATCGAGTCTGTTGATGGTCTATTTATATTGGCCATCAGTTTTATGGAGATAAGTCATACTGATGCTCAACTCCATATTTAATGTGTGTTGGAAACTATTCTAAAACATGGAAGTATATATTGGTTCTCAATTATGTATAATCATTATTGGAGTTTCAAGAATTCTCACCACTTCTCTAATTTATATCCTTGCAAGTTTACCAAGTGAGAAGTCCTATCAATCTACAGTAATGTGATGAGTCGTTGTAAGGTGATCCACCACAACCCATGTAGAATTTTATCTTCTTTGTGTCTATATAATGCCAGTGAAATCGTCCATGGTGATGTTTTCCCTTTTCCATGGAGGTATGTGTAATGGTTGGATTATCCCATTATTATTCTTCTTTCAGCTTTCACTTGCTAACATACAAGGCACCATGAGTTATATTATGTAGTCTCCATATTGATATTGTACCCCCTATAATAATCTCCATGATCTCAATACATTATTTGTATTCATGTATGGATGAAGAAATTTAAGCTATGTGTATCATTCAACAACTTTTTCTTTAACTTAGGATTTGATGGTATACAATGTCATGACCCAAATCTCACAAATTCTTCGTTAACTTTGAAATCAATGGATATATCTTTCCTTACAGCTTCTTATTTATTCTTAATTCCCACATAATATCTTTTAGGATAATTTAATTTATCTAGAATGGATGGTTGATCAATAATTTTTTGAATGATTGATGATATTCATTTCTTTATTATTACCAAGTCAATCATTTTGAAATCGAAGAGGATAAAATCATTATTAATTATCATTAATGAAAAAAATTACCAGATCCCTTCTACATCAATCATATACCACATTATATGATATCCCGGGGTGGTAGTTGATTGAGTAGTAATATATCGTGACCATCTCAAAACAAATTCATCGGTGTATATTCAACTCGTTATGTGTGAATATACACTTGAGGATCATTTGATCCATATATATTTCAAACTTCACCCCAAATATATAATCCAACCATATTTTTAATTTAAAGGCCAATAAAGATAACTCTAGATCATGTGTTGGGTAGTTCTATTCATGAACATTAAATTTACATGAAGCATATTAAATCAATTTTTCATTTTACATTAACACACAACCGAATCATTTCATCAAAGAATCGATGAACACCACAAATGTTCTCAAGTTGTGGGTAGTGTGGGTACCATTGAAGTAAAATGCATCTTTTTATACTCCATTAATCCCTCTCTACATTCATCATTCAAAAAAACATGACTCCCTTTTGATAAAGTTTGGTTAGAGGGTTTGTAAATCGTGAGAAATTTCTAACAAATTGACGATAGTGCATATCTAGTCCATGAAAACTATGGATTTATATCATATATGTTTGCATAGAAGATCCATAAGATACTTATGCTTATGAAGTGTCCATAGATATACCATTTCTTGTGATATTATTCCTAAACAATGATACTTCCTTCAACAAAAAGCTTACATTTTCTGTTCTTTGAATAAAGATTATCCTTTTGTATATTTTCTAGAAAAGTACTCAAATGAAATTCATGACCCTCCTTGTTACTGTAGAATATTTGAGTATAATCTATAAATAATACCAAAATGGTGTTCTGTTAATATAAAAATATTGTATACATTAAATACATGATGATTTATGGTACACATAGTGAGTTTGAATGGAATTAATATGAATTCGCATGGCTTGTACCTTGTAATAAATATTTTCCCTAAGTATATTTGCCTTCTTTACCCATTCTTGATAATATCCTGATCAATGGTCTACCTTGGAGATGTATTGTTCTCCACACAGGTGGTCAAACAATTCATCAATATATTGATGATGATATTTTTTTCTTTATTGTGGTCTTTATAAGCTCGGGACAATCAATGAAAAGGTTCATTGACCCATAACTCTTCTTGATGAAGATGACTATATCACCCTTTGGTGAAGCACTTGGAAATATAAACCCTTTATTTATAATCTCATATAGTTTTTTCTTCAACTCCTCATGTTTTTCAAAATTAATTCTATATAGAGTCTTGGATAATGGCAATTCCCCAGTTATAAGATTAGTTGAAAATCCAACCTCTCAACTAGGAGGAAGACCATGCAATTCATTGGGAAATAAATCATCATGTCCCCTAACTATGGGCATGTCTTAAAGGATGATCATTTCCATAGACTCAATAAATTGATCTATATATGCTTGATCATAGGGAATTATTATCCATGATTTAGATATTGGTGCTAATGAAGATTTGTCCTCTTCCTTTCACTTGTACAGAATCAGGTGATTATTCATGATATGGAGAGTGATTTTATACTCACAGGAATTTTTGATGGACCTATATAAGTGAAATTACCAAAACCTAGAAGCGCAAAGTCAGTGTATTATTTTATTACATTGTCAAAGATACAAATTTAAAATCACAAGGGAATAAATATTTAATTAGTTTTGGAATACTAGAATACATACATGATACCCTTATTATAGTTGGAAAAATGAAATAAAACACAATACATAACAAATTTTAATAAATTGCATCCTTGAATGATCATTAAAATATTTCATCTTCATATCATGAGAAAATTTAAAAAAGTACGGTTGATCTTCAATGATTAGTATGGGTAAGTAAAAAAGTATAAATAATGAATAAATATGGAAAGGTAAATAACTGAGAACACATTCAATTCAAATAACTGGATAAAGCATAATCAAAATGAAAATAAAATTAACTGAAATAGATGTCATTTAATCAATAAAATTAGAACTAACTATATCGAAGTTAAATTTCAAATCAATAATATCTTCGATAAATAATAACTGAATATGAATAAGGGAAATTATTAATTACTTGACTCCATGTTTCCCATGAAAATGGTAACATTATAATAAAGACCTTTCATAAGAAGGTTTCTAACATATCAAGTAAAAACCCATCTGATTTTTCCAAATGATTCATCTCATGAGACTACCAATTCATCAAGGGTATATTTATAACTAAGCCCCACTAGTGTCATGAATTTATAAAGAGTTCCTCATATATAGAATAATATATTTAATTAATGAACAATGTTCCTTATCAAATATCCATATTTCATAAATGATACAAAATTATCAATACTTCCCAATTCAATTCAATAACTGTCTATTGAACCCCATATGTTAAAATTGTAATTGGTTTTGGAAATAATAATATCTATTTAATTATAATATGAAAATTTAAAACTAAATTATCATAAAGAATTTATTTTTTCAAGATAAAGTTAACAATCACAAAAGAATGTGATATTGTAATGATAAGCATTAAAACTTGGTAATTTTCAAGTAAAAATCCCATTGAATGGATAAATAAATGTAAAATTTTTAAAAACCATGAATATAAAAGGATTCATGATATAATTTATCAAAATGGGTAGTACATACACCACAAAAAATATGTAAATGGGGAATATGACATTTATCTCATAGAAAAAAAGGTGAGATGAAAATGTCTTACCTTATCCTTACTTTTTGGTGTGGTATTTAACATAATTTATAGTGATTTATAAAAGTTACTAACTTATAATATAACTATAATCATATTTATGATATCATATATTATCTTTTTTAATATATTTTTACCCATTTGATAGTAATATTTCATTATTTTCACTATTTGGGGAGTTAACGACCTAGTTTCTCGATTATGTTTTGACTCATTTTCTATTGTTCTTATTAAATAGATAATGATTTTACAAAATAAATAAAATTAAAACAATGATTTAAATATCATATATATTTATTACATCTATATTTATAATAATTCATTCAATTTGGAGTTAGTGAATGAAATGCACCGTTTATGGAGACAATATGTCGTACGTAGGATTGAACACTACTTCCAATTATTTTCCATATTAAAAGAATTAATGGTAAATGATGTATATGTATATTATAATTCTAGTATCATATATATTTTATTTAGTTAATATTTTTCTAAAACCATCCTTTATACATTCCATGTATAGTGAAAACAAATCATATCTCTTCAAGGAGGCGATAGTCCACACTTCCAGAAATGATGTTATCTTAATTAAAAAATGGAATGTATGAAGGTAATTGGAACATAAAAATAATATAAGTACTAATAAAACTTAAATATCATATAAAAATATAATTTCCATCATAATTCCCACCATGATATGTTGTAAAGTAAATGCAAACAATCATCATTTCGCAAGTCAGTAGTCCTCTCTACACATGAATGATAATTTCATTACCCATTAAATGTAAGTATTTGTATGTGTTAGTATAAAAACTATAATAACAAAATATTTTTAAATTTATGATTCTGATGTTATTATATAATCATCAAATAATAATATTTGAGGGGTGGAAAAGGAAAATAATACAAAGGAGCGTTTGGAAGGATGCTAACTATTCATTTGGTAACTCTTTTTTGGGTTGCATCAAAGGGATTCACAGATGGATATATTCCCAATTTAAGGATTCCAGGATGAGAATAGGGATGTTTGGAGATTATTCCAATAGATTTTGGGATAGAAAAATGGCATAATATGTCTTAATAAATTGGAGGGTCAGTCTATTTTTATAGTGGAGGAGTTTCATTCTGGTAAATTTTGGAAAAGGAAATTCCCACCATGTTTTTTATATGAAACGTGACACTAATAATTGTAAAAATATTATATAAGGTATTATATGGTTGAAATATTTCTAGAAAATATATTTTTGAAAATTTTATAGGTTGTTTTAAGTTTAAGGTTTGGTCCTTTATTAAGATAATTTTTCCATTAATTTCTATAATTAATTTTAATCACTTTTACAATTTTTCTTTGTAAAAAAATATTAAAATTATTAAAAAATATAAAAATTTATAAATAATATTTTGGAATAAATTTTTCAAAATTACAACCACCAAATTTTTAGATATTAAATTAAATATAATCCCACAAATGGGAAGAAAATGATTGTTTTTAATGTAAAAACGTTCAAATGTTCGCTATGTTATTATATCCAATTTCAAAGTGAAATTTATTCCAATGTACTAAATTGGATTAATAGATGTAAAATTGATCTAATAAATATTTAAATTAATAAAAAAATTTATTTAACCTTGTAAATAATATAGTGGAAAATGTAGATTTTAATTAAAATTCAGTATTTTTCACAGTCAATAAAAAATTAAACTTCACCAAAAATACCAAAAATACCAAAAATTAACAATAAACTAATTTTTAAATACCACTATAAAAATTATTTTTATTTTTTCATATTAAATTTTTAAAATTATAAAAATATACATTTAAAATAGGTTATCTATTAAAAGGGGTAAAATGTTTTTTACAAAAACAATGATTTTAATGTGTCAAATTAGGTTTATTCTTATCTTATGCATATTCAAATGTCAAAATATTTTATTTGATATAGAACATATTATTTATCTATATAAATTCTCAAAAAATATTAAGAATTTAATTTAATATAAAAATAAAAACTAATTTTTTTAGATTTAATCTAGTGTTGCAAGGATTGAAAATTAACTCAATATTGTGTTTGTCGAAAGGTATCAAAAAAATTAAATTTATTCTAAGTGGAAAATATAGAAATGTTTTGGGTAGTATCATTGTTACCCCTATAAAACATTACCTTGAAATTTTATGGGCATTTCCTTCTAAAAATATGTGGGTATTTCTTCTTCATAGAATCCTCCGGTTCCCATGTTGCTTCTTTCATTTCAATGATTTCTCCGTAGTACCTTTACTAGAAGTGAAGTCTAATTCCTGAATAAATGTGATCTAGTATCGTGAATTTGGATGGGTTCCTCAATGTAATAATTTTTAGGTTATAAATTTATTTCATCATAGATGAGAACATGTGTTGGGTATGAAACTTTTGACCCCCTTCCGTGGAGTTACTTTCAATAAAACTTGATCTCCCAGTTGGATCTCTATATCCATGCTTTGATTATTGACATAACTCTTTTTCCTACTTTGACCTACATTAATATTATGCTAAATAGACATGACCTTTTTCATTGTATCTTTAACTATTTCTAGCCCAACGATTTTACAGTCACTATCTTCTACTGAATAAGTTAGATCGTTACACCTACTTCCACATAATATTTCATAAAACACCATTTGAAAATATGATTTGAAATTATAAATATAGTAAAAATTTACCAAATATAGGTATTTATCCCATATACCATGAAATTCATGTGAGCATGATATAAAAATGTCTTCCATTGTTTGTATTTTTTTAGATTATTCATTGGCTTGTGGATGGTATGCAGTGCTGAAATTAATCTCAATTTCATAATAATTATAATGACTTTTCCATAATTTTAATGTAAATAATGGATCTTGATCAGAAAAAATTGATATAGGTGCTCCATTATTTCTTAAAACGTCATTAATATATATCCCTTCACAGTGATCAAGGGGTGAGTGTTCTCTTATAGCATGGAAATATGTGGATTTGGTAGGTGATCAATGATAACCAATATTGCATAATTATTCTAGGGAACCATTAATATTACCATGATAAGGTCCATAGTAATTTCATCCCATTTACACACATGAAATAGAATAGGTTTAAGGACTCCTTTAGAATTGTGCCTTACATGTTTCACTTACTGAAAAATATAACATCTGGACACATAATCATCAATTTCCAGGTTCATGTTACTCTAGAAAAAATGATCCTTCAAGTACCTATACATAATTTTTCAACTAGAGTGTATTCATAAATTTGAACTATGAGCATCATCCAAAAATTCCATTTTTATCTCATGTGTAATAATAAAACATTTCCTTTTTCCAAATTTTATAACATTATCTTCACAAACAAAGTCTAATAATTTTCTATCATTCAGAACATCAAATTTCTAATAAATGTTCTCATCATATGATTGAGAATTATTTATGATCTATAATAAAGTCGGTTACCTAATAATTTGTAAAATTATTTATGTCTCCCCTTTAAAAGAAATTCCTATATCTGTATTTATTAGATCCATGAACATATAATCCTTCTCAATCACCATTTGGGTTAGAAACCCATGATCCTTCCTACTAAATGCATAATCTTTCTTATTTTCTTTCCCTGGGTGGTAGTGTATTGGTAAATAATAACCATTGAGTAGATTAAGCCATTACCTTTGTCTAATGTCAACCTCTATCTATGAGAAGATGTATTTTAGGATTTATGATCCATTTATATCTCACATATTTCACCGTAGAAATTATTCCTCTATATATTTAGGGGAAAATTACTGCCACTAACACCAGATCATGGATTTGATAGTTCTATTTTTGATTATTGAAATGAATCAATTCTTATGCAATAAATTTATACATTTTATTTCATAGAAAACCAAGTCCCTTCTTTAATACATCACTTTATATGAAAAACCCATCACTTCTAGGTGGTAGAGTCAAAATCAGAGCATTGACTAATCTTCTCTTTATTTCATCAATGAATTCTTATTATTCCATTGTCCAAAAAAACATAACCCCTTTAAATGTAATATTGGATAAAGGTTTATGTAATCAACAAAAATTATGAATAAATATTTTAAAGTAACCTTTGAAAATAATGAAATTGTGTTCCTCATGTTTATTGGTGTAGAAAATTCTATGATTGCCTTTGTATTTTCAAGATCATCTGATATTCCAACAATAATAATAATATGGACATCAAATGATACTTCTTGAATCTAGAAATTAGACTTAATAAATATACCATATAAATATTCCTTTCTAAGAGTATTAAGAATGATCCACATGTGCTTATCCTGGTCCTAAAAGATTTATAATACATGAGAATATCATCATTGAATTCTAGATGAAATTATTCAATATATTTCATTAATATTATGTTCATTAATTTATAAAAATATTGGGTTCATTAGTCGATCCAAATGGAATTATTGTAAACTCTTAATTTTCATACCTCATTCAATAAGTTCTTTTTGGAATTTATTTCTTCTTCTTTTGAAATTAGGGATACCCATAATGAAGACAACTCTTTGAAAAATATTTAGATATGTGAATTTGATCAAACAAGTCATCAATGTGAGTTAGTGGTTACTTATTAATAAATTTTAATAGTATCAATTTCTCTATATTCAATTCTTAACCACATGTATTCATCTTTCTCCTTAACAAATAGGACAATGTCTCCCCATGGTGAAACACTAGGATGAATAAATCACTTATTACCCAAATCCTTTAGTTGTTTATTCAACTACACTAATTCCACAGTGGCCATTATATATAGAGTCATTGATATTGGCCTTACATCAATGATTAAATTGATTGAATATTAAACTTCATTATTTGGTGGATGTCCATGTAATTACTATGGAAATACATTGATGTATTCCATCCTAATAGGTTCATAATAAATTTCAAGAAAATACTCATCATCACATGAATTTTCATTCTTTTCTTCTATATGAATTTCATTCAATAGAGCTGCTGGGGGAGAATTTAGATAGGAGTCATGAGAGGAAGCTTCTTCTATGAAGATAAGGAATTCTATACCTTCCTCAAAAATAAATATTTCATTCCTATTATAATAAATTTTTGTATCATATTTTGAGAGCCAGTCCATACTAGGGATTATATAAATGGAAACTATATTTATGATAATAAGGTCAACAAGTAAAAAAAATTGTTTCATAATTGGGACAGACTGAAACATCAATGTTTCAAACTCTAATTCTATTAGGAGTTTTAGTTGAATTATATGATATTAAATCAAAAGATAAATCTCTAATTTTATTGGATAACTGGGTATATAAAAAAGTGCATGATGACCCATAATGAAATAATTAATTGGCTAAATTTGAGGATATGATTAATGTACTTACCACAAAATCATTAGGTGTTATTACCTCAACTTTCATGATTTCATAAACTTTTATATCTCCCCTCTTCGTCTTCTAGGGTAGATTCCCTTGACACATAGGAAATTCAATTTAATATTTCCCCATATACTTGTAGTTGTAAAACTGAATAATATTTTCTTCCTTCTTCTCATTGAATTATTTATCATAGAGACCCCATTATCCATACATATAAAAAACTCCCATTCCATTTAGTCATTTCTCCAAATGAATCTTTCCATAGTTCTCACATGATGGAACTTCTTTCATCTTCATCTTCTTGTTTGATGAATTCCCTTTATATTGGTGATCATTAGTCCTTTTATTGCGTTGTTTTTTCTTTTACACATATGACCTAGATAATTACTTATCTATTTTGGTTGAACATAAACCTATCTCTTCGTATGATGAAACTTTCTGAGAAACCATAATCTTTAAAAGATATTTCTTATGGACATCCAAAACATATCAATAAAGCACTCCGTGTTCCATATATAATCCATATCATACTTGGATTACCTTGTAAAGGTAGCTTCCTAATATATAGCACTCTCATATTCTTTTTTCATTGAGTTACGGAAATTTCTCTTCATATAAATTATCTAATCATAAGGTAATTATTTATTAAATAATTTTTTATTAAAAGATACACATTAAATGAGTTCTATTTCATGTTCCTCCCTAGTTCTCTAGATCAAGGTCCACCATTTATCACAATCACCATTGAAAAATATACCGAATGTGTATCCTCTTGAACCTAACTGCATCCCATGCTTATAAATATCTTCTCCAGAGACTTATTCCATTGTTCAGCTACAATATAGATTGGAAGTCCCCTTAAATAATTGGGGATCCTATCACATAATGTTATCCATCATAAGATATTATCTTTATGGAAGATTTTTGTCTATTCAGGAAGGGATGTTTTCATAAACTGATTATGTTTCCTTAATATAGTAATAATTTTCACTATTATAATACTATATTTATTAGTTTCCTTAGTAAGAAAATCGCTACATTTTCCAAAACTATTGATAACATTTCTCCATCGATGTTTAGTTTCAATACAATTTAATGTACTGGATTAGATCATAAAATCATCCTTTATAATTCCAAATATGGAAAAGCACATAACATAAAATTATGCATCACATACCTTATAATTATAAATATTGGTTTATTTAGGAACATATTTATTTTTAAGTCCATGATAATGCTGAGTAAAGAGGATGTGAATTATCCTAATAGTATACCTCATAGATTTAATCTAGATACACAGTAAGGAACCCTTTTATGTACTAGGTTACGCTCGATTCATCCCCGATGTAATTTTCTAGAGTTGTTACACCTAGGTAAATATGTACCAAAACCACATCCACATATAGAATCGAAACATAGATGTATTTTTTTGGATGTACAAAATAATATCTACCTTTCCTAAATTCTAGGATATTATTATATACTAATCCTAAAAGTTTATATTTTTACTGTGTTCTATAATCTATGTTTTCTAAATATAGTGTCCAAGGTTACTGCTAAACTTGTTCTAATACCAACTGTAACGCCACGACCCCAGAAGCTTATAGACAATGTATTATTTTATTACATTAGAAAAGATACCAGTTTCAAATCCAATGGAACTGAACACTTTATATGTTTTTGAATGATATATTATATATATGATTCCCATATTAAATTAGGAAATAAAAATTAAAACATAATACAGAGCAAAGATTAAAAAACTACATCCATGAATTCTTATTCAAAGATTTATTATTCATATTATGTGGAAATTAAATAGAATAAGAGCGATCTCAAATGACCAGTAAGGTTAAGTAAAACAGATGAAATAATGAATCAATGGGAATGAATCAACATGGAATTGCAAATAACTGGTTAAGGCATAATCAATATGGAAACTTAAGTAACTAAAACCCATACCATTTAATCAATAAACTGATAATGAACTAAATCCATAGGAAATGTTAAATAATTAATATCATCGATAAATAATAACTAAATTTAAATTAGGTTAATGAATAATTACTAGATTCCATTTCTCCAAGGTACGTGGTATTGTTACCGTCAGGACCTTTCACATGAAATCTTATATGAAATCAGGTAAAAACCATATGATTTGGATGAGTGATTAATCTCTTGAGACTACTAATCTTTCAAGGGGATTTCTAAAACCGAGACCAACTCATGTCATACCTTTCCATATCATTACTCATATATCAAATAATCTATTGAATTCATGAACAATGTTCCTTATCAAATATCTATATTGAATAAAATGTACATATTTGTCAAAAATTCCCCTGTTAATTGTATAATTGTAGAAGTGAAAACATATGTTAAAATGATATATTTTTTAGATAATAATAATATATTTTTCATGAATGTATGTAAATTTATGATAAAATTATCATAAATAAGCAATTTTTTCAAGAGAAAGTTATCAATCGCAAAAGAAAGTGGTACTACTAAGATAACTTTTACAACATCGAAATTCTCAATTGAAAACACATTTAATGAGATAATTAAAAAAAGATTTAAATTCCATAAATATAAAACTATTCATGATATAATATATCAAAATGGTTTTTATATACACCACACAAAATAAGTAAGTGGTGAATATGACATTTATGCCACTGATGTAAAAAGTGAGATGAAAACTGTTTACGTTATACTGAATTTTTTTATGTTGTATTTAACCACCTTTATAGTGGTTTAAAAATATTAATAACTTATACTATAACTCTAATCAGACTTATTATATCATATATTATATTCTTATAAAATCTTCTTACTCATTTGTTCGTAATCTTTTATTATTTTTACTATTTTAGGTGTTAATTACTTAGTTTCCTGAGTATGATTTGACTTGTTATTCATTATTACTATTATATAGATCTTGATATAATCATATAAAGAAATTTAAACATGATTTAAATATAATATATATTAATTACATATTTATTTATATCATTCCATAAAATTTGGATATAGGAATTGAAATGCACCTTTCTTTGAGACTATTGGTCGTAAGTATGCATGGACGCTACTTTCATTTATTTTCCATATTAAAAGAGGGAAAAGTAAATGATATATGTGTATATTATAATTCAATTATAATATCTATGTCGTATATGTAACATATTTTTATTAAAATCATCCTCTATACATTCCATTTATATGTTGAATGAATCACAACGCTTTGAGGACACGAGAGTCCATACTATCACAATTGATGTTATCTTATTAACACAAAATCAAAATAAGTAATGTATGTGTTACATAAAAATTATAAAAGTATTATGAAAACATATATATCATTTATATCATATATAAATATCATTTCCATCATAATTTCAACCATGTGAGGTGGTAAAGGAAAAACAACAATCATCATTTCATGATGCGGTAATCCACTGTACACATGAACGATAAGTTCATTACCCATTAGATGAAAGTGAGTGAAAGTGTAGTTATAATAATTAGAATAAAAAAAATTCATATATTTAGGATAATTATTTTATTTTATAATAAATGAATAATTATATTTCATTGGGTGGATAAGAAAAATAATATAAAGGATCTTGAGGGAGGATGTTACCACATTTTTGGGTTACTCCTTTTGTTTTGAACCAACGGGCTTCCTTGGATGGATTTAATCCCAAGGTGAGGATTATAGGTGTAGTTTTGGGATTTAGAGAGATTATTTGATTAGATTTTGGGTGAGTAAAAAGAATTTTGGTGTGTGAATAAGTGAGGGGGATGAGTAATTTTTTTATAGTGGAGAAGGAGTGGTATTCTTGTTTATTATGGAAAAGGGAATTACACACAAATGTTTCTTATTAAAAGGGGATAATATTATATTCCAAATCTAATAAAAGTTAGGATATGGTAAAACTATGTTCATCCAATAAATTTTGGACACGTGTTTAGGTTTTTTTGGATCATAAGATTAAGGTTTAGTCTTTAGTGAAGCTACATTTTCTCTTAATCATTGCAATAAATTTTAATCACATTAACTAATCATTATGGTAAAAAACATATTTAAAATTATTTGAAATAAAAAATTATTATTATTATAAATATGGAATAAATATTTTCAAATTCCCATCACATCAGTATCCAAAACTAATTTGAATATAATATCATAGATTGGAAGAGAATACTTGTTTTTAAAGTAAAAATATTCAAAAGTTTACTAAGTTATTATATCCAATTTCAAAATTAAATTTATTAAAATGTCCTGAATTTTTTTAACATAAATAAAAATGATATAATTAAGATTTAAAACTAATCAAAAATGTAATTTAGTCTTATAAATAAATTAGGTGAAAAGGATGTTTTGTATTAAAATTTAGTATTTTTTATTAGGAATCAAAAAAAGAAACATCAGCAAATTATAAAAAAGTCACTATAACATAATTTTTATTATTTTATTTTAAAAAATAAGATTATTTTTTCATTTTAACATTTCTAGATTGTCAAAATTTATATTTAAAATAGGTCCAGCATTAAAAGGAGGTAAAACTGCTTTTATAAAGATATAGGTTTTAATGTTTAAAATTGGATTTATTATTTTCTTATGCCTATTAAATGTAAAAATATTTTATTGGATATATTACATGTAAATTAAATTATAAATTCTCTAAAATTTGTTAGAATTTAATTTACAATGACAAAAATGAAAAAATAGTGATATTTTTAAATTGGTTGTTGCGTGAATTGGAAACTAACTCAGTATTGCGTGTTTCACAAGCTATTGTCAAAATAAAAATTATTATAAATGGAAAATATGGTAACGTCTTGGGGTGTTATAATAAGAAAATATAGTCCATGCAATAATTTCATCAAATTACACTAAAGGGGGAATAACAAGTTTTTATAGAATCTTTATCACACAAATTATTATAGGGGAGGGGTAATATACTTGGGATGCAATAATTTCCCTATTTTTCATTTCACTAATATCCCTCTATCAATTCTTTCTGGTAGTGGTTGAATTTTTCTACTAAAAAAGAATGATAAAAAGTAATTCATAGAAACAAAATCAAAAAAGGATGTCCCCTTTCATTTTATGAATAACTAGAAAACCTATCACCACATCATTGTCAAGATTGACCTTAGAGTTTGGGATGGAAAAATATATCCCCTACTACCTTGGAGATGTTTGGTTGTCTCCAAAACCCTTGGATTAGTGCATTAGTTTGGAAAGTGTCATGTTTCCTTGCAGTTAAAAACTGAAAAATACTGTGAGGGTTGACAGTGTAATTTTTTTCCTCCATCACATTATTGGGATTCTCCTATCCATAACCGCTAGCTAGGTGTCCTTACATACCACACATAAAGCGCTTCTTTATCATATTAGGAAATTTTCAGGGTTATTTTCTCTAGTAATTTTAAGTGGGATTTTGAAATTTCTTAGAAATGCCATGTATTTTTGTAGACTAGGTTTTAAGCTACTAAATAAGAGGCCAACCTTGCATTAAGGGGTAATCCCAAAACTATAGGCATATCATAAATGTATTTCAGTATTTTTTTTATACACCCCATTATATTCTTAATCAATTTTCTTGAGGGAATAGAAATACATTTCCATTTCAGGAAAGGGAGTGTGACGAAAATATTTATTGATTTTTTTTATGAAATTCCTTCCACCCCAACTCTTTTATTTATTCCTCTAGATTATTATTCTTGGTCAATGTCTAACACTGATCATTTCCTCCATCCATATGATAAATATTCATTATAACCCAAATGTTATCGGAACATTGAAGGATAGAGAAGAACTTATCAATTTAGATGATCCATTATTCCATGATTAATGGATCATATGATCTAATGAAAGTCGATAGCCTCAGTCTCATAAAGGTAACAAATGGAACTTTTTATTTCATAGGGGGGGTATGGGAAATATTCATAATATATGTTTCTATTTAGAAACCGAGTAAGCTGAGAGGGTATGGTCATGATTTTTTTTATTCCCACTCCCATCTGGTTGGGAATCTCATTTTGGTAGTCATCACATTTCCCATTAAATTGATTTTTTACATGATTCCTCCAATTTATGAATATCTTTTATAATAAAGGGAATATCTTGGATGAGTATTCTTATATTATTAAACACATAAGAAAGAATTCAATGACATAAATGGGTTTTCTTTTAGATGAAATTTTTTTATTAACTTTTGAATTTATATGCTTTAATATATGTTATCAATTATATATTTCCTAACATATTCTCTTATAAGAGTTCTTCTTCCCATAATAATGGTTCATATTGATATTGTGAATTGAGAAAATATTGTACTCTGAGAGTGTCAAAATAGGTATGGAACAAGGCACATTGTCCTGAACAATTTGTTAGTTGAGTCTAACCCAACGTTGTGTTTTAAGGTTTTACCCCTATTTACATATGTTGCAAATCAATATTATATTGTATTATCTAAATATGTATTTTTTCTTGATAAACCACTTACACTATTAATTAACAAAATATTGATATGTATTCTTACATTTAGTCTTATTCTTTTGTATTTTACTAGAGTTTTATAATCCTAACCCCAAAAAACTAGATCGTCCTTTTATACCAACAATTCCAATACCTCTATTTATTAAATATTAATTAATTATTTATCACATAATAAAATATCATTATTGATAAGGGTAGTTTTTTTGGTTATCAGGTATGTTACATATCAATATAGAAGATTGAATACATTATATTTACTGAAAACATACTGATCATGCTCATATTATTCTTTCAAACATAAAATTGAATGGGATAACCAGGGGACATACATAAACAATGGGTGAGAAATAAAAGACAGTTAGGGAGTGAACATGGAATAACATGAAAAAATTAATACATGTAATACATTATCCATATAAATAATACATAAAAGGATGTGAATCATAAAAATGAACAATGAGGTTTGATATAACATGATAACATTAAGGCAACATGAGAAACATGGAAACAACATAAAACACAACATCATAAACATAGGCCGCTACTAAATGTCTATGATTCATAGTGGAAAATGTCTCATGATGTATAAGGTTCAATTTTTAACACCATTAATGACATATTTTGAGACTAAAACATCACCCAATACACTAGAGAGCTATATAATTCCAGGTTCACCCATAACATTCATTTCATTCCCTTACTTAAGTGTTCCACATAAATAAAAAAACATGGAATCATTTATCTTCAAATTTTAATACATGATCAAGGATTTTTGAATTAATATATGAAATTATCTAGTCAATGTAGTATAAGGGCATGAATTTGAACACAATTAATAGGAAATGGTTATGGGTATTCACTACACAATTTTTTGGAATGGGAAATTGTGGTGAAATTTTAGCAGCATAAAGAGGGATTATAAATGATCACAGGATTAATGAGAGTGAAATGAATCTACCAAAATTTATGAATCTTATGTACATTAATGGGAATATGGAAGGACATATATAAATATTAATATTTTTAGATAAAAGGCATATGATAATACTGTCACTTGAAAAAAGAGGATAAGGAAAGGGTCCACTACATTGAGAGGGTGTTTCCAAATGCTTGGTAAGAGATTGTTATAATATTGGGGTCACATTGGGATGAATCAATGGTGGGTTGGGAAGAGTATGGATACATTACATGTATTTTTTTTTATGATAAATGGAATCCGGGGTGGGTTTATATAATAAATGAATGTGGGAATTCATTATCATTTTTCAAACATAGATTTTGGACTCTATATAATAAAATTACCAAAACTGAAAACCATAGCATGGTTTATTAACATAATTTATTCCAAATAGGGATGTTTTTAATTATTTTATTATGAAATTGACAGAACTTATTATAGTATTACCCTTTATTATGTGGAAGTGAATCGTGTTTCTAATAAAATGATTTTAAAACCTCAAAATATTATATTGGTTTTAGGGGGTTCATAATGGCTTTATAAATTTAATAAAATTAATTTAATATTATATTATTTTAAATAAAAACCATATGTTTGTTTTTGGATACCATATATAGTATTTATTACATAATTATTTGGTAATCATGATGTCATAATACATAATTTATATTTACACCATTATAAATTTTCACTAGAAAATTCAATTAGATCAGAGAATTATAAAAAATACAACATTGGATAATTATTATGTTATGATTCCAAAAATAATATTTATTTCATCAAAATAATTTTACAAATCTGTGAATTTTCCCTTTAAAAATAATAAATGACATATATTGACAAATTTTAGGTATTTTGAAAATAAAAGTTTTTAAACCCTTATAAAAATTAAATTTGACTTCATAAAAATTATATGATCATTATTATTTAAAAAAATTAGATAATATTAACATTTTAATAAAATATTTCCTATTTTTAAAATACATGAATTCATTAATTATTTGTTTTAATTTGAATATTACCAAAAAAATATAATTTTTGTTTTAATATATCAAAATAAAAAATCTGTTACAAAGTAACAATAATAAAATGAAACAATATTCATTATTATATAAAATATATATATTCATATTATTATGTTTTTTATAAAAATCCATTTAATACAAATGAAAAAAAAACCCTAAGAGTAAGGTTCGAGATGGTGAGACTTGCATTGGAAGGTTTGACATGCATGGTTTGGGATGTGATCTCGTTGAGATTGAACTTCTACCATAAACAGTTTCACATAGGGTCAAGTTATTGTATCTCAGCTTAGGATTGATCAAGGGAAAATTATTGTGATGTTATCTCCCCCAGAATTGTTGATAATTGGCCTTCATAGGGCATGATTTTTCTAGTTGAGGTCATCACATCCTTTTTCTGTGTACATCAGATTTTTGAAAACCATATATGTATACTAATAATATGATCACGTTTCAATGAATATATTATCAATGGTAATGATTCATAATAGAAATTTTAATTCGATGGGATATAATTAAACCGATTAAGTCCTTGGGTTTTCTAGATCTATAATATAAAATAATGAATTCAATTATATCACAAGGGGAATTTTATTTATATAATATCAGGTCATTACAAAATATAGTAGAAAAAACTAGTATAAAATATATACAAATAATTAGATATCGATAAATCAACTGGTAATTCATTTTTACCACTCCATAGCAATAAACATTTATCCAGTCATTTATATATTCCTGATATGAACATTATAAGAAGACTGTAACCTATAAAATCATAAAAAAAAATAAAAAGTTGAAATATTTTTTATTATAATAAAATAAAAATGTATTAAAACTTCCTCAAATAGAACTAATTATTCTATTAGAAAATGTTTTAAAAACGTTCCATTTATTTGTATTAAAACCTATCTCACAAAAAAACTAAAAAAATTATTTTATTTCCATGTAGATTCAAATAAAGTTTTATTCCTCTATTTCTTCTAAAAATTTTATTATCTATTGGTTTTACAAATTAATCTAAATCTAATTTATAACTAGTACACATTCAGGTTTTAAATGTTTTTCATGAATCAATATTAAAACTTTTAACTAGATATTTTGAATACTTTGACTGATTTATAAAAATACCATTAGGTATTTTTAAAATTTAAAATAAAAGAAAAAATTTTAAATCTCCTATTACACAAATTTACAATTTATTTTTCTTCAAATTATAAAATTTATTATGAAAAAAATTAATTGATGAAAAAAAATAAGTATCTACAACATACATTTTTACAGTTAAAATATTATGTTAAAGTTTCTTAAAAAACAATGTCGGATAAAATTTTTCTTTATCAAAACCATTCCTTAATAAAGTGAATGTTAATCTATAATAAAAATCCCTATGACCTTTCTTAATACCATACACTGATTTTAAAAGTTTAAAAACATGAAGTGAAAAATTTCATGTTAAATTCCGAAATTTTATTTATATATATTTATTCAAAAGTTAGGAAATTTATCAATGAAATTTTATAATCCATTTTAAATAATATATATTTTGAATAAAAATTAAAATACTATAAATTATTATTAGATTTTATCCTAGAAACATGGAAAAAGAATCTTCAAAATCAAATCCTTTAACTTGGGTACTATCACAGGTTACTGGACTAAATGTTAACTTAAATACATGTCCAGTGTCATCCAATTTATTCCTAAAAAACCATTTAGATCCTATGTTTGATTTATCTTTAATAATTTCAAAAATATTCCAAACACTATTTATTATAAATTAATTATGTTCCTAATTTATTGAAATAATACAATTTGAATCATTTTGTGATTTATTTACATTATTAAGAAAAATATAGAAATAAACATATAATTAAACAAAATATTTAAAATTTATATTGTGGTATGATTTCAAGATTCAATATCTACCATTATTTTTTAAGAGGATAATATTTCAATTTCTTTTTTTTATTATGACAATATTTATAAGATATATTCTCCCTTTAAACCATTATCATTATTATTTTGAGGTTCATCTTCACTAATGTTAAATTCCATAAAAGGTTTTTCAACATAATTTAAATATGAATCCTCATTTATATATATATTTTTATAGAATTTATCAAAAAAGGATTATTCAAAAAGTAATGTTATTTTATTAAAAACACTATATTCCTTATTAGAGTTAGAATATAATAGTTTTATTTCTCTATAACTATTAAAATTATGCTTATCTAAATTACGTTTTGAGTTTAATATAGAACCTCTATTAAAAAAACCCTAAAATATTCAACTTTAGGTTTCTTTGCACTAAAAATTACAAGGGTTTATTAGTTAGGAATAGTTTAACTCAAACTCTATTTAATAAAATCAAATCAAAATTAAAAACTTCAAACTACACATATTTAGGCATATTAATGTTTTTAATCATTTTTTAGCCCTTTCCTAAATTTTTGAATTTATTATTTCTACCGCATTGTTATTTTGTGGTGTTATAAGTGTAGAAAATATCTGAAGATAATATTATTTCATCATTAAATAAGTAAAATAAAAAAATTATATTTTAACCAGCTCTATATCCCTCGATGGATTTTTTAAATGGAATTTATAGTTTCTAACTAATTTGAAATAAGTAAAAAAATATAATGTTTTTCATTATTATGATCCATAAAATAAGGAAATGTTAATTTGCTATAATAATCGATAATTACCATCTTATACTTTGTACCTCATGTTTATTAACATTTAAACAGAAATCACATACCAAATATTCACTTACATTAATTACTGGTAGATCAAAACCATATCCTTGAATTTATATGCTATAAAGAAACCAAATGTTAGAATTTCCCTTCCAAATATACAAGAAATGCTTACATGTTTCTATAAATTATATACACTAAAACTTCAAACTAATTAAATAATAGAAATAAATTGAATATATGTAATTTTTTTTTATTTTCATAAAATAAGTTGATTTTATTAAAAAAACTATACAGTTATCATTTTAAAAATTTAAATTAACTTTATCATCATTGAATTGTGATATAATTATGAATTTATGTTCTAAAATAGAAAAAAAATCCCCAAAATGATGAATGTTTTATATAATAAAACATCACTAAATCCTTTAATTATGAATTTAGAGTTATTACTGAATTTGATAATAAATCCATCACTTAATTTAAAATGATATAAAGTTATAGAACTCCCCATATATATTTTTAGAAAATCTATTATCCATGTAAAACGATGCATTTAGAATCCTAAGGCACGATTCCTTAGAATATATGACAATCAATAAATGGTTTCTTGTTTACTATTAATTTCTTAATTCACAATTCAAATTTGACTCATCAATACTTGTTCGGTAATAGAATGTTGTCGATCATTTTTTTGGATTTTGTTGTCTTTACATGAATACTTTAGATTAATAAAACCTTCCTTAATATTTCCCATATTTCTACACTTATATAAATTTAGATCCAAAACATCATTTTATATACTAATGATACATTTCACTCCATAACTTTTATTGTTCTTTTTGAACTAGAACATTACTTCTTTAACAGTTTTCAGGATATTGTAAAAGCTTTCGGTCAAGTGATATGTATCCTTATAACTTCAATTTGATTTATATTTAGATGTATTATAGGACACATCAATATTTTATTTATATAAAATAAATTTCTTCTTTTTAAACCACTAGACGAGTAATGTTTTATTTCAATATCAATCTATAGAAAATATATTAATAGATGATAAAAATTGTACTCTTTAGATTTATTACCATAAATGTTTCTAAATTTCTTTAACAAGAAATTTTTAGGACTAATAAAAAAATAATTTCATACAAAAATTTAATTTCAAGAAACACCCCAAAAGAACTCACCACATTGATGCAAAATTTGAAAATTTGTAACATCTAGTTCACATGTTTTTATTTTCCCATTATAATGTCTTTGAACTCCACACGTTTCATTCCCATGTTTTTATTTTATTTTATGATTCTATAAATTAAAATATATGACATGAAGTATCATCTATATGTGTTTAGTTTTATTACATGATGATACATTAAATAAGACATAATAATATAATATAAAAATGTATTCATTAAAAGGAAATTCAAAAAATAATTTACCGCATCATTAAAAATATTATTTAGGATCAAAATATATTAAATAATTATTATTTACAATTATCAACCAATTATCAAAATTTAAATGTTTATGATATTCCACTATATAATATTTCCAAAAAGAAGATTAATTTCAATATGAATATGGTGAATTTTTGGTATCCACCAATCAATTCAATTCATTCTATCAATTATAAAACAATTTTTTTCTATATATTGTTATGTATAGGGTATATAATATGTCTTGTATAAAAAATGGCCAATAAACTATATGAATGGAACATAATATTATAATAATGTTTGGCCTTGTGTAAAATTACAAAATATTATAATGGAGGGTTTTATAGACCCTTTTAAAACATTTAGTAAATTCTACTGTAACCAAATTATAATGTCCAATATCAAATTTTAATAGTTCATAAAAATTTGATATAGTAGATTAAAAAATGAGGAATATTAAATGTAGGTATATAGAAAAAATATAAAAAATGAACACAATATATTTGCAGTAGTTCAGATCAAATGATATTATAACTACTCCTTACTCATATTTTCATAGTAAGAGGAATGACATCCACTAGAAGAGGTCCTCAAATTTTAAATGAGTGAAATCCTTTTATAAAGTATTATATTTTTCTCACATAGTTCTAAAAACTATAAAAAAACCCTTTACCTTATGTAAAAAATGGGAATACTCATAATGTTTTTTAGGACACACAATCCAAGAATGTAGATTTTGGTCAAGGGGAATAACCAAGAACGTGAATTTATTTTTCATGGGAAAATCATAAACTTAAAGTTAAAAAAAATAATATATAATTATTAAAAACCAGAATCAAAATGAACAATTTAATATTATTGGTTTAGATATATGTTTCCATAATCAATTTAATAAAAATGTCTTAAAAATTAATTTTATCTTTTGTCTACATTTGATAAATGTAATCTACAGTAGAAAATCTTCAAAAAAATTATTTTTTCTCTCCCTCTATCCTATAAAATATAACTACATTATATGTATTTTTAGTTATCTATGACGAATAAATATCTCTATGGTGTTTGTAATTAGTACCCATGCTCACATTTCAATTAATATGGTCATCTTCATTAAATCTTATAAATGTTGGTTTTTAGATAACAAATCAAATTGTTCAATGGGATAGAAATAATAACTAAAAAATATATCTTCATTTGTCCAAGTGTGTATAAATACCCTTTATATCATTCATTAGACAATTTTTAAACACATCACTTAATGTGTTTTGATTTAATTTTTTAAAAAAATTAATAAACTAGATATAACAATGTAGAAAATTATTGATTAATTAAAATTTTAAAAAATCTTGGAAAATATAGTATTAAAATTATAATAATATGAAAATGTATGTTTGATGTCAACATCATATTTTTGATCCTAGGTTGATTTTTATTTCCATAAGTAAATATGTATTAGTGGATGATATGGGGATGACTAGAGATGTTTTATGGATTCATCTAATAGTTTTTGTTGTTGCAAAGAGAAAATTATCATTGTAACTATGATGATTATTTATTATAAAATTAAATATCCAAGACATGTGTTAATATATACTAATTCTATAAAAAATTTATGGAAGATTAAAAAGGACCATGTAATATTTAATTTCATGAAGAAAACAATTAGTTTTGAATATGGACATGCATATTATTCTTATTATTTTTATGATGAAATTCAAGAATTTGGATAAATATTTTTTAGAATTAAACTAAAAACCCATTCCAACCCACAATAATTCCATGAAAACCACTATAGAGGGATCATGTGGGGCACAGTGTTCAACCCTGCCCAAGGTATGATAGATCGAGTAAGCAGGTAGGTGGAAGAGGGGTGTGTATAATCCCTAGAGTGAATTACCTTGAGTAATGAGGGATTGGTCCATTTATAGGCCTACAATAAGAGCATATGGGTGCTTGGTATGTGTCCAGAGTGGTAGTGGGACGAAGCCCATTTGGAATGAAGTATGGTGTAATAAGTAATAATCCAAGGTAGGAAGCTCGTGCAGTTTAGTGGAAGTAGTTGTGTAATAATACAAAATCAAACCCCAAGGATAAACCAATGAGGGATGATGAGTGCGTGGGTACTATTCCCACATCATTAAAGAAATGGAAATAAAATTCAACATTCGATCATGATGATCTGTACCATATCTTCAATCATGAAATATTGTTATTCACTATTATGTCATCCTCAACCCTTTGATGTGGTTTCCGTGTCACAAGAAGAAATCCATCCTAGCATATTATCAATCCAAGTCCTTGGAAATTTCTCAATAATATGGTCTACATGCATGCAAACAATATCCTTTATACAGGTGGGATGTTACAAAGTAATTTCATGAAGTCATTTCATAATGCTATCATAGGAACATAACTAATGGAATGAATGTGTCACATGAATGAATGGAAATCATTATTAACATTACATGATGTTTGATAGACCACGTGATAGTAAGGTTACATCCAACCAAGATCATCAATCCTAGAATTATGTCATGTAGAATTCACCAGATCTATCATCTTAAGATTAATGTATCTTCAAGAGAATTATGATTCCATATTTTTCAAGATATATCATTTATATATTCAGGGTTTATCAAGAAGATTATGTAGAGAAATGAGGCATCTCATGATCAATGAACTAATCATGTGAATAAGAATAAGAATAAATTATCATTCCAAATGAGTGATCACTCAATTGAGGCACGAGGGTTGAATAAGTTGAGTGTTTTAGCGTTAATGAAATCATGATATCTTTAGGTATTTGAAGGAGTACTCAATGGGTCTTATATATTGGAGATAGGTGGTGTTTATTTTCTTATATTACATAAGGAACATTGAATGGAACACACTACAACAACATTGAGATAATGAGAGGTAGAGAGACACATCATAAAAATAGAGTAACCATGTGATTCGTTCACAAGATAGAGAAGAGTCTAAGTGATACTCTAACGCAAAGAGGATACTATAGATAGTCATATTATTTGTGTTGTCTTAGATTTTCTATATAAAATTTTTAAAAATTATATTGGATTATATTGACACTAGGTGTTGAGACGAAACTTGATTTTGAGGCCCGAGGTTCCCAGAAAAAATATTCAATCCATTTTTATGTTTATCAAAAAAAAAGTGTGCATGTGAGGTATTTGAAACTTCAAAAAGGGTTCCTAGATCGCAAATATAAGGGCACCGTTGAGATCAGAACATTGATTTTAACATTGGAATGGCCAAACATTGGTTGGTTTGGGTTAGCTGGAAAAGTGAATTGATGGATGTTTTAATAGAAAATGGAATATACATAAAAAAGTTATTTTCTTTTATTTTCTTTCATCAACGTTACGAAATGACGTAGCTGCACTACGATATGGAGACTCATTGACACTATATTTTAGAATCATGGAAACACGGAAACATGTTTAAAATGATCAAATGCATCAACATGTTTCCTCCATTAATCATAGGAAAGGACCAACCTTAGAATTCATAAGGATGTATAATTTTCTATGGAGCTTGAATGATTCCCTCAGCAAAGAGAATGATGATATCTCATCGATGATGACGATTTTAAGATCAGATCTCAGATCAAGCACCAATGAACAACAGATCAAGGATGTTCATAGAAAGATCACAATCAAGGATTAAATTCCATACTCCAATGGATTCGCTTTCCAGGTAGGGGGTTTATTTATATGATATTTTATTTCTCATTCTTTCTTTCCTATGATGAATGTAGATCAACACACAATAAGGTTGATCATGAGTTTGATCATCCTTATGGGATGAGTATTATTTTTTGGGGTTTAATTTGGGAATTATCCATGCTTAGTGTTAATGTTGTTTTACCCACAATTCTTCAATTCTAACATGGATCGATAAAGGCTAACATGAACAAGTCTCAGATCCATCCACTTTGGGTTTCTTTCTTCTCCTTTTCTCCTATTTTCATTCTCTTCATTCTTCATTAGGCATAATGATTCTGAGCAGGATCTGGGAAAATGGATGTGTGAGGTGGATCTAGCCTTTCTATGCATAGCACGACAAGATGATGAATCTTGTCGGGCGACCAGCAGTGGAGGGGGCATCAACCTGGCAGCACAGCTGGGTCAGAAGAACGGTTACCGACATTGTGGCTGATGGTAACAAGAAAACATATGGAATGGGGGGTCGCTGGTGGAATTGACTGAGTATTCCACCATAACAGCTGGCGGCGGAAGGATCCCATAACGGCGTGGCTATAGGTGGTGACGAGAGCAACAACCATGGTGGAATCTACCACGTCTTGGATAGATGGGACGTGGAATCTACCACGTCTTGGGGGACCGAACCGGCCCACATCGAGCAGGTCTGGTAGGGCACAACGGGTCGGACCAGACTAAGACCAAACCGGCCTCCTTTTACTAAAATGATCATAACATCCAAACCATATGTCTTTTTGATGAACCATTTACGCAATTTGGACCCTCGTGATGAGGTAGTCCTTCTGAGATATTCTAAGTGAGTTTTTGCAGATATTGATTTATGACCATAGTATTAAGGGGTAGGTTATCTGAGAACAAGAACACTATGAACAAAATCATGTGGCTATTTTTGAAGTGGAGAATATGTGACTTTAAGACAATGTGAGATTCAGGATAAATGACTTATCGATGCTATGTGATTAATTAGGATTCAATGTCTCGTTAGGACAAAGTGTCTCATTGGGACTAAGTTTCTCATTGGGACTGTGTGTCTCATCGATATTGGGTGTTTTGTGAACTACATCTGACAATATTTCTTTTAATGTTATATACTTATACTCGTGTGACATAATAATACTTCATGTGTAATTTAAATTGTGATATATTTTTTTGTGGTTTTGAGGTTTCCTACTGAGTACTGTTTTACTCACACCTGCGTAGGGTTTTCCCGCACATGTCTTGTATTGTGCAGATGTCTAATGTTTTGAAGGAGACATAGGTTGTCCAGGATAGGTAGGTGCCTAGTGAGACCATATATATGAGGTCTACACATAGTACATCAGTCATATATCATTCAACAACACTTCATGTAAGATTTTCTGTGGATAAGCTTTATTACTTTCATTATAGAATCTTTCTTTTTTGTGGGCTTTTATTCTGTCCCGAGTCACCCTCTTGTACATTAATTTTATGTTGCACTCTAGTTGTGTTATCCTTAGTGGTTTGTATGTATGGTTTACTTAGTGTTTTACATTTCATCATTTGTGAGATTGTAGATGGGTACGTGCATACAGTTATATAGGAAATGCCTCCCTTGATAGTGATATTCCAAATCAGTGATAGTCATTGGCTCCAAGCTAATTGGAGGTGGGTTTGGGGATTCGGGACATGGAACCCTTTAGGAAGGGTCATGAATGGGTGGAATCAAAGCTATTTTGCTTACAATTTGAGACCTAGAGTCTATGAGATTGGTTTTGGGAAATAATGTTAAGTGTTTTGACCTCAAATTTCAGGCCAGGGACTCTAGTGTTGGTGAGGCGAACGATGTATCCATGCACCAGGACTCGAGAAAACTTCATTTTGACTAAGTACATGATAACATAGGTTATAAGGAAATACATGGTACACATTCATATAATATTTTTGAGTGTGTACTCATGTACTTTTTGAGTCATCTCACCACGTATATTCTATTGATCGTGGTTTAGCTTGATCTGTTTTCGGATTCCTCCCCTCATAAAACTGACCATGATTCCATTGCGTTACCATGAGGATGGTATGCCTAGTGAAGATGCATCGGTATAGGGACCAGTACTATAGATAGCCCCACCCAGTGGTATATCAGGTATATCACCACCCGTTGATCCACAGTTTCTACCAGCGCTACAAGTAGATGATCCACTCGTGCTAAGTGCATTACACGAGTTCCAGAGGTAGAGACCTTCGATGATCATGGGTGAGACTGACCCCTAGGTAGTTGAGGTTTGGGTGGAGGCTATCAGATGCATCGTCCTCCATGTGGGGACACCACTCGACTAGATGGCAGTCATAGAAACAAGCCTTATTAGGTTTTAGCGGGACGGTGGTGGACCTTTGTGATCCAGACACATTATTAGACACCCCTCTCTTGGGAAGACATTGAGTGACTCTTCAGGGAGGAGTTCTTTCTATCTACGTTACGCTTAGTAAATATACAAGATCTCCTGCACCTCTAATAGGGTAGTTAGATGGTATCAGAGTACTCAAAGTGATTCACAGACTTATCTCGTTACTCCACATATGTGGTGTGAGACCCATTATTTAGGACGCAGACTATCGAGCAAGGGAAACGCTGGGAGATCAGGCTGTCTATGATATCCCTTAGCATACAAACTTATGCTTGTGTATTGGAGAAAGATTATATTGTAGAGATCTTTATGGTGGATCATGTACTTTTGGTTGGAGAAACTAGTAGAAATTAGATAGGTGAATATTCGGGACTGGGAAACCGATAGAAGATGTAGGGACAGAAATGGGTCAAGCACTCCAGAGGATGACCCCAGAACATAGGGTCAGCAGTACATGGATCCCATGGTAGTGGGAGTCACGTAAAGGATATGCTATGCTACACATGTTGTAGTCATGGACACATGGCTTGTGATTGCCTAAAAAACTGCATGTACGATCAGTAGCTGGTTGAGGGACCATCGTTCCAGGGACAATGGTTTGAACTTGGTGGTTTACTGGGTTGAATACGTGGAAAGGGAGCACACAAATCAGTAGGTGATGTGTAGATGTTCGAGGTACTACCACCACCACCCCCAGGAGGTCCACCATAGGCACTGGGAGTTGGTGGATAGGGGTGGGGCCATATTCTAGAAATAAAGTCTTATGATCCCAATGCAAGATAGATTATTTGAGGTTTGATATGTGTCTTATCCACCTAAGATAGAGATCTTATAAACATAGGTTTGAGTCATTCTTTTCTATCCACAAACCTTTTTTGGATCCCGGAGATTCTGGTGGATCCATTGGCTCAATACTTGTGTTAAGAGACTATTATAGGTGGGGATTTGATGATCACACACTAGTGTCTACAGTGAGAGCATACTCTCATAGGAGAGATCTTTACATGTGATCTCCTAGAAGTTGTATTGAGGCCTTGCATCATCATTCTGGTTATTGAATTGTTATCTACAATCTATGATCAGATTGACTGTTTTATGAAAAGGTTGCAGTGCGTCTGCAGAGATGGGACTCGTTATTCCTTTATTGGTGGAAAGGAAATGCATATAGCACAGGATGGACATTATCATAATAGGGTGAAACTGATTACTCACCAGTTGGATGGTATTACCCTCAGTGTACTGGAAAATAGGAGTCCTCAATTTCATACAGTGGTTGATTAGTCACTAAAAGTGGCTAATATTCATTGTTAAGATCTTAATATTAATGTGTTTAAAAGTTCATAAACATCAATTTTAGTCCAATTCAGAAATTGAACTTCATTTCCCATCATTATGCAATTCATGCTTAAAGTGTCAATTTGGGCCCACTCAATAATTTTCTTGTGGAAATTACAATATTCATCATTTTAATTTGATATTTTGGTATATGATTCATCACTTTATTTGGAACATTTTTTTTAGGTCTTATGGATGAATCACAATGAAGATGGAGATTTTTGCACCTGAAGGCAGAAACTTGCTGGAAAAAGCATAATGGGCCCAAGGCCCATCAAACAAATGTGGGGCCCACAAACCAAGCCCAATGAAGCTCAAATTTATACAGTAGAAATATAAAAATATTAGGATCATTTTATTCAACTGTGGCCGGAGCTAATTATGATGTTTTCATGATGATAAAGGGATCTGAAGTTGAGATTTAAATGGTGGACCCGACATTAATGCACAGAAATCCGTCCCACCATTTCGACCATAACTTCCAAACGGATGAGAAAACTTTCCTGCAATTTTTACATCTCATAGAGGACAGATGGAAGAAGATATTTCTCGTCTACAACCCCTCCTGATTCGGTGTTCTTAAATTACAAATTCACACGTCAATATGGTGGAAGAATCTGGACAATTTTCCGGGTCAAATTCGAAAGGTCAATTTCCTTTTGATTATTCACCCTCCTTTTGACTCTATTAATTGTTGGGGGGTGAATTAATTGTTGTGGTATAGACATAAGGCTCCTAATATGCCTATATAAGGAGCTAGTGGTGAAGGGAATAGGTGTGGATATTTTTCTTATCATCTTTTGTTGCTTGTTTCATTGTAAGGTTATGCTTCCAAATTTCCTTTGTAATGTTTTCCATTTCCATGTAAGTTTCTTTTTTTGTATCTTTATGTTATTAATAAAATTATTTCTCTTCTATATTTTCCATTTCATTTATTAAAACTTTATTATAACAAAGCACAGTGATATCTCTGTGTTTTTGTGAATTAGTTCACACATAGGTGTGAATTTCATTCACACACACGGAGGAGTGCTCGTTATTTCCGCGATTTTAATTTCTTCAATCCAATTCTTGTTAGCCATATTCCGCCCACGATTGAGATTATACCATCAATGGAGGGATAACCCTTTAATGGTATGATCTTAGGAGGATTCAAAGGCTGGATTGAATGTTATTTTATGAACGAATTATTGTTAATTGGATAATTAATTTAAGACATCCATTCTTCAGTTATTTCTACTCTTCATCTTTACTATGTTTGAGAAAACTAAATTCAATTACTAAATGACCATATACCTCGGAGAGATCATGAATTTTCTTCTCTAAGTGTATAGGGGATTAGTAATTGTGTTTAGTAAGCACCAAACCAGAAAATGATGAAGGTAGTGTTATTCTTGAAGAATGGATTAATCAAGAATTAATAAAACCAAAATAGTCTAAGGAAGTAAAATTCATTCAATCCACCCAAAGCATAATACTAAGATCAACCCATTTTCTTTGAATTGAATTCACTTAGGTTTCTTAGTGTTCTTTAAACCATCCAAAATCAAACCCAAAGTTGGCTACTTCATAGCTCATCCTTCACCAAATCATAGGGTCTCAAGGTTACTTCTTCGGTCCTTGTGGACTCGACCCCTACATGTACTACATCGATCACTTTTACCAGTAGGGTAAATTTGGGCGCAAACAGTGGTGGACTTGTACGAGGACATATTTCTTGAGAATTTTCTATAATTACCTCTTCGTATGAAGCTTGACATCTGTATTGATCTGTAACTTGGGATGACATTGATATCCACACCAGCATATCTGATGGACCCACAGGGCTTTGGGAATTGAGGGTATAGCTAGAGGACCTATATAGGAAGGGTCTAGTGAGGCCCAGTGTTTCACTATGGGAATTCCCAATATTGTTTGTCAAGAAAACATATAGGAGATTGTGGCTATGCATGGACTATAGATGCCCAAATCATGTGACCAGGAATAAAAAATATCTGATGTCGAGAATTTATGACCTTTCCGATCAGCTGAAGGGAGTGAGGTGGTTCTCAAAGATAATGCTTAGGTATTTCTATCATAACTTTGTGCACGGGATGAGGATGTACCAAATGCAACCTTATTTAGTCGGTATGGTCACTAAGAGTACTCAGTGATTCCATTCGGTGTGACCAATTCCCTAACATTATTCATGGGACTCAAGATCCGGATCATCTAGCCTTACCTTGACTAGTTCTTCGTGGTCTTCATTGATGGCATCCTGGGGTACTCAGTGTCTGAGGGGGAGCACATGATGTTGAAATTGTGGGTTCCCGAGAAACAACAATGCACTAATTTTGATTACGATATCATGTGTACAGTTCGTTAGACATGATGTATTATTACCATTATAATGTAGATATTTCTGCATCCACTGTATAATGGTAATGTCCATAGATTAATTTTCATGTTGAGAGGTTATATCAGATCACAGTCTATAATGAGAATCTAGAGATTCTATGACATTAATCTTAAATATATGTTCTATTGTCTAGATACATCTTCTTGACTGGACACAGTGGATGTTTGACTGTCAGGTTTTGGGGGCTCATAAGCATTGAGATTTCTTCTCAAGAAGTTTTCACTTGGTGATCTCTAGTAATGAGATCATGAGGACTGACCCGCCAGTAAGAACACCACATGTTTTGGGTGTCATTGGTCATTCCTATCAATGGACATGTGTACTGGTCTCCTAACATGAGACAATTACCAATGTGTATCTTTTTATTGTGTAGTTTGATGCAAGGAAAAAACCATTGTAATGAAATTGTGGTGAGGTAGCTTGTGTTGAGGGCGTCTTTAGTGGTATGAAAATTGTTAAATGGTCAAGAAAGGATTTGTCGCTTCCAAGTTTAGGAAGTTGTATATCTTAGTCCTATTTTATTAGGATGGTGTTGCCTTCTTAAGTCTTTGGCCAAAGCAGTCTAAAGGTGAATTTATCAAGATAGATCAACAAATAATAAAGCCCTGAAAGGATGATGACACAAGTGTGCATCCTACTTTATGTTCTATTTAATAAAAAATAGATTATAGTGCACAGTCAGTGTTCATAGGTTGGTTGTCATTGCTATGACAGTCCTTATATATTAGGAGACATGATGGGTTGCTAGACTTCGCTCTTGGTCTGTGGATATTATGCACTACTATTGAGAGAAGGGCCTATAGGGTCACCCAAAATAGTCTATTCAAGAATCCACCATATTCAGTTGAATAGGTAGATTTGACATGATGGGCCCCACCATGGGGTCCAAGTGTTGTCCTTGTTTTTTATCACAAAAATAATTAAATAAATTTGTTATTATTAAAGTCCTGAATAATTGGATTAAATTTTTTATTGTATTTACAATTTATGTAAATACGAGAAAATATTAATTGAACAAATAGTATTTTATTATTCAAGGATCATTTAATATTAAGCAGGATAGAGATTCGAGTTAAATGGCTCAGATTTTATCATGTAATATATTTTATATATATTATAGGTATGTGATAAAAACAATAAATAATATTGATGTATTTTAGTTTGTAAAAATTATTATTTTAGTGGACGTTGAAATAAACAGGGTCTTGGAAACCCAAATGGGTATTTTGGCATCTCCACTATAAATAAAGGAGGAGGCTCTCTCTCATGGAACGATACATTCAATTCATGGAATGAAAAATGAGAGTCTCTCTCTCCTCCCACTTCCTAGAGAGAGAAGCAATTGATCCAAGATCATGGATCGAGATTATCCTAATGCATCAAATGGATCTCAATGACGTGATTGTCGAGACGTTGAAGACATCATTGGGTCGCCGCGCTAGCACCCGAAATTTGACGATCGACATTCCAAAAGATTTTAGAAGCGTACGTGGACGATCTAGATGAATCATGCTATGGATCCTTCAAGAGACGATCATCATCGACTAGTTGTCGACGACTGTAGCTTCAGATTTGAAACAGGTAAGATTTCATTTTAATTTTTGTACTCTTTATATTTTACATGAGATCCTCGGACCTTACATGAGATTGGATCATTGGTGACGATATGTTTCATCATCCCATCGATGAATCATTTTAAATCCCCAGCCCCTCGGATTCCGTTGAGGGCCCCTGAACCTATTAGTGGTATCAGAGCGATTGCATGGATTTTTTGAGACAAATAAAATTAATTTGTATAAAATTAGGTAGAGGGTTTGGAATCGGTCACAGTGGTTCAAACCACGCGTCGATCCGACACCGAATGACCGAGTTATGGTCATTTTAAATTTTCGGATTGGTTTGATTTTTCGGTTTGATCTTGGGTATTAATTTTTCAATTGTTACGGATCATTAGTATTGTTTTTTGTTTTGTTTATAAAATTTAAAGAAGGATGATAATTAATATTATCAAATAATAATAATTATCATTACAAATTTATAATATTAACTGAATTTTAATTATTATATACTTATTTTATTATTATTAGGATAATTATTAGTATAATAACTATTATTATAATAAAACGATATCTATACTGTAGAAAACAGTTGTGTGTTGAAAAACACACATAAAAATTAATTGGAAAGGGGGTGTGGACTGGACTTAAAAAGGGTGGAAGAGAATTAAAATAAACAAAATTTAAAGGGCGGAGTTTGTTTTTTTTTTTTTATGGGAAAAAAAAGGGGGTCCGTGTGGACCCCCTTCTCATTCCTCCGCATGCCACATCAAGGCACCACGCACTAGGACACCCCCGCCAGCCCGCTCGCGACCCCACCTCTGAGTCGGCTCTCTCTGAGGCTGTTCCACCCCTCCCGAGTCGACCCTCCTGAACAACCACAGTGTCGAAGCGGCCCGGCATTGCCTGCACCCTCCGTCCTGCCTTCCCCAGTTACCCCATCACACAACAAACAACCACTGTGTAACAGCACTGCCGGCCTCCGCCACACCTTGAGTCGCTCCAGCTAGATCCCGACCGACCTCTCCCATCATGTCCGTGTCAGATCGCTGACGCCCTGCCATCTCGTCTGAGTGCGGTCCTATGCCTCTCCACCGGTCGTGTCCACCTCCCCGAACCAACAGGACTAGGGCCGCAACACCCTACCGTTGAGGCTGTACACCGCCTCCACTCCCTGGTCCTGTGGTCTGGGTCGCCTGCCACCCGGCCTGTACTCCTCGTGCCCTGGGTCTCCTCCGGCATCCTTCATAGCGCCGCACCGGGGCTACCGGTTTACTCCCATGCCAACGAGGCTGCCGCCCACCTCCTACCGGTCGGCGACTCCATAGCGGCATGCCTGCTCATCTCCTCCCTCTTCACCGTGCCTTTCCAAATTGACCCGATTGGAACCGCCACACCGCTGGACTCTGTCTGCACCTGGGTACCTATTTTTGCTTGCATTTTTTTTTTGTAGGGAAAAATTGGCCCCGAAATGGTCCGGCGGATCTTCCCAACCCGAAACGGGTTTGAGCAGATTGGCACGGCCCAGTTTGATCATGCATACCGTGGAATGACCCAACGTGGGTTTGACCTGACCCGTTAAAGCCATGAAACGGTGTTTCGGGAACCAACCAATTTAAATTAATAAAAACAAATTAATTTAATTTTAGAATGTAAATTAAATTAATAAAAATTAATTTTGATTAATTATTTTAATACTAGGGATATAAATTAATTTACATTTTCAATTAAATTAAATTAATTAATTAATTTAATTTTGGCATAAAAATTAAATTAATTAATGGACTGATTAATACTTAAATTATTTTAATTTATTAAATCATATTATTTAATTATATAAACCTCATACTTATTTAATGATTTTTTTTCATGCTTGATTTTTACCCGTCTACTGGTCTTGAGAACCGACCCAAATATATCTTCATTTAATTAATTATTTAACTTCGTGCGATGATTTTAATTAATTAAATAACGGTCTTCGCATCATCTTTATTTTCAGTTGAAATGTATAAGGACCTTGGGGTCCAATTTACCTGATGTTAATTTATACCCCTTGTCCCTCTCGCCAGCACATAAGTATATTTGTATTTCTGACAACGACGGTGCAAGACGACACGTGAATCCTTCCAAGATGAGGCGATACTCTAAGGTGTGACATTGACCCCACCAAGACAAGGCAATGCTTCAGATGAGAAGCGAACAAACAAGATGGGGGAAAGCTGCATTATGATTCAATCTTCAACTCAGGTACAATGCCCTTAGGTGGTTTAGAGGCTCAAGACAAATCCGGTAGTAGTTTAACTTTATGAATTTATTTATTATTTTATGAATTTTAGAACAGCGGGAAAATACATAAAATAATAAATAATAAAAGGCATAAAGATGTGATGTATGTTTTTCTATTAATGTTCAGTTATGATAAAGACAACATATATGAACAAGATTAATAAAAATTGATTTCATTCGTCGAGTGAGAAAAAAACCCTCAAAATAATATTAAGTCATTACGACCTTCCATCATTCATGTTTGAACAAAACTGAGTGTTTGTGGTGCCAGTCATGCCATAACTAAGGGTGCCACTTACTATCGAGGAGTTCTTATTTGGGAAGTGGGTTGACTTAACAAAAATTACAGCAAAGAAATAGGAATATCTAGGTTGTTTTAATTTTAGAGGCAAATCAGGTTATGATTTTAGAAGCTGAGACTTCTCTCAAGAGATCAAGGAACCACAAATTCATGCAGTTGGCCAGCCAAAAGCCTACCTTGAACCCTCATAGTAGTGGAATAACCATATCATGTAGACTATGAGGGAGGTTCAAAGAACATTTCCACCATAATAATCAAATGATAGTGTATTTTGATTCTAGTATAGAGGGATTCTAGAATTATATAAATTAGTGGGAGAAATTTAATGATTAAATTAATCAGTAATGTCACATTTTGTAATCAATATAAAAGGTACCAATATGTTAATGTTTATTTTGTAAAAATGGAATGTAATACCACAATAAAAATTAAGATAAATATTAAAAAATGATAATGTTCAAACTAGCTAGAATTTAAAATGTAGTACAAACGCTTGCACATAATATTACTATATAAAAAATTCATGGTTTTGGTGTCCCACCCTAGTAAGCCATCTCAGGAAGAGAGAGTGTAAAATTGCTTACAAGAGACTCATGCATCAAGAATATGATGGTTCTGTCATAATTATACCATCAACATCTAATGCATATGCTACATCATGACTTGGATGATGTTACAAGTAGTCTCATATCCAATAAGTTACCAAGGAGAATGCTATGAAATATTTGAATGAAATGATTGTGGTTGGTTTGTGTAAAGTGAAAGACAGTGCACAATCATTCATTCTATCCCATTCTTGTACCTTTTACACCCAATTATCCACGTTTCATTTAAGGATACAAACGAACAGTACGGAGTAAGAGCTTCAATATCTTTCATGTAACATTCTTCAATTAATATGAATATTAAAGATAAAACCATCTTTTTTCTTATGGTGAATATTTTGAAAGAAAAGGAAAAAAATCTTATAGAAATGTATGGCAAAGGCACTTTGTTCATATCGTTCAATGAAAAGAGGTTGGTTATTTAAAAAGATGTTATTTTCATCACATATAATGAAATAAATTTATTTATTTTCAAAAACACAATGAATTGAAATTCAAGAAGTACCCACTTCTCGTTCAGGTATATTCATCAATCTAAATTAATGTTCCTTACATAATTATTGGGTATTGAATAAAACATGACAATAACATATCTGTATTTAAATACAGTAACCAAGTAAGTATATGAACATTATAATAAGAAACGTTTCTTCTCCAAGAATCTGATAAAGGGTGATTCCTAAGTCAGCAGTGAGACACCCATAACTTATATTTGTCATGTGAATGATTCAAAAGAAAACATTATTGAGTATAACCAAAAAATTTATCTCACATGACCTTTGGACATAATGAGACATTATTCCATGTTTTGGAATGAATTTTGTTTGTGGTTTCACATACTCAAAAAATAGTTCAGACATAATTTGATCAAAGGAAATACATGATTAATATAAAATGTAAGACTTACCTAGTTGTGGAAAAATAATTATTTGTCAAGTAAAACTAAAAGCCGATGTCAAGAATGTACCTAGAATGGTATTTAGGCTCAATACAACTAATTTTTTTTATTATTGACATATTTAGTTTAGACAAAGAAATTTAGGTATGACACAAAGCTTCTAGGGTCAGTTCAACAAAATTGTGTGAACTACTACAAAGGAAAGATAGAGGTAATGATACTTCATAAGATTCCTTTAAATTATTATAGAATGTTATAATAATGTATATGAACAGTCATATGATATGAGTTTCTTAGGATCGGCATGTAGAAGTATATCATGACCAAATATTCATCGAACATTATAATGTAGTGTGGAGTAATTCTAAAACACATGTCACCCAGTCTACATATAAATATTGATGTTCATAAGGAGGATCGATGATGAGTCTTACATATTAACACAAATCAAAAAAATTTAGTGTGGAGCAATTCCTAAACACACATTTTATACATTAGAGGAATGATGTATGGTGTATCAATATGGGATGTTTTAGAAACATCCATTATATTTCATGATGTTATTTGCAAACAAAGGCTTTAACCCATAACCCATATGCAATCTAAAATGAAAAATGGATATCATAGGTTTTAGAGTATGCTGATCATCCATTATGTTATTGGACATGTGTTAAAGATTCAAAGAATTTGTTAAGGAAAATAAAGAAACAAACATCAAGATAAACACATGGTTCATCTAAGTAAATATCCTAAAAGTTTCATAGGATATTATGTAAATACCTATTATAGAAAAGCATGGTCAGGTGATAGAAAATATTTCTATATAAGGGTACACATCTCTATTAGATATAGTGGTAGATGAATTCACTTGTACTTTGTCAATGCTCTAGATGCATAAATGGTTAACATATGAATAACTTTCACAATTTCACATGGAACAATAATGTTCCAATGAGAGATACTGCATTTGAAGGATGAAACAACACGGATGGTTTTATATTCACCACAGCCGATGATAAATTATTCCTTGATAATAATAAATCTTACAATTAAGTTGTATATGTAATTTTTCTATGATTGAAAAGACTAAAAATTTTCAATAATGGATTCCATCTATCAAAGTGAAAATTGGCTTATAAATTGAATATTGTGGTCGGTATTGAAATGAGATGATACATGGATGTTATAAGCCTAGTACCAATAAGGCTTGTTTGATTATACCGTGTCCGTATGATTAAATCTATAAGAATTTTATTTTCATAGCTAAATTCTAATATCATTATATTGGTCATTGGATGTCAAAATCACCTTTTTTGGAAGGTGTCAATCGTACATATATTGTCAAGGTACTGAAAAAATAAAAGTTGGAACAATTCAAGTTCATAATTTTTTCCAATGTCACATGTATTAATCTCTTCAGGTTGACATGTTCGAAACATGGGAGGAAGTTGGGTTCCAAACGCTTTAGCGATGGATCAATCACGCATTCCATGATACGTACATGAATATATATATATATATATGATATAATTTATATTAGGAATATATAAATTATATCCTGGAGCACTGCAATTGAAGCAATCATAATGACCATCTTGTACTTCGTCAAGTACAAATGATATGTACCTGTTATTTGGAGAAGAAGATATACTAGTTTTTGTGGGATACAAACTAGTAATCCTTAGATCCATTTGATATAGTATCATAGTTAGGCAGAGGAGATGAGTGAGTGAAGCTCATAATAACCAGTGTTATCTGTACCTAAAAATACCGAGTACGTAGCAGCTTATAAAGCAGCTAATAAGTAGTTATCAATCACAATGATTTTTTCATGTTCTTGGAATTGTAATAAGTGAGAAAAATATTATCATAAGGTAAATTATGATATTCTTACTAGATAAGTTGTCTAGTTATGAAAATAGATAAAATTGATATACTCAGGGATACCTTATCTTGAGATTTTTTACACAAGAAGATGAGGTTGCATACAACATATATTCCACATGGAAAAAACGTGGAAGGCCCAGCCGTTGAATCCATTACTCAGTAGAAGCATGATATTTATCATGTGAGTAGCTAACAAGTTTGTTTATATTGTTGGCTCTAGTGCAAGTGGGAGTGCTAAAATAGTGGGTGCCCTATACCCAACTATGTTGTACTTTTGATTACTATATCATGTCTGCAGCTAGTTATACATGATGTACTATTACTATTATATTGTAGATATTTCTGCATTCACTGTATAATGGTATTTTCTATATATTAATTGTTCTATCGAGAGGTTATAGCAGATCCCACCAGCTTCCATTGCTGGCCCTAGAACATATCATGAGACACACCTGAGGACAATCCTGGATACACTATAAGAAAATCATCTTTGTGGGAATCTCTTGAAGTGTTAGTTTTGGATTCTCGAGGTCCACTTTTATGAACATGTCATTTTGGAGGTTGGATTTGTGGTGGATCTGATGATGATAGAGGCGGTGCTTTCTTGGGAGCCACCCAAAATCATTACCGAGGTGAGAAGCTTCCTTGGGTTGGATGGTTACTATCTATGATTTGTTCCTAAATTTTCTATAGTAGAATAATACATTATAGTCTTGACATAAAAGGGGAAACCTTTTGTATGGATGGAGAACTATCAGGAGAGGATTCTGCAGTTGAGGTAGAGTTCGATGAGAGCCCCCATCCAGAGATTGCTAGAGGAGGGTGTCGAGTACATGGTGTTCTGCAACACATCAGGGAACACATATAGTTGTTTTCTAATGTAGGGTTAACTGAATATTGTCTATGGTTTGTGGTAGTTGATACCACACAAGAAAAACTACATGACCCATGTTCTAGAGTTGGCTTCAGTAGTCTTCTCATTGAAGATGTGGTGACACTACAATATGGGTGATCATTTTATCATCTAATTAGACCCGAAATGTCTCAATAATATCTTCTCTCAGAAGGATATGAACACGAGACAATGTAGATTTCTAGAGTACCTCCAACATTATGATATCACTGTCATCTAACTCTTCGGAAGGGGAACTTGGTGGTTGACACACTCAGAAGGAGAACCGTCTTGTAGTTGGTGAGTGAGGCGTCAAACCAGTTAGCCATGATTCAGATATCCTTTGTGGATGGTGATAGAGTAGCTTACCTCTAATCGATGGTTGTCACTTCTCCACTCTTACAATATGTTAGGGATGCATAGAAGGGGTGTTGAATGGGAGTCCCGACACGCTCAATTATCCCTAGGGCAGGCCCCTGATGGATATTAGATAAGTGGGAAGCACATCATCCTTTTCAGACTGTGCACCATTGTACTAGTGGCATTGTGAGAGGAGGTTTTGAGGGATTTTCACAAAACCCATTTGGAGGTACATCTAGATGTGGAAAAGATGTACCATGTCATTCGACATTAGTTTAGGTTTCAATTGATGAAGAAGGCTATGGAATAGTTAAATTATCAGTGTCTCACTTATTAGCAAGTAAATGAAATGTATAAGGTTGAAGTAGGCTTAACTTATCCACTTGAGGTTATAGAGTGGAAGTGGGATGAAATATCAATGAACTTTGTTAGAGGTTTTCCATGTAAGTCCATGGGGAATGATACAATCTGGGTTATCGTTGACTGACACTCCAATTTTCCCAACTTCTTACCCATTCAAGAATAGGGTTCAATAAAGTGCTTCAGATGCCTTTACATACAAGAGTTAGATTGACTCTGTGGAGTCCCATCTACGATAATATCAAATTGTGATGCACTATTTACATCATAGTTGTGGAAGATATTGCAGGAGGTATTTGGGATATAGCTGTGTGTGAGAACAACTTTCCACCCGCAGAAAGACAGCCAGATGGACCAACCCTTTCAAGTCTAGAGGACAATCTACGTGATGGAATCCTTGATTTTAGCCACAGTTAGGAGGATCACCTACCTATGGTGGTGTTTTCATAAAAAAATAACTACATATCCACCATCAGTATGGCACCATTCGATGCATTTCAAGGGTGACCCAACATATCACTACTTTGATGGACTGATCCTGAGAAGTTAGCACACATGAGCCTGAAGTTGGTGTAGGCTACTATGAAGAAGATGTAGGTCATCCAGGATGATATGAAGACTATATAGATCCTACAAAAGTCCTATGATGATAGGCGATGGAGACCCTTAGAGTTCGAGGGGGGAGACCATGTGTTCTTTTGGGTCTCTCCATAATGTGGGATATAGTTATTGGGTCAGGGAGACAAGTTATCATTAAGGTTCATCAGTCGTTTTCTAATACTACGTAGTGTGGGTGATGTGGCTTACCACATCAATTTATCTCCAAAGTTATAGAAGGTGGAAGAAATCTATCACGTATCCCAATTGGGGAGATATGTACAAGGCCCATCACACGTCATTGACTGGGGTGAGATGGATGTTGATGAAAGGGAAACTTTTCCGGAGTTCCTAGTGGAGATCAATGATCAACAAGAAAGGACCCTTTGTGGATGATCGATTACTCTAGTGTGCATTCAGTGGTAGTGCAATAATCTCAATGAGATCGCTTGGGAGCGAGAGGCTCATATTTGTGCTCAGTATCCCCATTTATTTGTTTAGCCCTATTTTTGATTTTAGGAACATAAAATCCCTAAGGTGGGGAGAATGTAATGTCTTGGATTTTCCATGTATTTTTTTTGAATATTATAAGGGAATATTTAAAGACAAGGAGATGAGACGACACATGATTTCAAGGCCCATGGTAGAAAGAATAAATGTTCAAACAATTATTATGTTTATTAAAAATAGTGCGTGAGTGTGGTTTTAATAACTTATAAATGGATACTCAGAATAGAAATCATATGGAATTATTGAGCTCAGAACATTGAGTTTATCTTAGGTGATTCAGAACCTCAGCTGATGTGGGTCGGCAGAAAAAATTAATTTATGCAGGTTTTAAGAGAAAAATAAAATATACTTAAATAACTTATTTTATTTTATTTCATCAATATTGCATAGAGGATCGACAACACTGTGATGCAAAGACATAGCAATGCTGCATTGCAGCGTTGTGGAAATGCCCAATGACATTTAAAAATTGAAACATGTTATCACGTTTACTTAGTTAATCATTTTTAGGGACCAACATCAGAATTCAAAACACTGGAGAATTTTACCTAGAGCTCAGATGGTTCCCGAGGGAAAGATAAGGATTATCTCTCACTGGAGAGGATGATTTTGATATTAGAGCATGGTTCAAGAACCGATGAACGATAGATCAAGGATGTTCATGGATGGATCACTTAAAATGATGAAATTACCTCCTCCGACATATCCTCTTTCCATGTAGGTGGTTTATTTCTTGTGTGATTTTCTTCCATGTTCATTCATTTAGATGATGAATGCAAATGAACCCACAAATAGAATGATCCATTAGTCAATCATTCTCATGGGATGGGTATTCTTTTTCAGTTTTTGATTCAATAATTATCCACACATAAAGTTGATGTTGTTTTACTCACTATTCTTTAATACTAACGTGGTTGGATCGAGGATGACATAAACAAGGCCCAGATCTATCCCATTTGGGTGTTATTTTTCTTTTCCTTTTCCCATAATTTTCTTATCCTCGTTCATCATTTGGAGCTATAATCTAGAGTGGTCTATGTGGATGCGGTGGTGTGAGGTGGCTTCGACCTTTCTATGGAGAGCATAGTAAGCGGAGGCCTCTGGTTTTGCTGGCCGACAATAGAGGCAGCATCGACCTGATGGCATAACCAGGATAGGAAGATATCTGTTGGCATGGTTTCTAGTGGCTGGGGTGACCCGATATTCAACAAGACTCTAGTGGCAGGACATCCTAAGGTAGGGGGGCTGCAGGTGGCGGCGACCGAGGCTGTCGGATCGACGACCAACAGTGGCATGGTCCTTCATTGGCTCAAACATATATAGAATTGGGAGTTGTGGTAAGGGAAATCCATAGTGGGGTGGAACAATGATGTGACAAGGCTCCACATTTACCGACTGGCACGTGGTCCCGTGGACCTTTTGCAGGAGGATCAGACAACTCGTGGGCCGACCGCATGGGCGAGGCGAGATGCGGCATCCGCCGCATCAGGGTGGATAGAACCGTCCTACATCGAGCAGGTCGGGATGGATCTAGGGGACCAGGCTGGATGAATAGTCTAGGCCTAGCATGGGAAGGACGGGCCTAGCGGGTTTGGTTGGGTCAGACCAGACTCAAACACTTTTTACTAAATTTCCCATAACATCCAAACATTTTTTCTATTTGATGAGCCGTTTGCGGCATTGAGACACTCATGAATTGGCATTACTTTTGATATATTATATGTGAGTTTTTTGAAAAGTTGACTTATGTCCTTATGATTTAGGAGTAGGTTATCTCGAAATTAGCGTGCTACGAATGGAATCCTGTGGCTAGCTATGATGCAGAGACTATGATACTTGAAGAGTACATGACTTTGAGGCTATGTGATTTACCAAGACAAAGTGAATCATCATGACTAAGTGTCTCATCAAGACTAAGTGGCTTATTGTGACTAAGTGTCTCAATAAAACTATGTGTCTCATAAATTATGGTTATTTTGTGGACTATATCCGATAATCTTTCTTTTTAATGTCCTAGATTTATACCAGTGTGAGCTGAAAATACTTCATGTTTACTTTTCTTTGTGGTCATTCATTTATGGTTATGGGGTGTCCTAATGAGTACTATTTAACTCACCCCTTCATGGGATTTTCCAACACATGTCATTTCTTGTACAAACGTCTGATGTTTTAATGGAGACCTAGGTGGTCTAGGACCAGGTGGTGCCCAGTGAGATTAGGAAGACGAGGCATACTCCTACAACTTTAGGTAGATTCCCTTCACCTACCCTTATGTTTTTTGTTTTTACAGATGAGATTCATTATTTGTGTTATATACTATTTATTTTTTGTGGGATTGTATTCTAACCCACATCACCTTCTTGTACTTTACTTTTCTGTTGCACTCTGGTTTTGTTATCCTTAGTGGTTTGCATGAATGGTTAACTTAGTGTTTTACATTTCAACATTTGTGGAATTGGAGATGTGTGCATGCATACAAGTAAATAGGAAATGCATCCAATGTTAGTGATATTCATAACCGGTGGCATTCACCATCCCCTGGCCTATTGGAGGCAGCCTTGGGGAGTCTCGATGGGGACCCATCTTGGACTGGTCATGACATTGTATTTCGATGTAAATCATAGAAACACCACTATATTGTGAAAGAGACACCACATAAATATAGTTTTATGGGAAATAATAAACCCTAGATCCATCCCAGTTGTGCAATTAAATGGAGGATATATTCATTGATAACCTGTCTTTTCTTGAGAAGGTACCTATAGACACAATGATTGTTACACATAATTTGTAAGGTTTTGGGTAACACTCTAGTGAAGAACATATGAGAAACAAAGAAATACCTCTCACATAGAGATCTTGGTCATTGGAATTAAAGTAGTATGGACCCACATACAATCATCCTTTCCCATGAATAACATGTGGAAAATCCCTTGATATATCTCCTAAACTCATTATGCAAATTGGGGATAGACATTAATAAAAAATCAATCATTTTCACATGAAGAAACTCATATACACACTTTATATCATGTGATACACTACCTTGTCCACAATAAGAACCCATATGTAGTGTTTTTGAGTTCATGAGACGCAAATATTTGATTATGAAAAGACACCTATTGAGCCACACTTGGATCACAAAAAGAAAATAAAAAAGTCACTCACCTTACATAACCCTAGACAAATCATGGACATCATATGTAATAGTGAATAAGGAAAACAAAGGGTTAATGAAACCCATTCATGATAAAATTCATATTTGAAGGGATTATAATGGTCTCTTGCATGTATAAATATAAAAAATATCCAACACATTGGTTATCCAATGTATGCATGTACCAATGAATCATATGAGTTTGTTGAAAAAATAACTGATGTGAAAAGATTACCAAAACATAATTCTGAATTGAATAATAATATAAATGTGTTTAATGGTTATTGATACCACTTAATCAATGAATGATTTTTTTAATTTGAGAATAAAGTCGGGAAGATCATTAGAAGAGCTTATACCCATGTTGACATTGTTTGAGATTCTAGGAAATCATATTAGTCGGACAATTTTTAGGATCATTATTTCATTTAAAATTATTGGAAAATTTGTGCGCTTCACATGAACATATTTTATTGAGGTAGGGACTTAATTTTCAAAAGGAAATATGCCTAAATAATTTTTTACACTATGTCTATTGATAAAATACCACTGATTAGAGATTTGTAGGAAATACCAACAAGCATTGGAAAGGTACTTGAATAGGTACATAGTAATGTGTGATCTAGATATATTGTGATATAAATAAATAGATCAAACTATAATGGATAAATCCTTGAATAAAAGAATAAGTATCTCATGTGGATTGAGCTGGAGAATTCTCTTTTGTGATTGAGTAGAGTAATTCTCTAGTGTGGATTTTGTAGCAGGCTTGTGCGGATTATGGTAACACTCGGGGATACAGTATAAAGACATACCTATGTCAATTTAAGATATATATTGTGTAACACTGTATTGACCGTTATAATATTTTTGGAAATTTTATAGTAAAGAATCTATGTTTGGTAGAATAAAAAATTGGGACTCGAGTATACCTTTGAACAAAACATCATAAATCCTTTTTTTCATTGACTTTTTATTTATTGAATTATTCAAGTTAAGTATAATAGTCATAATAATATTTAATTGAGTATTTATCATTCCAAAAAGAATTAATTGTGAATAATTTTTTAAAAAATTAAAAAAGGGATCACTAATTCACATTATAAATATCCAATTGAATTATAAGGATGGAGAATATGAATTTAGAAAATAGCATGGTTATTCCCCTTTTCAATGGTGACAACTATAATGTATAGAAAAATAAGATGACACCATATCTATGATCACATGAGAAAAAGGGGAATATGATGTTGTAGTGTGATATCCACCTTACGTTGGGAATGCTCCTACCGAATTTTAAGATAAGAGGAACTTTGTGACAGATGAAAGGTCTCATAATGTTATCTTGATGTATTTTTTAAAAAATGTATACACTAAAGTATTGTGTCTCCAAACCGGTTAGGAAAATCTTGATAAAATGAGAATCAGATATAGAATAAATATTAAGGTTAAGTAAGCTAAGATGAAAATATGGAGAATACGATTTAAATATATCTAAATGAGCCATAACTAATGTTTTAATGACTAATTTTCCAGATTAAAAAAAATACTTTTTGAATAATCATAGGTCTAGTTGAGAAGTTGTATGATTCAACAATTGTGATGAAGGTGATGAAAAACTTTATAGATATACTGGATTCAAATTTTTATGTACTAGAATACCGAGAAGATATAACAATAAATGTAATATATAAAATTATCCTATCATGTTAAATGATTTGAATACAATATTTTATCAATAATGAAAAAGATGATATATCCTTCAATTCCATGATAAAATAAAAAACTATAGTATATGAGAAACAAGAATCAGGTGACTCTAAGGATGAGGAATCAAAAGAGGACTAAAATATAACATGGGCATTTTTTTATAGGAATGTATAACAAAGCGGGAAGATTGAAAAGGAAATAATCTTATATTGTGATACAACAGTCATGCGTTTGGAAAATTTTCATATGAATATTGATATAAGAAAGATAATTTCACTGAATCTATGAATAAATATACTACATATAATAAAGATCTAAGAAATATAGAAAATGTGGCTATAAAAGGAAAAATAAGAAGTACTAAGATAACAATATAAGCAATATATTGACCAGGGAAATTAATGAATCTTCATCATCAAATAATGGGATCGATGAAGAAATACATATTAGAAATCAGATGTCCTTTGTTAAAAAATATCTAAATACACATTCAAAGGTTTAGAAGGTACAAATATAACTAAGATGCAATGATACATAAAATATAATATAGAAGCTTATATTGAGAATAATGTGAAGATAAATATGGGGAAAAGAAAATTGATAAAGGAAAATGAAGAAAAACTCATGAAATAAGAGAAATGACTTAATGTGATGATGTTATATGAAAAGAAAGTAGATGATCTACATAAGAAACTAAATGTTTATGAGTAAAACTCATTTGGAAGAAAATAATTAAGCTATGATGACACAAATTTCATTTTAGAAAACATGAAAATCAGGGTAAATATTTCTGAATAAGAAAATATGGTGAATGATCATAAAGAATGAATTTATTAGAAGTGTTGGAATTATGTGAGATACAATCTTTGTTTTTTTCTCAAAGCTATTTGGATAAGACGGATTTAAAATTCACCAATTTATTGAGCATAATGGTGAATCTTATAATGTTTATAAAAAAGGGTCCCTAGAAAATGTTTTCTTCTGAAGCTAATGAATCTTAATGTACATGTTCTTTTTCTGACAATACATTCTAGACAGAGAAAACTTATTCTAGATATACCAAAAGAACAAATGAGAAAATATCTTCCATAAATGATTCTAGACTAATTAGTCCAGATGATTTGATCATATGAAGAAACACCCATAGTATGTGTATACACAACAATAATAGTACTCGTAATAGATTTAGTATTATTCTGTAGGATCAAGGTTTAGAGGATTCTTCTTAAGTTGTGGAGCATTTGTTCATAAAGCTTATTCATGCTGGTATAACATGTCACTACCTTGAGTGAGGAATGAAGGAAGTGAAAAAATGATGAAAAAATGATACAATACATTAAAAAATATTGGCTTGTGAGCACAACATCATTCAAAATATCATCCTAGAGCTAATGTGAATGACTGAAAGATGTTTGTGACATATGTGGCCATGATGGTCAAAAAATTTTAACATGTAGGGTTGGATCACCATGTGAAATTTCAAGTAATTTGAATATGAAGATATGATATTTGGTGAAGGAAAAAGCAATTAACAATGCGTTATGTGAGAAAATGAAAAAAATATGAGAACCTTAAGAAAGAATTTTTATTTATATAGACTAATTGAATAACCTAGGAAAAAAAAGTGATGAAAGATTAAAAACTTGATAAGGTAAAATGAATGAAATGTGTGATAATTGAAGAAGCTAAATTTGATAAAAAGTCTCCACATGAGTTGACTTGAAATTCATTGGGCCTGAAATGTGTGAAAAAACTAGGTATGACCTAAGATATTGTTTGATAATTATACCAGCCAATAAAGAATGAATGAAGAATATGTTTCAAGTAAAAAATAGATACATATGAATCAAAAAATTAAATTACATCCATATCATAAGTGTCAACTAATGGGGAAATATGAATCAAACCTTCTAAGGAATCAATGAATAAGAATAATTCCATATTGATAAAAATAACATAGTCTAATATTTTCTTGTAGAAACCAAGAGGAAACCCCTTATTCCCTTATATATGAATGATTTTGTACGAACATGCATGGAATTTAAGGAGATATATTCATCCCTTTAGAAAGATTATTGATGAGATGGTGATGTTAAATATTCACTATATAGTGAATGTGTAACTTCTACTAGATTTATTATATTTGGATATAAGGTATGCCAATCAAATATATATACCTAATTCTTAATTTTATCAATTATAAAAATTAATGGAGGCCTTGATTGAATAAAATATAAGACAAATGGGTGGGGGAATATAGTTTTGAACCTAAACTTTTTGGTACGTTTGTTAAATTATGTTTCATATACAGAATTTTATTGATGAATTTGATAATTTCGAATCTATTTAATAGAGAATAATGAAATTCTAATAATGATTTCACATGAATAGTATTTATGTATGTCATAAACATCCTTGGATTTATCTCCCTTGTTTTCTACACTAGGTTAGAATGTGAATACTTATAGCTGAGTAAATAAAGGCTCTTTGCTAAGATAACCATGCGTGGTCACTCATCTATTTTAAGTGAGCTTTAAAATTTTATTATAAGTGAGAAAATCATTCTTTTCATAAGAAGGATGAGTTTAGAAGACCCCATTTACCCTTTTAAATATTGATTTTCAATAATTGGGGAGAACCATTATCAACACATAACGACTTATGATATGTGCTGATATTGAAAACAAAATACAAAGGGGAGACTATTGAGCCTAGGTTTCATTGGTTGTCAATAATTGAATATTTGGTGTTGGATGGAGATTTTTTATGGATTCATATAATGGAATTAGATTTCATGCTTGGAAAATTATCCTTATAACTCTAATGTTCATTTGGGATAAACATAAAATTCTAGGACAAATTTAATGAAGGATGCATTGTTTATAAAAATTTATGGAAGATTAATAAAGGACATGAAATGTTTTATTTCCTAAAGTAAAAAAGGAAGTTTTAAAGATGGAAATGAATATCTATCTAATTATTTTTCATGATGAATTATAATAATCTAGATAAATATTATTTAGAGTCAAACTAAAAAATTAATCCAACTGGAAATCTATCCAAACCAACCTCAATCGAGGGCTCACGTGGGACACAGAGGTCAACCACACCCAAGGGAGGACATCTTCGGAAAGTAAGAAGGTGGTAGGGGATGTGTGTAATCCTCAATGAACATTACTATATTTAAGGAATTATTGGGCCATATATAGGCCCACATTAGGGGAGGATGGGAATATGGGGTGTTCCTAGAATTACAATGAGCGGAAGACCCTGTTTAATGCAGTGTGAGGTAATCAATGATGTTCCCTGATAACAAGATAGAATGTTGTAGTTGTAACAATCCCAACCCAAAAAATCCAAATTTAAATCCTACTACAATTACATTGTCATATATACAAGATTCATATCCCAAAATACATATTAGATTAGTTTTATTGGTAAACTAGATTCATACACAAGTCTTTTTATTAAAATTGAATGCAAAAATTACAACATATATATTTTTTATACACAGCTCCTGGGTCGTCCACCTCGGATCCTATCTGATGGGTAGGTACAGATAGCCTCCTCAACGCTCCACGTCCATCAACCACCTCTGGGTACCAACTCGTCGTGAGGTCCATCTTCGGGTACAGTCTTGTCGCGAGGTCCACCTCTGGGTACCGTCCAGTCCTCGTACACTCGGTCTCTGTCAGCGCTGTCCGTCGTCTGCATCCAACACAATGTGGTGCTAGCATAGCCTGTGTAGGGGTGAGAATATAGATACTCAGTAGGGACCCTGAGACCCTAAAGGTCTCACTAAATCCAATAAGGATAACCATAAAGAAGGATCTCAACAGATAACCCTTACATAGGTATAAGCCCATACTTATACCTAAGTTATCCAGTAACCCATCTCAATCACGAGGAAACACAAAGGTTATGAAATCAAGGGATAACCACTACTTAGGTACATGCCCATACATATACCTAAGTTATCAAGTGACCCATCTCAATCATAAGGTAAACACAAAGGGAATTGAACCGGCTCAAACTAGGATTTTCATTATCGAAACCACAACTGCTGGAGAACTCCTCCTCTTTCGAGTACAGTAGCCCTATCACGACTCCGAGGTGCTACTCACTAACCTTAGACTGCTGAAGTACTCCTCCTGTCGAGTACTGCGGGTCTGCTGCCAAATACCGGGCACTTCATCCACTGTGGGTCTACCGCCAAATACCGGGCGCTCCCCCTAATAGCCATCAGAGGTACTCCTCCTATCGAGTATTGTGGGTCTACTACCAAATACCAGGAACTCCTTACGATGTGGGTCTGCCGCCAAATACCGGGTGCTCCGTCCACTGGGCTAGTCGAATCACTCCGACTCAAACCGGTCAAGCAGTCATCAGGTCTATAGCTACTAGGTCTCCACACTCTGTACGCTCGTCTCTGGGAGGGTCCGCTCCACGAGCCACTGGTCGATACTCCAAGTATCACAATGTCCCATGAAGATGTATCTCAAAGGACTGCCTCGTTAAATGGGTCTCAACGCAACAGACAACAACGTCAATCGGACACCGGGTCTGTGAGTTATAAGCCTTCTAGTTCCGGGGGCCCAGTTGGTTTCATGTACGAACCAACCTGTCTGTATCTCAACTGCACCCTAAAATCTCATGGGATATACTCAAAGGAACCGTTTCTCAATGTGATTACCAACGCCGCTGACACTTCGTCAAACGGACATCCGGTCTGAGAGTTATTAGCTTTTCCATTCCAGGGGCCCGATTGAATTTCAAGTACAATCCAACCTGGCCATACTCCCACTGTGTCCAAACCTCAGGTGAAGTATACCAAAATATTCTTCTCACCAAAATTAATCCAAAAAAGTCGACGACACGTCAATCGGACGTCCATAGCTCAAGTTATAACTGTTTCCGCTCAGAGGGCCCAGTTGGTTTAAGGTTCGAACCAACCCGGCCATACCCATACTTCGCCGAAACCTTGAGTGTAATATACCGAAATGACCATATTGATCCAAGGAATACTACTCAACTAACAGTGTGTCAATTAAAGGTCCGTAACTCAATATATGACCATTTAACTAAAAACGGTTTGAAAATAGGGGGTCTGGGCCAGGTCCGACCCGGCCCAATACCCCCTGGGGCGGCCCGAACAGGGTCGAACCGACCTGGGTCCGGGTCCGGCCCGGTTGGGAACAGCCCAGCCCGCGGCTGGCGTGGCTCGGCTTGGCTGGGCGTGGCCCGACTCGGAAGACGGCCGCGGCTCGGCGCTGGCCGAGCGGGACGCAAAGGGGCGCGACCCCCTTTTTCTGGAAACGGCGGACCCAGTGGGGTCTTCCCTAGCAGCAGGTCGGGGGGGGGGGGGGGGTTACACCCCTCGGTTTCTAGGTAAAGGCCTACTATTATGGCCGACCGGTTTGTGTGCTGCCGCGGGACCCAGAGGGGGTACCGCCTCTTGGAGTCGCCGGCGGCCGGCTCAACCGACCACCCCTACTGGTCCTCCATGGCCTTAGGCCGTGGCTCGTCTCACCGGCGTGGCGCGACGACGCCGTGCACCACCACCGCGGCCCGCTCCGGCTATGGTCCTCTTCATCCCCGCGCGGTGCAACAGCACCGTGCCGCCTTCGCCGCGGCCTTGCATGGTCGCGGTTCCCTGCCGATCACCGCACGGTGCAACGGCACCGTGCGCCTCCTCCTCTAACATCAACGAAGAATAACAAAGAAGAGGGGAAGAGAATCAGCCGTGTTCATGCGGCCCGATCTCCTCCTGTTACGACGATATCATGTGGTCAATCCTTAAGCAACGATGAACGATGATAATGTATTGAAAAAGAAAAATAACCCCTACCTTGTGTCATTCGTCGTTCGTCGGATCTGACGTGAGGAAGACGTTAAAGTCAACGTAGTTCGTTGCGCCCACACCACGCTACCGATCCCTTCTCGTTCGTCGGTGTCTCATCGGAGAAGATGGAACCTCGGTATTCTTTGACGAAGAGGCACTATTCTTCGCAGGAGGAAGATGTTCTTCAATGATGGATAAAGCTCTCCTCCAGGCCAGAGGATCCACGATAAGATTTTCCCAACCCATCTTAAGATGAGACTTCCTCAACTTTAATAGACATGCCAAGTATTCAAAATAATTCAAAATCTTTAATCTATTTATTAAAGAGTTTGTTTCATTAATTTTTGATAGGTTGGAAAATCAAAAGGAGTGAGAGGGGAGAAGTGGAAGGGTTACATAAATAAAGAAGAGTTACAAATTAATACAAGGGGTGATTATGGGGGAGTTTATGAGATTTAAAAGTGAGTTAAGGGAATGTGAAAGGTTGGGGATCGTGTGGGCCCCACCTCCCCACAAAACCACACATGGGAAGTTGGGTGGTTGTGGGTCCCACCAATAACTTCACATGGGAGGGTTTAACTTCCAAGGATAATAAAATAAAATTGTACACTCTATTTTATTTACTTCTTATTTAAACCCCAAATTTTACCTTCTCATCCCGCACAAACGAAATTGTGGTAATGGTCCCCTTAAGAAATTACCGGCGTTGCGAGTTCATTGGTGCCCTCATATTTTAATTCCGAGCACCGGTTCGAAAGATAGAATATCCCGCTCGTTCGTTTACTGAACGTACCCGAGCTGCACTTCGGAAGTTGATTCCGGGAACACCGGGCCTTGGAATCAGGTGCCATCAGAAACTCGCATTCGTAAAATCCCAAAGAATTTTAGAAAAAATTTTCCTTGAAATTTCCAGGTCTTTACATTACTCCCACCTCAGGGCTTTACGTCCTTGTAAAGCTACAACAAAAACTAGGGTAACAAATGAGGGTAATGAGCACGCATCTGAGCCTCCTGCTCCCATATGCTCTCCTGGAGGTTTCTGTGCTACTAACGAAAGCGCACAAGAGGAATCTACCATCCCCATAGGACCTACTCTTGTCGATCCTCAACCTCTACTGGAACCCCGAGAAAGTCACCCATAATCGATGTTCAGCTCTCCATGGTCAATGATGACTGATAGGTTGTGCACACATCTCCTCAGCTGAGATACGTGGATGACGTCGTGCACCCGGTGAATCTCAGGTGGAAATGACAAGTAGTAAGCCAACTCGCCTACCCTATTGAGGACCAAGAAGGGTCCGATGAACCTCAGGGATAACTTGCCACCTCGAACACATCTCCGTAGACCTCATTAAGGTGAGACCCGTAAGAAAACGTGGTTGCCATCCTTGAACTCTAGTGGTCTCCGTCTCCCAGGAGCATAGGATTTTTTTTCTGCTCTGCGTAGTCTTCATCCGCTCCTGGATGATCTGCACCTTTTTCGTTGCAGCCTGAACCATCTCTGGTTCTACACGTGCTAACTCCATCACTATCCACAAAGGATATCTGAAACGTGTCCAGCTACTGTCTCGCCACCCCTAACATCTGAATATCAGTCCTCCCGCTGAGCGCTTCCGCAACAATTCTCCCCTTCCCCAGAGTATAGACTATCTCGAAGTCATAGTACTGGATGAACTGAAAACTGAAAACTTTTGCTGTCACAAGGGTAAGGCTGGCCGACTCAAGAGTGATCAGCCGCACTGTCCTAAGCATGAGTTTATACTGTGCTTCCTGGTTTTCCATTTTCACCGACCAGGGAAACACCCCATCCCAAAATTGTAGATAAACCACAACCATTTTTCCTAATACCGTCAATTTGTGTATAAAATGTGGTTGCCCAGTCCATACTCAAACTAACGTTGTAAGGCCTCGATGCTGCCACCAAGAGGTTCCAACCGAAAATCTTACCTCTAGGGTCAGATCACACTATCGGAGTAAGTTTGATTATCGAGTATCCTTCTAAAGGTATCTCCAAATGTGAGGATCAAGTCAACGGCTTAACCGGAAACTCCAGGTCTGGGACAAGATTCGTGGAAGGAAGGAATGATTGGTACCTATGTCTATTGATATGATAGCTCATAGTAGACACAGACCGTACCTCAAATCATTCATAGAGCCCCCAGGCCACACTCCTTGACCGCATGAAGCAACTCTCTTCCCTTTCCCTCTAGCTCTCTGAGCCTAGCGGGGACTACAAAGGCGGGTGGTTGCAACATGTCAAAATTTTCACCACCCCATGATGCTCTCCTAGCTCTGCTTCCACGTATTCTGCCCTGCAGATTCATCTGTCCTTATCACTTCCTCTTCTTGAAACATTTTACATGCCCATGTCTCTAAGACTAGCACCAATTTCCTGATATTCCCACTGCTAACCTTCACTGGATGCATCCACTCAGCCAAATAATTCTCAACCACAAAGGTTCTCTCTAGCACCCTAGCATAAGTAGGAATACATAGAGAAAGAAGTACTAGCTTAGATGTCCTTAAACACACCTCGCTCAGAAGTCTGAGCCCTGAAGCACTGATCGTATCGTAGTCATCAAGTACCAGGAATGGTCGGTACGCCCTGATGAATACCCAGCTACCGACATGTCATACTGCTGAAGCTGTATAATCTCTAGAAAACTCCCAGCCACCCCCTCAAGCCAGTCCTCATCCACCTCTGAGTCAGGACCACCTCAGAACCGGAGGGGAATCTAATGCTGAAACACATGTAAGGCACTATACCCACATGTGTCATCTACCAGTATTGCCGGCTGTAACTACTGACCAACAGGTAGTGATATAGCTAGCACACTACCCGAATGTACTATCTCAGGAATCGGTCCACATACCGAAGCCTCATCACTATGTGGACCAACCTCATGGTCACTCACTAGGAAACACTAGTAGCTAAGATCACCATAAGATCTACTAGTGTCTAAAATAGGTGTATAACTCTAGAAATCGCCTCCATCCAGTCCACTGCTTCCTCGGAATCGGCCTCTCCTCATAACATTAGAGGCCTCTACTGCTGGAATTCGTGCAACGCGCTCTGTCAGTGTGCACTGTCCGCTAGTACAACTGGTGGAATCTGCTACCTAACGGGTGGTGGTGCTGCTAGTACACCACCCGAAGGTGACAACATAGTAAAAAGGGCCCTGCACCGGAGCCTCGTCACTCGGTGGGCCGTTATCGTGCACTATCTCGGAACTCCAACTATTTATCAGCGTGCCTCCAACTATTTATCAGCGTGGAGGCATCCTGAACAGATGTGACACGGTCAACGATTTATGCCTGGTGAGCTGACCTGGTTTGAGATGACTTTAAAACTTTTGGAAACACACATGCAATCAGGGTTTTTGTGCACTAAGTCAGAAATCAGTAGTCAGGGTCCTGGTGTATGGATACATCGGCCGCCACACCAACACTGGACTCCTTGAACTGAAGACCACACTCGGTACCCTTAACACTATTGCTTCACTGTAAGGAAAGATCGGAGTCACGAGTTATGCAGTAGAACCGACTCCTATGATACCAATTTGTCACAACCCGTCCTCGGGACCCATGTCGTGACTACCCCAAGCCCACCTTCCATAGGCCAGGGGCTGGCAACTAGCACCAAAGGCGTAAATCCCGATAAAAAGGGAAGGAATTGACTTTATAAATGTAACCAAACACCACAGAGTAGAATCAGAAGTAAAACACTAAGTACAAAAGAAAGTGATGAAAAGTTAATGGGCCAGAATACAAACCCAAAAGAAAAGTACAGCTACAACTGAACGAAGGTACAACAGAAAAGAGAAACAACTGGAAGATAGAAGCATCTCCTGGGTCGTCCACCTCGAATCTTACCTGAAGTGTAGGTACAGATAGCCTCCTCAACGCTCCACATATTTCAACCACCTCTGGGTACCGACTCGTCATGAGGTCCACCTCCGGGTACTATCTTGTCATGAGGTCCACCTTCAGGTACCATCCAGTCCTCAAACACTCGGTCTCTGTTAGCGCTGTCCATCGTCTGCATCCAACAGAACAAGGAGCGGACATAACCCGTGCAGGGGTGAGTATAACGATACTCAGTAGGGACCCCGAGACCCTCAAGGTCTCACTAAATCCAACAAGGATAACCACAAAGAAGGATCTCAACCGATAACCCTTACTTAGGTATAAGCCCATACTTATACCTAAGTTATCCAGTAACCCATCTCAATCACGAGGAAACACAATGGTTATGAAATCAATAGATAACCACTACTTAGGTACATGCCCATACATATACCTAAGTTAACAAGTGACCCATCTCAATCACGAGGTAAACACAAAGGCCATTGACTCAGCTCAAACCAGGATTTTCATGATCAAAACCACAACTGCTGGATAAGTCCTCCTCTGTCGAGTATACTAGCACTATCACGACTCCGAGGTGATACTCACTAACATTAGACTTCTGAAGTACTCCTCTTGTCGAGTACCGCGGGTCTGCAGCCAAATACCAGGCGCTCAATCCGCTGTGGGTCTGCCGCCAAATACCGGGTGCTCCCCATAATAGCCATTAGAGGTACTCCTCCTGTCGAGTACCGCGGGTCTGCTGCTAACTACCATGCGCTCCGTCTGCCGTGGGTCTTCCACCAAATACCGGGCGCTCCATCCACTGGGCTAATCGAATCACTCCGACTCGAACCGGTCAAGCAGTCATCAGGTCTATAGCTACTAGGTCCTCACACTCCATACGCTCATCTCCGGGAGGGTCTGCTCCACGATCCACTGGTTGATACTCCAAGTATCACAAAGTCCCACAAAGATGTATCTCAAAGGACCTCCTCGTTAACTGGGTCTCAAGGCAACAGACGACAGCGTCAATCAGATGCCCGGTCTGTGAGTTATAAGCCTTTTAGTCCCGGGGGCCCGGTTGGTTTCGTGTACGAACCAACCTATCTGTATCTCAACTGTACCCCGAAATCTCATGGGATATACTCAAAGGAACCGTTTCTAAACGTGATTACCAATGCCGCTGACGGTTCGTGAAACAAAAGTCCGGTCTGAGAGTTATTATCTTTTCCGTTCCAGGGGCCCGATTAGATTTCAGGTACAATCCAACCCAGAAATACTCCAACAGCATCCAAAACTCAAGAGAAGTATACCAAAAGATCTGTCTCACCAAAATGAATCCAACAATGTCGATGACACATGAATCGGACGTCCAGAGCTCAAGTTATAACCGTTTTCGCTCCGAGGACCTGGATGGTTTCAGGTTCGAACCAACCCGACCATACCCATCCTTCGCTGAAACCTTGATTTCAATATACCGAAACGACAGTGTCGATCCAAGGAATCCTATGCAACTGACGGTGTGTTGATCGAAGGTCTGTAACTCAAGTTATGACCATTTAATTGAAAACGGTCCGAAAATAGGGGGTCTAGGCCCGGTCTAATACCCCATGGGTCAGCCCGAACCGGGTCGACCCAACCTGGGTCAGGGTCCGGCCCAGCTGGGTGCGGCCGGCCCAGCCCATGTAGCCTGTGTCCCGGCACGGAAGCCGGCCGCGGCTCGGTGCTGGCCGAGCGAGACACAAAGGGGTGCGACCCCCTTTTTCTGGAAACGACGGACCCAGTGGGGTCTGCCCTAGCAGTAGGTCGGGGGGGGGGGGGGGGGTTACACCTCCCGGTTTCCAGGTAATGGCCGGTCATTACGGCCGACCGGTTTGATTGCTTCCGTGGGATCCAGAGGGGGTCCCGCCTCCCGGAGTCGCTAGTGGTCGACTCGGCCGCCCGCCCCTGCTTGTCCGCCATGGCCTTAGGTCGCGGATCATCTCATTAGCATGGCACGATGGCGCCGCACACCACCATCGTGGCCCGCTCCGACCGCAGTCCTCTTCATCCCCGCGCAGTGCAACAGCACCGCGCCGTCTTCGCCGCGGCCATGCATGGCCGTGGTTCCCTGCTGATAACCACACGGTGCAACGACACCGTGCGCCTCCACCTCTAACATCAACAAGGAATAACAAAGAATATGGGAGGAGAATCAGCTTTGTTCTTATGGTCCGATCTCCTCCCGTTACGACAATATCATGTTGCCAATCCATAAGCAACGAAGAATGATGATAAAGTCTTGAACAAGAAAAATAACCCCTACCTCATGTCATTCGTCGTTCGTCAAAACCTGACATGAGGAAGACATTTGGAGTCAATGTAGTTCATTGCGTCCACACCACGCTACTGATCCCTGCTCATTCGTTGGTGTCTCTTCAGAGAAGATGGAACCTCGATATTCTTTGACGAAGAGGCACCGTTCTTTGCGGGAGGAAGATGTTCTTCAGTGATGGATAAAGCTCTCTTCCAGTCCAGAGGTTCCACGATAAGATTTGCCCAACCCATCTTAAGATGAGACTTCCTCAACTTTAATAGACATGACAAGTATTCAAAATAATTCAAACTCTTAAATCTATTAATTAAAGAGTTTGTTTCATTAATTTTTATAGGTTGGAAAATCAAAAGGAGTGAGAGGGGAGAAGTGGAAAGGTTACATAAATGAAGAAGTGTTACAAATTAATACAAGGGGTGATTATGGGGGGAGTTTATGAGTTTTAAAAGTGAGTTAAGGGAATGTGAAAGGTTGGGGATCGTGTGGGACCCAGCTCCCCACATAACCACACATGGAAAGATGGGTGGTTGTGGGCCCCACCAACAACTTCCCATTGGAGGGTTTAACTTCCAAGGATAATAAAATAAAATTGTACACTCAATTTTATTTACTTCTTATTTAAACCCCAAATTTTAACTTCTCATCCCGCACAAACTTAATTGCGGTAAAGGTCCCCCTAATCAATTACCGGTGTTGAGAGTTCATTAGCACCCTCAGATTTCAATTCCGAGCACCGGTTCAAAAGATAGAATATCCCACTCGTTCATTTACTGAATGTACCCAAGCTGAACATCAAAAGTTGATTTCGGGCACACCAGGCCTCAGAATCAGGTGCCGTCTGAAACTGAGCATTTTTAAAATCCCAAAGAATTTAAGAAAAAAATTTCCTTGAAATTTCTGTGTCTTTATAGTAATCATGTCTGTAGAAATTGAAAACAGTTGAGACCACATCCACATATCCCCATGTGAGGTGACTCATCCACACATTGGGGTGGTCAATCAGAAGAAAAAATGCCTTATAAATCCAATCCAGGAGGGTCATCGATAATATTTTATGATAAATGGACAATAAGACAAGGATTAGATTCTTCTTCCAATTGGGGGACATTGATACACTTTGGTGGCTGCTCCAGGGTAGGCATACATCCCCTCACAAATTTCATTATTTTTCTGGGATATCCTAAATTCATGACAAAATTATATTAAACAACAACCCATGTATGAAGTTCATCACATACAAGAAGTGGATCTTTATTCCCACAAAAGTGTGCCCAAAAATTAATTCACCCAAAGGAAATTGGAAAATGAATAGAATACTCATAAACCTACTTTGTAAGAAGTTGGAGTTCAATAATACATCACACATCTATTCCTAGTGTCCAATGATCCTTCAAATCTGTTACCAAATTATGGGGTTGGTAGTTGCAGTTTCTATGGTCCTCCCCACAAAATTGTTATAGGAAACTCTAGAGGTCCTCCCCATAGAATCTACCATGAATTATTTATTTAGGGGAACAAATTGATCAATCTTGAGATCCTATCTCCTAATGAGTGTCACAATATCCCTCCTCATGGACAGAATATCAAACACTAATATGGTTCTCCACTTTCTATCATCCACCATGAAGTTACTCCCCAGGGTATACACTATATAAATTCTCCCTACAGTTTTAAATTGAGCTGTGATTGTAGTTATCTCCATGATAATATTCTTTTCCAAGTTCCTCCCCTTATAAACATATCATTTCAATAAGAATGACCCCTCATTACTAAGTCAAATGTCATAAATCCCTCATATTCATTGGTTCTTTTCAATTTGGTTCTTTTCAATTTGGTTCTAGAAATGTTAGAGAACCTATAAATGACAAGATATATCCTTTATCATCCTGAATATTGCTCGGGTAAATTCTCATCCTTTGAGCTACCCTCAGATAGTTCACATACCAATGAGACCTCCACTAACCCTGATAAATGTGATAAAAATGTCAAGAAGTGATCATGTTTGGTGGATCAAGAAGTAGATTCTCTCAAAGAATACCAAAATTACATGTTTCTATTTATAATACAATTATCTTGGGATGAAATACGCATCATGTTTTTCGGTCATCCACTTCTCAGTTAGACAATCTGGATGAATTTTCAAAATAATTAATACAAAAAATAAATCCGATTCTATGGAAAAATCTATACTACCTGAAAGAAAAATTATTTCTTTACAATGGGTATGGAGACCATGTCAATATACAGTGATATCTTCATCATCAAATTGTCATGGGATCCCTCCCGTCTGCGTGAAGACAATAATTAGAGAAGAGATGAAAGGATCATAAATCAACATTCCTCAATGAATTGCATGAGTTTCATGATCTAATTATTGATTACCTACCTAGTGTTAACATCCTGAGTTGTGGGGAATATGGAGATTTTAATTTCACACCATCGCCTATTCAGCATAACCTACTGGAAATGTCATCCTGTAATTTTCATATTCCAATGCAGCCATCATTTGAGAACCATGCTTAGGAAATATGGCACAGTCAACAAGAATTGTCCCTGAATACGTCTCAAAAGCATCAAGAGCGATGATGTAAACCCCCATAATAAATCCTAAATCAGGAAAGGGATAATATTTAGATGGATTATTTTATAAAGGGATCAAATATTCAAGCACTGCTAATGATTTCATAAGAAAATAGTTCTTGTACAGACTTGAAATCGTATATAGATGATGCTCGAAAAAGGATGTGTAAGTTCAAGAAGGTGGAGGTAGTGTCATTATCCATTTCAGTACTGGATCATCCCCATCTTGTAGGGTTTGGAGAGTTATTACCACAAAATTACCCCTTATTATTGAAAAAATTGGGCCAATTCCCAACAATAAGTGAATGGGAGTAACACCATGATATCATGTTGGGGATATTTATACTTCATCTACCCCATCAATGAAAATAAATATTTTCCCATTTACGGAGGAAAAAAAGAAGTAAAGTCACCCATAATGTCCCATATCATGACCCATTTTCGTTAGAAATGAGGGGTATGACTTGGATTCCTACAAGTTCCCTCTAAGTCACCCTTCACCAAGAAGATTGAAGAGGATCCTAAAAAGGAAAGGAATCGTCAAATAAATGTCATAATCAATCCTCATATCATTTTACTTCTAGTATGTTTCCTATAATTACTTAGGTATCAATAAACATCATGGGAACCAAACCTATGGATAAAACTGATAATGAAACAATTGTAGAAGAGAAAGTTGAGTATGGTTCCACCCGGAATATAGTCCAAAATGATAAAGAAGGTGTAAGTTGGTGGAACTAGATAATAACCATAGATTTGGGTGATCTATTATCCAATCCCTCACTGGGACCTCATCAATTCTCTATCAAGAAAAAAGGCATGGTCTTATACAACCTACCTCCTCCTCTTGAAGAGGAATATGACTCTACGCTCGATGAATGCTTCACTTGATTGTAAGAAGAAAATAAATTTTTGACGATGATAAACATTGAGTTTCTGATAGGTATCATTCCTATTGAATATGATACCTGAGAAGAACCTTAGCGTACACTTTAAAAAAATTTACCTCAACAATAAGGATACATCCTAACAATTAAATTAAGGGCATGACATCTACCCAACCCAGCGTCTGGACTGTTTGTCTACTTTGACCCGATCATTGATGGATATAAAGAATTCCCACAATTAGGGAGAAAACATGAAGGGTTTAGGTATATACTAATTTTTCTTATTCCTGACTCAATAACATACTCAAATGATGTAAAAACCAGCACACCAAACCCTACTGATGTCTTCACCTCTCTAAGATCAAGTTCAGCCAAACACACATCAATGAATTCTCAACACTATCTAGTCATTGGTGGATTGATTGGAAGTCACAGAGTAGTGGCGTGCACCAGTGTAGCCTGAACGATAACCTTACCCCAACTATGTGAGTGACACCCCCGACCTCCATATTTCAGGACTTATAATTTTATGATTGTCAAAGGTTATGGTGACCCAAAATAACATCTCATTCATTATTCCTCCATTTACGATCTAATTGATGGAAATCTTGAGAACCCAAAAGCAGTGAAACATAGTTGGTTCATGTGAAGCTTCCAAGGGGCAACCATTATATGATACACTAGTTTTCCATCTTGGTTGATCACAGGGTAATAGGATATCCATCTGTAGTTGGTCATTCAGTTCAGCTGAATGGTATAAAAGACAACAATAAATGACTAGTCTAATTGAAAATACTATGAAAATGAGATATTCCTAGATTTAATCTCTAGATGTAATTGGATTACCAACACTTGGAACACCCCACATCACCCCATAAGATATGATTAATATTTTTATAGTGTTTTTCATGACGAGCTATGAACTCTGCTCCTCTTGGTGAAATATACAGGTTGGTTTTTATATTTTTCTACCATTTTCAAATGAATATAATTTTCTATAAATAGGCTAAGATCATTTCCTAAATAACTTCACTAGATCCGGGGAAAATAATAGGAAATGAGAAGGTAGTATCCATCATTATTAATCCCACCTCTGCCCCAACATCATCTCCAAACCGTACATCGTATCACGCAAAAACCCATGGGCATCAATAAGAACCCCCACCTCACTAGGAAGAGTGGAGGGGACCCATGTTATACCAATTCAAGGAGGGATGGAATAAATTTTACCTTTTCCGAGATGATTAATTATATGGAAATTTTAAAGTCATTATGGATAAGGATTTACTCCACCTGATAGAGCCCAAAATTCCATAACGGGTATGTCTCAAAGACTGGACATACTATATCCCTTTTCACAAGATATTTGGACATACCATTCATGCATGTTTATCTCTAATGAAATTAGGTAGAATATGGTACACTCTAGGACATTAATTTTTGGAATGCCACAAACAGATGTTGATTCTGTTTCTGCCCCTACCCCCGAGAAATGAGGTGAGTTGAAAGAAGTTGTGAGTAGAATGGAATGAAAATTCGATGGTTTAATTAATTAAAAAACAATAATATGAACTCATGGTATTATCCAATAATTGTTGAAATAACTAGTGATTCCCCTAATGAATTCTGTTACAACAAATCTAACATCATTGGCCCCAAAACCCCCAAAAACCAACCCTTAAAAAAGAGGCCTGGCTATAAAGATAGGGAGTGAGTTCATGAGGATGAACCTAAATCAAGGAAAAATTCTTCATTCACACTCTTAGAAATTATAACCTTAGAGTTTAAACAATGGGTACTTCCCTAGTTAATGAAACCAAGAAAAAACATCCAGAAAAATTCGTCATCAAATGGGGATTTGATCTCTGGTTCCATTAATTTGATTCACTTAATATATACATTTTTTCTATGATGAGTGTGGATATTATATCAAGTTCCACACACAAAATTTGGGAACTAGAGGAAGTGGTTGCAAAAGATGAGGATACTAGGGATGATGCAATCATGGTAGGAACCATAATTCTAGAAACATCCCTACTCAGACTGTCAATGTTGAAAAAAATCATAGAAGATCCCGTCAACAGATCCAATAGAAGCATAAAAGTCCCCCTGAACATTCCAAATTAAACTATGACCCAATCGGTATAGAATATCAATTAGAATAGGAACAAGCGTCCAGTAACCCTCCCCTTGTAGGGAGACCTTCCCGTACCAAACTACCAAGGATAAGAGGACCTCATTATCCTATCTCAAGGGTTGATCCATCTTCATCAGTTACTCAATCCCCTAAAGTGTAGATGAAAGATCATCCCACATAGGAAATAACATTCATTTAGAACATAAGTATGACTATAGAGAATATATATCCTTGGTACTGTCCAAACCATCAATCCTATATGCCCTTATTTTTTTTTAAATTCCTCAAGGAAGTACTCTTAGATGATTTTATAATCCCTCTGGTCTTTGAATATGAGGTTTCCACTAATGAAGTATATCAGATAAAGATTGTTCCTCTATAACTCAATGTGGTTACATCCTTCATGAATCAATATAAAGATAATTTTATACAAGGGAACATGATACCCTTTTATGTGTCTGAAAATATGAATAGTGTTGATGTATGAAAATGTTTCATTTATAATGATACTTGAGTTAATATCACTCCTGTAAGAATACTTCCCCAGCTAGGCTGTGATGAGGAAAAACTATCACCTTATTTCATAACAGTATAAGTCTATGAATAAACTAATAATAAGTCCTTGGTCCAAATCAATATCAACACTCAATTTGGATACCTTGTAGCTGAATCAAAATTTCTAGTTGTTTAGAATAACACAACCATCAATGTTTTTCTAGGAAGGCCTTGGTAGAATCAACTTGTGGAAATTCCATCATCATAACATCAATGCATAACACACTAAAATAATTGAAAAATCAAAACGTTTCATGGAAATAATTCCCTTTTTAAATCCCATGAGTCATAATATATCGATGTATGATTCTATCATAGGGAATGTAAATAACTTTGAGTTGATGATGCTGCATCGATCACCACCCTGAATGGCATGGAAAAGATCCTGACCAACCCCATTAAATATATTAGTGAATAATATGTGTTACCAATTGATCAGGATGTGTATATGAACCCATATATAGGCACATATTCAGAAATATTTATGGTGTCATTCATGACCACTAAGTCCAACAATGTTGAAATGTTTTTGGATCCCTAGATAGTGATGAATGATTGAATAAAAATTCTTTAATTCCATCCATAGAGCTCTCATAAATCACTTATTCACTAGCTTAGGCACAAGAGGTTGTATCATAACCTTATGATGATAAAGACACTCCTTCTCTATCACACACTCAGTCCTCTCAACAGTTTCATGGAGATACCACATTATCTATTGGGTAATAGGAAGTTTCTTTATCTTTGGGATTCCAAGATATTAGGTCCTCCCCAAAATTTGGAGAACATATCCCAATACATTATCCCCTTATAGAACAAGTGTATAAATTTTAATAGGTGGGGTATGAAGAGGGGGGTGACCTCAAGAAAACACCTCTACCCTTTTAAAAGGGAGTGTCTACCACAATTGATGAGATCTGAAAAATAAATCTGTGTATAGAATAAAACAAATCAACCACCTTGATTAGTGCGTCCATGAATTATGAAGAAAAATAGTTATATTCCTCTTTATTTATGAAGCATCAGGATGTTCTTTCCTATACTACACAGAAATTTGGGGCATCGATCCTGAGGTGGAAACTCACCACTTGGGCCTTCCATAGGACCACCAGGGATATAAAATATTAGCTTAATGGAAAAAATAGACACATGATACCGAAAATGAGGATGAATATTAAAATATTACTAGAGGAAACATCATTTGGGAGTTCCAATATCCCAAATGGTTGGTTAATATTTTCCCCATAAAGAAGAAGAACAAGAAAAATACAGTCTATATTTATTTCAAGGAACTCTACTAACACTTCCCAAAGGATAATATCCATGTCATTATCAAAGAACTCTTTATTTATGAGACAACTAGATATCATTATCTCTCCTTCATGTATGGATATTCCGAAAACTATCAAACCAGAGTTGCCCAGGAAGACGATGATTCCAAATACTTTAGGGCCCCATGGATTCTTTTTCTATCGTGTCATTCTATTTGTATTGAAGAATGTAGGTTCTATGTAACAATGTTACAAGAATCATATCATCAATACCTTCCTAATAAAGTTCATTAATTTCTATGTTTATGTCCTAGTGGTAAAATATAGACATAGTTTGATCCTCTTAATAGAGTGGGAAATCACCTTCAACAAACCATGAAAAAACAGAATGAAAACGAACCCCTTGAAATGTTCTTTTAGAGTTACATCAATGAATTTTAAAGGATTCAACATATGAAACTAAGGAATCGAATTATACCCAATGAATAAAATGGTAATTCCTTGAATTTTACCTCCAAAAAACCTCACATATTTGAGAGGAATTCAATGAAACTTGGCCTACCTCTATCATTTTATAGGCAACCATGTTCGAAAAAGTCTCCCCTTGACCTGATTGATGAAAAGTGGGTCACATATTAGTGGATTAATTATTTAATGGAATACATCAATTTTTTAAGAGATATATCTTAATCCCACCAGTGTTGATTCTAGTTGTTGAATGATGATAGCTTATTTTGTATTCGACAACCTTAGAGTGGTCACTTGGAGCCTTCCATGAACCAATGAATAATGGAGGAAGTGAAAACAACTTTTATAATATCATTAGAACCATGATAAATATTGAAAACCATTATTTAGATATATAGAAGAGTTATGTGGTGCTAATATTTTCTTTCCATAAACTAAGGCACTAACTGCAACATCATGAGATCTATTTGGTCTCTTGTTATAAACCACTTGTAATCATTCTCAAACGTCCGATGTTGACCGACCATCTATCATAGTGGAAGGTCATACTAAAATAATTTAACATTAAGTTCATTACTTAGAAAGTTATCAAAGTCTAAACATTAGAAAATTTTATTTCAGAGCACACCTCAGAAAAAATTAACTTCATTGGACGTTGAACTACCTGATGAAGTGGTTTTCTTAGTTCAAGGGGCCTCTCAATTTGAGAAATTTTTTTATGTTGTATCTATAAGTCCTATATGGACTAGGATAGAAGACCCCAAACTCAATAAATTGTGGTTTTGAGTCATTTTCAACTCTATAGAAAAGGGAGTCCTTCTTTACTCCTTCATGTTGTCAAATGTGTGCATGAACAATGAAGTAGAATATGAAGCTCCTATTATAGGGATAGAGATTAAACATCAGTTTGAAGTCAATCAATTTATGATTAAAGGTAATTATACACTGGTTATGAAGAAATTCAATGGGTATTGTGCAAACAAAACTGAAGAGATATATCTCTTGCTAAACTATGTACATGGACTAAGGAATTGCCTTCAAATACAACATTGAATCTAATACCACAATTTCAGAATTCCAAATCTAATACATTGGAAAAAGAATCCATAACATTATCTGATCCAAACTGGGATGAGTACGTTATCGTCATTTCACATCACCTTATGGTATCACCTTTCATTCAATCCAAAATAAAAGAGATTAGTAAGATTATCCCCATCCATGTACTATACAGTCTTACAATCAGAAAGATAGAACCCATGGTGTACTAACATTAAAAGGGAGATATCCCACCAAATTGAATCAGTAAAGAGAAAAAATTAAGATGAGAAATTAAATTTTTTCTATATTATGGAACAAATATTAAATAGATACTCAAAAAGAGGAGACTTGATGGAGTTCTTCTGATGTGAATTGATAGAAAAGAGACTGCTGTTGTCATTATGTATGTGCAAACTGGTTCATGAGGAATCCATCGGTTAGAATTAATGATTTACCATAAAATAAAAAGGAATGTATACTAAAATCCCACTATAATTTAGGACAACACTAAATTCACCAAAGAATGCTAGTCTAACAAGGTTCATGGAATCATCTTTAACCAACCTCCAGAGTTACATTCCACAAACAAATACTCATGGCCATTCTCCATTTTGGGAATTTAAGTCATGGGACCATTTCCTCCTACTATGGACAAGTAGTTCATATATATTATCAGAACAACTGGATTCTTCTCTATGTGGGATGAAGACATACCCATTAAAGTTGTCAGGTTAAGGAACATTTTAAGCTTCTTGAGAAGCAACATCATCACCAAATTCAGTGTCCCTCATACAATATTGAAATTGAATGGCACTGATTTCTATTATACTAAATTTGAAAGAGTATAAATGGATTATGAAATCAAGTATAACTATACATCCCAATATCATTCAGCCAATAATAGATAGTTAGATTCCTTCCAAAGAACCGTATAAAATATATTACAGAATATGGTAGATAAGTATAATGCTTCATCGCAATAAAATATCCTAAATTTCTCAAGGGATTACTATAATATGATACAAACTGCTATATAGATGACCCCATACTAATTAGTATACATTATAGATGTGGTATTTCCCATAAAAACACAATTTACCTCACTTCACTATGCCATATAAGATTTTTTCCATAGATGATCAATCCTAGAAATGATTATATGATTAGCACAAACTAGATGAGAATAGATTTCACATCCTTCATCATATGAAAGAAACCAAAACTGGATTTCATAACCCCTAAATAGAAAATTTCCCATATGGAATTTCCTCAATGGAGTGATGGTGTTAGTCCATAGGAGTCCAATGATACTCATAAAAAAAAAATCTCCAAGGTTTCGACAAAACTGGGAAGGACCTTATGCCATACACAAAGTATACTACAATAGAGCATGTTCATTGAGCTTGATTGATGGGTAGCTTACCATGACCCCCACTAATGCATGGTTATAGAATAAGTATTTTTTGTAAAAAATCGACACAGTCATCATGATTTAATTATGTTAAAATTCATGGGACATATTCTTAATCAAAAATGTTAAAATAAATGGTGAATCATCCCAGTAGCATGATTTTAAACTGCATTGTTAGTCCTTGACACAAGACATTAAACGACATTACATATTTTTACTCACCACAAGATAATAAAATAAAAGACATCAATGTCCTTATTGTATGAAATTAAACTACGCTTCACCGTAATGTTATCACCTAAGAAAAAATTACCCTTAGGATATTTCATCCACCATGTCATATTTAGGAACTATTTCTCGCTTTATTCATATCACTATAGGATAGGTAGTGATTCTTAGAACATTTGCGACATGCCAATCTTCCTTCCATTCATAAAACTATATTTTTACCATCCATCATCCTCAAGGCCTCAATTCATTTCAGGATTATGATTCTTCCTAGTCTACAAAATCATCCTTCCCATTACATCATGACACAATCATCTTGATCACATGATGTTAAAGAATGTGGCACATAATCCATGTTGTATGAAAATAAACTGCATGAAACTGATGTCCACATATTATGATGTTAAACTCTACACCACCATAATGTTATCACGTGAGAGGATTTCATCCCTAGCATCAATCATATACCATTCCATTTTCAATAACTACATGAAACTGGATTCTTATCCTCATAGAATATGTACTGAATCATGGATTTTACATTATTTTCTAGCCACCCAAACAAAATTATCCTTTCTATGCACGAATCATATCCATGTAATGAGCTATCCTCAAGAAATACGAGTGGCTTGATTATCATTCTATGGGATATATAGTGAAACTTAGACCCTGTGACTCAGTTACATATACAAAATAAAATAAATATTTCATCCATAACATAAAACTAAATTTATGTAGGGGACTCTGATGTGGGTCTTATTTATAGGTCCATTTCAAAAAAGTGCCCTCTCCCTGTACATCAGTTTGATTTTTTAGGGGAACCATGTCTAAAATAATTTTTACTTTGATTCCTTCCCACACAATATATGTAGTGATGCCCATATTTCTAATTTTAGGTCTAGCTGTAAAATTTCTTGCCTTTCATGCTACGACACCATCATCCTTACCGCAGGACGATAAACAACAAAGGGTCCATAAACTGTGTGTGTCTTGATTCCCTCTATATTTAGATTCTTAGAGATTCTTAGATTCGACACCCTCTTCCTGCCACCAAAAATTCAAAATGAAAATATGCTTAATTTTAACTCTTTTGTGTGGTTTAATAGTCCTTTATCACAATTTATTTCTCACATAGAGAACAAGTCATGTGGGAATAAGTTTTTCGGTAGGGTATTCCCAACATGATCAAGGACTACAAATAAAACATACGGATTCCATGGTTGGTATAATAAGACATTCAATGTAACACAAGATTTTCTTACTATATGATGTTAAATGGAATGGTTAAGGACAGTTGGAGAACTATATATGGATTAATTCCTACTTTCATAGGATATATAGTGACACCCGAGTCTTTAATATCAAGTCAAAATGAAATATTTCCTCTCCACATCAGTGAACCTACATCCTTACTACACAAAGATAAATTTCATGGAGAACATACATTCCAGATTATATTTAATAGAGTGGTACCTCTAGAACCATGCGTGGCTTGATTCTCATTTCCACAAGATATGTAGTGATTCCAATACATTGTGTCATTTTATAAACAATGGGTAAAAAAGTTCCAATTTCCTATATTGAAACAAATATATATTCAAGATATATCATGTTTGGGGTCCTCATTCAAGGACCTTTCAAGGAAAAGAAAATCCCCCTATGTATGAGTTAGATATATGTAGAGAATTTCACATACCATGGATAATAATGTTCTGAATTTTTCATACCTACCACGAAAAATTACTTCCATTCATCATAATATATACCCCGAGAAATTTCGGATCTTCACAATCTTCAAATGTACATCTCTAATGGAGGGCCGATGTCATGAGGACACCATTGATTAACAATTGAAAATATGCCCTAGTTTTCTCTACATATGACTCTAACAAAAAATCCATATTGACGAAACTAAAATACAACTTCATGAGAGGCCTATTATATTTCCTCATTCCCCATTGAAATTTTTCCCCATATCATTTCCCCTGATTCGAGAATCCCTAGAATCATGGTCAACATTTTATTCCTCCACATGTATGAGGCATGTCAGAACATCCAGGATGATGAGCCTCTTATTAATCATAATTTCATTGACTAGTGGTTTTATTTGTATGACCTTTAACAATAATACACCATATCTTCACTACCACACGATTCTAAACTTCATGGTTAATGTCACACTTATTCATCATTAGAGTTGAGGCACTGCATGTAGCTTTCTTCTCAATGTTTCATGATAAGTTGTGACACCCAGATCACCATATTTCATTTTAGATACTGTATTATATTTTTTATTTTGAGTCACCTACATCTTCATTTTATGATTTCAAATCTATTTGTCATTAAATCGTGAACCTCAAACATCCATTCCATAAGACATTATACTATATGGTAAATATCCTTTTTTCAAGGAATTAAAATTAATTATTCTCTATACATCCTTTAAATTGGAAATATTCATGTAAAAGTGGTTTTTAAATCAGGGAAAATTCTGATACAGATTCCCTCATCATTTTGAGGAATAATTCCCTTGGAAAGACACACTTTGGGTCTTGGAAAATGTTAATTTTTATAATTTAAATTCCCCTTAGAAATGAATGTTCAATGTCTAAGGGAAAAATTTGTTTGACTATGAAAACTATGCCCAATTTTTCTATTCATATTTCACCCACACAAAATAACTATAAACTAATTGAATATTCATCGCTTGGAGAGGCCCTTCCTACCTATGTATACCCATGAAAACATCACATTAGAAACTATTCTTATGGTTTCTCTACACATAATTACCCCATATCATGGATAGAATTTAAAAATAACAAATCTAGGCTCAAAAAAAAACCCACCAATCCAGGTTCTAAAAATATTGGGAAATTCTCATCCTGTAAGCCCTATTTGGTCATTCAACCCGTAATTCATTGTCAAAGTTGTTTCATCTAAAATTCCAGTCTAATTAGTTAAAATTGAAAGACTTTAAACATCCCATGAAAATATATACTACAATATCTATGTGGAAAACCCCCAAAAGTAACTTGGGTAAAATTATAGTTCCATCTTTCAAGACATATGCTTTGTATGGTCCAGGAGAATAAAAACCAAGAAATAAAAAAAGGCAAAAAAAATTTATGTTAAAAACCTATAAAGGGAAGACAAATCAAACTTCATGTTATTCCCGAAAAATCCCACACAATAGTAGACATAGGAAAAATCTATTAATAATAGAAAATACAAAAAATATTTATACTTTTTCATGTAACACCAGAAATAGTCGTAACTATTCTTGCTGAGTCCCTTGGCTCCGGAAAAAATTAAAGAATTATCTGATCTTTCATTTTAATAATGAAAAATTACTATATTTGAATAAACAACTATTCAACCTGATAAAAAACCATTCCAATGGGGGAAATTTTCATCCATACAATTACACATAAAACAAGATAAGTTTTCTACAAAGCTGTAAAAGGGATGAAATAAACACAGAAGATGAATTTGATGAAAATTTTCAAAGGGGGTGAAGCTGTGTGGGTGTAATTGATCCCATGAAGTGAATATATCTTCATGAACTGCCACTCTACTTAATGTTACTACACTTCATGAAGTTCCCCATTAACAAAATTTCTCATGAGATGAGATGGTATAATGGGTGACCACAAAAAAACAATGTCTTTTGTGGGACTGGGTGTTGATTTATGCACCAGTGAACAACCGTCCTCAGGAAAACAATTATTCATTAGATGAGGTGGTACCATCGACCCTCACAAATGAAAAAAATTCTACTATAGGGATGGATGGTTATTCACATCCCTGTGAATTACTAAAAACTACAAATGAAGTCATTCGTAGACGAAGACATCCTCTTTGGCCTCTAGTAAAAGAAACTCCATGACCCACCATGGATGACCCACCATGGAGGGGTCTGGTCCCTCGGTTCTTTTATAAAACAACACTGAGGAGAAAAAAATAGGGACCAAATAGATGAGCGATGAGAAGTAAACGTATGAAAACTAGATCCTTATAGATGAATTGTGAGAGAATTATAAATACCCTATTTTAAATCCCACCTCATAGAATTAAGAAGGAAACAAAAATCATCTGGACATATTTTTGTTTGAAACCCCTATATAGACACCATTCTGTGAGGAATAGCTAGATAGCCACTTTGTAGACCAACACACCATATATAAAAATTCCATTGAGGAGGAACCCTACCCCACATAGCCAAATTCTACATATGTGGAACCCAATCCTACATAGGAAAATGTTATTCATGCATAACCCAGATCTATATAGAAACACACAATACGGGATGAAATCGGGTCTGTGTAGAACAACGAGATGTTTATGGAACCCTGACCCTTGTAGAAATATAATATTTAGAGGAAACCCCATATCACATAAGAAAATGTTAATTGGAATGGTTTGTCCTAGTCTTTTCTACTCTCCACCTCCCATCAATCCATTTTTTCATATAATTAGGCTCCACTTAGGCCCCTACACAAACCAGTTGAACAACATCAGGCTATGGCCTCTCCAAAAGCCACATTACATGTATGACAGATCATATGGGCACATCAGTGTTCCCACATGAATCTACATACCCTTGGAAAGAAGAGTCTTATGTGAAACCTCCTTAAGTATGGGGACAATCAGATTGATTTTAAATATATATTCTCATGGTAACAAGGGTCCTGATGTTGGACGTGCTCTTATAAATGTAGCAATTTTGGGGATTGGGGAGAACCAATAGCCTTCTCCTTGACGAGGGCCATTTACTGACATTCCACTCTTCCCTAGGGACTAGAATGACATCCCTCCAAGAGTAATATCATATCCTTTATTATGGGAGGAAATGATATTGATACACTTTTCATTCCAAGATATAGCCAGGTGGATCACCAAATGTGACTATTATGGTTACCTGAATTAAAGATGATATGAGAACATTAAATTACCTCTGTCTACCCCTTTAGGCTCTATCATCCATCCATTAGTGGAAAAAGTGGATAATGTTATTTTCATGTATACGTCATCCACTTGGGTTTCCCACTGAGCATGACTTGTGTGGGCTTATAGGATAATGGGAATCATGACATCTATATGGTTTCAATCGAATTGGAATCCCACAAGTGTACAACCCCACTTCACAAGACTTCTCCATAGTTGAAATCTCTGAATTCCATTCACATGGGTTGCCTATATGGTATAATCCCCATTCATCACCCAATGGGCCTCCTATATATTATAATCCCCAACTATGCTCAACGTTCATCCTTCAATGTGAAAACCCCATTCTTGTAACCTCAAATGGGACTCCTACATGATGTAAGCCTTGAAACCATACCTAAAAATTTAAAGGGACATATTACCAATGATGTAGCATTGGATGGGATTGCTAAACAGTGTAATCCAAAACCTACCGAACTACATGAAGTTTGATTCCAAACAAACTTAGATATGTATTAAGCCTATCTAAGGTAAAAAAAAGACTCATTTTCACCCTAATGTTATCTAGGACATATTAAATGTAGGTTAATATCCACCAAGGAGACCACATATCTTATAAGGCCTCAGTATTTCCTCGACATAAGTCCCACACCAAACATTGACTAGGTTCTTTTTGGCTGGAAAACCTTTCTTCATGATGTTAAACTTCTTAGTTGGGTCCTTATCAGCTGACCTTAAAAGATAATGTTCCCTATTAAGTGGAAAAGAAAAATGTGAGTTATAATTCCTTTCCAGATGATATGTAGTAATCTCTTTATTTTGATTTGATCTGGATATAAAATAAACATCCATCTCCCAGTATGAATGCATACTCTGGAGAACCTCACCATTTGTCATAATTTGGAATCGTCTAAATGAACGACTAATGAAAATATAATCCTTCGATAATGGTTTCCATTGATGGAGAACCTGTGATACAAACTAATCCATCCATTGAGGAAGAACATTATATACATAGATATGATTATAACCCCATTCATGTTTCTAATTTATTGTTAAGTTGACGTTATCCACATATATATACATGGTTATGAACAAAGGATTCATGAACATAACTTAAATATTTAAGAGAGTACTGAAATAGGTAATAATTCTCCCGAAAAGGATGTGATGATCCTGAATTCCCATCATCTATACCAATGTGAGTTCTTATGTGTCATTTTTCAAGTTCCCCATTAAAAACATGACTTTTTAATGTTGGTCCATGAGTGTTCATGGATATGATATTCATTGGGTGTTTCCAGATTCATGAAAACAAACATGTTAGAGACCATTATGTTGTTGAAAACCAAATGTAAATGATTGTACAAAAATCAACTCATTATAATCAACCATCGAACCATCATATTTTCATCAGAAAAAGTTTTATTTATAAAAGTAATTCAATCCAATACATAAATGATATTGAATTCTAGAGTGAATAAATAAAGAAATGTCCTGAATCCTCATAGAGGTAGAAAAATAAAAGCATGAAATATGTAAAATTCACCTGGTTGATTACTAAAGGTAACTGGGCCTCACTATAGAAAGAAAAATAGGAATTTCATAAGATTTATTCAGCTAGATTCATAAATATAGTATTAGAAGTGGAGTATAATATGGAAAAGTATATGCATAAAGTTAACTTGGATAATGCGTAAAAGTAACCAAGGAAATACATAAAATTAGTATAGTGAATTTAAAATGACTCCAAAATGAAAGGGTCCCCTCAATTATAGAATTATTGAAATCCTCATATATATAAGGCTCACATATATTAAAAAGGGTCATATGTAATGGTTGGATCATTGGGTAAATGTGAATTATGGTATACAATATCAATTATAAAATACTATTGATAAATCATTTAACCATGATTGTTGTCATGAAACATAAGGAATGTTAATCACATAAATAGGAATTGATGGAATTCAATTGTTTTTCTATTTGAATATTTCCACATTAAGGAAGAGGTTTACACTGCAATCAGTGTGAGGATTACACCATGATAATTGACGAAGATCATGATGAAGGAAAGGATGAGACGTTATAAGAGTTATTTATAAATAGAAGATCAATAAGCCAGAGAGGATAAATTCATGTAATTCCATTAGAGATTTAATGAGGATAAAATTAATGTTCAGAATGTTATTAAAATAATATTCACTAATTTTATTTAATATATATGGAGAGTAGGGAGAGATATTAAATCAAAATTTTAGCTATTAATAAAATACGTGAGTCGTAGAATGATAGATAGTTATTTATTTATTATAAAATCAATTCGTGATTAGTATTTTAATATTTGATAATAAAATGAGGGAGATCTATGAGACCATATCACTAGAGGTTCATGGAGTTTATTATATTAATCAAAGTGGAGTTTATTAATCCACTATGATTACTAAAATTTTATTCTTGTATCATAAATATAAAGATGATTTTACATGAAAAGGAAATGATATTTCTATGTTGTGAGAGTTTTAAACATTGAGGGTTAGTCTGACCACTCGAAATTATATGAAACATGCAATGTGAATTGTGACTTTGGTACATTCTCTCACAATTTGTTTATTCTATTTGTATTAGACTAATATGGGTGGGCCATGTAAAATTTATTATATTCCCAATTATTTAATTTTATCAGTTCATATCTACTAATAGTGGAATAATTCTTTTGTGATGATTTTTAATGATATTGTAACACTTTGGTCCACCCCCAATTTAGGTAATTTACCTTAATTAGTAAAAGAACTTTCATGTTTTTTGGATTTAGTTTTAAATGTATGTCAAAACTAGGGAAACAATGTATTCCATTAGAGTAATATTTTTTTTAAAAATAGTTTTAGTTCATGAATCTTTTATAACTATGATTTATTTTTAATAAATAAAAATTTAATACATTTAAAAATATTATATAACTGTGCTATGGTTTGAAGAAAATATGAATAGATTATACAGTAAAAAGTAAATGGTCTTGTAAAACCGTTTCTTTTTTTTTACAAGTTTAACTTTTGAAGGCTCTTCTCGAAATGGATATTCAAAAATAAAATTCACATGATTACAAATAGAAATATATGTAACAAGAAATAAACCTATAATACCCCCCACAATTTTAAATGACACCATGTTTTATAGATTATATAACACAAAATATCAATCTTAAACAAACCATTAAATATTATTATTTAAATATGATCATTATAACCATGACACTGTATTAGAATATTTGAATTAAATTAATTGAATTATTATATATATATAATATAACTACATGATATATATATATTTATTAATTATTAGGAAATAAAAAATCCTTTTAAATAATGTCATTTTTTTTGCGTTAAATTTTATGGTTTCTTCAAAAAGTGAGATAAATGATTTTTGTTAGTGAATATTATAAAGAATGTTTTCTACTATTAGAAATATTATTTAATAAAAGGTTATTATTTTAAAAACCAAAACATGAAAAATAACTTAAGGTGAAATTTTATGATTACTATGAAAAGATTGAATTTTCAATGAATGGTTATAATTCAAATTTCTACAAAACTATCATTTTTTTCTTTGAAAAATACTATAATGAACTGTATTTAATATTAAATTAATATAATTCTACATTATTTATATTTATTAATAATTATTAAATATGAATAAAATCAAAACATGATATGGGAATGTGTTATTTTTTGGGCATAAAAATGCATTTTCCAAAAAACTATTTTTCAATAGGTTTTATGCATTTTAATTAAAATTGATTTCCACCACTTATAGAAATATAAAATTAGGAAATTGATTAAAATATTTTTATTTTTGAGTATAAAATTTAGTAAATAGGAAATATTATAATTTTTTATAATTAAATGGTTCTATTTAAATTTTTTGTCAGTTTGTTAAGGGTAAATAGAGTAATTAAGGATAAAAATAATATGTTATGGCTTCAAAAATATATCTATACCCAAAATTATTTCTATTTTATGAGTTTAGTATGACCAAACCCATCATATATTTTAAAATATTTCTTCTAAATTCCATGTTTCTTTGATAAAAGTGACACCATGAGATTTTTTAAAATATTGTTTTCCAAAAAAAATTTATATATTTGATATTTTATGATAGACGCTACATTGAGAGTATCTTGTGATATATGAAACATTAATTTTAAACAATATATGATATACTATCAAATTTTTTATTTATTATTAATGTTATCACCTAGCCAATTGAATGGTATAAATGAATATTATTGACTAATTGATAAAAATACGGGGTCATCACATGTATATAAAGTTATTTATTTTGTGAATACTTAATTAGAAATGAAAATAATAACTATTTGAAAATAAATGAAATTTTACGATGAAAATTTACTTTTATGCACAAAAATATAATATAACTAAATAAATTAAAAAAATCACTTATTTTAATGAATTTTATTAAATATAAATGTTCTATATTCCATCTAATATTTTACACTCATCTTATGTGTCTTCTAGGAATGATATAAAATAAATCCAACTTTATAATTCAAATTGGTATATTTCTATAAAAAGTGTTTGGTATCAATTTTCACATTTATTTTAAAATAAATTTTAAATAATTGAAACAATTTTTTTTGATAATATTAAAATATTTTTTTGAAATAATCATGTCAAAATTATGTCTCGAAGAATTTTTTGATAATTTTATAAGAAGATAAATGTTTGTATGAATAGTTAAAAACTGGTTTTTACCATGAACTTTCATTTCATTTAAAGCACTTAAAAATATAAATACTATTTTATAATGGTTTTAAAGTATAATTTAGTTCAATTTTATATGTATTAATCCAATTATGGTCATTGTAATAAATGTTATATGGAAATTTTAAAATTAATCATTTTGAACATTGGAACAATTTCACATTGGAAATTTCATTCTTGTCAAAACAACCCGATTAAATTTAAATTTCATTTTCCACTTATGATAACTAAATTGGGAAAATGGATTCTATATTTTGAATAATAAATATATATATATATATTATCATATATGTTCTATATAATTTTTTACCATAATGAATAGTAAAAATAGTAAAAAATATTTACTGTAGTTATGGTAAAAATGGGTTTACCTTGGGGTTAATCTAAAAATATACATGTTAAAAATGACCCAAATCATTTCCAAAACCCATTTTATAGATTTTTAACGTCCTTATATCTTAAAATATATATAATTCCTCTTTTAGAGACTTTTGTAATGTGAAAGACATGGTTACACATTTCTATTTTGAAATATTACTAGTGTTCCACTTACCACACTTATAAAAGGCCACCTCCTCTCTTATCATATTCATACATTAAAACCCCACTGTTTTGGCCAATAAGCATCTAAAATAAAATATGTAATTCCATCATCTCATCCTATTATACTTATTTTGGACATCAAGAAAACATAGAAATGCATATGGGGTAAAAAAGATGTGGTCTGAAGTAGAGGTAATGTTCATAACCATGCATTTAATTTTATGTCTTCCTCCACCTATTTCAATTAAAGTAATAAAATGATGATATAATAACAAAATAATTTTAAATATACTGATATATTTTTATGTTAATCTAGTTTCTTATATCAATCATGAAAACCATAAAATCATATATGAAATCATCATTCATGTGTACGTTGAACAACATACTTGTGAACCCATGTTATTCGTTCTCCATCACCACCTCTAATGGATGAATATAATGGTGGATTTAAGTTATATATATAAATTTTATGATATAATTTTACCAATTTAATAATAATACTATATCTACCATCAAACCACCGAACTCTTCAGAAAAGAATAACATCTCTCATATGTACAATGGACTACCAACTAGTGAAACAATGTGATGTGTTTTTCATTACTAATTCTGTTAGATGGTAATAAGGATATATTAATTAAATATATCAGATATTGGTAACTTAATGTAATGTTTTTATAAATATATCACATATACCATATTACACTCCATTTTGTGGGGGATACGATTATATTTTTTATGTGTACGGTGGACTACTGCCTGACGAATCAATGTAACACTCTTTTCACTAACTATTTTAATGGATGGTAATATGGGAAATTATAATAAATATATGTGATATATATGACATAAAAATGATTATATAAATTTATTATATTATTTTTCTTTCTTTCATTTCATTCTTTGATTAAATGGAAACATCATTCATGCATATATACGGCCTAGAATATCCATGAACAATGTATTTAATTTTCTATATCTAAACATTATAGATTAAAATAGATACATAAATACTGAATATATATGAAATATATATTATTTTATATATTTGAGATTATGAAACAATGATTAAAGAATATGTACTGGTCATAAGAATCAAAACATACATGAAACAATGCATATTTCTCTCGAAATGTAATTTTTAATTGGGAATTTTAAACAAAATTTTATTAAATAATCATAATTAAATCATATATGTATGATATATATGAATATTTTTATTATATATATATATATATATATAATAAACTAGTATTTATCAAATTTTATGTTCAAACATGGATGATGGAAGTGGAGACTTAAGGTTACGGATTTCCATGTCACTTTTTACTTCTATGGTACACATTCCACATTCACCAACTCTTTAATTTATGTGGTTTATTTACATTACATGGATTTATATTATTATTATTGTAATAAAAGTTATAGAGTTTAAATTTCTTTTATGAGATCTATCTTCCAATGGGTTTATTGTTCAAAAGTTACCAAAGTGGTATGATATATTTTTTTTCAATTTTTATTATTTGAGGCATATGTTGTGTTATGCACCTATATTATTTTATGAGGAGGTATTTACATCCCATTTTACTAGTTATATCATGAATCTAAATGAAATCATGGTATTTTATGTTTTATTTATTATTATTATTTCATGGGGATTACTATTAAATGTTACTAAACTGGTAATTATTTTATGACACAATCTCATTGTTTATATGTATACTTATCAGGATAAAATATTATAATACACATATCAAGAAGCTCATTAATTTTTTATCCTATGGTTATGTTTTAAAAATACATGTTTCCCTGCATTTTAGTCTCTTCATGAACTTTATATTCCTAAATAATTATTTAAATTAATACCAACCATCTTTCCGGTTTCATTCAAAAACCATTTTCTTCCATATCCATGTTTTATAAAAATATTTTATTAAATGTTTTATCATTCCTAAATGAATTAAAAAATAATTTTTATCCATGTTTTAATTTTTTTAAACGTTTTTAAATGGAATCATAATATTTTTTTTTCAAAATAAGTCCCATTTGGATTTTATCGAAATTTTTAAATTCATATTTTTCTTTTAAATTTTATGTCATAAACAAAATTTTACATCATCAAGACCATACCATTATTATAAATCTTTATTTATTAGTTTCAAAGTTATTTTCAATGAAAATAATTTTGAAAATGTTTTATTTTGTTATTTTTTCTTTTAAAGTGGAAAGGTTGTTTTCACCTCAACTATTGTTTTCTAAGAATATTTAAATATTCTTTTAGTTGTTTCAAATGTTATTTTAAAATAAAATGATTTATAACATATTTTATTGTTCAAATAGTTTTTTTAAAATGTGGAAATATTATTATCCACCAAAAATGTTTTATGTAATCTTTCAAAACAATTTTCCAAATAATATGATATCCTTTGTGACATCTTATGCTTTGTTGGGGATATGATGCAAAGATACCATTCTTATTGTTTCTCTATATTGTTTATTTTTATGATGACTAGGTGTTTATGAAACCCATTTCTCTTCCATGGGTTATACCATGTGAAAATGGTTATGAAAACCACTTCTTTTTTCCATGGGTTATGATTTTATAAATTGATGAAAAGATTAATAATCTTGTTTATTTTATACATTTTATGTTATAATAAAATGTTTATAAAACCCATTTCTTTTCATGGGTTCTGACATGGTCAATGTTTTATGATCTTAAGGCACACATATGTATGATTTTATTTTGTTACGTGGGGGACCAATATCTCCCTCCCATGCATTGGGTAATTATTTATATCTCATGAGATAAATATGACTAAAATAGGGAGAGAACCCATTTCTGTAAAGGAATTTTGAAATTATGATTGTCTTGGGAGTGAAACCTGATAACTATTTAGGGTTGTTTAGTGAACATATATCAGTAATATATCCTTGAAAATAAGCCTTGAATGCTTGGTAAATGATGATGTATGCTTATGTTTATGTTGAAAATCTCGGTCTTAATCCAAAATTATGTTCTCATGGTTCATGTTCTTTGATTTCATAATGATTTGTATCTATTGAACTTCCAGTAATTATTTCATGACTTGATATTGTGATCTTTTTTATGCATGGAAGATTTTAAAATGATATGATCATATCCTAATACCTTTATACACATGATATACTTATATATCTCCCTTATTTACCCTTTATGATAACATTATCGAACGCATTCCCATGATTTCTTTTCCCAGGTCATGAAGAAAATTTTTATATAGGTTATGTTTATGAAGTGTTAAAAATGGGTAGATAATTATAAGAAAAATTTAATATCTTTCAATAAATAATTGGATTATAGAACTAGTCTCTAAAGGAACTAAACCATTACAATCCTCAGGTGTGTGTTTTTATAATTTATTGAATATTTATCTAAAATATATAATATTATTATTTTAAATGTTTGAATTTCTATAATAAATACCATTATATTTTTTTAATCAAATCAAAAATCTAAAATATCACTCTATTTCTTTTAACTTATTTTATAGGTTTACATAGTTATAATAAGATGTTTTGAACAATTAAAAATGATTATTTTGAACATAATTTTTTATTTTTATTGTGGGAATTTATTTTAAATTATTAATGATAGTATAAGTAACTAAAATTCAAACACAAGAATGAAAAAATTCTTTTGAAAGTGGTTAAAAAATAAATTTAAATATATAAATTGGTATTAAAATGACTTAAAAGTACTTTTTGTTAAGTAATATGTTATTAGATATTTTAAAACTATAAAATATTAAAATAGGAACCTAGGGATGGGATATGGTCTAAAATTTCATTTCATGAACACATTACCATAGAATTAATTGTACGGATCATTATTATTGAAAACTTTATTACCATAATTAAGGTTATAATTGGTTAATGAAGTGATTAAACCTAAAGATAAATTTTAAAATTCCAGATAATGTTTTCTAATTTATATTGGTTGAAATTGTTTCAACTTTAACATATCATATACTTAAATTTTTTTACACATGGTTCCACTTTCTCTTGAAAAATAATATATATATCTAAATATTTTATGTACTTCCATGTGCATCATTTTCATTAATAAAAAGTAAAAAACCTCTAATATATTATTTACACCACCATCAACAAGTTATCTCATCCAAATAATTGAAAAACATATTCTAAATATGCTTATAAAATTGGATAGAGATTTTTATCTCTTCCTAAGACCATCCCATTGTAACTTAATAAGAAATATAAAGGAGGCATCTGAAAGAGGAGGTAATCCTTTTAACTAATCTATTTAATCATGAATATTATTTTATAGCATTAATTTCTATCTTTAAAATTCAAATTTAACAACAAAAAACCTAAAACATAACTTGATGTTATTATGATAAACATACAACCCTATTCTTCTCATTTTCCATCTGATGGGGTTTAAAATCATCATTTGTATGTATGTGTTGACTACCACCTCCATGATGAGTTGTGTTTATTCTTTCATCACCACATCACAAGGATGATTATTTTTAGGGATTTAATAAGTATATTGTTTATTCATGTAATAATTATGATTCAGAAAATATAATATTTTACATACATTGTACACCTTCACTTGTTAAAAAATGATAATCTCACTCTTCTGTACATGTGAAATACCACGTAGATGAAGCGGCGTGATTCATTTTTTCATATAATCATATCATGTGTGATTATAAAAAATATATTTAATTTATAAATTGATAATTATGTCCTAATTATTATATTTGATATTATAATGACCCATTTATCATCATTGTCTTGAGAGAGCGGTGAGCTATTAACTGGTCTTAAGTGACATCCCCAAGACACCAAAAGCTATCAATAAATATCAACGATTTCAATACAAGTGGGGGATGATTTAACCTTTAAGAAACAAACCACTAATTAACCAAACATCCCCAAACAATCACTATATAATCAATGATAAAATCAATAAAACTCAACCATTTCCTCTATAACTAAACCAACCAATGTGCGCTATAGTGGATTCCAACCCAATATCAATGTAAATAGAAAAAAAAAACACGAATAACTCTAAGATGGAAACAAGACACCCCGATACAATCACCAAACAACCCATGTTTTATGACGTGGTGCTAAAGACATGTGATACTTTACATTTTCCCATGTCTTGGAAGATAGAATCTGAAAAAGCACCAATGTTCCAATGCAATGGTGAGTATAAAACTCAATTTTCCCCAATTGCATCCCTACTCATGCCACTTTCATGTAAAGAGTAGAAAAATTTATATAACACCATTTATATAAAAAAATTATACAAAAAAGTGTATAACTAAATATAATCATATTTCGAAAACCATTTATAACCAAGAGTAAACAAGTGTTATTTTAAACCAATTTTTCTGTATGTCACATTTTACAAAAAAACCAAACATGGATTTAATCCCACTAATCAATTTCATTTTGGAATATCCATCTTATTTCACCTTTTCACAAACCTAACCAGGCATGCTTTGTTTTGAATGATCGATATGCATGAGATATCTCTTGTAAAATCACCATGTGTCCCACTAAGAGACGCCCTCGATATAGGGTCACATACCTTTTACCCCACTGGTACACATACCTTATTCATAGTCCATCTACAATGAACTCACTCAAAACCCAATGTATGCCAAAACCATTTTAAATAACCATTTCAACCCATTTCATAAAGAATAATATTTTATTGAAAACCATTAATAACCTAATTCCAAACAACCATTACATTTTAAAAAAATCATTCCTTTTATAGGAAATTATTCAGTCAAATATTTTTACCATAATTTGAGTAAAATCCCATTTTAAAATCAATATTTTAAAATAATGAATCAAGCACTTTATTCAAGATTTTTTCCCATATTTCCAGAAACTAACATTCAAGATGGTTTATAGCAATCAATCACAACTAATCAATCAAAATTTTATCACAAGGTAATAAATATGAAATCATTATAATCTGTTACACAAAGAGGATTTGAGTTTGAAGCCACCTTCCTCAAGTGTTTTTATGAAAATGGTAAAGGGATGAAGAATGCTCATGAAACTAGGTAAGAATTCATTGAAACCACCTTAGATCTCTCCCCCTAACCTTGTTAAGACAAAATATCATTTTATTTGGAATCCATAATCTTATATCTAACCATAGTGGGTGTATATATAAAAATATGAGAAGAGGGACTAAGTAGATCTATGAAAAAGTGACAAGAATGGTGTATAACAAGCACATACAATTAGAATCAGGCCTCTAAACACCATGGAACATTTCCAGATCAATTCCAATTCTCTTAGGAGAGATTATCCAAACATAAAGAGAATAGAATCCTGAGATAGAGCAGCATAGGTGGAATAAATAACCACTTGGAGTCAAAAACTTGTGAGATCCACATATTTAGGATCTCACTTTGAACCCACAAATGGTTTAGTCACACATTTAAACAAACCATGTGTTACCTACAATATTTGAAGATCCTCACAGGGCATTCTTGCATGGTCTCCCTTATTGTGAACCAATAATTTCTAACCTAATATCCAACATCTTCAATGCTTCACGGTTCTCTGAGGATTCTGCACGTTTTAGAAAAACTGTGTGTAAGAACCCAGATCTTCTTAGGTATGGATATTGATTTCAGGTTGTTTTTTAGGAAAAAAAAGAAATGGGGTTTTTTATAATTACATGGTTTGTACTTCCATTTACACTTGGTATACATGGTTTCCACCTATATACGTGTATTGTAAATGTAACAGCCGAGTACATGGCTATGTGGTGACCTGATAGACCACTTAATTCGAGGCCCAGTAAAGGCTATTACAGGGCATGTAGTTTAAATAAACACCCCATGTTCTTTTTTTATTTGATATATCAGATCAGGGTTTTTTATTATGTTTATAAACATCTTATTATTATTATGGTTCTTATAGGAGAGTGACAGAATAACCAAAAAACGTTGAACCCCTATCGATTATCCGTCTGATCTCCGATTGACACACTGTCCGGGTACATTGGAATCCGACCAGTGATTTCTCAAATCCCCTAGATCCTATATTCCTGATTCCTTATATCTTGTGAGTTATTAATGTTTGGTAATTTTTCACTTTTTTTAGATCTACCCCAACCTAGGCTGATTCAAGTGCCGACGTTCATGTATATTGATCGTACGGTATAGAGGTAGGTGGTTTCTTCCCTTAGTTGTTTATCCGGGATCATATTATCTAAAAGTGTCACATGGCCATGTTTGGTGTATTTCCTGATTAGGAATTTAAACATGTTTATTACCTGCTATGATTTTTTTTGATTGATAAAGGGTTATTGATTATGAATAAGGTTAGATACATTGTTATTGGAACACCCCATGGGTTCGTTTCCCCCTGCTTGATTGTTTATGGTCATTTAGTCCAGAATGCCTGTTAGGCTTGCCTTGTTATTCCTACCTTATTTTGTTAGGATGGAGTTTTTGATTATATGAAAAGAATGTGATTTTCATTGAAAATTTTGACCAAAGGGGTAAGACTGTGAGAGATTCCCATGTAGCCATCTATATTTTTTGGGTTATACTGTGAGAGATTCCCATGTGGTCATCTATAATTGTATGGGATAGACTATGAGAGCATCCTAGGAGACCGTCTATATTTGTTTGTGTTATAATGTGAGATCTGCCTATATGATCATTATTATTTAATTAAATTAATTAATTACCCAAAGGTTTAGACCATAAGAGATTTATTATGTGGTCATTTGTAATTGATTGATTATTTTCTAGGGAAAAGGGGTTAGACCATGAGAGATTTCTCAGAGGGTCATTGCATAATGAATTGTTACTATGTTTGGTCATAGGGGATAGACTATGAGAACATACCAAGTTGTCATGTATGAATAATTTCATAATTGTGATGAGTCTACCATGACAAATAACAAGTTTGGAATTGGAATTAGTTGATTGTTTGGATGGTCTTCTGAATAATCAGTTTTGTGACTTTATACATCGGATACAGAGCTCATGCTAGTTCCTGAGGTAACAAGATTCAACAGATTGAATAATCGGTAAATGTAAATGTTTCTAATTGAAAACTGTGGGATTTTTTTCTTTTGAGTAATTCCTAGTTTATTGCTTCATTTTTACTATTACTTTCTATATATATATACATATATATATTAAAAGACAGCAAGGCATAGATATTTTGGTGGTTTCCTACAAGAATTTGCCACACCCTATTTGGGTCATTCTTTTGGACCCAAATAGATTATATTATTATAGGTATAGATAAGGTAAAGTACCCTTCTTCAGCATGAACTTGATTGTTGTTCGAGCTGGAGATCATGGAACCATGTCGAGGCTTGAAATATTGTTGGATTTTACATGTTTCTATTTTTACATGGGATTCTATATTTCTATTCAGAATCGTGAATTGTTTGGATGCTTTCTTAGAAACATGTGACATGAATCATTTATATACATATTCTCTAGTTGTTTTATTACTATCAGTCTTTCATTGTTTACATCTATTATATGATATTACTGCTTCCCCTATTGTTTACTATTTGTTTTCTAATGTGTGTACCCTTCCAATGGGTACCTAGTTTCCGCATTATCACAACTTGGACCTCACTGTTAGTGGGAAGAATATGGAATTTGGGGAAATGTGGTTGAGGTTATGTGACCAACTAGGTTTGGGGCACCTTTTGGTTGTACCCAGATCTGGGACGTTACAAAGTCGTATCAAAGGGACATCGTTTCTTCTTTTCCTTACTATTTGGAACCAATAGACTGGGATATGAGATAATAAGTAGTTGGTAATGAGATGTTCTCAGGATTTGCTGACCCGTGTACATGGATAAGCCAAGTTTCCTTGAATATTTCAATATTCCTAGTTTTGAAATGGTTATAGTTGATTTGATTTCACCATTGGGAGATTCACTACTTTTGTGCTATTATGATTTATATCATTGTGGATCTATTTCGGTTGAAAACTGATTATATGAGGGTATAACATCTCATATATCATATATCCACTTTCTATAGATAACATTTCATACATTCTTGTCATGCCATTTTTTGGAAAATAAGTATTTTCATGTTGTTGTGGTTGATGTTGTGCTAGAAATGCATTTTTTTGTGATAGATTCTGTAATAGAAATTCCTGCTATTTTTAGGGTATCCTTAGGTGTTATGGTACTTCGTGGATCCAAATTTGGTGGATCATATTTGACTATTAATTAAATTATGTAGAGTTATGACATAAATAAGGATGAAAAACATTGATTCACGGGTAGTATGGACTTCCACATATTATAACGTGGAATGCCTTGGAAAAATATTAATATTTTGGGGGTTTCAAGAGAAGTTTTAGAGGCTTAATGTCCTCAACCCTAGACAAAAATTCATGCGATGTTATGAACACACGACATGTGTTCTTTAATTCTGGAAGAACTGAATTTTATTAAGTACACACTACGTACCGTCTGTACATGCCATGTAGTTGTTGATAATGTGACCGACTTTCTAAGAAGAGACTCAGGGTTGGTATAATTTCTATATAACATGATGTGTATTGGGAGTACACATCGTGCAATAATCGGCTGTGTATCTGGTCGTATGACTAACGACAGATGTGGATGGAATTTCTGTTATACACACCAGGTCTAGAGTGTGCACGATGTGTAGTGTTATAGTAGAAGAAAAATGTTGTTCTTTCCATGTAGAAGTATTTGGGTAGGAGAGAATATTCCACTATATACTGTGTCATAAGAAGGAAAAATCTATGTGTATGGGTAGTACATGACCAGGTTGGTTGGAGTATACACCCATGTTAAGGCTTAAGGGAACACACCGTGTAGTGGTTCTACACACCTTGTAACCCTCTTTTGTAAAAAAGAAATGTTTTCCTTATATTATTTAATTCTTTCACTTATGAGTTGCAGTTCTGTTGATCTTGAATTGAGGTGTGTGCATGACCATGCAGAGTGATGCCACCGACACATCCTCCAATTGTACACTAGGTACATGGAGATGATCTGACACTGGAAATGGTAGTTCAAGGACAACTAACAAATCCTCCCAGCATACCCATCTTGGAACCAAATGTTATATCAGACGTATGTAGTGATGTAGAGTTCCATGAAGGATTTATAAGGATGATGTAGACATTCCAAGGAGAACCACATCCTGCCCCGACTATGGAATAGTTTATGTGGGTATTCCAACAGTAGCACCCTACCCCTTTTTTCAGGGATAGAAGACCAAAAACTTTAGAGTAATGGTTGGAGTCCATGATTTCTATCTTTGAGAATATGGAGACACATCCTAAGAGGAGGGTGAATCTTTTAATGCACATGCTATGTGATTCCACAAAGAGATTGTGGGATGTTGATGCACAAGCATGACGATATCGGGATATGACATGGTAATAGTTTCATAGGCCCTTCTATGAATATTTCTACCTCGAGACATCGAGAGCCGAATGAGCCAAGTATTTCATTCACATGGACCAGGACACTCTTTTAGTGATGGGTTATTCTTCTCTCTTTATAGTGCTTAAGCACTTCAAACTTTTTTTGGGAGGTGACGAATGATCCCAGGATATACGATTTGAGGATGGTCTTAGATATGACATCTGATTGCAGGTGAAAGTTTTCAAGTTGACATTAATGAACTCTATAGTAAACCAGGTTTTGATTACCGAGAGAAATATTAGGGAGTATGGTGCTTCAATCTAGGGCAGTTTAGTATCCAGGGTTTTTACTCCTTTGACCAATAGAAAGAAGCTTTGTAGGGATGTTTCTTTAGGTAGCCATGTGTTGTGATATCAGTGTGAAAACAATGAGAATAGGAGACCACACTGACCAAGAGACCCAGTTGAGTACCAATATTGTGAAAATATGAGTCATCTTAAGCATTTTTATAGGATGTTCTAACTAGTATCTAGTGAGAGGGGATCTATTATTACACCATGTTCAGGATTATGACCACCAGTTTCTCATCAGTCAGGGAACTAGAGATTTTCATGACATTCAGTCTGACGAGGTGGTAATGGCTATGGTATCCAGAGGAAAGGTTTTCTTCAATAGTAGGGTGGATCCGCTCAGGGTATCTAGGCACAGTCACAGGTTCGCGGTACTAGTGAGACTTTGAAATTGAACAGACCCAACAGGGCCCGAATCATGGACCCTCTACGGTTAGACATTCGATACTAGTTGCCTCAATTTTAGCTTCTTCTCTTTTTTATACAAGGGATTCCCATATATTTTACTCTATTTCAATCATGGAGAGACTTGGGATTTGTATCCTTAATTATTATGATGTTATGATGCTAGAAACTCAATTGAGGATTATAATGGCTAGTGTACATCAGTGCAAGGAGTTCCCTCTTGATCATGGTGGGTGTCACATCTTGTGGGTCCTCTATGTCTTAGAGATAATAGGCTTCAATGTCATTCTCAGGATGGACTGGTTGGTCTCTTTCAAGGCCTTTGTTTAATTTTATAATTGTAGGGTGTGTTTCAAGTCACTGGAGGGGAGATCTTTTCTACACAAGGGTGAATGAGATGTCCATGCGACCAGAGTTGGGCCCAAGCATAATGGGTAGGGAGGAATTACAAAAAAGGTTTCTAGTTAATATCTGGATGACCAGGGGACTAAACATATGGAATTTACTCTAGTGATGAATCATTTCAAATATGTATTTCTAGAATACTTTTTAGGATTAACTCTATAGTAAGAGGTGGATTTCTCAATCGAGTTTGTGCTAGGAGTGGCACCGGTTTCCATTCCTCTGTATAGGATGGCTACACCAGAGTTACATGAGCTCATGAATTAGTTATAGGAGTTATAGGAAAAGAGTTTCATCCTACCCAGTATTTCTCCATGGGGGTCACATGTCCTTTTGGTAAAAAAGGAATATAAAAATATAAGAATTTTTTTTTGATTATAAGAAGATGAACCAGTTGACGGTCAAGAACCAATATCTCTTTCCAAGGATTGATGAAATATTTTATTAGATTTGATAAACCTGGGTGTTCGAGAAGATTTAATTGAGATATGGTTATCATAAATTTTATGTCATACCATCAGATATACCTCTTAAATTCTTTCAGAGTAGGTATAGTCTATACCAATATTTTATTATGTTGATTGGTCTCATGAAGGTGCATGAAATTTTCATGGCACTGCTGAACTGAGGGTTCCATTCTTACTTGGATTATTTTGTGGTAGTCTTCATGGATGATATATTGGTGTACTCTCACACTCGACATAAACATGACACCTATCTTGAGATCATATTGTGTACACTAAGGGATCATCAGGTATATGCTACGCAATGAAAGTGACACTTTTGGATTGAACATATTCACTTTTTGGGCCATGTCATCTTAGAGACAGGAGTATTAGTAGACCCAATGAACGTGAGAATGTTAGTTTCCTCAGATCATTTGATGAACATCTTTGAGGTAAAAAATATTCTTTACATGGATGGATACTATAGATGAATTATTCAGGAATTTTTATGCTTACTAGTGTCACAAACGGGACTGACTAAGAAGGGTGTGAAGTAATTATTGATATATTTCATTAGGTATCAGGCTGGGATCGATGCTTATGTTTGGGGGAGGAGTTGTTACATATGGGTCTCGATAGTTGAGGCCACCTGGAAGAAATTACACGAAACACGATCTCGAGTTAGTTACATTTTTGAATGCTTTGCAATTTTAGAGACATTATCTTTTGGGAGAGAATTTTGTATTAAACACTGACCAAAAACACCTCAAGTATATCTTTACTCATCATGATTTTAATTTGAGACAGTGATGGTGGGTTTTGTACATTCAGTATTTTGACTTTGAGCTTGCCTACATGCCTAGGAAAGGCAACGTAGTGCCTAATACATTGGGAAAGAGGACTCAGATTCAAGTAGTTTATGGGGCTAGAAATGAGTGGTATCTCATTGATATGTTCTCTAAGATGAATTTGGAGGTTCACGACAAACAAGGGAATACATTTCATTCTTTAGTAGTTGTTACCTCTACTATACTGGATCGAGTGTGAATGAGGTATCTATCTGATTCTAAAGGCCTAGTCCTATGGCACAGTGTGTCAGGAGAGGACCCTACTCTTGGGTTGACCATATATGAGGACGAGTTTTTTCATTTTCTTGGTTGCGTATGGGTGTTAGTTGAAATACATGAGGAGATATTATGAGACTTTCATGTCTCTATAAGGGAATTTCATCCTAGTGAGACCATGATGTATCGAGATTTACATCATGTGTATTGGTGAATGGGTATTAAGAGGGATGTAGCTTGTTTTGTTATGAGAATTTCTACTTTTTAGTAGGTGAAGACAGAGCATCAATGAATAGTAGGGTTGTTACATCAGTTAAATATTCCTGAGAGTAAGTGGAATGATGTCGTGATGTATTTATTCATAGGTTTACCCAGATCTATGAGAGGTAATGATGCAGTGTGGGTTGATATAAAAAACTCATGAAAGTTACACTTTTCTTATTGATTAAGGAAAACTTCATTGTTGATGATCTTTTATGGTTTTATATCCTTGAGATTGTAAGTTTACATGGGGTTTCACACTCTATTGTTTCAAATTGAGATGACTGGATTACTTCTCATGGATGGTAGGGACTACATAGGGATTTTGGTACATAGGCACTCTTAATTACATCTTACCATCACTAGATAAATGGCCAGTCCAAGCACACGATTTAGGTTTTGGAGGACATGTTTCGAGCATGCCTCTTGGATTATGGTGGCTCTTGGGAGAGACACATACCCCAATTGGATGCTTCCTACAATAACAGTTTTTTGGAAATGATTAAAATGACACATTATGAGGCTTTATATGGTAGGCTATACTGATCACCCCTATGTTGGCTGGATGCAGGAGAGAAAACATTGCGGGGACCTCATCTTGTCAAGGAGACAATTGATCTGATGGAGTTGATTCAGAAGAGGATGGATACGATAAAATCTCCCCAAAAAACATATGTTAATAGAAAAATTTGGTCTCTAGAGTTTGAGGTAGGAGATAAATATTTCATATGTATCACAACAGGGTTGGGAAACATGAGGATTAAGAGATAGGGGAAGATTTCACTGAGATATGTCAGGCCGTTTCGGGTTTTGAGGAGATTTGGGCCAGTTGCATATCGGTTGCAGTTACCTTAGATGTACCAGTCTATGCATGAAATATTTCATGTTTCTTAGATACGTTATTAATTTTTAGACTCATATCAATTTTATCAACACGAGGAGGTTCAGTTGGAGGTGGATGCATCCTTCAAAGAGCACTCTATTCGGATGGTGGATCGATGCACTAAGGTTATCTTTTTTTAGACTGTTCCTCTAGTACATGCACTATGACAGTACAATAGAGTGAAGGAAGAGACATGGGAGAGGGAGGATGATGTACAATCATGGTTTCCAGATTTGTTTTCATATTTTTCTTCACCACTAAAGGAAGAGAAATTTTGGGACAAATTTCTTTAAGGGGGGAAGTTTGTAAGAACCCAGATCATCATTTTTTTTATAGATATTGATTTTGGGTTGTTCTAAGGAAAAAGTAAAAAATGGTGGTTTTTTTCTAAGTACTTTCCATGTACTTCCATGTATATTCCATGTACACAATTTCTGCATACAACTGCACACTGTCCATGTAATGGCTGAGTACATGGTCATGAGGTGACCGGGACGACCGCTTATTTCGGGGGTCATGGAAGGTTACTACATGGAATAAAGTTTCAATGAACACACCATGTAATTATTTTTGATATATCAGAGTGAGATCACATCTTATGTCCGTTAACTTCTTATTATTCCCATGGTTTGAATAAGAGAGTGATCAAACGACCAACGAACTTCAAACCTCTCCTGATAATTCATCCGAGCTCCGGTTGAGAAACCATCAAGTGCATTGGAACCCCACTTGTGGGTTATATAAACACATAGAGACCGTATTCCATATTCCTAATCTCTTTTGAGTTATTAAAGTTTGGATGTTTTCATAGTTTTTTAGATCTACACTGACCTAGGCCGATTTAAGGGCTGGCGTTCAATTATATAGATCATACAACATCGAGGTAGGTGGTTTGTGACTTTTGTTGTTTGTCTTGGATCATATATGATAAATGTCCCACATACCCACATTTGGGGTATTTCTTGATTTTGAATTTAATCCAGTTTATTACTAGCTACAGTTGTATATATTGATAAAGGGTTAGTGTTTATGCGTAAGGTTAGATAACTTTTTATTAGGACACCCCATGGGTAAGTTTCCCGTTGATTTATTGTTTATAGACATTTGGTCTAGAATTCTTGTTAGGCTTGACTTTTTTTCCATGCCTTGTTTTGTTAGGATGGAGTTGATGATTATATGAAATACCTGTGATAAGAATTGTGAATGTTGAAAAAAGGGGTTAGAAAGTGAGAGCATCCCAGCTGGTCTTCAATAATTGTTTGGTATTTACCATGACAGTGGCCCAGGTGGTCATTGATAATTGTTTGGGTTAGACCGTGTGTACTTTCCAGGTGGACATCTATAACTATTTGGGTTAGACCAGGATATCTTCCCTAGTGATCATTATTAATTGATTAAATTAATGTTTGACCCAAGGTTTTAGACCAAGAGATCTTTCCCATGTGGTCGTTTGTAATTGATTAATGCTATTTTAAACCTAAGAGGATAAACCTTGAGATAATTCCCATAGGTTCATTGAATAATGAATTGATTCTTTGTTAGACAAGAGGGTTTTTTTTGTGATAACTTCCAAAGGGTTCATGTATGGATAATTGTATAATTGTGTCTGCGAAGCCAAAGTACAATCTTGTAGTTAGTCTTATGTGATTGTTTAGATTCTCTTATGAGACATCTATTTTGTTACTTTATATAGGGGACACAATACTCAGGCCAGTTCCGGGGGGTACATGATTCAATGGATTGAATAATTTCTAAATATAAATGAATATAATTGAGAAATGTAGGATTTTTTACTTTTTAGTACTTTCTATTTTATTGCTTAATTTTTTCTATTACATAATATATATATTCACTAACAGTTAGGCAAATATCATTTGGAGGTTTACTACTAAGATTATTCTCACACCATGTATGGGTTATGATTTTGGACCAAAACATATCATATGATATCATGTATAGATAATGGAAACTCCCTTCGTCATCAGGATTTGATTGACATTGGAGATGGAGAGTGTGGGACCAAGATGAGGCATGCGATGGTGCTGGAGTGTACTTGTTTTGTTTGTACTTGGGTTTTTGTATTGATTTTCAGCTCTATTACTTGTTTGGCTACTTTCATAGAGACATGTGACATGAATCATATATATATATATATGCTCCATTTGTTTTTTTACTATTAGTCTTATGTTGTTTACTTCTATTGTATGGTATTACTGTTTTTTCTATTATTTACTATTTTCCCCTATGTATAATCTTCCAATGAGGATATAGTTTCCCCAGTATCACATCATGTCCCTCACTCCTAGACGGAGGCTTCTGGCATTTAAGGAAATGCTCTTGAGGTGACGTGAACAACCAGGTTCTAGGCACCATTGGGTGGATCTTGGATCTGGGATTTTACACCATGTGTAGCCTATGTACCTTTCCTTTAGCCCTAAAAATCCTTTATTGATCCCTAAAATCTCAAAAACTTTACCTTTATAATTTATATACATGAAACACATAATGAAAGGGTCACATTCTAGAAATCGGGGGTGCTACATTGTCCCCACTATCAGTATTTCTGTCCATAGAAAGTAGAAACCCATCCTTGCCTTGAAAGAGTTCATTCCATTATTCGTTAACTTCCTTCTATCATTTGAAACTTTATTACTAAATAAGACCAGGTTTATAGTAATCTTACACTAAAATGATGGGTTTTTTCACGCAAGACATTCTCTTTCCTATCTACAATCAACATCATGATATGTAACAATGAATCATATGTCTCTAGGTCATCGTGATCCCATCTAATCACATGCTCATGATTAGAATGATAATTTTTCTAATAAGATACATGGAACAAATTTGGAACCAAAAAAACCATGGTGGAAGTGTTTACTGACATTCCAACTCTATAACCCATTCTAGTATTTTGTAAGTAAAAATCTAATGAGGAGATAACTTTCCCTGCTTCCCAAAATTTATGATCTATAAGGCATGGGGAGATCCTTAAGAACACATGATAATGACCATGAACAAAAAAGTTCATGGATGATGATCCTCATATGATTTATGATGATTGTGAACCATCTTCATTCTATTTTTGATCAATTGAATATTCTCAACAGTTTGTTGGATAGGGATCATCCCAACTAATGAAGTCTCAACTATTTTCACCGAAAAATGTGGAGAATGATAAGGACACCAATGCAGTGATTCAAACGAAGTCATATGTATTGAGGCATGATAGATATTATTATACAAGAACTCTAATAAAGTAACACTCCCTTCCCATGATCCACTAATATCTATTTCACATGTCTGCAACATGTCTTCCAATGTCTGTATCTTCCTTTCAGATGGTCCATCCATCTGTGGGTGATATTTCATATAAATCCCCAGCCTTAAACATTACATAATCATAAATTAAGTTAATAATTCACATTGATGATACTTTCAGGTATATAGTTTTAGATAATTAGGCCATAACTTTTACATTACATTTCAAAAATTACAAAGTAGAAACTTCCAATCTATCCAATGTTTTTCAAAATAATAAAACTCCTTCAATAAAACAAGATTTCTTTTCTTGATATAAATATTCGTGAATTATTCCTTTCTATTAACCTTCCTTATATATTATAAAAACATTTCAAAATCATGGGATGTGAATAAATATTAGTATGGGTTAAGGAACGAAAACATTAGTTCGTGAATACATTCAAATCAAAGAAATCATACTTTTAAATCATAAAACATAATATCTTTAACATACCTCACAAAATAATAAGATTTATGAATAACACAAAGAAATCATAAATAATAAAGGTAACTTGTGGAATCCATATCATACTTACATTGTTTATATCATAACGATATAGGGATTTATGTTTGGAATATCCATCATAGTATATTCCCTAAATCTCTAAGGAGAAACATTAACGTTTACCTTCGTCAAGTTACCAAATGCATTGGAGAGCTATATCTGGCTCAGCCACCCAAGGTTTATCATGAAACCACCTGTATATGTAAAAAATTCCCAATAAACATAACATAACATAACCATAACACATAAAACAAGAATAAAGGAAAGATAAAATTTCCACATTCCAATCACAATATAACATTTCAGGATATTGACATATCCAATCTATTTCCCAGACCATTTAAAACATTTAATAAATATATTCCTGAGTCAACGTGTCCCATACAACTGGGAAAAATTTAAAGGGATTAAAATTTTAAGAAATTAATGTACATATAATTAATTCTATAAAACCATTTTGAAAACATGGACATTAATTGGAAAGATTTAGAATAATAAATCATTAAAAAATTTAAAATAATGTTTTATTTAAAGAGTCTATTACAACATAGAAAATACTTGAATAAAAATAATTAAATAATGACATTAAAAAAACTTATAATATCATTAGAATAATTATTTTCATGATATAATATGTCAAAGGTCAGTATATACACCCTATAAAATTATAAAGGTGCACAATATCAAGATATGCCTCAAATGAAAGTAGATTGAGACATAGTCCCTTACGAAACATCACCAGCCTAACAACGTTACATTAAAATTCAGAAAATGAGTCGATCAAAGAGATAAGGGTATCTCATCACTTGTAAATAAATTGTATATAAATAAGGATATAGAATAAAATATCCCAACATAAGATATTGGAAATTAAAAGACTTAACTTAAAAGAATTCATTGACTAAAAGATGAGGGTGAAAGGTTTCTATACAAAGAACATATCATTACATTGAATATAAATCAATGACATAAATATGTGTGAAAAAAATAAATACACCCAATATAAATGTATATTAAGTGTACAAAAATCAGAGTTCATTCACACATATTTATAGAATAACATAATTAATATGTATAAGTTTAAACAAAAGAATGGAAATCAGGTTAAGAAGTCCCCTTACCTCATGTCCGACTTGACTCGTTCATTCTTTAATCTCTTGAATAATAAATTAATGTCAATTTATAATATATTTAGAACCTTTTAAAGTTTATTATTACATTTATATCACTTGTTACCACTTTTTAAACTTTTCAAAATCATTTAAGTTAATAATGGTCATTTTTTCGATATTTGGTACTTGAGTCAATCTGAACTTGTTAAAATAAAAAATTGTCCATGTGGTCGAAAGTACATAATCTCCAGAATTATATTAATGAATTATATATAATATATCATATATATCCAGTATAAATATATATATTTATTCTTAATAGTACATAATATTTGTAGATAAGAAATGAAATGTACTGTTTATGGAGACGGTAAATCGTACATACGTATTAACGCTACATTCATTTCATTTTCATATTTAATGTAATGAAAAAATAATGATATATAGGTATATTATTATTATAGTATAATATCATATATAATTCATTAAATCCATCATTTATATGTTCTACGTATGGCATGAACTAGTCATATCACTTTGAGGGGCGGTAGTCCGTACTTCCTCAAATGGAATTATTATATTTACCCATTATGGAAACGATAAAGGAATGAAGTCTAAGAAAAATTAAGAAGAAAAGAGACAATAGAATTATATTATATATCACATATAAATATTTTTCCATCATAATGGATACCATGAAAGGCAGTAGGATATAATTGAACAATTATCGTTTCGTGAGGCAGTAGTTCACCGTCCACAGAAACAGTATGTTTATACCCATTAGATGAAGGTGTGTGGAAGTGTAGTTAGAATCCTTATCATAAAGAAATCTTAGTATATTTAGGATACATGTGTTTTTATAAAAAAATTGAATAAATATAGTTTATGTTGTTGGAGAAGGAAAATAAAAGAAAAGAACTTGAGAGAAGACGTTACCTTTAAATCAGGAAACTCCCTTTGGTTTGAACCAAAAAGCATCCTTGAATTGCCTTATGCCTATGGTAAAGCTTCTAGGAGGAAGATAAGGATGTTGTTAGAATCTTGGAGTAGAGTTTGGATGAGGAAAGGGGATTGAGAGGTGTGTGTATGTGGTTATAGGTGGCGTCCTTTCATAAGTGGAAGGATGAGCTCTCTAGGAATGTTTGAAAGTATTATTTTATTATAAACTTATTTTCGATTTCAAAAGGTAAAAAACTTATTTAATTCAAATATATGGTGTATATAAGTCTAAATAAAATCATCCAATAATAATTGGGTAGGTTTGGGATATTTTTTAATCCTTACATTTTTAATTAACCGTTTGTTAACTTATTTAACTTTTACTAATCCCCCTTATATATTTACAAAATATGGTTAATATATTTACAATAGATTTAGAAGTGACAAAAAAGGATCATTTATGAAGTTTTTAACATTATTTAAGTCATTTAGATGAATAATAGATTTTAGGAATATTTTTTCATTTAATAAAATATTAATTGTTTTAAAAACTCATTTTTTTTCAATTTCTAAATTATTCATATCAATAATTTTTTAAAAAATCAAGATAAACATGATAATTTTGAAAAAAAATTCACTAATTAAAAGATAAAAAGTCATTATTACCCCTAAAATTCGTGTATAGAATATAATGTTTCAAAATAAATTTATATTAATATTTATAATATCATTTATTTGAAACCTTTATTAATGAATCAATTACTACATCACCATTTTGTCATAATTAAATTTATTTATTTAATGTCTAAAAATTATAAATAAAATACTATGATGCAGGAAATATTTTTAGCTTTAAAATTAATATTTATAGTAGAAGATATCACTTATATAACCCCATATATAATTGTTTTATTAAAATATATATGTTTATGTTATTTTTGTCATTACATTAAATTAATTAATATAAAGTGTTATTTTCACTTAAAAGTGGATCCATGGAGTTCCTAAATCAACCCAAGGATTCCCATAGTCGGAAATTTATTTGAAAATAGAAATAGGACATATGTTATGGTAATTTAATATTATTATAATAATATTGTTTTACCCTTATTTATCTGATTTACCCTTTAATCGTGGTAAATAAAATATTTACTAAAGTAAATATTAATAATGTCTAAAAATAAAAGATAACTATTCACACAACTTGGAAGTCATGATTCCAAATATGGAATCCATTTTTCCAAATTCATTACAAATATGTTACATAAATTAATTTTAAATTAATTCCAGTTGTATAAACCAAAAAATGTGTTATAAGAAATAATAACTATCAAAAGATTGACACTTATTTATGTTCAATTTTCAAAGAGAAATTACTTACAATGAACAAAATTGGATGAATTGGTAAAAATATATTGTAATTAAACTTTAAAACAAATTAAAAAGATAATATAACCACCTAAATAAATTATTTTAAAAGATATTTTTGAATTAAAATGTAGTAATTTTTATTATTCATAAAAAATGATATTTAACAAAAAACTACCAAAAAATTAACCCAAAGTAAAATATGATGTCACAATTATAAATAAGAAGTTTATTTTGAAAAAGGGAACATATAAAATTAATAAAAAAAATATTTAAAATGGGCTCTTTAACAAAAGGCAGTAAAACGAACTTTTAAAAATATTAGAGTATTTATGCTTAAAATTGGATTCATTCTCATTTTAAGCCTATAATGTTCTTTGGATAAATGTAAAATATTTTATCAAACATGTATAATTATATTTGTTTTTAGTTTTTTTCATTCCCACCAATACAATGACTAGGAATTAACTACAATTTAAAATAACATTATATTATTATTTATCAGTATCACTCAACCTTTTGTGCAACCTGAGATTTCCGAGAAACCCATTATTGCGTGTCGGGTATGTCATCAAATGTGGAATCCCCTTTAATTTAAAATTAATATTTATTTCACAAATAATAATAAATATGAAAATTTCATATTCTTTATTTACATAGGATGTTACACCATTCTTCCCCTTTGAAAATTGTGTCCTCGCAATTTTAAAATTGGGCTCAAAAATTTCATTGAAAGTCCCACATCGGAAAAAGAGTCAATAAACATATCACTTTAAAAGAAAGGAAGATAAGTAAAAAGTTCATCTGAGATAACACATAATACAATTCCATTTATGAATAAATTGATTTGGAGGAGAAACCAAGTGTCATGTTTTGATGGAGAGTGATAGAAAACATGAATAGGAGAAAATTAACAATAGGAAAACCACTGACCTATGATGGGTTAAACGGTATTTGGTTTCCCAGTAGGGAAATTAAATGAACAACGTTTTTTATTTATGTTTCATTTAGTAAATATGGAGAATTTATTAATGAAATTTACTAAGGACGTAATGAAATATACTTAATTTTCAAGTAGAGTTTTATCATTTAATAAGTTTCAACCAAAAACTCATATTTTTTCCAAACGATGAGTATTCAAGATGACTTGGTCACACCAAAATCCCTATAATCAACTTCTATAAAATCCCATAATAAAAAAAAGATCAACTATATATTTCCCCTATAATTAGACATTAACCAAAACCAAAATGGTTAGTATGAGATCAGATAATCCCTAAAAGGATAATCTTTTATAAAATGAAATAATACTCTTAATCACCAAAATTGGATAAAAATTACCAATGTTCAACAAATACCATTTAATAAAAAAGTTTCCTTTAAATCCTTCAATATAATTCAATCTATGTTTGAAACCCAAAACATAGAATAATTTAATCACATTGTCTTCAACAAAAATCATATAATTTATACCCAAATAACATTGGTTACTCTTGAAGACTTATTCTGAAAAGTAATTAACCTAATCACATATTCTCTATGTTAGGTTAATCATTTCAATAAGAAACAAAAATCACTATATATCCACAATTAAAACATATATTCTTCCAAAATAAAAATTCAATCATTACTCTACAAATTAAATCCCATAACATTCTTTTTTCCATAGGCATATTGTGTTCCGAAAAGAGAGAAAGTCTTCAAATATAACATTTATCACTTAATCAAAAAATCATTTTCCTATACTAAGGATATCCATTTGATAAAACATAAGTTCCCAATATAAACTTATTCTTGATACATAAATTCATTTAACTAAAAAAATAATTCATACTAACCAGATACTTCACATAGGCTACTGGTAGGCGATGCTCCCTTGTTTCCCTTCAGTTGTGGGTTCGATTCCTGTGGCCTTGCTAGATGTGACAGGTTGTCACCCATCTTATAGGTTGTCCTTTTTATACAACTCAAAAATAACCCTAACATATTTTAACTTCAATGGTTTTCTTATACCTTTCATTTTCATCCCAATACATTAAGACCTCATCATCTTATATATTGTCATTTTTTCACCTCCATATGATAATATAAAACTATTCTCAAAAGAAAGAAAATCATACCATGATCATGGAGTCGAAATGGTTTTATCATCATCTTGTTCACATAGGTTGAAGTTCCATGAATTACCAAAATGGTTTAAAGATCCTTCAAAATAATTTTCTTCCTTCATCTATAAACACCTTGTTAATCTTTAGTCAGATAGGTGTTCGAAAAAAATAGTTTCAGAAAATAATCATGTATTAAATATAATTTCAAAACATCTGATAAAACATGATCTTTATAAAATATTTGGACTTAGTTTGAGTTGAAAAATTCAATCAATTTTCCTTTTAAAATACCATAAGTATATTATGAGAGACTATATTGTAAAAGCAAATATCAATTGGTTGCGTAATTATCTCTTTCTTCAACACCTTTTCTAAATCATTACCTGCTTTAAAATCATGTGATAAGGTAAAATATTTGAAAATTCCTGATTAATATTTACCGTTCTTGAAAATATTAGAATATTGATAAAATATGATTTTAGTGATTACAACCCATGATCTAGGATGATATCTAGGTATAGTAGAGGTGTTTGATATCTCAAACAACTACTTTCAAGTGAGTTGTATTGTAGAAATTTGTTTACAATCATCTGAACATGACTTTGTAATAATTATTTCGAGAGAGTCATCAGGAAGAGATAGGAATGTTGTTTGAGATCCTTCTCCTTTCATTTGTTACATAATTTCCTTGATATGAAAAAGTTATAAAACAAGGATTTAACTAAAATAGTATACATAGGGACTAACTATGTGTTTAACAAAAACTATTAATCCCTAAAGTTATCTTAACAGACCTCTGATACAAACTATAAGGCCCGGGCCTTAGACATTACATAATCTTGAATTTTGTTAATAATTCACATTGAGGATCTTTTCAGGTTTAGAGGTTTAGAGAAATACGATGTAACTGTTATATTACATTTCAAAAATTGCAAAGTAGGAACTTATACTTTATACAAAGTTTTCACAGTAATAGAAATACTTGAATAAAACATGAGTTTTTTTTGATATAAATCTTCATGAATTATTCCTTTCTCTTACACATGCTTATATCCTGTGAAAAACATTTCAAAAAATTGGGATGAACATAAAAATCTCGGTAAGGTTTAAGGAAAGAAAACATTAGTCCATGAGTACATAAAAATTGAAGAAATCATACTTTTCAATCTTATAACATAATGCCTTTAACATACCTCAAAAAATCATAATATTTATGAATAACACATAGAAAACATAAATCATAAAGGTAAATTATGGTATCCATATCATACTTACATTATATCTATCACAGCTACATAGGGAGTTACATTTGGAATATCCATCAGAGTATTTTACCCAAATATATTAGAAGAATCATTAACATTTACCTCAGTCATGTTACCCAATGCATTGGAGAGCTATATCGAGCTCACGTACCCTTGGTTTATCATAGAACCACCTGTATACATAAACAATGCCCAAGAACCATAACATAATCATAACACATAAAACAAGGATAAAGTAAAGATAACATATCAAAATTCTAATCACAATATAACATTTCAAGCTATTGACATATCCAATTTATTTCCGAAACCATTTAATGCATTTAATAAATATATTTTTGAGTCAAAGTGTCCCACAACCATTTGAAACTTTTAAAGTGATTAAACTTTTAAAAATTAATGTCCATATAATTAAATCCTTAAAAACAGTTTGAAAACATGGACATTAATGAGAAATATTTAGAATATTAAATCTTTAAAACATTTAATACAATGTTTTAGTTAAAGAGTCTGTTACAACATAGAAAATAGATGAATAAAAATAATTAAACAATAACATTAAAAATATCTTATAATGTCATGAGAATAATAATATGAATGATATAATATGTCAAAGGGTAGTATATACACCTTATAGGGTAACAAAGGTTCACAATATCAAGATATGCCTCAAATGAAAGGAGATTGAGACATAGTCTCTTATGAAACATCTGTAGCCTAACGACGTCACATTAAAATTCAAAAAATGAGTTTATGAGAGAGAAAAGGGTATCTCATCACATGGACATAAAATTTACATAAATCTGGATATATAAGAACAATACCAATACAAGATAATGGCAATTAAAATACATAACAAAAAAAGTATTTCACTAAAAGAGGAGGGTGAAAGGTTCCCATAAAAAGAACAAATCCTTACATTAAATATAAATCAATGACATAACTATGTGTAAAAAACATAAATAAACCAAATATAATTGTATGTTAATTATAAAACAATCATATTTCATTCAAACATATTAATATAATGGCATAAATAACAAGTAGAAGTTTAACCCAATGAATGAAAATTTGGTTAAGAAGCCCCCTTTCCTCATGTCCGACTTGACTTGTTTGTTCTTTAATATCATGAATAATAAAATAATGGTAATTTATACATGATTAAGAATATTTTTAGAGTTTATTATTCCTTTTATATCACTTATTACCACGTTTTAAACATAAAAAATCATTTAAGTTAATAACATTCGTTTTTTCGGTATATGGTACTTGATTCAAAATGAACTTGTTAAAATTACAAATTATCCATGTGGTAAAATGTTCATTATATATAGAATGATATTCATGATTTATATATCATATATATCATATATATATATATATCCAATATATATATATATATATATTCATAATAGTACATAACATTTGTAGATAAGAAATGAAATGAACCGTTTATAGAGACGGTAAACCGTATGTACACATGAACGCTAAATTATTTCTATTTCATATTTAATTAAATGAAAACACAATGATACATATTTATATTATAATTTTAGTATAATATCATATTTAATTTCATTAACTCTATCATTTACACATTCCATGTAGGGAATGAACGAGTCATATCACTTTGAGGGGGCGGTAGACCCCACATCCTCAAATGAAATTATTGTATTTAACCATTATGGAAACCATAAAGGAATTAAATAAATTAAAAATACAGAATCATAGAGACAATATAAATATATTATATTTTAAATATAAATACATTTCCATCATAATGGACACCATGAGAGGTGGTAGGATATAATTGAACAATCATCATTTTGTGAGACAATAGTTCGTCATCCACTGAAACAATATGTTCATATCCATTAGATGGAGGTGTGTGGAAGTGTAGTTAGAATACATCTCATAACAATATCCTAGTATATTGAGGATATTTTAGTTGTTATAAAATAATGGAATAAAGAATGTATAGAGGGTTGGAGAAGGAAAATAAAAGAAAAGTACCTGAGAGAAGTCATTACCATTAAATTTTGTAACTCCGTTTGGTTTAAACCAAAAGGATTTATTGAATTTACTTATGCTTATATGAGGATTATAAGAGGAATAGAGGGATTTTGGGAGATTCTTGGAGTTGATTTTGGACGAGCCAAGGGGCTTTATAGGTGTTTTTAATGGGATAGGGGTGGTGTCCTTTTATAAGAGGGAAGAGGGGATATTTTGGAATGTTTGAAAGTATTATTTTATTATAAACTAATTTTCTGTTTCGAAATTTTCAAAAATTAATTAATTCAAATATAAGGTGCATATAAGTCAAAATAAAATCATCCAATAATAATTGGACTTGTTTCTGATATTTTTTAATCCTTATCTTTTTTATTTAACCATTTGTTAACTTATTTAACTTTTACCATGTTCTCTTATATATTCATACTATATGGCCAATATGTTTATAATAAAATTCCAGTCGACCCAAAATGGATCATTTATGAAATTTTTGACATTATTTGATTCATTTGGCCAAATATTATATTTTTTAGATTATTTTATCATTTAATAAAATATTAATTTCTTTAAAAACTCATTTATCTCAATTTCTAAATTATTCATATAAAGAATTTTTAATAGAAATCTATGTAAACTTTATTATTTGGAAAAAAGTCATTAATTAATAGATAACAAGTCATTATTACCCCTAAAATTTTTGTATGGCATAAAATGTTTCAAAATAAATTTATTTTAATATTTATAGTATAATTTATTTGAACCCTTTATTAATGAAGCAATTACTGCATCACCATTGTATCATTAATAAATTCATTTATTTAAGTTCTAAAATTTATAAATAAAATAACTTGATGTATGAAATCCTAATATCATTAAAATGAATATTTATAGTTGAAGATATCACTTATATAACCCCATATAAATTTGTTTTACTAAAAGGCATATGTTTATGTTATTTTTGTCCATACTTTAAATTAATTTATATAAAGTGTCATTTTAAATTACATGTGGCTCCATGGGGTCCCCAAAACAACCCAAGGATGAATATCGTCAGATATCTATCATCCAATAGGATTAGGTTAGGGTGTAATATTTTCTTGGGCCGGGCCAGCGTTGCAAAAAATCGGGCCACTGACCACTATTTGGGCTGGACCAAGCCGACCTACCCAACCACATGAGGCGGCCCACACCCGACTTCAGGTTAGCCCAATCCATCAGGGCGGGTCGGGATTTTTCGCACCGGGTCGGGCTTTTTCGAGTCGGCCCATGGTTGACATTTAGTATTTTCAAAAATAATTGTTTGTTTTAAAACTTTTTTATACGTTTCTATTTAAATATTTTTTTAACATTTATTTAAACCATTTTTTTCATTTATTTTTAAAATCATGTGTCTTGTATAAATGTTTATTTTATTTTTTATTAACATTTTTCAGTAGGTGAATATGTTATTTGTTTTCTTAAATTGATTTATATATTGTAAATATAAATATATTATGTGCAAATTGTAAAAAAAAATTAATGACGGGTTGGGGTGTGCACATCGGTGGTTGAGTTTAAAGAATTGTTATTTAAATTTTTTTAAATTTTTTTTAAATTTTTTTTGACATTTTTTTAAATTATTTATAATTATTTTAAGATTTAGTTAATTTTTTTATTTAACCGTCTTTATTTAAACCGTTTTTAACATCTGTGTCAAATGTTTTTTACATTTTTTGTTAAATGCTTAATTTAAAAAGGTTTGTAATTTTTTTAACGCATGGTTTTTAAAAATAATTTTTTAAATTATTTAACTATTTTTATCAAATTATAAGGTAATTTTTTTAAAGTGTTTTTTATAAAAATAATTTAAAAGTTTGTTTTGAAAACATTTTTTAAAAATTTGTTTAAAACATTTTTATTTAAACATTTTTTTGAAACATTTTTTAACACTTGTTAAAAATGTTCTTTACATTTATTTTTAGACATTTAAATTAATTTTTTTTTGGAATTCAATATTTTTAAACATTTAATATGCTTTATGTAAAATCAATTTTTTATTAACGTTTTACAGTGGGTGGATATGTTAATTTTTTTTAATATATTTATATATGCTTGTGAATTTATATATATTATTTTCAAATTGAAAAAAAATTAATGTGGGATTGGGGTTGTGCAATAATGAGTGGTTTAAAAGTGTTGTTATTTAGACATTTTTTATCATTTATTTTTTAAAAAAAAATTTAATTTTTTTAACTTATTTATGAAAGTATTTTTAATCTTTCTTTAATGTAAAAAAAATTAAATATTTTTTAAACACACGTTTTTAATGTATTTTTATTAGATATATATCAATCATTTTTTTTAAAAACATTCATTTTCTATTTTGTTGACATTTTATAGTGGGTAGATATATTATTTTTCTAAATATATTTATATATGTGAATCTATATATATTATGTGCAAATAAATAATCAGAAATTGGGGGGTGCACAGAAGTGGGTGAGTTAATATTTTATTCTAAATAGATTTATATAAGTATATATACTATATATAATATATGCAAGTTTCATCAAATTAACAAAAATAATTAGGTTGGGGGTGTGCGAACATTATTGTTTGAGTGGTTATTTTTTTGATAATATATAATAGGTTATTATATATATAATGTTAAATGATTGATAGATATATATATATATATATATAATATTAAAATCTTTATTTATATATATATTATAGTAAATCATGTATATATATATATAATATTAATAGATTTTTTAAAACTGCACTTAATTGATATATATTATTAATATATTTATATATATATTATTAATGTATTTGTTTATATATATATATATATTATATCATTGGTATATATTATTAATGGATTTTTTATATATCTAGATATACATATTTTTAATATGCTTGTTTCATCATATTTAAAAAGAAAATAATGAGGTTGGGGGTGTGCACGAACATCATTGGGTGAGTCTGTTATATTTTTTGTTAATATATAATATGTTATTCTATATATATAATGTTAAATGATTTATATATCTAAGTATATTTATTTATAATATGATAAAATTATAAAAATAATAATTAGAGGTTGGGGGTGCGTCGTAGTGGGTAGGTTAACTTTTTTCTAAATATATTTATATATGTATAGTATATAAAATATATGCATGTAACAACATATTTAAAAAAATTAAGGAAGTTAAGGGACGTTCACGAACATCATTAGGTGAGTGTGTTATTTTTTATTAATATACAACAAGATATTATATATATATAACATTAAATCATTGATATATATATATTAATAGATTTGATTATATATATATTATATAAAATCATATATATATATATATATTTATTGTATTTGTTTAAATATATGCATTATTATATATATATATATATATATAATTATATATCGTTGTATATATATTATATATATAGACACATAGACATTATAATTAAATATAATAATAATAATATGTACATATATAAATTATTATATATATTATTTTTTTTAATATGTAATCATATATATATATATACATATATCGTTCATATATATATATATATATATATATATATAGTCTGGTGATAATATAACAGGCGCATCTCTTGGACCAGTCGGTCCTCCCGCAACAATGGATGTTTCTGGTAGGGGGATTGAATCTCTATACCAGTAGTTTCCCATTATATTTTTTACAAAAGGGCTTTACACTAGTTGGGTTTCACGCGGGCCTGTGGGTCGGGCTGTTTTGGGCCGACCCGGCCTGGCCTGCCGACCTTCTTGGATAGGCCGAGGCCCATCCCGATGTACCTACGGCCTGAACTGATGTGGGCTTTTCCAGGCTGGGCCACTCGGGCTTTCGGGATGGGCATGTGGGGCTTTTGGGCCGCTGAGCCAAAATAAAACCCTGAGGATTAGGACACAAGTTAGGGAAATTTAATTTTATTATAATATTATTTTTTACCCTTATTTACCAGATTAACCTTTAACTATGGTAAATAAAATATTTACTAAAGTAAATATTCATAATGCCAAAAAATAAAAGTTACCTATTTACACAATTTGGACCTCCTGATTCCAAATAAGGAATCCTTTTTTCCAATTTCAAAACACAGAACTTGTAGATATTAATTTAAAATTAATTACCGCTGTCTCAACCAAAAAGCATGTTTTTCAGAAATAATAACTATCAAAAGAATGACACGTGTTTATGTTCAATTTCAAAGTGAGATTAAATATAATGACCAACATTATATTACATGGTAAAAATATAATCTATTAAAATTTTAAAACCAACTAAAAAGATAATCTAACCACATAAATAAATTAGATCAAAATGTAGTTTTGAATTAAAATGCAGTATTTTTTACTATTGATAAAAAAATTGAACATTAAAATAAAAATACCAAAAAATTACCCAAAGTAAAATTTTCTGTCCCCCTTATAAATAAGATGTTTATTTTGTCAAATGGAACATATAAAAGTAACAAAAACTAGATTTAAAAGTGGGTTTCCATCAAAAAGTGTTAAAATGACCTTTTAAAATATTAGAGTATTTATGCTTAAAATTAGATTCATTCACATTTTATGCCTCTAAATTTTACTGGATAAATGTAAAAACATAAAACAAATATGTATAAAAATATTTTAGTTAGTTCTCTTCATTCCCACCAATACAATGACTAGGCATTAATTACTATTTAAAATAATATTTTATTATTATTTTTCAGTATGACTCTGCCATTTGTGCACCATATGATTTCGGAGAAACCCATTTTTGTGTGTCGGGTATTCTATAGAAAATTGAATCCATTTTAAAGTAAAATTAATATTTAATTAACATATATTAATAAATATGAAAATATCATATTCTTTATTTACCTGAGATGTTACATATCGTACTCATTGTCTACTTTGTCCCAAGAGATTTATATAAGGATTTCTAGAAATGACACGTAATCATTATATCTCTATCTAACAAGACCAAAACATGTATTCCATATATCTTTACCACTTCTTGGATATATATTTTGTATGGATCCCCATCTATTTTATTTTCATGAATAGGGATGAAATGGGCCAACAACATGAGCTGATCCCCTATCACCCATATTGAACCGTGTTTCTGAATTGTTCATGGGAGACCTGTAACAAAATCCATTCCTATTTGCTCCCATTTTGACACTAGAATATGTAAAGACTGTAACATGGCCACAAGTAATTGATGTTCTTCATTAACATGATAATAAGTTAATCACGTTGAAATGAACTCAACCACCTTCTGATTCATGTAGATCAAAAAATATTGTGAATTTAATTCATTATACATATTCAGTATTCCAAGATGTAAAACCCATCTGTAATGGTGGTAATCATGAATATGTTGTTCCTTAAAATACCTAAGTACAATTATTTGATTTCTAAATCACTACACTAAACTCCCGTAACATTTCAATCCATTATGGTGTCGCCACCATTGAGTTTTGGAGTCATTACCTGGCATTATACATTAGATGTTTGTACGTATTTAACACACATTACAAAAAGAGTAATCAAGGAAACCGAAAAGAAAACTGGAACATCAACATGGCCTTAAAATTCTACTTGCATATCAGCTAGGAATGACATCAACTACCACTGATTGGAAGCTTCTTTTTCCAATTGAGCGTATGAATTTATTCTTAATGGATAGGCCACCAAAATTCCTTTTCCTGGCGTATACATCAAGTCAATGTCAAACTTCTAGAGATACTACATCCATCTCATTTTCCACAGATTCAAATACCATAGTGAGAAAATATGATTCAAGATCTTATGATCCATGAAGAGATTGAATTTATCACTAAAGAGATAGTGACACTAGGTCTTCAAGGCATGTAGGACCACTACTAACACCAAATTGTGTGTTGGGTAATTCTTATCATGAACTCTCAACTACCATGAACCATAAGAAACCAAGTGGTATATTTGCATGAGAACACACCCCAACCTAGATCTCGAAGCTTCACAATACACAATATACCCCTATCCTGATTCCAGTAAAATCACGATAGGTGCTGATGTAATATGAACTTTTAGCTATTGAAAAGACACATGGGATTCCTCATTCCATTGAAATAGAACCTTATTGAATATAAAATCTATCATTGGTGAAGATATTCATAAGAAGTCAAAAAGAAAGATCTAGTAATAACCAACTAGATCAAGAAATTTTCATATCATGAAGAAAATTTTTAGTGGTTTCCAAATAGATAATTGATTCTATATTGTCTAGATCGACGGAAACACCTTTAATAGAAGTTACATGGCCAAAAAATCATACCTCTTAGATCCAAAAAACACACTAATATAGTTTGGAATACAACTGGTGATCTCTCAAGATTCCCAACACTATCACCAAGTATTTCACATGCTCATCCTTTTCCCTGGAATACAAAATATGTCATCCAAAAACAGCGAAAAAAATCAAGATATTGTAGAAATATCTAATTCATCAATGTAATAAATAATTCTTGTGACCTTGTATGCACAAAAAGAATGAATACGTATTCATAATGGATATATATAATTTGGAAAGTTGTCTTCATAATATCCTTCTTTCAAAATAGCAATTGATGATATCATGATAGGAATTCGATTTTAAATAACCACTAAGATCATCTCAATTGATCAAACATGTAATTAATAAATTGAAGTGGATATCTATTCCATATCGTAACTTGGTTAAGATTATGATAGTACACACACAACCTTATTGTTCTGTCTTCTTTCATAATGAAAAACACCAGTGCTACCCATAGAGACGTGATGGACTGAATGAACCCTATTCTTTCCTGCTCTTCCCACTGAACTTGTGGCACACTTAATTCTGTTTGTGCCATCCTATAACATGGATGGGAAATATAACTAGTCCCCATAAGTATATCAATCAAAAACACAACTTCCCTTATAGGTTGTAATCCTAACACGATTTTGGACAAAAAATATGGAAATTGTTCCATGATTACTGGAAAACTACTATCCTTGATATCTCCCATAAATTCCAAGGTCAACACCACCAACTGGTAAGAGGTTATTCCCACTTCTGGTTCCAACCACCCCTTTTCACCTATCATTATAACCCTTGGTCCTCTGAAATGATACTTGATTCCATCCTATGTTTCAAAACAAATTGTTTTTATGTAATAATTGATCTGAACCTTTAATGTTGTCAACCAATCCATATATATGATTACATTAAATAAATCCATCTCTAACAGTGATAAGTCCCACTTAAACTCATCTCCATCAACAATTATATAACATCTTCTACACAAAGAGGATCCAAATTCTCTTTTATCGATATGAGTTTTATGTTTTATCATAGAAGGCATCATATCAAGTTTTAATCATATAAAATCAACAACACATGAAGCAATGAAGGAATGTGATAAACCAATATAAAAAACACATGCACAAGGGTATAATTAAAAATAATCCTACCTACCACCACAGATATTCCAACATGATCATCGACAATTATCTTCTCATCTTCATACAATTTCATCATTACTGAACTATTCACCTTGTTTCCTTGTTGAGAATTCCATTTATGGGGAGTCATGTTATTCCTAGAATCCCCATGGATACCTATTTTATACTAATGTGTATAATATTTATGTCCTTGACCTTTCAAAGCATTTAATTCCTGTGACACCTAAAAAGTGTCTCGATCACCTAACCTCCGAAAACTAGGACAATAGTTTTAAAGATTCCCCATCTGCTTGCAGTTATAGCTTTCTCTAGGTAGTGTCATACACTCTCACATTATGTGGTCATGTAAACCAAATGGAAAAAATCCTAACTTTTTATTAGGTCATGGAGGAAGGTTCACTGATATAATTATCTAATTTTGAGTCCTTCTTCCACCTTGGAAATAGGTTTCCCTCATCCTCTCATTCCCATCATTTTTGTTTCCACCATTTCTCAAAGATTTCATCCTACTTATTCTTCCCATATTTCTTGAGATATCATGTTCATACATGATCAATCTGTTCACCATATAAGTATATTCTGTAATATAGAGAACCATAATGTTCTGTTGATTCTTCTACCTTTTCCACGATTCAAAGATGCATGCCTTCAAGGCCGTAGTCTCTACAACTTATATTTCAAAGCACACTAAATTCAAGTGTGTAGGAACATATTATATGACATGGAGATTTTCCCATTTTAGGCTGAAAACGTACATCTTTCTATGGATCCTAAACATTTGAGGATGGAATTGTTGGTTGAATAATTCCTTAAACCCTCTCAACTGAGGCCTTCATTTCGTTTAGTCTCAAACGTTAGGTACCAACACTATTATGAAAGATCCTAAAGAATAAAATATTATTGTTTGACTTTTGACTCTTATGGTGTGCTGATGAAGTTAAAGATACTATTCATCCTATTTAGCTACACCTCACAATTTTTGGGTTTAAAATCATCTCAGAAAATGGGTGAATTGTGATTCATGAACTGGATGGAATGATCCACATTTCATGGCTCGTCCCTTCCGTTTCCTATATCCACGACCTGAAATTCTTGGATGATACTATGAGGCATCTCTCTATTCAAATGTATTTCAGGTGAAACCACATTCTTTTCAAATTATTCCTATTGGATTGTACGATGCATACCGGGTTCCATTTTATAAATAAACAACAACCTCTATAAGGATCTATCTCTAGAAAATAAATTCTTATCATTTTAAATTATTCCACAACAACTATAAAATCCTTTTTTCCAAATTCATCATTTTCCAAATTCAACCATTTTTTAAATATCCATTCATTCTTTTAAAAATCAATTCATTTTCAAAATTTAATAACCATTCCATTTTCAAAATCAATCATTGGATTTTTTTTACATTTTTAAAAAATAAACACAATGCATCAAATAATATATCATTTTTTCCAAAATGAAATATGCAATCCTAGTGGTATGTCATTACTATAATTCACATAATTCCCATCTCATTGGCGAAACCCCTGACAATGAGATTCCAATATCAAATTTGTGTCTCAAAAAAACTTATGAATCCAACTCCCTGGTAACTTGAAGTTCAGCATAAAAATTCTAGCTATGTATTTTAATGATATGTATTTCATGTCCTAAAAATCTTTCTCCTTTATAATATTCCATACCAATTAATAGATAATAATTAATTCAACTCTATAACCATGAAACTAAAGACCAATTACTAGGAAAGGAATGAACAAGATGATTCAATTTTTAATAACCCACTTATTCTCAATGTCTTGATGGAGTGTTGAGCTATTAATTAGCCTTAAGTGAAACCCCCGTGATAGAAGAGGTATGAAATAAAGGATGAAGGGTTTCCATACAATTGGGGGATGATTTCCCATTTAAGAAACAAAGCACTGACCAACCAAATATTGTCGAACAATCACAATATGACTCATGATAAAACCAATACAACTCAACCATTTCCTTTATAAACAAACCAACCAAAGTGTGCTATAGGTGATGACAACACAACATCAAAGTAAGCATTATAAATACATGAATAACTCAATGATGAAAACAAGACTCCATGATCCATAATATCCATGCTCTAATCACCAATCAACCCAAGTATCATGTAGTTATTCTAAAGATGTGTGATACTTTTCCTTTTCCCATGTCTCAGAAGATAACATCTAAAAAATACCTAATGTCCCAAATAAGGGGTGAGTGTAAAACTCTATAGTAATTCACCCAATGACTTCTCTAATCACACCATTAGGATGAAAATATTATAAACATTTATTTAAAACCATTTATATAAAAAAATTGCAAAAATGTTTATATATATATATATAAACTAGTTCTAAAAAACTATTTATAATAATGTGTAAATAATTTAAATTTTAAAACAATTTTCTCGAAATTCACATTTAAAAAAAAACCAATCAAAAAATTAAAAACATTTCTCAAAATCATTTTGGTATAACCATTCTATTTCCCCTCTTCAAAAACCCAACCTTGCATTAATTGTTTTTATTGTTCTACACTCACTAGTGGTCTCTTTTCCAATCAATATGTTAACCACTAACATATTCCCTCGATCTAGGGTCACATACATTGTACCCCACTGGTACACATCCCTTATTTAGGGCCTGTAAAGAATGAACTCACATTAAACCCAATGTATGAAAAAACCATTTCAAAATACCATTTCAACCCATTTCAATAAAAATGTTCTGTTATTAAAAACCATTAAAAACCAATTCCAAAAACACATTAGATTTTAATGAAATAATTAATTTTATTTAAAACATTTTAATTATATAAATTTATCATAATTACAGAAAAATCCAATATTAAAATATTCATTTGAAAATTAAGAATGAAGCACTTTATTCAAGATCACCAATTTTTCGGATTTCCAAAAACTACTATTCATGAAGGTATATAACGATAAAAAAAAGAAAATTCATCATCATTTCATCATAAGATAATAAATATGAAATAATTCTAATTATTTATACTAATAGGATGTAAGAGTGAAGCCACCTACCTCGTGTATTTAGATGAAAATGGTAAATAGATGATGAACACTTACAACACCGGGTAAGAATTCAACGAAATTGACTTAGATATATTCCACTAACCTGATAAATAACAAATATAAACTTATTTAGAATCCATAATATTAGATCTACCTACATATGGTGTAGATATAAGAATATGAGAAGAGGAATGAAGATGATCTATGAAAAAGTGACATGAACGGTGAAGAAAACATACTTACTACAAGACTCAAAATTTTAAACACTAAGGAAAGGCTCGTAATCGATTAAATTTTTCTAGGGAGTGGTTATCCAACTATAAATAGAGATTGGAATCCTAAGTATGTACCAAATAGGAGGAAAAAAGAGTCACTTTAAATAAAAAAACATGTCAGATCCATTTTTTTAGGATCATATGTTGACCCCGCGACCAGATTAGTTGTAGGGTTGGATAAACCATGCACTAGACATGTGTTAGATTCTGTCTGGGAGGACCCTATAATGGCCTCCTCACACATTATCACAAATTGTTTTCCCAACATGCTGAAGCTACAGACCAACATATGCAATTATGTACAGTTTCTCTTAGGATTCTGCATGGTTTAGAAAAACCATGCACAACCTGTACGCCTTCCCTTATGCTCTAAAAACTACTTGAAATATCCCCAAAATCTCCCAAACATCTACATCAAAATTTATATAAATGAATCTCATAATGAAAGGGTTTCATATTTTAAACCAAATGTGAAATATAGATGATGGATGAATGACACATTTAAATGTGGTAAACCTACCAATGTAATTTTGCAATAATGAACCGAATGTCTTTAGAACAAATACTGGGGACATAAATGATTATGTAATTAAAACTTTCACTATAATAAATGAAATAAATTGTTTAATAATAAGTGAATAAATATTTAATGTATTCTAAAAAATTATATAATTAATATAAAATTATTATAAAAAATTTAATGGATGTATATAACGGGTTTGGACTTAACAAAAGGAGTTTCCTATTTAATTATCATTGAATGGGTTATACATAAACCTCATTGGATAAGTTATGTCAATATTATTTGTTAAATGAATGATTGTTTCATTATGTTTTATTTCCTCTAATTTTATTTTGGATATAAAATTATTACTCATAATCACTTTATTAATTAAATTTCAACTTATATGATATGATATTTGTATGGATTATTTGCCTCAAAATTGTTTCCTTGAGACATGTCTTTTGTTATGATACTAATTCATTTTATGAAGTGGATATCATACCTATTGAGAGATTATATAAATAATGAATCCTCAATCATGATATTTAATGTTCTATTGATTTTATATCATTCATGAGATATTGATTCATATGTTTTGAATGTTATAAGGGTTTTCTTGGTCTCAATTTCAATTCTTTGAGGCATAATTCATGTTATGAACTATTAATTATTTTATATGAAGTATATACTAACCCATGAATATTTTGTAACATATTATTTTAGGGAAATTATTGTTTTCATTGAATCATGTCTTGTTCCTTCATTCAATGTATTTTTGGTTCAAGCATCACTTGAGTAGGTATGGTTCATCATCTAAATCAATTTTTAAGACATATTTTCATTGATTCACATATGTTAAATTATATTGTATATATACTAAACTTTTATTTGAAAAATTGATAAAAAAATTGGTCAACCAATCCCTTCCACTATAAATGTTTTAAAAGAAAAAATTCTTGTATAAATATGAGGTGTGACAAGCACTCACCGTCAAGGGATTGAGAAAAATACAATCTTTAGAGTAAAAAAATTAAAAGACCACATTAAAATGAACCTTTAGGAAGTATATTTATATAAACCTAGATGTTTCCTCATCCAAAAAGGTATATTATTCATTTTGATATAATACCCTCATAATTATTGATCTGCCTACCTTCAAAGACACAACAACTAGAATGCTCAGATACGTCCACCAACATGTATGAAACACCAAAGAGAGAATATATGTGTCAACCCCAAAGCACAACATAATGATGTGGTTAAATTAAAAATTCAATATATTAAAAAAACAAACAATCAAGGAATAATATCACCAATAATGATATCATAAACACCATAAATTGAACCATCTTAGCTAGTTGACCATTGGAGTTCCCCTAATATTCAAATAGAACATAAAAATACACAAGGAACAAGACTCAGGTGTATTATGGGTAATCATGAAAATAATACCACATAAGGTAAAATGATACTCATACAAACTAGGATCTAGTGATTAAAACAACATTCCTAGAGCTTTAGTTCTTGCTAACATAAAAAATATTTAAAATATGTGTGAATATAGAAACATTTCCATGTGAGGTTTCATAAAGACACCAAATAATGATCCATATAGATAATATTCCACATTCATCAGAAAAAATAGAATCAATAATAAATTCAATTTCCATGTAATTTACTTGTACATAATGTCCAAGTTTACTTTAAATTATTCTTCTATTTTAAAAATAATTCAATGCATGATTTAAATATTTGTATCCACGGTGATTTCACCATCTTGGTACTTTTAAAAAAAACTAAATCTTATTATTCTATCCATGTGATCATTTTCTTCCCCAACTTTTCTTCAAGTATATATCCGCCTTTTAAATATGGATCATCATTCTCATCAAAAATTAAACCATTCCAATCAACATCACATGCTGGTGTGATAGAATTTTCTACATTGAGGGGGCTGTGGAGAGGGGTCAATATTTTTTACCTAATAGCTTAAAAGGATCTAATTATAATTTTGATTTCTATATTGGATTAATATATACGTTTCTGAGTCTTTTTGGTATATATAGTGATATAAACATCTGGGAAAATCATTGGGGTTTTTCCTTTATTAATTATTTATTTTCAAAGATCCTCCCCAATATGACTATCTTGATCATAATAAACATGTTATAACTCATTATATCCAGAGTGGACTCTTTTATCCTTCTATTTATGAAAGAGTTCATGATATTTAGTAGGATCCACATGATCTCACACCCATATGGGGGGTCATAGGTGGAATCTTGAGCACTACAAACAACATCTATAAAAACTGAAATACCATTAACCTTATTTTAATGACTCATGAATTTTCCATTCTTAATTTTTTATAAAACATGAGTCTTTACCTCATCAGGACTCTCAAAAACAATGTTATTCCCTCCAAGAGTATTCTGGCCTCTAGAAGGTCAAGGATAATATTTTTCAAGGAACTCTTTTGGATCAATTTTTTTGTTTTCCCTTTTCAACCCATGATATTTTACGAGAGAATGAGGGAACATCACTAATGATAGAGTCTTTCAATCGGTGTCCAATCTCATGGAAACAAATATAACAAGTGGTAAGATTTTCATAAACCAATTAATGAAAAAAATGCAAAATTGCTATTCTGGATCCAATTATGAGAATTAAGAAAAAGTGAAACATCTAACTTAGACCAATTCCAAGAAACCAGTGGTCTTGAAAGGCTCTTCATTACAAAGTATATAACTAGGGGATTTCTGATAAATCAGGAAATCATAAAAAGATAAACATTTTTTTTCAAATGTAGCAAAATTCTATGGAATAAAATCTAGATTGATGTAATATGGGACGCGGTGTAAGGTTCAAATTTTGGGGTAATAGACCTCGAATGTCTCATCCAAAAATCTATTGCATAATTCTATAGGGGATAGGAGAATAAAAAACATGTAATAATTCCATAAATATAAATTGAAGTCTAAAAATACAATTTCATAAATAGTTTTCCTTAAGAAATTCAATGATGGTCTATTCTTTAGGAATTTCATTATGATCCTAAAATTAAAATCCAAGGACATAAGTTTTACCTCATTCATTCAAAAATATATAATATGATTTCATGTATGATCAATGTGATTTAGATAATTGTGTAAAACATTATTAGTAAAAACACCTACACCATGCTCTGTCAAGATTCATGATATACTAACAAAACAGTTTGTGAAATATGGAGATTTTGTGATTGGGTTTCTTTCTTTATTTACTATGGTTGGGCTCGATGAAATTCAATATTCCATACCCCTGTGAAAATTCATGTCTTAAATCTCTAATTAATAATTATTTAAATCCATGATATTTATTTGAGTTTATTTCAATATATACTAACTATTAAAATATAATATACTCACTATTTTTTTATTAATAGAATATTATATTTTCTTATTTTCATTATTTCAACGGGTTATTTGTTCTAAAAGGCCATAAATTATTTTCATTAAAAATGTGGCTTTGAAGGTTTTAAAGTCATTTAACGAAATTATTACTCCAAGTTATTTAATATATTTAATGAAATATATTTTCAAAATATATATTATTTAATAATTATATTTTACTTAATCGTTAACATTGCTTTAAAAATATTCAAGATGAAATTTCTTTACATTTCCTACATGGTTCACTTTTGACTCAATTAAAAATAGATCGAAGAGAATATTTTTTAATTCTTATAACATGAATTGATGTTCGACTCTCATGAATTTTATTTAATTTAAAGACCATATTATATTTTCCCCTATCGTTTTCAATGAATAGAACATTCACAATATTCTATGAATTTTTAGTTTTTCAAGGTATAATATGAAAAGAATATTTCCCCTTGTTTTATAAGAATGTTTCAAATATTTTTTAAATGTATTTTCAACTATATAAAAATCCAATAATTCTACTTACTCTTCACTAGAGATATGATCTTATGTTTCCTTTCACCAACCTTACCTAGAAGGGTTATGATGATGTTTTAAAAGACATTTTCAAGAAACCTATTTTTTTAAGGTTAAATCATGCTCTGATAATTATGATGATATCAAATCATCCATGTGTTTTTTTCATGATATGGTTCATGAATATTATTTATGAAATCATGATTTTAGTTTAGATCGAAATACATAAAGGCCAATGTATGATATGTGATGGACAATTTTGTTATATCCCTAAAATTCAATGGCTAATGAAATAATGTTAAGTAGATGAATGTTAATCCTAATATATGATAATGTTATGTTACTCCTAAGATCTATTTGATTTAATATATTATAATTTACACCTACTAAATGAATGAGTTTACCAGTTAGAGGTTACTCCAAATAGATATGGTGACTATCTAGTTAGGTGTTTCAATGATATCATTTTGATGTCTAACATACTTACATAGTTTTCAATGAATTATTTTATCTCCAATGAATCCTTTGGTCAAGGATTGTTTTCTCATGGATCAAGATTATTGAATTTTGTGATACTGGTCTAATATTAAATATTTATTCCTTGTATCATGATATATGATCTAGATGTTATGGGTTTTAATTCTCTTATTTTATACGCATGTATGTTTATTATGTCATTATACCCTTATTCTCATATTTGGTCATTGATTTAATTCTTTTATTAAAGATTACGAATACCCATACTATAAATTTGAGATTATCCCTCCTATTTTTTAGGTTTTGTAGAATATGTAGATTGATGGTTTATGAATAATGTATAGAAATATTTCATGTATAATAAATTTTATGGGACATTTTGAATATGTAATGTGAAATAATAAAGTCAAGGAATGGTGAAGAAAATTCACACTTGAAGACATGGGTATAGTTTTTTAAGAGATATTCTAAATTATCTAAGACTATAATCCTAACATTTCCTTAGATATGTAAGTGATCTAATATTTTATGAGTATTTTTTCATTTTTGGTTGAATTAAATTTGGTCATGATTTTTTTTATCAAAGATATATATGTAATGATTATTTTTTTATAACCAAATATTGGAGTGCGTGTTTGGAGATTTTATAGTTGGTTTCAGAGTATGGTTTAGGTAAAAGTTGATATTAGGATATTTTCATGTGAGGTTATCTTAAATGTTTTGGATAGCATTATGGGTTTTTATGTTTAAGGTTGATCATAAGTTCAAATGATACACACACCTTTTTATTTCTATACATAATGTGATTTTAAAGTGATTAAGGATATTTTAAGTGATTTTTTAGGATGAAGTACATGTAACACTATTGTGTATCATCAAATTTAAAATCAAATTACTTGGTAATATTTATACTATATATTTTTTTGATTTTATCTTCATTTTATTAAATGCCCTTTATTGTAAATATTTTATTATTGAGGATATTTGGGACATAGGGTTAATTATTTAAGGATATATTTAATTTGAAGTTTGGGCATTACAATTTAATCTTAGAGATTAAAGTATTATTTATCAATATGAAGTTTAATTTATTTTGGTTATAACCTTAACTTGTTTTAACCATTTTTGTTTTAGTAATGATAAGTGGAAAATATTTTCACCCTTTTATATTCCTCTCATTCAATCATAAATTTATTATTATATTACAGAAATAAATATTAATACTCATCATCTTGTGTAAAAGATGATTTCAATGTACAAATTAATTCAAACATGCTACCAAATAAAGAAATTACCTATTTATATTAAATGAAAATTAAGAAATTTAATTTATTGTACTCTTATTCTACATTGTAAAGAAATTACATGGCCCTATGAAATGGGTATTGGAAGAAAATATTTATCATATTACCTTTATTGGTGATGAATTGATGAAATTTTTTAAAACTCATTGGTGTATGGTGTTTTTATCATTGAAATTATCATGATCATTCACAGTCTTCTGAAAATGTTCTCTATCAATATCCATCACTATTTAGAATTTACATTTCCATGTATGACTATATTTCCCATCCCACTAATGTTCTCATATTTTCAATCTAAGTAATATGTTATTATAGATTACCTTCATAATTCACATTCCCTCTTTTAAAAATATTTTTTATTAAAACATTTTAATATGTTGTTTCTCAAAAAATATGTATTCAAATATTAAATACATGATTTTAAAGATCAATATAATATTTATAGGATAAAATTTATCAGAGGGGGAGAATGTAACAACATAATATTCTAAAAACTATGTCGGATAATGTATACGACATGCAACAATTAAGTTAAACGATCCAAAAAATAATTTTATTTAATTATTTAATTATGAAATTATCATTAAATTAGAGGAAATGAATTGGTGTAACTAAATTATAATTGGTTTTTAAAATGGAAATACCTAATAAAAATGTATTTATTAATTATTATGAAATAAGAACTCAATTTTCAATGATGTCATTTTTTTGCTTCAATAATTTTGTTTCATCATAAATAAATTTTATTACTATTTATAATGAATATTTTAATTAATATATAATAATTTTATAATATTATTTTATAAGATGGTATTATTTTTTAATCAGCACATCAAAATTATTTTATTGATAAATTTTTAGATTTTTCTGAAATGATTTATTTCTAAGGAATATTTAAAAATTCAATCTTTTTAAATGATTAATTATTTTCATTAAAAATTACCATTATTCAGTTAAATTAAATACTAAATAAAAAAATTATCCAATATTTTGAAATAATATAAATAATTACATAGAAATCATCATTATTCTTGATTATGGTATACGTTCATTTTTGTGCTTCCAACCACATTTTTTTAAAAACAATTTTTTATTGAGTTTTATTATCATATATTAACCTTGAATTCTACATCCTAAATAAATTTAATATTGAAAATTTTATTCCATATTTGGAATCATTAGGTTATTTTTTGGTAAACTTTCTAACTTTATTTTGATATAACGAATAGTAACTGTGGTAAATAGTTGTCACACTGGTAAGGGTAAATCAGGTAATCCAAGTTACATATAATGTGATACATATTTATAAATATACACAACACCTACCATATTTATATTTTTTTATTTTAGTTCTACCACCTAATTTATATATGTTAAAATATGGAAATATTGCGCCATTTTGCTTTGATAAATACATTTATATTAATTTTATTAATTGAAAATTCAAAAATATCACTATCTTGCATTAAATTTATCATATATTTTCACATAGAGACAAGAAGATGTTATGATTAAATATAAAATTCTTTTTTAAACAAAGTTAATTTATATTACTAATGTTAATATATTTAAATTTTTATTAACAGTATATTTTCCTAAAATACTTATACAACACTGACATAGTGTTTGTGAGAGAAGTAGGCAAATCAAAGTAAATTATTTTAAATAGAGGAAAAGTAATATTGTTTTAATTAAACATGGTTTCACATGATTTTATGGTTAATAATTATTTATAATTTATGTTGAAAGAGTTTATATTATAATTCATTTCTTATCTTGATATCTATTATGTCAAAATATATGAATAGTTATTCAAATGATTTTAATAGAATTTTATGGTAAATAATATATTATTAAATTATTTAAAAATTGATAAAAACATAAAAGGGGGTATAGGTAATGGTATATCAATTAGAATTTCTCCCCCTAAAAAAATTGATCCATTTATTGGCTTCTATTTATATTAATAACCCATTAATATCAGAAAAAATGATACCATTATTAGGGTAAAAATGGTAAGAGAAGGGGTTAAACCCAATGAAATGTTTTAAAATGTGACACAAACCTATCGATTTTTTTTAAATTATTTCAACAAGATAATATATTAACTATGAATTTTTTTCCACTCAGTATCAATTTAATATGAAATATTGTTTATTCTATATAAATATTTAATGTAATTCTATGTATATCCTAACCTTCACTATAAAATAACACTGATTATCCTCCATTATCCACATTACCATGAGACACGTAGCTTGAAATTTCCCTGAAAAAAATAATCAAAACGTCCTCTTACATGTTCTATGTGAAATGTTATCTTTAAAATACCATCTCTAGGGTCTTTAATAAAAAATTTAAAGGATGTTTATTGAAGTGGAGGAAATCATATTAATAGATCTCTTTCATTTTAGTTCATATTTTACCTCAAAAAAGTATATCATAATTATTATAATATAATAAAATCAATATATAACATATAAAGAGGAATTATTATATTAATTTAACTAATTTATTCATCTCTATTTCCATCATACTAGAAATGGAATCATCGTTCGTTCTTATGGGTAGATTTCCACTTCCATGAAGCGATGCATTTTATTTTTCATCACAACCTCAAATGAATGGTAATTATGATAGATTATATATATATATATATGTATGATATTAATGGAATAATTATGATTCTATAAATATAATATAATACATTCCTTCTAACCCTTCCACCAATAAAAAATTATAATGTCTATTTTGTGTATGTATTGAATACACCTCCATGAAACAGAGTCATTTTTTCTTTTCTTCCTTTAATAAGTGATTATATATCTATATATTATGCATAAAATATATTATTATTTCAAGATTTTCATTCAGTAGATAATGTAATAATAATATCTTTGACTATAGTGAACATACACAATTCATTTTTCATTTATGAACTGAATTTCCTCAAAACACTTGATGTGGAATTTATATATCATGTAATTAAATATATAATTTTAATAAATAGAATAAATGTATTATTTAAAAGGTAATGAAAATTTACAATGATCTAAAATAATAATAATTAATATATCTATAATATAGAAAATTAATCATTGCATAAATAATCTTTGGGATTGAGGTAAGGGTTTTATTAAGGCCATGTTCCTATAAGCCTACGGGCCATCTAAGGGTTCCCACTGAACCGAATTAAACAGGGTTTATAAATAAAAAATTAATATACATTGAGTTTGGTGTTGGATATATAGTTATATATCATTGAAAATATTATTCTAGGATTTTGTATGAAATTAAATTTATTTGATATTTTTACATATACATGTGTTTTTTGATATGAAAAAGGTTAAAAATCACTTCCTTAATTAAATTCTAACTTCAACGATATGATCCTTGTATGGTTTATTGATCTAAATGATAATTCTTCGAGACTTGTCATTAATTTTGAACCAAAATCCTATTATAGTTTGGAATGAAGACATTACACCATGAATCAATCATTGATAATGATATTTAATTTTCATTTAATTTTATATCTTTCATTATATGCTTATTTAAATGTTATAATAGTTTCAAGGGTTTTCCTGGTCCAAATTTCACTTCATTGAGAAATAATTATAAGTATGAACCATTATTTATTTTATATATTGTACTTAACTCTCCATGAATATATTTTGGCATATTATTTCATATAAATTATTGGTTTTACCAAATCATATCATTCTCCTTCATTGAATTTCTATTTCATTCAAGCATTACTCGAGTTGTAAGGGTTTCCATTCACAACCATCCTTCTTTGAGGCATGTTTTTATTGACGTGATAAGATTAATTTATATATTGTGTATAATAAATCATGAAATAAAATATCATGAATCCTTCTATACTCATGGAATATTATTTTTATTTTTATGTTCTTACTTTGGAATAGTTTTTTTATTTTAAAATATTGTATTTCTTTTCATTAAAAACATTACACTATAGGTTTTAATGATTTTTAACAAACAACTTCTTATATGTTATTTATCTTATTTCAAGCATGATATTTTAGAAACATAACTAAATTCATAAATTTATTTTCCATGACATTTAACCATATTTTAAAATGTTTTAAAAATTAATTTCTTAACATTTTTCGCTTCTATCACCTTTTAATCAATTTATAAATTTTTTAAAATAATGAGTATTTTCAACATTAATTGGAGATATATATTCTTAAATAATTATAAAATTTAATCACCTTTTATATTTATTTATAAGTATATATTTTTATATTGAATGCAATTATTTTTTCAAATTATGTTGTGATTTTTTAGTTTTTAATGTTTCCAAAAGAAATATTTTTACATGTTTTCCATGAAACATTTTAATCATTATTAATGTTATTTTTATCATTGTAAAATATCTATATTTATTTCTATTCTTCACTATGGTTATGATCATATGATCTAATTCACTTCTTCTCTCTAAGTGGTCTATAATGTTATTAATTTGATTATTAGGAAGACCATTTCTTTTTCGGAGGTAAATCTAGATTTAAAATTTTTACGAAATAAAGGTATCCATGTGTTTTGTTTCTTGATATGGGATGTGGACATTTGTTTATGAATGTTCTATTTGGGATTGAACCCATATAATTATGTTAAATTTTCCTATTTTTGGTAGGTGTGTCTATTATATCCCTCCAATGCATTATATAATTAGACATAATTAACTGGATAAAATCTACTCTTTATAGATGATGGAGTTATATTATTATCAAGAGATGTTGGAGTTAACTGGTTGAATATTAATCCTAAGATATAGCAGAGTTTACGAGTTATAGGTTACTCTTTAGAGATATAGGTATTATCTGGTTAAGAGGTTCCATGATGAATGTTTATGTTTCTAAGATACCAATATGAACTTTCAATTATTTCTATGAGATATAGGGGATACTTTTACCAATGATTTATTTTCACATGGATCATGCTTTTTGAAGTATATGAATCTTATCTTAAATTAATATTTTATTCTAGGTATCATTATTTATTAGATTGGTGTTATTTTCAATGTATTATATTATTTTATTCTCATTAATATTGATTATGTCACCATTCCCTTATTCTAATTTTATTTTCTCTAATTTTATTCAATTATAGATACTTATGTTCACCCTTACTATATTTTTAATTTCAAAATTGTTTTAAGATTTAAATTAAATGAATAATTTGTATAAATGTTTCATGTGTGGGGAATTTTTGAGACTATTTGAAGATAGATTTTTATTTTTGGAAATTTGTTAATAGTAAGAAAACTTATCACTTGAAGTCATGAGTATGGTTATTTAGGTGTCTGTCCTAATTCTCTACAACTATAAACTGAAAATGACATTATGTTTTTAAGTGATCCAATATTTTCCACTGACTTCATACATTTTTTGATTACGATAATTATTTACTAATTATTTTTATTAATGAAAAAATGAAATTATTGTGTTTGAGAATTAGATCTAGGAGTGTAAGTTTGGGGCTGTTATATAATGATATCATTATTTTTATCAAAAACAATATTTTTAGTTTTTAATGAAAAATAGTTTTGATTAAAATTATAAATAAAACCCTTATTATAAGGAATCCTGAATTTTTATATACATATTAAATATTTTTAGATAAATATTAAATACTTATCCTAATAATAAGTGACCGAGAACAATAAAGTTGAATGTCTTTATAGACTAGATGCATAAAATACTATTTTCATGAAAGATCTTAAAAATCTCCCAAACAATTCCTCAGATATATTATCATTATATGAATATCATAGTTAATATCATTCTTCATAGCCATGGGAAAATAAAAATATAATAAGTGGTGAGATCAAATTCTTACTAAGGGTAAACAAGGGATATATTGGTCAAAATTATTATTTGAGACCAAAATAAGAATAAGGGTTAGATAAGATGATCTTAACTTAAAATAATTCCATAAAATCTGTCAAGATACTAAATCAAGAGTCATTAAATACATATAATATCCCAATATAATACATTATAAAAATGTAGCATTTAAAATAATGAGCCATGGATTATAAAATAAGCTTACATAATTCTAATGTGGAAAAAGAATTGACATATAAAATCATGAAATTTATAAAATTTAAAAATATAAAAAATCAAAATAATCATATTAAGTACATTTAATCAGGTAAATATACAAAATTTATGTACATGAAACTATTAACATTTAAAAAATTTAGAATATTTTATAATACTAATAGGTTGAAATTTATTAACGTCAACATGAAATCAGGTTCACACATAGCATAGTTTTCTCATGACATACAATGAATTACCCAATACATTGGATGAATATATAATTTTTGAAACACCCATAACATGAGGAAAACCACACATAAGTGCAAGAAAATTTCATAAAATCATTATAGTGTAACCGATGTAAAAAAAATGGGATTCATGAATATTTTTCATGAAATAATTAACCCAAGGGAAAGACACCTGCTTCATAGAATCATTATTAAAGCATCATCATAATAAGAAATTAAATGAAAAATGTGCATGGTATCATTAGATCATATATATATAGATTAATATAAATCCTTAAAAAACATTCACAAAGATTAAAAAACATATAATACAAGATTTTACCATTTCATTGAAAAAAAGGAAAGTAACCCTCTCTTTTAGTATCATTAAAAAATTTAAATTTGATAAGTATTTCAAAAAATAATTTTTATTTTAATAATTTTTGAACTATCTAATTGATTATTCAAATATATAACTTTCTTGATGGTTGAAAAATCCTTTCCTATAGAAAACATTAAATGAGAAATTTCTTTACACACTATTGTAAAATGTCAAATGGGTGTCATATGTGAAACATTGAAAAGATTAATTTTAATAATTTAAAAATAGTTTAAATGTTAGAAAATTTTTTTTCCTAAATATTTACATGTATATAAAATATTACATAACATGTATTGGATAACATATACATGGAAAAAGAGTTTGTCGATAAAAAAATAAATCTGATTATTCTTAAAATCATTTAATCCATCATTATAAGTACCTAATAAAAAAAGTGGTACTAATTAAAATATCTAGAATAAATATAATAGAATAAAATATATGGGGTATAAGTGATAATTATAAGTTAATTTCCTATAATGGATGTTTATCCTAGACAATCCCAAAATGAAATGAGATTATAACCAAAACCCATACCTCAGATCCTTTCATTCTTAACACAGGTTTAAACATCGTGTATAAAAATAAATATTTTTTATAAACAAATTCCATATACATGTTCTTATAAATATTACTATATATCATTCATATAAAATTTCATACTATCAATTTATTAAAAATTATTCAAGAAAATGAACATTCAAGAGAATACTGATGCATTTTCCATATATGTTTTCGTTTGAAGGTTCTAGTCCATTTACCTTATTCATAGTATAATAATGAACATTATCATATTCATGTAATATTTACCATATTTATTAATTATATAGAATCTTAAATATTTTATTACAATGGGGGGATGAAAAATTAATTACATCATTCTATAGAGATGGTAGTCTGTATGTACAGTTGAGTAATGTTTTCACTTTTCAATGGATGTAACAAAATTCCTGTATATAATAATTTTACATTAGATAATCATAATTATGTCATAAAAATCATATATATTATTTATATAAATCATTGAAAATATCCTTGTAAAAATTGAAAAAATAAATTTAACAATATCACTCTTTGGAGGTTGAAATCTACACAAACACAGGAGAACCATTATGATTTTTCAATAGATAAAAAAGAGAGAGAAAATGGATATTAAATTAACATTAAAACATATATGTAGAGTAAATATACTAATTCAATAATTAAAATATTGTTTTAAAACATTTTTATAGTGTCTACAAAGAATGAAATATTAGAAGAATCGATAAGAACATATACATTATATTGGGTCTCCTCTGTTCGAAAAAAGATTATGGATTTATGGATGGGTAGTTTGGAAAAAATATAACCTAAATTAAATGTATGAGGATTTTGGGAGAGAATTTTGTAAGATATTGGCAGATGAAAATTCGTCATGTGGTGTGGGGAATAGAGGAGAGGAGGTTCCCTTTTATATATGTGGGGAGGGGAACACTTGTAATTATTAAGAATATTAAAATTTAATAAATTTTCACTATAAGTAAAGTGGATTAAAATTGGATGAAGTTTTTATATTTTAGGAAACAATATTTAAATACATTCATAAAATATAAATTAGAAATAATTTCTATTAATTTTAATCATTGGATATTTAGTTTAACACATTATTAATCCTTTTAACATTGTTGTAATAATGTATTGTTACATCAGTTAAAATTACTGAAAACAAATATGAAATTTACCTCATTAATAAATCTGGACATTATGAATATAAATATTAATTTATTTATTATATTCAATTTCTTTATATTGAATAAATTAATTTTAAAAGAATCATAAAAAAATCAATGAAATTGTTTTTAGGAAAAAAATTTAATTATAAAACCAATTTTTTCTTATTCCATTCATAGATAAAAAAATATATGAATGTTTATTTATTTTATTGAATATGTTATCAAATAATTTATTACTTTAATTAATTAATACTGATTAATTATAATTTTTATGATAACATATATAGAACCAAATAAAAATGGTTTTTTTAAAAAATCTTTTTTTACCATCAAATTATTTTGTGTACATTTTAAACCAATTGATAATCAGTATATAAATAATTACAGTTTTCTAAAATTAATGACCAATATACATTATAAAATTCAAAATTCATTAATGATCAGAAAAAATAATATTTAGAAAACTAAAATTAAATGTTATTTTACATTTTAAATATAGTATTTATTTATTTTTCTTAACCAATTCCCTTTCAGTAATAAATACATTTATAAATAAATTAAATAGTATAGATTAAAATATTCAATCCTTAAAATCAAATGGAAGGGTGATTAATGTCACATTTAATATAATATTTCAATAGTATGTAGTGGTTCATTTTATTTTGGTTTCTCATGTATAGTAAGTTATGAAACACAATTTTTTAAAGTGAAATATATCACAAAAAGTAATGGTGTTACATTCTACCCCACATATAAGAATTTATAACTAATAATTTATTTACTCTGAAAAAACATTTGAGGGTAAATATTCCTCTTCACATCCTAAATTTCCCACGTAGATTTCTCACATATAGGATTCTTCTAAATAACATTATCCCTACGTGTAATCTTTTTTTAGCACTTCAAATCTATGATTTAATATTTCTTCACATGGTTCCTCATAAAAATATAATTCTCTTATATTTCAACCATTTTGTCTAGTTCATTTATAGTATCCTCAATTTACTTACTCATAAGTGATAAGTGTAACCCATCATAATCCTGAGAGAACTTAGGTGGAACCACCAAGTGACACATTACCATCTGGATAAAAGCAAGAATTTACAATGGATAGATTTATCTATGTATCATCTTTACCTTATTACCTATAATCATAACCTTCTTCAAATGAGATATTCTTCTGAATACCTTTTCACCGAATTATAATTCAATATCATTATAAATATTGTTATCATAAATCTATTATTGACTATGAGATGTCTGAATGAGATATAGAATGACTCTAACATTCTCATCCATTACCTTATATAACTCTAGTCATAATATCATTATTTATTTAACTATATCCATGAAGGTTGGAGTTCTTTACTTTATTTAATAGAGGTTTTCAGAAAGATATATCTGATTTCCAAAGTGAGATCTATTAATGTAATAAAAATTGACCAAAGGAAGGTATTGGTCCCAACCACCATTGAAATACATATAAAAAGTTCTCTACATACCATCTAGTTCTCTAATAGTTCGTTTTGATTGAAAAACTTTTAGAGGATGATATGATGTTCAAATCTCAATATCATATTCAATACTTGCAGAATACATCTCCAAAACATTGAGGCAATCCTTGGATATTGATAAGATATTATTGAGAGTGGTCCCCCATGAAATCATACAAATTACATTATTTATAACCTATCATGTTTATCAATATAGAAATATTAATTGATTGAAATGAAACATAATGAGGCAATTGACAATTATTGTAAGTGAATTGTAGGCATTATATATTTTGGGAATCCTTTTTTTAAATCCATGGTGATATTTTCCAATTTTTTTCTTGTATGTGTATTAGTTGTAACATCACCTTACACTTCTATATATCAAAAACAACTTTCTAACATAATAGGCATCGAGACACATAGTATCAAATTTCTATGTTCATTTCAAATGAAGAAAAATACTCTTTATAATTTACAAACATATTGATACTCTAAATATAAATATAAAATGTAGAACTATGGGCTTCATCCAACAACTCCCTTTTCAAATCTAAAGTATCTGGGTCTATTAGCATTACTGAATGGGGCTGTGGATGAATGGATTATCTTTTTAATTCATATGATGTTTTTCACATTGAAAAGATTCAAACATTATAGCTAGTCAATTCCTTAATCAAAATTTTAGTAAAATTTCCATTTAACTCATATGTATTAAAATTTAAGCACAATAAAATAACAATATGGTTTACAAGGATCAATATAAAAGGTAACTCTTTTACAGAGTAGTACACACCCCAACATGGATTTTTCATTGAATTAAATAGTAATTTTGTGATCATACCATTTAAATATACCATTTTATATTTATAAAACCCAAAATGTATTCAACAATTATTTATACACCCCAATTGAAAACTCATTCACTGATTATTTACAGACCCCAATAATAATCATTGAACACATGTCTTTAGAGCCTAACCACAAGATTCTTTTCATAGTTGACCAAGTATTGAATGATCTTTTTATTATGATTTTTTCCTACACAATCAATCTAGATCACCTTATCTTGTTTGAAAATTCTTCAATGTCTTCAATATATTTAAATAAATATTTGATTGTCTTGAAACATTCTCCTAACAATGGATGATCTGGATATTATCAATATTAAACCTTCAAGAGCATCTTTAAAAACATATTCTTTCATAGTTTTGAACTTTTGGTTCTTTCTAATTCAATTTAAAAAACTTACTCATATTCAATGTAGGTTATAGAATCCCTTTCTTCAAATATTCTTATCTTGATCTCGATAGGTCATTCTAAATGTCCTTTACATTTTACATATATTTAACTCACATTTAATATTGGAAACCATTCATTGATGGATATACGAGATGCACATGATACTTAATCAAATTTCTATATGTTTCATTATTCATTTCACCACCTTTAAAAATATCCCTTTAAATCAGAGTTAACATGGTCAATAAGAGTTTCCTAAAATGTTGGCGTTGACAAACTCTTCAAATCTTCAACAAATCTCAACTATATTTATGATCATTGAATTTAGGGATCAACATATCCAAATACATGAAATTTTGTTTTTTTAAATATCCTCTAACCTCCAATATTTGTAAGAACTTCTCCATATGATCCCATATGTGTTTGACCATAATATCACAACTTCATAGATCAAACATTATACATTCAAAACATTATGCCTTCATAACTTGATCTTTTTATGTATAAAATGTATAACACAATCTTTTTTATTTCCATAAAATATTACATAAACTTTTTATATATTATCTTTATAACCCAATCATTGTTAAAAATAACTTTTAACATGAAAATTATACAGATTAAAATTTCAAATCGAACTATATACAAAAAAAATTTATTACATGAACAATGAAAAGATCAACAGTATAAATTTTATCTCATTCTAAAATATATTTTTTAAAATTTTATTCTGAATTTAAATTCCAAAATGTAAAATAATTTTCTAAATAAACAATACAGTTATTCCATAATGATATCCCAAAATGTTCTTATGAATTTTTTTTCTTATATATGAAAAATAAAATTTCATATTCAAATAAACATAGTTTATGTCTTACAAAAACACTAATATTTGATATTCTAATAATAATTAAATGTTTTCTCTATATATATTTCTATATTAGTTGAACTCACAAAAAAACAGTCCAGTGAAATAAAAAATCCTCTTCTAAAACTTATTCTAGTAAATTAAATTTTCTTATTCCAATATCTATTTATAGTGTATAAATTTTTTCCCTAAATAATTTCCTTCGATAATATTGTTTCTAAGATTATTTTTTTGAAAATATTATTCTCTAACTGCTCCTCTGGTGAATTAAATAATATTCTCTTGGAAAATTTATTCTAACATTATCTTTTAATAATGTTCATCCAGAATTGTTCATCAAAAAATGTTATTCCCAAAATTTTCTTTGGATAATGTTCTTTAAAATTTCCATCAATTGAAATTAAAAATTTTCTTTCTAATTTTTATCTATTTAACTCAAAAAGGTTATTCTAAAACGTTTTTACACGAGTTAAGATATGTAGATTATAGAATCTCCAACTCATCTTCACCGATAATTTTTAAAACATATTGAGATATTGAAAACAAAGGAAACCAATTTAACCAGGGCACAACAATCGAACCATTTGTGTTTGTTTTCAATATCACCACACATCAATGAAGTCAATATGTGTGATTATATAATTATTATACATATTGAAAAAAAATGAAAATGGAAAAATTGGAGTTTTATCATCCTTATATATTTATGATTCTTCCAATAAACAAATTCTCCTCATAATTCATTCAAATTTGAAGGATGGGATGATATCAAATAGTTCTTAGTGAAGAAAATTTTTTATCAACTCAAAGACTTAATCAAATAATATTTCATAGAAAACAAGTGAGATATAACCATAGTTTTAAATGAAAACCATAGATGTACTCATAAGTGTTACTATTACTTAGAAATCTCAGTCACCTATTTTGGTTTTGTTAAAAAAATAATATTTTTTAGTGAAATGTAAAATCCTATACACACTTCAAAAAAAATAATAACAATGTTCAGATGAAAAATAAACAAATCCACATTTATCACATAATTTCATCAACTAAAAAACCCCTTTCCTAATAAATTCAATAATAAGTGATGAAATTGTGATTGACATACGTTGTTTTTAAGAGTTTATTAATTTTTTCATGAGATATTACCTCTATAAAATCATTTTCTTAATATATCTTCCCTTCACTTGATGAACATAAATTTTACCTTCATAGTGGTTTATAAAACTCAATGAGGGTCCATTTGTATTACACTTTTTTAAGTGAAAACATCATACATATCTTTAAAATTCATTTATGTTATTTAAAAATAACATAAAATGACATTGAATACAGAGGAAATCATTTGTGCTATATAAAAAACATTTGGGAGGGGGATTTCTTCTCATACTAGTCCATTATTTCTTTCCATCCTCATTATTATTTGTATAAATTTTCAAATCACCACATAATGATGACTCATAAAGAATATAAACATTATCATATTTATTTTCATACTTTTATCTTTCATTTCATAATATATGATAGCCATAGCCTTGGATGCTTTCTTTAGTGATAAGACCCAATAGTTTATCTATTTTTTTTCAAATTTTTTTAATTATAATTTACGACAAAATAACTTTCCTTTACTATCTAAAACATTTTACATTTTACATCATCATGAAATTTACCTTGAAGACTAGTCAAAGAATCCTTAGCTTGATGATCTACTAATCCAAACCTATTAGAAACATCCTTAGAAATACAAAATTTATTTTACATCATAATACTAGATGCATATCTATTAAAAAATTGTATTTTTTGGAAGGTAGTTATCATTTTCTCACATGAAATTCCCCTTGGTTGTTGTTACATCCCAATTAAATACATATGGATCAAAAAATTTGCTTCTTTATGCAGGAATTTCCAACAACATCTATAATACATAGAGTTTTTTTCATCCATAAAATTCTAATTGGGGTACATTTAATAAGGATCTTATGAAAATTTTAGTTTCATTAGCCTTTTTTGGAAAATGGGTTATCAATAATCTAAAATATCTTTTAGATTTTTTTATATAATTGTCAATAATTATCGTTTCAATTGAATTTCTTATTGGTGGACGAAAATTTTCACTATTGATTGTTTCATTCTTCCATGTATTTAAACATGAGAAAACATTTGTGACATCTTTATAAATATTAGGAAAAACATATTTAACCATTTTTAAATATTTGTTTTTCTATAAGTTATCTATTTATTAAATTTAATGCATATTGCTTTGTAGAATTATTCTTTTATATATTTTTTTGGTATTTTTCAGCTACCATTCACCTTAAGATAACCTTAACCATATCTTCTTCAATCATATAATATTTATCATCATGGAATTTTAACTACCATTCGTTATTAATCATGTTAACTTTGAGATATTAAATTTTCTCAACAAATTCATTCATTATTTTAATAAAATGTTATTTTTCTTTAATAGTGTATTTTTTTGATTTTATTTTTTGTTTTATTTATTTAGTTTTTATCCTCCTAAATAAATTATTTTAACTCATGATTTAATTTCAATTATAGTTCAGTTTTAGATTCACCATCGTCACCACTACTTGATATATCAAAACCATTTTTGAACATAGAAAGATTTGTTTTTTCATTATTTAATGATCTACATGATGAATCTATTTTTTCATTCTTACTCATAAAAATAATTTTTTTCTACTAGATTATTTACTATTTTTTTACCCTTTTTATTTTTTTAGATCTTATCAACATCCATATTAGTTTTACAGCCTTCTAGTTTATTCATTGGATAATCGTAGGAAATCTGTACAAGTTCATCATAATTATAATGTATTATTGATTTTTTTCCATAAATATCCAATTTCCATTACCAAACCATTTTGTGTTAAGACAACCAATTTTATTAATGTAATATTTAACATACTCATCCCCTAAAAAAATTGTCTTATTTACCTTTGGTTCGTTAATATTACATATTCTTATTATTTCAAAGGCTCTATACTCATTAGAATTATTTTTTAATGATACATATTTCATCATTTCATACACATTAATAATGTAATTTATATCATCAATAGATTAATTATCTCATTCCGCTAAAGAATTTAAATTCGGATAATAAATATCTAGAAATTTACTCATAATATTTTTAAAAAAATTTGAATCTTACTTGTTGTCTCTGAATCCACTAAATTTTCTAACAAATTAATTCAATTTGATCAAGTAATCATCAATAATTTCTTCTTCTTCCACCATGATATCATCAACCTTGATTCTCCATATTTTGAGATTTTATTCATTTAATTGTACATTCACTTAATTGATGCATTTAATTTTCTCTTGTATTACCTTCTATCTTTTGAAACCAATCACCTTCATGTAAACATTTTCATACAAGGACATTAATATATATATATATATATATATATATCTATAGTGATATTATTTTTATTTGTATAATTCATTGGTTCATAATTTTCTCTAGGTTGAAATATAATAGTTGTTATATTATACACTTCGCAGAAAAGTGAATGAAGATAGGATATCATCATGTTATTCAATCCATGATTGTTAAATCGACCAAAATTTAGAACAAAACTATTAACAATTGAAACCAAATTCGCCACACATCAATAAACAAATATATGAAGGTAAATTTCTCTAAAACCAAATGATGTATCAAATTCCTAAAGGATCACTCATAGGGGGAGGTATGAATCATTAATCAATTTTATTTTAGTATACTTTTCCTTTTTTATGGACTTAATTCACTTTGGTAGGTAAAAGACTTGATCATATCTTCTTCAAAATATCAATCATACCTCATATGAAAGAAAATGTTAGAATGGTATAAGAACATGAAGAGTTGCATGGTTAAACATAAAATAAAACTCCATACAATGTTTTATATACACCACATTACTATTTTTTCACTAAATTAATTAGTAATTTGTTTTTCATCCCAACAAAATTATTCCATTGGTTGTTTATACAACCCTTCCTTAAATAAACACTTAGTTATACACCTCATTTTAACACATTTATTGATTGGTTATACACCTACACCACAATCCTAAATAGTCCAATTATAAACACCATTAATAAGTTGAATTTCAGTTTTGGTCCAACATAAAACAATATTTGTTTAGATGGTATTCATTAGTAATATAGTTGGATTACCTTAGCTTGTATACCAATTTTTCATGATATTTATTTGGTAAATAGAAATATCTATAGGTTATGAAACATCCTATAAATATTTTATTACTTGGATCCAATAAATATTCATTATCCATGAAAATATTCTTTTATAATATTTCCCATCAGGTTATTCATAGTTCCTTCAACCCAAATGTACTTATGATGAAAGTGGGTTAGAAACTCCATTTATTCAATTAGTTTTCATAGAATATCATAATATCACATTCTTAATGTTCTATCAATTTTCTTTTAATATTTTTCATGTGTTGTATCCTATTTATATAGGAAATATTCCATTGATGGATGTGGGGAAAGTGTGGGATTTATGTTTAACTTCCCACATTCTCAAAAACATTTCTATAATTAAATGATCTATTTAAATCAGATTCAACATTCTTCATCAAGATTACTTAAATATCACTATCAACAAACACTTATTCCATAAATAGAATCTATATTTATGATCCTTGAATGCACATATATTCATAATCATAATGTATGCATTTTCTATTTTTTATAAAGACTCTCAAAATTTCCCCTAGGGTTAAAACATCTCGGCTTGATACTATATATGTTGGATCATATCATCATAACATTATTATTAATACATTATAAATCCTCAACTTTATGACTTTATAAAATTAACTATGTACAAAATATCATTATTACTCATTTATTGTAATGATCCATATCTCAACAATTACTTAGTACAAATAAAAATTATTTCATTAACTTAATGTTTCTCAAATTTATAAGTAAATATTTATATATCTCAAATTTATTACAGGAAATTTTTATACCATAACTTTATATCTCTAAAATCGAAAAAACAATACTTTTTAATGTTTTTACCAATCCAGAAATTTTTTTCATGGAATATTCTTCCATAATATTTTTATAAAATTATCCTTTAACAATTTATTCTATGAAAACACTATAATTATTGCATAATTATCTTCAGATAAATTTAAAAATATTCTTCTATAATGTTTTTATGTTATTTTCTTCTTAAAATATCAAATTTTCAAAATCATCAAAACTAAAATTTCTTATTTTGATAAAATTACTTTTCTAATTCTATAAAAACAAACTTTTATCTTATGGAAATATGCACTTCTATCTTCTGTCCAGATTTATTTATGAGTTGAACTAAAAAAACACTTTCTGTTGAAATCAAAAATGAACTTCCAAAATACCTTTAACAGAATGTTTTTTTCTACATAAAACATCTCCTTCAAGTAACTAAATATTATATTTAAGAATTATCCATATGGAAATGATATTATAAAAATGTTCCTCCATAAAATTTCTTATAAAACTATTATTCTTATGAATTTATAAGTTTTATTCTACATATTTTCTTATAAAAAAGATAGTCTTAAAATTTTCATTAAAAAATTTTATTTCTAAAATATTCTTCCAAACACATTATTAAAAAAAGAACATGTATCATAGATAACATCTTCTAGGATGTGTTATTATAGAAAATTTCTTCTAAAAATGTTCATTTAGATTTCCATCCACTCTACTGAAAAATGTTTATTTATATTTAAATCTAATAACTAAAAATGATTCTTCAAAAATTTTCATAGTTGAATTCAACTTCAAATATTATAAAATCATTCAGGTTAAACATAAGGTCACATTTATCTAAACCTAATTAAAATATACAACAATTTCAATAGCCTCCTTAAAATTCTATTAGATAAAACTCAAATATGATGTCTATGTCATTCCCCTTTCGATCAACTTTATTCTTATAAATCCAAAATTGTATCCATAACTCATAATTTAACATCTAATTAAAACATCAAGATACATAAATTTATCTAAAAAAGTCCTTTAAATACTATTATAAGGAATAATACTAAAACTATTATTAATACTTATTTTTATGTCAATAATTCATTTTCATATATTTGTGGGTCATTTTATTTTACTATTTATAGAAATAGGCCTTTACCCTTATATAAAAAAAAATCAAATCCAAAAGTGAAAAATTCATCATAGTTGATACAAAAAGTATTATTTTCAAGATACATGTTCAAAATTTGTTTCTTGACCTAATCATTTTCCTTAGTTAAAGTTATCCACACTCATCAGTAAAACCCTATGAAAAAAATTTAAAACTCAGGCTGAGAACTAAAATCTCAGAAAGTGACATATAATAAGATATAAATATATATTTTTAGTTCATTAATACTTATACATGTTTTTTAAAAAAATTAAACATTTGGATCAAAAAAACATTTAATAATACTTGAAAACACCTATTTTAACCTAATATAATTATAAAAAATTTCAAATGAAATCATTATGATAAAATAAATCTAAAAAAATTTCTGTTGAAATCATGAAACCCTTATGAATAATTTTGTAAAAGCTTTATCAATTTCTCTCTTTCATAGTATCATAAACATCCATTTAGACATAAGTTCATGATTAATCACATGTGAGCATAACATAAAGAACATAGAATTATAAGAGAATGGAAAAATTGGAAATGTGGTATCAACATTAAACATGACATAAGAATTAGTCAAATATAACTATTAAGACTACATCACACAGTGGGTAGAGTACAATCATGGATTGGGTTTACTCCCTAATCCCATACATAATCTGTCATGACACAAAAACGTCACCAATTCACATGATCACTTTCGGGGAACACCCATCACAAAATGATCATGATTACTTGCTCCAAAAAGAAAATTAGTCATAAGGGATAATCATAAGTATTACCCAATGTATGAAATGGTTTTCATAATGTTTCCTCATATCACAATCAAAGGATATTTCATAAACAATTAATCCGAGATATAAAAATATGTCATGTATCACAACATCAAGAAAGGGAGAATAATATATATGTGTAAGAGAAATATATATATATAATTTAGTGGTGTTATATAATATTAAAGAGATATAAACAATGTAAGAAAGAGGTATTTAATAACCTGATGGAAAAATATTGTTAGGAAAACTCCATTACACCCATATAAAAAACATTTACACATACGAAAATTTCCATTTAAATTAAAACCCTTTTTGAAAATACATAAAATAAAGAGAAATTATGTTTTTTTAAGGACGAAAATATAGAATCTTATAATGTAATCCTTGAATCATGTAATTTTTATGGTGATGGGAAAAAAGTTTGATTCTATATTTTTTAAAATTGAGAATTCCTTTTATATTTTTGTAAATAAAGATAAGATAAAATTTGTTTTTTTTAAATAAAGTCAAATGAGACATGAATTTTCCTTTATAATTAATTTACATTCATACAAATACATAAATAAAATAATTTTATGATTGTGGACATTTAAGGGAACGATTTATTAAATAAATCATTAAAATATTTATGTTGGGGATTTTAAATAACATGTATATTGCATTGACCCTGACTCATCACATTAGTTGCTTATATTTCTGAATGGAAAAATTATTTTAATTATATATATTTATATGAAAAATTTTCTAATTTTTTATTCCTTTTATTTTACTTATTACCATGTCACAACACACCTTATCTAAGTCAAGGGAAGGGACAACAATGTTTCATGCCCTTCCTTCCTCAAGATGAATGGGTGGTAATGAAGCCTGAGTCCTACCTCCAGTTGGCCCTAGAGTAGCGACTAGTACCAAGGCTATAGAATCTTACATAAATGGAATGAATTACCCTTTTTATAGAACATGATTGAGAGATAAGATGGTAAATCCCAACAACACCAAGACTAAAGGTATAAGTAAAACCAATAATTCATTCCCACAAGCATGTCCAAAAGAAAAGCTGATACAAAGCATACCAAAAACTCCCAAATAATGTAGCGAGTAAAAGGAACTATGTGAAAAAAAAACTATACAAACACATGAGATACTAGGGTCCATCACGTTCCTTAATGTCCTCATGGAAACTTGAAAATATTTTTAGATAAGTAGGGTAAGAATACATGTATACTCAGTATGGAAACTAAAGCTACTCATGCAAAAGTGAGAGAAGATACTAACACCCATGTGAGAGAAAAATAGAACCTAAATAACCTACCAATGAATAATAACCACACCAACCATACCAAGTCACACTCACCCAAGTAATGAAATTCATGTAAATTAGTAATATAATCATATTTACATTTTGGTATCCCGCACCGCTTTCCCACTAGTTAATTACTCATTCATAAAAAAACCAATGTCTTGATGCTGCCACTCTTCCCACACGTAGCCTCACTTCCACAACCTTCCCACACACACCTGATCCTCAAACCACACAAAACCACACCAAAAGATACATGGGCCACAACATCCATCGCCATGCCCGAATACACCTAGTCCAAAACAACCATCACCACACCCGAAGATACCTGGGTATTATCCTAATGATACATGGGAAAACATACCTTGTTGACAAACACCTGATCCACTCATCCAAAAAAATCCATGTCTAATGAATCTTGGACTATGGTAAGCCTCATTCCATTACATCCTTACAGAATATGCTCATGTAGCAATATTCGGAAGAGGGTTAGAGGAACAAAATTAGTAACTTAGCATCTCTCCTCCCACTAGGATGTTGGCAAAACCATCCTCTCCGATGAAATGGTGGTGTTCAACACATAGTTGTATATAAGGGTGGGGTTTGAATATAAATCACAATTAGATATATATATATATATAATAAAATACTCATCCCCAACTGACGGGTTTCATAGGAAAAGACTACAAGCTCATACCCAGACCACATTTTCTACTACCCATATATGAAAAACCATATAACAACAACAACCAAGCATAAACCTAAACAAAATTTTGTTTAATTTCCATTTATTTACTTAAGGGGATTCACAATATATTATTTTTTTAGTATCAGGAAACTAAAAACTGTATCCACAACATGTAATGAACAAAACCATACTACAGTTCCACTACATAACAACCCAAAACAAGAATTTCAGTCCCAATTCATATCAATGAAAAACGATACTTGCAGTTCCACTGCATATCTCTGTTAAACAACAATCAACAATCATTCTTCAAATTAATACCATCCATTCCTTCTCTCCCAACCCTACCCTATAGCCACACTGCCCAGAAAAATTCCCAATGCAGTACCACTACATACTGAGTCCATAACCACACCGCAGCCCCATTCCTCGATGTCGCTTCTCGAGCACAACATAACATAAAGTTAGTTTAGTTGTCTTTATGTTTATCCATCCAACAGTTAATCAGTATCATAGATTGAGACACCAAATCAACCACCTGTACCACCCCATATACCAATCCCAAAAAAACTAGATCAGAACACACAACACATAACCACAACCATATAGCCATGAATTTTAAAATTTATACAACTAGGGTTCATTAATTTCATCTTTCATATAACTGGGGAGATCACAGAATAGGTTTGATCCTAGGGAATTCCTTTATTTAACGTATTGTATGTGATTAATCAGATTTCATATTATATATATACATCAAAACATCACAACAAAATAGAACACCACTAGTGCAAAATCAATGACAATAAACAACCAAGATTTTTAGAAGGCATACAGCCACAACAGCTATAAAATTATCATAGATAACAAAAAAAAAGGAAAACAACATCAAACCACACCATGCTCGTTATTTAATTTACACGAGTTATCTTTTGATCATGTTAAATTATTGTTTAATTCATATTTCAAGATGTGTATCCAACCATTCTTGACAAGGAAACATTAACATACCCACTCCACATGTTGCAAAATTAATGATAAGAAATATAAAAACCCTACGTATATGATCAAAGACTAAAGTTCCTTCTTTCACCAAGAAAAAGGGATGGCACGACTTGCAAGAAGAACTCCAATGTTGAGTGGGGAGGGCTTTAGTATGGGTGTAGAAATCATCTCAAGACGAAGTCTCCAGGTGCACCAAGAGAAACAAAAGAGAATAAGGAAGATTGGATCTCCTCTAAAGAAGAGGCTAGATCCTTATATCATGGATTCCATTTTGATGTACTTAAAATTCATATTGTGATTTGACCAAGTTGTTGGGAAGATTCACACTTGTGAATTAATTGATATTTAATAATTCCCTTTTGAAATGATGGAGATAGACCACCAAACAATTTTGATTTGAAAGATTAAATTTATGGAGAAAAGCATATAACATGGGAGAAGCTGGAAAAACTGGAAATGAGTCACCAATGGTTGAGTCACTATTTCCATGACCTACCGACCCAATGTACTACCGAAACTGAGCCACAGACATTGAGATACTGACTATTGAGCTACCAACACTACCTAACAATGAGTGAGATACCGACGTGACCTACCAATGGGGGAGTTAATGATGCGGTCTATTGACATTTGAATTACTGATGCGACCTACCCACACCAACTCCCTCGACTCACAGATGTTGATGCCCTTGACTCACCAATGCTAACGACCCTTGAAAAACTGATACTGACTCTCTTTGACTCACTGATTCCAACTCCCCTTGAATCACTCATGCTAACTCCCTCAACACATCGATGACGATGCCCCTTGAATCATCTATGCCAACTCACTAACATGGTGACACATTGACATGTTGATAAAAAACATGACATTTTGAAAACACTTGAAATGAGGAAATGAAATCTCCCATAAAACCTCAACACTGGATTTTCACAAAGGAAGGGCCTGGTGGAAATTTGGGTTATTACATTAGATACCTATCAAACTATTCTTTCCCGCAAAAATTTAAAACTGACCCAAAAGAAATGATATCTAAACTACCATCCCTTAAGATACATCTCATGAGTAAAACACACAGTGTTGAAAACTAGAGGAGAAACCACAACATCTAGGAACACTATAAAAACATCTATCTACTAAACAACTTGGGATACACTAAGGCTGTTTATCCCAAGAAATAATAAAAACACCAAGGGTCACACTCTCCAGATACATGGATTAGGGATCTCCTTCCCCTTATCATGATACTATCTTCTTTGGGAGGCACTAACACACCCTTATTGGTTTAATCACCTAAATACTAATGTAACTCAATTAGGGACCGGGACCCCGCACCCCATAGTGATTACTTTTCACAAAAAATTAGGGAATGAAGAAACAACTAATCATATATCAGGTGAGGTTAAATGTCACATCATATGAAAGGAACAAATCAAACACAAAATCAAAACTCAGAACAACACTTCTTATTGGGAACACATATGTGCCTCCAGTTCCCAGGTGCACTATTCGAGGCCACCATGAATAAATAATACAAGAACCAAAGGAATGGTCTATCCAAGAAGCACCATCTCCTCATGATCCATGATTCTCACCGGTCGCTCCACGAGCATCACATTGTCCTCTATATCCAACTCTCCCTAGTATAGGATGTGGGATAAATTGTGTAGATACTGAAGGAACTGAGATACAAGAAAGACGATGTGGATCCTCTACAACCATAGTGGTAACTCCAGCTGATATTCCGCCATGCCGAATTGTCCCAACACCTCGAAGGGTCAGATGCACCTGGGAGAAGGCGTACTCCCCCTACCAACCCTCCACTGTCCATGCCAAGTTGATACCTTTAAGAACACATGGTCTCCAATATCAAATTCCAAGGGTCTCCTCCTACAATTGGAATATGTCTTCTGTCGGTCCTGAGCTTCCTTCATCACCTCACGCACAAGATGACCCTTCTCTGTCATTCTTTGCACAACCTATAGGATAAGAAAACATGACGCCACAACCTCTTTTCAGCACACGGGTGAATGAAATGGTCTTCCGTACAAGGCATCAAATGGTGAATTTCCAATGGTTGAGTGGTAGCTATTATTGTCGGAAAACTCCAACTGGGGAAATTATCGAACCCATGATCCTTCGAAGTCCATAAAGAAAGCTTTCAACATATCCTCCAATGTCTAGATGGTCCTCTCTATCTTCCCATCTTTCTAAGGATGGAAATAAGTGGAAAATCTTATCTAGGTGCTAAAAGCACACTGTAATCCCTTCCAAAATCATTAATTAAATCTTTTCTCCCAATCGAAAATGATGGACCTGGGGACCCTATGTAGCCATACCACTTCATCGACATACCTCTATGCTAATCCATCCACTATGATCATCTCCTTAACCTCTAAGACGTGAGTCAAATTCATCAATCGATCCATAACTGCCCATATGGCATCATAACCTCCCTTATCCCTAGGTAGCCTTGTGATGAAATCCATTGAGGAATCACCACACTTCCACATGGAATTGTCTAAGGGATGCAACAGACTACTGGGAGCACAGTCTTCAGCCTTCAACTGCTGACACACTAGGCATCTTTACACAAACTCCTCCATTGCCCGCTTCACTCCGGGAAACCCAAACTAACATCCCAAGCCCTGGTACATCTTGGAGACTCCTGGATGTACTACCAAGGGTGTATTATGGAACTTACCGATAACTCCCTTGTGAATCTCCATGGGGAAAAACAGATTCCCACAGAATAACATTTGATTCTAAATATCCTCCAAACATCCCTCTGGAACATCACCCTAGATAATGTGATCACACATCAATTTAGCCTCTGAGTCTCCCCACTGACACTCCTACAATTTCTGTACCATGGAAGACTGCATTGTCATCTGAAATAGACATCCTTGACCATTATCCACTCTCATTCTCATATATAAGGCAACTAACTCCTCAATTACCTTCCAAGCATATGTGGACTCCCACACTGAATCCTTCTGCGACTTATTAATCAAGGAATCATCCACCAATTTACCATTTACTATGGTGTAGATGACTTGAAGTCATAGTATTGAAGAAACTCTATCCTCTTCCACCACCACATGTTCAAGTCTCGCTGGGAGAAGATATACCTCAAGACCTTATGATCCGTGAAGACCAAGAACTATTCCCCGATGAGGTAATTCCACCAAAACATCATCACAAACACAAATGATTCATGATATAGTTTTTTTGGAGGAATAGTTATGTTCATGTGGTTGTGAAGACGTAGAATCATTATCGATCACTCCCCATTTCTACATCAGTAGACACCCCAAGCCTATATTGGAAGCATCACATAATACTTCGAACGCCACCCCTTATTCTAGAAACCTCAGCACTAGGGCTCTAACCATGTTCCCTATCATGTATCTGAATGCTTTCTCACACAGATCACTACATACAAAAGCCTCTTCCTTTCTGGTCAATGCCTTCAATAAAGCTACAACTTGAGAGAATTTGGGTTCAAACCATTGGTAGTAACATGTCAGTCCTAGGAAACTAAAAACCTCTTCCACCTTCTTGGGTGATTCCCAAGAAAGAACCTCTTAGACCTTCAACAAGTCCACCTCAATTCCCTTATGGGACACCATGTGTCCAAGGAATGTCACCTCTCATGTCCAGAAATTTCACTTATTCAACTTCCCGCAGTGCTGGTGGTGTTAGAGGACCTCTAAAAATGTACATAGATTCTTCGAACAAACATCCTCTAACCATGATTAGATAAGGATGTAATAAATGAACACAACCACAAAATGGTCTAGATACTCACAGAAAACAGATTTCATGAGTTTGATTATCACATTTGTTTAATTCGTAATGTCGAATTACATGGCCATGAACTCAAAGTTCCAAAACCTTCAACTGAAAGCAGTCCTGAGTATGCCACCCCATCACCCTGAACTGGTGATATCCAGACCAAATATTGATCTTAACGAACCAAACTACCCCCTTCAACTATTCAAAGGGTTTGTGGATCCTTATGAGGGGTTAATGGTTCTTGACCGTTGCCTCATTTAGTATCCGATAGTCTATGCATAGTGTGAGAAAATCATCTTACTTCTTTTAAAACAAGACTAGAGAACCACATGGAGACTCACATGGTCAGATAAAAACCATCTTAATTAGGTTATCAATATTAATCCGCAACTACTTCAACTCAGAAGCCACCATTCGATAGGGATCCATCGATATTGGTTGGGCACCGGGTTGTAAGTCTATCCCGAATTCAATATAACGTCAAGGGGGTAGAGTCACAACCTCTTCAGGGAATACTTCTAGGAACTCACCAAAAATCCCCAAAACTTCCACCATCTCTGAATCTACTGATTACACTGACATCTCGGCTAAGAAAGAATGAATGGGCTCTATATTTCGTATGACCTTCTGGAAACTCTACTCGCCATTAAATGCTACACGCTGGCCACCTATACCAGAAAACACAATCCTTTTCTGGAAGTAGTAGATAACTGTATGCACAAAAAACAGACAGTCGATTCTTAGGATGACATTTTATGGATGAATCTATAGTATAATGAGATCCCCACTAGACTGATGTGGCCCCAACATTAATCTACATCGTTGAAAAACAACAAACATGCTGGTCTGACCTCCAACTATCATTATCAACACCAAGGGTATGGAAATTATATCTACGTCTAGAACCAAGGCATGGGCTAGAATGGTTTCAACAAAGGAGTTTGAATATATTGAATCAAACAAGTCACATGAAAGAGTACTAATCAAACTGATCACACATCGAAAAACATATGGTCCCATTTAAACTGCTACCTCTCCAGCGGGAAACTACCCATGCTTAACACCTCTACCCCTGGCTATTGACCGCATCCTAGACCACTACCTGATTGTGGTACTTTAGGAGCACCCTGAGGACATACTCCCATGAAATATTCCATCCTCAGTGGACTGTGAGCTCACTGCCCCTACTGTTGGAAGGGCCTAATTGAAAACTGCTTCTGCTGAGGTGGGTGCTGAACCTTCCCACCCCCACTGTACTGTACTCGCATAAGGAACTGATTCCAATTATTCCAACAAATTCCATTGAATAAGAACCTCAGTGCTAGGACCGTGGATAATGGGTGAGGACATGTATATTATAAATGGAACTATAGAGGCCTAGTCCCTACTGGATGAAACCTGAAAGACCATGACACTAGAGGACTACTGGTGATGGCCTTCCACTACAACAAATATGGTTGGATCCCCTCCCACAGAACACCTCCTAGCATTTGAATCCTATCCACTACCTCATCCCTCTTCTAAACTTCTAGGTTTGTCGACAGAGTGAAGGGATGGACAACATTCTGAAGATAAGGTTAGAGTTCCTCGTCTATGTGTATTTCCCTTGAATCCTTATACATAAAGTGATCCAGATCAAAACGAAGAAGATCCTTGAATTAGATCCCCAACTCACTTACCAACATACTCAATTGATGAAGGGGGAGAAGCTCATGTCTCTTCTCGGCCTTCATGATGGAAGAAAGGAAATCCACCCAAAACTCCTTCTCAATTTCAGTCCATGAAACCTTTGTTTCCTTCTTCTCCCAAGGTAAAGAGCCCACCATTGACATGCCACTCCCTAAATCTAGCTCATTTACAGAGGAACCCAGTACTATATCAGAGCCCAGATCAAGCTAAAAGGGATCACCAGCACCTCGATCCATCTCACCGTCTCTAAGTTTGAGACTCTATTCTCGTACTTTCATAGAGTCGTCTGCTTGAAGGGAGGAACTGTATTATAAAACTTATCTTCCTCATCCTCTTTATAGGCTCTCCATTGATAAAAAAGATCAAGATTCTAGTCCTCGATTGCTCGTACCACCCATGGATGACATCTGATTTCCGTAGATGAAAAGAGAAATATGGAATTCCTAAGCTCGAGTAGTGAAATTTAAAACTTTCTTGAGATCTTTATTTATATTAAATATCCAAAACACCCAATAACAAGAAGAATACAAGTCATCATAATGTATTTACCTTTCCTAGGGTCTCTACCCTACAATTATTATAGCCTCACTATGTTGTTAAGTAGGTATAGAGTCCTTGAATTGGATCATGGGGGCCCTAAAATCCCATGTCATAGACACTCTTCACTGGCCTACTCCACTAACCAAGATTTCCTAACAATGTTTCCATACCATCCCATGAAAGCCTTACTATTCCTAAACCCAATCTCATCATATCTCTCAACCATCACCTCTAATACCATTGAATCATGACCCTCCATCTCCATGATGAGGGAAGGGATGACAAAGTGCCCTTCCCTTCCTTCCTCAAGATAAAGGGGAGATAATGAAACCCTAGTCCCTCCTTCAGTAGGCCCTAGAGTGGAGACTAACACCAATGGTATAGAATATCACAAAATGTAAGGAATTACACTTTTATAGAACAATAGAGGGAGATAAGATGGTAACTCCTAGTAACAATAAGACTAATGGTAGATATAAAACCAAGAATCCATTCGCACATGAATATTCCAAAGTAAAACTAATACAAAGCATGAAAAAACTCCCAAATAATTTTCCACGGAAAAAAACTAAGACGAAACAACAGATATCCTGACGAATGAGCTAGTGAGGTCTAGAAAAGTCCTCAAATTCATTCTGGAAACCAGAAAATAGTTTTACATTAATAGGGTGAGAATAGAAGTATACACAGTAGGGAAACTAAAGCTACTCATGCAAAAGTGAGGGTACATAATAATGCCCCTGTGAGAAAACCACAGAACCTCAAGAACCTATTATGGAATATAACCAGCCAAACCTTACCAAGGCTCACTCACCCACATTATGCAAGTCATGTAATGTAATAATATAATCACATAAACATTTGGATACCCCTCACAACTTTCCCATTGGATAAATACTCATTCCTAATGATCTGATGTCTCAATGCTTCCACTCTTTCCAGATGAAATACCACTACCGCAACCTTCCCGCACACACCTGATCCTAAAACCACACAAAACCATGCCCATAAACACCTGGTCCAAAAGATCCATCGCCATGACCAAATACATATGGGCCAGATCTACCATCTCCATGCTCGAAGTGACCCGAGTATCATCCTAAAGGTACTTTGGAAAACATACATGGCTCACAAACACCTCAGCCACTCATCCAAAACAAACCCTTTCCCAATGAATCTTGGACTATGGTAAGCCTCAATCCATTACAACCTAGACAGATATGCCTAACCGATAAGATATAGAAGTGGGTGAGAGGAAGAAAATAGGTAACCAACCATCCATCCTCTCACCGGGATGTTGGGAAAGCCACCCTCCCCTAAGAAATGGAGGTGTTTGGGACATAGTTCTCAAGAAGGGTACACTACCTAAAGAAATAACAAGGAAATAACATATATATATATATATATATATAATCAAAAAATCATCCCCAACCTATGTGTTTCACACGAATAGACATCAATCCCACACCTTCACTGCTTTAGTTGCTACCCCTATATGCACAACCATGTAACAAAAACTGCCATGAATAAACGCAACCTCATTTTTGTTCAACATCGTTTATTTTTGAATGGGAAACACATTAATTATTTTGTCACTACTGGGAAACAATCAACTTTAACCACACCAAGAAACTAGCAAAACCAAACTATAGTCCCACTGCATAACAACAAAAAACTAGACTTATAATCCCACTGCACATCAACACGAAACAAGACATGAAATCCCACTACATATCCACGTTCAAAAATTATCAACTGTCATTCTTCAAAGTAATACCCCTCATTACTTCTCTCACAACCCATTTCTGCAGCCCTGCTTCCCAAACAAATCCCAAATGCAGTCCCATAGCATAATGAGTCCATAAACACACTACATCCCCACTACTCGACACCACTTCATGACCACAACACAACATAAAGTAAATTAATCTACCTAAAAGTTCATCTATTCCAAAATCAGTCAGTCTCTCAGACTGAGACACCAACTCACCCGCTTTACCACCCCACATACCAAGCCCACAAAACCTAGACCAGAACACATAATACATAACCACAACCATCAAACCAAGAATTTTGACCAATAACCGACATTGGTATTTTAATTTACACTTGAATATAACCATGGTGATCACATAACATGTTTGATCTGGGGGAATTACTTTATTTAACTGAGTGTAAGTGATTAATCAGATTTCACGTTATATCTGTACATAAAAATATCCAAATGAAATAGAATAACAATAGTACACACGAAAAGGCCACCAAAAACCATGAATTTCTGAATTCATACAACCAAAACAGCCACAAAAGAATATAATATAACAAAATAAAACAGGATACCAACATCACACTAGACCCTACCCATTATTTTATTTATGCGAGTTATCTATCGATCATATTAAATTCTAGTTTAATTCATGTTTCTTGAAGAGTATCTAGCCATTATTTAAAAGGAACCATTAATATACCCACCTAGCATCATACACACATAGAGATAATCAAAAGAAAAACCATACTTGGATAATCAATAATCAATGGTCCTTCTTGCACCTAGAACATTAGATATCGTGACTTGAAAGAACTGCAAGGCTGAGCGAGAAGGGTTATATCACAGGAACATGACTCATCTTGGGAGGAAGTCTCCAGGTACACCAAGAGAAACAAAAAGGAATAAGAAATAGATGTTCTCAACTTAATAATATTCCATATCTTAAAATCAAGTAGAACATTATAAAGTATATAAAAGTCAGATCGTGATTTGACCATGTAGAAGGGCAGTTTCACACAGTGGAATTAATTGATATTTAATAATTCCCCTCAGAAACGGTGGAGATTGGCCACCATATGGCTTTGACATGATATATTAACTTTATGGAGAAAAAAAATTAACTTGGGAGAAGCTAGAAAAACTGGGGAAACGAGAAATGAGTTAATGGTGGGTGAGTCACCTATGCCATGACCTACAGACCCAACAACATACAGATGTTGAGCCACCAACGCTGAGCTACTGATGGGTGAGCTACCAACATGGCCTACCAATGGGTGAGATAGAAACATAAACTACCAAAGGGTTAGATACTGACGTGACCTATAGAGTAGTGATCTACTGATGCGACCTACTGACACTGAATCCCTCGACTCACTAATATCGAAGCCCTCGACCCCCTGATGCTGACACCCCCTGACTCACGGATTTTGATGCCCCTTGACTCACCGATGTTTACACCCCATGGATCCCCAATACAGACACCATTGACTCACTGATGGTGACACCTCTTGAATCACCAATGTTGATGCACCTTGACTCACTGATACCAATGCACTGTCATGCCGACACACTAACATGTCGATGGTAAAAAAACTGGAAATTTAGAAAACTATGGAATTGTGCCACTGAGATCTCCCAGAACACCTCAAAACTATTTTTACAAAGGAAGGTCATGGGGACTATGTGGGGTATTACATACCATGTTATATAAATTTACATAATTTATTATGCTCACATCAGTTGTTTTGATGATATTCAGATCTTATGTCAAAAATGAATTCAGTATGTTGACTATGGTAAAAGGTGACATTATTTCATCATGTACATAACAATAATCATGATATAATAATAATTTTTACAATCCATTATACTTTTAGAACAAACCATGATATATGTCAATGAGAAATGAACAACATTATAATCATGAATACAATAGGTTGAGCGTTAGCCGAAGCAACATTTCCATTTTTCAAGGATCACAATTGAAAGTAATTATGTATCATTATACCATAAAATAATCATAATTACATAATATACATAATATTATTTACTTCAATACACTTATACATATTATGAATTTGATGCTGTACTGATAAATGAATCCAGTTGGATTGTGGAGGTAGTAACCCACGCACATGCAAAAATTACATCTTCTTTTTTATATAAATGAAATTTTAAGAAATTATATGATATATAAATTTTAAATAATGAAAAATATTTCCTTAATATCTTATATATACATTAATCCATCATCATAAAAAATATTGGAGGCCATGCAGGAAAACGATTTACCTCAGTTCCCGAGGTGGTAATTTTCTATACCTAGAAATGATCGTACCATTTCCATTTTTTTGAAGCATCAATGGATTTATGTTATTTAATTTAAAAAATATCTTATAAATATATTGGAGATTATTATTTTATTTTAAATAAATAGTTAAAAAACATTTTAATGATTAGAAATATGAAATAAAACAATTTTTTTTTGTTAATTACTATAATTCTTCTTCAGAAAGTCTCTTTTTCATCATATCACGAACCCTCTAAGGTTGATATTATTCATCATAAATATCTCTGGAACACAATAAGTGGTTTTATAGATATATATGAACATTTATTGGCTAAAAAATTATATGTTTAGATTATGTTTTTCTGCATATCACTTTTTTTTCACGGATTAACCCTATTTTTAGAATTACCATACTAATAATAATTTTACAAATTAAGTGTCGTTATAGTTAATTTAAAAGGATAATTTCCCAAAAATAGATAATATTAGTTATCTTTAATCATATACCATTTTATTCTATTAATACATGATCTTTAGTAATTTTAAATTATTTAATATAATATTATTAATTATAAAATAATATTAATGTCATTTTTTGAACAATTAATTTAATTTGATTTTGAAAAAATAGGAATCCAATGGGATTAGAATATAAAATATTAAAAAAATACATAATATCTCATTTTATATAAAAATTTTTTTGGAAAAAATAATTCATTCTAATTATTTTAATTTTAATATTTTTAGAATCATATATTAAATGTTTCCATTATTTAAATTAATGTTGTGTTGGCGTTGCAAAAGAATTTGAGGTAATTATTTCATCAATATAAATTATAAATAAATTTAAATGATAAAAAATTTATCTTTTATGTAATCATTTTATAAATGGAAATACATTTTTTAGCCATATTTAAAAAAATTATATTTTAAAAAACATGGAAAATTCTATTTTTTTTATTTTCATGACATAAAATAATATCATGGTTAGAATCAAGGAAATATGGAACCATGTTTTCATGATATAGAAGGAAATTTCTGAGCAATAATCATTAAAAATTATAACATAAAGTGTTAGTGTTGTTTTTTAACCCTTATTACTTGATTTTTAACCTTAATTACTAGATCTACCATAACTACAATAACTAATATTCAATATAGTTTCTATTTATGATGAATGGAAATTAAATTGTATAATTAACAATTTTGGAAATCCTAATTCAAAATATGGAATCCATTTTATAATATTTAATTTATACATTTGGAAGAAATTAAATAATGATTAAAGAGAAAAACATAATTAAATAGTTTGTTTGGAAAATTAATTTTTTTATATTAAAAATAGTTTTATAAAAAATTAAGATATAAAAAAATTCCAAATACAATAATTTTCTATTATGAATTAAAATAACATAATTAAATTCTAAAACAAATATAACATAGAATTTTTCTATATAAATACTTTAAAAGAAAATACACTTTTCAAAAAGGGTCCCCAGTTTTTAATGGGTTCTCATCTTATTGAAAAAAATGAATAATAAGATTATATAATTATACAACATATTATATATTAATTATAAATTACATTTCATGATACTCCACTTCTTGCTCTAAAATTTTAACAAGTCACATAGAATATTATTTAAATCTGTTGGTCATGATGTTATTTCCCATGTAACGTAATTAATATTCATAAATTAATTATAAAATACCAGGTTTCCATTACCATAACTGTGCATCCAAAATACCTATAATAAAAAAATATTATTTCTCTCAAAGAAAATTTAATATAAACAATCTCAAATAGAAATGGGATTTTCATATAAACCATTACCTCACACCCTTTCATGCAACAAACATCTTTTAAAAAATATTTATAATAAATATATAATTTCTATAAAGATAATATAGAACCAAATTCATATAAATATTATGATATATAGGTCCCTTAAAATTTTTAATTACCCTTTTATTAACAATTCATTATTAAAATGAATATTCATGTGAAAATCATCTTTTTAGGATGAATTTTTATGTTTAAATGTTCTAGTCCTTAAACCTTATCCATGGTTTAATCAACTCCATAATTTTTATAATTTCATATAATTCATATTTATTAATTATATAAATTTATATATCCATAGATAAAGGGTTTTTGAAAAATCAATCACATCTCTTTGTGGATATGGTAGTCAGTTTTTATACATGAGTGATGTTTTCACATTTTGATAGATTGAACGAAGTAATAGTAAATAAAATTCCAACTTTTTTGAATTATAATTATGTCATATATATGATATATATTCATTAAATATTTCTTTAATACCACCGATTTAAATAATAAATTAAATGCATCACATGACTTCGTGGAGGTGGTAGATTACACGCACACACGGTTGACATTATAATTTTATAATATATGGGAATGAGATAAAAAATATCAATAAAATTTTCAAAAAAAATATTAAGATAGTATATATATTTATTAAATTTTCCTAATGGTTTTATAGAATACTTTCATGAGGTTTAGTAATAATTATACATGAAAATTAATGGTAAGAACATATACATATTCTTCAGGTCGACCTTTTAAATGTGTATTAATTCTTAATGGTTGGGTATTTTTGGAAAGAAGAAAACATAAAGGTCATATTAAATAATTTATAAGGGTTATTTTTTATTGATGTTGATTCACATAATGGGATGAATAATTGTATATAATAGAGGATAAGATGTTCTATTTTATAAGTGATTGGAGTGGAACACCTGTAATAATTAGGAATATTAAAATAGAATAGTGTCAGCCTCAGTGAAAAGTGAACAAAAATTGGATCAAGTTAAAATATTGGTTGTCATAATATCTTAGTAAATTAGTCCAATAAGATTTAGGCAATGTTCAGCTCATTTTAACCCTTTATATTTTTTAGTTTAGCATCCCACTAATCCTTTTATCCTTTACCATAGTAAGGAATTTTTAACTCGACATTATTCACAATGAATTAAAATGAAATTATACTTATCAATAAATATCTACATTATTATTCTACAAATGGGAAAAAATTATCTAATTGAATTTACATATGTGGTAGACATCAATTTTAAATTATTTTCTCAAAATCTAACAAAACAGTAATTTTTTATTAAAAAAATTGAAAAGTAAATCTGCATTTATTCTTTTTCTGTCTCTATTAAAATCCATTATATGAATGTTAAGATGTTTTATTTAATAAATTTTCACTTACATTTTTAAAATAAATTATGAATAATGAATAAATCAATTTGATATAATAAAAGATAATAAGCATAATAAAAAAGTATTTTGAGGTAAAAAAATTCTATTTTTACCGCCAAATGATTATATATTCGTTTATATACAATCAATATTAAATTAAGGAATATTTAATTAATTTTTCACATTTAATTAAATTCTATTTATTCAAAATTATTGTTCATTAGTGATTATGAACAATATTATATAAAAAATTTAAATAAAACTAAATTTAAATTATTAAATTGAGTACTTATTTCCTTGGAATTAATCAATACATTTTCAGTATAGAAATTTTATTCATATATCTCATAATTTAGTTAATTTTATTCATATCCTCAAATCCAACGGTTAGCTGATAATAATAATGTTTTGTAACACTGAAGACTTGATAATTGTATGTGGACATTCTATTTCACTAAAATAGTAATAAAATTCACATTTTGATAATACATGGAACAAAAATAGAAAATCTATTTTTTGAATATCGATTTTAATTTAATTGGTCTAAATAAGCATAGAATGAATTTTCGTTATTTTACCTTTAAAATAAGGATTATTAAAAAAATAAAAACCTAATATTTACATACTTCTCCTAATATTTATAATATTGTGTAATAATACTTAAATTAAATAATTAATTAAATCATCATTTTCTATGAATAAATATAAGATTATATGGTGCTGAAATTGGGTATATTTAAGAAATATTTTTTTAATAAAAACGATTCATTTAAAAAGGCATTATGTATATCAATTTTTATTTGATAAAATAATATTTAATGATGATTTATCTAAAATTTATTTATTTATTATATATCTTCAAATACATCTACTCATTAGTACTTGTCATAATTTTCATGTAAAGTCATGTTATTTATGAAAAACAGATTTCTTGAAAAATTGTTTTTCAACATGATTTGTGAGTTCGTATTAAAAAAAAATGATTCCAATTATGTGAGTGAATTTATTAAAAATAATTCCATATTTTGAATCTGAATAATTAATATTAGGTAAAAAGGTGACCCCAAATTTTTCTCTTAATTACTAGTAAAATAGTATAATATTAATTTATGTGGTTAATGTTAAAATGTGGTTTTTCACGTTATATGTGCTTGAGTTAACATTAATTTTCTAGAATCACTGAATTCCAATTTTAAAAACATGGTTTCATATTTAAAATAAGCAGTTTCAAATTATCTAATAAGTCTCATTTTGTTTTTGTCTTAAACTATTACTTACCTGATTAAAAAACAAGTTATCGCGGTGAAAACTAAAATGGTAAAGTAATCTATGAAGATAAATGAATAAAATTTATAAATAATATTTCATATTATATGGTGGACATGTTTCTAGACCTTAAATTTCATTCAATCTATTATTTATAAATTTTTTAGTCACATGGTGTGAGAGTGACTTAAAAATATTAAATGGTTTTAGGTATTCAAAAAAGATTCAATCATCAATTTTAAAAGGGAACTCACTCCAATAAATTATTAACACCTATAAAAGAAATTTTATATTAAAATATCATTAAAATTTTGTCCCTAACATAATTTTAAAAAATTATCTATTGTTCTTTCCATATTACTAATACTGTAGTCCTTAATAAGAGATCCAAAAGTGGTTTGTTTTTGAGAAGGTAATCATTTTAACAAAGATCTTCCTTTTTATTTCTTATTTTAAAATATTAAATTATGTAGTAAAACATAAAATTTAATATTCATAGTACCTAAAATATACATAAAATTTATTTTATTTTTGTAATAATATTTATCCATCACCTTCTCCATCAAATGGGATACAAAACCATCACTCATGTGTATGACAAAATATCCCCTTGGGAACTAAGATAATTTGTTTTCCAACACCGACTCACATGGATAGTAATGAAGAAAGAAATGGTGAATATATATTATAAATGTGAAAATATATTAATTTTGGAAAATTAATATTTCATCCACATCCTTACCCTTTCAACTATTAATAGAATCATATTTTTTCTCATGTCTATGTACGACCTACCACCCCACAGAACAATACAGACCATTTTCCAAATTCAGGATTTAATGAATGGTTATGTTATTGAATTTAAGCATTAAATATTTTATTTATAAGATTAATAATAGTTTGGATATTATTTAACTATGTCATATACAAAATAAGATGAACTTTCATGACAAACATGTTTTATAAAACAAGGTAATTAAGACCCAAAACTATAGTATAAATAAAATATCATCAATGAACATGTGGTAAAATGTAATAATAATATCATATAAGATATATGAAATATGAATATGGTTCTGGTATCCATTAATCACTTTCATAAAACTATTATATAAGAGTTTAAATAATGATCATCAAAATAAAACAATGAGATGAGGTATATGATCTCAAATTCCATATCGTAGAGAAATAAATTTGATTATTTTTTAAAATTTCTTTACATGATTCAAGAACCAAAGAGAGGAAAATGTTGGAATAAAATATTAAAACATAATAAATATCTAGAGTATAATAATACAATTGAGTCTAATGAATGATAGGTTATAATATTTCTTCAATGAAAGAAAATATAATCTTAAATAAAAAATAAATTATAAAATAGATTCCTACCACTTTTGTAATATTTAAATTTTAACCCATTGAATAAAAAAGCATTAATTAAAGAATAAATCATCATGAATAAAAAGTTATTCTTGTAAAATACATCAAAGGGGATTTATATACACCTCATACAGTGAATAAGTTCATATAAAAATATGTCTCTAAGATATGGAATTTGAGATGATAACAAACATCCCCTCCATAATAAACATTTTACAAAATATAACATTATCTTTACTATTCAATGGTATTACAAAGAAAACTCTTCTACAAAATTTTATTTTATTATTTCATTTATGTACCCTTATTAATAAATATTATATTATATTATTGTAAAAACTTTTATTCTCTAGGAACTGATGGTCACATATCATTTAAGGATTAATTTTTAGAATTCTAATTATCAATTAATAATTTCACTTTACTGTGATCATTTTTCATTATGCATAAAATTTATCTTAAATATATATTATTTTAATCATAGATATTACTATTTCCTAAATTTTAATTCATTTATAAATGTTATGTTTACTTAGAATGATATATTATTAATAAGAAAAATATTCATAAATACGTATTCTTTAATAAATACATATATTTTTTTATTAAGAATATTGTTAATAGACTAAATTGATAATTAGATATGTGAGGAAGGATTTGGACATGTTGGGACAGGTGGGGAAAGAAATTACAAACCCCCTAGATGCATTGGTAGGTCTCAAGAAACAAATAAGTTGGATAAATTAATTGGGTTGATACCCATATATTTAAACAATATTGGGGTCAGATCCTAATGGTATAGATATCATTACATTAGAGATAATGAAATCCAATATTAATCATTTACTTTATTGATAATTTATTTATTATTATAAATTATATTTTTTCATTGATATTATCCATTGATATTTTTTGTGCTCATGTTATTGATTAATTGGAAAGTGAGTCCTAATATATTCATGATAGTCATGTTATTAATTAATCGGAATATGTGATAAATTATTCAATATTACATATTACATATTTATTATTTATTTATGATAGCTCCCTATCTATGTAATCATAACATAGCATATGATCTTTCCATTACTCTATTTCATTGCATCAGGACATGAAGATGAATTCTTTGGAAGAGTTTCTTTGAATTCAATAATTTTCATTGTTATTTTTTTTTTCATATTCTACCAATGTAAAATTGGTGTTATGTATACATCATGTTCTCCAAGACTACTAAATTTATTGTCCCTTTTGGATTTTAACATTTTTTCTATTAAAATATAATAAAGTTAACACCATAGTTGTGTTAATGGAGTTTGTGTTTTTAAAGTTGGTCTCAGAGGATGTTTAACTAAAAAATTGGAATGTAGATTATGTAAAAAATATATTTATAAACAAAAAACTACGGTATAATTTGTGGAAAATTATAGAATAAAATCCAAAAGTTTCATTAAATAAGATATTATGTGTTTTTTCTAGAAATAAATTCTTTACTAGATAATTCAAGTGGATGTGATTATTGAATAATTATTCCTTTGGGTAGTAACTCTATAGTGGGAGTATTGGGATTTGACTAGGCCGTCACTCAGTACATGAAAATAGTCTTTACTTCATTCTTAGTTTGAATCTCTCGAAGGATATTCCTAGGATAATTCTCATTTTCCATAGAAACTGTCATGATGAATTTAAAAATAATTAAATCACTAATGAAATCAAGTTTATGATACAAATATTAACACTATAAAAATTTTAAATGTTTGTTATGTTTTACATTAGATTTTTAATTATACATTATGATTTTAAATTCATAATGTTATGAGCAAATTCTCTATATTACATTGTTTTGAAAATTCTCCTGTAAGAAAGATTGGTTTCAACACTCATGGTAAATGTACAATTTTTCTCTAATGAGAAATCCAATATATCTATTATTATATCAATGTAGATCATAACTATTTTTGGGAATCATACTCATATAAAGAAAAATATCCTTTCCCAAATAGAGTAAGATATTTATCTACAAAAATTTTCATCAATTATGGATCAAATATTTTGAAATGAAGCCTCATCATATAGTGGGACTTCCTATGTAGTGGTACTTAAGAAATGTATTATGTACCATGAAAAGGAAATTCATTCCTTGTGATGTAGTGAAAAGAAAATGGTTACACTTTTAGTGTATTTTATTAAGGAATATATTGTCCAATGGTGGTTTCTCATCCAGAATACTTGAGAGGAAGATGAAATATTACACATGTAATGGAGATATTTTGGTGAAAATTTATTTGAAAAATATTTCTTGAATGAGAAATGATCTCAAATGATGATAAAGTTCTTCTTCCTAATGAAACATTAATAAGAAATTATTTTAGATTATGATTCCATGCATACAAGATTATATGAGTATTCTATAAATTACATACAAAATACATAATAAATGATTAGAAATTTCATTGATGGGATTAATACAAGTCTCTGGAAGATTATAATTTTCCAAAAATTATCATCACATAATGAAACAGTTTTATGATCTATCAAAACAGATAAATAATTCCACAGATCATATATATTGAAGGGGAATCAATAGAATAATAGTTAATATAAAAACCAATATAAATGAATGAATCAAAAAAGAACAAAAATATAATGTAATTTCCATCTTGTAAAAAATATTCAAAGAAACCACCATGAAAATTCATGTGGGGCATGATAGTTTGTTACAAGTGAAGTGAAAAGGTTTATTTAGATCATGAATTCAAGGGAAAGAAATATACCACAGTTATCCATTTCCTAAATGATAATGAAATGGGGAAATAATTAAAATAATGTCTCAAAAACCAAGGAAATCTATCAAAGATGTGTACATGAGTAAAAGGACATCATATAAAATCTCTACATCTAAGTCATATAATCCTAATGATCTATTAGTATGTACATTAATCATAACATCAAATTTTGCTATTGTTTTATTTGATTATGGATCTTCATACGTTTTTATATCTTACTTGTTTTCAAATTAAATTAGATAGTTACCTAACACCATAACATTGGATAAATTAGTCAAAATATATAGTCGATGTATAATTATGATAATATATATCAAGAATCCCCCAATATGTCACATAAATGTGCACTATTTTTAGACATTATTATCCTATATATGGTTGACATTTATATAATATTTTATATGGAATTTATTTCAAATTATAAAAAAAAAATTCCATAGATAATGGAATTATTATTTTTAAATAATATGTGGAATTAATGATCCTTATAGTGGATAATGTTTTAGAAATGTCGTGTATAGGGTCCTTAAAAATAGATCCAAATGATGTTTTTCGACGAGAATGTAATCATTTTAACAGATCTCATTCTATTTATTTATTATTTTAAAACCATTAATTAGGTTTTAAAACATAAAACATAATAAAATAATACTCCCCCAAAAACATAGATGTTATTATGTTTATTAAATAATAATAATCTATCTCCTTCTCCATCAAATTGTAAATAAAGACATAACTCATGTGTACGACGGACTAGACCTCACGAACTGAGGTAATTGTTTTCCAGTAACGAACTCACATTTATATTAATAATGATAGAGATAATGAATATAAATGGTATATATGAAATGATATCAATTATTTAAAATTAATATATCATCAATCTTTTTACCCTTTCAACTATTATGGGAATGATATCAATGCTTGTGCATTCATACGACCAACCATCTCCACGAAGCGATTTGAATCATCTTATATTTCCAAATTTCATGAATGGTTGTAAAATAATGTATTTAAAGATTATATATGTTATTTAAAAAATTAATATCACTCTATAGATGATGTAACTGTATGATATACACATCAAATGAAAATTTTACAGAAAAACACATCTTCAAAAATAAGACAATTAACACCCAAAATAATTATAATAATAAAATATTATAAATGAATAGGTTGTAAAATATTTTAAGGGTATAATATATGATATTATAAATATGAATACAATTAATTTATTTTTTAATAAAATTATTAAATCATTTAACATTAGCTTAAATAATTATCATCTAAATAAGATTGTGAGGTAAAGGATTTCATCTGAATTGAAAAGTCATTGATACATATTTGTCAATATGAACCTATTCACTTTTATGTGGAGTATATACAACCCATTTAATGTATTTAAAATTAATATCTATTTATTAATAATTGTTAATGTTTTAATTCATGTTAATTCTTTCAGGGGGATATAATTTAAATGTTACCACATTAGTAAGAATATTTTCTACTATCTCACATTCTTTTGGGATTGATTTTAATTTCATTGAAGGAATATTATAATTTACCATTCATAAGATCCAATAATTTTATTATCATATGAATATTTTAGGTGTTTAAATATTTTCTTGCATCTTTTGTTCTCTTTGGTACTATAATCAAGAAATGAAAATTTTAAAATAATATATGAATTTATTTCTTTTTAAATTTCATATATTTTTCTATCATGTCCATGTTTTTTTATATTGTTTTAAAATAGTCCATTTAATAACTCAAATTATATATTAAGAACATTTTATGTTATCCTTTACTTTAAAAAATTCTTTGGATGTAATATTTATACTATTTGTTTATGGGATATTTTTATAAGGCATTAAAATGAATGTTTTTTAATGTCTATTGCGATAGAATATTCCCCCACCATTTAAAGACATATTTTGAAATATATATTGTTCTAGATGTTTTCAAATGTTTTAAAATTTTATCTATTTTATGAAGGATTAATTTAATATTTCATTCTTTCAGTTTATTCAGACAATGGAAATATTTTTTTACAAAATAGATATTTCCATGAACTGATGGTCACAACTAATTTATGAATTAACATTGGAATTGACTATATTATCTTCACACAATATATTTAATGTGATAAATTTTCATTGTTCATTAAATTTATCTTAAATTGCAATATTATAACTATTATTGATATGATTATTTCCTAATTCATATACAATTTTTTACATGCAATGTTTACTTGGAATATTATTCGATTAACTAGGGAAATATATATAAACCAATATTCATTAATCAATAAAAATATTTTCTTATATGGAATATTGTTACTGAATTAAATAGATTGTTAATTATACGAGTAATTATTTGTAAATTTAATTATGGGTGGAGTACAAAATTATATAGGGCCTTGAGGAATTAGTAGGTCACATGAGATAAATCTGTTGACCAAACTAAATTGGATTTTTACATATTGTTTTAATATATATTAGTGGATGGTATTTATGGTATATATATTATGATTTAAAATATTATTAAATCCAATATAAACAATTTACTTTATTGAGAATTAGGTTATTAATATCCATGTGATAATTGAACTAAAATTATCCCTGGATTAATTTTAGGCTAATTTTATTGAATAAATTGAAAGGATTTTCATATATATAATTTTGCATATCGATAATGAAATATCTAATCATGGTAGTTATTTTATTTATTAAATGAAATTATTTTTAGTTATTTAACTTTCCTATTTGATTATTCATTATTTATTCTTGATATCTTCCACTTTACATAACCCTTTATAAACATTTGAAGTCACCCTTATTTTTATCCTTTCCCCAGGATATGATGATGAATCCTTTGAATATTTTTCAAGGATATTAAGAATTTTCATTGATATATTTTTTATTTTATTGCCAATGTAAAATGTAATTAATGTATATATATGGTTCCCAAAGAATAATAATCTGATCGATCCATTTATATTTGAATCTTTGTATAAATGCCAATGTAATAAAGTAGAAACTAGATCTAGGTTACTGTAGTACATGATGTTACAATTTTAGAATAATATATAAATAGTATAGTGTTGTTAGTTTAATCTCAGTGTTGCGAGTAAATAATTCTATAAAAAATAGAAATTTCATTTAAAGAGAAATATATAATATAATATATGGGTGTTTCACTTCCAGGCCATAAAAGAACCTAGGACGTTTATAATCCATACCAAAAATTGTTTTGGTGGATGTGATCGGGATTACTATTTTTTCAATGAAGAATAATTTGAAACTTTATTATAAATTTAAAAATAATGATAAATTTATAATTGTTATATTTATTTATGAAATATTATAGAACAATTGTATAAATTTTTTTCTTAAAAGCCTTATTTTGTAATATTTATTCAGAATATGGAAAAAATATTTTTTGGTAGATTTGATTTCAATTAAAATAATAAAAAATATGTTATATTTAGTTTATCGAAAATATTTATTCAATATGAGAAATTTTTATATGATTATATAAGTATTCATAAATATCATATATATGGTATATAAAGCGGTTCATTTTAAACCCAAAGAAGATAATAAAATAAGATATATTAATATTTGTGAAATATGTATTAAGTGTTTATATTTCTAAATTATAGAATGTATACAAAGTATGCTTAATTGTATAATTTTTAAAATTGTTTTATTTCTGAACTAATCATAATTTTTAGTTTCTTGTGGGGAATTATAAGCTTTTCATTTATTATATTTATTAAAAATTTGTTTAATTCATAGAAATGAAGTTTTTATATTATGAATGAATTCATGAATTAATTTAAAGTGTTAAATTTATTTATTTAAATGGAATATCGTACATATAATGAGTTATATGATTGGTAAGATATAAAATTTATTTATGTTCAAACATTTCAATTTTTTTGGTGGGTTATGAGGTTAAATGTAAAAGTTGGTTACTATTAATACTTATTAGGCATTAGGATGGATGTCTCCCTTTAGTAGTGATACATTGATAGTGAGACATTAAGTTAATCATATCACTGGTATATGGGTGCATTATTTTTCTAGAAATTTGGTGGGTCTACTTACTGAACCATGATTTCTCTTTTATGTATTTTTTTTTCATATGATTCTAATCCTTATCAAGAAAAGGGTTCCATATACTTTATTCATGCTGTGTATTTAGATATGTGTGAGTATAATTGTATTTTATTTTTTATTAATCACAAGGTGTTGTAATTTCTAGGTTTTTGATATATTATTTTTTATGGTATAAGACACATAAAATAAATCATTTGATGTATTCATGCATAAATTAAACACAAGAACTATGACAATGAGATTTTAATGGCCCATAAAACATTAATTATTATATTCCTTACAATGTGATCACTTATCAAAAAGATAATCATATGAATGGGTAGGTTCCTCAAAATGAGGGTTCCCATAGATTATATTTGGTATTGAATAAAGTCTTGCGTAGCCATAAAATGATAAAGTCCACATATTTGGAATAATATTTGGGTTACACATAATTAGGAAACAAAATTAGAATACAAGAGAAACAAATTTGGGATAAAGCATATGATGGATTTGGGAATGGTGGAACCTAATCAACTATAAAAGATTCACATATATATATATATATTAATTGATATCCTATATGAATTTCTAAGAAAAGATAGAATCACTAATAGGACAAAAATATTATATGAAATTTGTATATTTTCCAATTAATGGATATGATTTTATTTTAAAATTATTAATCATTTATGGGGATCATATTTAATACAATCCCATATTAAATTAATATAAAACATGTTACTCATTTCATAAAAAAATTATTATATGAAAATGGTATTTTCATAATCAATTTTTTTAGATCAGTTTTAGAAAAGAGAATCATAAAAGAATAAGCATTCAAATCATTTAAAGGAAATTTAGAATAATAAAACAATAAATATTTAAATAATTTATCTATGTTTATGGGTATTTATATGGGTCAAAATATTCAAAATTAGTATGATAAAATATATTCTTCTTGAATGATTTAAAATACGAAAATGTTTAATTGTGAATAAACTAGACATGAGAGATAACATGTTTCTAAAGTGATCTTTTGGTATACGGTGTTTGTCGGTTGTTTGGTCTCAACATAAAAACATGATATCATTGGGTATATAAATATGGAGGGTCACCCACAAGGCTTGATCTATTCGTAAAATTCATTATTTAATAATTTTACAAATGATTATTACAGTTTATTTTTAATTAAAACATGAAGGAGTTCAATAAAATTTATCATGAAACCCATAATAAGTTTAGGATCATTTAAAAGGACATGATAGGTGTAATATCTTGAGAAATGAAATTTTTTTAGTATGCAAAGGGAAAAGTTTTTGTAAATAACAGTATGAAAATTGATCATGTAGAGTCCACATCAACTTTTTTGGAAACCAAACAATGAAGTTTCTTATAAAGGGAAGTTTTTACACTATGTAAAATACAAACATTAATTATTTAAGTATACATAATACCTAAAGGGGTTAAGAATCATTGTACAAAGTCCATTCAAGGAATTAATAATATAAAATTAAATTTTTATATTTTTTATTGTAATATATAAATTTTTATTAATTGATGGATTATTTTATATATGTATTTGTGTTTAACATAGAAGATGTATTACTTTTAGAATATGGATTTTGAATTAAGTTGATTGTGAAATGGTACTTACATCATAGAGGTCAGTATATTTAATTACTTCAATTATTTAATAGATTTAAATAGAGAATGTGTATCTTTATATTTTTCACCAATATGATAAGTGAAAATATTTATAAAATATTATTGATATATATAATATAATATAGTGATTTTATATAGACATGGGTATTAATTATATAATTTTATCAAATTTTTGAAAAGAATATATGTATAGAATAATTTTATCTAGGATAAAATAGTTTATTCTTATTGTTTATCAAAATATAATATATGTGACACTTCACATTCTATAAAATATTTTAATGAATAGAATATTAATTTTATTATATTTTTTACAAATATAAATTTCCATATATGATATGGTTTATAATAGTTTATTTGATAAATAATTAAAAAAGGAAATAAGTGTTAATTTCCTAAAATATTAGAAACTATGTGTCATATATTTATTTTTGAGAAAAAATATTTTCTGAATGGATGGTGGCAGTATATTTTGAATTATATTTGTTTAAAGTGGGATAAATAAATGATTATACCAGTATAATTCAAGTACAAAGAAACATTATTTAAAAAATGTATATAACGGTAAATAATGATCATAATATGAAGAATAAATGCTAAATTTATTATCAGTTAATCATAAAAAAAATTCAAAGGTGGAAACAAAAAAAATGTGATGATGATACTTGAATGAGTTTTAGATGGTAAATAAAAGTTATTAATTTTATAACATTGGATTTTGTAAAGTGAATATGTTTGATGATTATGTTAAAAGTGTTGAACATGATAATTTCGAAACCAAATATCATGATTTTTCAAATATTATATCATTATTAATGTTTCCCCACTAAAGAAGTATAGTCGGAGTTTTTATCTTATGTTTACAAAGAGATGTGGCTTTAATTACATAAGAATTTGAATGGTTTAAAAGCACTAATAATTGTGAAAATATAATGTCTCTATATAATTATAAAAAGAATATTTTCTCTATAATTATTTTATTTTGACAGATAATATCACAAAGTAAAATGATAATCAACCTCAAAAAGTATTAAATTTAAGTTATACCTAATTAATGGTCATAATATAGTATTTTATGTTATAGTGACATACAAATATTATCATGGGTTGGGTTTCATATAGAGATAATTTATTTGATGAATACGCACAAAATATATATTTTGTACTATATGACCTACTCTATATACCATATCTAGTATCATAAATTATATCATTGTTATTCTAGGGGTACATGATTTTTATCGAATCCCAATAATAGTGACTCAAGAGATACAAAGCATGATAAAATTCACATATTGAAACTATTCCAACATTATCCTTGAAACTTATCTAATTAGGGGAGGCTCGGCATGTTGATGATCATGCCCTGAGTTTACGTTTTACCTTGTTTGGAATTGTCCTATAATATGATCACTATGTATTTTAGAGACCTCAATTGAGAATGACTAAAAATGTTTATGGTTATATATAGATATGAAACATATGATGTTATAATCTATATAGGAATGGGTAATGTGATTATTTTATCCATCTAGTGAATGAGATTTGATGTGTTCATGTATGAGACCAGTATATGGTTGGAGAATCTATAAAATAAATGTAAGATATATGATATCTCCATTCTATATCTGATATACATTTAATATTTTATAAAACTTATTATATTATTATGAATATGTTTTTATGATTAAACTAGTTAGAATAAGTATAGAGATACATGTAGTTAATAACTATCAAGCCAAATACCATTATATCGTAAGTACCATTGATTGTTTTCTAGGGGATTCCCTTTGATTATATTTATTCATTAAATAATTTATATGATTAATCAATTATATATGGTTTGTGTGGTTATAAATTTAGGTTTTGTGAATTAGGATTATGTTTTTTAAAAAGAAAAATATCATGGGAGTTACCAAAAACCATTTTGTAGGATATACAAAGAGATATTTGGATAGATATATAGAAGTTTTTATATATTATGTCAAAATTTAGTGATAATTAATGATAATTTTTGCAAATTATTTTTTATTATATATTATAAATGATGCTTGGACATTGTTTCATAAATATTTACATATTATGTGAAATTTGTTAAACTAATGTTGTGTATATGAGGTTATAGTGAAAGTGGGAGATTGAGATTAATATATATTAAATCTAAGTCATAAAATGGTTTTTGTTAGTGAAAATCATGATGTAGTAAATTTATTAGACCAAGTTTTTAAGAATTTATATTCTTATATTATATAATAATTTATGGTGCAAATTATATCTTCTTTTTTTATTATATTATTAGGTTTTATAATCAAGTGATGAGGGTTATAGGTTCCTAAATTATTTTATAAATTTCATATACATTAATAATATGATCATAATAGTGATCCATAATTGATAAGTTGTAAAACCTTTATGAAATATCTTATTGATATCCAATCATTTCAAAAATGAGAGAATGTGGATAGATTTATAAATTTTATCATGGGTTGTTATTTGGGTGTAATTCAAAAATTAGATTCATTTTATGAAAATATCATCTAAAAAAGATCTCATTTTTAAATTCCTTTTATGAATTTAACCTATTGTTCTTGAAGAATATGGAAATAAGAATATATTTCTTAGAATTTGTCAATTCATAATGTCTAGGGATATCCTTGAGGAAGGATTCCATTAACTACTTCCCATTTCCCCTTCAAGGCCATGTTGATTAAAAATAAATAGATATGATCATAAAAGAGACAATACATGCTCTTTAGTTATTTTATTATCTTCAAACATGTGTATATAGGTTTCATAGGAATAAATTTTGGAAGACTATATTTATGTATTTTTATATGTTTTATTCCCACAAAACCTATTTTGTAACACTTGGAGAGACCCATATGGAATAATAGAATAAAGTACAAGTGGGTTGAACATTAATCAAGTCAAATTTTAGTATGAGGTATATATATTTGATGATCATAGAAGGTATAATTTTTTTATTAGAAAACACTATATCATTTTTTGATGGAAATTGATATATCAACTTGGAAGACTTAGTCTTATATTTTGGTTGGATTACTAGTAACCTAATCCAATCTATCTATACAATCATACATGTTATGATAGAAGTAATATATCATACATTTTAAGAAAAACCTTTTATCCCTATGACTTATCATATTATCTAATATTAAAAATCCCAACCACATACATAATAATTCATTTACAGAACTCAACAATTGTCAATAGTTATTAATCTAACTTAACTTCCACAATGGAAAAGGAATATACCTAATCAAAACACACACAAAACCATAGTCACCAAATCATCATCATGGTTAAATGCATACCTTAATACCATAGTACCATTCTTATCATCATACCATTTCAAGAATTCATACTCTAATAACTTCAATGATAAAAACACACACCTCAATATATGTCGCATCAAAAGATCATAATAAAAGAAACCATTAAACAGAAAGTCCAAAGTTTAAATCCATAAATAATGATAATGAATAATCCTAAATGTTATAACCTTATAAGAATGTAATAATAGTTATTATACATTAAATTTTACAATGAATGATGGACTATATAATAATAAAGAAGGAAATTGGGAATAAAATTAAATAAACATAATTTATTAAGAGACTAAATCATTCCCTTCTCATCTACCAATCCCAATCATTACATTATAGTAAATGGAACCGATTGAACAATGGGTATGTATTTTTCAATAAATTTTAATTCATTATAGTTGTATATAGAGAAGTATGTTTTTAATTATAAATTTATAATAAGGACTTTAGATAATTTGTTTCATAATTAATTATATATAAATTAAATGCATCATAGGAATTAATCTCACATATTGGGTGGAATAACAAATATTACAATATGTATTGTAGTTGGAATAATTCAAAAAAATATCTATTAACATACTTTTAAAACAAAATAATCAAATATACCTTCAAATAATGATTTGGACTTAAATTTTATTAAATAAATTTCTATAATTTTTGTAAAAATTAATATTACAACTCTATAAGAACATTGTAATTAAAAAATTGGAAATAAAGGAATTCATGATAGAGTTGGATTTAATCCTCAGGTCTGTATTGGTTAAATTTTTTAAGTTCTAAAAAATGTGAATCTTCCTCATAGAGCATATTATCACAACTCGGTGGAAAATATTTCAGTTCTTAGGAGTATTAAGGTTGAAAGTAATTTCCAGTGTCGTTTGGGTACAATGGAAGTGTTTTTCTATCCTCTCTTTTTGGGTTGGATTAAAATTAATAATGATGTCTCTTCATGAGGGAATCCAGGTCCTTCGGGATATGGATTTTTTTCGTGAACAAATTTAGAGATGTTGTGGGTTTCTATTTTAGATCTTTTGGTATTGCCTCCTCCATTGGGGCTGAGATACTTGGAGTCATTTCAGCTCTGGATCTTTTGATGAAGAGGGGTCTGAATAAGATATGGTTGGATTTTGATTCGACTATTTATGTTTACGCAATATGAACCTCTTCTACTCATATCCTTTGGAGTCTAGCGAATATATGGATTAATGTTTTATAATTTACCTCATCCGTTGACTCTATAATTACACATGTTTTTTGGGAGGGAAACGCTCTAGATGATAGTCTGGAGCACATATAAGAGGATGGGGGGACCTTTCTTAGTCTGATCAAATTCCTGCAGATGTAATCCTTATCTTTATAAGGTATAAATGTAATTTACTTTCATTTAGACTCTGTTTACTTGTTTTTTTATTTTTTTAAAGGCCCCTGTTTTATGGAAGGTCCTCATCTTTTTTTAAAAATGTAATTAGTAAATAAATATTAAAAATTAAAAATTTATCTGTTAAAATTTCAATATAATAAAAATTATGTTTTGAATTGATATTACCTTTAAAAACCATCAATTTATTTTCATAAAATAAGAAATTGAAATTATATTAATGGTATATAAATTATACACCAGACACCTCATAGAAAAAACCCAATTAAATGTATGGGGGTTGATATTATAGAATTAAATAACCCATTAGTGATCTACTATTAATATAAAAAAAAATAGCTCACATATATTTTCAATTATGTTTTCATATATAATTAATCCCAAATTATTTATCACTTTGAATAAATAACCAAAATAATAAATCAAAATAATATTTTAAAACTTTTAATGGACATTAGACACTACCAAACAAAAAACCACAAATTATATAACTGAAATAATCATTAATTTTTCTAAAATCCACTTATATATAAATAAATATAAATCTCTATATAACTAATAAACACCTAAATAATGATTGAAAGTGAGTAATAAATCTCACACATCCTACTCTGGTCTCATGGACTTTATTATGATATGGTGAAACACATTATCAAATCACTAACTCCATGGATGTAAATTGAAGGGGAAGATAGAATTAAAAATTAATGGTGGAAAATGGAGGATTTATCTATTAGTCTGACTGATTAACTCAATAGGGTGTGAATTGTGTTCCCAATAAAAATTTCTATGAAATACAAAGTTAAAATAAAACCCCTATAATAAAATAATCTGGATACATAATCAAAATAGAAGATAGATATAACATCTTTTCTTTTAAAATATTTCTTAAAGAGTGATTATGTGTTAATTAAAATAACATTATAAATATCATAGATTTTGAAATGAATTTCCTTAGACCAAAACATATATAAATACTAGTTAATATTATATATCAACGTGATAGTTCTTTATGGGTAAAAAACTATTTTGGGTTTGGTAATACAATAAAATAAAATAACACAACAGAATAAACTAGAGGTTCAGTCTCAAGATGATACTTAATCCCCCTCTTGGAAATCACCTTACGCCAAGCCGATTATAATAATAATTAGACAAATCCCTAACCTATACCATGTAAACAAAGTAACAATTCACTGCTCGAATAGAAGAAAGATCAGTCAGTAAAATATAAAGAGAAGAGTGTTTCCCAGTATGGTATGCTCATAATCTTCAAAGTCATAAGATCATATTTTGTAAGGAGTTAAAGCTTCCATGTTGATGTTTTCCGTAAAACAAAGGATTGTAAAAATGTTCAGGTCTTCTAATTGATAACTATTTATATTTAAATCAATATCTAAAAATAATATTACGATTCTATTTCATTGATCATGAATTCATGTGAATTAATGATCATTTACAAATTCACATATTTAATCACAAAAAAATTCATAGAATATTCAGATAGTTATATTCGTACCACACACACACACACAATGATGTTCCTTCTTAATGATATAGTGTAAACGGTTGAAAGAGATCCAAAATCCTTAAAAACTATTTTAATGTTTCATTAATACATAGTAAATTTATCTATGAAAATAAATAATAATTTATTGATTGAAGAAAATTTATTAGAAAAAATGTATCAAGAAGAAGGTGGTGACTTATCATCTGAAAATATCTCATATTTCCGATTCATCAGTCATGCGATGAACCAGAGTCCAATAGTAACTCAAAGTCTAATGGTGATAGGTCCAAATTTTTGCTCCTTGGTGGTGACAATACTGATTATAACACCACTAGAGGTAACTAGTTTGGAGGTGAATCCACGGGTGGTAAAAACTCTGGAGGTAACTAGTTTGGTGGTTACTCTGCTAGCGATAGCTCATCCTTAATGGTGACTCCTACATTGTGGTAACTTACCTCAATGGAAACTCTTATATCATGGTTAATGGACTCAATACATAGATAAATTATTATAAAAATGGGGTTACCATATAAAATTATTTCATACACCTTGTAAATAAGTTATACTTAAAGAAAATTGTTTTGCGATCATTTAAATAAACAAGTTCCAAGCTCTCTCCTGATAAGGAAGTACCAACATTCTACCTCTTTATGGTGATCACAAAACATGGCATTTTATTATTCATGTAATAAAAAATTATTAATATTATGAGAATTATTTGTGTTAAAATAATATAATTAACATTTAATATGTTATATGAGTAATACAAACAACTATGATATCAAGGAAATTTATGATTTAAAAATTTAAATTAGTAGATAATTTAATATGAAGAACATAACATAGATAATATAAAAAAATAAGTAATATATAATTAATATTTCACAAAATATTTATATTTTCTATTTTACCCCCTTTTAATAAATAAATTCCCATTTTTCTCCTTTGTGAGATTCTAAAAAATATAAGGATAAAATAAATAGTATATGGAAATGGGAATAACATTAAGATATTTCAGGGAATATTAGAAAAAAGTGTTGAGTAAATCCATAAAAATAGAACGAGTACAACAAAAAACCATACCAAATACTTCATCTATTCAGACTCACTATTAGATGTAAACTGTGGAGTGTCTATGAGATTTTCTTTGTCTTTGTTTTTGTCCTGAGGGGATGAAGTTGTTGTGGTAACTGTTGGAGAAAACGTTGGGATGGAAGGTATGGATGTTACAGGAGGAATCAAATATCAATTAAGAACTAGTCTTAGGTGATGAATATATTTAAATGGTGACAATCTCAGAAGTTGATATGGTGGAGGAAGAAGATCATATGACTGAGTAATCACCGCTGGTCTATATCTAATAGGCTATATGGAAGTTTTGGATAGAATATTTCACACTATGATATATTATATTTCAAAAATAGTTGTACTCTGAACATTATTAAATAGATTCATGAGGTTAATAATTCCATAAAAATATTACGACCCCTCCTCATAACACTAAAAACCCCTTTTCTATTCCATGAATCACTGCAATAGTTACGGGAGAACAATTAGTTCATGAACCTGTTATTTGAAATCTCTTATGACTGGTGGAATTATCAAGTCTAAATATAGGAATTTTAAGTCATATAAAATCTCATTCTTTATATAAATCCTTTTCAAATAATTCTTTATATCTTTATTTTGGGTTTCCTTATATTCCCTGAGTTCAATGGAATGCTCCATTATCATTTTATATATGTACTCTCCATGATTGTATATTTTCTTTAATCTCTCTTTATGCATCGAGACATCACCAAAATAATTTTTTAGTTCATCCATTATAAAATGATTGGTCATATTTCTATCAATTTGTATTTAATTAGGAGGAGGTGTAGTGTATTTAGAGGTAACGATATATATGCCTTCATATTTCTAAAAGATATAATTCAAACACTCTAAGAAGGAGGATGTCATTCCCTATACTATGAATTTCACACATTCCACTTCATTTGAAAATACTCTATTTTTCAATTGTTGTTATTGAATTTAAAATATACCTTTTGGTTTTAAATGAGATATAAAAATATAAACCAAATATATAGTGCATTCTTCACTAATTCTGAAACTGGAGATGGCTGAGAGATGATGAAAATTTTAAAATATGAAACCAAATTTCATCTCAAGGATTCTAAAATAGAATTAACAATTCCCTAAAAATATTCTAATTCATCTTTTATTACAACATCAGAATGCAGTATAGTTGAAGAAAAAGGGTGATATCTATTTCAAGGAGGAATATCAACTTAGCTCAACTATCAATTTCCATTTGAGTACATGGATATAACTCACCATGTTGATCAATATTATTCATTAAGTATACTTATCCTCTGAGAATAATTCTACTTGATTCATAATCGGAATAAATGTAATCATGTCTAACTCTAACATAACCAGGAATGCTCACCCACTCTTTAAAAGTTATCAAGTGAGGTATGATGTAAGGGAGAATATATGGTACTCTATGAACTATAGAACATTCACCAAGTTCTGTTAAAATGGATACTGGTTCTATGTAATCGTTAGGTAAGGGAGACTTCTCCCCCCTCACTAGTAGCATTATTATCATATGTAATAATATATTGTATAAAATTCCTCTCATAATCATTGTATTTATCCTTGATCATGATATAACTTGTTACCATTAGGGATGAAATATGTGACTGAAACATTTCATGATCATGATCACCCTGATCACCTTTATTTTTATCAGTTCTATTAACACAACCATATCAATTATCCTAACCGTGATAATAATTATCCCCACCATCATGATTATATTCATACTTAGTATCATTTCCATCTAAATTTCATTATCTAAATCAATAACTTCTTACTTATAATCATTAACTGGAAAATCATTCCAACTATCACAATTGGTTATCTGGTCTCTTATGGACGTAGAGGAATATTTGATTAATTTTTTCTCTCCTAATACTCATTTATCTTCATCATATCCTTCATCCAAAAGTGATTCTTGGGTAGGTAGAGAAATAGTTGGGATAATAGTTCCAAAAGAAATATTAGGAGTAGATTTAAGGATTTCCATATCACCCCCTTCAACTAATAATTATTTTCATCATCCAATGCTTTCTCAACCTTTTCACAATCATTATCATCATTATAATATTCAATGAACTCATCGTGGTGAAGACCAATATCTACCATGTCCTTAGGTCTAGTTGGATTATTTATTGGTTTGAATAAATCATAAATGTTATCATTATCTCTCACCCAACACTTATTTCATGGATTCAAATTCACTTTGAATATTTTTCAAATTTTTATTGTCAAACAAAAACAATCATATTTAACGTCCAATTATTGACCTACATTAACTAATCTCTTATCATCCAAAATGAAAGATATCATCTTAGGGTATATTAAAGAGTTTTAACAAGAACTTATCTTTCACATTTAAAATATAAGTATCATCAGAAATATATATATATATATATGGGAACTTTTATCTTGTTTAATCACAAATATACAACAAACATATTGATATCTCATGGTATTTAAATCTCCAATTACAGGATAAAAAACATGAAGTACAAATATGAATAGTAGTTTACACTCACCACTGAGTTCAGTATCTACAATTAATTGTAATGTACCATTTCATCTTAAGTGTAGGAGAAGTTCTTCATAATTAAACATCCCATTATCCCTAATAATTCTTCCTTGAATATCCTTATATACCCCTTTATGAGGTAATATATGGCACTTTTACCATTCACTTGAAGAGAAAAAATATCTTCTCTATCAATGCTACTTCTTATTTCATCCTATTTATCTAAAAAAAATCATATTTTTGATTGAAATCATATACCAACATCAGATAATACACAAGATTGTTCCTGTAAACATGTTCATCTAGTTATGATCTTCTATTACTTTTAAAACAATTATATTTCTTGATGGGATTCATTGCGCATCTATCTCATTTTCTGCTTTGGTAAATTGTTTTTCCAGATGAGGTCTTCATGAAAAAAACTAAACTACTGGAATAAAATTTTCATTTATTGGAATAGCTTATCTATTTTGTATTTGATTCAAATTATCTATTAACATGGGCCATAATAATTAGGTGGAGGTTTATGTGGGATGAGAGAAGAAGGAAAGGCAATTGGTCTTCCAAGAAGATAACGATTCATGAGTTTAATGGTTTTAGGATTAGTGAATCAATTTAATTTTAGGTGTATGTTTTATCATTTAGGGATTATAGGTAATAAATAAATAAATAAATATATTTAATCTAGATAATAAAAGAAATTGTAACAATGAAACTGTGTCAAAGGAATGATAAGTAGTTCATAATAGTGACTAGAAAATATTGACTCGTAAAGAGTGACTCATAAATGGAGAGTTATCAACATTTACACATCTATAGTGACTAATCATTATTGACTCATAAATGGTGACTCGTCCAAGATGACACATTAACCAAAACATATTATTCTTAATTATTGTTTTATATAGTTTATTCTTTCATAATTCAATGATTCTTTAAATATTTCCGCAAGCAGATGTTTAGTTCCAATAAATTCGAAAGTTATATCAAATTTTTGATAATGGTCTCTTAAAAAGTGCTGTATTACATCAATAAGATAATAGAGAATCCTATCGTACCAAGTTATAGTATCTTTTTTTAAACCATATAAATATTTTGTTAATTAAAATATATGATTTAGAATATATAGATTTCGAAATCTAGTGGGTTGTTAAAAAAACATCCTCCGTTATAAAACCATTTACGAATACACTTTTGAATTCAATTTAATATAGATTGAAATCCAAATGTGTTGCATATGAAAGCATTATCCTAATGGATTTATGTCTGGAAACATGTGAAAATTATTTTTTTCATAATTAACACCTTCTTCTTTATTATACCATTTTAGAACTAATATATAATTATACCATAATAGAGTTCTTGACTCTTCAACCTTGTTTATAAAAACCCACATAATTCAAATTTTTATGATACTGTTAGGTCTATAAAAAAGTTCCCAAACATTGTTTAGTAAAAATTCGTTATGTTCCTCCTATATACAAATTACCTAGAATTCATAACTGATGGAATCATTAATTATCATAGGATCTAGGTGTTAAATGAAATTTTGGTGTTATATTTTATTCCTAATGTATTCTATAGTATGTGTTCCCCTATATAGGTTTTCTATTACTACATCTAAAGGGTGGTTTCTACGAGTCACAATATCTCTTTCAAAAGAGGATCCGATTGTATTAATATTTTTATTAGTTTGGGGTTTTGTAAATTCACTGGATGAACGTTCTTCTTGGTTGATTAAAATTTCCGAAGTTTTTTCATTAATTTTTAGATTTTTCGGATCATCCTTAAGGTTACCTAATATAGTCAATAGTTTATTAAGACAATTTTATTCAAATGTATTATGAAAAAATTATTCCACTATTTTAGTTCTTTTATTAAACACTCTATATGATTCACTGGTGCTAGAATATCCATGGAAATGTCTATCATCATTCATGAAAGAAACTTTCCCTATATTGTCCTTTATATTTAGAATATGTACTTTATAGAAAAGAACACTAAATTAATTAACTTTTGTGTTTATATTATTCCATAACTTATAAGGTGTTTTTTAATGGCAGGAATAATTAATAATTTATTTTTTGTACAACATGCAATATTAACATATTTTTCCTGAATTTAGAAAGGTAAGTCATACTCATTTTGCATAGTTTGGGATATCTCTTAAAGAGTTCAATTTATTCTTTCTCCCACAACATTTTTTATGGTGTCCTAGGTGAAAAAAATTGTTATTATAACCATTTTGAGAACAAAATGATACAAAGTCATGATATTAAAAATATCATCCATGATAACTTATTAAAATATTATTCCAATGTCCACATATATTTTATAAATATTTTGAATATTTAATAAAATAATATCAAGATTCAATTTTGTGAGATAAAAAAAATCCCCAAGTGTACCTAGAAAAATCAACTATAAGAATTTAAATATAATATTTTCCATTTAAATTAGAAAATACAAATGGTCCAAAGAGGTCTATATGAACAAATACGATAGGTTAAGAGATTAAAACTTATTTCTTATATATAATGTAAATATTATGTAACTTTCCATTTTTATAGGGATTGAAAACCATGAAATTTGAGAATTCAATCATTGGTAGATCATTAACTAATCCTTTATAGTTATCTTTCTATGTGAATTAATATTACAATGGACTAGGCTCCTATGAAAAAGTCAATATTTTAGTTTTTAATGGAACATATGAAATAAATATTTTATGAAGGAAAATAATTTTATAAATTGATTAAAAATTATCATTTCATAAAGATATAAATATTAAATCATTTTTATCACCAAAAAAAATGATATACATTATTTTCAAAATATAAAAAAACTATCATCACATAACTGATAAATGATAAGAGGATTATTATTCAAACCACATATATGTATATAAAATTATAAATTAATACTGAGTTAGAATTACCAATTTTACTAGGGACGATGATTTTCCCTTTAGAATTTTCATCTAAATTTACATTTCCACCATCAACTTTGACCAAAATTCTGGTATTTAAATACTCATTAGTCATATGTATAGAACAAATAATATCCAGATACTACAAGATTTTGTTATAAGTTTTCAAACTTATTTCATATAAAATATTTTTTATACAAAAAAATTATTTTGGTACCCAAATATTTTTTGGTCCAGTTGTGTTTGTAATAAGATATTTTGGAACCCATAATTTCATATTGGGGTTCTTATACACAGATAATAAGATTCTAGAAATAAATACATTATTAGGTCCAATTTAGTAGGTACTTTCAATATATGAATTTTCAGAACTAGTAATTACATAAATCTGGTCTTTAGTATTTTTCTATGAATTGGTTGGTAACATATACAAGTGTTATACTAAAAAGAAATTTTATTTCCATGTATTTGAGTTAATGTGTTCTTACTATTAATAGACCATTCTATTCCTTTATTTAACTTTTCATTTGATAATTTTAATTCATTGTTTTCTTTTAATAAATATGTATTTTTCTATTTTTCAACAGTATGGTCAGATGAAATATATACTATTAGAGAAACTATTTTTAAGTGATTTATGATTATTTTTTAAGTTCATGGATGGTATCTTCAAGCATTTTACACTATTCATATAGAACTTTATTGGTCATGATTTCTTTATTACCTTCATTTTTAGAATTGTTTTGAATTGTTTTAGGACAAGTAGGAAAAATATTTTATTACCTCTGATGAGCATTCTAAAAATAATTTATTTTCCGTTCCAGACTTATCTTCGTGATTATTGTTCAATTCACTAGAGATATCTTTATAGATTATATATGTTTCATTCATACCATTATTGAATCTTCTATATTTATCATCATATTTATTTATATATTTTAATTTAGGATAGTCGTATTTAATGTTTCCATTCCTCTTACATTTCTAGAAGGTGATTTCATTTTGAATATCATCATTTTTTTCAAGATTTTTTCCACTTTCCCTTTCTGACTAAATTTCCTTTAAATTTTGACATGTAAAAAAAATTATTTTTTACATTAGAATTTATTATATCCTCTAGCCATATGTGCCATATCTTCATCATTGTATTCATGAGATTATTCTTTACTGGTAATCTCATCTTGTAGCATTTTTTATTTTTTGGAGGTTGCATCCTTGAGGGCTACTGATTTTATTTTTTCTTCATCTTCATCGATTTCCTTATTGAATTTAGTCTCTTATTCATACATAATCAACATTCCTATCTATCACGTGACATGAAGTTTAATTAAATAACATGATTCCAAAAATAACATAGATTTTCCTCTCCATATATTTTTTAGAATTTAAGTAGTCTCATCAATTGGTCTTTGTATGCCACCTTTTTCTTCAAGAGAGTTTATGGTATTCACTAGTTCATTAAACCAGATAAAAATATCCAAAATTGATTCATTAGATTTCATTTTAAAAATGTCATGCATAATTTTTTATCCATTTTGTATCCTTTATTTACCATTTGATGTCCCTTCATAAGGGATAGATTATATATCCCATATTTTAAAAGAATACATCCAAGTAGATATTATATTAAATTCATCATCACCCAAATAAAAAAAGAATTAATATATTTGAAATTATTATTATATGTCGTTTTTGTAGAATAAGAACATGTAACTTTTGTAGTATGTGGCATTACATAATGATCTTATATGATAGTCCAATTTTTAAAAACCATACATTCTAAATGAATTTTCAATTTAATATTACCTTGATCATAATTTTTACCATTAAAATAAGGAGGCCTTTTGGTAATGGATCCTTTTGGTTTATTAACCTTAAAAAATGGAAATTTAGAATTGATTGAAATTTGAGATCTTTAGAATGTAACTAAAATAGTGAAAAATGCATAATTATATAAGATCTATCATTTTAAAGTATTTCTTATATAGTGATTATGTCCCAATTATAATAATGTAAAAATTATCTTAGCTTTTAAAATAAATTTTTATATAAAAAATATATATAAATAGTAGGTAAGATGAACTATCAATTTAATTGTCTGGTTTGTATATTAAAAACAATTTATTATTTTTTAATAAAACAAAACAAAATAACATAGAAAAATTAAAAAAAGGTTCGTTATAAAGATGAGACTTAAGCCCCTCCCCTTGGAAATTACTATCCACAAAAAAGATTGTAATAATAACAAACAGATCTACAAAATGGATCAAGTAAACAAATAATAGAAAAAAGTTGTCTAGCATAAATTTCACTTCCATAGAAATATATGGGAAATAAAATATGATAGGAAACATAAGGATATCTTCCACAAACACCATGTAAAAAATATATGCAATGTTAATGATATAATAATAAGTATTATTTTTATTCGTTGTAGGAGATAATATGTGTTTTTAAAACAACTTAATAACACACATTAATAAAAATATAAAGTGGAATCAAAATAATATGAATAGAAAAGTGATTATTATTTTGGTATGAACAAAATTTTGTATGTTCTCAGATCAAATTTAGTGAGGAGTTTGAGATTACTTCTTGAAGTTTGTATTAATTAAGAGGAATGTAGAAATTTTTAGTTTTTCTATTCGATCTCTGTTGATATATCAATCAACCTATTTAAATGATTTTGTTCTTTTCATTCACTGATCTTCATAGAATATGAATATATGAGATTTTATATATTCACAGATTCAATCACACAATTTTCGGTAGACTCTTCAGATAGTTATCGTCTCACCATAGTGATAGATATGGTAATTTTCATAGATATAGTATCAATGGTTAAAATAGATCGACAATACTCAGATATGATTCTACGATTTCATTAAGACATGGTTAATTAATCTTGAATAGAAATATCCATTGAAAATATCAATGAAAATTCCTTAGATAGAAACAATAGCATGCACCTAGTGGTGACTCGGTATCTTACAGTATTTCATATTGGTGGTACCTTAGGCTGTTAGTGACTCAGAGTCCAAAAATGACATAGAGTCTAATGTCAATAGTTCCTCGTGTCAAATCTTTCTTGGTGACAAACCTAATAGTAACTCCACTAGGGATAACTAGTCTGGAGATGCATCCACTGGTTGTAACAACTCTGGCGATAACTAGTCTAGAAATGACTCTCCAAGCGGTAGCTCATCCTTAGCAGTTACTCTTTCTGGGCGGAAACTAACCTCAGTAATAGCTCATGGATGGTAGTGAATGGCCTCAATACATAACCGGATTATAATAAAAAATACCTTATCATATAAAATGCTATCCTAAAACATGTAAAACATTAGTAATAAAAGAAACATGGGTTTTAATCATTAAATTAAAAAAGCTCCAAAAATTATCTTCAAAATTAGGTTCTAACCTTATCATTATTATGTGATCGAATGTTCTTTAAGTCAACATTTATTTATGGAAGATGAAAGATTGGAAAAAAAGGATGGGCAATGAAACAACCACGTTTTCAATGAACGAATCTCTAAATACCCAAATATGGTATTAAAAATATAAACCCAAATGTAAAATATTATAATATTTTTTAGAAAACTGGGATTTACCAGGTAACTAGTATCCCTCGTCTGACCACCTGGTGGAACCAAAGTGGGTACTTACCCACTAAATGGATCACTGGTATTGAATAGAATGCACCCAAATATATGACGTCCATGTACAAACCTGTTGAATAATTTTTTGTTTAAAACATAGTTATTTGTAATTTTAGAATTATTTTACAACCTCACATGTTTTTTAATTGAGATATTATAGAATGGTAATGATGTGATTTTCATTTAATATCATTAAAATGTTAGAGAACATAGATCAGATAAATACTAAATTACGAATTTTAGAAAAACAAATATGAAAACAATAATTTATATATTTGTTTCTATCAATGTGATTTTACATCTACACTTTACATCTTTATATTTCTAAGAGAAATATATACCATTAATAAAATGACTTTTAATGGGGCATTATAACCCAATTAAAACATATGTATTTAGTGGAGTCATAAGTAACACAATATTTATTTTAATATGGAGTCATAACCCATTGCAATACTAAAATTTTTACATTGATTAAAAATATAAAAAATATAACATTATCATCGTAGAGGATAAACTCATTTACCATTTAAAATAGTGGTATTACCCACAAATGTCCAATATTTTAATGAGAAATCATAATCTATTAAATTTTCATCTAGAAATGGATACAAATAATAGAACACCGCATAATAAGAATTAGATAATGAAACTTTTGAATGTTAAAGTAGATGTAGCTATTATCTCCTTTGTAGTGTGGTGTTTCTATTTTGAGTTCAGATAAAAAGATTAAAAAATAAAGGAGTCAGTTCATGTATATAGAAAATCAACATTTTTTATTAGATTCTTTTATTTTTATCAAAAATTATAACACCGAAAAATTATTAAAGAATAATTTTTTTGATAGTTTATATGACACACAACATCATGCCTAAAAGGGGATACAACACCCCAAGACATTATGATATATTTAATATTTTGAATAAATTTAATATATAATTATTCTTAAAATTCATCGAATAATGAGTTTATCTTGCATTACACATAAAAACAAGTTTCCGAGAAATCTTGTATTACACAGAAGGATTAGTTTTATAGAACCAAAATATATTATCAATACTATTGTTTAATATGAAAATTAGAACCTAACCATTGTAGTGAATTTAATAAATAAAATTAACATAATTATAAAAACAAAATTTTGACATGTTTATTAGTTATTTATTTATTACCAATAGAATATGAATAATTTTAATGAAAAAGTAATGATATCTAAAAATAGTATTTATTCCAAAAGAATGTTTAATAATGTTTAGAACCCATAATATAATATTAATTTTTACCACTTTAAAAATATTATATGAAAAAATAAAATTAATTTTATAAACTAGAATTCAAAAAAATATATTATTTTCAATTTTTGGGATGTTTCTTAGAAGTTTCATTTTTTATTAATATTTTAAAATGCTGGATTTTAATATAAAAAATAATTTTCATCAAAATAGAATATAACTATAATTTATATTATTAATTACTTTTTAATTATAAATAGTTCAATTAAACATATATTATTCCAATCTAGGTCATTTTAATGATTTCAATATTTAATGTGGATAAAAAACATTATAAAATTTTGAAATCTTTCACTTAAAAAACCCCCCTCTCTCGTCCGGTCTATTGATTAGTTTTAAATTAAATTCTATACATTATATGAATTTAATTTTACCAAATGTATTACATGATTACTTACATAAAATATATGTTATATAATAAGTTCCACTTAATTTTTTGTAATTTAATGATTATTGAAAAGAAGTTGAAATTAATTATCCAGATTAAGGTAAAAATGAGTTTATCGGGGGATTAACACATTAAATAAGGGAACATGACATACCAACAATTCCAACACTCATTGGATGGAAATATTTTGACTAATATCCTCTTATTTTCTATTTATATGAGGTACTGGGATAATATTATATTAATGGGACTAATATAATAATATAAGTAAACAAAATACAGAAAGGAACTCTCCTTGCCTTTAATATCTATAATGAATTGGGATAGGTAAAAAAATTTGTTTAGTTATAGATGTTATTTTGAAATATAATTATTTTATCATAATAATGTATCTATAATTTAAATTGATTAAATAATTACTTAAAATTCTTATGAAATGACAATTTAGTAATTATTTAGGTAATAATTAACTAAAATAAATGACACTAATGATATAAAAAATAATGTAAAATAAATTAAATATTATGTTGAATTAACTATTTTGATAAATATTGAATTTTAATAAGGGTTGACCTTAACAAAATAAAATTCCTAAATTTTCTTGAAATTTTTAAATTTCAATTAAATAGACAATGTCAAAACTGACATTAATGTTATTTTATATTTAATTGTATTTTATTAAAGGAATAAAATTATTAAAAATCCTACCTTATGACAAGTGATTTTTAATTTATTATAAATTTGTAATATTCTACATTAATGGACCAATTTAAATTTTATATGGAACATATTGACCCCTAAATAGTAAAACTTTATTAGCACTATTGGGTATAAGAAGTGTTTTTGCACGTTTCATGCTCTTCTGTTACAATTAATTTCTAACATAAATTAATTTTTTTATAAATTAGACATATTATTTTTAATAACTTTTTCTCTATTTTCTAACAATTCTAACTTTAATTTATAATTACTTCATAAATAACTTAGGTTAAGGATTTAAATACTATGTGAAAACTAAAAGGTTAAAATTTAGTCAACCTAATTTCTAAGGATGAACTTTATAAAAATATGTTTCTTTTGTCTGGTGGAAGTGTGAATCAATAAAATAAACCCCAATATTAATTATTATTTAATTTTGGAGCCATATGTGGTTTTTAAGACCTTCCAATAGTGAATAATTTAGAGAATTTACATGAATTACACTCCTCTTAACATATAACTGGGAACCCACTCCACTCACTCATTCACATATATCAACCCATTTTTTTCACCCAAACCCAATGTTGATCATTCCACGTCTTTCATACCCTCATATAGAAGCCTTATTTTGGGAATAAATACATCCAAGTAAGGTATTATTGAAAACAAATCGAAGATACCAGAAGAATATGTAACGTTCTTAAATATGCTTCTTCATTTTATTTCCTCTCTATCTCCTTCAGTTTTAAATAAATAATTATGATGTAATTACCAAAAATCATTCCTTATATTGGGATATTGGTATATTAATTTCATGATATAAAACCGTATTCACTTCCATCAAATGGATTATTAAGTCATATTTTGTGTATATAATGGACTACCGTCCTACGAACCGATGCTGCATTCTTTTCCCTTTCCACCTCTCAAGGATAGAAATAATGATGGATATAAAGAATATTTTTGATATTATTAACATATTTATACCTCTTCAAAAATTATATCATATATATATACCTCACGTTATATAGTATATATGATAAAATCACTCTTGAGTATGAAAGACTATCACCTCACGAAGCGATGTGATTCGTCTTTCACTAACACTTCAAATTGATGGTGATAAAGATCATATTAATCATTATATTTGTTATAAATGAAATAATTATGATATTAATGAAATATTTACCATTTTAGATATAATATATATATAGATCAATTTATTTCTTTCCTTTTCACTCATGTAAAGATGAAAACCTTGATCATTTACCTGTGGACTATCACCTTCATGAAGCGATGTGAATATCATTTCACAACCACACAAAATGATGATATATATATAAATAAAATCCTATATAAATGATAATATTATAATTATGGAATGGTTATATATTACATACCTCTATTCCATAGTGATCAGTAAAAAATTATACATTACTCATGTATATGTACAACATACCATCTTCGTGATCGTGGCATAATTCACTTATCATAACCATCAATATTCATTGGATTTAAAGGAAAAATTTATGTAAAATTATTATCATCATTAAATTATAATTATTTTAGATATTATAGAACTATATAATATGGTCAAGAATTAGTACTTTTATAATAAAACACACATGGGGAAAAAGGCCATTAATATAGGAAACAATGAAAATAATGAAATGTTATTAAGAAATATGTACGAACATGTTAAAAAATAATCTTATATGATATTATAAATTTTTATATTGGACTTTAATTAGTTAATAAAAATTTTAAAACCAAAATAAAGTAGTTTAAATATTTTAACACAAAAACAAAGTGTGTGGTACATGATTTCATCTCAATTTACATTCCATAGAGACTTATTTGTTATTATGCACCAGTTATTTTTAATATAGGGTATATAATTACTATTTTAGATGAAATATTATGAATAATATATCATTCACGGTATTTTATGTTTCATTTATAATTATATCATTTTATGATATCAATATCATTCTCTCATAAGCTCTCTATCTTGGGTTTCACTCTTGTTCACTTAGGGTGGAAGAAGTATTCTTCAAAGCTAAAAATACTCTCATGGATGAGCCTCTCTCAAAATGTCTGTTTCCACTATGGTTGGGTTCTAGTTTGTTTTGTTCTAGGAATATTAGATTCTTGGAATACATATATGGTGTGTTGGTGGCCAAATCATGCTAGTGTTGTTAATTGATTCCAGATCAGTGATGCACAGATTTTGCGTGGTTGGAAACAATATTTTATCATTGGGTGATCATTTCATGTTTGAATAGATTTTTAGATGAACTATTTTGATGAAAAAGTTACTATTAAGGAAGAAATAGTTTTCTTCACCCTTCGGTGTGGGTCGGAGACACCAGTAGGTCGGGGTGGCTTCTCGGTCAGACTGCTGGGCTCGGGGAGTGAAGGATGTCTACAACACAGTGGAGGGATTAGAAGAGTTCAATTACAGGGGTGGTGTGATCAGGTGGAAATCTATGGATAAGAGATGTAAGATGTTTCCAACATGTTTTATGATGTAAATTATGTCTTTGGATTAGTCAGTTTGGAAATTGGGTTCTCTGGTAATGGGCCTTGTGTCAATGGGATATTTTCTCTTCAAATCTAAGGGTGCATCCCACTAGGCCTTCAGGTTAGAAATGGGTTCTCAATTAACCTTTTCAAAAAGGGGTTTTTATATTTTTCCATTATCTATTTTGTATAGGTTATTATCCCCAACTTTCATTAGAATATCATTCTAGGAGATTTGAATTTAATATTACAATGTGTTAAAAGTTATTGTAAAATATTTCTTTTATTTGTGATTTTCAAACTTCTACTAAAAATAACATTCTAATAATAATTTTTAATTGGACACTAATTTTTTCATTATATATATACATTATTTTATGGTGGATTTTATTATTTCTTATACCATATACAGTTTTTATTTATGGTTTTTTACTTTCAAATATATTTATTAATTGTGTAAATATTCAGAAATCATGATCCTTTTCCCAAAAAATATTTTTGATAAGGCACTTTATTTATAAATTAAATAAATTATTTGATATATGAGGAATTATTTGGACTATTATGACATGGGATGTGGTATGATTAATATAATAACCTGGATTCATTAGAAGTGTAATGTGAAGAATTAGCTGGCCAAATTAGATGGATTTTTATCCAGTTAGTTTTAAACCATATTGTAAAAGGTCTTGATGGTAAAGGTTCCTTGGGAATATGAAACAATCTACCTAATATTTAGTCATTTCATTCATTGAGATTTTTTTATGATTTTTATCCATGTGATATCTGTTATGAAATTTTATATGGATTAATTTATTTCCTAGTTAATTGATTAAATTGATTGTGTATTTGTTATTATCCTTTACATATTGATTTTTATTTATCCAGATATTTATGTGGAATGTGTGTATATTTATTTACCTTGATTTTATAATTATGATTATTGATTAATGTTAGATTCAATTATAGATAACCCTTTCATATAATTGTAACTTTTCCATATTTGTTTCCTTTCCCTAGGATATTAATATGAATTCTTTGAATGAGTTTCAATGACGAAGGTATTAAATATTTTTTATGAATACTTTTATTTTACCTGTGTAATTAGGTAACATTTATATAATTTGGTTTTCCAAAAATACTAAATGGTTAGTCGATTTGGTATTTTAATATTGTATATTTTACAATTTAATATAGACATGCCCTGACTCCATGCTACTGGGGTCTGGGTCATTATAGTTTGTATTATAAAATATTTTTTTGAAACCATGGAACTTGATTTCCAAAAACATAGATTTTAGAATGTAAACCTATGATAGAATGTGATGATAATAATGAAACAAAATGCCAAAATTTTTGTATGAAAGATATTATATGGGTATTCCTAGAAATACATCCCAATATAGATAGTATAACTGGGCATTTGTTTTGGCACAAAGGTACCTAGGGGTAATAAATCTAAAAATTGCATATCATGTTTCACTCGAGTGTTACCTAGTAACTAACAATGGGACATTTAGTGAAACTATTTTGACACCTCTACGCGATATTCTTAGGAGAATACATCATTTTATTATGAACCATTTTTTGGATTTGAAAAAGAAATATCCATAAAGAAAACATGTTTATTATTATGAAATTAGGAATGCATAAATATTTTTCCATTTATGATAATTATTTCAGAATTTGTTTTATTATACATTATATATCATAATGATAAAATTTAATATAGTTTATTACATCATTTATAAATTAATCCTAGTTTATGGAATGGGAACCACATTAATTTATGTATTGAAAAGTGTAAAAATTATCGTTTATTTGATGGTTTTAAACCAATATATAAAATGGAACTAGTCATGATGACATTATAATCATACAAGGACATAAAATTGTGTGATTAAATGATAGATAATTAATTATATAATAATTATGGATGTAGAGGGATGCATGAGAAAATCAAGATTTTTGGAAAAAAGATGTATAAAGGATTGATGATAAATAAGTTCTTTCTCACAAGTGATAATTTTGGAAAGAAACACTGTCGAACTATTTGGAAGGAATTGAAGTTTGATTGAAATGTGGAGAAAAATTCCAATATTATTGAGAATAAATGGTTATGAATTGTATTTAATCATATATTGTTTCAACTTAAAAGAGATGAGACACTTCAGAAATCCATGTCTCAACCATCAAGGGAATATACCATAAATGAGGCTAATAGATCATGGTCAAATTTATGCTACTACAAAATATAGGAAGAATGATTAATATAATAGTACATGTATTCAAGAATTGGGTCATTTTTGTATTTTATATGTGATTTACTGGTTATAATAATTATAAAATGTTTCAAGATTTTACTATAATATCATTTCGTTAAGGATTTCAAAGAATATGTTGAACGTTACTGACAAACCATGAAAAATGATTCCGTGGAAAGTTTAATTTCATGAAAACTTTTTTTAAGGACCCATAATATGTTACTGATTATGAGACAATGAGTTTGGGATAAATAGATCATTTATATGGATAGTATAAATTTGAAATAAATAACTACCTTGGAATTGAATAATGATTTTATAATAATATTTTAGGCTATCAATTGTGGAGTTAAGAACATGTTCAGATTTAAGAAATACATCTAATAAAATGTGATTTATTTAATTATTAATGAACCATGAATGTTTTCAATAAGGTTTTTATTGTAATTTATGTTATTACCATGTTTCAGAAGAATACATGATAGTGGTATACACAGGGTTGGTATGACGTGTTTAAGAGCCACATAATGTTGTTTGAGTGATTATTTGAAATTTATTTTTGGAAATTAAACTCTCTTATTTTTAAATATTTGTATCATGATATTTTGGATGATTCATATGTTTAACCATTTACTAAAGAGTTTAGGTTGAACTTTGGATTTGGTTTTAGAGATTAATATAGTACTTCACTATATGATGAAACATGTGCTAAGAAATGAAGTAGAAATATTTCAAGGCACAACTAAAGAATGAGGTTGTTCATAGGAAATTGAATGAAATAAAGTAATTATATCCTATTAGGAATTTTTATAAGATTTTAGAAAAAGGACCATGAAACAAAAAATGTTATCCTATTAAATTTATTTCCGATGAATCATTTAGTCATATATATCATCACAATGTTATGGCATCAAGGACATCAAATTTCCATTTATCATTAAATTACTTGTGATATATTACCTCATTATCCTTATAATTATTTAATTTTTTTCTAATATACACATATTCATATGAAAATAATTTTATCATACTCCAAAACCGAGTTATGTGATTGTTCTATACAACCATTGTACATCCCCTTCCCTCTTATTAAGAGGGTAATTTATTAACTCTTCTTACGATATGGGTTCCTCAATGAAGTCATTTTAAATTTTCAAACCATTTATTACCAATATAATCTTTAAATAATGATGATACATTTTATTTAAGGTGGTGAGAATGTAACAACTAGAAATTCTAAATGAATAAAATTTTCTTTGATAACGTATATAGCTTGTAACACAAAGGGAAGAAGGGAATATAAAAACCCAAGACATTATTATATACATAGTGTTCACAATTAATTCAATCAATTATATAGCTATAAATTCATGTAAAACTATTTTTATCTCTTGTTACATGTAAAAATGAGTTTCTTCGAAATAATGGGTTACACGCAAGACTGAGTTTTACCGAACAACTATATATTATTAATATTATAATTTATTATTAAAATTATCACAAATCTATTGAAATGGTGGATATTAATAGGATTAACTAAATTATAAAAATATATATTTTATACATGTTTATTATTTATATATTAGTTAATAAAAATAAAAATATAATTTGAATGAAAAAGACTGTCTATTGAAAAATAATATTTCACATAAAAGACAATTTAATCATGCTTGGAACACATAATTTAAAGTTAATTTTTACAAAAATTTGAAAATTTATGTCAAAGAATAAAATTAATTATGTAAATAAGAATAAAAACTTATCTTATAGTTATGTTTTGGGATTTTACAATGAAGTATCACTTTATTATGAATAGTGAAAAATGCTAGATTTTAAATGAAAACTTCCATTTCATCAGAATAGTTTATAATGTTATATTATATTAAAATTTTTTAATTAAAGTTAATGAAATTATATTTCTATTAGTTAAATGGGTATCAATGGAATATTTTTAATATTGAATTTTCGTATAAAAAAATGTAAAATTTTGAACACTTTTACTTTAAAAATCATCTTTCTCATTCTGTACACATGATTAATTTTAAATTAAATACTTACACTTATGTGAATTGAAATTTTCCAAAATGGATTAATATTTGGAATTAAATTGTTTCTTTATAAAATATTTTCAACAAAATTTTTTATTATAATTATTAGTGAAAACATTTGAAATTAATTATGAAGATTAAGGTAATAATGCGTTTATCCGGGGATTAAACTTATTTAATAAGGTGTAAAATGACCTAAAAACCTTCCCAAATACAATTTTATTTAAATATTTTTACCCTAAAAACCATATGTTATGTGTTTTTGAGTAATTGTGATAACATTCCATGAAATTGACCTATATAATAAGTTATGTAATGAAACAAACAAAAAACGATTATTTCATTCCTTTAATTTCTATAATGATTTGGGATATGGAAAAAAACCACATTGTTTTGGTTATAGATATTATTTTGAAATAAAATTATTATTTTTCATAATATTTATTTATATTTAATTTTTATAGAAATAATAATTGTGTAAAATTCTTATGAAATACCAATAGAGTAATCATTTAGATAATAATTAACTAATGTAACTAATACTAAATATATTATAAGTGGTGTAATTCGAATTAATTTCTTTATTTTTTTAATTTTTTAGATTAATTTTTCATGTTAAATAGGTTTGAAATTAATATATTCAAATTACATCATTTCACTAATATTTGTTAAATTTAAACTAAAGGAATATTGTTAAATTTTTCATTAATATTTTTATAATAAATAAAATTTTATTAAAATATTTAGAGGTACTAAAAATATTACATTATTCCAATTTATTTTTAAAAATTAAAAATATAATATATTTTCCATTCGCGGACCAATTGTTATTTTATAACGAAAATATTGGCCCCAAAATAGTAAAAACATAGTTATCACGGTTAGGGTTAAATTATTATTTTTTTAACATTGACCACACTTCTATTAAAATTATTTTCCAAAAAACAGGACATGTTTATTTAATAAAGTATATATCATATTTAAAATATTTGTTTATAGAATTTCTATTAAATATCACATTCATTTATCCATAATGGATAAATTACCTAGTTTATAAAATTAGTTACCATGGTAAAAATTAAAAGTTTAAAATTGAGTAATCATAAGTACTAAGGATAAAAATTATAACAATGGGTTTATTTTTTTAGATGTGGTTATCAAAAAAATATAATCTCAAAAAAATTATTATTAAAATTTTGAGCTATATGATGTGAGGGAGTCCTCCCAATAATGAATATTTTTCAGTATATACATGAATGCCACTCCTTCCATATAAAGGTTCACACACTCCCTTCACTAAATCACAAATATAAATCTATTTGAATCATTCAAAACCTACCTGAATCATTCACCAAATACTACAACCCCACCCTGAAGCCTTGTTTTTGGAATAAATCCATCCAATGAATGTTTTTGTGCAAATGAAGGTAAGATACATGAATAATAGGTAATATTCTTCCACAAGAGTCTTCATTTTATTAATTCTCTATCTCTTTCAACAATAATTAAATCAAAATAATATAATAAAATAAATATCCTTAATATACATAGATGTTTTAAGTTAATGATATAAAATATATCCATTTCCATAAATTTGGTTATGAAATCATTATTCGTTTTACGGCGGACTACCTCCTTGTAAACCAATGTCATTAATTTTTCCATTTTTAGCTCTCAAGATTGTGAATTATAATGGATTTTAAGAATATTTATAATATTTATAACATATTTATACCTCTTGAACTGTTATTTAATTTATATATTTTTACTTATATTTTTTAGGAGATATGATAATGACGTTTGTCTGTACGACAGACTACTACCTTATGAAGCGTAGTGATTTGTCTTCCACTAACGCTCTTGATAGAAGGTGATAAAGAAAATGTTATTGATTATATTTAATATAAGTGAAATTATTTTGATATTAATAAAATATTTATCATTATATAATCATTATACATATAATTTTATTTATTTTCATTTCCATCATGTAAAGATGATAAAATCATTTTCGTATGTGTGGATTACCTCCTTGAGGAAGAAATGTGACCAAATTTTCATATAAACACCACATGAATAATATATATAACTATATAATATGATATTATTTATAATATTCTCATTATTTAAATATAATATATTACATACCTAATTCTCATACAGATTGGAGAAAAATGTAAACTTTACACATTCATATATTAGGCATACTGTCCCAATGATCATGACGTACTTCATTTTTCATAAACATTAGGCATGATTTATTATAAAATAAATATATAAGTAAAAAATATGATAATTATGTTAATATTTTTATTATATATATTATAGGACAATTTAATGTGGGAAAGAACAAAAACTTTGAAAACAGAACATGCACCAGAAAATAATGAAAATAACACACAAAACAATAAAAATAATGAAATACTATTAGTGAAAGAATAAAAATATGTTATAAAAAGTTCATATATAATATCATAAATGTTATAAATTTTCTAAAAAAATTTCAAATCATGTTTAATGAGAATATAAAAGTGGTTAAATAACGTATAACCCCAAGGAAATGTGAGGTTTGTGATTTCATATTAATTTACATTCCACAGATAATTATTTTTTCTTATAAACCAATTCATTTTTATGTGGTTTATATACTTCCTCTTTGAAATGTAATATTGTAAATAAATTTTCAATGGTTTTTTATGTTCCTATTTTAATTATCTCACCTTAGGGTATTTTAATTTAAAATTACCATGTGGTAAAAGTTATCGTGAAATCTTATTTTCTTTTGTGATTGTAACCATTATATTAAAAATCTCTTATATGTAATGATTTTTCATTGCATAATTAATTTCTCTAAAACAACCACATTATTTTTTATGTATATCATTATTCCCAAAACATAATACATTTTTTAAAAATAGTGGTTACATTGAATGATAATGATTAAATGAGGAAATATTGATAAATATATTTGGATATTTGATAAGGATGATTTTTTGTGTGTTAAATAAAATATTAGATATATGAATAAACATTTTGACTAGTAGAACATAGGTGGTGGATTTTTTTTAGTAATCACCTTGATGCATCAGTAGTCTCATGAGACGAATTAGATTTCAAAATTAGATGGGTTTTTTCCGATTATGTTTAAAACCATCTTATGATAAGTTTTTAGGGCAAATATTCCATGTGACAAGGAATCATGGAATAAAATATTTAAGAAATTCCATTATGGAATATTCAATTATTATTTTTATTTGTATTATTATTATTATATATTATCTATGGATGCATGTAATTAATAGTTTTTTGATTAATTATAATGGGTATCAGTTATTAACCATTATATGTTGATTTTTTCTTATCGAGATATTTATGTTGAATATGTGTTCATTTATCAACCTTATATATTGATTATGATTATTGATTTACTATTTAATCATATTTACTTAAACCATACTGATCATTGGATCTTACTATATATTTTTTCTATTCCTGAGGATATGAAGATGAATTCTTGGAATGATTTTCAATGAAACTGAGATTTTAAATTTGTTATGATTTATTTTATTTTCCTATTATAATATGGGGACCATGTATGTAGTATGGTTTTAAAAAACAACTAAACTATTAGGAATTATGGGATTTGAATCTTGTATCTATGCCAATGTAATAAAGTAAGGCTTATAATCTGGGGTACTTGAGTCGGAATTGTTACTGTTGGTATAAAATCATGTTTAGTATAAACCATGGGAACTAGAATTAAGAAAAAAACATTTAGGGAACGTAACCATATGATAGAATTTTTGGATTAGTATAAAATAAAATATTAATTTTTCAATAAGGAATATATTGTGCGGGTATTTATATCTATGCATATCTATTTGAATACTATAAGTGGGTGTCATTGTGAAACATAGGTACCTAGGGGAAATAACTTCGAAAAGGGAACATCAGACTCGACTTAATCATTTCATCGTACCTAACAACGAGTCTTATCAAAAAACAGGTTTTTTATTCCCAGAATATATTCTTTGAATAATACATATTTTTAGTAAAAAACATTTAGAAAGATTTTTAAAAGACACATCCACAAAGGAAACATGTTTTTGATTGTGAGATTAACTATGTATATTTTTTTCAAATTTTTTCATTTATTTTATAATATGATGGTTTATAAATTATGTTTAATAATGATATGATGAAATCTATTGTATTCCATCATTTATAAATATTTAATAGAATATGGAATGAGAACCAAATAAATTAACATTATTCAAAGTATACTTATTTTCATTTAATTTATGAGTTTAAACCAGTAAATAGAAAGAAACTATCCGCCCAAACATTATCATTGTATATGTAAAAAATATCATCTGGTAATGAGATAAAGAATGAACTCTCTAATAAATATGGATTTAGATGAAGGAATGATAATAGTTGGATTAGTAAGAAAATATGGATAAATTAAATATGTTAACTATGTATTTCCCCACATGTGATAACTGTGGAAAAAACACCTTGGTTATTTCTTAAATGGAATATGGTTTTCCTATAAATATCAAGAGAATGTACACTATTCTTGAGATATAAAGGGTAAAAAAATGTTTCAAATATAAAATTCCACAGAAAAAAGAATATGGGACAATATTAATATTAATTTCTATATCATAAAAGGAATATTATAGAAAACCAATCATGATAAACATTACCATTACATAACTTTTACGGAATACATAAAACCTTACACAAATAAATTATTGAAGACCTTACTTTTATAGTGCATTTGGAAAGATGGAAAAATAAAAATAGGTACATATGTGAGCTACATTATCTCTCAATAGGTTATTTAAGACAATAACCCTTATTAGAATCAAAATAAATAATTCATATCTTGATAACCTTGGGGAAAGGAATCATAAAAAGGTGGTATCTCATATTCCCATAATGGGTAAACAAAGGAGGCATATAAGCATAATCATGACAATAAGTGTATGAGAACATGATTAAGAAAATATGATATCATAAATATCATTTCTGTGATCATAAAAATGAATCATGGAATAAATACTGGCTGTTATAAAGACAGAAATCATAAATAAATAAATAATACAATCCATCAAATCATAACATAAGAATAAAAGATGAATTTATGGAAGAAACATAAGAATATAATATTATTTATGTAATATCAAATGTATAGCATCATTGACCACATTGGTAGAATGGGATCACTCCCCATACCAACATGGTAGTCAGGGTTTACTCCCATGGACAATTTAGTAGCATGAATTAACTCTTCATAACATCCTGGTAGTCATGGTTCCCTCCAATGATCTCTTAGTATTTAATGTTCATTCCAATTAACATCTTAGTATATATCTTGAGAAATAAATCATTAACCAATACATTTGAGGGAAATATATGTCCCACCCATCTCATAAGGACATCCTACATGATTTTGGCACAATATTATAAATAATAATATCATAACCCATTTAATGAAATGGGTATTATAAACATATAATCATATCATAACATGTGGAAAAGTATAGGTTTCATAATCATTTCTTCAAAATTATAACCCATGAAAGAAAAACAGATTTCATAAACATATATCCTATGAATTATAAATTTGTTTCATAAACATATAACCTGTGAAAGGAAATATTTTTTATAAACATAGAACCCGTGAAAGAGAAACAAGTATCATAAAGACCATGGCATTATGCATAACCCATTCATAGAAAAAATTTTAATTGATCTTATAGATAATTAACTATAAGGGAATTAGAAAAATTAATGGATTTCATCTTATATGGAAAATAATTATGAAATAAATTTTAAAAACATTTTTTCATAAATATATTATTTCTTCCTTGAAAAAGAACTTTTTATACATAAAACCTTTTGAAAACAATTTTCTAATAAAATAATGTGAAAACATATATAGAAGGATTGAAATAATTTTGAAATATTTTTTCCTTGGAAACATATGAAATATGATTCAAAATATTTAAAAATCCCATTTATTTTAAAACACATTGAATAATTAAAATGAAATTATGACATTTTTTGAAAACCGTTTAATTCGACAAAATATGAAATATTATTGAACATGATTTCAAAGACATTTATTTGAAAACAAATAGAAATGTTTTCCTGAAATAATTTAAAGAAAAAAAAACATTTAAAAAAACATTTGTACATTAAAATGATATTCAAATATCATTTGGTATTTTCTAAAAACAAGTTTTAGAAATAAAATATATTTCCGATCGAGGAGAGAGACACAATCAGATATTTATTAAAAACTATTATTACTTATATTAAGTACCAAATAGGTAAATAGGTACTAATACATGGATATATTAGGAATATAAAGATTATAATTAATATTAAGAGTGTTCTTGAGAGATATATCAAAATATTTCATCAAAGGAATCATAATAATTAACAATCTCGAAAAGAGTTCAGAATGATTCAATAAACTCTTACCACTTTGATAATTGGGATCATACACATAATGTAAGAAAATAAAATTACAAAGAGAAAAAAATATCATGAATGTATGGATATTCAGGATATTATTTTTCAATTTTAAGCATATACACCTAAATAGGGGAGATAGGTTCCAAACAAAACTTCTGTATCAAAGAAGACACTTTGAGAGAAAACTACTTTATCGATTTGGTAAATTTTAAAACATTAACACCCAAAAAATAAATATCCTATATTAGAGAATTAAATACCCATAAATTTATTTATAATATACAGATAATATATTTCTGGGTTTTACATATATCACACTAAAGAAATATGTAGTGAATAAATCATACATCTCACAAAAATACAAAGTGAGATGAAATTCTGTAACCTTGTGTCTTGAATATCATTGAACTCATTCAAACAACATGTATAATAAATATAAATTTATTATAAATATTTTTAGAACCATACTCATATATATAATATTATATATGGTTTCTTTAAGACCTTATTTTACCCCATTGTTAACAATAATATGTTAAGGTTTCACTTTGGGTAATATTCTCTTTATTCTTCGCATGTGTCTTGATTTGTCATATTATTGGTATATAAACTTTATATCATGATTTAAATAATTTAAAACAAGATATAAATATCATATATATAAATTATATGTTTATTATAATAATATATGTAATATATAGGTATGAAAGATAATACACCGTTCATGGAGACAGTATATTGTATGTATGCATTAACGCTCTTTCTATTTTATTTTCGAGTTGAAAAAAAGAATGTAAAAGACATATATATATATATATATATGTATATATATATCATTTTTAACTTAGATTTTTTATATCATTTATATTATATTTAATCACTAAACCCATCAGTAATACATTCCATGTAGTGTATGAACGAATCATATCTCTATGAGGGACTGATAGTCCACACTTCCTCAAAAAAATTATCTTATTGACACACAATGGAAAGTAAAAAAATTTAAGTGTTCTAAAAGGAATAAAAAAGGTTAATTAAATAATAAATATATTATAAAACAAATTTTAACTAATTTTCCATCATAACTTCCATCATGAAAAGCATTACAGAAAATTGAATGATCATCGTTTAGTGAGGTCGTTGTACGCTGCACAAATAAATAGTGCGTTCATTATCCATTAGATAGTGGTGGGTGTGTGTGTAGGTTTACAACATATAATAAAAACATTATAGTATATTTATGATCTTATTTTTTTATAAAGTCATGGAAAAAAGAATGTTTGGGGTGTGACAAAATAAAATAAAAGAAAGATATTGAGAGAAGATGTTACATCTTAATCATTTAATTCCTTTTGGTTTGTGCCAAAAGGATTCATTATATTTCCTTCTTCCAAAGGGAAGGAATATATGTATAAGGGTTTATTTCTAGGATGTTTATTAGGTTGGTCATGGTAAAACATAATTTGGTTGAGATGTGTGAAGAAGTGGAAGATGTGGGGGATTTTTATAGGGAAGGAAAAGGGCTTACATGGAATTTTTTAAAATAAATTAGGTGCACATATGTTATTACCAAAAATTGATACCAAACCTACATAAATAAATACTTTAAGGTTTATGTCTAAATAAGTTTCATAAAATGGATTTTTTTAAAAGTGTCTAGGTTATTTGATCCCATGTGATTATGATTTAGTCATTAAGTAAGCTTATTTTTACCTTAATCGTTGTGATTAATTTTGATCACTTTTGCTAATCATTTTGGAAAAAAATTAAACTTATATCATTAGAATATTAATATTATACTTAGTAAAATGGTTTAATTTTTATTTTTTAAAGTAAATTCCAAGAATCAATTTTTTTATTAATGTTAATCTCGAGCGGGATGAAATTGCAGGTTTTTAATGTAGGAAGAGGTTCAAAGTTTTATTAAGATTTAATATTCAATTTCAAAATGAGATTGATTCTGATGACATAAATTTGATTAATAGATTTATAATTTATATAATGTTACCTTTATAAAAATTTAAATAGAATTTATCATTATTAAATTTTTAGATGAAAAAACAATTTTTACTAAAATGTAGTATTTTTCACTATTCATCAAAAAATAAATTTTCTCTGAAAAATCCTAAATATTTACCCTATGATAATTTGAAAATTATAAATTCAAAAATAATTTTAATTTTATAAAAATAAATTTATAAATTTTTCTAAAATTATATTATTATTAAATGTTGTTTATCCGAGAGAAATGTAATTTTTAAACATAAAAAAAATTAAAAAAACAAAATACTTCATTATAAATATGTTTTATATATATAAAAAAAATTAAAAAAATTAAAAAATTAGTTTTTAAAATTAATATAACAATGTTTAATGTGTAGGTTATAATTATCTCATTTAAATAATTATTAAATCCGAATGATGTTTTGTTGAAACATTTGTGTTCTATGTAACGTACAACAAGTTAGTTTTTGAATGTAACCTATGAAAAGTTGTTTCCATGTGAAAATAATGTTTTAATTAGTGAATTTCAAGACATAACTAAAAATTTAATTTATTAAAAAATAGTGGTCCATAAACACTCGGGTTGTTACATTCTACCCCCCTTTAAAATAAATTTCTCCCCGGAAATTCATCACTCAAGTAAAAACAAATGAGAATACATTTGATTCATCATATCCAAAAGTTCCCTTGTAGCATCCTCTAACTGAAGATATATCCATGAAATATTGACTAGGTGAGTTATATTTTTTCATTGAACATTTTATGTATGATCCATAATTTCAGCATGTTGCTCCTCGTAAGAACGATCCTACTCCAGCGATATGAACCCTAAGTTTAATACATGTGAAGGACCAATTATGTAATTCCTAAAGAGAAAAAAATGGAAAACATGATAGAAATTAGATATATTTACTGGAAGTTCCAAGCGATAGGCTACTATCCCGATACAATAATTAATCTCAAAGGGACCGATATACCTAGGGATTAGATTCCATTTCTTCCTAAATCTCATAACTTTCTTCTAGGATGAGATTCATAGAATAAAATTTTCACCAACATGAAATACCATGTCACCTTGATGGGTATCAGAATAATATTTCTGCTAACATTGTGCTACCTTAATATAATAATAAATATTTCTAACCTCATCGACCATTTCTTCAGTAATCTGAGATCCCCAAATCTTTTTTTCTACAACATCATCCCAACATGTTGGAGTTCTACATTTATTCCCATAATTGGATTCATAAGGTGGTATATGAATTATTGAGTGAAAGATATTTTTGTATGAAAAATATACTATAGGATAGTGTTAATCCCAACCACCTTTAAAATCCATTAAATAATATCTAAACATATCCCCTAGGGTTTGAATCATTATTTTAGACTGACCATCTATCTGAGGATGATAAGTAGTGTCGAAACATAATTTTTTATCCTATGCATGTTGAAGACTTTGATAGAAGATTGATGTAAACCTAGGATTCTGATCTGATACAATGGAATTTTGTACTCCATGAAAACTTACCCCATCTTTAATGTATATCATGGAAGGATGATCAAGAGAGTAGTCTTCTCTGATAGTGATGAAGTGTACTGACTTATTAAGGTAATATAATACAAAAATATAGCACTAAACCCATTGGAGTTTTTGGGTACTCAAACGATATAATCCACAATGATGTTCTCCCATTTCTATTCTAGTATTGGTAGTGGATGAAACATCTATATACTATTTTTACATTCATCTTTTACTTATTATCATACCAAGAACTGAAATACAAACTATAAAATATCTCTCCCCATTACATCCCAATAAAAGTATTCATTCAAGTCCCTATACATCTTCTTACTTCCAGGATGAATATAGAATGAGGAACTAGGAGATTCATCTAACATATATTTCTTCAAATCTGGTATAGAAGGAAAACATACACAGTTCCTAAATCTTATCATTCAATCCTTATCAAGGTTAAACTCACGGAAAATTATGAATTTATATTATAACTCTTTATATTCCTTATCCACCTCTTTAATCTTCAGTTGGATTGAGGGTTGAACATTCATTTGAGAAAGATATGACTTCCCCATTCTTTTATGATTTCTTGCTCTATCCCTGAAAATCTAAAAATATTGAACCTTTTGTGATCCTCATCATGGATAAGCTACAATGAACCTTTCGACTCAAAGAATTAGCCACCTTGTTTGCTTCCCAAGGATGTTAATGTATTGATCTATCATAATTATTCACCTGTTCCAACAATATTCTCTGACACATTTTCATCTCCCTCTATGTGAATATATATTTGATAATTTTATGGTATGTATATATATAACAATTTTATCCAAAAAGATAATTCCTTCATATCATTAATGAAAACAAATTAACACTACGAACTCCATCTCATGAGATTATGTAACCCAAAAATGAATCATTTTGCATCCAAAATTCACACATATTAAATTTTTTATATAGACTCTCCTTCCATAGGGTCTTTAGTAAAATTCCCATGTTACCTTCATTCTCTTCTTTTATCTTTTAATAGATTTTAATATCATCTAAAAGTACTACTAAAAACATATCAATGTATTCTATAAATACTATATTCATTAAATCAATGAGGATAGAAGGGACATTAGTTAGAAAAACGTTTATCACTATATATTCATAGTATTTATACCTTGTACATAATTATGTCTTAAGTATATCCTCTTTCATGACCCTCAATTGATGTTATCTAGAACAATGATAAATCTAGGAAAAGTATTGATCTCCAAATAGTTGATCACACAAGTCTTTAGTATAGGGAAGATGATAGTTGTTCTTGAATTTGATATTTTTCAACACCCAATGATCAATGTCGAGACTCATTGAAGTATCTTTATTCATCACAAAAAGAACAGGTGCACCCCAAGGTGACACACATGGCCCAATGAATCAATTATCATGGTTTTCTGGGAGTTTCTTCTTCAATTCCCATGACTCAATCAAATCAATTCTATATGAAGTATTTAAAATTGGTGTGTATATGAGTATGAGTTCTAATGAGAACTCAACATCATGTTTTCGGGGAATAATTTAAAAAATATTCTATCAATTCATCCACTACATCCCAAACAATCATCATATCATCAATGTTGATTTTCCCTAGTAATTTGAGATAAAAAACCCTTTTGAATCGTAATTAAGACACATACACTAGATTTAATATCCACAGGAAGTTCATACTTATCATCACATGGATGGATTATCATAGGAGGGATGATATATCAAAATTAAATTCACTTTCATGAAATTTGATTCGGGGTTTGTGTAGTGACATCCAGTCCATGCTTAGTATGACATCAAATTCAACCAAAGGATGAATGAAATGATTTAAATGTAGAACATTACCACAAAATTATACTGTATAAGAATCACATACATATGATGAAATCGTCATACCATTAGGGGTTTTCCATTATAATTCCACATCTAATGATTTTGGTGGAATCATAACACCCTTAAAAAAAATCCTTATATATGATTGAGTGGTCAAATATAGAATCAAATATGATAATGTCAGTTCTATATTGGATGGTAAGTGAAACTTTCATCCCATCATTATCTCACTCCTCATCAGAAATAACAATTTCATGAGATTTCCCTTTGTCCTTTGACATAAGAAGTTTCTGAAATTGATTATAATCACCAACCCTTAGGTTTGGGTAGTGTTTAGCATAATACACATTTTTTCTTACACTTGTAGCACTAAATCAGGGGAGTTTCATCCTATATGGCTTATTCCCCATTCAAAACATTGGGTAACTTCTTCCCGTCAATTCGGCAATCAAATGATTGAAGACCATCACATCCATAATTAAAAAATTTATTAAACCCCTTAATAAAATTTCCACAATTCTTCTTCCCACCCAAAGAGAATAAAGGTAATCTCATATTTTTCTCTTCATGGTATTTATATTTTCCTTTAAGATCCATGTTCCTCTTAATATCAAAACCATGAAATTGATACATGACTCAACCTCCATTGAAACCATTGTTGCACAATTCAAAATATAATCATAGATACTAAAGTCTCCTATAGACTCCCCCCTTTGGATACCTGTCTTTTCTCCATTTAAGATCTGATCGACCTTACATTCAGTATGGATGATAATTCTTGAAGATTTCCTTTCATGTATAGTGAAATTATCCTTGTTGGTACTAATAGATTCATCATCCCTTTTCTTCAACACATAGAACATTTTTTCAATCTTGGTATGAATAATCCACGAATAGTAGTAATTGAAAAATAAGTTCTTGAAATTGTCCCAATCCATGGATTCAATCTCATATTGCTTCATCACATTCATGATTACAGTCCAATGCCGGTCTGCATCACTTTCTAACTGAATGACAACCAGAATGTCTTTCTCATTCTCTGAAAACTGGAGAATTGAGAATATATATTCAGTAGTACTGATCCATTATTTAGAAACAAGTGGATTATAAGACCCTCCAAAATAATTTGGATGTTTCATCATGAAATACTTTATATAATGTTGTTATCTCCATTTATCATTTGTAAGTCCACCATGATTCATAGATCGAGAAATCTATGTGATCATTGAAATGTGTGTTTTCATTTCAGCTCCCATAGAACTGTGTTTCTCATGTGGAGAACCATGGCATTGTTTGTTTCATTCACCATTAATGTGGTTCATTGATCTTCCAACCATTGAATAAAACCAAAATATTAATGTAAGAAACAATTATCATATCACGGAGCCACACATTCTTGAAATTTCACTTATGGTATGTCCAAGTTTTGAAAATTTATTTAATATATCACACCTTTTTTTCACATATGTTACTCATATAAAACATATTTATAAATCCATTATGATGGTTCAAGAAGTGTTTTTGAATTTCCAAAGCATATACCCCATTAGTGTAAAACCAGATCAACTGAAATGTCCACTGTCTTGTTCTAGATTACACTATGTCTGGCTGAATCCTCTTGTAAGTGTTGAAACCCATATAGAAATCTATTCCATATCCATATCCACTTATAGTATCTAATTAGAGATGTATATATAGGATTCCACTGACTTTATCCTTCCCCAAAATTCTAAGACATTTTCATATACGTTTTATCATCATTTGACTTATCTTTAGACATATACATAGATTTCTCACTAAGTTTTTATCATCCTATATTCATGAGGTAATATAAACCATAAATATTTACCAACTATAGTGACACTGTCTTGAAATATGTTAACAATAGATTATTTTTTCAGAATACATGTCATGTTACAAAAAAATACACATGAATACTATACTAGTATAATTCCTTTAGAAATAGGGAAACATAAAAACCAGTACATAAGTGGGAAACATTATCTTCTACTAGTTTCTTCATGACTAGAATGCCTAATGGAATTATTAAAAATAATGCTAATCATCTTATCCTGGGGGGAGAAAACATAATATGGGGTGATATCACATGCTCAATATGGTTAAAAAAGGGATACATGTAAGGATAATCATTAGCATAAAATTATGATAACAATATTCATTAAATATAAGATCATACCCTACATATCAATGATTATAAACATCATTCATGGAATAAATATTATTAGTTCATAATAAATGAATCATAAGTAAATAAAGAACATAATCCATGAAAGCATATCATAGGAATTAAAAATGGAATGGTTGAAGAAAAATAAAGAAAATAATATGTTTTTCATAGAAGCCAATACATCACTACCAAGATCATCTTGTTAATGTGGGTTCACTCCCTATACTATACTGTATGTCATAGTTCACTCCCATGACTATCTTAGTAGCATATGTTAACTCCTCATATCATCCTGGTAGTCATGGTTCCCTCCCATCGACATCTTAGTAGTCAAGGTTCATTTCTAATACCATCTCAGTCAATCACATGAGATATAGATCATTACCCAATTCAATGGATGTAGATAAAGATCCCACCATATCATAATGTAATCATGCATATAGGTTCCACAAGATTATAAATAGTCATATCGTAACCCATGAAATGAAATGGGTATTATAAACATGTAATCATATCATAATCAATAGAAAAAAGATTGGTTTCATAATAATTTATTCAAATCATTACTCGTAAAAGAGAAAGAAATTTTAGAAATGTATAACCCATGAAAGATAAACGAGTTTCATAAATATATAACCTATGAAGGAGATATGGGTTTCATAAACATTATACCCTTGAAAGGGAAATGAGTTTCATAAAGACTATGACATTAATCATAAACCAATTATAGAATGAATATTAATAGAACCTTTAGGTAATTTTCTATAGGGGCATGAGAAACATCATCAGATGTCATCTTAGAGGGAAAATAATTTTGAAATATCTTTGAAAAATATTTATTGAGTAAAATATCCTTTCTTATTTGAAAAAGGTTTTTTGATAAATAAAACCATTTTAAAGTAATTTTCTAAGAAAATAACTTGAAATTATATAAAGAATAAATTAAATCATTTTGATAAAAAATTTCCCTGAAAATATAGGAATTATATTCAAAATATTTTAAAAACATTTTTCTTTTAAAAAACTTTGAAATCTTATTAATAAATAATTAAAATGTTTTGAAAAACTTTTTATATGAAAACATATGAATGAAGCTTGCAATTATTTTGAGAGACATCTCTTTAAAAATAATGTGAAAACTTTTCAATAATTCTTTTTTAAAAAAACATTTGTAAAATTATTTTCACTTGAAAATAATCTTAAAATATATTTTTTTAAAATTTATTATTTTTTTAGAACATGGTCTTGAAATAAAACAGATCACCGACTAAAGAGCGAGATACAATCCGATTTTTATTGAAAAAATTTCTTAATTATATTATAAAAAAATCAAGAAAAAGGTAATAATACTTGGATATATGTTGAATAAATTAGATCATTACTATTATTTAGGGATGTATCATAATATTTCAGAAAAAGAATAAAAATAATTAAAAATTTCGAAAGGAGGTGAGATAATTTCAATAAACGGCGCTTCAGATGCGGCAGATGGCTCCTTCTTCAGACGACGGTGCTTCAGATGCGGTGGATAACTCCTTCTTCGGACGACGTCCCTTTGGCTTCATCAGCAGCAGAGAGTTCCTAGCATCGTCGTTCGCTTCGTAAGGCATTGCAGAGGGTGTTTCAGATGGGTGATGACGATGCGGTCAACTTCATTCCGCATCAGTCGGGATGGCTTCGCATGGAATTTCAGGTGTGCGATCGTTTAGAGGTGGCCTAATGGAATGGGATTGTGGTCCTGACAATGGTTATGTCTCTCCGTTGAAGTCCTCATCTGCACGTACTCTACTCTGGCTTCATATTCCTCCACTTCTCTCCCATTCCGGTCTGGTGCGGTGGTTACTAGTATGTTTTGGGATGTTCTGTTCGAGAGGTCTATGGTGGTCCAAGAGGCACATCCTCATTGGTTTCTATCCTTCCAAGGGGTTTCTCCTAGCGATAATTTTCCTGGTGCTGGTTTGTTTGTTTCATATTCTTCAGGTGGTTCTCTGTCCGTGGTGGTGTTTTTTCAGGTGTGTATTTGTTTGGATATGGACTGATGGAAGGGGATTGTGGTCCTAGAAAAGGTTTTTTCTCTCTATTTAAGCCCTCGTCCACTCGTACTCTTCTCTGGCTTCATGTTCTTCCACTTCTCTCCCTGTCCGGTTTGGTGCGGTGGTTACGAGTACATTTTAGGATGTGCTGTCCGAGAGGTTGATGGTGATCCAAGAGGCACATCCTCGTTGGTTTTCCTCCTTTCCTTGGGTTTCTACTAACGACGCTTATTCCTGGTGTTGGGGGAGGTTCCCTCCGGGTGTTCGTGATGGTTTGACAATGGTGGATGAAGTTTTATGATGTTGGTTTGGTTCTTTGTTCGAAGTAGTGCCTGTTGCCTTTTAGTGTTATTGTGGTTCCACCGATAATGGTGTCGACGCTGATGGTGGTGGTTCGTTTCGTGCTGGTGATGGTTGATGACATTGGTGGTATCTATTTTTCGGTTTTGGTTTTGTTCGATGATGATACTGGCATGGCCAGGATTTTTGGTGTGATGTTGTTCGGTGTGGTCTGTTGGGTTTGTTCTTGGCCAAAAGCTCATTCCCCGGAAGCTTAAGCTGCTTTAACCTAGCCCTGGCCCCGAGTCCCACTTCTCCTCTCCAATTTGGTCAGGACCGATGGTTTGTCAGAGCTTTGGGAGGTGGTGTTTGGGCAGTTCTCGGTTCTCCAGGGAATGAGCGTTCGACTGTTGGGTGAAGGTGAATCTTGGATGATGGGGTCTCTATGTTTTTGGTTGCTTCGGTTATCAGCTCCGGCGATGATAGGGCAGCAAGGATGTTAATTTCTTTCTGTAATATTTGATAAAGACGGTGATCAGGCATGATGTGTGAATACGGTGTTGACGAAGGTGAAGTGACGCTGGTGGTGACGATGATTGGTTGGCAGTGCGATGATGCAATTTCTCAGTATAGTGGTTTTTTGAAATTTGAATTTGGAAATGTGTATCTGGCGTGGTGGTTTTTAATGATTTTTGAATTTTTGAATTTTTCAATGTGGTGTGTAGTGGTTTAAGGTTATGTAGGATTTGCGTGTACTGGTGTATCATGTATAGTTCTCACTTTCCCAAAAAGTGTTTTTAAAAAAATAAAGAAAATGGATTGTGGTGGTGACAAAAATACATTATAGATTTGGTGACATCAGAAACATTAAAACCCATGAAATAAAAATGATTTATTTAATATTTATGTATCCATAACGTTATGTATAATATACATATAATATATTCATTTGAAGTACATTTACCCCACAAAAACAATTTGTGGTGAACAAAGCATGTATCTCCGGAAAATATAATGTGAGATGAAGTTCACTTACCATGTATCTTGACTATCATTGTAATCATTCAAACCACCGATATAATAAATATAAATTTGTTATTAATATTTTATATAATAATATTCTTATATATAATACTATATATGGTTTTATTACAACCTTATATTACCATCTTGTTAAAAATCACAGGGTAAGGATTGATTTTGGTTAATATTTTAATTATTCTTCACATGTGTCTTAATTTGTTATATTTTTTGTTTTTATAATTTATATAATGATTTAAAATATGTAAAAAATGATATAAATATCATTTATATAATGTTCATCTAAATTATAATAATCTATAGAATATATAAGTATGAAACAGAATACACCATTCATAGGGACGGTAGTCCATATGTACACATGAATGTTATTTTCGTTTATTTGTCGTGTTGAAAGAAAGAATGTAAAATAAATATATTTATATTTATATATTATTATAAAAGTTTCTTTATTATTTCATATATATCATATATAATCACAAAAACCATCATTATTACACTCCATGTAGTATGTGAACAAATCATATCACTTTGAGGGGCGGTAGTCCACACTTCCTCAAACGAAATTATTGTATCAACACACAATGGAAGGTAAACAAATATGTGTTTTAAAAGGAATACATAAGAATAAATAATTAATAAATATAATATATAACTTATATAAATAGAGTTTCCATCATAATTTCTAACATGATAGGTGGAAAGGAAAATTGAACAATCATCGTTTAGTGAGGTCATAGTACGCCGTACACAAAAATAATATATTTGTTTTCCATTAGATATAGGTGTGTCTATGAGTATATTTAAACCATAACATAAAAAATGTTAGTATATTTATGAAAATTGTGTTTTTATATAATCATTTAAAAAATTAAGCACATGGGAGGTGAATGAAAATATAATAAAGGTATTGAGAGAAGGTGTTACCTCTTAATTGGGTAACTCATTTTGGTTTGTGCCATAAGGCTTCTTGGATTGAATTATGCCCAAGGTAATGCTTAAATTATGAATGAATTATTTCTTGGATGTTTATTTTTCTATTCTTGGCCTAACATAAGTGGTTTTAGTGTTCTGATGAAGTGTCAGAGTTTTTGGTATTTTATAGTGAAGGAAAAGGATATAATTGTAATTTGTGAAAATAAGTATTGTGCACACATGTTCACAACTAAAAATTCCATTATAAAAACCTAAATAATAATTGTATGGTTTATGAACGAATAATGGCTACAAAATGAGTTTTATACAAGTTTCTAGGTCAGTTTTCCCTGATAATAAGGTTTAGTCCCTAGTTAAGCTATATTTTTCCTTAATCGATGTGATTAATTTTAATCTCTTTTACAAGTAATTTTGGTAAAAAATAATCACCATATAATTAAAAAAGAAATATTATACAAATTAAAATTGTGTATGTTGGTTTTTATAAATTCAAATCCTAGTAGTAGAATAAATATGAATAATTGTTATCCTGTAGATGGGATGAAATTACATGTATTTTAAGTAGAAATATGTTCCCAAAGTCTATTATGATTTTTTTATAAATTTCATTGTGAGATTTATTATAATAACCTATATTCTATTAATATATGAATATGTGATATAATATAACCCTAAATCAATTTCAAATATAATTCAACATAAAAAATAATTTAGATGAAAAGACACTTTATCGCTAAAAGTAGTATTTTTCACTATTCAGCAAAAATAAAATTTATCTGGAAAATACCAAAATTTCAGCCAAAGATAATTTTGAAATTCTATAATCAAAAATGAATTTTATTTTATCATAATAAATTAATTAATGTTTCTAAAATTACTTTTATAAGTAAATGTGGTTTCTACGAGAAAATGATATTTTAAAACCCAAAAGGACTTTACCAAAAATCATATCATTCATTATCAATATGTTTTATCTGTATAAAAAATTATAAAAAATATTAGAAAATTATATATTAATATTCATATAACTATTTTTAAAGTAATTGTTATAATTATCTCATTTAAATAATTATAATGTAAATGTGATGTTTCATAGAAATATTGGTGTTGTGTGTAATGTATGCCAAGTCGGTGTTGTGTATAACATATTCCAAGTCAATGTTGCGGGTAACCTACACCAAGTCAATTTTACATGTATCATATGATTAGTTTGTGACAAGTAACATATTCCATGTTAGTTCTGTGTAAATGTAATGTTTTACTTCATGTATTTTTGGACATAAATGAATTGGTAATGAGAATGAAATTATTTTATTTTATCTATGATGAATTGTTAATAAGAATTAAGAAATGTATAAGGATTATACTGCAATAATTTTTTATTAAGGATTTCAAATCATATATTGAAAAATACAGATGGGAATGAAAAATAATTCATTTGAATGTTTAAATTCTTTGGAAACACTTGATTCATGAACCTTAATATTTTCCTGATGTTTAAATAATGATTTTTGTAACACCCCACGATTTCAAAGTACGTTATTTCTTCAAAGTAATTCAATAATTTGCACTACACGCAACACTGAGTTCAAGCGCACCACAACATACCAAACGAGCCATTCAAAAGCAGTTATGAATAGTATTAACTAAATTTTGAACTATATATAATCCTTATAATTTTATAATTCATATTATGAGTTTCTTAAACATAATGTAAGAACTAATTTATTTTTTCAGATAAAAGAAGTATTTTTAAAAAAAATTCACTTTTAATGCCTTTTAATGGTGAACCCTTTTCAAATATAATATTTGAAACTTTTATATATTCAATTTGAAAAAAATAAACTTCTTCTTCATAATCGGGACATAAAAATTTAGTTTAAATTTTTTTGGTGTTTTTTCTGATAACTTTCATATTTGGGTGAATAGTGATAAATACTATATTTTATCTGAAAACAACTTTTTTAATCAAAATAATTTATGGTATTAAATTATACATTTTAATGGTTTGGAAGTATAAATATATTCTATATTTACCATTTAATCCAATGCTGGTCATTTTATGTAATATCACATTGAGATTGGACATAAACAGGTGTCAATCTTTTGATAGATATTGTTTCTTAAAAATACGCCTTTTGGTTTTAACAACGGGAATTAATTTTTAATTAATAATTGAAACTTATATGTTTGAATTTGTTAAAATATACTTCATTTTTGGATTTGGAATATCAAAATTATCCTAGGGTGAATTTTTGTATTTTTCTGAAAACGTTCATTTTTTGATAAATAGTGAAAAAAACACTGAGTTATCGTTTAAAACCGACTCTTTATTTAAATAAATATTTATTTTATATAAATTTATTTTTGGTCAAAATAGATACATAATACCTATATAAGTTCAATGTAATTAATTGGAGTCAATTTATAATAATTTTACATATATAAAAAAGTTTATAGAACTTTTCACCGTCTTTTACCCACCTCCTAGGAAAATATGAGAATTCACATAAAACATAATTTTACCTCTTATATTAGTGAAATTTGAAAAATCCGAGGGAAACGGTTGATATCAGTATGTAAAATATGGTTCAATAAAATAAAAATAATTTTTGGTGAATATTAACTTTTTTCTTTTATTTACCACGATTAAAAGTAAATAGGGTAATTAAGGGTAAAAATGATTTTATTATTACCATAAATCATGTCCAAATTCTATTGGATAAGTTTAATTTTACCAAAAACAATCTTATGAATAAAATATGACCCTTTATATCCACTTAGATTAGATTAAGACATCTATTATTATTTTATTTAAAGAAGAGTTAAAAGAGTTAAAATCAATGTTTAATAACTAAAACATTTTTAATATAGGGTTATAAATAAGATAAATTATAATATAAATATTCATTATAAAGATAGAACTATTTCCTACATAATGGTATTTTGTTTATATTTTTAGAGATTTTATAATTAAATTTATTAATGACACAGTGATGATTCAAGAATTACCTTATTAATGAAAGAATCAAATAATTAGTATTATAAATATTAAAATAAATATAATTTCTAAGTTTTTATGACATACACGAATTTTCAAGGTGAATATTACATGTTTGTAGTGATTCAATTTTTTTTAAGTAATCATGCTGTTTTTATTTTAACAAAAAAAAACCAAATAGTGTCAAATTTGACATAAAATAGTCTTTTAAAAAATTATTATATTATTAATTGATATAATGGTCCTAAAAATATATGGTTCGGAAAAAAGACTTATATTCTAATATATATAATATTAAGGAACCAATTGGGGTTTGATTGTCCGTATATAGTAAGTTTAATAACCATATAGTGTAAGAATACAAGAAGACACGGTAAAAGTTAAATTATTTAACTTAGAGTTAAATCTAAATGATAAGGATACAATGGTAACCTAAACATGTATAAAACATATTGGTTTAGAGGATTTAGAACCATTATCACCCTATCCTAGAAATAAGTCAATTTTGAGCCATTATAAACCAAATATTAATTTATTATAAAGTAATAGTTTAAGTTTTTCCAAAGGTGCCCCTCACCCCTCTTATAAAAGGGAACTTCCCCTTCTCTCCAATTCACACCTCCAAAGCCCTTTGTCTCGGCCAAAACCTACCCAAATATCCTCCCAACTATCCTAAATTCATCCTAGAGTACTTCCTTTGGTCAGAAAGCCAAACTATGGAGTCCTTTTGATCAAATCAAAAGAAAGAACCTCAAGAAGAGGTAATGATTTCACCACCCTCTTTCAAGTTCTCTTATTCTTCCACTTACTCATTCTTTGTTGTTTCCATTATAAAATAATAATTACAGTATATTAAATATAATTTTATGTTATTATTAATATGGAACAACTAGATTCACTATTCTATCCATCATATGAATGATAATGTCACCATGTTCGTGTACGTACGACTTACCGTCTACACGCCGTGGTGTAATTTGTTATTCAACACTATGTTATTTGGATGTATATAATGATGAGTAATATGTATATATATAATGAAAATAACATGGTAATGTCTCTTTAAAATTAATATACCATCCAATTCCACACCATTAAGGAAATGATATTTTCATTCGTGTGTACGTACAGATTACCATCTCCACGACGCGATGAGATTCATTTTCACGATCACCAATCATCGACGATTATAAAAATATATATTACTAATAAGTATGTAATATATGAAATAATAATTCTACTATATATATATATATGTACTTATATCTATCTTATTCACTTTGTTCTGTTCAATACGATACGAAAACAGAAACAACGTTTATGCGTACATACGGACTACCATCTCCATAAACGGTGTTATTAATTCCATATATATGTCTATTATACAGATGTGTATTCTAAATATATATGATATATAAATCATGTTTTATATTCTGGAAGTATTTAAATATTTTTCTAAGTGATACAATCAAGAGTAACCCGTTAAAACATGTACGATAAAGAAAGTGATTATTACCTGAAATGTTAATTTAACATGGGAATTATTATAAAATTGGTAGTATAAAGTCATAAATGAATCATGTATGATATAATAAATATTAATATGGTTTTTTTATAATTTAATAACATACTAAGATCTTAAAACATGAGGTTAAACATACCCTCGACTAAAGGAATGTTCAAGATAAGGGTTAATTCCTCAATCTCATTATTATTCGAGATTGTTAATGTGTTAGTAATTACTGGGAAATTTTTATAATACCTTTCCATTTTTCATAAAAATGATTTCAAAATGAATATTTTAAGGATTTTTGAAAGGTACTCTTTATCAAGATCATAATTTTAAATGTTTTAAATATTTATCTTTTTAAATCTTTTTAATTAATGTGTATGTTTTTAAAATGATTTTAAGGATTTATTTATATGGAAATGAATGTTTTCAAATGATAATTCTCTTCAAAATATTCAAAGTGGTATGGGACACATTGATTGAAAAATATCTTTTAAATTAATTCCTTTATAAATGTGTGACTTTCAAATGATTTTGCAAAAAAGATATTTCTCTAAAAAGTTTTACTCCTTTTTATCAACTATGTGAGCATCCTTTACTGGATATTATTTTGGATTGAGTCTAATTTATTATAATACAATATTCCATATTGTATTGAATGAGTTATGATATGATTGACGATGGATGTTCTATTTTTATTCAATTCATGGCTTATGGTTAATGTATTGACATTTCGTATGCTAGTTTTAATACGAATGTTTATGTTATATTTAAACCTTTTCATATGTGGAATGAATTGGACTTAGTAAGTGATGGGTGGAGCCCGCTATAGATCCTCGATGAATCGGTAGGTATCATGAGACAACTATATGTGGAATTGGACAAGGCTGTTTCCAAATTTGATATATGATTTTGGCCTAGGCCTTGAAAAAATGTTTCAGAATGTCTGGTATTATACATTCCCTCATGATGAAAATAATATTGATGGTTAATATGGTCATTCGACTAGTAGAATACCCATGATTATGTTTTATTGTGGCATTATTTACTCTTCCCATATTCCTGCCGTAAAAGTATTCATGTTTGTTATTGGTAAAGGCATGGGGTTTTAATTATGCACCATGCTTAATATTTATGTTATCTTCTTCTGAATTTCTTACCCTTACTGAGCGTTTGAGCTCACCCCTTTCTACGTTTTATTTTTCCAAGGATTCCAAGAAGTGTATTGTGGTTGATATGCAGGGTTAAGCTAAGGGAATAATGGAGTTCATAAAGGATTATTTATGTTGTGTTGTATGTTATAAAGTGTAATGTAACAATCATGTATGTAATATATTTTACAAAACTACGAAACTCATCAGTCATTCGGGACTTGATTCCTTGTAATCATGCCAATGTATTAAAATACTGCACCGACTTTGGGTAACTAGGGTCGGGGCATCACAGTTTGTATCATAGGATGTTTAGAAATAATCATGGAAACTAGGTTTAGATAAACTCTGATTAGAGCACATTACCCAAATATAGACTTTGAGGGTCAGTATAAAAGAACTTCATAAAATTTTAGTATTATAGAGATTTTGTGAGTTTTCCAAGAAATAAATCCCATTCTGGATACGAGTTGGTAGAGGCGGCTCTTGCAGAGATATACCTAGGTGTAAAACCCAAGAACACCATTTTGAACTAGACTCGAACTGGAACTGGTGCACGACAACGGGCCTTTCTGCACTCTTGATTATGACACACCTGGGGGATATCCATAGGATAATTTTCATTTTCATTAAAAATCATTATGAATGATTTAAAAGTATATACATCCTCAATGGAGATATTTTTATGATTATGGGTTATATCTATAAACTGTTAAATTTACATTAGGTATTTTTTGGAATTATTCATTACAATACATAAACTGACCTAGTGTACGCCATTGTTTACAAATGGTGCCCATTAGAAGGAATGTAAACTCCAGAAATACATATGATCCAAAGAGTAAGAAGGATCATATATTTCACAGTGTTAAGCCAACATTTAGAAAGAAAATAGTCTCCATAGTATTATCAACATATGAATAAATAATATCATGTGTTAATAAGATAATTAATGAATTCTCTAAGTTCTATGGCTTTGAAGGGAAGAAAGAGAAGAAAAGGATGGAAGAGAGAAATATAAATAAAGGGAAGAGGTAAATGAAGGAATTTCTAATATGTGATAACTATGGAAAGAATCACCTTGGTAAATTCTTGATGGTAATGCGAGTTTTTTTAAGTGTGGAGAAAAAGGACACCAAGTATGTGACTACAAGGGTAAGAAAAAGGCTTCAGATGTACAATTCTTCATCTGCAATGAGTTGAGACACTACGTGAACCGATGTCCAAATCACCATATTATGCCCCAAATGATGCTATTGGATAATAATAAAGTTATGATACTACCACAATTGATGCGGAATGATTATATTTCTTATGTTTTTATTACATAATTTTTTCATTTGAGTGTTGAATCAACGATGTACTGGTTATAATAATTATGAAGTTTATAAGGATTGTACTACAATACTATTTAATTAAAAACATGACATTGTGTGGAACATAGAAAAGTGACTCAATAACAGATCAAACATTTGAAAATATATGGTTGAGAAAAAGATAAACCATAATATGGTTATGATATTGAGGTAGTGATTTTGGAATAATACATGCTTGATTTGGATAAATTACATTGGATATTCTTGACTACCTTGAAACAGATTAATGATTTGTATATTCCATCATTGTTTGAGTTTACAAATTTTTTGGATATAAGGAGTATATCTAGTATTCTATAATGAATAAGGTAGCATAAATGTAATCAATAAGGTTTTTTGGTAATTTTTGATGTTGTAGTGTTTTAAGAGAATACATGATGAAGGTGTTCACATGTTATTACATGGAAAAAAAGATCTTAATTGTGTTTAACTTCCTTAAAAATTTTGGACTGTGAGTTTTGATAGAAGTATTATGGATAAGTCTAAAGGTTGGAATGGATTAAGATTGCAAGGTTATTTTCAGATTTTTATAAATGGACAACACGCAGACCGTGTGATAACCCGTCGCGTTGGACAAAGCTGTGGGAATCGAACCCACAACCATAGTACGATTGAGATTTATCACCTACCACTGGACTACATGAAGTCTCTAGATTGTATAATGTAGTTTATTTTTTTAAGGGTCTGATATGTGAATTATAAATTCATTATTTTTGGAAACCTATATGATTAGGATAAATAGATTATATTTTTTTGAAATCATTTAGAGTTAAGGATGAGTTTGTGGTAGGAATTAGTCGAAGGATGAAACTCTACTTGTCAAGTATATATATATATATATATATATATATATATATATATATTCCTCTTATTTTATGGATAAATTAATTATTAAAATTTAGGGAAGGGATCTTAAAACCAAAAATGTTTTATCCTAATACCTTATGTTTTGTTGAACCAATGGTATTTTAAATCATTCTAGATTGGTGTCTTTGAGGCCCACAATTCTACAATTTTTTGTGATTGATGAACTCAATCACTCCATATAAATATTTATGTTTTTCTCCAATTATGTGTCTCTAATTTCCTCCAATTTTCTCCTAATCGAGATCATAATTTGGTGGTGACTTTTTCATTCCCCCTTTCATCTTATTAAGAATAAATTTTGTTATCCCAATTTCCGATGTGGGTTTTTCCACAAAGGTATTTTCTATTTTCAAACTCTTATTTTAAATGAACAAATTCAAATTGCTAAGACACAATTTATTTAAGGAGGGAAGAATTTAACACCCCAATATTTTAAAGTATGTTATTTCTTCAAAGTAATTCAATAACCTGCACTACACGCAACATTGAGTTCAAGCGCACAACAACATACCAAACTAGCCATTAAAAAGTGGTTATGAATAGTATTAACTGAATTTTGAACTATATATAATCCTTATAATTTTATAATCCATATTATGTGTTTCTTATACATAATGTATGAACTAATTCATTTTTTTCAAATAAAAGATGTTTTTTTTTTCAAAAAATGCACTTTTACTGCCTTTTAATGGTGAACCCTTCTCAAATCCAATATTTGAAACTTTTATATATTAAACATGACAAAATAAACTTGTTCTTTATAATAGAGACATAAGAATTTAGTTTCAATAAATTTTTGGTGTTTTTATGATACCTTTCATATTTGGGTGAATAGTGAAAAATACTATATTTTAACTGAAAACAACTTTTTTAATCAAAATAATTTGTAGTGTTAAATTATAAATTTTAATGGTTTATAAGTATAAATGTATTTTAGCTTTACAATTTAATTCAATTCTGGTCATTTTAAGTAATTTTACTTTGAGATTGGACATAAACAAGTGAAAATCTTTTGATAGATATTGTTTCTTAAAAATACGCCTTTTGGTTTTGACAACAGGAAATAATTTTAAATAAATAAATTAAACTTCTATGTTTTGAATTTGGTAAATAGACTTTATTTTTGGATTTAAAATATCGAAATTATCCTAGAGTGAATTTTTGGTATTTTTCTGAAAATGTTCAATTTTTGATGAATGGTGAAAAAACACTGAGTTATCATTTCAAACCGAAATTTTATTTAAATAATTATTTATTTTATTTAAATTTATTTTATGTCAAAATAGATACATAATACATATATAAGTTCAATGTAATTCATTGGAGTCACTTTATAATAATTTTAGATAAAATTTTTTTTTATAGAACTTTTCACTGTCTTTTACCCACATCCTAGGAGAATTTTCGAATTCACATAAAACATAATTTTACCGCTTCTGTGAGTGGAATTTCAAAAATCCGAGAGACACGGTTGATATCCGTAAGTTAAATGTGGTTCAATAAGATAAAAATAATTTTTTTTTGTGAATAGTAACTTTTTACATTTATTACCACGGTTAAAAGTAAATAGGGTAATTAAGGGTAAAAATGATATTATTATTACCCTAACACATGTCCTAATTCTATTGGATAAGTTTTATTCGAACAAAAACAACCTTAGGAATAAAATATGACCCTTTATCTCCACTTGGATAAGATTAATACATTTATTATTATTTTATTTAAAGAAGAGTTAAAAGAGTTAAAATCAAAGTTTAATAACTGAACCATTTTTAATATAGGGGTATACCTAAGATAAATTCAACTATAAATATTAATTATAAATATAAAACTATTTCTTACATAAATGTTATTTTATTTATAATTTTCACAGATAAAATAATTAAAATTATTAATGACACAATAATGATGCAGTAATTACCTTATTATGGAAAGAATCGAATAAATGGTATTATAAATATTAAAATTAATATAATTTCAAAGTTTTTTTGACATCCACGAATTTTCTAGGTGAATATGACATGTTATTATTGATTTAATGTATTTTTTTGAAGTAATAATGCTGTTATTACAAAAAAAAAACAAATACCAAATAGTGTCAAAATTGACATAAAATAGTTTTTAAAACAAATATTATATTATTAATTGATATAATGGTCTTAAAAATATAAGGTTCGGCCAAAAGACTTATATAATAATATATATGAAATTAATGAACCAATTGGGGTTCTATTGGTAGTATATAGTAATTTTAGTAACCATATAGTGTATGAATACAAGAAGACATGGTAAAAGATAAATTATTTAACTTAGAGTTAAATCTAAATGATAAGGTTAAAAAGGTAAACTAAACATTTCTAAAACATATTGGTTGAGAGTATTTAGACCCCTATCCAGCATAGCCTCAAAATAAGTCACTTTGGAGCCATTATAAACCGAATATGAATTTATTATAAAATAATATGTTAAGTTTTTCCAAAGGTGCCCCTCACCCCTCTTATAATAGGACACTTCCCCTTCTCTCAAATTCACACATCCAAAGATATTTGGATCAGCTGAACATGGCCCAAATATCCTCCCAACTATCCTAACTTCATCCTAGAGGCCTTCCTTTGGGAATAAAGCCAACCTATGGAGCCCTTTTGAGCAAATCAAAATTAAGAACCCGAAGAAGAGGTAATGACTTCACCACCCTCTTTCATGTTCTCTTAATCTTCCACTTACTCTTTCGTTGTTGTTTCCATTATAAAATAATAACTCCAATATCTTCAATATACTGGGATGTTATTATAAATATTTCACAACTATATTCATTATTCTATCCATCTTATGAATGATAATGTCACCATGCGTGCGTACGTACGGCTTACCGTCTCCACGTCGTGGTGTAATTTATTATTCCACACTATGTTATTTGGATGGATATAATGATTAGTAATATGTATATAAATAATAAAAATAACATGATAAGGCCTATATAAAATTAATATACCATCCAATTCCACACCTTTAAAAAAATGATATTGTCACTCATGCGTACGTACAGATTACCGTCTCCACGACGCGATGAGATTCATTCCCACAATCACCATTCATTGACGATTAAAAGAATTTAAATTAATAATAAGTATGTAATATATGGAATAATAATGATACAATATATATATATATAAATATTTACTTACATATATCTTATTCACTTATTTCCGTTCAATACGATATGAAAACGGAAACAACATTTATGCGTACGTACGGACTACCGTCTCCATAAAAGGTGTTTTTCATTTCATATATATTTCAATTATAAATATTTATATTCTAAATATATATGATATATAAATAATGTTTTTTTATTCACGAAGTATTAAAATATTGTTCTAAGTGATACAATCAACAATAAAAAGTTAAAACACGTACGATAAAGAAAGCAATTATTACCCGAAATGTTAATTTAACATGGAAAATATTATTAAATTGGTAGTATAAAGTCATAAATGAATCATGTATGATATCATAAATATTAATATGGTTATAGTATAATTCAATAACATACTATTATCTTCATACAGGAGGTTAAATTTACCCTCGACTAAAGGAATGTTCAAGGTAATGGTTAATTCCTCAATCTCATTATTATATGAGATTGTTTATCTGTAAGTATTTACTGCGTCATTTTTATCATCCATGTCCATTATTCATAAAAATAATTTCAAAATAAATATTTTAAGGATTTTTTAAGGGCACTCATTAACATGATTATAATTTCAAATGTTTTAAAGATTTACCTTTCTAAATATTTTTAATTAATGTCAATGTTTTCAAAATGATTATAAGGATTTATTTATATGGACATGAATGTTTTGAAATGATAATTCTTTTCCAAAGTTTCAAAGTGGTATGGGACAATTTGATTCAAAAATATCTTTTAAATTACTTCCTTTATAAATTTGTTACTTTTAAATTATTTTACAAAAAGGATATTTCTATCAAAAAGTTTTAGTGATCATTATCAACTATGTCAGCATCCTTTACTGGATATTATTTTTGATTGAGGTTGATATTTTATAATACAATCTTCCATATTGTATTGAATGAGTTATGATATGTTTGACTATGGATGTTCTATTTTTATACCATTCATGGTTTATGATTAATGTATTGACATTTCGTATGTTATTTTTAATACGAATGTTTATGTTATATTTCAACCTTTTCATATGAGGAATGTATTGGACTTAGTAAGTGACCGGTGGAGCCCTCCATAGCTCTTGAATGTATCGGTAGGTCTCATGAGAAATCTTGACGTGTAATTGTCTGAAGCCATTTCCCAATTTGATATATGGTTTTGGCTGAGGCCCAACTCATTTATAGACGTCTTGGTCGTGGACTTGAGAAAATTTTTCAGAATGTCTGGTATTATATATTCACTCATTATGAAAATAATATTGATGTTTTATGTGGCCATTTGACTAGTATAATACCCATTATTATGTTTTATTATGGAATTATTTACTCTTCTCATATTCATTCCCTAAAAGTATTCATATTTATTATTGGTGAGGGAATGTGGTTTCAATTATTCACCATGCTTAATATTAATGTCATCTTCTGCTGAATTGCTTACCCTTACCGAGCGTTTGAGCTCACCCCCTTCTATGTTTTATTTTCCCTAGGATTACAAGAAGTGTATTGTGATTGATATGCAGGTTTAAACTAAGGGAATAATGGCATTAATAAAGGATTATTTATGTTGTGTTGTATGTTATAAAGTTTAATGTAACATTCATGTATGTAATCTATTTTCCAAGATAGATAAACTGATCGGTCCTTCGGGACATGATTCCTTGTAATCATTCCAATGTATTAAAATAATGCACCGACTCTGGGTAACTGGGGTCAGGGTGTTACAATGTTGGGATAAATAGTTGAATGCTATGGATAGAAATAATTTCATAGTACTGACTACCTTGGAACTGATTGGTTATTTATTGACAATGTTGGTTATTTTATCATTAATTAAGATAAAAATATTTAGGGATTTATGGAATATATCAAATAAAATGTGTTTTATATATGAATTATTAAAATATGATTTTTTTCAATAAGGGTTTCTTGGTTATTCATGTTTTTAACATGTTTTAAAATAATTCATGATGATGTAATTTATATGGTTGATATGAGACATTTAAGATACAAATTATGTAGTTTTAGAGATTAAGGGTATGTTGATATTGGAAATTTAGTTCTATTATTTATAAAGTTCGAGACCGTGGCCTTCTTGAAGGATCATAAGGTTAATCTTTTTTGAAATGTTTTACTTTGAGATTTGGAATAAGTTTGTGATATTAATGTATTAATTCACCATATGATGAATCCTATGCTATGATATGAAGTAAAAATAGTTCATGGAACTAGAAATGGATGAAATTATTCTTATGAAATATATGAAATAAATTAAGTATATAATATCATTAAATTTCTTCAACATTGGGAAAAAGGATCTTGAAACAAAAAATGTTGTCCTATTACATTTCTATCAGGTGAATGTGATATTTAGCAAAATCATGAAAAAATTTGTCATTTTTGAGAGATTAAAATTACATTTATAATTCACTTGTTTGTGATCAATGACCACAATCATCCTATATAAATATTTTCCATTTTATTCTATTTCCATATATTCACTTGATAGCAATGTTATCCTACTCGGAAACATAGTTATGTGATTTCTCAATATGACTGTTGTACTTCCAATTCTCTCATGTTTAGATTGTATTATATTAACTCTTTTTAGGGAGTGATTTCTTCATAAAGGTTAATTATAAATTTAAATACCATTATTACCAATTAGAATTTTAAATTACAAGAACACAATTTATTTAAGCTGGGAAGAAAGTAAAACCTCAAAAATCTAAATGAATAACATTTTTTTCCACAGCATATATGACACGCAAGACCATGCATAGAAAAGGAATATAAAGTACCAAAACATTATGATATATTTACTATTTTAAATATATTAAATCTATTATATAGCATTAAATTATGGTAAAAAATGAGTTTATCTTTAGTTACATGAAATTATGACTTTTTTCAAAATCATGTGTGACACGTAATTCCGAGTCCTACTTAACAAAAATATATTATTAATATTATTATTCAATATAATAATTATCACCTAGAACATTGAATTATGGGTATGATGAGGATTAACTAACTTATGAAATTATATATTTTACATTTTTTATTTTTTATCTATAGAATACTAATGAGATAATAATATTTTAAATGAAAAAAAGAATGATTTTTGTAAAATAATATTATTTCTAAAATAACGTTTAATCATGCTTGGTGCACATAATTTAAAATTATTATTATCTCAATATTATAAAATTGATATTAAAATTTAAAATAAATTGTATAATATAGATTACCAATATTATCTTATGTTGAATTTTGGGAATGTTATGAAGAGTTTCATTTTTTATGAATAGTGAATGATATTAGATTTTACTTGAAAACTATATTTTTATTTAAATACTTTCTATTGTATAATTATATTTTGAATTGGTTTTAAGGACATCATAGTTAAATTAAACACCTATTAATCCATTTTTTTCATTATAATCTTTGACGTATTGAAATTGGATATAATTTGTTTTATAGTTTTGAACACTTTAACTTTAAAAACCCTATTTTTTCATGTATGTGCGATTAATTTTAAATTAAATTCATCAAATAATTTTGATTTAATTTGACCAAATATATTCTATATTTGTAATGATAATAATTTATGTTATCATACATGTCAAACATAATTTATTTACCAAAACTATTAATGAAAATAGTTTAAATTATTTACCACATTTAAGGTAAAAACACGTTTATTAGTGGATTAATATTATTAGATATGGTGTAAAATAACTTAATTTTTTTTACAAATACACTTTTATGGAATTATTTGGACCCTTACCACCTTAGTTTCTATTGGTATGCGTTATTGGGACACTATTATATGATATTTACTTTTATAATAAGTTATATATAGAAAATGTCAAAAAATTAACCTTTATTCCCTTTAATATCTATAAAACCTTGGGATAAGGAAAAACAACATTATTTTGGTTAAATATATTATTTTGAGATATAAATTATCTTTTTATATCATAATAATTTATATTTTATTTTTAGAGATGAAATTATTATATATAATGCTTAAGAAATGACAACTTATTATTTCTTTTGTTAATAATTAACTACAATAATTGATACCAAAAATATTACAAGTGAATAACTTTAAATGAATTATTATATAACATTAATTTTTCAAATTAATATTTCTTATAATACTTTTTTTGACTTAATATATTCAAATTTCATAGTTTTATTTGTATTTATAAATTTTAATTATCTAAATAATGTCAACAGTGACATTAATGTTATCTTATAATAAATGATAATTTTTAAGTGATTTAAAATTATTAAAATTTATATAATCTAACATGTGATATTTTAATGTTATAAAATATAAAAAATTTCAATTAAAGGATTCACTAATCATTTTTAATGAAAATATCACCCCAAAATAGTAACAACATTACTAGAACAGTTAGAGGTAATGCAATTTATTTTTTGTGTTATATGAGGTTATGTTGAAATTAATTTCCATGATACACTGTATTTTTATATTATAAATTAGATATCATATTAAAAATAATTGGGTCAATATTTTATAATTGTTATCACTTTAATTAAATCTTAATGGAAACATTATCTTTTTTAGAAAAGTATTTAACATTATAAAAACTGAACAGGTAAAATGGAGTAAACTAAAATACTAAGGAATAAAATTTTAAAAAAATGTTTATTTTTGTGATTTGGAGGTGTTTTTTAACCAATAAACCATAACCTCCATAATTATTTGATTTTCTAGCAGCATGATATAATTTTGACCTCCTACGAGTGAATAGTTTTGAGTATTTACATTGATGCAACTCCTCAACCTAAAATGGGAAATCAATCCCGTCACTTATTCACATATATAAATATATTTTCCTCATCATGAAATTGAATAAATAACTCCCAAAATCACATCACTTAATCATAGAATCCCTTTTTTAGGAATAAATATAATCTAATAACGGTTTAGTGAAAACCATAGGAAGATACATGATGAAGAGGCAATGTTCTTCAATAAGAATCTTCATTTTATTTTCTTATCCATTCACATAGATTTTAATTTAAGAATAATAATATAATAAAAATAGTTTATTCCATATATCAGGATTTTTTATATAATAATGTAATGATCTAAAACCCTATCCTCTTCCATTAAATGGGTCATGAAATCTTCATTTGTTTGTGTAGTGGATCACTACCTCTAGAACCCAGGTCTTTCAATTTTCCATTTCCACATATCATGAATGGTAATGATAATGGATATAAAGAATAATTATGATATTTATAGAATATTTATACTTGTAGAATCACTATATCAAATATATATATTTTCCTTCCATTTAGTATGAGATATGAAATTGTCGCTCATGTGAACAGTGGACTACCGCCTCACGAAGTGCTATCATTTGTGATTCACCAAAGCTTTACATGGAAGGTGAAAAAGGTAACATTAATTATTATATATAATATAGATGACATAATTATGATACTTATGACAAGTTTTTCATTATATAAATATAATATATATCATTTTATTTCATTCAGTTTTACTTACATAAATATGATTATGTAGGGGATATGGTGTCTCCCATTATGCTAAAGAACACACCCCACACGCCCGAGGACATTTGATTTTTTTTGACTATTGGTCCCTCGATGCTTCAAATGACTATGACCTTTCTGGCTCTCACGACCTTCAACCCTATGTCTCATCCTCTCGTCATCACTCCATCACCTGAGGGGTCTCCTGGATCCCTTTTCCATGTCTCACAGACTGACCCAATCATTCAAAGAGAAACTATACGGATCATTAGGCAATTTCTCTCATGATTTCATCTCCGTAATCTGACCAATTTCAGATTGTTTGTCACATGATGTTTCTCTGGTTTCATTGGAGGCTAGTGAATTAAAAATTGAGTAGGTGGAGTGTAAGAACCTGGGTTTTTAGAACGGGTCAAAATCCTGACCCTGTTTGAATTTATTGACTTGTCCATGAGAAAAATGGAGAATTTGGGTAGTTCCTAGAAATTTACAGACTACATGCCATGTACTTTAAGTACACGCTGTTTATATTTTAAGTAAGTGACTGGCTGTGTGCTCGCCGAGTACATTCCATGTGATGACTTTGTAGAAATTTCTTAATACACGACATATAGTTTTGTGACATGCTGTGTACCCTTAGGCATGTCGAGGCTATACATAGCGTGTAGGCCTATTGGTCGGGGAGAATTGTTGAAACCAAGTACATGCCGTGTTCCCCTTGGCCATGCCGTGTAGCCAAGCTGTGTAGGATGGATATACATGGCATGTGGGTAAGTCGGAGAGGAAGAGAAGGGAAACCATGTACACGCCATGTACCCATAGGTACATACCGTGTACACATGTCAGCAGGTTCGGGAAAGTAGGTCGTCAGAATTTCAGTGACCAAATGAAGAGTTAAATGATATACATGACGTGTAGTCATGAAGTATAAGTCGTGTACTTTTTTTTTGCATTAAAATGGGAAATAGCCTCATTTTGAGGTGGAACTCATTTCTTCCACCGGGTTTTGTGAACCAAGTCGGCTGGGTGAGGGGTCGTTGCTCATCAGGGCATTTTGGCCGGGGAATGCAAAAATGGTTTAATTTGAATTATATTGTTATAAACTATTGAGTTTAGTATTTTTAACTTGATATAAATTTGTTAGAGGCATTCGAGACCTCGGTGCTGGTATGGGACATCACCTTGCATAGTGTAATTCAACTGTTTAGTTTGTTTTGCCTGTTTATGTGTCCTATTTTAATTTTCTATATATGAAATTGCTAAAATGAACATACTGGACCCTTTTGTTATGCCCTGTTACCCGTTTTTCTTGAGTGGGGATGGGTGAGGGGTCGTTGCTCATCAGGGCATTTTTGGCAGGGGAATGCCAAAATGGATTAATTTTAATTATATTATTATAAACTGTTGAGTTTAGTATTTTGAATTGATATAAATTTTTTAGAGGCATTCAAGACCTCAGTGCTGGTATGGGACATCACCTTGCATAGTGGAATTCAACTGTTTAGTTTGTTTTTCCTGTTTATGTGTCCTGTTTTAATTTTTTATATATGAAATTGCTGAAATGCACATACTGGACCCTTTGGGTTATGTTGGAAATGGCCCAGATATTCTTGAGTGATGCTGATCACAGGTTGGGCTTGGCCCAGGTCACGTTGGGTGGTTCTGACCACGGGATTGGGCGTCGTGGACCTCAGTTTGAGGAAAGATGACTGTCAGGTTGGGCATGACCTAGGTTACTGGGATGTAGATGCCATCAGACTTGAGCGACATGGTCGCAGGGGCACGAGGTGTCATATGTGTTTTGTCTTGGGTACTATTTTTGTTGATTACCGCTCACCGAGAAACTTTGAGTAGTGTGCACACAGAGATACTCCATGATGATGTGGTTTTTACCACTCGTGTGTGAAGATGCCCCATTAGTTTCGGTTTAGGTATTTGGTTTTGGGGTTCATGCTGTATGAAGCCACGTGGAAGGTGAGAAGCCTTTGGGGGGTAGCATCGAGACTATATGGTTGGGGGATAAGGCTCTCCATGATTTGAGGGCAGATATTGTTGTCCCTCCGGATACCTTATTTTAGGGCATACATCGTTGTCCCTCCAGTTATGTTATTTGAGGGAAGATATCGCTGTCCCTCCAGTTTTTTATTGAGTATAGGTATTGCTGTTCCTCCGGGTTACTTATTGGGCGTGCCTTCAAGATGTCAGTACTTGAGAGATGTAGAGTTAGGGGGCACATGGTTCCTGGTTACATGATAGGGATTCCGGCCTTGGCCAAAGCTGGTGACACTCCATGGTGGCTGCTCAGCACTAGTGGAGTTAGTGTTTACTTGTGCATTGTACTATTTATTCCCTTGCTTATAAATGCATTAATGCTTAAACACTAATATTAGGGATGCACCATTGGGTGGTATCCTACTAGGATTTGTCTCACACCCTGCATGGGCCCTTCGGGACGCATGCACACTTTATGGATTTACGTGCAGGAAAGAGGCCAACTTCTGGAGTTGAGATGCGTTAGTTGTTTCATGGAGATGGTAAGGACCTTGAGTTCTTAACTAGCTCAGGTTACTCTATTTTTTTTCTTTACTTGTATCAGCATGCATACTTGTTTGTAGATACTGTTGGTTAGCCATCAACACCTCTTTTGTTTAGTGACCTGCTATGGATGCATGTTGGTTTTTTAGTAGTTACCATTGATTAGCATGCTGTTGTGTTTACTTTTCGCTGTTGTTGTTTATATTTATTACTTCTGCTTCTTATTGATATTGGATGTGCATCCGCTCTGCGTGTCTGGTTCGAGTATGATGAGTCTTTTATTCCATTGCATTTCTACTATTATACATGGACCTTCACCATTATTATTATCCTCCGAGAGGGTATAACATCCCCCCTATACCTATCAGACCATCACTTCTAGTCGGAATCCTTTGGCATTCGGGGAGGTGAGTCTAAGGTATTACCACCCAACCCATTTAGCACTGTTCAGGTGGCTGTTCGGGTCCACGTCGTTACAAAGTGGTATAAGAAGAGTTCTTGATAGGGATTTATTAGCATCATTTTACTGGATACTAATGAGATTGATACTTTTTTTTAGTTTTGCAGGTTTTACTATTCAGGGAAGTGCACCAAAGCTAGTAGCACCCGACCCGTTTAGCACTGTACATGTGGCTGTTTGGGTCCAGGCCATTACACGTAGGTGTGCCTTAAGTGGATCCTTGTGGCTCTCTTCACCTCTGCACTCCCACCCCTACCGGCTTTTGAGAATTTTGTGGAAGCTAGGGGCTCCAAGAGTCATCCTGTATCTCCACTATCCATAAGAACACGTTATGTACTGTTCTTAAATTGGAAGCGGATTTTGTTCTGGCCTAGTGTAAATCTCTTCACAGCTGGGGTCATTGGGGTTTCAACCTGGTTCAGTGGTCCATGGAAGAGAAAAAGGGGAAGAAAATTCCTCAAGCTGCCATCTGGATCAGTCTTTCGGGTCTCCCCAATTCCCTTCCTGAATGATGCATTTCTCAAGGCTATCAGCGATTCTCTAGGAGGCTTTCTATGAGAAGATCACCATACAAGCTTTGGAGAGGTAACATCGGTGGCTAAAATCTATGTTGAGATGTATTTATCGCTTCCCATCCTGGAGAATCGGTCCCTGAGGGTGCAAGAATCGTTCATCTAGAACCATGAAATTATTTAACTAGTGCTTCCATGTAATGTTTCTCCTACCTTATCCGGGTTCATTATTTTCAATTGTGCAGGAAACATCTCTATGCATCTCATGGCCATGTTTCAAGTGGAACTTAAGAAGGTGTCCCTTCTCCATTAGTGGGGCCTTTCTCATGACATAACCATGCAGTGCCAAGGAACGAACCCTCATCTTATGAGGGCATTGGTTTGGAACCGACGGCCTAGGGGGGGATCCTTCCCCTTCCATTACCGAAAACCAATCCTCATTCTTGGATCTTGTTCCCTATAGTAGATGTGGTTCTCACCACGTGCTCTCAGGATGTCTATCTCTCTTCTATATCCCCTCTCAATGGATTTCGAAAGGTGATCTCCTAATGAGGGTTCTTAATTCACCTATTTACTCCCTAGGGACCCTCCCACTCATCCTATCATTACTTGAGAAAACCCCTTACCCTTGCGACGAATCACTTACTTGGCCAGGAGCATCCAAGAGGATTTTACCCCCATAGTTGTGACAATGGATAGAGACAAAGAGGAGCCAGTCTCTTTGAGGTTGTTACATCAATGGAACTAAGTATTTGAGTCGATAGGAAGACTGGGACTATGGATCAATCCCCATACAAGGTGGTGAAGGGGAAATCCTTCAAACACCACTCTCTTCTTCAATAAAAATCCCTCAAATCATCTGATCAGAGATCATGGATTTGTAAAAGTAACTAATGGAGAAAAAATAGATCCAAGAGATCTCCCCACATTCATCTCACATCCATGGACAAAATTCTGGGGACAAAGTCAGACACACATGTATCAATGTTTAATGTTCTGATCTGGAATTTTTATGGTTTAGCATCTCGGGATAAATCTAATGTCCTTTTTAATAATCTCTTTAAAAATTCTATAGCGGTGGTGGTGATCCCTAATCCCAATCTGGTTTCACGAAAAATAATGGAGAATGCATATAGGTTCAAAGTACATGGTTACATGCACATATAACCTCTTAAATCTCATATTTGGTTGTTTAGGAAGGACCACATCAAGGTCAACCTCTTCAGTGTGTCAGACCAGTTTCTGGAAACAAGATTTTCATTTAGGGCCTCAATAGTTCCTTATCTCCTTCATCTATGACATGTTTAATGAAAATTATTGAAATGATATGTGGCATGACCTAGATGGAACTATCTCAGATAAAACCTCGTGTATTTTTGGGGATGACTTCAACATTTTATCACCCCAAGAATAGAAACAAGGGGTAGGTGTTTTTCTAGGAATTTCTAGTAAGGATTTTGTTTCGTTCATGGTAAGGAATGAGCTTATGAATGTTAGTTATAATGGGGATAATTTTACCTGGTGAAATAATCAAAGAGGCAAATGACACGCCTGGTGTCTTCTTGATCAGTTCCTGATGAACGAGGAAGTTACCTCTATCTTACCCGACTCCAATGTTTCTCACCTGGTTCGGTTCCTGTCTTACCATTCTATGTTGGGAATTTCCTTGGGGTCATGATCTTCGAGAGAATAGTGCATAGAGTTTTCAAAAATATGGGTGGAGGAACATAGTTTGAACGATATAGTAAGAGAATAATGGACTTTCATCTATACAGGGAACCTGTGGATAACAATCCACAAGAAGTTAAGATGTATTAATCATTTATTACATAGATAGAGGAAGACCATCCCTTCATGAGATGAAGACCTCATCAAAGTTAGTAAGTATTTGGAATTCCTTGATACATTAATGGAGTATGAATGTGATAAAAGTATGTTTAATGATCTAAGGATAAAGAAGGATCACCTCACTGATATCCTTATGAGGCAATAATTGTTAGAGAGAGAGGGAGCTAGAGTCTGATGGCTTCACGAGGGGGTTAAGAATACCATTTCTTTCTATGCATGAAAAAAATAAAGTCACAGCTTCCATAGGTCTAACATCATAAGAGGGGATGGAACTTACACAAAATATCATGAAGAAGTGGGGGTTCTGGTCAATATTAACATAAAAGATCTCCTAGAAGGCCCCAATCCTAGAATTAATGAAGGGTATCTATGTGGAGAATATGGTGATTTTTAGTAAATTTTATGATGTGTGTCAGTGTAAATTTATGAGAGTTTGAGAAGGAATCTGGAAGAATATGAAGTCCATGAGGCAATCTAGAATTTTAACTCAGAGAGTGAACAATGTCCTGACAGCATGCCGATATCTTTTTATAGGGAAGCATGGGATATTGTCAAAGGGGCTATCATGAGATCATTAAAACAATACATCTATGGGGGGATCTTCTATGTATTTCCTATAAAACTAAGATGGAACTACTTCCAAAGGTGTGTAATCCCCAATCCATTGATCAGTATCGACCTATAATTATGTGAAACATACCATACAAGGTCATAGAGAGTATTTTCAACTAAAGGATGGCTTCACACTCGAATTCCTAGATGGCTTTAGAACATCATGGTTTTATCAAAGGTTGGTCAATAAAGGGTGCGATCAGAATAGTGCAAGAAATGGTTAGTAACATCAATAAAAAAACCTTCAGAAGTAATATGGTGATAAAATTAGACATGATCAAGGCCTAATATAGGATAGATATGGGTATTACCATATGGTCCTTAGCCTGCATGGGGTTCTGCAACTAGACTGAGGACCTTCTTTTTTGTTCCTTCAGCTCATCATGAATCTCATCTTCTTTTATGTTTACATAAATTTGGTTTATTCAAGGTTTACCATAGACTCTGGGAAAGGTATCCCCTCTCCCCCACTATCTTCATCTTCTCCCAAAATGTTCTTAGTAACTCCATTAACCGGGGAATTTGTAAAGGAAAAGAGCTCTCGTATAAGATCTGAAATGCATCAGGGTGCACCTTTCAATTAATGTTGGAGGATGAAAATAGTTTTTTAATAATGGAAGAATGGGATTAGTGATTGGTATTAATGTGATTTTAAGTGACTACTATATGTGGAGCGGGCATGTGGTTAATAGGGAGAAAACTCTTTTTTTTACTATGATGAAGATCTCAAGGATGAGGGAAAAGTACCAAGATTTTAGACTGAATATGAGAATAGAGTTCTTTCCTATAGAGTACCCTGCAGTGAAGGTCAGTCCTAATTTGATTCATGTGCATCACATTGATATTATCATTAGCAAGATCACATGACACATCATCCGTTGGATTAATAGGTTCTTATCTTTTGGTGGTCACATAACTCTCGTGAATCGTGTACTAGTGTCCATTACAATGCATATTCTTTCAAACCTGATGGTTTCCAAAATTTTTCTCGTTAACATAGAGAGGATTTTTTGTCATTTTTATGGGATGGGATGTTGGAATGTAGACATCATTGGGCCTCGAGGGAGAACCATGATACACCATTATCGGAAGGGGGCATCAACTTGAGAATCGTTTCCTCAACCATGCAAGGGGTTCATGTGAAACACATGTGGGAGGCTATGGAAGGCAGAAACATATGAGGAATGACCATAAAACATAGATATGGAAGGGATATGAGAACAAATAGGTCATGAACTTTGAAGATATGGAGTTTTATTAGTTTGTACATTGAAACCCAAAGACCTCTATCTCGATGGTTGGTGGGAAGAGGTGATATTATCTTCTAGTGGCATGACTCGGGGGTGGAAGGATGTGGTTCATGGGATGTCCTAATCCATTCATTTCCTTTAGGGATGCATGTGATAACATCATATTTATCCAAAACATCCTTGATGAGAACCGAAAAGACTCCTTCTGCATCATCGTGCTTAGCGAAGATCCATACCGACTCATTTTTATGGGTACCACATCAAGAGAGATCCAAATCAAAGACTTTTCTCCAGTATGGTTAGTTCCAACAAATGGAGGTTTTTTGGTGGGAGATTATGTGGTGAAAAGAGGTTTTATCCAAATTATATTTCCTTTTTCAGAGATTCAATCATAAATCATTTCCCACAGATAAAATGATTTGATGCATTAGAGTGATCTTGGCTTCCAAGTGTTATTGTTGAAGTGATCCTAAACTGGAAACGGTGGGGCTCCTCTATTTTGAATACAATTGGGAGAAATGGTTTTGGTAGGTATACATGGACCTCATATGTCGAGATAGTCATGGGGGAATTCAAGATGGTTTTCTAAAACTTTTCCTCATGGTTCATACGATCGGGGTCCTGGGAGGAAAGGATAGGCTTTCGTCCTCATGATGAGATGATGTACCATCTGGAAGGCTCAGAATGATACTCTATAGAAAGTTGAAAAAGGATCTCATACCAGTATCACCCTCAAAATGAGGAATATCTTACTAGGCTTGGTCAGTTTGTGCACCGACTTATAGACTGCTCCTTCTGTTACGAATATTCTTCTAAATCATGCTATTTCTAATCAGACTAGCAGGTTGGGGTAGGGGAACTGGTTATGTCGGCGTCTTACCAGTCGTGGGATCAAACTAAACTCATATGGGTCTCTTCTAGGTGGGTATATGGATAGATGATCTGTAATAAGGGGCCGAGAGGGGTTGGTCTTAGCTGCCTTTTCATCCAGTTATGGAAGAGGTGATGTATTACAGTTAGAGGCCCTGCCTATATTCATGGGGTTAGAGTTATGGGAGAAAAGGCACAATAGTCTAAAAGTGGTGGGGAAAAACTCAATGATACTATATAAAGCATTATCAGGAATGAACAATTATCCTAATAACATTGTATATATTATTAGGAAATGTAAATAGCTCATTGGATCCCACATAAAGGACTCTCAACCTTGGCCGAAGGGGAGCATGGTTACTAACTTCTTGGCATCAAAATCTCCCTTGAACCAAAGTATACCCTACTTCCTTAACATGGGTTCTTTTCCCACTGAGGGAATAAAATTTATTTTTAATTATCTTTTGGGACTTTACTACATTATACCCACATGATTTATCCTTTGAGTCTCGTTTTTGATGAAATTAATAAAAATGATAGTGTTCAGTTAGATGATTATGTATGTGTGGACTGTGGCCTTTACAAAGCGATATAACCCTCATTGCATTTACACTATAGAAGGATGATATATATAACTATGTGATATTATATTAATTATAATATTATCATTAAGGAATGTTATTTTATTACATGCCTATATTCCATAATTACTGGAAAAAATGGAAACGTTACTCATGTGTACGAATGACTTACCTTCTCTTGGATTGTGACATAATTCATTTTTTATAACCAAAATTAATTATTGGTTATAAATATCTATTAATGTTAAAATTAGATAAATAGGTCATTATAATTACTCTATAGATGATATAAAAATATAATATGGTCATCAACCTAAAACTTCATAATAAAACACTCATGAGAAAACAAGAAAATTAACACCCAAAACAATGAATGTAATGAAATTTAATTAACGAACAATTAATAATATTTCATAAAAGGATCATATGTGATATTATAAATACTAATATGGTTGTAAAATAATTTAATATCATGTTTAAAACAAATATATAGTTGGGTAAATCATATATAACCATTAAGAAGTATGAGTAAAGGGATTTTGTTTAAATTTACATTCCATTGAGTCTTATTTGTTATTATGCACCAATTAATTTTTATGTGCTATATATTCTTCCCCTTTGACATGTAATATTATAAATAATTTATTCCTCAAGGTATTTTACATTTCAATTTGAATTTTCTCACACATTGGATTTTTGACATTGAAAATTTGTAAGTGGTAAAAGTTATTGGTATGTCTAACTTTCATTATTGATTATTAATTTTATATTAAAAATTAAATTTATATTAATAATTTTTAATTTGACACTTCATTTTTCCTAAATATAAAGATTTTTTTGGTGGACATGATTATTACCTAAACATTATATCATTTTAACATACAGTGTTTAGTTTGAAAAATATTTATTAATTTGAGAAATATTAATAAATATGTAGCCTTTACTCAATATAAATATTTTATAAGGAACAATATAATGAATTTAATCAATTATTCCATACATTAAGAAAGATTTTGACTAGTTTGACATGGATTAGAGACTTTTTATAGTAATATAATTAATGCATCTATAGTCTCAAGAGAATAATTTTTTGATCAAATCATATGGGTTTTTACCGATTGTGTTTTACATTATCTTGTAAATTGTGTTGATTGTAATGATTCTGTGGTCCTTGAAAACACGGTGTACAATATTTAATAATTCCCTTTATAAGAACTTTAGTAATTATTATTATCTATGAGGATTTTTCTAGGACAATATCTATGGGTGAATTTCATTATCCTTTTTTTGATTACATGACATGTGTATACGTTATTTACCAATCTATATTCATTATTCCTTATCTAGATAATTATGTGGAATATGTGTTCTGTTATCAATCTTTACAAGTTGATTATGATTATTGATTTAATATACCTTCCACTATACTTAACTATTACAAATAATTTTATCTCACCCTTATTTTGTTTCATCCCCATGATATGAAGATGAATTCATGTAAATAGTTTCAATTTTTCTGAGATATTTCATTTGTTATACATTATATTAGTTTTATAATATAATATGGGTTCCATGAATGTATTTTAGTAAAAAAATATCTGAACTATCTAGTCCTTTAATATTTGAATATGATATCATTGAAAATTTTATATTGTCATCCCCTGACTTTGAGATTCTAGGCTCAGGGTTGTTACAAACTCTATATATATAGTTTTTATGATGGAAAATATCATTAAAAATATGATTATTATTAATTTTATTTTCTTAAATACATTGTTATGTATATTTAATTAACACACTCATTAAGATTTATTTTTGTGTAAATTTCCTAAATAACTATTTACCATTTTATTCATTTAATTTAATATAAAATCATAGTTAATGTCCTTGAATATATATATCTCATTGGTGTAAAAAATACTATTATATGTAAAAAACAATATAACCATATTTTTAATTATTATGATTAAAAATAATAATAGATAAATATAATTAATTATCTCAAAAGTAATTTTTTATAACTTATATAACATATAAGGTTCTTGTATCATGTGAAAATCAATTTTAAAATAAAGAAAATCTCTTATATCAAAATACATTCTAGGCGTATGAATCATTTTTCTTTTCATAATAATCATTTTTACATAAATGTTTTACAATGTGTAAGAATAATTTCTAGAAATAAGGAGAATTTTTCATAAGAATCAATGTTTTTCAGAAGAATTCTTATTTATGATTATAATAATAATTTCTAATATAAGGATATGTTTTGTAAAAAATTGTACTTTCTAGGGATGAAACTAGATTTTTAGAAGAACTAATAATGGTGTGTGTGATTAATTTGACTATGCATATGGGTATTTTCAAAATTTACAGAAAATATAGATGTAAAGTATTAGACCTCAATGGTCCATTACTTTTTGAGAATCTAGTGTTTGAGGTGTTCTGGGAGGTCAAGCTAACTCATTGCAACACTTTTCAAAATTCTTGATTTTTCATGTTTTCCAATGGTGGCTCACCCTGGAGGTAGATCACCATAGAGATGGCTCTATTATTGTGTATCGTTGGTAGAAACTTGCTGACGGTGTTTCACTAGAGGATACTCTAAATGGTCGCTTGCTAATGGTTACTCGCTGGTGATATCACACCGCCAGTAAAAAGATGTTGGCAGTCTGCTAACGGGTACTTGTCCAGTGGTGTCTCACCTTGTGTTGACTCACTGATGGAGGTGGATTTTTGATCTGTAGATCTCTCATCCTGAGGTGCTTTACCTAACATTCTCTCATCCAACAGTGCATCACCGAGTGGTGCCTCACAAAACGATGCCACATGAATAGTGATTTTGGCATACTCTAGTTTCTTGGTTTTTTACATCCATTATTTTGTAAAATTATTTTAATGCCTTATTCGAAATAATTTGAGACTATTTCAAATCCCATAAACCTTATCATTATTTCCCAAAGGGTCTTGTGAATTTTAATTGGTCAAAACATGTGTCCGTGACCACATACACCATTATTAGAAAATCAAAATGGTATCAAAACCAGAGGATCTATTAAGACCTCCATAAAGTAGATATACCATTCCACCCAGCTCTTCCTTCTTCATTTCTCTTGGTATAGGATACTCTAAATCCCTCTTCTAATAGAAGTTTGGTGATTGGGATGCCACTTTTGTTTTGTCTTCCCCTGAAGAATTTCCTACCGCATGTGCGCCTCTATTTTGGTGTAGCCAGGAAGTGTCAATCATCCTTTCTTCTAAGTATGATTTCCTTCATCCCTCTTATTTTTTTGAATCATGTGGGGTGTGTTTATGATTGTTTCATTTTTATGATTTTTTAATTTATAATAATAATGATAACTGAACCCATTTAAGATCAATATACGAGGGCGGGGAAGTGAAATGAAATTTCGTGATGATTTCTTCTGTATGTAGAAATTTTGATTTGTATAATCTGACTACTGACTGAAAATCACTGCTTTTATATTTTCACGCAAAATGGTTTATAGAATTATTATTTTTTGTTTTCTATTAAATGATATCTTTATGAAAATTGTTAACCATGTATCGTTATCTAATAAATGGATTACACATGATAATATTGTTTATTTGATAACCCATAAATTAAACAGTGTAATTAAAGGAGGGATTCTTATTTAATTATTAAATATGTTTTTCTTTGGTTTGTGTGGTGATGTGGTTTTGGGAACAACTGTGCTTAGGGGGTTAGATTTGCTGATTTGGTAATACTGGGTGTGGTATAGTTATATAGAAGGGCTTCCAAATTGTTCATGGTTTAATATGTTGGTGAATGCGGTTGTAATTTGGAGGGTTTTTGGAAAGAAGGATGGATCAGGAAGGATTAATTTAAATAAGGATGGTAGTTATTGGTATGGGTTCTTCAAAATTAATAACATTTAGAAATCTTCACTCTGTATATAGAGATCAAAATATGATATGTCATGGATGAGTGTTAAATGGGGCTGAAAAGTGAGGCCACATTAATCTATCAGGTCTCTTCACCTTTTTAAAACTGTGGTGTATGTTATGTGTTGTGATTAGTAGTTACCAGGGTAGTATTGGAATGTATTAATTATTTGTTTCATAAATAATATAAATGGTTAAATGAATTTAGGGGAATGCGAAATGGGTATGTTTACTTGTTATGTGGTGTTGTGCATTTAGTGGTAGCTGCCGAGTAGGAAGTGTCATGTTTTGGTTGTTTGTATAAGATCACATAGTCTAGGATTGAGTGTGTGGTATCATATATATATATATATATATATACATGTATTTTCATTGTGATTTATATGTTCACCCCATCCAAGTTGAGCTATATGTGCAGAAAACCCCCATCATCCCTTGGGAGGGTTTATTTTCCCAACATTAGATGAGGAATACAGATGGCTTGGTACACACCATTTTTTTCTCTCTTCATGGTGACGTTGGTATGACATATGTTGTGATGGTTAGTGGTATGTTATTGATTTTGGTAGTGGTTTTGATGGCCCAGGTGTCTTCGAGCGATATGTGACTGCCCAAGTGTTTCTAGACAAGATGGTTTGTTTTTCCCCAAGTGTCTTCAAGATAAGATGTGATGTGCTATCCTAGTTTTATTTGGGATGAGATATGATGTGATGTGTTTTGAGTTGCAGGTGTGTGTGGGTGTTATGTGTTGTGAGTCCCAAGTGTGATCAGATAGGATGTGTTTTGAGGTTCAAGTGTATAAGGATTGGGTATGTTGTGAGGCCATCTTGTGTGCGTGAAGGATATATTCTAAGGACCAGGTCTGTGCAGGAAGGATGTGATCTGATATACAGGATGGATGGGACCACCAGGATGTATGATGTTGGGAGAGAGTGGTATTACTATGGGAAAGTGGTGCGGGGTACACTATTATAGATGTGCTTTACTTTACATTATATTATATGGCTTGTGTTACTTAGTGAGTGTGACTTGGTGATGTATGGATAGTTAGTATGCCTATTTGGTTTCTGTTTCGTTCTTCAATTTTTCACAAGAGCATTATTATACATCATTCACATGTGCACGAGAGTCTTTGTTTTTCCTACTGTGTATACTTTCATGCTCACCCTATGTATATAATACTGTTTTTAGGTTTCTACATTGATTTCATTGACCATGATAGACCTTACTAGCACATTTCATGATATATGTTATGTCTAAACATATATTTACTTATAGTATTTACGTTGGATAATTTTGTTTATATATTAGATCTGTTTTAGACATGCATGTCAGATTATTTTGTCTTTCTTTTTATATTGTGCATAAGAATTTCATTGTAGACGATACATATTATCTCCCAATGTTATTTTCTAAATTGGGTAATGCCTCCCATGTTGTAAGATTTTTATACCCTTGGTTCTAGTCTCCATCCTGGGGCCTCCTAGAGGCGAGACTAAGGGGTCATTATCTCCCTATCTTCATTTACAGCCGAGGAGGATTATTTTTGGAGGGAGGGGGTCATGATAGAGTGGTATCAAAGGTGATGGTTGAATGATATGATGGATTTTTGATTTAGGAATAGTGAGTATTTCATGGGATGATATGGAAATAGTTTATGTTGACCATAGTGCGTGACATAGGCCCATGGGACCAACTAGGACACGGGATTTTAGGGCTCCATGTCATCCAGTGCAAGGACTCTGAGATTATTGAACAACCAAGTAAGATGGACTTTCATGCAGTGTAGAAACATATGAAAGGTACATGCATCAAAATGACATGTGTTCTTGTTATAAATGGGTTGTTTTGGGAAGGTTACAAATATAAAAAATGAGATAAATTGAGAAAAAACCTTAATAAAAATTCATAATACCAACCTTTTTAAGTCATTGTTTACCATTTAGAAATGGATCATTGTAATCATCTGTGTGTGGATTCAGAAATTGAGGTCCACTAGGCTAATCTGGTTGCTCACCATAGGGTTGATTCAACGGAGGAGGAGGATCAGTGTCAAAGGAAATTGTGTGCTTTCCAATGGAAGGCCTTGGGAATGTATGATGGATGTGTTTCAGATGTGGATACATTGATCTAGTTGGAGGAGAATGTGATCACCTTAATTTTGATCTAAGAACTGAAAGGTTTCTGGGTCTCTATAGTAGTCAGTCAGCTATGGGGAGCAACACATTAGGGGTGGATGTGGTATTTGGGGGAGCGGAAGGAGGAAGATCAATTGTGGGTAAATTTTTTAAAGGAAATCTGAGTAGACCTTCTTTTATTTACCATGAAGGTAGAGAATTGAAAGGAGATAATCTACTTTTAGGAGGGGAGTATGTCAGTGTTAGATCTTGGGATCATGTTAAAGGATCTTATTTATTTCTTCCAAAACCACTTTTAAGACGAGGAATCTCATGTTAGACTTCTTGAAGAGGCACTATTTCCTCCATTTCAGTATGTTGTAACTCCTTTTATGTTTCCATCATATCAAGAGATTTAGAAGAAGAAAGAGCTGATTAACAAGATGGACTCATGATTATTTATACTTTGATAGGGGATACAACATAGCTCTTATAGAGTCATATTTTTCCGTGGCATATCTCAGGCGCTAGGAACATTGTGGTTTCAACTGGTGGGGAAATGAAATCAACATCTTCTTTTCCGGCCTACTATTGCCGATGGTTTTAATTCATTTCATTGGAGAATCATGAATGTTTTATTTAGTTGCAAGGTCTGTGGTCCTCACCAAATACAGTTCCAAGTAACTACCTCAGCCCTACATAGTGGATGTGAACGTGCTCAATGTCAGCCTCAACATCCGTTGTAGGTGATAACATTTCAGTTGTAGGGGTGGAAGGGTTTTTCTTAATATAGGGGGATGAGGCAGGTAGGGGATGACCTCAATATGTTACTTGTGTTCAAGGATTGTGACTTGAGCATCGCTGTGGACGTGATCATCAGCAGAGAGGTAGAGTAGCTATGTGTGGTTAGTTGCATTCTGTAGAGGCAGAAGTTCTAGCAGGGCCAGAGACCGTGAGAGGTAATATCCATTTATTAGTATTATTGCTTATCAATTTTTTGACTCAGGATCTTTAAAATCCTTTTCTTCACCTTCCCTAGCCCATGCTCTGGGTCTAGGAATAATGAGGCATCATGTGCCCCAATTACTGAGTACACCAGTCAGAGGAGACACCATCTTATTTGATTTGTGCCAAGGGTGTAGACAGATCATTTTACCACATTAGTCCCATGTAGATATCTTCTTTCTTCATATGCATCCATATTATGTCATTCTCATCATAGAATAGTTTTATTTTATATGTTCTATTATCGACTACTTCCAGAGAAGAGTCGTGTTTTAAGATGTGGATAGAGAACATGTGGCTTTAATTAGCGAGAAGTGTTGTCAGATGGGTATTCAGTGTGTGGAACCTATTATTCCTTTTATGGATGAGCTATTGGTGAAATTAGTGGATTACGATATGTTGGAGGTTCCCATGGTCATTGGGTATTTCTTGTAATTTTTCCCTAAAGAGGTTGTGATAGTACTCCCTTGATGTGTTGTTTTGTTTAGGATAAAAATATAGCCCAATGATTCTATGATTTTGATGGATCCCAATCAGATGGAACCTTCTTAGTTGAGGGAGTTGAGGATTCAGATAGATGACCATATGAAGAAGGTTTTTATCCAGCCTAGTGTGGCACAATGGGGTGATCTAGTGTTATTCAGAAAGGAGGTGGATGGTAGTCTTCGGTTTTTTCAACTATCATAGGTTTAATATGGTAACAATCACGAACCATTACCTACTTTACAGTGTTGATGAAATTTTGGACTAGATGAGAGAGGGATTTGGTATTTTATGATTAATTATTGGTCTGGATATCAATAGATTAGGTTTAAGGAGGACGATATCCTAAATACTTCTTGTAGATGTAGATATGTTCACTTTTATCACATAGTCTTGTCATTTAGTGTTACGAATACACCAACCTAGTTCATGGGACTTATGAAATCCATTTTTCATGAGTTCCTACACCAGTTATTCACTATGTTCATTGATGAAATATTGGTACTCTCAATGTCAGATGAGAAGCATGACAAGAATCATAGAACTACCTTTCATATTTTTCAATGCCACAACCTCTATGGAATGTTAACCAAGTGCATGTTCTGGACACAATATTTACATTAAATTAGGAATGTGGATCTCATACTGGTGTGGAAGTATAACCATCTAAGGTTGAAGTAGTTTTTTCTTGGGAAATACAAAATAATGTGGTATAATTTCAAAGATTAATTTTTATTATGGGGTATTAAGGGAGGTTTTTACCTAATTTCTCTTCATTTGTAGCACTCTTGATCTCCTTGATTGTGAAGGATCAAGATTTTTTATGGTGTTATAAGTACTAAGAATCATTTGGTTACCTAAAAGGAAATTTTATTAGTGCTCAATTGCTCTGGTTTCCAGAGGAAGGGTGATGTTTATGTTTATTTGTGATGTTTCCCATCTGGTATTGGTATGTGTGCTAATGCAGAAGAAAGCAGTGGTCTCCTATGCACCTATGATGTAAAATAAAAATTATTGTTACTTTTCCACACATGAACTAGAGTTATCGACATTTTTGTTCACGCTAAGGTTTTGGAGGCATTTCATCATTGGGGAGTGATTTATAGTCTTCCCAAATTAGAGGAGTTTGAGTTATATATTTTCCCATCATGACCTAAAACTATGATAGTGTTGGTTGGTGAAGTTTCTTTTGGACTATGATTTTGAGATCTTCTATACCTTAGAAAGGGGAAATTGTTTGGCTGATGCTCTGAGAATAATTTTGTAGAAGGAGGTTTTCTGAGAGTCTGCAGATTCTTGGAGAGCGATGGAGGAGTTGGCAGTCTTATAGTTAGATACAAGACCGAATGGTAGAAATGGTTATATTTTGAGATGATTTTACAGTCGTATATAATGAAATTGGTGGTGGTGTCCTCGTGGGGAGACATATAGGTAGAGGTAATTCATGATCATGTTGGCCATGGTTATTATCATGTTAAAAATATGTACCATGGATTAAGGATTCAATTTTGGCAGCCCAATATGAAACAGACAGTGGTGGAGTTTGTGGAAAAGTGATTGGTTTTCCAACAAATAAAGGGAAAGCATCATGCTTCGGGTGGTTTTTTGCCACCTTTGGATGTCACTAAGTAGAAATAGGATGATATCTCGATGTATATAATAATATGATTACATAGAACATATTGAGGTTGCAATGGTATCTGGGTGGTGGTGGATCGGTTGGCGAAATTGACCCACTAATTATCTATCAAGGAATTGGGCATAGTGGATGCCTTGGAAAAGATATAAGTGGTTAATGTGGCATGGTTTCATGGATTTACAAGGTCCACCATCCTATATTGAGACATACAGTTTAACTCATGAGTCTGGATGGGATTAAAATATGCTTTTAGAACCAATTTACGCCTCAAAACTACATTCCACTCCCAGAAATATGGGCAGACAAAGGAGACTATCTAGAAATTGGATGTTATTATTCAAGAATGCATCCTTGAATTTGGTGGATCATGGGTATGAGACCTACCCTTGGTGGAGTTTTAATATAATAATAGCCACCACTCTACCATTGACATGGTACCATTTGAATCATTTTAATGGGGACCATGTCATTATCTAATGTGCAAGATGAAGGTTTGGGAGATAGTTGTTATGGTCCCAATGTGGTGAAAATCATGATAGAAGAAGTTCAGCTTGTTCATGAGAGAATTAAAGCATCACAGGACCAGCATATGACTTATCCCAATCCAAGAAGGTGGACCTTGGAGTTTGAGGTTGGGGACCATGTTTTCTTGAAGGTTTTCCCCCAACGTGGGTAGTGGAGGTTTGGAAGAGGAAATAAGATTTCTACTAGGTTCATTGGAGCCTTTGAAGTATTTGGGAGGTTTGTCAAGGTGGTGCACCGGTTGGAATTTCCATTGTGGTTAAAAACGATCCATGATGTTTTTCCCGTATCTCAACTTCCTCAGTATATTGAAGATAAATCCCATGTCATTGAATGTGGGGAGTTAGATATCAAGGATGATGTGAATTTTTTGGAACTTCCATTAGAAAATGAAGGTCATTGACACCAGGTGTTGCATGGTTAGAACATTCCATTGGTTTATCTATTTTGGAAACATGGTATAAAAGAGCAGTGTACATGGGAGTGAGAGATGAAGATGTGTTCCCAATTATTGAAGTTTTTTTTTGAGTTTTCCCTCTGTTTTTAATGTTAATGTGTTGTTTAAATTCTATTTTATGAGATGATTTGTTTTTTCCTTCGTTTGTGATACATGGGGTGTGTTGTGTGATAAATTCCTAACATGTGAAAAGTGGAGGAACATATTCCAAATCAAGACGCATTATCTAAAATGCGATTAATCTAATGTAGGCTAGTCGGTAATTATCAGAGAGGATTGTATCTTGATAAAGAGAAATGAAAACCCAGATTTGTGTGTTTGGGATGACATGGTTGATGTGCATGGGTATTGTGTTATGTGGTCCTTTGGGATATCACATCAACACCTATGTGTACAAAATCCAAGTGAACAAATGTCCAAGTACGTGTTATTGGATGTAAAGGATTCCACTCTAGATTTTGAACTATGAATGGTGTTTTATCATTCGATGTTGGAAATTTTAGAAGTGGTTCAAGTGTAGCGAGATCCTTGAGAGGTATCTCAAGGGATGCTTTTTTGTACCTTTCCTCTCTTTCCTTCTTTTACGATTTCCAATTCTCGAGGCTGGGAATGTTTGAGATGTATATGATGTAATTTCCTAGACCTGTCTAGTCCATTACATTGTGAGAATCTAGGGATTTATTTTTTCTAGGAGGTTAATGTGACTCATTTCTACACTTTGAAAAATTCCAAGTTTCCCATGTTTTCTAAAGGAGGCTCACCCTGGCGGAAGCTCACCAGGGGAGTCTATCAATGGAGGTGGATTTCATGCACTGAATCACAAGTGGTGGATCGCTATTGGTCACTCGCTAGTGGTCCCCACTTGAGGTCCCTTGATGAAATTCACTCATCCAACAGGGCCTCATTCTGCAGTGTCTCACCTCATGGTGGCTCACTGACGGTGATAAGAATTCCATATGGTCGTTTCTCATCTAGTGATTCCTCACCTAAAGGATGATTGTCCAGATTCACCTCATCTAGTAGTGGCTTGTGTGTGCTGTCTCTCCACAAGGTTCCTCACTAAATTGTTCCACATGAATAGTGTTTCCATCTTCCTCCGATTTCACCATTTAACACCCCTTTTTGATGTAAAATGCTTTTAAGGTCTTATTTGATGGAATTTTAGACTGTTTCAAGGCCCATAAATTCAAATGAATATTTTACTAAGGGTATAAGATATTTTAATTGGTAAAAACATGTAGACTTGACCAGATCTTATTTTTTTGGGAAATCAAAACTGTATCTAAACCCACGACTCTATTTAGATCATCCCAAAGTTGAGATAACTTTCACCCTTATTATTCATTCTTGATTTCTCTTCGTACAAGATTCCCTAAATCCCTATTACCATAGTATTTTTGGGATATGTCTATAGCTTTTGGTTCATGTTCCCCTGGAGAATTTCCTACTGTATGGGCACCCATGTTTTGGGGAATCTAGTAAGCTTCAATCATCTTTTATTCCAGGTAGGTGTTCCTTTATCCTTCATTTTCTCATCATGCAGGGTGTGTGTACAAATTTTTTCTTTTTAAAGATAGTTGAATTCATATTATTTTAAATAATTTAACTAGTTTAATATCAATATATTAGGGTTGGTAATATTAATTCATGTTCTTTTTGATTTTTTATCTTTGTTGGCATTGTGATTTTTATGCGCTAATAACCCAATAAAAATCATGGAAATTTGGGGACCTTGTTTGCACAAAAAATGGTTTATGGAATGAATGATTTATGTTTTTCATTTAATTATTTATATAAGAATTTTTTTAACCATCTGCACCCAACTAATAAATGGAGTCCCCAATATCATACTATTTATGTGAAAACCCCTGTATTAAAAAGAGGAATTAATTGAAGCATGATTTTATAAATATTAAATATGTTTTCCATGGTGTTTGTGGAAATGTGGTTTTGGGAACAATTGTGCACAATAGTTATGTTCAGTTGACGTGGTACTGTGTGTGGTACGGTTATGTAGTAGGTTTGTAAAACTGGTTGTGGTTTAATGTTTTTTTGGATGTGTCTTTGAGTTGGAGTTTGTTTTTGATGGAAGGATTACTTTGAAGAAGGATGGTAGTGATTTTTATGGGTGCTTCTACATTAATTAGATGAAGAATGGTTCAACCTGTATATATAGATAAATATATTATATATCATGAATTAGTGTCAAGTGGGGATGAAATGTGAAGCCACTTTATTCTCTAAGGGCTCTTCTCCTTCTGAAAACTGTGTTTCCTATTGTGTGTTTTTCATAGTAGTTGGTTGGGAAGGGATGGAATGGATTAATGAATTGATTAATAAAGACTGTAAATGGTTAGTTATATTTGGGGGAGATGAGAAATGGGTTTCTTGACTTGTTATGTGGTGTTTTGCATTTAGAGGTAGTAGTAGAATTTGTAATCTTGTGATTTGGTGGTTTATATGAGAACCCATAGGGGTGGATTGTGTGTGTGGTCTAATATATGTATAAACTTTTAGATTTCTTGTGATCTCCATGTGAACCACACCATAGTTGAGCACTAGGTTTTGAACAAGGATATCGTCAAGGGGGAGGGTTTCTTTCCCCATCATCCAAATAGGGGTATGGATGGCTGGGTACCCGCCCTTTTCCACTCTTTCTTCCAGGCATGGTAGGATTGGAATAGGCTTTGATGGAAAAATGTATTTTAGTTCCTTAAATGGTGTTTGTGATGGAAAATGTGTCTTTAGGAGAGATATAATATCATAGGTGATTGTGGACAAGGTGGTTTCAGATATCCTAGGTGTCTTCGGAATGATATGTGATATTCTTTACTAGCTTTCTTTGGGATGAGATATGATGCGATGTGTTGTTAGGCCTGGGTGTTTTCAAGAGGGATGTGTTGTGAGTTCGAGCCTAGGTGTGTGCAGGAATGATTTTTTATGGCCCCGGTGTGGGGGGGGGGCAAGATGTGATGTTCTATACCGAAGGGATGGGTGCACTAGGATTTTTGGCATTGGGTGAGAGCATCATACCAGTGGGAAAGTGGTACACAATACCCTATCATAGATGTTCTTTACATTACATTATATGACCTATCTTGCATTACATAGTGAGTATTCCTTATGGAGGTTGGTATGTTTAGTGGACCTATTTAGATGTTGTTTTTTTCATCTGGTCTCTCACAGGAGTATTAGTATGTTAATTTCACAGGATAATGGGAGACATTGGGTTTCATGCTCGGTATACTTTTACACTAAACCAATGTATATAAAATTATTTTCAGGTTTCCAGGTGGATTTCTTGGACCATTATAGACCTTTATAGCCAATATCATGATAGTTTTTATTACTTCTTACTTTACTTTTCTTTTATACTTTTGAGTGTTTTTTATTTTTTATGAATTCTATTTTACACATGCATGTTAGATGGTTTGGATTTCTTTTTATATTTTTTCATGGATTTAGTTTGTGGATGATTCATCTTAACTCTTGATATTGTTTTTATAGAAAGTGTAATTCCTCCCATATTGTGAGATTTTTAAAACCTTGGTGCTAGTATCCAACGTGTGACCTACTATAGGTGGGTCTTAGATGTCATTATCTCCATTTATTCACTGTCATCCCAAGAAGGGTCTGTTTGGAGGGGGGCCATGAAAATATAAATCATATAACATATAAAGGTATTTAAATATTTAATTGATAAATAATAAAAAATATTAACTAACAATGATTATCCCATTTTCAAACCATTTTTTCTTCTAGTGGTAGTTATCATTAAAAATAATTTATTCTATTCAAAACTCTGATTATGGGGAAATAAATGATAATTTATAATTATATAAAATATTAATATGGAGTATTTATCCACTGAAACAACTCTAATAACTTCTAAATTTTTTATTTTCACAAACCAGGTAAATAAACATGAAAAAAAGTCTCATTTTTTGTGGAATAATCAAGTTGTTAAAAAACATGTTACCAAATATTCTCTCCAAACATTTCTAAAAATAAAATATCTAAAATAAAAAAAGTTATAGATACAAAATATACCTCCCTCTTTGATATAAAATATAATACCAAAATTAAGTTATAGTTTTTAAGAAAATTAAAAATGGAAAAGTAATAATGATTAAGTATATGTAAATGATATAGCTACTAAAATCATGCATTGATTATATATATATAAATTGAAATATAAGAAAAAATTGTAAATATAACTTTTAACTTGAGAGTCATAAACATTTCATATATAAAATAGTGCATACCAATTTTGAATTCTATTTAATAAAGTTTTAAATGTAACAGTGATCGACAAAAACATTTTAAAATATTCTAGGAATTCTGGGGTAATAAACCATTAAATAAAAATATAGTAAACCAATGTTTATAATTGATTTTAAAATTTATCTGTATAAAAAAAATAATATAAAAGTTATAAATTCTATTTACCCATCATAGTAAGTAATACTTAATTTTATCCTATTTATTTGAGTCGAAAGGATTAATAAAAATGACTAGTAATAGATAATCAATTGAAACTTATTCCAAATTTATATCACCATTTTTCACATTCTTTCTATTAAAGATATATCTAAATAATACTTTCATATTTTTGGAATGTTATAATGGTTTTATAGTGATTTATGTATTAGATGAATTATCACATAGAATAGGTATCTTATTTAAATAGACATCAAAATTAGTTACAGTTTTCTTGATTTTAAAGATTATTCATAATAGATTTAAGCAATAACATGTTTTCTCTTATACATATAATGCAACATAAACATTGATTCCTTGATATTTGAAAGACTAATCCCTTGTATAAAAAATTACACATGCCACTAGTTCATTTTCAATCAATCTATCATTATCTAAAATCAAAACTAAAATTCTTTATCAAATCAAAAGATGTTCTATCATGATATAATAAATGGATGTTTGTAGAACCCCAAACATATTTAATTATACTTTTAATGGATATCAATTAAATCTACTTAGGTTTAACATGAAATATAAAATATAATTATATAATAAAGAAATATACGATCTAGATGTATTTAAATATATTAAACTAAAATAGTTCTCCAAATAATTATAATAGTAATGGATTTTTTAGAAATATCAATATCCCTCTTACAGTCAGTACTCATATAGAAATTTTTTCTCTTACTACAATCAATTCTAGATATTTTAATAAATTATTTAGGATATTTAAATTTATTAAAAAACATATCATTTATTTGAAATATTTTTAGTTTCCATAATAATTTCGACTCTCCCATAAGAATCATTTTAAAGACAGAAGTCACTAAATTAAAAAAATCATTATAGTGGACTTCACTTAAATATAAAAATATGATATAATAAATAAAAATTTGAATAATAAAAATATCTATAGTAGTTCTTCTTAATAATTTAAGTAGGATATACTCTTCCTAACAGAAAACCATTTTTCAAAATAAATTGGGAGAATAATTCATACCATTCTCTAGTTCCTTGATGAAGTCAATAAATAGTATTTAAATGCATTAATATATTATGAAGATTTTTCATGTTAAAAACTAATGTTTCATTTAAATACACATATTTATAAATTAATCCATTTAAAAATTAAGTTTTAACAAACATTTAATAATGTTTTAAATAATAACAGGTTGAATAATTTCAAAAAATCATAATATATTATAATCTTTAAACAAGACAAAAAAATAATCAAAATCAATGACATATTATTTAAAATAACATTTATAAAATAATATATCTGTACTTCTACTAATTTAACCAGATCATCTTATTTATTTATTAATATTCATCTAGTGTTAATAATCAATTGATCTCATGGAGGAATAAAAACAATTTAGACATAATTTCAAGAAAATATAATTATATAATCTTTTGTAGTCCAATAAAAATTTGAAAAATAATTACATTTGATATAATGTTTTGAAAAACATTAAAAATACAATAATTTTTATCCAAAAAAGTCTTATTGAATCATATGATTGTTCTCTGGACACAAAATCACTAATAATACTATTTATATGATGATATTTATATGTTTTCCAAGATATTAAATTAGGGTATATATCCCCCTCAATAGGTGAATTTATTTTTTCATATTGATTTTCTAAAAAATTAAAACCATTATTCTCTGGTTCAATATGATTTTGATTAATTGATATGTATTTTAATTTTTTTCATCAAACATAATATACATACGTTCATAGAGAGCCATAGATATTTTGTTATGGGATTTATATGATTGATTAACATTAGAATATGAAAAATATATTTTGTCATCCCATATTTCATCAAATTTAACTAAAGATAATTTAATATTGAAGAAATTATTTTATTACATAAAATATTAAAATTCCCAATTTTTTGGTTATTTCACTTCCAAAGTTCATAAAGTGTTTTCTTGAAATGTTACCTTAATATACTTCGATTTGAAATGTCTCATTATTTATTTAAATCTTATCAAAGTATAATTTATTGATTATTATTTCATTATAATGGTTTTGTCTATATCTTGTTCTCTCTTATATTTTCTTTCAATTACACCCTTTTTTATGTGTTATATGGGATACAATATTAAAGAAATATTCATTTTATTTCCAATTTTTCTTCAAAATGTAGACAAAAAAATACTAAAATTTCATTTGTAATTGAAAAAATTATATATCCCTCTTTAGATTGATATAATTAAACAATAAATAAAGTTTTATAATGTTTAATTTTTATGTTTTAAAAAATAAACTTGAGTAAATGTAGAAAAAAATCTAAAAAATAGATTTCTTATGGTATTGAAATAAGTTAAAATTATAAAAGATTCATTGTGTTATATCCCATTCATTCATCAATACAATGCATTATTGTTGTACAATTTTTACTTAGGAAGTTCTATACAATTTCCATGTTTCAATATATTTTTATGCAATATAAAATTTTGATTATCCATCATAATATGAAATAATTTATTTACAATTTCTTATCATTTAAAAAAATATTTTCATTTTATATTTTTAGAATATAAATTTTATAAATATTTTTTTAATTTTATAAAACAAAATTGATTTAAATTTAAAAAGAATTCATATTTCAAATATTATTTTTTTTTCTAATATATCATCATCACATAATGTAGAAACACTAATAATATTCTATTTCTATCCTTATGAATATAAATAGTTAGAAATAATAACAGATATAGAAATTTCTACTCAACTAAAACTGTTGAACTTTTCTTTTATGGTGTCTCTAAATGTAAAATTTCCTCTATTTAACTCCAAAGGTATGTCTATAATATCCAATGAAATATATAAAAGGTTACTTTTTATTTACATATATGAAATAATTAATCAAAAAATGTATTTAATAACATTTGGGTACTGATGGAAATTTGGGTCCAATCAAATTTGAAAATAATTTATTAGAACCAATATAAATTTTATGTATGTATGTTACTGATATGTTTTGGTGAATGTTAGATTGTTAGTATTGATGTTTTAAGTAGGTCTACGATTTTCAATATTATGAATATCACATAGTGTTTTCCAAAACCTCAAACGTTTAAAAAGATTATTATAATTTCTCATAGACTATTTGAGAAAATTTAAACAATTATTTTAGTGTTTATTATTTATAATATTCTATATAATTAATATATAGTTTTTATATTTTTCCTATTTTCTATATAAGTATGAATTCTTGTGTATACTAGGTTGATTTCTGTTAATTCAAACTAGATTTATGTATTTATTAACATGGATGATGTTTTGGAATATTAGAATTATGATTATTTAGGAATAGATTGAAGTTTTCCAATAGATGATTAATTCTTATGTAGGTTATATATTAATGTTTATTGAGAGCTATATTTTTTGTTACATATAATATTTATTGATTTTTATGCATGTTAGAATCATGTCATTGTGGAAATAGATCCATTAATATCAATACTAGGTTCAATTATATGAAAAATCTAGAATGATTCATTTAAAAAAATGTCAAATAATATATAGAGAAAATCATTTTAATGAAAAATATTAAATACTGGATAAGAAAAAATAAAATGGTGTTTCAAAAAAAAATCCTTTTTTATAATAGTATCATTCAATACTTTGTTATACATTTTATTCAATATTTTTAATTACAAAAAATTTATATGATTTTATTCAACTAATTTTATTGTTTTTCAGAATATATGATATAATGAAGCTATTCAAGTTTACTTGGATTAATTTCAATGAAGTAAAAACAAATGATATTTCTAAATAAATTAATTCTATTATCAACTAGGTTATAATTTTCTAATCATGGAATTTTTTTATAATTTCATAATAAATTCCCATGTTATCTCACTTGTTCTTAGAGTTAATGAAGGTAACAAGCTATGGGAATGTGATTATGGGGTATCATTAAAAACCCATAGTGATCTTCATCAAATAGACATTTATATGTATATACATAAATTGATTACAAATTATTCTTGAGATAATATTCAAGGGATAATGAAGAACTAAATATTTGTGACTAATACACAAATCATTAATGAAAGCATGAATAAATTTCCTTGTTTGATATGTTTATACTAAAGTGATTAAAGAAACATGGAGCTGTATCTTCATTAAAATTGTGTTTATCATTATTTCAAGATTCAATAGTTATATATTTTATAATTTTTTAATAAATATTTTTTTTATGATTTTCATAATCATAAGAATGCTTGTGTCTAGGTTATACCTCCTAATCAATAATTAGGTATGCTAAGTTGTGACTCTTAATAAAAGTTGGTGATTCCTGGGCTACTCCTTTGTATGTAAAATGGGATTTGATGGTTGGGTTGTACCTCCTTCTATGAAAATGGAACGAATAATAAAATTTTGTATCTCTTTTCAAAAGTAATTCCTTATTTTAATGATTGTAATTATTCCCAAAAAGTAGACAAGAGTATATATTGTATGAAAAATCATTTGATCACATCTGCAATAAAAATAATATATTTTTTTAAATTTATATTTCCACGGTATTATTATTTGGAATGAAACTACATTACAAAACTTATGTATACAATAATATTCTCTAGTTAATTATTTTATTGGATTTGTCCAAATATTTTTAAAAGTTGTATTCACCCCCATCTAGACCAAAATTTTCATCTCAACTAGGATAAAAATTATTATATATGTGTATTACTATTAGATATAGGGTTTTCCTTATTTTATTATTATAATCGATTTATAGAATACCTAATTATATATGGGAAACTATTTTTGTTAGATTAATTTAATGACTGTGAATAATGGTTGGATACCACAAAATACACTATATTTGAATGTAAATGACTGCTGTTGCTAGAAGGAAAAAATAGAGACATTTTAGAAATAATTAATCATTGATCAATAAATGAACTTAGTGAAATTGTCTAACCAATATGAAAACTCAAGAAATATAGATGATTCTATAAGTCTCAAATTATGGATCAGAAAATATTTAATGAAAAAATAAGGGTTCCTTAAATGAGAGGTGGATTTACTTTAATATAGGGGAAGATTATTTCAATAACAACATATTTCACCCATATAAAATAATAATAATTTATTTGAATGCACTTAGAAAGGTTGCAGAAAACACTACCATATTTGAAATAGTGTTGATATCACTACCAATAGAGTTGAATGAGAGGAAATTGATTTGTGATGAGAGAAAAAAGTTAAATATTACAATTTGAACGAACTAATTGGTTTATTACATCAGTATGAGTTAGAGTTAAAGAATATAACAGTGGAAGAAATTTCATGTTAGAGAGTAGTTTCATTAAAATATAATATAACGATTCTATTAATTGGTTTGATTCTGAACTCTAATAATGTAAAAAAGGTTAAATAACTAATTGTACTAATGGAGTTTAATAATATATGAAATGAAAAAGATACATTAATAAATTATCCATAAGAGATCATCAGAAGGATAGTCAAAGAGGAAGTAATAAAGGTAATGATAGTAAATTCAATATTGTATCAGAACTATCATGATATGAGTGCATAATGAAGGGGAACATTAAGATATATTTTCCACAATAGAATCAACGTGGGAAAGATACTAAATAAAAGAATAATAATATAGATAAATTGGGATGCATGGAATTTTTCTTGGGATTTATATACAAGTAGTGATGAGTTTGAGACCACTATATCCATAATAGAAACTACTATGAATGAGGAAAGTGTTTTTTAATTCATGTTCATGTTATGAAACTAATCGTGAAACTGATGGTAAAGAAATAACTATAAATAAATATTTCAAAATGATATTCTAAAAAAGGATGAATTATATAGAGAGATAAAAAAGGGGAATAAGAAACTAAAAAAAATAAAAAATTCACAACATACTAATTTTTTTTATTACAAAATATAATAAATATTTATTCATAAAATTAGAATTAAAAAAAAATTATTAAACCTAAATTCAAGAATAATATAATTGAAGATACTATTTACAATAATAACTAATGTAAATAAGAAAATATTTGTAATTCATTGGATGATATGACCAAACTTGAAAAACAGTACAAGAAGAACATTAAGAAAATCAAAAAGTTAGATATATATCTTAATAATTAAATGAGAATGTTCATAATGACTTAGAAGAAAGTGAAAAAGAAAATAATTATCTAAATAAAAAATTATTAGTCAAAAATAATCCTTATATTTTTTGTTCAAGGTAATTTGGTAGATAAGATGAAGCCAATGAATAAACATAATAATTATAAAATAGGTTTGGATATAATAGATAAATATGAATGATATAGATAAATTCATATCTTTTGGAAAAAAATTAAATGTTTCTTTTGTTACATTACTTATATGTGATTTAAATGACCATATAAAAAATAATTATCATTGAGGTTTAATAAAAAAATAGTTCATACTATTTCTTTTATTTCTGAAAATATATCTTTTAGATTACAGTTATAATAAAGGTAATAACATTTTATGGGCACCACAATATTTTTTTCACTAGTTGAGTTGAACACAATACATAATAGGCACCAAAATAATTTTCAACAAAATCTATTTTTCATGAAATCTATGTTATGTGTGTCAAAGATTCAATAGGAATGGATGGTGGATGATCCAAAAATAGGAATGGTGATCCTTGAAAACTTTTATCATTTAATTTATGTGGTGGAGGATCTATCACTGTCAATGATAACTCTAATGGAAATGATATATGTTTTTTATATATATGAATATTTAATTCCATCATAATTTATAAATTATTACACATATAAGGTTTAAGACACAACTCAAATAGTTTCTAATTTTTTTTTGTGAAAATGAAATAATTATTATGTTTGATGATAAAAAATGCATATTTTTTATTTTATTTATATTAAATTTTATGTATATATAAAATCTAATATTTACACAATATATTTTTAAATAATAAATTACGAATTTAATGTTTTCAAATGATATGTAAACCCATAACATTATATAGAATGGATGGTTGGGACACATACCTTTTTTCCTTTGTATAAACATACCATATATGTATTGGTTTTCAAATAACCCAAGATCAGGGAATGTAACTATTTATTATGATTATTTTTAAGAAGTTGGAAACAAAAAAATCATATCTATTAATAATATACATATAGTTAAATTATTATAAATATTACATTATTATTCATTTGTCCCTACTGAAAATCCCTTTTTTAGGAAGTAAAAAAGTATCATTTTATAATTATTAATGCCTTCAGTAGGTTTACATGGACTTATTTCAAAACACATATAATTGGATCCTAAATCAAGATTATTTTTTAATTAAACAATTAAAAATCAGAAAAGATATTAATTATTTTTTATTTTAATTTAAAATGTGGAGAATTTTCTGACATAGAATTTGAAAAATATTTTTTTTTATAATTTTGTTATTTTCCATCACTAGAAATGAACACTAAAATATTATTGTTAGTGAAGAAAATAAAACTACTAATGAAATAGAATGAAATATTCATAATGAATATAATTTTCAAAATTAATTTTGGATTAATTGGATAATAATTCTAGTTATATTTTTAATATATTTTTTTGAGAAATTTTTTAAAAAACTACTTAAAGTCACATAATAAAAGATTCCCAATCATAGTCATTTTATAACATTCGATTGAAAAGTTTTTATTTTAGTAATTAACTGTACATTTGATATGTTCTATGAAAAAATTGATGATTTTATATTTTTAGGATATTCCAATAATAGTAAAACAATAAGACATCTTTAACATTTTAGGAATTTATGAAATATAAAAATAATTTTAAAAAAGAAAAATAATAAAAAATTGTGAAAAAAGAGTTTAAAAAATTATCCTTTTTTGATAATTAAATGAAAAATATAATTTATCATTTTAGATAGAGAATATATCTTACCAATATAAAACATTAAATTAAAAAACTGAAATAGATTATTCTATAGGAAATGTTTTTGTAAATATTGAGTCTAGAATAAGAACTCAAGAAGTTGTTTTGAACAATTATTCTAATTCTGCATTTATTTCTAGTTTTCCCATTATAATGTTGATAGTGCATATAATGGTTCAGATTATATTTTTTCTATACATGATTTAACTAAAAAACATTATTGTATCTAATCTATTTTTACTTTTTAAGGATAAAATAGTTATAGGAATAAAATGGATTATAAGGAATAAATTTAGTGAATCTACTAACACGGTAAAAAATATAGGTGAAATAGTATCCCAAGGCTATTACCATGAAGATTTAATTGACTTTGAATATTCATTTTCTCTGGTTACTATAATATAATTAATCCTAATTTTATTATGTTTGTCATGTTTTAGAAATCTAAAATTCTTTCAAAGGGGTGTTAAGAGCTTAGTTTATATGTATTAATTTCTAATGAGTTTAATGTAAATCAACCACCTGTATTTCAAAATTAAAATCTTTAGAATGATGTTTTTAAACTATCAAAATCATTGTAAGGTATTAAAAAATCTTCAAAAGTAGGGTATGATATATTATATGTGTTTTTGTGGAATAATGTGTTAAAAAGAATCAATTTTCAAACATTGTTGACTAAGAATTTTACCTATTATATTATAATTATTAAATTATATGTTGATGATATTTTATTTTTCATTTCATGTAATTATTCATTTAATAAATTTTTTAATAAAATGTCCTTAATTTTATGCGATATTGATAGTAGAGTTTTTTTGGGTATTGAAATTCCTTAAATATACGATGGTATGTTTTCAAATAAATATTATCATAACATACATGTATTAATTTTTTTTAATCATTATTATTGTAATGGTATGACTACATCTAGTATTTATAAGTATGTTAGGAATCCTACTTTATTTGACTGCATCTAGACTTGAAAATTTGTTTCCTGATGATAAGTGTTCTAGGTTTCAATATAATTCATTTAAGGGTTGTAAAAGAATAATGAGATATGTTAAATTAAGTATAAATATTGGTTTATTTTACACTTTTTTAATATTACATATTATTATAAATCTAATTTTTATGTTTGTATAAGTTAAAAAAAAATCTATTCATGTATGTGTCATTTACTTCATAAAAGAAAAGTTTCACAAATTTATAAAAATGAACTATTAATTGTATTATACATAGAAGAGGACGACTATATTACTGTTGATATTTTTGTATAGAAATTATTTGGATAAAACAAACTCTTTCTAATTTTAATTTTTATTTGAGGAAAAATTTTATTTATTGTGATAATACATATGCTATTTAAATTATTCGATTTATTGAGGATTCTTATAAGAAAAAATTGAAGAGGCAGACAATATAGAATAATTTGGTTTCTATCAACAATAAAAAATTCTTGATCGAGAAAGGGAGATGGTAATTTTTCTTGCTGAATATTCACAAATGTCTGGGGATTCTTCTCTGAAGTTGACATGTGAGACACATGATGGTTTAGATAAAATCCATAAGCCAGAGACTTGTGAGAAAGTCCAAGATGAAGAAAGAAATAATAAAACTGGAGAATATTGTTCATAAGACAACAGTATTCATAACAAAAATTAAAATATAGGTGATGGTGAAAATAATCAAATTTTAATGAGGAAATCAATAAATAAATTGAAACGCATGTCGTATTCTATAAATGGGTTGATATAGAAGATGAATTAACCCAAATTACATCCTCTATTCATGATCTTTTTATATGAAAAAATGTGTGGATGGTGAAGGTTTCCAATACATGATTCATAGGAAATCAAGGTTTATGAAATATTACTCATATTGGATGCCAACCTAGGTTACTGGTTTTCATATACCCAAAGACTATGAATCAGATTATCGTGCTGATTATGATTCTTCCCACCAATATGATTATGACCAATGATATTTTCCATTAATGATAGTATAACCTCTTGTATAAAACCACCTCTCTTATCTTCATCACTTACTTTGTTTTTTCCTAAAAAACATTTGTAGTATTCATGAAACAAACACATACATATTAGATTTAACCTTTTAAGATATCATATAAAAAATGGAGATAATATCATATAAAATGATTCAAGGACGACCTGTTCCGTGACCGTGGCAACTTCCGAGCCGGTTTCTCCCCCTGTGGGGGAGGGGTATCCGACCTCCTTTAATGGAGCGGAACCCTTTGAACCCTTCTCCATTCCAAATCCTCTCCCCCCGTTTCCCCAAAGTTCTTTGTGCCTGAAAATGACAGACCTATATGAGGGATGCCCTAATCTCACGATTTCGATCGCCGAGTTCAATGAGGCATCAACCCTCCTCGACCTGACTTTGATCGCTTGATTCTCGCAAAGAAGGCCTTCGGTCGACTACTTTGATAGATTTGTATTCGGTTCTTGGGACTTGCAGGAGAGGGCAATGATAGGTTTGATTGACTCCAAAAACATTATGATTCGATTCAACTCCGAGGAAGATTTAATCAATGCCTGGTATAACACTCCCCGCAACTACAGTGGCTTCCGTTTCTATCTATTCAGATGGACCTATGACTTTCATACGAAACGAGACTCGCCTTCAGTAACGATTTGGTTAAGTTCCCCTAATCTCCCTCTTCCGTTTCAAAATCCTTCGATTATCAGTATGCTTGGAAACCTAGTGGGCAGATACCTATGTTCTGATAGCCGAACCAAATCCATCTGTCATCCAGTTAATCCTCGCATTTGTGTGGAGGTTTATGCTTCAAAAGTGCCTACTGATTTCGTTTGTTTAACAGTTGGTGAAGAGTTCCGATATAGACAGGAATTCGTTTATGAATCGTGGTTTGAATTTTGCTCTGTCTCTAAGCGAATGGGTCACTCAATGAAGGTCTGTAAGAGTGGGTTTAAGAAGTCAGGGAAATCGAAAGGCGTGATCATGGGTGTTAGTGTAAATCCAGAGAAGATCACGGTGAATGGCTCGTCTGGTCAGGGGAATGTTGGTATGGAGTCTAAATTGAACTCGAAAAAAGTTGTGCATGGTGTTTCAGGAAATCCACTGGTTGTAGATGTCCTCAGTCGTTTGAGAAAGTATCTAGGTGATCCTCATTCACTGGTGGAAATGGGGTTGGAGACGGAGACAACCAAGAGTGGATTGGACCCTTCGATTGAGGCCTCCCATGGGGGAAGTGTGAACAATCCAGATGGGGTAATGGAAAAGGTGGATAAGGGAGGTCATACTCCATCAGGCCCTTCTTATGTTGAGGTGGCGTGCTTAAGAAATGATAGCAGTGATTTTGGCCAGGGAGTGACTCGGAATCCTAATACAGGTAGCAAGGCCCTGGAACAAGATGCAGGGGGTGAGACCTTGTGCAGGACAAGTCAGGTGGAAGGCCTTGTGCTGGGTAATAATTTTGAGCTTCTGACCAATGATGATCCAGTCCTGGTATTTACATATTTGGTCCAAATCTCCATAGATGAGCAAGAGGTGAACAGGTCCAGTGATGAATGTTATAGCTCTTATGCAGGTGACATATAGGATGGGACTTAGGGCAGTATGAATCTAAGCCCACGGAGATGCAAAAGCAGGAGGGGAAATCTTAAAGTAAGGAAAGACTACTCACATTTACCTTTACCTATGGAGACCAGATACGCGAAGAAGATTAAGGCCAAGCAGATGGAAAATTCCACCGACCTCTCCATATCGGCTTGCCAGCATCGGAGGTCTGATGCTATGATTGAACACCCTTTGGAACTGATTTTGAGCTCGGAAGAGGTTATGGCTGAATCGGTTCTAACAATTAATTCTACTGCTATAGAGGCTGAAAGAATTATGGAAAGAAGTATAAGGTTACCTATCAATGAGGAGCAATGCAACTGGATTGATAAACAGGATCTCATCCTAATACGAGGATTCAACAACGTGATAATCAGTATAGAGGAGTACATGCAGTCTTGGGACAAGCTGGATTTTCAGTTCGAAGATCTCCTGAAGAGGGAACCAGGCACTCAGGTGAACACTATCTCTTGGTAATTATCTAGGGAGACTAAAACTAGCAAGCTGCACTTTTATTTTAATGGCTTGACATCTTCCTTTTATGCTTGAACATATGGTTTTTCACTTTTTCCTTAAAAGTTTTTTATAATAAAATAAAAATATATTGAGGAGAGGAGATTCAACTAAAAAAGTCCTTCTAATATTTAACAAAACAATATATCCTGTGATGTTTGAAAAAATAATTTTTGAACAAGGAATAATGGAGATTTACCCAGAATTGTTATAATTTTAAATTAATATTACTTCTTTAAATTTGCTAACATATATGGTATACAGATTGTTTGAATTTATTTATTGTGAACATATTTGATGTATTGGAGTATATTGGTTTGTTTTCCACTAAATATATAGGTTCGTATTATTTTAATACTTATGTTTATATCTATAATTTTTTAGATTTTAAATATTGTATTATTTCTTATTTTTTAATTTATTTTTACGTAATTTATATTTAGTAATTGGTCTGTTTTATTTGAGTTTCAACCTTGGTTTCAATAAGAATTATTTAGATATTTAATAAACATTGATATTTTATTCAGGGAATATATATTTTTTATATCAAACAATTAATTTGGTTCTTAAATTTTTTTTATTTTAAAAAAAATATAAATCTTATACATATTTATTAGAATTTTAAAATTGATTCAGCATGAAAAATTGCTTGTTATAATTTTGGGGGAAATTTATGAACAAAATTTTAATGTCCATTAATTTATTTTAACGACATAAGAAGGGGATGATGTGTTTATATATTATATATATTTTTTAAATCGATATTTGGGGGTGATTATTAATACTATATTTCAATGATGGGGATATTGTTAGTATTGATGTTTGATTCTTATCTGGGTTTTTCAATGATAAAAATACCTCAATCTATTTTTAATAACATGACATATTTAAAGACATAATTTTTATTTGTGGAAAAATATTTAGTAACTTTTTTCTATATATTATAATTTTTTAAATTTAATATAATGATTTTTTAGTTTTGGTATTTTTAGAATTCATTGAAATGTATGACTTAATTTAAAAAAATAATATACCAATGTTTAAATATATTAGTTTATGTTTATGTAGACTTATATGATGTTAAAGTCATAAATATTTATGTTTACATAAAAAAAGTTTGGTTTAGATACATTAGATTTATTCTTACATAGACGCTAGATTCATGTTTATAAAGAACTAGATTCATGATTATATAGAAGCTATATTGATTTTTAAGCATGTTAGTCTCCAATATATATAAAATAATATTCATTCTTATGAAAACTACCTTCATGTTTATGAAGTATGTAGAAACATTTTTATTCTTCAATATAAAATGATGGGTTTGGAAAACCATGTTTATGAAAAACTATAAGTAATGGTCATAAAAATTAAAATTTTGATTCCAAAATACATAGTTATTTTAATAAAATGTTTATACTATATTATCATGTAGTCTTATTTTTTTGAATTCATTTATATTTATATGATTTTATTCAACCATTTTATTGATTTTCTATGCATATATTTTACCTTGAATGTATTCAAAGTGATCATGAATAGTTTTAATGAAGGAACACCACATTATTTTTATAAATAGAAAAATGTTATTTTTGGGTTCATATTGTTTGCTAACTGCGACATTTTTTTATTAGTCCGCAAGAAACTATTTTGTGATCTTAATGATATTTTAATACATAAAAGGGATTAACCATTGACATGTAATCAAGATAAATAATTATAAACAACATGTTGATCATGATCTAAAAAACAATAACAAACATATGTGATATAGTGATGAAAAATCATTGATAGAGAAAATTCAAGAGAAATCAAACAAGGAAATATTTATGATATAAAGTTCCATTCTAAAAATAATCTGAAAGTGATTTAATTATCAGATTTATTTCTTTTAGGTGACCAAAGCTACATCATGTTTCATCTTCTTTAAACTGTTAATCTATTTCTTATGGTTTAAATTTACTAATATTTGATATTATATTTATTATGAATATTTTAGTTTATTATTTACTAAATATATATCACATCTATGTCTTGGTAATACCTCATGATCAAAAGGTAGGTCTGAATAATTTCCACTCTTATCATGTACCACAACTTACAGAGATGTATATTGCATCATTTTAGGACAATATTATATAGAAAACATTACAATTTGTAGAAGAACCACAAATGACTAATGTCTTCTGAGACTACAAACATGATCCTATTATTCAATGAAAGATCTCCTTTATTTCCCACAAGATCTTATCACATAGAACACTTCATAGACAAACCCGACTTCAGACCTTTATTCACAACCTCGGGATACAAAACCTAATAAATGGTGATCTTAGATACTTGTTAATGGTAAACATGAGGGTTATCAATCAACAGAAAACATAAGAGGATTATAATTGTATTGTAACATAATTTAGTACCTGATCTTGCCCTAAATCAATTATTCCCATATATTCTTAGATAAGAATCCCCAAAATCAGTTCATATTGAAAATTATGATATATATGGGTGTCAAATAATAATTATAATTCATGATTTTAACCATATTAATGTGGAAGAATAATATTACAAATAATAATATTTTGATAACTTTTATTCATAATCATTTCAAGGAATAATATTTTTAGAGAAGATAAAAATAAATCATTCTCACACATCAAAATTGAAGAAAAATACTCACAATCATGTCTTTACATATTCATGGAAGAATAACCAGATGCATTCATTTTCATAAATCAAAATCGGAAATAAGATAATTTTTATCAAGTCCTTTCTTATCACCATCATATCATTTGATGTCAATATATCATTAACTAATTCAATGTCGGGATACATATTTATAGTAAAAACAATAAAATAATGAAAACTATACGTATGTGTGTCATGATATCATAAAACATTTATCATATAAAGATATAATAACCCTTGGTTATTAAATGGGATCCATAAAAATTCATTATTTAATTGAATTATAACCCATATAAAACATCTAGGTTTCAAAATAATCAAATTATCAATGACACAAAATTTATAGAGAAACAATATAAATGGTATAATAGGATCATAACCTCGTTAAACCACATTTAACATCATATAATTTTATCATAGATGAAAAACACATTTTAAGGATCACTCAATTATTTCTCATTGAAAATAACAATTCCACCTTGAAATAAATTATTTATAATCCAAAACATTTACAAAATATTAAAGAGAAAAGTTTATTTTTAAAGTACTATGGATAATTTAATGGTAATATTCAAATCATCGAGTCTTCATGATGGTCATGTATTTTCCTCATGCTCTATACTTTAAAACATTGATTTCTATATCATTTTTGATGAAAATTATAAGGAACTACATTTTAAAAATAATAAGAATATTATTTTTAAATTTTTTTATAACAATTAGAAAAAAATATTATAATGACAATAAAAACTATTAAAGAATAGTAATATCATTCTACAATTTTGTTCATGAAAACCTAGAAATGGAAGAAAAATATTTCTAACCAAAGTTAAAATAAGATTTTAAATTCTAAATAAAAATTCAAGATTATCTACCAAATAGATCAAAAAGGTAATATTACATTAAAATTATATGAATAACTAGAGGATAATAAAATGAATTAGTTTTATGGTATAAGGATAATATGAATTCACTTCATCAAAATTCATTAATAAATCACCCTGATGAAAATGATTTTACCACTTTTGTAATATCCTTATAAAAACCTCTTGAATTCGATAACCATAGATATATTTTTAAATTCAAAAAAATTTCATTAGAATAATAATAAAACACATTTATTCATTATATATACTACACAAAAAATATGTGGTCTATATGGCATTTGTGCCACTAAAACAAAAGTGATATGACTAAACCATTACCTAAATTGTCATCTTTCTTTTAATATGTTAGAAAATCCTATTTGAGAAATTTTTATTTATTATAAATATATTACAGAACCATTATCATAAATTACATAACATACATCATTCGTTTATAAATTTTAATATCCATTTTATTTAATATTTCTTCATTAAAATGATCATTTTGGTAAAAACCTGTTTATTTACCATGCATATTTCAGTTAAATTATTCTAGTACTTTCACCTTGGTCATGATTTTTTCTTCCAAATTATAATAATAATTACGTGAGTTATTTATTTAATAAATATATATACTTAAATAACCATTCATATAAATTATTCCTTAAAATGTCATTACATCAATTCAGGGAGACAATTGTCTATATGTACACAAGAGTGATGTTCCCACATTTCGATGGTCAGAATTAAATAATGCTGGATAATAATTCACCTCCATGAAATCTCTATTATATCATATATATATATAATATTACTTAAATTTTCCTTTATTACCATCAATGTAAAGTGTAAATGAAAACAAATAACATCTCCTAATGGATGGGGTAGTCCAAAGAAATAAACGATCAATGTTATCATTTTTCAATGGATGGAAAGGCTAAAACGGTAAATAATGTATTATAATTATATAAGTATAATTATTTCAGAAGTATCATATATAAATATTAAATAATTCAAAATATAAAACTATAATTTACGACAATGGTGAATGAATGAAATCGCTACGTTGATATGGTACTCAACCGGTATGCACGAGGAAAACATTTCATTAACCATTTAATGAAAAGTTCATTTAAAATTGTGAATAATTTTTCAATATAAAAATTAATTATTTTTTGGATACTAAATTATTTATTTTTAAATTCATACTATATATTTATAGTAGGTAGAATAATAAAAAAACTGAAAGTTCTTAATAAGATGATTACTTTTTCTTCGATAGAACTCAATTGGATTACACATTTAGCCTTGAGAGAATGGTATTTGGGAATGAGAAGAAGCCATTGTACATAGGGGAGAAATATATGAAGGAATTATGTTATGGATTTTCTATATTTAAAGACATGTATATTTTGAATAGTTAAGAAGATTATGTTCCCTTTTATAAGTGAGGGAAAGGACACACTTGGAATTACATGAAACATGAAATATTATATATATATATATATACACATATAAATCATGTAAAGTGTAAACAAGGAACCGAAGATGAATGGATATGATAGTAGGGGTAAGAATAAGAATAAAAAATAACTTTTATGAATATGTTGGATACATTTTTTCTTTATCTTATAGTTAAACAACATTAAAACCATTTTAACCATAAACATGATAACATGAAATTTCACCATGATAACATACTCATATGACCTTGTAAATAATGGTAAATAAAAAAATTTAAATATTTAATTCAAAAATTTCAATCTATTTAGTTATATTTAATTTATTTATGTTTTATAAATTTATTTTATTATAATGACACCAAACATATGGAAATAATTTTTATGAAAAGACATGATTTAAGAGTACAAATAACTTTACCTTGAGATTATGTAAAAAATATTGGTTACAAGTATTTTTTCTTAAATAATTAAAAAGATAACTCTAAAGAAAATTTTAGAAATCCCAAACCTAATTTTATCTTCCAATCATTCAATCGAATGCAATGACCCAAAAATATTTTTAATTGCAATGAAATACAACTTATCTTCAAAAAGGATAAAATATTGTTCAAAATTTCAAATTAGTGTTATGAAACCCTTTTTTAACTCACACAGAATTTATTTGGTCAATTATAAAATATGACAATGGAATGGGTTAGTGTTAATGTGATGTCTTGTCTTATTATTTTAACACTATTTTTTATATTTTACTGTTAGTAAGATGCCAAATTTTTTTATCGTTACAATTCCTAAATATAAAAAAGTTTGTTTAAAATAATATTTTTATTAATTATAAATTATAATAATATGTAATCTTTTTTATAATATTAAATTTCTATAAGTTTCAGAAATTAATTTCAAAATAAGAGTGCAATACCCAATGAAATCTATTTATAGGAAATTTCATTTTTAGGCATAAAAATTGATTTATTCTTTATCAATGCCATGTAATAATAGTAAAATGAATATCAAAGAATTTTATAGAATATATAATATATATATTTCTGGAAAATTATTAATCTATAATGTTTAAGTTATTTAATTGCGATACAAACATATTCTGAACATGAAAATAGGTTTTAGAAAACTGTTTTTAAGCCAATAAATAAACTTCTACCAGAATCTAGTATAATATTGACTGTTATCTAATTAATTAGGATATAAATGATTAAAGAAAACTTTTTTATATTAATAAAAAATCCAAAATATAGTGTTACATATAAATTTTTTTATAAAATGGAAATTAATTACAGTTCTATAGAAATTGGTATTTTTCACTCTTCAATGAAAAATCAAATTTTCCAGAAAAATAAAAAAAATATACCCTGAGGTAATTCTCATATAATGATTTCAAAAATTATAAACTTTTATGAAATTTTATTTATATAATTGGTATAAATTATTTTTCATATTCTCTCACAAAAATCATTAAAATATATTTTCAATGAAATTAAATTATGAAGCACAAAACAACATTACTAGGAATGGGGTATTTATATATATTATGTTAAAAAATTAATTTGAATCAAGTATAATATATATATATATATTTAATAATGTTGAGAACCCTATACGTAGCCATCAATTTATGGTCTATGTTATAATATATCATGGTTCATCTTAATCTTGTTGTTATGTGTGAAGTAGGCTATAAAACACATAAAATTTATTTAAATATACATATATTATAAAATCCTATGGTGTTCCACTCTAAACTGCCTAAATAGATTATTCTATTAGAATGTTTTCTTGGTAATCAATGGATAAATATTTTAAAATATAGTAATTTGAAACCCATATTGTATGTTGGGACAATAAAACATCCTTTAAAATGAGAAATATTGAATAATAAAGGTAACCCCAAATTGCACATAATTATGTTCCCGAATATAGAGGAAATTGGTGGGAGGTTAAGATATATACATAGATTAGAAGAATATCATATAATTAATAGTATAGAGTGTTATATATCATGGTCTTGATAAATTTACTGACAATAATAAAATACATCATTTAGTGGTGAAATGACCATATATTCATCAAAAATTATATTAAAAAATAAAATTTATATTTAAATTTTCATTTCATATAGTTGAAGGATTATTTTACTATCAAGATTGACTAATTGATAAACTATAATTACATATTATATTTCAATTCCATAGGCACAATAAAATATTTTTATGGTGCCTTAATTTATATCAACCTGTATTTTATCTCTTATTCCATGAAAGTAATATTCATGACGAATCTCTCATTTATAAAGTGTTAAAATAATGTTACATATAATGAATATCCTTTTAGTCTTTAGTTAAATATTTACTGACTAAATGTTTTTTATCACAAGTATCTATTATTGATAAGTATAATACATTTATTTATAAAACCTAAATAGAAACTCCCAATGGTTAACATAAACCATTCTATAATTAGTTATCATTACGACTCCACCCAAATAAATATAATGAAATTCAAAACCCAAAGTACTGAAATATTTTTTCATATTTTTTTCAGTATTAATATTACAATTTATCATCAAATAACATAAAAAATCTTAGAATTTCATATGCAAAACACATAACTACCAAGATCATATAATATTCTAAAATGTGATAATAATTTTCCAATATAACTAGAATTACCTTAAAATCGTGATGATAACATAAATGATTCAAAAATTAATTCTGTAAAATCTGTCAAATATATTACACATGTCTAAAAATATAGTAACCATCACCAAACCTAAATCAATTTACTATAATATAACCAGTCAATTCTATGGTAATTCTATTCAATTAAAATTATTATAATAAAAAATATTTATTTCTCAAATAAATATTACTATCCCAATATCAGGCACAGATTAAGGGTTATCTATCTATCAATCATGTGTTTTCCAAAAATATCACCCTGTCACAAAAATAGTTTGTATAGTTTATAATGAAAATTCAAAATATGATTGAAAATACATAATGAAAAACTACTATAGAATAATACATAGATTTTCCATGATTCGTATTATCCATAACATCATTGATAAAACACTTGTACATAATAATTCTAGAATTCCAAATCATAAAAACCAAAATAATTCTACTTTAATGATTGGAATAACCTTGGAAATTCCTGGTACATTAACAGAACACTTGGATTATGCGATCGACTCATATAAATTTTATGTTACCTATACATAATATAATGAATAACTTGGAATTTCATTGATCTATGAACATCATATTCATATAGATAACATATTCATGATTTTATTAAACATTAACCTCAGTTATTATTCTCAAATTTATGATTTTTTGGAAGAAAAATATTCTTTCATTATATATATTTATCAACGAAACTCCCATTAATTGTTGTTATTCTCTTATTGGGTTTCATTCAAATATCACCCATGTTGAGGTTGATAATCATACAAAATGTTATATGATTTTTCATAATAACATGATTTCACATTCCAACTCAAATTTCATTTGGTAGATCAAGATGAAAATATTTTCATTATTCATCGCATTTAGTGTTAACACAGTTCATTTAGGATTCATTTATTGAAAAAAAAAACAAAAAACCATATTTTTTGAAATAATAATTATAGTGAGAAACCATATGATCTTGAAAAATTATTTATAGTATGACTAAAGAATGAAAATTCCATTAAATCTATGTCACGTTAGGTTTGACATTTTCCATCCATGATTACCATCTATTCATGTTCTTAATAGTGGTTTAGAAAAATTATGAATTAAAACAGGAATATACCATTGGTTTTACTATACATGTGTTTGGTTTAAGGCCCAATCATTATGAACTAATGACTGTCGAATTAATACCCAATACACCCCATCCAGAGTTGTTACCCATATGTGCATCCAAACCACTACTTCATCAGCATGCAAGTTTCCTGATTAGGATGTATTTTATAAAAAACCACATAACCTCTACCTTAATAAAATTTTAGGATATTATCCAGCACATATACTTATACATTGGGTACTTTGTATTTTTTCATTTTAAAATATACAAAGAATAACTAAACTCTGGTCTGATAATAACTATAACATCCCATACAACACATTCATAAATATTATGTCTTTTTAAATTAATTTTCATTAACAAAAATTACGATCCAAGATAGAAAAAAGGGTTTGAGTCTTTAGTGTCTAGAAACATAATCCCATTATGTAAAGAAATATCTTCATTATCTCAGACAATATCTTATTACATATATTTGTTCTTAGACAAATCCTGTTTAAAAACATTCATCATAACACGGGGAATGGGAAAATTATATAGGGATAGATAGATTTATTAATTAGGGTAAAAAGGGATAAATAGATCATAGAAAAACATATGATGAACATAAGGGTATTACAACATAATCATGTGAATATAATTGCATGAATACCACAATCCTAGATCCAGTTCTAAATTCATAAACATCACATTTTCTCCTTTTATACCAAAGAAGGTGAACTAATTTTTTATAATCAAGGATTACAACATGAAAAATAAATATTTTATCACTTACATAATCATGTAACATTTGTTATTAGTGTTTTAGAGAATTAGAAAAAACTCATATCATATTGGATTCATAAAAAAGGTTCATAAATATGAGAATCATTATTAATTTTACTAAGATTTTATTATTTCACATTAGGTAATCAACATTGTCCATATAAAATCCCCTAAAGAAATAAATAATCAAACCAAAGTATTTATAACATAGGGTACAACAAATAATAATAAGGGTAGGGTAAATGGTTAGTAAGGGAAAACATAAGAGTTATCAACTGAATGTCATCAATGAGCTCGATAAATTCATTTAGGTGTGGTGAAAATAATAATAGTTCATGATTGAATCATAAAATAACTCAAACACATCACTACTTGGATCATAAAAAATCCAAAAAATTAAATGGATAGAGTCATCTTAATCAATAATCATGAGCAATGTGATATAAATCTTGATCACGATATTCATTATAAACCCTTAATATGATATTAAAACTCCTTTTTTGTAAATTAGATCCTAATATTCATAAAACCCTTTTAGAACACTTTTAATTGAAATAAATAAATAGACAATATTAAACATCACCATTACCCAATTCGTTGGATAAATATTCAGTCACACCCACAATTTATGCAATTACGGGATTACCTAGTTGTTTCTAGGCCACCGAATGTTATGCTATAATGGGATTTTCAGACACATTATTTTCCACAAAATAAAAAGAAATAATGGGATTATGAGGTCCTATATGAGCCACCCCATGTTAATCTATAACAGTATTACCAAGTGCTATATGGGATACCCCATTTTTTATGTATAGTTTCGAAGAACCACAAAAGGAAGAAACAATAATTATTATTTTCTATCATGATAAACTCATTGAAACTAAATGGATTTCGTATAATTATCCATGATACATGATCTACCAGTGGAAATTAAATGTGTTCCATAAAAATATATTTTAATCTTAATTAACCAATATAAAAGAAACAAGATCCATAATAATCAATCTAAATCATGATTATCATGTTGAAAAAATGGGCTACGTAACAATCTCACTCAAACAATATTAATCCATCTGAGGAAGGAATGAGTCTGTATCATTATAAAATATCCACATTGTAGAATAATGAACAAACATGGTGTTTCATATTGATTAATAGAAGTATATTTGAATGATAATTGATTTTTTTGAATAAAACACACTTTTAATTTAGAAAATCACTTTTCTAAAAATATAATAAATATTTAAAATACTTTTATTTGTAAATAAATTTTAATGTGTACAAATGAATATCCAAAAAATAATTTAACATATTTTTAATTAAAATATTCTTTTTTCTTTAAAAACCCCTTTTAGATTATTTTTGAAATGTGTGATATTTAATTATAAACTCCTGTTTTTGTTTTGAAATGTGTGATATTTTTTATCATTACATAATTATAATTATATCATAAAATGTGTGATATTTAATTATAAACACTTATATATCACTCTTGTGATGTTAAAATAATTACATATCTTTGGGAAGGCGGTAGTCTACACATCCACGAGTGATGTGTTATCTTTTTCACTATGTTTAAATGTAATAAATAAAATGATATATAATATTTTAAGAAAGATAATTATTTAATAAATATAATAATTATGAAATTTATATCAGATATATTGATTTTAGTTACCGTTATTTCTTTTTATTTAACACGTTATTGAAAAATGCTTCACATCGATTCGCGAGACGGTAGTCCTCCATACAGACGAGTGACGTTATAATTATGTAATGATAAAAAAATCGCATACCAATTTGGTAACTTAGAAACTATAAACCCAATGAAAGAGATATCCTAAAATTGATATTTAAATATAAATAAATATATTTATATGAGTCACATAATAGATTCATTGTAATTATATTCACCACAAAACAAAAATAAGTGGTGAAGATGAAATGTATCTCACAAAAATAAATGTGAGACGTGAAAAACCCTTACCTAGACTATTACTCTCCATACTTGTTCTTTATATTCCATAATAATAAACTTATTTTAATTATTTAATTTCTTTATATCATTTTACTAGTCCATTATTACTTTAATTTCACGTATAAACATGTTTTATATAATAACGTAATCAATTATATTTAAGTTGCATTTGTTTTACTATATTCAGTTTATCTATCAAAATTGATTTTGGTAGGTCGAATATAGAAAAAGTGTTTATTATTAAAACATATCTACAGTAATAATCATAATATAATTATCATTTTTATACATCTTTTATAATTTTAGAACTAATCATTAATGAAGGTTATGCGAAATGAAATAATTTTACAATCTTGGAGATAGTTGGTCATCCATATGCATGAGAAATATTTTCATTTTTCAATGATCACTATGGAAAGAAGGTATGTAACATTTTATAATTAAATAATTATAATTATATCATTAAATGTGTGATATTTAATTATAAATACTTATATATCACTCTTGTGATGTTAAATAAATCACATCGCTTTGGGGTAGCGGTAGTCTACACATCCACAAGTGACATTTCAACTTTTTCATTATGTTAAAATATAATAAATAAAATGATATATAATATTTTAAGAAATATAATTATGTAATAAATATAACAATTATTACATTTATATCATATATTTTTATTTTAGTTACAATTATTACCTTTGATTTAACGCCTTAGTGAAAAATGCTTCACATCGATTTGCGAGATGATAGTCCGCCATACAGACAAGCGGCGTTATCATATCCCATGTGGTCTAAAAAATTAAACAGTTTTATATAATATAATTACTAAATATGTATAATTATGTTATAAATATCCTAAAAATCATTTATAAATGGTATTTCTAGCGTCATTCCCTACCTTTAAAGGTGGTAATGAAGAAACGAACAACATAGGTTTGTGAAGCGGTAGTATATCGCACAAACAAAAAATGATTTCGTATCCCATTTGATAGAATTGTGTATATTTTTAGGTATTAACTATAAAATTAAAATATCTACATATATGGAATATAATTATTTTATTATATAATTATGATATAAAAATAATTTAATGTTGTTGACAATGAAATAAAATAAAAATATATTTTAGAATTACATTACACCTTTATTGAATATCCTCCGTAGGTTTGCACTCAAATTATTAAAGGGTATCTTTATGAAAAAAATAACTAATCTATGATGAGGTTATGAGACTAAGGACGTGATTCGTGATGGGGTTGGACAACCCATAAGGGTTGATATGTTTGAATTATTGGGGAGAGTGAGTGAATTATTATAGTTGAGGAGGAGTCTAATTCTTTTAAATACTAAACATTATTTATTATTGAGTTGTCTCTAGTACCACATGTTCCACCGAAATATAATAATAATAGTGGATAAGATTATGTGGTCTCAAAAAAATTCCAAAAAACAAACGAAATATTCTTTTTAACCATTTTTTCCATAACATGAAAATATCTTTATTTAATGATTTTGATATTTCATTAAGGTAACTTTTTTTGTAACCTATATAATTAATCCATTATGATTAATCTAGTTATACCTATTAGAAAATTTTTACCCTCTGATTTTATATATTAGTTATTAATTATTAAAAAAATCACATGAGTGTTGGTAATTAAATTTAACAGAAGATCATATAATGAGAAAAAACATTGTTTAACCCTAACAATACCAATAATGTTTTCACTATATAAGGGTAACTATAGTTATATTTATTTGTATTAAAAGGTTAATTTACATGATATATTATTATAATTAACTTTAAATCATTTAATAAAATATCATTTATGATAAAATAACATTAATGACAATTTTGACATTATTTATTTAAATTGAATTTAGAAAATACAAAAATAGTCACTGAATTTGAACATATTATGTTCAAAATTTTGGTTCATGATATACTCTTAAATAATAGTGGAAGAAAATTTTTATTCTATTTACCTCGGTTTTAATATTTTTGGCATCATTTATTTGATTTAATTATTAATTAAATAATACAATCATTGGAATTTCATAATCATTTATTGTAATTATATCACTTCTAAAACCTAAAGATAAATTACTATGAATAAAATAATCATTTATCATCCAAAATAATAATTATAACCAAAACCATTTTGTTTTTCCTTATTCCAAATGATTTATATAAATTAAAAGGATGAAAGTTATATTTTGAGTCTTTGTTTTTTCATAACTTATTTAATGGGTTTCTTTTATGAACAAGTGTACAAAAAACTCATAAATTTAAATACCATGATATTGAGGTTTGAAATAGATCCATAAAAAGGTTATTGAACATGATTTGGGGTATTTCTATGCCTTAAATTGGTTATTTGACCACTATATAAACTTTTTTTACCATTAAAATTGTAATTAATTGTTGATGTTTTCACTAATATCTATGGTAAAAAATTATTTATACCGTTAAACTGATATAAAATATAGACTCCATTTTTTCAAATTTAATTCATAGAATATGCATAATTTTATTAAACATTAATCCTGAATATGTGATGAGAAAGCATGATTTTAAAGTGAAAAAGTTCAAAAGTTTACAATATTCTTATACAATCATTAGTTATGCTTTTTTTTTCAAATGAACTATATTAGATTATTAAACGTACAATTGAACTTTATTTTCTTCAAATAATCCAAATAAAACAAAACATCGTAATCAATGTAGGATAAAAGACACATTCCAATTATAATTCACTATTTATCATTATCCATCAAAAAACCAAATCATTTTAGAAAAATTAGAAATATTCACCATAAGATAATTTTGGAGACATCATTTCAAAAAATAAATAATTTTTTTAAAATTAAAATTATTAATTTTTCTGAAACTATATTTTTAAAATAAGTGCGCCATAAATGGTATAAAATAACTTTTTAGAAAAAATATTGTTTTTTGTTATAAGATTGGATATATTTTTATCTATTGAATAGAAATGAATTATGATGAATGTTAAATCTTATATTTAATATATTATATATAAATTTCATTAACATATACCAAAAGGGTGATTTTTCTATTTTTTGTTATAAAAAACAGTTGTGCACATTTAATTAGTTTTTCAGAAAAATAATTCCTTTTATTTTCAAATGGTTCTTATTTTCTTGTATAATTAATTTGATTCAAAAAATTATTTTTATATACATTTGAAAAAAATTAGTTATTTATATAATCCTATTCATACCCATTATTTTAATGGCTAGTTTACAAAATTAATATATATCAAGTGTAGTTTTAAGATTAGCGTAGTGTATTGAAAATGTTATCAAAAAATCTATTATTAGAATTCAACCCAAGATAAGCTATGTATAGTGTGTAACATAATATAAAATAATTTTTGAATTTCATTTTTTCTATTGAATATAATTTTCTTCATTTAATGTCTTGGGGTATTATATCCCCCATTTAATAAATCACTTCCTCAAAATTTGATCTTTGTCTCAGTAATCAAAGGAAGAAGTTTTGAATATACTCTTTATATTATCGCACAAAACAAAAAGGGATCATAAAACATCATATTAATAATATATAGTGGAAAGTAAAATATTTATATATAATAGAACATAACTATTTTTGCAAAATAGAAGTATATATGTCAGAATTGAGGAATATGGTATATAATTATATAGATCGATTGAGGTAATTGATCAAAAACTATTGAATGATAAATAAAAACATATGATCCTAAAAATAATAAATATATAATTATCAAAAAACCATAGATTCATCAAAAAAGGTGTTATAAGGAGAACATTTTTATTTCAAGATCGTTTTCGAAGAGTTAATGATTATTTTACCATCTAGACTATGATAACATGGAAATATAATTACCAGATGAGTATAATTTTTTCCTTTAGATAATTTCCTCCATAATCCCATTGTTTTCTTCAAATTAAGAGTATTTAACATGGATTTTTCAATCATGAACAACTAAAATAAACATTTAAAGACCACATTACCATAAAAGGGATAACAAGATCTTCCTCTTATCTTTGACAGTAACCAAAACCAAAATAGATATCACATGGAAAGATAATTACCAAAATGAATAAACCATAATTTGATACATTAATATTCAAAATTAAATATTAACAACTGAATTTCAAACCAAATTATTGAAGAAATAATTATCCTTAAAAAAAATTCAAACATTTCCTAACAATTTTCAAAACCCAAATATTTGAATTATTTGATCATACATTATTACAAGAAAAATATTTTTTATTCCTCAACTAAAAATATATATTATTCCAAAATAAACATAATAATAACCTGTAAAAGTTTCATACTATCTAGGACATCATTTTGGTCAGTAGTAGGCACAAAACATTGGTCATAATTTGGTGAATGGTATTAGCCTACCTACCTATCCAAATGTGACGAGTTGTGACCCATCATAAGATTTTTTCATTTTTTATTTAAATAAAAAAATAATTCCTCTATAAATAAAACGTCATGGAAGTCATAGTGGTTACAAATACCTAAACCGAATAAAATTACTCCCTAAATTTTACTACTCACTTTAAGGTCACATCACTTAAAACCTCAACGGGGTGTTTAATGTTATAGGCATATGATGGTATCCATGACTATGAAGCTAAAAAAAATAAAAATATCTAAATTTATCTAATACCTTTTATGAAACCAAGTATAATATACCATAAACCACACACCTAGATTTGGTGAAAAATTCATAAAATTTAAATTCTCATTTTTTATAACAAAGAAGGCGAGCTAATTTTCTCCCGTGAAAACATACAAAATCACAATGAAATATTGGATCCCATATATACCCATGGACCATTTAGGATTTCGGTTTTATATAATTAGGACCAACTCTTATAAACTTGGATAAATGAAAAATGGTTCATAAAGATGAACAACGACATTTTTTATAACCATATTTTCTTATTTAACATTAGGTCATCAACATCATCAATATAAATTCCCATATTGACATAATTCATCCAACCTCGTTATTTATAACCTTGGGATGAGGAAATAATAATAATTGTGTGCTCAAATGTTCATTAAGGGTAAACATAAGCACGAACATTTAAATTTCATCAATGATCATAATAAGGGAATAAGGGTATGATGCAAAAAAATTACTGTGAATTAGTGAATCATAAAATAACTCATAACCATCCGTACATAGAGAAAATTATGTAAAATATAGAAATATAAATATTAATCAAAATAAATAATAATGATCTATGCGACATCAATCCCAATCATGAGAAATATTATATACCCATAATAGTCAATTAAAATACATTTTTGTAACATTGACCATCATATTCATAAAACCATTCAAAACCATTTTAATAAGAACAACCTTGTAGTTAACTTCAAAAAATACCATTAGATAATAAATTAGATCTCTATAGAGGAGAACCCATCATTAATTCTACTACAAGCTTACCCAATACTATTCTAGGACATCACATATTAAACTATAACGGTCTTACCCAGTGATATCTAGGATAAAAAATGATAATCATTAATGGGATTACTCAGTGCTATCTAGGTAACCACATTTTAAGATTTAATGGAATTACATGGAACTATCTATGGAACCCAAATTTTCATATATAATTCCTAAGAACCTAAAGACGAATAAAGTACATAGATCATTCACTTCATCATAAAAACCATATAAACAATAATTTTTCTTGTATAACCTGAACACTCGATGGAAAATAAATAGGTTTCATGTCAATATTTTTGAAATAATATATACCAATAAAAAAATTGAGTTTAATAACAATATATTTGAAACATGATTATCCCATGAAAAATAAACAGGTTCCATAACAATCTCTTTGAAACATGGTTATCCAATAAAAGAGAAATAGGGTTAATAAAAATCTCATTGAAATAATATTAATATATTTCGAGAAGGAATAATGAAGTTATAATTAAATAATATCACCATATGAAAATATGTAATTTTTTTGTTTTGGATATTTAGTAATTTAAATACATTTAAAACATAATTAAAAACATTTTTAGGTAAAAATCATTTTCAGATTGAAAATAAAATTGTTTTAAACATAAATAATTTGAATATTCTTTTATTAAAAAATTAAATTATATTATTATAAATAAATAATTTATAAATCATATAAAACATTTATTGAGGTAAATATACTTTTTTATTTTAAAACCCTATAAAAAAAGTTTAATCATTTTTTTGGATACATGTTTTTTGGAATTAAAATAATTTTCGTTTGAAAATGTGATTTTTTAATAGAAATATATTTTTAACTCTTGAATTCATAAAGGAAATAATGAAGTGAAAACATTAATTATCATGAAATAAATAAATGAGAATAAAATTCATGACAATTCATTAGATTTTAATCATAATATTTTCTCATTGGATTCTTAATCACAAATAATTAAAATAAATGATAATATGGTAGCATGAAACTCTAACCACATTGGTAATGTTGAATTCTAAGCACCATGAAAGTATAAAATTAAATGAAACTAATAAAATAACTAAAGTAATAGTGTCCATTATATAACATGTAAATTTTTTAGTATATACATCTTATAAAATAATGTAGATTTATAATATAACACATTTCTCAAGAATGGAAGATAGAGAGAAAAATACCTTCCCGCTTAGTTGACATTGAAACCATAGACACCATGAAAGTGATATCATAAAATGGATATGTAAATCCCTAAAAATGTAAATTTTGGAATCATATAATACATTCATGGGTATTATATACAACACACCACAAAAATAAGTGGTGAATATGGAATGTAAATCATAGAAATAAAACTGAGTTGAGAAAAACCCTTACCATGAGTCTGATTCATCATGTTTGTTCTTTAAATACCTAAATAATAAACTTATCATAATTATTTATTTTTTTGGACACTTTTATAGTTTATTTTTACTTTAATTTTAATTTTAAATAATTTATATATATTTATTTAATCAATTGTATTTAATTTCGATGTTGTGACCATATTTGTTTATACACATGACTAAAATCTCATTTTTCACTGATCATTATGAAAAGAAGTTACATTATATTTTATCATAAAATAATTATAGTTATATAATTAATAAAAATATATTTATATATAAAAATTATATATATAATTATTTTCTGTAAAAGTAATCAAATCACTTTTATGAGGTGGTAGTATACACATTCATAAATGGAATTATCAATTTTTTAGTGTGTGAAAATTTAATAAGAAAATATATTTATTATATTTTAATAAATTTAATTATTTCATAAATATCATAATGATATAATTTCTATCATGTATATTCATTATTTTTGGACTCCTCATGTGTTACTAATGTTATAAAGATCATCAATCCTATACATTCTGTAACATTTGTTAATCCTGTGTAATCTGTCTTAATTCAAGTTTATAGAAGATTGTTTTCTTTATGCTTTAAATAAACCTATCCAAGATATTTAGTGATATGTTTAATTATTGTAAAAAATTATTTAATATTTGTTATAACGAATTTCCTTGATTAATTATTGAGTCTAATCCATTCTATGAATATCATTATTTGAGTCTGTATAGAGATATTTGGCTATGTCTGAGAAACCATGTGTCTACCACAAGTTATGTTTTTCTAGAAAAGGACCAGACACCGTGACCAGACACCAAGACCATGTTGAGTCAATAAGGTTTTCCTTATGACTTTTCCATTCCTTCTTGTTTTGAAAATCACAAACACCTTATCTTTAAGGAAAATCGCTTTTATAAGGAAAAAGGCTTTCTTAAGGAAAATCGCTTTTATAAGGAAAATTGCTTTTATAAGGAAAATTGCTTTCTTAAGGAAAATCGCTTTTATAAGAAAAATTATCCTTATCATATTTTCATTCATATTTTTCTTAAGTATAAGTTTCGGATTCATTTTTCTCAGAGTCATTAAAACTTTGATATAAAAGCATTCTGTTTTAGGGTTCAGATTCTGGACAAGAACTATAAGGAAGTTTCATTCCGAATTCCGGATATGAACTCTGACTAAGTTCTATTCCAGATTCAGGATACGAATTTTGAAGAAGAATTCTCATTATGAATTCTAATGAAGAAATCCCATTCCTAATTCTCATTACGAATTCTGAAGAAGAATTCTCATTACGAATTCTAATGAAGAAATCCCATTCCGAATTCTCATTACGAATTCTGAAGAAGAATTCTCATTACGAATTCTGAAGAAGAATTCTCATTACGAATTCCAATGAAGAATTCTCATTACGAATTCTAATGAAGAAATCTCATTCCTAATTCTCATTACGAATTCTGATGACGAATTCTCATTACGATTTCTGATGACGAATTCCTATTCCGAATTCCTACTCCGAATTCTCATTCCGAATTCACCTATTAAACAGAATCTGATTATCATTGTTTTATACACTCTAAATTTACTCACTCCGAACCTTCACTCCGAAATTTCTATTCCGAACCTTTTTGTTAGAGTTTAAAACGATGTCATACTTTCTGTTACACTTGTTTTGTTATAAAACGATGTCGTCCATTTTGTTATAAACTGACCGTTGTCTAAGTGACACGTGTACAGGTCCCTCCGAAATTTAAGGAAAATATGACCGTTGGAGAAGGAGCCGACCTTACCTATAAATAGGAGATCATTTGAAAGAGCTCGGGGCTGATGGCTGATGCATATGCTGATTGCTGAAAAAGTGCTTACATGCTGTTGAAGTGATTTCTAGAGAGAGAGTCTCTTATTAACTCTCAAAGCTTCGTGCGACTCTGAATGTTGGTGATTACATTCGAGGGCTTCCGGGGATAGGAAGACAGAGGTGCCGACTACCTTAAAGATCGAGGGATTTCTTGCTGAGAAAGACAGAGGTACCGACTACCTTAAAGATCGAGGGCTTTCTTGCTGAGAAAGACAAAGGTTGCCAACTACCTTGATGTTGAGGGCTTGCGGGGATAGCAAGACTGAGACACCGATCTTCGTATCGAGGGCTTACCCTGGTGTGGGTAAGACAGACTTGCTTGAAAGTATAAATCAAGGGACTTTTATCCAAGGTTGTTGGATACCCTTCTCTTTGGGTTAAAAGACTATTATCTTGTTACTAGTAGTTTTACTACTTGTTTTTATTCCGCTGCAATTTGTATCTTCAGGAAAGTATAACTTTCTTATACTTCCTTACTTACCCTGGTTAGTTTAGATTCTATATGCTTTAAGGTAGAATCTTATATTGTAACTTTTGTTAAGTTTCAATTTCCGGAACTATATTTCCGGAACCTACTCTTGGAATCCCTTTCCAAGTTCAGTTCGGTGTTAGAGGTGCTGTGAATTTACTTAGTTTAACATTGTTAAACTTAGCTCTTTCCTTTTTTTAAGGAAACTCTAGTTATTCATAACTAACTTTAAAGGTTCCAAAGGAATTTTTAAAGTATACAATTCACCCCCCTCTGGTATATTGAGCATCTCATATTATATTTCGATCCTACAATTGGTATCAGAGGTTGGAAACCTCTTACTCTATACCATTCTTACATTTGGTATCAGAGCCAAGGTTACTGAAATACTTGTACTCACATACAAGTTTTTCTTGCTCATTTTTCTATTCCGAACTTTATCATTCCGAATTATCCATTCCGAACTTTTTCCCATTCCGAACTTTGTGATTTCGATTCTAAGCTACTAAGAAGTTTGTGTCCAAGTTATTATTTAGTATGGAAGGAATTAATGTTGGTTCGATTGAAAATCTGAATCCTACAAGGCCACCAATATTCGATGGTAATGATTATGAGTACTGGAGAGATCGTATGAAGACTTTTGTTATCAATACTAGAGTAGACAACTTTGTCATGCGTACTGGTGATTATAAAATTCCTGACAAGGAAGTAAGAACCTTTACTAACCAGGAAAATCAAGAATATCAACTCAACTATAAGGTACGCAATACTTTATTATGTTCAATGACTAGAAATATATATAGCCAAATTTCTTCTTGTGAAGCAGCTAACTGTATATGGAAGAAGTTAGAGGTTACACACTTTGGGACTTCTAAGGTGATTGAGACTAGGAGAGCTATGCTTAGAGCTGAATATCATGGCTTCAATTTTCCTTATGGAGAACCTATCTGTAAAGTTCAACAAAGATTTATGACCATAGTCAACAGTCTACAATCTATGGGAGAAAAAGGTTTAGATGATGAAGCTCTTGTGGACAAGATAATTTATATTATGCCCAATGAGTGGGAATCCAAGAGAACAACAATAGATGAGAACAGGAAGGTCACTCAAATTACTCTTGATGAATTATTTGGAACTCTTCTACAACATGAGACCAGAATGAAGAGAGATGCTGACAACATCAAGAAGAAGAATGGAAATGGTACTGTTGCTTTTACTACAACTTCAAATCAGATGAAAGCTAAGACTCCTGAGAGAGTAACCAGATCCAAATCTAAGAAATTCATTTTCCAAACCGAATCTAGTGAAAGTGAAGTTTCGGAAAATGAATTAGCCAATCTTGCTCGAAGGATGAACAAGATAGCTGGGCAGAGAAACTTTCAATCCAAGTATAAGAAGAAGGACAGGAAAGATAAGAAAGATGGAGAAGTTACTTGTTACGAATGTAAAAGAGCTGGACATATTAGACCAGATTTACCTATACTCAAAAAGAAAGAAAGAAAGGAAAGACATTCAGACAGAAACAGGAAGAAGTATTACAAAGCTAAAGCTAAGAATTTTTTGAAAGCTAATGACACCTGGAGTGCCAGTGGTGGTGACTCTTCAGATGAATCTTCTGAATATGAATCTTCAGGACAGAAGAATCTTGGTCTTATAGCCAGATTACCTATTGATAATCAATGTCTTATGGCTAAGGTACGAAATGCTGAATCTTTGACCAATGTTTCCTTAAATCCTAATGATAGTAAGTATTATAACTCTTCTGATGAAGAATCATCTTCTGATGAGGAAAATAATTTACCTACTTATGAAGAAGTCTCTAGATTTGCTGAACTTCTTGAGATTGAGAATTCCAAACTCAACAAGAAACTTGATAAGGCAAATTATAGGAATTCTATTCTTACTAAAGAGATATCAGATCTTTCTAAAGATCTTGATAAGAAAAATGCTGATTTTGAAAGTATTTCAAAAAATCTTGAGGAAGTAAGTTCTGAGAAGAATAAACTTTCTAAAGAGTTAGAAAAAGTAATTTCTAAGAAAAATGTTTTCGAGCCTAACTCTAGTTCTAAAACTAATGATTTTGAGGATAAAAACTTGGTTGTAAAACTCAAGTCCGAAATTTTTTCCTTAAAGAAGTTTTTATCAAACTTTACCCATGGTAAAGAAAATTTTGATAAGATGTATTCTCAAATACGACCTTTAAGAAATAAATCCAGATTTGGTTATACCCAAGCAAAACCAGTTTTTAGTAACAATTATTTTGTTCCTCAAAGTGCCCCATTTTGCACTAAATGTCAATGTGGTGGTCACTGGGCAAAAAATTGTTCCCTAAACAAAACCCAATCCTTAGGTTTTCATAAAGCTTATTTTTCTAAGAAAATGTGGATACCTAAAATTTTATTGTCTGGAAATCTCGGATCCAAACAAGTTTGGATTCCGAAAATCTAACTTTGTTCTTAATTTCAGGAAAATAAAGAAAGTTCCAGTAACAATATTTGGTACATGGATAGTGGATGTTCCCGGCACATGACTGGTAACAAAAGATTTTTTGAAAAGATTATCAAAACGAAAGGAGGAAAGGTAACTTTCGGAGACAATGCTAAGGGAGAGATTGTTGGTATCGGTAATATAGTTATTTTGGGTAAAACTTTGATTTCAAATGTTCTTTTTGTTAAAGGTCTTAAGCACAACCTCATTAGCATAAGTCAGTTATGTGATGAAGGTTACCTTGTGAATTTTAGGAATGATAAATGCTTAGTTCACAATTCCAAGGAAGAATTTATTCTCTCAGCCAATAGGCAAGAGAATGTTTACACCTTAAACTTAGAAGACCTAAGAAGCCAAGATTTACCTTGCCTAAGTGCAATGGAAGATAATTCTTGGTTATGGCATAAAAGATTAGGACACTGTAATCTTAGGAACCTATGTAAACTCTCTAAGAAGAAACTTGTTAAAGATCTACCGGAGCTTAGATTTGATTCTTCTAAAGTTTGTAATCCTTGTCAATATGGAAAGCAACATAAATCTAGTTTTAAGTCAATCGGTGAAGTCTCAACAACCGATGCATTACAGTTAGTGCACATGGATCTTTTTGGTCCAACAAAAACTAGAAGCATTGGAGGCAAATACTATGTGTTTGTTCTAGTTGATGATTACACTAGATTTACTTAGGTCTATTTTCTAGCAAGGAAATCTGATGCTTTTTCATATTTCAAAAGTTTTAGAGCTCAAGTGAAAAATGAGAAAAACCTTCCATTGAAAACTATTCATAGTGATCATGGAGGAGAATTTCAAAATTCTGATTTTGAAACTTTTTGTAGTAAGAAAGGTATTACTCACAACTTTTCAGCACCTAGAACTCCTCAACAGAATGGTGTAGTTGAAAGAAGAAATAGAATTCTTCAAGAGATAACTAGAACCATGTTGAGTGAATATTCTATTGCTAGACATTTCTGGGTTGAAGCTGTAAGTACTGCTTGTTATACTATAAACCGAGTTTTCATTAGACCTTTTCTTAATAAAACTCCTTATGAGTTATGGAATGGTAGAAAACCACGACTTTCCTACTTCAAGGTTTTTGGTTGAAAAGTATTCATTTTGAATACTAAAGATAACTTACATAAATTCGCACCAAAGTCTGATGAAGGTATTTTCTTAGGTTATTCCACAACCTCTAAGGCTTATAGAGTTTTTAATAAAAACACTTGTACTGTTGAGGAAACAGTACATGTAAAATTTGATGAGTCTGATCCTTTTGTTTTTAAAACCTCCCAACCTACATCCTCGGATGTGTTTTCAAAAACTGATTATCAACCTTTGATAGAAGAACCTTCTGATAAGGAAATTGTTTTAGAAGATACTTCTGAAACATTTACCCCAGAAGACTTTCTACCCTATGTTGATGAACAGGTTTTACAAAACCCAAATCAGGTGTTTCTTAAGAATCATCCCAGTGATAGTATCATTGGTGATGTAAATCAACCTGTAAGGACTAGAAGTTCCTTAAGAAATGAAGTAGAACATCTAGCATTTCATTCCCAATTAGAGCCTAAAAGCACTGATGAAGCTTTAGGTGATGATGATTGGATCAAAGCAATGCAAGATGAACTAAATGAATTCGAAAGGAATAAAGTCTGGACCTTGGTTGAAAGACCTAAGGAATCTTCTGTTATTGGAGTAAAATGGGTTTTCAGGAATAAATGTGATGAAAATGGAGTCATTGTTAGAAATAAAGCTAGACTTGTTGCTAAAGGCTATAATCAGCAAGGAGGAATAGACTATGAAGAAACCTATGCTCCAGTAGCAAGACTTGAATCTATCCGTATTCTACTTGCCTTTGCAGCATTCATTAATTTCAAACTTTATCAAATGGATGTGAAATGTGCTTTTCTTAACGGTTATGTTCAAGAGGAAGTTTTTGTTGAACAACCTCCTGGCTTTGAAGATACAAAATATCCAGATCATGTTTTTAGACTTACCAAAGCTTTGTATGGCCTTAAACAAGCCCCACGAGCATGGTATGATAGACTTACTGGATTTTTACTTCAAAATAACTATGTTAAGGGAAATGCAGATCCAACCCTTTTTATAAAGAAAGATAAGAAAAATGTTTTGATTGTTCAAATTTATGTTGATGACATTATATTTGGTTCAACTCAGCAATCTTTGACTGACTCTTTTGCTAGTCTAATGAAATCTGAGTTTGAAATGAGTATGATGGGTGAGTTAACATTTTTTCTTGGTTTTCAAATTTCTCAAAAACCAGAAGGAACCTACATATCTCAACATAAGTATATTAAAGATCTTCTTAAAAAGTATGGTTATGACAACACTAAGAGTATAAGTACTCCTATTGGTACCTCAAACTCTCTTGATCTTGATGAAGCTGGGAAACCAGTAGATCAAACATCTTTTAGAGGTATGATTGGAAGTCTACTTTACTTAACAGCTAGTCGACCAGACTTAATGTTTTCAGTATGCTTATGTGCAAGATATCAATCCAATCCTAAGGAATCTCACTTAGAGGCAGTAAAAAGAATTTTTCGCTACCTTAAGGGAACCATGGATTTAGGATTATTTTATACTTATGGAAATGATTTTGTTCTAAAAAGCTTTTCTGATGCTGACTTTGGTGGATGTATAATGGATAGGAAAAGTACATCCGGAACTTGTCATTTCTTAGGAGATTCATTAGTTTCTTGGTCATGCAAGAAGCAACATTCTGTTGCACTCTCCACTGCTGAAGCTAAATATTTAGCAGCTGGAAGTTGTTGTGCACAAGTGTTGTGGATGAAACACACACTCACAGACTATGGCTTGAGTTTTACTAAAACTCAAATTTTGTGTGATAACACAAGTGCCATTGCCCTAAGTAAAAACCCTGCACATCACTCTCGTGCAAAACACATAGATATTAGGCATCACTTTCTTAGGGATCACACACTCAAAGGAGATATTATTCTTTAGTTTATCGGAACGCAAGATCAACTTGCTGATATTTTCACAAAATCCTTGCCTTCTGATAGATTTGAATATATTAAACAAAAGTTAGGAATGATAACCGTAAGGTAATCTTCCTCAATTAACTTTCTGTTGAAAAAACCTCCTTACAGTAATAAACTCCTTTTCATAGGGGGAGTACATTTGATTGTTTGTTTAACAAAGTTTTTCAAAATTTGTTTTCGAACTTTTCGGAACGAAAATTTCCAGAATGGAACTTCCGGAACTACCATTTTCCAGAATGGATATTTTCATACAGAATACTTCTGGAATGAAAGTATTCGTATTGAAAATTTCTGGAATGGACAACTTTCGTACTGGAACTTTCATAACCAAATTTTCGTACCAAGTTAAGTTTTTCGTATTGACTTTTCGTATTAAGTTTTTCGTATTAAGTTTTTCGTATTGACTTTTCGTATTAAGTTTTTCGTATTAAGTTTTTCGTATTGACTTTTCGTATTTACTTTTTCGTATTGAGTTTTTCGTAGTCGTCTTTATATTACCCATTACGAATAACTTTCCTAAGCTAATCCGAAAGGTATGATTTCCTTACTGAAGTTTTCGTAATCATATTTTACTTGCTGGCAATTTCTTATAGTTTGTTTTTGGTTTTTGGATTTCTTAATTATTTACTTTAATAAAACCTCAAAAAGATCGGATTCAAGCTTTCAACCGTTAGATCTGATCTCAAATCATTCTAAACCGTTAGATCAACCGAGGAAGTTGAACCGTCATCCCATTGCCTATATAAAGGGGACCCTATTTTCTCGTCCCACATCGATTTCAAGCTTTTGCGTGCTGAAGCTCTGACTCTCCGATTTAAGGCCGTTCCGAACCACAGTTTTCTCAGTTTCGAACTTCAGTCTTCTCTGTTCTGAATATCTCAGAGGACTTCTAATCCGAATGTCTGCAGAGTTAGCTTCTCAAGAAATGTCTTCAACCAAGCCTATTTCTCAGTGGTTAGTCTACAGAGAGAGGTTAGTTCATCCGAATTTCTTCAGCAACTACGATTCTATTATTTCAAAGAATATCAAGCTGAATGGCTGGGAAAGTGTTAAGGTATCAAAAACCGGCAACCAAGATGAAGTCTACTCTGACTTGCTTGTCGAGTTTTATGAGTCGGTTGCTTTCTTCGAAGAAGATAATAGAGAAAAATTTTCTTTCAAATCGTATGGCAAGACATATAAGCTTTCCTACACCAAGGCTGCAAGCTTGGTAGGGCTAAGTTATGAAGGGGAATCTGAGTTTATTTCCCACGTTTTTCCAGACTCTTTGGGTAGTTTCAACAAGGAAAAGGCATTAGAAATTCTCGGATTGGATGATGACAAGGCTCCGAAAATTGCAAGCCTATCTACAAACTTCCAGATTCTGGAGTTATGGGTGCAAGGCCTTATTGTACCGAGAAAAGGAGATAAGGATAGTCTGAAGAAGAGTGAAATATATATCTTAGATTTCTTGATAAATCTAAGAAAGTTCAACTTGATGAAAAATATTCTTCTTAACATTGAAAATCTGAAGAAGGGGAATCTGAGAGCTCAGATCGTGATGTACCCGGCAATTTTGTCAAAGCTCATAGTTCGGTGCCTTGAGTCCTTCAAGGTAGCTTGTAGTTCTAAGCCGAAAGTTTGCAAGATCATGTTGCTCAGTGATGCCACTCTTAAGAGAATGAATATAGCTTTTGACAAGGAGTCAGGGAAGTTTATTGATCTACCTCCACAAGTAGAAGTGACTCCGAAAGTGGCTGATCTGGAATCATCCAAGACAGTAAGGAAGAGGAAGCTGAAAGAAGTGGTAGTCGAAGCTGAGGAACCCAAGTATAAGGAAGTCCACTCCGCACCTCCTAAGTCTAAGAAGAAGAAAACCTATACTGATGAGGTTACAGCAAAGTGGAGAGCTGATAAAGAGAAGAGGAAGGAAGGAGATCCGCAGTTCGGATTGGATCCTGCAGAGGCTAAAGATCTGAAAGAAAAGGCTGCTGATGATCTCGAAAAACAAGCAAAGGAGAAGAAACTGAAGAAGAAAATGTCCGAGGCTGAGGTAACTCAGGCTTTGTTAAAGTTCAACGAAATGGTTTCAGAAACCATTCCCGTTCCGAGATCTTTCTCTCTGGAATCTCTACCTGAGACTCCAGGAAGAAATCTTGTTACTCCGGAAGAGGCTGTTGCTACTGAGGAAGTAGAGCAAGTGGAAGAAGTTGAAGAAGCTGCTGAAGGAAGTGGTGAGACAGGAGATGTGCTCAAACAAGTAGATGAATATAAGGGAACTCCTTCGGAACACCTGTCGCTCCGAACATCTGTTGCTCAATCTTCGAAGCTTGTTACTCCGACTATGGAAGAAGAGAAAGGCGAAGAAGAAGTTTCTTGTCTGAGAGAAGAAGAACATCTTTCACTTGATGCTGCTCAGAAGGAAAATGTAGAAGTTGCTGATGAGGAAGATTTGGTTGTTCAAGTCTCTGATAGCGAGAAGAAATCTCCGGAACAGGTTTCTATTCCTGAAAAAGATAAGGGGAAACGAATTCTTGCTGATACCCCGAGTTCAGAAAAGAGTATGAGGAAGGAAGCTGGTAGTTATTCTAAGAGGAAGTTGGAGCTTATTGAGGAAGAAAATTCTCCTAGCAAGATTTCAGATTCGGAGTCATCTTCGTTGGGGCACGATTTTGTTGTTCAGTCCTTGAAGAAGTTGGTGGGAACCATTCCAACCTTCTCCAGTATTGACTCTAGATGCCAGATGCTTCAACATGCGCTGAATCAGAAAACCGACTCCGTATCAATGGTAATGGATAAGTGTGTTGAGATTGAAGCTCAGTTTAAAACATTTTTCGTTGGTTACGAAGCCCATAGAAGATCTTGCAAGAGGATGACAAGCTGGTCTAAGAAAACTGTGGAAGAGATGAGGTTGCTGGATAAGTTTCAGGAAAATGTTAAGGATGCATTTCAAACCGAGGACAAGAAGTTTCATGAGATGACTGCATCATTCGATGAGAAATTGACAGAGGAAAAGAACATTCGGATTCAGGAAGTGAGAGATCTGAATGGAAATCTCAACTCCGTTAATTAGAGTTGGAAATTTGAAAGGGATCATCGGATTGATTTTCTAGAAAGGATGAAGGCTCAGGAAGAGAAGATGAAAGTTCAGGAAGAAAAGTTGAAGGCTCAGGAAGATATCATTGAAGCTCAGTCAGCAAGAATAGTTGCCTTAGAAAAGCAAGCAGAGGAAGATCATAAGGACCTCAAAAAGATCAAGACGATTCTCAAGGGGCTAATGTCGAAGGAGAAAGATCCGAAATAAACCAATCTGATCTTTTTGTTGTAATCTGTTTTTGTTGCTGACATTTCAAATCTAATGGAAATTGTGCTTGTTGTTTCGTTTGTTGTCATTACTAATTTTTCAGGTACTTTGTTATGTTTTTCCATTCCCTCCAATTCTTTTTGAAAATCACAAAGGGGGAGAAGGAAAAGATCCTTAAGAAAAAGAGGAAATCTAATAAGTGCTTATCAAAGGGGGAGAAAGGAAAAATACCCAAGGAAAAAGAACTCTAATAAGAGTTTGTTTAAGGGGGAGTTTTTTTTTCTTAAAGAAACATCACTCCAGAAATATGAATACGATCCTTAGAGTTTCAAAGCCTAAGGGGGAATTAGTCGTATTCATCTATATCCTTAAACCAAGGGAGATAAGCTTTAATGTGTTTCTTTCTTCTTAGAATAGATTTTTCGTAAGGATGTTTGTGCTTTCCAAAAAGGGGGAGATTATTGAGTCAATAAGGTTTTCCTTATGACTTTTCCATTCCTTCTTGTTTTGAAAATCACAAACACCTTATCTTTAAGGAAAATCGCTTTTATAAGGAAAAAGGCTTTCTTAAGGAAAATCGCTTTTATAAGGAAAATTGCTTTTATAAGGAAAATTGCTTTCTTAAGGAAAATTGCTTTTATAAGAAAAATTATCCTTATCATATTTTCATTCATATTTTTCTTAAGTATAAGTTTCGGATTCATTTTTCTCAGAGTCATTAAAACTTTGATATAAAAGCATTCTGTTTTAGGGTTCAGATTCTGGATAAGAACTATAAGGAAGTTTCATTCCGAATTCCGGATATGAACTCTGACTAAGTTCTATTCCAGATTCAGGATACGAATTCTGAAGAAGAATTCTCATTACGAATTCTAATGAAGAAATCCCATTCCGAATTCTCATTACGAATTCTGAAGAAGAATTCTCATTACGAATTCTAATGAAGAAATCCCATTCCGAATTCTCATTACGAATCCTGAAGAAGAATTCTCATTACGAATTCTGAAGAAGAATTCTCATTACGAATTCCAATGAAGAATTCTCATTACGAATTCTAATGAAGAAATCTCATTCCGAATTCTCATTACGAATTCTGATGACGAATTCTCATTACAATTTCTGATGACGAATTCCTATTCCGAATTCCTACTCCGAATTCTCATTCCGAATTCACCTATTAAACAGAATATGATTATCATTGTTTTATACACTCTAAATTTACTCACTCCGAACCTTCACTCCGAAATTTCTATTCCGAACCTTTTTGTTAGATTTTAAAACGATGTCGTACTTTCTGTTACACTTGTTTTGTTATAAAACGATGTCATCCATTTTGTTATAAACTAACCGTTGTCTAAGTGACACGTGTATAGGTCCCTCCGAAATTTAAGTAAAATATGACCGTTGGAGAAGGAGCCGACCTTACCTATAAATAGGAGCTCATTTGAAAGAGATCGGGGCTGATGGCTGATGCATATGCTGATTGCTGAAAAAGTGCTTACATGCTGTTGAAGTGATTTCTAGAGAGAGAGTCTCTTATTAACTCTCAAAGCTTCGTGCGACTCCGAATGTTGGTGATTACATTCGAGGGCTTCCGGGGATAGGAAGACAGAGGTGCCGACTACCTTAATGATCGAGGGCTTTTTTGCTGAGAAAGACATAGGTGCCGACTACCTTAAAGATCGAGGGCTTTCTTCCTGAGAAAGACAGAGGTTGCCAACTACCTTGAAGTTGAGGGCTTGCGGGGATAGCAAGACTGAGACACTGATCTTCGTATCGAGGGCTTACCCTGGTGTGGGTAAGACAGACTTGCTTGAAAGTATAAATCAAGGGACTTTTATCCAAGGTTGTTGGATACCCTTCTCTTTGGGTTAAAAGACTATTATCTTGTTACTAGTAGTTTTACTACTTGTTTTTATTCCGCTGCAATTTGTATCTTCAGGAAAGTATAACTTTCTTATACTTCCTTACTTACCCTGGTTAGTTTAGATTTTATACGCTTTAAGGTAGAATCTTATATTGTAACTTTTGTTAAGTTTCAATTTCCGGAACTATATTTCTGGAACCTACTCTTGGAATCCCTTTCCAAGTTCAGTTCGGTGTTAGAGGTGTTGTGAATTTACTTAGTTTAACTTTGTTAAACTTAGCTCTTTCCTTTTTTTAAGGAAACTCTAGTTATTCATAACTAACTTTAAAGGTTCCAAAGGAATTTTTAAAGTATAAAATTCACCCCCCCTCTTGTATATTGAGCTTCTCATATTATATTTCGATCCTACAGACCAGACACCATGACCAGAAACTATGACTAGACACCATGACCATACACCGTTACATAGAAATTGTGACCCAGACACCATGACCAGACACTATGACTAGACACTGAAACCAGTTTTAGATCTGTTGAAGTTTGTGACACGGGTTCCATGCTGAGACCCTATTTGAAGTTTGGAAAAGGACTAGACATCGTGATCCTAACACCACATCTTTACTATCACTTCCTGATCTATATATAACTACGCCATCATAACTATCTCACCGCTCAAAGGAAAACAAAAAGAAACTATTTATAGGAGTCATTGTTTCAAGGAGACATTATTTCAAGGAGACACTGTTTCGAGACAGATTGTGACACCATTTCTTAATATTTTTTTTTTATTTTTCAATTTAATCTCTAACAGTAGTATTTGAAGCATTTAAATGCACAAACATAATTAATTTTTCTTTGTAAAAATTTCACCAGATAGTACGAGGTATGAGGTGCTGAATACATGATTCCTTTCAGCTCCATCACATGCAGTCCAAGAATAAGATGACAGCGTGGCTAGAAACAAAATGAGATAATATATAAACAATAGTGCACAATCATAAAAAATCATGAGAATTATTGATAAACACCGACACATGAGACTTCATGAAGAACACACAAATAATTCACTATGGCACCATAGGTCATAGTTGAGACCATCTTCTCAATACAAACTCCACAGAAAACATGAGTTAGATCTGAACTAGATCACCAGACTTACGAAACTCTATTTATCACAAGAATAACTGATTTCAAATCTTCTTCATTCTAGAAGTCCAGACCTCCCTAGAATACCACTCAGAGCACTTCTAACCTTATCTCATAACTTTTTCTTTATTGTGTATTATTTTTCTCTTTTGTACAGTGTGTTTGTGACTTTATAAAAACATACATTTTCACCTGCATTAAACAGAAGGATACAATATTTCTTTTCTCATATATGTTTTTACAATTGTGTATTCCCATGAATAAGTGTGGAGGGGGTCCCTGTGTGACCTGACAGGTCATACACATGAATAACTGTGTAATAGGTCATGTGACCTGGATAGTCTTGTGTACTATTGTTAACCCCGATCCAAGGTTTCAATCAATTTTATTTATATAAACTGGTTGGTGGTAGGTGATCACCAAGTAAAGTGGAATAGGTCCCATCATGAGACTGAACCACTTATTTTATATCTAATGTGTTGTTATATTTATTTTTCTCTATTTTACTATATAATTAAAAAATAACTAAACTTGATTGGATAGTTAATCTTGGATTGATGTTATAATTAATTTTCCTTATTATAAGTGCTTAAAAAGTTATATTAATAACTGATATTTAGTCTACTGAGAATTAATCAAACTTCTAAAAAGTTATTTAAATAGTCAAACATTTCAAACCATATTACGTTGAATATCTAGGATATATTTAAATTTATTAGGGTTCCTTTTTATGAATTCTTTTCAAATGGAAATTTTTATAGATACTCAATTCATCCCCCTCTTGAGTACTCTAATCTAACCCACATTTTGTATTAGAGGTTATTTTTAAGACACTTTTTTTGGACCATATTCAACTGTGATTTTAGTTGTACATTAAAGATCTATAAATTTCTGTTAATTCTAAATTTCCAGATCTCTCAAAGTATTTATTTATTATATATAATAGACATTAAGGTGATACAACAAACATACCACAATACTTTAATGTAAAAAAGTATTCTCCATGGAAAATTAAAATGAATATTCATTTAAAAATAACGTGTTTTGAAATTTGGTCTTCAATTATAGATGAATATAAGATTCCTGCTACTGGTAGAATCACTTGGGATGAGCCTACCAAGATATCTTACAATAAAAATTTCCAATCCATCAATTATTTATATTAATCCTTTAAGATAAGGAATTTGATAGAATTTCTTCATGTAAAACTTCCCATGAAATTTGGGATACCTTGTTTGTTTCATATAAAGGAACATCTGGTGTGAAAGAAATGTGACTGAATACATATAATATTAAATTTGATAACATTAAAATGAAACTTGAGGAGCCTATTTCTGACATGTATCTCTGGTTCAATGAAATTGTCATCACAATGATTTCTCTTAGAAGAGAATTTACTGCCAAAGAACATATCATAAGGATTCTCAGATGCCAAACAGACTGATGGAGAGGAACCTCTGTCTCTATTATAGAATCATGTGACATCAGCATGTTACCTGTAAAAAAACTCATTGGGAAACTAATGATGTATGAAAAGGAGTTGAAAGTCAACAAGGAAGAAGAGGATAAACCCAAAAGAAAATCTGTTGCATTTAATACCACCACTTATAAACAAAACGAGAAAGGGAAGTTGGAATCCTCTATACAAAGTTCCAATAGTGAATATTCATCACCTGACAGGGATGAGGAGATAGATCAATTAGCCAGAAGGAATAAAAGATTTTACAAAAAGAATAATTTTTTTAGAAAACCTAACTTCAAAAGAAGATATGAACCAAAAGGATTCTAGAAGAAATATAGGAAAAGAAGTGACAAATTTTATGAGATAGTATTCTTTGAGTGTAAATAAGAGTGATATATAAAGGAAGACTTTCCTAGGCTCATGTAATCAAAGAAATATGGGGATGAAGATAGAAAGTATAAAAATGCGATGAAATAAACATAGAGTGCTTCTGAGGATAGTTCATGTAACTCAGAATCTTCACATGATGAACATGCTAAAAAAGACAATATGTTTTTTATGATAAACACATCTGAGGTAACACTGGAATCTCTTGTACACAATTAATATTATTCAAGAGATGATATTATATCTGAAAATATTTGTAATGAAGAAATTTTTAAATACTATAATATTTTTGAAGAGACATCCAATGAACTAAAAAAATACGTGTCTTTAAATAAATAGCATGCTCTTACCTCAATTGTTAAAACTAATCTTTCTGTAGAAAGGGAAAAAAATTCTGAATTACTCAAATAAAACAATGAACTAAAACTATCTACCAAGGAATTGAAAAATGATCTTGAAAGGTTTACTGATGGTTAAGATACCTTGGTAAAAATTCTTGGTAAATTGATTTCTCATAAATATACTACTCGCATTGGCTATCAACCAGGTAAAAGAAATTTTGGAAGAACTCACATTGTTTATAAATCTTGGACATAAAATATTACTTCTAGTTCTGGAAAACATTTAGCTAGTTCATGTTATGATAAACATTCTAATGTTTCAATATTTTCTAGACCAAATAGTGTTTATTTCTCAATTACTTTACATATTTCTTATAGGAAACCTATTAGGTAGATATGGGTTCCTAATGAACTAGTCACTAATATTAATATACCCAAACAAGTATGTGTACCAAAATCTGTTTTCATTTGACCATTTTAGAAGGAAAGTTGCTTAAAGAGCTCATAAAAAAGCTTATGGAACATGGACAGTGGGTGTTCAAGACAAATGATAGGAGAATATTCATGCTTCATGAATTTAATAAAGATTGATGGTGGACATGTCACCTATGGTGACAATTCCAATGGAAATATAATTATCCTTGGCCAAATCGATAAATCTAACTCAGATTTCATTTCAAAAGTATTTTTTGATGATTTATTGAAATATAATCTTCATAGTATTTCACATCTATGTGATGATGAATTTTATGTTAAATTTAAAAATGAATCTTGCAATGTTTTCAATTCTAAAAATGGATTTGTATTTTCGTCTTTAAGAAATGAAAATATATATTTTGTTAACTTACATTCTTTAGACTCTCAAAATGCGTAATGATTTAGTGTATTTCTCAAAGAATATTTGATTTGGCGTATGATACTAGGACACTGTAACATTCACTATCTTTGAATGTTAAATAGAAATAATTTTGTCAAAGACCTACCCAAACACGAGTTTCTAAATGATAAAGTGTGTAATCCTTGTCAAAAGGGAAAGCAACAAAAAATTTCCCTCAAACCAAATAATGAAGCGTTATCTTCTTAATCATTAGAATTGGTTCACATAGATTTGTTTTCACCATCTAATGTTTCTAGATTAAATGGGAAGCACTATGTTTATGTTCTTGTATATGACTTTTCTAGATATACATGGACTTTCTTTTTGGCTCACAAAAGTAAATCCTAGCCTCATTTTATCAAATATTCCAAAACTATAGAAACTATTAGTGGACTTAGAGTTAAATCCTTAAGAAATGATCATGGCTATGAGTTTGAAAATCAAGAGTTTGAATAATGTTTCTTACAGAATGGATGTAGTCAAAATTTCTCCCCCCCTAGAACACGTCAACAAAAAGGGGGTGTAGAAAGAATAAATAGAACCTTTCAAGAGATTTTTATAACCATGGTTTGTGAATATTAATTACCCATATATTTTTGTCCGAATCTATAAATATATCATGCTATATTATCAATGGAGTGTTGATTAGACCTATTCTTATAATAACTCCATATTAGTTATGGAACAATTGAAAACCCAATGTTAGTTACTTCAAAGAATTTCACTTCAAAGTCTATATCTTTAATACAAAGGAAAATATGGACAAATTTGAATAGAAGAGTGATGGAGGAATCATTTTATGATATTCCATCTCTAGTAAAGTCTTTATAGTGTTTAATAAAAGAACTAAATGTGTGGAAGAATCTTTCCATGTAAAATTTGATGAAACATGTCAACATGAGCATAAACCCACTATAGAGAACATAGAGGATGATGTATAAAATCTAGAAATTAATTCAAAATCCTCTAACCATGCTGTAAAGAAATATGTGGAAGATTCTAGTTCTAGAAACAATTTAGATTCAAGTCATAAAAAACTTGAACCTGTTAAAGAACGTGAAATCACAAGTACTTTTACTAGAGGTTTTAAAACTCTTATGAAAAATCATTTAGATGCTGTTATAGGAGGCTTAGATAAAGGAACTCAAACTAGAGCTTCTCTTATAAATTAGATTGAACATCAAGTCATCTTGTCACAATATAAACCTAAAAACATTAATGATACTATCAATGATGAATTTTGGGTGATGGTTATGGAAGAAGATCTTAATCAGTTGGAGAGGAAAAAATTTTGGAAACTTTTTGACAGACCCAAAGACACATTCAACATAGACACTAAATGGGTGTTTAGGAATAAGTTAGATGAAGCTGGTAATATAGTTAGAAACAAGGCTAGATTTTATGCAAAAGGATATAGTCATAAAGAAGGAATTGACTATGAAGAGATCTCTGCACCAGCAGCTGGACATGAATCTATCAGAATTTTCATTTCTTATGTTGCACATCTGATTTTCAAATATATCAAATAGTTTTTAAAAGTGCATTCCTAAATGGGTATATACTTGAGTATGTATTTGTTTAGAATCCACCCCTGTTTTACTAATCCTCATTTTCCAAATCATATTTTTAAATTATCAAAATCTTTATATTGTTCAAAAGATGCTCCAAGAGCATGGTATGATAGACTGAGTACTTTTCTTATTTATAATGTTTTTACAAAAGGAAGATCTGATATTACAATCTTTATAAAACTAATTTCCAATGATGTATTAGTAGTTCAAATTTATGTAGATGACATTATCTTTGGATCTTCAAAAAATTCTTTATGTATTGAATTTTCTAAAATGATGCAAAAAGAATTTTAAATGAGTTTAATGGGTGAACCCAAATTATCTCTTGGATTTCAAATCTTTCAAAATAATGATCGTATTATTTAAAATGAATGAAAATATACGGGAGATATTCTAAAATGTTTTGGTTTGTATAGCACTAAATAGAATAACACTCCAATGATTTCTACATGTATATTGGATCTTGATGAAGATGGAAAATCTATTTATCAAACCACATACAGAGGAATGATTGGATTCTTACTGTACGTAACTACTAACTGAACTAACATTATGTTTAGTGTATGTGTGTGTGATCGTTTTCAAGAAAACCCTAAGGAATCCCATTTGAATGCTGTTAAGAGAATTTTCAAATAAATCAAGCATACACCCAATCTAGGATTGTTCTATCCTAGAGGACAATAATTTGAGTTAGTTAGTTATTCTGATGTTGACTTCAGTGGTTAAAAGTTAGATAGAAAAAGAACCTCTAGAATATGTCACTTTTTAGGTAGGTCACTTATATCATGGTGTAGAACGAAAAACACTATGTTTCATTATCTACTGCAGAATTTTAATTCTTTGTTGCTGGTAGTTGTTGTGCACTAATTTTGTGGATGAAACACACATTAATAGATTATGGATATCAATTATTTCATGTAACTATAAATTTTTTACAATACAAGTTCTATTAACATCTCATAAAATACTGTTTGACACTCTAGGACAAAACATATTGGTGTACGACATAAATTTTCAAGATATTATTATCAAAAAGGAGAAATCACTTTTAAATTCATTGGAACTGAATATCATCTTGATGATATATTCACCTAACAATTAAATTCTGAAATAAATGATTACATCATACATGAGTTAGGAATAATAAAAATTTAGTTGTATGTATATCGATTCATGTTTATGGTCTGACATTTACTATCTCTCTCTATCTCTATTACTGTCTGGAAGTTACTGTCTCAAACAATATAGAGGAACAGTTTAGAAATCACACTATTATTGTCTCATCGTAAAATCCAGATATGGTCTCACCATGAAATCTAGTTCCGGTCTCACTGTGATAATCGGTTACGGTCTCACTATAAAGACGCTTTATTAATTTATTTACATATTATAACCCATATTATAGAAATTAATTACTGTGTTATGTTAATTTCCTATGCATTTTTTGCGACCCTTGGTATCCCCAAATGATAAAAACAAATGAAGTTTCACTCTTTATTCACACGATCTCTCCTCTCTCAAACAGTAAATCCTCTTTCAACCATTCTCTCTCTCTCTCTCTCTCTCGAACCTTCGTTGAATGACCAGGATGAAAATCCCCTCGTTGTCAACTCATGAAAAGCGAAGATCAAAGAAGAAGATAAAAAAATCACCAAAGTTATCATGCAAAGGTCCTTTGAACTTAGGATGTGTTATTTGATCAACACAACATCTAAGTCAACCAGTTTGTTTTACTCACGATTAATATCATATATGATTCATGAAAAAGGGTTGGTTGGATCAGATGAAGAGGCTATTTATGATTATGTGTTTTATCTTTAAATAGCTATAGAAAATATAATGAAAATCAATTAGAATCCATAGAGAAAATCATGAGAAGAAGATAATGACATGGTTCAAGAAAAGTTCAATCTGTTGGAACACTCTTCATGACCTAAAGATATTTATGATCCTAGTTTGGAAAAAGATGAAATTATTGAGTGTTCTGATGAGGAGGATGAAGAAGTGGCTATTGTTCTTATAGGGGAAACTGTTCTGGATGAGAAACATAGTGAACATGCTCTACAAGGCTTTACTGAGAAGTGAAATCCTATTTCTGATGATGTTGCTGATTTGGAAGAACAACCTGCTACTAAGTAAGAATATGTTGCTATGGAAAATGAAAAAGATGTTGTAGAAGAGAATATAGAATAAGTTCATTATCATGTGCATGATGCTATTTATGAGGAACTTGGGGAGGAACAATCTATTCCTAAAATTATCCCATCTATTGAAGAGATAATGGAGAATGATTTTATGGTGTCTATAAGGGAAATGGGATAGGATATCATGGATGAAATCTAGGAAATTGATCAAGGATCTAAATCTCTCAATCCTGAGAAATACGCACCAGTTGAGGGGGAACAACCCCTACTCTATAAAGTGTTGAAGTTCCAAATACAGTTGATCCAAGATCAGTAGATACATGGTATAAATTCTATAGTTATCTTGATGTAAATATCTGTCTGAAATCCCCAGTGAAAGGTCTAGTCCTCTCTAATATGTTTCAATTGAAACCAGTATCTGATCTTGATGTTATAGATGCAAATGAACGAGTGCCTGTCTCATATCCTATTTTAAAACCATCACAAGAACCTTCAAACTTGGTGAGTAAGTATGGTTTGAAAGAATTTTAAGGTTCGCTGTTAGATGGGGTTGAAAAGCTCATGCATACCCAACTATATCATGTATACAATTTATGTGAAAGAGATGTTTCCCTATTGTTGGAAAAGATCATATGGAACATTTCACCAAAGATGCTTCGTGAGATTTAAGATGTCATGGTTGAGAACAAACATCTAATTTATGAATTAAATACTTTCATAGGTATGGTTGAAGAAAAGGCAGAGAGTGATGAACTCTAGACCAGAACCTATTTTTCATCCGGTTTAGGATATTGATAGTTAGATTCCGTAGGAAGTATCCACCCAGATAAAACCTAATATAACCTCCATGGCTAAAAAGGTAGTTTCAAGAAACAAAAAATTTGTTAAAAATATGTGTGATCTTGTTATTCGTCATAAAAAGTTGATTGATGAGTATAAGGGATGTCTCCAGAATGTTATGAATAAACCTAAGTCCCTTACTTTGGCTATCACTCATTATTGTACATCTTGACAATCATCTAAACCCTCTTTTGATGGTGATTTGGTTAGAACAGTTGTCAAAGATAAACCACCGGCTTTGATCAGTGGATTCGAAAAAGTATATATATATATATATGAAGTTGTCAAGAATAGTGACATAGTTATTGATTAGGTGGGAATTCATTCCAAAATAGAAAATGATTCTCATGAAGAGATTAACAAGAACATGGACTTCTACTCTAATATGATCTTCTCATAGAATGACATAACCAACCACTTCATGTACCTTAGAGATAATATGAGAATCCCTACTATCACGCAATATTTTAAAACTCACGTCCAAAAGCTCAAATATTTAACTCCTTTGTTAGATATGTTTATGGAGAACAAGGATGACTATGAGAAATCCATGCATTATGGTGGTGATATCATTGATGACTTCATCAAGATTTTGAGGCCTTATCTTCATGTACAGAGTATTGATATGGTGGATCTGGCAGGTGTACCCCTAAGATCTGGTTTGCCTACCATCTCCTCTACTGACCTTGCCTATACATCTATGTCTGTCACTCAGGCTCTGAGTCAGATCATGCATGTTATAATCGATCAACAGTTTCCTCGGTCTTCCACTTCACCTAACTTGGCCCCTTCATCCTTTGAAGGCATCCCTTTACCTTCTCTGTCAATTGGTTCACTTCCCTCTTCCACTTCTACCTCTGCTCTTATGGCTTCTTCTGATGCCACTTCCAAGGGAAAAGAGAGGACAAGCCAGTGCTGATGAAAAGTGACAACTCATTTTTGAAAGGGATAATTTCTATAATTTTCCTTACAATTTTTAATGAAACATTTTATCCATATAATGAATTGTGAAATCTTCTTATCTATTCTTTTATTTACTTTTTTAATCTTTTTGATAATACCAAAAGGGGGGAGATATATACTATAATGAACACTAAGGAAGTGGAACATTACCTAAGAATAAATCTCTCACTGACATGATTTGTGATCATCAAAATGGGGGATATTCTTGGAATCCTTATGATTTAATAATGATTTAATGATCACAAATCCTATACATTCTGTAACACTCTTCAATCTTGTGTAATCTGTCTCAAATCACTTGTACAGATGATTGGTTTCATTATGCTTCAAATAACACTATCCAAGATATTAAGTGTTATTCTTATTTATTGTAAACTATTTTTTAATTATTGTTATAGTGAATTTCCTTGATAAATGATTAAGTTTAATACATTATTTGAATATCACTGTTTAAGTCTATATATAGATATTTTGATAAGTCTGAGAAAATGTGAGTCTATCACCGATTATGTTTTTCTAGAAAAGGACCAGGCACCGTGACAAGACACCGTGACCAGACACCATGACCAGGCACCATCACCAGACACCCTGATCAGACACCATGACCAGACACGTGACCAGAATCCGTGACCAGAAACCTTGACTAGACAATGTGACCCTAACACCGTGACCTAGGCACCATGATCAAACATTGTGACTAGACACCAAAGCCAAATTTAGATCTGTTAAAGTCTTTGACAATGGTTTCGTGCTGAGACACAATTTGAATTTTGGAAAAGGACCAGACACCATGATCCTAACACTGAATCAGTACTACAGATACCTGATCTCTATAAAACTACACCATCATAATTGTATCATTGCTCAGAGTAAAACAAGGAGAACCCATTTCAAGGAGACATACTTTCCAGGAGACACTGTTTCCATACAGGCTGTGACACCGTTTCTTAATCTGTTTTTTTTGATTTTCAATTTAATATCAAACTATTATATTTGTATCTTTTAAATGAACTAACATGATTAATGATTCTTTATATATAGGTCACCTGATTTTATGATGAACGAGGTCTAGAATTCATGCATCTTGTCGGCACCAACACATGCCCTCCAAGAATAAATACTATAGTGTGGATAGAAACAAAATGAGATGATATAGAAACAAGTGTGCGTGATAATAAATAAGCACGATCATTCTTGAGAAAAACCGACACATGCAACATCACAAAAAACACATGAAGCATTCACCATTATACCATAGATCATATTCAAGAACATATTTTTAATACAGACTCCACAAAAACACAAGTCAGATCTGAACCAGAGCATAAGACTTGTGATACTCTGTTTTTCGCAAGAGGACTCGATTTCTGCATATTCTTCATCCAAGTAGTCCAGAGCTGCATAAACTAACAATTAGATCACTTCTAACCTTATATCATAATTTTTTCTTTATTTTTTTATTATTTTTATCTTTCAGAAAATGTGTTTGTGTCTATATAAAATTAAAGACTATCTCCTGCATTAAACCGAAGGATATGAGATATCATTTCTCATTCTTTTTTTTACACTTTTGTATTCCCACATATGGGTGTGGAAGTGGACCATGTGTGACCTGACAGTTCATTCTAACGAAGAACTGTGGAAGAGGTTATGTGACATGGTCAATCATGTGTAATGTTGTTAACCCAGATCCGGGTGTGGATCAAGTTTATTTATATAAAAAGTTTGGTGGAAGGTGATCACCAAGTGGAGTGGATTAGGTCTTGTCTTGAGACTGAACCACATGTTTTTTATCAGCTATGTTATTTGATTTATCTTTCTTTGTTTTACTGTATAATTTAGATGTAACTAAACTTGATTTGATAATTAATCTTGAAAAGAATTTATAATTGGTTTTGCTTATTAAAATAGCTTAAAAATTAAAATTAATAATTTAAATTTAGTCAACTAAAAAATAATAAATTTTTTGAGAAATTATTTAAATAGTCAAACATTCATAACCGTATTACTGTGATTGACTGGGCTGTATTTAATTTTTTTGGTGATGCTTTTTTAGAATTATTTTCAAATATAAAATTTTATAGTTACTTAATTTACCCCCCTCTTGAGTACTCTACTACAAACAAAAATCATAGTCCCTCTTTTTTCCTTCAGTGTACGATGTTATTGTAAAACACTTCATATAACTCCGTGAGTTAGTACTCTTCCATACTCAAAATAAACATTTACATATCTACTATGACTTGAAATATAAAAACTATGAAAATGATATAATGAATAATGAGGTATAATTATGTTATAAATATCTGAAATATAATATATAAACATTATCTATATTATTATTCCAAACCATGAATGTTTCTAATGTTAAACCGAACGACATTGGTTTGCGAGGTAGTAGTTTGTCAAACAGACAAATGGTGATTTGTAAAAAAAATTATGTAAGTGTTTGTGGATGAATATTATACCATTAATATAACAAAATATTACCATCTGGGAGATAAATAAGTCATTATAATAGAAATATATAATGATAATTAATGTTTTTTGAGAAGGGAAAAAAATAAAACATATTTTGGAATGAAATTAACTTTTCTTCAGGTATCCTCATTAGGATTGCAGTAAAACCATGAAATATTTTTGTTCATCACAAAAAATGTTTTCTATTATAAGGGAATAGATATTTTGATTTTATGTTTTAAGGTTCATCTTTGTATAAAATATTTATAAGGTTTAATAAGTGGGAATAATGAGTGTTTTTTTATAGTTGTGTAGGAGTGGAATTATTATTAATACTCAAACGTATTTACTATTGGGAATCCTAACTTACCACATATGCCTCTAAAATTATATAAAAATGGATTTTATTGATTATTTGTTATATAAACACCACTGTGACAAAAAAATTGAAATTTCCCCTAAATTACTACGTTTTGTTATTTTTTGATATTGTTTTCAATTAACCTAACTAGTTTTCCAAGATAAGAAATTCATATATGAAGACTAAATAAAATTGAGAAATATTATAATTTTATAACCACTTACATTGAAAAGGAAATATAAATTATAAAATAAAATTTTCATGTGTGTTGGAAATTAAATTTAAAAGAAACACATGTAATGCCCAAAAACACTAATTTGACAATTTTTGTTATGATAATGTTTCTACTATTTAGGTGTAAAAATTTTAATTATAAAAGATAAAATTTTTCCTTAATTTATCATGATTTATATTTGACAAAAATTTAAAAATAAATTTACAAAATTAAGTATTTCATTTAATTTACAATCATTTATTAAAATATCATTTAAAATAAAATAAAATTAATGTCAATTTAGAAATTATTTATTTATTCTGAATTTTAAAAATATACATACAATAATGGTATACAAATATATTATGTTAACAACTATATTTAGTGATATATTAATATAAAAAATAATTAAACAAAAAAAATCTATTCTATTTACCTTACTTTTAATATTTTTAGAGTCATTTATTTTATTTTAATATTAATTGAAGAAATTATACATTGGTGTTTCATAATTATTTAATTAATTATATTACCTGTAAAAATTAAAATAAAATTATCTTGATAATAAAAATTCATTTATATTTTAAAATATTATTTATAAACTAACCTATGTAGGTTTTACTCATCCCTAAAGAATTATAGAAATTAAAAGGAAGAACGTTACATTATTTGTATTTTTCATTTATTAACTTATTAAATGTGTAAAATTACTGAAAAATAATCTTGAAAACTCAAATATTTTATTAATAAGGTAGTAAAGGTCTAAATAAATCCATATAAGGGGTGTTGGACAAGTTTTCCGTCTTTTGTTCCCATTATATAATGATATTTACCATTAGATAATCTCATTTTTACCGTAATTGTTGTAATTAATATTATTTTTTTCACTAATCACATTGGTAAAAAATTAAGTTGACCATAATAGATAATATAAATTTTTTAATTCCAAATATTGTATCCTTTTGTCAAAATTCAATTCAGATAAGTGGTTGAAATTAATTTAAAATTAATCCCATGTATGTGATGAGAAAGAAGGTTTTTAAAGTAAAAAATGTTCAAAAGAATAAAATGTATTTACATCAAAATTGAATATGAATGTTATCACAATGAACTATATTTGATTAATAGATATATATTTGAAATATTATTACTATAAAAAATTCAACATATATTTTAGCTTGGTAAATAATTTAGTCGAATGGATTGTTTTCAAATAAAATTTCTTATGTTTCACTATTCATCAAAAAATGAACGATTTATGAAAAATAACAAAAATAAAGATAAATTTGGTAAAATTATTTTAAAATTTAACTTTATTTTTTTCAAATAAAAATTATGAAATTTTCAAAAATTCTATTTTAAATAAGTGTTCCAAGAAAATGTTTCAAAATGATTTTTTTTGAAAACAAATGTGTTTTTTAACTCTAAAAATTGATTTCTTTTCGTCAATATTTAAGAAAACACATAGGAAAAATTTTAAAAATTGATTTAAAATATAACATATAAATTTTATTAATATAATTCAAAAAGTTTGGTTTTTTTATTTTGTTCCTATAAAACACACTTGTGCACATTTAAATAGATTTTCGGAAACTATTTCATTATATTTTTAAAAAGGTTTTATTTTAATTTTAAATTAATTGGCCATGAAAAAATTTATTATATATATAAATGTTTAAAGAATATTTTCATAATTTATTTAATTTTATATATACACTCCATTACAACAACTATATTATAATGGTAATATATATAATGGGTCTTTTACACTTGGTGTTAATGTTTAATATACTATCAAACAAAATAATATTAATGTTTCTTATAATGAAATGTAAAATGAGTTTTGGATGTAACGTATGATAAAATAAGTGTATCATGTCCTTTATACTATCAAATATAATTTTATTCTCTTAAAATATTGATTTTTTTCTATGAATTCTCTCAACATAAAATAAACATAACTAGAAAAAATTATATAATAAACTACAGAATCAAGTTGCATTGAGAAGGTTGATCAATAATGATGTTAAAATATCAATAATTTTTGGAGAGTCTTATTAAGGAATTGTGTTTTTAAAAGCACATGAAATCATTATCATGTGAGTAAAGATATTCGCAGTCAAATACATTCATAATGGTTCGGGAAAATATTGAATGAAATCATAATAATACATGAAAATTTGAATAAATCTATTGAAAATCTATATACTACTAATTTGGTGAGAATAATTACAATCAAACATACATCAATCATCAAAAAGTGAGCAATGATTTTCAAAATCAAATGTATGACTATCATCATCTCATGAGATAAAAATATCACTTTACTTAATGATTTAAAGGGATATATAATTCCAGGACCACCTAGATCATAATTTAAACTATAAATATATTTTTTATAATAAATTCAACATTTATCATATAAACATATCATAGCACATCGAATGTAATCATGTCTTAAAAAAAATAAACATTTCATCATAGAATAACCCATGGAAAATAAAAGGGTTTCATAATAATATCATCAAAAAATTCTAACACCCTATAAATAAATAATAAATACATTATCATTGGTTAATATTCTCAATAAATAAATTTTATCATCATAAGATGATATCATTAAAGAAAACTTCTTTTAGAATATCACTAGAATATTTATTGAGGGAAAAAATCAATTTCAAATCACTTATTTAAATATAGTTATTTAAAAAATATTTTGAAAAAAAATTTCATTTATAGAAACCATGTAAATGTGAATGGTAAGACTGAAAACATTGGGAAGTCAGGATTTATGGAATTTTTTTTCAAGAACGTCTGTTAAAATAATTAATCATTTCACATTTTTTGGTAAATATTAAAAATTACCTCATTCAAAAAATTAAAATAAGCCTCCCATGAATTTTTATATAAATTAAAACATTGTTAAAATTTAATTTAAACTATTATGAGAGAATATAAATAACATTCATGAAAATATTTTAAAAAACCACACATATATATATATACATATTATAAAAAGAATCTGGACCAAGGAGAAAATAAATGCAATGTTTCCTAAAAATATTATCTTGATCATTTTTAGTAACAAATAGAATAAGATTGTATTATTACATGATCAATAAATAAATACTGATTGGAAATTTAAATTAAATGGTTTTTTCATATTTACAATATTATTTCCTTCAATTGAAATTAAATCCTAAATAATTATTATAAAAATGAGATTGAAATAAGAAAATTTATCACATGGTAATGTTTAACCCAAAACCACTTAAATGAGATAATATTATATGGATTTATTAATCTCCATAAATTTAATGAGATTAATAATAAAATACCTTATGGGGTAGTATATTCACTGGACAAAATAGAAGTGTTGAATATGACATACGTATTTCAAAAATAAAAGTTTATTGAGAAACCCATTCTACCAGGTCTTATATATGGTTGTGCATGTTTGAAACTCCTATATAATTAATATATATTAAATAAAAATATTTTATACAACCATATTATTATAATATAAAATATTTACAATTCATTTATAATTTCTAAATATTATTTTATAATGATTTCTACATTAAAATAATCATTTGTGTGAAAACAGATCTATTTTTCATGCATGTTTTGTATTAATGGTCCTATTACATTCATCTTGGTAATCATATTAAATAATACTAAATATTAATCATGAAATTATTATAATATTTAATAATTATATAATCTTTTATAACTCTTCATATAAATTGGGGAAGAAAAAATAATTACATAATTTAGTGGAGTTGATGTTCCATATATACGTATGAGTGATGTTTTTAATTTCTGATAGTTGGAATGAAATAAAGGTAAATAATAATTCACCATTTTAGAAAATAAATTATATCATAGATATCACATATGTTTTCATTTGTAGGTTCCAGGCGCAGCGGAAGCGCATTGGTGGGTTTGCCCAACTTTAATTTTAACATTTAAACAACTTTCAATCTGAGATCCGTCACGATATAAAATGTCGAATCATCGGAACGGAATAAAGAACGAAAAACATAAGAGAGAATCCAGGAAACACAGAGATTGGATCATCATGTATTGGTTATAATTAATTTAATTAATTCACAAGAATAACCTTGGTGGAATTGTTTATTTTTTGATGTCTACGGTCACGATCCTGTGATCCACCGTTGCGTCATAGAATCCAAGTGTAGGATTCCTCTAGCGGTGATCCACACGAGTGCTATGTATCTCCGGACATCATTGAAGGGATATTCGGGTGCTAGCATGAAATAACCATTGCTTGCGATGTCCGCCTTCAATCGCCTTGGTCACTCGGTCTTGAGAGCGTTCTTGGAGGAAGGAGTTCTTTCGACCATGAAATATTTCTCCAAAATTATTGTGCACAATTATTCTCTTGTTGAAAAGTGCTGGGGTTGTGAGGATATTTATAATCAGGTTTGTGGTTATAGAGTTATGACAATAAATAAACGTGTTACACATTGTATTTATTTCATTAACTCTTATTTAAAACCCCCCATGTTGAATTATTAATTCCTTGACATGCACAAATGCTGATTATAATAAATATTATTTAATAAAACAATATTATATCCTCAAAATCCCGACTAGAAAAACTACACGGTGTGTAATAAATAATACATGGCGTGTACTCATTTTCCATAAAACTAAATGGCGTGTATATTTAATATACACGATGTGTACTTTTATTTTCCACTTTCCTTTATTTCCTCCACCACATTTATTAGTCCTCGAGTAATGAATATTTATTTATTAAATAAATGTAACTGCATTACTCGCTAATAAATGTATTACTTCACCCACAATATATTATCTCTAATAACTAGTGTCGGAATAAATTCAATCAGGCATCCTTAAATAATTATTAAACCACAGTTAGGAATAATACTTATTTAACTTGTTAAATTAATGTTTAACTGAGATACATGGACACACTTAGTGTGTGACCCTCTAGGCCCCTTTCCCAGTGGCATTAGGCGGAGCCTGCATAAATTCCAAGGTTAGCGTCTAACAATACACCAAGACACCCATAGAGAAAGAAGTTAACGCCACAATGATGTGTCACCTCATACAAATGCTTACCGTGTAATATAATCCCTTTGCCTCAATATCTCTAATCAAGCGGGTTGTATGCTAGTGCCATCAACCCATGTGCTCGATTATTCTTTCTTTGACTTTTCGGAATTGAACTCACCCATACTTTACCATGGCCATGGATTTATTTAGGCTATATCAATTCCATCAAAGAGTCTAAGATAACTACTTTAGTTATGGAAAATAAGGGACAAATCCATTCTCACACAATATTTTAATGTAGTATTACACGTGATGCACCCAACGTATCCTACCTCGCTGCGAACAGTGTGTCGTCATGGTTTTCATCAATACAACTAAGTGAGTGAGTTGTAATACCCAGTAATAATAATCTTAAAGTCTAAAGACCAACACACGCATCCATAGATAGGAACATCCAATGACACTATGAAATTTGGATTTCATACTCGCGGTTCTCGTTCTCATAATATCCTCCTGGATATTACCAAGGCCGCACACCATAAGATGGTGCCTCATAGTTTTATGAGTTCTCACCCCTAATGGCCTGTATTATTTGTGTCCATCAAATAATATCATCCAAACATAGAACATATATTCAAGAACAATGTTATGGAACTTCCGGGTTCTCATCATAGCAGGGATCCGTTATGACCCTTTAATGAAATTGTTATCCTTAGGAAATTATCACATGCATTGTCATGCAAAAGAACAATCAAGATGTTATAAGGCTTTTATTAATGAATAAAGTACAATGTAGTTTTTTCTAGGCCACCAACTCCAACAGACTCCCACTTGGACTAGAGCCAACTGCTAACAACCATTAACCCGCTAGCTCTCACATGATATTCATGCTTCTACTGAGATATGACTTTTTTCATGGGGTCCACCACGTTCTCTTCCGCGGACACTCAGCTCACTACAACTTTAACCCTTTGATAGAAATCCCTAAAGAGGTGATACTTCTGGAGTATGTTCTTTATCCGTTGATGTGACCTTGGTTCTTTTGCAAGATCCACCGCTGCAGTATTATCACAATACAATGTAATGGGATCTTTACTTCTAGGCACCACATCAAGCTCTTGGACAATGTTCCGAAGCTAGAAGGCTTCCTTGGATGCATCAGAAGCCACTATATATTCGGACTCTGCTGTAGAATCGGAGACAACTGTCTACTTTGAACTCTTCCTACTCACAGATCCTCCATTAAGACAGAAAACATATCCAGATTGCGACATTAGATCATTCTGATCTATCTAAAAACCAGCATCAGAATAACCTCTGATGAAAAGATCCTCGTCTCTTCCATACACCAGGAACATATCCTTAGTTCTTCTTAGACACTTAAGGATAGTCTTAACAGCAGTCCAATGCTAGTCTCCTGGATTTTCTTGATATATGCCTACCATGCTCAGTGCATAGGCAACATCAATCCCAGTACATAACATGGAATTCATGATGGATCCTATAGCTGAAGCATATGGTATCTTACTCATTCTATCTATCTATTTTTGTGTCTGAGGACACATTTTCTTAGAAATATGTTGGCCATGTGACACTGGAACTAATCCCCTCTTGGATTGTTCCATACTAAATCTCTTTAGTATATAGTCAATGTATGTACCCCGACTTAGTCCAAGAATCCTCTTGAATCTATCATGACTGATCTTGATCCCTAGAATGTAGGCTGCTTCACCCAAGTCCTTCATGGAGAAACACTTGTTCAACCAGTCCTTAACTGACTGTAAGACTGGTACATCATTTCCAATAAGCAATAGATCGTCAACATATACTACTAGGATAATGATCGCATTCCCATTAAACCTATTATAAACACATGACTCACATTCGTTCTTAATGAACCCTAATTCCTTTATGGCTTCATCAAATTGAATGTCCCATGACCTGGATGCTTTCTTTAATACATAAATGGATTTTTGCAACTTGAAAACCCGTTTGGCTTCACCTGGTGTCACAAACACTTCTGGTTGTGACATATAGACATCCTCCTGAAGGTTCCCATTAAGGAATGATGTTTCGACATCTATATGCCAAACCTTGTAGTCATGGCATGTTTCTATGGAAAGTATGATTCTTATGGATTTAAAAATGGAAATTGGCGAGAAGGTTTCATCATATTCAATTGCTTGAGGCAGTCTGAACCCTTTATCCACTAGCCTTTCTTTACAGGTGCTAACTTGACCTTCCATGTCCAGCTTTCTCTTGAATACCAATTTGCATCCAACATGCTTTACATCAACTGGCTCATCGACTAGAACCCAGGATTTGTTCTGATACATGAAATCCATATCAGAATTCATAGCTTCTTTCCATCTTGCAGCTTCTGAGATTTCTACTTCTTCCATGTAGGAGAGAGGTTCAACATTGTCCAATAATAATGATTCACCATCCTCGGTGACTAGGAAACCAAATATCTATGGTTCTCTTACCTCTGTGGAGCTCCTACACAGTACTTGTGTTTCTGGAACCTCTTCCATAGGGACCTGTGGAACTTGTTCTTGTACTAACTCCTGTTTATCATGAGCATCATCTTTGTCGAAGTCAATCTTGCTCCCACTATCCTTCTTGAGGATGTGCTCCCTCTCAAGAAAGACTACTTGTCTGGAGAAAATCACTTTCTTGTCTGAAGGGTTATATAGGTAATATCCTTTCATTTCCTTGGGATATCCTATAAAGATACACCTCATGCCCTGGGGTACTAGTTTGTTGCCTGAGGAGGCCTTAACAAATGCCTCGCATCCCCATACATGTGTGTGCGACAAAACTTGTTACTTTCCATTCCATAGCTCGGAGGGAATTCCATTTTCCACCTTAGTTGGTACTCGATTTAATGTGTATTCTGCAGTTTGTAATGCATATCCCCAAAAGGATAATGGAAGATCCGCATGACTCATCATTGACCTCAACATGTCCAACAAGGTGCGGTTCCTCCTTTCACTAACATCATTCCACTATGGTGTATAAGGTGGAGTGAGCTGAGATATAATCCTAGACTCCAGTAGAAGATCGATGAACTCTTGGTTCAGATATTCTCCACATCGATCCGATCGATGTTTCTTTATCTTCTTACCAAGTTGATTCTCTACATCATTCATGAATTCCTTAAATTTCTCTAAGTCCTCTGACTTATACCTAATTACGTAGACATAGCCATATCTACTCCAATCATCAGTAAAAGTAATGAAGTAAGAATATCCTCCTCTAGCTTCTACTGGAAATGGTCCACACACATCTGTGTGTACCAATACTAGAAGTTCTATGGACCTTTCACCATGTCCACCAAAAGGAAGGTTGGTCTTTTTTCCTTATAAACAAGCTTGACATCTATCAAGTGGTTTTAGCTTAGTAGAGTCTAAATAGCCATCTTGACAGAGCTTTGTTAAGTGCTTCTCATTCACATGACCGAGACGGGGATGCCACAACTGGGTGATGTATGAGTCATGTGAGTTTGTTTCATTATTGATTTCCAACACTTGGTTTTCTTAATTTAATACATACAAACCATTATTTAAATGTTCCATACCATAACATACATTGTTCTTATAAAATAGACAACCCTTATTTCCAAATTTGAAAACAAATCCTTCCATATCCAAAAATATACATAAAATATGTTCTTGGTAACACTAGGGACATAATAAGAATTTTTTAAATCTAAAAGCATCCCAGTAGGAAGTGAGAGGTGGTGATCGCCAATAGCTAACGTAGGCAGCCTTGCGCCATTAGAATCTCGAAGATCCACCTCTCCTCTGACAATATTTATAAATCTACTTGGTTCCTACATTTGAATATAGATGTGATCCCCACAAGCTTTATCTAATAACCACTGTGTAGAAATAGAAATATTACACTCGATAATGAACGCACCTTTAGCATCCCCACGATTCTAGGTGCAGTTCCTCTTTCAATGGCCCTGCTTTCCACATGAAAAACACACTGCCTCCCATTCCTTGACCTACCTCTAGATCTTCCCCTTCTTGGAGGGACGGTGCTCGGGGGATTCAGACTATTAATAATTCTTTGGCCCCTTTGCCTTTTCCTTCCTTTTCTTGTTCACCATAAGGACTGTGGGTTTTTCAGGCCCCATGTCCTTGTCTACCTGGTGAATCAAGGTCAGAAGCTCCGATAGACTATTCTCATTGCTGCTCATGTTATAATTGACAATGAATCTAGAAAAGGTATTGGGCAGTGATGATAGGATAAGATCTGTATGGAACTCATCTGAGAATTTAATCCCTAAGATGTCCAGGCGTTCAATGTAGCCAATAAGCTCAACTACATGAGGCCCAGATGGCACAGACAATCTAAACATAGTTGTAAACAAAGCATTGGTGATCTCATACCTCTTCTGTCTTCCCTTCTCTTGGTAGAGATCCTTAAGGTGAGACAACATGCTATAAACATCCATGTTTTCATGTTGCTTCAAGAGCTCATTGGACATGTATGAAAGCATGAAACACTGGACATTTGTGGCATCATCCATGTGTTTCATATAGAGAGATAATTTCTTATCACTGGTCTCTTTCCTAGGCACAACTGGAATAGGCTCTTCCAGCACATACAATTTCCTTTCGTGGGGAAGGATGATGCGTAAACGCCTCTTCCACTCTAGAAAATTGGTGCTGGTGAGAAGGTTTTCCTTATCTAGTATGGTTCATAATGATATTTTTGAAGTCATTTTATTTCCGTTTCAACAAATTAAGATGAGAAAAGGTTTAGTACATTATTAAAAAACTGAGACAGATAAATAAATTAATAATTATTAGTCTCCCACTATTTTATCGAAATCCAATAGCCCTCTCCATTAACTTCGGAATATTCTCTTGCATGAATATTCTAGTGGAAAGGATCCATATTTCCCTTCGCATTACCCCAACTAGGGTTGTTAAAGAAACTTGAAGGGTTTTAGGAAGGCATTCTAAATGAAAACTGCATTAACTCACAGCTCCTTGATCTGCTGAGTGGACTACAAAATCCTGAAATCCTTTTATTTTGGATTTCCTCAACCTTTTCCTCTTGGTCACACCAAGTCCTGCTGTGGCAGTCAACCCTTGATGCAAACCAAGTCTAGTCAATCCAAAACATTGAATTATAATTCCCCGATAATTGAAAGTACCCCAACTAGGGTTGGTAAATCACTTTTAACTATGGTTCGATTCTAACCAAGATTATAGAAGGCTATACCAAATTAATATTTCTTTTGAGTGATTTTATCCTTATACGTAAATTTATCTTTTATTACATGCTTTTTAATATTATGTGGGATATATTTAAGTGATTAACCCTGTCTAAGATAATATTTACGTATAAGCCGGTTTTATTTTATTTTCATCTTGCATGCTCGTTTAATTCATTAATTGTGTGATCCTGACAACACACCCAAAATAAATAAACCATACAACTGACAGAAATAAAATAAATGGTATGATTATGAGATTTTTCTATTGGTTATTTTCTCTAGCGGTTGATAAAATAACGCAAGACCTAGGGGAGAAACACCTTGAACCTTTCGGGTTTCTATTTACAGCTTTCCACATGTCCACCTTTGTATATCATTGGATTGGTTTCACCATGGCTCTAGACTTGAGCCACCTCCACTAGCTTGGGAGCTCCATCCATTACATATGCATTTATCTCACACACAGATGATGGGTAAAAAGGGGTTTTTACATAAAAGAATCCTTGGGCGCGTAGGCCCTACATATTAATGAGGAGAAGGCTCGCAAGCCAGACAATTTAAATAAATAAATTAAAAGGAACCATTCACTTACAAAGGTCTTGGTATAGCTCATGATCATCCATACATGCAATGATATTTATGCATAAATAAAACTAGCATTCAATTATTTAATCGTTCTTGTTTAAGATAAATCACACTCGAGTTAATTAATTATCTTTAATTATTCAATACATTTATCTTAAAGCCTTTATCTGAACTTCCTTGAGATTCTCATCCATCATAATTTTAATCAAATAAATTCATTTAAAATTATCCTTGTACATAACTTCTACCTTGGAGGAAACCCGGTGAATTCCCATTTTATTACGCAGATGTTAAATCAAACACTTATATATAAAACACCTATCACGTGTTGTGCCTCAGATTTATGCATGCACCATAGTACACGTCTCAAGGGTTTGTATATTATAATAATAAATTTTAATAAATTTGTGTAATTTGGGTGAGTACACGGTGTGTAGTTCTGACTATATGGCGTGTACTTTTATTCACCGTCCATCTGAATTACATGCCCGGGGACATGGCGTGTTATTGTACATCAAAAAGTTTTCAGAGTACACGACATGTTATGTGGGACACACACCGTTTAGTTTCCGCATTACACGGTTTCCAGCCGGGCAAGCCATGTACGGGGTACACGGTCCAACCCGAACCCGAAGGGACTACACGCCGTGTTCAGTTGGACCACACAACGTGTAATTCGGAAATAGTGTTCCAATTGTTCCTGGTCAACACACGGTGTCATAAATGACATAGGTATACTCCAATACACTGCCTGATTTGGTGGATCAGTCAATTCATTGAACCTAGAATACACAGCGTGTACTTCCGAATACATTCCGTGTATTCTGGTGTTGTATGGCCAGAAACGTTTGGCTCCTCCTGATGAGTTCCTATATTTTATTTTAATCAAAATTAAAAGAAAAATTCATTTCTGTGAGGTGAACGAGAAACGAGGGAGGGGGAACAGATCACGAGATTAATATTTCCAGAACGATTAAACTTGAATTGAAATAACTAAATGATTAAATGCATAAAATATCAATGAAAAACTAAATAATTATAATCAACGATATGACACCTCTGATACCAATTGTAGGTTCCGAGCACAACAGAAGCACATTGGTGGGTTTTCCCAACATTAATTTTAACGTTTAAACAACGTTCAATCCGAGATCTGTTACGATATAAAACACCAAATCTTCAGAATGGAACGAAGAATGAAAAACTTAAACGGGAATCCCATAACCACAGAGATAGGATCATCATATGTTGTTTATAATTAATTTAATTAATTCACAAGAATTACCTTGGGGGAATTATTTATTTGTTGATGTCTCCGGTCACGATCCTGTGATCCGTCGTTGCATTGTAGAATCCAAGTGTAGGATTCCTCTAGTGGTGATGCACATGTGAGACACGTATCTCTGGATGTCACCGAAGGGATATCCAGGTTCTAGTGCGGAAGAACCTTCGCTTGCGATGTCCTCCTTCAATTGCCTTGGTCTCTCAGTCTTGAGAGCATTCTTGGAGGAAGGAGTTCTTTCAGCCTTGAAAGAATTCTCCAGAATTTTTGTGCACAACGATTCTCTTGTGGAAAAGTGTTGGGGTTGTGAGGATATTTATAATCGGGGTTGAGGTTATAGAGTTATGACAACAAAAAAACACATTACGAGTTTTATTTATTTCATTAAATCTTATTGAAATCCCCCATGTAGAGTTATTAATTCCTTGACATGCACCCACACTGATTATAATAAATATCATTTAATAAAACAATATTATATCCTCAAAATCCCAACTGGAAAAACTACATGACATGTAATCATTAATACACGGTGTGTACTCATTTTCCATAAAACTACACGGTGTGTATATTTAATATACACAGCCTGTACTTTTATTTTCCACTTTCCGTTTATTTCCTCCACCACATTTATTAGTCCTTGAGTAATGTCTATTTATTTTTTAAATAAATGTAACTATATTACTTGCTAATAAATGTATTATTTCTCCCACAATATATTCTCTCGAATAACTAGTGTCGAAATAAATGCAATCAGGCATCCTTAAATAATTATTAAACCACAGTCGGGAATAATATTTATTTAACTTGTTAAATTAATATTTAACTAAGATACACAGACACACTTAGTGTGGGAACCTCTAGGCCCCTTTCTCAGTGGCATTAGGTGGAGCCTGCCTAAAGTCCAAGGTTAGCATCTAGCAACATGCCAAGGCACCCATAGAGAAAGAAGTTATCACCGCAATGATGTGTCACCACATAAGAACGCTTACCATTTAATATAATCCCCTTTTCCTTAATATATCTAATAAAGCAGGTTTCATGCTAGTGCCATCAACCCATGTGCTCCATTATTCTTTCTTTGACTTTATGGAATTGAACTCACCCATACTTTACCATGGCCATGGATTTATTTAGGCTATATCAATTCCATAAAAGGTTATGAGATATCTACCTTCGTTTTGGAATAGCATGGACAAATCCTTTCTTGCATTATCTATTAATGTAGTATTACTCGTGACGCACCCAACATATCCTACCTCACTGCGAACAGTTTGTCATCAAAGTTTTCGTCAATACGTCTAAGTGCACGAGTTGTAATACCCATTAATAATAATCATAAAGTCTAAGGAACAATACACACGTCCATAGATAGGAATATCCAATGACATTATTGTAACACCCCAATATTTCATAGTACATTATTTTTCAAAGTAATTCAGTAACTTGCACTACATGCAACACCAAGTTCTAGCGCACCATGACTTACCAAACATGCCGTTCAAAAGCAGTTATGAATAGTATTAACTGAAATTTGGACTTTATATAATAGTTATAATTTTAGAATCTATATTATGAGTTTTTTAGACATAATGTAAGAACAAATACATTTTTTCAGATAAAACAAGTGTTTAAAAAAAATGCAATTTTACCGCCTTTTAATGGCGAAGCCTTTTTAAATCCAATATTTGAAACTTTTATATATTCAATTTGACAAAATAAACTTCTTTTTTATAATCTAGATATAAAAATTTAGTTTCAATAAAATTTTTGTGTTTTTATGATAACTTTCATATTTTGATGAAAAGTGAAAATTACAAAATTTTAATTAAAAACAACTTTTTTAATAGAAATAATTAACAATAATAGATTATGAATTTGAGTGGTTTTAAAGTATATTTAGAATATATTTTTACCATTTAATACAATTTTGGTTATTGGATGTAATTTCACATTTAAACTGGACATAAACAAGTGTTAAACTTTTGGTTGTTATTATTTATTAAAAATACGCCTTTTGGTTTTGACAAAGGGAATTAATTTTAAATTAATAAATGAAACTTCTATGTTTTGAATTTGGTAAATTAGACATCATTTTTGGATTCGGAATATCGAAATTAACCTAGGGTAATGTTTTTGTACTTTCTTGAAAACTTTCAATTTTTGATGAATAGTGAAAAACAATGAGTTATTATTTTAAACCAGATTTTTATTTAAATAATAATTTATTTTATTTAAATTTAGTTTTAGTCAAAATAGATACATAATACATATATAAATTCAATTTTATTCATTGGATTTCGTTTATAATAATTTTAGATATATAAAATGTTTTATCGAACTTTTTACCGTCTTTTACCCACCTCCTAAGAGCTTTTTCAAATTCACATAAAACTTAAATTTACCACTTCTGTGAGATGAATTTCGAAAATCCGAGAGACACAGTTAATATCAAGGAGTAAAATGTGGTTCAATAAGATGAAAATAATTTTTTTCTGAATAGTAACTTTTTACTTTTTTTTATCACGGTTAAAAGTAAATAGGGTAATTAAGGGTAAAAATGAAATTAATATTAACCTCACACATGTCCTAATTCTATTGTAACAGTGTATCTCGACCAAAAACAACCTTAGGAATAAAATATTATCATATAGGTTCACTTTTATTAGATTAGGATATTTATTATTATTTAATTCAAAGAAGAGATAAAAGAGTAAAAATCAAAGTTTAATAACTAAAACATTTTTAATATAAGGTTTTACATAAGATAAATTCGATTATAAATATTTATTAGAAATATAAAAATATTTCCTAAATCATGGTATTTTATTTATAATTTTTAGACATTAAATAAATAAATTTATTTATAACACAATGATGATGTAGTAATTACCCTATTCCTGAAAGAATCAAATAAATTGTATTATAAATATTAAAATAAATATAATTTCAACGTTTTTATGACATAGAAGAATTTTATAGGTGAATATTACTTGTTATGATTGATTAAATGTATTTTATTTGAAGTAATCATGTTATTATTTTAACAAAAAACAAATACCAAATAGTGTCAAAATTGACATAAAATAGTTTTTAAAACAAATATTATATTATTAATTTATATAATGCTTCTAAAAATCTAAGGTTGGGCCAAAAAACTTATATAATAATATATATGACATTTATGAACCAATTAGGTTTCCATTGGAAGTATATAGTAAGTTTATTAACCATATAGTGTAAGAATACACGAAGATGCAGTACAAGTTAAATTATTTAACATAGAGTTAAATCTAAACGATAAGGTTAAAATGGTAACCTAAACTTGTCTATAACCTATTGGTTGAGTTGTTTTAGAACTATAACCACCTCAGAATTTAAATAACCAACTTTATAGCCTTTAAAAGGCGAATATTAATTTATTATAAAATAATATTTCATGTTTTTCCTAAGGTTCCCCTCACCCCTCTTATAAAAGGGCACTCCCCCTTCTCTGTAATTCACATCTTCTAAGTCATTTGACTCGGCCAAACCCTGCCCAAATACCATATAAACTATCCTTCCTTCAACCTAGATGCCATAGTTTGATCAGAAATCTAACTTAAGAAGCCCCTTTGATCAAATCAAAGGGAAGAACCTGAAGAAGAGGTAATAATTTCACCACTCCCTTTCAAGTTCCTTTCTTCTTCCACTTCATTTTTCTTTCTTGTTTCCATTATAAAGTAATAAATCTAGTATGTTCTATATAATGTGATGTTATTTTAAATATGGTACAACCAAATTCATTATTCTACCCACCCTTTGAATGACTTGTCACCATACGTGTGTACGTACGCCTTACAGTCTCCACGTCGTGGTGTAATTGTTATTCAAGAAATTATTATTTGGATGGGTATAATAATGATGTGTATTTTAGGTAAATAATAAATATAGAATGATAAGGATTATTTATATATGATATAACATCCAATTATATATTATTTTAATATCAAAAGAATGATATTTTCGCTTGTGCGTACGTACGGATTTCCGTCTCCACGACGCGATGAGATTCATTTCCAAGTTCACCATTCATCGACGATTATAAAAATATATATTACTAATAAGTATGTAGTATATGAAATAATAATTCTAATGGAGAGATATATATTTATATATATAAGTATTTATGTAATTACATATATCTTATTCACTTACTTTTGTTCAATACTATATGAAAACGGAAACAGCGCTTATGCGTACGTACGGACTACCGTCTCCATATACGGTGTTTTCCATTTCATATATATGTATATTATACATATTTATATTCTAAATATATATGATATATAGATCATGTTTTATATTCTGTAATTATTTAAATCATTATCTAAGTGATACAATCAAGAGTAACAAGTTAAAATACGTATGATAAAGAAAGCGATTATTACCCGAAATATTAATATAACATGGAAATTATTATTAAATGGGTAGTATAAAGTCATAAATGAATAATGTATGATATCATAAATATTAATATGGTTATGGTATAATTTAATAACATACTATAGTCTTCATACAAGAGATTAAACATACCATCGACTAAAGGAAAGTGTAACGTAAGGGGTTTTCATATCAATCCTTATTCCCGTGAGATTCGTGTCATATTTCCACTATTACCATTTGTGTGGTGTATGTACTACCAAAATTTTCTTTTGTGTAATACTCTTTAATTTATGTGTGTTTACATATTCATTGTATGATACCTCTTTCATGGGGTGTATGTTTCGTAAGTTACCAAATTGGTAAGGGTTATTTCTTCAATCTCATTATTATCAGAGATTGTACTTGTGTAAGTATTTTCAGGGACATACTTATCATAGATACCCATATTTCATAAAAATGTTTTCAAAAGGAATATTTTAAGGTTTTATGGGAGGGTCTATTTAACTAGATCATCATTTTAAATGTTTTAAAGATTTATCTTTCTAAACCCTTTTAATTAATATATATATTTTCAAAACGATTTTAAGGATTTATTTATATGGACATGAATGTTTTGAAATGATAATTATTTTCAAAAGTTTCAAAGTGGTATGGGACACTTTGATTCAAAAACGTCATTAAATGTCTTCCTTTCTAAATTGTGTGACTTTTAAATGTTTTCATGAAAATGGATATTTCTCTCAAAGAGTTTTACAAATCATTTTCATCTATGTCAACATCCTTTGATGGTTTTTTGTCTTGTTTGAAGTTGATTTATTATGATAAAAATCATCCATATTGTATTGAAGGTTTTGTGATATTTTTGAATGAGGATGTGTTATTTTTATACCATTCATGGTTTATAGTTAAAGTATTGACATTTAGTATCCTAGTTCTTATACAAATGTTTATATTATGTTTCAACCTTTTCAAATGAGGAATGTATTTGACATAGTAAGTGATGGGTGGAGACCGCTATAGCTCCCCAATGCATTGGTAGGTGTCATGAGACAACTAGATGTGGAATTGGCTGATGCCCTTTCCCAATTTGATATATGGTTTTTGCCGAGGCCTTAATCCCTTTAGACGTCTTGGCCGAGGCCTTGACAAAATGTTTCAGAATGTCCGGAATTATACATTCCCTCATTATGTAAATAATATTGATGGTTCATGTGGTCACTAGACTAATAGAATACCCATGATTATGTTTTATTATTCAATTATTTACCCAGGCTCATATTATTTCCATAAAAGTATCCATGTATATTATTGGTAAAGGCATGTGGTTTCAATTATTCACCATGCTTAATATTTATGTCATTTTCTGCTATATTACTTACCCTTACTGAGTGTTTGAGCTCACCCCTTTCTTATGTTTCATTTTCCTAGGATTCCAAGAAGTTTATTATGATTGATATGCAGAGTTAAGCTAAAGGGAATAATGGCGTTCTCAAAGAACTATTTATGCTGTGTCTTATGTTTGAAATTGTAATGTAATGTTAATGTATTTTATCGATTTTCCGAGACTGCTAAACCGGTCGGTCCTTCAGGAATTGATTACTTTTAATCATGCCAATGTATTTAAATAATGCACCGACACTAGGTAACTAGGGTCAGGGCATTACAGTTGATATCAGAGGAAGTTTAGAAATAACCTTGGAATCTAGATTTAGATAAACCCTTATTAGAGCACATATACATAAGACAAACTTTGAGGATTAGTATAGAAGAACGACCTAGAATTTTGGTATGGTAGAGATTTTGTGAGTTTTTCGAGCAATACATCCATGTATGGATACGAGCAGGTAGAGGAGACTCTGGCACAAATGTACTTAGGGGTAAAACCCGAAAACACATCTTTGAGCTAGAATCAAATGGGAACTGGTGCATGACAACGGGCCTTGCTGCACTCTTGGTTACGACACTCCCGGGGGATATGCTTAGGATAATTATCATTTTCTTTACAAATAATTATGAAGGGTTTATGAGTATATACTTTCTCAATGAAAATATATTTATGATTATAGATTATATCCATAAACCATTCAATTTACGTTAGGTATTTTACAAGTTTGGAATTATTGTAATTCATAAACTGACCTAGTTTATACTATTGTATAGAAATGGCGCCCAGTAGAAGGAATGTGAACTCCAGCAATACGTATGATCCAAAGAGTAAGAAGGATCATCTCTTTCATAGTATTAATCCAACATTTATAAGGGAAATAGTCTCCCATGTATTCTCAACATATGAAAAAAATAGTATCATGTGTTAATGCGACAAGTAATGAATTCTCCGAGTCCTATGGCTTTGAAGGGAAGCAAGAGAAGAAAAGGATGAAAGAGAAAAATATGGATAAAGGAAGAGGGAAAAGAAGAATTTCCCATATGTGATAACTATGGGAAAAAACACCCTGGAACTTGCCTGAAGGGAATGTGAGTTTTTTATAAGTTTGGAGAAAAAGGACACCAAATACGTGACTGCAAGGGTAAGAAAAACATGACAAATGAACAATGCTTCATCTAGAAAGAGTTGGGACACTACGCGATCTGATGTCTAAATCATTAGAGTATTCCCCAAATGATGCTATTGGATAATAATCATGTTATGATTCTACCACAGATGACGAGGAATGATTATAGTTATTATGTTGTTATTAGAGAATTATGTCATTTGAGTGTTGTATCAACAATGTACTGGTTATAATAATTATGGAGTATGTAAGGATTGTACTACAGTACTATTTCATTAAGGACTTGAGTTGTGTGGAACCAAGAAATGTGACTCAATAGAAGGTTAAATTTTTGAAAAATATATGGTTGAGAGAAAGACAAACCATAATATGGTTCTGATACTGAGGTAGTGATTTTGGAATAATACATGATTGATTTGGATAAATTATATTGGATATTCTTCATTACATTGAAACTGATTAATGATTTGTATATTCCATCATTGTTGGATTTTACAACATTTTTGGATAGAATTAGTATATCCAGTATTCTATAAGGAATAAAGGATCATGAATGTAATCAATATGGTTTTAAGGTAATTCAGGATGTTGTAGTGTTTTAAAAGAATAAATAATGAAGGTGTTCACATGTTATTATGCGGAAAAAGGATCTTCATTGTGTTTAACATCCTTATAAATTTTGGACTGTGAGTTTGGAAAGAAGTATTTTGGATAATTCTAGTTTGAGATTATTTTTGGATTTCCATAAAAGGACAACCGGGAGGTCGGTCGACAACCTGTCGCGTCTGGCAAGGCCGCGAGACTTGATCCCGCAACTGAAGGGAAGCAAGGGTGTATCACCTACCACTGGACCACATGATGTCCTAGATTGAATAATGTAGTCTTAAAAAAACAATTTTGTTAGATGAATTATAAATACATTTTTTTGAAACCCTATACGAATATGATTAATAGAATATTATTTTTAAGTTCGATTATATTTTAGAGTGAAAGATGGGTTTGTGGTAGAAATTAGTTAAAGGATGGGACTCTACTTGTCAAGAATATATTTTTATCCTTCATTTATTCTATGAAGAAATTAATTGTAATAATTTATTGAAGGTATCTTAAAACAAAAAATTTGTTATCCTAATACCATATGTTTTGTTGAACTGATGGTATTTTAAATCATCATAGATTTATGAATTTAAGGCCCTCAATTTTACACTTGTTTGTGATTGATGACCCCAATCACTACATATAAATATTTACGTTTTTCCTCCAACTATATGTCTCTAATTTAAACCAATTTTCTCCTAATCGAGATCATAATTTGGTGGTGACCCTTTCATTTTCCTTATCCTCTTATTAGGACTAAATTGTATTAACCTAATTTCTGAAGTGGGTTTTCCCAAAGGTATTTTCTATTTTCAACCTTTTATTTTCAAAAATTAATTTCAAATTAAGAGGACGTAATTTATTGAAGGAGGGAATTATGTAACACCCCAAGATTTAATAGAACGTTATTTCTTTAAAGTAATTCAATAACTTTCAATACACGCAACACCGAGTTCTAGAGCACCATGAATTACCAAACAAGCCATTCAAAAGCGGTTATGAATAGTATAAACTGAATTTTCAACTTTATATAATACTTATAAATTTAGAATCCATATTATGAGTTTCTTAGACATAATGTAAGAGCAAATACATTTTTTCAGATAAAAGAAGTACTTTTCAAAAAAATGCAATTTTACGGCCTTTTAATGTGGAAGTCTTTTTAAATCCAATATTTGAAACTTTTATATATTAAATTTGAAAAAATAAACTTCTTTTTTAGATTTTATAAATAATTATTTAGTTTCAATAAATTTTGGGTGTTTTTTTGATAACATTCATATTTTTATGAATAGTGAAAATTACTAAATTTTAATTTAAAAAAACTTTTTTAATCGAAATATATAATAGTCATAAATTATGAATTTGGGTGGTTTTAAAGTATTTTTATAATATATTTTTACCATTTAATACAATTCTATTTATTGAACATAATTTCACATTTAATATAGACATAAACAAGTGTCAATATTTTGATAGTTATTATTTCTTAAAAACACGCCTTTGGTTTTGACAACAGGAATTAATTTTAAATTAATAAATGAAACATCTATGTTTTGAATTTGGTAAAATAGGAATCATTTTTGGATTCATAATATCAAAATTATCCTAGGGTGAATTTCTGGTATTTTTCTGAAAACTTTCAATTTTTGATGAATTGTGAAAAACTATGTGTTATTATTTTAATCTGGATTTTTATTTAAATAATATTTTTTTATTTAAATTTATTTTAGGTAAAAATAGATACATAATACCTATATAAATTAAATGTTATTCATTGGTGTCAGTTTATAATAATTTTAGATATATAAAAAGTTTTATCAAACTTTTTACCGTCTTTTACCAACCTCCTAGGAGCTTTTGGAAATTCACATAAAACTTAATTTTTCTACTTCTGTGAGCTGAATTTCGAAAATCCAAGATAAAAAATTAATATCAAGTTGTAAAATGTGGTTCAATGAGATGAAAATAATTTTTGGTGAATAGTAACTTTTTTAATTTTATTTACCACGGTTAAAAGTAAATAGGGTAATTAAGGGTAAAAATGATATTAATATTACCCTCACACATATCCTAATTCTATTGGACAAGTGTATCTCGACCAAAAAAAAACCCTAGGAATAAAATATTATCATTATGGTCAACTTGTATTAGATTAGGACATTTATTATTATTTAATTCAAAGAAGAGTTAAAAGAGTTAAAATCAAAGTTTAATAACTAAAACATTTTAAATATAGGGTTTCACATAGGATAAATTCGATTATAAATATTCATTAGAAACTAAAACGATTTCCAACTTCATGGTAGTTTATTTATAATTTTTAGACATTAAATAAATAAATTTATTTATGATACAATGATGATGCAGTAATTACCTTATTCATGAAAGAATCAAATATATAGTATTATAAATATTAAAATAAATATAATTTCAATGTATTTATGACATACACAAATTTTATTGGTGAATATGACATGTTAATAATGATTCAATGTATTTTTTTTAAAGTAATCATGTTATTATTTTAACAAAAAACAAATACCAAATAGTGTCAAAATTGACATATAATAGTTTTTAAAACAAATATTATATTATTAATTTATATAATGGTCCTAAAAATCTAATGTTTGGCCAAAATACTTATATAAAAATATATATGACATTAATGAACCAATTGGGGTTTGATTAGCAGTATATAGTATGTTTATTAACCATATAGTGTAAGAATACAAGAAGACATGATAAAAGTTAAATTATTTAACTTAGAGTAAAATCTAAATGATAAGGTTAAAATGGTAACCTAAACTTGTATAAAACCTATTGGTTGAGTTTCTTTCGACCTATTCCCACCTTAGACTTTAAATAATCAACATTGGAGCCATTAGAAACCGAATATGAATTTATTATAAAATAATATTTTATGTTTTCCTAAGGTGCCCCTAACCCCTCTTATAAAAGGGCACTCCCCCTTCTCTCTAATTCACACCTTATAAGCAATTTGGCTCGGCCAAAACCTTCCAAAATACTTTCTAAACTATATTTAATTCTACCTAGAGGCCTTATTTTGATCAGAAAGCCATCCTATGGAGCCCTTTTGGTCAAATCCAAGGGATGAACCTGAAGAAGAGGTAATGATTTCACCACCCTCTTTCAAGTTCCGTTCTTCTTCTATTTCCTTTTTATTTTTTGTTTCCATTCTAATATAATACCCCTAGTATGTTCTATATACTGTGATGTTATTATAATTTTGGTAGAACCAAATTCCTTATTCTACCCACACTTTGAATGACTTGTCACCATACGTGCGTACATACGGCTTACCGTCTCCACGTCGTGGTGTAATTGTTTTTCAATACATTATTATTTGCATGGGTATAATAATGATGTGTATTTGATGTAAATAATAAATATAACATGACAAGGATTCTATATATATGATATACCGTGCAATTATATATTATTTTAATATCAAAAGAATGATATTTTCGCTCGTACGTACGTACGAATTACCATCTCCACGACGTGATGAGATTCATTTCCAAGTTCACCATTCATCGACGATTATAAAAATATATATTAATCATAAGTATGTAACATATGAAATAATAATGATACTTTAGATATATATATTTATATATATAAGTATTTATGTAATTACATATATCTTATTAACTTACTTCCGTTCAATACTATATAAAAACAGAAACAACGTTTATGCATACGTACGGACTACCATCTCCATAAACGGTGTTTTCCATTTCATATATATATCTATTATACATATTTATATTCTAAATATATATGATATATAAATCATGTTTTATATTATGTAATTATTTAAATCATGATCTATGTGATACAATCAAGAGTAACAAGTTAAAACACTTACGATATTAAAAGTGATTATTACCCGAAATATTAATATAACATGTAAATTATTATTAAATGGGTAGTATAAAGACATAAATGAATAATGTATGATATCATAAATATTAATATGGTTATTTTATAATTTAATAACATACTATAGTCATCATACAGGAGGTTAAACATACCATAGACTAAAGGAAAGTGCAATGTAAGGGTTTTTCATCTCACTCGTTATTCCTGTGAGATTCATGCCATATTGCCACTATTACCTTTTGTGTGGTGTATGTACTGCCCATAATTGTATTATTTGTATAATACACGTTAATTTATGTGTATTTACATATTCATTGTATGATACCTATTTCATGGGGTGTATGTTTCGTAGGTTACCAAATTCATAAGGGTTATTTTCTCAATCTCATTATTATCCTGGATTTTTCTTGTGTAAGTATTTTCTGGGACATACTTATCATAGATACCCATATATCATAAAAATATTTTCAAAAGGAATATTTTAAGGTTTAATGGGATGGTCTATTTAACTAGATCATCATTTTAGATGTTTTAAAGATTTATCTTTCTAAACCCTTTTAATTAATGTCCATACTTTCCAAAAGATTTTAATGATATATTTATATGAACATGAATGTTTTGAAATGATAATTCTTTTCAAAAGTTTCAAAGTGGTATGGGAAACTTTGATTCAAAAACGCCTTTAAATGTCTTCCTTTCTAAACTAGGTGACTTTTAAATGTTTTCATGAAAATGTATATTTCTCTCAAAGAGTTTCACACATCATTTTCATCTATTTCAAAATCGTTTGATAGATTTTTATCTTGTTTGAAGTTGATTTATTATGATATAAATATTCCCTATTGTATTGAAGGTTTTGTGATATATTTTATAGTGGATGTGTTATTTTTATACGATTCATGGTTTATGGGTAAAGTATTGACATTTTGTATCCTAGTTCTTATACGAATGTTTATGTTATATTTCAACATTTTCATATGAGGAATGTATTGGACACAGTAAGTGACGGGTGAAGCCCGCTATAACTCCTCGATGAATCGGTAGGTCTCATGAGACAACTAGACGTGGAATTGTCTGAGGCCCTTTCCCAATTTGATATATGGTTTTGGCTAATGCCTTAATCATTTTAGATGTCTTGGCTGAGGCCTTGACAAAATGTTTCAAAATGTCTGACATTGTACATTCCCTCATTATAGGAATAATATTGATGTTTCTTGTTGTCATTTGACTAGTAGAATACCCATGATTATGTTTTATTATGGAATTATGTACTCAGGATCATATTATTTCCATAAAAGTATTCATATTTATCATTGGTAAAGGAATGTGGATTCAATTATTCACCATGCTTAATATTTATGTCATTTTCCGCTGTATTACTTACCCTTACTGATAATTTGAGCTCACACTTTTCTTATGTTTCATTTTCCTAGGATTCAAAGAAGTGTATTATAATTGATATCCAGGGTTAAGATAAAGGGAATAATGGATTTCTCAAAGAAGTATTTACACTGTGTTCTATGTTTGATATTGTAATGTAATTTTAATGTATTTAATTGATTTTCCAAGACAGCTAAACCGGTCGATCCTTCAGGACTAGATTCCTTGTAATCATGCCAATTTATTAAAATAATGAACCAAATCTGTGTAACTGGGGTTAGGTCATTACAACTATGAGATGTGGATTTCCTACCGGTGGGTCTCGTTCTCATAATATCCTCTTGGATATTACCAAGGGTGCGCACCATGAGATGGTGCCTCTATGTTTTATGAGTCCTCACCCCTAATGGCCTGTATTATTTGTGTCCCTCAAATAATATCATTCGGACATAGAACATATATTCAAGAACAGTGTTATGGAACTTCCGGGTTCTCATCATAGTAGGGATCTGCTATGACCCTTTAATGCAACAGCTATCCTTAGGACATTATCACATGGATTGTCACGAAGAAGAACAATCAAGATGTGATAAGGATTTTATTAATGAATAAAGTAAAAATTAGTTGGTTCGAGGCCCCCAAATCCAACATCATTAACACAGTCTTTATTACTCTCAATGTAATTTGAAAATGAAAATAAAGTCACATTTCTTCGTGGAGGTCGTAGACCACACAATGCGGGAGTGACTATATTGTTTTTCAAAAGATAAAAAGGTTACAAGTTAGATGATGTAATATAATTATAGAATTATAATTATTTAATAAATAAAATATATAAATATTAAATATATAATAAAAACCAATTATGAATCACGGTGATGGGAATTGAGTAATATCATTATGTGAAGGTGGTATTCCACATGTATGCACGAGCAATACTTTTCAGTTCCCAATTGATGGAAAGTGTGTTGAAAATGGTTGATATAATTTCATAATAAAAATTATGTATATTTAAGATATTAAATTACTTATTTTATAATGAATACTATATATTTATAGGATTTATAATAAGAAATAAATTTAAATATATTGGGTAAGTTGAAGACCTCTTTTTTGAAAGACCTGATTTGTCTTAAAACTTATGCCTTGAAAGTATTGTCTTTTTGAAATGACCAAATATCTAGGACATGTGGAATTAATATAGTGCATCATTAAAGTAGCTATTGGATGAGTTATAAGGATCAAAATATTATAATAATGAATAACATTGATCTCCCTTTTACAAGTGGAAGATATGACAGACTCTAAATTACTTAAATGATTAACCAATATATATATATATATATCATACTGATTCCATGTTCCACCACGGAACCCCAAATTCAAAATTAATATTTTATATGGTCAACATAAACCTGAAACATCACATTTGGGTATGTATTGGATATATTTTCAGATGTGTCTCCTAGTTGAACAATTTTAAATCCATTTTATCCACAACCGTGATTACATAACATTTTACCACGAAAAAAAAAATTATAATAATCAAAATAAAATTGGACGTATAAAAATATAAATAAATTACTAATACATATTTGGAATCAATTTTATTAGATTTAACTTGTATAGGTTGTATAAATTTCATTAAATATAGGAATAAAAAACAAATGAAAAAAATATTTCAGAAAACACTAGATTTAAGATGGGAAAAAAATTATCTTGAAATAAAGTAATAAAATCTATTCTTTTATTTTTTTATTAAATAATAAAAAATATTTTTTTATATTTTTAAAAAATCCCCAACTGAGTCTAATATTTCAACTATGTAACTAAATGAATATACACAAAAATAGTTTATAATTTGAATAAAATACAACTTATCTTCACCAAATTCAAGATTTGGTTACCAATTGGAAAATAACAATTAAGATAAATTAATTAAATACCTATAAATAATTGTTTTGGAAAAAACATACAATAAGATAAATGAAATTATTGTAGCTATTTTAAAATCTGATCCCATAATGTTAACCCTGTATACCTATTTCACCTTAACCAGAGTGACAAATATTTACCATGGATACAATTTAAAAACAAAAAAAATAAGTTGACCATATTTAAATGTATATTTTATTTAATTATAAATATTTAATACATTTTTAATGATTTAATTTCAAAAAATAAAATAAATTAAATTTAAATTTTCTTTGAAAATGCAATTATTTTTTAGAGAAATGTATTTTGAGGCATAAAAATGGATTAATTCTTTTCCATGAATTGTAAAAAAGATAAAATAAATATAAAAAAATTAAATAAAATATTTAATCAAAAAATTCATAATCATAATTTGTAAATGTTGATCAAATTAATTAATTATAATAATAACACATCCTGCATATACAAACAGTTTTGAGAAATATTCGTGTTACAAAAATTTTTTTTTACAAAAATCAAGTATAATATTGATTTAGGAATAGTGAATTAGATTATATATATCTAAAGAAGAATAAATTTACTTCAATATCAAATTAAAATTTTAATTAGTCTTTTAAATTAGTTCATTTATTTAAATGTAATAGTAGTTTTAAAAATATCGATATTTTTCTAAAATCACTGAAATATAAATATTTTAAGAAAAATCACAAAAATAGACCCAATGATAAATTTTATATTTTTATTTCACAAATTATATCCTTTTATCAATTTCAATTTCAAAAATTTGTTGAATTAAATTATAATAGTTTATCACAAAAATTAATAAAAGCTATTTTTAAACAAAATATATTCTATAGAAAAAATAATTATTGATAATAGAGGACATAATTATTATGCATTAATAAATAAATTTTAAAAATTCAAATACTTTTTTATATATATTCTATAATTTTTGGAGTCTTATTAATTACCTTTCATTTAATAGCTATGCTGCAATATGTTATGGTTAATTTTAATCTTGGTGTTGTATGTCTATATTTCTATCAACCACGTATTGTTTATATAAAGAAACAAATATTCAAAAAAATTATACTTTTAAAAATATAATAAAAAGTATGTATTTCATAGGTTGTGAAATGGTGTAAAAATTCAGTGTTGTCTGTGTAACTACTGGGCCATGTATGTACCCCAATTGCAATGTAGACATTTGTTCTTCACTCCCTAGGGCCAACCTATATGGCTGAATAGGTAATAAAATTAATGATTTCTCAAAAAAGTAAAAAAATATTAGTTATAGTGTTATTTTTCATCACTCTTAGAAACCTTATGAAACATAAAATAAAGCCACTCATCCTCATCACTACTCCAGGACAATCCTCTTTAACTGTGGTGTTCAAATCAGGCAGTCTGCTTAAAATAAAGGCGATCCTTGTTGTCATGTGTAGTAACATTAATCATAATAAATTTTTTAATATTATAGTGTTTTATTTCAAGGTAATTAAAAGAAATTATCACCATTATGTAAACCCGACACTCCCTACCCTGATGGTGGTCATTATCCGTTACATCACAAACTCTACCCTGATTGTGGCTGCTATCTAGAACTATTCACACTATACCATGTCGGTGGTTATTTTCCTCAAATGTTTTTAAATCACACATGACATGGTTCATATAATTGGATAACTCAAAAACCACTTAAATTTAATTCTCCCTCATTAATCAATGCTTATAGGTTCTCATCGCACTCATAGAATACTCACATGTCAATAAGAATGTATATGAACAAACATGTACCACCAAATCAGGCATAGTGAATAGCCATCACCACATCATAACATCCCCCCCACACCAATGGGACATCTAACCAACGCTAAACTACATATTCATCCAAATAAATGAATTTTGGTTGCACGATCCATGCAATAGAATAATAAATACTTTTCATAGAAAGGAAGAATAAGACATATCCTAAAATAATATCTAGAGTAACAAAAAAATGATTACAATGAAAAAATATCGTATGAAAGCTAGAAATAACATAAAACGTATAAAAATATTGTGTTATTAAGAATAAATAAACATTTCATGATAATAATATACCATATCTTAAAATTGTATGGAAACTTATACAGAAAGTTCATTGATGTGAACAACATATTTTTCTTGGGAATCATAACTCGCACCACACCCATCTGTTTGTCTGATCAAAAACATCACTAAGGATTCATATAACAAATTCTATTACTTTTTTAAAATACATATAAAACACCAAATGTGTTAAATAATTTTAACTATAGATAATTTCCAAATTATTGATTTACAATAATAATATTTAATGAATTTTTTTCAATGATATGATTATTATTCCCTATAAGATAATAATTTTCTATCTCTAGAATATTCCAAGATGAACAAGAATAATTATTTTTATTCATTTCCTTAATTTCATGAGATTATCATGTAATGAAATTATAATTATCTAGAAATAATTATAAGGATTATTTAAAAAACAAACATTGAAATGATTTTAATGAAATATTACATAGGTTTTATCATTTTCAAATACATGACCCAAAATTCGGGAGATAGGGTGAGAATACGCTATTATTAAATCTAAATTTTTAACTCCTAATGATCATTGAATTCTTCACTAAACATGAAAAAAATAATTTATAGGATTATTTTAATTATAAGGATCACAAAAAAATGAATTGAAACAAATTTTAAATATTGTTATGAAATAAATTCATGTTCATATACATAATATTTAAATCCAAAAATTAAATTCATCATTTAATTTGGAATTTTGTATATTCATAATAAGTTTTTGTCAAAATTCATCCATTATATAATTGACATGTTTTAATAAAATAATTGAAACCATTCCTAAAATTAGAATATTTGAAAATATTCAATAACATGTTATATGTGTGTACTAGGGATGAATAAGGGAAAACATGGATTTTAAGAAAATATAAAATGGGATATACATAAGGGTAACTTGTTGTTACCGTTACACATATCTACAGAGTTTTATAAGGGTACTATGTTAACAATATGCAACTCTTTGAAAGTTTGAGTTTCCCTTATGAAACCCAAATATACTATTGAAAATCCTTTATAAATGAGATGTTTTCAATATGTAGTGAAGTAACTACCCTTATATAACCTTTTCAAATAATGAAATAAACTTATACAACTCTAATGTTACACTTACATAGTGTATAATAAATTCCTCTAACACTTACAAATCCACTGGTTACCCTTTTGTAACATTTCCAAAATTAAATGTTACCCATACAGAACTCATATAATTGAGGATTTGGCCCTATGAAATTCCCAACATCTAGCCATTGTAAGGGTATTTGACTTTTTACCATTATATAGGCCCTAGTACACACATAGTGGAAAAAAATACATGAAAATTAAAAAATTATCATTAAAACACATAAATATTATAAAACAAATGATTCTTATAAAACATCGAAAAACAAAGAATATTGTAATCCCCCCTCTAGTAATTTCTCTCCCCCATGATGTATCATGATAGATCCAACTGATCTTGTACATAAGACTCCTAATCCCACATCTCATAATTTATCAATGCATTCTATTATAGTATCTTAGTAAGTGGAACCATATTCTCCCATAATACATTATAGATTCATCTAGTATTCCACACTGGAAACTCCTCATATGACGCATTTGGATTTATCTCAACATCGTTTTAGTTTATAAAATTCATTGAAATGGGTGTGTACGTATGAATATGAGAAAAATAGAACACATCATGGATTCATTGGAAATTTTAAGGACAATCTATATGGTATGCCACTATCCTAATACATTGAGGGATCTCAAAGGGTCCAAAAAATTGTGGTGCCAATATACTATAATTTTGAAAAGGAAAATTCCCCAAACAAGGTGACACTAAAAAGAAAATCATGTCACTAAAAGAGAACACCAAAAGTTTTCTCCTCTTATCACAATAGGTTTGTATCATATTATGAGTGTTCAAAAACCACTTCTGGATTAACTTTACCCTCTCTGAGGACTCCTATAACATACTATGCCCATAAACTACTACCACACTTACCTCATTCTTATATAGTATTGATTAATAGATATTTCCATATAGATCCTTATGAATTTCAATATTTATATATTCTTGGAAACTATTATTGTATGTGAACTCCACCATGTCTAGGTACTCATCCAAAGTTAAAATTAAGTCTATAATATAATATCATAACATATACTCAATTATCTATATTGTATTCTTAGACTATACATCTATCTATTTATGGTACACATTTATCTATCATAGCTTTGTCCATAGGAATTTATTCAAGCCTAGCCAAAAATATGACATGAGACATATGTAAGAACCAAGTTTTCTTACAAGGTACTGATCCTTTTTTTGTCCTAAATGATTAAATATGTCCTATTGTGGATGCCTAATTTGATCATGGGTGTTTTGGGGATTCTGGGGTGTTTTCGTAGTATAGAAAACTATATTTTGGGTTGAAAGTTTCCTAGCATATAATTATTTCAAACCACATAGGGGATGATGAACAGTTAGATAATCTATGAGAGGCTAGGGTAGAGAGTAGGGTTTGGGCTACACGATTAGACAAAACAATGTGAAATGATAATCTCTATAATGTTGTGTGGTATTCAATTTTGGAAGTAGTTTTTCGGCATTTTTTGTGCATGGTTAGTCAAACCGTGATGAAAACATGTGTGGGAGAACATTCCCTATAGCTAACCATGCATGGTTGGAACACAATTTTTAAAACCATGTGACCCCATTATTTTGTGTATAATGTTGATTTTGAGCTCCATGAAATTTATTTTTCAAAACATTAATTTCTCTTCCTCATGTTGGACAACAACTACTTGGGAGATCTTATTGGTGACTATAATTGGGTTTGATCTACTTCTTCCATCCATTAAATGATTATAGTCTTTGTTGTCTCATTAGAACTTCATTGGGGATTACTCGATTCCTTATAAGTTATTCATCATTCTTCTTCATATTACTGATGTTGTTTAGGTGATATATACTTTTCCCTAATTTCATGTTCTTCTTCTATTACTGATTTCTCTCCTGATATGTTTTCACTAAGGGGTAATATTTGGATAGAAATATACAACTGGTCTACAATATGTTTTAATTGGTGTATATTTTTGTAATACAATACCCATGTATATATCAGGTTTTTCAAGTCAACAAAACTCATTAGTCCTTTGGGATTTTATTCCTTATAATCAAGCCAATGTAATGTTTGTAGAAATCGTATGGCTTCTGGGGTTGGCTAATAACATTTAATATTCATTTCCTTTTATAGAACATAAAAGTATATACATGTTATGATGGTTGCACCTAGTTATCACTCTGATTCGTGGTCTGATATTACTTTTCATATAATAAGCTTTGTATGGGATGAGGGAGTGAGCCTACTATATGATGGGAGTTTATCCACCATGTTATGTTCTCTTGGATGTTTTTCAGTACATATGAATATTTCATGTTATATATTGTTTCCAATTTCATATATTTTCATAATATTATGAATCCATGTCCTTTATGTTATTCTCCCATATAATTATTCACAATACCTGATTTATATGTTATTATTTATGGCATTCTTACTCACATGAAATTCATCATTTTCATTATTTTTCCTCTAATGGGTTCTGTAGCTCAGAACATTCTTTTATGAATTCCTTTGGGTATCTTATGATGATTTATTATATCAAATGGATTTAGGAGCTCATTTAGTATGATAAAATAAGCATTTCACATTTCATTTTTTTATTTTTGGATTATGAACCAAGTCTTCTAATGAAACTACGCCTCTTGATCTATTACTAGTATTTATTCGATGTTCATCCGAAAAATTAGTTAATTATATGTGTAAACGATTTTGTAAATATATATTAAGCATAAATAAAAAGTGTTTTTTTGTTAAACCTTAAATTACTAATTATTTAACCTTAATAATCCCCTGAAAAATCATGGTTACCGTTATATAGACCATGTAAAATTATTCTTCCCTTTATACAAACTCTGTAAAATCATTTATAACATTACAAAGGTTTTGTAGCGTGCCTTTAAGATTGATTTTAAAAATATAAACTATTTTTATTATATGTATATATTTTCATTATTTTTTTATAGAGAACAAAACCTCCATATAAGTAGTTAATTCAAATAGTTGTATATTTTCCCATGTTGTAGCGATAACTTCTCTTCAATGAAATAATAACAGTAATGAATCATGGAGAGAAATTTATTTAATTTTTTCATGATATTAAAAATTACATCTAATATTTGAATCAATTTTTTACAACTGTTAGTTTTAAAATATTGATGATAAAAATGGAAACACCCAAATGGATACGACTTATGGTATTTCTTATGAAGAGGTGTTTTTTATGGTTATGTCCATAAATAAAGGTGAATGAAATTATGATTGAGATAACATTTCATACATTGATAGGTACATGGATTAATTATTACCAATTTGTTGAGGTATTATGTGTTTATAGATATTCTATTTTCTATATTAATTTAGGAATATTTGAAGATCACTTCTCCACATATATATTCTTCGTCAACCACTTCTACAATTCTAGATATAATTATTTTTATTTCAATGTATATGAATTTTTTATTTCATAAACAATTACAACTCCACTAAAAATGTATTGTAGGTTTATACAAATCATATCAAAATTAAATCATAGATATTTGTTCTGAACATGAAAAATAATGAGTGTTTTTCTTGGTATTATCCTAATTAATGAATAGATTTTTTTTAATCCTATAAAAAGAAAATTATCAGAATTTTCATTAATATACAAGGATGAGTATACACAAGTAAATGAATTTTTCAATCATTTTTTAGTGAGTACTGATCCTATATATTGGTTATTAGGGATTAAAGGGTATATTATCTTCACTATGAACCAAACTACCATAATGATTCTTGTGATCTAGTTCTTTATATTTATTTCATTGCATTCTTGTTTTTAAATAACACTCATACTATGAAAATTCTTTATTAATTACAAAAACTATGAAAATATTATTCACACCCACCACTATCATCAACCATTACATTTATTACTCTAGACTAATATAATTCAAGTTTTAAACCAAACACTTGGGTTTATGTAGGGTATTTTTAGCCAAGAGATCAATTGTTTTATTAGTTTGGGAAATAACAAAAAATATTTTATAAAAATTCTTTAACTGGAGTTAAAATTTAGTTTTTAGTCTATAATTTATTCCTAACAACTAAAATATCGAAGAACTAAATAATGTTTGTGAAAATACAATAATCTAACCATATTTTTAAGATTAAATCCATTAGATTCAAGAAAACTAAACTCATGCTTGAGAAACTTATTGATAGATCAGGAATCATGATAAGGTCTTCAAAATATAAAAAACAAATTGCTAATATTATTGCAACTGAATTCAAGATTTTTGTAATATGAAAATTGATTTTTGATACAGTGTTTTACATAAATTTATCTAAAACCATTATCATTTTAAATATTGACATAAAATGTAACAACATGAGAAATCTTACAATAATATGAATTCTTTAAAAACATGTTGAGTAAGTGTAGTTTTAATTGTTTTTCATTACTCATGTTTACTAAGAGCTACATCTAGTGAGAATATATTGTAATGCTCTTAATATTTCAAGTGTAATTATAATTTTAAAAATCTTGTTGGATTTTTGTTTCCCCATTATAGGGATATAGATTATTATTTTTATACTGCATGATCAATGGATTTTGAGACTATTAGGATAGAGTGTTCACCGAACAAAACAATGTACATCTTATTGGTTTAAGTTGAGGGATTTTAAAGATAAGTAGAGAAACCTTCCAATAAATTATAAAATCAAGGATACCTTATGAAATTTTTTATGTCATGAATACCTTGGATCTCATCTACTAAAAAATATGAAAATTTTCTAAATGTGAGATTCAAATGTATCCTTTAATGAACTATTTGTCTTCTTAACCAATAATCAATGAGTTGTTTTATAATATCCTACAATATTTATTTCTGAATTACCATTTGTTTAGATATTTCATTTGAAATTATAAGATTAAAATATCTGATTTTTTAAAAGCTACCATTATATTAACTTTTTTTGTGTTAATTTAATTTTACTTAGTTCATATTCCCATTATTGAATATTTATTTGATCATATTTTGTGAAACAATTTCACTTAAAATCAATGTGTTGGAAGAGACATGTAAGTTTCATTTTAAAACTAATATTCCTCAATCATGTAGATTATAACCATTTATATTTGGTACAATATATGGTAGGTAAAGGTTTCTATACATAAATTTTATGTTTTATATTTCTTATATGTTCATCTGAATTTCATCTTGTTTTCATTACACTAACTATATTGATGAAGGTAATATTTCATTTGTGGTGGATGGTTTTCTAATATGAACAAATGAAAATTATAGTATAACATGACCGCCTATTCATAGTGGAGATAATATTAATTCTTGGTGTGATCATATAAATTATTATATCATTAATAATTAATATGATAAACTTATTATGATCTTATTGATTTATAAATAATCAAAGAAATAAATTTAATATTTATCTCATTAGGAAGATCTGGAATATTATGTATATCATATTGTTCATAACACTTTATTATGTTATTTTACTGAAAAAATTTATATATATATAATTATATGAAATGGTTAATAGAATCTAGGATAATATATAAATAAAACATTTTGGTACTTACATGGTTTTTCAGAGTCAATGTGTTATGTAGGTAGTGTACTATAAATCATTTTATTTTCTATCGGGTGGAATCATAAGACACATGCATCAATGATTTTGGACTATTATAAACAATTTATAATCTTCAGTGATAAACAAATTTCATAATAATAGATTATTGAAAATATTACTGATATAATTACAAAAAGAGTTGGAATAAAATAGGGACACCATTGATGGAATGGAACAGTTTACTGTGATAAGTGTAGATGCCTTGATTTGAAACTCTTATGCACTATGAATGTAGACAAAAGACATATTCGGAGAAATAAAATATAAAAAATTATTTATCCTTTGATTCAACATCCTATAATCATATTTATATTAGTTATTATTCTTTTTATAGTGTTTATAAATATCATGTTTCGATGAATAAATTTAAAAATTGGGATATAATAAGTTCAAATGATATTGGGGATGAAATAATATATACCAACACACTAGATCCATCCTTCATAATGGTGTTCCAAGAGTGACACCTTGATCCCTCCTCCAAAATGAGTGCAGATGCTGCCTTGGACTGAGTCGGCATATCACACACATGAATGGAATTATCCTAAATTACATACACACAGAGACACATCTATATACAAAATTATAATACAGGAAATAATAACAATAGATATTGTTAATGATTTCACCACAACTAATCCCTCATTACAGTATACTAAGGAGTATTTCAAGAAGAAAATTCCCAAACCCAATCCCCCAAAAACTATAAAAAGTGTATAACCTGCTAGATATAATGGGAGTTCTATATAGGACAAACACATTTAATAATCAATGGCCTATATTGAAAAATATATATCTACCGACTATTAGACTACCTAGTACTCTATTAAATGGGTTTTTGTTTTCATAATGCTACACATATAAGATAAAATCCCATGTAGGGTCAGTATAAACATTCCTATTAGAATAAAATGAAATCAAAAAAAAATTAAAGCATTATAGGGGGATTAATCAATAAATAAAAATATAAAGGTAAGGCATGAAACAAGCCTAGATATACTAAAAGTAAGACTCCATTTCACTGGTGATGTTTGTCTTAAATTCCAGCCTACAGATTTTATATGAAGACATAATTTCAAAAATAATATAAGAAAACTAAATCCATTGATTATCCAACACTCAATGCATTTACAAGAAAAATATACACAAATAGGGGACCATGCCTTGGGCCTATGGTTGACATGTAACCATAATAGGGATAACCCACATAGAAGGGGATCACACTCCATATATGTTAGTGATAGGATACCTAACAAAATAAAGGGTAGAATTGATTTAGGATCCCAATCCATGACACGTAAAGGGATATTTGACTCTATCAGGAACTGGAACACATATTTTATAACTCTCCCTCTACATCGGATGAGAACCCTCACTATAACATCATGAGACTAGGAACATAGAAACACACGCAAGATAAAAATTATTATTTGGAACACACACTCATTCAAGATATTTCCATGAAATAATTCACATAGAATACAAAAAAATACATATCCATGGGATAACATTTCAGTTTGAAAGGATTACCGTAGCAATGATGGATCCATATGATGCGTGGTCTTCCAAAATAAAAACTATGTTGGTCAGAGTTTCTTAGAACTCAAAATAATTTCAAATGTCATCAACTATTTTTATTCCACCTCTTTATTCATTGCGGGTATTTCTTGAATGTCCCAAGGATTATGTGGGCCATTATAGATTAATTATCCTCACACCACCAAGTGGAAATACCCATATAAAACAACTCTTAAAACCCCCATCTCACATACCACCATTAGATTTCAATCACCACCATCATGCCTCTATCATCTCTCTAATCCCAACATTGAACCTGTATAAATAAAAAATAGAAATATAAAGTCCAACACACTATGAAATGATTTTATATGTATATTTGATTATTTATACAATCAAATGTTGATGATAAATGTATAATGAAGGATGATATTCATCAAACACAAAGGTTTTCATCTAATGAGCATTGTGTTTGTTTGGATCTCATTAGTGGAATCAGAATGAATAAAGGAGGATAATTGACTAAAAATATTAAAATGGACAAATAAATCTAAGACTCATAATTATAATATGATAATTAAATGATGAAAAAAATGATCTATATATGAGAAAACTGATATGAGTTAATTCTTTTTCATCTCAAAAACAAAGAATACAATCATCAATCCCTAAAAACAAACAACCTACCTGGATTTGGATTTATTATTTCCAAAGATAAAATTTTCAAAAATTGATTGAAGAGAACTCATTTTGATTTCTAATGATTCCTAGTACCCTTAAATACATCAATAATCAAATAGTAGGATAAAGCCTCAATCTCCCCAGATTCGATCACTATGAATGGTTTGGATGAACCTCCCATGACCTTAACAAGAATATAGAATCATGTTATGATCCATGTTTTTTGAAGTAAACTTTAAAATGATTGAATAAAAGACACATAAAGGGTAGGATGGGAAAATTAATTCACTGGAGTAACAAAGTGATTTGAATTTAATTTACGACCTTAAATTTTAATTCCATGCATTTCTACATTAAAACGTTTTTGAATTGAAACAACGTTTGGTAGTTTTGGCTATATAAAATATATTCCAACCATATCCACTCCATACACTATGGTCTAGCCTTGGATATTATGTTTCTCAAATACACCCATGTAATGGCCAACCATATGGTATGGCATTGAAAATATTCCCATTTTTTCCATAGCTCAACATATACGTTGTCACTGGTGAGGTCACCTATTCCATGTCTAATATGACCCTTCACTAAGTAAACCTATTAAGATATGATATCTCCCAACCAATTCCCATTTTCACCAAGGAACACTAGGACCACCTCGACTTACAGCAGGATTTTTTGTTTCCTATTATAGAGAAAAAATGATAAAAAAACATTATGATTCCAAAAAACTTCACAGGGATTGGAAAAACATGTATACATTATTCCCTTATTAATAATTATCACATATACTATTCCAATGAATTTAACAAAAAAATAGAATCATTTAATTCACCCTACCTTAAGTATTTACAAAAAAAAATAATTCTAAAAAATGTGAAGGAACATGGATCACATCAAGATCTCTCAAACACATGATCTATCATCGAGGTTCTTATGCTTTAGAAAAAATATAAACCATGGGAATTTTTCACCCATGAAAGATCTTATCCTATCAATCCTCAATCCCCAACATGTGATTTATGTAGGTAACCCCATCCCCAATGTCATTCATTCCCCAATCAATAATATGTGGTGGTTCATGGAAGCATCTCATTAGCTAAAATATGTGGTATATATTAGTCACTCCTCCTAACATTTCTATAAGTCCAAATAGTATTTCACCTCTCTAATCCTATGTAATATCTGGAATGGGTTGTGAGCCTCAAACACATCCTGTAACCTCAGTTGAATATCAATAGTCATCACCAAGACGATACCTTTATTAACACATATACTCCCTCATTAAACTCTAAAGGAAAATATCATTATTCTTTATTGCAGTTAGGATGGATTCAGAAAGTTTAAATTACCTCATAGATGATCTATACCTTCTAAATTTTCACTTTCACTAACTATGGGAACATAATTTCTAAATAACTTTGATCTATCTAGCACTTTGATAAACTCTAGGGTCTCCTATACAATAAGAAGTATGTTGATCTAAAAATTTTATCATTTTATCATTTATTTTATAAAAAAATATCCCAATGGTATATGATCCTCTCAACAATATCTATAGTCCAAACCACAAGGCCACTAAATTTCCTCCAAGACCAAGATTTTATACCTAGTCTAGCTATCAGTCTGGTGAAAAAATATTTTTTTCAACCAAAACTAATTCCCAAAACCCTCCTCCAACCATCTCCAAAATTATGACATGAAGTAAGAATCACAGTCTAAAACAATCATAGACATTATTCCATGGGTCTGAACAATCTCTTACAAATACATATATTCCATTCCCTAAACTGAACTATATTATTAAATAACTATTATGTGGGATGACATGGTGAGTTATTCTATGATCACCTAGATAGTGTCATGATTTATAGATAAATATATAATTCCCATTAAAATTTATATGGGGATACTTCACAACATCCACATTGGTACCCTAATGGTTTGGTCCATACTCAATAGTACATGATGTTTACCCATCACCCGATCAAAAGTGAGGCATTGAGAGCTAAACTGAGCAATACTCATCTTCATCCCTGGACACCAAAACTAAAATCGAAGGTTCTATTAAAAATTTTATACTCTAAGATATAAAATAAATGGTGCGTATTAAACTCCCATAAAACCTCTTATTATAGCGTGGTTGGTTCCATTGTCCATCTTTGGAAAATGATAACATTATTATCCCTTTAGAAATACATGTTAGAGTCTTCCTTATGGATACATTATCTCACAATAGATTATATACAACATGAATAAGTTGTTCCGCCCTAAAATTTTGATTAAATTATGGGGTTATAACTATCAATCAAAGGTAAGATGATCTATCCTCATCAACAAGGTTCAACTGAAAATATGCCAACTGATCTCTTTCATTACGCAAAAATAGCGATTGGGATTTCCTTCAAAGAGTGTTTTCCACCATGTTCCCTTTCCTAAGAGTATAGACTATCTAAATATCATATTACTATTTAAACTCCATCATATTTCTAATCCATCATATGAGTTCCTTTTGATTGAAGTTATACATGACAATCTTATGGTAATAATAAATGATATTCATTTATCCCATATGATACTGTTGTCAAATTTTTAGAGAGAATTTAGGAATCTGGTTTTTCACTTATGTATGAATCCTATAGATTTTAGTCTAAATATTTAATTTGGGCCTAATATAGATACTTAATGAGATAGAAAATGTCTCAGGGGTTTCTGGGGCATGTTCGGAGCACAGAACCCATATTTTATGGAAATCTGGTCATGTCGCACGGTTAGTGCTGGGTTGGCACACAGTTTGACTAATTGTGCATATGACCAACTTTCAAAAAAATCCATATAGTATGGTTTGTGCTCGGCAGTGCAACCTAACCATGAAAGTTCCATTCTACCCAAGTAACTGTTCACGTTTTTCACATGGTTTGTAAAACCATGCAGGCGAACCATGCATTAGTTTATTTTTGGGGTAAATTTTACTTTTTCCCTTAATGATCTATTAAGCCACATATTCTTCCTTAATCCTAGACCCATCAAGATTAACCCATTTCCACTAAAATTGGATAATTTTGAATATGTGAGGTAGTAATAAATTGATCTCCTTCATCCAAGATCTGTTTGAGCTTCCGTTCGTAACATTGGATGCACAACAGTAAGCACTCGGGTCCATTTAAGCCTCCCTCCTTATCTTTTTATCCCGACATAGTTATGAAGGTCTGAATATTATTAATTTTTTTTAGATCTACTCTGAATCGAGCCAAATCAAGGTCCAATAATAGTGAAAGATATTCATACAAGCCTAAGGTGGGAGGTCAATAACTCATCCCTCATGTTCATTGAATTTAGATTTGTCGTGTGAGGCCCAATAATTCCATCGGTTGATGTTAATAGAATTTATATTCCATGATTATAGTCATTAGAACCATATGGTTATTCTCCTTCCAAATATGCGATTTTTTTAGTGTTCATTTCTGAAACTCCACTCATCCAATGTAAGATGTTATGTTATAATTTTTGTTTTAGTGTTTTGAAACGTTTGAGCCACAATTCGGGTGTTCCTTGGCTTGACCTTCATAAGGGTAAGAGTTTATATATTAAATGGATTGTTTATAATGGAAATTTTATAATGTAAATTACCATGTATGTTCACCTATTGACCCGCCTAAGGTAAGTGCTGCAATTTGACAGTGAAACTTGAAATGTTAATTAGAAAGAATACTAAGTATATGAATTTTCCATAAATGTAAATGAATAGTAGGTTGCATATTTGTAGCAACCCTTACCACATTAATGGAAGGTATCAGAATGATTCGTGAATATGGAATATGATTTAAATGGATTAAATGACTGGTTTCATTCTACTTGTCCTTTTCACACTAATCAAAGGAAAGGCTTGAAGAAAATGACTTGATTAAATAGTTTCATACTACATAACCTTATCACACTAATGAAAGGAAAGGATTGAACCAAATGACTTGATTAATATGATTCATTCTAATTGGCATTATAACACTAATGAAAGGTAACTCTTGAACCAAATGAAATATTACATGACTCAAAATAAAAATAGAGTGGACTGACTCAAACATGCCTTGGATTATGATCGGAGAATGCTATGAGCAATCGATAACCCCTTTATGATTCAAGAAAATAACTTTCTTAAGTTGAGGCCCACCTAGATCCCGATCCTTTTCTTTTATCTTTATTCCCATTATGACACCATATGATCCCTTAGATATCATTATTGGACCCCTTGGATATACTCCATGGACCCAGCAATGAAAAGTAGGTTCCAGGGTTACTTCTCATAGGGCCATGTCTCTACATAGCCCCATTTTACCTTGGATGACCACCATGGAGTCATTAGATACATAATTATGGATTGCCTTGTAATATGGTCCTTGTATTACACTCTTAATCTTAGAAAAGATATAGTTATAACTGAATTAGAGAACCGTTATCTCTATATTTCATTTGTTATCACCTTGGATCTTCATTATTAAATGTCATTAGATGCTGCCTTGTCATAACTTTGAACCATTACTATGGTTAACATGTGACTTATTTATAATAATGTAATAATAAATTAATGGATTGGTTATGTTAGACATCATCCAAGGAATGAAGTAGATACTTAGGTATTCAGTTACATTGTACAATATTACATTATATATGAATGCCTGCAAAGTGTTATATTTCCATTACACTGGTCATCTGTTATATACATAGTTAGTGGGGGACCACTTATATTTATCTCACACTATATTAGGGTTGCATTTGGTACTTGAAGTATATTACATGAATGAAAGTGGTGATAAAGGTAAGAAAATGACTTCAAACATTTGATTAATTACTATTAAAGATGGATCTTGATAGTAGAGAACGAAGTTGGATGTCTAGATTCTAGGGTTTTTTGTAATTTTTTTACTTATGTAGAACATGTTATTCCTTATTTATTATACCCATGGTTTCTAGTTTTGTATTGACATAACATAACATTAGTTTTTGAATGTTATTCTAGTTGATTCCATTATCATTACTACAGTCTCTATTTTTCTTATGTTCCTTATATGTACTTGTATTAATTTTTCTATTTACCCTTGTTTACATTCATCTGGTTCACTACAATTTGGTAATGAGAGCATAGTCTCCCCATGGAAACACCCTGGGCCCTCGCTACTAGTCGGCAACCTCTGGTGTTTAGGGAGATTAACTTAAGTCCATGTGGCCCATCGAACTCGGGGCACCCATTGAGTGGAATCCTGGTCCGAGATGTCACAAAGTGGTATCAGAGTAGTTTCTTTTCATCCTTTACTATTTTGAGACAATATATAGGAGATTAATAATTCTTGGGACTTGGTTATAAGCTATGCCTGTGCATTTTGAACCCGTTCTTGGGGGTAAAAACCATGTATCCTAAAATTATAATTATTGATATGCTTTTTCCTATTATAGTTGATATTATTTCACAATTGGGTGATGCCCATGTTCTGTGGAGTTGTTTATTATTACTTTTATTGAGTAATTTCTTTCATCCTTGGACAAATGATATGAGGTCAAGGAGCATTGTTACATTCATCATTATATGCACAAATAATTCACATGTTATGTATATTTCTATTCCATATAGGTGAATTTCATTTCATTTTATTGCTTGATATTCGTGTTATTATTGAGAGAAACTATGAGTTTTACCTTGTACATGTATTATTTTGTGATATGATTGGGTGATTTTATATCTCAATGCATGATGTTTATGGGCCCTCATGGGCTAGGATGAGTAATTTAATAATTTCAGCTATTTTCCTATAAATAAATGGTCGTTGTTTCTAGTGATAGGTGTACATGCACTAATTCACCGGAAATGGATATCAATTATAAATTGAATCCTAAAATCTAATTTTTTTTGCACATCATTATCCTTCCTAGTAATTTTTATGAAAGGTAAAGGATTGAACCTAGAAATTAAAAGTAAAATGAAATGAAAATTACACCTAACCAATTACTGATACTTTTCCATCTATGTGGGAAGTGGGGGTAGTATGCCTTGGGTAGTGTGTCTTCTTATGTTTGGATTCTGGTAGTGATTCTATCTTTCTACTTAAGATTGTTCTGAGGCATGTTATTGGATATTTTAGACCAATTAGACCACAAAGTCCTCGTATCGTATGATTGGAGGGTGGCGATGACCATGCACCATACATGGAGGGCCCTGAGCTACCAGTCTTACATCCAGGAGTTCCAATCGAGGAACAACCGATTATAACAGATCTAGGTAGAAATTCCCATGTTTGTGATACTTTCTTATGTCTGATGTAGTCCATGTATGGTGCTCCACAATTTTCACCTATGATGCCTGATCTAACAAGTGAGTTCCCGTAGCATCATCCTCCTACATTTTCAGGGGATGGTTGTCCATAAGCTACTGAGTATTCACTAGAATCCACCATATATATATTGGAGCATCTAAAGACTCCTCCAGATGAGAGGTTCATGGTTTCCACATAAATTCCTTGATATTCATCCAAGCATTGGTGGGATGTGATTACCCTGGCTGGTCATCATCAGGACATGTTGTGGGTTTATTTCTAGACTTCCTTTTATGATAAGTTCTTTCCTCTGATGCTGAGAGCTAATAGAGCCATTGATATAATGAATCTTGAGCTGGGTTCTATTTTAATCATGGAATATTCAGAACATTTCATGGAGTTTTAGTGATTTTCACCACTTATAACCAGTGATGTGATTTTGTGTGCTAAACAGTTCGAGGATGGGATCTAATATGCGATCGGTACGTTGGTGAATGCCTTCACCTGCCTAATTTATCTAATATAGTCAATCCTACTATTATAAATAAGCATAACATGAAGGACATAAATAATATTGGGTATAGAGGACCCATGTCGCGTTAGGCCACTAGATCTTCTGATGGTAGGAAGTGTTCCCTCAAAGTTTTTCATTAGGGGAGTAAAAACCAGAGTGTCCATTTAGATATCTATAAAGTGTGTCATTAGTGTGGACGATGGGGACATTCAAATCCTCAGTGTTATAGAGACCCACTGGAGTGTCGGGATTGTGGATGTATAGGGATATTCAGCATTTCTATTGGACCTTTCCACCAACTTTTATTGGAAAAGGATACATAATAGCTCAACCTTTAGGAGTGAGTTCTTGGACACCACATCAGGTGGGGAGTTGGAATATTACTGTTAGGTCAGGATGAGGAGGAGGATATGGACATGGTAGCTAGAAACCTTATCAATAGTAGTTATAGAATAGTACTAATGATGCAAGTAGTCAATATATTGCACATGTATGTGAATCAAGTTAGTTGAATACACTAGAGTTGATAGATGGTGACCAGGCTGTGGAACCATCTACATTATGAGGTACTATTCTAGTAGCCTCTTCTATAGTATATTCTTTTTTTGATAGAGGTGATTTGAAATATTTTTTCTCTGTATCTATCATGGAGATTACCAAACTGTAGATAGAGTATTACTATGATGTAATCATCCTAGATCCACCATTAAGGGTATGAAGAGAGGGAATATACCAATGTACGGGCTGTCCACTTAAGGTGGGAAGTTACCCTTTATTATGGAATATATTGTTTCTCAAGATGATGTGATTCAATATCATAAAAACGATTGACTAGTTAGTTAACTATCATTTTTTGTAGACTACTATCACCACATGGTATCTTTTACATCACCAGAGGGTAGTAGTTATCTACATAAGTTTGAGTGGGATGTACATACTGGTAGAGGTGGATAAGAGAATTATGGGCTAGGTGGATTGACCAAATAGATCATAAATCTCTTCATAGAGGATCATGGTTTATAAAAAGATTATTTCCCTTCATTAGTGGATCGTTTTAGGGATGTCTTTCACATTGATTTTTATTGCATACCTTCTGAGAGTGTGGTTGAGTTTACAATCGAGATTATTCTAGGAGTAACAAAATTATCCATTCCTCTATATTGGATGGAACCTATATCCCTTAGAGTTTCAACCATAATTTTGTAAATAAGATGGATAAAACCTTATTTCAATGCATGGATTTCATATGGTTGAACCATCTTATGGTCAAAAATCATTAACCACTTCTTCAAATAGATTATCTCTTTGACTTGCTCTTGGGAGAAAATTTCTTCTCTAACATAAACCTGAGATCAGGTTATCATTAGGTAAAAGGTAAGACATCAGGCATAACTCATTCAACATTCCATAATAGCTACAGCGGAGAGCGAGGTGTGGACGTTCTTTGGTGTTTTCAATGGATTTTCTATTCCAGCCATGGCAGATCAGCCCTTCTTTACCCGATGGTTTCACAGCTCGGGTACTAAGGGTCCAGAGAGAAGAGTGCATACATTGGTGCTTACCGCTGGATGCTAGAGTTTGTGACAGGCTCGGAACATGTACTTGCATGAAGGGGTGGCCTCCTCTGTTCGCGCCATCATCTTTCACATTAAGAGCCTTCTACTTGATATTGCAGTTTTCCTCAGTGCATGGAGGGAGGCTCCCACTCTGCAGCGACTTCTTCCCACCGTACGTAATCCCTCTCCAGCCCTTGCTCCACACTCTGTTCATTGGGTCCAATGGACCCCCCCCCCCCCGCATCACAGTTTCAATCTCAATACCGATCGCTCCTGTATTGCGGGCACCATTAGTGGCGGGGGTCTCATTCGCGATCACAACAGTTCAGTTCTGTTTTCTTTCTCCATCCGGTTGGGCTAGGGCACTCCACTTATTTCAGAGGCGAAGACTATGCTGGAAGGTCTCCAAGAATGCAGCCAAAGGGGTGTGGTTCCAGTGGAGGTGGAAAACGACTACATGCTCCTCTCGAATGCTCTCCAGGGCATCGAGAGAATTCCTTGGGCTATCGAGTACATCATCCAGAAGTGTTGGGGTCTGCTTGGAAATAACACAAAAGTACCCCATACCTCACGCGAGGGCAATAAATCTTCCGACTACTATGCTTCAATTTACTCTTCAGGTCCATAGGATTTTCTTTTTCACACCCCTCAATGTCTGAAAACAACGGGGATCAACATTATTAGGGGGGATTCCCTTAGTCTTCACTATTTTAGACCCCCATAGTCTCTTTTCTTTGTTTGTTTGTTTGTGGCACTTTTTCCTCCTTTGAATAAAATATGGAATATAGAGTATACATTCCGGTCTTACAAACATGCCTTCCATTTTCAAGGCTCAAATGATTAGGGTTTTCCACCCCTATTTGGAATCTTTTTTCAGGGTATTTTTAGATGACATCTTGGTGTATTCTCACACTCATAGTGATCATTCCAAACATCTTGAGATCATTATGATTACATTGAGAGAGAATGAGACTTATGATAATATTTCTAAGTTCAATTTATGGATAAAAAATGTTCGCTTCATGGGTCATATAATATCATAATTAGGCGTATCATTTGACCCATAAACATTTAATATTGTTGTTTTCTGGGAGCATCCCAAATATGTGTTTGATATAAAGAAATTCTTAGGTCTATATAGATATTTCATCTGTTTCATAAAATACTTCTCACATATTGTTTCACCTCTTACTAGTCTTAGAAAAAAGGGTGTTATGTTCATATGGTCATAATCATATGAGAAATACTTTCAAGAGATGAAAGGGAGGATTTTATCGACACCTATTATAAATCTTCCATATCCAAGAATATGTTACGCTATATTTTTTTGAAGCATCAGGCTTCGTCCTAGGAGAAGTTACGATGTAAGAGGAAAAATTCATTATGTACAGATCTCGATATTTGAGGCCTCAACATAGAAACAACCCAACGCATGACCTTGATCTAGCAGTAGTTGTCCATGCCTTACATTTCTAGATACATTATGTTTTGGTTTAGCACTTTATGGTGTGAACGAACCTCAAGAGACTCAAATATATATTTTAATAGTGTGACATTATCATCATTTAGTAGAGATGGGTCTAATATCTACAATACTTTGATATTGGACTTCGATATACATGTGGTAAGGGAAATGTGGTTGTAGATGCGTTGAGTTAGAAAACCCATTCACATGTCATATGTGAATCCAGTGATGAATGGATGCTAATTTCTCTCTATTGTGAGCAACATCCAATGTTTCCTTACAGTCATGAGCAGTCTTACCTATCATCCCTGATAATTACCTCTTCCCTCCTTGAGAGGGATACAGATAGATAGTCTTTAGATCCTAAAGGATTAGTCCTTTATGAGAGTAAATCAAGAGATAACCCACCTTTGGATTGATCTGTGGTCAAAGATGACATCCTACATATCCATGGACTTGTATGGTTTTCCAAATACATTAGATATGAGTTTATTAAATTTTCACATGCCTCTTTGTGGGTGTCCATCCAGGAATCTCAATGACGTATCAAGACATGAGATTCCAGTATATTTTCATGGAATGAAATGATAGATAATAAGATTTATCTCTAGGCTTTCAGCCTATTAGTAGGTGAAGGTGGACCACCAGAGACCTACAGGATAGTTACAACAGCTTCTAGTACGGGAATTGAAATGAGTAGATGTTGATATGGACTTTGTAGTAGGTTTTCTTAGGACACTGAGAGGCAGTGATGTTGTGTAGTTTTTCATTAAAAGGATGAAAAAATTAGCCCACTTCATTCCTAATCATGATACATTATTAGATGATGAATTGGGAAAAATATATTTCTGTGAGATTATACAACTACATAGGGTTCAACATATTATCATTTCAAATTGGGATGCTCGTTTCACGTCATGGTTATGGTAGGGTATACAAAATTCTATGGGAACACTGGTGACTTTAAGAAAAACTTTTCACCCTCAAACTAATGGATAACCATAATGGACGATACATGTTCTAGAGGAAATGATTTGAGCATGTGTCTTATATTTCATAGGTTCTTGGGAAACTCATATACTGCTCATCGAGTTCGACTAACAAAACAACTTATATGTGACAATTTAGATGGCTCAGTTTTTGGCATTATATGTTAGGTTGTGCTGTTCACCGATGTTATATCTGGAGGCAGGTGAGGGAGCCCTACTAGGTTCCCATCTCGTTCAGGAGACTTTATAGAAGGTTCAGCTAATCAGAAATAAAATGAATCATGCTTAGTCTAGAGAGAATTATTTTTTCGATTACCATCAATGACATCTAGATTTTGAGGTTAGGGATCATGTTTTTATTTGGGTATTACCTAGGATATGGAATAGATGATAACAAAAGTAGGGAATGTTTTTTCCTCATTAAGTTGGGATGTTTGATATTATAGAGTGATTCAAGAAGATATCCTATCTATTTCTATTACCTCAAAGGTTCCATGCCATGCACAATGTGTTTTATGTTTTACAGCTTCACCAATATCATGCTGACCCACATAATACATTTGATCCTAAATAAATTGAGTTATATATTGATACTACCTTTCATAAGTTTCCAGTTCGCATCGTTGACCGGAGCTTGAGGGCTCTTCGAGGCTCTTCTTTCCCTCTAGTATGGGTTTTATTATTGCACAACCAATTATTTGAAGGTACACAGGGGAGGAAAGCTAATGTACCTTCCCAACAGATAGAGGTGTTCTCAGACAGAATTTCTACACCCTTTAAAGGTGAACTCGAGGATGAGTTTCTTAAAGGGGGGTAAAAGTAAGAACCTGTATTTTCACTCAGGTATGGATCCTTTAAATTTCAATTTAAATATTTACTTTGAACTTAATATGGATTCCTAATGAGTTATAATAGGTCATAGGGGTGTTCGAGGAAATATTGGAGCCTGAAACCCATATATTTTTTTTTTGGAAAACTGGACATGTTTCACGGTTAGTGCATGGTTGGCACATGTTTTGGAAAATCGTGTGGATGGTCAATTTATGGACATAACCATATAGCATGGCTTGTTCATGTAATGAAACCTAACTGTTCAAGTTCCCCTTCTTCCTATATAACCGTGTGAGGTTTTTTCATGGTTTTCCAAACCATGTGGACAAACCATGCACATGTTACTTTTTAGGTTAAATTGCCCTTTTCCCCTTAACAATCTATTAATCCACATATTCTTCTCTAATCCCAGAACAATGAGGATTAACTCCTTCAAATTTATATTAGTTATGTTTTAGGACCTAGGGTAGGAATCACGAGATATCCTTCATATAAGACCCATTAGATCTTTTTTTAATCACATTGGATGTGAAATAGTATTTACTCACCTTTGTTTAAGCCTTTCTCTTTCTATTGTGCTCTTGACCTCGTTATCGATGTGTGACCATTTGCCCCATTTTTATAGATAAACACTGATTAGATCCAAAATTAGTGCCAATACCATAAGAGGAGAGTCATAAATGCCTATGTTGGGTGGTATATATCTCATCCCTAAAGCTCATTGAATTTGTATTTGTCATGTGGGGCCCCGATTCATCTGGTTTCCTTTACAGAATTAATATTCCATTATTATACTCGTAAGATATGTATGATTATGCTCCTTCCAAATATGTGAATAATTGTTAGTGTTTATTCCAAAAACACCATTCATACCTTGTAGGATTTTGTGACGCTATTGTCGTTTTAGTGTTCTGACACATTTGATCCATTGTTCGGGTGTGCCTTGTATTGACCTTATTAAGGATAATCAGTTCAATATTAAAAGTATTTTTTATAATAATAATTTTATAATGGAAAGTACCTTGTATGTTCACCACTTGACCAGCCTATGGTAAGTGCTCCAATTTGATAATGCAATGTGAAATGTAAATTCGCATGTATACTAAGTATATGATATGTCATTAAATGGAAATAAGTAGTAGGTTTCAAATCCATATCACCCCTTACCATATCAATAGAGGGTAGTGTAATGAACCTTGAGTATGAGATATTCTTTAAATGAACTAAATGAATGGTTTCATGCTACATGGCCTTATCACAATAATGAATGGAAAGGATTGAACAAAATGCTTTATTAAAAGTTTTCATGCTACTTTACATGATCACACTTATTAAACGAATGAATTAAACAAAAATACTCAATTAAAAGGTGGCATTCTACATGAGCTTATCACACTAATGAATTGAAAGGCTTGAAACAAATGAAATATTACATGACACAATATCAAATAAGAGTGTACTGAGTAAATCTCACCTTGGATTGTGATAGGAGAATTTCATGAGGACTCGAGAACCCTATTCCAATTCAAGGATACTACCTGCTTTGGTTGAGACCCACATAGATCCTGATCCTTGAATTTTCTCAGAATGCCCAGTATGACACCATAGGATCCCTTTAATATCATTACAGGATTCCTTGGATAGAGTCCTTGTATCCATGATTGCATGAACGTTTCATGGGGACAACTCATTGGTTCCTATCACTACATAGCCATGTTTTACCATATATGATCACATTTGATTTAGTATGTACCTTATTGTGGAATTCCTTGGAATATTATCCGTAGATTAAACTCTTACCCTTATCCAGGAATTTATTATTACTGATATAGTGACCCTTTATGTGTACATTTTTTTGATTATCACCTTGTAACTTTATCATTATATTTCATTACATCACTACGGGAAAAATGGGTATTTGCGATGGGTTATTTGCGACGGGCGGTTATTGACCGTCGCAAATACCGGCGGCGGTAAAAGGTATTTGCGACGGGAATATTCTCCCGTCGCAAATAATATGTCGGCAGGTTGTTAGTTGCGACGGGACCCGTCGCAAATAACTATTTAACCGTTGACCCTAATAAATGATGGTTAAGGCATTTGCGACGGGTACCGTCGCAAGTAATATTATTTGTGACGGGTATACCGTCGCAAATGGACCCGTCACAACTAATCTAACGTATAAATACCCCCATCTGTTTTTTTCAATTCATACTCAAACTCCATCTTCTCCTTCTTTCAAAATTCTATTTCTAGAGTTCAGTGTTTCTTATGTTTAATTTTTTTCTCCGGAGTTGATATTGAAGTTTTCAAGAACGATAAGAGATCAAGCTCAGATCAATTTTAAAGGTATTTATTTTCATTTTAATTTAATATTTATTTTAAATTTTTTATTAGTTTCAATTATTCTTAATTAGTTGTAATTTAATTATGTTTACATTGTTTTGTTACTTAATAAATTTAAATTATTAGTATTGTTCATAGTTAATGGTAATTAGAAATAATTAGTAATAATTTTTAATAATTAAGAATAAATGCTAATAATTAGTAATAAATACCAATAATTAAGAATAATTACATTATTACATTATTAGTATATTTTATTATTAATATTAAAATAATATAATTTTCTATATTATATACAATTCTCCTTTCATCTGTGTGTTTGCTATTTCCACATGTAATATTTGTATGTGGAGACAGAAAACACACAGATGAAAGGAGAATTGTATATAATATAGAAAAGTATATTATTTTAATATTAATAATAAAATATACTAATAATGTTATTATTCCTAATTATTAGTAATTATTCATAATTATTGGTAATTATATGAATAATTACCAATAATTAGCAATAATTAGGAATAATTAGTAATAATTAGTAATAATTACCAATAATTAGTAATAATTGCCAATAATTAGAAATAATTAGTAATAATTATCAATAATTATCAATAATTAGTAATAATTAGTAATAATTAGTAATAATTAGTAATAATTACTCATAATTACCACTAATTAGTAATAATTAGTAATAATTAGGAATAATTACCAATAATTAGTAATAATTAGTAATAATTAGTAATAATTAGGAATGATTAGTAATAATTACCAATAATTAGTAATAATTACCAATAATTAGTAATAATTACCAATAATTAGTAATAATTACCAATAATTATCAATAATTACCAATAATTACCAATAATTACCGATAATTACAAATAATTAGGAATAATTACCAATAATTAGGAATAATTACCAATAATTAGTAATAATTACCAATAATTAGGAATAATTACCAATAATTACCAATAACTAGTAATAATTACCAATAATTAGTAATAATTACCAATAATTCGTAATAATTACCAAAAAGTCGTAATAATTAATAATAATTAGTAATAATTAACAATAATTAGTAATTATTAGTAATAGTTAGTAATAATTACCAATAATTAGCAATAATTACCAATAATTAGTAATAATTACCAATAATTAGTAATAATTACCAATAATTAGGAATAATTACCAATAATTAGTAATAATTACCAATAATTAGGAATAATTACCTATAATTAGTAATAATTACCAATAATTAGTCATAATTAGTAATAATTAGGAATAATTACGAATAATTAGTAATAATTAGTAAGAATTACATATAATTAGTAATAATTACCAATAATTAGTAATAATTACCAATAATTAGTAATAATTTGTAATAATTAGTAATAATTACCAATAATTACCAATAATTACCGATAATTACCAATAATTAGGAATAATTACCAATAATTAGGAATAGTTACCAATAATTAGTAATAATTAGTAATAATTAGGAATAATTACCAATAATTAGTAATAATTAAGAATAATTACCAATAATTAGTAATAATTAGTAATAATTAGTTATAATTAGTAATAATTACTAATAATTACAACTAATTAGTAATAATTAGTAATAATTAGGAATAATTACCAATAATTAGTAATAATTAGTAATAATTAGTAATAATTAGGAAAAATTAGTAATAATAACCAATAATTAGTAATAATTACCAATAATTATCAATAATTACCGATAATTACCAATAATTAGGAATAATTACCAATAATTAGGAATAATTACCAATAATTTGGAATAATTACCAATAATTAGGAATAATTACCAATAATTAGTAATAATTAGGAATAATTACCAATAATTAGTAATAATTAGTAATAATTACCAATAATTAGTAATAATTAGTAATAATTAGTAATAATTACGAATAATTTGTAATAATTACCAATAATTCGTAATAATTAATAATAATTATTAATAATTACCAATAATTAGTAATAATTAGTAATAATTACTAATAATTACCAATAATTAGTAATAATTACCAATAATTAGTAATAATAACCAATAATTAGTAACAATTACCAATAATTAGGAATAATGACCAATAATTAGTAACAATTACCAATAATTAGGAATAATTACCAATAATTACTAATAATTACCAATAATTAGTAATAATTAGTTATAATTAGGAATAATTACCAATAATTAGTAATAATTAGTAATAATTACCAATAATTAGTTATAATTACCAATAATTAGTAATAATTATCAATAATTAGTAATAATTAGTAATAATTACAAATAATTACCCATAATTACCGATAATTACCAATAATTAGCAATAATTACCAATAATTAGTAATAATTAGTAATAATTACCGATAATTACCAATAATTACCAATAATTACCAATAATTAGTAATAATTAGGAATAATTATCAATAATTAGTAATAATTAGTAATAATTACCAATAATTAGTAATAATTAGTAATAATTACCAACAATTACCAATAATTACCAATAATTACAGATAATTACCGATAATTACCGATAATTACCAGTAATTACCTATAATTACTAATAATTAGGAATAATTACCAATAATTAGGAATAATTACCAATAATTACCAATAATTAGTAATAATTACCAATAATTACCAATAATTACCGATAATTAGTAATAATTACCGATAATTAGGAATAATTACCAATAATTAGTAATAATTAGTAATAATTACCAATAATTAGTAATAATTACGAATAATTAGTAATAATTACCAATAATTACCAATAATTACCGATAATTACCAATAATTAGGAATAATTACCAATAATTAGGAATAATTACCAATAATTAAGAATAATTACCAATAATTAGTAATAATTACCAATAATTAGTAATAATTAGTAATAATTAGGAATAATTACCAATAATTAGTAATAATTAGGAATAATGACCAATAATTAGTAATAATTAGTAATAATTACCAATAATTAGTAATAATTAGTAATAATTAGCAATAATTACCAATTATTAGTAATAATTAGTAATAATTAGTAATAATTAGTAATAATTACCAATAATTAGTAATAATTTCCAATAATTAGTAATAATTTGTAATAATTAGTTATAATTACCAATAATTAGTAATAATTGCCAATAATTAGGAATAATTACCAATAATTAGAAATAATTACTAATAATTAGTAATAATTAGTAATAATTAGGAATACTTACCAATAATTAGTAATAATTAGTAATAATTACCAATAATTGGTAATAATTACCAATAATTAGTAATAATTAGAAATAATTAGTAATAATTACCAATAATTACCAATAATTACTGATAATTGCCAATAATTAGGAATAATTAACAATAATTAGTAATAATTAGTAATAATTACCAATAATTACCAATAATTACCAATAATTACCAATAATTACCAATAATTACCGATAATTAGTAATAATTAGGAATAATTATCAGTAATTAGTAATAATTAGTAATAATTACCAATAATTAGTAATAATTAGTAATAATTACCAATAATTACCAATAATTACAGATAATTACCAATAATTCGGAATAATTACCAATAATTAGGAATAATTACCAATAATTACCAATAAATAGTAATAATTACCAATAATTAGTAATAATTACCAATATTTACCAATAATTACCGATAATTAGTAATAGTTACCAATAATTAGGAATAATTACCAATAATTAGTAATAATTAGCAATAATTACCAATAATTAGTAAACTCTATAATTATCCTTTCTTGAGAGTTTTTTCTAACAAATTATTCAAAACAAGTAATGATTTTATATTTTATAGAAAAATATGGAACAACGAGGTCGTCAACAATCATTATTAGGTGACCACATATGGATAAATCAACGTAGAAATGCAAAAAATTCTGGTTTAAATCCAGTATATGTAGAGGGTGTGGAGAATTTTTTATTATTTGTGGCATCAAATCTAGAATTTGTTTCAGAAGGAAAAATAAAATTCCCTTGTAGAAAATGTGCACTGAGAATGTTTGACACGTTGGACAAAGTGGGGGGAAATCTCTTGCGTTTTGGTTTTCATCCAGATTATGTTTTTTGGTATCAACACGGTGAACGCAATTCCAGAGCAGGTGATACCAACTTGATTCCGGATCCATCTCGGTTTCAAGATTTAGTACATGATGTTGCAGGTTCATCTGTTCAACATACAAAAACTCCAGCTGATATAGCTTCAAATCCTAAGTTGGCACCGTCTGAATTTTATGAGTTGTTGAGGTCTACTAAGGATGCATTATATCCTGGATGCAAGATGAGAAAATTAGAAGAAGTTACAAAATTTATGGCTATCAAATCAGATAACGGAATGTCAAACACTTGTTTTGACCAGATATTTTCTTTACATAAAACACTGTTACCCGAAGGAAATGTTTTGCCTGCAAATTACTATGGGAGTAAGAGGCTGGTTCGAAATTTGGGACTTAGTTTTCAGAAGATTAATGCATGTTCAAATGACTGCATTTTGTATTCTGGGGAAAATGAGTCGTTGGATAGCTGTCCCACATGTGCGCAACTGAGATATAAAGAAGGACAACATGGGAAGTCTGGTTTGATTCCTGTAAAACAGTTGAGATATTTTCCGCTTACATCCAGACTTCAGAGTTTATTCATGTCTAAGAATACAACGACAATGATTTCATGGCATAAAGAGAATATTTCAACCAATAAAAGCTTGAATCATCTAGCCGATGGTGATTCATGGAAATATTTTGATAGAGTGCATCCATCCTTTGCTTTAGAAGCTAGAAATGTTTGACTGGGCCTTTCCACTAATGGTTTCTGTCCGTTAGGATCTTATGATAGTCAATATTCATGTTGGCCTATTTTTTTTATAACTCCGTACAATTTACCTCCATGGATGTTGATGAAGGATCCATATATCTTTTTGACTTTACTAATTCCAGGACATCCGAAGAAAAATATTGATGTTTATTTGAAACCATTGATTGATGAATTAAGTTTATTGTGGAGTACTGGTGTCAGTACATATGACGTTGCAACGAAACAGAATTTCATACTGAGAGCAGCATTGATGTGGACAATTAGTGACTTCCCGGCTAATGGGATGTTATCTGGCTGGAGTACACATGGTCAGAAATCATGTCCTTACTGTATGGGAAAGAACAAAGCATTTATACTCATTCATGGAAAGAAACCTTGTTATTTTGACTGTCATCACAGATTTCTTCCATCTGATCATCCTTTTCGCAGAAACAAATCTCATTTCAGAAAAGGAACAGTTGAAAGGGATGGACCTCCAAAAATTCTATCAGCTTCGGAGTTAAAATCAGTTGTATTTTCATTACCTCCCATCACTTTTGGTCCCACAATAAACCAACAGAAACTTTCTGGTTTTGGGAAAGAACACAATTAGATTAAACGTAGCATATTTTGGGATTTGCCATATTGGTCTGATTTGTTGGTCCGACACATGTTAGATGTCATGCACATTGAGAAGAATTATTTTGATAATTTGTTTCATACAGTTTTGGATACGCCAGGAAAGAGCAAAGACAATGTAAATGCACGTTTAGATCTTGCCCAAATTTGCAGGCGTCCAGAACTGGAACTGTTTGAGAATGTCAGAACAGAAAGGTTACTGAAACCAAAAGCAGCTTATACACTATCTAAAGAAAACCATTTATTATTTTGTCATTGGATTGCAGATTTGAGACTTCCAGATGGCTGTGCTTCCAATTTGGGTAGATGTGTAAAGAATGGTCATATTACTGGATTAAAAAGTCATGATTGTCATGTTATAATGGAAAGACTTCTATCCATTGGATTAAGAGGTCTGTTGAATTCTGTGATTTGGGATTCCATAACAGACATGTCTCATTTTTTTTTGGGAAATTTGTGCGGCTATAGTAGATTATGATGCTCTATGAAAACTTGAAGAAGATGTTGTTGTAATTATTTGTAAACTGGAAAAAATATTTCCGCCGTCTTTCTTCAACTAAATGGAACATTTGATGTTAAATTTTCCATATGAAGCCAAATTTGGTGGTCCAGTACAGTTTAGATAGATTTACCCATTTGAAAGATGCATGAAAAAATTGAAAAGAAAAGTACATAACAAAGCATCTGTTGAAGGATCTATTGCAGAAGCTTATTTGCAAGAGGAAATATGTTTTTTCTGCTCCCATTATTTTGAATCTGAGTATCCTTCAAAACACAACCGAATGGGATGAAATGATAGGAATATTGATGAAATAGACAATCAATTATCTGTTTTCAACTAGCCAGAGCTTGGTTTTGGTGGAGTTTATGAACGCTGGCTTTCAGATGATGAACATCACAGAGCTCATATGTATGTTCTGCTGAACCGTGAAGAGATGAAATCAGTTGTACTGTAAGTGTCTATATCACTTATTCTATCATTTATGTTACAGTAAATAACTTTGGTTTTTGTAGGTTGTATGATAATCATATCAAGAAACAAATTCCACAAATTACAGCAGCTGCTCTCGAAGAACGCCGACTGAAAAATTTCTCTCAGTGGTTTCAAAAACTAGTAACATAAATTCTTTATCTTTTAGCAACTCATTCAATGTATAGTTTACTATATTGATAATTATTTCACAACTTTTCAGGTGTCTCGACATGCTGATAAAATTGACAAACAACTATGTATATTGAGTAACCCACCTTCCAAATTTGTTAAAACTTATAATGCATATGTGGTGAATGGATTTCGATTTCACACACATGCATATGGGGAATCGAAAAAAACAATGAACAGTGGAGTTAGCTTGAGAGGATCTCATCATCGAGAAAATGAAGTTGACTTTTATGGCATACTTGATGAAATCACTGAACTATGTCATCTTGGACAACATTACATAACCATGCTCAAATGTCGGTGGTTGGATACAGAGAGAGCCGTGCGTGTTCATCCGACTCATGGAATCATCGATATTAAATGTAAAAGTGTTCTCACAGTAAATGAACCATTCTTATTGGCTCAACAGGCACATAAAGTTTATTACGCAAAGTACTGTGCTACATCAAGAGACTTGACTGATTGATGGAGTGTAATAAAAATCAAAATTTGAGACAATCAGTTTATTCAATGTGAATGTGATTTCACTGATGTGCAAAGAATTGAAGTTTTTCAAAAGTGTCATCAAAATCAATCTTTTTTACAAAGAGACATGAGTATCGATGAAGACACCCCACATTTAAGAGTCGGTGATGACGATGATGTTAATGATGTCACATATGAATTTGAAATGGCAAGAAATGAAGAGACTGGAACTCGAATGGATATCGATGATGTTGAGGATGAATATGAAGGTGACATTGACATATATAAAGATGATGATGAAGATGAACACTGATAGAATTCCATGGTAGTTATATACAATCATAATATACATATATATATATATAATAGTAATTATCAATTATTTGCTAACAACATTAACATTTTCTATTTCAGATGGACGACGAGACATTTCATGAGTTGGCGGACGCTGACCTGAATTTCGATGCGGATGAGTTGCTGGCAGATGATCCTCAGCCTGCAGGCGCTCCAGGGAGTGCGCAGAGGGGGCGCGGTCTTGCACGATTGATGATTCCTGACCCCGTCCCCGAGCGACATCCACGTCTTGAGTTTGATCCACGCACACGGAGGTGTTATAACCTATGTGATAATCTATGGATTTGACTATGATTTCATTAATCTATTCACATAATAAATGTTTATTATTTTTACAGTTTTCCGCATATAGCAGTCAGACAGGGCATCGCTATTTTGTGCAACTATTTCTCTCAGCCATGGACCACATGGGAGCAGATTCCCATTGATGTGCAGCAGGCCATGTTCAGCCATTGGTTGGTACATACGTAAATAAATAATTTTTATTTTGAAATTTATTTCATTTCTAACTTGATATTTTGATTTATTTGTAGGGTTTATGGTATCCTATCGAGGATACCATGCGTGACGCCATCCACAAGGCATGAGAGGTGGCCATGCGTGATCGCTTGCATCAATTTTTTCACAATTTAAGAAAAGCTGCAATGAAGAAAGCAGGAGTGTCAGATTTTGACGAGTCATGTAGAGCACACCGACCAGAGTAAATTTCATCCCATGTATGGGATGGATTATGTGCGCACTGGTTGAGTGGTGCCTTTTAGAGGAGATCATCGGTGGGGAGGCAGAATCGAGGGAGACAGGAGGTGACTCATCGAGCTGGGATTCGTTCTTTCAGTACTCATAGACAGCATCTGGTACGTACATTATTTATAAATATTTTATATTACTATAAATATTAACAGTTTATTTTTTATTCTTATAGGCTGTCGAGCACCCCGACATTACGGAGTACGACGTATATCAGAGGATGTATAGTCATCCTGCTACTGGGGAGCTCAGAGGTGATCGTCAGCATCATCTCGTGGTCAGTATTATTTGTTTTCAAGTTTAAAAATTAACTGCATATAATATATTCACAATTTTAATTTTAAATTGCAACTACATGAGTCATATGAGGCCGCAGCATCACAGACCCGGCCTGAGAGTCAGGCTGAGTCATCAGATCAGACCACTGGGCGTCAGTTTGATGAGGCAGCATGGATGCAGGCCACCCAGTATGCCTTCGAGAAGGGCCGGGTAGTTGGTATTAGCTCTCGACTGACTCCCGGATATTATTATGGCAGTGCTGCGATGTCGGCGTCCAGCTCGAGAGGAGCTTGTGCATCTTCTTCTACTACACAGTATGAGGATCAGTTGCGATCTCAGACTGCATTGATAGAGAGTCTCCGAAAGGAGCATGAGCAGATGCGTCAGCAGCAGCAGCATGAGGAGGAGCGTCGACGCCAGCAACAGTTTTACGAGGAGCAGATGAGTCGGTGGCAGCAGCAGCACCAGGAGCAGATGGAGTACATGCGCCGACTCACTCATGCTTTAGGGATGGAGTTTCCTCCACCCGCATCTGAAGATCCCCCCCTCCCCCCTCCACCCTCCTTCAGATTAGAGTTTGTTTTTATGTTATAAAGTTTGTTAAATCAAAATATGAATTTTTTTCTATTCGTAGTTTCTGTCTCATTATAAAATATTAATAATATTATATTTTGAAATAACAATATTAATATGAATAATAATATTATATTTTGAAATAACAATATTAATATGAATAATAATATTATTTATATTTTATAATATTAAATTATATATATATATTAAAATTTAATTATATTATAATTTAATTATATTTTTTTGTAATATTTGAATTATTTTAATATTTGAATGTAAAATAATTCTATTATTTTTATATTAATTAAAATAACTTATTAATATTTTTTTATTTATGAATTATAATTATAATATTATTATATTAATTAAATCATTTATTAATATTCTATTATATTTTATTTTTGAATTATAATTATATTATTATTATATAAATTAAAATAATTTATTAATAATTTATTATTTTTATTTGTGAATTATAATTATATTTTTATATTAATTAAAATCATTTATTAATATTTTATTATTTTTTATTTTTGAATTATAATTGTATTATTATTATATTAAATAAAATAATTTATTAATATTTTTTTTATTTTTTTATAGTATTTGCGAAGGGATACTATGCCCGTCGCAAATAGTAGTATTATTATATCCATTAAAATAATTTAATAATAGTTTTTATTTTTTTTCTTTTAAAAAAGCAATTGCGACGGGGCCCGTCGCAATTACTTTTTTTAAAAGCTTTTACAAATATACGGAGTATTATTTGCAACGTGAAGGATCCCCATCGCAAATAATAGCTTCAGCGATGGTCCCGTCGCAAATAATTGTTGTTGCGACGACGTTTTCCGCAACGGGCAATTTGCGACGGGATCCCGTCGCAAATACCCATTTTTCCCGTAGTGCATTCTTCCATGTCATAACATAGAAACTTTAATATTTTTTAACATGTGACTTTTTAAAAGCTTGTAATAATAAATTTATAAACTGGATATGTTTAGATGCCATCCAAGTGATGAAGAAGTTACTTGGGTATTTTTTTACATTTGACAACATTAATTTATTTATTCATTCTTTCACACTGTTATATTTCCATTACATAGACCTGATGATATAAAACATGTTGGTGGTGGCCCACTAAGATTTATCTCACTCCCTCTTCGGGTGATGTTTGGTACCCGAAGTAGATTACCTGAATGAAGGTGTTTATGAAGGAAATCATACTTCATAAAACACATTATTTATTATTATTTATGATGGAGAGTTGTAATAGAGAAACAGTTGGATCTCAGGATGCTTGGGGTAGTCTTTTGGTTTCTTTTTACTTATGTGGAATAAGTTTTTCATATTTCCTTGTATCCATGTGTTCTTGTTTTATAGTGACATTACATATCATGACCTGTTTAATTCTATTACAAATGTTTTAGTAATTATTTATATTGTCTCTATTTTTCCATTGTTCGTTCTTTTTTACTTATATTGATTATGTTATTTACTCTTTCAAAGAATCATCTATTGTGATACACATTGGTTATAAGGGAATAGTCTCCCCATGGACACATCGTACGCCCTTTCTGCTAGTTGGAAGCCTCTGCCATTCGAGGAGATGCACTTGAGGCAATGTGGCCCACTAGGCTCAAGGAACCTTTTGAGTGGCATCTGGGTTTAGGATATCATAGAGAGCACAATAACGACTAGTTCTTTATCAATGGTTAGGAAATTATACACAGTGGTCTCACCTATCCAAACTCATAATTAATCATGGACGAACTCTATATAATAACACATCCTATTCCACCATTGGAGTCATCGTAGAATACCATGACCTCAAACCCCTCCTCTAAGAATCTTAGGATGGGGGAACTCATAAAACTATTTTTCTAGATCCTGGAAATCATACTAACAGATCATAAACCATGCGAAAGGATTCTCATTTCACATCAATGAAATAAGAGGTTCCAAGATTCTTAATAAATTAGGGGATTACTATATGATAATATCATATTAACCATTAGAATATCCATAAATCTATCACACTTCGATGTGGTTAATGCTTCATCTATTTTAATTGGGACCACAACCACTCCCTATTCAATGATATCATGTCCAAAGAAGTGTACATTCAAATACAAAAATAACACTTCATGAGATTCCAAAAATTATTATTCTCCAAGACTATATCTAAGACTATATTTAAACTTATCATGTGATACTCCTATGATGTTGAGTACATGAGGATGTCATCTATGAACACTACCATGATCCATGCGATGAATGGATGAAAGATCTAGTACAATATTCCCGTTATAACTTTTGGGAAATTTTACAATCCAATAATAATGAATAATTAATCATAGTTACCAAAGTGGAAATTTAATTCCTTCTTTAGTTTTCAATCCTCACCAACTCAGAGCTGCTGATATCCCAATACGTGTTCAATCTTCAAGAACCACTTTCCCCTTTTAAATTTTTTATGAATGTATATATTCTTGATGGTAGATACTTATTATTAATAGCCAATAGATTTATGTGATTGTAATATAGGAAATAACGCATGATTCTATTTACCTTGTAGGATAATACAATTAGGTTTACCCCTTGGGGGTACACCATATCTATCAAATCCCTTCCTTTGAATAATTTCTCAATAGAAAATTCATCTGTTATATGTCTGTAGTGGCTATCCAATATATTGGTGCAGATATTTGGTTAGTCAGTAGGTGTATATCTATACATATTTCAACCTCCATATGGGGAGGTATGTATAGAACACTATCAAGAAATATGTCTTCATACTCCACAACTACTATAGAAAACTAAAATAACCCCACATATACTTCTCCATGTTATATAATACCAAACTGGATAGAAATAAATATAATCCTTCTTTTTTGAAACCATCTTATTCTTCCTGAATTTCAATTAATCCAATGATGGTAAATATCAACCTTGCCTACATAGACACACAACATCTTGTGCCTAAAAAATTCATTCATTTAAAGGATTTTAGAGCACCATTCTAAAGCTAAAATGATATCAAAAGGTATAATTATGTATATTAATATATCCAAAATGAATCTATCTCCACCAAGGGTAGTGTAAAAAGACCAGTAAAAGTATCCGATCACATAGTCTACCACAATATGATTCTCTAAGTAGAAAAGTCTAACTCATGGTTTTATTAGAATATCTATGTCTCGAATAATATATGTTTCATGTAATGAGTCAGTACTTACTTTATCTATTAAAACTATAGCTAATTCTTAGTAGTCACATATCATACCTTATATTCTCCTCATAACCTTTGGATCGTAATCCTCTTCCTCATACAGTTATCCACATCCATGACCTTCAGTTCCTAGAGCATGATATGGACCACATAGGGGTTGTGGTGGTAAAAATGGATTAGAATATTGGAAACCACCAATAGGCCTCCTAGATAATTTACAACATATACCACCCTATAGACCAACCTATTCCAAAAATTTCCTCTAACTAGATGGCCCTTGGACTGAATCCCTATCGATAGTATTGTGGGATGGAAAATCCCATGTTATACGACCTCTCCCACCACAACACTATGATCTATTCTCTATCTGTTGATGAAATATCCATGATATTCATTATTGGTATAAAATATATGATAAGTCTATATCTAAAAATTATCCACACATCTAGATCCATATTCTTATTATCGACTAATAGCTACTGAAGTCTCTTGTCCTTGGCGTCCACTACCAGAACCAAAAACTCGTACCTATTCCTCTAAGTAACTCTCTATATGTAAGGAACTCTCTAGAACTTTGGTATAAGAAGAGATGAAAATAGATACCACAAAAACATGGATATCATGGCAATGATCATTCTCAACGGTCCATGATCAAATGTAACCATCACCAAGCATATCAATGGAATATTATAAGAGTGTGATGAACCTCGATGTTTACTCCATGACCGACATTACGCCCTTATAGAGCTCTAAAATATCCATGAAATGTACCTACTAAAACATTATTTGATAAAACTACCCTATGAATAGGAGAATAATATATTATCTATACATCTACAAAAATAAGATCCACCACCACACCTATTGGCCATGGAGAAGGATGACCACAAAAAATAATCTTATAAGAATGTGTTTCAAGAAGGCTACAAATTCACATAACTACCTTAAGTTGGTCCTCATTTTCCTGGGGGTATGGATCAATATAAATCATGGGAGGAATATATATCTATAACTCGTGAAGAATTCTAGGATTGTGTCTGTAATATTTAGATACCACTATAGTAACTAACTACTCTCCAAGTGGAGGTAAAATAAAAAATCCCCTGAGAGAAACCACATGTTACACATGTCAATAAACAAAAGCCCCATCTCTATATATATCATCATAAAAATATCTATACATTATCATAGTTGGAAATTATTAGGTATGAAACCTAAAAAAATCATGATGTAACAAAATAAAAATCATTTATCTAGTCAGCTCACTTAGGTAGGACATGGAACCCAAAACCCATTCATATATGATGCGGGTACCAATATTTCCCTTATAAACAATGCCCATATATATTGAGTTGAAATAAAATTAATTAGATTCTTAGAGAATGAATATATAAGTTTCAAAACCAATACTAGAATCCCTATCCTATGAAGTGAACTTGAGAAACATTGTAAATGTTTCCCTAGTTCCCATAAGATATTACTTTGACTAGACTCTCTCCAATAATGGATCCTAAGAAGTCCTTTCTCCTTTAATACCATTATCTCATGACACAACCCACAAAAAACCATCTAGCTGTTTGTAAGTCATGAGTGACACCCTAATCCCACCATCACTGCTGGAAAATAGGGATATACCCAGGGTTTTGCAAAAAACTGTGGGTATAGGGTACCCCTGTACCCACAGTTTTGGAAAAACCGTGGGTATAGGGATAATGTGTGAACCTATACCCACGGTTTTCAAAAACCATGGGTATAGGCCACCTATACCCACGGTTTTCGAAAACCATGGGTATAGGCTACCCCTATACCGATGGTTTTGGAGAACCGTGGGCATAAGGTATTTTCTGAAGACATATACCCAAGGTTCTTCAAAACCGTGGGTATTGGGGTTTTTTTTGAAGACCTATACCCACAGTTCTAGAGAACCGTGGGTATAGCTTATGGTGGGGAATTAAAATTAGGTGGGACAAGAAAAAAATTTGGCAGGAAGATATTTTATCATGGTTTGTTTAATATATTGATATAATTATAAATTTATATACTCATAATTTGTTTAGATCGATTGGTTACAAGTGGAGCCGCATGCATGAGATGTGAGTTCGAATCCCGTGGTCTGCATTTTTTGAATTTAAACACCCGATGTGGATTATATTAATATATATATACGTATCTGTATATATAAATAACAATTAAAAATATTTTCTCGGTTGGTGAGGTGATGGTGCGCGGGCGTGAGGCCCTGTGTTAGATGCAGGTTCGAATCATGTTTCCCGCTTTTTTGGATTTTAAGTACCCCGCATGGATTAAATTAATATATATACTTTGATTTATGAATATATAACAAGATAAATTCACAGCTTGGTTGGCCCCTTGGTGTTGTGCAGTCGTGATGCTCTATGAGAGTGCGGGTTCGAATACCGTTGCCTGCGATTTTTGATTTTAAGTACCCACGTAAATTTAGTTCATATATATTCATTGATATATGAATATATAGAAAAATGAAATAGCAGCTCAGTTGTTCCCTTGGTGTTGCGCAGCCATGAGGCACTGCGGGGGTGCGGGTTCGAATGCGCAGCTGTGAGGTGCTGTGAGAGTGCGGGTTTGAATCCCTTCTGCTACAGATTTTTTGAATTTAAATACCCCACGGTTTGAAAACCATGGGGTATGTTGTGTGCCACGCTGGAACAGCCGTGGTTCACACTTTGACTCCCCTATACCCACGGTTCTCCAAAACCGTGGGTATAGGTTTAGACCCCTATACTGACGTCGTTCTAGCCCACGGTTCCCTAAACCGTGGGTATATCCTATACCCACGGTTTTGGGGGCTATACCCATGGTTCTGAACCATGGGTATATGTCCTTTTTCCAGTAGTGCATGCTTATGATTGGTTATGTTGGCTAATACTGAGTAGTAATATCACAATCGTAGGAGGCCTTAGTCTACATTATATGTAGAAATGAAATCATCTCTATACACAAGTATAATGGTGAAATGAATTAAAACTAACACTATAAATGCGTGAACCACCCCAAATACCACATCAAAGTACACTAAAGGGTATATCAAAACTGAAAAAATCTAAATACAATCCCACTTATACTGTAGCAATTTTCCGAACTGTAAAACAAAATGGGACTACAATCAAGATGTAACACATAGAACCATCTGTGGTCTATCTACAGAATCAAATATCTACCTCAGAGAGACCTGATACATTTACACATAATATTACATGATATTAAACATAACTAACTATCAAATTACATGCAATGGATCATAAAGTCTAGTGTACATGGAAGACTAGGTATATAAAATTGAAAACTTTGGACCAAAAAAACATTTCTTTATTTATCATCTTTTATGATGTCCTATCTTCCTTGGATACATTATATCATAATAGGATAACTTGGGGTTAAACTGAACAAAGAGATGAGTTAAAAATCCTAGTATAGGAATAAAGATAAGAATACGGAATATAAAATGGGAAAGATAGAATAATAAGATGAAATAAAAGGAATGGATGTACATACGACATCATAACATGTATAATCATTGTATAATAGGAGATGTGGAAACAATATACAACATAAGTATTCATGAGTCAATTATTATTTCACATTAACGATAATGAGTGAAGGTTAACCACCTAGGTTGTTTTACATGGATCACAAGTCAAGGCTAACCACTAAGACCATTGCCCAAGGCATATCATGAGGCTAAATATTACTCAATTCATTGGAGTGCAATCTAGAAACAACCATCATTACATGGTCATGAATATTAGTGAAACATGAAATATATACATAAGGGTCAGCCATGGAATGAAATGAGTATCATAATCATTCATAAATCATAATAAATCGGTGTATCATAAAAGCATATTTGGAAGAAATGGAATAAATCATAAATTACATTAATAAAAGAAAATAGGCATAGATCATGACAATTAATGTCAATATAATGTGATAACAAGTAAAAATATTATTTCAAAAACATTAGAAATAAAACAATTTAGAGTTACTTAAGGAAAATATTAAAATGCATTTAAAGAAGAAAAGGGAATAATATTTTATATGAAACTAAAAGTGAACCAATAGTGTTTTAATAATCATGTAATTTATTTTATAATAAATAAATAATATATTAAATATATTATGGAGTGATCTTGAATATAGGTAAGAATTTGGGAAGTTCCCATTAATTGGGCTTTCTTAGTGGGAAGAATTGAGAAGGAAGTGTTTTAAAAACACGTATATCCCAAAAATAAAAGGATAATATGATATTGATACATGATTTTGGATCATATAAAAACATTTAGATGATGTAAATATATATATAATATAATTTCACTTGGGTAAAAATTGATAAATAGTAAGTACAAGGAATAAAAGAGGTTCAGGGAGAATCCCTTACCTTATGTCTGAAACGGTTCCACACTTAATCTTAATGTAATGGATAATAAAATTATATTAGTTAATTAATAATTAAATACGTTTGTATACTAGTATTTTATTTATCAAAATTTTATTAATGTTATTAACATTCATTTTTATGGGTTTAAGTGTTCAATGTCACTGTTCTGGAGTGTTCGTTTTCTTGGTTTTCATGATCGGTTTACTTTTATAATAGTTCAAAAGTTCATCTATAATGGGAATGGTTTTCCAAAAATGAAATTATATTATATTCATTAAAATTAGAAAGATAATATATTTATTTAATTTATTTTCTAATATTTAAATTGGATGAATCATAAGTAAAATATTTAATGAAAATCACCTGGTTTAATTAGGAGATTTTTTGATCATCACATAGTTGATTTGTTTCATTATTAAATATAACATAAATATAATGGTTATAAAAAATTAAATAAATTTTGAAATATTTATTATAATCAGGTTTAACCAAAAAATTTATTTTACAAAAATTCTTTAAGTAATTAGTGGAAATTGAAAACTGATCACCCTTGAATGAAATAAATTAACATATCATAGATGAAGTTTTATTTTTTTTACAAAAAATAGTGTGAAAGATAAATTATGATGAATTATTAAATTTAACAAATATAATATTATTAGATTTATGGAACTATATATATCTTAAAATTTGGTTGAGGGGAGGCAAGGTGATAATAATATAAAAAGGAACTTGAAAATAAAATAAAAGTAAAGAAAGAGGGTTTTATCTCTGGGTTCCTTCTTCTTGAAAAATATTTTGGGGATTGGTTTTGGTAAATTTTTTATAAAAAACCCCTAGATGTGGGGAAGGTTCTTGGGAATAAACATTAGTAGAATTTGGATAAATATCAAGGCTTTAGAGGTGCAACTCATTCATTTTACTTTGACTAGGAAATTTCACCCTCAAATTTTACTTTGACTAGGAAATTTCACCCTGTGAAATTTCACCCTCAAATTTTCATTTTTCAAACTAAGGAAAAAATAGGTGTTAGTACTTATCCTTCATTACATGATATCATTTATAAGTTTCCCATTTTTACTTACAACTCATTCATTTTACTTTGAATAGTTGAGTAGTTTTGTTGCATTGAATTTTATCCCTATGATCCATGATCTACACCAGCTTCTCCTCATATGAGTGATCATTTCCCAACTCTTCCACCTCTGAATTTAGTACATGGGAAGGATCAGGTATATACTTTCCCAAGAGGGATACGTGAAATACATCATATAAATGAGATAGGGTAGGAGTATATATCATTCATTAGGCCACAACTCCATCTCAGTCAATAATCTCGAGGGGTCAGATCTTCCTGGGAAATAGCTTACAATTTTTCCCAAATATCATGACATTCTTCCATGGAGATATGAATAGGAATACCACGTATCAAACCATAAACTCCATGTATGATCTAATATTTTCTTCATAGAACGTTTTTCTACTTTGGGCTACCTTGATGTGTTGTTGAATGTTTTCACCTTATCCATCATATCTCTCACCATTTTAGGTCATAGACACAAACATTCACCAACATCATCCCAGCTCACTATTGATGTTAATCTTTTCCCATAATGGGCTTCATATAGAGCCATTTAGATTATTTATTGGAAACTATAGTTTTAGAATAACTCGACCAGATGCAGATGTTTTTTCCCACCATCTATTAAATTCCATAGAACATAAACTAAACATTTCATTCAGTTTTATAATAGTCCATTCAAATTGGAAATTAGTTTGAGGATGATAGGATATACTGATGTTAAATATAGTGATAATATCATGTTGGAGACTTTTCGAGAACTTGGAGATGACTCTTGGATATCGATAAGATACAATGGATATAGGTAATCCATTAAATCTTACCACTTCTTTTATATATATAAATTCAAGTTGATCTAGTGAAAAGTACTCTTGAATTGTAATAATGTGGGATGTCCTTCAAAGATGATCCACAACAACACACAAAGCATTTCTATCTCTAGATGTCTTTTTTTTGTATAGTAATAAAGACCATGGTGATGTTTTAACAATTCCATGTTGGTATAGGTAGTGTTTGTATGACCTCATTCGACTGTTTCCTTTTACCAATCACATTCTGACATACCAGTCACCTTGATGTATATTCAATGTTATTTTTTTAATATTATCCTTCCAATAATCTTCATGGATATCTTGATACATATTCTTGATCCCTAATTGAATAGATAATGTTGAGATATGTGCATCATTAAAATGCTCATTCTTTACATCTGTATTGGATAGTACTCATAGTATTGACTAAATTGTTCGGACACCATTATCATCAATTGTGAACTTATATGATTTACCATTCCTAATAACTTCTATCCATTATTGAATTTCAAAATAATTTTTTTGACCATCCTTTGTTTTCTCCATGTGGGAAGGTTTATAAATCAGTTGAGTATTGATTGAATATCTTCCATCCTTAATGATTTTTATGTACATCCTTTTCAAGTCTAAAAAGATTTGATCATTACAAATTCTCATCATTAATAAAGATGCTTGATTATTTCTACATAGTGAATATTCCACCATATTTACATTATTGATATGATAGTGGATTGAGGAGTCATAATCATTGATGAGATCTTACCATCTTCGTTTTGGTGTATTAATATCTTTCTATTTGAATATATATTTGAGTCTCTTATTATCAATATATATCTGAAACTTCTCACCATATAGTTAATTCTGCTATATTTTCAATGCAATGATCACAGCTTCTAACTCTAAAGAATTCATAGGATAGTTTTTCTCATGAATATTCAACTACCTTGAAGTTTATGATTTCACTTTATCACCTTTTAGTTGTACATATCCTAATCCCTTCATTGAAGCATCATTATACACCACAAATTATTCCCCACTTTTTAAGAGTACCCAGATATACCACATAAGAAATGAATATTCATTACTGATATCGGCCTAGGCCACTCTTTAATTTACTTTGTCTTGTAAAGGTCCATAGATATCCCTTTTCGTGTGATTAAATTCCCTAAGAATGATTCTTCCTCCATTCATAACTCACATTTATTGTACTTTACATAATTTTTCTCCCTTGAAAAAGACTTCAGAACATTATTAAAATGAACCTCATGTTCCTCCTTTATCTTAGAGTATATCCTAATATCATTGATAGAGATTACCATAATTTTATTGATGTAATCTATAAAGTACTGATTCATTAAATACATGAAAATAGTTGGATAATTAATGAGTCTGAAGGGCATCACTATGAACTCATACCTTTCATACATTTTTCTAATGGTATTATTTGTAATGCATTCCTTAATCACCTTTAATTAGTGATATCCCAACCAAAGTTCCACCTTATAGAAATAAATGACATCATATATATGATCAAATAAGTCATATATTTGTGGAATGATAATTTTTTTTGTTATTGTGATTTTATTGTGCTCATGGTAATCAATGTACAAGAGCATGGGTTCATCCTTCTTCTTGAAAGAGACTACTAGTTCACCCCATGGTGAATCACTCATGAATATAAAACCATCATCCAGATTCTCCTACAACTACTTCTTAAGTTCTTCTAGCTCAATGATTTCCATTAAATTAGATTTCTTGGATAAAGGCATAGAACCATGAATATGTTCAATTGATAACTCAACCTCACAATTTTTAGGAAGACGATTAAATTTTCAGGGAATACTTCATTGTAACCCTCATGATGAGAATGTGTTTGAGCATGATTACATCCTTTGTATCAATAATTTGATATAGATATGATTTCTCATAAGAGTAAAATATCCACACTTGAGATAATGATTCTTAAGGGGATTTATTATCCTCCTTTCATTTGTACATACTTGGAGTACGATTCTATATGCAAAGAGGGATATCCCTTTTCCATAAATTGATGTTTGAATTATATAATGATATCCAATCCATTCCCAATATAGCATCAAAATCTACCAAAGAGATTATGATATGATTTTATAATAGGTTCAGTCCATAATCATTAACAAGGGTGGAGTTATAAAATTTATATACAATAATTTCCCTATTTTCTATTCTCATAGATAACAAAACTTCTAAATTTTGATGTGGTGATTGAATAGGTTTTCTGAACATTAAAGAAATGAAATAATTGGTACAAATATAATTGAATATTTTGTTATCCATTTTTGAATGAATAACCAGTGTACTTATCACCACATCATTTTTGGGATCCACCCTAGTAGTAGTGATATCATATGACCTCCCATGATACCTTGGTGGTTTTTGTTATTGATTTCCTCAAACAACCCGAGGATTAGGGTATTGGTTTTAAAAATTACCATGTCCCTTATAGTTGAAATGCCACACTACCAACTGAATGTTGATCTAGACCTTAATTTATTCTTCTATCTGATTTGGATTATTGTTATCAATTTGGTAGTTATTAGCCATATTCCATATTCATCCACAATCGATGAATTTCCTAGTTCCATTTCGACAGTTCGAAGGATGCTTCTTCCCACAATTTTAACATGTTAGATATTCAATCTTCATTCCATGATTTGATTTATTTATTGATCCACCCGTATTAGAATCCATTTTTATCTTTTTTTCATTGGGTCCATGTGACCACTGAGAGCCTTTGATATCAATTTCATCCTTAAGGGAACAACTAAAAATCTATTTGTAGTTTTAAGAGTCTCGATTCACTAATTACATTCATAGAATTACCCTTTTCTCTCTAAATAAGTGATCCACTATTATTTCAGATTTCATAAAAATATCGGATTCTTATCTTGTAAGCCTTTTGATGTTTTCTTCATACGCCCCGATGGGATTATCTTCCTTCTAATTTAGTATGAGGAATTCCCTTTCCCATCTTGATATAGAGGGTTTGGGGAAAATATTTATTAAATAATATTGTCTTGAAATAATCCCATTCCAAGGAATCAATTATATCCTTGGGCTTTGTGTTCTTAATAATTTTCCTCAACTGATCATCTTCACTGTCAAAACAATAGACTGACAACAAAAATTTCTCTTCTTCTGATAACAAAATGACAAAAAATATCTTCTATGTGGAGTTAATCCAATTTTTTACGAGAAGGGGTTCAGAAGATTCAGTAAATATTGGTGACCTTTGTCACATTAATGATTTGATGGAAGCATTATCTCTAATAGGATAAGGATGGTGTTTCATGTAATTCATGTTATATTCATTACCTGATATAGTTGAGAATGTTCTGTCATTTTGTTTTGATCACCCATTCCCATAATATTTGGTGCATCATTAGGTAAATCACCACATTTACTTTCACATTGGTTGTTAGAATGAGTTCTTATATTCCCTAACATTATCTAAGGAAAACAATGAGCAATTTGGGGGCTTGAATACTTAGATAATAAGAATAATAAAAGAAACTTTGAACATAAAATTATAAACAAGTAAAAGAGAAGTGTATACTATCTTATGATTCATAGGTTACAATCTTGGTTATCAAATTTTTATTTCCTAACATATAATATTTTTTGGGTTATTTCTTTTCCCATAATAACATTTCGTAATGAACTTATGAATTTACCAATGAATATACCCCACTAGAGTCAAAACTGGTGCATAGTAAGGCCCATTGTCATATACCAGGTTATCCTGAGTCATGCTCATAACACCGTGTTGAAGCTATTAATCCTAGGTAAATCTATTCTAGAACCACATACACTTGTATTATCCATAAATGGATGTATTTTCTTGATTAATCACTTACTCTATACTGACCAAAATATCAGGACATTTTCTTGTACTATGTCTTATCCTTAACGTTCTTATTAAATTTATCTAGTCCTAATATCCATAAATAAATAGCCATGGAACTTATACCAATATATAGACCCATGACTTTTACACATAATATTACATGATTTTAAATATATTTATCTATAAACTTATATGCTAAGGACCGTAAAGTATATTGTCTTTGGAAGACTATGAAAATAAATCTGAAAACATGGGACTGAATATATATATATTTAACATCCATTATTAGATACTGAAATCCTTTGAGACCTTACATATACATAGGATAACCTGGGGATTGCATGAACATATGGACAAGCTGAAGATCCCAGTATGAGAATAATCCTAAGAATAAATAATAACACATGGATAAGAAGGCATAATAAGATTACATAAAAGGAATGAATGTCCATAAGTAAGAATTCCATATTTATTCATGGTATCATAGGATATGTGGAAATAATATACAACATGGAATAATCATGGTTCGAGGTTTATCTCACATAATGGAGCACAAGTCACAGTTTACCACCATGACCATTACATATTGAGCAAGTGTCAGGGCTCACCACAAAGACCGTTGCACCTGACGTTTCATGGGTCTAAACATTATACAATATATTAGAGCTCAATCTGTGGGGAAACCATAATAACATGTTCATGAATATGTGTTCCACTTGAAAAATAAACATAAAGGTTACCCATGGAATGAAATGGGTATCATAATCATGTCATATAGTGTAATAAAAGATAATATCATGGAAGCATACATGAAATAATAGATTAAAATCATACATGTACATTCATAATGTAGAATACGAATATACCACGATATGTTAGGTCTATTTGATGTGATAACATGTAAAAATAGTATTTAAGAAACGTTTTAAATAAATCATTTTAGTGCAGATTAAGGAAAAAATTAAAGAGATTTTAAAGTCAAAAATTTGAAAATAAATTATATAAAATCAAAAGTCACTACTATAAAAACGGCATATATCAACGCTCAAAACGGGCTTTTATAGCACTAAAAAAGTGCTGTAAAGATCAACTCTAATATATGGGGTACCATTTATCAGCGCTCCAAAAAGCACTGATAAAGGACCCATTTACTAGTGCTAAAAAAAGCACCAATAAAAGACCCCTTTATCAGTGCTTTTTTTGCACAGACCAATTAGACATTTATCAGAGCATTTAAAAAGTGTTGATAAGAGTGAATTTTTTTTTAAAAAAAGAATTAATTATTGGAGGGAGAGCTTTTAACGGTTTTTGACCCCTATCAGTGCTAGGAGGTCTCCCATGAACTTCCCTTACCGCACTTCGTAACACGTGCACACCCCTTTACTTCCACCCGAACTAAAACCTGCAACCTCCCCTTTTCGCAGTTGCATCTTTACCACTATGGTATTTCATTTTTTCACTATTTAACGATATATCTATTAATATATATAGTTATATTGTTATATGTATTAGTATATTGATATAGATTCATATTAATATAAATATATTTATTCATATATTAGTATATATATATTATCTGTATATTAATATATATATATATATTTAGTTATAATTTTTTATCCGTATATTTATTTGTATATGAATATATAATTATAAGATTAGTTTTAAATACATTTATGAAATATTTTTTATGTGTGTTTATAATTAAACAAATAAATACTTACATACATACATACAACACAGACACACACAAACACATATATATTTACAAATAAATACATATATATGTGTATTTGAAAAGACATAGAATGTTAAAACGACAATAACTTATAATTCAGAAGCCCGATTCAACTATATAACAAGTCAAATCGATGAACATGAAACAATATTCGATATGATATGTAGTACAGGGAAAACAGACATCCGGATCAGACATTATACCTGTTTGAATGTTAATAAATCGGTTTATCCCGACTAAAAACTCGGTTTTGGAGAACTTATGGGCCTATTTTGGCCTCAAAAATTGTGATAGAAGAATTGTTTCAGTCACCAGCAAGTGGATCTCGTCACAGGCTTCGAATTGATGTGTTGTAGTGCTCAAACAGACACCCAGATCAAAATATGGTCGTTTGAAGTTTGAGTTACATTTTCAACTTATTTTAGATCTTTTATTAATTGTTTTGATTTTTTGTGTCTTCAAATTGTCATTACATTATTTTTTATCGATAATAATTATAAAATTATTAATTACTATTTTTTTATAAATATTTTAAATCCATTTTCATTAAATTTCTTATATATTAAATTTAATAGTCTATTTATACGTATCTAAAACATATTTAGAAATTATGTATTTTATTTATATCAATTTAAATATACTTATATAAATATAATTTATTTTTCATGATTTTTTTAAACATAAAATATATCACCAGTAGGAAAAAGCGCTGATAAATTCCTCCTTTATCAGTGCAACTAAAAAAGCGCTGATAATGGGGTAGCACTTCCCTTGCCCGTTTTTGTTGTAGTGAGTGAATAAAATCATAAAAAATGATTATTTTTGAAAAAATAAATTATACGTAAAAAAATAATGGAGTGAACCTGAAAATGGATAAGAATTCAGGAGGTTCTCTTTAATTTGTCTTGCTTATCAAGAAGCATTGAGAAGGGATCCTTCATAAAATATTGAATATCTCTAAAACTAAAGATAAAATGATCTCGATACATGATTTTAGAACACACACACACACACACACACATATATATATATCATTTATATGATTTATATAAAATTAAAATATAATTTCACTTGGCTAATGTGAGATAAATAGTAACCTGAAGGAATAATAGAGGTTCAGGTAGAATCTCTTTCCATATGTCTGAGGCAGTTCCTCACTTGATCTTACTATCCTAGATAATCAAATAAGATTAATTGACCAGTTATCATAATACATTATCTATATGAATATTATTTTTTATAATTGAACAATATCTTATATGGTCCTTTTTATGGGTTATAGTGTTCAATTTAATTGATTAGGAGTGTTCATTTTCATGGTTTTCATGACCGGTTCTCTTGTATAAGAGAATGAAAGTTAATTCAAAATGGGAATGGTTTTCTATAAGTGAAAATATATTATATAAATGAAATTATATAATATAAAATGCTCATATAATTCATTTTTATTATATGGAATGAGGATGAGTCATTAATTAAATCTTTAATGAGAATTGCTTCATGTAATTTATCAATTTTCAATCTTCATTTATTAGTTTTGTTTCATTATTTAATATCATGTATATCTACATGTTCCAAAAAATAAAATAGGTTAAAAAACAAGTATTATAATACTTTTAACCAGACAAATGGTTTTATAATAATTTTTTATGGATGGAATGGAAATTGAAAACTCATTGTCCTTAAATGTGATAAATAAACACATCACGGACGATGTTTTATTTTTTGTAAAAACAATTTTGGGAAAGAGAGATGATGAATAATTATTACATTATAAAAATAAAATTATAATATATGTAAGGTAATGGAGTAATCATACAATATTTATGAGGGAAAGTGCGGAGAGAAAATGAAAAGGAAGGACCTTGAAAAGAAATTAAAAGAAAAGAAAGCATGTTTTACCTCTTTATTCTTTTTTCATGAGAACATACTTAGGGGATTGGTTTTGGTATTTTGTTAATACCAAAATCTCTTGGATGTGGTGGAGGGGTTTGGAAATATATTTGAGTAGAATTTTGACAATTTTCAATTATTGAGAGGTGTGAAGAGAATAATCAGTGAGGTGTGGTATTTATTATGTATAAGAAGGGTATTTTCTCATTACTTTATTCTATAAATTATTTTTTTGGGTTCAATACTTTGAGTATTTTGAAAATAATCATCAAATATATTAAAATAATGAATTATTGTTATATATTAATTTTCTTACATTAGATAATAATCAAGGAATAAATTACTTGACTTATAATGTATAAATACCCCAGATTACCGTATTTTATTATTCAAATTTTTTTTGACCCTTTTAAAAAAATCCCAAAAATTCAAGTGAACCATTTGTCAATGTGTTGAATCCAAAAATTGACTCCATTTTTTTAAAATAATTTTATAAATATATATTTTTTTATATTTAAAATCATCTTTTGTTTGAAAAAATACACAATGGAAAATTATATCTAATTTTATATCACCTTGAAAAACTAATTTATGGGCACATAAAATTGACTTATAAACCTCAGAAAAAATATATTAATTTATGAATACATTTTATGAAAATAAAATTTCTTTTAAATCAATATATTAATTATAAAAATGCAATTGAATGTTTATAACATTCAAAAGATATTGACACATAATTTATCATTTCTAAAGCATTTATTTACTTATTCAAATCTATAGATATTTTATATTTTAATTTATAAGGTTCATAAATTTTATTTATACCATTACAGGTGAGCATAATATTCATTTTCCCAATTTAATATTCATAACAGTCATGTAATTATTCCAAAAGTCAAGTTATTACTAATTTTGGTATATCTGACTTAACCTCTATAATTACCACTTATTTCATTATTTATTTATTTATAAATATTGTATTTCATTATTAATGTGATATTTTGTGATTATACTATATGAAATAATTATAAGAATGGAATTTCCATTGATATAATTCTTGTTTGTTACACACTAGCTCTTTATCCACTTAAGACTTCATCAAAAATATTTTCATCTATATAATACATGACATCTATGGCCCGATCCCATGTTGGCATGAGTATAAATATACCTAATAAAATAGGAAAAAACAACACATGAAGAATCAATGAGAAATTTTTCATTAAATCACAACTGCAAGGGAAAATGAGATAAAAACATATATATTCTCAAAGGAAGACTTCAAGTCTTAGGGGATGTTTGTATTCACTACCAACCCTGGGATTCATAATGAATCTCCAAGGAAAACATTCATCGGAGGACAATCAATCCCCTAATATCAATTTTTTTTAATATTATTCATTAATAAAGAGACAAAGATAGTAGATCACACCTACGTACTATAGGGGTATACTCTCCCAAAATGAGATAACCCACTGAGAAGGGGATCACATGCTCGGGGTGTCCGTAATGGGATATATGATCCAACCTTAAGAATAAGACATATAGGATCATTTTCAAGATAAATAGTGTGATAAGAATGGCAAAAAGGAAATACACTCAAGAAAAAACAATTTAAGGGAACACAGACTTTATCAGAACAAATTGAATGAAGTAGTTACATATAATGTAGATAAAATACATACCCATATGATAGTTTTCAAGACATTTAGTCTAATAGTCATATAGATCATCCCACAGACAATTTCACTTTTAAACATTACTCTTTACAGGTTATATTTTTTCAAAACACTGGATAATTCCACATGTAAACCCTACACACCACTTTCTCCTCTACTTCTATTGTGTGTCTCACCTAAATTTCACATGGACTAATAAGACCGTTTCAGGTTAATCTTTATCCCAAAACTTGAAGGAATCACCCATCGAAACCAACTAACAGAACCATTGTTGAACAACCCACTATCCAATTTCCATCATCACTATGATTCCTTCATAATTTTTGTAATAAAAAAATGGACCCATATAAATAGTCCATTGAAACATAAATTCAAATGGACCATGAATTAGGATTCAATATATATTAAATTCATTGAAAAATTGAACTCTGATGGATAATGTAGAATGAAGGAAGAATAGAATGAAAAAAATGGGGAGAATTCAATAAGGGTTATGTTTTTTTGGCCATAATTGATGAAATATGAATAATGAAGAGGGTAAACAAAAATATTAATTCCGAATGAAGAATAAATCTCATAATACTGTTTATAGGAAGAGAATTAAATAAAAAAAGCACCAAAATTGATCCACAAACTACGTTTTGTTGAATTAATTCATTTTCTTATAAAAAACAATGAAAGTGGAAATTAAACCATGAGAAAGAAAATACCTACCGTGATTTGGTTTTCTTGTTGGAGGATATTATGAATGAAATAATTAAATACAAATAAATCATTATTCTCACTTTCGATTATGAGGAGCCTCAAATCCACCAATCCCTAAAATTAAGGATCACTCCGCCATATATTAAAATTTAATCCTTAAGAATGGTATAGATAAACCACCCTCGTTAAAAATAATAATAGTGAATATAAATTGCATCTATAATAATATAGATTTTACCTATAAAAAATTTGGACCATGGATTCATAAAAGGTAATAATGGAGAAATTGATTAGTATTGGTAGGAATCGGAATAAAATCAAAATTTTAACCTCAAATTTATAATATATGCATTTCCCCTTTTAGATAGACTGGATATGAGAATAAATATAATGGTTTCAGCCATTTAAAATTTATCTATAACATTTTCATGACCTATACAATAACCTATCCTTGGACATGGTGGGTTTAAAACACTCCCATGAAAATACTATCCATTTGGAGTGGCCTACTAAATATGCTTATTTTTTCCACACCACAAATTTTACTAGGTCAAAAGTGAGGTTTACTTATTTGTTTCTTATATGGACCTTCTTTGATCTCCACATATTTTCATATCCATGTCTCCCTGAATTGTTTTACCTAGATCTTCACTAGGGACACAGTGAATTTCACATGGAATCAGTGTGTCCTATTTTATATAAAAAACAATAAAAACCAAATTTATGATTCCAACAACCATCACATGGCCCAAAAATTAACTTCAACTATTTGTGTTACCTAGATAATATCACATACAATATCCTAAAGTATTTAATGGAGAATAATTTTAATTATAGAAGATACACATATTAAAAATTGGATGAAAATTATTTTCAATAATAATAACAACTAGTACACATATCAGTAAGATAGAAAATGAACGAATTGAAATAAGGAGTCTTCTATTGATATATATGATGATTGTAAGAATAAAAAGCACACGAAACTAGGATATATTGTCTTCAGGAAGAAATGAATAAAGTCAAAAAAGATAATCTATGTATAATATAAATAAAATATTGAACATTATAGACACCTAGAGTGCTATTGATTTTGATAGATCTTCTAAGAGTTCATGTAGTATAGTACAAATGAAATTAAAAAAATTAATTAATTTCATACATATGTTCCTAATGACAAAAAATTAATCATTGTTAAGGTATGTGTTGAGTCATCAAAAAATTTACCACATGATTAAGAATTTACTTTTACATCTATGAATGGCTATTCAACTTCATCGGATGATGAGACATAAACTACATCAGAAGATAAAAAAGATAATTTATTCATATAATATGATGACATGTTTTCTATGTTTGAAGATATGGTTATATATGATAATCTCTATGAAGAAAATATAAAATTTAAAAAAATATATTTTTTCATAATAACCAAATGGACCCAACATAGTAATTTAAAAATTTACCACTAAAATTCAAATTAATCTCTTGATCTATTTTCAAAAACAAAATCTTTTCTTAATTCAGAATATTAGAAACATGATGAGCAGAAATTAATTGACATGAATTTGGTTGTTCATCTTAAATATGATTTTAGTAGTTTAAATATCCTTTTCTCTCATTTAACTTTACAAAAAAGGATATTTTGATAGAATTTATAAAAAAAATTAAAATTTATATAATATCCAATGGAATATATATTACTTTTAATAAATCCAATTTATAATTAAGTCACATTTTACAAAAAATCACACCATATTTTACAGAATGTCAATGTCAAGATCCCTAGAATAATTTTTTATCATTAAAAAGATCAATCTTTTGATTTTAGAAAACCATATTTCCTAGGAATAAGTTATTATAGATACCCATAGTTTTCAGACATAGATATTACAAATTAATAGATGAATATTAGTTACATAACCTTACAATCCATGCCATAATCATATAGGTTTTGTGTATTTTCAAACATTGATAAATAAAAAACATATTCATAATAAATCTACACCATCTACCACTATGTTTTTCATAATTGGAATCCTTGTAATAAATATTATACTGAAACACATTATTCATGACCAATGGAAAGGAAACATAATAATTGGTGTGATTTATATTTTCATTAAGTTTAAACAACTGTGAAATTAGTCATCACATAAAAATAACATGAGTATAAGGGTATGGTAACGTGAGATGAAATTTTCCAAACCATACCCATCATATAATATATCATAATCAAGATTCATGGAATAAAGATTAATAGTTTAAAATAAAAGAATCAAAAAAGGAATCAAATAACACAATTCATGACAGAATTGAATTTCAATAATACATAAGTATTTTTCATACACATTAGCCAAAAAATAATTTCCTTCTAAAAAAGTCATTTCTAAGACTATCATAGTGGATTGGGTTCACTCCCCTCTCTAACATATCCTTGGCCAATGTTCACTCCTAATCTTATCATATTATATTGGTTTCAACCCACATTAAATCATTTCTTTATTTTATGTTCTCTACTAAGTCAATTTTAGAAAATTTGGATCCCTATACATTGAATTATATCTTTAGTCATGGTTCACTCCCAAGACTATCTTAGTAGATGGAGTCTCTTTCTGAACTGGGTTCAATCATAAATTTATTCTTTATTATATCCCGAGACATTAATCATTACCCAATACATTATAGAGATATATAATTTATGGCCCACCCATTAAGTAATCATAATCATATCATATGTTATATAAAATATTATAAATAATTCATTATATATCATATCCCTAGGAAGGTAAATATGATTCATAGTCCTAACAACATTTCATAATATCATAACCAATGGAAAATAAATAGGATTGATAAACATCTCATTATAATAATTTGAGATCCTTTATATAAATAATAATGATTTTATCTTATGATTATAATCCCAATAAATCATAAGTAACATCAAAGGCACTATCTTAGATGAAAAATTGTTAAAAAAACTCACATGTAATATTTCATAAAGAAAAAATCATTTTCAATTTGAAATTTCTTATTTAAAATTTAAAAATTTAGAAAATATTAAAGACCATATTTTATTTAAAATTAAATATGGTAACTATTAAAAGATTCTTAAATTAATTTAGTGTTCATGATAGTGGGAAATTAAATTCATTCCTTGTATGTTTAAACTTATATTCCATTCACTTTTTCAGTAAATTCTAAAAAATAACTCTTTCAAAAAAGGACAAGAAGATTCGTCTTGAACCAGTTATTAAATAGTCATAAAAGGTTAATAATTACATTAACAAATGAGTTGATATTAATAAAATATTTCTAGAAAATATTATTTAAAACATGGATATAGAAGAAAAATTATTTCTGACAGGAGAAGGAAATAAATTCGGTTTTCCATAAAAACATTATTATTGTCTATTAATCTCTTAATGAGATGTAAATGAAATAAAAAAAATTAAATCCTAATTAATAAATATAGGATAATAAAATTCATTAGTTTCTTGAGTGTTTTACCATAAAATTTCATCATCAACAATTAATCATAAACTATCGTGATAAATAATGAGATTATAACATAAATCCTTAACTATTTTTTGTAACATTTTTATCAATATATAATGGAAGTGTAAAAATTATATTTATTAAAATCCACATTTAATTAATTAAATAATAATAAAAATTAATTTATTGGTAGTATATATTGCAAACAGACGAATAAACTGGGGAATATAACATAATTATCCGAGAAATAACATTGAGACATGAAACCCTTAATTGAAGTTTGAATTACATTAAAAGCAATAAAAAATATTTTATAATAATTTTATATTTAATTAAATTATTTTATAGAATCATTTAAAAACTTATAATATTATATATGATCCATTTAAAATATTTAATCACTAATTTAGTAATAATTCCTTATAAAAATAAATATTTATTGGTGTTAATTGTTTCATTTTTCATGTTATTTTCAGTTTGGTATTTCTAGTAATTTAAATTTTATTATTTTTCCATAATTATTATAATGATAATAATTATACAAACATCATATATATTCAATATATATAATTATAAATGCATCTATTAAAGGCATATAATCAATAATGAGTTACAATATTCATGAAAAATATAAAAAATACATACAGATTAATGTTGTTTTCAATTTTCAATGGATAAATCGAAAAAATGTAAATGTATATTAAAAATTATAATATAATTAAAATATAATATATTTTTTATATATTTATTAAATATTTCCTTATCATAATCCATTTAATTCTGACTCAAAAAAATGAATTATATCACAACCTTATGGTGGTAGTTCACACGTACGCACAATCGACGTTATCATTTTCCAGCAGTTTCAAAGGTCAAAAGTTCTTCATGGTATTATAATTATAAAATAATAAAAATTTCATAAATATCATGTATAAACATTAAATACATCATAATACACATCCAAAATTGATGGTTATGAAAAATGAATTGTATCACTACGTGGTGGCGATAGTCCACATGAACACATAAGTGATACATTCAATTCCCATTTGATGTAATAGAGGGTGTATATTTTTAGTTACATAATTTAAGTAAAATTTTAGTTAATACATGACACTTAAATTTATTTTGACTACGAAAATTTTTTTGGATGTAGAGGAAGAAATAAATTGAAGGATTTTGGGTAAGACAACTACCACAACTTCGGTAGAATTACATTATATCCCCTGTTATGGGTCCTTGGAATGGTATTTAAATAATATAAAACACCAATTAATGGATATAGAACATTAAAAGAGAATTAGGAATGGTTTGTTAATGATTGAGGGCTTGCATGCGTGTAAATAAAATAGAGAGGTGTTTTCCTTTTATAAGGAAGGGAAATGACACAATTGGAATTACAAATAAAATATAAATGTTGTTAATTTATTTCTATATTATAATGATTAGATCTATGAATTATTTTGTTTACAAATGTGATATGGTTTCAATATCATAAAAAATTTAGATTTATATTGGTTTTTGTGTCATTTTAGATGACATCGTTTTAGTTTAACCCCCTTTTGGAAAATTTTAAAAATGATTGTGGTAACAACTATTTTAATATTAAAATGTTATAATTTGAAATATTTGGTAATAATTTCTTCATAAATTTCCAAGGGGTAAAATATTATATCCATTATCATAATACCTATAAAATTTCAATATATATATATATATATATATATATGATTTTTTAATGATTTAATGATCTGTTATTTTTTATAACATATCATTAATATAATTTTTAACACTATTAATTTAAATTGAAATAATATTCTCCAAGGTAGTTGTGGGATAATAGTATAAAAAATTAAAAAATTAAAAATATATTACTTATGCATAAAGGTTTATTGGGAATAAAATATGCACCCAAATGTATCAAATTTTAATATTTAAAAAATCATTTATATTATTTTTCAATTAATTGAACAAAAACTATGTTAGTGTTACGTAAGATATTAAATTAATTATGACACAAACAAAATTGAAAAATAAATTATAATGATAACTAAAATTATTTCATATTTCAATTTAAAACATGGAACCAAAATTATTCCCTTTTTATCTTGATGATAAACATTTAGTGGTACCAAAGTCTATAGAGTGACATCTTTTTCTTAACCATTTCTTAAATTAATATAATGGTTTTAATCGAAGTAAAATCACACAATGTTTCCATATTTTAGGTATTTAGATGTTTTGGATGAAAAAATAGAATAAAATTTGATAAATTAATGTGTTATAAAAATTTTAATTCCACGTACAAATTATTTAACACTTATTTACACGTTTTACCATTACAATGGAGGTAAATATTTACAAATGGTACTATTCGTAACTACCAAATATAAAAGAGCACTATTTACCAAATTTAATACAACAATTCTCAAATATAAAATAAATTTTAATTTATTTTATTTTCTCAAATACTTTAATTCCATTTTAAAATGATCTCTCAAATCATAACAATATACATTTTTAGAAATATCTTATTGTGCATACAACACGACTTATTCTTATTCCGAGCCTAGAAAAGACCCTAAAATGAATTAAAATTCATTTTGTTGAACATATAAATTATATTTTTATTAAAAACACTACTTTTTTTTGAATTATTTAAAAATTAACATATAAATACATTGGGCACAAAAAAATTGATTTACGAGAAAAATGTGTATGAAGCCTAAAAATAAACATATACGAAAATTTTGTTTCATAGTGATTACTATATAATTAATTCTATTATATCAAACTAAAGGAGTTATATTTGATAGTAGGATCAAACTAAAATCATAATGGGACCATTCAACGAAACAAAATCATAGTTTTACAAAATTCAATATTTTCTCATTATCCCTTGAAAAATCAATCCTTTTAAACAATTAACAATGTTTCACCCAAATATAACTCTTATTTTACAATTTCAAAATAGATATTATTTTTATAAAACTAAAATTTTAAATGTTTTGGAAACTAATTATTATATTAAAATATAAAAAAAAAATTCAATTTTTAAGGAAAATAAATTTCGGAAACATAAAATGATATTACTAAAAATTGAGAACTCATAAATTATGCATTAAGTAATACATTTGACTTAAGAGAAATATTCAATATATATATATATCATAATATACATAATAATATTCATTGATTCTAATATAATAGGTTATTATAATATATAATTAATTTTCTTAATATTAGTGGCTCTGGTCAATCAAGTCATCGAAAACAGATACTTTATTTGTAGAGAAATATATTCCAAAATCTTGGGTTGTTACATTTTACTTCCATTAAAAAAATTGCACAAAAATAATTTATGTTATTGGTAAAAAAGTTTGAAAATTATAAAATACTATTCTTGAAAAACCTCATCATACAAAGAGATATTAAAATTCCTATTGAAAAGTGGATGTTAGAACTATAAAGGATACTCTAAATAACACATAATCAGGTTCTCAAATGATGATACAATTAGTGGAAAGTTAAAACATAGAAATTTATGAGAAAATTAACATAAAATTACTAGTATAGAGTGATAAATAATATGTTCAAGATAATTTTAATGACCAAAAACCCATACATTAGGGATGGGTGAAAATGCCATCAATTCATCAGATATTGAGGTAAAAAATGGATGATAGTTTTTTTGAAAATAATTTTCCAAATGATGAGGTATTAATTTACTTCCATGATAGAGTACATGATAAAATATACTTTATTTCATTCTATTACATAACAAAAAATTCATTCATTTGTTTTTCTTCAATGAATTCAACATTCAACAATTACTGTATTAAATAAACATCCAGAATATGTTTTTCATGAATATAACACTAGAGGTGACTTTTAATAATTCATAATATCCTTAATAGAATTAAATTTCATTCCTAGAGTATATATATTTACCAAAACTAAAATGGTAACCGTAATTTTTCTAATATTGAGAAATAAAATAAATAAACTTTTAAATTCTCAATAATAACGCCCAATGTTCTCTTTAATCCATAAATTTATAGTTAACCTTATGAAGCATCCAAAAACTATATATGAAATTAAAAAAATAATCTAAATAATTTACCTCATAATTTTTCCCATGATCAAATTTAACATTTATCTCTAGAAAACCTAGAGTTCCTCATAATTCACCATTCCAAATATATTAAAACAATGGTTATACTAAAAAAAATATAATAACCCAAATAACTGTAAAACATCAATGAAAAAATGTTTTCAACATATAATTTACACTATCTTTATATCTAAAATAACATCACCTAAAATTGAATATATTATATAAATAAAAAATTCATTAAACTCCATCTAAGACAACATAAACTTCTTTTTTTTATCAAATAGATAAATTGTTTTAAGGTTTACAATACTATCCATTATTCATTATCAATGTCAATCATATATTTATTCTAACTAAACATTATTAACTCAGCATTTGGCACATATTTAGGGTTATCTTTACCTTAACCATGTGTTCTCTAGAAATATCACCTTCAAACTAGATCACTATTCTTGGTTATCGATACCATTAAGCATATTATTTCAAATCCTTACAGAAAAACATCTATGGAATAATATATATTTTATTCGTGAATATTTTTATCATAATATCATATATTAAAAACTTCTGTAGCATTAATCCCAAGTCATAATCACTGTAATCATTCCATATCCAAAATAAATATAACAGTTCAATTCCTTGGACTATGAGATAACCCTTGGATTATAGAATTGACTAGGAAAATTACCATGTTTCCCACAATGAATACATTTAATTTTTCAGAAATTCATTGATCTATAATCATTATTTCCACACATAAAACATCTTCCCCTTACTTTGATAGATTGAAATGGGATCTCCTTCCCATATTCTTTAAATGAATAAAATTAAACTATAATTACTTTAGGGTCATAAACCCCTGATGATTCTAAAAAATCAATATTCCTATTATTTCATGTAAAAATAATCTCAAAAATGATTATTCTTCTTAATTATATATATACTGACAGCTAACTATGATTAATCACAAGATCTCTCTATCTAGTTATTATTTAATTTAGTTTCCCCGAAGCACAATCAATCTATTATCTATTACATTCATCATTAACATGAATCTTACTTCTTCCATCCATTATCTAAAAACACAAAACATAGATTGAGAAAAAACAATCACACTGAAAGATCATGAAAACATTTTTTTATATTTCCAAAATCATGACACTTACTTTCTAATCTATGACACATTTGGTTCAACCTATTTCATCATGTGTTATCAACTCTTTAAATTCGTTATAATTATTTATAAATAAAATATTAATTGATCCACCCATATCTAATAGAAGTTTCAAACCTGTTAAGAATTATGGGAACAATAACCATGACCTATAATGATGGTCAAGATATATTTTAAAAACAATTTTTGTGGTAATTTCCCCTAAATACATCAATGCCAAACCCATATCTCCTTATAGTATGGAGATAGAGATTTCATTCTTGGTAAACCACATAATAATTTTATTATCATAAAAACTGGATTATAAATGGAAAATGAATGAATGAATTATAATTTCACTAAATACCTATCATATATCAATTTTTTACATTCTTTAAGTAATTTAATAAGATATTATTTTTCATAAAGTATCCTTAATGTTATTTTCACAATATTTATTTACTTTACTTTAAAATTATCAAAATAGTTATAAAATATGAATATAAAATACTAAAACAACACAATAATGATATTATTATTTATAAAATTTTTGTAACATAATTATTCATCCAAATTTTATTTCTTTTAGTAATTTTAAAATAATTTATTTTTCATTTATATTAATTGATTAAATATTATGTCAGCGTTGTGTAAAAAATTAAAGTAAATATTCCCTAACTAATATTTTTAAAAAATCAAATTGATAAAACAACTAACAAAAAACATTAAAAAATCATAATTTAATTTTTATGTTTTAATTCCTTTTTTAACAATTGAGATATATAGAATTTGAGGGAGTGAAATTTGGTATTTTTCATTTTCATTAATGAATATAAATTTCATAAATAAAGTAAAATGCTATAGATTTAAAAAAATATAAAAAAATATATTTCTCTCTAACATAAACATATAAAATTCTTTAATGGAATGTTTTATATAAATTTTTAAGCCTTATCTAAATTTTTTAACCCTATTTTTCATGTTTTACCCTCATTAAGGTGATAAATATTTTCCATTTTTATTATTCATTTTTAAAAAAATAAAAGGGAAATATTTTACATATTTTGTTATACATGAATTAAAATATGGAATAAAAAATTAAGGATTCAAAATTTTTATGTTTTAAAATTCCATTTTAAGATAAGGGTGACAACACAAATAAAATAATTTTTAGACAAATATGTTCTTAATCATAAAATTAATATCTTATTATCTTCAAGGAATAGACAACCCATTGAATGATTTTAAATGAATTTTGTTGAATATATAAAATATAAATATCATTCAAATAATTGTTATATAGTAATTTATTTGATTAAAAAGTATTAAAAAAATTACTCATAAAACAGATTTTAGAAAAAAAATTGTTTTTAAGCCCACAAATGAATGTATACGAAAAACATGCTAATAACTATATCCTATATAATTTTTTATATTATATAAAATTAAAGGATTTATAAGTAAATTTAAAATCAAATTCAATGCATAACTATTACTTTTAATTAAAAATACATTTCAACTTTACAATAATATTTATTGTTCACTATTCACTAGTTAATCAATATTTTCATAAAAAAATATTTAACACAAAAATAATTTTGATATTATAATTTTTAAAATTATATAATTTTTATCAAATTAAAATTCAACAATTGGAGGAAATGAATATAATATTTCCAAAAAAAATTTAATGAAACCAATTTTTTGTAGAAAACAAAATTTTGAAAACTAAAATTAATTTACAAAAAAATTAGTACTTTTATTTTATGCTTTAACTAATAAATATAAGTAAATAATTTATATATTTATTTCATAATTTGGTTAATCCAATTAATTTCCTCAAAAATATTGGATATGTCATAATGTAGTGTGGTTTATTTAATGTTCAATGTCGTATGTTAAGAAATATACCGAACACTTGGGTCATAATATTTGAAGTATACGTTCCTTAAGAAATAAATGTTAGAATCATGGATTTTTATCAAAATTTGAACATATAATGGATGATTATTCCTTAATTGATGAAATTTGGATTTGGACTATGCTGTAAGAGATAAATCAATTTTAAAGGAATCAAGTTTGGAACATAGTTTAAGTATGAAATAATCTACCGATAATAGAAGATAAATTGGTTTTTAGAAATAAGTGCGATGAAATGAAGATTTTGTATGAAATAAAAAATTAATTATTTCTATGTGTTATTATTAAGAGGAAGAAATAGACTATGGTGAAATTTTTTCACCAGTTTTAGGAATAGAATCTATCATAATCCTACTATCCATTACTACACATCTTAATTATAATTCATTTAAAATGGATATTAAAATTTAATTCATAAAATTATATGTTTAATAGGAAGTTTATATTGAACAACCTCTTTGTTTTTAATATTCTAAATTTATAAAAAATGTATTTAAACATACTAAAGTGATCAGTGGTCATAAACAATCCCTAATAGATTCAGATGATAGAGATATGATATATTTACATATTTTTTTAAATTAGTTTTTGATAAAACCATTTACATAAATTAATATTTTAAAAACACTTTAATTTTTCCCATTATTTAGATGTAATTTTTTTTCGAACTAAAAAAAATCCTTCTGATAGTTGTATAGAACTTATGATAATTAGAATGAAATGATCATGATGGGGGAACTAATTTTTTTTCCATGCATTAAAAATTCATAAAAACTAGAATGGAAAATTGTAACTCCCTATATATATCAGTGACTTATTAAAAAATTAGTTTAAAATTAATATAGTTTAAGTACCCAATAGGGACTTCTATCATACTTATTATTCATGAATCAGGTATATTGGACGATCCTAAACTTTATAGAAGTATGATCAGATGATTACTATATATAATGAAAATTTGAACAACAATTTAGTTTTTAGTATGTTTTTATGAGGTATTTTATGAATATATAGAAGAATTGTATTCGAAATCTATAATATGTATTTTCCATTACCTCAATAGAACTATAGAAATTGGCTTATTTTAGTCTTCTAAAAATAATGTTTTTATTTAATGATAATCATTTGATGATTTTAGTGGTTTTAAATTATAGGGAAACTTTTCATCTGGAACATTTCATTTCATATTAGATGATTTAGATTAATGTTCTAGAAGGAACTAACATTACCTTAAACATTACACAACATAAGTTAAATATGTATTAGTAGGATGTTGTTGTTCTCAAGTGTTGTGGATGCAACACACACTCACTTATTTTCTTTATATTCACTCATACTCTAATTTTGTGGTGATAATATTAGTTCAATATATTTTTCAATCATGACTAAACATAACTACTTAGAAATTACAATGAATGTAAGAAACATTTCATTATTGATCGCACCCAAAAATAATATATAATCCTCAACATTATCTTTAAAAAAAATCTCTTTAAAATTTTAACAAACATTGAATTCTAATAGATCTCGGTAAATTAAACAGAATTTTTTAATTATAATTACAAATTTATCTTCAATTCAATTCTCATTCAAACTAGTGTGCTTAAATTATAATACTACTTGAATGAGGGGGAATAAATTATTATTGAATTTTTTTTCATATAAAGTTTCATCATATTTACATATTTTTCTTTTAGGTTTAAATAAATTTCTTATTTATATCATTTTTAATTTCAATAAAAGATAAACAGCCAATGTTGAATTATTTGATGATCCATACTTGAAAGAGGACGATTATAAATTATTTTTTGAAGATATATTCTTATCAATTTAACTTCTACACATTTTTTTGATTTTTTATCCACACGTTATTATTTTTTAACAAATAGGGAAATGATTAATTATCATTTTAATTAACATCTATAAATTATTTATCCATTTACATAAATTTTTTGAAGGGAATAATTTTTTCATTTTAAAAGGAAATCAATATTTTCCTCTAATGAAATTGTAAAATGAATTCTTAAAAATAATTCATACAACATATGTTTTCTCCATCAATATTCATTGGAATCATTCTAGAATTTTCCTAAAATAGAGGAATTTTTTTTAGGGAGTATCATATCAAATTCCTATATAAGGCCTACAATATTAAAAGCCTTTTGTAAAATTGATTTAAATGATGTTAACCTTTATGGATATTATCATAATAATAAAAGGATATTCATTTAGTTCAAAGTTCCTTATTCCATATTAGTTTGATCATGAGATGCATTTGAAGCACCAACATGGGGCAATAGAGCAGAAGTTGAGGAAAAATGTATGATAATGTACAAAGATGTAAATTATATTGATGAAAATCATGATAATATCCTTAATACTATTATAGAGGATAATGTGAATTTTTTTGACTCATTGTACGATGTATTGTATGATAGTAAAGGATATATGGTATTGAATTGATGTACATATATTTCATTACATAGACCATGTTTAGTGGATCTTTCTTGAAGATCTTGATGCTGCAGAACTATATGATGAAACCAAAACATATTATCAAGAAATTCATGATATGAATAAATTTCAAAATTATTATTTCACTTTCTCTCATAAAATGTATTTTCAAATATTTTTGATTATTTTTTATTTAATCCTTTCATTATTTCATTGAAAATCACAAAGGGGGAGACAATTTTTAAATATTATAATGTTAAAAGGGGTAGTCATTTTAGTATTCGGATTATATTTCATATATCTTATTTTGGAATAATATGTTTTTTTGGATTTTTTAAGACATTATGGGAAAATCTCAATGGGTGAATTTTTATTTAAATATATTAGATGTATTCTTTAATTTTCATTAAAATATTTAAATTTTCCTTACTTGTTTTATGCTTTAAGAAATGGTGAGATTTTTGATTCAAGGACTCACATTATATATATTTATTCATTGAAAATTATACATTATATAATAACTATTTATAATGTTTTTATTATTATTTTTATACAAAATGAATTAATAATAACTGATATATTAAACAACTTAGTAATGTTTGTCAAATTTTGGTAACCTAATCATCCATGTTATAATACATCCATCAAAATAATTAACACTATAGTTATACATAAAAACATAATTTATAATAATAAACATTATAATATCCTCAAAACATAACAAATTTACTAAATATTTTATTATAACTATATCTGATAATTGTGGTATCTAAACATTTATGTTTCTTAAAATTTAATTAAAAACATAGATAAGAAATATAGAGCATAAAAAAGGACACATTATTTGACAAATACAGAATGCTTATAATATCATGAATTCATTGGTGCCATCATGAAATAGTTTACTTCTAAATGTTTTTCATTATATGATTTTACTAACTATTATGTATTTTGAATATTTATTGTAAATATTGTAGTATTTATCAAGTATTTGTTATTTTTATATTCATTCATGATTTGTGGCTTATATAGACAACAAAAAATAGGAACGAATGATTCCAAAGGATTGAGGACTTACAAATAAAGTGATATAATGTTTTTAGTGAAAACCCCCAAATCCAATGGATAGGATTATGTTGGGTGATATTGAGGAAAATAATACAATTTTATATGATAGTTATGTCATGGATACCTTGGTTTCGATCAATAAATTCTCCTAAAAATTTAGTTTAAATGGGTTTTTTTTGAATATATTGATTAATGTTGAATAAGGTTTTCTAACCAAAAATTTATACATTGTTTTTTGAATATCTATTGTATTCAATTTTTAATTTTAACTAGTTTAAATTTTTTTATCTACTAATCATGTTAATAATTTTATATTTTTATAATATTGTATCACATTTATTTAAATTTTTTTAACCTTGTATCTTATAATTAATATTTATTCAATTTGAATTTTTTTTGATTGGTATTTTATAAATATTATTTACTTAAAACCTAATGGTTGGAAACACATGTATTATTGTTTTAAAATTATAATCCCCCTCTTGTATATCCCTTCCTCATACATGGTTTAACAGGTTGGGTGGAAATGTTCTTATTACCCCTCAAAATTAGTAATCATTGAGGCCATACATAATATATCATACCTTTTCATACCTCTCCCTTATGGTTTTTAAGAATTGGATGTTTTGAGAGGTAGTTTAGAGATGTGTTGTGGGGAATTGTGTATCAGTGTAAACATGTAAGGTGGAGAAGCTGAAAATTCTAGGAGGTTTATTCTTTCTAATTAGTCTGATGACATGATCAATCCCATTATACGTAAAATGAACAAAAACTTTTTTGAGGTGATAAAAAAATAATTTTCAGAAAAAATTAATACAATCCCAATATAACACTAATGAATAATAAAATACTGGTTTATAAAAATTAATGGGAGTGGAACTCAAAGTTATATCATGATTTTTCTTAGGGAGGAATTATTTCAAGAAGAAAATGTACTATATAATGTCATCCAATCATCCATGTTCAACTAGTCAGGTTCAGAAAATTGGGGAAATTATAATATCACAATATTGGGATTCCTATTAACCCCAAGGAATAATTTAGGGAAAGACAAATACATCTCTAACCTTCCAAACCTTATAATTACTAGATCAACTTCAAAAAATGTGGTCACCATTAGTAAAGGTATTTTTGAGCATATAATTTAATGTAACAGATATAATATATTGAATAATCTAGGTCAAACATTTTTAACGGATTTCACTATAAAATAATTGTATATCTAGGTCTAATATTCTACTAAAAGGATAATGTATTGGGAGACCTAAATTATAATGATTTTACCTCTCCCTGGAGTTTTCTTTACATGGTGAATGTTTTTTAAAACATTTTTTTCATGGATTCCCTGGGAAAATAAACAAAAATTTGAATTTTATGCTAGAATAAAATTTAGATGATAAAATTAAATAGGAGAAATAAATTTAATCTTTTTGAATAAAAAATGGAAAACAAATGGTTTTGAATATAACTAGATTTGACTATTTTGGAGTTAGATATAGGGTACTTCTCCATGGATAACCACCTGAAATTTTTGGAATTTATTTTATTTATGATCAAATATGGTCTCTAAAGCACACAATTTAATAATTTTCATTACTATGATGAAATTATATAAGCATCACATCTTGAATATATAATGGTCATTTTATGTGATTGTAAATTTGTTTTGTGTATAATCATGTGTTTTCTTAAGGTGAAATTGTATGTCTCCTGTGAGTGGTGTTTCTGTGGGATGAAATATAACAAAAAAAGGTTTTATTTCAAAATAAATAAATAAATAAATATTAATTTAGTTCCATTTTTCCATTAGTGATTTGAATTATTTTATATAATCCTTTACTATAGATTACCGTAGTTATGTTATTTTTAGTAATGTTGATATATTGTTTTTGTCATTGTGTTGGTTAGAAGAGTTATCGGGTTTGAGATTTAGGTTGACGTTTTTTATATGTTTTTTGGGTATTTAGAATTTATAGTATAGAATATCACACTAAACACTTAAGTAAAATTTTCAAACAAATTTAATTAATTTAAAACTATGATACTTTGGGATGGTTTTGTAATTTATAGACCAACCCCCCCATTGCATCGTGAAAACCCATGCCACACTATAAGTTTATGTTTCTGAATATATAATATAAATTTGATTGAAAAATTGAATTACCCTTAGTTCCTATAGCCTCATGTAAACCAAATCCATCGTTTGGATCATCATTAATGTCATTCAATCACAATATGGTGGTTTTTTACCATTTCCTTTTTGTAATCAAGATCATTTGATTGGAGGATTTTCTTCCTTTCTTAATTTACACCATTCCTTATCCTCTATTCTTGAGGTTCATGTAAGAGGTAATGGTTTAATTATTATTATTTGTTGTTATGTTTTTTATGGATATTGGGCATGCATAAGTTTCAATGTGGATTCTTGAAATTTTCTTAGAGTTTAATCAGTGTTTCTAATAATTATTTTTAAGTTATTATTAAATCAGTGATTGAGAAGGGGTTAAAGATAAGTATTCTATTCATAATGTGTCAATGTGTAATTGTCATGCCATTAATTTAAATGAATATATATTTTAATTAAACTAGTAAATATAAAGTATTGGATTAAAAAATTTGAATTAGAAGCAGTTATTATCATGTTGTTTGTAATTCCTAGCACTTGGTTGGTTGTTTTGATCTAGAATAATTATGACATTTCAATTGATGGATGGTTAAAATTTTAATCTGATATATAGAATAGAATTATAACAGTTTCAACATTTCAATATAATTTTTTAGATATGGAATTTTTAATTAATTCTACATTGGATTCTCAATTGTGACTAGAGATCATTGATCTATGTTTTGGAGGTTCTGAATGGGTTTCCACTAGGATCATAGTATGGAGAACATAGTTATTGTGGGTTTTTAAAGAATCATGGTATATGTAATTTTTTTGATGTTTTTATATTGGTAAATTAATGCATTAATAGTTAGAAAATATTATGGATAAAACATGTGAGGTTGATGAGAAAACCTTGTTAGAGTTATAGTGGGGTTACAAAGACACCATCATGGTTGGTATGTGGTTTGGTAAACTATACGACCAAACCATGATAGGTGTAAATTTTTTAGGTAAATCTAGAATCATAGTTTTTCCAACCATGTAGGTAAACCATGTGAATTGATAAAAATTATAAATTTACCATTCCCTCATAAAAACCTAATTTTAGGAGGGGTAACCCCCTTTCCCACTCTCTTTCCCTTGTGCAAGCCATCCTCCCCTCACCCTTTGATATTCCCATAATTCCATAAAAATAAAGTTATTTTGGTGGTAATATAATATGATTTGAGGTATTTTCCTCCTCCAATAACCCCCATGAATATATTTATTCCTTATACAGTATTTTTTATAACTCTTATTATGGTTTTTGAAACTGATTCCCATGGGTCATTATTGAATCTACCAATTTCGAAGGAGATTTCATTTATATTTGGATGTGGACATCTAAATATGATTCTAGTCAATTATCTTTCAATGTTTCATCAATGGTATGTCATGTTGTAAAATTTATGTTTGGTTCTACATGAAATTAATCGTGTTCAATAATGGAAATGATTATAGCACTTAGGGATTTGGATGGGGATGCTGTTGGGAGTCCCCTATGGACATCCTATGGGTATTTAGCCTCAGTTCATATATGGAACAATGCATTAATGAGTCAAATATTATTACTAAATAATTAATTTGTTTAAATAATTATTTTTAAATGTCATAATTAGTTAATTAATGATGTTAAATTTGAGATAAGATCTCAATTGGTTGAAGTGGGATAAGTTGAATTATGAGGTTCTTTGATAGGACTTGGTAGACACTTCATGTATTTTGAAATATTTTCAAATCATCAAATTAATTTTGATGGAATCACATACTTATCCTATAGCCTATGATTCTTGCTGGTGTTTCCTATGGTTTTTCAGGCTGTCTCCCATGGGTGATACCCATTGTAAATCTAAATAAAGGAATTTTTTATTAAGTAAAAATATCTAATTAAAATGAATTATCATTAAGGGTCATGAATTAACCGTATGAGATATCTTATCAACTCAAAAAAAAAATTATTGACACACTGGGTAGCCTTGAGATCTATTTGGTGGTGAGGATGGACCAATCATGACCCATTCACAATTTTGTATGTTCTTTCGATACCAGAACGATGTAGTGGGGTGAACATATATATTTTAGTCTATATAATCTGAATGAGGTTCCATTTTTACATTTTAGTTTCTTCACATATTGATAAGTATTGGATGAGCGATTTTACCCCATTCAGTGGGACTTCTCAAAAGAAGATATAATATAAGTATATCGAGATTACTTTAGAAGATAAAACTAACCATGAGTGACTATGAAAAGTGAGACGGTTTATAGGGTGAATCATGACTATTTCCTTTTTTATATGGCCCCATGTAGTAGAAAATTCCATCCTACCATTAATATAAAGAAATGGGATGTGATTTCCTTAGAGTGTTGGGTGTTGACCAGTGACCTAATCAAGGATAATGACCCATGTGAGGGTTCCCCTTCTATACTGAGATAATGGGAGCCTAGTTGGTTCCCTCATTGACTAAATTACAATGAGTGGGTGTACATGAGATGGTAGGGGGCTTCATTATAGAACTCATACCACCTGATATTTCCAATGGTCTATATACTATCATGATGGGTGCCGAAATTCGACTATAACATTTCATACACATATTTATGGCGTTTTATGGATTTCAACCTTGGGGAATATGTGACATGGTTTGGTTTTTGTGGATATGTATCCGAGTAAAAAATGTGGGTTTCATTATGTTATAGTTTTTCTAATGATTGGTGATACAATATGAGTGTATCTTGGGACTAGAAGGGGAAATTATTTAGAGCATACTTGAGGTTCTGGATTTATTTATTTATAGTCATAAATCCACATTATTGTTGGATTGGTACACTAATTCAATTATATATTGTTATTAAATCCATGGATTTAGATTTAGATGTGCATACTACCATGATCCGGGTCCTCAGTTTCATGGGATATATGGTTATAGATTTCACATAATTTAAAAAAAAACATATAATATTGTGGGATGGGTCATTGTAGCTATGGAATACATGGTAATGGACACCGTGAGTTAGAGATAGATACACGCCTAAGATACCATGGGTTTGGATCTCATATTTGATTACTATATATGGGTGGGACTTTAGATTGACGAGGATACAGTGGAGGACACCATGGATTTGGATCCTACATGTTACGTGGGAGGCATGGTCTTTATGAAATTTCCAAAGATCCCTAATCACTGGTCGAAGATGTTATGGCCTATCTCGATCATGATCAAATGGAAATATAATAATTTATTTTACTTTTTAACCTTTTCTTTATTTAATTTTTATAGATCACATCACATTCACTTATCAATAAATATGATGGTTTGTATGGGACAACATTGTTGGTGACAAGATGAGTTTTTTACAGAAAAACTACTTTGTCCACTACGTAACATGTGTACTTGAGAAATCCTCACATAGTCATTGTATGAAAATGATTATGTTGATTCATAGGATAGTATGTTTTGTGGTACTGTTCATATGACAGTCAAGGTATAGATGAGGGGAGTCATAGTGCATTTATGGAGCTAGAAATGTTTTTTTCATTTATTCTGGTTTGTATGTGTGCCCAGTCCATTAGAAATTTAGAGTGTCTATAACATGGATGTTCATTCCCTTGTTAAATATTATTTCATCTAAATTTGTTTTTATTTATCTTATTCCACTTTAAATATATTTTACAATGTATGATACATTGATATTATACCAATTACAGATCATGCTGATATAATTGCTATATTTTCTCTATAGTTATAAAATTTATCATTTCTTCTAGTTGGATTCCAATTGAATTTTTGGAGGCATTCCTAATTTCATGTAATTTTTTGGTATGATTACAGTTACTGGGGGTAACTGGGTTGAGAATTTATATTTTTGTATCATATAAATGTTTTTATTATTGTTTTTGATATTTTTTATAGAGTATATTTAGGAATGTGTTGAATCCATTGATTATTATTGATTTTGATTATTGAGAACACCTATTTTGGTAGGATGATCAGGTTTCCAAGGATAGGGGATTGATATTCGGTTTTTAAAGGTACTATTGTATATGGTTTTTTCATTAAATTACCCAAATGGATGTCTAAGATCCACATTACATTGTCTGGATTTGACTCATTGATGATTATAAATGGGATAGTGATTAGATGTGAATCTTGGACTATAGAGGAAATTGGAAAATCATGCATCTTAATAGGTATACGGTATTCACATGACATATAGGACTTCAAATGTTAGATTTTTCTAACATCTGAGGATTTTTTATTTAATGTTTCATCAAGTCCTCATACAATGTTTTTTTATTCATGTACATTATCAAATTATAATTAGATATGTTGACATTAATATGTATTACCTTATAATGTTAGGTCATGTTAATATATAATGAGACACATAATGATGTGGATAATATTATAGACAATTTCTATAGGAGGTGAAGGGGTCTTGGTGGCTCTGTATGAAACTGGATGCATAACTATGGATTCCTTGTTTATTTTTATTATTTTAAGTTTCTAATTTATTGTTTTAAAAACAAACTATAAATTTTTTCCCATATAATATAAGTCAACTTAACCAAATTGTTTGTCTTGATTTCTTGGTATAGCTGATCTGGGATGATTTCATTGTGCATTTACCCATTAACTAATTACAAATGTTTCCCTAGGGTGTAGTCTCATAGGTGGTTACTTATGAGAATTTATTAACCTTTGGGTAGATGGTTTAGAATTTGATTCCTATTTTTTATTTATACATGGACCTATATATGGGAGTTTTCTTTGATTACATCATTGGTTTACATAGGAGCATGTATGACTTCTTGTGAGATGTGAACTTGGTGAGATGATTTTCCTTTAGGATAAGTGGTTGACAATAGTGATCTTGATGTGATACATGCATGGTAAGGCTTGGTGGGATACCTAAAGAACATTATTACTAGTTGAGGGAGACTCACTTGAGGGGATAGCACAAGGTGAATTTTTATTTTGAAATAAGAATCCAGGTAGGTGATTCAGTGAAGATAATAGTGCACATTTGGTTCAACTGTTGTTGTAAAATGGAAATTATAATGCCTTTTGTTTTTAGTGATGATAACCATGAGTTCTTGGGTGTCTAGAGTGGATTTGGAGAGAAGTATTGTTCAAATTCATGATAGGATTGACCCTTTGGTGTTCATTTATCAGGGTGGTTTTTGCAAAGAGGTGGACGCTCATGACATGTATAAAACAAATTAGAATTTATGTGAATAGAAATTTTTAACATGCCTTATGATTTGATGGGAAAATGTGGTATTAAAATGAATCCAAGAGGATAGAGTATTTGATGGATCACAACCCGGATAGTGTGCCTCATTTTGAAAAATAATTCCAAGGTATTTCTGTTTGATTGTGACGAAAATAATCATAAGAACAGTCATATTGTGTTTTTGATTTAGAACAATTATTTTGATTATAATTAAATTGAATGGTTACTCAATTTGATGTGGTGAGTCCAGTTATATGGGAGCGCACAAAGGTAATATTTATATGAGAATAAGGGAAACATTTAATTTTTCCCTGGATCTGATTGGAATAATAAATTGTGATTTCAAAGACAATATCAAAGACTAGTTTACATTTTTTGAGTTACTTATGTTCCTTGTAGCTTGGGAACCTGATCAGTGTGGCTTAGTAGGAGCACAACTGTTTTTGGTGGTGAATCCTTTTCAGTTGTTTTCATTGGTGGTTTTTGGTTAAAGACCAATTGGGGTTACCAAAATGAACATCCTATAGAAAATAGTTTCATGTCAGTTATGGAGGTTCACCCCATGACCCAGCTAGGTCATAAACATGTGGAATAAGAATATGAGAGGTTATAGAGGCCTTTAGATTCTGTTAATTTTGGAAATTTAATTTTATGGAATCCAATAAAAACATTATAAAAGGACTGGGTTACAATTCATATGAAAATAGAAGAATATGTATCAAGATAATGATTAATTATAATGATTTGGATGTGTTGGGTCACAATACATTAGTGATTCTACATGTCACGATAGTGGTTTTTAATTATTGAGGTTATAATAGATGAATCACCATAAGGATTAGATATATACTCTAGTAAGATTGTTTGAATGACCATGATATAACTTTGGGAACTAGATTATTAGAATTGGTTAAAGGGAAACCACCTTGATTGTTATAGCTGAGTGTTTGTGGTCGGTATTCTAGAGGGGTTAGGACTGAAATGTGGTTTTGTGGGATTTTTGATGTGGCATTCATAAAATTAAATTGTGTGTATAATTTTGGATATTATAAAAGTGTCATGAATTAAATAGGTATTTTTTGGGGTGATATGGTGTTTTCATGCTATGATGGATAAGAGGGCACCTGGATTTGGTTTTGAATTAGAATCAGACAATTTAATGAGTTTAAGAATGGTGTTTTTCACTCTTCTTCAACTATATGATCATAAAATGCATTTGGGACATCATTGTAACATTAGGATCACTCTTAGATTGAAATTTCTAATTTGTTAAATAACCATTGATCATAATTTTCCTTCTTTAGAAATTTCTTATAGTAGGGATAACCACAAACTCAATAATGAGTTGGATAAAAAAACATTGGGGGTTTTGGTATGGAATTGATCTAGAAATTTTAGTACTGATACTATGTTAATGGTTATGAGTTTTGGTTCATTTTTCACTGTTTTTGAAGCTTGGATTTATTTTTTTTTACTTTGGATTTCATTATGAAATAGAGTGTAAGGTGGTTTGTTAGTGATGAATGTACTACATGGAAGGGTCAGGGTTCATAGTTTTATGAACCATGGATCTTCTTGGTAATGGTATGTATTATGTTTGGGAGATTTTAAGGCCTTGTATCAGGATAAATGTTTTTATAGTGTAAAAACCATTTTTTACCCAAAAACGATATCCTATTAGTAGAAATATTCAGTTCATATTATTTTTTCTATTCTAGAATTATAAGGATTTAGTGTATTTGGAAACCTCGATACATAAAGTACTACTACATAAATGACCAAAGACATTTCTCATCATGTTCATCACAAATACCACCGTTATTAGATATAACATAATCAAAAACATTATCCATAACATGGGGAAGGAAACCTAATAAAGGATAAGCTCTAATTCTCATTAAGGGTAAGAAATATATATATATCTTTGTGTGCGTGTGTGTGGATGCATGTGTGAGTGTGTTTATTATGAAAGAAAAAATACAAAATATGTGACCAATGTCAATGCCAGAAAAACAAGGCCCTAGGGAGGATTAATTTAATGGAGCCCTAGATCATCCCCTCTTACTAGGTTAACTCCCTATACACCCAGATGAAGAACATTTTAGAGGAAAATGGCACTGCAACCCTAGTCAGCCACCATCCAGGAGGCCAAATGATCAGCTACCTTATTTCCATCATGCCACCTATGATATTTCTGGACATTTTTGTTGTTGAGGATGGCTTTTCATCTCCAGATGATATATTCAATCAACCATGGAGTGTATGTTGTACTGTGTAAAGAATCATGGATAATGTTGGATTCTGTTTCCACCTGAAATATAGAGACCCCTTCTAGCTGCAGAACTATTTCCCCATGAACATTTCCTTGTCCTATGCTAGAATAGAGCTCCACACCCCATAATATGATGCAAATACAATAATAAAACTTCCCTTGTAGTCCTATACTTCACCTTCACCACATATGATACCCGTAACACAAGTCCCATCAAAATTCAGAGTCAATCCCATGACAGGTTGCTTCCACAACACCAAGGGGCCCCTTGGCCCAATGTTCTTCTACTATAGTGAAGAAGTGTTTCCCTAAAGAGCCCACATAGAGGGGGAATCAGACCAGTACTTAAACCCATGGACCAAATCAATGAGTAGATAATGGGATTGAGAAATCACTGTTATTCTAGAGGAAATGTTGAAATCAAATGTGGGTTTGTTGTGGGCCTACAATAGACACCAACAACTAGCACTAAAGATTACCAATCTAGCCCTTTGTTCCATCCCCGGACCAGTCACAGCATGAAAGCATCTGTCCAAAAAAAAATACACAGAAAAATATATGGAAATAAGATCAGTGAAATTGCAAAAATACTTCCAGACATCCATTTCCCATTCTTCTTCAAATAAGAAGGGATCAGAGGCCTCTCCCTCCATTTGCCTTCCAGCTATGGAACCTGGAGTCCAGGATGACCCCCAATTTCTTGACATTTTAATTAATAGGGAATGCATGATTCGTAACCATCCACGTAAGAATGTTTCACTTATCCAGACTCCCCTCACACCAAGCCACAATTTTCAAATCTTCACGATGTTCTAGGGGTAAACTTTTGCAGTAATCCTTCGAGGAAGAAGTCTCTAGAGATGTGGCTGTGAATACACAGGTGTTAGTTTCAAGGGGTAGAGAGATAATATCAAGCAACCTTTACTGCTCCTCATTCAGTAATGTGCTTGTAAAACTAGGATATTAGCAGGCCTCCTAAAAGGATATCATAGGATCAAGACATCATGAAAAGCCTATGATTGATGCTGCGCAGTTGTGGTACTGAAAGTAGAGGTATCCCCTCCATGAAATCCACTATAAGCGTTGGTGAATGGTTGGGATAATGCTGTGAATCATAGACTAGAAATGAGATGCTTGACCACCATCCTTTGCATGCCCTATACTCTACAAGGACATGATTCCCCCCCCAAGTGTGAACTCTTCTACAACCACCCATGCAGGCTTTTCATGAAAACAATGAACAGAATCAACCAGGGTCCATACGTTGATCTCTACTTCTTGAATGGGCCTCCCCAGTCTCCTCCAAGAAGCCAAATGATGTTTACCCTCATCTTGATCATCATAGATAATGTTTTCCATAATTATCTATATGGATGAGATGAAACCCTTGGGCACTTTGGCTGCCAAAATCACATGGACTGGGATAGCAGAAACCAGACTATTGACAAAATTTATCCAGCATCCAAAAGAAAGATAGTGATTATTCCAGTTAAAAACTTTACTGGTGATCTTATTCACAATCCCATCATAGTCAAGACCTTAGACACGGCTTGTAGAGTTAGGATAAAAAAGGTAAGAAAAAGGAAACAAGACCCTTTGCATACCCAACTTACTGTGCAGGGAAGTGGCATGTTGACTGCTACCTCTGGCTGAGATATAAAGACATCTGTTCAATTTTTTGACAACCTAACCACTCCAGTGATAATATTCATCCTTAATTTTGGATATACTTCCCACCTATCTTCTATTGGAATTAATAATGATGATTGATTCATCTAAAAACGTTAGGTGGGAGATAGGGTACGAGTTCTTATGCTTGTAAAATAACAGAAGGTACCCCAAGGACATATTTCTGTTGATAAGCTAGCTAATAGTATCTTTCTTGATAATAAATATTTTTTTGGCTATGGGATCTCCCTGTCTAAGGCCACATGATGACTTAAAAAACTATGAATCATTCCTAAGAAATAATTGGTCATCCTGGAAGAACTAAAGCATCTGAAAATTATATCCACAACCATAGTGGAGAGGCCCATACTTAACAGTACCTTCTAAATGAATCCCCATTACATCCTATCACATGCATTATTCATATGCAATTTAAGGGTCATATTAGATCCATGATATTTTTTGTTAATATCACGAATCATTTCATGATCCAAAGAAACCACACCCTGAATTGACCGGACCTTGAAAAACCATGTTTCTCTAAGGATACCCACCAAGGGAAATGAATGGATAGCCTAAAAATAACTATTCTTGACAAAATATTGTAGGAGAAGTTACACATTATAACCGGCCTGTACTCTTGGATGGACGATGGGTCTCTGATATTTTCCTAAAGAACCAGTGTAGTGTCACCAACTACCCTAGGAATAGAGCACCCTGAAAGAATTAAGGGTTGTCTGAGATGAAAGCAGATTTGACCATGTACCAAGACCCTCTATAGAATGAACATAGGAAACCATCAGGACCTGGATCACTCTTTGGGTTGAAGCCCATTAATGCAGCAAAAACCTCCTTCTCACTGGGGATGTCTTCATGCATAACATTTTCTTGATTGGAAATTAGATTAGGGATCCCCCCAGGAGCTTCGAATTTCCTCTTGGGTACTCATTAGGAAGGTCATGATTATGACATGAAACCAGGTTATTGAAAAAGTAAATTTACATGCCCCAAAGACATCTATGTCACCTAAGAACGATCCATCATCAAGAATATTACATTGTTTCAATTTACACCTTCTCTCTTAGATCCAGGCATGAATGTAAGATGAGGTTGTGTCCCCCTCCTAGAGCCATTTCACCCTCAAACTCTCCTGGGCCATACATTTCAACTTCAGAACCATCTCCTCTTTGATAGAAATATTATTCAATATCTCCTCAATGACCTTGTCAACCCATGCATCATCAAGAATTTGGTCTAGGAACTCAACCTCCTTCGCATTTTTGTCAAGGTATTGATCAGGAAGAGGAATGCCCTTCTCCCATGATTGTAATCTTTTTTTGTACAACCTCAATTTTTTGTGGAAGGCCACCCATGAGAAACAAGGAGACAGAGCCCTCTAAACCTCACTGGCCAGTTTGTGATATCAAGGGCATCCAATCCAATGATCCCAAAAGCGAAAGTGCTCTTATCCATCCAGTACGAGAGGTAGAAATATCAATAGGGGTGAGGGATCCAAGATTCCCTAAATAAGATGGGCTACCGTAGCATTAGGAACTATGGAGATGGAATGTAAGTTATCCATACACGTATCCAACCTAGTGCAACATCTTTAGATCCTTTTTTCATTTCACAATGTGATTCTACCTCTGGAATACCCCAAATCTATAAGACCCTTACCTGAAATAAATTCCACAATTCTCAATCTTTTTTCATGAGGGAAGGAACCTATTACCTTTTTATCTACTGGATCCATGTTAACATTGATGTCTCCACACAAAAACCTAGGGGAATCCCCTTGTTCAAAACCATTGAGATCCTTCCACAACACCTCTCTTAGTTGCACATCACAACCGCCACACATCATAGGCTAGAAGACTTTCTTCTTACCCATAGAAACTTTTATAGTGAAATAATGATCACCAGCCTGGACTAAATATACCATCACCTATTTATTCCCAAGAAACCATATATGATGATTTTATAGATCCACATGCAAGCCCGCGTTCATCACAAATTTCTGTGTAAACTCTCCAATCTTTATATAATATTTTCTGTGTTCCTGAACTATGGAAATACATGTCTTTTGTTTTTCACCTCTAACATTAAGAATCCTAACTTCACCCGATCCCTTAGTACATGGTCATTCTATATTATGATATTAATCATTTAAATAGGTAAGTCTTGGGTGTGGCCCAAGGTTTGGAGAACTCATTTCTAGTGGATGATACACACTCCTAGAAGAATCTGAATATAGCCCTTGTAAATACCCCAGAAGCCAGAGAATGTAAACACATCCCTATAGAGATTGATAGGGAAAGATTCTTCTATGGATATCATCTCGACTTACTGGAAGAGGAGTGGTGATCATGGGATTTTAACTCTAGAGAGACTATTCCCTAATGCATGCCCCTTTATGTAACATCCTATTGATGGAAATACCTATTGGAAGCCTTGCCATGAATAATCCCACCATTTACATTCAAGAACTTCACATTAGAGGGATTGGGGAAGCTTGTGGGGGGGGAATCATTATTTACATCAACCAGTAAAGAGCCTGGGAGACGATAAAACTACGCCCATGAGAGAACACCACCATTGACCTATCCATATCATTCTGAAAGCTCCCACAGAGCCTTGTACACGATAACATGATTACCTGAATTGGAACGGATCCAATACTAGAGAAGTTAGGGAGATGAGGTGAGGGAGGAGGATTGGGAAAATTTACCATGGTTGAACTCTCATATTCCAAAACCAGTGAAGGAGAGATAACCGGGAACCTATAATTAATAACAATAACACCTGAGGATGCAACTCTTGGGGGCTGAAAAAATCGTTGAGGACATCATCACACTATAAGATAGCCTGGGTGAGGGGAAAGGGATACCTATACCAGGTACAGAGCACATTCCATGCTTCCATATTTCAGGGAGATGAATTATCCCCGTGGAAACCTCACTACTTGAGTTTTATGCACACCATCACAGAGTTCCGTGGGAGAGAGAATTGGTAGCAAATTCTAGCTTGCACAGGGTAGATGATATATTGATTCCTGGACAAGTACTATCCTACCTTCAATGATATTTTCTTGCAGGAGAGGCAGGGTGATACCAAGATAAAAAAATCCATTCTACTGACACATCTGCACAGCACCTAGTGTTGTCATCTGGGAAAATGAAACTTCCGAGAGTGTCTCTGATAGATTTGATTAATGTTCCATTATGAAATGGCAGCGGTATCCCTGTTAGAGACATCTAAAAATCCGCTACAAAACATTACTCAACTATATCAACCTCCAATGAACATCATGATAGATTAAACCTATATTTCCCCAAGAGCTGATTGGCCACACACTAGGTGTGCACAAAGATACTTTTAAAAGATAACTAGGAAATTTCTGGAATAAATTACCTTTTAAACAAACTTATTTACAATATATAAATATAAGATATATTTAGGTAATCATGTCATTTAAAATATCTAAGTAGACTTATATAGGAATCTTCAATGTGAATAATATTCATGATTTCTGGGAAATTCATGCATGTAGAGAATATTAAAACAAATATTGCATTAAAATTTTTAATAAAAAATATAGAATTACCACATTTGTAAAAATAATGATTATATTATTTTTTAGGCTTGTTAAATTATGTGAAATATGATAAAAAATTAATTTAAATAATATTTGGATATTAATGAATCATTATTTGTAACATTTAAAACAAAATAAGGGTATGGAAAAAAAATATTTTCGATTGAAGGGAAAAGAAATGTTAGTTTTCCTTATTAAGATTCTTTTAGAATCGTTTGTACATAAAGATTCCAAAATGAAAATAAAACATGTAATCATTAGTAATAACAAAATTATTGGAATATAAATGTCATTTTTAGATATATATCATAAAATATCATCACAAAATGTTTAATGATAAAAAATCCATGACAAAATGAGATATTAACATAAACACATTACCATTGTGGTAATCATTGAATCCTAACTACCATGCGATAAATAATTTAAAATGTAACTTTAAATACCATTATAATATGAATATTACCGATTAAACATATCAATGTTGTAGTAATCACACTTCATAAAATAATATTGGTGTATAACATTAAACATGTCTTCATAAAACAAAAATTGAGACGATGAACCATTATGAAATTAAATATTTTATAATCAAATTTCATTGAAGGATTAAAAATAATATGGTTCTATAAATTAATTTCATCAAATAATTTATTATTTCAAAAAATAATTTTGTATATATGCCCCATATAAATTAGTAATTGGTGTATAAAATTGATCCATGTATTAAGGATTATAAACTATGATGAAAGACATTATGAATTATGACACATTTTAATTAGAAAACATTAAATAAATATAGATTTAAATTGAAGAAAAAATATTGTTTTAATAGTAATACGAGGTATTAAATATAAAATTGCTTACATATAAACCATTTAATTGAATTTAACTGTATAAAAGAACATCTATATTAAAGTGGTTTGTTTTGAGATAAAGTTATTACCATAGGTCTAATTTATGTTGTATGTGGTATAAACGAAAAAATAATAATAAATTTAGATTTATTATAATTATATATAATAAATTAATTAGTACATATAATTTTATATATGATACACTTATTCAACTTTATCTCCCACTAACTAAAACAATTTATATTAAATTTATCATTGTTAGTGTTAATTACATTGTTTTTTATGTATGTTTAAGTTCATAAGTTATAGCCTTTTTTACTTTTATCATTTTTCTTAAAACTATATAATTTTAATCAGGATTTAAAAAAATAGAAAAAATGATGTACATTTTTATAACCACTCATATAAAGATGTGATGAACAATTAATCAGAACACTATTTGCAGATTGTAGTTTGTTAGTACGCATGAATGAAGTATTAATTTTTTAATGGATGGAATGTAATAATGGAAAATGATAATTCCCCTTCATAGAATACTTAATATATCATAAATATCAAAACATTTATTAAATATATCCCTATTATTATCCAATTAAATCATAAATAATAAAGAAAACCATGTCGATTCGTGGAGTTTGTAGCCCACACATACACAAGTGCAATGTAATCATTTACCAATGGCTCTGAAGGATAAAAATTATATAGATATTATTATAAAAAATCATAATTACTGAAATAATATCATATGTAAATAACTAAATATTTCATAATTACCAACCTTTAACAATAGTGTTGGAAAATTAATCTTATCTCCACATGGAGGTAGTGGACCATACATACACATGAGTGAAACATTTCTTCCACATTTGATGGAGAAGGTGTGGAAAATGTTTTTGAACTTTTCATAACAATATCTCATTATATTGATGATATTTTATTCGTCATTGTTTTATAGATATGATACATTTATAGAAAGCATAAGATGAAATAAAATTTAAATAACTTGGAAAAGATCTATTCCTCTTCATTGAGAGACGTCTGTTGGATTGCACATTGTACTTGAAGGATTGGTCTTTAGAGAAGAAAAAATGATATATGATGAGGGGAAGGATAATATTAGGGTTTTTGAGTCAGTATTTTATGAGATAAATTGCTCAAATTTTGTGAATAATGGAAGAAAATAGGTTCCATTTTATAAGAGTTGGGAGGAGCCCACATGGATGTTCTAAAACAATTTCAAAAATATAAGGCCATTACATGGAAAAGTGCCTCTAAATGGACATATATTAGAATTTTGGATATAGTAATAGTTAATTATCTTCATCAAATAATAATTTTATTGTTTTGGGTGTCAATACTAGACTTATATCAAAGTTCAAACTTTGGTAAAACCATTTTAACCATCACCATATTAACAAAATTTTAATTATTTTTCTAGTCACTATTAAAAAAATCATGTTTAACATATTTAATTATATGAATTATTATTTTTAAAAATACGAATTATATTTATTGATAAAAAATTTCCATATGTTTCATAATTGATTATTATATAAGTTCACAAATTGCAATGAAAACCCATTTTAGGAAAAAAACATTTTTAGGCATAAACCATTTTTTCCCTCAATTACATTCCATAAAAAATAATAAAATGAATGTAAAAATAATAATTTCATATATAATATATAAGTTTAATTTAAAAAATTATTTAATAGAGATTAATTTATTAATTAATATAAAAAAATATGTGCATAAAAGAAAGTGTTTAGAAATATATGTTCATAATCCCAAAAATTTGCTTAAACTAAAATCATGTCTAATGGAGATTCATATGTAGTAAATTATATTATTTATAATTAAAGAATCATTATATTTATTTAACATAAAATTAAAAATATAATGAGACTTTTTGTAGAAATTAAAATATTTTTTTAAAAAAAATCTATATTTTCATTATTCACTTAAAATAATTCTTTTTTAAAAATATAAAAATTCCCCCCATATATAATAATGTCATGAAAAAATATAATATAATATTAATTTACTTGAATAATATTTTTAAAAAAATTATAATGTAATTATCATGTCCCTCTATAAAAATGTGATAAGTATCATTTAAAAAAAACCAAATTTTCAATGAATAAAATGACTTTACATAAAATTACGAACTAAATTTTCCAACATTAATCAATTCATTAAAAAAGATTAAATACTCTATTAAATTATTAAATTACATGGTTATTAAAATTCATACATGAGAATTTGAAATCTATATATAAATGATTTACTATATCTCATTTTATAAAAGTTCGGGGTTATATTTAAGGAAAACTATCGGGCACTTACATGTTGTTTCAAAAATATATATATTAAAATTACATGGTATTACATTCAGTACCCTTAAATAAATTATGTCATAAATGTTTTAATCTCTATAATAAAATTTTTAAAATTTCAAAATAGATTTTTTGAAAACCAACATTATTCAGAGGGATAATAAAACCTCCTTTATGAATTGGAATTGGTAAACATAAATGTTACATGAAATAACAAGTAATCAGGTTCCAATATAAGAACATCATTAATGGAATATAAATATATGTACATGTAGGATAAAGATAATGTCTATACTGTTACAGAGAGTGAATGATTAAATTTTCATTAACATTTTTATGACAAAAAATACAAAAATTAGTGAGGGGTGAATTCAACCATCAAATCCTCAATAACATTTTTAAAATGGGAAAAACATTTATAAAAATAATTCTCCTAGAATTCAGAAATAATATTATCATGGAATGAAGGAAATTAACATAAATTATTTCATTCATTTAATAACCATAATTTTATCCTTTGGTTTTTATTTTATCAATTCCACATATATCTCATCTCTTAGTTTGTGAAATTAATATTAAAAATAAATTTTGTGGACCCATGACACAAAAATTATCCATTATAGGATTTTAAGATCCCTAAAATAACAAAAATTAATTCCTTCTATATTTTTATAATTCCCAAACCATATTGGTTAACAGATCTTTTCCAATATAGATAAATCCTTACATCTTGAAATAATATATTAATATCTATAACCTCAATAGTTAAACTAACATTTCAATTTAAACCATTCCAAGTATTTTTAATCATGAAACTCCCCAAAAATATACCTAACTAAAATAAAAACTAAAAAATAAAAAAAATTCAATAACATTTTTTCATGATAAAATATAACATTTATCACTAATAAACATAATTTATATCTTAGTGTCACATAAAAATCATGTAAATACCTTAGTAATATTTTCCCCAAAGACATTCTAATTGAATAAATCACTATAAAATATATTAAAAAATTATGTTCTACAAAAAACAACTCCATTAATGTTCTTAAAATAAAGTAAAAACTATCCATTATATAATATAAATCAAAAAATGTTACAAACTTCATCAAAGATATCATAAATTACATTTTCATTAAATCATGATTCAATTTAAATGTCAATAATACTATCCAAATTACACTATAAATATCTATTAACTCTTTATGAAAACTATATATTATTATTATCTCATTTTAAAGAACATAGTAGGATTTTTCTGTCCTTTACATAATTGATTTATAAAAATTAACTCCTTACAACTAAGTAATATTTATATGATATTAGTACTATTCAACATATATATGAAAATACTTAAATAAAACCAACTATGAATCATTCCTAAGATGTTTCATCATTACTATAACCATAATATCATTAAAAATACACATATAGAGTATAGTTATAAAATTCCAAAACATAAACACATCAGTCATTCTACATTAATAATTGGGAAAGCATAGACCCATCTGTGGTCTAGGATTTATCCAATATACTAATTTAATTGGATCATATAATAAAAAATTTCCCACTTAATGGTTATTGATCATTAAATGTAACTTTATGATTTAATTTATATCCTTACATTGATAACTTTATTTAATATGTAAATTACATTATCTATGCCCTTATTTTTCCAAATAAAACATATTCTCAATCCATTGATAAATTTCTTAGAGAACAACTTCTCACATTATTGACATGTAGGAAAATGAATCATATTTTCTCCATGGAATTTATAAAACTAATACTTTCTGTTACTTAGAGAGTACATGAAGCTCAGCATTGTTTACGTTGTTAATAATATTATGAGGTGGATGGTTTGGAATAGTCCTAAGTTTTTCCATTCCATCCCCTATTGAATTTTGTTTCCTATGGTGAAAATAAATACATAATATTCCACATTCATCATTAATATAATTCCTTATTATTATGACGATTAATGAAAACCAAGATAATAGTTTGAGAAATAGTATTGATTAATCAAATAATCATGGAAAATCATTCACAATATTTCTAAAAAATGAAACCTCTTTTTTCCTATGACACCTTAGGTTTAACCTAAATCACATGTAGTCATTATTTATCCAAAACTATTATAATTTTTTAAAAGAAAATTGTGAGTTTACCTATGAATTAACATTGGATTGTTTAACTATTTGAAAAATAATTTATGATTCCGTATTCACTATAATTAAGGCCATGATATAATCTTCAACACTTTTCAAGGTTACTACATAAAAATAAATCTATTAAAAAACTACATCCACTTGAACAATCAAAACATGGATGTATTTATTGGACAAAAATAAGATCTATATCGAAAAAAAACATTTGGATGTTATCCTATAAATATTCATTCACAAATGGTTCTCATGAATGATTTATCATCTTTATTCTCACAATCACTAAACCTTATTTTACACAAACTATAACATCCTAAAATTTCATAAAAAAATAAAATAGATTATTACAGGGAATATTCTTTAATTATCAATAACATCCATTCCATCAGGAATTTTTTTTATTTTTCAATATTAATAAATAAATAACTTGAACCTAAATTAAGTATATAATAATCTATTGTATTCTTCTGAACATTGTCCCATATTAGACATAACATACTTAAATCATTTCTCCATAACCTGGGGAAGAAAAACATAAGAAAGGTTGAGCTCATATTCCCATTAAGGTTAAACATAAAATATATAAATCTATTATCAAATGTGAAAACATTATAAGAATATAGGTTTTAGAAAATAATTTTTATAATTGAAAATCATACCCATCAACCCATATTTTATAATCATGAACCATGAAATAATATATTTCCAATCATTGTACAAAAGATTATTGAATCATAAATATAAATCATGAGAAATGATAACATATCATAAATTAATATATAATATTTTAGAAAGCACATAATATACTATAAAATCCTTTCATTAGTGATGTATAATTTCCAAGACTATCAAAGTATATTGGGTTCACTCCTTAGTTATCATTTCCTTTGTTAAGGTTCACTCCTAGACTATGGTTTCAGAAATTTTCCTTTACTAAAATGATTTCATGCCCCATTACAGTCCATATTATCTCATTTAATGTACTTAGTAAACCAATTCCATATGAGGATATATAATTCTTTTCCAACAATTCGAAAAATGAAAACCATTTTTAGGTGTAACACAAGATGATAAAATGTTTTCCATATTATCATACCATTACTCATGGAAAGGATTGAGGGTTTAGAATCATTTAATAACAATAATTTTAAACAATATTGAGAGATAATAAATATGGTAAGATTGAATAATATCCCAACATAAAATATTTCAAAAGTCTTTGTTATAGTTAAAAATACTCTAAAAATATTATTACAACAATTATTCAGGAAAAACACTTTCATTATAAAACTACGTATTTAAAATATGAATTTACTAAAATATGAAAGGAATTATTTTATTCTGAAACATAAATAGATTATTATATATTACACTTAAAATAACATAGTACTCAAAATGGTATCGAATTTCATCCACAAAGTGTCTATTAGATAAACAAATTCATTCTCATTTTCTGTAAAAAGTAAGAACTAACAAATTTACAAAAAAAAAGTATGACTAATTTTGAAGCATGTAAAATAATGTCAAAAATATTAAAAACGAATTTTACTAATAAATTTATAATAGTAAAATTAATTATTAAATTTTTTTAAAAAATATTAACATGGATGAAAAGATTCCCAACTAAAGAGGAAATCACGGTCGGGTATCTATAAAACATCTTTTAGTGTTTTGGGTAATTAAAGAGAGTAAAATTAAATTCAAAAATTAAATATTAAGTTATAAAAAAGTATATTGATAACATAATATTTGGTAGAGTTAGATCATAAAAATCAATCATATGAAAATTTAATCATAAACGATCCTTATAAAAATGAGACTATGACATAAAACACATACCATTATGGTAACATTTGAATCATAACACCCAAAAAAGTAAAAAATAAAATTATACATTAATAATATTGGAAATAAGAATATTGATGATAAAAACCATCAATATTCCATTATATATGCCTCACAGATGAAGATAAGTATATAACATCAGACATACCCCTACAAAAGTAATATGAGATTAGAAACCCTTAAAACATTCGTAATTATTGAATTGAAAGACATTGGACTATTGAATATTATATATTATTACAAATACCATGAACAAAAAAAATTTATTAATCAAAAACCAATTTTTTAGTAATATACAAACTATTCAAACAATAAATTTTTATATAACATTACTAAGTCTCTTAATAACGAGAAATTTAGAAGAAAACATTTTGGTTTAATAAATTGTGTACAAAAAATAAATTGAAAGAAAGAGAGGTTTAAAATGAAGTTAATATACCATGAATAAGTATAATTAATCATATTAAATATCCAATTTTATGTATATTCAACGTTTAAAATAAATTGGGTAGATAAATGAATATGTGTATCAAAGATAGTTGTTTGAAGACGAAACCCTTAAATTATGTTTGAATTGATTTGTAAGTAATAAAGCACCATGTTTGTAATATTTCTATTTATTATATTCCAAAAGAAATTAATATTCATACATATAAAATCATATTTTATCTCATATATCATTTCAACACATTTTTATTAATAATTCCCTACTATGGATTTCATTTTGGGTGTTAATAGGTATGTTTTCCATGTATGTTTTAGTGTGATAGTTATGGTAATTACACATTGACCATGGTTACATGATATCAAAAAAGTTAATAAGTATATAAATATCATATATATTCATTATATAAATATGTATAACCATTTATATAAATACATGATGAAAAATGTATTACATCACTATGTGGAGATGGTAGTTTGTACGGACACATGAGTGATGTTTCCATTTTTTGATGAATTGAATAATAGAAAGTTGAATAATTATTAAAATATATAGAATAATATTTATATCATAAAGATTATATTTTATCCTTAGATATATATTTTTTACCATCCATGTAACATAGAAATGATAAAAAAATAACATAGCTTCATGGAGGTGGTTGTCCAAACGTATGCAAGAGCAACATTATCATTTATGAAAGGGTTATAATGTAAAAATGCTGAAAATAACATATAATTTTGGATAAATTATTATATTTTAAATATTATATATATTCTTCTTTGATTTTATAATCACTAACCATGAATGGTGGTGGAGAAGACTATATCATATTGCTACATTGAGGCTGTAATACATAAGTACAAAGAAGTAATATTTTTTCCTCATTTGGTGGATATGTAGTGGAAAATGCTTGTTACATAATCAAAATAGAATAAACTTATATTGATAATATTTTATTATTCATGTTTCTTAGGATAGATCTTTTATATAAGAAATATATGAAGAAGTAAAATTGAAATAGCTTGGTGACATTCTATACCTCTTCATTGAGATTCATCCATTTTCTTAAACCATAATCCTTGATTTATTAGTCATGGTGGAAGATACAAATATATCATATGAGTGGAATTATTTTATGAAGGTTTATTGTAGATATTTTCTAATCCAGAAGTCTGAAATCATGATAATATGGGAAAATAAGTAGTTCAAATTTATAAAGGATAGGAGGGACATACATGGAATTTCGTAATAGGTTTCAATTATTTAAGGTTACATTTATGGTAAATTTGATCAAAATGAAAAATAATATAAAATAAGGATTAATAAGTATTTTAAATATAATTATAAAATAATCATATAGGTGTTAGGGTAAATCAATCCCTTACCACTTGTTTTAACTCCTCTAGTAAAATAGTTTTAACCATAACTATTATACCAAAAAGTTATTGCTTTCAAAATTCACTATGACTAAATAAATTTAAAACTATTAAATTATATAAATTTTTCTTATTAAAACTATTTAATCCATTTAATCATATTCAATTACTTTTTTTGGTGAAATTTTAATTTACATAAGAGTGAAAAATTCAACAAAAATCAGTTTCAGAAAAATACATTTTTAAGTATAAAACATTGTTTAATTCCATTAAAATCCTTAAAAACTACATAAAATTAATGTTTAAATATATTATTAAATATAAAATATATAAATTTAATTAAAAATTGTAATCAATAGGTATTAATTAGTTGTTTTATGATAAAAATAAATCATAGATGTGAAAATAATATTTAGAAAAATGTTTTTTAAGCCCAAAAATAAAACTATACCAAAATAAGTATAATTATGATTACTCTATATCTTATTATATTATTTATAATTAGAATATACTTATGATACATTAAGAATAAGTTAAAAACATAATGTGACTTTAACTTGAAAAGTATTTATAGTTTTTATAAAAACATAGGTATTTCCACCTATTCAATAAAAAATAAATCTTTTTCAACCAATACTAACAATATAGCCTATGATAATATGTATTTGTTTATTTAAAAAATTAAATAAGTTTCCATCTCTAAAATATTAATAAAATATTGAAATTTATAATAATGTTCATGTGCAGAAATGTGATAATCCTAAATTGTGATGAAAAATATTTTTAATGTACCAATGAAATTACTGGAAAATGTGTCCTTATTTATTAAAAATTAAACAATAAATTTGGATTATTGAAACCCCTTATACATATTTTAGATATTATGGTTATCACTATTCAAACATGGAAATTTAATGACTATATTAAGAGGGTTTAAACCATCATGATTCATTACTTATCAGGTAACTGTTTACTAATAACATTTTAAAGGGTCATTGACTTAATTAATTCCTAATCGTTATTTTAAAATTAAATCATTTAGACTAAATTCATAAGGCTCCATTTCAAATCATTAAAATCACTTATTTTTTTGACAAGTTTTTTTTCATATTTTTTAAAATTAAATTAATTTAAACCTTTTTAAATATATAATTATTTTGAATTACGTTTTTTCCTATATGTTAGATCATTTTAAAATACATGTAACCACTAATCAATTAGAAAGAGAAAAAATGTTTCTATTTTATACGGTTTCATTTTTGGGATTTCATTAACATTCCATTATATTTCCAAATTATATTTTTTAAAATTATAATTACAATATAATATAATTTTCATTATAGTATTTATATTAATTTTCTTCAATATTGGAGTAGGATAGATAGATTTTAAATAGATAAGTTTAATTAAGTGTCTACCAACTTACTAATGTAAGAGAGCGGTATCATTTTGGCATGTTGTTTACTGTATCAAAATTAATTCATATTATGTTACATGGTTTTTAATGTTTCCTTTATAATTGATGCTTTTAATCGCCTCCCTCTATGAGATTTTATGCCACATTAGTTTGATTCATAGAAATTATGTTGATGTTAGTGGGAATTAAAAAGGTTGTAATCCCATCATTTATTGTAACTGCACATAATAATTAAATTTGAACTCATGTTTCCCAAACAAGGTAATGTACTAATATTATTATCTTTATTAACGTTGTCCACTATTTGACTATTTTATTTTTTTATTTGATATTTGTTAACCACCATTACATATTATATTTTGAGAGCTTCATTATCAAAAGAGGCCATAAAAATGGGTGATGAATACCACCACTTTAATGTTATATTTCATATATTTTAATTTCAATTTTAATAATGGTGATTCTATTAAAATTTTCATTTTTTAAAATTCTTTATTCAGGTTTCCATTAATATTTTGATTTTGAAAAATAGTTATAAATATATTGTTTTGTATTATTAACACATACAAATATTTAGTTATTTAGGTTTCCCTCAAGATTCAGGAAGCACTATAAATTTATTTATATATCTTTTTTCTCACTATTACTATCCAATTACATACCTCATCAATTTTTCTATATGAAGTAGAGTATTTAGGTAATTATTCCTTGTCTAATTGTTGATTTTCATATTTTTTCCATAGCTCTAATATTGTCGTTCTAAATATATGTTTTAATTCCCTAAATACATGATATATCAATTTTCAATCAGAACCTATATAGTTCTATTTAGGAAGCATAATTTTTTTAAAATTAAATACTTATATTCTATATGTCAAATTTATTTATTATATAATTTTATTCAAAATGAATTTGAATTATTAACTTTGAAATTTATATTTGTTCAAAAAATAAACTATGATATATAGTGTCATGAAAAAGCATGGGTGGGTACAAATTTATTTTAAAACCTTGATCAATAGATATTAATTTAATTTATTATAATAAAAAACACATCATTCGTATAAAAACATTTTATTGAATTTTATGTTTTTAAGACAAAAAAATTAATTTATATAAATATAATGTATAATACTATTTACATTGGGACTAATTATATTATTTAAAATTAAATAATAATTATGTTATATTAAATAAAATCAAAAACATATTGTGAATTTTACTTTAGAATATATTATAGTTTAAAAAAAAGAGATATCTCTCACTGTTCTCTGAAAAATAAATAATTTTTGAAAAATCCAAAAAAAATTACCCTAAGATAATATTGATAAGATTTTTTCAAAAAATAAATTCATTTCCTGAAATAAACATAAAATGAATGGATGAAATTACCTATAATGTGATTGTACAAAAATGTTATCAAAAATTTTTTTTGATTAAAACTTATTATTTATGTATAAAATGTTTTTAGTAGGAAATGATTACTTCTTTATTCGAGATTAACTAATACATTTTCATTATTTTAAATATATTTAGATGTTTTTTAAATCGTGGATATTACTATTCATACTTTCCAATTTAATGCCTAGATTATATGGTTTTATTCCATTATGGTTCACATAGATTCAAAAGTGTATATATGTGATTCTATCAAACACATAAAATTGTTTTAATAAATATATTGTAATTTATTAGGATGTTACAGTATAAATTTATAAAACTTTTTAATTTTTCATTACTTGACCATCTAAATATTGATCAAATATATATAATGGTATTTAAAGTGTAAGTATGTTTCAATGTGATGTTTTAAGATATGGAATGAGTAGTAGAAGGTATCATGGGTGCTCAGGTGGGCCTAATGGGATTTTGGATATGTTTCATCTCTTTTGGACGATTTATCCAATATAGAGTGGTTTGGGGTACACATTTTAGGGGAAAGTATGTTTCACACTAAATCTTTGGTTATTTATAGCAATTTTTATATTGATCATGAATTTCATACATGGATATATCTTGGTAAGGGAAACAAATAAGAGACTTTAGAAGAAACTACCTGAGAGTTACAAAGGGATTATAGAGCCACCCATATTTTTAGTGCATGGTGTGGAAAATACTGAGTTGTGGAGGGCTTGGAGGAAATTCTAACCACATGGATGACACATGTTCTATCCAAATATTTGGTAAAATTGTAAAATCTATTAAATAGGTTGCAATTTACCATATAACCTATTTGAATTTTATGATGAAGATTCCCCACAACCCTGTTTTCCTCACATATGAGAGAACTTCTTCCCCCATTGATCACTCCTTCAGAAATCATAATGTAGATGTTTTCCAATGTCTATGATCACTTGATGTACTCTAAACCCTCATGGGTATCCTATTTACTTCTTCACTAATTTTTATATCATAGATTAGAGTTTTTTATTCTTATTACACTAGAGAAATGTGTAATCAACTCTTTTCAATAGGGTTTCAGTGTATCCTAGGTATAGGACTTCATGAGATGATATCCACTGGCCACCATTTACTTTTCTTGAAATATATGTCATTACATTGGATTTAATTTGATTTTACAAAAAACTTATAATTTAATACTATTGAAATAGTTATGGTGCTATGTGTTATGGATAGGAATGGTTCCTGGATTCGCTTTAGGACCTACCATTAGTGTTGGGATTTAGTTTTATATTGGAATGGTGATACAATGTATTATATTACATTATACATATTTTTATTTTGTATAATTAATTATTCATAGATATTATAATTATTTAATTAGTGAGGATTTGTATGAAATAAGAGATATGGTGGTTAATGTAGGTTTAGTTAAGCAAGGAAAAGCTTGAAAAAACCGTAGTATCCCGATCATGTTTTTAGACTTACCAAAGATTTTTACGGACTTAAATAAGCCCCTCGAGACTGGTATGATAGACTTACAAGATTTTTGGTTCAAAATAACTATGTCAAGGGAAATGCATATCCAACCCTTTTTATAAAAAAATATAAGAAAAATGTTATTATTAAAGAAATATATGTTGAGGACATTATAATTGGTTCAACTCAGCAATCTTTGACTGATTCCTTTTTGGATCTAATGAAATATGAGTATGAAATGAGTATGATGGGTGAGTTAACATTTTTCCTTACTTTTCAAATTTCTCAAAAACTAGAAGGAATCTATATATCCCCACATAATCACATTAATTATCTTCTGGAAAAGTATGGATTTGACAACACTAAGAGTATTAGTACTCCCATTGGTACCTCAAAAACACTCGATCGTGATGAAGATGGGAAATCAGTAGATCACACATCTTTTAGAGTTTGATAGGAAGTTTACTTTACATGAAATCTAGTCATCCAGACTAAACGTTTTCAGTATGCTTATGTGCAAGATATAAATCCAATCCAAAGGAATCTCATTTAAAGGCAGTGAAAAGAATTTTTCGATACTTAAAGGGAACCATGGATTTATGACTCATCAACACTTCTAGAAATGATTTTGTTTTGAAAAGTTTTCTAGATGCAAACTTTGGTGGATGTAGAATGGATAGGAATAGTACATCCGGAACTTGTCATTTCTTATGATATTCATTTGTTTCTTGGGCATGCAAGAAGCAACACTCAGTAGCTCTTTCCACTACAAAAGCTGAATATGTAGCAGCTAGAAAGTTGTTGTGCGCAAGTTTTATGGATGAAACACACACTCACAGACTATGGTATGTGTAACACACCAAGATTTTATAGTATGTTATTTCTTCAAAGTAATTCAATAAATTTCACTACACGCAACACCGAGTTCACGTGCAACATGACTTACCAAACTAGTCGTTCAAAATAGGTTATGAATAGTATTAACTGGTTTTTCAACTTTATATAATCCTTATAATTTTAGAATCCATATTATGAGTTTCTTAGACATAATGTAAGAACTAATACATTTTTTTAGATTAAAGAACTATTTTTCAAAAAAATGCACTTTTACCGCCTTTTAATAGTGAACCCTTTTTAAATCCAATATATGAAACCTTAATATATTAAATTTGACAAAATAAAATTCCTCATTAAAATTAGGACATAAGAATTTAGTTTTAATAAATGTTTTGTGTTTTTATGATAACTTTCATATTTGAGTGAATAGTGAAAATACTATATTTTAACTGAAAACAACCTTTTTAATAAAAGAAATTTATTCTGATAAATTATACATTTTAATGGTTTGTAAATATAAATAGATTATATTTTTATCATTTAATACAATTTTGGTCATTATAATTAATTTCACTTTGATATTGGACATAAACAGGTGTCAATCTTTTGGTAGATATTGTTGCCTAAAACACGCTATTTATTTTGACAACAGGAATTAATTTCAAATTAATAAATGCAACTTATATATTTTAAATTTGGTAATATATAATTAATTTTTGAATTCGGAATATCAAAATTATCTTAGGGTGAAATTTTGGAATTTTTCTGAAAACATTCAATTATTTATGAATATGAAAAACACTCAGTTATTGTTTAAAACCGACTTGTTATTTAAATAATTATTTATTCTATTTAAATTTATTTTAGGTCAAAATATATGTACATAATACCTATATATTTTCAATGTAATTCATTGGATTCATTTTTTAATAATATTAAATATATAATATTTTATTGAACTTTTCACCGTCTTTTACCCACCTCCTAGTAGAATTTTCAAATTCACATAAAACATAATTTTACCGCTTATGTGAGTTGAATTTCAAAAATCAGAGGGACATAGTTAACCTCAATAATTAAAATTTGGTTCAATAAGATGAAAATAATTTTTGGTAAATAGAATCTTTTGACTTTTATTTAATGTAGTTAATGGTAAATAGGGTATATCAAGGTAAAGAGAATATTGTAATAATTTTAAATTACCTTAACACATGTACTAACCATATTTGATGAGTAATGGACGACCATGGGCATCCTTGGGTCTCTATTTGGACCCCATGGAGCCACTTATGAATGATAATGACACTTTAGATTAATTAATTTAAAGTAAAGAAAAAATGGACATAAAAACAATCTTTTAGTAATTAATTTTTTATAGTGTTATATAATTTATATTTTTTACTATAAATATTATTTGGAAATATGAAAATATTTCCTACATCATGGTTGTTTTTTATAATTTTTATACATCGAAGAAATTAAATTATTTATGACACAATAATGAGGCAGTATTAACTCATTAATAAATGATTTAAATAAATTAGATTATAAATATAAAAATAATATCCAAAACATGTCCAATTCTTATTTTCTGATTTTATTTAGACCATGAGTCATCTTATCTTTTACCCTAATGTTTTTTGGATCTTTATAAACCAAATATCATTATATAATAAAATAACATTTTCACACTTTCCTGAAGAGCCCCTCCCCCCCTTTTAAAAAGAGACCACTTCAAACCATTTCCTCAAACATATCAAGCCTTTAGGATCATCCAAAATCTGCCAAATTAAGCTCCCTACATCCCTCTACTACTCCTAGAAGCCTTACCTTAGGCCGAGGGTACTTTAAGAATTCATTTTGGTTCAAACCAAAGGATGTTACCCAGATTAAAGGTAATAGTTTCTCTTAACTTCATTTCTTTTATTTTACTTCTACAACCCCTAAACTCTTTTTATTACTTTATTTTATAAAAAATAGTATCCTCAATATTATAGGATGTTTTTATGAGAATTATTCTAATTACACTTACACACACCTCTATCTAATGGGTGGAGAACATAATGTTTCTGTGGATGGAAAATTAACACCTCACGAAACGATGATTGTTCAATTATATCCTACCGCCTCTGATGGTGGCCATTATGATGGAACTTTATTTATATACGATATATATTATGTTTATCCTTTCTTCATTCTTCTGTATTTTTCTTTTATAGCATACTTTAATGGTTTCTATTATGGGTAAACGTGATAATTTCATTTGACGAAGTGCGGACTACCACCCTTCAATGTTATATGACTCGTTAATACAATATGTGGGATGTATAAAGATTTTTTTAATGATATTATATATGATATTATACTGGAATTATAATATACCTATGTATCATTATGTTTCAATTCCATTAAAATAATAAATAGAAATAAAAGTAGCATTCATGCGTATGTACGATTTACCGTCTCCATGAACAGTGCATTTTATTTCATACGCCAAAATGATATTTATTGTTATAAATACACATAAATACTAGATATATTTGATATATATGATATCTAAATCATTAATATTATTTTGGATATAATGAAAATTTTACCATGTGGACATCTTGTAACTATAAGGTGTTCATTTTTGACTCAAGCGCCATATATCGACAAAATGAACGTTATTAACATAAATGATTACGTACTATTTATAACATGGTTATAAGTGATATAAAAGTAATAATAAACTTGGAAAAGGTTCTTAAGAAAGTATAAATTAACATTAGTTTATTATTCAGGATATTAAAGAACGACCAGGTCAAGTCGGACACGAGGTAAGGGGTTTTCATCTCACTCCTTATTCCCGTGAGAATCATGCCATATTTCTACTATTACCTTTTGTGTGGTGTATATACTACCCATAACTGTATTCTTTGTGTAATAAACTTCAATTTATGTGTATTTACATATTCATTGTTTGATACTTCTTTCATGGGGTGTATGCTTCGTATGTTACCAAATTGGAAATGGTTAATTTCACAATGTCTTCATTATCTTAGGTTTTTTATATATAATTATCTAGTGGGGCATCTTTATCATCAAGATCCATGATTCATAAAAATGTATTTAAAAACATTTTTACTATTTACTAGACAATGGGTTAAAGTCATTTATACCCTTATATGTTTTGAATTGAATCTTTCCCTCATTTTCAAAACAAGGTACTTTTGACCTTTTCGACAAATTTTAGGTGAGAATGTTTTTTAACTTAAACAGAGGGTGCGGCTATTTTCCGCCATTATAACATCATCAAAGATTCCCTTACAAGCTTATAAGAATATTTTCAAAATAAATGTTTTCTTTATAATAATGTGACTCTTAAATGACTTCAAAATAGAAAGAGATATTTCTATAAAAAGGGCTTTGATTTCATATATGTCAACACTCTTTAATTGATTTTAAGTTTATTTGAAGTTGATATATTATGATACAAAACTTATATATTGTATTCAAGGTTTTTTGATATGTTTGAGCGTGGATGTGCTATTTTTATACCATTCATGGTTTATAGTTGAAGTATTGACATTTTTTATGATAGTTTTAATATGAATGTTTATGTTATATTTAAACCTTTTCATATGAGGAATGTATTGGACTTAATATGTGACTGGTGGAGCCTGCTATAGCTCATCGATGCATCGGTAGGTCTCATGAGCAAACTAGAAGTGGAATTGGAAGAGGCCCTTTCCCATTTTGATATATGGTTTTTTCCGAGGCCTTAACCATTTTTAGAGGTCTTGGCTGAGGCCTGGACAAAATGTTTCAGAATGTCTGGAATTATACATTCCCTTCATTATGAAAATAATTAATTATAGTTCATGTGGTCATTAGACTAGTAGAATACCCATGATTATGTTTTATTACGGAATTATTTACTCATCTCATATTCCTGCCGTAAAAATTTTCATGTTTATTATTGGTAAAAGAATGTGGTTTTAATTATTCGCCATGTTTAATATTTATGTTATCCTCTGTTGTATTTCTTACCCTTACTGAGCGTTTGTTCTCACCCCTTTCAATGTTTTATTTTACCCAGGATTCCAAGAAGTGTATTGTTATTGATATCCAGGGTTATGATAAGGGAGTAATGGCATTCATAAAGGATTATTTTTGTTGTGTTGTATGTTAAAAAGTGTAATGTAACATTTATGTTAATAATCTATTTTCCAAGACTGCTAAACTGATCGGTCCTTCGAGAATTGATTCCTTGTAATCATGCCAATGTTATGTAACAATTCACAGACTCTGGGTAGCTGGGTTTGGGACGTTACAGTTAGTATCAGAGAATGTTTAACAATAACCTTGGGAAATAGATTTATATTAACTCTGATTAGAGCACATTACCCTAAGATAGACATTGAGGATTAGTATAGAAGAACTTCCAAGAATTTTGGTACTGTAGAGATTTTGTGAATTTTCCAAGAAATAAATCCCTGTCTGGATATGAGTAGGTAAAGGCGGCTCTGGAACAGATGTACCTTGGGTTAAAACCCGAAAACACCGCTTTGAGCTAGACTTGAATGGGAACTGGTGCACGACAACAGGCCTTGCTGCACTTTTGATTACGTCACCCCCGAGGGATATGCTTAGGATAATTCTCATTTTTTTACAAATCATTATGATGTATTTACGAGTATATAACTCCAAAAAGAAAATATTTTTATTATTATGGATCATATCCATAAACTATTCAATTTACATTTGGCATTTTACATGTTTGGAATTATTCGTTGCAATACATAAACTGACATACTGTATGCCATTGTACAGAAATGGAACCCAGTAGAAGGAATGTGAACTCCATCAATACGTATGATCCAAAAAGTTAGAATGATCTTATAGTTCATGCTATTAAGCCAACATTTATAAGGGAAATATTCTCCCATGTATTCCCAACATATGAAGAAATTATATCATGTCTTAATATGATAAGTAAACAATTCTCTGAGTTCTATGGATTTAAAGGGATGCAAGAGAAGAAAAGGATGGAAGAGAGAAAGATGGATAAAGGGAAGAGGGAAATGAAGGATATTACCATATGTGATAACTGTGGAATGTATCACTTTGTTAAATGCTTGAAGGGAATGAGAGTTTGTTATAAGTTTGGAGAAATAGGACACCAAGTATGTGATTTCAAGAGTAAGAAAATGTTTTCAAATGTAAAATTCTTCATCTGCAAGGCATTGGGACACTACGCGAATCAATGTAACAGTCATCAGAGTATACCAAAAATGTTGCTATTGGATAATAATCAAGTTATGATACTAACTCAGATAAAGAGGAATGACTTGTGTTCTTATGTTGGTATTATATAATTATGTCATTTGAGTGGTGTATCCGTAATATACTGGTTGTATAAATTATGTGGATAAATAAGGATTGTACGACAATAGTATTTTATTGAGGATTTGAGAATATATGGTTCTAAAAAAGTGACTTAATAGTAATCTACAATTTTTAAAAAAAAACATGGTTAAATGAAATTTAATTCTTAATATGGTCCTGATAATGAGGTAGTGGTTTTGGAATAAGATATTGTTGATTTGGATAAATTATATTAGATATTCTTGACTACCTTGAAACAGATTAATAATTTGTATATTCCATCATTGTTGGAGTTTAAAACATATCTCGATAGAAGGAGATATCCAATATTCTATAAGGAATAACAGAGAATGAATGTAATCAATAAGGTTTTATGGTAATTTAGGATGTTACGGTGTTTTAAAAGAATACATGATGAAGTTGTTCACATTTTATTATGTTGGAAAAAGGATCTTCATTGTGTTTACCTACCTTATAAATTCTGGACTATGTGTTTGGAGAAAAGTATTTTGGATAAGTATAAAGGTTGGTATGGATTATGTTTGAAATTGGATACTATTGTTAAGGTTATTTTTGGATTTTTATAAAAAGGACAACACGTAGACCGTGTGAAAACCTGTCACATCGGAAAAAGGTACTGAAATCGAACCCACATCCATAGTGCGATTTAGATTTATCACCTACCACTAGACTACATGATGTCCCTGTATTGTATAATGTAGTATCTTTTTTTTATGGTTCTGATAGGTGAATTATAAATTCATTTTTTATCCCTTATAAGAATTAGATAAATTGAATATTTTTTTGTTCTATTATCTTTTAGAGTGAAAGATGAGTTTGTGGTAGAAATTAGTTAAAGGATGGAACTCTACTTGTCAAGTATATATTTTTCTTCTTCTCGTATTCTATGAAGAAATTAATTCTTAAACATTAGGTAAGGGATCTTAAAATTAAAAATGTGTTATCGTAAAACCTTATGTTTTGTTGAACTGATGATATTTTAAATCATCAATGATTGATGGATTTGAGGACCTCAATTCTACAATTTTTTGTGACTGATGACCTCAATAACTCCCTATAAATATTTACGTTATTCCTCCAATTATGTGTCTCTAATTTCCACCAATATTCACCAAATAAAAATCATAATTTGGTGGTGAATTTTTCATTCCCCTTTTCATCTTAATAAGTCTAAATTTTATTAACCCAATTTCCGATGTGGGTTTTCCCACAATGGAATTTTATATTCTCAACCTTTTATTTTTGAAGAACAGTTTGAAATTGAGAGGATGCAATTTATTGAAGTAGGGAAAAATGTAACACCCCATGATTTTATAGTACGTTATTTCTTCAAAGTAATTCAATAACATGCACTACACGCAACACTGAGTTCAAGTGCACCACGACTTACCAAACTAGCCGTTCAAAAGAGGTTATGTATAATATTAACTGAATTTTGAACTTTATATAATCCTTATAATTTTAGAATCCATATTAAGAGTTTCTTAGACATAATGTAAGAACTAATTCATTTTTTTCAGATAAAAGAAGTATTTTTCAAAACAAAAATGCACTTTTACCACCTTTTAAGGGTGAACCCTTTTTGAATCCAATATTTGAAACTTTTATATATTCAATATGACAAAATAAACTTCTACTTTTAAATCGGGACATAATAATTTAGATTAAATAAATTTTTGGTGTTTTTCTAATAACTATCATAATTGGGTGAATAGTGAAAAATACTATATTTTAACTGAAAACAACCTTTTTAATCAAAATAATTTATAGTGTTAAATTATATATTTTAATGGTTTAGAAATATAAATAGATTTTATTTTTATCTTTTAATACAATTTTGGCCATTATAATTAATTTCACTTTGAAATTGGATATAAACAAGTGTCAATATTTTGATAGATATTGTTTCTTAAAAACATGCTATTTATTTTGAAAACTGGGATTAATTTTAAATTAATAAATGCAAATACTATATTTTTAATTTTATAAAATAGACTTCATTTTTGAATTCGGAATATCAAAATTATCATAAGTAGAATTTTTTGAATTTTTCTGAAAACATTAAATTTTTTATGATTAGTGAAAAACACTGAGTTATCGTTTAAAACCGACTTTTTATTTAAATAATTATTTATTTTATTTAAATTTATTTTAGATCAAAATAGATACATAATACCTATATATGTTCAATTTAATTGATTGGATTCATTTTGTAATAATATTAGATATATAATATTTTATGGAACTTTTCACCGTCTTTTACCCACCTCCTTGGAGAATTTGCAATTTCACATAAAACATAATTTTACCACTTCTGTAAGGTAAATTTTAAAAATACAAGAGACATGGTTAACATCCATATGTAAAATTCAGTTCAATTGGATGAAAATAAAATTTGGTGAATAGTAACTTTTGACTTTTATTTACCACAGTTAAAGCTAAATAGTGTAATTCAATGTAAAAAAGAATATTGTCATAGTTCAAAATTATTTTAACACATGTCCTAAACTTATTGAATGAGTAATGTCTGACCATCGGAATCCTTGGGTCGATTTTGAGACTCCATGGAGCCACTTATGAATGATAATGACACTTAGGTTAATTAATTTTAAGTAAAGACAAAATTGACATAAACAACAATATTTTAGTAATTAATTTTTAAATGGTGTTATATAAATAATAGTTTTGAATATAAATATTATTTGAAAATCTAAAAATATTTCCTACATCATGGAATTTATTTTATAATATTTAGACATCGAATAAACTAAATTATTTATGACACAATAATGATGCAGCATTTACCTCATTAAAAAATGATTTAAATAAATTTGATTATAAATATTAAAATAAATTTCAAAACATGTCCAATTCTTATTGGATGATATTATTTCGACCATTAGTCATCTTATCTTTGACCCTAATTATTTTTGGACCTTTAGAAACCGAATATCATTATATAATAAAATAACATTTTCACACTTTACGAAAGAGCCCCTCCCCCTTATAAAAGGAGACCAATTATATCCAATTCCTTACAACTCTCAAGCCATTAGTCTCATCAAAACTCTGCCAAATTAAGCACCCTACATCCCTCTCATTTTCCTAGAATCCATACATTAGGTCTAAGGCACTTCTAGATGTCATTTTGGTTCAAACAAAAGGAAGTTACCCAGATTAAAGGTAATAGTTTCTCTTAACTTCTTTTCTTTTATTTAACTTCTCCAACCCCTAAATTATTTTTCTTACTTTATTTTATAACAACAATAGAATTATAAATATTCTAGTATGTTTTTATGAGAAGTATTCGAACTACACTTACATAGACCTCCATCTAATTGGTGAAGAACATAATGTTTCTGTTGATGGAAAACTAACTCCTCATGAAACGATGATTGTTTAATTACCTTCTACAGCCTCTCATGGCGGCCATTATGATGGAATAGAATTTATATATGATATATATTATGACTATGTTTTCTTCATGCTTCTTTATTTTTATTTTATAGAATACCTTAATGGTTTCCATTATGGTTAAACGTGATAATTTCATTTGAGGAAGTGCGGACTACCACCCCCTCAAAGTGATATGACTCGTTAATACCATAACTGGGATGTATAAAGGATGGGTTTAATGATATTATATATGATATTATAATAAAATTATAATATACCAAGGTATAATTATTTTTTAATTACATTAAACTATGAAATAGAAATAAAATTAGCGTTCATGCGTATGTACGACTTACCGTCTCCATGAACGATGCATTTTATTTCTTACCCCAAAATGATTTGTACTGTTATAAATACACGTATATACAGGATATATATGATATATATGATACATAATTCAAGAATTTCATTCTGGATATTATTAAATTTTGACCCTGTGAACATCTTGTAACTATAAGGTGATCATTTTTTGACTCAAGATCCAAATATCGACAAAAAGAATGTTATTAACATAAATGATTACATAATGTTTATAACATGGTAATAAGTGATATAAAATGAATAATAAACTTGAAAAAGGTTCTTTAGAAATTATAAATTAACTATAATTTATTATTCAAGATATTAAAGAACTAATGGGTCAAGTCGGACACGAGGTAAGGGTTTGTATCTCATTCCTTACTCCCATGAGATTCATGCCATATTGCCACTATTACCTTTTGTGTGGTTTATGTATTTCCCATAATTGCATTCTTTGAGTAATAAACTTTAACTTATATTTATTTACATATTCATTGTATGACACTTCATTCATGGGGTGTATGTTTCGTAAGTTACCAAATTGGTAATGGTTAATTTCACAATCTCTTCATTATCCGAGGTTGCTTATACGTAATTATCTACTGGGACCTCTTTATCATACACATCCATGTTTCTTAAAAATGTATTTCAAAACATTTTTTCTATTTAATAGACAGTGGTTTAAAGTATTTTATACCCTTATATGTTTTTAAAATAATTTTTCTGTCGCTTTCCAAACAAGGTACTTTTGACCTATTTGAAATATTTAATGTAAGAATGTTATTTTAACTTATACGGAAGGTGCAGCTATTTTACACCATTATAACATCATCAAAGATTCCCTTACAAGATTATAAGAAAATTTTCAACATAAAAGTTTTCTTTATAATTATTTGGCTCTTTAATTATTTCAAAATAGAATGATATATTTCTCTAAAAAGTGTTTTGATTTCATCTATATAAACATCATTTAATGGATTTTAAGTTTATTTCATGTTGATATATTATGATACAAAACATCCATATTGTATTGAAGGTTTTGTGATATGTTTGACTGTGGATGTGATATTTATATACCATTCATGGATTATGGTTAATGTATTTACATTTCGTATGCTAGTTTTAATATGAATGTTTACATTATATTTCATCCTTTTTATATGAGGAATATATTAGACATAGTAAGTAACTGGTGGAGCCCACTATAGCTCCTCGATGCAATGGTAGGTCTCATGAGACAACTAGATGTGGAATTGGATGAGGCCCTTTCCCATTTTTATATATGGTTTTGGATAAGGCCTTAATCATTTTTAGACGTCTTGGCCGAGGCCTTGACAAAATGTTTCAGAATGTCTGGCATTATACATTCCCTCATTATGAAAATAATATTGATGGTTCATGTGGTAATTAAACTAGTATAATACCCATGATTATGTTTTATTATGGAATTATTTACTCATCTTGTATTCCTGGCATAAAAGTATTCATGTTTATTATTGGTAAAGGCATGTGGTTCCAATTATTCTTCATCCTTAATATTTATGTTATCTTCTGCTGTATTGCTTACCCTTACAGAGCATTTGAGCTCACCCATTTCTATGTTTTATTTTTCCTAGGATTCGAAGAAGTGTATTGTGATTGATATGCAGGGTTATTCTAAGGGAATAATGGAATTCATAAAGGATTATATATGTTGTACTGTATTTAATAAAGTGTAATATAAAATTTATGTTATTAATTTATTTACCAAGACTGCTAAACTAATCGGTCCTTCGGGACATGATTCCTTGTAATCATGCCAATTTTATGTAATAACGCACTTACTCTAGGTAACTGTGGTTGGGAATGTACAGTTGGTATCAGAGAAAGTTTAGCAATAACCTTGGAAACTATATTTACATACACTTTGATTAGGGAACATTACCCTAAGAAAGACATTGAGGACTAGTATAGAAGAACTTACTAGAATTTTGGTACTATAGATATTTTTTGAATTTTCCAAGCAATACATCCCAATCTATATACGAGCTATTAGAGGCGGCTCTAGAATTGATGTACCTAGTGGTAAAACCTAAAAACACCACTATGAGCTAGAGTCAAATGGGAACTGGTGCACAACAACGTGCATTGCTGCAATTTTGGTTACAACACTCATGGGGGATATGCTTAGGATAAGTCTCATTTTCTTTACAAATCATTATGAAGGATTTATGAGTATATACCTCCTCAAAAAATATTTTTATTATTATGGATTATATCAATAAACTATTCAATTTAAAATAGTTATTTTCCATGTTTGGAATTATTCATTGCAATACATAAACTGACCTAGTGTCTTCCATTGTATTGAAATGGTGCCCAGTTGAAGGAATGTGAACTCCAGCAATATGTATGATACAAAGAGTAAGAAAGATCATATCTTTCATGGTGGTAAGAAAACATTTAGAAGGGAAATAGTCACCCATGTATTCTTAACATATGAATAAATTGCATCATGTGTTATTAAGATATGTAAAGAATTCTTTGAGTTCTATGGATTTGAAGGGAAACAAGAGAAGGAAATGATGGAAGAGAGAAATATGTATAATGGGAAGAGGGAAAAGAAGGATTTTAAAATATTTAATAACTGTGGAATGTATCACCTTGGTAAATTCTTGAAAGGGAATGAGAGTTTGTTATAAGTGTGGAGAAAAAGGACACTAAGTTTGTGATTTAAAGGGTAATAAAAATCTTTCCAACGTAAAATGCTTCATATGCAAGGAATTGAGACACTATGGGAATCAATGTCCCTTTCATCAGAGTATACCACAAATGGTGCTATTGGATAATAATCAAGTTATGATACTACCTCATATGAAGAGGAATGACTAGCGTTCTTATGTTGTTATTATAGAATTATTTCATTTGGTTTTTGTATCAGCAATATACTGGTTATATAAATTATGTAGATAAGTAAGGATTGTACTGCAGTACTATTTTATTAAGGATTGGAGATTATATGGTTCTACGAAAAGTGAATTAATAGTATGATACACTTTTTGAAAAAATACATGGTTTAAGGAAATGTAATCCTTAATATGGTCTCGATAATAAGGTAGTGATTTTTGAATAAGAGATGGTTGATTTGGATAAATTATATTGGCTATTCTTGACTACCATGAAAATGATTAATGTTTTTTATATTCCATCATAGTTGGAGTTTACAACATTTTTGGATAGAAGGAGTATATCCAGTATTCTATAATTAATATGGGCGCATTAATGTAATAAATAAGGGTTTATGGTAATTCAAGACGTTGCAATGTTTTAAAAGAATACATGATGAATGTGTTCACATGTTATTACGTGGAAAAAAGGATCTTCATTGGGTTTACCTTATAAATTTTGGACTATGAGTTTGGAAAAAATTATTCTGGATAAGTATAAAGTTCGGTATGGATTAAGATTGAAATTGGATAATATTATTGAGGTTATTTTTGTATTTTTATAAAAAAGACAACACACAGACCGTGTGATAACTCCTCGCGTTGGACAACGATGAGGGAATCGAACCCACAACCATAATGCGATTAGGATTTATCTCCTACCACGGGACTACGTGAAGTCTATAGATTTTATAGTTTAGTTTCATTTTTAAGGGTCTGATAGGTGAATTATAAATTCATTTTTTTGAACCTTATACGAATAAAATAAATTGAATATTTTTTTAGTTCTATTATCATTTAGAGTGAAAGATAAGTTTGTGGTAGAACTTAGTTAAAGGATGGAGCTCTACTTGTCAAGTATATATTTTTCTTATCTCTCTTATTCTATGAAGAAAAATTAATTCTTAAACTTTAGGTAAGGGATCTTAAAACTTAAAATGTTTTATCTGGATACCTTATGTTTTTTTGAACCTATGATATTTTGAATCATCATTGATTGATGGCTTTGAGGCCCTCAATTCTAAAATTGTTTGTGACTGATGACATCAATAAATCCCTATAAATATTTACGTTTTTTCTCCAATTATTTTTCTCTAATTTCCCCCAATGTTCTCCTAATCAAGATCATATTTTGGTGTTGACTTTTTCATTCCCCCTTTCCTCTTATTAAGACTAAATTTTATTAACCCAATTTCTGATGTGGGTTTTCCCACAAAGGTATTTTATATTCTAAACTTTCTATTTTTGAAGAACAATGTCAAATTGCGAGGATGAAATTTATTGAAGTAGGGAAGAATGTAACACCCAAATATTTCATAGTACATTATTTCTTCAATGTAATTCAATAAGTTGCACTACAGGCAACATCGAGTTCAAGTGGACCACGACTTACCAAACTAGTCGTTCAAAAGCGGTTATGAATAGTATTGACTAAATTTTGAACTTTATATAATCCTTATAATTTTAGAATCTATATTATGATTTTCTTAGACATAATGTAATAACTAATTCATTTTTTCAGACAAAAGAAGTATTTTTCAAAAAAATGCACTTTTACCGCTTTTTAATGTTGAACCATCTTTAAATCCAATATTTGAAACTTTTATGTATTAAATTTGAAAAAATAAACTTCTTCTTTAAAATCGGGACATAAGAATTCAGTTTCAATAAATTTTTGGTGTATTTCCGATAACTTTTATATTTGGGCGAATAGTGAAAAATATCATATTTTAACTGAAAAAAAAAACAATTTAATCAAAATAATTTATAGTGTTAAATTATAAATTTTAATGGTTTTGAAATATAAATAGATTCTATTTTTATCATTTAATATAGTTTTTGTCATTATAATTAATTTCAATTTGAAATTGTACATAAACATGTGTCAATCTTTGGAAGATATTGTTGCTTAAAAAAACGCGATTTATTTTGACAATGGGAATTAATTTTAAATTAATAAATGCAACATCTATATTTTTAATTTGGTAAAATATTATTCATTTTTGGATTCGGTATATCAAAATTTGCTTAGGGTGATTTTTTGGATTTTTTTTGAAAAGTTTCAATTTATGATGAATAGTGAAAATACTCTCTTATTATTTAAAACTGACTTTTTAGGTAATTAATTAATTATTTTATATAAATTTATTTTAGGTCAAAATAGATACATAATACCTATATATTTTCAATGTAATTCATTGGAGACATTTTGTAATAATATTAGATATATAATATTTTATTGATCTTTTCACCGTCTTTTACCCACCTCCTAGGAGAATTTGCAAATTCGCTTAAAAGGTAATGTTACCGCTTCTGTGAGTTGAATTTAAAAAATCCAAGAGACACGGTTAACCTTATTGAGTACAATGAGTTTTAATAAGATGAATATAATTTCCAGTGAATAGTAACTTTTGACTTTTATTTACCGTTGTTAAAGGTAAATAGGGTATTTCAATGTAAAAAGAATATTGTAATAATTCAAAATTACCTTAACACATTTTCTAATCTTATTGGATCAGTAATGGCCAACCATGGGAATCCTTTGGTCTATTTTGGGACCCCATTATCCAATTAAGAATGATAATGAAACTTTAGATTATTTAATTTATAGTAAAGACAAAAATGACCTAAACAACAATATTTTAGTAATTAATTTTTATATGATGTTATATAAATAAATATTTTGACTATAAATATTCTATGGAAAGATAAAAATATTTCCTACATCATGGTATTTGTTTCATAATTTTTATACATTGAATAAATTAAATTATTTATGACACAATAATGATGCAGTATTTACCTCATTAATAAATGATTTAAATAAATTCGATTATATATATTAAAATATTATTCAAAACATGTCCAATTCTTATTGGTTGATTTTATTTCTACCATGAGTCCTATTATCTTATACCTTAATGATTTTTTGTCCTTTATAAACTGAATATCATTATATAATAAAAAAACATTTTCACACTTTCCTAAAGAGACCCTCCTCCCCCTTATAAAAATAGAACACTAATTACCAATTTATCACACCACTCAAGCCTTTAAGCTCGTCAAAACTCTACCAAATTAATCTCCCTTCATCCCTCTTCTTTTACTAGAAGCCTTACCTTAGGCCAAAGGCTATTCTAAATGTCATTTTTGTTCAAACCAAAGGAAGTTACCCAGATTAAAGGTAACAATTTATCTTAACGTCTTTTATTTTATTTTACTTCTCCAACCCATAAACTCTTTTAATTCCCTTATTTTATAACAACAAAAGTATCCTCAATATTCTAGGATTTTGTTACGAGAAGGATTCAAACTACACTAACACACACCTCCATCTAATGGGTGAAGAACACAATGTTTTTATGGATGGAAAACTCACGCCTCATGAAATGATGATTGCTCAATTACCTCCAACCGCCTCTCATGGTGGCCATTATGATGGCACTGTATTTATATATGATATATAATATTTTATTTTTTCATCATGCTTCTGTATTTTTCTTTTATATCATACCTTAATGGTTTCCATTATGGGTAAACGTGATAATTTCATTTGAGGAAGTGCGGACTACCGCCTCCTCAAAGTGATATGACTCATTAATACCATATGTGGGATGTATAAAGTATGGATTTAATGATATTATATATGATATTATAAGGTAATTATAATATACCCATGTATAATTATGTTTTAATTCCATTAAAATAAGAAATGGAAATAGAAGTAGCGTTCATGCGTATGTACGACTTACCATCTCCATGAATGGTGCATTTTATTTCTTACCCCAAAATGATATGTACTGTTATAAATAAAAATATATACTGGATATATATTATATATATGATATCTAAATAATGAACATAATTTAGGATATAATGAAATTTTGACCATGTGAACATCTTGTATCTATAAGGTGTTCATTTTTGACTCAAGTGCCAAATATCGACAAAACGAATGTTATTATCATGAATGATTACATAATGTTTATAACATGGTAATAAGTGATATAAAAGGAATAATAAAATTGAAATTTTTCTAAATAAATTATAAACTAACATTATTTTATTATTCATGATATTAAAGGACAAACATGTCAAGTCAGACAAGTGGTAAGGGGGTTTTCATCTCACTCCTTATTCTTGTGAAATTCATGCCATATTGCCACTATTACTTTTTGTGTGGTGTATGTAATGCCCATAATTGTATTCTTTGTGTAATAAAATTTAATTTATGTGTATTTACATATTGATTGTATGACAATTCTTTCATGGGGTGTATATTTCGTAAGTTACCAAATTGGTAAGGGTTAATTTCAAAATCTTTTCATTATCCGAGATTATTTATACATAATTATCTACCAGGACATCTTTATCATCCATATACATGTTTCTTAAAAATGTATTTCAAAGCATTTTTACTATTTACTAGAAAATGGGCTAAATTCATTTATACCATTATTTTTTTTAAAGTAATCTTTCGGTCATTCTCTAAACAAATTACTTTTGACCTTTTCAACAAATTTAAGGTAAGAATGTGTTTTTAACTTATACGGTGTTTGCGGCTATTTTCTACCGTTATAACATCATCAAAGCTTCCCTTATAATCTTATAAGAATATTTTCAAAATAAATGTTTTCGTTATAATTATGTGACTCTTAAATGATTTCAAAATAGAAATAGACATTTCTCTAAAATTGTTTTGATTTCATTTATGTCAATATCCTTTAATGGATTTTATGTTTATTTGATGTTGATATATTATTATAAAAAACTTCCATATTGTAATGAAGGATTTTTTGATATGTTTGGCTGTGGATGTTCTATTTTTATACCATTCATGGTTTATGGATAAAGTATTGACATTTCGTATGCTAGTTTTAATACGAATTTTTATGTTATATTTCAACATTTCTATATGAGGAATGTATTGGACGTAGTAAGTGATGGTTGGAGCCCACTGTAGCTCCTTGATGCATCTATAGGTCTCATGGGAGAACTAGATGTGGAATTGGACGAGGCCCTTTCCCATTTTGATATACAGTTTTGGACGAGGCCTTAAACATTTTTAGACGTCTTGGCGGAGGCCGTGAAAAAATGTTTCAGAATGTCCGACATTATATATTCCCTCATTATGAAAATAATATTGATGGTTCATGTGAACAATCCACTAGTAGAATACCCATGATTATGTTTTATTATTTCATTATTTACTCATCTCATATTCCTACCATAAAAGTATTCATGTTTATTATTGGTAAAGGCTTGTGGTTCCAATTACTCTCCATGCTTAATTTTTATGTTATCTTCTACTATATTTCTTACCCTTACTGAGCATTTGAGCTCACCCCTTTATATGTTTTATTTTTCCCAGTATTCCAAGAAGTGTATTATGATTGATATGCAGGGTTAAGCTAAGTAAATAATGGAGTTCATAAAGGATTATTTATGTTGTGTTGTATGTTATAAAGTGTAATGTAACATTTATGTTAGTAATCTATTTTCCAAGACTGCTAAACTGATCGGTCGTTCAGGGCATGATTCCTTTCAATCATTCCAATGTTATGTAATAATGCATAGACTCTGGGTAACTGGGGTCGGGACGTTACAATTGGTATCAGAGAAAGTTTATAAATAACCTTGGAAACTAGATTTTGATAAACTCTGATTAGAGCACATTACCCTAAGACAGACTTTGAGGATTAGTATAGAAGAACTTCATAGAATTTTGGTACTGTAGAGATTTTTCGAATTTTCCAAGCAATACATCCCTTTCTAGATACGAGAAGGTAGATGCGGCTTTGGAACAGATGTACCTAGGGGTAAAACCCGAAAACACTGCTTTGAGCTATACCCAAACATGAACTGGTGCACGACCACTGGCCTTACTGCACTCTTGGTTACGACACTCTCGTGGGATATGCTTAAGATAATTCTCATTTTATTTTAAAATCATTATGAAGGATTTATGAGTATATACCTCCTCAATGAAAATATTTTTATGATTATAGATTATTACCATTAAATTTTCAATTTACATTAGCTATTTTACAAGTTTGGAATTATTAATTGCAATACATAAACTGACCTAGTGTATGGCATTGTTTAGAAATGGAACCCAGTAGAAGGACTGTGAACTCCAGCAATACGTATGATCCAAAGAGTAAGATGGATCATATCTTTCTCAGTGTTAATCGAAAATTTAGAAGGGAAATAGTATCCCATGTATTCTCTACATATGAATAAAATGTATCATGTGTTAATAAGATAAGTAAAGAATATTATGAGTTCTATGGATTTGAAGGGAAGCAAGATAATAAAAGTATGGAAGAGAGAAAGATGGATAAATTGAATAGGTAAAAGAAGGATTTTACCATATGTGATAACTGCGGAATGTATCACCATGGTAAATGAAAGAAGGAAATGAGAGTTTTTTATAAGTGTATAGAAAAAGGAAACCAAGTACGTGATTGCAAGGGTAAGAAAACGCTTTCAAATGTAAAATGCTTCATCTGCAATGCATTGGGACACAACATGGATCAATGTCCCAGTCATCAGAGTATACCAAAAGTGATGATATTGGATAATAATCAAGTTATGATACTACATTAGATGAAGAGGAATGACTAGTGTTATTATGTTGTTATTATTGAATTATTTCATTTGAGTGTTTTATCAGCAATATTCTGGTTATATAAATTATGTAGATAAATAAGGACTGTACTACAGTACTATCTTATTGAGGATTTGAGATTATATGGTTCTAAGAAAAGTGACATAAAAGTAAGCTATACTTTTTGAAAAAAATACATAGATGAAGGAAATGTAATCCTTAATATGGTCATGATAATGAGGTACTGATTTTGCAATAAGAGATGGTTGATTTAGATAAATTATATTGGATATTCTTGACTACCTTGAAATAGATTAATGATTTGTATATTCCATCATTATTGGAATTTACAACATTTTTTGATATAAGGAGTATATCCAATATTCTATAAGGAATAAAGGAGAATGAATGTAATCAATAAGGTTTTATGGTAGTTCAGGATGTTGCAGTGTTTTAAAAGAATACTTGATGAAGGTGTTCACATGTTGTTATGTGGAAAAAAGGATCTTCATTGGGTTTAACTTCTATATGAATTTTGTACTATGAGTTTGCAAGAAGTATTTTGGATAAGAGTAAAGGTTTGTATGAATTACGTTTGAAATTGGAAACTATTTTTATTGTTGTTTTTGGATTTTTATAAAAATTACAACACGCATACCGTGTGACAACTGGTCACATCAGACAAAGTTGCAGGAATCAAACCCACAACCATAGTGTGATTGGGATTTATCACATACCACTAGACTACGTGAAGTCCCTGGATTGTATAATGAAGTTTATTTTTTAAGGGTCTGATAGGTGAATTATAAATTCATTTTTTTAACCTTATACAAATGTTTATGAAGTATTTACGAGTATATACCTCGAAAAAGAAACTATTTTTATTATTATGGATTATATCCATAAACTGTTCAATTTACATTTGGTATTTTACAAGTTTTGAATTATTCATTGCAATACATAAACTGACCTACTGTATGCCATTGTATAGAAATGGCGCCCAGTAGAAGGAATGTGAACTCCATCAATATGTATGATCCAAAGAGTAAGAATGATCTTATAATTCACGGTGTTAAGCTAACATTTAGAATGAAAATATTCTCCCATGTATTCTCAACATATGATGAAATTATATCATTTGTTAATAAGACAAGTAAACAATTCTCCCAGTTCTATGGATTTGAATGGAAGCAAGAGAAGAAAAGAATGGAAGAGAGAAAGATAGATAAAGGGAAGAGTGAAAAGAAGGATATTCCCATATGTGATAACTGTGGAATGTATTACTTTGGTAAATGCTTGAAGGGAATGATAGTTTGTTATAAGTGTGGAGAAAAAGGACTCCTAGTATGTGATTTAAAGGGTAAGAAAAAGTTTTCAAATGTAAAATGCTTCATCTGCAAGGCATTGGGACAATACATGAATCAATGTCCTAGTCATCAGAGTATACCACAAATGATGATATTTGATAATAATCAAGTTATGATACTACCTCAGATTAAGAGGAATGACTTGTGTTCTGTTGTTGTTATTATATAATTATTTCATTTGAGTATTGTATAAGGAATATACTGGTTATATAAATTATGTGGATAAATAAGGATTTTACTACAGTAATATTTTATTGAATATTTGAGATTATATGGTTCTAAAAAAGGTGAATTAGTAGTAATCTACACTTTTTGGAAAAATACATGGTTAAATGAAATTTAATCCTTAATATGGTCCTGATAACGAGGTAGTGATTTTGGAATAAGAGATGGTTGATTTGGATCAATTATATTGGATATTTTTGACTACCTTGAAACTGATTAATGATTTGTATATTCCATCATTGTTGGAGTTTACAACATGTCTGGATAGAAGGAGAATATCTAGTATTCTATAAGGAATAAGGGTGAATGAATGTAATCAATAACGTTTTATGGTAATTTAGGATGTTATAGTGTTTTAAAATAATACGTGATGATGTTGTTCACATGTTATTACGTGGAAAAAAGGATGTTCATTATGTTTATCTTCCTTATAAATTTGGGACTATGAGTTTGGACAAAAGTATTTTGGATAAGCCTAAAGGTTGGTATGGATTAAGTTTGAAATTGGATACTATTGTAAAGGTTATATTTGGATTTTTATAAAAAGGACAACACGCAGAGCGTGTGACAACCTGTCATGTCGGACAAAGATACGAGAATCGAACCAAAATCCATAGTGTGATTTAGATTTATCGCCTACCACGGGACTAAGTGATGTACCTGGATTGTATAATGTAGTATATTTTTTTAAGGTTCTGATAGGTGAATTATAAATTCGTTTTTTTAAACCTTATACGAATCAGATAAATTGAATATTTTTTAGTTTTATTATCTTTTAGAGTGAAAGATGAGTTTGTGGTATAAATTAGTTAATGGATAGAAATCTAATTGTCAAGGATATATTTTTCTTCTTCTCTTATTCTATGAATAAATAATTTCTTATACTTTAGGTAATGGATCTTAAAACATAAATGTGTTATCCTAATACGTTCTGTTTTTTTGAACCGATGATATTTTAAATCATCATATATTGATGGCTTTGAGGACCTCAATTCTATAGTTGTTTGTGACTAATAACCCCAATCACTCCCTATAAATATTTATGTTTTTCCTCCAATTATGAGTCTCTAATTTTTACTAATTTTTTCTTAATTGAGATCATAATTTGGCGATGACTTTTGCATTACCCTTTTCCTATTATTAAGGCTAAATTTTATTAACCCAATTTCTGATGTGGGTTTTCCCACAAAGGTATTTTATATTTTCAACCTTCTACTTTGAAAGAGAAATTTCAAATTGTGAGGATGCAATTTATGAATTAAGGAAGAATGTAACACCCCATGATTTCATAGTACGCTATTTTTTTCAAAGTAATTCAATAACCTGCAGTACATGCAACACAAAGTTCCAGTGCACCACGACTTACCAAACTAACTGTTAAAAAGTGGTTATGAACAGTATTAACTAAATTTTGAACTTTATATAATAATTATAATTTTAGAATCCATATTATGAGTTTCTTAGACATAATTTAAGAACTAATTCATTTTTTTCAGATAAAAGAAGTATTTTAAAAAAAAAACACTTTTACCGCCTTTTAATGGTGAACCCTTATTAAATACAATAATTGAAACTTTTATATATTCAATTTGACAAAATAAACATCTTCTTTAAAATCGGGACACAATAATTTAGTTTCAATAAATTTTTGGTGTTTTTCCTGATAACTTTCATATTTGGGTGAATAGTGAAAGTACTCTATTTTAACTAAAAACAAGCTTTTAATAAAAATAATTTATAGTGTTAAATTATAAATTATAATTGTTTTAAAATATAAATAGATTATATTTTTATTATTAAATACAATTTTGGACATTATAATTAATTTCACTTTGATATTGGACAAAAACAAGTGTCAATCTTTTGATAGATATTGTTGTTTAAAACACACTATTTATTTTGAAAATGGGAATTAATTTTAAATTAATAAATTCAACTTCTATATTCTGAATTTGTTAAAATATAAATCATTTTTTAATTCGGAATATCAAAAATATCTTCGAGTGAATTTTTGAAATTTTTCTAAAAACTTTCAATTTTTGATGAATAGTGAAAAATAGAGAGTTATTGTTTAATACCGACTTTTTATTTAAATAATTATTTATTTTATTTAAATTTATTTTATGTCAAAATAGATACATAATACAAATATATGTTCAATGTAATTCATTGAATTCATTTTTAATAATATTAGATATATAATATTTTATTGAACTTTTCACCGTCTTTTACACACCTCATATGAGAATTTGCAAATTCGCATAAAACATAATTTTACCGCTTCTGTGAGTTGAATTTAAAAAATCCAAGAGACAATATTAACCTCAATAAGTAAAATATGGTTCAATAAGATGAAAATAATTTTTGGTGAACAATAACTTTTAACTTTTATTTAACACGGTTAAAGGTAAATAGGGTAATTCAAGGTAAAAAGAATGTTGTAATAAATATAAACTACCTTAACACATGTCCTAACCTTATTTTATGAGTAATAGCCGACCATGGACATCCTTGGGTCGATTTGTGGACCCCATGGAGCCACTTATGAATGATGATGACACTTAATATTAATTATTTTTAAGTAAAGACAAAATTGACATAATCATCAATCTTTTAGTAATTAATTTTTATATGGTTTTATATAAGTAATATTTTTCACTATAAATATTATTTGTAAATATAAAATGATTTTATACATCATTGAATTTTATTTATAATTTTTAGACATCGAATAAATTAAATTATTTATGACACAATAATGATGCAGTATTTACCTCATTAATAAATTATTTACATAAATTAGATTATAAATATTAAAATAATATCCAAAACATGTCCAATTTTTTTGGATGATATTATTTCTACCATTAATCATCTTATCTATGAACCTAATGATATTTTGTATTTTATAATCTAAATATCATTATATAATAAAATAACATTTTCAGACTTTCCTAAAGAGCCCCTCCTCGCCCTTATAAAAAGAGACCACTTCTTACCGATTTCTCACACCACTCAAGCCTTTAGGCTCGTCCAAACTCTAAAAATTTAATGTCCCTTCATCCCTCTTCTTTTCTTAAGGGACTTACCTTAGATCTAAGGCTCTTTAAAATGTCATTTTGGTTCAAACCAAAGGAAGTTACCCAAATTAAAGGTAACAATTTTTCTTAACTTCTTTTATTTTATTTTACTTCTCCAACCCATAAAGTCTTTTAATTACTTTATTTTATAATAGAACAAGAATCCTCTATATTCTAGGATTTTTTATGATAAGGATTTGATCTACATTTACACACACCTCCATCTAATGGGTGAAGAATATAATGTTTTTGTGGATGACAAACTCACGCCTCATGAAATGATGATTGTTCAATTACCTCCTACTGCCTCTCATGGTGGCCATTATGATGTCACTATATTTATATATGATATATACTATCTTATGTTCTCATCATTATTCTGTATTTTTCTTTTATATCATACCTTAATGGTTTCCATTATGGGTAAACACGATAATTTCATTTGAGGAAGTGCGGACTATCGCCCCCTCAAAGTGATATGACTCATTAATACAATATGTGGGATGCATAAAGGATGGATTTAATGATATTATATAGGATATTAGAAGGGAATTATAATATACCTATTTATAATTATGTTTCAATTCCATTAAAATAAGAAATGGAAATAAAAGTAGCGTTCATGCGTATGTACGACTTACCGTCTCCATGAATGGTGCATTTTATTTCTTACCCCAAAATGATATGTACTGTTATAAATACATGTATATACTGGATATATATGATATATATGATATCTAAATCACTATCATCATTCTGGATATAATGAAATTTTGACGATGTGAACATCTTGTAACTATAAGGTGTTAATTTTTGACTCAAGTGCCAAATATCGACAAAACGAACGTTATTATCATAAATGATTACATAATGTTTGTAACATGGTAATAAGTGATATAAAAGTAATAATAAACTTGGAAATTTTCTTAAGCAATTATAAATTAACATTATTTTATTATTCAGGATATTAAAGAATGAACGGGTCAAGTCGGACAAGAGGTAAGGGTTTTTCATCTCACTCCTTATTCCCGCGAGATTCATGCCGTATTGCCACTATTACTTTTTGTGTGGTGTATGTAATTCCCATAATTGAATTCTTTGTGTAATAAAATTTAATTTATTTGTATTTACATATTAATTTTATGATAATTCTTTCATGGGGTGTATGTTTCGTAAGTTACCAAATGGGCAAGGGTTAATTTCACAATCTCTTCATTATCGGAGATTATTTATACGTAATTATCTACCGGGACCTCTTTATCATCCACATACATGTTTCATAAATATGTATTTAATTTTTTTTACTATTTACTTGAAAATGGGTTAAATTCATTTATACCATTATATTTTTTTAAAGGAATCTTTCCATCGTTCTCTAAATAAAGTACTTTTGACCTTTTCGACAAATTTAAGGTAAGAATGTTTTTTTAACTTATACGGTGTTTGCGGCAATTTTCTACCATTATAAAATCATTAAAGCTTCCCTTACAAGCTTATAAGAATATTTTTAAATTAAATTTTTTCTTTATAATTATGTGACTCTTAAATGATTTCAAAATATAAATAGATATTTCTCTAAAAAGGTTTTGATTTCATCTATGTCAACATCCTTTAATGGATTTTAACTTTATTTGATGTTGATATATTATTATACAAAACTTCCATATTTTAATGAAATATTTTTGATATGTTTGAATGTGGATTTTCTATTTTTATACCATTCATGGTTTATGGATAAAGTATTTATATTTCGTATGCTAGTTTTAATACGAATGTTTATGTTATATTTCAACATTTCTATATGAGGAATGTATTGGACTTAGTAAGTGATAGGGGGAGCCCGCTGTAGCTCTTCGATGCATCGGTAGGTCTCATGAGACAACTAGATGTGGAATTGTCCAAGGCCCTTTCCCATTTTGATATATGGTTTTGGCCGAGGCCTTAATCAATTTTAGTCGTCTTGACTGAGGCCTTGAAAAAATGATTCAGAATGTCCGACATTATATATTCCCTAATTATGAAAATAATATTGATGGTTCATGTGGTCATTAAACTAGTATAATACCCATGATTATGTTTTATTAGGTAATTATTTACTCCACTCATATTTCTTTCATAAAAGTATTCATGTTTATTATTGGTAAAGGAATGTGGTTCCAATTATTCTCCGTGCTTAATATTTATGTTATCTTCTGGTGTATTGCATACCCTTACTGAGCGTTTGAGATCACCCCTTTTTATGTTCTAATATTCCCTAGATTCCAAGATATGTATTATGATTGATATACATGGTTAAGATAAGGGAATAATGGAATTAGTAAAGGATTAATTATGTTTTGTTGTATGTTATAAAATGTAATGTAACATATATGTTTATAATCTGTTTTACAAGACTGCTAAACTGATCGGTCCTTCGGGACATGATTCATTGTAATCATGCCAATGTTATGTAATAATTCACCGACTCTGGGAAACTGGGGTTGGTATGTTACATTTATTATTAGAGGAAGTCTAGAAATAACCTTGGAAACTAAATTAAGATAAACTCAAATGAGAAGACATTACCCTAATATAGTCTTTGAGGATTAGTATTAAAGAACTACCTAGAATTTTTTTACTGTCGAGATTTTGTGAATTTTCCAAAAAATACATCCCTGTCTGGATATGAGGAGGTAGAGGCGGCTTTGGCATAGATGTAACTAGGGGTAAAACATGAAAAAACCGCTTTTATCTAGACTCAAACGGGAACTGGTGCACGACAACGAGGCTTGCTGTACTTTTGGTTACGACACTCCTGGGGGAGATGCTTAGGATACTTTTCATTTTCTTTACAATTAATTATGAATGATTTATGAGTATATACCTCATAAAATAAAATATTTTTATGATTATGGATTATATCCATAAACTGTTCAATTTAAATTTGGTATTTTACAAATTTGGAATTATTCATTGCAATACATAGACTGACCTAGTGTATGACATTGTTTTGAAATTGCTTCTAGTAGAAGGAATTTGAACTCCAACAATACATATGATCCAAAGAGTAATAAGGGTCATATCATTCATGGTGTTAAACCAAAATTTAAAAGGGAAATAGTCTCCCATGTATTCTCATCATATGAAGAAATTTTATCATGTGTTAATAAGATAGGTAAGAATTCTCTGAGTTCTATGGATTTTATGGGAAGCAAGAGAAGAAGAGGATGGAAGAGAGAAAGATGGATGAAGGGAAAGGGGAAAAGAAAGATTTTTCCATATGTGAACATTGTGGAATGTATCACCTTGGTAAATGATTTAAGGGAATGCCAGTTTTTTATATGTGTGGAGAAAAAGTACACCAATTACGTGATTGCAAGGGTAATAAAAAGTGTTCAAAAGTAAAATGCTTCATCTGCAAGGCAATGGTACACTACGCGAATTAATATCCCAGTCATAAGAGTATACCACAAATGATGCTATTGGATAATAATAATGTTATGATACTACCTCAGATGAAGAGGACTGACAAGTGTTCTTATGTTGTTATTATATAATTATTTCATTTGAGTGTTGTACCCATAATATACTGGTTATATAAATTATGTATATAAACAAGGACTATACTACAATACTATTTTGTTAAGGATTTGAGATTATATGGTTCTATGAAAAGTGACTTAATAGTAAGCTACACATTATGAAAAAAATACATGGTTTATGGAAATTTAATCCTTAATATGGTCCTGATAATAATGTAGTGATTTTGGAATAAGAGATGGTTTATTTGGATAAATTATATTGGATATTCTGGACTACCTAGAAACTGATTAATGATTTTTATATTCCATCATTGTTGGAGTTTACAATTTTTTTGGATAGAAGGAGTATATCCAATATTCTACAAGGAATAAGGGAGCATGAATGTAATCAATAAGGGTTTATGTTTTTTCAGGATGTTGCAGTGTTTTAAAAGAATACACGATGAAGGTGTTAACATGTTATTAAGTGCCACAAAAGATCTTCATTTTTTTACCTTCATTATAAATTTTGGACTATGAGATTGGAAAATAGTATTTTAGATAATTCTAAAGGTCAGTATGGATTATGTTTGAAATTGGATACTATTGGTTAGGTTATTTTTGGATTTTTATAAAAATGACAACACACAGACCATGTGAAAACCCATTGCGTCAGACAAAGATGCGGGAATTGAACCCAATACCATAGTGAAATTAGGATATATCGCCTATCACTGGACTACACGATGTCCCTGGATTGTATAATGTATTTTCCTTTTTTAAGGGTCTGATAGGTGAATTATAAATTCATTTTTTTGAACCTTATAAGAATCGGATAAATTGCATATATTTTTAGTTCTATTATCTTTTAGAATGAATGATGAGTATTTGATAGAAATTAGTTAAAGGTTGGAACTGTACTTGTAAAGTATATATTTTTCTTCTTCTATTATTCTATAATGAAAAATTAATTCTTAAACTTTAGGTAAGAGATCTTAAAACTAAAAATGTGTTATCCTAACACCATATGTTTTATTGAACCAATGATATTTTAAATCATTATATATTGATGGATTTGTGGCCCTCAATTTTACAATTTTTTGTGACTGATGACCTCAGTAACTCCCTATAAATATTTATTCTTTTCCTCCAATTATGTGTCTCAAATTGCCACCAATTTTCTCCTAATAGATATCACAATTTTGTGGTGACTTTTTCATTCCCCTTTTCCTCTTATTAAGACTAAGTTTTATTAACCCAATTTCTGATGTGGGTTATCCCACAAAAGTTTTTTATATTCTAAACCTTCTATTTTTTGAAAAACAATTTAAAATTGATAGGATGAAATGTTTTGAATTAGGGAATAATGTAACACCCCAATATTTCATAGTAATTTATTTCTTCAAAGTAATTCAATAAATTGCACTATACGCAACACTGAGTTCAAGTGCACCATGACTTTCCAAAATAGTCGTTCAAAAGAGGTTTCAAATAGTATTAACTGATTTTTGAACTTCACATAATACTTATAATTTTAGAATTCATATTATTAGTTTCTTAGACATAATGTAAGAACTAATTCATTTTTTCAGATAAAAGAAGTATTTTTTAAAAAAATGCACTTTTATCTCCTTTTAATGGTGAACCCTTTTTAAATCCAATATATGAGACTTTTATATATTCAATTTGACAAATTAAACTTCCTCTTTAAAATAGGCAAATAATAATTTAGTTTTAATAAATATTTCATGTTTTTCGGATAACATTCATATGTCGGTGAATAGTGAAAACTACAATATTTTAATTGAAAACAACCTTTTTAATCAAAATAATTTATAGTGTTAAATTATACATTTTAATGGGTTGGAAATATAAATAGATTATATTTTTATCATTTAATACAATTTTGGTCATTATAATTAATTTCACTTTGAAATTGGACATAAACAAATATCAATCTTTTGAAAGATATTGTTGCTTAAAAACATGCTATTTATTTTGACAACGGTAATTAATTTTAAATTAATAAATGAAACATCTATATTTTCAATTTGGTAAAATAGACTTCATTTTTTAATTTGTGATATGAAAATTAGATTAGGTTGAATTGTTTGAATTTTTGTGAAAACATTCAATTTTTGATGAATAGTGAAAAACACTAAGTTATTATTTAAAATCGTCTTTTTATTTAAATAATTATTTATTTTATTTAAACTTATTTTAGGTGAAAATAGATACATAATACCTAAATATGTTCAATTTAATTCATTGGAGTCAATTTGTAATAATATTAGATATATAATATTTTATTGAACTTTTCATCGTCTTTTACCCACATCCTAGGATAATTTTCAAATTCGCGTAAAACTTAATTTTACTGCTTTTGTGAGTCGAGTTTCAAAAATCCGAGAGGAATGGTTAACCTCAATATGTAAAATGTGGTTCAATGTGATGAAAATAATTTTTTTGAATAGTATCTTTTGACTTATTTACCACGGTTAAAGGTAAATAGGGTAATTCAAGGTAAAAAGAACATTGTAATAATTCAAAATTACCTTAACACATGTCCTAACCATATTTAATGAGTAATGGCCGACCATGGGCATCATTGGGTCGATTTGGGGACTCTATGGAGCCACTTATGAATGATAATTACCCTTTAGATTAATTAATTTAAAGTAAAGACAAAATTGACAAAAACAAAAATATTTTAGTAATTAATTTTTATATAGTGTTTTATAAGTAATATTTTTCACTATAAATATTATTTGGAAAGATAAAAATATTTTATACGCCATGGTATTTTTTTTTAATAATTTTTAGAGATCAAATTAATTAAATTATATATGACACAATAATGATGCAGTATTTACCTCATTAATAAATGATTTAAATACATTAGATTATAAATATTAAAATAATATCCAAAAAATGTCCAATTAATATTGGATGAATTTATATCAACCATTAGTCATCTTATTATTGGCCCCAATTATTTTTGGATCTTTAGAAACTGAATATCATTATATAATAAATTAACATTTTCACACATTCCTAAAGACCCCCTCCCCCCTTATAAAAGGAGACCACTTATAACCAATTCATCACACCTCTAAAGCCTTTAGGCTCATCCAAACTCTGACAAATTAAGATCCATAAATCCCTCTCCTCCTCCTAGAATCCTTACCTTTGGTCGAAGGAACCTTAAGAAGTCATTTTGGTTCAAACCAAAGGAAGTTACCCAGAATAAAGGTAACAATTTCTCTTAAGTTATTTTCTTTTATTTTACTTCTCGAACCCCTAAAATATTTTTATTCATTTATTTTATAACAAAAATAGTATCCTAAATATTAAATTATGTTTTTATGAGAAGGATTCAAACTAACCTTATAGACACCTCTATCTAACTCGTGAAGAACCTAATGTTTCTGTGGATGGAAAACTAACCCCTCACGAAATGATGATTGTTCAATTACCTCCTACCACCTCTCATGGTGGCAATTATGATGGTACTATATTTATATATGATATATATTATGTTTATGTTTTCTTAATGCTTCTGTATTTTTCTTTTATTTCATACCATAATGGTTTCCATTATGGGTAAACACGATAATTTCATTTGAGAAAGTGCGGACTACCGCCCCATAAAAGTGATATGACTCGTTAATACCATATGTGGGACATATAAAGGATGGATATAATGATATTATATATGATATTATAATGGAATTATAATATAACTATGTATCATTATGTTTTAATTACATTAAAATATGAAATAAAAATAAAAGTAGCGTTCATGCGTATGTACAGCTTAGGGTCTCCATGAACGGTGCATTTTATTTCTTACCCCCAAAATGATATGTACTGTTATAAATACATATATATACTGGATATATATGAAATATATGATATCTAAATCATTAATATCATTTTGGATATAATGATATTTTGACAATGTGAACATCTTTTAACTATAAGGTGTTCATTTTTGACTCAAGTGCCAAATATCGACAAAATGAACCTTATTAACTTAAATGATTACATAAGGTATATAACATGGAAATAAGTGATATAAAATTAATATTAAACTTGAAAAATGTTCGTAAGAAAATATAAATTAACTTTAGATTTTTATTCAGGATATTAATGAATGAACAGGTCAAGTAGGACATGAGGTAATGGGTTTTCATCTCACTCCTTATTCCCGTGAGTTTCACACCATATTGCCTCTATTACCTTTTGTGTGGTGTATTTACTGCCCATAATTGTATTCTTTGTGCAATACACATTAATATATGTGTATTTACATATTCATTGTATGATACTTCTTTCATGGGGTGTATCTTTCGTAAGTTACCAAATTGGTAAGGGTTAATTTCACAATCTCGTCATTATCCGAGGTTGTTTATATATAATTATCTATTGGGACCTCTTTATTATCCACATCCATGTTTCTTAAAAATTTATTTGAAAACATTTGTTCTATTTACTAGAAAAATGGTTAAATTCATTTATACCCTTATATGTTTTTAATGGAATCTTTCCGTCGTTTTTCAAACAAGGTTCTTTTGACCTTTTCGACAAATTTAAGGTATGAATGTTTTTTTACTTATACGGCGGGTGCTTCTATTTTCCACCATTATGACATCATCAATAATTTGCTTACAATATTATAAGATTATTTTCAAAATAAATGTTTTCATTATAATTATGTGACTCTTAAATGATTTCAAAATAAAAATAGATATTTCTCTAAAAAGGGTTCTGATTTCATCTTTGTCAACATCCTTTAATGGATTTTAAGTTTATTTGAAGTTGATATATTATGAAACAAAACTTCCATATTGTACTGAAGGTTTTGTGATAGGTTTGACTGTGGATGTGCTATTTTTATACCATTAATGGTTTATGGAAAAATTATTTACATTTCGTATGCTAGTTTTAATACGAATGTTTATCTTATATTTTAACCTTCTCATACGAGGAATGTATTGGACTTAGTAGGTGACTGGTGGATCCCACTATAGCTCCTCGATGCATCAGTAGGTATCATGAGACAACTAGACGTGGAATTGGCTGAGGCCCTTTTCTATTTTAATATATGGTTTTGGCCAAGGCCTTAATAATTTTTATACATCTTGGTCGAGGCCTTGACAAAATGTTTAAGAATATCTGCAATTATACATTTCCTCATTATGAAAATAATATTTATGGTTCATGTGGTCATTCGACTAGTATAATAACCATTATTATGTTTTATTATGCAATTATTTACTCAAATCATATACCTTCCATAAAAGTATTCAGATTTATTATTTGTAAAGGCATGTGGTTCCAATTATTTACCATGCTTAATATTTATGTTATCTTCTATTATATTTCTTAACCTTATTGAGCATTTGATCTCACCCCTTTCTAGGTTTTCTTTTTCCCAGGACTCCAAGAAGTGTATTGTGAATGATATGCAGGGTTATGCTAAGGGAATAATGGCGTTCATAAAAGATTATTTATGTTGTGTTGTATGTTATAAAATGTAACGTAATATTTATGTTAATAATCTATTTTCCAAGACTTCTAAAATGATCGGTCCTTCATGACATAATTATTTATAATCATGCCAATGCTATGTAATAATGTACCGACTTTAGGTAACTGGGGTCGAGATGTTACAATATGTATTTTACCAAAACAAAAACTTTTTTGATAATACTAGTGCCATTGATTTAATAAAAAACCTTGCACATCACTCTCGTGCAAAACACATAGATATTAGGCATCACATTCTTAGGGATCACACACAAAAAGGAGATATCATTATTCAATTTATCGGAACACATGATCAACATGCTGATATTTTCACATAATCTTTACCCTCTGATAGATTTGAATACATTAAACAGAAGTTAGTAATTATAACCATAAGGTAATATTTCATGTTAATTTCCTGTTGAACCAATCTCATTGTAGTAATAAACTCCTTTTCATAGGGGGCGTACATTTGTTTATCAGTTTTTTCAAAAAAATTTGTTTTTAGTTTTTAAATTTTTTTTATATAGTTGGTTTTTCAAATTTTCATAATGAAAATTTAGTTCTTATTTTTTTTGTAATAATGTTTTTTTATGTCTTTCATAATGAAGATTTTCATACTTGAAATTTTCGTAACGAAGATTTTCATACCCAAAATTTTTGTAATGAAGATTTTCGTACGTGAAATTTTTATAATGGAGTTTTTTTCTTTCTTCGTTTTAATTTTTTTTGTAATCAACATTTTTGAAATTTAAATTTAATCAAGAAGATTAATTCCTCAATACAGATAATATTCCGGGTAATCTGAAAGGTATGTTTTTTTTCTTAAGTTTTTGTAGTCATCATTTACTTTTTGGTATTTTTCTTTTGTGGTTTAAAAGTTTTGGATTCTAGTTTCATTAAATCCAAATGTTTTAATTGAAAAACCTCAAAAGATCGGATCCTACCAAATTTTCAACGCGACTATCATTTAAACCATCAGATCTAATCATAATATTTCTCAACCATTGGATTGTCATTGGAAGTTCAATCGTCATATCAAACACTTATATAGAGAACCCCCTAAAGGTGATACCACATCGGATTTCAAGACTTTCCGTGCCAAATCTCTTCCCCCCTTTCAAAATCCCATTCTGAACGTCTAAAATCATTCTCAAATCTGAATGTCTTTTGTAGTTCCTTCTCAAGAGAAGTCACTTTCAAGTCAATTTCGGAGTGGAAGATTTGTATATATTGGTTGGTGCATCCAAATTTCTTTGCCTAGTATGATTCCATTTTATCCAAGAACATCATGTTGAATGGATGGGAAAGCGTTTTCATATCAAATCCAGGTTCCCAAGATGTATTATATTCAGATCTTATTGTGGAAGTTTTTGAATATGTGTGAATTTTCAAAGTAGAATAGGGGAGTAAATTTTTATTCAAAAGCTATGGAAAAACATATACCCTTTCATACACCAAGGCTGCAAGCTTGGTGTGGTTGTCTTATGAAGGGAAGCTGAATTTTGTTCCCATAAATTGCCAGATTTATAAGGAAGTTTTGTCAAGGTGAATGCTATGAATTGTCTTGGACTAAAAATGTCAAGTCTCCGAAGATTGCTCATTTGTCTTCAAATAATCTAATCCTTGAAATATGGGTTCAAGGATTCGTAATTATGAGAAAGGGTGACAAGGAAAAATTAAAGAAGAGTGATATGTACCTTTTGGACTTCTTGGTAAACCAAAGGATGATCAACTTGATAAAGCATATTCTCATTACGATTGAGAATATTTTGAATGGGAATTCAAAATCCAAAATAATCATGTATCTAGCCATCTTCTCTAAGCTAATTTATCGGTTCCTTGAGTCTTTCAAGAATCCTTGCATTTCCAAGCCAAGGAATTGCAACGTCATGTTAGTAAGTGATGATACTTTGAAGTGAATGAATATTGGTTTCTCTAATGATCCCGGGGAATTCTTTGACTTATTAGAGGAAGAGGCTGAAGCTGTTCCGAAGGAACAAGAAGTTCCTGAATCATTGTCAAAAGTAGGAAAGAAGAGGAAGTTGAAAGAAGTAGTAATTGAAGGTAAAACCCCAGAGGCTAAAGAAACTCAATCCGCACTACCAAATCCTAAGAAACAAACATGCCTATCTAGATGAGGTTGTTGCAAAGTAGAGGGATGATAATAAAAATCGAGAGGAAGGAGAGCCATAGTTTGGCTTGGATCCTGCAGAAGCTAATCATTTGAAAGAAAAGACAACTGATGAGCTTGATAAGAAAGCTAAGGAAAAGAACAACGACAAGAAGATGTTGGAGGATGAGATTGTTCAATCCCTCTTGAGGGATACTGAGAAATCATCCAAAAATATCCTTGTACCGAAATCCTACTTGGTAGAGGCCATAACATAGACACCAGGGAAGAAATTTTTCACTCCGGAAAAAGTACAAGAAAATATTGTTGAAGAAAAGTAAGCTATGGAAGAGGTGGAAGAAGAAGAAAGTTGTGGTGACACAGAATAACTCATAAAGACAGTTTAAGACTTTCATGAGAAGGAAAGTGCATCCGAGAAATTGTCAATCTAAACCTCTTAAGATGGATCTTTAATGATTGATACTCCTAGGTCAGATGAAAAAGATGAAGATGAAGTGAATAAGCTCTCTGAGGAAGAAAGTTATAATCATCATTTCATTCACGCAGAAGATGTTGAGGCAGGAGGTGAGAAGGAGAAGATTGGTGAAGATAGAATTGTTCAAATGTCTAATAGCGAACTTGAGTCTCTGGATGAGGAAGCTGTTCAGAGAACTGATAAGGGGAAATAAGTGATTATGGATACACCTATTAAAGTTGTTTTTAAAGAAATGTGAATCTAGTGGATCTTCAAAGAGGAATCTTGTCGAGTTTTAGAAAGATCCCTCACTGTGAAAAGTCTCAAATTCGGAATCATATTCCCTAGGACACGATTTTTTCATTCAATCATTGAAGATTCTATTTGATACCATTCCGATCTTTCCAAGTATTGAATCGAGATGTCAGATGCTCCAACACAGCTTGAATAAAAAATAGGATTCAGTATCATTGATGATGGATAATTATTTAAAAATTGAGGCTGATTTCAAGAACTTCTTCATTAACTATGATGCCCCAAAAAATCTTTTAAGAAAGTGATTAGCTGGTCGAAGAAATTAGTTGAATACTTTAGAGAGCTTGATGAGTTTCAACATTAAGTTAAGGAATCTTTTGATAATGAAGATTGTAAAATCAAAGATCTCACGACTAGCTTTAAGGAAAATATAACTCATTATAAGAATACATGGATTCAAGAGGTAAAGGATCTGAATGGGAAGTTATATTCTGTTGCTCAAAGCTAGAAAAGAGAAAGAGATCTTCAGATTGAGATTTAAGAAAAGCTTGTTATGTAGGAAGAAGTCATAAAGGCTCAGAAAGAGGTTCTTAAGGATCAGGATGAAAGAATGAAGTCCTTAGAGAAGAAATATTAGGATCAGGATCATCTCCTAAAGCAAGGAGAGAAAGACCACAAGGAACTCAAAAATCTGAAACCATATTGAAGAAATTTATACCCAAGGAGAAGGAACGAAAATAGATCCAATCTGATATTTTGTTGTATTCTTTCCTTAAACAAATTCTTCCTATCTTAATGAAATTATGGTTTCTCATTTTTGTTTGGATGATTTGTACTAATATTTCAGGTACAATGATTTCTTCTCCATTCCCTCAACTTAATTTTGAAAATAAAAAAGTGGGAGAAAATAATAATAATAAGTAAAGATGAAATATCTCTATGGGGGAGTTTATCTAAGGGGGAGATTTCATTACTAAAAATTGTGTAACCAAGATAGTGAAAAATATCATTCCGAAAATATAGAATACGATCCTTACTATTCCGAATCCTAATGGGATGTTAGTCGTATTCATCTTTTCCCATATGATAAGGGAGATATGTTTTACTTTCAAATTCTATAATAATGTGTTCTAAGTCGTTTTATTCTTTTTCGTAAGGATGATTGTTCTTTACAAAAAGGGGGAGATTGTTGAGACCAAAAGGTTTTCCTTAGGGCCTTTCTATTACTTCATACTTGGGAGAGATTGTTGAGTCAATAAGGTTTCCTAATGACTTTACCATTCATTCATGTTTTGAAAATCACAAACACCTTATCTGAAGGAAAATCTCATTTTACCATGTGTTTTACTTCTCTATGGAAAATTATCCTTCCATAAAGAAATTTATCCTTACATTGTTTTTCATTGTTCATTATCTTGTCTAAGTGTGAAATTTAGTTTTATATCTAAATCCTAAGAATCATATAAATCATAGATTAAGAGCATTCTGTTTTCAGACTCCAAATTCTAACTCCGAGTGCTCTGAATTCAGACTCCGAACACTTCTGAGTTCTGACACTGAATTATTATGAACTCTAACTCTAATCTTTGTATGTTCTCACTCTGAGTTCTCTGAATTCAGACAATGAACTCTTCTGAGTTCTGACTTCAAATTCTCATGAACTCTGACTACGAACTTTTTGAGTTATGACTCGGAATTCTAATGAATTCAGACTCCGGACATTGTGAGTTCATACTCCGAATTCTCATGAACTCTGACTCCGAACTTTGTAAGTTCATTTTCTGAATTCTTGTGAATCTAGATTCCAAATTTCCTTGAAATTCAGACTCCAGAATTCTATAGAGTTCATGTTCCTAATTCCTTAGAAAACCGAATCTAAATATCCTTGTATTATAAACAGTGAATGTGTTTTTGGTTAAACATAAATCATTTATTTGATTACATTCTAAATATTTTATTTTGGTTAAGTAACCATATATTTTCTTACACATAATTTTTTTATAAAATGATGTCATACATTCAGTTACTAACTAACCTTTTTTTGAGTGAGACGTGTAAAAGTCCCTCCAAAATTCAAGAAACAATATGACCATTGGAGGAGGGAGCTGACCGTTGGTGATATGCATTTAAATAAGAGATAATTTGAAAGAGCATAGTACATGTTGATCAATATAGAGATTACATATTGCCGAAGTGATTTCTAGAGAGAATATTTATTTCTTAGTGCATACTAAACTTCTTGTTCGGATTTTCTTTGTGTGTCTCCGATTGTTGCTGTGTACAATCGAGGGCTTCCAGGGATAGGTAGATAGAGGTGTCGACTACCTTGAAGTTGAGGGCTTCTCTACTGTGGAAGACAGAGGTGTCGAATACCTTGATGTTTAGGGCTTGCGGGGATAACAAGACAGATTCCGATCTTCATATCGAGGGCTTATGCTGGTGTGGGTAAGACAGACTTTCATGAAAGTATAAATCAAGGGACATTTATCCAAGGTTTTTGGATACCCTTCTCTTTGGGTTAAAATATTTACTACTTGTTACTTGTTTTGTTACCGGTTTTCCACTACATTTTATTTGTTGAGGAAAGTATAACTATTTTATACTTCCTTATACTAGTATACTCCGATTTAGTAATATTCTATACACATTAAGGTAGAATCTTTATATTTTTAAACATTCATTAAGTTTCATTTTCCTGCACCATCTTTCTGGATTCACTTTCTTGGAATCGTATTTCTTGAATCATGGAAGTGTGTAAAACTAGAGGTTTTGTGAATTACCTTGTTTAACCTTGTTAAACATAACCATATTTAAATGTTCCAAAGTAATTTTTAATGTTTACAATTCACCCCTATTGTATATTGAACATCATTAGATTCATTATTCAATATCTATATTATTTTGATCGTACATTTGGTATCATAGAGTATATCATACTCTCACATACAATCTCAACATGCATGACGTTAAACTGCAGGACAACATCTTGGTCACATGACATTAAACTGTACAACATTTTTGTCAAATCTACACTACGTAGTACTATAGCAACCATGGTTAATGCTATGTGACCTTAAACGCCAGCCATTACTCTTCCTTGCTACACGATGTTAAACAACGCACCAGTTCTGAAATCAATGACCTTAAACTAAGAACCTTTTGTCCATGAAATATGACCTCAAACTATTTTCAACACCAAGTTTTGTTACTCTGAGTCCAACTACGTCTTCCCACTTACATGCTCTAATTCATAGTGTTGTAGAACCGAGAATGTAGGACTCCAAATATACATAATCCCAATCCATATCCACGCTTCATAGCTTCCCTTTATGTGGATCCATGCCTCATTTCATGTTTTAAGGGACCCCCTAACGTCCTGGTCTCATGCGACATTGGCTCACCTACCGTCTTGGGCCAACACCTCAGAAGACTCTGTATGAAATTTTGTGACCAGTCCCATGTTTCAAACATGGTCAATAGTCGAACCTAATTTTTCTATCCTCTTTCCATACAACACGCTATGGATTTTGTGTTTTGAACATGGTAAGTTGTTATCCCCCATCGTTACACCACCATCATTGTGATCCGAATATCGGATGCCATCATTCACCCTTTTTTCATCTTTATAGGTTTATTGGGAACTCCAACACCCTTGGTGTTACCCTTTCATATATATTTGCATATTGAACACTAGGTCCAGTATCACTGGGATATTCCCAACCTAACACCCTTATTTCCCCTTCTGTGTGCTTCCATGTGTGAGGAAAATACCATTATTACTTATTGTATCCTTCCCCTAGCTTGAATCGGGTGGGATTAGTAGTTTTGATAGGATGTGTACTGATATGGCTGAGTGATAAAGACATCTTTGTCTGTGAAGATGTTAAACTGCTCATTATCATCTTGGATGAATTTATACTGCTAATCGTCATCCTACAAGATGTTAAACTTCATTATCATCCAACATGAATTTAAACTGCTCATCTTCATTCGTCATGATGTAAAACTACTCATTATCGTCCTGAATGACTTTAAACGTCTCATATTTATCCCACATTTTGTAAACTTCATTATCGTTATGCATAACTTTATACTTCTCATCTTCGCCCCACATGATGATAAGCTGCATTATTGTCCAGCAATACATTAAACTATTCATCTTCATCCCACATGGAATTAAACTAAATTATCATCCTGCATGACTTTAAACTTTTCATATTTTTCCATTATGACAATAAACATCATTATCATCATGCATGACATTAAAATACTCATCTTTGACCATGATGACGTTAAACTTCTCATTTTGGTCATGCATGACTTTCAACTATTGTACCCAGCATGACATTAAAATGATTTTCTTTCCCACAATATGATTAACTAGAAAACAGTCTGAGCTCTATGATGATAAACAATGATCTATACAGTCCCACACGACCTTAAACTCTTCTGTCTTATCCATGTGACGTTAAAATTGGTGATTCATTTGGACTGAAGGATGTAAAAATATTCAACATTCATCCTCACTGCACGATGTTAAACTACATGGAACATTCAAGAACTATGTATGGATTGATTTCCATCCTCATGAGATACATAGGAATGCTCGAACGCCTCGTTTTGAGCCGAGCCCCTAGAATATTATCTTTGACTATCACCCTAGGTATAATTTCCTTGGAGGATTAGACATGGTGTAGTGTAGGCTTCTTTGGCCCCACTAATGGTGGGATTATGATAATCACACCACGTTCCCCTCCTCATTATTCTATCCTCCCACGTCCTCCCCACAAGACGTTAAAAAACATGACCCTTTTAGAACTGTGTATGGATTGATTCCTATCATCATGGGATATGTAGGAATGCTCAGAAATTTCATCCATTGGTCCAACCCCAAACTTTAGGTTCTCCCCTAGGGTCAAAAAACATAGAGTGGTGCAAGATTTTTCCCTCATTCACATCGAGTTCATCATGACTGCACCATGTATCCCTATCCCTAAAGGTCTTCACCTCTTTTCTTTTTATGCATGGAATTAAACTGTACAAGCACATTAATTTTTCATTCACTCCCTTTACTTGGTTCTTCATCATCTTTCACATCAATAGGACCCCCGAACAACATGTATGTTTGGCCTAAGGGATCTCCTACCATTTCGAGCCAATGTTCTCGAGGATCTTGAGTGAAATATTGATACAAATATCGCGTTCTGAACATGGTCAATGTTCAAAAATAATTTGTTACTCCTATTATAGGTTACACGAAATAGATGTTGTGGTTCGGATGTGGTCAATAGTCATCCTTCATCGGTGCCACCACACTGGTATGTCCCAAGTATTGAGTGATGTGATTCATTTTGTCCTATTATCCCTTCAATCATTAGTCTGCCTTGGGTAGGAGTGTTAGTGTGGATTCCATACTCTTATATGTTGGGGAGAGCCAGATCTCATTCCTTGTTTCCCACACTGAGATTTTCTCACATGGGATTAGGAATTTTTGTAAGGCAATACCCGCATAAAGGGTCATGTGCACACGATATGATATCTATGACCTTAAACTAATATTATAATCATCCTTATTGTAAGATATTAAACTGCAATATGGTCGAGAACACCAGTCACAGGTCCCTTGGCATTCCTGAGCCCTTGGACCAGTTTCCCACATAGGATTGTGCGGTGTCATGAGGAATCTTTGTCCTCATTCATGTCAGGCTATTTTTTCCTCACCACATATATCCCTTTGAGACACTCCTCAATCCTTATCCTTTCTATAATACATTAAAATACACGAGTCCCACCATTCTTTTTTTGTCCCATCATTTGGGTTTCTTCCATCATTCACATATAAATGGACCCATGAATGACATGGATGTTTGGCCGAAGGGATATCCTACCATTTCGGGCCAAAGACCTCGAGGATCCCGAGCGACAAATTGATACAAGTCCCATGTAGTGAATATGGTCAACGGTTGATGCTTAATTGTTCACCACATCCCTAGTCACACAATATGAATATTGTGCTTCAAACATGGTCAGTAGTTATCCTCCATCATTGTGGTTGTTATCTGGTCTCCCAAAAAATAGGCACAGTGATTCATCCTTTCAACCCATCTTTCCCACACACATGACATTAAACTGTCCAACGATCCGATCCCTATGAACTTAAACTGATAGAACCATCATCCTCACCATGAGACATTAAACTGCGAATAGGTGGGGCTTATGGTCTTAGATCCCTCAACCTTTTCGGCCCTCTAGCACAAGTTCTCATTTGGGAATGTACGATGTTGTATGAGCTTGTGTCCTCATTTACACCAGGTTACTCCCCATCATGTACACATACCTCATTAAGATACCTTTCCCCTTTATGCATCCTTTCCACATGACATAAAGCCGTGCATCATCCTCTAGAAATATGTGTCACTCGATTCACATTCTAATGGGATAAATAGGATCGCCCGATCATTTTGCCTTTGATTCCAGCCCCATTTATGATAAACCTCCTTGCCTTCTAGGCCCCCTGGCCTATTTTCTCCTAGGAGAGGGGCATATAGTATGGTATCGGCTTATGTTCTCATTCTCGTCGGGTTTATAACAACTACATCATGTACCTATTTCACCTGAAATCTCTTTTTCCCCTTGTTCCACACTTCTCTTTCCATGTGGGATCTTCTTACGTTAAGCACCTCAACCCTCATTGGTAGTTCACCACTGTGCCCAGGAGCACTCTAGTTCAGCACGTAGAGTGGTGAGTCCCACATGGACATGTTATCTCCCACCCTCATGCTTTATGCTCCCCTTTATTTAGGTTTCCATCATATTTAACATCTAAAAGGGCTCCCGAATGGTACAAATACTCATCCAAAGGTCTCTCATATCATTTTATCCCAATTTCCTCAAAGACCTAGAACAATTATTTGGTAAAAGTCCCACATTGCGAATATGGTCAGCGGTCGACACTCATTTGTTGTTTACATTTCAGGTCACACGATATGTATGTTGTGTTTCAAACACCGTCAACAGCTATCCTTCATCATCACACCACACCCATCAAGCCTTACATATTTGTTGTGTGATTCACATAATTTTCCACTCCATCATGTCCATGTGTAATTCTTACACACTTGGTATTATCTCTTAATACACATTTTCACTTTAGGAGGACAAAGACATGGTGAGGAATCATTTATGGCCCCGCACCGATTTCCCCTTTTCATGTATTCCATGTGTTACAAATACCTTCTCCACCCTTGTTTTCCACATCGAGTGTCACTCATGTGGGCATAGGGATTCAGTCAACATTATCACCCCATTGGAAGAGTCACATTTCTCTATGGTTGGTGGTCTAAAACCTTAAAATAAGTCATCTCTATATCCTTTACTCAAGAAATAAACTTCATGACATTCCTAGAACAATGTACATATTGATTCCCATCCTTATGGGACACCCAGAAACGTCCGAGCATCTTTTCGTCAAGCCGAGCTTCGGTACCCCTAATTACACTTTCCATTCGGATTTTTGGTCCAGACATTCACATGATTGTGTGTTGTGATGCGGTACCACATCCTCATTCACGTTGGGGTTTTAATAGCCACACCACAAACTCCATTTCTAGGATCTAGTCTCTCCCACCTCTCATCCTATATGACATTAAACTGAACTACCAGAACTACATATGGCTTGATCCCCATCATAATGGGCTATGTAAGAACACCTAGACATCTCCTCTTCAGGTACAACCCCATATTCTCTGACCATTGTTGGCCCCTCATCTTGAGGCTTCTTACCAAATTTTTTTTGTGGTGCGGTGTGGACCTCGTCCTCATTCACGCTGGGAATGCTTTGTGACTCCATGCACATTCCCCAATAAGACCCCATTTCTTCTAAATTTTTCCATGAAATTTTACAGTAAACTATTCTACAAGTCCCACATCACTTTTATTTGTTTCATCTTTATTTAAAAACATAAAAATGAATTGGTTGTTCTTATCATACTAATCTAAACTATGACATTATTTTCCTAGCTGCATGAGGAAAACGACACTGCATTGTGATTTCCTCACTCAAGGGGACATCATGTTTTGTAATGGTTACCAAACAAACCATTTTTCAATGACCATATAAGTCTCGATTCTTATAGTGAAGCCTGGATTCTTCATCCTAGGTTTATCGTTTAACAAAAAAACATCCATCCATCCTAATGAAAAAACAATATCTATCAAATGTTTTTCTTTTTGTGCGTGGGCCAGACCTGCATGACAACATTGTCTCTAGAATTGGTACCCCACAATGAAGCTTCTGTAACTATGTATGGATTGATCCCCACCATAATGAGGTATGTATAAATTCCTAAACACTTTGCCTCAGACCCATCCAAACTTTCATTTTATATCCCTCGACCTAAAAGCTCCCCAATGAGAACATGGTGGGATATGAACTCCTACTATCCCCATTCACGTTGGGTTTTCCAATCCCCACATCATGTGTCTCCCTCGGTCGATTATATCAATGGTTCTAGCTCTATGATTATTAAACTAATATCCAACAATCCTTGTCGCGGGACACTAAACAATGTGACATTATCCAGCACTATGTGTGGCTTGATTCCCATCCTTATAGGATACGTAAGAATGCCCAGACATTCCTTTTGTAGGTCATGCCCCATGAATCTTAAATCCCACCCATTCTTGGCCCTTTGGCCTGAACTTCTTTGGAAGCATATGGTGTGGAAAGTACAACTTGGGTTCCCATTCGCTTATGGTTTTACAACAACCACACAATGTTTCTTCCATATCACCCCCTAACCTAGTCTGAGTTCTATGAACCTAAAATATGATCTCATTAGGGAACTACACATCATGTTCGGCTGCTTCTCCCCCCAGGGAGAATTTCAATAAATAGGGTCCCCTATTAATGGTACACTTCTTGACCTTATGATAGGAGCGTGGAACCCCACGACCCTTGCCATTGGAAAGGGGTTTGACTCACTCTATCAGATGCGTCTTATTGTCACACTGAAATGCATTGTGACAAATGGCCCAAAGTGTGGAATTCTCACAAGGACATTTCCTCAATTATTTTCCCAAAAATGTGAGCCCTTTATTTTGATCCCCATCCTCTTTCATTTCTAAAGGGACCCCCTTTGTGGCCTAGTCTCATGCCACATTGTCTCACCTACCTTCTTGGGCAAACACCCCAAAATACCTCAGATAGCATTGACGACAGGTCCCACGTTTCGAACATGGTTAGTGGTCAACCCTCATTTTTATGTACCCATTCTAGTTTAATGCAAAGCGGATACAGTGTTTCAAACATGGTAATTCTTTATCCTCTATCATCACACCACTCTCATTCTGATCTAGATCTCAAGCTTCACGATTCATGTCTTTCCACCCCATTATGTTCAATTAGAATTCCAACACACATAGTTCTATTCCCCCTGAAAATGAAGGTGCGTTAAGAATGTGTGTTAGAAATAGATGAACATCACTAACCTAGTGGCCCACTTCCCGTAATGGGTCCCTTATGATACCATGAAATCTTACTACTACTCCTTGTTTCCCGCATTGAGCACATCTCACATAGGATTAGTAGTTTTAGTGGGGAGTGTAATGGTGTAGCTATTCCACGTAGGCCCTTCATCCCACATGACATCAAACTACAATTACAGAACTACATGTTCCTTGATTCCCATCCTAATGGAATATGTAGGAATCCCAAGAACTTGGACTTGATCCCAACCTAACTTTCTCTTTCGGTCCCTTAACCTAAAAAAACTTCCCCCAAGGATACGTGATGTGGTGTGGACTTCTCATTTCCTAATTCTCTTCGGGTTTCTAGATACCATGTAACATACTCAATTTTGTAATCTCCCCTTTTACCCACCCTCTAATCGTGTGATGTTAAACTGCACATGTCCATTTTTCCTCAATGCATCACACTAAAAAATGGTTCCACCCTGAATAAGTTCAGGATGCCCCGTGTAAATCATGGGAAGCATCAGTTTCCTCACCAGGGAGGATTCTCCCTACTAGCGTTGGTCTCTAACCACGTTGTGCTTCAAATCCTACGTTTGGGTGGATTCTCATCTTCATGGGATACATAGTGATGCCCAAGAAATTCACCTTGGGCCCATCCCTAGGGTTATTTACCCATTGTGGCCCCTCCACCCGGATCTTGGTCCAGGCAGTATGACCATAAAACTATGTGCACCGTCCTTACCATACAAAATTAAACAACGTATCTATCATCCTTATTGGTATGACATAAAACTAAAATTAATTCCAGGTCCTTACTAGAGAGGTCATGTTCATAAGTAATTTTGATCCCTGATCGGACCAGTGCACCCACCGAATGTGTTTCTGCCACAGTGGCATATTTCCAAGAATGTTGGGATCCATTCAAACTACCCATCACTCCACCCTCCAAACATTGTGTTCCCTTTACATGGAACCTCATCCTCTTTCACATCTAAATAAACCCCTTAACAGTATAGTTTCTCAGCCTATGGATTGCCTACTATCTTGGGCCAATATTCTGGAAGATTATGGATTGCATTTTGAGTCTGGCCCCATGTTTCGAACATAGTCAGCTGTTAGCCCTCATTTGTTATCCCAATTTCAGGCTAACACAATAGGGATATTGTGTTTTGAACACAATAAATATTTATCCTTAATTGTTACACCATCCCTACAGTGTTCTGAATTTTGGGTATCATGATTCACACTTTCCACTCCCCTCTATTCCGATTGATTCTAGCGCCCCTGGCATTACACCACTTGTGCACCAAAGCACATTGGTAGAAGTAAGTTGGATCTTATGAGATCCCCATTCTCTAGATTCAATCCCGTTATTAAGATTCTCTAAGAGGTGATCTATGTACCATTCTGATCCCCTCAAATATTGCATTTTTTAGCACTGTCATATAGGTGAATGAACTCTTATTATCTATTTTTTCCCACACTGAGCATGGCTCAAGTGGTCTTAGATATTTAGTTGTCTATTTACTCAATGCGATTGAGATACAATAGAGCCCAAGGCATGCATTTTCCTCAGATTATTCCTTAGAACGTGGCCCAACTCACCCTTTGTGTCCCCGTTGGACCCCATTCTTAGGTGGGGGTATTTTTTGGAACCCAAAAATGCATCCACAAGATATTCCAAATGCTTCCATACATGATCCAAGATCGTATCCTGTTTCGCAAGAATTGATTTTATTGGTCGTAGAGACCGAATAAAGTTACAGATTAGGAGTTATGAACATTGGAAGTTGGGTTGGAAAACACCTTCACGGAGCCCATTCGAAAATCTCCCACTACAATCGTGGAGTAGAGGGAACATGAACGGAGCCTCTATGAGCGCTAGAAAAGCTGTGACGGTAGCCTATACGACTTAGATAAACATGAGGAAAATTTACCATAGACTCCACGAGCACCACGAAGGTTGATGTCAGTCAACTCCATTGTTATGAGAAACATGATGGAACTCACGCTGGTTGTAGAGTGAAATTTTCTTTGCGGTATAATTTTACCTTTGCAGCCAAAATTTGTTCTTCGCAGCATGCTCCACCGACCTCCATCGCCTATAAATAGCTGGCTCACCCCCATTCATCAGAACGGTCACACAGACCCTTCGTCAGCTAATCTCCCATTTAACAATGCTCTGGAGGACCGCAACATGATGCCCTTCTCAAAGGGATCAACCTCTTTCAAAGAACAGAGATCCTTTGAGTTGCTGAAGGATCTGCGGAGCCCCATGATCCATGAGACCCTACACTTCGTGCATCCCCTTTTCTCCGTGAGAAACCATGCTATGTGAGACCCTAACCTCTGCGAAGCCCCTTTGCTCCACAAGATCCCATGCTTTGTGAGACCCCATGCTCTATGAGAACCATTACTTTATGAAGCTGCTCCGTGAGATCATATTCTCTCCATGATCCTTTCATTCGTGATGATTTTTTTGCGAAACCCCATGATCTGTGAGAACCATTCCTCTGCAATTCTACTTCGTGAGTCCCTATCCATCATGAATATAATACCTTTTCACCCACCGGTCCATACCATTGGGGATACACCCTCGATCCCCTGCATGGGATCAGTGTCTGTTCCTACACTTCTGTCACTGACCCCCATGAAAAATGGAGAGCAACACCGCTAACATTTCAGATTGTGATGTCAGCATTTTGCATTAATCCATTATGCGTGGGAACCTTCTATATAAGAAACTCCATGATTTAAGATACTCCTACAAAAAAAAATGAAATTCCTTGAGTTGGCATATTCTTCTTGGTCCCTTCCACGTGTTGTGAGTTCATATTCTCATCATCAATTACCCAATTACCTTGAGTCGTACCATTCCTCAAGTAACTCATCCGAACTCTATCACCTATATCATATGCTGGGATCCATTAGAAAGGGACGCTCTTGCGTAAGCCCCATCACCAACCATTTATAGGCAACTAATGTGTAATAGTCATATATACATTACTATAAACTATAGCACAACCTACATACCAAATATAGGATGCCTCTTTATCTAAACAGTATATGACTTTTGCGCCAAGAATAAGATGCCAAAAGTCCACTATACATAACTTGAAACTGTAGCATTCCCTATAATTGAATATAGGATGAATCTTATTCCAATCAAGAGATTCTTTATTCACAAATCATAAGATTCCAATAGTCCTCCTAACATGACTATAAACTGTATCACACCCGATGTTCCAAACATAGGATGCCTCTTTCTCGAATCAATAGATTCCTTTTTCACCAAGCATAAGATGGCAATAGTCCACTCTACATGACTTCAAACTATTTCATTCACTATCATTCATTATATAATGCCTCTTATTCCGAATAAGAGATGCCTTATGAGCCAATCATAAGATGCTAATATTCCTCTATTCAAGACTATAAAATGTAGCACATGATATGTTCCAAACATGTGGTGTCTCTTGCTACAAATGAGAGATTAAATTTTCACAATACCTAAGATTCCATCAAATACACACTACATGACTTTAAAGTGTAGCATTCCCCATCATCTAATAATATTATTCCTCCAATTTAAAATGAGAGATGCCTCATGTGAAAATCCTAAGAGGCCTCATGCCTTGACTACAATGGAGTAACTTCAAGAGGGTTGGAATCCATTAAAACATTCCATCACTCCACCTCATTATTTGCATGTCCTTCATTTGAATCTTCATCCTATTTCATTTCAAAAGGGGCCCCCAAATGGCTTGGTCCCATGTAGCCTCAGCTCACCTATTTTTTCTAGGCTATCACCCTGAAAGGATTTGGATGACACTTCGAGTCAGGTCTTGTGTTTCAAACATGACCAACATTCGAACCTCATTTTTTAGTCCGCATTTTTGGATAATGTGATATGGATGTTATGTTTCGAACACAGTCAACAGATATCCTCCATCGTCATTCCACCCTCACCGCATTTCGAATTTCAGGCATGTTATTCAAACTTTTCATCTGCATTTGTTCATACTGATTCCAACGCCCTTGGTGTTATCCCACTTGTTCACTAGTGCATATGTGTAGACCTAAATTATAAGCCTCAATCCACTATTGAGTAGGTATGTCCTCATGGCCAAACATAGGGATGAAATTACAGGCAGCTTCCATGCATAATCCCCATTCATTGTTGCTGCTCTACAACGATACTCGACCAACTTCCACGCGTAAGCCCCATCCACCGTTACCCCTCCATAGTGGCTCCCAGGAAGCTTCCATGAATAATCCCCATACACCTTTTCTGCTCCTTAGTGGCACTCGAGAAGCTTCCATGCGTAAGCCTCATCCACTATTATCGCTCCATAGTGTCACCCAGGATTCCATGTGTGAGCACCATTCACCACTGCCGCACCATAGTGACACTGGGCCTCTATCCTGGACTAAGTCCCAGTCTTGATCTCTCTGGGTTTCAAACCACGAATAAGCCCTTGTTTCCAATTTTTACCACTAACCATGCGTATACCCGTGTTTCTTTTTTTCCACTAACCACAGGTAATCCCTTGTTTCCTTTTTGGGTAGTTTACCACGTAAAAGCAACACTCCAATTCCCACATACACAATTTTTTCAACTTGATCTTCAGGACTTTGATGCCTCTTGTTTCTTAAACAGATCAATACTCACATGGGTATAAAGTAATCACCGGCCATGACATTGTCTATGGGACTCCCAATAACGTAAGCCCCAATCCTCCATAATGAACTTCGTAGAGTTAGATCCTTGCCAAGGAAAGGTACATAGGAAGACTCCCTGAGGTTCATGCCCAAAAACTCCACTAGTTCCAAAAACATCATGTCTATTCACCTTCATCCCGCATGATATCAAACATTATCCACCATCCCGAACTTTGAGGACTTTTATCCTTGTCTCCTAGGCAGGTTTCATAGGAAGCCTCCCTAAGATTCAAGCCCAATAGATACTTGTCCCGACCCACTTCATGTCGGTTATATCGTCCCACATGACAATAAACTACATCCCTAATCCCAAAATACATGGGCTTTGATCCTTGACATGTTATGGTATGTAGGAAGCCATCCTATGGTTCATGACCAACTCTTACTTGTCCTGACCACTTTATGTCAGTTCACCTACGTCCTGCCTGATGTTAAATTATATCCACCTTGCTGAACTATGTGAAATTTGATCCTTGATAAGGAAAGGTATGTAGAAAGCCTGCCTAAGGTTCAAGACCCACACCCATCAGTTCCGACCACTTCACGCCTACCCACCCTCCTCTTACATGACGTAAAAATTGTACGCACTCTTTTGGTCCTGCAAGACATTAAACTGTACCCAATCAAACTACATGGGATTTGATCCTTGTCTCCTAGGAAAGGTACGTAGGAAGCCTCCCTGATGCCCAACCCTGATATGTGGCAAGCCATTAGATACCTCAACCCGGGGTTAGCCGTTGTATCTCATCCCACGGTAAGCCGTTGGAATCCCAATCGATGGTAAGCCATTGTGATTTCCAACCAGCAGTAAGATGTAGGAATCTAAATTGACGGTAAGTAGTTGTGATTCCCATCTAGTGGTAAGTCATTGGAATCCCAATTGATGGTAAGTCATTGTGTTTCCCAACCAACAGTACACCATTGGAATCCCAATAAATGGTAATCTGTTGTCATTCCCAACCAGCGGTAAGCCTTTGGAACTCTAGTTAGTGCTAAGATGTTATTAACCCCAACCAGTGGTTAGCTGTCAGAACCCCAGTCAGTGGTAAGATGTTTTCAACCCAATCCAACTATAAGAATTTGTGATACCCATACATTGGTAATCCACTGAAACATTAGTTAGCGGTAAGCCTTATTCAACCCCAAATAGTGGTAAACCATTGTATCCCCATCTAGCGGTACACCGTTATAGTCTGCAATAGATGGTAAGCCATTATAGTCCCTTTCACTCAGACCCATATCTCAGGTCCTCTCTCATGGAATCATGCCAACCCAGTCTTTTATCTGTGCATATGCCACTACATTTCATTGGGTTGAAGTAATCTATGCACACACTACTTTGATACCCCAAATCGGAGGTTCTACTACCTCAGGGTATCATCCATGTGTCCATTCTCAAGATTCGCCTCCTCAGGTGTCCCATCGCCCCACCTAACTATGTAGACTTTGATTCCCTACCACAATGATATGTAGGATGTCTCTTTGAGGCTCAATCCCAACATCACTATCTTCCTCATGTTGGTTCCATCTCATTCTCCATCCACTCTCAATTGTCCATATCCATATTAATTCTTACCTGGGCTGCCACATCTTGATGAGATCATGCCACCAAATTTATCACTACTCCTAGAAGTTATCAAGTAACTAACCACACATTAGCCCCAGAATCAATGTTCCCTCATAAAGGGTTTCACCCATCAGATCCACTCTTATCAGTGTTCTAATCAGTCTGACCATCATCGCAAGACGTTAAACTCATGGTCTACCTCATGTTAAACAAGATGTTCCTAAGGAAATCCTCATAAAACATTACTTTGGCATAACCATCTCCACAATACATTAAATTCACTACCTACCATGTGTTAAACATTAGATGCACGAGAAAAGCCTCAGATTATATGCCTATGGTGTAACCATCTCTGCTAGATGTTAAACTTGCGACATACCCCATGTTAAACATGGGAGTCTAAGTAAAACATCAAAGACATGCCTTTGGCATAAGAAAACATACTACTGACATGGGATGCCTCAGGTTCTACGTCCATGAGATGCCATCTTATGAGGAAGAATACAGGTTCCCAAATGATCCACACATCTAGAGATTCCCTGACATGCCTGATGTTGTCATCTACTCCAAATGAAGTTTTCTACCATGTCAAGAACCCATCGAATGTCTTAACAGGAGTAGTGTAGTTAACCAACGTCCACAATGATACATCATTGAGAATGAGATTCACGATCCAAGACTCAATTCTATGAGGGAGACCCAGACTGGGTAACGAATTTCAAGGAGGAATCCTCATAAGGGGTAACCAACATCCCATCCTCCCATTTCGACCAAGGATTAAACATCCTTAAAAAAGAGACTAGTGTCGCGTTCCTTTGGAAAGTGGGAATGCGAGGCCACAAGCAGCACATCCTCCAACATACAGATGAATGCCCCGGTGAAAGCATCAGAGACACATACTATTTGTGGAAGAATTATCAGGTCTTACCAAAGCTTACTGTCATTGTGAAGTGTGGGATTCACTAAATAATAGTTGGGAGAAATGGAAACCATTGTTTCATAGACATACCCCCCTCACTTATGCCTATAGAAAAATTATAGTTTTTAATGTGATCTTAATGGTATCTATATCACAACATGGAAAATTCTTCAGACATTAAGATGTGAAGCTTGTTTCTAATTATTCTCTTTATGTCAATGTGTGATATGGTGTGTTTATTGAAAACAACATCACACATTTTAAATAAATGAATAGGATCTTACAAATGAATCATAAAAGGAATAAAGAAGACTATTTCACCCCAACTTATTGATCTCCCAAAAATCATATTGGTGGTACCACACAAGGATTATATATTTTTTTATTGGATACCCTCACACTCTATCATTATGCTTACCTTGTTCTAGGCTCTTGAGATTATGGGGAATAGGATCCCAATTACCTTGGATCCACATATTCTAGATAAAGTTAAGTATAATTTTTTTAATATCATTGTTATGATTTTATGTTGTTTAACCATTATTTATTAGGAATATCATTATTACATACATACAACAATATGATATCACTCTTGGAAATGATTTTCCATATTATTCTTATGATATTATCGATTGATTCATATTGATTATTGTTTTCATTCATTTTTATGGAGAGCATGCGATATTTAGTAAATTTTTTTATCATCAGATTGATATTAGATGTATGGAGCCATTATCATCTATGCTAAAGGAATTAGTGTTTTTATGAAGATAAGGCCATGTTGTTCAATGGGTTTTTACGGAGTTTAAAATGCTTTCATTGAAAATTTTTATGCGAGACACTTAAAATGATATGAATTTTAATATATATTAGTTTCTTAGTGTCTCAGTTATTTTTACAACTCTATATCAGTTTACACACTCTATGTTAATGGAGTTATAGATTCATATCAATGGTATATTTCAGAAGTCTTTTTTTCAACCTAGTCTATCACCATTGGGTGATCTAATTTTATTCATTAAGAAGTAGGATTGTAGAGTAAATTTTTGAACGAACTACTTGAGGTCTAGCTAGTTTATGGTGAAGAGCCCTTATCAACTATCTAGGATTTATTATTTTTTATATTTGAAAATGGGGGGAGTCGGTTTTTGATTGTCGGTATATAGTCTGTGTGTGATCAGTTGAGGGTGAAGGGGGAATATATCATAAATAATCATTTCTCGTTTCTCAATAATAAGATTATCTTTGTGTTTATGCCATTTTGTGTCCCTAATTACCTTTATATTATCATAGAACTAATAATATATATGTTTCATGAGTTCCTGAATAATTTTTTAGTAATGTTCATTAATACAATCCTTATATATTAAAAGTAATAAGAGGATAATGTTGAGTAAATTATGGTTGTTGTAAATGTTATCAAATTTCATCACATATATTTGATGTTTTATATGTTCAATTATTTACATAAGAGTGTGATTTACTTATTTAGGTTATGTCTCAACATGCTGTAGAACTATATCCTTTAGAGATCAAGATAATTTTTCCTGGGTAGATCATATGAATGTGGTAGAGTATAGTATATTTAATTACCCTAGTGGATATAATAGGATATTAATGTATGAATTATATTATATCATTGTTACTATGATAAATTTAATATAGGAAAACCAATCCATCATACAGATAGGTTAGTGATAGGTGGGTTTTGAGTTCCTACAGGAGAAGATGACCAGTTCTATCATCCTTTAGTTTTTATGTTAAAGAGTAATGTTTTACATATAATATGAATTTTATTTTCCATGAATTGGATTTTTATTGACATAGAATTCAGTGTTGATATTTTATAGGTCTCTATTATAACATTAAAATGAGAATAAATGTTTTACCCCTGATCATGAGTTGGTGGAATTGATTATTTCTCTGAATTTGGGGCTACGTTACTTCATTAGTGAGTGAATTATAGACTTCAATGATCATAATGTAATGAGGTATATATTATATCTATGTGATTTTAACACATTTTAGTGATAATATATGAAGTTATTATAGGTTTATTAATTTTAGGATTCTTAAAACTCATGGAAAAGTAATTTAGTAGAAGATTCATTCTGAAAGATATCTCTTAGAAGATCTATTTGTGATTACAAAGATGCATGGGGTCTTATAGAGGTTATTTAATTATTCCATAGAGATATGGATGAAATTAGAGGTATAAAATTCATATATTAGATGATAGCTTCACCATCCTTATTTTAGTATGTTGAGAAGGCTCGATTTATAGATTTTGAAGTGATGGTTTGGAGATATTGTGGGGGGTATTCGGTGATTCTTCTGAAGGATTACCTTAGGATAATCACAAAAAGTATTATTTCATGGTACTAAATTCATTATATGGTGATTAAAGTGGGGTTTCTTCATGAGATTCATTGATAACCCTTATCATGTCATCTTAGCTCCTCTAAGATGAATCATGTCTTAATGTGTGAGCTTTAGTATCCTAGAAGAAGCATTCTGTGGAAGAGTTTTTTATATAATCCAAGTGAATCATATGGTTGAAGATAAGAATAATGTTTTGGTTTGTATATTTAATCCAATAGATGTTCTAGAAAATGATCCCATTAAATATAAGAAAACAACACTAAAACATTTCTCAATTTAATGATAATATGATTTCCAATATATATTAATGAATTATAGTTCAAAACATTATCCACTGAGTGCCCCATGAGGCGCCTCTCATCAACCTGGTTCCACTTTTAGGGAGGCCAATTATTATTATTTTTTAAAATGGAAACAATCAAGAGACAATCCTAAACATGTTCCCCTCAACTTATTCTAAATTCTTGATAGAAATAACTCATCTTTCTCAATCATTACAATTGTGAACTTAGTTTTCATTCGGAAAATCTGAATGGGACTGACCCATTAAGTGTTTTATATAAATTATATGATTAAATATCCCAAAATCCATTCTAATAATTTTTTATAACATCAATGAGGGTCCGGTTGAGCCTCCTTTTGTGTTTTCAAGTTGGTTATGACTCACATTATAGAAAAATCCTATGCATATAAGTGGTATGGGTGATATTAGGATTGTATCCATTGAAAAAGTCTAGGTTGTTGAGAGGTGTGTCGTGGGTACCTCATAAAATGTTTCTTTGTACAATAATTAATTTAATGGTAGTTGAACTAAGAATTTATATAGAGAATAATTGGTTTTGATGTAATTTTCTTGTGTTTAATAGCTTAAGTGTTTGATAGTTATAGTTGAATTTGATTAGTTTTTTGAAAATTCATTTACAAATGAGGTCTCCTTACCTTGTATATCCCCTAAAATCATCATATAAATAATTATTATATTTATTCACTCTCTTATTCTATATCTAATTATGTGAAACCAAACTTCATCATGCTCTCTTGTTTGATTTCAGTTTAGTTTGTTGAATGTAAAAATGTTGGAAACATCTGGTATCACTTAGCCTAATAATGTGATACTAACAATATATCTTATATCAACTCACTAGTCACCATTATATGTATTTCTGGTAACATTAACTGAATGTATATGAAAACTAGTGAAAGAATAAAGTTGAATCTGAAATGAAAAAAAGTAAATCTATTAATGTACGAACAATTTTAATAAATCTAGAAATATTAAAAGAGTATATTCAGAATTAAAATATTTAAATTTTTAATAGTGGTAAGGGTAGTGTATTTGTTTCATCCAATAATTTATTATTGTTCCCACATCTGTGTATTATACAAAAACCAATTGAAAATAATAAAAATATTAGTAGCTCGAGTCCCATTATTGAAATTAAAGACATAGAATAATTTTCAATACCAATCCTTGAGTGGTATGTGTTTCTTCTATGTGGTGTGAGAATCCACATGTTGATTCCAGAATTAATTTATATAATCTTAATGAGAATTCATTTACAGTTTACTTACAGAGATATGAGATTTTCCACATAAGGGGGGTTGTGGAATGAATGATTTTTGGAAATCATAATGGAATGGTACTCTATGTTTTCTTTATTTCACAAAATAAAATTTAATATTAGAATATTAGTTGAATACTAGATCACTACATTGATGGCTTCCCACAAGTGTTGGTTATAATTAATTCCATGTTCTAAACAACATACTAGTAGATATGATAATAATTTTTTTAATTTATAGCCTATTAGGATAGTATATTTTATATATTAAGGCATGGTAAATCATAGAAACACCATAGTGTTCTAAGATGGAATCTATATAAGTGGCTGCGATTTGATGAAAGGCATGTCATTGGGCCCTTAGGAAACAATATTTTTAACGAAAACAATTTATTTAAATTGGAACTATGAATATTTTTGGAGACAGAAATGTTTTTATGTGTTTCTGTGACGTACCGACCCATGTTCCAGTAAACGGTTCCCAAAGCTGGTTAGGCACATTCCTTCAAGCACTTAATCATGTACGCTAGAGGGTTCCAACATGCAGTGAGGGTATGGTATGTCGGTCTTGGGGAGACTATACCCACTTTTATTAGAACAAAACACCAATAAAAGAAAACAACAATAAACAAGTGTGGAAGTGTATAAATAACTAGAACAATACCATTTCATATGATATTCCAGAAATAAAATACAATATTCAACTAAAAGGTAAAAGATTCTATGAAAAATTAAATGTTAAGTGTCTATAATACCACTAAATTAAATACACAAAGACTCCCAATAATGTCCCAAAAAACATATGGTTCCCTCTCAATTTCTCTAATCCAAAATATCAACCTATCATAGGGCCTTGCCCTTTAAATTCCCTTTAACAACAAAGCCTACTTGGGTGCTGATCAGGAGGCCCAAAAATGGTGTGAGCACAACTCAATAGGCCACCACCAACAGTGTCTAAAACAATGTTTAGTCAAAAGATAGTGTATGAAGTTTTATTAAGCAATAAATACTATGAATTATTAAATAGTAATCACATTGTAATTTTTTCTTTAATCATCTCATTATTCCATGTTTTCCAATTGAATCATCATTCATTATTATCATTCATTTTGAGTGGAATGTCATGTCAAGCACCCCTAATATCATTTAGTATAGGTCACCATGCCTAATCCTCCATATCTCATTCAGAGTAGAACATAATTCATAGCACCTCAATATCTCAAGATTGGATAACTATTGAGGAAGAATTCCATATCCATGTCACAACTTCTAATCAGTCTAGAATTCAATTTATAGCACCACCAAAATCTCATCCATTTAGTCATTCTATAATTCAAAATAATTATCCACATTATTACATTAATAATCCAATTATTAGTTTAACATTACAAAGCCCATTAGTTAACTCAACAATTAACTAATCACATAACCCATTAATTAATTCATCAATTAATTAATCAATCAAATATATTATCATTACATGATTAATTCCTAACAACTAATTATCCATATTAAATATAAAATTGTCATAATTAATTCTCAAAATTAATTATCTTTGATCAACATCATGGCACATAATTGATTCTGACAATTAATAATCATACATAGTCGACCATAATTTTATAATTAATTACCCCAATTGATCATTTTCACACACTGAAGTCAATATCTCAATTAGAATATCTCAACCCATAACAAATCTCCAAAACAGATACCTAATAGGGAAACCCCTTCCCCCTCATTTGTGACATGATTCAATTATCAATTAATCACCAAGGGAATCACAAGCCAATTCCATATTCATAATTACTCCAATATTGGAAATCAATTTTCAAGGGAACCTAGAAAATCTATAAACTCCCATTCACATATAAAATACAATACTATTGGAGTTTTTATTATACCACCTACCTCGGTTTATTGAGTGATGTTTTAATAATGTAAATATCTAAAATCCGATCGGTACAATGTCTTTGATCAAGATCCGGATCTAAATCCCTAAACCAAAATTAATACCAAAGGCATCCAGTTCAAGAAAATCTAGATCCAGATCCAAAATACTAGAACTATATCTCAAATTATTGGTTTAGATCAATGGAAATGGTGGAGATCTTCTGTGAAGAGATCCTGGAAATATAGAAGAATTAATGGTAGAAGCTATAGGAAGAAATCAACATACTTGGAAGAGAGAGGATCTTCAATTATTCCTTTAGAACATAAATAACATTTTTTGAATCACCATGGAATCCCTCCGGATGTCTCTAGGATCACCTATACTTTGTCAAGACCTAGAAATGGTCTAAATATGGGTGTCTTAGGGTTCGAGTGGTATTAAAATAGATTTCCGGATAATTAATCCCCTGCACACTGTTTCATGGGAATGGGTGCTCTGTTATGGAAAACGGTATGTCAACCATGCAGAACTCTCTATGGAGGATTTCATGGTCGACACGGTTTAGTCTCATGGTATTTTAAACCATGCACAAACCATGTGGACCTCTCTATCCAGGTTTTCATTGTTAGCATGGTTTAGTTGTATGGGTTTTCAAACCATGTGCTTACCATGCACAACCCACTATATGTTAGTTTTTCTTTAAAAATACACCCAAAAACCCCCAAGACAATACTCCAAATCAAAGTTATAAAAAACCTTATAAATTAACTGAAAAATGAATAATATGTCTCCTGAAAAAGATTGAGATATTACAATCACCCCACCTTATAACAACTCATCCTCGAGCATCACTCAAGAAGATCACTACAATTCCGACCCGAAAAGATTGGGCCATTAAGCCCTCATGTCTGATTCCTCTTCCAAATACTCCTCATTAACACTAACATGTTTCCACAACACGTTAACTAATAGCATAGTCTTTCACCCAAGTTTACTCTTGATTATTTGATCTTATAAATATTGTTTTCCAAACTGTTCTACTGTAAAGGATTCCCTGATATGAAATAATTGTGCTACCTTCGTTAGTCGATCCACAATGAACCAAATAGAGTTATTCTTCCTAAGTGTCTTTTTAAGTCATACCATTAAATCCACATTCATGGAATCCCACTTCTATTCTGGAATAGGCAAAGACTAAAACATGCATCCACATCGTTGTAGCTCTGACTTCAACTTCTGAAAGGTGAATAATCTTGTTACAAACCTTGTTATCTCCTTTCTCATGTCTGGCCACCAAAAGTTTCGTAATAGGTCACAATACATTTTTCCTCCCAGGATGTACCAACAACATTCAATCATGAAATTCTCACATGATTTCCTCTCGCATACTCGTATGCACAAAAACCCTATTTTTCACATAGATGATCTCATTCCCATCTATTTCACAGTCTGGTAGTGTCTCCCCACCTTCAAGGCTTTCCCTTAAGGATAAACACTCTTGGTCCACATACTTTATGTTTGTGATCCATCTCAAGAGTGTAGACTCCACTTCTATAGAAACTAGTGTCAACCTAACTTGACACTCTTGAACTACCACATGCATTTACGCTAGTAAAGTCATTATCTTCCACTCCACACTTTACTCATATAAAAATTGGCTCTGAGTTTTCCTTCTCATGGAATTAGCCACACTATTCCTCCTTCCATGTGTATATTCCAATTCAAAATCGAAGGACTACATATACAATACCTATCCTATCTACTGAAGATTCAATTCACACTATTAAAAGATATACTTCAAGATTTTGTAATATATAAAAACAATACTCATTTTACCAAAAAGAGAGTGTCTCCAAAACAACATAAACCACTGCTTCCAACTCGAGGTCATGCATAGGGAAATTCCATTCATGTGGCCTCAGCTTTCAAGACCTGTAAGAAATGAATAGACCCCCTTGCATTAACATAGATCTGAGTTCAAATCCAAATGCATCACAATACACCATGTTCTACTCACCCAAATCAGTTATGATCAAATCTAATACTGAGGTCAATCACTTCTTCAAGTCTTGGAAATCATTTTTGAATACTTCTGTCCAATCAAACATTATTCCTATTGTTTTTCAAACCATAAAGTGGTGATTCCAAATGGGAATAGTCCTAGATGAACCTCTTTTAATAAACACATAATCCCAAAATAAATTTGTTTATAAAAAAAATTTCATGTGATAATCCCATGAAATCATTGCCTACACTTTTTCTGGGTCCACTACCACACCTACTTCCATGATGATATGCCCCAAAAAGTGTACCCTGTCAATCCAAAACTGACATTTAGATAGATTTTCATATAGTCCATGCTCTCTTAGTGTACCCAAGATGATGTAAAGATATTGGGAATGGCCATCATGATTCTTATAATACACCAATATGTCTTCCAAAAACACCACCTCAGACATATCTAAGTATAGATGAAAGATCATGTTCATCAAGACCATAAATACTACTGGAGCATTTTTCAACCCAAATTTCATTAAAAATACTCATAAAGGCCATGAAACCTTTTATAAGAAGTTTTTACTATATTTCAAATCCAAACTCTCACCTGATGATACCCTGATCTCAGATCATTCATTGAAAATACACAATCCCCCTTCATTTGGTAAAACATATCATCGATATGCGGAATAGGATATCAGTTCTTCACGGTCATTTTATTCAACTTATGGTAATCAACACACAATAGTAAACTCCCATCATCCTTCTTTGAAAAAAATATAGGTTACCCCCAAGGCCACATTTGTTGATAGATAAACCCTTTATCATCCATCTCCTCCAACTGTATTTGGAGCTCTTAAAGCTCAGTCAGCATCATTCGGTAAGGTGGAATAGATACCAGCTCAGCCTCCTACATGGTCTCAATATTGAATTTCTCATCTATCTCTTGTAGAAACCCTGAAAATTATTCATGAAATACATCCTGAAATAGTTCTACTAATGTTGTAAGTATGTCTTTCCTACCACTCCCATCATCCATAAAATGACTACCAAATTGGGTTGTGAGCTCACTGAGTTGCTGGGTAATTGGACCTGCTTGACCTGCATGAATATCATATTCTCCAAAATGGATATACTTGTCACCCTTAGGAGATAAAAATTTCACTCTCATTTGGTAACGATCTATGTGGGATAGGTATGCGAGTTTTCAGTCCATACCGATAATAAAGTCGAAGCCCATTATATCTAGGACATATATATCCCAAAGAAAACGATACTCTCATATATTTAGTAAACATTCCTTGACTAAACAGAAATCCCTAGACTGTGTTCCCAATAGTTTATCAATATTCATCACTCTTCTTATGGAATCCACCTCTAGGCTCAAACCATTAACAATATTTTCATATATAATGGAATGAGAAGAACATGTATCAAACAAGGAAATAACTAAAGTAGAATAAAATAGAATATTACCTTTCACCATTGATGGAAAAACCTCTCTTTCCACAAGTGTAGGCTACACTACATGTAACTATCATACCTAATTCCCTGTGGTGTCATCTAACTCCATTAAGTAGAACCAATCTGATGATACATGCGTTCATACCCCGATGAACCACGTCCACTACCTCTTCTTTCTCTGCCCAAAGTGTTACAACTTCTATACATATATGGTGTAGAGGACCTCGTTCCCACACTCTAAATATGGGAAGCTACTCCCTCAGCACCAGCCTACCGCTGCTTCCCACAAAACTTTTGTAGATGTCCCATCTTTTCTAAAACTGCCACTCCACGGGTGGTTGAGAACAATGTATATGATAGTGTCCCTACCTACCGCACTTACAGAAAATCAAATGAGTAAGATCTGGTGCAACTGATCCTCATAGATATCCACCTTTATTTCTACTTTACTGACTAAGGTTCTCATAATGGCACTTCCCTCTCTTGGAAGGCACACTGCCTAATCGTCCAGTGATAACTACCTGCCCAGTACTGGAAGCCTCCTTCCGGTTCCCCTATGAAATGAGATCCTAATTAACCACTTCTGAGAAATTATTCTTTCAAAATATATTTACCTGGGAATGAAACTCACACCTATGTACATCCTAAAATCATTTTTCCTAAGAACCCTCATCTACCGCCAATGTAATATAAAAATGATGAAAATCTGAAAAACCTTTAGTGTAATCCATTATGGACGTAATTCCTTGGGTCAAATTCATAAAATCGGAAGCCTTCTCTTGTATTAGTATCTCTGGATAAAAGTTATGCAAGAACATCACCAGAAAATCCTTCCATAACATATCATCAGTCTATCTAGATCATACCTGAATGTCCCATCATCAATTTGCTGAACCCCATAGCATGTATGCCACCAACTCAACCTTCCTCCTAGTCATATTTTCCAAATGTTAAACTATTGTCTCTATGGATTCAATCTAGAATTCATCCACCTCATGTCTACCCTCTCTTCTTAAAATAGGAGGGTTCTGCAGCTGAAACTCCCATGTAAGCATGGAAATTATTTTCAGAACCCACCCTCAGTCTCTCTCAAAAATTGTATGAAATGAGAAATGTTCCCTTGGAAATGTTCCCCTTCCTCCTCTATTGGCACCAATGGTGCCTCAAGTTCCCTATTCATAAGTTTGTTCTGGGCCATACCACTCAGTCTCCCCCTCAACATACGTCATGGTGGAATATCTCTACAAAACCAAAGACACGCTGTAGGTCTCATAACGCAACCATATAACATTTATGTAAGAGGAGAAACAAATACAACAAGTTTCAACATGTCATTTACACCTTCTCCCACCACACGGTCAACATTGATGCCTTAGCACCACCCTTAAACATCCTACTCTGATGTCTGGGTTATCAAGGGTATATTCATTCTCATTAATTAATTCAACCTTTAATTAATTACATTATCTCAAATTAGTTATTAAAATAATTAATTAATTAATAATACTCATTTTATCTATCTTGGTTCTCATTTGACACCCATTTATTCTCATTTTACATCATTATTTCTATCTCACAACAATGGAAAACAGTTCATGTTCAAAAAAACCCAAAACCCATTTTCCAATGAATGACTAGAATGATGCATGTCACAACAACACTGAGTTCCTAGAATGATTCATGATGTCTCAAGAATCATGCCTCTTTAGGCCACGACTAAAAATTATGAAATTGTCAAAAAAATAACACATCAAACCACAAGTTCATCACTCATGGTGAAATACTTACCAACTATAACGACACAAAAAAACACAACAATCTAGCCCTGAGTACTCATATTTACCCCCGTACAGGGGTTTGCAACTCCCATGCACAAGCTCATTACCATGCATCGACTCTTCCTAGTCTCCTTTCTTCCTTTCCCAAAATATGAAGACAAAAGAAGAAGAAATAAAATAAAAATCCTCTGATATAACATTGTGATGTCCCTACCCAGGTGCTAGTAAATCGTGGACCAGGCTGGTTGGCCACATGCCCTTAAGCGCACCTCCTCGTACGTCATTGGGTGCTGATGAGCAGTGATGGTCTAGTAAGTTATTCTTGGGGATACTATACCCTATTTTATCAGAATAAAGAACCAATGGAATAAAACAACAATAACCAAGTGCAGAAGCATATAAATAACTAAAACAATACCATGTCATAGGATATTCAAAACAAGAAAATATAGTACTCAACAGAAAGGTAAAACATGATATGACAATGTGAATTTAATGTTTCTACAATGCACCTAAATTTAAAGACATAATGACTGCCATGAAGTTCCAAAACTAGGTTTGGTTCTCTCTACCATGCTCCAATCCCAAACGACAACCTATCCAAGGGCCTTGGCCTTATCCTATCATGCAACAAGAATATCCACTCGGGTGAAAATTAGGTGGCCCGAATAGGGTGTAAGAAAAATAAGTAGGACACCACTAATGGTTTATAAAATAATTGTAGTCAAAAGGTAGTGTATGTTGTTTTATGGAGAAATAAATACTAAGCATAATTAAACGGTTATCAAATTTTCATTTGATATTTAATTATCACAATTAGACTAGTTTCAATTCATTTTTTCCATTTGAATCATTATTCATTATTATCATTAAATTGGTGTTGAAAATAATGTCAAGAACCCCAAATAACTAGGTCACCATGCCTAACACTCCATATCACATTCGATGTAGGTCTTCATGCCTAGAACCACAACATCTCAATCTTGGATAACTTTTGCAGAGGAATTCCATATACCTGTTCTAACATCTAATTAATCTATAATTCAATGTTTAGCATCAATAAAATATACTCCATTTCTCGGTTATTTAATTCACAAGAATTAGCCACATTATTCCATTACTAATCCAAGAATTATTTAAAAATTTCAAAGGCCATTAGTTAAGTCATCAATTAACTAATCACATAACCCATTAATTAATTAATAGTTTAACTAATCAATCAACAAAATTCTCATTCCATAATTAATTATTCACAATTAATTGTCCATATCAAATCTTAAATTTTCGTATTTAATTCTCACAATTAATTATCTTTGATTAACAGCATGACACACAATTAATTATCACAATTAATTGTCTTACATATCCAAACATAATTTCATAATTAATTCCCTCAATTAATTATCATAACACAATCAATTCAATATCTCAATTACAATATCAAAACCCATAACCACTATTCAAAACAAATACCAGTTAGCGAACCCCCCTCCCCCCCATTTGTTCTGTGATTAAATTATCAATTATTGTCCAAGGAAATCATAAACCAATTCCACATTCCTAATTACTACAATTCTAAAATAAATTATCAAGGGAAGCTAGAAAATCCATAAACTAAAATTCTAATATCAAATCCTCAGCTATGTGAGTTTTATTTAGACCACTTACATCAGTTTATTGATAGATGATAACCCAATAGAAATATCCAAAATCCTAGAGGCACAACACCATTGATCAATCTTCAGATCTAAATACGAAAACCAAAATTTAGATTAAAGGCATCATGATCTTGTGAATCTAGATATAGATCAACAACAATATATCTAGATCTCAACTATTAGGAATAGATCCATTGAAAAAGTTGATTAGCATGGCCCCAGAGGAAGGGTGACACGCACCAGAAATGATCAATGAAATATAGAGGAATGAATGCGAGAAGCAACAGGATGAAATCCACTTACTAGGAAGAGACATGATCTTCAATATGGGCATTCGATATTGAGGAACAATGTTCGAATCACCTTGGAATCAATATGAATGGCTCTGGGATTACCTATAATTTTTCAAACATGAGACAAAGTCAAAATATGGGAGTCTCGGGGTTTCGGGTGGGTTTAAAGTAGATTTTTGGATAATTAATCCACCATGAATGGTTTCATGGGTAGGGGAACATGGTTAGGGAAAACTGTGTGCCAACTATCCAAACGTCTCTATCCAGTTTTTCTCATTTGGAATGGTTTGGTCACATGGTTTTTCAAACCAAGTGTAAATTTTGTGGACCTCTCTATCTAGGTTTTCATGGCTAGCATGGTTTTTTCACATGGTTTTTCAAACCGTTCACATCCCACAATCCATTTGTCTTTCATAAAAAATCACTTAAACGCACCCAATGATACTACTCCAAAAAAAGGTACTTATAAAAAACCAAAATTACCTAAAATCATGATCGATATTACTCCAGAATAGGCCGATATTTCAATGTTTTCATTTTATTTAAATTCATAAATGTGTTAAAATTTTATTGGAAACAACATACTTATAGAAATATAACACTCGTCATTCATCAACTGATGCACCTAGAAATGTGACAACAACAATTCCAGTGATCACATTATCATTGTCCCCCAAAACTCACCAATTGGGGAACACAAAGTCTTGGACACATAACGATGATATGACAAGGGAAATGAATTTTTTTGATGGTTTTTTCTCAAGTTTAATATGTTCATTTATTGGAAAATATTTTTGATATATTATACTTCCTAGAAGATGTTCCTTATCTTACACTTACTAATGCACCAAGAATAGTGGAAAATGATCTTCTGCATACCTCTTCATCCATAGCCATCGAAAGTAACTCATTATGATATGGTACATTTTGGAGAAACCTCAACTTCATTGAACTGTTATTATTATCTTCCAATATTGATTGTAGTTCATTAGTCATTCCAAAAATGTTTTCTCAACTGCTAGTTCAAATACAACGATTTTAGATGAACTAAACCTAGTCATGTGTTGACTTCATTTTTAAATGATAGTAAATACAGAAAACTGGAAACTCCCAAAAATATTCCATTTTTGATGAGTGTCATGTCACAAGTCTCTTAATAAAAAACATTGATCCTTAATTAATGTAATTCTAGTATAACTTGGATTTCATTTAAAGTTATAAGTTTTTTGTTGATTTTATCTCATGTTTAATGGTTTTAACGTATTATTACATTAATTTAATGGGGATTTTTATAAAAATTATAGTTAAAATAATGTACCATTACCTCGGATATCCCATCTCCTTACCTCTAAAATCATGATTATACTCTTTCAATCTTCTTCAATGTCTAAAATTATGAAAACCCTCACATAAAAACCCCCCATTAGGGTTTTTTACATCATTAAAGAATTTAAATAATCACCTTATCCTCCAATATCACTTAGAGTATAGGTTGGTGATTTCCAAGAATTATTATATTAATCGAAAAATCACAAATAATATTAGTGGAGAGATCCTAAGTGGGATGTATGTGAAATCTATAACACACCAAACAATTTTTTGTATGTATCTTTTAAATATATTCTATTCATTAGATATCCTATATTTCATAAACAAATGAGACTTTGTGAAAAAAAATTGGTTATTTATTTGAGAAAGTCACAACCTAGCAATTAAACTTAAATTTTCTACTTGTGTGTTTTGATTTTCAAAAAATTGACATACACGGTTTCGATCATGTAGATATTTGGAGTCTGATAGAATCCACACAATTTTCAGTGAATCGTAACTTAACCTTATGAATATTAACATACCTCTAAAAATAGTAATATGACTATTATTAATGGTTACCATACCAATGAAATTATAAATAAAATTTAGGTACCTGAAAAATGTAGATGAATAATTTAACTATTGGTATTTTTGGATAAAATAATGATTTTAATTAAAAATTAAAATTATCATATTTAGAAATTTTTTTTTAAAAAGGAGATCATTTTTTGGATTCTATAGGTTAAAAAATGGTTACGGTGGATTTTTTGTATTTTTCTAAAAAACATGAATTTTTTTGTGAATATTAAAATACATTAATTTACCATATAAATATGTTATAATTTAAATTTATGATTCCAAGCATCATGATGATGTAAGCAATAAAATAATGTTCTCAGATACACATATTACTATTCTACGTCAGGGAATCCCAAATATTTCTTGTCTTGTGTAGAGATAATAAATTAATGAATACAATATTATGAAAACCCTCCTCCCCTCCATTATATAAATCACTCGTCACCCCCCACATTTCGCCACATCTCTCAAGATTCAATCCATGACTATGTTTTTCTCAATTCTCTTCCTAATATCATTCCCCACGTCCAAAATCCCTTGGACTCCTCAAATACAAAATCCTCTCCCCTAAATATTCTCTCAATTGAAGATAGATTGAAGATGGAATTCCTCTTTTCAATTATTTTGTTTTCTTTTCAAGTTCTGTTGTTATATTTTCTATTCTCACATATTATCATCGAATGTTTTGAAAAATATAGTAACTATTATGTAATGGATTTTTTTTATTATTTAATAATCCATCATCATTTTTTCCCTGCCCTTATACTTAAAATGAAAACATCATCGAAGAAGTGTTGATTTATCACATTCAATGATGACAGATTTTCAATTTCTATTACCATCTTCAATTATGAACATGAAACCAATTTTATGGTTAAACCTATTCATTATGTATGAAATATACCCTATTTATTGTTCTGGATACATTTTTTACAGATGGTATTTAATTATAAAACAAGATGAGTTTGTGGTGATAAAAAATTATAAAAATTAATCCAATCTTGTTCAATTAATATTTTGTATAATGTTTCATCCTCCCCCTAAATAACCAAAGGATTTATATAATCATTTAAAATTTTGGAATATCATTAATAACTCATAACTTCAATTTTGTATTTCTATTTCCATTTCAAATTATCTTCCAATCATGAATAAAAGTAAACTGATCATGAAGACCAAGGAAGAAAATGCTTCCAAAATAATAAAATTATACCTCTTAAACCCATCAAAACGTCCATGAATGTAGAAAATAATGTTAAAACAAATCAATTAAAATTCAATTAGTCTCAATACTTATTAATTAATGAAGTTAATTTGATAATTCATCTCATTAAGATCAAACTAAGAACACATTCATGCATACTGTTAGGGGTTTCTTATCACACATCTAATTCTGTGATATTTCTATTTTTCACCACTAATTTCATTAATGTGGTGTATTGTGTGATGAAATTTGATATATATTATCATGATTCCCTTTATATTCATTGTATTTTTTGATTCATTTAGTGGTTTTTAATTTTTGTTCATTCGGCTCGATTGATTAAAATGCGGTAAGAAACTTTATCTCAATTTCTATTTCAGTGTCATTTACGTTGTATTCTGCACCTAATTATTCTAGTGTGGTGAACTTACTACCACTTTGAGATCACATTTCATTTGAAAATGTAAATATATTATATATCCATATTCGGTTTTCATGTATATGATTATTGTTCTTAGTTGTATATGTAACATCTGATATAAATAAGGAATAATACACTTTTCATATTTATTAATATTTGTGAATTAAATATTATTTTTACATTAATGGAGTTTCTATGTTTTATAGCGTACCCAATACGCAACAACAGATTTCTTTGAAATCTTAAGTTGCAGAATTTTAATATAATATTATTATTTTAAATGGAAGTTAACTCCTAGCCGTTGTATTGGCGATAATGAATAAAACTAAATACATTAGGATTATACATGTTTGTTAAATTTATTTACATTTATCAAATAAAATTTAACGTCTTAAATTGCGAATGAATCTAATTTTAAGAATAATTTACATTAAAAGGTCGATTTACCACCTTTTAATGGGGAACCCTATTTAAATATAGTTTTTGTCACTTTAATACATTTCATTTGACCAAATAAAACCCTTATTTAGAATGAGGACATCAAAATTTAATTTTTGTATTTTTTTTGAATTTTTCCGACAAAGGTTATTTTTTAATGAATAGTGAACATATTGTATTTTAATTCAAAACTACGTTTATATCAAATTTATTTATATGGTAAGATTATATATTTAATTGGTTTTAATGTGTAATTATAATTTATTTTTATTAGTTAATCCAATGTTGGTCATTGAAATTAATTTCACTTTAAAATTGGACATAAACAAGTGTCATTCTTTTGTTAGTTATTGTTTCTTAAAAACACATTATTTTTTTTAACAATGAGAAAGAATTTTAAATTAATCAATGCAACATATATGTTTAGAATTTCTTAAAATAGATATCATTTTTTAATTCTTAATATCAAATATATCATAGGCTGAATGTTTGGTATTTTTCTTAAAAACTTCAAATTTTGATCAATAGTGAAACCACTTAGTAATAGATAAAAAAACTGAATTTTTCATTTAAATGAAATCTTACCACTTATGTGAATTGAATTTTGAAAATAAAACATAAATGGTTGTTATTAGTGAGTAAAATGTGGTTCAATAAGATGAAAATAATTTTTAGTGAATAGTAACTTTTGACTTTTATTTACCACGGTTAAAGGTAAATAGGGTAATTCAAGGTAAAAAGAATATTATAATAATTCTAAAATTACCTTAACAATTGTCCTAACCTTATTTTATGAGTCATGGCCGACCATGGGTATCTTGGGGTTGATTTTGGGACCCCATGGAGCCACTTATGAATGATAATGTCACTATAGATTAATTAATTTAATTTAAAGGAAAAAATGACATAAAAATATCTTTTAGTAAATTAATTTTTATATGGTGTTATATAAGTAGTTATTTTTACTATAAATATTAATTTTAAATCTAAAACATTTCATACATCATGGTATTTTTTTTATAATTTTTAGACATCAAATAAATTAAATTATTTATGAAGCAATAATGATGCAGTATTTAACTCATTAATAAATCATTAAAAAAATAAGATTATAAATATTAACATAACAACAAAAACCTGTCCATTTCCTATTGGATGATTTTACTTATACCATGAGTCATCTTATCTTCTACTATAATGATTTTTGGACCTTTATAAACCGAATATCATTATATAATTAAATAATATTTTCACACTTTCTTAAGATCCCCTCCTCTCCCTTATAAAAAGAGACCACTTATAACCAATTCCTCACCCCTATCAAACCTTTTGTCTCATTATAAGCTCGGCCCAATTAATCTCCCTACATCCCTCTAATCCTCCTTGAATCCTTACCTTAGGAAAAGGCACTTCGAGAAGTCTTTTAGGTTCAAACAAAAGGAAGTTACCACAATTAAAGGCAACAATTTCTCTTAACTTGTTTTCTTTTATTTTACTTCTCCAAACCCAAAATCATTTTATTAATTTATTTTATAACAACACTAGTATCCTCAATATACTAGTATGTTGTTATAATAATTATTCTAAGTACCCTTACACACACCTCCATCTAATGGGTGAAGTGAATACTATTTCTGTGGAAGACAAACTAACCCTCACGAGACGATGATTGTTCGATTACCTCCTACCGCCTCTCGTGGCGTAAATTAAGATGGAACTATATTTATATATGATATATATATATTATGCCTATTTTTTCTTTATTATTATGTATTTTCCATTTATATCATTCATTTATGGTTCCCATTATTGGTAACCGTGATAATTTAATTTGAGGAAGTGTAGACTATCGCCCCCTCAAAGTGATATGACTCGTTAATGACATATGTGGGACGTATAAATGATGGCGTTAATGATATTATATATTATATTAAACTGGAATTATTATATAATTATGTATCATTATGTTTTAATTCCATTAAAATAAGAAATAGAAATGAAAGTAGCATTCATGCGTACGTACGACTTACCGTCACCATGAACAGTGCATTTCATTTCTTATATCCAAAATGTTATGTACTTTTATAAATACATATATATATATATACTGGATATATATTATTTATATGATATCTAAATTATGAATATCATTCTAGAGATAATGGACTATTTACCACATGATCAACTTGTATTTATAAGATGATCATTTTTTTACTGAAGTGCCAAATATCGACCAAATGAAAATTAATAACTTAAATGATTGCATAATGTTTATAAAATGATAATAAGTGATATAAAAAGGGTAATAAAATTGAAAAATGTTATTAATAAAGTAGTTATTAACTTTATTATATTATTCAAGAAGAATAAGGAAAAACGTGTCAAGTCAGAGATGAGGTAAGGGATTTCTTATCTCACTTTTAATTCTGTGAGATTTCCATTGTTTGTCACTTATTTATTTCATGTGGTGTAATGTGTACTAAAATTGATATATATTATGATTATTATCTTTATATTCATGGTATTTGTTGTTTCATTTTGTGTTTATTAAATTTTGGTCATACGACTCGATTAGATTACAATGATGTAAGGGATTTCTTATCTCACATTCAATTTTGTCAGATTTCCATTTTTCGCCACATATTTGTTGTATGTGGTGTATTATGCACTGAAATTTAATATATATTATCATGAATCTTTTTATATTCATGGTATTCTATGATTCATTTGGTGGTTATTAACTTTTGGTCATACGATTCGATTTCTTACAATGAATTGAGGGTTTTTCATCTCATTCTTATTCCCGTGAGATGCATGCTATATTGGACACTATTTCCTTTTGTGTGGCATATGTACTGAACCTAATTGTATTAATTGTTTAATATAATATAATATTTGGGTATTTACATCTTCATTGAATTATCCTTCTTTAATGTGGATTATCTTTCGTATGTTACCGAATCTGTAAGGGAACCTTTCACCCTCCTCTTTTTAAAAGACTTCATTTTTGTTTTGTCATTTAATTAACGTCTTCATTTGTTAGGATATGTTATTATATATCCTTATTGCTATAAATTTTATTTCCAAGTGATTAGATATGCCTTTTCTCTCATCAACTCTTTTTCTACATTTTAAAGTGGCGCCTTTAGGCTATCAAATTTTTGTAAAGGAACTTCTTTGCCCAATTTTAATTTTTTGGGTTAAACTTATATATGTTGATTATGTATTTATATAAATATTTGTGAGTGAAATCTGATTGTTTTACACTTAATATGCAATTATATTGGGTGTATTTAAATTCATCAAACAAAATTTTTTAATTGATTTATCCTCAATCTAAGGATATTATCTTTATAAGGGATTTCATCACAATTTACGTTCCATTGGTACTTCATTAATGTTATGCACCAATCCACTATTATATGGTGTGTATTCTGTCCTTTGGAATATTATATCATTAATAAATTTAGTTTCATGATATTATAATGTTTTGATTAAATTATATTCCTCAATCATTTGTATTCAAGTGCCTCTCATTTTGTTAAGAACACTTTAATTGAAATATTGTTTTAAATAAATATTTGTTCTTATAAATATTTCCCATTGAGGTTCATGTTTTAAAAATGGGGTTTAAGGATTTATTTATATGGACACTGATGTTTTAATATGTTAATTCCTTTAAAAGCTTCAAACTGGCATGGGAAACTTTGATTCAAACACCTCTTTATTAATTATTTTAAATGGTTTTGAAAATGGTTCGATAAAGAATTGTTTATTTAAATATCTTGATTTGATATATTGGAATGTGGAAATGTTATCTTATCTTTATAATTGTGATATTTTTTATGATTATGTTATGGTTATTGGGCATTTTTTTACATATACAGGTGGTTCTGTGATAAACCTAGGGCCAGTGATCCCGAGATAGCTCTCCAATGAATTTGGTAACATGATGGAGGTAAACGTGATGTTTCTCCTAAGAGATTTAGGTAATATAATGTGATGGGTATTCCAAGTGTAACTCCCTACATAACTGTGATAACTAAAATGTATGTTTGATATGGATTCCATTAGTAACCTTTATGATTTATGATTTATGTATGTTATTCATAAAATCTTATGTTTTCATGAGGTATGTTATGATTAAAAAGTATGGTTTCATTGATTTGTGTTTATTGATGGGATAATGTTTATTTTCATTATTTTATAAACCTTACTGAGCATTTTATGCTCATCCCATGTTTCTGAAATGTTTTTCACAGGACATAAGGATGAATTAGGTCAAGGATGAGATCAAGGAAAATTCATGATATCTAAAACATGGAACTAGACATTAGTTTTTTTAAGAGTTTTTATTTTATAAAAAAATTGGAAATGTGTAGAAGTGTCTACTTTGTAATCTTTTAAGATGTAATAGTTATTTACTAATTCTATAAAACACTATACCTGAAAAGATACTCAATGTGAATTATTCATTTAATTCAATATTATGTAATGATTAAGGCCAGGTCCATATAGTTGGTATCAGAGGTTGGTTTAATAACCTTAGAGGTTAGGGTGTTCTTTAAGAATAAGTGACATTACCATAATGGTTGGGATTTTTGAAAGAGTCATAGATATTTTAGATAAAGTGAATGAGTTTAAGATAACATGAATAAGTTTATCGTAGTATTTAACTTCCTCAAAAGATATTATATGATTATTTTACTGATATACTCACACATACCTATTTGGTTTTACGCAATGGCTAGATCTTGCAGGCATCAATGTAACAATGGATGTGATGAAAACTGTGATGGTTTTATGAATGAGAAATTGAATGAAATAGGAGCTGTAATGAGAACTCTTGTGGTTATTCTCAACCAACTATATGGAGTCATGATTGACCACTTGAACCTTGGTGATTTTTATAAGGCATTGTATATGTGAGAAACAAATCCCCATGGAAGTTCAGGTAATAATCATAAAGGTATGTATGTTAAAAAACCTATGTGTAAAGGATGTAGAAAGAAACACTTAGGAAAATCATTCAAAGGAACAAGAAGATTCTATATATTTGGAAATTAAGGTCATAAAGAAAGAACCTTCCATGGGAAAATGAAGCATCCAGTGACATTTGGAAAGGGAATGAAGTTCTTTCTGAGGGATGAGTTGAATATTTTAAATGTGGTGTGAATGGTCATTATACAAATAGTTTTCTTACAAAGAAGTTTCAGTAATGGGATCACCATGATCATACAAATATAGGTTTACCAATACCTAATTCCATTCCGATTGTGGATGAAGAAACTGAAAATGACCAATGAAAGGTATGGATTATTTTTTAAGAAATGTTTTTGAAATTTTTGAATCTTAGGATATGTTTCAAGATTTTGTTTTTAGGAAAGAAGTATTTTAGAATAATTTTGAAAGGAATGGTTATTGGATCATACAGAATGTAGAATGAGTAAGAAGTCAACAGATATGGGATTCAAGTGTTATGGTAGATTTTTGTATGGTGAAATACCTAAAATTATCAAGTATCTTTTGATGATGGGATTATATTAGAATACTTTTTTAGTATATGTAACCCAGATGTTTGATATATGAAAATTTTATAATTATGTTTCCTTTTGTGGATATAGTTACAAACAACCATTTGGGTTTATATGATCCTTGAACTTGAGGGAATTACAGGTTAATACATTTTGGGATGAAAAATGAATGTTTTTAGATAAAAATTGTTGTTAAAATATGTTATGGTTATTTTTGATGAATTTATATGTTTTTGGGAATCTTATAAAATTATATAGTTTTTGAAAAAGGACGACACGTAGACCGCGTGACAACCAGTCACGTCAGACAAAGCTGCGGTAATTGAACCCACAACAAAAGTGTGATTGGGATTTATCACCTACCACTAGAGTACGTGAAGTCCCTAGTTAGTATGACTAAATCTTTTTAGTTTGATTATTTTATGAATCAATAATAAGTTGATTATAGGTTATCTATGGAAATGATTAACCTAGCATGGAGAATATGAGATTAGGTTAATTAATTTTCAATATGAGACTTTAGAAGTAACTGATGTTGTTTGAAGATAAATGTTAAGATTAACAATGGTAGACTATGAGACAAAATGCTTCTGAGTTTTGGGTTAATATCTTAGTTTGGGTTATTTTGAATTATTTTAAGGATAATGGTATATTCAATGATCTTTTTTGAACTTCAGGTACTTTTTGATGAATTTTGGATATTAAGAGTAGTATTTCTTTTTATAAAGGATAGTCCTTTTGGGGGATTATATGATCTCATAATAAACATTTTTGGTTTTGGTTAATGTCTAAAGACAAGAGAAATATATAGATTTTTTTCGTGGACTATGTTATTCTCCAGAAGTCAATTCTTACGCTTTTGATGTGACTAAGATATTTTTTAATGATCTTTCCTGGGAGATATGATTAGTTTTTTGTAGAAACTTATTGAATGATGAAACTATACTTGATGCTAAGTATATTTACTTATGTTCTTATTCTATGTAGTAAATGAATTCCTCAAAATTATGAAAAGGAACGTAATACAAAAAAATTGATGGTTTATGTTTCTTACTAAGTAATCAAAGACCATTTAACACATCATAAGAATGTGATTTTTTATTAGTTAAAATTCTCCTAATCTTGTTTTCTATCACTCTCCATCAGAACATGACCTTTTGTTCTCTCTTATATATCCATGTTTCCCAATATGGAAACCTAGTATGGGTTATCTCGGGTGACCTTTTTACTTTTCTTTCATTCTTTTATAGTGATAGTTTTTACGGACTCTTTTCCGATGTGGGACTCTTAATAAAGTTTCTAAGCCCAGTTTTAATATTGCGAGGATGCAATTCCCAAAAGGGGCGAAGGATGTAACATCCCAGATAAATAAGGAATAAGACACTTTTCATATTTATTAATATTTGTGAATTAAATAATAATTTTAGATTAAAGGGGATGATATGTTCAATAGTATACCCGATACGCAACGACAGGTTTCTTTGAAATCCTACATTGCAAACTAATTATATAATATTATTATTTTAAATGGCAGTTAACTCCTAGACATTTTATTTTCGGGAATGAACAAAACTAATTACAATATGATTATACATGTTTGTTAAATTTATCTACATTTATCCAATAAATGTTTGAGGCTTAAAATGTGAATGAATCTAATTTTATGCATAATTTATATTAAAAGGTGGATTTACCCACTTTTAATGGAAAACAATCATTAAATATTTTTTTTCTTACTTTAATACATTCTATTTGACCAAATATAATACTTATTTAGAATGGGGACATCAAAATTTACTTTTTGTACAAATTTAGAATTTTTTCGATAAAGTTCATTTTTTAATGAATAGTGAAAATATTTTATTTTAAATCCAAAATACATTTTAATATAGTTTATTTATATGGTTAGATTATCTTTTAAATTGGTTTTAATTTTTAATTAGAATATATTTTTACAATTTAATCCAATTTTGGTCATTGTAATTGATTTCACTTTAATTTTGACATAAACAAGTGTCAATATTTTGATAGATATAATTTCTTAAAAACACACTACTTTTTTAACAATGGGAATTAATTTAAAATTAATTAATGCCACTTCTATATTTATAATTTGATAAAATAGACATCAATTTTTAATTTGAAATATCAAATATAGATTCGGCAGATTTTTTGGTATTTTTCTGAAAAACATTAATTTTGATGAATAGTGAAACCACTTAATAGTAGTTAAAAAAACTGAATTTTACATTTAAATGAAATTTTACCACTTCTGTGAATTGAATTTTGAAAATACGATATACATGGATCTTATTATTTAGTAATACGAGGTTCAATAAGATGAAAATAATTTTTGGTGAATAGTTACTTTTGACTTTTATTTACCGCGGTTAAAGGTAAATAGGGTAATTCAAGGTAAAATAATATAATAGTAATTAAAAATTATCTTAAAACTTGACTTAACCTTATTGAACGATTCATTGACGACCATGGGTATATTCGGGTCGATTTTGGGACCCCATGGAGCCACTTATGAATGATAATGACACTTTAGATTAATTAATTTAAAGTAAAGGCAATAATGAAATAAAAAAACACTTTTAGTAAATTAATTTGTATATGGTGTTATATATGTAATAGTTTTGACTATAAATATTCATTAGAAATATAAAATGATTTTCTACATCATGGTAGTTTTATTTATAATTTTTAGACATCAAATAAATTAAATTATTTGTGTCACAATAATGATGCATTATTTACCTCATTAATAAATCATTTAAATAAAAAAGATTATAGATATTAAAATAACATCCAAAACCTGTCCATTTTATATTTTATGATTCTATTTAGACCACGCGTCATTGTATGTTCGACTATAATGATTTTAGGACCTTTAGAAATCGAATATCTTTATATAATAAAATAATATTTTCACACTTTCCTAAAGAGCCACTCCTCTCCCTTATACAATGTGTACAATTTTGCACACCTCTAAAACCTTTAGGATCGTCCAAACTATTCCAAATTAAGATCCCTACTTCCCTCTACTCCTCCTAGAAACAATAACTTAGGCAGAAGGCACTTCAAGAAGTTCTTTTGGTTCAAACCAAAGGACGTTACCCAAATTAAAGTTAATGATTTCTCTTAACTTCTTTTACTTTATTTTACTTATCTAACCCTAAAATCATTTTATTACATTATTTTATAACAAAACTAGTATCCTCAATATACTAGGATGATTTTGTAAGAATTATTCAAACTACACATACACATATCTCCATCTAATGGGTGAAGAACATACTGTTTCTGTGGATGGAAAACTAATGCCTCACGAGACGACGATTGTTTGATTACCTTATAACACCTCTAATGGTGTAAATTATGAAGGAAATGTATATATGTATGATATATATTATGTTTATTGTTTATTTATTTTTCTATATTTTCCATTTATAACATACCATTATGGTTACCATTATGGGTAAAAGCGATAATTTAATTTGAGGAAGTGAGGACTACCGCCCCCTCAAAGTGATATGACTCGTTAATGACATATGTGGGACATATAAAGGATGAGGTAAAAGATATTATATTTGAAATTATATTGGAATTATAATATACCTATGTATCATTATTTTTTAATTCCATTAAAATAAGAAATAGAAATGGAAGTAGCGTTCATGTGTAAGTACGACTTACCGCCTCCATGAACGGTTCATTTCATTTCTTATCTCCAAAATGTTATATAATATTATAAATACATATATATATTGGATATATATGATTTATATGATATCTAAATTATGAATATTATTCTGTAGAAAATGGATTATTGACCACATGAACAACTTGTATTTATAATGTGTTCATTTTTGACTGAAGTACCAAATATCGACCAAATGGACATTATTAACATAAATGATTGAATAATGTTTATAAAATGGTAATATGTGATATAAAAAGGACAATAAATTTTAAAAAGGTTCTTAAGAAATTAGAAGTTAACTTTATTTTATTATTCAGGAAGAATAAGGAACAAACGAGTCTAGTCAGACACGAGGTAAGAGATTTCTTATCTCACTTTTAATTATGTGAGTTTTCCATTGTTCGCCACTTATTTCTTGCATGTGGTGTAATGTGTACAGACATTGATATATATTATGATGATTATCTTTATATTCAAGGTATTATGTGATTCCTTTTGTGGTTAATAACTTTTTCTCATATGACTCCATTTTATTATAATGAAGTAAGAGATTTCTTATCTCACATTCAATTCTATGAGATTTCCATTGTTCGCCAATTATTTATTGTATGTGGTGTATTATGTACTACCATTTGATATATATTATCATTATAGTCTTTATATTCATGTTATTCTATGATTCATTTTTTGGTAATTAACTTTTCGTCATACGACTCAATTGATTACAAAGAAGTAAGGGTTTTTCATCTTATTTTTATTCCCATGAGATTCATGCTATATTGGCCACTATTTCCTTTTGTGTGGTATATATACTTTATATGAATGTATTAATTGTGTAATATAATATAATATTTTGGTATTTACATATTTATTCAATGTTCCTTCTTTCATGTGGTCTATCTTTCGTATGTTACCCAATCTATAAGGGAACATTTCACCCTCCTCTTTTTGAAAGACTTATTTTTATTATGTCTTTTAATTTACATATTTGTATGATGGGATATGTTCTTATATATCCTTATTTCTATAGATTTTATGTCCAAGTGAATAGATACACTTTTTCTCTCATCAACACATTTTCTGAATTTAAAAGTGGTGTCGTTGGGCTGTCTAATTTCTGTAAAGGAACTTCTTAACCAAATTTCAATTTATTGGGGTTAAAATTATACTTGTTGATTATTTCTTTCTGTAAATATTTTTCAGTGAACTCTGATTGTTTTACACTTAATATTCACATATATTGGGTGTATTTATATTTATCACACATAATTATGTAATTGATTTATCCTTAATCTAAGGATATTATCTTTATAAGGGATTTCATCTCAATTTACATTTCTTTGATACTTCTTTGTTGTTATACACCAATCCACTTTTATATGGTGTATATACTGTCCTTTGGAATATTATATCATGAATAACTTTATTTTCATGATATTATATTGTTTTTATTAAATTAAATTCTTCAACCATTTGTATTCAGGCATCTCACATTCTATAAAAAACAATTTAATTGAAATATTGTTTTAAAATAAGATTTATTGTTATAAATATTTCTCATTAATGTTCATGTTTTCAAAATGTGTCTTAAGGATTTATTTATATGGACATTAATGTTTTTAAAATGATTAATCCTTTAAAAGAATTAAAGTGGTATGTGACACTTTGATTCAAAAATATCTTTATTAATTCTTTTAAATGGTTTTGAAAATGGTTTGATAATGCATTGTTTATTTCAATATCTTGATTTGATATATTGGAATGTGGAAATGTTATCTTTCCTTTATACTTGTGATATGTGTTATGATTATGTTATTGTTATTGGGAATTGTTTATGTATACGGGTGGTTCCGTGATAATCCTATGGCAGGTGAGCCCGAGATAGCTCTTCAATACATTGGGTAACGTGATGGAGGTAAACGTTATGTTTCTACTTAGAGATTTAGACAATATACTGTGATGGTTATTCCAAGTGTAACTCCCTACATAGCTGTGATAGCTACAATGTATGTTTGATATGGATTCCATAAGTAACCATTATGATTTATGATTTCGGTATGTTATTCATAAAATATTATGATTTCATGAGTAATATTATGATTAAAAAGTATGGTTTCATTGATTTGTATTTATTGATGGGATAATGTTTCTTTTCATTATTTTATAACCCTTACTGAGATTTTTATGCTCATCTGAAGTTTCTGAAATGTTTTTCACAGGACATAAAGAGAAATAGTGTCAAGGATGAGATCTAGGAAAAATCATGTTTTCTAAAACATGGAAGTAGACATGTCTTTTTTTAAGAGTTTTTATTTTATGAAAAAAATGGAAACTGTGTAGAAGTGTCTACTTTGTAATCTTTTGAGATGTAATAGTTATGTCCTAATTCAATAAAACTCTAAACATAAAAAGATCCTCAATGTGAATTATTAATTTAATTTAATATTATGTAATGTTTATGGCCTAGTGCTTATAGTATACCCTTTTACATACGTTGTTTATTTGGAATGTTGTTTTAACTATGAAAATATTGATGAATATGTATCCAATAATCTATAAAGACGTTGGGAAGCCATATTTTACTTGTATTAAATATATGTATAAAGGATTATTTGGAATTTCAGTGATGGGAGGGGCATACTGTAGCCCCTTTATGCATCGACATGACTCATGAGACAAATCATTTGGCAACAAACCCTTTGACATTCATTCAAAAATCAGACGGGGTTCACCCCACATACTTAAACAGTTTTGACAGTATAGTGGTATCATGTGCCAGATACATGAAGTCAAACTAATAAGCATTCTCTTTATTCATTTTTGGTATTACTATCCCTGAGGATTTCACTAAGAAAAAATCTATGGATGCAGTTTAATTATCAGTTTATTAATGGTGTGCGTTTTTCATTTATTCATCATTCCATGTTGACTATCACTATAGTAAAATAACCTATTAGCGGTGGTTTAAACTTCCGCTATATGCTTTGGTGAATGTTTTAGGAAACCACCACTAAATTGTGAATCGGGAAACTATTATAGGTGGTTATATCCGTTTCAAAGCTTTTAATGGAATCGTCATAGTTGTCTCATTTTGCGGCGGTTCAGGTTTTTTTAACTACAGTTTTACGGCCGATGGATCTCTTTTATTTGCGGTGGTTATAACCACCCTGAATAAAAAACACCTCCTCTACAAGAAATCACTACCAAAATAATCAGAACTTCTGCGGATACCTGCAAATGGTGGGACACTGTAGCAGTGGCATAAATCGCCACTATGAGAAAAAAATCTATATTTAGTGCTGGTTAAAACAGCCACTACAATTTTACCAGTTTGATTTAGCGGCGGTTTTAACCGCTGCTAAAAGATGATCAGGGAAAAAATAGTAGCTCTGCATCCCCTGCCCCAATTCCCTGAAAAACAATCAATTCCACAAATAAAAATAGTCTAAAAAAATACATACTAGTCAATATGAAAAGAGATGCTTAACTAAGCACACTTAAACACATCTTTCAGTAAAGTAATGAAGATAAACATATCTCATGGCCATTAGAACTTTTAACAAAATTATAAACAAGTATGTCTGTCATATTTCATGAAAAAATGACATGCCTAGGTTCATCCTATTCCATCCATACCAGTTCCAACCATGTCATAAGATCTCATATCAACATACACCCCACTTGTAATATATGATGAATTGTATATGATATTCATAATTTATGGTCATTTTCTCATATCATTATTCTTATATTATGCATTCATACTATTATCAATTAATATCTCTCATGTTTACCCTTAATGAACATTAGATTTGACACATTCTTTTATTTCCCTGACCACTAGGTTTTAAAGAAATGCTACCCAACCTGTGAATTAACGTGACACGATCAATCAATTACATGTTCACATCAAAATAATTTAAATTTTTTACAAAATGAATTCGTTGAAAATAAGTGTGTACAAGAATGGACTTATATACTATAAAATTGAATACCAGTAATGCATAGTGAAAGAACAGTGCATACAGTACTAATGTCACAATTAAATTCTACAAAAGTGAAAACTAGTAATGTATACTAGAAAATAAGCACATATATGAATATGTATATTGGAAAAAATAAAAATAGTAATGTATATAGAGAATAAAAAGAGATTCTGTGTAAACGAAGAAAGCACATCCTTTAGTAATATAAATAAAAAATTCACAAAGAGAAACTACAAACATAAACTCATGTATGCACTTATGTTATGAAGTCAATTTTGTGTGATTATATCATGATTATTTATTCAACATCATCATGCCTCAACCTCTATTATGATAACTTAGGAAATGAATTATTTGGTTACTCTACAACAAGGATTCCCCTGACCAGGGTCAGATTCTGTGAGCCTTGGTGGCAGGTAAATTTTTCCAATGCCTTTCTTATGCTCCAGTTATAATCAAGTAATTATGTCTATCATATCACCCAACCCATGATGCTCGAGTCCATATCATCTTTCTAATACATCCTATTCAGCCTTGTGAATAAAAAACTAACCCTATGGTTATGTGAATGACACCCTTTGGCGATAAAAATCAATGTAAGCATAGTAGTGGAACAACCATTCCATCATAAGAATGATGTGAGAACCATCATCTCGAGGAAAACAAGGTCCCATATGAGGTGACACCCACTTATATCAAGGTCCAAACCCTAAACTAACATTAATTCTCTAATAAAATCCCCAACAAAGATTTGAGTGTCATCACTTTATAAGAAAATTGAATGTCGAGCCCAAGGATCTCCAGAACATGCACAAATAAGATGGAATGAGAAGCTACTATATCAAAAAAATTATATACTAAAGTCTAAGATACCAAAATAGTACCTCTCACTATAGAAGGTCCAACACTCTGTTCCTCACATATTGGTCTCACTTTATACAATTATTCAGATCCGTGGCCCTAATATATATCCTAGATACCTTGAGAAGGTCCTCTATGCTAGTGATGTATGTTTTGTGTCTGTATACTTTTCCCATAACCATCGCTTCAGACTGATCCATTGGGCAAACAATATCTCCCTTCCTAACATGAAGCTGATTTCCCCACTCCTAAATGTAGAATTATTGTAGACAGTCATTAACTATATACTATAGGAAAATATCTACAAGAATCTTGTAGATGGCTCATCCTACTACAACATCGACACTCAACATGATAACTATCACACAGTCTCCCCATGTATCCCTACCTCCCACACCAATGGTAGAAAATATTATTACCAACACCAATGCTCTAGAAATTATTCACATAATGATAGGTCACAAAGTGTCACTTCTTTACACCAAACACTTTTCCATTGGGTCAACAAACTGAACTACCCTACTTTGTGCCCAAGACTTACCTCGAGTTATGTTATGTAATAAGAACCTGATTTATTTTGGATATAGTGGACAACCAAAATACATTCACCTATGATCAAACAACATGATTGTGCCCGAACGCGAATCATATCACCCTAGATGAACCATCCCTATGAAAAATATGTACAAAACCTAAAATCCTGCAAAGTGAGTCAAACAATTCATAAAAATCATAGAACCATACTCTAAATCCATAAAATCTTTGGCCCTTTCAGTCCAAAAATTCTATGGAAAAAAATACCAATAAAAAATGAATCATAAAAAATGAATCATCACAATAAATAATCGAAATATATGGTGCATACCACACTCGAGAAATCAAGACATGAATCGAAACATTTGAAATCAATAAAATGCATAAAAGGAAACATGAGAAATCAAGAAAATGTTAGGTCATGAAAATGATTGGCGGTAACTATGTGCCACACGTGATAAATATAGAAACCAATTGTTCCCATATTTTTACAACACATCAACTATACAACTACTCTTGGTCCAATGATGAACACGTAACTTCACCCTTTACACCTCCATCTCCACTTCCTAATGTCACCTATAAGAACATTATATTGAAAATTAAATACTGTTGCATATTTATATTTAAACTTAAAACCAACAAATGTTTGAAAACTAAATGATTTTTATTTTTTGTGATATACCTACTTACAAACTATCGATGAACTTCCACTAGGGGCATATCTTCTCATCTGATGATATATATCAGTCATCGCTTTCTTCAAAGTGGATATTTGAGCCCCTAGTCTTGAATTGTGGTTCGTAGAGAAGCAATATCCTTCTTAGCATTTTTATGTATGGAATGAATTTAATGAGGGGTGGAAGTAGCTGGAATCCCTGGTGGCCTTCCAAAGACCTCAGATGGTATGGGTCTGAAACCCATCCCGCGCACTCTACCAAGATTCTCCTTCCCAAGGACTTTAGAAATCAGGTTATCCTGGGAGACTGAGTACGACTGCCCAGGATTGGAATACCATAGTTCATTATTTTTTACCTATATATTAAATATCAATATATATTAACATATTAAAAAATGGATAATATGTTATTATAATAAATAATTTACTTCATACCCCAACTTCATTAGTAGGCTCACTAAAAAAACATCCATCTAATTTTTTGTTAACATCCAACCACACTTTAGTTTGGGATGCATCATGCCCTAAACTCTGTGACTGCATTAAAAAATGATAAGTCAACAATTTAATATTTTATATAGATAATATTGTCTCATAAATAATTAAACTAATAAAAATATTACCTAAGTCGTTCGACTTCTAGAAAAGATTTTTGAACTTGTATTGTGAGGGATGACTTGCGTAGCCCTGTTTGATGCATTAATTCATGAGTGATACTGAAATAATTAAAATGTTATTTAATATTAATTTATTCAATGTCATATGATATTTATATAGATCTATAAATGTAAAATGTGGATAATATAATAATATATATTTCAATACCATTCGTTTCTCATCACGATGTATGTCAATAAAAATGTTCCATTGTTCTTTAGGTACCCCATTGGGTAGTTTCGTATACATTTGTTGCACGTTCAATGAATTATTGTTGACATCACACCATATTCTCCATTTGAAGTCTTTCCATATCTTACCATGATTTTTCAACGTCCACTTTTGTGCTATCACATCAGCAACTGTAAAGTGGAAGAACATCTGTATACAAAAATTCATTTTGAACATATTAGTAACATGACATTCAATTAAACTATAATGTATTGAAATTTTTTTATTTGGGAATCAAAAACATCATTTTTACAACTTGGAGGCATATGCCTCCAATCATAATAAGAAATAGGTAGGGAAATGGGCTCTGCTTCCTGTTGGCCTAGAATCTACCCAAGTAACCCATGCGACGTCATCCATAGGGACCCCAAATGAATCAAATGTCATGAATACCTTCTCAACATTCATATTCCAAACATCTGAATATTTTATGTTATTCTCCATGGTTTCATTTTTTAATATTAAATGAGAGAAAAATTAGTATAAACAAAATGTAATGAATTTATTTATATTAAAATTTGTACCTATGTCAGTGACCCTCTAGTATGCCCCTGATGAACTAGAAGTGGCGTGCTTCCGCCCCACTGCTGAGGCTCCTAAAGGGAGAGTCAATGAATCATCCTCTAATGGGACACCCACAGAGGGTGTGAGAGATGGTGCAGGGGTGTTGGCAGTTGGTGGCTCAGATGCTGTGGGGAGGAAGAAATATGGATCATCATCTGTCGTAGTAGTAGATGAAATAGTGTACCGCTTCTTCCTAGGAATTTTTATCATTTAATCAAAAAAATTATGTTTAGAATATATATTTCAAAAGAAATATGCATAAAAAAAATAAAAAATGATAATAGATGCCTAATAATAACAATCACTTTCCATTTCAATCGTGTCAGTTTCCTGCTCCATTACTTCATCTACTTCATTCATCATTGCTAGTCTAATATTTTCAATATCATAATGGGAAAATAATTTTTCTTCTTTTTGTTGATGAGATTCAATTTCGGAGGTCAAATCTTCCACTTCATCACCCATATTATACAAATCTCTTTGTATTACGTGAGAAACTACAATACACCCTTCATCCACAAAATCATTCACATAATATACCATTTTTTCATGCGATGATAAGATATATGGATCATGTAGTTCACGATCACCAACATCCATCAACCGAGAGATTTTCACAGAAGTAAATTGCAAGGAATCTCTTTTAACGCCTCTGATAATATCATCCCAATAGCATTTGAATAAAACAACATAAAAATTCCCGTGGTAGTTTAATTCAATTACATCAATCATCTTTCCATAGAATCCCACTTCAGAAAATGTAAATATAAATCTATTCTGTGTTTTCAAACCCACTTCTCGATCTACGGTATGAAATCTTTAGCCATTCACATTATAAGAGTCGAACATTATAACTTGTTTTATAGGACCACTAGCAAGAAACATCAAATATTCTGACAACTCTGCTCGAGTATCGGTATTCATGATCTAAAAAAAGAAATATAATTTATTATATTTACAAAATGTATGTGTCCAACTAATATTCGTATTTATTGCAATATTTATGAACTTACATTACGTGAAAACCATTCTACAAGCTCTTTATTCACAGTATTCATTATATATTTCTCATTTCATGATCGACCTTTCATTTTTCTCGTTGTTTTTATCCTCAAATCTTCAATAAATGGATCTGTAATTTCACTATTAAGAAGCACATATCTATGTACCTGTAATAATTCCAATTCTATCAATGTCACATTTGAGGTCCTCCAAACCGATCGGCCAATAACAGGATATATTTTCGATTTTTGATGTTTTTGAGATTGATTTGATGTGTCGTCAACACATCCAACTTGATTAAATATTGTATCAATTTCATCCAAGTATCTGAAACAAATATTGGCTGAGGAGTGTTTTCAATTTTTGGCATTTAAATAAATGCATAAATATTTTTTATTTCTGATGTTTTTGAGATTGATTTGATGTGTCGTCAACACGTCCAACTCGATTAAATATGTGTTCGGTGGTTTTCAATAACATGAAGAATCTTTGAAATCTAGGCATCAATAGAAAGAAATGGAAAACCGTGGCAGGTGTTTTCCTTTTCTTCTTCTCCATGAAATTATGTTGATTCAGACTTCCACCATCACCCTTTGACATCCATATAGAAGAATAATGTTTTTCCAATTCTGTCTACTTGAATCCTCTCCCCAAAAAGCACACAACCATTGAGGCACAAAAGTATTTTTCTATAATTCAGATCAACCATGTTAAAAACTTTTTTAATATCATAAAAATAATTGGGGATTTTTGATTCAGGAAATGAATCATGAATCAATTCCAATATCATGGAAATTTCCTTATTTGTAATTCCACATAAATATTTGATATGGTAAAACTTCAGCAGAAAAGAAAGATTTGAATATTTCAAACAACCACAATAAAACTCTCGATTTCAATCGTCAACTAAATCATGAAACACATTTTCCTCATTGATGTTTTATATTACATTTGGCTCCACAAAATCACGAGAAGGATCCAATGATATGTTACAATCATGATCTGGTTGTGTTATAGTTTGATAAACATCACTTGTCACGTGGAAATTTGTAGCACCCTTATCTGGTTGTTCTATTATGTTTTGATGATGCTAGTGGTGTCTTGCAGTTCTGAATGCATCATTTATGAGGTTTTGGATTTTATTTTCCATTATTGATGAAGTTGGGACCACATTATATGGATTAACATCAGTGCTCAATATTTCAGAAATGTTCGATTCTCCATGCCAAATCCAACACAAATATTGACCAAGGAATTCCTTTAGTATTAAATATTCATAAACATCATCTCTGTTCAACCATATTCTAAATTTACATTTAAGACATGGACATCTTATTCCACCTTCAACAGATCAATTAGAAATTTTAAAATCTAAAACCACCTTCAAACCCTTAACATACTGAGGTGCGTTAATTGGTAATGTGGTCTAGCTTTTATCTATGTATATCAAAATGTGCCTACACAATATTTAAAAAAACAAAAACACATTGTTACTACTAAATAAATAAATAGATTCATATATATGATAGTGCATGATTACAGAAACATAATATAATAAAGATGATCCATTGATCATAAAGTAGGAAAAATATAATTGTACTTATTTAAGGAGAATATTCTCATATTTATGTGATATGGTGTAGTGAAATCCATACTTTTTTTGATGTTCTCACATGGGGAACTACACTTGTTGGAGATATATTTGATCTTAGATTCTTGGGATTAAGTATAGTAAGGTCATTATTGGGCCTATAATTTTTAACATGTGCTTCCAAACTAGGCTTTGTGGTTATTTTGTTTCAGTAGTGTAGGCTTGGCGTGAAATCAGGTTTGCATGGATGTACTTTTGTGTTGCCTATGCACTTTTGATTGAGGTTTCTTCAAAACCATTAAATTTTTTACTACACCATTAGAGACTAGATTCAATGCACGGACATAAGTATCATGATTCATCACCATTACAAATTTTGACATAGTACAGAGATATTACTATCCACTCATTTGTTAAATTCAATAAATTATTTTATTTAATCAATTTAGTTCATTATATCCAGTTCGATTTTTTATTTTCCATTACAATTCTTAGATTTCTATAAAATGATCCTCTGAGCATTAATCTAATCATCACATAGTTTCCATTATCTCATTAACCAACATCAATACTCATCCCATGAGTTCAATTTCAATTGTATTATCAATTTCATAATCATGGTATTCAATGATCAATCATAAGCTACCACAAAGTGATACACTCAATAGGGAATATAGAAACTACAACATGTAGTTGGGAACCAAAAAAATCATCCATTTGATAACAATAAATCAAATCATTCGACAATGAATAAGAAAGATGGGAATTACCATATCTAAATTGAAACAAAAAAAACCCATTAAAAGATTCACACAATAACCCAACAAACATGATAACACAACTCTCAACCTGAGGCATCTATTCCTATTAACCATATGACAATTAATGGAAAAAAGCGATCCCCTCTCTTAAGAAACACCATCCTCCACTTTTTCCATCAAAACCCCATGCATCAATCTTAAAATGCCTCTACCATCCTAGTTCACACATATATAGAATCAAAATTATTTCCATAACCAACCTGATCATTACCAACATGAATTAATAGATTCATTATGCATAGGTTTCAGTAGTAGAAAACTATAATCACCAACTATCAAATCAAATAACCAAAAATAAATATATTACAGAAATATTTCAAATTCAACAGTTTTTATTGATGAATGGTAAACAATATATCATGCCACATTCATTAATCAATTAATTATTACCCACATTATATTCTTATCCAATTTCAATACTATAAATCACTATAAAAAACAATAAAAATCTTATAAAGTAGATAACACAATATTTTGAAAATTATAATAGGAGTTTTGAACAATTCATTAATACATATGGCCACAACATCCATTCAAATTAATTATCGATTATAGTTATTATATTTATTAGGATAATTCCACTATAAACCCAATTAGGTTATTTCATGATACCTTAACCTGAACACATAAAATGGAGAAGTAAAAAAATCCACTACATAGTGAATTTATACTTCTTTGAGAAATAATAGAATAGAACATATAGATTTCTAATCACCTCTCCCAAAAGAAACTCGTGATCCCTATAAACATACCCCATGGATCCACCATAAAACTCTAATAGAAACCCTATGATAATTTAAGGAAACCAATTTTTATAACTTTTAAATAGAGAACATGAATTAGAATAACTAACTAGTGGAGAAGAAACAAACCCCAAATCACATTCTAGTCGTGGGGTCTCCTGGAGAAGTGGGGTCGTGGGGTCTCCAGGAGAAGGGGGGTCACGGGGTCTCCAGGAGAAGGGCGGTCGCGGGGTCGCAGGTTCACGGCGGGTCATGGGGTCGTTGGGGGTCTCAGGGGCGAAGGGGGGTCTCCAGGAGAAGGGGGGTTGCAGGGTCGCTGGGGGTCGGGGGGAGAAGGGGGGTCATGGCTGGGGGTAAGGGTCAGGAGTGTAAAAAAATAGATGTTTGTGGAGGTTTATTATAAACCACCACAAAACCATTTTTAAAAAAGGTTTAGCGGCAGTTTTGTGAACCACCACTACAAAACTGCCGCTAAAGGCAATTTACGTTGTACTATATGCCTTTTTGAATATGATCCAATTATTATTGATTCACGCTTCTGCAATTTTTTACCCTTACTGATCATTTGATCTCACCCCTTTAATTTTTTTACCTTCAATAGGATATGAATAAGAGATAGTTTATTTATTTATTGTCGATGTAGTTTATTAGTTTTGGTAATGTATTGTATTTTGTTACCTTTAACAATATAATTTTAGTTACATGTATGTATCTAGTTTCTTCAAGAATACTAAATTGATCATTCCTTCATGATTTCATTCCTTTTAGTCAATCCAATGTAAAAGTAATGCACCAACTCTAGTCTTCTGGGTTTAGGGTATAACAGTTTGTATCAAAGGAAGCTTAGTAGCAAACTAGGAAATTATATTTGGAAAACGTAGATTAGGGAAAAAACACCTAATATAGACATTGAGGAAAAAATATAAGAACATCCTATTTTTTAGGTTAGGAATATATTATGTGGAACCTTATATCAAATACTTCCCTGTCTAGATACTAAAAGTAGACGTATTTCTAGTAGAGATGTACCAAGGAGTGAAAACTCTAAAAAGGAGTTTCTGGCTTGACCCGAGGTATCCTGGTACATAAAAACAGGCCTTACTAGACACCTGGACTAACACTCTCGGGGGATATGTATTTCACAACACACATTTTCATTAAAAACCATTTTGAAGGATTTAAAATTAAATGGAAACAATGTTTATGATTCTGAAATTAGTCGTGCATAAAATTTTAGATTATGGTATATATTTTCTATTAATATATTATTAACTATGACCAAATTTACTATATGAAATTGTTTAATGATAAAACCTAATGGAAGAAGGGGAATCAATACCCACAAAAAATGTAGTGATTTCCCCAGTAATCAAGTTATCACAATCAATGTCGGAGCAGATCAAATCATGACCATATTTGGAAAACTTACTCAGGAAATGACGAATTACCATGCTACACCTTTACTAGATCGTTTCATGTAGAAAAGACCCCATATTTTGGTTGGAATACTAATCCGGTGGTAGATGAGTAGTGGATTAAGTACCTTGAAAAGATATTTATGGAATTTAGATGCAATTAAAATGACAAGGTATTACTTTCACTGTATTTCTATATGGGTGATGCTGATAAATGGTGGTCCTTGATCCAGAATTCAAAAAAGGAAGAAGAAATAGAAGATATGCAAGGGAAAACTTTTACCGAAATATTTTTCAACAAATATTTCCCTCATGAACAATGAAATGAAATGAAGAGGAAATTACATATCCAAAAGGAAAGTTAATAAGAGAGTGTTGCGAAGTATGAGGATACCTTCCCAATATTTGTCAGGTATGATATAGATTATGTAAGTGACTTGGAAGATAAGATTGATAATTACCTTGAAGGTTTTAAATCATGTCTTTTAAGAACCCTAGCTTCTTAAATACTTTCATCATATGATGAAATTTTATTAACTCCCATAAAAATAGATAAGGAATTTTCAATATCAATGTTTTTCAGTAGAAATAAATATAATAAGAGGTATTATATTAACTATGAAAAACCTGAATCGCTAATGAAGAATAAGGGAATGAATATATTTTCATTGTTCGAGAACAGTAGAAAGAATCATCATGGGAAATGCTTAAATGTCAAGGGAGTTTTATATAAGTGTGCAGAAAAGGTTCATCAATCTAATAAAAGAACATGGAATAGAGAATTCAATGATGTTAATTTCTATAATTTTAGAGATATGGGACACTATGAAAATGAGTGTCCTGTTTACCAAATAAAGTTTCCTTAGAAAAGGCCACAAGAGCTAGGGAAAGCTTTTGTGATTACAAACGTAGAGTTTGAAGTTCTTAATGATGTGGTCGAAGGTACTTTAGATGTTTCCTAAAATATATCCAATGCTTTATTTGATTATGGATCATTACAATTATTTATATCTTCATAGTTTTCCACGAAAATTAGACATCTCCAGTTTGATTTAATAAAGGATTTTTTAGTCAAAACTCTGAGGGGATGAATCATTGAAACCAAGATGTGTTGAGAAGTCCTTATAATGACACATACATGTGCTTTAGTTGCTAACCTTATCATCATACCAATGATCTACTTTGATATAATTCATGGAATTAATTGGCTGTCAAATTATGATGTGAAGATCTATTTCCAGAAGAAGAAAGTTATAATTTTTTTAAAATGGTATAGAATCCCATATCTTTAGATCAGAAACCTCACCATATTATTCTTATCTAGATCCACCCCTAGTAGCTCTACTGAATGTAGTTCTTAGAGATGAAGAGAACACAATATATATGGGTGAGGAAATAAATCTTAAAATTGAATTTGTACATATTGTTCAAGAATACATTGACATATTTCTAGTTAATTTACCTTGACATCCTTCAGAATGGGAAATTGAGTTCTATATTGATTTAATTAATGGTGAAATACCTATATCAAAGTCTCTCTATATAATGGACACTGTGGTATTAGTGGAGCTAAAGAAAAACATAGCGGAATTGAGTGATAATGGATTTATTCAACATAGTGTTTCTCCATGGGGATACCCTATCCTCTTTGTTAAGAAGAAAGATGGATCCATGAGGATATGCATTGATTATAGAGAAATATATAATATTACAATAAAGAACAAGTATCTTATTCCACAAATTGATGATTTATTAGATCAACTTCATGTAACCCAATATTTTTCAAAGATTGACTTTCGATCTGAATATCATCAGCTATGTGTGAGGAATGAAGATTTTCCAAAGACAACATTTCAAAATAGGAATTGGAATTATGGGTTTACAATAATGACCTTGAGGCCGACTAATACACCCCTGAGTTTCATTGATACAATGAATAGAGTTATAAAGGAAAATATTGATTAATTTTATATGTTATTTATCGATGATATCCTGGTATACACGAAAGGCTTTGAAGACCAGGAAAATCTCTTGCAGATTATTCTAAAAACTCTTCGATGAAATGAATTTTAAGGGAAATTTATCATGTGTGCATTTTGGATTCAATCAGCTTCCTTTCTTGGACATATTGTATCTATGGGTGGAATCTTTGTAGATCTTGGGAAGACAAAGTCAATCCTTGAACATACCATGCTAATGAACAGAACCGAGGTATGTAGTTTTATTGGATTAGTAGGTTACTATCAGCATTTTGTTCAGAATTTTGCCCAACTGGCTAACCCGCTAACCAGAATAACACTTAAAGGGGTTAAGTCTGTATGGATGAATGAATGTACAAAATTCTTTGAAGAATTGAAAAGATGATTGGTCAATGCTCCAATCTTGATTCTTCCATCTAGAAATAATTGATTTTTGATATAGAGTGATGAATCAAAGAATAGGTTGGGTTGCACCCTTAGGAGGAAAAAATAAAGTTTTTACTTATGCATCAAGGAAGTTGAGGAATCGTGAGAAAAATTACCCAACTCATGATCTTGAGTAAGAATCTGTAATCGTTGCTCTGAATGTATAGAGATATTATCCCAATGGTGAAAGATTTGAGATATATACAGATTGTAATAGATTGAAATACATTTTTACAGAAAGAACTCTACATGAGGACAATGAGTTGGCTTGAGTTACTCAAATACTATGATTGATCAATAAATTACTACCCAGGGAAGAACACTAAGGTGGAAGATGCATTATGAAGAAAATATAATGGACTTCCTACCCAAATGAGGATTGAGGGAGATCTTATATTAATAGATGTAATAAAGATTCATATGGGATTTGTTATGTAAGGGTAAACATATTTCTTAGTTCAAATAATTGTTAAACCATATTTACAATAGAATATAATAATATCTTACTCTTGTTATGGGAATTTACAAAACAGAATTAATGATGTTAAGGAAAGAAAATTGGAAGGCTTTTTCTAAGTCGATAGAGTTCTGAAACTTGGAAATCGGTTATGCATTCAACCATTACATGAGATAAAAAGGGAATTATTAGACGATGTTCATAGATAATGTTTCTATATACACCCTGGTATCACTAAGATGTATTGAGATCTGAATGAACATTTTTGGTAGGATAACATGAAATGGGAATTTCTAGACCATGTGTCAAGTTGTCTAGTTTTTAAACACTGAAGGATGAGAGAGATCATCCTAGATAGGTAATGAAATTTATACCTATTTTTATGTTTAAGTGGGATGACATTAAGATGTGTTTTTTTCACAGGGCAGTATAGGGAACTTAGAATTAATGGTTCAATACGGGTAATTATTGATCAGTTCTCAAAATCCGCAGATTTCCTTACTGTAAGAGATGAATTTCCACTTGAACGCCTGGAATGAATTTATATTAATGATGTTTTAAGACATAATGGTGAACCTCTATCAATTGTATCTGATTGAGATCCCCAGTTTACATCAAAATTCTAGAAAAGTATCATGAAGGCTTCAGATAGTGAGCTTCATATGAGTACTTCTTATCACCCTCAAACTGACAGACAGTCTGAAAGGACAATTCAAACACCGGAAGACTTATTGAGATCAGGCTCTCATTATTTTCAAGGTACATGGGATAAATAAATTCCTTTGTTGGATTTTTTCTACAATAATATTTTCCATTCTATCATTCATATGGAACCATTTGAAGAATTATATGGTTAGAGGTTTCGAACTCCAACTTGTTGGGATAATGTTGGAAGGAGGAAACATATAGGCCCAGAACATATCGATGAGACAACTGAAAAATTAAATAAAATTCATGCCCATATTAAAGCATCCCAAAGGCAGAAAAAGATTTATTCTAACAACGGATGAAATGATTTTTTAATTTCAAGAAAGGGATCATGTCTTTCCAAAAGTGTTTCCCTAGAAGGATTTCATAATGTTTAGTAAGAAAAGGAAATTGTGCCCCATGTACATTGGAATATTCTAAATTCTAGAACGAATTAGAGTTGAAGCATACTATTTAACAATTCATGCATCTCTCTCTAAAGTTCATAATGTGTTCCACATTTCTTTGTTAAAGAAATACATAAAAGACCCAATAGATGTACTCACCTATGAATAAATAGATTTGGAACCTGATTTTTCATATTGAGAAGAGCCTATCGAGATTCATGAAACAAGGGAGAAGGTATTGAGAAATCGGAAAAATCAACTAGTAAAGGTTCTTTGGAGAAACCATAAAATGGAGGAAGAAACATGGGAACCTAAGGATGATATGGAGAGTAACCACCCACCTCATATTAAAGGTCTTTATATACAAAAATGTTCAAGGAGGAAATTTTTGAATGTAAAAACAATATAACACGCCAAATATTTTATGGTATGTTTCTCCTATATAATTTATATTCATTAGATATCATATATTTCATGAATAAATGAGTCTCAATGAAACAACACTATTTTATTGATTGGATAATGTCGTAACTTAGCCATTAACCTTAAATTTTCCACTTATGTGTTTTAAATTTCAAAAAACAGACATAGACAGTTGCAATCAGGGTGATATATAGAGTCTGATAGAATCCAATTAATTTTCAGTGAATAGTAGCATACCCACATTTTTATTTATTTACCCATATGAATAATAATATGACTCTTCTGTAGGGTAACCATACCAATTAATGTGAAAATAAAATTTAGGCACCAGAAAAATGTACATGAATATTTCAAGTGTTGGTATTCTTCGATTAAATAATGATTTTAACTAAAAAATAAATTAATCTAACTTTTAAAATTATTTTTTATAAATGGATTTCATTTTTGGATTCTACACATCAAGAAATGGTTTGGGTGAATTTTTAGGATTTTTATGAAATACTCGAATTTTTGGTGAATAGTAAAATACATTAATTTATTGTATAAATATATTATAATCTAAATTAACTATTCATAGAATTATGAGTGATGTAAGCACCCAAATATAAAACTCAAATTAACTTATTACATTTTTAAGTCATGGAATCTTCACTATTACTTTTCTTATGGAGAAATAATAAATCAATGAATATATTATTAAGAAAACCCTCCTCCCCTCCACTATATAAACCACCCATCACACCCTCATTTATTCACACTTCTCAAGCATCAAACCATCCCTAGATTCTACTAAAATATCTCCCTATTCCCCTTCCCCATGTCCAACATCCCTTGGTCTCTTCAAAGTACTAAATCCTCTCACCTAATGAGTCTCTCAAAGGAATATAGAATCAAGAGGTAAATTCATCTTATCAATTATTTTGTTTTCTTTTCAAGATCCCTTGTTATATTATCTATTCTCACCGCTTCTCTTCCAAATGATATGAAAAATCAAGTACCTTATATATACTTTAATTTTTTTATGATAATGAAATATCCCATCATCGTTTTTCTCTCCCCTTATAATAAAAATGGAATCACCAAATGAGTTGTGTTAATTTATCACATTCAAGGATGAAGTGTTTTTAAATTCTATTAACATATTCCATTATGGTCATGAAACAAATATTATGGTTGAACCAGATCATATTATATTTAATATACCCTATATAATTTTTTGGAAACATTTTGTACACATGGTATTTAATTATAAAACAAGATGAGTCCCTGGAGATCTGAAACCATCAAAATAATCCAAGAATTTAACATTAAATTTTTTATAATGATTCATCCTCCTCCAAAATAAAAAAAGGATTTATTTGATCATTTAACTTATGTATGATTATTAATAACTCATAACATAATTTTTTTCAATTTCCACTTCAAATGTACTTCTATTCATGAATACAAGTAAACGATCATGAAAAACAAGGAAGCAAATACATCCAAAACAATAAAATTAAACCTCCTTAACCCATAAAAAAGACCCAGAGTGAATCTAATAAGGTTAAAATAAATCAATTAAAGTATAATAGGTTATTTACATATAAAATAATTAATCTAAATTTGATTATTCAGGTCAATAAGATCAAAATAAGAACACATTTGGTTATAATTTAAGGGGGTTTATATCTCACTATTTATTCAGTGAGATTTCATTTGTTCAGCACTTATTTCATGCATGTGGTGTATTTTGTTATTCTAATTGATATATAATATAATTATTATCTTTATATTTTTTGTATTATATGATTCATTTGGGGATTATTATTTTTTGGTCATACGACTCGATTGATTACTACGAGGTATGGGACTTTGTATCAATTTCCATTTCCTTGCCATTTTCGTGGTATTGTGAACCTAATCATTCTTATGTTGTGTACATAAAACCCCATTGAAATAATTGTTAGTTTTAAATTTTTAATTTATTATATATCCATATTCTCGTTTTATGGATATTATTATTCTCTTATGGACTATACACTTTTACTTACAGTGTTTATTTGGAATGTCTTTTTAACTATGAAAATATTGATGAATCTATATCCTCTACACTATATGGACATTGAGAAGGCTTGTTTTACATGTATAAAATATTTGTAAAAATAATTATTTTTACCTGAAGCACTGGTAGGGCCCCGCTATAGCCCCTCGTTGCATAACATGTCTCATGAGACGAATCAGTTAGCGACAAACCCTTCCTGTTTGTTCCCAAAAATCATTTAGATTTCTACCCACAAACATAAACCATTTCAACAGTATTTTGGTATCATGTGATAGATACCTGATTTCTAATTAATAAGAATTTTCCTTATTCATTTTCATTGTTACTATCAATAAGGTTTTCACAATGAAAAAAATCTATGGATACAGTTTCATTCTCAGTATATTAATGGTGTCTGTTTTTCATTTATTCAAAAATGCATGTTCAGTATGTCTAACTGATTATGATTCAATTATTGTTGATTCAAGATTACTTTATTTGTAACCCTTAATAAGAATTTGATATCACCCCTTTCATTTATCTACCTTTAAGAGGATATGTAGAGGATACGATTTATTGAGTTCTCATGGATGCAATTTATTAGTTTTTGTTGTGTATTGTATTTTTTTACCTTTCCCAATGTAATTAGAGTTAAATATTTGTATCTAGTTACATAAATTCTACTAAACTGATCATTAATTTGGGATTTAATGTTTTTATTAATGATAATATAATAATTAATGCTCTGACTCCCAGATTTTAGGGTCGGGGTGTTAGAAAATATAATAGAATAGGGAATATAAATCTAGAATGAAGGGAAATAAGTAAAATAATTACTTATAAATAATTCATATAAATTAGGAAATAAGGACATATGAAATTAAAAATATATTTTTTATTTATTAATAAGGGTAAGGGGATTATACTGGTTACATCCAATATGTTAATATTTTTCCATCAACATATTGTTAATGAAAAATGAAATGAAAGGAACGTAATGAAGCAATAGCTTCTCAACTCTTTGTCAATAAAATACAGATTTAGATTCCTATTTAAATAAATATTATACATTATATATAGAAAATAAGAGTCTTTTCATGCACTAGCTCCATGAACCATGTGGTTATCATTTACTCACCCCAGTCATCATATCTATAATCCTTTTAAATAACCTAGAATTTATTTCCATAATTCAATATTCTATGATTTTGTTAATGTGTGAAGCTTCAAGAATTATATTCCTCCCTGTGATCATCATTTGAAATATCTTGTTAAAATATTTTCCTAACAATATCTAGAATTTTAAAAATTCATGATCAAGTAGGGGCAAATTTATCCACTGTGACATGACTACAGTGGAAGTAGATTGTTGGTCGTAACTTCTGAAGTTCTCACATGAGAAATACGATTCACATGATGATGGGAGCGAGTATATTTGAATAGGTGTAGTCTTACATGTATGTTACAAACAATTTTATTTATTTTTTCCTACTATTGTACTTAGGCCTAGACATCCTACTATATATTTTATCATTTTTATATGTTTCTCATACTAGAGGTGTAGTAAGTAAATAATTCACGGTTTCTGGTCTGTAGCTATGGTAGTTTGACAGTTGTCCTTTCGGTTTGGTGGGGAGGGTGTCGTGGATTTCACTGTGTAGGGAGATTTGGAGAGGTATATTTAGACTTTACTAAATTCGTTATCAGGTAGGTAGGCATTCATTGTATTTTTTATGATTAATATTTGTAGATTGATACTATTGAATTATGGTAGATTGAGGTCTACATGCGGTCACTCTGATGTAAACATGCATCAACCTATGTGAGGAATATTTGATTTATAGTTTTTATGTGTTCATATGAGGTGGTTGTCAAACATCTTTAGGAAATATCCATTTATTCCCACTTTATAGCTTTATATAACAAAGGGTATTTAGTAGTAGCTTCTTTCAATCATGTATTTTTTCTATCACTTTTTTAGATTTAAAACATTTAGTGCGTTATCAAAAGATGAACACTTTTGTTGTAGTCACTTGCAATATTGATGAGTTCACATCAGTCTGTTATGTAGAATCGCGAAACATTTAAAAATAATTAATGGATAATCACCTTGGAATTTTTTAACTAAAACTCATACAATTGAAAACCCAAACTCTCTATATGATTATTTAGGATTAAAATAAAAATTAATTAAAACATCAAAGACTGCAACTATTTTGTTTCATAATTTAATCCCAAAAAATAAAAAAACTATCATTCCAAATATGATTGAAATAAAATTAATTATTTAATACACTTAATATTTTACAAATTATGTATTGTCATCTATTAAAAAAACAAAAAAAAACACTAATAATGAATATTTAATTCTATTATCTAAATAATTCCATCTGAATTGAAGTATCAAATATGAATTATCCTCCATGTATATAAATTAATTAGGGGTTAATTTCTATGAAAATAATACAAAACATTTAGAAATATTATCTCACATCACTAATGCACACTTAGTATAATACAATATCAGGAAATGCAATAAATTATTTTAATTGTTAATGATATTTCATGTCTAGGTTAATATACACAAAGAATATAGGAATAAAATCAACTTTTAATTCATTTTTAAAATTATCTTCCATCCTCTATCAAATTAAATCACCTTCTCACTTTAATATGATAATGAGTTTATTCTTATTGTATAAATGTAATTGATCATAGTGGAAATAATATTTTATCAATATAAATTTCCAAAATTCCTCTCCAAAATGTTTACATTCAAAACATCATTTGTGAATATCCATGATACTTAAAAAAATGAAATTTAGATATATCATTTTTCCCCTCCCCACCCATGATCTTAATTACCCATATCAATCAACCCCATTTGTCATTTATCACTTTTTATTTTATTTTTCGGTGCCATATTTATAAAACAAGAATATTGAATCAGTAGTGCTAAACACAAAAATAAAACATCTCAAGAAAAAAGGAATCCCTTGGAAAGTTTTTAATATTTATAGACAAGAAGCAATTTTGGGGCATTCGAGTCTTATTTTTCGTGAAATCTTATTTAGTGGATAATGTTTATACACATATAGTGGGCTTATCCTAGATTAGATAAGTTTATTGATTAGTTCCCATCATGTTTTTTTATCAAGATCATGTGATATATAAAATTATCCTTTAGATAGTATCATTGAGGTGATACTCAATCCCCAAGAATAGGATATATAGTTTTGATTCCATTATTCTTGTTCCCTCAGGCTATGATTTTTGCTTTTCTATATTTTTATTTCTTTTATATCACTTTTTGCTATTCTAATGTAAAAAAATCTATGCAATTAGTTGACATTGCACACAAAAATCATTTAATTTTTGCAATTTTAAAACAAATATACTCCTCCCACAATAGTATAGTAGTTTTCAAATATTGGATATCATTCCACACATGTTTTTTATTCTTGAAAACAAACTATGATATTTGAATGAAAAATATATTTGAATTTATTTTCATACAACAAAACTATTTTTTCAAATAATACATTGAAATATTTTATTCTAAAATTTTTAAGAAGGTTAAGAAATAGTTATTGACGTCCTAATCTTCCTATCCCTATCCACACAATTATCTTAGATGCAATTATTATTCAATACATCATGAATATACAAGGAAAATCTTGTTTTAGGTGATTAGTAAAAAAATCAATGTGAGGGAAAGAGGAAACCTATCAGTTATTTTTCACATGAATGTAGTTACGAGTTCATACTCATCTAGTGGTTATTTTAAAAAATATACATTTTAATGGATCACCTATTTTCTATTCACCTTAAAGTGAGTCATTAAATATTTTCCCTTGATCTCAAATGAAATAAATATAAATTTTATGTTTTTTTCATAAACCAATTAAATTTGATAGAATATTACAAGGAATGATCTTCATTTATGAATAAAATATCATTAAATTATCTCCCACTTTAAAATTTTTATTCAAGATAATATTTTCTGTGAGATATCTGTATATTCTATTATACAGTCATGAATCCTCATGAGGTTACCTTCTCAAATCCTCATATTCTATAATATTCAGTTTCCCAAATTTTATCGATTTTCCCAACTAAATTTTTAACTTCTTCATGTTCTACAAATAATTATGAATCAATTTAACATGAATGTAATAGTGATTTATATAAAATTTTCTGAAAGGGTATATACCCAAAGGGGTTTATTAGGTGGTCCTATAAAAAAATAATGAATTCCCAATATTCTTTCTCTTATGACATCCGGTGGATTTTACTATCATTTCCAAAACACTATTAATATCATTGTTGGACGCCTTTGAATTCCCAGTTTACTATTGTTTATAAGAAAGATTATTTTTTTATAATCTATGGAACTATTTAATGGAGAATATGTATAAATATTGCAATTTTTTGGATTCCATCCTGATTATTTCTTGTTTTTCTGAAAATATTCAAAAATTATTTGATTTTTTAAATTTAATGGTAACCTTGGAATACTAATTTCTAGATTCTTTTTCCTGAATCTACATAGAAAAAATTTAGACTTATTATAATATTGAGGAGAAACAAAATTAGTTAGGAAATGGATCTAATAAATCTATTCCCCATTAACCAAATATTTCAAAAACAAATAAATGTTGTTACTGGAATATCATGTATTTTGGAAAACCCATCATTACATCGTTTCTAAATGATTTTAACAATATATATGAGTATTTAAAAATTGGAGGAGAAAATGACCCGTTTTATAAAACCTTCAACATATTTTAATGTGTTCAAAAGTTTTCTATACATGAAATTTCATAAACAATTATGAGACCAGATTAAATTTCATCATTTGGGATAAAAATTAGAATTACTTAGTCATCAAAAATATTCCATATGTTAGGATACACATGTGTTCCTCAACGATGTGAGGTATCCTTATCATTTTCAAAATAAATATGTTGTCAAAAATATTTTTATATAGGATCTCTATTTTAAACACTTTCATAATAAATATCCACCTCATGAGTCTTGGTTTTACATCATCTTTATTGATCCGATAAGTGAGTGTTGCATGATCAATGTAAATAGAAATTTAATTTCTAGTACAATCAGGTAAATATTTTCCAAATTCCACAACATTTGAAAAAAATAATTTTTTTTACTTTATAATTTATTTTGGATGCTTCCATTGTCTAATAAGTACTAGAAAACACATTTGGATACCCATCAACTTTGGCGGACAACACAACTCCATTAGTCCTATTCATGGAATCATATTATATATGAAATAGTGAAATTCAAGTATGGTTGATATTTTGGGAGGGATATGAATAGGATTTATTAACTATTGTCCAAATATATCAAGATTTAATCATCAAATACTTAGAAAAATTCCTTATTTAGAAAATTCATCAAGGGTAAATCATTTTTCTAAATTATATAATAAATATCTCTTAGAATCCAACATAAAAAAATTGAATATATATCTCACTGATGTGATACACAAAGGTAGGTATCAACAAATATATTTCATTATATACTTCAACCATTTGTTAAAAATTATGTGGCATAACTCATTTAATTTCTCTTCAATAAAATATAATTTTAACCATCCAAATCCATGTTTTTTATGTTCATTTCCTTATAAAAAGTCTATTCTATAAAGTGTGATTTTAGAAGAATTTGAAAATATATAATAATTATATAATACTCTAAATAATGTATGAAAAATTCTTACTATGATCCATTTAATGGTACTCATTGTATTACAAAGACCAATGGGATACTTAGGTAAGAACACAAACTAGGGTGGTAGGTGAATGTAGTATTTTCCTAGTCTAATAACGTTATTGGAAAATGAAAATATACTAATAACCCATTTTGAAAATAGTATTGAACCATCATAACCAGCCTCTTATCATTTTATCAACAAAGGTAATATACAAATAGTAATCATAGGTAACTTGATTTAATAAATAGTAGTAATGAATACACTTTAAATGCTTTGAATTCTTAAAGTAACTAAATCATTATTCATAATATGTAAAATTGTGTCTAGTTTTATTTTGGAAAATATTTTTTAGAATAACCCATTGGGAATATAATATGGTTTATATGATTCTATCATTTAAAAGTCATTATAATTTAATTTTGAAAATATTTTAGAGGGTTCAGTTGATCCACCTTTTGGGGTTTCTAATTATTATGGACCATGTGACGTAAAACAACTTATTTATTAACCACTCAAAGAATATCCATATAATGAATCCAAATGCATATACTATTAAAATTATGTTTTATTTAAAAATATCGATAATTTTTTGGTCTATTTAATGGGGTTTGGATTGATTAAAATTATGATTTGGATTTTCTCATTTTACATTAAATTTGAAAATTTAATGTTATAAGAAATAATATAAAATTCTAGTACGGGGTGGTTTATAAATATACAACCAAACCCATATTTTGAATTATATAAACCCACACATGCAAAAATATTTTTTAGTTGAATTTTTGAGTAAATCAAGGAATTAAATTCCACCTACTGCATTAAACATATCCCATAAAACTGATTCCAAATAATATACTTTTTTGACTATAGTTTTGTCAGAGAAATGAAGTGTTTCGAGAGATTTTCATATTAAAAAAATCATCTAAAATTTCTATTTCTCCTTTTAAACATTATAGATATTCTATGATCCTTAATTTGAACATTGATTTCATATCATGTGAATATGTCATTGAATCTACAAATTTAATGTTTTATATATGATCAATAAAAGTAAATTATGTGTTCCCGGATTAACATTGATTTTAGATTTCGAGGCCTTTAGAAATCAAATGCCTAAGGAGATATAAAATTTAACACAACCTCTCTCTTCCTCCAATATCAAAATATGGAAGTATTTAGGGAAACAAAAATGGTTTAAAATTCCCAGAACTTCTTATAAAACCCCAAATAGGTAAGAAATGGTTTGTTCAACATGTTGTATAACCAACTAAGAGGGTTTTATATCACAAATATATAAGGATTAATAATATAAATTTGTAATTACATTGATAGATTCTCCTAAATCTTATGTTGAATTGGAAAAAGTATGTTCTCTGATGGAGTAAGAGACTATATATATACCTAGGTACTGAAATTTAATATATATTTATTTGGGAATATGGGGAAAAATTCCTATATAAATTTATCTTTTCACATACTTATAATCAACTCTTACCAATGCATGTCTATTTGATACATATTTCATACCATGGATTTTCTTAAATGGATTCTAGAAATTTAAGGATCATTTAAATATTTTTTAATACCTCTTAAGTCTCTTATTTTAGTGTGTTTATATTTATATTCATATTTGGTTTTATTCAGCAAGGGATTTGAGGACATGGATGATGTTGGTTTGTCACCTTACAATTTCCATTTTACCTATTTAATTGAGGTTCCTCTATAAATACATATTATTATCACTCATTTGTAAGGGTAGCTTCTTCACGTTATGTCGGATTTCTAAATCTAGATTCATCTTTATATGGGGGTCTATCATTGTTTCCATGATCATTTTAACAACATATTTATATTTAGTAAGCTTTTCTTTTAAGATTAGTAATTTATATATTATAATTTTTACCTAATAAATTGTTTTCTAAGTAGTTGATGGTTGGTATGACCTAGTTGTACTTTACTTAAAAAAACATCATTGTTACTCCATGTGTGCTAATAGTAGTGGTTTGTGTGGTTTGAGAAAAAAATATTTGTTTTATAAATTCTTTGATTGATGTGTTTTGAGATATCCCTTTTTAGTTACTCATAGGGGAATTATATTTTCTTCTTTGGAAGGGTGGTTTTAAGAATGATGGTTGAAATTCTTTCAAGAATGGTGGTATTTTTTGGTTTCAATTCCATTTATTTTATTCATTGTCGAAATATTTTCTAAATCTTGGATTAATTGTTTTCTACTATTTGTATTTTAATTGTTATGGGGAATAATATAAAAATTTCCCTTGATGGAATAAATTAGTGTAATTTTCTAGCGAGAGATAAGGTTTTTATACTTGGGGGTGTGTACTAGGTTTGGTATCCTATTACTTTTTCATAGCTAATTTTATCAAAACTTATTTTTGATCATCAACTTTATTTTTAATTACTGTTTTGTTGAATTTTCATCCTCATACACTCTTATTTTTATTGTTATTTAATGGAATTATTGAAAAATTTAGTATATACTCTTAATTGGTCCTCCTACTCTATAGGGTAATATTTCAATTATTACTCCTTGAGAAAAATCATATAATAGGTTTTAGTTGTTATCAATTAAAAATTGGTACAATAATTGAAACAATGTTTTGTATTAAATTGGTGGATTTGGGCCAGATGTTTTCTTCTATTTAATTATTTCCCATAAATTATAGATACTTTCATTAATTTCTCATTTTATATCTTTAGTTTCATTTTTTATATGTGTAATCCCTGATCCAGGTAAGTATTTTGGGTGGGGAACCTTTTACAGTTCATCCTAGGTGGAGAATTTTCCAAGATTAAGTTTCTGTTGAAACTCATTAGTTGATCCTTTAAGATGGAGGGAAATTGTTTCGTCTAATTTAAATCTCGGTGACCCTTTTAGGTCTGATCCTACTATCAATTTATCCTCATTATCGATGGTTCTTGTTGGGATATTCTCTATAAAATCATTGATATTTAGGTAGTAAACTAATTATCCCACATCAAATATCACTATCCAATTTATTATTTGGTTTCAAAATATAGTTTTCAATATTGAATTTTTTTCTGTAATTTTCACGCAAGGTTTTAGTTTGCTGTGAAAAAGTTACATCCATGTTTTAACTTACTAATGTGATTATAGTGGATGAAATCGATCAGGAAGGAGGATTTTTCAATGGGGTAGAAGAAAATTATATTTTCTCAAATTTGATGATTTTGGGTGTATCAAGCCTTTAGAATATTTTTTATTCAACATATGGTTCAAATCCAATGAGGTGAGATATATTTATTTCTTTAAAGCATTGATTTAATTTTTTAAAGTAAAAAATAAGCACATTCTTCCCCGACAGCGGTGCTATTTTGATTAGTGGTGTTTCGTGGGGCTATTAGAATTCTATTTTTACTAGAATTAATGTATTTATCATAGATATGGAATTATAATAGTAGTGGAAATTTTTTTGGTTGTGTCTTTTTTATTTTGTTTAGCGGGTTAACTTTGTGGTTAATATGGTTGAATTTGATTGTTTTTTTAAATTAAATTTAAAGTGAAGTTTGTTTACCTTGTAAATCCCCTAACCTCATCTATTAAATCATTAGTCATTTATTTTACTCTCTTTTATATATTTAATTTTGTAAATTATTACGCAAACACCATCTCCTTGTTCATTTGTATTACTTTTTTTTATTCAATAATCACTACACCCTCAAATAATTCCTAGCTCCTTGATAACATTTTTCCAATTACTATTATATCCAACCACTACTTCTGTCTATAAGAAATAGATATAAATCAAGTGGCATGTTTTTGAAATATATTGAATGGGGGAAAATTAATTAGAAATTAAAATATCAAATTTATTAATAGGGGAAAGGAGTTTCTCCTAAATGTAACCCCAAAGGGTTTATTGTGCTGTTACTATAGTCTTAATGAAACATAATGTATAAATAATGCAGTAAAACATTAAAAACTCAACTCTATAAGAATAAAGTGTGTAATAAGACTCCACTTGAGTGAATAGTACTTTTCAAAATAGAGAAACCCATAAGTATTTAATGCAATGGCCACATAAATCTTGTGATTCACCTGGACAATCACCTTTATCATATCATAAATCATTAAGAATCTCTTGGAATTTACAAACCCAACTCCATATTATCAAATTTTTCCAAATTTGAATCTTGAGGCTTGAGATTCCTATATATGATCATAATTTGAATATTCTATTTGAAATATTCCCCATTAATGAATGAGATTCATACTCATTCTATAATAATTAACGGTGGAATGATTAGTTGCATCATGGACACCATGAAGATGAGTGATATGAGTTACTTATACAATCATCACATGAAGAACATGATGTGTGTGATAGATGGTGTGGGATTATTTTAAATGGGCTATCTTCTTATATTTTGGTAATTTATTGATGGATTTATTCCTGGTATTAAACATGGTTCTAGAAGGAACTGAATTTAATTGAACATTATTTTCAGATTGGTGGACGAGGGGTTGTGGTTTGTGATGTATGATAAATTTATGGTTATTTAGAATGGTATATTTTGTTTTTTCAATTATGGTAGTTTATAATGGGTGTTTTTTCATTCAATGTTGAGGAATATTGGATACAAAGGCTTCAATCTTTATGAATTCTTCATGTGGATGTTCATTGACCTTGGTAGGCTGCGTGAAGGGCTACAATATCATGACATTGTTGTCTTTTAGTATCACATGGTTTGTCATGTGGCCAGATGTTTTTAAATGTGTGGAAAATTAATAGTGGAATAACTGATCTCATGTCATAATGAGTTATATTTATTTGGTCATGTGACAACTTAAGGTAATCACAATTTTTTCATAAATGGTGGCTTTACCGATGTTGGAGTCTTCATGGGGAAACATTTTTCAATTATTTATCTAGTCTACCCCTTTTTAAAATTTATTATACAGGATTGGTAAGATGATCATGAAATCACTCTTTATGGTAACATATATTCATCATATGGGAACTTGAGTTGTCCATGCCAAAGATTGTGATCATGAAATCACTTTTTCTGGTCACATATATTCCAAAAATTATTCAACTAAAAATTAAATATTTAGTCCATTATAGATTTAACATTTAATGTATAGAGTTTAATTAATTAAAAAATAAAATAAGATAATAATAATCAGTATTTAGTCCATTTATAAAAATAACCCCATCATTCCAAAAACAGTTAAATACGTATGATTTAGTCAATATTTAAATTCATTGGGGTTTAGTTTATATGATATGAATATGATTTTTTTCAAATGTCACCTCAAAACAGTATATCGATTTTTATGTTTATTTATTCCAATTATTATTTGTATGTTGATGTATGAGGTTATAAAGATTGATTTTGTAACGTCCCGATTCCGGGTGCCACTCAATGGGTTCCCCGAACCTGGTTCACCACATGACCTCAAGAGCATTTCCCCAAACACCAGAGGCTGCCGACTAGTAGCGAGGGCCTAGGTCTGATAGTAGGGAAACTATTCCCTCATTTGTCAAAGTGTAGTGCAGCAGAACACAAAATAAACATACAACAACATCGGAAGTAGTAAACCATACACAACTGAAATAAACATCTATAGTAGATATAACCAACCATATATATAGATATGATGCAACATGTCTCAAATTCTAAGAAAACAGCCAGAACATGTTACATAGCAGTACAATACAATACATAGTACATGTATAGAAAAGAAAAAGAGAACATCCAATGGCATCGCGAGCCTAAGCCTGGTCCCATGCTCCCCTACACCTCACCAGCAATCAAGTACCTGTATAGGGACCCTTTCCATTATCTATACCTGCTGAAACATATTATTTTTGGGCCGAAAAGCATGAACCAAACAAGGTGTGAGAAATATATCTCAGTAGGCACCCACCATGGCCCGTGCCCAACTGTGTGTAAACATGAAACAACAGTGTGCAGTAATTAAATGCAATAAAGTAAGCATCACTGAAGGTAACTAATTTAACCAGTTGTATTGCCATTTTAATATCCATTTAATCATTTAATTACAAATACCACCACAATGAATATTTTAAATAAATATCCAATGTTCTCAGACACGTAAACTTCTACCCTCACGTAAAGAGAAACTAATGACATGAATTTTCCCACAGGCACACGGATATTTCCCACAGGCGTAAAAGTGTCACCCACAGGCACAGAATCGATTGCCCACAGGTACGGAAGAATTTTCCCACATGCTAATAGTACAGTGCCCACAGGCTAATCAAAACACTACCTTCAGGCTAAATAGATAACTAAGCCATTCCCAGCATGTAAATAAACATTCAGAAGCAATTCCTCTCAAGGAAATTCTACTATCATTACATTATAGTCATACCCTCAGGTATCGTATCCCAACAGCTAAATAGAGGAATGCACCCTAGGGGTTGTCCGAGATCCAAGAACTGATCCCAAATAATAAAATTTCAATATCATTAAATTACCTATACAATTCTAGGTAGTTAAAATAGCCATGAACTCAACCGCATGACACCCCAATATGGTTTCATGGCACTAAAATACACAAAACACACAGTAGTTGGAAAAATAATCACCAAGCCAACTACCCTAAACACCAACGATCAATATACGTGAACGTCGATTCCAGAAACGCCCAAGAACAATGTTGATCTAACGAAGAATAGAACTTGTTCGAACATAAATAACTTTCATTCGAGAATGAATTGGTAATAATGACTTAAGGAGAGAATAGGGCTTACCCGTGCGGTTCCAACGAGATCGTCCGAGGTGGAAATGGATTCCCGGTTTACGATCGATGTATCCTCAATGGTTCGGCTATCCCCTCCCACTCCTTCCTCCAGTTATAAGCCTTCCTTGTGAACAAGGGAGGATACTTCCCATTTTAAGCGAAAAAAACAAAGTACACGGAGTGTACTTCTGAGTACACGATGTGTACTTTCCATTTTTTAAACTGTTCCTCTGGCGGGTTCCCGCCAGTGCAACACTGTTCATCTGCTGTCATGACTACAGGACGTGTCTTCATGAGTACACAGTGTGTGCTGCCCCACAGATGGCCACCGCCTTACTAATTTCCTGCCGACTGACGACACGACGTTTAAAGGACCCCTACATGGCGTGTAGTCGGTTCCTACACCCTTCATCCCCGGCATGGCCACACACCTCGTGTACCCATCCCACTTGGCCAAAAGTACATGGCGTATAGAAAAATTACACGGCCTTTACTTTCCAAAATTCATGATTTTTCCCCATTTTTTATATTTTTTAAAAAACACTTAGGGAAAAGAGAAAATAAGAATCCCGTACCTCAAAATAAGAACTGGGTTCTTACAGATTTTAGTAATATTTGCTTAATACCAGGGATACTGTTATGATATTTGGGTGATGTAAAACTATTGAAAAAATCAGCTCATTTCATAGAAATCAAGGTGTACAGTGTGTTATATGCTTTGTTAAGGCAATGTGTAGAGAATAATGTGTAGTTCATGTGCTTCCAAGCACGATCTTCACTAATCTAGATCTATTTCATATCTCATGAGTATTGAAGATTAATTAACACGGTTTTCGATCATATTTATTCCTTACTGATTTATTTCATCAAAAAATAGATGGTTAGATGGATGGTATGATTCACATGCTAGAGATATTTTTTTTCATGTGATTTACCATTTATTATTTCATAGTGAAATCACCTACCTTTAGAATAGTTTTCCTATTAAAATAGTTATCACTCTTCAATTAGAATGGATCCCTTAGAGTATTTGTATGGGATAATATAAATTCCATTATTACGAAACACTATGGTTGGATATAAATGAACCATATACCATATTTAGTATAGATCATGAATAATAAAGTGAATGATATTATTAAGAAGGAAAAGGTAACTAATGAATTCAATAAGCCTTATATTGATCAAAGAAAGGGGGTGAAATATGTCTTAAGTTATTGATAATATGTTCATGAATATTTATCAAAATTGTAATGTTTTAGTCAGGGATATAAATTATATCCTATGTACATCATACCTTTTATGGTGTTTGATCATATAATTGAAGTATCATAGTATTTATCACTTCGACCAGTAATTGGTTTGAAGCACAACATCTACCATGTGAAAAGGATAAATTAATATTTCTATAATGATTCTTGTGTAATAAAATATCGTTTTTTGCATTTTTAGGAGGATGTGACAATCTTGGAATGGTCTATCGAGGTTTAATACCATTAAAGAGATGTTCTACATGTGAATTTTATTCTATTGGGTTTTGTCTTGTGTAGGCATAGTGTCATGGAAGAGTGTAAAAAGAAGAACGATTTGTAGATGTGTGCCCAATATCCTCATGTGTTTTTAACCTTGTATTTTTAACACAGTCCTTAGATCATTTATTTTTTATAGTATGATTGAAGGTTTATTTTTCTTTTTCAATGTCGATGTGATTGGTGGAATATTTTTTTGAAATTTATCTTCCGAGGGTTTTTAAATTTTTGGAGGAAACATTTTTAGCAGCGTGAATTAGTTTTCATTCTCAAGTACAATAATCATTTGATATGTATCTAATATATATTATCAAACATTCTATAACCTTTACTATGTGATGTTTTTTGGTAGAGAATTTAATAGTATTTTTAGAGGTTATTAATGGGTGATAAGTGGTCTTTATTGATAGAGACTTGATTATAAATTTATATCACACAAGAATCATATGAATTATATTTTAGTTTTTTGGATTTGTTTTTTTCTCTTTGATTATTAATAATATTGAATGGATATTCAATATAGACTTCTTGTCGAACCACATGGAAATTCCATTATGTTTTGGAGCTAAAAATTGTGTAAAATATACCATGGATGTATATTTCCATGGTTATTATTTTTTGGAACTGATGATCTATTATGTTGGAGCTGCATCTCACATCCTTTTGGGGAATTATCTGAGTTGAGAGAGAGGATAAGGTCTATTCTATGATGTTAAGGTATTCAATATTTCTAATAATGAGGTCAATGATATAACATGTACATCCTTATATAAATCAAATATAAAGGGTTTAACTCCATTGGAGTTTGGGAGTTCAAAGATATAATTTATAAATTGATCTAATATTGCACACGAAACCCCCCATTACATTGTCTTCTTATTTTTCTATTTATTTTAGGAAAAAGTAAAATTTAAATTAAAATTAATTTTTTTATTAACCTCATTTAAACCCTAATAGTTTTTTTCTCGGTCTTCGTTCTATTTAATCATTCTTTTGTGGTGCTTGATACTTAGATTCATTTGATCAAGACCTTACAATCAATGTTCTATTTTCCATTAATTTCTTATATCCTATTATATCTCCAATATTACTTTCATAGGTTTGGTTTTCATTACTTCTCATATATCACATTATTTATGTTTTTTATTTGGATAAATATTTCATACTTTTTATGGTGGATCTCCTTGAGTTTAGTGGTTTCTGATTAAAATTTATCGATATTATTTTATAGTTTTTTATGAAGAGTTTATTAGGGTGGGCTATCTATATAATTTTTCATTTATTATATATGGATTTACAATTATCATGCCTTTTTTTAGTTAATGTGTGTTCATAATTAAACTCATTATGATAAAAATTGATCAAATAATTAAAATTGGAATGGGTGATTCAAGATTTATTTGTTTTTTCCTTATTATTATTAGTTTGTCTTTAATTAGATTATTGATATATATTTTTATGGTAAACATGGGGTTATTATTGATTTTACAAACAAAATTAATAATTTTATAACATCATAATGATGGCAATCAAAATGAGTTATGAAAACATGGAATTTTTTATTAACATTAGTTTCATATATATTGTACAATTAATATTAAGGAATAAATATAGAATGATATTTTATACTGTTGTGTGTTGTATGTTATGGTATTTAGATATTATTTTTATTGTATGTGTGTGGGTATTTTTTTTAGTGTTTGATGTTGGAGTTGTGGTATATTATTATTTTGGTGTAATTTGAATGGTAGATATAGGAAGGAAACATGTGATGTTGTGGTGGTTCTAGAATTGATTATTATTTTTATTAGAATTGTAATATGTTGTGTTTGATGTATTATTGAGAGTGGATGTTTTGTGTTGGATTGTAGGTCCTTGATAATATGGAATAATGACACAATAATGATATTTTTAAATGGTATGGGATGAGAATAAATGAATATATGGGCTAGAAAATAATTTATGAAGTAGAGGTTATGTGCTATGGTTGAGGCAATGTGGTTTGGTCGTGTTATGGTTCGTTGTGAAAGTGCTGGCCGATGTGCAATTTTGGTGATAATGTGAATATTGTAGGTCATTATGATAAAAAATAGATTATAAAATTACCCATAATATAGGATTGTTTGTTATATTATATATATATATATTGTTATTTTATACGCACTACCACCTAATTCAAGGAAAATAGATGACTATTATATGAAGTCATGGTGTCCAAGTGGTCTCCCCAACATATATTATTGAGGTGACATGGATGACTGACTATTCCCCCTTTCCCACTCTCTTTTTAAAAAAATATATATTTGTTGATGGACTGAGGAAAATAATGGGCTATAATATATTGAGCTTTGTATGTGTGTTGAGGTTTTGAAATGGATGCATGGTGGTGGATGTACATGGATGGAGGAAGCAGCAAGGATAATATCCATTTTGTTTATATTACCAACCTCTGATAAGTAGTATAATATGTGTAGTTTTGATAAGGGGATATCGAATGTGGATGTGTCAAATATGACGTCGTTCTAGTATGTGTTATTTTTCTGTGGATATATGTTTGTGTTATGATTTTTTTATGTGCTTATGTGGATATGTTCATGTAAAAAAGGTATGGGAGTGAAAAAACATTTTTTTTTTCAAAATGAGGGAGACTAGATAAGTGGGGATGTGGTTATATAATACATTTCAGAAAATTTATCTTGATATTATGTTATTATAGTATCTCTAAATGTATAACACTATTGACCTATTTCACCTCTATTAAGACCAAACTAGGTTATCAAGTACCCAAAGTACACCTCCTTATAAGTTAGTGGCTGCCAACCAATTTGCAGGGTTTATATAAATAAGTGGGGAGGATATAACCAATGGTACTAATAACCATCAAATCCACATAAAATATCGAGGATATAGTCATCCAAATGAAAGAGTAACATATGAAAGAAAAAATACTAAATATCATCAATCAATGAATATCAATAACATTATGTATCATAGGGAACTTTTTAAATTTCATAAAATTTATACAAGAATAATAAGTATCTATCATTGTCTAATCTTATAAAAATGGTTCTAAGAGAAAACTAAACTATGGATAACAACAAAATTGGTCTCAATTTCGTGGTCAGTTCTATATGCCAACACCTAACCAACACCAGTAATTCGACCATCCAACTATGGAGAGCCATTTCTCATCACTAGGACATGAAACAAGAACTATTCTCATGTATTTTGGCACCCAAGAAGGTTGTGAGAGTAACTCACTAGGGAGGTACTAACAATGTCACAGGTATGTCCTTTAGATACATGTGCATGATGAACATGAAGTAATAATAAAAAAATAACATTTCACCCCATGGTGTTCCCCCATCAATCCATGTGATACCATATCTTCTTTGAAGAATATCAGAATGGGATGATACACATATGGCCTTAATACACCTCTAGGATTAATGATATATCAATCCTTATTTTATAATAAGTTATACTAATCAATTGAAATCAGGTATTCTATCTGAGTGATATATCTCTATGAAATTCCATCTAGGTGGATGGTCCATCTTAGATTAAATAGTAAGAGAAAATGAATATTTACCTAATACAAGTTGAAATTTTACCAATAAACTGATCTCTATGTAGATTTACCACCCCCATGAAATTCCAAAAATATAAATAATCAACCATCAACATCACCCTAAAAGTAATCTATATATAACTAATTTAGGTCTCAATGTGGATAATGAACCATTGAGACAACAAACTTAAGTTAAATATGCACCACCAATATCATCCTCTAGGTGGGTGACATAACATTGATGTCAGATCATGAGCAGTTGTTTCACCACAATCATCATATATTAATATATTATATACCAATAAAATATGTCCACAAGTGAATGATGTACCACTAGGGAAATTATCATATGTGGATGATGTTCCCCAATATATAACCTCAAGTTGATGATACCCCACTAGCATGGATTCCTAATATGGGTGATATTAAACCTACGTAATAGACACATGTTGAATGAATAGTTGATAGACTATTAAAATTCAGGAGATACCATTGACTAGATTGAGAGCATGATGTACCACTAATAAATGAAGGTTGGATGTGTTACCCCAATTAATTTGACCTTGGTGGATGTTGTTCCATCAATTATTAATCATCTATAAAAAAGAATTATTTATCATATAAAATCAATATAAATAATTTATAATTATCAAACAAATAAAGGTATATCTTCTTAATCAATCAAACCAAGTTAATGATGCTTACCTAGGCCCACTCACCCCTTTCCAATAAGATTATCTATCCAAATATTGTGATGGAAACTATAATGATTCCACACAAGGATCATGGGGCAGTTATTCAATCATAGGATCCAATTCTGAGTCCAATGTAATCATTTTACATTTTAGTTTCCATGATGATTTTTCATAGAAGACCAATGGTGTTACGAGACACCTCATATAGTCAATTCACAAACAATTAGGTTACACTCATAAAATATAATTTTATAAAATACATCTAAATTTATTTTTATTCCAAGGAATATGATTATTAACTAGAATGCTGCTTTAAACCTGGGAACCAAATTCCATGGATTATAAACCCATTTATGTTTCAACGACTGTGACAATCCAAGAAAATATTAATTTCCTAACTAAAATTTAATTGGATCGTGTCACTTATGCCCATATGATATCTAGTTGTTCTATGCTACCACAAATAACTTCCTGATTAGTCATCTGTGTTTTATGAACTCCTACATGTGGAACATCAAGATAAATACTGACATTGTGACCTCTAAACTGTATAGACTTTTTCAGAATGGCCTACCATGTAAGGACACAAATAGTTCAATATGAAATAATTCCTGATAAAATTTTTTATATTTTAACTTGATAACCACCAGATTTTTCTCCCACAAAACATTGAAGTCAATAATTCAATCACATATCATATACCCTAACATCCAAATAGTATTATTATTTTATCTATTGGTTAAAGTATGGTAGGTACTACAAAAATGCACCATCATATCACGAACATTATATTTAACTCACTAGATGTGGATTTTGAATAGGGTATGTTGATTAGAAGAAATTCTTATTTGAAATCCATGAAAATATACTATATCCAAACAATAAGTCTAGACAATGTCTTTGGTAGAACAAATCAACAAAAGTTTTATGAAATTTGAACCCTTTTTTGACTATTTAAAAATAACCCATAAAACATCACTACCCCAAGAAAAAATTATAAATATCATCTCCAAATATTCAGTTGCTTTATCAAACATTCATAAAAGAATGGAAACTGACTAATAATGTCTTATGGGGCCCTATATCTCATTATTTACATGGTTTTAAGTCATTAATCATAAAATAATCACCATTGTGTCCTTTTTCATTTTTGGAAACAAATAATACCACAAAACTTCCAAATACAACATCATAATCCCCAAGTGAAAACCCAACATGAGTCATAGTAACCCTATATCAGTTATATGTGAATCCTTTTAGGGATTTCTACATTACCACATAAATAAAGACATTCATCAACATCAAGGAACAAAAAATGATATATATACCCCATCATATATATTATCCCTCATCACCAAATAGTAAGAGTCAGATATATAATAGTACTTCACATTCTATGTGGGTGAGAATGTAATACACAATGTCGTTAGACTGCCTTTTCTATTATACTCACGATTGCAAAAGAAGTAATCGATAAAGGGGATCATCTATTGTAACATTCTACACGATATCTAAACTATCAACACATAAATATTCCCAAGTTTATTATTATAATTTTTTTTAGCCTTTATAAAGTTATAATTCATCTCAAAATAAAAAATACAACATGAAATTAACCCCCTCCCCTAGAAAATGTTCATGTCACTCTAGGAAAAACTATACAAGGGGATATGATAGTCTGTATACACCTTGAACCTCTCACATAGAAGGTAGTGACTCTAATATCTCAACATCTTCACCATCACAAAAAGTACCAAATCATATATAGAGTAGTTACTCTCATTCATTCATAGAAACCTAGATTTATATTTTACCACTCATCCACCCAATATAATAACTATCAAAATCGAGAATCCTAAAGAATCATAGTAAAATTATTTCTTCATATTCATATTAGATAATGTAAATATTGGAAAAATAATAATTATACAACTATTACCATTAAAGGATATCTCATGGGAATTTTGTTATATAAATTTCACCTCCTTCTTGATCAGAGAAATTATCAACTCTCCTAAATGGGTTAATTCCTTGGTAAACATCTTGTAATAACCATCCATACACTTGAAACCTCCAATAATTATAATGTTCATGGGATGGACCTATGAAAAATCATCCTCAACTATCTAATTGACAATTAATATATTTACCTCTGATATCATGTGAAACAAAAAGTTCTCTTTACTGGTCCAGAACTGAGAATACAAGAAATTAGAATACAACTAAATCACATTCAGTTTTAATAGAAAAATCTATTCATCGATTATATGATCTTATATAAACTACAAGTGCACTAGAATATAATCACCATGAATGACCATGAATCAGTCCAAATATAAATATAAGAAACTATTCATCAAGTTCATGAAATCATCTATGAGGTTTATCAATGTTTAATGGAATCACACGATTCTATTATAGTCTATTCCATCTATTAAATGAAGTATGACTAATAGAAAAATGGATAAATCTAAAAAAATGACATCCTAATAAAAATTTAATCTTATAGAAACACAAATACCCTCTTACATAATTGAATATGTTATCAATAAAACTTTGAGGATACTATCTCAAAACTTTCACCTAATTATGAATTGGTTAATATACATATAAATGTAGTGATCAATATCCCTTTATAGAAAATAAAAAAAGATAACCCCATGGTGTTATAATTGGGAGGGATAAACATAATCACTTAAAAATTATCATGTTGAATATTCAACTGAAAAATCCCTATAGAATATATCTTATAAGATGGAATGAATATGGGTTTTATTATAGAAAAAATATCCATTATAAATAAGGTCTATTTCATAGTTGAAATTCTCAAAAAATCATAATAAACACAAAAAAAATGATACAAAATTTACGTAACATCCAATAGATTTGTATCCTTATATCATTCTGAAACACTAGATGAATGAGTTATAATTTCCCAAACTATTGAGTGAATTTTCCTCATTGTAGATCAAAATTCTTAATGATGAAAAAATCACCCTTTAAAGACATAAATGACACCACTATGTGATATAAGTCAATGTTTTTTTATGAAATGTCGACCAATATATCCCAAGCATCACATCAAATCTACACATTTCTACCAAGAAGAAGATCCAAAGAATGCTTTTTTTTGTGAATCATTGTATAGACCTCGGTACAAATTCTTTTTCCCACTGACTGAAACTCTATGCTTATATCTATAAAAACGTTATATAAATAAAATTAAATAATCCTCCAATAAAAAATATTTTGATTGATTATAATTGAGTTTAACAAACATTTATAAACTAAAACTATGGATATAGAAAATTTCACTATTATCCTTCATCTAAATCTACATGGTTCCCCAACCGACATTGTAAGAGGCTACACAATGACGTGAAGTCTTCTTGATCCTTGTCGCTTATAACTCGTTTCATGAATACCATATGAATATTTCTCTACTCGATCTATTTCCCTTGAATCAAAGTACTCTAGCCACATCCATTACCTAAATAACAAAAGGATCCCAACAATATAATCACTTCTATATTTGAAGACATTCACCTAATCCCCAAGTCTAACAAGAAAATTCTAACTATCTGGTAACGGTGAGATGAAAATATACCTCATTATATTTTTTAACTCCTATTAAAACCCCCAAATAATTGGATAGCTTCCATAACATTGAAAAATATAGTCATTCAAACTAGAATTGTAGATCATGGATAGGTAATAACCTCTTGAAGTATGTGAAAAAACCCATCCATAATTAATATATTTTTCTCCACATTTAAAAGAATCTTCATACCTTCACATCCAACTTGTCAATAATCCACTCACAATATTGATTGAATATATTTGTTTCTAATATGACCTATCCCCAATTTTGTTCTAATCCATAATCAATGGATAATTTATGACCATAAAAAAGGATTTCAAACAAAATATATTCAGCCATGAATATAAAAAACAACCTTAATACATACTCAATACACCATACATTTAATGTATTGTAAAACCCAAGTTTGTGTTAAAATAAAATAAATTCAATAAAAAGGGTAAAATAGTCTGTCACAAGTATTCCCCCTACAATATGGGAATAAATTTCCTTGGATTTTCAAACATCAGGGTATCTTAGATGATGTAAAAGAATAACAACATATAAAATTCCTTCAATGAACACCCCCATATGCATTTCATCCAAGAAAATAATGTCCCTCTATCATTCATTTGGTTCTAAATAGTAATAATAAGATTATTTCACCCACCTCTTAGGGGGTGTCTCAAGATGACTAAATACAACTGGTATGAAATGTATCAAGAAACCAATATCCTTTGGTTCACCCTCACCAAAAAAAGAGCGGTGGATGCAATAGTTGTAAATAGTGAGTTATATCTAACATGGATAGGCCATCTCTTAGTGCACTATTTCCAAAAGACAATATGATTTTTAGAAAAAACTCATTCAGTAGTATTTCTGTCTAAGGAATAGTTGTGTCATGCAACTCTGGATACACTTATAGATGTTAATTCTCAACCCCAACCTCAAAGGGATCAATAAATGTTTACTTTGGTGTAATATTTTCACAAATTTAAATAATAAGACTCTGAATATTTTTCAATCATTCGTATAAATATTGGAGTGTATGTTAAGAAATAACTTGTACAAATTTCCCTACCAAAAATAGATATGTGATCATATATGGGTCTTATATATTGGCTAAATTTGAGCATAACCTTCCCACCCTTAGGATAGGTTTATTCTCATGATTCATTAAACAATAATCATTGCAACTCAATTTAAATGTTATTTATTTTGGGTTTGTCAGGTAAAGTTCCATCAACATGTTATATAATAAAGGTTTATATGAGCTGTTATGAAAACATAAAATGACCCAACTATTCATTGTAACTAGAAGATCATCAAAAATTACAAATCATATTCAAGAAAATGACTATCATGTGAGACCGACTACCAAGAAATATTAGTGAACCTACTTTATCTTACATCATTGGACCAAGAGTGAACAATCCAAAATTATAAATCAAACATCATCATGCATCATTTCTTGAATAGTAACCCTACAATAATAGTGAAAACCATGAATAATGGTAAAATTTATAGTTACATGGACTTACCTCATATGTTTCTTAGCTACTCATATCCATAATTTCAATACCATGCTAGAAAAATTCCTATTTAACATAAAAAACAACTAAAATATTATGAAAAATGAAAAAAGGCTCTAATACGACTTTGTATTCTATGTGATTTGCTACACCTCCACCATCACCAAACCATGTTGCTACATGAATCTTGAATTTATCCTTCAATGATAAAGTATTATAATAAATGGTGAGGTTTTATATATAAAGGTGGGGATGATATATCATTAGGGATTTATAAACATCAAGAACAATAGATGAAACATCATGTAAATAGTCATCCTAGAAAAATATTCGCTTAATATAGATAACATAGAAATATGTGAGCCAATAATAAATATTAATAATTTTTTATATCAAAATGACCTGTTTTATATGTCATAAAAACCAGATAAATATGAAATATCTCTTGTTGGGAGACAATATAATATTGGTTCCCAGAGTAAAAAAAACAACAGACAAAAAAAATAGTCTTACGACCTAGAATGATCACATATCCCAACACCTAAGATGATCCACAAACTTGAATGTTATTTTGTGTAATACCATTTCCCTTAAATAGTTCATGAAATATGATATTTTCAAACAATCCAGGGTTACTGAGAAGGGTGATTGTAAAACCAAGTAATCCATCACTAATGATTACCCAATAAATTCTATTAGACACACATGAATTCTTGATATAATGTTTTAATAACAAATGGTATGTCACCCTATGGAGTACACCAATAAAACCTAATGTAATAATACCTTTATTGGATAGTGATGGAGTGGGAAAATATACCAATGGTCTCATGATACCATGAGGATGAATGATATGTTAATTATAATATGATAATCTCATTTTATGATGAATCTCCCATTATACAATCTTTATAGGAGACATAATACTATCACTACCTATCCTAGTGATTGATCCATAACTTATTTCATATAAAGGTGTTATGAGGCACCACATACTCAATGAGGATTATATACCATAACATAGTCTCCATTTGAATGAATCATCACTCGAAAACCTCACCTAAGTTCATATAATACAAAACCAATCTCTTTTGAAGTTGATAATATAAGAGTGATATTGATCTACATTTTGATGATAAACCATCAAGACAACATACTTGGGTGGATTATGCTCCACCAATATTGTCCACTGGGTGTAAAATATATGACTACTATCACACCATAATTAATCAACAAAATAAAAAATTAAATTATATGGTGGATGTTAAATAACTGAAATAGGCACCCATGTGGAAGATTTACTTTTGTAATTTATCACATAAGTGGAATGTACTCCACCAGTAAAAAACATCAAAAAGAAAACACACCATAAGAGAAACATCTCTATGTGGATGAGGTTATAACACTTTAATTTCTTTAAGTTTATAATGGATCATCAACCCTATTTAGGTGGAAAATATAACACCAACCATATGGGGTTTTCAATAAAACACTAATACCCCAAATGTGGATAAGATATTAGTAATAATAATCTATATTTTAAAGAGGAATAAAAACATATAAATTATCTAACAAAATAATCATTTATCATCTAAAATTGATATATGTCATAAATTGTTTTCAAATAAAACTATATATATTCATTTAATCATTCACCCCATTTCAATTTCTCTTGATTCATCCCCATTAACCATGTCTAGCACATTTTCAATCTAATTTTTATCATAGAAATCACTAAGACACTAAAAATGTTTCCTTGGGTAATGTCTCAATCATGGATAAACATTATGAGTAAAATATAATTATTTTACATTTAAATTAAAAGTATACTTACTAATTAGTGGAAAAAATTTTCAAAACAAAACATAAATAGAATACTCATGAAATATTAGGTCCTACTCAAACAATATTATGTTAATAAAACCAATCAAATTTAGTTTTAGGTAATATAAAATATATTTTTATTTCAAAAATTTCATACAATGAATTCCAAATTAGTAATAATATTTCGAAAAGAAATTGACCACCTACTAGGGACTAATAAGGTTCTTATCATTAATAACCATAAGATAATTTATCCAAAAATTTTGAAAAAAGAAATAAATATAAACAATTAATTAGAAGTTGAAAAAGATATGCATAAGGTGCTAATGAAAAAAATAAATAGATGTAATAGTATCCATACCCAAAATTATATTGACCTCCCTGAAAAAACTGGATCTAAAACTGATGAGAATGGAACTGATCCTACATGAAAGAAGATGAAACAAAGTTGGAAGGAGAAATGGGAATAACAATTTTTTTTATAAAAAAATTTAATGAAATTAATATTTTCAAATTATTCAAAAAAAAATTAAATAAAAAAAACATAAAAAACAAGATTTAACCCAATGGGTACCCACTAGCCACCCACATTGTTCCCTATTGTCATGGGATATCAACTAAAGATAAATTGATCATCTGTTGTCCCACATAAGGGTATTGACTCCCATGCCTCACCCACCTGGTACTAAAACTGGAACCACCATATAACCATTCACATTTATTAATGGAGTGATGTTGAAATGATAGTATTCTTTTTATAATGGGATCTGGAGTCCTTGTCAGCACATAAAACACTCATGAATCCTAAAAAAATCATGAGGTTTAGTGAAAGTTAGATTATAATCAAAACATTAATTAATGAATGTTGTTATATGATATTGAGTTAAAGAGACTTAGCGGAGACATGTTATAGTTTATTTGATATTAGTTAATTGTTGGTTTCTTAATTTATTCTTTGATATATTTTTATAATTATTTCACATTTTCATGAGAGGTTTTTGGGATGATCATTATGAGTATACTAGTATTCTCACACACACATATATATATAACATGATTCTAGGAGGTACTTTGGGATCATGATGTATTTTACTAGCTTGTATAGATCATTAGAGATCATTGGTATTCATGGAGTCGCTGCCATATCAGTTAAATTTTGGTATTTTATTTTAAATAAAATTTAAATGCATGGAAATTACATTCATTATAAGATAATAGGTTATTTTATATTATTTTAGGGTGTTGATTTTGTTATTATTATCCTTTGTTCCATTTATCATGAGGTTATTTTCTCCAATATATGATTCCAGATACACACAGTGATATTTTAGAGCATGTGGTGGATTTTGGATGGTCTTTGAGGTTCACTCTAACAATCAAAACTGACCAAAGTGTTGTTTCAATGGAAGTGAGTTTTGATTCCATTTCAACATTATAAGGATCCTTTTTATTTTATGTAGTATAGATAATATTGGTCTATTCGAGTAATTCCCTATGATATTCCCTATTCTCAATGATATAAGGCTGAGTCTAGTCCATTGGTGGACATAATTAGGGAAATGAAGGTAGTGGAGTATGGTTTGGACATATTCATAATATCAAGACATTAATTATTGATGAAATATATGTTATTCAAGGTTACCATATATTTTTATTCCACCCATGTTTATGCATGGTCTGATTCTATGTCTTTTCATCCCACTATTATATATACCTAGGATTAATCTTTTAAAATTTAGGTTAATAGATTTCATCTTCTAGTTTTCACGACTATGTGGGAAGGAGTTTAAACTTTCTTGTTTGAGGAATGTAAGGGATATGAGATGATGATGGTGTATAATGAGTTTTTTGGAGTGTTATTTTTATTTCACTAACAAACATGTGATACAATCCTTTTATTTGATTAGTTTTATTCCACACAAGCTATAATCGATTTATTATAGAGGATATTTTTCTTTTTTATGTAACTAAAATGTGAAATATTCATTGATGAAAGAGATTATTAGATTTTGTGTATACATTTAGAGCATCATTCATCTCAGATTATAAATTTGATGTTGGGATCATTGGATTTATATGATTTTTTTTTCTATGAGTTTTTGATAAATTTAATTATATTTTTCAGAAGATTAGGTCCCTACCCCAACCTATATGACATTATATTGAGGAAACAATGTTGTCCAGGAATCCTTCTAATTTTCATGTCTCATTATATGATGGTCCATTTATAGTTTTGAGAGTTTCATATTTAAATCAATCATATATTTTAAATATTTTTATCTAACCTAGTATGTTGTGTTGGGGTTCATTAGTTATTTTTTCATACATAGATGCACTTTTGTGGTGATGTATCATTTACTAAATGTGTATTCAGGTTACAATGATTAATGATTACCCTCTTCTAATGATTCATGATTTATTGGATCATTTTAATAGATGTAGTTGGTCATAGAAAATTTATCTATAGGCTAAGTGTCATTGTATGATATATATGGTAAAATATACCATTAATATTTCCTCTAGGATTAATTATGTGAAGGGAATATCTTTAATTTAGTTATGAAGGTATAAATTCATAAAATAGGTTAAACAAGCCTCTTAATCATTGGTGTTTAAGCACTATTAGGGGAGTATAAAATAGTGAAATTTTCCATCTCTGGTGATCATATATATAAGGAAGTGAATAATTTTTATTTAGTTCCATTAGATGTTAGCATGTGGAAGGGTAGATACCAATGAAATACAAGGGGAATCATGTATTGCTAATGAAAGAGAACCACAATATATGAAGTGTTGGTGGGGGTTATGAATCTCTAATTATAAATCACTAATATAATGGAAGGTAAAGGTAATGAAGAGGCAGTTCATAGGTTTATGGTATTTTAAATATTTTATTACTAAAGGTAGAACATGTGGGATTAAGAATAAGAAATTAAATTTCTCCAAAAATTAAGACAATTTATGTGGGTGGAAGGGTTTTAAACAACATAGTCTTAATTCTAATTCATTTATCATAACCAATAGGCCCCATGAATTTCATAACAGTTAATGAATATATATAATTTATGTTTCATTGAGACTGGAATCCCATTAAATTTTTGTTCCTAAATAGAATCGAGACCACTAATTGGGGGGTAAAGCTGTAGTTCCTTTTTCTATTATAAGAAGGTTTCATAATTTATTAAAAAATATTTCATAACTCTAATACATGATAAAGTTAAAATACACTCCAATGTAACTACTAAACATTCCGTTTCATATTCAAAAAACTTAAATATAATCCATAACATGATATTTTTATGGTTCAGTACAAATACTTACTACCTGGCATGCTGGATAGTCCCACCAACATGGATAATTTAACTATCTTCTTTCTCAAAATCAATGGAAAACACAGTGAAAAATTATAAAATATTCAAATAAAATTTTCTAATATAGTTTTTTATACCCCCTAAAAATCCTTTTTAATACACTTCCCACAGTAGGTTATACACCCCAAAAAACCAATCCTGCATTTCCAGTAATTGGTAAGTATCCATAGTTACAAGTATTTACTTTCCTTCTACATTATTATTCATTTCAGAATGTTCTCAATTACTCAAAAAGTAATATTAATCAAACATTATCATTGCATCATCTTGAATGACATAAAAAATTCTACGAGGAATATTTTGGTCTTGATATCTTTTCCATAAACACTTTGCTGAAAACTTCTTAAAAAGAAAATATGATCTTTTCTAGTTTGGAAACCTTTATCTGAAAGGCTCTATCATATTAGCCTCAATCCATTAATACATTTTCTCTTACTTATTAAATCGAGTAGAAAATAAATTGGATGCTCAAAATTTCTCTATCTTATGAGGATTTTTTTGGATCATTTTCTAACGGAAATTACATTGATGGACATTCTCCTACAAAACCTCATCAGCATCAACTAGAAAAAGTATCTAGTTGGAATCTCAATACTTGTCACACAATTTTCAGATCTGTAATGCATGTGAATAGTTAAACACACACCCCATGTATGAATTTAACATGTCCTAATTTTATAAGAATACCATATTAGTAAACATGGGAGAAATAATTCCACTTATCTCTTAACTAAATCTCACAAATCTAAAATTTCAATATTATTTATTCCTTCGAATTTAACATATTCAACACTTCTAAATAATTCTGAGAGATTTGTGATTATTTTTTATTCTTATAAAATATTCTAAAATATTTATACATATTCTTTTTTATAATAATTTATTCCGTATGATTCTTCCATAATTTTTTTATTTTGATAATCAAATATGTAAAACTAAAGACTACTCATTATGAAGAACAATTTCCGAAACTATATGTATTATCTTAAATATGTTATGTACCAACTAAAAAACACTTTTTAAAACATTGAGAATATTATATAGTGTTAAAATAACTATTCAATAATAATTTTAAAAAAACACATATTTTTAATTTCATTAAATTAATTATCCTTATCTTTAATTCCTCTAAACGATGATATCATGTCTGGTGACTTTATCAATTTCACCATGTGTCTAATGGATGTGTCACTAGTTCAATCTGATGGATTATTATTTCAAAAAAACTTCCTCTGATAAAACTCTACATCTGATACACAAAGGATTCCGATAATACAAAATGAATTGGTGTCGGAATCCATTATGGTGAATTTATGTCTGTAGTTACTACTTACTTAAATAAGATTAATCATAAAAAATTCATATATTTTCACACTAATTAGTCTCATACTAATAATTTATATCCTTATATGTACAATGTTCCTTACACCAATGACTAGTATCTAGAAAACTTCACAATTTATTCTCCTCTCATCCACAATGTCTAGTTTGTATCATGAAAACTTCATGCTTTGTAAGAACTCTATGATAAGAAAATCATTTCCTAATTCAAATTAAAATGTTCTATGACTTTACCATGTCTATTAGCACGTTATATATTTCCATCCAAGCCATATTATTATGGTTTGGGTCTAATGTTATTTGATTCCTTTTGGGGTGTGCATCTGATTTTTTGTTTATGTTGCATCTTCCTTGTAGGTATAATAGCGAGTGTATAGAAACAGAAACAATATATTTTATAAACATTCACCATATAACATCTATTGAAAAAATACAACAAACCAACATGGGCCTGAAAATGTACATTTTTTTGTCAATACCCACTTCAAAAAAAAACTTATTTATTTCTTTTCCCATAATTTTATTCTACCCATTGAATTTTTTGCTTTCCCTATTTCTCATATGTCCCCAATTTTCTTATCAATAAATTTTATTGATAAAAAAATTCAATGCATCCATCAAGATAGGTTTCCCCCATTATTTGTAAATTATATTCATTTCTAAATATTGAAAAACCTCATATAAACATTTCTAAATTATTCTTTAGGGTAACATTACTATCACATGAATTTCATAACTATAATCCATTAACTAAACAGTTATAGGTCTACGTGGGAAAGCATGGTATAGAAATAAAGAGTGTATCATCATGGCTATCAATTTTTTTGTATCAAAACTTTTATGCAATACTGTTACATGATTCTTTTATCATTATCCTTTCTGGGAAAATAAATGAGATGATTTGTTTAAGACTATGAATAAGCTACTACCACATAACAAAAATATCACAATTTTCAATTATATAAACCTATCTTTAAAAAAAACCTAAAATTTATAACCATATTACATTATTATTCATTAATTGTAAGAGGATCACATAATAACATCTTTATTTAAACTCCATAAATTCACAATAATTTAGTACATATAATTTTTTTTGGGAATAACGAAGAATGTCAATAGTTTCTTAGAATCATCAATCAGACTGAGATTCCTCTCTTAGTCTTGAAATTATTATCATCATCTTAGATTCAAACTTTTATGTATTTTATTTCTTATGTTCATCCTTCCCAGGTTTTATAACATGTTTCTTTTTATATACATATTCATTTGACATGTATTTTATTTTATTTTCATATATAGCATGTTTTTTATCGATATTTTATATCAACACTTTAATTCCTTCCCCATAGGATAGTATGATTGTCATTAAACATTTAGTAACATTCCCATATTTCAAACACTTATTTCACCTTTTTAGAATATTCATATTACCTTTTACTTAAATCATTTTATTAAATTATTTATATACATTAGAAAACTTTTTCTACAAACATTATCCAGCTGATATTTGTTCATTTTGTAAATTTATTACGGTGGAAACATGTTCTTGATTGATAACTAACTATTATTTTTTTCTTTATCATATTTGATTTTCTAAAATTTCATAACATACGTAGATTTGTTAATCATTTGAGATTCCCTTTTTCATTTCCACATAATTTTTAGAAACATTTGATCTTCCATTCTCATCGTATATACCCATTGATTAATACATATTACATTGTAGATACAACATATAACAGCGTGAATTAGATCCATGTTTGAAAACATCACAACACCAACAATGACAACTTAATATTTATTTTTCAAACTAATAGTTTACTTTTTTAGAACATTTTTTTTGTTGTTTATTCAAAAATAATGGATTAAATTTATCAGTATGATACTTTCTAAAAGAATTCCTATCTTTCTTGGTCAAAGTAATTTTCTCACAAACCTTATTTTTTAAAACTTTCATTTCACCATCTTTAAAAGTATCACCTTTTACATCAACTAACTTTGTGACCTTTTCTCTCATCTTTAATATATCACTTTGTGTTGTCAGATGCATTGATTGTGTTTAAAACAAATCTTCTTCTTTCTCATCCATAATATCTTTCAGAACATTTATTATCTTCTCATATTTATCTCTCTTCAATTTTTTCTATTAATTTTCATTAATATGTGTATATTCATTAAAGTTGAGGTTCTCATTTCTAGCTGATCTTTCTGAAAAGATTTTATTTTTTCTTTCAAGCTCACCAATCTTCATATTCTGATATCTAATAAAATTTTGAGTTGTCTCTTGTTTCTTAATTCGATCATCATTTTTAAAAGATATATATTTAACATTTTTATGCAACTCCCTTCCTTCATTCTTGGGTTGAGTATTCTTATTAGTTGATTTTTTAATTTCTTTTAATAATCCTCTACATTCCATTATACTCATCACCCTAATCACTATATAAGGAATTACTTCCTTTTATATGTTGAGATATAATGTTTATTTTATGGTCACATTCATTATTAGGAAGGATATAATATATATATATTATAATTAGACATGTTTTATTGTTATTTCAATAAGAAAATATTCTCATATGTTTTTTTCACTTATGTTTATGATATTTATTATTATCCTTTTCAGACACATAATCATCAAATATATTCCTTTTAAAATTCTATGAAAAATATAATTTCCCTTTACAATTATGATATTTGAATGTTTTACACTTCTATTTTCACTTACTATATTTCATTGAGGGGAGGGAAATAATGGTATTGAAACATTCATATTTTATTTCTATCTTTCAATCACTTGATTCATCTTTATACTCTTTATATTTAATTGTCACTTTCAATAATGCTTTGAAATTAATTTCTCTTCCATACTTTGGTTAGAGTTTTTTCCCTAGAACCAAATTTTTTGTACTTTATGATAACCTATATTCATAGTTTTCAATATTAAAAAACTACTTTCACATCAAGATTGTTCTTTTGTGTAACATAGTTTGTTATTATATCCAAAGGGTAGTTGTCATACTAAGAGGTCATAGCAGTTCTCCGCTATGATGAGAACCTGAATGTGTTGTCACACTATTCTAGAATATATGTTATATTTCTAGGAGATATTATGTAAGGAAAAAATGATGCTGGATATCAAGGGTGGAGACTCATCAGACCTTGAGGAACCTTATCATCGAGCACAACCTAAGTAATAGATTGTAAGATATTATGAGAATGAGACGCACTGGTAGAAAATAAACATTTATACGTGTTGTTGGATGTTTTTATATGTGTATTTGTGTCTTGTTAATTATACTTTATGAATATTATTAATGTGTATTCTGGGTCACATACTTTGATTTTTTATGAAAACTGTGATGACAGCTACTCCCACTAAGGTAGGATACGTTGGTTGCATCATGAGTAATATTGCATTATTGAATAATGAAAGAAAGAATTTATCACTTCTGTTCTTTAAGGAAATTTAATATTTAGGCCTTTTGATGGAAATTATATATCCTAAATAAATCAATGGTCAGGGTTTTCCATGGTAAAGGTCTATTTTTGGAAATTTAAATAACGATAGAACGAACACATAGGTTGATGGCACTGACATTCAACCAGAGTTATTAGAGATATTGTGATAAAGGGATTATATTATATAGTAAGTGTTTGTATTAGGTTTCATGTTGTTACAACATTAACATATTTCTCTATTGTTTTTTGGTGTGTTACTAGATTCTATCCTAGTCCATTAGGCTCCTCCCCCTAATTCCACTGGGGGAGATGTGATGTGGGCCACACACTCAGTGTATCCAAATTATCAGTTAAATAATATTTTACTATTTTTATTTAAAAAGATGAATAAATGTTATTCCCTCACATGGCTTAATAATTATTCATATATGATTTATCTCATATATCCCATCACAAGTTATTTGAGGGAATGTAATGTGAGGGGAATATTTAAAAAATATGTCTTTATATTTAAGTGAATAACTTATTTATTTATTTATTGGTGAATAATCTAGTGATATTAATTTCATAAGTAAATAGACATTATTCAAGGTCGATAAATATTATCGAGGAATCGAATAATTGATATTTTATACCCAGTGATAGATAAATAATATTTAATATTATTTGACTATGTAATATTAAATTATAATTCACAAGTTAAGTGCATGTAAAAAAATAATGATATTTCTGTTAATATTTGAAATTGGGTTTTTCAAGGATTATATAAATAATTAAGGTAACATGTGAAATTATTTTATTTTAACCATATAAATATATAATCCCAATTATCATATTTCTCCAATAGGACAATTCATTTTGCTTTATTATGAACAATGGATTTTGAGAATTCTCTCAGAATCAAGAGATCTCCCACATAAAATAATGCTCGCAATGATGGAGAGAAATAATCCTCCGCCATATCAATGATAACACTTTGGAAGTGGTTCACGAAACGATCGAAGGGGGACTGCACATGCACAATGATATTCCATACAAACACTTAGAGATCACTTTAACGATGTCTAGATTTTTTTGGAACACAAGTAGATCACCACAAGAGGAAATTTTCACATGATTTATGCAGTGAAACAAAGGTGCACCACATATATGTTATCAGATCCATAAACAAAGAGCTAATCTCAACAACAGTAATTTTTTTAATTAAATTGACTTAATTATAAATAAAATGTGATGTTACCCCCTCTGGATCCCTCATAATTTATATTTTCTGATTATTTTATTTTATTCTTTTTATCATAGAATTATATTTTTTGTTAAATCTCACATTAATCATCGATCAGGGAAACAATAAAAGTTCACCATTTTCCATCGCATTCTTCTGCTCCACACAGAACCTATACTTTTTTCTAAAATGAATGGGATTTTCTAATCTCATATGCCCCCAAAATATTCATAATTTAATCCAATGATATATTTATATGGAATTCTATAGCTGAAACATTTCCATCATATATGTCTGGAATCTTTCCCATATAAAAATTAAAGAATCTCCGTGCTTCTCACCAAAAAATCTTATGTTATTCACAATCTAATTTACCCTTTCAAATTATCTATAAATAATTTTATCATCATACATTATTATGTCCTCAATTATAATTCTTGAGATTTGTATCATGGATTCCTTAAATCTGTCATCCCCTTCAATGACTCTTCCCAAATTATTTCACAATTTTTCACCTATTGGGAACCCCCTAATTTTTTCATAAACATTATTAGTGAGATCCATCAATAATGAATTATGATATTTCCCATCAGCTTTAGTACATCTATTATCAGTAGCTATCATAAAAAAATCATTAATGGGAGGAAATCCCATTATTTCAGAATCTCTAACTTCATGTCCATCTGAAAGAATAAAGGGTAACATTCTATTCATACAACAATGATAGTTCTTTCTATCAAAAATATAAACCTTATTTTACAATGAATTTAAATTCCATATTATCATATATGGACATGTTAGTGAAAATAAAACCTCTAATAATAATTATTTATTGAGATTAGGATCTAGATCATTGAGTGGGGGTGATCAGTGGTTACTTTTTCATTTATAACAAATTTTCTTAGATTATTTAGTAATATTACGTAATTGATGAATCTTGTTGAATTTATGATCTGCTCAAATTTAACATCTCAACCTTACATTTCATATGAATAAAATATAAAGATATTTAATTAGATAATTTTTACATTGTTTGGTATAATGACTTATTCCTTACCATGTTTTATTGTCCCACAAACATTTATTATTTCACTATCTTCTTTCTGAAATAGAAAAGAATAAGTAGTGAAAAAAAACTACAGTAGTAATATAAACTTTACTACTATTTTCGGTTATACCACCCCACTATACTTTTAATATCCACATCCAATATATGAATATACACCCCACAAAAATAATAAAGCATCCTTAACAACTACTAAATATATATAATTACATGATTTACTTTTCTTTTTATTTTTTTGATCCACTTTAAAAAATCTTCACTTATTATACATGTAAGATTAATAAAATACAACGATCATAAAATATTCAATAACTTCCACAATTCTATAGGGAACTTGTTAATCTTGGAACTTCTTCCTGAAACTCTATTCAGAAAAAATCCACAACAAGAGCCAGTATGATCACCCTCAGCCTGGTAACCTCCTTTTGATGGGCTCCATCTGACAGGCCTTGGTTTGATTCTCCCTCTCCTCTTCCTTCCCTATTTGAGTAGAAAATTGGGGATATTTTAAATAGATCCTAACCAAATGGAACTTACTTTGATGGAATTTTTATAATGGAGTTCCCTCAGTATTATCATAAAAAAACAAACAATGGATGTAAACTCAATACTTGTCCAATAATAATTAGTTTTTCTGCACACATGAACTGTTCAAAACACACACTCACAAATAATGAATGTACTTTTATATCCTTTTATAGGTAACCCATATTAGTAAAAATAGGAAAACTAATTCCACTTCATTCTCAATGAAATTTCTCAAATAAATAATTTCACATTCAATTATATCCTTATAATTGAACTCTTTAACTATTATCAATACTGCTATGAGATTCATAAACCTTATATAATATTATAAAATATTTATAATTATTTATGTATAAAAACATTTCTTTTTTATGCTTCTTTTGTTTGATTAATCATTATGATGAAAATATATGAAAAAATTAATACTTATCACTCTTATGACCACTTAAAAAAACTAAATTTATTCTCATATAGATGCTCTATACCTACTGAAAATACTTGTTACCTCTTTAAGAACATTATGTAGAGTTCAAAACCTCATTCAAAAATACATTCACAATAATAATATTCTTGAAATATCCTTAACGTATCCATCATTTTCATATATTCCAAACACCAATGATCCCATGTACGATGATTTTATCGGTGTCGTCATGAATTTGACGGAATAAACAATATTTTAATCTAATGAATTATCATTTCAAACAATTTTTTCCCTAATAAAATTATCCATCTGAAACACAAAGTATACCAAAAATATAAAATTAATTAGTGTGAAAATCCATTACGATAAATCAATTTGAAGAATGACTTCTTTACATCAATAAGATTAATCATTCATCTAACTTATATTATAAGACCAATTATTATTATAAAAATTTTATATATGATTCTTTGTGTGGTGGTCCTTAAACTAATGAGAAGAATCTAAAATACAACACTTTTTACTCCAATCTTATCTAAAAACTAAAAATTTTATCATAAAATATTCATGATTTAATATGAACTTCATAATCATCAAAGCATAATCAGATTCAAATTAGAGATTTTTTTTAATTTCAAATGAATTTCAACACCTTCTTTCATTCCCATAAGGCCTCATTTTCAATGGTTTCATTTCAATGTTCTATATTTCCTTTTGTGTCTGCGTCATATTTTCTATGTTTGGTGCATCTTCCATGTCAGTCTGATAGGATGTTTCTAGAATCCAATACTCTATAATTTCCTAACATCAACCATATATCATCTACTGACAAAAAATACAAGAAAAAAACATATGAAAGACATAATATGATTTAATTAATATAAAAATCTAATTTAAAGAAAAAATTCTAAAAAAATGCAAATTTGTTACTTCCTTTTTATCTAAAAACAATTTATCATTCGAAAGAATGTGGAATTTTTTCTTGAAAATACAAATTTTTAAATATTCAGTTTTAATAAGATAAAGGCTGATAAAATAAAAAATTGAAATATATATATATATATATTATAATATTGTTTTATTACATGAAATATAGAATTTTAGACTATTACTTTAATAGTTAAAAATATATTTTATCTAAATTCAATTAAATATGACTTTTTTATGACACAAGTAAAATCAATTACATTGATTATTCTATATTAGTTTTTAAGTAATCAATTCCAAATGTGATTTTGATAACTGTTATTTAATTATTGATACATAATATCAACGAACAAATTTTTTCATCATCAATTATATTAAAACGAATCATTGAAATTTAAATTAAAATATTTCAAAATTTGATGTTATAATAACATTAACAAATGATATTGAAAAAAATATTTAACGATATCAAGTCTTTTCAATATCGAATAACATCCTTCCACTATAACTCTATCCCATAGAATCTCTCTAAAATTATAATACCCAAAATTTTCTCTTGTGTATCAATGTCCCTTAACACCAGTTAAGGGGTTCAATTTTTTATCCATATTCCCTAAACAATCCAAATTTATTTTCATCATAATTTTATTCCTATTATATTACTTACTCTTTATATAAATTACTATGAGTACATTATGTGGAATGGTTGATATATTTTAAAAATTGTAGTGATTTTATTTTGAAATATAATAAATGTTATGAGATTTTATTCACTTTAGATCCATGCACTAAATGACTATTGTTTTGGTATAAAATTTGAGTTGTTTTTTATGATATACCAACATTTTGAATGAATTCATTCGTTTCATGATTAATTTGAATTTTAGGAATTTTTTTGAACTGGTCTACTTTTTGAAAAAAATTAACATTAATTTTACTCAATCCGGTCATGTTTTTATAAGTTATTAACTATATTTTTAAATATTATATTTATGGAAATTATTATATAACAATGTAATTAAACAAATTGTTCATCTAGATTTTATTGTAAAGAATGTGGATAGGTAATTAATTCATATTAAAAATAATTATTCTCAACAATGAGATATATTTATAATATATTTATTGAGTGTATTGTTGATGTATATTACTAAATTGAAAAAATAATTCAACAAAAAATAGTATTTACATATGTTAATAACAAATTTAAATAATATATAATTGATATGTAGTCTAACTTATACATTTATGAGGTGTTTGTAAAAAAGAATTTTTTATTTTTAGCACTCCTATCATGTCTTTTTATATATTTTATTAATTTTCATAAATTTTATTTATTAAAAAAACTCATAGAAATCAAAATACTACTAATTAATTTTATGATATTATATTTTAGTTTTTTTGGTAAGATATTAAAATGAGGTTTATTTTTCTAAAACATTATTTTAAATTAAGAATAGAAACATAAAAAATATGTGAAAAAACAATTTTAATTGCATTTTTTTCTTTTATGGATTTTTGTATTTTGTATTTTTTATATTGTTTATGATTCTTAATTTGAATAAATTTTTTTATAGGCCTATATTGCGTTTTTAATTATAGGACTTGAAGTGTTTTTCAGTAAAAATAGATTTTTATGGTGGGTTAGTGGATAAAAAAGTAGTTTTAGATTATATAATTACACTAAGGAATCATTTGGTCTTTACTATTCTATATATTGTCTAAGGTTTGTTATGGTCTAGTAGGTGGTGGGGTGGCTTGTATATTTTTTTGGATCATGGTATAACTCATGTCCAACAGAATATTGTGTTGGGAAAAATGCATAATCTTCCAAATAATTTTAATGTAAGGTGTTTATAATGAATAACCTATTATTTTAGGAGGTGCAATATTTTTATTTTATAGATTTTTTGTCCATAATTAACATTGTATATGAATATCAATAATTTAATTTTATATTCAAGTGTTGTAGAATACTAATAAATGCATATTTTTGAAGGAAGTGTGTACTCATGTTATATTATTACCTAAGGCAGTTTTCCCTTATAAAGTATAATAGGAGGAAACTCATTAGGGTTTTAGATGTGTTTTAATTTAATAAAAAGCATACATTGAATATAGTTCAAGAAAATTACACCCCCATGAACATAATTATTCAAATAAATCTTTATGAGTTTGCATTGGCAGTGCATCATCATCCATTTTTGTGGAATTATTTTCATAATGAAATTTTGATTCATTTTTATAATAATAAGAGTTTGAGATATATATTTTTTAACTTGTTCATTTTTTATATGATAAGGTGGGTTTAATTTCTTTAATTTCATGATTGTGTGATCAAATATACACCTATAAAGGGTAATTTTGTGTCCAACAACATTGAATCAGAATAATTATGGTTAGTATTCTCCAGAAATGATCATGAAATGAATAGAAGAGGATTTGATGAAATATTTAATAAAATATTATAGAAAAACAATAATAGGGGTCTTATCTTTACGAGATGATTGGGGATTCATTAATTTTGTAAATGTTTGAAGAGTCTCCACTAGGAGACTCTATGGTGGATGTATAGAGAGAACTGATTGTTAATGGTGTTCCATTGTAAGTTTGTTCTACAGATGGGAAGCATAATTTATTATCTCATTAGAATATTATTAAACCCTATATTTGATAAAACAATGATATGAGTGAGTTTCTTTATTCATCTTTAGTCATAATATTTTTGTATCTCAATGATGTAATATTATATGAAGAGGTAAATATTGTGGTTTGGTATAATAATGGTTATATATAAGTCTATTTTTCAATTCCTATTGTGATACCATATGAATTTTGAACATAAAGTTCCAAAAATATTGATTTATAATTAGGAAATTTTCCTATTTCAGTTGGAGAACATTTCTATTTATTTTATTATATATTTTCCTCATATCTTGAGAGGGTTTGATTCAATTTTTGTTTTTATGGATATATTATTGAATTAAAATTATTTCATAATAATTAATTAACTATGTAAGTGGATTTATTATAAAATATTTTTGAGATGGAGGTGGTGAATATTTATGGAGTTTGAAAGAAGATACTTTCTGATAACTATTCTTGGATTACACGAAATATATTAAAAGTATTATAGAAATCATTTCTCCCCTTTTGTTCCAAAGAATAATTTTTTTATCAAATTATGGTCAAACTAAGTAGATATTTTAGTCATTATACGAAATATTGATATTTTTTTATTGTGGATAGTATTTAATCCTTGGTGGACCAAACTTTGTTAGTGTAATTGTTTTAAAAATAATAATTTCCATTCATAATTATTCATAGACCCTTATTTGGAATAGTATGACAGACTATGTCATCATTCACTATTTCAGTTTGATTCTAGATAATCTTTTGTTTTAAGTTTCTAATAATAGAAATATGTGATAAAAGGTATTCATGTTATTTGAGATCATACATGGTCAACTCACAATATATATAATTCTTATATAGATAAGAAGATGAGGTTGTTGGAGTTTATGGTTATATTTTTTTTATCTATGAATGTTTCCCATTATTGTATAAAACGAATTTTTTGTAACAGAAGTATGTTTTCATAAAGATTTATTAGTCCATTTCATCTAACTTATAGCAGTTTAGTGGCATCTTACCTAATGTGTAAAATTTATAGACCGAATATATAAATGATTTATTCTATATGTTGCAACATTTTATGTTTTATCATATACATTGATAAGTAATTGAATTAATATATATGTATAACTAGGTTCATATGACCTTTATAGAGTATTTTATAATGGATTTTAATCACATAGATAATGTCCTATGGGTTTGACTTTTTTTTGAGTTCTTTGAAGGCATAGTAATGTAGAAGAGGCACTTTGAATAGGGAATAAAAAATTAGGGAGTGCAGTCCTATGTATTTTTATTGAGTAATTTGTATTTAATTGATATAGATTGTGGGTATATTAAAATATACGAGTAACAATTTTATGTGGTTGTCTTCATTTTTTCTTTTTACACATGATTATTTTGTATGATTATAATTTTCAAGGGGTTGTGAAATAAGGGGAGACAAATATTGATGAACTAGAGTTTATGAGTATTTAGATTTTTTGTTACAAATTGAAAATGGATATTTTTTAGTTTTCAGAATGGAGTTTTAGGGGAACCTTTAAATTCAAGTAATCAAATTTACCATTTCAGTATTTTTTTGGAAATTTTAATTAGTTGCTGAGATTTACTTGTAATTATTGGGACTTAGTAGAGTATTATTATTTTAATTAATTTATTAAAATAGATCATTTTTTAAAATATTTTATGAAAAATATTATGTCATGTGAGATAAATTTCAGATGATTTTCATGATGTGAATAAATTAAAATAAATGAATATTTATGTTTTTGGAAATTTATATGAATTAAAGAGAAGGATTGATGGGAGGAATTAAATGGAAGGTAATGTATTGATTAATTATTAGTTATTCCTAAAATAAAAGATGTGAAAGAAAAGAAATTATTGGGTGAAACGATTTTCCTTGAATGATATTTTTTATGTAGAATCTATCTATTATAAAATATATCAATGTTAGTAAAACATCAATCACCGTGATTGGAGAAATTTAAAAAGAATGAACTATGAGGAAAATAAATTTTTTACCCATGTGTATTTGGTTTTATTTTTACAATATGGTAATTTGTATTTTTTGTTCAATTTTTGAGAATATTTTAAAAATGTTCTATCATATTATTTACTTAAAGATATTAAGGGTGCTTCTTTATGAGGTGTAGAATACCCTTATGTAGTGTAATAATTTTTACTAAACAATTTTAAGAAACATCACTTATAACTAAGAAGATATTATGTTTATCCTTAGGTTCCCAACAAAATTTAGTTTATCATGATACAATAATAGTTTATATGCATTTATAAAAAGTGAAAAATATACAAACAAGAGAATTTTATGATCAAGATGCCATAAAAATATCATCATGGAGTTATCGAACATACAATTTTTACAAAGTTGTGTAATGTGATCGAATTGACAGAAAAAAATAAATCGAAGAGTCTAGAATCTTATTATTAGATGAAGGTCCCTACACAATGAATGCTTTATCTAAAATAAATGGTTCTATAATTTATCATATGGAGTGACCCAATATTGAATAAATTAGAAAGGGGTAGAAGTAAAAAATGTATAGTTTTGGAAAGGTGACTCATGATTTGAATTAACTAAATGATGATATCAATGGTTCATCAAAACTATAGTATAATAGTTACACAATATATGTAAAGGTTATCTTTGTAATTATGTTGGGTATAGAAATCCCTACTTTTCATACAATGATATTACATAATAATATAAAAATATTCAGTATATTTCATATATACATGTCTGGAGACAGTATAATTTTAGTGTCTTTGGAGACTAGATACAAAATATCATTATTTCATGAATGATCTTCAATATTTCTAAAAAATACCTTACCATTGTGTAAAAATCATAAAAAACCCCTACATAAACCATTCTTAGAACCCTAAATAAATGAAACATAAGAAAGGGTGAGTTCATATGCTTCGTAAGGGTAAACATGGTATATATCAAACCATTATCATGTAAAAGAATAAAAATGCATAAGGGTATGATTTTATTAGAATAACATACATAGTTGATAAAAATATAAAATTAATTGTAAAAACAATTCATGGGATAATAAATTATCATTTCAATAGAAATTAAATATAGGAGTGATAAATCTTCATAAATAAGTCACATTCCAAAATTTCACATCATATAAGTTTGGAAATATCATAATTAAGAAAAGTATTTCATATTTCAAGGTTTATATTAGAGATCATAAAATCATAACAGGTGTGGAATTAATTTATATTTTCCATTTCACAATGGATCATGCATCATTACCTATTTTCTATAATGAATTTATCATATTGGTGAGTTTTCCATTGCAAAACAAGCACATTGGTCTATTTTCCATCATTATCACATGAGATATAAAATATTACCCAGTGAATTGGATGGAGATACATGTATAACCAATCGTATACGTAATATCATATAAATATGTCACACAAGATCAAAATAAATTCATCATATTAGAAACCGAGAATATAAATATCATTTATAATGATTTCAAAATTTCATCATAGAATAACCCATGGAAAAGTAATTCAGTTCATAAATCATTAATCGTAGTGTCACCCATGGGAAATGAATGAGTTTCCTAAACATCATTTCATCAATAACATAAAACATATATAGAAAGAATAAGGATGTATCCATGTATTATATCCACAGTAAATCTATTGTATCAAAATAGGATGTTATCTTATATTGAAAATGACTTTCAATGATAAAATGGATCAATTATTAAGAATATATCCTTTCCAGAATGAAATTAGTTATTTATAATCTAAAAATTTATGAAATATTGAAGAATGTTGTTATTTGAAAATAAACATGGAAACATTTAAGGTAATATGTATATCATTGAGTGTTCATGAAAGTGGAAAATATATTTCATTTTGATAACATTAAAACATGGATCCATTTCATGTTTTGGATAAAAGTACAAAGTATATTTTTTAGGAAAATTACTAGAAGAAACCTTTAAACCATACTGTAAAAATTAAAATATGGTTAAAAAAGATTTTAAAAAATATTTAGATAATAGTAAAAAATTTATTTAAAAGATTTTAATAAAACATATATATTATGGAATGTGTATTTTATAAATAAATAGATATTATAGTTTTTTCAATAAAAATATTATTTTGGACACTTTAATACATAAACGAAGAAAAATAAATGGATGAAGTTTATTTCCATGAAATAAAAAGTGGATAAAAACACAAATTGTTTCATGTGTGGTAGATTATATTATTTAAAAAATTAGAGCATAATCATCAATGATCCTGAAAATTATGAGATTGTGACATAAGAACATTTACCACATTTGTGATTTTTGAATCATAAACCCCACGAGAGAAAGAATATTGGATTGATATTTATATCCCATAATGCAATGAGAATAATCTTAAAATTAGTTTATGGTATGTATATACTATAAAAATATATAATTATAGAATGATTCATTTTCATATTTTTTATTTGGAATTAGAAATATATTCTATTTATAAAAAATATCAACGAATTTTTTAATCCAAAAAGAAATTATTTAAAAAAAAATTTATATACCATTTTATTAAAAAGAATAATTTATATGTTTTATAATTTTAGTTATAGATAATAAATTAATTTTTTAAATTACTATATCAAAATTTACATTGTGTAAAGGTTTTTAATTAATCATAAAATATAGAATTATCTATGAATTTTGGAAATTATAGAAATTCATAAAGAAATGTTTTATTTTTAGTAAATTATGTAATTTAGGGTTTAGAATGTGATTTGAATATATTTTAAAGTAACCTATGTATTATTTTGTTATATTTATTACATTTAATTACTTTTTAGTCATCATTATATTGGTTTTTAATATATGATTATTTTTGGGTTTGAAGATTTGTTTTTTAAATAACTATTTTAAAATGCTTAATTTTCCACCATTGTCATTAATTAAAATAATACAGAATGGGGAATTATTTAAATTTAATATATATAATATATATATGTAAATATTAATTTTTTTTCATACGATTATTATTATTATGCACAAAGTTAATATAAAACCATCTTTTTCTTAAAAAATACGCCTCTTAAAAATTATGGGTCTAATAATAACTCTGGAATTAATAATAAAATTAATTTTTACACTTATGTAAATTGAATTTTAAAAAAGGAATCCATATTCATAATATTTATAAATTATAATATCTAAAAATTTCATCAAATGTTTTTACAAAAGTGATTGGTCAGAATAGTTAAAATCAATTATATTGATTAAGGTAAAATTAGAATTACCATGTGACTAAACATTATACATATGAGGACAAATGAAAAATATAATTTCCAAGTACCTATTATATATCTCTCTTTATACCTTATACATTATAGTATCTTGTTTTATGCATTATTGGATCCATAGGACATGGAAAATACGCAAGTGTAAATCCCACTTTCAGAAATTTAACATTTTTACCACTCATCCCACTAATAAAAGGCTTCTCCTTCTCATCGTCAATTTCCAAATATCAAGACAACAATCTCATAGAATACATTCCAAATACACTTATCCACTTCAATAATCACATTCTAGAAGCCTTACTTTGGTCATGAATCTAACCATGATTGTTCATTTGTGAAAAAAAGGAGTTACTCGAAAAAGAGGTAACATTCATCGATATGTGTTTTTTATTTGTTTTATTTCTCCACCATTTCAACTCACTATATTCCATGATTATATTATATAAAATCAATCCTAAATATTCCTATATTTTTTATGTAAAGGATAATACCTAAAAATACACACACTACAATTGAATGGGTAATGAAATCATCATTAGTGTGCACAGTGGACTACCTTCTAGTGAAATGATATCATTCATTTTTTATCACCACCTCCCATGTTTGTGAATAATGATGGAAATATTATTTATATATGATATTTATTATATTTATAAAATACATATACATATTTATATATTATATTATATAAATAAATTTTTTATTTCCTGTCAAAGGGGATAAGGCAACATCGCTCGTGTGTACAGAGGACTACCACCTCACAAAGTGATGCAACGCGTTTTTCAAAAACATGTTAAATGAGAGGTAATAAGGGTAAATATAATGAATATATATCATATAAATGACATAATTATGATATTAAAGACTTATTTAATCATCTATAAGTTTAATATATTATTTTTTTCTTACCATTTCACACACTAAAGTGGTGATAACATTGTTTATAGGCGTCTGGACTACCACCTCCTAGAAGTGATGTGATTATTCTTTTGGCATCACCACATCACAGGAAATATATATATATAAGTATGTATAATTAAATAATAAATTTTTTATATATAATCATCATTATTTTAAGATAAAATATTTTAATACATTCTTTCTATAATGATCACTGAAAAATGGAAAAGTAACACATTTGTACGTACGACCTATCATCTACAAGAGAATAACTATAGTTAATAGATTTATAAAAATCATCCATGAAATGTTTTAAAAAAATAATTTATGTATGAATATGATAATTATCTCAGAATTTATATTCTATATAAGTTTAAATAATTACCACTCTAACCATATTCTATATACAAATGTATTTTTTGACACCTAAGTTAGAAATGACCAAGAAAATCAACATAAAAATAATTAAATAAGTAAATAATTTCAAATAAATTATTAATAAATGAAATAAAAGTAATAATAAATGCCAAAAAATTTATCAAGAATTTAAAAAAATTATCGGTTTATTGTTTTGGATTATAATGAAATGTGTGAAAAATCAGACCCAATGTAATGGAATTCATCTGAATCTCCATTTGTTGTTGAATATATAGACTTTGATAAATGTATAATCTTTTAAAAGGTTTATATGCAACACATTCTACACTATATATCTTGAATTTCTCTCTTATCATGATGTTTAATATTTTTAATAATGCTATTATTTAATGGGTTTCAGGATTCAAGTGTTTCCATATTGACAAGAGACTTCTCCTTTAAAGAAATCAGATTTTAATGTTTTTCCCTAAAAACTTATTTCTTTTTCATGTTCATGCTTTAAAAATTATTTTAAAAAATATTTTATCTGGGTATAAAATATTTATAATTTAAATTTTAAATATATTTTTTTTATTTAATTTTTTTACAAAAGAATGCATTTATGTGTCATGCATGAATATTTTTTATAATAGATAAAAAGGATTTTATATTATAAATATACATGGATATTGTGAATTTTCCACCACCATGAATGTTATTTAATTTCTATCTTCCTTTGTAAGATTTTAAGTCTACTTCAATGAAGAACTATTTCTTTTTTTAATTATGTTGGTATTAAAAATGGGTTTTCAAAATAAAAGTGTTTTATGATATTGAAGATAGATACTAAAAGAGAACATTGTTTTTATTTCAATTTTTTTATGAGTTTAGACGGGTTTTTGAAATTATTTATGATGAAATAATTTCATGAATAAAATGTTTTATTAATTATATGGTACATTAGCATTATACATGATAAATGGGTCCACTAAGATAGAGTTGGTTAAGCCCGTTATAACTTTACTTGGGGTGTACTAGATAGATTTGGTTAATCTCATTATGCTGATCTTGTGTTGATTCAACAAATTTGTTAATTACATCTATGTTATGATTCTCAAGAACATCCACATTTATGTTACTAATAAATATTTGTTTATGTAAATTTTCATAAAATCATATTCATATGAATATTTATTCTAGAATCTTACATCACTTGTTGATCTACAAATTAATAAATGTCAATGTATTCTATAAGTGTTTTGAATGTATTCTAAAAATGCAGTTAAGACCCTATGTTTATAAGAGTAACATATTATATGGGAACTCAATTCTTGGAATAGAACATTTGGATAAAACAACTTGTGTTTGGAAGAAAACCTAAATTTAATGAATAAATTTAATTTTCATCAACCCCGCAATTGTGAACAACCGTATGTTGTCAAACTTATGTTTAAAGTATTTCATCCTATAAAGGAACTGTACATTTTACTCTTCAATGATAGAACCTTTGTTAATGATATTATCTGGGATTTCAGAAATAGTATAGATGAATTAAATATAACTTAAAATATATTTTAAAAATCAATCAATGTCTCATACAAAATAATTTAAATAATTCATATTTATTATTGAATTTATAACACTCTAGAATGATTTTGATTTCATATATTAACAATTTACTATACTGTATTTCATGAGACCGTTTGGGCCAGTGATGTTCAGCATACAATATAAATATTGATACTATAATCTTATAAATATATATATATACACATATACACATATATTTACACCAATATATGTAGAGTTCTATGTTTTTAAATTACTTTGTATCATAGCCACCAGAGACAAAATTTGGTGACATACATGTTAGTTATATCAGATTGACTTGTTTTTGTATTTGTTGCTACTGTTGTACCCTTATGTTACATATTCAAATGAAACCTCAACAACTAATTTACCAAAGTTACACTTAAGAGACATAAATTTTTATTCGTATGTTTGATGTCTTGTCTATCACTATTTGAATAAAGTGTATGCACGGTTGATGTTCATTTTTCTGTGATTCTACATTATTGAAGATCAAATACATCTATCAGTTTATAATAAAACGTTGAGTGAAACATGTCATCTAAATATAACTATTCTATATTTATTTCATGTATTATTAGTTTCTCTATCCTAGTTGTGGTGATGAAGGTGTAATAGATTCTCTTACAGTGTTTTGGATATTTTAGCCCCTCATTTTATCACCAAAAGGCCTTATAAAACCCTTATTTCCAATGTATTAGAATCCTATACTCATTTGTGGATGTCACCTATTAAAATAGTAAATAATTATATTTCCAAACACACTAAGAGGGTTTTATGAGTGTACTCAGGTAAAATTTCTCACAGAACCAATATATATAGTTTTGTTCTTATCTTTATTTATTTTTACATCTCATTCGACATTAAGAGACACCAAAAAATAATCACTTCTTGTCAAGATGGGTTCATTGAATTCATAGATTTTTTCAAACAATTCCAATTCAGCCCCCAATATGTTCATCTTATTCATATATTAGAAAAAAGTGGTATCATGGGTTTGATTCTACTGGTGATATTTCTCATTCTAGAATTCAATTTCTACTCGATACCGACAAGAGGGGTTAGTGGAAGTGCTCTACTGATTTATTTATTTTCTTCATTGAATATACTATTTTCAAACAAGTTCTCTTAAAGGAATAGATTTTATCATTATACCAACAAGGGTATCAAAGAATAATAAATAGAGAAAATAAAGTTATATAACAGTGTGTTTCCCTAGTTCACTTATGAGGATTTCTTTTTCCATTAAAAATACTAATTAAATGATATAGATGAAGTAAATTATCATAATGAATGATCATACAGAAGGTTTTTCAATGATCAGTTCCCTTTATATTAATGTTGATAATTATCGATGATGGAAGGATCAAATGATTTTATATTTAAAAAAATATTCCAATATGAGTTTATTCAATGGTTTTCAAGTAAAATGAAGTTCCTAAGAATGATTTATAAAACTGAGATAGTGATCAAGGAAAATAAAATAATCTCATTCCCACTGAAGTGAATGATATTGTTTTTGGATTAGAAACTATTGAGTTAGATAGAGTATCTAAATGCCTATATTACCTATGAAATGTGGAAAACAATCAATGTTACCTCTCATGGAACTTGAAATATCATACAATTAAGGTACACTACATCAATGTTAAAATTTTATACATTCAAAATGAATGATGGTTAAAGAATCAAACAATTAAATGAGATACTTGATGAGATAATCAATAATATTCTTCCTTGAGAGATCCAATTTCACAATATTATCAAGAAACAAATGTTCTTAGAGTTTTACCTATTAAATATAATGGTATATATTCCCCAATATGAAAAACTAATCCAGTTTAGAAATTAGTAATTAATGAATTGATTGGAACATTGATGATATTTGAAGGTGAGATGCAAGCTAAAGCTGGAAATCATGTTTTAATGAAAAATGGTGAAGTTGTTCATAGAAATAATTTAGATGAATCATCTGATTTATTATATATAGAATAAAAAAATATTTATCCGATATTGATAATTTTTTTGAAAAACAATATAAAAAAGGATAAAAAGGTAGATTCTATTAATGCAATCAAAAAGTAAACGACAATTTCAATTTTCCTATGATTAAGGCATGGAGGTGAGATAATTATGAAATTAAAAAAACAATTTTTAGAAGAAAATATGGATTGATAATTCATGTTCAAATGTATAATCTACTTCAGACTCTTAGGTTGATCAAAATAAAATAAAATGATGAATATATGTCTTATGGATAGAACGGATGAGGTACACTCTTCTTCCTTAAAAAAATTATAATTCATAAAAACAGTATTATGATGAAATTAATAAATATTTTCCCATTCTCCAAGATAATTATTAATCCTTAAAAACGGACTATAAAAACGATAGAAAATATTATAAAAATATTTATGTATAGGAAATGAATTGGTCAAAAACATCTTGATAATTTAAAATCAAATGCCTCCAATGTTTTGTTTGATCTTCATGATGTTAAAATTATATTATTTTTATAGGAATTAGATATATTGAAACTATATTATATAATTTTAATTAAATGAGAACATTATTTTAATAAAATTCTTGGAAGAAGATTCATAATGGTGGATTTAGAATTGGTAGTAGTGGTGAAAACACAAAATTATATAGGAATTATTTTGTTCCACGTACAAATAAAAAATTATTTTCTTATATTAATTTTTTTTATTTTATTATTGTTAATTATTAGAATTAATATTTCTTCATAAAACCAAAAATTCCTATTTTTAAAAATTTATATTGTTCAAAATATTTATTTAATTCTAATAATATAATTTCTACAAAAAATTAACAGATTTGGTTGTTCAAAAATTAAGTTTCTAACACAAAAAAACCCAAAAGATTATAGGTTCCCAAAGGAATTTTTATTTGATGTTGTTATATGAGTATATAACATAAAAACCTAATTAAACCATCAATGTGTTTGACTGGGTAATTTGAAAATCTGTACCAAATGAATGATCAACTGTGAAGTTTTTCATTATTATAAAACCCTTAAAACTGAATTATGTGGTCCTGAAAGTAATTCATTATTATATATATAAATGATTCTCATGTGGTGAGAATTTAATATTTAAATTGAGGGATATTTTATGTTTATTAGATAAATTATACCTTACTCATTTAATCACGTTATGGTTTATATAATTATATAATAGAAGGGTTAAAACATTAAATATCTGTAAACACAGTTTTAATTTTTCGATAATACAGTAGTTGTTTTATCATAGAAAGATATATATTTTATTTTTTTATTTTTTATACAATTAATTATTATTATTTTTACTGTTCTTAATATTTTATTTTTTTATATAATGTTTCCAATTAAAAAATCCTTCTAATATAAAAATGTTTTAAATAAAGATTTAAATATTTAATTGTTTTCTTTGTATTTTCAACTCAAGAATATAAATAATCCTCTAGAATTTTTTCAAATAGATATTAACAATTACTCTTTTAAAAACCTAGAATATTCTTCTTAAAACATTTTAAATTATTTAGTTTCTTTATTCTCTATATCAAGGAACTGAACTACTTCAAAGATTAGTAGAACAACTACCAACATTTTTATCTAATTTGGGTAAAATAATTCGATGTTTGGAATGTTTGCATGAATATTATAATCCAACCCAACACCGCTATTGTTTTCTTAATTTATTTTAGTGAATATATTTGGTGAATTTATTTTATTAAAAATTATAATTAGTAAATAGGTGTTATGAATTGTTTTGTAATAGAATTTTCTATACACTTAGAAATTTTATGAAAAAGATTACATTATGTAAACATGTATTTAATGTTTTATTATTTAATTAAAACTAAAAAATTAGTCTATTATTGATAGGAATAAATAATTTTGTTTAATATGGAATGTATAAAAATTAGTTGAATGTATTTTATCCCTTCGAAATATTTTAATTCCCTATATATCTTTTTTTAAAAATCTAGTACATCAGGGGGTTATTTAGATATTAACATGAATTAATATAAGTCATTATAAAATGATTTTATTCATTATAAAATAGTATATATTCATCATGATTAAATCATTAAATATTTATAGGAATCTTGGATTTATGTTGAGTTTATATTTTAACTTCTTACTCTCATATTTTTGACATCATAAAAGGGGAAGAAATTAAAATATTTATCATCATGGGGATAATTTTATCAAATTTTGGAGAAGTTTATATGGAAAAAATATAAATTTATGAGTAAAAGTTCAAATGAATTAGATATTTTTATAAGAAAAATATATAAGAATTATTAAATGGGATAGATGTTCAAATAATTTTTTCAAAATATATTTGTGGAAATTTATTCATCTAAAACTGATTATAATTTTAATATTTATTTTATGATTAGTATGGGTTTTGTTATAAAATTAATTGGTGATATTGTTGAGCATGTGTTGATTCAAAAATTTCATTAATTTATTTTCTAGATTTGATGCTCACAACATCCACATTTAATTTACTAATATTTGTTTTTCAGTTAATCTATAGAAAATAATATTAGATACAATAATTATTCGAGAAAAATTCACAATTTTTTGGTCGGTGGAGGATTATTAGTCTAAGTATTTGAAATGTGTTTTGAAAGTATTTCGGGAACATTACTCATACCTTACAATAGTAAGAATAACATATGGTATGGAATCACTATTCTTGGAACATAACATTTGGATCAACAAACTAACATTTTTATGAAATACTAAATTTATGTAATAAATGTAATGTTTTTAAACCCTATGTTTATAAACAACCATATGTTAATAACCCTATGTTTGATGTTTTGTTATTATATGAAGGGGCCGTATATTTGACTATAAAACTAATGATGTTCTATTTAATGTTATTACTCATGATTTCTTCAATGGGCCTTATGGATATAAACACCATTAAAAAGATTTTTATGCAATTTATTCAAATGATCGTAACTAATGGATTAATACGTTCATATTTCTAAACAATGTTACATATCTCTTCAGTGATTTTGAATTCAAATTTTCATGATAAAATAAATGGTATTTCCAGACATGGTTTGACCATAAGCTATTTGAACTAAATTATAATTATAGAGATAAACATCTTCTGAATATAGAGATACACATAGATACACATTGATATACATAGATATATAAAAAGATGTGTTATTTTGAATAGTTTTGGATCATTGACTTTAGAGTCACACTTCAGTGACATACATGTTTAGATCTATCAAGTAAAATATATTTTAATTTATCAACTACTATACCATATTGTTACATCATCCTATAAATGATTGATAAAGCATTTATAAAATATAAAAATTTGAGACATACATGTTTGTTGATATATTAAGTGTTTTCTCTATTACTATTTGAAGAAATCAAGTACATATTTGATGATTATTTTGATTCTCCAATAGATTATTAAAGATAAAATAAATATATTAATTTATAATTTAAATATGAGAGAAACCTATTTTCTAAATCCAATTAATATATATTTATTTATTATATTAATGGCTGCTTTAACTTAGACATGATGGTTAATGACTATCAGCCTCTTGTACTATGTTCTGGAAATTTTGGTTCCTTGTAAAATTACCACAACGCCTTATAATATCCTATTATAAAGGTATCAACATCCTATACTCAGTTTTAAAAGTCCACAGTTATAGGACATACTAGTGAAATATCTAAACTCACTAAGAGAGTGTTGTTGGAGTGTACTAATTAATATATGTGGCCTGAACTAATATATCATTATCTTATTATCTTTATTTATTTCCCCTTATCACTATACTTTAAGAGGTAAAATAAATGAATCACTTCACGTTGAGTGGGAATATTTTAATTAATAATTTTTTTAAAGTGTCTTAATTCAACCCACATTGTATCTTTGTCTTATTCATATCCTAAACAATAAAGTTACAGAATGACTTTTTGTGGCCTAAATAGCATCAGGTACGCTCATTATAGCTTAACATGTGGTGGCCTGGATAGCACTGAGTAATCTTATAATAGTTAAAATCATGGGTTATCCTAGATAGAAGACCAATGGATTGGATAATGATAGTATATGAAGTCTTCCATTTATTTATTACAATTAAAATGGATTTGAATGTGTTTTATATATATGATGCTCCAAGTCACTGAAATATGTTTTAATTGATTATTATAGGTTTTAGTGATTTTAATTGAGAAAGTGGTATATTTTTTCATGTGAAAATGTTTTATTTCATATTCATAATGAAATTTATGTATAATATTAATCATTATACAAGTTTTCATGTTTACACTATACTAATGGGTAATATCATTTTATATACCATATAGATATTTTTGTGCCCATCCCATGTATTTAAATGTTTTCCAAATAATTGTTAAGGGAAAGTATGAATAAAAGTATAAATTATTTAATATTTTTCATGAAATAAATAATGTGGTTTTTAAATACGTTTCAAATGGTGGAAAAATTGATATAGGTAGTAATATTCCACTTTATATAATTTAGTTTTGTAATATATGAGTTAAGGTTTAATTAACTAAATATATAAACCTACAATGATACTAAAAGTGAAAGATAGTAAATTCAGGAGTAAAACTCTATATTATGTAATGTTTAATGTTGGGTCCTTATATATACACCACAAAAAACGTGTCTGAACATGGCTTTTGTCGCACTGAATTAAAAGTGAGGCATAAATCCCATTCAAATCCGGACCATTATAATTGTAAAAAATTTTATGGAATAAAATAAAAAGAAACACTTAATGTTATTAAAATAATTATATTCATGTAATATCATGTCAAATGGGAATGATATAAGTCATAAAAAATAAACAAGTGGTGAATATGTCATATGTATCAATGAAATAAAACAGAGACCACAATTCCCTTACCTCAAGTCCTGAATTTCATCATATATGTTCAATACTCATGTATTATAATTATTGTTTTATTGAAAATGTATTCTAAAATTATAATCATATATATCATACCATATATGATTCTCTTATAAAATTTTATTATACATTTATATAAAATTTGATTTTTAAAATCCCGTTTCTTGTAACAACTGCATCATTTTTTCATGCATGTTTTGGTTTGATATATTATATTTTTTCTAAATTTTATATTGTTCCATTTATCCATTCTTTTAATAATGATATTACTATGTTATATCTTCATTTTATATGTACTTTCATTAATTCATTAAGGTTAAATATATAAAATTAAATACATTGTTCACAGAGATGGTAGGTTGTTTGTACGCATGATCGTTGCATCCATTTTTGATGAAGAATAAATCAAAACAATGATAAATAATATACCACCATTAAAAATAAATTTTTATATCATATATATAATATATCTTCATAAAATATTTACTTATTACTATCAATTTCAAAATAAATTGTCAAACGTATCACATCGCTTTGTGGAGGCGACTATCCACACGTACGAGTGAACAATCTTATCATTTTCTAACAGATTAGATGTTAAAAAGCTATATTTAAGAGTATAATAAAAAATAATATAATTATTTTAAAATATCATATAAAATAGTTTATGGAATCATTATATGCCGATGTGAGAGGCAGTGATGAAAAATGAATTACATCGGATCACGAGGTGGTAGTTAGACATTCATATGATCGATAGTTTCATTTCCCAATTGATGGTGGATGAGATATAAAAAGGGATTGAAATATAATAATAATATATATGTGTATCAAAGACAATTTTTTATTATTTCAAAATAGTTTGAGAATATTTTAAAAGTATGTAAGAAGAAATAGAATAAAATGCTCACTTAAGAATGACACCACTTCTTCGGGCAGTGTCCTTATGTTTGCACTAAAAGCCATCATAGGAGGGATTAGTAATAAAAATAATTACTATAAAATTAATTGATGGGATTAAATAAAAAAAATTTCTATTTATTGGTTTATTCATACGGATTTGGACATTTGAATAGGAAATTACTAGGGTGCCCAGTTATAATTGGGGGAGATGACAAACATGGAAGTTTTGAAGAGAAAATGGTGTACCTACATTTTAAACATACATAAATTCTCCAAAATGGATAATTATATAATAATATATGAGCTAATATAAAACAATATCAATAAAATGGTATTTTCATAATTGTATATGTTATGTTATACCTTATCGTTTCAGTTTGTCCCCCCGATAAGCCGGATTTAACCTTAATATATAAAAATGAATGTGAATTTGATTAAAATGTCCAAAATTGGTTTCTAATTAAAATAATTGAAATATTTTTACTTTTAAAACATTATTGGAGAATATATAGCTTTTTATGATTTAGAAAAATGTAGTTAAAAAAAAACTAGTATTTTTCAATATTCACAAAAAATTAATCTTCTTTAAAATTTAAAAAAATTCACTCTAACATAATTTTTATTGAATGATTCTAAAATTTACGTGAGTTTTTTGTTATTAAATTTTAAAAAGTGATGAAAATTAATTTTATTATTATTTTAAAAAAATAAAATAAAAAATATATTTTGGAAGAAAAAGTAGTTTCGAAACATATAAAGACTTTACTAAAATTCAATTATTTACTTTTAATTATATCTTATTTAACTAAAATATTTATACATAATTTTATAAATTTTTTAATTCCAATTAAAACCACAAAATTTAATGTAATGGTTATAATGATCATATTTAAATAACAAAATTAATAGTGTATCATGGTTCCTTTAAGCCACGTGTGTCGTGTAATGCAAGTTAACAAAGAAATTAAATTTATGTTTTTAAAAAATATTTTTCATAAATGTTATTTTGTAAATTTATAAACCCCATAAAATAAATTTATACCTATGAATTCATTCGCTCTGAAACAAAAAACTGATGATAATTTTACCGCATTATATCCTCAGGTTCCCATACTGCCTCCTCATGTTTTTGGTTTCACAATAATACCATGTGCATGTTCATTTTATTATTTAATATTACATTGTCATCATGATTTGGAATCTATAAATATTCTTATTCATATGAAATATCATAATCTAGTGGTGTAACCACTAAATTTATTACATGTCAAGGGTTAAGTGCTCATTTTCTCAAGAGAGATACATAGAACCCATTGTAGACTTGAGAGCGGTTCGGTGGAAGCACTAAGTGATAAGAAACTATCACTACTTGGTCTGAACTTTTGAATGGAAAAAAATACTAATGGATCATCATTCCTCTAATATTAAATCTCATATCCTTCTTCCATGTTATGATTCATTGGAAAACATTATCAACTACATCAAACTCCAGATAATATCGATGATTGTCGGTATAAAATTTCTATCGACCATAATGTGTCTTGATGTGTTATTGAATGTCACCGAATTTTAATCCATTTATCCAAGTATCTCAAGTCCCAATATCTCTATTTATCAAAATTCATCCCACCATGTTGGAGTTATACACTTTGAACTATAGAGGTCTTTATAAGGATCCATCAGAAATGTTGATTGAATGTTATTGTTGCAACTAGAGGGATGTGTTGATCCCAACCACCATGGAAATCCATTGAACATGATCTCAACATATCCACTAGATTTTTAATTTCTCTATTAGACTAACCATAATTTTTTTGAATGATACATTATGATGAAACTCAACTACGCATCCAGTACATACTAAATACTTCACCCTGAATTCTATATAATCCTCATATCTCGATCATAGAGAAAAATATGTGGTATTTTTTCTAATATAACCTATTCATTTATGTATATACTAAAAGGATTATACAAATATAAATATTATATAATAGCATCTATGTGTGATGGATTCCTAAGGTAATAAACTAAAAACCAGAAATCATTATTTCCTTTTGATTTTTTGGGTTTTCCAATGATAAAATCCTTGGTGATTTTTGTTATTTAAATTCTGCTATGGGTAATGGTTGTAACAACCCATTATATTTTTTCCTCTCAACATTAAGTTATTGGAATACTATGAAATGATATAATAACACTAAAATATCACTCATAATTCTATCAAACTAGAAACACTCTTTTATATCTATATACATCTTTATACATTTAGTATGAATAGAGAATGAAGAACATTGACTATCCTATATAACTGCTTCAAATTCTATTGGGATTGGACACATATATGGTATAAATACCTTATCGATCCATCATATTGAAGGATGAACTCAAGAACCATTATCTCATTATTATGTCGAACCATATCATTTTTCCTCTTTTACCCTCACATGGACAGATAGTAGAACCCATATTTGGGAAGGATAATAATTCTACCCTTGCATCAAGATTGTAAGATCCAACCTTGGAAATTCCAAAAGTATTTAATCATTTGTGTTCATGGATAATCTAGATTTAACCTTAAAACAAAAATCATTGTCCACATTGTTCTCATTCTGAGGATGGTAACGTTTTGATCTATCATAATCATTAATTATCTCCCATCATATTATTCAGTGCATTTTTATCTTCTTATGTGGGAATATATACATAAATTTTTTCTATTCATGTATATATCAATCATTTAATAAAAAATATAATTACATTTTATTTTTAATGAAAATAATAACACATCTAACTTTTAATCTTGATATGGGTACGTTGTCTCCTCAATAATCAATTTTCACAAGGAATAATCTATGAACATTCAATTATACATGATAACTCATCACAATACCTTCTTAAATACATCACTATATATTAAAAACTCTTCTCCATTATAAGATAATTTAAGATATGTTAACTATCTAATATAATCTTCTGTTCATTCAAATTTCCCATTACAGCATCCATATAGATGAAATTTTCTCCCAAACATGTTTTCATTGTAATAGGATTTGATATTCATGAGAAATTATCCATAAAATATTGATAATTTCTAGAAAATAAAAGAAAATATCTTATCTCAATCATAGTGGTTTTTATCATTCAATGTTCAAAATATTCTATGTATAACAGAAAGATTGATAAACATTCACATGATATTATATGTACAGAGACCAAGTATTGTTATAAAATGATATTGAAACCATTAATATTAATATAAAAGATATTAAACAAAAGCATTACTAATGATCATAATAATTTAGTGAATGTGAAGACTTGGTCCAGAATATTTTAATTTGGTGAATGATCATTAATTATTTATATAATTATCTTCCCATTTATTACTCTCAATAGACATACCATACCTAAATCCATTATTCCTAGCTTGAGAAATGTAAATATAATAAATTTTGAGCTTATATTCTCTATAAGGGTAAACAATTATGGTAAATATTATTAACATGAACATAAGTGTATGAAAACATGAGTATAAAATATTACAACCATAACTTGCTTATAAAATATTACAATATGGATTCATAGAATCAATATTTGTAGCACATAATACATTAATTACACGAAAATCAATTTACACTAGTCATGAGAGCATATCATTAAAATAATACCTAGAAATTTGGAACACATATAAGAATTGAAAATAATTTCTTTAGTAGTCAAGGCCCATTTTGAACATCTATTGGAGAATTATATAGTAGAACACACCTGCTAGATGAGGCACACCACTATCCCCAATGGAATCCCTTTCATCATAGTGAAACAGGTTCACTTAACAAACCATCATAGTATACAAGGTTCCCTCTCAATTCCATAATAATTGAAATGTTCCCTTACTGAACCATGTTCACTCTCGATTCGTATTCTGTTTACCTCATGTGATATTAATCATTACTCAATTAATTACTAGGAGATATAGGTCCCACCCATATTTAGTTATAACATAACAGCATCCTTGGTTATAAAATAACCACAAAATTTTGTTATACTATAACCACCTTCACAAAATTATGTTCATACATATGTGTTTAATAAGATTGTAAAAAAATCATCATATCAGGGCCCATGTAATGAAATGGGGTTTGAGAACATTTCACCATAACATAGCATGTTGAAAAGAAATAGGTTCCATAATTACATTTTTTTCCTCAAACCATAACCCATGAAAAAAGAAGTGGATTTCATATACATTTTATCATGTTTTATCCCATGGAAGAGAAATGAGTTCTATAAAAATCATGTCATCGTCAACATAAACAATTCATAGAATGAATAAGAATAGTTTCTTAAGGTCATATCTCCAGAAAATGTCAAGTAACATCAAAGGATGCCATATTAGATATAAAATGATTTTCAAAGATTACTTGGTATATTTCACGATAAAAAATAGATTTACACTTAGAGATAACTTTATAAAATGTTTAATCATTTTCCAAATATTTTCCTGTGAATATAACATTTTAATTTTTTATTGGATGAAATAAAAATTGTATAAAAATTCACGAGGAAACAAATATTTCCATATTGAAGAACATTTTTTTAAAAAAATATAAAAAAATATAATTTGAATATAACGACCCATACTTTACATACATTGTTAGTACTTCAAAATTGATGTACACTTATTACAACATATAACAAAACCATGAAAGGACAATATAGGTATACTGTCTTTAGAAACTGGGAAACATAAACAACTGGTTCATAAAGAGCCTACACTGTCTCCCATTTATTTCATGATATCTATAGTCCCTTTTGGCATATCTTACTTAATAAACTTCTACCTGACCTGGGGAAAGAAAACATAAAAAAGGGTGATCTCAAATTCTCAGTAAGGGTAAACAAAAGAAATACCAATTACATCATATTAATAAGAACATAACATTTTGGAAATCATACCCTGCAAAAGAGATCATAATTTCATAAAATGGGATAAATCATGGTAGTGAAATGTAATCACAATAATCATAACATAAAACATGAAGCTCTGTGGAATACACACATATCATGAGAATCATTTCTTATTAGTTAAGACTCATTGCCAAGACTATCTTATTGGACAAAGTCCATTTCTGAACCGAATTCATTCCTCGTTTCAGTCTTGTTTCACTGAACCGGTTTAACCTGCTGTTCCATCAATGTCTATCTCATGAGATATAAAATCTTTACCCAATGAACTAGAGGTAGATATAGGTCCCAACCATCTCATAATTATACCATTATTATGTGTGCCACAAAATCATAAATCATACATCATTGCATAACCCATGTAATAAAAATGGGATTCTTAAACATCGTGACATCATAAAAAAATTTATATAAGATAAAGGATTTCATAAAAATAATTCCATCAAAACATAATCAAATCAATGTAATAATAGGGATAGAAACAGAACCCTTTATTATCTTAGATGGAAAATAATTTTGATAAAACACTTAAACTCCATTCTTGAGGAAAATATCCTTTCTACTTCAAAAACACTATTCCTTTCTTAAAATGTCATACAATTCTAAACAAAAAGAAGTTGATTAAAAATAGTCTTGAATATTTGTAAAGGAAGATTCTTGGAAATAATTATTTAAAAATCCATTCATGCTGTATAAGTTAAAAAAACATTCTTCTCATACTTTTGTCGGAAAAGTCAAAAAGTACCTCGTACGAAAAACAAAAAAAGATTCCTTTCATATCTTTTACTAAAAACTCATCTAATGGTAAAATTGGATTTAAAAATTTTTAGTTGGATGGAAATAATATTACATATTGAGGAATCATGGATGTGGATGATAAAATACACCCCAGTAAATTCCAAAGTACAAACAATCTCGGATAAAAATGAGATTGTGATATTTCCCTTACCTTAGGTCTGATTTGCTTCGTAAGTGTCCGAAACTCCTGTATAATGATTTAAATAATGTCATTTACTTATTCCAGAATCATACTCATTGTTATGATATCATATATGGTCATATTCTTAGCTTATTATTAGTAATATTTCATTGCTACTTGTTATTCGGGTGTTTATTACTTTTTGTTCTTATGCGTGTTTTGTTGAATAAATTCTTATTTTTCTTTTTAGGATATAGATACATCATTTACAGAATGGTATTAGTGTTATATTTATCATATTTATTCACTCAATTCATTTATGTAATCATTATGCAATGAAAATCATGTAGAACGAGTCGCATCACATCGTGGAGACGGTATTCCGTACGTACGCACGAGCAATGATATCGTTCCCATGATTGTGGAATTTTATTGGACTGTATGTATACTATTTCAGAATAAATATCACTTTAAAATAATCATATATATTCATTATTTACACCATTATACCCATCCAAATAAGGTGGTGTTGGAAAATAGATTACACCACGGCGTGGAGACGGTATTCCGTACGTATGCACGCGCTGTGATTTCATTTTCCGTAGGATGGATAGATGGTGAAAAAAGGTTGTTTCATAAATATAATAACATATCAGTTTATGAGTGATACTGATGTTATTAATTCATAATGAAACAACTAACGAAGAAGAAGTGGAAGAAATAAATTTGAAAGAATCGGTAACAGACATTACCACTTCTTTGAAGTGCTTCTTTGAGACCTCCTTTTAGGGCACTAAAATTCATCTTTGAAGAAGACCAGGACCTCTAGGATGTTTTTAGGGAATTGGAGAGAAGAAATTGGCAGGTTTTGGCCGAGCATGAAGGCTCAAAGTGGTGCGAGGAAGAGATGGAGGAGGTGCCCTTTTATAAGGGAGGAGAGGGGCTCCTTTGGAAAAAATAAAAATATTATTTTATTATAAAGCCATATTCTGTTTTAATAATCTCCAAATTGATTTATTTAGAAGCTATGGTGGGTATGCGTCGAAATTCCCTCATCAAATAGAATTTTCACAAGTTTAGTTTACTATTTTAACCTTATCATTTGTATTTAACATTATGTTAGATAATTTTACTTTTACCGTGTCTTTTTGTGTTCTTACACTATATGGTTAATAAACATACTATAACAAGCCCAAATAACCCCAAGTTGTTTATTATTGATATATATAACCTTATCTAAGTCATTTTTACGAACTGTAGATTTTTAGGAATAAAATTACAATTAATAATATAATATTTGTTTTAAAAACTATTTTATGTCAATTTTGATACTATTAGGTAACTGATTTTTGTGAAAATCATAATAGAAATATTAGTTCTAAAAAAGTGAATTAAATCAATACGAACATGTCCTATTAACATTTAAAATTATTGAAATTTATAAAAAGTCTCAAATTACATTTATTTGGGTATTTATAACATTAATTATGTTAATATTTCATTAAAAAAATAATTACTGCATCATCATTGTGTTATAAATAAATAAAATTATTTAATGTCTAAAATTTACAAATAAAATATAATTATGTAGGAAATCGTTTTATATTTTTAATGAATATTTATAGTCGAATTTATCTTATATATAACCCTATATTAAAAATGATTTCCTTATTAAACTTTGATTTTTAACTATTTTAACCCTTCTTTAAATAAATTAATAATAAATGTCCTAATCTAATCCGAGTGGGCCTAAATGGTCGTATTTTATTCCTAAGGTTGTTTTTGGTCGAATTACACTTATCCAATAGAATTATGACATGTGTTAGGGTAATAATAATATAATTTTTACTCTTAATTACCCTATTTACTTTTAAGCATGGTAAATAAAAGTAAGAAGTTACTATTCAACAAAAATTATTTTCATCTCATTGAACCACATTTTTCTTACTGACATCAGCTGTGTCTCTCGGATTTTTTAAATTCCACTCAAAAAAGCTGTAAAATTATGTTTTATGTAAATTTGCAAATTCTCCTAGGAGGTGGGTAAAAGACGGTGAAAAGTTCAATAAACTTTTTATATATCTAAAATTATTATAAAATGACTCCAATGAATTGCATTGAACTTATATAGGTATTATGTATCAATTTTGACCTAAAATAAATTTAATTAAAGTAAATTATTATTTAAATAAAAAGTCAGTTTTTAAATAGTAACCTAGTGTTTTCACTATTAATCAAAAATTGAAAGTTTTCAGAAAAATACCAAAATTTCACCCTAGGCTAATTTCGATATTCCGAATCCAAAAATGAAGTCAATTTTGAAAAATAGAATTTACAAAATTTCAAAAAGTGGTTATTACTATTCATAACAGCTAGTTTTAATAATATTTTAATAGCATATAGTTGTTTAGTGAAACTCGGTATTGCGTACGACGCAAGATACCAAGGAAGGTCGCAATTGCGTGTAAAGCAAGCCAAGTTAGTCTTGTGTGTAGTGAATGATTCCTTTGATGATTTGTATAAAATAAAAACAAAATATTTCTTATAAAAGTCTCAGGTGTTACATTCTACCCCCCTTAAAATGAATTTCGCCTTCGAAATTCGTCACTTGTAGCAAACAGATGAGGATACCTCTCCCTCATTATACCCTTAAGCTCCCATGTAGCTCCTTCTATTTGGTGGTTCCTCCATAAAACTTTCACCAAGAGAGTGTTCTTGTTCTGTAGTACTTTTTCACTACGATCGAGAATCTCTATCGCTTGTTCTTCATAAGAAAGATCTTGTTCTAGCGGTACAACTTCTGAGCTGAGTACATGTGAAGGATCAGGTATGTACTTTCTTAGGAGAGATACATGGAACACATCGTGAACTTGAGAGAGATTCGGTGGAAGTGCCAATCGGTAAGCTACCTTCCCAACACGATCCATTATTTCAAAAGGACCGATATACCTGGGGCTCAGATTTCCCTTCTTCCCAACTCTCATTACTCTCTTCCAAGTAGATATTCGTAAGAACACTTTATCACCCACTTCAATCTCTAAGTCTTTTGTTTGGTTGTCGGCATAACTTTTTTATCGATTCTGAGCTGCTCTTATATGTTGTTGAATAGATCAGACCTTTTCTGCCATCTCAGCAACAAGTTCAAGTCCTAATAGCTTTCTTTCCCCAACTTTATCCTAGCAAGTTGGAGTCCTTCATTTATTTCCATTGATAGCTTCAAAGGGAGCCATCTGAATACTGGAGTGAAAGCTGTTATTATAAGAAAATTCCACCAAAGGTAGGTGTTGATCCCAACCTCCTTTAAAATCCATAGAGCAAGATCTCAACATATCTTCTAGAGTTTGAATTGTCCTTTCAGAATGACCGTCTATATAAGGATGATAAGCAGTGATGAAACTGAACTCTGTATCCAGAGTATGCTGAAGACTTCGCCAGAACTATGAGGTAAACCTCAGATCCCGATCAGATATAATAGAAAGTGGTACTCCATGAAATCTTACCACTTCCTTTACATATATCCTGGCAAGCTGATCCAGAGCGAAATCCTCTCTAATAGCAATGAAGTGTGCAGACTTTGTATGACGATCAACTATGTCCCAGATAGCATTATTTCCTTTGGATGTTTTAGGAAGTCCTGCAACAAAGTCCATAGTGATGTTTTCACATTTCCATTCGGGTATGGGTAATGGTTGTAACATCCCCTTAGACTTCTGTCTCTCTGCTTTAACTTGATGACAAACCAAGCATCGAGAGACATATTCAGAAACATCTCTTTTCATGTCATCCCACCAGAAGTACTCTTTTAGGTCCCTATACATCTTCGTGCTTCCAGGATGAATAGAGAATGAAGATCTATGAGCCTCATCCAGCTGCTCCTTCATTAATTCGGGGACGGGAGGAACACAAACCTGATTCCTGAACATTATTATCCCATCACAATCAAGGTTGAATTCAGGAACATTTCTCACATTATTTTGTAACTCTACATCTTCTTTCTGTGCCTCTTTAATCTTAACATGTATATATGGTTGAAAATTCATTTGAGAAAGATACGATTTTTACCCTTTCATTATAATTGCATGATCCATCCTTTGTAAATCCATAAATATTGGATCTTTTGTGATCCTCTTCATGGATAAACCTGCATGGCCTTGTCGACTTAATGCATCTACCAACTTGTTTGGTTTCCCAGGGTGGTAATGAATTGAGCAGTCGTAATTTTTAATCAGCTCCAACCATCTTCTTTGGCACATATTCAGCTCCTTTTGTGTGAAAAATATACTTTAAACTTTTATGATCAGTATAAATGTCACACCTTTATCCATAAAGATAATGCCTCCAAATCCTTAATGCATAGATTACCGCAGCTAACTCCAAATCATGAGTTGGGTAATTTTTCTCAAGGATTTTCAACTGTCGTGAGGGATAAGCTATCACCATATCATTTTGCATAAGAACACACCCCAATCCCCTCATGGATGCATCACTGTAGATCACAATCCTTTCTCCACTACAAGGAAGTGTGAGCACAAGTGCACTGGATAACCTTCTTTTCAACTCCTTGAAATTATCGCCACATTCCTCCGTCCAAACAAACTTAACTCCTTTCTGAGTCAACTTGGTGAGTGGATTAGATAATCGTGAAACATCTTTCACAAAACGTCGATAATATCCAGCCAAACCAAGAAAACGTTGGATCTCAGTCACTATTGTTGGTCTTGACCATCTTTTGATAACCTCTGTTTTTGCTGGATCCACAGATATCCCATATTTTGAGATTATGTGACCCAAAAATGAAACTTTTTGAAGCCAAAATTCACACTTGGTAAATTTGGAATACACCTTATCCTTTCTCAGGGTCTTCAATATAATTCTCATGTGATCTTCATGTTCTTCCTTTCTCTTTTAATATACAAGAATATCATCTATAAAGACTACCACAAACTGATCATGATAGTCTCTAAAGACTCTATTCACCAGATCCATGAAGATAACAGAGGCATTAGTAAGACCAAATGGCATCACTATAAATTCATAGTGTTTATACCTTGTACGGAAAGCCGTATTTGGTATATCCTCCCTTTTGACCCTTAATTGATGATACCATGAATGGAGATCAATCTTGGAAAAGTATCGAGCTCCGCGTAGTTGGTCAAATAGGTCATCAATGCGTGGGAGAGGATATTTGTTCTTGATAGTGATCTTGTTAAGTTCTCGATAATCAATGTAGAGTCTCATTGATCCATCTTTCTTCTTAAAAAACAGAACAAGTTCTCCCCAAGGTTATGCACTAGGGCATATGAACCCCTTATCAAGATTCTCATGGAGTTGCTTCTTCAATTCCTGCAACTCAATTGGGGCCATTCTATAAGGTGTCTTTGAAATAGGTAAAGCACCCGGTACGAGTTCTATTGAAAACTCAACTTCACGATTTGGTGGAAGACCCGGAAATTCCTCTGGAAAGACATCAACAAACTCATGTACAATGGGCATATTCTAAATCGTGAGTTTCTCACCAACCATTTGAGATTAATAACCTTCATTTAGTGGAATCAAGACCCATAAGATGGAAGAAATTTCCACTGGAAGGTTATGTTCATCCTTGCATCGATAGATGATCATAGATTGATCTGGAATATGAAATGTGACTTCCCTTCTTTGGAAATTGATATGAGCTCTATATATAGAAAGCCATTCCATTCCATGAATCACATCAAATTCCACTATAGGGAGGATCACAAGATTTTCAGGAAGCACTTTCCCAAAACTTCAATCAGAGAAGAATTATAAACTTTTGATGCGACTGTTGTGCCATTAGGGGTTGTCACAGCTAACTCAACATCTAATTGTTGAGGTAATACAGTGCTACCCTTAGAAAATTCTTCATAAATAAAGGAGTGGGTGGATCCAGAATCAAATTAAACATTTTCTACTTTAGAGTGGATGGTATGTATACCTTTCATCACCTCGTTATCATACTCCACATCGATGATAGAAAATTAATGTGAATTTCCTTTTTCTTTAGCCTTAAGAGCTTGTTGACGTCGATCATCATCGACAACCCTTGGATTTGGGGATTGATTGGCGTAATTCCCCATTTCCTTGCACTTGTAACATTGAAGTGTTGGAGATGCACTCTGTGTAGCCTTTTCATTTTTCGCATCACTAGACATCTTCTTCCCATCATTGCGGCATTCAAATGCCCGATGACCTTCCTTTACACATTTGAAACATTTACTTGTCCCTTGAAGACAACTTCCTCCATGTTTCTATCCACACTTTGAGCATAAGGGAAAACTCATCTTCTTTTCAGTGTGCTCTTTAGATTTTCCATTGAATTCCATTTTCCTGTTCTTATCAAACCCATATGACTGATGGGTTACTCCAATCTCTATCTCAACTTTGAGATCACATCTAACGATTTCCTCGAAGCTATTGAAGTCCCTTATGGCTAATGCCCTTCGAAGACTTGGATTGAAGCCATTAAAGAATCGATCGATCTGACTCTCATGTTGGATAATAATACAAGAAGCGTACCTTGCAAGTCTTGTAAAATTTGCTTCATAGGTACCAACAGATTCATCATCCTTTTGCTTTAGTTCAAGAAACTCCTTCTCCATCGTTTTTCGGAGAATACGAGGGATGTACTTATTGAAAAATAAGTTCTTGAACTCGCCCCATTCCATGGACTCAATTTAATCTCTTGGCCTCGTATTCTTGATAAGATTCCACCATTGATCAGCATCACCTTCCAAATGATACACTGCTAAGATGACTTTATCATGTTCAGAACATTGAAGAACTGAAAATATATTTTCAGTAGTACTGCTCCATTGTTCAGCAACTAATGGATCAGTAGACCTGCTAAATGAAGGTGGGCGTTGTCTCATGAAGGATTTAACAGAATGTTGCTCCTTCATTTGCTCATTTGGAAGTCCTGCATGATTCATAGCTTGAGAACGTTGTGTGAGAATGGCTACAAGATTATTCATTCCAGCTCCCATAACGTTTGGTTGCTCAGGGGGACAATCATTGCATTTCCCGTCACATTCCGCATTAACATGGTTCCTTCGGGTTCCATCAATTGACTAAAACCAAGAAGAATAGTGTGAGAAACAATAATTATAATTGGAAAACCACATAATGAACAATAAAATTTCAAACTTAAGGTCTTATCATAGGTTATTCATGGCCATTTCTAAAACACTAATATTGTGTTCTATGCTTATACTTATCCTTAGGGTTCTTACTAAGGCTTTCACATCCTAGTTTCCAAAGGTTGACTATACCTTTCCTCTGATACCAACTATAATGACCCATACTTTACATACAATGTTAGTACTTCAAAATTGATGTACAGTTATTAAAACATATAACAAAACCATGAAAGGACCGTATAGGTATAGTGTCTTTAGAAACTGGGAAACATAAACAACTGGTTCATAAAGCGTCTACACTGTCTCCCATTTATTTTATCATATCTATAGTCCCTTTTGGAATATCTTACTTAATAACATTCTTCCGGACCTGGGGAAAGAAAACATACAAAAGGGTGAGCTCAAATGCTCAGTAAGGGTAAAGAAAAGAAATATCAATCACATCATATTAATAAGATCATAACATTTTGGAAATCTTACCCTGCAAAAGAGATCATAATTTCATAACATGTGATAAATCATGGTAGTGAAATGTAATCACAATAATCATAACTTAAAACATGTAGCTTTGTGGCATACACACATAACCATAGAGAATCATTTCTTATTAGTCAAGACTCATTTCCAAGACTATCTTAGTAGACAAAGTCCATTTTTGAACTGAGTTCATTCCTCGTCTCATTCCTGTTTCACTAAACCGGTTTAACCTTCCGTTCCAGCCATGTCTATCTCATGAGATATAAAATATTTGACCAATTCATTGGAGGGAGATATAGGTCCCACCAATCTCATAATGATACCATTCTTATGTGTGCCACAAAATCATAAATCACACATGATTGCATAACCCATGTAATAAAAATGGGATTCTTAAACATCGTGACATCATAAAATAATTTATATAAGATAAAGGAATTCATAAAAATAATTCCATCACAACATAATCAAATCAATGTAATAATAGGGATAGAAACAGAACCCTTTATTATCTTAGATGTAAAATAATTTTGATAAAACACTTGAACTCCATTCTTGAGGAAAATATCATTTCTACTTCAAAAACACTTTTCCTTTCTTAACATGTCATAAAATTCTATACTAAAAGAAGTTGATTTAAAATAAACATGAAAAATTGTAAAGGAAGCTTCTTGGAAATAATGTTTTAAAAATCCATTCATGCCGTATAAGTTAGAAAAAACATTCTTCTCATACTTTTTTCGGAAAATTCAACAAGTACCTCATACGAAAAACGAAAAAAGATTCCTTTCATATCTTTTACTAAAAACTCACCAAAGGGTAAAATTGGATTTAAACAATTGTAGGTGGATGGAAATAATATTACATATTGAGGAAACAAGGATGTGGTTGATAAAATACACCCCAGTAAATTCCAAAGTATAAACAGTCTCGGATAAAAATGAGATTGTGATATTTCCCTTACCTTAGGTCTGATTTTCTTCGTAAGTGTCTGAACCTCCGGTATAAAGATTTAAATAATGTCATTTAATTATTCCAGAATCATACCCATTGTTATGATATCATATATGGTCATATTCTTATCTTATTATTAGTAATATTTCATTGCTACTTGTTATTCGGGTGTTTATTACTTTTTGTTCTTATGCGTGTTTTGTCGAATAAATTGTTGTTCTTCTTTTTAAGTTATAGATACCTCATTTCCAGAATGGTATTAGTGTAATATATATCATATTTATTCACTCAATTCATTTATGTAATCACTATTCAATGAAAATCATGTATAACGAGTCGCATCACATCGTGGAGACGGTATTCCGTACGTACGCACGAGCGATGATATCATTCCCATGATCATTGAATTGTATTGGAGTGTATGTATAATATTTTAGAATCAATATCACTTTAAAATAATCATATATATTCATTATTTACACCATTATACCAATCCAAATAAGGTGGTGGTGGAAAATAGATACACCACGGCGTGGAGACGGTATTCCGTATGTACGCACTCGCGGTGATTTCATTTTCCGTAGGATGGATAGATGGTGAAATAGGGATGTTTCATACTTATAATAACATATCAGTATATGAGTGATACTGATGTTATTAATCCATTATGAAACAACTAAAGAAGAAGAAGTGGAAGAAATAAAGTTGAAAGAATCAGTAACAGACATTACCTCTTCCTTATAGCGCTTCTTTGAGACCTCCTTTTAGGGCACTAAAATTCGTCTTTGAAGAATACCAGGACCTCTAGGATGTTTCTAGGGAAGTGGAGAGAAGAAATTGGCAGGGGTTGGCCGAGCTTGAAGGCTCAATGTGGTGTGAGGAAGAGAGGGAGGAGGTGCCCTTTTATAAGGGAGGAGAGGGGCTCCTTTGGAAAAACTAAAAATATTATTTTATTATAAAGCCATATTCGGTTTTAAATAGCTCCAAATTGATTTATTTAGAAGCTAAGGTGGGTATGGGTCGAAATAATCTCATCCAATAGAATTTGGACAAGTTTAGTTTACTATTTTAACCTTATCATTTAGATTTAACATTAAGTTAGATAATTTTACTTTTACCGTGTCTTTTTGTGTTCTTACACTATAAGGTTAATAAACATACTATAACAAGCCCAAAGATCCTCAAGTTGTTTATTATTAATATATATAACATTATCTAAGTCATTTGGACGAACCATAGATTTTTAAGAAGAAAATAACAATTAATAATATAATATTTGTTTTAAAAACTATTTTATGTCAATTTTGATACTATTTGTTAATTGATTTTTGTGAAAATCATAATAGAATGATTAGTTATAAAGTGAATTAAATCAATACGAACATGTCCTATTAACATAGAAAATTATTGGAATTCATAAAAAGTCTCAAATTACATTTATTTGGGTATTTATAGCATCAATTATGTTAATATTTCATTAATAAAATAATTAATGCATCATCATTGTGTCATAAATAAATAAAATTATTTAATGTATAAAAATTACAAATAAAATATCATTATGTAGTATATTGTTTTATATTTCTAATGAATATTTATAGTCGAATTTATCTTATGTATAACCCTATATTAAAAATTATTTCCTTATTAAACTTTGATTTTTAACTATTTTAACCATTCTTTAAATAAATTAATAATAAATGTCCTAATCTAATCCGAGTGGGCCTAAATGGTAATATATTATTCCTAAGGTATTTTTTGGTCGAATTAAACTTATCCAATAGAATTAGGACATGTGTTAGGATAATAATAATGTCACGACCCGCCCTCGGGGTCCGTGCCGTGACTACCCCAAGCCCGCCTTCCATAGGCCAGGGGCTGGCGACTAGCACCATGACGTAAATCCCGGTAAAAAGGGAAGGCATTGCCTTTGTAAAGTAAACAAACACCACAGAGTAAGCAAGCGGAAAGTAAACTCTAAGCAAAAGCAGAGTACAACTGAAAGTGCGGAAAAGTAAATGGGCCAGTATACAAACCCAAACTGAAAGTAAAGTACAACTCGAAAGGGAAAACAACAACTGAAAAGTAAAAGCCGCTACACCAAGCTGTCCACTGGAAATTCCAACAGAAGAGTGGGTACAGATTGCTCCACTGCTCCACGGGTCCCGCCGTCCGCTCCGAGCACGTCCCGCCCAGTGGTCCACCTCCAGGTACCGTCCTGCTCTGCAAGCCTCAGCTAAGATCAGCGCTGTCCGTCGTCTGCAACCAACACAACGTAGTGCGGGCAAAGCCCGTGCAGGGGTGAGTATAAGCTACTCAGTAGGGACCCCGAGACCCCTGAAGGTCTCTCAAATCCACAAAGGATAAACCACGAAGAAAGGTACAATCACGAAGTAACAACCGACACTGCTTAGGTATATGCCCATACATATACCTAAGTCATCAAATTCAACGACTCTCCAACCTCCGAGCCCAAGTACAACTCAATCCACACAGGAAAGTAAACGTATTCCACACAAGAAAGCAAAACGTAATCCACACAGGATAGCACAACACCATCCACACAGGAAAGCAACAGGATTCAGCTCACACAGGTATACTTCTTCAAAAGACGATAAAGATGATCTCTGATCCATCTAAGTCGTCGGACCCACGAAGGATCGATAGGTAACTAACCCCCGCAAAAGACCCACACAGGATCGGGACCACATAGGACCTGTAGGCGCTGGTTCACACAGGACCGCTGAGCGCAAAGACCCACACAAGATCGGACCCACACAGGATCGGGCCCACACAGGACCTGTAGCACTGATCCACGTAGGATCGCTGAGTGCTGTAGTCGTCGTCGTCGAATCCACACAGGATCTCTGTACTGTCGTCGGCGTAGTCACAGTAGCAGTAGTAGCAGTAGTAGCAGTCACAGTCGCAGCCCGCACTAGGGTTCCCGCACACAGCAAGCTCGTACAGGAGGATTCGCTCCACGAGCCGAGAGGCTGATACATCAACTGTCACAAAGTCCAGAGTTGATGTATCCAAAAGTTCCGTATCGTCAACAGGAACTCAACGCAACAGACGGCGCGTCGATCGGACGCCCGGTCTGAGAGTTATTGGCATTTTCGTCCCCGGGGCCCGGTTGGTTTTTAAGGCAAAACCAACCCGACCGTACTCCACCTGCGTCCAAACCTCGGGCGGAGTATGCCAAAAGATCCGTCTCACTAAGAGGAACACAACAAAGCTGACGGCACGTCAATCGGACGTCCGTAGCTCAAGATATGAGCGTTTCCGCTCCGAAGGCTCGGTTGGTTTCGTGAACGAACCAACCCGGCCGAACTCAAAGTATTCCGAAACTTTGAGTGTGATATACTGAAACGACCGTCACAATTCAAGGATCGCGTTGCTGCAGACGGTTTTTCAATCAGAGGTCCGTGGCTCAAGTTATGACCAAAAGACCGAATCCGTCTCGAAAACGGGGGGTCCGGGTCCGGGCCGACCCGGCCCGACCCCCCCTGGGTCGGCCCGAACCGGGTCGACCCGAACCGAGTCGACCCGACCCGGGTCCGACCCGGCCCGGCCGGCGGCGGACCGGCGTGGCGGCGCGGACCGGCGCGACGGCACGGTCCGGCGCGGCGCGGCCGGCGGCGGCGCGGCCTGGCGCCGCTAGGGTCACGCGCGGGGGGCTAAGCCCCCACTTCCAGCTTGGCGGCGTGGCTTAAGTGCCGCGCCTTTTGGAGATCCGACCCCCCTCGTGGGGGCCTGCTTGAAGAAACCGGGGGGCCTCCTGCCCCCCCTCAAAGGAACCGCCCCCCTCATAAATGGGGGGGGGTTTAGAGAGTTGACCGGGGGAATTTATTCCCCCGGTCTTTGACCTTCCGGCCGGCCACCTGGCCGGCCGGTTTTTCTCCAAGGGGACCGGCAAACCGGTCCCCTTTTCCGGCTTCCGACGCCAGCGGCCCAGCCGCCGGTCTTCTCGTTCCGCCGCGGCCCGGAACCGGCCGCGGTGTTCGTCGTCCAGCGCGGTGCGACGACACCACGCCCCTCCGCCGCGCCTTTGATTCCCTTCGACGCGGCACGACGGCGTCGCATTCTTGATGATCCTTCCATGGCGCGGTGCGACGACGCCACGCAATATAGTCGTGCGAATATCCGCGTGGTGCGACGGCACCACGCCATCTTGTTTCAACTGCAAGATAAATCATCAAGAACAAAGGAGGGGGTTCGGCCGTGTTCATGCGGTCCGGCCCCCTCACGTTAATTGATAACACGTATTTAAATATCCTCACGTTAGTCATGCGAGAACCACGAACACGAATAAATAAATAAACAATTAACAACAACCCCTACCTTGGGTTCAAGCTCGAAGATTGTCAACGACCCGCGGAAGACAACGTCGCGGAGGTTGGGCGTCGCGATAGTCGTTCGTCAAATCCGATGATGAAGAGGTACGTCCGAAGAGGTACGTCGTTGGAGAATCATCGTATGCCGACGAAGGATGTCCGAGGGAGAAGAGGCGTTCCATTTCTTTGACACGGAAGACGAAGAAGAGAGGAGCGGCGTTCTTCGTCGGAGCTTGAGCGTTCTACGTCAAAGCTTGAGCGTTCTTCGTCAAAGCTTGAGCGTTCTTCGTCAAAGTTTGAAGAAGAAAGAAAAGCTCCCAAACCTCTCAAGATGGCTAAACATATCTAACCAAATAAAATAAGCTAAGAGCTTATTTTATTAAATCAACCAAACCTTTTTGAATTTCAATGGTTTGAAAAAGTTAAACAACTCAACCTAATTAATAAGCTAAGTTGTCAAAACATTTAAAGAGGGGTTAAGGGAGTTTTGAGAGAAGTTGAAAAGTTTAGGGTTCGTGTGGGCCCCACCACACTTAATCCTCTCAAGGGAGGTTAGGTGGGTGTGGGTCCCACCCCTAACTTCCTTTGATAGAAGTTAACAAACAAGTTTAAATAAAAATTTGTAATCCACAATTTTTATTTAACTTATTCTAAACTCCAAAAAAACTAACTCTCAACCCGAAATAAATGCAACCTCGGAAAAGGTCTCCTTAATCGAATATCGGCGCTGCGAGTTCATTGGTGCCCTCGGATTTCAATTCCAAGCACCGGATCAAAAGTTAGGAATTTCCCGCTCGTTCGTTCACTGAACGTACCCGAGCCAAACATCGGAAATTGATTCCGGGCACACCGGGCCTCGGAATCAGGTGCCGTCAGAAACCGCGCTCTTGTAAAATTCCAAAGAAAATTAAGAAAAAATTTCCCTTGAATTTTACGGGTCTTTACATTACTCCCACCTCAGGGCTTTACGTCCCCGTAAATATACATCAAAAACTTGGGAAACAAATGAGGGTACTGAGCACGCATCTGAGCCTCCCGCTCCCATGTGCTCTCCTGGAGATTCTCGTGCTGCCATCTGATGCGCACAAGAGGAATCGATCGCCCAAGTAGGACCCGCTCCTGTCGATCCTCTATCTCCACCAGGACCTCTATAAAATTCGCCCTATCGTCGACGTCAAGCTCCCCATGGTCAATGATGTGCGTCGGGTCGTGCACGTATCTCCTCAGCTGAGATACGTGGAAGACGTCGTGCACCCGATGCAACTGAGGTGGAAGAGACAGGCGATAAGCCACCTCGCCAATCCTGCTGAGGACCTGGAAAGGTCCGATGAAGCGCGGAGATAACTTGCCGCCTCGGCCAAATCTCCGAATACCACGTCGAGGTGAGACCCGCAAGAAGGCGTGGTCGCCATCCTCGAACTCTAGTGGCCTCCGCCTCCTGTCAGCGTATGACTTCTGCCAGCTCTGAGCTGTCCTCATCCGTTCCTGGATGACCTGGACTTTCTCTATCGTGGCCTGGACCATCTCCGGTCCCACAAGTGCTGACTCCCCAGGGTCTGTCCAGCACAAAGGAGATCTACATGGTCGGTCGTACAACGCCTCATACGGTGACATCCCGATGGTGGAGTGGTAGCTGTTGTTGTACGCAAACTCCACCAATGGTAGGTGGTCCTCCCAGCTACGAACAAAGTCGAGGACACATGCGCGGAGCATTTCCTCGAGAGTCTGAATGTTCCTCTCCGTCTGACCATCCGTCTGAGGGTGAAAGGCTGTGCTCAGACGTAGCTGCGTCCCGAACGCCTCCTGCAACCCCTTCCAAAGCTGGTAAGTGAAGCGAGCATCTCGATCGGAGAAGATAGATGATGGCACACCGTGGAGACGCACAATCTCCTGAACGTAGAGACATCCCAAGATCTCCACTGAGCCCTGCTCTCTAATGGGTAAGAAGTGTGCCAACTTGGTGAGTCGGTCAACAATCACCAAGATGGAGTCATGACCTCTTGAAGTGCGTGGAAGTCCAGTCACGAAGTCCATAGATATGTCATCCCACTTCCACACCGGGACCTCTAAGGGCTGTACCAAGCCTGCTGGTACCTGATGCTCTGCCTTCACCTGCTGGCAGGTGAGGCATCGAGAAATGAACTCTGCTACTGCCTTCTTCATGCCCGGCCACCAGTGCTGTCGTCTGAGGTCTTGGTACATCTTTTCCACTCCAGGATGTACCACCAAAGGAGAAGTGTGAAACTCTCTCAGCACTTCCTCTCGCAAAGCGACTGGTACCATGGTACGTCCTCTGAAAAGGATGTCGTGCTCTGCTCCAAGGGAGAAACCATCAGGTGCCTATCCCGAGGATATCTGTGCACGTCGTGTCTCACAGTCAGCATCCTCACGCTGTGCCTCTCTGACCCGCTGCAGTAGTGGAGGGGTGACTGTGAGAGACTGGAGGAAGGCTGCTCCATCTCTATCCACGAAGGATATCTGTAAAGGGGCTAGCTGCTCCGTCGCCTCCTCAAGTAGCTGAATGCCCGTACTCCTGCTGAGGGCATCAGCTACTACGTTCCCCTTACCAGGAGTATAGACTATCTCAAAGTCATAGTCCTGGAGGAACTCGAGCCATCACCGCTGTCTCAGGTTCAGGTCCTTCTGCGAGAAGATATACCTGAGACTCTGATGATCGGAAAAGACTATAAAGCGCTCGCCTATCAGATAGTGTCGCCATGTCTTCAGAGTGAAGACCACTACTGCTAACTCCAGGTCATGGGTAGCGTAGTTCTGCTCATGCGGCCTCAACTGACGTGATCCATAGGCGATCACTGCCCGCTCCTACATCAGAACACATCCGAGTCTGGTCCCTGATGCATCGCAGTAGACTACGTACCCTACTCCTTCCTCAGGAAACCTCAAGATAGGTGCGCTGGTCAATCTCTGTCTCAGCTCTTGGAAGCTCTGCTGACATCTGTCTGACCACACGAAGGGTTTCCCATTCTTCGTCAAAGCTGTGAGTGGTGCCGCAACTCTAGAGAAGTCTGGCACGAATCTCCGATAGTATCCAGCTAGTCCCAAGAAACTTCGAACCTCAGTCACGCTCCTGGGTGGCTCCCATGCTAACACAGCCTCAATCTTTGCGGGATCCACTGCAACTCCTTCCTCAGAGATAACGTGTCCTAAGAAGTGGATCTCACGTATCCAGAACTGGCACTTCGAGATCTTACCATAAAGATGGTGCTCTCGGAGCGTGTTTAGTATAACTCGCAAGTGATAGGCGTGCTCCTCCTCAGTCGTAGAGTAAATCAGAATGTCGTCGATGAAGACCACGACAAACCGATCGAGGTATGGCTGAAAGATTCTGTTCATGAGAGCCAGGAACACTGCTGTAGAATTGGTTACACCGAAAGGCAAAACCAAGAACTCATAGTGGCCATACCGACATCTGAAGGCCGTCTTCTGCACATCCTCGTCTCTGACTCTGAGCTGATGATAGCCTGACCTGAGGTTTATCTTCGAGAACCACCGTGCTCCCTTGAGCTGATCAAAGAGGTCATCAATACTCGGTAGCAGATACTTGTTCCTCACTGTCACCTGGTTCAGGCAATGATAGTCAACACAAATCCGCTTGCTCCCGTCCGCCTTCTTGGCGAACAAAATCGGGGAAGCCTAGGGTGAAACACTGGGTCGGATGAACCCCTTGCCCTGAAAGTCCTCCAACTGTACCCGTAGCTCTCGAAGCTCGGCAGGGGCCATCCGATATGCTGGAGTGGATATCGGGGCTGTCCCGGGGTACAAGTAAATATAAAAGTCTACCTCTCTGCGAGGAGGTATACCTGGAACGTCGTCGGGAAAAACGTCTGCAAACTGATCCACCACTGCAGGAAAACCAGGACTCCGCACGTCAACTGCTCCAAGGATGAGGCTAGCTAATTGATGAGTGATGGGATGTCCTCTCCTCCGCGGAATTCCATCCTGTGATGCTAAGGCTCCCTTCTCGCCGGTGAAGGTGAACCTGCTCCCGTCGGTGCGTACACATCGCACCTTGTGCCTAAAACAGTCAATCTGCGCATGGACCGTAGATAGACAATCCATACCCAAGATGACGTCGTAAGGCCTCGACGCTGCTACAAGAAGATCCCAGCCGAACCTCTCGCCTCCTAGAGTAACCTTACACTACCGGGACCAGTGCGTAATCGTCGAGTCTGCTCCTGTAGGAGTCTCTAGCCGTAAGGATCGACCCAACGGCTCTGTCGGAATCTCCGAGCTCCGAACAAGGGCAGCGGCTTTGAAAGAGTGACTCGCTCCTATGTCTATAAGAACTGCAGCAAGGGTGGAGTAGAAACAGATAGTACCTCGAATCATCTCGGGTGCGCCGTGGTCGTAGGACTCTGCTGCCTGGAGCTATGCCTGTCTCTTCCCGCCAGCTCCATGTGGTCGGGGTGGACCTCTTGGTGGTGGTGGTTGCAGAGCCTCAAAGCGTCGCCCACCACCTGCTGCTTGGCCAGCTCCTCTGCCTCGTCCGCCTCCTCCCTGCGGACCTCCACGGTCGACCCTCTGCCTCTGCCTCGGTGGTCCCTCAACCGACTGCTGCTCCTCGGCACGGCGGGTCGGGCAGTCACGAGCCATGTGGCCCTGCCCGCCGCACGAGTAGCACTGTCTGCCTCTCGAAAGACTGGCTCCGCGCTGTGTGCTCCGCACTGCTGAGCCAGTGTCCTGAGGTCGTCTGCCCGAAGGTCTGGTCTACCTGGACCCCTGAGTCATCCGTCGACTGCCTGCTGCAGATGACTCTGCCACGTGCCGCCCTGCGGTGGGTCACTGCGCTGGTATAGACTCAGCAAGGAAGCTCTCGATCAGAAGGGCCCGCTCCAGTACTCCTGTCTGAAAGTAAAGTACAACTCGAAAGGGAAAACAACAACTGAAAAGTAAAAGCCGCTACACCGAGCTGTCCACTGGAAATTCCACCTGAAGGGTGGGTACAGATAGCTCCACTACTCCACGGGTCCCGCCGTCCGCTCCGAGCACGTCCCACCCAGTGGTCCACCTCCAGGTACCGTCCTGCTCTGCAAGCCTCAGCTAAGATCAGCGCTGTCCGTCATCTGCAACCAACACAACGTAGTGCGGGCAAAGCCCGTGCAGGGGTGAGTATAAGCTACTTAGTAGGGACCCCGAGACCCCTGACGGTCTCTCAAATCCACAAAGGATAAACCACGAAGAAAGGTACAATCACGAAATAACAACCGACACTGCTTAGGTATATGCCCATACATATACCTAAGTCATCAAATTCAAATACGCTCCAACCTCCGAGCCCAAGTACAACTCAGTCCACACAGGAAAGTAAACGTATTCCACACAGGAATGCAAAACGTAATCCACAAAGGATAGCACAACACCATCCACACAGGAAAGCAACATGATTCAGCTCACACAGGTATACTTCTTCAAAAGACGATAAAGATGATCTCTGATCCATCTAAGTCGTCGGACCCACGAAGGATTGATAGGTAACTAACCCCCGCAAAAGACCCACACAGGATCGGGCCCACGTAGGACCTGTAGGCGCTGGTTCACACAGGACCGCTGAGCGCAAAGACCCACACAGGATCGGACCCACACAAGATCGTGCCCACACAGGACCTGTAGCACTGATCCACATAGGATCGCTGAGTGCTGTAGTCGTCGTCGTCGAATCCACACAGGATCTCTGTACTGTCGTCGTCGCAGTCACAGTAACAGTAGTAGCAGTAGTAGCAGTCACAGTCGCAGCCAGCACTAGGGTTCCCGCACACAGCAAGCTCGTACAGGAGGATCCGCTCCACGATCCGAGAGGCTGATACATCAACTGTCACAAAGTCCAGAGTTGATGTATCCAAAAGTTCTGTAGCGTCAACAGGAACTCAACGCAACAGACGGCGCGTCGATCGGACGCCCGGTCTGAGAGTTATGGGCATTTTCGTCCCCGGGGCCCGGTTGGTTATTAAGGCAAAACCAACCCGACCTTACTCCACCTGCATCCAAACCTCGGGCGGAGTATGCCCAAAGATCTGTCTCACTAAGAGGAACACAACAAAGCTGACGACACATCAATCGGACGTCCGTAGCTCAAGATATGAGTGTTTCCGCTCCGAAGGCCCGATTGGTTTCGTGAACGAACCAAGCCGGCCGAACTCAAAGTATTCCGAAACATTGAGTGCGATATACCGAAACGACCGCCTCGATCCAAGGATCGCGTTTCCATAGACAGTTCGTGAATCGGAGGTCCGTGGCTCAAGTTATGAACAGAAGACCGAATCCGTCTCGAAAACGGGGGGTCCGGGTCCGGGCCGACCCGGCCTGACCCCCCCTGGGTCGGCCCGAACCGGGTCGACCCGAACGTGGTCCGACCTGGCCCGGACGGCGGCGGACCGGCGCGGCGGTGCGGACTGGCGCGGCGGCGCGGTCCGGCGCGGCGGCGCGGTCCGGCGCGACGGCGCGGTCCGGCGCGGCGGCGCGGTCCGGCGCGGCGGTGCGGCCCGGCCGGCGGCGGCGCGGCCCGGCGCCGCTAGGGTCACGCGCGGGGGGCTAAGCGCCCGCTTCCAGCTTGGCGGCGCGGCTTATGTGCTGCGCCTTTTGGAGATCCGGCCCCCCTCGTGGGGGCCTGCTTGAAGAAACCGGGGGGCCGCCTGCCCCCCCTCAAAGGAACCGCCCCCCCTCATAAATGGGGGGGGGGGGGTTTAGAGAGTTGACCGAGGGAATTTATTCCCCCGGTCCTTGACCTTCCGGCAAGCCACCTGGCCGACCGGTTTTTCTCCAAGGGGACCGGCAAACCGGTCCCCTTTTACGGCTTCCGACGCTGGCGGCCCGGCCGCCGGTCTTCTCGTTCCGCCGCGGCCCGGAACCGGCAGCGGTGTTCGTCGTCCGGCGCGGTGCGACGGCACCACGCCCCTCCGCCGCGCCTTTGATTCCCTTCGACGCGGCACGACGGCGTCGTGTTCTTGATGATCCTTCCATGGCGCGGCGCGATGGCGCCGCACAATATATTTGTGCGAATATCCGCGTGGTGCGACGGCACCACGCCATCTTGTTTCAACCGCAAGATAAATCATCAAGAACAAAGGAGGGGGTTAGGCCGTGTTCATACGGTCCGGCCCCCTCACGTTAATTGATAACACATATTTAAATATCCTCATGTTAGTCATGATAGAACCACGAACAAGAATAAATAAATAAACAATTAACAACAACCCCTACCTTGGGTTGATGCTCGAAGATTGTCAACGACCCGCGGAAGACAACGTCGCGGAGGTCGGGCGTCGCGATAGTCATTCGTCAAATCCGATGACGAAGAGGTACGTCCGAAGAGGTACGTCGTTGAAGAATCTTCGTATGCCGACGAAGGAAGTCCGAGGGAGAAGAGGCGTTCCATTTCGTTGACACGAAAGACGAAGAAGAGAGGAGCGACGTTCTTCGTCGGAGCTTGAGCGTTCTTCGTCAAAGCTTGAGCGTTCTTCGTCAAAGCTTGAGCGTTCTTCGTCAAAGTTTGAAGAAGAAAGAAAAGCTCCCAAACCTCCCAAGATGGCTAAACATATCTAACCAAATAAAATAAGCTAAGAGCTTATTTTATTAACTCAACCAAACCTTTTTGAATTTCAAAGGTTTGAAAAAGTTAAACAACTCAACCTAATTAATAAGCTAAGTTGTCAAAACATTTAAAGAGGGGTTAAGGGAGTTTTGAGAGAAGTTGAAAAGTTTAGGGTTCGTGTGGGCCCCACCACACTTAATCCTCTCAAGGGAGTTTAGGTGGGTGTGGGTCCCACCCCTAACTTCCTTTGAGAGAAGATAACCAACAAGTTTAAATAAAAATTTGTAATCTACAATTTTTATTTAACTTATTCTAAACTCCAAAAAAAAAACTAACTCTCAACCCGAAATAAACGCAACCTCGGAAAAGGTCTCCTTAAGCGAATATCGGCGCTGCGAGTTCATCGGTGCCCTCGGATTTCAATTCCGAGCACCGGATCAAAAGTTAGGAATTCCCGCTCGTTCGTTCACTGAACGTACCCGAGCCAAACTTCAGAAATTGATTCCGGGCACACCGGGCCTCGTAATCAGGTTCCGTCAGAAACCGCGCTCTTGTAAAATTCCAAAGAAAATTAAGAAAATATTTCCCTTGAATTTTACGGGTCTTTACAAATAATATCATTTTTACTCTTAATTACCCTATTTACTTTTAACCGTGGTAAATAAAAGTAAAAAGTTACTATTCACCAAAAATTATTTTCATCTCATTGAACCACATTTTACATACTGATATCAACTGTGTCTCTGGGATTTTTGAAATTCCACTCACAGAAGCGGTAAAATTACGTTTTATGTAAATTTGCAAATTCTCCTAGGAGGTGGGTAAAAGACGGTGAAAAGTTCAATAAAATTTTTATATATCTAAAATTATTATAAAATGACTGCAATGAATTTCATTGAACTTATATAGGTATTATGTATCAATTTTGACCTAAAATAAATTTAATTAAAATAAATAATTATTTAAATAAAATGTCGGTTTTTAAATAGTAACCCTGTGTTTTCACTATTCATAAAAAAATGAAAGTTTTCAGAAAAATACCAAAATTTCACCCTAGGCTAATTTTAATATTCTGAATCCAAAAATGAAGTCAATTTTGAAAAATAAAATTTACGAAATTTAAAAAAGTGGTTATTACTATTCATAATGGCTAGTTTTAATAATATTTTAATAGCATATCGTTGTTTAGTGAAACTCAGTATTGCGTACGACGCACGCTACCAAGGAAGGTCGCGATTGCGTGTAAAGAAAGCCAAGCTAGTGTTGTGTGTAGTGAAAGATTAATTTGATGATTTATATAAAATAAAAACAAAATATTTCTTATAAAAGTCTCGGGTGTTACATTGAAACTATCAATGAAAACATATAATGAAATATTAAATAAAATTTGATTTTATGATGTTGTATAATTCCATATATTCAATATACATTAAAAAAAGTTTCCATTAACATATTTAGTAAATATAAATTTTCTATTTTTTGAAAATGACATATAGATTCCTTCCAAAACATTTTTTGAAAAGTAAAACAAGCGTGAAAAGTATTTAAAAATAATTTTAATAATATTATATACATTTTTGAAAACTTTTTTAGAAAATATTTTTTGGACTAAAAAGAATTTTCTATATAAGAGAGAAATATTGTCGTATTTTCTTAAAAACCTTTTTTTTAATTTTATAATTACAAAAGAGTGGAAAGTGGAAATATTAAATTAAAATAGTCTATGTTAACAATGTAAAATAAAATTAATGGTTTTATTGAGATATAGATCACAATATCTTATTATTGAAAACACAATTAAAAACAATCCTAGTAAATGATTAGATTGTAACATAAAATCATTACCACTCTGATAACATTGAATCAGAATCCCAATAAAATAATAAAAATTAAACTTATAATATCATTATAAAAATTAATTTCTTGATATTAAATTTAAAATGGGATTTATATTCACATAATAAAAGAATATAGTTTCATGACATAACATATGACTCAATGAATGCAAATTGAGATAGAAATCCCTTACCACTTTGGAAACTCTTGAAAAATAAACCCCATGAAAGTTAAATAAAAAAATGGTTATTTATATCCAAATAAATTTCTATAAATTAATAATAAATTACACTCATGTTTATTATATGCACCACATAAAAAAATAAGTGGTGAATATATGATAAATATACCATAAATAAAAGTGAGATGAGAATACCCATTCTCGAAGTCTATACATTCTTTATAAACATTAAAACATCAAAATATAATATTTATAAGTTTATGGTTTACATATTAAAGAACCATACATACATATATACACATATATATATATATCATACAATATAACATTTAATTATGTACTTTTTTCCTGTTTTTAATCAATTCCATATAAAAGTCATGTTTCAGGATATAACCAATTTTTTTCATATATTTTTAACTTTTTAGTCCAAATAAATTAATTAAGATTTAATAAGTTTTTTAATAATAATAATGACATAATTATAATATTTATAAAAAATTTATACATTTAAAAGCATTCATATTTTTTTTTTGAGAAAATAAGAACATCACGATCATGGAGACGATAGGTCATACGTACGAATGAATAATATTTCTCTATTTCAACGATCATTATGGAAATGATGTATGTAATATTACTATTTTATATAATTATATAAATATCATAAAAACATAGTATTTAAAATATATATTATACATATTATACATGTTGTGTGGTGATGAAAATAGAGATCCATATCGCTTCGTGAAGTCATTTGTCCACACGTTCACAAAACGTTGTTATTATATTTCTGTGATTGAAAGGGTACGAAATAAAATGGTATATTTTATTTATTGAATGATTAATATATTATTAATATTATAGTCTACCATATACACAAGGAATATAATCTTATCCCCTATAGAGTGGAAATAAAAAGAGTAATATGTATCCTATTATGACTAAAAAGGTATAATTATATTTTAAATTCCATATATATAGTTTATATCGACCATCAATCCCAACCATGAGAAGTGGTAATGGAAAAATGAATGTCATCGATTCGTGACGTGGTAGTCCACCGTACACATGAATGCTGAATTCAATTCCCATATAAAGGAATTGAAGGTGGTTTTAGATTACAAAATTAACTTAACAATATATAATTATATATAAGATATTAATGTTACTATGTCAACATGTTTTAATACTAATATAATTTTGCAGAGGAATAAATAAAATAAAATTGATAATTGAATAAAATTACCTTTTCTTTGAGAATCCTCCTTAGGATTGCACCAAAATCTTTACTAGGTTGGATTTTAGACGAAAATTATTCCCAATGGATGAGAATATGGTATTCTAAAAGTTATGTTGGATGTTATTGGATGAAAAAAATGTTTTTTAATGTGATAATAAGAGAGAAAAAGGGGTGTCCCTTTATAAGAGAGGCGAGTGGCACATTTCTAATATTTCCAAAAAAATCCCAAATTATAATCACACAAAAATTCACTAAAAATTTATTAATCTATATCTTTTAAATGAAATTTAATAATTATTTCCATCCCACTTGTGCTTGAAATTTTTTCGGTCATATTGGCACTTATCTTTTTTGTTTAACCCCAGGTAAATCTTTTTTACCTTTAAAACGGTAAATAATTTTAAATGAATTCACACTTCAGATTAGTTATAAATTAATTTAAACATATAATAAAAAATAAATAATTTTTATTCCAAATCGTGAATCCAATTTTCCAAATTAAATTCATAGAAATTTAATATTTTAATTTAATATTAATCTCATAGATGCGATGAAAAATATTGTTTTTAATGGAAAAAGGTATCAAGGTTTATTATGTTTTTGCATCTAATTTCAGAATTTAATTTCATAAAACTAGATAAATTTTATTAATATATATATAATTTACTGAATTTTACTTAAACTTAATTTAAAAATATAATTTAAATTTAATATTAATTTAAATGATAAAGTTGTTTTGAATTAAATTTTATTATTTTTCACTATTCATCAAAAAATTAATATTTTCCTAAAGATCTCAAATAATAACCCTAATAAAAATTTGATATGAAATTATTTTTTTGAATAATTTTTCTAAAAGCGTCAAAATTTTGTTTTAAACTTTTTTATCAAGAGGAAAACAGAAATTTTTAGAAAGAACTGTTTTAAGCATAAAATTGAATTTATTATTATCTATTGTCTAAAAAACACATAATGTGAATGTTAAAAATTTTATTTAAAATAAATTAAATAAATTTTATTAAAATAATTCTTTAAGAGTTATTTTAGTTTATTGATAAAAAAATTGTTTGTTTTCATTTAAATAGTTTTCAATAAACTGATTTCCTTTATTTTAAATTTTTTTGTTATTATTTTTAATCAACTAGTCACCAAAAAATTAATTTTATAGGCATGTATAAACCATATATTTTCATAATATGTTTTTATGATTAATAACCACTATTCCACTGATTAGGTGATAAATATAATATTAAATACTCATATTTCAATAATTTGTAAAGTATGGTATAAACATATAGTTGTATGTAATACAAGGTAAACTCAATGTTTTGTGTTAACACAATCAAAACTCAGTGTTTCAAATAACATAAGATAAATATTATATTTCATGTGATGAAAAATCTATAAAATATAAAATATAATTAAAACACACTTCAAAAAGTATCGGGGTGTTACATTTATCTGCACCAGAAAAACTGAAATTTCCCTTGAAATTACTCTCATTAATCAAAGGTATAAAATTTAAAAATTCCATCATAGAAACACAATTTATTTGAAGGGATAATAATACTCATTTTAAAAAGGAAAACATGCCAAAATCAATGTTACATAAAGGATATCATAGCTAGGTCTTCACATAGAAAAACATATGTTTGATGGGAATATTTGTACATGGATGAAAAGTGTAAATAAATATAGAGTTATATAGATCATTGATTAAAGGAAATAAAATTATCAGTAGAATGATACGGGCCTCAAAACCATAAATCTATGATGATTTAAGGGACTATAAATTCCAAAAAAATAATGTTATTCAGAAAAAATCGTGTTTCAATATCTGTTTTCAAGAGTTGCTGGATTATTTTTCTGTCTAAATATTTAATGAAATATAAGTATTTTATTAGTTTCTATTTTATCAAAAAATTCATGTTCTGAAATAAATTCCAACTTCTTTAATTACTTTATTAAATTAATGTCCAAAAATGAATTTTTTATGCCTGAAGAACTAAAATTTACATTTTATAGATCATAAGTTCCTCACTAAAATTAAATGCCATTACTTTTAACTCTAGATATTATCAAAAAATTTGGTACCACATGTTTTGAATAAATATTCATATTGTTAAATTGGTCATTAATCTCTAAAACAACATACAAAATCAACATACACCATTTCATAAATTGTTAACCTTATAACCCTTCAAAAATAAAAAATTTATAAATATGGTTGCTAAATTTCTCAAAATCCTAGTAACATTATTAACAATGTATCATGAAGTGACTCTCAATTGTCACATAAAAAATATGTAAATACCTTAAAAAGTTATTCTTATGAAACATATAAATAAACTGAATTACCATAGAACTATATTTAAAACATACATTATTTATCATACCTTATATAAAACATGGAGTATTGGACATATTCTTTTAATCCAAAACATTTCATAAAATCTATCCTTGATGGTTGAAACCTCATTGTCATTAAATAATTATTTAGTTTAGTGTTCATTGATATAATCATTATTTCTATCAATCATCTCTATATATCAACATAATTATCTGGAACAAATTAATTGCAGTATTTCCAATAACCAAAATATCACTTAGACATTAAATCACTTTTCTACGTCATCATCACCATAGAACATAGTTTTCAAAATCCTTTATATGTAACTTATATTAAAAATTCCTAATATATTCCATTATTCAAAGAGGATAATTCAAGTACTCCAACACATAAACACCTTAATCATCACAATTACTTCTTCATCCAATAACTTGGATTCATCATTTTATTCTGTAATACCACTTTCCATTCATATGACATTTGTAGTCCCATCATCATTAACAGAAAAACCATTACTCATAAAACTTGGTTGCTTTTCTATATGAACATTCCCTATAGTACCTATATTTATATAATTCTCATTCTTTCCACCTCTAAAACATTCAAAAATCAATGATACCTTAGGGTGTCCATTATTATCATTTATTTCTTTCTCTATAGTTTTCATATTTCGTATAAAATTACTTTCTTTGTGTCCTTTTCTATACTCAAAACATATTCGTATTCCTTTGATACAATCTATAGTGTTCTTCTTCTCACATTCGAAAAATATATGAAAGGGAATCGTCTTTCCTCTATGGTCTCCACTACCAGAACTCTAAGTAAACTCTAACCATCTCTTATTTGGAATGCTCGAGAGTTGGTTAAGGTGTATATTGTTAGTCATGTAATGTGATAAATGCTTAAGTATAATCACAACATCGATCAATCCTGTGAACATGCAACCTATATGTTCATCCAAAAATATTCTATAACACTAAATTTTAACCAAGATCCTTCCATTTCCCTCGATTTGTTAAAACGAAAATGCATAGCATGATCAATGATAATCATAACGGAAAACCAAATAATCATGAAAATCACTTATAGGATGTCTGAATCAAGAAACCATGTTTCTTATATATTACACCTTAGGTTTATCGATGTTCATTATTCATTATAATATATTTACATAATCCATGATCATTCGTAAAAAGTTTGTGAATTTACAGAAAATGTCCCCTTCAGTGTCAAACATGGGGTATAGAAAGGCCCTTTTCAAGAACCAAGCGACGATCGTTTCCATCTCAATTCTCCCAATTCAATGTTATTACCCTAAGTTACTTCTATTATAGATCCAAAATCAATTTCAATATCTAGACATGGATATAATTTCTTGGAACCAAATTTCGCTACCCATTACCAAAAATTATAGGACATTTTAATATACTTTGGCTTATCCTTGGAATTATCCATAGATACATCCCTGTAATTATCCTTATGAATATTCCATTGGATATATCTAAATGGTTCTCATCATTTTTTATAAAGCATAACAAAAACTTTCATCTCATTCCCACTATAGTAACCCATGCATATCATAAATAAATATTCCATATTCTTGGATGAATATTAAATACATTAAACAAAAAAATTCATAAGGACCATAATAGTTTACTATCTCTAGACACTATATACAAAATAATATAATTTGGCTAAATATATTCAATGTTTCCCTATATTTTCCCATTTATTACTCTTTAAAGATATAGCTTATTTAACTCATTTCTTCATAACCTGGGGAAAAGAAACTTAAGAAAGGGTGATAATAGCTTCTTAGTGAGGGTAAACACAGGAGATATTTAAGAATAACATGAAAATAATGGTATGATAACATGATCATAATATTTTGAAAACATACCTTATATATCATTGTTTATAATCTGGATTCATGGCATAAATATTTTTCAGTTCACCAGATATGAATCATAAGGAAATCACATAACATTAGTTATGATAGCATGATATTATCATAAGACATAAAATCACAGTACAAACATAATCAAAAAAATATTTCCTTAGTAGTCAAGGATCATTTCAAAAACATATCAGGGAAAATAATGGGAAGGTACACTTCCTGGGTGGACACACCACTATCCCTAGTGGCAACCATTTCTTTAAAGTGAAATGGTTATACTTCCCAAACCATAATAGTTGTCAAGTTTCACTCCCAAAACCATCATAACGGTCAATGTCCCTTACTAAACTAGTTTTACTCCCCTTTGTAGTCTTTTCTATATCATGATATGTAAATCATTACAAATTTCTCTACAGGGATATATATTATCCACCCAACATTTGTTATAATGTAACTAGAATTATATATAATAATGTAACCATCATATTTTGTTATAATGTAACAAGAATAGCCAAATGAAAATCATACATATGTATACGATTAGATCTAAAAACATTAACCTTTTCAAAACCCAAGAAATGTAATGGGTTTAATAATTTTTTTATCATAACAGAAAATGATGAAAGGAAACAGTTTTCACAATTAATTTGTTATTTCAACAAAGCATAACCTGTGTAAAAGGAAGTGGATTTCATAAGAATTTTATCACCATATAACAGTTGGAAGATAAATATGTTTCATAAACTTCCTCTCAACTTAAAAAAATGATTCAATGAATGTATCAAAATGGTCTCCTTGATTCATATACTTAGTAAATAATATGTATCGTCAAAGTATGTTAGCTTAGATGGAAAATTATTTTAAAATTTTACCTCTGAAATTACATAAATATTGTATCCTCTCCAAATAGAAAACACTATTTTTAAAGTCAAAAAAATTTTAAAATGATTTTATTTTAACATAAACTTTTAATCTTATAAATGATGATTTAAAAGACATTTTCAAAATTTGTGGATGAAAATGTCATTTACCCTTTGTATAAAAAATTTGAAAAAACAAAAAAATTTCAAAAAAAATTTCCATAAAAAACCCTTGAAACCATGTAATTAAATCTTTAAAACAATTAGTGTTCTGACATTGGAAAATTCTACACCTACCATCCAAATAAAAAAAAATTCATTTCACATTTTCAGTGAAAGACAAATGGAAATTATTTGGAAAATAACGTGAATATTACATTAAAATAATTTATAAAAATTCAAACAAAAGTAAATAATGTATTAAAAATAATATTTGATGAAATTTAATTGCCTTTATAAAAACATAGTTTTGTAAGAAAAAGGATTTCTGAATGAAGAGAGTAATAAATTCGGATTTTATTAAAAAAACATTATCAATTTCTGTATGTAAAAAAGAGTAGAAATATTTTACTATGACATGAAATTATCCTGAATAACCAGTAATGATAAAATTAAATAGTTTTCCAATATTTATATTATTATATTATACCATTTAAGCATAATCATAGAATATCCGGAAAAACAATGAGATTGTAACATAAAATCATTTCCACTTTGGTAACTTTTAATCATAAACCCGATGAGGGAATAAAAAATTTAAATATAAAATATCATTAAGATAAAAAAATTCATTATGTTACATGTAACATTTAATTTATATACACCTATTAATAGAATATAGGTTCATAACATAACATGTATCGAAAAATAAGGTAGATTCATATATAAATCCCTTGCTGCTTCGGTAACATTACAACCATATACCCCCTAAAAAATAGATTAAAAATGGATATGTAAATCCAAATAAAATTCTTTATAATAATTATAAAATTAATTAGTGGTCATTATATAAACCACATAATGAAACTAAGTGTTCAGTATGGAATAAATCTCCCAAAAATAAAAGTGAGATAAGAAAAACCCTAACATTAGTCTCAACATCATACATGTTCAATCCTATAGTATAATAAATATAATTTTACTATAATTATATTAAGGAAACATATATATATATATATCATTACATATGTTATTTAATTATGTGATTTTATTACCATTTTTTTAACAATTCAATGTTAAAGTCACATTTTAGGTAATAATCGCTTTTATTTTCTTATATGTATTTATTTTTTATTTTATTTCATTTTGAATTGAGTATGATTCCACAATATCCAAGATAATTATAAATAAATAATTATCATATTTATATAAAAATTATACTTTTGTGACTAATCATGAAATAAATATTTGATAAAAGAAGTACATTATAATCTTTGAAATAGTAGGATGTACATATGGATGAGTAACATTTCTATTTTATAATGATTGTTATGGAAAGGAGGAATGTAATATTTTCTATTTATAAAATTATTAAAATTAATAAAGCATATTATTTATTAATATATACTTATACCTAACATCCATATGGTGTGGTGATGAAAGTATAGAGTCACATCGTTTCATTAAGGTGTTAGTCCGCACGTACCTTAACAGTGTAATCATCTTTCAGTGTGAGAAAATGATAAAAATAAAATTGATATATTATATTCATAGAAAGATAAATACATAATTAATATAATATTTCTTTTATTTATGTCACATATAATTGTCCTTCTTATCTTCCATGTAGAGTATTAGTGAAAAACGAATCACATCGCTTCATGAGTCGGTAGTTCGTCGAACACACGAGCAACATTATCATATTCTCTATGGAATATGAAGTAAAAAAGGTATATATATTTCATAATTATTCCATAGGTGTAATTATTTTTTAAATACCATATATATAATATATATCTATTATCATACACAGTTGTGGTCGGTAGTATTTGAAAAACAAATGATATTGGTTTGTGAGGTGGTAGCCCGCCATATAGGCGATTGATGATGTCATAACCCACCAAATTGAATTGTAGATGAATGTAGATAATAATTTTTACGTAAAAATATATTTTTATCTAATATATTGAATTTATTATTTCATAATGGTTTAATAATAATTTATTGAAGTTGATAAATAAATAAAAAAACTCATTAAATAATGTTACCATTTCTTCAGGAATACTCCCTTGGAATGCACCAAAATATTTACTAGGGTGGATTTTAGAAAAAAAAATCTTATAGGTTGATGTGAGTTTATTTATACTTTTTTTGGTAATTTAATGTCATAAAAAATGGTTTTGAAGGTGTGAATAAGAGAGAATGATTCCTTTTATAAGTGATGTGAGTTGAACACCTGTAATATTTTTTTAAATAACGTGATTCTATTTTTTCTCATGAAGAATGGATGAAATAAGGTTATAATTGATAATAGAAGTGATATGGTACAGATATTTCCATTCAATTGGTGTTTTTAATGTTTTCTGTCATTTTTACCATTATCAATTTTAGTTTAACCCTATAAAATCAATTTTTATCTTAATAGTGGTAAATCAATTTTAATGCTTTCAAAATTATTTTTTGTAAAAAAATGTGATGAAACGTGTTAATATAAATAATTTTTCTTCCTAATATGGAATCAAATTTTTACAAATTAACTGTAGAGTAGTTCAATATTTTATATAATAATAATCTTGTAGATGCGGCAAGAAAGTTTGTTTTTACGGATAAATTGTTCAAAAGATTACAAAATTTTTATATCCAATTTCATTATAGACTTTATTCCAATAAAATATTTTTTTTGATAGATATATAATTTTTCTAATTTTACTTTTAAATAATTTATTTTTATAATTTAAATTTTTTATTATTTTAAATTAAAATATATTTTTCAATTAAAATTCTTTATTTATCACTATTCATAATAAAATTCAAAAAAATTTATCCTTGGAAAATTTTGATATATTTATTTAAAAAATTGTGTATAATTAGTAAAATAAATTTTCTAAAACTATCAACAATTATTTTTAAAATATTCTTCAAAAACGCAAAAATATTTAATTTTTTAAAAAATGTTGTTTATGTGTAAAATTGGATTTATTATTATATAGAGTCTAGAAAAAATATGATGAATGTTAAGAAGTAGACTAAATATATATTTTATATATTTCAGAAAAATAATTCATTAAATGTGTTTTATTTAATTTACAAATATAAAACATGTTCTGAAAATTATTTTTTCAAGAAATATTTTTCTTATATTTTGAAATGGTTTTTTTTTTAATTTGTAATTAATTTTTCACCAAATAATAATTTTTATATAAATTTATAAACCACCTGTATTCATAATTTATTTAATGCGATTCATATTCTTCTTTGAAATGGTTAGGGGATAACTATCATATTAATTAATAATATATTCATAATATTTATTATTTATTTTAGACAAATATTTATATGTAACTTAAGATAAACTTAGAGATACCTGTTATGAAATCCAAATATAGTATCTCATATAATTCAATATAAACTAAATAATTCTTGTAATAAAAAAACAAAAACATAAGTAAATTTTAAGAAAATAAAAAATCACGGGGTGTTATATTCAACCCACATAAAATATAATTTCACCCTAAAAATTCCTCTTATTCATAAATGTTTTAACATTTGAAAATTCTTTCATAATAACCCATAGCATATTAATTAATAATAAAACAACCCATAAAATGGAATGTTTAAAACAAAAAGTTTACCTAACCAAATTCATATCCAGGTTTCCAAATAGAAGAACATAAGTGGGAAGTTAATATTTGGATGTAGAAGAAAATCATAAATAATTGTAGAGAGTGATAGAGATCATATATGAAAATAAAGTGAATGATCAGTGTAATGTTATGGGCCTCAAAACCGTAAATCTATTATGATTTAAAAGAAAATTTATTTAAAAAAAATTAAGGACTCAAGATAAATTTTTTTAATATTCTTTTCATAGAGTTGAGAAATTTATTTAATTTCTAAAAATATAAGGAAAAAATTACCTGATACATTTATACTTCATATTCACAATTTTTTCATTTAATTCAATCAATATCCATTTCATCGCTTACTCAAAGAATTAAATATAAAAAATTTAATTTTTTATGCCTAAAGCTCTAAATTTCACCTTTAACGGATCAGAAGATCCATAATAGAATGGCGATACATTCTTGCAATTCCATTTATTATAAAAAGAGAATATTTAGCATATATTATTCATAAATATTCATATTGTGAAATAATACATTAATCTCTACAGCCTCGTATAAAATTCAACCAAAACTATTTCATAAATTCGTTTCCATATAACCCTTAAAAAATTCAAAATTTATAAATAAGGTTATAAAATTTCTCAAAATAAACATAACCCTAATCCCCAAATATCAGAAATTATCACTCAATTGTCACATTCCAAACACGTGATTAACTTACTCATGTATTATCGTCAAACATAGAAGTAACCTGAATTACAATAAAACCATATTTAAATCATACATGTTTCCCAATACCTCATATAAAAATAATATCATTAGGTATATTCCTTAAATCAAAAAATGATGTAAACTCCTTCCATTATAGAATTAACCACATTTTCATCAAATAATTAATCTGTTCCACTATCAATAATATGATCATTACTCATGTTAATCATAATTTAATCCCAAATTCATTATGAGGAACAAACTAAGGGTTATCTTTCACTTAATAAATATATCTCATTTAAAATAATACACTTTTATAAGTCAAGAAAAACATTCAAAATATTTTTTGAAATCCTGAATGAAAAAATTATTATGATAAATAATTATATAATCCATGATTCATAAGAAATTGTTCTAGAATTACTACACATAAACACAATAATAATCCCTCTGTCTACTTTAACTAATAACTATGATCCATTATCCTATTTCTTAATACCACTCCCCTTTCTTATTTCATCCGTCGACTCTTCATCATATTAAAAAAAAAAATTACTCATAGAACCTTTCTAATTATATTCATCATTTTCCCTTAGGAAATCTGTTTTAATAATGTCAATTCTTTCCACATTTATAACATTCAATAGGCAGTGATACATATGGGAGACCATTATTATCATCCGTTGTGTTAAACAAACTTTTTAACATTACTCTATAATTAATAGCATTTTACTTCGCTTCTTCACTCAAACCGTCTTCTTGTTCCTTAGATACATTCCCTGGAGTACTAATTCCACATTCTATAAATCTATGAAACCGAATCTTACTTCTTTTATGGTCTCTACTACCTGAAATCACAACAAACTCTATGCTTCTCTTTATTTATGATTATGAGATATTTTCAAGGTACATAATGTTTACCATGTTCCCTAATAACTGATTACAGATAATAACAACAACCATTTCCACAGTCATCATCGCACTTAGACACTCATCAGTTAATTGTCTATCACATTCGATGTTATTTCAGTTCCTTCTTGTTCACACAATTTACTAAAACCCAAAATCATAGTGTGGGAAACTCTAATCATAATGAAAAACTAAATAATCATGAATATCACATATATGCTTTATAAATTATGACACTATGTTTTAAATATATTACACCTTAGGTTTATCGTACATCATTCATAGATTAATTTATTTAAATCCTTTATAGTAAGTTTTAAAGAGTTTTAGAATTTCCAATGTATATACCCCAAGAGTATAAAACCGTGTTTCTATTTGGGCCTATTGTAGGGAATTGGGTGATGATCATGTCGAGGTAAGTGCTCCCTATTTGGAGTATTTACCACTAGGTACCTCAATTCTAGATCCACATCAACTTATAACATCCAAATAAGGATGCAATTTCTTGGAAACACATACTCTATTCTTTACCGAATTTCGAAGTTGTTTTCCAATACATTGACCAAATATTAGACTTATCATTAGTTAAATCCATAAGTATATCCATTTAAATAAACTTATGGATCTTACTATAGTTTTATAATCCTTGTTTAAAAATTTTACTAACCCTTTCCTCTGATACTAACTATAGAGACCTAGGCTTCTCATATATTGATATTACATATTTTTGGATGAATATTAAATACATTAAAAAAACTCATGTATGAGGACAATAATAATATTCTTTCTTTAAATACTATGTAATAAATATTATAATTTTTTTAGGTATCATAAATTTTTCCCACAAATGTATTCCCATTTATTAATCATGATAGGTATACCCTACTTAAATCCGCTCCATATAACAATGGGAATTGAAACATAAAAAATGGTGAGCACATATACTTAGTAGGGGTAAAAAATGGAGATATGTAATCATTACATTAAAACAAGGATATGAAATCAATATAATAAATCATTGGGTTTTAAATTAAGATAAAATATTCGGTAGGTATAAGATATAATCAAATCCAATTTTTCGTGAAAAGATATATATATTTTTAATGTCATTCTTCAGCTATTTAATGTTTCACTTACAATAATTCTTTTTTTTACTCTTAACTAATTTTTTACATTAAAAAATTAATTTTGAAATCATAATTTTAAAATTATCTACTAATGATTTTTTGAATGTTTTCTAACATTTTCCATTTTTTGAAGAATAGTGAAAAATACTGAATTTTAATTGAAAACTATCTTTTCTTCAAAATATTTTATAATAAAATCATATATTTTAAAATTATTTTAAGGGTAAATTAAAAAAAATATACAAATATTTATACAATTTTTTTCATCTTAATTTTCTTTATATTGAATTTAGATATAAAAACAATGTAAACATTTGAACATTTTCACTATAAAACCCCACTTTATCTTCCCATATATTGTCTTAATTTTAAAATAATTTTCTCCACTTCTATAGAATTAATTTAGTAAAATATATTCCATATTAGTATTATTCATAATTTATAATTTATAATAATTCTAAATTAAGTATTGACATAATTTATTAGTAAAAAAATTAAAATTAATTACATTTATTAAGAGAAAAACGAGTCTACCAAGGGACAAGACATTATTAAAATTGGGCCAAATGAAATATAAAATTATATAACACCCATTATATTGAAATTTTGAATTTATAACTTATAGTAGATATTTTTATTCATGATTTATTCAAAAATATATGGAATCCACTTGTGTAGAATTCACTCGTTAAAAAATTTATAAGTATGCAACTCACCCAACCAATAAAAGGCCACCCACACTCCTCTATTATTCATAACAGGAAACCACTATGGTTTATCCAATACCTACCTGAATCACTCACAAAAATCCTTATAATCATTATATAATATCTATATTTTTTAAAAATCCAAATTATGAAGCAATTAATGAAAACATAATGAGAATACCTAAAGAAGAGGTAATATTTTTCTAATATTATTTTTATTTTATTTCATTATCTACATCCATATATTATTTTTATATAATGGTTATATAAAACCAAATTATCATAAAGATACATATCTAATCTTATGATAATTTTAATACCTATAAAATAACACACATCCATAAAATGGGTTATGAAATCATCGTTCATGTGGATAGTAGACAACTGCCTAGTGAACATATGATATTCATTTTTTCATTATTACTGATCATGGTTGTGAAAAATGATGGAAATAAAATTTTTATACTATATATATGATATATATGATTAATTTATGATTAATGTATTTTAATATAAACCATAACTTCATGCTTTTAACTTTTAGGAAATAGAATAATGATGTTCCTATGTATAGCGGATTACCACCTCACGGAGTGATCGGACTCATTCACGCATTACATAGATTGTATTAAAGATGTTTTTCAAACAAAATTCCATATATATGACTTAAATAATGAAATAATATATATATATATATATATCATTTAATTTTATTTCTTACAAATTTTCAAGAAAATGAGAACAACGATCATGCGTACGTACGGCCAACCTTCTTCTTGAACAATGTAATCCATTTCCTATCACTAATGTTTTTGGAATTACATAAATAAATATAAACTGAATATATATTTTATTTATAATATCATTTACATTTATTATATTATGAAACCCTTATCTAATTACTGTGAAACAAATGACATGTTAAAAAATGTAAGAAAAATAAAGTGGTTATTACTCGAAACATAACTTTAATATGAAATTGATAATAAATAGGTAATAAAATGTCACAATAAAATCATGTATGATGATATATATATATATATATATATATTTTAATATGGATTTCTTATTTATTTACAATTTTAATTTATTTATTATATTGAAATTATGAACAATTATGATGATAATCAAGATATAAAGTCAATGGATTTCTAAAATCACTTTTATTTCAGTGAAATATATGCTATATTGACCACTTATTTTAATTATTTGGTTCATATAAATCACCTTAATGTTTTATATGATTCTTATAATTAGTTGTTGGGGTATTTAATTATCCCTTTTTGGATCTCTCTTTCATGGTTTTTATGTTTTCAACACTACCAAAGAATAAAGGAATTTTTGCCTCAATTTTAACTCATTGAAACATATATAATTTTATACACCTATATTAGTTTCTGAAGTGTATATAATTCACCATGGAAATATTTTTATCATTAATTTAATTCATTTCATGTTTACATAGGATTAATTTTATGTTATTCCATTGTAGGGCTTAAGATTCAATGTTACCAAACCGGTAAAGCATTTATGTTACAATATCCTATTTTATCCTTATTGTTTATAAGCAAGTCTCAAATTTTGAAATATAATTATATACCTTTCACGAATTATCATGAAATTATTCTCCTATAGTTATCCATTTTATCATCAATTATTGATACCATTTCCCACTCTTTAGTACATTATATAAATAGTAGAAATCATTTATGAAAATACAGCATTATTTCTCTCTTCAGTGGAAATCTGTTGTCATCGAAAATAATGTTTTCTAAAAATTATTTCAAATTTTTTAAAAATTATATATTAATAATAATTTATTTTCAAATTATTTTAATCTTTTCTTATTGTGTAAAATTTTTAACAAATAATTTTTGAAAAATCTTTTATAAATTTTCAGGGTTTTTTTCAATGAAAAGTGTATTCAAAATGTTTAATATTTTAGGATGAAATTTTAAAAGAGGAAACGTTTTATTCATCATGAAATGTTTTCAAAAATAAATTAAAATTTATTTTTACTCTAACATTACATAATTTGGTGTTATATATTCATTATGGGGGGTATGATCCAATGATACAAGTTACATTCTTTCATTGAATGGTCTATGTTTTTATAGAATGCTGTTTTTGGAACTATTTTCATTTCCAACAGTTAATAATATTTCAATGTGATTATTATGAAACTTGTTTATTTTACATGTGTTAATAAATTTTCAAATATATTTACATGAAACACATTTCATTCCCATGTGTTAATACAGTTATGAAAGAATAAGGATTGTTTTTATGAGTTTTTATGATGATATTACATGTCTTTGTACCTTATTCTTGTTTTGGTTCATGAAAATTACATATAAAATTAGGTGGACTATATAGTTTTGGGTAATACTATTACATCTTATATATTGTGGTGGGAGAGATAGCATTAGGTATGATCATTACAACTTATATGATATGGTGTCCTAGATTGCATCGAGTGAGCATGTTGTAGATTAAATTATTGGTCAGCCCTGATAGCACTCAAATTCTATGGGTAGAAATTAAAAAAAATGAGATAGACTAAGCTGGCATGGGTAATGAACCAGTTTTAGTAATATATTACTAGAATGAGGACTGATCTTAGTTCAGTAAAGGATTTTTTCCACAATTATAGTTTGTAGAGTTAACCAATTCCATTATGTGGGTAGGGTTTATACTAGGGATTATGTTGATTCCATCCTAAAAGGTTTATCCTCACAATATAATGGTAAATAGGTGGTTAGGAAAAGCCCAAAAGTGGGTACACTGCAGGTCATCTCATGCTTGAAATACGTATATTGGTGGTTAGCCTAAGAATAATATGTTATGAATTTTTTAGTGGGTATCCTTAACATAATATTTTATAAGAATATGTGTCTCCCAAAAAATTCATGCTGTATTCTTATATTATTCACTTATGGATTATGCTCTTGAATACCTTGTGATTTATGTCTTATGATTTGATAATATTTATTACACGACTCATGTATATGATCATTGAAATTCAGGGTATGATCTTCAAATTTTTTTTCTTGTGTTATCTTTATCTTATGTTTATGTTACGCTTACAAATATCTTTTATTTAACCTTAATGATAATATAACCATACCCTTTTTTATTTTTCATATCCCCTTATTATGAAGACTGGTTTTATGTAGTAGTACTAAATTGGATATTCTTTTTAGGAAATACTGAAAATATTTCACAAAGTTATAATATTATTTACAATGTTTCCAAAGACAATATATTATTATGATAATTAGTTGTGTGATTATAAAATGTATTTAATATTAGTAAAAAAATATGTTACATCATAGTATGATAAGTTTGAGTAATTATAATGATATAATAACATTGGCATAAGATATAGAATTTTTGTATACACATATTCATAGAAAATAGTTTCTTTAGTGTTAAAGGAAAATATGAACACATATTAGGGAACATTATGGGTGGGAACACCTCCTAGGAGGGACACACCAATAGAACTAAAGGAATCCCATTCCTCATAGTGGAATGGGTTCCCTACCCAAACTATCGTAGTAGTAAATCTTTACTATGAATACCATCATAACATACAAATTCTCTTATTGAATTGGATTCAGTCCCCTTTTATTACATTCTATCTTATACGATAAATCATTACACAATTAATTGGAGGGATATATAGGTCCCACCCATCATTACATATAATATAACTACCATCCTTTACTATATTTTAATTATTATCCATGATTATAACATGACCACAATAAAAAAAATTAATATCATACGTATATGTTCCATGAAATCATAAATAATTTGTTATGTCATATTCCATGAAATGAAATAGGTTTAATAAAAATTTCATCATTATATAACCTGTAAAAAAGAAACAGGTATGGAAATCCTTCCTTTATTTTATAAAATCATAACCCCCTAAAAAATAATCAGGTTTCAATTTCATTTTATCATCATATAACCTATGGAAGAGAAAAATGTCTCATAATGATCTTGTCGTTATTAACACAAACCATTCAAATAAAGAATTCGAATGGTATCTTTGGATTATATCCTCATTAATGAATTCGTAACATCCAAGGATATTTTATTATATGTTTAATGATTTTTAAATATTTATTCTTGTATTTCTTCAAAAATATACTCCTTAAAATTGGAAAAAACTTTTTTATATGTAAACATAACTTCAAAATCCCTTTCTGTAAGAATAAAATTTTAAACTTTTATAGGAATTTTGAAAATTCATCTAAAATATTTCTTGAGGAAAATATCATTTTCACCTTGAAAAAACTTTTTAAAACTTAAAACATTCTGAAAATAATTTTCTTTGAAGATAAAATTTAAAACTCATAAAGGTATTAATAAAATATTTTTATTTCATGAAGTCAGAGAATCACACACATAACGAATACATTGAAACAATGATTCCATTCATATTTTTTATAAAAATGAAACCATAATTTCATGGAAAATAACATGAATATTCCATATTTTTGATAAAAAAATTATATCATGGGTAAAAATTATTTAATAAATCTTTTTAAGATCATTGAAAACATTTTTGAAGACCTGTTTTTTGAGGAAAAATGATTTCCAGAAGAAGCGATCAATAAATTCTCATTTTTATAAAAAATATCAATTCTTTTAAGTACCAAAGAAGTTAAAATTGTAATATTTCTTAAAATTATGATGAATAATCATGTTAGAATAAATTTTAGGATATATTTCATAGATTTACCATATGTTTTGATTACTATAAGTATAATCACATATAATCCCAAAAAATTATGATATTGTAACATAAAATCATTACAACTTTGGAAAATTTAATTCATAAGCCCAATAAAGGAATAAAAAATAAAACATAAAATATAATTAGGATAAATACATTCAAGATATTACATGTAGACAGGTTTTTATATAAAACTTTTAAAATAATATAGTTTCATAACATAACATAACCCTCAAATCATAATAATTGAGTCATAAATCTCTTACCTCTTTGGTAACACTTCTACTGTAAAACCTAAAAAATAGGGATCCTAAAATCGATATCTAAATAAAAATAAAATTCATTATAATCATCATTAAATTAAATATTTATAATTAATTAAACCACATAACAAAAATAAGTGGTGAATATGGAATAAATCTCACAGAAATAAAAGTGATAAGAGAAAACCTGAATTGCAGTTCTCGAATTCCTTCGTATAAATTAAATCCTACTATGTAATAAATATTACATATTTCTAATTAAAATTAAATAATTATACATATATATATATCATAACATATGTGACTTATGAATTTTCATTCATTTCCAATTTATGAATAATTTCATGTTAATGTCGTGTATTAGATAATAACTGCTTTGCTTTGTGTATATTTTTCATTTATTATTTTATGTCCTCATAATTGGTCATGGTTCCATGAATTCAAAAGTAATAATAAGGAAATTATTATCATATTTATACAACACCATTATTTTTATGGATAGTCATGATATATGGTTTTTAATAATTGGGTATGTTTTGATCAGGGAGATGGTAGGCTGTATGTACACATGGGTAATGTTACCATTTTCCAAAAATCAAAATAGAAATATGGTATGTAATGTGTAATCATTAAAAAATTATACAAAATGTAATAAATAAGTTATTATTTATTTATATTTATATATACTTATCATCCATCTTGTTTCTAGGATTAATAGAGAGTGTCACATTTCTTCATGATGAAAGTTGTCCACACGTACAAGATCGATGTTATTATCTTTTGGTGAATGTAATGATAAAAACGAAAATGATATATTTTCTATTAATAATGAAAAATATTTCATTAATATATTAATTATTTCATTTATATCTCATATAATTATACTTATTATCTACCATGTTGAACATTAGTGAAAAACCAATCACATCGCTTAATGAGGTGGTAGTCCACTATACAGTCAATCTACGTTGTTGTATCCAGTATGGAATAGAAAATAAAAAATTTATACATGATATAATTTTATATTGGTATATTAATTTTATAAATAACATATATATATATATATATATTATATAAATCATCAAACCCAACCATCTATGGTGGTATTGGAAAGTTGAATGACATCAAATCGCGTGGTGGTAATCCAAAATACACACGAACAAATATTTCATAAACAATTTGATGGAATTGGAGATGGTAGAAGAAAATTAACATAACAATAAATATACCATTATATTAATGATACTTAGGTTATTATTTAATAATGTTTTAGTAACAATTAATTAAGGTGGAGAAATAAATAAACTAAAAATTCCTATTGAAGAACGTTACCTCATCTTCAGGTATCCCTCTTAGGTTTTCACAAAAACACTTCCTAGGTTGGATTTCTACAAAAAATAAGTCAAATAGGTTAATCTGTTGGAAATTTAATTTGATTTGGGGTGGTATTTTTTGAACCAATAGTTTTCAAATGTTTGAATAATATAGTAGAATTGGTGGCCTTTATAAGTGGGGAGAGTGGCACAATTGTAATTGATCAAAAAAAATGTGAACCCACGATTTTGTCATCCCATATGGATAAAAATAAATTTTTCTATATATGAGAATGTACAATTCAGTAACTTCTCCATAAAATTTGTTTGGGGAAATTTTCTAGAGATTTTATCCCATTAATTTTTAAGTTTAACACCACTGTAAAACTATTTTTACCTTAATCGTGGTAAATGATTTTTACTATCCTAACTATTCATTATAATAAAAAATTTATGTGAAAATATAAAATAATAAAAATAATTATCACTACAAATATGAAATAAAATTTTAAAATTAAATTAATATAATATTCAAATTTTAATTATAAATTATTCTCCCACAGGCGACGAGAATGTGGGTTTTCATATAGTAAATTTTCAAAAGATTAGAAAATTTTTATATCCATTTTCAATAGAGAATTTTATTAAAATTACCAAATTTTTAATAATAAAATTAATTTATCAAATTTTACTTTAAAATAAATATAATTTTCAATTTTACCTCATATATAATTTAAATTAAAAGATAGTTTTCAATTAAAATTCATAATCTTTCACTATTCATCAGAAAATAAATATTTTTCGAAAAATATCATTTATTCTCCAATTTTTTTTATATATTCTGATTTAGGAAATGAAGATTATTTTTTAAAATACATTTTCTAAAACTATAAATAATTATTTTTAAAATAAGTGTAAAAAATAGAAAATATTATTTTTTAGAAAAAAACAACATTTAGGCATAAAATTGGATTTATTCTTATCTATGGTCTAGAAACATATAATATTAATGTTAAAAAGTGGATTTAATATATATTATATAAATTTAACATAAATCCTTCTCCAATTTGTTTTAAAATTTATTGAGCTAAAATCTATATTCTATCATTAAAACCATTTTCAGAAAATGATTTTCTTTTTGGAATGGTTTTTATTTTCATTTTTAATTAATTAGTCACTAAAGAATTAACATTATATACATGTTTATGCGATATATTTTTATTATTTATTTAAAAAATTAATACCCTCCATCACAACAGGTAGATGATAACTCTTAATGATCATCCTTTCTATTTGAATATTAAATAACGTATTCTATAATGACCACAAAAAACTAATAAAGGGACTTTGTGAAGACTATTTTCATTGAATCACTAAAACTTTTGGGAGAATTAATAATCCTAAATAGAATCACTATATATTTGTAGTTTCCTTACCTTGTACAAAATGATATATACGTTATATCCTCCTTTATGAACTTCAATTTATGATATCTATAATATATTTCATTATTGTAAAATTAATGATATCCACATTGTTGATAACACAAGTCATCAATATAGGGTAGATGGTGCTTTTTCTTGTTAGATACCTTGTTCATATCTCGATAGCCAATGTAGAGTCTCATCAATCTATATTTATTCTTTATAAAAAGAAAATTTTAACAAAATGGTGGTCCATTTGGCTGAAACAATCCACCGATAAGGATCTATGAGATTTACTTATTCAATAACAACAACATTATTTGGGGAATTCTATAGGGAGTCCTCAAAATATTCGAAGAACTATGTAGGAGATATATTCAGAACTAAACGTCATGATTTGTTGAAATAGTATCAATTTCATCAAAAAAGACATAAAAAACTCTTAAAAAAATAAGAATATCATTGTGGTAGAGTTACTACCCAACCATCTGGGATAAACATAAATTATTAATTGTAATAAAGACCCATAGAGTTGATGTGATCACAATCAGAGGTCCAAATATTTCATTACATTGATAAAAAATTATAGGTTGGTAGGGAATATAAAATGTGACTTCTATTCATCTATAATTTTTATGGTATTTATGTATATAAATCCAATCCATTCCTATTATAACATCAAATTTATCCAATGTGACAAAAATAAAATTTATTGAATGTACATTCCCATAAAAATCAACCGAATATGATTCATAGATGAGAGATATGATCATCATGCCACTATGGGTTTCCAATACTAATTATTCATCTAATCATTGGTGATAATAATTAACAGACTAGATAATTTTGATTATTTAAAAATGAATTTCTATTATTATGATCAAATAATATAAAATAATATTTTGTCACACCTACCACTACCCCAAATTTAATTTTCTATCTTCAGACTATTAGTAAAACCTAAATGGTTAACATGATCATCCGAAATCATTGATGAGATTGATAAACTATTCATTGGATGTCTAAATACTGACACCTTCATTTAAATATATGACACATAACTTTTAACCTAGATCATTCATTATCAAAATATATTCCACTCCATCATGTTGGATTATAATTATTTTGTGAATTTAGAAAAAACATATCCCTTGTTTGTGTCAACCCATGTGTGTAGCAAGGCAGGTAGTCATGCACCATGTGACGATTAGTTGTATAAAAAAAACACCATTTTTTATTATTAATACTATGCACATCTATTAAAAATACATAACCACTTTCAATATCCATAATGGGATGGAATTTCATAGAAACGAATCTGATATACCCTTCACCAAAATTCTATGAAATTTTTTTATATTTAAACATAACCATAGGGTTCTCAATAAATATTTATCATTATAGTATACAAACATTATCTAAAACATGATATCATACTAACTAAAGAGTCCCTATATTTTAATACATATATCTTAAATTTTAGTATATGAATATTCTATATATTCCAAAAATACATTCCTAAGGAATATAAAATTTTAATTTATTTGGGGACTAGATTCAAAAACTATTTATTTTGTGAATGAACATCAACAACTTCTATAATGATCTTATGATTTCTTAAACATCATATTCATACACTTCAATAACCATTCCTTAGAGCCTGGGTAACATAAACATACAAAGGTGTGAATAACGTTTCAAAATTGGGGAAAATATGGAATATATCAATTGGTGATTATATAATATCATAATATATACATAAGGTTATAAGATTATGAAAATATATCAAAAATTATATACAAAATATATCATGGATTGTAATTTTTATCCATAGAATAAAATAATATAATTTTTAAAGACAAGATATATATGTCTGAAAAATGATCCAAAATCAGTCATGTACCATTAGTTCAAGTTATACAATCATGGAACCATCATGATTACAAAATCTATTTCATATGTTAGGGTTAAAATCTATGAATAAAAAATTAAAATTTATCAGGAATCAACAGCAGATTCCAATTTCATAATGGATCACCCACCTTCACCTATTTCAAAATGTATATCATGCACATCTACATGTCTCCCAAAGTATATCAGGTACATCACCTTGTTTCCAATCATTATCTCTTGAGATATATAATTTTACCTAATACATTAAAGGGAGATATATATCCCACCCATAACATAACTAAAATAATACATATGTGTGCCACAAGATTATAATACATTCATAATATCAAAACCAATTAAAATAAATGGATTTTATAATCATTTCATTATTTCATCATATAATAACACATGGAAAATTATGTGGTTTCATAATTATTTCATCATAAAATAAAATATGGGAAATTAATGGGTTTAAAAATTTTATTATCATCATAAAAATATACCTTCTAAATAAATAATAAAGATATTATACTTTTATCCTATACAAATAAAAACATAATTAATATTCGAGGACTTCATCTTAAATCAAAAATGATTTTGGAAGAAAACATGGAAAAAAAGGACGGTAAAATATATATCACAATTAAATAGTAATTTATAGGTCATATATATCATTTATATTCATTAAATCTATCCTTAATTCAATTCATCTAAAAAATTTATGAAAAATGTGTCACATCTCTTTGTAGATATGGTATTCCACATGTACGCATAATGGATGTTAACATTTTCCAAAAATTAGAAGCTAAGAAGGTAAATATGATATTGTAATTAAATAATTATAATTATGTTTTAAATAAAATATACTTATATTGAAAACATAATTATATAAAACTGTGATATGTGTTGATTGAAAATGAATTACATCGGTTCGTCAGGCGGTTGTCCACTGTACATAAGATTGACAATTTCATTTACATTTTGGTGGAGGATGAGATGGATATTGGTTGTTACATTAATTTAATTACATATAAATATATTTAATATATAAATATATTTTATGTCATAATATTAGTAGAATATTATAAGGATTTGGAAAAATAAGTAAATCAAAAATTATTGGTTAAGAGTTATACCTCTTCTTCAGACAATTTCCATAGGTTCACACCAATATCCTTTTTATGAGGGATTATTGACAAACATAAGTCCTACAAGATTTGGTTAAGATCATATGGAAGATATTTTTGAGTTAATAGATGATTTAAAGTGAATATTTTGTTTGAAGAAGAGAGGAGGGGTACCCTTTTATAAGTTGGGGATACGACACACTTAGAATATTTGAAAACTTACGAAGTTTAAACGCGTTTTGAAAATTCAAAAGGGTCAAAAATGGCTCATTAGTGACCATTATATGTTAATATGTCTATTTTTTTATATTAAATAGGATTTGGATATGTTTTTCGGTTATTTTACCCCAATCTTTTTAGTTAACTCCTGATAAACCCATTTTAGCCTTAACCACAAAACATTTATTTTAATAATCTCATTTTTCGTTATCTAAAAATTATAATATAATATTAATTATTATGACTCATAATAAATGTCACATTTTTCAAAATTATATTTTCCTATGTGTAAGATATTAATTTAAAATTATACCTGCAGACGTGATGCAAATATAGCTATCAAAAGAGAAATTTTCATTAGTTTAGAAAGATTTAAAATTTAAATTAAATTTAATGTTATTTTAAAAACATAGTTTGTTTAAATAAAATGATTATTGGACTAATTTAACATTATAATACTTTTTAAATAAAATTTAAAATGTTATATTCTCTAAAATAAAAGGAATTCTTAATAAAAATGATAATTTTTCACCATTCAAACAAAGAAAGTATTATTTTTCAGAAAATTATAAATATTTAATAGTACGATAATTATGGAGTTTTGATTCTAAAAATGTAGTTATATTTTTAAAATAAATTATTTAAATGTTCTAAAAATTTCTTTTATTATTTTTCAAAAAAGTCATTTTTTAAGAAAAAAAATATTCTCACAGGATATGTAACCATTATTACAAACAATATACTTAATTATAAATATATTTAATTTATGTAAAAAATAAACATAATTTTTTTAAAAAATTATTCCAATTCATACCACCATTTTTAATGGAATGATATATTTTTCTTGTTAAAATAATATTATTAATGAAATATCATGCTACCTTATAATCTGGTGTGGCGTGTAGCATAATCTATTGAATCAATTATAATTATGTGGAAAAGAATTTCATAATATCTAGTTGTGTTACACTATGTATAATGTATGATCATAAAATATAGCATGAATATGACTTATTAGTAGAGAAATTCATAGATAATTTATATTGAGTCTTAGTTACCTATCGAAAAGATTGGTCTCAATATGATAATCGAGTTTGTACAACAATAATTTGGAATGAAAAGGTAAATTCCAAGAAAAAATTATTTATTGATGGGTTTAATTTTAATATATTAATTTATTCATTGATTTTTGATGAAATAAATTTTGTATTATTTTGGAAGGATGAGTTCATGTTAAAAATCATGAATATGTAAGAGTCATAAAAATATGATAATGAACTAAATAAATTTATTTCAAGTTGTTGAAGAACGAAAATTCTGCATATCTAAGAATTAAATAATATTATGAATTATATTATCAAAGTATTATCTATCATAGAAAAATTATCATGAAGAAGGTCACCTTATGAGACATGATTCATTGTATTATTTTCTTAAAAGAGAAGTAGATTGGTTGTGACTAACCATTCAACAGGGGGAATTTTTTTGACTCTTTACATGAGAAGGTGGTGTTTGAAAACACTCAAACATTAGAGTTTATTAATTGAGATTTTTTGGCCCATTAAGATGTAATTAAAAAATAGAAAAAAGTATGTTGTTTGTATGATTAATGACTTAACAAACATTACTGGAATAACATATTGGAATCAAAAGCCCGTGAACTTTAGAATTTGTAAATGTTTTCGAAGAAGTACTGAAAAGTGTGTGCTTCTCCTTTAATGAATATATCTAAATATAATCAAATTTACTTTAAAATATGAGAATTTACTACCTATATGGAAATTTTTCAAATCCAATATAAACTATTTGAGACAAAAAATATCCAAGTAAATTTTGTGGACGAATATGAGAATAGGATTTTGGTGGACATTGATCAAACAATGCTGGTGAACCATGATATTATAATATAATTTCATAGAAAATATATTTTTTTAGTGGTTAACATTCAAAAAAAATTTCACGTTACAATTTAATATATTTAAACTTTTAATATTTATTATAAAAAATATCCATGATTAAAGTATCTTATTTCTATTAGTGGCCCTTTTGTTATCAAGGTAAGCCACTGAAGTCTTCATAAATTTTAAAAGAGAGGTGTGGATGAAAATCTTCTGGATGTCATTCAAATATGACATGATATCCCATATATAATAAATATTTTGGAAATTATATATATATGACTGTTGTAATAATTTTTGAACATATAAATAATGAAGCTATATATGAATATGCAAGTTAAATAAGTTACGATGATGATCTTTTTTAAACAGCTTGATGAAATTTGGAATGAGGTGAAATTTTTAATGAGGTTCTTGTTTTAGAAGATAATTAATCCATTTAAAATAATGAATAAAAATCTCATTAATCTCATTCAAGGATATTAAAGGTGTTTTTATTCAATAATATCATTTTTTATACAATATAATAGGTATAAACATGGGAAACATTGAAGAAACCAATTCATAAACATTTATTTTCTAATGTTATGGCCTATAGATGATAAAGGATAATTGATTTATGGACTAATGATTTGAATAATTAATTAGACCATATATAAATAATAATACATGGATGATGGTACCCAAACCAAAGAAAACATTTTTCCTCTAGAAAAATTTAGTGTCTCGACATAAATTGAATAAAAAAGGTCAAGTGGTAAGGAAACAAATCAGGATTACTATGTAATGTCTTATAAATTATTGGAGGAGTGTAAATATTTGGGACCATTTCAAATTTTTCAAGGATTAATACCATTATAATATTACATTCAATTATATCATAAAAATTTATAAGTAATTAATAATATATGTCAATTACTCATTATTAAATGGTGAGTTGGAGAAATAGGTTTATATTGAGGAACCATGTCGGTTATTTCATAGAGAGGACCATAATTATGTTTAAAAATTATTGGAGGAATTATTTGGGATGAAATAGGTCAACTAATCTTAGTATTATAATCTTGACACCTTCTTCAATAGGTTCAATGGGTATCTATATCTATATTAAGGATGAAATGGTGTATCTAATATTTATAATGTATATGTAAATGATATAATTTTTGGTTTTAATGATGAATTATTTAGTGATGTTTTAGAAAAGGTGATTGAGAATATTTAATAAATGTATATTCTTAGAGATATGAGGAAGTATCTTGGCATAAACATTTCTCAAGAGAATGACCGTATTTTTCTTTCCCATGAGAAGAATGAAAATAAACTTTTGAAAAGTATTAGCATAGATGACTTGAATATTGTTTCCAATTTTATGATCTAAGGATGGACGAATCAATGATATGGGGTGGGTGAATCTATGATGAATTTGTATTTTTATGAGATATACAATTTTATCCCAACCTGTTGAACATGTTAATGTTATTGATCTACTACATTTTATATCATAACCTCACCTCATGTTCAATAGAAGAAAAATATATTTTTGGATACATTGTTTAAAATGTTCAGCATATAATCTGTTTCCATTATATGTTGTTCTGACACCCCAACATGGATTCTAAACTATACTCACAAGTGAATAAAAATGGTCACAAGACTAATTACAATCTTTCAAGAATTGGTCAAAAAATCCATCTAATCTTCTTCTATGATGGGTTAAACATTCCAATCACAAGGCTACTAGATCTAGTTAGACATCCTACCTAAAATACCATTTTTGAATGATGATCTAAATATATAATGATATTCTTAATTAGATGGTTTTCCTTAATAATATTTCATGATTCCCTTTACTTGTGTAAAATTCTTCGAGGCCGTCACGAGTTGTTCAGAATAATAAATTTTGACACAAAAATATTTTTGTATCATGAAAGATATAAATTTTCTTCTTTAAATACTCAATTACATTTGATAACCTTCTTATAGAAATTCCCAGCATTGACTCATTACATCAATAATAATACTTACATCAGTATTCTCAATATTCTCTATCATAATAAATGCATGAGGTATCGTAATTTTTTTTATATTCACTATTACTTCTATCAAAAAATTAATCCATATGAAAGAATTATTTTTTATGTAATATATCATTTATTCCACGATTAAAATGGGTTATACATTAAATAGTTATTTATCAAAAAATACCCATAATGGATCAAGTATTTTTATTTCATCACAAACACACTATTAATATATATTTTGAATTCTTATTTTCTTTAGGTAAACCTCAGTTCATAAATATAGAATTATGCAAGCATTAATTTCAAAATACCTTATTGGCTTAGGTCATTAGTCATTCTTCACGTATTATTTTTACTGCATGATGACATGAGACGTCATGTATCCAAATTGAAATGTGATCCCTTGAAAACTACTCCAATATATTTTAAACATAAATTAAAATAATCATGGATTGGGTGATGTGGATTCCTTATCACAAATACAAGAAAGATTTAAGTATTTTTTTCAAATAGTATCCAATACACACTGCTCACATATGAATGCATCTCATTCAAAATTCCACACAACTCAGGCTTCTGGATTAGAATACCACATAAGAATAAATCTTGGACATTCACACTTAAACATGTGGACTCATTTTGTGATAACCATACTACTCATTTATTACTATGAATTTATTTAGGTCACAAATAAATATTACACCTCATATTTAATACCCAATAGAATCTAGATAACTTTATTTAAAATAATAATATTGATTATTCTCATAATATTTTCTATCCAAGGACACGTTATTATAATGTACCAATAAAATTTACATGAAATATCTCCTCATCTTCTCTTTCAATAAATAAATTAGTCATGATTCTTTGGTGTAACATGTACATGTCATCTGTTGTGTGTGAATGGTTCAAGATAAACCATGACATAACAGTCTTCCATTTTTCATTCGATATAAATTCATAAAAGTGTACCAACATACATGAATAGTAATATCATATATACATCATTCATATATATTATATTTTAATTTTATGATTTATTGGCTAAAATCAAGGGATTTACATGATAGTTCAAGCCCTAAAATTCTTGGATGATAATATCTATATGGACTAATTAAAGATTAGCGTGATCTTCATAGGGTGATGGGTTTGATCATGGAAGTGGCTCATTTTAAAAAATTGGGTAATTGGGAATCATGGTCATCCATTATATTAGTCTCACATGTAGAACACCCCCATTATGTTATAGGACTTAAAGTAGGTGATTGATCAAATAAACATGTTCAATTGGTTCAATTAACCAACATTACTAACTTTAATTTATCTAGAATATTAATAGATATGTATGGTTTAGTTCCCACATTCATCTTTTTAGAAAATTCCACCAAAAAAATAAGAAAATGTGTTCTGTTACATTGTCTGATGAATATATGGGGTATGCTCCTAGATTCCTTGTACCCCAATGATGTCGCATCTGCGGTGTGACCCACTTCTCCCATGCACCCACCCTTGAATTCTTGTGTGCCTCCATTTGTACACTCAACTTCCCATGCATTCCTCTAACTACCATGTGAGTTTCTTAAGTTGGATATCCACTATGGTTGACCAAACTAATCTATTGAGCTCACCATTATAGTTTGTATAGATTTTGAATATTTTTATATAATTCCAACACAATTTATTCATAATACATAAAACTTTATATTTTATAATACTAATCCATTATCAAATTTATTTATCAAATATTCTTCATGAAAATACAAATACATTTCATTTTTTCATGGAATTCAAAATATTTTTAAACCTTATTTGAATTATTATTCTTATAAAATTCATAAATAATTATTCAAATTACATCATGTAAAAATAGGGAAACTTGATAGAATTATTCCTCAAATTAACATAATAGAAATAAATATTTTCATCATTTTATCCTTTTTGTATATTGATGAACATTTGAACTCTTATAGTGAAATAACAATATGAAATAGACATTGAAAATCGGTTCAAAATAATTACAAAATATAAAGAGAATTACACAAGCATGAAATTAAATGAATTTATGTTAATCCATAATAAATATCCAAGGATCATAAACTGAAAACACATATGGAATCATAGAAAATAAATTAAACACATGCTCTCAACAATCCCCCCAATTATAATTTTTCAATATCTCTTTACATTATTAGTGTCAATATATGTGTTAAAATATTTTTACACCTTATTGAAATGAAAATGAAAAGGGTAATATATGGTTCTTTTAGCATCTTATTATTCCTTTTAATAAATTTAGGATTCAATTATCTCATTTATTACTAACATATTATTCCCCATGGTTCTATTAGAAAAGAGAAATTAGTAAGTATACTCTATGTCTATGTGGGTTATCCCAGTGTACAAAAAAATAGAGATAAAATAGTTTTTATTATCTATAAATTATCATGACTTTGATATAATTCTAAAAAAAATTCAATTATAATTTAATGTTTTGAAAATAATAATCAATGAAATGAAAACTATTACAAACAATTTAATAAAAATATCACAAATTCTAGGTGAAAGAAATAATTCCTCCCACTTATTGTTATATGTTCATAATATGGGCATTCACCATTAATTAATATTAATAACAAAAAATAATGGGGTATTATTTTTTAATTTTTATACCTAAAACCCCATTATAACTACGTTTTTCTAGAAAATTCATGATTCATATGAAAAATGATTTCATAATCTCATTTATCAATTTTTATCCCCCTCAGTGGATGAACTTCACGTTTCCAATTTTATAATTTACAAAAGATTACACTGTAGAAAATATCATCATGTATTCTATAAGTGAAAACTTTTAAAAAAAATAAATTTCCTACAGTGTCTCTCAAAACATGTAAAATAATAAGGAAAAAGTAGAATCATGCTTGTTTCCTCTAAAGTTAAACTCAATGTTATATTTTCCTCTCAACCTAGGTAATTATCTCATTCCATTATCTGGACTAGAATAACCACTTCTTTTATTTTGAAACATATTCCCATTATAAGTATATGGGGCCTCTACTTAAAACCATTTCATACATGTCTAATTCATGTTATACTGAAAACTTCATATTTTTTATATATATTGTAGAATAAGAAATTCATTTTGTGAAGATGGATATGGTGTAGATATAGTCACCAGTTTTTCATCTTGGAGTTTTTTGATCATAAGCTCATTGAAATACCCCCTTGATTCATTCCTCATTCATATATTATGTAGTTTTTTCCAATAAGAATATTCATTTTTTCCATAGCTTATACAACACCAACAATAGCCTCTAAATTTCGTTCTTCCTTATTGATCCCATATTTTTCCACAATTATATTGTTTTTTTAATCCTTCAATTAAATAAAACCTTTTCTCATCTGAAAAAGATATTGTCGACCTTATTTCTTCCATTTATAGGGATATTTACCTCCTAATTACATTTTTGATCCAATGTTGTTCTGGTTTTTCTATGAGACATGCATTATAAAATAAAGAAAAAAATGTTTTGAATTAAAAAATTTAACTATTTATTGGAACCCTTCATATAGAACACTATAGAATATTCTCCATAAATAACAATCCTATTACAATAGATGTTACCATGAGGGATGAGTCACATAGAGTTGGAGGGGTGAATTACATTTATTTTTATGAGATACTTCCTTTTATCTAAACCATTTGAAAATTCATAGGTTCTCAATCTAGTTACATTTGTCTCAAACCTGAGCTTGTGTTTAGCATTAGTAAAATAGAGAGTATAATTCTATTCTTACAAGGTTTCAAATACATTCATACTATTTTCCATGTTTGTCAGACACCATAACATGAATTTTCTACAATATCCACAATTGAATACAACTTGTTAGATATCCTATTTACAATATATCATCAATTATATAGAAATACCAACTTCTCCTGTAAAATTATTGGTCGTAAAACCCAATCACAACCCTCTGTTATATAGTTAGATTCACCATCTTAATGACCCTTCTTCAATTATGATCCCTAGATAAAAATATCTTCTTCTACAGATGGTCTTCTTCAATAATAATTTTGGATGTCAATTACATGTGTATATTTATTCAAGGTCTTCATCAGTTGTTTAGAATAATCTAGTATGAAACAAAAATACTTTTAGATCTTGAATGACGTGAATTATATTCTTCAAATAATTGGGAAATGTGGTCTTCTTATTGTAAAACTAACGTGATTTTACTCTTTCCTTCAACATAAATATGTACTACTCTTGTTGAAATTTTATATCAAATGGATAGATGATCTCTCCCAATTTCAACATATAGTTTTAATTACATCCATGAAAACATTTACCCATAAAAAATTATTTTTCTTTCTATATCTCATTTATTCCATGATTTAAATGTATTATAAAAATGATATTATTTTCGTAAATTACCCATAATAGACCATTTATTTTTATTTTTTCTCAAACTCACTTCAAATACCCCTTTGAATAATAATTTTCTTCATGTTATCATTAATTATTTTTCATCTTAATACATTTTTTCATATTGAAATACCTTAAAATCTAAAGTAATTATTCATTATTCACATGGTAATTTAAATTCCCAATGACTCAGGCCATCTTGTATCCTCATTTAAATCTGATCACCCATGGGACTCTTTAATATATTTGAAACCTCATTTCATATAATATTATCTCAGGTGATGCAACATCTTTATCTAAAATACCATAAATATCAATGTGATAATTTTTCAAATAGAATGTAATACACATGATTCCTCAATTTAAGAATCTGATTTATAATTCACGCATAACTCATGCTTCTCCATTTTGAAACCTCACATGGATGATTCTTGTAGCATCAAATTTCACTAAACAGTCTCATTTTGGGATACAAAAATGAATCTAAAAAAACTCTATATTTATTAAGATGATAAATAAATTCCACACATCTTCATTATTACTCAAATAAATATACATAATATTATTTTATCTCATATTTTTTAGTCTTCTCAACATATTCAATATTTTTAACCTATTTATTATCATGAAGTATTAAATTATATGTCTCGTTTCAACTCATCCTCATATACATGACCCACATGTGTCCTGATTAACATGTGTTAATTGTATATGGATTCTTTAGAACATGAAAGGATTAGTATAACCATATAATAAACATACTTCTATTTTACATATGATCTTCAAGTATACAAGTGTAAGTCCACGATTGTATAGATAAATCAATCATTCCTCAAACATTTAACAAATTGGTACATCATCTGATGTATTTTAAAAAAATAATGTAAATTTCATAGATGTTTTACATCCTCAAATTCATACATGATATCGTTTTCAATTCTAGATTTAGGATCAATATTAACTCCATAGGATGATGGATTTGTTCATTGAGACAGCTTAGTTAAATTACTAGAGATGTATGAAATCATGTACATTATTTTCCATGAGATTGCATATAGAAAGCACTTATCATGAGGTAGGAGTTGACATAATTGATTTATTGAAATTACAAAATCTATTTGATTATGTAGATACTGAAATATTAATATGTTTTTGAGTAGTTTAATATTACCACACACCCATCATCCAAAATCTTACTTGTTAGAATCTTCCCTCCAATATATAAATAAATACATGCATTCAATAGCTTATTTGTCACTATTGGGTTCACTCCCATCCACATTTCATTCTAATTGTTTTTCCTTTGTGGGATTGAAAACTTATCATATACACCCGCTGGTGAACACATGTTCACTTTCTTGTTTGCACACTCTCTCTTATATGGGTCTCCTACCTCCACGTGAGTTTCTTAGGTTGGATAACAATAGTAGTTAATATAGAACAAACAATTATATTTATTGAGATATCCCTCATGAACTGTATATTTGGAAAAAATATATGAGTTAATGTCAAAATACTTAAAATATATTTATTCATTTAATTTATTCTACCAATATATTCTCAAATTTCAAATACAAATATTCTACATGAAAAGTAAAAAATATATTTTACTTAACATATCCTTCAAAATATTATTCTAAATTCATAAAATTTATATTATTCTAAAATCCTTAAATAACTCTTTAAATCTACTAATGAAAAAAATTATATTTTATATCATTTTTTCTTCAAATTATCTTCATGAAAAGAGATATTTTCATAAGATTTTCCTTTTTAAATGATCAATACAATGTGAAATATCTTTTTAAAATCAAAAAATGTCTTATGATTTCAATAATTGTTCAAAAAAATCACAATATATAAATATAATTTATTAAAAATGACATTCAATTTCATTAGTAGAATCTATAAACAACCTCCATGCCCCATCATCACAAAACACATTTTGGATCATTGGAATCTAATGAAACACCTGGTCTCAAAAAAAATAATTTTATTTTAAAAAATTTATACAAATTTGAAAAGAGAAAATATGTTGATCAATGGCAGTTTTCAAATTTTATTGCAAGGATACTATACTCGATTGCATCAACATAAAATCCAGTTTTTACTGTTCCTCTCTTTCCCAATAACCTAATTGCACCAAAATATTTTTATTTCAATACTATAATGTTCATTCATAGATATATTAATTATACATTAGGTTATAAAATAATTTATGACAACAAGGGTTTGTATAATTAGTTCATATATATATATATATGCATTTTTGGAAGGTTTTATTGATGATTGGAGGCCCAGAGCTAGTGTAGATTCTAACTTCCCAGACCCAGATGCCACTTGAAATGGTGACCCAAGCCTCATTGGTCACATGTCCTCAAGCGCATCTCCCCAAATGCCGGTGGCTACCAACTAGTAGCAAAGTCCTTGGTGAGTCAGTGGGGATACTATGCCCTCATTACCAGAGTATATTATCCAAATTCAAACACAATATAAGTAGTGAAAGAAAAATAAATAGCAGAAAACTGAAAGTAAAACAAGACAGGTATACATATCCATAACCAAAAGTGTATCATATACAAAATGATGCAAATGTTACAAGTATCTAGAAATAAAAAAAATCAGGTAAATGGCAATGTAATTCAACACAAGTCCTAAAAAGAAGAAAAGATCAAAAAATTGTATCCCAGCATTGTAAGACTCATCTTGGTCCTATGATCACCTTCTCCAAAGCCACATTCAACAACCGATACTAGGGCTCTTTCCCCTATCATCACCTTAAACCATATATTCTGTTTGGGTCCCCAAGGAGTCCTAAATTGGATGTGAGATAAACATCCCCGTAGGTAACCACCAACGTCTTTACAGTTCTAAAATCAATTCTAAAAATGTGTTAGAATGTTTAAACCACTGTGAGTAAGTGTGTATGCCCATGGCATAAGTATACTGTAGTAAGTAGAACCAAATAGCCTGCAAGGATACCTGAAAAAGAGAGCGAGGTCTTAAAAAGGTAGTTATATCCATGTAAACAAGCAAGCCACATGGCCACACCATACATCCATATATATTGTGCATCCATTTCCACAGTGTATAGTGAAGTCAACCATCCCATGGCCTCACTGTATAGTGAAATGTAGACACCATGGGACAGATCCAATGTTTCAACATACTAAGGAATACATGTAATTATTCTAGTCCACTGAGGGATTGATCTAAGGATCATGTCCAAAGAATTTCATAATGTCCCCTGGGGATCCCTGGTCGAAACACGGTTAGGGACTGGTTGGGGTCCTAGGTGCATGGAAATAGAAAATCATATGCGAGCCCAAGAAATCTAGATCCATGGGGTAGCAAGGCCCGAGGAATCCCATAGAATCAAGACCCATGGGGTAGAGTCGACACAAGGCATCCACTTCCATGTTCAAGTTCCATGGAGATCAGTCCGTGCAATCTCTAAAACTATTCATTCAAGCATTCATGAATTCAAATTAAGCATTCATAAACTTTTGAGTATACCCACTCACATAAACATGCATAATCCATGATTATACCCACTCATGAAAACTTTTTATCATTTACTAATAATATTGGAGTACCCTCCCATATAAACCATTTAACTTTCCATTAGTCATTTCATATAGTGTTACCCAACCATATTATCCATTTAACATGAAAAAATATAAAAACAGTTAAGGCATAACATGCTATTCATTAATCAAGGAGGCAATATAACTCTTAAACAAGCTACTCATGCTCTCAAGGTATTAACATTCTTCCTCTAACTAGACATGAACATGTACACACCCCTTCAGTGGTTAAAATAGGCACAAACAATGTATTCACTTAATGCGCACCCCTCGAGTGACCTCAAAATGAGAAATGGGTGTTGACACGCTTAAACTGAACCTATGATCAACCTCACTAGGTCGAACTACAACTAATGAAAGCTACACACTCAAATAGTACACCTTTCAAGAAAGTATGATAGATGATGTAAAGGTCGAATGCCCGAAAAACACAAAAGAAATGTAGAAAGAAAGTATAGACCATCTACCTCACCTAGGTAGTAGAAAGCTGGTATAGTATTAAGTCATGATTCATCCTAGTTTGGGGGACATCTGAATAATGGAAAAAATATTAGGATATTAGGGAATATAAGACTAAATAGAAATAGTGCAGTCATTGTCATGAAGATTCAATAATGAATAAAAAGGAATCGAGGACATATCATTGTGGATCCGATGAGATGATCGGTGATTGAAACGAAGATCAGGCGGAGACTGTGGCTTAATTCCTATATGAGGTGAAAAAAGGAAGAGCTATGTAGGGATTATATACAATGGATAAGGAAAACATATTTGGGTTTTAAAAAAATGGTTTTTAATAAGAAAATAAAAAAACAAACATATTTGGGTTGCACGGTTTACCCGCATTGTTTCTCAAACCATGTGGAAACCGTGCATAAATCACTACCAAGAAGGGGAAGTTCAAACAGTTACCCCGTATGGTTTTACTAACAGTATGGTAACTGTGCGAGAGTGCTCTACCAAAAACCTGCACATTTTAGACATCTCACACGGATAGGACTAACCATGTGCAGGCTATTCGCAAACCATGTGCCAGGACATTTTCTTTCCAAAACTTGGTTGCTGCCTTCGATCAAGACCCAGACACCTCCAAAACACCTGTTTTTAAGTTATACATTCACATTAGGTCATAAAAAAGTATTTAAAAGGAAATATAAATAATCTATACCTCGAATGAATATCCGGGTTCTTACAACCCTCCCCCTTATGGAAATTAGTCCCCGAATTGATCATTGAAGGGTAATCAAGATTTGTATAAGAACAAATCTATCCACTGAGCATGTACATTGGCCTTCCTATCCCAAGTCGTGTCATGTTAAGGGTCATGATTCCATAGCACAAATACTAGAGGAACTAACAAGCCTCAAAAAACCATTGATCTATAGTTAATGATATGAATTTGATTCTCCTCAAATGATGCATCAAACTGCTACTCAACCTCCTTGGGCTGAAAAATTAGAGATGGGTCTAAGTGATAGCATTGAAGATAAGATATATGGATGATGTTTTTCTTGGCTCGGTACCTCTAAGGTAACAAAAAATAACAGTAAACTAACCCGACTCTCTCCAAAATCTCAAACAGTCCGACATGTCTCGGTGAAAGTTTTCCCAATCTCTGGATCTGCCGGTGTCCCAACCTCATTGAAACGTGTAAGGAAACCCGATCACTGACCTCAAACTTTAGAGGGAATCTATGGTGATCATCATATTATTTTTGGAGAGATTTTGTATTAGAAATCCACTTCTGAACCAAATCGATCATCTCTAGTGTCTCTTGAAAGAGACATGGACCCAGTGTAGTTGCCACTCATGCCTCTAAATAGTACAGGGGCGCACGACATGTCCTACTATAAAATAACTCATTATGATCCATCTTTATAGTCACATAATAACTATTATTGTAGGTGAACAAAACCAGGGGAATATGCCTCTACCAAGAGCCCCCAAAATTTAGGGCGCATGCTTGCAACATGCCCTCCATCACCTATATCGTACACTTTGACTGGCCATCTGTCTGAGAGTTATATGATGTGCTCAGAAGCACCTGTATACCCAGTTCCCTCTGATAACTCTTCTGTAAACGAGATGTAAATTGGGCGTTCCTGTCTGAGATGATAGTATATGGGACCCCATGAAGTCTTACCACCTATCATATGTAATATTTCCAAGATCATACACACTAAAGGTCTCCTTGATAAGAAAGAAATGTGATACCTTCATAATCTTGTCAACGACAACCCACACAGCATCATCACCACGAAGTGATCTCAAAAAGCTAGTCATGAAATCTATCACGACGTCATCCCATTTCTACTCTAGGATAGGTAACTGTTGTAAAAGTCCTGATGGTCATTGATGTTCCACTTTCAACTACTGATAGGTGGAACACCTCATAACAAAACCAGTTACCTCTATCTTTATTCCAGACCACCAATCCTAAAGTTGCATGTCATGAAACATCTTGGTAACCCCGGGATGAACGACCCAATATAAAGCTTGAAACTCCCACATCAACTCCTCACATATATCCATTGGAACCCAGAGATGTCCATGCACAAGATATCATCATCTCCTATAATGCAGCCTGGAGGAGGGTCATCACCTACCACGCCATCCCCGTGAACTAGTCCTTCAAAATTTGATAGCTTCATCATCCTAACTCTGTCAAGATGGGTAGAGGTAACATATAAGTATGAACAAACATTCTTCCCATGTCTGTCGTTCACCTCTAAATGCATCTCAAAAAACAACTCCATAACTTCCAATCACTACTGCACTACTGAACTTCCTATATCTGAGTCTTTTTTCTCAGTGCATTGGTCACTGCATTTCCCTTATGAGGTAGGTAAGAAAACTCGAATCCAAAATACTGTATGTACTCCACCCACCTTCACTGCATCAAATTCATATCACGCTATGTAAATATATCCTTGAGGAATTTGTGACCCGTATACACCGCAAAACGTAGTACTAGTAAATAGTTCCTCTAACAGCGCAACGCATGAACAACTACAGATAACTCAAGATCTTGTGTAAGGTAGTTCTTCTCATGAGGGCTCAGATAATGAGACGTGTACGCAACGACTCAATCTCCCTACATCAGCACTACCCCTAGCCCAATATACCTGAATCGTCACTATAAACCATGTCGTTATAGCCATGATCAGGAAGTATCAGTACTGGTACCGATGCCATCTTCCCTTTCTTCTCCTAAAAGGTTGTCTCACAAGATTCTGACCACACAAACATCGCACCCTTCTATTTCAAGCCCATCAATGGAACTACTAAGTGTGAGAAGTCGTGTATATAACTCATATTTTATCCAGCTATCCCCAATAAAATTTATATGAAAAAAATGTTCTTGGTCTATTTCCAGGAAAATAAATCCCACTGACTCACCTAGGTCCTCGCTTCTAGTCAGAAGCCTCTGTCATTATGGGAGATGTGCTTGAGGCCATGTGACCAACAGATCCCAGGGAACCATTTCAGGTGGCATCGGGGTCTGGGGAATTACATTGTTTTCTTCTATGGAGAGTGGTTTTTTTATTGGCTCACATTAAACCATAATTATTTGAAATTAAACATTTCTTAATAAGAATACCTTTTTCCTCTCAAGATACCAAATAATTAATTTGTAGGAGGACACTATTGGAGGATATTGTTGTTTATGTGATGTTTTAATTATTATTGTGTTGTGATATTAATAGAACTAAAAATTTATTGAAGAATAATTCTCAGAATTCAACATACGGGAAAATTAATATCATGTTTCACATCATCAAGGAGATTATGTGGGAAAATAAAGATAAGAAATGAGTTTTTCCCCTTAATGGATAAAATTTATGATGTGAAAAACAAACCATTTCCGAACGATATATTTTAGAATCTATGTTAAATATTATTATTTGAACCAAAACCTACTTGATTCTAATGTATGTTTTCTTTTTCCAAATCACATTTAGTCTTTGAACATTATAGTTAAAGGGGGAGAAAAATTGGATTCATACATATTACATTGTATTTATCTTCTTATGTTTGGTTTTAGAGTGGGGTAAATATTTATAGGGTGATTATCAATTGAAATTTTTTTCTATTATAGGGGATCATATTTTTTCAAAGTGTTTTAAAAAGTAGAATTATATAGGTCAATCATTTTACAAGTCTAAATTGTTTTAATTTAATTGTTGAGGTTATTAGTGGAACATTATTTAAATATTTTCTTAGATATATATATTAAATTATGGATATATTTGATATGATGATGTAGTATTCTTTAAATAGAGAGTGATCCATTATTATATGATTCTTGTATGATGAATGTTTTTTTGAAAATGATGTGATCCATTATTATAACAACATTAAATTGGCCTCAATTCACCTTGTTTGATAAATAGGATCAGGTTTAAAGAAGGTATGAATGTAAATCGGTTTTTATAGATAACATTATTTTATTATTCAGTGTTATTTTTCCCAATATCGAGTTTCTTCATGGAGGAATACAGTTTTTTTATTATGATTCATTTCTAAGAGGACCGATATTGATAGTTATTAAATTTCCTTGGTTTTCAATAAAAACATAAAGGGTAATATTATTGATAATGAATGATGTTTCGAAATTATAGAGTGCATTGGGAAAATTTTTAAGTCCCATTATTAAGATTTTATATTGTGATATTGAATCGGATTCTATATAAAGTGGAAAATTTATAGAGAATAATGATTGGAGAATATTAAATTGTATATGGTCTATAATATTAGAACTTGTTGAAAATGTATAAATCATAAGAAAAATAAAAATAAATAAATTTTATTTATGTGAGGTAATGTTTCATGGTTTTTCTGGAGTTGAATGAATCACTTATAAAGGTCTTTTATTAATTTCCTAAACATTTATAATGTTTTTGAGTAATTTCTAAAAATTGACAAAGGAATAAGGGTTCAATATGTATTTGGACAATTCTAATACATCAATGTATAAAATTTCCCAAGTCCATATATGTATTTTAGCGTTTCTTATGATTCGACACACAAATTTTAGAACCCAGCATGACTTCATCATATATATTTGATGATTTAATATGGCTACATTTTATGGCTAGAAACATGTTAGGAATTTAGTTTTAAAATTGTATAACTATGTTATTTCATATGATTTATAAACTATTTCAACTAATTTTTTGTGATATGAAATGAGTTATTTGAAAATTTTATGACCTCAAATGTGGTGGATATTTTTTATAATATTATAATTTATTTTTATAGATTTTTAGTGTAATGTATTCTGAAAATTTAAATTTATAAATGTCAATAATGTTTTTCCTCAATATTAATATCGTAATAAATTTTGATAATGTTTGTTTGAGTATTCCACCTTACAAGCGGATCTGATGTGATATACGATGCACGAGTAAAATCATTTGTGTATACTAGAGAAAATTTCATGGAAAATATAATGTTCCTAAAATTATGCATGTTTGAAGGAAGAAATCCATGATTGTCATGCATATCTTCCTACGATTATGATTATAAAGAGGTGTAGTGGGATATTTTGAATTATGATTCTTTTTCTAATTTAAATTTACATCAATATAGTTACATTATTATAAAGGGACTACTGAAATATAAATATAGTTAGAAGGAATATTTATTATGTTATTATTCGAATACAAATTCAAATAGGAAAAGGAAAATTGTGTACAAGAAATTTTTCAAACCTTCATAAAATATCACGACATTTTTTAAGGAGTTTCAGAGATTTAGCCTTGATTTTCATAGTAGAAAGAGAGAGAGAGTAAGAAGAAGAAAATAGGGAGATTTTTTCAATGATTTATATTATATATAATCCCATTCATAAAAAATTTTAAAACAACAATAGTTTCATGTAGTTTTTTTGGATGAAAATTAAAGTTTTCCCTTGATACACTATAAGAATATATGGAGGAAAATTATCTCAGAAAACTAAAAAACGTTATAATAATCAATATTTTCAATAAATTTCATTTGTTAAAAAAATAATTATCATTTTAAAGTGTGGTATATAGTGAATCTTATTCACGATTCCTGAAACTGTCAATTTTGTGGATATTCCCATCTCAATTGTACCTATAGAAAAATTATAGTGTGTAGTGTGATCATTCAAGGAATCCCAATCACACAAAGGACTCGACTTTTTATATTATGTGGTTGAACATTATAAATAATTATGTTATTATGTTTGTGTGTGACTAGGAGTTTTAATGGTAAACAACATATCTTATTTTTATCAATGGTTAAGGTTACCTGAAATGAAACATAAAATTAATTAGTTTGACTAATTGAACCCCCACCCCCCACACACACTTTATAACCTCCAAAATAACCAATAGGTAGTAACTGATAATAAATAATTATTATTTAATTTCATACCATCACACTCCTTCGTTATGCATACCTTATACTGAGATCTTGGGATCCTAGTGAATAGGCTTCCAATTCAATTGGTTCTGTATATTACAATTATAGGTTAGTGTAATTGGTTTGAGCTAGATCAGTGTTAAGAGATGATGAAGGGTTAAAATTATTCATTAGGAGATTTATTTATTCCATAGATACAATAATATGATATTATTATTATCATGGAGTATTTTGTATTTATTTACTGAAATTATTAATCTATATTTATGTATGTTTGTTTTATTTGATATTTATGGTATGTACACATTGATCCTTATGAAGCATGATAATAAATTAGAGAATAGGTGTTTAGAGCCCATAACATCTAAACTGACGTACTTGGCATTCTATTTTTTTATATTTATGAAATGGTGTTTTGAATAATAGTTAAGGAAATTCCACGGTTTTCATTGAAGAGATTTTGATTCTACCCACTTAACATGATATCAAGAATAAGATATAGTTATATCCATTTGACTCATTGATTTTGATTTATCTTTATCAAAGGAAAACTTATGGGTTTCATGATTTGATGATTTAATGTGATGATATATTTCAATAGGATATTATTAAGCCTTATAGGTCACCATGGGATGATATAATGTTATAAATCAAGACAGATGATGTTAGATTAAAGATATACTTATACTACTGTAGGTTGAACCAGGTGAAGGTGACAAACCATTTTCCCCTCTCTAGGATTTATGATTTGTTCTATTAGTTAAAGGGAGCTAGTTAGTTTTTGAAGGTTTACCTATAGCATATGTAATACCAAATGAGTGTGAATGAGGAAGATATCTATATGATTTCATCATTTTTTCTCTATAAAAACATTTATTATATGGTTATGTTATTTTTTCCGTAATTTTAGTGACATTTTCATTGAAAAAACGAGACCCTAGTTTCATAAATTAATGAATAAGTTTGCAGAAGTTCTAATTTATGAGATTGCCATAAAATATAATCCATGGGAGGATAATGTTTATTACTTGATAGAGTTTTTCAAATTCATCAAATGATATCACAGATATGGTATGTTTTATAGTTGTAATTTTTATACCTAAGAGTTTTATTTCCTTGGTTAGGATATGACTCAATAGGGTGAATCACTAGTTACTTTTGAAATCAGGATATTTTTTCCAATGGTAGATCACAATAATATTATATGGGATGGAATATTTTTAAATAATAGTGTATTTTATTGGATAAATATGTTGTATTTCCCTCATATGATAGATACTTGGGTAATATTGATGAGGAAATACCATGCCTTCTTATAGATTGATCCATGTTAGGTGGTTATTGAGTTACCATAATAAGAAGTTGATTAGTGCTCTGGTAATTTACTTTCTAGGTGATGGATACATTATTGATGTATTTTTTGATATATATTTTATTATCTTGTAGTTTTATATTATGTAGAATATAGTTGTGATATATTATTGTTCTCAATAGTAACATCTATAGGAGAATCAAAGTGTTACCCATGATATTGAGTTGGTTCTAGTCTAATTTATCTAAAGTTGTGGTGGAATTACCTCATTAATTAGTCAATTTTTGTCTTCACTTATTAAATAATCATGTTATATATTTTTTATCCAGTTGATTTTAATCCTTGATATTGAAAATGGATGATTTTATTATTGGTTAATGTATTTTAGATCTTCCAAACCATAGGGAAATAAAATTTAATAATAGATTCACTATGTATGATCTCCCTCAAAGGAGTGTCTTGTGTGCCCAAAACATCATGGAGAATAGTGGAGGAGATGTCATCATTATTTGTTGATGTGGTGTAAATTAGTATTATAGGATTCCTATATTAGATTATAATTTAACCATCCTTATTGTACCATATTGAGGAGTCCCTATTTAATTATTTTGAGGTCGAGTCTTGGAAGAACTATGTGGTCTCTGGTGATTCACCTGAAGAGATTATTAGAGGATAATCACAACAATGTTTTATTCCATGTGAAGAAATTTCTTCCATGGTGTTTCAATAGGTGGTTATCTGTGGGTTTAATAGATCTCCCTTTTTATCTCATCCAGGTGTTTCTAAGATATACGATTCCTTATTGAGTGACTTTTCTTTTCCATGTATGATGTTGTTACCTGTATAGTTTTTTTCTTATTAGTAGAATAATCGGCAGGTGAATGATAATATTCATGTTCCAGGTATTATGAGGTATCTATCAGATATTCTAGACAGTAAGACAAATAAATAATTGAAAAGAAAATCTAATCATTTTCCTCTAGTAAGAAAATCATATTTCCACTATCACCATATAAACTGTATTTTAAATTTTTTTTGTTGAGGGACCCATGAAAATACTCTAATAATCATATTTCCAGTATGGGTGAGTAAAATTTGTAGTTTTTACATTTTAAAAAATAGGGAAATAAGTAAGAGAAAATACAAGATGTTTTACTCTCACAATATTCTAAACTCTTGTGGGGACTGACTTATTATTCTAATTTGGTATAATTATGTAGATAATGTTTTTAAGAAAAATTTGATTTAGAAACCCCATTGGGATTATTATATTGGTTATATGATTCCATATCCTAAAATTATATCTACTTTTCTACAACATCCATGAGGGTTGGATAGAGAATCCTTCAGTTTTTTTATTTGGTTTGGACTCACATTAAATAATAATCTTATATATATGTGTGGTAGGGATAATCCATAGAATGTATCCCAATAAATGGTACAAGGTTGATGAGAGGAATGTTCTAGGGACCTCAAAAACAATATTTTGAATAATAATTAATGTAGAGATAGTGGAACTCTGATTTTTTATGGGGATAATATTGTATGTGTACTTATCTAATTTAATTGGTCCAATGTGTGATTATTATAGTTTAATATCATTAATTTATTAAATTTATTGGGTTTAGTGTGTGATTATTATAGTGGAATTTCATAAATTTCTAAATTAAAAATAAAATGAATTTCACATACAATTTATATCCCCCATCTCACCTTTTATATTATTTTTCTATTCTTTTAGACTCCATATCTCTCTCTAATAAATTAAAACCTGACTCTACCATGGTTTTACTATTGTTTTAGAATAGCTAAGGGGATGTAAAAATAATTGACACATAAATTGTCACTTTTCCCAATAATATCATATTTATAATATCCCTTAGGCTTACTCATTTCCAATTATTTCATATAGTAGAGGGTACCTAAGTGGAATATGTATGCAATCTAGTGAAATATGGATGTGAATTGGAAATTAAATGATGTAATGATCTTAACTATAAATAATGCATAAAATAAAAAAAATAGATATGGGTAATAATTCATAAACATAATTTACTAATTGGGGTAATGGGAATCTCCTCAGCACATCAGCAATGGGATTAGTCTTATATCATCAGATTATTTTGAAAAATAAATTGAAAATAAAAAGTAAAATATTATTTTTCAACTCTATTTAATGAAATTATTGATGAATCTTAATTTTAAATACCTAACCATGTGTTAAAAGGTTAGTTTTCATTGTGTTTTGGGACTCGACATTTTGATTTATGATGTCCTTTATGGATGATTCATGTGATTTTCCTTGTTAGTAACCTGAAGAGAGCTGAGAGGTGCCACTTTTAAACGGTTGTGGTAGAAAAGATGGTTTTAATCATTGATATAATGGTTTAATTATCAATAGTGGGTTCTTATCTTTAAAATTACTATTATAATATTCCTTATATAATATAACACTACACATATAGATTCCCACTAGTGGAAGAGAGAAGTGAATACATGTACTAAACAAAATACCTGAAGAAATCACATTAATTTTCTTAAGATATATTCAATTGACATAATGTTTTATTTAAATCCATAAGTAATGTTAAATCTTGGATACAACTGGAAGAACTAAACATTGGACTCCTACAAAAAATGCAAATTTTTATGAGATTCGTGTTATGGGGCACCTAGAAAACAATATTATAAACCCAAAATAATGTACTGAAATATAATGACTGGTTTTTTTTATAGAGAGTAAAATATATTGGATGTTTTTTTCTATTAGATAGTAGATTTAACGTGTGGAAATTTTTTTGGATGAATATTAATTCCATGAATATAATACTCATGATTCATATACTGATTCACTAGGAATAGAGACAAAAATTACCACTAACCACTTTACCTTTAGACACAAAAACTCACTCGATGTGGCATGGTATATCTTAAAAACATGAAGAAGATATTATAATAGAGATAAAAGGTTTTTATATGTATTTTTTTATCTTATTTAATTGTTTCATTGTGTGTAATATCTATTGGATGTAATATATATCATGGTATATGATACTCATATTTCACCTACTGATGTACCCAAAATAGAGTCAACATTTCTTCCACTAACCGCTTCATATTTCTCCCCCAAAACTCACACATTAATCTATGGAACATCTTGGATACAAATTATATGTTAATGAAATGTTTTCATTCACTACTTACAGTTACTATAGTGCATGATTCTTTAGAGATTATTTTTTCAACCTTTTTATGAAAGCTAATGAGTTCATAAGAACTAGAAATGGTAATGTACTGAATTAAATTTAAAAACAAATTAAAAAACACATCACTCCCTATAGTGGTGTAAGTTTGATTTTAGGTATGTCATAGGGTTCTTAAAAACAAAATTATAAAACTAAAAAAATGCAGTGATAGTGAAAATCAAATTGTATCTAAAGATAAAAATGTGTGGATGTGATTTTTTTTATTCAACGGGTTGGGTATGTGATTACAATTTTTCTTTAGATTAGTTTATAAAAAATTTTTTTTAAATGAAGGTCCCTTATTTTGATTTCACCTATCCTTTCCAACAAAATAATTAATATATTATTTTAAAATCATTTTTTCTCTCAATATAATCTAATCCTTAATTGGGAACCATCTATATTTTTTTTATTAATTATAGAGTTGAAATTGTCAATGAAACGTCCAATATCACCTTGAATAGTGATATGATATTTAAAATCAACATTAGAATAACCTAGTTCCCCAAAATACTCGTATTGAAGATAACTAAAATGTCATGAATTTGAAATCTAGTAAAAGAGGGAAGAAAAATATGAAATGTAAGGAAATAGGGAAGTATACTAACATATATATAGTTCAAATAAATCATGAAAAAAGAACATATGATATTAATAAAATTATATACTAATTATGGTAAGGTGAATCTCTCTAGGGTAGACACTAAGGTATTAGTGTCCAATTAATATAGTAATATTAAGAAAAATGAAAAGATAGTAAGAAAAAAATAGCTTCTAAACTCTCGAATGAGATATTGTTGATGCATGAACACATTTTTTATTTAGATATTTTTTAAATAGGGAAACATGGAGGCCTCACATGAATTGTTTCCAAAATCCATGAATGTCTCATGGACTCCCTCTAATGAAATTATAAATATTAGATAATTTCTTATTATTTTGTTCTATAATTCCCTAATATTTCAATTTTCCAGATGTGATGCTTGAGGGATTAGATAATTCCATGAGAGAATCATTAGAAAATATATGTTTAAATATTATCATCCTATAAAAACATCCATACTCATACAAGATGAATCTGAAATAAACTCCCCATTATTTCATGAATATAGTGAGAGATGAATGTTGGGAGTTACTTCTACCCTCCTCACATGAGAAATATATGTCTTGTGATGGATGGTGATAGTTTAATTGATTGTGGTAGGGAATAATTTAATGTCATGAATAATTTATTGATTTTTTCTGACTATTATACTTGTTCTTATATTTCACTGTATTTACATGAATAATTTTTTAAAATTCATAGACTTGATGCGAGGATAGTGAAGCACATCAATTCGATGGTCAGAAATCATCGTAATTAGATAGTTTTCCATTGATGTAGGTTTTGAATTGTGTGGTACCTTTAGGTGTTGGGGAAGAGCGGTTGAGGCATCTTTATTCGATGAAAAATTCATTATGTGGTTTCTAGGCATGCAAATTAATTTTCAAGATTGATCAACGTATAATTATATTATTGTCTAGTGGTAGGTTGTGGTATATCATACAATCACTCTGGTTTAACATGTGTTAAATTGTACGTTAATGGTCAATCAAAAGTCCTAATGTGGGAACTTGATTTGGTCGTGCAATATCTTGAAAACAATTCCATTTTTAACATGTTTATGTTTGATCAACCGTGGGGACTTCATTGAAAAATGTTTTCCCATCATGTTTTCAGTCTTACCCTTTTTAAAATTTCAAATATATGGTTATCTAAATAGCCATGTACTATTTTCTTACAGTCTCTTATAATCTTAATATGGTCACTTGAGTTTTTAATGTTGATCTTGAGACTTGGCTGAATTTTCATGTATAGTCAATCACAATTTAATTTTATGAACCTACAACAAATACAATTGAAAATAAAAACTCAATTCTTAATTAATCAAGATTAAAAAAATTTTATTCAAACATCATAGAATATTATTATAATCCTTTTAGAGTTAATTTCCAACAAAACAAAAAAAAATTTATTTTAAATATTTTTGAATAAAAATTCAGGATTTAATCCACTTTGTATTTCACAATGTACATCTTGTCCATAATTCCACGAATTAATAAAATCCTAATAAAAAATATTCAATAAATTCATCTAAATAATTATTTCTTTCCAAAAAATCAATTTTGTTTGATCTTCCTTTGATTTAAATTAATTTGGGTTTAATTTCAATTAGTGGAATACCAAATTTTTGGAAAATCCTACTTATATAACTCCAACACACATAGTATATTTCACTCCGAAAAAATTCAAGGAGTTATTTTAATTTGAAAATATATTTCCTCTATAGACATAAATACAAAAACAAAGGAATAATTAAATCATAGGTTTATTCATTTATAGAATTATCCTAAATCCTTTAATTATTTAATTCACTATCGTAGTTTAATTTTATCATGAAATCTAGCTTCTATAAATTATTGAAATTTATCATAGTGGAATTATGTTTTTATCAATAAAACTCCCATAAATTATTAACCCCAAAAAATCATTTTAAAATGATTTTTTTTTTAAATTCCTCGATTGTTCATAATTTTAATAATCAAGGTGTGGACGCAATGATTTGGAATCAAGATTTTGAGTCACTCTAAATCTTATTTGATGAATAACACACACACAAGTGCATATATTGAATTAGGAATATTTATATATCAGTTCCTCTATATATGTTTTACTCGAGTTCAAATGAGATATATGATTTTATTTGGTGGATGATCCTTGAGGTGATAATGAATTTCCAAGGAAAGGCTACGTAGTTTTGAGTTCATCACTCTTGTTTCCCCAAGCTATGATTTTGGTTTTACTATGTTCTTATTCATTTATAATTATTTTACCAGTTCTATGGTAGAAACATGCATGAATTAAGGGGTATGTTCCCTCAACATTCATTTAATTCTAAACATTTTATTTCTAATGTAGTCCATCAACTCTAGGATAATATTTTTAAAAGGTAGGATTCCATTAAAATAAATTTATTCCTATCCTAATAGCACAAAATATAGTTTAAAAACAAAAGAAAACAAAAATTATGTATGGAATATAAAAGTTGTTTTTCCCAAAAAATATTGATTTATTTCATTTTAAAAATACTTAAATCAAGTTAAGAAAAACTAGTTACAACATAATATACTTTTACCTCTCCTATACACTTATCATATATGCAATTATTGTTTATTCCAGAAATATATATCATGGAAATCAAGTTTTATAGAATGAGTATCCAAATCAAAAGGATGTAAAGATACAACCATGTAGTTCATTATCCTATATCAGCAAGGGGGATTACATACCCCTCCATTGGTACATTCCACAATTATTCATACTAATGCTTCACCTATTTTTCAGTAACTATAAAGGGACACTATGAATCTTCTCTATTGATCTCAACTAAACAAAATAATTTTTTTGAGTTTCTAGGTATATCCTAGAACACTTGGAATGAAGTCTACTAGGTATGTGCTATATTCAAGAAGAGAATATGAGAAATGATTCTCCCATTTAAAATATTCTTTTATATATGAGGTTTTCAATGATATATTTGGAATTATCCTTCTAAATATGTAAATACTCATGAGTTTATCATCTATAGTCCTCATGTTCTACTATCTATAGCTTCCACTATTATCAATATTTTCAAAACACTTTGTTTACTTCCTTAATGTACCAATAATCATTTAGCGACATAATAACAAGAATGTGAATGTTCTTTCTATAAAATCATTTATATGGGGACATACCCAAATGGATTCTATAGTATGTTTCATAAGACCATAATCCATACCCAATATTCTTACTTTGACCCCTTCATGTTATTTTAATTTCCTCCCCAAAATTCTCTTAATTTAATTTAAAAAATCCCCACTTAAGTATTTTTCTATTGTTGATAGGTACTTTTTCTTGTGATACAGTCCATAAATCTTCATTAGATATTCAAAATTCTTGTTACAAAATATCTTCCCTTAGTCCATGATTATATCCTAAAGAACTGTAAATCTTTAAAAAATGTTTGATTTTATATATTTTATGAGAACATTAAAATACTCATTCTTGGATTTTCTATCTTAAATATAATTTAGAAAAAAATCCATTTGTAATAATAGGTTGAAGAAACGAAATTAGATAGTGAATATATCTAAAAAATGAAATCCTCAAACATCATATAATTTTAAATAATTATGTTTTTTAGAGAATATAATTTATTTTAGAAAATCCACCAGTAAATTGATAATTTGAAAAGGATTTAGAAAATTTATGTGAGTATTTTTCAATTTATGTAAAAAATAACCAATTTTATAACACAATTGTAGTGGGTATGAGGGGTTCATAGTGGTCTCCACATGAAAGTGTAAGAAGAAAATTTTATCACATATTTAATTTCTCACATAGGGATACACTTTCAAATTACTAGATCATAAAAAATTGTTAATATGTGCAGATACTTTCATATGTAATAAATGAATAAAATTTAAATTAAAAAATATTATTCATAATAAAGGATACCTTTATCTGATTATAGAATTAACGAAATAAATATTTTACGGAAATAGGGTGTCTTTTTATAGTTACATTCCATTGATGTAGTAATCTTGGTATATTTTAGCAAGTGGTAATCCCATAGAAATGAGTGGAAGTCTACTCATATGGTCTATAATAATATTCTAACACTCAATTATTCCTTTATCTCTATGTCAATCCCTTGGAGAAGCAACGTCTTCCTCACTAGAGTTAGTTTTACGTTATCCTTCTCGATTAGATATCTAGGTGATTCATGATTCGAGTGAACAACTAATTTATTTCATAGAAAATAAGACCATAAAATTTATAAATCATTAACAATTGTAAAATTATTTCTTTCATGTTATTTATTTATGTGGTTTCCATGTTTTTAAAAGTTTATTATATAACTTTCAAATTCCTTTCAACTTAATGGGACATCATATTTTTTATAACCATGTTGGAGGAGTCAAAAAGTATGCTAAAGTAGAAATTTATTTTTGGTCGATAGAATAGTTGGGTTGTGATTAGGATTTCATTATGAATTTAAAAATATATATATATTGAATAATCAAATTAAAAATCAATTTATTTAGTTTATTAATTAGTCAAGTGTAATAAAATTATCATAAATATCTTAAAAAATATCATTTACAACGTAAAATTTCCCAAAAATTATGGATTATTTCCCTATGTGACGAGGTAAATCTAGGTAGGTATCATATCAATTTTATCTTTGTCTAATTAAATCTCATAATTAGAAATTATATGTTCAAGATAAATTATTTTCTCCCCCATAAAATGAAAATTTTAATATTTTAAAACTATTTATTTTTCAATTCATTTGTAAAAATTCTATTCAATTCTCTCAAGGGAGGTTCCAAAATAATTTTAATTGTCCACAATCTTTTCCTGTAATACCTCTAAGAAACTTTCAATAAAGTATAAACAATTTCTTACCATGTTTCATTTAACGGTACCCAAGGAATAAAAAATACCGAATCGATATATTAGTAAAAAAACTAAATTGGTAGGTCGGTGTCATCTTTTCCAAATATTTTAGAGTTATTCTAACTTGAAAATATATAGAAACCCACTAATAAATATTAGTGACGCTTCCCAACTCTCCTCTCTAACATATGGTACAAAAATGGATGGAGTAAAATTTCATTTAATGTAACATGATTCCATTTCCTTTAGTTAATGAAAATTATATATATATTTGGAATTCATGTGAGAACAAATACATTGTTCTAGTTATCATAAATTTTGAATAATATTTTCTATTGGATAATTTGAATGTGACGGACCCATTGGTAATCTAAAAACGGGTATATGACTTAATTTCCTAAAAAACTTTCTACTTACATTCATTAAAACTACTAGGAGGGTCACGTTGAGCCTCATTTATGGGTATCTAACTAGTTTGGACTAATAATATTGATCTTACATATTCATAATAGATGTAGGGATAATCAAATGAATGTATATTTATTTCCTCATGATTACCTAAATGATTTCATTGTTAATATAAATATTTTAGTTCTTAGTATTTTGATTAAAATTATTTGAAAATTTGTTTGAAATTTTCTGATTCTCCATTAACTATTTATACTTTAAATTGGATGGAAGGGTCATAAATTTTAGTTCTAGGGGTTTACTAATTATTTCTTTCAACTCTATGTCATCTATTCTAGAAACCTACCAAAGTAAAGGATAAGTGTTTATGAAATTTTTGAGAAAGAAATTAAAATAACATTCATCAACTTCATAAAATTTTTTATAAAATAAAATTAATTCAAAATGAAGTTTTTCTTCCAAAAATGATTTCATTAACAAAATTGTAAGTGAAAATATCTATGTGGATTAAACTTTTGCATACTCTTGATGCTTGTGGAAATCAGGGAAGTCTCAGATGTAATGTGGAGGGACTCGGGTGTTGAGAAATAGGAGCGGAGAACATTCACAGTGTCAAATAATTTCACAACATGAATGTGGGATTCACATCTTAAAATATTTATGGATTTTAAAAATAAAATAAATGAGATAATTATGTTTTTTCAGTAGAAACTGACCTCGAGGAATTACATAATGTGAAAGGTTATTATATCATGTGTAATTACTCAATGTTGTAATGTTTTAAAAACATTCAATCAACTAGGGTTGTCAAACCCTATAACTAGATCTTCCCTCCCTCTTACCACAGTCCTCCCAATAGTACCATCTTTGATGTTTTGGAGATCCCTTCGATGGGGATCGATACTTGGGTTTCCTTCATTGATTCATGTTGTCCCGCATTGATCCAAGGTGTGGGTTTATTTAGATTTTTACCAGGTTATACCAGTTTTATCATTTTTCCTCCTATTTAGCTCATTTTTCTATGGAGTTTTCTTACCCATTTTTCTGATGGGGGATATCTCGATTGTTTTTGGTGTGGTGGTGTCGCATTGTCCATGGATGGATGTGAACCAAGCGGGATAGGTGATCAGAGATCCATTGCATTGATCTATTATTGTGTAAAGAACATTTATGGCCATTCAAGGTAGGGGATCCTTTTCTCTTCTATTTAATTATACACAATTTTAGAGTTATAATGGCTTATCACATTGTATTGTAATAAAATTGACCAAAATAAATAATTGAACTAGATTAAAGAATTAGAATTGATCACATAGATTTTTTTCCTTTGTACCATGATAATGGATTTCCACTTTACTTTTCAGATAGTGTGATATCCATACAGTTTTTGTATTATAATTTTGTTCATTATTGATATTCATAAATAATGTAAAGTCGAATTAAATTGAAAATTAATATAATAACTAATTGAAGAGGCACGTTTAATGATTCTGGTTGTTGTTGTTATAATTTGATGTTATTAAAATTCAAGAAACTATGCATTTTAAATAGAATAGTTTAATGAACCTAAAGCATGTTTATACTTGTTCAGAAAAATTTAAAGGCATCATAAATTAGTTGTTTAATTAATTTCTCATATATTGTGATATATTGTTTCATAATTTTCCCATAGTTGGAACCTATGAATAGTGATTTTTTTAATTCAAGATGGAATATAAAACGGTTTTGTGATAAAAGATAATGTATTTTTGGGGTCTGAGTTTCCCTCTTTATTGTAAAGGACAAGTTTCTAATTCTCTAGAATCATGAGAGTTCATTGTGTGTAATGGATGAATTCCTTGCTTTAGGGCCAAGATCCCAGTTTCTATGTTTGTTTTCTACTACCTGTGATGTGGCTGAGCCTAGAGGGTTGTTGTGGTTGTGGGGGTAAGAAGGCCAAGATTGGATGTGAACCTGGGATGGTTGAACGTAGAGGTCTGTTGTGGTACATGGAGTAGGGAGTCAAAATTATTATTGAAAAAATAAGATAAATGGTGTAGCGAGATGCATCAGTTTAACCATGGGGTGTTGGGGAGGGCACTAGAGATTATTGAATGGATTAAATACGGGATTAAACATTGGTATGAATGCTATATTACTGTTTCAATCTATTGTTTATTTATCTTCTTTTCATTCCCTACTACTTGAGGCATACAGATGTATTTTTTACTCTATTTCAATAGGATTTGAAGACATTTGGGGTATGATATGTGCTTTCTATTATTATATCCTCATGGTTGGATGAGTTTACACTCCTCTTATACATGTAAAATTATCAATTGGTAGTTCATCTACTCAATGTTTTCAGCCCCTTGTGTTTAGAGAGTTTAGAATATTTCCCTATCACACATCGTGATATGTAAGGTAATGATATTAATAAAAGAATAAATGTTGAACCCATGGGATTAGGGCTTACTGGGATTTAATGCTGAAGGTGTAAATTTGAGAACCCATGGCCTCAGTTTTGTTATTCCAAGATGGCATGGATATTTTTTGAAAAGGAAATGTGACGTAGTGTGGAAATGATACTAGTTAATTAGAATTTAAGAATTAAATAAAGTAAATTGAAACTAATGAAAAGGGATATGATTATTTAATATAGCTATTTAAATGATTATAATCTTGAAGGATATATTGTCTTAGTAGTGGCAGCTGGGAGTTAGATAGACATTAAAAGCATTTGGGTCTGAGAATATAATATTCCATTAGTGTGGTTGTGATCTATAACATATCCTATAGTTTTTGTGTTCTTATACGCTACTCCACCCTTTCGGTTCAGGGAACTGACACCTCGAGGATTCTAATCCATGGGGGGTGTCTTCCCCAACATCCCAATGGGAGGATATATGGTTGACTGCCCCCTTTAACTCCTCTCTAATCTCTTAGTAATTGATTGTGCTATAATGAACGGTGGATAGTTTTCCCTATATTCATGCATAGAGGGATATAATGGTTTTTGGTTATTTCCCACACATATATTCTGGATATATTTTCCTAAGGGAAAATCTAGATATAACATGTATAGGTTGTGATGGATTGAGGATCCTTACTCAGCCTATGGGTTGTGATGGATGGACATATAATACCTGATTAATGATACACATTATGCGAGCTGTGGTGGCTTCGAGAATCTACATGGTTACTTTTGGTTATGTGAATGTGGTGTACATTATGTGAGGTGAATATTGTGGTTCTTCATTCAGGTGTCTGTGGACTAACCTTTTCTGAGAGAGATTCCCTCGATGTGTGGTGTGGGGGTGGAGTAGCAAACCATTGGGAAAGAAGTAGTAGGGTACCATTGATCTTATTTATTATATAATATTATTCTTTATGAGGTAGTTGGTGAGAGTAGTCAGGGTGAGGTTGGGAACTTAATATACCTATTTATGTGATGATTTAGTTTCACTTTTTATTTACTACTCTTTAGAATTCTTCCTATAATTTTACATTACAAGATATAGGGAGGATCTTATTGAGTATACTGTTATAATAACCAAACATATATTTAAATTATTTTTATGTTAGTATGAGAAGGTTGGAGATCAGTCTGGTTACTACTAGGTCTTGGGTTTTGGGAGCTGTTTGGGATTCTTGGTTGATGTTTTCATTACTTTATTTTCATATTTATATGTTCTCCTTTTTGTTGTAGTTGTTCTTTCATGAAAGTAAATTTATTTAATTTGGATTATTTTATATTTTAGTCTGATCAGGAGTTGTTTAGTGTCTATATTATCCATCTCTTCCTCAAGTGTTCCTATTAAAGGGAAATGTAACCCATCTATATGTTTATTATACACTCCGTGTTGGTCTCCAACCTGGGGGCTACTAGAGGCAGCACTCGGAAGTCAATATCTCTATTATACCATTGTTGGCCCGATATGGTTACACATTGTAGGGAGGGGCATGAAATAGTGTTATAAAATGGAGTTTGAGGGACAAGATGGAGTTTGGAGTTATGAACTAGAAGAAATTACTCATTTAGTAAGGAAACAATGTCATCTTTGTTTAGAAATCATTTTATTCATAGAATATTGGGTAAGACAAGGGTATTTAGGGACCACTGTGATCTGATACACATACATTTAAATATTCAAGGGATACTAAATGAGGGGATATTGGATATAAGTTAGAGTCCATGGACAGGATCATGCATCATTCTTTTTTGAGTCTGGGCTTGAATGGGTATACCTTGGGATAGGTTAACATAAAATGAATAAAAGAAAAGAAATTAATTAATGTTAATTCATCTATATTCTCGATTTAGGAGCTCTAATTTTTAGTTCTTTTGTATTCATGTCTCTAGTTCAATGTCTTTGTCAATTTCACATGGAATATGTTCAGCAGGTTTCACTAGTAGAGTGTTGTAGGGAAGATGATGATGATGGTGAAAATTGGAGGAGGATACTCTGAGAGTTTCAGAGCCATAGCCTACAGAGGTATGAGGGATCCATTTCAGTACTAATCATAGAAGAATGGATGGAGTATGTTGGGATAGATTTCAGTTTGATCCATTATTAGAAGGATTATTGTGTATTGTTGGTTGTGATGATGTTGCATGGGGAAGAGAGGTAGTGGTGGTTCTTATTCAATGGAGATTGAGAGGAGTCGTAAATATCGTGGGAGGAGTACCAAGACCAGTTCAGAGTTGAGATTATTTTTCGATTGTAAAGGTGTCCAGTTACCAGGAGCTACTTACCCTTTGGAAGGGGAGTTTCAGTGTTTTAGAAATTGGAATATTTTTCATGAACCTTTAGGAAAATGTATTGGACCTATTACTGGATGAGGATTCCAGTGTGATGCATTTTGAGGAGACTTTTGATCTAGAGATCCAGCACTAGGTCACCCCATTTAGGGTAAAGGTGTATCTCAAGGTGATACAAAGATTATAGGTCATCTAGATGATGTTTGCAAGAACAAGATCATCATGATAAGGGAGTATTCAGAATTCCTCATGATGTCGAAATGTGGTGCGAGGTACTAGTTTCCAGGATAGAAGAGCATCCGATTAGCCAAGCGTAGGTCCTAGTCCTCAATGCATCGTTTCTCTATTGGGAGAATCTCTCAAACATATTCAAAAGGAAACACTGGTGAGAGTTCCCAACCTTTCAGAGCAGTTAGTGTGAACCAGTTGTTCTACTTCAGGTTCCTCCATTAAGGTGGTTAAAGCTGAGGCAGTAATAGTATGTTGCTCCAATTTCGCATCAGCAGAGAGCAGATGGGGTAGGTAGAGTATAGCCCTGAGATTCCCTTATTCATCTGAGAGTAGATCATGTCCATAGATGTGGCCTCCATCATGGTCTGAGAGGTAATATGGCAAGGTCATGGTCAGCTTAATGCTCGAGTGTTTCATGTGCCAGCTGATCCAGACATCATTCGAGGTATAATTTCCATGTTTTCTAATTGGGTGAATGAATTTTTTGGTCTAGGAGAGATGCACTCATTCATATCAAAAGCCATGGTTCATGTATTTTTATTTCTTCACAAACACGCTATAAATATATATTTTGGATACCAATTTTCCTTAGCTAAAATTCTTTTATTAAATATGGAATTATTCAAGCAATAATTTCAAAATACCCATTATCCATAGGTCAATAGTTGTTCTTCGCAATATTATTTTTACTACGAGAAGACATGAGACATCATGTATCCAAATTAAAATGTAAACCCTTGTACACTGTTTCAATATATTTTAAACATAAAGTAAAATAATAATATATTGGGTGATGTGGATTCCTCATCATAAATACAAGAAAAATTAACGTATTTCTTTTTTAAAATTTTATTCAATACACATTTCTCACATATGCGTGCATTTTATTTAAAATTACACACAAATCAGGCTTCTCAATTTTAATTCCCCACAAGCTTAAGTCATGTACATTCACATTTCATCATGTGGACTCATTTTGTGATAACCAGGCAACTCATTTATTACTCTAAATTATTTAGGTCACAAATAAATATTACACCTCATATTTAATACCCAATGGAATCTAGATCACTTTTTTTCAAATAATAATATGGATTATTCTTAGCATATTTTCTATCCAAGGACACTTTATTATAATGGTTGACCATGATTCCCAAATAAATATTACACCACTTATTTAAATTTAATGATTTCTTGGATAAAATCATGGGAATTGCATGATAGTTCCAGCCATTAAATTCATGGATGATACTATCTATATGGACAGATTCTAGCTTATCTTTATCTTTATAGGGTGATGGGATTGATCATGGAGGCAACTCATTTTGAGAAATTGAGTAATTGGGAATCATGGTCAACCATTATATTATTCTCACATGGAGAAAACCCCTTTTTGGAGATAGAACATAAGGCAGATGACTTATCATGTAAACATGTTCAATTTGTTCAAGTATCCAAAATTATGTACATTAATTTATTTATTATATTAATAGAGACATGTGGTTTTGGTACCACATTAGTGTTTTTGGAAAATTCCACTAAAAAAATAAAGAAATGTGTTATATTACCATGTCTGATGTAAATATGGGGTATGATCCTAGTTTTCTTGTCCCCCAATGATGTCGCATCTACGGTGCGACCCACTGGTCCCTGGCACCCACACTGGAATTTCTATGTTCCTCAATTTGTACACTCAAATTCCCATGCATGCCTCTAACTACCATGTGAGTTTCTTAAGTTGGATATCCATTGTGGTTGACTAAATAGATCTATTGATCTCACCATTATAGCTTGTATAGTTTTCAAGGGTTTTTATATAATTCCAAAATAATTTAATTATAACATATCTATCTTTATATTTTATAATAATAATCCATTATCAAATTTATTCATAAAATATTCTTCATTAAAATATAAATACATTCCATTTTTACTGGAATTGAAAATATTTTTAAAACATATTTGAATTATTATTCTTCTAAAATACATAAATAATCATTTAAATCAAATCATGTAAAAATAAGGAAAAATAGTAGAATTATTCTTCAAATTAACTTAATAGCAATTAATATTTTCATCGTCTTATCCTTTTTATATATTGAATAAAACATGAACTCTTATAGTGATTTAAGAACATGAATTAGACATTGAAAATCGGTTCAAAATCACAACAAAATATATGGAGAATTACACATGCATGAAATTAAATGAATATAAATTAATCAATAAGAATTATCCAAGGATCATTAACTAAAAACACATATGCAATCATTGAAAATAAATAAAACACATGATCTCAACAATACCCCCATTATTTTTTTTTCAATATCTCATTACATTATTAGTGTCAAAATGTGTGTTCTAATATTTTCCCCCTTATTGAAATGAAAATGAAAAAGGTAATACATGGGACTTTTCACGTCTTATTATTCCTTTTAATACATTTAGGTTTCAATTATCTCATTTCTTATTAACATATTATACCCCTTGGTTCTATTAGAAGAGAGACATTAGTTGGTATACTCTATGTCAATGTGGGTTATCCTAGTGTACAAAAAAATTAGAGGTACAACAGTTTTTATTATCTATAAATTATCAGGACTATGATATAATTCTTAAAAATTCTCAATTATCATTTAATGTTTTGAAAATAATAATCAATGAAATGAAAAATATTACACACAATTTAACAAACATATCAGAATTTCTAAGTGAAGGAAATAATTCATCCCTCTTATTCCCATATGTTCATAATCTGGGAATTCCCCCTTAATTAATATTAATAATAAAAAATAATGAGGGATTATTTTGATATTGGTATACCTAAAACCCCATTATAACAACAGTTTTGAAGAAAATTCAGGATTCATATGAAAAATGATTTGATATCCTCATTTATCAATTTGTATCCCCCTCGATGGATGTAATTCACATTTCCATTTTTATAATTGAAAAAAGATTACACTGTAGAAAATATCATCATGTATTCTAGAAGTGGAAACCTCAAAAAAAATCTTCAATTCGATACAATTTTTCTCAAAACATGTAAAATAATACAGAGAAACCATAATCATGTGCGTTTCTTCCAAAGTTAAACTCAATGTTATATTTTCCTCTCAACCTAGGTAATTCTCTCATTCCATTATCTTGACTAGAATTACCAATTCTTTTATTTTGAAACATATTTCCTTTATATGTATAAGGGGACTCTCCTTAAAACATTTTCATAGATATCTAATTCCTGTGATATTGAAAATTACATAATTTTTAAATATCTTGTGGAAAAAGAAATTCATTTTGTGATGATGGATATGGTGTAGATATAGTCGCCAATTTATCATCTTTGTGTTTCGTGATCATATGCTCCTTGAAACACCCCTTGATTCTTTCCTCATTCATAGAATTGATATAATATTCCCATAAGAATAGTCATTTTGACCATAACTTCTAGAACACAAACAATAGCCTCTGAATTTTGTTCTTCCATATTGATTCCATATTTTTCCACTATTATATTTTTGTGTAATAAATTAATTAAATACAACTTTTTCTTAGGTTAAAAAGATATTATCGACCTTATTTCATCCATTTTTGGGGATATTTACTTCTTAATTACATTTTCGATCAAATTTTGTTCTAGTATTTCAATGAGAATTTCATTATAAAATATAGAAAAACTGTTTTGAATATAAAATTTTACCAATTTATTGGAACCCTTCATATAAAACTATTGAGAATATTCTCCATAATAAACAATCTTATTAAAATTGAAGTTACCATATGGGATGAGTCACAGAGAGTTGGAGGGGTGAATTATTAATCTCTTTTTCTTTTTATGAGATACTACCTTTTATCTAAACAGTTTGAACATTTATAGGTTCTCAATAAACATACATTTGTCTCAAACCTCACCTTGTGTGTAGTATTAGTAAAATAGGGAGTAGAATTAAATTCTTAAAAGTATTTAAATACATTCTTACTCTTTTCCATGTTTGTCAGACACCATAACATTAATTTTCCACAATATCCACAAGTGAATACAACTTGTTAGACATCCTATTTACAATTTGTCATCGATTATGTAGACCACTCCTCTAAACTTATAGGCCATAAATTCCAATCACAACCTTCTAGAATATAGTTATATACACCATTTTGAAGACCCTTCTTCAATGATGATCCCAAGATAAAAATATCTTCTTCTGGAGATGGTCTTCTTCAATAATAATTTTGGAAGTCCATTACATGTGTACATTTCTTCAAGATATTCATCAGTTATTTAGAATAATCTTGTTTGAAAGAAATGTCCTTTTAGATGTTGAAGGATGTGAATTCTATTCTTCAAATAATTGGGAACATGTGATCATATTATTCTAAAATTAATATGATTTTACTCTTTCCTTCAACATAAATATATATCATTCATCTCGAAATTTATTTCTAATGGATACAACATCTCTCCAAATTTCATGATATATTATTCATCACATCCACGAAAACATTTATCCCTAAAAATAAAATTATTGTGCTTCCTATATCTCATGTTTTCAATGATTTAAATGTATTATAAATAAGACATTATTTTTGAATATTTCCCATAATAGTCCATGTTTTTTTATTTGTTCTCAGACTCACTTCAAATACCAATTTGAATACTAATATTCCTATTGTGAGCCTTAATTATTGATCATATTAATATATTTTTATTCATATTTAAATACCATAAAATATAGGGTAATTATTCATTATTCACATGGTAATTTAAATTCCCAATGACTCGGGACATCTTGTATCCTCATTTAAATCTGATCACCCATGGACCTCTTTAATATATTTGAAACATCTTTTCATATAATATTATCTCAGGTGATTCAGCTTTATTATCTAAAATACAATAAATATCAATGTGATAATTTTCAAATAGAACTCGATACACATGATTCCTCAACTAATGAATCTAATTTATAATTCACACATAACTCATGCTTTTCTATTTTAAGACCTCGCATGGATGAATCCTATGGCATCACATTTCAACAAACAATCTCATTTTGGGATACACAAATAAATTTGAAAAAACTCGACATTTATTAAGACGATAAATAAGATCCATACCTCTTCATTAATACTCAATGAAATCAATATAACATTATTTAATCTCATATTTTTTTATTCATCTCTACATATTCAATATTTTTAACCTATTTATTATCATTAACTATTAAATTATATGTATCGTTTTGACTCATCATCATATACATGACCCACATATATCATGATTAACATGTGGTAATTGTTTATTGATTATTTATCACATGAAAGGATTATGACATACATGGAATAATCATCCTACCATTTTATTTCTGATCTACAAGTATACAGGTGTAAGTGCATGTTTTTATAGATATATCAATCATTCCTCCAACATTTATCAAGTTGTTACTTCATCTGAATGATTTTTAAAAGAAAAGTAAATTTCATAGATGTTTTAGGTCCTCACATTTATACATGATATTGTTTTAAATGCTAGATTTAGGATCAAATGGATTTGATAATTAAGGTATCTTAGTAAAGTTACTGGAGATGTATGAAATCATGTACATTATTTTACTTGAGATTTCATGTAGTAAACACTTACCATGATGTTGAGGATGACATAATTGATTTATTGAAATTACGAAATCAATTTTATTGTGTAGATAGTGCAATATTAAGATGTTTTTAAGTATTTTAATAGTACCACACACCCATCTTCCGAAATCATACTTGTTAGCATCTTCCCTCTACTATATAAATAAATACATGCATTCAGTAGATTATTTGTCACTATTGGGTTCACTCCCACCCACATTTCTTCCTAACATTTTAGACTTTGTAAGATTGACCACTTATCATATACACCCAATAGTGAACACATGTTCACCATCTTGATTGAACTCTCCATCACATATGGGCCTCCTACCACTATGTGTGTTTCTCAAGTTGGATTTCAATAATATTTAATCTAGAACAGACAATGATATTTATTGAGTTATCCATCATGGACTGTATAGTTGGAAACATATATATGAGGGAATGTCAAAATACTAAGATCATTTTTAGGTATATAATTTATTCTTCCAATCTATTCTGAAATTTCAAATTCTAATATTCTACAAGAAAAGTAAAAATTTATTTTACTTATCATATCCTTTATAATATTATTGTAAATTCATTGAATATATATTATTCTAAAATCCCTACATAACTCTATAAATATACTAATGAAAAAAATGACATTTTATATCTTTTTTTATTCAAATTAACTTCATGAAAATTGGCATTTTCATAGGAATTACCTTTTTAAATGTGGAATAAAATGTGAAATATCATTGTAAAATCAGAACATGTATTATGATTTCAATAATGATTTTAAAAAATAACAATATATAAATATAATTTCTGAAGAATGAAATTCCTTTCCATTAATAGAATCAATAAAAATTCTACATACCCCATCAACACAAAGCTCATATTGGATCATTGAAAACTAATGCAACAGTTGGTCTCAAAAACACTAATTTTATTTTGAAACAATTAATAAAAATAGGAAAAGATGAAATATATAGATATAGGAGAGCTTGGAAATTTTATTTCAAGCCTACTATACCTGAATGCATCAACACAGAATATGTTTTTTACTATTACCCTCTTTCCTAATAACCAAAATGCACCAAAAGATAGTTATTTCAATACAATAAAGGGTTACATAGATATATTAATTTTACATTAGGTTATAAGATAATATATAACAACAAGGGTATTTATAATTATCTCATATATATATATATATATGCCTTTTTGGAAGGTTTTATTGATCATTGGTGGCCTAGAGATAGTGTAGATTGTAATGTGCCAGACCTAGATGCCACTTGAAATGGTTCCCCAAGCCTGGTTGGTCACATGTCCTCAAGCGCATGTCCCAAAATACCAGAGGATTCTGACTAATAGTGAGGTCCTAGGTGAGTTAGTGGGGATACTATGCCCTCATTACCAGAGTATCTAAGCAGAAGTCAAACACAATATAAGTTGCGAAGGAAAAAATAAACAGAAGACAACTGAAAGTAAGACATGACAGGTATCCATATTAATAACGAGAAGTGTATCATATAAAAAATTATGCAGATGGTACAAGTATCTATAAATCCAAAAAATCAGGTACATGGTAATGTAATTTAGAACAAGTTCAAAAAAATAAAACACCAAAAATGGTATCCCATCATCGTAAGACTCATCTTGGTCCTATGCCCACCTTCTCTATGGCCAAAGTCAAAAACTGATACTAGGGAGCATTACTCTATCATTACCTACAACAATATATTTTGATTGGGTCCCCAAGGAGTCCCAAATATGGTGTGCGATAAACATCCCAGTAGGTAATCACCAAGGTCTTTACAGTTCTAACAAAAATTCTAAAAAAGAGCTGGAACGTTTAAAAAATTGGTGAGTAAGTGAGTATGCCCACAACATAAGTCTACTATAGGAAGTAAAACAAAACATCCCTCAAGGATACCTAAAAAAGATAGTCTTCTCCTGACAAGGCAGATATAACCATGTAAACAAACAAGCCACATGGCTACACTGAAAATCCATCTGTGTCATGCAGCCACTGCCACACTGTATAGTGAAGTGAACCATCCCATGGCCTCACTGTATAGTGAAATGTAGACCCCATGGGCTAGATCCAAGGTGTCAACAGGCCAAGGAATCGATGTAATTTTTCTATACCATAGAGGGCTGAATCTGAGGATCATGTCCAACAAATTCCATAATGTTCAATGGGATTCCCTGGTCGAAACATGGTTAGGTATTGGTTGGGGTCCTAGGAAGATGGGAATATAAAATCATATGCGAGCCCAAGAAATCTAGATACCTGGGGTACCATGGCATGAGTAATCCCACATAATCAAGACCCAAGGGGTAGAGTCAACCAAGGGCATCCACTTCCATGTTCTAGTTCCATGGAGATCAGTGCATCAAATCTCTCAAACAATTCATTGAAGCATTCAAGAATTCAAATTAAACTTTCATAAAAATGGTATTATACCCTCTCATATAAAGAAGAACAATCCATGATTATACCCACTGAGGAAACCATTTATCATTTACCAAGAATATTGGAGTACCTTCCCATATAAACCATTTAACATGCCATTAGTCATTTCATATAGGTTTACCCACCCATATTATCCATTTAACACGACAAACTATCAAAATAGTTAACACATAACATGATAATCATTAATCAAGGAGGCAATATATATCCCAAACAAGCTACTCATACTCTCAAGGAATTAATATTCTTCCTCTATCTATACAAGAACAAGAATACACCCATAGGGTGGTATAAATAGGAATAAACAAGGTATTTACTTAAGGTTCACCCCTCAGGTGACCTTAAAACGAGCAACGAGTGCCAACACACCAAATCCAAACCTATGATCAGCCTCACTAGGTCCAACTACAACAACATAAAGCTACTCAGTCAATTAATTGTCCTTTCTGGAATGTCTGACGGATGGTCTGAAGGTCTAATGCCCGGAAAACACAAAAAAAAACGAAAGAAAGTATAGACCACCCACATCACCTTGGTAGTAGACAGCTCGTCTAGTAGTAAGTCATTATTCATCCTGGTTTGGGAGAAATCTGAAGAACAGAAAAGTAACGAGATATTAGGGCATATGAGCCTAAATAGAAATATCACAGTCGTTGTTCTGAAGAATCAAAAATGAATAAAAAGGAAATTAGGACCTACCGTTGTGGATCAGATGAGATGATTGGTGATCGAAATGAAGATTAGACAGAGACTCTTGCTCAATTTATATATTAGGTTCCAAAGGGAGAGCTCTATAGGGATTCTATATAATAGTGAAGGAAAACCTATATGGGTTTAAAATAAAAATTGGTTTTTAATAAAAAATTAAACAAACCAACATACCAGGGTCGAATGGTTTACCCATATAGTTTCCAAACCATGTGGAAACTGTGTGCACCTCACTACCTAGAAGGGTCGGTTCACACCGTTACCCCGTACAGTTTTACTAACTGAATGGTAACTCTGCAATAGAGCTCTACTAAAAACCCTACAATTTTCAAACCTCTCACATGGTTTGGACTAACCATGTCCAGGCTGTGCGCAAATCATGTTCTAGGACATTTTCATCCCAAAACATGGCAGCTTCCTCCGAACAAGCCCCAAACACCTTCAAAGGAGCTGTGTGCAAGTTAAGCATTCACATTAGGTCAAGAAAAATTATTTAATTGTAAAAAAATAATCTCTACTTTGTATGAATACCCAGGTTCTTACAACCTTCCCCCTTATAGAAATTTGTCCCTGAATTGATCTCTGAAGGGTAGTCATGATTTGAAGAATAAAAAATCTATCCATTAAGCATGTACATTATCCTCCTTATACCAAGTCATGTCATGTAAAGGGTCGTGCCCCCATAGCACACATACTAGAAGAACTGATCAGCCTCAAAGAACCTTTGATCTATTGGTGATGATACGAATTTGATGATCCTAAAATGATGCATCAACCTACAACTCAACCTCCTCATGCAGAAAAATGAGATATGGTCTGAATGATAGAATTTCAGCTAACATACATGGAATATGTCTTGCTAGGCTCGGTACTTATGAGGTAAATAAAACTAATAGGAAACTGACCCAACTCTCTCCAGAATCTCAAACAACGCGACATGTCTCAGTGAATGTTTACCCTATATCTGGATCCGCCAGTGTCTCAACCTTAGTGAAACATGTACTAAAACACGATCCCCGACCTCAAACTCTGTAGGTCATATACAACAATTGACATATGATTTATGGTGATATTTTGCAGTACACATCCACTTATAAAGAAACTCTACCTACTCTAGTGTCTCCTAAAAAAGACATGGCCCCAGTGTAGTTGTCTCTCGTGCCTCTAACTAGTACATGGTGGAATGACATGGCCCACCATAAAAGTCCTCATAATGATCCATCTGTATTGTCACATGATAACTATTACTATAGGTGAAATCATCTAGGGGAATATGCCTCTCCCAAGATCCCCTAATATCTTGGTTTCATGCTTGCAACATGTCCTCTATCACCTGTATTGTACACTCTGACTGGCCATCAGTCTGAGGGTTATATGATGTGCTCATAAGCACCTGTATACCTAGTGACCTCTAAAAACCCTTCTAGAAACGAGATGTAAATTGGGCATTCTTATTTGAAATGATAGTGTGTGGGACCCCATGAAGTCGTACCACCTCTCAAAAGTAATCATTCCAAGATCGTCGACACTAACGGTCTCCTTGATCCACAAGAAATGTGATACCTTCATAATCATCTTAACAACAACCCACACAACATCACCAACTTGAGGTGATATCGAAAAACCAATCATGAAATCCATCATGATGTCATCCCATTTCTACTCCGGGATAGGTAACTTCTGTAAATGTCTCGATGGTCGTTGATGTTCCACTTTCACCTATTGATAGGTGGAAAACCTTATAACAAAACCAGTTACCTCTATCTTCAATCCCGACCACCTGTACTAATGTCACTAGTCCTGATACATCTTGGTAACCACGAGATGCACAACCCAATCTGAAGCATGAAACTGTTGCATCAACTCCTTAAATATATCCATTGGAACCCAAATATATCCATGCAAGATATATCGTCATATTCTACCATCCAACTAGGAGGAGGGTCCACGCTTGCCACACCCTCCCCTAAAAATAGTCCTTCGGGATTCGATAGTTGCTTCATTACAACTATGTCTCTAAGGGTAGAGGTAATATCTAAGGATGACCGAAAATTCTTCCCCTATATATCGTGAACCTCTAAATGCATCTTAAAAAACATCTTTGTAAGATTCCACTCACTACTGAACTACTACAGTACCTATATTTGAGTCTGTTTTCTATGTTCATTGGCCACTACCTTTCCTTTACCAGGTACGTAGGCAAACTCGATGCCAAAAGACTATAAGTACTCCCCCCACCTTCACTGCCTCAAATTCATATCACACTTTGTAAATAAATCCTTGTGGAATTTGTGACCCATATACACCACAAAACGTTGGTGTTTCTCTAAAATATCTTTTATATTATGTTTAGATTATTTTTCCATTAATTTTAGTGACATTTTCATTGGACAGACGAGACCCATGTTTTATATATTAATGAATAATTTTTTGGAAGTTCTAATTTATGAGATTGCCATAAAATATAATTCATAGGTGGATCATTTTGATTCCTTGATATAATTTTTAAAATTCATCTAATTATATCACATATAAGGGATGCTGTCAATGTGTAATTTTTATAAATAAGAGTTTTATTTCCTTGGTCACGTTATGACTCCATAGGGTGTATCACTAGATCCTTTAGAAATCGTGATATTTTTTCCTAGGGTAGATCACAATAATATTATAGGGGATGGTATATTTATAAATAATAGTGGATTTTATTGGATATATATTTATTATTTCATTTATATAATAGATACATTGTTAATTTTGATGGGGAAATACCATAGCTTCTTATAGATATATCTGTTTTAGGTGGTTATTGAGTTCAATAATAAGAAGTTTATCAGTGCTCCAATTATTTACTTTCTAGGTTATGGATACATTGTTGATGTATTTTATGATTTATAATTTCTTGTATTGTTGTGTTATTTTAGGTATAACATAGTAATGATATTTTATAAGTCTCAATATTAATGTCTATATGAGAATCAAATGCTACCCATGATCTTGAGTTGGTTCCAGTCTGATTTATATAAAGTTGTTGTGGAATTACCTCATTAATTTGTCACTTTTTGTCTTCACTATTTAAACAATAATGATATATTTTTTTATCCACATGATTTTAATCCTGGTTATTTAAAATGGATGATTTTATTATAGGTTTATAAATTTTAGATCATCCAATTCTTAGGGAAAGTAAAGTTAGTAATTGATTCACTATATACGATCACCCTCAGAGGAGTGTCTTCTGTGTTAAAAACGTCATGAAGGATGGTGGAGGAGATTTCATCCTTCCCTGTTGATATGGACGACATTAGCATTAGAGGATTCCTATATTAGATTATAATTCAACCATCTTTATTGTATCATGTTGGGGAGTCCCAGTTTAATTATTTTGAGGTGGAGTCTTGGATAAACCATGTGGTATCTGTTGATTCACCCGAAGAGATTATTATAGGATAATCACAACCATTTTGATTATTCCATGTGATTAAATTTCATCCATGGTGATTCAAATGGTGGTTATCCCTGGGTTTCATAGATATCCCTTTTTGTCTCATCTGGGTTTTTCCAGGATATATGATTCTTTATTGAGTTACTTTTTCTTTCCATGTGTGAAGCTGCTACATGTATAGTTATTTTATTTTATAGAAGAATCATCTGATGGAAGATAAGAATCAGGTTCCAGGTTTTATTATATATCCATCTTATATTCTGGACACTAAGACAAATAAATAATTAAAAAAGGAAAGCTAATCATTTTCCTCTCTTAAGAAAATTGAATTTCCACTATCACCACATTCACTATATTTTAAAACATTTTTATTGTTGAGGGACCCATGAAAATACTCTAATAAATCTTGTTCCACTATGTAGGAGGGAAATGTATAGTTTTTACATTTAAAAAAATAGGTAAATAAGTAATAGAAATTATAAAACATTTTACTCGCAAAATATTCTAAATTCTTGTGGACACTGACTTATTATTATAATTTTTTATAATTATGTACCTAATGTTTTTCGGAAAATATGACTCAAAAACCCCATTGGGATTAAAATATTGGGTATATGATTACTTATCTTAAAATTATATCTTCTTTTGTTACGATATCCATGCGGGTTGCTTTGATAATCCTTTAGTTTTTTCTATCTGTTTTGGACTCACATTAAATACTAATCCTCTAGATACATCTGGTAGGGATAATCCCTAGAATATCTCCCTATAAATGGTAAAAGGTTGATGAGAGGAATGTTCCAGGGACCTCAAAAACAATATATTGAACAATAATTAATGTAGAGATAGTGGAACTCAAATTTTTTATTGGGATAATGTTGTATGTGTACTTATCTAATTTAATGGGTCCAATGTGTGATTATTATAGTTTAAGTTCATTACTTTTTAAATTTCTTGGGTTTAGTGTGAGATTAGTATATTATAATTTCATTATATTTCTAAATTATTTTTAAAATGAATTTACCTTACCATTTATATCCCCCACATTACCTTTTAAATTATTATTCTATTCTTTTAGACTCAATATCTCTCTCTAATAGAATAAAACTAGACACCACCACTGTTTCGCTATTGTTTTGTCAAAGTTGAGGGGATGTAAAAATAATGGACACATAAATTGTCACTTATACAAATAATATGAGATTTATAATATATTTTCGTCTTACCCATTCCCAATGATTTCCTGTAGTAGAGGGTACCTAAGTGGAATATGTGTCCAATCTAGTGAATGAGGGATGTGAATCTGAAATTAAATGAAGTAAATATCTTAGCTGTAAAAAAGTATAAAAATCCAAAAAAATAATAGATATGGTTAATAATTAAAATATATAATTTACTAATTGGGGTAATTTAAATCTCCTCAGCACATCAGCTATGGGATTAGGCTGCTTTCATCAGATTATTTAAAAAAATAAATTGAAAATAAAAAATGAAATATTATTTTCTCAAAACTATTTATTGAAATTATTGATGAATCCAAATTTTCAATACATAACCATGAGTTCTAAGTGTAGTTTTATATGTGTTTTGGGACTCCACTTTTTGATTTTGGAAGTCCTTTATGGATGACTCATGTGATTTTCTTTAAGAGAGCTGAGAGGCGCCTCTTTGGAACGGTTTTGGTAGAAATGATTGTTTAAACCATGATATAATGGTTTAATTATATATTATTGGTTCTTATATTTAAATACACTATTATAATATTTCTTATATACTATAAAACTACACATATATCTTCCCACAAGTGCAAGAGGGATGTAACTATATGTACTAAACAACATACCTAATGAAATCAGATACATTTTCCTAAGATCCATTCTATTGACATAATGTTTTATTTAAATCCCTAAGGAATAGTAAAAATTGGTTAGAACAGGAAGAAATAAACATTATACTCCTAGGAAAATGATAATGTTTATCAAAGTTGTGTCATGGGGAATGTATAAAACAATATTATGAACCAAACATAATGTACTGAAAGATAAAGTATGGTTTTTTATAGAGAGTAAAATATTTTGGATATTATTTTCAATTATTTATTTGATTAAATGTGTGGAACATATTTTGGATTAATATTTTTTCCATGAATATAATATTCATGTTTCACATATTGATTCACTAGGAATAGAGACAAAAATTACCACTAACCACTTTACCATTCGACAACAAAACTCACTCTTTGTGGAATGGAATATCTTAAAAACACCAAGAAGATATTATAATGGGGAGAAAATGGTTTTAGTTGGATTTTTTATCTTATTTAATGGTTTTGTTATGTGTAATATCTATTGGATGTAATATATATCACGGAATATGATACTCATATTTCACCTTCTGATGTACCAAAAATATAGTCAACATTTCTTCCACTTACTACATCAAATATCTCCACCAAGACTCAAACATTAATCTATGAAACATATTTGATACAAAATATACATCAATGATATGTTTTGATTCACTACCTATAGTTACTATAGTGCATTATTTTTTAAAGAATAATATTTTCTACCTTTTTATGAAAGCTAATTAGTTCTTAAGAACTAAACATGGTCATGTGCCGAATTAATTAAAAAAATAAAATAAAAAACACATCACTACCCTATAGTGGTGTAAGTTAAATTATAATCATGTCATAGGGATCTTAGAAAAAAATTCTAAAACTAAAATAATTCATCGATAGTGATAATAAAATTGTATTTAATGATAAAAATGTTTTGATGTTATTTTTATTATTCAACGGGTTGAGTCTGTGATTACAATAGTTTCTATGGATTAGTTTATAAAAATTATTTTTTAAATGAAGGTACCTTATTTTGATATCACATATCCTTTTCTAAAAAATAATTTAAATATTCTTTTACTATATTTTTCTCTTTCAATGTAATTTAATCCATAATTGGGAACCATCTATTGTTTGTATTAATTAGTGAGTTGAAATTGTCAATGAAACATCCAATATCACCTTGAATAGTGATAGGATATTTAAAATCAATCATATATTAACATAGTTCCCCAAAATACTAGTAATGAAGATAACTAAAATGGAATGCGTTTGAAATATAGTAAAATAGGGAAGATAAATATGAAATGTAAGGATGTAAGGAAGTATAGTAATATATAAATTGTTCAAATAAATCCTGAAAAAAGAACATATGATATTAAAAAAATTATATACTAATTAGGGTAAGGTGAATCTATTTTTCAAAGACAATAAGGTATTAGTTTCCAATAAATAGAGTTATTGAAAAAAATTACAACATAGTAAGAAAACAATTGCTTCTAAACTCTAAAATGATATAATATTGATACAGTTACCCATTTGGTTTTTAGCTATTTATTAAATAGGGAACTATGGAGGCCTCACATGATGTTTTTCCAACATCCATGAAAGTATCATGGTCTCCCTATAATGATATTATAAATCATATAGAGTTTATTTATATTTGGTTCTATAATTCCATAATCTTTCATTTTTCCAATTGTGATGCTTGAAGGATTAGAGAATTTCATGTGAGAATCATTAGAAAATATTAGTTAAAATATTATCTTCCCATAACAAATCTCCATAATCATACTAGATGAATCCAAAATGAACTCCCTATTATGTCTTCACGGTAGTGAAAGAAGAATGTTGGGAGTTTCTTCTTCAATCCTCACATGAGAAATATGAGTCTTTTGATGGATTGTGAGAGTTTAATTGAATATGGCAGGGAATATTTTGATTTCAATAATAATTTATTGATTTATTCTTAGTATTATACATTTTCTTATATTTCACTATATTCATTTGAATAATTTTATTAAATTCTTATACCTAAGGTGAGGTTACTGAAGCGCATCGATTTGATGGTCAGTTGTCCTAGTAGTTAGATAGTTTTTCATTGATGTAGGATTTGAATATTATTGTAGCTTTATATGTGAAGGAAGTGGGGTTGAGGCATCTTTAGTCGATGAAAAATTCATAATGTTCTTGGTAGGCATGGACGTTAAGTTGCAAGATTGATCAATGTATAATTATATTATTGTCTTATGGTTGGTTGAGGTACATCATATGATCCCTCCGGTTTAACAGGTGTTAAATTGTATGTTAATGGTCAATCAAATGTCCTAATGTGGTTACTTGAGTTGGTTTTGTAGTATCATGAAAACATTTCCATTTTTGACATGTTGATGTTTGATCAACCGTGGGGACTTCATAGAAACATGTCTTCCCATCGTATTTTCAGTATTACCCATTTTCAAATTTCAAATATTTGGTTATCTAAGTAGCCATGGACTATTTTCTTACAGTCTCTTATGGTCTTTATATGGTCACTGGAGTTGTTAATGTTGAACTTGAGACTCGACTGAATTTCCTTGTCTAGTCAATCACCATTTAATTTTATGAACCTACAACCTGTTCAATTGAAAATACAAAATCAATGTTTAATTATTAATGATTAAAATTAAAATTTATTCTGACATCCTACAAAATAATTATAATCCTTTTAGTGTTAATTTTAATAAAAATAAATAAATTGATTTGAAATATTTTTGAAATAAAATCATGATTTAATCCACTATGTATTTCACACCGTATGTCTTGTCCTTGATTACCCAAATTAATAAAATCCTAATAAAAATTACTCAATAAATTTATCAAAATAATTATTTCCTTCGAAAAAATCAAATTTTTGTGATCTTACATTGATTTAAATTAATTCGGGGTTAATTGCAATGAAAAGAATACAAATATTTTGGAAAATTCAACTTGCATAACTCCCACACACATGGTATATTTCACTCACAATAAATTCAAGGAGTGATTTTAATTTGAAAATATATGTCCCCTATATACATAAATTCAAAAACAAAAGAAGAATTAAATCATAGGTTTATTCATTAATAGAATTATGTTACATCTTTTACAAATTTAAATCATCATCTTAGTTTAATTTTATCATGAGTTATAGATTCTATAAATAAATGAAATTTATCATAGTGGAATTTTATTTTTATCAATGGAACACCCATAAATTCTTAACCCCAAAAAATCATTTTAAAATTATTTTTTAAATTCCTCTATAGTTCATTATTTTTATAGTCATGGTGTGGACACAATGATTTCAAATCAAGATATTGAGTATCTATAAATCTTATTTGATGAATAACACACACAGATGTGCATATATTGTCTTAGGAACATTTATATATCAGTTCCTTTATACATGTTTTACACTAGTTCAAATGAGATATATGATTTTATTTTATGGATTATCCTTGAGGAGGTAATAAATCTCCGAGGATAAGATACATTTTTTTGAGTTCATCACACTAGTTCACTGAAGCTATGATTTCGTTTTTACTATGTTCTTATTCTTTTATAATTCTTTTACGAGTTCTATGGTAGAAACAAGCATGAAATAAGGGGAATGTTCCTTCAAATTTCATTTAATTCTAAACATTTTATTTCCAATGATCTTCTTCAACTCTTGGATAATATTTTTCTAAGGTAGGATACCATTCAACTAATTTTTTTACTATCCCAAAAACACACAATATAGTTTAAAAAAAATGAAAATATAAATTAGTTATGGAATATACAAGTTCGTTTTCAAATAACATATTGATTTATTTCATTCTAACAATACATAAATCAAATTAAGAAAAAACTAGTTACATAATAATATAATTTTACCTCTCCAACACACATATCATATATGAAATTATTGTTTATACCAATAAATATATATCATGGAAATCAAGTGTATAGAATGAGTATCCAAATCAAAATGATGTAAAGATACAACCATGTAGTTCACGACCCTATGGAATTAAGGGGGATTACATACCCATCTATTGGTAAATTCCACAATTATTTATACTAATTATTAACCTATTTTTCAATAACTATAAAAGGATACTTTTAATATTCTCTATTGATCTCAACTAAACCCAATAGAAATTATTGAGTTTCTATGTATATCCCTGAACACATGGAATGACGATTAATAGGTATATACTACATTTATGAAGAGAATATTATTATGTTTTCTCCTATTTAAAATATTCTTTTATATATGAGATTTTAATTGATATATTTGGAATCATCCTTTTAAAAATTTAAATCCTCATGAGTTTATCATCTCTAGTCATCATGTTCTAATATCTATAGCTTCCTCCATTATCAATATTTTCAAAACTCTTTGTTTACTTTCTTCATGTACCAATAATCATTGAGTGACATAATAACCTGAATATAAATTTTCTTTCCATAAAATCCTTTATATGGGGAAATACCCAAAAGGATTCTGTAGTATGTTTTGTAAGACCATAATCCATTATAAGGCTTCTTACTCTGACCCCTTCATGTGGATTTTAATTTCCTCCCCAAAAATCTCTTAATTTCCTTTTTAAAAATTCCAGTTTAGTATTTTAAAATGTTTATAGGGACTTTCTCTTATGATTCAGTCCATAAATCTTTATTAGATATTCCAAATCCTTGTTACAAAAGATATTTCCTTAGTCTATGATTATATCATGAAGAACTGCAAACCTTTATAAATTGATTGATTTTAGAAATTTTATGTGAACATTTAAATACTTATTCCTGGATTTTATATCATACATATAATTTAAAAAACAGCAAATTTGTAAAAATATATAGGAAAAACCAAATGAGATAGGGAATGGATATAAAAAATAAAATCCTCTAACATCATAAATTTTAAAATAATTACGTTTTTTAGAGAATACAATTTATTTTAGGAAATCCACCAGTAAATTGATAGTTTGAAAAAGATTAAGAAAATCAATGTGAGTATTTATAAATTTATGGAAAAAATAACCCATCTTATAACTCTATTGTAGTGGGTCAACGGGGTTCAAAGTGGTCATCACATGAAAGCGTATGAAAAAAATGTTATCACATATTTAATTTCTCCATTATAGATACACCATAAAATTACATGATCATAAAAAATCAATAATATGTATGAATACTTTCATATGTAATAAATGAACCAATTTTACATTTAAAAATATTATTCTTAATAAAGGGTACCTTTATGTGATTATAAAATTAACCAAATCATTATTTTAGGGAACTAGGGTGACTTTGTATAGTTACATACCATGGATGTAGTCATCGAGGTCTATTTAAGTAACTGGATCTTCCATTGATATGAGTGGAAGTATACTCATCTGGTCTATAATAAGATTCTCACAAACCATTATTCCTTGATATATATGTCAATTCCATACAGAAGCAATGTCTTCCTCACTAGAAAAAGCTTTATATTATCCTTATCGATTAGATATGTATTTGATTCATGATTAGAGAAAACAACTATTTTATTTCATAGAAAATAAGACCATAAAATTTCTAAATCAATAACAATTGAAAAATAATTTCTTTCATCTTATTTTTTTGTGTTGTTTCCATGTTTTGAAAATTTTTGTCTATAACTTTCAAATTATCTTCAACTTTATGTGACATCATATATCATAGGACCCTTTTGGAGGAGTCAAAAAGTATTCTAATGTTGAAATTTATTTTTGGTTGATAGAATATTCAGGTTTTGATGTGGATTTCCATAGGAATTTACAAATATATATAAAATGAATAAAAAAATTAAAAATAAATTTCATCAATTTTTAAATTATTCAAGGGTAGTAAAATTATCATAAAATTCTTAGAAAATATCATTTACAACCCAAAATTTATTAAAAATTATTGATTATTTCTCTAAGTGATGAGGTAAGTCTAGGTAGATCTCATATCCATTTTATCTTTTTCTAATTAAATCGCATCATTATAAATTATATGGTCTAACAAATTTAATTTCTCCCCCATAAAATGAAAATTTTCTAATTTTAAAACAACATCATTTTCAATTCATTTCCAAAAAAATCTATTCAATGCTCTCAAGGTTGGTTCCAAAATAATATTAATAAACCATTATCTTTTCTAGTAATACCTCTTAGAAACTCTCAATAAATTCTAAAAAATTTCTTACCATGCGTCATTTAATGGTAACCAAGGAATAAAAAATACTGAAGAGATATATTTGTAAAGAAAACGAAATTGGTAGGTTAGTGTCATATTTTCAAAATATTTTAGAGTTATCCTAACTTGAAAATATATAGAAACCCACTAAAAATATTAGTGACCCTTCCCAACTATCCTCTCTTACATTTGGTATATAAATGGAATGAGTAAAATTTAATTTTATGTAGCATGGTTAAATTTCATATAGTTAATGAAAAGTATGTATATATTTGGAATTCATGTGAGAATGAATACATTGTTCTAGTTATGAAAAATTTTGTATAATGTTTTCTTTTGGATAATTTGAATGTGACTGACCGATTGGGAATCTATAATGGGGTATATGACTCAATTTCCTAAAATTATTTCTACTTACTTTTATTAAAACTACTAGGAGTGTCACGTTGAGACTCATTTATGGTTATCAAACTATTTTGGACTAATAATATAGATATTCCATATTAATACTAGTGGTAGGGATAATCAAATGAATTTATATTGATTTCATCCTAATTACTATAATTATCTCATTGAAAATTTCAATAATTTGGTTCTCTGTATATCGATTTAAATTATTTGAAATTTTGAGTGAAATTTACCAATTTTCCTATAACTATGCATAATTTATATTTAATGGAAGGATTATAAATTCTAGTTCAAGGGGTTTACTAATTATTTTTTTCAACTCTTTATCATCCATTCTAGAAACCTACCATAGTAAAGGATGCGTGTAAATGAAATTTTTGAGAATGTAATGAAAATAAAATTCATCCACTTCTCAAAATGATTTATAAAATAAAATTAATTCCAAATATAATTTTTTTCTAAAAAAACATTTCATCATCAAAATATTAAGTGCCTAGATCTATGTAGATCGCCCCTTTGCATACTCCTGAGGCTTATGAAAATAGGAGGAGTCATAGAGGTAGTATGGAGGGAATCAGGTGATGAGAACTAGGAGCAGAGAACATTCACGGTGAGACATAATTTCACAATGTGAATGTGGGATTCACATCATAAAATATTTTTTGATTTGAAAAATAAAATGAGAAAATGATGTGTTTTCAAAAGAAACTGACCTCGAGGAATCACACAATGTGAAAGGGTATTACATATTGTGTAATCAATCAATGTTTTAATGTTTTCTAAACATTCATTCAACTAGGGCTGTCAAGCCCTACAGCTACAACTTCTTTCTCTCTTACCCCAGTAGTCCCAAGAGTTCCATCATTATGGTTTGGGAGATCCCTTCGATGGGGATCGATAGTTGGGTTTCCAACCATGAATCAGGTTGACCCGCATTGATCCAAGGTGTGGTTTTATTTATATTTCTAGTATGTTCTACATGTTTTATCACTTTTCATCCAATTTATCTCGTTATTCTATTGTGGTTTCATACCCATTTTTATGATGGGGACTCTAAGTTTTTTTGGTGTGGGGGTGTCATGTTGTCCGTGGATGTATGTGAACCTTGTGGGAGAGGTGATTGGAGATCCATTGTGTTGATCTATTCTTGTGTAAGGAACACCGATGGCAATTCAAGATAGTGGATTCTTTACTCGTCTATTTAATTATGTATAATCATAGTGTTATCATTGTTTATCATATTGGATCACAATGAAATTGACCAAACTAAATATTTGAACCGGCTAAAATAATTGTTATTGATCACTTAGATGTTTTGTTCTTTTGTACCAAGATAATGGATTTTCATATGATTTTTCAGATTGTGTGATATACATACCTTTTTTGGATTATGATTTCATTCTTTATGGAAATTCATAAATAATTTAAAGTCGAATTAAATTGAAAATTATTATACTTACTAATTGAAGATGCACGCTTAATGATTCAAGTTGTAGTTATTGTAATTTCTTGTTATTAAAGTTGACGAAACTATGAATTTTAAATATAATTGTTTAATGAACCTGAAGCATGTTTTGGAATTTTCCAAAAATTATTAAAGGCTTCATAAATTATTTTTTTAATTAATTTCTGATATATTTTGATAGATTGTTTCTTATGTTACCCATAGTTAGAACCTATGAATAGTGATTCTGTTTATCCAAGAAGGAATAAGAAATGGGTCCATGATAAAATTATAATGCATTTGTAGGGCATGAGTTTCCTTCTTTCTTGTAAAGGAAAACTGCCTAATGCTTTGGAATCATTAGATTTCATTGTCTGTAATGGATGAATGACTTCCTTTAGGGCTAAGAGCCCAGTTTCTATGTTTGTTTCCTGCTACCTGTGATATGGAAGATCCTAGAGGGTTGTTTTGGTCGTGTGGGTAAGGAGACCTAGATGGCACGTGAGCCTAGGATGGTTGAACCTAGAGGTCTGTTGTGGTAAATGTGGTAGGGAGTCCAAATTATTATTGACAAATATGATGCATGGTGTGGCAATATGCATCAGTTTAAGCATGGGGTGTTGCGGAGGACACCAGAGATGATTGAATGGTTAAAATATGGGATCACCCATTGGTATGAAATCTTGATTTTTATTTCAATCTATTGTTTATTTATCTTCTTTCCATTTCACACTTCTAGAGGCATACATATGTATTTTTTTTACATTCTTTCCATTGGAGGTGAAGACATGTAGGGTATTCTTTGTGCTATCTGTGATTAGATCCTCATGGTTAAATGAGTTTACACTCCTATTATAGGTGTAAAAGACTCGATTGGTAGTTCATCTACACACTATTTTGTGCCCCTTGTGTTTGGAGAGTTTAGAATATTTCCTTATAGCACATAGTGATATGGACGGTAATGATATTAATAAAAGAATAAATGTTTAACCTATGGGGTTAGGGCTTGCTGGTATTTAGTGTTGAAGCTGTAAATTTGAGAATATATGGCTTCAATTTGGTTATTCCTAGATGGCATAGATGGTTTTTGAAAATGAAATTTGATGTAGTGTGGAAATGATACTAGTTAATTAATGGTTAAGAATTAATTAATGTAAACCGAAACTAATGAAATGGGATATTATTTTTTATTGTATCTATTTAAATGATTATATTCTTGTAGGATAGATTGTATTAGTAGTGGTAGCTGGGAGTCTGATAGACATTAGATGCAGTTGTGTCTGATAATATAATATTCCATTAGTGTGTTTGGGAGCTATAATATATCGTGTACTTATTTTGTTTCTATATGATACTCCATCCTTTCAGTTAAGTAAACTGACAACTCGAGGATTCTGAGCCATGGTGGTGTCTTCCCCAACATCCCAGTGGTAGGATAGATGGATGACTACCCCCATTAACTCCTCTGTAATCTCTTGGTAATTTGTTGTGATTGAATGAATGGTGGTTAATTTTCCCTATATGCATGCGTAGAGGGAAGTAATGGCATTAGGTTATTTCACACACACATTTTCTGGATATATTTTCCTAAGGAATACTCTAGGTATAACATATATAGGTTGTGATGGATTGAGGATCCCTACTCAGTGTATGGGTTGTGATGGATTGATGTATGAATCCTGATGTATGATACATGTTATGCGAGCTATGGTGGCTTCCAAAAACTACCTGGTTACTTTTGGTTATGTGGATGTGGTGTGCGTTATGTGAGGTGAATATTGTGGTTCTTCGTTCAGGTGTCTGTGGACTAGCCTTTTCTAAGAGAGATTCCCAGGATGTGTGGTGTTGGGGTGGAGTAGAAAACTAGTGGGAAAGTGTTAGTAGGGTACCAATGATCTTCTTTATTATATAAAATTATTCTGTATGAGGTACATGGTGAGAGTAGCCAAGGTGAGGTTGGAACTTAAAAGACCTATTTAGTTGATGATTTAGTGTCACTTTTTTATCACTATGCTTTATAATTCTTCATATAATTCTACATTACAAGATCTAGGGAGGATCCTATTTAGTATACTTTTATATTAAGAATACATATTTTTAAAATATTTTCATGTTAGTATGAGATGGTTGGAGATCAGTCTGGTTACTACTATCTTTTGGGTTGTAGGAGTTGTTTGGGATTCATGGTTGTTTTTTTCATCACTTTATTTTCATACAAATATTTTTCCCTTTTAGTTGTAGTAGTTCTTGAAAGACATTATATTTATATAATTTTAATTATTTTATATTTTAGTCTGATCAAGTGTTGGTTGGTGTCTATTTTATCCCACTCTTCCCCATGTGTTCTTATTAAAGGGTAATATATCCCAACTATAAGTTTAGTATACCCTCAGTGCTGGTCTCCAACCTGGGGCCTACTAGAGTCAGCACTCGGAAGTCTACATATCTATTATACGATTTCCAGACCATGATTGGTACACTTTGTAGGGAGGGGCATGAAATAGTGTTATAAAAGGGAGTTTGAGGGATAATATGGAGTATGGAGTTAGGAACTAGTGGATATTCCTCATTTTTTGGGGAAAATGTCATCTATGTTTAGAAATCATTTTATTCATATGAGACTAGCTATGACAAGGGTATTTAGGTCCCATTGTGATCTAATACACAAACCTTTAAACAAACAAGGGATACTAAATTATGTGATATTGGTTACAGGTTAGAGTCCTTGGACAAGATCACACATCATTCTTCTTTGATCATGGGATTGAATAGGTATACCATGGGATATGTTAACATAAAAAGAAAAAAAAGAAAAAAATTATTTAATGTTAATTCATCCATATTCCAGGTTTAGGTTCTCTAATTTTTTGTTCTTTTTTAAACATGGCTCTAGTTCATTGTCCTTGTCAAGTTCACATAAAATATGCTCAGTAGGTTAGACTAGTAGAGTGTCGTAGGGACGAGGTTGATGACGATGAAACATGGAGGAGGATACTCTAATAGTTTTAGAGCCATATCCTACAGAGGTATGAGGGATCTGTTGCAGAACTAGTCATAGAAGACTCGTTTGAGGATGCTGAGATAGATATCAGTTCGATCCGTCCTTTTTAGTATTATTGGGTATTGTTGGCTGCGACAATGTTTCTTGGGGAAGAGATGTGGTGATAGTTCGTGTTCAATGGATATTGAGAGCAGTCGTCAATATTGTGGGAGGAGTTCCAAGATGAGTTCAGAGTTGAGATTATTTCATCAACTGTAATGGTGTCCAGTTACCAAGATCTACATACCCTTTTTTAGGGGATTTTGAGTGTTTTAGATATTAGAATCTGTTTCATAAACGTTTTGGGGAAATTCTTTGGACCTATTACTAAATGAGGATGCCATGGTGAGGAATTTTAATAAATCTTATTATCTGGAGATCCAGCACTAGGTCACCCCATTTATGCTAAAGGTGCATCTAAATGTTCTTGAAAGAGTATAGGTCACTCATATGATGTTATTAGGAATAAGATCATCATGATAGGGGAGTCATCATTATTCCTCATGAAGTAGAAATGTTGTGTGGGGTACCTAGTTTTTAGGATATAAGAGCTTCTGATCTGCTGAGGGTAGGTCCTAGTCCTCAATGTTTGGTTTCTCTATGGGTAGAATCTCTCAAACATATGAATAGAGAATAGAGACCTGTTTTTATTGTGGAGACCGAGGTCATCACAAGTGAGAGTTCCCAACCTTTCAGAGCAGTTAATGTGCACTAGTAGTTCCACATCAGGTTCCTCCATTAAGGATGTTAAATATGAGGTAGTAGTATTATGTTTCTCGAATTTCGCATCGGTAGAGAGAAAATAATTTAGGTAGAGTACCACCCTTATAATCTATTATTCATTTGAGAGTAAATCATAGCCATAGAGGTGGCCTCCATCATGGTCAGAGAGGTAATATGGGAAGGTCCTGGTCAGCTTAATGCTTGAGTGTTGCCAGTGCTAATTGATCCAGACAACATTTGAGGTAAAATTTCCTTATTTTCTAATTGGGAAAATGTTTTTTTGTCTAGGAGGGATTCACTCATTCATATCACATTCCATTGTCCATGCATTGGGACTTGAGTTATAGAGAATTTTTGTTCACCTGGTGCTGACCATGCTAGTAGGAGGTCGATTTGTGTTGTTTAAATTATATAGAAATTGTGGGCTAGTGCTGGTGTAGAACCACTCATGGGGAGAATTTCAATACTTACAGGTACAACCATAAGACATCATACTCATCATAGAATAGTTGTATCTGATTTAGGATATCATGAATTTATTTAGAAGGTAGGTTGGGTTCTTCGATCCTATTGGAGATCTGGCATAGTTTTTTGGCAAGTAAGACCCTCGAATTGGTCAGAGGGATGTTCAATCCTAGTTATCCATGAAGGATAAGCTAATATTTATTTTATTATAGGTTTAGTAGTCATTTTTTTTCATGGGAATAGATAATTACCCTAATGTCTTTCTAGAGGAGGGTTTAGCATTACCACCTCGATGAGAGATCCAGTTAGAGATTGAACTGCAGCCTACCGGGTGTCGTATCTCGATTTATCCATATAGGATGGTCCCTTCTATGTTGAGAGAGCAACATACATAGTTCTATAGTGTGTTTTATTGCATTTTTGTTTGGATGAGTGTGTCACCATGGGGTGCACCAATTTTTTTTCGTAAAGAAGGCTGACGGTATGTTGTGGTTGTGTATCAATTATCGTCACTTGAACCAAGTGATAGTGAAGAACCACTATCCTCTTCTATAGATTGATGATTTATTCAATCAACTAAAGTGTTCAAGTTGGTTCTTGAATATTTATTTGAAGTATGGAAATCACCATATTTGTATGAGTAATGAGGGAATCTGGAAGACAACATTTTTTTGTTGTCATGGGCATTATTAATTTTTTTGATGTCATTCGGTGTGATGAATGCTCCAGTTGTGTTCATGTGGTTAATGAACACCATTTTCTAGGAGTTCCTAGATTTGTTCATGATGGTTTTCATCAACTAAATCCTTGTGTACTCCACATATAGGAGGATCATGCAGATCACATGTGTGCCGTGTTGGGAGTTCTTCATCATTAGCAGCTGTTTGGGATGTTTCCAAATTGTGAGTTTTGGGATCGAGAAGTCTTTTTTTTATGGGGAATGTTTTGTCCCACCAGGGATTATCTATGGATCCATTGAAGATAGATTCAGTTGTGTCTTTGGATCCCCCAATATAGGGGAAGAGGTGTAATGTTTCCTTGGTCTTGTAGGCTATTAAATTAGGTTCATACCAAATTTCTCTCGGGATGTGAATCCTATAATAACGTTGACTATAAAGAAGCAGGCATTCTAGTGCTCTGATCATTGTAAGATATATTTTTAGAATCTCATGGAGAAGTTTCTCAGCGAACCAGTTCTTTTTCTGCTAGTATATGGAGTTTAGTTTGAGGTTTTCTGTGATATGTCACATCTTGGATTGGGATGGGTTTTGATTTAGAAGAGATTTTTCCTTATCTTATGGGTCTCTACAGTTATGTCCCCATGAACATAATGATTACAAACATGATCTTGTGTTGGAGGAGGATGTGTTTTCCCTAAATTTGTGGATACATTACCTAATCGTTGATAATTTTGTGGTATTGACCAATTATAATATCCTATGGTATGTTATCTCCCAATTTGACATGAACATGCATCAATATCAGTGGATAGATTTCTTACAGGATTATGACTTCGAGATTTTGAATACACCTAGAAAGAGGATTTTTGTGACTGATGCGTTGAGATGGAAGGCACGTAGTGATGTAGTGCATGAATTAGGTGATTCTTGGAGGGTGACGGAAGAAAATTCTACATTATATCAAGATATGGGAGCTATCGTGGGTATATGTTGTCTTTTTCAGATGATGGTGTAGTCATCTCTAGTGCAGAAGGTGGAAGAGTCTTAGTTAGGGATCATTATGTGGAGGTTTATAGAGACCAATTAGTTTTTGGTGATCCCCCTAATGGTCAATCGTAGGATAAACCACATCGAGTGTTGTTTTAGGGAACTATTTTTTACTCTTTTTCGTCGGGGCAGACCTCATCGTGTCGCATGTGTGGGGAGCTTTAGCCATATGGGATGGATTGTTTCCTCTATATCCCTCATTCCAAGTTGGAAAGAATCCATTGACAATTGAGGGAAATATCATCCTTTATCAAATTGGGATGATTGAATTTAGATCTATCCTTATTTGGATTCCTCCTCAGAATTCATCACCTAGCTCAAGTATCCTTTAAAAATTAATAGGTTGTTCATGAGACTATTCCCGATTCTAAATTTTTTTGGACACTGATTAATAATGATACTTCTGTTAGGAAATTACAAAGGGCGTCAAGTCAGGTTTACGACCTTTGGTCAAGAGAATAGTCACATTGGGAATTGCTGACATGTCTAGATGCTGAAACACCAGTACTCCTGGATTTCCCTTTGACAAGGCTTCTCAATGGCATGGAAGCCTGAGACATCTCGCATCAACTACATGGTATATTATTTCATAGGGATGTCTCTGGGTTTCTCCTCAACCTCTCACATTTAACTTGGGTTACATTGTTATTTATGCATCTATGAGAGATAGATCGTACTAATCAGAACAATGATAAGAGTGGATCAAATGGGTATGTCCATAAGATTGAGAACTTGAAAGGGTTATGGGATGTCTGGATTAGAGCGTGCAATGAGGATGGACCTGGTATGGTGTGTCCCTAAAAAAGGGATATTTCACTCCATGAAGGATGATATGAACACCACAAAAGGGATGATCAAAGGAGAGTGGTCCCTAATGAGGGGGACACCAATGTTTACCATTATCTAGAATTGAATCTCGTGGAGGCTTCCTTGGTACCCTGTATAGAAAATAGGGATCAAAACCCACATAGTTATAATAATTGATTTGGGTATTAAGCACTAATACATCCTAGATGCTACAAGGGGAAATAATGGGATGAATGGGGATTACATACTGAGACGACCCAGGTGGATGGCATGATTACACCAAGATATGACGGCCTGGGTAGGATCAGTATGGATATGGAACTGACGTGAAGATGAATGTGTTGGTCATGAACCTCTTTGAGATTTCCTATATATCCCAGTGGCTGGAAATCAATGTCCACATAGTTTTTGAATGGGTTGGTGAGACACTGGAGGAAGCATCTTCTGATAATGGTTTCACAGATGGGACCTGAAGGAATTGGAATGTTGGGTTTAGGAATCATCTTCTCGAAACACAAGGACTTGAGGGATAGACCAGGATGGGACATGAGTGATGGGATTGAGCCTCATGGAGGCTTCCTACGTATCCCCATGGTAGTGAATAAAAGTACACATTATTCCACAAATGTGGCATAGAATCAGGGTGTGCACAAAGGATAATGATCTGAAGACATGGAAGTACATACTCATGGTTAGTAGCCCATCCCAAGAGGGATACCCTTCGTTGAAGGGGTATGGATTGAGTGTGGGGATTATGCCTGGCTAGCTACATAGGAGATCAGAACACATCAAGGAGGCGGACACATGAGAAGTGTCCCAAATATGGATTATGTAACATTAGGATGGTGAATTCATATATGGGAGCACCACTATTTACTATTGGTCGGGATTGAACCTCATGGCGGAGTCCTATGTTACCTGTATATAAGATAGAGATCAAAACCCACATAGTTCATGAGATTCAGTTTAACATCATGAGAGAATAATAGTGAACCACAATGAAATGGCTATAATAGATGGATTGTGAGGACTGAGGGGCTTGAACCTCTGAGAGGATTCCTACATACCCTGTATAGAAGGTAGAGATCAATGTACATGTTTATTGGTTGAAAATGTGGGGATGGGTTTTATAGGTGGTTAGTAGCACAAAGAGAATGTCACGATTGATGATTACTCCAAGACTATGTGATTCATGCACGGTGTGAGAAAAAATAGGAAGAAATAGACCTGATGATGGTATGGAAAAAAGGTGTGTCTGCATAGAGTATATCGGGGCTTATGCATGATTGGTATCTGAGGGAGAAGAATACTGGGAAAAACTATCTGGGTGACTAATTTTACAAGGGGGATATGTCAATCATTTAGGGGGGGCCCTACTAAGGTTCATTGAGACTTACACAAAGCCATTCCGAGGCACATATGGTGACAAAGCCCAATGGGGAAGATAGAGTGGGAGGGAATCAATTCTCATAACCTCTCGGATCCTCTCAGGACCACCCCACATGAATCAATCATTGTTTAACATCTGGTGTTGAGGACGTGGGGTTGCATGGCAGTTTAACATCTTATAGCTCAGATGATGAAGAGTTTCTCCTCAACCTTAGTATTTACATAACTTATTGACACATGCAAATGGAGAAGATAATAAAAAAGAAATTCCATGTATTAATGGAGTTGTGAAGTGATCCATTGAGGAGTCCACATTATCATATCTTTGCGAATTAGCAATATATGTTAGTGTACCTATGGGAAGAATCATTAAGTAGGTTTACACAACATTTAACATCACTCGAGGGACTAGAAAATTACTATGTGCAATCCTGGAGGGCCACACCGATGATGTTCACACAAGATAGGAGTGTTTCATGCAAGAGATTCTTGAACATGGTGTCTTAGGTTAAGGAAAACACATGTTGCACATAGGAAAGGGGTGTGTGCAATATTAAAGGATTTCCGACAGGTTGAGGGGATTATGTAAAAATGGAAGGATGTGAGAAATATTGTCACGACACATGGGGACACCTACATGGAAGAAGGATATTTGGTGTGAAATTTTATTATAGTAAAAAGAAATTGGTGAGGTTCAGGCCATAGTGTGTCCACTCGAAGGAGGACCCCTGGGAGACTTATCATGCAAGATCTAGTACCTAGGAGTCTTGTCGTAGAAGGGGTTATCGTATGCACAAGGGAGCGATGATTTCTCTTACATATGGGTACGCAAAAGTTAGGGGTATTCTTCTATTTATAGGAAAAAATCACAGTTATGGAACACAAGGAGGAATTTGCGAATGTGGAATTTGACATCCCATTGGGCGTGCAAGATGTTATGTGTGGTCTATTATCCTGTGCACCGGTATGATTTCTATAGAACCTCTAACATGGCCATTTTTAGAAGGTAAAAATGGAAGAATCCATTTGAGGAATCATTGGGTATGAATTTTTATGTGCACAAATTTCTATCTTCTGTGAAAACCTAAAATCTGGGGCACACCTCCCTCGGTTGTCTCAGTATCATCTGATGATTCAAAATGTTCCTTCAGTTTGCTTAATTATATTGTTTCACGGACTCAAATGGAATTTGGTTCCAAAAAATTCCCCCTTTGAAATCTGATCTAAATGGGAACTAGAAGGTTAGGTCCTAATGGTAATGTCAAAGAAAATAACTGAGTTGGAAGTGCATGAAAAAAATGACGATTCAGAATGTATAACACCTCCACACATGGGGAATACCATGTTTTTACATAGAAAGAGATGATTTCCAAGGTTATATACCTTGAAATTCACATGAGTTATGATATTTTTATCTTCGGTGTAAAATATCATCCGTTCGGTGTAAAAGATCTTGAATTCGGTCAGTGCCTTGCATGCAACCCTAGGCTCTTTCACAACATATCAAAATATTGTGCACATCTAACATAGCTTGATTTTTTCGGGGACAATGTCCATATTGTGTGAAACCACCTATCTTATAGGAAAAAACTCCATTCTGTTTCACAAACACCTTTTTTATTAATGAGATCTAATGTAAATAGTTGTTAAATCGACTAGTGCTGAGAGGGAAGCTCCTACTACAACATGGAGTACCAAGATGATCAAAAACCCTCGATTTCATCATGAAAGATGAGTAATATTTGATCATTAGTTTCTATTATGTATGTTAATGAAGGATGAAAAAGATTATTTTCTAATCAATAGCCTCCCACTCTGGATCTTTTTCCTTCTGGAGGAGGTGTCACATCTTGGTTTAGAAATTGATACTCTATGGCCGTGGGTGACGCATGAAGATATTATTTTATGGTAAAACATCACAAACAACTATCACCCTTATAGGGAAATGAAGTACATATCTATTTACCTCTTAAATCCGAATGCCAAGGCTATTTTGGGGAGATATCTAGTTTTTAAGGAATCTCCAGTTCAGTATTCAAGAGCATTTATGAGTAGTATAACTGATGATACCAAAGGTTTCTGGGAATGGGACATTAGCTCTAGGGGAAACATCACGATTGAATGGGAATGAGAGTATTGGTTAATATAGAAATCCAGGGAGTTTAGGGAGGTGCTTTGAAAAAATGTGTTGTTCAAGGATGTGCGGACATCACAGTTCCATTTCTACTGTCACCAATACTTGGTGCCATAACTGTTCAGTCGGTGGTCCCCTTACATATAAACATTAAACTTCCACTATGGGGAGATCGGTGTCTGCCATTGGGACATTAATTGTATCTAGGGAATTACCCTAGAAGGGAACTAGTATTAAGGGTTCCTTCCAATGAAGAACATCTAGGTACACAAGATGCAATCCCCCATTATGACATGTAATTTGTTTGATATAGCAAAAAAGTAACTAAAAATCAAGTACATCTAGAATGATATATCCTATTCGGGTAGGTTTAGTCTATTTATGATGCCTGAAAATGAAGTGAAGATTCTAGTTCAATGGAATTAGTGCTTGAACATGTTTGATTGGGGAAGGGTAGGATCTTATTGGATGGTCCTTAAGGTAGATGAGTACCATTCATGGGGATTTGGATTAAAGAGAAGTCGATACCTAAATGAAAAATATGATGGTTTCCTTTCCACATTTCAAAGTGGCTAGTTTATTTATTTATAGGACATGAGAATTGGGGTCTTTTAATTTATGTTGGTTATGGCTGGGTTCATAGAATCCAACAATAAGGTCAATCCGGTAGTGCCAGTGTAGGAATGAAAATACAACACTATGGGGCACATATCAACAGGAAGTATACCCACGAGAATATGCGGACCATTTCAGATTCTTCATGTCTAGGTTGAAACTCACTATGGTGAGTATTACATCTTTAATTTCATCTATCATCCATGTCGTGGAAAGAGACCATATCTACAAAATATTGCTGGAATCCATCCACTGATGCTTTACGAGGATGGGATCAAACTCTGGATCGACAACCACACAAACTTCAACATCCACCCCCTTTCAATCATTGGATGGAAAAGTGGTAGACTATGGGTGACACCCACTAGAGAAGAGGGAATACTTGAAAAGTATCATGGGTGGTGTGTTAGTGTCCTAGATTGATGGGAAAATCATCAGTTATACCTATGTGTCGTCGAGGTTATCTATGAAATTTGGGTTCATATAGTGGATTCCCAAGAAAATATATACAGAGGCTTGTGAGGACAGAAATCCCAACATCCTTATCCAAATATGGATCATGTTCACAACCACTGGCTTTGGTGAATTCATTACCTTCCCCCCCCCCAATTATTTTAATGCCATCTTATCAATAGAGTATGTAGACCATTGGGTGGCGGCATATTCAGAAGTGATTCTATGGGAACACATTCAATAGACCGAGCTAGAAAGTGTATTGTCTGGATGCTGAGAGAGTAGATATGGTGATATTGGGGATGTGAGACTAGATTCAAGATAGATGGCCAGGCTAGCACAAGTAGGAACCTTTGCGGATGGAGCATCACATAGTGTGGTTGTGCCTCCACCTTCTGAAGAGTGATGGTCACGTAGATGAACTAGTGGACCACTTAGGGAACCCCATATAATGTAACAAATATATCTCCTATAGCCGACTACCAATTACATTTTCCCATCATTAGGTCCGGCCTAGATGATGTTTTGACAAACGCTATGTCTAGACGCCCTGTGGAAGAAATCGGTCCACACTGGATTCAACCTGAAGGAAATTGGGCATATTTAGGTGGTGGATATGGTGGACATTCATCAATAAAGTGCATACGTGATAGCTGTTGATGTTTACACATACCCGTGGGTTCAGTAAAAAGAACCACATATTTCTCGGGAATGTTATGGTTGACCATGAGAATGACCTCAGGAAAATTCCACCTGAGGATGACGGTGGTGATGCAAAAGAAGGAGAAAGAGAAGAAGAAGAGGGATAGGATGAGGAAGAAGAAAAGCAATAAGAATAAGGATAAGAATAATATGGAGAAGTGGAGGCTGGATATTAATGACCTGGTGGTGAGGGACCTCAAGGGAAAACATCCCCCAAAGGATGCCCATGTGAGAGTGGAAAAATCAAAGACTATAACATGGAATTGTCTGAACAACCCAAGGTGAGTTTCAACATTTATCTATATTGGTCTTTATCAATTCATATTTAGAATCCACTTAACAAAATTTTCCCTATTCATGAACAAATTGGTGTTGATAGTCCAGAATTTCCCTCTGCGTGGGATGAAAATATACCAATGGATGTGGAAGGACATCCCCATGAACCTGCATCTAGAACCGACCAGTGAAAAGGACTGACCATGAATTCAGTGGGTGGATGGCCCACCATAGATAATGTTGTCAGCATTGAGACATGAGGAGCTAAATTAGAGACCTCTGATCTGCAGTATCTTTCTTCTGTCCAGAAGAATCCATTAACAATCATCTATTTAACATGCTCTGAGGGGTATCATGTGGCGAAAGATCTAACATCAATTTAAGAACTCAATATTAATGTGATTAGCTCTTTTATGTATAAATATTTATAGACATGCATACATTATTGTAGGATGACCAAGGTACCCATTTCCTATACAGTGATGAAAATATTTGAGCCTTGGAAAACTGTTGAGTATGGGACATCTGTGGGAGAACCACCGGTTATTTCACCAGTTCTCATAGAACAAACCATTCAAACTAGTCCAGCCATATCACCCAGTGAGAAATAATCTAAAATCCTAGGTCATTTTATTTCCAGTGTTGAGATTTAGTCTATAAGAGGCATAATCTATGAAGAATAGGTGAGTGAAGATGGTCTCCCAAATGTCATATAGTGCAGTCCATATGAGAAAATACCAGAGGATAGCCCTACTACTGAAATCCCTTCCATTTTCCTTTAGTACTCGCCCACAGATCCTGATGAGATGGATGAATTTTACCATAATGTCACTAAAGAGAGATTCATGACATGGATAAAGGCATAAAATTGCATCAAATGCTTCCTCTTTCAACCAAAGGTGGAATGTCTGAGTCGAATGTGGTAACATCACATGTCGTTATGCTTTCTCTGCGCCACTGGGGTGTATGATCACCATCTCCATAAAATAATATATTATTATCTAGATGATAATATTTTAGGGATTAGAAAATTCATTGGTGCTTCCTAGTGTGGGAGTAAATCAGATAATATCCAAAAGATTCTGGAGGATGAGCGGGAAGTTAACGCCTTGAAGAGAAGGCAAATGAATACGCTGCATTTATTGCAAACCAATCCGAGCTCATTGAATGGTTGAAATCCCAGCTGGTAGATGCCCAAAATCATGTATTGTAGGAAAGACATCAAATGGTTGAATTCCAATATGAGAGGGGGGGAATGTAGGTTAGAGAATGTGATCTGTTCTATGCAGTTTTTGAGGAATAAATAATGTTTAAGGTGAGGGAGAGAATCATGAAGGCTACATGTCATAAAGTGGTTGTACTAAATAAGTCCATTTAAGGGGTTAATTTATTGGGTTCATTTTTTTCCTAAACTTATGAAACATATCAACCTATTTTTTTAGTTATCCTGAATGAAGTGCATGATTATACTATTTTCATTCTTGTTTTAATTAGTGCATCTCAATCATAACTGTTGGACTCACCAGTTTTGATAATCCCAAATCATGTTTAAATATTAATCATGATATATTAATCCATTTTCTAACCCTTTTTAATATGTATTTATAATTATTTTATCCTGATCAATGTATACTCTTAGTCTCATGACTTTGTTGTATCATCTTACAGTTTACATTTATCTAAATATATGCTCACTGTTAAAGGCTACTGGTAAGAGTCTTCTATTCAAAGTCATCGTTATAGATCACTATTACTCAATGACACTGATCCTAGAAGGTTAGTATTGAAGATATACTATCACTAATATATGCTACCGGTACAAAGTTACTATCACAAGTCTACCGCTGATATGCTTATCAAAGCTCATAGACAAAGAGTCGCCGTCACAAGGTCACTGCTATGACAAGGCTTCTGTTAGAAGTTCACTGTCAGACTCTTTCTCAAGACTTCTATTGAGAACTTCACTATTAAAGTCTACAGTTGGACATGTCTACCATTAGTAGAAGGCTACCACTAGATAACTCCTACTGTCGAGATAGTTGACTATTGCTCAAAGTCTACTGATGGACACACTCCACAATTAATGAAATTACCTTTTGAGATAGTCTATAGTTGGAAAGGTCACTGTTGAAGTAGTATGATGTTACAAAGCTACAGTTAGAATCATACTATTGAAGTCTATCGCTGGTCAACCCTACCGATGAAACCCATAGTTTAATAGCCTACTGATGAAGTCCACAGTTGGAAAGACTACCGTTGAAGTCTACCATGTGACATACATATGCTATCAGTTTAATGATATTATATTCTTTTATTTACCAATTTTATTAACACTATCATAACAGTCATGTCTGGACAAATTAATGCACCTGACATTATTTAATGTTATTTGCAGGCATATCAGGAAATAGTACAATGTACGAGGAAGACCACACATGGTTGAAACATTTTTCCAGTCGGCCCCTACTGATCCAAATGAAAAAAAAGATCAGTTGGAAAAATGTATATATATATATGTGTAGAGACAGACAACAGAGAGTAGTGTGGACATATTTAATATACACACATAAGAGAGAAACATACAGTATCTAAAAAAGAACACTCAAGAACTCATTCAGAAGAACACATAGCTTGACGAATATCTATTGAAAGAACCTTTTTCAAGATGTAGTGGTGTGATAACAAAGAGATTTAAACCGAAGAATCTGATCGTATCTATATCTGGATGTCTGAACCTGAAAGTTGCGACACTCTGCTTTGGAGGCAACTTGCATAGAAGGACCAAACATTTCATTTCTTTCATTTCAACGAGTCCAGAGCTGATCTGCCAACATATAGAGCATTCTAATCTTCTTTCAAATATCTCTAGCTCTACTGTGTTTATGTATATTTCATTTGTGATCAGTTTGTCTGTGTTACACACACTGACTCTTGTGCTTGAACTAAGGTATACTAAAAATCCCTATACCAAACTCTCTTTACATTTGTTTCCCATGCATAACTTTGGAAGAAGCATAGTGTGACTTGGTAGTTTATTTCTCCCACGTATAACTATGGTAGAGGTTGCAAAACCTGGACAGTTTGTGAATACTGTTGTAAGGCCCCATACAAGCTATATATCAAATTTTAATATACTTGATTGGTGGCAGGTGATCACCAAGTGGAGAAGAATAGGTATTGACTTAAGACCTAACATATTTTTTAAATTGATGTGTTCATCTTTCCATTAATCTATTTTACAATTATCCACTGCTTACATTTCCAAAGATAGAAATCTATTTTTACATTCACTCTGCTAGTTAGTTCTGGTTAGTGTGTATATGTGATCCTTCTAGTAAACATGTTTCAGAAGTCAAATTACTTTGCATATTAATTCCACTGAGGAGTAATCAACCTTTGAGAAAGCTATTGAACAATAAGTCACTTATATATCTACTGCCTTAACTGACTGGGCTGTTTTAATTTGGGTGATTTTAATCCTAAATGTTTTTAACATATATTTTAATTGGAACTCAATTCACCTCCCTCTTGAGTATCCACTATGACCAACATTTGGTATCAGAGGTAGGTTTGTTATTTATAAAAAAATTTCAATCCCTCTGTTTTTCAAACTGTGATTTTAGTTTTATCTTAATGATCTTAAATTTTAGTTAGTTCTAAATTTTATTTCTATAATATATTTTCTAAAATCTAGTTATGAACAATAGACTAGAAGGTTCTGCTACTAACAGGCCACCTTTCATTAATGGTGTAAATTATGCTCAATGGAAAATTAAAATGAAAATTCATTTGGAAAGTATTAGTTTTGATATTTGGTCGACTATAGAATCAGAATATGAGATCCCCAAAACAGCTAGATCTACCTGGGATGATGAAACAAAGTCTAACTATAACAATAACTTTAAATATATGAATGCCCTTTACATCTCTTTAGGAGATGAGAAATTTAACCGAATTACTTCATGTAAAACAACTCATGAAATCTGGGACACCTTTCTTGTTTCTCATGAAGGAACAACTGATGTGAACGAAATGAGATTAAATACCTATACTATTAAATATGATAATTTTAAGAAGAGACTTGATAAACCCATTTTTGACATATATCTTAGGATTAATGAGATTTTCAACACATGAGTTCACTGGGAAAAGATGTTCCGGTGAAGGAGCAGATCATGAGAATATTGAGATGTTTTCTTGACAGATGGAGAGGGACTTCTGTGTCTATCCGAGAGTCATGTGACATCACCAAGCTACCTGTTAAGGGGTTTATTGGTAAACTAATGATGTATGAAGAATAACTGCATGTGAACAAAGAAGAAGATGATGAACGCAAGAAAAAATATGTTGCATTCAAGTCCACATCTTCAAATAGCAAAGACAAGGAGAAAATACATGTATCTACTGAAAGTTCTACTAGTGAAGATTCAGATTCAGATAGTGATAAAGAAATGGATCAAATATCCAAGAGATTTAAGATGTTCTTTAGGAAGAAGATGTTTTTCAGAAAACTGAACTACAACGGTATGTATGATCAACAAGGTAAGTGGAAGAAGGATTGGAAGAAATCTGATAAAGAAGATGATATAGTCTTCTATGAATGTAAGAGGAAAGGACACATCAAGGCTGACTGTCCGAAGTTAAAATTCAAAAATAAATATGATTATAAGGACAAGAAGAAAAAGAAAGCAATCAAAGAAACCTGGAGTGCTTTGGAAGACAACACAAGTGAATCAGAAGCTACATATTCTGAAAATACTGATGCCAACATGTGCTTCATGACTAGCATATCCGAGGTACCTGTTTTCCCTATTCTAAATTATTATTCTTGAAATAACAGTGATTCAGATAATGATGAAAATATGTCTAAGGCTGAACTGTTTGAATATTGAAAAATGCTGGAAGATACCAGCAATGAACTAAAAGATAAATATAAATCTTTGAAGAAATAGCATGCCTTGACTAGTAATGTTAAAACATATCTAAGTGTAGAAAAAGAAAAGAATGCTCAACTGTTGAGAGAGAAAACTAAACTCAAATTATCTAATGAACAATTTAGATAGGATATTGATAATTTCACTGCTGGTAGGGATAGCTTAACACAGTTTTTAGGAAAACATATTGCTCCTAAATATACAACTGTTCTAGGATATCAGGCTGGACATAGACAAATCAGCAAAACCAAATTTGTTCCAAAAATCTAGACAGTTCACTGCTAGTTCTGGACCATCTTTTGAGAAACAATTTTCTAAAGGACCTAACCAAGTATTTATGTATCAAAATATATTTGTTAATTTTAGAAAACCTATAAAGAAAATATGGGTTCCCAAAGTATTACTGGCTAACCTTTCTGGACCCAAGAAGATCTCGGTACCAAAATTACCCCATGTTTAATCTGTTTTGCAGGGAATTTATTTAAAGAGTTCCTATAATAATCTATAGTACATGGACATTGGATGTTCAAGACATATGACAAGATACTATTCTTTCTTCAAGAGTCTAATTAAAGTTGATGGTGGGCATGTCACCTTTGGTGACAATGAAAAAGGAAAAATCATTGGCCTAGGCCAGATTGGTAACCCTGATACAATATTAATTTCTAAAGTAATTTTTGTTAATGGATTAAATTATAATTTACTTATCATATCTCAGTTATGTGATGATGTCTTTAATGTTAAATTTGAATATGATTCTTCCAAGGTTTTTATTTCAAAAAATGATTTATTTTTCACTGCTTGTAGAAATGATAATGTATATGCTGTTGATTTAAATTCCTTAGACAAACAAAGTGTTTCGTGCTTAAATGCTTTTCATAAAGAGTCTTTGTTTTGGAATATAAGGCTAGGAAACTTTAATTTACACTCACTTAGGAATCTATATAAGAAATGTTTAGTTAGGGACTTACCTAAATTAGAATTCCCACTAGATAAAGTGTGTAATACCTATCAAAAGGGAAAACAACACAATGTTTCATTCAAACCAAAGAAAGAAGTTCCAACTTCTCACCCACTTGAGTTGGTTTACATGGATTTATTTAGACCATCAAGAGTTTTAGGTCTAAATGGGAAGCACTATGTTTATGTTCTTGTAGGTGACTTTTCTTGGTATACATGGGTATACTTTCTAGCTCACAAATGTGAATCCTGTTCCTATTTTGTCAAATATTCCAAGTTTGTAGAAAACCTTAGTGGACTTATGATTAAGACCATGAGAAGTGATCATGGCCAAGAGTTTGAGAATCATGAGTTTGAATCTTACTAATCACACAATGGCTATAGTCACAACTTTTATAACCCTAGGACACCTCAACAAAATGGAGTTGTAGAAAGTAAAAATAGGACCCTTCAAGAAATTTCAAGGACTATGCTTAATGATTATGACATACTTGTTTATTTTTTGGATGAAGCTGTAAATACAGCTTGTTACATTATCAATAGAGTTTTAATTAGACCTATTCTAAAAAGAAACCCTTATGAACATTGGAATAATAGGAAGCATAAGGTTAATAATTTTATAGTTTTTGGTTTCAAAGTCTTTATTATTAATATTAAAGATAATCTTGACAAATTTTGTCCAAAAAGTGATGTAGGAATTTTCCTGGGTTACTCTATTTCAAGTAAAGCCTATAGAGTTTCAATAAGAAAACCAAATGTATAGAAGAATCAGTTCATGTCAAATTCGATGAGATTAATCCACAAGAGCCTAAAACCTCTCTTGAACATCTTGAGGAAGATATTTTGAATCTAAAATTTAATGATAAGAATAGTAAATCTCCTGTAAAAGTAACCAGATCTAGAAATTTTCCAGAATCCGCACCTCCTGATTCTAAAAAAAGACAATAGTAAAGAATCTAGTTCAACTATTCCTAGAGGTATTAGGACTCTCAAGAATCATCCTCTAAATGATGTTCTAGGCGATTTAAATAGAGGAACACAAACTAGAGATTCTCTATGAAACCAGGTTCAACATCAAGATTTTCATTCACAGCTTGAACCCAAAAATATTAATGATGCTATAAATGATGAATTTTGGGTAATGGGTATGCAAGAAGAACTAAATCAGTTCGAAATAAACAAAGTTTGGGAATTGGTGGAATAACCAAAGGAAACTTTGACCATAGGCACTAAATGGGTGTTTAGGAACAAACTAGACATGTCTGGGAATATAGTTAGAAACAAATCTAGGCTAGTTGTAGAAGGATATAGTCAAGAGGAAGGAATAGACTCTGAGGAGACCTTTGCACCTGTAGCTATACCAGAAGCTATTAGGATAATACATGCTTATGCATCTCATCATAATTTGAAACATTATCAAATAGATGTTAAACGTGCTTTTCTAAAGGGGTATATAGTTGGGGATGTGTTTATTGAAAAACCTCCTAGTTTTACAAATCCCCATTTTTCAATCATGTTTTTAAACTATCTAAAGATTTATATGGCTTAAAACAAGATCCAAGAGCATGGTAAGATAGGCTCAGGTCTTTTCTTATTTCCAAAGGTTTTACAAAAGGGATAGCTGATCCTACTCTTTTCATTAAATGTATTTCTAAAGATGTTTTTATAGTAAAAATATATGTGGATGATATTATTATTGGATCTTCTAAAAATTCATTATGTGTTTATTTTTCCAAAATGATGCAAAATGAGTTTGAAATGAGTTTAATGGGAGAACTCCAATTTTTCCTTGGATTTCAGATCATTCAAAATAAAAATGGAATTGTTTTGAATCAAAGTAAATATATTAAGGATATTTTAAAACGTTTTTCTTTGGATGGTACTAAAGGTAGTGACACACCTATGAGTACCACTTATAAGTTGGATACTAATAAAGCTGTAAAACCAGTGGATCAAACAAACTACAGAGGTATGATAGGGAGTCTACTCTATCTTATAGCTAGCAAACTCAACATCATGTTTAGTGTATGCATGTGTGCTCACTTTCAAGACAATCTCAAAGAGTTTCATTTAACTTCTATTAAAAGGATTTTTAAATATATCAAACATATTCAAAACATAGGATTATATTATCCAAAAGGACAATCATTTGAATTTATGAGTTATTCTAATGCTTATTTTTCTGGTTTCAAGTTAGATAAAAAAAGAACCTTTGGGACATTCCATATTTTTGGAAAGTCACTAGTATCTTGGTGCAGTAAGAAGCAGAACTCTATTGCATTATATACTGCCGAAGCTGAGTATATAGCTGTTGGTAATTGTTGTGCTGAAATTATGTGGAGGAAACACACATTACTGGACTATGCATATCAATTCAAACATGTCTCTATAAATTGTGACAATACAAGTGCTATTAACATTTCAAAAAATCCAGTATCTCATGCTAGGACAAAGCATATTGATGTGAGACATCACTTTTTGAGGGATCATTATCAAAAGGGTGATATCAATCTTGAATTCATTGGCACTGAACATCAATTGGCTGATATATTCACAAAGACATTGAATTGTGAGAGGTTATATTACATCAAACATGAGTTATGTATTGTTAACTTTACCATAGGAGACCACACAGTCAGACCTCACTGTTAGATCTCACTGCTAGACCTCACTGCAAGACCTCACAGTTGGACCTCATAGTCGGACCACACTACTAGACCTCGCAACCGGACCTCATTGACAGACCTCGCTGTTGGACCTCACTGGTAAACCTAACTATTACACCTCACCGTTGCAACTCCCTGGTGTTCCTCAATAGTACATATAACTATTGGATACCTCGCTGTTTTTCTTTATTTTTGGGGGAATTGAAACCGTTTTTATTCCTATTTATTATTTCTATTTTGTTTTGTTTGAATCTGTAAATGATAAAACCAAAGGCGACGAACATATCCCAATCCACCTTCCTCTCTCAATCTCAAACTTTTCTCTCGAAATTCTCAAACCCTAAATCTTCATTTGAACTCTCGAACCTCCTTCAATCTCCATGGCCAGAACCAAGTGACCCCTGACTGTCAATGAGGATGTGACAATGCCAAATAGGACACAAGCCAAATCCAGTGGCACCAGTAATACCCCGACGGGACCTGTCAACCCGCATCTGACCAAGAGAGAAATCTTTGCTGAGAAGGAGTTATGTGAAGAATGGCTTCTGTCGAGCAATTCATTAGTGCTGGAAGCACTAGATGCCCAAGGATGGACCGAATGTTTTTCCAATAACCATGGACCGTACTACCTAATTCTTGTGAAATAATTCAATGAATATCTGAAGTTCAAATAGGAAGATGATGTGTATAAGATAATATCCAAAGTCAATGGCATTGAAGTCAATTTATCATCTCCTGAGTGGGCTTCCAATTTGATAGTTCCTCATGATGGAGTATATGATTACTACTCTGGAGGGGCTCCTCCAGATAGTGATGTTTTTGAGTATGAAAAAGTTCTAGAAGAACAGACAGGAAATGGAAAATCTAGGAAGATCATTGCAGCTGAGATGAATGGAGATGACATGCTTCTGTTTAAGTTCATTCAGCATGTAATTTGTCCAAGGAGAGGAGATTTTTCAGTACTGAAGTATCAGGACATATTTCTGATGTACTTACTAATGCATGGAATCAAGATTAACCTATGTATTTTACTGGTGGCACAATTGGAGGATATGACCAATGCATGCTCAAATTCCAATTCCCTATTCCAGGCCAAGCTAATTTTAGTAGCGCTAAAGGTAAAGGGTGTGGCTGGAAATCAAGAAGAGATGATAGTGGCCAACAATAGTGTTTTTATCTCCATGTTTGTTTGCAGATTCATGAAAATTAGCTGGAATCTCTAGAAGAAGGCATGGTTGAATGATGAAGGAATGTTATATGAAAAGTTCAACCGTACTACACATTCATCTAAGAAAAAACACAAGAGAGATCCAGGCCTGAAGCCTGATGATCCAAAACTGGCTTATTCAGATGAGGAGGAGTATATTGAAGGTATTGTGGACCCTAAAAGAGAGAAAGACCCCATTGACGATGGGAGTTATCCTAATTTTCCTAACAATCATGTAAGGACAGTAGCTTTCGGGGCAGCTAGCCCTACAAAATAACCACCAATAAGAGAGACTATCCTGAAGGACAGTGATACTAAGACCACTGAAGAAGAAGAGGCATCTCAAAATATTGTCAAGGACACCTCTAAAAAGGACGAGGCTATCGAGTCAGGTTATTCTACTCATGAGGAAAAGGAGTCTTGTGATAAGGATGAAGGTATGGAGGCTGTTGCTGAAGCTGATGATGAGGACAATGAAGAAGAAGAGCTCAGTTTGTGCCCTCTGATAGATAATATAGACAATATAGTGTCTAGTTAGGAAGTATAAGTGGAATCTACTGCCATTGATATGGAAGTCATTGATGACTCAGTGGAGGCTGTGACTCTCCCCACTGGTGAACTAACATAGCAAACTATTGTTGAATCCGCTGGAGTTGCAGAAGAGGGTTTGGAGTTACCCAGAGCAGAACAAGTAGAGTAGAATACTCAGGAGAGAGCTCTATGTGAGGGGGAGCATATCGGTTCAGTTTTTGTGCTGTATGACATAGAAAGTTGGTCATTAGATCTGGGGTACATGGTACTTTCACTCAATTATGGATATTCTGATGAGGATGACCAGCCTAAAAGGGGTTTTCTTATCCTACTTGAAAGTATTCCAGTAGTTGTGGCTGACAATTTTTCAACCAAGGAGGACCTTGAGTCCTTCAAAGTTGAAATGAAAAAGGTCGTGAAAGAATCAGTGGCAGATTTGAAGAATAGCCTTGTTGAAGTGTTGAGGAATGTGGAGGAATACTTGGAGCTATCTCTCGGATGTGTTGTGTCTAGTCCAGTGAAAGAAATTATTAATGAGGTTAAAGTGTACCATACTCAAATTGAAAGCTAGATAGGAGCTGTGGTTGCTCTGAGAGAATCGGTTGCTTCATTGACTTCCATGAGCAGTACTCAAAACCAAGTGAATGCTGAGATTCGATATATCAAAGAACTAGTCAAGAAGTTTGTTGAGGTTTTTGAGGCTTTTAAGACATCAGTAAAAGATCATATTAATAGTCAATATGCACTTTTCAGAAGGTGATTGGTAATTTGACTCAGTCTTTCAAAAAGACAATAGATTTATCGGACAAGACCCTCCCATCATCTAGCACCTTTTTGAACATTGACTAGATCATAAATGTGATCCAGGACGAGCTTTATAAGGCCACTACCAGTGGTATCTCTGATTCTCAGGTAATTTCTACTACTAGGGAAGTCAACAATTTTGTTCGTGAACACTTGTGAGCAGCTACTGCTACTCAGGAAGCCATTAAGAATAAGGTAGATTCTTACTTTGAAAAGATCTATACCAATCACAAAATGACCAACCACTTCAAGATTTTGATAGATAATTTGAAGCTGCCTCCAGTGACTTAGGAATTCAAGGAGCAGGTCAGCAAACTGAGAGAATTGACCCCTTTTATGGATAAATTTATGGAGAATAAAGATGATTTTTATCTTTTATGGAAAGATGAGGAAGAATCATTATGGATTTCAGAAACCTTCTTCTACACTTAATCCATGTAGACTGTACCCTTGTCATCATCCCTTCTGCATTACTTGCATCTCAACCCAGTGGTTCTTCCACGATGTCTCCTGCTGAATCTATCTGAAGCCTTACTCCACTAAAACCTCAGCGATCTACCCACTACCGACCCACATGAGCTTCTGTTGCTACCCCTTTAGTCATTCCTGCAGCTATTCCTTAACCTACTGATCCGCCAGCTCATCCTCAATCTTCTTCTTCCAAAGGGAAATACCACTTACCTACGGATGATGTGGATTGAGTCTGTTTATGTCTTTTTATAGGGACTATGTATTCTTTTTGGGTCATGTAATGTACTTTTTATTAATAAATGCTTTATATGTTCTCTCTATTTGTATTTATTTATGATAATCACAAAGGGGGAGAAATACTGTGCTAATTCTCGACAAATCAAGTGATTGGGGAGAAGTGTGCTAATATGATCCTATATTGAATTTTTTCTACCCTTCTCTCTGATTCCATGTACAAATATTTTCTGGTTTTACACTCTTATTAATCACTGATACTTCAGTCATTTTTTATCTTAGTTTAATATCTATATTATATATGACATCTAACTTTAATACATACTAGCATAATTTGTGATTATCAAAAAGAGGGAGATTGTTGTACTCACCTGTTTTGATAATCCTAAATCATGTTTAAATATTGATCATGATATATTAAGCCATTTTCTAACACTTTTTAATATGTATTTATAATAATTTTATCATGAACAATGTATACTCTTTGTATCATGACTTTGATGCATCAGCTTACAGTTTACATTTATCTAAATATATACTCATTGTTAAAGGCTACTGGTAAGAGTCTTCAGTTCAAAGTCACCGTTATATCTCACTATTACTCTAGGTCACTGATCCTAGAAGGTTAATTTTGAAGATATATTGTCACCAATATAGGCTACTGGTACAAGGTTACTATCACAAGTCTACCATTGATCTGCTTATCATAGCTCACATACAAAGAGTCACCGTCACAAGGTCACTGCTGTGACAAGGCTTCTGTTAGAAGTTCACTATCAGACACTTTCTCAACTCTTCTGTTGAGAACTTCACTGTTCAAATCTACAGTTGGACATTTCTGCCATTAGTTGAAGGCTACCACTAGATTACTCTTAATGTCGAGATAGTCGACTGTTGTTCAAAGTCTACAGATGGACATACTCTAAAATTAATGAAATTAGCTATTGAGATAGTCTATAGTTGGAAAGGTCACTGTTGAAGTAGTCTGATGTTACAAAGCTACAGTTATAAGATTACTGTTGAAGTCTACCGCTGGTCAAGCTTACTGATGAAGCCCATAGTTGAATAGCCTACTAATGTAGTCCACAGTTGGAAACCCTACTGTTGAAGTCTACCGTGTGACATGCATCTTCTACCAGTCTAATGATACTCTATTCTTTTCTTTACCAATTTTATTAAAACTATCATAAATGTCATGTCTAGAAAAATTAATGCACCTGACATTATTTAATGTTATTTGCAGGCATATCAGGAAACAATACGATGTACGAGGAAGAACACATGTTGTTGAAACATTTTTCTATTGGCCCCTGCTGAACCAAATGAGAAAAAGCTCAGCTGGAAAAGTGTACATATATATATGTGTAGATATTGAAAACAGAGAGCAGTGTCAACATATTGAATATACACACATAAGAGAGAATCATACAGTATCTGAAGAAGAACACTCAAGAACTCATTTAGAAGAACAGAGAGCTTCACGAAGATCTATTGAAAGAACCTTTTTAAAGCTGTAGTGGTGTGCTAAAAAAGTTCCTTAAACCCATGAAGATGATCATATCTATATCTAGAAATATAACTTGGAATTTGCAACACTTTGCTTTGGAGGCAACTTGCAGAGAATGACCAAAAACATCATTTCCCTCATTTCAACGAGTCCAGAGCTGATCTGCCAACATATAGAGCTTTCTAAACTTCTTTCAAATATCACTTTCTCTACTATGATTAAGTATATTTCATTTGTGAGCAGTGTGTGTGTTACACGCACTGACTCTTGTGATTGAACTGAGGGATTATGAAAATCCATATAGAAAACTCTATTTAAATTTGTTTCCCATGCATAACTGTGGAAGAATCCTTGTGTGGCTTGGTAGTTTATTTCTCCCACTTATAATTGTGGTAGAGGTTGCAAAACCTGGATAGTTTGTGAAAACTATTGTAAGGCATGATACAGACTCTGTATCACTTTTTAATATACTTTCTTGTTGGCAGGTGATCACCAAGTGTAGAGGAATATGTCTTGACTTAAGACCAAACCACTTGTTTAAATTGTTGTGTTCATCTTTCCATTATTCTGTTTTACATTTATCCTCTGCATACATTTCCAAAGAAAGAAATCTATTTTTACATTCACTCTGATAGTTAGTTCTGGATAGTGTGTATATGTGATTCATCTAGTAAACTTGTTTCAAAAGTCGAATTAGTTCTCATACTAATTCAAATGAGGAGTAATCAACCTTTGAGAAACTTGTTGAACAGTAAGTCACTTATACCTATACTGCCAAAATTGACTGGGCTGTTTTAATTTGGGGGATTTTTGTCTTAAAAGTTTTTAACAGAAATTTTAATTGGAACTCAATTCACCCCCCCCTCTTGAGTATCCACTCTAACCAATAATAACGATTTAATAACTATAGATTAATCCAAATGTTCATCATGGTCATACCCACTGTGAGAAACAAGGGATGACTGAATAATAATCTATATTGTGTATGAGAGGTCCAAATAAAGATTGAATTCTCAGGGTCTACTATTATCAAATGACTGCTTAGAGTATTCCATTGGAGAGAGGTCATGACTAAATGGTATGGTTTCCAGAAAAACTATCTTGGATATCTCAATGTGCTCCAGTGCACGAGTGGGGAAACTTTAGGGACATTAAAATCCATCCAAATCCCGGGGAATGAGAGGTGTGAGTCACAATACCAACAATTTCGAACATAGTGGGGATGGATTTCCAATATTTGATAACTGCTAACCTTTTTCAAAATTCATCACCTATATTGTGGGCCTGGAATGGGGACAAACAAATGAGGACCAACCACATACTGTATTTGAAAACACCGGGCCTAACTAAAAATGTCATTTTATGTCTTACAAATTATTTAAATAGGACCATATGTTATCCAATGTGGCATTGGACTATATTTTCAGGGGGTTCCCATATACAAGAAAGAGGTTGAGGATATAAATAAAATGAACGCAATGCATGGAAATGGAGTGATGGGTTGTTTTAATGGTGTAAAAAACTCGTGAAAATACCCCACCATGATGATTGGACATTTGGTGTATGTATTGGACTAAATCAATATCAACCCTACTTCTAAAAAGGATCTCTCCTACATGGACATGGGATAGCTTGTAGATTCACGTCAACCAAATGATGACAACAAGCATGCAGTTTAACATCATAAAGTGAGGGTGAGACATGAAATAGTTTATCATCATATAATCAGGATGTTGTATATATTTTAAGGTCATAATAAATGTACCTTGACTAATAGTTTTATGTTTTTCTACACGGACTAGGGATTCCTAATTTATGGTTATATAATTTGGACTGTAATTATGGTCGAATAGCTGGAAAAGTTAACACACTTATGGCAGGGATGGAGGTGAGATGCTTGGTTGTCCATATGTATTCTTGGAATGAAGGAATCAAGCCTCACATTATTATATAATTCCATGAAGTTTGGAATCATATGATGAGGATTTCGGAACACCAAATGAGAAATGTGTGATTTTGTACATAGCCCATCATGAATGAGGACTAATGAAGACCACACAAAACCACACCTTTCGAAAGAGGAAAACCCAAAACAATAAGGGAGTGTAAATTTTGACTAATCTATGGACGGACCCTTAGGTAATTTACTTGAGCGTCACTACATATCCCATAAGTATGGAAAACAAACCACACATAGTTTTGGAATGTATCATGATAGAGGGCCAATTCCAAATGGAAACTTTTTTCTCAAATGAATATGTCATTCATCTGGGTAGTTTATCAGTGCATAACCAAGGTGTTAATGGCATAGCTTAACATCAAACAGTAATGATGTAGTATATCATATTTTATGGTCATAGATATTATACCATGGGGAAGTGTGGTTCTTCTATGTGGGCACAAACCTTACCCAAATACCAATTCCCACATGATCCTTGATCGGTGTGGGAAACAAGGGTGGAGAGGATCTTTACAACACATGGAAGAACACTGTTGGGAATGAAGGTGCAGAGTCAAGGATGAGCCCACGACACTGGTTCATCCTCTCAACATTTAATAGTGCACATAGGTATAACCCCGAGGGTGTCGAATATATGTTTAAACATGATAAAATAGAAAGTGATGTGAATCAAAAAACCAATATTTAGGGAACAATGGGGTTGGAATAATGACAGAGAATAACTTTTGAACTTATTCGAAACAAAACATACATATTTTGTGACATGGGATGGAAACAAACAATTGAGGGTTGGTAAATGACCATATTCGCAATGAAAGACCTGTCCCAAAAGTCATTTGACATCTTCCAAGATGATGGCCCTACACATTTGGTGAGCCATAAGGTTCAATATCCATACATCCCGGGGGTCCTTTTGGATGTGAGAGATTATGGAGACCTCAAAAATGGATGCATAATTCAAGGAAATGGAATGATAGAAATTTCATATAGAATCCAAAACTCTAGTCCCTAGACCAGTGTGCGTGTGAGTGCATTGATGGGTCACAATCGAGTTTGAGGGGCCCAGTTAAGAGCGGATGACATTAGAAGAATAGTGGATGAAAGGGAAAAAATTAGGATGATGGAACTAGGGATGGACCTGAAGAAAAAGTGTCTATTTTTTCTTATGTATTCCATAAGGATGGTAATCACGCCATATTTGGTTTTGGAGATGTCGTCCGATTTAACATAATGTGGTAAGTATGCAAATTGACAAGGTCCTGAAGGGTGTCTTCATGGTATTGAAAAGCAAAGATGATGTGATTGAAGACAAAGAACCCCACATGTCATACCACATATTCCCAACTAAATCATGAAAAGGGGGTGTTTTTTAGTTCCTTGAAATGTGTGTTCTTGTTTTAAGAATCCCTCCTTTCAGGCGTTTTCCATTGGATTTATTCATGAAAACCAGGAACTTCCAAGAGTTCTTTATCCAAAGGGGACATTATTTCTAAGAGATGGTGTTCGTTAATCTTGAACTTTACGATACATAAGAATGTAAATCAGTTGAGAGGATGGGAGATCGAACTCATTACACCCTTTTGGAGGGAATTATTGTCTACTCCGGGACTCTCTTTGTAAATTTAAGATATTTTCATGAATCCTTATTAATTAACCAAGCATCGCATAAGTTTCCCTTGAAAGTTTTAATTGCTTATTATCTTATTAAAAATTTAGAATCATCAGTATGCATTCAAGGATATTCATTAATGGAGATATACATATGTATTCGAGGTTATCCATCAGTGGTGTCCTCTAATATTTTATTTCAGGATTCTTTTATTTATCATTATGATGATACTAGTTTTTAATCCACTTAGTAGGGAACTCTAGAATTTATTATCATCCAGGGAGATGAAGGTTTGTCTGGATATTGGGATCATACCCATAAAATGTGTGACCTACATATCCTTGTAAAGGGAATAAAAACCCTCATAGTTCAGTTCTTCTTAATGGGACACATCATCCATTTTAAGGTCTTATGATAAGGACCTAACCATATAGTTTAATGTCAAGTGGTAAGGTCATCTAAGAGAAAGATTATTTTCCAAAGTTTGGTGAGGTACTTATACCTAAGAAGCCCAATGAACATTGAAGGGATGTGGGTTTCCAAGTTAGATTAGACCCTATTGGTATCATGGCCCTAGTAGAACATGGTGGATTTGAAGATTTGGGTTTGAACATCAAGGAGGCTTCTTATGTACCACTTGTGGATGGGAATCAATGTCCACATAGTTCGATAAATCTCATAGTATAGTATAGTCTTTTGAGAGAAATTATTTTGGACTTACTTCATGAAAAGGGGCCCTGATGACTTAGGGGATTAATTATAGTCTTGTTTCTAAAGAGGATTCCCAGATTAATGGAATTAGGATTGGACACCTAACTGGGATATCTAGTGATCCTGGACCCTGAAAGGGCTTCCTGTGTATCTTAGTTTGAACAGGAATCAGAGTTATCATAGTTCCTTCACCATGGGTGTTTGTGTAAATGTTTTAATCATCACAAATATCTAAGTCCATGTGATTCATGCTTGGTGTGATAAACAAGAGGATGTGAAAGATTCAACAATAACACACACATTTTTTCACCTCTACTGGTGGAGGGGGGAAAGCCTACAATGACATGGGTGGATGAGGTCGAGTCTCCCTTCCTATGTTCTATTTACATTGGGAAAGGGTCCAATTAAGGGAATAAGGGATGAAGGTTAGGGTATTACAGCAGGATGGCTGGCCATAGTGAGATTGTTTGGGGATTACTCAAAAGGAGGATTACAGAAATTAATCCCCTAAGTCATCAATGAATCCTTTTCAAGACGTAAGTCCAAACACATTTCTCTCAAAATCTATACTCTCCTAATTTATTTATTGAAGTACAAGGTCTTTTATTCCCATATACATGGGATACGTAGGAAGCCTCCTTGAGGTTCAAACACAACACTTCAAATCCACCCTGTTCTCCTTGTGCCATGTTCTCAACAAGGCATAATCTAACTTGGAAACAAACAATCTTTCTGTGTTCATTGGGCTACTTATGTATAAGTCCCACACCAAAAATTGACTAAGAACATTTATCATTTATGTATTTACCACATGACATTATATAGTATGGTTAGACCCTTATCCCATGACCTTAAAATGTAGGATGTGTTCCATTAAGCGGCACCAAACTATGAGAGTTCTGATTCCTTTCATAATGATACATAGGTAACCCAATTTATGGTTACAATCCCAATATCAAAAAAAAACTTCATCTCCCTGGATGAAAAAAACTTCCAGAGTGCCCTGATGAGTGCCTTAAAAACCAGTATCATCATAATGATGATTAAAAGAGTCTTAAAATCGTATATTAGAGGACAGCATTGAGGGAGAACCTCGAATACATACATAAATATCCATTAATGAAGAACCTTAAATTCATACTGATGTTTAAAAATTTTACACATGTTAATAAGTGATTGAAAATTACACGTTAAACTTATTCAATGCGTGTTGAATTAATAATGATTCATGAAAATATCTTAAATTCACAAAGAGAGTCCCGGATTAGACAATAATTCCTCCCCAAAAGGGTGTGATGAGTCTGATCTCCCATCCTCTTGGCCAATGTACGTTCATAAGTATTGTAATGTTCAATCATAATGAACACCTACCTTCAGAAATCATGTTCTGTTTGGATAAATAACTATTGAATGTTTTCAGTTTTCATGAATAAATCAAATGGAAAATGTCTGGAAGTAGTGATTCATTAAACTATAAAACACATTTCAAGTAACTACGAAACCAAAATGCTGAACTCTAAATGAATCATTAACCATGTTAATAATTTTTCCCACCAGTTAGGCCCCTATAAATTAATAAAATAAGGCCGGAAAAATGAATCAATAACGCATGTATCCATCTATAAGATTTTACATTAATAGAGTTTATTATTGTTTCTATGTTTTTTCTCAGAACTCCCTTCACTCCAAAATGGCATTCTTCAAGTCAACATCTGTTAACTTCCCAATAGATGCTCAATATGGATCCTCATCCAAGGGTAGGCTATTATCACCCACCCATCATCATTAATGTTGGATCTCAAATGTACTAATAAAGTAGAAACATCATCACAGTACCATTCCGACTTTGGAGCTTCCCGAAAGGCCCTCCAGGTCAATAACACTCCTCGATCATCTGCCCTACGATGGACGATGATCAAGAAGTAGGTGGTTACAACCATCATCTTCAACCATTATGGGTCATAATCCCTAGAATTCAACAACCAGTACCTCACATACAACAGGTAGGTGTATTAGGATTTCACTCAAGGACTCAATTAAAATATACAGGGATCTTTCATGAGGATTCGCACTAGCAGAATTGTGTGGTAGGGAACCCCAAACATGATAGGGGGTTGCCACTAGAAATTCGGCCCAGGTCTCTTAGACCGAGGCCCACAAGATGAACCACTAGCCACAATGTACAGTCAACAGGGAGAAGGTTCATTCCTGTACCCTTTCCAGAGAAACCCATTAACTTAACTTGATGGAAAACAATGAGCTGGAACATACAACCATTCGTCCTAATTTTGTTGTTCCGCAGACTCATCTAGAAGAAACCCGCCAATCCGACCGGATAAATCTAGTGGAGTGTGGTGAACTAGCACAAACACATGCTTACAAGTTATTAGCCAGTCATCAGTCTCATCTAACCGCATTTAAAGAATCCCAACAATCCAATGTGGAAGAAACTTGTAAATAGGAATATACACCTGATTACAATCACCAATTCTGCCAGCAGTCATGTCTTTCAGTATTAAACAATGTGTATCAACCATACTTTATGGTAAATATCCCGCAAGAACATACACCTTCTAGTGTTCCTCAATATTTCCTACATTATCGTTTGGTAGCACTCAGAAAAGTCATTTAGAAATCTCTGACGAAAAATCTAGGGCAGATCCAACTCTTTGCCCCCATGCATGAGTACGTTCCATACCCATGGACATTAAAAGGTGGACATGAGTTGGAACATTCACCTACTCCAGATACGTAATGGATTTAAATTTCTGTTCAAGACACTAAAGTCACCAAACATATTTTATGAATGGTAAATGGGAAGACAAAAATTCCTACCCATATTCTTGAAGCATGCCCAGATATTATGACAACTTCTTCAGTAGTACCAAGGGAAAAGACACATAAATCTCTCCCCATACATGGGATGACACATCAGCATGCCATCCCAAAGAAGATACACACCTATTTTCTAGTCCAAGAGTTTCATGGGGCATACTCCCCAATATCCTATAGACAACAAGATTGGGAACACACACCCTTTCCAATTGGAGGTAATCGGTCCATTCCTTTATCCAATCAAATGCATGCACATAAACATGTCCATGAAAACCACTTCTCCAAGAAAGTGGTCCCAAATAAGTATAAGAGATAATACCTAAAGAAATATCTTCAAATAGGGTTGGAAAAATCAAGAGTCATGTTGTTATATGGATCCTCTCAATGCAGTAGTTCTTGAAACCCAACTATGTTTATCTGTTACAGCTCAAGATATAATCATTTCATTAAAAAATTATGGGAGTGGTAGTAGTAATTATGATGTTCCTCATCAGACACCATATCATGAAGGTTGGCCAAATGAAAATTCGTTCATTCAAGAGTTCATATCTCTGGATGAGATCCACGACAACCCTTCATGTTGCCAGAAGGCCATGGAGCAAGAGGATTCATCCTTGATGTAATACACCATGGTAATCCTCCCCATTATGGATTTGTCTATGAAAGTACATTCCATAGTTGTATCACGAAATTTAAATATAATTTTATAATTGATAATGCAGCGATGAGAAATCCCTCATATCTTGAGGAACATGCAAACACAAGGCCAGTTCGGACTGATTCATTATCATTGACGGGTGAAACACATTCTCAACCAGAAGACATCTTAAGGGAACGATCATTCTACGAACATCCCTTGGGACATTTGTCTTCTAATAAAGAGAATCCACATGGTTAGTCCAAGTGCAGAAATATCTAGTAAAATAAGATGATGATATGTTAAACATGAGAAAACAATTTCCTAAAGTAGAAACACTAGTAATGTTTTGGCCTTTGGAAAATTCTCAATATAACATTCCAAAATAGATGATAGAAGATTTTATTCAAGATATCCACCTCAATTTATGGAATAATTATCATCATTTAAAAACCAAAATATTACCATATTATGAATATAAAATTCATGTGAGGGTAATAGAAGGGTTGCAACATCAAATTTACTTGGCATATACCTCTGTTTCCCAATTTCCAATGACTGAAAAAATAGAAGAAAACACTTCAGTGTGCATTCATCAATGCTATAAAGAGGATATGCAAGTTAATTTCTGATTCCCCATCTGGTGTTCATATCTGAGGATGGGGTTCACATGGATCATTACATTTCATTACAATCCAAAATCAATAATTTATGTCAATAGTGGAATCATGCAATTTTATTTCCCATGGTCGGTTATAATGATCATATTTTATATTCAATCGAATGTACACTCAAGAAATGACCTCTAACAACTCTCATAATTGTTAGGCCCAAAAAAAGAAGTTATTGACTTACTTTTACATCATGCATATGATAATTTTGAGAAAGAATCTCATTTAGAGGATGTCGACCATAAAATAATGCAAATGTCTGAAATAGCATAGTGATCCTCTGAAAGAAGTTATTTGAGTGGTTGTCGGAAGTTGCACCCAGATAATTTCCAAACCAAATTTCACAAAATCATAATGGAAGTTGCACAAATTTCATCCATAGAATTTCATGAATCACCCCAGATTTCAAGGCAAGGTGATCAGTTAATTCAACCTTCAAATTCCTCAAAAAAAGTTCCGAAGTTTGAAGAAGTATAACAAGAACAGACCCAACCAGTAGGGCTGTGGGTTTTTTCACATCTACAATCCCCTCCTCTGCAGATGTGATTTTTCTCTAGATTAGGGAAGAATACACAATGAATGTGCACAACCAAACTATATGAGGGTTCCCTTTGGGTTACTGTCCACCAAACAGTTCCTGAGAATTCATCGTATTGGAGAAAACAAACTCATGGAAGGTACAAAGGGAGATGATATTACAAAGATAGTAATTGAATTCCATAAATGCATTACAAGATAGTAAATGTCATTAAAACCCATGAAGAAGATCCTGTAGAAAACAAGTCTCATTTAGGGGAATCAGAAGATGACGTTCTTATCCTTAATACGGTACAGACTGAGGAAAATGAAGAAGGTGTACGTACCCAAAATCAGAGGCATTCCTAGAATCTAGGTATGCCTTCAAAAAACCAACTCCCACCCCTATGAAATTCATATAACAAGGGGAATGGTAAAATTAAGATTGCATCTCATTTTTCCCCTGGAGAAGGTCAATCTCAACCCCTTGAAAAAATATTTTCATAGAAATAATATGAAATGATGGACTTGATAAAACACAATACATAGTTACTTCAAAGCATCATTTCCACTAAATATACTTCCCATGCAGGTACTCAACTTGCACATCCTATAGGAACTCTTCATGAAAGAGGATTTGTAGTAACTACATAGGTGGATAATGAATTCCCTTAATTGGGTACTCAGCCAAGGAAGGATCAAACATATCCTAATAGACATGTTCCTTTGGGTTATCCATGGAAAATACCAGCACCACCACTCGTGGTTTTTCTGGTCGTTGCATCAACTCGTGATTTAGTTGTTGTACCTTCACAAGTTCAATATCATCCGGATACACCCAAAATTCATATGAACACAATTGAGGAATTAAAAACTCCATTGAAAGCTATAGTGGAACGACATGCACTAGTTCAACCGGAAAAAATAATCTTACCTTGAATGGTTAGATCTGATTCCTCCCCAACCAAGTTTTTCAAAAACTACGCTTCCAATCATTAATGGTTTGGGAGATCCAGAATAACACTTATCACATTTAGTTTTTTATTATTATCCCATTATGGGAACTCTTAAACAAAAAGATGTAGTAATGCTTAGGTGTTTTGTGCAGTCACTACAGGGACCAGCTTTTGTGTGGTATAAATCTTTACAATCTCGATCAATTACTAGATGGGAAGATCTATGCCAGAAATTCCCTCTTCAATTTAGATCAATGCTACTGAAGACAAAGGTTTTATGATCTAAAAAATTGTAAAAAATGGTAGAATGAAATTGTTTCATATTTCATTATGCGATGGAAAGGATTAACATATTCCTTAATTATGTGACTCACTCAAGAAGAGTTTCTGCCAATTTGTTTGGAAAATCTGCATGATGAGTTGCACACACCACTGATCCCTGTGAAATAAATAGGAGGGTTTTGTGACCTTACTTCAATTTCACAATAAATAGAATATTATATTATTGAAAATAAGTCTAAAACTCATGTAATTCCATCAGCACAGGGAAGGAGAATGGGGAAAACAGAGGCAGCTACTGTTACACTCAAGCAATCACATGTACCTTCTTCCATTTTGAAACCTTCGTCGTATCGAAATGTTCCACCTCCATAGCATCAACAACAATGAACGCCTCATTAATATGATCAAAGAGATCAATGGCATAAAAAGTTTGAGGAATTAAAAAGAAACGTTTATTCCTTCTAGAATAAACAAGTTCCCAGTTACTTCATCTCAGCTCTGGAGAAAAATTTGGATTAGTTACCAAGGGTATGGAAATCAAAAAAAGAAGGAGATGAAGATCTTACAAATTATTGTCCCTTTCACCAGATGTTGGGACATCCCATTCAAAAGTGGTTTGTTTTCATGTACCTCCTGCAAAAAATGGTACACTAAAGATAAGTGAAACTGTAAAGTTCTTCAGATCAAGTAGCATGTGTTAATTCTTCTGATCCGGAAGAAGAAGGCGAATGACAAGAATTAAAAAGTAAAAAATGTGTGGAAATATGATGATTGGATGATCCAAAAATTGATCAATAGAACTCATGCCATTTTACGAACATAGATGAAACAAACAATTATGTCTTCTTCCACTTCTTCCACAGAAAAACCACCTACCTCAAAGGGTGAATCCTCAAAGAATCGAGGTGATCAGAAGGACAAATAGTATTTTGAAGAAGAAAATCTCGTGTTAAGCACAATGTTTTCCTTGACCAGCGAAAATTTCATGCAACATGTTTCAAAATAATGGGCACTGCCCTGCAAAACGACACAACCATAACGAACATGTCAGGCAGAATTTTCATCATATGAAAAATCGATAACTTGTTCTGTTAATGTTATTCACTTAACATGTCCTTTTCCAAATGAAGATTCAGATTACAATGAGCACACGTTCCTTGTACCTTATTGGGGAATCAGGGTAAGAGGCCAAGGTCGAGGATAGAGGGGAAGACATGGGATTTATAGAAACCACCATTTTACCTATACCCCTACTCGAACCGTATATGCAGCAAAAACTAGTGGAATAGCCCTTCAACAGGCACAATAAGAACAAGAAGTTTCTTCCATGTATGAAATGTTCGGTTATGACAAGATTATTTTGGAAGACCAATTAGAAGTCACACCATATTCTTCTCTGTGAGTGGATAGACATAGTCTGTCTAATCTACCAAATCCATGAGTATTTCTAGCTTCCGCTCCGACATAGGGTATATCTACACCAGAAGCATCGACTTCCAAAGCAGCTGAAAAAAATAATGTCCTTGCTGGGAAACGTAGACCTCTAGATAAAAAGTACGATGTATTTATTCCATTAGAACAAGTACCTGCAAATATGTAATTTCTTGATTCCTTGAATCATTGAAAAGATCTTTGACAAGAACTTATTGAGGCTTTGTTAGGTCCTCAATAGTTTGAAACTGAAGTTGTTGTAGATGAGGTTTACTATATAGATAAAGATACTTCAGAATATCATGCAGTCATATCATTTACAGATGAAGATGTAGATGATTTAGAACATGGACATATCTGAACCTTTTATTTATCTAGAAAGGTCAATGATATAGACATCTGAAGAGCATTCATTTATAATGGCTATGGAGTCAACCTCATTCTAATTTGTACACTTCATCGATTGGGCCTAACTGAATCTAATTTATCTCCTTCCACTTTAATGTTTACAGGATATGAAAAGAATTATCAAGAACCTCTGGGCGATATTACACTCAATATTCAATTTGGAGATCTTATGTCTAATTCAGATTTCATGGTTGTTCGTCAGGACACTTCCTTCAACATTCTACTTGGAAGGCCTTAGCTGTATCAACATGAAACCCTACCTTAGTCATACCACCAATGTCTTAAAAACTATTTCAACGGTCAAATCGGGACATTCTATGGGGACAAGGCCCGGTTAAAATGATGTGAACCCTAATACATTGAGGCAGAGTTTTATCACACAAAATGAATGAGATCTATTAAAAAGGAGATAACCACAGTTAATTCTCCAAATGGTTTGCAATAGATTATAGAAAAACCATTCGTACATTTAAGTAAAATTATGTTCTACCCATCAATCATATTGAAAGGGTAAAACCAAATCTAATCACTCATCCAGTGACTTACATAATGTCGATTGTGGATACTCATCCAGACAACATGGGAGAAACTATTGATTCACCAAGCAGTGATGAAATATTAAATGGAGATGTCTTCATTTCATCCTCTGAAATACATCAAGAATGTACATTTTCAATCAGAGTTGACTACATTTTAGAAATGTTAGAGGAATATAAATATGTTGATTCCCAGTATATCATCTCCTCTTTACTAACACAGGATGACCCTTCATCATCAGAAGGGTCAGATATGGTGGCTTCTTCTTCATAATGTACAAATTCTAACTCCTCCCATAACTCTGGAACTTTTGCATCATCATCTACTATGAATGTATAAATAGAAGAGGTAAAACATAATAAATAGGAGGAAGAAGATCTCAATTATGCTTCTCTATCATTTGAGGAAGGTTTCTCTACCACTATGGATGCGCTTGGAGAAATAAATATGGGTACAGAAGAAGATCCACCCCCCACACTAATTAGTGTGGACATGAATTCTTAAGAGAAAGAGGTGTGTACATTATTTCTGAAGAAACATTGATATATATTTTCTTGGAATTATATAGAAATTCCAGGTCATAATTTTGATGTTGACACCCATCATTTGGGTTTCCCAGAAGAACATTGCGGATTCAAGTAGGCAGCATGAAGAATACACCAAACTCATGCCTCTAAAATTGAAGCAGAAGATGATAAGAATGTGAAGAATTACTTTTTCAGAGAGGTTAAATATCCCAAATGGATAGAAAATAATGTCCTAGTTAAAAAAGAAGAATTGGAAAAATATGGTTTTCATTGATTTCAGATCTCTTAACCGGTATTGTCCGAATGATGATTTTCCAGTTCTGATTACAGAGATTATAATTGATGCAATAACTAGCTAAGAAGCTATTTTCTTTGTGGATTTATAATATGGGTATAATCAAAACTCTATGGCCCCAAATGATGAATAATCTATATACTTTAGATCCCACATAGTGTTTTTTCTTATTGGGTAATTCCCTTTTGCATAAATTTTGCAGGTGAATCATATAAACGTTCCATGCACCATATGTTAAAACCCTTCTTAGGGAATTTTTTTTGAATGTTATGTGGATTATTTGTGATCAAATTCAGACAACATTCCAATCACTTGGACGATATAGAGCATACATTGAATAAAATTTGTCCACACAGTCTAGAGTTGAACCCCTTAAAATCTACTTTCGGGCTAACCTATGTAAAGTTAGATTGCTTCGTTGTACTCCATCATGGTATCACAGTTGATCTTGATAAAACAAAATCAAGTCTTGGTATGTCACCTCTTCTAAATTTGAAGTAATTAAGATTAATTCAATAAAATTTGGCCTATATTCAGCGCTTTATCTCTAATTTGTCATGAAAGTATTTTCCCTTCCCCAAATTAATAAAGAAGGGAGTCAACTATTAATGGAATGGAGACTTCCAAGAAGAACTTGATACCCTTATAATATATCTCTTGAGTCTACTAGTATTAATACCACCTGGTTATGTAAGATCACTTATTCTCTATATGACAGTTTTAAAGCGATCACTAGGGGCCTTCCATACCCAAAAGAATAATGCTGGGAACGAAAACATCCTTTACCATCTCAGTCGTACTATGATTGATGCGGAAACACGATATTAAAGTATTGAAATGTGCTGCTTGAAATTAATATTTGAAGTTCAAAAATTGAGGAACTACCTGTAACATCATGAAGTCCATTCGGTGTCTGTTAGTTACCAGCTCCAATTTTTCCGCATTCGTCATATTCTTACAGGACATTTGGCATGGTGGGTGGTTATTCTGTAATATTTGGATATCTAGTATGTGCCTCATTAAAAAATAAAAGGACATGATTTGGCTAACATCCTTGCTTAACATCCAACTCTTGAAGATACATCATTAAATAATGAATTTCTTAATGAAGAGGTTTTCTCTATTCAGGATAATTCCCAAACATGGTAAATGTACTTTGATGGTGCTTTCATAATTCCAACAAGGAAGAGAATGAAAAATCATAAACAAAAAATATTTGGGTTATGAATTATCCTTGTTTCCCCAGAAAAGGTATTGTTTCCTTACCCCTTCATTTTTTCAGAAAGTGGTACCAAAAAATGAAGCAGAATATCAAGCTCTCATCGTAGGTTTGGAATTGGCCCTTCAGGTGAAAGTGAATCACTTAAAATTGAATGGTTATTCAGAATTGGTAATCAAGAAAATCAATGGGGAATATTATTTCATAGAAGAAGAGTTAATCCCTTTGTGTGATTAAGTCAGAGGGTTAATGGCTGAATTTCCCCCAAATCCAACACTTTCTTATGTCCCTCGTTCACAAAATTCCCAAGATGTTGTACTGACTAATGCAGCTACACCCCTGGAAGATCCAAATCGGAATGAGACAATCATTATCATATCCCATTGGCGTGTGGTGTCACCTTTCGTTCAAACCTGAATGGAGAAATTAATGAGATTAGCCCTATTTCTGATCCATATGGTCATACCACGGAATGGAGAACACACAACATGGAATATCTTCAAAATAGAACACCTCCACCAGATAGGGATGAAAAATAATAGATCCAATGATGAGTGGTGAATTTTACTCTTTATGATAGTCCATACCATCAGAAAATCCTTTTACAAATGAGGCTTCGATGGAATCCTTCTCAGGTGTATTGATGGAGAAGAGACTACAACTGTCATGAAATAAGTGCACTGAGTAATTTGTTGGGCCCACTAGTCTGGGCACAGAGTCTCTGATCCAATCTGAAGGCTTGGATAATTTTGGCCTTCAATGACGAAGGATTGCACAAATTTCACTAAGAAATGCCATCCCTTCAATGTGGGTGCCAACATTATTTATCAACCACCATAGTTACTACATAAAACAAAATACTCATGGCCATTTTTCACATGGGGAATAGATATAGTGGGACCTTATCCTCCAGCCATAGCTAATGAATTCAAGTATATTCTTATTACTATTTACTTCTTCCCTAAATGGGATGAGGCAATACCACTCAAAGAATTCATATCCAAAATCCTTGTTAGTTTCATCAAAACTAACATCATTCCTAGATTTGGCATCACACATACTATTTTTAAAAATAATGGCACCAATTTTTTCTGATGAGTTAAAAAATTTATATCGGGAACATAATATCAAATACAACCATTCACTTCGCTATCATGTAGAGGCCAATGGACAGATAGATGCCTTCAATAAGACCCTATAAAATATACTCCATAATATGGTTGATAAAGATAAGAAGTCATGGCCAAATAAACATTTGAATGCTTTATGGGATTATCGGACTACTACTCGTAATGCAACCCAAACAACTCCCTATTCATTGGTATATGGAACAGAAGCATTTTTTTCAATTTAAATGAAATTTCCTTCCCTCAATGTTTCAATCTACGATCAGTTGTCTACAGATGAGATGTCTCGGAAACAGATTGATGAGCTGGAGAAGTTCAAAGAAAAAAGATTGCATGTTTTCATCAATTGGTTGTCTACCAGAATAGAATAGCCCGAGCTTTTAACAAGAAAGTTTTCCTCTTTTCATTTCTTCAATGATAATTGGTGTTGGTCCTTAGGAACCTAATGATACCAGGAATGAAACCTACAAACCATGAGCCAATGAGTAAAATAACATTATTCTATACATAATGTCTACTCAAATGGAGCGTATGCCTTAATATAAATGGATGAAGAGATTATTACAACTCCAACCAATGCTAGATTCTAGAAAAACACTTCATGTGGTTTCATGAACTTGTCCTCTCTGCAAGACTAAAAACTGCACAACCCCCAAATTCAATACTACAAGACTTAAAACTACATAGTAAAAATTCCTAGTTGAGTGACATTAAACAAAATAAAAACCATAAGCGTCCAGGATACATGACATTAAAATGTGTAGCATCTTTGTCCTTGTCGCACGATGTTAAACAACAAGAAACTATTTTTCCTCGTTACACAACTTTAAACTATATGGATAACGTCTTCTCTACTTGACATTAGGAGCTTCCATAATCAATCATCATGGAAATCATTGCTACTACTTAGTTGAACTTGAGTCCCTCTCTTCCCTATGTCTGAGTTAGATCTGCATAGGGACTATGTTTCAAGAACTATGTGTGTCTTGATTTTCATCTATTTGAGATATTTAGAGATTCTTGGATCTCCAATCATGGGCCTAACCAAAATCAATAAATTTTAATTTCCATTTTTATCCTCTTGAATATGAACTAGATCTATACAATTTGCTACTTTAAGATACATGATTTTATATTCATACTATATTGTGTGTTAAATTTATTCATTATTTTAGAATGTGTTAAAATCCACCATCTCCCATGTCAAACTTGAATGGTGTGGGAACTGATTTTTTAATGAACTACATACGTCTTGATTCTCTTTTATGTGAGATACATAGAGACGCCTCTTTCTTCAATCTTGTGTCCATCCACGATTAAAAAAATAGAACCCCTTATTCCTTATATAATAATCACACAAGATTATAGAATGTCTAATGAAGTACGTATGGCATGATTCTTTCCCTCAGCAAGACACTTAGTGACACTTGGGTTTTATCCGATATTCCAGCTACAACAAGTATTTATTTTCACATCGTTTCATCTTATTCCTTACTGTATGATGTTAAACTGCATTGAAATCTAACACCCATATTCTCCATTTGTGTCACCATTTTGTTATAGAAGAAACCATTTCTTCTCCTTGTTTATCACACCGAGCATTGCACATGTGGGTTTAGGCATTGGGTGAAAGGATTCAATATAAAAATGAGGTGTCTCAATTTCTTATGGGGTTATCAATGTCTTCACTGCATGAATTAAAACTACAAAGTATAATGTTCTAGCTACATGACTTTAAACTATGCAATAGAATTTCAATTCAAAAGAGAAACAAAGACAACCCCCACTTTACATATGAGTCAGATCAATGTAATGGATGTCAAGCTCTAGTCCAATATTTATTTAAATATTTCTTATTTACATTGGGTATAACCCACTTCTATATTCACACTCTATATCATAAATTTTTCTAGATCTTAATAATATTTCATACGGTTTCTAGTGACAGAGTTTCTAATACCTAAGAACTATTTTTCCTGACTATGAATTACGTGCCTTTAGGTGTCCTTGCAAGAGTTTCTGACATAATAGGCCTGGAAGTCAAAATATGATACTACATGGCTATGCCGCATATGCCCTAGTTGGACATGTATAACACAAATCCCATAATGAGTTTGTCAAAAAATGGTAATTTCGTTCTTGGTTATAGTATTTTTGTCCCCTTAAATCATTGATGGCAATATACAAGAATATGTATTTTAAAACATTCATTCAGGTATATTTATCCCATTATCTTTCTCTCGTTCGGAAATTCTTCAAGACTATGGTTTACACATTTCCCTCTACATGTGTTCAATGCAATATAAAATAAATTTCCAATCACTTGGCCACATATCATATATTGTTCCCATTTCTGGTCCTTGTTGAATGACCTAAAACAACAGACACCACAATACTTACGTTTTGGTCAGACCTTCGTTAACATCCCATTCCATCGAATCTATGGAAATCATTTTGGAAATCTCCTCTCTATATTCAGGTACCTTTCTCCATAAACCAAACATTGTGCTTCAAAAAATATTAATATCTATAATCTTCCTTTGGATTTATTCAATAGTAAAATGTCAAACTTTTGAGAGCTCTTTTACTTGACTATGTTGTATGTTCCCCTAGGCGGCCATGAATATGTTTCCTACATAACAAAACTTTTAGTCAAAAGATGCCACTATTTGGATATGTAGCATATGCCTCAATTGGACTAACATAATACTGGCCCCATAATGGGGTATGAAATAATGGAAACTTTGTTCTTGGAAAAGACTTCTTCTAATTCCTTTATCCCTTTTCCATATCAATTGTCAGATCTAGAAATTCCAAAATCATAGTTTACAATTTTTCCTTCCATACCGGAATTTGGTAATATGTTTACAAAACAATTATCTAGAAATTGGGAGAGTCTCATACCATTGGTCAAAGAAAATGACCTTAAATTAATGTCACATAATTTCCTCACTTCATGACTTGATACTTCACAACATAATGTCCTCACTGCATGACATAAAATTGCACACCATAATGTCCTCACTGCATGACTTAAAAAAATTCAAATATTTATATCACAAATTCCCTTTTTGATAAATATCAACCATTCTTCGTACCAAAAATTTGTAGAGAAGTGGTTTTCATATTCATGACATATGTCAAAAGTAGCCTTTTATTAATAAATCCCCTTTCCTTGGAAAACACATAACTATGGTCTTGAGTCTCCCAAACATTATTTTCCCTTTTCTATCAGAAGTAAAATGTTAAATTCTTAAGATCTCTTTTTCTTGACTATGTAGTATGTTACCTTAGTTGGCCTTGCATAATTTTCCTACATAAGGGGCCTTTTATTCAAAATATTCCATTATTTGGCTATGCATCATATGCCCTAGTTGTCCCTGTATATTATAAATTCTATAACGGGTTTGTAAAATAATGGTAACTTCATTCTTGGAAGATACTCCCCAATTTGTTGAGATAAGTTTTAAATTTTGTGATCATTAAAATCATGGCTCATGATCCCCCTTGGAAATATTTAAAGAATATTAAATATATTTTTAATCACTATGTCTTATTTGGTATTTAATTTCACATTTATGGTCAAAGATATTTTGTAACACCCGAGACTTTTATGAAAAATATTTTGTTTTATGTTATATAAATCATCAAAGGAATCTTTCACTACACACAACACTAGCTTGACTTTCTTTACACGCAATTGCGACCTTCCACAATATCTTGCGTTGTATGTAATATCGAGTTTCACTAAGCAACGATATGCTATTAAAATATTATTAAAAGTAGCCGTTATGAATAGTAATACCAACTTTTTGAAATTTTGTAAATTTTATTTTTCAAAATGGACTTCATTTTTGAATTCGTAATATCGAAATTATCCTAGGGTGAAATTTTGATATGTTTCTGAAAACTTTCAATTTTTGATGAATAGTGAAAACACTAGGTTGCTATTTAAAAAACGACTTTTTTTAAATAATTATTTATTCTATTTAAATTTATCTTAGGTAAAAATTGATACATGATACCTTTATAAGTTAAAATTAATTCATTGGAGTCATTTTATAATAATTTTAGATATATAAAAATTTTATTGAACTTTTGACCATCTTTTACCCACCTCCTAGGAGAATTTGAAAATTTACATAAAACATAATTTTACCGCTTCTGTGAGTGGAATTTCAAAACTCCAAGAGACACGGTTGATGTTAGTAAGTAAAATTTCGTTCAATGAGACGAAAATAATTTTTGGTGAATAGTAACTTTTTACTTTTATTTACTACGGTTAAAAGTAAATAGAGTAATTAGGGTAAAAATGATATTATGATTACCCTAAAACATGTCCTAATCCTATTGTATAAGTTTACATAGACCGAAAAAAACCTTAGAAATAATATATGACCATTTAGGCCCACTTGGATTTGATTAGGACATTTATTATTATTTTATTTAAAGAAGGGTCAAAATAGTTAAAATCAATGTTTAATAAGAAAATAATTTTTAATATATGGTTATACATAAGATATATTCGACTATAAATATTAATTAGAATGATAAAAAGATTTCATACATAATGATATTTTATTTATAATTTTTAGACTTTAAATAATTTAATTTATTCATGACACAATGATGATGCAGTAATTATATTATTAATGAAATATTGACATAATTGATGTTATAAATACCCAAATAAATGTAATTTGATACTTTTTATGAATTAAAATACTTTTATATGTTATAATGACATGTTAGTATTGATATAATTAACTTTTTTTGAACTAATCATTCTTTTATGATTTTCTCAAAAATAAATTACCAAATAGTGTCAAAATTGACATAAAATAGTTTTTAAAACAAATATTATATTATTAATTAATATTTTTTTCTTAAAAATCTTAGGTTCATCCAAATGACTTATATAAGGTTATATATATTAATAAAAAACAACCAGGGATTCGTTTGGCTTTTTATGGTATGTTTATTAACCATATTGTGTAAGAACACAAAAAGACACGGTAAAAGTAAAAATATCTAACGTAAAGTTAAATCTAAAATATAAGGGTAAAATAGTAAAATAAACTTGTCCAAATTCAATTGGATGAGAGGCTTTCGACCCACCCACACCTTAGCTAAGATATAAATCAATTTGGAGCAATTTAAAACCGAATATGGCTTTATAATAAAATAATATTTTTTGTTTTTCCAAAGGTGCCCCTCTCCTCCCTTAAAAAAGGGAAACTCCTCCCTCTCTTACTCACACCACTTTGAGCCTTCAAGCTCGGCCAAACCCTGCCAATAGCTCCTATCCACTTCCCTAGAAACATCATAGAGGTCCTGGTCATCTTCAAAGACCAATTTTAGTGCCCTAAAAGGAGGTCTCAAAGATGCGCTTCAAAGAAGAAGAAATGTCTGTTACCGATTCTTTCAACATTATTTCTTCTTCAACATCTTATTAATTAGTTGTTTAATTATGAATTAATAACATCAGTATCGATCATATATGGATATATTATTATAAGTATGAAACAACCCTATTTCACCATCTATCCATCCTACGGAAAACGAAATCACCACGCGTGGGTACGTATGGAATACCATCTCCATGCCGTGGTGTAATCTATTTTCCACCATCACCTTACGTGGAAGGGTATAATTGTGTAAATAATGAATATATCTGATTATTGTAATTTGGTATTGATTCTGAAATAGTATACATACACTCAAATACAATTCCTTGATCATGGGAACGATATCATCGCTCGTGCGTACGTACGGAATACCATCTCCACGATGTGATGCGACTCGTTATACATGATCTTCATTGAATAATGATTATATAAATGAATTTAATTAATTAATATGATATATATAACACATATACCATTCTGGAAATGAGGTATCTATAACCTAAAGAGAAGAATAAGAATTTATTCGACAAAACACGCATAAGAACAAAAAGTAATAAACACCCAAATAACAAGTAGCAATGAAATATTACAAATGATAAGCTAAGAATATGACCATATATGATATCATAACAATGAGTATGATTCTTTAATAAGTTAATGACATTATTTGAATCATTATATAGGAGGTTTAGACACCTACGAAGCAAATCAGATCTAAGGTAAGGGAAATATCACAATCTCATTTTTATCCGAGATTGTTTATACTTTGGAATTTACTAGGTTTTATTTTATCATCCACATCCATGATTCCTCACTATGTAATGTTATTTACATCCACCTACAATTGTTTAAATCCAATTTTCTCCTTCGGTGAGTTTTTAGAAAAAGATATGAAAGGAATCTTTTGTCGTTTTTCGTACAAGGTACTTTTTTACTTTTCCGACAAAAGTACGAGAAGAAAGTTTTTTCTAACTTATACGGCATGAATGGATTTTTCAAAATTATTTCCAAGAAGCTTCCTTTACATGTTTTCAACTTTATTTTTAATCAACTTCTTTTAGTTTCGAATTGTATGACTTGTTAATAAAGGAAAAGTGTTTTTGAATTATAAAGGATATTTTCCTCAAGACTGGAGTTCAAGTGTTTTATCAAAATTATTTTCCATCTAAGATAATAAAGGGTTCTGTTTATATCTCTATTATTAGATTGATTTGATTATGTTATGATTGAATTATTTTTATGAATTCCTTTATCTTATATGAATTGTATTATGATGTCACGATGTTTAAGAATCCCATTTTTATTACATGGGTTCTGCTATGATGTATGGGTTATGATTTTGTGGCAAACATAAGAATGGTATAATTATGAGATGGGTGGGACCTATATCTCCCTCCAATGCATTGGGTAAATATTTTATATCTCATGAGATAGACATGGCCGGAACAACTGGTTAAACCGGTTCAGTGAAACAGGACTGAAACGAGGAATAAACTCGGTTTAGAAATGGACTTTGTCCACTAAGATAGTCTTGGCAATGAGTATTGACTAATAAGAAATGATTCTCTATGAATATGTGTGTATGCCACAAAGCTTCATGTTTTATGTTATGATTATTGTGATTACATTTCACTTCCATGATTTATCCCATGTTATGAAATTTTGATCTCTTTTACAGGGTAAGATTTCCAAAATGTTATATTCTTATGAATATGATGTGATCGATATTTCTTTTGTTTACCCTTAATGAGCATTTGAGCTCACCCTTTTGTATGTTTTCTTTCCCAAGGTTAGGAAGAATGTTATTACGTAAGATATGCCAAAAGGGGCTATATATAAGATGAAATAAATGGGAGACAGTGTAGATGCTTTATGAACGAATTGTTTATGTTTCCCAGTTTCTAAAGACACTATACCTATACAGTCCTTTCATGGTTTTTATATGTTGTAGTAAGTGTACTTCAATTTTGAAGTACTAAAAATGTATGTAAAGTATGGGTCGTTATAGTTGGTATCAGAGGAAAGGTATAGTCAACCATTGGGAACTAGGATGTGAAAGACTTAGTAAGAACCCTAAGGATAAGTCTAAGCATAGAACACGATCTTAGTGTTTAAAAAATGGCCATGAAAAACCTATGATAAGACCTTAAGTGTGAATTTTATTCTTGATTATGTGTTTTTCCTATTATAATTATTGTTGCACACACTATTCTTCTTGGTTTTAGTCAATGGATGGAACCCGAAGGAACTGTGTTAATGCAGAATGCGACGGGAAATGCAATGATTGTCCCCCTGAGCAACCAAATGTTATGGGAGCTGGAATGAAAAATCTTGTAGCCATGCTCACACAACTTTCTCAAGCTATGAATCATGCAGGACTTCCAAACAAGCAAAATAAGGAGAAAAATTATGTTTAATCCTTCATGAGACAGTTCCCACATTCAGTCAGCGGGTCTACAGATCCATTAGTTTTTGAACAATGGATCAGTACTACTGAAAAGATATTTTCAGTTCTTCAATGTTCTGAACATGATAAAGTCATCATAGCAGTGTATTGTTCGTAAGGTGATGCTGATCAATGGTGGAATCTTATCAAGAATACGAGGCCAAGAGATGAAATTGAGTCCATGGAATGGGATGAGTTCAAGAACTTATTTTTCAATTAGTACTTCCCTCGTATTCTCTGAACAAAGATGGAGAAGCAGTTTCTTGAACTAAAGAAAAAGGATGATGAATGTGTTGGTACCTATGAAGCAAATTTTACAAGACTTGCAAGGTATGCTTCTGGTATTATTATCCAACATGAGAGTAAGATCGATCGATTCTTTAGTGGCTTAAAACCAAGTCTTAGAAGGGCGTTAGCCATAAGGGACGTCAATAGCGATGAGGAAATCGTTCGATGTGCTCTCATAGTTGATTTGGAGATTGGAGTAACCCATCAGTCATATGGGTTTGTTAAGAAGGGGAAAATGGAATTCAAAGGAAAATCTAAAGAGCACACTGACAAGAAGATGATCTTTCCTTTATGCTCAAAGTTCGGAAAGAAACATGGAGGGAGTTGTCATAAAGGGACAAGTAAATGTTTCAAATGTGGAAAGGAAGGTCATCGAGCATATGAATGCCACAATGATGGGAAGAAGATGTCTAATGATGCAAAAAAAGGAAGGAACACACAGAATGAACCTACTACACTTCAATGTTTCATGTGCAAGTAGATGGGTCATTATGCCAATAAATTCCCTAATCCAAGGGTTGTTGATGATGATCGACATCAACAAAATCTTAAGGATAATGACAAAGGAAAGTCACATGCAATTTCTATCAGCGATGTGGAGTACGATAACGATGTGGTGAAAAGTACCCTTTACATCCACTCTAAAGTAGAAAATGTTTTATTTGATTCTGGATCCACCCACTCAGTTATTTCTGAAGTATTTTCTAAGGGTATCACCGTATTACCTCAACAATTAGATGTTGAGTTAGCTGTGACAACCTCTAATGGCACAACAGTCGCATCAAAAGTTTATAATTTTTCTCCGATTGAAGTTTGTGGGAAAGTGCTTCCTGCAAATCTTGTGATCCTCCATATAGTGGAATTTTTATGTGATTCTTGACATGGATTGGCTTTCTTTATATGGATCTCATATCAATTTCCAAAGAAGGGAAGTCACATTTCATATTCCAGATCAATCTTTGATCGTCTATCAATGGAAGGATGAACATAACCTTCCAGTGGAAATTTCTTCCATCTTTTGGGTCTTGATTCCACTAAATGAAGGTTATTTATCTCAAATGGTTGGTGAGAAACTCAAAATTAAGAATATGCCCATTGTACGGGAGTTTTATGATGTCTTTCCGGAGGAATTTCCGGGTCTTCCACCAAATCATGATGTTGAGTTTTCAATAGAACTCGTACTAGGTGATTTGACCATTTCAAAGACACCTTATAGAATGGCCCCAATTGAGTTGCAGGAATTCAAGAAGCAACTCCAAGATAATCTTGATAAGGGATTCATACACCCTAGTGCATCACCTTGGGGAGAACCTGTTCTATTTGTTATGAAAAAATATGGATCAATGAGACTCTGCATTGATTATCGAGAACATAACAAGATCACTATCAAGACCAAATATCCTCTCCCATTCATTAATGACTAATTTGACCAACTACGCGGAGCTCAATACTTTTCCAAGATTGATCTTCGTTTCGGGTATCATCAATTAAGGGTCAAAATGGAGGATATACGAAAGACGGCTTTCCGTACAAGGTATGGACACTATGAATTTATAGTTATGCCATTTGGCCTTACTAATTACCCTTCTATCTTCATGGATCTGATGAATAGAGTCTTTAGAGACTATCTAGATCAGTTTGTGGTAGTCATTATAGACGATATTATTGTATATTCAAAGAGCAAGGAAGAACATTAAGATCACTTGAGAATTATATTGAAGACCCTGAGAAAGGAGAAGCTTTATGCCAAATTTTCCAAGTGTGAATTTTGGATTCAAAAAGTGGCATTTTTGTGTCACATAATCTCAAAAGAGGGGATATCTGTGGATCCAGCAAAAACAGAGGTTATCAAAAAATGGTCAAGACCTACAACAGTAACCGAGATCCGAAGTTTTCTTGGTTTGGCTGGATATTATGGATGTTTTGTGATAGATTTTTCACGATTATCTAATCCACTCACCAGGTTGACTCAGAAAGGAGTTAAGTTTGTTTGGACAGAGGAATGTGAAGAGAATTTAAAGGAGTTGAAGAGAAGGTTATCTAGCGCACCTGTACTCACACTTCCTTGTAGTGGAGAAAGGTTTGTGATCTACAGTGATGCATCCAAGAAGGGGATGGGGTGTGTTCTTATGCAGAATGATATAGTGATAGCTTATGCCTCACGACAGTTGAAAATCCATGAGCCAAATTACCCAGCTCATGATTTGGAGTTAGCTGTGGTAATCTTTGCCTTAATGATTTGGAGGCATTATCTTTATGGAGAAAGGTGTGATATTTATACTGATCATAAAAGTTTAAAGTATATTTTCACACAACAGGAGTTGAATATGCGCCAAAGAAGATGGTTGGAGGTGATTAAGGATTACGACTGCTCAATTCATTACCACCCTGGGAAAGCAAACAAGGTGGAAGATGCATTAAGACAAAAAGACCATGCTACCTTATCCATGATGAGAATCACAAAAGATCCAATATTTATGGATTTACAATGGATGGATCTTGGAGTTATAATGGAAGGGGAAAAATCGTATCTTTATCAAATGAATGTTCAACCATCTATACATGTGAAGATTAAATAGGCACATATAGAAGATGTAGAGTTACAAAAGAAGGTGAGAAATATTCCGGAATTCAACCTTGATTGTGATGGGATAATAATGTTCAAGAATCGGGTTTGTGTTCCTCCCATCACAGAATTAATGAAGGAGCTGCTGGATGAGGCTCATAGTTCTTCATTCTTTATTCATCATGGAAGCACGAATATGTATATGGACCTGAAAGAGTACTTCTAGTTAGATGTCATGAAAAGAGATGTTGTTGAATATGTCTCTCAATGCTTGGTTTGTCAGCAAGTTAATGCAGAGAGACAGAAGTCTAAGGGGATGTTACAACCATTACCCATACCCGAATGGAAATGGGATAACATCACTATGGACTTTGTCACCAGACTTTCTAAAACATCCAAAGGCAATAATGATATCTAGGTCATAGTTCATCGTCTTACAAAGTCTGCACACTTCATTGTTATTAGAGAAGATTTCTCTATAGATCAGCTTTCCAGGATATATGTAAAGGAAGTAGTATGATTTCATGGAGTACCACTTTACATTATATCTGATCGGGATCCGAGATTTACCTCGATGTTTTGGGGAAGTCTTCAGCATACTCTTGATACAGAGTTTAGTTTCAACACTGCTTATCATCCTCAGACAAACGGTCAGTTTGAGAGGACAATTCAAACTCTAGATGATATGTTGAGAGCTTGCTCTATGGATTTCAAATGTGGTTGGGATCAACACCTACCTTTGGTGAAATTTTCTTATAATAATAGCTTTCACTCCAGTATTCAGATGGATCCTTATGAAGCTCTCTATGGAAATAAATTCAAGACTCCAACTTGCTGGGATGAAGTTGGCGAAAGAAAGCTATTAGGACCTGATCTTGTTGATGAGATGGCAGAAAAGGTCAGATCTATTCAAAAACACATAAGAGCAGCTCAGAGTTGACAAAAAAGTTATTCCGACAACCGACGAAAAGACCTAGAGTTTGAAGTGGGTGATAAAGTGTTCTTACGAATATCTCCCTGGAAGAGGGTCATGAGATTTGGAAAGAAGGAAAATTTGAGCCATAGATATATCGGTCCTTTCGAAATACTGGATCATGTTGGGAAGGTTGCTTACCGATTGGAACTTCCACCTAATCTCTCTCAATTTCACAATATGTTCCATGTATCTCTCCTGAGAAAGTACATACCTGATCCTTCACATGTACTCAGCTCAGAAGTTGTATCGTTGGAACAAGATCTTTCTTATGAAGAATAGCCGATAGTGATTCTCGATCGTAGTGAAAAAGTACTATAGAACAATACCACTCGCTTGGTGAAAGTTTTATGGAGGAACAACCAATTAGAAGAAGCTACATGGGAGCTTGAGGATATGATTATGGAGAGGTATCCTCATCTGTTTGTTACAAGTGACAAATTTCGAGGGCGAAATTCATTTTAATGGGGGTAGAATGTAACACCTGAGACTTTTATTAGATATATTTTGTTTTATGTTGTATAAATAATCAAAAGAATCTTTCACTACACAAAACACTAGCTTGACTATCTTTACATGCAATTGCGACCTTCCTCGATAGCTTGCGTCGTACGCAATACCGAGTTTCACTAAGCAACGATATGCTATTATGATATTATTAAAACTAGCCATTATGAATAGTAATATCCACTTTTTGAAATTTTGTAAATTTTATTTTTTAAAATGGACTTCATTTTTGGAGTTGGAATATCGAAATTAGCCTAGGGTGAAATTGTGGTATTTCTCTGAAAACTTTCAATTTTTGATGAATAGTGAAAACACTAGGTTACTATTTAAAAACAGACTTTTTATTTAAATAATTATTTATTTTATTTAAATTTATCTTTGGTCAAAATTGATACATAATACCTTTATAAGGTCAAATTAATTTATTGGAGTCATTTTATAATAATTTTAGATATATGAAAATTTTATTGAACTTTTGACCGTCTTTTACCCACCTCTGAGGAGAATTTGCAAATTTATATAAAACTTAATTTTACCACTTCTGTGAGTGGAATTTCGAAACTCCCAGAGACACGGTTTATGTCAATAAGTAAAATGTGGTTCAATGAGATGAAAATATATTTTGGTGAATAGTAACTTTTTACTTTTATTTACCACAGTTAAAAGTAAATAGGGTAATTAAGTGTAAAAATGATATTATTATTACCCTATCACATGTCATAATTCTATTGGATATTTTTCATTCGACCAAAAATAACCTTAGGAATAATATATGACCATTTAGGCCCACTTGGATTAGATTAGGACATTTATTATTAATTTATTTAAAGAAGGGTCAAAATAGTTAAAATCAAAGTTTAATAAGTAAATAACTTTCAATATAGGGTTATACATAAGATAAATTCGACTATAAATATACATTAGAAAGATAAAAATATTTCATACATAATTATAGTTTATTTATAATTTTTAGACTTTAAATAAGTTAATTTATTTGTGACACAATGATGATGCAGTAATTATCTTATTAATGAAATATTGACATAATTTATGTTATAAATACCCAAATAAATGTAATTTGATACTTTTTATGAATTCCAATAATTTTCTATGTTAATAGGACTTGTTAGTATTGATTTAATTAACGTTTTTTCGAACTAATCATTCTATTATTAGTTTCACAAAAATCGATTACCAAATAGTGTCAAAATTGACATAAAATAGTTTTTAAATCAAATATTATATTATCAATTGATATTTTATTTCTAAAAATATATGGTTCAGATAAATGACTTATATAAGGTTATATATAATAATAATAAACAATTTGGGGTTCGTTTTGCTTGTTATGGTAAGTTTATTAACCTTATAGTGTAAGAACACAAAAAGACACGGTAAAAGTAAATATATATAACTTAAAGATAAATCTAAATGATAAGGGTAAAATAGTAAAATAAACATATCCAAATTATATTGGATTAGCGGATTTCGACCCATACCCACCTTAGCTTCAAAATAAATCAATTTGGAGCTATTTAAAACCGAATATGTCTTTATAATAAAATAATATTTTTAGTTTTTCCAAAGGTGCCCCTCTCCTCCCTTATAAAAGGGCACCTCCTCCCTCTCTTCCTCACACCTCTTTGAGCCTTCAAGACTTCCCAACACCTGCCAATATCTCCTCTCCACTTCCCTAGAAACATCCTAGAGGTCCTGGTCTTCTTCAATGACCAATTTTAGTTCCCTAAAAGGAGGTCTCAAAGAGGCGCTTCAAAGAAGAGGTAATGTCTGTTACCGATTCTTTCAACTTTATTTCTACTTACACTTCTTCTAATTTAGTTGTTTCATTATGAATTAATAACATAAGTTTTACTAATATATGGATATGTCATTATAAGTATGAAACAACCCTATTTCACCATCTATCCATCCTACGGAAAAAGAAATCACCGCGCGTGCGTACGTGCGGAATACCCTCTCCACGCTGTGGTGTAATCTATTTTCCACCACCACCTTACTTGGATGGGTATAATGGTGTACATAATGACTATATATGACTATTATAAAGTGATACTGATTCTGAAATAGTATACATACACTCCAATACAATTCCACGATCATAGGAACGATATCATCACTCGTGCATACGTACGGAATACCGTCTCCACGATGTGATGCGACTCGTTATACATGATCTTCATTGCATAATGTTTATATAAATTAATTGAATGAATGAATATGATATATATTACACTAATACCATTCTGGAAATGAGGTATCTATAACCCGAAGAGAAGAATAATAATTTATTCGACAAAATACGCATAAGAACAAAAAGTAATAAACACCCGAATAACAAGTAGCATTGATATATTACTAATAATAAGCTAAGAATATGACCATATATGATATCATAACAATGATTATGATTCTGGAATAATTCAATGAGATTATTTAAATCATTATACAAGAGGTTCAGACACTTACGAAGCAAATCAGACCTAAGTTAAGGGAAATATCACAATCTCATTTTTATCTGAGATTGTTTATACTTTGGAATTTACTTGGGTGTATTTTATCATCGAAATCCAAGTTTCCTCAATATGTAATGTTATTTCCATCCACCTACAATTTTTTAAATCCAATTTTACCCTTCGGTGAGTTTTTATTAAAGGATATGAAAGGAATTTGTCGTCGTTTTTCGTACGAGGTACTTTTTGACTTTTCCGACAAAAGTATGAGAAGAATGATTTTTTAACTTATACCGGATGAATAGTTTTTTAAAACATTATTTCCAAGAAGCTTCCTTTACAAGTTTTCAAGTTAATTTTTAATCAAATTATTTTAGTTTTGAATTTTATGACATGTTAAGAAAGGAAAAGTGTTTTTGAAGTAAAAAGGATATTTTCCTCAAGAATGGAGTTCAAGTGTTTTATCAAAATTATTTTCCATCTAGGATAATAAAGGGTTCTATTTCTATCCCTATTATTACATTGATTTGATTATGTGGTGATGGAATTATTTTTATGAATTCCATTATCTTATATGAATTGTTTTATGATGTCACGATGTTTAAGAATCCCATTTTTATTACATGGGTTATGCTATGATGTATGGTTTATGATTTTGTGTCACACATAAGAATTGTTTCATTATGAGATGGGTGGGAACTATATCTCCCTCCAACGCATTGGATAAAGATTTTATATCTCATGAGAAAGACATGGATGGAACGGCAGGTTAAATCGGTTCAGTGAAACAGGACTGAAACGAGGAATGAACTCGGTTCAGAAATGGACTTTCTCCACTAAGATAGTCTTGGAAATGAGTCTTGACTAATACGAAATGATTCTCTATGATTATGTGTATATTCCAAAATGATTCAAGTTTTATGTTATGATTATTGTGATTACATTTCACTATGATGATTTATCCCATGTTATGAAATTTTTATCACTTTTGTACGGTATGATTTCCAAAATGTTATGTTCTTATGAATATGATGTGATCGATATTTCTTTTGTTTACCCTTACTGAGAACTTGAGCTCACCATTTTGTATGTTTTCTTTCCCCAGGTCAGGAAGAAGGTTATTAAGTAAGATATGCCAAAAGGGACTATAGATATGATGAAATAAATGTGAGACAGTGTAGATGCTTTATGAACCAGTTGTTTATGTTTCCCAGTTTCTAAGGACACTATACCTATACGGTCCTTTCATGGTTTTGTCAAATGTTGTAATAAGTGTACTTCAATTTTGAAGTACTAAAAATGTATGTAAAGTATGGTTCGTTATATATTTTGACCTTAAACATTATCCCTTTATAGTCCAACAAGCATGACTCTAAAATTTCTAATAACAAAAGATGTGGTACTCACTAGATTGAGAACCCGCAAACCCAACTCAGTTAACATAAATTTTTGAATGAATTAGGTAATATTGAGTAATATAAAAAAGGTCAAAAGATATGATGTTTGTTGGATTTTCCATACAACCCCAGAAAAAATCAAACTATGCTCATTAGGACCATTGTCTAACTAAGAATATTATGAGCACCCCCATTCATTCCATTGTCATCATGGTTGTCTAAAATGAAGTTTTAATGATTAAAAAACTCCATCATCATCATTACACTTAAATATTGAAATCATGGAAAATAGGAATGAAGATGCATATGATTGGAGATAAGAAATCCCCTTCATTTATGTGGAATTAGAGGGACATCCATTGAATGGATCCTCACTGTCATGTGTCGAAAATAAACTCTCAACTTGACTCTTCAATTGTTGATCAACATCATAAGCCTTATCAGCTTCCTGTTGATGTTGAGATAGCTGGGAAACTCCAGCCTCCTCGGCCCAACAAAGTGCTTCCTTAGCGGTTGAAGTGGTAGTTATCCCCTCTAATTGGGTTTTTCCCAATGTCTGATTCAATTTACCATGTTTGTAATGAATAATATCTAGTTTATGTTGAAGAAATAATGACTCCTTCATGGATTATTTGATTTTTTGTATAATTTCGATCCATTTCTTGTTATGATCTGCCTCAGCTACTAGAGCTTGGAAGCCCTAAATATTGACAAGCCATTTATCCTTTTCAAAATCTTGTCGCAACTTATTTTCCTTCTCTCACCAGTGAATGGACTCTTTCAATGCATCATAGATTGGTAGATAATTGAATCCACCAAATCCCAATACGCAAAATAATGCTGGTAGTTTTAAAAAATTGGACGGTAGTTAATCTAAAGGCTTATCAGAAGTTATGCTCCAGATATATCTCCGTGTCTTATTAAATTCTATTCCAAGAGCATATTGCATCTCTATGTTTGAATATGTGTCACTACAATGATGAGAAATTTACTTTGGAAACAGATCACTTAAGGAGCTTCCCTATTCTGTTTCACTAGGAATAGTAGAAGCTTCACCTTCTATTGTTTTCTGAGCCAACATAGAAATTTCACCATATGATCTAACTGCAGAAGCTAATAACCCTAAATGATAAATCAAGGTCATTGTCATTTTCAGAAAATGGTAGGAATAGAGAATGATCCAAAAATACCAATGATATTTACCAAATAATAAGTCAGCTACTTGATTGGATTCATCCCCAGTATTCTCTGGTTAAACATGTTGAGTAGATTTTTTGTGAGAATGGGAACTCTCTTGTGTTTTCCCAGTTGTCAAAATTAAAGGATCTGGAGCATTCCATGACAGAGGGTCCTCTATAAGTATTTATCCAGCTACAATAGAAGAAGTATAGAGTGGAATTCCATTTTCCTGAAGAGACTTTGCAACATTTTCTATAGATAAAGATGCATAAGGTGAACTTTTAGGTAATGAATCAAGGAAAGAAGAACAATTTTGTATCGAAAATTCAAGAATAAAGACTTACATCCTTGAAATTCCTTATGAAAATCCCCAAACTCCCTGAATGAACCTGGAATATCAATATTTGGATTAAGGGAATCCATCATTAACGTGTATGTGTCTTGGAATGTTATATCATCCTCTCCATTTAAGGTGTCCAACAAATGTTGGTTGATGACCAAATTGGCTCTGTTGAAATTTTGGTCCATTGGCACTTCAATCGGTATAACATCCTCATATCTTTCCATGTTTGGAACAACATTAGTATTTATGTCCGGTTGTCCTGGGTCTTCATTCCATTCTTCTAGAATAATAGAAATATCATCATTTGTTGTTTTTGGACCCATTGGAAAAAGGAACTGATCTGAAATATGTTAAAAAGATGAATAATTGCAAAGATTATAATATTCAAGAGAAATGTATTTGATCCTACCATGACTTTTCCATCTCTCAGTGGTGCTAGTAACAAGTACTGATGAATATTTTGATGATTTATCTACCAAGATAGCAGATTCATCAACATGAACATGGGTTATTCCTAGTGTTTCCTTCTCTGGTCTCTAAGAATCAGCTCTTAATCCCTTGAGGGAAGAGAGAGTCATAGTTCCTACAAGATGAAACAATATTATCAGAGTGTATTGAGTAAATTACATTCCCTAAGGACAGTATACATACTTACACCTTTGACGAATACTTTGGTTCAATCTCATTACTCAGTTGTGTTTCTTTTGAAAATATTGGGGAGAAATTGAACCACTCGTCTTGGATTGATAAACATGAGGTAATGGTTGAGGATTATCTATCGTCGTTACCCCAGTAATAATTATCTCTCCTAGAGAAAGCTATGGAGACCTAGGAGGATCGTTTATTTCATAAATGGGAGATCCTACAGGCCCATAAGTTGGTGATTTAAGAACTGGTCTGCAATTTCTTTTCCAGGATTAAAGATTCACAAATACATTTTCATCATGATTAATGATGGTGAATGGTAATGTGGTGTTGAGACAAAAAGAAAAGGAAAATATATTCTCATTATTAACATAAATATCCCACTCCTCCTCAGGGTCAATAATGTCCACTTGGTGTAGTCCTAAATCCCTTATATGATAAACACATTTAGAGGCTTGTATTTTTTCATCAATTGAATATATAAAATTCTTACACTCCGTAATATTATCATGTACATAAGCCATGTTATTATCTGGATTTGAATCAAAAGGTGCCTTAATGTCACCAACATCTGGTATACGAATGCCATGATGAAGGAATGCCCATGCATCCCTAAGATCACAGGTCACACATTCCCAATAATGAATGGCTGAAGGTCTCACATAATTCAATCTCGGTATGGTTAATTGTGGAGGAGATTTAACACCTTATAACTAGTGACACTCTTTAGACCTTGTTTATTATTTATAGAGTTAAACAGATGGGATATGAAACTTTTTTTGATTGTGGTGATTGTATCGCCTTGACATTGGAGGTATATCTTCTCTAGATTTGGTCTTTATTTTATACCTCCTACGAAGATTTTTTGAGGGTAAGAAACCTATGAAACTTCTGCATCATTTTGGCCTTGGATTTCATAGCATAATTTCTACATGCAACAGACATTTTAGCTTTCAATCGATATATTCATTTCATCAAACCCCCTTGAGGATATGAAGAAGCCCATTCTTTGGAAAATCTGACTTCTAATCTGATTGATTAATCTGTTGAAAGTAACATAATCGACAATTTGGATGCCGGTAAATCCATTAGAATCTATAATTTTCTCTCTTCCATTGGGTGTTTCTCATGTCTAACATATGTGGGTGGAAAATTTATTGATTCTTGAAGACATATTGTAACACCCCAAGCTTCTACGGTACGCTTCTCTTTGAATAATGTGATAGCGTGTGTTGTACGCAACACCGAGTTCTAACACACCACAACTAATTAAACTAGCCATTGTGAATAGTAATACCTAATTTTTGAAATCATATATATTTTATATTTCAAAATGGACTTCATTTTTGGATTCGGAATATTGAAATTAGCCTAGGGTGAAATTTTGGTACTTTTCGGATAACTTTTATATTTTGATGAATAGTGAAAATTACTAAATTTTAATTAAAAACAACTTTTTTAATCAAAATAATTAATAGTGATAAATTGTGAATTTGAGTGGTTTTAAAGTATATTTAGAATATACTTTTACCATTTAATATAATGTTGGTCATTGGACATAATTTTACAATTAAACCGAACATAAACAAGTGTCAATCTTTTGATAGTTATTACCTCTTGAAAACACGCTTTTTGTTTTGACAGCGGGAATTAATTTTAAATTAATTTCTGCCACTTCTGTGTTTTGAATTTAGAAAAATGGATTCCATATTTGGAAACAGGATATCCAAATTGTGTAAATAGGTAACTTTTATTTTTAGACATTTTGAATAATTACTGTGGTAAATATTTTATTTACCAAGGTTAAGGGTAAATCCGGTAAATAAGGGTTAAAAAAATAATATTATAATAATACAAAATTACCCTAAAACGTGTCCTAACCTTATTGGTGGACACATACCCGACCATGAGCATCCTTGGGTCAATTTTCGGACCCCTTGGAGCCACTTGTATGTGGTAGAAACCCTTTATATTAATGAAGTTAAAATAAAAATAAAAATGGCATAAGCTTACATCTTTTAGAAGAACAATTTTTACATAGGGTTATACATGTTGGATTTTCGATTATAAATATTCATTAGAAAGATAAAAAGATTTCATACATAATAATATTTTATTTATAATTTTTAGACATCAAATAATTTAAATTATTAATGACACAATAATGATGCAATGTTTACCTCATTAATAAATCATTTAAATAAATAAGATTATAATGATTAAAATATTATCTAAAACCTATCCAATTCTTATTGGTTGATGTTATTTAGAATATTAGTCATCTTATCTTCGACCTCAATGATTTTTGGACCATTATAAACCGAATATAATTATATTATAAAGTAATACTTTCACTCTTTCCTATAGAGCCCCTCTTCTCCCTTATAAAAGGAGACCACTTGTACTCATTCCTCACACCTCTCAAGCCACTTGGCTCGTCCGAACTCTGCCCAACTAAGCTCCCCACATCCCTCTCCTCCTCCTTGAAGCTTCCCCTTAGGCATAAATCATTTTAAGAAGTCCATTGGTTCCAACCAAAGTGAGTTACCTAAATTAAAGGTAACGATTTCTCTTAAATTATTTTCCTTTATCTTGCTTCTCCAACCCCCAAACTCTTTTTATTTCCTTTCTTTTGTAACAACACCAGTATCCTAAATATACTAGGATGTTGTTATAAGAAGGATTCAAAGTACACATACACACAACTCCATCTAATGGATGATGAACATAATGTTTCTGTGGATGGAAAACTAACGCCTCACGAAACGATGATTGTTCAAATACATCTTACCGCCTCTCATGGTGGCCATTATGATGGAACTGTAATTGAATATGATATTAATGATATATATTTTATATATAAGCTTCTGTAATTCCATTTTATTTCATACCATTATTCATTTCATGTTGTATATACATACGATAATTTCATTTGAGGAAGTGCGGACTACCGCCCCCTTAAAATGATATGACTCGTTCATACCACACATGGAACGTATAAAGGATGGTGTTAATGAACATAAGTAACATATATAAAATATTATATTATACTGGAATAGTAATATACCTATGTATCATTTGGATTCAATTCTTTTAAAAAAAAATTAAATGGAAGTAGCGTTCGTGCGTACGTACGGACTACCGTCTCCACGAACGCGGTGAGATCCATCCTCCATCGTATCCATTCAAGTCTTATTCTCATTTTAGGGTTAAAAATAATGTTAATATCATTCTTATTATGAATAAGATTTAATCTATCCATTACAAACATGTCTTACGTAACCAAACATTTAAGAAGAACGAATCGATTATCAACTCAAACGACGATAATACTAAGATATTATTAATAAAGCAATGTTAAAAGATCATATATGATATCATATTAATGTATATGATTCTTGTATAATTTAATAACAATTATTTCACCATTATACAGGAGGTTAACCGACCCAAACAAAGGAAAAGTACAAGGTAAGGGTTATTTCACAATCTCTTCATTATCCGAGGTTGTTTATACGTAATAATCTACTGGGATATCTTTATCATCCACATCCATGTTTCTTAAATATGTATTTCAAAACATTTTTACTATTTACAAGAATATGGGTTAAAGTCATTTATACCCTTGTTTGACTTTTTATAAGAGGTTTATAAACGAATCTTTCCGTCGTTTTCAAAACAAGGTCCTTTTTAACCTTTTCGACAGAATTGAGGTAAGAATGTTTTTTTTAACTTATACGGTGGGTGCGGTTATTTTAAGCCATTATAAAATCTTCAAAGCTTTCCATACAAGCTTATAAGAATATTTTCAAAGAAAATGTTTTATTTTATATGGATCTTAAATGATTTCAAAATAAAAGGAGATATTTCTTTAAAAAAAATTTGATTTCATCTACGTCAACATTCTTTGATGGATTTTAAGATTATTTGAAGTTGATTTATTATGATACAAAACTTCTATATTGTATTGAAGGTTTTGTGATATGTTTGACTATGGATGTGCTATTTTTATACCATTCATAGTTTATGGTGAAATTATTGACATTTCGTATGCTAGTTTTAATACGAATGTTTATGTTATGTTTAAACCTTTTCATATGGGAATGCATTGGACTTAATAAGTGACGGGTGGAGCCCACTATAGCTCCTCGATGCATCGATAGGTCTCATGAGACAAACTAGTGTCTTGGCACAAGGCCTTGACAAAATCTTATTTGTAGTCTTGGCACGAGGCCTTGGCTATGTAGTTATGATAGTCTGGCATTATGCATTCCAACATTATGAAAGTGGTTATTGATTTTCGCATGTGATTATTCGATTAGTAGAATATCCATGTGAATAAGTAAATGGAATTATTTCATTTTACTTTTTCTATACTATGTCGAAGTTAAAGTTTAAAAGGCTTTTGTTTTAATAATGCAATGCCTTAAATGTTTATTCTTATTTATGAATGTTTCCGCTATATTGTTATCCTTACTGGGCATTTGATCTCACCCCTTTTCTATGTTTTATTTTTCCCAGGATGTGAAGAAGTAAGTTATGAATGACCTGCAGGGATTTTATGAGGGGTTAATAGTGTGGATTTTGGAAACATTATGTTGTTGTAGTAGTTTTTCATTTTATGAGGTAATGTAAAACTTGTGAATATATCTAGTGTTTCCAAGGCTACTAAACCAATCGGTCTTTCGAGATTTGATCTTTCTTGTGATCATGCCAATGTTATGTAATAATGCACTGACTCTGGGTAACTGGGGTCGGGGCGTTACAGTTGGTATCAGAGGAAGTTTAGTACAAACCTTGGAAACTAGATTTAGATAAACTCTGATTAGAGCACGTAGACCTAAGATGAACTTTGAGGATTAGTATAGAAGAACTTCCTAGAATTTTGGTATTGTAGTGATTTTGTGAGTTTTCCGAGAAATACATCCCTGTCTGGATACGAGCAGGTAGAGGCGGCTCTGGCACAGATGTACCTAGGGGTAAAACCCAAAAACACCGCTTTGAGCTAGACTCGAACGGGAACTGGTGCACGACAACGGGCCTTGCTGCACTCTTGGTTACGACACTCCCGGGGGATATGCTTAGGATAACTCTCACTATCTTTACAAATCATTATGAAGGGTTTATGAGTATATACTTCCTCAAAGAAAACATTTTTATGATTATGGTTTATATCCATAAATAGTTCAATTTATGTTAAGTGTTTTATAAGTATGGAATTATGTATTTTGATTCATAAACTGATCTAGTTTATGCCATTGTTTAGAAATGGCGCCTAGTGGAAGAAATGGAAACCATATCAATGCACGCACTCCATGTAGTGATTTCCCTCCTGCTCAAGATAATTATAGTGGGGCTGGTGATGCAACCGGTGCTGATCAGCTAATCACCATACTGGGACAACTTACTCAGGTTATGAATAATAACCTTACCCGTATGGAGCACCCTGATCCGCAGCATGGAGGATCAATGTTAGATCGATTCATGAGGCAACAACCACCAACGTTCAATGGGAATACAAATCCCTTAGTAGCTGAGCAATGGATATTTTCCCTAGAGAAAATATTTCAGGCTTTGGGGAGCAGTGAAAGGGAAAAAGTTATCATGGCAGTTTACCGCCTCACTGGAGATGCTGATCAATGGTGGTCATTGATTCAAAACATGAAGGAAGATGATGAAGTATCAAATATGGATTGGAGGGAGTTCAAAGATCTGTTTTTAGAAAAATACTTTCCTCGCGACCATCGAGCAGATATGGAAAGACAATTTCTGAGTCTGAGACAAAAGGAGGATGAGAATGTCACAAAGTATGAGGCTAACTTTACAAGGTTAGCGAGGAATGCTGGAGATTATATTCGCAACCCAAGAAGTAAGTTTGATCGTTTCTTTGATGGGTTAAAACCATTTCTCCGTCGAGCATTAGTCTCACAATCCTTTCCATCGTACGAAGACATTGTCTCATGTGCTATCAAGACCGAAAAGGAATTCTCTAAGTCTTATGACTTTAAAGCAAAGCAAGAGAAGAAGAGACCTGCTGATCAATCTGGGAATGGAAATAAGGGGAAGAAAGGAAAGTTTGAATATCCATCATGTGGTAAATGTGGGAAGAAACACCCCGGTACTTGCTTGAAGGGAATGGGAGTCTGTTACAAGTGTGGTGAAAAAGGCCACCAAGCTCATGATTGCAAGGGGAAGAAGGAAGCTACCAACGTTCAGTGCTACAATTGCAGGGAGATGGGGCATTATGCAAATGCATGTCCTAAGCGTCAGGAGAACTTACCTCAGAAAAGGCCAAGGGATCAAGGCCAGGCTCATGCTATCACTACTGCAGAGGTAGATGCTCCAAAAGACGTGGTGGCAGGTAATTTAATGGTTTCCTCAAGTTTAGAAAATGCATTATTTGATTCTGGATCATCGCATTGTTTCATATCTTCCCAGTTTGCTAAGAAAATTAGATATTTCTAATTTGATTTAATAAGGGAGTTGTCAGTTAAAACTCCTAAGGGAAGTATCGTTGCAACAATGTTTTGTGAATCAGTCCCCATTAGAGCACATAAATTTTCTTTATCTGGTGATCTCATCGTCATACCTATGATTGAGTTTGATATAATCCTCGGTATGGACTGGCTTTCGGACTATTATGCGAAGATTTATTGTAAGAAGAAATAGGTTACGATTCTTGATAATAATGATAAGGAACACCTTATTTTTAGAGCAGAATCGTCACCACCTAATTCTTATTTAGATCCACCCCCAGTAGCTCAACTTAATTCAATTATTGGGGAGGAAGAGAATGAAATAACTATCGGAGAGGAAAGTAATGTTCAAATAGAGGATGTACCTGTTGTGAAAGAATTTGTAGATGTATTTCCGGAAGATTTACCTGGACATCCTCCAGAACGAGAAGTTGAGTTTTCCATTGATTTGATTCCTGGATCAAGGCCTATATCGAAGACCCCTTATAGAATGGCCACTGTAGAGTTAGTCGAACTAAATAAACTACTAGAGGAATTGAGTAATAAAGGATTTATTCGCCCTAGTGTTTCTCCATGGGGAGACCCTGTTCTTTTTGTTAAAAAGAAAGATGGATCTATGAGGTTATGTATCGACTACAGGGAGATCAATGCTATAACGATAAAGAACAAGTATCCCCTACCTCGTATTGATGATTTATTTGACCAACTGCATGGAGCTCAATACTTTTCAAAGATTGACCTTCGATCTGGATACCATCAGTTGTGTGTAAAGAAGGAAGACATTCCGAAGACAGCATTTCGAACCAGGTACGGGCATTACGAGTTTACTGTAATGCCATTTGGATTGACTAATGCACCCTCTGTATTCATGGATCTGATGAATAGATTTTTCAAGGAGTATCTCGATGAATTTGTGGTGGTATTTATTGATGATATCTTGGTATACTCCAAAACCTACGAAGATCATGAAAATCACATGCGCATTATCTTGAAGACTCTGAAGAGGCATTAATTATATGGGAAGTTTAGCAAGTGTGAATTCTGGCTTCAGGAGATTTCTTTTCTTGGCCATATTGTCTCTAAAGATGGAATCTCTGTTGATCCTTCTAAGACCAAGGCAATCCAAGAATGGCCAGCACCTACGAGTATAACTGAGGTACGTAGTTTTATTGGTTTGGCAGGTTATTATCGACGTTTCGTCCAGAATTTTGCCCGATTGGCTAACCCATTAACGAAGCTCACACGTAAAGGGGTTAAATTTGTTTGGACAAAAGAGTGTGAAGAATGTTTCGAAGAACTGAAGAGAAGATTAGTCAATGCTCCTATATTGACTCTACCATCGGGGAATGATGGGTTCGTTATTTATAGTGATGCATCGATGAAAGGACTTGGCTGTGTCCTTATGCAGAATGATAGAGTTATTGCCTATGCATCACGACAGTTGAAAATTCATGAACAAAACTATCTTACTCATGATCTCGAGTTAGCAGCAGTGATCTTTGCTTTGAAGATATGGTGGCACTACCTCTATGGTGAAAAATGTGAGATTTATACTGATCACAAGAGTTTGAAGTATATTTTTTCACGAAAAAGAACTAACATGAGGCAAAGGAGATGGATTTAATTACTCAAGGATTATGATTGTACAATACACTACCACCCAGGGAAGGCAAACAAGGTGGCAGATGCTTTGAGTAGAAAAGACCATGGAGTTTTGAAAAATATGAGAATTGAAAGGGATCCAATTTTTATGGATCTAGTGAAGATGGACATGGGAATAACCAGGGAAGGTGAAACATCAATGCTTTTACAAATGGTTTCCAAACCATCCTTACTAGAACGGATTAAGAGTTCTCAGACCGATGATGAAGAATTTCAGAAGAAGATTAAAGCTATGAATGATGGGAGATTGAGAGACTTTGTGTATGAAGATGGAATTTTGAAATTCGGGAAGAGACTTTGTGTTCCCGATTTACCTGATCTAAAAAGGGAATTGCTGGATGATGCTCATATTTCCAATTTCTCTATACACCCTGGGAGCACCAAAATGTATAGAGATTTGAAGGAACATTTTTGGTGGGACAACATGAAGAGGGAGATTGCTGATTTTGTGTCAAGATGTATGGTTTGTCAACAAGTTAAAGATGGAAGGCAACAGCCTGGAGGAGTCATGCAACCTCTTCCCATACCGGAGTGGAAATGGGACAATGTTACGATGGACTTTGTCATGGGGCTACCAAAGACTGCTAGAAGGAACGATGCAATATGGGTTATTGTTGATCGTCTTACCAAGACAGCACATTTTCTTGCTATAAGAGAAGATCTACCCCTGGAACGTCTAGCAAGACTATATATTAATGAAGTTGTGAGACTTCATGGAGTACCCCTATCGATTGTTTCTGATCGTGATCCCCGTTTTACTTCAAGATTCTGGAAAAGTCTTCAGAAATCCCTGGATACTGAACTTCATTTGAGCACTGCTTACCACCCTCAGACAGACGGACAATCAAAACGGACTATTCAAACCTTAGAAGACATGTTGAGATCTTGCTCACTTGACTTTCAGGGTATGTGGGATCAATATTTACCTCTGGTAGAATTTTCCTATAACAATAGCTTCCATTCGAGTATTCAGATGGCACCATATGAAGCATTATACGGAAAGAGATGTCGTACACCAACCTGTTGGGATGACGTTGGTGAAAGAAAACTTGTAGGCCCAGAACTGGTGGAGGAAACGGTGGAAAAGGTGAAGGTAATCCAAAATCACATCAAAGCAGCTCAAAGTAGGCAGAAGAGCTATGGCGATAATCGAAGGAAGGATTTGGAATTTTATGTCGGTGATCATGTTTTTCTGAAGGTATCTCCGTGGAAGGGAGTGATACGTTTTGGTAAGAAAGGTAAATTGAGTCCCAGGTACATCGGACCTTTCGAAATTCTAGAACGAATTGGGGTTGTAGCTTACCGATTGGCAATGCCGCCAAGTCTCTCCAAAGTTCACGATGTGTTCCACGTATCTCTATTGAGGAAATACATGCCTGATCTGACGCATGTACTCACCTATGAGGAATTAGAACTGGAACCCGATCTGTCTTATTGCGAAGAGCCCGCCAAGATTCTTGATACGAGAGAACAAGTGCTGAGAAACCGGACGACGCGTCTGGTAAATTTTTGTGGAGAAACCATAAGATGGAAGATGCAACGTGGGAACCCGAGGAACTTATGATGAAGAACCACCTGAGTCTTTTTATGCAGTAATACCCTAGAAATTGCGAGGACGCAATTATTTGAAGGAGGGGAGAATGTAACACCCCAAGCTTCTATGGTACGCTTCTCTTTGAATAATGTGATAGCGTGTGTTGTACGCAACACCGAGTTCTATCACACCACAACTAATTAAACTAGCCGTTGTGATTAGTAATACCTACTTTTTGAAATCATATATATTTTATATTTCAAAATGGACTTCATTTTTGGATTCGGAATATTGAAATTAGCCTAGGGTGAAATTTTGGTACTTTTCGGATAACTTTTATATTTTGATGAATAGTGAAAATTACTAAATTTTAATTAAAAACAACTTTTTTAATCAAAATAATTAATAGTGATAAATTGTGAATTTGAGTGGGTTTAAAGTATATTTAGAATATATTTTTACCATTTAATATAATGTTGGTCATTGGACATAATTTTACAATTAAACCGAACATAAACAAGTGTCAATCTTTTGATAGTTATTACCTCTTGAAAACACGCTTTTTGTTTTGACAGCGGGAATTAATTTTAAATTAATTTCTGCCACTTATGTGTTTTGAATTTAGAAAAATGGATTCCATAGTTGGAATCAGGATGTCCAAATTGTGTAAATAGGTAACTTTTATTTTTAGACATTTTGAATAATTACTGTGGTAAATATTTTATTTACCATGGTTAAGGGAAAATCCGGTAAATAAGGGTTAAAAAAATAATATTATAATAATACAAAATTACCCTAAAACGTGTCCTAACCTTATTGGTGGACACATACCCGACCATGAGCATCCTTGGGTCAATTTGGGGACCCCTTGGAGCCACTTGTATGTGGTAGGGACACTTTATATTAATGAAGTTAAAATAAAAATAAAAATGGCATAAGCTTACATCTTTTAGAAGAACAATTTTTACATAGGGTTATACATGTTGGATTTTCGATTATAAATATTCCTAGAAAGATAAAAAGATTTCCTACATAATGATATTTTATTTATAATTTTTAGACATCAAATAATTTAAATTATTAATGACACAATAATGATGCAATGTTTACCTCATTAATAAATCATTTAAATAAATAAGATTATAATGATTAAAATATTATCTAAAACCTGTCCAATTCTTATTGGTTGATGTTATATAGAATATTAGTCATCTTATCTTCGACCTCAATGATTTTTGGACCATTATAAACCGAATATAATTATATTATAAAGTAATACTTTCACTCTTTCCTAAAGAGCCCCTCTTCTCCCTTATAAAAGGAGACCACTTCTACTCATTTCTCACACCTCTAAAGCCACTTGGCTCGTCCAAACTCTGCCCAACTAAGCTCCCCACATCCCTCTCCTCCTCCTTGAAGCTTCCCCTTAGGCATAAATCATTTCAAGAAGTCCTCTGGTTCCAACCAAAGCGAGTTACCTAAATTAAAGGTAACAATTTCTCTTAAATTATTTTCCTTTATCTTCCTTCTCCAACCCCCAAACTCTTTTTATTTACTTTATTTTGTAACAACACCAGTATCCTCAATATACTAGGATGTTGTTATAAGAAGGATTCAAACTACACATACACACAACTCCATCTAATGGATGATGAACATAATGTTTCTGTGGATGGAAAACTAACGCCTCACGAAACGATGATTGTTCAAATACATCTTACCGCCTCTCATGGTGGCCATTATGATGGCACTGTAATTAAATATTATATTAATGATATATATTTTATATATAAGCTTCTGTAATTCTATTTTATTTCATACCATTATTCGTTTCATGTTGTATATACATACGATAATTTCATTTGAGGAAGTGCGGACTACCGCCCCCTTAAAATGATATGACTCGTTCATACCACACATGGAACGTATAAAGGATGGTGTTAATGAACTTAAGTAACATATATAAAATATTATATTATACTGGAATAGTAATATACCTATGTATCATTTGGATTCAATTCTTTTAAAATATAAATTAAATGGAAGTAGCGTTCGTGCGTACGTACGGACTACCGTCTCCACGAACGCGGTGAGATCCATCCTCCATCGTATCCATTCAAGTCTTATTCTCATTTTAGGGTTAAAAATAATGTTAATATCATTCTGATTATGAATAAGATTTAATCTATCCATTACAAACATGTCTTACGTAACCAAACATTTAAGAAGAACGAATCGATTATCACCTGAAACGACGATAATACTAAGATATTATTAATAAAGCAATGTTAAAAGATCATATATGATATCATATTAATGTATATGATTCTTGTATAATTTAATAACAATTATTTCACCATTATACAGGAGGTTAACCGACCCCAACAAAGGAAAAGTACAAGGTAAGGGTTATTTCACAATCTCTTCATTATCCGAGGTTGTTTATACGTAATAATCTACTGGGATATCTTTATCATCCACATCGATGTTTCTTAAAAATGTATTTCAAAACATTTTTACTATTTACAAGAATATGGGTTAAAGTCATTTATACCCTTGTTTGACTTTTTATAAGAGGTTTATAAAGGAATCGTTCCGTCGTTTTCAAAACAAGGTCCTTTTTAACCTTTTCGACAGAATTGAGGTAAGAATGTTTTTTTAACTTATACGGCGGGTGCGGTTATTTTACGCCGTTATAAAATCTTCAAAGCTTTCCTTACAAGCTTATAAGAATATTTTCAAAGAAAATGTTTTATTTTATATGGATCTTAAATGATTTCAAAATAAAAGGAGATATTTCTTTAAAAAAAATTTTGATTTCATCTACGTCAACATCCATTGATGGATTTTATGATTATTTGAAGTTGATTTATTATGATACAAAACTTATATATTGTATTGAAGGTTTTGTGATATGTTTGACTATGGATGTGCTATTTTTATACCATTCATAGTTTATGGTGAAATTATTGACATTTCGTATGCTAGTTTTAATACGAATGTTTATGTTATGTTTAAACCTTTTCATATTGGAATGCATTGGACTTAATAAGTGACGGGTGGAGCCCACTATAGCTCCTCGATGCATCGGTAGGTCTCATGAGACAAACTAGTGTCTTGGCACAAGGCCTTGACAAAATCTTATTTGTAGTCTTGGCACGAGGCCTTGGCTATGTGGTTATGATAGTCTGGCATTATGCATTCCAACATTATGAAAGTGGTTATTGATTTTTGCATGTGATTATTCGATTAGTAGAATATCCATGTGAATAAGTAAATGGCATTATTTCATTTTACTTTTGCCATACTATGTCGAAGTTAAAGTTTAAAAGGCTTTTGTTTTAATAATGCAATTCCTTAAATGTTTATTCTTATTTATGAAAGTTTCCGCTATATTGTTATCCTTACTGGGCATTTGAGCTCACCCCTTTTCTATGTTTTATTTTTCCCAGGATGTGAAGAAGTAAGTTATGAATGACCTGCAGGGATTTTATGAGGGGTTAATAGTGTGGATTGTGGAAACATTATGTTGTTGTAGTAGTTTTTCATTTTTTGATGTAATGTAAAACTTATGAATATATATAGTGTTTCCAAGGCTACTAAACCAATCGGTCTTTCGATATTTGATCTTTCTTGTGATCATGCCAATGTTATGTAATAATGCACCGACTCTGGGTAACTGGGGTCGGGGCGTTACACAAATGAACTGACAAGAAAACATAAAAGTTATATAAGACTCACAGATAATTTCACCATAAATCTTGATCGACAATACCCCATCCCTAAATTCCATCATATAAGACCTCATCTCATAATTCTTTTCATTACCATTAGCAATAAATGTTCCAGTTTGGGGGTTACCAAAAGAAAAGAAGATGAATTCTTCTGAGACATTCAATGCCTTTAGCACAACATCAATAATTATATTTTGAGGTTGAATACCAGAAAGTTATGTAAATATGGGGTGAATCAACCATTTGAGACTCTGACAGAATTCAACACTGAGTATGAAGAAATGTGTGATGAAATTTATCCCCACAACACTTGAAATAGCCCTGTAATTCTAATTGGTGCCTTCTTATTGTATAGATTCTATAGAAGATGATAAATTCTTGCCAATAAAAAAGTTTCTAATCTAATATACTCCCCCTCTACTAATTTACCCGTGATAAAAATATTCCCTGACCTTTCACCACCTCCAGACTCATGAAATACAAGCTTGTAAATGCGAAGCCACATGGAAAGGAAGGTGGTTAAGTGTACCATTGCATCTATATCCGATTTGACATTGTTGCCCAGTTCTTATATTCACATCTCTTTAACATAGGCCAATATGTTTCTGAACTACCCATGTTATCTGCAGAAGGACAATCAGTAGGACCTCTACATGTGATAACTTTTTCTATTGTTGGTTCTAAAAAGTATTCCATCTACACCCCAACATGAATATCTTTATTTTCTATGGTTAAATTCATTACTATTTTAAATAATTCATGGGACAATGGCGGTGTTCTGGTAACATTACCACATATTGTAGTCAGTGGAATAAACTCATCATATATTTCTCCAATAATGGGAATTCTATTTATTTGGTAGATGTCACATAGACTAATACCAACTTCACCATGCATCAAATGGAAGGAATTGATTTTTGGAAACCATCAGCTCAGTAATTTATGGATGAAATCATTTTTATAAACATAATATTGCACCATCCAAAAATATTCATTGATAAGACCATCTGATAACTCTTTTTTTAATTCTTCAGAAGTATGGCACACCCAAAATGCCCACATCCATTCAGGTTTCACACCTCCTCTAGAACAAAGATCCCAGTCTTCCTTCCAACCATTAGACCGATCTGTCTGAGAAGCCCAAAAAGTTGAATCATAGCAATGCGGCCTTGGATCTATAACATGATCTTCATATCCATAGTACAACCACAGTGATGCTAGATTCAACCAATAGGGACTATTCCTTTATGTACTGGAACCCCCCTTGCAGTAATATTCTTGCAGTAACCATTAAAGTATTGAAGTAACCAATTCTTTTGAGAATACTTCTTGATAGATGGAACATGGGAATATTATAAAATCCCATTCCCATAAAGGGGTAGGTATGGAATTTGTCAATATTTACATTGATATGTAATTAAACCCTTCAATATCCCATGAATAGTACTTTCAACAACATCATAATAGTCTAGTCCGACAATCATCATCATTTAATTTTGATGAGCTTTAGCATCTTCAGTAGCAGTTATCAAATGAGCCATTTTTTTTGCAAAATAATTACCAAACTTTCTCTATTAGGTAGATATTTTTTACTTAAGATTCAACTTAATAGAAAAAAATGAAAACTATTTTTCAAAGGATGATGTTCGCATAGGTTCGTCGAAGAGGTCCATTCTGTAGGTCCATCGACAAGGATCCTCATGCAACTCCTTCGACGATGTCCTTCCATGTATCCCCATCACCTTAATAGTTTCAAGTTGAGAAACATTCAAGGAGACTACACAAGAGCACAAAGCGCTAAGGATATAAAAAATGGTTAAACAATGAGAGTTGTAAAATTTGGAGGCACGGGTGGGGAAAATCACAATGGGTCGAACCTATTTATATCCAGTCGTGAACCTGTGTCACCTATCTACGCATCAACACTATGTGGCATACATATGCGATGTAGCTGCTTAGAAAACCTGCACTGTCCAATAATTAACCCATAGTTTTTCATGTTATTTTACCTCAGGACTCCACCCTCCTCCCATTGCGTAGCTATTTCAAAAAAATCCCTCAAATTGTCTCAGATATATCTCTAAAGTACAAGAGAAGAGATAATTAAATGGGATAACCATGTTTTGAAGGAATTTTCACAATTTTTACATAGTTTTGGTTCTCCTATGTGAAATGTATTCTTCAATCATCATACACACCTGAGCGGCATACCTGTGCGGCATACGTGCACACCATACCTACGTGCCATACCTGCGTGACCTACCTGCATAGCACAGCTGTGCGATGCAGCAATGCCGGGTACCTATGCTGAACACTTGTGCAAGGTACCTACACGGTAGAGCATGGTAAAAAGACTACATACCAACTCATGCACCCTCTTTAAAGTCCTTTATTATAGGGAATCATTTTCTTCGGTTCCCTTATCTGAGAGGGACTAAAGTGAATCCTCCACCAAAACCTCTTGACTTTTCAAACCTTTGGGAAAGTTACATTAGCATGTCTCCTTTTTGGGGTTGTATATCCACAGTCATAGGATTCCCACATTTATTTTATAATGTAGTTAGGATTCATGGATTGTTTGTTGGTTATTATATCCACAGTCACATGAACCTTTCTCCCAGGAATAGTGTTGGAAAGTTCCCGGTTTGGGGGAGGGTTTGGGTCCTGGCCTATCCCTTCTCAAAGACATGACCCAGAACCTCAGCTCTTTAGTAGGGATGGTACGATTCACACTTTCAATTCCACAAAAGCATAGTAGAAGTCTCCATCCTCTACTAGGATCAATTTCAGGGAAACCATCCAAGAATAAACCCCTATATTTTCGTGAAGGTGGTAGCTTCATTAATCCTCCTATATTATTCAGTGTTAAAGACCAAAGGAGAGACGGGAAAAGGGACTCTCATTACCCATTCCCTCTCCCGCTGAGATTTGTCACCATGGGCATCCATCCTGGTGTAAGACCCAAACCTTCATCCATTATTCCATTCATTGGGTCCTTGTCTAATATAATGTTATTAGATGGAAGACTTGTCACCTCACCCTCTTCTCGGGTCAACTCAGACTCATTTCCTCACCCTCTTCTCTGGTTAACTTGGCCTCGTCACCTCACCCTCTTCATGGGTCAACATGGGCCTCATCCAATCATGCCTCCATAGGTGCACCCTCTTCCACCAGTAGAGGAGGAAAAGTGCATGTGTCACTGTTGAATCTTTCACATCCTCTTGTTTCTCACACCGATCATGACTCGCGTGGGTTTAGGGATTTGTGTTGATTAAAACATGTTCAAAAACACTCATGATTGAATGAACTATGAGAACTATAATTCCATCCATAAATGGGATACATAGGAAGCCTTCTCATGGCCCGAGCTCACTATATATCCTCTTCAAGAATTCAACCATAATTCTCTTAATATGGGCATCCTCCTTAAAAATTATCCCCAAATTCTACCCCAAAATCATCATGGCATCCTTTTTAGGAAGTAATCCAAAAATCATTTCCCCCAAAGTACTATAATCTCCTATGATACTTACCAAACCACATGGAATTTGATTCCCATACACATGGTGTACATAGGAAGGCTCCTTGGGGTTCAAACCCATTTTTTAAAATCAAACTTGTTCTCCTTAGGCCATGTTCCCAGCAGGGTCTAATCATTCTTGGAAACCCTCATCCTTTCCTTTTTCATTAGTCTGGTGAGGTATAATTCCCACACCAAACATTCACTAAGAACCTTTTTCTTAGATGTCCTTACCACGTGACATTAAACTGTAAGGTTAGGTCCTTATCACATGAACTCAATGGTATGATGTGTCCCATTTTTCAGCAAAAAACTACGAGGGTCCTAATTACCATCAAAAGGATACGTAGGTATCACATTATATGGGTACGATCCTAATATCGAAACAAACCATCATCTTCCTGGATGTCATTAAATTCTAGTGTGCCCCTCTAAGTGGATTAGAAACTATTATCTTCATAATGATGATCAAATGAATCTTGAAATACTATATTAGAGGACACCATTGATGGAGAAACTAAAATACATACAAATATATCCATTAATGAGGATCCTTGAATGCTTAATGATGATTCAAAATTTTACACATGTTCATATGTTAATAAAAATTTCAAGGGAAACGTATGATATGTTTGGTGAATTAATAAGGATTAATGAAAATATATTAAATTTACAAAGAGTGTCTCAGAATAAAGAATAATTCCCCCCAAAAGGGCGCGATGATTCGAACCTCCCATCCTCTCGACCAATGTACATTCCAAAGTACCATAATGTTCAAAATTAACGAAGACTTACATTTGGAAATAAGGTCCCATTTACATAAATAACTATTGGAAGTTTCAGGTTTTCATGAATAAATCCAATGGAACCCGCCTAGAAGAAGTGATTCTTAAAACTAGAACACACTTTTAAAGAACTATGAAACTAGTTCCTTGGAATGTGTTTTGTATATTTAATAATCACTGCATTAAGATGGTTACCATTAGATTTATTAAATTTTTTAAATGTATGGGGAACCATATATAAAACAAAAGAAAGGAACTACATGAGTCTGAAGTAGGGGATTTATTACAATCTTGTTCATTTTGCAGAAGAAGATCGACCAGAAGGTCATCAAGCCAATTGATGTTGTGATTGATCCCTTTATTGGAAAAACCTTCAGCAACCATGTTTGCTTCTCGAAAGGCATGAGTGACGATTTATCTGGTATCTAGGAACGAGGAAAGGCATCTCATCTAATGGGTGGTAAGCGGCAATTCAAGGTGTACCACCCCATTCCAGATAGCATGGACAATGGTTGTTGAGTCACATTAAATCAATATGTTTTTCTTTCCTATTTGATTTAGAAAATCAACCATATGGTTCAACGTCAACATCTCTTCTTCCAATGTGGAGACCGAACCGCAGCTACCGAAAAAGCATCCATGACAATTGCCAAGAAAATCACTGAAAATAGCACTGCATCCCACTAGGTCCAGTTTGCGTTTAGAGGCTCCATCAACATTTAATTTAATCCTACATGCGATTAGATATTTCCAGAATACATCAAATGTGTTCTATGGATGTCTGTAGAGGCCTTCGACTCTAAGACGGTGAAGGATCGTAAATTATCCCATAGTGTTGTCTCAAGAAGATATCTGATGTGAGGTTACATCGCTATTGGCAGTGAGAATCCAAGATCGAACTTCTTTAATTTTAAATGAGTAATTGTTATTAATAATATCATTTTTTTCATACCATATCACATGGATGAGTTCAGAAACAACTATTAGAAAGACATTCCTAATTTGATGCCAATGAACTAGTTCAACACAATGTTTTGTTTGGGAGAAAATGGATTCCAATGATAACCATCTTCATTCAAACATGTCACTAATATAATTCTAGAGGGTCAAAGTTGTAGTACAAGGAAAAAAATGATTATTGGTATCCTTTCTATGTTGATGAATAAGTGAAATTTACAGAAAAGTTGGATACCAAAGCACTATAGACAAACCTCAGTAACAATGAGGTTGTGGGAAATACGCCAAACAAGGTTGAGTCTCGATAGTTTAATCCAAGGCCTATCAAATAAATTCAACCAGTGAAAGAAAGGATTAGATTTTGAGAAGTGTGTTTATAAAAACTTTTATAATCAAGAATACCATTATGGGCGAGGTCCCAGATGAGAAAATCATCTGAGTTAGAAAAAGGGTAATTATCAACCACATGTGTGATATTATTTGGGAGTTTAAAATTATGAGATTGTATCACATCCTTAATAATGCATGTGGTACTGTCAAGATGAGAATTAGAATTTAGGATGGATATAAGGGGGTTTATAGTCCAATTATCTAGACAAAAATTCATGGAAGAATCAACGCTAACCATCCATCTATCATTATTTATGATGTTTGCAAAGGAATGTCTAATGGCTGGCCAGATCGAAGAGTTAACATAGATCAAATTTCTCTTCGTCAATTTCATGAGGAACTTAATTTTAAAAAAAGTAATGGTGTCAGAGTTATTATTGGTTAATCATCATGTCAGTTTTTTCGAAGAGGGCCTCATTAAAAAGATTGATATTTTTGATGTGAAGGCCTCCCTTCTCAAGATGTTTGCAATAGGAGGACCAGGGTATGGTAACAAGCTTCTTTTTCCATAATTATTCTAGTCCAGAAAATATTTTGATGTATACATTTTTTTAAGGATACCAGTATGAAATTTATAGACCATCAATGAGTAGACCATTTTAGATACAATGATGGATTTCACTAGAAAAATCCTACCAGCCATGGAGAGGTATTTAGCTTTCTAGGAGGAAAGTTGATTGATAACCTGGTCAAAAACTGTAGCAAAGTATATGGATTTTGGTCTTCCCCAAAAAATGGTAACTCCCAGGTAATTAAATTGGAAGGTCCATTCTTTGATTCTTAGACTGTTGATGATGTCATTTTTCCTAATAATTGGAAATATATTTCCAATGAAGATAAAATAATTGTTCTAGATAATATATGGACCATAGATTTCTTTATAGTGGCCTATAGAATTTTTTAGAGTTATTATATTTCTTTTATCCCCTTGTGAGGACAAGATATTTTCATTATCATATAATAGATGCGTATGAAAATTTAAATTTCTGGCCTCCTGGATTGGTTTAAGTGCGTTTTGAGCTATTAGGCACATGTGCAATCTGCTAAGATAGTCATCCGCAATGGCGAAGAGAATGGAAGATAAGGGATCACCTTGCTTGACCCCCTTGGTGAATTTGAAATATTCTTTAGGAGAGACATTAGCAAAAAAAGAAATATAGGCAGAATTAAATAAGTAATTAATTCTACCGATGAAAGTTTCATTAAACCCAAAATCTTGGAGAACATTAAAAATGAAGCTCCAATCAATGGTGTCAAAGGCATTCCAAATATCATGTTTAATCGCAATATTTCCACCTCTTATATCTTTAAATTGACAGTTGGTTCATTTTTAGTTAAGGAAAATGAAATCTTATATAGAAGTTCCCTTGATAAACCCATATTTATTCCAATAGATAGTTTTAAAAAAATTTGAAGAAATATTTTTGGCGATGATCTTAGTAATAATTTTGTAAATAGAGATGATGAGAGAAATGGTAGAAAGAGATCAATTTCATGAGAATTTGGACACATTAGGAATTAGGGCGAGGAATTGAGCATTAAGACCACAAGGAAGGACACCATTAAAAAAAGGATCTGATGAGATTACAAACGTCTATATGAATGACCTCCCAAAATTTTTGAAAAAAACCATTGTTTAATCCATAAGGACCTGGAGCACTGTCAGAGTTGAGGTTGAAGACAATGTCATTAATTTAATGGTCAATAGGGATGTTCAAAAGAAAATTATTGTCTTCTTCATTTAACATATGTGGGATGACTACAGGGAAGAGGTCCTTGTTAACACTTGGGCCACTAAAAATATTTTCAATGTATGAGACCACATGATTAGTAATGTCTTTCTTGGTGTCTAAAATGGAATCATTGTCCATGAGTAATTAAAGAGGTCTACACACTTTTTGAATTCCTTGAAGTGAATTGTAGATCATAGTGTTTCTATCCCCAAGTGAAATCCATTTGGTTTTGATGACTTGCTTTCACATATTATCATTGAGGAGTAGGAGAGAGTTGAGATTCAAATAGATGTTGATTTAATTTGGGGTGTCTAAGGAGAAATTAGAAATGGTGGAGGTATTTTTGAATTTGATTATGTTCATCCTCATGAATGGAAATATCTTTGTCCATTTGTTTAGATTTAGCCGCGCACCAACCATTAAGACACATTTTGAGGTGCTTTAGCATAGTGGTACATGCAAAAAATTCATGGTGATGTTTCATAGAATCCCAAAAAAATTTATTAGGTTTGAGAATTCCATGTCAGCAGACCAAGAATTATTGAATCTGAATGGAAGCATGGGTTTATGCAATTTAGGGAAAATACTAACAAGAATAGGATGGTGGTCTGATTTAGTTTATGCAAAGTAATTCTAGATATGGTATCCCAATTTTCCAATTCCAATAGGTTTGTGAATGCTCTATATAATTTGTTGGAAACTACCCTGTTGTAGTGTCTTCTATACCAAGTAAATTTAGCACCCACAAGATAGATTTCAATAAGGTTAGAATCTTCCATCATTGATATATATTCTCTTGAAGAGATGTGTGAGTGTGAAGGACCAATTTTTTCACATGGAGTTAGAATAACGTTAAAATCACCTATCACAATCCAAGGGTCATGAATGTTGTTATCCATATCTTAAAGATCACGCCATATATTCCTACGATCTTGGTATTTATTTTTATTTCATAAGTCATAGTACAAAAAATATGTATACCATCAAGGGAGAAATCACATGTAAACATTTGTTTAGAGAACATGAAAGCATTACCATTTTGAAGAGATCCATGATAAAAAAATCTATATAGATTCAGTATAAGAAATATTTTTGCAGGCTCTTAGAAAATTATAAACATTAGTACAAATATGCAGAAATTTCAGAGAGAAATTAACCTTTGGTTCAACAATAGAAAAATTTCTATCTTTTTGAGTCAAAATAAATATTTTCAGGATAGTAAGTGTATCAGGGTTTGCAATTCCCTAATAGTTCCAAAATAAAACATCCATTAAAACCATGATTTGGAACAATATATCCCCTTTTTCTTTTTTGGACCACCTGAACCCTTCTTCCTCTTTGATCACCTAAGATTTTGGGAAGAGATCGGGCTAGTATACATTTTCTACATACTCATAATAGAATCAGATAAAATATTAATAGCACTTGAATTTTCAATATTTTTAATTTCAGGTTACATATGATTCAGGGTAGTTCTTATGTGGTCATATTTTAAATCGATGGGGTCACTTATAACTGGAGTAACAATAGGCATCACAACTGACATGGCTATTGCCACTTCTGAGTCAATGGGTTCAGTTTGTTTTCCTTTTATGGGACCCGTGACTTTGCATAGCTGCTGCGTAGGGAGTGTGCACACAGACGTAGGATTTACATTGAGTAAATTTAAATATGTTTCTGAGTTTGATCCTACGTTCCCATCCTGTTGAGTTGTAGCTTCCATGTCAATTTTTCCTTCTCCAATGAACATGGAAAGGATATCGGTTTCCAAGATAGATTAGACCCTATTGGTAACATGGCCTAAGGAGAATAGGGTTGATTTTAAATGTTGGGTTTGAACCTCAAGGAGGCTTCCAACATACCCCATGAGAAAGGGAATCCAAGCCCATGTAGTGGGATAAGAATCATAGGAGTGTATAGTCCTTTGAGAGAAATGAGTTTGGGCTTACATTCTGAAATTGATTCATTGACTATTTTGGTGTTTAATTTGGGGTTTATTCCTAAGGAGTATGCCTGTATTAAAAGAATTTTTGTTGTATTATTGAAGAGTATATCTGGTGATCTTGGGACCTTAGAAGAATTCCTACGTATCACAATTATGGTGGGAATCAGATTTCTTGTAGTTCATTCTATCAGGAGTGCTTTTGCACATGATTTAATCATCACAAATCTATAAGCCCATGAGAGTCATGCTCTGTATGAGAAACAAGAGGATGTGAAATATTAAACAATGGCACATGTACTGTTCCTCCACCGTTGGTGGAAGAGGGCGCACATATGGTGGTGAGAGTGGATGAGGACTAAGGCGACCTGAGAAGAGGGTGAGGCGACGAGGCCGAGCTGACCCGAGAAGAGGGTGAAGTGATGCGGCCGAGCTGACCCAGTAAGAGGGTGAGGCAACGAGAATTCCCTCTATTTACTTCACATTAGAAAAGGTCACAATGAATGGAATAAAGGATGAATGTTAAAGGATTACACCAGTATGGATGCCCATGGTGACAAAGCTCAACGAGAGAGGAAAGGGAAACAAGTGTCCATGTTCCCATCTATCCTCTATTCATTAGCATCGAAGAAGAGAGGAGGATAAATGATGCAACCTCATTTATGAAAATCTAGAGGATTATGGAAGGATGGTTTCCCTAAAATTCAACCTGGTATGGGAGGGAGACTTATCCTATGGTTGCATAGAAAATAAATTTTGAACCATACCTTCTCTAATAGAGACCTGAGGTTCCAGGTCATCTCTTTGAGAAGGGAGAGGCCATGTCACAAACCCTCCTCCAAACATGGAACTTTCCAACACTATTCCTGGGAGAAAGGCCCATGTGACTGTGGATATACAATCCAACATACACTCCATGAATCCTAACTCCAATATAAACAAATGTGGGAATCCTCTAAATGTGGATATACAAACACAAATAAGAGATATGATAATCTTCCATTCACAAAGGTTTGATAAGTTAGGAGGTTTTGGTGGAGGCTTCAACTTTGTCCCTTTATGTTAAGGAAGCCAAGGAAGGAGATACCCTTACAAGAAGGGATTTAAAGAGGGTACTTGAGTTGGTATGTAGGATTTATACCAAACTCTTCCATGTAGGTTCCTCATGAAAGTATGTCGTGTAGGTTCCCCGTATTGTTGCACCACACAGCTGGACCATGTAGGTATTCCACACAGGTATGGCGCATAGGTATGGAACATTGGTATTCCGCAATGGTAAACCACGTTGGTGTGTATGATGAATGAAGAATGTATTTCACATAGGAGAACCAAACCAACGTAAAAATTGTGAAAAGGCTTTCAAAACATTATTATCCCATTTAATTATATATTCTCTCATACTTTAGTGAGATACCCAAGACAATTTGTCGGATCTTGGAGAAATATATACGCAATGGGAGCTTCTAGGAATATTTAATACTTTTCAATCATTGAATTGGGGAGTCCAAGGGTCCTATTTATATACATGGATATGCCTTGTCAAAAGAACTTGGTCTGCGTAGATCGTCCACAGAGCTTCTCCGTGCAGCTCTGGAATGTAGGGGTGCATAAATTATTCTATCGCGTAGCTCTATCATACAACTTTGCCGTGTAGGTCTGTCACGTAGGTCTGTCATCTTGATCTTTCCTGTAGATTTTCTGTGGATCCCTTTGGAGGAATTTTCTTTCCTTTGAATTCTTCGAACCTTGCCTTGGGATTTTTAAATTTCCAGGGCTATCTTTAAATTCTTTTTGTATTCATAATTTTTTTGAACATGGTGAAAAAAAAAGATAATTTGTGGAGTATGTGCTAGACCTCAGGGAAAAACGTCTGGGAATTCCTATGTATCATGTGACAGAAGGAATCAAGCCACACATAGTTTTGGAATTCCATGTAGTTTAATGTCATACGGTAAGCCTGTATAGATAATGGAGGCATTCCTAAGGGAGGAACATGGTGTGGCTATTGTAAACCTGATCTGAAAGGGGGTAAAAGAATCCCACACCACACCACATGCTTCCAAGAAGAATTTCAGACCATAAGACTGAAAATAGGGAACATGGGGCCTAACTCGAAGAGAAAATGTATGGGTGTTCCTACATATCCCATATATATGGTAATCAAGACGTATGTAGTTATGTAATTTCTGATTGTATAATGTTATTTGGTAGGGATGTGAGTAGAAAGAAGAATTCTCTTGAGGGAGGGGCACACAGTGCAGTTATTGTAAACATGGAGTGAATGAGGAAAAAATAAGTCCACACCACACCATATTCATCCCTAGAATAGACCCAATCCAAGATGAGGGAATTAAATATAGGGAAATATTTTTTGGGTGGGACCAGGAGAAAAAATTTCTAGGAATTCCTACATATCCCATAAATATGGGAATAAATCCATATGTAGTTTTTTAGATGTCATGTAATTTAACATCATGCGGTAAGGAAGAGAAAAAGGTAGAGTCATTCCAATGTGAATGTGCATGGATTAGTAGAATAACCCATTGTGGGTGAGGGAAAAAGAAGTCCACATCACTTCACAAAGACCATCCCTAGACAGAACTCGGGCCAAGGGGACAAAAAGAACGGTTAGAAGAACTTGGGGCTAGACCTGAAGAAAAAATGTTTGGGCATTCCTATGTATCCCATAATGATGGGAATCAATCCATACATATTTCTCAAAATTCCATGTAGTTTACATCCTTTGGTAATTTTGGGAGTTCAAAGGGGATATCCTTAATGGGGATATGTGACATAGTAGTTGTATGCCCGATGAGAATGAGGACAATAGAAGTCCATATCATGCCATATTCTCCTTAGATACCTTAGTTGATAGTCCATACGGAAGGATTAATCTCCGGTACCTAGGTCTTGACCTAAGATGAAATGTCTAGGTGTTCTTACATATCCAATAAGGATGTGAATCAAGCCATACATAGTTCTATAATTGTCCTACAATTTAACATCATGAGGTAATGACGCAGAGATATTAGTTTATGGTCGTAGAGCTCAGACCCTTAGGTATGTTTGTAGTTTATCATCATACATGATTATTATCTCAGCCACGAAAAGTATTTCATGAATAATTCGGAATCAACGGTAGGGGTAATACCCTCATAGTCTATGGTGGCCAAGGAGTTTGAACCATTGGGGTAAACCATATGAATGATATATGGTTCCTCCAATTTGGGTTCTAATGTTTGTGGCTTCCTTCTAGGTACCATTGACATTCATAGGGACAATACCATGTAACCATGGTGAAAATAAAGGAGATGACATTTCTTATTGAAAGATCTAGATATCATATTCTGATACATATCTAGATTGTGCACCACCTGAAGCATATTCTCATAGTGGGATTTTAGTTTATCCAGACAGACTTCTTCTAACATGTTTGACATCTTCTGATCATAGATGGATATGTGGAGTGAAGAAAATATAATCTCAATGGGCATGACCACATATGTTTTATACATCGGGGATCATGGGTCACTTGGGCTGAAATATGAGTCATTGATCTGTATATTGAGAGAGTTTTGGGAAGCTTTTCCATCCAAATATTCTTATTTAGACCAACCATCTTCTACAAGATGTTATAGAGGGTTTTTTTTGAACACCTCAATATGTCTATTTTCTTCTGTTTGATATTGAGAGGCATGATTAAAATGAATATTATACTTTGTGTATAATTTATTCATCACATCTACTCAGAAGTTGGATCCATTATCGATGAGAACGATGTGAGGGACTCTAAAATTGTTGATGATGTTGTATCTCAAAAATTCAGTGATAGAACGGGCCATTCCACCCTTGAGTTGAATTTACTATTCCCGCATTAAAAATAAATTTGTGGTAGTCAGGATAAACCTACACTGGTGAGTTCTCACTGGTGGAAATGGTCTCACAACATCATGTCCCTATACTGCAAAGGGCCAACAATACTTGGTGGTATGGAGAGCCTCATATAGCTGATACACAAAATTATCATGGATCAAGAATGTGTGGAACTTTGTGGAGAACTCAATATTATCATGGACCATGGTGGGACATAAATAGACCAACTTTCGGATTTGATTTGAGAGTTTTGACACTACCAGATGAGCTCCACAAGAACCAACATGAACATCCTGAATAACCCAAGTAATATCATCTCATGAATATAACAGAGGAGAACCCCATCAAATCCATGTCTATAGTGTATTTAATCATGGTTGGGACCACTCTAGGGAGTCAACTGAACTACGTGATTATGGGTTCTCTCATGTATGGCTCGTTTTTTCAAGAGATCTATATGTTTTAGGTACAGTACAAAATTAGTTTTCGAATTAGGGGTCTCTTACAATGTTGTGCCAAGGGGAACTGGAAGTCCTAGTATGGGTTCATCGGTGGTAAGATGACATACCTACTGGTTATCATCATCATCGAGAGTGACGGGAGTGATGAGTCTTCGATGTGCCACATAGATGATCATATCATCCTGGTCACACTCTACAATGGATGCATCAAGGCAATCCAAGCCATAATCTGGACCGCTTTGTGATTGAGGACCATGAATTCCCTCAGAAAAAAAAGGGAATTGGACCATTAGATGGTTAGTTCTCTCTTATAGCAGCACAAGCTCCGGCTTCCTCATGATGTATTACTCTTTGACCTGCTTGATGATCAACCCATAGTACTCTTTCACATGCTAGTGGTGAACATCAATCTTGGGACCAGTTCAAGACTAGTGATGAGGGCCTAATAATTTTCTTCATTATTGGTGAAGCCTTCAGACAACAAGAATGAAAAGGGTTTTACAACCTGTGCAGGGGTGGTGAAGGCATTTCCCATGCCCACTCTTTTAATCCTAGGATCATTGTGTCTCATGTCCACAGGGCTTCACAATTCCCCATCAAAGGGAAAATGTAAAAAATTAAATACATGATCCATTGAGAGGTTTTCCTTATCTAGGAAATCATGATCTCGATATTTCTCTTTTGGGGATTAATGGTCGGAAAGAAATTTTTCGAGTGCCTGACCCTTGAGTGATTTTTACAGAATGAACATGATGTCAAACTACTAAAGGATCACTTCTTACCGAGCTATATGGCCTATAGATATGGGGTGGGATAGAATATATTTAAATGGCTATATGTGAAAAAACAACTGTATCTCATGGTGATTCAAGTAATGTCACAATTTATGGACCACAAATACCAGCCTGAGACAACTCTTCTTGAAAGAGGAATATTTTGTCTCTATTTTGAGGACCATGTAATAGAGACAGCATAAACAATTATATGTCCCCTTGTCATTCCTCTAGGTGAGTAGGGTACTGAGGGTTCTCAATAAGAGGACTAGTACCTTTTTGGAACTAGGTGGCCTCAGAATCAGATGTTGTAGTAGGTACCACTTGATCTCCTTAAAAGTGTCTAGATACTATTCATCCCACAGGTAGTCTGAACCTTTCATCATGATTTGGTTGAAGGGATTACACTTTCCGTCTAGATTTTCAATAAATAGTTTTATGTCTGATATGATTCCTTGAAAGCCTTGGAGCTCCCAAATTTTTCTCGGAGGAGGAACCTAACTTATGGACTTGATCTTACCTGGATAAATCTCAATTCCTCAATTTATGACGACAAAGATAATAAAAAATATAGAGTTAACCCCAAAGGCACACTTTAAGGGGTTTATTTGCTGATGGTAGGAGCAAAGGATGCCGAACAGTTTCTCGACATCTCTTATATTATCCTGACACTAGAGGGATTTGAACACCAAATCATCCACATAGCATTCCACACATGTCCCAAGGATCTAATTGAATATGCAGTGCATGGCTTGGTGATAGGTGGAACCTACAGTCTTTAGAACAAAAATAATTAATTGGTAATATAAATTACATTTTTTTGCTTCAATAGTAGTAGATTAATAATACTTGGGGGCCATCCAGATTTGATTATATCATGAATACTCTTCCATGAAGAAGGTAAAATGGAATATAGTGGTGTCATCAATCAATATCTTTGTCATCGGAAGGGTAAAATCATCCTTTGGATAGTGAAAATTGAGATCCAAGAAGTTTATATAGACTCTAATCTATCTATTCCTTTTTCGGATGAGAATGATGTTTGCTATCCATTATGGGTTCTGTACTTTCTTGATGTTGTTGGATTTATTGATCTTATCAACATCAGCCTTCACCATGTCACCCTGAGAATGGTGCATCTTTCTAGGAGGTAGTTTGAACCGTTGATGGTTAATCCGGAGACCAAGGAGGTGGATAGTGACCTAAGGATCTCATCATAGAATCATTCCATATATCCAGTTGAATAAATCTTGTTGTTGCTTCAGTGTGTGCACTATCACAATAGGACCTAGATCATGCATTTATTATTTTCTCCCATGTAGAATTAGAATCCTAGACAAATATTTCGCCACTCATCCACCAAACATAAAAAATATAAAAATCCGTGTCATGAATAATCAAAATAAAATGTATACTCATTTTTTATCTCATGTAAGGTCAAGATTTGGATTAACTTCAATCTCCCTTTCATCTCATTAAAATTAGTCTCAAACATATTTAGCAAGATGAACATCACCTAGTTCATGATCAAAGGATCATCAACACTATTAAATGGTATAATTCCTTTAAAATCCTCTAGTAATAACCCTTCAATCATAGTAAACATCGATTCAGGAAAATGTTATAGGGTTGGTCCTATGAAACCACAACCCCAACCATCACAGGGATAATTGATATATATACCTATGATATCATATTCCCTATAATCAACATTTTACTGATATAGATCCTATAATTATAGTTATTTTCATTGGTCTAATTCCCCCTTAGAGTTACTAGACCAATTCATAGACGTGGAGCGTGATCCACTTTCAACTGGGAGTACACCAGAAAATCATCTATGTCAATGACCATGAATAAATACAAATATAGATAAAAAAATATTCATGAAGTCCATGAATACTTCTATCATGTTAATCGACATCCAATAGAAACAAAATAAACATATAGAGTCTGTAAATCATCCTAAATGAAAAAAATAGGAACATCGAAAGGCCGAGACCTTAACAGGCCATAGCCTAATCAAAAGTTGATCTTAGTTAAAAAATTGGTCAGTCTCATATAATAGAATATTTTATTGACACAATTAATGGGATACAAGTTCATTATCATCACCTTTTCCCCTTTATTAATCTACATATAACACCATTGATCCATCTTCCCTCTCTTGAAACAATAAAGGAGAACCCAAAGAAGGTATACTCGGTTGAAAAAAATGTTCACCTCCAAACTCTCAAGTTGATCGTTCAACATAAAATTATCTGCATAATCCATCTATGAAAGTGGAATCGATATGGGCTCTATAATATGCACAAGATCTATCATTAACATGATGTAATTTTCACTCATGAATCCCATTAAATTAACAATAAAAACAACCAAAAACTAATACTGGAATGGAGGAAAATCCAATTGGTGGGTCTCATACTCTCATAATTAAATACTATCTAAATGATTTATAAATTACCCTAGTAATTTATGGGAATTTATTAAATTTCCAGCTTATATATCCCACATTTTTATGTAGGTAAAACAATTTCCCTCTAAATAAGAAAAAAATACCATTCAGTTATAAAAGTTGATGTGTTCTTGATGACATGTCAAATAATAAATCTTAACAATAAAATTGAAATTTCACATATCCATGATTAATAAATTTCATATAATCCCATACATACTTATCATTATCATTAAATATAGATATATTTGGATACCCTATGATCACAACTCTAACTTAATATCAATAAAATATTTAAAATCCCCCAACCCTGGAATACTAGATCCGTTGCCATTCATTATTGCATTAGTACTATAATAAAGTGTTTGCATCCCAGAGGAATGAATAGACCAGGATATTATCAAAATAATAATAAATAATAATTTTTACATTACAACATTAGTGGAAGTCAACTATGAAACTTTATTGGAAAAAACAGAAACAACTAGATTATCCCTGCAATTCATTTATAATATATATCTTTGCATCCTGGGTAAAAATAAAACATAACAAAGTGGTGATCTCAGATGCTCAATAAGGGCATAAAATACAGTGGAAGCTATCATAAATAAACATTAACAATAATGCATTTTTAATAAATAAAAACACATTCCATTAATACATAATATTCATTATAGTATTGTTGGTGTAAAAAAAGAATAAATAATTCAAAATATAGTCACATGAGAAAGAATCTTGACCATGGATATTTTACTTGTCAAATAGTCACATTGAATATCAATTAAAATTATTATAACTAGGGAATTCTTAAATCCTAACTTCATAGACATAACATCATGGATTCATCCAGGACACCATAAAGAATGGGTAAAAAACTTGGTCTAGGTTGCCTCATGATACCTATAGATGCATCGAGGGGCTATAGAGGGTCTCAAACATTACATACTACATCAAATTCATTCCTCATTTGTAAAATAAAAAAATATATATAAATAAATGTGTCTCATAAACCATTTAAATATTTTAATTATAATCATATATGAATGTACACTAATAAAATAATTTGAGAAATTCTTGGGAGAAGTAGACATTCTTTTTAAAAAGAGTAGTTCCTTTAGAAATTCATTTGTATTTTCCATAAAAATAAAATTGTAAACATGATTATCCAGGAAATGAAAAGTTATGGACAATGAAATTATTTTTTAGGCATAAAATATGTCCAACTGAAGTAAAAAAATGTTAAAATAATTTTTCTGAAACTTTAGTAATGGGCCACTTGAATTCAGTTTAAGAGAATATATAAACGAGTCTTTAAATAGAGAAAGTCGTATTTTATTTAATAAAAAATCGATATAATATATGATATATTTAATGATAAAAATATGATTTTAGAAATATATTGGGTCATTAAAACAAGTTATGAGGTGTTCTTGAAAATGGGCAAGAAAATTTGAAGTTCCCTTTAATTGGACATACTTATAGGGAGAAATTGTAATTTGAATCCACAAAAGAAGAATTGATCTAGGATAATATATTTGGAACATAAAAACATAATTTAGGAGGATTTCATAAGAATAATTAATAATTTCAATTGGGTAAATATAGAGAAATCATATCCTGATGGATAAATTGTGGTTCAGGAAGAAACCCTTTCCACTTTGAAAATAGTTAAGGCATTTTCCCCCTACGATTAATGAGTATAAAATAAAACATTTAATTACAAGAATATAAATATATTATTGATATGAAACAAGAAAATATCAGTACAAATAAACCAAACATAATAAAAAGGGGTAAATGAGGCATATCTCATTTAAATAAAAGTGACATGAGATAAACCCTTAATTTATGTCCAAAACTGTTCTGGACTTGAACATAACTTCATTGATAATGAAAATGGGTTCATTAGTAATTTAATTCACAATATATTAATCATTTATTTTATTTATTAAAACTTTATTAAGTTAATTTATGTACTATTTTAGGAGTTATAAGATTCAATTCCATAGTTTGGGAGTGATCATATTTGTATTTTTCAGGATTAGTTTACTTTTATACATTTACGACGGATTATGTAAAATGGTAATTATTATCTATAACTGAAGATATATATTATTACTTAACATAAAAGATATTTTATGGTCTTATATAACTTTTTTTTCAAGATATGAAGTTGAATCATTTGATAAATTTATAATGACATCTATTAAGATTATTTTGGTGTTTTTTCGATCATCATGAATTTGTTTCAAATTATGAATTAATATTCTGTATATATATTTGTCTATAATTTTTAGTATGTTTATTAAATATATAATTTTTCTGTAACCATAAAAATTGTTTTTTGGACATCCCTGATTGAGAAATTGAAAAACGAAAACTCATCATATATGAAGGCGGAAAATCAGCACCTCATGGATGATGTTCTCATTTTTAGAATAAAAATGGGAGGATGAGTTAATTGATGGAGGGAAAAAAAATTAAGATATTTCATTTTTCATGGATGTCTTGATAAAGGATGTATAGAATGGATACTAAAAGAAATGTAATTGAACGAAAATTAAAATAACAAAATGGGATTTTACCTTTTGAGTGTCACCTCCTTGAGAAACTCTATACGGGATTTGGAATTGGTGTATTGATGAGACACAAAAGATCATAATGTGAAAGACTAGTTTTAGAGAGGAAATTAGAAGAATATAATAAGGATTCAAGTCTTTGGAGTTTCATGGAGAAAGGGTGGTGATGAGTGATATTTATAGTGGATGAACGAGGTGTTTTTAATTATTTAATTAATTTATTTATTATTTTGGCTCAACAATATGAATAATGATGATTATTGTGACTAAATATAGTAAATAAGGCATGTAAATTAGAATCAATGGGTTTTTACCTCACCTATACATCATCCATGACTCAATAATTAATTAATTTACTTATAATATTATATACTATAAATTATTGTATTTCACTATTCACAAAGATTCAACTACTTAAGAAAAATACATAAATTTAACCCTCTATATTTATTGATGCGTATAAATAAAAAAGGAATTAATTTTATAAAAAAATTCTAAATATTGGATTTTTTTTAACTAAAATCATCAATTATTTTCAAAATACAGATATTAAAATTATAACTGATTTTAGGGTACTTTGAAAAAGGTATTAAGGTATCATAAAATTATATTATAACCATTACACATCAAAATATTAATTTTTGAATTTGTTTTTTGAAAATAAATTTTCATTTAAATCATTATATTAATTATAAAATTGTAAATAATCATTTAAACTTCACAAAAATACCAATATCATCCATCCAACATCCTATGGGCCTTAAATTATTTATTTTATTATAATAATACCCCTTTTAGGGGAAGAAGGGGGAAACCCAAAGAGACATGATGCACTAAAGAAAAACTAAAACCCAAAGGTCATATAGATAAAAATTAGACTAACAACATGGAGATGACCCTCCCCACCATTTGATAATGATGAAGAACTCCATTATTACTAGGTTTTTCAGCTAGCAAGTGTCATGTGTCAAAGAACAGGACTGATTTGATAGCTGATGACATACACTCTCAAACATCAAAATATGAAAATCAATGCAAATATGAATATCTAGCTCTAAAACCTCCATTAGTCTAGATCCATCTGGTCGAGTCCAGATACGAAATTCTAAAAAATAGAAAAATCATCGTTGTCACCTGAAAATTGATCTAATAACTCTCTAAATCAAAACCAACACACTGCACAGGCAATATAACAATCCACCATCTCATCCTATTTGCTATATCATCACGAATGCAAAGTCTCAAAATGCAGATGCTCAACCTCAATCCAAACCCCGTGTACAATGAAACCTTTACCAATTGATGGAACAGAGGTTGAAACCCAACCGCCATATAATGACCATTATATGATAGAGTTATATTAATCATGGTCATTATAAATTGTACAATTAATTTGTGATTGACTAATAATACATTGGTTTATCAGAAAAAATTATATTGATAACATGTTAGTTCCAAATTATATTCCCAAAAATGCATGATTATTTTAATATTCAAATAATCATTTGAGAAAATAATTTTACTTGATTACTTTTCATGTCATATGCATAATCACATCCTTTTGATATGCTTCGATCTATTTTTACATAATTTCTTAAACCTGTTAATCAATGTTCCAGATGATTTTTTATGCCTGAAGCACTTTTAATGAATCATATAGTCCTTAATTCATTCTATAAAACATTAAATATTTTAATAAACCAAAATGGTTATCACATGTCATCCAATTTGATAAATCAAACTTTAATCTTAATCAATAATATATTTAATTCATTCCATTAGTTTTTAACCTTTTGATTAATCCAAAATATGTCCATCTAAAATCAAAGAACAAAAATATTGAACGATTGTAAATAAAATTGAAAATTCAAATTAACATAATATTTCCCTAACTTATATAGGTCATAATCCAATATATCAAATATATGAAAAACTTTAACAGATTAAAACCTTAATGAAAACAATAATTCTTCTATGAGTAAAATCTCATGTTATTGAATGTGTCCCTCAAACCATCAAATCACTAACCAATTTCATGGTCAAAGATATTATCCAATAAACATATAGTTAATATTATCTCAACAGAAATCACATATTTTGGGTTATCTTAATCATGTCACCTGTTTTAAAAAATATCAACCAATAAAGGAATCATTTCTCTTGATTATTTTTTAAATTTATCACAGGATTCCAATTCCTTAAAGAGAAAGTACTGAATTAGATTTTGTATATATATCATTATTATTAAAAAAATATCATTATTGTTTTAATACTCAAATAACATAACTATTGTATCTAAATTATGGAATATTAATTATTCCACTTCATCTGTGGTAGAATAATAAGCCTGACTGTGATTTATTATCCTCTTTTGGAGTATATTCTATTGATTCTTGAGAATCTTATTTGTGTAGTGCCCCATATATGTATAGTTGAAGCACTAAACACTGTAAAATTCATTCATTTCCTTACAATCATGAGCATGGTGGAACTTTTTCCACACATGAAGTAGATTTTTTTTCTTCTTAAGCATATACAAAGGTGTTTCCCTCCATAATTATCACATGTGGAAAAAACTTCTTTCCATTATTAAATTAATCTATCTTTTTCCCATTTGTCCTCTTCTTATCTTGAAACCATTTAATCAATAAGACATGGATAATTATTTCTCTCTCTTGTAAGAACATGATATTATTTCCAAATATGATAAGAATATTTGGAAGTCAACTTCCATTTGTATGACTTTCTTACATTCATAAAACATGTTATCATTTATACTCTTTAGATCACATACATTAGTGAGGTTAATATTTCTTTAGAGAGGATTCCTTTCTATACAATGGAAGATACTAAATTACATAATTAATCATAAGGAATAATTTTTAACTGGAAAAACAATTAACATACATTGATAGTTTATACATAGTTAATCTCATAATCATAGACATGGTTTCTTTGGGGACATATTTACATTTAAATCCTCGAAAATTGTTTTAAAATAATATGGATGATCCTAATAATGTACCATGGGAGTGTCAAACAAGGTGCATAGTAAGGCTCATTATCATTTACATCAAAACTGTCCATCTGATTTTAGTTAGTATATATAAGGTAGATTAGGTCTAGTAAGGCCCAGTGATATCCCTTGTTCTCCAGGACCCATGGCTGAGTTTGGTCATCATGGTGGATATACATAGGGATAATAAGTTGGAGGAGTATGGTGTGCCTATATTTATTCTATCGAGTTTTCATTTCGAGACATAATACATGTTTTTTATATACCAGATATTTTTCTTCTACCAAGGTTTTTTCAATTTATTATTGTGTAGCTTTTCACATATTATTTATACCATACATGGATTAATATTTGAGTCTTATGGTTGAGATATATTAATTTTTCTTTTTTGTAACTACATCAATGGGAGTTCAGTCAATATTATTTGAGGATTATCAAGGCATTGAGATGATTCTGGTGCAGAATCATTTTTTGGGAGAGGTCTTTTTTAATTAATGTACAATCGTAAGATATCATCCTTGTCATGGATTAGTTATATTATTTAATTTTTTTTTACCGATTTCATTTGTAGGTTATTTTTATTTGTTATGGAAGTCGAGTATTCATGATCATTTGTGAGAGATATTATTTGTTGGAAAATATACATTTAGATAATCCTTAATCATAGTTTGTCAGGTTCATGTTATGATTAGTGGATAATTTTATGTTTAGTGATTCTAAGATTTTTCAATACATTTCGTGATTTTTTTCCTTATGATATTATGACATTACCCCACTCTATATGTCACCATTATTAGGATAGAATTTTGAATAGGTGTATTTCAAATTTCCATGTCTCCATATAAGATGGTTCCATTAAAGTTATAAAAATTATAAATATAAGTTTATTTTATATTTTAAAATAATTTTATATGATCTAGTGTGTCGTGTTGGGTTTCTTAATTGTATTTTGTGAAAAAATGGATGGTGATTTTTGGAGATGTATCAATTAGTACTATTTTATTAATTTTATAGTGAAGAACTATAATACTCTATTGTTGATTGATTCTCTATTTTATTAGTTTAATGAAGAAATTTTATCTTAAAATATTTATTTTTGGAAATTGTGGGTTCAAAATAAAAATAAGGTGAAATATATCATAATGGTTTCTTGTATGTGGCGTTATATAAATTTAAGTACATTTAATATTGGTCGAAGGATCAAGTGTGTAATGAACCGAAATAAGGTTTCCAATTGATGGGGTCTGAGCACAAATGCGGAAGTATATAGAACAACAATATTTTAATGAAATATTTCTATGTAAATAATTATTTTTATTCAACAACTTTTTTTACACACAACACTGAGTTTAAATACACATCAATATACTATTAAAATATTATTATTTAAAATCATAGTAAGTGTCAAGCCATTGGATTGGTGGATATGAATAGGGATAATTATATTATAAAACATTTATTGTTAAATATTCATAAAATTACATCAGTTTTTATCAATTGATTATAAATTAATATAAATATCATTTTAAATAAAGAAATAAATATATTCTTGAAATGAAATTTTAATGCTCGTAATGATTTTTTCGTAATAAATTAATATAATAATTATTTATGAATTATTATAATTAAATTTTTATATTAATCATGTGATAAAACTTTTTAAATAATAAAAAAATATTTATCCACAGATAAGATAATAATAAATGCAATTTTATTCCTAAAAATGAAATTCTTCATAAAAAGCCATTTTTGTACAAATTTTGATCACATAAAATAATATTAATTTTTCAATTTGTATGTATTTAATTAGATAATATTAAATTAATATATTTTATTGGGGCGTTCAAATTCGTTATATCAAACCATTTTATATTTTTTTAACATGAATAATAATCATGGTTAGTTTTATCACCCTGGTAAAGGCTAAATCTGGTTAATCTAGTTTGAAGATAAGTGATGATGACATAACAATTCACCCAAATTATTATTCGGTGAAATTAATTATACTTATAACAAATTATTCCCCAAATTAAGTTTTTTAATGGATACGTGTTCATGAAAGTGACATAGATATTTTTTATATAAAATTAAGTTATATAATCTCACTCCATTTATTTTTAATATCCTCTATGTGTTCACATTGGAATAAAAGTAAGTTATGAAAAAATCATAATTTTTTGAACTTAATATAATTTATTTCTAAATAAAAATTTATTTTTAATTATTATTAATAAATCAATGACTTCAATTTCTTATGCAACAACAATGTAATATGTCTCTATTTAATAAAATAATAAAAAATTACATAAAATTTTAACACTAATATAATTTAAATAAATTATTATGAATCAAAATATTTCCAGATACATAGAATAAATTATGGTTGTTTGAAATAAAATATTTTAATCCCCCTTAGTAATGATTTATTTACTCTTAAATAAAATAAATATTTTCAAAATTGTCAACAAGGTTATTTTATGAAAAAAATAGTTTATTAAATAATTTGATAAACCCATAAAATATATTTAAATAACATAATTTGGTTATTATGTTGTAAAAAATTTATAAATGGACTATTTATGGTCCAAATGTCACTTTATAAGTAAAAATCACAGCCCATTGTTTTTGAAAAAGTTGTTACCGTAGTTAAAATCAAAATGGTTTACCTAAGGGCTAGCGAAAATGATAATGTTTATAATTATAGATAAATCGTTATTAATTATTCATTTTGATGTTGTTAAAACCCTATGAGACATTATTATTGAGTACACTATTTTTTTAGTAATTTTTATGGATAATTAATTTATTACAATTTTCACTTATGATAAATTCCAAAAGTACCCCACACCTTAATTTTAAAAGGGTAACTCATACATCACTTATTCACACCACTATGAGACTTTTATATTGAAATTTTTTATCCAATTTTATATATAAACATACATGCACATGTTCTATAGGATCTTTTCTTCCCAAAATACCACACCAAGAACCCTTTAGTGGAGATCTGAATGAGTTTTTTTTAAGAAGAGGCAATCCACTTACCCGATCATTTTATTATCTACTCTTCCTTAAGTCCAATAAATCTATTATAATTATCATAATATAATAAATTTAGTATCCTAAATATTATTAAATTTTATAATACCACTATAACCCATATTTCCCATCAAACGACCAGTGGAAGTATATCTTTTGCATACGTAAAGCTTAACATCTTTACGTGGTGATGAAATTCATTTTTCATAACCATATTTTATGGATGGGTAGTATGATGGTATTAATGTATATATATATATTATTAATTAAACAACTATACTTCAATAATAATAATATTTGTCTTACCTTCATTCTATCCAATCCATTCAGAAAAGGTAACATCGCAAGTGCGATTGTGTGGAAAACCACCACCATGAAATGATTTTATCTATTTTTCATTTCTATTTTACATGGATGATAATTGAGATTAATTTTCTGAATATATAGATATATATGATATTTTAATTATATTTTTAATTTTAATTAATATTTACCTTTAATTCATTCCATTGTTCAAAAATGAAAAAAGTATTCATTGGTGCGTACAACCTACCATCTTGATGAATGATGAAATTTATTTTTTGTATCACAAATGATTATGGATGAATAAAAATATGTTTCTGATTAATATATATGATATTTATATCAAAATAAATATTCTTCAGGTGAATTAACTAAGATAATGTATGAGTAAAAGAATTAATGAGCAGATATACTCCTGATAAATGAATGAGTTAACATCTAGAAATAAAAACACAATGAAGGAATTGTAGAAAAAAGGTGTGATTAAATGTTATAAAGGGGTCATATATGATATTATAAGTTTTAACATGACTATTTTATATAATTATAATATATTAAAATTTATTAGATTGGGGTTTAGTGTTCTTTTAAAGAAAAGAAAAGTTGAGGAAAGGGTTTATTTCAGAATCTCATCGGTATTTCGTGTATTTATGTTTATGAATCCACTAGGAAAAATTATCCTTCATATCCATTATTTGTAAAAAATAGCAAAAATTACCATTATAAATTTATTTTTAATATTTTTTAATTTTATTTCTTATTACAAAATAGTTATAATGAATTTTTGTTTTTCGTTTTAAAAACAATGTAGTTTATGACTTTTCTGACCAAGATTTGGAAAAAATATTTTTATTAAATTATTTTGAATGAACTTATTTCCCATCCATAATGAAAACTTTTATGTGAATTTTCTTTTATATGTTTACAAGGGTCATTTTAATGAAAATAATTTTTGTTATAATTTCAAATCTTTTTAATAAGAAATGATTTCGAAGTGGACAAGTTACTTTCCATGATAATTATTCCATATGATCTTTCAAAATAGTTGAACATATAACATGAAATTATTTGATTTTAAATTTTCTATAATTTAGATTTGATTCAATTATACTATCATTAGGTTTTCTCTTGATTTTTTTATTTATGAAAAAAATGAAATATTTATAAAACGAACTGCTTTTTAGTGGGTTATGTTATGATGAAATTTTTATAAATCCCATTTACTTTCCAAGGGTAATGTTTATAAAGAAAATTTATTTTCATGGATTATAATATGAAAAATTATTTTCAATCTTTGGGGACACATATGTATGAGTATCATTATGTGATTGTGGGACCTATATCTACCTCAAATGTGTGGTGTAAAGATTGATATCTCATGAGATAAACTGGACTGCAATGTGGAGTAAAACCATTTTTGTATGGGAATCTATCTACTATGATATTCATGGCAGTGAACCATGAATACTAAACTAGTATTGGGAGTGAATCCATTCCCCTATGATATCCTCATTAATGATCCTTGATTACTACATAAATGATTATCGATTCTTATGTGAATGACACAATTAAATGTATTTTTCCCATATTTGGATTTCATGGTTCATGTTCTTTGAATCTATTATGATTCATGTATTATAAATAGCCAATATTTATTCTTTTAAATAGTTTTACGATCTTTAATATATAGGTTATGGTTTTAAAATGTTAATATCATGCTGTTGTACCCTTATAATCATGTTATGGCCATTTTTTCATTGATATATCCCTTTTCTACATTAAATGAGAACCTGAGATCACCCTTATCAATTTTTACCTTCCCCAGGTCATGAAGATATTTATTATGTGTGATATGTATAATAATGGATCCTCTTAGGATGAAATAATTTGGGGATGATGTATAAGTTTTTTGAACTAGTATTTTATGGTTCTATGTTTCCAAATTTATTTTTCATAAATGATTTGGCTTTGGATTAAAATGATATGAATTTAATATCCTTATATTTTTATGTAATATTTATGTATGAAAATTTTGGGTGACTATAATTGGTATCAGATCAAGTTTTAGTTAAAATTTATATAGTAGGAAAATAAAATGTCTGTTATAACCCTAGAAATAAGTCAACTTATATGAAAAAATCACAATGTTATGATAATTATCATGATTGACCATGGTTAAGTGTATGGTTTCATAGAATAATTGTTCTCCATTTAGATATCTTATAAATGATTTTTCATGAATGTATGGTTTCTCAAAAAGCTTTTTTTTCACAGTATACTTTTTAGGTTTATTCTTTGGAAGGAACCCAATGGAATTTTGTTAATACTGAATGTGATGTAAAATTCAACATTTCTCCATTTTAGAAAACAAGTATTTTTAGAGCTTGAATGAAAAAAGATATATTTATTATCAAACTTCCCTCTCAAGGAATAAATCATGTTGAGAATCTAAATGAGAAATGGAGTGAACAACTATTTTTTTTCCTTCATGATGCAAGGACCAACTTCATTTAGTTGGTATTATAATACACAAATTATTGAGAAATTTATCAACACCACTAAAAAGATATTTTATTATATCCAATTTTTCAAACATGAAAAAACTACTTTAGTTGTTTATCATTTGGAAGGTGATGTAGATAAATGGTGGAATCTAATCTAGAACATAGGACAATATTAATAAATTAAATCTATAGAGTGGGAAAAATTTAAAATATTACTATTAAACAAGTACTTTCCTCATATTGATCATTTTATAATAGAAAAAAAATAACTCGAGTTAAAGTTAAATGATGAGGAATCTATTGGTATATATGATGTGAATTTCAAAGATTTTTTTGGAACACTTCTGTTATTATCATTAAAAATGAATGTATGGTCGATTGATTCTTTGGTGGATAAAATGCATGTCTCAAAAGAGTGATAACGATAAGGGACATCAGTTTCCCAGAAGAATTAATTTATATTCAATCAATGGGGAGATGGAGATAGAGTTACCCATCAATATCGTTTTTAGAGGGAAAAAATTGATGTGAAATTATAAACTAAAAACTATTGACAGAATAAGATGATATTTCCTTATGCTCAAAATGTTGATAGAAACATGGGGGAAAATTCATAAGTGGAACTTGTAAATATTTAATCTTTCTCAAGGAAGGTCATCAGGAAATAGAATAATAATTTGATGGGAATAATTGAGATAATTATTTGAATAGAGGGAAACCTATATATAATGCACCTACCACACTCTAATGTTTTAATGGAAATGATTATTTTCATTATGATAACCATTTCCAAAATTTTTAGATTAATGGTAATGATTTGGATCAATAAATTCTTAAGCTCTAAGACAAAGGCAAATATCACGTGATCACTATTTATGATGTGGGGTATTATAATATAATGGTTAATAGTATACTTAATATCCACACTATAAATTATAATGTCTTATTTTATTTCATACCTTCCCTATATTTTATATTTAAATAATTTTATATCTTTATCATAGAACAACCTCAAAACATAGATATCCAGTTGACATAAAAAACCTCAAATAGTATGATGATCATATCCCAATTTTATGATGATTCATCGGTTTATGTTTACAGAAATTTATTTCATAAAAATATTTTTATTCCTTATCTAGTTTAATTCAGTGTTATTTGGGGAATGGATTGTATTCTTTTATCTATATCAATGTTCAATTTTCAATGATGTGATGTTACTTTTGATTTTATGATTAAACATTTGTTCTCCTATCAGTGTGATGATATAAATGAACTTATTATGTAAATTAAAACTATTATATTACTGATTATTCTTATTCAAAAGGGGCATTTATCTAAAATGATATCAGAGAAAATCAACATTAAATATATTCCTATTTTATGAAAGATTGTTGATTTTATTCATGGATATTTTCATTTTATTCCACTGAATCAATGAGTTGAGTTCTCAACAGAACTCATACCTCAGGCTACATCTATTTATAAGAAATCATATAGAATTCCCCTAATTTAGTTGAAAAATTTAAAGAAACATATCTAGTATAATCATGAAAAGGGATTTATCTAGCCAGTTTTATCACCTTGGGGTGCAGCTGTTCTATTCGTTAATAAGAAATTTTGATTCATGAGAATCTATGTAGATTATTGAGAACTTATCAAGATAATAATCTAGAACACGTCTTCTCTACCCAATATTGAGGACATGTTTGATCACTTATGAGGAGATTAATACTTTTCCAATATTTTTCTTAATTATGGACATCACAAATTAATATTCAATAAAGAGGATAAACATTTGAAAATATTCTATACAAGGAATGATCACTATGAAATTATAGTGATGGAATTTGGTTTTAATAATTTCATTTTTATCTTTAAAGATTTTATGGATATATAATTTAAATATTTCCTTGATCATTTTTTGGTTGTCTCTGTAGAAAATATTCTAATTTATTCAAATGTAAAGGAAGAATATGGAAATCATTTGAGAATTGGGATAAAGATGCTAAGCACTGCTGAAATTATTTGTTATACCAATAGTTCAAATCCACTTTTATAGTCTAGAGAACCATTGGTATTGCCTATACCCATGTTTATATAATCTTATATTTCTAATGGGATGTTTTTATTGACCTATGCTGACATGTTTTAGAGAAATGATGGCATTGGGCTACTCTAATTTTAGTTGTACCAATGGTTTTGACAGAATCGTTTGTATGTATCTCTACCAAAAGCTTCAAACCATTATTATTGGCCTATACATATGTTTCCATAGAAAATATTGGATTATATGTAAACCAATGGTTTTGAAACTATTGTTATAGATATGTACCAATGGTTTTGGATTGTTTGGTAAATATCCACCCCCATAATTTTGCAAGAAAAAGCACACCAACCATACCCAAGTAGCCACTATAAATCATAACATTACCGACCTTTGTCAATTAACTTCTAAAAACATCACTAACCAATACAAAAACAATGGTAAAGTAATAAATATATTAATTTATTCATCAAGTGTTAACAAACATTCAAAACATCACATATATTCATTCATAACTAATCATCAAGCATCAAACTTCATAATTATCAATAAAAAATGTTGAGGATCAATATTTCCCTCATCAGAATAACTATTACAATTGTGACATCAATCCTCACCATCATCCTCACCATAATCCTCACTATCATCCTAACCATAATCTTCACCATCATACACATTATATTTCTCACCATCATCCTTTACATTGTCATCACAAGGAACATCATCATCCTAAACACCTCTAGGACCACTTTCTTGTGCACTATATAACATGAACATCATTGAAAATTATGAATCATAAGACATAGTGGTATCTGTTAGATGTGTTTGACATAAGACTTGCATGAATGCCATAAATTCATTGTTGTATATTTGATTCCATTCAAGCTCCTATATGACCATTCATTTGGCCTATTCTTCATCAATGTGATCTCATTCTGTCTGTGAATTATATTTTACAAAATTGATGAAAGCAGAAATGACACCTGAATTGGGAAAAATATATATAAAAATTTTAAATCGACAAAGAAAAACATACAGTCTACTAATATGTGAATTTTTTTACCATACTTCCATCATTCTCCTTTTTTTCTCTAGAAAACCTATTATTCTCAAGGAATACGTCCTCCAATATTCAAATCATCCCTCGACATTGACATTGAATTTTAAAAACCATAATTTAAAATAGGATATTAATAATGAATTTATTAACTAAAATCAAATGGATATACTCGATTATGTAATATGATTTTCCATATTGGATGATTACTTTGTTATGGTATGATATGAGTTGGTCAACAAAATACATTTATAAAATAAATTAGCAAAAATGAGAATATTATTAAATAATGATTTGATAAATTAACTTAAAGTTAAATTCAAGGAATCTTGTTTCTATATATTGTTATCAAGAATATAAGGGTATTGTAATTGTAGAATAATGTAAATATATTGTTAATATTGAAAAGGACTAATTAATATTAAATAAATCTTTAATAAGGTAAACTAGAGTGGTGAAATGTATACTAGATGTGTTCCTATTTGTTTTCTTTGTCTCTATGAATTAATTTTTGAGGGTTTAAATAGGTAAACCAAATTTAAATGTTTCATTGATAGAAATTGAAGAAAACATATAGTTAATATTTTTTTGTTAAAAAGACTGATGAATGAATTGGATTTCTTTTTGTTTGGATAAATGATGTTAGTTTTTAGTTAGCATAAGATTATGTAAGGTATTCTTGTTTTTAATACATGTTTTTCCTATTTAGTTTTATATGGTATATTTTTATTTTGTTTTTTTATTAAATTTTTTTATGTATAGTTCAATTCAATTCAATTTGGTTTTAGGATATTCAATTTCTATTAATTACATTCCATTTTATATTTTTGGATTATTTTGTTCATCTTCATTCTATATGGATTATTATACATCAATTTTATTGATTTTAATTATCATATATTTCATTATAATAATTAATTTCAATTTGATTTAGTTTTTTCATCCCTCATATAATCCAATTTCATATATGTTACGTGATATGCATTTAGTTCTATTAGTTTTAATTTGATTTATTTCAATGAAATTGGATTAAATTTTATTTTTTTATGTCTTATTTAAAAAAATTTATTCTATTTTTTAAATAATTTTTAGACTAATATATTTAGGTTTTTCCTTTTTAATTTTGTTGCACTTCCAGTTATGTTTTTTTAGTTTCATTATATTTCAGGGATTTATTTTTGGTATTATTACATTATTTTCATTATAAAATTATTTATTTTTTATTGGTTTAGTTTTGATCCATTGATTTGGATATTTTCCTTCATTATTGGTTTCTATTTTATTATATTCCTTTTTTATTGAAGTAGGTCTAGTTAAGTCAGCTATATTATGTTTTTATTTATTTAACATATAAGTGTTATATTTTTTTTTATTTTTACAACATTAAAATTTTACTATGTATATGCCAATTTAATATTTTATTGATGGATTCTATTTTTTGTTACTATTTGGGATGGGTTTTCTTGGCCTATTATGTTTCTTTCAATGCAGGTAAATTCTAATCCGTTGGAAGGTGTTTAGTTTTTTTATTTTGGTTTGGGTTGTTTCATGTCAAATTGTTTGATATTAGTTTATAATGGTTGGTTTCTAGTTGATTCACTTTGGAATGGTCATTTTTTTGTCTAAATTAGTTATTTTTGTTTTATATTATTTTTTGTTTATTTAATTATAATAAAAGTATGTCACATTAAATCTGGTTTAGTACATGAATGTTTACAAATATTTGATTTAGTTTTGTTAGATTTAGTTTGTTTTAGATTCTTATTGTAATCACATAACCATGTGGTACATTTCATTTATAGTTCATGGGTAGGAAAATATTTTTTTTGAATACAAATTTCAAACATGTATGAAAAAAACCTAACCTTTTCCACCTAAGAAACTATCTATTAATGGATTTATATCAAGAATAGCCATGAGATCCTATTATCATCAACTTATATATTTATTGGAGTTCATCAATCATAGGATAGAGGGGGGGGGGATGATGTTTTTATTGGGGCCTTCACCTAGTGTAAATTTTCCTGATAATTCTGAATAGTCCTATAGGTCCCCAATATTTATCAACCACAATTCTGATTTGATTCCAAAGAAGAATTATTATTAGATTACTTAGATGTATAAATTCCACTTACTATATAAATAATTTGGATTCAACCTTTGATATATCCATAAGAATATGGTAAATCACATTATTGGAAGCTTATCAAATGATTTCATTTATGTTTCCCATATCTAGGCTGATTGGGAGAAAATCCCACATTTTTTCACGGTTTTGTGGGAAGAAACCAAGAACCAGAAGAGAAATTAAATTATAATATATGTAGACATACTCTTCAAGTATTGGGATAAAATATTCATATATCTATACATGAAAATTTTAATGGTGAGAAGGAAAACATACATCCCAATTCTCCGAACATGTTGAGAAAGCGTGGCTATAAAAAATTATAAGTGTGTATATTCACTGAATGTATCTTCCTTGTTAATTTACGTTTTATTTTACAACATTAATTGGAAATATTTATAGGCATGTTTCATATTGGGCGTTTATTTTCGGTCATATACTCTCCTACATGATTTCAAAGAAACAATTTTTTTATTACTATGATGTTAACATGTGGTGAACATATCAATTTGAAATTTTCTATTCGATAAAATATATACTCGATGCTCAATCACATCAGTTAGAGAAAATAAATATATTTTATTTTCCTCTATATATGTTTTTAATGGTTGGGTAGTTTTTAATCTATGGTAATTGAGTTTCATAATTTTTTTACAATAACTTCATCATAACATTTACAATTATAGTGGATGATTATCATTATTTGGATAAAGTCATTGAAAAAAGAGGCTTTAAATGAGGATTATTTACTATTTTATTCATGGTTCAAAGTTGATCATCCCATATATATTATATATAATGGAATGATCATTTTTTTGTATTATGTATTTCAACTAGGAACAAACAAAGTGACAAAGTAATTTATTGGGGCACCATTATGCCGAGACATTTTCTTCCTAATTTCTATTTCATTCATGGTTTTTGTGTGGGAACTTTTTATGTGGTGTGGTAAACTATAAAGAATATTTTGATGTGTAAAGACCCTAACTCTAATGGGTTTTGTTTTTTACAAGAAAATTTAATTGTTATTTTTAGGGTTTTTTAGAACTAATACTCGTATTGGAATATTGATAGTTTTAAAATCTCTAGTATGATTTTTTTGGATGTGTTTATAGTCTATTAGTGATTTTTTTGGCTCAAATAAACTTTATAGAAATTTTTAACGGACATAGAATGAAATTTCACTATAGGTGAACCACTATAAGGTAGATTAATCAATAGTAGACCCCATGGGGGAATGTGAAATTATCCTCATGGAGGGAAAGATTCATATACATAGAATGAAAACTATGGTTTGTGCAAGTAAAAAATGTATATAGAGAAAAACCACGGTTGGGTGATTTGATAAATGTATCCTATATGGGGTCGCACTTGCAGTAGATAGATAGAAGAGGAGAAACAACCATGATGGATATTTAAGTAGTCGTTTATGGGGTACAAATATCTTATGAATTTTATTTTAATGGTGTATATTGATACATAATAATCAAATGATTTTTTTTAAAATGGTGAATTTATTTATGCAATGAAAAAATAAGACTACTTTGTATGGTAAATAAGAAATACATGAAAATATTTATATTATGTACTTTGGGAGAAAATTATATTCGTTTTTTATGTATACTACGTAAGGGATGAAGATACAAAACTATTTTTTATAAGAGAATCAATAAATATTATTTTAATATTTATGTTTTATTGTGGTAGAGATTTGTAGTCATATAAAGTATCATATAAATATTAATAGATATATTCATTATTTGAATGTGGTTTAGTTGGAATAAATAGATTTAAAATATACCATAACCAATATCATAAAATCAATATATAATAAATTTCTTGACATGATCACTAATTTAACAATATCGAACCTAAAATTTCAATATACACTAAATAAATTTAATAATAAACTAATTAAAACATGATCATTTATATAAACAAATTATAAATGGAATTAAATGTTGATGGAATAAAAGAAACTAAAAGTCATAAAGAAGAACAATTTAAATCATAAGTGGAACCCCATTCTATTTTCGCATAGTATCCTAACTAAAACATATAACATTCAGACATGACTAAGGGGTTATATAGGATTCCACAACAAAATATTCCAGGTTAAACACCTTTTTACACATACCTACAAGTACAATATCATAATTATATCCCAATGTATGTAATGATTTAATAATGTTTTTTTTCAAAAAATTATAATGATTCCATATTATTTAGAAATAAAAAATTTTATTTCCCTAATTTATTTAAATAGAAAAATTATAAATAGTTGTTTTGCATACATCATCTCTTGGTCTAGCATAAAATTATTTTTCAATGTGTTGAGGTATTTCACAACATCTTTTTTTTATTTATCCTAACATTTCCTAGAAAATAATTTTCCAAAATAAAAACAAAGTATCCAAGTAGATCATGGTAATTTTTATTCAAAAACCTAAAATTCTGTTAATACTATAAACATGGTACTCTTACAACAAGAAACTATTTTCTGATAATATTATAAAAGATACCATTTATTGATAGGTTCGTCCTATAAATCTGTACCTACTCTATCACACAAGGCGTTATACAAATCGTTCTTATATTCTCTACATAACTAACATAATTCCATGAGTCATTAATCCATCACAGCCTCACCATTAAGACTATTATAAAAAACATGGAACTGAAATATTATTTCATATAAATTAAATAATAATATAAAAGTAAATCTATGAATTATTTTACTCATATTTATGCCAAATCCTTATCCTTTAATTAATTTGGATTGTGTATCTAGGATAATTTTCCAATAAACATTTTTTCAGGGTATTTGGAAAGAGTTTCCATAAAACTCATACATTATCACCCTATTTTTTCAATAATTTGATTGTCCTCATTATAATCAACCATCATATGGGTGTGGCATTTTCGCATTGCACACATGACTGTACACCCACACCATATAATGGTAGATCCAACGGTGCTATAATACAAATATATTATATCAATACATCTTATAATGAACATAAATAATGGTCAAAAACATTTACAAGGGTTATATTAATATAACATAGTATGTATAATCAATGGATGTCATTGGATTCTAGGCTCTCAAGGAATGTCAACCTGTACAGAAGGAGTTGGACCCAATGTCTAATTCAAAGGATAAGAATGTTTCCAATTAAAAGTTGAAGGAAAAAATATAGAATCTTGGGGAGAAGTAAGTACATGAAAAAGAAGATGGAATAGATATATATGGAAACGTATAATTTTGATGGGTAGTATGACCCATCATCGGATAAGGGAAGGATATGCGAGGAGGATCCGATGAATATATTAGTGAAGATATATATGGCCTAAATATCATGGGATCCTCTAACGGCCATAATGGATCATAAGGTTATATAGATTGAATTTTATAGGATGGTAGGGTTTTAATCAGGTATAAAAAGTAATGCACATAGCTCTAGTTCCCCCTCACCCACTCATATCATCTGGCAGAGCTCCAGAACCACTAGGCTTGTTGGAGAATAACTATCGCCTAGTTGGTGGATCCTATTAAAACATAAAAAATTAATCACATGAAATTATATTTTTATAATATATATACAAATATATTTGAAATAATAAAATCACAATAGACCCCAGAAGTATGGATTCCCATCTCTCTTATTCATCGAATATTATCTATCATCCATTTATTTCATATCTCATTGATGTTTTACATTTCATAAATTTAAAGAAAAATATATAATTAATTAGATATCAATAAATAATGTGTAATCCAATCAATAATAAATATGACATATTATTTAAATAAATAAAATTATTCTAGGGGTTATATTTGAATTGAGTTACTTAAAATGTTTCTCCTAACATAATACCATTATGGGATCCTAGAACATTATTTTTATAGATCAATGATAATGGTGATCTTTTGTGGGTCATTGTAATAAGGAATAAATTTGGATATTATGTGAAACACATTTTATGTGATGGATCTATAAAAAATATCTCTCTAGTTTAGTTATGAGAATATATTTGGATTAAGTTTAAATTTTTAGAGATAATTTTATTGCATACTTAATGATATTTCTAATTAATGTTGACACTCATGTAATGATATTTATTTATTTTATTACAAATTTTGAATTAAAATTGTAGAATTGGGTATCAATTATTTTGTAGCAGGGTATTTTTATGTTAAACATCTTATCAAAATAAAGAGTATATTTTAACTAATTTAAACATCAATGAAGATGGTATTTTTTATAGGGTTTGTTTTTCAGAGGTTGAAATATTGGAAAATAACTATTTTAATTGATTTTCTAATAGTTTTTTATCCTAGTGATTGTTAAAAACAATCATGGGACTCGTATGGTTTTTATGGGATATTATTTGAGTTTTAATTACACTATTGATTAGTGTTTTGAAAATATAGTATTTCTTAAAGGATGTGATATGGTTACACAAGAATGGATATTCATTGACCATTAAGCATTATCTAATAACATGAGAGGGATTTTCAGATTGTTAGACACTCAAAATGTTAATATTATTCAATGAATTTACCACTTAAGACACTCTACAACATTTTAGGCTTGTTCAATAAACAATATAATACCTATTCAATGTGATTTTTAAAATATTGAAGAATTATTCAATATAATAACATGATTTACTTGTTGGTGCATAATTCCTCTTGAGGTGGAAAATAAGAATGTTTGAGAAAACTAAAGACACAATTTGACTCAACGGACCATTCCCAGAACCCCATGGTTGGTAAAAATAGGTTTGTAGACCTGCACGCAAGGGGGAAACCCATGTGTAAGGTTTTTACATACCCAAGGGTACATCCGTGGGTTTTATCATCCCTAGATATAAGAAAATGGATAAGGTAGATGCACGGATGTTTAGATTCATGTGTGTAAAAGAGACCCACACATAGATATCTTATGTGTTCAATGTGACATCAAACGTCTCCCTTTACGCCACAATTTTCCAATGTTGTCACCAATAATTACTCCTATAAATAAAAGTACACCCAATTCTTTTGGGGTAATGATCTAGAAGTTGAACCATTGATCATATTCCAATAAGATGAATCCATCACTGATTGCACCCCAATTAAGGGACTGCACAATATGTCCACAATGGGTCCCCCTTCGGGTGGGCCCATAACTCCATGAACCTTGCCCATTTAATTTTTTCCCTTGAGGTAGGTACTCAAAAAAGACCCTCCTTTCCCACACATATCTATTTAGGTTAGTGTGCACAATATTCCCTTATTATGAGAAACACATACCCTAGTGTACACCCATCATTCACTCAATCCATTTTTTTCATTTCAGTCCCCAATCGCTTGCACACTACATCCTAAGGGATCCATGGGTTTAATCTACTCTAAATAAGCATGCTTGATCACCTCTTGCAGACACCTCCCATGTCTTTTGTGAACCACTACCGCGTGGCCCTCCAGGCTTGTACAAAGTTATTTTTTTGTCCCTCATGGGAGATCTATTATTGTGATGCCCTACCTATTTCTTTTGGAATAGGTACGGTAACAACTCTTTCTTTTTTGGCATAAACATGCTACTATGGAACCAACGACTGACCACTCCTCCACTCCACTCTCATCTAGAATTTTTTATTCATTCACTTTAAAAAGTGTTGGTGGTTATCAATGATGAAGTTACAGGGGATGATCTATGAGTCCTCCTCATCTATGTTGTAGGATGTTAAACTTCCCAACACCCACATCCTCGACACATGACATTAATCTATAGCCTAACTCTATTCCATGGACATGGGGTGCCCCGTATTTGGCATTATCTGCTCCCAATCATCTCCATGAGAGTATGATCTCCCGCAAATGGAATGAGATCCTACTTGTACGTAATGGAATATACCTATAGGGAAGGGTTCCATCATGGGGTAAGCCCCCAGAATTTATTTAAAGGAGTCGTACCTATTTCTCCTCCTTTACTTCTTTGGATACATAGATGAGAGGGGGGGGGGGATTTTCAGATGGGACCCTTAAAACCCCATGTCTCTCCGTTTATGTTTTTTATCTGTGGGACAATTCTAATTGTAATCCCTACACCATCTCTTTATGACTCGTCTTTTGTGATGAAAATGTTCGTTCTACTACTTCCTCTTGTTTATCACATTGAGCATGACTCATGTGGTCTTAGAGGTTAGTAGTGAACCAAAAAACCATCTTACATGCATCACACTTAGATAAATCCCCAACTTACACCCTTCATAGGATTCTAACCACGTGTAAGCCCCAAAATTTGGAACTACATGAAATATTATCACTATATTAAAATTAGGGTATGTAGGAAACCTCAATGACATTCAATCCCATCACCATCATATTCACATTACTTCATTATCATCGTTATTTTATTATGATAAACATCATGGGATATAAAAACTACATGTACTTTGATATTTCTCTTCTAAATAGAGCACATAAGAAGCCTCACTGAGGTTGAATCCCAACCATACCTTCCAATCCTAGTCTTTTCCTTGAGTCATTATGTCATGGGAGGATCATGTCCCAACTCAGAGTTCACAATTCATTTAGGCACCTATCCATGTGTTTCATTCTCATGAATTGCCTCCTTAGGTGTTTCATCCTTACATTCCAGTCTATGTGTACTTTAATTCCCATCCAATGAAATATGTGGGAATCCTCATTGAGGTTCAATCCCAACAATATATCACACTCCATCCATTACAAACATACCATTTCAACAGATCATATATTTACATCATGATTCTTAATTGGGTAGCCACATCCTAGCGAGATCCTTCCATCAACATCATTGCTTCTTCTAGTAGCACCTAGGAAGCTGACAATGCATAATAACCTTACAATCCATTATCACCCAACTAAGAAAAATCCTCTTGTGATAGGAAATGATCCATGTGTAGGTCCCAAATAATGCCTTCCAAGTTGGTTGGGTTTGATCCCTATATTCTAAACCTGGTATGTTGGAAGCCTCCATGATTTTCAATCATATCCAATGGTAAACATTATTGTCCACCTTATTGGGGTATACCTCCTTAATACAAGATTAATGGTGTTCGTGTCAGACTGCACGGTGTGAAATCTTCTCATTATGGGACACACCACTCATTGGTCCAACCTCATAGGGAATTTTAATCCATCCATCTGGTAAACATTCCATGTTCTACCATCTAGGGATGTACATATCTGATCCATATTCACAAGTGTTATGATCTGCCCATTTTGTCTATGAATGACATTAAACTCCCAACTCTTCATCTCTTATAGACATTAAACTCATAGTCTACCCCATGTTAAACATGGGATGCCTAGGTAAAGCATTTGATGACATGATTCTATCATAAGATTCCCTACGGTCGATGTGTTATGCCTTTGGTTTTTACTCCTTTGAGAAGACCTCTTATGATGATGAATAGAGATGTTCAAATGCTATAGTGACCAAACATGCCATTGATGCCCAGTATGACTACATCCCTAACTGATGTTTTATGCCCTAATTTGACCTCTTGGTATGTCCATATATAATCAATGAAATTAACCAGTTTCCATTCAGATATGGTAAGAGGAACAAGTTTTACAAAAAACATCTTAATATATGAGGGGGACACAGACTATGAGAATAATTCTAAGGAGGAATCCATGTAAGAGGAACCGATATCCCATCATCCCATTTTGATCAATGAGTATGAATCTCTGAAGAAGTGATGAAAGTCACATGCCCTTAGAAATAGGTAATATGGGGTATAATTCAGTCCATCGGTGAATGAAAATGTTGCGCGATAAAGCAGAGGAACCCTAGTGAAAGAAATAGATATCACACCCTAATGATATATAGTTATATTTTATCCTAAAGGTTTTTGTTTATTTTACATTATAAGAATATAAAATAATTGTATGTCACCTACTAAGGTTAAATTTATGTCTTAAAAATTTAATAAACTATTTTTGAATCTAGTGTATATGAGGTTGAGGTGTATAATATCTCTAATTGTAAGTGAATCATGAAAAATCCATGTATTGATGTATGTTATCTGTAGATCATAGCATTGAAACATCCTATATTAACACTATATTTTTTCTCAACCATTTCCCAATTAAACCCAAAATGTAATAACATGTATGAAAAATTACATTTTCAGTATTTATCATGTATTATAGAATCATACATATTAATTTTTTTTTCAATATAACCATATGTAATATAGAAAACATTCAGTACAATAGCATTCATTTATATATCAAAAATCATAGGCACATTTAAGTTATATGTTTTAATAACACTATTATATTTTTCATTTCTTATATGTCTTAAATGTAACGAAATTAAACTATTATTATCACAAAAAAATAATTTGAAATAGATTTCAATGAACCAGTAACGAAAAACATTAAAAACGCATTTTTTTTATTAATAAACACCCATTTCTATTTTAATTTTTTATAGATAAAATAATAATTGGTTCGTATTATATTAATATATAATTACATTGTAACTAAATTAAAAAAATATGTCACACACAATGAAACTTAATCTTCAATTCAATAATAAATATAATTAAAGAAAACATTAATTCAAATAATATTGGATCTAAAAAAAGATATTTTTATTCATTTAGACCTAGAACATTAATGAAAATGTTGTTTTCTATAAGAGATGATTTTTTGGAACATACCAAATTCATATTCAAGAATAATCGAATGAAAACAATAAGAGATGATTGATTGATGGAGATTAAGAATAAATAAAAATTTCAAAGGACATCATTTTATACATAGATAAAAAATGAACATTATTCTTGGAAGAAGAAATTAACCATTTCAAACTAAATAGTTTGTTGTTGAAGAGAAAAATTAAAAGTGAAACCAAGAAAGGATCCCCAAACCTATGGAAGAAGACATAATCACCCAATAGGGTAAATTTTGGCTCCTTTTAAGAAATTATGAGGTTCTTCTAATTCTTATATTTGGTGGAACTCTATATTACTATTTGTCTAAAACCATTGGGATAGTCCTCAAATAATTTTCATTTTCTAGTAGTTTTGTAGACGTATTTTATTATTATATAACAGTAATGATCATGAATTGATTATGTGTCCCTTTAGTAATATATTTGATTAATTATTTGATGCAAAAAGATAATAGTTCGTTATTCTCCATTCATAATGGATGTATGATGATGTATACAGATACAACATTGTATTTCTAGTAGGATTGAATTAAGGGAGTTATAAAAATTATATTTCTTAGTTCACGGTATGTCAACATGTAATGTTTAATGGAAAAAAGTTTAATTAGTGGTTACAACCATTACCCATAATATAATGGAATGGGAAAACATCACCCTAGATTTTTTTCATCAGACTCCCCAAAACATCTAAGTAACATAATGTTTTTTGGGTGTATTTGATCATCATTCAAAGTCAATAGAATTCATTACCATTAGAGAATATTTCTCTCTTGATCATATTATTCAGTAAAACAATAAGTAGGTGGTATTTTTTTATGATGTGACACTATAAATTGTATCTGATTGAGATCCTATATTTACATCATAATTTTGGGGAAGTCATTAGTAGTAATTAGATACATAGTTATGTTTCAGCACTAATTATCATTCACTAATAGATGTCCATTTTGTGAGGACCATTCGAAATCTAGATGATATGTTGAGATATTTCACTATGGATTTCAACTTTTCCTGGGATAAACAACGTTTTTGTGGAATTTACATAGAAAATGTCATTCAATATAAGATTAAGATGTCCTCTTATGAAGAACACTGTTGGATGAAGTGTTGAACTACAACATAGTTCAATGAAGTTACATAAATAAATAAATCGGTCCATTATCTAGATGAAGAAATGGTAGAGAATTATAGATCCATTCAACAATACAACATATCTTATCAGAGTCGACAAACAAGTCATGATGACAATTGTCATAAAGATCTAGAGTTTGATGTTAGTGAAAATGTATTCCTATGAATATCTCCCTAAAAGAGGGTTATGAAATTTGGAAATAAGGGAAATCTATGACCTCGGTATATCGATCCTTTTGAAATTATCATTCATATAGAGATGATAGCTTACTGATTTTAATATCCATCAAATATATCTCAGGTTCTTAATTTGTTCCATGTATCTCTCATGATAAAGTATATACATGATCCTTAACATGTGCTAAACTCAGAGATTATACCACTGGAGAGAGATCTTTCTTATAAAGATAAAGTTGTAGAGGTCTTGTACTATAAATTTGAATTTCTATGAAATAATACCACTCAATAGGTCAATGTTTTATCATGACAGAACCATTTTGAGGAAGCTACATGGGAACCTAAGGATGTGATGTATAAGTTGCATCATCATCAGTTTGTATCATAGTGATGAATTTTCTAGGGTAAATTCATTTTAATGGGGATAAAATGTAACATCATGATATTTTTATTAAATAAATATCATTAAATAATTTGGTTAGTCTGATATCTTTTGTTACATGTATCACATATTTTGAAAATACCCCAATATACTATTAGCATATTATTATTTAAAATGATAGTTATTTCCTAACCATTAGATTGAAAGGCATGAATATGACCAAATAAATGATGAAAAATGTATAGTTATATATATAATTATGTAAATGATTATAAATAGATTATACATGAATATAAAAAACGTTTACAAGAAAATGAAATAATTTTATAAAAAATATTTGTATGTGCATAATTGATTTTCATCATAATAATTTAAATTAATCCTTAATGTTGAATATTTTTAATGGAATATATCTATTATATACATTTAGAAAATTTAAACAATAAAAAAATATAATATCTAGTCAATGGAAAAATAAATTATAATTTTTTATTAAAAATGTATTTATTATAAAAAGAATTTTTGGTCACACATTACTAAAATAAATTATAATTAATTTCTCCCATTTATAGGTATTCAATTGGATAAAATTAATTAAGTATTTAGAATAAGTAGGTTTATATATTGTAAAAAGACCCCTTTAATTTTTGTCTGTTTAAATAGTAACCATGGTAAAATTTATCCACTAGCCAAAAGGTAAATCAGGTTAATCAAGATAAAAAACATGTGATAAGACAATAATTATCCATATAAAATCATATTGGATGAAATTAATTTCACCACTATAACCATATTTTGAAATTTACTTTTGTAATGGACACTTTTCCATTAAAATGGCTTATATATTATTTAAATCAATGAATGTAACGAAATGTCACTCCCTTTATTTTTAATATCCTTCATGTGTCCACATATAGGAAATTTTATGACATGAAGTGTAACACATGTTTTTTTCAAATGTTCAAACCATTAATTTTCTATTCTAATTCCTTTAAATGGGCCTAAATTTGATGCCTATGAGGTTGAATGAGATTTCATGGGACACACAAGGCTTGTTCAAATTGTGGTGCCTTAGAAAACAAAGAATCAGACTAGGCCACATATTTGGAGAAAACCGGGATGCCCAACCCGTACAGTTCTTCTAAGCTATAAGGCTATAAAAAGTGGGAACCAGGGGGCCACACGATTGGTCTGTAACCGTACAACCAAGGTCTCACAACCATGAAAGCCCACTAAAATCCTTAATACTTTAGTGGTTTTACATTATTCACATGTTTAGGAAAATAGTGTCGAATACCATGTGAGGTTACCCCTTACGGCAGGGAATGAGGCATTGTTGGCCAATCAACTAGCCAAGCCAGGTGAAATGGTTTTTTATATGAATTTATTAATTTAACCCTCTTTAATTATTCAATAATATATCTCTTTTCCTCTTCATTTTATCCAATATCTAATGCCCCTTCCTCTTATATAGAAACCATCTTCTCGTCCTAAACATTAAATCCAAGAAACTCTTCTATCTGAACTCTAATTTGTTCACCATTAGATCCAATGGAAAGCTAGAGGTATGATATCGAATCCTCACTAATATATTTCATGTTATTCATCCCATCTATTGAGCTATTTGGATTCACGAATATTTTCATCATTTTTAGGGAATTTGATGGTTTCATCAATTTCTTCCAAGCCCATGGTAGGTGTTCTATTCTATTTTCCAAGGTAGGTGGTCTATTCTATTTTACTTCCTTTTATTCCATTCCCAAAATTTTATCATTTTTTAATGAGTCGGACCCCTCCGGTTTCACCTCCGAATTTTTAAATAAATTAAATTTACATATTCCTACCCCCATTTATGGTCGAGATGGTAGAAAATCAATCCCTTGGGTTGATTTACATGATTCAAGTAACCCCAATGAATGATCTACTCTTTGGGGGGATTTATAACATGGTTTAGAAATGCCCTAACACCCCATTAAGGTATGTTGTCACAAAATTACTTTCGTAAGGGTATTTTTAATTGAATTTTAAGATGAACCATGAGTTATATTCCTCTACACCATGACTTAATGAAATATGGGGGCTAATTGAATTATCCAAGTGCTTGTTCCATGTTACAAATGTCTTAATGGGTTTTACTAATTACATTCCTAGAAATATATCCCCAATTTTATCAATATTATTTAATTAAATGGTATTATATCTCAATTAACAATTTTATATAAATTTGATCCTTATTTAATGATTTCACCTCATTGTTGGGGTGATAGAAGGGGTTCCGACATAAATAACCCGTTAAGGGACTCTCATGCCTTCTTGGTAAATTGAAAATTTTTAGTAAGAATAATTAGTTTTACTACGCCTCAAGAATGTCTCAGGAACCTATGTGTATTACTAGGTACAAAATATGATTTTTTAGAGCTTGACCTTATCAAAGCATGATTATAGTGACACGTGTGACTTCATTCATTGGTTACCATGGATGTGCTACATGGAAATGGTCTTATAATGTGCCCCTTGATTGATACATTAGAAGCCCTTATGGATTTCCTTGGATGAGAACATTGTGTATTTTTACATTTTATAATTTTTTTTTCTAATATAATTAAGGAAAAATTAAATATAATTCTTTCAAGTGACAATTGACTCCATGAATTAAAAAAAAGGTATTTTTCATCCAAGCCCAACCACAAACATGGGGATAATCCATCTTCTTAAACATTACCCCATTTACTATACCATTGCAGGTTATCTGGGTTTAAACTCATCATCATACATCAATAAAGGCATGTTGGACTAATTTTCAATTGGAACCTGGTCCAATTCATTTATTTATTTAATTCATCCTTTAATTTAGATGAAAATTAACACTATTTATTTTACATTGCATGAAATGGATTGACAAAGACATTGTATGTGTCGACCTACTAATATTGTATCACACACACTTCTTGGGTTCTATTGGTACAAGTGTAGAATTTATTGTTCTTGGTATAGAAAAAGGGAAGTAGCCATCTCTAAATTCTTGATTGACATTGATTACTACGATAGGGTATTGAGAGCAGAGGATTGAGAATATGTTCAAAATTCTAGTAAAGGATGTTTTCAGACCTTTTTTATATTTTGTCAACAAGTAGTATATTCTTTTATCATATACCCCATACATGTTTACCTTTTATATCATAATTATCATATTTTATCTATTATTATTCAGCATCTAAAAGTATTAGTATGTTAAATTGTCTGTATTTCTATTATTTCTACTTCAATCTATTTTTTTTGTTTTCAGTGTTTCACAATATATATTTATATATATCTCCCTCTATTGTGGTACTATAATATGACAAAATATGGAACATTCTTCCCTCGAACAGACACAATTCCATCACTCCTATTCATAGGCCTCTTGTATTTTTTGGATGTGTACATGTGGTCTTATGGCTAACCAACATAGAGAACCAGTGAGTGGAATTTGTGGAGGGATGCTATAAAGTAGTTTTAGAGATTTATTTTCATTTTATTTTACTGTTTGGTTTTAGAAATGAGGCTATGACATTGGACTTTGGTAGTGAGCCTATTTCTAGTAGTAGTTATCCCACATACTAGGGAAACTTGATTTCCCTGGATTGAAAAAATTTTGTTATAGATTTTTGTTGCTTCCATTTCATGGATTTTCTCATTCATTGATCCACATGTGTTTTGATATTAATAATATTGATGTTATAACCCTTATTCCAATGGTATGACTGAACATCTAAGAACTCATCATACTAGGAACCATTGGGCTTAGAATTCCTTGCATTAATCCAGTCCATATTAACTTTTTGCATGCTTTGAATGGGTTTCCTGTGATTGTTGTATGTGGTTTGTTAGTCATGACTTAATATGTGATTTTATTCTATGTCATGGTATAATTGGTTCAATTGAACCGTAATTCGACAACAATTTTTTTTGATTGGTGAGTTCAAATGGAAGGTCACCAAATAAAAATAAAACCCTTGGCTTATTACACCTATTGTCTAGTGTTAGGGCGAGGATACAGTTATCTGATGTAAAATTTAAATCTATAAGGTTTGTGTGCCCTTATATGTTTGAATTAGCGATGTAATTAACTTGTCCCAATATTAATATCCAAATAATTTAAAAAAATACAAATTTTAAATTGATATGGTAACATTGTAAAGAAAATATGAGACCTTAGACTTTCCCAACCTTTGTAGTGGGTTGTAGGTCATGTCTCTTTTCTTAACACTTTCCCTGTCTTTTATGAATCTAGTATGTGGATTGTGTGGGGAAATTGTAGATTTATTTCACCATGATGACAACACATTTTACACTAGGAAAGTGGTGATGATCATACTCTGGAGGTATTGGGCCTTGATCCACCCATGCTACCTCTTTTAGTTCAACCAGAGGAACCTCATGTGAATTATACAATGTCTTTGGTGCCTAGTACTGGGAAAGCTGTCTTCTCTATATGCAATCAATTCATGGTGCACAGTGTCCTACTCCTTCTATAGAAGAGCTGGTCTGCGAGTTCCAGTAGCAGTATACTACCACCATTATAGAAGATAAAGGATATCATGATATTGAATCATGGATGGATGATATGGTGAAAATATTTAAGGACATATACATGCCAATAAGGAAACGTTTCAATATAAAGACCTATATGCTATGCGTATTCACCAATAATTGGTAGGACATTTTGACTCATGTTGGTTGACATCAGGATCTGGTCTGGGTGGACTTCTAGGTAGACTTCTTCGACTAATTCCATTAGACCTCGAGAACTGATCACATTCATTAATTCATCCACCTTGAGCATGATGACATGTAAGTAATGGAATTCTCATTTCACTTCACCAAATTTCATCCTTTTGCACCAACCTTTTATCATGAAGAGATGATAGCTAAGAAGAGTTTTGATGGTGGTTTTGATTATGAAATCTGCTCTTAGGTGAGTGCTATTTAGATTAACACCACTTAAAATATCATGAACTAGACCCTAATCACAGAGAGGTTCCTAATGTAATATAGCAACACGAATTAGGTCAGCTCAGCTTCCAGGAAGAGTAGTGGTTTATCCCATGGAATGAAGTTAGGTATCAAAGGTACACACTAGTGTTATAGAAACCAGGGGAACAAACCGATAGCCATGTGGTGTGTCACAAGTGTGATGGGACATGATATTAAAATACCAGGTGCATAAAGAACCTGATCGACTGATGAGATTGTGGAAGGATGGGTCATGTTCTGTGTTTCTTCCAATCCATCCCTCCAATTCCAAGAGAATGGGGTTTATTCCATCACCACATTAAATTAGAGGGCTAGTAACACCTCATTAGTCATGAATATTGCCTTCTATAGTCCTTTTTGGCCATAAAATTGGCCACAGATGAGGCAGGTATTATTTTGAGTTCCGTATTCAGTAGAGTGGTCCTGCTCAGGCTACTAAGGTAGCATCTCAAGTCCATGGTTCAGGCCATGTATATGTTGATCACCATATTCTAGAGGACGAGTGTCCATGGTCATATATAGTTAGAGGTACTATTATAAAAGACTCTACTATAGTATCTTCCTTATTTTATACATGTGCATCCCACTATTTTCTATTTACATCATGCATGGGATGTCTGGTCTAGGTTATAGAGTAAAGTAATGGAGTCATTATCCTTGAAACACTATTAAATTCCTAGGATATAGGTGTACATTAGTTCAAGTAGTTACCTCTAGAAATAGGTGGGTACTATTTTATATGGAGTTTCTTTTTTCCTTGAGATAATTGGGTTCAACCTCATTATTGGTATGGATTGGATTGCGCCTTATCGATCCCAGGTGTATTGTTGTCGTTCTGAGGTTTCTTTTATATCACCCAAGGGAAACACATATATCTATAAGGGAGAATTGGAAATCCAAGTGAGTCAATATTTACATGATTGTACTAGTCATGTAATGATAACAACCTAGATGGCCAGTCTCTGTATGAGCGATCATGGGATGCCTCACCTGGAATTTTACTCAACCTGTGGATCATTTCATAGACATCTTCCCAAACATTTTTTCTCAAGATTACCTCATGATATGGATATCATGTTCACCATTGAACTTATGCAATGTGCATCACTATTGTCGAGTCTGTCATATATAATAGAACCAATAAAGCTCTAGGACCTCAATCAGTAACTTGAATAATTAGAGGCTAATGGTTTTATTTGACCTCAGACATATCATTAGGGTTCACTAGTGGTTTTTATAAGAATATTTATGGAACCCTTTGATTTTTCATGGATTTCATGTCGACTAAACACATTCAAGGTGAATAAATATTATCTATTTCAAAGCATAGATGACATCTTCTACTAGCTTTGAGGGGCAACCGTTTTCTATATGATTGGATACTACTTAGGTTCCCACCAGGTTTCAATGAGGCCATCGAACATACCATATATAGTGTTCACGATCTGTTATGGTCTGTATGAATATTTGGTTATTTTACTAGCCTGAAAAATAAACTGGCAGTCTTTTTGGATGAAATGAATCAGGATTGCCACCCATATCTTGATTCACTTGTGGTAGTCTTCATGTATGGAATCTTAGTGTATTATCTCACTAGACATGACCACAACAACCATATTTAGATCATTATGATTACACTAAGAGAGAACCAAATGTTTTATATGCTCACTAAATTCAACTTTTGGATCTGAAATTTTGAATTATTTGGTCATATCATTTCTGAGGCAAGCATGTCAGTTGATCCCAAGATGGTGAGCACTGTGGTTTATAAGAAGTAGCCCACCAATTTGTTTGACATACATAGCCTCATATGGATGACTAGCTATTATAGGTGATTCATGTAGTATATCTCATTACTGGAAGGTCAACGTATGGGATTTCCCACTAATGGGGTGAAATTTTATTCGGATGAAGCTTGTGAGAAAGCCTTTTAGGTGTTAAAGGGATGTCTTACTCTAGATCTTATTCTAATTTTGTCTATGCCCAGGATAAGCTATATTGTGTACTATGATTCTTTATAAATCTGGATGGGTTCAGTTCTAAGGGAAAGTGATCCCATTTTAAAATATGGATATCGTCGATAGAGGCCTCATGAGTGGAACTATCCTACATATGACCTTAGGCTTGGAGTCAAGGTTCATGCTCTATGTTGTTAGAGACACTCCTTTTAGGGTGAGTGGTTTATTGTTTATGAGGATCATAAAATTATCAAATACATATCCACATGGTGGTTCTTGATTATAAGGTAGTACAGGTGGGTGGAATACCTATAGTACTTCAACAAGGATATTAGTTACATACTATGAAAGGGAAATGTCATATCAGACTCGTTGAGCCAGAAAACTAAGACATATGACATCATGGAGGTCATAAGTGAGTGGAAGTTGATGGATGTAATCTCTAAGATATATTTATAGGTTCATGAAAATCATGGTAAACATGTTCTAGAAACATTGGCAATGACACCCTCTTTCCTGGAGAAGGTCCTGAGGTTAAGGATAACTTATTCATAGGGCCTCACATTGAGAGAATGTGTCACGGGAGGGAACCCACCTCTGGGATGGGTTGTTGTTAGAATTGAGACTCTACTATTTTGAGGATTTGTATGGGTGCCTTATGATATACAAGAAGATTTTATGTGGAAATTTCATGCATCAATTTGTGAATTTTAACCTATTCATACCATGATATAAATATTCAATCACTGTTAATATTGATGGCTAGGTATAAAGAGATATATAGTAGGTTTTATCACTCAATGATCCACCTGTTAGCAGGTGAAGGAATATCACCAGTGGCCTGCTAGACTTATATAGCCTCTCTCTATTCCATTGTTGAAATGGAATGACGTTATAATGGAATTTGTGACTGGCTTGTTGATATCCCCTCATGACAGCGATGTAGTATGGGTGATCATTTATAGTTTCACCTATGTCGTGCACTTATTTTGGATCCATAAGACCTTCTATATTGATGAGATATGAGTGATATACATTTGAGAGACCATGTGACTTCATTGTCTTCACCATTATATCACGTGGGATCAAGACACCTAGTTCAATTCACGGTTCGAGGAATGTTTTCAAAGGGAACTATTTTAACAGATTCTTTGGAGTAATATATATCACCATTAGACTGATGGGCAGTGGGAGAGGTCTATTTGGGTGTTAGAGGACATGATATGGGCCTAAATCCTTGATTTTATAGGTTATTGGAAAAATCATATTCCTCTGGTAGATTTTTTCTATAACAAACACATTTAGTAAATAATTTAAATTGATCCATATGAGGAAATCTATGTTAAAATATTTCATTCACCTCTGTGCTGGTTAGTAGAAGGACCTGGACATAAAATTTACACAATATAGTCAACTAAAAGAGAATACTCTTATTACATTCCCAAATATCGTTTTAGTTTATATTTTTAGAGAATTAGGTTATAAAACATTCATTACAATCCCACAATAAAATAATGTTTATACTACTAAAATAATATCAAATTCTTCAATAATATAGAATTTTTAATATAACAAGAAGTCTTCACAACATTCATCTTTGGTTATTCTTTTCCATCACAAATCCTTAAATCCTATGAAAAAAAGTTTAAAACATGGGATGAGAAAATATTACATAGTATGAATAAAAAATATGGATAGAAACTATTGGTCCATGAAATACTACAAAAATATGAAATAATTTTCACAATGACATAGTTATCATAGATAAATTATCATATAGATAATTTGTAAAAATAAGAAATTTCCAAAAAAAACATAGAAAAAAATAAAACCATATAAGTAAAATGGATAATTTATTACATAATATTTCAACCCTCATGGATAACATTTTATTAGTAACCTTACGACTACCCAACAGTGTAACCCTCATGAATACCTTATGATGTAACAATCACAATAACACTTAGAATAAACCTTATAGTCAACATGAATCATAAAAATATCTGATCAATTTGAGGGATATATAGATACCACCATTAATAATAAACAATTAATAAGAAACATAACATCATCATAAAACAAGAATACTTTCACCCTAAATACTTTCCTTTTGAATTATGCAAAATTATAAATTTAAAATATGAGTTTTAAAGAATATAACCCTACCTCATATTGATCTTATGTAAAACTTGTTCAAACATCTTATATAATGGTTTGAAGTGTTTTATTAATATATTAAATAACCATATAAATTTTTATAATTCATTATATTATTCTATTATAAAATATTTCCACCAATTTATTTTAATATTTTCTTATTTTTATTATTTCAAGTGTGTCGTCTCCATGGTATCCATGATCATCACGTAATGTATTTTATTGTTGAATGGAATGAAAACTACATAAGTATAATGAAATGTTATTAATATGTTTCCAAAATTTTACATTATTCAAAATATATTTTTTTCTCTGAAATGAGGATGAAACATTAAATAAAAAAAATTTAGAATGTTTTAGTTTCTTTTATCTTTTATTATGAGCATCATGATCTTCTATCATTTTATTTAATGTAATATCAATATAAGGTTAAAAAAATATTATATTTCATATAATATGTATTATAAAATCTTATTTAACAATAGTTATGGTTTTATGACCGTCCTTGAAGACGTTAATAGAGAATGAAATTGTATCGTTCATGACGGTGGTAAATCCACACATCACGAAAAATGTTCTCATTTTTTGAATAAATGGTCGAGGAGAAGGAGTTTGATGATGAATGTTTTCATAAACATAAAAAAATTACATTATATATATGTAACTGGAGTTTTCATTCAACTTGGATAAGGGGAGGTTAATACAAAATAATATAATAAAATAAATTTAACGAAAAATAAAAGAAAATGAAAGATGATATTACCTCTTGAATTATTCTCCACGAAACCCACATTAAGGGAAATAGATTGGGTATTTTGGTGGGACAAGATGGTCTTGGACATAATTAGTATTCTTGGGAAGGTAATTCTATTGAAATTAACATTCTACAATGATTTGTGGTGTGAGGAGAAGAGGTGGTGAGGGGTTGTATTTATAGCAGAGGAAAGGGGTGTTTTTTATTACTTAATTCAATAGTTAATTATTTTATCTAAATCCTATGAATATATTTTGAATTATTTCTATATATATTAAAATAATGAAGGATATTTTGGGATTATGGTCTTACATAAGAAATACATAATCTATGACACAATAAATCATCTATTTATTAAATAACAAAAATTACTGTATTTTTCTGTTCACAAAAAATTCAACTATGTTATAAAAATAACAAACATTCACCATAACTAATATTCTGTGTGTATAATTAAAAAATGAACTCAAGATTTATGAAAATAATTTTATGAATATGAAAATTTTAATTTTTAATTTAAATCATTTTTTTTGAAAAATACTAATTTCAAAACAACAACTGATTTTATAACAAATTGAAAATTTAATTAAGATCAGCAAAAATTATATCATAATCATATGAAATAAAATTTTAATTTATGATTCTATTTTATGAAAAAAAAATTCATACAAATCATTAAATTAATTACAAAATTATAAATAAACATTTATTTGTCACAAAAGTAGCACCACTTTGTTTTTCACTTTCAAAAAATTAATTACTTGATCAATGATATAAATATGTCATATTTTCACTTTTAGGAGACATGATTTTTATTTACATATTCATAGATGAGGTCACTATTCTATTACTATAGAGTACTTAATTTTAATAAATTACACTTATTTGATTATACATTTATAATGATTTTTATTATTTACAATCAGAATAAATACGAATTATTTTATTAGTATATGGGTTGTTAAATTCTCCCTAGAACATCTAGAAATTTATTCCTGAAATTTTTTATTTACATTTAAACAAGTGAGGACACCATTATATAATTAAATTTTCATATTCCCATGTTGATTCTTAAACCATGTGGTTTCCCGAAAAAACCTTAACTTGGTGAATTACCTTATTCCGTAATACTTACAATCTACAATAAAGAATCTGAAGATTATTCTCCTAACAAGAAAGGTTATATAATTTCTAAACTACTTCTATATTCACAACAAGTGATGAATCTGAAACATACATTATTAACATCGAAATAAGACAAACATTATATACCTAAGAAAATCTCAGAGGGAAAGCCACATGATAGGTAACATGTCCAATGTTCACTGGGATTTCAAAAGTTAAAATGAAATGTTGACTTAGATTTCCATTCATAAAAAACACAAAACACATTTACAAGGAGATATTTTAAGAAAAACATGATGACCAACCCCAAAATAAATTTATTTCATCCTTTTATCAATATAAATTTTCCTCCCGCTCTATGTTGACCTCATGTGTTGTTGTATAATCATCACTTTCTATTCAACCTCATTTACTAATTATACTCTCATCAACATCATTTCACCAACATCATCCCAAAATTATGGATTTTGACACCAATTCCCATATATTGCTTCAAAAGGCTCATTCTATATACTCAAATGAAAACTTTTCTTATAAATAAATTTAACTAAAGAAATATGATGATCCCAAAATCCCTAGTAATACATTGAACAAGCTCGAAGTATATCCCCCAATGTCTAAGCTGTTCATTCCAAATGTCTTTCTGTTAGAGGATGAATGCTTGGTCTGAAATGTAATTCATTTTATAATAACTTATAATGGCCTTTAAAAAAACAATGAAGTGAACCTGGAATCACAGTTAGATACAATAGAGAAAGGAACACCATGTAACCGGCCAATCTCTTTGAGGTATAGTTGAGAATTCTTATCACAATACATAGTATCCCGAATAGAGATACAATGTGTCAATTTAATATTTCGATCAACAATAAACCGAATCACATTATCACCCCAAGAAGTCTTGGGTAGTTCCACCAAGAAATCCATGAATATATTTCCCATTTCCACTCTCATACTAGAAAAGGATTAAGCACCACTTTGGTGGTTCTCACTATTCTTTAACCTATTGATAGGTAAAACATTTCTTGTTAAAATCAGAAATATCCCTTTTCATTACCTCTAACCTGTAATACTCTTGAAGTTCCCTATACATATTATTGATTCTAGTTTGAACTAAAATTAGGGAACTATGAGGTTTACTTAAAAATCCATTCTTTAGATGAAAATCACGAGGAACATATAATATCTCTCTAAATATCATGACACAATCTTGATCTGCATTTAACTTAGTATATTTACCTATCTTAAGAAATTCTATATTTTTCTATAACTCATGTTCAACACTATTCACTTACATAATCCTATCTATGAGAGATGAATGAACTGAAACCTAAAACAAAATTGAGGAATTTTCTACACCATCAACATCCTATAAAAATCCATAAAATCATTAATAAAGTTGTTATTTTCCAAATGTAATATGGTTAATGTAGCATGAAGTTTTTGAGTCATTGAATCCTCCACAATGTTTACTTGTAAATGTTGGTAATTTATTGTGAAATAATAATTCTTTATGATTTCATTCAATATTATCTTCCTCGTGTTGAATTCCTTCGGAATAAATAAATACTTCAAACATTTATGATCAGTATATATTTCAAAATTGAATCTAGATAAATGATGACTTTTATTTTTTAAATATAAAACAATAGATGATAATTCTAAATCATGTGTGGGAGAATTGAACTCATGTGGTTTCTATATTCTTAAAGAATAAGCAATTACTAGATAATTCTACATCAGAACACAACCAGGTCCCTTCAATGAAGCATATCTGTAAATAAAAAATCACCATTTTGGGAAGACATGGGAAAAATTAGAGTACTCACCAAACTTATTTGCGGTTCCTGAAACCAAACATTACATTATTATCTCCAAATAAATTTAACTCCATTTCATGTTAACATATTTAGACGGCTAGATAAAAGTACAACAATTTTTAACTAACCATCTATAATAGAATACTAATACCAAAAAACTATGAATCATAGTAAAATTTTAAGGTCTTTTCAATTCATCACCCACTAATTTTGGTGGGATAAATAATTATTCCATCTTTAATTACGATGTTCCCAAGAAATGAAATTTTTTTCAACCAGAAAAATCTTTTTCTAAATTTTTTCGTATAACATCATTTCTTTGAGAGTTTTTAGGAAAATACATTAATGTTCTTCATTATCATTATATCTTATTGAACTCAACAAAAAATAAAAAACAAAAACAAAAAAACTTATCTAAATATTCACAAAAAATATATTCCTAAGATCCATAAATACAATAGGGGAATATTAAAAACCAAAGGGAAAGCCAACTAACTCACAATTATCATATTTAATATGAAATCATGTTTTTAGAATGTCATCCCCCTTTATAGTGAACTGATGGTACCATGATCTGAATTCAATAATTGAAAAATACATAACACCCTAGAGATAATCAAACAATTCATTGATATGAAGAAATTCATTCTTATTCAAAAATTTAATTTTATTCCATGATATATGGTAAATGAAATGTCTTGGGAAACCATATTTCATTTTAACAAACAATGTAGGATGAACCCTTTTTGAAGTGCTAGGAAGAATAAAGAATTTATCAAGCATCTCTGATAATAATTTTTTCAATTCTTGATGTTCCACGTGATTCATTATACTAGAGAGTTATGAATGTGTATAAGTAAAAACAAATAGGTCAACAGTAAATTCAACCTAAAAATATTTCTGAAAAAAACAACATTATCTCTAAAATAATGCTTATCTTGATAAAAAAAATTCATTCCATACCTAGAATAATACCAATCTCTACTAAGAGAAAAACAATAAGGTTAATAGATAATATTTTCCCACATAAGTCATAATGATTATTTTTATAATGCCTTTTTTGAATTAATATTTCCCCTGGACTTTTAAAAATAAGCTCTTATTTAATTTATTGAGGTGAAATTTCCAATTTACTAAAAAAAATTCATAAATAAATTATTGTGTAGAACCCATATCAAAAAATTCATTATCAGAAAATTAGGAGACAAAATATTACTTGATACCACTTTATTGGATAGTCTGACATCTAATGATATAGTTGAAATGAATTTCACTACACCTTTCTGCTTATAATCTAGCTATTTTCCTACATTAACATCATTCATTGGTAGGTATTTTCATAATGACTCATCTCACCACATTTAAAAAACTTCATATTTTTCTTATAGTAATTAAACAAACCAAAATTAAGATCATTTCCATTTCAACCTCAGTTCATATATCCATACATACCATATTAGAAAGACATCACCATTTTTTTTGTAATTCCCCTAGATTTTTTTACCTCACTTCCAAAAATCAAGAAAATGAACTTTATTAGCTTCATATTTATTTGATCAGACTCCTAAAAATTTCTTTCCCATCTGGAACTTTTCTTTTATATGTTGTAAAATTACACATGATACTTAGAAAACACCATATTTTCCCTCTCAACAAATTGACCAAGTTTATCATAACATTTAAATTCACAGGAAGCGAGTGTCCCTCGATATCTTACCTTTAGTCATGATTAAAAAAGAATGATTTTAATATCAACATCCCGAATAATATTTGGACCATACCCTACTAATCAGGTGAATTTTTCTCCATGCACTACCAATAAATCCATCTCATTTTTTTTTCAATTCATAGAAATGATTTTCCATCCTATGTCAGACTTCCTTAGGAAAATATTTTTCCAGGAAACAATACTTAAATTCATCACACTCCAATGCATCAACCTCTTTTTAATAACTTATATTCATGACCATTGAGAACCATTGTTCAACTTCACCTTAAAAAAGATAAATATAAATACATCCCTTTTGATTATTTTAACACCAATGACATCGAATATATTTTCCAAGGATCCAATCCACCATTCTATATCCACTAGTCTAGAAGATCCACTAAAAGCATATGGGTGTTGAATCATAAAATATTACACTATCTGCATATTCCTTTGGGGTAAATCTAGATATTATATTTCATGTATGCTACCACCATTTACAGCCTTTATAAACTTGGCCATTTCTATCTTAAATTTATCAATTCCAATTCCCACTATTTCAGGTGGTAGACTGAGAAATATATCATCCTCTTACTGCCTTCATACTGCATCATCCTTATTTATTCTGTGGAAAACCATTATGAATAGACATATCTTATAAGAAGCCACATTTTCATATCAAAATTCTATATCATATAGAATTAACCATAGAGTAAAACAAATTATGGTATTCTATTAACGTCATCCTAACACCGAATGTTATCTAAATCGTGATCCCATACCTACTATAAGAAAATTACCATAAACATTACCTAATATAATTAATTCAACAAGAATAAAATTATTAAATTCTGAAAGTTCATTTAATTTTTTTGTTTTAGAGAA